>OY728142.1:587149044-592933044 GCA_963277665.1 Viscum album | reverse complement strand
TGACCGACCATGAAGATCACCTCTGTGATGGACTAACCCTAGGGAGTCAACACTTTTTGGACTAGAGATGGTTCAAGCTACGACGGAGATGGTTCACATCAACCAGGAGTGGATGAAGACTTCACAGAGAAGAAAGAAGTCCTATGATGATAGGATACAGAGACCACTGGATTCTGAGGATGGTGACCACGTTTTCTTACGGGTCTCACCTCGACATGGACTACGGAGATTTGGCCGGGGCGGAAAGTTATCTCCGCGCTTAATCAGACCATTCCAGGTCCTTAGCAAGGTATGCGAGGTGGATTACCACGTGGCCCTTCCACCTCACTTGCACCATGTGCATGACATCTTCCACTTATCTCAGCCGAGGAGATAAGTGCACGACCCATCATGCATAATCGATCAGGGGGATATGGACATCGATGATGGGGATACTTTCACAGAGGTCCTGGTAGAGATTGAGGATCGACAGGAGCAGGTCCTATGTGAATGGTTGATTCCTCTGGTGTGCATTCATTGGTAGCATGGGAACCTCCATGAGAGCACATGGGAGCGGGAGGCTCAGATGCATGCTCTGTACCCTCATTTGTTTCCCTCGTTTATTTTTTACCATTATGGGGACGTAAAGCCCTGAGGTGGGTGTAATGTAAAGACCCAGAAATTTCAAGGAATGTTTTTCATAAATACTTTGGAATTTTACGAGTCTGTGGCTTCTGATGGCACTTGATTCCGAGGCCCGGTGTGCCCAGAATCAATTTCCAGAGTTTAGCTTGGGTACGTTCATTGAACAAATGAGCAGGTTTTTCTATCCTTTGAAGCGGTGCTCGGAATTTAAATCAAAGGGCACTGATAAACACATGACACCAGTATTTTCTTAAGGGGACCTTTACTGCAGTTGCGTTTTATGCGGGTTGAAAGTTAAAAATTGGGGTTTAATTAAGAAGATAAAAAAATTGTTGGAACAATTTTCTTTATATCTATGGAAGTTAATTTCTCCCATGGGATGTTATTAGTGGGTCCCACACCCACCCAACTTCCCATGTGTGGATAATTGAAAGGTGGAGCCCACATGAGCCTCAACCTTTCATCTCCCATAACTCATTTCAAACCCCTTAAACTCCTTTGTTTAATTCATGACTACCCCCTTAATTAATGATGAATCGTCCTCTCCCTCTCTCTCTCTCTTTAATTTTTTCCAAAATACCTTAATTAATGAAATGAACCTATTCATTTAATTAAATAAATGGTTTAAATTTCGAATTTTAAATCTTTCTTGTGTGAATAAAAATAATAGCATGAGATATTATTTTAGTTTGAGATTTTTTTGTGTTGGGAAAACATTGGGAGATAGCTCCTGAGTTTTTGAAGAACACTGACTCTCCAACGAAGAACGACCTTCCCTATCGGCGAAGAATGCTCTATGTTTCTCCAATCCTTTTATTCCTCTGCATTAAGGGAGGAGACACCGACGTGGGAAACTTTCCAAAGATGACGGTCCTTTCCTGACATTGATGGAGTGACATCCCTTTCCGCGTCTATGATGAACAAACCATATTTGAGGTAGGGGAATTATGTTCAATTTTGATGGATTAAAATTGTGCCTCGTTTGTTTTTGAACATCATTGATTATCCCGGCCTATTTTTATCGCCTAACATGGAGGGCGCGGGCCAAACAAACATGACCCGATGAACTTCCGCTGGATTTATGATTGTTTATTTTTGGAATCGGTGACTGGAGGCGGAACGCGAAAGAGGATGGCAGCGCAAGAGCCACCGTCACACACGCAAAGAAAAGTCATGGTCAAGCGGGCCACGTTAGAGGAAGCACGACAACGTCACACCGTGCCTGGAATGCGGAGCCGCGGCCAGGGAAGGCTGCAGCGGAGGAAGCCGGCGTCGTCGCACCGGTTGTGCGGAAGGAACCGTGATCCACTTCGTGGGCCACTTCGACGGATGAACCGGCCGACCAGGCAGAGGAAATTCGCGGCCCCTGGAGGGCGCCGCGCCGAATGAACTGCGGCCCGCCCATGCAGGCCACCTCCGCCAAGAGGTCGGCCAGCTTCAACCGGTTGGTTAGGGAGGGCGGCCCTACTTCGCGCCCCCGTTTTGGGATACATCAACTCTGCACTTTGTGATAGTTGATGTATCGACCCCCTTTACTCGAGGAGCGGATCCTCCCAGAATCGAGCGTGCTAAGTGCGGGAACACTAGAGCTGGCTGCGACTACAACGACCACCATACTAAGATCCCCCATGGATTCGACGATGATGAAGACTATACTTGGATCCTCTGTGGTTTCGACAGTGAGGACGACTGTACTTGGATCCTCCGTGGGTTCGGCACTGATGACAAATGTACTTGGATCCTATGTGAGTTCGGCAACGATTGTTTCTGTACTTGGATCCTATGTGGGTTTTGCATCGACGACTCCTGTACTAGGATCCTAAGTGGGTTCGACAGAGGAGATGATTCTTAGGCTACATCTAACCATATCCACCCTTTTTCATGAGTAGTACACCTGTGTGAGGTCAGTCTTGACTGTTCAATCATTACCATTGGTGTGATTGACTTCTTTCCTGTGTGGACTGGGATGAGCATGGGCTCGAGAGTTGGAGTCGAACTGGAATTGATGACTTAGGTATATGTTTTGGAATATACCTATGTAGAGTCGGTTGATACTTCATGATTGTATCTATCCTTTGTGGTTTATCCTTTGTGGATTCTGGGAGACCTTCAGGGTCCCGAGGTCTCTACTGAGTATCGTATACTCACCCCTACACGGGCTACTCCCACACTACCTTGTGTTGGATGTAGACAACGGACAACATTGATCGAGGTTGAGGTTTGTGGATCTGGATGGTACCCGGTGGTGGACCACTTGGCGAGACATATGCGGGGTAGACGGCCAGACCTGAGGAGCTGGGGAGACCATCTCTACCCATACATCAGGTGGGATATCTGGAGGATGACTCAGGGGTTGATTCTTTACTTTACTTTTTTTGTACTCTCTTTTTTATTCTATTATACTGTACTTTCAGTTGGGTTTCAATACTGGCCCATTTACTTTTCCGTACTTACTTTTGTACTCAGTTTACTTAGTTCTTACTTCAGTTGTGTACTCTGTTGTGTTTTTTTACTCTTATAAAGGCAATGCCTTCCCTTTTTATCGAGATTTACACCTTTGGTGCTTGTCGCCATCCGATGGCATATTGAAGGCGGTATTGGTATAGTCACGGGATGGGCCCCTAGGATGGGCCGTGACATGAACCTACTCCGACATAGAGATATTGAGTGACCATAGTGCCCACACTAAGTCCATCCACCTTATGTTGACAAAATTTGGGTAAATGTAAAGATAGTGAATGAAAATATCAGTACATGCAACTAAAGTTCACATCCCATCATAGAATACATAAGGAGTAAAATATATTTTTTTGGAGTTCAATCACATAATCAATAACCTATCCATTACTAGCAGTATGTTAAGAATCTTTTTGGTAGGAATTTTTAGACTACAAAATGACCAAAAAAATATCATTCCAACATTAAAAAGTTTTTTAAATAACAATTAGATAATTTAAAACATAAATATTATAAATGGAAATTAAATGTATTAGAATATGGAATAAAATGAGTGTATAATTAATTACACAAATACAAATAAATAAAAGAAGGAATGAAAATTGTTACTCAATAAAATATAACACTCGAACTATACTAATTTGGCAGTGATGTTTATGTTCTAAAATTGAACGTTTTATAAATAGTTCCAAAAATGTACCTTTTTATTTAGATCATTATAAATAATGGAAAACACATATTGATCCTTATAAAAATATATAACATTTTATTAGATAAAATACAATATAAAAGTATTTATAAATTGAGAGAATCTATAGAGTCTTGAGGAGGTTTATGGGATATTATTATGGTAAAAATGATAAAAATTACTATGAAATATCCTATCCACTAAAACCTATCCCATGAAAAAGTCCCCCACTGAATAAGATAGATGATATTTAATATAATAAGTAGTTTTTGTAAATTTTTATAAAATTCCATGTTAACATTCCTATATTGGATGAAGTGAAAAAAATTCCCAAATAAGAAAAAAAAATTATGTACCCACAATAAAAAATTGAATACATAACAGCATGTGATCCTTGGAAGAAATGTATCATCCATGATATTATTTTCCTTTCAGATCAATTGCAATGATCCTATAACTTTCACCATTAAATGAATAATAGGTGATTCTGAGTTTCAATATTCTATGTTAGACACATGAAAATCTATAAATGTTGTCCCTCACTTTTTTTACTCAACTTAATTGGTTAAATAAATCAAATATGGATGAATTTTATTACAAATATAGAATATAAGAATTACTAGACCAACTGGTGTGATTGAATATGTACTGGTAAGAGAAAAGAACATGGTATTTCAGGTATATATTTATATTTATAATATGGAAGGTGATAGATTAAATACACATGAACAACCAATTTTAGGTTGACCATTTATTAAAAGTATAAAATAAATAATAAATTTTCATAATGGAAAAATTGCACTCAAAATTAGAATACAAATAGTTGTTTTAATATATTAGAGTCTTTGAAATTTATGAATTATGATCACTCCACTCACAAAGTAATTATGATTGATTGGTTCTACATTGATTTGTTTCCAAACAACATAAGTAGTGAAACACCATTAGACGTATCTAAAAATGACTTTTTGTATGTTATTGAATATATTTTTCATGACTATGATAATAATTTTTTATGGATTTTTAATTACTAAAATATATATATATGAACTTTAAAGAATTGATTCATTCCTAATATTTTTTTTAATCAAAAAAACATTTTATGTGCTAAATATATTAATATTTACTTGAAAAATATGATAAATACACCCAGGAATCAATTATTGAGTGCACTAATATTAAAAAACTAAATCTTATAAATAAAATCTTTAATGTTTTATTAATATATAAATTTTATTGAATGTTAAACATTTCCAGATTATGGTGATCGCTATTTTACTAGAACTATAAAAAAAATCTAATTGTTTTGGAAGTTTTTAAGAAGATGAATTTGTTTTCATAGAGTTGATAAAACCCACATTATCAAGTATGGATATCCCACTAGGTATAGCTCTAAAAACATTACCTAAGAACCAATAATTTGTATTTATTGAAAATAATTGAAAGATTAATATTGTAATTTCTAATAGTATATCAATAGATTAAGAAAACCATATTTTAGGATACATTTTGAAGAATACAGAAGAAATATTATTGACATTAACTAACCTACCTAGTATTATTCCTTCAATATGCCTAAAAAGGATTCATTTATAAGATGATTTTAAAATTTTTAAGTGGTGTCAAATGAGATAAAATAATAATATTTTAGAGGAATTTAAGATTTATGTCACTAATTCTTGGTTGATGGAAAAAAATTTCTAATCTCAGATATCTAATGGGTTACTCTAGTCTGAATAGTTCTTAAGAAAGAGTGATATCATAGTTTATAATACTGAATTTAGTGGTCTTGTACTAGTATGAAAACTAAATAAATATAGGGCATGTGTAAAAAATAGTTAAATCTATCTTGTGTCTAGAAAATACCACATCCTTCTTCATTACTTGATAAAATATTTACAATTCTAATTATATATTCAAACTGCTACATTTTAGATGTAGTTTTATAGTACTTTCATATCCACCCAACACATAAGGATCAAAAAAAGACACCCTTAACCATTTATTTTAGTACCTTTTCATAAAATATAATTCTCCTTGGAATACATAATGATATGGACACCTTTCAAATTAGTATCATAGGAATTGTGTCTATGTTTTTAGAGGAATTTATGGACCCTTATTTTAGATATAATTAAAGAGTATTAGTGTTTTCATCCTAAAATTCATATAAAAATTCCTTATTCTCCACTTTTAATATTTCCATCAAACGGTTTCGATTGATTTTGTTCTAAGACATGTGGTTTCTAAAAATGGAATCCATGTTAATAATTACAAGGTTGATATTGTATCCTCACTTCCTTACGAAAACAAAATAAATCATGTGAGATAATTCCTTCTATATTTTTTATTTTATAGGAGTTTAAAAAAGTATTTTATATATATTTCACTTCCCATTTCAAGATTGATCCAAAGAATATATATTGATTGTTTTTTATTAGAGTTTTAAGGAGGATTTATGGTTTCTTAAATAGAGTCACATGTTCCCACCCATTTTTATCCACCAAGATGGTATAATCCATTTGAATTGATTAATGATGAATCATATATTTCAATAGGTTATATTTTGACTCGAGGAATGGAAAGGATATCTCATGTCATACCTTAAATTTGGACCGTTTGTGAAATATTTATTTTCATAATCACAAATCATGCCAATCAAAAAATCCAATTAATTCATATATTACATATTAACTAATGGTAATCTTTTCAATGAATATTTATATATGAATAAATTATGTCACATGTATACAACATTCCAATAAGTCAATAAATTATTTATTTTTGAATTTAAATGTATTTACAAGTGTATATTTACATATAATTATGAATTTCACTTGATCTAGTACTATTCTAAATAAGACAGACATTTTTTAAATTTCTTCAAAGTTCCTCACACCGATTGTTCAATGGAATCCATGTAGGATGAGTAACTAATGACGAAGTCTCTAATAAAAGATGACATCGATGATGGAATCATCGATAGAACAAATGAAACACTGATGGAAAATCACCAATGGACATCACATCATTGGTTCAAAGGACTTACTGATGAATGACTCACTGATTTGGCGACACACCATTAGTTCTAAGGACGTACCAGTGAACGAATCACCGATCAGAGATGCACTTTTTGTTCAAAGGAATTACTAATTAATGACTCGCTAATGGGTGACACACCATTAGTTCAAAGGACATACCAATGAACGACTCAACTATGGTCGATTCTCTATTAGTTCAATGGACTTACTGATGAACGACTAACCGATGATCGACGCACCGTTAGTTCGAAGGACTTACCGATTAACGACTCACTGATGGGTGACACACCATTAGTTCAAAGGACTTGATGATGAATGACTCATCAATGGGAGACACCCCGATAGTTCTAAATGAGTCACCGATGATGAATCCCCGATGCCCAAAGAGACTAAAAGCATAAACGACTCACTGATTCCCGCAGTCACTGATACCAATGGAAAGGACTCGGTGATATAGAGAGTCATCGATGCAAGAATAATGATGCGGACAATCCAATTCCAATGACACCCAGATACTTATGACTCACTGATAGTCATAAAAACAATTTTTAATTTGTTAATTCAAACTTATATCTAACAATAATATTTAGAAAAATTAATGTTTCTTCCATTTTTTAATGTTGTCTATTGGAAATTCAGTAAATAGTATGAGGTACATGCACTTAGGGAGATCTTCATGTCAGATGGAATTAAAAGTATAAAATAATTACATCCTGGATCATTAAAGGAATTTTGAAAAGTTGGAAGAAAAGATAATTCCTGCAACTCTCGAGCTCACTTACAAAACCCAATAACTCAATGGAATAACATACGGGGAGATCAAAAAGTAAAACTAAAAGATGATAAGCTACACTAAACACCTTTCAAATGGGAAGATAAATATTTCACACTCCTGGAATCCGGAGCACAAAGACTACGATACTCTATTTTGGATCCAACTTTCAGTATTGGACTCAAACTTCATTCCCACTACATCAAACAAGTCCAGAGCTACACTAAATAACACTTAAAGCCCTCTAAACCATTCTCTACATCTTTATCTCTATTGTGTTCCTTGATTTAAATTTCTGAGTAGTGTGGGTATCTGTCTGTTACACACACATGAAAAAAATTTCATAACTAAAGGATACATGATATCCTAAGGTTCACACTATCATTATCCTTCTGTATCCCATATAGAAATGTGGAAGAGGTCAAGTGTGACCTACTTTTTTCCCATGAATAACTATGGTAGAGTTCAAGTGTGACCTAGATAGACTTGTGTGATATTGTGAACCCTGATCTAGGGTGTGGATCAAATTTTTTTATTAATTTGAACTACTTAGTGGTAGTTTATCACATGTTGAAGAGGAATAAGTCTCATCTTGAGATTGAACCTCTTGTTTATATCTGTTGTGTTTTTACCTTTTACTTTCAGTTTGTGTTTATTATATTTTTCATAAAACTAAATTTAACATTTTTAGATAGTTTTGAAAGATTTGATAATTGTTTTAAACTAGTATATTATTTTCAAAAGTTATATTAATCATTATTTTGGTATAACTAAGAATTAATCAATATTTTGAAAAATTAATTGAACATTTACGACTCTTATAAATTCACTAAAAACTGAAATAGATTATATTTTTAATTGTAAAGACAAAGAAATTTCAAGGAATTTTTTTTCATAATTCTGTGGAATTTTAAAAGTCAGTAGTTTTTTACAGCACTTGATTCCGAGGCCCGGTGTGCCCAGAATCAATTTCTGAAGTTTTGTTCGGGTACATTCAGTAAACGTACGTGCGGGTTTTTCTATATTTTGAACTGGTGCTTGGAATTGAAATCGGAAGACACCGATGAACTCGCAGTGCCGGTGTTCACATAAGGGTACCTTTACCACAGTTGTGTTTTGTTGTATGTGGTAGTTAAAATATGGGGATTCAATAAGAAATAAATATAATTATTGTGAAATAATTTAATTTAAGTGGAAGTTATTTCCTCCAAAAAAAATATGGAGGTGGGGCCCACCCCCACCTAACTTCCCATGGGAGAAAATAACTAAAGGTGGTGGGGCCCACATAAGCCCCAACTTATCACCTCCACTCAACTCCCATGAACCCCCCCCCCCCCCCACATTTAACACCCCTTGTTTTTAATTTGACAACTCCCCCCTTAACTCCTAAACTCTCCACCTCCCACCCATGAATGTGCCACCACACACTAAATTAATGACGAATTAATTGAATGGATCTTCTAATTTTTGAAATGTATGTGTTTGAATAAAATAATAGCCAAGCTATTATTTTGAGGGTTGGTGCATTTTGTCTTGGTGGAATCATAATGAGAAGGAGGAGAAGAGGGAGAGTCTTCTTCCAACGAAGAAAGAAAAAGTCCTTGAAGAACATCGCCATCGACATTTTCCTCTGATGAACGATGCTCGAGCCGGGATCGAAAGAACTTTGCGGGAGTTATGAACACCAACGATTGTCAACACCTTCATCTCCTCCCTTGCGACGACGTCAATGAACCGACATCAACCTTTTCGTGATATTGTCAACGAATGGCGAACCTTGAGGTAGGGGTATTTATTATATTTTATATATGTGATTTATACCCTCGAGCATAAGAGTTTAATTGGTTGGATGATTATTTGAACCACTAACGTGGTGGGTACGGACTAACGAACAAGTACGAACCCATCACTGTATCGTTCTTGATGCACAGAATGTTTGGAGATGACAAAACGGGACCGCAACGGCAATTTGGAGCTTTCACAGTGGATTTTGGGTACCGAGATGACTGCCAACACAGACAGAAGCTAAAACGGACCACCAGAATGACTCTGGTGGCCCGCAGAATTTTGCGAAGGCGCAGGTCGCCGGTGACCGAAGGCGGCGGCTTGTACCAACCGGCCGCCTAGAGGCAGCGGCGCCCTAGCGCGCCGCTGGTGGAAGTCTTCTGCGGCAACAACTGCTGTGGAGGTTGACTGGATCTCGCAGCCATGTGGGATCCGGGAAGGCGGGCGACGCTAGCTGGCACCGCCAGTTGCAATAAACACCCCACGCTCCGCGTAATGCGCCCGGCCGACTAGCCTCGCCGGCGCCCCCCGGCTAGGCCGGGGCGGGGCACACGGAGCGGACCGCGCCGGTCGGCCGGGACAGCGCCGGCCGGGCCGAGCCGGACCCGGACCCGGGTGGGGTCACCTGGTTTGGGCGAACCCAAGGTGGGTGGGGTCGGGTCAGACTGAGCCCAGAACCCCATTTTTTGTACCGTTTTCGGTCAATCTCCCATAACTTGAGCTACAGACCTCTGATCGATGCACCGTCAGTTGTGTATGAATCCTTCGATCGAGAAATTCTCTTTTTTATATTAAACTCAAAGTTTTGGTGATGTTTGTGTATGTCCGGGTTGGTTCGAACCCGAAACCAACCGGGCTCTCGGAGTGGAAACACTTATAACTTAAGGACCGGACATCCGATTGAAATTCCGTCAATTATGTTGGATTACTTATAATGATACGGTTATTTTTCCATACTTCACATGAGGTTTGGATGTAGTTGGTGTAGGGTTGGGTTGGTTTATCTTAGAAACCAACTGGGCCCCTGGAACGGAAAAGCCAATAACTCTCAGACCGGGCGTCTGTTTGACGAACCGTCGGCGACATTGGTAATCTTGTTGAGAAAATGGTTTATTTGAGTATAACCCATGGGAGTTCGGGGTATAGTTGAAATACGGTCGTGTTGTATCATACATGAAACCAACTGGGCCCCCTCGACAAAAAGCCTAATAACTCACAGACCGGGCGTTCGATTGACACGCCGTCTGTAGAGTTGAGACCTCTATTACGAGGAGGTCCTCTGAGATACTTCTTCGTGGGACTTCATGACACATGTAGTATCGGCTAGTAGCTCGTGGAGCGGATCCTCTCAGAGATGAGCATACGAAGTACAGAGACCTAGTAGTTGACTGAGACATGATGACTACTTGTCTAATACGTTTCGGAGTGACCTGACTAGCCTATTGGGGAACACTACTGTGTGAGGTGGCAGACCCAAGGCAGAGGAGCGCGACTTTGTGAGGCGTCAGACCCATGGTACTCGATAGAAGGAGTACCTCTGTAGGCTATCAGGAGGAGCGCTACTGTGTGAGGGGGAAGACCCATGGCGGGGAGCACTATTGTTTGAGGCAATAGACACGCGGTACTCGATAAGAGGAATACCTCAGCAGTCTATGGTTAGTGAGTAGCACCTCAGAGTCATGACTGGACTACTATTCTCAATAGAGTAGGAGTTCTCTAGCAGTCATGATTTTGTTAATTAAAATCCTGGTTTAAGCTGAATCAATGACCTTTGTGTTTTCCTCATGATTGAGATGAGTTAATTGATAACTTAGGTATATGTATGGGCATATAACTAAATAAAGGTTATCTATTGATATATTTCTTTGTGGTTTATCCTTGTTGGATTTCGGGAGACCTTGAGGGTCTCGGGGTCCCAACTGAGTATCGTTATACTCACCCCTACATGGGCTATGCCCGCACCTCGTTGTGTTGGATGAAGACGATGGACAACGCTGACCGAGGCAGAGTGTATGAGGACAGGATGGTACCCAGAGGTGGACACTCGGTGTGACAGAACTAAGAGTGGACCGATAGAAACGAAGTGTTGAGGAGGACATTTGTATGTACCCTTCAGGTAGGAACCCGAAGGATGATCCAGGAGATGCTTCCATATTCTTGTTGTTTGTCATTTCAGTTTTACTTTCTTTCAGTTGTAACTGTCCTTTCTGTTGGGCTTGTATTTCTGGCCCCTTTGTACTTTCAGCAGACTTGTTATACTGCTTTACTTAGTTTTTGCTTCCGCTTGTACTCTGCTTGTGTGTGTTTATGTTTTATAAAGGAAATGTCTTCCCTATTTTTAGGTAGTTACTTCTTTGGTGATAGTCGCCAGCCCCTGGCCTATGGAAGGCGGGCATGGGTAGTCACAATACCGGACCCGGGGGACGGGTCGTGACAAATTGGTATCAGAGGAGTCGGTTCTACATAAGAACATAGGACTCTAATAATTCTTTACTGTGAAGTAATTGTGTTAAGGGTACCAAGTGTGGTTTTCAATTCAGGGAGTCTAGGGTTTTTGCGGGGCCGACGTATCCATACACTAGGACCCTGAATACTGATTTCCGACTCAGTTCACGAAAACACTGATTGCGTGTTTGTTTCCAAACTTTTTCTTTAAGTCAGCTCAAACCAGGTCAGCTCACCAGGTATAGTCTTTTGACTATTTCGCATCTATTCAGGATGCCTCCATGCAGACATTTAGTTGGAGTTTCGAGAGAGTACCTGATGAAGGCCCACCGAGCGATGAGGCTCCGGTGCATGACCCTCTTACTTTGATGGCACATTCGGGTGGTGTACCAGCAGCACCACAACCTATTGGGCAGCAGATTCTACCAGCCGTACTAGCGGACGATGCACACTGATAGAGCACATTGCACGAGTTCCAGCAGCAGAGGCCTCTGAGGTTACGAGGCGTGACAGATTCCCAGGCAGTAGTGTACTGGTTGGAGGCAATTTCAAGAGTTCTACACCAAGTTTAGACACTAGAAGATCATATGGTAATCTTAGAAACTAGTGTTTCCCAGTGAGTGACCATGAGGTTGGTCCGCATAGTGATGAGGATTCGATGCGTGGACCGATTCCTGAGATAGTACCTTTGGGTAGTGTGCCAGCTATATCACTACCTATTGGTCAGCATTGACAACTGGCGGTACTAGTAGATGACACATGTAGGATTAGTTCCTTACATGTGTTTTAGCATCAGATACCTCTTAGGTTCCAAGGTGAGCCCGACTCACAGGCGGCTATGGACTGTCTTGAGGAGGTGGCTAAGAGATTTCTAGGGCTTATACAGCTTCGGCAGGACGACATGTCGATAGTTGAGTATTCATTTAGGTGTACCGATCATTCCTGGTACATTATGACTACGATACGATCAGTGTCTTAGATCTCAGAACTCAGAGAAAGGTGTGTTTAAAGGACATTTGATCCAACAATTTTCCTCTATTCATTCCTACTTATGCTAGGGTGCTAGAGGGAACCTTTGTGGTTGAATGTTCTCTGGATGAATGGATACATCTAGAGAATGTTAGCAGTGGGAAAGCAGAGAACTGGAACTAGTCTCAGAGACTTGGGCATGTAAAATGTTTCATGAAGAGAAAGTGTTAAGGACATATGAATCTGCAGAGCAACAGACGTGGAACCATAGCTAGGAGGGATGCATGTGGTGATGTATATTTCAACATGTTATAACCACTCCCCTTTGTAGTCCCCGCCAGGCTCCGGGAGCAGATGGTAAGGGGAAGAGAGTAGTTACATGCGGTCAAGGAGTGTGACCCAAGGGATCTAGTAATGATTCAAGGTATGGTCTATGTATACTACTAGCTGCTGTAACAATAGACATTGATACGAATCATTCCTTCCTTCCACGAATCTAGTCCCAAACCTAGAGTTTCCGATTAATCCGTTGACTTGACCCTCACATCTGGAGATACCATTGGGAGGACACATGATAATCACGCTTACGTTTATGGTGTGATCTGACCCTTGAGGTGAGAGTTTCAGATGAAACCTTTTGGTGGAAGCGTCGAGGCCTTACGACGTTAGTTTTGGTATGGACTGGGCAACCTCAGTTCATACACATATTGACTGTATTAGGAAAAAAGGTTGTGGTTTACCTACAATATTGGGATGGGTTTTCCATGGATAGTGAAAAAGGAAACCCTAGGTTGCACAGAATGGAATCATGCATAAGTTGGTGTAGTCGATCACTCATGAGTCATCCAGACATAGATTTGTGCCAGACTTCTCTAGAGTTGTTGCACTGCTTTTAACATTGACAACGAAGGGGAAACCCTTCACGTGGTCAGAGAGATGATAGTAAGGATTTTCGAGAGCTAAGGCAAAGGCTGATCAGTGCACCCATCTTGAGGTTACTGGAGAAGGTGCAGATCATCCAAGAACGGATGAAGACTGCACAGAGCAGATAGAAGTCCTATGTTGATTGAAGACTAAGGCCACATGTGTTCGAGGATGACGACCTCGTTATCTTACGGGTCTCACATTGATGAGTTCTACGAAGATTTGGCTGGGGCGGCAAGTTATCCTTGTGTTTCATCGGACCTTTCCAGGTCTTCAGCTGAGTAGATGTGGTGGCATACCTCCTGGCCCTTCCACCTCAGTTTCACAGGGTGCATGACGTCTTCTACGTATCTTAGCTGAGGATGTACGTGCACGACCCGACCCACAACATCGATCACGGGGAGCTAGACATCGATGATGGGTGAAATTCACAGAGGTACCAATGGAGATTGAGGATCGACAAGAGCAGGTCCTACATGGACGATCGATTCCTCTGGTGCGCATTCGCTGGCAGCAGAGGACCCTCCAGGGGACAACATGGGAGCAAGAGGCTCAAATGTGTGCTCAGTACCCCTTCAGTTTCCCTAGTGTATGTTGTATATTTATGGGGACGTAAAGCCCTGATGTGGGAGTAGTGTATAGAGCTGTAAATTTCAAATATTTTTTTTCTTAATTCTTTGGAATTTTACGGGTCCGCAGTTTCTAACGGCACTTGATTCCGAGGCCCGGTGTGCCCGGAATCAATTTAAAAAGTTTTGTTCAGGTACGTTTAGAAAACGTATGTGCTGTTTTTTCTATATTTTGAACCGGTGCTCGGAATTGAAATATGAAGACACCGATGAACTCACAGCGCCGATGTTCACTTATGGGGACCTTTACCGCAGTTGCGTTTTGTCGTGTGTCGTAGTTAAAATTTTCGGATTAAATAGGAATTAAGTATAATTGTTGTGAAAGAATTTTATTTAAGTGGAAGTTATTTCCTTCAAAAGGAAGTTGGAGGGGGGGCCCACACACCACCTAACATCCCATGGGATAAAATAACTAAGGGTGGTGGGGCCCACACGAGCCCCAACTTATCACCTCCTTTCAACTCACTTGAACCCCCCCCCCACTATTAAACTCCCCTTATTTTTAATTTTATGAATCCCCCTTAACTCCTAAACTCTCCATCTCCCATCCATGAATGTGCCACCATAAACTAAATTAATGATCAATTAATTGAATGGCTCTTCTGATTTTTGAAATGAATGTGTTAGAATAAAATAATAGCCAAGCTATTATTTTGAGGGTTGGTGCATTTTTTCTTGGTGGAATGATAAGGAGAAGGAGGAGAAGAGGGAGAGACTTTTTCCAACGAAGAATGACAACGTTCGTGAAGAACATCACCATAGACTTTTTCCTCCGACGAATGATGATCGGGCTAGGATCGAAGGCACACTACAAGAGCAGAAAACGACAACGATCATCGAAACCTTCATCTCCTCCATTGAGATGACGTCAACGAACCGAAGTCTGCCTTTTCGCGACATTGTCAATGAACAGAGAACCTTGAGGTAGGGGGATTTTTTATATTTTATATATGTGATTTATACCCTCGAACATGGGCGTTTAATTGGTTGGATGATTATTTGAACCACTAACGTGGTGGGTATGGAATAACAAACAGGTCTGGACCCATCGACATATCGTTCTTGATGCACAGAATGTTTGTTGATGATGAAACAGGACTACAACGGCGATTTGGAGCTTTTTCAGTGGAGTTCGGGTCCCGAGATGAACGTCGGTGCAGACGGAAGCTAAAACCGACCACTGGAATGACTCTGGTGGCCTGCAGAATTTTGCGGAGGCATAGGTCGCAGGCGCGGCGGCACAGGCGACTAGAGGCGGTGGAGGTGGGCTGGCTCCCGCGGCCGTGCGGGATCCGAGAAGGCAGGGCGGCGCTAGTTGGCGCTACTGGTTGCAATTAAATGCCCCCCCTCGCTCCGCACAACGCGCTCGGCCAGCTGGCCGAGCCAATGCCCCCCGGCCAGGCCGGGCTGGGCCGTGCCGCTCCACGCCAGCCAGGCTGGGCCACGCCAGCAGGGCCAGTCCTGAACCCGGGTCGGGTCGACCTGGTTCGGGGCTGACCTAGGGTGGGTTGGGCCGGGTCGGACCGGGCCCAGACACCCCTTTTTGGACCGTTTTCGGTCATTGGCTCATAACATGAGCTAAGGACATCCGATCAATTCACCGTTAGTTGTGTAGGTATACTTGGATCGAGACGGTCATTTCGGTATATACCACTCAAGGTTTTCTGGATGTCTGGGTAAGTCCGGGTTGGTTCGAACCCGAAACCAACCGGCCCCTTGGAGCGGAAACGCTTATAACTTAAGGTCCGGACGTCCGATTGACGTGCCGTCAATTACGTTGGATTCTTTATGAAGAGACAATTATTTTGGAATACTCCACTTGAGGTTTTTAATTAGTTGGAATATGATCCAGTTGGTTTAACTTAGAAACCAACTGGGCCCTTGGAACGGAAAAGTCAATAACTCACAGACCGAACATCTGTTTGGCGAACTGTTAGCGGCGTTGGTAATCTCATTGAGAAAACGGTTCCTTTGAGTATACCCCATGGTATTTTGGGGTACAGTTGAGATAGGGTCGGGTTGGATCATACACTAAACTAACCGGGCCCCTGGGAGAAAAGGCCAATAACTCACAAACCGGGCGTCCGATTGACGCACCGTCTGTTGCGTTGAGACCCCAATGACGAGGCGGTCCATTGAGATACTTATTAATGGGAATTCATGACACTTGGAGTATCATCTAGAAGCTCGTGGAGCGGATCCTCCTAGAGATGATCATACGGAGTACATAGACCTAGTAGTTGGCTGAGACTTGATGACTGCATGTCTGATACGTTTCGGAGTGACTGGACTTGCCTAGTAGGGAGCACTACTATGTGAGGTGGCAGACCCATGGCTGAGAAGTGCTAATTTGTGAGGTGGCAGACCCGCAGTACATGAAAGAAGGACTACCTCTATAGGATATCAGGGGGAGCGCTACTATGTGAGGCAGAAGACCCATGGCAGGGAGCGTTACTGTGTGAGGCGGTAGACCCACGATACTCAATAGGAGGAGTACCTTAGCAGTTTAAGGATAGTAAATAGCACCTCGGATTCGTGATAGGACTACTGCGCTCAAAAGATGAGGATCTCTTCAATAGACATGGTTTCATCAATAAAAGTCTTAGTTTGAGCTGAATCAATGACCTTTGTGTTTTCCCCATGATTGAGATGGGTTACTTGATAACATAGGTATATGTATGGGAATATGCCTAAGTAAACGTTATCTGTTGAGATCTTTCTTTTTGGTTTATTGTTGTTGGATTTTTTGAGACCTTGAGGGTGCCGAGGTTCCTACTGAGTATCATTATACTCACCCCTACATGGGCTATGCCCGCATCTCGTTGTGTTGGATGTGGATGACGGACAACGCTGACTGAGGCAGAGTGTACGAGGACTGGAAAACACCAGGAGGTGTACACTTAGTGTGATGGCACATGGAGCGGACCGATAGACGCGAAGTGCTGAGGAAGACATATGTACCTATCCTTCTGGTAGGAACCCAGAGGACGATCCAGGAGTTGCTTCCATCTTCCAGCTGTTTTTCTTTTCTGTTGTACTTTCTTTTAGTTGTAGCTATACCTTTCTGATGGGCTTGTATTTCCGGACCCTTTGTACTTTCATCACAATTTTTATAATTCTTTACTTACTATTTTCTTCTCCTTGTACTCTGGTTGTGTGTGTTTATATTTAATAAAGGCAATGCCTTCCCTGTTTTTAAGGAGTTACGCCTTTGGTGCTAGTCTCCAGCCGCTGTCCTATGGAAGGAGCACTTGGGGTAGTCACGATACGGGCCTCGAGGGACGGGTCGTGACATTAATTGGGGGAAATTATCAAAGAATCAAATTCAACAGAAATTTTTATAGATACTCAATTCACCCCCCTTTTAGTACTCTACTCTGACCAACATTTGGTATTAGAGGGATTTTGGAAATTTTTTAGTTTTCAATTATTTTTTAATCCTTTTCAACTATGATTATAGTTATATTTCAAAGATATTAAAATTTGTATTATTTTTAAATTTTAATCTATTTTGAAATATATTCAAAATTTATATAACGGAAAATAGACTAGAAGTATATTCTACTAATAGACAACTTTTTTAAATGGAAAAAAATATTTATAGTGGAATCTTAAAATGAAAATTCATCTAGAAAGCATGGGATTTCAAATCTGGACTGCTATTTAAAGAAAAAATATAATCCCTGAAATTGATAGAAGTACTTGGGATGAACCTAACATGATTTCCTTTAAAAATAACTATAATGACATGAATTCTCTATATTGTGCACTAGAAAATGAAGAGTTTAATCACAATTTTTATTGTAAAACTGATCGTGAGATTTGGAAAACTCTATTTTTTCCCAATAAGGAAAAAAAATGTCATGGAAATGAGATTAAATTCTTATATTGTTACATACAAAAAATTTATAATGATTCCTAATGAATCTATTTCTGATATATATATCAAGTTCAATAAAATAGTGAATATTATTATCTCTCTTGGAAGAGATGTTAATACCAAAGAACAAATCAAGAGAATTCTCATATTCTTACCTGAAAGGTAGAGAGGAACGTCTTTCTCTATTAGAGAATCATGTGACATCTGTAAATTAACTATAAAAGAACTCATTGGAATGACTATTATTAATGAAGAAGAGCTGAAAGTAAAAAAAGAAGAGGAGGATGAACCTAAGAGAGACTGTATCTTTCAATACTACTACCTCTATGAATAAAGAAAAAAGATAAGGTGATGGACTCTTTTAAAATCTCATGTACTGGTTAATCAACATCAGATAGAGATGAATAGATGGCTCAACTGGCCGGAAGATTCATGAAATTTTATAGGAAAAATAAGTTTTTCAGAAACCCCAATTATAAATGAAATTATGACAACATGGGAATCTTAAAAAAGGACTGGAAAAGAAGTGATAAAACAGAGGATATTGTTTGCTAAGAATGAAATGGGATAGTACATGTCAAAGTTGACCTTCCAATGTTAAAATACAAAACGAAGTATGAAAATAAGGATAGGAATTATAAGAATGCAATGGAGGAAACTTGGAGTTCATCAGAGGACAACTCCAACGAATCTTTTTCTTCTTATAATGGAAAAGAAGATATAGAAAACATTTGATTCATTAAAAATACCTCATAGGTCCTCTTAAACAGTCATGTATCTAATGAACATTATTCTAGAGATGGATATAAATATGATAATATGACAAATGATGACTTTTTTATTATTTCAATATCCTATAAAAAATGTGTAATGAATTAAAGGATAACAATAAATAATTAATGAAACAAAATTTAGTCTTTAAAAATATTAAATCTGAACTTACTTTTGAGAGAGAGAGAGAGAAATGATCAATTTATAAAGGAAAATAATGATATAATGTTATCTAATGATCAATTAAGGAATGATCTAGAAAATTGTAACAATGGAAAGAACACACTTACTTAGTTACATTGTAAATAGATAGATCCTAGTTATACTACTGGAATAGGACATCATCCAGGACAAAGAAATTTATCTAAAACACACTTTATACCAAAATTTAGAAAATCTGCTTCTTTATTCAAAAATATTAATTTTATTTTAAGTTCCAATTCTGAAAAATCATTTACTACCTCATGTTTTTCTAGACCAAACAATGATTATTTTATAAATACCTTATATTATAAATATAATAGACCCATAAGAAAATTGTGTGTCCCTAATGCTTTTATTACTTATGTTACTGGACCGAAAACAATATGTGTAACAAAATATTTTCCTGGATAAATTGTTTTGTTGGTAAACTTCCTAAAGTGTTCCTGTAGAATAACTGGTAATTGGATAGTGGTTTTTCAAGAAACTTGAGAGGATACTATTCAAGCTTCAAGAGTATCATCAATATTGATGGCTGACATGTCACATTTTATGACAATGGGAAAGGAAAAATCATTAGCTTAGTCCAGATTGGTAACTCTAACTCTATTTCTATTTGAAAAGTACTTTATGTTGATGGATTAAAGTATAACATCCATAGAATATCCCAATTTTTTATGATGGATTTAATGTTAAATTCAAAAGTGATTCATGCCATGTTTTTTTTTCAATAATAACTTAGTATTTACTCCTCTTAGAAATGATAATGTGTATGATATAAACATTGAGACTATAGCATCACATAATGTTTCCTGCTAAGTGGCTTTCCCAAAGCGTCTTGGATCTAGCGCAAAAGACTAAGAAATTTCAATATACACACCCTTAAGAAGTTGAGAAGAAAAAATTTAGGTAATGACATGCCCAAATTGGATTTTCTAGATAATTAGGTGTGCAATCCTTGTCAAAAAGCAAAGAAACATAAAATCTCTTTCAAACTGAAGAATGAAGTTACTACTTCTCGACCACTCGAGTTGGTTCACATGGACTTGTTTGGACCATCTAGAGTTTCAAGTCTCAATAGGAAGCACTATTTTTATGTTCTTGTATATGACATCTCTGGTTATACACGTACCTTTTTCTTATCTCACAAAAGTCAAACTTTCTCACATTTTACCGTATTCTAGGACTATAGAAAGTCACAGTGGACATAAAATTAAATCTCTAAGATGTGACAATGGCTATGAATTTTAAAATCAAGACATTAAATATTTTTACTCACCAAATGGATATAGGCCTACCTTCACTGCCCCTAGAACACCTCATTAGAATGGTGTAATAGAAAGAAGAAATAGAACCCTACAGGAAATTTCCTGAACTATGATCAATGAATATGACCTACCAATTTATTGTTGGGATGAAGCTATTAAAATATCTTGTTACAAAATAAATATATTCTTAATTAGAAATATTCTTAAGAAAACTCTTTATGAGTTGTGGAATAATAGGAAACCCAAGGTAAATTATTTTAATGTGTTTTGATGTAAAGTTTATATACTGAAAACTAAAGACAATCTATATAAGTTTTCCTCTAAACGTGATGAAGGAATATTCCTTGTATATTAAACATCAAGAAATTCATATATAGTTATTAATAAAATATCCAGTGTGTGGAAGAATCTGTAAATGTCATGTTTGATTCAAAACACCCACATGAACCTAATACCACCCTATAGAATCTGGAAATAGATATGTCAAATCTGTACATTAATGGGAAACCCTCTAAAAATCTATAAAGGAATCTGTTAAAACAAAAATTTCTGGAAATTCTCTAGAATCTAATAGTAATGAACCAGAACCAAGTGATCAACCTGAAATAACTAGCCAAACTTTTTCCAGACCAACTAAAACCCTTAAAAACCATACCATAGATGTGGTTGTTGGGGATTTAGATATAGGAACACAAAATAGAGATTTATTGAGAAATCAAGATGAACATAAATCATTCTTGTCGAAACATGAACCTAAAAAAATCAATGATTATATCAATGATGAATTTTGGGTGATTTCTATGCAAGAAGAACATAACTACTTTAAGAGAGATAAAGTCCGGAATCTTGTTGATAGACAAAAATATACCATGACCAAATGATCTAAATGGGTGTTTTGTAATAAAGTAGTTGAATCTAGAAATATAAATAGAAAAAAATATATATTAGTTGCACATAGCTACAATCAAGAAGTATGAATTGATTATGAAGAGACCTTTGAACCACTATTTAGGTTTGAATCCATTACAATCTTATTTGTCGATGAAGAACACTTGGATATAAAACATTATCAAATGGAGGTAATAAGTTCTTATCTAAATGGTTATATAATTAAGGATTTTTTTGTTTAACAACCCCCATGTTTACAAATTCAATTTTTCCAAATCATGTTTCCAAATTATTTAATGATTTATATGGTTTGAAACAAGATCCAAGATCTTGGTATGAATGGTTAGGTACCTTTCTTATTTATAATTTTTTTACAAAAGGAGATGCAGATCCTACATTATTTATAAAGATAATTTCTAATAATGTTTTAATAGCTCAAATATATGTATATGATATTAATTTTGGATCTTCTAAAAATTATCTATGTAATGATGTTTCAAAAATGATTCAAAGTGATTTTGAAATGAGGTTGGTCGGTGAAATTAAATAATTTGTTGGATGAATTATTATAAATCAAAGTAATTATACTAAATATATTTGGAAATGATATGGCTTTAATAATATTAAGAGTTGTGAAACACCTATGAGTTCTACATGTAAGTTGGATCTTGATGAAAATGGGAAATCTGTTAATTAAAATTACTACAGAGGAATGATTGGGAGTTTTCTGTACCTAACTACTAGTAGTCCAGAATTCATGTTTAGTGTGTGTATGTGTGCAAGATTTCATGAAACACCAAAATAATCACAATAAAATGTTGTTAAAAGTGTTTTCAAATACCTCAAATATACAACTAATTTTGGATTGTTCTACCCAAGAGGACAGAACGTTGATATGGTTAGTTATTTTGATGCTGACATTGGTGGAATTAATCTACATAGAAAGAGAAACTCTGGAACATGTCACTTTTTGGTAAATTCTCTAATATCACAATGTAGTGAAAAACAAAACTTCAGTTTCATTATCAACTACTGAATCATAGAACATTTCTACTAGTAGGTTTTGTGCACACATTTTATAGATGAAAACACACTTTCTTAGAATATGGATTTGAATTCAAAAATATCCCCATAAATTGGGACAATAAAAGTGCTATTCAAATTTCTCAAAATACAATTTATCATTCTATAAAAAAACATATTCATGTAATACATCACTATTTTATATATCACTATCAAAAAGAAGATATAAATCTTGTGTTTATTAGGATTGACCATCAACTTGCTAACGTATTTACCAAACCCTTAAACTTTGAGAGAACGAGCTACATCAGACATGAACTAGGAATGATAAATCTATAAAGGCTATCCAATATTATCACCTTATAAAAATATATTTTTCTATGAAACTGGTCTAAAAATCCGATCTGTGAAACTGATCACATAAAACTGATCATGTCAAACTGATCTGTGAAACCGATCTTGTCAAACTGATATGTGAAACCGATCATGTCAAACTGATCTGTGAAACCGATCATGTCAAAATGATCTTTGAAACTGATCATGTCTATCTGATCTATGAAACCGATCATATCAAACTGATATGTGAAACTGATCATTTCAAACCAATCTGTAAATCCATTCATGTCAAACTGCTCACTTGAAGCCAATCACAAGAATTTAATAGAGTAATATTGTTAGTATGAGACTGATTCATATAAGGACATTTCATAAAATATGTCTGCTTAAATAAAACAAAATAGTTTTGTTTCTTTTATTTTAAACATAATTCTATTTACTATTTTACATGTTACAATCCCTAAAAGATATATTTAATTCGATCCATGACTCTTCACTACCCTCACTACCTTTGAATATTCTACCCTTCAACACTCTACCTCTCTACCTTCAACCTTTCGATTCCCTATTTGAACTCAAACCATCTGAATGGTGAGAATGAAGCGTGAAATGGAAGTATGAAGTGAATCATCGACATACAATCATCATAATGGAGAATCCTGTAGTGCTACAGGTTCTATGAAGCCTGGTTTGGGAATCCATGTGGTATTTGCTGAGAAGGAAGTGTAAACCAAGTGGTTATTGTACAGAAAATCTCTACTACTGAAAGTGTTATAATCTCAAGGTTGGATCAGCTGGTCTGTAAAAAATGAGAGTTCTTTTATCCCCAACTGGTACAATAGTTCTATCTTAACTTGAAAGTGTCATTGTAAGCAGCCGATTAGGCTATGATGAATTCAGTGGTGAAGGGAAAATAAATTTCATTTTCTTCAAAGGAGTGGGCTGATTATTTTGACATGCCTCATAAGGGATTATATATTGATTACATGGGTAATATTCCTCCTACTTTAGATTTATTTTCATATGAGAATGATTTGAATGATTTTACTGTAAATGATGAGTCATGTAGAGTTACTACCAATAAGTTAGATGGATAGGTGAGATTAATTTCCATGTTCATTCAACACCAAATATTCCCAAGAAAGGAAGATTTTGCAGCTTTGAAGTAGAAGGATGTTTACATAATTTATTTTCTAAATAATGGTGTGAAAGTTAATTTATATAGGTACCTCATTGTTCATATTTCTGAGATGATCAAACCATCCAAGGATGCAACATGTATATACTACCCTAACATGATTTTGGCAATGCTAATGTGGCTGGGATGTGTAGAGGATGGAGATGAGATGATCACTATCTGTAGTGGATTCTTATTGAACAAGTATATCTATAAAAGAATAAAGATATTTTGTAATTATTGGAATATATTTTGGATAAAAGATTATTAGAAAATATATGAGGATTATAATCCCATTGATCATCCTACCAGACTGAGGGATTAAGCCGATCTAGGTCTTAAACCTATTGAACATGTGGTTAATTTTGATGAGGAAGCTAAGCCTGAGATTCCAAGGGAAGAGGGGTCCTCTATATATGACATGGGTGACCCAGATATAGATGATATCCCTTAAGATATGTCTCATGGACCTTCCATTCCACCTTTGGAGTTACCCTCTCGGGAGCCTTTATAAGGTGATGAACATAAAGAAGAGACTGATGTCTCTAGAGTTGAAGGATATATGAGAAATATTTATGGTCATGATGAGGATGATGATGATGATCATGATGTGGATGATAATTTTGAGCATGTGAGTGTCTCACTAAAAGCTATACATGTTGAAGACAGTTCTTGTGAGGAATCTATGCATAGAGAAGAAGCTGAGGCTGATGGGAAGGGTGATGGTGATCCTTTTGTAAAGGATGTGATAGAGATGGTGATGGAGATGTTGCGGATGAGGATAGGCATGACCATCATGATGATGATGATGAAGGCATCATTCAATAGCTAAATGAAATTATGGGTTGATTCCAAGAGGAAGAGTTTGAGGATCTAATTGCACATATGCATCAGATTGAGGAAGATCCTCTAGTGGCTGCAATTGCTAGAGTTTGAATAGAACCTAATGTTAAGATAATACCAATGCCTTGAAATGTTTTCTGTCTATAGGATAGGAAGAAGAAAATTATGAAGATAAGATTGTACCTGAGCTTTAGTGAAGAAGAGTCAGGATTGATACAATGGATCCTAGAGACTCGACCAATTCTTGCGAGTGGAATTGAGATCTAGGATTCATTCTGTTTGGGTTGTAATATGATTTTAATGGAGAGATGTTAGCTCCTCCTCGTTCTACACAAGCACCAACTAAAATGGGATAGATTGCTCAAACATCACCTATAGTACCTCCTGCTGATGGTCTGGTTATACATACAATGCTTAGTAACTATGTCACCAAGTCTGATCTTGAGCAATTCAAAGATGATATATGTGAGTTAGTGAGATATACTATTGGATTCAGAAATGAAGCTTCTAATTCGATGGGTTTTCCAAAGGAATATGCTACTATGATTGAAATAATTTTCATTCAGGAGATTCTCCCTAAACTAATCAGTATAGGTGAGACCATCATTAGTAACAATACAATACTAAGAGAAGAAGTAAAGAGGATGAGTAATGTTTTGGATCCTCTAACCACTGATTTCAAGACCACACTTGGTTGTGTTATGGAGGTTCTTACGAACCTGTTTAGACATCTGATGAGTGCATATCTA
The DNA here is from genome assembly GCA_963277665.1 of Viscum album. Taxonomy (NCBI): domain Eukaryota; kingdom Viridiplantae; phylum Streptophyta; class Magnoliopsida; order Santalales; family Viscaceae; genus Viscum; species Viscum album. The sequence goes on along the minus strand of OY728142.1, from coordinate 592,907,574 downwards.
AATAATTTTAAAGAGTATCTTGGAAAAATGATTTTTGGTGGATCAAGATCTTAAAGTACCATACCTACAGCTGATATGGAGTTCCTCGGGACTATGGTAAGAGAAGAACTCAAGTGTATTTAGAGTAATTATGATAAAGAGACTCTTTTCAAGGTACAAAAGAACACTGAACTTGTTTATAACATGGTGAGACAGTGTACCAATGAAGCCTCTTCTGGTCACAAGGTGATAAGAGAAAAGGTGGATATGTTTTTTTTCCAAAATCTATTCAATGAATGATCTCAACAACCACTTCAAGTACAGGGATAAGAATCTTAAGATACCACCATTAACTGAGGATTTTATAAGGAATGTGGGTGACCTAAAGATGTTTACACCCACCATGGAAATGTTCATGCAGAACAAGGAATATTTTGAGAAGGCAATGTAATATGGTGGTGAAATCATCAATTATTTCATCAAGCTATCGAATCCTTACATTCATGTACATGATGAAGCAATAATGGTCCCCACAGGTACTTCCATCGCACCTAGTTTTCGGCCTCCTACTCAGATGAGAGTACTTCAGGCCTTATCGTAGAGTTGGCTAGTGATCAAGGAGAAACCTCAAATTCATGTTCTTTTAGAGAGGATACCAAGCCTTTCAGCTAATGTTCCTACCTATCTTTCCATCCCTGGGGTTGTCATTCAACCAGCCCTTCCTACAGCCACGCCAAAACCTTCTAAACCTCCTATTGACCTTTCATACAAAGGGAAACCTCCTCAGAATCCTAAGACTTAGCTGTGGATTTTTTATTTGACAGGGATTTGTATTTTTCTTTAGATGATTGTAGTCTTTGAACCGTAATGAATATCAATTTTTCCTTCACTATGTTCTGAATATTCTTTGTGTTATTTTTATTTATTCATTATCTTTCTATTAATCATTTTTCTAATCAAAACATTTGGAGAATGATATGGATGAATAAAATTATTAATCTAAGTGGGAGAACGATATGGATGACATAATTTCTTAATCTATTGGGGGAGTGAAAATGATTTGTTATAACTCTCTTTAAAAAAATTTATATATCTCTCCAGTGATACAATAATTGAGAGGGAGCATAAAATGAATGACCATAGTCATATTGAGAATTAACATTCACTATTTGGTATTCTAATTCAAGAAATATTTATTCCTTACAATTTTTTATAACTCATTAATTTCATTATTTTTTATTATCAAAAAAAGAGATATTGTTGGACCCTTTTTGAAATAGTTGTGTTCATAATCCCAAATAATGCTAATCTATAAGTCCAATTAATTCTTATATTACATTATAACTCATGATAATCTCGTTAATGAATTTTCATAAATGAATTAGTTATGTCACCTGTATAATACATTTCAATATGTTTATAAATTATCGATATTTTTGTTTCAATGTATTTACAAGTGTATAATTACATATAATTTTGAATTTCACTTGAACTGGTACTTTTCAGTATAATACAGACACATCAAAAATTTCTTCAAAGTTCCAAACAATGATAGTTAAAATGAATCACTATTGGCTAAGTCACTAATTTAGAATTCATCGATAGAAGAAGATGCTGATGCTAGACTCACTGATAGAAAAAAATACACACTGATAACAACTCATCGATGGGCATCACACCATTAGTTCAAAGGACTTACCGATGGATGACACACCATTATTTCAAAGGACATAGCAATGAATGAATCATCAATGGGTGATGCACCGTTAGTTCAGAGGAATCATCAAAGGCTGACTCACTGATTGGAAGAGCATAATTAGTTCAAAGGACTTACCAATGAATGAATCACTGATGGGTGATGCACCGTTATTTCAAAGGACTTACTGATGAACGACTCAATGAGGGGCGATGCACTGTTAGTTCAAATGAATTATTGATGAATGATTCATTGATTGGAGATGCACCATAGTTCAAAGGACATACAGATGAATGAATAACTAATGTGAAACATGACGATAGCTATAAATGAGTCATCTATGATGGCTCACCGATGATCAAACAGACCGATAGCATAAATGACTCATTGATGCCCAGATTCACCAATACCAACGGAATTCAGTCACCGATATAGAGAGAGTCACCCATGATGACAAACCGATGCTGACAAATCGATGCTAATAGGTTGATGCTGATAGACCGATGCCAATGACTCACCTATAATTATGACTCATCAATTGTCATAAAAACTATTTTTAATTTATTAATTCACACTTATATATAATTATTATATTTATAAAAATTAAAATTTCTAACATTATTTAGTGATTTTCATAGTAAATTCAGTATAATGTATGAGGTATATGAACATTGGGATATTTTCATGTTTTCTAGACCTCCAAGTATAAATGTATTACGAGCTGGGTCATTTGAGGGGTGATGAAAAGTAGAAAGAAAAGAGAATTCCTGCAACTCTAGAGCTCACTTATAAAACCCAAGAAATCAAAGGAATAACCTATTGGGAGATCGAAAAGAAAAAATAAAAGATATTAAGCAACCCTATGCACCTTTTAAAAGAGAAGCTGAACATTTCACACTCCTGGAATCTGGAGCACTAAGGCTACGATACACTATTTTGGAGCCAAAATTCAGAAGGGGACTCAAACATTATTCCCACTACATCTAACTAGTCTAGAGCTTCACTACATAAAACTCAGAGCCTTCCAAACCTTTCTCTAAATCATTATCTATGGTTTGATCATTTATTTACAATTCTGAGCAGTGTTTGTATCTATCGGTTACACACACACTGACTCCTATGCATAACTAAATTATACATGATATCTTCAAAATCAAACTCTCTTTATCCTTCTATATCCCACATAGAACTATGGAAAAGGTCATGTGTGGTCTATTTTTTCATGAATAACTATGGTAGAGGTCAAGTGGGACTTGGAAACCCTTGTCTGGTGTTGTGAAACCCAACCCATGATGCAGATCAATATTGTTTATTAATTTTTTCTTCTTGGTGGAAGGAAATCACCAGGTAAACAAGACTGAGTCTCAACCTGATAATGAACCTCTTTTTTATATCTATTGTGTTTTTACCTATTAGTTTTACTCTGTGTTTATTACATTTTTCATAAAACTAAATTGATCTTTGATAGTTTTTTATCAAGTGTTTATAATTTTTTTGAACCAGGAAATTAGTTTCAAAAGTTATATTTATCTTTAGTTCATTACAACTAAGAACTAATAATTCTTTTGAGAAATTAATTGAACATTCAGGACTCTTATAAATTCCCTACCAACTAAATTAGAATGTATTTTTAGTTGTGGGAAATTTTTAAAGAACCAATTTTAATAGGAATTTTTACAGATACACAATTCACACCCCCCTCTTGAGTACTCTACTTCGACCAATACTTAATCATCTAAAGCTCTAGATTATAAAAAATATTATTACATTACCACTAATTAAGGTATGTTATACCTTTTTAATGTTTTTTATGAACCCAAAAAATATGTATATGGTAAATATGGATTAAGGATATGTTGGTGACAATGTGTCCTTAATCCCAATCTTGAAACCACATTTCAGTCAGCATAGCCTAGTAGCCTGAAATAAAATCCAATGATACATGAATCTTCCACCAACTTCCCATGAAATTTATATAATTTCTAATTTATTATGAATGGTTTAATAAACATGCGAGAATCCATTAAATTGGTTTAATTGATTTTTATTGTGACCCTCACTTTTCATATATAAACATTATGTAATATTTTCGAAATACATAAAACATTATAAAAATAGATGCCCAAAGACCTTACTAATTTAGTGCCTTTGGAAAAATGGAATTATAAATACTAATACATAATTGAGCTACATTATCACCCACTAGGTTCTTCTTATCACAAACCTTCCCTAGTCGATCCTGAACGGGGCACCCAAACCAATCTGTGGCATGGCCCGAAGGGAGTTCCCAATACCCATGTGCTGGAAACTAGTTTCGGGTATCAACCGGCTACTAAAGGGAACATTTTTTTCCAAAATATAATCAATAACTAAGTATTGGAATGAAATGACAGCCCAAAATACATTTACATAAAACCGAACTAAACATCATTTATACAAGAAACTGAAAGTACAACTAAACAATACAACCAACCGACCAAACTTGATGACCAAACTAACTCCATTTCACCCTACTGGTAGCTCTCCAATAAAAAGAATACTCCTCACACCAAGTGACCAAATTCAATCTGAAACCTACAGAAGGGATAAAAATAGAAGAAAACTATATGTGTGAGTATTATGACTCAGTAGGTTATCCCGATATTCTTTTTACAATGCACATCCATTAAAATAAAATAAACAAAAATTTCATGTTTGAACAACAATATATAAAATTAAGGGTTTTCTATAATTACTCAAAAAAAAAGTACAACCCATTTCCCTTATTCATTTCCTAAACTAGATTTAATCAACTGGTGTGCCGACAACATTTTCAAGGGGAAAGTGATGTTTACATTTTCAGATATGTACAAAGAGGATAAAACAGTTCCATTTGAAAACCATTTTCATAATCTTTATCAAAACCATCCTACAACATTCCGTGAAAAAAAATAAAAAATAAAGAAAGATAGCAGTCACACAACAAGGGAAATGTAAATGTACATACAAGCATCATACTCATCTCTACAAGAAAATGAAATCCAAATAGACATGAGTGAACCTAGGATATGAATAAAAATACATAAGACACCAATACATGAGAACATATCCCCATTGACAAGTCACACATGATGAAATAAAAATACTAAATAAGCTCGGCCATCCATTCTTTGGCAGGCCGAGGGAAGATTCCATAGTAATAAACCCAATATATCCACCAAATATACGCCACTAGTCAGTAACATAACCTACTAGTGTATCAATAATTATTTGAATATTCTCTCAATATTCATATTTTCCATGTCTCATGTATCTAATGGGAATGAGCCAATCTATTCCATCTGAGCATCCAATCAAAACATATATATAATAACAATTCACAACAAACATCACCCTGAGTCACTCCATGGAAAAATATCATGCCATTAATCAAAGAGAACATGAAGATTATAATATGAGGAACTCTCATAATGGATCATAAGAATTAATTAGTTAATAAATACATTCCCTCAAAGAAATACATGTATGTAAATAGAAACATCCACATGAGGTTTTCATAATAAACAATTTCACAATTTTTCACAATGCTTCCAAATGGGCCTTTAATCATTTCTCAAAACTGACAATAGACAAAGGTAAAAAATTCACGTTCAATAAAGCGGTGTATACACACCATTTATAGAAGAAAACGAATTTCATAAATACCTTTAAAAATCTAGGTTACACATCCAAATCACAACCATTTTTATAAACATTCCAAACAAGCCATTTTCTGGCAACTCCGGCCAAAACATGTTATAAACCAAAAACCCATCTGTTTTTACAACCAAAGCAACATTGGACAGATATAAAATGAACAAAAAATACCATTTTTTATGTTTCCCATGCATTTATAAATCCAAAAAATCATTTTAAATCAAAATTAACACATAAAATCCAATAGGGCATTTTACCGAACACATGGCATGCACGCTCTGACAACACAATTCATTTTTAGAACATGAAAAGGAATAAAAATTGCAAATGAATTATATAAATTTATTCAATATACTGAAAAATTCTAAAAATACCCTAAACTGGGTTCTAAACATCACAAACCATGTGCAAAGGATAATGGAACCTTTAAAGAAACACTCGGTGTGCATTTTTATAACAAAACAACACTAATTTTCACAAAACAAGGAATAAACTCAACTTTTCACACCAAATAATGTTTTAAAGGCTTATAAAAAATACTCAGAATTTTTAGAGGGTTAAAATACTATGAAAAGACGAATCTTAAATGAAAATGACATGCGTAGTGGGAATCCTACCTCAAATCCGTGGAGGAATGGAAATGCATACCTCAAATACCCATACAAGGGTTTATAAACCATAAACCTATGAAGACCATCCCTACATTAAAAAAACCACATAAAAATTAATGGGATAGAATTACCCTAAGTAGATCATGACCATGGGAGAAGATAAAACCATGAATTAATTGAAGGATGAGAAAGAGGGAGGAGAAAGGTGAAGGAAGCTCACCTTTGAAACTAGAAAACTCATAGTATTCCATTGTATCCACACCCTTATAGGAAAGGGAATGGATTTTAACTCCTTTTAGAGTCTCCTTATGTATTTACAAACCATGGAAAGGATAGTTTGTGGAAAAAGTTTTTAAAAAGAATGATTTATGGAAGAAACAAATTACCTCTTCAAATCTAAATGATTTGAGAAACCATGGGGAATATCACCCTAATACCCAATGAATATGAGATACAATGATGGGAAATTGAACATTGGGGTTCACCTAGGGTTCTTGGTCAATATTTAGAGGTTTAAAAACCAAAGAATATTAAAAAATAATAATATATAAAAGAAACAATTTTTTTTAAAACTGGAAATGGGATCACGAGCTAGTCCAATACTTGAATAATTAACCAAAATCCACCATGATTATGAATTCCTAAGGGGGTGAAAAAGGATATGGTGGATTGAATAGGTCATGGGAGGCCATGTTTTAAATGTAATGACTGATTTTTTTTGAAAAACAAAGGATTTATAAAAGAAAAAAATTTTGTTGTTAAATCGGAAAGTGGGCTCATGATTGTCCCAAATCATGAAGTAACTACACTTTTCTAAAAAATCCCAAAACAGATATGGGGAGCCCATGGTAGGATGATTAGAAATAATTTGAAATTAAAAAATCAACATTCTTCTCATCCAATACCCAATAAAAGTATTTGGATTACTAATGAACCGTATCAAAACCAAGACATGAAAAACTAGGTGTGAGAATTATCCCCGCCATTAAAGCTTTCCACCCCCAGAAAGCAACAACACATTCCAACTGATTAATCAAAACCTAAAGATTAATTATCAATATTCTCCAACCTCTAAATCAAAGGACACATCAGCCAAAATTAATTGAACTTATGGATCTTACCCCAACCAAACAACAACTCCCAACCACTCACTGAGAATCAACTGGGTGATCAAGTCACTACATCCACAACCAAAAAAACAACCAGATTATTGGCCCTTCTTCCAATGAACCCAAAAATCACCCAAACCAACAATAACTCATGAACACAAAATATTCCAGGGGATTACAGAATGGACTCCCCACCATTGAAAAACAACAAGCACTCGACAAATTTTCAAGAGGAAACTGTACGAGACCCATGGTGGATCTCCCCACCATTATGAACCAACGATCAATGATAAAATAAGAATTGAAAATCAACTAGGAATGGGTTTCTCCCACAAAGGCCCACCAAAACTCTCCCACAACAACCAAACAACTTAATATAAGAGGAAAATTAAATGAGAATTTAAACTGCTCACTCCTACATGGAGGGGAAAAGAGTTGGGCCAACACTTTCTGTACAGATGAAAACTCCCCACCAAAAGGGTGGAGGAAAAATCCTAGAAAAACTCCTTAATAATTTCAGATTCCTACTACATTCCTACTTCACTCCAGAACCTATAGATGGAGCATTGAAGGATGAGGAATCTGTTACGCCGAAGCTAGGATATATGGATTGAAACACCCCTTGAAAATCACTTTCTAAACAACACACCATCATCTAAATAGGAAACCATCGATACATTACACCATTTTCTCTCACCCTGAACAAGGATCATAATGGAAATGGAATACGTAAAAAAACATCTACATCACCAAACACAACTGCTATATCTAAAATAATTATCACAATAGGTAAACACTTTAAATCCAGCTTAAACAGCTCTATATTCCATCAAATGAGATAAGGTATCATCCAAAAAGGTGGATTTAATGTTTGAAACAAATTTTTAGGATGATCAACTGGAATTCTTGAAAATGGAGAACCATCTATGGACACATCACAACATCCAAGATATCCTTATAAACCCACTGAACATTGTTCCAAAACTGAGCCACCAACAATATCACATCTCAAGATACACCATGAGTATCACTTCCAGCTCATTAGGAATCATATCAAAAATCCACACTTCTAAAACATGAAATAAAACCCTCATAAACACTAGTATACAAAAACACTAGTTTACAAAAACACAAAAAAAAATCAGATTAAAACACCTTTGAAAAAACAAACTAACTTGGTGGGTTTTCACATTAACCAATGGTGTTCCATGAAGTGTCATTAACGTGAACATTCCCATGCCACCGTGGGTACCCAACCACTAATCCATATCAGGAATCCATCAACATATCTATACAAAACCATGCATGTAATAACCCCTGAAAACACAGAAGAATAAAACAAACATCCTCATTTTATAAGCCAAAACATTCACCCAATTTGAAAATCATGTACCATCGAAAGGCACACTAACCACCAAGTAAAAATTCATTTTCAAAAATTCTGTAAGGTCTCATTTAAAAATCTAATATCCATAAAGTCTAAAACCCTTTTTATAAAAACACCAAATGCTCAAAACCACTTTCCAAAACCAATTCATCAGATTCAAACACTGTTCAACATCCCAACATATGCATTTTACAAAAAAAATCCAGAATCACATTAAAATAATCCAATCTTTCCAAAAATTAAATATCAACAACCACTACATTTAGATTAAGTAAAATTAATCATGTTAAATCAATTCCATGTTATCCCAAAAATATGTTTCACAAAAACCAATCATTCTAAAACCATTCTTCTATTAAATTTGTAAACCAATTTTCAACTTCTGAAAATATAACCATTGCATTAAAACCCATTTCCATAATTCTCACACAAGGATTTTCAAAACAATTTTCAGAAATCAAGAAATGTCTAAAAGACCCCAAAAAGGGAACTAGTGTCAGTGGTTGACTTTACCATATGGTTGGTGGTGATATGGAATACACACCACCATCATAGAGAGTCCTCTAAAGACCATTACCTGGCTCCAAATGGCATTACATGCCCTATTAGCTCACATAGACCATTAGTCCAACCCCTTCATTACGTCCCAACACAAAAAAAATCAACAAGAACCATAGTCACAAATGAAACTGGACTTCCCATGGACACCTGAGGATCTGCTCAAGAAATAGTTCACAATGCTCTTCCCAAACCTACCCCTAAAGTCCTAAAAATCCTACTCCATCTACCTTGAAAACCCCAATTAACAAAGTTCAGTCTAAAAAGAATGGTTTTCTGGGATCCAACCTCCTCTGATGCCATTTTTTCACGAACTAGTCTTACTCAACCCCAAACCGGGAACCCAAACCGATCAGTGGCATATCTTGAAGGGAGTTCCCAATCCTCGTGGGCTAGAAAATAGTTCCTGGAATCAACTGTATACTCAAGAAAATGATTTATACCAAATATAATAAAAAAATAATTATAAAAAAGAAACAGACATCCCAACATTCATTTATATACAAATGAACTGAACATCATTTAAACAAGAAACAGAACTTATAACTAAACCATACAACTAACCGACCAACCTGATGCCCAAACTATCTCCATGGGACCCTGGTGGTCACTCTCCAACACATTGAATACTTATCTCCCAAAGTGACTGAATGAATTTGGAAACCTGAAAAGGGGATAAAAACATAAAAGAACTATAGACGTGAGTATTAAAATTCAGTAGGTTAGCCCGATATTCTATTCCAAATTCACATCCTTTAAAATAATAGAAACATAGATTTCATGATTAAACTAAATTATATGAAATTATGTTTTTTATACATGTTTCTAAAAACAATGTACAACCCATTTCCCTTATTCATTTCCAAAACAAGATTCATTCAACTATTGTGCTGGTAGCAATTTCAAGGGGAAAGTGATGTTTACAGTTTTCATATTTATACAAACAGGATAAAAAACATTCATTAAAAAACAATTTCTATAAGACTTAACAAAAACATCCCAACACTTTTGAATATAAATAATACACATGAAGGCATGATAGTAATCCCACAACAAGGGCAATGTAAATGTACAAACAAGCATCATATTCGTCGCTACAAGAAACATAAATACAAATAGACATGGGTAAACATTGGAGATCAAGATTAATACAAAATACACCAATAAATGAGACCTCATCCCTATTGAAATGTCACACAATATGAAATCAAAACGGTTAATATGCTCGGCCATCCTTTCTCAGGCAGACCAAGGAAAAATCCTATAATAATAAACCCAATATATTCACCTACTATGGGCCACTACTCAGTACCATATCCTACTAGTGTAGAAATAATTCAAATAATATTATATCAATATTTTAGGTTCTTGTGTATTAAGTATCAAATGGGGTGAGGCAACCGATTCCATCTGGAAACCAATCACAATATATATAAAATATTAATTCACAACAGAAATCACCCTGAGTCACTCTGAGGACAAATCTCAAGCCATTACTCAAAAATAACATAACGAAACCAACCATGGGAACTCTAATGATGGATCAAAAGGATTCCTGAGTAAGAAAATCATATCCATTATATACATACAAGCATGACATGAGAATCATCCACAAGGGGTTTTCATAATAAACAATTTTAATATTTTTCACAATGTTTCCAAATGGGCCTTTAAGTGTTTCTCTAAACTAACAACTAAAAAAGGTAAAAAAAATAAATTTTAATAAAGATGTGTATACACACAATTTACAACATAATCCCACATTAACTAAGTCCTTCAAACATATAGGTTACACATCCAAAGCACAACCATTTTAATAAGGATGCCAAATGGGCTACTTTTTGGTAACTCTGGCCAAAACATGTTATATACCAAAAACCCATTTGTGTGTACAACCAAATCCACATTGTACAACAATTGAAGGAACCAAAAATAAAATTTTTCATGCTTCCAAGGAATTTATAAATCCAAAAAAATCATTTTAAATCATACTTAACACATAAAATCAAATTGGGCAATTTACCGATCACATGGCATGCACACTTTAACAAGACAATTAATTTTAAGCACTTGGAAAGGAATAAAAATAACAATTTAATGTCATAAATTTATTCAATCTACTAAAACATGTTCAAAATACCATAAACTAGTTCTTAAACAACACAAACCATTTGCAAAAGATAACAGAACAATTAGACAAACACTTGGTGTGCAGTTTTATAACAAAACAACACTACTTTTCACATAACATGGAATAAACACCAATTTTCACACCAAATAAATTTATTGAAGTCTTATAAAGTAATAATAAGAATTTTTAGATGGTGAAAATACCATGTAATGACGAATCTTAAATTAAAAGGACATGTTTAGTGGGAAACCTACTACAAATCCTTGGTGGAATGGAAACACACAACTGATATCACCATCTGAGGATTTATAAATCATAAACCAATGATTACCTACCCCAAATGAACCCCCCCCATAAAGAATAATGGGATAGTATAACCCTAGGTTTAGGATGACTAGGGTAGAAGAGAAAACCAAGAAATTATGGAAGGAGGAGAAAGATGGGGGAGAAATGAGAATGAATCTCACCTTGGAAACTAGAGAAATCCTTGTCTTCCCTTATAAAAACACCCTTAAAAGAATTATAATGGCTTGGAACTCCTTTTATATGATCCTTGGGTTTTCAAGAACCAAGGGAAGCATATTTTGGGGGAAAAGAGTAAAAAATAATGACTTATGAAAGAAAAAAATTACCATTTAAAATCTAGAAGACTCGTGATACATTGAGTTAGTTCGTCATAATCCCCAATTAATATGATCTAAAAAGAGGGGAAGTGGATGATTGAAAATTTAAAAGGTTTATTGGTCTCAAGTGAGAGTTATAACCACCGAAAAATATTAAAAAATTATTAATATATAAAAGAATTTTTTTTTAAAACATGAAATGGGATCATGGGCTTGCCCAATACATGAATAAATGACCCATATCCACCATGATTATGAATTCCTAAGGGGGTCTAAAAGGATATGGGTGTTTCAATATGTTAGTGGAGGCCATTTGTGAAGTTTAATGAATGAAAAATGTTGGTAAACTAAGGATTTATAACAGAAAAAAAAATTATTTAAATCTGAAAATGGGTTCATAGTTTGTCCAAATCTTGATGTAACCATTGTTATCTCCAAAAATCACCAAAAAGGATTTGGGGAACCAATGGTATGATGATTTTAAATAGATTCCACCTAAAAACTCAACATTCATCTTACCAAATACCAAATAAAATGATTGGGATTTCCAATGAACTATTTCAAAACCAAGACATGAAAATTTGGGTGTGAAGCTTCATGACTAGTACCCACCTTGGAAACATGAAACATAATCCAAATCCTCATAACATGGGGATGGAAACACAAAATGGGTGAGATAAAATGATTTGGAAGGGTAAAAAGGGATATATGTAAGCATAATCATGGGAATAAGGGTATTATAACATCATCAAGAAAATATAAGATTATACCTTGCATATCGAAGATCTTATAAATGAATCATGTCATAAGTCATGGTTGTTCACAATACATGAATCGGAAGGAAATAAAGTATATAATCTGGAAAATCATAAAATAGGAATAAAATGTGTAATTGTTTTAGACACATAATCATATAATATGATTTCTATAGTAGCCAAGGCATTCCAGTCAATACCATCTTAGTACAAAAAGTCCATTACTCAACCGTTTCACACCACATTACAACCCCATATTACTAAACCGAGTTCACAACACTTTCCAAACCTTTATTACAAAACCCAGTTCATTTCCTATTCTAGCCCTATAATATTATAATGAGTTCATTTCTTATTCCATCCAGGTTTTTCTTATAATATATATATCATTACCCAATACGTTGGAGGGAGATATATGTCCCACTAATAACAGAGTGAAATCATACATACAAATTCCATAAGATTATAAATAATCGTTTTGTAACCTATGAAATGAAATGGGTTTGATAAAGATGTAATCGTCTCATAACCTGTGGAAATTTGCAACTTTCATAATCATTTCAGCATAAATATAACCCGTAAAAAAGGGTTTTAAAATCATATAACCCCTGAAAGATAAATGGGTTTCATAAACATCATGCCATCGAAACATAATCCATTCAGTGAAATAATATAATTGAATATATTGAATAATTTCCCCAAAAAGTCATGAGTAAAACAAATTAATGTTATCTTATAAGGGAAATTATTTTGAATGATATTTTAAAAATATTTCTGGAGGAAAATATCATTTCTATATTGAAAACTTTTTTTAAAACTTATAACCCTCATTACTGGAAAATAGTCCTTTAACAGTGCTAAAAAATAGCCTTGATCAGCACATGAAATCTGGTGACTACTGGATCAAAATTAATATCTTGATTCTTTTATTAGTGCTAAAAAAGCACTTAAAAAGGACCATTTATCAACGCTTCTATAGGTGTTGATAAAGGGGGCATATTATTGTGTTTTTCTACAACACACTTCCCCACTAGTGTACTGTGCTTCAGCAGTACACCAAAAAAACCAAAACACCGTGAAAAGAAAAAAAATAAATTATCAATATATAATTTCAATTAAGAGTAAAAAATATGGGCTTTCTTTTCAGTATTGGATATGTGATGCACGTTTTAAACTAAAATGATTTATATATATTAAAAAAAATTGGAATCATATTAGTCACACCTTGCATCAAATTAAGGTGATTATATTTTGTACATTTCTCAAATGACATATGGATCATTTTCCTAAAGTATCAAAACTATCTAATTGTGTTTACTCAGCTTAGAGAATGTACCTTGTCTTTTTTTCTAAAATTTCATTTTTAACTAGAAACATAGATTTTGACTCACACTTGTCATATCATGTATCAGTTTTTCATGATACTATTCCTACACATAAAAAACGACTTATTAAAAATTTTACTAAATTAAATAGTCAATCTGATTGTGTTTTCTCAATTTTTAGTGAGTGAGACTTTTTGAACTAAAATGTTGATATTAAAATGATAACATATACATTGAGACAAACAAGAAAAATAATGTATCAGATTGAGGTGTGGATTATTTCAAAACATTATAATTGAAATATGGATCATTTTATTAATGTATTAACAAAATAAAAATGTGATTTCTTAGTTTTGAGTCGGCCATTTGTCCTTTTTACTAAAATTGATGTCAATTTAAAATAAAAAGGCACACTTTGCGTCATATTGGTCACACCCTACATCGGATTCAAGGGAAGGTAATTATTTTACATCTCAAATCGATTTTCTATCTTTTTCATAACTTATCAGAACAATCTGAAAGTGTTAACTATGTTTTGAGTGTGTCACTTTTCTTTTTTAGAAAAATGTCATTTAAAACTGGAAACATGCACTCTGACTCATACTGATCACATCGTGTATTTTTTTGATGTGAGACTGATTATTAAAAGTCAAAAATCACTTATGAATCAATTTCCTAAATTATCAAGAAAATCCAAGTGTGTTTTCTTGGTTTCTAAGGAGTATCATTTTTTAACTAAATGGTCAATTTTAAACTAATAACAGACACATTGAGTCATAGAAGGAATATCATGCCTCAGATTGAGGTGAGGCAGATTACTACTTGTCAAAAATTACATATAGAAAATTTACATAAAGTATCAAAAAAATATAAATTAGTTTTCTTAGTTTTATGTAGTTCATTTTTCATTTTTATTAAAATTTATGTCATTTATCAACAAACACGCACTTGGAGTCATATCGGTCACACTATGCATCGAATTGAGGTGTTGTTGATTTCAACATATCTCAAATGACTTATATATAATTTTCCTAATGTTTCAAAAAAATCATAATGCATTCTCTCAGTTTTGAGTATGTCACATATTTTCTTAATAATATAGCATTTAAAACGAGAAACCCACACTTTTACTGTAACACCCCAAGATTTTATAGTACGCTATCTCTTTAAAGAAATTTAATAGCTTGCACTACAAACAACACCGAGTTCAAGTGCACCAAGGCTTACTAAACTAGCCATTCAAAAAGTGGTTATGAATAGTATTAACAACATTTTTAATTTTTTATATATCCTATATAATGTTAACATTCAACTTTTGAGTTTCTTTGACATAATATAAAGACAAATTAAATTTTTCAGATAAAAGAAATATTTTTCAAAAAAATAGTGATTTTCTTCCTATTAATGGTGAAACCTTTTTAAATACAATATTTGACACTTTTATATATTCAATTTAGTGAAATTAAATTCTTCTTTATAAGTGGGGAATATAATTTTTTTTTGGATAATTTTTTTTTACTTTTATGATAACTTTCATATTTTGATGAATAGTAAAAAATACTAAATTTTAATTGAAAACAACTTTTTTAATAGAAATAATTTATAGTTTTATATTATTCATTTGAGTAGTTTTCAAGTATAATTAGATTATATTTTTAACATTTAATATAATTTATGTCATTATATGTAATTTTACATTTAAATTGGACATAAACACGTGTCAATCTTTTGAAAGTTATTATTTCTTAAAAGCATGTTTTTTTATTTTGACAACAGTAATTGATTTTAATTTAATTAATAAATCCTATATGTTTTGAATTTGGTAAAATAGACATAATTTTTTAATTCTAAATATCAAATATATCTTAGTCTTATTTTTTGGAATTTTTCTAAACACCTTTAATTTTTGATGAATAATGAAATCACAGAGTAGTAATTAAAAAATCAACCTTTTCCTTTAAATGAAATTTTAACACTTATATGAATTGAATTTCAAAAATAATACATACTTGGTTGTTATCAGTAAGTAAAATTTGGTTCAATAAGATGAAACTATTTTTTTTGAATTGTAACTTTAAACTTTTATTACTACGGTTAAAGGTAAATAGGGTAATTCAAGGTAAAAATAATATTATAATAGTATTAAATTATCCTAACATGTGTACTAATACTATTATTTGATACATTTCCTACAATGGTAATCCTTGGATCGTTTTTGGGACCCCATGGAGCCACTTATGAGTGATAATGACACATTATATTAATTAATTTAAAGTAAAGACAAAAATGACACAAACATATATCTTTTACTATAACAATTTTTACATGGGGTTATATAAGATATCAATTGAACTATAAATATTATTTTGAAAAATAATTATATTTCCAAAATCATGGTATTTTCTTATAATTTTTATAGATCAAATAAATAAAATTATTTATGACACAATAATGGTGCATTGTATACCTCATTAATGAATGAATTAAATATATAAGATTATAAAAATTTAAATAATATCAAAAACCTTTCCAATTATTATTGGATGATTTTATTTATAACAATAGTCGTCTTATATTTTACTTTAATAGGTTTTTTACCTTTATAAACCGAAAATAATTATATAATAAAATAATATTTTCAAACATTCTTAAAGAGCCCCTCCTCTCCCTTTTAAAAATCCCCCACCTCTATCCAATTACTCACACCTCTAAAGCCCCTTGGATCATCCATCCTATGAAAAAATAAGATCTTAATATCCCTATATTCCACCTAGAATCCTTAACTTAGGTATAAGGAAATTCAAGAAATCCTTTTGGTTCAAACCAAAGGGAGTTACCCGATTTAAAGTTAACGTCTTCTCTTAAGTTCTTTTCTTTTATTTTAGTTATAGAACACCATAAACTCATTTTATTACATTGTTTTATAAAAAAACATTATACTAAATATACTAGGTTATTTTTATGATAATTATTCGAGCTACACTTACACACACCTCCATCTAATGGGAAAAGAACATACTTTTTCTGTGGGCGGCGAACTACTATCTCACGAAATGATGATTGTTAAATTATCTCTTAACGCCTCTCATGGTGGCCATTAAGATGTCAATATATTTATATATGATATATATTATATTTATATTGTTTATATTCTTCTGTATTTCTCATTTATATCATGCCTTTATGGTTTCCCTCATGGGTAAATGCGATAATTTCATTTGAGAAAGTGCGGACTACCACACCCTCAAAGTGATATAACTCATTCATGGAATATGTATAACATATAAAGAAAGAAATTAATGAAATAATATATGATATTATAGCTTAATTATAATATTCCTATGTATAATTTTGTTTTTATACCATTAAAATACTAAATACAAATTAAAGTAGAGTTCATGCGTACGTACGACTTACCGTCTCCAGAAACGGTGCATTTCATTTCTTATATCCAAATGTTATGTACTGTTATAAATAAATTTATTTACTGGATATGTAAGATATATATGATATCAAAATTAATAATAGCATTCTGGAGATAATTTACTTTTGACCACATGGAAAACATGTAATTATAAGAAGTTTACTTTTGACTCAAGTACCAAATATCAACAAAACGACCCTTATTAACATAAATGATTACATAATGTTTGTAACGTACTAATAAGTGATATAAAAGGAATAATAAATTTAAAAAAAAAGTTCGTAAGAAAGTATAAATTAAAATTATTTTATTATTCTGGATATTAAAGAACAAACGGGTCAAGTCAGACACGAGTTAAGGGGTTTCTTATCTCAATTTTAATTCTGTGGGATTTCCATTGTCCACCACTTATTTTTTGTATGTGGTGTATTGTGTACAGACCATGGATATATATTATCATTGTTATCTTTATATTCATTGTATTATGTGATTTATTTGGTGGTTATTAACTTTTGGTCATATGACTCGGTTGATTACAATGAGGTAAGGGGTCCTCGTCTCACTTTTTATTCCCATGATATTCATGCTATATTGCCACTATTTAATTTTGTGTGGTGTATATAATTCCCATGATTGTATACTTTGTGTAATATAATATAATTTATTTTCATTTACATCTTCATTTTATAATCCTTATTTCATGGGGTGAATGTTTCGTAAGTTACCAAATTGGTAAGGGGATTTCTAATTTCAATTTCCACTCATTGGGTTTTACGCAAACTTCATTGATTGTTTTGCTCCAAAATTATGTGTTAAATCACTATTTATTTATTTATAATTTCCACTTCTGTTTTTCTGGATATACTTTTGATACACATAATCACTCCATTGATAAATTCTAAAGTCATCGATATGAACATGATAAGTTTAATCTTAACTCAGTTTTCATTCATTGAGTTAAACATCCAAATCATTGGGATTGTTTTTACAAGAATGTGTGTGAATTCCATCGGATTGATTTACACTGAATATCCAACCATATTGATTGTATTTATATTTTTCACACATAATTATGTCATTGATTTATCCTTAATCTAATGATATAGTCTTTATAAGTGATTTCATCTCAATTTACATTCCATCGAGACTTTATTGTTGTTATGTGCCGATTAACATTTAAATGGTGTATATATTTTCCTTTGACATATTATATCGAAAATGCCATTATTATCATGATATTTTAATGTTTTTATTAATTGTATTCCTTAATTATTTTTATTCAAGCATCTTTCATTTGGTTAGGAACTATTTAACTAAAATATTATTTTATATGTTCTAAAGATTTATTCTTCTAAATCTTTCACCTTAATTTTCATGTTTTTAAAATTGTTTTAAGTATTTATTTATATGGAAATTAATTTTATGAAATTAGAATTCATTTCAAATGTTTCAAAGTGGTATGGGACACTTTTATTCGAAAATACCCTTTAAACGACTTCTTTGATAAATAGTGATCTTTGAAATACTCTCAAGAAAAAGGGAATATTTATCTCAAATAGTTTTACTGTATATTTTCATCAATGTAAATATCCATAATTATATTTTATTCTTTATTGAGGTTGATTTATTATAATAAAATTATCTATATTGTATGGAATGAGTTAGGTTTGATTGTGGATGTGATATTTTTATACCACTCATGGTTTATGGTTAATGTATTGACATTTCATATTCTAGATTTAATATGAATGTTTATGTTATGTTTCAACCTTCTCATACAAGGAATTCATTGAACATTGTATGTGACGGGTGGATCCCACTATAACTCCTTGATGCATCAATAGGTCTCAGGACACAAACTAGTGTCCTGCAACATGGACTTGACAAAATCTTTATTTTTAGTCATGGAATGAGGCCATGAAAATGTGGTTATGATGTCCGAAATTATATATTACATCATTATGAGATTAGCTATTGATATTATATGTGATTATTAAACTAGTAGAATATCCATGTGAATAAGTAAATGGATTTATTTGATTTATATTTTTCATATTATTCTGATGTTTATGTTTAAAAGGCTTGTGTTTTAGTCTTATACATTTCCTTAAATGTTTATGCATATTTATGACAGTTTACGCTATATTTTTATCCCTACTGAGCATTTGAGATCACCCATTTCTTATGTTTTATTTTATGTAGGATGAAAAGAAGTATATTGCTATTATCCTATAGGAATAGGCTAAGGAATATGAGTGTGTTAAATAGGGACACAATGTTGTAGTATTTCTATTTCATAATATAATGTAAAACTTATGTATGTATCTAGTACATCCAAGGCTGCTAAACTAATCGGTCATTTGAGACATGATCTCTTGTGATCATTCCAATGTTATGTAATAATGCACCAACTCTGGGTAACTAGAGTCGGGGTGTTACATTAACCTATATCGATCACAACGTGTATCAGTTTGATTTGAGACTAATTCCTACATATCACAATGGACATATGAATCCTTGTCCTAAATTATCATGAAAATTAAAGCATGTTTTCTATTTTTTCAATGAGTGATATTTTTTGAACTAAACTATAGATTATTAACTGATTCCAAACACATTGAGTCATTACAGTCACAGCGTGCATCGAACTGGGGTTCAGATGATTCCTACACATCTCAAAAGACTTATGGATCATTTACCAAAAGTATAAAAATAATTAGAATATGTTTTTTTGAGTATGTCAGTTGTACTGTTTACTAAAATTAATGTCAATTTAAAATAAAAGTCGCATTTAGAGTCATAATGTTCACATTGTGTGTCAGATTGAGGTTTGGATGATTCCTACATGCCCCAAATTCTTAAAAACAAATATAACATACAATGTTACCATGCTTACATTGTATTTTTATTTTTAACATCAAACACTGCATATTGACTCGATGTTCTTAGCAGAAAAACCTTTCTCATTGTTGAATGTCGTAATAGTATAGGTTTTCACCAATTAGAATGGGTTTTCATCAATGAAAATCCACTCAATGTGCAGTGTTGAAAGTATGATATAAAAACTCAATGAAAATATAAATCATGGAAACATTGGAATAAAGAGTCATATTACCACTTTTTTGGCTTGTTGTAGATAGTTGAATGTGAAATACGACTTCCCAAAAGATCTATGAAAAAAACTATGTACTAGTTAAAAATTATAATTAAATTAACATAAAATAGAAGATAAAATTATTTCAAAATTAATTAGATAAGTAGTAGTATTTCAAATTTTTTGGGTGGTTGAATGCATTCTTGGAGCATTTCATTATTTTAATTATCTCAGTTGCAGACACAAAGTAACTAATCCACTTTTACAATAACAAAATATTATATGAGTAATAATAAAAAATAAAAATAAATTAAACATAAATTTGAAAAAATATAATAATTATATGGATAATAATTTCACTATGAAAGAATTGATGACTATAGAGATATAATGAAAATAAAGCAGGAATGATGATAAAAATTGAAAATAGTTCTCACCAAACAATCAATCAAACAGTGAAAAGGTTGAGTATAATTTCTCCACTATCTTTACTGTTATCCTCTGAATTCATTCAATGGAGAAAATTATAGACAACTTCCATCCTCATCATCTCTTATCCTGAACATTTATCATTGCATTTTTTTTATTCACACACATCCTCCATCTAATGTGGATATACACGTATGTTACATGGAATACTATAAGTAATATTTATCGATGGGATGACTCATGATCAGATTATTAAAAGAAATATAGCAGATATATTGGATGATTCTCAATTCAACATAATGAAATAATAACTATTCTGAAGATTAAGCTGATGAGGATGACAATTGTAATTCATTGTGTTCTCTAAATGGTGCAATGCCTCCCATTTGTGAGAATTACACCATAGAAACTAGTTATAAACATGATGCCTTCGTTACCACAAACTACTTATAGTGAAAATCTCAACACAACAAGTTAAATTATAGAGTGAAGGGTGTGAATAAAATGGAGAGGATAGAGAGGGAAGAATCCAAATATGCAACTTTAGTGTCGTGCAACTCGAGGGTCTTGGATTGCTATACTATAATTTCAATTCATGAGTTTATGTTACTGATATTAATATATTTTATTTTATGTGGAAGATAATTTAATGATAAATTAATTCTATTTTTATACTTTAATTTGATAACATGGATCTGAAAAAAAAATTAAAATAATTTCTTGAGGAATTTTTAATGTTTTTTCAAATAAAAAATTGTTTTTAATACGTTTTATGTTATTAAAAAATTATATGTTTTTATATGATTGGAAAAAGAGGTCTAGGGAGGCATGTACTTCATTCACACTTACCTCAATAGGCAATAAAACTGAACAGGGTTCATGCTTTCCACCATAAAAAACTATAAAATGGAGGTCACTCCTCATTTGATACATAGATAAATAAAGAAAATATTCCAAAATATTATATATATATATATATAGATTTTTTATTTATATAGATGTTTGTATTATATTAGTTATATCATTTGAATATAATTGATAGAGTATGGAGTCAAGACAACCAGTCAGAGCACCTACCACCTCTAATGTATACTTATTAAAAAAAGGGGGAAAAGGAGGACTTAGCATTATAATTTTTTCTGTTAGGCTAGGGGTAAGTACCTAACGGTAGTTCTATATATATATATATAGTTACATACTATAAGGATGTGATAACTACCTAAGGCTAGATAAGTAACTATTGAGTTTGTTACGGTTAAGGTGATAGTACAAGTACTAAGATGAGTACAAGCTTGTATTTAGAAAAGTATTAATTTTTAGGTTGAGGGCCAAGGTTCTTAGAGAGAGAAGTTCCCCTAGAGAGAGAAGTAGTCTATCGAAGGTAAAGTAAGGTAATTGAGGTTATAAATTCTAGTTATAATTTTTCTTATATTAAGATTTATATATATGTGTATATTATTTACAATATTTAAATTTATTTCAATATAAAATATATTATTATATATATATATAATACTATTTTTTGAATGAAACTAAAAAATAATATTAATAATAATTTTTAAATTATATTATTTATAAATAATTATTATTATGGGTAATTATGTATAAAATATAATAACTAAAATTTTGGAAATTTTAATTATTTCAAAAAATGTATACATTGTTATATAATTTTGTTACTTTTAAAGTAGTACGAGTTTACAATATTTTATTAGTTATTTAATTATAAATTATAATATTTTTAATTAAATTTATATGTATACCTATAGTGTATATGTATACCTAAAATGATGAATATATAAAAATGATTTATAATTTGTGGAATTTGATAACATTCATTCTATTTTTTGAAACAAATGATGTAGAAACCTAAGGATCCTAGGGAATCTATCTAATATGAATTGACCCATACTTGCAATTTTAAGGAGGTTCATAAAAGAGTTGGAATAAAGTAATAAAACAATGCAATTTGTAGCCATATATGTAACCCTTATAGTAAAATATCACATCATAATAAAATAAATATAACCCCATACTAATTTTGAAAATAGAGATCCATTGAAAAGAAATAAATATGATATCACCCATACTAAAATTTTCCTTAAAATAAAACAACACAATTATGATAAAATAAATCTCTAAGGAAAAACCCATACACTAGGATATTAAAACAAAACATAAATAATTAAATTCCCTTACATGAATTACATAATATAAACTTTTTTTGCTACTTTACACCATCATCATATTTATAATTGGTTTTCTAAACAAATTATATCATTCGTTTAAGGTTTTTATACCCAAAACATCCACTATTTTTATAGTGTAATAAATGTTTATTTAGTAGGTTTATCTGTTAGATTATTTGTTAGTTTTCAAGAAAATAACAGATCATAAACAAAATAGGAGTTGTACACAACCACCGGATCACAAATATGGAAATAATATCGAAAACTAAAAAGTAAAATAGGAAACCCTCATATCTAGATCTCTAAATGAAAAATACATAAATTAAATTGGAACCTACAGAGAAAACATAGGCCAACCTTGATATACTAAAGAAAATATGAGACACATGGATCTAGATCCTGATTTTTTCCTAAAAAACCTTAACTACAACCAAACAATAGATTCTAGATGATGTTTGAGAAACTATAGGAAGTTGGTTTTCTGTTTCATTTGGGTTTGTGGGATTTGATCTTTGATTCATCGAGGAGGTGTCCTTGTAATTGGTGGATTCTATGGAAAAATTGTTATATTGTAATGAGTACACAATCATTTAGGTCTTTTTAATTATATCGGGACACTTTTATTAGTGATTTTAAAAAATCACACATAAATTTAGGTATTTATCAATGTAAAAAAAACATAGATAAATAACTCCATTATGGGTCCTAAAAATATAGCCATGATAAATGACTCCTTTATGAGTGATAACATTATATCACGGATAAATGGAACCCTTTATTAGCACTGATAAATGGTACCCTATATTTATTCTAAAAAGAAAGAGATGATTATGATTTGGTTTATCAGCACTAAAAAAATATCTGACAAAGGGTTAAATTTATTAGTGCATTATTTAGAGCTAATAAAAATTACATTTATAAGAGCATTTTAGTGCAGATAAATCCCAGCGCTTTTAAATGACATTATTGTAGTAGTGATTTTTGAAAACATTTTTCTTTGAAAATAACATTAAAAACATAGAAAGGAAGCATTGAAAAATATAAAACGTTTTCAAAAAAGTTTTTAGTTAAAAATTTAATTCAATTATCATTTTAATACATTAATGAAAATATGGTTTTTGAATATAATAGATTTCTGACTGAATAGAGTGATGCCAAGATTTTACTTTAAAAAATTATCTTAAGTACCAAAGTGTGGGGAATGGTACTGAAAAATTGATATATCATTAATAAATATAATATAAGGAAAATCATTACTATTCATGATGTATTAATCATAATATTTCAATAAAATAAGCATAAACTTTAACAATCATGAAAAGCGATGAGATTGCCTCAATAAGCTCTTATAACTTGGTAACATGGTATTGTACTCTCAATGTATGAATAAAAATATACATGATTATTAAAATACCATTAAATAAATTATATTCATTATATAAAATGTTAAATAGAATTATATACACCTCGAAAGAGGATTTAGGTTCATAATAAAACATGTGTCTTGATGAAGGAAAATTAAGACAAAATTATTTTTCCGATTTGGTAACTTTGGAAACTTAAAACCAAAGAACAAAATATCATAATATCTATATGGAAACAACCTTACATTTAATTATAATAGACATATAATTCAATCATGGTCTATACATACACCACACAAAAGGAAAGAGTGGTGAACATAGTATGTATCTCATAGAAATAGAAAGTGAGATGAAATCCCCATACCTTATGCCTTGAATCTCATCATACTCATTTAAAACACATGTATCATAAATATAAATTAATTATAAATAATTTAAATAACCATGATATTATATATATGGTTTTATTACGTCCTTTTATTTCCCACATGTTTGTAATCCTTTTTTAAGGTTTGACTTCAGGTAATATTTACATTATTCTTTGTTTGTGTCGTAATTTGTTATATATTTGGTATTTATACTTTATATCACAATTTACAGAATTTAAAAAATAATATAAATATAATTTATATACAGTATATATGTCTTATAATAATCTATATAATATATAAGTATCAAATGAAATACAGTGTTCATGAAGACAGTGGCTCGTACATACGCATGAACATTATTTCCATTTAATTGTCATTTTGAAAAAAAGAAAGTTAATATATATATATATATATATATATTACAATATATTTATGATATCATATAAGTATTATATATTCCCTAAAACCATCCTTAATATAAAACATTTAGTGTATTAATGAATCATATCACATAGAGGAGGCGGTAATCCATACTTCCTCAAACAAATTTATCGTGACAACACACAATGGAAAGTAAAAAAAGTTATTTGGTGTAAATGGGATACATAAGATTAAGGACATAATAAAAATAATATATACCATATATAAATATATTTACCATCATAATGTCTACCAAGTGAGGTCATACGGAAAATTGAACAATTGTTGTTTAGTGAGGTGGTAGTTCCTCATAAACATAAACTATATGTTCGTTATCCATTAGATAGAAGTGTGTGTAATTTTTGGTTCAGAACTCAGAATAAAAAAATCTTAGTATATTTATTATACTACTATTTTTATACAATAATAAAAAATTTAATGTTGAGGGGATATTGAAAGAAAATAAAATAAAGGATTGAGAGAATACATTACCTCTTAATGGGGTAACTCTATTTGGTTTGTCCCAAATGGCTTCCTGAGTGTATCTTATACCCAAGGGAAAGATTATAAAAGAAACTAATTATTCATGGGATGTGTATTTGGCATGTATTAGGGTAAATTAATAGTTTTTAGAGGTTTGATGAAGTGGGAGAGGTGGTGTCCTTTATAGGGAAGTAAAATGACTCACTTGAACTTTTGGAAAACAAGTTAGGGATATACATGTTATTAACTAAAAAAATTCATACCAAACTAACATAAAAAAATAATTTAAGTTTTAATGATAATTAGAACATAGAAAATGGGTTTTTTACAAGTTTCTTCGTCATTTGGGCCATACAATTAATGTATACTCCTTAATTAAGATTCATTTCACCTTAATCATTATTATTAATTTTAATGAAAATTACTAATCATTTGGGTCAAAAGTAAACATTATATAATTAAAATTTAAATATTATACTGATTTAAATGGTTTATTTTAATTTTTTCAAATTAAATTCACAGAATTGGAAAAATTAATATTAATGATAATCTCGTAGACAGGAAGAAATTACATGTCTTTAATGTAGAAAGAAGTTCAAAAGAATATTAGGTTTTTATATTCAAATTCTAGGTCAAATTGATTATAATTACCTAAATTGTATTAATAAATTTAATATTGATCTAATAATAACTTCAAAAAATTTTAAAATATAATTTAACTTAAATAATTATTTAAATGAAAAGGCAGTTTTAACCTAAAAGCAGTATTTTTCAGTATTCATCAAAAAATGAACTTCCTCAGAAAAATCACAAAATTTTACCCCAATAAAATTTTGAAATTATAAAATGAAAAATTATTCTTATTTTATACAATTAAATTTCTAAATTTATCTAAAATTAATTTTATCATTTATTCACAAAAGGACATTAAAAGCAGTTTATTCGAGAATACTATATTTTTAAATATAAAATAACTTTAACAAAAATCATATCTTTCATTATCATATTTTTTTATTTATATAGAACAATTATAAAGTTTATATTAAATTTATTTAGTTTTTTCCATATTATTAAGTTTAATTACTAGGTTATATTTATCCCATTTAAATAATTATACAATTTTTTTTTGTAGAAACATTGGTGTTGTGTGTAATGCATGACAAGTGGATATTTTATGTAATTAATGACAAGTTAGTTTTATGTGTGAAAGTAATTTTTTACTTGGTTTATTTAAATATATAAATTAAAATTTAATTTATTCAAAAAAAGGTCTATAAAAACTCTAGATGTTACATTCTACCCCCTTTGAAGTGAATTTCACCCAAAAAATTCATCACTCGGGTAAAAAAGGTCAATAATTCTGCTTCATCATATCCTTAAGTTCCCATTTATCATCCTATAAGTAGTGATTTATCCACAAAACTTTGACCAGTTGAGTGGTTTTATTTCGAAGAGCATTCTTTAATCAGTCCATAATTTCAACTGGTTATTCCTCATATGAAATATCATACTACAGCAGTATGGCCTTTGATTTCAATACATGTGAAGGGCTTGGAATGAATTTTTTTAGGAGAGATACTTGGAACACATCATGGACTTGAGAGATGTTTTTAGGAAGTTCCAAGATATAGGATACCATCCAAATATGATCAATAATCTCAAAGGTACCAATATGCCAAGTGCTTAATTTCTCATTCAACCTGAACCTCATTACTTTCTTCTAGGGTGAGATTTGTAGGAACACGTTTTCACAAATTTCGAATTCTAGGTCATGTTGGAAGTTATCCTCATAACATTACAACTATCATTGAGATTCAGTGATATGTTGTTGTATGGGTCCATCCTACTTGACCATTTCTTCAGCGATTTCAGGTCTCAATAGATTTCTTTATCCAATTTACTCCCAACACATTTGATCTCAACATTTATTCCCATAGAGGGATTCATATAATTCCATATGAATTCTTGAGTGAAATATATTATTGTATAAAAATTCATCTAGAGTAATGTGTTGATCCAAACCACCTTTGAAATCTAGAGAATAAGATCTCAACATATCCTTTAGTGTTTGAATTGTTCTTTCAAACTGTTCATCTATCTGAGGATGACAAGTAGTGCTGAAACACAATTCTGTATCATGTTCTTACAGAATAATTCTCCAGAACAAGGAGTTAACCCATGGATCCTGATCTCATATAATGAAAAGTGGTACTCCATGCAACCTTACCTCTCCCTTAATGAATATCCTGGAAAGCTAATCTAAGAGAAGTCTTCCCTAATAGTGATGATGTCTTCTTACATATTATGGAAATCGACTACCACTCATATAGAATCAAACCCTTATGAGGTTTTGGGAAGTCTAATGAAAGAATCCATAGTGATGTTCACCCATTTCCATTCTGGTATGGGTAATGGATGAAATATCCCATATGACTTTTGAATTTTAGTAATAACTTGTTGGCATTCCATGCATCGAGATAAAATCTCTATGTTATCTTCCTTCTTGCCATCCCACCAGAAGTATTATTTAAAGTCTATATACATCATTGTACTACCAGGTTGAATAGATAAGGAAGAACTATGATCTTCCTCTTATAGATAATTATTTCAATCTGGTATGCAAGGAAGACATACATGATTCTTAAACCTTATTAATCAATAATGATCAAGGTCAAAATTAGTAACAAACGTGAATTTATTTTTTAGCTCTTCATCTCCCTTCTACGCCACCTTAGTCTTCACTGTTGAGTCAGTAAGGTTTTCCTTATGACTTTTCCATTCCTTCTTCTTTTGAAAATCACAAACACCTTATCTTTATGGAAAATTGATTTTATAAGGAAAATTGCTTTTATAAGGAAAATTGCTTTTATAAGGAAAATCGCTTTTGTAAGAAAAATTATCCTTATCATATTTTTTTTCATCCAGATTTATCTTAATTATGAGATTAGGATTCATTTCTATTTTCTCGGAATTGTTTTAAAATTTGATATGAAGTGTTCTGTTTTAGGATCCGAATTCTGGATAAGAACTGTAATAAAGTTTCACTCCGAAATCCAGTTGAGAATTGTAATAAAGTCTCATTCCGAACTCAGGATACTAACTCTAATTAAGTTCTACACCAGATTCAGGATACGAATCCTTATGAAGTTCAACAACGAATTCTCATTACGAATTCTAATGAGGAATTCTTATTACGAATTCTGATGATGAATTCTCATAACGAATTCTGATGATGAATTCTCATTACGAATTCTGATGGGGAATTCTCATTACGAATTCTGATAAAGAATTCTCATTACGAATTCTGATGATGAATTCTCATAAATAATTCTGATGATGAATTCTCATTCTGAATTCTCATTCTGAATTCACCTATTAAACAGAATCTTATCATCTTTGTTTTATACACTCCGTATTTATTTAGACTCTGAAAAATTATTTTTGTTTACAGTCCGAATTTTTCATTCCGAACTTTTGAGTTAGATTTTAAACGATGTCATACATTCTGTTTCAATTGTTTTGTTATAAGACGATGTCGTATATTCTGTTATAAAACTAACTGTTGGCTAAGTGAAACGTGTATAGGTCCCTCCGATTTTTAAGGAAAAGATGACCGTTAAAAAGGAGGCCGACCTTACCTATAAATAGGAGCTCATTTGAAAGAGCACGATACAGATGAACAACTTGGTTTTGTGCATACATGATGTTGAAGTGATTTCTAGAGAGAGAGGCTGTTATTAACTCTCAAAACTTTGTGCGACTCTGAATGTTGGTGGTTACATTCGAGGGCTTCCGGGGATAGGAGGACAGAGGTTGCCGACTACCTTGAAGTTGAGGGCTTCTTTGCTGAGGAAGACAGAGGTTGCCAACTACCTTGAAGTTGAGGGCTTGCAGGGATAGCAAGACAGAGACTCCGATCTTCGTATCGAGGGCTTACCCTGGTGTGGGTAAGACAGATTTTCTTGAAAGTATAAATCAAGGGACCTTTTTCCAAGGTTGTTGGATACCCTTCTCTTTGGGTTAAAAGACTTATATCTTGTTACTTGTAGTTCAACTACTTGTTTATTTTCCGCTACATATTGTATTGTAAGGAAATTATAACTTTCTTATACTTACTTACTTGTACTCTGTTTCATTCAGATTCTATATGCTTTAAGGTAGAATCTCATATTGTAATCTTTTGTTAAGTTTCAATTTCTGGAACCATATTTCCGGAACCGACTTTCGGAATCTCTTTCCAAGTTTTCATTCGGTGTTAGAGGTGTTGTGAATTTACCTAGTTTAACTTTGTTAAACTTATCCCTTTCCTTTTATTAAGGAAAACATAGTTATTCATAACTAACTTTAAAGGTTACAATGGAATTTTTAAAGTGTACAATTCACCCCCCCCCCCTTTTGTAAATTGAGCATCTACATCACTATTTCAATCCTACAATTGGTATGAGAGGAGGTCTCTGAAATAATTATACTCACGAATAAGTTTTTCTTGCTCATTTTCCCATACCGAATTTTCCCATTTCGAATTTTCCCATTCCGAAATTTCCCATTCCGGACATTCTCATTCCGAACTTTGTTTTTACAAACTTTTGCTACTAACAAATTTCTGTGCCAAAGGTTGTTCTAGTATGGCAGGAATTAATGTTGGTTCAATTGATAATATAAATCCTACAAGACCGCCAATCTTTGATGGTAATGATTATGAATATTGGAGAGATCGAATGAAGACTTTCGTTATCAATACTGGAGTGGACAACTTCGTTATGCTTACTGGTGATTATAAAACTCCCGACAAGGAAGTTAGAACTTTCACTAACCGGGAAAAGCAATAATATCAACTCAATTATAAGGTATGCAATACTTTACTGTGTTAAATTACTAGAAATATATATAGCCAAATTTCTTCTTATGAAGCATCAAATTGTATCTGGAAGAAGTTAGAGATTACACACTTTGGGACTTCTAAAGTGATTGAGACTAGAAGAGATATGCTTAGAGCTGAATATCATGGTTTCAACTTTCCTTATGGTGAACCAATCTGTAATGTTCAACAAAGATTCATGACTATAGTCAATAGCTTACAGTCTATGGGAGAGAAAGGTTTAGATGATGAAGCTCTTGTGGATAAAATAATTGATATTATGCCCAATGAGTCGGAATCCAAAATAACAACTATAGATGAGAACAGGAAGGTCACTCAAATTACTCTTGATTAATTATTTGGAACTCTTCTACAACATGAGACCAGAATGAAGAGAGTTACTGACAACATCAATAAGAAGAATGGAAATGGTACTATTTCTTTTACAACAACTTCAAATCAGATAAAAGCTAAGACTCCTGAGAGAATAAATAGATGCAAGTATAAAGAAAGTTATTTTCCAATCCGAATCTAGTGAGAGTGAATTCTCTAAAAATGAATTAGCAAATCTTGCTCGTAGGATGAAAAAGATAGCTGTCCAGAGAAATTTCCAATCTAAGTATAAGAAAAAGGAAAGGAAAGATAAGAAAGATGGAGAAGTCACTTGTTATGAATGCATGAAAGCTGGACATATTAGACCATATTTCCCTTTTCTCAAAAAGAAAGAATGAAATGAAAGGCATTTAGACAGGAACAAAAATAAATATTATAAAGCCAAAGCTAAGAATGTTTTGAAAGTTAATGACACCTGCAGTGCCAGTGGTGGTGACTCTTCAGACGAATCTTCTGATTATGAATCTTCAAGACAGAAGAATCTTGGTCTTATAGCCAGATTACCTATTGATAATAATTGTTTTATGGCTAAGGTACGAAATGATGAATCTTTGAACAATGTTTATTTAAATTCCAATGAAAGTAAGTATTATAACTCTTCTGATGAAGAATCCTCTTCTGATAAAGAAAATACTTTACCGACTTATGACGAAGTCTCTATGTTTGCTGAACTTCTTGAAATTGAGAATTCCAAACTCAATAAAAAACTTGATGAGGAAAACTCTAGGAATTCTATTCTTACAAAAGAGATATCAGATCTTTCTAAAGATCTTGATAATAGAATTTCTCATTTTGAAAGTATTTCAAAAAATCGTGAGGAAGTAAATTCTGAGAAGAACAAACTTTCTAAAGAGTTAGAAAAAGTAATTTCTAATAAAAATGTTTTCGAGCCAAGCTCTAGTTCTAAAACTAATGATTTTGAGGATAAAAACTTGGTTATAAAACTCAAGTCCGAAATTTTTTCCTTAAAGAAGTGTTTATCAAACTTTACCCATGGTAACGAAAATTTTGATAAAATATATTCCCAAATACGACATTTAAGAAATAAATCCGGATTTGGTTATACCCATGAAAAACCAATTTTTAGTAACAATTATTTTGTTCCTCAAAGTGTCCCATTTTGTACTAAGTGTCAATGTGGTGGTCACTGGGCAAAGAATTGTTCCTTAAACAAAACCCAATCTTTAGGATTTCACAAAGCTTACTTTTCTAAGAAGATGTGGGTTCCTAAAATTTTATTATCTGGAAATCTCGGATCCAAAAAAGTTTGGATTCCTAAAGTCTAATTTCCTTCTTGATTTCAGGAAAATATAGAGAGTACTAGCAACAATACATGGTACATGGATAGTGGATGTTCCCGGCACATGACTGGTAACAAAAGCTATTTTGAAAAGATTATCAAAACGAAAGGAGGAAAGGTAACTTTCGGAGATAATGCTAATGGAGAGATTGTTGGTATTGGTAATATTGTTCTTCTTAGTAAAACCTTGTTTTCAAATGTTCTTTTTGTTAAGGGTCTTAAGAAAAACCTCATTAGCATAAGTCAATTATGTGATGAAGGTTACCTTGTGAATTTTAGGAATGATAAGTGATTAGTTCACAATTCCAAAGAAGAATTTGTTCTCTCATCCAATAGGCAAAAGAATGTTTTCACGTTGAATCTAGAAGACCTCAAGAGTCAAGATTTACCTTGCCTAAGTGCAATGGAAGATCATTCCTGGTTATGGGATAGAAGACTAGGTCACTGTAACCTTAGAAACTTTTGTAAACTCTCTAAGAGAAAACTAGTTAAGGATCTACCGGAGCTTAGATTTGATTTTTCTAAAGTTTGTGATCCTTGTCAATATGGAAAGCAACATAAATCATGTTTTAAATCAATAGGTGAAGTCTCAACAACTGATGCATTACAGTTAGTTCACATGGATCTTTTTGGTCCAACACAAACTGGATGTATTGGAGGCAAGTACAATGTATTTGTTCTAGTTGATGATTACACTAGATTTACTTGGGTCTATTTTCTAAAAAAGAAGTCTGAAGATTTTTCGTATTTCAAAAGTTTTAGAGCTCAAGTTAAAAATGAGAAAAACCTTCCATTGAAAACTATTCATAGTGATCATGGAGGAGAATTTCAAAATTCCGATTTTGAAACTTTTCGTAGTAGAAAAGGTATTACTCACAATTTTTCAGCACCTAGAACTCCTCAACAGAATGGTGTAGTTGAAAGAAGAAATATAATTCTTCAAGAAATAACTATAACCATGTTGAGTGAATATTCTATTGCTAGACATTTCTGGGATGAAGCTGTAAGTGCTGCTTTTTACACTATAAATCGAGTTTTGATTAGACCTTTTCTTAAGAAAACTCCTTATGATTTATCAAATGGTAGAAAACCAAGACTATCCTACTTCAAGTTTTTTGGTTGCAGAGTATTCATTCTGAATACTAAAGAAAACTTACATAAATTCTCACCAAAATCTGACGAAGGGATTTTCTTAGGCTATTCCACATCTTCTAAGGCTTATAGAGTTTTTAATAAAAATACTTGTACTGTTGAAGAAATAGTACATGTAAAATTTGATGAGTCAGATACTTTTATTTTTAAAACACTTCAACCTACATCCTCGGATGTGTTTTCAAAAACTGATTGTCAACCTTTGATAGAAGAACCTTCTGATAATGAAATTGATCAAGAAGATACTTCTGAAACATTTACCCGAGAAGACTTTCTACCCTATGTGATGAACAGGTGTTACAAAACCCAAATCAGGTGTTTCTTAAGAATCATCCCAGTGATAGTATCATTGGTGATGTAAATCAGCCTGTAAGGACTAGAAGTTCCTTAAGAAATAAAGCAGAACATCTAGCATTTCTTTCCCAATTAGAACCTAAAAGAACTGATGAAGCTTTAGGTGATGATGATTGGATCAAAGCCATGCAAGATGAACTAAATGGATTCGAAAGGAATAAAGTCTGGACCTTGGTTGAAAGACCTAAGGAAACTTCTGTTATTGGAGTAAAATGGGTTTTCATAAATAAATGTGATGAAAATGGAGTCAGAGTAAGAAATAAAGCTAGACTTGTTGCTAAAGGCTATAATCAGCAAGAGGGAATAGACTATGAAGAAACCTATGCTCCAATAGCCAAACTTGAATCAATCCGTATTCTACATGCCTTTGTGGAATTATTTCATTTTAAACTTTTTCAAATGGATGTGAAATATGATTTTCTTAACGGTTATGTTCAAGAGGAAGTTTTTGTTGAACAACCCCCTGGCTTTGAAGATACAAAACATCCTGATCATGTTTTTAGACTTACCAAAGCTTTGTATGGCCTTAAACAAGCCCCACGAGCATGGTATGATAGACTCACTGGATTTTTGCTTCAAAATAACTATATTAAGGGAAATGCAGATCCAACACTTTTTATAAAGAAAGATAAGAAAAATGTTTTTATTGTTCAAATTTATGTTGATGACATCATATTTGGTTCAACTCAGCAATATTTGACCGAATCTTTTGCAAGTCTAATGAAATATGAGTTTGAAATGAGTATGATGGGTGAGTTAACTTTTTTCCTTGGTTTTCAAATTTCTCAAAAACCATAAGGAACCTACATATCTCAACATAAGTATATTAAAGATCTTCTTAAAAAGTATGGTTATGACAACACTAAGAGTATAATTACTCCCATTGGTACCTCAAACTCTTTAGATATTGATGAAGCTGGGAAACCAGTAGATCAAACATCTTTTAGAGGTATGATAGGAAGTTTACTTTACAGAACAGCTAGTCGACCAGACTTAATGTTTTCAGTATGCTTATGTGTAAGATATCAATCAAATCCTAAGGAAATATTACTTAATGGAAGTAAAAAAGAATTTTTCGCTACCTTAAGGGGACCATGGATCTTGGATTATTTTATAATTCTGGAAATGATTTTGTTCTAAAAAGCTTTCCTGATGCAGACTTTGGTGGATGTAGAATGGATAGAAAAAGTAAATCTGGAACTTGTCATTTCATAAGAGATTCATTAGTTTCTTGGTCCAGCAAGAAGAAAAATTCTGTAGCATTCTCCACTGCTGAAGCTAAATATGTAGCAGCTGGATGTTGTTGTGCCCAAGTGTTGTGGATGCAACACACACTCACAGACTATGGCTTGAGTTTTACTAAAACTCAAATTTTGTGTGATAACACAAGTTCCATTTCCCTTAGTAAGAACCCTGCACATCACTCCCGTGCAAAAAACATAGATATTAGGCATCACTTTCTTAGGGATCATCACATTTAAAGGAGATATTATTCTTCAATTTATCAGAACACAAGATCAACTTGCTGATATTTTCAAAAAATCTTTGCCTTCTGATAGATTTAAATACATTAAACAGAAGTTAGGTATGATAACCGTAAGGTAATCCTCCTTAATTAACTTTCTGTTGAAAAAGTCTCCTTATAGCAATAAACTCCTTTTCATAGGGGGAGTACATCTGATTGTTAGAATAAAAAATTTTTCCAAAATTTGTTTTCAAACTTTTCGGAACTAAAATTCCAGAATGGAATTTCCAGAACTAAAATTTTCTAGAATGGATATTTTCATATATAAATCTTCTGGAATGGAAGAGTTCATATTGAAAACATCCGGAATGGAAAATTCCGTACTGGTGTTTTCCTAACGGGATTTTCGTACCGAATCTTTCATAATAAGTTTTTTGTTTTCAAAATTTTTTAATGAAATTTTCATACTGAGGTTTTCTTACTGAGTTTGTTTTTCGTAGTGAGTTTTCCGAATATTGTCCTTTCGTAATAAAGATTTTTTTCGTAGTTTTCGTAAGAATGTTACCAATTACGAATAATATTCCTATGCCAATCTGAAAGGTATGATTTCCTTACTCATGTTTTCATAGTCATACTTTACTTGCTGGCATTTTCTTACATTTTGTTTTCGGATTATAGTTTTCTTAAATGATTGTTTTAAAAAAAACCTCAAAAGATCAGATTCAAGAGAATTGGTTTTCGACCGTCAGATCTGATCTCAGCTTATCACAATCGTTCGATCAACCGTGGAAGTTGAACCATTTTTCCGTTGCCTATATAAAGGGGACCCCAAATGATTGTCCCACATCGGCATTCAAAGCTACATCATCTTGAAGCTCTGCCTCTCTGTTTTAAGGCCGTTCCGAACTTCAGGTTTCTCAGTTCCGAACATCTCAGAGGTCATCAAATCCGAATGTCTGTGGAAGTAGCTTCTCAAGACATGTCTTCATCTAAGCCGATCTCAAAGTGGTTAATATATAGAGAGAGGTTGGTCCATCTGGATTTCTTCAAAAAGTACGACTCTCTTATTTCCAAGAATATCAAGATTAATAGTTGGGAAGATGTTGCGATGTCAAAACCTGGGAATAAAGATGAAGTGTATTCGGATTTGCTTATCGAATTCTATGAAACAGTTTCCTTTCTTAAGGAAGATGGAAGGGAGATGTTGTGTTTTAAGTCTTATGGCAAGACTTATAAGCTTTCATATGCCAAGGAAGCCAGCTTGGTAGGGCTGAATAATGAAGGTGAAGCTGAGTTTATTTCTCATGTGTTGCCAGATTCTAAGGGTATCTTCGACAAGGAAAAAGCTTTAGAAACTCTCGGACTGGCTAATGACAAGGATCCGAAGATTGCTAGTTTATCTACAAATTTCCGGATTCTAGAGTTGTGGGTACAGGGTCTTATCGTACCGAGGAAAGGTGACAAAGATAGCTTGATGAAGAGTGAGATCTACATCCTAGATTTTCTGATAAATCTGAGAAAGTTTAACCTGATGAAGCACATTTTCATTACTCTTGAAAATGTTAAGAAAGGAAATCTGAGAGCTCAGATCATAATGTATCCAGCAATCCTCTCCAAGTTGATTGTTCGGTGCCTTGAGTCTTTCAAGGAGGCTTGAAAATATAAGCCAAGAGTTTGAAAGATAATGCTAGTGAGTGATGGTACACTCAAAATAATGGATGTAGCCTTTGACAAGGAGTCTGGACAGTTTATTGATCTACCTGCTCAAGGAGAAGCAGTTCCGAAAGTTGCTGATCCGGAATCCTCTAAGCCAGTAAGGAAGAGAAAGATGAAAGAAGTGGAAGTAGAAGGAGAAAATCCCAAGTCTAAGGAATTTCATTCTGCACCTCCAAAACCAAAGAAGAAGAAATCTTACCCAGATGAGGTTGTTGCTAAATAGAGGGAGATGAAAGAGAAGAGAGTGCAAGGGGAACCTCAGTTTGGCTTGGACCCTGCGGAGGCTAAGTCCTTGAAGGAAGGAACTGCGGATGAGCTAGAAAAACAAACAAAAGAAAAGAAGCTCAAGAAGAATATGTCTAATGATGAGGTAGCTCAGGCTTTGTTAATGTTCAATGAGATGGTCTCAGAAAATATCCTTGTTCCGAGATCTTTTTCTTTGGAATCTCTACCTAAGACTCCAGGAAGAGACTTTTTTGCTCCGGAAGAAGCTGTTGCTAAGACTGCTGAGGAAGTAGAGAAAGTTGAGCAAGTGGAAGAAGAAGATGTTGCTGAAGGAAGTGGTGAAACCAGAGATGTGTTGAAGAAAGTTGATGATTATAAGGGGACACCTTCAGAACACTTATCACTCCAAACTTCATAAGCTGAATCATTGAAGCTAGTCACTCCAGCAATGGAAGAAGAGAAAGGAGAAGAAGAAGTATCTTATCATGCAGAGGAAGAACAACTTCTACATGATATTGCTCAGATGGAAAACGTAGAGGTTGGTGCTCAGGAAGTTGCTGATGAGGAAGACAATGTTGTCCAACTTTCTGATAGTGAGAAGAAAACTCCAGAACAGGACTCCATTCCGAAAAGAGACATGGGAAAGAAAATTCTTGTTGATACTCCGAGTTCAGTAGTGGTGAAGAGAAAGGAAGTTGGTAGTTCTTCAAAGAGAAAGATTTACCAGGATGAAGAGGAAAATTCTCCAAGCAGAGTCTCGGATTCTAAGTCATCTTCATTGGGGCATGATTTTGTTGTTCAATCTTTAAAGAAGATGGTGGGAACCATTCCGACTTTCTCAAGTATTGACTTAAGATGCCAGATGCTCCAACATGATTTGAACCAGAAAACAGACTCCGTATCTATGGTTATGGACAAGTGCATTGAGATTGAGCCTCAGTTCAAATCCTTTTTGTTGGCTATGAAGCTCATAGAAGGTCTTGCAAGAGGATGAAAAACTGGTCGAGGAAGACTGTAGAAGAGATGAGTCTATTTGATGAATTTCAAGACAATGTTAAAGATGCTTTTGAGACTAAGGAGAGGAAGATAAATGAGCTGAATTGTTCCATTGAAGAGAAGCTGACAGATGAAAAGAACTTCCGGATTCAAGAAGTCAGAGATCTGAATGGGAAGCATAATTATGTTTCTCAAAACTGGAAGTTTGAAAGAGATCATCTGATTGAGTTTCAAGAGAAATTGAAGGCTCACGAAGAAAAGATCAAAGCTCATGAAGAAAAGCTTTAAGACCAGGAAGAAAAGATTAAAGCTCAATATTCAAGAATAGTGATCCTAGAGAAGCAAGCCGAAGAAGACCATAACGACTTGATGAAAATAAAGACTATTCATAAGATTTTCATGGTGAAGGAAAAAGATCCAAAATAGACAGATCCGATCTTTTTTTGTACCTTAACTATTTTGTTGTTGAAATTTTAAAACATAATGAAAAATTTGTGCTTGCTCATTTCTTTTTGATGTTACTACTAATCTTTCAGGTACTTTGTTATATTTTCCATTCCCTTGTATTCTTTTTGAAAATCACAAAGGGGCAGAAGGAAAAGAACTCTAATGAAAGGGAAAAAGAATCCTAACAAATGGTGAGAAAGAAAACAAACTCTAATAAGAGTTTATCTAAGGGGGAGTTTTTCATTAAAGAAGACTTTCTTATTCGTAATGAAATGTCACTCCAGAAATCTAGAATATGATCCTTAGAGTTTCAAAGCCTAAGGGGGGGTTAGTCGCATTCATCAATATCATTAAAGCAAAGGGAGATAACCCTTAATGTTTTTCTTTCTTCTTAGAATTTTTTTTCAAGGATGTTTGTGCTTTCCAAAAAATGGGGAGATTGGTGAGTCAGTAAGGTTTTCCTTATGGATTTTTCATTCCTTCTTCTTTTGAAAATCAGAAACACCTTATCTTTAAGGAAAATTGATTTTATAAGGAAAATATCTTTTGTAAGAAAAATTATCCTTATCATATTTTTTTCATCCAGATTTGTCTTAAGTATGAGATTCGGATTCATTTCTATTTTCTCGGAATTGTTTTAAACTTTTATATGAATTGTTCTGTTTTAGGATCCGAATTCTGGATAAGAACTGTAATAAAGTTTCACTATGAAATCCAGATGAGAATTGTAATAAAGTCTCATTCCGAACTTAGGATACAAACTCTAATTAAGTTCTACACCAGATACAGGATACGAATCCTTATGAAGTTCGACAATGAATTCTCATTACGAATTTTGATGAAGAATTCTCATTACGAATTCTGATGATGAATTCTCATAACGAATTCTGATGATGAATTCTCATTACAAATTCTGATGAGGAATTCTCATTATGAATTCTGATGAAGAATTCTCATTATGAATTCTGATGATGAATTCTCAAAAATAATTCTGATGATGAATTTTTATTCCGAATTCTCATTCTGAATTCACCTATTAAACAGAATCTGATCATCTTGGTTTTATACACTCCGTATTTATTAAGACTCTGAAAAATTATTATTTTTTACACTCCGAATTTTTCATTCCAAACTTTTGAGTTAGATTTTAAACGATGTCGTACATTCTTTTTTACTTGTTTTGTTATAAAACGATGTCGTCTATTATGTTATAAAACTAACCATTGGAAAAGTGACACGTGATCAGGTCCCTCCGATTTTTAAGGAAAAGATGATCGTTAGGAAGGAGGCCGACCTTACCTATAAATTGGAGCTCTTTTGAAAGAGCTTGATACAGTTGAACAACTTGGTTTTGTGCATACATGTTGTTGAAGTGATTTCTAGAGAGAGAGGATCTTATTAACTCTCAAAGCTTCGTGCGACTCCAAATGTTGGTGGTTACATTAGAGGGCTTCTGGGGATAGGAAGACAGAGGTTGCCGACTACCTTGAAGTTGAGGGCTTCCTTGCTGAGGAAGATAGAGGTTGCCAACTACCTTGAAGTCGAGGGCTTGCGAGGATAGCAAGACAGAGAATCCGATCTTCGTATCAAGGGCTTACCCTGGTGTGGGTAAGACAAACTTTCTTGAAAGTATAAATCAAGGGACCTTTATCCAAGGTTGTTGGATACCCTTCTCTTTGGGTTAAAAGACTTATATCTTGTTACTTGTAGTTCAACTACATGTTTATTTTCCCCTGCATATTGTATTGTTAGGAAAGTATAACTTTCTTATACTTACTTACTTGTACTCTGTTTCATTCAGATTCTATACGCTTTAAGGTAGAATCTCAAATTGTAATCTTTTGTTAAGTTTCAATTTCCGGAACCAAATTTCTGGAACCTACTTTTGGAATCTCTTTCCATGTTTTCATTCGGTGTTAGTGGTGTTGTGAATTTTCTTAGTTTAACTTTGTTAAACTTATCCCTTTACTTTTCTTAAGGAAAACATAGTTATTCGTAACTAAATTTAAAGGTTCCAAAGGAATTTTTAAAGCGTACAATTCACCCCCCCTCTTGTAAATTGAGCATCTACATCACTATGTCGATCCTACATTCACTAGGATAGAAGGTTCAACATTCATTTGAGAAAAATAATATTTTCCCCTTACTTTAGTATTTTTAGATCTATACTTTTAAAATAATAAAATAATGGATATTTTTTATCCTCATCGTAGATAAGCTATCGTGATCCTTCTGACTCAAAGCAACACCCACCTTGTTTGCTTTCCCAGGGTTGTAATGTATTGATCAGTCGAATCCTTTATCAAATCCAACCATCTTCTCTAGAACATGTCCAGATATTTCAGTGTGAATATATATTTCAGACTTTTATGATCAGTATATATATCACAATTTCCTCAAAAAATATAACTCTTCCATATCTTCAATGAAAATTTACCGCTGCTAACACCAAATCATGTACTGGGAAATTTTTCTCATGTATCTTCATTAGTCATGCAACAAAAGTGATAACCATGTTATTATACATAAGAAAACATCCCAATCCCTTCTTGTATGAATCTATATAGATCACAAACCCATCCCCACTATAGGGTAATGTAATCATATGTGCACTGACTATATTTCTCTTAATTTCCTTGAAAGTTTCCTCACATTCATCAATCCTGATTAACATGACACACTTCTATGTTAACTTGGTCAGAGGTTTAGGTAGTCATGATAAATTTTCCACAAATCAATGAAAATATTGAGATAAACCATGAAATATATAGTTCCAAGTCACCATGGTTTTTCTAGTCCAACATTTAATAGCCTCCATCTTTGATGGATCTAATTCTATAATATCTATTGAGATTATATAACCCAAAAATCAAACCTTTTGTCGCCAAAATTACAAATTTATAAATTATGCATATAGGTTTTCCTTCCTTAGGGTCTTTAGTACAATTCTCTATTAATCTTAATGCTCTTACATTAATTTTGAATAGATAATAATATCATCTATAAAGGATTACACAAATTGATTGATGTAATATCTAAAGACTATTCATTAAATCCATAAAGATTGTAGGTGGATTGGTAAGACCTAAAAGCATTAGTTTATATTCATAGTTCCCATAACTTTTACAGAATGTTGTCTTGGGTATATCCTCTTTCATGCCCATCAATTGATGATATCTAGAATGAATGTTAATCTTGGAAAATTATTCAGCTCCACACAATTGATTAAACAAGTCATCAATACAGGGAAGATGATACTTATTTGAGATTGTGATCTTGTTCAACTCACAATAATTAGTGCAGATTTATATTGATCCAACTTTCTTTTTCAAAAACTGAATTTGTGCACCCCAAAGTGACACACTTGGCCGAATGAATCCCTTATCTAGGTTTTATTGGAGTTTTATAATCAATTATTGCAACAAAATTAGAGTCATTTTATAAGGAGTATCTATAATTGGGGTGGAACCAGGTATGAGTTCTACTAAGATCTCAACTCCACATTTTAGTGGAACACTAGGAAACTCTTTTGGAAAGGCATCTAACAACTCCTGAGCAATAATAATATCATCGATGTCAATTTTACCCCCAACTATTTGAGATAGTTAACACTTGTGAATGTGAAGTAATGATCATACACTTGATGTAATCCATACAAGAAGTTCATACTTATAGCCATATTGATGGATGATCATATTAGGGTTTAAAATATCATGTCTAATATCCCTTCATTAACAATTTATGTGGGATTTATACAGACAAATATAATCCAAGCCTAAGATGACATAAAATTAAACAAAATTATGAATGAAAAGATTTGCAAGAAGAACATTACCACATACATTAATCAGAGAGGAATAATATACTTGAGGTGAAATCATCATACCATTAGGGTTTTTAACTGATAATTCCATATCTATTTTTTTTGTTGAAACTTAGAACCCTTAGAAAATTTTTTAGATATGAATGAGTGGGTATATATTGAATCAAATATGAAAATAGGAGTTTTAGAGTGTATAGTAACTGTACCTGTCATCACGTCGTTATCACACCCCTCATTAGAAATAGAAATCGCATGAGATTTACCATTTTACTTTAGCATAAGAGGTTACTGATGTTGATCATCAGGACCATCCCTTGGGTTTGATTTTCCATTAGAATAATGTATTTTATCCTTATACTTGTAGCACTAAATTATGGATGGTTCCTTCTATGTGTATTTTTATTTATTATAATTTTTATCTAACTTCATACCATAATTTGAAAATTAATTACTCGGGGACCTTCTTTTCCACAGTTAAAACATTTAATATAACCATTAAGGAATTTTTTTTCAATTCTTATTCCCACACTTAGAGCATAAAGTGAATTAATTATTCTCCTCTTTATGGTTTTTAGATTTTTCATTAAAGTTAATCTTCATCTTCTTGTAAAAACCCTGAGATTGATACATGAATCCAACCTTCATTTCAACCTTGATTACACAACTCACAATCTCTTCATATCTACTAAAGTCTCCTATGACCAACACTCATCTGAGTCTTGTATATAAGACACTAAAGAACCAATCAACATAACTTTCATGGCAGATGATAATTCCTAAATCATAACACACAGGTCTCATGAATTTATCACCATAGGTACTGATAGGTACATAAACCCCTTTCTCCAACTCAAGGTAATCTTTCCCTATCGTTGAACAAAGAATCCGAGGAAAGTACCTATTGAAAAATAAGTTCTTTAACTCATCCTAATTCATGGATTAAATATCATATTATAGCCGCGTATTCTTTATTAGAGTCCACCACTAGTCTTCTTCACCTTCCAAACAATAAACAGATATAATGAATTTCTCAGGATCTAAATATTGGATATGGGAGAATATCTTTTCAGTATAATTTATCCATTGTTCAGAAACAAGCGGATTAGAAGACCCTCTAGAATATGGTTGATATTTCCTCATGAAGGAATCAATGGAATGTTATTCAAGTATTTTCTAAATTGCAATTACACCATGATTCATAGATTGATAAAACATTATGAGAATAGCAATGATTTTTTTCATTCCATCTCCAATAGCATTCATTTTCTCTCGAGGACAATCATTGCATTGTCTATTGTAATCACCATTAATCTGGTTTTATTAGGTTCCAACACTTCACTACAACCAATCGCATAGAGTAAGAAATATCTATCATATAAAAGTGATACATAATCATGAAAAGTCACTTATATGATGTCTAAATTATGAAATATACCTTTATTTATGACTACATAGGTTTATCCTAGGTTATTCATAGCTAAACTCAAATTATATTCTTTATTATGGTTTTTGGAGAGTTTATGAATTTCCAAATCATATTCCCCAGGAGTATCAAATAAAGTGTGAATCAAAGCCCATTTTTGTTTTCTAGATTACCCTGAATTAGGCCTAAAACATCTTATTGGATTTTTTACCCCTAGTAAAATATAGGCTAGAGCCACATCCACTTGTAGTATCCAGATATGGATGTATATATTAGAAAAAATTCACTCTATCCCTAACCAAACTTCAAGGTCATTTTCTTGTAATTCTCATTATTCTTAAAAATTTCATTAGTATTGTCTTTAGGGTTCTCATTATGTATTTTTCATCCTAGCTTCCAAAGGTTAACTAAACCTTTTCTCTGACACGAAATATATAGTCACTCTATTTTCATAAATTAATATTACATAATATTTTAGAAATACATAAAATAATATGATGACATATTCCCAAAGACTATACAAGTTTTGTTCCAATAGAAACATTGAAATATAAACAATGACACATAATTGAGCTACATTATCTCTCACTAGGTTATTCTTGACTAGCATCATTCTTAGAAACATCAATCACAATAAAAATCTTCATAAC
Organism: Viscum album; assembly: GCA_963277665.1. Classification (NCBI taxonomy): domain Eukaryota; kingdom Viridiplantae; phylum Streptophyta; class Magnoliopsida; order Santalales; family Viscaceae; genus Viscum; species Viscum album. The sequence goes on along the minus strand of OY728142.1, from coordinate 592,863,149 downwards.
CTTGGGAAGGAAATGTAAAAAGTGGTGAGATTAAATGCTCATTAAGGGTAAACAAGGGAGATATATAAGAATTATCATGAACATAAGTGTATGAGAAATTTATCATGAAAATATAAGATCATACCATGCATATTATATATCATATACATGAATCATTTCATAAAGCTTGGTAGTTCACAAGACATGAATAATAAGAAAATAAAGAACATAATTCATGAAATCATAACATAGAAAAAAAACATGGAATTTTTGTAGACAGGTAAACATATTATATTATTTCCAAATTATATAAGGCATTGCTACTGAGACCATATTAGTGGACAAATTATTTTAATAAACTGGGTTCACACCTCGTTCCCTCCTTGAATTACTAAACTAAGTTCGCCCCTCGTTCCAGCCCTTTATTACTGAACATGGTTCATTTCCCATTCCACCCCTATAATATTATACTGAGTTATTTTCCCTTATTATCTATGTATATCTCTTGAGATATAAATCTTTACCCAATTCATTATAGGGATACATAGGTCCCACCCATCTTATAGTGAGTTCATATATACATGTGACTCAAAATCATAAATATCTATATCTTAACCCATGAAATGAAATGGGCATTATAATAATGTAGTCATATCATGAACTCTATAAAGAGACAGGTATCATAATAATTTCATCATTAACATAATCCATGAAATGAATCAGGTTTCAATATCATATAACCCTTGAAAAGAAATAGGTTTCAAATGAATATAACTTGAGAAAGAGAAATCAGTTCTATAAACATCATGTCATCAAAACATAATCCTTTCAAACAAAGAATATGAATGGAAGAATTAATTAGTTTCCCCATAAAGGCATGAATAACACCAATGAATGTTATCCAAGATGTTAAATAATTTTTAATGATCTTTTCAAAACATTTCATGATGAAAATATCCTTCCTTCATTGAAAACATTTTTTAAACATAAAACTTTTTTGAAAATTTTTTTCATTGAAAATATATTTGAAAAAATTTTAAAGTATGTATTGAAAACTATAAATTGTTTTTAAAATACTTTTCTTTGAAAGTTTTCTTCAATGTTCTTTTGAAAACATTTTTGAAAACATGGTTTTTGTATATAATATATTTCTGATCGGAGAAAGAGATGGTCATATTTTCCATTAAAAAGTTATCTCAAGTACCAAATAGTGTAAAAATTGTTCTAATACATGGATATTTATTAAATTGAAAATTAAGAAGGAATATCATGACTGTTCTAGAGAGATGGATCACAATATTTCATTATAGGAATGATAAGTATAAAAAAATCTCGAAAAGCGATGAGATTGTCTAAATAAACTCTTATAACTTGGTAACATGGGATCATAATATCCAAGAAATAAAAAAATTAAAGGAAACTTAAAATCTCATGAAATAAAAAAAATTCATAATATTAACTGTAAAATTATATTATATACACCTCAAAAGTGAACTTATGTACATAATAAAACAAAAGTCTCAATGAATGAAAATTTAGACAAAACAATTTTACCAATTTGGTATCATTTGAATCCAAACCTCCATGAAAGAAATATAATAAATTGGTTCTGTTAATAACCATAAATTTATGTCTAATATATAAAGAATACATTCATGTGTACTGTATACACCAAAAAAATTGAAAGAGTGGAGAACGTAGCATATATCTCACAGAAATAAAAAGTGAGACGAAATCCCATTACCTTATATCTTAACATTCATCATACATGTTAAAAACAAATTTATACTAAATATAAATTTATTATAAATATTTTATCGAACCTTATTCTTATATATATATATTTTTCAATACAACCTTATGTTACCATCTTGTTAACAATCCTTTGTTAAGGTTTCACTTCAGGTAATATTCTCTTTATTCATCGCATGTGTCTTAATTTGTTATATATTTGGTATTTATACATTGTATAATGATTTAAAGAGTATATACCATGATAAAAAAAATATTTTTTATATACATTATATTTTTATTATTATAGTCTATAAAATATATAAATAATTAATAGAATACACTGTTCATGGTGCTAATAGGTTGTACGTATGTAGGAACGCTACTTCCTTTTAACAATTAAGTTGAAAGAAATAAAGTAAAATACATATATCAATATATATATATTTATTTCATAATTATAGTATATTAATTTTATCATATATGTCTTATATATTCCCTAAAATAATCTTAAATACAATCCATGTAGTGAATGAATAGATCATATCGTTTTGAGTGGGCGGTAGTCCACATTTCCTCAAACAAAATTATCATACTAACACCATATAGAAATTAAAAAAGTTATGTTTTGTAAAAGGAATATAGAAGCCTAAAAATATAATAAATATAATATATAACATATATAAACATATTTTTTACCATATTTTCCATAATGATATATGGTAAGGAAAATTGAACCATCGTTATTTAGTGATGCAGTAGTTCACTGGGCATATAAATAGTATGTTGGTTATCCATTAGATGGAGGTCTGCATAAAAGTAGGATGAAAAAATATCATAAAAAAATGTTTATATTTACGATACGGGTATTATTTTAAAACCATGTAAAAAATAATGTGGAGGGGTGTATAAAGAAAATAAAAGAAAGGACTTGAGAGAAGATGTTACCTCTTAATTAGGTAACTCCTTTTCGTTTTTGCCAAATGGATTCCTTGGATTTCCTTCTTTCAACGTGAAGGATTCTATGAGTAATGGATGATTTCATGGAAGTGTGTCTGGAATATATTTTCCAAACATAAATGATTTTAGAGGTGTGAGGAAGTGGCAGAGATGGTGGCCTTTTATTGGGGAGGACAAAGACTCAATTGGAATTTCTGAAAACATATTAAGTGTAAACATGTTTTTACCTAATACAATTCATAAAATACCAAAATAAATAAATAATTTAAAGTTTATAGACAAATACTAGCCATAAATGGGTTTTATACATGGTTATAGGTCATTACGGATCCTACGATTAAGTTCTAATCTCTAATTATTCATTATTTGACATTAAATGTTGTGATTAATTTTAATGACTTTTACTAATCATTATGGTCCAAAATAAACATGATCTAATTATAATCTAAATATTATGCTGATTACATTGGTTTAAGTCAGCTTTTTGAAATTCAATTCATAAAATTTGAAGAAATTAGATTAATGCTAATCATACATGTGGGACGAAATTACAAGCCATTAAAGTAGAAAAAATATTAAAAATTTATTATGTTTTGATATTAAATTTTAAATTTAAATTGATTATAATGAAATGTATTGTTTTAATATATGTATAGTTGATATACTGTAACTTAAAATAAAATTTAAAATAATTTAACATTAATAATTATTTAAACTAAAAGGAATTTTTTAGCATAAAAGCGGTATTTTTCACTGTTCATCGCCAAATGAAGTTTCACAAAAAATCTATAAAAATCACCCTATGGTAATTTATATATTATAAACTAAAAAATGGTGATAATTTTATCAAATTTAATTCTGAGTTTCTATAAAACTAATTTTATTAGTTTTCATAGAAGGACATTAAAAGCAGTACATTCGAGAATATGGTATATTTAAACATGAAAGGACATTACCAAAAATCATATATTTCATTATAAATATGATTTATTCATAAAATAAAATATAAAAATTATTTTAAAAGTAGTTATTACTAATCATATTATTAATTTCAATGGCTAGGTTATAATTTTCTCATTTAAATAAATAAAATAAGGTATTTATGTTTTGTATAAACATCAATATTACATATAATGTATGACAAATAGATATTCCATGTAACATACACCATGATCATGCTCCATGTGAATGGATTTTTTTACTTGGTTCATTACAATCAATAAATGAAATTTTAATTTATTTGAAAAAATAGGTCCATAAAAACTCATGGTGTTTCAATTTTCTTCTTGGATGTAATAGATCCGATTCATTACATATGGGTGGGGAATTATCAATTTATGGGGGGAGTTGAGTTTTGATATATAAAGGAATCATATCCTTTATGTTTTTTATGATTAATAGTCAATTTCATTAAATTTTTTCTATATATACTTTATTCTTGAAATGTAATTCATCATTCCACAGTGAAGTCACAATAACCCATTCATCCTTAAAGAGTCCTCAAAATACGATTATGGATCATTCAAATAATGCTCCCCCCATGGGTAAGAGAAGTAGTTATCCTACAACCATGTTCTTTTTAAATAACTCTCCTATAATATGATGTAAATTGTAGGTACTCCATTAGAGTTTCAGGTATGCTCTTTATTTATGTTATTCAATAGTCATTTATGCATCACTAATATAATTTTTTTTTCAAATCCGTTTTGATATTAGTTTTTAAAAAAAAATTAAAAAATGTTCTTGATGTTGATTTTTAAATAACCTTGGAGCAAATATCCTTTAAGCTTTTATTTGAAAAAAATTAAATTAAAAAATATACTTTTAACATTGGCTCATAAAAAATATATGTTAAAAGTATGAGGTGACACTTTTTAAATTTTGTATGTCACTATTTTTCAAATTTTCACATCATGCATTTCCGAATTTTAACATCCCATATATGAATTCATTGTTCAAGTGAAAAAAATTATTCTCATTTATAAATTCGTCAACACATCATCATTAATAATTTTCTTCAACATTCTATTTCATGAACTTTTAAATTTATGAATCTTTTCATTTTTCACCTTTCGATTGATGTGAAGTTTTAATTTATCAAAAATGTAGTCATTTTCTCAATTTTTAGAATTATATACATTTTCGTGAAAATATTAATTTTATTATAAATTTGATGTGTTTAATGATTATTAATATTCTATATTGGTTATTTAAGATAATGAATCAATTGTCTCTTTTGCTTTCATCATGAATGAAAAGAATATTATGAAATAATTTTTGAATTTATACAAAATGAGAAAAATTAGAGAGAAGTTGAAAAAATATTAAATCTTTTTTTTAATTTTGTTTCTATAATGTTGAAATTGTATACATATTTTTCAATTGAAGTGAGGTTATTTTCACTAAAATTTTATTTTCAATTTTGTAAATTTTAACATCATTTATATAGATAATAAATGTGAAATTTATTCTAATAGGTTAGTTGGGTTATTGCGATACCTTTCCACATTAGTTTAATATATATTTTGTAAAAGGTTATTTACAATGTCGGTAGTAATAAATTATGTTGAAAATTATCATTAATAAACAAAAAACATGATCTAAAAATGTCATTTTATACTAGTGTATGATTCTTTTAGGGGTAGGCCATATTGATTTTTTGGTTTCATTTCACTACATTAGATTGTGGGAGTATCCTTGATTACTCATCAGTGGTTTCAGATCCTTCATCATCATCAAATCAAAATCCGTATTTCATTAATTTTCGAAGAACATGTTATATGAATAACAATTGGTTTGGCTTTATGTTGTGTGATAAAATTATGATTGATACTTCAACTATAATTTTGGAATAAAATTAATCTATTTACATGATTAGGATGTGAAATTTCATTATTGTTATAAGAAAAAAATATATGTGTTGTGACCCAAAAAAACTAGATCGTTGTATTATTGTGCATAGAATTTCATTGATATTTGATTTGATTTCAAGATTTATTGAGAGTCAACTTTGTCTTGTAGTGATGGTGTGAGAGTGTCAACCATATCATAACCATTTAGTGAATAATTGACGTTTAGCAAGTGTATGTGGCATGTGATGGGTTGAAAAATACCCTACTGAATGCCTTATATATTAGACTTCACTTTTAGAGGTAACTAGTTAATTACTCTTGAAAATGATACCTAAGAGAATATCTTGTAACTAACCTATTCTAGGAGTCATTGAATAATAAACCAGTCCTAACATACATATACATTATATAATTTTTTAGAAATACTTAAATAATTACACAAACAAATGCCCAGAGATTATATTAGTTTAGTTCCTTTGGAAACATGGAAACATAAACGATGATACATGACTGAGGTACATTATCTCCCTAGGGTTCGTCATGAATATTACCCTTCTTGGACACACCATACATAATATGTATCTTCATATCCTAGAGAAGGAAATATAAATTGGGGTGAGATAAGATGCTCAGTAAGGGTAAACAAGAGAGATATGCATGCATAAAAATGAGAATAAGGGTATGAGAATGAAATCATAACAATATAATATCATACCCTGCATATCATGACCATATACATAAATCATGGAATAAATAATAGCCATTCATAAGACATGAATCATATGGTAATCCAGAGAATAAGACATGAAATCGTAACATAGGAATAATACATTTAGTTGAGGCATACACGTAAACATGTAATATCATTCCCTAAATCAAGATACATTGATAGAAATTATCATGGCACTTAATGAGGAATACACCAACATGTAAGGACACACCACCATCCCTAGTCATAGTCCTTTCCTTATTAGTGATCAGGTGTACCCATATTCCCAGAGTGAATCGGATTTCTCCATCTTTCAATAGTGGAAGAGGTTACCCCACCTTCTATATTCATGGTGACTACATATATTGGGTGGCAAAAACAACTATCCCCAGTCATAGTCATTTCCATGTAAGGGATTAGGTTTCCCCATTTTCCCAAAGTTGATCAATCCCATGAACTTGATTCCCATCATTATGTCATAAGATATTAATATTCACCCATTGCATTGGACAGAGTTATAAGTCCCTCAAATCTCATAATTAAATCATACATACATCTTACTCAAAATCATAAAAAATCATATCATAACACGTGAAATGAAATGGGATTCATAAATATGCAATCAAATATTAACCTATTGAAAATAAAGGTTTCATATTCACTTTAAAAAATAATATCCCATGAAAAGAATTGTATTTCATTGACATATAACCCATGAAGTAGAAATGGGTTTCATAAACAAACTTCCATCAAAATATAAACCATTAAAAAATCATATGAATGGAACCTTCTGATTATTTCCCTATAAGGGAATAAGTAACACCAACAAACATCATCTTATATGGATAATAATTTTAAAATATCTTCTAAACCCATTTATTTAGGGAAATATCCTTTCTTCTTTGAAAAATGATTTTAAAGAATAAATTATTTTCAATATTTTTTTTAAAAATAGTTTGAAAACATATAAATAAGTCATGAGTTCATTTTTAATACACTTTACATTGAAAACATGAAAAATAATTTTAAAAACATTTTGAAAACATTTTTATTTGATGATATTTTTTAAACATAGAAATAAGGCTTAGAAATAATTTTAAAAACATTTCCCCTTGAAAAATTATAAAAGAATATTAATAAAAATTAATTTTTTTGAAAATAATTTCAAAACATAGAAAGTGGGCTTGAAATCAATTTGAAAAAAATATTATTTTAAAATAATATGAAAACTTATATATAATGCTTGAAAATATTTTGAAAACATTTTCCTTTCAATAAAAGATTAAATTCAGAAATTTTAAATAATATTATGAAAGAATTTTATTTAATAATAACCTTGTAATCATACAATGGAATCTTCATTGAAATTATGGTCAGGATGGTGGGTAATTCCATACAATTTGAACATTCCTTTTACACCTAAAATGTTTAGAAAAGTACCTCGAACATATAATAACAAGAATATTACTTCTGAAGATAACTATTTTTATTAAAAGATAATACATGGGTAAAAATGTATTTTAAATATCATTGGATAATATTAGATTATTTTCGTAAATGTTTCTAGAAAACATGGTTATTAAGGAACACATTTTTTCGACCGAAGAGAGACGTAAAGTCAGAATTTATAAAAAACCCATTATTAATCAAATTATGTAATAAATAGTGAAAAATTGTACCATTACTTGGATATAACATGTATTACCACAAGTAATGAAAATTCAAGATATTTATTGAGATATGGATCATAATATCTCATTAATGGAAGTGTACTAATAAAAATCTCAATAAATGATGAGATTATAGCAATAAATTATTCCCACTTTGGTAACCTTAAATCATAATAAAATAGAAATAATAATTTTAAATGAATCTTAAAATATCATTAAAATAATTTTATTCATGATATGTCATGTCAAATGATGTATATATACCTTATAGAAAAACACAGGGGAAAAACAATGCATGTGCCGCCAAGAAGGAAGATTGAGACAAAATTATTTTACCGTTATGGTAAATTTTGAAATGTAAACCCCATGAAAGAAATATCATAAAATGGATATGTAAATACCCATAAATTTATTAATTATAATAATGTAATAATTTCATGGTCATTATACACACAAAATAGAGATATGAGTGGTGAAAAAAGGCATGTATCTCATGGAAGGAAAAAGTGAGATGAAATTCCCTTACCTTAAGTCTTGAATTTCTTTTTAAACATTAAAGAATCCTATATAATAAATATAAGTTTATTATAAACCAATAAAGTAACCATATAATTATTTCAAATACCATATATTATTCATTTATTACATTATGTTACCTTTTTTATTAATAATAACATGTCAATTTAATGTTTCAGGTAATAACTGCTTGGTGATTCGTATGTGTTTTGAGTTATTATTCATGATAATCTTACATAAATAATAATTTACTTATTTTCATATTATTAGAAATGATGTATATAACATATATATTATGTAAAAACATATTTTTAGAAATCTATAAAATAAATAAATATTAAATGAAATACATTGTTCATGGAGAAGGTAGTACGTACGCACGCTTAAACGTTGCTTCCATTTTATGGTCATATTGAAAGAAAGGAATTAAATGAAATATATTTATATAAATATAAAATATCATTATACTATAATTATTATTTCATATATGTCATATAAATTTTCCAAACCCATCCCTAATTCCTTCTTCGTAAAGTGTTAACGAATCATGTTTCTTTAAAAATGTGGTAGTCCACACTTCCACAAACAATTTTATCGTATTTACAAAAAATAGAAATAATGATGGTAATATTTATATATTAAATATATAAGTACAATTAAATCATAAATATCATATAAAATTAGAGTGTCCATCATAATTCCCAACCATGAGTGGTGGTAAATTTAAAATGAACAACTATGTTTTGTGGGGTGGTTGTTTTCCATAAGAAATAACTATAAGTTCACTTCCCATTAGATGGATGTGTGTGTAAGTGTTGGTATGACCATTTAAATAAAAATATATAAGTATATTTTGGATATTTTTCTTATTATAGGATAATTTAATAAGACAAATTGAGTTGGGTAGATATAAAGAATTAGGAAAGGAGGTTGAAAAAGTATGATACATCTTCTTTGGGTGAATCTTTCTAGTTTGTAGCAAAGAGATTCCATGGTTGGATTTAAGACCAATTAAATTATTCAAGAATGAATGGATGTATCTTTTTAAGTGAAATGGGTATATCTTGACTGAAATTAATTGTTTTGAGAGGTGTGAATAATGAGGAGAGGTGATGACATTTTATAAGGGAGGGAGGGGACTCACATGGATTTTTTGAAAACAAGAATGGTTTACCCTCGTTTTTAACAAAAACATTCATAAAAATAGAAAAAATATATAATTAAAGGTTTATTTCTTAAATATTACCATAAAATGGGTTTTAGACAAGTTTATAGGACATTTTGTCCCTTAAGTTTAAGGTTTTCCCCCTTGTTAGTCTTAATTTTACCTTAATTGTTGTAATTAATTTTAATCAAATTCACTCATGTTTTGGTAAAAAATTAAGTTTTTATTATTAGACTAAAAATATTATATACCTTATAATTTTTTTACCCATTTTATTAAAATCATTTCACATAAGTGAAAAAATTAAGTTTAACGCTAATCTGGTAGATATTGTGAGAAAGTCATTTTTTAATGTGAGAATGTTCAAAAGTTCATTAAGATTTAAAAACTAATTTCAATATAAACATGATTCCAATTACCTAAATTGGATTAATATATGTATAATTGATCTATTTTTACATTAAAATAACTTAAAATATAATTTTACTATATAAATAAATTACACTAAAAAGAATTTTTGAATTAAAATTCAATATTTTTTAACCTTTATTCAAAAATGATGTTTCTAAGAAAAATCCAAAAATATCACTCTAATATAATTTTTGAATTAAAAATTCAATAATTAGTTTTTTAATATAATATATTGATAAAATATTCTAAAATTAAGTTTTTATGGTTCATATAATGACATAAAAAGGAGTTCTCTTAAGAAAATAATATTTTCAAACATATAAAGACTTTACTAAAACCATTCTATGTCTTATTATCAATAAATTTTATCTAAATAAAACCATTATAAATTATATTTAATAATTATTTATTGAAATTTATATTTCTATGATTAATGGTTATGTTATAATTATCCATGTTTGAATAATTATATCAAAAAATGATGTTTCAAAGATACTCGGTGTTGCGTGTAAGGCCAGCCAATTCGTTATTGCATGTAGCATCGGAAAATTTAAGTCTTACATGTAGTGTACATAATCCAAATCTATTTATTTAATATGAAATATTATATTAATTTTTTTGAAATGAAAAATATCATGATGATTAAATTAATGTGAAAAAATATCACAAAATCTCATGGTGTTATATTTAACCCCCTTAATAGGAATTGCACCATAATAATTCAAATGGGTTATCAAAGGTTTAATACTTGAATGTTCCATTCATAGAAACCAAAATTTTAAAAATTAATTCTAATTATTACTTTAAAAAAGTCAAAGTTGGAAACATGAAAGTTACATAATTAACTCATAACTTGGTTTCCACATGGCAGAACATTGGTGGCATATGAAAATAGGGAATTAGTGGGAAATCATAAATATCTATAGGGATTTATTCAGGTGATAAATCAAAAACAAATTAGTTATTTATGGAATGTTTATATCATTAGAGTTATAAATCTATAATGATTTAAAATTCCATTAATTGAAGACAAATTAGGGTATCCTTGAAAAAAAAAATTAATAATTTTCTTATTGTTCAGTAATTATTTTATTGACCAACAATATATAAAAATAAAATTACTTGATATATTTCTATAAAGCCAATTTCATTCATTTGTTGTGCTTTGATAAATTTATAATTCATCCATTACTTTAATAAATGGATATCCAAAAATTAAAATTGATTCTCAAATCACAAAAATAAACTTTTAATATATCTTAAGTACCATAAAGAATGGAATGTTTGACAATTTTCATCTGACCATTCATAAAAATTAATATGGTTTATAGATTAATCTATAATCCTAAAAATTAAAATTTCTTGGTTATTATTAATATTTATTCATCACATTTTTTAACTAAAAATATTACACATTAAATAGGACATCACATAGGCCATTGGTAGGCACTAAACCCTTATTGTCCTTTAGCCATGGGTTGAAAACCCATGGCCGTGCCATAGTTGATGTGTTTTCACCCAAAATGTAGTTTTCCATTTCTAAAACCACATTCATATAATTATCAAAGTAAATATGATACATGTCCTTGAAATAATTTTAATCTTTAAATACCATTTTAACTAAGGTTTTCAATAGAACCACAATACATAAATACTTCAACAAAATTTTAACATAAACATTTCATAAATAGATAACATTATGACCCTTATGAATGATAGAAATCAATAACATTATAAATAATTTCTTGAAATTATCTTAACATTTATCCCCTACATAGCACAAAGTAGATCTTGGTTTTCACATTACAAACAAATAATTACCCTCATCGTATATTCTATTAAAACATGTTAATAACCTAAATAACCATAATTACTTTTGGAAAATAGGAATTCTTCCTTACTCTGAAAATTATTGAATATATTCCTTAATTACAAGAAGTTGTAAACTTCATCCAAGATAATATAGACTACCTTTTCAACAAATAATTTGTCACTTATGAGGAAATCATTAAGATTAAATTTTATAATTCATGTCCAACATATCTTTATAGAAACATAATTATCTCAACATTATGAATGAATTCAGGGTTACCTTCTCTTAATCAAAATAACACTATTCCATGAAATCGCCTTTATTCCTCCCCGGAACCATTCAATAACCCATTTAAAATCCTTAATAAAAAAATTATACTAAAAATAATTATATATTTGATGATTCATATAACATAATATTTTAATTCAAAAACATGTACACTTCAATTAGGCAAATTTATTGTTAAATCATTACTCAAGCTTCATAATATTATCCATTGATACCCCTTTCCTAGAAAATGAAATATGAATCATGTATTAATATTCCTCAACATTGATCTAATCATTATTTCTAGATTTAATGTACATAATATTGGAATAAAATTTCATACCATTCACATCTTGCTTGTGTCTCATTATCATCAATAGTATAACATATACTCTAGGACCATCCTAGTTCTCATCATGGGATTTCCACTTACAAAATCTATTTTTATCATGAACATTCTTTCAATATATGAAAAACTAAATTTTTACCAAGTTCCTTCTAGTTCCCTCTATTAATTAAAACCAGAATGCATAGGGTGAGAAACACTTAGATGATAAATCATCCTCCCATAAGGTAATGTCTCCAAATATTCAATTTTAAGGCTATAGATTTTAACTCAAGATCATGGTTATCATAGTTCTACTTATGTAGTCTCAAATTCCATTACCCATAGGCAGTAACCACCTTCCAATTCATCAAATCATAACCATTCTTTCTCCCTAAAGCATCACAAAACAAAGCATACTCGATATCCTCCTCTGGAAATCTCAAGATGGAAGCACTCATAAACATTTTTAATTTCTCCTAAAAATCATTATGGAATCTTTCTATCCAAAAAAATAATACCTTTTCTAGGTCAAAGAACTAACATGTTAAAAATTTATGGGTAAATAATGAAAAAAATGTCGATTCGTATCCTACAAGCCCATTAAAGCTCCACACCTTTTTCACACACTTGGTTTCCTCCTAAGTTAACATTGCCTCAACCTTTTCCAGGTCCATTCTACACAATCTACTGAGATGGTGTGTCCTATAAATTTGACCTCTAAAAAAACTGACACTTATAGATCATCCCAAAAATATGGAGCTCTCGGATCGAGTCTAGAATAATCCTCAAGTTTCTTGCACGCTCCTCTTCAAAAGCTGAGTACATGAGGTTATCATCGATTAAGACTACAACGAACTGGTCTAAGAAAGGATTAAATATCTATTTCAATACTTCCATAAACATTGTAGGGAATTACTCATATTTAAGGGAATAACTATGTACCTATAGTGACCATAATGACATATAAATGTTGTCTTCGTTATATCATCATCTTTTACTCACAACCGGTGACACCATGACCTAAGGTCATTCTTTATGAAATATTGCACCCCTATAAATTAATTGAAGATGAAATAATTCTTCATTAGTGAGTAGATATTAATTATGGTCAATTGGTTTAGGAAATGATAATTCATACATAACTTCAATATCCCAATGAATTTTTTTGAAAAAAACACTGGGGATTTTAGGGGGAACACTCATTCTAACAAAGCAGTTCCTCTGCAAGTTGTCTAATTGTACCATCATCTCATGAAGATCTATAGGATCCATCCAATATTCTCGAATAGATATCATGATCATATTTTTGTTTAATTAAATGAATTATTCTTTCTATTATTGGGGCGGTAAGCCTCAAAAATTCTTATGAAAGATCTCATCATACTCCTCCACTATAATAGGAAACTGATATCTCATGGTATCCACTACTCCAAGGGTCAAACTAGAAAGCACTAGAGGGATCAGTTTCACTCTTTGATGTATGCTTCCATCCTACTACTCTTGGATCTCCTTCTCACTTATGAATGAAAACATCATCCCATCTACAAGGAAACACCCCCATCCTCCTCCAAATACAATCAATTTGTGCATGAACTATATATAGTTAGTCTATTCCTAAGATGATTTCAAATGGCCTCATCACTACCACAAATAAATTCTAAAAAAATTTCTCCTCAAAGAATCAAAACACAGTTTTTGAAAATGAGTGTGATTCATAAGTCATATTTCAAATGAGTATCCAAGTATAAGGTCAATCCAACAACCCAATAAAAAGAAATAGGTCTTAAACTGGATATGTATCAAGACAAGAGTGGATTGAATCTTTGTATATAAAAAACAATATATTTGGTTTAAAAGAGATAGCTCAAAACTTTAATCATTCTTAAATGCTTTGTATTATAAGACACCATATCTTACAGCTACCCTTTCCCTTTTCCACTAGCTCCCTGAGCTTATTGTGGACTACTAGGGCTGAAGGTGGAAGCAAGTAAAAATTTATGCCACCTCCATCTTATCGACCTGCTCCTATTCCATGTAAAACACCATACCGAACTCCCTACTCCTACCACTTTCATTTCCTGGTCATCCCATCCACTTTTTCATGATCAATTGTATGTATCATTATAAAATCTCATGAAAAATTCCCTTTTATGCCACAGGAGTAGATCCACCTCTCTCTAGGATGAATAGAACAATATTGAGATCCTGGAACTGATGAACCTCTATGCTTAGATCGCCTCCTAAAACATATCAAATCTTCATATCCCTACGTCTACCATTAGCTACATATTTCCAATGTCTCGTGTCTTGTGTTCCCACTATTGGAAACTATTATCCGTGTTTTCTAAGACAGGAATCCCTCTATCACCATGGAATCCTTCAAAACCCAATCATAAGTTGGATACCTAAAGGCATCACACTGGCCTATATTTATTTAAGTAGACCTTACTCGATGTTTCGAGCATCAATAAACAAGTGAAAACACATATCCTAAAAGTATAACCAAAGGTTGGTAAACATAGAAAAATAATCGTCCACATTCATCTTTCCCTACTGTAGCTGTAGAAGCTCATGGATGTGCATTAATTACAACACTATAGGATGTTACTCCTCTCTGAATAGGTCTTCAAACTCTTTCTATGAATGGGTCACCATATCGTATGACTGAACCACAAGTCTCCACCAACACCATGTGGATACACGACATGGATTTCCACCAAGAGTACCATTTGGTCTAAAGGTGTCGTGATGAGATGAAAGAATTACATGACTACCTAGAGCCAATACTTAGATACTCAGTAATCCAACACACCCTGGAACCTAATGGGTTACTGATGATGAAACTTATAAAGCATAATCATCCTATGAACCTCATCAATTAGTCTTATTAGTACCATATTATACATGATGAGTGGAGGTATGGCAGGAAAACCACTCAGAGGAAATACCTCAAGAACAAGTCATTGTATCAAATCCTCGCCAATGAGGGGATCATCCTCATTGCCCAACTGTTGAATCCTAGTTTGAAATCTTCATGGGGGAATCCTAAAAAACAAAAGATGTACCACGGTGAAAGATTATATCTAGGGAGCTAACTTAATACGGGTATAGAAACAAAACACATTCATATATGATTATTATACCAATTTTTTCAAAAAAAACTATTTCCTATATGAAGTGATTCAACAAGAATATTGGTAGAGACCTAGTGAATGGATATGTCATCCACTAAACCAACACTATATTCCCTAGATTAATGGAAATTGTTGAAAAATGTAACATTATTTACATAAAACACAATCCAATATCACATATATACAAAACACCAAAATTGGGTCCTAAGATATAACCTACCTCTTATACCACTATATCATGAATTGAAAAACTAGGGACAACTACATCGATGAAAATCTATGTCTGACTCACCCAAGCCCACATCTAATAGACTAGGGGTTGTAAACTAGTTTCGAGTAGTAATAACACTCACTTGAGAGGACTTAGTTTATAATATATGTATGCACAAACACATCACCAATTCCATACAATGATGAAATATAAAATAAAACAATTCATAAAAAGGCATTCATACATCTTAATATATCAATCAGAGTTTGATGAATAATTCTGGAAAATATGAAGGGACAAATAAAATCCCACCAAAAAATAAAAAGTGGTAAACAAACTGAAAATATGGGACTATAGTAAAATGGTATTCCTCATACGAACCACGGTATATCTAACCAAATATAAGTTATTTCTTCTCCCAATCCACCATAAACCTCATCAAATGATTGGTAATATTTATAAGACACAACATGTGTATGAAGAGACAGTGTTGGGGAAATAATAGCAATACCCAGTAGGACGTCCTAAAATCCCAAATCATAAAACCTCAAGACAGTAGTTAGCTCATCATAGGAAATTTCAATCGTAACATTGATGCATATAGATATACACGTCTATATATACTCATGGTAGACACCATATCTCATGTTAATCTCACAACTATATTTCTAGTATACGATTATACTCAAGTGTTTGTAGTAAAAATCATCCTAAAAAACTGACTCCATGATTCTGATAGCACTAATATAGTTCATTTGAGATTTCATGTTAGTTGGTCCTCACCATTATGAATTACATGTTGGATGTTATAAGGGATTGATACACTGGCGGGGATTACACCTAGGTCCATTGGGTATTCCAATAATACAATATATATTAGTTAATTATGTGGGGATTAGATACCTATTTAGTGATGGTCACACAGATTCCGAACCCACAATTAAGAAATAGATGTTAGAGGAATCCACCCAAAGCCTCACAGAGGGATATCAAAACACAATTTGTAATGAGTCTAATAATGGGGATCATGATCCTTTAATATTTATGTAATTCAATGATATACTATCATGGGAATGGACTAAGGTAACATACCATAAGGAAACTTTTAAATGGTGATGAGGAAAAGGGTCTTAGAATTCTCTAGAAATAGAACATTATGTGTACCAATTGTACATGGTGTATCTTTCTAGTCTCGGTTCTGCCCGTGTTTTCTAGAACATGCACACATATGCTATGTCATTTCCATGTACACTTATTCATGCTTGTATACCTATGTTTTTTCTCGTGTACTTGTCCATATTTCAGTATCAGGCAGTACTCATGTAGTATACCTGTGTCATATACATGGAAATGTATGGGCTCTTGTATTCTATATGATAAATTATGATCCATTAGGGAAGGTTCACATAGTGTGTGGAATGTGTCACATGTTTTGTGAAATTTAATTTTCATCAAAACCATTGTACCACTGCTAGGGCCCCATACATGGCATGTGCTCTTCTATTACATGCTGTGTAGTGTAGAATATTCAAGAAACTTATATTTGTTTCATGAATTTTCTCCCAAAACTCCAGCTTTAGATCAATCCATTAACATTTCAAGTGATCTTTGATCTAATCTTTCCAATCCTTGACATTATAACTCACCATAATCCGGATATATTATTCACATGGAAATCATCATATCACACAATCCCATTATTACATGTCAAAAAAAGAATAAAAAACTCTAATATAGTCCTGATTCATCATCACATTTTTAAAATCTTGATCTATCATCAATACCACACTCAAATCAGCATGATCAATTCATTTCACTAAATAAAAGTCTCGAAATAATTCATTACTCTGTATTTTTCAAAACATTTTCCAAAAAGAAATGTCGATGATGAATACATGAATAACAGTGGATGAAAACCAAGAACCATGGGATATTAATGTACCAATACAATTTTCAGGTTATCCAAGATCCATTTCCATTAAAAAAATGAATTTAAATCCAAAATAAAAAAATAAAAATTACTCTTAAATCCCATAAATAAACCCGCACCAGTAATACAATGGATCTGAAAATCAATCTGTTGGTTAAATTTATTTGTGTTCATCATGGAATAAATAAGAAAGGAATAAATACACACAAAATATATTTGATACCTCAAGATTACTTCAATCATTGAAGAATAACAATCATGTGAAATAGTCATTGTAAGGATCCTTGAACTCTATTGGAATAGAAAACCCCTGCAATATTGATCCCATCCCCCAATACATGTAAATCCACAGTAGTCTCTCCAATGTATAATATCTTGACCTCCATGTTTATATAGCTAACCTCAAGATTTACCCATAACAATTTATTTATAGAGATAGAATTATTTCATTGCATCATTACTTAATAAAATAAGTCAATTTATTTATTTATTTAATATTCATGCCTTAGAAAATATTTTTATAAATGCTTAAAGTTGAAAAGGCTTTTATTGTACCTAGGGTAAAACCCAAATCCCAAATCAATAGTGGCTTTAGATTTAAAATCTGAAACTTTATTTGGATGTTATTTCACGTTATCAAGAAAAGTGTGCATACATCATATTAATATATTTATAATTATTCAAATATCAATTTTTGGATCACCAGGCCTCAGAATCTCATGGTGTCTTAGTTCGTAGAACTAAAAATATTTCTAGATATATTTAAAATATATATATATATGTATATATATATATATATAACAAAATATTACATTACATATTCTAAGAGTTTCACTAGTCATGATGGTCCATGGTATAATAATTAACCTATATAAAATGGTGAGTAAGTACCTCACTGTGATGCCCCTTAGCCATTTATTTGAGCTGAGACCATTTACCCTAGATCATGGTGAGCTCTGCACCAAGGTCTAATCAATGGTGAAAGGAGGAAGTACCTTGTTCGAGGTTGGTGAACAAAATTCCTAGTCCATTTTTTTTGTCAGCTAGGGTGGTGGCTTGGGTGACCAAAGTACCAAGTCTAAATAGAGACTAACTGCATCATGGTCCCCTTCCACTGGGCATTTTTGTTTGGAGGCCCCATGGTGAGGAACAAAGAGGTTGAAATTCCAAGACTAAGTGTTTCATTGAGGGTTTTACCTACCAAGGAAGACCACACTGAGGTTGTTCTTCCCTAAGAATATTGGTCAGGACCACAAGGAACTCCATATCATAGAGCTGGATGTGCTGAGGCCTGGTTGACCCTTTTATAAACAATGATTTTCATATTTTACCCTTGTGTGATTTATTGTGTTTTGACCCCTTTTCAACCTCCTTTACACGATTTAAGTCCTCCTCAATGGGATCTCTTCATTTTTTAGTAATATTTAGTAATTTATATCTCGATTCTTTATGGAATGGATTGTTGTTCAATGTGATGGTGAGATATAGGTAATTTTATACCTCTATTCCTACCATTTATTAGTTTTATTCACTATTCATAGGTCTCAATCCATTTATAAATTTTTATGCCCTAGTTATAAGAATTAATATACTTATTTTAGTCATGTTTTCTATGCTTGAATCATATGTTGATTTTAGATGAGTGGGTGTCTATAAGAATAAGTAAGGTTAAATTATTAATATCCCTCAATGTCTCATAATTTTTATAATTCATGTGATGTGTGATTGGGGAGACATACCACACGTTTAACCAAAGTTATAAATAGTTCCTAGTTATCCCAAATTCATGAAATTGAATGATCCCATTGCCAGTTTGTAGTCTTTTGGTGGGTATAGACTTGGAATTTATCGATCTATGAGGTGAGGCTGATCATGGAAATTATGTTGAGATTAAGAGGTGGACCTAGGGGTTCCTTCGACTTACGTAATTTATAATGTGTGTGTTGGGATTCCTATGATAATAACTAGGATCTCATAATCATCCTTATTATTCAAGACCTCATATATTATAAATAAACAATTTAATGAATGATTACTTACATAATTGGATTAGATTCAATAAATTACCATTGGATTTAGGCTTGCGATTCGTAAGTTGGAATGCCTTATGGAAATCCCAAGGTATTTTACCATGAGAATATTACCATGAAATGCCTTGGATGCATTCCTCAGATTCAAATATGAGCCTATTCATCTAGAATTCCTTAAATGTTCTCCTTAGATTCAAAAGTATGACTATTGACAAATAATTCCTTGGATATGATCCTTGATTTAATATTATACCATTTTTACATGGTATTTGTGATCATAGAAATTTGGTTCTAGACAAAGAAGGTATGATTAATTTTGGTGTTCATTATGGAACCTAAGGATATATGATAGTCTACTTATTTATTTAGTTTCCTTAATTTTATTATACACATCAACATGCACTAAATACTCAGATTGGATATTTTTATGGATGTAATTAGTGGTGTATTATTGATTTATACTCACATATTACATGGTTTGCAATTGATTCCCAACTAAACATCATAGTTGCAGGGCCTGATAAGGGTAAACACCCTATAACCGATACTTGATTTTTACATAGCATATTGAGTATTGGATAAAGTATCAGTTTGTACATTGGAAAATCTTGGGAACTTTAATATGTATAAATTATTTTATACTATTTAGGTGTTTTGACATATGCGATCCACCCATGGGGAACCCTTTTCTATGTATGACTACATGAAAATGTATAGACATAATTTTAATATAGAATCAGGTATTTAATTTTTAACACATACCTTATTTTCTGTTTTTAGTGTTATTTGATGTATGATATGCGTATTATTTTTTCTATAATTTCACCCTAATCTATGGTAATAGTATCCCTATAATTCCACCATAAACCCTCTCTATTAGTTAGTGGACTCTAATATATGGGGACAAAAAATTGTTGTCAGGTAACCCACCCTGTTTGGTTACTATTGAGTTAGTTAGGATAGGGACAAAAAAAGTAGTATGAGATACCTTTATTTTTTCTTTAATATTTTTGAATGGTTTACATAAGATATGTGTAAAAACCCAGTTCTTTTATGAGGTAATATTTCTTCATTTTTCTTTCTATTGAGTTGTTTTTGAGAAAACAAGGAAAACTGGATCAAAATGTAACGTATCATTAGAACACACCTTGTAATCCTATATATACGCCATGTATTCTGGCCATGTAGGATGGGGATACACGGTCTGTGATTATTTTTTCCATGGGAGAAGAAAAAGACACTACACGCCATGTACTTCAATGTACACACCATGTAGTCATGTCGGCAGGTCGGTGGAAGATGTGTAAAGTAGGTCGAAGAATTTATGAATAGTAAATTGATATACATGCCATGTGCCACTAAATTCCAGAATAAAATGGGTAGTAGCCTCATTATCTCTTATCTAGGATAGAATAGCCACTATGTCAAAAACCATAAGCCACTGGAAAAAATCCTCTTGTTTCATCATTCAGAATCTGATTCAAGTGTCATCAGTCTCGTTGCATTTCTCTGGGTAATAGATTTATTCTCCTTGAGTCGTTCTTGATGATTTCTGTTCTTCAAGAAGTTATTAAAGGTTTAATTAATTGTCTTTTCTCATATATCTATGTCGTTCAAGGCTGATTCAAGGGCTGGAATCAGGGTATATTAGTGATACGACATCGAGGTAGCTGGTCTCATGCCTCTAGTTAATTTTTGAGATGTTTATATGTGTCATTGTGCCACGTATACATGTTTAGGGAGTTTCCTTGACAATAAATCAATCCTTCATATTATTAAATTCTATTTTAATGATGAATTCAATGAATTGAATCACATTTAGCTTCATTGGTTGGTTAAGGGCCAACCCGCGAGTGCATTTTCCTTAGTTTTGGTTTGGTCCTTTCGCCCAAAGATGCCGATGGGAATGCTTTTATTTTCCCTATTAGGGATGATTAAAATTAACTTGATATTTTTTATGAAATTTCAATTTTGTTAGAATTTTGATTATTTGATTATGGCTCTGGGTTTGTGTTTTCCCCTTTGTCATGCAGGGTTTTTTCTTGATAAGATGGTCAAAATGTTTTATTAAATTTTAATCGATAAATGGTAAATATCCTTTGTTGATACCTAGGATCATCTTAGAACACTTTAAATGGACTTGGATGAGTATTATACCTTCAACCATGGTGGATACAAGGGTTCATCTTAGAACAACAAGGACAGATGCAAGAGGTTTTTGTTTATTTGTCATTAGTGACACTTGGGCTCCCTTGTAGGACCGCCAGGGACAGACTAAATTAACATAAACCTATTTTACACATGAATTTATTCCTTTGGGATCCCTAGTAGGACCACTAAGGATGGACTCCATTGAACTTATACTAACATCGAGAGTGATAGTAGGGCTCCCTAGTATGACTGCTGAGAATGTACATATTGGATGTCAGTAGAATTACACCTGTAGTGGTAATTGAATTTCAAATTAGGAATCTCAAGTACGGACTCAAGTTATCCTTAAATGATGAAATGTAAGGAATTGTGACACATCTTCTAAGAAAAATCCCACGTTTGAGTTCAAACTTTATATACTTGTTAGGAGGACTTCTGAGACTTTTGTTTTTCTTACATTGCTACAGGGAATGCCTGGCTTAGGCCGGATTCCAAAATTTAAATATAGCAATTAAATGAGCTAATAATTAACATAGTAAACACTATAAATGAATACTTATATTTCTATGATTTTGTTACTTCTAATTGTTTACTACTTTACTACATTTAATTACTATACACAACTGCTGCATATACTCACTAAAATATTGGAACATACCTTTGGTGGGTTCCTACTCAGAGTAATTTCTCACACCCTATTTGGGTCTTGTTTTTAGGCCCAAATGGACTATATTGTTTCATATATCTATAGGGGAATGGATCCTTTTATAGGTACTTATTGTTTCATAGGATCTGGAGAGAATGGGACCAATCCTTGGCTTGCGAAGATGGTGAGTATCATTTTGTTTACTATACATTGGTATTGTATTGTACTTGATTGAAGTGTACCATGTTTTCTCTGTTTTCTTTGAATATGTGACCTGATGCATCATTTTGATATTACATACCTTATGGATATCATAATCTTCAATATTCAATTTTTTACATCAGTTTCATGTTGTTCACTACTTCCGCTATAGAAATTATTTATTCCACTATGTTACACTCTCCCAATGAGGGCATAGTTTATCCACTATCGCACCCTAGGCCCTCGCTACTAGTCAGCAGCCTCTGGCATTTGGGAAAATGCGCTTGAGGCCATGTGTCCAACCAGTCCAGCTATCAGTTTTGTGGTAATACAGGTTGTGATATTACAAAGTGTCATCAAAGGGTTTCATTCTTCATTGACTTGCTATTTGGAGCCAATATACTTGATTTAAAAGAGAAAATGATTTGGTAATAAACTGTGTTCGGGAGTTGCTAACTCGTGTACAGGGAAAATCCATATTTCCTCGAAGTGTCTTATGATATTTGAATTTTGAGCTATTACAGTTTATTAGATTTCACCATTGGGTGAAGAACTTGATTTCTACTATTACTATTGATGCAATTTTGGTTCTATTTTAGTAGCAACCTAATGGGATGAGGGTAAGCCATCTCATGAATCATATAGGGACATTTTAGAATCACATTCCCTGCATTACTCTAAGTCAACTATGATGCATTAGTTATTGAATTTTGTTGTGATAGATGATGTGATAGTTATGTCTTCTATGGTGATGGGTGTATTGGTATGTGTTGTGGTTTGGGTTGAATGGACACCGAACATTGTTTTCCTGAGGCATATGGGACCTCTTGGAACAAGAATTTTGTGGATCATGATTTAGATTCAATCTATATTGGTACTATGATATGTTCTTCTTTGGTTACAAACATTGACTCGTGGGGAGTTTTGGCCATCATGGATCAGAATTTGGCATCCCGCTGGTTGGTTTTCTGCATAACATGGGTTTTCTAGGAAATCTGGAGTTTCAGTCCAAAAAAATATTGAGTATACATGGAATGTAGTCTATCCTAACATGCTATGTGTTCTTTCTATTTGTGGAATAATGTTTTTAAAATTTAAATAATAACACATTGTGTTTCCAGTGTACACTCCATGTAGTCCTTGACTGTGTATCTTGTGTGTGAGGAGGGAACATGGGTTGTCAGGATTTGAGTATGAAAAACCATGTACTTGAGTACACACCATGTAAAATTCAATTGTGTATCCAGCCATGTGACTAACTACACATGTGGATGAAAATTTTGAAGTACACACTGTGTCAAGGGTGAACATGTCGTGTAGTCTTACACTATAAGAACCATGTAGTTCTTTCCCTATAGAAGTACCCAGGAAATAAGGAAACTCGAGTACATGTCGTGTCTCTTGGGGAACACGTCGTGTATATGGGGTGTTACCCAGCTTAGTTGGACAGAAGTAAACACCCATGTAAAGTCTTATAATAACACACCGTGTAAGGATTAATACACACTGTGTACTTCTATTTAGAAAAACATGAGTTATCTTCCTTCTCTATACATATTTTTACTTTTGAGTTATAGTTTTCTCTTCATAAAACTTGTGATGAGGAGTGTGTGCTATACTTTATAGAGAAATTCCACCACGATGACCTCGGGCAGTTCTCCAGGAGAGTGGTGATGAGTATACACTGGAGGTGACAGGCTAAGGGCTATAGATGGATCCTCCAGTTGTGCCAGTTGCAGCACCAACCGTTACACCGAATGATGGCGCAGATGCACAGTTTCGAGAAGGTTTCGTGAGGTTCATGTAGACCATACATGAAGCACCGCAGGCTAACACATTTATAGCATACAAGAAGCATATATTCCAACGGTAGCATACATCTACTTTTTTGGGAGATGGTGGACCATATGCTATAGAATCATGATTGGATTTAGTGCCGACTATCTTTCAGCATATATATAAACCTCTTGAGAGGATGGTCAAGCTCGCGATATATATGCTGTGTGAATCTTCCAAGAGATGGTTGGATGTTATAACTCAGGAAGGTATTCAACAGGATATGAAATGGGAAGACATTCAAACAACCTTCAATGATTATTATTTTTCTGAGATACTGAGGGCTGATTAAGACCAGAAGTTCATGCTCCTAGAGCAGGGCATACTGTCAGTTATGGATTATTCTTCCCGATTTACTGATATTCAGCGATTCACACATATTCTAATGGGTGATGATGCATCAAAATCTAGATGATTTGGGAATGAAATTTGTTACGACATCGGATCATAGGTTCATGTCTTTGGTCTGCCTTTTGTTTATTCTATTGTGAATCAGTCATTTATTACCGAGCGCAACCTACTTGAATCTAGGCGAGCAATCTAGTGCGGTTCAGCACCGAGATCTGGTACTATTTTGACCAGAAGTAAAAAGCGCCATATATAGTTTTCTCACAGGGATACAAGCATCAAAAAATCTTCTTCTTGAAGCCATGTGATGTACTACCAGTGCGGTTGGTCGGGACATCTGAGGTCATAGTGTCTGAAAGACCCAATTGAGTGCTTATCTTGCAGTAATATGGGCCATCTTCAATGCTTCAATAGGATGTCTCCACCAGTGGGTAGTGAGAGAGGTTCTGTACAGACTCCATGTGTCGGAGTAGGGTTAGTATCTTCTCACCAGTCTGGAAAATATAATATGTCGGGGCATGTAGGACAAGGTGGTGGGTGTGGTCATGGTAGTCAAACCCCATGATCTGAGTGACAACAAGGAAGATTAGCTTTGGGTATTCAGGCTTTGTCACAGAGTCATTGTATAGGTCAGACATATGTAGTGCAATAGATCCAAGAGGATTAAGATCCCAAACCTTCTACTATTAGAGGTACTATTCTATTCACCTCTATTTTATCCTCTAAACTTTTTTATACTGGTACAAAACATATTTTAATATATGTTCCCACTATAAAGAGCGTTGGTTTTTTTATTATAAATTTGAGAGCATTATAATGCTAGAAACTCCTCTAGGGATCAGAACAGCAGGTATGCATCAGTGCAAGGAGTCCCCCCTTGAGATTGGTGGGTATCACTTTCTTTGGACCCTCTATGTCTTAAAGATGATGGGGTTATATGTCATCCTTGGAATGGATTTGACGGTATCCAATAAGGACTTTGTTGAATTCTATTTTCGTTGGGTGAGTTTTAAATTAGTAGAGGGTGGGACTTTTTTATACAAGGGACAAGATGACAACCCAGATTGCGAATTTATATCAGGATGATTAGGGAACACGTCTGGAAGATTTTCCCCCAATGGATGATCTTTTCTGGTACTTTTCTTATATGAATTCTCAGGCTCACCTCCGGTTAGAGAGGTGGAATTTACTATCGAACTACTTCCAGGAGATGCACTAATATCCCTTCCTCCTTACAAGACAGATACGATGGAGTTTCAAGATCATGAGAGGTAGTTGGAAGATCTTAAAGGTATGGTTTTTATCGGACCCTGTAATTCTCATTGGGGTTCACCGGTCCTTTTCACGAAAAATGCGGACGGTACCCTTAAGTTATGCATACAATATGGGAAACTGAACCATTTGACAATTAAAAATATGTATCCCTTACCATAGATTCATGAAATTTTTTATCACCTTTTAAGATTTTGAGTGTTATCAAATATTGAATTGAGGTTATGATATCACCTGGTATGTGTTCGATTGGCACACATACCTTGTATAGCCTTTCGTAGAAGGTATGGTCTCTATGAATACGTGGTTTTGCCTTTTGGTCTCACAAATGCACCATCAGTTTTCATGGTACTGATGAATCGAGTGTCCCATTCTTACCTAGATTACATTGTGGTCGTTTTCGTGGATGATATCTTGGTGTATTCTCATAATTAACACAACAATTCCAAACACCTTGAGATCATTTTGAATACACTGAGAGTGCATCAATTATATGCTAATATCAAAAAATTCCACTTCTAAATGGATCAAATTCACTACCTGGGTCACATCATCTTAGATGCTAGAGTAATAGTGGACCTAGAAAAGGTACGAGCAATAGTTACCAGGGAGCATCCCAAGAATGATTTTGAGGTGCAGAGTTTGTTGGGGATAGCTAGGTACTACATGCATTTTAAATTGGACTTATCATGCATATCATCACCAATGACAGGCTTGCCTATGAAAGGTGTGATGTTTGAATGGTTAGATTCTTGTGACACAGCCATTCAGGTTTTGGAGGTATGTTTGACTTCAATGCTGATATTGATATTTCCAGAGCTAGGAATGAGTTACACTGTGTACTGTGACGCATCAGATATTGGGTTGGGAGCAGTGCATATCCGGGGGGGGCAGAGTTGTTTCGTACGGGTCTCGAAAGTTGACACCACATGAGAGAAATTACCTGATGAATGATCTCATGTTGGTTGCAGGTGTTCATTCATTGCACTACTAGAGACATTATTTTTTGGTATAGTGCTCTGTGGTGTACATGGACCAAAAAAGCCAAAAATAAATCTTCACTCAGAATGATTTGAATCTAATATGGCAACAGTGGGTAGAATACATTCATTCAATTGACTTTGAGATTTTATACACGCCTGGAAAAGGCAATGCTGTAGTTGACGCACTGAGTAGGAGGACTCATATATGGGAATTTCAGGAGGCCATTTATGAGTAGAATATAATGGATTTATTCTATGAGATGCATGTAGAGGTAACCAATAGTCAGGGGTAGTCATACCTTTCATCTATGGATGTTACCTCTACCCTACATGATAGAGTGAGGATGGGAAGCTATCGGATTCTAAAGTCCAAGATCTATGAGGGAGTATGGCAGGTGAGGAACCTCTCCTGGATGAAAAATAGGAAAGGATGAAGTTTTGTGTGTGCATGGACGTGTGTGGTTTTTAGTGGATATATGCGAGGAGATGATGTAGGAGTTTCATGACTTAGCTTGGGTAGTGCATTCCAGAGTCACCAATATGTACCATCACATGCACTGTCAGTACTGGTGGCCAGTACTGAATGGAGAAGTATGTGGTTTTTTAACAAGGTGGTCCACCTATCATCAGGTGAAGGGGGAACATCAGAAGCCTGTTGGAATTTTACAGTAGCTATCCATTCCTAAGTGGAAATGGGATGATGTTACAATGGATTTCATGATAGGGTTACCAAGGTTTCCTAGAGGCAACGATTTTGTGTGGGTTTTAGTTGATAAGATTACGAAGGCCTCTCATTTTTTCCGATGAAGGAGAGTTTTTTGTTGATGAGCTAAGAAATATGTATATTTCTGAGGTGGTACAACTTCATGGGGATCCCTATTCTATCATTTTAGATAGGGACACATGCTTTATGTCTCATTTCTGGTAGAGTTTTTAGAGGGATTTGGGTATACAGGTGCTTCTGAGAACAGCATGCCACCCTCATACTGATGGTTAATCAGAGCATTTGATACAAGTTCTTGAGGAAATGTTTCATGCATGTGTCAGAGACATTGGGGGATCTTGGGAGAGACACATACCCCTAGATGAGTTCTCTTATAATAATATCTTCTAGTCTACTATTTAGTTGGCACCACATGAGGCTTTGTATAGTAGGTCATTCCAATCACCCATGTTTTAGCTAGAGGTATGAGAGGTAGCTATTCTGGGACCTCATATTGTCTAGGAGAACACTAAGTAGGTTCAGTTGATTCAGAAGAGGATGGATACTACACAATCTCTTCAGATATCTTATGCCGATCATTGTAGATGACATTTGGATTTTGAGGTCGGGGATCAAGTTTTCCTATATGTCGCACCAAGTTTGGGGCAGTAGAGGGTTAGGAGATAGGGTAAACTTTCACCGAGATATGTTGGACCATTTCAGATTCTGGAAAGAGTCGGATTGGTTTCCTATCAGTTACATTTTCCTTAGAGGTACCGAGATATGAATGACATCTTCCATGTATCTTTATTGCACCACTATCACTCAGACCTATCTCAAATTTTTTATCCTGAGTAGGTTGAGCTTTAAGTTAATACATCCTTTGAAGATAATCCAATTCGTATAGTTGACAGAAGAATGATGGTTCTCTGAGGCCATTCAGCTACTCTCGTATGGGTGCTATGGTAGCACAGTTGTGTACATGATGACACATTGGAGATGGAGGCTGACATACATGCTCATTGAATGGAATGGTTCATAGATATTCCATCACCACCCTTGGAAGGTCAATTTAGGGACAAATTTATTAATGGGGGGGGTAGTTTGTAAGAACCCATTTCTTCTTACAAGGCACTTTTTCTACATTTTTCTTTTCCTTTGAGTTTTTTTAAGAAAACACGGAAAACTAGAAAAAATGTTATGTTTTAGTAGAACATGTCGTGTAATCCTATGTACACATCGTGTAGTATGGGCATGTAGGATGGGGATACATGGTGTGTGAGTTTGTTGTCCAGGGGAGAAAGAGAACCCACTTCACATCGTGTACTTTAATATACACTTCGTGAAGTCATGTTGGATGGTCTGTGGAAGACTCATAAAGTAGTTAGGTTAATATATGAACTGTAAAATGATATACATACCATGTATACAAAATTACATGCTTTGTACTATTAAATTCCCGCTTAAAATGAGAAGTATCTTCATTTTCTATTCTCCTGGATAGAATAGCCACTGATTGAAAAACTAGGATCCGTGAGAACAAATACTTCTCTCATTTCATCATCTGAAATACAATTCACGTTCCATCGGTCCTGTTTGATTTCACTAGGTATGAGATTTCATATCACTGATCTATTCTTGATGATTTTAGTTCTTCAGGTGGTTATTCATGGTTTAATGATTTATCCTCTTTCATATATCTATGTCAGTCTAGGTCGATTAAAGGGCCAGCATCCTGGTATATCCGTGATAAAACTTTGAGGTAGGTGGTCTCGTGTATCTCATTAATTTTTGAGATGTTTATATGCATCGTTGTGCCACACACCAATGTTTAGGGTGTTTACTTTAATGTAAATTTCTACTTATTATTATTAATTTTTTTTTATAATGAATTCATAAAATTGAATCATGTTTAGCATCGTTGATTGGTTAAGGGCCGACCTGTATGTGTGTTTTCCTTTGTTTTGGCATGGTCATTTCTCTTAATGATGTTGATGGGAATGATTTAATTTTCCCTCTTAGGGTTGTTTAAAATTAATTTTATTATTGTCTAAAATTTCAATTTAGTTAGAAATTTGAGTATGTGATTATGGCTTTGGGTTTGTGTTTTCCCCATTGTCAAAATTTTTTTTTCATGTTAATAAGGTTGGAATGTTTTATAAAATTTTAATGGATAAATGGTAAATAGAGTTGGGTGATACATGGGTCCATCTTAGAATTTTTTTAATGGACTCGCATTACTATTTTTCCTTGCATATTGAGTGATACATGGTTTTTTTCATTGAACGCCATGGACAAAATCAAGAGGTTTTTGTTTATATGTCATTTGTGAAACTTGGGCTCCATCGTAAGACCACCAATGATGAACTAAATTGAAATAAAATTATTTACATATAGATTTATTCCTTGGGGATTATTAGTAGTACCACTAAGTATTGAATCGCTTGAAATTATACCAACATCGAGAGTGATACTTGGGCTCCCTAGTAGGACCGCTGAGAACAGACTTGTATGATGTCAGTAGAATTACACATATAATGATACTTGAATTCCAAATTAGGAATCTAATGAATAGTCTCACGTTATACTTAAATGAAGAAATTGAATAAATTGTGACATGTCTAACAAGACAAAGCAAAATCATGAGTTCAGACATTACTTTCTTGTTAGGAGGTCTTCTGAGGCTTCTGTTGTTCTTACATTGCTATAGGGAATGTCGGGCTTAGGCCAGATTCCAAAATTTAAATACCTAATTTAAATGAACTACTAATGATCATAGTAAAATCTATAAATGAATACCATTATTTTTTGGATTTTTTACTTCTGAGTGCATACTACTTTGATACATTTCATTACTATACACAAATTCTTCACATATATACTGATAGATTGGCACAGACCATTGGTGGTTGCCTATTGGGATTCATTTCTCACACCCTATTTGGGCCATGTTTTTGGGACCACATAGACTATATTGCTGAATGTGTCGATAGAAGAAAGGCTACTTTTATAGGTACATGATTGTTTCTTAGGATCAGAAGAGCATGGGACCAAGCCTCGGCTTGCGATGCTGCTAAGACTCATTTTGTTTCATTTTACTTTGGTATTGTATTGTACTTGATTGGAGTGTACCCTATTTTCACTGTTTTCCTTGAATATGTGACATGCTGTAAAATTTTGATATTACATAACTTTTGTCTATATTGATCATCAATCTTCAGTTGTTTAATTATGTTTAATGTTTATTACTACTTCCACTATTTTCATTATTTATTCCATTGTGTTTCACTCTATCAATGAGGGAATAGTTTTCCCATTATCACACCCTAGGACCTCCCTGATAGTCAAAATCCTTTGGCTTTTGGGGAAATTCACTTGAGGCCATGTGGCCAACCGGTCTGACTATCGATTTAGTGGTAAGCCGGGTTGGGATGATACAATATGGTTTTCTTAAAACTGGAGATATAATATGTGCCTTAGAGTAGTTAACCCACCTGTGAGGAAAGTACCAATTATTAGGGATGTGATTATTATTTTGGTTTTCAATTGTACTTTTGACCTATATCACTTTCTATGACACACATGGTTTTGGAATTTGGAATTTATGTTATTTTCTAATATTCATCAGAAGAAAAATAAGGAACTTATGCACACATAATGATATTCACATAGGATTCATATATCATTTACAAGATTTCTTATTATTGATTATCTTGACTATTGCATAGGGTTGATAATTTAAAGGGTAAAGAACAATTTATATGGTGTTTTACAATATAACTTTTTGGTGGAATATTACATAAAAATTCATTCTTTTATTAAGGAACATTACATGATTATTAACCTTGATTATTATAAGGAATCAGTTAAATAAAATCCAGGTCATAACATATAATTTTCATACCTCTATAACATGTAAAAAAACATTTCATTTAACCATGCTTTTATTATGAAAAAAATAGTTAATTTAAAATGGAAATGTGTGATATTGCGGATCCTATTTTTATGATTAGGACCTTATTTATATATGGTGCTTGCACTGTGTATGGGTGTTTGGAGATAGTGAGACAACTCGAGTTATAAAATATCTAGAGTTATAATATGTAGAGAATATTAGGGTGTGATTACTGTTATTACATTCCTTAAATTGTCCTATCAAGAAATATTATAATGATGAGTTTTGAAGTGTGTGATTTTTATTATAGACAAATTCATCCATAAAATACTTTAGTTTATCTCTTGTATGTTATTGATGAGAACACCCTAGAGATGGTTAGGAAAAAAACTCCTGTAGTGTTGGGTTAATCTACATATGTTTAGCTTAGGTAGAGCATGTTGTGTGACATGAGGATGAAAAACAATAGAGGCTCAATGAGCTATATCAGTGATGTTATGACATTATAGGGAGTTTTAGTTATGGATATCACCTTTTTAGGGAAGTTTGGTTCATAAGTAGCTAATATTTGGGTAGTTTTTATGAAAAAAAACTATCAAACATATGGAAGATCCTATGAAAATTGAAGGTGATGCTTTTCTTGTATATGCTTTGAGGGTAGGTAAAGAGTATATGGGATGTCTTGGACTAGGAAGACTAATATATGGGGATGAACGGGAAGAAATTTTATACAATATTGTTTAACTAGTTCATTCATAATAACCTAAGGGAATATAGGTTTAGGAAGTTCATGGATCTATAGTTGGTAGAGATTTCAATAATGGACTATATAACTCATTTTATGAAAATTTAGTTGTTTACTATAATAATGACATGGGATGAGGTGACAAGAGAGAGTCATTATGAGGATCCACACATGTTGGAAATATAATTATTGATGTATGTTTTTTTCCTACCAACTAATAGATCCAATATTTTAAATAATTTTACGATGAATTTCAATTTTTTAAATCCCACAAATTAATTTATTTAGGTGTGATTGTTATATTTTTATATTATTAGAATACTTTTTACTAAATTGTAAAAAAGTAATATTTATTGATTTTTAATTTTTATATTAATATTTTATATTAACTGGGAAATAAATAATTTTTATGTGACTATTTGATAATAATTTTTAATTAGACAATAAATTTGGAAAATGTATTGAAATTTTGTTCTCCCTTTAAAATACACTATTTTTTCATCATAAAATATTCTTCATGTCAAATATAATATTCAAATTGTTTATGGAATTAGACACATGTTGGGATACTTATTTTTTTAGAAGAGAGTGAGTTGGATCACACTTTTTAAAAATAATAATGGATATTGGACTCAAATATAGACTAGATTCGTCAATATTAACATTACATCAAGGATTATTCCATAAAATTTCATCCATACTCAGATTTGGATGAAAACATGTGTCAGATAACTCAAAAACGAATATTTCATTCAACTATAGAAATTAAAAGTTTGTTCATTATATTGGTATACCCTGTGGAATTAAAACAGGTTTTTATTTTAACATTATTTTTAATTTATTGTTTATAAAAATTATAAAAATAGTTTCCCTCAATCAATAAATTTATTTTGTTAACCTTTTCCATGGGGATCAACAACTTAATGCAAAAATTAGGCCAAGTTTTTTTATTTTTCTTCATCATTTTTTTCATTTTATATATGTGCATTATATTTTAATAACAAATTTCTTCATCTCCCCCTCAAATTTTCCCTCATATTCTTCATTTTGGTCTCTTATTCCCATGATCATGAGTTGACATCCATAGTAATAATCTTGGTGAGTATTCTCGTGTTTCAACATAAGTATTTTAACATTCATGATTAAAATTTCATAATTTATTGGAGTAATTTCATGGGTAATATAAGTTGGATAGTACTTTTTGTATCTACATGTTCATATAAGGTCTAACTGGTTATTCTACAACAATTTTACATTCAACGAAGGAGGTGGATCTGTAGTGAAATTCATGAGCGTTGTATATGTTCACAACCAAGGAAGAAGAGGCTGTTCATATTTGATATAGTATGTTTATTAGGTTAATATGAAATTAGTAATTAGATAATAAAGGTTCATTATATATCATTCTATTGGGAGAATAATCAATATTTATAAATTCATTTTTTCTAAAGTTTTCATCACATGTTTACTTTTATGATTTGTATTTCATAATATCAAATCCCATATTTCATTGATTTCTTAAAATTGAAATCACCCATAATAAAATAAGGGATAAGGAATAATGAGTGATTTATTTCAAAATCCCTTCAAGTGAGATGACATAGGCCAACAACTATGTTCTAATAGAAAAAATAATTTATTTTACCATATCTCAAGATGGGTGTGCACAAAAACATTATACTAATTTCTAAGAATCCAATAAGTCTTTAATTTGTTATTTCCTTTTAATATATTATGTATTTTATTTACTTAAAACTAAAAAAAATTACCCTCACCATGGAAGAAATTCTCTCTTTTTTTCAAGATAATTCTGTGGAGTTAGAATTCAAATTCTATATAAGGTGGATTTCAAGGAGATCAACCAGGACATTAAATAGGCCTTCAAGTACCCAATATTGGAATCATTGGACCATGAATTAATTGAGATCCATGATTAATTTCTAGAGTTTTATCAACAATTTTTTGAGACATAAAAAGATTCTATCATGATCCATTTAAATGTTTTCATGAAATTAAAGTGGTTGAGGCCTTAGTAAAAGATCATCTATATCACAACCATCTTAATAACTTGATCAAGGTATTCCTTGAAAATATATGGGAGATTCGTGAATAAAATACATTAGGTTGTACATATGGGATATTAAAATTTTTTAGATGAATATTGGAATGAATTTTTAAGTATTCTCATGACATATAATCCTCTAATTCTATAAGAAGAGAAATCAACACCACTATACTTTTCTAAGGATATGGAAGAAGAAACTACCTGTGTAGATGACTTTGAATAGAAAATGGAGGATCCTAACTAATTTCTTCCATCCATGGATATCGAACTCTAAAAAATAATTAATCAAATAAAAAACACTTGATGTTAACCCAATATAGAGATTAAATCTATCATTGAACTAAGTTTACGTTGATTTTATTTAAAATGTATTGATTATTAACTCCCTCTATTTAAATTTTCAAATTTTTCTAATATTTTTCCTTTGAGGTTCAATATGAAGATAAAAATACACCAAATGAGAAACCCATGGAGATACCAAAAACTATTGAACAATTATTTTTTAGAGAAACTAAATATATTACAAAGGATTTTCATGGATGAATTGAGTCACAAGTTAAATTTTATAAAGTGGAAGATAATGAAAGAGATTATTCATGTTATAATTTTACTCAAATATAATAATTCTATCACTTCACTTTTGAAAAAATAACCTATGAAACACATATTGAGTAGACACTGAATACTGATTAAGAGGTTTTCCAAGTATCATACAATTATAAGGATGGCACATTCTTACTCCTACCCCCACCTTGAAAGATATACCTTATTTAATGGGGATGGGCATGGGTCAATCTATTTGTGAGATTCTTTCAAACCAAAGTGATGGGAAGATAAATTAAATCAATGAAATATTTTTATTTAAATAAAATAATCCTAACCCACCATCAAATTATGGATAATTATTGTTACTTCCAATCTGATGGTTGTTGAAAATCTCATTCCACTCAATCCACAAATTATCCTTTTCTTTCCATTTATATTTCATTTTTTTATTTTTCTTTCATTTATTTTCATAGGATTTATTTTCTAATTTTACCTGTACATTTTTAGATGATGGAACATAAGAGAAAAACTCAACGATACCCCTATAAAAAAGTCAGGTTTTATTGATCATTTACACTTGAATTGATTCTACCTAACTAAATTGTATATAATTCTAAGGATATAAATTTTAAATGAAAAACTCTAGTCAAAATTTCAGTACGGGGGAGTATTACCAATCTAATTGGGTTTTATGTTTTTTATGTTTTTTAATTTTTATAGTGTCATTAGGAAAGGAATTTGAATTTAAAATATTTTTCTTCATAGTTTATAGTTTCATGCTAGTCTTCAGGGTTTCAATGATTATTAAAAGGTTGAATTTCTAGGATTTCTAAGTGATTTTCCATTCTTTTTTCATGTAATTTTTTGTTTTCAAACTAGTAAAAGGATTATGGATGAAAAATAATTATGTAAAATTAAAATTATAACATGATAACTCCATCATAGCTACCTTTCCTATTGTGAAAAATATTAACATAAGGATTTAACCAAAAAGAAATTCAAATAAGTCCAATGAAACTGCAGTAAAATGGGAAATTGGGATCCCGCGTCAAATTACAAGATATAAGGAACTAAATAAGAAGAAAAAAACAACAAAAAGAAATAAAAAATAGTTCCTAATTATCTAAAAGGAAGAAATTTATGTTATATGAATATTAAACACCAGATGAATAATTATGTAATTGGATTATAATAATGTCATTTCAGTTGTAAAATGGAAATATAAAATCAGGAATGCGTATATGGAATATAAGAAAAAAGGATTAAAAATAGTCCCCTTGTATAAATATGTATTCTAAAAAATTATATTATATTAAAAAACCTAGAACATGAATATTGGCTTAAATTTAAGTGGATTATTGGGTAAGACATATGGAGATGGAATCATATCTTAAATAATGAATAAATTTTTTAATATATTATTTTTTAGTTTTTGTGTTTGAACCTAGGTAAGATAATTATTTTTATTAATAAATTTCATTTGATTTCACATGAGTGTAATTTTTAGGCATGGAGGAATTTAATGCTTGAATGTTTCTAATAAATTTAATTGGAAGTTCAATGTTCTAAACATTTCCAATTGGTTAATTTATACGTGATTGTTTTATTTTTTAGATTATCAAAATATTTTTTAATGAATTTTGAAAAATAGATATTTATTGATATTTCAGATTTTTTATTAATCTTTGATATTAATTGGTATATTTATAAATTTTTAGTGGTGATTTTTAAGAATTTGTAATTATAGAATATGATTTTAAAATGTATGGAAATTTTATTTTTTCTCTTTTAACTACAAAATAGTATTTTATCATAAAATATTTGATCTATTGAATATTAATTGGAAATTTTTTATAAAAAATTATTTCATTTTGGGATACATAATTTATTTAATGACCATTAGGTTGATCAAAAAAATTGAGATAAAGGATCTAAAGTCAAATCTAGACTTGATTCATCAATCTAAACTTAAACTCAATGATCAAGATGTAAATTTATCATCCATTTTTGGATTGGGTTGAAATTTTAACATGATAAATTAGAATATGAAATACTTCATTCAACTAAAAAACCACTGCTTCAATCATTATTATGGTTAAGCATGTAGTATAAAAATAGGGATATATTTTTACTCAATTTTTTCATTCCTTTTTTATAATATTTGTAACCCTAAGCTCCAATAACTATATAAATTTATGTTAATAACCATTTTAGGGAATATTGGACACTATATGGAGAAATTGTGATGAATTTATATTATTTTTTTATTTAGTAATTTTTATTTCATTTGTATTCACGCTATGTATTTTAATAAAATTATTCCATCTCTCTCTCATATTCTTCATTATAATATATTACACTCATGATAATGAGAAACTACTGTGAGTATTATACTGAGAGAGTAATCTAGTGTTTTAACCCATGTCTTCACAAATTCATGATTACTATTTTAAAATTTCTTGTAAATAGGTCATGGGTAATTTAAGTAGAAAAGATCATATGTGTCTCTACATTGTCACTTGAGGTTCAGTACCTTTGTCTATAACTATTTTATCATCTATTAAGGAGGTTAATTTGAGTTTATGTAAATGAATGCACTGTATGTTCACCAACTAGGAATAAGTGGATTTTCACATTTGACAGAGTCTCTTCTCTGAGTAAATACGAAATGAATAATAAGACAGTGCAAGTTAACTCTAGATATTTCTTTTTTAAGAATCTATTTTCCTTATAAATTTATTTTCTATTGTTTTTTATCTCATTTTACTTTTAGGTTTTTAAGTACACAATATTAAATATTATATTTCATTCCATTTATCAAACTGAAAATAACAAAAATTAACTTAGTGATTATGAATAGTGAGGCTTGATTTCAACTTCTCCTCAACTTTGAAGACCTTCATTAGCCACTATGATGCTCTAGGAAAAATAAATAATAGAAATTTCCACACCCTATGACAGGTTTGTGTCACTAACCCCATCAGAGTAAGTGAATAAGACCCTCATTACCAACAGAAATTTTTGGGAAAACTAAGGTTTTGTGTAGGGGGACTAAACTACAAGGACTGAAAGTCAATCATTCAGTAGGGTTATGGTTGGAATGTCGAGAAACATATATTTTTAGTGTAAAAAAATTCCACTACTGTTTTAGGGTTATGGGTGGATAGGAAACCAAAAGAGGTTCTACAAGAGCATTCAGTAGGTTCATAGTGACATGGTAACAAGATATGTTTAGGGTTTTAGAGT
This sequence comes from Viscum album, assembly GCA_963277665.1. Taxonomy (NCBI): domain Eukaryota; kingdom Viridiplantae; phylum Streptophyta; class Magnoliopsida; order Santalales; family Viscaceae; genus Viscum; species Viscum album. The sequence continues at coordinate 592,824,806 of OY728142.1, read as the reverse complement.
TGGTTAAGGTACTCCACAGTAGATAGGAAGCTAAATTTCAATAGAATATTCTGGTCATGGAGGAGGAAATGGCCATGGGTAAGGGAAACTTCCCCAGTATGGTAATACAGCTTGGGAGGGTCAAGAAGGGACTTAAGGTTATGTTGTAGGAAAGTACATTTTTTAATATATACCGCACAGATCAAGATACTAAACCTTCAAATGTCTGAGGTAAAAATTTGGTGGCTTCTACATTAACCTAAACTTTAAAAAATAATCTTCACATTATTTAATATTATCTCAATTTATAAAGTGTTTGGTGAAATCCATAGAGTATATATATGGGGTGATGTCTAGCATTTCATTGGGAGTGTGATATGAGGGAATTTATCAATGTAGTGAGTGTGACCTAGAGATTAGTTTCTATAGGTTTCTATGGGACCTCTTTATATTATATATTAATTGTTTCAATTAGAATCTTCAGATTTACCTGATAGTGTTATACCAAGACAAAATCATTTTTTTACCACTAACAAGTATCGTTCACATCCTCTAAGGGTGGTAACTATGTACACAATATATATTTAGATTTACAGGTGATTCATTCAGGACCAAACCAACATAATATGTGTAGTATTAAAGCACATGTTTCAAGTATTACGATGAATGGTGGAAGAACACATAGGTGTTATTTCATACTGTTTTTCATCAAATCAGGGATTTATTTTTTGATGATTTATCTTGGATACCACTTAAAAGATAAATCATGTTTACTGTTGAGCTTTTTCCTGACATAGAACCTATTTTTATTATACCTTACATAATTAATTATGCAGAGTTATGGGAGATTAAGGACCAATTGGGGGATCTAGTGTCTCAGGGATTCTTATGGAAAAGTACATCACCATGGGGTTATCAAGTCATATTATCCAAAAAGGAAGATGGTGCCTTATGATATTGATTGGATTGTCAAAAGTTAAACCATGTGATGATTAAAAACAGATATCCTATTCTAAAAATTTGTGAACTATTTGATAAACTGAGATGTGTATGAGTCTTTTCTGAGATTAAATTTAGTTAAATTTATCTCCAGTTAAGTGTGTGAATATTATACCTAAAATTAACTACTTTTAAGATATGGTATATGTAGTATGAGTATTTTTTGATGTAGTTCAGTCTAAAAAATGTTCCATCACTGTTGATGTCTTGGATGAATTGCATTTACCACCCGTATCTGGAAAAAAAAATTGGTTGTTTTAACTGATGATATTCTCATTTTATCCATGTAAATGAAGTATCCCACATGATATCTTGTTTAATTTTTCAATAAAACCAAAATATATAAATACTTCCTCGAAAGTTTAATATAAACTTTTCATAAATGGTTAACCTTTTTACCCTTCTGAATAATAAAAATAAAAAACATTATAAATAATTCCATGAAATTATCTTATCATTGATCTCGCATATAGAACAATGTATATATTGGTTTTCAAATTCCAAACACATGAATACCCTCATCTTATATTCTATTGAAACATGGTAATAACCAAAATTACCATAAATAATTTTTGAAAACATGAATTATTCCTTATTCTAAAGATTATTAGATGCATTCCATAAGTACAAGAAGTTGAAAACTTCATCCATGCTACCATAGACCACCTTTTATAAAAATAATTTATCTGTTATGAGGAAATGAGTACTATTCATTTTTTTAATTCATGTCCAATATATCATTAACCAAACATCATTTTCTAAACATAAATAATGAATTAAGGGTTACCTTCCCTTAGTCAAAATATCACCATTCTATGAAATCACCTTTCTTCCTCACCTGCACCATTCCTTAACTCCTTTAAAATCCTTAATTAAAAACATATACTGAAAATAATTATATAATTGATTATTCATATAACATAATATTTAATACCAAAACATATACACTTCAATTAGAAACAATTATTCTTTAGCCATTACTCAGGCTTCAATATCATATCCCTTGATACCCCTTTCTAGGAAAATTAAATATTAATCTTGTATTAAGGTTCCTCAACCTCAATATAATCACGCTTGATACATTTAATGTACATAATATTAGAATTACATTCTATACCCTTCATATCTCACTTACGGTATCTTTATCATCTATAGTATAACCTATACTCCAGGACCTTGTTAGTTCACATCATGGGATTTCTACTTCTAAAATCAATTTTCATCATGACCATTCATTCCACATATGAAACATTCAATATTGACTGTGTTCCTTCTAGTTCACGCTATTAATTAAAACCATAATGAATATGGTGAGAAACACTTATCATAGTAGAAACCCATATAATCATGATATATTATTTATAAAATGTCTAAATAATAACACATAATTCATTAATCTATTACAAATTATGTTAATACAAGGTTATTAATATAAATATTTTATTATAATCATGAATGATTTTTTATAAAGAGTTTGTGAATTCATAAAGAATATCCCCCAAGAGTGTCAAACAAGGTGTGTAGTAATGTTGTTTGTGTTGTATCATGTTATAATCGAGTTAGGATTGACACACCTTGTCCAAGTTGTAACTCATTAGTATATCTATTCCATAAATATGTACACTTATAGTATCTAGATAGGGATATATTTCTAGAAACACCTTTAATCTATCCATAAACAAAATTTGAGGACTTTTTCTTAAACATTAAATCATCCTTAAATATATACATAGATATTTCTATAGAAATATATTTGGAAATATACCTTGGGATATCACTAATATTTTCTCATCCCAGTTTCCAATGATTTACTAAACATTTAATCTGAATCCAACTATATGAAACTAGTCTTAAAATACATATAAATTAAATCATTTTTTTGAATACTTAAGACATTACACAAACATATGCCTAAATACTATATTAGTTTAGTGACATTGGAAACATTGAAATTTAAATGATGATATATGAGTGGGATAAATTATCTCCCACTATGTTGTTCAATACTATCACCCTTTTTAGACACACAATACTTAATACACATCTTCATATCCTGGGTAAGGAATCGCAAATATTGATGATCTTTGATGCTTAGTATAGGTAAACAAGTGATATATGTAAGCATATAAATGATCATAAGGGTATGATAATGATATCATTACATTATAAGATCACACCCTTCATATAATGATCATAAACACAAATTATTTCATAAATATTAGTGGTTCATAATACATCAATCATAAGGGAATAAAGAGAAAAATCTTTGAAAGTATAACATAAGAAAAAAGTCATAGAATTTTAGTATACACATAAACATTAAATATCATTCCCTATAAGTTAATACTCATTCCTAGAACTTAAAAGCGAACTTCATGGGGACTACACCTATTGGGATGGACACACCACTATCCACATTCTCGGTACATTCCTTGTAAGAGATATTCTTTCTATATCTTCCTATAGTGGATTGTGTTTCCTAGTATTCTCATAGTGGATTGGGTTTCCCCTTGTTCCATCTTTATGTTGACTACACCTACTAGGATAGACCCACCACCATTACAAGTTATGGTCCTTTCCTTGAAATGGATCAAGTTTCCCAATATTCTCATAGTTGACCCTGCCAATCGACTTGATTCCCATCATTATCTTATGAGATATGAATCATCACCCAATGAATTATAGGGATATATATGTCTCACCTGTCTCATAATTAAATCATATATACATGTTCCACAAACACATAAATAATAATATCTGAACTAGTGAATTGAAATGGGTGTCATAAAAAGTAATCTTATATTTCCCGATGAAAAAATATAGATTTCATGATCATTTCATCAAATAATACCCATGAAAAGAAGTGGGATTCATCAACATATAACCTGTGAAGAAGAAATAGGTTACATAAACACGATTCCGTCAAAATATAAACCATTAAGAGAAATAATATGAATGGAACCATTGGATATACTCCTAATAAGGACATGAGTAATAAAGAAATATTTCATCATAGATGCAAGATAATCGTGAAATATAATTTAAAAACATTTCTTGAGTAAAATATCATTTATCTTGGAAAACAGATTTTTAAATGTAATCCCTTTTGAAAAAATTTTCTTTGAAAATAATTTCAAAACTAAGAAATAAAGCATGAAGTGATTTCAAAAACATTTACCCCTAAAAAACATTTAAAATAATCTTACAAACATTTTGAAAACCTTTTTCATCCAAAATAAATTTAAAAAATAGACAGAATATGTTAAATTCATTTTGAAAACTTTTTCCATTGAATGTTTATAAAAGAATCTTGAAAACATTTTGAAATCATGTAACTTTGAAAATAATTTGAAATTTTATAAAGAAGGATTGAAATAATTTTGAAAACCTATTCCCTAGAAAACTTATAAAATAATGTTGAAATCATTATGAAAATATTCTTCATTGAAAATACATTGAAAATTTATAATGAAATATTTAAAACATTTTTGAAAACATTTTTTTTATAAAACCACTTTAAATTAAGAAATTAAATATTAATTGGAAAAATTTTATTTTTAAATAACCTTATAAACATAAAAAGTAATATTTAAGGAAATTATGGCCATGATGATGAGTAAGTCTCTACATGATGAACATTCCTTTTTAACCATTAATGTTTGGAACTAAGCCTAAACTAGAAAGCAAAGTGAATATTATTCTATTTAAAAACATTTTGTTTAAAAGGTAAATCATGGGATTAAATTTCATAAAATTATCATAAGAGAATATTAGAATATTTTTTTAATCATTTTTAGAAAAAATGGTTTTCAAGGAATATAGATTTCCGACCGAAGAGATAGATAAAGTCAGACTTTCTTAAAAACCACTTATTGATCATCTTATGTACTGAATTTTATAAAATTGGTACCATTACTTAGCTATAACATGAATAACCAGAGTTTAATTATATTCATGAGAGTTCTTGATATATTGATCATAACATCACCTCAATGGAATCTTAATAAAAAACATCCTCGAGAGACCGTGGGATTGTATCAATAAACTATTATAGCTTGGGTAACATTGAATCATAATAAAATGGAAGTAATAACATTAAATGGATCATAAAATATAATGATAATAAGGATATTCATGATATAACATTTCAAAGGCAATATATACACCCCATATAAAAATATGTGTGTGTAATATGGCATTTTTCATAAATAAGGTAAATTGAGATAAAATTACTTTATTGATATGGTAAAATTAAAAATATAAACCCCATGAAATAAAAATAATAAAATAGATATGTAAATACCAATATATTAAAGTCTAATAACAATACAATACATCCATGGGTAGTATAAACATTACACAAAATAAATTAGTGGGGAATAAGTCAAGTATCTCACAAAAATAAAAAGTGAGATTAAATTCTCTTACCTTAAGTCTTGACTTTCTTTGTAGACATTAAAACCTACTTTGTAGTAAATATAATTTCATTATAAATATAAACAATAACCATTTTATTGTATCCAATACCATATATTATTCACTTATGACTTTATATGACCCATTTGATAACAATTCCACGTTAATGTAATGTTTTGGGTAATAACTGCTTAGTTTATTAGACGTATTTTGACTTGTTATTAATGATCATCTTATTTAGATAATGATTTAATTACATAAATAATTTAAAAATGATATATTTATCATATATTTTCAGTATAAAAATATTTATAGTAGTCTATAAAATATAGAAATATTAAATGAATACATCATTCATGGAGAGGGTAGGTCATATGTACGCATAAACATTGCTTCCATTTTATTATCGTTTTGAAATAAAGTAAATGAAATATATGTATATAAATAAATAATATAATTAAAATATAATTATTATTTCTTATATGTCATAAAAGTTTACCAAATACACCATTAATACCTTCCATGTAATGTTTAAATGAAACATATCGCTTTGAGGGGGCAGATGTCCACACTTCCAAAAACGAAGTTATCATATTTTTACTAAAATGGAAATAATACAGGTATTTTTTGCATAATAACTTCATAATTATAAATATATCATAAATATAATAAATAAAATATAAAAATATAGTTTCATTCATAATTATCTACTAAGGTAGGTGGAAAAGGTAAAACAAACAACATCGTTTCGTGCAGCGGTAATTCGCCATACACAAGAATGTTAAGTTAGTTACCCATTAGTTGGAAGTGTTTCTAAGTGCAAGTACAAACCATAGTATAAAAAATATAATTATATTTATCATAATTTTGATATTATATTACCATGGAATAAGAAAAATTGAGGTGGTGTAGAATGGAAACAAAGAAAAGGAGCTTGTGGAAGGATATTACCTCTTATTTGGGTAAATACTTTTGGATTGAAAAAAAGGGCTTACTTTGTTATGATGTTTTCCAAAGGGAAGATTCGATGATGAATGGAGGTATTTTGGGAAGTGAATTGGAAAAAATTGGCTAAAACTAAGTGGTGTTCAGATTTGTGAAGAAGGCGGGTAGGTGGTGGCCTTTTATAAGGGAGGGAGGGGACTCACTATTAATTTATAAAACAAGTTAGGTGTACCCATATTTTTACAAAAAAAGTCATGAAATAGAAACCAAACTCACTAATTAAAGGTTTATTGCAGAAATATATCCATTAAATGAGTATTAAATAAGTTTCTAGGTCATTTTCTCACTTAAGTTAAATGTCTAGTCCCTTATTAAGTTTATTTTCTTATTCATTGTAATTAATTTTAATTACTTTATCTAATATATTTGGTTAAAATTATGTTTATATTATTACACTATAAATATTACACTAGATATATCTATGTATGTCTATTTTTTAAAATTTAATTCACATAATTAGAAAAAATATATTTAATTTTAATCTCGTAGATATAGTGAGAAATCAGGTTTCTAAAGTTAGAATGTTCAAATGTTGGTTAATATTTTATATCTAAATTCAAAATAAAAAACGATTCTAATCACCTTAGTTGGATTATAAAATTTATAATTGATCTATTTTTACATTAAAAAACATATAATATAATTTAACTATATAAATAATTTAGATGAAAATGTAGTTTTAAGTTTAAATTCAATATTTTTTTCCATTCGTTCAAAAATGAAGTTACTCTAAAATTTATCAAAAATTAACCCTAAGATAATGTTGGCCTTAATAATTCCATAAGGAAGATTATTTTATAAAATTAAATGTCTAATCATGTCTAAATAAAATTTATTTTTTGTCCACAGGAGAACATAAAAAAGAAGTTCTATTAATAAGATAATATTTTCAAAAATATAAAGACTTTACAAAAACCATTGAATGTATTATTATCAATATGATATATCAATCTAAAAAAATTATAAATAATTTCCAAAAATTATTTATTATTATTCATATTACTATGTTTAACAATAGTGTTATAACAATCCATGTTTAAGTATTTACAATATAAAAATTGACATTTTGTAAAAATTGAGTGTTTTGTGTAACGTAAGCGAAGTCAATGTTTCTTATTTTGAAAGATAATATATATTTTTAGTTTCTCTTACATGGTCCCAAATTAGTTATTTAATATAAAAAACTATATTATGTGTTGCATGAAATGAGAAATAATTACATGATTAAACTAGTTTGAAAAAAATCTCAAAATCTGAGGGTGTTCCACCACGGTGCCACCCCACATCAAAACTATGCACAAGAACCACATTTTTCTCCTCATTATCTCACAAATCCATACAAGAATAAACCTCATCTACTTATATCATCTAGCTTCCCTTTGATCTTTGATATTCTCACTTCACCGCAACTTCCTTCTCAAGTGGTATAGCTAAGGACTGACCCTCCTTTCAGAAATATCATATAAAGTTTTTTTCTAAAAACAAATTATTTTTAATATTTAGTTTAATATGATTATAATTCTTTAATTTTTTTATAAATTATAACTCTTAGGGATTATAAAACTATAATTTTCATACCTCAATAAAATATAAAAAAGTCATATATATTTCTCATGATTACTAAATTTTTTATTTATTTAAGATTTCATAAATTTTTTAAATCATTTTTAAATGATACTTATTAGGATAAATAATATTTTAAAAAAAAAATAAAATATGAAATTTCATATTAAAATTTAAAGTTAAAAAATAATTATTAATTTGTTTATTCTTTTCAAAAATTCATTTATGTAAATTTTTTGTATGATTTTAATATTATGTGTGGCTTAACATATAAGTTGAAACTAATAGATTGTTAAACCCATATAGAATAATAAAACATGAGACCATAAAAATTTTATAAGATGAAATGGTTATGGATTTAACATGCATTGATGTATATTAAGTTGGTGAAATGGATATGGAATGAATTATAGTTTAGATATAATTTTTTTTATTAAAATTACAAGTCTAATTTATAACGTTCCTAGAAATTACTAAATAAGGATAAATATAAAAGGTTTTATATTTTAAATTATTAATTTTTCTCCTAAAACATAATTTAAATTTCCAAATTAAGGACTTATTTGTGAAATTTTTTAAACCACATCAAAAAAAAGTTTTTATGACTGGTTTGTTCAAGTCTTAAATAATGTTAATTATATGATATTTAGATTATGTGAATGTTTTCATAATATAAATTATATTATAAATGCTTTACAATTTATTGAATATTATAAATCTAAATTAAAACCCATATAATGTGTAGCATCCCAGTCATTCTCAAAGGTATGAATCATTGTTTTTTAGTTTCAATTTATTATTTTGGCCCTATTAATATTTCCTAAAGAATTCATGGAGGTCCTATCAATTTATGGATCTAATTTGGATCTTGGAGAATTTATGTTTGAAGAACAAGATGGTGTTTAATGATTAGGAGAAACCATGCAGCCCATCCTGCATGGTTTCTATAATAGTGTGGCATGAGACAGCGTGGTGTAGGGATCCACACATTTTATATAAAACCATGTAAAGAGGCATGCATTCTCCTGTTACTTTTATCAAACATGTTGTAGAGGAATTTTTCATGGGTTGTTCTTGTTTAACCAAACTGTGCGCCTAAAATTTGAAAGGGAATCCCATGGGAAGTGGCACAACACAAAGTTGGTGAACGATTTGGCCAACTATGCATCCAAACCATGTTCCCCCAAAACAATGTGTAAATTTCTTTTTTCCATTAGTTAACCTAAAAATATAACTGCCATTTATCCCTCTCATTTCTAGCATGTTACATCTATTCCTCCCATGTTGATCTCTCCTCCCCCTAATCTAGGAATTAAGGTAATTCCTATATTTTAACTCCAAATAATTCACCCTCTTGTGTGTTCTAAATCATTGGGTATGATCTATAATCCTTATCCTACCATTTCATGATTCTTTTTTCATTTTTTGTGTTATTTAGGGAAGACCTCATATTCCCCATCTTTAGGGAATTTGACAACCTCTTCAATGTCATTCAGTCTAGCTTGATTCAAGGGTAAAAAATTAAAGAGTAGTATTATATTAGGCCGAGGTAGGTTCTCTAGTTCTTTCCCACAAGTTTCATTACTTTTATAATGTGTGTCATTATGTTGTGTACAAGACCCTTTTAGTGATTCCTCTAAGATGATAAATAAATTTATCTAAATGGACTCTCATGTTGATTTTGACCTTAGACTCTGGTGGAAACTATCCTTGAGTTGTTCTATTTTTCCGAATCCACCCCTTGGGTGTGAAAACCTTAACAGGATAATTGGAATTACATTAAGATATTCAACCAGAATATGGTGTGTGTTTCACTTATAATAATGGATATAAAAAATGAATTGGCCTGAGAATAATGATAGGACTTGATTTGTCAATTTATCTTAATACTTATTCTCATACTTTTTTTCTATGTCATATTTTCCTATTCTTGGTGCCTCAATATTAATATTATGCGAAATGTTTATTTTATTATGCCTCATTATTTAATTACTTGTCTTGGATAAAATTCTTGGTATAGCTTTTTCAGAATATTTAAAATGCAATGCCTCTTGATTATATTTGATCTTGGTTTCCATTCCTTACATGCTTATGGTCCAGAAGAAAAACCATGTTCTAATTTAAGGACATCATTGATGGGATCATGATTTTTGGTGATGGATCTAATGGATGCACTATAAGTGACTCTTGGATTACCTTGGATGGGCTCTCTTGGTGGATTATTTGTACTCTTTAGTGAAATTGGTTCCCTATGGGAGAAATCGTGGATAAGCTCATTGTATAGATTTTTATTCCATCCCTTGGGTGATACTTGGTCCCCTATGTGAGATAGCTGGGATATGATCAAAGCATATCAAGCTATGAGTGATATGAGGGTTGCTATTATGGGACACCTTCAATGGAATCTGTAGAATTGTTTATATCATAGGCTCCTGTGGTGACCCTTCAGATTCCTTATGGATCCCCTTGGATGGGATGATGATTCCATTCTAGATTTGATAGATATTGTGTTTGAATTATATGTCACACCTTATTACTATTATTAAAGAATGATAACACATGTATGATGTCATAGGGGTGTGACTACCAAGATAAGGTATAAGATTAGGGTTAAATAACTTTTTGTTTCTTTATTTATGATGACCCATGTAAAAAATGTAATAATTATATAGGTTCGAGTGGTTCAGAAATCTGGCTTAGGCCAAATGTGGTATAATATGTCAGGCACCCATTTAGTGACCCGATCCAATTTTTATTTATTTATTTAATTTCTTTTATTCGCCTATATTGGAACACTCTTCATTTTATATTTCATGAACTGGATTGATCTATAGACAATTGGTGGTGTCCTAGTGGGATTATATCTCACAACCTTCTGGGGAAACTTTTGGTGCCCAAGAAGACTTGATGAATGTAGGTATAAGAAAATGAAAGAATCTGTATTCTCGTGCTTGATTTATTTTTTAGGATGGAGTATGAGGGCAGAGAACCGAGCCTAAGATCGGGATACTAGTTGTATCTTTTTTGGCCTTTTTATTTTTGTGTATAGCATGTGGTATATGCTTGTATCCCTTATTCCATGTGTACTCATTTTGTATAGTTACCTAAAATCATGATCTTAATTTTCTGTATTTATTTATTATATTATTATACCTATTAATTATTTATCATTATAATTCCACTACTGTCAATTTCTTATTACTACTTCCACTATAGTTGGCTCCTATCTTAGTTATTATAGAGTCTTCTTCTTTATTTTCTTATTTCTTATATTCCATTGTGCTCCATTATGATATGTAAGGGAATATTATCTTAATAGAAACACCATAGGACCTCATGACTGTTCCATATCCTTTAGCATACTGGGAGGCACAGTTGATGTCATGCATCTCATCATCTCAAGGTATCGTTAAGTAGCACTCACATAATGATGCTATAGAGTGGTATTAGAACATATTTTTCCTTTTGTCTTACTATTTTTGTATTATACATGAGAATAGTAGTATTATAATTTGGTAAAGAGGATTTTCATAGGATTCGATAACCCACATACAGTGAAAACCCAAATTTCATTGGATGGGTTAATGTTTTTCATGGTTTAGCATGTTACAATTTCATGGATTTCATTATTGGGTGACTCACATGTTTTTGTGCTATTGATATTGTGGGAACTATTATTATGGAATTTATTGTACCATGTCATAATGATATAAAGGAATCTAAATTCATTCAATATACTAGAAACCCGATGATTAAATTATCAATTATTATTCCATGACATATCTATATTGAGCATGCATTTCCTGGGTTTCATTTGATTATGTGGTGTCGTATCTATTATGATCTGTAATGAGCCATTTTTTCTTATAGTATGACATAATTGGTTCGATTAAAGTTCCCAAATCAATATAATAATGTTTTCTTCCATAGATTGAGGATGAAAACATAATTAACAAATTATATTATATTAGTTTATTTGATTGATGGATTGCAACTACAATTTATAATGAAAGTAATTCTATAAATTGGAAATGGTCATTAATTCAATAAACTCACATCGAATGACCAATTACACCTTGATACTCAATTAAAATATCATATTATAGTTAATTTTCATGACATATTCAGTTTATAATGATTATGGGCCTTTATAAATTTTGAATTGTTGACATAAGTAACTTTACTGGGATATCTAAATCCAAATAAATAAGACTAAAATTTCATAAAATATGGTTTTAAAATGAAAAATTAACAGTTATATTAATATTCTAAATGATAATTAAAGGTTTTTTTGTTCTATACCTTTAATTATACACTCTATATACCAAAACCTATTATGTTTTACAAGGTCATGATTATGACCCGATCTGGTAATACGAAGTAGTTTGTGTCTCATGTGACCCTTCTATAATGTTATTATTACCTATACCTAGCTCTAGGAGCAGGATTTGGGTTGTGACTCACGTATAGGATGGCATATTTCATGTATCTCCCTTTACCACTTTTTCTATATATTTTAAATATATTATGAGGATTGTGCTTAGAAATTCTAGTGTTATACCACTGTGACATCCTCATGAAGTGCTCCAAGAAAGTGGTGATGACCATGCTCCGAAGGTGGTGGGCCCTGGGCCACCTATAGTACCTCTTGTGGTACGACCCGAGGCACCTCCTTTAGATCATCCATTGGGCTCCAATTGTAGTTCAATGATAGATTCTTCCATTTTTTGTAGTATTTACTGGGTGATCTATGACCTTCCCCTACTATGGAAAAGTTGACTCATGATTTCCAGTAGCAACATCCTTTAGCTTTCGTAGAGTATGACAGACATCATGCTACTGATTCATGGTTAGAATCCACAGTATCTACATTTAACCATCTTGTGATGCCTCTAGAGTGGAGTTTCAAGCTCCATACCTACATGTTTTGTGACTCTATTACACGCTATTGGAACATCATGTTTCAGGTTGAGCGTCATCAGGGTATGGTATATGAATACTTTTAATGTAGCATTCTACAATCACTTAATCCCTTAAAATCTATAGTCAAACTGCTCTAGGGAGTTTATGTATCTTCATCCAGGCTCTATTATCATGTTAGAGTACACTTCTCACTTTACTAAGCTTCATTGTTTTTCAATGACTTTGACTTGTGGTGATTGAATGATTTTGAAATGAATAGAGGATGGGATTGTGTACACTATCAGATCATTGGTGAACATATTATAGTTTTCTACAATTATAGATATAGTGAACTAGGACCTTATTATAGGTAAAACCCTCATATAAGCTAGTAATGTGTTCTAGGGAGGTTTAGTTCCTTGATAGAGTGATAGTTCATCTTGTTGTAGGAAGCGTCATTTTGAGTGTGCACATGGGGGAAGTGCCAGCTAGGTGAAAACACCAAAAAGGTTGTGGTGTATCACTAATACAGCAGTCTAGGAAATAATAATACTCAGTTCATGAGGATCCCGATAAGGTGTTGAGATTATGGTAGGATGGGTCACATTGACTGATTTTTCTCATATTGTCCTCCACTTTATGGTGAAAAATAATTTATTCTGACATCTGTCCCATGTACAGGATAATAAACACCATGTTAGGCTAGAATTTTGTCCTCAATTGGATGATTAGGAAAGTGGGTGGATATTACTGTGGAAATTAGTTCTTATATATTCAACACCAATAGATTGGACCTTTTCAGGCTAGTTAAGCAGCATCTTAGGGTCATGGATTGGGCCATATCTGTATAATATATCCCAATCCTAAGAAGAAGAGTTCATGGCCTTTTAATACATGAGTTACTATTCTGGTAGCCTCAAATTTATTTTTTTACCTCTTTGGTACAGGTGCATCACACTCATTTATGTCTAATATAACCTTGGAATGTTTGGTCCTAGTGATAGAGTGTTCGGGGGCATGATGACTCTTGACACACCACTAGGGGTCAAATCATAGGGTATACACTATTGTAGTGAATGACCCCTTGATGTAGGTGGGTACTGCTTATTAGGTTATTTCTTCGTGCTTGAGATGATCAGTTTTTATTTCCCTATCGGTATAGACCGAATCATCCCTTGCCCTACCCACATGGATTTATACTATAAATACCCATCCCCAGAAGCCCAGAGTGGGTGCCATACATTATTAGATCATCATGATTATATATATTCAAATCCAAAAAAACTGATCAGTTTAGCAGTATTGGAAAACTATATTAGTTACATGATGCCCATATTACCTTGGTAGATAGATAATAATAAATAATACATAACAAGGAATAATAAAATTCTACATTGTAACACATTCTATAAATTCATCATCATATCCTATGGAAAGTAAAAAAAATAACATTCAGATCCAATACTTAGTAATTGTAAGTGCATTAGAAGTAGTAATTAATCAATGAGCATAATCAACATGGTAATGTATGTAACTGAAACACATGCCATTTAATCAATAAACTAAGAATGAAATGATTCAGTAAATAATTTCTATAGAAAAATCGTATGGATAATATTAATAAAAAATGAATTATTAATAAATTAAATTATTAGTTTTTGGATTACATGTTTCCAAGGTACATAGAACCGTTACCATTATGATATTTCCCAAGATGGTTTAAAACATATTGATTACAACCCAATATGGTTTGTCCAAACATAAATGTACTATCAAGACTATTTAATAAATAGTTTCAAAAATACTAGTTACAAAAACAAAATGGTTTCTCTAACTAAATTCATCTCATGATACTACTGATTCATCAAGGGGATTACATTAAATGTCCCCAAACTTGTGTCTTTCATGTCCAAACCATTCCTCGTATATCGAATAATCAATTTAATTAATAAATATTAAAAATTTATCATAAAATATCCTTATTGAATAAATAATATGGATTTATAAATAACTCATAAATGGAGGATAAGTAACAAAATGGTTTATTTATTTTGATGAATGGAAATTGAAATGAAATATCATTAAAATATTTCTTGAGGAAAATAATCTTTAAACATTCCAAAGCAAATCATTCCACTTTGAAACATTTGGATCCCAATCCACACGAAGGAATAACATTAAATAAAATTTTTAGATACTATGAACATAAATTAATTCATGATATAATATATCAAAATTACTAGTAGATACGCCACACAAAATAAGTATGTGGTCAAAATGGTTTATGCCTTGTGGAATGAAATGTGAGACAAGAATCCCTTATATTTTATTTTTTTCAGATGAATGTCATTTAACATTATGTATAGTTGTTTAAATCATGTTATCAACTTATAAAAAAACCATAATTATAATAATAATACCATATATTATAATCTTGTAATATCTTATTACCCATTTGTTAATAATATTTCATTATTTTCACTATTAAGTGTGTTAATTGTCTTAGTTTTCGAGTATGTTTTGACTTGTTATTTATTATTACTATTAATTAGATAATGATTTCGGAATATAAAGAATGTAAAACATTATGTAGATATCATATATATTCATTATATATGTATTTATAATATTACGTAATATTTGGTGGTAAGAAATGAAATTCATTGTTCATGGAGACGGCAGGTCATACGTATTCATGAATGCTACTTTCATTTTCATCATATTAAAATAATGAAATTTAAATGATATATATGTATATTATAATTATAGTATCATACATATTTCATATAGTTCAAATAAAATTGTTAAGAAAATCCTTTATTCATTCCATGTATAGTGTGAATGAATCACATCTCCTTGAGGAAGTGGTAATCCATGGGTCCACAAATGATGTTATCATATTTACACAAAATGGAACGAATAAGGCTATGTTTTACATATAACATACAGAGTCATAAGGACATTATAAATACCATATATATATCTATATAGTATATAAACATACTTTACATCATAATTCCCACCATTAATGGTGTTAAAATAAGAATGAATAATCATTGTTTCATGATGCGGTAGTTCGTTGTACACATAAACCATAAGTTCGTTACCCATTAGATAGAAGTGTGTGTAAGTGCAGGTAAAAATATTAACATCAAAAAATATAAGTATATTTATGATACTGATTTTATTATATAATCATGAATTAATAATATTTTAGGGGGTGGATAATGAACATAAAATAAAAGAGCTTGAGGAAGGATGTTACCTCTTCTTTGATTAATGCCTTTTGATTTGCACCAATGGGCTTCCTTAGATGTAATTATTCCAAAATTTACATTTATAAGATAAGGGGAAATATTTTTTGAATCTTATTTTAGTAGGTGTTTTTCAATCCAAATGTATTTATTGTTTTCAATAAGTTCCATGGATGACTATCTTTTTATAGCACAGGAGGAGTGGCCTTCTTGTAAATTTTTTAAAAAGGAATTATACCCACGTTTTTCCAATGTAATGTGGATCCCATAATGGTAGAAATTATATCCAATGTGTATAGGGTATATATATGAACATATAATGTATTTTTTATAGGTTTCTTGGTCATTTTTTTCTTAAGTTTATGGTTCAGTCCCTTGTTATTCTAATTTTTATCCTAATCGCTGAAATTAATTTTAATCACATTCACTAATAATTTTTTCCAAAAAACATTTAACCTTATTATAAATTATATATAATTATAATTAAAAATATTAAATATATTTTCGAATGTTGTAATAACATAATTGGAAAATTTAAATTTAAATTCAATCTCGGAGACTGGATGATAAAGCAGGTTATTTAAGTATAACTTTCCGAATGTTAAAAAGTTTTTGTATAACATTTCAAAGAAAAATTGATTAAAATGACCTTAATGTTATCAATTATTTTATAATTTATATAATTTCACTTTAAATCCTATTTAAAATATAATTTATCCTTGTAAATAAATTAGACTAAAATTTATTTTTGAATTAAAATTCAATGGTTTTCACAATTCAACAAAAAATAAAATATATCAAAAAAATACCAAACCATAACACTAACCTAATTTTTGTGGATAAATTTAAAAACTGAAAATTATTTTTACATATAAAATTTATAAAATTTCCAAATGTTTTATTTAAAATATGTTTTCCATTAAAAGACTGTAAAATCATTTTTTTAGAAAAATATAATTTTTAAACATAAAACTGGATTTATTATAATATTATGCATATCAAACCTATTGGATGAATATAAAAAATATTTTATTGAATATATAATAAATATATGTATATATATTTATTTCATTAATATTTCTCACTAATATCAATTTATTTATTTTAATAGGATAACACAAATTTTTAAGCATAAAAACAATCCATTTATATTAAGTTGGTTCTTTTATTCATTTCTAATAAATTGACTACAATTGAATTAATTTTATAGTTATATAGACCATATATTTTCATAATATAGAGAATATTTTTCAAAAAAAATAATTTAACATCTAGTATTTGTATTATTACATTAAATAATAATTTCTTAGTCCGATATTTTTGTTCGGTAAAACTATGTCTTGTGTGTAACAGAAGATATCAAAGAAACTTTTTGTTTTGTGTAATGAAATATAACTCAGTATTGTGTGTATTTAAATATATATCATAGATTTATTTTATTTAAAATATTTCATATATTGTAAATTATTGGGATTTTATCTTCCCTTAATCTCTACGTTTTGGGTGTCATACATGCTATCAAATACAATGTCCTTACATTAGAATTTTGGGGTGTCACATTCTCCTCAACTTAAATTAATTTTTACTCAAAATTTAAACTTGATATTGGTAATATATTGTTTTATATTTCCTATTTTTAAATCCCATATCATAATAAGGTTTTGTAAAACATATTCAAGAAAATAGAGAATGAGAATTATAAAGGTCACATGGAATAAAATGTAACTAAGTCTCCAAATATTATAACATTATTGGGAATTAGATATATGTACATGGAATAAAATCCTAAATATATATAGGGGTGATTGAGGTCATCAATCACAATCAAGTGATTGATCATTGTAAGGTTGAGGGAATCAAAGTCGTAAATTTGTGATGATTTAAAAGACCATGGTTTTAACAAAAATTAAGGTATTAGGACAACATTTTTGTTTTTAGATCCTTTTTCTAATGTTGATTAAGTACTTTACTATACAATAATATGATGATATATTATTACATTATTTGTATTAATTTAAAATTAACAATTACACCTTCTTGTTGTGCTTTGATCATATTCTAATTCATCCTTAAATCTATGAAATGAATATCCTATAATGACCCTTTTCTAAGAACTAATGTTTTCTTTTGACAGATCGTAATACACATAAAAGAAGTAATTATATTTGTCTCTACATATTCTTCAAAATAAATATAGTTAATACATTGATATCTAAAACTGAAAAGTTGCACTACTCGGTCATCATTAATATTTATTCATTGAATTTTTTAACTAAAAACAATATCATATTAACCAGGACATCGTGTAGGACCGTGGTAGGAGCAAAACCCTTATCATTCTTCGGTCATGGGTTCAATTCTAATAGCCTTTATAGACTTTGTTTTTTTCTTCCAGCATACATTTTTTCCTTTTCTAAAACCATATTAATATAATTTTCCAAATAATTCTGATCAACAAATTTGAAATTTAGTCATTAAGTAGCCCACTAACTAAGGTTTTCAATAAAACCTCAATACTTAATCCATTTATTTCAATATAGATCCTTCCTTTGTCTAAGGTTTATCCATTGGAAGTGTGAATTTATTAAAACCAAAAACCATGTTGTGTGCATCAATTATCATATTGGAAAACCCATATAATAATTTTAGGATGTCTTAATCTTCTCATATATTTTTGCTATCTAACACTACTCAAGATTCACCTAGGTTATTCATTTTCATTGTCTATTCAAATCCATTATAATGTTTTTTAGGGAAAAAGAGAATTATCTTAATAATTTCCCATGGGAGTGTTAGACCATGTGTGCAATAAGGTCCACTGTTTTTTAGGTAACACTCAATTTTAGCCCGACACACCATGTCAAAGTTGTTACCCCTAGGTACATCTGTTCCAGAACCACATCCAATTTTAGTATCCATAGAGGGATGTATTTTTAGGAATACCCACATAACCTATATATTATAAAAAAATTAGGATTTATTTCTATATTTTTCCTCGATGTCTACCTTTGGGTTGTGATCCCTAATATATGTTTTCTAAATACAGTTTCCACAGTTTATTATAATTTTTTTAATACCAAATATAATTCCCCGACCCTAAGATCTTGGAACCAGTGCCTTACATTATTACATCAGCATGATTATAATGAATCTAATCCTGAAGGACCAATTGGTTTAGTAGTTTTGGAAAACCAGATTAATACATGATACAAACATTAAATTTGGAAATAGAAAATAAAACATAATATATAACAAGGATTAATAAACTAAATCCTCAAAACTCATTAAATGAATTCAGATTTATATCCTTGGGAAGGGATATAAATATTGGTGAGCTCAAATGCCCAGTATGGGTATGTACAACAGAAGTAGTAATGAATCAATGGGCATAATAAACATAGAATGGTAAACAACTGAAACACATAGCATTTAATATGTAACCTAAATATTAAATTAATCTATATATAGTGTCAATGAAAAAATATCAGGGATAATAATAATAATAATAAATGAATTATTAATAAAGGAAATTATTAATTATTGGATTCCATTTTCCTAGGTAAATGGAACCATTATCATTAAGACCTTTCATAAAATGGTTTAAAACATACTGGTTTCAACCCAATTTGGATTGTCGAAATGTAACCCTATTTTCAATGCCTTTCAAAGGATAGTTTAAAACATACTAGTTAAAAACACAAAAGGTTTTTCCAAATGAATTCATCTCATGAGACTACCGCTGCTTTGAGGGTCTTACTTTAAACGGTCCATAACCCATGTCTTTCATGTCCAATGTATTCCTTGTATGTCGAATAATCTCTTTAATTAATTAATAAATGTCTCTTCTCATTAAATATCTACATATAATAAATAATATGGATTTATCAATAATTCATCGGTTTATGATAAGTTACAATAAGTGTTGTTGGTGTTGATGAATGTAAATACCCTTGAAATATCATCAAAATTATTCTCGAAGAAAAAATAATCATTAAAATTTACAATGTGTTCCATACCACATTGAAGATTTTAAATCATAAAACTCATGAATGAAAAAATTAAATTAATGTTTTAAATACCATGATGATAAAATAATTCATGATCTAATATATTAGTGTATTCCTCAAGAAAGGAAAAGTGAGATAAGAATCCCTTGACTTGTGTTTCCTTTTTCGGGTAAACACCCTTTAACCTCCTATATAGCTGTTTAAAGCATGCCATTAACTAATAACATAACCATAATTATATTCATAATATATTATATTATCTTATTAAAATATCATATTATCCATTTTTTAATAATATTTCATTTTTTTGAAGATTATATGTTTTAATTATCTAGTTTTTCGAGTATGTTTTGACTTGTTATTTTTTGTTCTTATTACATATATATAGATTGAATATTATAAATATTGTAAACCATGGTATAGATATCATATATATTCAGTATATATGTACTTGAAATAATCCATAATATTTGGAGATAATTAATGAAGTGCACCATTCATGGAGACGGTAGGTCGTACGTACTCATGAACTGAACATTCATTTCATTTCCATATTAAAAGAAAAAAAATTAAATGATATATATGTATATTATATTTATAGTGTACTATATATTTTATATATGTCATGTATTTTTATTATAATAATAATTTTTATGATCCATTTATATTGTGAACAAATCACATCACTTTGATGTGGCGGTAGTCCACACCTCTATAAACAATATTATCGTATTTAAACGAAATGAAAATATTAAGGTTATGAGTTATATAAAAATAAAATAATAGTAAATACAATATAAATATCATATATATCATATATAAAAAGTATGTTTATCATAATTTCCACCAGGAGAGGTGGTAATTGAATAATGAATAATCATCATTTTGTGAGGCGGTTGTTCTTCGTACACATAAATGGTAAGTTTATTACCCATTAGATGGAGGCGTGTGTAACTGTTGTTCAAAAACATAACATAAAAAAATATAATTATATTTTTTATAGATATTTTATTATATAATCATTAGTAATAATATTTGACAGTGTGGATAATGAAAATAAAACCAAAGATCTTTAGGAAGGTCGTTACCCCTTCTTTGGGTAACACTTTTTGGTTTCCCCCAAAGGGTTTATTTGGACTGATTTATGTACAAGGATATGCTTACAAGATTTGAGTATGGATGTTGGGACATTATTTTATCAGATTTTGGGTGATCTAAATTCTTTTATATGTGTGAATAAGTGTGAGAATTTAGGGCCTTTATAGCGGAGTAGGAGTGGCATTCTTGTAAATTTTTGAAAAATAAATTTGAACCATGTGTTTCCTAGCAAACGTGGCTCCAATATTAGACTAAATTAGATAAAATGGATGATATGGTCAAAATATGAACAAAAAATATATTTTGGACAATTTTCAAGGACATTTTGGCCCTTAAATTTTAGCTATATTCCCTACATAAGCTATTTTTTTATTCGTTGTAATTATTTGTAACCATTTTCACTAATATTTTTTGACAAAAAATAAGTTAATAATATTAAAAATTATTATATAGTGATTCCAAATACTGAATCCATTTATTTAGATTAAAACCATATAATTGGTAGAGATTAATTTGTATTTAATCCCGCAGATTGGACGACAAAGCGGGTTTTTTATGTAAAAATGTTCAAAAGTTGATAATTTTTAACCAAATATCAAAGTTAAATTGATTAAAATGACCTAAATTGAATTAAATATTGTATAATTAATATAATTTGACTTTAAAACCTATTTATAATATAATTTATCCTTATAAATAAGTCATAAAAACCCATTTTTGAATTAAAATTTAGTATTTTTCAAAATATTCATCAAAAATGAAATATTTCATAAAAATTTAAAAAAAATCACCCTAACCTAATTTTTATGAATACATTTCGAAAATAAATATTATTTTGATCTATAAAATTAAAAATATTTTAAAAAAAATTACTTCAAATTGCTTCTATGATAAAAGGAGGTAAAATTGATTTTTAGAGAAAAAATATTTCAAGCATAAAACCGGATTTAATCGTATCTTATTCATAAAAAAACAATTGAATAAATTTTTAGAATATTTTATTTAATATATAATATATATAAATTTCATTAACATCAATCAATAATAGTAATTTATTTATTTATTAGCATAAAACACCTTTGTATACACAAAAATATTCTCTTTATATTTAATTTGTTCTTATATTCATTTCTAATAAATTTATTACCAATGAATTCATTTTATAATTTTATAAACTATATATTTTCATACATTAGTTAATATTATTCATAATCTATAATTTAATGGCTATGTTGTGTCTTATTTTATTAAATAATGAACTTTTATTAATATAATTTTGCTCAGTAAAACTATGTCTTCCATGTAATGTAAGCTATCAAAGAAACTAGTTGTTACATGTGATGCTAGTATTGCATGCAGTATAATATATATCATAGATTTATTTTATATAAAATATTAAATATATTGTAATGTCTTGGGATATTATATTCCTTGATGTGCTCGATGATGTGTATCATGCACACTATCGAATATAATGTCCTTACATTAGAATCTCATGGTGACATAGATACCACCCATAGGTGTCATTTTCAACACCCAGGGGATGAAAATATATTCATAAGGTTGAATTGGATATCCAGAATAGTTGATCTTGACATGATTATTAAGGGCTAGATGGATTAACAACCCAGATGGAGAGTCTCTATGAGCGATCAAGGAATGCAGCTTATAGAATTTCCTCTGGTTATGGATCATTTCATGGATGTGTTCGCTGGAAATTTCTCTAGATTACCTCTTGATGGAGATTTTGAGTTCACTATTGAGATATTTCTATGTGTGGAACCAATGTCAATTCCTCAATATAGGATTTCACCTATAGATCTTTAGAAACTCAAGTTGTATCTTGAAGACCTAGTGGGAAAATGTTTTATACGGCCCAACACATCACTATGGGGTTCACTGGTCATTTCCCCCAAGAATGTATATAGTTGAGTTATAGTTTGTTTAGATTATATTGATTAAACAAGATTATAATAATTATTTTGTATCTGCTGCCTTGTATAAGAAACATCTCTGACTGTCACCAATGATAGATAGTTTTCTAAAAGATCGATTT
Organism: Viscum album; assembly: GCA_963277665.1. Classification (NCBI taxonomy): domain Eukaryota; kingdom Viridiplantae; phylum Streptophyta; class Magnoliopsida; order Santalales; family Viscaceae; genus Viscum; species Viscum album. The sequence continues at coordinate 592,801,527 of OY728142.1, read as the reverse complement.
GAGGTCCGGCTACCATCATGTTCATGTGAGGCCATCATACATACCATTTACAATGTTATGAAGTAAGTATGTGTTTTATGAGTTTTTGGTTATTCGAATTGGATTGATGAACACATCGAAAGTCTTTATGGCTCTCATGAATCACGTATTCCACCCGTATATGTTTTTAATTATAGTGTTCTTTATAGATGACATCTTAGTGTATTATTTCACCAGACTCAAACATTCAAACTGTCTTGAAATCATGATGAATACACTCTGGGAGAACTAGATATATGTGATTCTAAGAAAATTCCACTTTTATATCAATAAGGTTCACTTCATGGGTAACATTATTACAAATGAATCTATATCTATTGACCCATAGAAGGTGAGCGTCATGGTTTCCTGGGGACATCCCAAGAATGTGTTTGATATACGTAACCTTTATGGGTCGGCTGGCTATTACTAGTGATTCATCCAGGATTTCTCCTACATAGCAGCACCCATTATGGGCCTGAAATAGAAGGGAGTGAAATTAATCTGGACATAATGTCCTGATATATCTTTTTAGGTGTTAAAGGGGATACAAAATTAATCACTGATTAAGATTCTACCTAAGCCAGTAATAGGTCATACACTTTATTATGATGCTTAAGGTACCAGGCTATGAGAATTTTGGATGTCTTACGATTGGGTTGTAGTCTATGGGTCCTACCAGATGAGGCCTCATGATAGAAATCACCATATCCATGACCTCGAGCTAGCCTTCGGGGTCTAGGACTTCTGATTCTAGAGCCATTTTCTTTTAGGTGATCTGTTTTTAGTTTGTATATATCAAAAAATATCAAATACATCTCCCCATTTTGATACTTGAATCTATGTTAGAATAGGTGGGTTGAATACCATCATGAGTTAGACATTATGCTTTCTTATACAACTATAAATGTTAATGTTGTGGATGATTCCCTAAGCTGGAAGACATAGATGAAATTCACTAAGGGTTACAAAAGTCAGTGGCATATGATGGATTTGTTCTGTGAGATGCACTTAGAGGTTTAAGAATAGCATAGAAAATCATTTTTTGGAAGAACCTCCAATGAAATCATCTCTTCTTGAGTGGGATCATATGATACAACTATCAAATCCTAAAGGCCTTGTTCCAAGGGAGAGTGTCTTCACTGAGAACCCACCTCTTAAATGGGTCATTGATGATAATGAGAGCCAACTCTTCCATGGGTGTGTTTTGGTGCCTTAAAATATACAGAAAGAGTTGATTCTAGAATTTCATGCATCTATTTGGGAAGTTCATCCTATGCTTCCTGTCACGAACCGAATCTGGTCGCCGCCAAAAATGGCACCAAACCCAGCCCGTGACATGACTCGAAGCGTGTTCCCTATCCCCATGGGCTTTCACAAGTTCCCGGGTATCATTTATTTTTGTTTGGGAGCGATTTACCCGAATATGAAGGCATAAAACATTAAAAACAATCAATTAACTGAATCTGAAAAATGTAAACCAAACGATGTTTACACAAAAACCAGAACTGAATACATATGTTTCAGGACACTACAAGTGGTCTAATAAAATAATGACAACATAATGACATCCCCATGGACTCCACACGACAAGGGGGTCATCACCCACAAACCTTCTCCGCAACTCCGCCCCAACGATGAGGACCAACACCCTGAACCGCCATAACCCATAGCCTTCCCTTTACTTGAGTCAAGCATAAAAAAGTCTACTTACACCCAAGGGGTGTAAGTAGGGTGTCAGCCTAAGCCCAATAGGATACCACCCAATGATTCCAAAGGGCATTCAATATAAGGTGAAGAACCAAACATTTTTAATTCTTAATGAAAAATGACGATGAAATTCCAAGAAATGAAACTTTCATTTAAAAGAAATGTTTTCAAACTAGAATTTCTAGAATGTTAACATATCTAAATAGAAATGATAGATATTGTAAATTAATGAAAAAAAACACCCAAATACAAGGGTAAATACTAAAAATCCAGTGAGGAACAAACCATGAACACCCCTAGGCACTAGGTTGTCTCGGGCCCTATGTACCTCGTACCTCGGTGTAAAGCAACCATAGTACAATCCACTCACATGCACGCACCACTAGTAGGGAACATACCAACAACATAGTGGTTTCCAATAATCATCCACATAGTTTAGTTAGAGTTTTCATTATCCAAATGCTAGGTGAAACAGGGACAACACCCATCCGGTCCACTAGCCGTACAAGTACAAATCCGCCCACCTAAGTACCCGGGCTTCCCCTTTTCCACTCAAACAATTTAAGTATGAATCATAAATACATTTTCAAATAAAACACAACTACTGGTTACACACAATCAATACAGTATCTATCACATTTTTATACCACATAAAACACACAATAAAACACTTTGATTTTTAATAAAACAATACCTCAAAATCACGTAGTGTTTTGCACACAAAAAACACCTCGAGAACACCAATTGCACACTATGTGCACATTTTTGAATTACCAAAACATAAAGGGAATCCCAATACAATTAAATTAAAACAAAAAATCATTTTTAGGGAAGCCTCATATGGTTCAAGAAGTGACATCATTGTAAAACCTCCATTTTTACACAACACGACTCATAGAAATTCATGTGTTTCACAAACACCATTAAAACCAACTTTCACAACATCAAACACATGGAAAATCATCAAAAAAGTATTTTAAGTCCTATTACAGTTCATTAAATTCAACTAATTACTTATAGGTCAGCCCAAAATGAACCAATAAAATATTTGAATGAAAAACCCCCAATTTCACCAAATATTGGAACTTAAAATTCATTTTCATTATAAATGCATCTAAAACCAATTTTTACAGAAACATTCAAGTGAAATAAACATTAAGGTACCATGATCACAGCAAGCTAATTCACAAAAATTGCACACACAATGAAATCACCTACCAAAACCAAGGAAACCCTTGAATCCTTTGTGCGAAAACTCAAACGCACCACCGCCGCACCTCAAGGAAGGTAAACCAGACCTAAAACCGGAAACAAAATGGCTAAGAAAGCCCAATGTTAAACCCTAGGTTAGAAAACCTAGTTTCTGGATATTATGAAACTCAATGATAACCAAATAAACCCTAAGAACAAATAATGAAACCTAAAGTAGTTTGGAAGAGGAGAGAAAAGGGCTCATTTACTTGAAGTGTCCTGAAGTAATCACTCCAAAACACCAGTAGATGAAATTTAAAAGAGAAAAAATTTAGGTTTCGTTCGAACATGATATATTAGGTCAATTATAAACTAGAATGGATGAAAAATCTTGATAATTGAGAGAGTTATGAAATAAAGACTTTACCTCTTCAAATCTGGGAGATTTGAGGAATCCTATGATGTTCGGCACCAAATGGCGATTAACCATAGCTCCAAAGAAGGGGGAGAGAGATAAGACACGTGGTTGGGTTAATTGTTCTTGGGTGAGACTTTGAATCACCGAAAAATCCCAAATATGGAATATGTTATAACATAATCAAAATTTATTTTTAAAACAGGAATTGGGCTTTCGGGAAGGCCCAACCCCTTAGATAAAAACCCAAATAAACCCTGGTTATGGATTTCTAAAAGCTCCAAATTACCTTGGTGGTGTTAATAGGTTAGGTAAGGTCAAGTAGAAATTTGAATGGATTAAAAATGTTGAAAAATGAAAATTTCATAAAAGATACAAAATTTATTTTTTAATCTGAAATTGGGCTCACGGTTTGGCCCAATTCATGAATACTCATCTATTCCTCCCTAAAACCTAGGGAAACCCCCAAAACAAAAAAAGGATGTAAATTAAATTAAAATTAACATTAAAATATATCTTGTATGTGACAATTCTCCCCACTATAAAGCATTCCGCCCTCGGAATGCCACAATAAGACGAGATGCAAAAGCAAAGCCCAAACGATAGACCAAGACAGACTTTCTTGCCACTTTTTCACCCGCTTCAAAAAGGACGAACATCTCCAGTTGATCAAACAAAGGAAGATAATACTCTCACCAACAAAAGATAACCCCACTTACTTAAAATTATGAAACACATTCAAAACACATACCAAAACAAAACACCTCAAACACTACAAGATGACGCTCAAGCAATCCACTTAAAACGAACAACGAACTCAAATAATGCTAATTCAACATTACGTAAAAAACCATTGGGTGTTCTCCAACCCCAAATTTACCCAAGTAACAATTTTGTGGATAGATAGAATTGATTTATACTACCTCCTACCTAGAATACACCAAGGAGAAAACTGAGTCACTAGTACAGGGTGACCCAATCCGGACATCCCACCGCCAGGGACAACTCAATTTCTAAGACAGAATAAGGATAAAAATTAGGGAAGGAACGAATGGTCTCACCATCATAAGGGTTAAAATAAAACTCATACTTTTCCACGAGAACATACATGATACCCATGATGGGTCTCCCCACCATAATAATGAACCTAACTTTCCTTAAGACAAAATCAAGACACTAACAGGGGGCCTCGAACAGACTTCCCGGCATTAGGGGTAGATTAATATCAGAATTCTTCCAATGAAACTTAGATGAGTCCCATTGTGGGTATACACCAAAAAAACCCAACCATCTTAACTAAATATTATGGGATAACAACAAAAAAACAACAGAATTTTAAGGAGCCGGCATGGCCGCACGGTTGATTCACACGGTTTGGGAAACCGTGAGTTAACTATGAGGATCATTCTGTCCAAAGAGGATACTTCACACAGTTTCCTTGGACAATGATCATGGACGTGCGGAGACCATGTGGTAGCTACTATCTCTTATCACATGGTCCCCTAGGTTGGCACACAGTTACTGATAACCGCGCACAAACTAGGCACTTCAACCTGCTTAACCCAAATTTTAAACTTTTCTCAAAAAACACAAGGGAACCCAAAGGGGAAAAAAATAAACTCAGGGTATGACATAGGAAGAAGGTACTCACACCTCTTTCCACCAAATTTGAGAAATTGGAACAAGACGATAACACCAGAGGTTTAAACTATTCTTATCTTTCATATTGAGGATATGACCTTGACCAAAAGTTTGAATGACTCTAGGATTTCCCCTAACTACGTGACAGCTTCTCTCTGGGGCCTATCGCTGGAGCTCAATGGATTGAAGCATCTTCGCCCTCGCAGTTAGGATTTGGAAACACCTAAACTGAACATCTTCTTCCAGTTCCAAAAAAAATTATACTGTAATCTCATATGGTCTCATTGAGACATGACACACTTCAAAACCGCTTTTCCCCAACCCATCATTTTACCAAAACAAGAACATAGAGGATGCACACACATCGCCCCTTTTTTTCTTCGGATTCTAAACAGCGGAATGAAAGGACATATAGAAACACATTCCTCTAGAACATAGGATTTATAATTTCCTATAGGGAGACACACATCCAACAAAAAAATTTGTGACACTCATTAGATTGCACAATCTTCACCCTTATAGTCAAATGAACACATGACATTTCAAGGAATCACCGAACATGACCATTGTGGATAAAAGAAAACACAAGGAGAGGGACCTTGTACTGAGTCCCAAATAGCACATGATTCCAGCAAGTGTCCATAATAGCCACTCTTGGCCAAATCTTGCACACTGGTGGCCTAACATGGACTCTTGCTTCAATGAGACTGACGAAAGACCGAGAGGCCCTTTAAGACATCATTCTACACTGACAACCCTGAACTTCATTGACCATAGACAACATAGGAAACATAAGAAACTAAGTTCTATTTCAACCTCCCACAAACACTCTCCCACTATAGGGGGATCCACATAATTGAAAAAGAAGGGGGGTAAACACAATCTCCAAACCTCAAGAATAAATTCTTTATGTTGATCAACTGGAGGATCATCCAACGGTGAATCACCATAGGCCAAACATGAATCATACATTAACACTTTATGGGGGCGTACCCTAGCCTACAGGAAAACCCAAGGACCCAACCAATCTGGTCATTTGGTCACAACAGACCAAAAACCTGAACCGAACACATGAGGGGAGCCACCACATTGGCCTCCCAATCTTTTCCTCAAAAGAGACCACTGACCAACACTTCATTACAACTTATCAATGAAACACAAATCCAAAACATTGTTAAAACAAGAGGGTTTATTGAACTCAAAAAAATCCCACAATAATAATCCTGAAAACACATAATCCATACCTCCCAGCCATACATTATCAAAACACAACACTTTCCTTCAAATACACTATTTAAAAAAACAATGTTGGTCGGTTGCGCATTTACCGATGGTATATGATGAGCCTCACACATGCATGTTTACATGCCACACTGCGAACCCACCTCATATCCATCCATATTCCCAAATAAACCTATGCATGTGGTCACCCTTGAGAATACCAAATACCGAAAATCAAACCTTTCCTCTTTTTAAAATAAAACTTTTAACCACAATTTTCCTTTCTTAAAAACACTAACCATAATATCAAAACCCAATTTTTCATCTCACAAAAAAATTTAGAAAATAATTCATAATTCAATAAAAGCACATATTCATGCCTTTCACAATTTTTTTAAAACATTTAAACCCATTTCAAATCACTTCTAATTTCATGAAAACACTATTTAAAAAATCTCCATTTAATTAAGAACTCAACTCTTCTCATTTCAAGACAAGGTTTTAAAAGTTCATAATTTTTTTTTCAAATTTTCAGCATTCACCAAACCCAAAATCCATCTTCAACCCCCACACAAAAATTCTAGAACACTTAATTCAATCCAAATCACTTTTCCATGGTTTAAAAAAAATTCACTCGAAACATATTTTCAAACCCCAATTAACATAGTTCATAATTTCAATAGAGGTGTAAACACATAATTTACCCTTTTGAACTAATTCTGAAATTTCATTTATAGGCAATAAAAAAAATAATACCATTTTCACTTTACTAGAATATAACATCACAAAAATTCACAATCTTTGAAGTGAAGTCATTTTTTTGCTCAAAAAAACCATGTTTCCAAGATTCCAAAACAAAGAGACGCAAGACAATGTGAGAGGAAACTAGTTTCAGTGGGTGACTTGGACATATGGTTGGAAGCCATATTCCAATAACTTCACCATCACAGAGAGTATTCTAGGGAAATATCCACGGCTCCACATGGATTTCCAGGCCCTGCGAGCTCACTGAGATTATTCGCCCAACTCTCTTTTCATTTCCCATAGTCATCATTAAACCAAGAAAACCAAAGGACTCAAATAAATCCATACTTCCCATGGTGACTTGAATCCCGTCATGAGGTGTGCTGGCTAGGCACACTACCCATGACTAAAATGTCAAGTCCCGAAAATCCTAGCTCCAGGCTATCCTGACTCTTCCCCAAATAACATGACCCAAGGAGCGAACCTCTTCTGATACCATTTTGTCACGAACCGAATCTGGTCGCCGCCAAAACCAGCACCAAAACCAGCCCGTGACATGACCCGAAGGGCGTTCCCTATCCCCACGGTCTGGAACAAGTTCACGGGTATCATTTATTTTTTTTGGGAATGATTTACCTGAAAATGAAGGCATAAAACATTAAAAACAATCAATAAACTGAATCTGAAAAATGTAAACCAAACGATGTTTACACAAAAACCATAACTGAATACATATGTTTAAAGACACTACAAGTGGTCTACAAACAAATAATGAAAATATAATGACATCCCCATGGACTCCACATGACAAGGGGGTCATCACCCACAAACCATCTCCGCAACTCTGCCCCAACGATGAGGACTAACACCCTGAACCGCCATCACCCATAACCTTCCCTTTACCTGAGTCAAGCATAACAAAGTCTACTTACACCCAAGGGGTGTAAGTAGGGTGTGAGCCTAATCCCAATAGGTTACCACCCAATGATTCCAAAGTGCATTCAATATAAGGTGAAGAAGAAAACATTTTTAATTCGCAAAGAAAAACAACGATGAAATTCCAATAAATGGAACTTTCATTTAAAAGAAAAGTTTTCAAACTAGAATTTCCAAAATGTTAACATATCTAAATAGAAATGATAGATAATATAAATTAATGAAAAAAACACCCAAATACAAGGTTAAATACTAAAAATCCAGTGAGCAACAAAACAGGAACACCCCTAGGCACTAGGTTGTCTCGGGCCCTATGTACCTCATACCTCGGTGTAAAGAAACCATAGTAAAATACACTCTCATGAAAGAGCCACTGGTAGGGAACATACCCAGAACATAGTGGTTTCCAATCATCATACACATAGTTTATTTAGAGTTATCTTTATCCAAATTCTAGGTGAAACACATACAACACCCATCCGGTCCACTAGCCGTACTAGTACAAATCCGCCCACCTAAGTACACGGGCTTCCCCTTTTGTGCTCAAACAATTTAAGCATGCAGCATAAATCCATTTTCAAATAAAACATCACTACTGGTCACACACAATAAATACAATATCTATCACATTTTCATACCACTTAAAACACACAATAAAACACTTTGATTTTTAATAAAACAATTCCTCAAAATCACGTAGTGTTTTACACAAAAAAACACCTTGAGAACACCAATTGCACACTATGTGCAAATTTTTGAATTACCAAAACATAAAGGGCATCCCAATACATTTATATTAAAACAAAAAATCATTTTTAGGGTAGCCTCATATGGTTCAAGAAGTGACATCATTGTAAAACCTCCATTTTTACACAACACGGCTCTTAGAAATTCATGTATTTCACAAAAACCATTAAAACCAACTTTCACAGCATCAAACACATGGGAAATCATCAAAATAGTATTTTAATTCCTATTACAGTTCATTAAAATCAACTAATTACTTATAGTTCAGCCCAAAATGAACCAATAAAATATTTGAATGAAAACCCCCCAATTTCACCAAAAATTGGAACTTAAAATTAATTTGCATTGTAAATGCAACTAAAACCAATTTTTACACAAACATTCAAGTGATATAAAAATTAAGGTACCATGAGAACAGCAAGATAATTCACAAAAATTTCACACACAATGGAATCACCTACCAAAACCAAGGAAATCCTTGAATCCTTTGTGCGAAAACTCAAACGCACCACTGCCGCACCTCAAGGAAGGTAAACCAGACCTAAAACCAGAAAAAATAAATGGCTAAGAAAGCCCAATGTTAAACCCTAGGTTCTAAAACCTAGTTTCTGGACATTATGAAACTCAATGATAACCAAATGAAACCTAAGAACAAATAATGAAACCCAAAGTAGTTTGGAAGAGGAGAGAAAAGGGATCATTTACTTGAAGTGTCTTGAAGTAATCACTCCAAAACACCAGTAGATGAAATTTAAAAGAGCCAAAATTTAGGTTTCGTTCGAACAAGATATATTTGGTCAATTAGGAACTAGAATAGAGGAAAAAGCTTGATAATTGAGAGAGTTATGAAATAAAGACTTTACCTCTTCAAATATGGGAGATTTGAGGAAGCCTATGAAGTTCGGCACCAAATCACGATTAACCAGAGCTTCAAAGAATGGGGAGAGAGCTTAGACGCGTGGAAAGGTTACTTGGGATTGGGTGAGGCTTGGAATCACCGAAAAATCCCAAATAGTGAATACGTTATAACATAATAAAAATTTATTTTTTAAACTGGAATTGGGCTTTCGGGCAGGCCCAACCCCTTAGATAAAAACCCAAATAAACCCTGGTTATGGATTTCTAAAAGCTCCAAATTACCTTGGTGGTGTTAATAGGTTAGGGGAGGTCAAGTAGGAATTTTAATGGATGAAAAATGTTGAAAAATGAAATGGTTATAAAAGATACGAAATTTATTTTTTAATTTGAAATTGGGCTCACGGTTTGGCCCAATTCAGGAATACTCATCTATTCCTCCCTAAAACCTAGTGAAACCCCCAAAAAAAAGAAAGGATGTAAATTAAATGAAAAATACCTTTAAAATATATCTTGTATGTGACACTTCAAATATGTACCATGATGTACATCATATGTGCTATTGTCTAGGTATGAAGTGGCAAATTATGGGTTTTATCACTTGGTGCTCCACCTATTAGTAAGTCAAGGCTGGGCACCAATGACCTTTTGTACTTATAAATCATTTATTAATTAAAAAGAAGAAATGGAATGACATCACAATGGACTTCATAATGGGATTTCAGAGATCCCTCAAAGTAGGTGATATATTATGGGTGATTTTCTATAGGTTTTCCACGTTTGAAACATTCCTACCAATCTAGGGGAACTTCACCATTAATGATCTTGAGATGATATACATTCAAAGGTTTATACACCTTCATAGTGTAACCCGTGCTATCATTTTGGACTGAGACACCCGTTTTACATCATGATTTTGGAAAGTACTATAGAAGACACTGGGTTTATAGGTTCTCTTGAGTACAACATAACACTCTCAAACCAATGGGCATTCTAAGTAGACGGTATGGGTGTTAGATTAGATTCTACAAGCATGTGTCCGTGATTTTGAAGTATAATGGTAAAACCATGTCTCTCTTCTAAACTATTCCTATAATAAATTATTTTAGAAAACTATTCCAATGTCATTGTAGGGGAACCTTTATAGTAGGAAATTATGTTAACCTCTATATTGGTTAAAGTTATGAGAGGCAGTACTACTAGGTACTCATCTTATTTTGGAGACTTCAGAGAAGGTGTAGTTGATTTAGAAATTTGATGCTATATATTAATCTAGGAATAATTTTTATATTGATCTTCACTATAGAGATATGGAGTTTAAGGTGGGACATCAGGTCCTTCAACGTGTTTCTCCTAAATTGATTCATAAATGAATTTTGAGATAGGGTAATATTTTTCATTGTTATATCAAGCCTTTTGATATAGTAGAGAGATTCATGTAGGTAGTCTATAATTTTTTATTACCTTAGAGGTATCATTCCATGCCCGAAATCTTCTTTGTATCACATTTTCATCATTATCATGATAAACTGTGTGATTCATTTTTACCTACGGATATTGATCTTAAGGTGGATAAATATTTCTAGGATCACCCAATATGTGTCATTAATCGGATAAAAAAGTCTCTATAAGGCTTGTAAATCCCATTGTTATTGGTGTTATGGAAGCATAGACATGTTCGGGACAAGACCAGGAAGAAGGAAGCCGATGTACATGCACAATGGCCATAACAATTCTCAGATGATGTTTTACCACCCTAACAAGGTAAATTCAGTGATTATTTGTCTTATGGATGGGAGGTTGTAACTTACTATATATTCTTAGAGGTACATACTATTGTTTTCAAGTTCCAATTCCTTTGTATTTCCCCTATAATTATTCATAAAAAAGTCATGGAGGCCATGCGGGTGACTAGGGAACATTCACTACTGAAAAACAAACATATACCAACGGTTTGGAACCGTTGGTATAGGCCTCCAAACCGTTGGTATAGCCTATAACAACGGTTTGGAGAACCATTTCCATGTAAGCCATTGGGATAGGTCTATACCAACAGTTTTTCAAAAACTGTTGGTATAAGTAATATGATAATCTATACCAACGGTTATGGAACCATTGGTATATATATTTCAAAAAAAAACCATTCGCTGGTATTTCATCCCAGGACCTATAGTTTATCATTTAACGATATAACCACTAACCTATCATTGAACATAATTACTTAAATATATATATGTATTGTCATAAATATTTTTAATTTTGATTTATATAATGTTCTCGGTAAGAAGATATGATAAAAATTATCAGGACCTATACCAACAGTTGTCAAAACTGTTGGTATAGAACTATACCAACAGTTTACCTTTGGGATAGGTATACCCTTTCCCAACAGGTTGGACAAACCATTTGGAAAGGTGTCCACAAAGTGGACTTTTCCCAATGGTTTTCCAAAGCCGTTGGGAAAGGGTATACCTATCCTAATGGTTTGGCCAAACCATTGGGAAAGGTGGCCAAGAAGTGGACTTTTCCCAACGGTTTGCCAAAACAGATGGGAAAGGTGGCCACAGAGTGGGATTTCCCAACGGTTTGGCCAAACCATTGTTTAAAAGGACCTATACCAACGGTTTTTACAAACTATAAGTATAGAAGCATTGGGAAAAGTCAGATTTCCAGTAGTGATTTCAATCCTGGAACTTTTAATTTTGATGAAGTTGATTGGGTCGCATGGTAAGGAGAAACCATGATTCTAGACACGTACAATTTCTCTAACCACAAATCTTGATAAAGTAGGGATTAGGGATCCACACAGTTTCTATGAAACAGTGTAGAGAGGCCTGAATTCCCATGGATCTTGTCTTAGAAAAGGTGAAGAGGTTTTTTGCATCATCTTCACATGGTTGACCAAACTCTTCACCTAGCCCATGTCAGGTTCCTCCTTGGGTAGTTCCATTTTGAACAATTTACACATGATTTGGCCAACCATTCAACAAATTGTGTGCCATACTAAAATGTTTCTATTTATGTTTTTCCCTTAATGAACATAAAAATATTACCCTCCTTTCTCCCTATCATTTCCGGCATGTAGGTGAACCTCCCCCTTGATTGTACTCTCCTCCTCCTATGGTAGGGATTGAGAAAAATCCTCCATTTTAACTATAAATCCTTCATCAATTGATTCATTGTAAAGCTTGAGGTAAGATCTAAAATCCCCATCCTTACATTTCATGATTCTCCTCATAAGTATTTTTTAATATAGTTGCGACATAATTTTCCCCATTTTCATGAAATTTGATGATTTATTTTATATCTCTCATTCTTTCTCGATTCGAGGGTCAAAAATAGATGACTGAACTTCTACGAGTTCAAGGTAGGTGGTCTAGTTATTTCCCACTATATTCATCTCGTTTATAATATATGATGTTGTTCCTCATTCCAACCCATTTCAATGATTTATCTACGATACTACATGAACTAATCTAAATGGTCTCTCACATAGATTGTAAACCATATCCTATATTGAAAAACATCCTTAGGTTATTTTTCTTTTTCAGGGTCCACTCCTGGGAGTTCCCACCTTAACAACCTAATACCATTACCATATGATATTAAACCATCATTTGGTGTGTGTTTCACATGTAATAATGGCCTTAAATAATCAATTAACTTATGATGAATTGTATTCAATTAGTTATCCCTTTATCTTGATGCATATGCTCATACTTCATTGATCATGCTTATTTTTCTGTGCTTGGTGACTCGTGCTTATGCTTATGCTAAATTTTTATTACCTTATGCCTTATTCCATAATTTCTTTTCTTGGATAAAATGCTTGGGATAGATTTTTGATCATGTTTCAAATGTAATTCCTCTTGGTAATATGTGGTCTTGGTTACCATGACTTACGTTCTTATGGTTTGGAAGTGAACATGGGTCTCGACATAATGACAATGTGGATGGGATCTCTGTTCTTAAATAGGATCTGCTAGATGAAGTGGTAGTGACCCTTGAATTTTGTAGGATAGTCTCCCATGGTGAATTATTTGTACTCTTGAGTTTTAGTGGTTACCTATGCGGGAAACTGTGGATAGGCTCATTGGAAATATGGATATGATGTACCTCAAGTGATACTTGGTCCACTATGTGATAAACATGGGATGGGCATAGAGGTGACCATGATAAGACTTATATGAGTGACACTATTACGAGTCACTATAGATTGAATATATGATATTGGTTATATTAGAGGCTCATGTAGAAACCCTTGGTATTTCTTATAGATCGCCTTGGAGGGGCTCATGATTCTATACTAGATTTGATGGATTCATTTTTTTATTACATGTGTGGTTTTATTATTATTATTATTATTGTTAAATTAAGTGAATTGTTCAATGATGTCATAGGGGTCTAACCACCAATCTAAATCACAATCATGGGGTAATCCCACTTTTGGTTTCCTTATTTATGATGACCCATGTATACATCATGTTACCTGTACAGGTTCCTATGTTTCAGATATAAAACATAGGTTACGGAATGTATAATTGGTCGAGAACCCATTGATGGACCCATGATGAGTGTTATTTATTTTTTTATTTATCTATTTATTTACAACAATTCACTAAACTTTATTAGAACACTATTAATTTTATATTTCACGAACTAGATTGATCTACACATCATTGGTAGTGGCCTACTAGGATTATTTCTCACACCCTTCTTGGGTTACCTTTAGTACACAAGAATACTTAAATATTATAGGTATAGAAAAATAGGAGCATCTAGATTTAAATTTTTGATTTATTTTCATCGATAGAGCATGGAAGCATAGGACCGAGCAAATTCTTGGGATTCTATTAGGTGATGTTTTTAGCGTTTTTTTGTATATCATGTGGTATATGATTGTATCCCATGGTCCATGTGTACTCATTTTTTTTGGATACATGGAATCATTATCATAGTTTTTATATCTATTTATTTTTATATTCCATGTTTTTCTTATTTATCATTATTATTCTCTAGCTGTCTATTTTGATTTATTTTTTCCACTATAATCGGTTACTAGTATAGTTAATTTAGATTCTTGTTCCACCTTTTCTTAGTTATTATATATTATTATTCTCTACTATGATCTATGATTTAATAGGCTTCCCATGGATATAACCTTGGCCCTCACTTCTATTTGAAATCCTCTGAAATATCTAGAGGAGCGGTTGAGATCTTATTGCCCACCATCTTAGGGAACTGTTATATGGATCCTAGGGTAGGATGATACGTAATATATAATATGAAGGATATCATATTATGATGTGAATATAAAGTATATATATTTAATATTATTGAATTTTTATAATGATTAACTAATTTACAAGAAATTTATAGTTAACTTCATATTTTGAATTGTTCATTAATAATTATTTCATGTTTAATAATTGTAATTGTGTATTTATTTAAGGGTTATTAAAAACATTTTTCATAGTTATAATTTTTTTAATTGATTATTAATTTTGTGTATGATTTTTTTGAGATAATTTATTTCTATGATATAGATCCTTGAATTTCATGTTAGGTGTAATATAATAAGATTTAATTTTTCATCAACCATGACCTATGTTTAATTTTTGAGTTATATTATTGATAATAGTTGTTGAATATAGATTGTGAATATAATGTGTTAGAGATATCACAAATTTAATTATATTAAGAGTATAGTATCCCTAAGGATAAGGACCAAGGAATGGACTACCCACCGATCTAGAGGATTATTCCTTGTATTATAATAGTGATGGGTTGGCTATTTATCACTCAAGATTTACTGATATGGAGATTGTCAATCTCATATAACTATATAAATTTATACGAAAATTTTATATACCCTATGAATGAAATAATTTTCTATATTTAAGAATATAATTTTCTTTTATTTTTGGGTAAATAACAAAACAATGTGGGTTGAATAAATATTAAAGTATTAATTTTTTTTGAACGCATTAAATTGGTAGATGTAATATATATTCCAAAAAAATATTTAGAAACATATATACATAAAAGAATAAAATATGAAATAATTATGAAATCTATATTAATATGATTTGTATTATATTATTGATATCTCTTAAAATATAAAAAAGCTCCAATATTAAGTGTTAAATTCCTTCCAAAATGTTACTTTTGAAGAACTTAATCACCAAACTAGGTTGGTCATTCTAAATATGGGTTCCCCTTGGATTATATTATTGGGTAGTTCATTCCTAAGTTTGGTTCCCCTTGATTTTACTTCTTTAGTTTATTCATATAGTTTTTTTTCAGGTTACACTTGCTAGGAGGCCCGACAAAGATCACGTTACCAAATGAATGGAGTTTATATTTATCCATACAATGGATTGGGTATAGATTTTCCCATTAAACTATCCAAGAATAATAACTATTAGTATTGGGATGATTTCCTACCTAAATAACTATATGGTAAGAGAAACACTAAATATGACACATTTATTAGTGAAATATTGATCTTTACTCACTAAAATGATATGATTTATAGCAACATGATTTTAGTCAGTCAACATTCATTAAAATTAATTTAAGAATATATAAAACATGATACTCATCTAATAAAATCATCCATTTTGGATAAATAGAATCATCATCAAACTAAACATTTAATTTAATCATTGAAAGTAGAAACATAATATATGAAACTCTTAAGAGTGTTCAATTAAGAAAATTTTCTTTAAGAATGCTCTATATGTTAACATAAATACATTCCTGAGTAACCAAGTGAATGTGTTGTTTGACAGGGGAATCAAGATGCTGGTGATTAACAAAGAATTGTCCACTTAGGGTTTCAAATGCATTAGATACAAAATGGACTTAGTAATTTTTATCCTCCACTCAAAATACTAAATATTATTAAGTATGATAATTACTAGGTGAGTCTAGTGGTTTTATTGAATATTGATCTAGTTAAGAAATTCATCATATTATCATTGATGGAAATGTTCCAACAATGATAATAAGTTCATAAAAAATTTATCATATTACTATAAAGTATTGAGAATAGATGAATTTGGTGTATGATATATAGATTTTCATACATTGGTGATAGTATATGTGGGTAAAATTTTCGATCCAAAGAATAAAATTTAGTTCGAGAGTTCCACAATATATCTACATATAGCCAGAAAAGGATAGTGAAACCTAAAGGGGTTTTCATAAAGGATAAATAATTCCATATGTTGGATTATTTATAATAACTAATTAAATTTATTAAATTCCATGGAATTTCTTTGTTTTGGAATAATATTGTAGAAATTGGTTCATTGATTTTGATGTATATATGATACAAATTACATATTTTATAGGTGTTGTGAATATACATGAGTTTAAAATCAATTTAAGAATTTATATAGCTTATAGTTCACATTCTTGTGACAAAGGAAGTAATTTATATGTCTAAGATATGGATGTAATGGATTTTATCACGCTTATATGAAGTTACATAATTGGTGTGTATCTTCATCTCATTTCCCTTATGTGATAATAGGTGTTTTTATCTGAAAAAATTGTTTTTATGAATAATATGATAATTTTGATTGAATAAACATGGTATATAATTAATTATATTTTATAACATATTTTTAGAAGAAGGTAAGAATAAAATTATATTATCCCGGATAAATAATTTATCTACATATTTGTTAAAATATGAGGGAAAGTGTTCCCCCACACATTGATGGTTTATTTTAAATAATAATATTATTTTCTATAAAATTCTATAAACACATAGAATTCCATATATAATAAAAAAATAATACATTACTTGTAATGTATTATTATTAAAAGGAATAAAGAGTTATTTCCTACCAGAAAAGAGTATTTTATGAATCTTAACATGATATTTCGAAAAGAATGTAGTCTCTAAGAGACTATTCAGAGTATTTTTTATCTAAGTGATGTTCAAAGCTAATAAATAAAATATTACATTAGTCTAAGATGAATTTTTTTTCTCACTTAATATCAACATTTTTTAGGATATATAATTATAAAACAATTCTTAATGGAATAGATTCAAATAAATATGATGATGTCCTCAGAATTAGTTCTAAGATGGTAACAAAATCTGACATTATATAATTTGGTGTTTTTGACATTTCTGAGTCTAAATATGATTAAGTATTTAATCATTAGGAATACGATTATTAAGTCCCATCATTATTAAAAATTTATTTCATTAAATATGTTTTTCACTAAATTTTAAATGACATTGTATAATAAAATGGACACATAGAGAATGTAGTAGATCTATTGATAAAATAAGTTCTACATTAACAGCATGGGGACCATGTATAATCTCTAGGTTTTAGTCACTGGAGTGGCTGGTTTTATTTTTTATAGATGTACTGTTTTGTTATAATAAAGTTAATCATTGTTACCAAAATAAATTTTATTCCAAATGGGATATAAATTATATTTTTACTCAAGTGTTTCCTTTTTTTGTTGAACATGTGAATGGTCCAATGAAGAATGAGTGAAACCGCAAGTTTATTTTATGTTATAAACCCATTTAAATATTGTTATACATTTTGTACTTCAATGGTTTATTCATGTTGTGAATGGTTATGGGGAGTTGAAGTCGATTCATGAGTGTCTTGGATAATTTTGGGGAGACTAGGAGGGGACTTTACTCAGGTTGACTTACCAAAAAATGTCACTAGAGGCTAGGAAGTATGGGTGGGAATTTTATCCAAGAAATTTCACCTATAATAGTCAACAAGGGGTGAAATTCCTTACCATGACTAGAACCATCATGGCCCTCTTATCCGAAAACAAGATGATTCTGACTACTAAAATCCCACCTATAATAGTCTAAGGGGTGTAAACCATCATTGATTAGGAATAACACTTACATGGGCGGTCTTATCCAAAGGTTCCTACACACACACACACACTTCTCCAAAAACATATGCATCAGAACATTTGATTTTTTGATATTTATGATTAAAAATATTATTATGTAATTTAACATTAGGAATATGACTATTAAGTCTCCCCATTATTCAAAATTTCTTAATTTAAATATGTTTTCACTAAAATTTAAATGATAGTGTATAATAAAATGTTCATATAGAGAATGTACTAAATCCAATGTTAAAAACATTTCTACATTAACAACATGAGGTACATATATAATATTTGGGTGTTAGTAACATGAGTGGTTGATTGTAATGTTTATAGAAGCATCATTTTATTATAATAACTTTAATCACAATTTTTCATTCATTTATATGTTTTGAAATGCACTATACATAAATATTGGAATAATGACATGCCCTTAAAGTATGTGTTTAAGTAATATCTAATTGAATATCATCACATTGTATAATATTTTGTGATGATATTTTAAGGTTATCATGAATATATTCATATACTCATTGCAAAGGGTTGTATGTGAGATAAAAAGAATAGATTCATGAGGTAATAATTAGAGATTGATTACTTGGATTGTCCCTCCAAAGTATATGTATTGGGAAGTTATTCAGTCATCGATATACTTTGGGGTGTATTATTATTATCAATCATTATTACCAAAGGATGGAATGATATATAAAACATGAACCTTTATACTTTGAAACCTTACTTACACAATTAAAATGTAACATATCTAATCATGAAGTGTATAGTTATGTTGCTAATAATATCATCAATTTATGCACAACATCGATCACATTTTCCACTTGCATGAGGAGTAAAGTCATCTGACCCTTTATTGGATTAGATTACAAAAATCCATCTCTATGATTAGTTGATTCATATATTATGTATTCATTACAAGGATGAGATTCATATGATGTACTCATCTATTATATGAATAACATGTTATGTATCCATCAAACTAGGAAGTTCATTTTAGGTAATCAAGAAAATATATGTTGGAATATAAAATATTGATGTGCTACATATCTAGTGGTTATTATATGTCTATAGAAAAGGGAATATATAGTTAAACATTTTATTTATATAATAAATATTTTTGTGAATATGTTTTCATAGAGACATAATTATATTTGATAGATATCCCAAAACTCCCCTGAGTAGATTAAGTTGCACTGATTTTTTTCGTGAATAATCTGTACTTACATCTATGATAGGGGTTTCATATTATTTATAAAATCTATTAAGGCCCACAAGGACACATTGTTTATTATGAGGATAATGATTATGTTTTGGAAGTATTTTTTTCTAATATGAGGAGCGATATTGATGAAACTGTATCCCAAAGGAGTTTAGCATAGATTCATAAAGAGTTGTGAAGTTACGCATTAATTCCAAATATAATTTAAGTAAATGTGGGAAATTATTTGATATTAAATTAAAATATTTATATATATATATGTTACATATGACTTAATTATATTTTAGTGTTAATGTATCCTTAATCTCAAGATTGAGGCTTTGTCCAAATCAATATAGCCTAGTTGCATACAATGTGACCCAAGGGTGTATACATCTACCACCTACGTAAAATGTAGTTTCTTTCATTTATATTCTAATATTAGTTTATTCAATTACACATAAACAACCATTGAATATATTAAATGGGTTTTATATAAGTAACTAATACATATAATAATTACATATTATCAATGGATTCTCTATTTATAGATAAGAATCATCATTGTCTTTGTAATGGAATATAATCCATCCCATTTTATATTATTTATCTTCAATATCATACATAGCTTTATATATATCCATTCTTCTTAAAAAATCCTTCACCATTTCACTGAAAAGTTACTAATACCTATTTTATGTTAAGGAGTCATCATAATATGATCATGGATCCTTGAGCGGGTGTTTTCCCCTTAGAGGAAGGAGGCATATTTTTTATGCTTCTGTGTTATTCATCAATCATTCTCCTATAATATAATGTAATGTATAGGCTAATTCGTTTAGTTTTTTATATTTTTATACTTTTTATGTTCTTCCTTATTCATTTTTGTTTGATTATATTGAGGTTGTATCAGGACTTTTTTTTTATGTTTTCTTATGCTACATTAGATGATCACTATATACCAATTAATAATTACCTAAGAAAAAGTTACGTGATACTTATTGGGATCTAAAGTGATAGTGTTCACGGTCCCTTTATCCATAAAGTATTTTATGAGAAAACATGAGGGAAAACCATGATTTCATTGATGTATTTTGTTATTACAAGAATTTGTTGTTTAAATGAAAGATATGTAGGTTAGTTCAAACTTAATGGATGATTATTTGAATATACTGCCCATTTTTTGGAGAAGAACCCCATGTTTTCCACCTATTAAGGAAACCTTCTCTAATAAGTAATTGGATGTTGTCGATAGTGTCAGATCATTGTTTACTAGACATTAAAATAAATTGGATACCAATGAGATACCCCACTAGTTTTGAAATTAATTGTTTTCTAGGTTAATGAGTGAATCTAGAAGCTACATATGTTATGGTCCATTCTTGTGTCACCTTATAAGTGACCATATCATTAGGTGGTGCATTAAAAATTATATAATCCATTCAGTGAGGAATTTTTTCCATAACATTAGTTATAAGGAACAGTTTAGAACATGAAGGATAATTATAGGAGTTCTTGATTTAGGTTTATTTTAGCCCACCCTCATCAAGGATTCCTTTGAGTTTTTTATAACATGTAAAATCTTCTAGATTTACGGGAATATTTCTAAGAAAAATGTAATTACACAGAATCCCCTCTTTCTTATTTATGTGTTTGATGTATGTTACATGGATTTTATAGGATGATTTACTAATTATTATGGGTAGTTTTACATATTACTTATTATGGATTATGTGTTCCAGGGATTAGATTCCATTTTAGCTTCCACGTTTTGATAACCAATATGATTTTTGGGAATTTAATTATCAAATATATCTATATAGATCATAAAACCAACTTTTTTAATTGAACACTAAAGGAATCATTAAGAAAGTATATAGTTCATAATATAATATCTTCACATTATTATCATCAAAATATGGAATGGATAAAGTTATTAATAAGGAAATAAAAAATATTCTTGATAAAACATTTCACCAAAATAGGAAACGGTGGAGTTTGAGATTAGATCATTCTCATTGAGAATATAGTACAACCTAAAAAGAACAATTCGAATATCAACTTTTTATAGTGAATGAAATATCCTTCCACCTACCTCTAAAGTTATAAAATATTACTTATTTGGCTATTAGTAGTCATAAAAAGAATTTATTTGAATCTTGGAAGAAGAGGAATTTTTTTACATGATTTGGAATAAATTAAGAACAATGCCTATGAAGACTCTATGATTTAAAAATTGAAGACCAATTTTCCCATAATGATTTAATTATGAAAAATTACTTCAAGAATGGAGATAGGTTTTTGTTGTTCAATTAGAAAATATAGATTACTCATGTAAATTTCATTTCAAATGGGATGTAAATGTTATTTTTACTCATGTGTTTCCTTTTTTTGTTGAACATGTGAATGATACAATGAAGAATGAGTAAAACACAAAGCTCATTTTAAATTACATACCCATTTAAATTTTGTTATTCCTTGTGTACTTTAATGGTTTATTCATGTTGATAATGGTTATGGGGAGTTGAAGTGGATTCATGTGTGTCCTGGATATTTTTTTGGAGTCTTGGAGGGTTTTGTGCTTCAGTTTCCCTTACTAAACCATGGCACCAGAGGCCATGGATTTTTGGTGGGAATTTTACCCTAGAAATTTCACCTACGGGAATCACTGAGGGGTGAAATGCCTTGTCATATCTAGAACAATTGGGGACCTCTTGACTAACAACATGCCATGTTTGACTGCCCTAAGCCCACATATGATAGTCTAGGGGGTGGAAACCAACATTGAGTTGGAATAACACTTACATGGGAGGTTTAAAAAAAAGGTACCAATACACAGACACACATCTCTAAGCCTATACAATAAAAAAATAAAAATAAAACAACTGATACCAATGCATGGATACATTTAAATATTATATTCAATGTATGATGAATAATAC
Organism: Viscum album; assembly: GCA_963277665.1. Lineage (NCBI taxonomy): Eukaryota > Viridiplantae > Streptophyta > Magnoliopsida > Santalales > Viscaceae > Viscum > Viscum album. The sequence continues at coordinate 592,778,999 of OY728142.1, read as the reverse complement.
CGAAAATCATGAAGGGAAAAACAGAATTCCACTAAAAACTATAAAGTGGTATGACCTTATAGAAAGAGGGGACTATAGTAAAATATGACTCCTAGTAAGAAAAATGGTATGTTCATCCCAATCAATGCTCTGTCTACTTATGGTCCACCAAAAACACCATCAAATAGTTAGTCATATGCATAAGACATGACATGTGCAGGTGGAGCCTATGTAGGGGTGAGCATAACAATACCGAGTAGGACACCATGAAATCACTAACCATAAAGCATAAAGATAGTAGTCAGATCAAAAATATGTAATGTTAATAAAAAATATGAGATATGTAAATATATACATCTAGATATCATCACTCTAGACACTAAATATCATCACTCTAGACACTAAATATCATGGTATATTCGTAACCTTATTATTGGCCTATGATTCTGCTTATGTGTTTGTGGTAACACTAACCCAATAGAACTCACTCTGCGAGTCTAATTGCACTGAATTTGTTCATCCAATATAATTTTCTAATTGGGTCTCACCATTAGGAATTTAATATTGGAAGTTATGAAAGATTAATACATGTATGGGAATCACACCTAGGTCCATGGGGTATTCCCGAACCACAATCTGGATTAATCCATTAAGAATGGGATCAATTCATATGTTTTATTGGTTACACTGGTTTCAAAATCCCCATATAAAAAATAGACAATAGAGGATTCTACCCTAGGACTCATAGATAAGGATGAAAACTCAATATGAAATGAGTTCAATAAAGAGGATCATGATCCTAAAATTAGGATGTAATACCATGCTATACTCTCTTGGGAAAGGACTAATGGAACTTACCCAAAGTAAACTGGTCAATTTTAAAGATAACAAGGCATTAGATCACTCTAGGAAAATTACATGGTGCGTACTAGTAGTATGCATTGTGTATTTTTGATCCCAAGTCTGCCCATGTGATCTATCCCATTCATGTGTACTCTAGTCCATGCCTGTGTAAACAAGGTCTTTCCCACTTACCTTTGGGTTTTCCTATGTACTAGGATATGTTTAAGTATATGGTTGTTCGAATATACTCTACCCATGTTTTGTACTTTACCATGTTTTTGTTTGTGTATCCTCTAAAATACAAATCAATACACCATGGAAGGGTCACAAGGAATTTGAAGCATGTTACATGGTGGGGAATATTTTATTTTTACAGAAACCCTAGTGACACCACTAGGTCCCCAATAGCGTCCTGTTTTTTTATATTACTCATCATGTAGTGTGGAATTTTTTTGATGCTCAGAACTAATTCACAAATTGTTACACATGCCTCCTATAGTATATAAAATTTTTATTCTCATCAGTGATCATAGATATATTCTAGCTAATCTTTTTTCTTATCACTCACCTAAATCTAGCAATTTAATTAACAAAAGAACATCCAATTATTTCATACCATCACCGCACGTCAAACCATGAATGAACGACACTGATCTGGTCTCAATTAATTGCCACCTTCATCACATATTGATCTAATATAAATATAGAAACCAGATCTACATTATCAATCTATTGCACCGAATAATGTCCATGAAATGATTGATGACCAAGTATTTGTTGAACCACCATCAGAAAAGGAATGTCATATATGAATGCATGAATAGAGGTGCAATAAATCCAGGAAACACAAGAGAGGAGAAAACATCAGTTGTGTTTATATCAGCCACAATTTGTTTCCAATAATAAGATGAATAAATATTCAAAATAAGAAAATAAAAAATTTCTCAAAAATCATGGAAATAAACTAATACCTACAATATGATTGATCCAAGAATCAATCTATTGGTTGATTAGATTTTTTTTCATCATAGAATAAATAAGTGGGGAAGAAATACATACCAAAAAATTTCCAACCTAAGGATTAGATCAATCAATGATGAATAATTATCTCATGTCATAGTCATTAATGAGATACTTAAACTCCATTGGTCACTATTAGAAATGGAAAATTTCCCAATGGTTTTGAACCACTGGGAAAGCCTGTAGAACCATTGGTATATCCTATACCAACGCTTTTTAAAACCATTGGTAAGTAAGCTATTGAGAATGTTTTTCCCAAAGGTTTACATAGAACCGTTGGGATTGGTTAGAAAAATGAACTTATCCCAATGGTTTGGCATAACCGTTGGGATAGTTTTTCCCAATGGTTTGGCTTGAACCATTGGGAAAAACAAACATATGACTTCTTTCCCAATGGTTTCTAAACCATTGGGAAAGGTTTTTTTACTAATGGTTCACAGAGAACCGGTGGTAAAAAAAATACTGGGAATCCAATGCCAATGGTTAGAAACCATTGGCATAGCCTATGCTGTGCAAATTGCATAGCGGCCTGAAATTTGCACAGAAGGCACAGAGCATGGTGTCCATTCCCTCTCCTGTACAATTCCCTCTAATTTCCAATTATTTTACCTGCAATAATCAACTAACACATACATATACAATTATTGTACCTGGAATAACCAACTAACACATACATATACAGAACAAATTCATACACATTTTACATATAATGCATCTTGGAACTATAAACATCTAGAATTAAATCAGAATTCATAATATAATTATAAACATGAATAAATCATTTAGAATTAAATTTAAAATTTAGATGACAATTATATGTGGAATCCTGTATTCAATTCATTATTTGAACGGTTTTTCGTATACCAGTTGTTTTTACTAGAAATGATGTACATTTTAAACAAAATACATACAACCGAAGTGATACCGGCAACACTTTTCCTCGGATTGAGGCGAGGTTTACTCATACACATAACAAATGACACATGGATCATTGTACTAAAGTATCATCATATTCTGAATGTGTTTGGTCAGTTTTCCATATGTCAGTTGTTGTTTTCACTTAAAATGAATTTCTATTTAAATAAAAGAGAGACACTTGAGTGGTACCAGCCACACTATGCCTCAGATTGAGGCAGGGTTAACTCGTACACGTCACAAATGACCCAGGTATTGTTTTTATAATTTATCAACACAATCACAATCTGTTTGGTCGATTTTCTATATGTACTTAAAATGTTGTCCTTTTTAACCATAAGAGAGACACTTTGGGTGGATCCGGCCAAACCATGACTCTGATTGAGGAATGGTTTACTTGTACACGTCACATATGACACATGGATCCTTTTCCTAAAGTTTCAATAGATTCCGAATGTGTTTGGTCAGTTTTTAGTATGTCAGTTGTTCTTTTCACTAATAATCTTGTCCATTTTAAACAAAAGAGACACAATTAGAGTGGTACCGGCCACACTGTGCCTCTAATTTAGATGGGGTTGACTCATACACATCTCAAATGACCCACGGATCATTTTCCTAAAGTATCAACACAATCTGAATGCGTTAGGTTGGTTTTCCATATGCTAGTTGAAGTTTTCACTTAAAATGATGTCCTTTTGAAACAGAAGAGAGACACTTTGAGTGGTGCCGGCCACAACGCGCCTCAGATTGAGGTAGGATTGATTTTTACACGTCACATATGACCCATGGAATGTTGTTATAAAGTATCAACACAATCATAATATGTTTGGTCAGTTTTCCATATGTACATAAAATGTTGTCCATTTTAAACAAAAGGGAGACACTTAGAGTGATCCCAGCCACACTGTGCCTCAGATTGAGGTGGGGATGACTTGTACGCATCACATATGACCCATGGATAATTTTCCTAAATCATCAACACATTCCGAATGTGTTTGGTCAGTTTTTCGTATGTCAGTTTTTGTTTTCACTCAAAATGATGTCCATTTTAAACAATAGAGAGACACTATGAATGGTTCCGGCCACACTGCACCTCGGATTGAGGCGGGGTTGACTCGTACACGTCAAATATGACCCATGGATCATTGTTCTAATGTATCAACTCAATCAGAATCCATTTTATTTGGTTTTCTGTATGCTATTTGTGGTTTTCACTTAAAATGAAGTCCATTTTAAACAAAACAGAGACACTTTGAGTGGTGTTGGCCACACCATGCCCCGGATTGAGGTGAGGTTGACTCATACATGTCACATATGTCCCATGGATTTTTCTCCTAAAATTTCAACCAAATACAGATGATTTTTTTTCAGTTTTCTGTATGTACATAAAATGTTTTCCATTTTAAACAAAAGAGGTACACTTTGGGTGGTGCTGGCCACACCGCGACTCAGATTGAGGCGAAGATGACTCGTACATGTTACATATGACCCATGAATAATTTTCCTATTGTTTCAACAGATTCTAAATGTCTTTGGTTGGTTTTTCGTATTCCAGTTGTTCTTTTCACTTATAATCCTGTCCACTTTGAACAAAAGAGACACAGTTAGAGTGGTACCAGCCACCCCGCACCTCAGATTTTGACAGGGTTGACTCATACACATCTCAAATGACCCATGGATCATTTTTCTAATGTATCAACCCAATCTTAATGCGTTTGGTCGGTTTTATGTATGCCAATTGATTTTTCACTTAAAATGATATCCTTTTGAAACAAAAGAGAGACACTTTGAGTGGTGCCAGCCACACCGCGACTCAGATTGAGGAGGGGTTGGTTCGTACAAATCACATATGACCCATGGATTGTTGATCTAATCTATCAACACAATCAGAATCTTTTTGGTCAGATTTCCATATGTACTTAAAATGTTGTCCATTTTAAACAAAAGAGAGACACTTAGACTGATCCCGGCCACAACAAACCTCGGATTGAGGGGGGTTTGACTCTTACACATCACCTATGACCCATGGATCTTTTTCCTAAAGCATCAACACATTCTGAATTCATTTGGACAGTTTTTCATTTGTCAGTTGTTGTGTTCACTTAAAATGATGTCCATTTTAAATAAAAGATAGACACTATGAATGGTGCTGGCCACACTGCGCCTCGGATTGAGGCGGGGTTGAATCGTAAACATAACACATGACCCATTGATCCTTTTTATAAATTATAAACATGTTCTGAAAGCATTTTGTTGGTTTTCTGTATGCTAGTTTATGTTTTCAATTAAAATTAAGTCCATTTTAAACAAAAGAGAGACACTTAGAGTGGTGTCAGCAACACTGTCCCTTGGATTGGGGTGAGGTTGACCCATACACGCCACAAATGACCCATGGATCATTTTTCTAAAGTATCAACACAATCAGAATCCATTTGGTCGGTTTTCAGTATCTACTTAATTTGTTTTCCATTTTAATCATAATAGAGACACTATGGGTGGTTCCGGCCACACCGAAACTCCGATAGAGGCACAATTGACTTGTACACGTCACATATGACCCATGGATAGTTGACCTGAAGTTTCAATATATTCCGAATGCATTTTTTTTTGGTTTTTCGTATGCCATATGTCCTTTTCACTTATAATCATGTCCATTTTAAACAAAAGAGATACAATTATAGTGGTACTGGACACACCACACCTTGGATTTAGACGGGGTTGACTCATACACATCTCAAATGACCCATGGATCATTTTAATAAAGTATCAACACAATCTGAATGCGTTTGGTCGGTTTTCCGTATGTCATTTTATGTTTTCACTCAAAATGATGTCCTTCTGAAACAAAAGAGAGAAACTTTGAGTGGTGTCGGCCACACCGTGGCTCAGATTGAGGCGGGGTTGATTCGTACACATCACATATGACCCATGGATCATTGTGCTAACGTATCAACATAATCAGAATCCATTGGTCAGTTTTCGTTATGTACTTAAAATGTTGTCCATTTTAAACAAAAGATAGATACTTAGAGTGATCATGGCCACATCCTGACTTATAATGAGCTGGGGTTGAGCTGTACACATCACATATGACCCATGGATAATTTTCCTAAAGAATCGACACATTACAAATGAGTTTGGTCGGTTTTTCATATGTCATTTGTTGTTTTCACTTAAAATGATGTCCATTTTAATCAAAAGAGAGACACTATGAATGGTGATGGCCACACCACGCCTCAGATTGAGGCGGGGTTGACTCGTACACGTCACAGATGGATCATGGTTCATTCTTCTAAAGTATCAACACAATCATAATCTATTTGGCTGTTTTTGAATATGTACTTAAAATGTTTTCCATTTTAAACATAAGAGAGACACTTTGGGTTGTTTCGGCAACACTGCGACTCGGATTGAGGCGTGGTTGACTCGTACATGTCACATATGACCCATGGATTGTTTTCCTAAAGTTTCAACAGATTCCGAATGCGTTTGGTTGGATTTTTGTATTCCAGTTGTTCTTTTCACTTATAATCATGTCCATTTTAAACAAAAGAGACACAGTTAGGGTGGTATTAGCCACACTGCACCTCATATTTAGACGGGGCTTACTCGTACACGTCTCAAATGACCCATGGATCATTTTCCAAAAGTATTAACACAGTCCGAATACGTTTGGTTGGTTATCCGTATGCCAGTTGATGTTTTCACTTAAAATGATGTCCTTATGAAACAAAAGAGAGAAAATTTGAGTTGTGATGGACACACCAAACCTCAGATTGAGGTGGGGTTGATTCATACACTTCACATATGACCCATGGATCATTGTGCTAAATTATCAACACAATCAGAATCTGTTTGGTCAGTTATCCGTATGTACTTAAAATGTTGTCCATTTTAAACAGAAGAGAGACACTTATAATGATCTCGGCCACACCATGCCTTAGATTGAGGTGGGGTTTATGCATACACATCACATAGGACCCATGGATCGTTGTACTAAATCATCAACACATTACGAATGCATTTGGTCAGTTTTTCGTATGTCAGTTGTTGTTTCCACTCAAAATGATGTCCATTTTAAACAAAAGAGAGACACTATGAATGGTGTCGGCCACACTACACCTCAGATTAAGTCAGGGTTGACTCTTACACATCACATATGACCCATTGATCTTTTTGCTAAAGTATCACCACAATTAGAATCCGTTTGGTCGGTTTTCCGTATGCTAGTTGTTGTTTTCACTTAAAATGAAGTCCATTTTAAACAAAAGAGAGACACTTTGAGTGCTGTCGGCCACACCACGCCTCGGATTGAGAAGAGGTTGACTCATACATTTCACATATGACCCATGGATCATTATCCTAAAGTTTCAATGGAAACAAAATGCGTTTGGTCCGTTATCTATATGTATTTAAAATGTTGTCCATTTTAAACAAAAGAGAGAGAATTTGGGTGGTGTCGGCCACACCCCGACACAGATTGAGGTGCGGTTGACCCGTACACTTCACATATAACCCACAGATCATTGTTCTAAATTTTCAATAGATTCTGAATGTGTTTGTTCAGTTTATCGTATGTCAGTTGTTCTTTTCACTTATAATCTTGTCCAATTAAACAAAAGAGACACATTTAGAGTGGTACCGGCCACACTGTTCTTCGGATTTAGACAGGATTGACTCATACATGTCTCAAATGACCCATGGATCATTTTAATAAAGTATCAACACATTCCAAATGCGTTCGGTCGGTTTTCTGTATGCCAGTTGATGTTTTCACTTAAAACGATGTCCTTTTGAAACAAAAGAGAGACACTTTGAGTGGTTCCTGCCACACTGCGGTTCAGATTGAGGATGGGTTGATTCATACACGTCACATATGATGCATAGATCATTGCAATAAAGTATCAACACAATCAGAATCCGTTGGGTCAATTTTCCATATGTACATAAAATGTTGTCCATTTTAAACAAAAGAGAGACACTTAGAGTGATCTCGGCCACACCGTTCCTCGGATTGAGGCAGGGTTGACTCGTACACGTCACATATGACCCATGGATCATTTTTCTAAATCATCAACACATTCCAAATACGTTTGGATAGTTTTTCGTATGTCAGTTGTTGTTTTCAATTAAAATGATGTCCATTTTAAACGAAAGAGAGACACTATGAAGGGTGTCAGCCACACCGCACCTCGGATTGAGGCGAGGTTGAAATGTACATGTCAGATATGACCCATGGATCGTTGTGCTAAAGTATCAACATATTACAAAAGAATTTGGTTAGTTTTCTGTATGCTAGTTGTTGTTTTTACTTAAAATGAAGTCCATTCTGAAGAAAGGAGAGACACTTTGAGTGGTGTCGGCCGCACTGTGCCTCAGAATGAGGCGAGGTTGACTCGTACACGTCAAAAATGACCCACGGATCATTGTGATGAAGTATAAACACAATCAGAATATGTTTTGTCAGTTTTCTGTATGTATATAAAATGTTGCTCATTTTAAACATAAGAGAGACACTTTGGGTGGTTCTGGCCACACCGCGACTCGGATTGAGGTGCGGTTGACTCGTACACATCACATATTACCCATGGATCGTTTTCCTGAAGTTTCAATAGATTCAAAATGCATTTGGTTGGACTTTCTTGTTCCATTTGTTCTTTTCACTTATAATCCTATCCATTTTAAACAAAAGAGATACAGTTAGAGTGGTACCGGCCACACCGCCCCTCGGATTTAGACTGGGTTGACTCGTACACATCTCAAATGACCCATGGATATTTTTTCTAAAGTATCAACCCAATCCAAATGCGTCTGGTCTATTTTCCGTATGTCACTTGATGTTTACACTTAAAATGATGTCCTTTTGAAATAAAAGAGAGACACTTGGAGTGGTTCCATCCACACCACGACCTAGATTGAGGCGGGGTTGATTTGTACAGGTCACATATGACGCATGGATTGTTGTGATAAAGTATCAACACAATCATAATACATTTTGTCATTTTTCCGTATGTACTTAAGATGTTGTCCATTTTAAACAAAAGAGAGACACTTAGAGTGATCCCATCCACACCATGCCTTAGATTGAGGCGAGGTTGACTTGTACACATCACATGTGACCCATGGATCATTTTCCTAAATCATCAACACATTCCGAATGCATTTGTTCTATTTTTCGTATGTCAGTTGTTGTTTTCACTTAAAATGATGTCCATTTTATACAAATGAGAGAAACTATGAATGGTTTTGGCCACACCGCATCTCAGATTGATGTGGGGTTGACTCGTACACATCAAATATGACCCATGGATCATTGTGCTAAAGTATCAACAAAATTAGAATCTGTTTGGTCAGTTTTCCATATGCTAGTTATTGTTTTCATTTAAAATGAAGTCCATTTTAAACAAAAGAGAGACACTTTGAGTGGTTTCGGCCACACCACACCTTGGATTGAGGTGAGGTTTACTCGTACGCAACACATATGACTCATGGATCATTCTCCTAATGTTTCAATGGAAATCGAATGCGTTTGGACGGTTTTCCGTATGTACTTAAAATATTGTCCATTTTAAACAAAAGAGAGACACTTAGAGTGATCCCGGTCAGACCACAACTTGGATTTAGCCAGGGATGGCTCATACACGTCATATATAACCCATAGATTATTTTTTTAATGTATCTATAGAATATGAATGTGTTTGGTCAGATTTTTGTATGCCAGTTGTTCTTTTCACTTATAATCCTATCCATTTTAAACAAAAGAAACTCAATTAGTGTGGTACAGGCCACACCACACCTCAGATTTATATGGGGTTTACTCTTACATGTCTCAACTGACCCATGGATCATTTTCCTAAAGTATCAACACAATCTGAATGCGTTTGGTCGATTTTCCGTATGTCAGTTGATGTTTTCACTTAAAATGATATCCTTTTGAAACAAAAGAGAGACACTTTGAGTGGTTTCGGCCACACCATGCCTCAGATTGAGGCAATGTTGGCTTTTACACATCTCATATGACCCATGGATCGTTGTGCTAAAGTATCAACTCAATCAGAATCTCCATTGTTAGTTTTTCTTATGTACTTAAAATGTTGTCCATTTTATACAAAAGTGAGACACTTAGAGTGATCTCGACCACACCATGACTCGGATTGAGCCGGGGTTGACTCGTACACGCCACATATGTCCTATGTATCATTGTGATAAATTATCAACAAAATCAAAATGTGTTTGGTCAGTTTTCTTTATGCATGTTTTTCTTTTCACTTAAAATGTCGGCCACACCGCGCCTTTGATTTAGGCGGCCTTGCTTGCCATGTATCTCACATAGGGGACCATGTATCACCTGAGGCATGATACTAACATCTTGAAAAATAGACATATCCTCCATTTATCTTCAAGGAACCAATATCACTCATGATTAATAGAAACCATCTTGGTAGCCCTCACCTAGAAACCAAAGTTTTCATCCAATATTTTCAAGTCAAAATTCCTTGAGCATGATTAGTCTGTCTATGAGTCCTTAACATGTAACCCATGTCTTATCCTAACAATTGAAAATTAATACAAATCAAACAAGGAATAATTCACATAACATGGAGAATATACAACAAGTATTTGTATTCAATTTAAAGCATATCATCATGGGCATTTGATGTGCATGATATAATAATCATACCAAGACATTCATATAATTCAAGACATACAAAAATGGAATAATCCTAAATAACATTACATGATCATAGAAATAAAAAAAGGCATGTGGAATCAAGGAGGAGGGTGGGGGCTGTCTGGGGGTCCCGGGTGGAGGGTGGGGGGCTGTTCGTGGTCCATGGAGGACGGTGGGGGACAATCCGGGGGGCTGTCTGGGGGTGTCCAGGGGGGATGTCTGGGGCCCAAGGAGGAGGGTGGGGGGGGGGGGGGCTGTTCGGGGGGATATCTGGGGGGTGTCTAGGGGGATATCCGGGGGCCTAAGGAGGAGGGTGGGGGTTGTATGAGGGGTTGTCCGGGGGCTGTCCGAGGGGCTGTCTGGGGGTCTGTCTGAGGTCCAAGGAGGAGGGTGGGGGGGCTGTCCAGGGGTTGTCCGGAGTCCAAGGAGGAGGGTGGGGGGGGGGCTATCTGGGGGGCTTTCCAGGGGGGATATCTGTGGTCCAGGGAGGAGGGTGGGGGACTATTTGCGGGGTTGTCCATGGGGTTGTCTGGGGGCTATCTGGGGAGTGTCCGGGGGGTGTCTGGGGGGCTGTCTGGGGACCAAGGAGAAGGGTGGGGCTGTTCAGGGGGATTTCGGGGGGGGGGGGGGGGTGTGTAGGGGGCTGTCCGGGAGGCTATCTGGGGGATATCCGGGGGCTGTCCGGGGAGTTCCCAAACACATAAAACTCTATAAACATGCTCAAGATACACCACAACCACTAAAAGACATCAACATCCATGAAAAATTACAATACATAAAAATAACTCAACTCCAATACTATACTACGGGTCTAGATAAAACCAACAACTAGAATAGACTAAACATTTAATCTTAGTAATATTAGTCAAAAATGTAACGGATTAATTTGTCCCACATCACCATCACTATCATCCCCATCATCATCACCCCCATCCTCATGGTCATCAATGTCCTCATTATCGTCCCCACCCTCCTCAACGACCTCCTCCTCTCCCTCACCCTCCACCTCACCCTCCTCCTCTCCCTCGCCCTCATCCTCTCCCTCATCTTCCGCATCAAAATCCTCGCCATCATCATCATCAGGCTGGACATCATCTTGAACACCACTAAAATAACCACCTGGTTCACCATATATGGAACGTATCAACGATATATATTCATCAAAAGTTGTGATGGCCTCTGGTGGAAGTGTTTGACGTAGAACTTCAATAAATTTTATAAATGCACTGTTTTGCCTAGTAGTCTATTCAGCCATCTCTATGGCCCTTTTGTCATCCTGTTCTTCTTGTGCCCTAACTTGCTATAGCTCAGTGGCACTACAACTCATACCTGAGGAGGTCCATTACTTCTTCTGGGTTATCCTAGGTCGGCAGCGTACTCTTCCAGCATGTTCCTCTCCCAACACCTGATATAAGTGATTATTTGGCCCAAAATTGTCTGGTCCTTGGGAATCGAGGGCCTATAAATTATCCTATTAGAAATATAAATATATTATTATGTTAAAAAATAGATATTAAAATATAAAACCAATAGATTAAATCTTAAAATCTTCAACTGAGTCGGTCTGTTGACGGAACTTCCATCCTTTTTCCGTCTACTCGAGAAAAACAGTTTTGCTCGAGGCACACGTCCTTCAATATTCATTTTTTGCCTCTATAATGACATCAGAAAACTGTAGTTATATCAAAACTTTATCAAATGATTAAATAATTCAGAAAAAAAATAAACTATAAGTCATAATGAAAACTTATAAACAATTGTCATACCAGCTTCCTCTCATGATCTGGCATCGTAGTACATCCCAGTGTGTGGAGGTATTTTTTTGCATCAATTTTTTTTATTTTTTCCAGATGATTCATAAATAAAATTCGATAATTCAAAGGATAATATTAATTAAAAACATGAAATTTATTATTTAAATACCTCAAATTTAATTAATACCTTAAACGGAGTAGTCATCTAAAGAGTAATCATCTGCCAATACTTTTCTATAGGACAATCATCCACTACTGGTACCTCCTCTAACTCAGTTCCAACTCTATAACACCAGCCAATATACAAATCATTCTTATAGGCTCTCCAAAGCACACCTAATCCTTTAGACGTGCCGGTCGTTCACCCTTACCATCAGGAAAATTAAATCGAAGATGACACCAAAATATTAATTGATATAAATACAGAAATAATTCATTGCATTAAATACAATATATTTTTCTACCGATATCTCTTCCCAAGCTCTATCCTTGACCTCATGTGGCAACTGTCTCCATGATAGCGTGCTGATGGGAATGATGTCTGAGTATTTGGAAAGCATCACCATAAAACTCCAACATTACTGCCCTATTTTCTGATCCATTTGGTTGTCTAAATTGTAATCCACCATTACCTGTGTGCGACGGTTCCACACCGCACGCATGCGTTTACGCCCCCGCCCCTGCCTCCTGTCAGTATATGTATCTGTCATGAAAGGAAAACAAATATTTTATCAAAACATGTTATAATGAAAATAAATATTGGTATAAAAATCTGTTAGGGTTCTATAAATCTACCTGCGCTAGTCTGATCGTTGAGTGTCGTTGGATCCACAAAAACTAATGGAACACCCTGTGGTGGAACAGGAGGCAAAGACGATTTAATATAGAATCTTGGAGAGACAAATGTAAAAGGAAAAGAAGATGGGACAGTTGTATGACTGGAGGAAGAAGAAGAAAAAGGCGGAGAAAACATGGGAGGCCTAAATATCTCATGTGTCCCTAACGACACACCAAGATCAGAATGTAGGAAGGGTGACATGTCAGTGGGAGGGGCAGGGTCTAGTCGGGTATGCGGAGATGGTCCTCTACCTCTGGTACGAACCCCCTCATACCACCGTCCTCAGTACTAGGACTAGTAATAGGCTCCTCGTCGAATAACTATCGACGTATAGGTGGATCCTAAAAAAATGTTTACAACAAAATGAATCACATGACAGTATATATTATTTAAATATATATTTGAAATAAAGTACTCACTGCATGCACTAATGGTAGAATTCTCATCTCTGCCATTCGTCGATTATTCTCTATCATTTTTTTCCTTCGTCTCTCTTGAATTGGCTGCATTTTCTTCTTTCGAAAACAAATTTGTAATTACTTAGAAAAAGGAAACTAATGTGTAACAAAAAAAACTAAATATATGAGGGAATATAGGGATTCATTTTTAATTTAGCTATCAATTGTTTTAGAAGAGCTTGAATGGATTTAATAAATCATAAAGATGTAATGTTCATCAAGTTAGAAATATTGTTTGACTAGGTTTGAATACAGTTCAATTCCAAATTAGAAAAATAAATTCAAATAAAATTACAACCAAATAACATTGAAAATTCACATAACATCCAGGTTAGCTAAAACATATTTGTGATCAATACTAAATCAATTTGAATAGTAATAACCTTAAAAACCCAACTCGAGGTAAACCAAAAGAATTGAGATCATGGATGAATGATTCTATATATTTTCAACCACAACGTCAGGTTCACAATCAACTCTGACAATTGAGCTATTGGAGTCATCAAAAGAAATAAATGGATTGGTTTCATTTGTAGTAGGGAAAGTTTCAATTCCATCATCACCGTCATCAAAAATATGTCTTGGAATTACTTCAACTATAACAAAAAATCCAGGTCGAAGTTGGTCTTTGACAGAAAAAACTTGTTTATCCATTGATGCAAAAACATATGGTTCTTTGGTAGCAAGAGTGTGAGTCATATTAATTACTCAAAATCCACAATCATAAAAAAATATGTGCCCTATCTTTTCATCAAATTAAACCAATGGAATTTCATCATTGTGACTCGTCCATGAGAGTAATAATCCAATATTATTATTTTCTCAACGACTCTATAATAAACCAAATATTAAAATCGCGGTCTACTATATGATGCACTGTCATAACAATCTATTGTGGCAGTAACCATAATACCATCATGTTGTGTTCTCATGTTCTCTGCTCGTTCAGTAACAATAAAATTGTACCCATTGAAAACAATTGATTTATAGTCACGAACCACGTTATTAAGACCAAAATCCATATATCTTATTTTCTCATAGACAAAGTCAGCAGAAAATCTAAATACCTAAAATATAAATGATTATTAAACTTAATTAATTATTGATTTAATTATTTTAAATAGTAATATTTTTACCTTAAATTTTAACCAAGAAGAAAACTCTTTGCTATGAAAATCCTCCCTCCTTTTCAAAGATAAATAATGATGGTTTCTATTTATTATTGTTTTATGTTCCTTGAAGATAAGAAATATGAATATTTTAACAGATATATATATGTAAGATTAACATATTCAATTTAGTTACCTGATATTGTCATCAAACAAATCACAGTTGAAAAAAAATGTGCGATGTGTCATCCCCTTCTCTTCATGGATTAATGTCTTCAATGTATATGATCTAGGAATTCCTTCTGTTTGAGGAAGGGATGGAAAACTAGGTTTAATTTCCTCATTGTATTATTCTTCATTTCTCATTTGTCTGTTCGTTCTTGTAGTAAGATCAAACAAATACATTGAGCAGAAATCCATTCATTCTTGAGCCATGTAACTGGTCACGATAGAACCTTCGGGATGATTCCTGCTTCAGACATAAGACATTAATGTGTACATATTTATTTCATTTGGATACATAAAATGAAAAGAAATAGGTCCTCCGAGAAGTATTTCAGTGGGAATATGGAAATTCAGCTGTAGCATGAATGTGAAAAATGATGGAGGAAATATTTTCTCCAACTCACACAAACTTTATGGGGCATCTGTCAACATTTTTGTCAAGAAAGACTTGGAAAACTTCTTAGCACAAAGATCTCTAAAAAAATGGAACAACCAAATAACAGTCACCCTTACATTATTAGACTAAAGATGAAAGATTGTTATTGGAAGAAACTCATGCAGAAGAACGTGATAATAATGAATCTTCAAAGATTTTATCTTCAACTCTCTTCCATTGACCCGTTTAGATATGTTGCTTAAATAGCCATCAGGAACTCTAATAGTATCTAATACTTCCAGAAATTGTTTTTTTCCATAGGTGTCATCACATAAGATACACATGGAAGTTGCCATTTATTTTCACTGTTATGCATAGGATGCAATTCTGGTCTGATGACCCAATCCACCATGTCACGCCGAGATCATAAATCATATGTTGTCTTCCCCTTGACATTAAGAAGAATAAATTTTTTTTGCATATCTTCTTTTCAGTATGAATTACTTTTAAGAAATGAAATAACAAATTGGTTGACAAATAAGGCAAATCAAAAAAGATACTCCTCTTCCTCCAATTGTAATAGGTTTTAGTGGAAACATTATTTCTCTTTCCAGATTTCATGTGACCTTTCCGAAATGAAAAACTGAAATCTTCCAATTCATTAAGAACATCAGTTCCAGACATACGCTGAGGTGGATCAACGGTCTCTATAGTATTATCAAATTTTCGATGATTATTTCTCTATGGATGGTCCATTGGCAAGAATATTCGATGTCCCATAAAACAGAAACTACAAAGATGTTTCAGTCTTTTGGATCTTGTATTCTTCATACAAACAATACATGACTGTTTTCCCTTCGTGCTCCATCCATCCAATATTTCATAAGCTAGAAAATCATTGATCATCCACATATGCGTAACACACATCTGAAATATGTCTTTAGAACATGCATCGTATGTCCGCACACCCTCATCCCAAAGTATTTTCAACTCTTTTATTAATGGTTGCATGTATACATCAATATCAATGCAGGGATCAGAAGGGCCAGATATAAGTATACTCATGAAAGTGAAAGGTTTTTTCATACACAACAATGGGGGAAGATTATAAATGTGTATAAACACTGCACATGTGCTGTGCGAAGTAAGCATATTCCCAAACGGATTAAAACTGTTTCATGAAAGACCCAGCCTCACATTTCGCACGTCAGCTACAAAATCAGGATGTCAAGTATCAAATCTATGCCGTGAAAATCCATATGCGGGATGAAAGAACACATCATTAGTCTTATTTATCTCAGTATCATTCCATCTCATTTTTATTGATATTTCATCAGAAATAAAAATATTATGGAGTCTGGGGATCAATGGAAAGTTTCACATTACATTGTGTGGAATGCGGGATGATGTTCCATCAGATTTTGACTTCCAGTGGGATGTGCTGCATTTTATACAATCATTTCATTTAGCAGTTTCCTCCCTGAATAAATTTCAATCTTTCGGGAAAGCATGAATTTAGTTTCTTGAAAATCCATGTTCCCCAAGTAACTTCCATGCCATATATTGGTTTGAGGGAATATCTACATAATCTGGAAGTAAATCCTTCAAGAGGGTAAGAATGTAATCGATTGTTTTATTAGAAATACCATACATAGTTTTCCCATTAAACAATCGAATTAAAAATTCTAGCTTTTTCATTTTATCGGATTGTCGATATACTGGAGTCGTGGTAGCATCATTCAATTTTTACACACTATCAATATCATAATTTTCACTAGATGCATCTTCTGTCCTCATATAAAAGTCTTCTCGAGTCAAAATCCTTTCTTTATCATGATGATGAATAAACCAAAACCGATCATCTAACAAATTCTCCATTCTAGTCCTTCCATTTTGATCATCACCAATTTAAGATTTAATTTTCTCCCCATTGTGATACCACAAAAAGTAGTTTTCTTGAAAACCATATTTGTTTATGTGGTATCAGACTTCTTCACAGCTCAACCAAGGTCTACCAACACAATTGGAACATGGGAAGTGTATGCGACCACTATCTGAATCATTGTGAAATGAAAAATCTATAAAGATCTGCAAATTGTTTTGAAAATCGCTTGAGATTTGATCAGTTTCATACATTCAACTTCTGTCCATTCTGTAAAAAGAATTTATATAAGTCATTTTGTCATAAACAATTCAATAAGATTGAACTTTAATAGAAAATACATTTAAGTAAACGATAAAGGCATAAGTTTCTTGTTGATGTAGTGAACTATTAAAACAATGTAAAGAACAAGTAGAAAAAAATTAAATTAAAATTTATTTATATTAATTTTCATTAGGTCTATAAGAATCCCATGACTCAGGTCTAATTATGTGTTATAGGCTTCCCAAATCATTCCCTCATGTTCAATAACTCATTATTAGAACCACTATGTCCATACCTTTCATTACCCAATTACTTCCCCAAGTCAAGGGCACCCCATGGTTGAATAAATTTTAGGATTCTACACTAATAGGCTGTTCATGGCTTGTAAATAGATTTAATTTCATAATGTATAGACAAAAAAAATTATTTTTAAATTTGAGTATAATAATAAAGTATGTCAATGATAACATCATTACTGAATTAAACTTGTGACTTATCTAACATTTTTATAGATGTCTACACATGGCAGCATGGCTAGTGAAAAGCACCCCACCCTCATAAAAGTGAGTATTGGCCAAGAAGGACACCTAATATACAATGTACAATGAGAACCATATTTAATTGACCGTAAAGTTATATTAGTACAGTCATCTTGGGGGAAATGGAATATATGATCCTGGTTAACTGATGAATTAAAAAGCGTGTATTCGATATGTTGGAAACTATCTAAGGTAAGAAATCATGTGAGGATGGGTATACATCATTCAATTTCTAACATGCTATTGAGAATGAAGGATTGAATTAATGACTTGAGTTCACTAATTAAATGAGGGTAGAGGTTGCATTGGCTATGTAAACATAATGTTAAAATAAGTGTGGAGGATGCATATAGTGTGCATGGTGGGGGAGTCTCCGCCGATTTAGAAACTAAAATAAATTCCCATCATTGGTATCAATAAGAAACATCAGCATCAAAAGAAACTCCAAATAAAAAAGGACTAAAACCACAAAACACATTTTATGTTATCCCACCAAAAAATGATCACAAATGTCCCTATACATTTTCATACCTCCAAAATTTATACAGAGTTTATAGTTATGAGCTTCATCCACCTGCACACCCTCCCCACCCCACTTGGATAGCCCTACCCCCACCCCACTTGGACAACCCAGCACCCCCCCACTTGGACAGACCTACCCCCACACCACGTGGAAAACCTAGCCCCCCCCCCCACCCCACCTGGACAGCCCTACCATCACCCCAATTGGGAAACCCATCCCCCCCCACCCTACCTAGACAGCCCACCTGCACACCCTCCCCACCCCACTTGGACAACCCTGCCTAGAAACCCTCTCCCACCCCACCTGTACACCCCCCCCCCACCCCAAATTAAAATAGTAAACATTAAACAAACAACCAGCCCTACCCCCACCCCATTTGGACAACCCAGCCCCCTCCCCCTCCCTTCCTAGACAGCCCCTCCCCAACCCCACTTGGATAGCCCTGCCTCCACATCCTTCCCCACCCCATAGCACACCCTTCCCCACCCAAAATTAAAATAGAAATTCATCCAAATCAAAACATAAAACAAAAATTCATAGATTCATTAATCCAAATCAAAAAAAAAACAAAAATTCCTAGAGTAATAACAACAAAAATAATATATCACTTACCGATTTGTAGTGTAGAACAAGAAAAGTGATGATTGAAGAGGATGGAAGGAGTTTTGGAAGGTGGGTAATGAGATACCTTCGAGAGAGATAGTGAGTTAGGGCTGTAGTCGCGCGCGGACAGGGAATTGGGGGTTTTGTGTATTTAGAGGAAAACATTCCCAATGGTTTTAAAAACCCATTGGGAAAGGTATTCTTTACCAAAGGTTTTGTATAACTGTTGGTAAAGGATGTTATTTTGTAAATTTTTCCAACGGTTTCTTTATACCATTGGTAAAAGTTAGACATTTCCCAACAGTTTCAATGAAACCATTGGAAAAAAGTGTTCTCATTGGAGATTTTCCAATGGTTTAAGGAAAGTGTTTGGAAAAAGCCTTCTAATGAGATATTTCCCAATGGTTTCCTTAAACCGTTGGAAAAAATGAACTGTACCAGCAGTTTTCTTAATCTGTTAGCATGAAAGTGTTGGTCTATCCCACCATTCCAATAGTGGGTGTAGATTATTCCTACCATATATATTCGATCCCCCAATTTGTTTTCATCCACAAATGTCTCTCCAATGGATCCTTTCTAAATATTTAGGGTTATATAGTAGACCCAATGATTTATGTAAAAATGGATATTTACTGATAATGAATTAGAACATAGTTTCATCACATAAAATGATAAATTTATCTAGTTATTTATTTATTACTCGCTCCCACAACAACATTTTTAAAAATGTATAATTCTGTAAAAATTTAATCCATAACTAGGATAAAACTCATTCTTAAATCTTAATAGTGGTCTCAACTTTATGACCCAATATTTTTTCGAAATTCATTCTAATTTTTCATGAAAAATATTCATATGTAGTGTTAATATATTTAATATTTTTCATATATCAATTTCAGTCCCAGAGGGCCTTGGAATCTCATGTCCTCTTAGATCCTAGATCTGAAAATGTTACTATATATATTTTCAAAAAATTATACGTAAATAACTATGAAATTAAATTCTCCTCACCTTAGGAATTATGAAAAGATAAAAATACTACCCAAAATGTGAGGGTATTGAGAATGCATATGGCTCCCTTTCTCCCATGTTCTCTATTAGATATTTTCATACTTCCACCAGACACACACCAAGGTAATAAAATTCTTATGTAGGATCTTCTCATGTTAATACTTGATCTCCACTAGGTACTATCCAAAGGTAAAACCATCCTCAATGTCTAGATTCTCTAGTTGATAATGCACTATGGGTTATGCATATATCTCCTCATCTGCAACACATCGAAGATGTTGTTTACCTGTTCTTACTATGGCGGTAGGGCCATGGGGTATGAAAACTCTCCAACCTTACATGGTATCTAGAATGATATAATGAATCTTGGATATATCTTTCCACCATGGCCAAATCATCATAATCCACATTGAGAATATACCTTCAAGAACACATAGTTTCACTTATCACACTCGAAAGGCCTCAATATTCAGTTTTTGTAAGATTTATGATGGGTTTGTGTTGTTTTCATCTGCTCCAAGATGATATGAATCTTATTTTTTGTAGCTTGAACAAACTCTGAAACCATAAGTACTGACTCTCCTAGGTCATTCTTTTATAGTGTTAACCTGTAGGGTGTCCCATAAATATCCTCTAATGGTTCCATACCATTGGTGGAATGGTTGTTGTTGTTATAATCAATCCCCACCAAGGTTATGTAATCATCCCAAATATGTCCAAAGTAAAACATAAAACTTGAAAACATGTCCTCAGAAACATGAATGGTTTTATTGGTCTCAGCATCAGTTTGGTGGTGAAACATCATACTCAACCATAACTGTATCCCAAAGTATTCTTATAATCCTCTCCATAATCATCAATTGAATCAATCATCATGATATGAAATTAATTTTAAGAGAAATCCATGAAACTAGACTATCTACTATAAATAATTGAGCACCAAGCTCTATACTGAACTCTACTCTCGTATTTATAGCAATTGGGTTGATATGGTGAGTCAGTCTATAGTCACCTAGTTGGAATAATTTTATCTAGACATCCCAAAAATCCTTTTTATAAATTTATTATATATATCTTCACACATAAATATTGAAACCTCAAGGGGTTGAGCTAACTTGTCGAAACTTGGTGACCGTCCATCACTTGCGGAAAATTGAGACATCAAAGGTCAAACTCTACTACCGAATTCTTCAACCATGGACACCAAAACTGACAATGGAGGCCCTAGAATATATTTTTCCACACCTATATTTACAACCATAGGGGGTGTATGAAACTTCCTCATCAACTCCTCCAGTAACATCAATGGTACCATATCAATCATCAAAAAAAGGAAACATTCTACCCACCTTTAGAATATGCATCCAGAGCATGTCTAGTAAATATATGAGCATGTAACATCTCATAGTTAGTATCTCCATGTTGATATTTTCTAATAAAATATATCAATGGTGGGATAACAATAATATACTATAGGTAAATTGTGCCATCATTTTCTACTAAGGATAACTGCAATGAGGCTAACTACTTTGAAGCCTCATCTAACAACTGAGAACATGATCTTCTATGGAATGAATCTACCACCACGTTTTCCTTTATAAGAGTATATAATATCAAAGAGTCGTAATCCTAGAGTAACTCTTGTCATTCCCTATATATTATTTTATGATCCCTTTAAAATAATTCAAACTCAATAATCTTATGGTCAGATTAGATGATAAATCGTTCACCCATAAGGTAATGTCACCAAATATTCAAAATGAAGGCTACATATTTCAACTCAATATCAATGTTCACATAGTTCTACATGTGAAGTATAAAATTACAATACCCATACAAAGTCACCACCTTCCAATGCATCAAAACACAACCATCCATGGTCCCTAAAGCATCACAGAACAAATAATACTCGACATCCTCATCTGGAAATCTTAAGATGGGGAACTCATAAAATTTTTTCATAGCTCCTAAAAATTATGACGGAATATTTCTATCCAAAAATGTCCTACCTTTTATAGTTCAATTAACTCTATGGTTAAAACATTATGGTAGAAATTAGTAAAAATGACTAGTAGTATACTACAAGCCCAATGAAGCTCCACACCTCCATCACTAACTTGTGTGCCTCCCAATATAACATTGCATCAACCTTTTCCAGGTCCACTATACACTATCTATCGAGATGATGTTTCCTAGAAATTAGAAATCTAAAAAACTAATTTTATAGATCATCCCATAAATTTGGTTCTCATAGATTTATTCTAGAACAATCCTCATGTTTCTTTAATTCTCCTCAAAAGTTGAGAACATGAGGTTATCATCAATGAAGACTACAATGAATTGGTCTAAGAAAGGATGAAATATCAATTTCCTGAATTCCATGAACATTTCTAGGTAATTATTCATGATTAAGGGAATCACTATGTACTCTTAGTGACCACAACAACATCTAAAGGATTTCCATGATATATCCTCATCTTGTACTCACAACTGGTGAGACCCTGGTCTGAGGTCATTCTTCATGAAATATCGGACCACTATAAACTGATTTAAGATGTCATAATCCCTCATTAGCATGTAATTACTCTTCATGATTAGTTGGTTCAGGAACCGATAATCCATACATATCCTCAATCTCCCATTGAAATTTTTGGAAGATAACACTAGGGATCTCAGGGGGAACACTGGTTATAACAAAATAGTTCCTTCGCAAGTTGTCTAATTGCACTCTCATATCATGAAGATCTACAGTATCAATCCAATATGCATGAATATATGTCATGATCATCTTTGTGTGTAATTAAATGCACAATTCTATAAATTAGTAGGGAGTTAAGCCTCAAACATCCTTGTGAACGATGTCCTCATACTCCTCCACCATAATATGAAAACGATAGCTCGTAATATCCACTACTCTAAGGGTCATACTAGACTACTAGTGAGTGATCAGTTTTACTCTTTTATGTATGATTCCATCATAATCCTCTTGGGTCTCCTTCTCACATATGAATGAAAACCTCAACCCATATAAATAGAAACACCACCATCCTCCTCATAAGACAATCAATGTGTGCAGGAACTATATATAGTTAGTCACTTCCTAATATGATTTCATATGGCCTCATCACTTCCAAAAATAAATCCCAAAACAAAATTTCTCTTTAATGAATAAGAACACATTTTTAGAAAATGTGTGTGATTATTGAGTCATATTTGATAGTAGTATCCATGTAAAGTGTCGATCCAACTGCCCAATCAAAACCAATAGCTCATAAACTAGTGATATAGCAAGAAAAGAGTGAATTGAATCTCTTTATATAAAAAACAATATATAAGGTTTAAAATAAATAGATCATACCCTTAATCATTCATAAATCCATTGGATTATAAGCCACTATTGCCAACAGCTTCCCCTTCCCCTATCCACTAGATCCATAAGTTGGGTGGGGACTACCCTGGGTGATGGTGGAAACAAGTCAAACATTATGCCACCTCCATCTTATCAACCTGCTCTTATTCCAAGTAAAACACCCTACAGAACTCCCTAATCCTACCACTTACTTTTCCTTGGAATCCTATCCCCCTTTTCTTGATCAATTTTATGGAGGGTTACAAAATCTCATGAAAATTTTCCTTCTATGTCACAAGATCAGAGCCACCTTTCCCTAGGATGACTATTAAAATCATGAGATCCTAGAACCAATGAAAATCTATGCTTATATTGCTTCCTAAAACATATCACATGTCTATATCCCTATGGCTATCATCAGCTACATATTTCCAATGTCTCATCTCATGTGTTCCCACTAATGGAAACCATTATTCATGTTCTCTCATCCCTACATACCTCTATCATCATGGTATGCTTCATAATCCTATCATAGGTTCGATAAATAAAGGCATCACACTAGCCTAGATTTATCTATGTAGACGTCACCAAGGGTTTTTAGCATCAATAAATAGCTACTAACACATATCCATCAATTATTATCAGAGGTTGTCAATCCTGTACAAATAATCATTCACGGTCATATTTCCCTACTATAGTTGTAGAAGCTCAAGTATGTGCGTTAATTTCAACATTGAAGAATGTTACTCTTCTATGAATACATATTCAAACTATTTCTATGAAAAGGACGCCTCATTATATGATAGAACCACAAGGCTCCATCAATACCATATAGAGACATAACATGGATTGCCTCTAAGACCACCATTTGGTCGAAAGTTTTCATGATGAGATGAAATACAAACATAACTATCAAGATCCAATCCTTAGATACTCAGGGGGTTGGCTCGCGCTGGAAACTAAAGGGTTGGGGATTATAAAAGATATTATGTTTTATTCTCCTTTTCACCTCATCATCTTGTACTATTATTACCATATTATACATGATGTGTGGAGGTATGGGTGGAAAACCACTCGGAGGAACTACCTCATGAACAAGTCCTTGTATCAAAGCCTCATCAATGAGGGGATCATCCTCATGGTCTAACTATTGAATCCTATTTAGAAATCTTCATGGGGGAATCTCGAAATAGAAAAGGTGTACCAAGTTGAAAGAGTATATCTAGTGGAGCTAACTTAAGTTGGGTATAGAATCAAAACACATTCATTTATGATTCGTGTACCAATTTTCTCCCAAAAACTAGTACCCATATGTAATGATCCAATAATAATATTTATAGAGACCTGGTGAATAGATATGTCATCCACTAAACCAACACTAGAGTCCCTATATTAAAATTCAATGTCGAAAAATGTAACATTATTTACATAAAACTCAAACCAATCTCACAGATATACAAAACACCAAAATCGGGTCCAAAGATATAACCTACCTCTTATACCACGCTATCGAGAATCGACTCTCTATGGCCCACTAAGTCGATGAAAAGTTGTGTCTGACTCACCAAAGCCCACATCTAATAGGCTAGGGGCTGAAAACAAGTTCCGAGTAGTAATAACACTCACATGAGAGGCCTTATTTTATAATATATGCATGAACAAACACATCTCCAAGTCTATATAATGATGAAATGAAAAATAAAACAATTAATACCAAGACATTCATACATATTAATATCAAAATCAGAGTTTGATGAATAATACTAGAAAATATGAATGGAAAAATACAATACCACCAAAAATTATAAAGAGGTACAACCAACATTAAAGTGGGGACTATAGTAAAATGTGATTCCTCATATGAACCATGGTAGTCTAGACAAATCTACACTATGTCTTCTACCAATCCACCATGAACCTCACAAATGGTTGGTCATATTTATAAGACACAACATGTGTAGGAAGAGCCAGTGCAGGGGAATGAATAACAATACCCCGTAGGAAATCCTAAAATCCCAAAGCATAAAACATCAAGATATTAGTAATATCATCATAGGAAATTTCAATCAGAACTATTATACATATAGATATAAACATCTAGATATACTCATGGTAGACACTAAATCTACAGGTAAGGTCACCACTATATTTTTACTATATGATTCTTCTCAAGATTTTATAGTAATAATAATCCCAACGAACTCACTCCATGATTCTGATATCAGTAATAATGTTTATTTGAAATGTCATGCTCATTGGTTCTCACCATTAAGAATTACATACTGGATATTAGAAGGGATTGATACACTGAAGAGGATTAAACCTCGGTCCATTGGGTATTCCAATAACATAATCTAGATTAATTGATTATGTGGGGATTTGATACCTATGTAGTGCTGGTCACACTGATTCTAGGACCCCACTTAGGCAATTGATGTTAGAGGATTCCACCCAGAGCCTCACAGAGGGATATCAAAACAATATTTAAAATGAGTCCCCTAATTGGGATCCTGATCCTTTAATTGGGATGTAATTCAATAATATACTCTCATGGAAATGGACTGAGGGAACATACCATAAGGAAAATTTTCCTTGGTGAAGAGAAAAATGGCCATAGAATTCTCTAGAAATAGAACATGGTGTGTACCAATTGTACATGGTGTATCTTTCCAGTCTTAGTTTTTCCTATGTTTTCCAGCCCATGAGCATGTACTCTTGTTCATTCCCATGTACACCGAGTCATTCATGTGTACCTATGTGTTTTCTCAGGTACTTTTTCATATCGGAGTATCGGGTACTAATCATGTACTCTAGATGTGTCATGTATGTGGAAATGTATGGACACGTGTATTCTCTGTGATACATGATGATATGCTAGGGAAGGTTCACACAGTTTGTGTCATGTGTCACATGGTTTGTGATATTTTATTTTCATGGAAACCATTGTGTCATTACCATGTCCCCATACATGGCATGTGTTCATCTGTTACATGTCGTGTATTGTATAATTTTCCAGAAAAATATATTTTTTTGATGAATTTTCTCCCACACCACGAACATTAGATCAATCTATGAATATTTCAATTGATCATGGATCTGATCTAGCTAATCTTTTCCATCATAACTCGCCATAATCTGGATATCTTATTCACATGGATAATCATCATGTCACACCATCCCATTACAGCATGTCAAAAAATTAAATAAAAAACTCTAATACATTCTTGATTCATCATCAATTTTTTCAAATATTGATCTATCATAAATACCACACTCAAATCTACATGATCAATTCATTTCATTCAATAATAGTCTAGAAAATATTGATTAATCTGTATTTTTCAAACTATTTTCCAAAAAGGAATGTCGATGATGAATACATGAATAATGGTGGATGAAAACCCTGAAACTTGGGAGATTAATGTAGCTATACCATTTTCAGGATATCCCTGAACCATTTCCATTAAAAAAATGGAGACACACAATAAAAAAATTAAAAAATTTCTCTTAAATCCCATAAATTAACCTGAACCAGTAATATAATCGATCGAAAAATTAATCTGTTGGTTAATTAGATTTGTGTTCACCATAGAATAAATAATCATGGAGGAAATATACACAAAATATATTTCATAACTCAATATTACTTCAAGTATTGAAGAATAAAAATCATGTTTCATAGTAATTGAGAGGATCCTTGAACTCTGTTGGAATAGACGACCCATGTAGTATTAATCACATCCCCCAATAAGTGGAAATCCACCATCATCTCTCCAAATTCTAATATCTTAGACTCCAAGTTTATATATGAAACCCCAAGATCTTACCATAACAAAATTTTTAAATAGAATTAATTATTTGATTGCATCATCACTTAATAAAATAAATTTAATTATTTATTTATTATTCATGCCTCAGAAAATATTTTTAGAAATGTCTAAAGTCAAAAAAGTTTATATCGTTCCTAGAGGAAACCCCACAATCCAAAATCAATAGTGTCCTGAGATTTACAATCTAAAACTTTATTTGGATTTTATTTCAATTTACTATGAAAAGTGTCCACACATAATATTAATATATTTATAGTTTCCCAAATATCAATTTTAGGCTCACAAGGCCTCAGGATCTCATGTCGTCTCTGTTCCTAGCAAAAAAAATATTTATAGATATATTTATAATATATATGTAACAAAATAATACATTACTTGATTAGTCCAAGAGTTTCACTAGTAATTATGGTATATGGTATAGGGGTTAACCTATATGAAATGATGAGTAATTCCCTCACTATAGTGCCCCCTGGCCATTTAATTGAGATGAGACCATTTACCCTATACCATGGTGACCTCTACACTGAGGTCTAAGTAATGGTTAAAAGAAGAAGTCCCTTGTTTAAGATTGGTGACCAAAATTCCTAGGCCATTAATTTGGTCGACTATGGTGGTGTCTTGGGTGACCAAAGTACCTAGTCTAAATAGAGACTAGTTGCATCATGGTCCCCTCCCACTGGGCATTTTGGTTGGGAGGCCCCATGGTGAGGAACAAGGAGGTTTAAATTCAAAGACTAAGTGTTTCATTGGGGGTTTTACCTATCAAGGAAGGACATGCTAAGGTTGGTCTTCCCTATAAATTTTGGAAAGGACCACAGGGAGCTCCATAACATGGATCTGGTTATATTGAGGCCTGGCATATCCTTTTAAAAACAATGATTTTCCTATTTTTACCTTTGTGTGATTTATAGTGTTTTGACCTCTTTTCAACCTATTTTACATTATGTAAGTCCTCATAAATGGGATATCTTCCTTGTTTAGTAATATTTAGTAATTTATATCTCGATTCATGGTGGAGTGGATTGTTATTCACTATGATGGGGAAATAGAGGTATGTTTATCCCTCTGTTTCCATCATTTATTAGTTTCAATCACTAGTCAAAGTTCTCGATCCATTTATATATTTTTATTCCCTAGTTCTAGGCAATGATCTTCCACTTTTATTCATGTTGTCTATGCTTGAATCATAATCTTATTTTTGATGAGTGGATGTCTTCGATCATAAGTATGGTGAAATTAATGATATCCCTCAAAGTCTCATCATTTTTATAATACATGTGATGTGTGGTTGGATAAAAATACTACACGTTTGAACTAAATTATAAATAGTTTCCAGTTATACCCAATTTAAGAAATTGAATATTCCCATGGGCATTTAGTTGTATGATGGTGGGTATATAGGGGGATTTATCCAACCATGAGGTGAGCCTGATCATGGAAATTAAATTGAGATTAAGAGGTGGACATAGGGGTTCATTATAATTATGTAATTTGTCATGTGTTTGTGGGGATTCCTATGATAATAACTAGGATCGGGTAAAAATTCTTATTATGAAAGACCCCAAACATTTTAAATAAATAATTTAATGAACGATTACCTAAATACATGGAATACATTCAAGAAATTATCCTTGGATTTAGGCTTCCGATTAGTTAGTTTGAATACCATGGGGAAATCCCCAAGTATTTGACCATGAGAATATTTACTTGAAACTCCTTGGACACATTCCTCATATTCGACTATGAGAATATTCATATAGAATTCCTTAGATGTTCTCCTCATAATCGATAGTAGGCCTATTGACTAATAATTCATTGGATATGATCCTTGATTTATTATTTGAGAATTTTTGTATGGTATTTGTGATCATCGACATTTGGATCTAGCTGAGGAAGGTATGATTATTACTGGTTGTCATTATGGAACCCTAGGATCGATGATAGTCTATTTATTTATATTTTTCCTTCATTTTATTATACACATCAACATGAACTAAATACTCATATTGAATATTCATATGGATGTAATTGGAGGTGTCTTATTGAGTTATACTCACACCCTAATTAGGTTGAAATTGATTCCCAACTAAAAATCATGATTGCAGGGCCTGATAAGGGTATGCACCCTATGACCGATGCATGATTTTTAGCTAGCATGTGGAGTATGGGATAAAGAATCAGTCTGCACATGGGACCATCTTGGGTATTTTATTATGTGTAAATTATTTTTTATCCCTTGGGTGTTTTTCCATATGTGATCAACCCATGGGGAATCCTTTTCATTGTATGACTACCTAAAATTGTATAGACATCATTTCAATATAGCATAAGGTATTTAAATATTATCACTTACCTTATTTTCTGTTTTTATTGTTCTTTGATTTATGATATTTTTATTATTTTTTCTATTATTTCACCCTTATCTAAGGTGATAGTATTCCCATCATACCACCATAAACCCTCTCTGTTGGTCAGTGGACTCTGGCATATGGGGATGAAAAATTGAAGTCAAGTAACACACCTGGTTTGGTAACTATCGAGTTAGTTAGTCTAGGGACATAAAAAAGTAGTTTTAGATACCTTTAGTTTTTCAAAATATTTTGGAAAGGATTAAATATGATATGGTTTTCTGAAAACTAGGTATAGAAGTTGTGCCTTGGAGTATTTAACACATGGACGATGAATGTTCCCTTTATTGGGGATGAGATTATTATTTTTGTTTTCAATTTGACTTTTGACCTACATCACATTGCATGACACACACGGTAATATTATTTATATTTTATGTTATTCTATACAATTCATCTGAATAGAAATAAGGAAATTATGCACACTTCATGATGTTCACATAGGATTCACATATCATTCACATGATTTCTTATTATTTGTTATCCTAACTATGAGACAAGGTTGATAATTTAAAGGGTAAAAAAAATTATATGTTGTTTTACCATATTATTTATAGTGGAATATTACTTAAAAAATTCATTTCTTTATTTAAATATAATTACATGATTATTAATCATGATTATTATAGTGAATTAGCTAAATAAAATACATGTCAGAACTTATAAATTTTTTTCCTCTATAACTGGTAATAGAAATTTCATTTACCATGTTTCAATAATGAAAAAATGTATTTAATTTAAAATGGAAAGTTGTGATAATGTGGATCCTATGTGTATTATTTGTACCTTATATATATATGGTTATGGCCCTCTGTATGGGTGGTTTTGATAGTGAGACAACTCGAGTTATAAAATATCTAGTGTTATGATATGTAGATAATTTTAGGGTGTGATTACTTTTATTACATTACTTAAATTGTGCTATCTAGAACTATTATAGTTATGAGTTTTTATGTGTGTGATTTTTATTATAGAAAAATTCATCCAAAAGCCTCTAGTTGATCTCTTGTATGTTTTTAATGATCACATCCTAGATATGGTTAGGAAAAATCCTCTTATAGTACTAGTTCAATCAATGGATGTTCAACTTAGGTGGAAAATATTGTGTGACATGAGGTCGAAAAACAATAGAGGCTCAATGAGCTATATCTGTGATGTTATAACATTATAGGGAGTTTTAGTTATGGATATCACCTTTTGTTTTGAGGAAGTGTGGTTCACAGGTAGCTAATATTTAGATAGTGTTTATTAAAAAAAATTTCAAACATTTGGAAGATCCTATGAAAATGGAGGTTAATATTGTCATGTATATGCTTTTAGGGTAGGTAAATAGAAGAGGGGATATCTTGTTCTAGGAAGTCCAATATGTAGGGATGGACTGGAAGTAATTTCATATAAGATTCTTCAACTATTTAATACACAATACACTAAGTGAAAATAGGTTTAGGGAGTTCATGGACCTCTAGAGGATAGTGATTTCAATAATGGACTATGTTACTCATGTTATGGAAATTTATTGGTTTATCATAATACTGACATGGGATTAAGTGACAACAGTGAGTCATTTTGAGGATCACATCAGGTATGAAATACAATTATCGATGAATGTTTTTGCCTACCAAATAATAGATCCAATATTTTTTAACAATATTACATTGAATTTCAATGTTTTAAACCCCAAAAATTTATTAATTTAAGTGTGATTGTTATATTTCTAGATTATAATAATAAATTTTTGTAAATTATAAAAATGGAATATTTATTGAATTTTATGTTTTTATATTTATATTTTATATTTAATGGTAAATCAATAATTTAAATGTGATTATTTGATTAGAATTTTTAAATAGAGAATAAATTTGTAAATTTATTGAGATTTTAGTTTTCCCTTAGAACTCCTCTATTTTTTTCATCAAAAAACATTATTTGTGTCCAATATAAATTTCAAATTGTTTATCAAATTATCTACATGTTGGGACACATATTTCTTTAGAAGAGAGTGGATCACACTTTTTCAAAATAATAATGGTGATTGGAGTCAAAGATAGATTGGGTTCATCAATATGAACGTCACATCAAGTATTATGCCATTAAATTTTCATCCATAATCATATTTGGATGAAAACATGAGTTAGAGAACTCAAAAATGAATATTTCATTCAACTATAGAAACCTAAGGTTCTTTCATTATAATGGTTTACCATGTGGAATAAAATTAGGTATTTATATTAAAATTAGTTTTAATTTTTTTATAAAAATTATAACCCTATGATCCCCTGAATCTATAAATTTCTTTTATTAACCTTTTCTATGGGGATCGACAACTTAATGCAAAAATCAGGCAAAATTTTTTGTAGTTTTTTTCATGTTTTTT
This sequence comes from Viscum album, assembly GCA_963277665.1. Lineage (NCBI taxonomy): Eukaryota > Viridiplantae > Streptophyta > Magnoliopsida > Santalales > Viscaceae > Viscum > Viscum album. The sequence goes on along the minus strand of OY728142.1, from coordinate 592,747,027 downwards.
GTCTTCATTTTGTATATGTACATTATGTTTTAATTAAAAAAATATTCGTTTTCCTCTCACATTTTCTCTCATATTCTCCATTGTGGTCTTGTATTCACATGATCATGAGTTGACAACCATAGTAATAATCTTGGGGAGTATTCTACTGTTTGAAAATAATTTTTTTAACATTCATGATTAAAATTTCAAACTTTCACGAAGTAAGTACATGGTTAATCTATGTTGGTTAGGATTTTTTTGTATCTACTTGGTCATATAAGGTCTAACTGCGACTTCTAAAACCATTTTACATTCGATGAAGGAGGTAGATCTATTGTGAAATTGATGAGTGTAGTATATGATCACAACCATGGAAGAAGAGGTTGTTCATGTGACAACCCTAATCTTTATTTAATACATTAACATAATTTATTACACAAAACCCATCACTTTATACAACATATAAGATCACGAGGTCTACTGTATTTGGGGATTAGGAACATTAAATAACAACTGAGAGCATAAAAACAGAACATTTTATTGAAAAATTCCTTTACATGACCTCTACAATCCTTTGTACTTAGCTTCTCATGGGATAACCAGAGGATATGCATAAGAAAAGGTTGAGATATAAAGACCAGTAAGTCAGTAAAATAGGAACAACATTAGGAATACTTTAAATGTTAGGAAATAGTCATATCAATGTAGTGCAAGAGAAACATGAACATAAAAGCATGATATATCATGATTAACATAACATGGAAATGTGGAAATAACATTTAACATTATTTTAGCATGATCCAAGGATCATTGAACATAGAGCATTAGTAATCCCTCATTGCAGTTGAATTATCATGATTAAACCCTAATTTCACTTGACGTATCATGATTGTAATCTTTATCGAATGCATTTGAGCACTATCAGGGTGAACCATTGTTAAAGATTTCATTTCATGCCTAAATGTGCCACATGTATCATATAACATGGATTCATTAAACCTCATAATTTATTCCATGATAAATTAAATGTGGAATTTTTACATGAAACACTATAATCAATATGTAAATGTTCATAACGGTGAATACCCTTGATAGAGAAATGGGCATGGTATTCACTACACAATAACACTGGCTTGGAAAATCACGGTGCAATTTCGGCAGCCTAACGACGTGACATAAGTATTCATAAAAATGGTTGATGAGAGAGAAATGGGTGTCTCATAATATTTACATGAAATGGACAGTAAGGTATTCATATAAAAACATTTCTCAACATAAGTAAAGGAATTTAAATTCATAATACAATTTAATTTCTTGAATGTAAACGAGGAGAGAGAAATTTCTTACGAAATTTCAGCATGGTAACGGGTGTACAAGGTAGGAATTAAATGAGAGTGAAAGGGGTATCTCATAATTCAAACATAAATAGGGATGTATTGGGGAGGTGAGAATCGTACCCCAAAATTTGTAATTGAAATTAAAATGGTATAACAACATAATGAAATTGAGACAGAAATGAGAAAAGAGGAAATCCCTTACTTAGAAGTGTGATCCCAAATACTTGGTAGATGTTTAAGAGAGGATTATTGGGAGCTTGAGGCACCTTAGGAGGATTATATAGAGAGGAGGGTAGAGTTTTGTCTAAATCCAAAGGCTTTGAGTGAATAGCAACTGGTAGCTTGGGTGGGTTTATATATGAAATGAGAGGGTTTATTATTTAGGTTTGGGTCACCATATATTAAACAAATCAATACCACAAACCAGAACATGGTTTTTTCCCATGGTTTTTTCCAATGGGAAGTAGAAAAAAAAAATTAATAGGCTAATGGCCAAACTTATTAAAATATTGAGGGTACTTATGTGGAGGTGAGTCACACTCTTATGGAAATTCATTTAAAAATTGAAAATGTTTTATAACTCTTGAAGGGTCCAATAAAGTTTTGTAAAATAATTCAAACAAACATAAAATCACATTATTTTAATGATAAAACATATATTGGTCGAACATATCATTTTAAGTATTTTATTACATCACTGTTGGGTCATTATGATGTCATAAAACACATTATATATTTGAATGGTATATAATTTTTACCCAAGAGTGTTATTGTCTGAAATTTTTTGAAAAGGTCACTGTTGGATAATTTGGATTTCCTGATTCCAAAAATAATATTCATTTTATCTAAATAATTTTCTAAAAATGTGAATTTTTACTTTTAAAATAAAAAATGACATTTATCGAAAATTCATGGGTTTTGAAAAAAAATGGCTTTCAAACCTTAATATAAATTACAATTACATTCATAAATTTATACACTAATTTGTATTTAATAAGAATTAATTTAATAAAAATAATATATTATTAAAATATTATTTAATTCAAAAATCCATTAATTCATCAAAATAGATTTCTTCGTGGAATATTAACTGAAAATACTATTTGTACATTAAAAACTATTTACAATAATTAAATTAATGTATATTAATTACAATATATAAAAATAATTCACAGATTCATAGTGATAAGGTCTTGTTACATGGCCCCTTATAACACCAGCATAAGACCGAAGGGTAAGGTGTGTGATGGTGACATACTCTTGGGGTGGCTCAAATAGAATTACTAAAGTGCTAATCTCTATCAAATTCTAGTTGTCTCATAGGCAGTTCCACTCGAGCTTAACGTATTCAAGCTGGGATTGGTGTTGGTCAAGGGAGAAGCCCAGTGATGCCACCTCCTTTCCGAGCACTGACAAATGGGCTTCGTATGGGGAAAGTCTACAGGATGAGGCCATCACTTCCTTTGTCTGAGTTAATTGGATTTGTTAAAGACCTATATGTATACTAATCATGTGATTATTTTTCAATGGGTATATTAGAAAATGTCACAATTCTTAATGGAATTTTAATATCCAAAAACATAAAACCAATGATGTTAACATTTTATATAAACATTTAATTAGATCAAGAGGAATTTTCATTAATGAATGTTTGGGTCGTTACAATCTTCCCCACTTAAGAAATTTCACCCATGAAATTTCCTTTTACCATACTAAAACAGATGTGGTAAAATCTGCTTCATTACTTCCTCCAATTCCCACATCGCTACTTTAAACTTGTGGTATTTCCACATCACCTTGACGAGGGGCGTTGTCTTATTTTATAGAACATTTTCTCTATGATCTAAAATCTTCACTGGTTTCTCCTTGTAAGAAATATCATCCTATAAATATACCATATCTGAAGAGAGTACATGTGAAGGGTTTGGTATGTAATTCCTTAAGAGATATACATTTAAGACATCATGTACTTTGTCCATGGTATGTGGAAGTGCTAGTCGATAGGCCACGGCCCCGACACGATCAATAATCACGAAGGGTCCAATGTACTTAGGGCACAACTTCCCTTTCCTTCCAAACCTCATGACCTTCTTCCATGGAGATATGCATAGAAATACCATTTCTCTAACTTTAAACTCATGGTCTCATCGATGGTTATCTTCATAACTCTTCTATTGACTCTGGGCTACCTTGATATGCAACTGAATGGTTTTCACCTTCTCCACCATTTCTTTGACCAAAACTGGTTCTAGCAGCTTACACTCACCGAATTCTTCCCAACACACAAGTTTTCTGCACCATTTCCCTATAAAGGGCTTCATATGGAACCATTCGTATGCTAGAGTAGAAATTTTTATTTAATGATAGTTCAATCAGTGGAAGATGTTGGTCCCATAATCTTTTAAAGTCCATAGAACATGATAGGCCATTAGTTTGAAGATGATAGGCCATACTGAAGTTTAGATCAGTGCTTATAGCATGTTGGAGACTTTTCTAGAACATCGAGGTGAATCTCAGATCACGATCAGATACAATAGATAGTTGTACTCTTTGTGGTATTACCACTTATTTGATGTAAATCTGTGCTAGTTGATCCTATGTGATGTCTTCTCGAATCACGATAAAGTGAGATGTCTTCGCAAGACGATCCAAAATGACCCATATAACATTGTTTCCTCTGGATTTCCATGGAATTCCAGTGACAAATTCCATGGTAATATTGTCCCACTTCCATGTTGGTATGGGTAGCGGTTGCATTATCCCCTTATCCATTTTCCTCTCACCCTTCACTTGCTGACATGCTAGGAACATTGATGTATATTCTGCAATCTCCCTTTTTATATTATCCCACCAAAAGTTCTCTCGGAGATCTCGATACATAATTGTGCTCCCCAAGTGAATAGATATGTTTGATCTATGTGATTCATCCAGAAGTTCCTTCTTTATCTATGGATTAGATGGTACACATAATCATGGCCCAAATCTCACAATTCTATCCTTGTCAACCACGAACTCGGAGGATTTACCATTTTTGATAGCTTTCACCATTTTTAGAATTTCCACATCCATTCTTTTGAGCATCCTTTATTTTATCCCAAAGAGACGGTTGAGAAATTATTTGTGAAAGGATTGATGATGTTCCCTTATTTATGATTCCCATGTCCATCTTCATCAAAGCTAGAAAGATTGGATCCTTCTCAATTCTCATCAATGTTAGAATCACAAGATCTTATCTACATAGAGCATCTTACACATTGTTCGCTTTCCCAGGGTGGTAATGGATTGAATAGTAATTGTCTTTGATCAGCTGTAACCATCTTTTTTGGTTCATGTTCAATCTCTTATTCTGTGAATATATACTTGAGGATTTTGTGGTGCGCATATATTTCACACTTCTCCCCAAAGAGATAATTTTGCGAAATTTTGAAAGCAAAGATCACCGCAACCAACTCCAGATCATGTGTTGGATAATTATGCTGATGAACATTAAATTTCCTTGAATAAAAGGCAACAACTTTGTCATTTTTCATCAACACACATCCTAGGACCTTCTTCGAACCATAACTAAATACCAAAAAAATTTATCCACTTATGGGTAAAGTGAGCATGGTCACAATGATTATACTCCTTTTCAACTCCATTAAGATTTATTCACATTCATAACTCGAATAGAACATTACTACCTTCTGAGTTAGCTTGGTATAAGGGCTGGGTAATCATGAGAAATTTCTCACAAATCATTGATAATATCCATCTAATCCCAAAAAGCTATGGATATCCGTTTCCGATGATGGCCTCAGCCACCTGTCTATTGTGGCTGTCTTGGAGATATCCACAGATATCCCATTTTTTGTGATGATATGTCCCATAAATGAGACCTCCTTCAACAATAACTCACACTTTATATACTTTTCGTAGAGCTTCACCTTTTGCAAGGTCTCTAGTATAGTTCTTAGATGGTCCTCATGATCCTCCTTGGTTTTAGAGAAAATTTGAATATCATCTTTAAATACTACCACAAATTTGTCAAGGTAATCTCTAAGATTCTATTCATCATGTCCATGAAGATTTTTGGAGCATTAGTGAGTCATAATAGCATTACTCTGAATCTATAGTGCACGTATCTTGTACGAAAATTAATCTTGGGGATATCTTCCTTCTTAACCCTTACTTGATAATATCCCAACCGCAAATCCACCTTAGAGAGGTATTGTGCTCCACGTAGCTGATCAAACATGTCATAAATTTGTGGTAGAGGATACTTGTTCTTTATTATGATTTTGTTAAGCTCACGATAATTGATGCAAAGGTGCATTGATCTATCCTTCTTTTTGATGTAGAGAACTGGTGCACCCCATGGTGAAGCTCTTGGAAGTATAAACCCTTTATCCAAATTCCCCTGTATTTGATTCTTATATTCCTCATGCTCTGTAACTTCCATTCTCTATTGAGTCTTTGATATTAGTAACAACCCAAGTATATGGTCAATTGAGAATTCAATATCTCATATAGGAGGAAGACCAGGAAATTCCTCGGGAAACACTTCATCAAATTCCCTCACAGTAGGCATCTCTTTATGGATGGTTGCTTCCTTGGACACAGTCATCTGACCAAGATACGCATGCTCATAGGGAAGTAATATCCATGATTTAGATGATGGGGAAAAAGAAGATTGATCTTCCACCTCCCACTTTTAGAGAAATATGGTTCTATTCTTCACATGCGGATTGATTTATTTCTAATGACAATTTATGTTGGGTCTATATATGGAAATCCAATCCATGCAAAGAATTGCATCAAATTCCACCAGAGGGAGTATGATAAGGTTCTCTAGGAATTTCAGTCCACAGATTCTTATAAGGGAGGAGTTATATTCATGGGATGCAATGATTTACCCATTTTATATACTCACTAACATCTTAACTTGCATTATTCTTGGTGGTACTGGGATTGTTCTACTAAACTTTTTGGATATAATAGAATGCATAGAACCAGAATAAAAAAGTATGTTCTCAATTCTTGAATGAATAACTAGCCTACCTATCACCACTTAATTTTAGAGGTTCATTACAGTGGTATTGATGGAAATAGATCTCCCTTGCTGCCTCAGAGGTAGTTGGTTGCCTCTGAAAACCCTTGGCTTTGAGAACTGATTTGCAAAGTGCCCTTGTTCATTGCAGTTGAAGAAATGAACAATACGCTGAGAGTGAAATGGAGAATCCCTCTCCTCTGTCACAGCTGCGGGTTTTCCTCCCCAACAGTTAATAGACAGGTGCCCTTCTTTTTTACACTTAAAGCATTTCCTCATCCCCTTCCCGAAATTTCTGAGGTGATTCTTTCCACACCATTGGAAAGTGGGGTGCTTAATCTTCATAGCACCATTGGATTTATCCATCAGACCACCAGTATTGAAGTCCACCTTACGATTCATATCACCATGATACCCCAAGGATTCGATGATCTCTATTTTGACCTTGAGGGCATGTCGTACAATCTCTTCATAGCTGTCGAAGTCACGAATCTCCAACGTTTTCCGCATGATAGGTTTTAGCCCACCAAAGAAGCGGTCAAGCTTGAATTCAATGGTAACAAAAAATCTAGATGTGTATCATGAAAGCCTTTTGAAGTTTTCCCCTTACACTCCAATGGATTCACTGACTTTCTGCTTGTGGGAAAGGAAGCCTCTTTCCATCTTATGTTAGAGGGTGCGCAGAAAATATTTATCGAAAAAAATCTTCCAGAAATCCTTCCATTCTAACGCCTCGATCTCCTCATCAGGCACTGTATTTCTGATCGATGCCCACCATTGATCATATTCACCAACCATACAGTAATCATCCATGAGAATGTTATCTTGTTCAGAACATTGAAGGATAGAGAACATATTTTCAATGGAGTTGATCCATTGTTCAGAGATTGAGGGATCAGATGATCTATTAAAAGTAGGAGGCCTTTGTCTCATGAAGCTCTCGATAGCAACTTGTTATTTCTTAGGGGGGTTTAACATTCCACTTTACCCATGATTCTATTCAAGACTTGAGTTAACTGATAGAGTATCATGACAAATTTCATGATTCCCGCTCCCATCAGAGTGGGAATATCATTAGAACGATCATCACATTGATCTTCATATCGATTGTTAGATTGAGTCCTCCTATTACCGGCCATTTTCTGTAATAAAAGGAAAGTTAGGGGTAACAACAAAGGGTAATCCAAAGACAAAAACGGATGACATATACATTAATTTTATTTCTTAAACTTATGAATCTATAGGCTTTAATCTTTGTTATCCATGATCTACTTTCCAAAATATATTCTTAGGGGAATTTTTTTCCTTAATATTGTTTCATACGAATCTTTTGAGTTTACCAAAGAATATCCCCTAGGAGTGTCATAACAAAGAGTGTAGCGAGGCCCGTTTTCGTGTACCAGGATACCCCGAGTCAATCCCAAAACTCTTTTTCAGGGGTATCACCCCTGGGTACATATGTGCCAGAGCCACCTCTACCTGCTCGTATCCAGACATGGATGTATTTGCTTTAAAAACCAATTACTCAATACTCAAAAAAACATAGGGATTTTTTTATTATACGTAGTCTTGTCACTAAGACTTTACTAGGGTTTTCTAATCATAATCACAAAAATAACTAAACCAATCCTCTAATACCAACTATGACAACCCTGCTCTTCATTTCACACTTAAACAAGATTTGTTTCATAAATCCCATCACTTGATACAACATGGAAGATAGATAATTCTAGAGTCTTTGGGTATTAGTAACATTACATAACAACTTGGAACATAAAAACACATCATCTTATTGAAAACTTCCTTTACATGACCATTACAATCCTTCGTACATAGCTTTGCATGGGATAACCTGAGGATATGCATAATAAAAGGGTGAGATATAAAGACTAGAAAGGGAGTAAACAAGGAATGACTTTAGGAATGCATTACTGGTTAGGAAATAGGGATATCAATGGAGTTTAAGAGAATCATGAACATAAAGTCATGATATAGCATGATTAACATAACATGGAAATGTGGCCACAACATTTAACATGATTTTAGGATGATCCAACGATAATTGCACATGGAGCATGAGTAAAACCTCATTTCACTTAAATTAGCATGAGTAAACCATCATTGCACATGATTTATCATTATACTAAAATTTACCCAATGCATTGGAGTGCTATCAGGGCGCACCCTTCATAAACATTTTATTTCATGCATAAATGAGCCACATGGATCGGGTAACATGGATTCATTAAACCTCATAATTTATGACCCAATAAAGGAAATGTGGAATATATACCTGAAACAGTATAATCAATATGTAAATGTGCAAAAAGGTGAATACCCTTGATATATAAATGGGCATGGTATTCACTACAAAATAACATTATCTTGGAAAATAGCGGTGCAATTTCGGAAGCGTAACGACGTGACATAAGAATTCCTAAATATGGTTGATGGGATAGAAATGGGTGTATCATCATATTTACATGAAATTGAAAGTAAGGGATTTATATAAAAACATTTACAAACATATGTAAAAGAATTTATATTCATAATACAAAGGAATTTCTTGAATGTAAATGAGGAGAGAGAAATTTCTTATAGAATTCTGGTATGGTAATGGGTGTACATGGGAGGAATTAAATGACAGTGAAATGATTTAATCATAATTAAATCATAAAGAGGGAATTACGTGGGAGGTTCTAAATCATACCCCAAAATTTTTAATTGAAATTCAAATGGTATAACAATATAATGAAATTGAGAAAAAAAATGAGAAAATAAGAAATCCCTTACTTCGAAGTGTGAGCCCAAATGCTTGGGAGAGGATTGAGAGAGGATTATTGGGAGATTAGGGCACCTTGGGAGGATTATAGAGAGTGGAGGGCTGATTTTGGTCGAACACCAAAGGCTTTGAGTGAAGATGAAGTGGGATCTTGGGTGGGTTTATATATGAAAGGAGAGGGAACTCGTTTTTATATAGGTTTGGGTCACCACATATTAAACTAATCAATACCAAATTCCAGCCCATGGTTTTTTCCAAAGCAAAGTTGAAAACAATATTTTATAATTTTAATGGACGAACTTATTAAAATATTGATGGTGCTTATGTGGAGGTGAGTCACACTCTCAAGAAAACTCATTTAAAAAGTGAAAATGTCTTATAACTCTTAGAGGGTCCACTAAATTTTTATAAAATAAATCAAACAAACCTAAAATCAAATAATTATAATGATAAAACATATATTGGACGAACATATGATTTATATTGTTTTATTAAATCACTATTGGGTCATTATTATGTCATAAAACACATTATATATTTAAACGATATTTAATTTTTACCCAAAAATTCGATTGTCTTAGAAAATTATGAAAAAATAACCGTTGGATAATTTTGACATCCTGATTCAGAAAATAATATTAATTTTATCTAAATAATTTTCTAAATATGTTAATATTTTCTTTTAAAATAAAAACCTTCATTTATCAAAAATTCATGGGTTTTGACAAAAATGACTTTCAAACCATAATAAAAATTACAATTTCATTCATAAAATTATAAGATCATTTATATTTAATAAAAATTAATTTAATAATAATAATATGTTATTGAAGTAGTATTTAATTCAAAAATCCATAAATTCATAAATATATATTTCTTAGTGGAATAATAACTAAAAATACTATTTGTACATTTAAAACTATTTACAATAATAAAATTAATGTATATTAATTATTATATACAAAAATAATTCACATATTTATAGTGATACGGTATTGTTACATATCCCCTTATACCACCTACATAAGACTGAAGGGTAAGATGTGCGGTGGTGACAGACTCTTAGGGTGGCTCAGATAGCATTGCTCGAGTGGTAATCTCTATCAACTTCCACTTCCCTCATAGGTGGTTCCACTCAATCTTAACGTATTCAAGCTTGTCTTGGGATTGGTAAAGAGAAAATCCCAATGATGCCACCTCCTTTACAAGATCTGACAAATGGGCTTCATATGGGGCAACTATAGTGGATAAGGTCATCGCTTCCTTTGTGTGTGTAAATTGGATTTGTTAAAGCCCTATATTTGTACTAATCATGTTATCACTGTTCAATAGATATATTGGCAATGATCACCATTCATGACGGTATTTTAAAATATAAAAACATAAAACCAATGAAGTTCACATTTTATATAAACATTTAATTAGATCATGAAAAATTTTCGTTAATGAAATTTTGGGTTGTTACAGTTCACAAATGATAGAGTATTTTTATTAGGTTAATATGAAATCAATAATTAGATAATGAAATTTCACTCTAGGTAATTATATTGGGAGAATAATTATTCTTTATAAATTCATGTTTTCAATATTTTTCATCAAATGTTTACTTCTTGGATTTTTATTTCATAATCTCAACTCCCATATTTCAATGATTTCATAAAATAGAAAGAATCCAAAATTAAATAAGTGATAAAGAATAGTGAGTGATTGATTTTGAAATCCCTACAAGTGAGATGAATTAGGACATCAACAACATTTTTATAGAAAAAAATAATTTCTTTTACCATATATCAAAATGGGTGTGCACAAAAACATTGTGTCATTTCTAATAATCCAAGTGGTCTTTCACTTTTTATTTCCATTTAATATTGTAATTATTTTATTTACATAAAAATAAATCAAAAAAAAATCTATCTCACCCTCCCCATGGAAGAAATTGCCTTTCTATTTTCAAGATTATTCACTAGAGCTAGAAGTTAAATTCTCTATGAGGAGTATTCTAAGGAGATCAACCTGGACATTAAATAGGCTTTTAGGTACCCAATATTGTAATCATTTGACCATGAATTAATTTAGATACATGATTAAATTCAATATTCTTATCATCAGCTGTTCGATACATAAAAATATTCTACCATGATCCCTCTTAATTTTGTCAAGAAATTCAAGTGGTTTAGGCCTTAGTAAAAGATCGCCTATAGCCCCAACCATCTTAATAACTTTATCAAGGACTTCCTTGATAAGATATAGAGGGTTGATGAAAAAAATACCTTATGTTGTATGTATGGGATATTAAAAATCATTATATGAATATTGGAATGAATTTGTAAGTATCCACGTCACATATAATCCTCCAATTATAGAAGAAGTGAAATCAACACCACTCTAGTTTTCTCTTGATATCGAAGAAGAAACCACCTAAGTGGAATAATTTTAATTGAAAATGGAGGATCCCAAATACCTTCTTCCATGCATGTCCATACAAATCTAAAAAATAATTAATCAAAGAGGAAACATTTAATGTTAACCCATCATAGGGATTAAATCCATTATTTAACTAAATTTACATTGATTTTATTTAAAATGTATTTATAATTAACACCCAATATTTAAAGGTTTCATATTTTTCTAATTTTTTTTCTTTGAGGTTCAATATGATGTTAAAAATACACCAAATGAGAAAACCATGGAGATACTAAAAACAATTTAACAATTATATATTGGAGTAACTAAATAAATTCAAAAGTATTTTCATGGATTAATTGAGTCACATGTTAAATTTTATGAAGGCGAAGATAATGAAAGAGATTGTTTATGTTATACTTTTATTCAAATAGAATAATTATATGACTTCCCCTTTGAATTTTTTTTGATGCAACCTATATTGAGGAGACATTGTATGTTGATGACGAGTTTTTACAAGTATTATACAATTATGAGGAGGTATCATTCTTACTCCTACCCCCACCATGAAATATATACATTATTACAATGGGGATGGACCTAGGGAACTCAATCTATGATATTCCTTCCAACCAATGTGAAGAGAAGATAAATGGAATTAATGAAACATGGTTATTTAAATCAAATAATCCTAACCCACCACCAGATTATAGAAAATAGATGGTACATCCAATCTCATGGTTGTTAAAAATCTTGTCCCACTCAACCCATGAATTATCCTCTTTAATTCCCTTTATTTTTTATTTTTTGATTTTTATTTATTTGATTTTCTTGTTATTTATTTTCTACTTTTACCTATACATTTTTAGTGGATGTCACATAGGAGAAAAACATAAGGATACCCCATGAATAAGTTAGGTTTTAGTGATCAATTAAACTTGACTTTATTCTTCCTAATTAAATTCTATTTAGTTCTAAAGAAATAATTTTTAAATGAAAAAGCACAGTAGAAATTTAAGTATGGTGGAGTATTACCAATAAATTTAGGTTTCATGTTATTTATGATTTTTAATTTTTTGTAGTGTTTTTAGGTAGGGAATTTAAATTTAAAATATTGTTCTTCCTAGTTAATAGTTTTTCGCTAGTCCCGAGGGTTTCACTGATTTTTAAAATATTGAATTTCTATGATTTTTGAGTGAATTTCCACTTATTTTTCATTTAATTTTTTCTCTTTAAACTCAGAAATGGTTTATGAATGAAAAATAATTACGTAAAATAAATATTATAACATAAAAACTCCATATTAGGTAACTATATTATTGTGATAAATAATTACATAATCATTTAACCAATTATAAATTCATATAAGTCCAATGAAACTGGATTAAATGGGAAATTAGTACCCCACATCAAATTATGAGATACAAGGAACTAAATAAAAGAATAAAACAAAAAAAAATGAAATGTAGTTCCTAATTTTCTAAGTGGGTGGAATTTAGGTCATATGAATATTTAACACTAGATGAATAAGTATGTAATTAACTTATAATAATCCATTTGGGTTGTATAATGGAAATGGGAAGTGGGACATTGGTATAAAGAATATAAGAAAAAGGAATTGAAAATAGTCCCCCTTTTTGAAATATTAATTCTAAAAAAATTTATTCTATTCAAAATCCTAGAACATGAACATTTCCTTAAATTTAGGTAGAGTTATGGAGAGGACATAGAGAGGAGGAATCATATTTTAAATAGTTAATAAATAATTTATTCTTTTATTTTTTTTTGGTTTTGAACCTTGGAAGGATAGTTATTTTTATTAGTAAACTACATTGTATTTCCCATTATTTAAGTTTTTATGTGTGGAGGAATTTAATGACTGAATGTTTTTAATAATTTTAATTGGTAATTCAAAGTTCTAAACATCTCCAATAGGTTAATTTATGTATTATTTTTTTATATTATAAAAATAATTATTATTGAATTTTTAAAATGGTATATTTATTGATATTTATGTTTTTTATTAATCTTTGTTATTAATTGGTAAATACATAAATTTTAAGTGGTGATTTTGTAGAAATTTTTAATTATAGAATATGTTTGTAAACTGCATGGAAATCATAATTTTTCTATTTTAACTAAAAAATAGTATTTTATGATAAAATATTGTTTGTATGTAATAATAATTTAAGCTTTTTATAAAAAAATATTTCATGACGGGATACATAATCTACTTAAATACCATTAGGTAGATCAAAATAAAATTTGAGACAATGGGGCCTAAAGTCAAATATGGACTGGATTCATCAATCTAAACATAAACTCAATGATCAAGATGTGAATTTAGCATCCATTATTGGATTTGGATGCAATTTTAACTTGATAAATAGGAATAAAAAATATTTCATTCAACTAAAAACCACTAGTTCAGTCATTATTAAGGTCAAGCATGCAGCATAAAAATAGGGATATATTTTTACTCTATTTTTTGGGTAATATTTATTACCCTAACCTACCATAACTATATAAATTTATGTTAATAAAACTTTTAGAATATTTGAAACTGTATAGAGAAAATAGAATGGAATTATATTATTCTTTAATTTAGTTAATTTTATTTCATTTTGTAATCACACTGTATATTTAAATATAATTATTCTATCTCTCTTTGATCTTATTCATTGCAATATATTATACTCATGATAATGAGAAACTAACATGATGAGTCTACTAAGAGATTAATCTAGTGTTTTTACCAATTTCTTCACATATTCGTGATTAATATTTTATAATTTCTTTTAAATAGGTCAAGAGTAATTTATGTAGAAAAGATCATGTGTGTCTCTACATGGTCACTTGAGGTCCAGTCACTTCTTCTGAAACCATTTTATCATTGATTAAGGACGTTAATTCGATTTTATATCAATGAATGCACTATATGTTCCCAAACAATGAATAAGTGGATTTTCACATTTGATAGAGTTTCTTTTCTAGGTAAATATGAAATTAAAAATAAGACAATGCATGTAAACTCTAGATAATTATTTTTAGATAATCTCTTCTCCTTATAACTTTATTTTTTCGGTATTTTTCTTCTGATTTTACTTTTAGGATTTTCATTCCACAATATCAAATATTATATTTCATTCCTTTTATCAAGTATAAAATACCCATAATGAATTTAGGGATTATGAATAGTGAGTCCTGATTTCAAAATCTCGTCAACTTTAAAGACCATCATCTACAACAATGATGCACTAGGAAAAATAAATAATAATATATTCTACACCCTGTGAAAGGTTTGTGTCACTGACCCCATCAGAGGTACTGAATAAGACCCTCCTTACCAAAAGAAATGTTGGGGAAACGAAAGAATATTGTTATGGGGACAAAACCACATGGATCAAAAGTAGATCATAGGGTATTAGTAATTAGGTTTTTCATTAATACCACCATGAAAATAGTGGTAAGGGACAACAAGATGATGGTTTTGTGTAGTTCCATCAGTGTGCAAGGCATGGAAATGTCTATTGTTATTGTAAAAAATCCAACTAGTTTTTCAAGATTATAGGTGGATAGGAAACCTAAAAAAGGTTATAAAAGATCATTTAGTAGTTTCCTAGTGACATGGTAACTAGATAGGTGTAATGTTTTTTTGTTTAGTCAGGTAAACCATGGAAGATGGGCAGCTGGAGTTCAATATACTATTCTGGATAGGGAGGTGGAAATGGACATGGGTAGGGGAAACAACATCAGTATGGTAGTACAACTTGGGATGGTCAAGAAGGGACTCAGGGTAACATTGCAGGCTAGTACGTTTTTTATATCTTACCCCATAGATTAGGATACTAAAGATTCTAAAGTCTGAGGTGCAACTTTGGTGGCTTATACATTAACTTATACTTTAACATATAATCTTTACATTATTTCAAAGTTTCTCAATTTATAATGGGTTAGAGGAAATCCATAGAGTATATATATGGATTGATGTATGACATGTCGTTGGGAGTGTGATATGATATAATTTATCAATGTAGTGAGTGTGACCTTTTGATTAGTTTATATAGGTTTCTATGGGGTTTCATTTTATTAGATATGAATGGTTTCAATTAGATTCGTGGGATTGACTTGATAGTGTTATACCAAGACCATATCAATTTTTACCACAAAAAGTATCTTTCACTTCATCCAAGGGTGGTAGTTATGTCCACACTATAAATTGGGATTTATAGGCGAGTCATTCAGTACCAAACCATCATCAATTGGGCAGGGTTATACCCAAGTTTCAAGTCTTATAACGATTGAAATGGGAACTCATAGGCTCTATTTTATACTATTTTTCATCAAATAAGGGATTAATTTTTTAACGATTTCACTTGGATACCACATAAAATAAAAAACATGTTTTCTATTGAGCTTATTCCTAACATGGATCCTATTTCTATTATACCTTATAAAATTACTTATGTGGAGTTTTGGGAGCTTATGGACCAATTGGGGGACCTAATGTCTAAGGGATTCTTAAGGAAAAGTAAATCGTGTTGGGGTTCTCAAGTCTTATTATCTAAAAATAAAGATGTTACCTTAAGGTTGTGATTGGATTGTAAAAAGTTAAAGAAAGTTGTGATTAAAAAAAGATATCTTATTCTAAAAATTTGGGAACTAGTTGATAAACTGAGATGTGTATGAGCATGTTATAGGATTAAATTTAGATCAATCTATCACTAGTTGAGTGTGAGAAAATTATACATAAAATTATCTGCTTTTAAGATAAGTTATAGGTAGTATGTGTATTTGGAGTTGTAGTTCAGTCTAAAAAATGTGTTAGCATTGTTGCTGTATTGGATGAATTAGATTTACCACCCATATGTGGGAAATTTTGTGGTTGTTTTCATTGATGATATTATTAGGTACTCCATGTAAATGAAGGATCTCGCATGATATCTTGAGGTTGTTTTGGTTAACCTTTAGGATCATCTATTATATGTTATGATCACTAAGTGATCTTTTAGATAGACCAAGTCCACTTCACAAGACATATTATTTGAGGTTGGAATATCAGTGGAACCTAAGAAGGTTGGAGAAGTAGATTCTAGGGAGAGACCTAAGAACATTTTTTATGTACATAGATTTCTTTTATTATCCAATTATTAATAATGTTTTATCTAGAAAATATCTTGTTTGGATGTTCTAATAACATGATTGATAAATAATGGAGTGAATTTTTTCTAGTCTAATACTTATTATAAAACATATGAGAAGCTAAATGGAATATTGACTACAACACTAATACAAAACATACCTAACTCGGGGATACAGTGCATGATATATTGTTATGTGTCAATGGTTTTGTAATGAACCATCATGATTCAACAAAAAATCCACCTAAGTTGGCCCATCATGGTGAGGTATAACAAGGATAAAGTTAATAAGTCATGAATATAGATGAAATAATACATAAACCCAAAGTACTATGTGGAAGAGAATAAAAAGATACAATCAAATACATACATACAATCCAATAGAATAAAAAAAAATAATGAATTAGAAAAGATCACAAGTCTCCATTTGACCCATCATCACCTCCAAACCAAACCGAAAAGAAGGAAAAAATAATAAGAGAATCCATCATGCTATAAGATTACATTCCCTTTACTTGGATCCGACAATAGAATATCTAAAATCACCCATAGGAAAAATTATGGTGTATGTAAAAATCCCAGTAGGATTCCACCATATAATCTATACAAGTTATAATATTATGAATTATGTAGTTATTACTTTAATAATGATGTTTTTAACATAACACATTTTATAAATCTAGAACCCCTTATAATTCATTTTTTCGATTGGTTTTCATAAAATTAGTTAATTTTCTCAATGAATAAATATGAAAAGTATAAGTGATAACATGTAAAATCATATCCATAAACCAAAAAGTACCCATGTAAGAATCCAGATATTCTTTTCATGTATGTATTTCATTTCAGGTTATTTTCGAGAAAAAGAGGAGGTTCTCTAAATTTCAGGAGTACACGCCATGTAATTAAATGTACAAACTGTATACCTTGTTGACATGGGTGACCATGTACTGGCCGTGTAATGGCCAAGTACATAGATGTGTGTGGTGACTTGAAGACCGCCTAAAGCGGGTGCCTATTAAGGAAATTAAACACCATCTTCCATTAAATTACACATTTTGTACCTTATTTTTATTTCATTAAATGGATCGGGGTCGCGTCTAATCGACAGAACACCCTTCTTCTCTACTCGTCTTGTCTAGGAGCGACCATACGACACGATTCTTCTCTGAGCCCCCGACCCTTCATCTGTTCTCTGAATCAACTGTCGTCAGTTGCGTTGGAATTGGAAGGGTAAGCTCTTCCTTCTTCTAGAGACTCATTCCTTGATTTATCCTCTCTCGTAATATATCCTCATTTGAACATTTTTAGATTTTTTTAGGTCTACGGTGTTCTATGGAGATTCGAAGCTTGAGGTTCACATATATCGAGAGTACAATGCCGAGGTAGGTGTTTTATGCCTTTTCATAGTTAGAATTTGGGTTATAAGTGAAAAAGAGACCAATGCCCTTCTGTGGGGTATTGTGTTCATAGTTTTTAGCCTTTTTATTGCCTGTTATTCCTTGTGTTCTTGAGTAGAGGATTTATGGTTGTGAATAGGGTTAATAGCCATGATATGGATGTGTTTTCCCATGGTTGTTTGATCTTGGCTGTTTAGTCTAGAATTTCATGTTAGGATATTTTTTCCGTTCCTATTATTGTTTGGATGGAGTGATTATTTATTTGATATGTTGTTCCACGCCTTGAAGCTAATTATCCAAGTAGTACTTTGAGGTTTACTTAGGCTACTAATCATTTTTTGCGCATGATTTCTTTACACGGGGTTGTGGGAACCTAGTTTAGTAGACCATTGAGGGAATGGACATTGAGGGCTTCCCCAGAGTGTCTGTTGTTTTTTTTATTACGATACGAAATCATAGGGGGGGATTGATATTGAGCGATTCCTCAGATGGTCTATATATATGTTACGAGACCATGGGAGGAACTGATGTTGAGTGCTTCCTCAGAGTGTCTGTAGTTTACCGTTAACAGACTATAAGGGGAATTAATGGTGAGTGATTCCTTAGAGAGTCATTGATTATATGAGACTATAGGGGGAATTGATTGTGAGTGATTCCTGAGAGAGTCTTTGATTATACGAGACTATAGGTTGAATTGATGGAGAGTGCTTCCTCAGAGAGTCTTTGTTATATCCTTATTGTAATTTGAACCAGAGGGGTTAGGCTCTGAGAACTTCCCAAAGGGTTACTTGAGATTGTTGGCCGAACTAGAGGGGATAGGCTATGAGAACATTTCCATAGGAGTGTTTGTACTTGTTGGGTTAATTTAATTATTATATGTATGTGATTATAATTGAAACTGTAAGATTGTTTACTTTTGAGTACTTCCTTGTTTATTACTTCTTTTTCATATTGCCTGCCATATATATTCACTGACTATAAGGCACAAATCATTGGGTGGTTTCCTACTAGGATTTATCTCACACCCTTTTGGGTTATGTTTTTAGTCTGAAACAGATTATATTGTAGCTGGTATAGATAAGGGAAAGCTCCCTTCTTCTTCTGGTACTTGATTTCTGTGGTGATGGAGAGCACGGGACCAAGATGATGCTTGTGATGCTACTGGAGTTATTCACCTGTTTTCTTTTTTTTTACTTTGGTTTAGTACCATTTTCCAAAATTGAAAATTGTTTCAATGCTTTCCTAGACATACGTATCATGAATCATTTATATATGTTCTCCAGTTGTTTATTTACTTTCATCCATCCGCTTTTCATTGTTGTATTGTATTATTACTGCTTCTGCTATTTTTATTTGTTAATTTATACTGCATTACTCTTCCAATTAGGGAATAGTTTCCACACTATAACACGCAATGCCCTCACTACTAGATGTAATAATATGGAATTTGGGGAAATGCGCCTGAGGCCATGTTACTAACAAGGTATGGGGAACCTTTTGGCACCTCTGGGTGGCACCCGGAAACAGGATGTTACAAAGTGGTATTAGAGGAATTATTTTCTTCTTGACTTACTGTTTGGAGCCTATAGCTAGGGATAAGATATAATAGGTACATGGTAATAATCTATTCCCAGGAGTAGCTAACTCGTGTGTAGGGAAAAGCTAATCTACCTCATTTATTTCAATTTTTTTGGTTTTGAAATTATGACAGTTGAGTTGATTTCACAATTTGGTGATTTACATGTTTTGTTCTATTATCGTTGATATTATTGAGGATCTATTTTTGTTTCAACCCAGTGAGATGAGGGTATTCCATCTCATGAATCATATAGAAAGTTTCTAGAGATCACATGTCATGAATTCTTGTCATTACATTTAGGGTGCATAAAAGAATTCATGTTGTTTTGATAGATGTTGTGCTACATATGCATGCTGTTTTGATTGATGCTTTGATAGAATTCCTACTATTTTATAGGGTTTAGGATTTTGTAAAGTTTCATTTTAATGAATGCCAAATATTGGTTCTGGAGGTGTTATGGACCCTCATGGATCGGAATTTGGTGGGTAATAGAACTATAATACAGTATATGACATGGATTAGATGCCAAAATTTGATACAAGGGGATTATGGGCCCTCGCGGATCGAAATATGGGACTTTAATGTTCGTTTGAGTGTTTTTCTGGGTTCTGGATTAGTTTTTGAGGCTTACTCTTTGGAAAATCCAAGAATACATGGCATGTAATAATAAATACATTCCAAGTATCCTTCTATTCTGGAATGATGAAATTTTATTAAGTATATACCATGTAATGTATATACGCGTCATTTAGTCCTTAGCTGTGTGACTGATTGTGTGGTTAGAGACACGGGGTTAGGAAATCTTTATTGGAACATGCTATGTACTAGACGTACATGCTGTGTTGTTTAGACCATGTTTCCATCCGTCTGACTAATGACGTGGGAGGATGAAAAATTAGGAAGTATAATGCATGTGCATATAGAAGATTCCATATATATTCAGTTGTCTAACCGGCCATGTGACTAACAACATGAGTCGGTGAAGTTCTTAGAGTACATGCCATGTCTGGCTAAAACATGCCTTGTAGTCCTATTCTAGGGGAACCTTGTGGGTTAGTCATGTAAGAGAACTCAGGAAGGGGATGATGATTCGGGCACGTTCCGTGTGTTAGGACAACACTCCGTGTGTTTGGGTGTTACATGACGTAGTTTGGAAAAAGTACAAGCCCACGTTAATTCTTAAGGGAACACGTTGTGTAGGTGTTATACACTTCGTGTATCCATGTTTTGAAAAACATGAATTATTTCATTATATTATTTCCTTATTACACTTCTATGTTTCATTCCTTTATAATATTGATCTAATGAATGTACTTGACCTTGTAGAGACATGCCACCTAGACGTCCTCCAGTTGTATGCCAGTTAAAGGGTAGTGATCAAATACTGAGCATGGCCGATCAAGGACCACTAGTAGATCCTCCAATCATTCCCATCTTGGTACCGGCCATTATACCGGGTTTAGGTGCTGATGTAAAGTTCTGAGTGGGATTTATGAGGATGATGCATACCTTCCAAGGAGTAACACCTCCCACCCCGTCGATGGCAGGATTGACACAGGTCTTTCAGCAGTAGCATCCTCCCAATTTATTAGGGGATGGAGGACCCCAGGCTGTAGATTCATGGCTAGAATCCATGCTAACATTATTCGAACATCTGAAGATTCCTCTAGAGAGTAAGTTCAATCTCACTACATATATTCTTCTACATTCCACCAAGATATGGTGGGATGTGATCTCATAGGCGGGACACCAGCATGGCATAGATTGTGATCATTTTTAGCATACCTTATATTATTACTTCTATTCGGAGACCTTGAGGGTCGATCGAGCCTGATATTTCATTAGTTTGGAGCATGGTAATATTTTATACATGGAGTATTCTTATTACTTCATAGATCTGTAGTTCTTTACACACTTCATAGGGGGAGTTGAGTTATTCCAAGCTAGGAAGATCGTGGATGGTCTCAGGCAAGACATTCAGGCTCCGGTGAAGATCTTTAGATTGACTTATCTATATTCTATCATTAATCAGGCACTAATCACGGAGTGAAAACATAGGGATTCTAGATTTGTGGGCCAGGGAGGTTCATCATCTAGAGTTAGTACTTCTCCGGCTAAATGTAGGAAGTGTCACAGGGAGTCTACACGTGGACATCAAAGTAAGAGGGATGCACCATCAGGTAGCCAGGTGGTATGATACCAATGTGGGAAGGTCGAGAATATGAGGATACATTGCCAGAGAGACCCAGTGGAGTGTCGATATTGCATCAAGATGGGTCATCGTCAGCGCTTCTATCAGTTCTTTTCACCATCATGAGGTGGCATGGGTTCTTCTATGACTCCACATTTAGGTGAAACACCACCAGTTTCTCACTTTTCTGAGAACAACAGTCCTTACGGTCGTTCGGGCTGAGGTAGAGGCTGTGGTCATGGTATCCAGTCTATAGGATTTCAGCGACAACAGGGTGGATCAACCCAGGGTGGGCAGGTAGGGTCATAGGGTCACAGTACAGGCCAGACTTTTGCAGTGGATCATGCCCAGTAGGAGTAGGATTCCAAAACCTCTACTGTCTGAGGTACAATTCATGTTTCCTCATTTTTAGCTTCTACACATTTTGATACAGGGTGTCCCATAGTTTCATATCTGTTATTTATATGGAGATCCTTGAGCTCTGTATCTTTACTTCTGTTGATGTCTTGATGTTGGAAACACCGTTGTGGATAAGAATGGTTAGTGTACAACAATGCAAGGGGTGTCCTCTTGAGGTTGGTGGGTGTCACTTCCTATAGGACCTTTACATCTTAGAGATGATGTGCTATGATGTCATTCTGGGGATGGACTAGTTAGTTCCCTTCCATGTTGTTATCGATTGTTGTCATTGTAGGCTGAGTTTCACATCACCAGAGGGCAAGTCATTTCATTAAATGGGATTATGGGATGCCCAGCCGAGAAGAGTAGGACCCGGGCATCATGGTTTGGGAGTAGTTACAACTGAGATTGCTAGTCTATATCTAGATGACCATGGATCTTCACAGTTGGAATTTTTCCTAATGGTTGATCGTTTCATTGATGTATTTCCAGATGAATTTTTAAGTTTTCCTCTTGAGTGAGAGGTAGATTTTTCTATTGAGATCATGACAGGAGTGGAACTAGTGTCCATTCCTTCTTATAGGATTGTTACACCAGAGTAACAAGAGCTCAAGAAGCAGCTAGAGGAGTTACATGCTAAGGGTTTCATCTGACCCAGTACTTCACCTTGGGGTTTGCCTATCCTGTTAGTGATGAAGTCGGATGGTACCCTACAACTTTGTGTGGATTATCAGAATTTGAACCAATTGATGGTCAAGAACGGATACCCATTACCGAGTATTGATGATCTCTTTGATCAGCTTCGAGAATCCTAGGTGTTCTAGAAGATTGACTTGAGATCCAGTTATCATCAATTGCATGTTAGACCATCTCATATACCTCTTATATCCAATCAGAGTAGGTATGGTCTATAAGAGTATGTGGTTATGCCGTTCGGTCTCATGAATGTGCCTGCGGTTTTCATGGCACTGATAAATCGAGTCTTCCTTCCATACTTGGATTCTTTCATGGTAGTCTTTATGGACTATATCTTAGTGTACTCTCACACTTCACATGACCATGACACACATCTTGAGATCCTTTTGAGTACACTGAGAGAGCATCAGTTATATGCTAAGCTATCAAAATGTATCTTTTTCATGGACCAAATTCACTTCTTGGGTCACGTTATCTCATATAATGGAGTATCAGTAGACCCAGATAAAGTGAGAGGAGTAGTTTCTTGGGAGAATCCAATGAAAGTTTTTAAGGTACAAAGTTTTATAGGGATAGCTGGAAACTACATAAATTTCATACAGGACGTTTCATGCTTAGAAGCACCACTAACGGGCCGAACTAAGAAAGGTCTGAAGTACCTATTGACTGATTTTTGTGCGTCATCCTTTTAAGAGATGAATGGGAGGTTTAATTCTGCATCGATACTAGTATTGCCGGAGCTGAGTAATAGTTATACTGTGTACTATGATGCATCACGTATTATGATGGGAGCAGTGCTTATGAACAGAATAGGATTCATTGCGTACGGGTCTCAACAGTTGACGCCACATGAAAGAAATTACCTGACACACGAACTTGAGTTGGCTATAGGTGTTCATGCTTTACACTATTGGAGACATTATCTTCTAGGAGTGAATTTTTTGGTTTTCACTGATGAAAAAATTACCAAGTATAACTTCACTCAGTGCGATATGAATCTGAGACAGTGAAGGTGGGTTTAATTCCTTCAGTCCTTCAACTTTGAGCTTTCCCACACACTTGGGAAAGGAAACACAGTGACTAATGTGCTGAGTAGGAGGACTCAGAAATAGGAAATTCAAGAGGCCAGTAGTGAGTGGAATTTTGTGGCTTTGTTATCTATGATACATTTGGAGGTGCACAACATATAGGGGAAGATGCTTCTTTCTTCTACGGTTGTTACCTCAATTCTACTTGATCGAGTTCCAATGAGGCAGCTATCAGATTATGAAAGCCTCGTTCTATGGGAGAGTGTTCTAGGAGAAGACCCTATTCCTGGAAGGAAAATAGGTGAGGATATGATCTTGAATTTTCATGGCCATGTATGGGTGTAAACATAAAAATTAAAGGAGATGATGTGGGACATTCATTCCTCAGTTTGATAAGTTCATCATGGTTCCACCATGATGTATCGAGATCTACACCGTCAGTATTAGTGGCCAGGTATGAAAAGAGATGTTGCTGGTTTTGTGATGAGATGTTCCACCAGTCAGTAGGAGAAGGCAAAGCATTAATGACCAGAATGAATTTTGCAGTAGTTACCCATTCTCAAGTAGAAGTGGAATGATGTCACAATTGATTTTGTGATAGGATTACTGAGGTAGCCTCATGGAAATGATGCAGTTTCATTTGTCTTCAATAGACTCACGAAGTTCACTGAATTTTTTATGATCTAGGAGACCTTCAGTGTTGATGAGTTGGGAAGGTTGTACATCTAAGAGAGTATTCATTTACATGGAGTTCCACACTCCATTGTTTTAGATGGGGATGCACATTTTACTTTCTTGGTTCAGGAAGGGACTATAGAGGGATTTGGGTACACAGGTTCTTCTAAGTACATCTTACAATCCTTAGACATATGTCTAGTCTAATCATACGATACAGTTGCTGGAGGACATGCTATGAGAATGCGTCCAAGATTTAGGAGGTTCTTGGAATAAGCACATGCCTCATGTAGATTTTTCCTACAATAAGAGTTTTCATGTAACTATTCAGATGGCACCTTATGAGGCTTTGTATGGTAGGCCATGACGATCACCTCTATATTGGTTGGAAGCAGGATAGATAGCTATGTTCGGACATTATCATGTCCCAGAGACCACAGAGTAGATATATTTGATTCGGAAGAGGATGGTTACTAAACAATCACGGAAGGAGTCTTATGCTGATTAATGGAGACGAACTCTAGAGTTAGAGGACAGAGATCAGGTTTTCCTATGTGTCACAATGAGGTTGGGACGTAGGAGGATTAGGAGACAGGGTAAGCGTTCCCCGAGATACGTAGGACCATTTGAGATTTTGGAGAGAGTTAGTCTGGTTTCCTATCAGCTGCTATTACCTGAGAGGTATTGGGCTATCCACGACGTCTTCCATGTTTCTCAGCTACAGTGTTACTTATCAAACCTATCTCATGTCTTTCAACTAGAGGAGGTTGAGCTAGAGGTGGATACATATTTCTAGGATCATCCTATCCAAATTGTTGATCAATGTGAGAAGGTTCTTTATGGCCAGTATGTTCCGATGGTACGAGTGCTATGGCAGCATGGGAAGATACGGGATGAGACATGGGAGAAGGAGGTCGATGTACGATCACAGTGGCCAGAGCTTTTCGATGATTCTTCTTCTCTACTGCCTATCTAGGGAAATTCAGGGACAAATGTTATTAAGAGGGGAAGTTTGTAAGAACCCAGATCTTCCTTTCATGTATTTCTTTCGTTTCTCGTTATTTTAGAGAAAAATAGGAGGTTCTAGAAATTTTAAGATACATGTCATCTACTTATAAGTACATGATGTTTACCCAGTTGTTGCAGGTGACCATGTATTTTTCATGTAATGACCGAGTACATGGCCATGTGTGGTGACCTAGAGACCACCTAAAGCGGGGGCCAGTTAATGCAAGTACATGTTATGTACCTTTAATGTACACACTGTGTACTTTATTTTTATTTCATTAAATGGATTGGGGTCATGTATAATCAACAGAACACCCTTCTTCTCTATTCATATTGTCTATGATCAATAGTACGACAAGAATGTTCTCCAAGCCCCAGACCCTTCATCTCTTCTCTGAATCGACTACTATTGACTTTGTTGGAATCACCTCGGAAATCTATCCCTTCTTTTAGAGCCTTGTTACTTGATGTATCCTCTCTCATGAGATATCCTCGGTTGAACATTTTTAGTCTTTTTATAGACCTAAGTTATTATAGGGTGATTGAATACCTTAGGTTCACTTATATCAATTGTACAACACCTAGGTAGGTGCTTTATGCCTTTTTGTAGTTATTCTTTGGGATATATGTTCAAAAGTTCCCAATACCCTTCTGTGGGGTATTGCGTGTTTATGGTTTTTAGCCTTGTGATTACCTTCTTTGCATTGTGTGCTTGAGTATAGGATTTATGGTTTTTAATAGGATTCATTTCTGTGCTATGGATGTGTTTTCCCTTGCTTGTTTGATCTTGTCCATTTGGTCTAGAATTGCCAATTAGGATACTGTTTTTCTTTCCTAGTGTTGTTGGGATGAAGTGATTATTTATCTGATATGGTGTGCAGTTCCTTTTAGCTAATTAGCCAAGTAGTACTTTAAGGTTTACTTTGGCTGATAATCATTGTTTGTGCACGATTTCTTTTCAAGGGGCTGTGGGAACATGGTTTAGTAGACCATATGGGGAATGAACGCCGAGGGCTTCCCCAGAGTGTCTGTTGTTTTTTTACGATATGAGACCATAGGGGGAATTGACGTTTAGTGCTCCCTAAGAGGGTCTATAGATACGTTATGAGTCCATTAGAGGAATTGACGTTGAGTGATTCCTCAGAGTGTATAGAGTTTATTGTTAAAAGACTATAGGCGGAATTGATGGTGAGTGATTCTTGAGATACTCTTTGTTATATACTTCATGTAATTTGAACCATATGGGTTAGGCTCTGAGAACTACCAAGTGGGTTATTCGAGATAGTTGGCTAAACCAGAGGGGGTAGTCTGTGATAACTTTCTCACACAGTTTCTTGTACTTGTTTGGTTGGTTTCATTGTTCAATGTAAATTATTTTAATTGAATCTATAAAACTATTTAATTTTGAGTACTTCCTTGTTTATTACATCTTTTTTACATTTCATGCCATATATATTCACTGACTTTTAGGCATAAATATTTGCGTGGATTCCTACTGGGATTCGTCTCACACCTTTTTTGGGTCATGATTTTGGGCCCAAATAGATTATATTGTTTCAATTAAAGATAAGAGAAATAACCCTTTTACTTCAAGTACTTGATTGTTGTGGCTCTTGAGAGCATGGGACCAAACTGAGGCTTGCGATGTTGCTGGAGATATTCACTTAGTTTCTTTTTTTTGAATTTGGTTTAGTACTATTTTCCAGCATTGTGACTTATTTGGCTGCTTTCCTAGACATATGTATCATGCATCATTTATATATGTTCTCCATTTGTTTATTTACTTTCATCATTATTCTATTTACTATTTTATGGTAATATTACTTCTTCTGTTATTTCTATTTTTTAATTTATGCATCATTACTCAACCATTGAAGGAATAGTTTCCCAACTATCACACCCAAGACCATTGATTCTAGTCGACAACCTCTGGAGTTTGGGGAAATGAGCTTGAGGCCACATGACTAATCGGGTATGGGCACCTCTGGGTACCTCTAGGTGGCACCTGTAACTGGGACGTTACAACCCATGTAAGCACATATCCATGAAATACCATCATTTAAATCTTTGTGATGCTATCTCATATTAAAACCTGTAAGCAACAATACATGATAAAAACCTAACACATGATATATATTTGTAAATGAAAAATCGCTATCTATTATTTCTATGGCCAATGGTGCAACATGTACAACACATATAAATAATTTTGGATCCAAATGATATTATGCCTTGCAATAGTTCATTGAAATACCTAAACAACCCTTAGTGGTTGAAGACAAACTAAGGATGACTATGTTTGTTTCTCGATAGACCAAAGGTTCCCAATTTTCCCTGATTTTCAATTACATTTTAAAAAAATGCTCAAAATTTATAATACATGTTTAAATCCAGGACAATGTAATTCATTTTTCTAAAATTCAATTCCTAATCAGAGCCACCATTAAAGCATTTTAGAAAACACATAATTTGAAAATCCATTTTTAAGGGAAAACCTATTTAAAACATGTATCCTTGAAAATATTTATGGAAGTATTTTTACACTTCAATTATATACACAACCCAAATCAATTTAAAAAAATAATTATACAATCAATTAATTGGCCCTCTGTATAAGGTCACGTACTCTTAAACCAAGGAACCATAACACACAACACATGCCACATGATAATCCAACAAAAAAAGAAGGAATGAAAGGTCTAGGGAACACAACCTGGAATAAAGATACAACACAATGAATTTTAGATACATCAACATGATTATATACCAAAATCTATGTCATAGATAAAGATATATAATAAGAAAACACAAAGAATTTGATCCACTTACATGGAGGTAATTAAACAAGATCACCCGAACATTGATCCTTTAATATAAGGTGTTTGACAAGCCAAAACTGTTATATGAGATCCTCCAAAAACAATGAATCATGTAAGGTATGAAAGGGTCCGTTATAGATATTAAACAAGGGGTTTGAGAATTATTAATAATTTTTATGGGGAATTAAATACCATATGTGTGGTTTCCAAGAGAGGATCGCATGGTTAGACAAACCTTGCACCCTAATTATGAACCCCTCTTATTTGGGGTGAACATTTTCTACGTGGTAGGAACAAGGTATGATTAGTCATTCATAAACCATCAAAATAGCCCCCACATGAGTCCTTAAGGTTTGTAGGGTTTGTCTGAATAGTTTGGACAAATCGTTCTCCCCCTATAGAGCATCATCAATGGTTGCATTATTTTCTAGCCCAAACCACATGGTTTACCCTAAGCATGAACCAATCATTCACAACCCCAAAGGCCTTCAAAATTAAACAAATTTTAGAAAAAACAACCCAAAACGAACCTCCACTAATTAATGATCACAAATGGGTAATGTAATTCAATAAAAAAGTAATTGTAACATAAAATATCCCGAACATAAAGGCTTTCTATCCTTATAAACTATTCAAGAACTTGGATCTACAATGAGATAATTTCACAGATTTCTAATCAATGATTCCTTCTCCCATGTCATGTGGTTATCCCATCAGCACTTCAATAGTACATGTACTAGGGGAATCATTCTAATGTACATTACCTTATCTTGGAGATCCATAATCAGAAATGGATTCCCAATAAATATGGTATTGGGCTCAGAATCAATATCCACCCATCCAATCACATTGGAAGGATATGTTATATACCTCATAAACTAGGAAACATTGAACACGTCATTGAAAAATTTCAAATGAAATGGAAATTAAAACTAATAGGCAGCATTCCCCTAGCCTCTAATGATCTCAAAGGGGCCCATAAACCTTGATGCCAAAATACCGTATTTACCTAACAGATGATGTCCCTAGTGAGGTAAAACTCTAATGAAAATCTTATCACCAAGCTCAAACTCTATCATCTTATGTTGATCGTCTGAATAAGATTTATGGTGGCTCTATGTTGTTTGAAACATCTTCCAAATCAACTTCACCTTTTACATCATCTACAAAACATGACTCCCCCTACCAAGGACCTCTCTCTGACTTTTCCCAGCATAAGGGATATTCTACATGTACACCCATTAAATTATTGAATGGTATCCATCTTGATTGAATCCTAATAACTATTGTAATAGAAAAATTATACCAATGAAAAATCCTCTTCCAATATTACTCCAAAACCAAGAATGCATTCCCAAAGTATATCCTCAAGAACCAAGATAGATCTCTATTTATATGCATCCATTTTCTTATTATATGTTGGGATTAATTTCAATTGGGGACCCATTTCCTCTTAAAAACATTCCAGAATTTAGATTTGAACCTCGAGTCCCTCTAAAATATAGTTGTAGAAGGAACCCCATGAAGTCTCACAATATTTTGAGCATAAATGTCCTTATGATGTTCCACCTTCATTGCCTCTTTAATAAGGAGGAAATACACTATTTTCATAATTCGGTCAATGATCACTAAAATTGAATCCTTACCCCTAGAATTCCATGGAAAACCAACAATGATGTCCATTGAAACATCATCCCACTTCAAAAATAGAATGGGTAAAGGTTGTAACAGCCATATAGGTCTCTGATGTTCCACTTTAATTTTCTAACAAGTTAGACACTGTGAAACAAAAACTAAAGATGAACACATCATTATTGCCCACCTATAATAATGTCTCAATTCTTGGTAAATCTTGTTAACCCCAATGTTCATAGACCAACAACATCAATTTCCACTATCCATCAACTTGTCCATTAAGGAAAATAGAATAAGCAACCTGCTATAAATGTATAAGGCTCCGCTGAAAGACTAATACCACTCAAATGAGGTCTCCCAATTATAAATGGATTTCCCATATCATTTTAAATCGATGTATTTCACCAACATGATCTATTCTGTCTCATTGAAAATTGATTGAACCTTAATAAATCCAATAACAACTATCATACAACCTCTTCTATCCTAAACTCATCTCAGCGAGAAAACTCATTATAGACCATTTCTCCATTGATTCCTTCACAGATTGAGTTGTTAATTTTCTACTAATATAATCAGAGACCACATTTCCTTTACTAGAAGTACATGTGAAATAAAAATCAATCAACTGAAGATATTCAACCCACCTTCTATATCATATTTTCATATCGCTTTGAGTAAAAATATATCACTTATGACATGAATACACTATAACCCTCTCCCAAAATGGATAGTGACACAAAATTTTGATAAAATTCATAACTAATTCAAAATAAAGTTTATGGGATGGGTGGTTCTTCTCATGAGGGTTTAATTATCATGATCTATTGGCCCCCACCTATTTCCCTTGCAATAAGACACATCACAAACCTATGCCTGAAGCATCACAGAAAGCATCATAACCTGAAATAGGTTTTGGATGAACAAAAAATGGTTCATAATTAAACCTCAACATCATCTCATAAAAATTTCTTTGATAAATATCAATACATTCGAACATTACACCATTTTGAGTTAAAGATTTCATTTAATAATCATCCTTGGAGTTGACTAGAACAAATTTCTTATAGCAACCATCCAAACCCGACAATATTTGTATCTCAAACACCTTTTTAGGATTCTCTTAGTACATAAATATCTCTATATTTTGAGGTTCTACTGGGAAACCTCTGTTAGAAATCACACGCCCCAAAATTTTCACTTCGCATATACAAAACTCATATTTAGAAATCAAAGCATATAGACGATGTTTTCTCACAGTCTGAATAATGATATCCAAATGGTCTATATGCAATTATTATGACTTTAACTACATCATAATATCATCCTTGAACACAAAAACAAAATTATCCAAGAACAGATGAAATATTCAGCTCATCAATTTCATAAATACCGAATTATATTTAGTGAGACAAAATGGAACATTAGAAACTCAAAATTCCTATACTGCTTCAAATTTTTTTCTTAGGTATATAATATTCTTAGACTATCAACTATTGGTACCTTGTCTAAACACCAATCATCAAAATCCATCGATATCATCTAATTTGTTCATAAATATCATCAATATTGGGAAATGGATATTTGGTATGAAGAGTCTCCCTATTCAAATTTCAATAATCCATGAAAATTTTGAGACTCCCATCTACCTTAGTTCACTATTAAAAAAAGATATGAGACCTATTTTTAGAACACCAATGAGAAAAATTGATGTTTAGTCCAATCCTATGTCACTAAATGTTGGTGGTAAAGTAGATCCATGTTTTTACACTTGAAATATTTCACTTCGGAACCCTTCTTAGAATAAAAAAATGGATTCTACTATTTAAAGGGATTAAATTTGTAATATAGCCTCTAAGGAGGATCAGAATAATTTAGGCATTGATGACTAGGTCCAAAATTGGAAAAATCCTAGACAATGGAACGGATTTTATCAGACACCTGGTAGGGGTAGAATATAGAACAAGGGTAAAAGGTAATATGCTTTAACATGTTATTCATGTTAGGGAGGTGCTTATAATTTTTTTTCTCTTTTTTATTAGAGGCTTGTCTTTATTTGTCTGTTGTATTTTGTTCCATTGCATGGCTCTTCCTTTGACACTACAATCCTTGTAGCAATTTGTCTTTATTTTTTAAATTAAAGGATCATGGGATTAATTATCTGGTCTCATGGCTCCAACTATTTCAAATTAAATAATAAATTTTTTATTAAAAATATATTGTGATTAACCATTTATTTTATTTAATGTGTTATTATAAATAATATATTAATCATTTAATTCTAGAAAATAGGTGTTTGAATCCCACATCAAAAATATGGAAAATATA
The DNA here is from genome assembly GCA_963277665.1 of Viscum album. NCBI lineage: Eukaryota > Viridiplantae > Streptophyta > Magnoliopsida > Santalales > Viscaceae > Viscum > Viscum album. Next base: position 592,714,598 of record OY728142.1, on the reverse strand, counting down.
TCAAGGATGACACCCTTAAAAAGGGGACCTTGAGTGATATTTTAAGTAATATTTTCAGAATGCAAAAATTAAAGTAATACCAAATATGAAATAATTAAATTTTATTTAATTATTTTTTTATTAATTATATATATATATATAAATAATAATAATTAATTAATAGAAGGTTGGGAATTTTCTTACATAACACCTTATTTGTATTTCTTTTAAATAAGGTGTTCCCTTTGGTATTTTCATTTTGAAAAAAAAAGAGAAGATGTTTTCTAAGATAATGCCCTCACTTATACCCTGAAATTGTCATAGATCAAGAAATATTTTCCCAATTTAGGTTTTTCATAATTGTTTTGTTTTCATTATGTGATAAAATTTATCCCGCATGATGCCTTGGCATGTTTCACTGAGTATCAATCTACTTTTTTAGGTTATCATGTGACTTGGAGGGGTTTCACAATTGGGGTCATGTGGTTGGGATGCCATCTTTTTAGAAAAGTATCACAAGAGGGAGGTTTTCTAAGCGTTTTAACAGGTAATGAAAGAGGGTGGTGGTGTATAGAGTAGTTGTTGGAGGGGATCACATTGGGTGAAAACATTAAAGGGTAGGCCACTATAGATACTAAGAGATAAATATGGGGTCATGACTATGACACACTTCATTGGATGAGTGGTGTCATTCAATTACTAGGTATGGTGGGTGAGGGGGGTATTTCCCACTTCATGGGATTAAAACCCTAAGGTGAATCCTAAGGAGGCAGTTAAAGTGTTTTTATGGGACTTCAAACCTACCACGATAACTTTTTAAAATAGTGGATTCATGACCAATACATTATATATTACTCCATGGGATTTATTGGCCTATATTTATAAATAATAAATATAATGGCTAAATACACAATTATTAATATGGTTCTCATCATAACACACCCTATAATAATATATAAACCCGATTGGACTTGATTTTAGATTCATACAATTCATCATTTCAAAAAAAGGGTAAATAAAAATATAAGTATAATATTTTTCTATACATATTATGATAAATGAAAAAAATATTTCATAATAATTTTGAGACAAATAAAATAGATATATTTTTAAATAAAATCAATTAGTAAAATATTTTCTTACCCTTCACCCACTAATTCACTTTAATTTATCCCCAATATATAACCATCTATTATCACTTTTTTCCATATATCCAAAAAAAATTATTTTTATTTTGTATTCTTCATTTTATGGTGAAAAAATTAAAATTTTCAAAACAACAATAATGTGTGTAGTGAACATAGATTATTAAATCACACTATACACTAAAAGTAAAAACCCTACTAATTAGACCAAATATTTGCGAAATTAAACAAAAATTTCTCTATTGGAATAATTATTTTTAACACACATCTTTTATAAATAAGTTAAGATATAAAACTATATGTAACCAAATGGTTTATTGATATTCCATTATATTAGTTATTCACATTAAAGAAGAACATTTATAGGGACCTTTAAAACACTTGTTTATAAGAGATTAATTTTTCTAATATTTAGGAATATGTGAAATAGGTGAATGTGATGGGGTTAGTATGACTCTTAAGCATGAACATGCTTCCTAGAACTAATTTAAAAGTATAATTTTCAATATAAACAGGGAAGATGAAATTTTTAAAAGATACCTAAGGGACATAGTAAATCATTTTTTCACATTATTTAATATGTTTTATATCAAGGATTCATTAAGTTCTTAAAAGACAACACCATGTTGTATTTTTTACTATATTTCACCCAAATTGGGACTTTATCTAATTTTAATGTTTCTAATCCTAAAATATATGGTTTTTATTTTTCATACATAGACATATTTCATTTTGTTTAATTCCATTATAATGTTTGGGAACTCTAATATTGGTTTGAAATTAGTTTATTAATACATTAATGAAGGAAAATAATTTTTTTTCAAGGGATATGCTTCGTATCTTCATAATTTTAGACTTCCTTTATGTTGTTTCCATTTTTCTTCTTTGATTTTACTATGGATTAAAAAATTTCATAAATTTTTTAGTTTGTTAAAAAATGTCACATGGGATGATGAATCTATAAAAAATATTATTCTTAATAAAATTGTCTATAACATGAAAATCCCCAATTTATTTGGATTTGGATTACACCCATAAGCTAAAAAACATCAAAAAAGAATTATCTACTTGTAAATAACTCGCCTAGGAAATGTAACTATAAAATAAATGCCCCATTTCTAAAAATTATAACGTATAAACATGTATTTTTTAGTAATTTTGTAAATCCTAAAATAATTTTTACTGTTGTAGAAATTTTTTCATGATCTAAAAAACTCATGATTGTTAAAGATACACCTTCCTAATATAATCCAATATATAAATTTTTGCGAGTAAAATTTTCAAGTAGATGAAATTACATGATATAAACTCAAAATAGATTAAAAATCATGGTTGACTATATATATACTTATAAATTGGTCTTTATAAACACCCAAAATTCATGAATTATCACATAAAAATACCCGAAATAAATTTTTTACATTTGTTGTTTCATAAGATATATATAAATTTCTTTGATGTTCAAAAAAGTGACTAAATAAACATAGAAAGGATATATAATTAAAGGTGTATAAAGATACTACGAATGAAACATGTCTCAATGAGGTATATAGATCAAGGTTCCAACCTTTGATGTATGTGAAATTAATCTAGTTTGATATGTTGTTATGTTTTAAATAAGGTTTTTGGTGAAACATAAGTTGATGAGGTCAATGCCTAATAATGGGTTTTAATCATTTTGGGTGAATGCACTATAAAAACATGATGATAAATTACATTAATTGGGATTATAAATGAATAAATTTGATTAAATATTCCTGAAAAAAAATGATTGAATGTTTCTTGATAAATTTATAAATAATTAAAAAACAATAATTACCTCAACCATGGAATTCATTCTTTAAAGAAGAGATCAATCATCCAAACCCTATTTGTGGTGTACCATAATTTTTCGATGTGGTTCCAAATTATAATCCCTCTAGTGGTGATTGATATTTTTTCCTCATTTTTGTAACATGATAGATGATTCTCCAGGTGTTAGCATAAAAGAATCAATCACCTTATGTCATCCATGATGATTATAATAAGTGATCCTTCAATATCAATGATCATATATCTTATTTCAAGGTCTTGTGAGAGAATATAAATTTGTGGCATATAGATTGATCTGCGGGAAACCAATAAATTTTATTTGTAAATAGAATTATATAGGGATGGGAAATTTTATGTCCAAGTAAATGATTCTCCCACACCCTATGAAGTGATATAATAGAGGTTGTATACAGCTAGGGTTTATTATTATTAATTACAAAATTCTTTTAATTATATAATAAATCTAAGAAATACCCCATGATAATAATAATAATAATAATAATATATAATTTCACGCACCATCTTGCACATATTAATATCATTTTATAAATTAAAAACATTCTTATTTATTAAAATGATATTTATGATTATATCACTTCCATTACCAAGCACATAACATGGCCCAATCATCCTCCTCTGTATTTAACTAACACAAAATAATAAATATTTAATAAATAAATATTATTAATTCAACAAATAATTAAATATTACTTTCATGTTATTATATATATATTTATTTATTTAAACATTCACAAAAATAAATAAATATTATTCATTACCTTATAAAAAACAAGATATAAATTAATATTATATTCAGAGGGGTTTTGAATAAATATTTATTTTAATATTCACATAACTAAATAAAATATTATTAAAAAAAATAAATAAATGGTATTTATTACCTTTAAAATAAGAATTAAACTCATATATATACTCTAATTAGAATACATCTAGTGATTAAATATTTTTGATCAGTAATATCTTCAATAAAAATTATTCCCCACATAGAAAAATATTATTTATTCAACCTATTAGATTAAAATAAAATTTAACTAAGATCATGGAAACACTAAGTGGGTGACCCTTTAGGCCTTTTCCTTTGTGGCAATGGGAAGACTTTCCCAATGTCTAATATCATTGCATAACAACATGTAAAGACACCCAGAGTGGAATACTTCAATATAATAATAATAACACCTATATAGAAATGTTAATTACATAATATAATCAATGCCTTTCAATATACAATAATTAAGAGGGTTTCATTAATGTTTCATTAACCTATATGATTGATTTCTATTGTTTAACTATCTAAAATAAACTCTTCAATCAGTATGGATATGAAATTTTAGTTCATTAAATCCATTCAATCAAAGGTAATGTAATATAAACATCACTAAATGGAGGATATAAATACTATTTTAAATTAATCATTAATACAAACCACTCATGAGACACCCAAAATGTCCTACATTATAGTGAATATTGTGCATCATGATTTCCTTCAATACATCAATTTATAGGACACATGATATGCGTTAATTGTAATAGAAGGTCTAAGGATTATCACACACATTCCTAGATTGGAATATCCAATAACATTTAAACACATGGAATTATTATAGCTGTGTATGTTATTATAACATCATATCATAGATATTACCAAGTTAAAACTTCATGAGATGAAGTGTCATCCACTTATGAGTTTCAAAAACCTAACAATAACCCATATTGTGTGTACTATTATATAATGTTATATGAAAATGGTGTGTGATATTAAAAATACAATCATATAATTTAAAGGTTCTCATCATAGTTTCAAACTTCTATGACCTTTAAATAGGAAAAATATGTTATGGAATTATCCCATTATTGTAACATATAATAATATTCAATATGTTATAATAAATTTATTAATATTTAATACCTTGGATATGTAGGTAATCTAATGTAAAAAGTGGTTTGTTATAAGTCATAAACTCTAACAGACTCTTTATTTCACTAGATACAACTGAAAATAACTTTTAATCAACTAGTGTCACATGATGTTCATATATTTCTTGAGATAAGGCTTTAGTCAGTGGGACTTCCACATTCTCCCCCATGGTACCATTACTTAAAAAACAACATATCATTTAGAAAACTCCATTAAGAGACGAAATCCATTAGTATTCACCTTTTTTACCTCATTAGAAACTTGACATGTTGAATAATACCTTCATAAAATATTATCATAAAAATGATAATACTCTTACTATTTGTATAAACCAAAATTGGAATAGTTCATTACTAAATAGATTCTTAAGATACATCTAATGCCACAATGTACTTGGTTATTTTAGATAAGGAAAATTTATTCCTTGAAATTTTTTTATTGAATATATCCTTAGAATTACTATGATCCTATATCCAAATGTTCGAAAATAATACTACTATCATATCCCATTGATCATAAGTTTTTCATTTCTTCTTCTACCATGAACCCATCCAGTTCCACTTTCTCAAGTTCTATTGAACAACTATAACTATATTTTTGTGAAATTAATCTGTTTTTGTTTTATTTAAACATATTATGGATTAGGAATAATAAATATAAAACACATATAAAAATCATGGAATACAAGATATATTCCTAACACTTGAACTTGTAAAATTATATTCATAATATCCTCCCATTGTGACAGATTACATATCATTCTACATGATCAATAATTGATTTAATAATTTTTTACATCTGGTATATATTAAAAAACTTGTCAATATATGTACAAATAATAGATTTAAAAACCCATTATATATGTAAATAAATCTTATTACCTATAACATTGGTTTCTACTTTAAATTATACTTAGAGAAATACAATCCTTGTTCCTCAAAATTGGAATTACTAATCCATTTTTTCCATACATTATCAGTATATCTATCTTGTAAAATTATATTTCTCCCAAAAACCATTTATAGACACGTGAAAAGTATTTTTTTCAAAATAATATTATATAATCATTATTATTACTGCTATCCAATTATGTATTTTTTCATCTTTAATATATTATTGAAATTTATTGGTGTCACAAATCCTTTTAGATATTTTATTTACTTTTAGTTTCTTCTTACATAAATATTCTATATGGTATTTATTAATATAATTATCCTTTTCATCCAATATCCTTATATGATGATCCTAGAAAATTTTTATAATAAGTAAAATTCAAATATATTTATTATGATTAATAGTATAAATGTTTTTAATATATTATTTCTAAGAAATAGAAAAACATTAAAATAATATATCATGCTTAACTGGTATATTCATGACCATCCAGGTCTTGTTTTCAATTTGAGAAACCACAAGTAGTATCGATTCAAGAAAAAAACTAAAATTATAGAGTCCTTAAATTTTGGCCCACTTAATAAATTATTTAATTCCAATCAAATATTTCAATTTCAGATTATTTATAATTACTGTATACTTATAGGATTTATTGACCTTATGAATAATATGTCACCCACCATTATGAATACTAAAATCACATATTTGGGTTTAACTATACTATGAAACTACATATGGAACAATTACTCCCATTAATATATAGTGGAGTTTTATGTTCCTATGACAACTCTTGTGTATCTGAGCCTTAACTTTATCAAAGGCTATCTTTTTCCCACTATTTAATTTGGAGAATTTCACCCTATTGCAATTTTTTTATCTATTATCAATGATTATTTGAGGTGTATTATAGGTTATACTGTTTAGTTTTTATATGGTATCCTATAAAGTGAAACTTAGTGCATTGTGGTGTAAATTGTTTTCCAAAGACAGACTAAAAACAATTCTAAACCCAACACTAATATGTATATTAAAAAATATACTTATTTACATTCCATAATACATATCAAATACCATTTTTACTGTATTTGGAACCTTCATGAGATGTTTCATCATTATTGTATGAAACATTCCTTGGAAGAAACCGTGGAATATTTCTATTACATATAAGACTTTTCATCGATCCCTTTTTATACTGTTAGTACATTGATGTGAACGATAATATGAGTTTGGCAATATCTTCACATTTCATATAAATTATCAATGAATACTTGGTTAAGATATACTTTAACAATCCTGCATGGAGGAATCTGTATCCTTTACGAAGTGAATTTGTTACTCTATTGGGCATTCTTAAAATTTATTAATGGTATCTCATGAAGTATATTAATTTACAATTTTATTTACCTTTGAATAGTTAATGATAAATTTTTTAACTAAATCAATAATCATTGTGGCATATCATCATTTATAAAGGGTTATTTTTCAAATATATGATAACATAGTTTTTCAGCATAACATGTATATTTTCTAAAAATATAAACTAAAACATCCTTATATATATATAATTATCAACTTTTATTAGTTTTATTTGAAAAATAATTATTTTCAAATAATTATGTACTCTTAGAAGTGCATTTATATTCATTCTTAATTGCCTATGTTAGACATCATATTCTGGAATTACTGAACTATTAGTTTGATGTTCCAAAACAAAAAATCATTCCAAATATGAAATAATGTCCAATTATGTCTAAAATAGTCACTAAGATAAATATTTTTGTAATACTCAATACAAAATAATAGTTTAAATTCAATCCAATGGGAAATGGAGAAGTCATTCACTCCTCTATACAGATCACTGAATCACCCTTCGTCATATCATTATATAATAAATATTAAATCAAAAAATATTTCTATAATTTATTAGTCCCTATATTTGAATTAAAATATGTGTATATTAATATAGTATTTTAATACCCATGAAGTTAAACAAAAATATACTGATTAATATAACTAAACTAGATTATGTTGTTTACTTCTTATTCGATATTTTTCAGTTATGATTCTGATATCATTTCTTTCATCCTGAAAATAAATTAGTATTTTATTCATTTCTTATAATGACCCATACTTTACATACATTGTTATTACATCAGAATTGAATAATACTTATTACTACATATAACAAAACCATGATAGGACTGTATAGGTATAAAGTCTTTAGAAATAGGGAAACATAAACAACTAGTTCATAAATCATCTACATTATCTCCCGTTTATTTCATTATATCTAGAGTCACTTTTGGAATATCCTAATTAATATCCTTCTTCCTGACATGGGGAAAATAAAACATACAAAAGGGTGAGATCAAATGCTCATAAAGGGTAAACAAACGAAATATCAATCATATCATATTCATAAGAACATAAAATTTTGAAAATCGTAACTTGAAAAAGAGATCATAATATAATAACATGGGATAAATCATAGTAGTGAAATTTAATCCCAATAATCATAAAAAATAACATGAAAAATTGTGGCATACACACATAGTCATATACAATCATTTCTTATTAGTCAAGACTCATTGCCAAGACTATCCTAGTGGGCAAATTCAATTTCTAAACCGAGTTCACTCCTCATTCTAGTCCTATATCAATGTACCAAATTAACTTGTTGTTCCAGCCATGTCTATCACATGAGATATAAATCATTACCCAAGGCATTTTAGGGAGATATAGGTCCTACCCATATCATAATGAAACCATTCGTATTCGTTCCACAAAATCATAAATCATATATCATAGCATAACCCATGTAATAAAAATGGGATTCTTAAACACCATGCCATCATATCATAAACCATATAAGATAAAAGGACATCATAAAAATAATTCCATCATAACATAATCAAATCAATGTAAAAATATGGATAGAAACAGAACCCTATATTATCTTAGATGGAAAATAATTTTTTTAAAACCCTTGAACTCCATTCTTCAGGAAAATATCCATTCTACTTAAATTTTTTTTTCCTTTCATAACATTTCATACAATTTTAAACTAAAAGAAGTTAATTAAAAATAAACTTGAAAACATGTAAAGGAAGTTTCCTAGAAATAATGTTATATGAAATCATAAAAATCCATTCATGCTTTATAAGTTAAAAAACATTCTTCTCGTACTTTGGCCAGAAAAGACAAAAAGTATCTCTTACTGAAAACGACAAAAGATTATTTTCATATATTTTACTAAAAATTCACCAATAGGTAAAATTGAATTTAAAAAATTGTAGGAGGATAGAAATAATATTACATATTGATAAAACATTGATGTGGATGATAAATATGCCCCAGTAAATTCTGAAGTATAAACAATGTCGGATAAAAATGAGATTGTGAGATTTTCTATTACCTTTGGTCTGATATGCTTCATACATATCCAAAACTCCTGTATAATGATTTAAATAATTTCATTGACTTATTACAGAATCATATTCATTGTTATGATATCATATATGGTCATATTCTAATCTTCTTATTAGTAATATTTCATTGCAACTTGTTATTCGGGTGTTCATTGTTTTATGTTCTTATGCCTATTTTGTCGAATAAATTATTATTCCTATTTTTAGGTTATAGATAAATCATTTTAAGAATTTTATTATTGTAATATATATCATATTTATTCATTAAATTCATTTATACAATCAATATTCAATGAAGATCATGTAGAACGAGTCGCATCACATCGTGGAGACGGTAGACCGTACGTACGCAGGAGTGATGATATCATTATTTTGATATTAAAATCATATATAATTGGATGTTATATCATATATAAAAATCATAATAAGGTTATATTTATTATTTATATCATTTATACTCATTATCATACCCATCCAAATGATGAAATGTTTGAATAACGAACTACACCACGAAGTGGAGACCGTAAGTCGTATGTACGCACGTGTGGTGACTGTTTCATTCATAGGATGGATAAAACAACTAATATGGTTGTACCATTTATAATAACATCACATTATATAGATTATAATATAGTTATTATTTTGGAATGGAAACAACAAAGAAGGAGGAAGTGGAGGAAGAAAGGAACTTGAAATAGGTGGTGAGATATTTACCTCTTCTTTGGGTTCTTCCATTTTATTTGATCAAAAGGGCTACATAGGTTGGATTTATGACTTAATTAAAGCCTCTAGGATTAAGGTAGGACAATTTAGAGTGTATTTTGGATGGTTTTGTCTTAGAAAAATGTCTTTGGAAGTGTGAATTAGAGATAAGGGGGAGTTCCCTTTTATAAGAGGGGTGAGGGGGACCTTAGGAAAAACATAAAATATTATTTTATAATAAATTTATATTCTATTTATAATGGATCCAAAGTGACTTATTTTGAGGCTAGCATTGGGATGGGTCGAATCCTCTCAACCAATAGGTTTTATACAAGTTTAGGTTACCATGTTAAACTTATCATTTAGATTTATCTCTAAGATAAATAATTTAACTTTTACCGTGTCTTCTTGTATTCTTACAATATATGGTTAATAAACTTACTATAAACTATGAATAGAACCCCAATTGGATCATTAATGCCATATATATTATTATATAAGTCTTTTGGACTAACCTTAGACTTTTAGTAATAGAATATAAATTAAAAATTTAATATCTCTTTTAAAAACTCTTTTATGTCAATTTAGACACTATTTGGTATTTTGCTATTTCTAAATTCATAACAGCATTATTACTTCGAAAAAAAATCATCTAAACAACCCTAATATGTTATATTAACCTATAAAATTATTTGAATTCATAAAAAGTCTCAAATTACATTTATTTGGGTATTTATAATATCAATTATGTGAACATTTCATTAATAAGGTAATTATTGCATCAACATTGTGTCATAAATAAATTAAATTATTTAATGTCTAAAAATAATAAATAAAATACCATTATGTATTAAAGCATTTTATATTTGTAATTAATATTTATAGTCGAATTTATTTTATATATAACCTTATATTAAAAATTCTTTACTTATTGATCTTTGATTTTAATTCTTTTTACTCTTCTTTAAATAAAATAATAATAAGTGTCCTAATCTAATCCAAGTGGAGAAAAAAGGATCATATTTTATTCCTAGGATTGTTTTTGGTTGAATAACACTTATCCAATAGAATTAGGACATGTGTTAAGGTAATAATAATATCATTTTACCCTTAATTACCCTATTTACTTTTAACCATGGTAAATAAAATAAAAAATTACTATTCACCAAAAATAATTTATATTATTGAACCACATTTTACTCTTTGATATTAACTGCGTCTCTCGGATTTTCGAAATTCAACTCACAGAAGTAGTTAAATTATGTTTTATGTAAAATTTTAATTTCTCCTAGGAGGTGGGTAAAAGACGGTAAAATGTTCAATAAAATTTTTATCTATCTAAAATTATTATGAAATGACTTTAATGAATTAACTTGAACATATATAGTTATTATGTATCTATTTTTACCTAAAATAAAATTAAATAAAATAAATAATTATTTAAATAAAAATTCGGTTTTAAACTATAACTTAGTGTTTTTCACTATTTATCAAAAATTGAATGTTTTTAGAAAAATTCCAAAAATTTACCATAATATAATTTCGATATTCTGAATCCAAAAATTTAGTCCATTTTAAAAGATAAAGTTTATAAAATTTAAAAAAATGGGTATTACTATTCATAACGGCTAGTTTATATAATATTTTAATAGCATATCGTTGTTTAGTGAAACTTAGTATGGCGTACAACGCAAGCTATCGAGGAAGGTTGCTCTTGCGTGTAACACATGCAATGATAGTGTTGTGTGTAGTGAATTATTCCTTTGGTGTTACATAAATACCAAATATTTCTCACAAAATCTCAGGGTGTTACATTCTACCCCCCTTAAAAAGAATTTCTCCCTCGAAGTTCATCACTTCGTAATAAAAAGATGAGGATACCTATCCTTCATCATATCCTCAAGTTCCCATGTAGCTTCTTCTAATTGGTGGTTCCTCCATAAAAAATTTTCTTTCATAGAACTTTTTTTATATGATCGAGAATCTCTATTGGCTATTCTTCATAAGAAAGATCTTGCTCTAGTGGTACAACTTCTGAGCTTAGTACATGTGAAGGATCGGGTATGTACTTCCTCAGGAGAGATACATGGAACACATCATGAACATGGGAGAGATTCAGTGGAAGCTCCAATCAGTAAGCTACCTTACCAACACGATCCAATATTTCAAAAAGGCCAATATACCTAGGGCTCAGCTTGCCCTTCTTTCCAAATCTCATTACTCTCTTCCAAGGAGATATTCGTAAGAACACTTTATCACCCAGTTCAAACTCTAGGTCTTTTATTCGGTTTTCGGCTTAACTTTTTTGTCGAATCTGAGCTGCTCTAATGTGTTGTTGAATAGATCTTACCTTTTCTCCCATCTCATCAACAAGATCAGGTCCTAATAGATTTCTTTCCCCAAATTCATCCCAGAAAGTTTGAGTTCTGCATTTCTTTCCACAGAGAGCTTCATAAGGAGTCATCTGAATACTGGAGTGAATGTTATTATTATAAGAAACTTCCGCCAAAGGTAGGTGTTTATACCAACCACATTTGAAATCCATAGATCAAGCTCTCAACATGTCTTATAGAATTTTAATTGTCCTCTCAGACTGACCGTCTGTATGAGGCTGATAAGCAGTGCTGAAACTCAACTCTGTATCTAGAGTATACTAAAGACTTCGCAAAAAAATCGAGGTGAACCTCAGATCCCGATTAGATATAATGGAAATTTGTACTCCATTCCGTCTTAGCACTTCCTTCATATATATCCTGGCAAGCTGATCAAGAGATAAATCTTCTCTAATAGCAATGAAGTGTGCCTAATTCATAAGATGATCAACTATAACACAGATAGCATTATTTCCTTTGGATGTTTTAGGAATTCCAGTGACAATGTTCATAGTGATGTTTTACCATTTCTATCCTAGTATAGGTAATGGTTGTAACATCTCCATAGACTTATGTCTCTCATCTTTAACTTGCTGGAAAACCAAGAATGGAAAGACATATTCAGCAACACCTTTTTTCATGTCATCCCACCAGAAGTACTTTTTCAGGTCCCTATACGTCTTCATGCTTCCAGGGTGAATAGAGAATGAAGAATTATGAGCATCATCCAATATTTCCTTCTTTAATTCTGGGATGGGAGGAACACAAACTCGATTCCTAAACCTTATTATTTTATCACAATCAATGTGGAATTAAGGAACATTTCTCACCTATTTTTGTAACTCTTCATCTTCTTTCTGTGCCTCTTTAATCTTCACCTGTATAGATGGTTGAACATTAATTTTAGAAAGATAGGATTTTTACCCTTCCATTATAATTCCAAGATCCATCCTTTATAATTCCATAAATATTGGATCTTTATTTGTCCTCATCATGGACAAGCTATAATGGTCTTGTCAACTTAATGCATATGCCAACTTGTTTGCTTTCCCAGGGTGGTAATGAATTGAGAATTCATAATCCTTAATCAGCTCCAACCATCTTGTTTGGCGCATATTCAGCTCCTTTTGGATGAAAATATACTTTAAAAATTTATGATCATTATAAATATCACACCTTTCACCATAAAGATAATGTCTCCAACTCTTTAATGCAATTATTACCGTGGCTAATTCCAAATCATGAGTTGGGTAATTTTTCTCATGGATTTTTAATTGTCGTGAGGCATAAGATATCACCATATCATTTTTAATGAGAACATACCCCAATCCCTTCTTGGATGCATCATTGTAGATCACAAACCATTCTCCACTATAAGGCAGTGTGAGCAGACGTGCACTAGATAACTTCCTTTTTAACTCCCTAAAATTCTCGTCACACTCCTCCTTCCAAGAAAACTTAACTTCTTTTCAAGTCTACCTGGTGAGTGGATTAGATAATCAGAAAAAATTGTTAACCAAATGTCGATAATATCCATCCAAACCAAGAAAACTTGGGATCTCAGTTACTATTGTTGGTCTCGACCATCATTCGATAACCTCTGTTTTTTTTTGGATCCTCAGATATCCCCTCTTTTGAGATTATGTGACCCAAAAATCAAACTTTTTGAAGCCAAAATTCACACTTGGTAAATTTGGAATAAATATTATCCTTTCTTAGGGTCTTTAATAAAATTCTCAAGTGATATTCATTTTATTCCTTGCTCTTTGAATAGACAAGAATATTGTCTATAAATATGACCACAAACTGATAATGATAGTATCTAATGACTATATTCATTAGATCCATGAAGATATAAGGGGCATTAGTAAGACCAAATGGCATCACTATTAATTCATAGTGTCCACACCTTCTACGAAAAGCCATCTTTGGTATATCCTATCTTTTGAACCTTAATCGATGATACCCAGAATGAAGATCAGTCTTGGAAAAGTATTGAGCTCCGCATAGTTGGTCAAATAAGTCATCAATGCAAGGGAGAGGATATTTTTTCTTGATAGTGATCTAGTTAAGTTCAATATAATCTATATAGAGTCTCATTGTTCCATATTTATTCTTAAAAAATAGAATAGGTCCTCCCCATGGTGATGCACTAGGGCGTATGAATCCCTTATCAAGATTATCTTGGAGTTTCTTCTTCACTTCCTGAAACTCAATTGGGGTCATTCTATAAGGTGTCTTTAAAATGGGAATAGCACCCAGTATGAGTTCTATTGAAAACTCAACTTCACGATTTGGTGGAAGACCTGGAAATTCCTCTGGAAATACATCATCAAACTTTCATACAATGGGAATATTCTTAATCGTGAGTTTCTCTCCAACCATTTGAGATTAATAACCTTCATTTATTGTAATCAAGACCCATAAGATGGAATAAATTTCCCCATTAAGGGTATATTCATCCTTGCATTGATAGATGATCATAAATTTATTGGGAATATGAAATGTGACTTTCCTTCTTTGGAAATCAATATGAGCTACACATAAGGAAATACAATCCATGCCAAGAATCACATCAAATTCCACTATAGGAAGGATCACAAGATTTTTAGGAATCACTTTCCCACAAACGTCAATTGGAGAAGAATTATAAACTTTTGATGCAACTATTGGGCCATTAGGAGTTGTCACAGCTAACTCAACATCTAATTGTTGAGGTATTTTGGAGATACCTTTGGAAAAAATTTCATAAATAAAAGAGTGGGTACATCCAGAATCAAATAAAACATTTTCTACTTTAGAGTGGTTGGTAAGTGTACCTTTCACCACTTCTTTATCGTACTCCACATCGCTGATAGAAATTGCATGTGACTTTCCTTTTTCTTTGTCCTTATGATCTTGTTGACGTCAATCATCATCAACAACCCCTGGAATAGGGCATTGATTAGCATAAGGACCCATTTCCATTCACTTGTAACATTGAAGTGTAGGAGGTGCATTCTGTGTAGAATTTTCTTTGTTCGCATCACTAGACATCTTTTTCCCATCATTGGGCATTTAGATGATCGATGACCTTATTTTACACATTTTAAAATTTTACTTGTCCCATTAAGACAATTCCCTCCATGTTTCTTTCCACACTTTGAGAATAAGGGAAAACTCATCTTATTTTCAGTGTGGTCTTTAGATTTCCATTTTAATTCCATTTTCTTCTTCTTATAAAACTCATATGACCGATGGGTTACTCCAATCTCCATCTCGACTTTGAGAGCACATCGAACAATTTCCTCATATCTATTGAAGTCCATTATGGATAACTCCCTTTGAATACTTGGTTTTAAGCAACTAAAGAATTGATCGATCTTACTCTCATGATGGATAATAATTCCGGAAGCAAACTTTGCAAGTCTTGTAAAATTTTCTTCATAGGTACCAACATATTCATCATCCTTTTGCTTTATTTCAAGAAACTCCTTCTCTATCTTTATTCAAATAATTAGAGGGAAGTACTTATTGGAAAATATGTTCTTGAACTCGTCCCATTCCATGGACTCAATTTCTTCTCTTTGCCTCTTATTCTTGATAATATTCCACCATTGATCAGCTTCACCTTCCAAACGATATACTGCTAAGATAACTTTATCATTTTAAAAACATTGAATAATTGAAAATATCTTTTCAGTGGTATTGATCCATTGTTTAGCCACTAATGGATCAGTAGACCCGCTGAATGAGGGTGGACGTTACCTCATGAAGGATTCAACAGAATGTTGCTCCTTTTACTCATTTGGAAGTCATTCATGATTCATAGCTTGAGAAAGTTGTGTGAGAATGGATACAAGATTTTTCATTCCATCACCCATAACATTTGGTTGCTTAGGGGGACAATCTTTGCATTTCCCGTCGCATTCAGCATTAACACAGTTCCTTCGGGTTCCAGCCATTTACTAAAACCAATAAGCATAATGTTAGAAACACTAATCATAATAGGAAAACCGCATAATCAAGAATAAAATTTCACAATTAAGGTATTATCATAAGTTATTAATGGACATTTCTAAAACACTAATATTTTATTCTATGCTTAGACATAACCTTAGGGTTCTTACTAGGGCTTTCACATCCTAGTTTCCAAAGGATGACTATACCTTTCCTCTCATACCAACTATAACTACCCATAATTTACATACATTGTTATTACTTCAGAATTGAAGAATACTTATTACAACATATAACAAAACCATGATAGGACCATATAGGTATAGTGTCTTTAGAAACTGGGAAACATAAACAACTGGTCCATAAAGAATCTACATTGTCTCCTATTTATTTCATCGTATCTAGAGTAACTTTTGGAATATCCTACTTAATACCCTTTTTCCTGACCTAGGGAAAAGAAAAAATACAAAAGGGTGATCTCAAAATTCTCAGTAAGGGTAAACAAAGGAAATATCAATCATATCATATTCATAAGAACATAAAATTTTGAAAATCTTAACCTGCAAAAGAGATTATAATATCATAACATGGGATAAATCATAGTCGTGAAATGTAATCCCAATAATCATAAAATAAAACATGAAACTTTGTGGAATACTCACATAATAATAGAAAATCATTTCTTATTTTTCAATACTCATTTCCAAGACTATCATAGTGGACAAAGTCCTTTTCTAAACTGAGTTCACTCCTCATTCCGGTCCTGTATCACTGAACCAGATTAACTTGTTATTCGAGCCATGTCTATCTCATGAGATATAAATATTTACCCAATTCATTGTAGGGAGATATAGGTCCCACCCATCTCATAATGAAACCATTCTTATGTGTGCCACAAAATCATAAATCATATATCATAGAATAACCCATGTAATAAAAAATGGATTCTTAAACATCATGCTATCATATCATAAAACATATAAGATAAAAGAACTTCATAAAAATAATTCCATCATAACATAATGAAATCAATTTAAAAATAGGGATAGAAATAGAACCCTATCTTACCTTAGATTGAATATAATTCTGATAAAACCCTTGAACTCCATTCTTGAGGAAAATATCCTTTCTACTTCAAAAAAATTTTCATTTCTTAACATGTCATAAAATTTTAAACTAAAAGTAGTTAATTAAAAATAATCTTGAAAAAATGTAAAGGAATCTCCATGTAAATAATTTTCTATTAAATCATAAAAATCCATTCATGTTGTATAAGTTAAAAAAACATTCTTCCCGTACTTTGGCCTGAAAAGTCAAAAAGTATCTCTTACTGAAAATGGAAAAATATTCCTTTCATATTTTTTACTAAAAATTCAACAATAGGTAAAATTGTATTTAAACAAATGTATGAGGATATAAATAATATTAAATATTGAGAAAACATGGATGTGGGTGATAAATATGCCCCAGTAAATTCTGAAGTATAAACAATATTGGATAAAAATGGGATTGTGTTATTTTCCCTTAAAATAGGTCCGATATGATTTGTACGTATCCAAACCTCCTGTATAGTGATTTAAATAATGTCACTGACTTATTGCAGAATCATATTCATTTTTATGATATCATATATGGACATATTCTTATCTTCTTATTAGTAATATTTCATTGCTACTTGTTATTCAGGTGGTCATTGCGTTATGTTCTTTTTCATGTTTTGTTGAATAAAGTCTTATTCCACTTTTTAGGGTATATAAACCTCATTAACATAATTTTATTGGTGTAATATATATCATATTTATTAATTCAATTCATTTATATAATCATTATTCAATGAAGATCATGTAGAACGAGTCGCATCACATCGTGGAGACTGTAGGCCGTACATATGCACGAGCGATGATATCATTCTTTTGATATTAAAATTATATATAATTAGATGGTATGTCATATATAAATAATCATAATAATGATATAATTATTATTTATATCATTTATAATCACTATCATACCCTTCCAAATGAATAAATTCTTGAATAACAAACTACACCACGACGTGGAGATGATAAGCCGTACGTACGCACGTGTGGTGACTTTTGCATTCATAGGATGGATAAAATAACTAATATGGTTGTACCAATTATAATAACATCATATTACATATAATATAAGGGAGTTATTATTTTATAATGGAAACAACAAAGACGGAGGAAGTGGAAGAAGAACAGAACTTGAAATGGGTGGTGAGATATTTACCTCTTCTTCGGGTTCTTCTTTTTGATTTGATCAAAATGGCTACATAGGTTGTCTTTATGACTAAAGAAAGGCCACTAGGATTAAGGTATGACAGCTGAGATGGTATTTGGGTATGGGTTGTCCAAGAAAAATGGCTTTGGAAGTGTGAATTAGATAGAAGGGTGAGTTCCCTTTTATAAGATGTGTGAGGGGAACCTTAGAAAAAAGATAAAATATTATTTTATAATAAATTCATATTCTGTTTATAATGGATCTAAATTGACTTATTTAGAGGCTAATGTGGGTATTGGTATAAAGCCTCTCAACCAATAGGTTTTAGACAATTTTAGGTTACCATTTTAACCTTATCATTTATATTTATCTCTATGTTAAATAATTTAACTTTTATTATGTCTTCTTGTATTCTTACACTATATGGTTAATAAACTTACTATAAACTACCAATAAAACCTCAATTGCTTCATAAATGTCATATATATTATTATATAAGTCTTATGGATTATCCATAGATTTTTATGAATAGAATATCAATTAACAATTTAATATTTCCTTTAAAAACTCTTTTATGTCAATTTTGACACTATTTAGTATTTTGTTTTTTCTAAATTCATATCAACATTATTAATTCGAAAAAAATTCATCTAACTAACCCTAATAAGTTATATTAACCTATAAACTTAGTTTAATTCATTACAAGTCTCAATTTACATTTATTTGGGTATTTATAATATCATTTATGTTAATATTTCATTAATAAGGTAATTATTGTATCATCATTGTGTCGCAAATAAATTAAATTATTTGATATGAAAAATTATAAATAAACTACCATTATGTAGTAAGTCTTTTTATCTTTCTAATGAATATTTATAGTCGGATTTATTTTCTGTATAACCCTATATTAAAAATGTTTTACTTATTAAACATCGATTTCAATTCTTTTAACTCTTCTTTAAATAAAATAATAATAAGTGTCCTAATCTAATCCAAGTGGAACAAAGAGGTTCATATTTTATTCATAAGATTTTTTTTGGTTGAATAAAACTTATCCAATAGAATTAGGACATGTGTTAGGGTAATAATAATATCATTTTTACCCTTAATTACCCTATTTACTTTTAACCGTGGTAAATAAAAATAAAAATTACTATTCACCAAAAAATATTTTTATCTTATTGAACTGAATTTTACTCCTTGATATTAACCACATCTCTCTAATTTTCGAAATTCAACTCACAGACGCGGTAAAATTATGTTTTATGTAAATTTTCAAATTCTCTAAGGAGGTGGTAAAAGACGGTAAAAAGTTTAATAAATTTTTTATAAATATAAAATTATTATAAAATGACTACAATGAATTACCTTGAACTTATATAGTTATTACGTATCTATTTTTACCTAAAATAAATTTAAATAAACTAAATAATTATTTAAATAAAAATTCGATTTTAAACAACAACTCAGTGTTATTCACTATTCATTAACAATTGAATGTTTTCAGAAAAGTACAAAACATTCACCATAAGCTAATTTTGATATTCGAAATCCAAAAATGAAGTCCATTTTAAAAGATAAATTTATTAAAATTTCAAAAATTGGGTATTACTATTCATAACTGGTAGTTTATATAATATTTTAATAGCATATCGTTGTTTGGTGAAACATGGTATCGCATACAACGCAAGCTATTGAGGAAGGTTTCTTTTTCGTGTAACGCAAGACAAGACAGTGTTGTGTGTAGTGAAATATTCCTTTGGTGTTACATAAAAACAAAATATTTCTCCTAAAATTATAGTGTGTTACATTTCTCACCCCTAGAATCCTTTTTTTCTTTAAATGACATTATAATTCTACCATTAGATTTAGATTTACCATGGGATTTTCAGCCTTGTATTTAATTTTATTCTCCATAAATGGCGAGAAACCATGTCCCACCAATCCTTATCTACATGGAGAAGTGTTTTAAAAAGTATTATAAGTGAATTATAAATATATTCTATCCAATAAATATTAATGAATAAGGTTAACCTCTGTAGTAAGTATAATAATATGAGATTGATGGAAAATTTCTTATCCAAATGGAAGTCTAATCTTGTAAACTGATTAATGTACTCCTATATTTTGAAGGCACAATAACTAGCTAAGAACCCCTCATCTAGTTCACACAGATATAGTTAATTGATAAGTTAATTTAGCTTATTTCATTCCTTCTCCTTATCAAGTTATAGAAGATGAGATGATATAGTATATTCATCCATTTCCTTATATTAAATAATCATCTCTTCATTATGTAATCCCTAAAAGATATTTATCAGTTACCTAGAGTGTTTTCCAGAAATATTCCATGTAACTACAATTTTCTGGTGTTTTTAAAATTTATTACCTTATATGGTGTTTCATAAATTAATAACATGAATTTTACCAGAAGGTTTTTTAACCATGTAACTAAATTTTTCATATGCCAACTACATGTTTTTTAGTCCCTAAAACTATGTGTCAGAAGGATCAAATAATAAAATGTCAGGTAATGATAAAAAATTTCATTATCACTTTATGTACCATGATTATCATGGTCCATCTTAATTTATTTAATCTAGATATGCATTGTGTACCTCTAGGTTATAATCTGTGTAATATAGTGTATTCTGTTAAGAATTTCTATCACCTTTTAATGGGTTTGTTGAATGTTCTTAATTCATTATCCATATATTCTTAGTAATAAGAATGTGATAAAACATGATATATCAACTTATTTTTATAATATTTGAAACTGAAATTAGAAAACAAAAGAATAATAATGATGAATTATAAAATTAATCATGACCTCTCTTATACCACATGAAGGTTCCAATCACAGTGGATGTAGAATCTGTGTTTTCTCAACAACATTTTTTCATCACATTCATTGAATAAAATATACAAACCTCACAACTAACATATGTGTTATGATTATAAATTAATAATTATGATTAAAGAATCATGTGACCAAAGTGAGGGTTTTCCTTGATAAATTTATAATGAATTTTATAATAATAATGACTTTTATATTGGATTTTTTATTTAAAAAATTTATTGATCATTTTAAACCCATTAATGATGAATAATTTCATATATACGTGTATCTATATAATATTTCCTATATCGGTGACCCTCGTGTTCTCATTGATCTTGGAACATCAATGATGAATCTATGGGTGCTATTGTAAAAGAGCATAATAGGATTCATCATTCATGTTGATCACATTTATCCATCCATTTATATCAATGATCACATATATTATTATCTTGGTACTAATTGAGATGAGGAATTCATGGAAGATCTCTCAGTCTTGAAATATTCCCAAGACATGTTCTTGGTGGTGAGAATTCTATAAGGATGAAAATTTTTATGGACAACCAAATCATTTGCACATACCCTCTAAAATGATATCATATGTTATATATATATAGTATTTTTTATTATTAATTGAAAAATGATCTTAATCAAATAATAAGTATATGAAATTCTCAATTCCAATAACAATAATACTAATAATAATAACGATACATTTCATCATTCCTATATAAATATAATTTTACAAAATGAATAATTTCATATTTATTGTATTATTTCAGTTACTAGACTCTTAAGTCAACCCACACATCCTCCTTGGAAATTAATTATCCTTAAAAATAAATATTTAATAAATAAATATTATTCATTCAATAAATAAATAAATTTCATTTTCACTATCTTATCAATAAATATTTATTTTAATATTCGTGTAAATAAATAAATATGTATTTTAATAAATAAATTTTATCTATTACACTATGAATAAAACATGAGATAAATAAATATTCTATTTAGAATATTTGTGAATAAAAAAATATTTTAAAATTAAAATAACTAAATAAATATTTATATAACAAATAAATAAATATTATTTACTACGTTATGAATAATAATTAAACTAACATGTCTATTCTAATTCGAATATAATTGGTGAACGCATATTTTTTTCAGCATAATATTATTTAAATATTAGTCCAACCGTTGTGGGATATTATCTATTTAAACTCTAAAATTCAAATATAATTTATATAAAATCATGGAAACACTAATTGTGTGACCCTATAGGCATGTTCCTCAGTGGAATTAGGTGGAATTTCATAAAGTCTAATTTTAGAATCTAGAAACATGTGAAGGCAGCTATAGAAGAATCGCTAAATGTCATAATAAAACAAACTACATATTAATGTTAAATGTGTAATATAATCCCTTTTTATTGATATCTAATAATGAGTGAGGTTTTGAAATATGTCTCATCAACCAATCTATTTGAATTATCTTTCATTTGATATCTAAATTGAACCCATCAATCACAGTATACATGTAATTTCAGTTCAACAATTTGATTCTAATAAATGTTCTTAAGATATCAATATCTTTAATCATAAGATAAAAATATCATATTAAATTATTCATTAACAAAAAACTCATGTGATGCCCCCAACATATCCTACATTCAAGTGAATAGAGAGTATCATGGTTTTGGTCAGTACATAAAAGTACACAACTCTAGAATTTAATTTATAATAATATGAATTATAAGGATCATTACTCACATCCAAAAATATAAATATTAAATGACATGTCAACATGTTTAATTTACATAGGAATGTCTCTTCTTATAACTACCGTCTTTATTATTACCAAGTCTGAACTTTATGAGATGAAGTTTTTTCTACTTATGAATATGAAGAACCTGAAAATAAAGCAAATAATTTTTCATGATATTGAATTTTTACAACTACAGTAAATTATTTTAATAGTATCTTCAAATCACTTCAAGGTTCTCATCATAAAATTCAATGAATATATAGTTCATCGAAAGTATAACATAGGTACCAAGATCAATAATGGTGTATAATGTTTCTAATAAATAAATGTGTCTCAAAGTGGTATATTAATTAAGGTTCCAACCTTTTATGTATGTGGTATTATTCAAATGTTATTTATTATTAGGTTACTCGTCCCCTTATTCATTTATCTTATTTATAAAAATTTATTTATAAAGAAAAATATAATGCATGAATCTTGGATTTTAATTTGAGTTCTTCAAGAAAACCTCCAATGATTTATGTCCATAAGAAATATATTTGAGAAAATATGAAGGGAATTTATCCAATGAAAATATAAAAAAAATAATTTTTTTATTGTGTAGTTCATTCAGGAGAAATATTGTGACACACTCCAGGATATCAGTATGTTTTATTTATGGTATATTTCTATTATTATTGTGTATATAAAATATTTTTGGAATTAATAGATGTTATTTGGAGTCATAGGGTGAAATTTGGGCATCTAAACATGCACAATGGGAAAAATACACCATGGTGAAGCTGTTATACACCTAGAACCCACCTATGTGGCATGGAAAAGATCAAAACGTCCATGGTTGGGCAAGTAGTATTGTGATTCCTCCTTTGATCTATGGCCATAAAAGCCTCAACACACCATGGTGAAATGTTTGGTGAGTCCAAAATATGAAAGGTTTCTACACCTTTCCATGGAGGGTCAATGTATCGGGTTTCCCGGGATTGTTGTCATCAAGGTCACTACAGTTTTTGTGTGCACCACAATTCTATGGTGATTGTTATATCATAATTTAAAATAGATTATTTGGACACTAATAATCTTTGGGAGTTACACATCTTGATGAATATGTGTGAAATAATTAGTAGGGGTGGTCAATGAATTATTTACCAAATTTGTTCTCTATTAAATCATTTTTCTCCACCTCTTTCTTGGGTTTCAGGTCCGATCAATTCCTGAAAGGGTTATATGTATTATTCCTTAATCGAGTAGAATAAAAAGGTGATGCCTTATTTATTTGGGTCTTCCATATTGATTTAGTCCCATGGTAATTTCATCCTATTCATCAATGGTAATCATTTTTGATGTCTTCTTTTCCTCCATTAGTGGGGTAGCAGAATCTATATGATTGTTCATTCTCATGGAATGCCTTATAGTTCATGTGTTCTACATTTTCATGACTTATGAAAATGGATGAATTGATATTTATTAGAGTTTCTTATGTAATTTCTTCTTTAGTGGCATGTAAATTGATTTTAAATAGTTTTTCCTCTAAAAATGTTTTTGTACACATCATGTTTTTAATGAAATTACTCAAGATTTATCTTGACTCCAAAATGGTTTTTCAAGAAGGGGAATGATAAGGATTCACTTTTAGAAATGTTTTATTATATTATGGGATTTATTTAATACAATTTTTTCATAAAACATAGTAAATTGGAACCTTTTGTGAATTGGGTTATTGACATATGCATATTTCTTGTTGGTGTGGTACCACTATGGATGTTGGTTGTGATACTGATAATTTGTGTTAGGACTTAGTATCATTAGGATTCACATTTTTTACTGGCTTTTATTATGTGTCCTTGTTATGTATTCCTATATTCAAGATCCCCATTGTGACTGGTTTTATTAGTCATGGGGATGTTATTTTATTTGATGATTCGCATGGTAATGTTATGAGTTTCAATGGATGGTTTTGATTATTTTCATCTATTCATATTTCATGAATTGATTTGTATTATTTTTTTTATGTGAATATGAAATATTTTTAATGAAACCAAAGGATTTTTATGATAATAATTTTTAAATGGAATGTTTTTTTATTTTTCTTTTGATTAAAGCTAGAACTCACAGTTTCATGGTGATAGAGATTTCATAGATTCATTTATGTATCCTACTGGAAATTTGCCTCACACCTTTCATATGACTTTGGGAATACTCATAAATGGTTATGGAAAACATAGGTAAAATGAGTATTGTCATGTATATTTATGAATTATATTCATCCATGTCACTTCATAGTGGTTTTAGATGGTAATGACGAGAAATCACATAGATAATTGGTTTTGGTTTTTTTCCATGATTAGCCTTATTGATTTGTTTTGTTATGTATCATTATAATATACCACATCTTCCAAGATTATCTACATGTCATTATATATAAGATATTTTTTTGTGCTTTAAGTGTTAAATAATTCCCAAGGATATGTTTTTTCATACCCTAATGTTTTTCACTAGCCTCTAGTATTCAAGAGTGTTCTTAGAGCTTTCTAGTGAGCTAACATGGGTGGTATGTCAGGCGGATCAAATTTAGTTAATAAAAAAATGATATTAAAAGAGAATTTTTAGGTGTGGAAGGTATATTAGATTTAGGACCATCTAGAATTAGTTGGTTAGTGAAGAATGGTTCTTGGAAAGCTCACATTAATATTTGACCACAAGTTTTCATGGGTGGATCAGGATTTTTCTTCATGATTTTGATCTTTATATTAGGTTATTTACATGCAATTTTCATGTTTTTATATTAGTTTTCAATGTATTCACCTATATATAATAATGTGTTATCACTTTTTCATAAAATATACTTCCTCCTAAAAGTATCTCTTTGAATCAAAGGGAAGGACCTGTGGGGAATTTCCCATAGGAAAACCCTCTAGTCAACCCTACCTTAGAGGAAACAATAATCTGCACTATTCAATACACAAATCATAAAGATGGTGGGTACCATGCTATGGATTTTACCAAACAAAATCAACTAATATTCTATAATGTAAGAGTATCCTAAGAACTCTTGGAAATAATTGAATTAATAAATAGGATTTCCACTTTTTGAAGGCTCTAGTGGTTCATATGGTTAGATTTTCCATTTATATTCTTCATGTACTTTAAAAGAAATGGTGGGATCCCATAATTAAAGATAAATTATGTGAGTACACCACTTGTATAACATTCAAGAAGGAACTAATTCTCCATTTATAACATGAGATGTTATTTGTGGTGAAGTATTCAGATTTTAAGACCTTGGATCAAGGAGACCATTCATTAAAGGAGTATCCTACCATTTTTTGAGTTTCATCATCTATCTCCACAAATTTTCACAAATTAATACCTCAAATATAGATGGTTTAAGATGGTTTTGATACATTATATTAAATCAATGCTTAATCGCATGTTCTTTATGGCCTTTTATAAGTTATTTGATAAACATATTATGGATGTGGAAGATTTTTTTAGGATGTTAGTTCTTAGTAGAAAATCTCTTGTAGTAGGGGGTAGCAAGGGTGCTTCATCTCACTTGAAAAGGAAGAACAATAATGGTAATGAGATTACATTAGGTTTATTTATAATGGATTCTTAAAAAAAACTATGTATTTTTCTACTAGTGTAGAAAACATGGTCATATTAAGATTGAATATATAGAAGAACCTTGTATTTTTCATATTTTTGGAAAAACATATCACCTTAATCATTTTTTGGAAGAATATGGATGGGCAGTAGAGCTGGATCCACCCTTACCAAAGCCACCTAGGCTTGGATAAATATTGAAAAAGGTGGTGGAGCATATTCTAATTAAAAGGTGGATACCCGGATTGTGAAGCAAGATCAGGGAGTGGTTGAGTATGGATGCCTTTGTGCTTCAATGTATGCACCATAGAAATATGAAGTGGTTCAAGATACTATAAGAGGCACATAATTTATTTTATCCTCTATATTCAAACATTTTTTAACACTAGTTTATCTCAATATTTTATATCATCTAATATGATTAACATGTTGCGATTAGGCTTAGAGATTATACCTTTTATGATGCATCTTTTTTCTCTCTTAGGAAGGAGGAAGGAGAAGAGCATTAAATGTTTTGAGAGATAGGTTATAACATATGACTATAAGGCTGTGTGGGATTTCCTAGTCCTTAATATCGATGTATTTGACCTCATCATTATTATGTAATCAATGGTTAATATTGAGAAACATTTTTATTATTATCAATATCGAGTTCATTTTATATCTCTATATTGGGTTACTCGTATATTTTAGGGTGATTGGGATCTCATATCTAGAATAGTGGGGGCTATTATTCCAAATTTATGATTGATCTCATTCCAATTGTCAGATATTTTACTTTATTTAATCGACTAATAGCTAAGTGGTTATATTTTTGTCATTGTAAATGATTACCCTGAAGTCTTTCATGATGATTTTTATGGGTTGCATCCTAATATACAGATTTAGTTTTCTATTGACCTAGTCTTATGGATGATTCCCATATCATTTTCCAATTAATTTATAGGACCCCCATGATGAAGGAACTTAATGTTCTTCTTATGGATCCTAAGGCCAAAGGATTTATTCCTCTGATCATGTCACATTGGTCTTCACTGTCTCTCTTTATAAACATGGTATATAGAAGCCTCCATAATTATAATTATTACCAAAAATATTAATGAGGTTATTTTTATGAACCAGTGTCCTTTTTCAAGAATTAATTATTTTCTAATCAAATCAAGGGATCCTAATGGTTTTTTGAAGACTAATTTATGACCAGGGTACCACTAACTAAGAGTCTGATGGGAGGATATTCCTAATAAAATTTTCATGAGCATGTGTGGACATTATGACTATTCATTCATACCTTTTGGTCTTACTATAAATCCAATGGTGTTTTTTCCTTAGTTTAATTGGATATTTCATCAGTTCATGGACTCTTTCATGGTTTTTTGGGTATTATATTTTGGTTTATTCCATGATGAAGGAAAACATCATGATTATCTAGATATTATTCCAATAACTCTAAATAAACATCATCTATATGGAAATTTATCAAAGTATTACTTTCAGATCCAATAGGTGAATAAACTAGTTCATGTTATGTTTTAAAGAGGCCTCTCAATAGATCAAAAAAATATTTATGTAGTGATATCTTGGGATAATCCAAAGAATCAGTTTGCAATTTGGATCTTCTTAGGTTTGGCTAGTTATTATTGGAATTAAGTTCAAGATTTTTCAAAACATTAAAATTTTATTAAAAAAATTAACCCATAATGATTCTATGTTTTATTGGAATCATAAGTGTCAATGAAAAATTGAGTAACCGCTAGTGAGTGTGACTTCAACTCTAGTTGAGATTATTTTGAAACTACGATTGGGTTATAATGTTTTTTGTGATGCCTAAGGTATAAGATTAATACTTGTTGTAATGTAAGATAATACTTTTTTGGCCTATGGATATCCCTAATTACACCCTCATGAAATGAATTACCCTACCCATGATCATTAATGTGTTGCGGTGATGAATTCTCTCAAGACATGGAACTAATATATCTTCTAATAGTTGTTTACTATATACTTAAATCATAAGAGCCTATAGAATACTTTTTCCCAACGGTATTTGAACCTATGATGGAGACATTGGGTTGATTATCTTCAACAAAATTATTTTGATATTTTATACACACCTATAAATGGGAATTTGTTCTTTTATGTATTCATTGGGATGTTTCTGACTAAATACTTGAAGGAATTTATGGAAGATGGTCATTGATAAGTCTGTTCACTGAGATGTGGTTGGATGTGAAAGAAACTTATGGATAGGTGTTATTAGTATGATTAAAATATTATTCATTATTTTGTGACTATATTAAAATTATAAATAAATAGACACCAATTATTATTGTTTTAGTGTAATTATTTATAGTGGGGGACCCTAGGTGACTGGTCTCAATCTCATTATGGAGTGTTCTATTTCTGAGGTAGAATAGTTATTCTGATTTCTATGATGACAGAGTTGATGGATAGTTTAAATAAATATAGTTGGTTTATAAAACCTAGTATTCCAAATATTTTTCATGGTTTGATACATCTCTCTTGGGGTTCACGGATTAGGTAATCAATTATGGACTTCATATCACAATAATTTACCAGCAAGATAACTGAGGCATAACACTAGGGACCTATTGGTTAGTTGAAACCTTTATCCATTTTATTATGGAAGTGAGAGGAGATGTCTATAGCCTTTATAGTCATTTTACCATGGACTCATTTTAGTAAATAAATAATTTGTTTGATCATTGGAAAATTTATGAAATAAGTGGATTTTCTTCCTATTAAGGATATGATAGAGGAGGAATAGCTCAGGAAGCTATATGTATGAGAGGTTGTGATGTTTTATGTAGTGACTTTTTCTATTGTTTATGATATATAACCATGTTTTAAATCCCAATTTGGTAAAATTTTACAATACTTGATGGGTACCCAATTCATGTTAAGGGTGACATATCATCTTCAGGAAGACTGACTAACTTACAAATCCATTAAAATTATAGAGGATATGCTTCAAGCATGCATGCGTGATTTTGGTTCTTTATGAGAAAATTATATTCCCTTGGTTGATCTCACCTATAATGAAATTCAGTATTGTTTAATTAAAATGGTTCCTTTTTAGGCATTGTGTGGTCATCTATATAGATCTCCTTTATGTTGGGTGGAGTTTGGAGAGCGGTCCTTGGTTGGATCTTGACTTGTTCAAGAAAAAAAGGATAAGTTACAGTTGATCCAAAATAGTTTATAGATAGTTAAAATTCACCATGAATACCATTCAATCCATCTTTATCACCTGTTGGATTTTGCAGTGGGTGATCATGTTTTTTTTAGGGTTTTACATCATTTGGGACATCAAAATATGTGAAGATAGGGTAATAATGAACTAAGGTGTATTATTACTTTTGATATCATTGAACATCTAGGAATCATATCATACTTTTTGGAATTATTATCTTGTTTGAAATTGATTCATTACATGTTTCATATATCCCAATGAAAGATGTATCGAACATACCGTTTTCAAGTGATAGAATGGTATGATGTTGATATTTAGCACAAAACCCCAATGTTTGAGTAGTTAATTCTGATTAAGGGTAATTGAGATAAGGTTTTGTATTGAAAAATTATTCCCTTGGTCTATGTACTATGGAATTATGGATTTGATAGGCATGAGAACTAGGCGCGTAAATAATTTATGACGATGAAAAGTCTCCTTATCTCTTTGTGGGTATTATATTTTGTGTGCTTTCTGGGGATGGAAAGTCACATAGTGGCGAGAATTTTGACACCCTTTGGGTGATATGAATGTTTTGTTTATTTAATATTTTTTTTACTCTGTTATGGTTTAAAAGTATTTTGGGAATTCTTGGATGGTTCCTAGGAAATTAGGGTTCTTTAAAATCATTTAACTATGAACAAATGTAAAAACCACAATGTTGTTTAGGTTGTTTTTCTCATGAAACATGCATGTGTGACATATGTATGATTAACACACCCATGCACTTGCATTGTATTATCCATGTAGTACAATCAGTCCTCCTATGAGAAACAACTATAACCTCCTCACCCCACCATGGTGGAAGGAGTGTTGAGTCCAAAATAGGTATTTTTTCTACACCATGTTATTGAGGGTAACCATTTGGATATCATAGGCTTGTTGTGAATGATTCCACTATGTACATGGTGGGAATCACTAGGATATAGTGATATATATTTCAAAATATAAAATTTCCAGTTTTTCCTATGATCTTTTAGGGGGAGTTACGCCTCTTTAATAAGACACATGAAATCATTAATAGATAATGTTTAATGAGTTATTAACTTGATTTATCCTATAACAAATTGCTCATCCTCCTCATCTTGTTAGGTTTCTAGTCAAGTAAATTCCTATAAGGGTTCAAGAAAATCTTCCTTAATTCAATGATAGAAAAGGGTTATCCATTCCTTCTCTATCTTATACTTTTAAAAATATTCTTGTTGGTATCTCATCATCTTCATCTATAGTAAACATTTTCAAAGCTGACTAAGCTTACTCTATTTTCGAGGCAGGTGTCCCTATAGGATTTTTTCTCATTAAATATATATAGTCATTTTTTCCTATAGATTATCTTCTGAAAATGGTCTGCCGATATCTTTGATTAATTTTTGTTTAATTATATTTTTTTGTCCTTGTGAAGTGTTTTAAAAGGGATTTTCTCTAAAAATAGTTTTACGCATGTCACGTATTTGATGAAATGCTTCAAATATGATTTTTGACTCTAAAATGGTTTTTCAAGCATAGGATCAATATTAATTTTCTTTTATAACTATTTTATTAAATTATGGGAATGATTTACTTTAACACTTTGAGAAAACACAAGACATGGGAACCTTTGGTGTGTTGGGTTATGGATATATTCAATATTTTATTTGGTGTAGAACCACATGGGATTTTGGTTATGATACTAATAGATTTTCTTTGTACCTGGTATCATTAGGATTGAAATTATATTGATAAATTTTCCTTGTATGTTTGGTTACCTATTCACATAGGCTAGAGCCCATTTTTACTTGGTTTTATTCATGATTTTGATGTTTTATGGTTTGATTTCTAAAATTTTTACCATATGAGTTTCCATATATGGTTTGGATTATTTCCCTCAATTTATATTTAATATAGTATTTAATAATCTTGTTTTATCTTAATATGAAGAGTTTCAAAGGAAACCAAAGGATATTTTATGAGAAATTTTTTTAAATGAAATAATTTATGAATATTTTCTTAAATCAAGAACTAATGGTTTTATGGAGATAGAGATTATATAGATTCATGGTGGAATCTAACTGGAAATTTTACACTCGTACTATATATGAATTTTGGTTTATGATGAATTTTTATTCTATGATATAGGTATAGTAAATAGTTTCATTTAGCCTGATGAATTCTCATGGTCGATTTCTCTTTGTGGTGGTTTGGGATGGTGGTGAAGGATAATCACATAGATAGATGGTTTTGGTTCTTTTTATAATTAACCATCTAATTTTTTTTGTTATGTATCATGGTTATTTACCTCATATTACATGATGCACTCTGATTTTTTATCTCTATATTGTTATATGTGATACATGTTGTGTTCTGATTTAAAGGTTAAATTGATCATAAGGTTATTTTATTGATACTTAGGGGCTTGATGCTATCATTTAGAGATCCGAAACACGCTTCAGACTTTATCATGAGTCATTTTTAGTACTATGTTAGTTAAACCCTGTTGGGTTTGTAAAAAATAATTTTTTTTTGGATATGGTGCCCATGTTTTTTTAAAATAAATAACTTATTAGTTATTATATTTAGTCTATGATGGGAGAGAAATACAAAGAAACCCACACATGCACCTAGGGAGCCTCAAACCCGAGACCTCCACATAATAAAATATTTTAACACCCAATAGGTTGTTCTTTAAGTGGAATTGATTAATTATAAATTACATTTGGGATAAAATTAACTTCTTTATAGAGAAGCAAAGGATCATTATTCCCCTGAAAAAATTAGAGAAAACATGTAACAAATTGCAATGGACTAGGCCTTTATTTTATTTTAGAAAATTGAAACCATGGTTAGTTTGGAAAATATAATAAATGTGTTTCTCTAAAATGAATTTTTAAAAAGGATTTTGAATATTCATATATTACCTTCATAATTCTTAATACTAATTAAAAATTATTAAATGAATATTTTTTAGATTATATATATAATTATAATTTAATTAGAGTGACTAAACCTTTTATGTTTCATTCAAATGGATTGGTGTTCAACTCTAATATATTCTCTCACCCTATTTTTCAATGGTAGTTTAATTAGCTTCCCACTTTTTATAGATATTTTTGAATCTTTTCTCTATGAAAATTTTAAGTGATTACCTTGGAGTAATTTATAGGAAAAATGTATCGTGTGCATTATATGAGGGTATAAGGGATGTATTGATACGTATCGGCATATGGGAATGTGTTTTCCAAGTCATAGAAGAATATAAGGCACACATGGTGCCTTTATCATATAATTCCTACTTATTATATGTTTAGAAATCATAGGGCAATTAATTTCGGTGCTGGTGGTGAGGATGGATGTCCTTTAGCATCAATGATCTTATTAGGAGCATATATGATTTGGGATTTTATATTATTTTTAATTGGTTTATTGAACATAAGAGGATGTCGGGGCTAGTAAGACATGTCATGGGACTCCAAAATCATGAAACTATTTAACATAGTGTGCTAATTTCATGAAATAATTTCATTATTTTAATAAATTTTTTAAATAAAAACATTAAATGGTCTCATGTTTTTTTAATTAATTAAAAAAATTATTTATATATATATGAATATAAAATAAAACCAAAATTAAAATGGTATTTAGCAAGTATTCTATTCATAATTACGTACATTAAAGTAATCCAAATATTTAAATGAAATTCTCCCCAAGATATCCAGTTTATAATGGATGGTCCTTTGATATACTTTAATGATTGGAAATGTTCAATTTAGCTACCATGTTGTCGCCATGATAATAATAATATATTTTAAATAAAAATAAATAACTAATAATATATGTTTAAGAAAATAATTTAAAAATAATAATATAACTAAAATATGTATAAATTAATTATGAAATTAGTAATAAGTAATAATATATTAAAAATTAATAAACTATATAATTAAAATTTAATTAATAATATAATTAAAAATTATCACTACTATAAATTCTTGTTTTTTAAGTGCTACCATTTATCAGTGTTTAAAAAAATCACTCATAAAGGCATACCATTTATCAATGCTAAAATTCATGTTTCTACCACCGATAAAATTTACATTTCATAAAAAACATTTCATATACTATTAAATATAATATTTTAATATATATATATATATATATTGATACAATAAATTTTCTTAAATATGGTTTATATAATATTAAATATGTATTTAAACTTAATATATAATAGATTTAGTGAAATATATTTTATAAAATAATTTATAATTAATAATAATTACATATATACTAATTACAATTGATTAATAAACCATTAATAAAAATTTGGAGATGGAAAAAATTAATAAATTAATGAATATGATAAGATAGGTTGAAAAAGTCTTAAACATCAAGTGGTTAAACTTATAATTCTGGTGTAAATTTGAGCACCATGAGAAGTAAAATAAAATATTATGAATATATTAATGGAATAGAGTATAGGATTATCTTAATATTAATTTTTTTGGTCAAATATGTACCAAAAGGATTCCAAAACTCAGTTTTTAGCTAGAATATCCTAATGATTCAGCATTCAATGGAATTTCATCTTCGTTTAAGAGAGTCTTCTTGTCTTTCTTCAATAGAGAGTGAATTTATTCAGTGAGGTTACATTAATATGGATATTATGGTGTATGATAATTATCATTTATCATATTTTAGTTCTATATATAAATTAATATATATATATATATATCTACATGCATGTGCATATTTTTATATATTTAAATATAAAATATTGATTTTATAAATAAATATTCAAACCAATTTTCATGTGAAATGACCTTTTAAATATATTAACCATATTGAAATAAACATTGATTATAAATTTTATTTGAAATAAAAAAATTTTCCCTTTTATTTACCTTATAAAAATATATGAATATATATATACATATATAAATGTATATATGATATTCATAATTGAATGTGTCTGTGTTAATGGATAAATATATATTTTTATAAATATTCTAATAATATATATATATATATATTAAAACAAATATCTATTCAAAATTTTATATAC
This sequence comes from Viscum album, assembly GCA_963277665.1. Classification (NCBI taxonomy): domain Eukaryota; kingdom Viridiplantae; phylum Streptophyta; class Magnoliopsida; order Santalales; family Viscaceae; genus Viscum; species Viscum album. The sequence continues at coordinate 592,679,644 of OY728142.1, read as the reverse complement.
ACATATATATATATAATTATGTTAGTAAATGACATTTAAAACCATCTAGCCTAGTGGTAAGTGTTCTTGTTGTGTGTCTATATGTATGTTTTTATCTTTATACATCACATTATATATATATATATATATTAAAATATAAACACATTCATATATATTGGCACAATCACACCAATTATAATATATATAGAGAGGGGGTGGGGGAAAGAGTTACATATAGACAAATATATTTATAATAAATAGGAATGGTATAACTACATTATAATAAATTTAATTTTTAACATTAAATTATATATAAATTTAAAAATTGAATTTTTAATGGCTATTGGATGAAAATTTGTGATTTTCAATGGAATTTTAGATGGATATTGGATCTGATAGTGAGATTTTACTCACTAGGAGAGTGCCAGAATCTCACGTTCTTGATTATTCATATAAATTAGTTTCTGTTTAAGAGGACAATGAATCATATAAAGGTGACTCATAATGTTCTTGGTTTTCAATAGGCCCCTTCTTTTCTATCAAGGTTAACGTTTTGAAATTAATCATTAGGAAAGGTGTCACAAGTCACATCTCAAACTTCTATAGTTCCATTTCATAGAGGATTCATCTTTATAATCACTCGATCATATCTAAAATATCTCTATAGAAAGGCATTAATACTTGGAAATTCTCTCACATAGTCTCTCTTTTATCCTCTATTTGGGTAAATTTTGATATAAAATGTGTCTCCCTCGACCATGGGTTCTCCTATATAATTTTCAATTCTATATAATCGAAAGGGAGGTCTCGGAGTGTGGGATAAAACTATTTAGAGTAAATAACCCTAATAATTAACAATTGGAATTTAAATTTATATCTTCAAGATTATATTGAAAACTCATGAAAGTTTGTGGAAAAATATATGGTTTAAATTTCATTTTATGGAATCCTGTAATTATTTTTGATATTTCCTCTTTGAATGGAATTATGTTTAAAATGTATAATTATACTAAAATGGTTAGCTTTGGGATCATTGTAAGGGTGCTGGTTGTATTCAATGAATGATTATAGGATTGATAATTTTTTCTCTAATGTTAAACTAAATATCCATAACCTAATGGTACTGCCTGGGATTTGATAATTTCTCTAAAAACCACTCAAATAAACCGTTATGATGGTTCCTACTAACAAAACTTTAAATATCTAAATGGGACAGAAGCATGCTAGTGCCCTAGATAAAGGAGATTCTGAGGAGTTGAAACTAAGTGAAATTGAGTATTCCATTAATATTTGTTGAAGTGTATAGGGTCCTAATGTTGGGATTGTTTCTTACTCACCTTAGGATAATTATAGTGTAGTGAATCACAAATTCCTAGTATAAATGGATAAGACGATTCATTCTTAAGTTGACATGAAATATGAGAAGAGTTGGCTTAATTTTTGGGTAAAATTTAAGGATTATTTTTCTAAAAGGTTATAGGATGATCAAGATGATGAGGAATATGGTGATAATTTGGATGATAGGGAATTATCCACATAGGTCGATGTTGACTTTGATCTATGGAAATAACATAAAATGATATATGATAAGTTTCACAATGGGAAAATGAAAATTAAAGAAGCTATATCATTGAAATCTAAACACAATATCTCTACACATTCTCTTAGGTGGGAATAGGGTGGAATATAATACTCTATTCTTGAGAAAGGTAATGATTAAGTTTCAGTTTCCCCAAGTCAAGACACTTCTCCAAAGAAATAAGATAGTTTCACTGAATCTTTTATGGAGTCTTCAGATAGAAATATTTTTTTACAAAATTAAAGGTATAAACATACCCTAGTATAAAATCATGTGGTAATAATTCTAGTTTTAATAATTTTCATGTTATATAGGATAGATTATAAAAATTTAGAGGCTTGAATCCTACTACAAGTGCCTCAAATGTCAGTTCAAGGATTTTAGAAAATAATAAGCAATAAGCCATGAATGTTATTAATGTATTTGATTCTATAATTGTAATATTAACAACTAAAAACATTTCCATGTAAGTGATTCCTACTACTAATGATGCTTTATCTGAAATCACTAATTGTACTAGGGGTGATAAATCTTATTATAAGAAAATAGGTAAATGGGATGTGGATATGAGAGCTGATATGAAGGCATCTCATACTCATTACAAATATGATTATCATTCCATTACTAAAAAACCTATGGATTCTATATAAACTCGGGTTGATACCGAGCGTTATGCGTACTTTAATAATAGTAATGAAGAAAAATATTGATTATGATAAGGTCTGTCTAGATGAAGGGAAGAGGATTGTAGCTAGTTTCATAGACATGGGTTTATCTGGTAAAAAAATAGATCTCTATATTGTTTTGGCTTCTATTATAAACCAATATATGAGTAGTTCAACTACTATTTGTAGGAATTTTATTTTTCATTCTACTAAATGGGGATCTTCTACATCAAACAATTAAAAATTATGTAACTTTATATTATATAGGATGGTCTCTCCATATTCAACATCTTCTTTAATGTAAATCTATTATGAACACCTGACTAAGGGGTAATGTGAGTATTAATTTTTCCACCACTAAATATTGTACAATTCTTGACCTAATTGATGGTTTTTTCTCTAATGATTATGAAAATATGAAGTGAACATAGACACATCTAGTAAAATGATGTTTTTTATTTATTATAAAGTTGATTCCTTTGTGTAGTAGGATTCTTTACCGAAGTATATAACTATATTGAGATGAAATCTAATGTTAATGATAATCCTCATAAAAGGAAAAAATATAGATATGGGGAAGATAACTATGTAGAAGAGGTGGTTTAGGTGATCATCATAATAAGATTGTTAGAGGGTTTGTGGGAATTTTTCTTTTGTTGTATTTTATTGTAGTGTTTAATTTGAGGACGTTATCTTCTTATTTTTCAGTTTTATTTGGATTAGTCATTTTGAGTGGTTGTGGACACATTATACCAACCACACATCTCTTTTTTATTTTTATTTATTTTAATAAAGGGACTTTGTATTTACCCATTGTTTGGTCTATTTCAATATAAATAAAAATTTTGTATGTATATATATATTTATATGTATGTATGTATAAATAGTTGTACCATAAAGTATAAAAGAAAACATTATGGATTAGTGGTAATGGAATTAACCATGCGCATTGAGTTCATTTTCTTGAATATTTTTGTGTATTTAATGAAACATGGTTATTGGGGAGTTATTTTTTTTGTATTAATGATGATAAATGAAAGGTTAGGGCATGGGTAAAGAATCAATAAGTTATAAAAAATGTGGGTGGGTTGTGTGAGTGAATCATTAAGGGATGAAAAAGGGTCTTGGGCATGGGGAGGGTTTTGGTGCTTATTGGTAGCATTTCAAAAAATATATTCTTTGAGTTTTATCAATGAAATAAATTAGAATTGATAAAAGAAGACGTAATAAGTTATAAAAATACATTGATAAAAACAATCACATTGGTATTCTGAATTCCTAAAATATATATTTTTAGTCAATGTTATAAATTATCTCTAAAAAGGTTGATTTTATTAGTACGTTTTCTGTTCTGGTGAAAGTAATTAGGTTTCATGGGTGCTTAGGACATCAATTTTTTTTCACACTGATAAAATCAATTCCCAATACTCGTGAAATACTTACCTTTAAATGTGTGTTCATAATTAATAAAATAGTTAGTGGTATAATTAATTGTTAATTATTAATAATTAATGGAATTAGTAACTATTAATTTCATTATTAATAAATATTATTTTTAATTATATTTTTGTTTTTATTTATATTATTAATTAATAATTTTATTATTAGTAGTGGTCTATCATGTGCATGCGAGGTGCGGGATAACACTCCACAACTAACAGGTCGAAGGTTCGACCCTCGACAACCCTCAATTTGGTGGGAAATTGTGTAGGTATTGTAGTATTATTATAGTTACACTACTATAAAAGTATTTATCTGTGGTGGGTTAAATAAGGGACCATTAGTCGGTGGTCACTAATGATATAAATAGTGACTACCAAATAGTGATCATGGATTTTTTCATCCCTCATAAAAATTTATCCCCCCAAAAATTCATCCTACACTCCACCAACCCCCATCATGATTTTTTTCACACCCTCATCCCCCATTTACTCTCAATGTAACCATCCCTACACACAAGTTCCCCTAATTCATCTACACCCTATGTGGACAATCCACACCACCCAAGTGAAACATCCCCTTCATGCCCTCAATTTCCCTCCCCCAATGTTCCAATCCAATTTCTCCCATTAAGGCCCATTCCCCATGAAAAAATCCCATTTGACCCCCACCCTATGTGAAACTCTCACAGATTCTCTCTCACTTTCTATAAGACACCACATGGGTTTCCTCTATGAGTCCTCTTTTGCTGATGGGTTTTCACATTCCTTTCCACCCAAATTATAATGCATCCCTTCCCCATTTCCTTGTTGGTTTTCACCCTATCATTCCTTATTTTTTGAATTTTAAATTGAATATAGTTATGATCTTTACCATTTTATCTTAAATCTTGCTTGGATTTAATATGTTTTTAAAATGGTGTTTTTTAAGTGATTATGAAATTATAAATTTTTTATATACAAATTATGGAAAATACTTTTGGATGAAATTACTATATAAAGCACTTTCATCTTTGGAACTTTTCAAATATTATTCCATTATGTGTTAGGAATAAATACTACTATCCTTGAATATTTTTACATATTCTTACATTTAGTTTACTTATTTTTAAAAATCATTATAAAATTCATGTGTTATTTTTTAATTGATTTCAATATAGTTGAATTTTTTTTGTGTTAATGGGTTTTAAACAAAATAATGGTTTTCACAGATTTAATATTTTACCCTTGTTGATTTTATTGGAATTACATAATAAATTAAAGTTTTTTAAAATTTCTTATGTATACATCAACTATATTTTTAAAAAAATTATTATTTTTATTTCATATTAACTTTTTTATTATATATATATATATATGAATTTTCTGGTTTTTGTTAAAAAAATTATTCATATTAAATTATTTCTTTTCTATAGATATAAATATGGATAAGATCTATATTTAACTATTGAATAGATTTTTTGCTGAATATTTTTTGGGGATTGATAAATTTATTGTTATAAATAATAGATTTCAATATGAATTGATTAGTTTTTGATGTATAAATTTTTCCAAAATATATCTCTTCAAATGAGATATCATAAGATAATATATGTTTCTGAATGGTTTTTTGAAAAAACAATAAAACATGGACTCACCATGGGGAATATTTTTTTATCTATCACCAATAAAAATGTATTTCAATGGATGTTGATATGATAATAGTTGGTCTAAAGAATGTAATTACCAATGATATGATACATCAGTTTCAATCTAAACATAGAAACATCATGAATGATGGTGTTAAAGGGGTTAATTCACACTATTATGCAGACGAAGAAGAACAATTTTTTTTTTAAAATTATTGATGATCCACATACTGTATTATGTCTTGACTATTCTTGATTCAATATATTCTCATTTATCATTAAACTGTTCCGCCTAAATACATCGAATCAATGGAAGGGAACTTCTTTATATATATTTTTGGGACTATTATTGATGGTACTCCATGCTAGAGTAAATATTCTATATTTCTACTTCAAAGATCACAAGTTCACTAAAATCCTTGATTTCAAATATGATACCATTGAAGTTTGTTAGAAAAATGAATTTTTTTTGGAAAATTGAATACACATATTATTAAGTGATCTATTTTTTACTCTTATAGGTAGAAGGATATATAAATTAATTGAGTCAGTTAAATTATTCCTGGTGTGGTGTTGAATCAATGGAAACATTTCACTGTAATAAAATTCATTACTTCCCACTAAAACTAAGGTTGAAGGTATTTTTCATGTCATCTAAAAATTCTAAACTGATGAAATAAAATTTATATAGAAACAAGGAGACCACCATGTTAACTCTCCAAAAATATTATTTGGCATAGAAGGAGTTTCATTAGAGACACTCATAATTTTCCTAGGTTAGTCATAATGTTTTAATGGGTTTATTATCAATTTTTTTAACCCATTCAGGTCTATAGTCAGCATTACACATATTATGTTTCTGGTGGTGTTGGTTCCATAAAACCATCCCCCAAGGTTATGAATAACGAAATATATTTTTTATTTTTCACACTGACTAATTTACTAAATTGAATTTGAGATAACATCAATGTTTATATAATAATATTGATTGATAATATATAATAAATTTTGGTAGATAGTGGAATGACTTTTGATTTGCTGTCTAATGAAATTTTTAACTTCTTGACTCTTTGTTATAAAAAATTATTGGATTCTCAGTGTATGTTAACTTATCAGGATGGAGAACAAGAGATCAATTCCTTTGTACTTATTGTAATAAATGTAATAAATAAATATAGACTAAGGACGTTAGAATGTGGGCATACCTTGGTCACATATGTTTTCTTCGCCCATTTCCCATGTTCAGAAAAGATAGTGTGTCAGTTGATGGGAAAAAATAGCATGACCCAACACCACAAATAATTTATGGGGTTCAAATTCTAGCACAACATGTCCAAGTTAACATGCTCAAAATGAATAATGTTTTGGATTTATTGGCTCCTAACGTTTCTTCCATTCCTTCTATAAATGGATAAAATAGTCATAATTCCATGAAGTTATGTATTTTAATCAAATTTACTTGTTGGAACATAATATTTTAATGCATAATTTGGATCTAATACACATTTAAAAAAGATTTGTGACAATATAATATGTATAATTTTAGTTGGCGATGAAAAATTAAATGACAATGTAAATGCTTGAAATTAATTTTAAAGAAATTATATTCAGAAAACCATTACTTTTGTAGTTGGGTGATGGTAATATGGTATAAATTATTTCTCCATATATGAGGATTAGTAAGAAAGGGAAAGAGAAATATATATCAATTAAGAAGACCATCAAGGTTATTAATGGCTTTTTCCGAAATATATCCAAGAATTTCAATGTAGTATGAATGGAATTCAAAGGGTTGAAAATTATTAATAATCATATTCTTCTTGAGTAGTTAATCCCAATTGTAATTAGTGATTATTATCCTACCCATGTTGATGATTCATTCAATGAATTATCTAATTTTTTAAAATTTCTACATTCAATATTTCATCACATGAGTGATTTGAAAATACTACAAGACAATATTGTGGTTACACTATGTCACATGGAGAAACGATTTTCACCTTCCTTTTCTAGTTTCATGTTGTACTAGCCTGAATATTTAACTAGTGAAGTCATTTCTAGCGGTTATATACAATTCGAGTGGATGTATCCAATAGAGTGAACCAGAATAAATTGAAATAATATTTTAAAAAAATATATCATCCAAAATATTTTATTGTGAAGGGTTATTTTATGGATGAATGCTCTAATTAATGTGGTACGTATTCTGATGAGACTGAAAAAAATTATATAAACCTTGTTGGATTGATGAAGGTCCAATTAGAGAAGGGATGGAGTTTGGTATGGGTAATTATGAGTGGGTTAAAGATCATCGATATGTGTTGTAAAATACTCTATTAGTTATTTCATAGATACAGTAAGGTGTAAATTTGATCTATTATTCATTGTGGATGTATTTAACATTTTCTATATCTTTTAACATGTTCTAATTTAGTTTTTAAATCACTTATTTAAATGAGAAAGACCATGTTACATTAATCATCATATCTAACAACTTCATTTCAACACATTTCATGGGTGTTTTAATACTCATGTAAATATATATAATTTATTTAATATTTTTATAAGTTATCTATAGTTCATTCTAAGGCCCTCCATCCATTTAATTATGTTAAATTTGCTTATTCATAAGATGTGTGAATCAGATTCTCATACAATGATTGAATAACTCAAACAACTAGTTGATGATTAATTTGTTACATCTTATCATTATATGTCATTGGATTACAATAGATTTAGATCTTATATTAGTGACATTTACATGAATAGCTAAATGAAAAAAAAATTATTGGTTGTCCATATGTTGATGTGGGTTATTACAATTGATTATTTAGAGACATTGCTAAATGTATTTATTGTCATGGATTAAAATATACATTATTGAAGTCAGATTGGGTTGATCTGATCCATTGAACAAAAGTGCCTCGTTTCAAATTTAAATTGGTAAACTCGAATAATAAGTTATAAAAAGATGACCTAGTAAGTAATGAGTCTTTTATTCTATCATTGTAAGTAGTGTAGGTTCATGTTTTGAGGATAAATTCCAATTGTAATGTTGTGGTGAAAATTTATAAAAGGCGGGTGTTTCTATTTTAATGGGATAAATCAATTAATACTAACTTTTATAAGAAACCACATTACCAAACCACTATAGTTTTACAAGAATATGAGATTCAATTGGTGAGGTATAAAATTGACAGATATGATAGATTTACATGATTAATGAAATATTTCTGATATGTTTTTCAACTTATATATAAATAAAATTAACATTTTTCAATATATTTATGAATTATATGTTTAAAAATTCATCAATTTTGATTATTTTTTTATAAATAAAGATATGTTATAAGAAGATCGCGTTTCTTCTTATGGAATTGATGGTATGTATTTTTTTCATTTTTTATGTTTATTTACTATAATGTTCTATAAGTAGGTTCTTCTATCGGTTTCTATTTTTTAGTTAAAAAATATTATATTATTTACCTCATTATGAATCTATATTTTGTAGGATGTGGTGCATCTTCTAGATAAAGTATGAGTTCTATAAGAAAGGTTTGATCATAGATCTCTAGTACCTGGATATATATGATATTTATTGACACATTTTATTCAGTTATAGTGGGTGTGACTGGCTTGATTCATCGATTGAGGCATCTGATACAATACCCCCATAGATTTCCTATGATGACACATGAGTGTAATTCATTACTACATGATATTATTGATAGATTATATAGGGAGGTTCTGGTGAAATTACTATTTAATATTTCATAACATTTTTTATTATTATTTTATCAACTCAAAAATAAAAAAATATGATAATTTTACATTCTTTGAAAATAATATCTCTCTAATCAGAATTTCCAAATGATTAATGTTATGGAAATATTGTCAGGAAAGGTGAATAGAGATTAGTGGGAACTGTTTGTGGGTTTCTAGAAATCATACAACGAGTCCCTACAAGCATTCTTCTCACCTAGTGGCAGCATTTGGTTGTGTTTTTGTCGAGTGAGGTAATAATGTAAAATTTATTTATTTTAATATCTAAATAAATTTACATTTTCATATTTTTATTAAGTAAATACATCAAATATTGACCAAGTCTGGTGGTTTTTCAAGTAATCAGGGATGAACAGGCACACCTACTAGTATTGGCACTCTGTACATGTAATGGATTATATATATTGTATGTTTAAAATTCATTTATTATTCATATATTTAAAATATTTTAGTATAACATTAATATATATATTTGGTGGTCCCTTTTATTTAAGTTACACTAGTGAGTTGATCCTGTGACTTGGATATGAGTATGGATATGGACTCATTGGGTTGGTGATGCAGATGTATTTTACATCATATTAATAAAATTATTTAATAAAAATTTTAGTTATATTCAACAGAAATTTTTCAAATTTTCTCATTAATTCATTTTGAATATTTAGCAAGATTATATTGAAGCTAAGCTATCAACAATGATATAGACGAATCGATATAGTAAAATAGGCGAAGATGATATATTTCATCACTTGTGGTTACTCATTTACCTATAACCCAAGTGTCTTGTGTTGTAAAATTGTTACAGCGTGAGCAATGGGTTCACCCAGAGATATATGTTTTCAAATACGAACTATGGTATATATTTCTTTGTAAATGATGAAGTGTAGTATGGATGATAAGTTTTAACAACTATAGGTAGGATATGATGAAATATTGTTAAAAATGTAATCATTTATATATGAGGTTACTCTATAACATCCATTGTATGATTCAAAAATGTCTAAGACATGGTTTAAAATTCATTAAAATTATGAACACACTAATATTTATTGATATCCTTAAATTATATAATATTTATATTTGGTATATCTCCATATGAAACCATTGGTCATTGTCTTATTTCCATAGGTGATCCATATGTGGATTAAAAAGATTTAAAAGGTATTATACATTATTTTTTATTATTTAAAAATTCATTTTATATACATATTTATATTAATTTTATATTTGTAAATATTTATAGTAAAGAAAAAAGTTTCTTACAGTGTATTTTCATAGTCAAAACAAAAAATATGGTTTTTAATTTCAATGAAATCATGGGACATCAATCATAGTTTTAATTTCAAAATTTCAGAGATTGAACCACATCAATCCATGTTTTCATTTTCTCAAGATGACCAAAAACACTTTTTTAGTGCATTTAAACAATAAAATGTGAGTGTGATAGTTAAAAATATATAAAATTAACATTTTTGAATGTTAAATCATATAAAATAATCGGATTTTTTTAATGTCTATGAAAAAATGATACATCAATCTGATGTATGGTGTGCTTGAAAAAACAGAAAACACACTTTTTGAAGATTTGATGGCCTTTAAATTGTACATAAGGGGGAAACAAAGCAATTGACCTATAATTTTTATAGAATCCCATGAAAACAATAGTAGATTTATTTTTGAAATGTAGGAGTTGAATATGAATCAATATGGGTTTTTGTTTTTTCAAAATGAGTAAAAACTCAATTCTAATGTCTTAAAACACTAAAACAAGTGTGTTACAATAAAAAAACGAAATAAACCTTATAGTGACATTAAATATTATTAAAATTTACTTTGAATTATTTTTTATATGTACAATTATAAATCTCTTAAATCTAATTTCTAATATGATCGAATTAACAAAAAAAAACTATTTTTCAAATTCTAACACTCTTTAAAAATGTGTGTGAGGGGTAAAACACATGTAAATTGACTTTGGTTGTGGAGAAATTATATGACAACAACCATATTTTTTTTTGAATTATAGGAACTAATTTCACATTAATATATGTTTTTTATTCATAATTATTGAAACCCCATTTTTATTGTTTTAAAACACTAAAATGCCTATGTAATAGTAAAAACCAATGAAAAAACAACAGATTGATGTGAGGTTATGGGAAAACTATTTTTTAGTTATTGTTTATGATTATTAGGATATAGAGATTCAATCTAATGACTTATGTGCTCAAAGTGACTCAATAAGTTGTTTTTAATGATTTGGTAATATTTTAAAACATGCATCAATGAGTAAAACCCAAATAAATGGAATATTATAATGGTGAAATCATAGGACATAAACCATAGATTAATTTTTTCAATGTAGTAATATAAATCATTCCAACATATGTTTTCATTTTTTTGGGAAGTCAATAAATGTATTTTTTGTGTTTTAAAACACCAAAAAGCGTTTTTAATGGTAAACCCTATAATGAAATGACGGTGTATTGACATGAAATTTTTAAAAATAGTATTTAAATTATTTTTTATGTGTATAAGTATATGACACACCAATATAAAATGAAATTTACTTGGAATGACTAAATAAGACGTTTTAAGAGATATGAATTTCATTTAAAAAATGTTTTAGGGGTAAACCCAAGAAAACAACAATATATTATGGTGAAATCAAAATAAAAAAACCTTGTATTGATTTTTGAAATGTAGGAATTGATTAGAAGTTAATATGAGTTGTTATTTTCTTGGGATGAGTGAGAACACATTTTTAGTGTTTAAAAACATAAAGTCATTTATGTGATAATAAAAACAATAGAAAATACCATGGATTGAAATTAAATAATAATAAAATAGTTTTGGAATTATTTTGGATGCATATAAGTAGATTACACAACAATATGATATGGAGTGTCCTCATACATTCTAAATAAACAATTTTTAAAGATTTTACCATCTTCAAAAATAATCACCATGGGGTTAATTCCAATAAAAAGGTCTCTGATTATTCTCAAATCATAATAAAACAACCATATATTGATTTTTTAAATGTTGGAACTGACTCCCCATAAATTTGAATTTTCATTATCTCCATATGATCATAATGGAATTTTAAGAGTTCTGAAACACTAATACATTTATCTGATCGTAAAAACCATATAAAAAAGATTCCATATAGATGTATAATCATATTAAAAAAATATTTACATTTTTTTAATATTTATGATCATATGGAACAACAAAATGACATGTTGTGTGCTCAAACTGACTGAATTAAAATTTTTTAATATTAGAAGGTCTTTGGAAGTGTATATCAGGGGGTCCAACCAAAAAAAGACTTGTTATTATAGAAAATCGACCATATATTGATTTTGTAAATGTTTTTATTGACCTTTTGTCAATATAATTTTTTCTTTTCTCATGATTGAAAAATGAATTTTTTTTGTATTTTAAAACACTAAAACATGATTTTAATAGTGAAAACCATATCAAATTATCCCTAGTTAATGTGAGATCATAGAAAATTTAATTTGATTTATTTATGACATGTATGAGTAGACATCACATCAATCCAATGTGTGGTGTGATAGGACTGACATAATAATAAGTTTTTAATGTTTTAAAAGTCTTTCAAAACATGTTGTAGGGATCAAAACTATGAAAAAATCTTCTAATTGAAGTGAAATCATAGGAAGATAACTTTAGAATTATTTTTTAAAATGTATTAATAATATTCCCATGAATATTAGTTTTCATTTTCTTAGGGTGATCAAATTTATTATGTTTTAAAAAACTAAAACATGCATGTAATAATTATAACCATAGAAACTGGCCACCAATGGATGACAAGTCATAGAGTAATTATATTGGATTTACATGTTATGTTTATGAGTAAATGACATTTCAATATGATGTTTGGTGTGCTCAAAGTATATAAATTAAATTTTTTTACTGATTTGATAGTCTTTAGAAATGAGGTTCATGGGGTCAAAACCAAGAAAAATAACTCTTATTCTTATTTAATAAAAAGAAAAAAATCCTATTTTTTTTTAAAAAATAGAAGGTAAATATACTTTAATATAAATTAATTTTCTCTAAGGATAACCAAAAATTGATATGTATTATTTTAAAAAACTAAAACATGTTTTTAACAATCAAAACCATTGAAGACAAACATGATTTTTTTGTGAAATCATAGTAAAAATATCAAATTAATTTTTTATATATGAGATGATGATGCATCATTATAATTTATAGTGTTTTTATACTGACTAAAAAATCAGTTTTAAAAGATTTGAGAGTCTTTAAAATGCCTATTAGAGCATCAAAACCATGAAATTGGACTCCAATTGGAATTAAATCATTGTAAAACAATCTTAGATTTATTTTAAAAAATGTAGGAAAATAATTTGCATTAATAAAAGTTTTCATTTCCTCATGACAACTGAAAACACATTTTTAGTGTTTAAAAACACTAAAACGTGAATGAAATATTCAAAACCTTATAAAACAAACTCATATTGACACTAAATCATTGGACAATTATTGTTGAATTATTATTGACAAATATGTGTGGGAAAACATTAATCTGATGTGTGGTGTGCTTAGAATGACTAATAATCTAGTTTATAAAGATTTGATAGTATTTATAAATGTTTATTTGGGGTAAAAAATTCCATAAAACCCCTTTTAGTTGTGATTAAATCATAGGAAAATAACTATAATATATTTTTGAAATTTATGAATTTAAAAAATATCAATTAATGTTTTCATTTGCTCGATATGACTTAAAATTTATTTTTTAAAGACTAAAACATGTGTAAAGAACTCAAAACTGAATAAAACAACATTGTAATTATGTGATAACATATCAAAACTATTTTCTAAATAATGTTTATGTGTAATAATAGATGTCACATAAATATGGCATGTAGTGTTCTTGGAATGAATGAAGATGTAGTTTTTAAAAGATTTAATGTCCTTTAAAAATGTGTGTACGGGGGGTAAAAACTATGAAAATGACCACAAATTTCAATTTAATATATGAAAAAAATATTTAAATTATAACTATTTAAATTGAGACCATGTTAATTAAAGTTCTCCTTTTCACTGGTTTATTGGAAATTCATTTCATGTATTTTAAAAAACGTGTGTGTGATGGTAAAAACCATAGAAAATGACCTTAGAGTTAAGTGAAAACATATTTAAACTATCATTGAATTATTTTTTACTAGTATGAGTATAAAAAACATTAATCCATTGTGTGGTGTTCTTTGACTAACTTAATAGAAAATTTCTAAAGATTTTATTTTCTTTTAAAACTAATGTTTGTGTGTTAAAAGTAAACAAATAGCCTCCAATTGAGAATAAATCATAATTCAAAAACCATGGATTGTTTTTTGAAATGTGGGACCTGATGTTGTGTTGACCTTAGTTTTTTTCTACGTGGGATGACCTAAAATGGATTTGTAATGTTTTAAATCACTAAAACGTGCATGTAATAATCAAAACCATATCAAGTGACCTCAAATTGATGTAAAATCAAAGCATAATGTTCTTTGAATTATTTTTTACATGTATGAGTAGAAAAAATCTATTTAATGTATAGTGTGCTTAGATATACTAAATATATAACTTTGAAAATATTTAATAGGGTTAAAAATTGTGTGTCAGGGGTTCAAAATAAAGAAATTGATCTTCGATTACAATGAAATCCTAGGAAAACAATCATATATTTATTTTTGAAATTTTTGTACAAACTCAGAATCAACATATATTTTTATATATGTGATTTAAAATTCATTTTTAATGTTTTAAAGAAATACAATTTATGTTACTATCAAAATCCTAGAAAATTACCTCATATTGACACGAAATAATAGAAGAACTATATTATAATATTTTTGACTTGTAAGAGAATATGAAACATCAATCTCACATATATTGTGTTCATATTGGATGAATAATTAGTTTTAAAATATTTTAAAGTATTTAGAAGCATCTATAAGGGGTTAAAACCAAGTATTATTTGATTATAGTGAAATCATAGGAAAAAAATCATATTTATTTAGCTTTTGAAACTAACCCGACACCAATATGAATTGTTTTCATGAGATGACCAGAAAAAAATTATTATTTTAAAACACTAACATGATCATTTAATATCCAGCACATTTAAACAAAACTCATATTGATTTTAAATCATAAACAACTTAAATTTTAATTATTTTTGATATGTAAGATAAGGTATCGCATCCATATAACATTTAGTGTGCTCAGATTGACCGAATAATCATTTTTAGAGAGTTGAAGTTGTTTAATAATGTGTTTCATGGGGTAAAAATAAATAAAACAATCTTAGATTATATACAAATTATAAGAACACAACTAGATACTTATTTTTGAAAATTTTTTATTGTCCCTGCATCAATCCAAGTATTTGTTCTTTTAAGATAATAAAAACCACATATTTAGTGCTTAAAAACACTAAAAGGTTGGTATGATGGTCAAAACCAGATCAAATTACTTTGGATTGATGTTAAAAAAATTAAATAAAATTATTTTAATTGTATATGACATGTAGGAGTGGATGAAAACAACAATCCGATGTGTGGTGTGTTCACAAAGAATGAATAAATATTTTTTAAAGATTTGACAATTTTAAAAACACGTGTAAGGGGTCCCAACCCATGAAAATTTAATTTTATTATAGTTAAATCATAAGAAAATAACTGCAAATTTATATGAAAAATGTTATAACCGAAGTTTCATCAATTACAGTTGTTATTTTATAGGGATGACTGAAAATTAATTTTTAGTAGTTTAACATATAAAAACAACTATGTGACAATTAAAACAATTGATAATGTCGTCATATTGAAATAAAATCATAAGAACTCCATTTTTTAATTATTTTTTATGTGATTGAGTATAAATAAAATAATGATGAAGTGTTATGTTCTTTAACTAATTATATAATTAATTTTTATAGATTTTATAGTCTTTAAAAACCTATGTCATGGGGTCAATGTAACAATCTATATTTTTACGAAACATATTATTTCCATAAACTATATATTTATAATAATTATTTTTTTTATATTTTTTCAATGTATTTGAAATATATTAGGTTGTAAGTATAAATTAACCTTACTATACTTTAATTACTTATAGTAAAACATTACAAAAAAATCACATGGGACTAATTATTATACACTATGAATTATTATTCATCATTCATTATTAAATTATATAAAAGTTCATAAATTTATAGTAGATAATAAATATAAATGAATAAAATATTCAAAAATGGGAAATATATTTGATTAACATTACCCATGAGGATCACCAATATCCAAATAAAACCTGTAATGAGTAACAGTATCATTAAAGGAGAAAATATATTGTGATACCTAAAATTAAAACTATGGAATTGAGAAGAGTGACTTAATAAGTATGAATTGAATGAATGAGTTTAGTAAATCTATATATATATAAATGAAATCAGACCACTATAAATATGATCATTCGAAATATTCTCATTAAATATATTTCTTTCCAATAGGTGTATTGATGTTGTGTTTAAAATAATATAATTCAAGAATAATAAATAATAATATAAAATTATAAAATAAAATTATTTTTATATATATTTGTGTAACTTATTATTAATAACATTATGATTTTTGACATATGATACTATGAATTTATAAAATTCAAATAATTAAATAAATATCAATTTATTAGTAAAATTAAAATTTAGGATTATAAATAATTATTTTAAATATAAAATATTATTTCATAAAAAATTAATATTTTTCAAAGGATCCTTTTCCTTTAACTATTTCATATTATATAGTAATTAATTAAATTGGCCAATTTTAAAATATTATATTAATATTCTTTAAATTATATATTGAAATGAAATTATATTAAAAAACACTTAATTTTCAAAATTGGCATTTTATCAATAAAAGTGTTTTTTATTTATATTTTTTATTTTAATCTAAAAAACAAAAATTTTTTATTTTTTTTAATTTTAATTACATAAAAATAACATCATTTTTCAATTTATAAAATCAATTTTTCTTAGTATTAATTTTGTAGATTTTATAGAAATTGTCGATTTTTAGGTGAATAGAAAAAATATAATTTTTACTAAAACTGTAAGGTTATAATTATATAATAAAGATATGAAAATTTATAAAACCTTTTAATTTAAAAAATATGTAATTATATTGTAAAAATATTAATTATAAAAATACTATGTCGAATTTTGAAAACGTATTCTTAACATTTTAAGGGTGTAATAATATTTTCCAAATAAAAATATATTTTTGGTCTTTCCATTTATTTTAATATTATTTTGGTAAAATTCAGTTTTTAATTCCATTTAAATCCACATGAAATTTCTTATATATATATTTATAATAATATAAAATTATATTTTCATCCAACACATAAGTTTCAATGCTTAAAAATACGCTTCATTTAGAAATGGTTTTTCACACGTTATATGTGGTAATGATAAAATTAGTTTTTTCTTAAATAAGAAAATTATATATGATAAAATGGATTTTATAATTTCAATATTTAAGAAAAGGTTATTTAATAAGGCCCGTGATATATTTAGGTATTAAAAATAAATTAATACGGTAAAAAATTATTCTCCAAGGTAAAATGGTTGTTTTTTCAATGAATGAACCATTTATAAATATTGTGTAGTTTTTAAAATAAATAATTCTATATTAAATTAAGGATATGATATTAATTTTAGACATATATAAATATAATTTAACTCTCATTTATCTGATAATTATTGTTAAATAATATTAAGAACACCTAATAATTAAAAATTCTCCTTTTTTTAAAATAGATTATCTACATATTATATATTTTAATATAAAAGATAGTTTTCACATATTTATAAAATTAAATAGCTTATATGGATCCCAAATTAGGATTAATAAAATAAAAATTTGGTAATAATGGTCATCTTATCATTTTAGGGATAAAATAATTATGATGATTAATATTTAATCAAGATTAGTTGGTGTAAAATTGGGTAATCTAATGTGGATCTGTTTTTAATAAATCTATTTCACATTTAGCCCATCTAGAATTCCCTTTTTAGGATAGAAATTTATTACCGTATTTTTCATAAAAATTCACTCAACTAATTCTCCTAACATTCCAAACCCTTCTAACCCCTATGTGATACCATTCGTACCCCTTACCTATCTTTAGATTCTATGAAAATCCTCTATTTTTCATCAATTAAAAGGGTCTCACTCCACCCCATTCTCTCATACATATAAAACCCAATTGTAATTATCTTTAATTTAACTTCCCTTTCCCTTTAAAATCCCTCCCAATGTGTTCTTATGGTTCTAAATAGTCCTCTCTATGCTTTTAGAAGCTAGTAATCAAGTTAAGGTCTCTCCTCTTCCACATTTTGATTATTTTGTGATAATTCCTTTTTATATCCATATGATTATGGATATATGTGTTCATCATTAATCCATAACTATCCAAAATATTTACTATTTGTGATAGATTTACCTTATATCACATTAATCCCATTTACTATTAACTTTTTAATATTCATCATGCTACTGAAATCACTTTTTGATTCTCTCCATCCTCTTTTCAATTCATTCTCTTACATTATTTCAATACTTTTAAATTCCATGTGATTATGATTCCATGTGATAAAAATCAGTCCCTTACATTCAAAATGATTTTATATAAATGAGATACTTCCCTTATCTCAGTTTAATCGCTTTTAATTTTCCATTTTGTATAGTTTCCAAACTACTAAAATCATTCCTTGATTCTCTTCCTGATTTGAATTCATGCTCTAATTTTGTTTTATTCCTTTTTATCTCCATGTTATATGATTAAATTTTTTCATAATCTACCAATTTACCATCAAAATTACTACCTATCTAAGTGAGATTGTTTTTCCCTATCATTTAAATCATCCCATAATATCTATCCTATATATATATATCATGTTACAGAAGTCATTCCTTCATTTTCCATGTATTATTTTCATGTTTTTAATACACATATATAATATTATTCAAGGATATCTATATATATGTGAAATTATTTAATTTATTTTGGAATCTAATTTTTCAAACCCACTTTCTCTACTCATGGGTAAAAATTATATGTTTATATGATCTTTGATTGATGCATCACGTATAAAGATATACCTGAGAAGGGTGACCCTGATAGTACTCCAATGAAATAGGTAATTAATTAATCTCTAAGTATGAAATTTTCAGGATACCTCAGTACCATGCCTTGGAAATGTTTTATGATACCATGATGAACTACCTTAGTAATATGAAGGGTACACACTAATAATTCTCAAATGCATTGGTGATGGAATTAATCTCTATGGATGACATTTTCAGGATACCATTGAATCATTTGTTGGTAATGATTTATGATTCCTTAGTGAATAACATTGGTAATATTCATTTACAACACCTTGGTTATGATATTTTTTAATATTTTTATGAATGTATCATGTTTATATTATTGCCACATTTCTATGTTATGAATCATGTTTTTATGATTATGTTGTGACTCATGAACTTTTCATTATGTTATGCCTCATGTGCTTATAATAATGTAATTTCTCATTTTCTTATAATCATTTTATATCTATTTTCTTTATGTTCATGCTCTTATAATATGCGAATAGTTTTTCTCATGATGTACATTTTTACTTTTTTTGTTGTTTATCTCCTACAGGGATTTATGATCACCATTTTATTTTTACAAATGCCTACATGAAATATTATTTAGTGAGGCAATATATGATTAGATAAACATATATATTCTAATAGATTTAATTTTTTTATATTTTTTATGTGATCCATGGATTCCATGTATTATGTTCCTAGTTTCCAAGACAATAAACCTCAATATTTCCTAAAGAAATGATCAGTGTGATAATTTAATGAATGAATTTCATTTAAAATATTATACAATGTTATGGGTCTCTATAGTTGATATCAGTGAATGTTTTAGTTATTTATTTAAATTAAGAATACAAAACTTTGGAAGACCCAATGTATAATTATAATTATATGAAAAATAATTAAATTTTGGTTATGTATAGAGTATGTGGTTTCTAAGAAAATACATCCTTGTCCTAAAAAAAGCAAGTGAATATGGTTGAGGTATTGATGCACTTAGGGGTATTCACTTAAAAAAGAACGATTGAACATTGAATCAATCTTCGCTATGGAGAATAATGAGTGGTCCTAAGACTACAAACCTAAATAGACACTCGTGGGGGATATTATTTTTATATTTAAAATCTATTTATATACCATTATGAAGGAATTAAATATATTTAAGTAAGATAACCTAAAATTAAAATGATCATCAATAACAATGATTAAAACATAATGATTTTTATGTTATGTTATATAATAATTAATATTTGATTTTATTTATAAAGGATATATTGAATTCATATAAAATATGTTTTATTGATTTTTGGGTTTATTATATTATAATAAAGTCGATGATAATTTTAGGATGGTTATTAGGTTAAAAATTATAATAGATTCTAATATAAAGAAACTTATATTTAATTGAGAGTGATTTTTGTTAAACTAGAATCTAATGTGATGGTTTTAAATAATAATACTCTTTAGGTTTATTTTCTCATCATATAATTTATGATCATTCTATTTTGATTATTAAACACTCATGTTAACCTATTTTGTTGTTTTTGTAATGGATGAAGCCTAAATTAACTAATTTTAAAATAGATTCCATGTGAAATGCTTAAATTTTTATAGAATTAAATCTAATGGTACAATAGTTGGAGTGAAAAATGTTGTGATTATGTTGAATGATCTATCAAAACTCATGATTAATTTTGTGAAAATAGATGAATTTCAAAATAAACTAAATAATATAAATGTGGATTATCATGGAATTCTTTGTGATAAATATAATAATGGAAAGAATGTTCAATTTTCAACATGTCAATAATGTGGGTAGAATCACCGATGAGTGTGTTTCAATGAAACTAAGAGATGTTTTATGTGTGGGAAAGGAGGGAATACAGTAGCTTGTTTCAGAGGAAAATGAAGAGTTTTTTTAACATGGTAAAAGGAAAATGAGTTCATCCAAGTACCATTGGAAAATAATTATCTTAAATTGGGGAAACATGAACATTATCCAAGTTTATACCCTAATCAAATGGATAAAACGGATGATAAGAACCATTAATTTCCAATAAAAGGAAAAGCCTATGGAACCACAAAAATAGATGTGGGTTCTAAAATGATTTGGAATGGTTAACACTAATCACCTACTTAAGAATTGTATACTAAAGAACAAAAAGTAACCACACTAATGACTAAAATTTTATTTATTATGAAAAAACTCTAGAGGTATGATTATTGTATCCCAAGTATATAAATATTATGTAATGGATATTTATAGGAATTTGATTCCTATAAATTTTTTTTTCTTGTTTTAGTCAAACATAATGTTATATTTGTCATGGATTGGATCTATTGACATACAGGCCATAATAATCACCACTATAATAAAATCACATTGAAAAATAAACCCATGTCCACCTATTAATACAAGACTAATTATAAACTCTAAATGAACAATTACTCCCTTTATATTTGTATATTCAGCACAAATGGATAAAGGAAAATACACAACATTGGTTATATTACATTTATAAGGGAAAACGTATATTTCCCAGTATTTCTTAAGATACTAAGGTTTGTCTCTCATTAGAATCTATATATTGATTCTTGGTATAAATTTAGATACCCATAGGTATGTTTATTAGTAAGATATTAGTAAAATTTCAAGAACAAAATTTATTTTTTAAGGGGGTAATGTAACACACCAGTTTTTTAAGAAGCATGTTATTTCAATAAACTATGTGTTAATAATTACATTTCTTTTCTTTTTATACAAAAGAATTGAAATATATTAAGTAATAATTAATAAAAGATAGGAAATAAACCAACAATACTTTATTCCCTCGTAGTAAAACATTTCAATAAAATCATAAGGAACTAAGTATTACCCTCTATGGGTTGTTACATCCTTTTAATGTGCATAAATTAATAGGGAAAATAAATATAAAATAATAAAATATACAACACTAGTAGATCGCAAAGGTTATATTCTCCCATTATAATCAATATTATCCAATTTAAACCTATAATGTGTAAGCACTTCTTAGAAGTTGATAAATTATTGTGAGACTTAAAATAAAAACTATGGATATGAGAAGTTTGATTTAACAAGTGTGAATAGAATGACTGAGTTTATTAATTCTATATATAGGAATGAAATATATCCATTACCAATATGATATTTTGAAATAATTTTTTTACACATGTATCCAATAGGTATATTAAATTTTCACTTAATATAATATTATTCAGGAATAATAAATAATGAAATAAAAGTATGATATTAAAATATAATAATATATTTATTTACTTATGAATTATGTATTATTAATAAAATTATAATTTTTAATATATTATACTCTTTATTTTTAAATTTCATAGAATTAAATTAATATCAAATTATTAGTAAAATAAAAAATTATGAGTATAAATAATTAATTTTAATGGAAAATATTATTTAACAAAAATGTAATATTTTTTTGAAGAAATGTTTTTCAATGTTTTTTATATTATATATTAACAAATTAAATGGATAACTTTTGAAATATAATACTAAATTTCTTTAAATTATATATTGATATTAGATCTTGTTAAAAAACACTTAATAATAAAAATCAATATTTTTTTAATAAAATCAGTTTTTCATTAAATTTTTTATTTTTATTTAAAAAACTAAATTTTGTAATTTTATAATTTTAATTTTATAAAATCAATATCATTTTCCAATTTATAATGACCAAATTATCTTAGTATAATTTTTTAAATTTTTTCTAAATTAGTTGTTTTTTAGGTGAATAGTGAAAATACAAGTGTTACCAAAACAATAACATTATAATTATATGATAAATACCTATAAGTTTATCAAAAATTTAAATTTATCAAATATTTATTTAATAATTAACATTATTAATTTTAAAAATAATATTTGTAATTTTGGAAAAACTATAATATTCATTTTAAAGACATAAGAAAATTTTTCCCAATCAAATCTATTTTTAGTATTTTTGTTTATTTAGATTATATTTATGAAAAATTTGGTATTTGATTTATTTTACATCCACATGAATTTTATTTTATTTTTATTCTACAAATAATCTCTAAAATTTTAAAAATTCACTTTTTTGAAAAATGGGTTTTTACGCGTTACATGCACTAATGATAAAAATAATTTTTCAAACACATTGTAATTTTATATAATAAAGTGTGAATTATTTTTTGATTAATTAGTTAAAAATTATGTAATAAGTCCTATGATATTTTTATTTATTTAAAATAAGTTACTTATTTGAAAAATAATTACTACGGTAAAATGAATATTTTTTATAGAATGATGATTTTCTAAATATTGTGTACTTTTCAAAATAAATCAATATATATTAAATTAAGAAAATAAAATTTATTTTATAAATATATAATGTTGTGTTTATAATAATTTAGTTTATTATTAATGTTTATAAAGATTATTAACGTCAAACAATTAAAACGTTATCTTTCTAAAAACGGATTTTCTATACATTATATATTTTAATATAAAGGTTATTTTTCTCATACATAACTGAATGGCCTGATGGCCTTCATTTTTATTGATTTTTGATAACCCCTCATTAAAGGGATGAGGGAGAACCCTTACAAGGCCAATAGGATTATAGATTACATGCACGTAGGCTTAAGAGACATTACATGACCCGAAGGTCTTAGGGAATTCAACCAGACTATAACTAAAAGGAATTTCCCCTCCCCGACATCTACATCATGATGGTAGCTCTCCACCTTCACATGATCATCTACCTAAGCTTCTCATCCAAGTACACGCTAGTCTCGATTGTATATCCATACCCTCTCATTATTCTAAATCCATTAGTTTTGCTCTAGTGAGTGCACCTACTCTGAATCCTCCTCTGGGGATATTTCTTTTTTGTAGAGTCTGTCTAGGGAAACTACACTAATAATGTGGCCCAAATTCCTTAAGGGGGGACCAAAATCCTTATAGACTGGAAGGCCTGGGTGGCCCAATGCCTTAAGGTCTCCAAGTCCAAACCTGTGCCCAAAGGTGAATAGTTCTGTCTGCTATATTACTGAATAGTACACGCTACAGTAACAACTACGGTACCTGCTGCAGTACCTGCATAGCACTGCAATAGTACCTGCTACAATACTGATATAGTAACATAAAATTATGCCTCTTCCTTGTTTATCATGAATTGAAATTGAATTAGGTTCAGTATATCCCAAATTTATATGTAACAAATTGAAATTTCATAAGAAGGGTCATCATATATATTGAGTGACAAAATTATTAACATGAATAATGATTCATAATGATTTATAAGTGTCAAAGTTGACAATCAAATGTGGATAAAATTTTACTAAATATATTTAACACTTATAACTTCTAGAATACCATTTTCAAGTTAGAAATTCCTAACTGAAAGTTTCATAGACATTTCCTCACTTAATTTACCAATTCACCAAACCCGCCTAACCCTAATATCATTCCATTATTTCCTCATTTCAAATATTAGTTACCTTGAAAAAACCTCACTTTTTCAACTATAAAAGGGGATCAATCCTACCGATTCTCTCATTCCTATACACATCAATGGATTTGATAATAAATTAACCATACTTATACCTCTAAAAATCAATCTCATGAAATTCATATGGTTTCAAGGAGTTGACATCATGTGTTGATAGGAAACATAGAATGGTATTGGTTCTCCTCCTCCTTTTAGTTCAAGTAATTATTCTATGATAAGACCTTATAATTTCCATATGAGTATTATTTTTTGTGTTTATAATCAATAATTATCTATCTAAATTATGTTCTATTGATGAGAGTCTTCCCTTATCTCACATTAAGCCATTTTTATATTCCCTTTTATATAGTAGTTATGCTACCAAAATCACTCCTTAACTATCTCCCTCATCCTTTCAATACAAGATCTTCCTTTATTTTAATACTTTTGAATTCTATATGATTATAATTCCATACATTTATAATATATCATTTCATTTCAAAATGATTCACTTTTTCTAATATATTACCCTTCCCTTAAATTAATCTCATTTTGTATTCCTTTTTTCATAGCCTCCATGATGATGAAGTCTCTCATTGATTCTCACCCTCCCCTTTTAAATTTAAGATCTTCTTTTATTGTAAAAATTTTTCAACTCCATGTGATTATGACTCCATGTGTTCATAATCAAACCCTTCACTCTCCCAATGATTCCTTATTTTTGATAGACTATTTTTTCCTCTCGTTTAGCCCATTCTACAACCCCTTTCATATATCCATCATGTTATAGAAGTCATTATTTGATTTTCCATATAATATTTTCATGTTTTGAATACCCATCTACAATATCATTAAATGGAATTCAAATAGATGTACCATTATTTTATTAATTGGGAACATCCATGTTCAAAACCCGTAGTTTGTACTCGTGGAAAAAAATGGTATGTTCCTATGATATTTGACTGTTGTGGCACACATAATGATATACATATGAAGGGTGTTCCCTGATAGTACTCCAATTCATTGGGTAAAGAAATAATCTATAGAGATGAAAAGTTCATAATACCCTATATGCTTGAAATGGTAATGTTTTTTGATACCTAGGTGAACAACCTTGGTAATATTATGTGTGTTATCTAATATAACTCAAATGTATTGGGTAAAAATTAATCTACAGATATCGCATGTTCAGGAAACCATGATGACATGCCTTGGTAATGCTTTATAATACCTTAGTGAATAACCTTATTAATATGCTTTTATAATGTCTTAGTGATAAAATATGGTGAAATTCTTATGAATGTTTCATATTTATGTTGTTTCCATGTTTTTATGATATTGATCATGTATTTGTGATCACGTTATTCCTTGTGTACTTATGATCATGATATAAATCATGTTATTATGACCATGTTATGTCAATTCTACTTATGTTTATGTTATTATATTATGCCCCATGTTTTAACCAAGTTGTTCATTTTTAATTTGATTATATTGTTTATCCCCTATAGGTATTTATTCTCACCCTTTTCTCTTGAAAAATATACCTAGGAAATATTATGCAGTGATGTGATCTAGGGTGGGATAATAAAGAATAATTTTAAGAGATATATTTGTTTATGTGATCTATGTATTCAATGTTTTATGTACCTAGTTTCCAAGAAAATAAACCTCAAAACATCCTGAGTAAATGACCAATGTAATAATTTTTTTTTGTAATTATGTTTATAATCAAAGATGTAATTGTGGGTCACTATAGTCAACATGAAGAAAGTATCCTCCAAATATAGTGATATCATAGGATAAAAAATAAAGATTAATATTTAAAATATAGGAACTAATGTTGCATAAATCTAACTTTTCATTTACTCGGGATCCCCAAATATGTATTTTTATTGTTTTAAATCCCTAAAAATAGTGTATAACAGTCAAAATCATAGTAAATGACCTAAAATTGATGTGACATCATAGGAAAATCATATATCAATTATTTATGTTGTGTATGAGAATATGGTACATCAGTCGGTCATGTGACATTCTCAGACTAACTAACTAAGAATTTCTAGATTAAAAAATATTAAAAACAAGTAATATTTGGAAAAAATGATCATAGACTATTTATAGTTAATTATAATTTAAATAATATAGTGGGTTTTAATTATTAGTTTTTTATTGTTTTTTTACTATACTAAATTTTATTTTTAATTTATTATATTTTAAATTATATGAGATGATGGGGGTGAATCATGGAAAATGAATCCATGAGGTTAGTTGTGAGATTATTAATTTATAAATGATGTAGAAATATAATGATGTTTTGATTTTTTTTGGGTTTTTTTAAATACCAGACAAAAAAAGAATATTAGTTTGATTTTTTAAAAACATAATTACCTAAAGTGATTTCCATTTGGCGGTCACTGTAGGGAATTTTGTGTTATCCTATACTGGAAGAACAATAATAACCACCACTTTGGTGGTCACTAGGAAACCACTACAGGATAGTAGAGATAGATTTTGGTGATTTCAAATAGACATTTCTCTAGTAGTGTAAGTATTGTACAAGCACCATAGCACTATAGTAGCGGTGGGTATTATAGTTGCTAGTGTTGTAGAAATAGTATTCACAAAAGGGTATTTTGGCCATAAAATTTGGTCATTGGGCCATAAAATTGGGTCTTTATACCATGTAATGAGCTTTAAATCCATTAAATTTTAATGGTCATTAAGGGTGCTTGTCATTACTCATGTAGAGGGATGACCCATTACCAGCTTCTAAACCTTGGGTGTGTGGGCACCAATAGTTTGTAATCCCATCAACATAAATAAATATATTATTATTATTATTATTATTTATATTGTTAAAAATATAATCAAATATTAATTTTATTATGTATTATAATTATTCATAATTATATTCTTAATTGTTACATTTAAAATATTAACTGTTAATTGTTAATTATTAATTATTAATTATATTTTTAATTATATTTTCAATTGTATTATTATTTTTAAATTATATTGTTAATCATTTAGTTAATTTTTAATAATATTATTACCTTTTAATGATTTCATTAATTATTATTGTTAGCCACATTTTTAATTATCAATTTCATATCTGATTATTATTATTATAGATTATATTTTTAATTATATCATTAATTATTAATTATTGTTATTCTTAATTATAATAATAATTTATTAATTGTAAATTATTAACTATAAAACAATAATTATTTATTATTAATTATATTGTCATATTATTACATTATTAATTTCTATATGTTAATTATTAGTTATATTTTTAATTACATTATTAATTATTAATTTCATTATTTATTCTTTTTTATAATTAGTTGTCAATTATATTATGAATTATTTATTTTGTTATTAATTATTATAACTAACCAACTTTGTATTTACTAATTACATTATTAATTATATTATTATGTATTAACTATATAATTTTTTTGAAAATTGTATTAATTAATTATCTACTATATTTTTATATAATAAATTATTGTTAATTATATTATCAATTGTTAATTACATTAATTATTATTTATTTATTTTCAGTATTATTAAATATATATTATTCATTATGTATTAATCTTAATAATATATTAATATTCCATTGGTGATAAAGTGAAACCTGAATCTCACATCAAAAATTCCTAAAGGATATGAAGGGCCATTCCCTTATAAAAGTGGTTCTTTTGTGGGTTATTTTGTTATATTTCCTTATTTATTTAATGAAAGTAATTTCTAAAAAAACTTAAATTTTGTCTAAAATTTTATTATATATATATAAATAAATAAAATATAAAATATAAAATTTAGAAAAAAAATATAAAATTATTAAACCATTGCTTGATTTTCATCGAAACTTTTCAAGAAAAGTGTGAACTGATTTCATGCTTTTGGAACCTAGGTATTTTAATTAAAAACAAAAAAATCACTTCATGTTTTTGTGACCAATTTTGGCATTTTTATTTTACCTTGACCAAAAATTAAATAAATAATTTTAAAAAATAATTTAGGTTTTTTAGACATGTTGTGTATGCCCAATAGTTGGGACACAATAGTTAAACAACAAATGTGGGGGCATGAAACTTTTGACACAATTTATCTCCTCCAATTATGAAAAAACCAAGAGAGTCCAATTCCAATTTATGATTGAGGTGCATGATATTTATTCACATGAAAACATAATCCCCCTCAATTAGTGCTCAAAATGGGAATTCTAGACCCTAAAAAATCACTGAGAAAAATAACATTTCTAAATTCTTTTTTTAGAATTACTAAATGTTGTAAATGACATGATTTGTCAATATTTAGTGTTACAGCTTTCCTAAAACACAAAAATAAATACAAAAATATATTATTGTCTTCTAAAAAATCATCATGATGCATATAATAATTGATAGAATACAAATAATAAATAAATGGAATTATTTTACAACTTAATTGTGAATTCAGTTATGTTACAACATTTATAAGTATAGTATTTATATAAAAATACATATTCTAAAGATTGTGTCTATGGTAAAACAATCCTTTTAACTTTAAACAACCACAAAATGTGCCAATAATTGAAAAGAGTTGAATATAAGTAGTAATAAATAATATTTTCTTTGTTAATAACACTTATTAAATTTAAAACTAATTATAATTGGAAATATATATATTTATATATTATCTCATTACAATAACAATTTTTCTCATAGTTATGTTCTATTAATTCATATATAGAAAAAATTTATCAATGACTATTTTTGTTGAGTTTCATAAAAATTTATCATGTTTTCCTAATTTGAAGTATGTGTTATGCACATTTTATAATACGTAAAAACATTAAATGAAAAAATATACTATATTTCATTCTGACCACACTGCAAGTCAGAAAGACATGCGACTCATTACTATGGGTTAAAAATAAATAAAGTATCCTTTTCATATATTTTCCAGATAAATATAGATATTTTTCAAAAAAAATGAGTATGTGATACACTGTATAAATAAAAACAACATTTTCATATTAAAAACACAAAATTTCAGTCATTCTAACCATACAGTTCATTGAATTGAAGTATGGTCAATTCCTAAAAGAAAAAATATATATCATTAATCATTTTTCTAAATTTTCATGACAATAAAATCATGTTTATTCAATTTTTAACATGTAATGTATGTTTTTAACTACAATATCACTATTAAATTCAATGCAATCACATTCAATCATATTGGTCACACCACATATCAGAATAATGTTTATTTAATTTCTATATGTCACAAATTAATATTTGATCACGTTTATGGATTTATATAACCATATGCGTGGGTTTTATTTATTTTTAGTATGTTATAAAAGTTTTAATCGTTTAGAAAAATCATTTTTAGATATTCTGTCAACATTTTTAATTAAAATGATGTGTGGTTAATTCTAGAAAGTCATAAATGAATAGTAGATCATTTTCTTATAGTTTTACGATAGTCTAATGTCATTGTTTTAATTTTGTGTATGTGGTGAATGTTTTGAGAAAAAATAAGCTCGCACTTTATGGCATTTTTACCACATCGCTCAAGCATACTTCATTCCTATAGGTCACAAATGAATCATTGGTCATTTTCCTAGAGTATCATGACAATCTGATTGGATTTTCTTATTTTCTGTCACATGACACATGTTTTGAACTAAAATATAAATTTTAAATTTGAAACACACACTTTTAGTAACACCAGACACACTGCACATCATAATACTGTGAGAATAATTAGTAAATTTAAAAAAATTAATCGACATTCATTATTATGGAGTTTAAAAATACTCCATGTGTTTTTATCAGATTTGAGTACGTGATTCATGTTTTAATGTTACTTAAAAAATCAATTGGAAAAATAAAATTATGGTAATTATTATTACACCACATTTTGGAATGATTCACAGTTCATTATTACTAGAAACAAATTAATTAAATTTTTTTCCCAATAGTTTTATGATAGTCCAAGTTTGTTTTCTCACTTTTGAGCATGTGACACATGTTTTTAACTAAAATGTGACTTTAAAAATTAAAACACATAATTTTATTTTAAATTTTCAAATTATGTGCCATAATTTTTTATAGTTCATTCGTAGAGATCCAAAATGAAGAATTTATCATTTTTCTAGAGTTTCATGACAATATGAGATCATTTTCATTATTTTAAGCATGTAATTCTTGTTTTAAACTATAATTATGATTTTAAGTTAGAAATACACACTATTATCGCATAAAAATAAAATAAATATAACTAAATATGATATTTAAATATGATTTAAGAAATTATGTTTTAGATTCTTATAATTATAGATACAATTAACCCTTATTTTAGGGCATGAGTATGATTATTATAACGAATATCCTCCTTAAATCACAAAAGAATGGAATACAAAGATAATATTTCATTACATAAAACTAAAGACTTGGTTGTTTACCAATCTTTGGATATCTATTTTAGTCACATTTATTGGTAATTTTTTGATTTGTACTTAACATTAACATGTGTTATCAGAAAATAGAATATAAAAAACAATAATGTGTAGAAAAATAGCTTTTCAATGACTTTTTAAATAATGTGACACAATAAAACATTAAAATTAATACCTTAATTAGTTTTATTGATCATATATAAATGATATAAAAACCTGTAAAAATGTCATTGAAAATATATGACTAATGTAATGGTCACTAAATATATCAACTTGAAGTGTATAGATTTAAAAGATGGAAAATATAATATAGGTTCTTAAGGGGGTTTGAGTTATTCTTTGGGATATTATATCATAATAAAGTGATACATATAGTAATTTAATTAATGGTAATTGATTTTTTTGGAACTATGAGAACATTGATTATTATAAGAAATTTTTTAAGATATATGTTTCAATACATAACTATTAGTATATATACCATAATATATGTCCATCTATAGTAGTAAATTAGCTTGTTAATATTTTTCATATTTATGAAACCATTACTAATATATATATTATGAAATGACCTAGGATATTGATGACTAACTAAGAATGGATTTAGTCCAAGTGTTCCGCCCCTATACTACCTCCAATAAGTTAAGGATGGTAACTAGAATTGAGTATCCATAAGGCATAAGATGGGAGGACTTATCCTAATGTACCATTACATAACCACCAATATCGACATGGGATAAAAATAATTAAATAAAAAATAAATAAACAATTATAATATGTATAAATTCATATGATATGATAAGATACATAAAGCAGTAATAAGTGAATTAACCATAACGTAAATGGGGTAAAATACACACCCAACAAACCCATGTAAAAACCAACCTAATGTTATAGGGGTGAATATATCTCTATAAAAAACTATCACTAGGAACAAATTACTTGCACTAATATCACCTATGGGTACCACTTAGACCCCACTCTACATAAACCATGTTCACTGAGATCACCAAAAAACTATCTAGGGTCTGCATAAGACAACACATAAGTGAGTGAAACACCCATACATAGGTTAGTATATACATAACCAATAAGTCACCTAGAAAAAAATGATATATAATAAGAATATTATACTCAAAAACCAAAATTATATAATAACCCCAGATATTATTTAAAAGTAGTGAACCTAAGATATAGAGGAAATTCTTGCTTTTCACAACACAACTATAAAAGATCCATCCCGAACAATAAACCAAAGAATCAAAATTACTCAAAATTAAAACCTATGTACTATATCAAAAAATATATAGTGGGACCCAAAAATATCTAATGTATGTATCAATTGAGGGTGTAACCTATCACAATGGAGGACATTCACCCCATCAAGTAAAATGCATTGGGTGAGGGAGTAACCGACTACATAGATAGAGGACTAACTTTTATAGTATATGGGGCAGTACCAAAATCTATTAAGAATATAGTTGAAAATTTTAATTTATTGATCCTTATAAACCATCACATTTTTTTATAGGTGTGGAAGGTTCCAAGAGGTTATATAGAGTAAGAATAAGGGAAGTTATGCTGAAATTTCAACTATAGATTATCATTATGTTGTTGATTTTTATGATATGTTGTGGATCCCAATCAAGAGATGAGGCAATAGATAGGATTATGAGATATGATGTAGATTCTCAAAGGTTTAGGTTTTTTTTGGTTCTTCCTTGTTTGGGGTCGCTATTCTTTGGAGTTGACTTATAGTGTATCCTTCTTCTTCGGTGTTGGAATTCTGCTATGTAGTGGATTATCTTACACTATGGTTCCACTCTTACTTTATAAGACTTAATGAATATATAGTACCATGTTTCCTATATGTGTATTTTCCTAGTAATTATATTTCATTTTCCTTTCCCATTCATCATTATTTTACACTAT
Organism: Viscum album; assembly: GCA_963277665.1. Taxonomy (NCBI): domain Eukaryota; kingdom Viridiplantae; phylum Streptophyta; class Magnoliopsida; order Santalales; family Viscaceae; genus Viscum; species Viscum album. The sequence goes on along the minus strand of OY728142.1, from coordinate 592,646,461 downwards.
ATCAACTTATTTACATTGTTCTTTAGTTTCATCCCCATGATCTTCTAATTTCCTATTTTCCAATAAAATATTAAACCCATTTATAACATGCCATTATCCCAAATTTTTCTCTAAAACATTAGTGAACCATTATAGATTTTTCAAATTATTTTGAATCCACTTTTATCAGATTCAACCCCCACCATCTATAGATTATCCCTTTGTATTCCAAGGTGATTTTTCATCATTATCATGAGGTTTATTCTTTATTTGGTTACATTTTCTCCAATGATAACATTCCATGCTATGGTGGTTTATCTACTTACTTATAATGGATTACTTTTTATATTTGGTGGTGTGTTCGTAGTGAGGATTTAAATGGGACATTTGATTCCTCATTTGAGAGGTGATCAAAAATCTCTGTTTTTGTTCCATTCTCATAATAAGAACATTAAAATAATTAAGTTAGGGGATTATTTAATTATCCTTATTTTTAAGATAAATCATAATATTATTATGATTTATATCATTGGTTAATTGGGGTATTAACCTTAATGAATATTGAAGATTAGTAGAGAGGGAATTTTTTTAATGATCACATGTGTTTAATATGTGTTAACTATTTTCCTCTTGATTTACTAGATAGTGTGTTATATATTGTTTATGATATGGGTCATCATGTTTTTTATGTTAGGAAATTTGATAATGAATTTAAATATGGTAATTCTTATTGGATAAATAATAAAAAGGCTGGTTTATTTGTAATCGTTTTTCATTATAAATAATGAAATTTAAAGTTATACTTGAATCATGTTTTAATAACTTTCCTATTTATACTCAATGAATAAAGTTTTATAAGGATGTAACCTATGATAAATGAATCAGTTAATTCAATATGACAAACATTTTTTTATGAAGATTATTTTTTAGGGGAGAGTGACCTCATTTACCTATGAAGTATAGATTCCTTGGTTTTAGAACCTAATTTCCTTGTTGATTGTTTTTTTCTTGATGACTTGTGATATTGGTCTATGTGAGGATATTTTCTATGTGACATGATGTGATTCTAGGATGACTAATTGTCTGAATATAAATGGGTGGGGATGTAAAGTTTTGTGGAAATATTTGGCACCTGTGATAGTGGGATGGATGTTGATATGTATAGTGGTATTAGGGATGGATGTTGAATGTTGGTATGATTGTTGTCAATATATCTTCTTAAAATTCTATATTTATGGGTTTCTTAGTTCAAATTTCCTTTTCCCACTTCTTAATGCGGATGGATGTGCATGTTTTATTCATCTCTTATGGTAGCTTAGGATTAGTCCTAGAGTAATTGTAATTAAGGAATGATAATTTTGAATAGTTTTAACCAATGAGGTTAAAGGAATAATGGAATATTGAAGAATCACAATTCTTGATGAATTGTGTAATGTTTTGGATTATTCTTGGAGGTCATGGATATATGTTTTTAATTTTTGTAAAATTATATGGTTAAATGAATGTATTATTTGAAATAATATTTTTAATGTTTCAGTACTTATAGGGTATATAATCCATAGTATTGGAATATGGGTGTTTAAGAGGAAATAAATATAGTTGAGGTTGGGGATAGGTAGTTTCTTATAGTGATTGTGTGATCTATATATATTTTCTTATATTATGTGATTTCATATGCTACCTCACCCATGTTGGTAGAATGATTCACACCCAGTAGACTCTGGAGGGTGTTTTCCCCAACATCTAGTTTGGAAAGGTTATACGGTTGACATCCCCCTCTCCCCCACTATTCTCTTATGAGTATTATTATTTTCTAGTATGCATAGTGGTTATTTTCCTATATATGTGTGAGGAGGGTTGTAATGTCTTGTGGTTATTTCAAACACTTGTATCTGTAGATATAGTATTATAGGTATGTTGTGTTTTAGTTACAATGGATTTAGGTATTTTTCATGATTTTCGAACTATTTTGGATCCAAAAAACAACATGGTTACTATCTATATATTATGAAGTTGATGATTCTAAACATGAGGTGTAGATTATTATACATTTTACTTTAGAATATATGGATTATTTGGAGAGAGATGGCTTAGTACATGAGGCATTTTAGTGAGATTGTAAAACCAGTAGGGAATTCATAGTAGTGTACCTTTATTTGATATTATATTGGATGTTATATTATTAATTTCATATCATACTTGGTGATAGATCCATTTTGAGGTTGGGACCTTAGAATACCTATTTAGGTGACTAGTTAGTTCCACTTGTTTATTCATTGGGTTTTAGTATGATTTTATTATCCTTTTTACAATGGGATCTTGGTAGGAACCCAATAAGTTTACCTTTTATGCTCACTATATATCTAAATAAACTATTTTTTGGTCTATAAGAACTTTTTGGGGATTTGGAAGACATTACTAGATTGTGGAATTGTTCTGGAGTTGTTTGGGCTTAGATGTTGTAACTCAGCATTTTAAATTGGGACATATAGTTTCATTTTTAGTTTTTCTATTTTTTGAAATTAAATTCATGTTTTGGGACATTTTATTTATTATAAACTAGATTTTTTTGGTCTTTTCATCTTATCTCAGGTTCCTCATGTTCTTATAAGAGGGTAATTCATCCCTATGTATGTATTATATACCCTCGATGTTAGTAGCAAAACCCTGAAATTTTAGATGTGGTCTTAGGGAGTCATTATCTCTCTTCCCACATTATAGTCCCATGCGTGGTACCTTTTTGGGGTGGGGTCTATGACATTGTGAAATTAAGGGCTTTAGTTGAGGGATAAGATGGACATTGGAGGTTGTTACTAGTGATTAGGGCATGTATTGGAAATAAAATGATATTAGATGATCTTGGTATATGATTTAAACAAGTAGGACTGGTTAGGACATGGGTATGTAGGTCCCCCACTAATTTGGTGTCATAACCATCCTGTTTTATGATCCTACTAACTGAAATGATGATGTTTTGGGGTAGATACCAAGTAAACGATCATGAACCATTCTTGTATGAATCTATTTTTGAAAATGGAAAAAACATGGGGATTAGTTTTAAACATAATTAATTACTTTTATATAAATTAAATATTCGTTTTTAGGCATCCCTAACTGTAAGTTATTTTTCAGGAATAGATCTACTTCAACGTCCACATAAATTTATCACTAAAGATGTTTAGCAGGATGTTACATCATGTCATCGTATCATTGAGGTTGATGATGATGAAAACACTTACTGGAGGATACTTATAGGGTTTTAGTTCTAGGTTATATATAAGTATGAGGGAACCCTTTCATATTTAGTGATATAGGACTGATTGGAAGAGGTGGAGATAACCTTAAGATAAATATATGCCAAAAAGGAGTATTGGGTTTCATTGACAGTGACATTATAGTAAAGGTTAACCAGGTAGTGGTTGTTCTTATTCCTTAGGTATCAAGGCAAGTTGGATATCTTTTGGGAGAAGTACCAAGAATACTTATGAACTTAATTTCATTTGTTGACCAAAAATGCTCCAAAATTTCATGAGGTTCTTACCCTTCTATAAGGAATCTATAGCATGTAAGAGTTTGAGATCCATTTTAGCAACATTATCTAATCAGATTCATATATACTTCCGTATTAAGAGCTTAGGGTGAGGTATTTTGTGGGAATTTACATCCAGATATCAAGTACCATGTTACACCATTTATGTTTTTGATTTATCTCAATGTACTAGTTAAAGTAGAGGTTATTGAGAGGATTATTTCCAATACTATATTTTCATGAGAATGGAAGAGGAGGAGAGGGATGAACGTGTAGGGGAGGATAAAGGATAACAAAGAGGGTCTCCCCTCTTAAAACCCATTATAGAAAAGGCTAAATTTTGAGCCTTTTAGTGTGCTTCATGGTTTGGTGGCATGTTTGGCCAAATAATGTGTGCACCACGTGGATGGAACTATCCAAGAACCACACCCAACACATAGACATGGCACATAGTTTAATAGACCATACTATAGTCATGTTTTATGTCTACAATAAACTAATGACTCATGCTCTTTGTTCTTTACACTGCCACATTTTTTCCACAACACACGCACCTACACAAATTGGGCCATGTGGTTTGGTCTCATGGTTAACACTATATATGGGACAACCATGTTCCCACTAGTACACATTTCTCAAAACTCCGATTTTAGGTCCCAAACCCCTAAGACCCTCCTAAAACCTCAATATTACAAACCAAACCTCACGACACATCTAAATACATCAATTATAAGTATTCCTCCTCTCAAATTTTTGTTCTAATCCTATGATCAAAATTTCAATCGTACAAAAAATGAAAAAAAAAATCTATCTATAATTTTCCACTTGAAAAAACACATGATCTTAAACCCTACCCACCATGGAATGTATCATCCCCAAGAATCCCCTGTGGAAAAAACTACATCACCCTCGTTATCTCATTTCTCTAGGGTTGTAATCTCACATGCCCTAACTAATAGAAAAAAAATATTCTTATGGAGGCTATGGTCATCATCAATGGAAGTGGTTGACCTTTTTGAGAAGATAACATATGTCCATTGTTCTTATTAAAGTTGTGACATTTCAATAGTAGCATCTAAGGAATTAGTAATAGGGTGATATTGCCTTTGAACATAGGAGGAGAGATAGAGTTTTATAAGATAGCCTCGTGATTCTCTTTATCATTAAGGAGCAATGAAATTCCATAGAGGTGTTCATCAATAGGGTTATAAAGACCATAGATTATGTCCTGGTCAACGACATTTTAATGATTTTATATCACCAGGAAAGTCATATTTCATTCAAGGTACCCTTTTATTATTTTCCACTTGGGTTATTTCATTTTTTGATTCAGGAGCTATGCACTCCTTAATTTTACCTACATTAGTTTTTTCATTGGTATATAATGTTTAGAGACTTCTAGTTCCCTTGGAAGTTACTATGCCAATTGATGGTAGAACTAGTTTGTTTGAAGTATGAAGAGACTATGAGATAGTGCTGGGGAAGAACATATCTTAGGGAGATGTCCAATATTTGTGGATATATCTATATTGAACCATCCTCATCATGAAATTTTTGTTTCTGTTGTAGGATATTGTTGATTGATTTAGAATTAAGATCATGTTATATGATCCTAATAGAGATTCTATCTTCTTTGTTTGAAAGAGAGATCCTAGTATGGGTCAAAGGTGTGATTGATATGTATCTTTCCTGATAGCCTAGTTGATATTGATTTTATCATAGGTTTATATAGAAGTTTTTCCTAGGGATGTGGAAGACTACCCCTATGTATTTTATGAAGAGGCTGTGGTGCTTCCCCATTCATGGGAGACCATGTTTGGGATAGAACTGTAGTGATACACTAACCTAATTTTTTTGTCTCTATATAGGTTAACTCTTTCAATGTTTCAGTAAATACAGATATAGATTGATGATTTCATTTAATGAGGTTTTTTTGGAAGAAGGGCTCACATTGCGGTTCTCTAACATTTTCTTATGCTAAATTCTAAGGGAATTATATATCTTTTTATCAATTATAAATACATGAATCGGGTTAAAGTGAAGAATCACTACCATATTATATATATTAATGATTTATTTTATCAATTGAATAGTGAAGGTTGGTTTTCATAGATTGATCTATGATAAGTGTATCATTATATTCATGTGAAGATGATGATATATCGAATACTATTTTCTAATGTCATTATGTGAATTATGAGTTTTTTGTAATGTCATTCAGTGTAAAAAAATATATCTATATTCATGGAATTTAGGAACACAATGATATGAGATTTTCTATACCGATCCAGAGTAGTTTTCATCGATTAAATACCTTTCTACTCTGTATTTGAGGTGGATAATACATAGTATTTTTTGATCATTTTTGGATTTCGTCATTGAAATAAGTTGTTCAGGAAGCTATAAATGTGTGTGTTCTGGGATTGTGAAGTCCATTTCATAGTTAATGGAATGTCTCAATGTGGTGTAGTCATAGATTATTAGAATATAAGGGTAAGTATTTCATGGGAAGCCTCCAATAATGATGTAGAGGTGCGAGGTTTCCTTGGTTTTACATGGTTTTAATGGTGGTTTGTACCCAAATAATCTTAAATTGTGACTCCTCTAACAGCCTTGATAATAAAAGATCAAGTAAATTTATTGAATGAATAGTTCGATATTACTTTTGAGTATTTGAAGGAAAATTTGGTTAGTTCTCTAGTTATTAGTTTTCTAGAAAATGGAGTCCAATTTAAGGCCTTCCATAACGCTTCACGTCATAGCTTAAGCAGTATCCTAGTTTAGTATAGAGTATTTGTTTCCTTTGGGTCTCATCAGTTGCAACCCCATGAATGTAAAAAACATTTCATGATCTTTAACTGTATATGGTTGTGTATGTCTTACTTTCTTGGAAATACTATCTCATCAGTGAATTCTATATGGTTTTAATGAATCATGAAATCCTTATAATGGGTAATGTTGTAGAAAATAAACTAATTAAGAAGTAATATAATGGTGTTTTTTGTGAGTATAGGGCTTCATTGAGAGTGATGGAAGATCTATCTATGATGTATCTTGATGTGAGAGAGGTTTCTGGTAGATGGCGTGTCTATTAGATGATGGTGTAGTCATCTTTAGTTTAGTAGGTGGAGTCTAAGATACAGAATTTTGTGGTGTATGTTTTGTAGGATTGAGTTTTCTAGGGTGATACCTTTGATGGAAAGTATGAGAATGATCAATATTGGGTGTTGTTTCAGGGGACGCCTTTTATTCCTTTGGAGATGTATGAGGTGGTTCTCTATGAGTTCCACAACATACCATTGGTGGTTCATCCAAGTGTTATAGAGATGTATCATCCTATGAGAGGTCAGTTTTGGTCGCCTTGGTTGAAGAATTTGGTTGCATAGGTCTTTTACTCGGGTCTTTTATTACATGTGGTGAAGGTAAAACACTGTATTCATGGTTGTTTGCTCAAGATGTTATATGTCCCTTAGTGGAAGTGATAGGATGTTTTGATGCACTTAATCACTAGTTTAACTTGATATGGGGGAGTCTAGAAATCTATTTGTGTTATAGTATACCTTTTGATGAAATCGACATAATGCTTAGAAAATAATGAGTTAATATTGTTGGAGGTTTTTTTAAGCCAGTGTTTGGTGAGGTGGTGAGGCTTTATGGAGTCCCAAGGATGATCAACTCTGATCTTGATACTCATTTCACCTCTAGGGTATGGAGAGGTCTTTAGTACGCTTTCATCCCTGATTTGGTCCATAACACCTATATTCTTACATAGAATGATGATTTGATAGAGAATACCATCTAGACTCTTTAATACATGGTATTTTCTTGTGTCTTAGATTCTAGAGGATCATGGGTGAGGCACCAACCTTTTTTCAAGTTTTATTACAATAATAGTTTCCACTCAATAATTTGTATAACACTATTTTAAGGTTTTTATGCTCGACCATTATATTTTATATTATTTTAGAAATAGTTGATAGGTTATGAATTTCCATGCCATAACTACTTTATATCGTAACATAGATTCAACAGGTGATTCATGAGAATATAAATGCAGCACAAGATCATCATAAGTATTATATTGACTATATGAGGAGATATATGGAGATAAATATCAGAGATTATGTTTTCTTTAAGGATATTACACATCTTGGGTAGTGAAGGTTTTGTCATGGATGTAAGAATTATCCCTAGGTTAGTGTGAGATAGTCAGGCTCTCCTTTGCTGGGCAGAAGGACTATACGAGTGAGTCCAGTACAGGTGAATTAAAGGATGAGGGTTAGTGAGATAGGTCTCCAAATCCCAAAGAGAATTTGGAGTCAGAAGGGAACTAAGAAAGACAGGAAGGACTACTCCTTTTTTCAACTTCAAATAGACATGATCAGCAATGAAGTTGAATGACAAGCAGTCAGATAGTGAGGCTACTCATCAACAGAGGAAATTAGGTGATAGTTTGGAGAAGTACTTGGAATTGCTTGTGAGCATGGAATAAGATGATTTGGAACAAGTATAGTATCTCATTTCTACTGATGAGGAATCTCTTAGAGCTATGGGTAGGTCATTGAGGGTGACTCTCAGTGAGGAGAAATATAATTGGATCGACAGGCCGAACCTAATTCTTTTTGGGGATTCGATAATGGGAAGATAATCCTTGAATATTATATCCAATCCTAGGATAAGTAGGATCTAATTATTTTTCCTTGTTTCTCAATGAGAGATAGACGTGCTATCATGATGATGGGTTTCATTAGAGGCATCTCATGGGGTGGTTGTTTGGGTGATCTTTTTCCTTCCATTATATATAGGTTTGGTTTTAAATTATAAAGGGGGGAATTGTTTGAGAGGTATTTAATGAAAAGTACCATATCCTTTAATCATATTCCTTTTTTGTTTTTTAGTTGTTAGAGACATTGATAGGAGGCATGAAGGAGGAATGAGGGTAGTTATGAAAAAAATTACGATGTACAACAATAATACATTATTGAGGATTCTATTTCACCATATATCCAAATTGGGATATAATGATATCGAATGGGTAAGGATTTTAAATGTAGAGGCCTGAGGGGGGAGGTCTTGTGGTTTTTCCTTTTGGGGTCTATGTACCATGAAGCTAAGTTCTAGTATAGTATTCTTCTTCATAGATTGAATTTTTTTGTGTATTGGTTTCACCTGTGCCATGGCCTTTCTCAAAATTTATAGGATCTACAATATAGACCTCACCATTTTTCTCATATCCATATTTGACCAGGTGTTATGTGGCTTGGTTTCTTCACTTGGAATATATTTTTTCCCTATATCAATATCATTTCACTATGCAGAAGGGTACTACATTGTGATAGTCTAGTTTTATATTTTCCAAAAAATTCCTAAAACCCCTTCAGAATTCTCTATCTCCCAATATTTTCTCTTGAAACCAAGGTGACCAAGAGTGGTTTTTGAATGCCTTTAAATCCTATTTGGCTGAAATACATTTTTTATTATTTTCCTAACACTTTTAGGAAATGTGAGAAACCCAAAGTCACAATAAAGCCTCCAAAATAAATCCAAAATAGGCCAAGAAAAAAAAACCCAGAGCAACCAAAAAAAACTAAAATCCAAAGTCTCCATACCCATCGTTGCAACCAACACAGGAGTCCTCCATAGTGTTCGTTCCCCATTCAGAAGCCGGGTTAAAATGCCTCGTTAAATCACCATTATATTCCCGCATCACATCATCCCAAGTGATTTTCCCAAGACCATATTGCTTGGATAGGCTACCTTTTTTAAAAGAAAGGGTCCCCCATGGTCATGCTTAAAGGAGGCACTGGTGCACAACGGTCGAGGTAAATAGGAATAATCCTTCTTTTCTCTTCATTTTGGTGTAGCAGATGCCACTCCTCCATCCTTTATCCTGTTTCTATCCCCACCTTGCACTAAATCACTGTCACCAAACCCATGATAGAAATCATCCTCTATAGTGGATGATTTCCATTCCAAGTTTTCTATTATGGATTTTTATTCGTTAATTTTCTTTCCATTATACCTTATCATACTATGGTAGTTGATCCATTTCATTCTCATAGAGTTATTTTTATTTCTGGTGTCATGTTCTTGGTAGAATACCCATGTGGATTTTCATTTCCTTGTGGGAGAAGTGATCAAAGATCTATTTTCTTGTTCTATTCTCATTCAACAAACGTTAAAATATTTGAGGTAGAGGATTCATTTCTTCCCCTAATTTTGAAGGGAAATTGAAAAGTTATCATGATTTATTTCATTGAATAATAATAGAAATAAAACTAAATAATGATTAAATCAGATTAAAAAAATAATTGGTTTTTCTTATAGTGATCCCATGTGTTTATGTTTTGTTAATAGTTTATCTATTTATTTTGATGATAGTTTTTTATGTATTGTTATTTCAATGGATTAATAGGATTTTTATGTTTATAAATTGGATAAAGAATATACGTTTGGTAGTGATTATTGGATAAATAATAAAGAGGTATGTTTATTTATAATCATTATTCCTTATTATTGTTGAAATTGAAAGTTATACTTGAATTATTTTTAAATAACCTAGTAGTTTATAGTTGATACTTTAGGCTGGTTGTGGTTATAACCTATGATAAATCAATTGGTTTATTCAAGATGGTAAAATTTTAGTTATTTGATAAGTATAATTGCCTGGGGTTGACAGATCATGTTATCTTATGATGGTTGGATGTCTTGGTACGAGGTCCTTGTTTCCCTATTGACTATTTTGGTTTTCATTTATACCTTGTGTGATTTCTATGGATGGGTAAACATCCTACATGAAGTGATGTGAGCTAGGGATGACAAATGATACTATGAAAAATTGGTGGGGATCCTCACATTTTTTGTAGAAGTTAGAACTTGTGATGGAAATATAGATGATGATATACATAGTGCTATCGATAATAAAATACATATTAATGGATTGGGTTGAATCTAGGATATCTTGTTTTTTAAATTAAAATATATGATACTACTTGTCAATGGATTTATCTTGACAGGATCTATGGTTGGGTTTCTTGTTTTTACATTCCTTTTCCAACTACTTAATGATTCAATATTTACTTTATTTTTACATATTTTTTGGTACCTAAGGACTAGTCCTAGAGTATCTATAATTATGTAATGTTGATGTTGAATAATTTTAACCCATGAGGTTGGAGGCTTAACAAAATGTATAATGCTGATAATTACTAAGGAATCGTGGAAAATGTTCGATAATTCCTATAGGGCATAGATTTCTTTTGATAATAATGTAAAATTAAAATTTTAAAATAAAGAATTAATTGAAAATTAATTTATAATTATTTTGTGCTTATTAGATATTTAGTCCTTAGCATTGGTATTCTAGTGTCCGAGAGGAGAAAGATGTAGTCGAGGAAAAGGATAGGTAGCTTCCCATAGTGTGTTTGTGGGATTTATATAATTCTATATGTTATGTGATTTCATACATTACTCAAACCTTGTTCATAGGGTGACCGACACCCAGTGGACTCTGGAGGGTGTTTTCCCCAGTATATAGGTTGGTGAGGACGGATTCAGGACTTCCCCCGCGTCCCCACTCTCTTATCCTGAGAGTATTATTATGGGTTGGTATACATGGTGGTTACTTTCTTGTATATGTGTGAAGAGAGATCTAATGGATTTTGGTGATTTCACACACATGTATTTCTAGATATAGTATCCTAATGATTATTATAGGTATGTTGAGTATGGGATGTAATTTCTGGAGGTGTAATACATGGTGTATGATCTATGATGGATCCTAAAAACTACTTAGTTACTATCCATAGATTATTATGCTGATTGTGAGATTATGTGACACAAAAAGTTTATATTATTATGAAGTTTAATTTGATAGATGTAGATTATTTAGAGAGAGATGGTTCAATACCAGAGAAATTTTGGAGAGAGAAAAAACCTAGTGGGGAAGTGGTATCTAGTTACCATCATCGGATTTTATATTGGAAATTATATTGTCACAAGTATATGATAAATTATGAGAGAGAAATGGTGAGGCTGGTAACATAGCATAACTATTTAGGTGATGAGTTAATTTCAATTGTTTATTCATTGGGATTAGTACGATTTTGTTATCTATTACATGTGAGGATTCAGGGAGGATGCTATTGAGTATACCAGTTATTCTCAAATACATCTATATAAACTACTTTTCATGTATACAAGATTGGGTTAGTGATCGAGCGACATATTACTATCTTTCCGAGTTTTTTAGAATCACTTTGTGCTTTGAGGTCACTACCGAGGATTTTATTTTGGTACCAGTATTTTCTTTTATAGTTGTTCTGATTGTATGATATTGCATGAATGTTTTTTAGATATTTTATTTATTATGATCATGTTTTTATTAGTTTTTTCATCTTTTAACTTGTTCATCATATTCTTGATAGAGTTTAATGCCTCTCTTATGTGTGTATTATATACCCTTGGTTATAGTCGTGAACCCATGGACTATTGGAGATGGCATTCAGGAATTTTTTCCATTGATACTAAATATACATCCCATGATGAAAAACATTGTGGGGGTCATGAAAACCCATGAATTGCACTAGATTTCTATTAGGGGAGTTCCTAAATTCATATCCACTCTAATTGTCTAGCTTGATCCCAATTTCTATTACTATAGATCTAAGGAAACAAAACAAGCCAAATCAGCTTACATCCCCACCTCTAATGATGAAGAGTAATGTACCATCATTTTATTTGTAGAACAAATATTAGGATGGACTACTCTCATGCCCAAATTGGAGTCTCAAGAAAGAGATTATGAATTTCTCTAAGTCTAGAAAAAACATGGAATGTATCCTTTTATAAGAAGTATAATCATGAACTTTTATCCACAATGAATGTATTGGTCTACCTACATGGTTTATATACTGGTATACAAGCCAAGTGGGTCCATCAAAGGTATATGGCTTATATACCCATTACACATGACCATGTTGTCTCTATGTATAGGTGGTCTGTGTTTCACAAGATGTACTTATAATTTCCTAATAGTTACATGATTTGATCTTAAATACACAAAATAAACTCCAATATATTATTAAATAGACTATGAAACATATGACCCATAGTTACATATTTTAAAATACATATGAATATGTAAACACCATTACATTTTAACAATGATGATGCATGGTGTGTGGTTCTGAATCACACATCATGTGATCATGTATTCAACCTCTATATTTTTAAAACTACATAGAAACATTCCATTCACTCTAATCTCACATCAATTCAGGCACAAAATGTCTTTGAAATCCTCGTTTTTCCTTATAGAACCTATGGTGATCCTTTTCAAATCGTTATTTTCTAGAAAAGGATTGGAACATTTTTACAAATATTCTTAAGGCCCCTCATGTATTTTCCCTTAAAGATCCAAATTTTTTGTTCCATCCAACAATTTTTCAACACTTTATAATCCTCCTAAACACCTCACTCTTTATTTTCATGCCCAAATCAGTCACTCATAGACTCTAATATCGATCATTCATTGATCCGGTCCAAGACATATCAAAATATATTTTATGGAGATGGATGATGGATAATATGTTAAGAAATTTGGGAAATGATGAGAAAAATATGTAGAAGGCATTGTGGGTGGCTAGTGGGATGGACCAAACATCGATCACTAAGCAAGGATTCACCATCGAAGAAGAATATATGGAGTTTATTTAATATATGATAATAAAAAATGATAAAGTCATAGGGGATATCTATTTTTTACCAAAAATTCAATAATAAATCTCCCAGTCATGGAAATCATAAATAATAAATAAGGAAACCAATATTACCATGTCATGTCTCTTGGTCAGATCATTCATTGGCATTGTTTTTTCTACACTAAATCTCTTCGATAACCCCATAAAAAGTGCACTTTTCAGCTTTTTGGGTCTCTGATTCTCCCAAGATCTCCCTCTCCATTTCACAATCAATCTAGTGTTTATAAAGGACAAATTTATTGGGATGTATTAAGGGTGAATATATAAGTATAACTAGGGTTTTGTAGATATAGTTAATCAATTATTACACCTTTTATAGCCCAACCCAATGGCCCATATGTGAATAATGATTACATCACCTATAGAGTAAACAACTCATTTAGGATGCAACAGTGGTTTTAATTTTTCCATACAAGGATCAATTTAGTTTTGAATGAAACTTTCCATTAATTTTCCATAATCAAAGTAAAAAAATGATACATTAAATTTAATGTATTATATTTAGGAATATGCGATGCTAAATTGACAAAAAAATCAGACCAACCCATCCATAAAATATTATTTAAAATATTATGAATGTTAGGACTATAAAAATGTGAGATTCTACATCCTCCCCACCCTTAAGGATTAATGTTCCAAAATTCACAACCTACTAAAAAGGGTGGGTGTATTCAGACCGCATCTGACTCTCTTTATACCATGAGATCTCTTAAATGTTCCCATGAATATGTAGAATATTCACTAGTGGTATAATACCTACTTGAAGAGAATAATCCCACCTTTCATAAATAATGACTGGGTACTCTAAGAATCCATCATTTTCACCAACATCTTACTCACCTCGATCAATGATGTGTGATGGGTCATCCACGTATTCCATCAACTATTATACATGAAATGCATGCTTCCATCCCACCAGAGGGGAAATTTTAGGTGGTAAGAAACCTCACCCACCCAATGAAATATCTAGAATAGATTCATGAACCTCATTGATAACTTACACCCCTTACTAAAACCTCAAAAAAATTCATTGTGATACCTCTAAGAATAAATAAAATCCCTCCTAAAATTCAAAAGAAATCTATCATAGATATGTGTAGAAATTATAAAAACTATGAGTTTACCTCATGCAATCTCGAATAACTTTCATGTTCTCTTTCATAAAATACTTTTTATCTAGACCCATCAGTGACAACTCTCCAACATTAATCCATTGTAGGGGTTACATGCATAGTCTCTTATACATGTACTGGAAGAATGTCATGTCAATAGTATAGTGGTAAATTTTTACACAAACTCCACTAAGGTTAAGTGACCCTACAAGATCTGGATAAAATCTATTAAATAATATTTTCCATATCATCTAGAATCTGAATGGTTCGCACAATCTAGACATCAATCTTATGGTGGAATGTTGTAATCATTTTAAACTGAGTTTTTAGTGCCCCCTAAAATCTCCTCCACAATAAAGATTTAAATTAATTATTTAGATAAAAAATTATCATCAATGGTATCCCAAGAAAGTTGATGATATACTCTACATGAAATCATCAAAACATCCCCATAAAAATAAACTCTTAAGTAAGATGGAATTTGGTTGACTACGTGATTCAGTTGATGATCACCTTGATATAGACATGATATCTCACTAAACATGTAACACCCATCATGAAGTCTATTGATATAACGTCCCACTTCTACTTTGTTACCTCAAGGGGGATAGAATGGGCATGTTGTGACATGATTCTTCTCCTTCACTTGTTGAAAATTGAGACACCATAAGAAAAACATGGTAATGATACTCTTTTTACCTAGCAAGAAAAAATGATGTTTGGGGTCATAGTACATCTTCATCGCACCTAGATGTACTTACAAGTGAAGAGTGTGGAACTCCCTCACTACCTCCTCATAAAGAATGATTGGAAATATTATCTTCCCCAAATATAATATGACATGCTCCTTTCCTTTTTAATATCCATATAATGCATCACTTTTGGATATCCAATCATGTATGAAATTATAACACATGTATCAAAATGGGTTTCCCTCACACACAAACGAAGAGGAGGGGCCACCACCATTGATCGAAAATAATTGACCAATTCCATACTAACTAAGGAAAATTGTATTGAGTCCAACTACTCAATAACCACCTACAAAAACTTAGCATAAGACTTCCGGCTAAGGAAATCTATCACCAAATTTTTCTTTTCCCTAAATATGGAGACTATAGAATACATAGTTTTGTTGGAACTCTAACCAATGACTCTACATTAGATTAAGATTACTCTAGGTGAAGATATATCTGAGAATTTCGTGGTCCATATATACTATTAACAAGTCACTAAAATGGTAATTTCATGACTTGTAAATCCAAGGTACAACCTGTGACTACCCCAATACCACCTCCAATAGGCCAGGGGATAACAACTAGCACTAAGTAGGCATATCTCAGAAATAATAGGAATTATCCTGAATAACCTATACACATACACACACAAACACACAGATCTACAAGATTACATAGTGATAAAATGTAAAACAACATAAAAATGAATGAATACATCTAATATCCTACAATAGAGTGCGGTAATAAAATTACTAAAAGCATAAAAGGGGAAAAATACATGCCAAAAAAACTATAAAAGTCTAACTATCTCCATGGATGATGAATAAGTCAATTGAAATCCCCAATTAAAAACACAATATTATTTCAATATCTAGCTACACTCCACCTTCTTCTAATCTCCCCAGGACCCCATCAAAAAGGTCATTGTGACACGTGTGGGCAGAGCCCATGAAAGAGTGAGTATAACAATACTCAGTTAGACACCTTGAAAACACTAAAAACTAACCACCAAGTATGGTAATCTCAATACAAGATATAAAAACCATTGTATAATAGAAACACGCAGATATACTCAGGAAAGGTACCATGCCACTAGTCTTTCATAACCAACTACCTTCCATAGGATTCTACTCGAAACAATGCGCGTTCTATGAGAATTAACTCCATGAGCCATGCTAAAATATGAGAAAATAGAAAAAGACTTATAAATCAATGGATCCTGTCCAATATAGTTCACTGGTCTAAGAAGACCCTAATAAACAAATAGGGGGTCACACCTAGAACCATTGGGTGACACCATGAGCCTAATCTAGATCAATACTCTATTTAGGGGATTGTATGTCAATGATTCTATGAACCCTACCAATATGTCCTGCTAGAAGGAGGATCAGCTCCCTTTTCAAGTAGGTCTCTCCTATTCCACAAACTCCAAATATGGAAAAAATGATATAGGATACCACTCCAATATCATGGAGGAACACTTCCAACTCTATTTGAGACTCAAACTCTATAGGGTATCACAATCTTGTTATATGGCTGTTTTGCTTCCATGTACCCTTGATGAAAAGGACCAAGGTATCATTCCCAACATATTCTTTTCTAATCTAAGAAAATAATGATCCGCAAGTACTCTTGAATGTGGTACATGGTGTGTCCAGTTATCCCCATTCCTACCCATGTGGAAGAGTCTCATACAACCTGTAGTCTCCAAATAAACAATGTTTAGAAGAAGTACATAGCGCATAGAGACTCATAGTATAATGTTTTTTTCTCCCATCTATGTCTAATTTTGGGTGGTCATGTCTACATTTTAGTTTAGAGTGTGCAGCTACACATGTACTCTACCTGTGTGTCTTTACATGGTTATGCTCATTTACACTTAACCAAGTCATGTTTGTGTGGAAGTACATGCAGTTACATATAGTCGAGTACTTCAACCCATTTCCCTGTACCCACTGGGGTACACTCTGAGTCAACCATAGAGGTCCACATACCTTGTGATTATGAATTTTTATCTATAACCATAGCACCATAGCTAGGGGTCCCACATAGTGTGTAAACCTAGATTACATGTTGTGTTTCTCATGATTTCCAAGATTCAGTTTGCATCACCCTATGCCTCACCGAAGCCTCCTCCCTTTCTAAAACCTACATATCGAGGTTCTTCTAGGCCTTGTAAAAACTTATCTATAGAAATTCATGATTGAATCTGATCATAAAATGGTTCCACATGTCATTTATCATTATGCACAAAATAATATCAAGGAAGGTGAAATCTTGTATCCAAAACTCTTTGATTCGCCACCACTTCCATTTTCACACCCACGTCGTGTCATATCGATCCAAGATCTTCGATATCAGATCATTGTGCTAATAAATGGGTGTACATTGAATGATATATTATGATATACTGAACCTCATTCCAAATGATGTAATCCTTTGGTGAAAATAGAACTAGGGAGAAAGTATAAGAATACATTAAAGGAACAAACCTTGATCAATTTTTTGTTTATCCTGGTTTGTTTCCATGAAAATAAAAATAATGAAATCAATAATCCAAAGTAATTCTACCCAAATAACCTCACAATAAACCCATCATGGAAATACGTAGGATCCATGGATCAATCCATTGGTTGATTGATTAGTGTTCGTTATAATAATCAATAATGTGGAAATGAAACAATTCAAACAACTGTTGTACCTTGATTTGGAACAATCACTGATGAAAAACTAGTTCGTTTCATATTAATTGGTGATATCCTTTATTTCCTTTATGTGTTGATCATCCATAAACGATCGGGATATTTTTTATCTAATAGCAATCCTCCAAAGCACTATCGAATGGATCTATAATTATTCTAGGGTTATGCATCTAACCTTGGGATTTCTCTATAACAGTCTATTTAAATACTAATCAATCAATGTGGAAAGAATTAGATATAAAATAGTTAATTTAATTAATTTATTCATTTTTGTGCCCATGGTGAATTTTCTAAAAATGCCTAACACAAACTATGTTTAATTCATCCCTAGGTAAAACTCACTTTTTTAACTCAATGATGCCCTTTCATTTATTATCTAGGGATCCATTCAGAAGTTATTCCACTTTTTTAAGAAAACTTTTCATGTATGCTATATAATATATTAAATATATATCAAACATATATTTTGTGATTATCAAGCATCAGAATCGCAAACCATCTCATCACCTAGTTTGGAAAATAATTCATATAATATCCAAATATAATACAAGGAAAATCAGAGATGTTAAATTCTTTCCACCTTTGGGATTTAAGAACATAAAATCCAAAACAAGTTCATTCCATGATATATGGGTATTGAGCATGAATTAGAGTCTCCTACTCCCATGTTCTCTTCTGAAGATTCCCATGCCACCACCATACATGCACAAGAGGAATCAAATGCCCATAAAGAATCCTCTCTTGTTGATCCTTGATCTCCACTTTGTATTCTACAAATGTAGCTCCATCCTCGATGCTCATCTCACCCCAATCAATAATGTATGGTGTGTCATACCCATACCTCCTCAGCTATGAAACATGGAAGATTTCATGTACCTGGTCCAACTACAGTAGTATATCTAATTGGTATTCCACCTCACCAACTCTACATAGTATCTATAATGGACCAATTAATCTCAGAGATAACTTTTCTCCATGGACAAATCTCCTTAATCCACATCAAGTTGATGCTCTTAGAATCACATGGTTTTCATCCTCAAACTCCACTGGTATTCCTCATTGGTCTATATAAGACATATGATGGATTTTTGCAATCCTCACTGGCTTATGGAGGATATGAATATTTTCTATCATAGCTTGCACCAACTATGGGCCCATGAGTGCTAAATTCTTTGGATCAGTTCAAAAAAGTGGCGACCTACCGGTTTCGCCATAAAAATGCTTGAATGGTTCCATACCAATGCTGTAATGGTAGTTTTTTCTATAAAAAACTCCACAAAGGGTAGGTGGTCCTCCCATCTATGGAAAAAGTCCATCATGAAAGCCCACAACAAGTCCAGAATGTCTTGGATGGTCCACTCTATTTGGCCATCAGTTTTGGGAAGAAATCGCATGCTCAAGCATAATTGATTATAAAAGGATTCTTATAATCCCCTCCATAATTAGTATGTGAAGTAAGAATCATG
The DNA here is from genome assembly GCA_963277665.1 of Viscum album. Classification (NCBI taxonomy): domain Eukaryota; kingdom Viridiplantae; phylum Streptophyta; class Magnoliopsida; order Santalales; family Viscaceae; genus Viscum; species Viscum album. Next base: position 592,627,175 of record OY728142.1, on the reverse strand, counting down.
GTTATGGATGATCATCAAGGGAAATCCATGGAGTTATACTATATCATGCTTGTAGAAGCCTCATAAGATCTATATTGAACACTACTCTTGGATAGCTAGTAAGTGGAACAACTTGGTGAGTCGTCCTACGATCACCCTTATAGAATAGTTTCCTTTGGGAATATGTTGTAATAACATCATTAATTCCATGGATATCACATCCCACTTCCACTCTGTCACCCGGAGGGGTTGAGCTAAACCCTCAAGAACATGGTGCCTAGGCATCACTTACTGACAAGTACAACATCAAGATATAAACTCAAAAACTCCCTTCATCAATCCTAGCCTCCAAAACTGATTTCGGAGTTCCTGGTACAACTTCTCCACACCTAGATATACCCCAAAATTTGATGTATTAATCTCCTACAACATTCCCTCATGAAACTTCATAGGTACCATCATACACCCTCATAAAAGGATAACATGATCCCCTCATTTATAATATCCATCAAGAGAATGTCTAATGAATATCTTATCACATGAGGTCTCATAGTTTATATCTCTATGATGATCATCCCTAACATGATGTAAAAGAGGTGGGGAAATAAACATAAATTGAATATATGAAGAATTATCCTTGTCCATGAAGGACAACTACACTGAGTCTAACTACTCTAACCCCTTGGCCAATAACTAGGAATAAGGTCTCATACTGAGATTTTCTACCACTATATTCCCCTTTCTATGAGTATATATAATCTCAAAGTCATAGTCCTAGAGGAACTCTATCCATTGAATCTGTATGAAGTTAAGATCATTTTTTGAGAAGATATACTTGAGACTCATGTGGTTAGAGTCCACATATTCTAAGTGATGACTACTTATACTAACTCAATATTATGGGTCACATAGTTATAATCATGTGTTCTCTACTAGTTTGAACCATGTGCAATAATATCTTACCTCTCTATCAGTACACAACGATGTATGGTTCCTGATGAATTGATGAAAACTTCGTAATAGACTCCCTCTTATGGAAATATCATGATGGGAGTGCATTTCAACCTCTATATCAGGACCTAAAAGCACTATTGTAACCTTTATTTCCACACTAAAGGATTACAATTCAAATTCATGGATTTCAAGTGTGTTTCCACTCTGTATCAATTGGGTTTAACCCTATGATAGTACCCTACCAACCAAAGGAAACTCCATACCTTAGTAACACACTTAGGTGGCTCCCTTGGAAGCACTAACTCAACCTTTTATGGATCCACTACAAATACGACCTCTGATATGTCATTTCCAAAAAATTGAACCTCTTGAGTCCAAAACAAAAATATAAATATCTTCTTGTAAATCTAGTTCTCTTAGAGTGTTTCTAGGACCGTCCTTTAGTGTCTCATGTGCTCCTCCCCAAACATTGGATACACTAGGATTTCATCGATGAAGACCACCATGAACCGATATAAGAAAGGTTGGAGGATCTGGTGCATGATTCCCATGAACACTACTAAGGAATTTATCACACTGAACAACATCAATATTTACTCATTGAGACCATAGCGACATCTGACTGTCATCTTTGGTATATCCTCATCCGTTATTCATAGCTGGTTATATCCATACTTGAGGTAAATCATTTAAAGCCATTGTGCTCATATCAAATGAAAAAATAGGTTATTAATTCTAGGTATTGGATACTTATTCATCATGACCATGTGATTAAAGCACCGATAATCCACACACAACCTCAATCTTCTGTCTTACTTCATGGGAAACAACACTAGGGATGCCTAGTTAGAAACGTTGGGTCTCAAAAATCCCATATCAGGCATGGCATCCAACTACATCCTTATCTCTCGAATCTCAAAGAAATCCATATGATATTTTGGTGTATATATTGGTGTCATACTGGGATTCATGTCAATACAGAATTCCATCTCTCAATGGGGAGGTAAACATAGTACATTATCAAGAAAGACATCTGCGTACTCCACCACCATTGCAAGGAAATGATAAACATAGTCATCCACTAATCCTAGAGTCGTGCTAACTAACTGATGAGTAATCAACTTCATTCTTCTATACCTAATCATTTCATCATCTTACAAGGTCTCGTTGTTACCTATAATGGAAAACCGCATCCAATTTCTATGGACCCACATCATTCTCTACCCAAAGAAGTCAATCTGGGCATGAACTATGGATAGACAGTCCATACCTAGAATATAGTAATAAGGCCTCATTGCTACAACAAAGAGATATCATAAAAAACTCTCACATCCTAGCATCATATCTCAGTATCATCACAAGTGTGCAATCAATGAGTCACCTCATGTTGGAGTCTCCAACCACAAGGGTTTAGTCAATGTCTCAACTAGAATCTCTAAGTTTCAAAACAAAGATGTTTCAAGGAAATAATGGATAGAACCTATTTCTATAAATAATACATGTAAAGTATAAAAGACACATATTTTACCTCATATCATCCCTAGATCCTCAGGGTCACAGCCCTCCAAAGTTTGAATCTAGCCTCATCCCTACCCACCAGATCCCTGAGCTTGTAGTAGACCACCTTTGGGTGGTGGTGGTAACAGGTCAAACCCCCAACCACCACCTTCCACCCTACCGAGCCCTCTTCCACATCCTCGACCCTACAGACCACCCTACTCTTGTATATTTCTATGCCTTTTTGGTCCCATTATTTTCTCATGATCAACTACATGATGATTTGGGAAATCTTGATCTAGATGTCCGTGACCATCATAGGAGAAACATTGTTTGTCCCTCGGCTGATTCGATCCACGATGAGAGCCCTACACCATTGAGGTCTCAACTTATGAGTTCCCACTACTAGCTTCCACTACCATTATCTACTCATCTATAAATCTATCCAACAATAAGTCTCACTAAAAAACTTAAGCATATATGGAAATGAAAAGAGATACAACAGAAACCTAGATTACCCAGTGCGTGACCAAGTCAAAGGTATGAGCTCTAAAAAAATGACCTCGTACCTTATCAAAAGAGTAACATGAGTTATCATTAAATCTCACTGAGTATTCTTCCATGTTCATATTTCCCTAATATAGACACATAATCTCATGAATGCACACTAATCACAATTTTGATGGATAAATATACTCTCTAAAGAGACGTTCAAAGTCTTTCCATGAGAGAGTTTTCTTATCATGATTCTAAGTCACCAAGATCCACCATATCCTAGTAGATTCTTGAATAAGACTTGACATGAGGACTTAAATCTAGTTGGATAGCACCCTCACTAGGTGGAAAACGTGAGTGCCTTCCTCTATCCAATCCTCATCCACAAATGGGTATCGCTCACCCCAAAACCTAAGAGGTTCCTACCATGAGAAATTCTAAAACATACTCAATCTACGTATATACTCATATAGTACTTCCAGATCTATATGCTACTCAATGGGTTGGGGTATAGCTAGTAAACCACCTAGAGCTGAAATCTCTACTACAAGCCCATGTAACGATGCCTTGTCACGAGGTGGATCATCCTCGTGATCACATAGTGTAATATAGGATGGATATCTATGCAGAGGCATCATGAAATTAAAACTAGATGTACCATAGTCAAAAGAGTATATTTTTGGATATCAATAAATAAGGACATGAAAATCACAATCATTCCTATATGATACATGTACCAAAAAAATACCTGAAAACCAATGTTTATATGAACTCAGTCGAAAGGTAGGTGATTAGAGTCTTGGAGTATGGACACATCAGCTATCATACCAACACTAGAGTCCCTAGACGGAAATATGATCTTGAAACATAAATTTTTTATTCCCCAAACCAAACTCACCAACTCTGGTCCTGAGGTAGAATCGGCCCTCTAATACCACTATTTCACAGCCCAACCCACTATGGTCCGACCAGTGACTTCCCCAATCCCGCCTCCAATAGGACAAGGGCTGGAGACTGGTGTTGAGTTGGAATATCCCACAAATGGGATGAATTAGAATAAATTACCTATACACACACACACACACACATCCCTAATCCCACACAATGGTGAAATGAAAAAAAAACTAATTCAATGCATTCATATATCTGAGATCCCATAAAAGAGTACAATAGTAAAAGTACTAAAAGTGGAAAAGGGGCCAAATACAAAACAAACCAAAAATTATAAAATTCCAACCTACTATTAGGTAGAGGACTAAGTCAACAATAATATCTGAGTAAAATCACTTTATCCTATCAAGATCCAACTATGATACACCCACTCTATGTCCTCTTAGTACACCATCAAATGGGTCGTCATGTTCAAAATACATGACATGTGCGAGTAGATCACATGCAGGGGTGAGTATAAGAATACTTAGGTGGACACCCCAAAAAAATAAACATTCAAAACCAAGTATATATAACTCAATAAATGATATAACAATCAATGTATAATTGAAACACCCAGTTATACTCAAAAAAGGTATTACACCGCTAGGCGGTCATAACCAGCTAGCATCCTTAATATTCTGGTCAATGAAATGCTCGTTCCAGAAACATCCACTCTACAATACATGTAAACTTATGATACACTTGATAAATATTTCTAGATCATTGATCTATGTCTAATAATTCTCACTGGTCTAAGATGATAAGGGTCATTCCGAGAACCGATGGGGGACACCATGAAAACATATGGATCAACTCGCAATGTAGTGGATCCTTTTTTAATGATACCACGTACCATACCAATATGGTCTACTAGATGGAGGATTAACTCCCTATTAAGGGTGGTCATGCTAATTCCATATACTCCAACTGGGGAACAAATGATAACAGAGGATCACACTCCGCTCTCATAGAGGGACACCACCAACTCTATCTAATACCCATCATTTAAAGGGGATCACAATCCAATGATATAGATGTAATACCACACTTAACCCTTGAGTAAAAGGTACAAGGGAATGTACACAACTTAAAATGGGCCAAATTAAAAAAACAAAGAGCCACACACATTTTTGAAGGGGGAACACGACATAAACTAGGGGACATAGTATGTCTAGCTATCCCCACTCTTTCCCATGTGGGAGAGCCTCACATGCAATGTAGTCTCTAAAAATGGAATTTAGAAGAATTACACATCATGGATAGACACACTATATCCTTACCATGTCTTGTGTCTGTGTCTGTGTCCGAGTGGTTGTGTCTGTGTAGTAGTACACGGCGTGTAGCTACCCGGGTACTCAACCTGTGTATTGTTACATGGGTATTCCCATGTACACTTAACCAATCCCTATCCATGTGGGAGTAGAAGGAGTTATATCTAGCCTTTTTTATCAACCCTTGTTTATGTACCCATTGGGGTACACTTCGAGTCAACTAAGGAGGGCCACACAACATGTGATAGGGGTCACATGTTGTGTGGTCCTTAATTTCAGCTGGAATCCTTGCATTATTACTAGGGGGCCCAAAATGTGTGAAATTCTAGATTAAATGTCATCTTTCTCATGTTTTCCCAGATTCTCTCTACATCAACATGTGCCTCATCGAAGCCTACATCCATGCTATAACCTGTAGATTAGTCTTTGTATGTACCTTTCCAAAACTACTCTTTTGAAAATCGGGCTTCAATATGCTCAAAAAAAAGATATAAATGTCATTCTTCATTATATACTAAATAACATCTAACAACCTGAAATATGGTATCCAAAACTTTCTGATTCGCATCTGCTTCAATTGTCACACTACCGTCATGTAATGCTGATCTCATATCTACAATATTAAATCATTTCACTAAGAAATAAGTATGCAACAATTAATTGATTGGGATATGTAGAAACCTGAGCTAAACGTATAATGCCCATGGTGAACGAAAAATTATGGGGGACACAAAATAAAAAATGAGAGGAACATATATCAATAAATGTTTCTATCAATCTTTATTTGTTTTCGTGATAATTAAAATGAATAAATCAATCATACAATGTAATTATCCCAAAATCACCCAATAATAAACCCATCCTGAAAATACTCATGATCCACGGATCAATTTCTGGGTTGATTAATTTGTGTTAATTTTAGGAAACAAGTATGGGGAAAGGAAAAAATTCCAAAAAATTTCATACCTTGATTTGGGTAATCACTAATAAAGAACAGTGTGGTGTCATACTCTTTGGGGAGATCCTTAATTTATTTTATGCATTGATCATTAATCTAAGATCTCGAATTCATTTATATAAGAGGAATCCACTGAAGATCTTTCTGATGTCTATCCAATGGTTCAATGGTTATATAGCTAACCCTAGGATTTCCCCATAATAGTCTATTTTATATATTAATAAATCATTATGTCAATAATTAGAAATAAAATAATATATTTTATTATATTATTCTTGTTTGAACCCTCTGTGATTTGTTTTGAAAACACCTCATAAAAACCATGGTTAGGTCGCACTTAGGGTAAATCACACATTTTGAACTTTATAGTACCCTCAGGTTTTTCCTCCAGGAATCTGTTCAAGAGTTTTTTCACTTTTCAGGAAAAATACATGTGTGTGCTATTTAATATATTTAATATATATCAAAAATTTATATCAAGATCATCATGCCTCAGAATCAAATGATGTATCTGTGATTAGTCTTGAAAATAATCCATATAATATCCCAAAAATAATACATGGAAGATCCAAGACATTACAGATAATGTCACCATGTATTCAAGAAAAACACTACCACTACCAAATCTAATTTTTTGGTCACATAGTTTTTTTTATGAGGTATAATCTATAAAAACCAATAATAAATCATTTATATACTCTACATCAACACACATCCAAGCCTAGAACCAAAGGCATCATGTAATACCATATACTCAACTCATACTTCTAGTATATTTAAAATAGGACCATTGTTCAATCTCTCCCATGAAACCTCCAAATATCTCAAGAATCACATAGACTAAATTCGATGATGATAATTTTGGGAATGGAAAATAATGGGGGTTTTGATCCCATATAATTTTAGCATGTCCTGACCTAGCTCACTATATAAATACTAACTAGACAGGTCGATGAAAAAGACTCAAGAATGCCTCCCAATACACCAAAGGCTTCCAACTAGTAATGAGGGTCTAGGGTGTTGTAGTGGGGAGACTATACCCTCGTATCAGAGTAAGAAAATAGAAGAAATAACCAAACACCAATTACATTAGTGAATAATTAGAGGCCATAATTAATTAATATAAAAATAATAAAGAGATAATGATATGCAATAAAATCCTGAAGGTCCATGTATACATATAACACTGATCACCCATTGGGCCAACCATACATATACAAGAATAAAATAAATGAAAAAAATTATAAAAATATACTTATAACTCTTAGAGAAACCACATAAACAATATCCAAATATATATTCCATCCATATTACTCAATAATTCCCAAGACTCAGCTCATCATATTCCTACAACCAATGAACTTCTTCTTGAGTACCCCAATGTTATAGATTTTCAATCAGGGTGTGAGTATAAAACATAGAAGGGAACTAACAAAATGGTCTTGTACATAGCTATTAATATTTAATGTATGTATATGTGAGATACTCATTAGGATAACAGTAACATTAATATTAAATGTTGAGAATAAATAAATTACATAAGTCATTTTAAGTAATGTTGTCATAATGGCATGCTCATGGAATGTTCTCATCCTATATGAGACATTAATAAAAATAAAAGAAATAAATAAATATAGAAAAAACATATATGATACTTGGGTATATGAAGCTAATCGACTGAACCTCTTGTAAGTAATAAAATGAGATAGATATTGTAATACTCATGCCTTGTATCATCAAGATGAACCTAGGGTGAATAATCTATAATGACCATATACCTACTTTGTCCAGCACTGAAAATGTATTTGAAAAAGAAATGTTACCATATGAGATACATGACCTATCCCTGGGATCAGTTCTACTCACCAACAACAATATAATTAATTATTCTAGGTAAAAAATTTCCATCGTATATATAACACCAAAAGATTTTGTGAATAATTATTTTTAATTAATTTAATCCTATTGATATTTAGTATATCTAGAAACAATAAAAAAGTTTTCATAAAAATTAACAATGTTTGTTTTATACAAAACCCCAAGTTAATGGTGAAATAAATACAATATAAAGTTTATATTTCACAACATGCAAAACCGGCTTGGCTTGCATTACACAGAACACTAAATTTTCACAAAACAACATTTTATTATTATAATTATTTAAATAGCATAGTTATAACATAGATATTGAACATAGTAACATGAATTGTAAGAACTAATTTTTAAATATTATTTATCACTATTTTATATATATAAATCATATTGATAATATTATATACAATTTTTAATAAAGTATTTATATGTTTTAAAATATTATTTTCTCATAAGAATTTATTTTTTATTTACTTCTATGAACAACAATAAAATTAAGTTTATATACTTTTAGAAATCAAATTTGATAAAATAAACATTATTTTAGAATTTATAATTTTAAAATTATCTTAGGGTGACTTTTTGGGATTTTTCTGAGAAGCATCATTTTTCGATGAATAAAGAAAAAATACAAAATTTTAATTCAAAACTTCTTTATCATATACATTATTTATCTAGTTAAATTATATTTTAATTTGGTTTTAAAGTTAAAATATATCAAATATAAATCTATTAATATAATTAAGGTCATTGGAATCATTTTTAGATGAATTTAGATATATAAGATTAAGGGATATTTGGGAATTTTCACTTAAAAACTCTCTTTCTCGCCATGTCTATGGGATTAACATTAAACATAATTTATTTTCTTCTATGAATTGAGATTAAAAAATATAAATAAATGGTTTTAATAAGTATAAAATTTATTTTCTAATAATGTAAACATAATTTTTGACGAAAACAATTAGTGAAATTTATTAAAATTAAGTACTCCAATTAAAGTAAAATTAAGATTAACTAGTGAATAAACCTTAAACATAATGGAGAAAATGACCTATAAACTTTTATAACACAAATTTTATGAAAAAATGTCATCCATTAAACTTCTATTATTTAGTATTTTTTTCATTTCGTATTACTTTTTTTAAGTAAAAATGTGGGTACAACTAACTTGTTTTCAAAAATTCCAAGTGTTCCCCTCCCTCCCTTATAAAAGGAAACCACATATCCCCCTTATTCCAACCCCTAATAACACTTATGTTTAGAAAATATCATCCAAATAAACTTCGAAAAATCCCTTCCCTCTTCATTTAAAAATCCCTTTGGGAGAAAATCCAACCAAGGAAGCCCTTTAGTGCAAACCAAAAGGACTTATCCTAAGAAGAGGTAAAATCCATCCTCTAACTCCTTACCTTTATTTTATTTCTCCATTACATAAATTCATATTATTACATGAATATTAATATCCATATTATACTAAATATAATGTGATTTTTTATGATATGTTTTATACCTACATTAACACACACCATTATCTTTTGGGTAACGAACTTACTGTTCTTCTGTATGGTGAACTACCACCTCACGAAATGATGTTGTTCGTTTTTTCCTTAAACACCTCTCATGGTTAGGAATTATTATAGAAAATATATTTTAATATTATATATATGGTATTTATGATTCAATTATTCTTCTTTAATTATTATATAAAACATATCTTCATGATTTCCATTTTGTGTAAATATGATAACTTCATTTATAGAAATGTGGACTATAGTCTCATCAAAGCGATGTGATTAGTTCACACTTTACATGGAATGTATTAAGTGTGATATTAGTAAATTTATATGATATAAATGAAATAATAATTACACTATAATGATTATATATATATATCATTTATTTAATTTCTTTCAATACGAAAATAAAACAGAAATAGTGTTTATGAATACATACGACCTAATGTCTCCATAAATGATGTTTTTCGTTTAATATTTTTAACTTTTATAGATTTCATTAAATATTTATATAATGAATATATATGATATATACATCATTATTTATATTATGAAAATAATTAAATAAATATCTATATAAAAGGATCAATAATAACAAGTCAAAATAAGTATGATAAACAAAGCGGCTATTAGCTGAAACATTACGATAACATGGAATTGTTAATAAACAAAAAATATAAAGTAAAAGGTAAGTCGTATACAGTATTAGATGTAATATTTTTTTATATTATAATAAAATTATATTTATTATGCATGATTATTGGATGTGTACAAATAAATTCAATATTTATGGTAAGGGAATATCACCTCACATTTTTATTCTATGAGATACATGTCTTATTCACCACTCATTTCTTTTGTGTGGTGTGTATAATTCCCATGAAAGTTTTCTAAAATTATTATAATTTGATTTATGGTTACTTAAATATCTATTTGATGACCTTTCTTTCATGGTATTTATGGTTCAAATGTTACCAAATCATTAATGTAATTTTGTATCAATTTTCTTTCTTTGAGACGCATGCCATGTTATGCGCCTATAGTTTTATATAAGGGGTATGTACAAACATTGACTTTTTATATATTTAATAAAATTATTTTCATTATATTTCCAGATTCATGTAATTTTATTCTTTGCTTTATATTATGACTCAAACTTACCAAAGTGGTAATGATTTATAGTTACAATATCATCCTTTATCAAGAGTGTTTATGATTACGATTCCATGGATGAAATATTTTGATCCATATATCAAGGACTATCATGAATTTTTTTAAAATATGGTTATACATGTTTTATCCTAGTAATGTTACTATTTTCCACTCTTTGGTACTTATGATAATTAAGAAAATGTTTTTATGAAAATATGATGTCGATTTTCCTTTCGGTCTGAAATCTGTGTTCTTAAAAAACCATGTTTTCTAAAATGTTTTTCAAAAATGTTTTAATATTATCAAATGATGTTTTAACGAAATTTTTACCCATGTTTTTCATTTTCACAAAAATGGTTTTAAAAGGAATGTTCTTGTTATTTTCTAATCAAGACACTTATCTAAACAATCAAGGTGCAAAATGAATGTTCAACATGTATGGACTTACACATGTTCATGATCATCATTTCATTGATGTTTCCTTTGTAGGATTACAATTTTTATTTTTAAAATAAATTTATTTCCTAATATTCTAAAAAAATTATTTAAAAATGGTTTTCAATGAAAAAGGTTTTCAAAAAAATTATATATTTAAAAATTGTTTTAAATAATTTTCAAATCTTGATTTATTTGTTTAAAAATGTTTTTCATAGAAAATGATTTCAATAATTTAAAATCTTATTTTATATTTTTTTAAATTATTTTCAAATAAATTATTTTTAAAATGTTTTAAAACCTTTTTTTATATTTTTTCAATGTATTATCAAATAAATGGTTTTCAAAATATTTTTAAAACTTTTTTTATATGTTTTCAAATTATTTTTAAAGAAATGGGTTTCAAAAATGTTTTAAAACCTTAATTATAAGGTCTTGATGTACATTTAGAGAAATTATTTTCAAAATAAATAATATTTTACTTATAATTTTTCAAAGTGTTTTCAATGATAATGGTTTTAAAATTTATTTAAAGTATATATTATATGTTTTAAAAATTAAACGTTTTCAAAATGTTTTCTAAATATTTTATATCTTCTCAATGAAATGGATTTTCTATATTCCCTTACAATTTTAAATGTTTATTTTCAATGAAAATGGTTTTCACAAGGTTTTATTTTTTAAAAATAATTTTTCAAATAATAATGGATATTTTTTTAAAGAAATGTTTTTAAAATATTGGTCAAAGTTTTTTTCCAACTATGATAACATCCATTATTGTTAAAAATTACTTTATGGTGAAATATAAAAAGGTTCAATTAATATTACTTCTTTAAATGGTTTATGTTTTAATGACATTATTTGTAAGACATCGTTTTCTATACCATAGTTCATATACTTTTGAAACCCACTACTTTTCATGGGTTACGCTTTGATAAAAAGATTATGAAACATATCTCTCTTCCATAGGTAATGATGTGATGAAATTTTATTATACCCATTTCATTTCATGGGTTAATTTAGGACATTTATGATACCCATATCTTTTTATAGGTCTTCATATGATGAATATTTTTTTTCTTCTGGTACATGTATGTATGATATTATTATGTTATGGGTGGGACATATATCTCCCTCAAATACAATGGGTAAATATTTATATCTCATAAGATATTTATGGAAATCAATTAGATGGGATTGATCGACTATGGTAATATGGGGAAACATGATCCATTACAAAAAAAATATTACTACAACTAGGGATGGTGGTATGTCCCACCAAGTAGGTTTAGTCACCATAAAGATATGAAGATGGGGAAACCTGATACACAATGAGAAGATGGGGAAAACTGATACCTTACAAGGAAAGGACTATGACTAGGGATGGTGGTGTGTCATTCCCAGTAGGTGTAGTCCCCATGAATCTCTCTGATATGTTCAATCAATAATTCTTGAATTATAGAGAGTAGTGTTAAATGTTTATGTGTATATCGTAATTCCATGTCTTATTCCTATGTTATGCTTTCATATCTTGTCCTCTTGATTCTATTATGATTCATTCTTTTTGAACTGCTAATATTTATTCCATGATTCTTGTTTATGATTATTGATATACATGTATGATCATTTACTATCATTATAATGGTCTCTTACCCTTATGATCATGTTTATGCTTATATATCTCTTTTGTTTACGCTTACTAAGAATCTGAGCTCTCCTATTTTTATGTTTCCTACACCATATTATGAAGATAAAAATTATTTATCATGCGTATAATATAGGTTCTAGTATTCTAGAACCTAGTGGGAGATAATTTATCTCACTCATATACCAGTGTTTAGGTTTGCATGTTTCTAAAGGCACTAAAATAATACGGTCTTTAGGCATCTATTTTTGTAATGCTTTTAGCTTTACAAAAAAATGATGTAATTTCTATATATGATATGATTATAATATTATAGCTATTATAAGAATGATGGTTTATCGAACCATTGGAAAAAAGTATTTGAAAAAAATTAGTGAGATCCTTCGGGATATTTCTTAGGATATTCTAGGGGTGTCTCCAAAGATAAGTCTAAGTATGAGTTAGTGTTTAGGAAAATATTGTGGAATTTTGTTAAAGGATAGAGAAAGTGGTTTCATATAAATAAATATATATATAATTAAAAGAACATTAAATTTTAAGGAATTTCCTTTCCTAAATACTTTGGAATTTTGCGAGTCTGTGGCTTCTAACGACACTTGATTCTGAGGCCTGGTGTGCCCGGAATCAATTTCTGAAGTTTAGCTCGGGTACGTTCAGTAAACGAATGAGTGGGTTTTCTATCTTTTGAACCGGTGCTCAAAATTGAAATCTGAGGGCACCGATGAACTTGCAGTGCCGGTAATTGCTTAAGGGGACATTTACCAAAGTTGCGTTTTAAGCGGGATGAGAATTAATATTTGGGGATTTATATTAAAATAAATAAAATTGGTGGAGCACAATTTTATTTTAAGGATGGTGGTTATTTACACCGAAAGGGAGTTAGAGGTGGGGCCCATACCAACATAACCTCCCATGATAGGATATTTGTGGGGTGGGGCCCACATATGACCTAAACCCTTGAACTTCCAAGAAGTCTCATAAACCCCCATTAAACTCCCTTGTTTAATGTTGACAACTCTCCCAATATTTATGAGATCTCCTTACCTTCTCTCCGTATCTTTTTTAATTTCCAACACATTTATCTAATAAATTCAACCTATTCAATTAGTTAATGAAGTCGTTTGAATTTGTAATTTTAAATTGCATGTGTTAATAAAATAATAGAATTATTCTATTATTTTATTTTTGGGCAATCGTTGTATTAAGGAGAGTTGGGAAAGCTCTTGAGTTTTTGGAAGAACACCGACCCTCCGATGAAGAACGACGTCTTCTTCAACAAAGAACTCCGGTTCCACGAAGAAGGATGATGCACTTTTATTTCTCTTCTCCGTGACATGTGAGGAGATGTCACTTCCTCCTCGGACGCACTCCGACGTCATCTACGAATCCTCTCCCCGCAACGCCGTTTTCCGTGATGCCCAACGTGCGAAATCAATTATCGAGGTAGGGAATTATGTTCAATTTTAATGGATTAAAATTATGCCTTGTTCATCGTTTTATAACGTTGATTCTCTCATCCTATTGCTATTTCTTAACGCGGAGGGCGTGGGCCAAACGAAGACAGCCCAACGACCCTCTGTTTGATCTTGTTTATTTTTGGAATCGGCGACCGGAGGCGGAACGTGGAAGAGGCTGGCGGCGCAAGGGTCGTCGTCGCACATGAAAATGAAGTCACGGCCAAGTGGTCCACGATGGAGGAAGAATGGCTTCGTTGCGCCATCTGTGCGGAAGGAACCGTCACCCGCTTTGCGGGTCGCTTCGGTTGAAGGACCGGACGGGCGGAGAGAAGCCTCACCGCCGAGAGGGCACCATGTCGGATGAGTCGCAGCCCACCCTTGCGGGCCACTTGCACCAGAAGGCCGGCCGGATCCACCCGGCCGGTTAGGGAGAGCGGAGCCGCTTGGCGTTTCTAGTTCGGGCAGCCCCCCCCCCCTCGGACCGCTCGGCCTTCGGGCCGAGCCAGCGGGGTCGTGCCTCGCCGGGTCGGACCCCACTCGGTCGGGTCGTGCCGGGGCGCACCACTTGGGTCGAGCCACAATTTTCTTCAGGCCGGACTAACACCCCTACCGGTTCGGACCTGTCAAAGGTGGGTTAACCGGACCCTCCAGTCCACTGGGCTTAACGGGTCAGGCCCATTTTCACTTAAAGGTGAATATCTTGAAGACCGCGCGTCTGAACGACGCTCCGTCAGTGGTAATGGGACCCTATCAACTAGGTAGTCCTTTTGAGATACTCTAAGTGAGTTTTGGACAACTTTGGTAAACGTACGAGTTTGGATCGAGTTCAATTCCAACCAGGCCCCTGGAACGGAAAAGCCAATATCTCTCAGACCGAGTGTGCATTTGACATACCGCCTGTCGTGTTGAGTTCCTTTTGACGAGACGGAACTTCGGGATACATCAAATCTGGACTTCGTGACAGTTGATGTATCGACCCCTTTACTCGAGGAGCAGACCCTCCCTGAATCGAGTAGGTTGTGTGCGGGAACCCTAGAGCTGGCTGCGACTACAATGACTACCGTGCTGGGATCCTCTGTGGGTTCGACGAGGATGATGACTATACTTTGATCCTCTGTGTGTTCGGTAGTGAGGATGATTGTACATGGGTCCTCCGTGGCTTCTTCAGTGATGACGACTATACTTGGATCCTACGTGGGTTCGGCAGTGATGGTTACTATACTTGGATCCTACATGGGTTCGGCAGCGACGACTTCTGTACAAGGATCCTACATGGGTTCAGTAGAGGAGATGATTCAGAGGCTACATCTAATCATCTCCACCATTCTTCGTGAGTTGTATACCTGTGTGAGCTGAGTCTTGAATTTCAATAATTATCATTGATGTGATTGACTTATTTTCTTTGTGGACCGGGTTGTGCTTGGGCTCGGGAGTTGGAGACGAACTGAGATTGATGACATAGGTATATGTATGGGAATATACGTAAGTATAGTTGGTTGATACGTCATGTTTTTATCTTTTCTTTTGGATTATCCTTCATGGATTCCGGGAGACCTTTGGGGGTCTCGGGGTCCCTACTGAGTATCGTTATACTCACCCCTGTACAGGTAATGACCGCACTACGTTGTGTTGGTTGCAGATGAAGGACAAGACTGATCATGGTTGAGGCTTGTGGAGTTGGATGGTATCCGGAGGTGGATCAACTGGCGGGACGTACACAGAGCAGACGGATGGACCCGATGTACCGATGAGACTATCTGTACCCACCCTTCCAGTGGAATTCCCGGAGGATGACTTGGTGGTTGCTGCTTTACTTTACACCTGTTGTACCTTCTTTCTCAGTTGTATTTTACTTTCAGTTGGGTTTGTATACTGACCCATTTACTTTCCAGCACTTACTTTTTACTCAGTTTTACTTAGTCCTTACATCACTTGCGTACTATGTTGTGTTTGTTTACTTTTATAAAGGTAATGCCTTCTCTTTGAACTAGGATTTACGCCTTTGGTGCTATTCTCCGGCCCCTGGCCAATGGAAGGTGGGTTTGGGGTAGTGATGACACGAGGCCTGAGGACGGGTCGTGACAAATTGGTATCAGAAGAGTTAGTTCTACCGAAGAACTCATGACTCTGATAACTTCTTCTTTGTGAAGAAATATTACTAAGAGTATTGAGTGTGGTTTTTAGTCCATGGAGTCCAGTGTTGGTGCGGCAGTCGACGTATCCATACACCAGGACCTTGACTTCTGATTTCTGACTCAGGGCTCAATAAAACATATTGCATGTGTGTTTTCAAAAGTTTTCTTTGTGATTACTTTGTGTCAGCTCGCCAGGTATACTGTTTGACCGTGGTGCACCTGTTTCATTTCAGGATGGCCCCACGAAGGCAACCAGCTAGGGTTCCGAGTTATGTGCGAGATGGAAGCCCACCGAGTGACGAGGCCTCGGTGCAGGGCCCCATTACAGCGGAGGCACCAGCGGTACCACTACCCGCTGAGCCACCGATGCCACTAGACCCAGCAGTAGAGAGTCCACACCACATGAGTGCATTGCATGAGTTTCAGTGACAATGGCTGCCCAAGATCCGCGGAGAGATGGACCCTGAGGCAGCTGAGGTTTGGATAGAGTCTATCGTCAGAGTCTTCAGATTGGTATGGACACCAGCAGACCTTATGGTGATCCTTGTCGCGAGTCCCCTACATGCAGCAGAAGGTATATGGTGGAGCATGATGCTCCAGGTGCACGACGAGGCATCTTTACGTTGGATGGAATTCGAGAGCCTCTTCCGCTTGGAGTTTGTCCCATCCACCCTCCATGCGGTGCGTATCCAGGAGTTACTACATCTGCGGAAGGGCAGCATGATAGTAGCCTAGTACTCGGTGATATTTACCGACCTCTCGCACTACTCCATGGACATGGTACAAGACCCACTATTCCAGGCCCTGAACTGTGAGTAGGGACTGAGGCATGAGATGAGGGCTTCGATGATCTCCCTCCACATTCTGACGCATGCAGGAGTACTGGAGCAAGCCCTTCTTTTGGGGATCTTTCATACTGAGCCAACGCCAGCAGCGAGACCCACTGTAGGGCGACAGGTAGTGGAGTCTTCTGTAGCTGGCTGTAGACAGATGTTGTAGAGTTCCAAGAACACCAGGCCATTAGGTGGACGACCTCATGATATTGGTTCAGATGTGTGAGGAATACAAAGCAGAGCTAGCCATACGAGGGGCAGGCAGTGCTATACATGCGGCGGGCAGGGCCATATGGCTCGTGACTGCCCGACCCGCCATGCAGACGAGTAGCAGACAGTAGAGGGACCACCCAAGAAGAGCTAGAGGTTCGACCGTGGTGGTCTGCAGGGATCAGGCGGACGAGACAGAGGAGTTGTCCGAGCAGCGGGTGGTGGACGATGCTTCGAGGCTCTACCACCACCACCACCAGAGGGACCACCCCGACCATAGGAAGCTGACAGACAAGGGAATGCTCAGCTACAGGCAGTCAAGGCCTATGACCATGGCGCACCTGAGATGATTCGAGGTACTATCTGTGTCTACTCCTCCCTTTCTGCAGTTCTTATAGACATAGGAGCGAGTCATTCATTTATTTCCATTGCACTTGTTCGGAGCACGGAGATTCCAACGAAGTCGTTGGCTCGATCCTTACGGCTAGAGACTCATACGGGAGAAGACTCAATGATTATGCACTGGTGCTGGTAGTGTGAGCTTACTCTAGGAGGTGAGAGAATTGGCTGGGATCTTCTTGTAACTGCGTCAATGGCTTACGACATCATCTTGGGTATTGATTGGTTATCTACATTCCTTGCCCAGATAGACTATAATAGGCACAAAGTGTAGTGTTCCCACACATATGGGAGCAGGTTCACCTTCCCCGGTGAGAAGGGAGCCTTTGCAGCACAAGATGGACTTACGCAGAGGAGAGGACAGTTGGCTGGTCTCATCCTAGGAGCGGTTGATGTGAGGAGACCGAGTTTTCCTGTTGTGGTGGATCAGTATGCAGACGTTTTTTCTGATGACATTCAAGGACTACCTTCTCGTAGATAGGTAGATTTATACATTGACTTGTACCCTGGGACAACACTGATATCTACTCTAGCATATCGGAGGGCTCTTGCGGAGCTTCTTCAGCTGTGGGTACTGCCATAGGACTTACAGGGAAATGGATTCATCTAACCCAGTGTTTCACACTGGGCTTCTCTGATTTTATTTTCCAAGAAGGCGGATGGGAGCTTGTGACTATGTGTCCACCACCATTTCCTGAATCAGGTGACCATAAAGAACAAGTACCCACTCCCGAGGATTGATGATCTCTTTGATCAGCTCAAGGGAGCATGATGGTTCTCGAAGATAGACCACCAGTCAAGATATCATCAACTTAGAGTTCAAGACGAGGATGTGCAGAAGACGGCCTTTAGGTGTCGGTATGGCCACTAAGAGTTCTTGGTTATTCCATTTGGTGTAACCAATGCACCAATAGTGTTCATGAGTCTCATAAATAGGATCTTCCATCCTTACCTCAATCGTTTTGTCATAGTCTTCATCGATGACATACTGATTTACTAGACTACCGAGGAGGAGCACGCCTACCACTTACGGGTTGTATTGGACACACTCCGAGAGCACCATATTTATGGTAAGCTCTCAAAGTGTCAGTTCTATATTCGAGAGGTACACTTCTTGGGGCATGGCATCATAGAGGTAGGAGTTGCAGGGGACCCAGCAAAGATCGAGGCGGTATATGCTTCAGAGCCACCTAGGAGCGTGATGGAGGTGTGGGGTTTCCTAGGTCTGGCTGGGTACTATCGGAGATTTTTTATAGACTTTTACAGAGTTGCAGCACCGATTTCAGCTTTCATGAAGAAGGGTAAACCCTTTGTTTGGTCAGATAGATGCCAACAGATCTTTCATAAGATGAGACAGAGATTGACCAGTGTACCCATCTTGAGGCTACTGGAGGAGGCCATAGGGTACGTAGTTTACTGCGACGCATCAGGGACAAGACATGGGTGTGCCCTGATGCAGGAATGAAAAGTGATCGCTTACGGTTCACAGAAGTTGAGTCATCACGAGCAGAACTACGCTAACCATGGCCTGGAGTTAGCAGCAGTGTTCTTCGCCTTGAAGATGTAGCAGAACTATCTGATGGGTGAGCACTTTATAGTCTACTCTGACCACCAGAGTCTCAGGTACATTTTCTCGCAAAAGGACCTGAACTTTAGATAGCGGTGATGCCTTGAGTTCCTCTATGACTATGAATTTGAGATAGTTTATACTCATGGGAAGGGGAACATAGTATCTCATGATCTTAGAAGGAGATCGGGCATTCAGCTACTTGGAGAGGCGACGGAGCAGTTAGCCGCTTTGTAGATATCCTTCGTGGATAGAGATGGGGTAGCTTTTCTACAGTCCCTCACAGTTACTCCTCTACTACTTCAGTGGGTCAGAGAGCCACAACGTGGGGACATTGACTATGAGACGCGACATGTTCATATTTGCATATGCCAGACGCCTGATGGATTTTCAAAAGGAGGAGAGCACGTCATCCTCTTCATGGGACGTACCATGGTACCAGTTGCACTGCAGGAGGAAGTGCTCCGGGAGTTTCACACTTCCCCTCTAGTGGTACATTATGGAGTGGTGAAGATGTACTAGGATCTCAGATGACAGCAATGGTGGCCGGGTATGAAGAAGGTTCTATCAGAGTTCGTTTCACGATGCCTCACTTTCCAGCAAGTGAAGGTGGAGCACCAGGTACCAGTAATCTTGGTACATGCCTTATAGGTTTTGAAGTGGAAGTGGGACGTGATATCCATTTATTTTGTGACAGGGCTTCCACATACATCCGAGGGACACGACTCTATCTGGGTGATCGTCGACTAACTCACCAAGTCATCCAACTTCTTTCTGATCGGAGAGCAGGGCTCAGTAGAGATCTTGAGATGCCTCTATGTTCAGGAGATCGTACAGCTTCATGGTTTTCCATTTACTATTTTCTCTGATTGAGATGCTCTATTTACTTCCTGGCTTTGTAAGGAGTTTTATGAGGCATTTGGGATGCAGCTACGCCTGAGCACCGCCTTTCATCCTCAGACAGATGTCTAGATGGAGATGACCATTCAGACTCTTGAGGACATGCTCAGTGCATGTGTCCTTGACTTTGGTCGCAGCTCGGAGGATCACCTAACCTTGGTGGAGTTTTCGTACAACAACAGTTAACACCCCACCATCGGGAAGGAACCATACAAGGCACTGTACGACTGACCTTACTGATCACCTCTGTGATGGACTGACCCTGGGGAGTCAGCACTTGTTGGACCAGTGATGGTTCAGGCTACGACGGAGAAGGTGCAGATCATCCAGGAGCGGATTAGGACTGCACAGAGCAGACAGAAGTCAAATGATGATAGGAGATGGAGACCACTGGAGTTCAAGGATGGTGAAAATGTTTTCTTACGGTTCTCACCTCGACGTGGATTATGGATTTTTGGATGGGGCGGCATGTTATCTCTGCTCTTCATCGGGCCTTTCCATGTCCTCAGCAGAGTAGTTGAGGTGGCTTACCGCCTGTCTCTTCCGCCTCAGTTGCACCGGGTGCATGATGTCTTCCACGTATCTTAGCTGAGGAGATACGTGCATGAACCGACCCACATCATTGATCAATGGGAACTGGACATCGATGATGTGGCTACATTCACGGAGGTCCTGGTGGAGACTGAAGATCGACAGGAGTGGGTCATACGTGGATGGTCAATTCCTCTAGTGCACATTCGTTGGCAGCACGGGAGCCTCCAGGAGATCACATTGGAGTGGGAGGCTTAGATGCGTGCTCAGAACCCTCATTTTTTTCCCTAGTTTATGTTGTATCTTTACGGGGATGTAAAGCCCTGAGGTGTGAGTAATGTAAAGACCCAGAAATTTCAAGGAATTTTTTTTCTTTCATAAATACTTTGGAATTTTAAAAGTCTATGGCTTCTGACGGTACTTGATTCTGAGGCCTGGTGTGCCCAGAATCAATTTCCAAACTTTATCTCGGGTACATTCAGTAAACGAACAAGCGGGTTTTTCTATCAGTTGAAACGGTTCTCAGAATTGAAATCTGAGGGCACCGATGAACTCGCAGTGCCGGTAATTTCTTAAGGGGACATTTACCATAGTTGCGTTTTAAGTGGGATTTGGGGATTTATATTAAAATAAATAAAATTGGTGGAGCACAATTTTATTTTAAGGATGTTGGTTATTTCTTCCCAAAGGGAGTTAGAGGTGGGTCCCACACCCACATAACCTCCCATGAGAGGATATTTGTGGGCTATGGCCCACACATGACCTAAACCCTTGAACTTCCCATAACTCTCATAAACCCCCATTTAACTCCCATTTTTAATTTTGACAACTCTCTCAATATTTATGAGATCTCTTCACCTCCTCTCCCTCTCTTTATTAATTTACAACAAATTTATTTAATAAATTCAACCTCTTCAATTAATTAATGAAGTGGTTTGAATTTTGAATTTTATGTTGCATGTGTTAATAAAATAATAGCATTATCCTATTATTTTATTTTTGGGGCATTCATTGTGTCAAGGAGATTTGGGAGAGCTCATGAGTTTTTGGAAGAACACCGACCCTCCGACGAAGATCGGCGTCTTCTTTGACGAAGAATGTCGGTTCCACGAAGAACGACGATGTTCATTCCATTCTATTCTTCGTGACAAGTGAGGAGATGCAACTTCCTCCTCAGACGCACTCTGACGTCGTCTAAGAATCCTCTCCACGCAATGTCGTCTTCCGTAATGCCCGGCGTGCAATGTCAATTATCGAGGTAGGGGATTATGTTCAATTTAAATGGATTAAAATTGTGCCTCATTCTTCGTTTTATAACTTTGATTGTCTCGTCCTATTTCTATCGATTAATGCGGAGGGTGTAGGCCAAATGAAGATGGCCCGATGACCCTCCGTTTGATCTTGTTTATTTTTGGAATTGGAGACCGGAGGCGGAACGCGGAAGAGGCCAGTGGCGCAAGGGCCATCGTCGCACATGAAAAGGAATTCGCGACCAAGTGGGCCATGGTGGAGGAAGCACGGTGTCGTCATGCCGTTCCAGGAACACGGAGCCGTGGACAGGGCAGGGCGTGGTGGAGGAAGCTGGTGTCGTCGCACCGGCTGTGCAGAAGGACCCACTGCCCGCTTCGCGGGCCGCTTCAACAGAAGGAATAGCCGGCCCGTCGGCCGGCTGGGTGGAGGGAAGCTGTGGCTCTAGGAGGGCACCGCGCCTGATGAGCTGTGGCCCGCCCATGCGGGCCGCTTACACCAGAAGTTCAGCCGGCTCTAACCAGCCGGTTAGGGATGGCGGCGCCACTTGGAATCGCCGGTTCGGGCAGCCCCCCCCCCCTCAAACCACTCGAGTATTGGGGCGAGCCGGCTGGGCCACACCGAGCCATCTTGGGCTGGGCCGCGCCCCTCGGGTTGAGCCGCACTTTTCTTCAGGCTGATCTGACACCCCTGCCGGGTTAGACCCGTCAAAGCTGAGTTAACCTGACCCGGTAGCCCACTGGGCTTAATGGTCGGGGCCCGTTTTCACTTAATGGTGAATATCTTGAAGACGGTGCGTCCGAACGACATGACGTCAGCATAACTAAGACCTTATCAATGAGGAGGTCATTTTTTATACTCCATGTGAGTTTTGGACAACTTTGGAAAACGGTCGTGTTTGGAACGAATATATGTCCTACTGGGCCCTTAGAATGGAAAAGCTGATATCTCTCAAACCGGGTGTATGTTTGACGCGCCACCTGTCGCATTGAGTTCCTTTTGAAAAGATAGAACTTAGGGAAACACCAACTCTGGAATTTGTGATAGTTGATGTATCAACCCCTTTACTCGAGGAGCAGACCCTCCCTAAATCGAGCACACTGTGTGCGGGAACCCTAGAGCTGGCTGCAACTACGATGACTACCATGCTGGGATCCTCCGTGGGTTCGGCGACGATGACGACTGTACTTGGATCCTCTATGGGTTCGACAGTGAGGACGAATGTGCTTGGTTCCTTCATGGCTTCGACAACGATGATGACTGCACTTGGATCCTACTTGGGTTCGGCAGTGATGGTTACTGTACTTGGATCCTACGTGGGTTCGGCATCAATGACTTCGGTGCTAGGATCCTACGTGGGTTCGGCAGAGGATATGATTTAGAGGCTACATCTAATCATATCCACCCTTTTTCGTGAGTATTATACCTGTGTGATATGAATCTTAACTTTAAATCATTATAATTGATGTGATTGACTTCTTTCCTGTGTGGACCGGGATGTGTTTGGGATCAGGAGTTGGATCCGAACTAAGATTGATGACTTTGGTATATGTATGGGCATATACCTAAGTAGAGTTGGTTGATACTTAGTGTTTGTATCTTTCCTTGAGTTTTATCAGTCGTGGATTCAGGGATACCATTGGGGGTCCCAGAGTTCCTACTGTGTATCGTTATACTCAACCCTACACAGGAAATGCCCGCACTACGTTGTGTTAGTTGCAGACGATAGACAGCACTGATCATGGTTGAGGCTAGTGGAACTGGATGGTATCCGGAGGTGGAACACCTGGCGGGACATACACGGAGCAGACGAATGGACTCGAGGTACTGACGAGACTATGTGTACCCACCCATCAGGTGGAATTATTGGAGGACAACTCAGTGGTTGCTGCTTTACTTTAAAGCTATTGTAATTTATTTCTTAGTTGTACTGAACTTTCAGTTGGGTTTATATACTTACCCATTTACGTTACATCGCTTAATTTTTACTCAGTTTTACTTAGTTCTTACATCACTTGTGTACTTTTTTGTGTTTGTTTACTTTTATGAAGGCAATTCCATCCCTTTTTACCAGTATTTACGCCTTTTGTGCTAGTCACCAGCCCCTGGCCTATGGAAGGCGGGCTTGGGATAGTCACGGCATGTGCCTCGAGGATGGGTCGTGACATATAGATACTAAAAGTGGAAGTAGTTCTCGAATAGATGTTTCTTGGAGTAAAAACATTGACAAGTAGTGTTGGGTATGACACTAGTGTAACCCGATACACAAAAACTGGTCTTACTACACACCTAGTTTGGCACTCCTAGAGTGTATGCTTTGGGAATTCAAAAACTCTTCCTCAAAAATCAAAAAGGATTTAAAAATTATTTTTCTATAAATAACTCAGGATAAAACTCCGGTTTAATTGATCAAATAAGGATTTATAATTTAGAGATCCTATAAGTGGGTTTTCATTATTATGTGGTTCCTCACTATAAAAACTATTTCTTACTCTATGTTTTTTGTTATAGTAAATGGTGGGAACCAAAATGAAATGGGTTTACTATAAATGTGAAAGAAAACTTTTTGATGAGCATAAAAATGGGATGAGCACTGGCGTGAAGGATATTATGATCATGTCTAATCATTTTTTACAGATCATTTTGAACAATGTGAACCTTAAATAACTCTCTCACTTAAAAAATAATATAATGAATGAGTTACCTGAGATTTTGGGTAGTGGAGACCATAGAGGAAAGAAGATTAATTTTCATTAATTTTTAGAATGTGGAAAAATCACCCATGTGAATTTCTTAGAGGTACAATAAGATGTTTTGACTTGTAACATAAGGACACAATGTAAGTAACTTCAAATGGAAAATAAGAAATTCAGTTAATGTAATGGATGGAAATATTGACCTCCCAAATGTATTATAAATATATGAATGGTTTTTAGTGGAATGAATAGGTATTATGGAAACTTATGTCTTAGGAGGAAAGATGTCAAAGGGAATCAGAAAGATGGTTTAAGTAATGGTTTTTTTGCAGATGATGAACAAACCACAAACAACATATAAAATTTATGTGTTTTTCTAATAATACAGTCTATAGGAAATATTTAATTGATTTTAAAAAATGTTAAGACTTGATTCGTATTTCATATTTAATGAAATGGTGTGTAAGGAATAAGATGGTGAGGATTAGTAAATTATTTGGGAAGAATTTGGTTGAATGAATTATTTTTGTTTTGGAATTCAAAGAATATGTCATATGAATCATGAAATATAAGAGTATTTTAAGTATTTATTTTACATTAAGAATTGAAAAGTATATTTTCAATGGTGATAAATATGTACAAATGTGATTTAATAGAAAGGTGATGTTTTTTAATTTGGGGAAAGTAACCCTTATGCATCCCTGACGTTGATAACATTGTATTTTTCTTGGATAAAGTAATGATTTTTATAGATAAAGTAAATCAGATAGTACTAACTTCATTGGAATTTATTTTTTATTTTTTGATAAATTATTCTATATTTTCATGGATGAAGTTTAAAACTTCTTGGATTTAAGGAATATATCTTCTAATAATTGTAATAAGGAAGCATGCATGTTCTAGAAGAGGATTTATGGTCATTCAGGTTATTAAAAAGTATCAAGAGAATATATGATGAGGGTATTCACAAGTTATAAATGTGAAAACCAAGAGATAATTAATGATATATGTTTGATCAATGTTATTATTATTTAGTTTACTTTATTATAATGTTTTTTATTTCCATCGTTTAGAAGGGTAACATGATTGACCATTTATGGAATGGTTTAAGTTAAACATATGATGAAGATTTCGAGATTAAATTATTATCTCTTCATATTAAGATTTATGTATATTGGATAACCTATGGTAGCCTTTTTTTATGACAAAGATAAATGAAATGACCTATCATTTTAATTATGATCATCATGATCTGTTAGCTCTTCAAGAATGAAAAAATACCTTTCCTTTTTAAAGAAAGAGGTGAAGTGGAAGTTGATCAGTGAACTACAAAGGGTGAGATTGTGTTGAATCAGGTAAGTATATCTTGGCTTGAAAATTATTCAACTCCTGAGAATGTATATTGAAACCGAAAAGGGTTATCATAGTATCTTCTTTCCAATGAAACAAATGACCCCTTAGATAATCATATATTTGTAGATTTTTAATTGTTAACTTTCTCATGACATTGTTCTTCCTCACTCTCCATCAGAAACATGATGGCTATATTTCTATTCCATGTCTATGTTTTCATTATCCACTAGTGTTCTACTATGTGAAAACCAAGGTATGATTAAATTTGGGTAACCATTAGGTTTACAACATTCCCTTTTTAAAGGAGAATTTAGTATTCCTTTTTATGATGTGGTTTTTGATGAGAGTAACTTTAAAATATTAAATCGTTAAATAACCCAAATTAATTTTGAGGTAAAAATTCATTTTAATGGGGTAGAATATAACCCCTCATGATTTTTTTAATTTTTATTTTTTAGGTTAATTTAATAATTTTGATATTTATCATTTCCAATAACACTGGGAATAGTTTTTTTTACTAAATCACTATATTTGGATTATATTAAACACAAGGTTAATCATGAACTACATGCAACATAATGTTAGGATTATACTAAATGCAACACCGAATTCGCTTGTGTTACAAGGAACAAATAATTTCTACGAAAAAACATTTTATTATTACAAACATTTAAATAGTATATTTATAACATAGTCATTAAAATAAGTAATATTAATAGTAATAGATAATTTTTATATATTATTTATGATTTTTATATAGATAAAATATATTGATAACAAGTTATACAATTATTATTAATGTCTTTATATGTTTAAAAAAATCATAAAAGAACTTTTTTATGTCCTTATATGAACAATAGTAAAATTAATTCTAAAATATTTTCAAATATTATTCTATAAAATAAAATTATTTTTTTAATTAATATTGTCAAAATTATCTTAGGGTGAATTTTTGGGATTTCTTTGAGAAAAATCATTTTTTTTATGAATAGTGAAAAATATTGTATTTTAATTCAAAACTCCTATTTTCATCTCATTTATTTACATAAAATAATTATATTTTCTATTTTGTTAAAGTCTAAATAGATAAATTATAAAAATATTAATACAATTTATTGATTTCAATAATTTTTATATTGAATTTAAATAAATAGTCTTAATGAAATTTTTTACATTATCACTTACAAAACGCTTTCTCACTACGTATGAAGGATTAGCATTAAACATAATTTTTCCACATCTATGAATTGAATTCATAAAAATTGAAATACATGATTTTAATCAGTATAATATTTATATTCTAATAATATCAATTTACTTTTTTACCAATAATATTATTCACTGTAATTAAAATAAATTACAATCATTAAGGTAAAATTAAGATTAATAAGCGAATAAACCTTAAACATAAGGGCAAAAATGACCTATCATCATGTCCAAAACCCATTGTATAGATATAGTTAGGCTATAAAATATATATTATTTAATTTTTTTTCTTTTTTATGACTTGTATTAGGTTAAAACGTGGGTACACCTAACTTGTTTTCAAAAACGCCAAGTATGTCCCCTACCTCCCTTATAAAAGTACACTACTTATCCCCCTTATTCACACCTCTAAAACCACTTAGGTTCAGATAATATCTTCAAAATACACTTCCCGGCTTATCAAAATTTCTCCTTGATTCATCCACTTGGTAAAAAATGTAACCAATGAATCCCTTTGGTGAAAACCAAAAAGAGTTACCCAATGAAGTGGTAACATCCTCTCTCATGATCATTTCCATTATTTTCTTTCTCTACTACATGGATTATTCTTATTACGTGAGTAAATATTATACTAAGTATAATAAATATACTGATATTTGTTTATGATAAGGGTTTGACCTACACTTACACACACCTCCATCTAATGGGTAATGAACTTACCATTCTTGTGTACGATGAACTACCACCCCACAAAATGATGTTTTTTGTTTTTCCATTACGACCTATCATTGATGATAATTATGATGGACAATATATTTATATATAATATATATGGTATTTATGATTTACTTATACAAATATAATTATTATATAAAAAATAATTTCGTGCTTTCCATTTTGTGTAAATACGATATCTTCATTTCATAAAGTGTGGACTACCGTCTCCTCAAAGTGATGTGATTCGTTCACACATTACATGGAATGTATTAAGGATGGGTTTAGTAAATTTATATGAAATATATGAAATAATTATTCTCTTATAATTATTATTATATATATACATATATTTAATATACTTTCTTTCTTTTAATATGATAATAAAACGGATATAACATGCATGCATATATACGGCCTATTATCTCCATGGACGGTGTACTTAGTTTAATATTTGTATATTTTATATATTAATTTGAAAATTTATATAATGAATATATATGATATATAAATCATTTTTGAAATTATTTAAATAATAAAATCATGATCAATGTAAAAGTATCAAGAATAACAAATAAAAATACCTAGATAAACAAAGAGGTTATCCCCCAAAACGTTACATTAGCATGGAATTATTAACAAATGGGTAATATAAAGTCATAAGTGAGTCATATATGGATATTTATATAATAATATGGTTACATGAAATATTTATAATAAATTTAAATTTATTATTTATTTTATTTAACATATACAAATAAAGAAAATATTTAAGGTAAGGGAATTTCATCTCAATTTTTATTTCTGTGAGATACATGTCTTACTCACCACTCATTTATTTTGTAAGGTGTTAATAAATACCATGGATCTATTCTATGAATCATATAATAAAAGTTATGGGTATTTACATTTCAATTTGATGATCCTTATTTCATGTGGTTCATGTTTCAATAGTTACCAAATTACTAATGAACATTTGTCTATATTTTCCTTCATTGAGACACATGCCATGTTATGCACCTATATTTTTCTATGATGTGTATATAATACCTTTGAAATGTTATATCATTATCCTAATCATTTTAATTATACTTCAGGTTTCATTTGAATTTATTCTTTCCATTTTATTGTGATTCAATGTATCCAAATTGGCAACGATTTATATCTATAATCTCATCATTTATCGAGATTGTTTTTTTATTATTCTTCCTTTGAAGAAATATTATGATCCATAATTTAATAAATCTAATTAATTTTATTAAAATATGGTTATTCATTTTATATACAAGTAATGGTACCATTTTTTCACTCTTTGGTACTTATGATAATTAGGAAAAAAAATTGATGAAAATCTGACATTATTTTTATTTTGGTCAGAAATATTTGTTCTTACAAAACCATGATTTCTAAAAAAAATTCTCAAAAATGTTTTACTATTATCCTATAATGTTTAAGGAGAAATTTTATCCATTTTTTACCCTAAATAAATAGTTTTAAAAGGAATATTATTTTTATATTCTGATCAAGAAACTTTTCTAAACTTTTAGGTGAAAATGGAATATTTGGTAGGTATGGACATACCCACCGTCATGACCGTAATTTCCTTGATACTTACATTATAAGTTTAAAGTGTTATTTTATAAATGAAATTTGTTTTCCCAATATTTAGTAATTTTTTTATAAATATTTTTCAAAAATAGAAATGGATTGAATGTAATTTATTTGTTTAAAATGGTTTCAAAAGGATGTTTTCAAAGAAAATTCTTTCAATGATTTCAAATATTCATTTATAGGTTTTTAATTTATTTTAAAAGAAATTGTTTCAAAAAAAATTTCAAATATTATTTTATAATTTTTATAAGTATTTTCAATGAAATTTTCTCCAAAACGTTTTCAATACTTTTTTTATGATTTCAATGTATTTTCAAAGAAATTGTTTTCAAATCGTTTATGATATTTCATTACATGTTTTCAAAAAAAATTAAATAAAAAGGTTTTTAAAATGTTTTCAATCATATTTTATATATTTTGAATGAAAAAGTTATTCAAATTTTTTTAAATATTATTTTATATATTTTTTAGGAAAATGGTTTTATGGATTCTATTACAAGTTTTTATGTTTATTTGAAAATAAAACAGTCTTCAAAAGATTTTATGTTGTAAATATTTTTTTCAAAAAATAATTGATATTTTCCTCACGAAATGTTATTAAAAGGTGTATAAATTATTTTTACATCTAATATAACATCCATTAATGTTACTCATTCCTTAATGGGGAAATGATCCAATTATTCCAATCATATTATTTCTATGAATGGTTTATGTCTTGATGGAAAGATGTTTATGAAACACATTTATCTTACATGGGTTATATGCTTTTAAAACCTTCTTATTTTCATGGGTTATTATTTGAGGAAATTATTACGAAACCTATCTATTTTTATAGGTAATGATGTGATGAAATGTTTATGATACCCATTCATTTTCATGGGTTATGATATGATGTTTATAAAGCCCATCCCATTTTATGGGTCATGAAATGATGCATATTTTATTTTCTTATGGAACATGTATGGATGATTTTATTAAGTGACATATGGGACATATATCTTACTCCAACGCATTGGGTAAAGATTTATATCTCATTAGATAATGATGGGAATCAAGTCGATAGGCTTGATCAACTATGGGATGATGGGGAAACCAGATATCATACCCAGTATGTTTTGTCCCCCCAAAGTTCCCAGATAAGTTCTAGTAATTTTTATTTACTTATAGGGAATGATGTTACATATTTATTTGTATTCCACAATTCCATGTCTTACTTATATGTTAAGATTTCATGGATTAAACTATTAATTCCATTATTATTCATTCCATATAAAATACTAATATTTATAACATGATTCATGATTATGATCTTTGATATACTTGGTATGATATTATAATGTTAAGATCATATTATTATACCCTTATACTCATTTTAATACTTACATATCTCACTTTTTTATCCTTAAGTATTATATAAGATAACCCATTTTATATTTCATTACCTAGATTGTGAATATATATTTTATGCCTGATGTGTCTAAGATGGTTTCTAGTCTTGGGGAACCATGTGGGAGATAATTTACCAAACTCATGTACAAGCATTTACATTTCCAGGTTTCTAAAGTCCCTAAACTAATATTATCTTTGGGTGTAAGTTTGTGTAATGTTTTTAGTATTCCAAAAATAATATGTGATTTGATGTTTGTTAAAACTGAATGTAAATCCTTTCATATGTCTAATTCCAAGGTCCTAATGCATATGTTGTCCCGAAATTATAACTCAGATGAACCCTAAGGGGAAATAACCATTGGGATTTATGTATGGAATATAATCCCAAACTATGGTAGTAATTAGTAATCAATTAAAACATATTTCTCACCATCCCCCTTTCTATGTAAATATATGATTTTTAGTAGTGGTGAATCCACCCTAATCATAAGGTGTATCTTAGGAATCACTTAGAGAGATCATCATAAATCCTTGAGAATTTCACAATATCCAATGATCACGGGAGAAGCACCCACCCGATAATATTATCTACTAAATTCATAGGGGAACTGTGGCAACACAATGATATCTCTTGTGGAGATCTCAGGAGAAGTTATCCCACCAAATAAATATTGTATTATGAAACATCAAGGGAAGTATTCCCACCAAAAAATATCATCGGATGAGATATCCATTAAAGTACACCCATCCAACAATATCATCTATGAACCCTGAGTCGGGATGGATCCTAGTATAACTAGGATTATAGATATGGTAACATTCAAACAATAAGGATTATAAACCAGACCCTGGGAAGTACTTCTGGGCATTCCCATCATAGAATCACATTTTATCAGGCCCCATTAGATGAGTTCGAGGAAGCACATCTATAATCATTGTGTCATAACTTGTAACTAAGTGAAATTATAAGTAAGGATTAAAATTTGATGAACACCTAAACACATCACTACTTCCACAACCCCATAGGCTTACTGGATTAATATGGTTTCTAGGGTGACACATTCTACCATCTCTACCAAAACCCATAAATCACTTTATAAGGGTTGGTCAACTAATAGGGAACCCATTAAGGTCCCCTAGATCGATATACTAGAGATATATCAATTGCAGCATCCTCAAAGTCAGAACATAAGAAAAGGAATTAATCTTAGGATAGATGAAAATTGTATAGGATTATATTAATTCATCTTATCATCCCATAAGATAGAGTCACAGTCTCATCCATCAGGACAAGCCATGAAGCTAGCACATAGGGATTGTTAGTGACCCCTGGAATTATCGATTTTAATTAATAATTTTAATTAATTAACAATTAGTATGAATAAATTAAAACTGAAGGCATCACACTTATGAGAGATCTTATGCATAAAATATCTACCATTATCATTAAAATATACCATAGGGATGTTACGACAAATAACATATCTTTTATGAATATTTCGATTAACTTTTTTAAGTCCACCATTAGCTTATATGACCCATCCAAGATCATCTATTACATATCATGGTCTTCTCTCCTAATAAATGAAAAAATAATTAATTATTATTTAATTATAATTAATTAATAAAGCTAAATAATATATAAAAAAATAAACAACTTGAATTACAATGAAATAAAGATGAAAACCTCACTGGCCGATCCAATCACAACAAAGCCATGACCTAATTCTTTCCAAAAACTCATGAAACATATTCAACCTTAAAATGGACATAATCCCAAATAAATTGTTTTAAAAAAGTACCCAATAATTTAATTAATGATTTATATATAAGAAAATTCAACATGGAAACATTCCTAAATGAAACGATCGGCGATGAGGAGAAGACGACCTCTTAGATCATCCTCTTCCTAAGTAGAGAAAAAACCCTATCACCTATCCTGAATTATAATATTCTCTAGTGGAATAAAGAATAAAAACCCTAACCATGGGAATGAAACATTATAGAAATCATATGAAAAAACACAACAGAGTGTAATGGATTTGAATACTTTCCTCTATGATTCTAACTCATCTATAAATGTCTAATGTGGACATTGAAGAAGAGATATCAACCATATAGGAATGGAGAATATGGAGGTCACACACAATGTAGATTATAGGTGAAATAAAAGAGAAATTAGGGTAAACCCTATTAAGTATTGGAGGGGAAAATGGTAGTTTTCCCCAATTAATGAGGTTCATAGTTAGGAAAACCATGTAACAACTATGCATTCTCACTACCCAAAACCCTTCCAATCCTCACAATTTCTTCACATAGATTACAATCCATGATCTAACCATTTAGAGCTATTGACCCCAGACACTCCTACCCTATACAGTTGTAGTGCACAACTAGAAAAACAGTGCACTGATAATATGAGTCCCTCAGTACCTCTACACCAAAAAACAAAATTGTTGGGATCCCTTGCATGGACAATAAAATCACATGACTTTACAATTTTTTTATATATTTAATCCTCATGATTAGAAATAAATATGCACCAACCATACACTATAGGATACACATTTCGAAAACTTCTATTCTGGGTCCCAAACCCTCTGGGCACTCCCATAACCTCTAACCTACCTTTTGATCCTCATTCCATATCTAAAAAAAATCACATTAAAGAATTATGACCATCATGATTCCATTTGGAATCTTTGATCAAGATTTCACCCATCTGATACCATAAAATTCGGTTTCCTTTTGAAATTTCATTCTTAGAAAACATGGGAACTTTCAAATTCTACAAAAAATATCAACTAGTAACTAACTAAAATAAGGAAACTCAACACCAAAAAAAACTCGGGGGTTTCTTATAATAATACAGTTCAAATATCTTCACTGGGAATACAAATACTCTTCCTTATGATATGCCATGACCTAAAAATTTGACCTCTCAAAACTATAACTAACACTTTGAGATCTTACCGTAGAGTTGTTTATGTAGACTTAAATCAATGATAATCCCCAAATACTATGCATTCTCATCTTATAACACTAAATATCAAAGGATTTATTCAATGAATACAATCATGAAATGATTGAAAAATAGGGTAAAATATCTTATTCATGATTCTTAAGAACATAACTAATGAATTATTCATTATATAAACACAAGATAAAGATATCTAAGTAATACATTTATACCATGATTTAATTAGTACATCTAACAAATAGTCACACAAACTGAGGACTGATATGTTTAGTTCATTGTAGATTATCTAGATAAATATATTATTTTACTAAAAATGTGAAAATTTCTCCATAATTTTTCATATCTATACCCTTTTCTAGATATATCAAAAGAAATAATCATATTCATAATCTTGGGAATAAAAAAATCAAAAAGTGGTGAGATAAAATTATTATTAGGGTAAAGTCCTATCATATAGCAATAGCTATTAAACACGGAGGATAACTTGAGGAGGATAACTTGAGGAAGACATAAATGCAGTAATAAAAGAAAAAAGACTTTATATGATAATAATACAACATTTTATAGTAACATAACCTCATAAAAACATAATACAGTAAGCATATATGATTTTACAAGGCTCAAACACATCTCAATAATAATATAACATGTGACCTGACATAAAAGTGTGGAAATCATTATAAATAAGTCATGATCATGAAAACATGGATTTTTATGGAAATGAAATGCATCGTTAATTTTTTTTTTAAAAAATTAATATATTTAGAAATGTGTCACAACCATAAGGAAAAAAATATTATAACAGAACAAATATGTGTACCTTCTTAGGCTTTAGATAATTATCTTGTGTGCCCTTAGTCTTGAGATAAAACCTCCCATGTACCCCTCTGTCTTGGGGATGAATCCTCATGTATACATTTGGATTGGGATAAATCCTCTCTTATAACTCATTGTATTTTGATAAATCCTCCCATGTAACTTTTGGATTATGATAAATCCTATTTTGTATATCATTATCTTGGGATAAATCCTCTAATTTAACTATTGGCCTGGGATAAATCCCTTTGTGTACCCTTTTGAGCTAATGAGACATAAAATTAAACCAATGCATTATAGGGTGATATAATCCCCCCCCCCATGATCATCTATACATGTGTGTGCCACTAAAAAATCATTCATAAAAATATCATAATTAACCCATGGAAAAAGAATTGGTTTCTTAAATATATAAAAACATCACATAACATGAACTTAACAAATCTTATAATTTAAAAAATCCCATGTTCCAAATGAAATAATATCATAATAAAAAACTTAGGGCTATTAAAAAACTTCACATCATGAAATATATACCAAAAAACTAAGCTAGAGACAAAGTCTCTAACCATTTATTAAAATAAATAAAAAGTTCAGCAGGAAATCATTACAAACAAGAGAATACATTTACATGTTAGAACCCATACCCGTCGCCATACCCATCGACATATCCATGATCAATTGCCTCATCTGCGGTATCCGACTCCCATTCTGAACTTTCATACTGCTTTAGAATCTTCACATACTTTCTTCTCAGATTTAATTTTTCCAAATACACAAACTCCACGGAATAATTCATCCCTTTACCTCATGAAATATATACCTTGGAGGGTAAATATATATATGAAAATACGAAATCTTTCACAAAAATCTATTAAAATAGTGAAGTGCAATTTACTTTCAAAAAAAATGGTGATGGGAAAAAGAAGACATTGGAAAAATTTAATATAAAGAGTTCTGAAAAAAAAATATTTAAAAATAAATAATGATTATAAAAAAGGATAAATAAAAAAATTTGAAATCATTTAATTTTAAAATAATTTTTAATAATTGAGTTATAAAAAGAACATATGTTTTTTTGAAAAGGAAGTGAAAATAATTTAAAGAATCTCACTTTTAAAAAGAATATTTAATAACAGAATTAGAAAAATGACATAATTGTTTCAATAAAAGAAGTGAAAGTAATTTGAAAATATTTATTTTCAAATTAAATATAAAATAATATAATCTGTAAAAAAATAATAGTTATCAAAATAAATTTTGTTGTGTATGATAAAACTTTTTATTTTGTAAACTATAAAATAATATTTGTAACATTTTAAAATGACCTACTTAAAACCCCATATCATTAAAATGATGATGAATATTTTATTTTTAAATTAATAAAGGTGTGAAATAGATCATTGGAGATAAAAAATTGGGTTTCCACCAAGTAATTGGAAACATTTTTGGGATATAAAATCATGGATATGGATGAAAAAGTCATTAAAACTAATGGTAATTATTCTTATGAAAATTTATTTTAAATAAACCACATAATCATCAAGGAAGAATAATTTTGTGTGAAAAATTATTTCCTAATAAAATAATGTTAATATAAAACATAACAACATAATACCATTTTTTTAAATATAATATTCAAAGAAGAGTGATTATAACCCATGGAAGAGATTAGAGCCATGAAAACCTCTTACAACTTGAGGGGCATTTAAATATATTCCTAATGAAATAGAGGGATTGAAATAAAACTAAATTTATCATGAAAAAATGTAATTAATGATATAATATCTCAAATTGGTATTATATACACCACATTAATGGAAATAGGTTCATAAAATATAATGTGTCTCTGAGAATGAATTTTTGAGATAAAACCCTTACAAACATAGTAAAATTTCAATACAACCCAATAAGAGGGAGAGAATGGACTTGAAAATTAAAAACATAAATAAAATATAATTCATGAAATTTTATATCAATTAAGTAGTATACACACCTATTAAATAATAATTGGTTCATAAATATGAACTATATCTAAATGAAGGGAAATTTAGATGAAATCGTTTACCTTGTTCAAGATTCACTATGTGCACATTCTTAACTTATTTAACAACCAAATTATGTTTATTAGAATAATAGTTAGTAATATTAAACTTCTATATTTAACTTCATATGGAAAATTTATTATCATATTTTATTTATTTATTATACAATTACTCCCTGTGTTTCTGTGAAAATTAAATTGGTGTCAGCTTATTTTTGTAACTAAAGTGAACAAAAATTAAACTTTAATAATAATTTTAAATCATAATATAATATTTCTAGAACCATATTATAATAATAATTTCATTAATATGTTATAATAATATTATTTTTCGTTTTTTTAGTCATCCATATTCATATTTTAAAGCATTCTTCATGTTGGTGGTTAAATCAATAGAAATGTGAACATGATTTAACTTGATTGAAGAGTATGGTTAAGAAGGTGTTTATTTTTATATAAGATCATTATAAAAGAATTATAATGATTCCATTTTTTTATTTATCATGGTGAACCATATTTTAATAATTTTAGATAATGTGTAAAAATCTAGTTGAAAGATGAAAATATTTCATCATGGAGGTGAGAGTCCTCAAGTATGTATATTTTGTGTTACCATTTCTCAATGCTTGAGATGGGGTGGTAGTGGATATTAAATTTAAATTTTATAATTATAATTATAATATATTTATATATATCATATTTATTCATCATTACCACTATTAATACAATCCATTAAAGTTGTTAATGAAAAAATGACTTCTTTTCATGGAGTAGGTAGTTCACACAATGAACTAACTATAATATTTTGTTTTTATAGGTTGAATGAAATGAATAAATAAGTGTTGTACCATTTATATAAAAACAAATCATTAAAATAATACTTAATTCATCATATTATTTTGTTTTATGATTTTTTATGAGTAATATTAAGAAGGAAATAATACATACATTGAAGACATGATCTTTCATTTGAAGTTCCCTAAAAATTGAATGGATTTTTTGTCTATCAGTGACTAGGGGGTTGTTTTTTATGGGAAAGGAATCCATAAAGAGTATATCGTAATATTTTTAAGGAGTAAATTAAAGTTTAATTGTGTCTTTTAATGGTGTATGTGGTGCCCATTTATAAGAGGGGAAAGATGGTTGTTTTGGTTATAGTTAACATTTTTCAATAATGTCAAGACACGATTCAAGGTTAAATGACTCACAAAATAGAGATAGTATTTGGGTAGAAAAATAAAAGGTCAAAATTCTTATAATATATTCACTTTTCACAAAATTAAGATTCATTCAAGGATTTTTTTTTTTCTTTTAACCACTTTCCCAAATTAACTTTTACCTTAGTAATTATTTTTTGAACTTAGTAATTAACTTTAATGAAAAAAATAAGATTTTAACCTTTTACTTAATTTGAAAGATATAATTTAAAATTTACAAATAAATTTAAAATATAATATTTCTAGAGGTTTGAAAAGTTTATTTTATTATAAACACACTTAATCGTGTAAAAAAATATTTATAAAAATAATTTTATTAAGATTCAAATTTATATATAAGAAATAATTATCTTGGATACTAATTTTAATAAAAAAAATTATTTATTACAATATTAAATAAAATTTATGAGGCTTTAAAGGAAATCCAAAATCTAATTTCACCATTTAATAACTTAATTATAAGAAAACACTATAAATGTTTTTTTATTAAAGTAACATTTTAATTTAGTTTTTAAAAATAATAGGCTGAGAATTATAATGTTAAATAATATTTTAAACATTATAATTTTATTCTTAAGTAATATATTTTTTATTATTTTAAAGGTTCTATAATTTTCATATATAATTATACTAAATGATAAAATCATAAAATATGGAATTTTTTCAAAACACGTATTTATTGAGAGGCAATCAATATTTTTAGAAAAAAAACACAAAAAATGTACTAAGTGAATTATGATGTGTTGAATTAAAAATTTAATTTTTTTAAAAAAATTTAAATTCTAATATTTTTTAATTAATATTTTAAATGAAAATAAATAATAAAAATAAAATGGATTTTATTCAAAATAACCTTTATAAATATTAAACCCTATTAATTATTTAGCTTATAAATATTTAATGGAATACCATATTTGTTATTATTATAAATTTATTAATAATTTTATTATACTGTTTGGGGGATTAAATTTGGTGTAGGATGTGGCATAAATTATGGAACATTGTATTTCTCTTAAAGGATTAAAAATCTTAGGTCATTCCATTCTCACCCATAAACAAATTTTATTTCTTAATCTTAACTTTACCTTAATAGTAAAGATTGTTAAGGTTATAAATTAAATTTATATGAATCAAGATTTAATTTCCTTTGTGGTATCAACCTTACTCATCGAGGTGAGATTATAAAACTCAGATTTTCATACCTAGTAGGCATATTCAAATATGAAGTTTCTTTATAACCATTACAACTAAACATCCTTCATGATTATCTATTATAACTTATTTATGGAATTAGTTTTCCAATAGGTTTCATAGTCATATTTGTAATGATATATGATCATAATTTGATTTGAAATATGAATTTTGAGTTCCATATTATCACAATTAATGTGTCATCCTTTTAAAGAGGCTTATTCAATTTCTAAAATTTCATTAAATTTTCCTATGGAATAATTAATAATATTTACATGAATAATATTATCATAAATATTATATGAGTATATAATGACAATATAAGATATTATAAAATCACCAGAGATTTTATTTGATTCTTCTAAAAAACATCCTAAGCCTTTTAGGGTGGATATAACTAGATTCAAATCTGATATCCACAAATTTATAGTAGCAGGTGAGTGTGCATTTTACCCTTTTTTCCATTACCTAATTTTAACTATATGTATAGAATAGGATTTCTCATTTTTCATTGGTTTATGAGGTTGATAATGTTTTTTATCATTGTTTTTTGTTGGGTTAGGGAATTGTTTTACATAATTCCCAAACATAAAACATTTGATTCATTGGGAACTTTTTACCTATGTTTCATTGATCGGCTTCTTCACTCTAGATTGAAAATCATTATTTCATTAACTAATCCTTCTAAACATGACACACATTCATATTAATCTTAGAAATTCCACTGGGTGATTCTTCCCACATTTTTTAAATATAGTGAGGTTAATATTTTTTTCATTATCATCTTAGACACCTACTATTCTATTAAAATCCATCCTTATATTCTTAAGTGAATTTATAAGTTTGGAAAGACTGAAGTTGTTATTCATAACTCAAGATCATTGGGTGGGCATAACCACATGATTTTCAATACTAGCCTCTACCCCACTTGGTTTCTCATTTCTATATTATCCATCATATCCATTATTAACTTGGTTTCTCTTTTATAAAGACATTTATAGAACTAACATAGTTAATCATGAGTGATAAATATTAAAATCATAATATAATTTTGAAAAACCTAACTATTAAATGTGTTACTCATTAAAAACATCACATTGTCTTTTAGTTCAACCTAAATCACTCTTGATTTAATATATTTTTATTTAGTTTGGGTTCTGTTATATTAAATATCCCAATTTCATAACAAAATAATTAATTATTAATGGATTTTAAGTAGAATTTTATTAACCAAATAATATCCCCCATGAGTGTTAATATAAGGCCCTAGTCTTAAACACTACATAATATTGTGTTTTGATGATGAATTTATATTGTTTTACATTGAGGATCTTTTCATGTTTATAGCATTATATAATTAGGCCATAACTATTTTATGACAAAAACATACAAATATAATTTGTAAACATCCAATGTTATCCATTTCTTCCATAACATAAAACCTTTAAAAATAAATATGGTTTCATTTCATGTTTAACCATAAATTTTCCTTCATTCTATAGTTGACTATATTATCCCTTAAATCCAGTGAAAACATTTAAAAACATGGGATGAGCACATAGATCATAGTAAAGGAAATAAAAATAATGAAAAACAATTAGTCTAGTAAAAACCTAATAACATATTCAATGTTCTTTGAATGGATAAAACAAAACATTTT
Source organism: Viscum album (assembly GCA_963277665.1). Taxonomy (NCBI): domain Eukaryota; kingdom Viridiplantae; phylum Streptophyta; class Magnoliopsida; order Santalales; family Viscaceae; genus Viscum; species Viscum album. The sequence goes on along the minus strand of OY728142.1, from coordinate 592,586,310 downwards.
CACATGAATAACACTCATACTTTTTTCTCAATGAAAGACACTAAAACAAATAGAAAGAAATTAGAACTCCTTTAGGTGAATTAAAGAATCATATACATAAAAACCTTTTAAACATATTCCAAATAAAATAACCATATGGTTTAATTCTAAAGTGAAGATCTATAATGGGTATCACCCTTCGTATAGGCCATATTGTGCTCTCCCGTGAGCTATAATGTGGCTTAACCCTTCATATAAGTTGTTTTGGGCTCACCCATGAGATATAATGGGGTTAAGCCTTTGTATTAGATGTTTTTGGATCACCCGTGAGCTATAATGTGGCTATACCCTTAAAATAATCTATATCTGTCTTTCCCATTTCATTTAATGCTCACGTACCATTTCTTGAATAAAACATGTTCATCACAAAACCCCTTTTTTTAATGCTTCTTCTAAACCCATATGGAAAAAAAATTCATATAAAAAACAATTTTCATTTAAGAACCTATTTTCAATACCATGATACCCAAATAAGGGAATTATTTTCCTTTTAAAATACAATAATTCTTATAGAGTAATACAAATATCAAGTAACAGTTACAGCGACCGAGAAGTGGTTACAGCTGTATATGTTAAAAAAACATTACTCTTATCATTTTAAAACAAAAGTAATATTCTTTATATAAAAATATAATATTTTGAAAAGATTTAATGAAATTAATGAAATAAATAAAATTTCCTATATAATACTTTTGTATCTATATAAATAAATATATAAATTAATACCATGACGAAAAAATATTTGATAATTAAATCTTTAAGCGTTCAAGGTGTCTCATACCACTTTGAACATTTAAATGTTAATATTCATGAATTAATATATTTATAGAAATAATAAATAACATTATTATAGATAAAATATGGATATGAAATTTTATAGTGGATTTGTATATTCTTTATAAAATATAAAGGATCATATTATTAAGAAATGCCTCAATGAAAGGAGATTGAGATGAAATCTCCTACCTTGAGTTCGACTTGTCTTGTTCATTAATTATATTCATGAATAATAAACATAGATTAATTTATAATTTATTTAGAAACTTTTTAAAGTTTATTATTTTTTTTATATCACTTAGTACCATGTTCTAACAATTAGTTAATTATTTTTTCCCATATCGGATGTTTTGTCAATGTCTGGTACATGAGTCAAAAATGAACATGTTTCGATTTAAATTGTCCATGTAGTCAAAATTCCATCATCTACAGAATATTATTCATGATTTAAATATCATATGTATCCATTAATATGTATTTTTAATATTACATAACATTTGAAGATAAAAAATGAAATGCACCATTCAAGGAAATAGTAGGCTCTGCGTACGCATGAACGTTACTTTGATTTCTTTGTCATATTAATGGAATGAAAAATAAATGTTACATAGGTATATAATAATTCAATTATAATATCTATGATATATATCTTATATATTTTCACTAACTCCATCCTTTATATGTTCCATGTATGGCATGAACGAGTCATATCCCTTGGAGGGGTGGTATTCCACACTTACTCAAATGAAATAAACGTATTTACACAATATGGAAAGCATAAAGGTTTGTTGTAAATAAAAATTACAGATAAATAGAGACAATATAAGTATAATATATATCATATATAAATTAAGTTCCATCATAATGGCCACCATGAGAGGTGATAGGATAAAATTGAACAATTATTGTTTCATGAGGAAGTAGTTTACTGTACACAGAAAAAATATGTTGGTATCCATTAGATGGAGGTGTTTGTAATTGTAGTTCGAATCTCTATAATAATAACATAAAATTATATTAAGGATACAGTTTTTTTATTTAATTATAAAAAGAGAATATCATAGGGAGCAGATAAGTAAAATAAAGGAAAGCAACTTCATAGAAGTCGTTACCTCTAAATCGGGTAAATCCATTTGATTTACGCAAAAAGGCTTTCTTGAATTATCTTTCTCCCAAGTTAAGGCTTATAAGAAGAATTTAGTGATGTTGGAAGATTATTTGGGAGCACTTTTTATGATCCAATGGGCTTGAGTTGTGTGAGTAAGTGGGTAGAGGTAGAGGCATTTTATAAGAGGGAGGAGAGGGACTTTAGGAAAGTCTTGAAATATTATTTTATTTTAAAATGATTTTAAAAATATAATAGTTATAAAGAGATATAGTTCTAGGATAAGATGATTTTGGGTCTAAAAACTCTAAAAAATTGGTTTCAGAAAAGTTTAGGTTACAAAAATTAACCTTATCTTTTAACTTTAACCCTTATTTCAAAACACTAACTCTCTCCATGTCTTCATTTATTTTCATAACATATAGTTACTATAATTACTATAAAAAGCCAATATAAACACAAGTGGATTATTAATAAAAATTTTAAAATTATATAATTCATTTGACCAAATCATATATTTTTAGGATTATTAAATCATTTAATAAAATAATATTTCTTTTAAAAACACATTTATGTCAATTTTGACACAATTTAGAAATTGATTTTTGTTAAAGTCAAAAAAACATGATTCCTTCGAACTGAATGAATTAAATCAAGTATAACATGTTATAATCATCCGAAAAAATACTTTTGGAATCAAAATGTTCAAATTACATTTATTTGAATATTTATAATATCATTTATTCTGATATTTCATTAATAATATTAGCATGGCATCATTATTGTGTCAAAAATAAATTTATTTATTTAATTTATAAAAATTAAAAAAAATAATATACCATGATTTAAGAAATATTTTTAGATTTATAATAAATATTTATAGTCAAATAAATCATTTATATAAACCAAATTAAAATTTTATAGTTAGGAGATACATGTTAATGTAATATTTCCATTTTCTTTAAATTATTTATTATAACATGTAATTATCACACCCAAGTGGCGCTGAAATGAAAAAAATATGCCACATGATATTTTTGGTCACCTATTATTCATAAAATAGGATTATGACATGTGTTAGAGAAGTATTATATTATTATAATATTATTTTTTACCCATAATTACTATATTTTTCCTTTAAGAATGGTGAATAAAAATTACTGAAGTTACTATTCATAATTTCCAAAAATAAAAGGTATATATTTAAATAATTTGTAACACTTTATTCCAAATATGGAATCCATTTTTTCAAATTCAAAACACATATTTTTCATTAATGAATTTAAAATTAATTCCCGTGGTGAAAACAAGAAAGCGGGTTTTTAAGAAGTATAAACTGTTAAATGGTTGACATGTGTTTTTGTCCAATTTAAATGTGAAATTACTTAAAATGACAAAAATTAGATTAAATGACAAAAACATAATCAAATTACACTTTAAACAAAATTAAATGGACAATATAACTATATAAAATAATTATACAAAAAGGCAGTTTTGTATTAAAATCCATTATTTTCACTATTCATTAAAAAATAAATTTTATCAGAAAAGTACCAAAATTAAAAAAAATTAAATATTGAATTGCCAATTCTAAATAATAAGTTTATTATTTTAAAATAGAACATATAAAAGTGGCAAAAATTATATGTAAAAAAGGTTCACCATGAAAAGGTGATAAAACTGTATTTTTTTAAAAGAAATGCTTATTTTATCTGAAAAAATTGGATTTGTTCTAATATCATATCTAGAAAACATATAATCAGAATATTAAACATTATATTTAATATATAAAATATATTTATAATTAAATAAAAATCCATTAAGAGTTATATAATTTTATAAATACAATTATTCTCTTTTAAATTGGTTTTCATAAAAAAAACATCACTTATATTCAATTGGTTTTTATTTCCATTTATAATACATTTAGTAACCAATGAATCATTATTTAAACATGTATAAAAATATTTTCAAAATTCAGTTGATAGTATTTATTACCTCCATTCCAACAACTAGGTTGTAATGGTAACATTTAAATAATAATATTTAGTTGCTTGTTTAAGATCGATGTAGCATATCATATACACTATTGAACATAGTGTTTCATTTATAAAACATAGGATGTTATAGATAAAATATGTGTGATGTTCAGCCTTTTTTACACCAGGTGATGATTCAATTAATAACTAACACACCCTCTTCTGGTTTATTACTACTGGGTGCATCTATAATAGAGACTTAATCTACTTGTAATATCTATTTTGGTATGTATTTTCATGTAAAACCATCTACTTAGTAATTTGACAATATTTCAAGATATTATCTTATACTAAGACTCATCCCTTATACATTTTACTAGGGTTTTTTAATGTTCTCTAAACTAATCTCTAAAAGTAACCAAACTTATCTCCCAAAATAACTAAAAAATTCATTTGATACCCACTATAAGTACCCAATGTAAACAAACATAAATAACACATTGATACCCTGACATAATTAGTACTTAACACATATATTCTCATATATCAAGGACTAATAGGTTTATTGTATTCAATAATAGATATATGAACACCGTATTTCACTACACTTGAAAAAATGTCTCCATAATTGTAATCTTATTGACCGTTTTCTTGATATATCACATGAAATAATCATCCTGATAACCTGGGGATTAAAACATAATAAAGGATTCAGATCAATCACTCATTAATAAAAAGGCTTATCATAGAGTAATCGATCTTATATATTTTTATATCATTTTGATCCTTTATTATTTTATTTATATCATTTTTATATCATAGAGTAATCGATCTTATACATGGAGGGGAATATAAAAATGATATAAATAAAATAATAAAGGATCAAAATACTAGATATGATAATCATATAACATGTTAGATTTATATAATATCATAAAAATTATTAATAAATCATAGAATATATGACATGGATCAAACACATCTCAATAATAATATAACATTTGAGTACGACCTAAAAGTTATGAATACATTAAAAATAAGGCATAACCATGAAAACATGGTATTTTATAGAAATTAAATGAATATTTAATATTTAATATAATTTTATGTACAACATGGAATCATGGCATAACCATAAGAAAACAAAAATTATAACAAAAAAATTGTGTACCTTCTTGGGATTGGTATAATCCTCCTGTATAACCTTAGTCTTGGGGTAAAACCTTCCATATAACTCTTTATCTTGGGGATAAATCCTCCCATGTAACCTTTTTCTTGGGATAAATCCCTCTATGTACCTCATTATCTTTGGATATATAATCCTCTATACCCTTTGTGTTGGGATAAATCCTTCTATGTACCTCATTGGCTTGGGATAAATTCTGTTGTGTATCTTTTGTCTTTCGATAAATCCCCTTGTACATCCTTTTGATCTCATGATACTTAAACATAAACCAATGTGTTGGAGGGAAATATAATACCCCACCCTTCATGATTCATACATACATGTTCCACTTAAAATAAATCATAATAATATCTTAATATAATATTTAAAAAGAATGAGGTTTCTTAAACCTTTCAAAAATATAACATAACATAATTATATCAAATCATAAAATATCTAAACTCTCATCTTAAAAATTAAATCATATCATAATAATATATAAATGGTGATAAAAAATGTCACTTCATTAAATATAGACCTTGGAGGGTAAATAGATGTGAAAATAAAATAAATTTCACAAAATCTTACAAAACATTAAAGTACTAATTAGTTTTAAAAACAATTGTGAACGGAAATAGTAGAATTTTATAAACCATAATACAAATAGTTCTAAATAAAAAATCCTTAGAAACAAATAAATGTAATAAAAAACGATAAGTAAAAATAATTTGATAATAATTTACTTTTAAATGAGTCTTTGATAATGGATATATAAAACAGATGCAAATATTTCAAGAAAATTAATTGAAAATAATTTTAACGATTTTATTTTTAAAAATAATTTTTAATAATGGTAAATTGTAAAAACACATAAATCCTTCAATAAAAAAAGTTAAAATAGTTTTAAAACATTTATTTTAAAATATAATCCAAGATAATAGAACATATAAGAGGGCATAAAATTTATCAAAATAAAATTTGGAGTGGATGATAAAACTTTTATGATGGAAAAAAAATTTCTAGATTTTTAAATAACCTTATTTAAATCCCATAATATTTAAAATTTTGTTTTAAATTTATTAAAGGTATTAAAAAGTATAGTTGGTGGTAAAAACAATTTTTTTACTAGTTATATGAGAACATTGGGGGAAGTAAAATAATGGATATTGATGAAAAACCCATTAAGAGGAAAGTGTATCATTCTTAACAAAAATGAATATTAAAAAAACAATAGAATCATCAAGGAAGAATAATTTGGTGTAAAATATTATTCTAAAAAATTAACATGAAAATACATAATAAGATCATCATATTATTTAATAGATCTATATTGAGATAAAATACTCAAATAAGAGATATTATGACCCAAGGAAGATATTTGAGTCACAAAACCTCTTACAATATAAAGAGAATTTAGATCAAATCCTTAAGAAATATAGATTAAAATTAATTTATCATAAATAAAATTCAATTAGTGACATAATATCTCAAATATTTATTATATACACCAGATAAATATAATTATGTGCATAATATAAAATGTTTCTCAAAGAAGTAAATTTTGAGATGAAAACCTTACAACCAGAGAAAAACTCAATCAAAACCCCATAAAGGGAGAGCATGTAATTTAACATCAAATCTATTGAATAAAATAAAAATAATTATATATTATATTAATTATTATTTAGACACACCACTAAAATAAAAATTTGGTCATATGTTTGAACTATGTATCAATGAAGGGAAATTGAGACTAAATCTCTTTCTTTATTGCAGATCATGTCAATGCATGTACTTAAATTATGGAATAACCTAATTGTGTTTATTAAATACATTATTCGAATACTTATCCTTATATAATTAATTTAATATGATTAAATTATTATCATATTTTTTCATTTATTATATAGTTCTTCCTTATAAAAGTCTGAATATTGAATCGATGTCAGCTTATTTTGGTAATCTTTGCGAATAAAAATGTTACTTTAATAATAAGTGAAATAATTAATATAATATTTAAATAAAGATATATTAATAATTAAATTATTAAAATATTATTATTAAATTATTTTTATGTTTCAATATTCACCTATAATCATATTTGAGATCATTTTTCATGTTGGGTGCGAAATCAACCCAAACTTGAACATGCTTTAACTCAATTTGAGAGTATAGTCCGGGACATGTTTATTTTGACATAATATCATTATCATAAAATTATAATGATATTATTTTTGTTTATTTATCATGGGGAATCACATTTTAATATAATTATATAATGTATTAAAATACATATTAAAACAAAAAAATGTTTCATCGTGGAGGCATGAGTCCTCAACTATGCATGTTTAGCATTCTTGTTTCCCAATTCATGAGTGGGAGTGAAAGATAAAATTAATGTCGCATTTAAGAATAAGATTTATATGATATATATCATATTTATTCATAATTACCACCATTAAGAATATCCATTATTGGTGGTAAAGAAAAAAGAGGAAACGACGCTGCTTCATGAAGGTGGTAGTCCACGCAACGCACTAAGGGTGAACTTTTATTTTTAGAAGTGGATAGAAATCAAAAAAATGTTTTGTTAAATTAATTTAACACTAATAATTATAATTAATTAATAATAAAAAATCTTATAATATATTAGTATGAGTAATATTAAGAATAAAAATTGAAGAAGGGAATAATACTTACGTTAGAGAGTTGATATTTCCATGGAAGTTCCCATGAAATTGAATGGATTATTCACTATATTAGTGACCATGGGATTAAGTTTGTTGTAGAGGGATATAATTATAGTAAATGGTCATATTATAAAGTATTAAATTTAAGTTTATGTTAATATTTGAAGAGTGTAAATGGTACACTTTTATACGAGGAGAAAAGGGGAACTTTTGGAAATACTAATCATTTATGAATATTGTAATGACACTATAGAAGGGTAAATAACTCAAAAGTGGATAAAAAGGGGTCATAAAAAATATATGGTCTAAAAACCCTAATACCTAAGAGGACTAGTTTTGGAAATTCATAACACTGATTGGGGGTGAATCAGTTTTTGGGACTTTTGAATCCAATTCATGTGTTTATCCCTTTACCTCTTTGAAATAATATTATCGTGACTGTATTATTCTCTTTTCCCTTTATCATGCAATAATATTAAAGAAATAAATAATAGAACATGATGTTTTTACAAGGATCAATTGTCGATAATGTTATCTTTTCCTTGGTATGGTCTTAAAATAATCCTAACCACGAAACCACTTAGAAACATGTCCTTTAAATGTGGTTACAGTAAGTATGGTAAACCCTTTCACCTGTAATGAACTATAGTTAATTTACATTGCATGTTATATTGAACATAGACAGTTCACTATAATTTCTATCAATAGATTATTCACCATGTTAATTTCTATTTTAACACCAATAAAGTCTTCCATATATTGTGAATGTTGTTGTATGTCACAGTGCTTCTTTATTTTTTAAAAAAACTCTTCTTCACATGGTGACCTAAAAAGCAACAAGCAAGAAACCTTCATGTTCATCACAACAAAAAATAGAAATATTCCCTTCTTATTATTCTAACATTATTCTAAATAATGTAAATATGATGTGTAATTCTAATCATATAGTTACTCGTTGACCCAAATGATTATTGGATAATATCAATTTTGTTACCAACCCTTCTTATATTCTTCTCTCTTTCCTCTTTAGTAAAAAAAATACTGCAATGAAACATTTTCTTCTTCTTCCTTTAATCAATAACTGATTTCCTATTATAAACAAAATTAGGATTAGCTCATATTAGAATCACCAAAATTATTTCATATTCTTTTATACACAATATCAATCAGTTAATATAGAATCATTTCTATAATAATTCATACATGGATTATAAATAATGTTCAATATCAACTTATAATTCAATCAAATTCCTAAGATAAATTGATCATCCTTATTTTAATGAAAAACATATCATTTTTTAATTCATATAAAATCAATATTCCATGATATATTTACTTCATGAAATTGTTCCATGGAACTTCTAATGAAACCCCCAATAATATATGAAATAATATTCCCAGAATTTTATGTGATTTTACTCAAATCATGCTTATGTGTTTTATCAAAGAATCTATGCATTTTTTTCAACATTAATTTTTAATCATTTGGGTACACTTCCTCCTCTTTCTCACAAACCATGTGTGTATACACTATCCAGTAATATATCACCTTTTCAAGAGTTATTATCCATTATCCTATCTATATACACATGCACACCATTCACTTATTTCATTTTAAAAAAAAATAATTTTTATACTTTAGATATAAAAACTCTGTATGCATGTATATCGCAGTATAGTTTCTTATTCATGAAGTGATTCACACTACTTATTCTTCGTGTGAGTTCTGGTGGAGTCGATTCTTTGCAAAAGCATGTGTGTTTCATGTAAAACAATTCTTCATGAAGCACAATGGGAGTTTGCAACTCAAAAATTGTATTTCGATGCCAATATACTTGGAAACCCCCTCATGTTCATGAATTTAAAATAAAAATTTCATGAATATTCTTTTCAAAATAAAACTGTTCTTGTAACTTCTTCATGTAAATATAGGTGCAAGAGACTCCCTCCTCATGGATCCATGAAGCCTCGGGGGAAATGTCTTCCTCGAGGAGCCTCAAGGATCATGAAACTCTTTTACTATTCATTTATATAAATAATTTAAAGGCTATGTTTAATAGAAAAATATGATCTCTCAAAATAATGTGAATGATAGAACTTGTATAGGATGTGTGCCTCTCCTTAGGTGAGGATCACCTCCTCCTCGTCATTACTACACCGACTCAAAATATCAGAATATATTTCATGTTAATCACCTATTTATATGACTGATGGACTCATAACTTTTACTCTTAAAATGTGGGATCATGTTATAATGTATTTTATGGTCTTTTCATTCATGTTTGACTCTCCCCTTTCCGGTTATTTCCGGTGTACGTGATAAAGATTTCATGATATATCATGAACTACTTCATGTGTTTGGATGCCTATATATAACACTGTTACAAAAAAATTACATGTGAAGTATCATGATATTGAATGAAGAAATTATTTAAAATTATATAATGTGATTTGTGCCATCATCATCATGAAATAAAAAACTCAAACAATTAGGACAACCTCAGTTTCGACTGAGGGTGGTTTAACCATATTCTTCGGAAAATAGTACTCTTTTCAAGTAGAGGAAGGAGAAAGATAATGGAGGATTTAAAATATGAGTGTAATTTTTAAATATAAATGTATTGGGAAATTTATAGGTCAGATCATACTTGGGATTATCCCCCGTACAAACTATCACATACATTTTCCATGGCCTTGCGAACTTCTAACCCACCCTATGTGTGGATACGGTCATGTACACCACTAGCCTTACACACGAGCAGACACACTAGACTACCTATTAATACCTCCTTCATACTTCCATGGTGTCCCATGAATAGGCTTTCTCCTACATGCATTGATCTTGATCCCCGTATATGTGGTTTAGGTTCCCCATTGGGCTGTTTTTGTTGGCCAAATTTTTTTCCAACACTTAGAATAAAATCAAAATGACATATCATCATATAAAAAAATCCATCCACCACTTAGCCACTTATTCATCTTCCCATATACCCTCATGAAAAACTTCAAGGTTTCTCTTCATAAAAAAATTATTTTTCATTATCATATTCAAACTATTCTACATGAAAGTAATAATTTTCTTATTCATTAAATAAATAAAAATTCATATCTTCGCTTTTTGGAATGATAATTCCAAAGTATTTCTTCAATCATAAGATAATCATTCTTCTCTACTATAAACAACGTATCACCTCTCATACATATACTTGAACTTAGAACCAATTCAATAGTCATCTGATTTACTTGGATAATTATTCAAGAATGACATCAAATGTCATCTAATGAATCCATAAAAATTCTCTAGGCATGACCTTTGAAGCCAAAATTCTTTAGACCATTTATAAGTTTCTTAAAATTATATGAATTGGGAACTTTATCCAAATTCCATTAAATGTGTAACTTCTTCATCAAATTGAAATTAATGAAATATTATTATTTCATTGATCAAAACTAAATACCAGTATAAATAATTGACAACAAATACAACTCATATGAAAAGTGGTCTCTTCAATCTCTCCCATTGTATTTATTAGAAATATCTTCAAATTTATTCCCCAAATGATTTTATCAATATGTGGATCATTCTCTCCTTTTATCCCTTTACATTTACAACATTCATTTCACTTTATCTCCCCCTTATTGATAAGAAATACAAAGTTCATGGGAAAATTGTATTATTCAATACTTAAGACTTTTTCCATCTAATATTTCAATATTCATCTACATAAGATATGAATGGCGTAGAAAACAAGAGGATTTGATTTAGGTAATAATTTCATCCATTACCATTTGATCATGATAACTTATGAGATGATAACTTCTGTACTTTTATTCAATGCTTTTACACATTCATTCTAGGTTGAATATACTAAATGTAATATGAAAATTTTAAGAACAATAAACCTGAAACTCTTGAACTCACTTCAATAAATAGATAAAAAAACATTCAAGTGTAATATACTTGATAAGTGGCCATTCTCACAAATACATTTTGTATACCATTGATTAATTAAATTAATCCACATTTGTAAAATTGTCTTTATCGTGAGTAATGGAGAATTAGATATTAAGAGAGGCATTCTTTTTAAAATGACATGATCTCCAAGAAATATCTAGAACAATTGTATTTGATACCTATTGAAATAATAATTCTATAAGCTTCTTCATTTTTATCCCCTTTAAGTGAACCACTTATCAACATCTTTGTAATTATGAATATCATAAATAATAAATTCCAAGATGTTAAAATTTTAATAATACACCCAAATAGATATTTATCTTGTAAAATTCCAGATTAGACAAATTTCACAACATCACTAAGGATGATCTTCTTGAACACTTGTTCTTAAGGATATCAAAAATAATATCAATACAAGATGGTATCTTCCTTATCTTAGGTATCTAGAACAAGACATAAATTTCTTCAAATTCATCAACTAAAATCATCCATCCTATTAGTATTTGAATACCAAATTAATGAATCATTCAAGGATGATTACTTCTTCAGCTTTGAAATCAAGAGTTTATATCACTCACCAATTCTCAGGTTCTCCTCCTAAGAATATAGTTCACCTTTAATTCCATTTATTATATGAACCAATAAAATAAACAAATGTTTAACGTAATAATTTGGATCATCTGTGATTCATCAATATGAATGGTAAGGTTGAGATATTTTACTCATCTATGTTTCTCCATTTGATCCAGTCTTCATGATTTCACATCTGAATGTATGTTATGATTTGTGTTGGGGAATGCTGGATCTATTCATATCCTATTCTGCTTTATCTAGAGAAATTATCTTATTAATAACCTCCATAGGTGATACATTCTTTCCCCTATTAATGACTGTATCTTGTTTAGATACAAAGGTTAATAAACCTTTTACAATGTCACTAGATTTCTTACATCTCTCACAAAAAAATTGTTTAACATAAGATTTTAATTTTCTTGACAACCCATCATGCACTTTTTCTTCCTCATATGGGGTCTTTTATTTTCCTTTTTTAGTAGCCTTATCTTAATAATCATGAAATTTCGTCATTATTTTCTAATATTCTGTCCATATAACTAACATGTTATTAGGAAATATGGTAGAATATTTGGGTCTTCCACATGGGTTCTTCTGAGTTCCATCCAATTTATTAGTTGTTATTTTGGATGATACACTTTTATTAAACTTAATGGATTTATAATCCAAGGCCTTCTCATCTTTTATTCATATAGTCTTTTGAGGAGAAGTTGTGTTCATAATATTATTTTTATTTCTTCCCAAGATAGCTTCTCTATTCTTATCTAGCTTCTATGGTCTTATTTTTTTATCAACCATGGATACATATTGAGATTCACATGTACCCTCCTTGTGACCACTTCAATTGTATACATCACATATTTTATTAATATTTTTAAATCTGTTTGTAGTATACATATTCTTCAAGACATATGGATGTTGCTTCTAAATATAGGGCTTGATAGCCCTTGATATAGGACTTCTTTGTGATTTAGGATTTAAAGGGTTGATCTGAAAATCTTATGCACAATGTAGAAATTATTAATAGCACCAACATTTAGCCATGTATATTGATTTCTTGATATCTTATTTATAGTATTGTTGGGTCTTATTTATGATTTTTTTCACTCCCTATGGGGAACCAACTTATTCATTATTTTTACTATCCACCCTAGTCATGGTCGTAGGATTATTCCCTCCTCTATTTATACCTATTTGATTAGAATTTATTTTCCAACCTACACTATTTGTGGAAATTGATTTAAAAACATTGTACAATATGGTGTGGATGGAATAATTTTTATCTCATCTTCCTGTGATAGATCATTGAATGAAGTCATGTTCTTCTTATAAAATATTGGGGGTATTTTGACTATGGAATCCTCCAGTAATAATTGAATACCAGTAGCCATTGTCTCTTAATTTTTTCAAAGTCTCAATATATTTCTTCTTGAGATTGGTCAACTGAACTTCCAAGTCATGACATTTCATATTGAGGATGATTTCATGATCATAATTCATAATCATCTTCTATTCACAAGCCTTATTAATTATTTAAACTTCATCATTATTCAAATTAACATTGTTCTGAATCGAAGAGTCAAGTTATTTTAAATCCATATAAATTTCTTCAAATTCAAAATTGTTGAAATTAGTGCTATCCTTTAAAGTTATCTTTAATACTTGGATAATTTATTCTAGAAAATTTTTGACTTCCACTTTCTCTTCAACTTATTTAAATAATTTTGAGGAACTTATTTTTTGTTCCCTATTTTTTGCATCAAAGGATCCAACCTTTCTGGAGAGATATAAACATTAATGATTTTTTTTCATTCAATCCTTTATCCAAAATGTCATATTCACCTTCCATATGGGTGATCTCTCCCTACATACAATTAATGACACGAAAAACAAGGGAGGATATTTCATCATAAATACCATGCATAAAAACTCTTAATCACTCTACTAATAATTCTCAAAACAATTTAGATTGATCACCATCACCATTTGTGCTAGAATCTTCATATTGAGGATAGTTTTTAAATGTACTAAAATATACCTCTTGATCAAAAGAGTTAGGATGGTTATCCATATTCTTAGTAGAAATTTTAACTAACTTCTCATTACATTCCATTTCTAACATTTCTTCATTATCAGCAATGAATGGGGAAACAGATACTTCCTCTTCTTTAGATAAGAGATACTTCTTCTTGAACTTTATCTTCCCTTTATTTTTCAATTAATCATGGTCTTGGTAGATATACAATTATTCTTAATGATAACTAGATCTTCACTAAAACTGCACTTCATTTTTGACTTAGGAAGGAAACTCAAATCATGAAAAGAGAATAGCTTCACCATAGAGACTTCAACATAGGTGAACCTTGGATATAATGAAACGTTAAAGGACTATATTTAGGTCTGTATAACAATTGGAGGGGTGAATCAATGTTGGGGAACTTTTTATTCAACTAAACGTTTTATCCCTTTACTTCTTCGACCTATTAGGATCTATATTCTCTTTTCCCTATCACAGGAAAGAATATTAAAATAGTAAAGAATAACACAAGTTATTTTTACTAGGCTCACTACTCAATAATGGTATCTAGTCCATATAATGGTGTAAAAATAATCCTAACCACACAACCACTTATAAAATAATCCTTTAAACATGGTTATAGTAACTAGGATAATCCCTTTCATTTACAATGCACTATAGTCAATTAAAAGTACATGTTTTGCATCATTTGGATGGATATTTAAATTTTCAATGAAAATATTATTATCCATTATAAGGATCTATATAACACCAATAATTTCATCCACCTGTTGAGACTATTTTTGGATGCTACAAGGATGATTTTTTCTTTCAAAAACTCTTCTTAACATGTCTACTTTCAAAGCAGGAGGAAAGAAACCTTCCTATTCTTCACTGAAAAAAATTGAAAGTTTTGGTTCTTCTTATAATTAATTTAGTGCTAATAATGTGAATATGATATGGTCTAATAATTATAGAATTATTATTTAATCAAAATTATGATTGAATAATATCAATTTGGTCACCAACACTTCTTCTCTTCTTATATCATTCTTTTTTAGTGAAAAAATAACTACACTAAAGCTTATTCATATTTACTACTTGAAACACTTACATCTTTGTGATTATTTAAACAAAGAAGATAATCTAATATTAGCACCATCACAATTAATTAATCTTCATTAATACACAGTATTAATCAGTGAATACAATATCAAATATCTAATATTTCACATGGGTAATGTAAATAAGGTTCAAAATGTTATTCTTAGTCACTCAAATTCTTGAGAAAAATTGATATTACTTACTTTAATGAAAACCTATTGTTTAATTTATTCATATGTAATAAACATTACATTTGATTTTTACTTCAAGAAATGTTTTCATTGAAGCTATCATGAAAACCCCCTAAAACAGAAGAAATACTACTCTTTTTATTTTACGTTATTTTATTCAAGTGATGATTATGTGTTATATCAATGAAAGTATGAACTTTTTTCTACATTGATGTCTAATTATTTGTGTTCGTTACCTATTCCTTCTTAAAAACCTGGTGTGCAAACACTGTCCAATAATATATCACCTTCGTAAGAGTTCTTATTCATTCACCTATGAATTTACACATGCACATCATTCACTTATTTTTTTTTCAAGGAAACCCAATATGTATATTTTCGATATCAATACTATTCAAACATGTATTCCATGGGATCATATATTCTTTATGAAGTAATATACACTACTTATACTTTGTGTGAGTTCTATTACGGTTCATGATTCGCAAAAGAAAGTGTGCTTCAGGGAATAAGTTGTTCATAAAACACAGTGGGAGTTCACAACTCAAACACTACCTTGAGACATCAATATCCTCCTTGAAACCCTTGAGTTAATGATTTTTATATCAAGATAGCATTAATTATATTCATGAAAGAATATTATTTCCATAACTTCTTCGTATAAAAAAATGTTTGCGAGACTCCCCTCCTTTCATAGCATTGAAGGCTCATGGGAATTGACTTCCTCATGAAGCCTCAAATGGTCATGAAAATATTTACAAGTTCATACATAAAATGTAAAAAGATACTCTATTTAAAAAAATAGGAGCTCTCTAAATAATTTTTGTGGAATCACCTTTATAAGCTCGATGTCTCTCCCTTTAAAGGTGAGGATCACCACTTCTTCTTTGTTACATGATCAACTAAAATTCCCAGAATATATACAATGATAATAAACAATTTAAATTCACAAAGGGTATGGAATGTAAAACCTTCAAACAAGGGATCATGTTATTCCACATTTCATGGAATTTTTAATTTATGATTGACCCACCCCAATGTAGGTGATATCTTTCCATGCATGCGATGAAGATCACATGATACATCATGAAATTAATCATGCCTTTGGATGCCTGTATGTCACACTATTTCTGATTTTTTTTTATAAATATCATGATCTTGAATAAAAACATGTATTCAAAGTATATAATTTGATTCATGCCATCATCATCTTGAAATAATGAACTCAAAACAATCATGGTAGCCTTGGTTGTATCCACGGGTGGTTCATCCATCTTCCCCAAAAAACCAGTAGCGCTATTAATAAGTGTGAAGAAGATGATAATGGTATATTAGATAAAATTTTTGGAACTTTTATATAAAAATGGTGTTGTAAATTTAAGGCTCAGATAACATCGATCAGATAGATATGAATACATCTTTATATTTAAATATTCATGAACAATGACCTACTAAATTCATACCACATTGATTTCCCATATGATATTCCATATAATTTATAATAAAATGCTTGCGATCATAGTTCCACACTAGATAATAGGGATCGTCACCATTAAACACTACCACACATTGGCCATGGCCATGTGGGCTTTCATCATAGCCTATGCGCAGCAACATCCATGTGCACAACTAGCCTTACCCAAGGTCAAACGTGCACCCCATACTACATATATAGGTTTACTTAATGCTACCATGGTATCCTATGTGCAGCCTTGCTCCCACATGAATTGAGATTCTTCACAATATATGTGGTTGGGATGAACTCCTTTTGTGGTTGTGGTTGGACACATTTTTTTCAACATTTAAAATATCATATAAAAATAAATCCATCTACCACATAGCCACTTATATGTCTTATAATAAACCTTTATGAAATACTTCATTGTTTATATTCATGAAAAATATTATTTGTCATTATTTTTTTCAAATTCTTCTACATGAAAATTAAAATTTTCATGTTCTTAACATAAACACCATTTCACATCTTCTTTTTTTGGAATAAAAATTCCAATGAACTTCTTCAATCAAAATATCATCCTTCTTCTATATTTTAAATAATATATCAACTTTGATACATGTATTTAAACTTATGACCAGTCAAAAAATCATCTGATTTTCTAAGAGGATTATTAAAGAAGTACATCCAATGTCATCTAATGAATCCATATAAATTCTCCAAGAATATCCTTTAAAACTCTAATAATTAATACCATTTATAATTTTATTTATATTATATTACTTTGATCACATCATCCAAGCTCACTACTACAAAAATGTGTTTATTCAATGCTAAGGATGTAATAGTTCTATCTTAAAGAACTGTGAAGGACCACATTTTTTAGTGCTACAAAAATCGTTATTAGAGTAGGTCTTTAACGGTTCTTTTTTACCATTGTGAAAGGGGGTTTTAAATAGCGCTAAAAAAGAATTATTAAGGGGTTCCATTATTAAAAATTATTAAAAATCGCTGATAAAGGGTATATTTAAAAAAACATTAAAAACAATATATTAATATAAAAATATATTTATATAAATATAATTTATATGTGTTAAATATGTTTTGTATGTGGTAATTCAGAATTTACACTTAATATACAATACATTTACAAAAATATATTATAGAATAATTAAAAAAATATTTTTCATTAATAATATTATTATAATTATTGAGTAATAGTTATTTAATATCAATTTGAAGATGAAAAAAATCAGAAAATTGATAAAAAGATCTAAAATAAGTTTAAAATGTAACTCATACTTGAAATGGATGTAAATTTTGATCCAGGTGACCATTTAGAATCTCCCATATGTGAAATAGAATCTTGTAATTATCCATATTCCTTGGAAACTTGGGGGACCCTGGTATAATGTTTTAAGGCCAAAAAAGTGACATAAGACCTCTAAAACTGATTTTTTTGTTAGGGTACCCCAATTTATTAACATTTGATTAATTTTTAGGCTTGTTTAAGTGGGTATTATTTCATTTTTCGATGAAGACTAAATTTATTACTAGTTCTTACATTCATATTGAAGTTATGGTTTTAAATTTTTATCATTTTTCACAATGTATTTGTATTTATAATTAATATATGCATATTTACTTATATTTAATTACAATAAATAACTTGTATAAAAACATATATCAAAATATTTACATGAAAATGTATTTTTAAATATATAAAATAAATGTATATTGATCATTTTATTTAATGTAAAAAATTATCTATTTTATTTACCATATAAAAATGAAATAATATGTATATATATACCTATATAATTAATTTTTATATATTATTTAAATTGTTTTTTAATTTTCTAGTATAATCATACAAAATTATAATATCATAAAAAGTATAATTTTCACAAACACCATATTTTTCCACCAAAAATCAACATTTTCATAAAAAATAAAAAGAAATTATAGTAAGTAAATTTCAATGTGTTGAATTCAAATTTGAATTTTTTTTTATAAAATTTAAATTTTAAAATTTTAAAATTTAAATTTGAAAATAAAATATATAATACAATAAATGGATTTTATTGAAAATAATATTTTTCACTATTAACTCCAATTAATTAATTATCTTTTGAATATTTAATGTTATACTATATTAGTCCTTATTTTAGATTTATTAATAATTTACCCTTCTTATGTTGTGGTTTTTTTATGTTGGGGGTATCATGTGCCACAAGGTATATAACATACTATGTGTTTTAAAGGATCTAAAATATTAGTACTTCACATCCATTATGAAGGAAATAATAAAACAACTCATAATTCTCATAGTGACACATAATTGTAATATTTGAAATAACTTAGTCATGAACATGAATATGATGATAGAAAAACCAAATATTAACCTTTGATAAATAATTTTCTTCCTTTGTATGGTCTTTGGTCCTAGGAAGAGGATATTTTATCTCAACTATCAATTAATTTTGGTTGTGATAGTTAATACAGAGCCCCAATCTCTTATCTACCTTCTTGGAAAATAAAAAAAGTTCCACCTAGGGTAAAACATTAGGTTTGATGAATCCTTTCTCGATCAGGTCATCCAACTACAAATTAATCTCTTTAAGCTCAGTCAGGGACATATTAAATGATATTAAAGATATTAGGGTGGTCATAGCGTTCAGAGAATTGTAGAATAAAATCATTTATTGAGGGATAAATTCTTTTACATCCTCAAATAATATATCTACATACTCCTATAAAACTTTTGGGATAAAATCATCTAATGTTTATACTATTCACAAATCTATGTTCATAACTTTATTGATGATCAGATGAAACTTTTCATATACAAGCCCCACTCATCTAAACTTAATATCATACTTTTCCACGAAGGAAATCATTGATCTATTTTCTAAATAGAAAATCACTCTTTAAAGATATCATTCAATCCATGTATGGATTGAGGATAGTTGATCTATTTCAAGGATGAATTTTTAGTGTTTCATCCCAGGCACTATGAGTTCCCACACAATTTTCTCTCTAATAATCATAAGCTCACATCAACATAATATGTGGGGTAGTATGAGATCATTTCAGGCTTGAGTATCTAGCTATATAGGTTGGTATAAATCTTCCACTAGGATTTAGAGCTCCTGAAAAAGGGATCTAATAACAATTTAATGTCTCATGTTGGTATCCATGATTACAACTTCCATTGTATTCAAGACACAAATCATATATCAAATCATATTGAGTGATTTATTTTCATATCCCTCCATCAACTACATCTATTTTCACCCCTAGCTTCCAAATCCATGATCCTTACATGGACCATATAGGGGTGGGTGTGGTGGTTTAATAGAATCATTGTTAATTCCATGTATAAATCCTCTTCTCGGTTTTTTACTAACTCCCCTTTCATATTCTACACTCTCATGATCACTATGTTCACTTTGAGAACGTCCTTGATAGTATCGTTGACTCAAACATGAAGACCCATATAAATCCTGGTTTTTTATTGATCTCTTTATGTTGATAATTATTCGTCCACAAGACTTAATCCTATGTAAATGTAGAAAAATATTTCCTCATGGATGATTTGATCCTCAATAAGAATCCTAAACTATAGATCCTTAGTGTTGAATCATGCATGTATATTCGTCTAAAATCAATATCAAAACTCAAAAAGTTATCTGGGCATGACTAATATCTATTCTTTTAAATAGCCTCCACCATCAAATTTAATTCTCTTTCCATATAGCAAGAATCTCTAAATCACTAAGTCTCTCTCTAAAACCCCAATATAACTATGTATTTAAATTGGAACAATTATGAATCAGATGCCACAATAAAGGATGCATGAAAAAATTGATTCTTTCTAAGATGGATCACCTTCAAAGTGGATAGGTTTAATAAAACACTTAAGTGGTGAGTGTTGGGTCATATCCCCAAGGATATGAAGGAAAACATGAGTGAAATTTGTTGAGTGTTTTAACAAAATCACTAAGCATATTGAAGTGAATATGTGTGTATAGAAAAATAGGAATTCAGGGAGTTGAAATTCAGCCTAGTATTTGAAGAATAAGAGATAGAATCCACCGAAGTGTCCTTCACTTTTAAGGTAAATTACTCAAACTAAATCAACCCAAACTACCAACATCTCATGAAATTATAATGATAGTCCACCATCGATTTCAAAAAAATATCTCTATAGAGTAAATATCTTGGCCTAACTGATTTAAGTAGAGGCTCTCATGGGATTTCCAACCTACTCGCAATCAGAATTAAATATATTATAGGTCACCTTCATTTGGTAATGTTCTGTATTGTAATGAACAAATTTTGATCATATATCATAGAAATAATAAATAATGAAACAAAATTATTTAATTAACACATCTTATTATAAAAGTATTTGTATACATTAAATTATTATTTTTAAATAAGGATATTATATAATTAAAAGATATTTTTTATAGAACTAGATTCTTAAGATTAAATTACTAGAACATAAATAATTAATATTAATCATATTTGTGTTCATATCATTAAATATAAAATAGATATTTCTCAATGAACTATTTTTTAAATGTGTTATGTATTTCTAAGTTAATAAACTTAATCACTACTAAAGATTTATTTTAATGAATGGTATTTACTATAAGTAAAACTAAATAAATAAACATTCATATAATATTTATTACTAAGTGATTATAAAGTAGAATTTAATTTTGGTACAACAAGACACACTTTTTCAAAAAAATTATTTTTATTAGGGGTTATATTAAAATTAATTTTTATCACCTCTAGAAATTTAATTTGATAAAATCGTTTTTATATATTTAATCAGAATATTAAAGTTATATAATTACATTTATTTCATTTATTTCATTTTTAGGTATAAAATTAAGTTACCAAGGTAAAATATAATCACTGTAGTAAAATTAAAATAGTAATTTTCCAAGAATTGATTTTACAAGGGTTGTGTAATATTTTTCTAAATAAATTCAAATTAAATAGTTTAAAGGATGAATCTAATATATTGTTAAAAAATATTAAAAAATATATTACCACCCCTTTAATTTGTAATTTATTAGAAATAAGGATAAAAATACTTAATGTACAAAAGGTATTTTTCTACAAAAACCATTTTTCTATATCTTATGTTTTAATTTAAAGGATAATTTTCTAATAATTAAAATTTTGATTAGATTAAATGGAGTCAAAATTTATAAAAATTACCTATAAATGTAGTATGGTTCATCTTATATTTTTATTAAAAAAATAATTATCATAGTTAATTTTTAATTAAGATTAACAAGGTTAAAATTGAGTAACATAAAGTGGATCGAATTTTAATAAATTAACATGATAAAACACATTATAAAATAATTATTTTGATTGGAAATTCATATATACATGTGTTAAAAAAAATTACCACATAACTCATAAAATTCCATTTTTACCCCTCACCTAAAATTAAATTATAATGAAATTTCCCTCTTTTTTACATGTAAAAGGATCTCATGTACACTAACTTCAAGACACACATCTACTTTGAAATTTCATTGAACCCCTACCCATTTTACCTCTCCTATAATACATTTATGTTTTTGGAATACCTTAATTACAATAATGTTTCTGATTTCCTATAATTTTAAGAAGTATTTCAAGAGAACACTAAAATCCTCAATGAGGTTAAAGTGCTGTCACGGTAGTCAATAATTATGGTAAGAGTTTTTTCCTCTCAATTTTCCTTCTATGGTAAATTTGTACAATTTACCACTTATTTTATTTTTTAAGTTGTATATAATTCCAATGTATGTATTCATATCATACTTATCATCAAGTTGAAGTGATTAAAATATCCATCTGAGGTTTTCTCATTCAAAGGATTTTGACTCAAAAGTTACCACAGTCGTAAGGGTTTTTGTTAACTCCAAATCCATTCATTGAGTTATGATTTTTATTCATGAACATTACTCTTATATTTTTTACAATGGACCATATTTTGGAATTACATTTTAGTTAATCTCGTGTTTTTGTGGATTTAAATTTCTTTCTAATGAAGTCCTTTTCATGGGGGTCTGACCTTCATTATTCTTTGTTGATTAACTTATTTATTCAAAAAAATTCATCATTGTCAAAAAATAATAATCATCCTATTTAATGGTTATTTATCCTCTATGACCATATTATTTCCTTCCACAAATAATTTCCTTTCTTCTTTTGAAATCCAAATTTGGTCTTTTGTGTTCTCCTTATTTATCTTTACCTCTATTCAAAATAATGTTTTATTATCAGTTTTATTTTTTGGGTTTCAATTAAAGTATTATAAATTATTATAAATTTATTCTTCTTTCATGAACATATATTTTATCTTTCACTACACATTTCATTGGGAAAACATTTATTTTTTTTCAAGGATAAATTATTGGTATTTCTTTTTAAATGGTATTTTAAAATGGGTTTTATGCTGCGTTCTTGAAAATGATTTTTTTAAGGTATCTTGTAACATTAAATTTTTTTAAAAAGGTTAAAATGTTTTATCAAATCTCTTTTCCGGATTTCACTTCTATATTCCACTTTATCTCTAAAATTACTATCTTATTTCGAGTAATATTTAATGAATAACCCTCTAAATGACTTTAAAAAATACTCTTTTGTGGGTGATTAATTTTTTTGTAGCAACCAATCTACTTTTTATATCATATTAAGAGATAACATTTTAAATTGATTTAAAACTAAAATTATTTCCATGGGTTTTCAAGATATGATTAATGATTGATTTCTTATGGAATGCATATGTATTGATTTTGATGGGCGGGGTACTATGTCACCCTTAAATTCATTGTTTAAGGATTTATATCTCATGAGATAATAAATAATAGAAATAATGGGTCTATATTCAACATAAATATTTGGAATACTAGGTTTTATCCCAAATTAATGTATGGGAATCATGGGTTTTCTCACAACATAAATCAAGGTAATCATGGGTTTTCTCAAAAAAATGTGTGAATCATGGGTTTTATCATATTATAATGATTCCATGTTATTCTGTTTGTGACATATTTCCTTTTTATACTATGTTTCCATGACATGACACATTATTCTGTCATGTTCCTATATCTATGCTCCATGGATCATGTTTATTATCTCACACTCTTATAAAATGATAAATTTTCGTTTATTTGATATTTCATTTCCTACTATCATGGCTTATGGAAAACTCATATTGTTCCATGTTTTTTTTTATAATATTTTAATCTCTTGAACATGTTTTATAATATTCTTATACTCTAACCATTTAATATTCATTAATCTTTTTTCCCCTTACTGAGCATTTGAGATCATCCCTTTCAAATATTTACCTTCTCCAAGCAATAAATATGATTATAACCTATGATATTTATATTGTATGGTGTGATTATAAATTAATTCTCACAATAAGAATTTTATGTAACCAAACTGCAAAGACCCTAAACCATTGGGTTATGGGATTATATGATTTTTAAAAGATTTTATGTTTAAATTATTAGAATATGTGTATGTTTAGTTTGGGTAATCTCACTTGGTATAAAATATAGATTTAAAGTATGTTTTTTTAGCACAGGATCTGGGGGAGTGTGTTTTTTGTGCCTCAGATCTCCTTTTTCGTGATGTGTGTGTTGGAACCCTCCCTCAAGGTTAGTGTTTTGATATGTTTTTCAATTGTAATAGTCATGGTTGTAAATAAACTAGGCTATAATCTATCACAATATTAATCTCCCCTTCCCATTGGTCAATATTCCTAACCTTAGATCTAGGAGTGACCGTCAACTCTCACTACCTTACTCAAAAATTCAAATATATATACGGACTATGATTACTGTAGTAGCATTAAGCTTAAAGGTATGAATCATAAAAAATCATTTACATAAATAAGAATATCTAAAATCAATTAACAAAATCCCTCCATTTATATGAATATACACAATCTGATCTAGAATAAAATAAAATTTACTAAATAAAAACAAGTAAGAGAATTGATCAGGGAATATATGATCTCTATTTATCTCCTCCATATCACATGAGACCTCCCCCAGGTTCACATTCTAATCAGATATCTATTCCATTGGAAATATAAATATAAATTCCTATAGTATACTCTATTCTATGGCCCTAGAGGCTATTATTGGATTTATTTTCTCTTATATTTCATCATCACATCCCTATACATTTATTTCATTCACCAACATATGTGATCATGCGATATAGAAATGAATGCTCAGGTAACTACCATATAGAAAAGTAATTTACTTTATCGTTAATATTTGATTTCAATTATTGATTCCATTATATTCAATATCCCCCATATCTAATGAATCTTACTCCATATGGATGTTTATTTAAGTCCTTGAATGATTTGGTTAGGCAATAGTTATAAAAAAATAATTTTTGTCCCCTGGGATTATATATGTAAGCCATATGTAGAGGAGATGATCTCAATGGATATCTCGTAATCTTCTATGGCATTCCTTGATATCTCATTCTTGTGGTAATTTTTTTTAATGATATTTTCATCATGGGTTCTTGATGTTTTAATTTTTTTTACAAATAAATTCCAGATTCATTGATGGGAAATATAATTGTAGGGTTGGATGCAAGAAGGAATTGATGTGATGATGACATGATATGATTTATCAATTCATAACATTAGAACATAAATATGTTCTTCATGGAGACATGGGTAATTATTGGAAGCTGGTTTTATATAATAAATCAATTCAGTGTGAGATTGACTCTACCTTAGAATACATCACTTAAGAATTTCATGTTCCCAATAATAGAGAATCGCTACATAACAAATGTTTCGTTGATTTCACATATTATTTTGGGGTTTCATATTATATTTTTTTATGATATATTATATAACTTCACCATAAAACTATGTGTGCATCTCAATTCCATGTCATGTTTTGTTGTAATGTTTCACTATTAAGAAACACCTTCTCAGGTTGTTCTTCCAGAATACATTGGCAAGGTGGCACGAACATAGTGGTTACCAGAAATAATTTTTTCACTTAAATTAATTTTGAAGATATATCATTGTAACTAAATTAGGAAAGATTCATGTTATCATCCTCTAATTCTATATTATATTGGCCTCCGAATTTTATTCTAGGGATCACTTTTAGAAACTGTAACTTCTCTATATGTTATTTCTCAACAAACTTACCTAGATAAATTAATATAAATATCAATTGAAATTTATATCCATAAACATTCAAACATATAATTGAAAATAATTAATTAAAATCATCACTTTTAGCTATGTATGAATATTTAGATTTATATTTCCTAAAACCTATCAAACCATATACAAACAAATAAAATTATCTAAAAATTAAAAAAAACTTTTAAAAAACTAAAGAAAACAATGAAACAAATAAGTTTACCAAATTCCCCCTCAACTGTATGATAATTATTCCCCAATTTATTAGTATAAAAAAAATTATCACCATTTATTTATTTTAATTAAAATTGATCCATTGTTTAATGAAGGTTAGATGTCAAGTGATTAGTTCAATCAAAATTCCAAAAGTCAATACCTATGTAAATCTGTCTCACTTGGTATTTTCTTTCACTACTCTATTTAACATTCCCTTGACACAACATAAAATATAATTTTATAATTTATATTACATTTGTTTAAATGAGTTCAATATTCCCCTTGTCATTCATCCCCATCAACAAGTTGGCACATTCACTATTTTATTTGTTTCTAAGCCATGGAATGTGAAATTGTGCTGGTTGAGTGAGTATATACCACATAAAACTAAACCATATATTACCGTAGGTATCCACTATGACTAATTTTGATAGTTAGGGAATCAATTTAGTTTAAAGGTACTCTAATACAAGCTAGTAATTTAATCTTATTAATGGATTTTAATTGTTCACTCATACAACCATGTGAACAATTATCATAAGAAGCTTCTAATCATATCCCAAGTAGTCATTTTAATCAAATTCATAGGAATTATAGAATTTTTTTAAGTTGGATCCATAAATTGGTAGTTATTAAAATAAAAAATAGCATTTGTCTATGTTTTAAAATATAGTGACAATTTGTCATAATTTTTGTTTTCTAAAATTATGTCCATTTACACTCTATTAAACCATTTCTATTAATGAGATTAATAATTATAGTGAAATTTTTATCTCCTAGATCATAATTTAAGTAATTTACAAGTATAATTACTCACACATAGTAAACATATACACTTACTACACCCCCCCTCACACACACAATTGACGGGAATAGTAAAATGAAGGGATTTTCAGTGAATGAGAAACAATGAAATTCGAGATGAAGTAAATGGAATATTAAAATAATACAATCACATGATGATATTTCTATTCTATGTGTTTTATATCCTAATTTTATTCTTATTTTACTCATAATATCATAATTCAAATAAAATTAATGAACTCAATGTGGTAAAATATGAATTATTGGAATATAAAAATGAAATCAAACTAAAATAAAAACAACCCTATTTTTTGGGTTGACTCACACCCAATGATTGAATTTATAGAACTTGAAATATGATTTATTTTTGAAATATTCATTATTAACTTGTGGGTTATGATTCTTTAATTATAACCACCACATATAGGATCCTTCTAAGAACCTATAAATTTAAAACCTCCTCTTGTGTATATGAGGATTTATGGGAGAAACCCTTTCCTCATAATATACGATTGTTCTATAGTGTTATCCATGTCTATTAAAATATATTGAGCACGCCAACTTATTTTTTCTTTAATTAAGATTAATTGAGTCCAAGGAGGGTGTTTTTGTGGTGTGGATGACATCTTTATGTTCTTATTATTCATTGAATATTTCTATTTCCAGTGTAGATTTATCCTTCTTTTCCTCCACTTGGGCATCGTTTTTAATGTAATATATGGTTTTGATCCATAACAATCCCAAATTGGATGTCCATGGTTTAAACATATGTTTCATATATTCTCTTATAGATAAATCAACCACAACAAACCCATTTACTATCAAGTAAAATTAAAATAGACAAATTCATGTTTGGTAGAATAAAATGAAAGAATAATATATATAAGAAATGATATCCACATTAGGTTATAAGATAATTAAATAAAGGATATAATAATGAAAATTATATTTTTATTATTTTTTAAACTTCTTAATTTTTATTGATCAATGGTTTTTATGTGATTTTTTGTATTTTTTCTCCAAAACATA
This sequence comes from Viscum album, assembly GCA_963277665.1. Taxonomy (NCBI): domain Eukaryota; kingdom Viridiplantae; phylum Streptophyta; class Magnoliopsida; order Santalales; family Viscaceae; genus Viscum; species Viscum album. Next base: position 592,557,990 of record OY728142.1, on the reverse strand, counting down.
CTTTCATTCCACCTCTTATTTCCCACTAGTGCCATAAATGATTCAAAAAATATTTAATTCTAAAAATAGAAACCGAAAATGCACATAGTCAATGAAAAACATAACTGGGGAGTACTAGATCATATCTTTAAAAAATATGTAAATTATAATTATAATGTGTTGATTATTTTATGTAAATTAATAATCATATGATGGTAAATATGTGTGGATATAAATAGAAAGATAGTGAGATAAAGGTCATTGTAGGATTCAAAAACGAATAGTTGGAATCCACTAGAGTGGTCTTCACTTATATTGGAAGTTAATATAACTAAAATTCCTAAAACTAACTAATATCCTTGAAAGTAAAATGATAAAAAGTCATTTAATTCCAAGAAATAGATATCATAAATCACCCCTAGTCCTTTCTAATAAATGTGGAGGTTCTTTTGTGATTTCCTACCTACTAAAAATTATAAACAGTGAGTTCTCTATATTATTGATTTGGATACTACCACCCTCTCTCATGGTTGGGGTTATTCATTTTTATAAATCAAAAAAGGCTTGGTTTTTAATCAACTACGGTATATCATAACACACTCTTACACTTCAAGGGTGATATTATACTCTTGCAACCCCTCTTAGACCCTCCTATATTAATCTAGTTAGTGTGAGTGTGGTATAAACATTAAGTGTAAAGGTGATAATCATAACAAAAACATTCATAGTAGGTAGGAATATAAAAAATAAATTAAAAACAACTCCCTATATTTATATGAATATATATAACATAATATACACAAGAATAAAAATATAAGAAATAAAATATTGGAAAGATAATGTCTAAGTGAGTATATGATCTTTGGATAGATCCCCTAAATCATTGGTTCTCTCTAATAGTTTCACCTTCCTCTAATCCATCACCTCCCTTGATAATCTATACAAGCATTCCTCTTGTATATTCTATTTATTGAAACCCAAGGTGGATCCTAGATTTATTTCTACTTTTTTCTTCCTTCCCTTCTTATATACTGTATTAATTAGTCAATATTTTTCATTATATGATGTGGGAATGAAATCTATAATCACTTCAATGTGGAAAGTTCATATGATTCAATGTTAATCCTTAAAAATAATACCTAGCCCTATGATTTCACTATTTACACTCTGTCCTAAATCTTCATCCACAAGTAATATTATAAAATACATTTTCTAATTTGGTTTGGAAATAGGTATAATACAATATTTTTGGTACCCTTAGGCTATTTATGTAAGCCACATATGTTGGAGGTGATATAAATGGATCTTCTTCAGCCTTCTAGGTCCTTCCTTAATCTCCCATTCATGTGATGTCGGTTTCATTATGAGATGTACATCATGGGTACCTAATGTGTTTGATCATTTTTACTGATCAATTCATGATACATTGAGGGTAAATATAATCTTATTAGTGGATGTGAGATGGAATTAAGGCATGTATGGAATGTGGTATTTTTGCATGACATAGAATTGGATTGTAAGTAGAATTTTTATTGTAAATGGAAGTTTCATTGCGAAGTGAGTATCCATTGATTCTTAGCATAGTATGTGGAATAGAAATAGAAAATTTTGATATCTCCCTTGAAATATTTAATTGAGGAATTATGTAATCCCAAAAACAAAGAATCAAAACATCACATAATTATTGATTAATTTTTACTCATGTTGGATAAACACATTCAATTATATTTTTTATATACTCGGTGGCTTCCCTATGGTGATCTGTTGGAAGGTTGATTCCATGTAACTTTTTCATGAAAGGTGGTGTTAGTATAAAAATCTTTCTTAGGGATTTCCACTAAGATATATTAGTGTGGTGGCATAAGGTCAAGGGTTGGCACAACATCCATTGGCACTTTAATTCTATGAAAATATTTGAACATGACACTATGTTAGTGTGTTGGAATATTATAAACCTCCAATTCCCTAATATTCTAGGTCTCCAAACATAATTTCATGGATCCTTATCTAAAATTGCAATAAACCTTATTTTTTCCATTTTATCATTCTTATCCTACTCCCTTTGATACATTTACAGAAAAATTATATAAAATTTATGGGCATAAGCATGAAATTACATAATATCATAAAATTAATTAAAATAATCAATTTTAACTAAGTTAAAAGATTAATCTCAAGACTTCTAAAAAACTAGAAAATTATATACAAACAAATTAAATTACCTAAAATTCAATCCAAATACAACTAAATACTAATGAAAACAATGAAAAAAAATATTCTAATGAAATTCTATGAACAAACTTATATGATAAAAGGAATATTCCATGAATTGTGTTGATATAGTACATCATGTGGTTAGTAAACTTTGATATATTCTCTGATACAAACATGATACCCTACTAAAAATCAGGCATCCATTGAATGTGTATATCCATTAGTGAAGCTAGGTAATACACCCTATAAAAAGATAACATAAACTCTGAAAATGGAAGAGTCTCCCCATCATGGGTTGGTATGATCTAGTTATACCATTGAATCGCTATTCTATAGAGAATGTTGGAATATAGCACCACCATCAAATCGCTAGGAATTCAAAGCTATTAGAACACTTAAATCACTTCTTTAATCTAGTCCTCATATATCTGGGGATTAATATTTCCTTATAACCTAGGCTTCCTTTATTATAAGAACTCATGAAGAACGCATGACTTATGTGTATCCTCATCCTACCCTTCTAGAATGATTCACTGATCAATAGGTAGAGAAACATCTACTTACATTATATAAGGTGGTTCTGATTATTCTAATATAGTAAGGGTATCTTCTCCCTACACACTCATTGGAATACCCTAATTATATTATACATGAATTGAATAATATTTTGTCAGTTTATTGACATTAGGATGCTCCATCACTAGAACAATCCCATGAAAACACATCCTCAAGATCCTAGATAACTGTGTATGTGTCAGAATCTTTAACATAAAAGATGAACCATAGTAATTAATGAATATATGTGTAGCTAACCCAAAAAGTTTATAGAAATAAATAAACAATACCTAAATACTTTATGTACCATTTTCTTATTCCATGTAATCAATTGATTATAGTTATATGTAAAAAATGTAGGTTATTGGACTCTCGGTGAGTGGATGCATCAGCTGTCATACCAATATTGGGTTACCTCTACTTAAATCCAAACTCAATACCCCTTTAATCAATTTCCCTCTGATTCCAAACCAATCCTATCTTTATACTTAACTTTTAACATTTCCTTTAAGATAGGCCCTCTCTAATATAACTCTAACATGACCCAACCTACGAAGGCCCCTCCAAGATTAGTAGTAAGCCAGGTCTTCCACCTGAAGCTCAGCTCCAGTAGTTCAGGGGATGATGAATAGAATCAAGTAATCATACCAAACAATATGATAGGACTTATTGAATGTTTCGTTCACATAACAACAAATATGCACATAAGAAAACAATATTTCAATATCAGACAAAAGAAGAACCATGGTATGTATAAATCTATGTCAAGTGATAAGTTCTACAAAAGAGTAACAATTTTATAAATTATAATTTACATGTGGGGAAAACACCAAACAAACCCAAAGGGAAACCAATTAAAATAATTAGGATAAAGGGAACCTAGAATAAACTAGAACCACTACAATAATGGGTTCATATAGCGCTAGGTCTTTAACAGTGCTAGCTAAAAATGCTATTAAAGACCCCCTTTGTCAGCGCTAAAAAAATAACTATTAAAGGGGGTATTTAACTGCGCTTTTTAGCACTATTAAAAGGGGTCTTTAATAGTGCTAAAAAAGTGTTGTCAAAGGGGACCTTTATCAGTGCTTTTTTACAAGTATAAATAAATGGGTACTTTTTTCAGATCTTGTCAAAAATCACTAATAATGGAGGGGTTTTATCATCACATTTTTAGAAGTACTGATAAATACCCCCCATTATCAGTTCTTTTTTATAAGCAGTGATAAAATTATACCTCAAAAAATTATAACTCACTAAAAATAATATATAAATATATAAATATATTTATATTGATATAAATATAATATATATTTTTTAAAATATGTTTTAGATAAGGTAAATATACATTTACACTTAATATATAAAATATTTAGTGAAAATGGATTATAAAATAACTAAAAAATATTTTTAATTTACAATTTTCTTATTATTATGTAATAAAAGTCATTTAATATCAATTTTACGATAAAAAAATAAAAAAATTGAAAGATCTAAAATATGATAAAAACATAACTCAAACATCAATGGACCATAACTTTTGATCTCTGTGTATATTTGTTCTCTACCACATATCAAATCAATCCTTGTGATGAGCTCTACACCGTCATGACCCGGGGGGACCCTAGTCACTATTGTTTGTGGTCAAAAAAGGCTCATAAGGCCACCAAAACTGATTTTTTAGTCAGGTTACCCCATTTTTTTAACTTTCAATGGATTTTAAGAATCATTTCTGGCATAATTTTTTCACTTTTTCAGTGGGGAATAAAATTATTCCCAGTTATAACAATCATATTGAAATTATGGATTTTATATTTTATCATTTTTCATAATATAATTTTATGTATAATCAAATATATAACAATATATACATATTTTTAATATATTCACACATAAAAATTTAATTTGATAAATAAATAATTAAACATATATATAAATTTATGGATAACAAATTGTGAAAAGATATATATAAATATATATAAATATCATATAATGTAAAAAAAATAGTATATTGGATTAGTAAAGGAATTGGTGTATATTCTGGAGGTCTAGGGTTTAAAACTTGCTAGAGGCAGGGGCATGCACATGAGGCTGGGATTATCTGAAGCACTAATAAAGGGGTTGGGTGAGAAGTACTGATAATGGGGGGGGGGGCGTGGGGCATGGGGAAAATTATATATACCCTTTATTAGTGGGGCCTTTATTATCACTAAGAATTGTTATGTTAAAAGTTTCTGGCATTTAACTGTGCTTCGATTATCAATGCTTTTTTAGCGCTAGTAAAGGACTTTTGTAGTGCTCTTAAAGGATGATTTGGTAGTACTATAGAACCATAAGAAAACATTATCTAATACTATCACCTATTAGTACCACTATTATCCCAATCCACCAACACTATGTACACTAATATAACATCCAAACTATTATTTATTTATATAAGACACAATACATATAGGTGCAATACCCATTTGGACTGAGTATATACATACCCAGTAGGATTCCCTAAAAATAAAAGATGAGTAAGCTAGTTTTCTCAAAACTATAAAGGATATAATAATCCAAAATATGATTTAAAAGTATATAATCCACGAAATAGAGGAAAACCTTTCTCTACAAAACCCATCTATAGAAGAATTGTCCCCAGTAAACAACTCAATAATCAAAACTACATAACTTTAAAACCCAAGTTATATATCTGAAAATATGATAGGTCTCCCATTACACATCAAGGAAAGTATCAGTCAAGGGAGTAATATACCCCAGTGGAGTATATATACCCCATGAACTGTAAAATATCGAATGAGGGAGTACTTGGCCTCATATATAAAGGACCCTCACCACATGGGTCAGTACCAAACTCCAAGAAGAATGAAGGGGACCTACATCCTATCAATCTTCGCCACCAATTTAGTTCCGAACCATGTATTCCATATAATCATACTTCTTGATAAAATTCATCAAATCTGAATAAGTAACGGGAAACTTTTACATCCTAATATTTTATAATAAAATTATATTTAAATAATTTTCATTTTTAAAATCATTCATTACATGTAATACTATGTTTAAACGGTTGTGATATACAATTGAAATGTTATTATTTAATGTAAAATTTATAATATAGAAATTGTATTGGCTATTATGAATAGAACTAAATAAAATATTAAAAATAATTTTTTAATTATTTATAAAATTAATTCATAGGTTTTTTATTATTTCTAAACTAAAATAAAATAATATGAATGTAAAAAAAAGATGTCATCCGAAAAAAAAAATTTTATGCACATAATATGATATTATATTAATAAATTAAATTAATATCTATTGATGAATGAAACTAATTAAATGTGAAGATAATATATTCAATAAAATATTTTAACATTAATCTAAAATTTTATACATGGAATGTAATAAAGTAAAACTTAGTTTTTATGCTTTAAAGTGAATTTTTCTAAAAACGTTTTTGTTGTGTTTTGCACATTAATTTTCAAATAAATTTCAGACACTTATCAAGATTTAATTTGATAAAATGGATTAAATATTTAGAATCAATATAATTAATATTATATAATAATTTCAACTCAATGTCTTTCATTATGAATTGTAACTGAGGTAAAAATATATTACTATGGTAAAGGTTAAAAGGGGTTAACGAATGGTTAAACTAAAGAGGTAATGTTTATAATAACTTAAAAACTTTTATAAATACAATTTTCTATGTGAATTTGGATCCAATATCATATTATATTTTAATTTTATCAAATTTTGGGTAACACTCCCATGAGTGTTACCTTATTGTATTTTAATATTATTAAAATTACAAGTGTGGTGCTCACCTCTCTTTTAAAAGAAAACCCCCTATCCTCCCGTATCCTCACCACTAGATCAAATTATCTCAACTAAAACCTACCAAAATATGTAATAAAACTCTCAATACATATCCTATAGTTTCTTATCTTTTTAAAATAAAAAAAAACATCCCTTTAGAAGATATTCAAATGAGGTTTCTCAAAGAATAGGTATATGTTCTCACCGATATTTTTCAAGTTTTATTCCCCTTATAATTATTATAAATATATTGAATAAATCCAAACATAATTAATCTTGTGTCATAAATATACATGGTGATTTTTATGATCCAGGTACATCCATTTTCTACCTCATTTCCAACAAATGATAAATGAAATTATCGCTCGTACATACGTGTCGACTATAGCCTCCACAGAGAAATATGATTCATTTCCATTACCAACATTCATGGATTGTTATTTTTATGGATTTAATGTTTATATATGATATTTATGAAATAATTATTCTTTTTTAATTTTAAAAATATATCTACCTTCTTACCTTCCTATCCATTGGAAAAAGATATCATTAGTCATGTGTATGTGTGAACTACAACCTCCACGAAGTGATCTGATTCATTTTTAATTTTTCATTTACATGGATGGTAATATGGATAGATTTAATAAATATATATTATGTTAATTATATAATAATTATTCTTTAAAGATTAATTATAACTTACCTTTATTTCCTTCCATCCATCAAAAAGTGAAAACATTGCATGTGTGTACGTATGAACTATCATCCCCACAAAGTGATGTAACTAATTGTTCATCGCCACTTTATAAAAATTGTTATAAAAGGTTATATAATGAATAAATATGATAAATATTTAATAAGTAATATTTTATATATGATTAATCAATGACCAATGTGAATTTACCTAAACCATATAACTGAAACATGCATGAAAAATAGATTATTTTCACATGAATATCCATTTTAAGGAAGAATTGTTACTAAAAGGAAAAATAAAAATTATATAGTAATGGTACATAGTATGTTATGCATTTATATGGTTCAATAATTGATAAGTAATAAATATATATTAATTATCCATGATTTCTTAATTCATAAGATGCAAGATAATAATTGATATAAGGGATTTATGTTACAATCTCATTTCTTTTTAGGATTATCTATCTTAAATTTCATTTTAGGGAAATTATATAATATTTATCCATTAAACCCCATATATTTCATTCTCATCTAATTATTACTATAATTTTCATGTAATAGTACCATTTTCCACTCATCGGTACTTAAAATTACCAAGAATGTACTTTTAAGAAAAAATGATCTTATTTCCTCTTTTGTCAATGCAATTTTCTTTCCATGTCCTTATTTTGTTAAATGTTTTCAAGATTTCTTTTACTATTATCTAATAATTTAATAAAGTTATTATTACCCATATTTTAAATTCTATAAATAGTTTTAAAAATAATATTCTTCTCACTTTCTAAATGAGGTATTTTTTACCAAATGTGTGAATGAAATATTTATTTTAATCTATACCACATGAATGAGTTTTCCCATTGTCATGACTAAACTTTGATTCAATACATTATTTCAAATTACCCATTATTCTTTTCAAATAAATTTTTTTCCTAATATTCTAAAATATTTATATTTTAAATAAGTGGCTCTAAAATGAAAATATTATTTTCCTCAAGAAATGTTTTAAGGGTATTTTAAAGGTATTTTAATCTATGATAACATCCTTTGAGGATTATGATCAACTAGGAAAAATTTTCAATGATATCATCCTTATTATTTATCTAGATGGTTATTAATTATGAAGATGAAATATTGATGAAACCTATTTTATTTTTCATGAGTTAATATATTATGATATTATAAATGTTTTCATGGACTTATTGAATATATATGAATGGATTATGCTTATGTGATGGTTGGGTACTTTATAACCCTCTGAATAATTGAGTATTATGATATATATATATATCTAATGAGATGATGAAGTTAAGCATGGATATTATTTTGAATAGATATATTCGTATTTTTATGTGTGATTTTGATCTATTAAATTTATGCTCAAAAGATTATTCATGGAATTGATTATGAATAGATATGTTTGAATTTTGATGTGTGATTTTGATTTCTTCTAGGTATTCTCAAATGTTTATGTGCTTACATGATTGTGAATATATATATATAAATATATATGTTCAAAACATTGTTATTTCTTATAATTATGATGCCATATTCCTATGATATGACTCTTGAATGATTTTTATTACTTTGATACCCTTATTAATAATTCTTTTGAATATGAATTGATTTTAGAGTTAAATGTATAATATTATTAGTGCATAAATATTTTATGTTGAAAAAATTTAATTGAAAATGAAATCATACCACTATAAAAAAAATTCTCTGATGATTGTTATATCTCATGTTTACCCTTACTGAGAATCTGAGATCACCCTTTCTTATTATTTCCTTCCCCTATATTTTATTTAAGGTTATAAGTATGATATGTTTAGATTGGTACTAATATTAAGATATTTTTGGGAGGTGATTAAGACCTTTTAGGAAATAAGATAATTATGTATCTATTATATAAATAAACCAGACCTTTATAGTCCATAAGAATTTATAATTATGATATTTATCAAATATTCATCTAGAATGATGTATTATTTAAGTATTCTATTCTTTGGTCACCTAAGCTAGTATTAAAGGATGGTTTAGTTATTTTGGAGAATAGTTTTCTGGGAAATAAGATAATATGACCTAATAAAACCTCTGCTGAACCAAAAATATATGAGGGATGAAAAAAATATCTTATAAGTTAATAGGAAGATATCACAAATTAGGATATCTCAATAATAATTTTCTTATGATTTCTTACTTTTTTTAATTGTAAAATACTTATGTAAGATTTTTTTTTTCAATAGCTAGAAGTATAATGAATCATGCTATAAATGAATGTTATATGAACTAAAATGGATGTGATCCTCAGAAACCAAATATCATAGGACATGGGATGAAATATATTGTGAAAATTCTCAGTTAACTTTCTCCATCTATGATAAATAATGAAATCCATCTTGAGATTCCAATTTCACCAAAGAGGGAGAACATTCCATTGATCCATTTATGTGAAAACATCCACCCTCCTTTTGGGGCCTATGTGATCCACTAGATTCTAAAAAATTGATCTATTTAAGGGAAAATATATTTTAAATTTTTAATTAATTTAACAATGATAAATTTTTTTTGAGTTTCTATCCCTTTTATATAGAAGAAAATCAATGGTGTACTCTTATCAATAACATGAGGTAACATAAACAAATAAACTCTCTGGAACGGGAGGATTTTAAGAGGGATTTTCTCAATAAATACCTTCCTTTGACTCTTCATACTAATATAGAAAGTGATTAATTGAATTTGAAATAAAATGACAATGAATCCACTGATTCCTATGAAGAAAAAATTACAAGACTTTAAATTTATGGTTCTTGATTTATCATCGACCCTATGAGAAAAAATAATTGATTATTTAGTGGCATGGAACCTAGTATACGAAAGGTATTAGATATAATATACTTTCATAAATATTAAGAAATCATAAAATTTTCTTTGAAGGTATAAATAGATAGGGGTTAATGTGACAAAATCCTTTTACATATATTATTACATTATTTTTAACATAATCATCCAATAAACACAACTAGAAGATCATTAGACATATGTATTCAGAAGACTATGTTCATTAAACATAAAAAATATAAGAAAAAAATATTTATTTTATTCTATATAATGACTTCAAAAATAACTTTCATCTCCTAAAACTACATAGGATAACCTGGGACATACATAAAATAAAGTGGTGAGTTATTAATCCTAGTAGGGGAATGAACATGGTAATGAGGCATAACATGTGAGTCAAATAAAACAACTTGATATCATATAATTAATGTTTAACAATAGTCACATGGTATCATAACATAAACAATATGGTATCATACGATTATGGAAATATGAATAAGTGGTAGAAACAAAAAATATGACATAATCATAACTCATTTATAACCACAAAGAGAACATCAAAGGGTGAACAGAGTCCCATAATGGATTGGGTTTAATCCCTAATATCATACATAAAATATCATGATACAAAAACATTACCCAATGAATTGGAGTGCTAACTAGGTAAACCCGTCATAACATGTACATGCTTATGTGTACCATAAAATTGAATAAATCATAAGTTATAATCATAATACATTTGAGAAATGAACTTAAAGAATGTATTAACCCATCAAATGTAGGTAGAATAAGCTAGAAATATATGTAATAGAAATATATATATATATATATATATATATATATAATTTATAATCATTCTAAAACATCAAAGAGAGAGGGATAAACGGATTTAGAGAGAGAAAGTTCATAACCCATAGAAAATGAAAGGTAAGGGAGATCCCTTACCTTAGGTTCTAGAGTCATCATTCACTTTCACTTAACACCCTGGAAATAAAATTAATTTAATTAATTAATTACTTCATAACTTTTCCCATAAATATATAAATCCACAATAGAAATGAAATGGTGTTTACAAAATTAAGAAAATTTAAATGGACCAAGACTCCCTTTTTTGTTCTAATATATGGATGATCTATTCAATAAAAATATTAATGTTATATGGTTTATTTATTTTTGACGATTTTACCAACCCTCGCAAACTAGTTTTGTTTAATTTAATATTATGGACATATTTTAATTATATAAAATTAAAATGTATATAATATACATATTTTGTTCATTTAAATCCATTATAATAGTATTTAAACTTTCCAAGAATGTTGTAATGGAAAAAAACTCATCATCCATGGAGGCGATGAATCACCCTTGTATGGACAACTGTTTCATTTTTAGAATAAAAGGGGAAGAGGAGAGTATGGATGGTATATATTCCATTATAAGTATAGATTTTTAGTATATATATGATATTTTATTTATTATTCCATGTTGAATTTATATTTTTATATGATTAGGAGGATTAAAAATTTAAAGAATAGTTTGGGGAATTACCTTCTCTATTAGAGTCTCTTTTAGGCCTCCACTTACAGCACCTTGGATTCATCATTGGATTAGAAAAATAGAATTGTGGCATGTAAAAAGGGATTAAAAAGGTAACATGAAATAAATTCTGAAAGATAAATGGCTTGGGAGATGTGGGGATAAGGGGTTGTGAGGTGTGGTATTTATAAGGGGAGGATATGGGAGTTTTTGAATATTATATTCATTAGTTAATTATTTTAGCTCAAGACTATCAATAGTTTCATTTATTGTTAATATTTATAGTAAATGGTTCAATTCATTTAAAAATAATTTGATTTTATATAATCCATGAGTCAAAAATTTATGTGTTTTTCTTAGAATGTTAGATGCCATATTTCACTATTCACCAAAAATTCAACTATTTTATAAAAATACAAAAAATTAACCCTATAAATTTTTTCATGTGTGGATCTCAAAAATGAAATTAATTTCATCAAAATAATATGATAAATATTTGATATTTTAATTTTTAAATAAAATCATCATTTAAATGAAAAATAACATTTTTAATACTAAAATCAATTTTATAACCCTTTGAAAAATTACTTATGATCTCATTAAATTATTATTACATTGTTATAAAAAGTAATGTTAATTTAAAAACCCATTTTTTAAAATATATTATAAAATAAATGTATTAATTACAAAAATTTAATTAAAAAAATCATGTTTTATAGAACAACAAACACTAAATTTATTATTTTTTTAACATTTATTTACATATACCAAGGGATAAATATATCATGTTTTCATTTTATATGATACCTAAATATTATTTTACACTCCCATATGTGAGGATACTATTATAATATTCATGTTTTTATTCCCAACCATCAGATTACTATTTTAACGTCATGTTACTATTCTAACAGTCAGATTACTATACGAATATTCAGAATTGTAATAGTCATATGAGTTCATTAATTTTTATAAATATCCCACATTTCGTTAATTCTTAACTCGCTTCTATTTTCTTCTCAAGGTTATATATATTTTTATTTTTAATATTAATATTGTATTACTAACATTCAACTTTATTTCGATAGTATTGTGTGTGAGTGAGATTATCTTGGGGGATTGAGAACATCTAAATTTTACAATTATTATTATATTATTTTCTAATTTTTGTCTCATTGTAATACTTTAAATTCTTATGGGGATTTTTATTATCTCAATATAATTTCGAAATTATAAAAAAATGTTTTTGTTTTTATCATGTGTTTTGTGTGCATTATATAATATTATATTACAAAATATGACAAAATTATATATTCTAAAGGGAAATTCCTTTGAGAAATTTTTAAGACTTTACATTCTTCCTCCTTAAGAAATTTTACCCCCAAAATTTTGTTTCACATACTACGATTAAAAAATGTGAGGGTACTTTTGTTTCATTGCTTCCACCACTTCCCATGTCTCATCCTCATACATGTGGTTTCAATATAGTACTTTAACTAGGTGCGTTTTCTTATTATATAGAATTTTTATCTCTATAGTGAAAGATCTTTGCTAAAAATTTACATAAGAAATATCATTTTTTGGTTGTACCACCTCTAAATTCAATACATGTGAGGGATCTGGTGTGGAATTCCTCAAGAGGCATACATGGAATATGTCATGTTCTTGATAAATTGATGGTGGTAACGATAGTTCATAGTCCAAAACACTGATTTGATCAAGAATCCAAAAGAGGCCAATATAAATGGGATATGGATTTCCCTTATTCCCAAAACTAAAGACTTTATTCCTTAGATATATGTTAAGGAACAATTTATCATTAACCTCAAACTGTATTTCTCATTGAAAATTTCCAGCATAGCTATTTTTTGTTTACTTAAAAAACTCTTGATGTGTTATTGTATAGTCTTGAAATTTTCTACCATTTCCTTGAACATTTTAGGTCCCAATGGATTCTATTCTCCAACTTCATCCTATAATGTATATTTTCTTCATATCTTTCCATAAAGGGCCTTATATAAAACCTTTTGGAATCTTGAGTGAGAGATTTTATTGTAGGAGATCTTGACTAAAGGAAGATTTTGATCCCATCATCTTTTAAATTCTATAAACAATTCTCTCATATTGTCTTCAAGTGTCTAGATAGTATGATCAGACTGGCCTTCAGTTTATAGGTGATATACCATAATTAAGTTCAAATCAATGTTTAGAGCATGTTGGATACTTGTCCCAAACTTATAGGTAAATCATAGATCTCATTCAGATATAATCAACACTGGTGTTCCATGCATACTCGACACTTCTATAATGTATATCCTTGAAAGATAATCAAGTATGAATTCTTATTTAATTATAATGAAATGTGCATTCATTATAAGATGATCCACCGTAACCCATATAGCATTATTTACTCTTTATTTATTTGGAAGACCAATGAAAAATTCCATGTGTATGTTTTCTCGTTTCCATATAAGTATGGGTAATAGTTTCATCATCCCCTTGAACTTTTTCCTTTTATCCTTAACCTACAACCATAAAAATAATTTTAATGTATATTCTAAGATCTCCTTCTTCATATTATCTTACCAATAGTAATCTTGAATATCATGATGCATCTTCACAATACCTAGGTGGATGGGGAAGGTTGAGTTATATTTATCATTAAATAACTCCTTTATCTCATGATTTTATGGCACTCATAGTTGTGACCCAAATCATAAAACCCATTCTGCATTAATTTTTTATTCCAATGATTTCCTTTTTCTTATAGCTTCCACCTTCTTCTTTATTTCCTCAAAATCTATTTTATAATCCTTTATCTTCGCCAAAATGGATGTTTGAACATTAATTTGAGAAAGTAATGATGATTTTTCTTACTTTATTACTCTGATTTCCATCCTCATCATGTTTAGTAGTATTGGATACTTTTCAATTCTCATCATTGATAATGTTTTTAATCATTTTTACTTGGAGAATCATTTACTTTTTCTAATTTTAAAATATGGTAGTTTATTGAGCATCCATAATAATTAATTAACTCTAACTGTCTTCACTAAAATATATTAATAACCTTCTATGTGAATATTTTTTTGAGTCCCTTAATATTTTTATATATTTCATATTTCTCCTCATATAGATAATTCCACTATATTTTCAATGTGAACATCACCGCAGGCAACTCCATATCACGTGTTGGATAATTCTTCTCATAAACTTTCTACTTCATTGAGACATATGTTGTCACCTTATTATTATGCATTATTACATTTCCAAATCCCATATTTTAAGCACTAGTCTATAATATTAAAAGTTCCCCACATAAGGGCAGTGTGAGGCATGGTGTGGTGGAAATAATATTTTTCAATTCCTTGAAGAACTTTTTCATTCATCAGCCAAGAAAAACATTACACCTTTACACGCCATCATTGTTAGTGGGTTTTATAATCCTGATTAGTTTATCAAGAATCATTAGTTATACCGAACCAGTCCAAGGAAACTATAGATCTTCATTATAGATGTTGGTCTGGAACACTCCTCAATTTCATTTTTCTTAGATGGGTCTATAGATATTCGTTCACTCGTGATTAAATTCCCCAATAATGATACTTACCCAATTTAGAGCACACATTTACTATAATTTTCATATAGATTATCCGTTTTTATAGTCTTTATCATAGTATTCAAATTCTCCTCAAGATCCTCCATGATTTTTTATTTTATCAGAATATCATTTATATGTACTACCAATGTTTTTCATTGTAATGTATAATGTCCTTATTAATTAAGTTAATACATATTTTTTGATCATTAGTGAGTTATAAGGGAATCCCAATGAACTCATAAGGTCCATACCTTATTATAAATTTACTCATGGGAATATTGTCCTTCTTCACCTTTAATTGGTGATATCTTGACCGAAGGTCCACCATAGAGAAACAATGGGCCCCACACAATTGATTGAACAAGTCATCTATCTATGGAAGGGGATAAATTTATTTATCATGATTCTATAGCATTAATTATAATCAATTAAGAGGGACATTGAACCATCCTTATTTTTATCTAAGAGTACTAGTGTTCCCCATGATGAAGCGCTCAGTTCTATAAAATCCTTATCTAGATTCTCTTCTAACTACTTCTTCAGTTATTCTAACACAATAGTATGTATTTTGTATGGAATCTTGGATATAGACAGAGATCCATGTATAAGTTTTACTGAGAACTCAACCTATTTGTCAAAAGGAAAACCAACAAACTATTCAGGGAATATATCAGTATAATCCGTCACAATGGGCATGTCATTGGGAATGATTCCCTCCATTGTATCAATCATTTAGGATAGATACTCTTCATCATAAGAAAATAATATCCACACTAGAGAGGAATGTCCCAAAAGTGTTTCATCCTATACCTTACATTTGAACAAAATTAAAGGAAAATTGGGATTTGAAGAGTGATATCCTACTACTAATGGGTGATGTTGGATTTATATAAGAATAGTCAATCTATTCCTAATATAGAAAAAAACTCCACTAAAGTAATTTGAAAAATATTAGTTTAGAGGATCATTCCCCAAACATTGACTTGAGAGGATTTATATACTTGGTATACAATAATTTACCCATTTTTAATTATCAAAGTTAGCTCAACCCTCTATTTTGATGTGGTGTTCGAATAATTCTACTAAAAATACAAGATGCGAAATAATTAGTAGAACCAGAATCAAATAATATGTTCACTATTCTATAATGAATAATCGGTGTACCTATCACTAAATAATTTTCCAAATCCAACTAATCAGTAGTGATAGAATATTCACTTCATTGATCTTTAGTCCTGGGATATTTTTTTCATTGATTGTCTCTGATAACCCTTGGATTAGGGAATTGGTTCACATAATTTACATGTTTCTTACATTTGAAACGTTATAAAACTATATGAGTATTGATATGAACCTTATTTTATTCCATAAAATTAGTGGGTTTCATAATCTCTCCCTAGAATTAATTTTCATGATGCCCCTTTTTTCCAAATTAGAATCATATGACAGTTTCATTGATATTTTTTATTCTTCTTCAACATTTTTTACATCTAGAATGTCGAGTTTTCTTTATACTAAGAGATTTATCCATTGATCCTCCCAAGGTAAAACTCCATTTAACACTTTTTATCTATAGACCCTCAATACCACTAAGAATCATAAATATCAATATGAGACATACAAGAATAATGAAAAATATCTTTATAGGTATCAAAGTATCAAATCAATAAATATTTTCATAGAATTAATTTTATCTGACTAATGAAATGGACCACTATACTTTTTTTATTGATAACAAAGAGGGAAGTGTACCATACAATCCTTGTGAATTTTTCCTCATTCGACCCAATAGACTCATCTTCCTTTTTTTAAATTTGAGGAACTCCCTCATTATTTAATGATAGAGAGTTCTGGGAATATATTTATTGAAAAATATTTTCTTAAATCATTCTCACTCCATGGATTCAATTTTCTCTTGGTACTTTGTGTTCCTGGTCAGTGTCCACCACTTCTCACCTTCCCCTTCATTACAATAGAAAAACATCATTAATTTATCCTTTTTTTAACATTAGAGGATAGGTAATATATTCTCAATGGATTAAATCTATTATTATACTATTATGGTATTAGAAGATCCACTAAATATAAGAGGCCTTCGACATATAAAGTACTTGACTGCAGCTTTCTCTTTCTTAGGATAGGGATGGTGTTCCGCCTTATAAAATTTATCATTCATAGTATGACTTATAAGAACCATTATTTCTATGAATTTATCATACCTTTATGTCTTATTTTTAATTATACCATTTGGGAAACCATAACATTTCCTAAATTTTTTATTAGAATGGTTCCTCTTATATTCCTCCTTTATCTAAAATAAAGGAAAATTAAAATTAGAATATATTAACTAATAAATAATTATAATGAAAACTATTAACTTGGAAGGAATAAATTATAAATGAAAATTACATCCTATGTTATTAGTCTCTAGGTCTCAATTTGTGTAATCCTTGGTAATTTCCCTATTATGTTTTCTAACCTAAAAATAAATTAATGTCCATCATAATTCTTCCTAAAGAGTTTGTGAATTTTCTAAAGTATATCCACCATGACTGAAAAACCAGTGGTTAATTAAGTCCTCTTTATCACGAATCTAGTGATAATTAATTTAATACACAATGATCCAATTTCTAGGTTATTACCTCTGTGAACAAATATTCTAGATCCACATCCACTTGTAGTATCTCAATAAGAATTTAATTTCCTGGAAACCACTTGCTCTATACTTCAACAAAATTACAATATGTTCTCCTAATATTAGACTTACACCAATTGTTCTCATTAAATTATTCTTATACTAACCCCAAAAAATAACTCTTCCTTTATCTAATACCAACTATAGTGACCCAAGAAATTTACACATATCATTAAATGATTTTAAAAATAAGTGTCTAATAAATAAAACTCAAGGATCATGAGTCCTAGTGCCTTTGGAAGAATATGTTCATAATACATAAAAAATAAAATAAAACATAACATATTTATTTAATTCTACATAATGAGCTCCTAAATCCTTTTGATATCTTAAAAGTCTATGGGATAACCTAGGTAATACATAAATGAAAGGGGTGATCTATAAAGCCTAGTGAGGAAATAAATATAGTAATGAGGAAAAACATGTAAGTTAAATGAATTAATTTGATATCAAAAAATAGTAGGCTTGTAAATATTCACATGGGAGCATAACATAAAGAACATAGTGTCATAAGATCATAGAAACATGGGTTAGTGAAAGAAACATAAAACATGACATAAGCATAAGTCAAGGAAAACATACAAGAAAAAATCATATGGTGAACCGAGTCACATAATGGATTATGTTTTCTCTCTAATACCATACATAATGACTCTAGAGAAAAAACCATTTCCCAAATCATTGGATAACTATCTTGGTGCACCCATCATAACATGTACATTTTTACATTTTCCACAAAAGGGAATCAATCATAATCCATGATCATAAAGTATTTGAGGAATGAACTTAAGTAATATATTAACCCCTCAAAGGGAGGAAACATTATCTAGGTATATATGTAAGAGTAAAAAATAAAGAATTTAGAAGCATTTCATGACATCAAAGAGAGAGATAAAGTGTGTATCAAAGAGAAAGTTCATAACCTAAAGCAAAAAAAGGAGGGTTTGGAGATATCCCTTGTGTTATTTTTCATATTCATTATGTACCTTCACCTAACATCATGTATAATCAAATAAAATTTATTAATTATATAATTCAAAACTATTTTAATCTATATTTGATTTTATATAATTTTATTATCTTTATTTATAACTATTTTAATGAGATATGAAGTTCAATTACATTGTTCTAGGGGAGTTTAATTCAGTATTCTCTGGTTGGATCACTTTTGGATAATTTTTGAAGTTATTTTAAAATGTTACTAAAACTCTAGAATTGAAATAAAATGTTATTCATGTAATTACATAAACTAAATTGGTCCCAAATAATATATGTGTAACATCCAGAGATTTTAACAAATATTTTAGTTAAAATAAATTTAAATTCTTTGATATATTATGTTACATGAAATTCATATATTATCTTGCATTATAAAAAACACTAGCTTTATTTTACATTTCATGCAACATTGACTTTCTTTTATAATGTGTGTTACATGCAAGACTGATTTTTATGGAACAACAATATAATATTAATATTTAATATAATAATTTTCACTTAGCCATTTGAATAGAATGAATAAATAATATTAACTGAATTATAAGAATATATTTTACAAATATATATATATATATATATATATAATTATTTACTTACAAATTAAATTAGATATTAATATACCAAAAATAACTGAATATAAAGGATGTGTTTTTACAAGAAACTATTTTATGACGAGAATGCTGTCTTATATTGTTAAATTATATTAATAACTATTAGTGAAATATATTAATGAATTTTATATGATATATATTTAATAAAATGTTTTCAAATTCATCCAATTATTTTGATAGGATTTATATAATAATAAATCTAATTTTAAGTATAAAATGATGTACATTTTTAAAAGGTGGATTTACCACCTTTTAATGCGGAACTTTTTTTAAAACTTAATTTTTACACTAATATAAATTCTATTTTAAAAAAACACTTTTTGAAATAGAAATATAGAATTTTTTTGGGGTGAAATTTTTGTATTTTTTTGAGGACTTTCATATTTTGATGAATAGTGAATGACACAGAATTTTAATTAAACTCTATCTTTTTAATCTAAAACATTTTTACTGTAAAATTACATTTTTTATTTGGTTTAAAAGTTTAGTTACGTCATTTTTATATCATTTAGTTCAATATAGGTCATTTTAATCAATTTAATATTGATTTTAGATATAAAAACATAGTAAATATTTGGACTTTCTCACTTTAAAAACCCACATTCTCGTCTTGTCTCTGGAATTAATTTCTTATTTAGTTTGTACACTTATGTATATTGAATTTGGAAAACATATAAATTTATTTGGAATAATAATAATCTTTATATTATAATATGTTCACCTTAATTTTTTACGAAAAATATTAGTGAATGAATTTAAAATTAATTAACATGATTAAGGCTAAAATAGGGTTTTACGCATTACATATGTTTGTGTTAAAATTAATTTTATAAACTCATTGAAATTTTATTTAATGAATATAAAATCATATATATAGTTTTCAGTTATAAATTATTTATTAAATCTGTTTTAAATTATATTATTAAAAGAAAAATTACCTAAATAAATAAAAAAATATAAGTTACCTTAGTAAAAACTATAATGATAAAATTTAGTAATGTTAAAGACAAAGGAAAAAATGATAAAAATTATTTTATTATTGTCTGTTGTAAGTTTTTATCCACCATAATTACCCTATAATCCATTTTTTATCATTTTTTAATCACATTGGGTAAGGGATACCTCCCAATAGTGCTTATCTTTTTTGTATTTACAAGAATGTCATTCCTCCTCCACTATAAAAGGAAATTCACTCTCCCCCATTATTCACACCTCAAAATAATTTTTTTATAGTAAAAAAAACGCCCAAATAAACTCAAAACATTCCTAATATCATCCTATAATCCCTAATTTTGTAATAAATCCAACCAAGTAAGTTCTTTTTGGGAAAACCAAATGGGGTTTCCCAAAAAAAGAGGTAATGCTCGTTAATGAGCACTTTTGTTTTATTTCTATCTCCTCCCAATAAATTATTATTATTACATGATTATGTAATAAAATAAGTATACAAGGATTAATGATATTTTTTATGTTAATATTTCTACCTACACCTGCACACACTTCCAGAAAATGGGTAAATAAATCATCATTCGTGTGTACGGTGAACTACCGCCTCACAAAACGATGTTGTTCGTTTTTCCTTTACCACCACTTATGGTTGGGAATTCAGATATACATACTATTTTTATATGAAAATGTGATATTCATAATTTCTTAATACACATTTAATTATTATATAACACATACTTTCATGCTTTATATTTTTTGGGAATATGATAAAATCATTTGTGGATGTGTGGATTACCCCCTCCTCGATGCAAGGTGATTCTTCCTTCTTCATCAACACATAAAAATATTGATATATATATATAATTATAGAATATTTTATTTATCATATAGTGGTAACAATGGAAAGATAAATTTTACTTACCTTATTTCCATAATGATCATTGAAAAATAGAAATGTTACTCATGCATGCGTACAACCTCCCTTTTCTATGATCATCATGTTGGTTCATTTTTCCTAATCATATTTCCTATATGATTTTAAAAGTATTATTGAATTAAAAATTTGATAATTGTTTCATTATTATTATTTTAAATATATTTAAATAATTACCTCATTGACTTTAGTCACCCCATCAAAGTCGATTTTTCCAGGTAAGCTAAATATGGTCAAAACATATGACATAAACATTATTGATTAAGTATTTATATATAACTTTTTTATAAGTGAAATAAAATTTATAATAAACTTAGATAAGCTTATGAATCATGTAAATAATTAACATAATTATATTATTCAGGAATATAGATGACATGCCTGACAAATCAGGCTCAAGGTAATGAATTTTCATCTCACTTTTTACATATGTGAGATAAATGTCATATTCAATGCTTAATTATTTTATATGGTGAATATAATTACCATTTTGATATAATATATCATTAATTATTTAACATACATTGTATTTAAATGTTTCGTTTTATTATTACTACTTTTGGGTTTTTATTCAGATGTAACCACTCTTGTAAGGGGATTTTTATTCTCACGTTTATTTCTTCTAAACTTATGTCATATTCACCACTCAATAATTTTATGGGTTGAATATATTACCCCTTGGTCATATCATATATTTAATTTATTTATTATAATGTTATTTAATATTTTTTTATATTTTATTACTTGATGGATCATATGATTAAAAATGTTTTAAAGTGATATTAGACACATTGAACGTTCGAAGATTACTTTTCCCAATAATGTTTTTAAGGATCTTTTAATGGAATCTTCATTCACCAACATCGACAACCATTTTTGTTGCTTATATTCCACTAGGGAGTTTTTTTATATCATCCTCGTTATTTATTTTTTTGGATTATGATTACATCAAAGATATTTTAACAAAACATGTTTCTTTGTAATGGTTTAATCTTATTTTAAAAACACTATTATGAAACCCACTTATTTTCCATGGGTAACTCACATTTCAAGGATATTTTTTGTGGAACCCATTTCTAATCTATGGGTTAATCATGTTTCAATGATATTTTTGTAGAACCCATTTCTTTTCCACACATTAATCATGTTTCAAAGTGATTGACATTAAACCCCTTACTTTTTTCATGGGTCTATCAGGTTATAAATGAATAATGATTGTATTTGTGAGTTTTATAATTAAAGTGTTTTATTCTTTATATGGTACAAGAGAAATATAAGAAACAGTTGAGGTAAATATAACTTAAATTTAGGGTTTATCCCCATTATATCTCATGGGTTATCCTAATATAGTCTATACAATGGGTTGAGATGCATTATTGCTCATGGAAAATGGGTGAGGCCAGTATATCTTATACGAAGGGTGATCCCCATTATGGATCTTCAATTCCATGGGTGATGAAAATATTGGAATTTTATTATATATTTATTCAATGTAAAAGGGTTTTGAAATGGATTTATGAACATGATGCTCTGAGTTACCAAAAATATTTTTAATTTATTATTTTGAGTTTATAATTTTTCTGATTATTGAGATTGATATATCATGCCTCATGACTATTGATTATGATGTCTCTTTCCTTTAACATGTTTTCATATTTGATAATATAGTTATTTATTTTAATGAGTTCCTTTATGATTCTCTGATGTACTTTGATTATTTCATCAAACCCTTATACACTCTTATTCTCATTGATGACATTCATTTGTTAATTATTATGTTTTCCCTTAATGAGAATTTGAGCTCATCCTTCTTATGTTTACTTTTCCCAAAGTTTTAATGAATGATGTTTAATGATTTATATATTTAAATTACTTCACAATGATTATTTTTATGACCTATTCTAAAATAATAAAAGTGGGTTTAAAGATGAGAAATGTTCTTTTGATTACTTTTGAATCATTTATACAGAATTTTGTACTAGTTCTCTAAAACTCTAAACCTAAACAGTCCCCTAGAATTTAAGTGATCCAAGTTTTCCTTTTTATGTTGTTTTATTTTTTGGAAAAAAATTGGGTCACAATTATCGATATCAAAGTAAAAAATGTGAAGTAATGGATTTCATCACAGGATCCAAGAGTGTGGGTCCTGAGCTACTATATTTGGTATAAAATTTTGGTATAGATAAATTTGGATATTAAGATATTTTCATGTGAGTTTATATTAATATTAATGTATAACTTCATTGGTCTATAAGAAAAAATATTATCATAAGTTCAATTTATTAGACACCCCATTGATGTTTTATGTGATCATATCTTAATGTGATTAATGAAATTTTTGGAGACATTTTTTTGGGTATGAGGTATTAGATACCCCTAGAATCAAAATAAAGTGTTTTTTAGAACGAATTATTTTTATGTATTAAATAAAAATGGAATTCCATATGCGCAATTACAACCTATAACATCCTAAAAGGAGATGGGGATTGAACCCATTTCCGAAGGACAATAATGTTTTTTCATGCTGCTAATCCTATACGATGTCAAGGTTAGAATGAATTTTTTTAAAGTAAAGATTACTAATTTTACAGAAACATATAAAATTTTATTTTAATAATAAGGGTTGATTTATCTTGTAAGA
This sequence comes from Viscum album, assembly GCA_963277665.1. NCBI lineage: Eukaryota > Viridiplantae > Streptophyta > Magnoliopsida > Santalales > Viscaceae > Viscum > Viscum album. The sequence goes on along the minus strand of OY728142.1, from coordinate 592,533,915 downwards.
ATATATGATCAAATACTTCTAATATTTGGGCTTCAAACTTAGTCAGAATGAGTTTGAATAATTTTAAGGATAATTATTTATGAAATAATTTTGTATGAATTTTGGGTATTACTATTGAATTTTGAAGATTAATGTATCATGTGAATTTTTACTCATTTTGGTTAATTGTTAAATATGGGGGAATAACTTATTATACCTTTTAATGTTATTTGGTCTTTATTGTTTTATTTTAGTTCTTTAGGTGTGAAAAAATCATTTTGGATACTCATCATTTGGAGAAAATGTGAGATTGTGGTGGGAATTGAAAAAAGGATGATATTTTAATCATTATGTAAGTATACTTCCATATTAATTCAATCTAGATAGTGAAAAAATCCTTCAACATTGGGAAAAGGATCTTGAAATAATATTTTATCCTATTACCACATTTTTATGATATTTATGACCTTTTCTACACCTATTTATTTTGTGTTTTTTTTAATTTACATATCCGTAACCACATTCTCTATCACTCTCTATTACTCCATGGGATTTTTTTCCTTCAAAATAAATCTATTACATTCCAAACAATGTTCTCCCTATGTGGAATCCTAGTTATACATATCTTTCGGTGACCTTTATGTTTTCCACATTCTCATTCAAAGAGGATGTTTTATGATCTCTTTGTATGATGTGGGTTTCAATGATGTAATTATAAAAATGTTAATCCTTTGATAACAAAGATTAATTTATAGTGTGAAATTCATTTTAAGGTGGTAAGATATAACATCCAAATATTTTAAAAAATATCTTAATTTAAATTAATTTAAATTATTTGATATCTTGTGTTATACACAATTCATAGTTTATATTGAATTATATATAACACCATTATTATCTTTCATTTATTTCAACATCTGTTTTCTTTGATAACATGTGTTACATGCAAGAACAAATTTTACAAAATAATAATATAATATTAATATTTAATACAACATTTATCACCTAGCCATTGGAATGTATGGAATAAATGGGATTAATAGAATTATTTAAATATGGTTTACAAGTATATGTATAAATATATATAATGAATTATTTGATTCCCAGTTAATTAGAAATTAATACATAAAAATGTGAATATAAGTGATGTGTTTTAATAAAAATCTATTTTAAGACTAGATTGATATTTTATATTAATAAATTAAATAAATAAATATTATTGAAATACCTTAATTAAATTTATTGGTTATATTTTTAATAATTTTTTTTGAAATTAATCTATAAATTTTTATAGGATTAAGATATAAATAAATCAAATTTTAAGTATAAAAAAGTTGTATATTTTTTAAAGGACTTGTTATGGATTTTTAATGATGCACTTATTTTAAAACTAAATTTTTACACTTTTATAAATTTTATTTCAAAAAAAATCATTTCTGAAATATGGTTATAAAAATTTACTTTGGATGAATTTTTTTATTTTTCGGAGAACATTCATATTTTGATGAATAGTAAATGGCACTAAATTTAAATAGAAAACTACTTTTTCGTCTAAATAAATTATAGTGTTAATTTATACTTATAATTGGATTTAAAGTATAATTAGATCAAATTTAAAAAATTTAATCCAATTTAGATAATTTTAATAATTTTCATATTTATTTTAGATATGAAAACTAAATAAAATCTTGGACTTTTCACTTTAAAACCCAAATTTCTCGTCCCATCTACAGGATTAATTTTAACATTAATTTTTTAACTTATATGAATTGAATTGGTAAAAATGGATAAGATTATTTGAAATCATCATAATATTTATTTTATAATGAGTTAAACATAATTTTTTACTGAAAATATATGTGAAGGAAATTAAAATCAATTAACACGATTAAGGTTAAAATGGGGTTTTGCGCATTGCATGTGTTTATATTAAAATTAATTCTAAACATGCATTGTATTTTTATTTAATGAATTGGAAATAATATTTCGATTCATTAGGTAGTGATTTTATAATAATTATATTTTTAAATATAATCTTAAAGTATAAATTGTATAGGTAAGTACAAATATAAATGTTACCTTAGTAAAAACTATAAAGATAAAATTGAGTAAACTTAAACACTAAGAAATAAGATTATAAAAATTATGTTGTTTTTAGGTGGTGTATATTTTAATCATCCATAATTTCCCAACAATCCATTATTTTTTATTTTGTAAGCACATGATGTAATGGAAACATCCCAATAGTGTTTACCTTTTTGTGTTTAAAAGAATGTCACTCCTCCTCCCCTATAAAAGGTAATTCACTCTCCCCCATTATTAACAACTATATAGCAATTTTTATTATAACAAAATTAAAAAAATAAACTACTAATATCCATAATATTATCCTAGGAGCCTAAATTTGGGTATAAATCCAACCAAGGAAATCCTTTTGTGCAAACCAACAAGAGTTACCTGAAAACAAGGTAATGTTCTTCAATGAGAACTTATGTTTTATTTCATTATCAACCCATTAAATTATTATTATTACATAATTATATAATAAAAATAGTATCCTAAATATACTAATATTTTGTGATTTTATTGTTTAAACATAATATTACACACACTTCAATCAAATGTGTAATTAAATCACTAGTCATGTGTACGGTAAACTACCACCTCTTAAAATGGTGTCATTCATGTTTCTGTTACCAAAAATTATGTCTATCCATTATGATGAAAATACTATTTTTATTTTCTATATATGATATTTATAATGTCTTAATATGTATTAAATTATTATATAACACATAACTTTATTCTTTCTATTTTTTAGGAATACGATAACATCGTTTGCAGACATGTGGACTATCACCTTGTCAAATAGTTGTGATATATTCAATCTTTACACGTGATGTACTAAAGATGGGTTTAAAAAAATATGATATAAATCAAATATTTATGATATTAATGACAAAATTATTTATATTTAAATTTAACATAACATTATATTCTTTCCATTTTTCAAACTGAAAAGGTGATAATATTGTTTGTGGACGTGTAGAGTACTGCTTCCTCTAAGGGATGTGATTCTTCCTTTTTCATCACCACATCACAATAATTACATATATATAATTATATATATTTTAGTAATTTTGTATTCTTAATATAATGTTAATTATTTAAATATAAATATTACTTAACTTCTTTCCATAATAAAAATTTAAAAAAAGGAACATTACTCATGCATATGTATATCCTACCGTATCCATGATCGTAACATTGGTTCGATTTTCATAACCATATTTCCTACATGGTATTAAAAGTATGATTTTAATAAAAATGAAAAAAAAATCATTGATTATTATTTTTTCTATGTTTAAATAATGACCTCATTGACCTTAGTAGACCTATCAAAGTCAGTTTTGACCCATTATATGAATATGGTCAAAATATCTAATGTAACCATTATTGATTATTTAATTCTATATAAATTGTTTATAAGTAAAATAAAAGTAATAATAAACATGTAAAATGTTATTAAGATAATAAATAATTAATATAAGTTTATTATTTAGAAAAATATAGGAAAATCATGAAAAATCATACTCAATGTAAGGTACTGTCATCACACTTTAAATTCATGAAGTAAATGTCATATTCACCACTTACTTAGTTTGTGTAGTGTATATACTGACCGTTTTGATATATTATATCATGAATTATTTTATATTCATAGTATTTATGTTTTTAAATTTATGATTATTACTTTTCGGGTTTTAGATTCAAATGTTACCACAATTGTACGGTGATTTCATCCCTAACTTTTATTTCTGTGAGAATTATATCATATTCACCACTCGTTTATTTAATGTAGTGTATATACAAACAATTTGACATATAATATCATGAATTTATTTGTTATACATTTTTTTAATTTTATATAAAATTTTATTCCTTCTTGGGGTTTATGATTTGAACCCCTTCAAAGTGGTATGGGACACTTTGAATGTTTGAAGATTATATACTTCAAGAATGTTTCTAAAGATTTTAAGGTAATTTACCATCATAAAAATTAACAACCCTTGATTTTACTTATCCTCCATTAGTAATATTTTGTATTGATACCATCCACATTATTTATATGGATGATTTATTATTTTTTCCAAGAAATTGTTAAGGAACACTTTTTTCCATGGGTTAATATTTTTTCTAACTGATTATTATGGAACCCATTTCTTTTCCATTGGTTACTCATGTTTCAAAGAGAGTTCTTAGGTAACCCATTTCTTTCCATGGATTAATCATGTTTCAATGAGATTATTATAGAACTCATTTATTTTTTCCATGGGTTAATTATTTTTAAAACAGATTGACATCAAACCCATTTCCCTTTGATGGGTTTGTTGGGTTATAAAAGAATAATTATTGTTTCTATGATATTTATGATGAATTTTTTTTATTCTTGATATGTTACTTTATATTTATACAAAATTGGTGACCTGTTATATATTATATTAATGGTATACCCCCATTATATCTCATGTAAAATGATTTATCCTAATATATCTTATATGAAGGGTGATCCCCATTATTGATTTTTATGTCTTTTTTCTTTTCCATGTCTTCATGTTTAGTGATCCATGTATTGATGTTTATGAGTTATTTTATGATTCAGTCATGCACATTGATTATGTAATCATACCCTTATGAACTCTTTTGATCCTTAATTACATTCATTTGTTAATTATAACATTTTCCCCTACTGATTGTTCGATCCCACCCTTCTTATGTTTCCTTTTCTATAGGTTTTAAAGAATGATGTTGGATGATTTATGTCTATAAAATATTTAACATGGATGATGTTGATGACCTATTGTGAAATAATAAAATATATTTTAAATGGGATAAATTTTATTTTAAAAAATTATGAATTTTTATATAGATTTTTTTCCTCATTCTCTATAACTCTAAACCTGAAAGGTCCACCAAAATGAAAGTGGACATAGTTTTCATTTTGATGTTGTAATGTTTGATGGAAAAAAACTGGGTCACAATTATTAGCATCATATACAAAAAGGAAAATTTATGGATTTTAGACAAATATCCTAGATTTTGTGTTCTATAATATTGTATATTTTGTTCTTATATATAGATAATCCATTTTGAAAAAATGTAACTATTATTTGGTTAGTTTATTTTCACAGTTTTACCGATCATCTTGAACTAGTTTCATTTTATTTTATAGTATAACCATATATTAATTAAAAAACATGAAACCTTATTTAAAATACATATTTTGGAAATTTTATTCTATTAAAATGGAATTTTATATTTCCATAAATTCACTAATGGAAAACAAAAATTCATCATCCATGGTGGTAGTGAACCGAACTAGTATGGGAAATGATTTAATTTTTAGAATAAAAGGGAAATAGGAGAGGATATATGATAGAAATGAAATTGTAAATATAAAATTTGAGAACATGTACAGTACTATAGTTATTATTCCATGTTTGATGGTATTTGTTTTGGTGGATGAGGAGGAAGAAAAATTAAAAGAATCAGTTGGGGGAATTACCTTCCCCTTTGAATGTATCCTCTAGGTATTCTATTTAAGGCACATTGGATTGGCCTTTGGATGAGAATAGAAACTATAGGATGTGTGGTATATTATTATTAAGTAGACTAGGATTATATTTGGAAAGCTAGAGTGCTTAAAAGTATTGAGGATAAGGGGTTGTGTGGTGTAGTATTTAAAATGATAAGAGATGGATGATTTTGAATATTTTTTTCGTTAGATTTTTGCTCAAGACTATCAAAAGTATTAATTATTTTGCCTATATACCATAAAAAGTTAATTTTAGTTCAAACTAATGGGTGCTTACATCATTCATGACTCAAAAAGTTTCTCTACTTTTCTAATAATGCTAAATATTGTATTTTAATGTATCTCACTATTCACCCAAAAATAAATTATTTTAGGAAAATACCAAATATTTTTCCTAACTATTGTTCATTATTTAAATTTTAAAAAATAAATTTAATTTAGGGAAATAATTTTCTCAATATTAGAAATTTAATTTTCAAATAAAATCCTTATTTAATATAAAAATACCAATTTTAATATTATGAGAAATTTTCTGACACTTTAAAAAAATATGTTTGTTCCCATAAAATTATCTTAAAATTATTATAAAAATTAACATTAATTTATAAATCCATTTCATGAAAATGAATTTTCTGTTATATTATTATATTTATTATAAAATTTTCATTAAAACATTTATGTTTTATTAAAATAAAAGCACTTAATTTATCTATTTTAAAACATTTATTTACCTCTAACATGATAAAAATATATAGTTTTTTCAATTTATAATATACCAAACTTTTATTTTACACTTCCATATGTGAGGATACTATTCTAATGGTCAGATTACTATTCCTAATTAATTAATTATTATTCCTACGGTCATGTTATTATTCTAACAGTCAGATTGTTATTCAAAGGGTCAGATTTGTAACAGTTATATGGGTTCCCTAATTCCAATTAATACCTCAAATTTCATTCATTATTCATTCACTTATATTTTATTCTCAAGTATGTATATATTTTCATTTTCAAAATGTATATTGGATTACTAACATTCTAGTCTATTTTTATAGTATTGTCTGTGAGTGCGATTATTGTGGGTGATGGAGAAGATAAAATTTTTCCTATTATTTATTATTTTCTATTTTTATCCCATTGTAATACTTTTAATTATTATATACATTATTATTCTATAAATTTAACTTAAAAATTATAAAAAAAATTCGTTTCATAATTTGGTTCGTGTGCATTATAAAATATTATATTACCAAATATGATGTAATTGATTATTCTGAAGGGAAATTGCATTGATAAAATTTTGGGTCATTATAGTGGGAACTAAAATTATTCCTCTAGTTCTAGTGAAAAAAAGAGAAAAATGGAGCTTCATAAAAACTATAATGGTAAATCCCATATCGAAAAGAAATTAAAACAACTTACATGCTAAAAAGGTGGAGTAAAACACTGAAGAAAGTTTCTAAAAGTAACTATGAAATGCTTCAATTGTAGAAAAGTTAGCAATTGAGCTAGTGATTTTTTATAGGGGATGAAAAGAAAAAGAAATGAAATAAAGGAGACGAAGGATTAAAGCAATTAAATTAAATGATTTTTATGTAATAATAATGGGAATTATCTAAATAAATACCCTAATCTATGAGTTAATGTGGATGGTATGCCTCAACAACCCACTAAGTAAAAGGATAAAGGGAAGGCCTTTACTATCACAACTAAAGTAGGTCTAGAGAATTATTTGATGAAAGGTACACTTAACATAAACTATGTAACTAAAATTTATTATTTGATTTTGGATATACACACAGTTTTATATATGAATAATTTTCTAACTATTTCACATCACCACCTCAATGATTAGATGTTGACTTAGCAGTTAATACTCTTAATAGAATAATGATCACATATCATGTTTATAGATCCACTCTAATATAGGTTTATGGTAATGTGCTTCTTAAAAAAGAATTGATTCCCCATCTTGATGAATTTTATATTATATTTGGAATGGAATTGTTTTCATAGTATAAATTATATATCAATTTTGGTGGAAGGGAAGTCACATATTATATTCCAAATAAAATTATGATTGTTTATTGATGTATGGGAGAACATGAACTTCCAATGGGAATTACATATATTGTATGGGTATTTATACTTATTCATGAGGTATATTTATCTCAAATGGTTGGGGAGAACTCAACATTTAATCTATCCTTATTTTCTAAGAATATACTAATGTATTTACTATTGACTTTTTGAGTCTTCCTCTAAATCATGATGTTGACTTTTCAATTAAACCCATACCTGGTGTGATACCTATTTCAGAGGATCCTTGTAGAATTTCCCCAATTTATTTGAAAGAATTGAATAAGAAACACTATGAGATTCCAACCCAGTTAAAGAGGACTTTTCTTTGATTTAATAATAAAATGTGGCTTCGGCCCCAAACATTAAAAAAAACTCTATGAGATTCCTTATAAAGGATTCATACACCCATGCATGTCAATGTGGGGTAGACCTATTCTTTTTATTAATAAGAACGATGTGTTAATGTGTCTTTACATATATTATTAAGAACTTAACAAGATCATTATCAAGAAAAAGTGTCATTTACCACATATTGATGAATTATATGATCAATTACATAGATATAAATAATTTTCAAAGATTTACCTTCATTATGATATCATCAATTAAGGTTCAATAAAGAGGATATACAAAAGATTAACTTTAGTTTGAAGTATATTCATTATGGATTTATCGTAATTCCGTTTGGAATTACTAATTAATCCACTCTCTTCATTAATCTAATGAATGGAGTCTTTAGAGGTAACATTGATTAGTTTTAGGTAGTATCGATATCTAATATTCATAAATACTCAAAGATATAGGAAGAGAATGAAGATCATTTGAGGATTATAATGAAGATCTTGAAGAAGGAAATTTTGTATTTGAAATTAAGTACGTGTCAATTCATGCAACAAAAAGTTTCACTCTTGTGTCATACAATCTCATGAGGGGGTATATCAATATATCATTTAATGATGGAAGTTATTAACCAATAGACTTGACCAACCACTATTTCTGAGATCTGTAGTTTTCTTGGATTGGTTGGATATTATCAAAACTTTGGGAAGAATTTATCATGCCTATATAATTCCCTAAACAAGTTGAAATAGAATATATCCAAGTTACAATGGATCGGTAAATGTGATGAAAATATCAAGGATCTGAAAATAAGGTTTTTCATCACATATATGTTCACAATATCATATAATAGAGAAGGGTTTTTGATCTATAGTGATTCATAAAATAAGGGACTAGGATGAGTACTCATGTAGAATGATATGGTTATATCTTATTAATAATTTTTATTTGAAATTCATGATCAATATTACATGGCTCGTTTTTTTTAGATAATAGAAATATTTTTTTCATTGAAAATATAAACACATTATATTTATGGTGAATAATGTGATATATATATATACGAATCATAAAATATTTAAGTATATATTCATATACAAATTTTTGAATATTCTCTAAAAGGGATAGTTATAACTTATTACTTATTTTGAATGGTTAGTACACTACTCCTTAAGGATGGTAAATAAGGTGGAATTTGCTCCATGTAAAAAAGGGATATTCTAGATTTTCCATGATAAGGACTAAAAGATAACTAATATTTGTTAATTTTTTGAATATGATCATTTAATTCATGAGAAAATGGTACATTTCATAAATTCTTCATAATAATTTTCAACCATCCATCCGTGTGAGGATGAAGGATGTGAAAAAGGATAGTGTTGAACTATAAAAGAAGCTAAGAAATGATACTGGGTTCAGCCTTGATTATGATGGAATTATAATTTTCGGGAACCAAGTATATGTACAATCAATACTAAACTTGAATATGGAGATATTGGATGAACTCGTAGTTTATTGTTCTCTATTCATCCAGGAAGTATGAAGATGTATATAGATATGAAAGAGTATTTTAATGGGTTAGCATGAAAAGTGATATGGCAGAGTATGTATCTCTATGTATGGTATGTCATGAAGTTAAGGATAAGAGATAGAATTATAAGGGTTTGTTACAACCATTACCCATACTAGAATGGAAATACAAAAATATTACCATATATTTCATCATAGGGCTCCCCAAAACATCTAAATGGTGTAATTAACATTGGGTTGTAGCTTATTTCCTTATAAATTCAGAAAATTTCCTTGAAATAAGTGAATATTTAACCATTAATCATTTTACTAGGATATACATGAAGAACGAGGTAAGTTTACATGGAGTACCACATTCTATTTTATATTATCGGGATCTGAGGTTTACCTTGAGGTTTTTGAGAATTCTTCAACAAGCCATGAATATAGAGTTTAAATTTAGAATTGTTTATCATATTAAAAAATATTTCCTATATAGTAGGACCATTAAACCCTTATAGAATATGTTTAGATCATTTTATATATATTTAGAAGGTGGTTGGTATCAAATCCTTCCTTTGGTGGAATTTTCTTCCAAAAATAGCTTACAATATAGCATATAGTTGACTTCCTCTAAATAACTCTATGGTTGGATATAAATAACTCTAGTGTGCTGGAATAAAGTTATAGAATGAAATATATTGGGAAAAGATGTAGATGAGTAAATGGGAATGAAGGCTATATCCCTTTAGTATCACATCAAGGAAGCTCGGAGTCTATGGAAAAGTTATACTAACAATCATGGGTGTGATATAGTGTTTTATTTTGGTGACATGGTATTCCAATAAATATATCCTTAGAAGAAAGAAAATTATATTTTAAAATAATTAAAACTTACTCCATATATTTTTTCCCTTTTAAATTATTGATTTCATCAATATATATTCTTATCATTTTTCACTTCAACCGAATCTCTCACAAGTTCACAACGTGTTCCATATATCTCTCCTGAGGAAGTACATACCTAATCCTTCACATGTACTGAACTCAAAGGTTATAGAACTAGTGAATAATATATATTATGAGGAATAAAAATTGTATATTCTATATTTTATAGATAAATTTATGTTGAATAGGACAACTCACTTCATCTAAGTTTTGTTCTGAAACTATAAATTTGATGAAACTGTGTGGGAATCCAAGGATGTGTTGAGGTAGAAGTATCCTCTATTGTTTGTATCGGAGTGATGGAATTTCAAGGTATAAATTATTATATGTTGTTATAAAGTAACTTTATAATATTTTAAGATATATTTATCTTTAAATAATTTTTATTTCATTGATAACATTCTTTATATGTCACACTGTGATTTAATGGGCCATAATATACTGTTGGAATATTATTATTTAATTTGATGACTATCACATAGTCATTTAATTTTAAGTTATTAATAACACTAAAAAATTTTTAAAATATTATTATTAACATATTTATAAAATTATTTCATTTATTTTAACTTTTTTAAATTTAAAATAAAATTATTTTAATATAAAGCAGTTGTTTTTATACAAAACTATTTTTATGCAGACAACATGTTTTTATATTATTAAATTAATAGATTTACTATTTAAGAATTATTCAAATTAAATTTTTAGATATTATATTCCATAAAACATTTTAATATTCATCTAATTGTTTTTATATGGTATGTAAGGAAGGTAAACTTAATTTTTTTTCTTAAATATGAATTTCTCTACAAAAATCTTTGTTGCATTTTACACAATTGTTTTAAAATGAATTTATACCACTTATAGATATTGAATTTGAAAAAATTGTTTCCATTTTTTTAATCATAATAATTAATATTATATAACAAGTTCAAATTACCTTTTGGACATTATGAATAGTAAGTGAGGTAAAAAATTATTATTATTATTATAAAGGTTAAAAGTAGTTAATGAGGGGTAAAACTAAATAGATAAGGGTTAAAATGAAATTAAAACAAGTATAAATTATATTATATGAATTTATTTTGATCCTATAAAATATTATCCTCGAATGTTATCCAATCTTAATCCACTTTCTCTTGATAATGACATTTGTTATATTTTAATATTATTAATAATTTCAATTATGCCAATCCCCTTATTATAAAATCGCACACCTGTCCACTTTTATCCACACCACTTAAGCCCATTACCTCAAAAAAATATTGCCCGAATATCTCCTAAAATTACTTATATATTTTCTATTTTTGGTTCTCTTCTTAAAATATCATCCTAAGAGTCTGTAGGAAGAGATTCAAAGGAGGTTTCTTTAAGAAGAGGTATATGTTCTTATCGATCATTTTCAAATATAATTCTTCTTTTAATTACTATAAATATATTATATCAATACTAATATAATTAATATAGTATCATAAATATACTAATATTTTATAATGAAAATAGTACAATCATTTCAAACTTTTTTTTCAACAAACAGGAAATGAATGTATCAATCATGAGTACATGTGCACTACCACCTCCACGTAGTGATATGATTCATATTCAATCACAATCATTCATGTTTGGATATAATTATGTATTTAATGATTATATATGATTATTATTACATAATTATTCTTCTTTAATTATAATATCTTATGTTCCTTCTTACCTTCCCATCCATTGGAAAATGATAGCATCGCTCATGCGTACGTATGGACTACCACCTCCAAGAAGTGATGATATTTTTTTCCTTTATAATTTACATGCATAGTAATAAAGATATATTTAATGAATATATATTATTTTATTGATATAATAATTAATTTTTGAAGGTGAAATATTATTTAACATTCTTTTGTTTCATCAATAAAAAAGTAGAAACATCACTCGTGTGTACGTATGGACTATTATCTCCCTGAAGTGATGTAATTCATTTTTCATAACTACTTTATATGAATGGTTATAAAATTATATATAATGAATAAATATAATATATGTGTTCTGATTAAGATATAATATATTATTAAACCATATCTAGTTGCAAACACATGAATCGTCAAACTAAAACATGCAGGAAAACCAACCATTTTTCACTTGAATGTCCATTTTAAGGAAGAACCGTTATGAAAATGATAATTGGAAATTATAAATTAATGGTAAATAGTGATTTATGTATTAAAAAGTTTTCAGAATATATATATATATATATATATATATTATAAATTAGTTTTTAACATGTAAAAAAGAAAGATGATACTTGAGTTAACAGATTTATGTTACAATCACATTTCTTTTTAGGATTTTTTATGTTAAATTTCCAATGAGGGAAATTATATGATACTAATACTTTAAAATACATGTATTTTCTTATAATATGATTATTATTTTAATTTTGGAGTAATATTATCATTTTTCTCTCTTTGATAATAAAAATGACAAAGAATAATATTTTAATAGAAATCGACCTTATTTCCACTTTGGCTGATGAACTATTTCTCCCATGTCTATATTTTTAAAAGTATTTTCATGAATGTTTTTATGATAGTATAATAATTTATTAAAGTAATTTTTACCCATAATTTAATTTATATAAAAAGGAAACAATCTTATTTTTTTTTTAAATTGAGTACTTTTTACCAAAGGTGTGAACAAAATATTTTTTCTAACATATACTGCATGAATGGATCCCCCCCTCGTTATGACTACTAGTTGATTTTAATATTCCTTTAAAAGTTTTAATAGTTCATTTCAAAGAATTTTTTCCCTAATATTTAGTAATTAATTATATTTTAAGTAATTCATTTTAAAATTAAATGTTTATTTCCCTTGAGACGTTTTTCAATGATATTTTAAATGAATTTTCACTTATGACAATATATTTTGATGTTTATGCTTCACTTGGGATATGATCCAATGATACAATCCTTATTGTTTCTCTATATAGTTATTGATTAACTTTTTTATAGGTAAATCTATGATGAAATGATAACTTTTTTATGACCTTGAGGCATACATATGAATAGATTATGATTATGTGATGGTTGGGTCCATTATAGCACTCTAATGCATTGGGAAATGTGATATAGAAATCTTATGAAATGGTGAAATTAAGTATAGAGATGATTTTGAATAGATATGTTCACATTTTTATGTGTGGATATGATTTCTTCTATATATTTTCAAAAGATTATATATCGACATGATTGGGAGTAACTATGTTCACATTTTGATATGTGAGTATGATTTCTTATAACTATTCTCCTTAGACTATGTTTGGACGCAATTTTAAATAGCTATGTTCACAAGATTATGATTTCCTATACGTATGATTCCATATACTTGTAATTTCCATCTTTAATGATATTTAATTCTTTTACACCCTTATTAATCATAATTCTATATATGACTTGATTTTGGAGTTTAAGATCGAAGACTCTCTAGGTATGAATCTTTTACGTTTATAATAAGCACTTGATTATGTTATAGTTCCACTATGATCATATTATTATATTATGATTCATATATCTCATGTTTACCCATATCAAGTTTCTAAGACCACCCTTTATTATGTTTTCCTTTCCTTGGATTTTATGTAAGGTTCTTGGTATTATATATTAAGAATGGTACTAATATGAATATCTTTATGGAAGATATTGAAGAAACTTTTTTAAAATAAGGTGAATATTTATCTAGTCTCTATAAAAACTAAACATTTATGGATATATAACATGTCTAATTGTGATATGAATAGAATGTTCATCTAGAATGGTGCAATATTTATGTGTGTTGTGATTCGGTCACCACAAAAAACTACCCAAATCACCCTACATCCCACTTCTATTACAAAAAAAGAATGCAAAATCACATTATATGTAAAAAAATCATAGAATAGACTACTCAAATAATAATATATGAATATTGGGAAAGAGATTATGAATTTATTCAAGTCTAGAAAAAGAAAATGTCATGTATTTTTGAGGTATATGGATTATAGCCCCACAACTGAAGTCTATTCATGTTCAAATTTAAACATGTCATTTTTGGGTATAACTGCTTAGCATATATATTACTGCAAACTATGTATGGGTCTAGTAAGGGTACATGTCATGTATCCCAATTATATATTACTGTTTCATATAAATGTACATGATATGTCCATTTTGGTACATGACATGTGAACCCTGCAAGGTGCTAAATGTGCCCTAAGAGGTATGTGATTTAATATTGCTAACATAGAAGTAACTATAGGTTATTCTTATATATACTACACATTATTTAATCACTTATTGCTCCTCTGTTCATTCCTAAAACGTCACTAATTACCTATTTTGTCACATTCATACCTCCATTGACCATTTTTAGCCATCCTTTATTACAAAAAAACCCAAAAAAGAGTTTAAACATCTTCTTAAATCCTTGTACCTTGTTTCCCTTCAAGATCATCCATCTTCACACCTTTTAATGATTCGTCATCACTTTGAAGATCCTTTTATTCACCCCATTATTTTTTTTGAGCCCAAATTGATTCATCAAAGAACTGTATATCTATTTTTCATTAATTCAGTATAATATTTATCAAACCATTGACCATGTTGATGGTTTAAGGAATATACATAAAGAAGAGGATGAACATGATTCATAAAATCAATAGATATATTTTTTTAGTGGTTTCAGGGAATAACTAGACACATAACCTTAGGCATGGATACACTAAAAGTGATTAACACAGGGATAGGAATTGAGACTTAAAAGTAAAAATATATATATTTTTATTGATATATTTTTGTGATCTATAAATAAAGAAAAAATCTATTAGGGTTGAAAAACACAAATAAAAGAGTAATAAATCAAAAAAATATAATGTGACCTAACTCTTAATAAGTTCATTCATTATAATTATTCATATCTACATTAGCTCTATTAGTAATCCCTAATGAAGAATACACTCATTGACTCTATGGGTATTGAGTTATGCCATGATCTCCCTCCCTCTCCCCCTCTCTCAATCATGGTTTTGTAGTGTCTAACACCTGTGAGAGAGATAAAGAGTGAATATATATATATATATATATGAATAACTAGGGTTCCTCTCATATAATGTTTTTTATTTTTTTATTTTTTTGATTAATTATACAATAATATCCCAACTCGGGGTCTCGATGTGCAAAAATGTTACACTAACTATTTAGAAAACCCCCCATTATAGATGCAACCATAGAATTAGTTTTTCCATTCAAGGATCAATTTAGGAGGAAATTAAAATTTCCTATAATTGAATACACACATAATAAAAATATATATTATATTTAATATATTATATTCAGACATATGTGATGTGAAATTGACAAAAAATGGATCAACAAACCATCTATAAAAAATTATTTAAAATATTTTAAGGGTTTATACTCTAAAAATTCAGATATATAAACATTAACATTATTCTATAAAATAAAACATGAAAGTTAACACATAGTATATGACATATAGTTTAAAGGCTCTAAAATTTTGAAAATAAAATGTTTACTACTTAAAATGGTGATAATTTTTTAGGCCAATTTTTTAGATATTTGAGAATTTGATCCAAAAAATATTTCATTGAATTAAATGGATTTATCAGAATTATCATCCAATTTATCCTGTAAAATTGTTAAAATTAATGGTTATTATATATTAAGAATATAAATTTTTATAATAGTAACTAGTGTGTATATTTTTACACAGTCATACTATGTATTAAAAATATTTTATAATTTGTTTCCTTTACTGTAAACACTAATTTAATTTATCCTACTCTAACTATAATTTAAACTTAATCCATTTATGATACTTTTGAATAATTAATATGGTGAATTAAAAATCAAAATATTTGATCATCTAGTACAATGAGTTCATAAATTTAATATAAATATATATAATTAAAAATAAACCCTTAAAATTATAATAGATAAATTAAATTACTGATTAGAAAATAAAATCTATTAACACACCTCATTTGTACATTTATGATGGAGGCTTCTGAAAAATAATGATCTAAATTTTCATTTACATTAGGAATACTAATAAAATAAATATACTCTTCATCATGTATTTCAACTCTAAAATCAAACTGAAAAAAATATCCCTCTTTAAAATATGAATTTGTAAGGACCTTTAGAGTCATTAGCTATATAAGGATCAACCATGGAGAAAAAATGATATATGGTCTACATTACTGATAAAGTAGTTAATCTACTTGTCTACTTTAACATGGATAACTATTTAACATTTTTCAATTACATGTAGTAGTTTAAAAATCAATCATTAATCAAAAAAGTAATTGAGAATAATATAAACTAAAAATGGCATACTCCTTTCTAATTGAGTTTGTTAATAAGAGTGATTAGTCGAGATATGTATGTTATGTTGGATTTCTGTGGACCGTTTATAACTTAATAAACATGTAATAAATTATTATAAATACAATTCCAAAGATCCAAATTGGATTAAACTAAAATCATGCTTAAAGAAAATTTAGAACACTTGCACACCTTGTGCTGATGAGCATTAGTTATTACCTTCAACACAATGGTTCGATAAAGGTCCTTTAGGTGTAGATAAAGGGAATCCTTTATTTGGTATTTATAAGGAATGAAATAAATCTCCATATGTTATAGTGGTATTCTTTATTTTCTCATGACATTCTAATTCCTCGCAAAGGATAATATGGAAGAAGGGAGAATGATTTGATCAATGCGATGTTGCAAAAACAATAGGGTCTATAACGAAGAATGATTATAGAAGAATATTAAAAGGTAGAAAAATAAAATCAAAATAAAAAGATAATGAGAAATAGATATTTATATTTTTTGAGTTAAAATACCTATATCTATGTAAAGGCATAATAGTTCACTAATTTTTGGGAGAATGTTATGGGGTGAATCATAGGGTATGAAACCCCAGCTCAAAAATGATATCAAAAAGAAATTCAGGACTATAGTAAAAAATATTTATATATTTCCAATATATATAGATATTCTACTATAGTAACTAGTTACTAGAGGTATATAGAGCTACAAACATCTATTGGTGTTTCCAGTTACATGATGTTATGGTATCATGTTGAGGTCCACATAATTCATACTTTTGGTCAATGCTTTAAAGGCCTATAGGGTCAAACTTTTTATTTCACTAAATGGGGGTTGAGGTATACAAAACTAATAGAGCTTCTACAAAAAAAATAGAGATTATATAAATGGAATTTGGGATGGGAATTCACAAATTATACCATATGATGTGATACATGAGGATTTTGATAATAGATTGCTTGAATTGTTTTGGAAGATATATAAAAGAATTTTTTTATGTAATTTAACAAGTTATTTCATATGATATGATAGTATGTGAAATGCCACAAACTTCTTGGTGGATTTAGTGAAATTGGGATATCAACCTTATGGTTGCTACATTTTTTGGGTTTTTTGTTTAAACTCATTACATTTATATATAATTCCAATTATATCTCTATATTAATATCTCATGAATACCTCTCACTAAACATACATTAGTGAGTAACATCTATAAAGTAAGCTATTTTTAAATATAGTATGACATGGGAATCATATTTCTAATTTTCAACTCATTAAATAAGTATTTAGACTTCATTGAAACTTCCAATGCTACGATGTTAATAAATTTTTTTTCTACTCAGAGCACATTACATTTTTATCATCATTGTTATTAATGGAACCCTTTTAAATCAATTTTTTTTACCATAAGATCAATTTTGGTAATAATATATAATTTTTTACATTTTTATTTACCAACTTATCTTAAATTCATTTAGGATATTGAGTTGTACTCACTTCATTGTGGTAAATTAATGTTATTATTTAAATTTATTTTTACCGGTATACCCTAAACACATTAATAATATTAATTGACATGCACTTTGAAATTTTTTAGGAATAAATTTTTTTTTACTTTGAATTTAAATAAGTCCAAACATACTCCCATTATCCTCTTAGACATTATGTTTTCTCTATAATTTCATATTAATATAAACAAAGTCCTATTGTTTTAGGAAATAACTACTTAATAATTTTACTTTGAATATTTAAAAATAAACTATTGTATCCACAGTATATATGGTATTCTATGTGTTTGGAGTCGTATTCATAAAATAATACTTTATTATTTAAAATATTCTAGTTATTTCTGGATCAAATACCTCATATCTTCACAAACATATATCTAAAAATGTTTATCATATATAAAGCCTTAAAATATTTATCTATAACTAAAAATATATTATATATTCTAAAGAATAATAAACCATTTGTATTAGAATCCTTTTCTCATATTTTCCATAACAATTCTTTGTTAATAAACAACTTTTTTTATCATATAAGCGAATTTAATATGAAAATATGTATCCTTTACTTAGATCTAAATTATATTGTTATATTCATTTACATTCAACTATATGATTCAACAACAATGTTTTTCAATATTTGAATACAAGATAAAAACTTCTTAAATTATTACATTGATTTTGAAATCCTGTATATTTACAATATTTTTAAAATATACATTTGCTATCATATAACATTAAAAATTAATGAATTGATTTCTATAACATCAATTCGTGACATGAACTTTCCATGGAGTTTTCTAAAGTCCATTAGGTTTCTAGGATAATTCCATTATATGGAAACTTATCCCTCATTTTCTAATTTTACCAATAGGTTTCAATCACCTTGATTTGCTACTTGAGTAAACATTGTTATACTTTCAAAATAATTATTCTTATTATGGTTTAAATTTTTTCCCACTTGTATAATTGATACAAAATTAGAACCATGAAATGAAATTGCCTAGTTTATATATTATAAACAATTTTATAAAATAAGGTGAATAGTTCTTGAATTAATCCATCATACTAGATAAATCTAATAAAATTAAATCATATCTAGGAAATGCCTTCTTAATAACTTCCAATCCTACAAAGTTATTAATATGCACAATAATATTGAACGTATGAGTTGAGACTAATTTTTCTTAAGTAATTATCCAAATAATTATTTAAAAAACATTATTGATTCACTTTATGCTTATCATAAGCATCGATATTCACTTTTTGAATAGATTCAATAGTTATTTACTCAAGAAGGGTTCACTATAACATATGGAATTTTTCTCTCATGTTAAAGAATAATTATTAAGTTTTATACCATTATAATAACTTGCATAAATTTAACCACTTATTTATCTAATATATATCTCAAAGATAAATTAGACAATGGTGGTGCTATTTTATCTACAATAAAAAAAACTTATTAGATTAGTATCATGTTTTTATAATCATCTAACAAGAACTTTTATTAAATGTTATCCCACTAAGATGATGACCCATTTGGAATTAATTAAATACATTATTGGAAAAATATCCATATTTCACTAATAAATGACCCCACATTGTAATGAACCTCAACAATTTAAAAATTTAGGTAGATAATCAATTCAATCATATAAAATATAAATATTATATCAATAAACTCAACATCATTACTTTGATAACCTAATACTATTCAAATATACCAACAAAGTGTAACCTAATAAAAATGAAAAAAATGGGAGTCAAATCCTTTAGGGTCACCCATTACTTACTTTATGTACAAAATATAATCTAGGGGCACACATATTTAACATCAACCTACCCATTTGGATGGTCGAGTTGTTGTAAAGTTTTTACTTTGGATATAATTTGAAACTAAATATTTTTAAAGTGGATTTAATTTCACAATCATATATCATGTATTCCATTTATATTGATATATGTTTATAATGATTTAGTTTGGAATCATATTCCTTCCACCAAACCAATATGTTTATTGATGACCACAAAATTATTCATAGTCACTTTAAAGAATATTGGAATAAAAAATGGAAAATGAAATTTTTTTAGGAAGAAATATGATCAGTCAGATAAAATAGAATCATACATAGAAGGATAATTCTTAATGGAGTAAGAATCATTCATTGAATGCCAACATCGGAAGTATTTTATATTATCATGGCATGAATTTTTTAGGGGTTCGTAACATATTTATACATCATGATGTCATTTTTAAAACGTAATTTAATATCATTCATGTTTCATAACATTTTCATGGACAACTGTTAGTTTACAACATCGTCATCGTGACTCTACATGGTTATAGACATATTATGATACTAAAAACTTAAGGAATGTAATTAAATAATAATAACATAAATACATGACATGAACATTGAAAAAATGAGGAAGGTGGTATAGAATTTAAAGGGTTCCTACTTCTGTGATAAAAATTTAGTGAAAATAATAACATCATTTTCAAAACCTTTCTTTTATACAAGCCTTCAAATAAATACTCCTTGGGAAAATTTCATGTCTAAGCCTAGGAGAGGTGAAATTGAATAAAAAATTATATTTTTGTTTATTCTTTCCCCCACATAGAATGTTCATAGAATCTTATATATAAAATCCCGTTTTGAAAGATTCCATTAAGATTCCTTTAAAAAAAGATTCTTATATAACTCTTTCATGAACTAGTATACGTAAAATATAAGCATTTAGTGAACATAATTCACTCCAATAAAAATAATTATAATATATTTTGGGTCCTTAATGAAAATTTTGACCTATTTTAATTGGTCCTCTGATATGAAAAAAAATTATCCTTGGTTCACCATTTCATAAAGGACTCCTATTATGGGTAACTATGCCTTCTTTCCATCCCTTCCTTTACCCAGGTCATCTACCCATGTTGAATCAACCTAAATAACCTATTTATCTTGCTTTTACCAAGGTCAAAGACCTAAAATTTAATTTCATCAAGATAGCCTCAAAATCCACTGAATTTTCATGATCAAGGATCCATGCACACCAAAGTGTTCCCCTTAGATCATGTATTCCTTTCATAATCAAAATCATAAATTATATAATAGATATTTCTCAATAATTTATCTGTAACCAATATGAATCTAATCATACTAACATTCATTTATTCACATGATAAGGGGGGTTCTTATCATTTGGTGATTAATAAAGCTTCCCCTATCTCAAGATGACTATATAGGATACCCCAAAATAGATTACGTAGCCTCATAGTAGCTGGTCAGCCTTTATTGGTCCACTCAATGGGCGTTAGATGCATATAGGCCACCAATTGGGTGTAATCCTCAACTCTTCCTCAGTAGGATATATCCCCTATTAGTTCATCTTTCGTTACTTTACTAATTATCAACATATAAGATTGGTACCCTTGTATGGGACTCCTATTAGGTGTAATATTCAACCCTTCCTCATTTACATTTACCCCCCATGAGTCAAGTCCTACTTCCATATCTAGTTAGCATCATATAAGAGGTGGATGGCTATATATAGGCCACCCATTAGGTGTATGCCTCAACCTTTCCTTATTAGGACATATTCCCTATGAGTTTAGTCTTTATTATTTTTCTATATAGCAAGGGATATTGAAGTATACAAGAATATATGGGCCTCCCATCATGTGTAATCCCTAATCATACCCTATCTTATCTAGCTACCAAAAAGTGGGATGAACTAGAAAGGTCCACCCATTCATAAGACCCACAAAAACCATCACTAGGAACCATTCTTCTAATAGTCCATGATTTATGAAATTAATGTTAATAATGGATAGTCTATTCTATATGAAATTAAACTTATCAGAATAGTTAATGAATTCACAACACTAAAAGATACTTAAATTTTTCATGGATTCACTACCTTAAAAGGAATTTAAATTGGTCAAGGTTACAGGGCCATAAATGGAACCACTATGCCCCTTGTCAAATGACCTTAAAAGGTACAGTATTTCCTATTAAGTATTAATGAACTAAATGGGTTGTAATTCCCTTTATAGGGATATATTCGATACGCCTCTCATGGGTCTGATTCCAACTCCACAAAACATACCACCAACCTATAGAAAGATAAATTTCAGAGTATCTGGATTTGAAACATTAAACCATATCATAATCAATCACTAGTAAAAGAAATATGGATAAGTTCTCATACATGTAGATATGAACATCAATTCATGACATAGATCAATCACTTTCACGTAGTTGGTCAATATTAATATTATTACTTGAAAGGATTCATGAAAATTTCTTAAATATTGTAGAGAGTCCTGAACTAAGAACCAAAAACGCTTGAAGGATGATCTAATCTCCCATACTCTCGAATAATGTGTAACCTAAAGTGTCATTGGTATATCCCAGTGATCACCTATCTTTGTAAATAATCCACGTACTAACTCAAAACATATATGCATGAAGGAATTTCAAAAATAAAATAGTAAACCTCATTTGAATCATTTACCAATGAAATATATCAATAGTCATTATCTTTTAGGTAATGTTGTATTAATGTGTTCCCTTTTTCTGGTTGTTTTCTCTTATAATCCTTGACACATCCAAATTAAAACACTAAATGAACCATATCGCATCGACATCCCTATAAAACTTGATGAAAACAATCAATAAATTTATTATAAGATTCATCATAAATATATTTCCTATACATTTGGCTCATCTACCGTAAAGGTTGTGGCCTGAGAGTGCTGAAAAATATTGTCATTGGCCCAATTCCGCCAACACCAGTTGGTGAATACCTAGATGAAATAGTACCATATAAATGGATTTATCCCAAATCTAGAGGCATCTGATTAAAGAGTTTAGGGGATGAATCCCCAAAAACTATCCTACCATTGATGGTTCGGTGAGAAGTAAGTGGCCCCTTTGGACAGATCCAACCATTTTAGGAAATTTTCCCTAAAGTGCAGCAATACATACCTTCAACAATTTGAAGGTATAATAGGGTGTAAACTATAACATCCATGCTAATCAGAATATTCTTAGGAGTATTCCTACTAGTCTCCACTATCTATAGTGTTTTTTGACCCCAATATCTTATGAATATGTTGAGGAGATAACCTCCAAGATCAAGATATATGTTTTTTGAGCTAGGACATCCAAGAGGAGTGCTCATCGGTGGTATCTAGATACATAAATTCAAGAGTGGTCATACATTCCCAATACAATAAACATTTATAATCAAGATTATAACCCTAATACCATAAATATTTAAAAGCTAGCTCATATACCTAGTCCCATTAATACACAAGAGTGGGATCATATCCATGCTCCAATTTGTTATGGTCTTCAACATATTCTGGTGTCAATGTAAGACTGGGATCATATCCCTTCTCCCATCCATAAAGTTCATCGAAATATTCTAGTAACAATGTTGGAGTGGGATTATATTGCTACTCTCATCCCTAGATGTCAATGGAATATTCTAATGACAACCTATAAGAGTTATCATATCCCTTCTCTCAATCATGTAGGTCATCGACATATTCTAGCAGCAATGCAAGATCATGTCTATATCTCTGATCTCATCCATAAAGGGAAATATAATATTACATTGTAAATTTAATAGAATGATCATATACCTAATCCTAAGATAAAAATTTTCATTTTAATATTTTTATGATAACTACGGATTCTCTAAGGATGGACCCCACTCGTGAGAGTTGATGACCACATTGTGTGACCACAGTTATGATTCAGGTTCCAACCATGGTCACCCATCTAATAATGTCAAGAATTAAGTCTCATTTAGTGAAATATATAACCTATAAACAAGTTTCTTCCCTTTTAAACAATGATATTATTGAGGATCTTTAGAATATATCAATAATGATTAAAGAACAATCCAACTACCCATCAATAGGAAAAGGAAGTTGTGGTTGTGGAGGTCCTGCCCATAGTACCATGATTAGTAATTCTATGGTTCTTCCATGGAACACCTATTGTGTGGGTCCACCTAGGGATAGTATAAATTTTATTCATAAAGATCATTCGCATGAAACTAGTTATGTATGCCCTCCTAACATTATTAAAATATTCTAGAAAAATAGTCACCCTATAAATTCATCAATGATCATTGAATATAAAGACCCTACCCATGGTAATCAAGATAATAACATTATATTTTCTCCCTAGGGAATATACTTCAAAGTTCCTAATTATGAAAAAGAATTTATCCATAATAGATGTACTAAGATGCATATGAATTATTAACAAACCATTGAGGCCCTCCCCATGGAGATCAATGAGAAGGAACTCCCAGTGACAATGATATTTTTAGGTTCCCATCATACTGAGAGGAACTCAAGAGGTTGCAGTTGGAACCATCTGGTTCCTCATTATCAATTAGTGATATATCATCCAAGTTAAACGGAATCAAAAGGAAATGGTCATCATTATTTCCTCCTTTCGACCATATACAATTTAATGAAATTGATAATTATTTGAATGTTCCCACTCTTGTTTAAAAATTAGTGGAGACGTGACCTTTATGTTTAAATCATACCCTCATAGAGGATAAAGAGATCTTTATGGTAATGTTAAAAGATTTTGATAAGGATATATTATTCATCGTATTCTATACCATATACACTCTCTATTATGAAATTATAGAGGTATTGAAATATGAATTATTCCTTTCTTTCATCACAACTTATGGGTGATTCTTGATCAACTTAAGACTAGATACACATCTTTTGGGTAGTATGCTAATAATGTAAAGGTAAATTTGATGCCAAGTTAATCTAGTTTCATTTTTAGTGCCTTAGAACCCAAAGGTGGGGAAATAGAGTAATTATATCAAACATGTCTACCTTAAAAGTATATTGTACCTGCAACAGATAAATATTTACACCCTATATATAGTGTGTGTCAAAGGGGGTGATATATATCTTTATATTTTACCCCCACTAAATAGACAATAGGTTTATTCTAGGAGAGAATATTTTAATGTCTTCACTTCAAGACAAATATTACACATAAGATCTACATATTTCATTTGTTCTATTAAACTATGTCACTCAATACCTAAAGTATAAAAATAGAATACTTTGTGGGTGTGATACACTAATAAACCCTTCTATTAGGCTACCAAAAAGGTGAAACATGCCTCCGATATGAGGAAAGAAACCCATATAACCACATAATAATCCTCAACAGTGAGAAAATATCTCATAAAAAGGTGTTGTATCATGATCATGCTAGGTTTGATGCTCAAAAGTCTAAGAATGATGAAATAATCGCTACCCCAGTTATATTATAAGAGAAACCCAATCCCTTAAGGGTGGGGGAATTTTTCCAACACTACCACTTCTAGGACCATCAAATCCGTAATTAATCAAGGACATTATAGTAGAAGGGAAAAATCCACCCTATGTCATATGGATCGGAGAATTATTACCTCATACTCCTCTAAATAATTTAGTGTTTTCTAAACTAAGAGTACCTTCACAGTGAACACCTTCATGGTTTCTTCCTCTCTATAGTCTATTGATTAGATTAGAAGCTCTCTTATTAAAATGGTTCATGAACTTTCTTACAAAAGTCCATTATAAAACACTTAATTGGGTCCATTTAGAAAAAAATTTGAACCCTCATAGGGGAAACAAGTCAAAATAGTCCACTTAGAAGATATATTTCATGGAGGATCTTGACTTATCCCTAAACATATATTTAGATGGAAATGATACTCTTTACTACTATGGTAAAATTGGGGACATGATCTCCACTACATTATTCATGTAATTGAACACTGTTGACATCAACCTCAAAGATAATATGGAGAATTAAATAAAGATAGAAGAATGTTATAAGGAAGAATTTATTCAAAATATGTTTCACATTTATAAACATGAAAAATTCTAGTGTTCCTAACATCAGAGAAAGACTCATGACTTAGAAGCTCCTCTAAACATCATTATACCACATACATGGTGATATTAAACTAAAGATAAATTGAATGTTGAGGATTTATCATAATTACCACATAAATTAGTTGATCATCACTCTAAAAAGGATATGATTGATCAATATAAAATTGATATGGATAAGCTAAAGTAGCTCAATGCTGAGATACTTGGAGGTAATATTCATATAGAGTGAAGCTCATAGGTTCTGGCTGATATACCTCATATGGTGAATTCCACTCATCAAGATGGTACCACTTTATCTATAAGAGGAAATTTTAATAATCAGGCTAACACAGGGCCTAGAAAACAAACTTATCTAACCTCAACAATTGTGGAATACAAACAATATCCTATCCTTGGAAAAATCACAACTATTTGAATAAATTCATCTATTTACAACTATTGTTGGCTATTATTGATAGGAATACATTACCTTACCACATAAACTATTCCCACTACATATACTTTAGCATCGACCTAGGAAATAGTGCCACTGGAACTCTTTAACTCCATCAATTCCCTTATTATTCAAATGGAATCCATATAAGAGAGATGTGTGCAAGTGAAGCTGGAGAGGAATTTCAAACCTAAGTGGTGGATTTGAATACTCCACCATATAACTTTGAGAACCCCATATTCCTAATATTCAATTTTATATGTGACCCAATGTAGCATCTCTTTCACTTCACATTATAATGTATACCTATGATTGAAATGTTAGAGCAATAAGAAATAGAAAGGGTCTGATATTTCATGTACACTCTAGAAGAAAAAGTATTTGTTTGTGACAATAATCTACCAATTTTTTCAATAACCAATATGGAAGATCTTTGGTATAAATTCCCTTATTAATTCATCTCGATACTAAGGAGTAAAAATATCTTCTACCTCTTTAATTATAAATAATGAGAAAATAAAAAGGTTTGAGACATCATTTCCCATTTGAAAAACCCACCTATTCTTTGAATATGAAACTTCTACAGTAGGAACTATTGGTTATATGCATATAAAATCCCCAAAATTAGTTTTAAAAAACTTCTTATTATCATGAAGTACGCTAGTGATTTAAAAGAGTGTGCAGTAGTGACACATAAACTAGAAGATACTCTTTGGTTCTCTGAGACTAAATATCATCTAACACCATCATCATAGGAAAATAAAATTGATTAATAATATAACGACACATTCATTATCATACTAGCATTGATGACAAATGTTACTCCCAAGATCACTCAGTGTCATCTGATACCTAATCCTATATAATATCGATAAAAACATAACCCTTATAAAGAGGGAAAGAAAGAGAAAATTTTCCCAAATTTAAAAATAATATATTTTACTCTTTTTGATATTAAAAAATTTTCAGGTTCATCATTTTTTGTCCTAGAAAGAAACTTGATTAGGTAATTATAGGTCATAAGGCCAAATAATGTCATACTAAAATACAGTTCATATTATTTACGCTTCCACCAAATGTCCAGCCACAACATTCAAGACTACTTCATCTTCAATGATATATAGTTTTTTCACCCAAATAAATGTGTTTCACACACTTTGTTACAGAATACTTGATATAGTCAACACTCAAATAAAAAAAGTCATGTGTGAGAAGAAAATTATATTTTTTATAACGAAAATTATACATGGATATTAATTTTCCACATTATTTCTCATATAATGAAGTATGAATATTCCTTTAAAACATTACCCAGTCTGATGATGTGTTGATGAGAACCTCCCACATGGAAAAGGCCATGTATTTCATTCATTACGATTGGAAATGTGTTTTAAAATCATAAAACTAATTGTCTAGGGTTTTATAGGAACTTTTTTCCCTAATAAAACACTTACTATAAGGTAACATTGTTTCAAAGTTCCTAGTTCAGTTTTTAGACTTTTATTTGAGTTATCATAGATCTGAAATAGACTTATGCATTAAAAGTTATTAATTTTTAATGTTAGACTCCATTTTATAATATAGAAAATAATGGAAAGGGAAATTTTTAAATTATAATAAAATTATTTGAAGTTATTTTTAGAGATCTCAAAGAATCCATTTACAATCTCATGGTTCCTCCACTACCTTGTAGTTCATTCTCATTCATGTAATTCCTTCACAGTAAACAGTCATTTTTAATGTTCACAGAGACTCACATTGTAGTTTTATACTTAATTTTTTAATGGATGTAGTTTTTGGTTAACTAAATTGAATCCTTCATGGTCATGGGATTTATTCCTGGTTGTGGTATTCCTTTTTTACTAGATTTTGTTTGTATCCCACTAACTCTAATCCTTTACTATCTCATGCCTCATATCTAGCCACATTTTCCATAAATTTGTTTCCTATGAATAGTGGTATGTACATTAAAATTTGGTTATCTGAATTATTAAATTAAATGATGTTTGTGAGGAATAAAAAGGAATAAGTACCTCACAATAAATTCCTCCCCCATATAGAATCCTTCATAGAGGATTCCCATAAATCGCATTTGGTGTTGGACTCCCACAAAATCTCCCTTCATGAAGAAATTCTTGGAATCCCACTACACAATGGAATCTTCAAAAATTTATATTACAAATTAATACTATGAATTATCCCTTTTCCAAGGACCCCCACAACGTACACTTTATGAAGGACTCTCGTGAATGACCATATATAAAGGACACCCTAGTACATTATTTACAGAGGGTGCTCATGTAAATCCCAATATAAGCTGCCATAAATTCATTCTTATTGTGAATCATAGACTTCTTCATATATAACCTTAAATATATTTTAATTGGTGGATTCCTAGGGTAATATTGAACCTTTTTCCCAATTGTACATGGTTGAGAATAATTTGGCTCCTTGATGGCCACTTTGAAAAGAAATCCAATTACAGGTAATTAGGACTCTCTAGTATCATTTAATTTTCTCATACCATCTATCTTTGTCATATAAACCAAAATAACATTCTTGGATTCCACTTTCCTAGTTTAAATACACAAAAATATCATATCCATATATAGTCATCCAATTTTGTGTAAGCACCAACCTTTCTAGTCTCCCTTCCTCATCTAGTTACAATTTTATAGGGGTTTAACAACTATATATGGGCCTCATATTAGGTTTAAGCTCTAACTCTTCCTTAATGGGAATCCTACAAGGTTAAATCCCCACAAATAACCTCTCATATCTAGTTTCTAATAGATATGAAAAACAATAACGGAAAACGTATGCATAATCCCTAACTCTTCATACCTATGTTATATCCCCTGTGATTCCAGTCTTCCATTATCATCTAGTAACCAACAAATAGTAGGTGGGAATCTATATAATGGCATCCTACATAGGTGTAATCCAAAAAAAATATCATCAATTATCGTTTATATAACCCATCAATGATCCATAAATATATGGGCGTCCTACTAGGTGAATGCCCTAACTATAACTTCTTTTCTCTAATGACCAACAAACTAGATGAATAAACAATGGATTATCATGAATAAGTACCACATCAGACATTTTTATGAACCATTTTCTGAGTATTACACTCTAAATAGCATTAATCTACTCCTAATAGCTCTTGGACACACAACTATATAAGGCACCTTATCAGAACCTAGATGAAAAAACTTTAATGAAACTTTACATAGTCATGATTGCACGACCATAAAATACACCATTGTAAACCTTGAAATAATAATTTAAAAGGTAAAACATGTCCCATTGAGGGGAATCAGACTATGTGGGTTCCAATTCACATTATATAGATTTGTAAAAATAAAAACCCCTTTTATAGACAAAATCCTACTCTACATCACATCCTACCACATTTCGCAAGAGCCAACTGCCTCCCTAAATGGTGATAAAATTAACATTTACAATGTTTATAGCTTCAAAATATAGATAAATAAATAAATTAATAAATTATAGAAATTATAATCTCTATATTTAATTTCTTATTAATTTCATGTTGTCATTCAATCGCTATTTTAATGGTAACTGGAATTATTAATAATAAGGATTCTCAAACATGTCATAAATATTTAAGGGAGTCCTATAATTAGAAAAAATTCCCCCAAAAAGGGTAAGATGTGATTGAACTTCTATACTGTTGATCAATTTACAACCCAAAGAATCACTGGTAAAGTCCCAACAACAACCCACCTTTAGAAAGCAAGTCCACATCAACTCAAAAGAAAATGTGGGAATTTTTTGCATCATAAACTTAATGATAAAACTGATGTGAATCCTTAGTTAGTAATGAATTTGATTAACAATGAATTCTTGTTGGTGATACTATAATGATGGGTTTCTTATTCTACCATGGAATCTAAATAGAATCTGCAATGAATAAACTGCAAGGATTCAAGATATACATCTAGTTCAAGGAAAACCGCATAGTAGTGTGGGTTTCTATAAACTATTACCCAATGGAACATCAATCCAATTTCATTTTCTATATTAAAAATTCATAACCTCCATGTATCTTATTTATAGTTTCACCAACTCATCTCCTCTAGTGCCAGCTAGTTAATTTTATGTTCTATGAATATCATCTCCGCAATTTCATCCTCACTTTGGAGGAAACTTGTGATACTGGTGCAGTACTGTAGCAGGTACTATAGTCGGACTATAGTAAGAACTGTTTGGCACTGTAGCAGCCAGGACTATTCCCCCGTTTGGTCCTTTGGGCCACTAGTTTGTTCCCCGAGTCCTTTAAGGCCTTCGGGCCACCCATGATTTCGGGTCAGTAAGGCCTTCGGGACACCTCAAGGCCTTCGGGCCACCTTAAGTGCAGATACAAATCATAACACCTACAAGGAACAAGCTCCAGAAAGAGGATGATAAAGGAGATTTCACCATAGTAGAAGCAAAATAGATTTCAAGAATGAGAGGGTATGGAAATTTCCATCAGGATAAGCCTATGCATGCATGGGAAAGCCTAGCTGAATAGCCATGCGAAGGTGGAGAGATGATTTAATGATGAAGATGCTGGGGAGGAGATGTTTCAAGTTGTTAGTCTAGGTTGTATAAAATGTTTTATGCCTACAGGTAATGAATTACTCTAAGGAATATGGGCCATGTAATACTTACGCCTATGGGCCTTTTAAGGTTTCTACCTCACCCCTTGAAATGTGGATTATCTGAACATCAATAAAAAATGAAGGCCTTTAGGCCATTAAAGGAGGAAACTTGTGAGATCGTTCAGGTGATGAATCCTTAGGGGTTATCCCACTAACAATGAGAAATAGAGAAGGTATTTGATCTTATGTAAACACTCAACCATTTCAAGATCTTTCCCCTAGAGATTAAAAATTATAACATTCATTATCTTATGGAGTTGGATAAGGAAACCCACCACATCTAAATAACCACCCATGATCTTTCTTAGAGGAATCAAATTCACTATAGATTCCATCACTAATGTGTGACTCCAATTATATAATAAGTTATATATAAGGTTGTTTCTTCCCCAGTTATTCAAACTATTACACCATGGAAGGAGGCCCATAAGTGTTTCATGATCACAACAAAATGAATATAGGGTTATGTCGTAGTTATTTCCATCACCCTTAAGGCCTACCAATGGATCCCAATTCTTGAAGAATGGAAATAGTATATCACCACTATCCAAAACCCTAAAAATTAAATAAATATGGAGATGGTGAATTCTTTAACAAATACCACGCCAATGGGGTTGGGAGGTCTTTATTGTGGTATCCTAGAGAATATAACACCTAGAAGAGTTTTTTCTCAGGAAGAAGTAGTAGTTACAACTATATATGAAACATCATATTTTATACCCTAGCCCTATGCTAGGTGAATTTTTACCCGCATATCATCTCCAATATCACCCATGGGGAATTAATACACCCTGATCAAATAAATACCTTCTATAAATAAATACACGGTTCCTTCCACAAATTTCTCATCAGTAAATGTCATAGTTGTTGACTTAACTCATGCTACAAAGAATGAAACTATCAAAAAACATGAAAAATAAAAGTCACACATAGATAAAACCACTCACACATAATTTTGAAAGGAAATAATATGTTCCAAGAATAAACAGGTATCCTATGATTTGGGATACCCACCAAGTATTCCATTATTGAGAACTCAATGGGATGATGTTAAAGAAGAAGGAATAAGGGTGGACATTCCCGCAACCCACCAACCATCAGAAAATGGTGAAGTCATCTTAGTAGAAGATAATACTTATCTGGTTAAGTCCTAAATAGATAATATTAACTATCTTAATATTAAATTTCTCATAGGAACAATACCCATTGAGTATGGTTTTCAGGCTAGGTAAATGATGAATCATAATTACCATCTATGATAGGGGGATCTTACTCGAACAACATATGAAAAATATATCCACCTCATCAACTTGAGATCATATCAACCAACTGATTTGACTATAGTACTGTTTGATTATTTATATTCCTCACTAGTGGGTGAAATAAACTACAAAATTTAAGTAATACACTCAAGGATGTATTTTATGGTTGTGTCATATAAATTACTAGATGATTTTACCACTCAAATAGATGTTATAGAAGCTCAATGTGTACTGGTATAACTAGAGAGGAAACCATATCCTATGTGGCCATATTTTAATCCTCCTCCACCCAAATTTATAATCACAACTTCCTAAAAAATAATTGAATGGGAGATATACAGTAGTCCTCATCCATTTTTCTTCTCTATGTAGCCCAATTTTGGGAACCACCAAATAATAAGAGGTTTACAAGAATATATTCTTTGTGAAGACCTTGTAAGGTCTTCCATTTTCTCCATATAAAAACCTTGTATATTGGTCTATTATATGATAGGGAGATTTCAAATAGAAATTCCTATACCAATTTATCTCTATTATAAAAAAAGAAATTATCCTTGACCACTCTAATTTTAAATAGTAATATAATGATAGAGTCGTGGATTTCATTACAAGATGGAAGGGTATAACATATTTCATGGAATAATAGCTTCCTCAAAAAATATTATTGCAGATCCATGTGGAGAACCATCAAGATGATTTATCAAATGTCATCATGCCCCTAAACTGTTATGATAAGATCTAAGAGGTTATGACTATAGAAAAATATCTATATTATTATATTAAATGAACCAATGAAAGAGATGATGAATCAACACCATCGAAAATGAGGATCTTTTAGAATGTATAAGTATATGTTATTACCCTTAATCAAAAAAGTTTGAGTTCGTATAACTTGAAATTAGAAAGATTAATTTTATTACTTTCATAATGATTAGTTTTTGGGGGTAATTCATCTCTAATTTAGAGAAAAACATCATCGGGTTCCTATAAATCATGAATATAGATGAATCAGGGCAGACCGATCACCCAGATTACTACACATACCATTGTATATTGGGTTACGCAATCAATGAATGATTTTTATTCACGAATATATGGAAAAAGATAGTTAATAAAGGTCAAACTCCATTGGATAATCCCAAATAATATATAAATTATGTTTCAACCATTCTCTCTGAAATATATGAAGAAGAATGGGTAATGAACCAATATAGATATATGTGATATTTTTATTAATGGATGATCTAGAAATAACTGGAGCATATGAATTCCATAATTAGGAAACAAAGGAATAAAATAGTCATGACCCTAGTTCCCTCCCCAGCCAATATTTGAGTACGTTCTATAACTCAACCTATGAAGATATGATACAATTTACATGGTTGATACAAGAAGAAAGAGGTCCCCAAAGAATTACCAAAATCACATAAACCTTATGTAGACTTCACAACCTTAATACTAAGAGCATGGGAACCCTCACAAAAAAATAGGAGAATAGGAATTGATCCATCTAATGATCCTATAAGCATCAACCCACTATCTATGAAAATTGGAATGGTCCCACCAAATAATATCCTATTCTGATAAGGATCTCTCATTCTCCTATATTAAGGTTACATGAATTAATGGAAAAGTGAACTGAGATGGAAGAGTTTATTTAAATTAGAGCCTCTATTCATGTCAACATTGTATGAATAGGGTCTAAATAATAGTCAACTTATTCTATTTTGTTTAATCTTGAAAAATATTATCACACGCATATACAATCATCCGAGGATCGATAGATTTCCTATACTCTACTCATTAAACTAGTGAAGAAGTGTTTTCTCATACAATAAATTCATTTTATGAAGATCTCTTCTACCATATTGATGCATCAGAATATGATGCTTATAAATCATGTATATGATGTTATTGGAATATCTATTAGTTGGGGTACCAATATTGACTCCAATCATCAACCATCAATCATTTTATTGCAAAATGTAAGGGTATCAACATATACTCTTCCCGTCAGCACCTTAAATCTGAAAAATTATTCCTAGATGACTAACGGATCACTTAGTTATAGTGAGAAATTTAAAAAAATTGGAAAATAATTTTGGAGTTAATCAATAGATATTTTTCTCAGGGTGAAATGTTATAACATTACTATAGAGGTCCTATTAGAGTGAAGTATCTCATCCCATGGTGATGGGAACATTTTCATATCATTCACCCATCATCATGTGAATTATAGACTTTGTTTTACTTTTGTAATAATTACATCATCCCAAATATAGTTATAGTTATCCAATCTAAGGGTGGCATCATCGATGTCTCGGACATCAATAGCTTCAATATATACCCCCTAATTGATCGAGGTTAAGACACTTTCACTCAAACTGCCACTATGATTCTATTTTAATAAAATAAAAAAGTGTCACATTGGGGAAGAAATTTTTCATCCATATGTTAGTGATAAACTAACCAAGGTATTTTCATTCAAACTAGGGTATGTTCCCATGTATTTTTCCTTTTATATGGAGAATAATGTGGTAAAACTTCCAAGGATTAGGAGATTGGGAGACGTAGATTTGAGAGACTATTCAAATTTCTTCCCCAATAATCAAGTTTTAGGTTATACAATAGAGAAGTGTTTCATTTTTAAAGAATATATTAAAAAATAGATGAATGGATAATATAGTTAGTAACATTCAAGTCCCCACTTCATCCATATGACCACCTTGATTATAAAACATAAATTATGAAAGGGAACCAAGGTTACCCATATCTATAAGATAAACAAAATATGTTTTATTTTATTAGGCTTAAGTATGTGGTTTTATAATTAAATTTCTCACTGGAGTGTGGCCTTTTAGCTTCCAAAAATCAAGATACCCGATAAGGTAGTTATATGAAGTCGTTCCAAATATTCTCTATATACCTAACCTTTGGGACATCAATTAAACGATTATTTTTATTGAAATATTCTCTCTAAATTAATATATAAAAATTCATAATTGATTTATATAATATTGAGATGCATAAAACATGCACATGATCCATTATCACTCAAATAAAATAGTGTCATGCATGATGTACCAAGCTAGAGGAATTCAGTCCATTCCATATGACTTTATACTTTTTATAAGAAGTATTTTATGAATGATTTTAAACTATGTGATATTAATGTACTCATTTTGTGACATTAAATAGAAAATTTAAAATTCATTATTTCATGATTTTAAACTGCATAGAAATTTTTTTTACAACATTATACTAAAATTAACCACACATGGACCTTTATTATAAGACCTTAATTGCATGATGCAAGGTCTGTATCAAAAAAACCTAAACTATATGGTCCATGGTATATACTTTATAAACAAAAATTTCCTTGAGCATTCAGTCATAGGTGATGTTAAATTATGTTTCACCATTTTACTAGGGGTCTGTTCTTTAAAAACCCCTTCTATTTACATAACCAGTGTCCAAGATGCCACCCATTACATCTTAATTTGTCACTCTATTTATTGAAAGGTTTCATTTACCATCCTATTTAATTAGTGTCTATTACTCAAACCCAAATATCATGTCTAGCACATGATGGTGTAACTACTGAGTATTACAAAACATTTTGGACATCCCAAATTCCACCCAACCTATTTTATAAATTTTATTAATGAGTCATCATCACCCATTCCTTGTTTATAGAAAATTATCTTAGAATTACAAGAACCTTGAGAGAATCATCTTTGTTCCCCTTTTATAGTAATTGGTAACAGGGTTCTTCATAGGTTTTAATGGTCCCCCCTTTGAATATTGAACAACATAGATTCCTTTGAGCCATTAATTAACCAATAATGTTTTTCTTGGTCCTAAAGGAAAGGTCCCACTTAATCTCCATGAATTATTCTCTTACATTGCAACACTAGTTTCTCCATTATAGATGGTTCACCTAATCTCACCAATTATCATTCAATCATCACATATTTGTACATTGGAAGATGCGATTTAACTTATACAGTTACCCATGTTCAAGAAGATCTAATATATATATATATATATTTAATTCCCTTAATCATTGAAAAATTTATTAATGAGTCGCATAGTTTCATGAGAATAAACTACATGAATCAGAAATCAAATATTTATGTCATTAACCTATATGCCTCAGAATTCCACTTTCCATGACTCTAAGCTAATTGGAAAGGGCCCTAGCCGTATAACCATAAAACTGAAATACATTTGATTCCTCATTACATGATGTAAACTATATGACATATTTTCAATCCCATATTAATTTAAACTATCTAGATTGTTCTATACCACATGATGCAATACTAACTTAAGAGGTTTGTTTTGTATAACCTCAATCAAAAATGACCATCCCCTATGTATGTGATCGAACTATATTGGGTATTTTTTTTCAGATTTTCCATAAGGATTAAATCTATTTGGATATAATTGATAAAGAAAATTTCATGGTTCATCTAACTTATGAAAAAAATCCCCCCTATGAGAACTCTGTACGGATTGATTTGCAACAACCCAAGATTTTGGATTCTTTAAATTAATACTCTCTATAATGGCTTGTGTAACACACAACACTGAATTAGCACAACACTTGACTAAAATGAATCCTTACATTTTAAAATTACATAATGAATATAATTATTAGTAAATAAAAATATAATTATAAATTAAAATAATTTTGTATTATTAATTTTTTAGTTTAATATTTAAAAACATCATTTCTTTTGAAGAACCATTTAAAAAAATGGGGGATTATATTTTACCAAAATAAATTAAATTTATTACAATTTAAATTTTATTATAAATGTTCATATTTATATTTATAAACTATTATTATAGTATTAAATTATTCATAAATTTATATGTAATAATATTAAATACACTCGAAGTTTAAAAAGTTATTTTTCAAAAAACATAAATTTTATTTATATTTTGTATTTTCATTTAAATAAATAAATATATAAAATTTAGAATTTCAATTTGATATAAATAAATTAATTTTAAAATTTATAACGTAATAATTATCTTAGGGTTAATTTTTTGATATTTTTCTTCAATAATAGATATTTAGGTGAATAGTTAAAAATGCAATTTTTACTAAAATTATAGTGTCTACAAATATTTCAAGAAGTATAACCTACAAAATCATAAAAATATTGATGATAAAATATTTATTTAAGGAGTAAAAAAATACATTTCAAAACACTATTATGAATTTATAAATCCTCTGTTTTACAACTTAAGTAATATTTCCCAAAAAAAACTATTTTTTATCTTTTCTTTTAATTAAATATTATTTTTTTTAATTTGGTTTTAGATCTATTTTAAATCCACATAAATATTATTTGTTTCAAAATAGATCAATTAATATAATTAATTTCAAATACATTGATAATTTTATCCTAGTCCTAAATTTTATGATTAAAAATACACTTTTTCTACAAATGGTCTTTTACACATTACATACACTAATGTTAAAATTAATTTTTATTAAACATAGATATTTTATATAATAAAATAAATTTTTAATTTTTAATACTTAGGTTCATTTTATTTTTAGGTATTAAAAGTAAATTACTTGGGTAAAAATAATTACGATGGTAAAAAATGGAAAAAGAGAAAATTCTAAGATTAAATGACTTAAAAACATGTTTTCAAATGAATGTTTGAAGGATTATTGACCATATATAATCCTCTACTCCATTATTTTACATTTTAGACTATTATTTACATATGAATCAAGTGATTTCGCTGTATTAAGTTGAAATATTTACTAAAATTTCATTATCACCACTTATAAAAGGGGCCTCTCAACACCACATCAAGGCCACCCTAAAAATCTAGTTTAACCTTGAAAATAATCCATTTTTACATACCCTATAATAATTTTTCTTGAAATTTATACTCTAATCCAAATATATTGGCCTAAGACCTCCATTTCCATGGATTCTTCTAAGGGAAATCTGAAGTCTTAAACTTGAGTACATTTTCGAAAACTTCTCTCCTTTTCTTTCTTATTTTCCCAAATATAATTTTATAATTCATATATAATGAAATTATTATATTTTTAATAATAAATTTTATTATTGTAAGGTAATAAATATTATCACCTTTCCCCTTTTCCATTAATAAAAATGAAACTCTCATTCATGCACTGTGCGGAAATCATCCCCGACGAAGTGACGACATCCATTTTTTACCACCAAAACTATTCACTCATTATAAGAATGAAATTGAAGAATAAATATGAAATATTTAATATAATTTTGATTATGGAGATTAAAATTATAATCCACCTTCTTTCTCTATTATTATTTTTGATATGAAAACATTAATTGTGTGTTGTGAAAACTATTGCCACCATAAAGTAATGTATCTTATTTTTCATCTAGTTTATTTTTTATTTATTAACATATATAAAAATATGATTAAAAATTAAAATTATATAAATAATATCATTAGTATTCTATTAAAACAATCTTATTTTAATATAAACCACATTCAAAATCGTAATCATCCATTAATTATGGTATGTTCATGTTTGCGTCGATCTAACCACCCACTTGAAAATGATATAAAATAATATCATGAATTACTTTAATAACTTAATTATTGATAATATATAATAAAAATAAGTAAATAAATGTTATTTTTTTGGTTTTTAAATGGTAACATTAATATTAAAATCATCAGTTAATTAACAAACATTTATTTATTAAAAATCACTGAAACGTGTTAATTGTTAAATTCATCTTTACGGATCATAACCAAAATATCAATAGATTGAAATTATAACATTATAAATAATTATAAGACATAAATTATAGTACCTTTTTTTATCTGGGAATGATGAAATTTTGAAAAATAAGGAATAACCACACAAACAATATTAAACTAGTTCAAAACAATCAAGATTACTCACACCACATATTGAAAAAATTAATAATAAACTAATAAACATGTATAGAATAATAATAAATGAATCTAATGAAATTTTATCAATATTAAAATTTATTTAAATAGGTTATTAATATATTTATGTTATTATATAGGATTTTATAGTGCATTTTTCTAAGTATAGAAATAAGGTAAGAAATTCTTATCTCAAATGCCCACCACTTTAGACATATTTCTTTTTTATACATCATGTTTTATTTGAAATGGTGTATCTAATTCCTCTATAATATTTTGTATCAATATAATATCATTATTCATGGTATTTAATTTTATAATTTTAAATCATATCCTTCAAGGGGTTTTGATTTGAAATTTTCTAAGGTTGTAAGGGTTTCTTTATCTCATTTTCAAATCCATGAGATCTGTTTGATTTTACACACCATAATTCATTTTATATAGAGTTTTCGCTAACATGTTGCATTAAATTATATTGATTATTTTTAATCTCAAGTTATTTTAATTTCCATTTGATTTTAACTCTCTAATGTTCCTTTTATTCTTATGTTACCATCATTGTAATGTTTTTTTAACTCAACTATCTTCATTGGTTTAAAATGCTTCTTCATGAACTCTATTCTCCAAGGATTAGCTTCTTACACCTAAATATTTTATTTTAAGTTACATTATCTCCCTCTATACAGATAATTAAATTTTAATCTAAATATTTTTCCTTGGTGAATTTCTTCCCAAAAAAAATATTTCATTATTAAAAATGATTCACATCCTCTTTAATTACAGTTTACCATTCTAATCCATATTTACCATTCCCAAAAACTTTATCTGTCATAATAAAAACCCTAATTTTTTGTTATATCATGTGACCTCTATAATTGTTTTCTCCTCTTTTAAAAAGGAATTTTTAACTCTTTTTATGATGGTTTTTTTCAAAAAAGATACTTTAAAACATTAAAAATGTTTACCATACTTTCAAAATCAAATGTTTTATCTACCACCCCACATTTATTTTCATAACATTTATATCTTTTCAAGGAGCTATTATTGATTATTATTTTTCCAAGGTAAATGTTTTCTAATTTTTTAAATTCATGTTTTTTAAAATAACTTTTGAAAGTGACCCATAACTTCATCTTTTTACGAATCTATTAATAATTTCATCTAAAATATATTTCTAACTTTTTCTATATGATCACATCCTTTCAATAACATCATCCTTTTATATATAAAATTATGTATATGTTTTCATGGTTTTTAAAATAAATTATTTTTCTACTATTTTGATAAAATATTAATTTTATTATGATTTCAAAATATTAATTATATTATTTATTTCCAAATTGATTATTCTAAAACTCATAAAAAATTATAACAATTAATTATCCATTGATATATTATATTCGTGATCAATTATATTATTCAAATGATAGTATCCACATTATTTCTCTTGATATCTTATGAAATTTTATTTTCTATCATTTAAATGATTGATCACATCCTTTTTATTTCTTATTCATTGAAGGTTAATAAACATAAATTTTTTCCAATTCATTTATATTGTGAGTATGATATTTTCAATATATTTTATTATAGGTTGTTCACCAATATTTCATAAATCAATTGATTGGGTAAATTATTGAATTAAATAAATACCCTATATATGTGTAGTTTAAATTTCATATTCTATTTTATCCTGATTGAAGGGAATTTTCCTATAATGTTATAGAATATCCTTGTATACCTATTCATTTTCCATTTATATATCATGTTATGATGGAATTGTAAATTTTTTTCTTATGTTATTTGATTTTAAATGTATATAAACCCGTTTTATTTCCGTGGTTTCTTTATGATGAATTATTTATTTCTTATGGAAACATATGTAAGACTAATGATTAGTGGGGTCCTATATCACCCTTCAATGCATTATCTCCATTTGATATATCATAAGTTAATCAAACATGGACGTTATGAGTTTATTCACACATGAATGTGCATAATTAGTTTACTCACATTTTCCAGTATAGAAATAATGAGTTTGTTCACATATCTATAGAAATAATGAGTTTTCTCATAATGTTTCCAATTATTATTATTTTTCAATATCTCCAAGTTGTTTTTAATGTTATTAGATAATTATATGATGCTTTTAATTTTCATGATATGCTACATTTCCATGTTTATTCGTATTTTCTAAGATATTAAAAACTTTTATGTTATTTCATTCCTTATTACATGATTTATGATATATTATTTTTAGGTTATAACATTATTATTATCCTTATTATACCCTATTTCTCGCCTTATTCTCGTTTATGGTCATGGATTGTTATTACTTGAGTTTACCATTACTGAGCGTTATAGCTTGTCACTTTCTTATATTTCAATTTCTCAAGGTTTTTAAGGAATCTAATATGTATTATTTGTCTAAAATATTATCCTAATTATAGGGATATGTTTAAGACTTTTTATATATTAAATAGTTTCTTATGCAATCAGAAAATGTTAATTAGCCTAAAAGGACATGGTTTTGTTAGTTAATGTTTTGTCTTAATTCTATTAATATGAACCTAAAAGGTCTTGGGAATGTTTTTTAATTCAAAATTTTCATTGAGTAAAAAAAAGAGAAATATAACATATTGGACTTATATATGATTCATATTATCATGGGATATGCAGCGTCACCTAGTTCTCTAATATGGGTACTAGTCACAAATCCCAATCAAACCCAAAATTTATCTCAGTGGCTGAGACTTTATTTATTAATATTGGATTTTCTATTATTTATCAACACTAGTAAAATTTTATCTTATTTCATGCCTGATATAGATCTTTTGAAATCCCCATGACACACAGTCTACCATGAATGGCCTTAAAATGCATAGAGTGGTATGCTCTATATGAATCAAATTCCTGACATGAGATCCATATGCATGTAAGGATATCTAATATATGAATTTTATCCATAAAATATTCGAGGAATGAATTATTGATTCCAAAGGAAACCCAGATCTCATATTCATGATATAATTCAATGAGATTATTCTTATTCATATCCCATACAAAAAAATCCCTTTTCTAGTATATGATTCAGATCTATGTAGAGAATATATCTTTAAAAACTATATTTGGATTGATTCGTATCATTATAATATATATAATGATGTAAAAATTATCTATACTGGTACCATTTATAAATTCCATCAATAAATATCCCCTCCTAGTGTATTTTATCCCCATTCACATTAGGTATTTCTATGTTTGACTATATACTAGGATAAAA
Source organism: Viscum album (assembly GCA_963277665.1). NCBI lineage: Eukaryota > Viridiplantae > Streptophyta > Magnoliopsida > Santalales > Viscaceae > Viscum > Viscum album. The sequence goes on along the minus strand of OY728142.1, from coordinate 592,491,045 downwards.
TATTTTAACTAGAACTATGTTTGACTTAATTCCCATTACCTCGTAATATGTAGTGATACATGGATTTACTATCCTTGGAATATCTATATACTTAAATCCCATTCTTTGGTCCAATAATCATGGCCTTAAAACATTTTTTCAATTGTACCTGAGGTTATCCATATTTTGACCTATACCCCATTCATGTTTGGTGTGAATTTTCCTTATTTCTATACTTCCTCCCTCAACATTAAATCAAAATTGTACGACCATAAACATCATCAATTTTAGTTAAATTTTTAATGACCATAAAAATTCATCCCTTCATGGTCAATATTATGAGACCTTAATCATGAAATCACAATAGACATAATTTAATGTCAATTTGAAAACACACAAAGTTCATCTTGATCAAAATTAAATTATCCGTTCATTAAGACTTCTCCTTTCATAGTATAAGAAATTGTTAGAGTATAGGAAACATTTAAAGCGAAATAAATTCTGTTCAAAATGAAAATCTATAAAGGGAGGCCATTGAAAAAATGAACTCTTTACTTTCCAAGCATTACACATTTAGGGATTATAATAAAATTAATGATTCCATAAAGATTTTAGGGAAGAAAATTTATCCCTAGAAAAATTCATTCTATACCCACTAAACCCCAAAAGTATAAGAAAAAACTTAAGTACATATTTGTTTCCCTTTTTAAGTGGGATTAATCTTTTCCATGGGTATATTTTTATTCATGATAAAACCTCCTCTTTCCAATGATTAGACCATAATTGATTGTTTACTTAAGAAATTTCATATTATATCTCTTCGACTTGATAATGTGTTCAATACATGGTAGTATAACCTTTAGGGTGATCAAACCATCCTTGAATACCCTTTTCTCTATGAACCTACTTAATTAATTTGATATCTGAATCATCACCAAGACAACTCCTTGACTAATGAAACTCCTCTAGAAACCCAAAACCTTGAGTGAATCCTCTTGGTTCCCCCTTTTCTTATAATTCTTAATAGTGTGATTTAATTATCTAAATGGAATGTTCTAGTAATTCATGGGGAATATAATAATTTCATTTAAGCTTATAAAAACCCCTAGGGTATATTTTAGTTCTATAATAATGGTCCCCCTTAAAATTTATATGATATTCCTTAATGTTGTGACACTGGTTTCTCCATTAAAAATGGTAAACCTACACCCACTGATCTTCATTTTCCATTTACATGGAAATTATTTTGTTATTATTTACCCTTTATATAACCCAAATGATAAATTTTAATCAAATACTATTGATGTTTCACACTTTTTCATTGTACCCACTTTCAATGAAACATTATGACAACTTATTCTTCTTCCCTTTCATATCTAGGTGAGTGTCTCTTATGAAGACCCAAATTCCTTGAGATGAAATAATCCTCTTGGAAATTCCAAAACCATGAGAAATGAATCTATACATGTCAATATTTCAATTGGGTTCTTGTTCCTCATTGTGTGGCCTTAAAAAACATGACACAATGGTCTATATACTATGAATTAAAACTATATTCATCCCTCTATGGGATCATCTATACTATCATTGGATTATCCATTAATTTTAGGTTATATCATCCTTGTTAGGTAAAATATCATATCATTTAGTCAAATATAAGTGACCTTAAACACCATCAATATTTATTTAATGTTTGTAAACCTTAAACCACATAAACATTTTATCCAAGCACTATAACTTTCAACTATGTAGACCTCACAATGAGGCAGACTATACTAGCATTGAGCTCTCTATTTTCATTGGGTTTTACCTCATCCTTTCTATATATACTGTCTCACCCTTTGGTTATGTGCACATGACTTTAAGATTCATCCATCCTTTGGTCAAAATTGTATAACCATAAACTTCAATGAAACCCAGTTAAATTTTTGTGACCTTAAACCCCATTAAATTTTGGTACAAGTATTATGACCTTAAACTATGTGAACCTCTCTATATGTAATTCTATACTAGAATTTCCATATCCATTAACATCAGTTTTTTCATCACCCTTTATATATAGAGTATCTCACCCTTTGTTTAAGGTTTTATGACATTAAACTTCATCCACCCCTTTTTCAATGTTTTATGACCTTAATCTATTGTGGCACCTAGTTAGAGCTATTAAATCATAAACCCTATCAATCAATAGTAAATCATTCAAGATGTTAAACTACCTAAAAAATAAATGGAGTAATCTAACAGTTTAAAATTCAAAAGGTTATACCTAGAAAAAAATATTAGACTTTTAGCGCTCGTCATGTACCTCACACCACATAGGAAAAATTTAGGAGATTAAAAAAAGGAAAAGGGAATAAAATTAGGTAAAAGCCCAACAATTGGTGTCTTGAGAGAAATATGATTTCCTTCCTACTAGGAATATCCAAAAATTAATTAGGAAAAATTTAGGGTAAAAAAATTTAAAATATATAAAGCTCAATGGGAACACCATTTATCCTAAAAAATGAAACTTAGATTTACTCTTTAGATCCATTGTATTATGAAAATTTTAGATCACCCCTATATTTCTCATGTATATTAGCTTAGATTATATGGATGAGTGTATGAGGTCCTTGTCACATTATCTTAAACTGCATGAATGAGTGATATATCATGTAAAGACTTAAACTAATTTTAGTGATCTATTTTATAAAACCTTATTGTATTATTTATGAGTTTTATTTATCTAAATTTTATGTGTGTATAGGTTTACCAACTCATGTAGGGTTTTCCCTAAAAACCCAATACTTTGGTCGAACTATTATATTTTCTTCATTGTATGAACCTAGTCTAAAATGATTCAACTTATAAAGAAATAGGTGTGGATTCATTATTTTTCTCATAGGATGTATAGTGATGTCAAGTTCACCTCTCTTGGATATTGTTAAAAATTAATCTTCTATTTCATTCCCATTAACATCCAAGCATTTTACCCCACCTATTCAGGTTGTTTTTTTCTCCATTTACCCTATATTGGGATGCCAAATTCCATTAGTGAATAATCCCACTTGGTGAAACAAAAACCCGTAAGTCTCTTACTCCATGTAGTGACCAAAATCATAGATTTAATACCCTCCCCTTAGTGAACATCCTCTCATTGGTGATTCATCTCTAGAATCTTACTCAATATTCATGTAATATAAATAAATTTCATATGTTACTTTAGAATCAGATTATTATCCATCGGAATGAATCCAATTCTAAGGGTTGAATTTTTTTTAGCATTGAAATTTATTTTCATTAACCTTTATATAGAATCCATTATACGATCATTAGTCAAATGAAAAAGGTCAAGTGAAGGAAAAAATTTATCTTCATGCATGAATAATGTGAAACTTGGATCTCTATGTTTAACATGATTTTTCACACATAAAGAAATGGTTATTCCTAAAAAAATGTTACCCAATTTGATGATATGGTGGTAAATACCTCTCATAGTGATTAGTTCAGTTATTTCATCTATTTTTAACTAAAAGGGGTGTCAAAACGATTAAACTCATTTTTAGGGGTTCCTTTTGGCCTCATAAACACTTTCTATGAGAGAAAATTATAATTGATATTGTAGTTGATTTTTTATTCTATAATTTAACTATTTGTGGATTAAAAATAGAAGAAAGGATAAAAATATATAGTCATTTTAAGTTATAATTTATTTTTAATTAATAAATAAAAAATAGAGAATTGAATATTCTTGTGAAGGACTGGAATTCATTTTCATTGAGCTCATGAAATATCTTTCCAGTCATATAGTTACTTTATTTTTGTATAATAACATCATTATCATATACTAATTTCTTGGTTAGAACTAATTTTTGATGTTCCTAATGACTCACTTAATTCTCACATGATCCATTCATGAATGGGAGTTATTCCTAGTACACTAATAGGGCTCCTTCAGAGTTGCAAGCTTCCTTCTTGAATGTGACCATCCTTAATGACTGAAAATAATTTACATCCCACTAATGTTGATCCTTTGAGACTACATTATTCATACATGGATTCTTTTTTAGAATTTTTTTAAAATATATATCGATAAAAACTTCTAAAAAATTGACTTGACTTCTTCAACAACAAAAAATTCAAGAGTAAGGTCACCTTGTGAGTCTCTCATAAAAATGTCCCCACCCCCACATAGAATCATTCATGGAGTATTCCCATGAATACAACTCAATGTAGGACTCTCATTAAATCCCCATTCATGAAGGACTCACACAAATAACACTTCTTGAAGGACTCTTGTAAATCACACTTACTGAAGGAATGCCACGAAGGCCCCTTTGTAAAGGAATCCCATGAAGTACATTTCCTGAAGGACTCCAATGAATTCCCATTCATAAAGGACACTCATGAACATTATTCATGGAGGGTTTGCATGGAAATCCCTACCTAGTCCACCTTTATCCAAATCCTTACATGAATCATGTCCTTATTCATGTAACACATTTATTCAACATGAAGTGGGGGATTCTTGGGGGTAAAGTTGGATTATTTTAATCAAGGGTAAAGCCTAGAAATGACCATATCCATATACATTAATTCTACTAGGTTTAAGACCCATCCTTTCTAGTATCTATCCCTTATCTAGTTATAAAATATATCAAGGGTAGACAATCATATATGGGGCTCATGCTTAGTGTATCCCCCTACTCTATCCAATGGGCCTCGTACTATGTCAAACTGCAACCATGTGATCTCTTTTCTAGTTACCAATAGTAAATACAAACCAAAATGGGTTGCATATATGTATGCTCCAAATATTCCTCATTGATTCATTTCCCTTATGATTTTATTTTTCCTTTCTCCTCTAGTTACCAATAAAAAGGTAGTAGTAATCTGTATATGGGCCTCCTCCTTAGGTTTAATCTCCTTCTAAAATATCATTGATTTTTGTTCATATGAACCGTCAATGAATAATATATATATATAGGCCTCTTAATAGGTTTAATATCCAACTACACCTTTATTTTTCTAGTTACCAATAGGAATAATTAATCAGAAAAGGATTATCATGTGTGAGTCCTATAAAAATCATTTATATGAACCCTCATTTTAGTTGTCCACACTGCATGACTTTTAACTATGATGCACAGGTTTTGGATGACTGACCATAAAGGTACTTCACCAAGTTCTAGATACATGGCCATAAAAGGAACCTAACTTTTTTATGTTTTCAAATCCTTCAAATACACTATTATGGTCCTTGTCACATGAACTTAGAAGATAATATTTGTCTCGTTAAGTGACACTTAACTACTTTGTTATAATTATCTTTATAGGGATACATAGGAATTCCATTTTATGGGCCTGATCCAAATTCCATAACACCTCTTTCCACAATTTTTGTAGCCTAATACCTCCCTGTATGGTGATAAACTCTAGAGTGGAAAACTATATAGATACAAACTATAGATTAACCTAATGACTGGGTTAAATAGAAGATAATAAAATATAGATATGTAGTTACCTTTTAAATTCATGTTTCCTCTCTAATAATTTATAAAGGCTAACAAGTATTATTATTTTAAAGGATTCATGAACATTTATTAAAGAATTAATAGAGCCTCAAAGTAGGAAATAATTATCCCTTAAAGGGTAATATGAGAAGATCTCCAATCCTATTGACTAAAGTGAAACCCAAATAATTTGTAGTAAAGTACCAATGATTTTCAGCCTTTGGAATTTAGGTATGCATCAACTAAGAACAAAATACAAGAACAATGTTTGTTGGAAAAAACTCTAGAAGATTTTTGACTCTAGGTATGTCAATTTGGGAAACCACCTGACCTAGGTGAATTGCATCTTTCTTGACTCAATCGATGAAGAATAAGATTGGAAAGAGGTCACATAAAGGTGTATGCATAAATATAGGGATTGGATTACCAAAAAATCAATTTTTCAGGAACATTCCAAATTCAAGGCTCTAATAAATCAACCAATCATGGAACTTATTCCCCATAAAATATCAGAGATAGCATCTTCATTATCACAACCGTCCTAGATTTTATTTAATCATCGACTATGGAATAAGTTCTTGGAAGAAGATATTGTGTCGGTACACATGCCAGTCTAGACACTTCTAGATTTATTACCCCCATCACTAAGAGGATGATAATCACCCTACTAAATATAATTCTCATCTTATGAGGTGACATACTATGGCTTAGTAAATTTCATCCACTTGATAGATGAATTTACCAATGTATAGGAATCAGATGAATATAAATTTTCCATCAATAGTTAAGGAATGGGAAATATAGTTCAGGGAAGAAGAAACCATGGTGGACCCTAATACTCTAGAAACATTTTTTATAAAGTTAAATATGCTGCAAAAACCAAAATAAATGAACTCCAATTATCTAAATGGGAAAATTGATTCAATCCCAAATTATATTAGGATTATTTGGATCCAAATATATTATAAAATTGATTTGAAAACAAAAAACCATCCATTACATATCAAAATGTGGGAAGTTCATCTCATCCTCATGGAAATAATCATAGTCCTTGAGTCAAAAATTATGAAATTTTGAAGCATCTCACTTTTATTTCATCTAATATTTCAACCCTATATACCATTCATACTTCTATAGAACATAGGTAAGACCATATTGATTCCTTATCAATCCCTTAATAGTTTGATACTAAATTTGTCACAATAGAGACATATCGCATAGAGAAAAGCTTAGTTTAATACTAAATATTCATTTCTTTATTAAAACAATATTGTGAAGCAACAATACATGGGAATATAGAACCCTTGTAAATGTCCATAAATTTCAATGATATTGTTATCCATTGGTCCCTTATTGATAATGGATCTAAGATCATCCTCATCCTAATCTAGGCCCTCTAACACATGGGATAAAAAATCTAACATGAATCCTTCAAACCTGAAAATTCAAGGGTGTGCTATGTGTGATAAAAACCCTCTTATATGTTTAAATATCAGAACATATTTTGGAGACATAATTTATAAATTTGATTTTATATTTTTTTTCTAAGATACAACATTCAATTCCCTTTTGCGGGACTATATAGAAATAGTTCTATTTTTTGAGCCTTTTGAATCTCAATATATAGATACGTGCTACTATAAAAGTGAGGGGAAGAATTAAATAGTAGTTAGCACCATATATATTGTTGGTATTAATTATAACAACCTATAATTTTTTAATGGAGATTCCATTATGAATATATACTTTTTATATTTTTTAATATAATTTTATATAATTTACACACATCATATAATAAAACCAAAAACAATTCATTATAATTTGAACATTAAATTTTGAGAATAAAAATGGGCATAAGAATTGAGTTTATTATAATGGGATACAAAAATATAAAGTAAGAAAATAATGTTAGGAGAATTTGGATCTGGTCGATCCCTTAGAATATCAAACTCACGAACAACACTATAGAAATGAAGACAAATGTTAGTAATCCAATATAAATTTGGAAAATGAAAATATACATAAACATGAGAAGAAAATAGTAGTTAATGAAGCAATAATTAAATATGAGTTTTTTAAAGGAAGTAGGGAACCAATATGACTATTACAAATCTAATTGTTCGAATAGAAATCTAACCATTAGAATTGTAACCGGATTGAAAGAATATTTTCATAACATATGAAAGTGTAAAATAATATTTAATTGCATTATAAAATGAAAATATGATATGTTTATATCATGGTATAGGTAAATAAGTGTTTTAAAAATAATTAATTAAGTGTTTGTATACATAAATTTTTAAACTGCAATTTTATGTTAAATATAATGAATTTTAAGAAAATTCATTTTCATATAATCGATTTATAAATTAATTTTATTTTTTATAATAATTGTAATATAATTTTATGATTTCATACGAAATTTTTGAATGGTTCATAAAATTGCACGTAATATTAAAATTGGTATTTTTCAATAAAATGAGGATTTTATTTTAAAAATCACATATTTAGAAACTTGTTTTCATAAAATTAATTTAATTTTTAAAATATACACATAGAATATTTTTTATGGGTAATTTTTTGTATTTTTATAAAATATTTGAATTTTGGTGAATAGTGAATATGGTAAAATAAAGAGTTTTACATTATATGTTAAATACATGAATTTTTGTGTCATAGATGATTTCAGGACTCATTAGTTCAAATTCACAAGAACCATTTACTATATATATTCCAAATATTCATTACTATTGATATTTTTAATCTAAAATAATAAACTAGTGAATAAAATATTCAAATATACACCTCTTCTACCATTATAAATATCACCCCTCAAAAACCCGTCTTCCCACAACTTATAAGACCTAGAGATTTCTAAATTTTAGAACCATTACCTTTTGAATCCTATTCAAAATTTCATCCTATTTACCTTTTCAATCCTCTCCCCCACAACCAACTTCCATTGTATTACTCAAAAGACCAATCCAGGGTTCCATAAGTGGAATACCAAGAGGATTCATCCAAATGAGAAGGTAATTCTCTCAACTAATTCTTTTAGTTTTTATTACTCCTCATCATTCGAAAAAATACATCCAACATGGAATAATATCTTCAGTATCATATATATACTAGAATTTTTTACTTATAATAGAATATGTACCATCCATCCTCCTCTCTTTCTCGTTTCTTCTAAAAACAAAATAGATGTCCATATAAGGTCAGTTCACCGCCTCTAGAGATGATGAGATTTCATTTTACATATTTACCTTCATGAAAAGTATAAATTTTACGATAATGGATTAAAATAAACTAAATATTAATATAATACATGGATTCATTTTTTGGAATAAACATATTTTAATAATATTTAATAAAATGAAACTTGATTGTGATGGTCGATAGAACCATCAAAATAAACTAACCAAATAACAATAACATTTTACTGAATGGATTTTCAAAATATATGAACAGAAAATAATATTTGGGATCATTTAAAATTATATAATTACATGAATTCCATTTCATTTCAATTCCTGAGTTGTAGTCCCATTTTACAAGAACTTCTATAATTATCCAAATGTGATCTGACCGTGGAATACTAAAATTAATGCCCTTGGGATAATGAAATTCAACTTCATATCTCATTTATATGTTTATAAATGAACATAATAAATTTATATAAAATAAAATAAAGATATAAATGGTTCTAAATTAATTAATGAATTTATTTATTTTATTTTCCATGATGTTATGTTTAGGTAAATAAGGACTTTGGGATATAATGTAAGTTATCTCTTTGAGCCCTCCTTTTTCTTTGGGATATTACCTTTCTATCCCTAACTCAATTTATCTATCTATTTGAAAATATAAAATTCTTCAAAATTCTATACATATGTACCTTATATATATACCTATATTATTCTCCCTCCCTTTAATGGGGTAACACATTCCTTAAGTTCATTTATCAAGTGCCTTATGATTATGACTTATTATTGATTCACTTTTATGGAATAAATAATCATGTACTTGTTATTATGGGTACACCCAGATAGTGTTCCAATGCATTGGGTAATGTTATTTTATCATGGTATGTCAATTTATGTAATTAGGGATTAATTATAATCTATGGTGGGATTATGCCCACTATGTGATGTTATCTTGGTTGTTATCCTTGACTTATGTTTATGTCATGTTTTATGTTATTATAACTTCCCCAATATTCCATGATCTTATGATACCATGTTATGTATGTTATTATATCATGTGATTATTCATGATAATTCTCATTTATCATACCAAATTATGTTTTTTGACTCACACTTTATGCCTCTTTATGATTTCTATTCCCTTACTGGGATTTATAGCTCACCCCTTTCTTTTATGAATTCACTAGGTTATCTGATGACATTATATGAGTTCAAAGGGATTTAGGATCTCTTTATGGGTAATAAAATAAAGATGTTGTGTTTCAGTTTCTTTTTAGTTTATTATAAACCTATCCTACCAAGGACACTGGGCCTCATAATCTTTGGGTTGTGTTAATTGGTTTTTTATATTAAAAATCATGTAAAAATATTTTTAAACTTCTTGGATCTATATTGTTTGTATCAATACATTATCTTGTTATTTTATGGTATTAGGGTTAGAATACCTTATTTAGAACCTTAGGTATAAGTCTAAGTAAAGGATAATATCATGGAATATTGGTGAACTATAGAGAGACTGGTTTCCAAGAAATTACATCACTATCTGGATACTATAAGTGGATATGGATCTAGAATAGTTGTACCAAGTGGAAACCCCCCCCCCCCCCCCCCCCGCAAGGCCAAATTAGGTATTAACATTATATTAAACTGGTTCATGGAAAATATTCCTTAATCCACACCTAGGTTGACACTCTAAGAGAATATGATTTGGTAATTTCACAAAATCTTTATGAACTATTATATAGGAATTGAATAGATTTTTAGGTTAGAAAAATTAAGAGGGAAATTACAAAGAATAAACAATATTCAAACCTAGAGACTCATAAGTTAGTATATATTTTTCATTTATAAGTTATTAATTACAATTTCATAGTTTCCCTTTTATATATTTATTGTTTAAAGTATTGTCATCCCATTTTCCGTTTATTTTAGTTAATGGGGGAAATCGGAGGATATATTCCAACAACCAACTTGATAGGAAATGTGATTATTTCCGTAATGATATTCTTAACCTTATGGAAATGGAAGAAAGTGTCTTCATATAAGTACTGTATTAGATGACTGATTCCATGAATAATAACTTCATTAACGTGTAATGACTTCCTTTTCCTAAGAAAGCGAATGTTGTGTTCAAGTCTTTTATGCGACAAAGGCCTCCTACATTTAGTAAATATTTTAATTCCATCTTTATGTAATAATTGATTAACTCTATATAGAAGATATTCCATATCCTCCAATCCCCAAAATAAGAAAAATTTGTGATGATTGTATATTTTCTTTAAAGGGAAGTCGATCGGTGGTGGACATTGATCAAAAAAACAAATTCAAAAGAGTAAATAGATTCCATGTAATGTGAAGGAATCAATAGACTATTAGTAATAAATATTCTCATTGAACTCTCAGTTTAAAAATTGAGAGGGATTTCCATGGATTGGAGAAAAATAAATATGAGCCTATCATGTCATGTGAGGAAAAATTCACAAGGATTTCATGGTACACCTTCAGATTTTTCAGCAACCCTGAAAGTAAGGCCGTCTATTTATTTAGTGGGATAAAACTGAGTCTATTCAAACATTTTGTGATCTTAGAATTTAAAAGATATGAAGAGATTTTTCATTGTTCCCTTAGGTTTAAGATATATATTTTTTACTCTCGATGGTCTCAAGAGAATGGAGTTAAAATGAGTAAAATGGATTTTTTCTCAGTAGGTTAAACAGGTAAATATCATGCAGAAAATAAAACCCAACATAAATCATGTTAAAAATATGGGAAGAAGAATCCATGAAACTATATTATAAGAAATGATATATTCTTAAAATGTAAAAAATCGGGAAATCAAGATAATAAATTCTGGGGAGTTATAAAGAAACCCACTAATGTGATGGAAGAAAATAAGGTTCAAATAAATACTCAGCCTTTGGTACAATGTTTCAACTAAAAGGAACACATGAATTATACAAACCAATTCCCTAATCCAATATTATTTATATACAATCAATTAAAACAACCTCTATGTCCTAGAGATAATGTAAGGCTATATTTTATCACTATTGCTAAGGTGGATCCCAAAAATGATGTGGGGATAGGTGCACTAGTTATTCATTCAAGAATGGAAAACATATTATTTTATTCGAGTTCTATACATTTTTTCATAAATTACAAGTTTAGTAGACTTATTCAAAGATTGCATCAAAATATAGGGGTTGAACAATCTATTAGAATAAAAAATGAATCAATTATTATATCTGAAGTATATAAATTATCCCATATCAATGTTTGTGGACTGAACCTCATATAAAATATTATACTAATTTCGTTATTAAATCTTGAAGTTATATTGGGAATGAATTGACTAGCCTTATATAAATCCAACATCAAATTTTGGGATAGTGATACCACTCGTCACATCTCAATCCATCATATGATTTTTTACAAGTGTAAAATGGATGATGAATATCCTTTATAATCTTCCTCCAAAGCATGGATATTATTTCTTTATGATCAAAAATATCTAACTAAAATTTTTGATACAAAAGAGAGAATCATGATCAAATGCAACCCAATTATTAGGTATTATATTGATGTATTCCTTGAATAGTTATCTAGTCTTCCTTCTTATTAATAGGTTGAGTTATTCATAAATATTATACCAATATCTCTTCCCATATCCAAGACTCCCAATAAAATAGAAACTATTGAGAACGAAGAATTGAATATGTAGTCATAATAGAATCTAGAAAAGGGTTTCATATACTCAAGTGCTTCATCATATGGTGTATAATTCCTCTTCATCAAAAATAAGGATGGTTCAATCCACCTCTACATTGATTATTGTGAACTCATGAAAATAATATTAATAAACAAGTATCCCCTTCCATAGATAGATTACATGTTTGATAAATTTGGTTGGGTGTATTATTTCTCTAAGGTAGACCTTTGGTTAGGACATCACCAATTAATGGTGAAGAAGTAAGGTATTCCCAAGATAGTCTTTCAAACAAGGTATGGACACTATGAGTTTATTGTAATTCCCTTCAAACCCACTAATTCCCAATCAATATTTGTGGACTTAGTGAATAGTGTATTTTTATATTACCTCAAAAAAATTGTGGTGGTTTTCATAAATGTTTTATATACTCCAAAGTCAAATAGAATACTGAGTAAAATTTGAATATTATTCTAACTAAATTGAAAAGGAGAAGATATATGTAAAGTCAAGTGAATTTACGTTATGGAGATATAAACCGTCATTCTAAGGGAGTTTTATCATAATTAAAGGGATATCTGTAGAGCCCTTTAAGAAAAAGGAAGTTGAGGAGTGGCTCGGGAAAATATATGTAATTGATATATGTAGTTTCCATGGACTAGCTGAGAATTATCGAAAACGTTTGAGAAACTTCTCAAAATTGTCAAAAAAGTTAACCAAACTGATATAGAATTGAGTATAGTTTTCCTAGCCAACTAAATTTGAATAAAGATTCAAGGAATTGAAAAATATAGTTATCACAACACCATTCCCCATTCTTCCTTCTAGTGGGGTACTTTTCATGGTGTATATAGATGATTAAAAGAAGGGATTGGGTTGTGTAATAATGAATAATAATAAATTCAGATCCTACACATAAAGGAAGTTTAAAGTTCATGATTAGAATTTTCCAAAAAATGATCTGGAGTTGGTTGTAGTGAACTTCACATGGAAAATCAAGCATCATTATTTATATGGATATAAGAGTGGAATATATATTAATCATAAAATACTGGAATATATATTCATATAGAAAGATATAAATATGTTCCAATTAATTCGATTAGATTTGATCAAGGATTATAACTACTCAATCCACTACCATCCTAGGAACACAAACAAAGGGGTAGATTCTGCTTGAAGAAAGGATCCAAAAACATTATCAATGATAAGAATTGAGAAGGATGAGATCTTATTATACTTGAAGATGATGGACATTTGAATCATAAATGAAGTAATATCAACATTCCCTTCTCAAATGATTTCTCAAAAACCCCTTTTGGATAAGATAAGGCATTCTCAAATAGATATTGTGAAAATATAGAAGAGGGTTGAGGATATATGAAAAATGAAATCCATAGAGTCCAAAATTAACGAAAAATGAGTTTTAAGAATTGGTTCATGACTATTTGTACCATAAAATCATGATATGAACAATTAGTTGTTGAATGATGCACATAACTCAACCTTATCCATCCAATTAGAGAGAATAATGATATATTGGGATCTATTGGAGAACTATTGGTGGGATTATATGAAGAAGAAGATCATAGAATATACATCAAAATGATTGGTATGTCAGTATGTGAAGTATGAGATGAAAAAATCTAAGGTGGTGATGAAACCATTACCCATACCTATATGTAAATATAAAAACATCACCATTGACTTTTCCATTGGTCTTTTGAATACATCAAGAAGAAATAGTGTTATATAAGTTGTTGTGGATCATCTTATAAAGACTGTATATTTCACTTAAATTTTAGATGATGTCTCACTTGATCAACTTGTAGGGATATACATTAGGTAAGTTGTGAGGCTCCATGGAACACTTATATCGATTTTATCTGACTGATATTTGAGATTTACCTCCCTGATATGGAAGATCCTTTAACATGTTCTAAACACTGATTTTATCTTTAGTGAGACCTATCAATACCAAACTGATTTCCAATATGAGTTTAATATCCAGACACAAGAATACATGTTGATAAGATGCTCCATGGGCATCAAAGTATGATTTGATCAGTATCTTCCTCTAGTCAAGTTCTCATACAATAATAGATTTTACTCAAACATCCAAATTTTTCTACATGAATCCATTTATGGTAAGATATGTATAACACCTTGATGTTGGAATTATGTTGGTGAATTACAGCTAATTAGACCAGAAATATTTTGGGAAATGGTAGAAAATGTCAAGACCATTCATCTTTTCATTAAAAATACTCAATGATGAAAAAAGAGTAATGCTAAAAATCATTAACAAGACTTTTAGTTTCATGTTGGATAGAGTGTTCATTCAAATATCTATATGGGAGATAGTCATGGGATTTGGGGATAATGGTAAGCTAAGTCCCAAGTACATCATCCCCTTTGAGATTATTGATAGCATTGGAGTTGTGGTTTATTTACTAGCACTCCCAAAATCTCATTCTCAAGTACATGGAGTATTCTATGTATCCCTTCTAAGGAATTACATAACAGATCCCTCACATTTACTAAACTTAGAGGCGGTACAACTATAAAATGATCTTTCTTATGAGCATTGTTAGGTTAATCTCTTGGAATATAGAGATTAATTTATTTGAAACAAAACAACTCACCTAGTAAAATTACTATTTCAATACCACAAGTACGAGGAGGGAACCTGGGAAATGGAAGAAATGATGAAGCAAAAGTACCACCTATTTTCACCTTTGTATGTAAAATAAAATTTCAAGGTAAATGTTTCTTAATGGGGGAAGAATGCAATGACCCAAAATTTTATCATTGGAATTTCCCCTCTAAATATATAATTGCATCATATTTAGTAATGTGATATTATATAATTCACAGGCACAACATGATAGAACCAATAAAATTTTATTATAATTTCAACATTATATTTAGATAAAAAAAATGGCCATAATTATTTACATTATTAAAATGGTAAAAAATATAAAACATGATAATAATAATAATAATAATAGGAAAATTTGGATATGATCGAACACCCAGAAAAATCGCACCCTTGAACAAAACTATAGAAATAAAGCATAATGTTACTAATCCAATATTCATTTGGATAATAAAAATATATCTTACCATGATAAGAAAATATAATTTAATGATTAATTAATAAAATATGACGTATTCATTAGAATTAGGGAATCTATATGATCATTACAAATCTGACCATTATAATAGTAATCTGACCATTGGAATAGTAACATAACCAATGGAAAAGTAATCTGACTATGGAGAATAGTAACACTGTCATTATAATATTATACTCACCTATATAAGTGTAAAATAATATTTAAGTATATTATAAAATGAAAATATGATGTATTTATATCATGGTAAACGTAAATAAATGCTTTAAAATGATAAATTAAGTGTTTGTATTTTTACAAAACATAAATGTTTTAATTTCACTTTTATAAACAATATAATGATTTAATGAATAATAATTTTCATAAATTGTGTTTATAAAATTATATTAAGATTTATAATAACGGTAATGTAATTTTATGAGACCATAAACAATTTTCCATAGGGTCAAAAAATTGCTCGTAATATTAAAATTGGTATTTTTCAATTAAGTGGGGATTTTATTTAAAATTTAAATTTATCATATTTAAAAATTTATTTTAATAAAACTACTTTCTTTTTTGAAGCATATATGTTTAAAAATGGATAGGGTTAATTTTTCGTATTTTTCTAAAACATTTAAATTTTCTTGGGATGGTGAAATACAGTCAAATATAGTATTTAACATTATAAGATAAATACATGAATTTTTGAGTCATCAATGATGTAAGATCCCATTAGTTTTAACTCACAGGCACCATTTACTATATATAGTCACAATAACGAATATTATATATATGTTTGATCTAAAATAATAAACTAATGAATATAATATTCACACCCACTCATCTCCTCAAAACATTTAACCCTTCTAGATTTCCAAATTTCTACCCAAATATCTTCATAATTCACTCCCCAATTTATTAGTGTTTTTGGTATAATATAAATACCAATCCAAGATTCCTTAAGTGGAATCCCAAGAGGAAACATCCAAAGGATAAGATAATTCCCTCAACTGATTCGTTTAGTTTTTACTCCACAACATCCTCCAAAAAAAATTCCATAAAAAATAGAATAATAAATCTAGTATCATATATATACTTTAATGTCATATTTATGATGGAATATCTACCATCCATTATCTTTTATTCCACTTTTATTTTAGAAATGATATTATTTTCTATACTTGGTCGGTTCACCACCTCTATGGATGATGGGTTTTCATTTTCAATTACCAACATAATGAAAAGTCCAAATTATATAATAATTGATTAAAATGACCTATATATATATATATTATATATGTATTCATGTTATATAATTAAACTATTTCTAAAATATTAAATAAAAAACTAGTTCGTTATGGTTGGAAAAACTGCTAAAATAAACTAACCATATAATAGTAACATTTTTACTGAATTAATTAACCCTATATCAAATCAAAAAATGAAATTTGGGACCATTTAAATTTATACAATTACATTAATAGAATGTCATTTCAATTATATTTTTTTGGTCTCATTTTATAAGAACTTCAATAATTATCCACAATTGATTTAACAATGGAATCATGAAACGAATGCCTCTGAAGAAATAAAATTGAACTTCATATCTCATTAAAATTGTTTTAAATGAACATAATAAAATTATTAAAAATAAAATATATATGTAGAAGGGTATTAATAATGTAATTAATTAATTTTATTTGATTATCTATGATTTTAAGTGAAATTAAAGATTTACTCTAGTGAATAAGGTAAGGGATCTCTATTAACTCCAATTTTTATTTGGGTTATAACATTTTAATATCTAACTCTCTTTATATAACTCCTTAATGTAATAAAATGATTATAAATTATCTATATATGACTGTTACATAAATAAATATATTATTATCCCTCCCTTTAATGAGGTAATACATGGCTTAAATTCATTTCACAAATGCCATATGATTGTGACTTAGGATTGATTCCCTTTTGTGGCACACATAAGCTAGTACATGTTATGATGGGAGAACCCATACAGTGCTCCAATGAATTGGGTAATTTTTTCCTAATGATACATTATGTATTATATTATGGAGTAAACAAAATCCATGGTGGGACACTTTCCACCATCTGATGTTTTCTTGTTGATTATACTTGACTTATGATTACGTCATGCATTATGTTATCTTCAGTTCCCCATATTTCCATGATCTTATAATATCATGTTCATTATGATATTCTCCTATGTTATTATTGATGATGATTTTCTTTTATGAAATAATGTTGTTTCATTTTACTCACATGTTATTCCTTATTACCATATTTATTCCCTTATTGGGGAATTATAGCTCACTAAATACATTTATCTATTCCTTAGGTTATCTAATCTGTTTTTAGAAGATAAAAAGGATTTAGGAGCTCATTATGGAGAATAAAATAAATATCCTATTTTCTAGTTTCTTTTAAGTGTATTATAAACTAATTCTCCCAAATACACTAGGACTCATGATCTTTTGGTTTTTTCTATTTGATTTTTATGTTAAAAATAATGTATTAATATGTATATAAGAATTTTTTCAATGTATTAATGGTTTTTAAATCTCTCAATTCATTCCATAGAGTTAACTTGATGAATATTTTATGTTGACTATCAACAAAATTGGGGTGAAAATTTTGGATTTGGGAAGTCATTAGTTCACATGGTTCACATTATCTAATGAACTAAAACCCCTAATCACATTTCAATAGTATGGTTTGCCTCCAATAATAGAGGAAATGACTTAAAAATAGTCTATGCAGATCAAAACAGCCAATATGAATCTCCATTACAATGTAGGACTAACTGTATTCATTCAACCCAGCCATGACTATTTGATCAGCTGGATATGAATCCTAAAAGAAGAAGGATATGGGTTTTAGGCACATTATATTTTCTCCTTAAGGAATTGGTTTCATCATATGAACCCATCCTTTTTCAATACAAATATAATTCAAATTGTAATAAACATTTACATGCATATCATGATTTTAGTCCATCTTTTACTCCTAGTAATGGTGAATGGGAAGAGGATGAAATCAGACATTATTATCTAACATTTGAGGAATTTTTTTTAACATTGTCTATGAACTCAAACAGGTTAATATGGGTATGGAGGAAGATCCAAAAACTATGTTTATCATCACTACCAAGACCCATTATGAATAAAAAAATTATATCTATCTTCTAAAGAAAAACATATATGTCTTCACATAGAACTATATATAAATTTCTAGGTTTGATCCATAAGTGGATACACATCATTATGGTTTTCTAAAAACCATTATAGATATAAATAGGAAGTAATTATATTGAACCCAAACCATGAAACAAAATTATTATTCAATTAAAATAGTATAATCAAGGAAAACATCATTCAATGGGTTCAATACCTAAAATGGATAGCTGACATTGATCTCATTATGAAAAAAAAGAATAAGAAAATTTAAGTTTTCAATGAATTTAGGGATCTATACCAACATTTTTCAAAAGTTGATTTAACAGTCTCAATATCAAAATTATTGATCGACACAACAAATTTCTTCCAATCCCTCTCCTTTATAGATTAGTATTCAAGATATATCCAGATCTGAATGACCTATAACGATGAATAATCCACTTCCATCAGGTCACCCTAATTAGTATATTATTACTAAGTAATTCCCTTTGGCTTCAAAAATTATAGTGCTACAAACCAACATACCATCCACCATATCTTAAAGTACTTTATGGGGAAAATATTGTAGTGTTATATGGATCATATGGTGGTCAAATATCAACAATTTTGTGTCATTAATGGGGAGGGGCGTTTCTTGTTTTCTATTTCGGGGATGTCTTTCCTTTTAATGGTTTTATTGGATGAAGTTGTAAGGGTTAACACCACATGATATTAAGGTGATACTATGAGTCTAATTCCAAAAGGATAAGAAGATACTCAATATTTCACCACTATTAAATAAAAATAAATTAAAGTAAATCTTTTTATTTATTTATTTATTACAAAATACGTTTCATATAAAACCTCATTAAAAGTGTTATCCCTTCACAAATCTAAAAAATAAAGGGGTTACTTAACACTAGAATGAATATTTTCATTAATCATTCAACGATTTCAATAAATATAACCTACATCCACTAGTCTTGATGTCACATTAATAAAAATATCCTCTCCTCATCTATATGGTGATCCTAGAGTGATCACTTGATACCCTCCTTACTCAACATAATGATTAAAGTGTGGAAAAAATATCTAATATCTCAATGGGACAATGTTGGATGTCGATGATTAATATTTAGATATCTAGAAGAACTTTCTTCTGTTTTTTTTATATTTCAAAATCTAAGACACTATTTTTCATACCACGATATCCCCTAGTATCTCATATCAATCCTCCTAATCACATCCATAGTTTTTGATGTAATCTGGGAATCTAGGATAGTGCTCGGTTATTCTGCAATAGGTTTACATCTATTTCATTTCTCATAAAGAGTTTAAATGGATATTGTTTGTATAATTACTTATTGTAAACAATATTTAATAGATATTTTTTTTAAACATGGAACTTCATGATGAAGTGGTATTCTCCATCCATGAAACCTCCCATACATGGGAAATGTACTTTTATGGGGACTCTAAGAGATCAATATATTGAAGTATAGAAAACATGAAGCTCAATTGGTTCATCTTGGGGATTGTATTAACCTTATCAAGAAAATATTTTCCTTTGTAATCACTCATACTATCATAAGGATGCATCATGAATTATTAAAAATATTAATCCCTCATTGTAGACTTAGAAATAGCCATATATATACCAGTGGCCTGATTGAATATTATGGGTGATTTGGATTTGATAATCAAGAAAATTAATGAGGAATATTTTATTAGGATATAGTAGTTAATTTCATTTCTTGACAATATAAAATGGTTTGTGGAATAATTATAATTAGATTAAAAAATGTATCATGTCCGTCCTTTGAAAAAATCTCAGGAAAATACACTATACAATACAGCTATATCTCGAGCAGATCTAGACTAGGATAAAATGATCATTCATATCACACATTGTTGGGTGGTCTCACCATTTAGTAATAATTATATAGAAGAGGCCAAAGTGTTTAACATCCCCATTGATTAAGGTGAACCTAAAACTTCTTGTAATGATAACACAATTTGACAGATTTTAACCATAATATACTACCTTCAAAACAAAATTATCATATTGGATCAATCCAAGAAGGAATATATTAATAATATTGTAGTAAATTTAATCGATTACGATGGAATAGATTCTCAAAAGGAATTTTAGTTTTGGGATTTTATATATTCCTCTCATATTCATTAAATTAGGAGTGACTTTCTCTATTATATATGAATTTGATGTCGGTGCTTGTGGTCCCCACCAGTTAGGAACAATGCTCTCCCACCAAATCAAGAGACATGGATACTTCTAGACATCAATGATGTAGGACTGTATAGAGTTCAAAAAGAAGTTTCATTCTTGTTAGATACCTTCAATATTCATTTATCAACACCCAAAATTATATATACCCCCAAATACTCTTGTAAATTTTTCATATCAAGGATAAATGTTGTGGCTTTGTGCCCTGTATCTATAGTTAAGCATTTTAAGTGGATACTTACTATAACTGATTTATTCTCCAAGTTGGAAGAAGAAGTTCCTCTCAACGAATTCATAACCAAATATATCATCAATTTTATAATTTATAACATCATCACCATATTTTATATCCATTGAACAATATTGGTGACCAACAACGCCAATATTTAGAATTTTAAATTGAAGAGGTTCTTCCATGAATCCAATATTTGGTCAAACTACTCATATTACAATCATGAAGTAGTGAACAAGTGTATAAATTCCATTAAAAACTATATATAATATCTGTCTCAATATAGTGGACAATGAAGAAAAATTTTGGTAGGAAAATATTTAATACAATATTTCGGATTATCATAAAATAAATCATATTTCCATGAAAATGTCACCATAATCTTTATATACAAGGCTTAGGAAAACTTGACTATTGAGGTCTAATTGCCTTCAATTTTCATTTCCCTATGAAACCAATAATATGAATTTGAAAACTATCATGTTTTAATTAACAAATTAAATTTAATTAATGAGAAAATGTTATACATGGTATACAGACTTGAAATCTATTAAAATCGGTTCATGTGAGAATTCAACAAGAATTTTTTCTCCCACTAATTCGTGCTAGTGGAACTATTTTTATTACTAAGAAATCCCATGATACCTAGTAACAAACCTCTAAAGATAAAGCTTAAATGGGAAGGACCTTAAGATATATTTAATGAATACTCTAATATAAAATATTCTTTGATTACAATATATTGATGGAATATCACACTTTCCACTAATGGGAGGTTTCTCAATAAATAATTTTTATAGTTTCACAGTGGGATCAGAAATCCATTTTTCATGACTTCAAACTATATATTTTATGAACATCTTGTCAAGGGGAACTTATAAAAAAATTGAGACCAAGTAAATGTAGTAGTATTGGGAATCAGGTTTTTATCTTCATATGATAATGTTAATAGCATGTTTCTCTTTTTTTTTGGTTGAATTGGTGAAGATGGTAAAATAATTAAAGTTGGATGATTTTTATAGTCAGTTTTAAAAGAAGTGACCTAACCTCATACCATCCCCTTATCTTTTCTATTTAATCATTATTCCAATTTTTGATCTCTTTTTCCCTCTAATCAAGTGAAATCTCACCTGATTACCCTGGCCTAGAATTTTCGGTTAAATTGGAGTGATGGAACGACCACTTTAACCTCCAATATCCCCAGTCCTAGCAATCTGAGATATTCCATTACCCATAATTCATTCCATCACTCATTATCAAAAGTAATGGAAGGTACCTAAGTGGCATGTGTGTGTGATCTAGTAAAAAGGGAAGAAAAATTCAAAGTGAAATAAATAATAAAATATCTTATTCTCTGTGTAGTTCAAATAAATATAGAGATTAATATAGAATATTGAAAATTAAAATATAGAATTCATTGATAGGGGATATGGAGAATCTATCTAACTTTTCCCCTAATGGTTTAGTGTTCCATCACTAGATTATTACATCAATGAAATAAAATAATCCATGAATATGAAAAGTGAATTTGTTGGAATAGATTGATAATTGAGTGAACATAACATTACACCCTTATTTAGTGAATAGTTCATATTTTATAGAGAGATTATTCTAGTTATTTTATCTTTCATCCCCTTCCATTTGATTTTCATGGTCTCCTCTTCCAAGGAACTATGATTTCTTAATTAATTCCTCAAATTTTGTACCCACTTCAATTTCTTCATATTTCCAGCATGTTCATAACTCGATGATTTGGATTTCTCCAAATTATTGTACTCAAATATTTTTCATTAATGATTTTTCCTCCCATAATCAGGATTTTTATTCATTTATGATGGATATGAGTTGAATCACTTTACTATTATGTATATTAGAGGAAGATGAGTGTTGGTATTGTGTCACGTAAAAGGTTTATTAGATGATGCATGTTCTGGGTTTTTGGATTTAAATAATTTTATTAGCTTCAAAAAAACAATTATAGGACTCGAAGGTTAGACCTCAACAAGGGACTTGGGTATGTATAGTGTTGGCTATGTCCTGGATTGAGGTTAGATGTCAACAATTTCATATTTTATTTCATCAAGCTCTATATTTTTTTCCAGCTTTTTTCATTGTAGGTGTCTACAAAAAAAGTAATTTCCCACCTCATATGTGAGTTTTTGTATTGTTCGTAATTTCAGAAAGCTTAATCATTCATGGAATTAATATATAAAATATTCAAATACATTCCTTCAAAAATGGTGAGTCAGGTGTCAGTCTGTTTCATCTTCAAAGTAAGTCTCACTGAAATGCCTCAATACAATATGGAAAGGTAGGAAAATTTATGAGGAACATATTTGAGTCTTATTTATCCCAAATGAACTTGAGATTTAGTTCTTTTATCAATATTCTAATGGTGGTACGAAATTAGTCCATGTGGCGGAGTAGATGGATTATTCATATAATTTCAATTTAAGGTTCCATGCTTAGGTGTTCATCATCTACCGTAAATTTCTAACCGATCAACACTCACAAAAAACAAGAAAAAGTCTTGTATGGGAGAAAGAAAATTCTAGAACACAATAGATGTTTTTTGCACCACCAATTGGGATTATTTTCTAGAGGGTTTTTCATTTCTTTTTATACGCACACAATATCATTTTATATTAACAATGTAATTAACACCATGTGGAAGCCTTTATGAGGTCATACCACCTTGAGACCTTAAATGAAAACATAAATAAGGGAGAAATAATGTGAGGGAGGGAAAATAATGGTTGAATTAATCTATATTATTAAAATTACTTAACAATAACCACCTTGATTTTTATTACGTTCACCATATCTCAATTATTCCAATCTTCCTGCACAGCTCCTGAAACCAAGCATGCCCAAGTGACTTCATGTTAATGTTTGAAAAATGTTCCTCCCTTGAATCCTTCTTGTTTCTTTCTTTTGGTTTCTCTACAATTAATGTGGCATGTAGTATGGCAGGCTAGGAGTCCAAGGCATGGAATGTTTTTCCTTGGTATACATTGATATACTTTTAGGCCTTTGATGGAATGAGTTTTTATGCTTGTGCCTAAGGACACACATGGGCTTTCTATGATAAAATCTACACTCAATGTCTTATTATACTTATCACTTTATTCCTTATATTATGATATCTTCATTTTATCTTCAAATCATTTATTACACTAGTATGAGTGCTTTCTATTTTTCCAAAGGTGGATGGCTCATTGGCCATAGTGAATTGTAACTCACTAAAAAAAGATCACTGACTGAAAAATCAGGTGGTACTATTGGCCTGATAATATAGTTGATGGTGTGAAACTAAAGTGGGGTGTCGTTATGATTGGCATATAGTTCTTCTTCCATTTTATATGGAGATGAAGTGAACTCCACTATGGATTATAGAATGGACATCAATTTGACCATGTCTGGTGTTGAAATGTCTACAAAGTGTGTCCTACTAGGTTTAGGTGATGATATCGGGTCTCTGATAGTGTTTTTTGTCTCCTCTATCCCTTGTATACATACTATTGTGTGGTTGATGGTGAATTTATCCTCACTACTAAACACACCCTATTCATCATGAGGACTCCAACCCAATTTCTCTACATAATCTAAGATGACAGCATTTGTTACACGCATGCGCTTTACATTGGGGTCGTACATATGGTATGCCTTGGACCCAAACTCATACGCAATGAATATAATCGGTGTACCCTGGTCATTCATCTTCTTCAGATGAGGATTCATGTTCTTGACATGCATGATGCATCCAAAGGTTCAGATAAAGTAAACCACCAATTTTTTTCTATTTTATGCCTCATACGCCATCTTCTTGTTAGGGTTTTCTGTTGGTTCTCGGTTAAGGATGATGATAGAGGTGGAGATGACCTCACCCCAAAACATCCTGGGAAGGACCTTTTCCTTCAATATAAATTGAGCTATGGAAACCATGGTCTTTTTTTCTGTTCAATAAAACCATTCTATTTTTTTGAATAGGGAGTCATGATATGTCATGGTACACTACACTCAGTACAATATTTTCAAAATTCAACTAAAGTGAACTCACCACCATGGTCAGTGTAGAAGACCTTCATATTGTGCCCTGTCTTCGCCACAAATATTTCATAAAAGAACTTGATTTACACTAGCTGTTGTGATTTGATAATAATTATATTGATCCACATGTGATGTCTCATGTCATCCATGAGAAGTAGAAAATAATGATTCCCCCTTGGCTTTATCAGTGTGATCAGCCCATAGATTTAATCATTGACAAGTTTGAATACTTTCTCTATGTGATTCTTTTCTTTCTTGGGGAATGACACTCATTGTTGCTTCCCAATGAGGTAAATTTTACCCACATGATCAACCTAAGGAATCCCTCACACCATATCACATAGAGTGAGCCTGCACATGGCCTAAAAATTCAAGTGGTTGTACCTCGCATTCTTATGACATGCCTTTTATGGTACCCTTAAGGAAAATAATCTTGGTTGTTCAGTGTTATGTCTTAGCTTCTAAAACCAATCAGCGGAGTGATGTGCCTTGGCTAATAGACATTTTTTCTGGTCCTAGATAATCTAAATGACTCCATTGATTAGAACCTAATAACTACTATCATCATGATTCCCAATACTAATTATGGTTTTTGTGATCCTCGAGATGAATTACACACCCTCTAGAATGTGGTACTCAGTGGTATTATAGGAAAATAGGATTTTCCTTAACCCCTCTAAATTGATGACAGATCAATCACCAAACATGATGATGTATTGGATCCTAGATTAAGGATTGGAGAATACAGTCCAGGAACTAGTAATGTGGTTTGTGTCACTTGTGTGGAGGTACCACAGGTCATCATCATGCACCTCATCCTGAGATTTTTGTGAAAAGTCTTTCTCCCTAACCAGTCAGAGTGGACTGCATTATGGACATGTGGAATTCAGAGTGGTAGATCGTGGTGGTGGGGAATCAGGCACTTTGTTTTATGCCATTTTTATAAGGATTGATGGCTCATTTTCAACACTCTATACTAGATGAGCCTTAGACTATTTTATCCAACTGTGAAAATGTTTGTCGTTTTGACCCATCTTCTATAATAGCAACATTGGTATCCTAATACATCATTTCCATTTTTGGATATCCTATCATCTATTCAAGGTTGTAAGTAGCGTCGAATGTCATATATTGATTCTTTGAAGGGTCTCTCCCCCATCTTTCACTCATTTATCCATAAAACCCACTCCTCCTTAGTGGGGATAAGCTTCCCTCCAATGTCGATTGTGGGAACCAGCTCAAAATGGTTATCTACCACTTTTAATCTTCCTATTACCTCCTCCACTATGATATTTACGATGTTGATATGAATCTCAATTAAAAGGAAAATCATGGAGAACCTGGAGGGTAAGACACATAGATTCCTCTCAAAAACCTTCTGTTGAGGATCTGGACCACAAATGATTGTGATTTTTTATAAGAATGGTGATCTACATCACAAATTCATCCACTGATTCATCCTTATATAAATAAATTCCTTCATACATATTATATAACTTCTATGAAATTTCCTTGAGTATACAATCAATATTGATACGCATGGTCTTAATAGTATCTAATGATTCTTTGGCACTTGCATTGATGGTGAGTATGGAGATCATCTCTGGAGGTACAACATACAGGATAGCCTCAAGCGCCATTAAATATTCCTTGAGTTCAACACCACTAGTGTTGATGGAATCCCAATGTCTTCATACTTGTAGAAAAAAATTCATTATCAAGGACTAGTTGTTGTAGTTTGTCTTCATGAAGATTGGATACGCCATTGATACCCCGATCTACTTAACCACCCAATATAACCCTATAGTGATTCTACCACCATCAATTAGGAATCTAGGACATGCTAATGATGTTTGATAGAGTTAGGGTGATGAGGGATTGGATTCTGGTATCATGGATCAAGTCAACCATGTAATGATTCCAAATGTTTTAAATTTTTGACTAATCTACACCCATTAAACATAAGAGAAAGTCTTATAAGGGAAAAGGAAAATTCTAGAACACCAGTAATGTTTTTGTGCACTATAGACTAGGATGGTTTTTCGGTGGGGTTTTAATTTCTTTATATAGACATACAAAATCAAGGAAATTAACAATGTAATTAAAACCATGTTCAAGCCTTTATGAGGTCAAACTACATTGATCCATAAAATGAAAACATAAATAAGGGAGAAATAATGAGGGTGAGGGAAAGTGATAGTGGAATTAATCCCCCTTATTGAAACTAGTAAAAATGTTCTTCAGATCATGGATCTGATATAAGAGGCACAGAATCTTCAGTGTGAAGGAATGAAAGCGTATAGTCAAAAACTATAGTTTGATCAACTTTAGATGTTTGGTGTTCTTCTCTATTCAGTCATGACCCTACCATTATCCATCTCATATCTATAACATCATGGTTCTTCCTTAAGTGTTCAACATAGGTGTGGTATTGTTCAATATCATCAGAATAGGTGGCCCCATAGTGATTCAACTCTATGGTGGATGTCAACTCATCCTTTAATTGGTTAGAATTAGAGAATAGTGGAGTTCGGTGTCACTCCCATGGACATATTCCTTGATAGCTACTCAATCATCAAATTTTATTCAGTGCTGAAATTCTTCATCAAAGAATTATCAGCTTCTTCAGTAAGAATTTTAAATTCTACTCATCCTAATCTATATCAATAGTTGATGTTGACTAGGATTTTGTTAGATCTCCATCTATGTTTTATGGATTTGAAAATCAATTTTAGTGTGCAACTCAATAGTGTCTCGGGCTTGGTTCGTTTTCATGATCTTGATTTTTGAGTTTTCTCATATTTTTAGCTCTGATTGGTGTGGTTTGGATCTATTCTTCACCAATTAAGTTTTTTTAGAAGCTTCATCAATGGGTATCTTCCACATCTAAGCTCAATGATTTTTTTATTATCAAAATTGCAATGAATCCTCAGGCATAGTAGATGAAAATTTCTCTTTGTGGTTAATAGAGGTGGTGTACTATTACTTTGTTTTATGGTGAGCAAGATGAATTCCTTAGCTATATTTTAGTAGTTTTTTCATAGTTGATACAATATACAGGGCACAATAACTTAATGTCTTTCTTAAATATCACACTCATAGTCACTATTCATAGGTGCAGTTAATCCAATAGTTTTCTAAAAAAACATTCATGTAAGCTTGAAAATTACTTCATGTTGTAACTCTAGAAGTGTCATAATAGCTCCAAGAAATATCCAAAAATATTTGGCATTGAATCTTGAGATTTTATTTGTATTCTCTAAAAAAAATCCAAAATTGTTAAACGTATATTCAATCAAAAATAGGCATATGGTCACTCTACAAAAGGTATGGTTTCTCCGACCCACACACAATCACTTTTGGACTTCTTCAAACACAACCACCAGTATCATATAAATTTATACATTCTAATGTAGCAGATAAAAATAAAAACATTAAATAAAATTAATTATTTTAAATCATATGTATTTTCAAATAATTAAAGTACATTTTTATTTTTTTTATTTTTAACCAAATTAAATTAGATTGAAAAATTCAATTAAATCCAAAAAAAATAAAGAATAAAGAAATTCCATCAGTCCAACTTCGATGTTTTGGCCTGTATAATTTAGATCAATAATTGATTGATGATTAAACATCATTATCAAATCCACTTAACACATGAACTCCATTCCTACAAAATTAACATCTGATTATCCCAAATCAAATTTATAAAACAATAAAATCAAAAAATTAATGTATAGATTTTCTAAGAAATAAACATAAAAAGATCCACTAATTATAAACATTTCTAGACAATTAAAAATGAATACCATAATATAAAAAAGTAAATTTTTTGCCCATTTTTTGAATCAATTGATGGGCTTTTCAATGAAAAACATGGAAAAAATTAGAAATGTTTTACTTATATAAATTTTACATAATCCTTGTTACATTAATTTGAACTGCATATCACAAATTCCACTCTGTATAACACTAAAAGTATTTGAAATGAACTTAATTTTATGACCTGAAACTATATGGAATATTAGTTTATGTCTCATGATGTTAAACAACATGACATGCAGTCTATCCCACATGACTTTAAACTATTTAGAGTGGTCCATACCAGATGACGATAAACTACTTGGAGAGTTCTATTTAATATGACCTTAACTTATTAATTCCCAAAAATATAATATATTGGTATAAATTAGAGTTTCCATTATTATATGATTTGATAGTTATAGATTCACTAGTCATCCCTAATGTCATGGTTCATGTAACCTATGATAAAAATAACCCTAACTAGAAATATTTACATCTTGACTATTTTTAATGTAGGATATATAGTGAAACTTATATATATTAACTCAATCCCATCCAAAGATTCCATCTTCAGGTCAGACCACTCCCAGAAGAGAATACCTACACGCGATCGGGTCAATTATTTAATGGGTTGTGCATTAGGATGGGTTTATTTCAGGTTTTCTTTCTATTGAGACTCTAGTAAAGTCAGTCTTCTTCCCTTATCATTCTAGGATATTTATCCATTTCATTATGATTTTACCCATACATGTGTTATATATATGTAGATACCTTATAATAAATATGTGTGGCATGATTCTTGTTATATCATAATGCATAGTGACACCTAGTGGTATTAACCTAGGTCTATCTAAAAATCCATATCAACTTTATCCCCCTTCACAACATAGTGTTTTGGACATTTCAATAATGTTAGTCTCATCAATGACCTTACATTAGGTTGAATCCATTTCCATATTCTCCCTATATATTAGTCAAATTTATGAAGAGGCTACTTTTCAGAACAATGTTTGGATTGATTCTTGAAATCATAAGATACGTAGTGATGCTCAGGCTTCCTAATTTAGGTTTATCCATAAATCATATTTCATTAGTCCTAGATCTTAGTCTCTTACTCATTCAAATCATATTTATCATAGCATCCTAACACAAAAATAAAACCACCACACATTATCTTATGCATGAACCATATGTGTATAGGTACCCATTACCCAAAACTATGTATAAATTGATTTATATTTTCTTCTGATATATAGTGACACAAAACTATATTATCTCAGGGTTAGTAAATGAATATAATTGTTATATAGTACTCAAATATATCCTAATGTACAGGTTCTCTTCATTTCATGTTGGGTCTTCTTCAATGGCCTCTAGACTATGACTTTTTAAAAACTATGCATAGCTTGATACCTTTTTTCATAGGATATGTAGCAATTTTCATATTAACTATATTGAACTATACCAAATGCCTCATCCTAATCAAGCCCCACTTTATCATAACATCCAGGTTCTCTCTAATTCATGTTACTTTTTTCCCATAGGTTCACCACTAATATAAATCCATTTTACTTCTATGCATGATTCAGAACTACTCAAATATATCTATATAGATTTTCTTATTACATGTCCTTAAATCATATATAATTTGTGTCCTTATCACATGATATTAAATTAATAAACATATGGTCTTCCCCATATGACCATTGAACTTCTTGGATTGTTTTATGTTATACTACCTAATTTCCTCACATGACATCCAAATCTATGTAAGAGTCCTTAATGTATGATTCTTTTTCTAAAAAATGATTTTATGATAAAATGTTCCTATTTTAATGAATTATATTCTCATGTTTGGTATATCTTAATTCATCGTGGTTTTTTTATTTTCATCCCTAAATACTATGACATAATCATTTTACCTTCTCTCTACATATGATCCAAATCTATGCAAATACTTATTACAAATATTACATGTGGCTTAATTTCTATTATTTTAGGATACATTGTGGAATATGAACTATATAGTTCATAACTAGCCAAAAAATCTACTATTATTAAATATCTCTTAGTGTATGAGAATCCAAAAATTAACAACAAGTTATTTACATTAACTATAAACATATACTCTATATAATAACACCTAGATCTCTTATCTTGGGTATCAATATAAGGTTTACTTCTGGTTCTGAACGAGCACCAGAATAAAAAAAATTCCACAGGAAGAACTATTAGTGCATTAAATTATATTTTTATAGGATATCTAGTGATGTCCAAATTATCTATCATTGGCCCAATAATAAATTTCATCTCCATAAAACCATTCCTAGTGCAGGTCCTCCTCATTCAAGTGGGTTATTTTTATTTTAAACTCCATACTGTAAAGAAATATACTAATTAAAAACTATATGTAGATTCATTATTGTTATTTTATGATGCATAGTGATGTATGAGCCATATATCTCAAACAAAAGTTTAGATCATCATCCACTTACACTTCACTTAAAAATTATATAGTAATCCAACCTTGGTTTGTTTTGGAATGGATTGTTACAGTTACCTTTGAATATCCTCTCCCCATAGACCACCCATCATACGTTGACTATTTTAAATCACCGTAAACCATTCATGGGTATTGGTAATGACTTTTTTATTCCAAAATGATCACCAATTCTTTATAACGATATACATGAAAAATCTTTTCCCAACTAACTAGATACATGTTTTCATCTTGAGGAGAAGGTTCTCTAATCCCATGTGCCCTTAACAACACTATAATGGAACCTCTCACTCAAATCGGGTCAGTGATCATACTAATTTTCATCACATCCTATCTCAAATATCTCAGATTATTATTTATATCATTTTAATTATTTTTTAAAATATGTTAGATCACTCCTAGATTTTGAGACCCATTTGGATTGTCACACCCTCTTATCATTGATTTGGTCACTACAACCTTAAACATTGTATTGCTTGTTTGAGAAAATATGTATTAATAAAGGACCTTTACCATTCATGTTAAGTTTCCCTTATCTTAATATTATACACACAAACTCACCCTTAATCTATTTATCAGATATTTATAACCCATAAACCGCAAAAACTCTTGATATAATCATCATGATATAAACTAGATACAATTATCACTAAGGAAATATTTAGTGGAATAGATCTATCATTCATGATGGGATTACCACTCCCTTGTTTCCATGAATACGACCTCATCTTTTGGTTTAATTTTTTTGATCTTAGACAACATCTTCACTAGTTCTAATTTCAGGAAACGTAACTTCCAAAGGAAAGAGACATA
Source organism: Viscum album (assembly GCA_963277665.1). Lineage (NCBI taxonomy): Eukaryota > Viridiplantae > Streptophyta > Magnoliopsida > Santalales > Viscaceae > Viscum > Viscum album. Next base: position 592,458,720 of record OY728142.1, on the reverse strand, counting down.
GTACTCATCGGGACAAAAACCCAAAAATTTCAACCTAGGAAAAATCGAATTATCTTCTCGCTATATATGCACCTTGCATCTCCTAGGTAAAATTTGATTGTTTTAAAAAAATAAAAATGGAACAAAATATATATGGTAAAACCCCAAAAAAGGATAGTCTTCCCAAAATACAAGTTCCTTCTCACTAATTCTTTACTCATTCGTAGCTTATGAAAAATCGTGTAAAAGATAAAAAATACATAAATATTATAGGGACCACCATTTATCATTTCCAAAATTCAAGATATGATCTCTAGTTCCATAAACATAGGAAAAAGTTAGAACACCCTTCTGGACCTCACATATATTGGTTGAGATGATTTGTGGGAAATATACAAAGTTTTAATTTTAGTGTACTTGATCCCCTTTGATCATTGAAATAATAATTTCAAACCCCCTTCATGATTTTCATTGTGATGATTCGTTCAACCCTCTAATGTTTTAATGAACTAAAATTGGATTATAGAGATGGAATATGTGCTTATATTTCTATTTTACCAATATGCATCTAAAATTGTGAGTTTAGAAGGAAGAAACATCTCATTTCTAGCTAACCTTGGCTTATAGTGATAGTAAATGTGTCGATATATCTGGCCAACCTATATCTATAAAAGTGAACAAGATTAAGAGGAATCAAAATATCATGCTCCTTTTTATCATGAACTCATCCTATCTTATAGTGATGGTATGTTTGCCTCTATATTCATCCCACCAATATTTATCAAAGGTGACATATTTTAAAGTCATTGGATTTATTTACATACATCATTGACTCAAGTTTTTTGAGTTATAATTTAACTGATTCATTCCAATACAATGTTCAACTTGATTCAATAATCATGATATTACACTTTTTGACTTCCATATATTATCAAAAATTTATATTTGATGTCACACAAGAGTTAAAAAATTGAAAAAAAATCAGGATAAAAATATATTTCATTTAGTGATCTAGAATAAGAGATAAGTGTCTAAAATTTACAGTCTCTCTCTCACCCACAAAATTTACACGGCACACTCAATTGAATATTGATGTTGTTCATTGAATAATATGAGTCATTGATTACCTAACATAGTGTATCCAACATTGAAACTTCTAACTTTGTATCAAGTTTTAGCTATTATTCCCTTACAACAACATTTATCCCATCCTTTTCAACTTTTTCATCAAGATTTTATTATTCCTTAATCATTTTATCGGTGATGGATAATTGTAACTGAATTTAGTCCACTAGGGACATTTTTTTCATGAATTCGTGTTGTCATTTTGTGGCCACCACTATATATTGTGAAGCTTAGTGAAGAGCCATGGTTCTAATACTTGTAGAGTGGGATATATATTATATAATAGATAGATTCAAAAAGAGTCATGCCACTTACTTCTGATCACTAATCACCTCCTTCACTATAGATTGTCTTAGATGAGATTCATAACCTCTATATCCTAAGGTAGTGACCATGTTCTAAAGGTGATAATGATGGCCTCTCAGCTCATTGAGGGCGATATTAGGAAACAACCTCTAAATATTACTCCATATACACAGTCATATCCTTTGTTGAAGTAAGACATACTCTATTTGTGAATCAGAATCCATCATAGGGATTAGTATATATTTTGGAACAAAATCACTCAAATAGGGTCATTTATCAATCTCTCTGAGTGAGTTAGCATAAAACTAGTCAATGCCTCCTAAGAATACTACTAACCAAGGCACCAAAGTAATAAAACATAGTGTTTCTGTGGACTGAGGAAAGACTATTAAAATAAATATTCAAAATATGTTAGTGAGTATACATGATAGAAAATTAAATAACAAAAGGTGTGAATAATCACTTTTATTCATTGGTGTGTTAACTTATTCAACCATAATAACCACATTGGAATGTGTATAAGAATGGTTTTATCACAACATTCCCTACCTAGTACTTTGAGATGCAGGGTTCACCTTTGATGGAATTACACTCAATAGTTTATTTTTTCACTCATAATTCATATTTGACAAATATGAATTCTAAGGATCACCATGGAGGACTACACATAAAAAACAATTTTTATAAAAAATGATAAATAACTATGAATGTAAATATTACTTAGCTTCCGGAAAATATAAATCTAATGTGGAAACCATCAATTTAGGATGACTAACCAGATCTTCAGCATTCATATGGCCTTCTATTAAGACTATATGAACCTATATGATGTATAGTACATTTATGTCAAGATATGATTCTAGCCACTCTTGGTCATCGCCTGTTGATATCTTTGTAGTCTTCCATTCAAGGAGTGTAGAATCTATATTCACTTTAGTAGGTAGTATCCTTGAGTTAATAAATCTTAGTATGATATCTAGGTTAGAAAATGGATCATTATTGAATCACAAATTCATCTTAAGAGATAAATGTCCAAATATAGTAGTTACATGTCATCCCCAAGTGGATTTAGAGTTCAAAAAACATTTCTATCTACCACCTTTGTATTTACATAGAAGATATATCTGTGGTAATAACTACTAGTGGTGAGACTAGAAAAACCCATAGAGAAATAGAGGTTTCTTTCTAGAGCTGCCCCGTTAAAGAAGGGGAATCTTATTCTTCAAACCTATTTCCCAAGTAAGCAGTAGGGCCATCCAATATTCATATGGCCAAATATTATAGATATATCAAGGGATACTAAGATCCTCTAAATTATAATAAAGATTTAAAAATTAATTAGTGATGATAATAATGAAATCATGTTAAGTGAATGTGGGGTCACATTTTTACTCTTCCTACGACGATCCCTAACTAGTTTCTTCTTCATCAGTGGTGTCTTTTTTCACTAGAATTCTCACACCATCACCTCTAAATGTATCATAATCTTCTCCATTAATTAAATAAAGTTACATAAATTTAAGTAATTAATTTGAGTAAAAGTTTCAACCTTTGAGTGAATATATTATTACATTGATTTTATTGATATATTACTTCACTTATTTAGGATGGATCTCATAGGATATGTTGATATTTATGGTCACCTACTCAAATTATATCATTAACAATTCTTCTACCCAAAGTGGATCCCTGATGTCATCTATAGAGGAGGAACTCTTCCAAGAATTCAACTTCATCTCGTAATTTTGGAATGAATCTTCATTAGGGAGCAATATTAGAGCAGATATTGCATCTATTGATAGGGGATTGTATAGATGCCCCGCCCCTTTCTAGAGAATCTAGGACACTATAGGATTTATTATTATAAACCTATTATGAGGTATTCCTAATTTCATTAGTATTTAATTCTCTTAACCAACTTCAATCACTAGTGGACCATTGAATTACAACACTAGGTCAACTACCTTCCCATCGATTTATGATTAGATCCTATCCTTAGTACATTCAATTTAAAACTCAATGACTACATTGACCTGTGGGAGGGTAACTTTAATACCCATATCCTACCATATGAACATCAAACTAAACTGTCACACCACCATGGTTATTTTTTTGACATATGTACTTTAATGTGTGATGATTCACTTATTCCTCACATAGAGAAATTACCTCATGAATCTGTAAGGTTCATACCCCTCATAGATGATCTCCCAATCAATAATGGTTTCCATCACACCATATCTAAAAGATGGTATGTGAATTTTTGGTGGATTCTAGTTTCATTTTCAATTGTTACACCATTCAAACAAGGATATGAAATAAATATGAACATATTATAGAAGTTTATAATGTTTCTAACATCTCATTCATCAACTAAGAATACCCTAACTACACATATGCTTTTGGGAAGGGTCTTGATCCATATTCATGGAATAGTTTTGTAATTTATGAACTCATAACCTCTCATATTGGTTGTGATCCTACCCCATTGAACCTAAAAAAGAAAGAAAAATGTGTTAATTGTTCCTTACCCCTATATATGTGTTTGGGATATAAGAAGATCTTGGAAAACATTGAAAGTGATATAGTGATATATATTTCAATTTCTAGTTGAGTCTCCATCCCTAAGGTCCCAAATATAACACCAGTGTCTGACTCGTATACTAAGAGAATATATTTACTAATTAACAAGGCTATAAAGACCTCCAAATGGAATATTTGGTTTACCCTAGGGGTAACCTACTAACCCCATTCATTATAGCATCCTTACTCTAATTTCATATATTAGTTACCTAAAATCCCAAGTGTTTTATGGGTTGGAAATATTTAAGTCCTACTCGTATGTGGCTTCTGATAATTTATCATAATTAAGAGATAGACTCAAACACTAAAGGGTTCCTTAATTCAGGGGTGATGATCTTTTATGATTATGTTACTATCCAACAAGAGTGGGTCTTTTGTGGGTGAGGGGATTGTATCCATATTTTCCCATACCGAGGTCAAATAAATTAATTCTTCATACATATCCCACAAAATCATAGCCTCCCTGATCATGATCACATCCCATAGGCTAATCCCATATTCTCTGTATATCAGGTATAATTTTATTATATCAAGGATCCATCTAATAATAAAATATGGGATTTTTTCCTATTTTAGTGGGTGAATAGTTTTAATACCCACACTATTTCATATATACCTACCACTCTGAGGTATTTCCTAAACACTTGATATATTTGGCACACCCATAAGGTCCAAGCCTAGTCCATACCAAAGATTTATTTAGGGAAAATTACCTAAATAGAAGCCCACCCTAATCTACAATCAATGAAGGACTTACAAAATATATGTGTTTCAATGGAGCTTAGGTTCTGGATTATGTCATCCTTAATACAGTTAAAAAGGTGTGAACTAAAGAATATATCGTTAAATATGATTATCATATCTCATTAATTAAACCTCAATAGAGATGTTGGATTAGTGTAACTCAATTTTACTATTGATTTAACTCCTTGGTTGATTCTCTGGTTGAGTTATAGGAATGGGCCAATCACTCGGTAGTCTAAATCTATAAATGGGAAGCCTTTCTGAGGCCGATTTTTCCCAAATTCATTCTCCCATAATATTTGAGAGTAGAAAATATCTTGTGTAAACATTATGGAATTGAATGGCTTCAATAATGTCAAAAATATATGTTCTCCTCACATTGACTTATCAGATAGTTTATTTTGGATTCATTTCTTTAAATGGAAAAAGAAATTAGTCCCCAATATTTTTATGGAATAAATTTTCTAAAAATTAAAAAAAAATTAAAAAAAATCCATTGAACTTCTTTATAGTGGGTCTCATAATAAAATATGTGAATTAATGAAACTATCATAAGCACTTTGGAAAAAATAATGTTCACGTAGACTATATATAGTACCTCACTAGGTTATTTAGAAGAGATTTTAATTTTTGTAGAGAATCATTCATGAGTTTATTTTTCTATAAATCTTAAAAGACTCGTATTAAATGAAGAGAAGGTACTATAAAATCACAATGTATAAAATGAGTACCAAATTATCCTATATATAGGGGAATGGATAATTTGAACACCACATAAAAATTATGTGGGTTGTGTAATGACATTTCCATCATTTTCACCTCAAATGGAACCCAAACCATATCACCACTGGCCTAAGGGGCATCCCCAATCCCACCATGAGGATGATAAGTATCGTAGGAATAAAAATAGTCATTGGGGATGATTTTTCCTAGATAAACATGATTTAAATAGTTGTGAAATTTTTCTAAAATTATGGCACGGATCATTCATATGTAGTATGTCCACACCAAAACAAATAAGAATAATAAACCTAATAATAAATTTAAACCTAGTATAAGATAAAAAAGATATAGAAAACAAGTTCCTCGGATCACTAGATAACACCTTCACCTATAAATATATCATCGTCCCACTATGGCCTATAGATATATAGTTCACCACCAATAACCATAACTAAAATCAAGAAATTGACTATGTGGTTAAAGATATTGAATATCTAAAAATAAAAACTCATATAATTGATTAAACTATCCCATGTGACCTGAGCTCACCCTCCTTACAAACCCATTTCATATTCCATGAATCAAATCTAAAACCCACAATACCACTCTGTCTACAAACATTGAATGGTGTGAGCTAGGTGTGAGATTGATTTCCCAGTAGGTAAGAAACATAGATTCCATGCTTTTATTTTCTAAAATAAATAAAAAAATTGTTTTAAATACATTTAGGAAATATATATTAGGAGTGATCATATGAAAACTAAACCACACAATAAACCTCTTCATAAAACATCAATCTATTTTATTTAAACAAAAATATTCACTAAAAGTTCATTTTTTCATCCACGAACACTTTTATAAAAACACACACTTTTAGAAATCTATTTTCAAATAAAACCAAACCACATAAAACATTCTACTAAAACAACTTTCTTATATACTTAAAAAATTATACAAAAAAAGGAAACCAATGGAGATTAAATGTAGTGAAATCTAAAGAAATAAATAAATAAAATATTAATAAGAATCTAAATTTTATAGTATATAAGCGATAAAAATAAGTAAAGGAGATAAAAATAATCAAAATATCTTCTTTAAAAGTGAAAGTGGGAAAAAATAGCATGTACAGCATAAGAATAATCTATGAAATAGGGTAATAGTTCTAACTTATAGGTTCTGAAGGTAATAAACTCACTCATACAACACTATCTTACTATGTGACCTGATAAAAAAACAACTTTGGCCTCTCTATGACACTATGACAACCACTATCTAGTATACTGGCTAACTAGATCAAAATCCATATGGTTACCTGCCAACCTATTGTCTCCCATGAGTAAACCACAAAACATACACCCTATCAATCATCATTTATAAACAATAACATCCTAAAATAATATTAAAACTTCAAAATCATTCCTTGTAATGCCTGAACCCCAGAATCCCAGAGCCGATGCATTATCTTATTACATTGACATGATTATAAGGAATCAAATATCGAAGGACGGATTAGTTTTTCTATCCTGTAAATCCATATAATATGCATGATACCCATAATACATTAGGAAACAAAAATTAAAAACATGATACATAAATAAATAAAATAAATTGCACCCTTGAAATCTTATTCAATGATTTCTTCTTCATTACCTAGAGAAATGAAACATAATAACGGTGATCTCAAATAATTAGTAAGGGTAAGTCAAGTGGAACAAATAATTAATTAGTGAGACTAAATCCACATGGAAAGGTGATAAACTATAAACACATTCTATTCAATAACTAGCTAAGGAAAAATCAATATGGCAATGTAAGAAACTGAAACACGTTCCATTTAATCAATAAACTAAAAATTAAATGTATCCATAGATATATCAAAGAAAAATATCATGGATTAATAATAAATGGAACTAAATGATGGAAATTATTAATTATTGGACATCATGTCTTAGTAACATGAAAACATCTACTATCAATATCCATCCTCCGGATAGTTTAAAACTACAGATAGAACCCTATTTAATTTTTGCAACTTATTTGTCTCCTGAGAACCTATCGATGCATCGAGGAGCAATTTAAAGTCTAATATCCACCCTTTATTACATGTAAAAATCGTTCACCCTATCTAATAATCAATTTTAACAATATACAATATGCCTTATCCAAAATCTATATTGAATAAAAGATACAAATTCATCAATAATTCCCCAATTAATCAAATAACTGTCATAATAAACATCATATGTGAAATGATATACAATTTAAGAAATAATAGTGTCCATATTAATGATATATGAATATTCAAGGAGATTTAAAATGAAAATTTATTACAAAAATAAGTGATATTGAAAAATTTATCATTTAGAACATTCTTGAGGATAATAATCTTTAAACATTCTATAGTGTCACATACCTCTTTGAAACATTTGAATCATAATATCCAAAATGTATCAGATTAAATAAAACTTATAATATCATGATAATAATTTAATACAATATATAACATGAAAAATTAAATATATACACCAAATAAAATTGAATTGGTGCATAATAACAAATAAGTCTCAATAGAATGTAATTTGAGGAGAAATTCCCTTACCTTATCCTTTATTTTCATAGTGTGGTATTTAGACTCATGTATAGCGGTTTAAAATATGTTACTAACTAATACTGGAACTATACTAATGTTTATAATATCATATATCTTATTCTTATAATATCTCATTACCATTTTTTTAACAACCTTTAATTATTTTAACTATTTAGGGTGTTAAATGCCTAGTATATCAAGTATATTTTTAATTGTTATTTATTGTTCTTATTAAATACAACATGGTTACATAATTTACATAATTTAAACCATGATATTAATATCATATGTATCCATTATATATATATCTAGAATAAATTATAATATTTGGAGATAATAAATGGTATGCAGCGTTCATGGAAACAGTAGTATGTACGTACGCATGAATGCTACTTTCATTTTTTCATATTTAAAAGAATGAAAGTAAATGATTAATATTTATATTATAATTATAGTACAATATTTATTTAATATTTTTCAAATAATTTTTATTAAAAATATTCATAATACGTTCCATGTATAGTGTCAATGAATCTCATCACTTCGAGGGGGGGTATCCCACACTTCCTCAAACGATGTTATCGTATCAACTCAAAATTGAATTTATTAAAGTTATGTGTTATAAAAGGATTAAATAAGTATAAATACATAATAATTATCGTATATATAATACATAAACATATTTTACAACATAACAACCACCATGAGAAGTGGTAAGAGAAAATTGAACAATCTTTCATGAGGTAGTAGTTTATTAAACACCGAAATAGTATGTTTTTACCAATTAGATTGAGGTGTGTGTATGTGTAGTTTAAAAATTTTACATAAAACCATAATATTATATTGAGGATTATTTTTTATATATAAGTACAGAATAAGGATTGTTTAGGGAGTGGATAATGGAAATAAATTTAAAAGGCTTGAGAGAAGACGTTGCCACCAAATTGTTTAACTACAATTGGTTGGTTACAAAAGGATTCCTTGGATGGATTTCAGCTGAAAGGGAGGATTAAAGTTCTGGGGGGATTTTGGGAATCTATATGGGAATATATTTATTTAAAATAAGTGGTTTTAGATTTGTGAGGAATGGGGATATGTGGTGTCCTTTTATAAGGGAGGAATAGGACTCACATGGTATTGTTGAGAAGAAGTTAGGTGTACCCACGTTTTTAACTAAAATTTCTTAGAAAATAATAAAAATAAATAATGTGAGGTTCATGGAAGAATTATGGCTAGAAAAATGGGTTTTATACAAGTTTCTTGGTCATTTGGGCCCTTAAGTTAAAGGTTTAGTCCTTTATTGAGCTTAATTTTACCTTAATTGTTGTAATTAATTTTAATTACTTTCACTAATATTTTTAATAAAATAAATTTGACCATATAATACATTATAAATTATTTTGATTCCAAATATTAAATCCATTTTTTATAATTCCAATCATTGAAGTGGAAAAAATTAATTTAAAATTCATCCCACAGTAAGGATGAAAATGTGGGGTTTTAAAGTAAAAAGTGAAAGTTTGATATGATTTTAAAATAAATTTCAATGTCAAAGTTATTACAATGAAATATATCATATTAATTAAAAAAACATTATCTAATTAAACATTAAAACAAATTATAATTATAATTTAACTATATAATTAAATATTATGAAAAATCATTTTTGAACTAAAATTTAATATTTTTAACTATTCATTAAATACTTAAATGTTTTAGAAAAATATAAATAATTAACCCTAACATAATTATTATGTTTCTATTTCTTATATGAAGTTTATTTTTAAATATTAAATTAATTAATTTGTCAAAATTAATATTTAATATGATTTCTCAATTAAAATGTTTTAAAATTACCTTTATAAAAATATTGGTTTTTATGTGTGAGATAGACTTTGTTCTAATCATATACATATCAAATATAATGGATGTATATCCAAAATATTTTTTTTAATATATAACATATATATTTAATAAAATACATTAACTAATTTTAATTAATTATGTGTTTTAAGATAAAACTCCATTGGAAACATAAAAATAATTTTATTTCATTTTATATGCAATTTGGTTCTTATTTTAATTCCTCATTAATTAGTAACCCATAAATTCATTTAATATTTATATAAACCATAAATTTTCATAAGTTAGTTAATAATATTCATAACTACTAACATAACGTCTAGGTTATATCATATTATTATAAATAATAATATTTTAATAGTACATTGTTATTTGGTGAAACTTGGTCTTACGTGTAACACAAGATATCGTGGAAGTTAAATCTTGAATGTAGTGTAATATAACTCATTTTTGTGTTCATTACAAGCTATATAATATATTATATTTATTTAATATTGTGAATATATTTTTAAGTATCAGGTTATTACATTCCATTTTTACACTTGGTGTTGTGTGTCATAAAGGCCTTTGAATACAAAGTTGTACTTTTGAATTTCAAGGTGTTATATTCTCCCCACATTAATTAAATTTCATCCTAACAATTTAAACTCTATATTGTTAATAGATTTTTTGATGTTTTCTATGTTAAAATCCCATATTGTGAGAAGTTTACATAAAACGTATTATCTAAAGGAGAGAATGGGAAGTGAAAGGGTCAAATTGAATAACATATAACTAGGTCTCTAAGTAGTACAAAATTTTTTGAAAGTATAGATACGTACTTGGAGGAAAATTGTAAATATTTATAGGGAGTGAATTAGGTCATCAATCACAAACAAGTGAATGATAAATATAATGTTAAGGGCCTAAAATCCATAAATCTATTATCATTTATAAGGCCATCAGTTCAACAAAAAATAAGATATTAGGAAAACATTTTTTCCTGAAGATACTTTTCCTAATGTTGAGGAATTATTTTACTACCGATTTATAGTTAGTTGATATATTTATATAAATATAATTTCAATATTTTTTTTGATTTGATCTATTTTCCAATTCATTCAAAAATTAATATTGATTCTTAAAGAAACAATACATTTCTAGAAGATATTATGGCCCATAAAAGAGTGAAAAGTATGAATATTTATCTTCAACTATATTCTTACACCAATATGGTTAATAGATTAATCTATAATCCTAAAAATTGATACTACTAGTTCATCATTAACATTTCTTTGTCAATTTCATTAACTAAAAATAATGAAAAATTAACCCAAATATTAGGTAGGTTCGAGGTTAGCGTGAAACCCTTATCATCCTTCGACCATGGGTTCAAGACCCACGGCCTTGCCGAATTAGATTGGTAGTCACCCAAAATATAGGTTTTCCATTTATAAAACCATATTAATATGTTCTCGTAAATAAATATAATGTAAATCCTTTAAATTTAATCATTAAAAAAATATTGACTACGGTTTTCAATGCATCTTCAATACATAAATACTTTATCCATTTATTTCCACATAGGTACTTCTTGGGTCTAGGGTCTATCCATAATATAATTTATAGGATTTATAAATCATGAAACCTTATCTTTAGTCTAAAACACTATATGTTTATCCTATATTATTCATTACAAAAATACTTTCTAGTTATTTGTAAATAAAATGTAAATTATCCTAAGAATATCCTCTAAGAGTATCAAACTAGGTGTGCAGTAAGGATGGTTTTTGTGTACCATGTTACCCTAAGTCAAGCTCGGAACACCTTGTTGGAGTTATTACTCATAGGTACATATATTTCAGAACCACTTCCACTTTAGTATCCATATAAGGAATTATTGCTTGGAATACCAACATAATCATTGCCTTACCAAAATTCTATTATGTTCTCATTTATTTATCCTCAAATTATACCTTAGGGTTATGTTCTCTAACCTATTATTTCATAAATATAGTTCACATAGTTTCAACTAATCTTCCTCTGATGCCAACTATAGAGACCCTACCCTAGATATCCCAAAGCTGATGTCTATTACTAATTACAGTGGCATGATTACAAGGAATCAATCCCTGAAGTACCAAATAGTTTAGTAATCTTAGTAAAATTGATAAATACATGATAATTTTATTGCAAAATAATTCACTAATTACAACATAATGTTTTCCATGTTTATAAACAAATTAATTCAAATATAACTCTAATCCATCTAGTAAATCCATATATATATTTCATAGTACACTTCTGGGATTTTGGGGAAAATAAATGTAATAAGGATGAGATCAAATGATTAGTAAGGGTAACTAAAGCAGAATGAATAATGAAACAATGAGAATAAATTGATGTTTCAAGGTGATTAACTAAAAACACATTCCATTCAATAACTAGATAAATAGAAATCAATATGGAATGGTAAGAAACAGAAACACAAGAAATGTAACCAATGAAATAAAAATGAAATGTTTCTATAGATATGTAGACAAAAAATCTCATGGATGAATAATAACTTGAACTAAAATAATGTAATTATTAATTAATGTACATCATGTTTTAGGAACATGAAAACATCTACTATCATGATCCCTCCCCTAGAACGTTTAAAACAAAATATAGAAACACATTTAATTTGTGAAGATTATTTGCCTCATTAGAGCCTGTTAATGTATCAAAGAACTACATAAATTATGTGATCCGATAATTATTTCATGTACAAATCATTCATATTTAATATTAAATTTTATCAATATGCAATATGCCTAATAAAATATCTGTATTGAATAAAAGATATATATTTATCAATAATTCCCAAGATAATCAAATATCTATCAAAGTAAAACTGTATGTAAAATGACATATCTTTTAGGAAATAATAATATCAATCATATAAAAATATTTATATTCAAGTAAATTCACAATAAATATGATTAAAAAGGATGTGATATTATAAATTTTATCATTAAGATCATTCTTGAGGACAATAATCTTTAAACATTACACAGTGTCCCATACCACTTTCAATAAATTGAATAATAATATCTAGAATTTATGAAATTAAATGAAAGTAATAATATACTGATAATAATTGGATTCATGATATAAAATAAAAAAGTCAGTATATATACCAAATAAAAGTTAATTGGATCATAATAACAAATAATTTTCAATGGAATGTAATTTGAGACGAAATTACATTACCTTATCATTCCTTTTCATTGTGTGGTATTTATCCTCCTATATAGTGGTTTAAAATATCTTAATAAATAATTAAAAATCCATAATCATGTTTATAATATCATATATCCTCTTCATAAAATATCTCATTACCTATTTGTTTACAACCTTTCATTGTTTTAACCATTTGGAGTGTTAATTGCCTAGTTTGTTGAGTATGTTTTAACTTGTTATTTGTTCTTCATATTAAATATAACATGGTTACATAAATTCCATAATATAAAACATTATTTTAATATAATATATATCCAGTATATATTTACCTAGAAGAAACCCTAATATTTGGAGATAAGAAATGGAATGCACTGTTCATGGAGACGGTACGTAGTAAGAACTCATGAACACTACTTTCATTTTTTGGTCGTATTTAAAAAAATGAAAGTAAATGATAAAAATTTATAATATAATTCTATTACCATATTTATGTAAAATATTTCATGTATTTTTATTAAAATTATCCATAAATACATTCCATGTATAGTGTGAACGAATTATGTCGCTTCAAGTCGGCGATAGTCCACACTTCCTCAAATTATATTATCATATCAACTCAAAATGTAATGTATTAATGTTATGTGTTATAAAAGTATTTCACAAGTAAAAAAGACATAAAAATTATAATATATATCATATATAAATATATTTTCCATCATAATTTCTTCCATGAGAGGTGGTAAAGGAAAAATTAAAATTCATCATTTTGTGAGGCAGTAGTTCTCCGTACGTAGATATAGTATGTTTGTTACTCATTATATGGAGGTGTGTGTATGAGTAGGTATAACCATTTATATAAAAACATAATATTATATTTAGGATACTGTTTTTCTTATATAAGTATGAAATAATGATAGTTTACGGAGTGTGTAATGGGGAATGGAAATAAAATTAAAAAACATGAGAGAATATGTTACCTCTTAATCAGGTAAGTACTTTTGGTTTTTACCAAAAAGGCTTAATTGGAATGATTTTGGACCAAAGGGGGGCAACAAATTTTATGGTAGGGATTTTGGAAAGATATATAGGTAGATATTTTTTGAACATAAGTGGTTTGAGAGGTGTGAGGAATGGAGAGAGGGGGTGTCCTTTTAGAAGGGAGGAAAAGGAATCACTTGGTATTTATGAAAAAAAGTTAGGTGTACCCACGTTTTTTGTTAAAAAAACCCCTTAAAACCCTAAAAAAAGTTAATGGACTAATTATGGCCATAAAATGGGGTTTTGACAGGTTTCTAGGTCATTATATCCCTTCAGTTAAAAGTTTAGTCCTTTATTAAGCTTAATTTTACCTTAATAATTGTAATTTATTTTAATTACATTCACTAATATTTTTGGTCAAAAAAAGTTACTCTTACTAGAAATTATAAATTATTCTAATTAAAAATATTTAATCCATTTTTTCAATTTAAAATCATAAAATTGGTATAAATTAATTTAAAATACATCCCACATGAGGGACGACAATGCGTGTTTTTAATGTAAAAAAACACCTGAAAGTATGCTATGTTTTTATAATTAATTTCAAAGTGAAAATGATTCCAATGACATAAATTGTATTAATTGATAAAAAAAATTATCCTATTAAACTTTAATACTAATTAAATATATAATATTTCTTTATAATTAAATTAGATGAAAAGGCAGTTTTGAACTCAAATTCGATATTTTTAACTATTCATTAAAAAATGAAATGTTTCGGGAAAATATCAAAAAGTAAACCAAGCCTAATTATTATTTTTCAATTTAAAATATTAATTTTTTTGACATATTAAATCAATTAAAGTGTCAAAATTAAGATTTAAAATGTTTAATCTATTAAAAGGCGGTAAAATTGCCTTTATAAAAATATCAGTTTTTATGGGTCAAATATGGTTTGTTATTATATTATTCATATAAAATACAATGGTTGAATATAAAGAATATTTTATCTGATATATAAAATATATATTTCATTAATATCATTTGATAATTGTAATTAATTATGTTTATTAAGATAAAACTCATTTGGAAGAAAAAAATGTATATATTTCTTTTTATATCCAATTGGTTCTTATTTTTATTTCTCAGTAATTGGTAACCCATTAATTCATTTTATATTTATATAAACCATAAATTTTAATATGTTAGTTGATACTATTCATAATTTCTAACATAATTTCTTGGTTATATCATATTATATAAAATAATAATATTTTAATAATATAATGTTATTTGGTGAAACTCGGTCTTGCGTGTAATGTAAGATATCATGGATGGTCGTTCTTGCATGTATTGAAATAAAACTTACTGTTTAGTTCATTAAAATCTATATAATATATTGTATTTATTTAATATATTGAATATATTGTAAATTTTCATGTTATTATATTCCCTTTTTACACTTCGTGTTGCATTCCATAAACATCGTTGAATAAAAAAATTACTTTAGAATTATAGGGTGTTACATTCTCTCAACATTAATTAAATTGCATCCTTGCAATTTAAAATTTATCTTTTTGATATATTGTTTGATGTTTCCTATGGTGAAATCCCACATTGTGAGAATATTTCATAAATCATCCTCTGGAAAATAGAGAATGGGAAGTACTGTGGTCACATGGAATAAGATATTACTTGGCCTCTAATTAGTAGATAATTAGTGGAAAGTAGAGATAATTAATTTAAAGAAACACATAAATATTTATATTAAGTGAATGAGGTCATCAATCACAAACAATTGAATAATAAATATAATGTTTGGGGAATCAAATCCAAAAATCTGTGATTTTTTAGAAATCCATCAGTTCAACAAAAAATGTATTTAGACAAAAAATTTCTTTAAGATTAAATTACAAATGTTGAGGAATTATTTTACTTCCTATGTATACATACTTGATATATTTCTATAAATAGAATTTAAAATTTTGGTTGTGCTTTGATCTATTTTCCAGTTCATTCAAAAATTAATATTGATGCTTGAAGTAAGAAAATGAATTTCTAAAGGATATTAAAGCCCATAAAATAGTAAAATGTCTGACTATGTTTCTTTAACTATATTTAAAACCCAATATGGTTAATATATTAATATCCAATCCCCAAATGTTATAAAATTAGTTCATCATTAACAATTGTTCATAAAATTTTTTAACTAAAAACAATGAAAACATAACTAGGAAATTGTGTAGGTTAGTGTTTAATGTAAAACCCTTATTATCCTTCGGTCATCGGTTCAAGACCCATGGCCTTACCGGATTTTACTAGTTTTCACCTGACATAAAATTTTTTCTTTTCAAAAACTATATTAATATAATTTCAAAAATAAATCTAATGGACATCGATAAAATTTTTTCATTAAATATACTCTTTAATATGGTTTTTAATACAACCTAAATACATAAATACTTAATCCACTTATTTACACATAGGTCCTTCCTTGGTCTAGGATTTATCCATATTATCATTTCTTAAATTTCTAAATCAAGAAACCATGTCATTAATCTAAATATCCTTAGGTTTAACGTAGATTATTCATTATCAAAATCTTTCATGGTTATTTGAAAAGATAATGTTAATTATCCAATGAATATCTCTCAAGAGTGTCAAAGTAGGTGCGTAGTAAGGCATTTTTTCAAGTACAAAGTTATCGTGTGTGAGTCATGCTCGGAACACCTCTTTAGATTTATTACTCTTAGTTACATCTGTACCAGAACAAAATCCACTTGTAGTATCCAGATAGAGATACATTTCAAGTAAGACTCACATAATATCTACCTTACCAAAATTCTAGGATGTTCTTCTATACTTATCCTCAAATTTTACCTTAGGGTTATGTCCTCTAACCTATATTTTCTTAAATCTGGTTTCCAAGGATTCAATTAAATATCCTATAATACCAACTATAGTAAACCAACCATAGATAACCCAGAGCTGGTGTCTTCAACTAATTACATTGGCCTGCTTACAAGGAATCATGCGCTGAAGGACCAAAGAGTTTTGTAGTCTTAGTAAACTAGATACATACATGATACTTTTATTATAAAATAATTTACTGATAATAACATAATTTTTTTCTTCTTTCAAAATAAATAACGTGGAGGATTACTCTAATGCATCTAGTAAATCCATGCATATCTTTCATAGTAGACTTCTTAGATTCTTGGGGAATGAAACATAATAAGGGTGACCTCAAATGATAAGTAAGGATAAGTAAAAAAGGATGAAATAATGATTTATTTAAAATAAATCAACCTGGAAATGTGATTAACTAAAAAATATTCCATTCAACAACTAGATAAGAAAAAATCAATATGGATTGGTAAGAAACTAAAACACATGCCATTTTATCAATGAACTAAAAATGAAATTTATCCAAAGATATGTTGATGGAAAATATCATGGCTGAATAATAACTGGAACTAAATGAAGGTAATTCTTAATTATTGGGTGTTATGTCTTAGGTACATGAAAACCTCTACTCTCATGATCCATCCTCTGAAAAGTTTAAAACTATTAATAGAAACTCATTTAAATTTTGAAACTTATTAGTCTCATTGGAACTTGTTGATGCATTAAGAAGATATATAAATTATAGGTTCTACCCATCATTTAATGTCTAGATAATTCCCCATATAAAATAATCAATTTTTATCAACATACAATATAACTTATCAAATATCTGTATTGAATAAAACATACATATTTATCAATAATTCCTCAGTTAATCAAATAAATATCAAAGTAAACATTGTATGTGAAATGATATATGGTTCAGTAAATAATAATTCCCATCATATAAAAATATAGATATTCCAAGAAATTTAAAAATAAAAATTATTACAAAATGAATTGATATTGAAAATTTTATCAATAAGAACATTCTTGAGAATAATAATATTTAAACATTCCAAAGTGTCCCATACCACATTAAAACATTTGAATCATAATCTCTATAATGTATGACATTAAATGAAACTTAAAATATCATGATAATACTTTGATTCGTGATATAACATTAAAAAGTCAGTATATCCACCAAATTAAAGTGTATTGGAGCATAAAAACAAATAAGTTGCAATGGAATTTAATTTGAGATAAAATTATCTTACTTTATCCTTACTTTTTATTTTGTAGTATTTATCCTCTTATAGTGGTCTAAAATATGTTAATAACTAATAAAATTACCATAATGGTGTTTACAATATCATATATCCTCTTATTATAATATATCATTAGTCGTTTGTTAACAACCTTTCATTATCATAACTATTTTTGGTGTTAATTGTCTAGTTTGTTGAGTATATTTTAACTTGTTATTTGTTGTTCTTATTAAATATGACATGGTTAAATCATTTCCAAAATTTAAAACTTTATTTTAATATCACATATATCTTGTATAAAAACATTAACTAATTAAACTTTAAAACTAATTAAAATTATAATTTTAACTTAAAATTAAATTATATGAAAAAGAAGTTTTGAACTGAAATTTGATATTTTTTAATATTCATTAAAAAGATGAAATGTTTCAGAAAAATATCAAAAATTCACCCTAACCTAATTATTATATTTATATTTAAAATATGATGTTTATTTTGACATATTAAATCAATTAAAGTTTCAAAATTAATATTTAAAATTTTCTCTCCATTAAAAGGTCGTAAAATTGCCTTTACAAAAAATTTATGTTTGTAGGTGTGAAATTGGGTTTTTTCTTTTATTATACATATCAAATACAATGGATGAATATCCAAAATAATTTATTAAAAATATAAAATATATATTAAATTTAAATCCTTAACTAATTGTAATTAATTATGTTTATTAAGATAAAACTCCTTTTGAAGCATAAAAAATATTTCTTTTTTATCCAATAGGTTCTTATTTTCATTTATCATTAATTAGTAACCCATTAATTCATTTTATATTTATATAAACTATATAGTTTAGTAATTTAGTTAATAATATCCATAAATCCCAACACAATGGCTAGGTTATATCATATTATATTGAATAATAATATTTTAATAAAACAATGTTATTTTGTGAAACTCGATCTTACGTGTAATGTAAGCTATCATGGAAGGTCACTCTTTCATGTAGTGCAAGATAACTTAGTGTTCCATGCATTAAAAGATATAGAGTGTATTATATTTATTTAATATAGTGAATATATTTTTAAGTATTAGGTTATTATATTCCTTTTTTACACTTGGTGTTGTATATCCTAAACACCATTGAATACAAAATTTCACTTTAGAATTTTGGGGTGTTACATTCCTCATTTCAAATATCATTTTGAAATACCACATGATAATAAAAAAACTTAATTTTATTTTAAAAACTTTTAACCTGTTAAAATTATTTTAAAATGAATTAAAAATCATTTAAAATCACTTTTTCAAAAACATTTTTGAAAAACCAAATTCAAAAATAAATTTTAAAATTTCAAAACATTCCTATTAAAACAATATAAATATATGTAGTTACAAATATATTTATTTAAATTTCACATTTCATATATTCAAATATTCTCATGTGAATATTTTCACATGCTTATATATATACATAAATTTATATTTAATCACTAACCAAGATATAAAATAGTACCAGTGTCAATCACGGGTGAATCACATAAGGATAAAACAAAAAAACTTAATAAAATTCCTAAAGTAGGGGGAATCCAAACATTTCACGTCATTTAGTAAAAATTTAGAAAAAGACCCTCATAATTTTAAAACACAAAATTCCCCATTGAAACCCATATCAAATATTTTAACGACCAAATATATATTTTAATATTTGATTTCAGGAAAAAAATCCAAATCCACAAGAACCAATTTCGAAATCAAATGAAACCTCTTAAAAAATATGACAAACTTGTATATTTAAAACAAATTATACTAAATTTCCATTTATATTTTTAATTAAATCAATTTAAAAAAACCCAAGAATATGTTTAAAATTAAAGAACACAAAATCAAGGATACTCTAACATGGGGCTTGTATAATTGATGTAAAACATCCAAAAATGGTAAGTGGGTGGCTCTTAGAGAAGATCAGACACCCTAGGAAACCAAAATCATAGAAAGTTATTATTTTAAACCATATATGGTTCAATATATGTTAAATGAAGAATTTGGGGAAAGAAAATAAAATAATAAAGGGCGGAGAGGAGAAGGATAAGGGGAGGGAGACTCACCTGGATAGATTTCCACATGAAATCATAAAAAAAATGACAAGATGAGGGGGATAATGGGAGAAATACATATCAGGGAGGGCCTTTAGTTGTGGTTGTTTTATGATTGAGAGGTGGTATAGGGGAATAGGTTAGGGATAAATTATGAGTGAGTTATTTTATTAATTTATAAAAAAAAATTAATACCCAGGCATATCGAATGGTTGTTTCATAGCTTCCCAAACCATGTTCCAACTGTGCACCCCTTACTGGGCACATAGGGCACTCGTACAGTTCGATTTCATGGTTTGGGAAACCCTATTAAATTGATATATCTTATTATAGACCCCCTTCACACTATTAGTACTAATTATGAACTAAATATGTGGAAGACTAAAATATTCTTTAAATTTCAATAATTTAAAAGGAACTACCTCAAAACACCAGGGAAAAAAAATAAAGACTTATAAATAAATTAATAAATAAAGGAATAAAAATATAAGTTTCATAATACCTCCCCCCCCCACCCATTATAATGATTCCTACACCTAGAAAACCACTGAACATATGGAGACTCAAAGAATAACATTAATTAGACAGAAATGATAAGCTACATTGTGAATCTCATGCTACCTAGAACCGTGTTTAACCAATACACAAAAAGTTTCTATAAAATAATAAGAATATCTAAATCCTCTAGGAAAAAATAATACCTAACTTCTAATGGGGAAATCTATAAGTTGAGACCTATAGTGGGTCACCCCGCTGTTTAATAACTCACTTTGATAGTGATTCAACAATACAATGCACTCAAAGAGATCACTGCCAAACATTATAATAGTTTCCAACCAAGGGAACTCAAATGGTTAACCTGAAAAAAACACATTCCAAGTTCCCTTAATACATTAGAATCTCCAAATAGGCACTATTAAACATTATGAGAGTTAACAAGAAAGTCCTCATACTCAAGGCACCCTGATGTGTGGGGATTTTTCTTGGATACATATTCAAGATTTTATTTACATAATCATCTAATATAGTGCATACCTGAATTTGATCTCACTGAAGGCCACTTACACATACTGACTTTCTATTGTCATTATTTATATTCTAATTTATGTTAAACTAAATGATATAAAATGGGGTTTAAAATATGTATTTAATATTTATGTTTCTATATATATATATATTACTTAAAATATTATGAATTTTGATGAAAAGAATTAATTCATTCATTCTAAGTAGTTCATAGTGATTGATATAATTGTTCATTAAAATATTCTCAATACTCAATTCAATATAGGGATCAAGATATTACAAAATACACCCACTAATTTTAATTTATATTACCCCACACCAAGATCTCTTTATATGGGGAAACAATCTTCTTAGTTTCATCGAAGAGATCTCTTCACTGGTCATCACTACCCATCCATACTCTATCGTATACATGACTTAGATAAGGAAGGTAAGGATGATAGATGAATTAGAAACAGAACTAAGGTGATAGAGAAAAGGGATAAATCTCCCACCCTAATAGATTTAACAATGACATAATTTCTCATAATTTAATAAAGAGAAACTTGAATGCACAAAAAACTTAATAAAATCACTTATCCCTCCCTTGAATAATCTATGAGGTTAGTTTTCTATTTTTA
The DNA here is from genome assembly GCA_963277665.1 of Viscum album. NCBI lineage: Eukaryota > Viridiplantae > Streptophyta > Magnoliopsida > Santalales > Viscaceae > Viscum > Viscum album. The sequence goes on along the minus strand of OY728142.1, from coordinate 592,436,732 downwards.
GTGGAGTTAAGAAGGGGAAAGTGTGGAAGAAACATAAAAGAAAGAAATAATGTAGAAATATATGAGTAATAAGACTAATATATATATAATTAATATTACTATTATAGCATAAAATAATCTAAAAAACTACCATCATGGAAAACTAGAATTATCAACCCTTTGAAATAGAGAGGAGATAAATTTTTATTTGAAAAAAGGGGCCAAATTTTTGTCCAAAATCATACTTCTAAATATCATGCATGGTATATATAATAAATTAATTAATTTGGTAGATTTTAACTTCTTTAAATTCATTCATATATATATCATCTATATGACAACAAAAGTATATCTCATTTATAAATTTTTATCAATCGTTACATCTGATTTATTAAGGATGTTATTTCTATCTTAGAGACTCTTTGTATTCCCCATCTCTAGTTTCCAATGAATTAATGGCCTTGAAATAGATATAATCTAGAGTTTAAATAGTTACATAAAATTATCCTTCATAAGTTAGCTATATTAACAAAAAATGACAACTCAATTCAGTTTGTTTTTTGTGAGATATGGGTGTTCATTTAAAATTTGTTAGATCAAGATACTGATACCAAGGCCTAAACTTTTAGGTCTTTTGGGACCTCTAATGTTTGTATTTATCACTTGGTCCATTTGAATGAAATATATTCTATTAATCCTATAATACTATAAAAATGAATTTCATAATTGTTATTAATTAGTATAAAGTTATGTCCAAATTGAAAAATTATATTTAAATATATAAAATGAAAAAAATAGACCATTTAAGTAATTAATCTCAATTTATTCTAAAAACCTAAAAATGTGAAAATTACCACTAAAATATGAAATTAATGGGATATAAAAATTTTAATTACAATATTAAATATATTAAAATATTATATTCATTAATCCTCCACACTTAACTATTTCACACATCGTTAATTATCAAATATCTGAATCAAAATCCACACAAGAATCAAAAGGGGAAAATTTTCCAATATGATTTCCAAATAAAATTTCACCATATCCCATCTATGAAAAGCAGTAACCTTTTATTTTTATTTCTCACATTTAAATTCATTCAACCTCAAATACAAATCTATGGCCTAATAACCCTTACCTCACATTGAATTTTATGTCACTTTTCACTCAAGAGAAATGTAATCTCAATTTGTGATCATACTTAGAAAATTCATGTATCACTATAGGATTTTGAAAATTATAATCTTTTTACACAGAGAGACATAAAAATATTTTCAATCATGAGTAATTTTTAAGGTGAATTCAGTGGTTAAGGGTTAGGGGTAAGGCATTTAAAAATTAAAATGATAAAAAGGAGGTTGAACTATTAAGTACCATTTCATTAATATTAAATTGAATACACAGGAAAAACTCACTTAATTTACACTAAAAAAATATACACCACATACCCTTTTACATGAGACATGATTCAAAAAAGTGAATATAGGGAATTATATCATCTAAATTATCCTTATTTTTTTCTTTTACCTTTTGTTCTTTTTATATTTTTATCATGGATTAAGAGATAAACATTAAATACAATGAATAAATGGTAATTCAAAAAATTTATTTGGGGGGGGATATTCAAAAAAGTAATCAAAATGAAAAATTCAAGTTCATCTCTTTTTTTTATTTTTTCCATTCCCTTTTTATTTATTTTTTGAGAGAAAAATGATAATTAATATAACGAACAATGAATTAAATTGAGTAATTCCAATTATAATGCCCAAATTTTGAAATAAACCTCACACAAACATGTAATAAAGTACATCCCAATGAACACAGATGAAAGTCCCTTCCCCCACAATCAAAATTGAAATATCCATGTAAAAATACTATGAGTCTAAGTGGGTATGAAACAATTATCATGTAATGTGGATTAATCCTATAAGGAAATTAATGATTCTAAGGGATAAAAAAGATATGTGTAAATTTATAGTTCCCATATCCTTTTCACATAATAATGAATGATTTTAATAATAATTATACATCAGAATACAAACCAAGGAGCATGAAGTCTAGTATCTTTTAAGACTAGGTATATAAAACTGAAAACAAGGGAAAAATTCTTTATTTAATATTAATAAATATATATTAACTTCATTTGAGCCCTTAAAACTATATAGGGTACCCTGGTGATCACAGGAATGAAGGGATGAGCTAAAAGCTTAGTAGGGGAATTAATATAAGAACAAGGATTTAACACATGGGTTAGAGATCATGAAAAAATGATATAAAATAAAATATAGAATCATAATATATAAACATGAGATCATATAAACATTTAATCATATAAATGTTGAAGAAACATAAATATTGACATTAGCATGAGTCAAGTCTCGTTGCACATAGAGGAGCACAATTCAAGGTTAACCACCAAGACTGTTGCACATCGTGGCATGAGTAAAGGCTAACCATCAAGAACGTTGCACATAACTTCTAATGAGACTAAAATTTACCCAATGCATTGGATTTCTATCTAGGTGAACCCATCTTAAAATGTTCATGAATATTATTACCACATATAAAATCATACATAAACAATCATAAACATAAGGGAACCCATGTAAATAAATGGGTATCCTAACCATGTCATAAATCATAATGAATGAGCATATCATAATAGTGTTGATGAAAGAAATGCATTTGTACATAAATGGACTTTCATAAGGTAAAATATTAATATATCATGGTAAGTGATTTCAAAAAAAAGTGACAACATGTAAAAAGATAATTTAATAATTTTTTACATTAAAACATTTTAGTGTGGTTTTAAGTAAAACACTAAAAAATATTTAATATATAAAAGAGAATATTCTTTTTTTTAAAACCATAAGTGATCCAAAAATGTTTTTGTAAAAAGAAAAATGGTTTTATAAAAACAATGGTGGTTTAAAACAAACATTATAGTGCACTTGAAATTGTGTATGAATTCAGGAATTTCCCTTAAAACGAGTTTTCTTATCGAAAAGTATTTAGGAGCAAATCATTTATGAAAATGTATATCCCCGAAAGAGAATGAGGGATAGATATTGAAACATGATTTTGGAAATATAATTGGAAATTGGAATATGTACATAAACAGAATATAGATTTTATTTCAGTATAAAGAGAGTAAGAATAACCCGAAAGAATAATGGAGGTTTGGGTAGAATCTATTCTGGAATATCATCATGGTATTGGGTGTACTTAGGAGGGATTAATGAGAGATAAAGGGTTTTCCCATCTTTTATAAATCATTAGGAAAGTATAGGGAGGGGAAAAATTATACCCCATCATTAGTAATTACACATAAAAGGGCATAACATAGAGGATATTCTTGAATAAATGTGATAGAGAGGATCACTTACCTTAAGTATGATGGTATTATTCTCTTGATCTTAATGACCTGAATAGTGAAATTAGGTTAATTGATTAATAATTATAGAACCTAAAATACATTTTATTGATTAATAATAACCTTATTAAGATCATTAATTTCCTTCTTGATGAGTTGAGAGGTTTAATTTCATTGTTTGGGAGCATTTTCTTACTTGGTTTTAATGATCGGTTCACTTATATTCATGTTCGGATAAATATGTATGATAAGAATGGTTGTCCAGAATTGAATTAATTTGAAATTAGTTATAATAAATACGATTAAATTGTTCTAAAATTAATTTTTTTATTTAGAGTGATGGAGAATCATTATATTAAACATTAATAATAAATGCTTGGATTAGTTTGGGGATTTTTCTAACAATTAACTTGTTTTGTATTATTATTTTACATAATGTTTACAAAAGGATTGTAGAAAAAACATAATATAAAAGAAATATTTAACATTATATTTCAACCATAAAAAGGGTTTCATGACCATAATTTAAGATGGTAATCGAAATTGATAATCTGTCGTCCTTGAATGTGATAAATTAACACATCTCAAATGGTGTTTTCATTTCTTTCATATAAAAAGATGGGAAAGGACAGATTATAATAAATTATTCCACTAGAATAAAAGAATTAAATTTAATTTATGGTACTAGAGTTTTCATACCATTTGTATGATGAGAGTTTAGGAAATAAAATAGAATAGCGGAACATGAAAAGAAAATGAAAGAAAAGAAAAGAGGAATTTACCTTTAGATTTAATCACCCTTGAGATCCTCTTAAGGGGAGATAATTTGGTCTTTTGAGGAAAAAATGGATGATGAACATGGGGGAATATATTTTTCAGAGATTTGGGAAACATTTAGGGAAGTAACAATGCTTGATTGGAGTAAAGAGAATAGGGGTGTGTGGGTAGTTTTTAAAGTGGAGGGGAGGAGGGATTTCTTAATATTTTAATCATTACATTATTATTTTTCAATAAGACAATAAATAGTGATTATTCTTATGAAAAAAATAGTAATATGTGCATGTGAGTTCTAAAACAAGGTGGTTACATCATCCATGACTCAATAAATAGTGTATTTAACATATAATTTATATATAAGGTAAATTATCGTATTTTACTATTCATAAAAAATTGAAGTATTTTTGAAAAATATCAAAAATTCACCCTTGATATTTTTTGATGTGTAGAATCCAAAAAAGTACTCCATTTTTCAAAAATAATTTTCTAAAAATGATTAATTTAATTTTAAATTAAAATCATAATTTACTTGAAAAATACTGATTTTAAAACTATAACAAATTTTATAATGCTTTCAAAAATTAAATAAAGTCTTATAAAATTATCATAAAACAATAATACATAAAATTGTTAATTTATGAAAAACTTTTAGGAAAATACATTTTATTTTAAATTAATTAATTAATTGATACTAATTTTTTATGACTTAGAAAACTACCAATACTTTTATTATGGTCATATTATCAGTTATAAGATGCCTAATTTTTTTTATAAATTCATGGGTGAGGTTACTAATATTTTGGATGATTTAATATTCATAAGGTTCATATTACTATTCATAAGGGTGGGTTACTATACTTAAGGGTAGGTTACTATTCACTAAAACTTTATTTTGTTCTATTAGACCCTAAACAACTTACTGATCATGACTGTGTATGTCATATTTTCGAAATTCAAATCATAGAAGTGACAATATTATGTTTAAAGGTCATATATTATTTATTAGTTATTTATTGTGTGATATCATGTGATTATATAAAATAATTATAAGAAGGGAATTTCCATTGATAAAACATTGGGTCGTTACATTAGTCCCCCCTTATGAAATTTCTCCCTCGAAATTTTTTTTGACATTCTAAGCCATAAACAGGTGTGAATACTTTTCCTTCATTGCCTCCTCTAGTTCCCATATTGAATCTTCGTACATATGGTTCTACCACAGTACTTTGACCAAGCGAGTAGTCTAGTTAAGTAGAAATTTATTTCTATGATTAAAGATCTTCACTGGCTTCTCCTCATAAGAAAGATCATTCTCCAATTGTACCACCTATGAAGAGAGTACATGTGAAGCGTATGGTATGTACTTATTTAAGAGGGATACTTGGATGACATCGTGTACTTTGGACATGGTATGTGTAAGTGATAGTCAATATTCCACAGCTCTAACACGATCAAGAATATTGAAGGGGCCAATGTACCTAGTACTAATATTTCCTTTATTCCCAACCTCATGACCTTCTTCCATGGAGATATGCATAGAAATACCATATCTCCATCTTTGAACTGAAGGTTTCATTGATTATTGTCTGCATAAATCATTTGTAAACTTTGGGATCCCTTGATGTGATGTTGAATATTTTCCACCTTCTCTTCCTCTTCATCAACCATTTTAGGTCCTACAAGCTCACACTCACCAACTTCATCCCCGCACATCGGTGTTCTTCACTTTTTCCTATAAAGGGTTTCATATGGTGCCATTCGGATGCTTGAGTGGAAACAATTATTGTAGGAGAATTAAACCGGTGGAAGATGTTAGTCCCACCCTCCTTTTAAGTCCATAGAAAACACTCTCAACATATCTTCTAGTGTCTAAATATTTCTATCAGATTGGCCATCAGTTTGAGGATGATAGGCTGTATTGATTTTCAGTTCAGTGCTTAGAGCATTTTGTAGACTTTTCTAGAACTTCAATGTGAATTTGGAATCTCGATCGAAAAAAATATATTGGTACTCCATGAAGCCTTAAAACTTTTTTACATATATCTTTGTAATTTTAACCAATTATAAGTCCTTTAAAATTGAGATAAAGTGAGTTGTCCTTGTAAGAAAATCCATAATGACCAATATAGTATTATTTCCTCTGGATGTCCTTGGAAGTCCAGTGATAAATTACATGGTGATGTTCTCGTACTTCCATGTTGGTATGTGTACTGGTTGCATCATCTCCTTAGAATTATATCTTCCATCCATCACTTTTTGACATACCAGGCACTTTGATGTATACTCAGCAATCTTTTTCTTCATATTGTCCCACCAAAATCTCTCTCAGAGATCTCAATACATCTTTGTTCTTCCTTGGTGAATAGAAAAGGTTGATCTATGTGCATAATTGAAAATATACTTATTTATCTCTAGATTTGATTGTACACATAATTATGAACCAAATCTTTCAAATCCTTCCTCATCAATCATAAACTCATCGAATTTCCCATTTATAATGTCTTCCACCCTTTTCAGAATTTCCACATCATTTCTTTGAGAATCCTATATTTTCTTCATGAGGGATGGTTGAGCAACAGTTTGAGAAAGGATTGATGATGTCCATCCCCTAATGATTCCCATGTCTATCCTATTAATATCTAAGAAGATTGGATCATTATTATTTCTCATCATTGATAAAGAAGCATGATCCTTTCTACTTAGAGTATCTGGCACCTTGTTTGCCTTGCCAAGATGGTGGTGGATTAAGCTGTCATAATCTGTGATGAGATCTATCCATATTTTCTGGAACATATTAATATTTTTTGTGTGAATATATATTCGAGACTCTTTTTATTAGTATATATCTGACACTTCTCCCCATAGAGATAATTCTACCAGATTTTTAATGCATATATCATAGCCACCAACTCCATATCATGTGTAGGATAGTTTTGCCCATGGATTTTCAGCTTCCTTGAGGTGTAGGCTATCACTTTATCATTTCTCATAAGCACACAACCTAATCCATTTTTTTGAAGCATCACTATACCCTTCAAAGAGTTCTCCACTTATTGGGGGTGTGAGTATTAGCTTAGTGATAAGACACTTTTTAAACTCCTTATATTATCCTTCACATTTTTGAGTCCAGAAATAATTCCCTCCCTTACGTTTAAGATTGGTCATTGTGTTTTAAAATCATGAAAAGTTCATCATAAACAGTGGATAATACCTGACTAGACTCACAAATCTATGTATCTCCATTATAGATGTTTTTCTCTTCCACTCTTTAATTGTCTTTGTCTTGGAAGGGTCCATAGATATCCCATTTCTGGTGATAACATCTCCCAAGAATGATACTTCCTCCATCCAAAACTCACATTTACTATAATTTTTATATAGTTTCTCTCTTCGCAAAGTCTTTAGAATAGTATTTAGATGTACCTCATGCTCCTCCTTTCTCTTTGAGTATATCATAATATCATCAATAAATACTACCATAAATTTGTCGAGGTTATCTCTAAAGAATCTATTCATTAAATCCATAAAAATTTATGGATCATCAGTGTGTCTGAAGGGAATCACTATGAACTCATAGTTTCCATACCTCATTCGAAATATAGTCTTGGGAATATCTTCTTTCCTCACCTTTAATTGGTTATATCCTAACCAAAGTTCAACATTAGAGAAATAACTCGCCCCATAAATCTTATAGAACAATTCATCTATTATTGGAAGTGGGTAATTTTTCTTTATAGTGATTTTATTAATCTCATGATAATTAATTCAGAGGTAAATTTATCCATCCTTCTTCCTGATGAAGAGGACTAAAACACCCCGTGGTGAAGAACTCAGTCATATAAAACCCTTCTCCAGATTATCCTGTAACTACTTCTTCAGCTCTTCCAGCTCCACTGTGGCCATTCTATAAGGTTCCTTTGATATAGTAGTAGATCTAGGAATAAGATCAACTGAGAAATCAAAATCTCGATCAGCAGGAAGACTAGACAACTCTTCAAGGAATATATCAGTGTAATACCTCACAACGGTAATATCTTTGATTAATATTCTCTCCTTTATCTAAATAATTTGGGATAGATATACTTTATAATAAAGCTATAATATCCACAATTTAGATGATTATTCTAAATTAGATTCATATTTCTCTTTACACTTGTAAATAATTGGAGGATTCTTTTGGATGTAAAGAGTGATCTCCCTTTCCCGATAGTTAAGGTTGGCTTTGTATAAAGATAGAAAATACATTCCCAAGATAACATATAACTCCACTAAAAGAAGTATGACATGATTTTCTAGGAGTTTCAGTTCACAAAAATTTACTAGGGAGGATTTATAAACCTTGGATGCAATAATTTTCTCATTTTTTTCTCTCACTGATAACATATCCTCTAAATTTTGAGGTGTTGTTTTAATTGTTCTACTAAACTTGTAGGATATGAAAGAATTCATAGAACCAGAATCAAATAGTATGTGCACTATTCTTGAATGAATAACTAGCGTACATATCACCACATCATTTTTCGGCTCCACCTTAGTAGTAGTGATAGCATAAGACCTTCCTTGTTACCTTGGAGGTTGTTGTTGATTTCCTTCGAATGCCCTTGGCTTAGGGTAATTGTTCGCATAATACCCATGTTCCTTTCAGTTGTAACACAGCACCACTGGAAGAGAATTTATTAGAACCTTCCTTTATTCTTCCAAATTAGTAGGATTATTCGTATCATGTTGGTATTTTTTATCCATATGTCCCATATTTCCATATTTAATGAAATTCCTGGTTCCCTTGAGATAGTTCCTAGGATTCTTTTTCCAATAATTTTTACACATGGGATGATCGGGATTTTTTCCATCATGGAATTTATTTTTAGAACCACCCACATTAGATTCCATTTTCCACTTTTGTCATTGGGCCCATGATACCATTAGGAGTCTCCAGTCTCTATTTCAAACTTAAGGTAAAAACAAACAATCTCTTCATAGTTTTCCAATTCTTCAATTGCCAATAATTTTTGTAGATTCTTCTTTAGTCTGTTAAATAATTGATCTACATTTCTTTTAGTGTTCATGAAAAATCCATACGCATACCTTACAAGCCTTGTAAATTTTTCTTCATACGACCAAATTGACTCATCTTCATTCTGATTGAGTCTGAGGAACTCTCTTTCCATCTTCAGATAGAATGTTTGGGGAAAATATTTATTAAAATTCATTATCTTGAATTACTCCCAATATAAGGAATCAATTTCATCCTGAGGCTTCATATTCTTGATCATTGTCCACCACTGATCAGCCTCCCCATCAGAACGATAGTTCATCATCACAAATTTCTCTTATTCTGAGAACTAGAGGACATAGAATATCTTTTCAATGGAGTTAATCTACTGTTCTATGAAAAGGGGGTCAGAAAATTCACTAAACATGGGAAGCCTTTTCCGTATAAAGGATTCTATGGAAACATGATCTTTCCTTGGGGGAGTATGGTGTTTCAAATGATTAAAGTTATTATTTATAACTTGATCAAGTTGAGAAAGTATTGTCATGAATATTTGAGTTCCCTCCCCCATCATAATTGTCATATCATTAGGAAAATCTTCACATTCTCTATCACATTGATTTTTGGAATGGGTTCTTCTTTTTCCCTCCATTAACTAAGAAAAATAATGTACAATTAGAGTTCATGAAAACATATCTATTTATCATGAAAAGAAACTTCTAACATAAAAGTGTAAACTTGTAAAGGAGAAGTATATCCTAACTTGTGATTCCCTATGATTAAATTTAGGTTATCCATGATCTATTTCTTAACTTATATTCTTATGGTATTTTCTTATTCACTTAATAATGGTTTGTAATAATATTATGAATTTAACAAATCATATCCCTTGGGAGTATCAAACCAAGAGTGAAACAAGGCCTGTTGTTGTGAACCAGTTCATATTTGAGTCTAGATCAAATTGGTGTTTTCTAGTTTTACCCCTAGATACATCAGTTCCAGAGCCACCTCAAACTATTTGTAACCAGACTTGGAGGTATTTGCTTGATAAACCACTTACTCTATACTTACCAAAATTTAGGTTTGTTTTCTTATACATAGTCTCATCCTTAAGGTTTTTACTAAATTGATATACTTTTAATCTCCAAAAATAACTTGAACATCCTCTAACATTAACTATAGTGACCCTAGCCTTTTTCACATAAAATTGCATAATTTTAAGCATAATTATACATCACAATACAAGCTAAGGATCGTGATGTCTTGGGTCTTTTAAAACTAGGTACATAAAACAAAAAACATGGGGAAAAATACTTCTTTACATAATCTTCATAAAGATATCCTTACTTACTTTGAGCCCTTACATCTACATAGGGTACCCTGGGGATCACATGAATGAAGGGATCGCAAAAAATCCCAGTAAGGGAATAAACATAAGAATAAGGATTTCTAACATGGGTTAGAGATCATGAATGACATAATGATATAAAATGCAATATATAATCATAAAATATAAACATGGTATCATATAAACATTGAATCATATAAATGTGGTAGAAACATAAATCATGAATTTAGCACGAGTCAAGGAATATTGCACATAGAGGAGCACAAGTCAAGGTTAACCACCAAGATTTTTACATATGCTAATAGGAATCATGGATAACCGCCAAGAACGTTGCACATAACGTCTCATATGACTAAACTTTATAGAATACAATATATAACTATCTGGGTGCACCCATGTTGAAAAGTTCATGAATATTCATTCCACATATATAATCATACACAAACAATCATAAACATAAGACCACCCATGGAAATAAATGGGTATCATACATGGAAATTAAGAACATAAAATAGGTGTATATCATAGTAAGTGATTTTAAACAAAAGTGACTACAAGAAAAAAGAGAATTTAATAATTTTTAGCATTATAACATTTTAGTGTTGTTTTAAGGAAAACACTAACAAAAATTTAAAATAGAAAATGGAATAATCTTTTGTACAAAAAAAAGAAGTGATGAAAGAAGGTTTTAAAAATAAAAACACTAGTTTGGTAAAAAAAAATGGAGGATTAAAACCTATGCTAGAGTTCACTTGAAATTGGGTACGAATTAAGGATGTTCCTTTAAAACTGGTTTGCTTATCGAGAAGTATTGGGGAGGTAATCATTTAAAAACATGAATATCCACAAAAGAGAATGAGGGATGGATCTTGAAATATGATTTTGGAAATATAAACAGAAATTGAGAGATGTACATAAATAGAATACAATATTTCATTTGGGTAAAAATATAGTTGGAATAACTTGAAGGAATAATGGAGGTTCGGGTAGATTCCCTTATGGAATATTGGCATGGTATCGAGTGTACTTTGGAGGGCCTAGTAAGAGATAAAGGGGTTTTTGTTATTTTATAAAACATGAGGGGATAATGTGGGAAATGTTAAATCATACCCCAATATTAGTAATTACACATAAAAGGGCATAAGGTAGAGGACATTCTTGAATAAATGTGAGAAAGAGAGGATCCCTTAACTTAAGTCTGATGGTGTTCATCACCTGATCGTAATGAATTGAATAATCAAATTAGGTTCATTAATTAATAAATATTGAACCTCCAATACATGTTATTGATTTATTATAAACTTATTAATTTCATTCATGATCTTTTTGATGAGTTAATAGGTTCAATTTCATTGTTTGTGAGTGTTTTCTTCCTTGGTATTAATGATCGGTTCACCTATATTCATGTCAGGATAAACAAGTATGATAGTAATGGTTGCCCAAAATTGAAGTCATATAACAATAGTAAACATTCATAATATTACATGGTTACAAAATTCATTTGTTTATTTGGAGTAAAGGTGGATCATTATATAAAACATTAATGATGAACGCTTGGATTAATTTGGCGATTTTTCTCACAATTAACTTGTTTTGTATTATTATTTTAAACCATGTGTAAAAAAGGATTCCAGAACAAAACATAAGATAAAATTAATATTTAATAGTCAGTTTCAACAATAAAAATGGCTTCATGGCTATAATTTAAGATAGTAATAAAAATTTATAACTCATCGTCCTTGAATGTGATAAATTAACACATCTCGGACGCTGTTTTCATATGTTTCGTATAAAATGAGTGGAAAGGAGATGATAAATAATTATACCATTAGAATAAAAATATTATAGTAAATTTATGGTACTATATTTTTCATACAATTTTAATGAAGATAGGTTAGGAAATAAAATATAACAAAGGAACATGAAAAGAAAATGATTGAAAAGAAAAGTGGAATTTACCTCTTGATGTAATCTTCCTTAAGAGTCTCTTAATGTGAGAGGATTTGGTCTTTGGAGGATACCAAGGCTGCTGGACGTGGGTAAGGATCATGGGTAGAGATTTGGGATAAATTTAGTGAAGGAATAAGGCTTGATAGGAGTAATGTGAAGAGCAGAATGCAGGTGGTTTTTATAGTGGAGGGGAGGAGGGTTTTCTTAATATTTTAATCATTACTTTATTATTTTTTCATAAGAGAAGCAATAGTGATTATTCTTGTGACCAAAAATAGTATTATGTTCATGTGATTTTGAAACCAAGGTGCTTAAATCATCCACTACTCAATAAATAGTGTATTTAACATATAATGTATATATACGGTAAATTACCGTATGTTACTATTCATCAAAAATTCAAGTATTTTAGAAACATTACAAAAAATCACCCTAACCATTTTTCAATGTGGAAAATATAAAAATGAACTCCATTTTTCAAAAATAATTTTATAAATATCATTAATTTTATTTTTACTTAAAATCATAATTTACTTGAAAAATATTTTTTTAAACTATAACTAAATTTATAATGCTTTCAAAAATTACATATGGTCTTATAAAATTATATTAAAACCATAATATATAAAAATTTTATTTTATGAATACCTTTTATTAAAATAAACTTTCTTTTAAAATAATTAATTAATTTTAATTAATTATTTATAAATTACAAAAATACCAATACTTTCATATTATCACTCATAAGATACCTAAATTTTATTTATACATTCATAGGTAAAGTTAATATTCTTTTGAATTATTTACTATTCATAATGGTCATAATACTATTCATTATGGTATGTTACTGTTCACAGGGGTAGGATACTATTCACTAAAAATTATGTTTGTTTCATCATGCCCCAAATAAATTAATTATCATGACTGTGTATGTCAAAGTTTAAAATTCAAATCAATGAAGTGACAATATTATGTTTAAAAGCCACATAGTACTTAGTAGTTCATTGTGTTGTTATTTCATGTGATTTTATGACATAAATATAAGAAGGAAATATCCATTGATAAAACATTGGTTCATTAAAAAAGTTATGTCTCATTTTCAAATATGGAGAGCCAAAAATAATTACTTAGTAATTTCAAAAAAATTATGAAGTCAAAATATCTGAAAGAGAAAAATCAAAAGTTCTAGTTCACACGAAAAATTCAAGTATCACTCAAGAAACTGCGTGTATTATGATGAATATGAAAAAAAATCAAAATACTTCACAATATGGGGAAAAATATTTAAGTCGGTGTTTGGTGGGAATGGATTTAAAAAATTAGGCAAACTCATAAAAATTATTGAAAATAAAATTTCTCAAAAATGATTCCACATCAATAATCATTTGAAATCTATTTCATCAAAAATTTTGAAAACACTCTAAAAATAAATTCAAGAGTGAAAAATGATTGTGAATATTATTTGAAGCTCAAAGTTTCTAATATTGAATAATAAAAATAAAAAAATAAAAAAACTTATATGCAGGTTGACACTCCCCTAACACTGAAATTTAAATACCCTTAATTTAATCTCAACTAAATAGAAAGGTAAGATTATAAAATCAAATGAGAAAGAAATAAGCTAATTTATTTTATTCTTCAGTGGAATCCTTGAGTTAAGGTCCTAGCTTCTACCCTTTAAAACTACAAGAAATAAAGAACCAAAATGAAGGAAAAAAAGGAAAGGAAAGTAAAATACAATATAACTTGGTTTGACCCCCCAAGTGGGTGCTTTATTTTTACTACCCCTAGTCAAGAAGTTCTGGAATTTTATACCCAATCAAAATTAGATGGGTTTTATAATTGATGAACCACTGCATATGACTTTTCCTAGTTTCCATGAGTATAAAATAATAATGGAGACCCCCAATGATGATATGAAAGGTCTTGTCCCACAATGAAGAAGAAATATAGAATTTTAGGTGAATATAGGGTGAAGATAATATAAGGGTTCTCTCTACTGATATATGTGGTTTCTTCCTCCATATTATTTTTTTGTTGTTGTTGAGGAGGTAGTCATAATACCATAGGCTCTTAGAGATATTCTTATTTTTACACTATTTTTATGACTTCTTCCTTTAAATGAGTTTCCAGGGCCTACTCAATGTGTGTTGTGTCAAAAAATTCTAAAAAAGAGAATAAAGAAAATAATTAAACTTCAATAAGATTAAAATATGAAGAATAAATACAAAAATATTCCCTTTCAAGTAAGATAACTTTTAAATTGATCGCTTTTAGTAGGGCCATTAGAAACTTAGTCTCAACAAGTTCATTTTCCTCTTCGTCATCCAAATAAATAGAGAGGTTTAGATTGTTTATTTTTCATTATCATGGATAGGTGAATCACATGCCTTTTTAATAACTACAAAATATAACAAATAATTATTTAATTATTTTTGATCTCTAACAATTGAATTAGCTAACATATTTTATTCAAACCCCACCTTGAGAAATGGTTGGTAAAGGAAAAAATGGATCTTTATTCAATTTCTTACAGGCCCACTTGAGTTCTTAAAATTGAAAAATAAGTGGGGAACTCTCTTACACTACTTGTTCTAGTTCTTACTCCAGCTACTACTCCTGATATGTATATACATTTCCATCTATGCATTCTATTTTTCTCTCTAGGTTTTTTATTTTCTCTTTATGTCCAAATAGATGATATTTATCATCATTTTGGACTTTTTATTCTTATATAACCTTAGATTAGTTATTCCATAAATAATAATCTTAATTTGAATACCTCATGGAAAAATTAAATTTTTTGGTTTTTGAAATTTATTGTTCATTGGGTTTTTAGAAAAAATAGTGTGTTAAAGTGTTTCACCTCCATATAAAAATCACCAATTTAATGAATATGGGTTTATTTATATATCCTCAGTCAATATTTTACTTATCTAAGCATTCGATATAGTTAAAACCCAAGGTCTGCCTCACATGTAGTTCACTTACACACATTGAATTTATTTTTTTAATATTTATATTCTAACTAATATAATAATAAATAATATAAATATGGGGTTGAAATATTTATGTAATATATATATGTAATTTAAACATAATAAAGTTAAAAACAAATAAAAAGGTAGTAATTATTAGAAGATCACAGTGATTGATATCATTTCTCATTAAAATATTCTTTCTCAATTCAATGTAGTGATCAAGATATTTCACACTACACCCTCTCATTTTAATTGTTATTACCCCACATCAAGATCTCTTTATGTGGGTTAATACTCACTCTAAATTGGGATAGGAGATCTCTTTTTTGGCCATAACTACCTAATCCATACCCCAGTATATGAATGACTTAGATAATGAAGGGAAGGGTGATAGATGAGTGAGAAGAAGAAATTAGTGACAGAGAAAAGGTGGAAATCACTCACCTTAATTGCTTTTACCATCACCTAATTTATTTTAATTAAACAAATAGAAACATGAATCGACAATAATATCAATCATATCATGGATCACTCTCTCGAACAATAACCAATGTTATTTATCCATTTTTAGTTGAGTTGAGAAGGGAAAATAGAGGAAGAGACACAAAATGGAAAAATGAAATGGAAAGAGATAAATAAGAAGACTAATATACATAAAAATGTAAATTACTGTTATAATAGTAAATAATATATAAAACTACCCAAATTTCTAAATAGTATTGGAAACCCTTGGAAATAGATAGGAGAAACATTTTTTTGGAAAAAGAGTGTTCAAATTTCCCACCAAAATCATCCTTTAAATTTTCATGTGTGGTAGACACAATAAATATACTAATTTGGAAATTTTTACTTCTTTAATGTTTTTTTTCTATCTCTCCTTCATCGAATCACAAAATGTCAAATCATATTTTACATGTAGAAAAAGTTACATTCGATTCATTAAAGAAATAATTTCTAGTATGGAGACTCTTTGTATTCCTCATATATGGTTTCCAATGAATTAATTTACTTAAACGAGCTAGAATATTGATTTTTAAAAATTATATAAATTTATCCTTCAAGATTTGACTATCATCAATAAAAATTTAATATTAATTTGGTTGGAATTTTGTGAGATATGGGTTCCCCTTTGAATGTCTCTAGATCTAGGTATAGATTTCTTGGCCCAAATTGTTAACTCCTTTTGGGCCTCTATTATTTGGATTCAGCACTTGGTCTAGTTGAATTAAATGTATCCCGTAAATATTGTAATGAAAAAAAAGGAATTTTATAATTTTTTTTGTTTAAATTTTTTTTCCCAAATTACAAAACTAACTTAAAATATTTAAAATTCTAAAAATAATCCATTTTAAAAATTATGCTCAATTTATTCTAAAAACCTAAAATTGTGAAATTTAAATAAAAAATGAAATTTTTGGGATATAAAAATTTTAAATGTATTATAAAATATATGAAAATATTATCTTCAGCATTCCCTTATGTTAGTCCCACCAAGTCAAACCAAAACCTGTTAGTACATAACCCAACCGGTTCAACATCATTCCTATGTACATTAACCACACCTAAGGCTTTTCACAAAACAAAGAAAATGAAATAAAATCCCATTGAATAAAGGAACACTCAAACTCCAAATGACTCATCCAATTTAACAATTTAAGAGAAACCCCAAATTTTTTTACACTCACTAGAAATAACTGAGAAGGAACCTAAGGATTTATACCTAAAAACACCTCAAATGCTAAATCGACTATACCCCCAAAATAGAAGATCACTCTACACAATAACACTCAATAATTTTGTGAATAAATATTTCAATAGTAGTTAAGAACATAAAATTTACTCCAATCATATATAAATAATAACCATTCCCACCCCCAAAATAAAATTTCAATTCAAAATAACAAATTTAAATTAATCAATCAAAAAGACTACAAAAAATATCCACACATTAAACATATCAGAAGATCCAATTTTTAAACCATTTTAAAACCAAAAACATAAATATAAAAATCAAAAACCCCTTTTGAAAACCCATTTTAACCTCCATGATTTCTATGTTAAAATTTTTATAAGTCCCACAAACTCCAACTTTATTTTTAATTTATTTATAAAATCTCTATAACATTCTCAAAACGAACTTACTTATTTAAATAAATGTTATAAAATGGAAAATACTAACATAACCTATCCATAAAACATTTTAAAAACAAAAAACCAAATTTTTAAATTTTAAAAAACAACCCCCACCATTAAAACACACATTTCGTTCTAGAAATTATATTTAAATAAAACATTCTATTAATAATGCAACTCCATACTTTTTTAAAAATGTACATTTCCATTTTAAAACATTTAAACCTCCCTTAAAGCCCATTTTAAAGATTAAATTATTTTTTTAAAATATTTAAACTATACATGAAAACGATTTTAAATTTCCAATATTTCTTTATTAAACTTTGAAAAACCCAAATAGATCAACATCACATAACATTAGGAAAATCCAAAAAGAGGATGGTGAATATGCATGAATTGGTTGAATGGATTGGTTGACCATGGGAAAATCACACAACTATCACTGAAATTAACACAAAACCATGTATGTGGTCTCCACATAGGTTTCTAAGCTTGGTGAGCTCACTATGTACCACCCTTTAAACTCTTTTTTCATCCCACAACACTGTCAACATCATAAAAAACATATAAAAACCAAAAAATAAGAATTTAAACCCAAATTCCCAATGATACTCGAGGTTCATAATGAGTAAGAGTTCATCAAACTCTTCCCACTCTTACCTCCCAATCCCTAATAGTACTACCTCCTCCTACCTTACACACCTAAATAATAAAGGGAAACAATGGAACCTAGGTCCTCTGAAGAAACCTAGGCTACGATGCCATTTTTAAAGACATGAACTAGGTTTAAAAAAATTAGTTCCCTATCCAACTCTTTAATGCCCATGAGGGAATCCCTGACCCCCCCCCCCCCCCACCCCCCCTCAGCTGATGAAAAACATCATATGAATCAAAAAATCATTTAGGAATATTTTTTCCAAATAAATATTATTTAAATAGTAGTATAATTATATCCAAATTCTAGAATGAATCTTATATATGTTAGATGTCCACACCCAAAAAAATAATATAATTGGATATATATTCAATTTAAACAAAGAAGTAGATATAACAGATATAGAAAACAAGTACCCCAATTCACCCTCCAATTCCCTCGCTTGCAACTAGCTTATTATCCCAATATGGGATATATAGATATAGTGTGTCAAAAATAACCATACATGGAATTAGAAAATGTCCCATGGGGTCTAAGATACCACAACACTAAAAATATATTCTGACATACCTGATAAAAATATCCCATGTGACCTGAGGTCACATACATTCTAAAACGATTATCCTATTTTGGTAATAAAATCTAAAAGCTGTAAAGTCACTCAATCTACAAGCACTGGGTATTGTGAGTAGTTTTTGAGATCTAAAACCCATTAGGTAATAATAATAGATTCTATGTTTTTATTTTCCACAATAAACCAAAAATGAATCTTTCAATTACATTTAAAAAACATATTTCATGATTGAGCATATGAAAACCAAAAATTATGATTAGATTTTTTATTAAACATCCATTTCATTTATTTAACTGAAAAAAGTCACTAGAAAATAATTTTATAGACCTAAGACTCTTTTGTCAAAAATACCCATTTTTAGATATCCTTTTTTAAAGAAAATCAACCATTGGAAATAATTCCTATAAAAAAAATTTACTTACTTTCAAAATTGTATAAAAATTAAAATTCACAGTGATGAAATAAAGTGACATTAGAAGCAATAAATAAAACAATGGTCAATAAGAAACTAAAGTACAGATGAAGTAAGTAGTAATAATAAAATAAGGTAGTAACCATAATCTCAATATCAACTATAAAACTAAGAGTGGGAACCAAATAGCATGTACATCACAATAATAATCCATAAAACATAAAAAGAGCTTGAACCTGTAGGTTCCAAAGGGAATATCCTAACTCATGGAACACTATTTGATTTGGTGACTTGAAAAACAATACAAAAAATGCCTCTAAATAACACTATAATGACCCCTATATAGTATACTAGCTAACTAGAGCATCATTTGTTGGGTTACCCACCCACCCAAAGTCTTCCAGGAGTCAAAAAAACATATACATCATAGAATGATCCATGTTTGGAAACAATAACAACCCATGATCAAAATACAATTTGAATCCCAAACCTTATTTCAAAACTACTTTTAAATGACCACTATAAAATAAAACATTTTTCATGATTCCATTTCCCCAAATATTGATCAGAGAAAACATTTTTTAAATAAAATAAAAATAATTTAAAATAACTTCTTTGAAAAAATTGTGGAAAAAATAAATTCAAACATCAAGTTTAAAAATTCCCAACATTTCTTTTTAATCATTGCTGGCATATAAAATTATATATATATTTATAAACATTTATCAATGAAAATATTCACACATTTTTATGTGAATATGTACAAATGCCTATATATATATATATAATATATAAAAATAATTAAAAAATTTCCCAGCATCAATCATAGGTGAATCACATAAGTATAAACATGTGAATATAATAAAATTCATAAAGTAGGGGGAATCTAAAACATTTCACTTCAATTAGTAAAATTTCAGAAATGGTATCAATTAATTTTAAAACACTCATTTCTCCATTTAAAACCATCTCAAATATTTTATTATCCAAAAATATATTTTATTCTTTGAAGGAAGATAAAAAAGAGGGAAAATTATTACAAGAACTCATACATAAATCGATTTTAGTCACTAAAAACTATATGAAACATGTATATTCAAATTCAATTGAACCTAAATGGAATTTATAATTCTAAATAGATCAATTTAAAAATAACCAAGAATATTTGGAGAATTAATGAAACACAACATCATGAAAAACCAACCTAGGGATTGTACAGATGATGTGAATCTTACAACAATGGCAACGAGATGGATCTGAGAGAATATTTCAAATCCTAGGAGAATAAAATCATAGGATTTTAGGATCAAAACATGTAGAGACATGGTTTCTTCCTTGTAAGAATTTTAAATATTTCTATATATATTTCTGGATCTAGGCACTGAGATGGCATGCGATTCTGAGGCCTGATGTTCCCAAAATTAATTTTATAAAATTATTAAATATATTATATATTAGGAAAGTATAGTTATTAAAGAAAATGGTATGACTCTTAAAAGGAATCTTGGATCAAAAATATAATATCATTCTTGAGTTTGAAATTCCTTTTTATCCTACATGCAACCTAAGATAGGTCGACATGGGGCATTCGGACATCCTACACATTAGTGGTACGTTCAGTGGATTAATTAATTATTTAATTAATTCAATAATTCCTTTTAACCTAAAATTAATTTATATAAGAATACTTCCAGTGAGAAATTATCAGGGTTAGCCTCATAATATTGGGATCTGATGAGATATTCCCATTCCTCCTTCATTGTAGAATCACCTTGGACAATGATGAAATGTCAGATCAGAGAAGATTGGGGCGCATAAAAGGCAACAACTTCCTTTGATAATTAGTGGGTTCATTATTTAATAAATAATGATCACATATACATGAAGGACTCATAAAATTTTGGTTTACAAACTATTTGATTAAATTGATTCGGCATATGGATTATTGTCTTGGATCTATCCCAATATCATCCTTTTCATGCACCAGGGTATTAATGAAATTGATTTATTTCAATTTTTTATAACCCCAGTTACCCCATTATTTATATATTAGTAAATAAAAAATTTTAATGATCCTTACAATTTTGTTTTTTTTCTCTTTACCCTTTGATTAATTGATATTCTTCACCAGTTGGACCTCGTGGTCCCAGTTTGACAATATCGGACATTACTGATCTAGATCAGACCCCTAGAAACATGATGAAATCATCTAAGAGGAGTGAATCAGGGAATAACGAATAGATATGGGATTTTTTTGAGACATGGATAATTAGTGATCAAATATTTATATTTCAAATATATCAAGGTTTGCAGGATGAATGACACATCATCAAGGAACGTCGGAATATTTTTTCTGACAAACGTATTCTGAAAACCATGATCTTCAACCAAATCCACTATTTTCGAATAGATATAAGGAAAAATCGATACAATGATGCTGAATCATAATCATTGATATTGGATCTAATATTATACAAAAAACCTGAATACACATCATGTACCATGATGAACTCACCACTTGTAGTCCCTTAGCTGCATTGGTTAGGGTTTTGAAAAATTATAAGGATTTCATGGCATGTAACCCTGATACATGTTGTGTACCTCATCCCTGGATGGATGTTCGTGTGATGGATCACACAGGTGGGATCCCATGTGGAATTATATGTCCATTCACACATCAATGTACCTAAGTACACAGACATGGGGTCATCTACACAGACATGACCAAGCACACAGGTAGGACCCCAATTGGCAAGGGAATACTGTGTATATCCCTGATACACCATGTACTCCTACAAAATTAGTGAGATATGTAAATTCGGGGATATATACTATTGTTAGAGTGGGATCACACATAATTTGAGTCCTATCACACATCATTTACCCCTTGGTCCCATTTTGGGAAACTTCAAGGTTTCGTACTCCTTTGTTTGGACTCAGATTTTATCATGTGAGTAGCCTACCCTAAGTTTGTTTACCATAGAATGAAATGGTATCTATAGTTTTTCATTTTGGGATATAATGTGTAATGTTGTAGGAATTATTCTTCGTTAGGAGATTCTCAATGATGGTAGTGATCGTGAAAGATCACCCGAGGAATTCCAAGTGGCAACCCCCAATAGAGTTCGGCAGTGGGTCCTAGACAACTTCATGAGTGATACCCTATGGTACAACTGGGTAGTGGTTCCTCAATGACTCTCAAGTGGTAAACTATAGTAGATATGGTAAGTGTGTCCCTAAAGACATCTGAGTGGTACACTCTATTAGATTTTGTAAGAGGATCCTCAATGACTTTCAAGTGGTACCCTTCTGTAGAGTGGGGCAGTGGGTCCTCGACGACCTTAGGGGTGGAACCCTCTAGTTGGTCTAGGAACGGGTCCATAACAAAATATTCTGATTGGAAACCTCCTAATATAACACTGAATGGGTCCTCCTCCAAGATATTGTGTCCCCTCGACTATTCATCATAGAAACTAGGTGTTTCTTGAATTTGATGGTTTCATCGAGGCAGACATGTGGGATATTGGGCATAATTGATGGGATTTCCGAACTATGGGATACTCTTCTTCTTAGGATGAGCTATGATATGGAGATATAATTACTCTTTTATTTGGTTTTATTTTTAATATTAATATATATATATATATATATTCTCATGTATCCATACATTTATATTTGGTTACTCTCCTTCTATAGGATGCGAAGACACACAGGGTATTCCAAGTGCTTTCCATGTTTATCTTGTCATGGTTGGAAGAGACTACTCTCCTGTTATAAGTGGAAAAGACTCTAAAAGTAGTTAATTACACACTATTTTGATCCCATTGTGTTTGGACAAGGTTAATCTCTATTAGTTTTGGTTGAACTCTTCTCTTTCACTATATCTTTCATCTTTTATACTATATACCATCTTTATATCTTGTTGTATCTCTTACTACACCCCTTCAGATTTTGGGGTGTCATACTGGGTATGTATATACACAACCTTATGTAGTTTTTTCCTACATGTGTCATGCCTTGTGTAGATGATGGATAGGTTAGTGGTGACTTTAGAGGTTCGTAGGGATACAAGGTTTTTTTGATCATATATGGTGGTTGTAGTATAAAGATCAAGAGGTGGGATCTCTCAGTAGTTTAATTTTTTAGTTTTGTTATGTTGGGAAACATTTATGGTTGGTAGTATATTTTTACCATATCCACTATCATACTCTTGTACAACGTATAGGTTTTTCATGCTTGGGTTACTTTATAGAAATAGAATCATTTTATTAATATTACTCTTTACTTCTACATTGAGATGGTTGGTTGTGTCCATAAAAGTAGTTATGAAAAGTCCTCCCATTTATGTTATTCCTTTTGGTGACTTTTTCCACCCCATAACATATAGAGGTGGGCTTGGAGTAGTTTTGGCTCAAACCTTGTCTGTGGTTGGGTCATGAAATATTGGTATCAATGTAGTTCATTCCTTGAGAATTTTTCTGGAGTAGTCCCCTTATGGGGATTTGGTTGGGATTTAGGGAAATAGTTTAAAAGTGTCGTGAGTGTGGATATCAGGTGAGGTAATCTTGTAATGTTGTGGTCGGACAATGTATCCATTCACCAAGACCTTGACTATACTCTTTTCAAATCTGAATATCGATCCATTTATTGGCGGGATCAATTGTACATACATCATATAGGATTGAGTCTTTGACTGACCTTCTCGAGTAGTATCCCTATTTTATATATATATATATATATTCTCATATTATTTTGGTACTACTTGATTAATATCAATATTCCTTCATTATGATAGACTTCCAGGATAACAGTTCCAGATTGTCATGAAGATTTGATGAACAATGAGGCCTCAGTTCAGGGTTCATCCTACGATCTTCTTCCTCCAGGTGGGTAGGTAGTAGTATATCCACATATTTATTAAAAGGTCATTCCATTAGATTATTATAATAATGTTTTCAGGATTATTACACTCCACTGGTTTTAGCGCTAGAGGATACTAAGGTTCTATGGTGATCTAGATCCTTATGCAGCATAGGATTGGCTAGAGTCGGTGGACCATATCTTCAGGCTCATTCGGATTCTGACAGATTAGGTGGCTGGACTAGTAGGTATACTTTTCCAAATATCATATATTAATTGGTGGAGCCTTTTTATATAGATTCATGATGAGTTGACACCCTCATGGCCCGAATTCCATTAGATATTTTGTAAGTAGTACTACCCCGACAGTTTGTGCTCATATTAGATTCTAGAGATTCTAGAGTTTCATCTAAGATGGATAATGGTGGTTTTGTATTGAGAGACGTTTACATACCTTACTCAATACTCTATTGACATTATTTTTTATGGCTACTTACGAGCACAAAAGTTTGAGAAAGGGATACATAGAGAGATCCATGCTAGATTGGTTCTCTTGGGCTTCCCCACCTATGATGGGGTATTGGAGACAGAACAAGTGGAATATATAAATCTATTAGAGGGATTACAGATAGTTGGAGAGGGTAGTGGTCATCATAGAGCTATGTCCTCTAAAATATCTAGCAATAACCCATCAGTAGGATCTCTGTGTAGGAGTCCCTTTTGTGATTAGACTCAGGTGCATCGGTATGTAGTATAGGGACTATGTAGATAACATGTGCATCCCAGATATGTTTGGTGTTATGCTTGGGATGAGTGAAGTTATATATATTCTGAATTCCTGACTAGACATGCCGAGGAAAATAGGAATATACATGATTTACTATCATGGTAGAGGTAGATTTGCGATCAGGGTTCTCCCATGTCAGGGAAAGGTGGTC
This sequence comes from Viscum album, assembly GCA_963277665.1. NCBI lineage: Eukaryota > Viridiplantae > Streptophyta > Magnoliopsida > Santalales > Viscaceae > Viscum > Viscum album. Next base: position 592,411,753 of record OY728142.1, on the reverse strand, counting down.
CCTAGGGAGGAGGAGCTTGTAAAGGAGTAGGAGGAGAAGTCGGTTGTGGAAAATGCTATGATATCCTTCAACCACCACCACCAGGTGGCCCGCATCAAGCTCATGGATCTAGAGGTTAGGTTCATAGATAGATGTAGGCTATATAGGCCTATGATCCCATAGTATATGAGATGATTAGAGGTATAATTTATGTTTATGATGCTCTTGCTTTAGTATTAGAAGACACAGGTGCCAGTAATTCTTTTATCTCTATACTCTTGGTGAAAGAACTTGAGATCCCAATTGAGAAGCTATCCCAATAGATTTATCTTGAGGTTCCTATGTGGAACACTTATTTTGTATCTTTCATCTGCAGGTGGTGTGCGGTATCTTTTAGTAGAGATAGGTCCATGTGGGAACTTTTGGAAATCACGATGGAACCCTAGGAAATAATTTTGGGTATAGATTGGTTGTACATTCTATGATCCCAGATTTACTGTCACTATAGAGAAGTCATATTCCTTCACACTGAGGAGGTAAAAATCACCTTTATGGGTTATAAATATCTCAGGGTGGGATGATTGGGTTCTATGAATAAGAGACTACCACCAATCACCAATTAGATGGTGAGAATAACCCTTAGTAAATTAGGATCTTTAGGCATATAGATTCATTTGGTTGTGGAGAATTATATGGAATTCCTCCCCTAAGACATTATTGTACTACTATTGAGTTCGGAGAAATAGTTTTTCATTAAATTTTATCCCAACACCACTCTGATATATTCTATGGAAAATCGAATGGCCCCTACCAATATCCTGGAGTAGCGGTTGCAGTTGGATACCCTTTGAGAGAAGGGTTTCATCATACTAAGTGTGTCCCCTAGGAAGCTCCAATATTTTTTATAAAAAAGGTATATGGGAGCTTGTGTCTTTCTGTGTATTATCATCAGCTGAACTAGGACACTATAATGATCAAGTACCCCTTATTGAGGATTGAATACCACCTTGATCAATTTCATGTTGTGAGATAGTTCTCGAAGATCATTCTTCGGTATGGCTACCACCAGGGGAGGGATTTCAAAGATGATATTTAAAAGTTTAAATTCATGTGTCTCTAGAGACACTATGAGTTCCTAGTGATTCCCTTTAGTGTGAATAATTCCCTCGTCATTTTTATTCCATTAATTAACCATCTCTTCCAACCGTATTTTGACCATTTTGTGTTCATCTTAATTAACGACTGACTCATCTACACTTAATTGAAGGAGGAACATGCAGATCACTTGGGGATGATTCTATTTTTTCTTCAAGAGAACCTTATTTATGGGAAGTTATAGAAGTTACAGTTCTAGATTCGTGAGGTACACTTTCTGGGGCATGACATTTCTAAACATGTTTTATCCATAGACCCAGTGGAGATCGATACAGTGCTTTCTTAGGATCCACCCAAGATAATGTCATGGGTGAGGAAATTTATGGGATTTTAAGGGTACTCAGGATGGTTTTTGGAATTATTTTCTATAATTTAAAACCCCTTTGACCATCATGATTTGGACAAGGTAGTCGTTTAACTTGTTTTAGTAGTTCCAGAAGGTCTTTGAGGAGTATACGCTGAGGTTGATGAGTGATCATGTGTTGAGACTACCAGAGGAAGGTGTGGAGTATGTGGTGTATTGAGATGCCTCGAGAGATAGGTCTAGCTTCATGATAATGAAAAAATATTAATTTATCTCATATGAGTTGAGTTCGTTGAGACTCAATGAGAAGAACTATATGACTCACGACCAAGAGCTAGCAGCGGTAGTCTTTTCCTGGATTATGTGGAGGAAATACCTTCTGGGGGAGCACTTTTAGGTTTAGTCAAACCACTAGAGTCTTAGTTGTTCATTAATAGAGAAAAACTTTTACCAGATAAAGTGACACTAGATGGGGTTCTTATAAGAATATGAATTAGATATAGTATATACTCTAGAGAAGGATGGATTAGTAAAATAATTCCTTATAAGGAAGTCCTAGTCTCACTTAGTGCATGATAGTTCAGAGTAGTTGGCCTCTTTTTAACTGACCTTGCTGGATCAAGAGTGTACAACTTATTTGTATTCGATGGTGTTGACTCCCCTGCTTCTTTAGCACATGAGAGATCCCCATCAAGGAAACCTAAACTATGAGGTATTACATGACTAGGTATCCATAGGGGACTCACCAGATGGATTTTCTAAAGGAGGTAATCATGTAAACATTTTCCAAGGATGGATGGTGGTTCCCATCATAATGTGGGAGGAGTTTATGCAATATTTACACACTTCTCCCCTAGTTATACATCTTGGTGTAGGAAATATGTATAGAGACCTTCAGCAGAAGTTTTTCTGTTCTAAAATGAGATAGAGTGTAGCTAATTTCATCTCTCAGTGCCTAACCAATTAGTAGTTGGAGGTTGAGCACAAATTTCTAGAAAGTTTTTTGTAGAAACTTGTGATCCCATAGTGGAAATGGGATGGAATATCCATGTACATTTTAATAGGTATTCCATGCATAGGGAAGGTCTGTCACACCATCTAGGGGATAGTTGAAAAACTCATGAAGTTAGAAAACTTCCTTACTATCAAAGAGTGTAGTTCAGTAGAGATTTTGGCATAGTTGTATATACGGTAGATCATTCTCCTTCATGGGGTTCCCTTGAATATTATCTCTAATCAAGATGTGTGGTTTACATCATGATTATGGAGAGGCCTATAGGAGGCATTCAGGAACCAAATGAGGATGAGTATGACCTTTCACCCTAGATTGATGGGATGGTCAATCACACTATCTAGGTGTTGGATGATATGCTAAGTGATTGAATGTCAGAATTTGGTTGAATCTAAGAGGATCTCGTTCCCTTGGTAGAGTTTATATACAACAACAGCTACCACTCTACCAACAGCATGATACCTTTTGAAGATCTGTATGGGAAACCCTATGGATCACTCTTATGCTAGAAAAATATTGGTGAGACATATCTTGTGGGACTGGAGATAGTGTAGGTGACAATGGAAAAGGCCCAAGTCATCTGTGAGTGGATGAGTATGTCCTAGAGAAGATATAAATCTTACCATATTGTTACCACAGGCCCTTGGAGTTCAATCAGGGAGACCAAATTTTCCTAAGAGTCTCCACATGATGTGGATTGTAATGGTTTTTCTATGGAGAAAATATATCCATGAGATTCATCGAGTCACTCAAGATCATATAGTGGGTTGGTGAAGTTTCTTACCACATCTCCCTACCTCCATAGATGGATCGAGTATATGACGTCTTCCATGTGTCGTAGATAAGGTGATATGTGCATGACCCCATTCACATCATTGATTAGGGTGAGATAGACATAGAGGATGGATCCACCTTTGTGGAGCACCCAATGGTGATCGAGGATCAATAGGATAGAAACTTGTATAGACAAACCATCCCCTTTATTCATGTTTTTTGGTAGCATAGGAATGTTCAAGAGAGTTCATAGGAGTGGGAGATCCAGATCAGGTCTTAGTATCTTGAGTTTTTTATTTAGTTTTTCTATTCAAGGATAAAAATATTGAAGTATAGAATGATGTAGAGATCCATTTTTTTCTATGTAAGACTTTAAAATATTTCTATATATATATATATTTAGATCTAGGAACTGAGATAATGTATGATTATAAGGAATATTGTTCCCAGAATTAATTTTATAAAAATATTAAATATATTTTATATTACATGCATGTGGTTCATAAATAAAATGTGATAACTCTTAAATAGAATATCATATTAGAAATATGATACCATATTTGATTCTAGAACGCATTTTATACCCTTGGTGTCACCAAAGATAGGTCGGCATGGCATGTTCAGAAATCTTTCTTATTGGTGATACTTTAGCAGATTAATTAATTCATTCATTCATTCATTAATTCATTTTAACCTAAATATATGTTTTATAAGAATACTTACATAGAGAAATTCTTAGGGTTAGACTCATATTAATGGGATCTTCTAATATATTATCCTTCCTCATTCATTGTTGAATCACTTAGGATGATGATAAAACACCAGATTGGAGTAGATAGGGTTGCAGCGAATGCATCAACTTACTTTGATCATTGGTGGGGACATTTTTTTATAAAAAAAATCCAATATCTAGGTATGACTCATCAACTCATGGTTTATTCCATCATTGATTAAATTTATTGATCACATCGATTCTTGTCTTGGATATTTTCTAATTACAGCCTTTTCATGCACCTGAGTATCAATTAAATTGATTTATTTCATTTGTTTTCTAAACCCATTTTCCATGTTCTTGATCAATTGTCAAAGAACTCTTGTAAAAAATCCTTAAACTTTTTTTGTCAATTTACCCCTCAATTTATTTTATTTATTCACTGATTTGACCTCAGTGGTCCTAGTTCAACATTTTCAGGTGGTACCGAGCCCGATCAGACCCACAAAATCATGACATAATCACGTGTGAGGAGAGGATCGGAAAATCCAGCACAAATATAGGATGTTTGAGAGATATGGATGATTTTTTTGAAAGATCTATGATCAAATCATTAACATCCTATGATCACAATGCATGTGGGGTGAGTGATGCATCACTGAGGAATGCCAAAATCTGATTTTTGATGAATAACGACAAAAAATAAATGTTGAAAGGCTATATCAAAGATGTAGATCATGGATATGAGATTCTATGAAAAACCTGACTATATTCTATGTACCATGATGATCACATGAAATGTAGACCCTTATCATTAGTGGCTAGGGTTTTGAGAAATTAAAAGGATGGCATAGAATGTGGACCTCTTATATTCTATCTACATTATCCCCAGATGTATGAGTTGTGTAGTAGATCACATGGGAGAGATCCCAGTGAAATTACATAGTCGTTTACTGAGGTACACAAACATAGGTTCAGGTACACAAACATGGCCAATCACATGGGTGAGACACCATGTGGAAAGGGTGTTCCATGTATATCCCCCTACCCACCATGTAGACCTACATGATTGGTGATTCATGTAACTCTAGTTACACATACAGGTGGTGGAGTGGGACCACACACTGTATACCCCTTGGATCCTTTTTAGTAAACTTCAAGGTTATTTATCTTCTTTGTTTGTACTTTTATTTTCACCTGAAAGTATCCTATAATGAGTGTTTGTTTACGTATAACATTATGGTTCCCTCAGTTTTTGGTTTTCGGGATATGATGTGGAATTTTATAGGTGTGATTCTTTGTTATGAGACACTCGATAATGGTGGTGATCATGCAGGATCACAATAGGAATTTTGAGTGGAAACCTCTATTAGAGGTGGGTAGTAGGTCCTAGATGAATTTTGAGTGGCACACTCTAATAGATTTCAGCAGTGGGGCCTCAATGAATTCTTAGTGGTACCATCTAGTATAGATAGGCAATGGGTCCTTTACTGCTTCCAAGTGGTACCCTCCAGTAGATCTGGGCATTGGATCCTTGACGACTTTTGAGTGGTACCCTCTAGTAAATGTATATAGTGGGTCCTCGACAACCATTGGAGTGGAACCCTCCAGTTGGTATGGGCATGGGTACTCCATCGACTATTGGCAGTGGAACCCTCCAATTGTACCATGTTATGGATCCTCTACCTAAAGATTATTTCCCTCAACTGTGTGGCACTGTGAAAAGGTGTGGCTTGACTTGAAAGATTAGATATGGGTATATTTGTGATATATTGGGATTCATTGATGTGATTTTTTAACTATTAGATACTCTTCTTCTTGGGATGAGCAATGATATGGAGATTGCCTTACTCTCTAGTTTGAGTTTCTTTTGACTAATCATATATATATTCTTCTATATCGATACCTCTGTATTTGTTTAATCTTTTTCCATGGGATACAAAGACATGTAGGGTATGTCACATGCTTTCCATTTTTGGATTCTCATAGTTGGAAGAGTCTTCTCTCCTTCTATAGGTAGAAAATTTTCCATGTGTAGTTCATCTACACACCATATTGATCCCAGTGTATTTAGATGAGGTTACTCTAACTTGGTTTGGGTTGAGTTTTTTTCTTTTACTATATCTTGCATCATGTTAACTATTTATAGTCTTTCTCTCATATTGTATCTCTTACTACTCCCCCTTCAACATTCAAGGTGTCCTACTAGGTATGTATATACTCACCAATTTATAGTCCTTTCCCGCACATGTCGTGTCTTATGCAGACGATGGACATGTTTATGATGACTTCATAGGATCTTAGGGATAGTGGGTGTTGTAAACCATGTGTGGTTGTTATATCTTTGAGATTAGGATTTAGGTTCTCTCAAAATTTTAATTTTCTAGTTTTTTCATGTTGGTATATATTTCTAGTTGAGCATGTATTTTCCCCCCTTCACTTTTCAATTTTCACTGTCGTACTCTTATATACCATATAGGTTTTCATCCTTGGTTTACTTTCTAGCTATTTCATCTTTATATATGTATTCCTCTATAATTTTTCATTGATATGTTTATTTGTCTGCATATAGATACATATGAAAAGGCCTCCCACTTAGGTAATGTCTTTCAGTGCTTTTCACCACCCCCTTCTATATGGTGGCAGACATGGGGTAGTTTCTGCTTGAGCCCTGGCATGGGTCAGGTCATGACATAACCCATCTAGGGTTTTTCTTAAGTTGAATAGAATAATATGAGAAGGAAAAATCATTAATAAATGGTATATAAGAGAAGTATGAGAGAAAGGAGACTCTCCTAGATAGATTTTTACTATAAATCTCACAATTAAACTCTAAGATGATGGGTTCAGAGGGAGGAGCACATGTATAGAAGGGATTTAGGCCATGGGTGTCATGATGGATAGAAATGGAGAGGGGGTATGAGTTAGGTATAAATTAGGAAAGGGGTTGTTTTTTAATTTAAAAAAATTAAAACCTAGGTGTATCACTTGGTTTCTTCATGGTTTCCTAAACCATGAACAAATATTGCGCCCTTTAATTGGAAAATAGGGCACTCGAACGGTTGTCTTGTATGATTTGGGAAACCATGTTACAACTTTGTAAAATAGATTTGTCCCACTATATACACCTTCCATATGGTCACCACATGGTTATCACTAACCATGACGCATGAAAATAATGCTTAATATTTCAAAAATTAATAAGTAATGTCCCTAAAACTTCTCAAAAGTAATTAATACTAGTAAATAAATTAATAAATAAAGGAATTAAAAATATGATTCTCCTATGACATCTTGTTTTACTTAGAATTAAATCCTCCCTATTTCAATTTTATATAATTATAATGGGGGTTTTATGTCTAAAAAATAATTTATGACCTCTTTGAATAAGATCAGAAGAAAAAATGGGAGAGGAAAAAAATTCAATACATATGATCATTAATGGATAAACATATTATTCATGGAAGGATAATCCTTCACTGAGTGTAAATAATTTTCTAAAGGAAAATAATTCAATGAAATGAACTCATTTTCAGAAAAACATATTGGATTCTTGTTAATTACATAAAAATACCATGACATTGTATGTCATTTGAAAAACTACAGTGAATATCCTTTATTATAGTGCAACTTTTTTGTGGTCATGTGACACTTTACAGTATCATCATTATGACTCATTGAGACCAAAAACATCTTCTATTTCTGCATATTATGGGTAGACTGTTACATGATATTCTTATAAATAAATTTCACACATTTAAAAAATAATAATGAATAAGGTACAAACTTTGATGGGGACTCTTCTTCTACAACATGATGTTTGAGAGAATAATTGACTCATTCAAAAAGTTATTCCAATGCATGATCCTTTGAATAAATCCTAATTATGTAACATTAAAGTCTAATCCTGGGAGAGGTGGAAGTGAATAGTGAAATATATTCACCTAAATGATTCCCCCCAACATAGAAATCTTATGGATCCCTCCCCATAAAATTACTTTGCAAACGACTCCCATGAGATTCCTTCACTGAGGACTCCACACAAAACTCGTTTGTGAACTAGTATCCTTAAAACCCATGACTTTAGAAAACCTCATCCACTCAAATAAAAATTTAATATTATAAATAATATATGGTCCCTATATTACATATTGGCCACTTCCTAGTGGTCTGTTGTGGTGGAAGATTATATCCATGGTTTACCACTTTAGTAAGGACCCATATTATGGGTAATCACGCCTCATTTTCATCCCTTCCTTTACCTAGATCATATTCCAATGATAAATTAACCTGAAAATTATCATTGGATTCCTTTTACCAATTTAAAATCTCTAAAAATATCATTCTACTAAGACCACCACCAATGATTCCAAATTTACATGATTAAGAATCAATGCACACCAGAGTCCTCCCCTTTGATCATATATTCCTTTTATAATGGGAGTTAATAATCATGTAATAGATCCCTAGGTATAATTCCTCCATAACTAATAAGACTCTCATCCTATTAAAAATCATTTATTATCATTATAATGATAATTCTTATAATTAGATTGTTGATAAAAACCTCCCCTAGATCAAGATACTGCTCCTTGATACCCCAAATTGGATTCCTTAGCCTTCAAGTATTAAATCAAGCCCCTTTAGTCTACTAAATGATCCAAGGATGTATATAGACCTCCAATTAGATATGGGACTCAACTTTTTATCATTGGGATATATCCCCTATGATTTTAGTCATGCTCCCATGCCTAATTAATAATAGGCATGAGGTGAACACACATATGGGACTCCTATTACGTGTATTCCCCAACCCTTCCTCATTGGGACATATCCCCTTTTATTAGAGCCATATTTCATTGTTTAGTAACCAATATATGGGATATGGATTCCAATATATGGACCTTTCATTAGGTGTAAGCCCTAACATTTTCATATTGTTCCATATTCCTCATGAGTCTAGTCTTCTATCCTTATCTGGTTACCAATAGACATTGAGGTAGAGAGGCATATATGGGCCTCTCATTAGGGGTAATATCTAGAATTAATACAATTAATAGGAAAGATTCATGAAAATTTATTAAATATATAAGTGATCCCCATACTATACATAAAGACCCCTTGAAGGATGATCCCACCTCCCATCCTCTCAAATAATTAGAAACCCAAAATGTCACAGGTACATTTCAGTGACTCGTTGCCTTTGGAAAGAAAGTCCTTACTAACTAAAAATGTGTGAGCATGGTATGGGGTACATCATAAACAATGTTCAAACCATATTGATTTCTAACTCTTTATATAACTCATTACTTGTGTTACTAACTGGAATTAAAATCCAACTATATTCGTACATATTAAAGTACATCTCATGCATAATATATATAAAAGAAAATCATGTAAATTATTAGAATCATATGAAATAAAAAATCCATGAAAGAGTATTCTAAGAGTAATAAATATCAATTACCCACTTTTATGGACAAGGTATAAGTCTCTAGGATGGTGAGATTTTTTAACCAAATTCCTTCTACCTAAGGTACTTTACTCGATAGAGACATCAATTCCATCATAATTACAAAACCCAATATGAATAAACTATATTTAAATTCTTAATTCAAGCTCATGTACCAATAAAATACAAGGTCAAGGTAAAAGGAAAATAATTGAATTATTATATGTGACATGTAACTCTTTAAATATATGTATGGAAATTTATAGAGGCAGTTTAACTCATTAAGCAAAATCTTATATCCATTCCTAATATAAATAATTTATATCTATGAATAATATATAAGGAAATATATTAAATAAATGAACAATTTATATATTAAATCATGAGATAATCATTTATGAACAATTAATAAATAATTAATTATAAAAAAATATAATTCTAGTCATGAATGATGGATATTCCATAATTAAGTGAATATAAATAGTTTATATTTAATTCTAATATGAAATCCTTCGTATTATTCTCTTAGATGGGATTTTTCCTTAATATTTGATATCGAGTGAAATATAACCATTTTATATTCCAATGTATATTATGTAAATAATTTTAATAATCAAAATATAACATATTTAATATAATTTATACCTTCATCAAATCAATTATCAAAACTTATTTTTGATATGGATTAAATAATTTCCCTAAAAAGGTATTTTATTTTGAATAATTAAAACTAAATTTTGTGACCAATTCATAATATTAAGTATGTATTATTTTATATTTTTTATTATTTTTCAATTATAAAACCTTAATAAATTAACTTAAAATTTTATTTTATTTTATTTTCTAGATTAACCCCCCCCCCCCATAGGTTGAGAGGGAACCATTAAATAACATATGGGTCAATACATTACATGATCAAAAGGCCTAGTGGCCTGAAGTCCAGTACATATATTTCCCCACATCACTATACCATGGCCCGCAATACAATAGTTTGGTGCCTAAGATACATCATAGTGCCCTACACATTGCACCTAGAGAACCCACATGTATTGTGGCTGGCCTACCTACACCATGGTGCCTCTTCTTCATGTAGCATCTCTTGATCTCCATGATGTGGTGTCCCTCATGGATTCTCAATGCTCAACATTTCATCATGGCCCCCCACCTCAATTCATTCTATAAACATTTCCATATATCATGATACTTCTTCATGTGTTGTAGTTTATGTCATGCACCATGGCCTTCACCCTTATGCCTTGATACTAGTCTACCCCATAAATTACACTTATAAATTTCACTTATAATTTCTATATCAAACATTTATATCCAAAATATAATCCATTCGATATATCTTGTAAAAAATCATATTATCAATTAATATTTATGGGATATTTATTTAATAAATCTTTCATAAACATTTAATAATTAATTATAAACATTTTAAAAATTATTAAAGTATAATCCTCTATAAATTCAATAAATATCCCAAAATAATTGATTCCAAGATCTATAAATCATTTTATTAAATTGTTAATAGAAGTATATACAAATAAAATTTGTCTCTCTAATTCATATTTAATGATATCACCAATTTGTAATCTACAATAAAACCTTTTACTTATATCATCTTCAATGAATGGAGACGTAGAGGCATGCGATAAATAATATTATTTATTGAATTTCATGATAGATAGTAGAAATTCTCTTCAGTGGTTGGTGAAGTAATTTTTTAATACATAAATCATATAACTTTTACATGATTATGATTTTTTAATCCCGCGCAGATCAATGTATAACCCAATATAGTTTCCTAATTCTATACTGTGACATAGAAAATATTACACACCACGTATTACAAATAACAAATATCATGCATTATAATATACTAAAATTAATGGATTTAGACTATGTCATAACCTTCAATAACCTGTATCATTTGGTTTCATCGTATTAATTCTTACAATATCAAATATTGTCTATACAACTACATAAAAAAATCTATCATATTTGATGATATAAAATATGCCTATAATATGATATTAAAAATTCTTATTTTTCAATAATATTTTGAATTTTAAAAAGAATATCATGTCTCTAATACCCATCATGGGTATCTAGGGATCAACTAATACTTAATAAAAATATCATAAATATTAATAAATCTCATTCCCATGATCTATCATGGATGAATCTGAAACCATGCTTAAGAAAAATGAGGAACGCATGTGTACTTTTCACTGGTAATAATTATCCATTACCTTAATGGTAGATTTTTATGAAGATATCTTATATGTATCTAATTAAAACCCTCCTATATGGTGTATCTACTAATAGTTATAAATTACTGAATTATTGGGTGGGATTCTTCTTTATTCTCACAACAATCTAGTGCCTTGTAAAGGTTGAGGGAGAAAAATATGGAGAAACTTTGGTATAGATAATTCATAGAATGCTAGGGTGCACATAAACCCACAACATAATTGAAGTGTATCCAATATATATCCCTAAATACATTCCACAGTTTTCATGAATTAACTAATACATTTCATAACATATTAGTTAGTGATTTGTATATACACGCATTCATCACATGTATGATATAACCCCCTCCCATGTGGTTTATCAAATGAAACACTAGATAATAATGATATCCAAATTATAAGAATACTCAAGTGATAAAACTTATCATTCATATTTTGATCATAATTGTATTGAGTTATAAGAATCTTATAATACAATTCTCTATGCAAGGTATAGCCAAGTCATTTAGTATGATAGGATTAAGGCAGTGGAATAAAATATCCCATTTCATGTCTTATGATACACATATATAATTTTATATAATATATCCTCTATGAATCACTTGCATAATGTATTTATGGTATATCTCCTTCATGGTCCAATTACTTATTTTACTATTCAAACATCAACATTATTAATGGGAATACGTGTCTCAACACTGGGATTGTGAGATACTTAAAAACCTACTATCACATGAATTTTTAGTAATGGTGTATTAAGAAGTGTATCACCTTGATAATTATGCACAACACCACTATCAATGATTCGGTTCATGGGTGTTAATAGATATAGATTGAAAATAGTTTCACCCTAAAATATAGTATAACAACTAAATAATTAATTATTTTTTACCAAAAAAATATTAAAACACATAGTAAAAAAAGGATTTTCTCTGGTATGTTGGATTTTATATAGGAAAACTACCCTCAAAACATGGGGTTTGTAACTCTATTTGTGGTTTCAATAGTGTTTAGTTTATAGATTATTGTTTCTTGAACAGTTTCCTGAGTAATGTGTTTTATTCAAATAATGTGTCGTTTTGTTTCAAAATATTTTTCTATTACTCTCCATATTCAGGGTCACTATGATCCCATGTTTTCCATTTCTTAAATTAGTATCTTGATAGGTATCTAAAACTCACCCCCTCTAACCTATTCCTACTGATTTGGATGATGAAAACCCAATAAAATTATATTTTTTTCATCTTTGATCGACTACTCCTCTTTTGTCTATGAAATAAGAAGAAATTGTGAATATATTTTAATATTATTTAAAACATAACTTAATTATAAATCCTACACAAGCTCAACTAAGAAGTACCCATGGACCCATACAAGGGAGAGACCCATGGAGAACATAACACCATCCCCTATGTCATGTGAATCACTAATTACATAGTTGAGGGAGCCTCCAGTTAGTAATTAATGTTGTAGGGGAAGGTGTGTCATTGAGGTATAGTTTTCATGAACCCAAAATGTATGATTTGGTAATTATATTCACAAAATAATGGAATATTTAAGATGCTAAAGTAATAAATAAATAAAGAATAAAACAAGGGTTTAATTTTCTTTGGTCTGATTTGGAACTACATTCATGGAAAGAACACTACCCATAAAAATGATTTATTAAGATCCAAATAAAACAAGATACATTATGAAATACAGTAAAAATATGAATAGAATACAACAAGTAAACCATAAAATCCCTTCTTTATAGAAAATAATATAGGGAAAAGGACTTTAAAATACATATAGATTTAATTCTATTTAGGTGTCATGATCTATTCTTGTTTATTGAATCTATATGTTTGGGATCCAAAGGATGTGTAGGGTCCTAATTTATTGTATCTCATAGTTCGAACACACTAGTTCCTCTTGGTTGGTCAAATAGAGACACACATCTTCACTATGGAAGGATAATAATCACGAAATCCACCAGGAATGGTGCACCAGAAGCACCAATTGGGAGATTATAGGCTTAGAACTAGAGTTTCATCAAAGAACCACTCACTCCACGTATAGGATTTCACAATAGGAGAAATGGAAACACAATCGGGAGATGAAAACTAGAGCGAATGTTATATTAATTGAGGTAGTACTCCCTTTTAGGGGTGATGAATTCCCCTAATAGAACATGGTTCCTTGAAATGGACCAAACAACCAGTAAAAACCATGATGCCACACCAAATAGAAAATTAAAGAGCATACTCGAGAAAGATTAAACAAGTAGATGATTTAGATAAAATGGTTTCCCATAATAAATAATGTCCAAAAAAAATTCCAAATCATATTGGTGACTCCATAGGCATGGGTGGATAGAAGATACAAGTAGTACAAACAAAATGGACCAAATTAGCATCCCAGTGCACAAGAAATCATCCTAGCATAAAATATTGAGCATATAAAATAATTATAAAAAATTTATGCATGTATAATAAACTGAATCATTATAAAGCGTGTAATTTAAATATTAAAATATCTAATTTCAAAAATATCTTCCATTTTAAATTAAAATTAGTGATGTTATTACACCTGAGTTTATTGAATGATAAAAAACTTCAATCTATCTAAATAGTATTTGAATTTTGATAATACCATAGCTTTATTAAAACTATCAGTCAGGTTATTATTAGTATGTGTCTTATTGAAATATGTAGTTCCATATTCAACAAGATCTCTAATATAGTGTAATGTAATATCTATGTGTCTAGATTTACCATGGAATATTAGATTTTTTGATAAATATAAAATACATTGGATATCACTATACTCTATAATAACATAATCATAAAGCTTAAGTTGAAAAGTTAAACCCCTCATCCATAAGGTTTACCTAATAGGCATGGTCAGTGAAATATATTCTCATTCTATGGTTAAAAGAGAAATCATGGATCATATATTACATTTCTAGGATATGGGTCCTCTACAAGTAGTTAAAAATTACCTAGTCAATGAATTTATGGTGTCAACGTTATCTGCATAGTTAGAATCTACATATCCAATAAGCATTTAATAAGTATCAAAATTATTACCATAACACAAAGATAAATATGATGTACATCATAGGTAATGAAGAATCTAATTTAGGTCATTCCAATGCAGCTTCCCTAGAATGGCCATAAATATGATAAGAGTGTATAATGAAATGTCTATGTTATGTTTGGTTCATATTGTGGAGTATATGTAACTACCTACCATGTTGGAATATGTAATTTTAGACATATACTCAATATCAGCAACATTAGTGGGCGCTTGTATTAATGAAATCCTAAAATGGTGTGTAAATGATACACTAACAAGTTAGTTATATTCAAGTAGGTACCTTTTTAGAACTTTAATAAAATGATAATTCTCCAAAAAATATAATAGTTTACTGGTTATATACATATCAATTCCTACAATAATGATTTTTTTGTTACCCCTAAGTCCATTATTTCAAAAACACAATTAAATTGATATTTAACAGCAGTAATAAGCTTCATGTTATTGAATATAATAATTTTTTCATCAATATGTAACAGAAGTTAAAGCATACTATATTTTATGGACTATAAATAAACACAAGAATCAAATTGGATCCTAGTGAAATGAATATTAAGAAGAAAATAATTAAACTTCCAATATCGCTTCCATGGGGATTTTTTAAAAACATATAATGATTTTTTTAAAAGGAAAATTGGTTTGGTTTAAATTGTTTATAATAACCATTGTGTGGTTTCATATTAAATTTCTCATTATATTCACAATGATGGAAGGTAGTTTTCATATCTAGTTGTTCAATGTCAAAGTCATTATTGGCAAGAAAAGAAAGAAGTGACCTTATAGAATAATTCTTTATAATTGGAGAAAAGATTTCAGAATACTCTATTCCATATCTTTGGAGGAATATCTTGTAGACTAATCTAGATTTAAATTTTATTTTATTTTAAATAGTTTTATCTTACTTTAATATATAAATCCACTTACAACCAATTACTTTATCATTGGGAGGTTTATCAATGATAGACCAAGTGTGTTTTTTATTTAAGGAGTGAATTTCTTCATCCATCGAAGAGATATACTATGTGGAATATTTATCATTAATGGATTTCTTATAAGATTGAGGATCATAATCTATAAGATCCAGGGAAAAATGGAAGGAAAATGAATCCATATTTTGTTTACTAAAATAGGTAGGAGTTCTAGGGACCCTTCTAACCCTACAAGGGTCAACTGGTAATTAGCATTGTTATTAGGAGGTTTATTTCCAAATTTTGAATAAGAACTAGAACTAGATTTAGTTCAGTCATAGGTTGAGGATCGGGTGGAGGAGGGTGTTAAAATTACTCAAATATGGTAGATAATTGAGCATCATAAACCACTCAATGGTTACATCATCACTTTCAGGTGGAATAAGTATAGATTTTGGATAACTGGATTCATGAAACACCACGTCTCTATGAATTATACATTTTTCATAACCAAGTTTATCAACCCACAATTTATAACCTTTTACAACCATGAGGTACGCAATAAAAATATACTTAAGAGCTCATGGTTCAAGTTTATCAGTCTTGACATGGTCATATTACATGCATCTAAATACTCTTAGGTGATTATAAGAATGTGGTTTTTTATTCCATAGTTATTCTAAGGCTTTAAAGTGATTATAAGAGGTTGAGAATCTATTTATACGATACACTACCATAGTGTAAGTCTCTACCTATAAATATTTAGGGATAATCGATCATGAAATAAGGATTCGGACTCTCTCAAGAATAGTTCTATTTATTCTTTTAGAAAACCCATTCTGTGGGGGGTCCCTAACAGTCATATGTCATGCAATGGTTTTATATTAGAAGAACTGAATGAAATCAGAAGAGAGCTATTATAATTCACTATCAGTTATCATGGTTTTAATTTTATTTCCTACTTGATTTTTAACAAGGATTTTATAGGATTTAATGGTTTCAAAAACATCAGATTTGTTCTTGAGTGCAAAAATCCAAACCATTATAGAGAATTCATCAATAAAGGTAACAAAATAGGACCCTCCACCATGAGAGTTTTTTCTTTTTGGTACCCATAAATCAAAATGAATATATTATAATGGGAAGCCATATTTGAAGCTAGACCTACTAAATATGACTCTATTAGCTTTACCCATTACACAATATTCATAAAAGTAAATGTTACTTTTTGTAATGTTGCTTAACATCGATTTTTTTATAAAGTTTCGTAATACCCTTAGAGATTACATGCCCTAATATCCTATGAAATAATAATTTTTTATTATAATTGGTCACATATAGACTACCCAAATGTCTATAATGGTTCTTCTCACTCAATAAATATATCCCATCAATAAGGGAACACTTTTTTATTGTTCTAGAGACTTTGGATATTTTTTAGAAACCAATTTCAAAACTAAAAGTGAATCCCTTTTGGTTTAAAATTCCTAAGGATATCATATTTATATAGAGTTTAGGAACCCACCTAACATCTATAAAAGTAATGGGAGAGTGTTCATCTATTTTTATTAAAATAGAACCTCCTCCCATGAATTGAAAACACTTATTTTTCCTAAAATAACATCTCTTTATACACTTTCTACCAAATCAAGGAAATACTCTCTAAAGGGACACATATGGAAGGAGCATCTAGAATCCTAAATCCACCCATGGGTGAGTAAATGGATTGAAACATTCAACACTTCAGTAGTGTAATTACTAAATTCCATAATAAGGGATAGGTTAATAGGTTCTTTAGTCTTAAGGTTTTTTCAGCTTTCTACACTCAAGTTTGGAGTGCTTGGGCTTACCATAGTATAAGAAAATAATTTTTATTTCCATAGACTTAGAACATGACTTAGGTTGTTTAGTATTCTATCCCTTATCCTTATTATACTCGTCCTTCTTACCCGTAAACTGTGGTCTAACTCTTGTGAAAAGACTCTAAACCTCACCGTTAACTCTAGGTTTAGAATTTCGTTCCATAGAGAGCAGGGTAAATTTAAAATATTTTAAGGTTATAAAGACACAACCTTACAAAATTTTCTCTACTAATGTATTGTAAGAATTATTGAAAGAAATAAAAACAATCATGGCTCGATTCTCATTATCAATAATCACATTTATATTGGCTAAATCAAGAATTATTTCTTTTAATTCATCTAAATGGGATTTAATTCAAACACCTGAATTAATTTTAACTATATACGAGTAATTTTTCTTAGAAATTATACCCATAAGTTAATATTTTCTCTAAAACTTCTCTAGTTCAATCCATATACCAGAAGTAGTGTTTTTATAATAAAATTATCTCAGAAATTTATTTCCTAATGAAAGAAAAAGATGATATGCACCTTAACAAGAACATTAGAATATATATGTTGATAAATAATAGGGGTCTATCTTTTATTAGATAGGGTAAAAATATATTTATTATGTCCATACAGGGCATCAACTAACCTTACTGAACTAAATGGGCTCTCATATTAATCCCCCCGGAATTTAAATCATTATCACCATCTAATTTTATGATTTAAAACCTAGTTATTGTAATTTTTATCCAAATGATCATATACTAATTTGTTGGTGGAAATGAAATTTTATGCCCCCAAGAAATAAAAAATATCAATTTGTATGCATGAGTATACAATTAGGTATGTTAATTAAATTAATATATTATGTTTTAATGATTTTAATTGTTAATAGAAGAAAAAACAACGAAATAAGATGATATTTCATCGTGGAATTAAAATATAAATTCTATAGAAAATAAGAAGAAGATTGGAAAACAAAAGAAAAACCTAATTAGGCTCTGATAACACTTTATAGGGGAAGTTTCACTACCTAGGGAATCCCATGTGAAACTAAAAGGAATTATTTCAGTATTTTTTCACAAAATTAATATCCAATAGAAATGGAACATTAAAGATTAAAAAGTAAGAAATATGAAAATAATAACATGATTATTTAACGTGATTTGGTCCAATTTGGAGATATGTTCATGGAAAAAACACCACCCACATACACAATTTTATAATCTTAAAAGGAAAAAAGGATACAAGATACAATCTGGTAGTAAGATAAATAGGATATAATAAGTTAACATTAAAAAACAATTTTATAGAAAATAAAAGAGGTAATAATAACCTACAAACCTAGATATATTTAATTATTTATATGGGTCATGATATACTCTTGTTTCTTAAATAAATAGGTATGATATCAAAAGGATTTTGAGGGTCCTAGTATGCTATATCTCATAACAGAAACTCACTAGTTCTTATTGGTTCATCGAACAGAGCCACACATCTTTATAGAGGAATGATCTTCATTATAAACTCTGCCTGGAATGGTGAACAATAAGAAATAATTGGTAGAATATGATCTTAGAACCATATTTTCTTCAAATTAGAAACTCACTCCATATATAGAGTTTCACTAGAATATAAATGAGATAATAATGGAGAGATGGGAACTAGATATAAGTCCAAATTCATTGAAGCAATGAGCCTCTAAAGAGGTGATAAATTCACCTGAAATTGTGTAGTTTCTCAAAATAACCCAACAAATCAGAAGTCTCTATGATTCCATTCCAAATAAAAGATTAAATGGAATACTCGAACAAGGTTAAATAGGTGGACTACATAGATCAAATATATTCCCATAATAATCAATGACCAGAAATAAATTCGTAGTGCATTGATGACTCAGAGGGAATGGGATGATGGAAGATACAAGTAGGCCAAATGTAATGGCCTAATTCTATGTTCCTTACCCACTATATTCACCTGAGTATACCCAAAACATGTCTTGTAATTAAATAAGAGCATGAATATCACATACTCTTTTCATCAACTGCCATGAAAATGTGCACCCCAACACCCCATTTGCAATGTAAAACTTGACCCGCCAACTAAGCCAACACAACCCATCGACCATGCATGTGAAAACATTGACCACCATAATTCATGGGAGAGAGGGATACATGGTGTGTATTTTATTAGGAATTCGTCATCATTTTCAACCAATTGTGTTCA
This sequence comes from Viscum album, assembly GCA_963277665.1. Lineage (NCBI taxonomy): Eukaryota > Viridiplantae > Streptophyta > Magnoliopsida > Santalales > Viscaceae > Viscum > Viscum album. The sequence continues at coordinate 592,392,039 of OY728142.1, read as the reverse complement.
TACAACTTACCATCTTCCACTGCATACTAGCCTCGAATTCCCTTTTTATTGTCAACTTGTTGTGTTCCTAGGTTCGTATCACCCCATTTTCATACCTTGTGTATTTGATAATCATTATTTAAAAATAATCCCACACTACATGTAGGACATAGAAAACCAACTTAAACCCATCAAAATTTATTGGAACTAAGAGGGTGTCGGTATGAGAAGTTGACACTAGATGAATGTGGTGTCTTATGACCACCCCATTAAGCTTTGGCAGATTTTGGATGAATTTTGAATTCCAAATGATTTAAATATTTTTTGGAAAATATTTATAAATTTTTAATAAATATCTAATGCTATTTCATGTGTTTTGACTTGATTTTGACCAACTGAGATTGATTATAGACAAGCTATTGTTCTTGGATATATATTTTAGTAGTATTTGGAGTTGTATAAAAATAATAAGAAATTTGGGTTTTTATTCATAAGGTTCTACTATGGAAATTCATAGGCTATAAATAATTTGAGGTTTTCATATCATAATTATCCAAAAATTTATAATTTCCAGACCAACCTACCATGGGAAATCCATTTTCTAGTTAATTATTAGGACTACCAAAAGAAGATAATATAGAGGTCTAATGTATGATTCTAGATGATGTAGGTGGAGTGGAATAGCCAGGTTTCAAAATTCTAGAAGAATATCTACTAAAATTATATTTTCCATAAGTAGATCTAACAAAAGTATGACTATCATAAGAATATCCATTGGAATTCAAGATTGGTGGGTGAGGATGACAAATTTATAAAGTGTTAAAATTACTTATGAAATGTAAAAATAAACTATGATGTGTAAGGGTTATAATTTTTGGTAGAAAATGGTAAAGGACCGAAACATAAGACTATTTCCTTTTTTTAAAATTCGGCTAAGTGTTGAAAGTTCCATGTGATACATAAAGGTATCCCTATGTGAAAAGTGTGATACATACAAGTCACACTAGGCTAGAAAACTAATAAAGTGTTAATTGAATTATATGTCCATATTTAACTTCCTTACATTATCACGGTGAGATGATTATCAACCATTAACCTCAAAAATTTGGGAAGGGATGAATAAGAGTCATTTGGGTAGTGGAATTTGAAAGATTTTAGGGCGTTCCCAATGATATGTATGTTTAACCTTTAAATATGGGATGGTTAACTTGGATTTTATTAAACTTTTTTAAGATCGGTTCCAAAATAATAGAAGATTTATTCTCAAAGATGATTTTTGGATGGAGGTAATGCTAAGAAGTTTTGTAATATGATTTATATAATGAAAATCGTTTATATAAGAATATCTTCCATAAATAGAAATTAAAATTAAAAATTAACATCAAACTTGTTGAATATTTAAGGGTTATATATAAGTATTTTTTCCCTAAAACTTGAGGGTCCCAAACTTTATAAATTTTGAGAGATTATATGTAAGGGTCCTAGTGTTTTCCAAAAAATTATATTGATGAACATTATGTCTAGTTTTTCTAAAATATTAATTAATTGGATGAATTAAGGGGAAAAGATAGAATGGTCTTCATGCCTTTAAAATTGGAAACCCCCTTATAAATTATTCAACATTCAAATGTGCATGTAAGGGAAGGTTGAGAACTTATTCTTATACTCTTCTTACATTTTACCTCATTGATCCATGAAGTTTTACGGTGTTTTTACTTATTTTTTATGTAGATATCATATTATTCTTTCTCGATCCTTCTTCCAACATGTTAACCACTAATTTTAGTGTCTTCAATCTTGGGTTGAGTGATAATTCCTTAAGGAGATATTGGAATTTTTCCATAATTTAGGTTTTTTTATTATTTCTTATAAACTGGATTTTTGTAATATGAATACACAAGGTTTCTTGTGATTTTATTGAGGTATTTAACTACTTTGATTTATTTATATATTTCTATTAGTTTTGATGGAATTAATGGATTAATTAAAATGAGGAATTCATTAATTTGTGTGTTAGAACCTTTCATGGATATTGGGGGTGGTGTGCACCCCATTTCTCAACGTCTATCCACATAAGATCATCTTGTGATTAATTATTTTATAATTTCAAAATAATTAGTTGTATAATTATATTAGTTTATTGTGAAAATTAACTATAATTATTTTATAATTTAAATGAGATGACTTTGATGGGGTTAGGCCCTCATGTGGTTGGGAGATGACCCATAGGGCATGGAAAATCTTAGGAATGGGTGGTCGAGCATGGATTGATGTTAATAATGATAAATGAGTTTTGTTGTCCCTAAGCTATCCCAATAATTATAATATTGTATTATTCATGTGTACGATGTGTGGTCATGCAAACCTAATGTGCACTTGACCTAAAAGTAAATTTAATTATATATACTTTTATTTCATATGGGAATCACAATATCTAGTCCTGGAACAGTCTAATAATAAATACAGTACCAAAAACTTTAGCTTCCATGTGAGGTGTTCCTAGAACTAATGAAATAGAAAAAGTAACTCGTAGCCTGAGGGGTTACATAAGTGAAACTATAACCTAATAAGTTGAACATAGATACCCTAGAATGATCCCTAGGATAAAGATGTGTTGTAAATATGGGCTATATGTAACATCCCAAAACTTTTATCAATGTAATTTATAACTTCTTATAGAAATTTTATATTTTATAAATCACATAAAATCTCTTAGATGCCATAATAAAATACATAAAAATTAGGATTAATAAAATAAAAAATATTTCTAGAATTTTAGGGACCTATACTGATGAAATAGTTACTTGACCTTAGGAATAGTACTATGACCCTTATGAATAGTAAACCAGCCAATGAATAGTGACCTCACCTATGAAATTATAAATAAAATTTAAGTATCATATCAATGGTAATATTATGTAATTATATTATAGAATAAGTAAGTAAATATTTTAAAAATTATTAATTAAATGTTGGTATTTTTATAAGTCATAAATATTTAATTACAATTTTATAATTAATGTGATAATTTCAAATAAAATTTATGTTTATAAAATGTATTCATAAATTAATATTTTGATGTCTTATGTTTTTATGATAATTTTATGAGATCTTAAGTAATTTTTCAAAGTGTTATAAAATCTGTTACAATTTTAAAATATTTATTTCCCATATAAATGATGTTTTTAATTAAAATTTAAATTATTCATATTAATAAAATTATTTACATAAAATAGAGTTAATGTTTTAATTATACACATCAAAAAATGGTTAGGGTGAATTTTTGGGATATTTCTAAAATACTTGAATTTTTAATGAATAGTAAAATATGATAATTTACAATAAATGGTAAATACATGTATTTATTGAGTCATAGTTGATGTAATGATGATGTAAGACCATAATATCGAACCATAATTCATTATTTTAATATTTTTTGTGATAGTTCTCAACTAATTCATAGTGGAGATAAAAAAATAATTAACTAATGATTATAATAATGAGAAACCCATCCTCCCCTCCACTATAAATATCATCCTTCAGAGCCTCATTTACTCACACCTATCAAGTTGCAATCCTTATCCAAATTTTTCCCTAATCTCTTACCTAGCCTCTTTCCCAGACCCAGTATCTCTTTTTCTCATTATAATACCAAGCCTAGGTTCCTTGAGGAGGATCTCAAGTGGGGAATTCAAGAGGTAGTTCCTCTCTCTCTTTTCTTTCAGTTTCCTTTCAAATTTCATATATTTTCTTATATTATCCTCAATTTATCTTATCCAAATGTCATGATAACTATAGTATGATTTGTATACTATTATTTTATCATGTTAATTAAATATTATTCATTAAATGCTTCTCTCTCTCTCTCTCTTACTTTATAAAATGAAATCATTTACTGGGATGTGTCAATTTACCATCAACGTGGGTAATGCACCTTCATATTCCTTAAACGATTTCAAGGATATCAATAAATCCATTAAATGGATTAAATCAGATTGTAATATGAATTTTTTAACCCCTTTTATGTTCTGTAAAAAACTTTTATACATAATACTAAATGATAAAACAAAACATGTTCATTGTGATCTAGAAACCCCCTAAATTAACATAAAATGTTCATCATTTACTTTTATCTAATGATTAATCATCATATTACATAAAAAATAATTATAATATCATTTAAAATTATTTAATATCATTAATAACATATAATATAAAATATGGATTCTTATCCATGTTTTACAAGAACTTTCATTCATGAATACTAGTGAACTGTTCATGAAAACTAAGAAAAAGAATACTCCCAAAACAATGAATTTAAACACTATAACTCATCCAAAGGCCCATAAAAGAACATAATGAAATAATAATAAACCATAATAATGTATAAAAGGTTCCATAATTTTTAATTAATGAATCTAACATCATTATATAGGACATTAAAGTTAAGAAAGTGTATGAATACAATATAAGGGGAATTCTTGAACCCAACTCTATTTCTTTGGGTTTTCCCTCCTTCACTACATTTCCAGTATGTTTGTTCCTTAAAAATAATTTATTAATAATTATCTTACATTTTTTTAGGATATTAATGTTTTCTACTCTAGTTTATGACAAACAAGTTTTTTTCCAAAAGAACACTTCTTTCAAAAAACACACCTTTTACTTCTCAAGATTGTTCATTCACTCAAGGTTGATGATTCTTATATAAAGAATGTCATTCCACCATTCATTTTAGAACCAAAATTTTATGAATGTATTATTATGATATGAAACCCATTCCTTTCCATGGGTTATTTATGTCATTGATTTATATATGTTCTATTTGGCATACATGATAATGTAAATGTTATGATATGAGGGGTGCACTTGGAATTATATAGTGCAATGTAAATGTTATGATATGATGGGTGTGCATAGAATTATATAGCTCTAAAATTCAATGAGTAATATGAATAATCTCATGATTAAATTTAAATATTCATGAACATGATTCTATCTTTGTTCACAACTACTTGTGGTAGATGACCAGTAAGACATTATGTTTCATTTTTATGAATCTCCAAATTCCATACTATTAGCTAGTGATTATTCTCATGATTATGATGATGATATTATGATTGTGATCAACCCATGTTTCTTTATTTCAAGTTATTATATTCCCTCTTACTGGGATTTTATCTCACTCCTTTTGATGTATATCCTCAAGTGACTACTTGTACTAAGGAGAAATCAAGAGCCAATATGAATATAGATAAGAAGGCATTAAATAAATGTTTTGTGTTGTAAATTTTATGTATGGTCCTAGTTTTTTCAAGGAAATAAATTTTTGGATCCTAATTGTCTAATTTTTTTTTATTGTTTATCATTAAAATTACGAAAAGGTAATGTAAGAAAATTAGGGTCACTATAGTTGGTATCATAGGTACAGTTTAGTTAATTTGGGAATCAAAATTAAAAAACCCTAGTGAAAACCCTTAGTGTGAGACTAAGAACATAAGAAGATTTGATAAATATAGGGATCCCATAAGATATGTTTTTAGTGTTAATTTCACTAAGGAATAACTTATTTATTTATGAATTTTTTACTTATGTTTTGTTCTAACCTTATCTATTTTAGAAAATGGTGGGAGCCAAGATAAACCGTGCCAACAACCCATGTGAGGGACAATATAGTGATTTCCCAAATTAAATCCACAATTATTTTGGTGGTGGAGTTAAAAACTTCATGATTATTCTTACTTAGTTGTCTCTAGTTATGAATAATAACTTGAGTAATGTGGAACATCATCCTTCACATAAGAGGGAGCAACTAGTTGTCGAGTGTTTTATGTGGCAATGACCATCGATGTTCAGTGGACCTTTCGATCCACTTGTTGTGGAATAGTTGGTCAAGTCAATGGAGAAGATCTTTTTTGTGAGTCACTGTTTTGAGATGGAGAAGGTAAATCTGGCCGTTTATCATCTCAATAGAGAGTCCGACCAATGGTGTGATTTGATTAAGAACACCAATCTGAGAGACAAAATTGAAGAGAAGAAGTGGGAAGAATTTTAGATAATGTTTCTTAACATGTATTTCCCACAAACTCTTTATACGAAGATGGAGAGAGAATTCATAGAGAAAAATTAGAAGTATTGAGAGTCTAAAATGTCCTACAATGCGAATTTTGTAACGCTTTCAAGGTACACTTTGGGATTTTTTATCAACAATGAGAGAAAAATTGATATATTCTTTAGTGTATTAAAACCACGCCTTCAAAAGGCTCATGTAATTCATGAATTTGTGAGTTATGAATAAGTTGTTCGATATTCTCTCAAAGTGGAGAAAGATTTTGGAGAATATTCCCATGGATATGGTGATAATAAATTAAAGATAGAGTTTCAATCTGGATGATCTAATGAGAAAGTTGGGAAGAAAACTCAACCACCCACATGCCAAAAATGTGGAAAGAAGCATCATGGGAACTATCTCCAAGGGGTGAGTAAATTCTTCAAGTGTGGGAGAGAAGGCCACCAAGATCAATAGTGTCGAAAATACATTAGAAGGTAGGAGAATGTGGTTGAATAAAGGATAGCACCACCCATGGTCCAATGCTACAAGTGTTGGGAGTAAGAGGACTATGCAAGCTAGTGCACTAAACCTCGGTCCTTGAGGGTAATCAGCGTCAGCAGCCACCAAATCCAAAGGAACAAGGGAAGGATTATCACTAATGAATAGGTGGAGAAATAAAATTAAGTCATGAAATGTACACTTCCTATTCAGTCAAGAATGGAAAAAGTCTTATTTGATTCAGGATCTATGCATTTCTTAATATCTCACATGTTTTCTAGAACTATTGAATCAAAGACCCAAAACCATGAAGTATAGATATCTGTAAAATCCCTAAGTGGTGAAAAAATTGCAATCCAAGTGTTGTACTCTTCTCATATTGGTGTATGTGGGAAGATTCTTCCAACTGATCTCGTAATACTTACCTTGGTGGAATTCGACGCTATAATGGGAATGGATTGGCTCTCATTATATATAACACCTATAAACTATCAAGAAAAGGGAATATATTTTCATATTCTGAACCATCACATGCTCCTCTACAAAGTCAAGGAATATCATGAATCTCCTTTGGTAAATCCTTCAATGGTGTGGGTGTTGATTGCCTGTGAAGAAGCATACCTCATTCAAATGGTTGAGTCAAATGAGAGTGTTAACAAATCTGAAATTCCCATTGTGAAGTAATACATTGATGTATTTCCTGAAGAGTTACCCGGACATCCCCCAGATCATGAGGTAGAGTTCTCTATAGAACTCATACCCAGATCTACTCTTATCTAAAAGTGTCCCTATAGGATGGATCCTATTGAACTAAAGGAGTTGAAGAAGCCACTACAAGATCATTTGGACAAAGGGTTCATATGCCCTAGTGCATCACCTTGGGGTGCACCATTTCTCTTTGTGAAGAAGAAGGATGGATCAATGCGGGTGTGTGTCAATTATATAGGACTAAACAAGATCACCATAAAGAACAAGTATCCTCTCCCAAGTATTGATGACTTTTTCGATCAACTATGAGTATCTAATTACTTCTCAAAGGTGGATATTTATTATGGATATCATCAATTAAAGGTGAAAAAGGATGATATTTATAATACTACCTTCCGGATAAGGTATGGGCATTATGAGTTTTTGGTGATGCCCTTCGAACTTACTAATTCCCCTTCAATATTCATGGATTTGATTAATATAGTCTTTATACATTACCTCATAAGATTTTAGGTAATTTTTATCAATTATATTATCATCTACTCCAAGTGTAAGGAGGAATATGAAGAACATCTAAGGATTGCGCTGGAGACATTGTGAAAAGATAATTTGTATGCCAAGTTCAACAAGTGTGAATTTTGGATGAAGGAAGTCAAATTATTGGGACATGTGATCACAAGTGAGGGAATTTTTGTGGACACTTCAAAAACAAATGCAATTGAGGAATGACCCAGGCCCCCTAGTGTCATAGAAATCCATAGTTTTCTTGGATTAGATGGGTACTACTAATGTTTTGTGAGAAATTTTCACGATTATCAAGCCCACTAACTAAGTTAACAGGGAAATGGGTGAAGTATGTCTAGATGGAAGAATGTGAGGAAATCATGAAGGATCTAAAGAGATGGCTGATCATTGCACTTGTACTCACATTACCAAAAAGTGCAGAAATTTTTGTGATATATATTTGTAACGTCCCGGATCTGGGTGCCACACAATGGGTGCCCCGAACCCAGTTGGTCACATGACCTCAAGAGCGTTTTCCCAAATGCCAGAGGCTTCCGACTAGCAGCGAGGTCTTAGGACTGATTGTGGGGAAACTATTAATTCAATTTTCGAACTATAGCATAGTGTAAAATAAAATATAAACATATAAAAGTGGAAGCAGTAAACAATATAGACCTCAAATAGACAACTAAACTGAAGTAAAAGATAACCAACAGTCATATATATGATGATGCAATATGTCTCTAATTCTAAGAAAGCAGCGAAAACATAATACACTGCAATCTAATAAAATAAAGAACAAGGTACATAGTACAGCAACCAAAACCCAAGCAGTACAACAGGAACGCAGCAGCATCGCAATCCTAAGATCGTTCCATGCTCTCCTACTCCTCTACAACAATCATGTACCTGTGTAGGGACTCTTTCCCTTATCGACACCTATAGCAATATAATCTGTTTGGGTCCAAGACATGACCAAAACAGGGTGTGAGAAATGAATCCTAGTAGGCAACCATCAAAGTCTTGTGCCCAACTATCAGTGAAAATGTGCAATAGCAGTGTGCAATAATGAAATGCAGTAAACTAGGAAGTACTCAAAAGTAACTATTCCTACTAGTTACATTTCCATTTTAATAATTGTATAATAATTAAATAAAATTGAATTCAAATTAATGCTAGTCATCAGTCATGCAAGTCCCTGCCCTTAGGCTAAACAAAGCCTCACCCTCATGCTAAACATAACTTTTCCCTCGAGCTAAAGAGAACCTTTCCCTCGGGATAATAAGAACCTTTCCCTCACGATAATAAGAACCTTGCCTTTAGGCTAATAATAACAGCTCCCTTAGGTGTTCCATAGGAAAAGAAAGTAACCAGGCCGAGCCCAATGCATAAGAAAGAAATTCATGTATGATTCCTCTCAAGAAAACTCAAAACATGCTATAATCATGGCATACCCATGGGTATCCTGACCAAATGGATAAACAAGGGAAACGCACCCACGGAGTGGCCCTAGATCAAACAATGATATCAAATAGCAGTTTATACTCATTCATTAGATTACCTATGTAGTTCTAGGTATCTCAACAGTTAAAGTTTCAGCTATACGACACCCCGATCATGGGCGCGTAGCACAACGGTATACAAAATCAACTCGATAATTGGGATTAAATACAAGACCACCTAACTCAATCTCCTCTGATCGATATACGTGAAAGGTGCCTCCTGAAACAACCAAGAACGAAATAGTTCTAAGATAAAAGATTACCCGTTCAAACCTAAATAACTTTCCTTTGGGAAATAATTGGAAGGAAAGATTCAAGAAGAGGTAATAACTTTCCCACTCGGTTCAAACGAGACGGACATCGGAAAAATCGGAGTCCCGGTGAATGACTGGGAGCTCCTCCAAGTCTCGGCCTCCTCTATCGCTACTCCGGGTGATCCCTCTTCCACATCTATGGAATGAGGAGGCTACTTCCTGTTTTAATGAAAAAAATATAACTAAACGGCGTGTACTTTACTTATTAACTATTCTTATGGCGGCTACCTTCCTATGCTTCACTGTTCACCTGCCGATTGATTACACAATGTGTATTACTAAGTACATGGTGTGTAGTTAGTTTTTACACCCTTAATCACCAAAAAACCTACATGCCCTGTGTTCTCATCTCACACGGCCAAAGTACACGTCGTGTGGTCAAAATTACATGGCGTGTACCCATAAATTTGGTATTTTTCCCACATTTCCCTTTTTTCTCAAAAACACTTAAGGAAAAGGAAGATGAAGAAACTCGTACCTCAAGAATAAGAATAGGGTTCTTACAAACTCCCCCTGAAAGCAATTTTTCCTCGAATTGCCCTTCCAAGGGTGGTAAAGATAAAGCTGAGAACAATTTTTCTCACTGAGCATGTATGTTGGCCTCCCGCTCCCAGGTTTCATTCTACACTCGGCCATGCTGTCATAGCACCCGTACGAGAAGAATTGACCGAACTCAAAGAACCTTTGTTCTCCTATCAGCAATATGAATCGGATGCTCCTCAATGGATACATCATCCTGAATTTCAGCCTCCTTGGGCTGAAAAACCTGAGACAAGTCTGAGTGATAATGGCATAGATGAGATACGTGGAAGATGTCATGCATGTCCTGGTACCTCTGTGGTAACTGCAACCGATAGGAAACCGGATCAACCCTCTCTAGAATCTCAAATGTCCCTACATACCTGGGTGAAATTTTACCATGTATCCTGACCTGCCTATGTCCCAACCTTAGTGAAATACGCAAGAAAACCTGATCGCTGACCACGAACTCCAAGGGTCATCTGTGATAATCAGCATAAGATTTCTAACAATACTGTGCAGTATCCATCCGCTTATGAATCTACTGGACCTACTCTGAAGTCTCCTACATAAGGTGTGGTCCCAGTAAAGCTGCCTCACCTACCTCCACCAGCACAAGGGTGATCGGAATGGCCTACTATATAAAGCCTCATAAGGTTCCATCTCAATAGTTTCCTAAAAACTATTATTGTAGGAAAACTCGACCAGGGGTATGTGCTTCTCCAAAGATCCCCCAAAGTCCAAGACGCATGCACGCAACATGTACTCTTGCACCTGTATTGTACGCTCTGACTGGCCATTGGTTTAAGGTGGTAAGTTGTGCTCAGAAGCACCAATGTACACAGTTCCCTCTGTAAACTCTTCAAGAAATGAGACATAAAACAGGTGTCCCTATCTGAAACAATATAATGAGGTACCCCATGAAGGCGCACTACCTCTCGGATATACAAATTCCTGAGCTCATAAACACCGAAGGTCTCCTTGATCAGCAAAAAGTGAGATACCTTTGTAAGTATGTCCACAACAACCCATGCGATATCATTGCCTCAAGGTGACCTTGGCAACCCAATCACGAAGTCCATCGCGACATCATCCCATTTTCACTCCGGAATGGGTAACTATTGTAAGAGTATGGATAGTCTCCGATGCTCCGCCTTCACCTGTTGACAGGTGGAACATCTCGTAACAAAACCATCTACCTCTCTTTTCATACCCGACCACCAATACTAAGATGTCAAGTAATGGTACATTTTGGTAACTCTGGGGTGCACTACCTAAGATGAAGCATGAAATTCCCATATCAACTCCTAGATTATATCCCCTGGAACCCAGACTCATCCATGGATATGCAGTACCTCATCATCGCTTATCGTCCAACTAGGAGGAGGGTCCTCACTTGCCACCGACTCCCGTAGAACTAGGCCTTCTGAATCTGATAGTTGTCTCATACTCACTCTATATAGGATGGTAGAAGTCACAAATAAGGATGAAAGATAGGTCCTCCCCTGACTATCGTGAACCTCCAAATGCATCTCAGTGAACAAGGTCATAAGCTACCACTCGCCTTTATCCTCTTGCCCTGCATATATCTGAGTCTTCCTACTTAGTGCATCAGCTACTGCGTTACCCTTACCAAGTGTATAGGCAATATCAATGTCAAAGGACTGAAGGTATTCAACCCACCTTCGCTATCTCAAATTCAAGTCCCATTTGGTAAAGATGTATTTAAGACTTTTGTGGTCCATAAATACCACTAAGTTTTCTCCCAAGAGATAATGTCTCTTACAGCGTAACGCATGAACAAATGCATCCAACTCGAGATCATGTGACGAGTAATTCCTCTCATGTGGCCTCAACTACTGAGACCTGTACACAACTACTCGATCACCCTGCATCAACACTACTCCCATTCCAATACCTTATGCATCACAGTAAACTGTATATCTCTTCACTTACTCTGGAAGTATCTAGACCGGTGCTGATGTCAACATTCCCTTTAGATTCTAAAAGGCTTTCTCACAAGCATCAGACCAAATGAACTTCATACCCTTCTTAGTCAGACCTGTAAATGGCACTACTATACGAGAGATGTCTTGTATAAACGTTTGTAGTATCCAGCCAGCCCTAGAAAACTCCACACCTCAAAGACATTCTTCATCTGCTCCTAGGAAACTACTACCCTCGCTTTCTCTGGGTCTACTACAACTCTTGCCTCTGAGATAATATGACCCAGGAAGTGAATTGGGTCCATCCAAAAGTGGCACTTAAAGAGCTTAGCATATAACTGATGCTCTCTCAGTGTACTCAGTACGATCTCAATATGGTTCGCATGGTCATGTCGAGTGTGAGAGTACACCAAGATATCATCCACAAGGACTACCACAAAAGAATCCCAATATGGGTGTAACAGAAGATTCATCATAGCCATAAAAACTAATGGTGTTTTTGTAAGTCCGAACGGCATGACCAAGTACTCGTATAGACCATGTCTTCTCAGAAAGGCTGTAAGTGGTATGTATGATGGTCTAACACACAACTGATGATATACAGATCTCAAGTCAATCTTCAATAACACTCGCACTCCTTGAATTTGATCAAAAAGATAATCAATCCTTGTTAAAGGGTATCATTTCTTGACTGTAAACTAGTTCAACTTCCGATAATCCACACAAAGTCTGAGGGTGTCGTCTGCCTTATTTGAAAAAATGACAGGCGAACACCAGGGATAAATACTAGGTCAGATAAAATTCTTGGATTTTAACTCCTCTAACTACATCTTAAGCTCCTGCAATTCTGGTTTAGCCATCCTATAAGGAGGAATGGACACTGGTTCCACTCCTGGAAAAAGCTCGATAGAGAAGTCCACCTCTCACTCTAGAGGTATACCTGAAAATTTGTTTGGGAAGATATCCCTAAAATGATCAACCATTGGAGGAAAATCCTTTTGACAAGTTTCTCAGTCATCCAGATATAAACACACAATATGGGATATCACTCCACCTCACCCATGATGCTCAGGACCAGCTCAGCTTACCTATACATCACATTCTCCCTTGTATAGAAACTCTCTACCCTCTGGTGATGTGAAACTCACCCTGCGATGATAGCAATATACACAAGCTCGAAAGGGTACCAACTATTCAATCCCGAGAATGAAATCATATGTTGTCATCTCTAAGACATATAGGTCCCACAGAAAGTGACACCCACCAACCTCTAGGAAGAACTCCTTGTACTAACACACATCTTCCGTTCTCATTCCCAATAGACTATCCAACATCATGATATCTGACCAAGATGAAACTCAGAGCCCAATACTCTCCACAACGGGTACAAATATAAAGCTATGTGTTGCACCAGTATCGAAAAGTACAGAAGATAAAACTGAAGCAACTAGAATAGTACCTCTGATAGTGGAAGTTCTGGGATCATGCTCATGTTGGGTCTGTTGCACTGCATATGCCTACTCAGTGCCGAGGCCCTGAGACACAGCCTGGCTACCCTGAGCTAACCTGCCCTAATGTCTCTGAGATACTAGTGTCTGATTTCCATGGCCACGACCAACACCTTGGCTGGAACGTCCTGACTTATTCCAACTCCCTAACTGGTAATAAGTTGTTGTCCCTACTCCTGCATGTGGAGTCTGCACAGAACCCCTCTCACTAGTCACTAGTGGAAACACCCTACAAAAATTCTAAAGATGACCCATCTTGCCGTAAGCTCGGCACTCCACTGGGTCACATGTAAATTGAGGTCTCTTGTGCCCCTCTTTACCACACTAGTAGCACATTAATGGGACACCTAAAGAATTATTATGGCCAGCACTTCCACCATGAGATAAATCTATATACCTCTTCCTCTTGCCAGTAGAAATAGTACCAGAGACCGGTGTCAAACCTCCCTGGTCCATACCACTAGCTTCCTGTAAGTTCCACTCAGTAATCAACGCCTGGTTCACAATATCATGCACTGTAGGAAACCGAAAAAAATTAACCGGTGCTCGTATTTAATATAGAAGACCATCCTCAAAGATTCTATCCCTCAATGTCTCGTCACCCACTAGAACAGGTGAAAAACGTTGTAGCTCAGTGAAGCGGGAAGAATAGTCCATTACTGACATGGTGCCCTGCTACAGGTTCATGAACTCTCGAGCTCGATCTGCCCAGCATCTATGGAAATAAAAGGCCATAGAAGACTGTTTGAAAATCTTCCCATGCCATATATCGGTGATGCTTAGTCTGGGTGGTAACATCCCACCATATCTTGATAGAATCACGCAGCATGTACGTAGCGAGCTTGAACCTCCTCCCATGGGGTGTCTCCAGATGCTCGATGATTGTCTTCATAGAATCCAGCCATGAATCTGCAGCCTGTGGTCTATCAACCACTGAAAATGTAGGTGGATGCTACTACTGGAATATACGTGCCAGCTCTACCGTAAATGTGGAAACCTATGGTTTTCCCTGAAAGGTCTGCATAAACCGCATGAAGCCTTCATGGAACTACGCATCCGCGCCTGCATCTAGTATAACGTCTGGCACCACATCTGGCACTGTTGTAGGATCCATCGATAGTCCATGGCCTACTATATCAGGAGTATAATTATGGCCACTCTCCAGGAAATCAACTCATGGTCGTCTCTGTGGCATGACCCTACAAGGTCAAACGCACACCTTAGATCAAGATTATCAAGGACTGAAAACTAGGAGACCTAGAAGGGAATAGAAGAAGAAAATCACTCAATTTTTTTTTAACAAAACATAAATACACGACGTGTAAAATTCCTACATGGTATGTTCCCATAATCCATTCACATGGGTGTGTACTTCAGCTATAACTAGTCGTGTTACACCCCAAACAACCGGGGTGTTGTCTTTACACACGGTGTGTACTTGAATCTTCTTTCCCTGCCCGAGTCCTTCCACAAAGTTAAGCCACACAGATCCCCTAAGAGAAGACTACATGGCGTGTACAAGGTAGACATGGCATGTACTAGACAAGCTTTACCGGCCCGTCTTGTTAGTGACATGGCCTTTGTACCCAGGTTACACTACACGGTGTGTTCAAGAGGCACATGACATGTACTAAGATTCCCCAACCGACCTGTGTTGTTGGCTACATGGCTAGCTACCTGGGTCAAACTACATAGCATTGGTCAATACTAACACGGCATGTATAGCTTAAGTTTTACCCATCCATGTGGTTAGTTACACGGGCGGACATAGGGTCAACCCTAAACGTTCTGTACAACCAGTACACGGCATGTTTTCCCAAGAACATCCCTATCCTGTGTCTCTTCCCACATGGCCTATGACACGGTTAGAGACTACACAGCATGTACACATGGTACACAGTGTGTACTTAATAAAAACAGTTTCTTCCCGAACAGAAGAACGCATGGCATGTAGTCAAAACTACACGGCGTGTATTCTGGTTTTTCTAGACAGTAAGCCTTAAAAACTACTCTGGAGTCCATAAAAACACTAAAACAAACACAAAAATTCCAAATTCCGATCCGTGAGGGCCCACACTCTCCACGAACCAAATAATGGAATCTTATACATGTTATAACAAGGTAAACAAGTCAATGATCCACCAAATTCCGGTTGATGAGGACCCATACACCTCAAGAACCAAATTTTGGCATTAATTTTCAAAACATTACATAACAATACCCTATCAAATAGAAGGTATTTTATCAATGCATCTATCACAACAGCATTCATTTTCTAGCACAACATCTATCACGACAACATGCAATTTTTAATTCAACTACATGTCATGGAACTATGCATGAAATGTGATTCTAACATGTGCCTATATGTAGCATGTGATAGAATACCCTCATCCCATTAGGTTGCAACTAAATATAACTCAAGTATATAAAAATATAAAAAACACACCACAAGTGCGTCACCAAACGGTGAAAATCAAATCAACTGTAAAATTGTAAAACCATATAAATTGAAATTAAACGAGGTAGATTGGCTTTTCCCGATACACGGTTTAGCTACTCCCAGGAACAACTTATTACCAAATACCAATTATTTCATATCCATGATTATAGGCTCTAAATAGTAAGTCAAAGAAAAGAAATAGTTCTGATACCACTTTGTAACGTCACGGATGTGGGTGCCAAAAAAGCGGTGCCCTGAACCCGGTTGGTCACATGACCTCAACCACATTACCCCAAATCCTAGAGGCTACCGACCAGCAGCGAGTGCCTAGGAATGATAGTGGGGAAACTATTCCCTCATTTTTCAAAGTGTAGTGGAGTGGAAAATAAAATGTGAACATAAAAAAGATGAAGTAGTAAAAAATATAGACCTAAAATGGACAACAGAACTGATGTAAAAGATAACCAATAGTCATATATATGATGATGCAATATATCTCTAATTCTAAGAAAGAATCCAAAATAGGATACACTATAATCTGATACAATAAAACACAAGGTACAAAGTACAGCAGACAAAACCCATGCAGTGCAATAGGAATGCAGTGGCATCGCAAGACTAAGCTCGGTCCCATGCTCTCATACTCCTCTACAACAATCATTTACCTGTGTAGGGACTCTTTCCCTTATCAACACCTACAACAATATAATCTATTTGGGCCCAAGACATGACCCAAACAGGGTGTGAGAAATGAATCCCAGTAGGCAACCACCAAAGGCACGTGCCCAACTATCATTGAAAATGTAAAACAGCACTGTGCTATAATGAAATGCAGTAAACTAGGGAGCACTGAAAATTAAATATTCCTACCAGTTACATTTCAATTTTAATAATTATTTAACAATTCAATAAAATTGAATTAAAAGTAAAGATTTTCCTCACGCATGCAAGTCTCTGCCCTCAGGCTAAACAAAACCTCGCCCTCATGCTAAAAAAAACCTCTCCCTTAGGCTAAACAGAACCTTTCCCTCAGGATAATAAGAACCTTACCCTCAGGATAATAAGAACCTTTCCCTGAGGCTAATAAGAACCTTTCCCTTAGTCTAATAATAACCTTTCCCTCAGGCTAATAAGAACCTTTCCCTCAGGCTAATAAGAACCTTTCCCTTAGGCTAATAAGAACAGTTCCCTCAGGCATTCCATAGGAAAAGCAAGTAATCGGGCCGAGCCCAATGCATAATCAAGAAATTAATGTATGTTTCCTCTCAAGAAAACTCAAAACATGCTATAATCATGACATACCCCGGGGTATCCTGGAAAAATGGATAAAAAGGGAAACGCACCCACGGGGTGGCCCTAGATCAAGAAATTATCTCAAACAGCAGTTTATACTCATTCATTAGATTACCTATGAAATTATAGGTATCTGAACAGTTAAAGCCTCATCCATACGACACCCCGATCATGGGCGCGTAGCACAACGGTACATAGAATCAACTCGACAGTTGGGATTAAACACAATACCACCTACCTCGATCTCCTCTAATAGATATACATGAAAGTTGCCTCCTAAAACAACCAAGAACAAAGAATATCTTAGATAAACGATTAACCATTAAAACCTAAATAACTTCCCGTAGGGAAATAATTGGAAGGAAATATTCAAGAAGAGGGAAGACCTTAACCGCATGGTTCAAACAAGACCGACGAGGGAATAATCAGAGTCCTGGTAAGCGATCGGGAGCTCCTCTAAGTCTTAGCCTCCTCTCCCGCTACTCCTGGGGAGCCCTCTACTTCCTCTATCGAATGAGGAGGCTATTGCGTGTTTTAACAAAAAAACATGACTACACAGCGTGTACTTTTAAGTACACAGCATGTACTTTCCTTTTTAACTATTCCCCTAGAAGCTACATTCCTTTGCTTCATTGGTCACATGTCGACTGATTACAGGGCATGTATTTATAAGTACACGGTGTCTAGTTAGTTTTTACACCCTTAATCACCGACAAGCCTACACGCCCTGTGTTCTCATCTCACACAGCCAAAGTACATGGCATGTGGTCAAAAGTATACGATGAGTACCCATAAATTTGGTATTTTTCCAACATTTCCCTTGTTTTATCAAAAACACTTAAGGAAAAGAAAAAAAGATGAAACATGTACCTCAAGAATAAGAACTGGGTTCTTACAATAGTGATGATTTCAAGAAATTC
The DNA here is from genome assembly GCA_963277665.1 of Viscum album. Taxonomy (NCBI): domain Eukaryota; kingdom Viridiplantae; phylum Streptophyta; class Magnoliopsida; order Santalales; family Viscaceae; genus Viscum; species Viscum album. The sequence goes on along the minus strand of OY728142.1, from coordinate 592,373,853 downwards.
TTGGGTTTTGTACTCATGAAAAATGATAATGTGATAGAATACGCCTCAAGACAGTTGAATATCCATGAGCAGAACTACCCCATGCCTAATCTAGAGTTACCAATCCTGATTTTTACCTTGAAAATATTGCAGTACTACCTCTATGGTGATAAGTATAACATATATACCAATCACAAGAGCTTAAAGTATATATTAACACAAAAGGATCTCAACATGCCTCAGAGGAGATGGTTAGAGAAAATCATAGTCTATTATTTCTCTATTCACTGTCATCTTGGCAATGCGAAGAAAGTATCTGATGCTATTAGTAAAAAAACCTGCTACTCTATCCATGTTGTGGATTGAGAAAGACCATATCTTCATGGATATGAAAAGGATGGATTTGGAAATAATAATGGAAGTGAATACATCCTACCTTTGCCAAATTATTTCCCAACCATTTATCCAATATAAGGTTAAGGAGGCACAAAGGGATGGTATAGAGTTTCAAAAGAAAGTGAATGCAGTAAAAGAAGGGATGCTGCAATATTTCCATATCAATGATGATGGTGTAATTTGGTTTGGAACAAGGATTTTTGTCCCTTCATCGCCTTGGATAAATATGGATCTATTGCACAATGCACATAGCTCTATTTTTTCAATCCATCCTGGTAGTACCAATATGTACTGAGATATCTGAGAACACTTCTAGTGGGAGAACATGAATAAGGAGATTGCAGAATATATATCAAGGTTATTAATATGTCGAAAAGTTAAATAAGTGTGAAAAAGTCCAAATATATGATTCAACCATTGCCTATACCCATGTGGAAATGGGAGAATGTCACTATATACTTTATCATGGGTCTCCCAAAGACATCCAAAGGAAATAATCTGATATGGATTGTGGTGGACCGACTAACCAAGACTGTCCACTTTATTACTGTTCAGGAAGATATCTCACTTGAAAAACCTAGAAATATATATGTGAAGGAAGTGGTAAGACTAGATGGGGTTCCACTCTCTATTGTCTCTAATCGTGATCCAAGCTTCGCATCTAAATTCTAGAGGAGTCTCCAACATGCCTTGAGTAGTGAATTAAATTTTAGTATGGCCTATCACCCACAAACGGAAATCCAATATGAAAGGACTACTCATATACCTATTATATCTTAAGAGCATGTTCATTAGAATTCAAAGCTGGATGGGATCATCATCTCTCATTGGTTGAGTTCTCATACAACAATATCTTATACTCGAGTATTTAGAGGGCTCCATATGAAGCTCTGTATGGGAAGCGATGCGAAACTCCAACCTATTGGGATAAAGTTGAATAAATAAAGCTACCTGGACTAGATCTTGTAAAACATATGAAAGAAAAGGTTCAATTCATCCAGACATATATCAAAACTACACAGATTCATAAAAAGAGCTATGATGAAAACTGTCGAAGGTACTTGGAGTTCAACGCTGGAGGTAAATTCTTCCTTCTAATATAACCATGGAAGAGAGTCATGTGGTTTGTTAAGAAAGGAAATTTAATACCAAGGTACATTGGCCCTTTTAATATCCTTAGACACATAAAAGTCATTTCCTATTGGCTTTCACTTCATCAAAATATAACTCAAGTTCATGATGTGTTTCGCATATCACTCCTAAAAAAGTACCTACTAGATCCCTCACATGTACTGAACTCGGAGGTGGTACAACTGGAAGATGATCTCTCTTATGAGGAGAAACTAGTAAATGTTATAGACTGAAGATATAAGGTTCTATGCAACAAGACAACTCACCTTATGAAAGCATTATGGAGGAACCATATGTATAAAAAAGAAACTTGGGAACCGGAAGATGTGATGAAGGATAAGTGCCCCCATCTATTTATATAAAATGAAATTTCAAGGGTGAAATTTCAAAAGGGGGGAAAAATGTAACCCAAAACATTTATCAATGAAATTTATCCCTTATTATAGAAATTTTATATAGTATAATGTACATAAAATAACTTATACCCCATAATAAAACCCTTAAAAATTAGGATTTATGAAATAATAAGTATTTCTAGAAGTTAAAAAACTATACTGATGAAATAGTAACTTGACCTTAAGAATAGTAATATGACCCTTATGAATAGTATACTAGCCAAATGAATAGTTTCATCACCCATGAAAGTATAAAAAAATTTATAAATCTTATAAATGTTAATATGATGTAATTAGATCATATAAATAGTCAGTAAATATTATAAAAATTATTAATTAATTTTTGGTATTTTTATAAGTCATTAATATTTAATTACAATTTTATAATTAATTAAATAATTTTAAAGAAAATTTATTTCATAAAATGTATTCTTAAATTAATATTTTTTAGTCTTATGGTTTTATGATAATTTTATTAGACCTTAAGTAATTTTTCAAAGTGTTATAAAATCGATTATAATTTTAAAATATGTACTTTCAATGTAAATGATAATTTTAATTAAAATTTAAATTATTCATATTTAGAAAATTATTTTTATTAAATAGATTTAATTTTTAAATTATAAACATCAAAAAATTGTTAGGGTAAATTTTTGGGATTTTCCTAAAATACTTGGATCCAAAATAACAAACTAATGATTATAATATTCAGAAATCCCCTCTCCCCTCTAATATAAATACCACCCTTCACAACCTCATTTCCTCACACCTGTCAAGATTCAATCCTTGTCCAAATTCTTCCCAAAGATCTTCCCAATATACTTTCCCATACCCAGTATCTCTTGGTCACTAAAAAATACAAAGCCTATGTGCCTTGAGGAGGATCTCAAGAGGGGATTCAAGAGTTAATTCCTCTCTCTCTTTTCTTTCAATTTCATTGCATATTTCATTTATTTTGTTTTATTATCTTAAACTTCTCTTATAAAAATGTCATTATAAATCTAATACGATTGATATACTGTTATTCTATCATGTTAATGGAATATTATTCATTAAATTCCTCTCTCTCTTAATCTTATTTTTTAAAATGAAATCATTTTCCAGGATGTGTCAATTTACCATCAACATGGGTGATACGCCTTAATTTCCCTTCAACACCTTAAATTCTATCAATAAAACAATTAAAAAGAAGAAAAACTATTTTAATATGTATTTTTTATCCCATTTTATGTTCTAGTAACAACTTTTATACGTAATACTAAAGGAAAAAACAAAACATATTCGTCGTGATCCAAAAACTACCCAAATTACCCTAAAATGATAATCATTAACGTTTATCTAATGATTTAACATCATGTTGGATAACCAAATTCATTATAAGATCATTTAATCTTCTGTAATATCATTAATAACATCTATTAGTAATTTTTTATGTCTATCCATGTTTTATATAAACTTTCATTATTGAATACAAGTGAACCGTTCATGAAAACTAAGAAAAAGAACACTCCCAAAACAATGAATTTAAACTCTATAACTCATAAAAAGGACCATAAAAACATAATGGAAATAAAATTAATTGTATTAATGTATAAAAGGTTTTTAAATTGTTAATTAATTAATCTAATGTCATTATATAGGACATTAAAGTGAAGAATGTTTTCAGATACAACGTAAGGGGAATTCTTGAACCTAACTCTCTATGTGTTTTCCATCTTTCACTCAATTTTCAATATGTTGATTCTTGAAAAATTATTTATTCATAATTATCTTAAATTTTTTGGGATAGATATTTTTTTTACTTGATTTTAGGACAAACACATTGTTTTCCAAAATAAATCTTCTTTCAAAAAAACATACCTTTTACTTCTCAAGATTGTTCCGTCACTGGAGGTTGATGATTCTTATATCAGGTATGTTATTACCCCTTAATTTTGGAACCAAAAATTTATGAATGTATTATTATGAGATGAAAAACATTCCTTTGCATGGGTTATTTATGTTATTTATTGATATATTTTCTATGTGGCATGTATGATAATGTAAATGTTATAATGTGATGGGTAAATTTGGAATTATATAGTGGAATGTAAATGTTATGATGTGAGGATTGCACTTGGAATTATATAGTGCTCTAATTAATTTGGTAATGTGAATAACCTCATGAGTAAATTGAAATATTCATGAATATTATGATAGCTTTGTTCACACCTATGTGTGGTAGATGGCCACTAAAACATGATGTTTCATTTTTATGCATTCCCAAATTCCATGCTATTATTTAATGCTTCTTCTCAGGATTATGATGATTATATTTTGATTTTTCTCACCCCATGTTACTTTATTTCATATTCTTATCTATAATCTTACTGGTTTTTTATCTCATCACTTTTGATGTATATCCTCAGGTGACTACTTGTACTAAGGATTAGTCAAGATCCAATAAGAAGTTAGAGAAGAAGTAATTAATTAAATGTTTTGTGTTGTAATTATTTTGTATGGTCCTAGTTTTCCCAAGACACTAAAACATTGGATCCTCATTGTTTAGTTTCTTTTATGATTGTTTATCATTAAAATGATATAATAGTAATGTAAGAAAAGTAGGGTCATTATACTATAAAGGTGGTATCCCTATGTGATTATGGTTTTCATCCTTGGTCTGGTGGGTGAAACCACTTTAGAAGAATATTAAAATTATAGAAAATAAATTGATAAGTTGGGTTTTATAATAAAATTTGAAATAAATATAACTAAAGTGTGTTTATTTATGGATTTTTTATGGTATATCTTTTGGATTTTGAAAAAAATATTGTCCAAGTAAAACTCCATAATGTATAAATTGAGAAATAAGTACGGTATATATTTTTAATTTTGAAAACTTATATATATATATATATATATATGAGATGGTTATGGGGTGGGGCATTATTCCCCCTAGGTGGTGATGAGATATGGGGTGGTTATGGGGGAGGGGGTTATTCCCTCTAGGTGGTGATGATATAGTGTATGGTTCTAGGGTGTTGGTTATTCCCCCTAGGTGGTGATGGGATATGGGATGGTTTCAAGGTAGGGCATTATTCCCCCATGGGTAGTGATGAGATATGGCATGGTTTTGGGGTAGGGAACTATTCCAAAAAATGTGGTAATGATACATTTGATATAGTCCTGTGGTGGGATATTTTTAACCCCTTTTGTGGTTACAAGATATTGGAGGTAGTTTCATAGTAAGGCATTATTTCCCCAAGGGTGATGAACTATTATATGATGGTCTATGAAACATGATGGTATTATGGGAAAGAATTTATTCAAAACATGGTTTTGTTAACATATCATATTCATATACATTCATCGCTGGATAAATTAGGTATGGTCATTCCCATGTGTCACTAGGGAATCTTAGGATAAATGGTGGATTATATATTTATGCTTCAATTATTTATCATGGTAAAAATTTATGAACACTATATATATATATATATTAAAGGACACCATTGGAAGTCACCTAAAAATTTATACTCACTCCCTGTTCAGGAGGCCTTGGAACATTGGTACCTAAGAAGACCTCATGATTATTTTTATAGGTACGAAAGAGGCCAAATGTTAGATTATTATTCTATATGTCTTGAATAGAGTTAGGAGATAGGATCGAGTTAGGACTCAAGACCAGATTTTGGTTATTTTATATTTGTATATTTTGGTTTGGGTTTTGTAATATTTTCCCATGGGGGATTTTTTTTGGTATTTTCCTAACTCATATGACTTTTTAGATAGTTCATTCAGTTATACTTTGTGATCTATTATTTATTTCTATATATATTTTTTATTGTATTTATTTTACTCTTCTATTTATTTTTATGACTAGTGGTATGTTATTTTTGTCATTTTTTATACTTTGGTATGAGGTTATAGTCTCCCATGGGTATCACCTGAGATCCTTTATACTATTTAGCAGCATATGGTGTGAGAAGAGGAACACCTTACAACACATGTTGCACTGATCTGGTTACTATAGAGTTAGCCTATTTGGGATGTTACAAAGTTTTATTATAGATTTGTTTCATTTATCTTACTATTTTGGATATTTTATATAGTATATAGGTAGTTTGTAACTTCGTATAGATGTTATGTCACGTTCCTGGCTGGTTACATCTTAAGCTAAAATCTAAGTTACCAGAACATTAGGATATACGTTTCTAGGTTTTGATGTTATAGTTGAGTTAATTCTTGATAATAATTATATATTATATTTATTTATTTATTTTATTGTCTTGAGGAGGCTAGAAACATGTTTTTATGAAGCATATCAGTCACGTTGGTTTAAATGAAATGTGCATTATTTTGTGTGATTTAAACACTAGTTATAGAAAATTTAAAAAACTATATTTTTAAAGTATCAATAATAACTTATTTACTATTTTCCCAAATAACTTATTGGTGTAATTATAATAAACCAAACTAGATGGGTAATTTTTTCTTAATAAAGATCCACATAGGGTGATTTCATTTATATTCACATAGATGCGACCATTGCCCTTATGAGGGTAGTTTGGTACACTAGTGCTTATTGAGTTTTAGTACCCTAGAGTGGGTAGTTTACTTGACTATGAGATATATGATGTATATATATAAAAAACTACAGTGGTTGTAATGACCTAAAATTTTGAATAAATCTTGTTTCCTAATTTTGTGTGTTATTTTATTTCATACTCAACAAAACTTTTTCATTTAATAAAATTATTATAATTAAAATGATACTATTGGGTTTTGACTATTATATGACCGTTAGTCAGTATGACTATTGGAAAAAAATTTTGCAACTATTGTCTCTAAATACAAGTGATCTTGGTTAATAAATATAGAAAGAAGATTCGATGGCCTCATCCAGTAGTCTCGGGCCAATTGAAGCCCATCTAACAGAACTTGGGAAGGAGGTAGCACCACTGGGCTTTTCTCTGGACCAAACTCAAGCCGAACTTCATCGTGTGAATCTTGAACAGAATCGCCTTCGTGAGAAGTTTAAACTGATAGAAATTACTACTTGTGTGATGTTGGCTGAGCCGCCCTCAGTTTCTCTCACCTTAGCACACGTTACACTTAGGTCCTATGCTGGGGTTATAAGGGCCTATGTAAGGAGACTCTAACTGCCTTGTGTAATCCTTTGATTTAAAAAAAATTGTGATTTATCCTTATGATGAAGATTGTGAATTTTCAAATGTCCGGATAAATATAGTATGCATATTTTTGATGAATTCTAGAAAAAGGATATTTAAAAATATTTATGTAAACCTTAAATAATTAATTATGTGTAATTATTTTCAAAAAATGGTCTTCTACTATTATGTTTAGTATGAAATTTAGAGTCTAATAAGATCAAATTAATTTTTGATGAATAGTAAATTATGAATAGTTATTTTACGCTTAGGGTTAGTAATGTGACAAAATAGATTAGTAATCTCACTTAAAGAAAATATTAATATAATCTAGGCACCTTGATTAAGTAATGTGATTCAATAAAATAGGTAAATAACTGTTTCAAAAATTATTAGTCAAGTATTAGTTTTTTCGAGTGAATAGTGTTTTTAAATTAAAAATTAAATTAAAAATATTTAGAAAATAATTTTTATAAAATTGAATTCATTTTTGAACTCAGTGCATCGATATTATGTTAAGGTAATTTTTGGGGATTTTTCTGAAAAAAATGAATTTTCAGTGAATAGTGTATTTATATAAAAATTAAATTAAAAATAATTAAAAAATAATTTTTATAGAATTGAGTTCATTTTTGAAATCTGAGCATAGATATTTGTTTAAGGTGAAATTTTGGGATTTTTCTGAGAAAGTTGAATTTTTGGTGAATAGTGTATTTTCAGTTTAGAGTTTCGGGTGTTTAATGGCATCATTAAGGATGTAATTATATTGTAATCATTATGGCCAACTTATGAATAGTAAGATAAGGTATAAGGTGTCCCAATTGGACAATACCATGTGCAGGCCCATGGTTTTGCCAATACCACCAATGATGTGTCCCTTGGCCATTAATGCCTTGTCCGCTCACTTTCCCAATAAATACCAAGCCATTCCCTCATCCTTTCGACTCCGAAATCATCCTCAAAAAATTTATGGTCTCATTACCTCCCAAGTAGTCCTCCCAAGGTTCCCCCAAGCCTTCAAGGTCCCAACCTTTGAGTTTTAAGAGTTACGTTTTAAGGTAAGGGATCATACCTCTCTCTTTCTTTCCAAGTACTCTCTTTTATGTCATTTCTTTTATGCTCCATGTTCTTATGTTGGAGGATGTTCTTTTATATTCATTCTACTGTCCTTTTCATTTTTAGATGATGATATACCACCTCTTACTCTCATCAATTCATTTTAATAATGTTTAAGTGGCGCCGTTAGGCTGCCAAATGTTTAAGGGATTCTGTCACCCTTCTCGTTTTCAAGATCTATTTTCATGTCAAGTATTTCATGTTCCTCTTTATTATGTTGGGGTTTGATCTCTATATATATAATACTTATATATTATGTTCATATTATGAGAGACCCTATTTGATCTTTTCAATTCATTTTTTTTATGTTTTAAGCGACATCGTTAGGCTGCCGAATTTTCATAAGAGAAATCTTATTTTTGTCTTCCTTCCATGTTTTTCATTTCATATGGTATGTCTTTAAAATTTCCTTAATATGTTCTTATATCCTTTATACTAGGTACCTATACCGTTATTTGGATAATTTATGAGTGGTTGACACATGTCCCCTCTCTTTTAAATGTTTTCTAAAACCCTATAACATAACCGTTATGCTGCAGAATTTTCGTCTCAAAATGTCTCTCTCTTTTTTTCAAATTATTTTATTTTATTAAGTGAATACTGAAATATCTTTCTCATATATGGGTATTCACATATATTTCAAAATTTTATATTTTAATTCTATGACTTACATACATGAAACCCACTTTTCTTTTTCCGTGGTTTTTAAGTGACATAAAGATCACGTCTTTAAAGCAGTTTTTAAAATGTGATGACTATGAAATGAAACCCATTTATTTTATGATATATGGGTTGTTTATGAAATTATTGATGATGATATATGTGTATCACATTATGATAAAGGCAAATTTAAGGGTTATCCCTGATAGTGCTCCAATGCATTGGGTAATGATGTAACTACTAGAGATTACAATTTTAACGATACCTTGGTGAATAACCTTGGTAATTTCAAATTACACCTTGGGGATAGACCTTGGTGATATGGTCATGATTGTATAAGTTAAATGTTTTAGCCACATATTCAAGTTATGAATCATGTTCTTTCCATTATTATATTCCTCATGATCTCTTTCTCATGCCTTAAAGTTATTTTTCATTACTTTTTGATGTACCTCAAGTTCACATGTAAAACGTTTCCCTTGTTTCCCTTACTAGACCTTCTTCTCACCATTTCCTTTGATGTATGCTCCCAGGTTATGAGATGTTGTAATGAACTTAGGATGAAAAAATGAAGAATCCTTTCAAGTGTTTAAGAAGAATGTTTTGTGTTGTCATGTATTAGGTTCCTGGTTTCCAAGACACTAAACCTTAAAGATCCTCAGTTTTGTATAATGTAATGAAAGTTTACGTGATAAAAAATAGGGATGCTATAGTTGGTATCCAAGGATGGTTTAGTTATTTGTGGAAATTATGACATGAAAAATTTAGGAAGAACCCTATAGAAAAGTTTAAATATAGGTAATCTTCCTAGTATTTGGGTGAGTATTGAGTAAGTGGTTTATCAAGAAAATACATCCCTGTCTGGATACAAGCAGGTAGAGGAGGCTCTGGCATAGATGTACATAGTGGTAAAACCCAAAAACACCGCTTGAGATAGACTCGAACGGGAACTGGTACATGACAATGGGCCTTGCTGCACTCTTGGTTACGACACTCCCAGGGTATATGGTTTGGTAAATTCAAAATCTTAGTATGAACCATTATTAAAGGAACAAAGATAAAATAAAATAAAGATTCACATAACAATATATGATCATGGATAACCTAGATTGGAACCAAGGGTATCACAAGTTAAGATATAATTTTCTTCTACAAGTTTATCCTTCTATTCTTAAATTTTCCTTTTCATGATTATTGGATAAGTATTTAAGCCCCTAATTATACTTTTTTCTTAGTTAATGGCGGGAAATAGAAGAACATGTCTCAATAATAAATGTGATATAAAATGTGATGATTACTCTATTAATGTGATATAGATGACGAGAGATCATCTTGAACATGTTGTGATTATGCCAAACCAGCTATCAAGAAACACAATTAATAATTGGTACCTAGTTGAATGCCCAAATTCATCATGGAAGAAGAAGATGAAGTCTCAAGGATGTTCATCTGATAAAGTTGATAAGGGAGAAGACCCTATTTCCCTTGTACAAAAATTGTGGAAAGGGGCACCAAGGAAAATGTCACAAAGGAGCCGGGAGATGTTTAAAGTGTGGGGTGATAGGGCATAAAGTATCTTATTGCTTTAAAAAATGGATAATGTGATGAATAGAGATAAGGTTCGATCTAATGTACCTTATACTTTTCAATGTCATAAATGTAGAGAATTTGGGCATTATCCAAGGCAATGCTCTCTTTGAAGGGATGATAAGCATGATGAGCATCAACAATCTTCAAGGACAAAAGAACAATGCAAGTCCTATGATGAGACAGATCATGATGACTAAAGTACATGCTACTTCTTCCCAATAATTTTCTATGTCATGTTGTATTTTAGTTTGTGCTATATGAGCATATCCTTAATGTTTTCTAAGAACATCGAGTCACTACCTAAGATGGTTTTATATCATTGATGAAAACATTTATTGTTATGTATCACATTTTGATGTTGTGAATTTGTTCTTCTTGAAAAAAATTATTAGGGGATTAAAAGATGATTATTATTTTGGAAGACATTCACTATTTTGGGAACCCTATATTATCGAGAAAAATAGATTACTTCGGTATTTTATTTTAGGAGTAAAGGTTGACTTATATTTTGAATAATCGATGAATTTAATGTGAAATTATAGTAATTTAGGTTACTTATGGAAATGATAAACCTATCTCGGGGATAATATATTTAGGTTAGTTACTTTTGTTATAATATGTTAGGAGTGGTTGATGTTGTTTGGAGATTAACGATAATGTTTATCTTAGAAGACTATTTTATCAAATCCTTCTTATATTTGGGTTTCAATCTTAGTTTGGTTTATTTTGAGGAATATTAAGGACAATTATTTATGGAATGTTATATGATAAACTTTGGGTAGTATCGTGGAACTTTGAAGATTTAAAGTAGTTTCCCTTCTTATGGGGTTCTTTCTTTTTGAAGAGTTGTTTTATCTTACCCATTCTATTTTTGGGATAAATGTTTAAAGATAAATAGTTATTCTTTTGTGGATTATGTGATTCTCTAGAAGATGATTCTTGTACTTTGATGGGACCAAGTAGTTTTGAATGCTCTTTGTTTGGATAGAATATTAGTCTTGGTGGAAACTTATTAATGGATGAAACTCTACATGAAGGTAAATATATTTCCTTGTGTTTTTATTCTATGTAGTAAATGAAGTTCTCAAAATTATTAAAAGGAATGTAAAACAAAAACGTTTTTGGTTTAATTTTCCTACTGGGTAATCAAATACCGTTTAACCCATCACAAGTTTGTTATTTTCTGGTGGTTAACTTCCTCTTAGACATGTTTTCTATCACTCTCCCTCAGAACATGACCCTTTGTTTTCTCCTCTATATCCATGTTTTCCTACATGGAATCCTGGTATGGGTTAACTCGAGTGACCTTTGTACTTCCTTTTCTTTCTTTTAAAGTAATAGTTTTAGTGACTCTTTTTCCGATGTGGGACTTTCAATGAAATTTCCAAGCCCAATTTTAAAAATTGCAAGGACGTAATTTTTTTAAGGGGGGAAGATTGTAACGACCAAATTTTTTGAATAAATCATGTTTCCTAATTTTGTTTGTTATTTAATTTCATACTCAACAACACTTTTTAATTTAAAAAAATGAGTATAATTTAAATGAGACTGTTGGGTTTTGACTATTATATGACTGTTAGTCAGTATGACTGTTGGAAACTAAATGTTGCGACTATTGTCTCTAAATACAAGTGATCTTGGTTAATAAATATTGAAAGAAGATTTGATGGCCTCATTCAGTAGTCTCGGGCTAATCGAATTCCGTTTAATAGAACTTGGGAAGGAGGTAGCACAACTGGGCTTTTATTTAGACCAAACCCAAGCCGATGTTCATTGTGTGAAGCTAGAACATAATCGCCTTCACTAGAATTTCAAACTGATAGATATTACTACTTGTGTGATGTTGGTCGAGCCGCCCTCATTTTCTCTCACCTTAGCACACCTTACACTTAGGTCCTATGCTGGGGTTATAAGGGGATATGTAAGGAGACCATAACTTCCTTGTGAAATCATTTGATTTAAATAAAAATTTTGATTTCTCCTTATGATAAAGTTTGTGAATTTTCAAATGTACGGATAAATATAGTATGCCTATTTTTTATTAATTCTTGAAAAAGGATATTTGAAAATATTTATGTAAACCTTAAATAATTAGTTATGTGTAATTATTTTCTAAAAATGGTCTTCAACAATTATGTTCAGTAAGAAATTTAGAGTATAATAAGATCAACATAATTTTTGATGAATAGTAAATTATGAATAGTGATTTTACGCTTAGGATTATTAATGTGACCAAATGGATTAGTAATCTCACTTGAAGAAAGTATTAATATAATCTAGGCACCTTGATTAAGTAATGTGATTCAATAAAATAGGTAAATAATTGTTTCAGAAATTATTAGTCAAGTATTAGTTGTTTTGGGTGAATAGTGTTTTTTAATTAAAAATTAAATTAAAATTATTTAGAAAATTATTTTTATAAAATGGAGTACATTTTTGAAACTAGAGCATCCATATTTTGTTAAGGTGAAATTTTGGGATTTTTCTGAGAAAGTTGAATTTTTAGTGAATAGTGAATTTTCAGTTTAGAGATTTGGGTGTTTAATGACATCATTAAGTATGTAATAATTATTTAATCATTATGGTCGACTTATTAATAGTATGATAATGTATGAGGTGTCCCAAGTGGATAATACCATGGGAAAATACCGTGGGAAAGTCCATGGTTTTTCCAATACCACAAATGAGGTGTCCCTTGGCCATTAATGCCTTGTCCCCTCATTTTCCCTATAAATACCAAGACATTATCTCATCATTTCGACTCCAAATTCTTCCTAAACAATTTTCTGGCCTCCTTACCTCCAAATGAGTCCTCCCAAGGTTCCCTCAAGGTCCCAACCATTGAGTTTAAGAATTACGTTTTGAGGTAAGGGATCCTTCCTCTCTCTTTCTTTCTAAGTACTCTCTTTTATGTCATTTATTTTATGATCCATGTTCTTATGTTGTAGGATATTATTTTATATTCATCCTACTGTACTTTTTATGTTCATAAGATGAGAGACTCCCTCTTACTCTCATCAATTCATTTTAATAATGTTTAAGTGGCGTCGTTAGGCTGCCAAATTTTTAAGGGATTTTGTCACCCTTCTCGTTTTCAAGATCAATTTTCATGTCAAGTCTTTCATGTTCATTTTTATTATGTTGTGTTATGATATCTATATCTATAATACTGATATTTTATGTTTATATGATGATATACCCTATTTGATCTTGTCAATTCATTTTTTTAAGTTTTATGTGACATCGTTAGGCTGTCGAATTTTCATAAGAAAAATCTTATTTTTGTCATCCTTCCATGTTTTTCATTTCATATGGTATGTCTTTAAAATTTCATTACCATGTTCTTATATCCTTTATAATATGTCTCTTTACTTTTATTTGGATCATTTATGATTGGGTGACCCGTGTCCCCTCTCTTTTTAATTTTTTCTAAAACCCTATAACATTACCATTATGCTGCAGAATTTTCGTCTCAAAATGTCTCTCTCTTTTTCTAAAATTATTTTATTTTATTAAGTGAATACTGAAAGATCTTTATTCTATATGGGTATTCACATATATATAAAAATTTTCTATTTTAATTCAGGGACTTATATACATGAAACCTGCTTTTCTTTTTTCGTGGGTTTTTAGTGAAATAAAGATCACTTCTTTAAAGCAGTTTTTAAAATGTGATGACTATGAAATGAAACCCATTTCATTTATGTTATATGGGTTTTTTATGAAATTATTGATGATTATATATGTGGATCACGTGATGATAAAGAAAATTTAAGGGTGCTCCTTGATAGCGCTCCAATGCATTGGGTAATGATGTAACCACTAGAGATTACAATTTTAACGATACCTTAGAGAATAACCTTGGTAATTTCAAATGACACCTTTGGGATAGACATTGATGATATGTTCATGATTGTCTAAGTTAAATTTTGTAGCCACTTCTTCATGTTATGAATCATTTTCTTTCCATTATGATATGCCTCATGATCTCTTTCTCATGCCTTAAATTTATTTTCATGACTTTTTGATGTATCTCAAGTTCACATGTAAAACGTTTCCCTTGTTTCCCTTACTGGACCTTCTTCTCACCCTTTCCTTTGATGTATGCTCCCAGGTTATGAGATGCTGTAATGAACTTATGATGAACAAATTAAGAATAATTTCAAGTGTTTAAGAATAATGTTTTATGTTGTCATGTATTAAGTTCCTGGTTTCCAAGACACTAAACCTTAAAGATCCTCAGTTTTGTATAATTTAATGAAATCTTATGTGATAAAAAGGCGGGATGCTATAGTGGTTGTATTTACATGGGAGTACCTTGTGAAATCTAAGATGTTATCATGGGTGTTTACCTATGAGTCGTATCTATGTGGGTTGTGAATTATGGGATAGGTGGGAGATCATGGTGATGTTGAGATAAAACTCAAGATATTAGTGAGTTATTGTTATGGTTGATAGCAGTTTTCTTTCCTATTATTGTCAAAAATTAGTTTTAATATATTAGGGTAACCATAGAGATAAGTTATCCTAGGACTAAGAGTTCCTTTACTAATGGTAATCATTGGTAAATTCATGGTGTTTTTGATTGACACATGATAGGTTCTATCAAGGATGTGGTATAGTCTTGGGAATGTCTTGGGTGTTGTATTTTTGAAATCATGGGTTGTGATAGGTCTGACATACACATGAAGTATATTCATGTGGTTAATTAATAATGTGATCTTATAATTGATTATACAAAAATGTGTGTGAAGCATGGCTAGCTGGTTTATTAGATTCATATTCCTAGGATAGATGTAATATGATTCAAGATAGTATGATTTGAATGGTATAGCTAGGTAGTGATAAGGTGCATGCTTACCTAGGTATGCTTTTTATGGTCATGAGGGTTATTGAGAACTATTGTGAAAATTGGTTTAACAGATACTCTCTTACCAAGGGTAAATATAGTGATCTCTTATTTTAACTATGCGGTAAAAGGATTAGTGTGGATAAGTTTGGCCAAAGGTGGGAAATATTGGTGTCTGAATAGATGTGATTTCCCTTGGAGACATGAGAGTCATGACGATGAGAATATTTTAGGAATATCTAAGATAGGGAGATATAGTAGTGTGTGTTAAATAAATCATTATTTTAGGTCATGATAATGGGTTAACATCAATGGTGTGTGATTTTTATTCCTTCCTAATGCATGATTATATCATTTTGGGATATACATTCTTGCTCCCATGACACCAATTTTAGGGATAGGACCTTGAGAGGTTCCTATGTGTTATGGTGTGGTCTAGGAAACCTCAGTTCCATGAATATATGGAATTAAGTCATGGATTACCGATGGTATCGGTGGATGTATGTGGATGGTTATTAGATTTTAGATAATGTTATAGAGTTGTGATATGCCTTGTCTCGATTGAGGAATGGGTAAAGGGTGTTAAACCTTAATGTTGTGGTATGTGTTAGAAAGAGTAGGGGATTATCTAGGTTATGGTTGGTGTAGTTGACCATGTAAAGTAGGTGTATCATGGTATGATTAGGGTGTATTAAAGGATCTTGTAAGTGATATAGTGGGATAACAAAGGGGTCATGATATTGTGGATATCCAGATGGTTGTCTCATATAATAGAAAAATGGTGAACTTTTTTTTAAAATAGAAATGCGGTATGATGATCTTTGGGACTTTTAAAATATTTAATGTTGAGTGGATCAATGTGATGGCTAAGTAATTAAGACAGTGCCTTAACTATGGTAATTTGGGAACCTTCATCAGTTTAAGTTACTAGTGGGATTAGGAAGGAACCATAGTTTGATGAAACATGAGAGTTTTATGGTAATGATAAATTTCGCGAACCTTGGGTTATATCCATATGGACCGGATATAAGATAGATGATTAATGGTATAGTTGGAAATGAATTGTGTGAAGTGTTTTTGTGTCATTAGAACCCAGACAAGGGCTTCAGATGTGGAACATTTTTTAGAAGAAAAATCATGGATTTTGTATATTAGTGTTCGATTGATGGTGGTTATCGGGCAATATCTTACTCATGAATTAGTGATAAGGAAATATATGTGGTTGGTATCACATCACACATAATCTATGTGTATGAAACTTTGATTAGTATTTGGTAAACTTTAGGATTGATATATTGGTGGACCTAACACAGATGTGTTTTCAATTTTGTGATTGAACATGGATGAAAGTGACGAAGTGATTTTTTTATAAATATAATTTTCCCAAATGAGTGTATTTATTAATTAGAATCAAGTAAAGTTAATAAAATTGGTGAATAATAGTCTTTATATATGATATGATGGTTGGGTAGTATGACCAAGCATATGTTTCAAAAAATAGGATAGTGGGGTGACAAGGTTTGTGGAATGTTAGTGCTTGGGTATATTACACCAACATACACATTAAGGTGGGGCCTTATGTTATGGATATGGCCTCCGAATTGGGGTTTTAGATTATAATAATAATAAATTTTTGATGCTTGGGTGTGATTTTAGGTGATAGATAATCTAGTATAGACCAACAATGTAAAATGATGGGGTGTAACATCGATAAATTGGAAATTACAGAATGGTAACAGAAGTGGGTCATCATCATTGAGTTGGTAGAAATAACCAATGCCCCAATTCACATGATGGAATGGTTTGGGTTGTGTATCAAGTTTAGGCATAGTGTCTATATTATCATGACCAATAGGAGGCATGTGATTTGGATCCTACATCGATTCTCAATGATAGGGATGGTTTACAGAGGATGTAGATGGATCCTTCTCAGGTACATGATGTGTTATGGGTAGAAATTTGTAATGGTAATTCCCTTATGGGTTGGTAAAATTAGAGAAATTTTTAATTTATAGTCCCTAAGAATGGGATGTGTTTTAGAATTTATATTCAAATTGGAATTTTGAGCATTGGAACAACTTTATAAGGTGTTTTTTGATATGTTTAGAGGACCAGGAGGTGTATTTGGTAGCCGGGTGAGTGTTAAAGTTAGAACATGGTATCCTTATTATGAAGTGGGTGTTGATATAGGTGCTACTATAAATTAAAATCAATAGCTTCATCATTTTGAAAATGGTGAAATCACTACCAATTAAGATTTGGATAAGTTTTTATGAAGTTTGGATTCTAAATGATTAAAATATTTTGTTTTGAAGGATTTATGAGGGTTTATTAAACTGTTAAATCTATTTAATGTGTTTTTACATGATTTTGAGTAGTTGATATTGGTTATAGATGAGATAGGAATCATGTAGAAGAATTTTTTTGGTTTTCTAGTTATAGTAGAATTATTGAAAATTTGGGTTTTAAAAAATGGGGTATGACTATGGTAAGTCATTGGTCATGAATTATCTAAGGGTTATATATCCTAAGTAGTCTAGGAGTTATTATTTCTGAAATCACTAGAATTTAAAAAAACATTTTTTGGTTAATTTTTTGAACTACCAGAAGTAGAGAATCTCAAGTATTAATTTTTTATTCCAAACAATGTTGGTGTACTAGAATAGACAAGGTATAGAAGTATAGAAGTAGATCTAATAGAATTAGATCAATTAGAAGTAGATCTATAAGAATCAAATCCATCATAATTTGAGTTTGGTAGGAGGGGTGTGGAGTTTTTAATGTTTTGGAAACCCTTGTGATAAAAAAAAGTAATCCATGATACATAAGAGTCCTGATATTTTTAAGAAAATGGTAAATTCCTACAAGTTAAGGTTCCTTCCCTTTTCATAAAATTAGTTAAGTGAATAAAGACCCCTGTAATATATATGGGTCACCCTGTATATATAGGGGGATACATAAGAGTCACCGTAGGTCAGAAAAATATTAATGTGTTGATCTAATTGTGTATTCATAGTTAACTTCTAATTAACCTTGTTACGGTGATCTTATTCCAAACCATTATCCTTAGAAACTTGTGAATGCATAAATAAGAGTAATTTGGGCAGTGTGATTTTATAATGTACCAGGGTTTTCTTTATATACATAAGGGTAACCTTATAATGCATAATGTTAACTTGGATTTTACAAGAATTGTGTAAGAGTGGTTCTGGGAGATTGGAAAAGGTATCCTAGAAAGTGATTTCTAGAAGGAGATAGTTATAATAAGTTATAGAAAATTATATCTAGAAGAAAAGGTGTTTTAAAAAGGATATTTTATTTTAGGATAAATTAGAACATATAAATTCAATACATGGTTTTTTTAATATTGAAGGGTGATACATAAAGGAGTTTTCCTTAAAACATGATGGTCCAAGACATTGTAAAAAGGATGAAATCTAAGGGACCTGATATTTATAAAAAAAATTATCTTGGTAGAACTTATGTCATTTTTTTATAAATATTAAGAATTTGGATGAATTAAGTGAAAAGGTAAGAATGGTCTTTAGGCCTTTTAAATTGGGAACCCCCATTCTAGATTGTTTATTTTTCATATGTGAAAGAAAGGGAAGGTTGAGGTCTTCCTTTCATTCTCTTATTTCTTTCAATTTCTCAAATGCATGATGGTTGAATGTGGTTTGAATTAATTTTTAAGGTGATATTATCTTTTTATTTATTGGTTCTTCTTATCCCTTATTAGATTCTAATTTTATCCTCTCTAGGCTAGGGTTGACTAACAATTCAACTAAGGCATGGTGGAATTGTCCCAGAGTTTAGGAATTTTTCTTGGTTTGGGAAAAGGATATTTTGGGATGATGAATTCTCTAGGTTTAATTTTTATTATTTAGGTATTTCACTAATTTAATTTATCTTTAAATTTCCATTGGTTTTGGTGGAATTTATGGATGAGTTGAAATGAGAGATTGGGGATTTTTTTATTAGAGGTCTGAGTGGATAGTAGGGTTGGTGCATACACCATTTCTCAAGGTCTATCCATTAAATATCACTCGATGAGTAATAATTTGGTTATTCCCAAACAATTAGTTATATAGTTAATATTTGTTTAAATTGTAACTTAATTTTAGTTTCATTATAATTGAAATTAAATTTTCTTGATAAAGTTTTGGACATGTGTAGTTGAGTGATGATTAGTTGGTCTTGGATGATATTTAGAAAGGATAACTGAGCTTGTATTAAAGGGAATGACTTAGAATGTGTTAGGTGATCCCTACGATGTCCTTAATGTATAATCTCAATTTCTTCATGCATATGGTGTGCAGTAGAACCAACGTAATGTGTGCTTGACATAAAAGTAAATTAAAAGGGTTTATTCTTCTATTATAAATGGGAATCACATTATCTATATCCTGATTGGTCTAATAATAAATACATAACCTAAAACTTTACTTCAAAATGAGGAATTCCTAGAATTAATGAAATGGGAATATTTGAAGGAACTATGAGGGGTACCCTGAGTAAAACTAAGACCTAATAAGATGAATGTAGTTACCCTAGAATGATGATGTGTAGTAATTATGGGTTAGAAAGGTAGTATTCATAGGTGAATATGGTTTAGAGATATTTTTTGGTGATTTCCAACCACTTGAATAGAATATTAAAATATTAGGCTAGAAATTGAGATGTTGGGAATGATAATAAACTTTGAAAGAAATATGAATCATTTGTGTTTAATTGTGAAGTTGTTTTGGTATCTCCTATTGATTTTGATAACTATGTTTGGAATAAAAATATACTATGAAATAAATCTAGCTCAGTTATGTCTAAATTGATAAATGAGTATGGTATCTCTTATTTATTGTGAAAACTATTATGAATATATATATATATATATGTGTGTGTGTGTGTGTGTAAGATGGTTCTTGGGTGGAGAACTATTACCCCTAGGTAGTGATGAAATATAAGATAGATTTGGGGTGGGTAATTAATCCCCCTGGTTGGGGATGAGATATGGGATAGATTTTGGATAGGGAACTATTCTCCCTTGGGTGGTGATGAGATATGGGATAGTTCTAGGGAAGGATGTTATTCCACCTGAGTTGGAGATGCAATATTGGAGATATTCCTAAGGTGGGGTGTCATTATCCCTATATAGTGACTATTGGGCTCATTGATAACTTTTAAATCCCAAAATATATCCATCAAAATTTATTAGGTGGAAAAAAGTACTATTATTATCTTGTGTTTTCAATGTAATGAAACATGGAAGACAACTACACCTAAGTTACCACACTAAAGCACTCAAGTCTAAAAAACACAGAAAAAATTTATAAAAGACAAAAATTAAAAGAAATAAAGGAAAAATAACAACATTATATTTTTACATGGTTCATACTTGGTGTTACTTCTCAGGGGTGACACTATATTAATTTTATCTAAGGAATCAGAAGATGATTATAATGTTTCAATCTTAGTTTCCATTGAAGTTGATTTTACCAGACTAAAATAGTAGATTCTAGTTAGTGCATTCGATCACCCAATATTTCAATATTAATGTTTAGTGCTTACACATAGATCATATCTTCATAAACAACCCTTTTTTAGTCAAATATGTCCACCACCACAACTAAAACTATCAATACATAGTGATATCTTCTAAAAACTTAATGAAAATAATATTATGTATACCCTCTGAAGATTATTATATATCCCATTTTCCAAAAAATTATAATGAAAATTTATTGTGCATCCTTCATATAATAAGAACTTACACATGTCCTTTATTTATCTTCACTACTTCCATCAGACACATTAGGGGTATGTTTTACCACCTTATACTAGCTAACATCATCTGGTTTGCTACTTCAGGAATTCTAGACCTTGTAGTTACTGCTCCACCATATCCATACAATGATAAAAAATTATACTTCTAGAGTTACTCCTTCTTTTCGATTAAATTCATTAAAAAATGGTTTTTATATGGTCATTCCTAACAATATACCACTTAAGAATATTTTTATAGGATTCACTACTAAGTCATTTTTTTATCATATGTAAACCTTATTATATTCCTCAAAAATCCTTTGCAATCACATGGTTCCGCCACTGTGCTTCGATTCATCCCAACCCAACTGAGGTATAACGTCACATCAGCATATCCTGTACTATAACCTTTATTTTCATGTTCACTGAACTCCGAGTTCTATATATATTCTATAGATCCAAAACTATGTACTCAAATAATTTATGTATTATGTGATAATTTAAATGAATGTTCTTTATCCAAGAATGAAATCTTGGTTATTGGAAAAGTTAATTTTACTTTTTTGATCAAAAAACGTTTTTCCAACATCCTGTCATATTATGAAATCTTTCAACATCCTCTTTATCTGGATCAACTCCTTCCCACATTTGTTTGGTGAAATATACTTTTCATTCTTTGTTTAAAGTGTAAATATTTTTTGATATTTTTATATAAATATCATAATAGTCCCCCTAAAAGTGAATACATGGACTGTGGTGCTCTTACATGTATCTGAATCTCCTATGAAATATAAGTATGCAATGTCTTAATCTTTTTCATCAGTTATAAAGAAAAAAGACAAAATTATATAACCCTTAAAATTACATAGGATATACTTCAATGCTTCCCATTTCTCTCTTCTAGTATTTTCCATTAATCTTATAACTATATCGACTTCTTGTATAATTTATGATTGAGTAAAACCATGAATTATGTCAAAAATTTTAATTTTGAAACATATTGAACCATTTATATATACACCACCTCAGTTTCCATTATTGTCTCCCTATACAGCTAGGGGTGTGGTCACTTGATTCCCCTCTCTTTTCCTGAAGTATTCAACCACCTTCTGTATGTAATTATATTAGTTAGGAAAAAAGTTATAGAAGTAGATTCCCTTACAATCTGTATCTCCAACATCTATTTATCCAAACTAAGATTTTTTATCCTAAAAATTTTGAAAAATTTAACATTCAACTCATAAATTATTTCCTTTATCAAAATTTTGAGAAGTTTTTCATTAACATAGAGAAGAAAAATTATGAATCTACCATAATCACACACCTTTGGATATAATAATGATCAACATTTCTATGCATTAAATTCCACTGACCCGTATTGGTTTTGAACTTCTGGTTCCAATACATTTTTTCTTACTTTATTATATAATGGATACTTTTTATATTGAACATAATATTTAAGTTACATTGATCAAAAAAACATTTTGGATATTCCATGAGAATTTATTAATATAAATTCCAATGAATAAAAGAAGTCTTCAAATATAACTGCTCCAAATGAATTCCTTTCATTATAACGATGATAACTATAGTTTTAGTTGTCATGAATTTTACTATTGGAAAAAAATCTCAAAAAAAACCGCTATTTTATTCATTGAAAACCCTTCATTAAAATAATTTCCTTTTACCTTCGTCTAGCATTAACTTCTTCCTTCAGTCGATAAGACAATTTATTCTAAGGAACTTTCTTCCCATCAATCCTTTACATTAACCCACATGTTATGAAGATGTATAAGGAGTCAATTTCATCCCTCATGGATAAATCTCACATATTCAAGCCTTTTATAATTACACCCTATATCTAGATATTTTTTTCTTTACCATTCATGAGAAGAAATTAGTATGAGTTTCTTTCATACCCCTACACATGGTGAATAAATCTTGTAGATATTTATAACTCCTTCCAAGAATCATCTCATTTTGAAACTAATAATTATGGTACTTTACCTTTTTGATCTATTGGCTAATATTTATGTTTTTTTATCCCTTTAATACTTCCAGAATTAGAAACACCATTGGAACTTGAAATCTTTCTATAATGACCATCAAACCCTCTGGTATTTCCAAAACTGACCTAATCCATGAATTCTCTGGAATATCCATAACATAAAAATATCTATACATCTAAACCTCAGAGTCTGATAATACTTTGATCTCATTAGAAATATCCACTTGGTTCTAATCCTTCCATAGGATCTCTTCATTGAAGTTAACATTTATACTTTTGAAAACCTTCTGAAATTTATTATCCCAGAGTTGAAAACAAACTATTTATCACCATATCCCATAAAGTAACATGCTCAATAATTAGTCTCAATATTTTTTCATTTCCTTAGAATCAATGTTGATATAGGTGATTTAGTTAAAGGCATTGATATGGGTATGTTCAAATTTTATTCCTGAACAACAAACTTCTGGATGTTTTTATACCAAAAGAAAAGAATGGCTCCTTTTCACTAAGTAGGTTGTATAATTTATTGCTTCTTCCAAAAACTAATAAGGGAAACCATTGTGAATTATCATGCTTATCACCATCAAAACCAACATATAATTCATCCACTCCGCTAATTCATTATGTTCCAAAGTTACAGTTATAATATTTTCAAATAGAATGAATTTCCACCATCAAAAACTCTAAATTTAATTTCTTTTATACTACCTACAATTATCATAGCTCGAGAAATTAATATTTCATTTGATCACTTTTTCCACCATATATCTCCATTAGAAATAGGTTATAAATAACTAAAACTTTTATTTGAGAATGAAAACTCACACATTCTATTTAATATCATTGATCAAGGTTATATAGAATAACAATCATTTGTGTGAATGAACCCAAAATATCCATCATACATCTGTATGAACCAAAATTAACTTATGTATCATTGATGTATTACCATCCATTTGGAAATACAACATCTTGTAGATTCTAAGGATGTATTCTTCACATGTTTCAAAATCAATGATTCTAATATTTAGTATTCCTCTATAAGATGAAACTTTAATCCCTTTCACACTTAAGTAACTCTTAAGATCATTATATAACTTTTTAGAAGTTATCTATATATCATTAATTTCACGTTTTTATACCCCCCTTGAGGTACAACATTTTATCCTTCACCTATTTGGCTACCACCATGGAACTTCATCTGATCCTCCATACTCAATATATGAATTTATTATAGAAAACTTAATCAATTAATTACCTAATGAAAATTAATTTGTTCCTTTATATCAGTATGTGTCTCATTACTTTTAACTAAAAAATACTATTTTTCTATTCCAAATGAATATTTCAAACTTTCCCACAATCTTGAGAGTCTGGTCATCTATAAGATGCACGTTACCGAGTCTTTAAGAAGTATAATATTCATACTTCCCCAATCAAATTTTGAGTGAAATACAGTTCCAAACTATATAATTTATGACTCAATAGAACTAGTGGCACTCAATAGGTGAACACTCATATCTTTCAATATATAATTCATAGATCCACTTATAGAATCATATCATCTAAATTTGAATCTTTATTTATTATAATATTTCTTGAGGTGTTATTTCATCCGAAAATATTAATAAATGAGAACACCTTCCATCATGAAACTCATGTTATGGATTTTTCTTACTTTTACCTTTTTAAAGCCTTTTTTGTTGTGGAATGTACCTTTAATTGAACAGTATATGCATTTTTCAAAGATTCTTGGATCTCCTTCTGAAAAAGTTACTCATTTAGAATCAAACCCAAAATATCCACAAACACAATATTTATCTTATTACAAGATTTACTAATCATATTAACCATAATACCCCTATATTATAGGAGATATGAGATAAATAGTAGTTCCCACTATAGATCACAAAATTTTACCATGACCAGCTCCAATTGATTTTCAATCATATTGATGTCATTGACATGATCTATGATTAGTTTTCATTCTATCATTCTAATGTATAATAATCTCCATAAATGGAACAAATTTTTAATTGTTGTCATATTTTTATACAAATCATTAATAACTTTCATAAGTTCTCAAGATATATTCACTAAACAGATGTTATAATCCACATTTTGAGTTAATAACATCTAAATCACTACAACTGATTTATTATCCTATCTTTCCCATTCATTCTTATTCATTGATTCCAAATTGGTACCCATTAATGGAATATCAAGATCCTTTTATTGTAAATAATTCACTATATAAATATTTTAAAATATGAAATATTTCCCGTCAAACTTCTCCACATATACCTTAACCTAATATAACATCAAAACTTTTAGAGATTGTGAACTCTTTCTAAATTATAAATCACATAATCGGGATCAGGAACAACTTTATGGAATTATCCTATAAGGAAATGGTATAATAATTTCATTTAATTAATCTATAAAAAACCATCTTCAAGGTATGTTCATATAAATCTCTATAATAAAATATTTGATACCACTTTTTATGACCATTTATAAATTATGAATCATGGAATTTATCCACTGGAACATAAAAGGTGGAAAAATCATCATATTGATCTAATGTACTTGATATATAAAAATATATAATAAAACTACAACTAAGTCACCACACTAAAATTCTCATCTCTGAACAATCATAGAAAATAATTTTAGAAAGATAACAATCAAAATAAATAACTAAAAAAAGAACAACATAATATTTTTATGTGATTCAGATGTAGTCCTACTCCACAGTGGGGAAATTCTATATGTTCATTCAAGGAATTATAAAATTATTATAATGGGTAAATATTAGTATCAATCACAATTTATTTCACCATACTAAAATAGTAGGTCTATTTGGTGTAGTATGTCACCCTGTATTCCAATATCTATAGTGAGTGCTTCAACATAACTACTATCTTTGTGGGCATCTTCATAATTTGATCAAATATGTCCACCACTGTAAATCCTTTGATTGGTACATAATGCTCCATTCCTAAAATTATGACAAAATAATATTTTATACTTTTCCCTGAATATTGTCACACGCCCATTTTTTTAAAACCATAATGAAAGTTTCTTATGTATCCTTCAGATAAAAAGAACTTATACCAAACCTTTGTGTATTAAAACTAATTCCACTAGAGGCTTCAAGGGTAATTTTCATTCCCCTTCTACAAATTGAATTTATTGTGTCTATCGATTAAAAATGTCAAGACCTTGTATCTACCAATTATCTTTATATATCCAAAGATTATAAATTATTCTTTTATATTTCCTACTTCTATTGGATTAAATTCTACATCCATGAAATGGTTTTCACACAGCCAATCCTAATAGTGAAAATATATTAGAGTTGGTTTTAGGGTAGGGAACTATTTCCCTCTGGGTTCTAAGATATTATATAATGATTTGTGACACATGAAGGTATTATGGATGAGCTCATATACAACCCTTATTTTTTATAACATATCATTTTTAAAAACATATGGAAATTTATAAATCTGATATGTTCACTCCTGGGTCTCACCATGGAACTCGAGGATTAATGGTGGATAATTAATCTATACTTCAGTTATTTATCATTGAAATTCAATAAGTGTGTTATTTTGATTGGATATATTTAGGGATTCTTTTGTTGGTGTCCAACTGAGTTATTCTCACACCCTTCTTAGGAAGCCCTGACACATTGGTGATCGAGTAGACCTCATGGTCATAGGTACAATTATGGAAAAGTTCTAGTGTAATATGATTGTAATGGATAGCTTGGATGGAGTACGTAGATGGGTCCAAGTCAGGACTAAGTATTGGGTTGTGTTTTTTATTTTTATTTTTTATTTTGGTTTGGATTATATAAGATCTTTCAATAGCATATCTTACCTATGTTTCATAACTCATGTGACATTTTAGATATTTAATTCAGTTATAGCCTGTAATCTATTATATTTTTCTAGCTATCTTAGTTGTAGTATTTCTTTTATTCTTTCAGGTATTAAGATGACTAGTGGTGTGTTATTTCCTTTTTGTACTATGATGTGGGGTCATAGTCTCCCCATGATATCACAATAGACCCTCACTTCTATTTGGAAGCCTCTAGAATATGGGAAGGTGCACTTGAGTTCATGTGATAATCTCATCTAGTTGTAGTAGAGTGAGTTAAGAAAAGATGTTACAAATCTACACTTCAATATAGATAAGCCAATCATTTTTATATTAACTATTTTATTATAAATTCTATGTATGTGACAATTTTTTTCCAAGTAAAATATATCCCATACATGATTTAAGGTATGGGTATTGAGGCTTTGTTTCATGTTTATTATCCACTACACACTTATAATATTTTTGAATTAACATATATTAAAATAACTAATTTATACATGTCATGATAGATAAATTAAAATCCATTATAATTTATCTTCACATTTTCATCCTCAAATCTAGAAATGAAATAATTCCATGTTTCATGTGAGATGAAAAATACATGTGTTATTTATGGGTGAGGATTAGCATTATCATCAATATCTCTTGTGTACCTGGTGGAGTTTTGTTTAGAAAGATATATTATAATTTTTGATGACTTTTAGAATAAAATCCATTCTAAAATCTATCAAAATAAATACACTCTTCAAATGAAAAAAAAAACATTTCGAAAAATGATCTAAATGGGATATAAAACTTTCACAATATTCATTTTATTTTTATTCATATTTTTTCTCTTAGATTTGTTTTTTGATTTTTCATCAATATTAAGTGCAACAATATGTTACTGTAATTTCCTATAAAATAATAGCCTTTATACAACTATAATTATCTATGTAGATTGGTGCATTCAATATGATACTAACACCAATATATCAAATGCATATTGATTTTTTGGGGTCAATTAGTTGACCACAATCATTCCATCAAACATATAATTTTTTTCTTTTTATCTTGGATTTAACTATTTTTATTAGATCTATCATCGTAAAATGGTATTTTTTATTATTTTTTATCAATTTTAATTTGTTCCTCAAACTCAAGATCAGTAGAATTTTTCTAATTAGGGTGGGTAAAATATTAGATCTAATAAGATATTGTATACATCATAAGTGAGATCAATAAATTATAATAATACTGATTCATATTAAAAATAAATCATATAAATAAAACACATGTTATATGTAAAAAAATAATGGAGATAGTAAACCTTCATTTTATGATATTCTATTTTTCTTTAATTGTGGAAGTGTTTTAACCCTCTATAAATTATCCAAGTTCACTCTCTATGGTCACCTATAACATATATGACCACATCTCCAATAGTTACAACAAAAAATTCTTGTGAAATCCAAATGAAATGATCATTTTCGGATGAATTAACTCTCAATTTATCATTTTATTTCATTTCTGAAAGCATAGTAGATTGATTTTCATTTATAGGATCAAATTTATTAAAAAAATTCACTAATTGTGATGTTATTATGAAGGGATCATATTTTTGTCTTTCCTTATAGAATTTTACATTCACATATCTCAATTTATAAAAATTTTATTGGTATCATAATATCAACCCTTCTGAATCAATAAATTATAACATTAAATATTGTATAGTGTAACTCCTATATATTATCAATGATCCAAATTTAATACATATTCGCATTATAAACGTGAAACATGATACATGCATTACATCATCAAAAATAGTGGCTCTACTATTTTAAATTATTCTATGTTTATAATATTATTTTATATAAAATATATAACCATAAATTGTGAAACCATTATTAAATAATACATGAACACTTGTTCCTTTGGATAACCATCACACTTTCCAATGGATTTATTTAGGATTTATGAATAACTCTTTATAAATTTTTTCATGAAACTCAGTAATAAACTATTAGTTATATATAACCTTCATCCCCTGTTAGATTAAAATTCCTAAAACTATCTTTATGATTTTGAATGTATGGTACAACCTCTTAACTATTATATAAAAAACACATGATATCATTCCCAATCTAGGATAGATTTTGGCACGACATCTCCTCCCAAAATTATTCTAACTTCAATGAACCTATCATAGTGAGATTTCGTAAGTCCACTCTTATCCACTTCAAATAGTTATTTAGTATATATTTCAAAGAATTATTCCATTGTATAATAATCCATAACACAACCTTCCAGTCAGCTTATATTTTTTTATATACCCTTTTAATATATTAATATAGCATTCAATAGGGTATATAAATCTGAAATGTAACTGGTCACAACGAATGATATCCCTTGCCAAATTAATCATTAAGTTAACCATGAAATAAAATAATGATTATAGAAAAAACCTTTATAGTTCACATAAAGTGAAATCAATCACTTTTTCTCTTTTTTGAAACTTTTTAGGGTCAATATTTTTTTATATATTGATTTGAAAAAGAATAACTACATGAAAATAAGGCAATACCCCCAATGACTTGGAACCATTGGTATAGGCCCTCAAAATATTAATTATAGTCTATACCAATGGTTTTATGAGTTATTGGGTGTAAATATATTGGGAAATATTTGTACCAATGGTTTGGTCAATACATTAGTCTGGGTAGTCTCTAAAAATGGTTCTCAAACCATTGGTATGGGTAATAGGAAATACTTATACCAATGATTTGGTCAAACCAATGGTAATGGTATTCTATTGAAAAACTTTATAGTGTCGGGTATTGATCTCATGACCATGAAATTATCTTACAAAGGCTTCACCTCTTCGATAAAAAAACTTGTTATCATATATACATAAATAAAAATTTTTTATCCCCTTATTAAATGGGGACAATTCTCCCCATATTTCCATTTCAATCATGTCTAATATTTCCTTGATGTCATTATTTGTATTACATTTTGTATTTAGTAACGTGTTGATTATATTATCACATAAAATTTTCTTAATATCTATGATGTTTAGAAAATTTATAATATATAAAATCTTCCAGTAAGGTGGTTTGAAAAATAAATCTATTTTTCTAACCCCCCATTAGAATTATTTTATATAAATTTTACCATATGCATCAATGAAAACATTTACCTTATCAAATATTTCTTCACATGTTAAGGGAGAAAGTGAAAAATATTTTCTATATTTTAGTTACCATTGAATGTTTTCTTCCATGATTGGTATTGATTCCATATAAGTTAAAAAATCAATATCCAAGGTTTATATTCATCATAATATATTTCAACCTAAGCGAGTGTGTACCTACTTTACACAAAGAATACCCTAACCTTACTTTAATGTTGTACCCTGACAGATTACTATAAGAAAGAATGAAATTTATCATACCAAACAACTTGACTATCAATAAAAAATATTATTTATTATCATCATCATGTATAATAAAAATTTAATCCTATAAAAAATTAAAATATTTATCAAGTTTATCCAAATAAATGACAATATAAGTATCATGTTGTTACGGTCTGAAATAAACAATGAAAACATAATTTACTTGTGCTTCATGTGTAACTGCGATGGAAAATTATAATTTACCAATATAATCTTACAAGTGCTATGACTGATTTTCTATACACTATGGGGATTAATGTTAACTGAATATAATGAAAGATAAATGTTTTATGACACGTTCCTAAATTTAGGATATTCATTGTCAATTTTCTTATATTAAGGAAAAATTGTTATGTGTCATAGTTTACTATCCTGAATTCTTCTATTTGTGTTTCATGTAATCTGACTTGTAGTCACCAAACTTTCATACAATCATTGAAATATGGTAATGATTGAAAATTACCACAAAAATTTTAACAAATATTATTTATTTTTCTTATATCAAGATTCATTTCACTTGACAAATTTCTATAGAGAATCTTACTCTATCCAAAATAATATACATTCTTTTGTGAAAACATGTATTTTTTCATAACTCTTATACATATAATGGTTCATTCATTTATATTTTTATTTTTAGCAAGGAATATCAATTTGGTTTGGAATCATATCCTTTAATAGAGAAAGAAACTCTTTGAAACTGACATCACTCCATATGTTTCCCTCTTTGAGGCTACATTGTTTTAGTATTATTGATAGCATTTAATATTTCATACAACCATAAAGAAATGAAATATATTCACATTTCTTAAATTTATCAGATATTTTTTTAAAGTATCTAATTCTATCTTCAACCAACGTTTCCATCTTCCTAATTTGATCTATATCATAGTACAGACTTATACCAATATCTTATGATTTATAAAATGTATTTTCATTCCACTTTCTTGATACATTAACTTTTTCATCATGTTTGGTATAAAATTTATAACTCTTATCAATTCCATAACAAATCAAATTTTCTTCCAATACATTTCAAATACCAACAACGTAGACACAGACACATGATTTGAGAAGTATCATTAGTATTTTATATTTTAAATTTTATGAACTCTTTGAAACCTTCCCCATGCTCTATGATCATACGATTAACATTCATCAATTTTTTATTAATATTCATCTTATTTTGGTCAAAGTAATATAAAAATCATATATATATATATATATAACTAATAATAATTTGTATATATAATCACACACAATCATATATGAGTATATATATATACACTATTGTTTATGCACACACATATATAAACATAAAGATATAGTGTATAAATATATATGTCAACATATATATTTATTAGAATCATAATCTTTTGTCGGCTATACATATACATAACTTATAAAAAATTACTATGTAAATAATATATACACATTCACACTATGAATTCCAACATTCACTTTGTAAAACATATATATTCATATACACTATAAAACATATGTATGTATGTATTATCTATAAACATAAATATGCATTGTGTGTGTGTGTATTATAAGCACAATATATGATTTTATCTATATAACATAAATGAAAATACTGTATAGATAATATTTACACACAATATTATAGAAATATATATAAGCATACCGACATTTATATATATATATATATATTAAAAAACATATATATATATATATATTATAAAATATATATATATAAGAAACATAAATAGAGTAAATAAAAAAGACATATTTATTAATATATATATATATATATATATATCTGAATATGTTTACACACACACCCATATATATATATATAACTAAATTTTTGTGTGTGTACACACGAACACGTATAAATCTAAATTTTTGTGTGCATGCATGTGAAGATTTCTGATAAATAGTGTAAAAGAACAAAGAAAATCTGAAAAATAGCGAACAATGTGCATAAAAAATGCATCCCTAACATTAGAAAATAAATTTGATCCACATATCAAGGAAATGGTTTTTATTTGACTAATAAAAGAACCATAAAGATATAATAGTAGTTTGGTGCATCCACTTAGGATAATTAGGAAGATATAAAGAAGATGTGGGTGCATTATGTTAAATCAATCAAACCATTCTCAACACTATATGAAAAAGTGATGAGAAAATTCAATCTTTCTCAAAGAATATCTAGCACTAATAAAAGGTATCATCCAGTAAGATTGAATGTGGCATCGTGTTGAATAGCAGAAATCATTGATGGGGGGAATATTCATCCAATAAAATGAAAATAAATGGTGTTATAAATTTTTAAACACTATCAAGTTTAATTATGGCCTTAATTTATTTTTTTGAAAATGTTTCTTTTCAAATAGATAATATTATTTAATGCTAAAAAATCATAATATCATTTAAAAAATAATGGTTAATTTATTCAATAATACAAATTTTTTATTAAATATTAATAAAACAAAAATAGTCATTCTATTTTAAAAACAAAAATTTTAAAATAAGTGATATTATTTTTGTTTCTATAAAAAAAAATTGGTTTTATTTCATTTTAAAAAAGAGAAAAATAACTTCCATTTTCATACAAATATTTTTTTATAAATTTGAAAAAAATTAATAAATTTCATTTGTATTTAGAAAAATAAATAATATTTTTACACGCATGATTTTTTTTAAAAATGTATAGTAAATATAACATTTAAAAACCAAAAAATACTATAATTATAATTTTTAATGAAATTTAAAATATTTATTATTTATATTTTCAAAGAAAATAGTTTTTTAAGAATAAAAAATCCTAAAAAATTGTCTTTCTAAAAAATTAATTTTTTGATCACTTAAAGAAGATTGTAAATATTGTCTGTATAAAAAAATATAATTTTTTTAAAGGAATTATAAATATATAATGGAAAATTTTATTCCTAAAAAATATCCAATTTCTAATCATTTTAAAGTACCAAATAAATTTTCTTTATATTTTGAAAAAAATAATTTTTTGAAAGGCATGAAATTTTTTGAAAGGCATGGTAAATTATTTTTAGATAAAAAATATAATATTTTTATTAAAAATACATATTAAAAGTTTTTATAGAGAGGAAATATTTTTCTCATGTAAAAATAACATATTTCAAAAATATATATTTTTAAATATTAAAAAATAACTAATAAATTTTCTATATTTCAAAAACAAATGATATTTTAAAGCATAATTAATATTTTTTTCAATACATAAAAAGTTTATTTCAATTTTATCAATAAAATCAAATATATTTTTTTAAGTAATTTCATTTCATACTGAATTATTGGCTAAAAATTTCAATCAATTTTTTCAGTGTTATTTTTTAAAAGAATGTTCCACTGAGGTTTTATTAAGGAATTTTAGAGTATTATTTTTCTTTATATTTTTTTAGAGCATTTTTTCAACTGAACTAACCACTAA
This sequence comes from Viscum album, assembly GCA_963277665.1. NCBI lineage: Eukaryota > Viridiplantae > Streptophyta > Magnoliopsida > Santalales > Viscaceae > Viscum > Viscum album. The sequence goes on along the minus strand of OY728142.1, from coordinate 592,340,056 downwards.
AATTTTATGATGGACATTTTAATAGGTATTTCTAGATAATTTTTTAGTGTAACTTTTTAGTGGAATTTTCCATTGAAATTTTTCAATGGAATTATCCTCCAAAAATTTTCAATGGAATTTTATTGTGCAATTGTTTAGAGGGATTTTTCATTTTAATATTATAGTTGAAAATTTAAATGAATATTTCCATCAGAAAATTCAATTGGAATATTCTAGTGTAATTTTATATTGAAATATTCAAGTGGAATATTCCACTAAAATTTTATATTTAATTTTCCAGTAGATAATTTAAGTGGAAAGTTCCATGGAAAATTTCTAATGGAATATTCTAGTGCAATTTTCCATTTAAATTTCAAGTGATATTTTCTAGTTATATCATTATAAAATTAGTGAAATTCATCTTTGATGTTTCCCACTAAAAGATCTTAATGAAAGTTTCCACTATATTTTTCCAGTGAAATTTTTCACTGTAATTTTCCACTAAAACTTTATACTAAATTTTTTTAATATAAGATTCTATATAAATTTTTCATTATAATTTTCAATCTTGTATAAAAACTTTAAAGTGAAAGTTTCTACTTGGGTTTTCAACCGCAAGTTTTCATTTAAAATTATCAGTAAAAGTTCATATTTAACGATTGAAATTTCCTGAAAAAATATTAACTGGCTTTTTTATAATAAAATTTAGATGAGAAAAAATATATTTTAATTTTCGAGATAAAAAATAAAATTTAATCTATGAAATTCTACTTATTATTTTATAGTGTTATTTTTTAAGTGTCAATTTTATGTGTGAAAATATAGTGGGTTTTTTGTTTTTAAAAAATAAATTTCATCTAAAAAATAAGAATATAAAATGGAAATTGTTTTTAAAAAAATAAAGGGTTTATTTTTTATGAAAGTAATGAAATATTTTTTACATTATCAAATTCAGAAAAAATATATTATTTTGTTAAATTTATAATTAATATATTAATTTTCATGAATTAAATTAAATAATTATTTGAAATACATGTACAAATTTTTATTTCATAAATAATTTAGAATTCTCTAAATTGAAAAAATAAAAATGATATTTTAACTTTTAAAAAGACTAAAAAATTTAAGTCATTTGGAAAAATAATAATAAATATATTTATTTTAATAAATTAAATTAAAAAATTTAATATTTATAAATACATTAAATTTATTATTATCATTTAAATTCTTCCAAAAAATGTTAATTTATAAACATGAAAAGTATTTTTTTATAAGAATAACAAAAAAAATTAATTTTTCTAAATAAAAAAAATATTTTTTATTTTTATGAAAATAATTTTTTTTTCAATTTTTTGTTTGATATAAAATTTTTTGGACAATATTTTAGGTTGGTATTAAACTTTCATTATAAATAAATTAATATAGAAGTTTTTTAATTAAATAAATCGATTTTTTATATGTATAGTATAATCTTGGGGGTGTTAGACCATCCTAATTTCGAAGGATAAAGTTATACTCCAAGGGGGATTGCTGAGTCTCAAGGCGAGTTATGCTACTAAAAAATTTACCTTCTACAACAAGATAAAACCATTAAAGTGGGCCCTCAAACCATGGTCATCGCCTATGACCATAGCCCCTATAGACTTTGGACTATATTGTAATTTTCATAGGGTCCAATCCATGTACATAGTTTTTATCCTTGGTCATTACTCTTAACCGCCATGGTTAAATCATGGCGATAAGGTATCTATATCCAAGGATTTTGTTTGGGGTCATAACCTTCAAAAAAAAGTATACACACCAATGAGATTTTATTCTAGGACCACTTTTATATTTTATCTAACGCTTTACCACTAACCTACAACAAACCATATGTATAAATACACACACACAGATAAAAAAATATGTATATAGAATTTCATATAATTATAATTATTATAAATTATAAAAAATAAAAAAGATGTTGTCTCCTATGACCTACATCTATGGTCCATATCAATCGTGGTTATAGGTTCCATGGAAAAGGCATACTGGCACACTCGCAGTGTAATTTTCAAGTATTTCTCTCTTTTTTTCTTGATTTTTTTTATATATTTTATTGGTGTTTTTTCAGAAAAATGGCTGTTTTTTAAGAAACATAGTGTGGTGCACGAGTGGTGCATGGGTTGTGCATAGTTAGTATAAATTATGTGTCAGCCCAAGAAAATTGTGTTCCCCTTGATAGAGGCTCTGAGAGGATCACATGGTTAAGTGCATGACCATGTGCCCTGGTCAGTGTAACTATAGTGCTTGGATGGTTATTCATAAGGTTTTCCAAACCATGAAGATTATACCACGTATCCTCCATCTATTAGGATAGAATCACCTACAATATTGGTGCATGGTCTAGAAAATCATGTGGCATGCCCAGGTTTATTATTATTATTATTGAAATTCTACTTTTTACACTCAAAATTTTTAACCTCTCTCAACCCTTAATTCCTCATCTACAATTCTTTTTCCCTAGGAAAACTACCCTTCCTCTCTAACCTCCCTTTGTCTTCAAGTTCAATGTGATTTTGTCTTGGTTCTTCAAGATTTCTCTAAGTTCATCCACTTCTCTTCTCTTGACTTCTTATCCATTATTGCTTGGGTGTCCTCCACTTAAGAGGTTGTAGTGACCTAAAGTGGGTTTAATATGAAATTTTTGGAATGGATCTTTATTTTTTATGGTGTCTTTTATCTTTGGTAGGATCCCCTTTCACTTCATATTGTAGTTTCTATCCGAGTTGGAGCAAATTTCAAGAAGAAAGGTATTGGGTTTCATGTTAAGGAATTTTTTGACGACTAAATTGTGATTAACTTTGTTTCCATGGTTTTTCTAAAAAATTTTGAGTATAAAAATGTGTTTCCTCACAGATATTAGTGTGCGTAAAGTTATTGAAATGGTTATCCCCTTTTAAATGTTTGTAAAAAACATGATTAGATTATGAAAAATTGATATATAATAAAAATAGTATTATTGTGGCATAGAATTGGAAGGAATCACTCGAGAACCCTAGTTACAAAGGTGGGAAAGAATGTAGTAGCATCTAGTGTGACGATAGGGCCATGACCTCATCTGACAAGTAGGATTATGATACAACACTCACTAATCTTATGATAATGATTGTTACTATTAGACCTTGGGTTCATCCCCCCTCCCCAATGTCGTATTCATAGGATGGTTAATGGTTTTATCACTAAGATGAGAGGTACCTAGAACCCCCTAACCTACCTACTTTAGGGATTTCCAAGGTTTCTTGTATCATTTTTTCACCTTTTTCCAGTTTTCTAGCTTTGTGCATTGTTCCTTTAAAGATAAAACTTTTTCCCAAATTAAATTATTTTCATTATTTTAAAACCATCACTTTTATTTTTCTTATAATGTAATTTATTTTAAAACTTGGTGGTATCCTACTGATCACATGATCTCACACCCTACATATACCCATTGGGTATATGTAGACCTTCTTTTTTCTGGTTTAGGTAAGGGAAAGGCCTCGTTTGTAGGTGGTTGATACTCATGCTAGTGGATCCTATATTGGGGGTTCAATTTTTTATTGTGAAATAGTTTGGGATGATCATCATTTCACAAGGTGGTTTTGTTTATTTTTTTAGTCCTCATCTCCATTTTGTCCCTTTCTTATTTTTTTAGTTTATAGTTTTAAATGCTATACATGTGACATGTGATTTTATCTCTTGTAAATGATTCCATTGTATAACATGTTAGGTTTTGTGGGTTGTGAAATATATTTTCATGTGATTTTGATTATTATATGTATGTGTTATGATATGTGGTATGGATGTTATTTTTTATCCATGTAATATAAACCATTCTCGAAGGAGTTTTTGGATTCCTAGACACTAGATTTTAGCTTGTGGGGATTTGGAATGTCCTTAGGGCCATGCCACGGGCTAGGTCAGGAGTCAGGTTTGAAGTAATCCCAAACCGATTCATGAAAAAGTGGTATCATAGTAGGTTTTTTTATTCTATAATGTTATTATGCATATCTAGATATATAGAATCTCGGATTTTTGGGGCTTGAGGTTCTAGTTTCGAGTAGGCATTTTAGCCAACACTCCTTGTGACAGAACTCAAGTCACAATGGGATGTTGGGAATCTAATTTAACTATCCTTAAAGTGTAATGAATAGGCTGTAGACTAGGAGTGTTCACCAAGTAGGGAAGAATGGTTCAAGTTACTATTTTTGTTTTTTATGGTTTCATTATGATTCATGTCGGTGATTTAATCAAGTCATTTAATGATTTTCTATGAGAAAATGTATTGATGGTTTCTCTCATAGTTTTTTTTAACTTGTGTACAATAATTCCTCCCTGGATACCTCCTTTATATACTTGGGAGGAGGTTGTAGAAAGTCCCATGACCACCATTTGATCAGATATTAGTTGAGTTAGTGGTTAAAACTATCTGATTTTTGGGTCAGGGAGTGGGATATGGTCCTGGTCAGGCTAAGGAAGCTGAAACTAAACTGATAAAGGATATGGATCAAGAGTTTCTTAAGAATAATATCCCATCCTTTCAAGTAATCATATATCCCTAAGAAGTAGAATACTAGGTAGAAAATAATGATGGTAAATTTTGGTTCCTAAAGACTCCAGATGAGGTTACAGTCAAGTGTGTTGTGTTTATGTTGGAAGGACCTAGTCATAGGTGGTGGGAGTTCATTGTTCATATAGGGTAGCATGAGCATATTGGTTGGAATTACTTTAAGGATATATTCTAATAGAATTTCCCCCCTAATATCTTGTCCCTTTACAAGTCCTAGAAGTTTCTAGATCTCTATAAGGAGGAGTGATCAGTGATGTAATATGCCAACTATTTCGTGTAAATAGTCTATTTCACTCCTGATGTGGTTTGAAATGAAATGTTGAAAGACCAATGATTTTAAATGTGGTTGAAACTATACATTATATCTTGTCTCTTCTTATTTAATATGAAGACCTATGATGAGGTGGTTGACTGAGCTTTGATGGTGGAAATCAATTAGGTTGGTATGTTATGATTTTTTTGGATTCTTTTAACATTGAGCTAGAGTGGGTTTGGATCATCTAAAAGGAAGCTTAGGCATGATGAAAGGGAAATAAGAGTGGTGGTTATTTGTTAATTCACCATGATTGTCTTCATTAGTAGCTGTTGGTGATGTTTCTATTGTGAGATGCTATTGTGGGTAATCAAGGCACATGCGATTCATATTCCCAGCTCCATCTAAGTGTTGTTATATCTTCGGATGCATGTGCCACCTATAATAGTTTTTTAATATATCCACTTATTTATATATTGTTATAGGATATATAACCCCTGGTTGAACAGTGGATCAATAAAATATATTCCAAGCCACGAGATCTTTTTCTAGTGGTCTTGGTGGAAAGGTTGGATCTTCCTATGGTCTTAGTACATTTATAGTAGTGTCAGGGGTCATGAGCAGATCAATGACTTAGATAGAGGTGAATCACCTTCATGATATGGATCAAGTACCAGTGTAATTGGATTCATTTCCTATGATAGTTCAATGTATCATTCTTATTGCATCATCCATTGTAGTTACTTTATTCAATATAGGTTATTCTAACTCATTTATTTCTACTCAAATTTTAGATTTATTGAAACTCTCAATTGATCTTATATCATATTCCATGGAGTTGGTTACACCCCTTGGAAGGATAAAAGTGAAAGGTTCTAGATTTACATCATGCATTATCTCTTTATTATAGGTTGATCTTGAATGGGATTTCCTTATCTTGGAGATGGAATTCTTTGACTTGGTTCTTGGGATGGATTGGATGATGTGTTTTAAGGCCCATGTCAATTTCTATCATCAGTGGGTGACTTTCACAACCCTAGATGGGAGCACTCATGTTTTTCAAGGTGGGTAGGATCCAGGGTTAGGATGATTTGGACCTCCACTCCTAGAGTTAGAAAGACCTACTTTTTAGGTGTCTTCCCTAATGCTAGAGGATAATGGGAAAGACTCAAAGAGTGTGATTCCTCTTATAGTGGATGAGTTTCCTAAGGTATTTTCAGATGACTTATTAGGTTTACCTCCTAAATGGGAAGTGGATTTTACTGTTGATTTTGTAATAGAGACACAACTGATATCTCTTCCCTCATATCATACATCCCCCAATGAGTTTAGGGAATTAAAGATACAGCTGTATGATTTAGAATCCAAAGGGTTCATTCACCCAATAATCTCTTTGTTGGCCACTCCAATTCTTTTTTCTAATAAGGCTAATGGATATCTCTAGTTGTATATCGATTATCAGAATCAAAATAGGGTCACCATCAAGAATAAATATCCCTTTCCCTATATCAATTATCTCTTTCAGCATATTAATTGGGGAAAGGTGATTCTGGAAGATTGTCCCTTGCTCTAAGTATTACTAGGTATGGGTGAGAGAATTAGATGTTCTGAATACCACTTTTTAAATTAGGTAATACCTTTTAAATTATTTGGTAATTCCTTTTATATTATCAAATTCTCTTGTATTCTTCATGGCTCCAATGAACCTAGTGTTCCTTAGATACATTGATTTCTTTATTGTAGTGTTTGTTGATGACTTTTTAGTCTATTCAAGATCTTATTATGAGGACAACCATCCTCTAAGAATTATTTTGGGAACACTTTGAGATAAATATATCTATGGTAAACTCTATAAGTGTAGCTTTGGGATCCATTAGGTTATGTTTCTAGAGATTGTTATCTTAAAACAAGGGGTTTCAATTGATCTAAATAAAGTTAGAATAATGATGTTATGGGATAATCCAAGGAATGTCTTTAAGATTAGGAGTTTTCTAGGTCTATTAGGGTATTACAGGATATTTGTTGAGATTTCGCTAGATTTACTTCATCGATGATGACCCTCACTTAAAAAGGGGTTAATTTTTCTGATATTCTATAATGTCATAAATCCTTTGAGGATCCTAGAAGTGGTTGACCACTCCCCCTATCATTCTATATAATGCTTCATATGGTATTATCTAAATACTTGAATAGAAGATATTGTTATAGGAAAATTATACTATAGGTAAATATTGGTCCCACATACCCTAAAAGTCAAGTCAAGAAAATCTCAACATGTATTCTAAGGTTTTAATGGTCTGTTCTAATCATCCAAACAAATTTAACCCCTTTACGTGTGATCTTGGTTAATGGGTTATCCAATCGGGAAGAAAATTTTGACAAAATTCTGATAGTAACCTGCTAAGACAATAAAACTACAAACCTCAGTTATACTCATTGATACTGGCCATTCTTGGATTTCCCTTTTCTTTGAAGGATCAATAGAGATTCCTTCCTTAGAGAAAATATGGCCAACAAATGAAATCTCCTGAATCCAAAATTCACACTTTCTAAATATCCCATATAATTCATTTCTTTGAAGATTCTATAGAGTAGTGCACAATTGATTTTCATGATATTTATAGATTTTGGATGATACCAATATATCATCAATAAATACCACTAAAAAATCATCAAGATATTCCCTGAAAACACTATTTATTAGATCCATGAAAACATAGGGTTAATTAGTCAATCCAAAAGGAATTAATGTAAACTCATAATGTCAATACCTGGTTCGAAATGTTTCCATTGTAAAGTATTCTTTCTTCACGCACAACTAATGATATCCATATCGAAAGTCAATCTTTGAAAAATATTGAGATCCATGAATTTGATCAAATAAATCATCAATATGAGTTAGGGGATACTTGTTCTTTATTGTAATAACATTGATCTCCATATAGTCAATGAACAACCTCATAGATCCATATTTCATATTAACAAAAACAATGGGGGATCCCTATAGAGAAACAATAGGGAGAATAAATCCTTTATTACTCAATTCCTATAATTGCTTCTTTAGTTCAACTAATTCCACAGTGGACATTCTATAAGGGGTCTTCGATATAGGACTTGAACCAGGAATTAAGTCAATGGAAAACTCAATTTCCCATTCTGGAGTATTTCTAGTTAAATACTTTGGAAACACATGAACATATTATTGAACAATAGGTACAACCCCTATTTGTACATTACTTTCCTCACCCATAGTTATTTCACTCACTTCCTCCCCAATAATTGAATTTAGTAGAGCTACTGGGGTGGATCTAAATGAGAATTAGATGGTGATGTTTCTAATCTAAAGATAAGGGATTCCTTATCATCATCAAAAATTGTTACCTCCTTATTTTTACAATAAATTTTCACCTCATGGTCCGAAATCCTATCAATACCAAGGATTATATCAAATTCAATCATGGGTATGATAGTAAGATCAGCAGATAAAGAATTTTTATATTCCATAATGGTAACTGATTGAAAATAATTAATTGCATTGATTCTTACCTTAGGATTGTTGATTGATAATTCAAATTTGAAATATCTAATTTCCTTGGAAAACTAGGAATATATGAATAAATGTGATGATCCAGAATCAAATAAAGCATTTCCTAATTTCGATGAAATGATTAAAGTACTTTTCACCACATCATTCAGTACATCGACCTCAGTATTTTTGATCACATAAGCTTGGCCTTTCTCCCTTTTCCTTTTCTGAGATAATTTTCCTTGACACTTAGGACATTCATTTTCATAATGCCCCATTTCTTTACAATTGTATCATTGAACATTGACAGCCACTTTCTTCCCCTTGCAATCACGAGCTTGGTGTACTTTTTCTCCACAATTGTAACAAACTCCCTTCCCCTTTAGGCATATACCTGGGTGTTTCATCCAACAATTATTGAAATATGGAAATTAAACTTTTCCCTTATTCCCCTTATTTATTTTTCCAAAGTGTTCAGCAGATATCTTCTTCTCTTGCTTCACTTTAAGGTCAAAAGACTTATAGAATTACTTTTCTATCTTGATAACATGTGAGACTATATCTTCGTATGATGAGAAATATTTTGAGACTAATTCTAGTCGAATAAAAGGTTTTAACCCATCAAATAATTAATCAATATTACTTCTTCGGTTACGTATATAATCTACAGCATGCATTGCTAACCTTGTAAAGTTAGCCTCATACTTTGTGACATTCTCATCCTCCTTTTGCCTCAGACTCATAAATTTCCTTTCCATATCCACTCGATGTTCACAAGGAAAGTATTTTTCTAAGAAAATAACTTTAAACTCCCTCCATTCCATATTTGACACTTCTTCATCCTCCTTTGTGTTTTGAATTAATGACCATCATTGATCTGTATCTCCTGAGAGGTGATAAACTGCCATGAAAAATTTTTCCCTTTCGCTACACCCCAAAGCATGAAATATATTCTCTACAGAACTTATCCATTGCTAAGCTACAAAAGTATTTTTAGTCCCATTTAATGTTGGTGGTTGTTACCTCATGATGTTGTCTAACACTGATCCTCCGTTTTGTGGATCAGGCTGCTCAATACAGGTAAGGTTATTATTCATAACCTGAGTGAGTTGTCCCAGTATGGTTATAAGTTATTCAGTACCAATTTCATCACCAGCTACACTATAATTATCTTGAAAAGGAGGGAAATACCTACATGGATTATGTGCATTGATACAGTTTCCATTCCTTCCACTAGGTTCTATTTCTACATAATGGCATACATTAGATTAGTTTATGAATAACAATGCGTAATTCTAAACTTTTAAAATACTTAACATAAATTGAACAGTTTATGCATATAATCCATAATCATAAAAATGTTTTCTTTGGGGAAGTATTTACTCATAAATCATTCATAATGGTTTTTAGAGAAAATTTGAATTATCGTAAGTATATCCCCCAGGATTGTCAAACTAGGTGCACAGTAAGGCCCATTGTCATGTACCAGGATACCCCGGGCTAAGACCGAAACTCCTTATAAGAGTTTTCACTCCTATGTACAGTTGTTCCAGAACCACATCCACTTGTATTATCCTGAAAGGGTTTTATTTCTTGGAAAACCCACATAATATCAACATTACAAAAAAAATTGGACGTTCTTCTATACTAATCCTCAAAGTCTATCTGAGGATAATGTTTTAAAATCATAGATTTTCTAAATCTAGTTTCCAAAGTTTATACTATACTTCCTCTGATACCAACTGTAACGCCCCGACCCTAGTTACCCAGAGTTGGTGCATTATTATATAACATTGGCATGATCACAATAGATCATGTCCCGGAAGATCGATCAGTTTAGTATCCATAGAAGTATAAGATACATACATAAGTTTTACATTGCATTATGAAATGAAAAAAAATAACATTATATCTCCTTTAAACACAATAATATCCCTTAGCCTATCCCTGTAGGTAAATCAAAATATACTTCTTCACATCCGAGGAAAAATAAAACATAAGAAAGGGGTGAGATCAGATGCTTAGTAAGGATAAAAATATAGAGCAAACTATCATAAATAAGCATAAACATTTAAAGAAATGTATAAAACTAAAACATGGGCCTTTTAAACATAAATATCAGCATAATATGGAAATGATAAATAAAATAATTCCATTTACTTATTCACATGGTTATTTTACTAGTATAATAATCACATGTAATATCAATATCTAATCTCATAATGATGGAAAGGATATTTTCGGACATCGCAACCACGTATTCAAGGCCTCGTGCCAAGAATAAAAATAAAAATATTACCAAGCCCTTGTTCCCAGACACTAGTTTGTCTCATGAGACCTACCGATTCATCAAGGGGTTGTAGCAGGCGCCTCAAATCACTTACTACATCTAATGCATTCCTCATATGAAAAGGGCGAAACAAAACATAATCATTCGTAATAAACTAGCATACTAAATGTTAATACTTTAACCATAAACTGTAAATGACATAAAAATAGAACATTCACAGTCAAACATATTATAAAACTATCAATACAATATGGAATATTGTATCATAATAAACAAACTTTAATTAAACTTAAAATCCAACTATAGATTTTGACACAGATGAAATCGATCCAAAAACTATTTGAGAGAAATATCTCTGTCTACTTTGAAATCATTTAAAAGACACATAATTATAAAAAAACATTTATTTTGAAAATATTATTATAATATTTTAAGGGAATCTTTCAATTTTTTATAAAGGTGGAAAATATATGCACCCTTTTTATAAGTTATAAAACACTCTTTCCTTAATTTGTCGAAATGGTCATAAAGTACCTTGTTTGGAAAAAAACTGAAAGATTCCTTTAAAAACATTTTATAAAAATTCAAACAAGTTTATAAATTAATTTAAACATAGTCTATTAAAAAGTAAAAAAAAAATCAAATACATGTCTGAGAAAAACAGGTGTTCATGATAATTAATTCTTAGTAGATACTTACGTATAAACAACCACTGATAATAAAGAGATTGTAAAATTAACACTTACCTTGTAATTTTCCTTAGTCGAGGGTACATTAACCTAATGTATAATGGTTGAATAATTTTTATTAAATTATAAAATAACCACATACATAAATATGATATCAAATATGATCCTCTAATATTGCTTTGTTAATAATATTTCAGTAGTATCATTATTTTAGGTGTTAACTGATTCGTTTTCCTTTATATGTTTTGTTTTTTAAGTTGGGTTTGTTATGGATAGAATGTATTTTATTCATATCCAAAATGATATTAAGTTATTAAAAATTATTTTTTAATCATAAAATGAACATTATTCTGGAATGGTTATGATGGGGAATCAAATCTCATCGTGTCATGGAGACGGTAAGCCGTACGTAAGCACGAGCGACAATATCATTCGATTGATGGTGAAATAGCATGTAATTTGATGATATATTATCTATAAAGAATAATTAACATGTAATATTTATTATTTAAATAAATTATACACATTATTATACCCATCCAAATAATGAAGTGTTGAATAACAAACTACACCACGCCGTGGAGATGACAACCCGTACATACACACGTATGGTGACTTTTTCATTTATAAGATGGATAGAATAATGAATATGGTTTTACCATATTCATAATAACATCTCAGTATTTATAAGGAATTTTATTTATTATTTTAGTAGGGAAACACCAAATAATGAGGAAGTAGAAGAAGAAAATAACTTTGAATGAGATGATAAAATAATTACCTCTTCTTTGGGTTCTTCCTTTTGATTTGAACAAAAGGGGTCCTTAGGATAGATTTTTTATTATTATAAGGCCTCTATGTTGAATTTATGGTATTTGGGAGTTTATTTGATCCAGTTTTGGCAAAGAAAAATGGATTTGGAGGTGTGAATTTAAGATAAGGGAAAGTACCCTTTTATAAGAGAGGTGGGGGCACTTTAGGAAAAGATTGAAATATTAATTTATTATAAAACTATTTTCAGTTTATAATATCTCCAAATGGATTTATTTCAAGGATAAGGTGGTTATGGTTTAAATCCTCCAAAACAATAGGTTTTATACAATTTTAGGTCATCATATTAACCTTATCTTTTATATTTAACCCTAAGTTAAATAGTTTAACTCTTACCATGCCTTCTATTATTCTAACCCTATATGGTTAATAAACATACTATAAAATTCCAAGAAAACGTCAATTGGTTCATTAATAACATATTTAACATTATTATAATTAATTTTTCCAAATATTATATTTTTAGGACAATTATATAATTTAATAAAATAGTATTTGTTTTAAAAACACATTCATGTCAATTTTGACACTATTTAGTATTTGGTTTTTGTAAAAGTCATAACAACTTGATTAATTATAAAAAAATACATTTAATAAACCCTAAAATGTCATATTAACCTATAAAATTAGTGTATGGAATTAAAGGTTTCAATTTACATTTATTTTAATTTTTATAATATAAATTATTTTAATCTTTCATTAATAAGGTAATTACTGCATCATCATTGTGTCATAAATAAATTTAATTATTTAATGTATAAAATTTATAAATAAAATACTATGATGTATAAAAAAATTTATATTTATACTGGATATTTATAGTAGAATTCATCTTATTTATAACCATATATTAAAAATTGATTAGTTATTAAAATTTTAATTTTACACTTTTAACTCTTCTTTAAATAAAATATAATAAATGTCATAATCTAATACAAGTGGATCTAAAAGGATAATATTTTTGTCCTAAGGTTTATTTTGGTCTAAATACACTTATCCAATAGAATTAGGACATGTTTTGGAGTACATATAATATTATTTTTACCTTTAATTACCCTATTTACTTTTAACTGTGGTAAATAAAATCTCAATGTTACCATTCACCAAAAATTATTTTCATTATATTGAACCACATTTTACTTAATAATGACAACCATATATATTATATTTTTGAAATTCAATTCAACAAAGTGGTAAAATTACATTATATGAAAATTTTCAAATGTGTCTAGAAGATGGGTAAAAGACGTTAAATAGTTCAATAAAATTTTATATATCTAATCTTATTGTAAAATGACTCCAATGAGTTAAATTGGACTAATATAGGTATTATTTATCTATTTTGACTTTAATAAAAATTAAATGAAAAAATAATTATTTAAATAAAAAGTCAGTTTTAAACAATTACGCAGTGTTTTTCACTATTCATCAAAAATTGAAAGTTTTAGAAAAATACCAAAAATTCACCCTAAGATAATTTTGATATTATGAATCTAAAAATGAAGTCTATTTTGAAAAATAAAATTTATAAAATTTATAAAATTGGGTATTACTATTCATAACTACTTTTTAAACACCTAGTTTGATTGTTCGTGGTGTGCTATAACTCGAAGCTGCGTACAGCGCAAGCTATTGTATTATTCAAAGAGAAGTGTATCATGGAAGCTTGGGGTGTTACATTATTCCATCCTTCAAATAATTTCATACTCTAAATTTCTAGAATATTACTGCATAAAAATATTCAAGTGGTTCTTCATCATGAGTTCCTCAGGTTCCCACATTGCCTCTTCCATTTTAGGGTTTCTCCAAATAACTTTTACCAGAAAAGTCGGCTGGTTTCTAAAAACTTGTTCTATGGTATCAAGAATCTAGATAATCTCTTCATAATAAGATAGATCTGGTTCTAGTTCTATTTCTTCATTGGTGAGTACATGCATTGGGTCTGACATGTATTTTATCAACAGTGATATGTGGAACACATTATGAACTTTCGAGAGACTTGGAAGCATTGCCAAATGATAAGTTACAACTCCAATTAGTTCTATAATTTAGAAATGTCTGATGTACTTGGGTCTTAATTTACCCTTCTTATCGAATCGTATGACACCCTTCCATAGATATACCTTCATGAAAACATGATATCCTACTTGAAATTCCAAATCCTTCCATCAATTATCGATATAACTCTTTTGCTACTTTGAGCTTCTTTGATGTGGGTTTGGATAATATTCACATTTTACATTGTTTCCTTAACATGTTCTAGGCCTATGATTTTTCTTTCACCAACATTATCCAAAAAGTTTGGTGTGCAACATCTCTTTCTATATAACACTTCATATGGTGCCATCTGAATACTTGAATGGAAGCTATTATTATAGGAAAATTCTACCATAGGTAAATATTGATCCCTAATTACTTGAATGTCAAATGATAACATATATTTTAATATTTGAATAGTCTATTCTGGTTGTCTAAACTAATTTAACCCCTTTACGTGTGATCTTGGTTAATGAGTTAGCCAATCGGGCAAAATTCCGGATGAAACGCTGATAGTAACATGCTAAACCAATAAAACTACGTACCTCTGTTATACTCATCGATGCTGACCATTCTTGGATTTCCCTTGTCTTTAAAGGATCAATAGAGATTTCATCCTTAGTGATAATATGGCCAAGAAAATAAATCTCCGGAAACCAGATTCACACTTTCTAAACTTCCCATATAATTCCTTTTTTCAAAGAATCTTTAGAGTAGTGCACAAGTGATTTTGAGGATCTTAGTAGATTTTATAGTATTCCAAGATATCATAAATAAATACCACTAAAAAGTCATCAAGATATTCCTTGAAAACTCTATTCATTAGATCCATGAAAACCTAGGGTGAATTAGTCAATCTAAAATTCATTACTGTAAACTTGTAATGTTCATACCTGGTTTGAAATGATGTATTTGGAATTTCTTCTTTCTTCACACACAACTGATGATATCCATATAGAAATTCAATGTTTGTAAACACTTGAGCTCCATGTAGTTGATCAAATAACTCATTAATGTGAGGTAGGGGTACTTTTTCTTTATTGTTATAACATTGATCTCCCTATAGTCAATGCACAACCTCATAGATCCATCTTTCTTGTTAATAAAAAGAACAGGGTCTCCCCATGGAGAAACACTAGGGAGAATAAATCCTTTATTACTCAATTCATCTAGTTACTTCTTTAGTTCCATTAATTCTACAGTGTCCACTCAATAAGGGGTCTTCTATATGGTCCTTGAACTAGGAATTAATTCAATGGAAAACTCAATTTCCCATTCTGGAGGATGTCAAGGTAAATCCTCTAGAAACATATCAACATATTCCTAAACAATAGGTACATATTATATTTTTACATTCCTTCCCCACCCATATTTATTTCACTCCCTTCCTCCCAAATAATTAAATTTAGTAGAGCTACATGGGGTGGATCTAGATGAGAATCAGATGGTGATTTTTCTTCTCTAAAGATAAGGGATTCCTTAACATCATCAAAAATTGTAACCCCCTTCTTCTTACAATAAATTTTTGCATCATGGTCTAGAATCCAATCCATACTGAGGATTATATCAAATTCAATCATGGGTATGGGAATAATATCAGTAGATAAAGCACGTTTATATGCCATTATAGTAACTAACTTACAAGACTTTATTGCATTGATACTTCCCTCAAGAGTTTTGACTGAAAACCCTCTTAATAATTCAAATTGGAAATATATAATTTTCTTGGAAAACTGGGAAGATAGGAAATAATGTGATGATCCAGAATCAAATAAATCATTGGCTAATTTTGAGGAAATGATTAAAGTACCTGCTACCACATCATTCGGAACATCAACCTCAGTAATTGGGATCACATAAGCTTGGCCTTGCTTCCTTGGCCTTTTCTGAGGTAATTTTCCTTGATTCTTAGGAAATTCATTTTCATAATTCCCAATTTCATTACAATTGTATCATTGAACATTAAAAATATCTTTCTTCCCCTTGCAATCACGATCTTGGTGGAATTTTTCTCCACACTTGTAAAAACTCACTTCCTATTTAAGCATGTACCGGGGTGTTTATTTCCATAATTATTACAGGATGGAAATTCAACTTTTCACTTATTCCTCTTATTTCATTTTCCAGAGTGCTCAGTAGATCTCCTCTTCTCTTGATTCACTTTATGGTCATAAGATGTAGAGAATTTCTTTTTTGTCGTGATAGAACATGAGACTATATCTTCGTATGATGAGAAGTATTTTGAGACTAATTATCATCAGAGAAATGGTTTTAACCAATAAAATAATCTACCAATATTACTTCTTGGTCTACCTATATAATTTGAAGCATGCCTTGCTAACCTTGTAAATTTATCCTCATACTTTGCGACATTCTTATCCTATTTTTTCCTCAGACTCAGAAATTGGCTTTCCATATCCGCTTGATGTTCATGAGGAAGTTATTTTTCTAATAAAAGATCATTAAACTCACTCAATTCCATATTTGAAACTTCTTCATCTTCCTTTGTGTTTTGAATTAATGACCACCGTTGATCTTCATCTCCTGAGAGGCGATAAACTGCCATGAAAACCTTTTCCATTTTACTACTCCACAAAGCATGAAATATTTTCTCAAAAGTGCTTATCCATTTGTCATCTACAAAAATATTTTAGTCCCATTTAATGTTGGTAGTTTTTGACTCATGAAGCGGTCTAACATTGATCCCTTGCGTTGTGGATCAAGGTTCTCTATACGGGTAAGGTTATCATTCATAACCTGAGTGAATTGTCCCAGTATTGTTATAAGTTGTTCAGTACCAGTTGCTTCACCAGCTCCAATATAATTATCTTAAATATGAGGGAAATCCCTACATGGATTGTATTCATTGATACGGTTTTCATTCCTTCCACTAGGTTCCATTTCTAAACAATGGAATACACTAGATTAGTTTACGAATCGCAATGCATAATTATAAACTTGTAACATACTTAACATAAATTGAACAGTTTATGAATATAATACATAATCATAAAAATGTTTTATTTGGGGAAGTATTTAATCATAAATTCTTCATAATGGTTTGTATATAAAATATGAATTATCCTAAGAATATACCCCAGGAGTGTCAAACCAAGTGCGCAGTAATGCTCGTTTTCTAGTACCAGGATACCCCAAGTCAAGATTGAAACTCCTTTTCGGATTTCTCACTCCTAGGTACATATGTTCCAAAAGCACGTCCACTTGTTGTATCCCAAAAGGGGTGTATTTCTTGAAAAATCCACATAATATCTACATTACCAAAAAAATTGGATGTTCTTCTATACAAATCCTCAAAGTCTATCTTAGGGTAAAATTTTCAAATGAGAGTTTTTCTAAATCTAGTTTCCAAGGTTTATACTAAACTTCCTCTAATACCAATTGTAATACCTTGACCTAATTACCCAGATTTAGTGCATTATTACATAACATTGGCATTATCACAAGACATCAAGTCCCGAAATATCGATCAGTTTAGCATCCTTAGAAGTACTAGATGCATACATAAGTTTTACATTACATTATGAAATTAAAAAAACAACATTTTGTCCCCTTTGAAAACACTCATATCCCTTAGACTATCCCTGAAGGTCAATCCTAATATACTTCTTCACATCCTAGGAAAAATAAAACATAAGAAAGGGGTGAGATCAAATGCCCAGTAAGAATAAAAATATAGAGGAAACTATAATAAAGAAGCATAAACATTTAACAAAATGTATAAAACTAAAACACAAGACTTTCAAATATAAAATACAGTATAATATGAAAATTATAAATAAAATAATGTCGTTTAATTATTCACATGGATATTCTAGTCGTCAAATAATCATATGTAATATAAATATATAATCTCATAATAATGGAATGAAAAATGCCAAACATCGTGACCACATAGTCAAGGCCTCGTTCCAAGACTAAAAATAAAAATATTGTCAAGGACTTGTGCCAACACACTATTTTGTCTCATGAGACCTATTGATGCATTGATGGGAAATATCGGGACTCACCTGTCACTTTTTTTTACTAATACATTCCTCATATGAAAAGGGTGAAACATAACATAATCATTCATATTAAACTAGCATACAAAATGTTTATACTTTAACCATAAACCATGAATGACATAAAAATAGAACATCCACAGTCAAAAATATCATAAAACAATCAATACAATATGGAATATTATATCATAATAAATAAACTTCAATTAAATATAAAATCCAACAATATATTTTGACACAGATGAAATCAATCCAAAATATATTGTAGAGAAATATCTCTTTCTACTTTGAAATCATTTAAAAGAAGAGAAATTATAAATGAAAAAATTTATTTTGAAAATATAATTCTAAGATTCTAAGGGAATATTTGAATTTTTTATAATGGCAGAAAATAGCTTCACCCGCCGTATAAGTTAAAAAAATATTCATTCCTTAATTTGTTAAAAATATCATAAAGTACCTTGTTTGGAAAACGGTGGAAAGATTCCTTTCAAAAAAAATTATTAAAAGTAAAACAAGGGTATAAATTAATTTAAACCATAGTCTAATAAAAATTAAAAAAAATTAAATACATTTTTATGAAACACAGATGTTGATCATAAAGAAGTCTTAGTAGATACTTATATATAAACAACCTCGGATAATAAAGAGATTGAAAAATTAACCCTTACCTTGTACTTTTCCTTAGTCAAGGGTATATTAATCTCATATATAATGGTTAAATAATTGTTATTAAATTATAAAAGAACCACATACATAAATTTTATATCAAATATGATCCTCTAATATTGCTTTGTTAATAATATTTCAGTAGTATCATTGTTTCGGGTGTGAACTGATTCATTTTCCTTTATATGTTTTGTTATTTCCGTATTGTTTCTTATGGATAGGATGTATTTGATTCATATAAAAAATGATATTAAGTTCATAAAAATTATTTTTTAATCCTAAAATGAACATTATTCTTGAATGGTTATGATGGGGAATGAAATCTCATCGCGTCATGTAGACGGTAAGTCGTACCTATTCATGAGAAACAATATCATTCTATTGATGGTGAAATAATTTTTAATTGTATGATATATTATTTATAAATAATAATTTAAATTTATTATTTATTATTTAAATAAATTATACCCATTATTATACCCATCCAAATAATGAAGTGTTGAATAAAAAACTACACCACAATGTAGAGACGGTAACTCATAAGTACGCACGTTTGGTGACTTTGTCATTCATAGGATGGATAAAATAATGAATATGGTTGTAACATATTTATAATAACATCTAATTAATTAGAATTTATTAAAGTTATTATTTTAGTATGAAAACAACAAATAAAGAGGAAGTAGAAGAAGAAAATAACTTTGAAATAGGGGATAAAATAATTAATTCTTCTTCGGGTTATTCCTTATGATTTGAACAAAAGGGATCCTTAGGTTGGATTTATGATCAATTTAAGGACTCTAGGATGAATTTAGGGTAGTTGGGATTTGATTTGATCAGGGATTTTCTGAGACAAATGGCTTGGGAGGTGTGAATTTAAGATAAGGGGAAGTATCCTTTTATAAGAGAGGTGAGGGGAACTTTAGGAAAATCTTGAAATATTAATTTATTATAAAATTATTTTCAGTTTATAATAGATCCAAATGGATTTATTTCAATGATAAGGTGGTTATGGTTCTAAATCCTCCCAACCAATAGTTTTTCGAAAAGTTTAGGTCATTATATTAAACTTATCTTTTAGAGTTAACCCTTAGTTAAATAGTTTAACTCTAACCATGTCTTCTTGTATTATTACACTATATGGTTAATAAACTTCCTATAAAATTACAAGAGAACATAAAGTGGTTCATTAATGACATATATAATATTATATAACTCATTTGGATGAATCCTGTATTTTTAGGACTATTATATGATTTAATAAAACTGTATTTGTTTTAAAAACTCATTTATGTCAATTTTGACACTTTAGTGTTTGGTTTTGGTAAAAGTCATAACATCTTGATTACTTCAAAAAAAGTACATTGAATCAACCCTAAAAAGTAATATTCACCTAAAAATTCATGTACAACAATAAAAGTTTCAATTTACATTTATTTTAATATTTATAATATAAACTATTTTAATCCTTCATTAATAAGGTAATTACCACATCATCATTGTGTCATAAATAAATTTAATTATTTAATGTCTAAAAATTATAAATAAAATACTTTTATGTAGAAAATCTTTTTATCTTTCAAATGGATATTTATAGTCGAATTTATCTTATGTATAAAAATATATTAAAAATGGTTTAGTTATTAAAATTGGAATTTAGCACTTTTAACTCTTCTTTAAATAAAACCTAATAATTGTCATAATCTAGTCCATGTGGATAAAAAAGGATCACATTTTTTTCCTAAGGTTTACTTTGGTCGAAATAAACTTATCCAATAGAATTAGGGAATGTGTTGGGGTAATTATAATATTATTTTTACCTTTAATTACCCTATTTACTTTTAATCATGGTAAATAAAATTCAAATGTTACTATTCATCAAAAATTATTTTCATCCTATAGACCCATATATTACTTATTTAAGACAACTGTGTCTATCGGATTTTTTAAATTCAATTCAAAGAAGTGGTAAAATTACATTTTATGCAAATTTGCAAATGTTCCAAGAAGGTGGGTAAAATACGTTAAATAGTTTGATAAAATTTTATATATCTAATCTTATTATAAAATGACTACAATGAATTAAATTGGACTAATATAGGTATTATTTCTCTATTTTTACTTTAAAAAAATAAATAAAAAATTATTATTTAAATAAAAAGTCAGTTTTAAACAATTACGCAATGTATTTCACTATTCATCAAAAATTAAATGTTTTTAGAAAAATACCAAAAATTAACCCTACACTAATTTTGATATTCCAAATCCAAAAATGAACTTCATTTTGAAAAATAAAATTTATAAAATTTCAAAAGGTGGTTATTTCTATTCATAATGGTTTTTAAACGGCTAGTTTGATTAGTTGTGGTGTGCTAGGACTCGAAGCTGTGTATGACACAAGCTATTGTATTATTCAAAGAAAATCATACCATGAAATCCTGGGTGTTACATAAAATCCAATGAACATAGTGGAGGTATTTTCTTGGATAGTATTCATTTGATGCCTACTTTTTAGAACTAATTTTGTAGGAGAAGGTGAATGATGAATTGTTCCTGCATTGTACCCAACTACTAAATGGTGAAGGTGCCTAATGGCTAGTCATTGTCTCATGAGGGTGCTCTTTACTTCAAGTGTCATTCTATAGTGCCATTATCTATCAGAAAAGTTGTGATGTAGGTATATCACTAGTCTCAGTGGGGTTTCCATCCTGGGGCCACCAAGATGTTTTATGAAATGCAATGTCAGTTTTTGTGTCTAGGTATGAGATATGATATAGATGATTTTTTATCTCGATGTTATACTAGTCATCATATTAAAAACTGAGCACTAGAGACCCTCATACTTTCTTCAGTCTCTCCTCATTCCAACCTAGAAGTGGGATGAGGTAATCAAGGATTTTATTATTGGGATACACCATACACCCCCAAGGAAGGAATTTAATTTGGGTGGTTATTGATCATTTGACCAAGTCAACCCATTTCATTTCAATCAATGACTCGACAAAACTAGAGGAATTTGGTGGGTTGTATGTTTAGGAGATTGTGAGACTGCACGGTGTTCTGACTTCAATTGTCATTGATATGGACCCTTATTTTACATAACAGTTTTGGGAAGGCCTCAAAAAGGTAATGGGTTATCAAATTATTCTTATCATAGAATAACATCCTCAAAATGATGGTCTAATAAAGTGGTTGAACCAAAATTTTTAATACATACTTCATGCATGTGCCTTGGAATTTGGAGGCTCATGGGATCATCATCTTGGGTTGGTGAAGTTTTTTTACAATAAATATTATTAATACTAGATTAGGATAGATCCATTTAATGTGTTTTATGGTCGACCATGTAGGCATCCTCTATTCAGGATAGAAGTAGATGAGCCTTCCTTATTGGGCTTGATTATTGTGAATAAGACGACGAGTAAGGTTATACAGTCAGATGGTGTTTTTTGATAGCCCAGACTCATTCAAACCCCTATACTGATCAATGATCTTGATCTTTGGAGTTTTATTTGGTGACCTAGTGTTTCTGAAATTAGCATCTTTCATGGGTCATCTCCGTCTTGGTAAGTAGGGGAAGCTTATGATAAGGTATTTTAGACCTTTTGAGATCACCATGAGGATTATTAAGGTGGAATACCATTTGGTGTTTCCTTCTCAGTTGATATCGATTCATCAATTTTTCTATGTCTTGTAGTTGAATAAGTACAATCTTGACCCTTCCCATGTGTTGAGTTAGGTAGAGACTAAACTGGAACCCATTTTCTTAGTGATTGAACATTCATTATGGGTTGTGGATTCCCAAGTGAAAGTCCTTTGAGGAAAATTATTTTTTTTAGTTAAAGTCCTATAAAAATATGAGAATTATGAGTATGAGACATGGGATTAGAATTATTGTGTAGAGGAGTAGTACCCTCACTAGTTCCCTAATCACAGTACAGTTTGACTTTCTAAGGGTGGAAAATTTTTAGGGCCGGGAGAATTCTCACTACCACAGTGTTATTTTTTGGTATTTCTCATTTATTTTTTATATTTATATTGTTCTATATCTTTTTTGGAAATTTTTCAAGAAAAATGGTGGATTTTGAGGATTAAGGGGTGGTCTATTTGTGGTACATTGTTAGTAGAAACTGTGTGCCATCCTCAAAAAACAATACACCCCTTAATAGAGGCACTAAGAGGCTCACGCGGTTAGGTTAATGAATGCATGACAAGTCATGGGGAGTATTTAGTGGAACTATAGGTCATGCACGGTTAGGAACACGATATCCCAATATGTGTATTCTAGACTATGTGGCCTCCCTCTATTGGGACCAAATTGCCAACATGGTTGGCGCATAATCCAGCAGACTATGTGGCCAAACCATGCATCCTGCCCAAGTTTTTTTTAATTCTACTTTTTACCCTCCCTATTTGTAACCCTCTCTCACCCTTAATTTCTTTATCCATGATTCTCCATCCCTAGGAACACCCCCCTTCTTCTCCAACCACCTCTTATCTTCAAATCCAATTTTATTTTGGCTTGGTTATTTAAGATCTCTCCAAGTAAGTTCCTCCTCTTCTATTATCTTGGATTCTTCTCAATTCCTTATTAGGTTTACTCTTCTTCAATAGTTGTGTTGAACAAAAGTGTGTTAAATTTGAAATTGTTTTTAGGGATCTTGATTTTTTTGTGTGTTTTTTCCTTTTTAGGATCCTCTTTCACTTTAGAGTGTGGATTCTAACCAGTTTGGTGGCGATTTCAAGAATAAAGGAAGGTATTTCCATGTAAAGATATTTTTTGATTATTTATTTTTGTTTTCATTTATTTTCATGGGTTTTCAAAATTCTGATGTGTATAAAAATGGGATTATTAAATTATATAAGTGTGTGTAAGTTTCATGAAAATGTTTTCCCCTATTAAATGCTTGGAAATGGAATTATTGGCTTGTAAAAATTTGATTTATAATAAAAATGGGGTTATTCTGGCCTTGAATTATAATTAAGTTCTTGTGAATTGTGGGTAACTAGGTAGGTAGGTTGGGTCTAGCAGCTAGTGTGATAGTAAGGCCTTGACCTGGTCTCACTAGAAGGGTTATGATAAACCATAGTGTAAACATTTGATATGGATTTTTACCATTATACCTTATTTTCCCCCTCTCCCCAATGGATTATTCACAAGAATTTTATTGGTTTGATAACTGATATGTGAGGTACCTATAACCCTACTAACCTAGTTACTTAAGGTATTTCCTAGGGTGCTTATATCATTTTTTCACTTGCTTCTAGTTTTATTGTTCTGTGCATTTTCCGTTAAATCTAAAACTTTTTTTGAATTAAATTATTTTCTTTATTTTAAAAAGGACACATTTAATTATCTTATAATATATTTTCTTGGAACACCTGGTTGGATCTGATTGAAAAAGTGAGCTCGCACCCTACATATACCAATTGGTTATATGTAGACCTTGTTTTGTCTAATCCAATTAAATTAAAGTCCCCATTTGGCGGTATTGGATACTCATTATAGTGGAATTTATATTTGGGGTTCAGGGTTGGAAGTGGAATGGTGAAGGATGGTCCTCATGTCATGTGAAGGTTTCATTTATTTTGTTAGCCTACTTCCCCTCTTTGGTCATTTTGGAGGTTTTTGTTTATAATTTTAAAGTTTATACTTATAAAAAGTACATGTATCTCTTGTAAATGATTCCTTTTCATAGAATGTTATTTTTAGTGGGTTGTGACATCTATGTATAGGTTATGTAGATGATTATATCTGTGTATTATGATTTGTAGTATGGATGTTGTTTTTGATCCACATGAGCTAAACTATTCCCAAAGGAGTTCTTCAGTGCCTAGGCACTAGTTTCCAGCCCACTGGGATTAGGAATTCCCTCAAGACCATGCCACAGGCTAGGTCGGGTGTTGGTTTGGATGGAATCATAGATCGGTTTATGAAACTTGCATCCATATCCCACATGGACCATTCGTGTTGTCCTTTATCACACTCTTACAGTGTTGTTCTTGTGCGCTATTCTTTTTCCTATGAATTCATGCCACCACAGTCTTTATTTTTTTGAGTCATTAAGGTTTTCATATGACTTTTTCAATTTCTTTATGTTTTAAAAATAAAAAACACTCTATCTTAAGGAAAAATTTAATTATCTTAATAAGGAAATTTTTCCTTCCCCAAGGCAAATTTATCCTTACCTATTTTTCATTGTTCTTTCTTTAGTCACTCTAAATATGATCCATTTTATTTAAAAGTATATAATTTCGTTTCATATTTTAAAAAATCCTGAATTATACAAATATTTAGAAATATAGTATTCTATTTTAAGGTTCCAAATTCAATATATGAATTTTCTAAAATTCAGACTCCGAATTCTCTAAAATTCAGACTCCGAATTCTCTGAAATTCTGACTCTGAATTCTCAGAAATTTTGACTCAAAAGTCTTTGAAATTCAGACTTAAAATTCTCTAATATTCAGACCCTAACTTCTCTAAAATTATGACTCCGAATTTTATAAAATTTAGTCTCTAAATTCTCTAAAATTCAGACTTCAAATTATCTAGAATTTAGACTCCTAATTCTTAAGGATTTAGACTCCGAATTCATTGGAATTATGACTTCGGAAATCATAGAATTAAGATTCTGAATTCCGTGGAAAACAAAATCCAAATATCTATATATTTTTTACACTGAATTTTTATTTTTTTAGACTCTAAACATTATTTTTCCTTAGGCTCTGAAAAATTAAATTTGGTTAAGAAGCCTTTTTTTTATTACTCTTGTTACAGTTATAAAATGATGTCGTACATTCTGTTTCTAACCAACCGTTGGTTGAGTGACACATGTACAGGTCCCTCCGAGATTCAAGGAAAAATATGACCATCAGAGGAGGGAGATGACCATTGGATATTTTCCTATAAATAGGATCTCATTTGAACGAGCTCCATATGAGTTTCGCACTAGTTGATCATTATAGATTTCATGTTGTTGTAGTGATTTAGAGAGAGAGATACTCTCATGATTTGTGCATACTAAACATCTTGTTCAGATTCCATTGTGAAACTCCGATTTTTTCTGAGTATAATCGAGGGCTTTCGAGGATAGGAAGACAAAGGTACCGACTACCTTAAAGCTTGAGGACTTCTGTGGATATGAAGACAGAGGTGCTAAATACCTTATAGTTAGAGTGATTGCGGGGATAAAAAGATAGAATTTGATATTCATATCGCGGTATTACCCTGGTGTGGGTAAGATATACTTTCTTGAAAGTATAAATCAAGGGACCTTTATCCAAGGTTGTTGGATACCCTTCTCTTTAGGTTAAAATATTTCATACTTGTTACTTGGTCTGTTTCAAGTTTATTCCACTGTATTTTGATTAATAATAAAAGTATAACTTTATTATACTTCCTTTTATTTTTGTATACTCTGATTAGTAAGATTTTATGTTCTTTAAGGTAGAATATTTTCCTTGTAAACTTTCCTTAAGTTTCATTTCCGGAACCATATTTCTGAAACCTAGCAAATTTGTAGAACTAAGAGGTCTTGTGAATTTACTTTGTTTAACCATGTTAAACATAGTTTTCCTTAATGTTAAAAATGAAAGTTTTATACCAACATTAAAGGTTCTAAATGATTTTTTAATGAATATAATCCAACCCCCCACCCCTCTTTTATTTGAGCATATTCATCATATTTCGATCATACATATTTAACTATGGAGGTAGGTGGTCTATGACCACAATTTTTTTATCATGGCTATAGGCTACCCTATTTCTTTGATTGTTCTGACCATGGTTGTAGGGGTATGGTAATAACCCAATTTTCTAGTTATGGTGGTGGATGGTTAAAGCATGTGTGATGCAGGTCACATGGGAGTCCATATATAGAAATGCATGTGATGGATGAAATAATTCAATTTGAACTAAAAAATGAGGGGTATATTTACACTATTTAAAATAATACATACATATCTCTCTTAAAAAATAAGTGAACCCATTGTAGGTCTATCCCTCTCCATGATGTTGAGTCTTATTCGCACAGTAGAGGTTATTCATCCGACATATTTACGGTGGTAGTACATATATACATACATATATACAAATAAATAAAATAACAAATGTATTTTTTATACTAGGGAACACTTTTGGAGGGGAAAGTGTCCTAGATCAATCAAGTTCATTGGTGGGTGATTGTATGTATCTTTAATTAGTTGCAAACTATGTAGTACCTAATATAAATTATTAAATAAAATGTGTTGAATGGGGAGATCTCTCCACCACCTAACCTATTATTTCCTCTCATGTGAGAATCCAAGGGATTTTTCCCCTCCTATTTCCACCACCATTATTTAATTCATCCCCACATTAACATTAGAACCATGGGCTCTGGGAAAGTTTCCTATTTTATCTTCCTCTATTTCTCTCCATTACCATGTAGACAATTTTATGTTTGTATATTTTATTAAGGCATAGAAAACCCTTGACATAGAAGAGTATTTTTCTAATAGATATTTAGGGATATTGATGTGAAGAAAACATGATATGTTTTAAGTTTTGTTGACATCATACAATAGTCAAGTTATGTATCTTTTACCAATGACCATTTTACACCATTATTAACGATTATTTAGATTATCAAATAGAATGTGTTTAGTTATTTAGGTTTAAGTGAATGGATTAATGATAAATATTATTTAATATTACAAATATTAATTTCAACTAAGATTTATGACTCTACATTATCCTAATTATTAAGGTAAATCAGTATTTGTATTGGGTGATCAATTATATAGAAAAAATTCCTTAGGTTTATAAATGCTTCTAAAATTACACTTTATTTATTTTATAGTTACATTATTTTTAAATTTTGTGATTAGTCACATTGATAAAATACATGAAATTTTATTTGGTTTTTGGTGATTTAAATTATAAACTTTAAATAAGTGTTTAATACTATTGAATTTGGTAAAGGTGAAATTGGGTTTCATGTATAATAAATAATTACACATCTTAACTAATAAAGTATGGAATCTTTAAATGTGTGATTGAGGGGTTTTTTTATTCCATGTGGGTAAAAAATTATACTTGGTATTGGGGAATATTATTATTACTTGTGAGTTTTTCATTTGGTTTGAAAAAGAATCAATTTACTTATTTGGCATCTAAGGTTAAATATTGGAAGAGTATGTTTTTAAGTGATTATCTTTATATGATGTGTGTTTTTTTATATTACTATCTTATGATTTTTTAAAATATTTTTATTATCATTTTATTAATTTTCACAGGTTATGTATGTATTTCATAAAATATGTATAAGATCACATGGTTTACACAAGAATAGAGATCATTTGGATTCATATTTTGAAATATTACATGTTGTTATTCCCACCCCCAACACATGCACTTCAGAGCACATAAAACCATTATTCTTAAGTTACATGTTTAGCATGGGATGTCACTTATGGTTTATGTATAAGACTTAAACATTTAACCTTTATTACTATCAACATGGTACAATAGCCTATACCCCCAGTGACCTTATCATTTATCCATTACATATATAGGAGGTTGGGAAATATTTTATTAAATCAATCATATCATAATTTATAATAAAAAATTTAAACCATTTTGATAATTAATGTATAAAAAATTATTTAGCTAGATCCAACCTTAATAAATACCTTAACCACTCCATGTGATTATCATACCCATATTGAGTGTGTGAGTAGAGATTAAAGTTGTTTTTATTATTTTAAAAACAAATAATGTCTTGGAAACCTCATGAATATCATGCTTAACTTATTTCATATAAATTGTTTTTTAGGTTATCTATTATCATGAACTCAACCATTTTCTTATATTTAATTTTTTAATTAGAATATATGGATAAAATAATGAGAGTGGAGGCATCAAGAAAAATTTATTTTGACCCAAATAATCATCTATATCCATTTTTAAATACCTTTACTTGTTGGATGATTGAGAATCGATTGATCTAACACATAAAAATTGTATTCTCACTTAATAACTATTTTTAATCTTGTTTACTAATTCAAGTAGTTACTTAATTTAAGATTATCCTTTTCTAACATTGATCTCAAATTAAATTTTAGTTAAGATGATACATTTTTTAACTATAATAAAATTATTATCATATGAGTATCATGTTTCAAAATAATTTCATAAATACTTATGTTAGATTCCCTCCCATTAAAATGAAAAATATTTTTAATATACATAATATCCATTACTGTCCCAATATTCATATTTCACCATGGATTAACCCAACTAATCTCATAACTTAATCCATAACTATATCTTATAGATAATCATGTCAATTTTATCACATATGAATTTTGGATAATTGAGTGAACACATTTTTATCCAAGTCCATCAAATGGATTATCCAAACATTGTTTCCTCCAATATAATAATAGTTATATTTTCCCATATAAGTGTAACTAAAAACGCTTATGATTTTCACGTATCGACCATTCAAGGTTCCGGTGCTCTGCTAATGTGTATAGCACAACTTGGGTCTAATCCTCAGCGATGATACTTTTTAATAGTCGATTGTTTTTAGTTGAATGTATATTGATTGGGGGTTTGTTTGTAGAGATTATGAAATAATTTATGGATGATGTTTGATTTAAAAAATTGATAAAGATTGGGGTGAGTTCATTATTGGGGTTCTAAGCTTATGATATCTTTGATCTTTGCTTTATATTGCATTAAATTAATACTCAATTCACAAGATGACTTTGATCAGAATTCCCAAGTGTTAAAGCTTTAATCTAAGCCATAACATAACTTAGGTTTATAATCATTACCATTACTTTTTTATGGTTGTTTATTTTTGGTTCCAAGAATCCATGGAATCCACATATTAAAAAAACATTTCATTAATCCATGGCATATAAAGTTCAACATACACAATATTAACTCAAATAATACTCATCGAGCAAAAGATCTCAATTACTTAATATTCAAAAATTATAACTCATCCAATGGTAGATTTAATCATCCATTTAAATGATTATTAATCTATTTAAATATGTTTAATGTGATAAATAATATAGAAAGTGAAAATAATGGGATGATAAAAGAGCAGTGTGTCGAACACACACATGATCATTGAAGAGTGTTAAAAAAGACGTTTAGTTGAATGAGGAAGAAAAAGAAGGGAAGGCGTTTTAACTTGATTTAAACTATTTTAATAACATTAATATTAAACTATATAAGGTGGATTATAATAAGATATATTTATGAATATAATTTTATTAAAACATAATTACAAAAAAAAACACTTACACGATTACAAACGAAGAACAACACAAAAGTAAATGAAATGAAGCAAGGAGGAATGGTTTCTAAAGTAAAAACATGTGTATGGAAGATCATCCCAAGACTTTGGAAGATCCTTGGTCATGAAAAAATATCCTCCTTTTCTCTTAAATTCCAACTACAAGCAAGGAGAAGAGGGGGTTGTATTTATATCCTGAGGAGGTGGACTGTTTGCATTCCAAATCTTCCCCTCCACTTGAACCGCCAATATGGCCATCCAAAAATCCTAATCTCGAGATATACTCTTATTAAATTTTTTATATAATAATTTTTTCTGACTAATATAAACATTTTGAGGCATTTTGAAATATGGATCAAAAGTTATGGTTGTTTTCAAAAACAATGTTAAACTGTCCATTTCTATCCATGATTTTTAGATGACCAAAATTTGAATGGGTTTTTGAATAGAAAGATGCCCTAGAATATGAATTATTTCTTCAAAAA
The DNA here is from genome assembly GCA_963277665.1 of Viscum album. NCBI lineage: Eukaryota > Viridiplantae > Streptophyta > Magnoliopsida > Santalales > Viscaceae > Viscum > Viscum album. Next base: position 592,309,387 of record OY728142.1, on the reverse strand, counting down.
AGTCTTCCACCTATATATCCTATTTCAAAATGAAAAATATCAACTCTATTTTATGACTAGGTCATGAGAAAAGTCAATTTTGTTATGTTGATTTCATTTCCTGGACAGAATGGTGGACTGGAATTCAAAGCTTCATTTGAGCCCCTTATTTTTGGATTTGGGCCCAGAAATTTTTATACCCGACTCCTTGAATATTTCCCCGAAATTTGGAAGAAATTAAATTAATTTGGACTTCTGGATTGAGCCCAGTAATTCAATCTTCATGGATGGTCGAGTTTCTTCACAGATTCTTTGGGCCTTCTCGTGTGGTCCATATGACCCTTCAAATCGTAGAATTGGCCAATGATTCCTTCTAATTATATGTGTGAAATTTAATAAAGAATCATAAAAAACAAGAACCACACAATTTATATTTTTAGGGTGATAGTTATTAATAAAACAATAAACTGACTTGAATCTGTATGAATTCAAATAGTGATCAAAAATTATATTTAATATTTCACACAAATTATGAACATTTCATATAAAATCAGTAAAGGGAGAATATAAAATTTTATGAAAATATTAATAACATAAACACCCCCACACTTATTATTGTGCATTTTCTCATGTACAACAAATATAAAACCATGAAAAAATCATTTTCACTCACCAAAAAATATTAAAATTGTGTTTTCCCCAATCAGGGGAGGTTTAGACATTTTCACCCATCCATATTGAATTCCACCACAAGTTGTTACTGAAACAATGATCCAAAAAATAATTTTTTCATGCTCAAATTTAGAAATTGAAAATGGTGGCATAAAAAACTTACTCTTCTCAAGATGATAAAATTAATTTATGGAGTTTCACTCATTCACCAACCAAAAGTGAAAATCATAGAGTTTGTAAGAGCTCTCAGCTTCTGTTCCCTATCCTAAATTGCACAAGAATCAAGAGGTATTTTGAAGGGGGTTTCCTATGGCTATTGGGTGGTAGGAATATAATTTCAAAGAGATAGAATAAGAGGGGTAAAATACCAACATGGAAAAACAATGCACTTTTTTTTGAAATGATACATGAAAGGAAATGGAAACACATATTTATGATGGAATGAAAATGTAAAATATGACTCAAAAGAGGAAGTAAATATTAATTATATGAGAAGATGAAAAATTTAAAAACCATGAAAATTCTCCCAATGACATAATAATTTAATGCAAGTGTTCTTTTTTTCTTTTTTTTCTTTTTTTCAAAAGTAGAACTTGAAACATATCTCACACTCATCTCCCAACCCATTTTTGATCTCCTCACGACACTAATTGTAATATTTATAACAATATAAAAGTTTGAGGAAGAGTGATTTTTGATCCACCCAAGACACAACCCATTATTTTTTTTCTTTTCTTTTTGATTTTTTTTGGAACACTTTTCAATAACATTTAAAAAAGAGATATATACATTTCCAAACCCCACAGAATGAAATCCTCTCCCACACACTAAAATTGATTCTTTCCCTCAATCATATGATAACATGGTGAAACCAACAAAGGGTACCCAAAATGAAATCCATTCCACCCACACTTAAATTTAAAAAAAAATATACAATGAAAATCCATGTAGATATTGGGTGGGATAAGGTATTGGGCTTGTAATGTGGATATCAAAGAAAATGTTTTTATAGGCTCGAAGGGGATTTAAAAATGAGGATTAATATATGGAAAATGGGAGGCTATTTGTCTATTGTGGTTCTCATGTGGTTCAGAAAATGCCTATATCATATTAATGAACACCAAAGTATGAAATTCAGCTCGAAGTTCTACAAATTCAAGACTCACAAATGGGGGTAAAAACACACATTTTGAAAAGATGACCATAGGTGGTTGTGGAATGAAAGATAATGTTTTTCCTCACATTTGAGGAAAATAATTTTCCAAATCAAAAATTGAGCATTAAATTTTTTTTGCTTTTGTCACAATATTATTTATCTAAATTCATGATAAAATTAAAAAATTTTTGAGATGGGAACATTTATTTTGACTCCCCAAATTGGTTGGAAAAAATATCAAAAGTCTAAGGTGAGTAAGTATGACTCTAGATTTTCTATATTTTTTAAGAGATTTTTATTATTTTTTTCAAGTTTTTTAGGTTTTTTATAGTTTTTTATTTATAGAAAGACACCCACACAAAAGAGAAAGAGTAAATAAATAAATATAATGTGTGATGAGGAAAGTGGTAAAAAATGAGAATGAGGGAGGAAGAAGAAGAAATATAGAGAGAGAAGTGGAGTTAAAGTGAAAAATGTGCCCCCTAGTTTAGATTTGGAGGGTCTCCATTTTCATCTGAAAGTGCATCAACAATAGGAGTTGGGGATTTTATGGAAGTTGATGTGGTCCTTGGGATGTGTGTCCTTTCATGGAGATGCTTCAACCGATGTCCATTTACCGTGAATTTCCTTTTGGAGGAGGTTTCTTGGACTTACACTGCACCAAATGGGTAAACATGAGAAATAATAAAAGGACCTTACCATTGAGAATTAATATTACCTTGGTGAAGAAAAAATCGAGAGTTGAAGAAAAAAAAAATTCTCCTTCATGGAATACCTTTCTCATGATGTGTTTTTCATGGACTACCTTATACTTTTTTTGTACAGATTGGAATTCTCATAGGAATCAAGTCAAAGCTCCTCCAATTTAGCCAATTGCAAAAATATTTCTTCACCAGAGTTTTCACAATCAAAATTACAAGTTTTCACAACCCAAAATGACTTATATTGGATTTCAACTGGTAAGTGACACGCTTTACCAAAAATTAGCCTATAAGAAGACATCCCAATGGGTGTTTTATAGGTAGTTCGATAAGCCCAAAGTGTTTAACCATGTCTTGCAGGCCAGTCTTTTCTGGTGGGTTTTAAAATTATCTCAAGCACTCTTTTCACAAATCTATTAGAAAGTTCAGCCATACCATTTTTTTGGGGGTGATATTCAGTTGAGGTTTTATGTACAACACCATTCTTTTCCAAAATAGATTCCATGGTTATATTACAAAAATGGTTTCTTAAGTCACTTATCAAGGAACGTGGTGTGGAAAATCGGTGAAAGATGTGTGTCTTTAAGAACTCACTAACAGTATGTCAATCATCCTTTATAGTGGGTTTATCCTCGACCCACCTAGAAACATAATCAACCATAATAATTATGTATGATAATCCATTGAAAGGGGGAAATGGTCCCATGAAATCGATTCCCCAAACATAGAAGATCTCACAAAAAATTAAAGGATTTTGGGGAATTTAATTTTATTGAAATTGTGCCAAACTTTTTGCAAGTGAGACATGATTGATAGAACTCATTTGAGTACTTGAAAAGTGAAGGCCAGAAGAATCCAGAGTCTAGGAAATTTAGAGAGGTCATTTTTGGTCCAAAGTGGCCACCTCCTGGAATTGAGTGATAGAATTCTAAGATTGATGAATGTTCATCTTCATCAACACATATTCTAATTACCATGTCTTCCCTAGTTTCCCAAAGTTTATTTTCTTCCCAAAATTAGTGTTTTGAATCACTTTTCAACTTCATTTTTTGTTCTTTTTTAAACTTTTCAGGAAAGACACCAGAAAACAAGTAATTTAAAATTGTGGCATACTATGTTAACTTTGGAGAGAGAGATGAAAGGTGCTCAGTGGGGAATTTAGGATCAATGATTTCAAAATGAGAAGAATTAGAAATTCTACTCAAGTGATCAGCCACATGGTTTTCTTTCTCGGGTCTATCTTTGATTTCAAGGTCAAACTCTAGGATTATTAGGATCTATATTATTGGCCTCAGTTTGGAATCACTTTTACTAAGTAAGAACGTTATAGTAGAATGGTTTGTAAAGATAATGATTTTGGATCCTAAGATATAGGATTGGAATTTATCTAAGGAAAAAACCACTGCTAAAAGTTCCTTTTCAGTTACAGTGTAGTGAGATTGAATTTCATCCAATGATTTTGAGGCATAATAGATGACATGAGGAATTATTTCTCTTCATTGACCAAGAATAGCCCCAATGGCTCTATCAGAAGCATCACACATCAACTCAAAGGGGAAGAACCAATCTGGGGGTTGGATTATCAGGGTAGATGTAAAAGTAGTTTTGAGTTCAATGAAGCATCTCTTAAAATCCTCATATAAATGGAATGTGACATCATTTTGGAGAAATATAGTGAGTGGGAGGTAAATCTTAATGAAGTTACGAATGATTCACCGATAGAAACCAGTATGACCAACGAATGAACGGATATCTCGAACAGAGGTGGGTTCATAAAGTGATTGGATCATTTCAATTTTGGTAGGATCGACTTCAATACCATCTTTTGAAACTATGTGCCCTTGAATAATCCCATTTTAAACCATGAAGTTTCATTTTTCAAAATTTAACACAATGTTACACTTGATACACTTTTGAAGGACTAGAGAGAGTGAATTCAAAAAAGATTCAAATGAATCACCCTAAACGGAAAAGTCATCCATGAAGACATCCATGTAGTGTTCAATGAATTCATAAAAGATACTCATCATACACCTATGAAATGTTTCATGAGCATTGAAAAGGCCAAATGGCAATCTCCTATATTTATATGTTCCAAAGGAGAAAGTGAACGTAGCCTTTTCTTGGTCCTAAGGTGCGATTGGGATTCGGAAGTATCCAATGTATCCATCAAGAAAGGAATAGTGTGACTTTACGTCTAATCTTTCTATCATTTGATCAATGAATAGAAGAGGGTATTGATCTTTTCGTGTTTCAACATTAAATTTCCTATAATCGATTCACACACGCCATTTTTCTTCACTCGAGTTGTGACTACCTCCCCATATTCATTTTTGAAAATAGTTATCTCGCCCTTTTTAGGTACAACATGAATTGGACTAACCCATTCACTATCATAAATTGGGTAGATAATACCATCTTGATGAATCTTAGTGATCTCTTCCCTAACAACCTCAAGTATGAGTGGATTGAGTCTTCTTTGTGTTTGTCTAATTATTTTGGATGATTCTTCAAGATGGATGTGATGAATGAAAATGGTAGGGTTGAATCCTAGTATCTCATCTAGGGTCCAACCTAAGGCCTTTTTGTTTTCTTGTAACACATGAAAAAGTTTGGACTCCTCAATTTTAGTAACTTAAGCAGAGATAATGACAGGATAAGAGTGATCATGGAAAAGGAATGCATATTTTAGGTGTTCAAGAAGAGGTTTCAAATCAGTCTCATCTTTCATTTGTGGTTTAGACAACTTAGGAATGGAGGAAGGGCTTTCAGTTTCTTTGGATTCATTTTCGGTAATAATGTCCAAGGTGGTGCAGTAGAGATCAGAGTTGATGTGGGATTCAAGAGAGTTTTCAAGTTCCTCTAGATTGATAGAGTCTATGAATGAAAGGACCACATCAACATCACCATTTATGACTTGGTTAATCATGGTGCATATTTCACAAGATCCTTTATCATTAGAACATAAATAACATGACGGATTGGGGTTCAATTGACTCTTAGAAGTGTCCTCAGAAGAATGGATTGAGAATGCAGAGTGATCCTTAGAGGGGTATCACGTAGCTTGGAAAATGTTATACTTGACCAGTTGGTCACCAAATTCCATGGATAATATTCCTAAATGGATATCAATTTTGGTTGTATCCATCATTAGGAATGGTCTTCCAAGAATTAAGGTAGATCGAGAAGAGTTCATCTAACCTTCCATGTCAAGGACATAGAAATCAGTAAGGAAGATAAGATCATTCACATGAACAAGGACATCCTCAATTATTCCCTTAGGATTGGATGTACTTTGATTGGATAACTAAATGAAAACTCCCATTGGATGAAAGGGACCTAGACCAATGTTGTAGAATATGGATTTGGGTATGACATTAATTGAGGCTCCTAGGTCTATGAGTGCATCATCGAAGTGGGAACTTCCAATTTTTCATGGAACCGTAAAGGTCCCTAGATCTTTGCACTTTTTTGCAATAGACTGTTGGGTGGAAACATTTTCGAAGGTACTAAGTTACTTCTTATGGGTTCACAATTCCTTAAGAAACATGGCATACTTAGGGATTTGTTTTATGGCATCTAAGAGGGAAATGTTGACTTCAACACATCTAAACATGTCAAGCATTTCAGGATCAGGTTCAAAGGACTTCTTTGACTTAGAAATAGCTTGAGGAACAGGAATTGGGTTCCTAAGTGTGGTGGAAGTAGGTGAGGGAATGGATTCAGATTCCTTTTCATATTTCTTTCTCTTTTAATTTTCTAGATTAACATTCAAAGCGGGGTTGGAGGACTTATCTAGAGGCATAGAAATTTTTTTCCCTGGTCTAAGTGCAATTGCACTTAAATTTCCCTTGGGATTGGGTAATGGTTGAGCTAGAATTTGGAAAGAATTTGATTGTTGTTTCTGGATCAGGTGGGATGTAAGTTTACTAATTTGGTTTTTAATGTTTTTGAGGTTGGCACAGGTGAAGTAGGAAAGATCTTCCACTTCACTTTCCCATGGTTTCTTGGAAGAAGTGGCTTTCCCCAGATTGGGATTACCTTGATTTTGGTTCTTGGGAAAGCAATTGTATTGGTTTGGGAATTGAGAAGGCTCACTATGATAGTGGAATCCAGGAGGACGATTGTTTCTTTGAGGATGAGGAACAAAAGGATAAGGTTCATGAAGGTACCACCACCTTGACCATATTGGAATTGGTTTGGATTTTGATGATGGTATTGAGGGGGATGAGAATTTGGATTCCCATATCTCAAGTTAGGGTTATATGTAGAAGAGAGGGGCTCATAGTGGGGTTGGTTGAAGTTTCTAACAAACTAACCTGATTTCTTAGGGTTGGGGTTCTGCTAAGCATATGCTGCATTGATCTCCATTGGTCCAGATGAATCAGATGGTTTGTCTTGAAGTTGTGGAAATGTGCCTATTGGATTAGATGGTGGGTTGAAAATTTCATAGTCTTTGAAAGGTCCATGAAACATTGATTGCGTAGAAGATGAGGATGGGGCTTTGGAAGCCACAACTAGTTGTCTCAAAAGACCTGTAAGTTCACTCATCCACTCAGTCATCTTGTTCATATCTATAGATTTATTCCCTTAGACTTTTTTTACTTGAGAATTTTCTTGAGTATGGAGTTGTTGTGTGTTTTCAGCCATGTTTATTATAAGATCTCTTACAGCTACATGAGTTTTATCGACAAGAGTACCACCACTTGTGACATCAATTAGAGTTCTCTCCATAGACAATAACCCCTCATAGAATTATTGGATCAAGAGTTGGTCAGTGATTTGGTGGTGTGGGAAGGTTGCAACAAGATTTTTGAACCTCTATCATTACTCATGGAGTGATTCATTTGGGAAATGACATATACCACTTATTTCCTTTCGGATAGAAGCAATACAAGAAGCAAGAAAAATATTTTCTAAGAAAAATCACTTCATGTCAATCTAGGAGTTTATGGAACCAGGAGGAAGGTAGTAGAGCCACGACTTGGTGAAGTCATCTAGGGAGAAAGGGAATGGTCGAAGTTTGATTTGTTCCTCAAAAACCCCTTGAGGATTCATGGTAGAGCACACCACTTTTAATTATTTATGGTGGAGATGTGGATCTTCATCGACTAGCCCATGGAAATGAGGTAGAAGATGAATAAAAACTGATTTGAGTTTGAAGTTAGTATATAGGATTGGATATTGAATACCAAGAGGTTGGTAATTCATATCAGGGGTAGAAAGTTCTTTATGTTTTTGTTCCCTAGGATTGGCCATATCTAATTTAATTGGTTGGACAAGGACTGGTTCTTTAATTATTTGATTATCTCTTATGTTCCTCCTAAGTTGGGTAAGTGTTCGCTCAATTTAAAGGTAAAAAAAATTTGAGAGATTGTTTATAAGGCTATGGGGAATTCAGATATGTTTGGAAATAATAGGGAATATGGATTTTTCTTTGTGTGTTTTCCGTTTATTATTTATATGTGAAGGTGGGCTTTTCTTTGTGTTTTTTTTTCAATTTTTTTAAAATTTTGTTTTTTTTACAATAAACAGAAACTAAAAGACATTTAATTGCACCATCCCTAAGAAGCGACTCCATTTGAAAGCACACCTGATTTTCTTTTATCGACTGTTCAAGGTTCTGGTGCTTTGCTAATGTGTATAGTATCACTCAGGTCGAATCCTCTGCGATGATACTTTTTAATAGTCGATTTTTTAGTCGATTATATTTTGATAAGGGGTTTGTTTGAAAATATTATGAAATAATTTATGGAGTATGTTTTACTTAACAAATTGATAAATATTGGGGTGAGTTCATTATTGGGTTATTAAGCTTATTATATCCTTGATCTTTTCTTTATACTGTATTAAATTAATACCCACTTCATAAGATAACTTTGATCAGAATTCCCAAGTGTAAAAGCTTTAATCTAAGCCATAACTTAACTTAGGGTTCTAATAATTTCCATTACTTATTTATGGTATTCTATTTGTGGTTCCAATAATCCATGGAATCCATATATTAAACAAAACATGTCATTAATCCATGACATATAAAGTTCAATATATGCAATATTATCTCAATGAATACTCATCGAGAAAAATCTCTCAATCAATTAATATCCCAAAATTATAACTCACCCCAATGGTAGATTTACTCATAAATTGAAATAATTATTAATCTATTTAAATATGTTTAATGTGATGAATTATGAAGAAATTGAAAATAACTAGATGATAAAAGATCAGTGCGTCGAAAATACACAGGATCGTTGAAAAGTGATAAAAATACTTCTGGTTGAATGAGGAAGAAAAATAAGGGAAGGGGTTTTAACTTGATTTAAGCTATTTTAATAACATTAAAATTAAACTATATATGGTGGATGAGAATAAGAGATATTTTAGAAAAAACTTTCGTTAAAACAGAATTACAAAAAACAAACACTTACATGATTACAAACGAAGAACAACACAAAAGTAAATGAAATAAAGCAAGGAGGAATGGTTTCTAAAGTAAAAAACATGAGTATTTAAGATCCTACAAAGACTTTTTCAGAGCCTTGGAAATTCCAAACTATCCTAATTTACTCTGAAATTCCAACCACATTCAAGGAGAAGATGAGGGTGTATTTATAGTCCAAAGAAGTGGACTGTTTGCATTCCAAATATACCCCTCCACTTGAACCGCCTATTTGGCCATCTAGACAGCCGAATCTCGAGATATCTATTTCTAAGAAGATTTATATAATAATGTTTTATGACTAATCTAAAAATTATAAGGAATTTGAAATTATGGAGCCAAAGTTATGGTAGTTTTCATAAACAATGTTAAACTGTCCATTTCTATCCATGCTTTTAAGATGAACAAAATTTGAATGGGTTTTTGAATAGTAATATGCCTTAAAATCCGAATTATTTATTAAAAAAAGTCCGCCTCCTATTTCTACTCTTTCAAAATGCAAAATCTCAACTTGATTTGAATAATAGATCATGAGAAAAGTCAATTTTGGTGTGGTGATTTCATTTCCTGGACAGAATGGTGTACTAGAATTAAACTATTCATTTGGGCCCCTTATTGGGATTTGGGACCTGAAATTTTTATACGTGACTCCTTGAAGTTTTTTCTGAACTTCAAAGAAAAAATAAATGAATTTTGACTTCTAGATTGATCCAAGTAATTCAATCTTCATGTATGGTCCAGTTTCTTCACAGATTCTTTGGGCATTCTTGTGTGGTCCATATGACCCTTAAAATGGTAAAATTGTACAATTATTTCTTATAATGATATGTGGGAAATTGAATAAGTAATTCTAAAAAAAATAACCACACAATTTGTATCAGTATGGTGATAGTCATTATTAAAATAGTAAACTGACTTGAATCTGGATTGATTCAAATAGTGCTCAAAAATTATATTTAATATTTAAACATTAATATTTCACACAAATTATGCACATTTAATATAAAATCAAAAAAGGGAGTATATAAAAAGTTATGAAAATATTAATAACATCAGTAAAAAAATAAAATAATAGGAACCTAACAATTAAGTTCAACTATATAATAATTTCCTTACACAAGGAAACCCATGGGAAACCAGGTTTGGCATGACCTACCCATTTGGATGGTAGAGATCCTAACAAGATTTTTCTTCAAAAGGAATATAAAAATTAATATTTTAAGGGGTATTTTACTATCTCATAATCTTATATTATATATTCCCTTTATATTTTAATGCATCTTATGATTTTATTTTTCATAATATGCCTTCTACCAAATTAATATATCCAAAGAACATTAATGTATAACACTTTATACTAGTAATAAATTATCTTTAAATACCAAAAATAAATAAATTTAATTGTATCTATACATAATAAAATTAATTTCATGCATAAGGTATGTAAAATTTATTCAAATAATTGTTTAAAATCTTGTGAAAATAAAATCCCTACAAGGGAGAGTATGGTGTAATGGGTAGAAAAAACTTAATTTTCAATGAAGATTCTAATGCCCCAAGTTAGTGAGAAATCTAAACCTAAGTCCCACTATCCAAACATTAATACTCAAGAGATACTTGAATTCCAAAAACAATATTAACACCTAATATACATAAATCATGACCAAGAATTACTATTGTGCTTATAACCTATAAACAAATCATAGTCTTGATTAAAAATAACTAAAACCTATGTTGTACCTAACATTTAACTCCTTATATGAATGGTGTGACATTTATAAGAATTATTTTAACACTTTAAAATAAATCTTGTATTTATTAAAATCAAAATCATTTTATATTCAGGATTTAAATAAAGCAAATAATGAAATATATAAATGGATATTTAAAATATTTCTACATGAGAAAAATATTTTATGAATATTTCATAAATAAATAATTATAAAAACTTTATAATTAAAAAAAATGAGTGATTTTTCACCTTTTTGTTGTTTCTCCCAATAACACACACATTCTAAGTTCTCTATTTTACCATGGTAGAAGTTCATAGGTCTTTAAAATATGTCTCACTAAAATAATCTTCATCTACAAACTCACATCATGTAAATATACAATAAAATTAATTTAAATCATTTTAAATAACAAACATTTTTCCCCAAATATTATCAAAAAATCATTTAACAATAAATTCCCACTCTAAAAAAACATTGTTTTTTACAAAACCCAAATAATCAAATAATTTCATAATCATGATCAATTAAAAAATCTTAAATTAATTTTTCAATATCATATAATGTTTAAAACTACCTACCTAGAAAATATTTCCAAAATTCTAAATGAATTCTCAAATTTATTATCATTTCAAAGAAAACTGCAATGCTTTTTCATCAAAGTTATCCATAATTCCCAATTCATGAATAAAAGTCTATACACCTTCATCTATAAAAATATTCCATGGAACATTCCATATTTGTATAGCCCCATTAAACTCTCTATTATTTTTTGTATGAACCTAAATGTGTTACATAACCCTCATTCCACATGGAATGACCCCGTGAAAGACTTTGGTTAAAAAGTATAAGAAAATGAGAGTTAATTGGAAAAGGTTCAAAATAGTAGCACGATCCTCATGTAAAATTTTTTAAAGTTACATTTCATTTCCTTATTCAATAGAATATAAAAAATAGGGATTTTAAAATATATGTACATATATAAAAACATTAAATAACTCAATAAAAATATATATATTTATATATTCTGTATACCTTAATTCTTTGAACACTCTCTGAATCCCTGATCCCCTTTTATTTATTCCACCATCCAAATTCCAACGTCACCACAAATAGGAGATAACTCTTTAAAAATAAGAGAATTAAATTATCATACCCCATTTTTATAGACTTTATTATCTATTTGCTTTATAAATTATCAATGGAAACCTTATTCAATGGGTCAAAAAACACTCATTAAATCGCTTAATTTTCAATGGAGATTGTCTCAAAAATTCCATTGGTTAATTTCACTAAATATATTCCTATACTATCACTCTACCATAACCCATAACTAAACTCTATAATAAAGTACCTAGTAGAAAATTAAAATTACATGACACAAAAATCAAACAGCCTAGTTAATTCTACAAATTCTCTAGTTCTTATAAATTTAACCCTCATAAGTTATAATAACACATGTCACACCACTAATCTAATAAAATATTAACAAGACATATTAAATAAAATTTTCCCCACCAAATAAATTCCCCTGAATTAAATTTCAAAATCCTAAAATAAAATCCATTTTGTTATGTTAAGATATAAATCTGTCTAATTAATCAATAAAATTTAATTATCCAAATCAAATAATTATCTAACTTCCATTATCACATAACCTCAACAAAACTTATAATAATAACATTTTAATAACATTTTTATATCAAAAAAACTTCCATAAATAATCAAAATTCAAAATCCACATTATTAAATAAACTCAAAAACACAGGCATTACAATTCTCCCCACCGTAAGACTTTTATCCCTAAAAAATCACTATGTATAATCACTATCATAAAACACTATATAATTCTATATATTAGCTTATATTTTCTATTTATCCTCCTAAATTGACCCATATTTCCATAAAAATATCACCAAAGTAATTCTACATCCTCTAATAACTATTTCTTTTTAATCTATAAACTAAATTGGATTTTCAACATGACATATATCTAATTATAACTCAATCTATTCCAAATTCAGGGCATGATAATCATCAAAAAACTATTAAATTGATTTATAAATGTGGGAAATGTTATTAATTTTCTCAAAACATTGTGGAAATTATAATGGATAATCAACTTCACCAATTTTCTCCATGATCCCAAATAGGTCCCATATAGTGTGGTACTAAATATTATTTCCTTCCCAATCTTTGGTGTCCCATACTTGGTGTAATTTAAAAAAATCATCTAAAAACTAAAACTTTAAGGGTTGATATTGATTATCAACATAATTATTCTACCAACAATGAGATAAAATCATATGTTTTTTTAAAAAAAATTAACCAGATCCATCATCTCTTTCAAAAAACTTATTCTAACAAGAGTTTTCTCACGTGTCTTAACCTAAAATAAAAGTAATTATCATGGTCAACCGTATAAAAATTTAAAATGTTCCATCCATGTTGTTGATAGATAACTTTTATCATAAAAAACTCTACTAGTAAAGATTATTGTCCCATGATATTCTAAATTCATGTATACATTCTTGAAGAATATCCTCTATATTTTGATTGATTTTATCCATTCTCCCATCTATCTAAGTGTGGTAAGCAGTACTCATCCTTGATTTTTACTCTATAGCACTATGGAGCCCTTTTATGAACAATTATACACTTTTACCTATACCCAAAGATATATTTTCATGATTAATAAAATTTTAACAATAGGTATCTATTTCCATGATTCCTATAAACTATAACAAAATAGGGTATAATGTTATGGTTTTGTAAAAATGTAATAAAATATTTCTTATATTACAGTTTTCTTTTAACCATGATATGAGAAAATATACTATTATGGTTTTTCAAACCATAATAATAGAGTAATAAAATTATAGTTGGCATATCCCCCCCATCTAGATCATTTTTTCTCCCCCATCCCGATATCCCCCCACATCATATGACACGTCACTCATCCAATATCGTCCAACTCCATAAAGTTTCATGACCCCTATGATCTTATCCTATGTCATTTAATGTCAACACCCCTCCTTCCCTCTGATATCCACTCGTATCATTTGATATGCTCACCCCTTTTATATCCTCCCATGTATTACAAACCTAACTCCCCACCCCCTCCATTCAATTTTAGATCAAAGATATATAATTATTGATGTTTTTAACCATTTTTAAATTAATTTATAATATTTAGGACGTTAATAAGGGTTTTTATATATTGCATATGTTTTTTCTCATTTACATATTGCAAATCGTTTTTTTCTAACATTGGGTGGTATTTGGTGATGTTAATTTGGGTTTTCATTTGGTTTTATAAATATTAATCAATCCTTTTATAAATTTATAAATATTAATGAATATGAAAATATAATTTTTATAAATATACATTTAATTTTTATACTTTTAAATATATCATCTATACTTTTATATACTTTTATAAATTATTTAGCATATTATATTATACGTTTATAAATTATATATATAATATTATAAATTATATATATAATATTATAAATTATATATACTTATATAGTTTTATACTTTTATAAATTTTATACCATTATAAATGATAATGTTCTTTTATAAATTAAACTTGTATACTTTTTAAAATTTATCAAAGATAATCAATATTAATAAAAACATTAATAATTTTATAAATATTGATCAATATTAATCAATGTTATTATAATTATTAATTAATAATTTTATAAGTTAATTTACACTCTTATACTTTTATAAAAAATTATTTTACCTTTATACATGTATAATTTTATAAATTTATCAATGGTTTTATACATTTATATTGTCATGAATTATAGTTTTATAAAGTATATTTTAATACTTTCATGTATTTATATATTATATATTATATAATTCTAATGTTTATTATTTATATATACTTTCTTAAATTTATATAAAATTAACTATATGGTTTTGTAAATTGATATACATTTATAAATTATATATTATATACATTTATAAATTTATATAATTTTGTTATAATATTATTATTTTTTCAATAAATTAAATCAACTAATTAAGATTTTTTTATTATATGAACTATTATATTTTTGATTCCACAATGGATAAAAGTTAGATATATTATCTTGATTGTGTGTCATGTAAGTTTCATAATAAGCTTGAAATATTTTTGGATTTTCCTTTTAACAATGCTTCAGAGGGAAAGATTATTTTACGTAATTTTTATAATTGTATTGGAAAACCATGGTTAATTCTATAGGAAGTAATTTATCATAAAACTATAGTTTTATTTCAAACCAACTATGAGGTATGATACCATAACATTGAAATAATTCAATAAGAAAAAAATATTGAAATACATAAGAGGTGTGATTTGGAAGATGTAATATTTGATTGGTTTCCTTTTGTCTATTATCTTGAGTATATACCCATGATAGAATCAAAAGAAATGGGTATAAATTCAGGTTCAAGTAGAGAAACTAATAGTCAAAATGTTGACATTGAGAAATTTAAGATGGTGATGAAGGATGATAAGACACTAGTGTATCATAGGTATGTCAGGATGACTAAATCTAAATTTATGATATTCTTATTTTAAAGAGAAAATATATATAAAATTATTAACAGCGGTGTTGACTGTCTACTTGACTTTATAAAGTTATTTCTTCTTAATGGTGAAAACATTCCAAAAAATGATTATGTGGTTTAAAAGTTAATTTAATATCTTTTATTTTGTTCTAGTAAAATACATGAATTCTCTAATGATTTCATCTTGTATTGGAATATAAAATAGTATTAAAATGACTATAAGAAGTGTGGAACATGTATATGGTAGCCAAAAAATATAAAAGGCTATCTTAAGTTCCCTAGAAGGTTATGTGGAACTTTTTTTACACAGAAACTATAATAAATGTTTCTGTAATAAAAATATTAGAAGATGTATGATGTAAAATAGAAATAAATAAAAAATATGAGCATTAAGTTCACTTGAAAGATGGATTATAATGAAAATATTTTACTAAATAAAATTTGTATTTTTTATTTGAGATACATAATATCCGATTAGAGTTATCATTTGATAGTTTTAATCTATTTGAATAGGTCCATACAACACACGTTCCATGGCTTGTATTAATTCAAATATATAATCTCTCACCATAGATGTGCATGAATAATCTATAAAAATTCATGACCATGCTGATTTTAGGGATAATGATCATATTAATGATATATATGTGAATTTACAACCCATGAAAGTATATTTCAATCAGTTATAGAACATGGGTGTGACTACATATGATGCTTCAAGGAATGAGTTATTTCAAATTCCAGATGGTCTTATTTGAAACATAAATGATTTTTTGGATTGTGGAATGATGTTTGGTTGAATCATAAAAGGGAAAATATATTGTCCAATATGTGTAAAAAATATAAAATAAATAAAAATGATACATCAATAATGTTTTAGTTCCATGTGACATTATCATTTCCTCAAAATGAGACATGCATACAGAAATTATTAATTCTATTTAGATAATATTGTTATGTAAGAGAAACCGATTATAAATATGATCGGAATTTAATTCTTTTACGATCATTAGGGACTCATTTTTTTTAAAGGGACATATTCTTATGATAAATTGATTTAGTATTCATAAATAAATTCACTTTAATTAAAGGGAAATATTTGTATTACATTATACTTTATTGGCCATTGAATCAATTATGATACATTTAGATGTGATACATGTTGAAAAAAATGTATGTAGATCATTACTTATATCAATATTTAATATCAATGGAAAAAATTTATGAATTAATAAAACATTGATAATTTTAGGACCAACATATTAAGAAAAAAATTCGTCCCAATTTAATTTTTACAAACAAGTAGTTGGATCCCTATATCTATTATGTTATTACTATTATATAGAGAAAATAGGTTTTTTATATTTTAGAGAGTATTAATATTTCTAATGGTTATTCAAGTGACATATCATAATGAGTGGATTATATATAGGTAAAGTTAAAATCATTAAAATTTCATGATTACCACATATTATTACATGAGTTTCATCTAATAATCATATGACATTTGTTTACATTCAATGTAAGTATCTCTATTATTCATTTATGTAACTTTTATAGAGATATATATTTAAAAAGTTTGATAAAAATGATGAAAATGAAATGTATCATTATACATGGATCGTCTTTTGTGAATTATAGGAAGTATTTTCATGGTTTTTCTTGACATATATATTTCATCTTATTATGAACCTTCCCACAATATTTATTTTTTTGTGGATTTATTTATTATTTTTTGTTGTATCACACTAAAAGAATAATATATAGAATGTAATATTTTGTAAGAAATAAAAACTATCTAGAATGATATATTGTGAAATGTTATTTAGCATTTGACTACATAGATTTGTGTTCTATGTATTTTAATAATGATTATATAAGGTATAATAGACCAATGAGCAATGAATATTTGATATATGATCTAATCGATCCTACATTTCCATCACATCCTAGTATAGGGGGATGTTAGGTTTATAAACATTGATTAATTTAACCCTTAAGGAGAGGGAGATGGTGTATCATACTTTGCTATTTAATTTTATTATCATAAATGAATACATCAAGTAAGTAAGATCAATTATGAGTTACTTTATATTAATTTGGTATTAGATTTATATTCTTAATATATATTATTCAAAAAAAATACAATTATAATAAGGAAATTATAAATTATTTTCCTCTTAGAAATAGAGATAAGTTTCATAACCAGAAGTTTGAAACATGGTTCAAATCTCACATAAGTCAATAAATGTGGTTTGTTTTTTTATTAAAATTATGTTTAATAATATTAATGAAACTTTATTATATTTTAGGTTGATATTTTATCAAGTAGGTAAATATCTTATAAGATTATAGAATTTTCATTTGGTTTTAATATGGAGGTATGTTAGTGTAAATTAATTATGGTCAATGGATAAAAGTTTATTTTTAACATTTTTTATAATAAACATGAAAACTAAAATAAATGGTATCATGTTAAGTGTTTATATAGAAAATTATGTTACATTTGGTGATAGTAACCCATATTAAATCAATGTATAATATTATTTAGTGGTGGAGAAAATAATTATTTTAGATTATTACCCTCATTTTTGAGACTTTATATTGTAATACATTGAATAAACAAGGAATTAATGTTGATAAATATGTATTTACTACAACAAAAATGGAAATTTATCTTTAAATTTATGAACAATATGTATTAATGTCCCATGAAAGACAAGTTTTCTATGTGAAAGATTTGTTAAATCCATATTTTTGTGTTATTTTATACGTTGTACCCTGATATATTTTTTACGATGGTGTAAGTGAAATTTCCCTACTTAATGTGTCTATATGTGATTATCTATTCTTTTATATGATTATCAAATAATTGTTATTATTAAGTAGTATTTTGAATTTTGATTATTATTGGAAAATTAAGATCGATGTCAGTAATGTCACTTTATTTTCAGAATTTATTCAATATTGGTTTACTATATGTTGAATTATATATATGCCAAGATTTTTCTATGTTATGTCATACTATAAAGATACTAAAAGGTATAAAATTAATTATAATGTTAAATTTATTCAAGAAAAAGGAATGAAACTACAAATCACTCATGTGAGTATACATTTTTTATATTCATGGCACTTTTTATTTGTATATATATTTATATATCATGATTAATATTTCTTTCAGGGATAAATGATGAAAAAAACTATTTCTACCTTTTCACATTATATTATTTTACCATCTATGTCTACTACATCACACCCTTAACTAGTCTAACTGTATTAGAGACATCAATTTCAAATCCTCTATGTTTTTTAGGGCACATTTTCTTCTACAAGGTCCTTTCTTTACCTAGTATTTGTATCCTAATATATTGACCTCATCATACTCACTTCTATATAATATTAGGTTATAAAGTCCTAATAATATATTCTACCTCCCATAAATCCTAATTCTTTCACCGTTTAGGGAATTGTGGATCTCCCTAACACAAAGTACATAGGGGATATTGATCATCTTATATATACATATACAAATCACCGTCATGTATCTGGTACATGGATGTTTTTTTGTTAATAGTAGTAATTAGTATTATTTTATGAATATGTTACTATCTTATTCTTATTTATAGGTGGTTATGTTTCTTCTTCTTCTACCAAAAATTGTACTTGTATATAGATGTTGTTTTTGTTAAATAAAGAGAGTTTATTTGATCTAAGTTTCTTTATTGCTCTTTGTTCTTTGATTTATTAATGTTTTGATAATTATAAATCTATAAATTATTTACTTTCTTATTATTAGACTTATTATTCTCTTAATTCTAGTAATTTCATTGAGTTTATATATTCTATTGATTTTTAATATTAGAGTGTTTTCATAAAGTAAATGACTCTTATGTAAAACACATGACTCTTATGAAGAACACATGACACTTATGCTGATATAAAATTACTCATATGAATTAATAAAATAAGTCTTACAAAAACATAAAATGACTCATACATAGTAATAAAATTTCTCTTACCCAAACATAAAAATTACTCATACGTGGTGTGTATTTACTCGTACACAAAGTGAATTCACTTATAAAAAAGTATCAAAATGATACTTACATGGATATAGAATCATCCTTACAAAGTTAATGATTCTTATAAACATTTTTCTTATTATTACAAAAATTAAAAAATCATCCTTGAATAGTTTCAAAAAAACATATTTTCATAGATTTAAAATCGTCCTTGTGTTATTTTACACTAATCCTTACAATCTTATATATTAATGATTATGAAATGAGTTTACTATATTTCATGATGTGAAGTATTTTATTTTATATATATATATATATATATATTATTTATTTATTTATTTATTTATTTATTTATTTTTTAGTTTTTCTAAAAAGGTTAATATGATATTTGGATACTATTTTTGAATTGATCAATGTTAAAAGTAGGAAATCTCAGAGAATCTAACTAGCATTCATGAATAAGGGAACACCTTGGAACTTACTATTAGAGATTTGTCTATAAATTCTAACTGATGTAACCTGAAAGATAAAATTTAAGAGATATATATAAGAATAAGATATAATATTTATTAAATCTTTGAATGACTACTAATGTGATTTTTGTTACACTGTTGTAATCACTATCGAGTTGATATATAAGAAAAACTCTTGCTAAAGTGATTGTGGTACAATGACATTATGATATTTCCCATTTTTGTTTCTAAATTATATTGTTGTGTATATTTTATTTATTATTTATCATGTTAGTTTATGTTTTACCTTCTGAAAATAAATTTTTAACTAGTTATACCTTCATTTCAAAAGGTACATGTGTTGGTTATACCTACACTCTAAATGGTTAGTTTTTTTGTAAAGACACAGACTTCTCATGCATATATATTACATATTAATGGATGAATATTCATTAAATAACATAAAAACCTACACCAAAATCATGTTGTTCTAGTTCCTTTGTAAATATGGATTCATAAATAACTAGTTCATAGGTTAACTTCATCATATCACACTAAGTTCTTCATAAACAGCACCCTTGTTAGACATATCATGCATAATAGATTTCTTCATAACCTGAGGAAAGGAAACATAATAAATGGTACGATCGACTGCTCGGTAAGGGTAAACATGGGAGATATCAACACAATGTGATTAGAAGGGTATAATAAAAAAATAATAACATTTAAAAACAATTCCTTCAATATCATAGATTATAAACATGAGTCCTGGCATAAATCATGGTAGTTCATAAGACATGAATCATAATGGAATCGAAAAACATGATGAATGAGATTAAAACATTGGCATAAGACATATATTTTTGGTATACACATAAGAAAAGAAAATAATTTCCTTATTATTCAAGGATAATTTCGAAAACTATCATAGTGGAGTGGGTTTACTCCATAAATCATCATTGTAGTCAAGTTTCACTCAGAAGACTATCATAATGGACAAAGTCCCTTATTGAATTGAGTTCACTCTTCATTCCATACTTGTTTATCTCATGAGATATCAATATTTAACCAATCATTATAGGTATATATAAGACTCAACCACCATTGGCTATAATGTAACCATTTTTTTATAATGTAACCACCATCCTTGGTTATAACATAACAACCATCCTTGGTTATAACATAACCATTGTCCTTTATTAAAACTTAACCACCATCACATAATAAAAATCTTACATAAGTGTGTCAAGATATCATAAAATATACATCACATCAGAGACCATGAAAAGAAATGTTTTTCATGAACATTTCATCATAATATATCCCATGAAAAAAGAAACAAGTTTCACAAAAAAATTTAATCAATTCATTATAGTATAACACATGGAAAAGGATGGGTTTCTTAATCATTTCATCAATTCATTATATAATAAACCATAAAAAGGGATTAGGTTTCATAAAAATATTTTCATCATAATCATAAACCATCTATAGAAATAATAAGGATGGTATCATCGAATCTTATCCCCAAAGGATTTCATCGTATATGGAAGATGATTTTGAAAGATCACTAAAACATTTCAAGAGGAAAATAACCTTTTCACTGTTAAATAATTTATTTAAAATCTAAAAACTTACCAAATTTTAAAGAAAAAAATTCCTTTTAAAACAAACTTAGAAAATTTTTAAATGGAGGTTTAAATCATTAAGATTTCATGATAATGGGAAATACCAATCATGATGTACAAGTTAAAACAAATATTACTTTCACATTTTTGTAAGTAAAATAAAAAATTTTCTTGTTTAGAAAATTATGGTAATATTCCTTTTAAAAAATTTAAAAAAATCATGGGTAAAAATTAATTTAAACAATCATATTAAAACATTATTGAAAAAAAAATTAGAAAACATGGATTTATAAGAAAATTATTTTCAACCAAAGAGATAAATTAAATTGATTTTATTAAAAAAAATCTTGGGAAATATTGAGTATATTATGGGAGGAAAATGAAAGGAACACATATATTTTCATGAAAGAATTAGAGAAGAATAAAATTCATGTGTTTATTAAGAGATAGATCATAATATTTCATCATCCTAAGAATAATCTTAAATATCCTCGATAAACAATGTGATTATAACATAAGAACTTTAACACATTGGTATCTTTTGAACCATAAACCCCATGAAAGAATAACTTTAAGTGAAACCTTAAATATCATTATAATAAATAAAATAATGATATAAAAATTCAAATGGTTTGTATATGCACCTCATAAAATAAGATATGTTCATAATATAACATATGTCCCAAAGAAGCCAATTTGAGATGAAATTCCCTTACCTTAAGTCTCAACATAATTCATACACATTCGTACCTCCAGTATAATAAATATTGTTTTTTATACATTTATTATAGAAACATACTAATATTTTTCATATCATATATGATTTACCTATAACCTTTTATTACATGTGTATTAACAATTTCATGTTAAAATCATTTTTTGGGTAATAACTATTTTTTTCATGTGTGTTTTGATTTGGTATTTTTGGTCCTTTTACATTGATCATGGTTCTATAATCTCCAAACATTTAACGATGATATAAATATCATATATATTAATTGCATATATATTTATATCAATCCATTTAATTTGGATATAGAAAATTAGTTACACTATTTGTGGAGATGGTAAGTTGTACGTACGCATGAACGTTGTTTCCATTATCTCGACGTATGGAATGAAAGAAAGGTAAATAGTATATAACATTTACAGTGTCATTATGATTTTATATATATCGAATATATTCATTAAATATATCATTATTTCCTTCCTATGTAAAGCGTAAGTTAAAAACGAATCACATTGCTTCATGAGGCGGTGGTCCACCATACACATCAGTGATGTTATCGTATTATTAAGGAATTGAGTCTAAGAAGGTATATATGATATCATAATTACATAAGTATAATTATTTCATAAATATAATATATATATATATTTTTGTGTTTGTGTGTGTGTTTTTATGTCAAATCCATAATTATATACATTCATGTGAGGTGGTGATGGAAAATGAATTACATCATTTTGGGAGGCGGTAGTTGACTGAATGAAATTTAATTTTTTATTATTCAAACACTTTTGAGAAAAAATTGAGAAACCATACATGACTTAAACGACTTAAAAACAACCAAACCACTATGATACTAAATTTTAAGGATAGAAACCTCATTCAAGCCTACATAGAAAATACCCTACCCATCATCAAAACCATTGAGATCGGTTTCCTCCTACCCATAATTGCATGAAAAGTTGTCCCATGTAAAACTTCATGGGCCTGGTACTGATGGAAAATCTATACACTCTCAAACATCCAAATCCTAATATGAAGGACCAGATAATCTAAAATTCCACATCAAAAGGCATAAAACGATGAAAAATTAAACATCAACACAATCTAAATTTTCACCAGAAAATGAATGAATTGATCCATCACTTCACCACAATCAACTCCATATGTGAAACTCACTGAAATCATACCTGCAAGGTAAGCCCCAGGACACTGGAAGCCAGAACCGAGAGACCCTCCCCTCTTTATGCCGCACTGGGGCCAACACCGAGCCTCGCATGAAACGAGACCATCCAAACTGATACATTCACCCATTGACGCCAAGATGAGCTCCAATGTAGAGATTCTTTCCTGGAACTCACTGAGCTGACATGCAGGCTGTCAAAGCCAAATCCACACCATAGCCTTCATAAGGGCTATCGAAGCCAGATCCACCCCTTCACCGAGCAAAAAATCCATCTGAATCCATTAAAAAGCCTTCAAAAGGTAATTTGAATTCATATATACACCTTAATCCAGCCAACTCACTAGGATTACAAATCTGGAGCCTCACTTGAACCATCGCTGAACCAACGCACTAGGGATGACGATCGGAAGACTCGCCAGCCATCATTGAGGCACGTTGATGTCGAGCTGAGGACGTTGACACTAATCCAAGGACGCTAACACCAACCCACACCGTGCCACTCAAGAGGAGGGGAAGAAACAAATTTATAGGAGAAAACCCTATCCTACAAGAATATATAATCTTCGCCGCTCAGAGGCCCCAAACCTTCTCGTGAGGTGGTATCTCACCATACTACTAATTGACAGTTTCATTTCCCATTTGATATAATAGAATATGGATATAGGTTATGAAATTAATATATTAATATCTAATTATATGGGATATACTAGTGTTATTATATCATCATAGTTGAAGAATTTTTTAAGGAGGTTGAAAAAGAGATAAAACAAAAATAAATGTTTAATAATTTTACCTCTTCTAAAGATAATCTATTTAGGTTTATGCCTAAAGCCTTATTAAGAGGGTTTCCTAATAAGAATAAGGAATATAGGATGTGTTTAGGTAATTAAGTAATATATTGGTTAGTTATTTTCTAAAACAAAGTGTTTTATAAGTGTTAATGGGAGAGGAGAGGGGATTCCCTTTTATAAGTGGGGGAGTGTACACACTTGGAATTTTTGAAAATAAAAAAAGGTCTACCTACATTTTAAACATTAAATAAGGATCAAAATAGTAAATTATTGAACATTATATGTTATAATGTCTAATTATATCCATAAAATATGAATTATATAAGTTTAATGTTCTTTTTAACCCTTATCTTATTAGTTTATCTCCCTGGTAAACCCATTTCAACCTTAACCACGATAATTAACTTTTACAATTTTTACTATTAATTATGACCAAAAATTAAGTAAAAAATATTATATAATTTGAGTTATGATGAATAAAAAATATTGAAACCATTTTTACAAATTCCATTTACCATAGAGGAAAATTTTAATTTAAAATTAAACTCGTAGATGTGATGAAAAAGAGGTTTTATAATGAGAAAATCTTCATAAGTGTATATATTTTAATATCAAAATTCAATATTAGATTTCTTCCAAAGAAATAGATTGGATTAATAAAAAATATTTGAACTAATTTTACATTTAAAAAATTTCTAAATAATATTTATCTTTTTAAATTCTTTAAATGAAACGATAGTTCTCAATAAAAATCAATATTTTTCACTATTTTCTGAAAAAATAATCATTTTAGAAAATTATAAAATATTCACCCTAAGATAATTTTGACATGTTGATTAAAAAAATAAATTTAATTTTTTAAAATAAATTTTATAAAATTTTCAAAAATTAATTTGATTATTTTTTCACAAAAAAAATAATACTAAACATTTTTTGACCAAAAATTATTTTCAAATCATATAAAGGCTTTACTAAAAATTAAGTACTTATTTATATATATATTATTTATCTAAAACCTATATAATTAATTGAAAAAAAATTATTCCTATTTATTACACCAATTTTAATGGTTAGGTTATAATGGTCATTTTTAAATAATATTATTAATAGTATATCACAGTTCATTAAAACTCAATGTTATGTGTAATATAAGCTATCAAAGAAATTAAATTATTTGAAAAAATATATTCCATATAAACTAAAGTTGTTATATTCTAACCCCATTAAAATTAATTTCACCCTAAAAACTCTATCACTTTTATTCAAAAAACTGAATATACTTCTACCCCATCATATCCTCTGGTTCCCACATAGCTTCTTCAAGTTAGTTGTTTCGCCATAAAACTTTGACCAGGTGAGTGGTATTTTTTCGTATAACTTTATCTATATGATCCAAAATATAAATTAGTTTTTCATCATATGAATGATCATTTTACATTCGTTAAACCTTTAAGTTCATTCCATGTGAGTATTATCTATGTACTTCCTCATAAGAGACAAATAGAACACATCATGAACTTGAGAGAGGTTTGATGGAAGAGCCATATGATAAGTAACCATCCCTACTTGATAAATAATATCAAAATGGAAAAAATACTGAGGGCCCATATTTCATTTATTATTGAATCTCACAACCTTCTTCCATGGAGAAAGACTTGGTAACACCTTGTCACCGACTTCAAATTCCAATCACACAGATGATTGTCAGCATAAATTTTCTACTAACTCTGTGTCACCCTTATGTGTTGCTAAATGGGTCTAACATTATATTCCATTTATTAATATTTTTATAGTCCTAATAGATTTATTTATCCAAATTCATACCAAAATGTTTGATTTATATTCTTCTTTCCATCGTGGAATTTATAAGGAGTCATATGAATGCTTGGGTGAAAGCTATTGTTGTAAGAAAACTCAACTTGAAGAAGGTGGTGATACCAACCACCTTTGAAAATCCATAGAATAAGATATTATCATATCCTCTTGGGTTTTAATTATTATCGCATACTGAACGTCTTTATAATGATGTTATGAAGTGATAAAACTCAACTCTGTATCAAGAACCTAATAAAGACTTCTACAGAACTTCTAGGTAAACCACATATCCCAATCAGATACAATGGAATGTGATAATCCATAAAACCTTACCACTTACTTAATTTATATCCTATAAATATGATCCAAAGTGGAATCTTCTCTAATAGGGATGAAGAGTTTTTAATTTGTAAATTAGTTAGCTAAAACCCATATAGCATTGTTCCCTTTATATGTTTTGGGGAGTTCGATGAAAAAATACATGGTGATGTTTTCCCATTTCTATTCTAGTATAGGTAATATTTGTAAAATCCCCTTAGAATTTTTTATCTTAGCCTCAAATTCTTGAGATACTAGTCAACAAGATAAATACTCTAAAATATCCATCTTTATATCTTACCACCAGAAATACTATTTTATATCTCTATATATCTTTATACTTCTATGATGAATAGATAATGAAGAACTATGAGCTTCCTATAACAGTTCATTTTTCAAAACTAGTATTAAGGGGACGCAGACATGGTTCTGGAAACTTAGTACTCCATCCCAATAAATATTAAACCTATGAACATTATCACCTTCTTTATCATCCCCATATAATTATTCCATGCCTCTTTAATCTTCACCTAGATAGATGGTTGAACACTCATTTGAGAAAGATAAAATTTCTCCATTTCCTTCATGATTCTAAGATATATCATTTTCAAATACATAAATATTTTATCTTTTATGATCCTCATCATGGATAATGTAGCATTATCCTTTTGACTCAAATCATCTAAAACCTTGTTAGATTTCTAAGGATGGTGATGTATTGATCATTCATAATCTTTAATCATCTCTAACCATCTTGTATAGTGCATGTTCAACTATTTTTGTGTTAATATATATTTTAAAATTTCATGATTAGTATATATGTATCACTTTTCTTTGTAATGAAAAATTACCACGGCTAAATCCAAATCATGAACCATGTAATATTTCTCATGAACCTTCAATTTTTGTAAGGAAGAAGCTATTACCATGTCATTCTGCATGAGAATTCATTCCAATACTTTCTTGGATGCATCACTATAAATTAAAAACCCTTCACCACTATAGGGTAATGTAAGAATAGGTGCACTAACTAATATTCTATTCAGTTCCTTGAAATTACTCTCACATTCACCCGCCCCCCACCCACCCAATGTAACTTGGCTCCCTTACATGTTAACATGGTAAGTGGATTAGATATTCATGATAAATTCTCCCTAAATATTTGATAATATCAAACCAAACTAAAAAAATTGATCTTCTTTATCATAGTTGGTCTAGCTCAGTGTTAAATTTCCTCCATATTTTATGAATCCATTGATATACCCTCAATTTAGATTATATGACCCAAAAATGAAACCTTTTCCAGCCAAAATTCACACTTTATAAATCTTTCATACATTTTCTACTTACTTAGGTTCTTTAGAATAATTCTTAAATAATATCCATCATCATCCTTACTATTTTAATATATAATAATATATTCTATAAATACTACCACAAATTGATCAAGGTAATATCTGTATACTCTATTCCTTAAATCCATGAATATAATGGGGATTTAGTAAGAAAAAAAGAAATCACTATATACTCAATGTTTTGACAACTTATAAAAAACATTGTATTGGGTATATCCTCTTTAAAGACCCTAAATTAATTATATATATAATGAAGGTCAATCTTGGAAAATTATTGATCATCGTGAATTTGATAAAACAAGTCTTTAATATGGGGTAGAGGATATTTGTTATTGATTGTGATTTTGTTCAATACATGGTAATAAATTCAGAGTTGCATAAATACATATTTATTCTTCAAAAATATAGTAGGTACACCCCAATGTGGAACACTTAGCTAAATGAATCCCTTATCAAAGTTCTCCTATATTTTCTTCTTCGATTCATACAACTTAATAGGGTCCATTTTATAGGGATTATTTGAAATAGGTGTAGAACCAGGTATAATGTAACATCTTCAGATTTTAAGAAATATCTTCATTCAAATTAATTTAAATTATTAGATATATTTTATTACACAAAATTCATATTTTATATTTCATTGTATGAAACAACAATTTTATCTATCATTTCATGCAACATCGAGTTCCTTTAATGAGTTAAGTTTCACACAAGCCCGAGTCTTACTATACTATAATATAAAATTAATATTTAATATGAGAGTTATCACCTAGCCATTAGAATGGAGTCACTGAACATGATTAAAAAAATTATTATTATATGGTCTAAAAATTTTTATCTAATTAATTCATTGGTTACCAATAAATTTGAAATGAAAATAATGTCCAATTAAATATAAAGGATGCATTTTTATGAAAACTATTTGTATGACCAGAATGAAATTTTATCATAATAAATAAAATTAATCACTATTATTGAAAGATATAAATGAAATTTATAAGATATTTATTTAATTAATGTATTTAAATTCTTACAATAGGTTTTATATGGTTAATATAAGAGTAAATCCAATTTTAAGCATAAAATTATGCATATTTTTAAAATGCAGTTTTACCACCTTTTAATGACACAACTATTTTAAATATAATTCTTTACACTTTTATAATTTTTATTTGAAAAAATAAACTATTTTTTAAAATTTTAATATCAAAATTTACTTTGGGTTAATTTTTTTTTATTTTTATGTGAACTTTCATATTTTGATGAATAGTGAATGACACAAAATTTTAATTAAAAACTGATTTTTCGTCTAAATAATTTATAGTTTTAAATTATATTTTTAATTATAATTATATAAATTGTATATAATTTAATCTAATTTTGGTCATTTAAATAATTTTCATAGTGATTTTATATATAAAAACTTAGCAAACTTTTGAACATTTTCACTCTGAAAAACGGATTTGTCATCCCGTCTACAGGATTAGTTTTAAATTAATTTCTCCCACATCGATAGTTATAATTTGGAAAAATAGATTCCATATTTTGAATAATAATAATTTATAGTTTATAATAATTTAACCTTATTTTTTGACCAAAAATATTAGCGAAGGTAATTAAAATTAATTACAGTGATTAAGGTAAAATGGAGTTTACTTAGTGGTTAAACTTTAATCTTAAGGGTCCAAATGAACTAAACTCATGTAAAAAAATAATCTCCTGTAAATTTCTCAACCATAAACTCTCTAAGATATAATTTTCATCATTATTGGAGGGATGTTAGGTAAGGGATACATCCCAATAGGGTTTACCTTTTTATATTTGCAAGAATGCCACTCCCCCACCACTATAAAAAGGATCTCACCCTCCCAACTTATTCACACCTCTCAAGCACCTTGTCTCATCCAAAACCTACCCAAATAATATTATAACAACCCTAATCTCATCATATAACCCTAAATTTGGGAATATATCAAATCATGAATCCTTTTGGTGAAAACCAAAAGGCGTTACCAAAAAAAGAGGTAATATTGTTCAACCATCACTTTCGTTTTAATTATTTTGAAAACCATTTAAATTATTATTATTATTATTACATGATTATATAATAACATAAATGTCATAAATATACTAATATTTTTTATGTTAAGTTTTATACCTACACCTTCACACACTTCCATCAAATGGTATATGCAATCATCGTTTGTGTGTATGGTGGACTACTACCTTGTGAACCAATGTCATCCATTCTTCCATTACCACCTCTAAAGGTTGGGAATAATGATGGAATTACTTTTTTATATGATATATATTATATTTAAAATTTTATTATGAATTTTTAATTTTTATATAACACATGCCATCATTCTTTCCATTTTTTTGGGAATATAATAACATCGTTTGTGGACGTGTGGACTACCACCTCCACAAAGCAATGTGATACATTTACACATTACATAAAATGTATTAAGGATGAGTTTAATTAAAAATATATTTCATTCATGGAATCAATATGATATTTATGACATAATTACTTTTCTTTAAATATAATATATCATTTCTTTAGCACCTTTTCACACACTGAAAAAGTGATAACTTCATTAATGGGTGTGTGGACTATCACCTCTGCGAAGTGATGTGATTCATTTTATATCATAATAATTATATGTATAAGTATATATAATTAAAAACTTTTTTATTTATAATATAATGATAATTTTTTAAATATAAATGTTACTTAATTTCTTTCCATAATTATCATTGAAAAATGGGAATGTTAATCATGCACACGTACGGCCTACCGTTTCCATGATTGTAACATTGGTTCATTTTTCATAAAAATCATTCATGATTGGTTTTAAAATTATAATTAGTGTTTAAATATGATAATAATTCCATTATTATTATTATGTAGGTGTTTTAATAATTACCCCTTTGACAATAGTTGTCCTACCAAAGTTGTTTTTGACGCATTAACCGAATATGGTCAAAACATCTGACTTAATCATTATTGATTAGGAAATTTTATATAACTTGTTTATAAGTGAAATAAAATTAATAATAAGCACAAAGATGTTTTTAAGAAAGTAGATAATTAACATAAGTTTATTATTTAGGAATATATAGGACTAGCATGACAAATCAGACTCTAGGTATGGGGTTTCGTCTCAATATACCTTCCATTGAGACTTATTTGTTATTATGAACCTAGTTAATTTCATATGGTGTATATACTACCCTACAAATTTTTATATCATGATTTTCATTTATTTAAGGATATTAAATGTTTCAATTGATGTTATTCTTTCACATATCTTATGATTCAAAAATTATTCATGTAGTAAGGGATTTCTTAACTCAATTTTAATTCATTGAGTTAAACTTCTATTTCATTGGTCATGTTATACCAAGAATATGTGTGAAATGACCTCTAATTTTATTATTTTTTATTTACACATTTTTTTTGGATTTAAATAGTTCATGCATAATTATTTCATTGATTTATTCTAAATCCAATGATACAATCTTTGTAAGGGTTTTTTTCGCCTCGCTTTTTCTTATGTGATATATATTCCATATTCACAACTTATTTTTGTTGTTTGCTGTATATACTCCCCATGAATGTATTTGATTATTATTATCTTAAATTTATGGGGTATTAAGTATCATTTTTTATGATCTATATTTCATGGGTTTTATGAGTTCAATGTTACCAAAGCAGTAATGGATTTTTGTTATAATTTTCCATCTTTGAGACATTTATTATGTTATAATCCTATATTATATTAGAAGATGTTCATACTGGTTTGTTGACATGTTATATCATGAATATCCTTATTCTCGAGATAATATAATTTTTATTTAATCTTATTCCATTCATGGGGTTAATGATTCAAATATTTCAAAGTGGTATGGGATGCTTTGGAATGTTTAAAGAGTATTTTCTTCAAGAGTATTTTTAATGAACTTTTAATTTCATTTCCATTCCCCAAAGTCAACAAAAAATTGTTGATAATTATCCTACACTAGGAATATTTTGTATCTATACCATCCTCATTCGTTATTAGAATAATTTCCCTGACCTAGAATCCACTAAACCAGTGCCCCGAACTGGGTCACCACATGACCTCAAGCGCACCTCCCCATATGCCAGAGGTTGCTGACTAGTAAAGAGGGTATAATGGATCATGTGGGAAGATTGTACCCTCTTTAATATAACAATAAACAATAGATAACATATTAAATAAAGTAAATAATAAATAATAAATGATAAACATTCATTTCTATCCATTTCCCAAATAGGGTAGAAACCACAACCCAAATAATAAATATGTTATATCATGTTAATAGTGCCAAAGGTGAAGAAAACCCAAAATAAAGAAAAAAAAATCGAATCCCAAAAATGGGTTTTAACTCTACGTCTAAATCCTCATCCATTCATAACCCAAGGCCAACTCAACTCCCTATTATAGGGCCTTTTCCCTTTTCCTAACCTGCAGCCAAGAAATCTTCTTGGGAGCCCAATTACAGCCCAAGCAATATGTGAGTAAAATTCAGTAGGACACTACTAATGATGTATGAAAAATATATAGTATAAACATATAGTTCATGAAATTACTAAATAAATGAAATTTTAAACAAATATAACTTGGTTTCCATTAGTTAACTGTATTCACTTTAACCATTTCAGTCACTCAATACGTTTTCATCACTTGTTCCATGGGTTATCCAATTACATCATTTAAACAATGGACAAAGTCGATAAATTACTATATGTAAGGTAATAATTCAAGTTCCCTATCTCACTAGGGATAAACATTTCACAAACCATTACATTACACTTACAATTGATCATTGGTCTAAGTAGTCTCATCAAATAAAACTGTTTGCAAATAGAGCCTCAGTACCTTTTCCTAACTCGTACATCATGGGGTGGGGTTTAGAGCCCCCAGTCTAACCTAGACCATGGGCATAGATCCTCAAGTACAATAACCCATAACTACCAATCCATGTTCACATTATTCTTCAACTATTTACCACTTATACCATTTTATAAACTGTATTCAACAATATACAAAACAAATCACCAATCATAAATTGTTCAATATATAAATCATTCTCATTCCATAACCCGATGAAATATTTACCATTTACAATTAATTTCTCATTAACTCGTTAATGTTATCCCAAATTCTCCCTTATGCTATATTATAAATCAAATTCCATTAACATCAATTTCATTTTCATTC
Organism: Viscum album; assembly: GCA_963277665.1. Taxonomy (NCBI): domain Eukaryota; kingdom Viridiplantae; phylum Streptophyta; class Magnoliopsida; order Santalales; family Viscaceae; genus Viscum; species Viscum album. The sequence goes on along the minus strand of OY728142.1, from coordinate 592,276,589 downwards.
CATGTAACCAATTAAACACCCTTATCATTTCATATTCATTCAACATGTGAACCATCATCAATCTCTAACCCATTTGCACATTTACCATTTACATTGCATAGCCCATTTAACCCAATTACCATTCTCATACATTAAACCATTTAGCATGTTCAAAAATTCCCATTCATTAACCAATTTAACACATTAACCAATTCTCATTCCTTAACCCATTTACACATTCTCATTTATATACATTAACCAAATTTATCCATTTATCATTCACATACCTTAGATAATCAATCAGTTACCCTTCATAATACATAACTCATTTAACCCATTAACATTTAACCAAATAACCTATTATACCATGCTAATAACTAGAAATAATTACTATTAGTATATCTTTATCATTAAAACTAAGTTGTAAGCATATTTACTAAGGGCTCTAATTCAATAAAATTAAACTTTATGCATAACATTATAATTGTCCACGTTTGGGAGTATTGGTGCACCCCATAGGTGGCCCTAAACTGGTCTAATCGTCTTCAATGCATCCCATGTGGATCATGATGGGTTAAATTCCTCATTTAACAAAAAAAATTACCAAATCTTACCAAAGTAATCAAATGCACAATAATAATGAACCAATAACACAACCACACGTGCACAAATTGACATCAAGACTATGGGATATAACTTGTAGAACACCTACCTTGAATATGTATATTAAAACTAATTAAATTTTTTCATATATTCGGATTCAAGAACCCTTGAATCCCAAACCTAATATTCACTGGAAAAAGTGGGTTTTAGTGCTTCAGAAGAAGAAAAAAAACCCAAGCCCTAATTTGGAAAATAGAACAAATATAAGTGTTAGACTCACTCGAAGATTTGATCTACACCCAATGGTGCTCCAAGAGGATTAGAATTTAAGTCTATTGACCCTTTGGAGGTATTGGTCAAAATGGTTCATCAATAGGGTTGATAGAGGGGAAATGAGGGTATAAATAGTGTGAGAAACCTTAAAATTCTTATGGGGAAATTGATAAAATACCCCTTTTAAATGGAATGCACAGTTTGGATGCACAGTTTTTCAAATTGTGTGCCAAATGTGAACCAACCTCTGTCCAAGAGGGGTTAAGTCACACAGTTGTCTGGGGGAGCCGGCACGATTTGACAAACTGTATGCCAATCATGAATAATATCTCTATCCATGTTCGCAGGGTTTGGCCTCCCACATTGAATGGTTTACTTAACCATGAATCCCACATCCTGGTTGCACATATTGGGTGCACGGTTACCTATAACCATGAACCAACCATAGAAATTACATAGGGTGTCCAAATTCCCCTTTCTTTGGTGTCCTAAACCCCCTGGACACCCATGAGCCTCCTTATACATTCAGTAAACATTCCATTAACCAAGTTTAAAAAGTTTAAACCAAAATTTAAATAGGGTAATACCTTCATGAAGTCCAGGATCTTAAAACCTTCCCACCTTATAACGGTTCATCCCCAAGAGGCACTTCCACACATCATTGAGATTCCGATGAAAAAGGATCAAGCAACTAGGCCTGCATATCCATCTCCCTCTCCTAAGTCTCTTTCTAAACATTATCATACTTCCATAAAACTCAACCCAAAGGAATTTCTTTTACAAAAAAGACTTTCTTACTATTATCCACAACATGAAATAGATGCTTCTCAAAGGACGCATCAATATCATACCAAACATCAACTATAAGAACTACATAGGTAGGCCTTAGAAAATTATGCCTAAATTGCAGCATAAGGAAGAATCACACACAACATCATACCATCGTTAAAGATCAAATCTGCACCCCATCAGTTTAATCCTCTCCACAAAACATGGCCCAAATCAATTGGTTCCATTATTTACTTATTTTTAAAACTCCAACAGTGACCCAGGCTCGACACCACCATAAGAAACACATATTTTCCGCAACCATATTTCTAGACCTATATAGATCCACAACTTGAGGCCCAACAGTCCCATTCCATAACCGAACATCCAAAACACAACCCAAATACTCATGGCTCTCAATTGATAAAGATATAAGTTGATACTAATTTTCAAGGACAAAATAATAAAGTGGTACTTACTTGATTTCATCCAACCTGAAACACTAGTCACATTATCAACCAACCCCTTTCCCGCTATGGTGCTCCCCACCATGCACTTTTCTCACCACCACTATCTTCTGGTGGTTGAAACCCTACCATTGAAAACAGTAACCAAAACCTCAACTCTAATTCCATAATATAACCGATGTGTTTCCCAACACACCACACCCAAACATCCATGAGGACTCCACCCAACATTGGCATCCAGCCTTGCTATCAAAACTACCCAAAATGGACATGCATCCACCATCCATTTCAGACCAATAACATCTTGACCACTCTCAAGTTTTCCTTCATTCCTAAAATGAACTTTCCCTAAAACATCAAACCAGTGATGGATTATAACTTACCTTGTTCAATCCCTTTTCGCATCATGTCGGATCATTCTTGACAGCTTGTCTCAAAACACTTATTTTTCTACTCTTGACATGTTATTCCATAAACCTTGAACGCATACCACGATCATTTGACGCACCTATCAGGGTTATTCCCTAATATATAGTAAATTATACCATCAATACATCCACTAAATTCACAAAAATAATCATTCTTTCACTACACCCATTAATATTACAAACAAAAATACCTTCACCACTAATAAATCAACTAAGACCAACTAATTGCTCTTCCAAAACCCCTTCTACATTTGAAATGAACTCATTATTCCTAAACATATACTAAAGGAAGTTGAAACCTCACGACCTTAATTCCTTTTCCTAGATAAGTTGATCTATCCCCAGATGACTCATATTGAAAAAATTCACCTTCACTATTGGTACGAAACTACTTCACATATCCAAGATGCTTTTACCCTAATCAACATTCCAAGGTAACTCAGACAAACATACTCAAGTCCATACCTGATTTATAATGAATTTATAACACCCAATATGCATTATATGGACCATCAATGATTATAATAGAGGCATCTTAGATTCTTCTTAGAACCAACTTGATCCAAAATCCAAAGCATTTCATAACCAACCACTACATCCAAGGCCCACATAGTCCTTCCTGAGGAACCCAAAATTTCACCTCATGGGTTTCTCATTAACGTCTCAATTCTACCACATCCACCTCATAGTTTTCTACACACCTCCATGACTGACTTACTACTCCCCACCTTAGGAGTTTCATTACCACTACTCTCCTCAAGTATCTCCAACCACCATATCCGAAACATAAAACAAAATAGGAACCCCAAAAACTTGGGTGTGGTCATCTAGATTCCACCATAATAGAAAAATCAACATCAACCACTCCCTATCATAGTGTCCGATAATTTCACCCATGACATTCTTCAACCTTCAGTCCATCCCAATGACAACACTCATAAACATTAAATGGTTTACTTCCAAACATTTATCTCCACATACACCACTCCTTGATCATAACCTCCAAGAGGACCCATATCCAACCAAAATACACCTAGGTAGCTAGGAATAAATACAGATCCCTCTTAGTATACTCAGGGTGATGTAAAGATATTTTTCATGATCATCTCCAGCTACAAGTACGCTAAGATATCATCGACGAGAACTTCATAACTATTCATCAATAATACCACCTCCCACTACTGGGACACCTTGACTTATTGAAAGATGGAGTCTTCATTTCTCACTAAGACCTCATCAACACCCAGTCACCATCACTCAAGTGGGGTTTCCAACCAAACTCACCACTACTTCCCATCTGTCTACAAAGTATCCATGAACCAATGTTTCTCATAGAAATATTTCCACCATGCCTTTTGGGATCTTATGGCACAACCGCAGTGGTTAAAAACTGAAACACAACATGCCACCATGTCAATTAAAAACCAATTATCCATCGTATATTGATTCTTCCAACTTTGGTTTCATAGATAAGTACATACGCTTATCCCAAGTCACTTGTTCACCCATCCCAAACAGCATCGGGTCTTACCAGTGCATGCCCACATATGGACCTCATCTAAGCCCACAAGGTCCCACACCTTTCTATGACTATACACTAATCCCAAATCTAAACTTAATGATCCATACATCACTAGAACCAAACATCTACCTACCCAACTAACCATACCTTTATTTTTCATCCTCATCAAACTAGAGGTATCATCGAAGTTCTCATACAACAACCCATCCTTTCACCCAAAAAGCCTAATTACATGACCACCAATCACCCTAGGTGTCACTCTCTTATCAAAAGTATCTATCCATGCCTCATTAATCCTTATATCATCCACAAAATTCAACTTACTTCCCACATCAAATGTTATAAACCATCGTTTTAGGAACCATAATAATCCTAACCCTTGACACCAAACTCAAATGATGAAGTGTTTCTTTAAAATACAAATTGAGGAATAATCATGATCTTTTTATTGAATCTCTATGACACCCACTAGTCATAATTTATTCCTCTAAATCACTCACTCTTTCTCCGCATTCCAAGGAACATGCAATATTGGGATAACCTTCCTCAAGGTCACCCTAGATTTACCCAAGACTATCAATGTAGTATCATAACTCAAGTCACATATCCCAAATCCATTGACCTTCCCACTTTGTCCTTTAGGCTAAACCTTCTCCTTTTCCAAATCCAAAGCATCCACCTATTCATCATGCACCCAAGAGCACTTAAAAAATGGCTAACCACTCTCATGGGTTAATCTCGAGGGTCGAACAACACAAACTTCCCAAACTATGGTTAACGATAACAAGTCACTTGGCCCTCTCTCTATGCTATATACATAAAACTTATAACAAGTCACCACTCATGGGTGTCTCTCCTACCCATGTCCTAGAAAAAATCATCCAACACATCGAAGAAGGAATTTAATCTAGGTTCCGGACCCATAATAACCCAACCACCACTAATAGCACCATGATCTAAGATATCCAATCCAAACTGAATGCAACCTGGTCGATCACAGCCCACAAGGGTTGCTACATCCATGCTACTAGACGATACCCATAAACCTCAAATACACAACTTGTCCAATGGTATAATAAGTACCACCCCTCAACTCAATACATCATGCTCACCAAGGTCTCCAAACTAAGGCATTATCACTAACCAAACTAACCATACACAGGGTATGTTCACAAAACTAGGGATACCCACTTCCCATGTCCCTTCATGTTATGACATACCTCATGCTAGACACTCAATTACACCATCTCTAGAAAACTTTAAAGGGTGTTGAAATGGAAACTCTCTAATCATATTAAACATGATCAGTATGAACCACCCTAGTAATTGTTCCATCGTCTGTATAAAACGAGAAAATTTCACATATAACTTATCCTCTCCTTAGTCACCCTAGACCAAGGGGGTATCTTGCTCTACTATTGGTGTAGAATTATAATAAATACCCTCATGTCACCAAAAAAAATATACATCATCATGGTGTCACTTCTCTACAGTTATAAGCATGACTCTTAGAATACATAACATCAAGATTCCACAGTTTACACAAAATAAGGCTCTCCACTATCCATAAACATCCCATTTTGTAAACACTATACTAATGAACATTGTTCCAGCTAGAAAACTACCCTACCATACCTACCATAGTTTATGGTCAATAGAGACAAACCAAATCACACATCCATAATCCATTTTTACCAGACAACCCATTTTAACTATTTCCACTTTCACAACATAAATCTTTCTATCTAAGGAACATTTCTCATTACACAACTTGTTCCAACCAAAAAATTTAACTCATTTACAAGATATCATTTAATAAAAAAAATTCAACCATTATTTAACATTATTTCCATTTACCCATTTTTATCATCTCTATTAGAAACACTTTTTCAAATTTTCAACAAAGAAAAATGAATTCTACCCTTCATGTCCCACACATACTTCCCATGTGTTCCTACCATGATACATTCCACCTATATCTTAAGGTTACTATAATTATTCATGAATTCACAATCTCATTCCATTCCAATCATGAGAAAAATATCATAAAATAGTCACATCACACAACAAGTGCACCACCCATTGATGAAATATCATTCAGCCGTAACAAAAAACACCATGAACAACAATCCCACCCTGGGAACTTGGGTTTTCCCCCATACATGGGTTAACTACTCCCAAGAACATGGTCATTTACATGGAACAATGAATCATAATCTCTCATATACCATTCCAAAATAGTAAGACAGAGAAAATAACTCCTTGGATACCACTTTATAACATCCCCAACCTGAAATCCACTAAACTGATTCCTGGATACGGGTCGTCATATGACCTCAAATGTGCCACCCTATATGCCAGAGGTTTCTAATGAGCAGTGAGGGTCTAATGGATCACTTGGGGAGACTATACCCTCTTTACTAGAGTAATCCACCGCAGATAACATATGAAATAAAGGAAATAATGAACAATAAATTAAAAACATATATCACTAACCATTTCCCAAACATGGTACAAAATAAAAATCCAAACAATAAATATTTCATGTCATGATAATAGTTCCAACGGAAGAAGAAAGCCAAAATAAATACAAAAAACTAGATCCCCAAAATGGTACCTAACTCCATGTGTATTTACTCATCCATGAACAACCCAATCCCAACTCAAATCCCCAATATAGGGCTATTTCCCTTGTCCTAAACTGCAACCAAGAAATCAACTCAGGTAACAAATGGTGGCTCGAGCAGGGTGTGAGTACAACTCAGTAGACCACCACTAATGGTGTTTACAAAATATCTTGTCTCAAAAGATAGTGCATTCAAGTACTAAATAATTGAAAAAGTAAACAAAGATATCTTTGGTTAAATTAGATAACAATATTCACTTTAACCATTTTAATCACTTCATCCATTTTCATCACTTGTTTTATGGGTGAGAAAATTATATCATTTAGACAATGGTTGAAGATGGTCAATTATGGCGCATAAGGGAATAAGTCATTTTTCTTATCTCACTAGGGATAAAAATTTCTTAAACCAATACATTCTACTTACCTTGGATCTTTGGTTGATGTAGTCTCTGAACATGAAACTGCTATGGGAATAAAGCCTCATTCCCCTTCTCTAACTTGTGCATTATGGGGTGGGGTTTAGAGCCTTAGTCTAATATATCCCATGGTCATAGATCCTCAAGTGAAATACCCCAAAACTAACAATAAATGTTCACAAAATTCTTTAAATATTTACCACATATACACTTTTATAAATCGTATTCAACAATACACAAAAAAAATCACCATTCATAGATTTTTCAATACATAAATCATTCTCATTCCATAACCCGATGACATATTTACCATTTACAATTCATTTCTCATTAACTTGTTAATGTTATTCCAAATGGTCCCTCGTTGCATATTATCAATCAAATGTTGTTAATAGCAATTTCATGTTCAATCTATGTTAACCAATTAAACACCATTAGAATTTCATATTAATTCAACATGTAAATCATCATCAATCCCTACCCCATTTTCACATTTTCTATTTACATTTCATAGCCCATTTAACTAAATTACCTTTCTTATACCTTAACCCATTTATCAAATTCAATAATTCCCATTCATTAACCAATTTAATCAATTCACCAATTCACATGATTTAACCCATTCACACATTCTCATTTACATAACATAGCCCAATTTATACAATTATCATTCACATTCATAGATAATAAACCAGATACCCTTCACAGTCCATAAAACATTTGACCTATTAACATTTAACCAAACAACCCATTATTTCATGCTAATAACTAGACACAATTACCATTATTGTCTTTTTTTCAATCAAACTAACATGTCAACATATTTACCATGGTCTCTAATTCAACACAAATCAACTTCATTCTTAACATTACAATTTTCCATGTTCGGGAATATTGGTTCACCCCATGGGTGGCCCTAAACCAGTCTAATCATCCTCAATGCATCCCATAGAAATCATGAGGGGTTCAATTAATTATTTATTCAACTATTGTACCAAATATAACTAAAGGAATCAAAATTCATGACAAGAAGGAACCAATAAAACAACCACACATTCCAAATTGACATCAAGACTATGGGATACAACTTGTAGACCACCAACCTCAAATTTATTAATGAAAACTCACTTAACCTTAGTATTAGATCTATATTAAATAACCCCCTAAATTCTTAACCTAATATCAGTTTTAAAATGAGTTTTTTAGGGCTTAAAAAGAATTAGAACAAAAATAAAATTCATAATCTTGAAAATAGAGAAAAGATAACCATTAGACTCACTCAAAGCTTCAATATACACCCAACAAGACTCTAAACAACATAGAATCGAAGGAGATTGTCCCTTGGGAAATCCTGGTCAAAATGGTAGATCACTAGGTTTGACAGAGAACAAACGAGGGGATAAATTGGGTGAGAAACCTTAAAATTCCAAGGAGGAAATGGGAAAATACCCCCTTTTAATGGGGTGCATGATTTGGCCACATGTTGTTTCAAATCATCTGCCAACTATGCGCCAACCTCTATCCAAGATGGGCTAAGTCACATGGTTAACTAGGGAGACCACACGGTTTGAAAAACTATGTTCAAACTATGTTGAATGGATTTGTCCATTTTTTCAAAGTTTGGCCTTCCCCATTCCGTGGTTTACTTAACCGTGCAACCCACCTCCTAAATAGCATGATTTGGGCACACAGTTACCTCAAAAACCATTCAACTTATAGAGGATGGCCAAATTCCCCTTTCTTTCATGTCTTAAACCCCCTAGAAACACATGATCCTCTTCACACATTCATTAAACATTCTATTAACCAAATTTAAGAGGTTTAAACCCAGATTTAAATAGGTACATACCACCACAAAGTTTGGGATCTTACACTCTGGATGTATTATGTTTCTTTCAAATATATTGTTATGAAACTCTTTTATTTTACATGGGTTGATTATGTGCTAAATATATTATTATGAAACCTGTTTCTTTTCTACAGATTGATTAAGTGATAAATATATTTTTGTGGAACCCATTTATTTTCCATGGTTTAATCATGTTATAAATAGTTTTTTATTTGACCTATTTATTTTCCATGAGTTAATCATCTTTCAAAGAGATTTTTCTAAAACCCATTTCTTTTCCATGGGTTAATCATGTTTTAGATAGATTGTTATTTAACCCATTTATTTTCCATTTTTTAATCACATTTCAAAAATATTATTTTGAAACCCATTTATTTTCTATGGTTTAATCATGTTTTAATGAGATTTTTTTGGAACGCATTTCTTTTTTATGGTTTAATCATGTTTCAAAGAGATTATAGTGAAACATGTTTCCTTTTAATGGTTTAATCATGTTTTGAAAATAATAATGGTTGATTTGTTGAGTTTTGATGAATTATATATGTATTTAGTTCTTAGACATTATAAATGACGGGTGTTCCCAAATAACATTGTGTGATCCCATTGTAACTTATATAATGGTTGTGCCCAGATAGCACCCTAATGTAATGGTTTACTCTAGATATAGAAGTCAACCATATTGGTTATTCCATTTTTAAGGGTTATGTAAGGGTTATATGAGATGATGTTCCATGATTCTAACATGTTTTATATATGCTTTCTATGGGTTTATGATGTTTATTTTGACCAGTATTGATATCACATGGCTCGTGATTATCGATTCTTATGACTATTTCCTTTGATGAATACCTATGCTATGTTTTCATGTTTTATAATCTAGGTATTGATGGGTATGAATATTATTATGTTATACTCATGAATTTTGATTATGTCATCATACTATTATTCTCTTCTTATTATCACTAATGAAATTAATTTGTTAATGCTTTTGTTTTCCCTTACTGAGCATTTGAGCTCAAAATTCTTTTGTTTCCTTTTCCCCATGTTTTAAATAATGATTTTAAAAAATTTATGTCTATAAAGGATTTCATAAGGATTATGTTGATAACCTACTGTGAAAAAATAAAATCTTGGTTAAATATAAGAAATATTCTTTTTATGACTTCTGAATTGTTTATATAGGACTTCATCCTAATTATTTAAAACTATAAACCTAAAATGTCTTCCAGAATGTAAGTGATCCAAGTTTTCATTTTGATATTGTATGGTTTTGATGGAAAAATTTTGGTCACAATTATCATTATCATGGAAGGAAATGAAAAGTTATGGATTTCAGTATGGTATTTGGGAGTGCAGGTCCTGGACTATTATATTTGGTATTAAAGGTTGGTTTAGATAACAATGGAGATTATGATATTTTAATATGAGGTTGTCTTAAGAGTTATGGATACATTAATAGGTCTATAAGCTTAAGGATGACCATAAGTTCAAAGTATTGGACACCCCATTGAGGTTTTAAATGATGAGATCTTAAAGTGGTTTTCTGAGAAATTTTTTATGAGTTATTTCTAACCCTTATGATCAAAATGAGTTTTTTTAGGAAGCAATTAGTTTTCATGTTTAATGAGAAAAAGGGAAAAATAATTAATGAAAACCCATCGTATCTAGCTGGGCGGTGGATCTTGAACCCTTGATCGAAGGATGTTAAAAGGTTTTCACCTACCACTAGCCTATATGATGTCTTAGTTAGTACAAAATTATTACATGTTAAGATTAAGTTTATTTCAGAAACATATGGTATTTTATTTGAAAAATAATGTTTGAATTGTATTGGAAGAATATATGATCAAATCCTTTTAATATTTGGGTTTCAAACTTAGTAAACAAATTTTTGAATAATTTTAAGGATACTTATTTATAGAATGGTTTGGTTTGAACTTGAGGTGTTAATTTTGAAAATTAATGTATCATTTGAATTTTTACTCATTTTGGGAATTATCTTACCATGTTTTAAACATTTTGGTTTTGGTTGATGTCTAAATATAGGTGGAATATCTTTACTATCCCTTTTATGGTTATGCAGTCTATAATTTTTTTTTAAAGATTTAGGTGTGAAGAAATGTATCTTGAATACTCATCATCTGGAGAAAAAGATGATATTCTGGTAAAGGATGAAATTCACTTTTCAAGTAAGTATATTTCATTATGTTTTCATTCTAGATGGTGAAATAAATCCTTCAACATTAAGAAAAAGGATCTTGAAATAAAATTTTATACTATTACCATATTTTATGATGATATCAATGACCATTTCCATGCCTACTTGGTTTGTGATTTTTTCATCATTGAATTTATCTTGATGAAATTCTCTATCACTCTCTATTAGTCCATGGGAATTATTTTTTCCTTCTAAATTAATATTTTAATTTCCAACCAAATTTCTCCCTATGTTGAATACTAGTTATGTGTAACTTCTAGTTACTTTTATGTTTCTCACCTCCCCTTTTCAAGATAATTTTTTATTAACCATTTTTATGATGTGGGTTTCAATAAAGGAATTCTAAAAATGTTAATATTATGATAACCAAGATGTATTTTTAAGGAGAAATTCATTTTAAGGGGGGTAAGGATGTAACATCCCAAGATTTTAATAAATATCTTCTTTCAAATTAATATAAATTATTTAATATCTTGTGTTACACATAATTCATAGTTTATCTTTCATTTTATGTGCCACCAATTTTATCTTGTGTTTCATGCAACATTGAGTTCCTTTGATGAGTTATGTTGCACACAATCCTATGTCTTACTGAACAGAAATATAATATTAATATTTAATATGATAGTTATCACCTAGACATTGGATTGGAGTGATTGAATATGATTAACTAAATTATAAATATATGGTTTAAACATGTTTATATAATTAATTAATTATTTTCCAATTAATTATAAATGAAAATAAAGTCCAATTAAATATAAAGGATGTGTTTTTTAGAAAACTATTTTTATGACTAGAATGATGTTTTATCTTAATAAATTAAATTAATCACTATTATTGAAGGATATAAATTAAATTTAAATTTTATATGCTTAATAAAAAAAATTAATTCATAAATTAAGTTTTATAGGGTTATGATAAGAATAAATCCACATTTAACCATAAAAAGTTGCATATCTCTAAAAGGTGGTTTTACCACCTTTTAATGAAGCCCCTATTTCAAATATAATTTTTGAAAAAAAAATTATTTTAATTTTAAAGAATAAAATTATTTTTTTAAAATGTAATATCATAATTTAATTTAGGTAAATTTTTGGTATTTTTTAAAAGAACTTTCATATTTGGATGAATATTGAATGACACCAAATTTTAATTGAAAACTGTTTTTTTGTCTAAATAATTTAGTGTTAGATTTTATTTTTAATTGGTTATAAAGTATAATTAGATAAATATTATATAATTTAATACAATTTTTTTCATTGGAATCATTTTCATAGTGATTTTAGATATAAAAACATAGCAAACTTATGAAAATTTTCACTTTAAAAATATGCTCTCTCGTCCTTTCTGTAGGATTAATTTTAAATTAATTTCCACCGCTTCTATGATTTAAGTTTTTGAAAAATATATTAAATCTTTTTATTAATAATAATTTATAATTTATAATAAGTTTAAATTATTTTTTTACCAAAAATATTAATGAAATAAATTTTAATTAATTGTTGTTATTAAGGTAAAAATGAGTTTACTTAGTGGTTAAACTTTAATCTTAAGGGTCCAAATGAAAAATACACATGTCCAAAACTAATTGGATTTAAATTATTCCAAAATATACCCTATTGGATATAATTTGGATCATTATTTGAGGAAAATTATGTAATATAGACCTCTTAATAGTTTTTACCTTTTTATATTTAAAATAATGTCCATCCTCCTCCAATATAAAAAGTCACTCACCCTCCCGATTTCTTCACAACTATAAATGTAAAGACCTGGAAATTACATGTAATTTTTTTTAATTATATGGGAATTTTACGAGCCTGTGAAAATTGACAGCGAATGATTACAAGTCCTGGTGTGCCAAAAATGAATTTCTAACCTTTTTTTAGGTACGTTCAGTAAACATGCGAGCGAGTTTTTGTAAATTTTGAACCGGTGCTCGGAATTGAAATCTGAGGGAACCGTTGAACTCATAGTGCCGATATTATCCTAATGATACATTCACCTCGACCACAGTAGGTCGTGGGTGAAAGATATGTTTTGGGTTTTTTGTGGAAATGAAAAATAAAATAAATAAACTTTTATTTTATTTTTAATAAACCTCTCTACATGGGATATGATGGTGGGTACCAATCGAACTAAAACAGCCATTTTTAATTCAACGGTGGGGACCACCTGAACCCCCTTTAATGGGAGGAAATCTTAAAACTTCCCCTTTAATGGGAGGAAATCTTAAAACTTCCCCTTTAATGTGAGGTAACTCTTGAACGTCCTCCCATTATTTAATTATGCCAACGTGGTAAAATTAATTGTGCCAACAATTAATTATGACAATAATTAAATTGTTACACATAATTTAATTTAAGTTTGAATTTAATCTCTTGGGGTTTTTGGGAGTGTTTTGGAAAAAGATAGGAGCTTTGGAGAAACTCATTATCCAACAAAGAATGCACTCCATAGTTGAAGAATGAGGACGACGTTCGAGCCGAATTCAGAAGTGTCTTGCGGAAGCAACGAACACTGATCCCCAATGACTTCATCTCCTTCATCGTGACCTCTGTCAACAAACCTCTAAGGTAGGGGTTTAATTATGTGTGAATAATATTTCCCCATTTTTTTCCCTTCTAAACCAAGAATATGGATCAACTCTCTAACTAATTGATCCGAGAATGTTTTATTTTGTAGTTTTGGGAATAATTATTGTCAAAGGTTGTAGGTTTTGATGTTTTATATACCCCTAATTCTTTCTTGATGTTCTTTGTGATACAAATATTGTTTAACTTCTTGCTACCGCACTAACGTGGAGGGTGCGTGCCAAACGAACATGGCCCGACCTCACCACAATCCCTTGTGGTTTTTGATGAAATCTTTGCGACGGAGGAAGACTGCAACTGAGCCGTCCACCAACGAAGACGTGGGGCATGACCTCATCATGCGGAGAGGATGGCTGGCCCTCTGGCTAGCCGCAGCTGCCCCACTACACCACAGCTTCCCACCGCATTGCGGTCGCCCGCCGCACTACGGTGCCTCGCCGCACCGCAGCAACCCCCGAGGCGCCCAGTGCGAGCCGAGCCGGACTAAACGGGTAGGGCCGCCCAGCGTGGGTCAAGCTGGGCTGGACCCAGTGGGTCTGGGTGACTCGAACCAGGCCGGATTGACCCATCCCAAATTGGGTAGGTCCGACCGAGTCAGACTGGACCCAGACCAACCTCGACTCATTAACGCTCTTTTGGCCATAACTTTGGCACTGGGAATCCGTTTGACGAACCGTGTATGGAGCCGGAAACCTTAGAGTGAGACGGTACTTTTGGTATACCTAAAATTATTTTTTGATAAATTTGGGCTATGGTTGGGTGAGATTGAGCACGAATCCTACCCGGCCCTCAGGACTAAAATGTCAATAACTTACCGACCGGACATCCAATTGACGCACAATCTATTGCGTTGGGACCCCTATTATGTGACGGTCCTTTGGGATACTTCTTTGAGGGACTTCATGGTAGTTGGAGTATCTAATAGTGGATTTAGGTGGGGAACCTCCTATAGACAAGCGATCTTAGTGTGGGAACCCTGTAGCTGGTTGTAACATGAGAAAGGGATCCTTTGTGGGTTTGTATTTGAGGATCCCACATGGATATGCTCTAGGAATCCATGTGGGACTACTCTAGGATTCTGTGTGGGTATGCTGTACTAGGATCCTATGTGGGTCTGACGACGTACTGACGATCTACTAGGATCTTGTGTGGGTCTCATAACGTACTGACGATGTACTAATATCATGTGTGGGTCTAACGATGTACTGATGATGTACTAGGATCTTGTGTGGGTCTAACGACGTACAAACAATGTACTAGGATCCTGTGTGGTTCTGACGACGTACTGAAGATGTACTAGGATCCTGTGTGGGTCCAATGATGTACTAGGATCCTGTGTGGATCTGAGGAGGTACTAGGATCCTTTGTGGGTATGATGATGTATTACAATGTACTACAATCCTCTGTGGGTATAATGATGATTTAGGATCCTTCGTGGGACTGCCTCTTAATAGATTAAGATGAATTAGTAGTTACATTTAATCATCTCTTCTATTGTACCTAAGTTATACCTGGTGTGAGATGAGTTTGTACCTTATGTTATTTACCTTCATGGTGATACCGTTGTGGTATTCTTCTGTGTGGTGTACCTATGTGGTACTTACCTTCGTGGTATTCCTTCCTTTGTAGAATAGTTGAGCTTCAGGAATTTGAGTTGGACATTATGTTTACTCATCATGAGATGGGTTTACTTAATAACATTGGTATATGTATGGGAATATACCTAAGTAGGGTTGACAGTTTCTTACTTGCTTTGTGGTTTATCCTTTGTGGATATTGTGAGACCTTTAGGGTCTCGGGGTCCCTACTGAGTATCGTTATACTCACCCTTGCATGGGCTATGCCCGCACCTTGTTGTGTTTGGTGTAGATGATGGAAAAAACTGACTGAGGATGAGGGTACCAGGACTGGATGTAGCTCGGAAGTGGACATTAGACGAGCCGTACCATAGAGACGACCCGATCGAGAGTTTTACCTACCCTTCAGGTAAGATCCTTGGAGAGTGTTCATAGGATCTATTTTCAGTTATTCTTGTACTTTTCAGTTTTATTGTACTTTACAGTTGGGCTTGTATTCTGGCCCTTTTTTCCTTTCAGTACACACTCTTATTACTATACAGTTCACTTGTGTTTGTATCTTGTTGTGTTCTTGGTTGTGCATGTTATAGGTTATAAAGGCAATGTCTTCCCGGTTTTAGAGAATATGTCTTTCGGTGCTAGTCTCCAGCCCCTGGCCTATGGAAGGTGGGCTTGGGGTAGTCACGGAATGGGCCCCGGGGGATGGTTCATGACAAATTGGTATCAGAGGAGTTGGTTTTACCATATAACATTGGACTCTGATCTTTTTAATGTAAATAGTGTTAAGTGTAGTGAGTGTGTTTTTTAGTTTAGGGAATCTAGTGTTGGTGCAGGGGCCGATATATTCATACACCAGGACCATGTATTCTGATTTCCAACTCAGTGCACGAAAACACTAATTGTGTATGTTTTTTTCAAGAGTTTTCTTTGTGATATCTTTGAGTCAGATCACCAGGTGCAACATATTTACCATGGATCACATGTTTCTTTTCAGGATGCCTCCACACAGATAGCCAGCTAAGGTTCTGGGTATTGTATGCACTGATATCCCACCTATAGATGAGGCCTCGGTGTAGGTCCCTATTCTAGTGGAGGCACTAGCAGTACCATTACCCGTTGGGAAACCGATGCCACTTGCCCCAGCAGTAGAGGGTTCACGCTGCTTGATTGCATTGCTTGAGTTCCAGCGCTAGAGACCACCTAGGTTCAGGAGAGAGACGGACCCACAGGCGGCTGAGGATTGGATGGAGGCCGTGGTGAGAGTTTTCTGACTGGTAGGGACACCAGATGATCTCATGGTGATCCTTGATGCCAGTCTACTATAGGCAGTAGTAGGCAGATTGTGGAGCTTGATGCTCCAGGTTCACGATGAGGTGACGTTTCTTTGGGCAGACTTCGAGAGCCTATTTCAGGCAGAGTTTGTCCCACCAACTCTTCACGCAGTGAACATATAAGAGCTTCTTCATCTATAGTAGGGTAGCATGACAGTGTCTCAGTACTCAGCAAGGTTCGCCGACCTCTCACACTACTCCACAGATATGGTGAGGGACCCATTTTTCAAGTCTCGGACCTTTGATTAGGGACTCAGGCAGGAGATCAGAGCTCCAATGATTTCTCTCAGTATCCCGATGAAGGAAGGGGTGTTAGAGTGAGCCCTTTTAGTGGATATTTTTCTTGTTGAGTAGTCACCAGCAGCAAGACCCACCACTATTCATCACGTAGCGGAGTCTTCTGCAGCTGGAAGTATACAGATGTCACTGAGGTCCAAGAGGACCAGAACTATAGGTGGATGACCTCATGACTCAGGATCAGTTGTACGGGGTATGGGAGACAGAGCCCGTCATGTGAGGAATAGTAAGTGTTTCACATTCGATGGGCAGGGTCACATATCTCGTGACTATCCGACCTGCCATATGGATGATCAGCAGATGGTCGAAGGGTCTCCCAAGTAGAGAGAGAGGTTTGACCGAGGAGTTCCGCAGGGAGCAGGCGGATGTGGTAGAGGAGCTAGACATGCATCTGGAAATGGGTGATGATTCGAGATGTTATTGCCACCACCACCAGGAAGTCCACCCTGACTGCAGGGAGAAGGTGGATAGGGGAGAGCTCTGCTCCAGGCAGCTAAGTCCTACGATCATGGCTCTCTAGAGATGATACGAGGTGTGATCTGCATCTAATCAACCTTAGTTGTAGTACTTATAGACATAGGTGTCATCCATTCTTTTATTACCACTACCCTCGTTTGTAGCTTGAAGATTCTGAAGGAGTTGTTGGCTCTATCCTTATGGTTAGATACTTCTAAGAGAGAGGATTAGATGATTACACACTGGTTTCGGCAGTGTGAGCTTACTCTAGGAGGCGAGAGCTTCGGCTGGGATCTCCTAGTAGCGGCGTCGAGGCCTTACGACGTCATCTTGGGTATGGACTGGTTATCTACAATCCATTCATAGATCGAATGTATTTGGTGCAAAGTGCGGTGTGTCCGCACGGATGGTACTAGGTTTACCTTCACTAGTGAGAAGGGAGCCTTTGCAGCACAGGATGGACTTACCCGGAGGAGAGTGAATCTGATAACTCTTCAGTTGGATAGACTTACCCTCTGAGTAGTTGATGTAGAGAGTCTGAGCTATCCTGAAGTGGTAGACCGGTACGTAGATGTCTTCCCTAATGATGTTTGAGGTCTACCTACTCACAGAGAGGTGGAATTTTACATTGACTTGTACCCTAGGACGACATCGATATCTACACTAGCATATTGGATGGCTCCCCGTGGAGCTTCATGAGCTGCGGGTATAGCTGGAGGACTTATAGGAGAATGGATTCATCCGGCCCAGTGTTTCTCCTTGGGCAGCCCCAATTTTGTTCACCAAGAAGTAGGATGGGAGATTGAGACTTTTTGTCGACTATCGGCGCCTGAACCAGGTGACCGTGAAGAAAAAGTACCCACTCTCAAGGATTGATGACTTCTTTGATCATTTGAAGGGATCATGGTGGTTCTCAAAGATAGATCTCAGATCAGGTTATCACCAACACAGAGTACGAGAAAAGGATGTGTAAAAGATGTCTTTCAGATTTCTGTATGGCCATTATGAGTTTTTGGTCATGTCGTCTGGAATAACCAATTCTCAAGTAGTGTTCATGGGACTCATGAACAGTATATTCTATCCATATCTTGATCTCTTTGTAGTAGTCTTCATCGACAACATACTGATATACTTGTATACTGAGGAGGATCATTCCTATCATTTGCAAATAGTTCTATACACACTCTGAGAGCACCATCTATATGGTTAGATCTCTAAGTGCTAGTTCTGGATCCGAGAGGTTCACTTTCTGGTACATGTCATCTCGAAGGCTAGAGTTGTGGTGGATCCAGCGAAGATTGACGTGGTACTTTCTTGGGAGCCACCCAAGAGTGTGACGGAGGTACGGAGTTTCATGGTTTTGGCTGGATACTACCAAAGGTTTGTTCCAGATTTATCTATAGTTTTAGCACCTTTATCAGTGTTGATAAAGAAGGGGAAACCCTTCATTTGGTCATAGAGATGCCATTAGATTTTTCAGGAGTTGAGGCGGAGGTTGACTAGTGCCCCCATATTGAGGCTACCAGAGGAGGGAGTTGGGTACGTGGTCTACTGCGACGCATCAGGGACCAGACTCAGATTTGTCTTGATGCAGGAGCAACCATTTATCGCATATAGTTCTCGACAGCTGAGACAGCATGAGAATAACTACGCTACCCATGACCTGGAGTTAGCAGTAGTGGTCTTCTCCTTGATAATGTGGCGACATTACTTGATGGGAGAACATTTTACAGTCTACTCAGATCACAAGATTCTCATGTATATCTTCTCTCAGAAGGACCTGAACCTGATACAGTGACGTTGTCTTGACTTCCTCTGGGACTATGAATTCAAGATAGTCTATACTTCTTGGAAGGGGAACGTTGTAGCAGATGCACTTAGCAGGAGATCTTATATACAGCTGCTAGGTGAGGCGATGGAGCAGCTGGCTGCTTTACAGATATCCTTTGTGGATCGTGATATAGAAGCTTCTCTTCATCCTCCTATAATTACTCACCCACTTATTCAACGAGTTAGGGAGGTGTATCGTGGGGACGCTGACTGCGAGGCTGAACGTGCTCAGATATCCACAGGACAGGCACCTAATGGATTTTCTAAAGGTGGGGAGCACATCATCCTCTTCAGAGGACGTACAATGGTACCAGTGTCACTTCGGGAGAAAGTGTTGAGGGAGTTACACACATAACCTCTATCAGTTTATCCAGGAGTGGCGAAGATGTACCAGGATCGCCAACGATAGCACTGGGGGCTGGGAATGAAGAAAGCAGTAGCAAAGTTTGTCTCTCAGTGCCTCATTTATCAGCAAGTGAAGGTGGAGCATCAGGTACCAGCAGGCTTGGTTTATCCTTTAGAGGTCCTGGAGTGGAAGTGGGATGGGATATCCATGGACTTCATGACAGTACTTCCACGTACATCTATAGGTAGTGATTCTATCTGGGTGATTGTAGAACGACTCACCAAGTCAGCCTACTTCCTATCGATTAGAGAGCAGGGTTCACTTGAGATCTTTGGATGCCTCTATGTAAAATAGATTGTGAGGATATATGGATTACCCTCGAATATTGTCTCCGATAATGATACGCGCTTCACTTTCTAGCTATATAAGGGGTTTCAGGAGGCTTTAGAGACGTATCTTTGTTTGAGCACCGCTTTCCATCCTCAAATGGATGTCCAAACTGAGCGGATCATTCATACCCTCGAGGACATGATTTTTTCTTGCGTCCTCGACTTCAGTCGTAGATGGAAGGATCACTTACCTTTTTGGATTTTTCATAAAAAAAATAGCTATCATTCCACCATTGGGATGGCACCTTTTGAGGTGTTGTACGGGTGACCTTGCAGATCACTTTTGTGCTGGACTGACCTAGGGAAGTCAGCACTAGTGGGACCAGATATGGTATGGGCTACCACGGAGAAGGTGCAAGTCATCCAAGAGCATATGAAGACTACACAAATTAAGAGGAAGTCCTATGTAGATAGGAGACGGAGACCTCTGGAGTTCGAGGATGGTGACCATGTCTTTCTATGGGTCTCTCCTCGATGAGTTTTGTGGAGATTTGGCCGGGGCGGAAAATTATCTCTGAGGTTCATAGGACCCTTCATGGTCCTCAGCAGAGTTGGCGAGGTGGCTTACTGCTTAGATCTACTCCATCAGTTACACTGGGTGCATTACATCTTCCATGTATCCTAGCTGAGGAGATACGTGTATGACCCTTCTCACATCATCGACCATGGTGAGCTGGACATCGATGATGGGGTGACGTTTGCAAAGGTTCCAGTAGAGATTGAGGATCGACATGAGCGGGTCCTTCATGGGTGGTCGATACCTCTAGTGCATGTTCGCTGGCAGCACGGGAACCTCCAAAAGAGCATATGGGAGCGGGAGGCTCAGATACGTGGTCAGTACCCCCACTTGTTTCCTTAGTTTGAGTTGTGTCTTACGGGGACATAAATCCCTGAGGTGGGGAGAATTTAAAGACCAAGAAATTCCATGTAATTTTTTTTAATTATATGGGAATTTTACGAGACCGTGAAAATTGAAGTCACATGATTCTAAGGCCCGGTGTGCCCAGAATAAATTTCTGAACTTTTTTTTCGGGTACTTTCAATAAATGTGCGAGCAGGTTTTTGTAACTTTTGAACCAGTGCTTAGAATTGAAATCTAAGGGCACTGTTGAACTCGCAGCGCCGGTATTCACATAAGGAGACCTTCACCTCGACCGTAGTAGGTCGAGAGTGAAATATAGTATTTGGGTTTTTCATGGAAATGAAAAATAAAATAAAATAAACTTTTATTTTATTTTTAATAAACCTCTCCATATGGGATATAGAGGTGGGGACCACCCGAACAAAAACATCTATTTTGAATTCAAATTTGGGGACCACTCGAACCCCATTTAATGGGAGGAAACCTTAAAAATTCCCATTTAAATGGGAGGTAACTCTTGAACTTCCTCTCATTATTTAATTATGCCAACATGGTACAATTAATTGTTTCAACAATTAAATTGTTAGACTTAATTTAATTTAAGTTGGAATTTCATCTCTTGGGGTTTTTGGGAGAGTGTTGGAAAAAGAGAGGATCTTTGTAGAAACTCATTCTCTAAAAAATAACGCACTTCTGAATTAAAGAATGAGGATGACGTTCGAGCTGACTTTGGAAGCGTCTTGTGAAAGCAATGAATGCCAATCCCCAATGACTTTGTCTCCTTCCTCGCGACCTCCATCAACAAACCTCTGAGGTAGGGGTTTAATTATGTTTGATTAATTGTTTCCCATGTTCTTCTCTTCCAAACAAAGAATTCGAATCAACTCTCTAACTAATTGATTTAAAGATGTTTTCTTTTGAGGGTTTTAGAATAATTATCTCCAAAGGTTGCAGGGTTTGATGTTTTAGATACCCCCTCATCCGTTCTTGATGTTCTTCATGATTCAAAATTTTTTGAACTGCTTGCTACTGCACTAACGCGGATGGTGCGGTCCAACCGAACATGGATCAACCTCTTCATAATCCCTTATGGTTTTTGATTAAATCTTTGTGATGGTGGAAGACGACAACCGAGCCAGCTGCCGGTGAGGGGTGCGGTACGTGACCGCACCGCGCGGAGAGGACGGATGGTCATCCGTCCAGCCACTGCTACCCCACAGCACCACGTCCACCCCCGAGCTGCCCAGCGTGGGCCGGGTCGGACCCAGTGGTCTTGGTCGACCCGAACCGGGTCGGGTCGACCCAGGCCAAGTCGGGTCGGTATGATCGGGTCAGACCAGTCCCATACCAACCTCGACCCATTAACGCTCTTTTGGCCATAACTTTGGCACTGGGAATCTATTTGACAAACCTTTTGCGGTGCTTAAAACCTTAGAGTGAGATGGTCCTTTTGGTATACCTCACATGAGTTTTGGATAAAGTTGGGGTATGGTCGGGTTGGATCGAGCACAAATCCAATTGGGCCCTCGGGATTAAATGTCCAATAACATACAGATCGTGCATCCGATTGACACACCATCTATTGTGTTGAGACCCCTATTATGTGGTGGTCGGATACTTTTTCATGGGACTTCATGGCAGTTGGAGTATCGACTAGTGTCTTGAGGAGTGGAACCTCCCGGAGACAAGCAAGCTTAGTGCGGGAACCCTGTAGATGGCTATAACATGAGAAAGGGATCCTCTATGGGTCTGTATTTGAGGATCCCACATGGATATTCTCTAGGAATCCATGTGGCACTACTCTAGGATCATGTGTGGGTCTAACGATGTACCAGTATCTTGTGTGGGTATGAAGATGTACTAACAATGTACTAGGATCCTATGTGGGTCTGACGATGTACTAGGATCCTGTGTGGGTCTGACGACATACTGACGATGTACTAGGATCTTGTGTGGTTCTGACGACGTACTGACAGTGTACTAGGATCCTGTGTGGGTATGACTATGTTCTGGGATCATGTGTGGGTCTAACGAGGTACTAGGTTCCTGTGCGAGTTTGAAAATGTACTACGATCCTATGTGGGTCTGATGATGATTTAGGATCCTTCATGGGTCTGCCTCTTAACAGAGTAAGATGAATTAGTAGTTGCATCTAATAATTTCTACTACTGTACCTAAGTTATACCTGGTGTGAGCTAAGTATCTACCTTATGGTATTTACCTTTGTGGTGATACCTTTATGGTATTCTTCTGTGTGGCGTATCTTTTTGGTACTTACCTTCATGGCAGTCCTTCCTTTTTGGAAGAGTTGAGCTTCGGGCATTCGATTTGGACCTTGTGTTTACTCATGATGAGATGGGTTTACCTAATAACTTAGGTATATGTATGGGCATATAGCTAAGTAGGGTTTATATGTGATTACGTGCCTTGTGCTTTATCCTTTGTGGATATTGTGAGACCTTTAGGGTCTCGGGGTCCCTACTAAGTATCGTTATACTCACCCCTGCACGGGCTATGCCTGCACCTTGTTGTGTTTGGAGCAGAAGATGGACAGTGCTAACTGAGGATGAGGGTACCAGGACTGGAGGTAGCTCGGAGGTGGAAATTAGATGAGTCATACTATAGATACGACCTGATCGAGAGCTATACCTACCCTTCAGGTAGGATCCTTGGTGGGTGTTCACGAGAGCTATTTTCAGTTATTCATGTACTTTTTAGTTTTCTTGTACTTTACAGTTGGGATTGTATTCTGGACCCTTTTTCCTTTAAGTACGCAATGTTTTTACTATACATTTCACTTATGTTCGTATCTTGATGTGTGCTTGGTTGTGTGTGTTATAGGTTATAAAGGCAATTCCTTCAAAGTTTTAAGGAATACGCCTTTCAGTGCTAGTTGTTAGCCCCTGGCCTATGGAAGGCGGGCTTGGGGTAGTCACGGCACGGGCCCTGGGGGACGGGTCGTGACAATAAATCCCTTTGTCTCATAAAAAAATTACCCAAATAATATCCCAAAATACATCTTATCATCCTTGAATCCTCACTTTGGGCATAAATCAAACCATGTAAACCCTTTGGTGCAAACCAAAAGAAGTTACCCGAAAAAGAGGTAACATTCTTCTACGATCACTTTTATTTTATTTATTTCTCAAAAGACATCAATTATTATCATTACATTATTATATAATAAACTCAATTCCATAAATATACTTATATTTTTTTATTTTAAGGTTTTTAACTACACCTTCACACACTTCCATCAAATGGAATATGCAATCATCGTTTGTGTGTGCGGCAGACTACCACCTCACGAATCGATGTCCTTTGTTCTTCTACTATCACCTCTCATAGTTGAGAATAATTATATAATTAGTGTTTTTATATGATATATATTAGATTTATAATTTTTTAATCTTATTTAATTTTTATATAACACATACCTTTATGCTTTCCATTTTGTGGGAATACGATAACATCTTTTGTGGATGTTCAGACTACCGCCTCCTCAAAGCAATGTGATACATTCACACTTTACATGGAATATATTAAATATGGGTTTAATTAAACATATGTGACATAAATGAGATCTATATAATATTAATTAAATAATTACCTTTCTGGAAATATAATATATGATTTTATTTAACACCTTTTCACACACTGAAAAAGTGATAACGTCGTTTGTGGACATGTGGAATACCGCCTCCACGAAGTGATGTGATTCCTTTCACAACACAATAATTCTATGTATAAGTATATAAAATTAAATAATATGGTATTTATGATATAATTATCATTATTTAAAGAGAAATTTTACTTACTTTATTTCTATAATGATCATTAAAGAATGGAAATGTTACGAATGCGTACGTACAACTTACCGTCTCCATGATTGTAACGTTGGTACATTTTTCATAACCAACATTCATGATTGGTTTTAAAAGTATGATTGATGTATAAATATTATAATTATTTCATTATTATTATTATTTATATGTTTTAATAATGACCCCTTTGACCATAGTTGACCTACCATAGTTATTTTTGACACATGAACTGAATATTGTAAAAACATCCAACTTAAAAATTATTGATTAAATAATTGTAAATGAATGGTTTATAAATGAAATAAAATTAATAATAAACTTTTTAAATTTTATTAATCAAGTATATAATCAAAATAAATTTTTTATTCTGGAAGATAGAGGACAATCATGAAAAATCGGAAACAAGGTAAGGGGTTTCATCTCAATATACATTCCATTGAGACTTATTTGTTATTATAAACCTAGTTAATTTTATATGGTGTGTCCACTAACTTATGAATTGTTATATCATGAGTTTCATTTAATTAATGATATTATATGTTTAAATTTATTTTATTCTTTTATATATATCATTATTCTAAATCTACTCAATTAGTAAGGGATTTCTTAACTCAATTTACATCAATTGGGTTAAACTTCTATTTCATTGGTTATGTTATGCCAAGAATATGTGTGAAATGAACTATGATTTAATTATTATATATTTTATTTTTTTTGAATATATTTACATTTTTCGCACATAATTATTTAATTTATTTATTCTCACTCTAATGATACAATCTTTGTAAGGGTTTTTCTCATCACGCTTTTGTTTCAGTGAGATATATTCCATATTCACCACTTATTTTTATTTTTGGGTGTATATACTATCCATGAATGTATTTGATTATTATTATACATGGTTTTACATGTATTTTTGGTTTTATCACTTTCATGTGGTTTACGGTTTCAAATTTACCAAAGCGGTAATGGATTCTTATCACAATTTTCCTTCTTTGAGACGTTTGTTATGTAATAAGCATATCTTCCTTTTTAAGTTGTATGTACTACTAATTTGACATGATATATCATTAATATAATTATTATCATGATATTATAAGTTTTATTTAATGTTATTACATTCATGGGGTTAATGATTCAAATGTTTCAAAGTGGTGTGGGGCGCTTTGGAATGTTTAAAGATTATTTTCCTCAAGAATGTTTTTAATGATATTTTAATGTCATTTACATTAATCAACATCAATAACTCATATTTTTACTTATCCTCCACTAGGGATATTTTGTACCGATACCATCCTCATTCATTATTTGGATGTATTATGTTTGTTTCAAATGTATTGTTTTGAAACCCATTTATGTTACATAGGTTGATTATATCCTAAAGATATTGTTATGAAACCCATTTATTTTCCAATAGTATATTAAGTTCTAAATATATTTTTATGGAACCAATTTATTTTCCATGGGTTAATCATACTTCGAAGAGATTTTTATTTATCCTGTTTCTTTTCCCTAGGTTAATCATGTTTCAAATAGAATATTTTCAAACCCATTTTTTCCATGGGTTAATCATGTTTCAAAGACATTTTTATTTAACCCATTTATTTTAAATGGGTTAATCACATTTCAAATATATTTTTTTAAACTCATTTATTTTATATTATTTAATCATGTTTAAAATAGATTATAGAGAAACCTTTTTCTTTTCCATGGGTTAGTCATGTTTCAAAGAGATTATAGTGGAACCTGTTTCTTTTTTATAGGTGAATCATATTCTGAAAATAATAAAGGTTGTTTCATTAAGTTTTGTTGAATTATATATGTATTCGGTTCTTGTATATTATAAATTATGGGTGCACATGGATAGTTTTGTGTGAGCCTGTTATATCTTATATGATGGGTGCACCAAGATAGTGCTCAGATGCATTGGGTACTCCAGATATGAAGGTTGTCCATATTGATTATTCCATTTGTAAGGGTTCTGCAAGGGTTTTGACAGGGTTTTATGAGATGATTTTCCATGATACTAGCATGTTTTATATATTCTTTATATGGGATTATGATTTTTATTTTGATCATTACTAATATCACATGACTCACGATTATTGATTATTATGATTATTTCCATTGATAAATATCTTTCCATGTTTTCATGTTTGGTTATTTAGATATTGATGGGTATGAATATTCCTATGTTATACTCATGAATTTTTATTATGTCATCATACTCTTATTCTCTTCTTATGATCACTTATGAAATTTATTTGTTAATTCTTAGGTTTTCCCTTACTGAGCATTTAAGATTTCCCTTCTTATGTTTCATTTTCTCCAATTTTAAAGAATGATGTTGAATGATTTATGTCTATAAATGATTTCACAAGGATAATTTTCATGACCTATTGTGAAATAATAAAATCTAGGTTAAATGGGAGAAATTTTCTTTTGATGAATTTTGAATTATTTATATAGCAATTTTTCTTAATTCTATAAAAATATAAACCTAAAAGGTCATCCAAAATATAGGTGATCCAATTTTTCCTTTTGATGTTGTAAGGTTTTTATGGAAACATTTGGGTCACAATTATTTGAATTATAGTTGTAATTATAATGTTATGGATTTTTGTACAGGATCTGGGAGTGCAAGTCTCGGGTTGTTATATATTATTTCTATTGAGAACTCAACTTAAATTTTAGTGGAAGACTAGTAAACTCTTATAGTAAGACAGAAAAAAACTCCCACACAATAAGCATATCATTGATGTTGAGTTTATCACCAACCAATTGAGATAAACACCCATTTTTAATGGGAATCAGGACCTACAAAATGGATTTGATATCCATCGTAATTTCATATCTATCATCATACTAATAGATGGTCATAGGTTAGTTTGGATTATCTAATGTGACTTTCCTCACTTATAAATTGATTTTGGATTTATGAAGATTAATCCATTCCATTTATAAGATAACATTGAATTCAAATATATTGAGAATAACAAGGTTTTCTTGAATAACATTCTCACAATCTTCAATCGGAGATTAATCATAGGCTTGATATGTGATCATCATACCATTAGGGGTTTTCAATAATAATTCAACATCTAATAATTGGGGATAGGAATTAACATTCATAAATACTTTTCTTGATTTAAGGTAATTTATATAACTAAGATCAAATAAGATACTTCAATATTTGAGCATACCTATCACCACCCCAACTTCATTGTCCAATCCTCTATCTCCTAGTAAAACGAAAATGGATTTCATGATTATCTAGTATATTTTGTCAGAGTGTTCAATAATTTATAGGATTTTTAAATCATTACACCTTATTTTCAATCTATGACACTTTGGGTTAACCTGGGTCATATATGGTCATTATTCAAAACCTTTATGATGGTTCTTAAAAGTTTTTGAATCTCCAAAAACATATCCCCTGTGTGTGTCAAACCAGGTGTACAGCAAGGCCTGCTATCATACACCAGGTGATGATCGATTCAAATCCCAATGTTCCCTTTTCAAAGTTATTATACCATTGTGTAATTATACCAGATCCACATCCACTTGAAGTATCTAGATAGATATGTTTTTCTAGGAAAACACAC
Organism: Viscum album; assembly: GCA_963277665.1. Lineage (NCBI taxonomy): Eukaryota > Viridiplantae > Streptophyta > Magnoliopsida > Santalales > Viscaceae > Viscum > Viscum album. The sequence continues at coordinate 592,248,323 of OY728142.1, read as the reverse complement.
TCCTTTATTTACCATGACTTAGGAAATTCTTCTATACTTAGGATTGTCCAAAGGTTTCTCACTAAATTTATCTCATCCTAGTTTCCAAATTTCAACTAAATATTTATCTGATACCAACTATAAAGACCCAAACTTATTGTACTTATATATTATATCTTAATAGATGAATATTCATTACATTATATAATGATAAGCACCATAATCCAATAGGTATAGTTCCTTTGAAAACATCAAAACATTAAAAACTATTTCATAGGTGAACTACACCATCCACTCCTAAGTTATTTATAATTATCGCCCTTTTATACATATCATACATAATACCTTTCTTTATAACCTTATAAAATGAAACATAAGAAAGAGTGAGCTTAGATGCTAAGGGTAAAAAAGGGACATAACAACATCACATGATCATAAGGGTATGAGAACAGGAGAATAACATTTTAGAACCATACCATTCATATCATAAATCATAAAAATGATTCATGGAATAAATATTGGTGTTTTATAAGACATGAATCATAATGTAATCAAATAATCTGAGCCATGAGAGCATAACATCGGCATAATACATAGATTTATGGAATACTCATAAGTATAGAAACCAATTTACTTAGTATTCAAGGATAATTTCAAAAAATATCATAGTGGAATTGGTTCACTCCCCAAACCATCATAGTAGTCAAGGTTCATTTTTAAGACTATCATTGTGGATGAAGTCCCTTAATGAACTGAGTTTACTCCCCATTTGTTTCCTGTTTATATCATGAGATATTAATATTTACCCAATGAATTGGAGGGATATATAGGTCCCAACCATCCTTGGTTATAACGTAACCACTATTATTAGTTATAATGTAACCACCATCTTTGGTTATAGTGTAATCACCATCTTGGTTATAACATAACCATTGTCTTTTCTTATAATATAACCACCTTCACATAATTAATACCATACATAAGTGTTCCAAAAGATCATAAACATTCATCATATCAGATATCATGAAAATAAATGGGTTTCATAAACATTTAATTATTAAATAACCCATGTAAAATAAATAGTTTTCATAAATAACTCATCGTATCACCATATCATTCCCCATGGAAACGAATGGATTTCATAATCATTTAATCAATTCAGTATAGAATAACCCATAGAAAAGTAAATGGTTTCATAAAAATCTTTTCATCATAAAAATAAATCATCTAGATAAATAATATGGATAGTTTCATTGGATCATATCCTTAATAAATCTTTAGTAACATCAAAAGATTTCATCATAGATTGAAAATGATTTTGAGAGATCACTTGAAATGTTTCCTAAAGAAAATAAATTTTTCACTTTGAAATCATTTATTTAAAATCTAAAAACTTCCTAAATTTTAAATAAAAAAATTTCATTGAAAATAACCTTGGAAAATTTTTAATATAATCTTTAAATCTTTGAGTAGTCATGATGGTGGGAAATACCGTTCATGTAGTACATGTCAAAATAAAGATTCCTTTCACATTTTTATATAAAAATTCAAAAACACCTTATTTTAAAAATGGTATTAAGGTTATTTTTAAAAAATTTTACAAAAATCCATTCATGGTTAAAAATAACTTTAGGAAATCATACTAAAACATTATTGAAAACATTTTTTAAAAAAATGGATTTAAAAGAAAAATATTTTTGATCGAAGAGAGAAATAAAGTCAATTTTAAGAAAAACATTCTTTTGAAATCATGAGTATATAAAGAGAGGAAAATTAAAGGAACACTAGTATTTTCATTAAATAACCAGGGTATAAGAAAATTAATAAGTTTCTTGATATATATATATCATAATATTTCATCATCAGAAGTATAATCATAAATAATCCCGATAAACAATGAGATTTTAATATAAAACCTTTACCACTTTGGAATCTTTTGAACCATAAGCCCCGTGAAATAATAACTTTAAATTAAACATTAAATATAACTAGAATAAATAAATTCATAATATAACATGTCCAAAGGGGTTGTATTTAAACCTCATAAAAGAAGATAGGTGTATAACATAACATATGACCCAAATAAGCCAATTGGAGATTAAATTCCCTAACCTTAAGTATCTAATTTCATCATAAAAGTTTGAAACTCTTATATAAAAAATATTTTTTTTATTATACATATATTATAGAACCATACTCATATGTATCATACCATATATGATTTACCTATAACCTTTTATTATCTGTTTATTAACAATTCTATGTTAAAATCATGTTTGGGTAATAAGTGCTTTGTTTTTCATGTATAATTCGATATGGTATTTTTGGCCCTTTCACTTTTATCATGGTTAAATAGTATATATAATTTTAAACATGATAAAATATCATATATATATATATATATATTCATTATGTAACACCCTGACACCAGAAGCCTAGAGTTGGTGTATTACTTATTACATTGGCATGACTAAAAGGAATGAAATCCAATAGGAACATTCAGTTTAGTAGTATTGAAGAAACTAGATATGTACATGTAACTCATATTACAAAGATAAAGTTAACAAAATACAATACATAACAAAAACTGATAAACTTCATCCATGAGAACTCAATAAATGGTCTCATCCTCTTATCCTATTGATGGTAAACAAATGAAAGGGTTGATCTCAAATTCTTGGTAAGGGTTAAAAATAGCGGAAGCATGAATCAATAAAAATTTAACCATAAAAAAAATTCTCATAGTCAATATGGCATGGTGAATAATTGAATAAAACATGCCATTAATAAACTAAGAATGAAACTGTATCCATATATTTTGTCATAGTGAAAACCTCATGGATAGTAATAACTGAAAAATTAATAAAGAGGATTATTATTAATTGTATTTCATGTATCTATCACATGATACCACTATACCATCAAAATGGTTTAAGTCTGTGGGTAGAAACTCGTCTAATTTTTGGAAACAAACTCGAAGGGTTTGTCACCAACTGATTTGTCTCATGAGACCTATCGATGCTTCAAGGAGCTATAGTTGGCCCCACCCAACATTTAAAGTCCAAATAATTCTTTATAAATAGATTTAATAAAAGTAAATTTTGTCTTCTCAATATCCATATAGAGTATAGAATACGTATTCATCAATATTTTCATAGTTAAAACCACTTTCCAAATAAACACCGTATGTGAAATGGTATACGGCTTAATGAAATAGTCATATCCTTGATACATGAAAATATATATTTACTATAATTATAATTTTAAACGACAAATTATCTCAAATGGTTAGTAGATACACCACATAAGAAATATTAGGTTCACAATACCAAGTAGGTCTCAATGAAATGGAAATTTGAGACAAATTCCCTTACCTCATTGTAATCAATTGAATTGTATGACCAAAAAACAATAATCACCAAATGAATCATAGAATACCATGAACATAAAAATAATAATTATATTATATATCAAATTAAAGTACACATATACCAAATACAATAAATAAGTGGTGAACAATGGAAATCTCATAGAATTGAAAGTGGGATGAGAGACCCCTTACCTTATGCCCGAAGGTGTTCTCGATTGATTTTAATGACCTGAATAATAAGTTTTAGCTTTATTAATTAATAATTCCATAACCCCCTATAAATTTAATTTATTTATTATATCCTAATTAGGTTCATTCAGGGTATTTTTGATGGGTTTAAGAGGTTCAATGTTTTTTTTTTGGAAGAATTTTCTTACTTGGTTTTCATGATTGGTTTACTTATATTCATGAATGGATGTTCATTTGAAATGTGGTTAAACATAAAGAATTTTTAATATATATTATTATTGAAATTATAGATATATAAATTATATTATAATTATTTTGGGTTATATACCCTAAGGATGACTCATTAGTTAAAGGTTAATTACAAATGCTTGGATTAACTTGGCAGTTTTGTGCATAATGAACTTATTTTGTTTTATTATTTTATATTATGAGTGTGTAAGGATTAAATATCATTGAATAAGGTAAAATACATATATTATTATTTTTTTCAACCATTAAAAATGTTTCATGACCATTATTGAAGATATTAATAGAAATTGAAAACCGGCCATCCTTGAATGTGATAAATTAACACATCTCAGATGATATTTTCATTTTTAGTGTAAGAGGTGGAGGAAAAGAGAGATAATGATGAAATATTACATTATCATAATAAAATTACATTTCATTTATGGTATTAAAATTATCATATCATTTGGATTTGGGGAGGTTAGGAGAGAGAAACAAAAAATGGAAATTGTAAAAGAATTTGAAAGAAAAAGGAAGAGAGGTTCACCTCTTGAGTACTCCTCCCTGAGAAACTCATTAAGGCCTTTGTTTTTGGCCTTTTGGGGAGACCATAAGGTCTTGTAAGAGGAGGAGAATATTAGGTAGACGTTTTATCAGAATTTAGGCAAGGATTGAAGCTTGAGTGGTGTGGGAGGAAGAGGGGAAATATGGTGGTATTTATAGTGGAGGACAGGAGATATTTTACATTATTTTAATCATCATTTTAATATTTTTCTCAACACTATGAATAGTATTGATTCATGTGACCCAAAATAGTAATAATTGCATGTGATTTCATACAAAGTGGGCTTAAATCTTTCTTGAATCACCTATGATGCAGTAAAACAAGTATTTAGTATTTATCGTAATTTATTGTATTTTACTATTCATCAAAAATTCAAGAATTTCAGAAAAATCCAAAAAATTCACCCAAACCATTTTTCAACGTGTATAATCCAAAAATGAACTCCATTTTTCAAAAATATTTTTATAAATATGATAAATTTAATTTTTAATTAAAATTATTATTTAACCGAAAAAATACCAACACTTAAAATATTCATCTTCATTTTTAATGTGCCTAAATTTATTTATAATTTCATGGGTAAGGTTACCATTCATAAGGGTCATATTACTATTCATAAGGGTAAGTTATTATTCATATGGGTAAGTTACTATTCATAAGGGTAAGTTACTATTCAACGAAGATTAAGCTGATTCTATCAGACTCTAAATATCACCCTGATCACAACCATGTATGTATGTTTTTTGAAATTCAAACCACAGAAGTGGAAAATTTAATTTTAATGTCTAGGTTCTGACTATCTCCTAAATAACTGAGTGTTGTTTCAAAGAACCTCATTGCTTTAGAAAATATAAGCTATCTAATGAATAAAATGTATTTAATATAAATATACCATAAAATGTTTGGGGTGTTATAGATTACATATTTATTTATAGTAATCCATTAAAGTTATAGATTGAAACTAAATTACACTATTCATGGAGATGATTGACCCTACATACACATTAATGTTGTTTCCATTTTATTTAAATATAGAATGAAAGAACGTTAAATAACATATAACCTTTAAAGATTAATTATTATTTAATATATATCGTATATATTCATTATATTTATCCATGTTTCCTTTCTTTGTAAAGTGTAAGTGAAAAAAAAAATCGCATGGCTTCGCGAGGTGGTAGTTTTCCGTACACATTAGTAGCATTATCATATTCCCATGTAATGGAAATTAAAAAGGTATATGTGGTATGATGATTAATGAAGTATAATTATGTCATAAATATCATAAAAATATGATAAATAGGCCATTATATCTATCATTAAGATATGCCTATGGAAAACGAATTACATTGGTTCACAAGGTTATAGTTCATCATACACTCGATCGATGGTTTGATTTACCATTTGATGGAAGTGGAGATGTATATAGTTTTTTCCATTAAAATAGTAACATATCCATATATGGGTGATAATATTTTTATTATATAATCATCTTTTAAGAATATTTCAAGCAGGTGGAAGAATAAATAAAACAAAAACAGAAGTTTAATAATTTGACCTCTTCTTCAGAGAACCTCTTTAGGTTTTTACCTAAAGCCTTATTAGGAGGGTTTCATTAAAAAAAATAAGGCCTATAGGGTTTTTTTAGGGAATTAGAAATATATATTTTTATTTATTGTCCAGAATAAATGGTTTTTGAAGGGTAAAGAGGAGATGATAGGGGGTTCCATTTTATAAGTGTGGGAGAGGACACACATGGAATTTTTGAAATCGGAAATGTGTGCCCATGTTTTAAACAGGAAACAAGGCTCCAAAATGGGTCCTTATCAAACCTTATATAATATTAGGTCTAAATATGGCCATAAAATTCTAATTTAATAGGGTTTTAGGTCATTTTAACCCTTATATTTTTAGTTTACCCCCCCCCCCCCGGTAAACTCATTTTAACATTAACTGAGGTAATTAATTTCTACCATTTTAACTATTAATTTTGAACAAAAAAATTTAAACTTATTATATAATATCAATTATTATGATTCCAAATATGTAATCAATTTTTCAAAATTATATTCATAGAGTTTTCAAAATTTAATTTAAAATTAAAATCACATACACAACGAAAAAGTGGTTTTTCAAAGAGAAAATATGCATAAGTATATAAATTTTTAATATCAAAATTTATTATAAAATTGATTACAATGAAATTAATTGAGTTAATAAAAAATAATTAAACTATTTTTTATTATATAAAATTTTAAAAAAATATTTAACTTTTTAAATTCTTTAAATGAAAAGGCAGTTTTCAATAAAAATTAGAATTTTTCACTATTAACTGATAAATTAATCTTTTCATAAAATTCCCAAAAACCCTACCCTAATATAATTTTTTCATGTTGATTAAAAAACTGAATTTAATTTTATCAAATAAATTTTCTAAATGCTTCAAAAATAGATTTTTTAATTTCTTTAATTTTTACACAAAAATAAATACAAATCATTTTTTGAGAAAAAAATATTTTCAAAGCATATAAAGACTTTTAAAAAAATTAAGTACCAATTAATAAATATTTTTTTATATAAAACCTTTATTATTAATTTTCAAAAAAAAATTATTATTATTCATAATGAAAAGTTTAAATACTAGGTTTTAATTTTCAAGTTTAAATAAGAATATTAATAGTATATTGTAATTCATTAGAACTCGGTGTTTCGTGTAATGCAAACTATCAAATAAATTAAATTAATAAAAAATAATATTCATGAAAACTTGGGGTGTTATAGTTTTGTTTTTTGAATCCCATTAAAAATCATGTTTTTTATAGTTCCTTGGTTTTTAGAAAGGAATGATAGTTTGGTTGTGCCTTGGTCCACAAAAAGGCATGTTTTGTATTTAGGTTTTCACACCCTTTCAAAAGTGGGATTTGTTTTAGGGGAATCCATTTATCTCATATAGAAGAGATAAGTGAATAATATATGCAGTATCACATTGATCAGGACTATTATAAAAATAATATTCCTTTGTTTATTTAAAATTTCAACATCACCTTCATTTCATTTCACTTTTACTTACATGGTTTCTTACACTTACACTTACACTTTAAAATATTCTTATATTTTTATGAAAAATCATTTTAAATTTTTTTAAAATATTATATTATATTTTGTTAAATTTTTAAATTGGTTTATTAACCCCCTCTATAAAATCTCTTCATCTCACACAAGTATAACAATTAGTATCAAAACAGATCCTTTAATCAGTTTATATTATTTCATACTAACCTTTTTCTAGGCTTTATCATCTAAGGAAAATAGTTTTATTGAGATCTTAGGAATAAATTGTAATTATGGTCGGTTTCTTAAAATACCACTATATTTAAACATTAATGATTATATTTACTAGTATTTGATGATCAAATTATATCTCAAACTCTTAAGTATTGATCAATGGACAATCATGGTGAAACCATATAAATTACTCGATGTTGATCTTGATACTCTCATAAGTAACAAGGTCATAAATTATTTTCTAAATTAAAAATTCACAAATATATTATATTATGTTATTAGTATAAGTATATTTATTCATATTTTTGAATAAAATACTACTCGATATATTTTAAGTATACTAATATTCTTGCATTATGGAACTGACAAGCTCAAGAGAACTAAAATTGAGATGTTGCATATAGAATATAAAAAAAATCAAAATGGGTAAAGAATAGTCAATAAAATATTTGTTTCATATATTTGTGATGATTACAAATAGAATGACTATTATTAGTGAATATTTATATATCATAGTATTGGTTAAAAGAGCATTGAGATCCTTACCAACGAAGTGGTATGAAAAGAATGTCTTCATTGATGAAAGTGAAACATTTAAAGAGTACACACAAGATGAACTCATTAGTTTACTATTACTATATAAACTCAAGATAAATAATATCATGGATGAAGAAACTATATATAATAAAGGTTTACATTTAAATCTAACATAGTTATTTCTTCTGACACTTTCGATTCTAAGTTTTGTAGAAGGGAGAAAGATGAAATAGATCATCTTGTTAAATGTGTCTATAAAAAGATGAAAATAAATTAAGGATTTAAATGGTATTTTAGAAAGGAATTTTAAAAATATAATGAAAAGGTAAATAAGAAAGGTAATTCTATGTATAATGATGCTTTTGAATTGACTTGTTATGGGTGAAGGATGAAATTTCATATTAAAAAATATTTCTTAAAACAAAATCATGAAAGGATTGACACTAAATATAAGAAAAAGGGATAAAATATCATCAATAAATGGATAGATATATATATAATATTCATACTAAAACTATGAATCTATAACTAACAAATATTCAAAAAATTTATTCATAATTCTACTACAAAAGAGGGAAGTACTGATTTGGGTTTTAGTTCAGATTATGATTCTTATTTTAAAAAGGATAATATTAAATAGTTGAATCAAAAAAATGTAAAATTATAGAGATATATTTTAATAACGAGATAGTTTTATGTGGATTTTATTTGAGAAAATAAAAAAACTTTTTAAGAAAAAAAAAGTTCGTACTCGTGAAAATGAGAAAAATAAAAATACATCCTCTAGTAGTTAAGAAAATATTTTCAATGATTTAGAAATTATTTAAAATGAAAATATAGAGATTTAGAAATTGATTATAATCATAAAATGAAATCTATATAATTTTGTTCAAGGAAAAGAGAGTTATGACAGTATTATTTCTCTAAATAAAATATATAAAAATAAGACTAGATTCAAATGTGATAAAAAATTATCTAAAATGTATAAGGATTTATTTGTTAAAAATTTTAAAGGATGTATTTCCATAGTTACTTGTTTTAGGTATAGGATTCGAGGGAACTATTCTAGTCAGTGTTCTTTGAGATTTACATAGTGTTTATGATATATTAAATCTTTTATATTGAAAATTTTACCTTTTAAATTACCCCAGAATACATGTCTAAAATCTATTTGGGTGCCTAATAATTATTTTACCAATCTAATTGGACCCAAAGTAGCATGGAAAAATATTTTATTTTTATTTTTTTTGAAAAGATTCTTAAAATTCACTAGAATGACATATTTTGTATAGAAGGTGACTTCTCTAGGAATGTGATTAGACATCCATCAAACTTTCTATCTTACAATCAGTATAATAGAGGCTTTATGACTTTAGTGAAATCCAGAAAGGCAAGGTTAAAGGGTTTGGTGAAGTAGGTATTTCTAAAGTTTTTTTCATTTCTAAAGTATTATAGGTTTAAGGCATAAATCATAATCTAATTAGTATTTCACAACCATGAGATGATAGAATTTTTATAAAATTTGAAGATAATAAATTTATTGTTTTCAAGAATAATTTTATATTATTTTATTCCAATAGAAAATATAATATATATTCTATTAATTTTACTAACCTGAAAAACATAATAATAAATTTCGTAATTTTTTAAAAATAGGTGATACCTTATGAAATAGAAGTCTTGTACAATAAAATTTATGGTCATTGCATAAATTATAAGAGCATGATCGTGTTTTGTAATTTCCTGAACTAAAGGAATTTGAGTATCATGTTTTTGATTCTTATTTTAATGGAAAACATCATAGAGAATGCTTCAGATCAGTTAAGGAAGTTAAAACAGTTAGACATCTTGATCTTTTACACATTGATTTTTTTAGACCTATTTCAACTTCTAACTTAGGTGGTAAGAAATATTTTTTTGTGATAGTTGATAATTTTAGTAGATTCACTTGGATTTATATTATCTCTCATAAACATGTAACTTTATTGAAGTTTAGTTTTTTATAAATTATTTCAAAATGAAAAGGAATATTAATTATCAAGTGAGGGGAATATATTAATCTATAATTTAACAAATTATATGAAGAAAATTGTTTTTTATTTTTTTTCCTACATCACCAAATAAAAATGGTATTATTGAAAGAGAAAAAATAAACAATTTAATAAATGGTGATGACTATGTTGAATGAATTTAATCTATCTAAATAATTTATGGATGAAGTTATAAATAAATCCTGTTATGTATCTAATATAACTCTTATTTAACCTATTTTAAATAAAACCTATTATGATTTTTATAAATGAAATAAATCTAAGGGAAAATATTTTTGATGTTTTTGGTTTTAAAGTGTTTATATTAGATAATAAATATAATTTGGATAAATTTGATGTTGGATTAGAAGAAGGAATTTTTATAGGCTATTCTAATGTTATTAAATATTATAAAGTATATGATAAAATTTATATGTTTATAGGAGGACCTATTCATGTTAAATTTGATGATAATAATATAAAATAATATTCTGATTTAGTTTAGATTAAAGAAAAAATTAGATATTTTAATTTTGTTGAATATAAACCTCAAAACTAAAGGTATTGGTTTGGAGGATATCCCTTATTAGTATAATCATAGAAATTAGAAAGATTTCAAATATCACACTTTAGAAAACTTAATCTGTAGTGTTGATACTAGAATTCAAACTAGTAAATTTGTTATGAATTTTTGTGTTAATTTTGATTTTGTTTCTAAATTTTAACCATACTATGTTTTTTAAGCTTTAAATTATTCTAATCTAATTGTTTTAATATAATAATAACTTAATAAATTTATTAGGAATAATTTTTGGACTTTATTTGATACCCTAAAAGATAAATATAATATTGGAAAAATGGATTTTTAGGAATAAAATAGATGGATTTAGACAAATAGCAAAGAATAAAGATAGATAGGTTGGTTAAGTTTTTTTTTCAATAATAAGGAATTTATTTTGATGTATATTTTTCACCTATTTCTAGGACTCTATTAGGATTTTATTATATTTTATAGTTTTTTCTATTTTTAATTTTTTCCAAATGGATGTTTAAATTGGTCTTTTAAATGGTTTAGTTTTTGAAGAAGTTTATGTTAGTCTGAAATGAAAATTATTTTGTATTAATATTCAAACACTTTTAAGGAAAAAAGTGAGAAACCAAACATGACTTCATCACATCACAAAAGGTTACATTTAAATTTGTTAAAAAATAATTTTAAGAAAGTTAAATAAGACCATACTTTGTTTATTTAAATGTTTTATAATTATATTTTAATTATTGAAATCTATGTTGATGATATTATTTATATATCAACTTGTAAACTACTTTGTAATGCATTTTATAGGCTAATGACTAGTGAATTTGATAAGAGTATTTTGAGATAATTAAAATTATTTCTTTGACTTTAAATTTCTCTAAGTGATGGTTTTTTCCTAAAAAATTAAAATATGCTATGGTATTGGTTAAAATATTTAATATTTATTATTGTATGAAAATTAGAACCCCTATAAACACTTCTAGTAAACTGGATTTAGATAGATAAGAATTTTTATTTATTTAATAGCTATTAGACCAGATATTATGTTTAGTGTGTGTATGTGTTCTAGATTTTAGTATATCCTAAGGAAATTAATTTAAAAGATGTTTAATGAAATATTGGATTTTTTAAAGGAGATATTAATTCTAGAATGTTTTATTCTAGATCAAAAAATATTTATTTAATTATTTATTCTAATTCTAAAATTAATGGATGAAAATTTGAAAGAAAAACTATATAAATAATGTTTCACTTTTTCAGAAAGTTTTTAATTTATCAGATCTCAAAGAAATAGTTACAATTTTGTTATCCACAACTAAAGCTAAGTATATAGTTTTTGCAAACTGTTGCACTCAATATTTATAGATTAAAAAAACATTATCTAATTTTGATGCTTATTTTGATAAATTTTCTATATTTTGTGATAATTATTCTACTATTTATATATTCAATAACCCTTTACAACATTCAAGAGCTAATAATATATTTATGAGATTTCATTTTATTATAGATCTTGTACAAAAAGGCGATATTGTTATAGAAATTATTTCAACTTATAATCAATTAACTTATATTTATAATAAAACTTTATATGTTGCGAATTTTGAAAAGGCTAAATTTTAACTTGGTATGATGGAAGTTTAGTAGGGTTTTAATTTTTTTATAAGTGTTATCATATTGTTTGATAAATTTTTGTTCTATGTCGCATTTATTTTATAGTTTATTGAATTATTTAATATATTGGATATTTGATATATTTCAAAGGTGATAATTTCAGTAAATTTATCTAAATTTATATTCCTCGTTATTTTTAAATATAATTACCAATTTTTGAATTAATATGTTTATAAAAAATTTCTATTAAACAAAGATCATTTATTACTGTTTCACTTAGGGTTATTCTTTTTATTTTTCATGTTAGTATTATAGTGTTAAATCTTTATTGATTGTACTTATACTTATTATTCCTATGATTCGATTTTATTTAGGATTGTTAATATTTCAAAAAAGGATAATTATTATTTGTATCATTTTTTAACTTTTTGATTAATTTAAAAAGGGATGATATTTTTTGTAATTATTTATAGTAATGTTTTTGATTTTGAAATTATTAAAAAAAGGAGATTATTAGAGAAAGGGAGTTTTTTATAGACATGTTTGTTTTTATGTATCTTTATTCTTTGATATCTTAATGTTTTTATAATTATAAATCTCTCACTTAATTAATTTTTTACTCTTATAATTATTATTCATGTAATTATAGAAATTTCAGGTATTTTATACATTCTATAGTTTGTAAGATTATATTTTATATATAAAGTAAATGAATATTATGTAGAACACATGACTCTTATACAGAATACATACCTCATTCACAGATATAAAAAGACGCATATGCAATAATAAAAAGACTCTTATGAAAAACTAAAATGATTCATATTTATTAATAAATTAACTCTTATGAAAATATTAAAATAACTCATATATATTAGGGATTAACTCTCACATATAATGAATTCACTAATACATAACTATCAAAATGATACTTATATAGAAACATAATCTTCCATATAAAGTTGATGATCCTTAAATTTTTTTTGTCATATATATATAAATTCATAAAATCGTCCTTATAGAGTTTCAAAAATCATACATACATAGACTTAAAATCATCCTCTCTCTCAAACTTTATAGTTATTTTATTTTATAATAATCCCTTTTTAGCTGGGTTGAGAGGGAAGCCTCACAAAGCCTAAAAGTTCAATAGTTCATGGTACTTATATGGTTTTAAATAGATCCTTATGATCTCATATATTGATGAATTCTAAATGAGTTTATTATATTTTTTTCATTTAGTATGTTATGTTAATTTCTTATATATATATATATATATATATTGTGTTTGTTTTAGTTTTCCTGTGTAGGTTGTGTGATATTTTGAAACTATTTTCGAAGTGATCAATGAATATTTAAAATTTTTAATCTTTGGTTTATCAAACTTTTATTCATGAATAAGGAAACTAATTATAACTAACAATTGGAGATTTTTTATAAATTTTGACCAAAGGAACCTGCTGGATAACATGTGAGATATGTTATAACTAGATGCAGGAGTCGGGAAATTGTTAAACAACTACTACTGTGACTTCTGTTACAATTATGTGATCACTAAAAAGGTGATACCTTGTTTAAAATCTTATTGAAGTGGTTTTTCTACATAAATGTTATAATCTTTACCATTAAAGTTTCTGAAGTGTTTTTTTATATTTTTTATTTATTGTTTATCATGTTTGTTTATGATTTCCCTTTTAAAAAGAAATTTTGTACAAGTTATACCTCCATTTAAAGATTTGTGCATGTTGTTTATACCTTCACTATAAAAGGTATTTGTTTTTGTGAATCCCATTATAATTAATTTCATTTATGGTGTTTTCTTAGTTCGTAGAAATGAAGGATAGGTTGGTTACACCTTGGTCTATGTAAAGGTAGGTTTTGTATTTGGGTTGTCACTCCATTTAAAAAGTGAGGTTTTTTTTAGTGGAAACCATTTCTCTAATGTAGAATAGATAAGTAAATAGTATATATTAGATCACTTTGATACAAACTACTATTAAAATATAGTGTTCTTTGTTTATTTAAATTTTTACAACACTTTCATTTCATTTTATTTCACTTTCACTTACACAATCGCTTACACTTACAATTTCATTTTAAATTGTTTTTTTAATTTCATGAAAATTGGTTTTAAATTGTTTTTAGATCTGATATAAAATTTTATTAAAGTTTTGAATTGGTATATCCATCCCTCCCCCCAAAACAATCTCTACATCACACACTACGTCAACAATCTATCTAAAATAGATATCCACAAATCATGGTTGACTCTAATGGATATTAGAGTATGATTGGGATAGTAAAGACGAAAAATATTTATTGAAATATAGTAATATATAGTGAAATAATACCCATGTGGATAATCACATGTTGTAAATTGTATTATTCAATTAAATATTGATCATGGGAAGTGATTTGGGTATCGATATTTTTTTATTTTTTCTTTGAAATTATTATATGTTTTAATATAAAATCAATTGGTTATTTTATTCAAAGATGTAACAATTTTCAAAATGATGATAATGAAAGGGATACTTTTATTAAGGGTATATATGATAAAGTGAGTTTTAAATATATTTTTTGTCATTTATATATGAATAGACTTAGAACACCCTAGTAGTGTGTTCCTTGTCGTAGTGATTATCCCATTAGTGAGTCTTATGTGGTGATTTCATACAGATCCATTCATATATTTCAAGTACATAAATTTAATATTTATTAATTATTATATGAAATAATAAAATTGTTTTCCTAAAAATTTTCTTTTAATTTATATTTTATTATAATATTCCTCATAAAAGAATAAAAAATATGTTAGTAATTAAATATTTTCATAATCTCGTGTCCAAGAGTCTACCCAACCATGAGAAAAATAAAGAATTTATTTAAGTGGTTATATATATATATAGTAAAAACACTCATATACACTATTAATATTTGTTTTCTTATAGTTATAAATGATTTTTTTAGAAAAAATCATTGAATATAGAGAGTTAGGTGCCCCATGACCAGCTATTTTTCTCAAGTCACAAGAGAATGGATAGAAACTCATTCAATATAGAAACATAGAAACAAATTGTAAGATTATTTAATTTTCAATATACAAAATTAATTGATGATTTTATACAATTTTTATTTTTTATTTATTTCATAGGTTTCTTTGGAGGCTCATGATGAAGAAGGAGAGAACTATTTGGGCCCTAATGATAATTTCAGTTAGTTTTTCAGTCATGAACACTAAGGTATGGTTCAATGTAGGCTTGAAATAAATTCTACCAATGAATTATTTGTCATCATTGAGCACCAATTATTCTTACACTCCATCTATTACATAGTATGTTTTGTTTAAAAAATATAAATTAATAGATCTTATGTTGCAATAGATAACAACTGGATTCCTATTTATATGATCCATGATTCTAGGAGATATGTAATCATAGTTTGACTCTTTTATATCCCTTATATAGGCATCATTTTCTCCTAGTGGTTCACATTTTTCCACTAACCCATCTTCTAGTGATGATGGTCATGATGGTGGTTTTATAATGACCCGAACATTTATAAATAAAATTCTCATTATAAGTTAAATTGAATGTATTATTATGTATTATAGTTATAGAAAATATATAAACTTATTTGGTTTTATTATATCCTATTTGATTTAAAATACAATTAAGCATCACTACCATTGATAGTATAGTTATTGAATAGAAATCACATGTTTTGTACAACTATAGCATTTTAACAAATCTAATTGATACAAACAAAGGAAGTGAAGGCCTAAACTTTTAGAATCATACCCTATGAATACCATTTATCATGGATTTCAAGGTATATAAAATCCCTAGGATTTTCCCTTTACCAAGTCAAAGATGATCTCTAACAACTTAAGCAAGAGAAAAACTATTTATGGGAGAAGTTCATGCTAATAAAGATCATGGCACAAACCATGGACAACAAACCACCCCATGAAAGTATCAATGTCACAAACCTTACCCTTAGATTTTTTCTAGTGTATTAAATGGATATTTATCAATTCCAAAATAATAGGAATAATTATATAATAATGAATATATTTTCATCTTATTATTGTTACTTTATAAATGATTCTGATTTTTATACAATAAAACAAAAAAAATTATTATCGGGTAATATTAAAACTCAACTAATGAATTTATTAATGTATTTTTGAAATTAATAATATTTTAATATTATTAATAAATAAATTTTATTAAATATAATTTATTGTAAAATTTTTATGAATTCAAATGTAAATTTTATAAGGGTTCAAAATTTGTTATTGTCAAAAAAACCCATCATTTCAAAATAAATGTCGATTCTTATTTTAAAAGGAATATACACATATTTAGAAAATTATTTTTATAAAATGAATATTATTTTTGGAATCATAACATTGAAATTATACAATGGTAAATTTTTCATAATTTTCTGAGATAGCCAAATTTTTGGGTAAAAATTAAATATCGTATAAATATACGGTGTGTATTATGAAATCATAATCACTTAAAAGTTGTGTAATAACTACTATAAATGGTATAAATGACCAAATATATGTTTTTAATTTAAAATAATTTTATTTTATGTTTATTTGATTAATTTTATAAATCCTTTGCGAATCCTCTAAAACCATTAATATATTTTAAAATTTAAAAGTAATTTCTTTAAGAGTATGACTCACTTACACATAAAAAAGAGTATTATTTTATTAATTTTGTCGCTTTAACTTATAAAATAATTAAAACTAATTCCATTTTGTATAAAACATTGGAAAAAATATGGTAAGGTTTGTGGTGTTGGTTATTTTATTATATAGAGTCCAAAACCTATGTTTGAGAAATGATAAAGAATCCCCCACTCATTTCCTATATAAACCCACCCATGCCCCCACTTATCTTCACTAAAAATCCCTATATCACAAACTTATTCTTACCTAACCTCTCTAGAGTCTTCCCAAGGTTTCACCAAGTTCTAGAGAATCTTCTCTCAAGCACTTGAAGTCACACTATCCAGATAAGGGATCCTCTCATTCTCCTCTTTATTAAAGTTTATTTGCCGACCGGGGTTGGCTTTGTGGTACCGTGTAAGGCGGCCACTCCCTGGCAACGGAACTGGCGCAGGTTCGAGTCTCGCCACCCTCGAATTTAGCTGGGGACGAGCGGCGCGCAGGTGGTGAATGGGGCCCAGAATAAGCGTGGCGTGGCAATCACCAATACCTCGTTACCCACAACTCGTTTTCACCTGCATTTTATCTGAAATTCTGCTCGGTCCCCGCTGGATTCTCCTTTGATGGGATGCTTTGATCAGTTGCTCTCTATGAATCAAGGACATCCTGTTTTGGGCTGTGCTTGGAATGAACACATCCAGAATGGTGATCTTGGTGTCTTCACTGTCTTTCTTGGAAAGGACATGTCTTCACTTGAGGATGTTTGTAGGTCCAGATTTATTTATTGGTCTCTTTGGTCTGTTATTGTTTATCTAGCTATTTCTATAACTTTGTGAGGGTGTAAGCACTTTGCACCTCGAGAATACTTTGTACCCTTTTGATTTAATAAATTTCTTTGGCATGGACTAGAGATTAGTTCATGTCAACTTGCTTATAAAAAAAAGTTTATTTACTATCTTATGCCTTGTATTTCCAATTCCTATTGTTGGGATATTTTTTTCCATGTCCCTATTACTTTCCATTTTCTGTAAAAAAAATTTAACGCCCCCTTTCTATCTCATCAACCCTTTTTATAAATTTTTAAGTGATGTTTTTATGCTGCTGAAATTTCACAGTGATTTTACATTCCAAAAAATTATACAGTTAATACCCATACCCATTTCCAATAAAGTTTGTATGACTTTACGCACATATACTTATTGATTGGGGGCTTAAATTTATTTATTCCACACTACATTATCATGGAATAAAATTTGATGATAAATTATTATGTTTTTTATGATCTATGTGGCACACTTAATCATGAGAATGAAATGAATATTTTGGGTTCGCCTAAAATTATATAGCGCTAAATGCATTGGGTAATGTTTATTCTCATGGGACATAATTTTGGGAAAGGGAGTAAACTTAATTCCATTGTTCAATTTTTTTATCATGATTTCTTGGAATTTATCCTTAACCTATGTTTATAATGCAGTGTTTTATGTTGTTGCCACATTTCCCATTTTTCCTTTATGATTATCATGCTATATGATGCCATATTGTTCATGTTTATGATTATCAATCCTTTTATCCCCCATTTATATGCCTATTATCTAAACATTATTAATTTATTAATTTTATTTCATTTTTATTCCCTTACTGGGATTTATATCTCACCCATTTCTTATGTATCTTCCTAGGTTATCCCACATAATTTTAAATACAATAATGTTAATGAGGTTTTCAGTAAAGATGGTGTATTTCATATTTTTGGTTGTTATGTAATGTAAATAATTCCCAAATTCACTATAATAATCAATATTTAGGGTTGTATTACGTGTAATCTTATTTAATAAACCATGGATTAATTTGTAATAATAAACAGGTTTTTTATAGTTACTATCAAAGGAAAAGTTTAGTTATTTTCAGGATTTGGATTAGAAAACTCTAGAGAAATCCTTAGGGATAATACTAACTATAGGAAAACATCCCTAAATTTTTGTAAGTATAGAGTAAGTGGTTTATCAATAAAATGAATTGCTCTCTGGATACTACAAGTTGATGTGGCTCTGGCACAGATTTACATAGTGGTAAAACCCAAAAACACCTCATTGAGCAAGACTCGATCAAGAATTGGTGCATAAAAACGGTCCTTGCTGCACACCTAGTTTGACACTCCTAGGGTATATTCTTTGGTAAATTTATAATCTTAATAAAACCCATTATTAAGGGAAAATTTACCCATAAGAATATACTATAATTTATAGATCATGGATAACATATATTAAAGACTAGAAATTCATAAGTTAAGGAAATGCATGCAATTTATAAGTTATCTCCTTAATTTCATTAGATTTCTGTATATGTCTTTAATATTTTAAAAATAATAATCCTAAATTTTCTTTTTATTCTATTTAATGGATGAAAATATGATAAATTAGGTCAAAAATCAATGTGACGGGCAATGTGATGACTACCCCCAATGAGATTCCCAGGCCAATAGGAGTGGGAATCGTAAACTTTGTGATGATACTCTCTCAACTGACTCAAGTTCTGAATAAAAACCTCAACTGGGAGGACTTCCCAAATCCCCCTAATAAAGAACAAGCTACAATGGAGATATTTATGTGACAAAGGCCCTCAAATTTCAATAGATCATCTAATCCCTTAATCACAGAACAATGGATCAACTCCATTGAGAAGATCTTATCCATCCATCAATGTTTTGAACAAGAGAATGTTCTAATGGTTGTTTATCATATGGAGGGATAAGCTGGAAAGTGGTGGAATTTGATCAAGAATATGAGGTCGTAGCAAGATATTGAAGTGATGGCATGGATGGAATTCGGAATAATTTTTTTTGATAAATATTTTTCTTGTACTCTCCAACATAAAATGAAAATGGATTTCATTTCCCTCAAGAGAAAATATGATGAATATATCAAGGAGTATGAGTCAAACATCAAAATAGATGCATGATGCGCATTTTTCTTTGTTGTTACCCCCAAATTCAAGGTTTACCTCTTTTTTGGTGGCCCGAAACCTAGTCTACGAAAATCCATCATGATTTGAGACTTTGATAGCTATGAGGAAATTTTTTGATGTACCCTCAAAGAAAAAATGGAGATTAAAAAATCTCAAGCGTGTCACTTGGGTAAGAAGTGGAAAATAGACTTTAACTATTGTGGTATAATGTAGAAATAAAATGGTGCTAAGAAATTTCAACATCCCACTTGTCAAAGGTATAGAAAGAAGCACCTCAGAAATTACCTAAAGGGGGAAAGGAAATGCATTAAGTGTGGGAACACTACTACAAAACATGACTTTAGCAGGCCCAACATTTATCAGCGCTAGAAAAATGCACTGAGAAATTTTGTCTTTATGAGTAATAAAATATGCACTGATAAAGCGGAACCCTTATTAGTGCTTTATTTTAGCATTGATAAAGCATACTCTTTATCGGCATTTTTTTTAGTGCTAATAAAAAGTAACATTTAGGAGCGCTAAAAATAAAGCACTGATAAATGGGAACCTTTATGAGTTCTTAATTGCTGTTGATAAAGGTCCAAAATAACATGAAATAATTAAAAAATAAAATTAACAAAATTAACAATTTGATTAATTAAATAATAATTGTTAAAAATGAATAAATTGAAAATAAATATAAAAATTTTAAAAAATAATTAATAGTATATATTAAATATATAGATTTTTAAAATAAATAAAGTGAAATAATTAAACAAATAAAAATTCAATATGAGTAAATTAAGAAAAATATTAAACATTTTATTAATTAAATAATTATTGATAAAAATGAATAAATTTAATATTCATATATATAGATTATAAAAATTGATAAATAGTGTATATTAAATGTAGATATATAAATGAATATATAATTAAACAAAAAATTAAAAATGAATAAAATAAAATAAAAAAAATTACAAATTTATTAAGGAAATAATTATTAATAAAAAATAAATTATTATAATATATATAAATATATTAATTATAAATAGTAATAAATAATATATATTAACTATAATTATATATAAAATGACTAAAATGTTAATTAAAAACATATTCATCTCATATTCTTTTTTAATGTTGTTTGATTTTTCAATTTAATATATATATATATATATCAAATGTCATTTGTTACATTGATTTCACATATGTGTGTGTGTGTGTGTGTAATTAATGTAGTTTTATATATAAATGCACGCAAAACTATATTTACACAATATATAGAAACACATACACCTAATATTTATGTAATTTGTTCAAATTTTAGTATATTTTAGAATTTCATTATAACATGATACATTTAATATATTATGTTTTAAATTAGTCAATTTTATTTATTTATTTTTAATACTAATACATTTAGGGAATTCATTTTTAATATTTTTTTATTTTTTATTTTATTTTTGACATTTATCATTTTCTTTTATCTATATATATATATATATATATTAATTTACTATGTTCTCACATTTTCAATATATATTCATCTTACTTATATATATATATATATCCATATTTTTTAATTATTTATATTTAATTAATAAAAGTTATACATTTTTTCAATATTTTTATAGTGTAATCATTTTGAATTATTCAATTTCACTCATTTTTAAAATGAATGTATTTAATATTATATATCCACTGATAATGTTAAAAATATATTTGTAAATAAATATATTTATAAAGATATATTTACTATATTTATAAATTTATATATTTATAACTATTATAAACAAATAATTATTATTTTTTAAATAAGTATTTATATAATTATAATTAAATAATTATATATATTTAATAATTATAAATTTATAATAAATTTAATTACATAAATCCTTTTTCATTGCTAAAAAAGTGCCGATGAAGATGTTTTTTATCACCGTTATTTTAGTCCTGATAAATATCAAGAATTATCAGCACTTTTTTAGGACTGATACATATCCCTTTTTCAGCGCATCTCAATTTAACACTGATGAAAGGTATATTTATTAGCACTTTTCTGAATGCACCGTTAAAAGTGTTCCCGATCTATTTAAAATAATCCTAATCGGTACTTTGTCAGTCGCGATTCTCAAGCTCTCAGGAAACTCCTCTACTACCAGTGTGACTCTTCTATGTTCCCTCATATGAATCAAGGCTAGAATCTAAGGTATTTTATTTAATACTCTTCCTCTATAATTGTATGATCTTTTGGGTTTCGGGTTTTTTGTTTTGCGTTTTTCACTTTTCTTAACCATGATAAATATATCTCATCTCCTCACCACGGTTATTGTGACTCCTCTAGGTTCATGTAAGGATCATAAATATGTACCATGATATTAGCCATCATTTTTGTGTCCTATAATGATGAAATGAATCATAGTATTCCTCACAAAATTTTTTACCTATAATCTGGTGAAGGAAAAATACAAAAAACCAATAAGTACTCTTTCAATACATTCTTTTACTATTTGGAGATGGGATGAAATCCTGATGTATTTCTTGACCAGATTTTCAAGATATACTAAATAGAAAGAT
Source organism: Viscum album (assembly GCA_963277665.1). Taxonomy (NCBI): domain Eukaryota; kingdom Viridiplantae; phylum Streptophyta; class Magnoliopsida; order Santalales; family Viscaceae; genus Viscum; species Viscum album. The sequence goes on along the minus strand of OY728142.1, from coordinate 592,225,778 downwards.
GTAGAGTGGGTTATAGTGTATCACCTAACTAATATGAAAAACATATTACATATTTAAGAGACTTCCTCAGTTGATGAACTCAATTAATTTTATTTCAAATAAATAATAATTCTTCCATGTGTCCCATCTAGTGTTGTATCTGATAGGGATATGATGCTTTTATCTTGGTTATAGCAAGGACATTAATTTTCAATGATGTTATGGGTGAAATTTTATACTTTCATTATTCCACATACTAACGGTCATTCTAATTATAGTATATTTATATTAGAGGATATTCTTTGAGCCTTAATTCTTGACTTTAGTGGATCTTGGAAGGATTGAATTTCCATGGTGTAATTATATTATAAAAAAAGTTATCAATCACTTATCCAGATGGACCCATAGGAAGAATTATATTAAATAAATTTTCACCCTCCTTTATGTTGGATAAATATAGAATAATCTCCTATGAATAGCCCTATTCTTGTCCAAGAAATAATAGAACAGGTGATGTTAATTCAAAAACGTTTTGAAACTACTCAAAGCCAACCAATGTCCAACAATAACCATTATATGTAACCCTTGTAATTTAATTTTAATTATCTTGTGTTTATTTATGTTTCCTTTATATTGGTTCACTAATGGATTATAAAGAATATGATATTAATCTTTAAATACATTAAACCTTTTAAAATTCTTGGAAAAGTCTAGGAAATTTATTAAGATCTAGTCTTACATTTATGAAAACCCAATGGTTGAATCTATTCCCTCAAGAATCTATTTGAATCTTATTGAGTATGAAATGCTTGAGGTTTTGGATTTTTGAATTCACCATCCAATCTAACCATGTAATCCATTTTAATTTTAGTATCGTAGTCTCATTTTTGGTGTATTTTGTGTTGAAGGGGAGTTAAAAGAGGGGTTAGAGGATTTGATAAGAGAGAGTGGTGAAGATATAGAGGTACCCTTGTGTGGTAGGCACCGAGTACCTAATATAATAGAACTAGGCTCATATTAACACAATAAAGTACCCAGTGGCCTAGTATTATGTATATGGTCTTACTTCTGAGATTTGATTAGTATTGGGGGTTTTTGATCTTGTTAATCATAGGAAACTCATATACTAACTAAATTATGACCCACTACCATGTCTACAGTTTAAGAATGACTATTAGTTCCTCATTTTGGTGGTTTATCAATAATTATGTCTTGTTTTGGTCTCAATTTTTGTGAGTAATCTTTTAAAATGACAACAATTTTGAAAATTAAAATGATTTCTTTGAAATGGTATCGGATTTGGAAAAAATGAGTTTTAAATGAAAATTTTTTTGATTGAAAATTTGGTAAATTATTAGGTTTGGTGATAAAGTGGTAAGTGTGAACCTTGGTATTCCTTATGAGTGTTTTCATATGTGTTGGTTTGTGAGGAATTGATTTTCAACCTAATTTTATTATTATTTTGTTGTTCAGAATATGCTACCCATAAAGGTCCCTAAAGTTTTTAGTAGGTCTCACCCTGTTTCTAGTTATACTCATTTGATGCCCATATTCTATGGAATTTGAGGTTCGTTAGATGTAGTAGAGTGGCTTGAGTAATTTTATCATGTCTTTAGTGTGTTGGGAACTCCCAAATTCAATAGTTTTTGTGCTGTTCTAGGTCTACTTAGGGTCCATCTTTGGTAGAATGGAAGATGATTGACTCGTTAACAATGAAAGTTGGGATTACGCGGGAAGTTTTAAGTCTATATTTTTCTAACAGTTAATACCTGAGGAGGTGAAGATGGATAAAATGAAATACATCAAGAGTTTCCGGCAAGATCAGTGGATGATTAAGGCTTATGTTGGGCACTTAAAAGATATTGTTTCCTTTTATCTAGAGTTGGTGTCGTGGGATCTATTGAAAGAATCTCTTTTCATTAGGGTATTTTTCTAGGGATCAAGGAGTGTGTCCTCCTCTCCAAGAATCTCCATTTTGAGAAGTTGGTGGAGGAATCTTTTTTGGATAAGTTGTTGGGAAATAATCATAAAACACATTGGCTCAATTATTGTCTCTTGTGTTGGGGTGAACACATTTAGAGTTTCCTTGTTTTTTGTTTTGTAGCTGTTGTAAGTTCATCTTTCATTATAAAAGTCTGATGAAGTCATCCTTTCATATTTCAAATTGTTTTTTTCTGAATTTAAACCTTTAAATGGTTATCCATTCTTGAATTACTTCCACTATTTCTATCGTGCATGTTTGGATATGCCTATTTTTATAGAAATAACTCTATGTGCCTTGTATGTGGCTTTGTTGTTCGGTTCGAGATATTTTTTTGTTTATTAAGAAATTATATGGTTTTATAGGATTGGAAAAATAGGTTAGTGGATGTGTGTAGTTTATTCACACTTAGGGAAATGATTCATAAGTCATTTGAGATGTGTAGAAATCAGCAGCACCTCAATTTGACATATAGTGTGACCACTATGACACAATGTTTCATGCCTTTGTAAGAATCATCCACACCTCAAAACAAAACAAACACATTCAGATTTTTTTGATACTTTAGTTAAAAAGGTTTCACTCACTAAAAACTGATCAAACATGATCAGATTTCAATGACAATTTAGAACAGTGATTCATAAGTGATTTTTGATGTGTAAGAATTTGTTTCACATCAAAATGATACACGATGTGATTTTAATGAGTCAAAAGTGTGTGTTTCTAGTTTAAAAGTATATTTTAGTAAAAAAGAAAACTGACATACTCAAAACCAATAAAAAAAATTCTTATTTTTTTAATACTTTAGTGCAATGATCCACAAGTCATTAGAGACGTGTTGGAATCAGATTCACCTCAATCCAATTCATGGTGTTACCAGTATGACTCCAAGTGCATTTTTTATTTAAAATTGACATCAATTTTTGAAAAATTAATACTTTATGTTAATTTATTTATTTATATTATTATTAACATGAGAATTTTTTTCTTATACATGTGTGTTCTTTTTCTCGAGAAAGGGTTGTTTTTTCAGCAATAGCATGATTCGGTTCAGGATTAGAAGATAAAGGAACAATGGTGTTTTTGAATGTATATAATAATTTGTATTTGTGTAATTGTGTAAACCAATTTTTTAAATGTCTATAATGTAGTGTTTTTTTATTGTGTTTGTGTTGTACTTTTCATTTCATTTAAATCTTATATTGTGACTTGTTTTTGTTGATATCTGGTGTGTTTTGGGTGTTATGGTGTGTTGTTATAGCACACTACAGTGGTGTTGCGGTGTGTTGTTATAGAACACTATAGAATGTTCCTTTATCAGCACTTTTTTAGTGTAAATAAAAGGCTAGATATTTTAACCTCACTCATTTATTCAGTGATTTTCTAGTACTAATAAAGGCCATTTCTAGCGCTTTTAAAGGCTAATTTTGTAGTAGTGGAATGAAGATCACCTAGTTAGCGATTACGGATAGGAGACACCCACAAATGAAATGGAGGAAAAGAATATTATGGTCAACTCTAAGCATATTTTTCATTTCTTCAACTATAAAAAATTAAATAAATTCTCAAACCAATACACAAAGACAAGGATTTTGGGAGACAACCAACAACCTCCAAGGCAATAAGGGTGATATTTTTCCATCACAACCGCTAAGGTGGATCCCAAGAACAAAGTGTTAATAGGTACTCTAGTTTTTCATTCAATAATAGTGAATTTAATTTTTTATTATATTTATATACATTCCTTCATATCATTAAAGTTAATTAGATCTATACAAACACCACCACAAATAATGGAATTATAACTATCAGTGAAAACAGAAAATGGGGTAATTATGGAATCCTGAGTATATAACTCCTCCCCTATAAAGAATTGTGTGTTAAATATCCTAGTAAACCTTGTAATACTCCCTTTGGTGGATTTTGATGAAATTATGGATATGGATTCGCTTTCCCTGTATAGATCCAAGATAAGTTTTCATGAGAAGGAAATCACTCTTCGTATCAAGAATTTTACCTTGATTCTGTACAAGTGCAATGAGGAGGATAAATCTTATTTAGCACCAACATCTCAATAATGGATATTATTGACCTAAAAGAAAGAATATATAGATCAAATGATTGATTCTAAGGAAATAATAATCCTTTAATACATGCCCATTATGAAGGAATACACTGATGTAATTCTGAAGGAGTTTCCTGGTTTTTCTCCTAGTCCAGAGATTGAATTTCTAATCAAGCTCATACCTAGGGTGTTACCATTATCCATGACTCTATATAGGATTGATGTTTTGGAACATGAGGATAAAAATAAACAACTACATGATAATATAGATAAAGGGTTCATATGCCCAAGTGCTTCACCTTGGGGTTCGTCAATCATCTTCGTCAAGGATAAGGATGCTTCAATGATCCTTTGCATTGATTATCATGATCTCAACAAGATTATGATAAAGAAAAAGTATCCTCTTCCATGGATTGTTGACTTGTTCTATTAGATATATGAAGAACATTACTTCTCCAAGATGGATATATGGTTAGGATATTACCAAGTTAGGGTGAAGAAGTAAGATATACCCAAGACTACTTTTCGTATAAGATACAGGCACTATGAGTTCATATTGATTCCATTATGACTTACTAATTCCCCAAAAATATTCATAGACTTGATGAATGGAGTCTTTATATATTTCCTCGATATATTTTTAGTAGTCTCTGTAGATGATATTATAATATACTCCAACATTAAGGAGGATCATGAGGAGCATATGAGAACTATACTAAAGACCATACAAAGGAATAATATTTATGAAAATTATATAAAATGTATGTTTTGGTTGAAGGAAGTCTCATTATTAGGAAATATCATCACAATAAATGGGATATCTATAGACCCTTAAAAAATAGAATCAATTATAGGATGCTTGAGGAAAATATCAATGATAGATATTTGTATTTTCTTTAGATTCTCTAGGTATTATTGTTGATTTGTGACAAATTTATTGTGATTTTCAAACCCTCTAACCAAGCTAAATTGGAAGTGAGTCAAGTTTACTTGGAATGATGAATGTGAAAAGGGATTCAAGGATTTGAAAATGAGGCTTATCACTGCACATTTACTCAAACTACCCATAAGTGGATAACTTTTCATGGTATTCATAAATTCTTAGAAGAAGGTATTGGGTTGTGTACTCATTCAAAATGAAAAATTGATAGCCTATACTTCAAGGTAGTTAAAATTTCATGAACTGAACTACCCAACAGATAATCTAGAGTTTTTTATATTGATCTTAAATTTGAAAATATGAAAGCATTATCTCTTTGGGGAGAAGTTTAAAATATATACAGATCATAGAATCCCCAAGTATATATTCTCATGGAAATAGTTGAATATACAGCAATGGGTATGGTTAGAAGTGATCAAGGACTATGGCCTCTCAATTCACCACCATCCTAGTAAAGTAAATAAAGTGGTGTATTTTCTAAGTATGAAGGATCCAACAATTATATCATTGATGATAATTGAGAGGGATCTAATCTACTTAGATTCAGAAAATATTGACATGGGAATCATAAAGGAATAAACATTATCAATCCTTTCACAAACAATTGCTCAATCATCCCTTCTAGATAAGATAAAGGATTCTCAAAGAGATAATGTGGTAATGAAAAAGAAGTTGGAAACTATAAGAAAGGTCAAATCATAAAAATTCAATGTTAATGAAGAAGAAGTTGTATGATTTTGGTCATGAGTTTTTATACCATAAAATCCTAAGTTAAATAAGATTTTGGTCATGAGTTTTTATACCATAAAATCCTAAGTTAAATAAGGTTTTGTTGTATAATGCACATAGTTTTACCTTCTATATCCATCATAGAAGCACAATGATGTATTGAGATATCCTAGAGTACTATTGGTGGGACAATATGAAGAGGGAGATAGTGAAATATATATCAATATGTCTTGTATGTCAGTAAGTGAATTCATAATGGAAAAAATCCCAGGGGATGATGCAACCATTACCTATACCTAAATGGAAATAGGAAAACATCACTCTGGACATTTTCATTGGTCTTCCAAAGATATCAAGAAAAAATAATGTTATTTGGGTTGTGGTAAATCATCATACAAATACTTCACACTTTATTTAAATTTGATAGGACTTCCCACTCGATTAACTTATAAGGATATACATTAGATAAGTGGTGAGGCTTCATGGAACACCACTATATATTATATATTCTCAAGATCCAACATTTACCTCCAAGTTCTGGAAGAGTCTCCAAAACACTCTAAATACTAAGTTGAAATTCAGCATGGATTACAACCCTCTAACTAATGGGAAATATGAGTATAATATCTAGACACTTGAGGATAGGTTGAGGGAATTCTCTATTGACTTCAAAGGGGGATGGGATCAATATCTTCCTTTGGTCAATTTCTCATACAATAATAGTTTCTACTCAAGAATCCAAATGGTTCCCTATGAATCCCTTTTTGGGAAGAGGAGTAGAAAACCTACATGTTGGGAATAAGTTGGGGAAGGAAAACTTATAAGCCCTAAAATTTCAAGGAAATGGTAGAAAAAGTTAAGAATATTCCACATCACATCAAGTCTTCTTAGAGTCAAAAAAAATATCTTTGTTGACAATCGTCGATAAGACCAAGAGTTTAATGTTGGAAACCTGGTATTCCTACACATATATATGTGGAATAAATTCATGCTATTTGTGAATAAATTAAAGCTTATTATAAGATACATTATTCCCTTTGAGATCCTTGATCATAACGGAGTGGTAGATTATCGACTAGCACTCCCATCTAACATATCTCAACTACAGGATGTATTCCATGTATCCCTATTGAGTAATTACATACCAAACACCCCCCACATGTAATCAATCTAAAGGTGGTACCATTAAAGAATGATATCTCATATGAGGAACAATCGGTGAAAATCTTATATCATAGAGACAAAGTTCTATGAAATAAGACAATTCACCTGGTCAAAGTGTTGTAGAGAAAGAACAAGTTTGAAGAAATAATGTGGTAATTAGATGAAGATATAAAATAGAATTACCCAAATACCTTTTAGTGTAAGAAAATAAAAATTTTAGGATAAAATTTTTGAAGGGGGAATATTGCAACGACACGAACATTTATAAATAAAACCCCCTTATGATTTAAATTAAATATATTATTATGTATTATTGTTATAGAAAAAAATAAAGTTATCTGGTTTTATTATAACCTATCAAATTTAAAAGACCATTAATCATCATTACCATTGAAAATATATCCATTGAATAGTGATCACTTGATTAGTATAAATGTAGGGTTTTAAAAAATCCAATTGACATAGACAAAGGATGGCCTCAACTAGTAGGATCATACCATATGAAGCCCATTTATCAGAGATTTCAAGGGAGATAGAATCACTTTTACTTTATATTGACCAATCCCATGATGAGATCCAACAACTTAAGCATGAGAAAACCATTTATAGGAGAAGTTTAAGCGCATCGAGATCACGACCGAAACCATGTATGTCAAACCACCCCATGAAAGTCTCACCATCACACACCATACCCTTAGGGAATTTTCTGGTGTATTATCGGGATATGTATTAAGACCCTAATAATATGAATATTTATAGAATGATGAATATATTTTCATCATATTATTTTTACTTTATAAATCATTCTGATTTTTATACAATAAAACTAAAATTTTATTTTTTTAGTAATATTCAAATTCAATTAATTAATTTATTAATTTATTTTTGAAATAAATAATATTTTAATATTATTATTAAATAATTTTTATTAAATATAAATTATTATAAGAATTTTATGAAGTCAAATGTAATTTTTAAGTGTGTTCGAAAACTGTTATTGTAAAAAAACCATCATTTCATAATAAATGATGATTCTTATTTTAAAAGTGAAAATACACATATTTAGAAAATTATTTTGATAAAATAAATCTTATTTTTGGAATCACAACATCTAAATTATCTTACGGTAAATTTTTCATAATTTTCTGAAATAGTCAAATTTTTGGCTAAAAATTTAATACCGTATAAATATATAGTGTGTATTATGACATCATAATGACCCAAAAGTTATGTAATAAATAATATAAATGGTATCCACAACCAAATATATGTTTTAAATTTAAAATAATTGGATTTTATGTTTATTTAATTAATTTTACAAAGCCTTTATGAATCCTGGAAAACCAATAATATATTTTAAGATTTTTAATTCATTTTTTTAAGAGTATTGCTCAGTTCCATGTCAAAAAGGGTATTATTTTATTATGTTCGGTTAATTAACTTATAAAATAATTAAAATAAATCCCCTTTTGTAGAAAGCATGGGAATTTTTCTGGGTTTTATTTTATTATATAGAGTCCAAAACCTAACTTTGAGATATGATAAATAATTCCCCGCTCATTTACTATATAAACCCACCCATGATCCCACTTATATTTACTCAGAATACTTTTATAACATCCTTAATATTATCTATCCTCTATAGATTCCTCCTAATATTCCCCCAAACTCTCAATAATCTTCTCTCAAGCATTTGAAGTCACGCTCTGAAGGTAATGGATCCTCTGATTCTCTTCTTTATTAAAGTTTCTTTATTGTCTTATGCCTTCTATTTCCAATTACTATTGTTGGGATATGTTCTTAAATGTACATATTAATGTCAATTTTATATAAAAATGTTTAGAGACCCCTTTTTCTCTCATCAACCATTTTTTTAATTTTTAATTGATGTTGTCACACTGCAGAAATTCCACCATGATTTTCCATTCCAAATAATTGGGTAGTGAATACCCCTACCCATTTCCTATCAAGGGTGCTCACATTTTTTAAATTATACTTATTAATTGGGGAATTAAATTTATTTATTACAAACTCCATGATCATGGAAAAAAATTTGATGATAAATTATTCCATTTTTTATAATCTATGTGGCACACTTAAGAATGAGAATGAAATGAATGTGACAGGTCCACCTTGAATTATATAGCACTCCAATGAATTGGGTAATGTTTAGTCTCATGAGACATCATGTTGTGATAGGGACTAAACATGATTCCTATATAGGATTTTTTTTATCATCATGACTTGGAATTTATCCTCGACCTATGTTTATGATGTAGTGTTTTAAGTTTTTGTCACATTTCCCATGTTTCCTTTATGATTATCATGTTATATCATGCCTTAGTTAATTTTTATGATAATCACTCATTTTATTCAATATTTATATGCCTATTGTATAACATTTATTTATTTCTTCATGTTATTTCATGTTTATTCCCTTATTGGGCTTTATATCTTTCCCCTTTCTTATGTATGTCCCCAGGTTATCCCACACAGTTTTGAGTACGAGCATGTTAATAGAGTTTTCAATAAAAGTGATGTGTTTCCTATTTTAAGTTATTATGTAATGTAAATAATTCCTAAATTCACTAAACTTATCAGTATATCATGTTTTATTATGTGTAATATTATTTAATAAATCCTGAAATAATGTGTAATAAAGAGCAGGGTTGTTATTTTTAGTATCAAAGGAAATGTTTGGTTATTTTTTGGATTAGTATTAGAAAACTCTAGTGAAATCTACAGGGATAAGACTAACTATAAAAAATAATCCCTAAATTTTAGTAAGTATATATTAATTGGTTTATCAATAAAATACAGACTTTTTTGGATACTATAAGTGGATGTGGATCCTCCACATATTTACATACTGGTAAAGCCTAAAAACATCACATTAAGCTAGACTCGACCGGGAACTGGTGCATGACAACAGACCTTACTGCACACCTGGTTTGAAACTCCCAGGGGATATGCTTTAGTAAATTGATAAGCTCATTAAAAATCATTATTAAGGGAATAAAAAATATCCATAAGAATATATGTTTGGAAATAGACCATAGATAACATATATTGAAGCCTAGAAATTCATAAGTTAAAGAAATGCATGTAATTTATAAGTTATCTCTTTTTTTCATTGGATTACCATTTAAGTGTTTAATATTTTAAAAATAATCATCCCTGGTTTTCCCTTTATTCTACCAAATGTACTAAAATAGAAGAAATCAAGTAAAAAATCCATGCAACAGGAAATGTGATGACTGTCCCAATAAGATTCCCAACCTGATGGGAGTAGGAATTGAAAATTTTTTGATGATACTCTCTCAGCTGACTTAGATTTTGAACAAAAACCTAGATTTTTAAGATCACCCAAATCCCCCTAAGAAATAACAAGCTATAATTGAGAGATTTATGCAACAAAGGCCTCAGGATTTAAATGGATCATCTGGTCCATTGATTGCGAAATAATGTATCAACTCCATTAAAGAGATCTAATTCATCCATCAATGTTCCAATCATGAAAAGGTTCTACTAGTTGTTTATTATATGGAAGGAGAATCCGATCAGTAGTGAACTTTGATCAATAATATGAAGTATGAGTAAGATATTTAAGTGATGGGGTGGAATGAATTTTAGAATAAAAAATTAGTAAATATTTTCTTCACACTCTTCGACATAAAATGGGAATGGATTTCCTCGACCTCAAGAAAAAAAGATGATGAATATATCATGGTATATGATGAAAACTTCAAAATACTTGCATGATATACCTTCAACTTTTTCATTACCCCTGAATTCAAGGTTGGTCTCTTATTTGGTGGTCTAAAACCTAATCTACAAAATTCCTTCATGATCCAAGACTTTGATAGCTAGGAGGAAATTATATGATATGAACTCAAAGTAAAAATGAAGATTGCAAGAGTATCACTGGAATAATAATTAGAAACTGGAGTTTAATTATGGAAATCTTAGGGGGAAATATAATGGTGCTAAGAAATTTCAAAATCCCACTTGTCAAAGGTGCAAAAAGAAGAACCCTGAAAATTACCTAAGGGGGAAAAATAAATGGTTTAAGTGTTGGAAGGAAGATCACCAAGCTAGCGATTGTCAATAGTAGAAAACCACCAATGAAATGGAGGAAATTAATTCTACAGTCAAAGATCAATGCATTATTCATTACTTAAACTGCAAGGAACTAGGTAACTTTTAACAAAGACTTGGATTTTGGGAGACAACCAACAACTTCCAAGGCAACAAGGGAGATATTTTTTCATCACAACCACTAAGGTGGATCTCAACAATGAAGTGGTCATAGGTAATCTAGTTATTAATTCAATAATATAAAACATACTACTTTATTCTAGTTCTACACATTCCTTCATATCATGAAATTTTAATAGAACTATTCAAACACCACCACAAATCCTGGAAGTAGAGATATCGGTGAAAATGGAAAATGGGGAAATTATGGCTTCCTGAGTATATAACTCCTCCCCTATCAACTTTTTTGGTCGAACATCCTATAAAACCTTTCTATATTCCCTTTGTTTTAATTTGATGAAATTATAGGTATTGATTGTCATTCTCTATATAGATACAACATAAATTATCATCATAAAGAAATCACTCTCCGTATTGAAAATTGACCCCGGATTTTGTACAAGTTCAATGAGGAGGATAAATCTTATCTAGCACCAACATCTCAAGAATGGATATTATTTACCTAAAATAAACCATATCTAGCTCAAAATATTCTAAATAAATTATCATCTTTGAATACATGCCCATTGTAAGGGAATACATTGATGTGTTTTTTAAGGAATTATATGGTTTTCTACCTAGACGAGAGGTTGAATTTCCAATCGAGCTCATACCTAGGGTGTCACTATTATCCAAGAATTTATATATAATGTATTTTTTTGAAATTTAGTATATAAATAAACAACTATCGGATAATATTGATAAAGGGTTCATATGCCTAAGTGCTTCACCTTGGGGTTCACCGGTCCTCTTCCTCAAGAAGAATGATGGGTCAATTCTCTTTCTCATTGATTATCATGATCTCAAAAATATCATAATAAATAACAAGTATCTTATTCCATGGATTTTTTAATTTTTCAATCAACTATTTGCAACACAATACTTCTACAAGGTGGATATATGGTCGGTAAATTACCAAGTTAGGGTGAAGAAGGAGGATATCCCAAAGCCGGGTTTTCATACAAGGTACAGGCACTATGAGTTCATAGTGATTCCATTTGGACTCACTAATTCCCCAAAAATATTCATGGACTTGATGAATAGAGTCTTTAGAGGTTACCTTGAAAACATTTTGGTAGTATTTATAGATATTATTCTATTATAATCCAAAAGAAAGGAGGAGCATGAGGAATATCTGAGAACTATACTAAAGACCATGCAGAAGGAGGATATTTATGTAATGTATAGAAAATGTGAGTTCTAGTTAAAGGAAGTATTATTCTTGGAGAATATCATCAAAATAAATAGGATATATGTGGATCCTTAAAAAACAGAATAAATTTAAGGATGTATCAGTCTAATATATATGATAGATATCTCTAGTTTCCTTGGATTTTCTAGGTTCTATTACTGATTTGTAATAAATTTATCATGATTGTCAAACACTATAACCAATATAGGTAGGAAGGGAGTAAAGTTTTCTTGGAATGATGAATGTGAAGAGGGATTCAAGGAATTGAAGATAAGTCTTATCACCGCACCAGTACTCACACTACCCACAAGTGAAGAACTTTTCAAGGTATTTAGTGATTCTTCAAAGAAGGGATTGGGATATGTGTTCATGCAATATGACAAAGTGATAGCCTTTGATTCAAGGTATTTGAAAGTTAAAAAATATAACTACCTAATACATGATCTAGAGTTTGAGGTATTGATCTTCACTTTGAAAAGACAGCATTTTTATCACTTTGGGGAGAAGTGTAAAATATATATGGATCACAAAATCCTGAAGTATATATTTACATAGAAATAGATGAATATGCTCCAACGATTATGGTTAGAGCTAATAAAGTACTATGGCTTCTCAATTCACTACCACACTAGAAAAGTGAGTAAAGTGGTAGATTATCTAAGTTGTAAGGATCTAGAAATTATATCATTGATAGGAATTGATAGGGATTTGATCTTCCTATATTTAGAAAGGATGGACATGGGAATAATAAAGTAAGGAACATAATCAATCCTTTCAAAAATTATTTCTCAACTATCCATTCTAGATAAGATAATGGATTCTTAAACAGATGACGTCGGAATTCATAAGAAGGTGAAAACTATAAGAAAGGGTTAATCCTTAGAGTTCAATGTTAATGAAGAATTAGTTGTAAGATTTTGGTTATGTCTATTTTTACCATAAAATCCTGAGTTAAAGAAGTATTTGTTGGATGATGCACATAGTTAGACCTTCTCTATACATCCTAAAAGCACAAATATGTATCGAGATATTCAAGATCACTAGTGGTGGGACAATATAAAGAGGGATATTGAAGAATATACATCAATATGTCTTGTATGTCCACAATTTAAGGAATACAAAAAAAATACAAGGTATGATGCAACCATTACTCATACCTATATGGAAATTGGAAAACATCACCATGGACTTTGTCACTGGTCATATAAAGACATTAAGAGGAAACAATGTCATATGGGTTTTGGTGGATTGTCTTACAAAGAATACACACTTCATTTTGATTTGAGAGGAATTCTCACTCGATCAATTTATAGGGATATACAATATATAAGTTGTGAGGATTTATGGAACACCACTATCAACAGTGTCTGATCGAGATCCAAGATTTACCTCCAAGTTCACGAGGAGTCTCCAACATACTCTAAATACTAATTGAACTTCAGTATGGATTTTCTCCCTCAAACCAATGGTAAATCTAAGTAGACTATCTAGACACTTGAGGAGATTTTGAGGGAATTATCTATTAAATTGAAAGGATGATGGGATCAGAATATTCCTCTGGTCAAGTTCTCATACAATAATAGTTTCTACTCAAGCATCCAAATAGATTCCTATTAATCTATTTATCAGAAGAGGTGTATAACACCTACATGTTGGGATGAAGTTGGGGAACAAAAACTGATAGGTCTTAAAATGGTTGAGGAAATGGTGGAAAAGGTTGAGACCATTCTACATCACATAAAGACTGCTCGGAGTTGAAAAAAGATCTATGTTGACAATCATCAATGATACCTGGAGTTTGATTTTGGAAACATGGTATTCCTTCACATATCTCCAAGGAATAAATTCATGATTTTTGGGGAAAAGGAAATCTTATTCTAAGATACATCGGTCCCTTTGAGACCCTTGATCATATTGGAGTAGTAGGTTATCAAATAGCACTCCCATCTAACATATCTCAAGAATATGATGTATTCCATGTATCCCTATTGAGGAAGTACATACCAGACCCCTCACATGTACTCAATCTATAGGTGGTGTCATTGGATAATGATCTCTCATATGAGGAGCATCCAGTGAAGATCTTAGAATGTAGAGGCAAAGTTTTACGAAATAAGACAATGCACTTTGTCAAAGTGATATGGAGAAACCAAAACATTGAAGAAGAGACATGGGAATCAGAGGAAGTGATGAAATATAATTAACCTCGTCTGTTTTAGTGTGGGAAAATAAAATTTTGAGGATGAAATTTATGAAGGGGGGATATTATAATGAATCGAACATTTATAAATAAATTTCCCCTTATGATTTATATTGAATTTACTATTATGAATTATAGTTATATAAAACACAAGAAATTATTTTGGGTTATTATATCCTGTCATATTTAAAGGGCCATTAAGAATTATTACCATTGGAAATATATCTATTAAAAAGTGATCAGATGATTAGTATAAATATAGGGTTTTAAAAAATCCAATTGATATAGACAAAGTAAGTGATGGCCTCAACCATTAGGATCAAACCCTATGAACCCCATTTATCAGAGCTTTCAATAGATATAGAATAAATGGGATTTTACCATGACTAGTCCCATGTTAATATCCAACAAATAAAGCATAAGGGAAACCGTTTATGGGATAATGTCAAGCTCATTGAGATCACCATCCAAACCATGTATGCCTAACCACCCCACGAAAGCCTCACTATCGCACACCATACCCTTAGGGAATTTTCTAATGTATTAAATGGATATGTATTAAGACCTTAATAATATGAATATTTATAGAATAATGAATGTATTTTCATAATATTATTTTCACTTTATAAATGATTCTGATGTTTATACAATAAAACAAAAATTATATTTTTGGGTAATATTCAAATTCAATTAATGAATTTATTAATATATTTTGTAAATAAATAATATTTTTTTATTATTATTTAATAATTTTTATTAAATAAAAATGATCAAAAAAAATTATGAAGTCAAATGTAATTTTTATAAGGGTTCAAAAATTGTTATTGTCAAAAACCCCATTATTTAACAATAAATGTCGATTATTATTTTAAAAGTGAAAATAAAAATATTTAGAACATTATTTTAAAAAAAATATTATTTTTGTAATCAGAACATCAAAATTATCAAATGGGTAATTTTTCATAATTTTCTGAGGCAATCGAATTTTTGAGTAAAAATTAAATACCGTATAAATATATAATCTATATTATGACATAATAATGACCCAAAAGTGTTTTAATAAATACTATAAATTATATCCATGACCAAATATATGTTTTAAATTTAAAATAATTTGATTTTATGTTTATTTTATTAATTTTATAAAGCCTTTATGAATCCTCCAAAATCATTAATATATTTTATGATTTTAAAATCATTTATTTTAGAGTATGACTCACTTCCACGTCAAAAAGGGTATTATTTTATTAATTTAAGAACTCTAAAATATATAATAATGAAAATAAATCCCCTTTTTTAGAACCCATGGGAAAAACCATTGGAAGGTTTGTGGATTTGGTTTAATATATAGGGTCCAAAACCTAAGCTTGAGAAATGATAAATAATTACCCAATCATTTCCTATATAAAACCACTCATGATTCCACTTATCTTCACTTGAAATCCATATAAAACATCCTTAATCATCAATACCTACTCTATAGTCCTCAAAATGTTCCCCCAATATCTCAATAAGATCCTCTCAAACATTTGAAGACACACTCGCAAGGTAAGGGATCCTCTAATTCTCTTCTTTATTAAAGTTTCTTTATTATATTATGCCTTTTTTTCAAATTGATATTTTTGGGATATGTTTTTATGTTTCCTTATTATTATCCATTTTTTTCAAGTGTTTAGATACCCCTTTCACTCTCATCAGCCCTTTTTATGAATTTTTAAGTGACGTTGTTATGCTATCGAAATTCCACCATGATAATAAATGAATCAATGTTTTATGATCTATGTGGCACACTTAAGAATGAGAATGAAATGAATGTAAAGGGTGTACCCAGAATTATTTATAAATCTAATGCATTGGGTAATGTTTAGTCTCATGATACATCATGTGGGTATAGGTATTAAAACTATTTTATTTATGGTACTTTATTCATCATGATGTCTAAGAATTTATCCTTGGAATATGTTTATGATGTACTGTTTTAAGTTGTTTTTACATTTTCCATGTTTACTTTCTGATTATTATGTTATATCATGCCTTATTATTCATGTTTATGTTTTCCAATAATTTTATTCCTTATTGATATGCCTTTTTTCTAACATGTATTACTTTCTTCATGTTATTTCATGTTTATTCCCTTACGGGGATTTATATCTCACCCCTTTCTTATGTATGTCCCCAGGCTATCCCATACTGTTTTAAGTACGATCATATTGAGTAAGTTTTCAATAAAGATAATGTATTTATTGTTTTAAGTTGTTATTTAGTGTAATTAATTCCCAAATACATTATACTTATCAATCTTCTAGGTTATATTATGTGTAATCTTATGTAATAAATCATGAATTAATGTGTAATAAAGAGAAACGTTGTCATATGAAAAACTACTAAAAATATTAGTGTTGGTGTCACACAAAATGAAAAATATGGTGCTGGTTATGGTAGTGTTGGGGTTGGACCTACTCAAAAAAATTTATGATGACATGCTTTTCATAGGTAAGTTGCTTTTTTAGAAATATTATTACAATATAGGTCAAATTTAAAATAGAAATTATATAAAAAAATTTAATGATAAAGTTCTCATTTGATGGATTTATATTTTGATGTTTTTCATAGGATCTTATAGATAGGACCCACTGTTATTTAAGTGTGGTCAAAAACTAAATTAGATTTGTAATAACTATTTATCAATCAAATGTGAAACTAAAACCTTCTAGTTTTTTATTATATTTTTTATTTTCATATGTTATTTTATATTATTCATGTGTTGTTAATGAATTTTTATATTAGTTTTCAGTAATAATGTTATAGGTATAATTATTACTTGATCAATGTGTAGTTGATTGGTGGAGAAGTGTATTTTTATGTAGAAAAGTTTTTTTATCCTCCAAAAATTTCTTAGAAAATTTTTGTTTATGATTAAATTAATACATTGACTTATGTGATTAATTTTATTATTCTAGTGGAATCAACTATGATTTATTTGAGACCCCTTGGATTTTGAATCATACTAATGACCAAAATATGGTTTTCAATATTTATGTTGTAAGTAAAATGAATTTATATTAATATTTAAGTTGAAGATTAAATTTTTTAAAATGAATTTATAATTTAATTTATACTTTTAAAATTTTCATTTTTTGTTATTTTTTTCTGGTGAAGTGTGTGATAGATAATTAACTTGGGAAAATCATATTCCCTTATAAAAATATTTTATGTTGGTAAATTATTTATATTCACAAGAAATTTCAAGAATTCAAAAAAAATTAGTTAAATTAAATATATAATTTAGTTTGTTTGTTTAGTTAAAAATGAAATGGATATATAAAGGTGTATCTTTTAATGTATTTATTGAGGTGTAAATTGAAATAGTTTTAATGAAATTATATTATTGTTTTTTATAGGTTTTATTTTCTTATTCTACAATATGGGTGATGATGGATTAATTTATTGAATTGTAGAATTATTTATTTGGGTGCATGGTTGTAATGAATACTATATATTAATGGGTGGTTTAGATTTTCTGGAAATTTAAACATATATATATAATTTGTTTCCAATAATTCAATTTAATGAGTTTATCAAGATATAAATTGAAACAATTTATTTAAATTATGCATTTGAGATTTTATAGGTATTAAGGATTATACTATTTATTTAGAATAGATGTGTAATGATAGATTTGAAGTTTATTTTGAATGTTGAGTGTTTAAATTCAGTTTTCTTTTGAATAAATTGGTTCTATTAAATTAAAAGTATTTGGTAAATTTCTTTATTATTGTGACTAAATTATTTTTATATTCATTATTTTATGCTATAAATATAAATTTATTTTTAAATAATTTGCTAAATTTTTATGGATTAATTGAACAAAACCTTGTTTTTAAATAAATATTAGTATGCTAACGAACTATGTTTATTAAAAAAATAGAGGATTTGGGAACTATGAAAAATTTAGAGGTTTTATAGTGATTTTATGTTTAGTTTCATGGTTTAAAACTGTAAAACTTTGTATGTGATTTACTTATAAAAAAATTTGAGTTTCAATAAGAAAAACTAAAAATATAATCAAGTATTATTATTTATAAATTTATTTGAAAAATGAAAAGTCTAACATCAAAATGGATTTTTTTTAATCCTTTTAAAAGATTTATATGGAATATAAAATTTTTCATGGGTGTTTTTTTCAAATTATATCAATATAATTTTTGAAATAAAATTGGAATATAGTTCCAATTTCATTTTTAAAGATATTATTTTCAAATTTCCAAGTTTTTTAAGTATAGAAAATAGTTTTTTTAGTTCCAATTTTTCATGAGTCTAGTCTAAAAAGGGTTTATGACGTAGTTTCATAATATAAAGTAATATTTGGTTGTAGTGAAACTAGATATTTTATTCAGTAAATATTTTTTCAATTATGAATTCTAAAATCTTCTAGAATGGAAGTATTTTGGTGAATTTCATGTTTTCTTACTTATTTTAAATTATTATAATTTTCTTTATCTATGTTTATTTGTTATTTAATTTTTCATGTTTAAAAATATGTTTTCTAAGTAAAAAAGTTTTGATAATATACTCTGCTAGTTTAACATGTATGACATCTCAGACTTAATCATCCATTAATTACATGAATTTAAAAAAATATTTCATTACAATACATTCCCAAGACCTTTTATGTTTTGAGTTTTATAGAATTATGTTAAACATTAACTAAGAAAACTCATGTCTTTTTCAACTAATAGACATTTTCCCATTATATAAACAACTTCTTAATCCATAATAATTCTTCAACATCACCCACAAATTCTTCTCAAGAGATAACATTATAAACATATCTTACATAGTAATTGTCTTTATAACTTGGGGAAATGGAAAAAAAATTGGGTGATCTAAAGTTCTTAGTGAGGGATAAAATATCAAAAGTCCATAAATAATAGATCATAAAAATGTGATAATACACAAATAATTCTTTGAAATAAAGGGACATGAATCAATAAGAATTTTTCATATGTATAAAATATGGACATATAACATCAAATGATAAAACCTTTACCATGAAATAATAAAATAAAATATGAATCATAAATCATGATCCATTGAACATAGGAAAGAAATTTTCTTGATTATAAACATAGGATTTCTTATCTTAGTAAACCCAACTACCCGCCAACCTATTCACATGTAAAATTGTGAGTAGATTTAAATTCTATTACACTCACCCCTTGTGAACCTAGCTACTCACTAACCTATTCACATATAAAATTATGAGTAGAGATAAATTCTATCACACTCACCTTTTTTGATCCTAGCTACTTGTTAACCTATTGAAATGTCAAATTGTGAGTAGATCTAAATGTCATCACACTCACTCTTTGTAAACTCATATACTTGTTAACATGTTCACATAACATTCCTATCTCATGATATATAATAATTCACCCAATATATTATAGGGATATATAGGTCCCATCCATCTCAAAATACATACATTTTTATTCCACTTGAAAACAATTATCATGTCATAAAATAACCTGTGGAAAGGAAATGGGTTTCAAATAATTTTCAAATGAAATCACATAAGGAAAAAATTCATAATTACATTGATATTCATAACATGATATACCCATATAAAATAAATGGGTACCCAAATATATTCAGTAACTCTATGTGTAAATACCATTCAATGAAGATAATAAATTATATTGTATTTACACAGTATATATAATGGTTGTATGGTAATGATAATAATTTTTCTCTATGAAATTGATATATAGAATCTTGGTTAACACCCTCAAATCAAAGAAGTCAAGAATATGGAATTAATAGAGTAAAGGCATTGAAATAAAATTTTAGTTGAACACCAAAAATAATTATGCAAGAAAAAGGTAATAATGGGTCATTTCTATAAAAGAGAAGAACATTACATAAGATATACAAATAAATAAGGTGGATAGACTCATTAAACCATATTCCTAAGACTCAAAGTATGTTAACATAGATGAAAAATCCATGAAAAAAATAAATTGGTATTATAAAATCATATAGAGTATAATCATGAGCATAATTTTGTAATAGATAAAACACTTTGAGTTAGAAAGGAAAATATAAGAAAAGAATTAAGAAAAATCATTATTTGAAAATTCCTTTAAATTTTTTTATTAAAAAAAAGAAATAAAAATTTTCCAAAACACTTTTCATAAATTTTACAATTATACCTTTAAAAATATTATTTTAAAAATAAAAAATCTTTTATAGATAAAATAAAAAGGTAGCCAAACATTAATAAAAGTATATCTCTAAAACCTTTGTAAATTGATCGTAAAAATGAATTATAAAATCATTTTCCAAAATAATTTTCATGAAGTTTCAAATATAATTTTAAAAGATTATTTTTGGAAATATATAATATTTAATGAATAATTCTATTACATAAGAAAATTCAGGTTAGAAGATAAAATATATGATCATGATATTAAAATTCTTTTTATTAATAAAGAATTATATTTTTTTTTGAAACCCACAAAATTTAAAGAGTTTATAAAAAATCATTTAAAAGTGATAAAAATAAATATGAGTTTCACCGAGAGAAAACATAATATAATTATAAATAATAATGAAAACATTGGTGGGAATGTAAAATATGGACATGGAAAATAAAGGTTCATTATAAAAAATGATAATTATTCTCTGCAATCCCACACTTTATAAATGAAATCATCATAGAATAAGACATGGATATGAAATATATTCCCTAAAAAATAATGAGTTTTTATAACATAAAATAATTATAGATATGATTAGAACCAAATTTTAATGGTAATATTTGATAAAGAGGAGTATAACTCGATGAAAAATAATTTATTTATCAAAACTCTTAAGGAATAATAAACGTTATAATAAAAAAACATTTAAAGAGATAGAGATTGAAATTAAAGTTAAAATACCATGAATAAACATATTCCACAATATTATATATCCAATTTTCAATATACACATCATTTAAATAAAATTAGGTGCATAAAATAAAATGTGTCTCAAAGAATGAAATTTTGAGATGAAACCTTTATCTTGTTTCCCCGCTTAGTCGAATGTAATCTAAGATAATATGAAACAAAAATAAATATATTAATAAAAAATTTAAGATCCATTTTAATATAAATAAAATTTTATAAACTTAATTTATAATTACTTATTATATTTATATTCGGTATTCTTTACCTATTTTCAATGTCGGGTGTGGGTAATCTTGGTCATTTTGAACTAGTTTTGTAAGACCGGTGTCAGTATTTGTTCTTATTAAAAAGTTTATCATTCCAAATTTATTAATGTTTCTATAGGGGTTATTTATAATTTTTAAGTAAGTTTAAATTTTCATTTATTAGTAATTTATTCTTTATATTAGAATATAAAATCGACAACAATAATTTTTTGGTGATTTTTAATCTACGAAGGTTGTACTCCTAATTAATGGGTAAATATTGATGTATCATTTCATGAAAAAAATAATTATTTAAATATTTATATTATATTATACCAATAATTAAGTTTTCATAATTATCCATGATATAATTTCATATCATTGTTCAATTTTATGGTCAAACCGAACTAAACATAAATATACCAAGACTAATGGATAATTATGAGGTGATTTAGTTAAAATATCATTATAACGGAATTATTATAATATAATTTAGTATTTATTAGTTTTATATATCCTAATTATAAGTAATTATGTGACTAATTGATGTATATGAAACAATTTCTTAGTACGAATAATTTGTTTTCCTCTTATTTTACTTGTTTAAGGCGGCGATGAAATGAAAAATAAAAATTGATCATCCAGTGGAGGCGGTAATCCACACGTAATCATGATTTATCATTTTAGAATATAAAATATGTCATAAATATTATTATTATGTATTAACTTATCTATTATAATCATCCTTTTTGTGTGGAGAAGGAAAATGAAACATGTTTCGTCATGGAAATGGTAGTCCGCACAACTCACGATTCATATTTTAATTTTTCTTAATAGAAAAAGGGAGGGTGATTAATTCTTGTACCATAATTGTAATAATTTATTGGTATAATAGTTATAATTATTTTATCATTATAACATGGTGAGAATTAATTTTAGGAAGAAAAAATGAACATAAAGAAATAGAAAAGAGAAAGAGATGTTAGGAACTTATACCTCACTTATTAGATTATTCCTTCACAAAGGGGGTTAGGACTTTCAAGTATGGTCTTTTAAGAATAAAAAAACCTCATTATTGTGGAAAATAGTGTTTAGGATTTTATTGGGTATATTTTAGGACAAACTAATGGGGTTGTGTTGTGAAGTTAGGTTAGGAGCGGAGGGCAGCTTTTATAAGTGAAAAGGAAATGATTTTTTTGTAAATACCCAAACGTTTTAACTAATAGGAAGTAAATATCAAGGAAATTGGATATAAAATTGATTAATAATGGATAGGATAGGTGATAAGTTTTTTCAAGGCCTCAATCACATATTCTCACAGATTTTTGAAACATGTTTGAGTTCTTTTACTCTTATATTTTTACTTTTTTCATTTTATTTTTTACCGCGGTAACTAGTTTTTACCTAAGGTAACTTATCCTTTATTCCAAAAAATAAAATTTACATTATTAACTAATTTGGGCCTAATTATTAAATTTATTAATATATTTTATTTTATTCAATTTCAAAAATTTATAAAAATTAATTTTAAAAATTAATGTATAATGTACTAAAATTTATTTTTTGAAAAATATAACTTAAGTTCTAAAATTTCAATTAAATTAAATTGTAAAATATATATTTGGCCATATAAAAATGTTCCATAAATTTTCAATTCAGAATTATATGCTAATAATTTCCTAAAAGTCATAATATTTTTAAAAATAGTATTTTCACTTAAAAATCAATCTTTTTATAAAAATAAAAAAAAAATAATCTTAAGATAATATTATTATGATTAATATAAAAATTATGATAATTTTTTAAAATTAAATTTCTAAAATTTCACAATTCTTAATCCCAAAATATAGTGGAAAATTGTTCGTATTGGAAAATAACATTTTAAAATGTTGACTATTCTTTATTCTTATTTCCAATCAATTAATAACTAATTTATTGGTGATATATTATTCATATTATCAATATGTTTTATAATTATCTAATCATAATATACTTAATTTCTTGAAACAAAATATCAATTTTAGAAAGAAAAAATATTTATGTATAAAACTATTTTCTTAGTTGTTTTAGTTATACTAATTAAATTTCATTAGTATTAAAAGTAGTCTTTATTTTCATTATAATCATATTTCATAATGTGTTTACTCCTACTAATACCCATTTATTCAAAAACAAGGTTTTTAATTATGATATTTAATACTCAAAATATATCGAGTTATTTCATTTTAGTTAGGTATAGTGTGTGAAACACGCTATTTAATATATTATTTATTTAAGGAGAATATACAGGGAAATATTTGATCATTAATACATTTATTTAAAAATCAGTACATATATTATTATAAAATGGTATTTTTATTTTGAAATTTATTTGATTATTTGTTATTTAAAATGAGTTTTAAATATACCATTAAATTTGGAATTAGGGAGAAAGACCTTTTCTGAGAAAGTCCCATTAAACTATGAGAAATAATTTTTTTATAACTATTGGGACTAGAGTTATAGATGGTTTAGGCCTGATGGGATCAGTCTAGAAAAAAACCATTAATCTAGTATGGTTTGAATGGCATGAGCTCAACTCATTTATTAATCAGGAATTCAAAACTTACAAAATTAAAGCCTCATTTAAAATCAACTGACCCATTTATTAATTAAGCCTTAAAATATTATTAAATTAAATAAAATTTATATATAATAATCCATAATTTGAAAGAATTAATCTATTATATTATCTTTTAAAAAATATATCATTATAAAATAGCATAAATAGCCCAAGATATTCGAGTATCGGGTCATGTACTAAAGTTCAAGACTCATTCGACAATTAATTGGGCATTAAAATAGGATTGTTTAATTTTTATGCCAAAAAAATTAGTCTCAATAAGGCCTTTTTATCAAGTTGGGATAATTATATTGTGTGGGTCCCCTAACCCATGTATATGTCTAATTGGGACTAATTATGAAGTGTATTTTCATTTGATAGTGGGTGTTATTTTTTTTTAATTGATATTGTTTGTTATTTTTTTATTTTAGTGGGTTGAGAGATTGTTTGGAAGCTCTAATTTTAAAATATATCTTAACCTATATCCATGATTACAATAATTATTTTTATATCTTATAAGTAGTTAGGGTTTTTGAAAAAACTATGATTATAGTTGATTTATACTCATAGTTTTATTAACCATGACTGTGTATTTTCTCTAGACACCTATAGTAATGATTTTAAAAAATTATGACAATATTTTTGTAAATATAGATATCTTTAAATCACTATATTCTACTTACTAGAAGCAGGAACTCTAAAAGTTCATCTCAAACTTATCAGAGTGGAAGCAATAGTGTCTTTAGCACATGAGTTTTGTTTACTAGAAGTTTGAAAACATATAATGAGATGAGAAGGTAGGTATAAGTTTATCATATTATGGTTGTGAATAGTCCTCCAGCTGTAATGGTTGATTTGATACTTTCCACATAAGAATGGTGAAGTCAATAGATGGTTGACCCAAAATATAGGGTGGAAATTCCACATGTTTAACCATCTTTGTGCCTCTATAAAGTATAGGTCGGACCAGCTGTTGAGGTGTACCTTATATTGATCAAAGTACTTATACTTGATCTTTAGTGTAATCACTAGATCTTTTTCTATTGTGACTCATTTTCTTTTACTTCTAATAATCTAAATTTTTTACAGTGTTCTCTAATGTATGTAAGGTGAAAGTATGAACAAAATAATTTTATGGGTCGATTTTAATTTTTATATTATTTTCTCTTATTTTAATGATTGTGTTTGAGTTTTTCATAAGAGAGTGTTTGAGAAAGTGTGACTTAGTACGGTGAGTAGAGAGTATCATATATCAATATATCAGTACACTAAGATCATAAGGGAATTCTGGTGGTTTTAATTTCACAGCACAAAGTCTTAGGTGAAAGTGATGTTTCAGTGGATCGAATAAGTATATTCTGATAGTTTCATGTTTTGGTTCTTACCCCATCAAGTCGCATCAAATCTCAAATGTTCACACTCAACAAAAAACATAGGAAACATTCACTTTTTTCTACAATGTTAAATTGATTTCATTTAGTTTTACTATCATTGGAAGATATAAATATTAAAGAGGCCAATATTTGAATCGTTCAATTCAATGAAACCAACTATGGATTCTAGAGGATGAAAATATAATACCATCTCATTAGGAAGGATCTCAAACATTCATTGGGAGGTGAAAATCCTAGCAATATAGAGAATAGTTAATGGTAAAATATTGGTAGGAAATATTTAGGCTTGGTGAGGATGTTGTTGGCATGAAATGAAGCCTTTAAAATCTAGGAGAAGAATACTACAAATAAACTAATGGATCCCCTAGCAGACATTTAAAAACCCGATGAAATATAGAGTCCCTAGGGGACATGTATAAAAAACTAATGGTATTAACTAAGGTTTTTCTAATGAAAAGTTTTTTTGGAATGAGATAATTAGAATTATGATCGGAAAAAAATCATGTGAACAATTAAATATGATCAAAATTTATCTATAAGTAGTGAAAGTTACTTTCACTGATTATTTATAAGAAATCATGATACTATCATCTCTACTGGAATCATGGGATAACATGGTTATTGTGGTTAGAAACTCCTATAGAAAGATAGATCAGTTGTTCCAAGACATTTTTAACTTGATCCTCAATGATTATCTCTAGAGAAGAGAGTTCCAAGTACCTCTCAGCAATGTTATGAATGAAAATAGAAAGAGACACTCACCTCAGAGATGGAATCATTGATGATTGGAAGATAAGTCTATGGAGAAGAGTTTAGGAAGGTTTAATGGTCTGGGAATCACATGTTGGAATTGTGGGAAGCATAGAAATATTAAAATAAATTACAGAAGTCACAATGAAGGTATCATAATAATATCTACCAGAGGTTCAAAAAAAATTGACACAACGGAAGATGGTAGTGACATGCAGTGCCAGTGTCCCTGCAGATTCATTGGTGGTTGACTTCAGTGTATCCTTCCACTCAATATCAGATCATAGGTTCATAAAAAAGATATGTATCTGGAAGTTTTGGAAAATTTCATTTACCAGATAATAAATCTTAAGAAGTGATTAAAAGAGTTGATTTAAATATATTGATAAATAATTGGTGCTTCTTATTACTGAAATAAGTGAAACATATTCTATGTATCTGAAATAACTTTATCTCACAAGGATAGTTTGATGATACAGGCTATGGAACTACCTTCTCTAATAGATTCTGAAAATTTATATGAGGTTCTATAGTTATGGAATGAGGATTAAATATGTTCTAAATATCAGAATTTAATTATAAAGGTTAATCACACAAGCATCATAAGTTATGATATATGTGTTCTAGTAAAGAAAATTAAGATTTCATTCAACTTTAATGACTGTAATCCTAGATCCCAAGAGCTAGAGCTAGTTAACACTAATGTATGGGAACCTACCCTAGTCTGATCTCATGGAGGATCCATTTACTTTTTCACATTCATCAACAATGTAACAAGTAAGGTATGAGTGCATTTTATTAAGAAGAAGTTTGAAGTTTCCAATACTTTTGTATAATATAATGAAATGGATGGAAAACTAAATTTATGAGTGTATTTTCTCAAGATAGTAGTCCTTGGAACTCTACAATAAATTTTAGAGGAAGAGAGAATGAACTGGACTTTTATAGAGAAGGAAAGATGTGTGTGTGTGCACTCTGGAATACCCAAGTCCATTTAAGAAGAAGCAATTAACACAACAACATATTTTTCTAATAAAATTCCATTGACTACTATAGGAAAAATCTACCAAAAGAACTGTAGTCTAGTAATTCATTAGAATTTGGAAACCTCAAAATCTTTGAATGTTTATCCTATTCTATGATCTATGTGAAGGATAGAGATAATATAAAGGTAAAATCGAAATCTTGTTTTCTAATTGGATATAGGAATTGAAATTTTGGTTTCAGACTATGGGATAATGATAAAATCCAAATCATAAGAAGTCCAAATGTTCTATTTAATTGTAGATCTAATGGAATGGTCAAAACTAGGATTAATTAGAATATGATATAAATAAGTTATCTACTAAATTAAAATTTTATCATGATAAAAATATTGGAATACCACAAGTTCTAGTGACTCCATATAATTTCACATGTTCATAATAAATTAAACTAGTGGAAGACATTCTGAAATTCTCAAAGTTTTCTAAAGACCAACAGAAAAATCCAGAAGTTGAGAAATTTATAGTTTGTTCACTAGAAGTTAGGAAACCAGAAATAGAAAAGTTTAAAGAAATTTTGAGAAGATCTTTTAGAGATAGACAACCATTATAGAGCAATGGAGTGGATATGGATTTATTACTTTTAAAATACATTGGTAAACATAAACTCCTATGATAGGTAATGACATTCTATGACTCAAAGTAGTGGGATTAATCAATAGAGGAATAAATGAAGCCCCTTAATTTCAATGGAACTTGGGAGTTAGCTGAACTATTAGAAGGAAAGAGGTAACTATAGAAACAATGGCTATTCCATTTAAAGTAAGAAGTTGATAGAAGTGGAATATAAAAGGAATGATTAGTGTTGAAAGTATTTCGACAGAAAAAAGGAATCAATTCCTCGTAAATAATTTCAATAGTAGTTAAGAATACTACCATCTAGATAGTGATGACTCTTATTGATTATGAAGTTTTACACTTGGATCAGATGGGTGTTAAGAATTCCATTATCCATATAGACTTATATAAGTATATCTATATAAAGAGGCCCAAGGGTTTTGAAGACCTTTAGAAGGATGTACTTTTCTGTATGTTGAAATGAAGACTCTATGGATTGAAAAAGAACCTCATTAGTGGAATTGGATGTTTAAAACTTTCATGACTAAGTAAGATTTCATGCTTTTTAATTATAATAATTTCTATTACTAAAATTTGTGGGATGATGGGACTTACATTATACTTCTACTATATATGGATGTTATGTTTCTAGTTTTTTAGGAGAGTTCATGGATTTAGGAGATGAAGAAGAAGTTAAGGATTTAAAATGAAGGATATTAGATAATCCAAGAACATATTGGGGATGACTATAGAGAGGGATAAAAAAATCCAACAATATGTTTTGATCATATAAATAATAAATCTGTAATATCATAAATAAATTTAAGTGGACTAGATATAAACTCGCATCAATCTCACTTTTTGGAAACTTCATGTTATCCTATTCCAAATAACCAATACATTAAGATGATTCCTAGAACATGGAAAAGGTAATGTTTTCATTATCTATTAGAATCTTAATGTTTGTGATAACATGTACATGGATGGAAGTTACCTATGTAGTTAGAGTAGTAAGTTAGTTTATGTTGAACCCTAAAAAGGAGTATTGGAAATCCATGAATTTAATCATCTGTTACTTAAAGTTATAGGAAGATAAAACACTCTACTTTGGTGAAGATGTTCCTTTTCAAGGATTCATTGATGAAGATTTTTCTCGGGATTTAGATACCTGAAATAGAATTATGGGTTTTTTGCTTATATTTGGCAGAATAGTGGTTAGTTGGATGTCTTGGTTACCAAATCTGGTTACTTAATATATGATAAAAACATTATATGTAGTATCTAAAGACTATGGGAATGAGTCAATATGGTTAATGTACTTATTTATGGATCTTGGATGGTAACCAAAAGGCGGAGTGTTATTTTGTGATATCCATAGTGAAATTCACCTTGCTTGAAATTCAGTATTTCATGCAAGAATAAAACAAATTGACATGGAATTTTATTTTAGCTATAATACATTAAAAGATAAAGTATCATATTTATGGAAGCAAGTTGAAAATTGAAATCTGATGGATATGTTCACAAATTGTTTAGTTCATGGAAGTTTAAGGCAATACCATGCCTCGGTAGGACATGGGTGAATGGAGGATGGTGGAGAGCACTGCATGGATGGAGGAAAGAGAATGGATTTACCAAAGTGTTAGGGGATTGTGAGGATATTCCTTAATAATGTCGTAAAGTGGGATATTATTTGGAATATAAATCTTCATCAAGTCACTATATTCAACTTAACTAAATGAGGAACTTTGGAAGTTCATCTTGGCCTTGTTAGAGCAATGTCATTAATAGATGAATTTTGTTTTTCGAAAGATGGATAAATTTTGATGACTTTATTAGGATTTTCTACACTTTCCATATTAGGGATTTGAATAGTCCATAATCTATAGTGGTTAAGTCAGTAATTCCCATAGAATAATGGTGAAGTCAATGGATGTCTGACCATAAATGTCAGATGATGGTTCCACCTATTCAAACAGTTGTGTACCTCTATAAATTCGAGGTTGGAATAGCTTATGAGGTGTATCTAATATTGATTAAATTAATTATACTTGATATTTAGTGCAATCACTATCTCTTAAAATATAGTTATTCCTATCCATATACTTTGAGTAATATAAAGATTTTGTAATGTTCTCTCATTAATATAAGATGAACGTCCAAACCACATAATATTATTTATCTACTTTACTTTTCCTATTTCATTATATTATTTGAATTCTTAAATGTAATTTTTTTATAAGGTATTGTGTGGGAAATTTTGATTGAGTTTGGTGAGTAGGGTGTATCTTATTCCTATCTTCTATTACACTAAGTTCAGGGGGGAAATTTCAATGGTCTGTCTTCTATAACATAAATTCGTAGGTTTAAGTGATCTTTATATGGATCAAAGAAGTATATTTGGGTATTTTCAAGGTTTTATTATTACCCCATCATATATTTGTTCTATATTCATGATTTTTTAATGAACTTTGACCATAGATCTATTATTATGGATCCTATATCCATGGTTTTGGCCCCTATGGACATGGTTTTAACCATGGATACATATTGAATACATGTAATTAAATCTATAAATAAACCTTATATCCCTATCTAAGGTAATATAAATTAATATTTAATTAAATTCAAAAAATTATTAAACATAAAACCTATCAAGGACATCAACTAAAAATGTTTCTCAAATAAGTAATAATTATACTAATTTCATATGTTGATCCACCACTATCCAAACATTGTCATGTGTATTTGGGGATATTGATAATATCATTACTAAAAATATAGAAATATATTTTTATTTATTATTTAAAATGGATAACTATTGTAACAAACCCATTGGTTATAGATTCTTAGCCTTTAATTTTCAATAATTCAAATACTATGAAACAAATTCTACAAAATCCTTTTTTATTCGTGACCACTAGAATTGATGTTTAAGGTCATGATATCCCTAGGATGAACTTCCCAAATCAAATGGTAAAAAAATTAAAATTTCATTCTTCTGTTCCATAGGAATAACCATTCATCACCTAAAATAAATTACTAGATCATGTGTGAAAACCCATTAATTTGTGGTATCCCCACCATATATGACATCAATCATTCTATTATACCCATAGTTCAATAACTTATGTGCCTTAACATGTCTTATCAAAATTGAAACTACATTAAGACTAAAGAGAAATAAATCATTCATTGTTTCCATTATTTCCAAGTGAAATTATTCCAATAATCACATCTATTTCCACTATTATATGGATTCTTTCATCATTTGAGTAGGTTCCTTCCAAATTAAATCATTTGTTATTGAATTTTCATTCTTTATTGTATAAATAAGCTCAAAATAAAATGTTTATAGATAATCTACCCAATTTCATTGTCTCTAGTTGAGATAATGTTATGATAAAATATATTTCAAACTATGACGATTGGTAAACATAAA
The DNA here is from genome assembly GCA_963277665.1 of Viscum album. Taxonomy (NCBI): domain Eukaryota; kingdom Viridiplantae; phylum Streptophyta; class Magnoliopsida; order Santalales; family Viscaceae; genus Viscum; species Viscum album. The sequence continues at coordinate 592,194,287 of OY728142.1, read as the reverse complement.
AAAAATTCCCACCAAAAAGGTAATTCCTAGAAGTATTTAAATCATGAAAAAAAATAGTTAAATTCAAATCAAGTATAGGGTAATTATTTTCATGTGATATTAATTTAAAACACCCATATTATATGACTGTGACTCATTGTATCATAATTCATCCAAATACCAAACCAATTTCATCACAATATACTTCATGCGACACTTTTAATTTAAGATGAATTAGAACTGGAGAAAAGTTAAGTGTCTTAGTGAATTATTAAAATGATTTATGACACTTTATATTATGATAAAAATTAACACCCTTCCAAGTCAAGGATATCATAGAAAGATCCAATATTGAAAATCCTTGAATAAATATCTAGTAATATCCAAATAAACCAGGGAAACTCTATATATCAAATATTTTATTATGAATTTATTAAGACATAACCGCTTCCAATTTCTCAATATAAACATAATTACCTTTATTAGATACAATATTAATAATAAATTTCAATTCATAAATCCAAAAGTTAAATTTTAAAAACCTAGATTAAATATTATGATCATAAAAAGTTTCTAAAACAATATATATGTGTTTCCCATGATCTAATTATATCCTAGAGTATATCATAATATGAAAGGTATATAAAAGTCTGGGAAAATTTGTTTCATCAATTTCATATACACAATTTATGCATTAGTAACTTCAAAATTTATGACCAAAAACTCCTAAGGATTATATCGATATTGGAATATTGTTTTTGGAATATCATCTTTATTTAACCATAACTAATGATACCAAGACTTAAGTTTAATCTTGTAAAACCAATTATATACCTTAATTTTGTCCAAAATATCATCAATTTATGTATATGGATATTTATTATTTTCTATCACCTAGTTTATATTTCAATAGTAAATTCATAAATTCAAGTTATTGTCTTCCTTCTTAGAAAATTAAGAAAGTGTTGATCAGGGAGAAATACTCAATCAAATTAATCCATTTTTCTCAAGATCATCCATTTGTACCCTTAACTATACTTTATATATGTGATATGAAGTTAAATAAATAGGGATTGCATCAGGTACTATATCAATGGAAAAATATACATCCCTTCTTAGTGTAAATATAAGAAACTCCTCAAGGAAAACATCTAGATGTTTATCCACCACCATTGGTAGTGGAGATCATTTATTTCCTTCTATTGATCTAGCTTATAGACTTACTAATTAAAAACGTATTTATCCAACATCTCTTATCATTATACTCTCTTGGATAGCTTGAATATCTAACTCTCCATTAAAAGTGTGGTTATTCCCATATGATGTGAAAAAAGAAGAAATCTTCAACTATATTAGTCAATTTGAGCTATGAATTTACTCATCTAATATATTTTAATAATCAATTCATACATATATATACAAATTACAAAAAAATCTTGAAATTTTAATGTTTTATATCACTATATATTTGGATATACACTTTAATTTTTCTCAATCCTTTCACATAGTGTAGTAAAACTCATAATAGAATATGGAATAAAAACTACAAATAATCATAATTGATTGACAGATCAACTAGATATAAATCATTGTGATGATATAGTATCAAACAATGCATAAATAATCATAGAGGTGATTAGAGTGGTAACATGCATCGTAGAAGGTCGTGAATCATAATTTTTCTCCTCTGATGCATGATTAACTGAAAATATCTATCCTTAAATATTTTGAGGCACTAAAATTTATCTCAGATGATTCCTTCTTAATCTAACATGAGTCCTTGACTCAAGTTTCCTAGGTAAATTAAACTATATTTTCAATACCTACACTTTATTTTGTTCTCAAACACTATATTTTCCAAGAATCTCTTACAATACTTCTTCAAATGGACCTCTTTACCATATTTGAAGCATAAATATGAAAGGTTTAGGAACTTTTACTTCAAGTGTCCCACTTTACCACACTAGAAACACTCCAATGGACTCTTCCCCTTAGGTAAGTGAGAAGATGATTCTATAGGATTCCTCTAAAATATTTTCCTCTTTATTTTATAATCATTTAATACATTTACTTTCCCAACCAATTGAGGAAGAAAAATACTCCCTTTATAAGTAGCTATAATATCTTTAATTGCTGAAGTTATTGTTCTAACCACCTCCATATAAGTAGATAGTTTTATCATAATAATTCATGATTGTATCTTTGGTTTCAAGAACATATTGAACCTTTAATACATATGTTCTTCATTCATCATAATATACAAAACATATTTCATAGGTTCAAAACATTTCAATATGTATTCCATGATAGACATGCCTCCTTGGTTGAAATTTAAAAAATGTTTGAGATATGTCCATCTTCAGTTCATATGGGAAGTATTCATCATTAAATATATTCTTGATACATTTAAAGTGTGGATATTTATATTTCTTTTCTTCTTAAATTATGCCCCACTTCCTATTTGTTTCCTATGATATGTAATATCCAAATTTTTCCTCCAAGTTTTATAGTTTTCAAAAAAACCAAACCACTCCATATATTTATTTGGCCTAACATCACCTCTGAATGAGGGTTAATGTTGTTCTAGGAACTATGGTTATTGATCATCCTCTCCTTATTAGTATATATACTAATTTCCTAGATAAATTTTGTTATAATTTTTACTAAGGATTCATAGGATGAATCTCTATTTTGTATTACTCACTTAAAATGGGACCTATTATGGTTTTCATAATGCCATATCATATATAAAAAACAATCAAGATCACACAACTCCTAAAATGATCATCATAACTAGAATCGCATTCCATAATTTGTCTAGGTTGGTTATTATCCCTTTATTTTATTCTAATATAATTTCCCAATGATTTATCAAAACAATTAAATTAAATTATTTACAGTTTTTTTTCAAGACAACTTATGAAAAACTAAAAGACATCTAGTCAAATTAAATCCAATTTTCATGTAAGAAAACCTTTATTTTGAACCAAAGGTCATGTGGTATAATTTTTTACCATTATTATCATTGTGAATTAAATCTTTTTAATTGTAAATCATCATGGATTAACATGGTAAAAATTACAATATCCAATAAATTCATCAATGACCTTTAATTTAATTATACTTCCCAGTAACTCAAGGTTCACCCTAAAAATGTAAGCTATGTATTTTTTTGATACATTTCATATTCCAGCCATCTTATTTTCCAAATAAACTAGCCTTTTAAATACTCAAATTTAAAACTATGATTTGATACCATTTTATAAGTACCCTATTTGAAGATTTTAATCCCAAGACCAGAATCAAACCACCACATGGCATCAAGTATGTTCCGCTAATCACCATAATATGATAACTAGTATTGAATGATAAAATAATTATTTGGTGAATTATTGTCACTTAATATATAAGCTAAAAAATAATATTGGTTCATGTGATATATAAAAACTGTTTTACTAAATCATTTAAAGTTCATAGTAGACACAAGATAAGGTTTGAAAAATCCAAAACTAAGGTACAATAACACATGTTGACACCAAATAAATAAAAGTGACTCATGTCCAAGACACCAACTCTGACCCCTTAATTTTTGTCTATATAGTGGATTTTTTACTCTTCATTTACAAAGTATAGGACCTTTACTTTACCTATCATAAAATTATAAATTTTTAATAAAATAGGGTGAAACTCAAGGTAAAAACTCAAGGAGGTATAAGGTGATAGAGACCAAGGGTGTACCCACAAATAATGTCCATAAAATATAGAGGGAGGGAGTTAATGTTAGAGTGAATTTAAAGAGTTTCATTCTACACCCCTTTAGAGGCCAAAAAAATGGACTCCATATTTCCTTCATTCCATGAATTAAAAAATATCACATCCTACTCTATCAGTCCTATATTATCTCTGATGTAATAGGTTATGGACCAATGGGTAGGGGAATGCCCAAGAAATAAATTCTACACCAGGTTTTAGTCCATTTAAAACTCAAAAAAATTGAATATTATAGAATTTGGACAACATGAGTCCACTCAACATGGGTCAAGCTTCCATACTGATAGAATTCTTTTTTCCATAATAGGAATTGAAAGATAACACAACATAACCATGATTATCTCGGATGATACCTCCTCCCTTCAAAATTCCTTGGTCACACTCTCTATTAATATTGAACTTGAGACCTATCTTGGACATAGTCCATTTAACCCATATCCCTAGATATCCACTCCTCTACCAAGTATTCCCCTTTTCATATATGACAGTATCTTTCAAATGGAAATTGAATTTTCCCTATGCTTTATTATTAAACAAAGATCTACAATGAGGGGAATAACTTTTAATTTTAGACTAGGGTGAGTACATTGTATTCCCTGATATCGAGATACATTATGATACTTACAAATGATTCAACATCATACTATAAAAATTAATATATGAGATACATCATTATTGATAAACCATGAAGATATAAATAAGTCTAATGTGACTAGCTGGATTATAGCCCCCATATGTCCCCTAAGAAAATACCGCATGAATTGATCCCATTCCCCTTCAAAAATCATGTGTGCCACTATTTTTTTATCATTATCACAACATATACACATTGAGTTTATATATATATACCAATTAACTACACTTTGAAATAACTGGGGGTGGCATATTTGTAAACTCTTCATACTAAGAATTTATTCTTGTCTGGTATATATTTATGTTGTAATATATTTTTCCATTTATATCTTCCTTGCTACACATAAGGGAGCTTGTATAATTATGATAAAATAAATAATATTGAACCCGTGGGAGTAAAAACATAGCGGTTAAGCTCCTATAAAAATTTAATACTATATAAATTAAAATTTTCATCATTATCAAGCACAAAATTGGTGAATATTGGGTGTTTTCTAGCCATCCAAAAATGTGATATATGGTACCAGTCACCTTGGGAAGTACATAAAATATTAAAATAAATTTTGATGCCATAATCTAATATCTCCCCACCCCAAAGAGGTGATGCTGTAATATTATCATTAAGAACAAAACCTTTATGTTTCTTGTATTTCTCTTTGATATGCTTATCCCAAAGAGAGTGACCTGCATGACCATACCATGTGAGTTTAGCTTGTATGAAATGTATATAATCCTTAATAATTCTCAGATGGGTACCTCTATCTTCAATGGGTTTTCCTATATGAGATCATCTAGACCAATGGCATTTTCATTCTTATTGTAAGTCCTCAATAAAACCATCTAATGAGCTTTCTATTATTTTGATGACAATTCTTGATACCTTGATTACAAAAAATGCATGTATAGGAATGGTGGATAACACACTATTGATAAGATTAATCCTTTCAGTAAAGTATAACAACCTTCTCTTCCAATTGGTGATATGTGTAGTGAAAGTTTCTAATAATTCCATCAAAATGGTGAATGTGTATCCTGCCAAAGGATAAATGAGCACCCAGGTACTCCATTGGGGGGTTTTTTTGGTGATAACAAGCTATCTCTCTATCTAATATGCACAAACCATTATGAAATTTTTAATGTTTTATAATCTTCTCTTATCTATATTAATGAATATACACTCAATTTTCCATAAACATCCAAAATACTATTGAACCCATTAATGGAATTATGACTCCCATAGAGAAAGAAAATAATGTTTTCTACAAAAAATATATAAGAAACACTAATAAAATTATATTTATCCTTTAATGGGTAAATATCCCCCTTTGATATTCCTTTTAGATTTATGATTATAATAACTTGTGAGATAAAAAAATTAGTGTAAAGTGGATCATGTTGATAAAGACAACACATAAATTGTTTCCCCATAAGTGGGATCATAAACAATAGAGATGAATAGAAATGAAATAAAAGGTCTCATACCCACTCAATGAAAGCATATAACTTCATAATTATAATAAAAATTTCCATTTAATTCTTTCATAATATTTTTTTATATCAAGATTTACCATAAGGTTGATCCCAACTACCTTTTGTTGATTTCTATTATCATATATTTTTCCAGTTCTATAGATCCTTACATACATCTTCCCTTTATAAATCCATTTTTCTTCATATATCAATTTAGGGAGAATCATTGAGTCTCTATTATTAAGGATGGATACAATAATTTTATAAAGGAAAGTGACTATACTAATAGGGAGATATTGGATGAAGTATTTTAGTTTCTTTAACTTTGGAATGAGGAAAATAGTAGAGGTGTAGGTAACTCTAGTAAGAGAAACTTCCATGAAAAATAATTACACCACTTTAATGAGATCCCTATAGATAACCTCCCATGTTTCAATATAAAAAAGAACCTACGAAACCATCAAGACTGTGAGCACTTTCTAAGTTTATGGAATTGAAAACAACCTTAATTTTAGACTCCTCATAATAATTCTCAAATAAACATTGTTATGATAATTCATATATCTTAGTATGCTATTGAAAAAATATCATAAATATCATTCCTTGGGTAACCTCCATCCATGTCACACCTTGAACCTGAGAGAAAGTAATTAAAATGTTTAACAGTAAGATGACTTGCAACTTCAACATCATTAGTATAGGAACTATCAATGAGTCACATGTTCATATTTCCCACAAACTTATTCTCTTTGATACAGACAAAAATGACTATAGTATTCCTCCCCTAGGCATAAATCTCTATATTTTTTTAGGGAAACTTCCTCTACCTTGATAATATTCTATGATAGACATTTATATTTATTAGTAAGGTGCAAAAATATATTATCATCCCAAAGATACTAAAGACTAAATTCAAGAATATTAATCTTCATTTTTAGATCCTTCAAAATGGTTTAGGAGTTAGTTAGGTTATTATGATATTCAAGGAGGCCCCCTTTAAGTATTGTAAGTTTATTATGAATGTCCACCCATGAATGTAATTGTATGTGAGAAACCCAGGACGTACGAACCAACTACATGAAATCACTATATTTCTTTTATAACCTAGAGATAAAGAATCGATGATAGAAATTATTTAAAGTTTTGAGCTAAATCAAAAGAGGATAATGATTTTAAATATATATTTCCATGAGAGTAAAATTTAAGTGAGGTAAGTAAGTGTTCCCTTGAATATTTGAAAGAATTTTTCTAAACAAATCCATATTCATAAGTTATCCTTATTTTTGTTACATTGGATGAAATTATCACATGAGTATCCAAGATCTATAAGGTTTTTATAGGATAAGAATGATTTAAAATCATACATATCTTTCTTTTATTATATTCCTCCTCCTCTCTTCTTATAATGATCGAAAATGGAGTTGAATATACCCCTAATAAACCATTATAAATCTCTCAGGTCAAATATTTAAATCTTATTCCAAATGACTTTTCTTTCCAACATATCATATTTATCATAAATGATAGATAGAAAATTTGTAAAAGAGGGTAAGTAGACCTTAATCATGAGATATTGATTAAAATACTTAGTAAAATCTATATTTAATTGATTATTCTAGAAGATTCGTATGTCATTATTATTAGGACTATCATTCATGTAGTTTCTAACATGTAACTTGGGTGCACACTCATGAATATCCTCTTCTTTGTATATGGTATTGGGAATCACAATTAGTGAAATATGGATAGTACATTTGTTGGAGAGAAAATTGCATTTGGTAGGGGAACCAATCCCCTTATAATTATAGATGATGATGTAGATTATGAGGAAATAATAGGAAGTTCCTTAAATCAAAACACCCCTTAACCCCGGGGAGAAGTGGTGATTGCCTCATAAAGTGACTTATACCTAGATCTACTTTTCATTTTCACCAGTACATGAGAAGGAGGATCCCATTTTTTAGTAAAACCCTCTAATGGATGAGGTCCTATTAAACTCTTCAACAACTATATTTTACTTATCAAAATCGTTGGGAGACAAAATAATATCCTCAGGCCTCTATTTAGCAAAAATATTCATAAAAATATTAGGAACAGTGATTGCAACCTCACATATGGGAAAGGGAAATATAGGGGATCTCAAAACCATGACCACCATATATATGATGGGTTCCTCCAAAAATAGTCTAGATATTAAATGATAATTTTATAATGAGGGGGTCTTATATTTAGTAGAAATATCACTTACACTAGCAGAGGACGGCCTATGATTACCATCAATAGCTTTAACATAAGAAATAGTCATAGGATCTAGGCCTCCAAACCTATAATCTTATTTCATGGGGGGTGTTGTTTGGTCAGAAGCAAATAGGTCTCAGTATAATATCTAAGTTATGACAAATAAAAATTGTGAGAATTGAAAATGAAAATAGATCTTAGATATAAAATATAGAAAACTAAATGGTTACATATATTTTAACATGAAAAAACTCTCTAATGCAAAGGATTAAAAAACATGGGGAAACTCTGAAAAATAAACTAAGAATCAGAGAGTATATAGAATACAAGTAGAATTACAAACATGAATTACAAATATAGAATAGAAAACCTATGTGAAATTCACACTCCAATATGCCTAAATCGTTTCTCTGATAATTGTTTCATGACAATATGTCACCCTTTAAAGATCAAAATCAAACATATGATGTTGTTGCAAGACCTAAAATAAGTCATCGTTCACCCCATTCTTAGTGATCCTCACTAATTCCCACTGCACACTGATGCCAATGATCAAGTTGTTACTGGATTTTTATCCTCTCCCCTATGTATCCCCATATCTATTTTCCTATTTCACACAAATTACTGTGAAAATCTGATTTTTTATTCCCCCTTTGATTGGGTTGCTACCTATCACCTTTCACTATAGCAGCCTTAACTTCAAGAAACAAAACTGATGGGATAAATCCCAATAATCTCCCCCTCATACCATCAAAGAAGGATATCATATCCAAAAACCTCAGTTATAAAGAAAACTGGTTGGTATCGCACCAACCATCATCCTCTATCGAAAATATGGCATCCCTCTTTTATATCCCTAATGGAAACTTGAATGCTACCCCAACAAAATAATTCCAAATCATGAAATATTTTTCATACTTGTATCTACACTACCAATAGAATAATAAATAATATGCCCCCCCCCCATAATTGTGATCGACACATAAACTGGAGGACCTTCAAGAATTAATTTCTCTCTCTACGGAACATCTTTAGAGTAGTTTGAAACTCTCAGCACATCACCTCAGTCTTTGATTTGAATTATTTATTCACTATAGTAACTATATGAATAAAAGGAATTATGTGTAATCCCTGAAACATATAGCCTAAAATTCTTCAGCTTCCAATCCATATTCATATTAGTCTATGGTATTCTACTAATTTAAAACAATCATTGGTTCCACAAATCTGACGAAGTCCTCTTCACAACTAAATTCATCACATCACCTCACATCTTTACATCCATCCTGTAAAGTGTGTCATCTATTTGGCATCACACATATACCATCAAACCACTTGAAAAGGTCCATATTCCATTTCTAAACAAACATATTAATCCATAAATATAAAGATTACAAACAGATAACAAATTATGGCATATACCTAGAACATTTCACACATCCCTAAACGTTAGCATACAACCTACATTCATAGTGACACAAATATATCCAACACCAATGAAATTAGAGGAATTTTTTTTCCCCATATTCAATATACCAAATTCATTATCTTCATATGAAGAAAATAATTCCTTCTTTAATGTAATATGTCAGGATGTGTCTAAATCAACCACACATTCAATGTTTAAATCTGACCAGTGACAATCAATGTCAACTAAAAGTAAATCACCCTCACCTTGAATACAACTTATGTTGGTATCCTCATAATCGTTGTTGTGTTACTTCTTTTTTTTCTTTAATCTTTTTTAATTCATGGAATTTTATGTGCACATGACCCTCCTTGTTGAAAAATAAGTACTTGACCTTTCTCTTTATCTTTGATCGACCTCTATGATTATCACCCCCATCTACCATATCCAGGATACCACTATTATCTAAAGATTCACCATAATTAGTCTTTCATCGATTCTCATTCATCAACAATAATTAAATCATATTATCCAAATTTATGGTGTCCTTGATTAATAGAAATGTGGTGATGATATTATCATATGAATTATGAAACAAACCCAAAATAAAAAAAGCCTTGTCTTTTTATTCCATTTCAACAAGTACCACATTACTTTTATCGTCGATCTTGACATCCACCAATTACAACTCCATCAAAATTGTATTTAAATCATCCTGATGGTTACCTAAATCTCTATTCTCTAACATTCATAAATGATATGACGATTTTTTGAAATATAAACGATTTGTGATGGATTTTGATTTATACCTTATTTCAATATTTTCCTCTATCTACACAAGATATATCATATTCATCACTTCCCACAGTGTATTATTACCCAAATACATGTGAATATTACTTTTTTCCAACACTCTCATATCCTATTAATCACCAACTCTCATCATCTTTTATTTATCTGATTTTTTATTCAACACCTTCATTATCTTCTCACAAACCAAAATATTTTTAACTCTTTTCTTCCAATGTGTAAAATGATTTTTCTTATTAAACAGCTCAATGTTAAAAGAAATATCATGGTGTGAATCTCCCAAATTTAATCAGAAAGAAAACATGGATGGCCTATTTTTATACTACTTATTTGGTCATAAGTGGATCGGTCTCAAGATAATATCTTAGATGTGAAAAAAAATAATAATAATGATAATCACTAATGAAAATAAATCATGGAAATAATAGTGGAAAAATAAATGGTTATATAGATTTTAACATGGAAATCCCTCCAATGTGGAGGATTAAAAACTCATGGAGCAACTCTGACAAATCCACTAAGAATCAGAGAGTACATATAATCCAAAAAGAATCTCAAACTTGAATTAAAAATATAGCATAAAAAATCTATATAAAATTCACACCCAAATAAACCTATGTTACCTCTCTGATAATCATATCATGATAATAATTCACCCTTTAGATATAACATGTGACATTGTTTTGGGCCTTAAAATAAGACATCGCACACCCCACACTTGGCGCTACTCATTGCTACCCACTGCATGCTACTACCTACACTCAAGTTGCTGCTGGAGTTTTATCTTCTCCCATGTATATCCCCATATCTACTTCCTTACTATGTACAAACTATTTTAAAACTCTTATTTTTATTCCCCCTCTAATTGGGATCCTACCTCTCACCTTTCCCTACTATCACCTTATCTTTAAGAAACAAAACTGATGGGATAAACCCCAACAGGGGGTGAAATAATCAGGATAGTGGAACCCAAATCATAAAATGAATGGTATTATCAAACCAGTTTTTAATATTGTCATGGAGATAATCCACCTCATAGGATTCTAGGATTGGGGGATATAACAAGCCATATTTCAAGACTAAGCCAACAGGAGGAGGAGGAGAGTTCCAATATGAAACTTATATACCACAGATCAAAGAATAACCTACATAGTAAGAGGGTCCTCAAGGGTCCGTGTCACCTTTATACTACGAATTTTTCTTTTATAGGAGGAAAATATATTCCCTTAAAGGTGTCACTCAGACTACAAGAATAGTTTATAGATATAGAAAATCCTTTGTTAGAAGGAAATGAGCTCACTCATTCATAACAAGATACACTAAAGAAATGAAAATTAAAGATCTATTTCAATGAAAATGTATGCTACCATGTGATACAATATTCTAAGTGTTCATTCTTATAAAGAAACTATCAAAAATAATCCATTATTCCTTTTAAAACTATAGTGTAATAGAATGGGATGGGCAATCCCAACTACCAAATCTAATATCATACACCTTGGGGCCCCATCGTTTGTAAATATCCTTTATCCACTAATATATAATGAATATACACTTACCACAATAATGATCCTTCTATACCCAAGATATAACAAAGTATTTTTATGATAAAATATGAATATATAAGGAATTATGGTTGAGTAAAAAAAGTTCCACCAAAAAAGAGAAACCCCAGGAGTTCAAAAGACATTAGGAAAAAGAAATAGAAGTACGATCCATTCTAAAATTTATGACAGACATCTATTTGTGTTAATCCACAGTAGAACTAAATTTTCCCATTAATATGGAGAAACAATGATTACCTTCAACTACCATTGGCTCATAGTAAGATATCAGGATAAATGGGATCAAAGTAAGAGGCCTCGATGGAGTTTTAACTGTATATTAGGCCAAATAATCCTTTAATAAGTGAGGGTGGTGCCCTGAGCCTGAATCTATTGAATCAAGAGATTTCATAGTGGGTGTAAGCCCCACAACCACTGGTGGAATAGGAGAATCCAAAGGGTGGAGGTCTAATGAGAGTCAGCTACAATCCTTATAATCTAAATGGAAAGTCATATATCTATCAATCCCATTGGAAGGGAGTATCCTTTGTATAAATTACTTTATTTTTTGGTCCTCAATTGGTATTTCCATCTTTTTTTGGTCTTAAGTCATCATTTTTACAATTTAAAATAAGTGGAGGCACATGGTGTGTGTTCATTGTAGTGTCAGATGAAAAATTTACCTTTACATAAATCATGACCAATATTTCCTACATTTCCATCCAAATTAATGGGTAAGGTGTGATTATAAACACAATAGGAATTCCCCCAATGAATCCCATAAATATTCATGCATGAACATATCCAATATATTCAATGATAAATAATAATGATGAATCAAAAAATATTAATCTAAAATATTGATTTAACAAAATAATTTCAAAATAAAAATATCAGAATCCAAGATATCAAAATAATTTTGAGAAAAAACACGTTCTTATGAAATACAAAATAGATTTCAACCATTTTTTCTCCTTGAAAAAATTATCTTTTTTTTCGGAAAACTCCCTATTTTCTCAATTCAATGGAAAAAACTTCCAATTTTTTCTAAAACACAAAAAAATACCTATCCCCTTTAAAATCATTAGAAATTTTTATTTTCCAAAAAAATAATTGAAAACTATCCATTTTCTGAAAATTCACTCATGCTAAGCCAAAACAATATCACAATTAAATTAATTTAGATATTCACTAGCAAGATTTCCCATGAATAAACTAAATTGTAACTCATTCACACATATAACTCTAAACCCTCAACTTTACCAAGAAAATTGAGTGATTTATAACCTTATGACCATTTCATTCCTTAACACATGCTCACTAAGTTTTATTCTTTACCATAGTGTAAGTTTAGTGGTTTTAAAAATAACTCTCACTAAAAAAATTCACTCATGAATTCACACCATTAAATATCCAATAAAATACATTTAAAAAAATAAAAACTCTTTCCTAGTATTATCACAAAATAATTTTATAATAAATTTAAATTTAAAACAAAAACATTATTTATCATAAAACTCATATAATCAAATAATTTCATGATAAATTTAAATCTACAAAGTAAAAATGAATTAGTCAATATCATAGAAAGTATAAAAGTCATCTACTTAAGTAATATTTCATTAATTTTATAAAAATTATCAAAATTATGATAATTTAAAATTAAACCACTGAATCCTACATCAAAATTCACTAGAAATATCAATTCATGAATAAAATTCCACAACTCTATATCTAGATAAATTTAGCATGGTCCTATAAAACTCTCTATTTAAAAGTACATGAACTAAAGTGTATTATGTTCCCCCCATTCCACTTAGAATTTCCTCATGTAACTCTTTGGTTAAAAAGTGCAAAAGTATTAAATTAGTAGAGGAAAATTTGTATTGGGTGGCATAGATATCGTTCAAATTTAGCATGACCCATTAAAAATGTCGTAAATCACTCTTTCAATGCCTCATTGGAGATAATAATAAAAATAAAAAATTTAAAAAATATGTAAATCTCCATTGAGTTTAAATAACTGAAAAAATATATATATAGAATAAAATATCACACATGTCTTAATTCTCTGAATAATTTTCTAACAACTAATAACCTTTCACCTATTTTATCATCTAATTTTCAATATCACCACAAACACAAGTGATGTATCCCAAAAAAAAGAATTAAATTCTCATACCTCATTTTTGTAAACCTTATTATCTCATTCCTCCATAAATTTTCCATTGAAACCTTATTTAATGATTCAAAATCCTCCCATAAAATCTCTTAATTTCCCACATAACTTCTCATATAAATTCCACAGATTAAATTCTATAAATTAATTTATCTTCTCTCACTCTAACATAACCCATTTAAAAAACATCCAAATAAATTCCCAAGTGGACTATTATAATTTCATGACACACAAATCAATCAACCTTTTCAATTTCTCCCAGTTTTCTAATTCCTCTAAATTTGACCATTATAAATCCCCACAGATCATTTCACACCATTAATCTCATATAATCCTCATATAAAATGTCAAAAATATTTTCACAAAAAAAAAATTCTATTGAATCAATTCTATAAATCCAAAAATTAAATCTTGGTCATTATGACAAGACATAAATCCCTTAAAATAATCATTAAAACTAAATTCTCTAAATCATCAAATTATCTAACTCTCATAACCACACACATAAAAAACATTTAAAATAATAAAATTTTAATATTATTTTTATCAATCTCATTTTTATTAATAATTTTAAGTCAATATCCAAATCTTAAAATAATCTTAAATACATTGGTGTTAAATCATAACCATTTGTGTTCCACCATTTTTAGGAAAATAATTGGGTCTAATTTTATGTTTCTATCATCTCTTATATAGTGACCCTAATTAAACACATGTTTATTTTACATCATATCTATAAGATAAACATTGTATATCACAAAATAATCTCACAATAACAAGAATGAAAGGTTTGGTTTCATTGAGTACTAGCTATTTATGAAAATTATTTTAGAAACTTGTGAACATTTATTTATAATTGAACTATTCTAGAACCCCTTCTATACTCTTCATAAGTTATACTTATCTTCATAACTAAGGTAAGGGAAACATAAGAAAGGGGTGAGATGAAACACTAAATAAGGGAAAACTTATCAAAATTCCATCATGATTTAGATCAGAAGGATATAAGAAAACAAAAATAGGGAGAAATTTATTATTAAAATGGATATGGAATAAAAAGATCTATCCATAAATCATGAAGGAAAGACATGTAATATCAAAATAATAAACATGTACCATGACATAATATTGTGATATAAACATGTTAACATGAATGAAATGATATCATATGATCATAGAGTCACAAATATGTGTAATTAACATAAATCATGGAATCAAAAGCATAGGTCAAGGTTTACTCACAATTCCATCATCACATAGTGTACAAAGTACCATAGTGGATTGGTTTCACTCTATATTCCCATAAATATAGTGGATAGAATCCCATGGTAGATTAGGTTCACTCTTAAATCCCATAAATATATTTTAAAATTCCTATAATGGATTAGGATTACTCTATAATCCCGTACATAACATATCATGAGGTAGAAATCATTACCCAATGCATTAAAGGCCTATATAATTTTGGGCTCACCTTTAACATAACATACTGCTTATAGGCTAACTATATGTGCTCTATACATGGAATCTCATGAGATGAAAACATTACCTAATGCATTTGAGGGATATATAAGGAAGCGAACTCATAAATAAGGAATATTTGAATAAAAAATAATCTCCCAAGAAATAAATAGGGTGTCACATATTAAATTAAATATGAATATCAATAATAAACATTATAACTCAAGAAATTAGATTGAGTTATGAAAAACCCTTATATTTTGAATAAGATATCAATCATAGCCCATAGAAAGGAAGAGCATGGAAGTGAAGTTTATGATTTATATAATTATTATTATATTATAATTAAAGGGGTATTAGTCACACTATATAAATTGATATTGGTTCATAATATCAAATCATGGCTCAATGAAGGATTATTGAGATGGAAACCCTTACAGGTGGGATAACACTTGAGTCGAAGTCTATTTGAATAAAATAGCTAAATTTTTTTTTTATATCACGTGAATTATAAATAAATAAAGTATAAAACTTTCATGAAATTTTAAATCAATATAAAACCATACAAAAGGAAACATGATGCATAAAATGTAATATGTCTTAAAGAAATAGAATTGAGATGTAAAAAACCCATACCATTTAACTTGATTTCTTTGAACACACTCTAAACTCTTGCATAAAAAATAACTATCTTAATAAATTATTTTATAACCTTATTAATGAATATTACCATTTAAAATCCTCATTTATAATATTTCTTTATATGTATTTTAATTAGTTATTATCCTTTTATAATATCAGGCATGAGTAATCATAATTGTTTTAAACTAGTTTTGTGAAAGTGTTGTCGGTATTAATTATTCTCTAAAAGTTAATAATTATGAGAAGATTCAAGGTACTTTAATTGATTCATAATAATTATTTATAAATATATAATTTCATTCTATTTTATTTTCAATTATGATCCTTTATGATAAACTCGGTGATGAGCATGTTTCGATGATTTTTAACAAACTTCTGGTAGTCTCTTAGTAAATGAATTAATTTTTAGTATTAATAATAAAAAAAACTAAAATAAATTATTTATTTAATTATTTACATCATATATTTTCAGTATTTGAGTTCTTAGAGGCATCCATGATATTATTTGGTAGTACTTTTCAAGTATAAGGCTAAATCGACCCAAACATGAGCATACTATTATTAAGGGATGATTATGATTATGAAAGTTTTTTATTTTGGGAATAATATCATTATTATAGAATATTATTGATATTATTTAGATCAATATAAGGTTTTGAATCATATATTAAGATTTTTTAATAAATAATAAATTATATATATATATATAAACATGATACAATACTTCATAGAGGTGATAGTCTGCACAATGCATGATTAAAATTTTCATATCTTAAAAAATGAAGGGGAAAAGAAGGTAGATTGTAATTTATATCTTAATAATCATAATTATATAAAATATATTATATTTATTCTTAAATTTCACTAATATAATCTATGAATATAGTTAGTGGTAAAACAGAAGTCATTACTTCATGGAGGCGGCGATCCGCACAATACATGAATAATGGTTTTGTTTTTCTAAATTGAAAAGGTGAAAGGTGGTTAATAGTTATTAAATTATAATTATGTCAATAATTATTAAAACAATACTTATGTAATTATATATAAATGAGAAAATTACAATTTAAAAAAGTAAGATAGAATGGAATAACCTTTAGGAAAAATGAGTACTCATATTGATAACTTTGAGTTTTCCCTATAGGATTCCACAAAAATAGAGGTATTAGGATAATTATTTATGACCATAATATTATGTAAGTGAAGGAAAAATCTGGGAAAATGTGAAATGGTAGGTATTCAATTGGAATCTAAATTATTCAAGAGTTATTGAAGAGGTGGTGAGAGTTCCCTTTTATAAGTGGTGAGAATGACATTTTTGTAATTATAAACACTTAATATAAAGAGAGAACATGTTAAACATGTCAAGTGACTCCAAAAATGTACAATAATGGATTTTCGGATGATATAGGTTATATAATCCCTCAAACATTCATTTTAACACATTTATTAAATATTTTTTTGAGTCCTTTCCTCTTATAATTTTTTTACTTTTATCATTTTTAGTTTTATCGTGGTAACTAATTTTTACCTAAGTAAAAAAAATTAATGCCTAAAAATTAAATAGAAATTTTTAAATAATTTGTTCTTAAAAATTCAAAAAATTAAAACCATTTTATAATATAAAATTTCTATGTGTAATAAAAATCAATTTTAACATTAGCGCACATAACTTATAAAAACCCATTTTTAAAAAGTGTATTTTAAAGATTAAAATTTATTAGTAGGATAAAATTATTAATGTATTTTATTATCATGTAATAAATTGTTTTATTATAAAAAAATAAAATATAATTGACTTTACATTTAATCCAAAAATAAATATAACCAAAATATTAATTATTTAAAAGAAAATAAAAAAATAGTTTTTATTTGAAAATATTACTTAATTTCCTTAAATGTTAGTCAAAGGTTTTATTAATTAAGAATTTTATTTAAAAGGTATATTTTTACTCCTTGAATAATGTTTTTTAATTAAAAAGTTTTATAAACTTTTAGATCTTTCTTATACAATTATAAAGTTGTGGTTTTGGTAAAAACAGTATTCTTGTTATTCACCTAAAAAATCATTTATTTTTGAAAATCCCAAAAAAAATTATCCCAATATAATATGGTTATTCCAAATAAAAAAATATAGTTCATTTTTTCACATTAAAATTATAAAATTTGAGATTTTTATATTTAAATAAAATCATAAAATGTAATGAAAAACTATATTTATAGGAAAATAACGTTTCAAAGTGTTAACCATTCTTATTATTATTTTCTATAAATTACTAATAAAATTAGTGTTAATATATTATTCATATAAAAATATATATTATTCAAATCAACCATATAATTATCTATAATATTATTTAGTTTCTTAAAATAAATCACATAAAAATCAAATTTTATAAGAAAATATATTTCTAGAATAAAATGACCCTATTAGTTATTTAGCCACATTAATTTTATCAATGAATTGGTATAAAAAATTAAATTTATTTTATTTATACATTTATTTCATAATGAGGTTACCTGTATATTTAACTGCCAATTCAATGGCTATATTTCAATGGTTATATAATGTTTCACAGTTCATTTGGTTTGGTTTTGTGTGTGAAGAAAGCTATTAACACGGTGTTTATTTAAAGGAAATTCATATAGTATAATCTTGGTGCATTACATCCCCCCCCCCCCAAAAAAATAAATTATATCCTCATAATTTTAATTAATACCCACTAATGAAAATAGTTAATGGTAGCTAAAAGATATAGATGACTCTGGATATAATTTCTAGAGATATATCAGCCTTACAAACTTAGGAAATATATCATTTTTCACATACTAGGAATATAACTAATATTGAGTTTTTTCTACAACCATTTGTGCCAAAGTTTATTTTTAATTTGTATCGTGATTAATGTTATATAATTTATTTACAAAGGATGTTTATAATCATCCTTACATTTATATACTATCATGGGTTGATATGAAATGAGATTTCATTATTCAAAAAAAATCCTAAGTAAAAAATAAAACCCCAATTCTAAAATCACCTTAAATTTATCTAAAGTAAGTAAAATAAGAATTTCATAAATAATTATCGCAAAAATTGTAATGAATATTCATATAACTTGTATACAATAATTTTACCACCATGTTTTTTTATTTCAACTTTTAATAGTTGGTAAAAACTTACATTACATAAGATATCTACAAATATTGATTTATGAATAAGTGTACCTATAACCACTTAATTATCACTATCCACTTCAATAGAATTTTTTTAATAGTCTTTTCCTTATTCCTGTTGTGAAAGAGGTTGTTAGTGTCAATTTTATTCTTAATACCTTGGATTAGTGCACTTGTTTTTATAGTTACCAAATTCATCACATTCAAAAAGTCAAATGGATAGTGAGTCCTTAGGAGGAATTTTATTTTCCCCCATCATGTTAACTATAATAATTTTTTTTCCATTGAAACTTGAAGTTTGTTGCCCTATATTACCATTGATCAAATATCTTCTAGTTCCTTTGAGACATTCTGTTAGGTTTATCTTCTCACATTTTTGACATGAAGGAGAATGGATCTTATTTCATTCTCCATTTTAATTACATAAACTATTATGAGACTCCATCATTATCCTCTTTGGTGTGTTTGGAAACTCAACTAATTCCATATTTTTAATCAGTATTCGTGATAGTTAGTCTAGAATAATCGCAATATTTATCACTCCATGACTTATCCCATTAGGTTTCTCATTAGGATAATCTCTACTTTGTATATTACATCCAATGTTAACTTTATTCCTTTAGGATTCATCCATTACTAAAACCAAAATGGGTTAATGTGAGTAATGATTATAGTTGATTAATCATAAATTATATCAAGAAAACATAACCTAAAAAATGTATTCCTCTTTAAAACCATCAAATTATCTTTTAGTTCAACCTAAATCACTCTCTAATAAATCAATTATTCTTTAGGTTAGATTCCCTCATACTTATTATCCTAATTACAGAATATGATAAATCCTTTGTAATGGATTATGAATAGAATGTTATTAACCAAATAATATCCCTTGGGAGTTTCAAATCAAGTGTACAATTAGGCCTCTTTGTCATGCATAGAGTGACTATTGAGTTAATACCCAATATTCACCTTTCATGGATACTACCCCTAGGTACATCTATGCCAGATCCTACTTCCACATATAGTATCTAGGAAGAGATGTTATTTCTAGAAAAACCACACAAACCAAAGTTTTCCAAAATTTCATGATGTTATCCTATACTTATACTAATACATTATACTTATCCCTAGGTTTTTCACTAAATTTATCTTATCCTATTCCCCAAAAATAACTAAAATAATCATAAAATTTAACTATAGTCTTCTATGATACCAACTATAGTGACATAATCTAAATGTATATTTATGTTATATCACTTCCATAAGATGAAAATTTCATCTCATAAAATAATTTTACTTCCCCAAGAATGGAATGTTTAGTGTCTTTTAAGAATAGTTATGTAAGTAAATTATTTTAAAAACTTGTGAATATTTATCTATAATTGAACTCTTATAGACCACCTTTTATACTCCTTATAGGTTATACATATCTTTATAACCTTGGGAAGGAAAACATAAGAAAGTGTGAAAGGCCCAAGTAGGATCTCTTTGGTTACTGATAGGGGAGGGGTGAATCGTTTATCTGTTTTTCTTTTATGATTTATTTCTTATGTAACATCTATCACCTCTAGTTAAATAGTTATAACTTTTCTAAAAAAACTCACAAAAATCACCATAGGAATACAAGTATTTACAAGTTTTTCTAATCAATAACAGTATCTAGTCCTTGGAATGGTTCTAAAATAATCCAATACAACACAATCTACTATAAAACAATACTTTTTATGTGGTTATAGAAATAAATTAATATCCATAAACTTTTAATTCACTATAATAAAATAAAATTTCCTATTATTTATAATATAAAATAATTAACAAATTTTTTTGTAACAACTTTTATAAACCTTCACTAATAGGCTCAGAACATTTTCATTGTGCTACTTGTATAAACATTACTTTTTTATTATTTCAAAAAAAATTATTCTTCACTTTCTTACCTAGAAGCAGGTAATAAACTCTTCAGTCAATTGGTTGTCCGTCTGGAAATTTCATCTAGAAAATAATTCTAGAAATATTTTATGGTGCCCTCTAAAAAATATACAACTTCCTTACACCTAGTTTGACTAAATTCACAAAATATAAATTTTTTTCTATGTGTTCATATGATGAACCCTAATCACTACAGTAATGTTCATTAAAAACTTCCAACTCTTTTTAACTAAGATATTCCTTGGTTGGAACTTTCCATACTCAAAACTCTCTCTATTAGAGGTTCATCAGATGTCTCTATATAAAACCAAATCTATAGCACTTAAAATTTTCTGCACATGTGAATAGTACACTCATACTTTGTAATTTAATTCTATTAATAGTACACTAAAATATTCTTGAAGCTTTGTGTAATATCCAAAAACCACTTTATTATTTTAATTTCTTTAACTTTAGTGTTCAGTAATTTTAAAAAAATGAATTCTCATTGTAAGAATCAAAAACTTCCTCTATGATTTTTATGAATGTTGAATGATCAAATAAAAATCATCACATTAGATATCTCTATGAAAAGTTTCTTAAAAATATCAATTCATATAAATTTTCCCAGAAAATGTTTGTTTATAACATTCTAGAGAGATTCACTATCCGGTGATAGTTCATATAATGATCGAGTGGAACTTTATAGGAACATTTGGGAAGTATTATCACAAGCACTTTCTTTATCTAATTCCTTATATAAGAAAACTTTGACTGGTATCTTCATACATATGACTGACTTTTTCCATTGGGAATTTGTCTGATGAAAATACTTTATCAAATTTACTCTCTTTAACTAATGTCATGAGTCTCAAACAAAAGGTTTGTTCGATTGTCTTATAGAAAAAACAACTTTACAACTTCATAGAAAAATCAAAAGACATTTTTTAAAATGTTAGTCTATTGGATTTTGTATGAATACTTTGATTCATCATTCCTCATAATTTTTCCTTTTAAAACTTTAGTAACTTCTTATTTTCCAAAATTTACATGATTTTTTCATCTGAATATTTCTTCCAAAAACATTCATCTGATGCACTTCAACCAAAACTTTTCAGATGAACCTTTCCAAATATTTTATTTAACAAATCCAATTGGATGTAAAAAAATATTGTTAAGAGGATTTTTTACATCTGATTTTATTCCTTCATAATCTCTCCTTATACACATAAAAAAATTATTATTTCAAA
This sequence comes from Viscum album, assembly GCA_963277665.1. Classification (NCBI taxonomy): domain Eukaryota; kingdom Viridiplantae; phylum Streptophyta; class Magnoliopsida; order Santalales; family Viscaceae; genus Viscum; species Viscum album. The sequence continues at coordinate 592,171,817 of OY728142.1, read as the reverse complement.
AAAAATGGATAAAAACTTTGTTCGCACAAATTTCTTTCTCCCCCTTTTACCTTATGAAAATACTCATTATTTTTTACTCACTAAAAAAAATTTCTGATTGTGTCTATCTGGTGATCACCGTAGTATTTTGTAAAGTTTTTTCTTCAATACTTCTTAAAATTTGAAGATTTTATAAACTTCAAAAAACCACTTTATTCTACCAAAACCCAGTGTGGTACACTTTTATTGAGTGAATTTAATCATAAATCCATAGAAGAAACTTTGTACACATGAAAAGTTTCTCCCCCATTATAGTAAAAACTTTGATCATGAGATATTTATAACTCATGATATTGTAAGTTATCATAAAATAAAAGCATCATAAAATTTTGTTTTTCTAAACATTGCTTTTATAATGAAACTTTGTAACTTCCAACCCATAAACTTTGTACAATGGAAAAATTTTATAAAAACATAATCTAATACTTTTGTACATAAAAAAACATTATCATGGTAAAGTTATTTTTATACTTAAAAAGTTTAACTTTATAAACATTTATCAATAAAAGACATTTATTACAACAAACTTCCTATGACAAGCATCTCTATAGCTTCTTCAAAAAACACTCCACCAACCTCAAAAACACCTTCAGCAAACTTAGCCCCAACTCTCTCCCCATTTGGATTCTTTCTCAACCAAGAATCATAAATCACTTAAAAGTTTTTAACTCTATCTAAGGATTACTTATCCAAAAAATTATAATCCTATATAATTGAACTTTTATGTAAGAAACAAGAATCATTAATCATCAAAACCATGTTTTCCAAAAGTAATGAATAAAAAAATTCTTCTTAAGCACTTCCTCAAGCCATGAACTTTCATATATTTTTCACTTTTTCCTAGAATAATAGTATTTACTACATCCACTTTAACAAACTATTAAAACAATTCACACATACTGAAATAATAGCTTACCCCATTTAAATACTACCACTAAATAGATGATTTCTTTAAAATATTAAGCATGTACTAATGGATATATTTATGCTACATCATTTTTCTCCCCCTTAAAAACACTATATATAGACAAGATGATAGAGGGCACATAACAATTACCCTAAACTTGGATTGAGGGAGTTTGGATACCCATGTTCAACCATAATTTATAAAATTTTTCCTTTAGTAATGATTTTTGTAAATATATTCAAAACTTGCTCTGTTGTAGGAACATACTCTAGATTTAGTTCATTATTCTCCATATGAACTTTAATGAAGTGATATTTGATAACAATATGATTTTAACAATAATTTTGTACTATATTTTTAGTGATATTTATATAACATTGAATATAAAAACTCAAGAGTAGGGGTAACTTCCTTGTTACTTGAAAGTCTTCCAACTGATTTTCCATCCACAAAAGTTTTTTTATCTTGAGTAGTGGATACATACTCTTCTTTATCTATACATAGAAATACTAAATTTTGTTTCTTTTTATGAAAAATCACACTAATTTCCCTAATAAATAAAACTTCACCATATATGGATCTTATATCATCAACACTTCTTTCCCAGTAAGCATCCATATAACCAAAAAAATTAGTATTTTTTAAGATATCATATTTTTAACAAAAATGAGTTGTACCTCTAATATATCTTTCAAATCGGATATGATATTCCTTATTATAACTTTTAAATATTTCACACAAATAAATATCATATACAATATTTGGCCTCAAATCTATTGGATATGAAAAACTTCAAATAAACTTAGAAAATTTTTCTTTAGATCAACTTTCTTACCTTCTATATCTTTCAACAACTTGGTTACTACTTAAATTAGTGAGGAAACTATTTTTGAATCTTATACACCAAATTTCCTTTTAATTTCCTTAGCATGATTTTATTGAAATATGAAAATATATTTATTCTTTTGTGAAATTTTTAACCCAAAAAATTATTTCATTTCTACAAGAATAAAAATTTCAAATAACTTTTTTATCTCATCAGCACACTTTTCATAAGTTTATTAATTGTTCACAATAAAGATAATATCATTTACATAAAAAATCAAAATAATGGAAACCACTTTATTTTCTTTGATGTATAGATTACTATCAGCACTTCCTTTATTGAAGTTAAATTTACTTAAATAGGTATCCAATTTGGAATAAAAATCTCTTGAAGCTTGATTTAACCCATATATTGCTTTATTCTACTTACACACATAACTTTAATTATTTCCAATCATGAAGCCACGTGGTTATTCAATATAAACTTTGTCATCAAGTTCTATATTAATAAAATATAACTTTACATCCATCTAAAAAAATTATAACCCCCTTTGTGTAGTGATATAAAAAAATATTATGATAGTTTCTAATATTTTCACTGAATAAACGTCACATCAAAGTAAATTCCTTCAATTTGTGAGTAACCTTTACAAACCAGTCATATTTTTTTTCTTATCACTTCATTATCTTTGTTAAACTTGTCTTGGAACACCAAATTTATACCAATAGCATTTTTATTATTTGGATTGGGTAAAAGTTTCCAAGTATCATTATTCTAAATTTGATTCAGTTATTTATTCATAGAACTAATCCACTCTTTATTATCAAAGGATTAATTAAAAACCTTTCGGCTCAAATTTTTAGTATAAGGAATTATGAGAACTAACTTTGATGTTCTTATAGTTTGAACCTATTATTGTTGATCACCAATGATTATTTGAACTCCCCCTACTTTATCAACTTAGGATGACATGTAATAATTTTTTCCTCATTTATAGAAAAAGTAGAGTTAGATTCCTAATTTCAAAGAACTTTTTCACTTGGATCAACTGCAATCTCCTTATCTTCATTATCTTCCACATCTGCATAATTTTCTGAAACTTTATTATTGTATTTTTAAATAACTTTTAAATATTTATAATAAACTATTTTTCCCAATTATTTATTAAAACATCTATATCATTTACCATTACAAGTTTATCCAAGAAATATTCCATCAACGCCTCTCTAATAAGAATTTCCATCATTTCTGCCTTTTACTTTTAAAATGCATGGATTGTTGAACACACTTAGGTGCTTCAAACTTGGGATTTTATTGTAGAATATTTTGTAATGATTCATATCATAGTTAAGTCTATAGAAACGTATATTATAAATATAAATTTTTTGTACTGACATCTTCCCTCCAAAATAATGATAATTTTCATGCTCTATCAATATTTTTCACCCTATTTCCACCATAATTTTGTTATTTATTTTAGAAAAACCAATTTACTATAGTGTATATGGTGCACTTAGATCATGAAGAATGTCGTGTTTTTTAATATAATATCAGAAATCTTTATTTTTATACTCACCGTCATTATTAGTTCATAACTCCTTCATAGAATTTTCACATTCTTTCTTTACACTTCTCAAAATTCATAAACATTTTGAGAGACACTCATTTATTCTTCAAAAACATAATTCCTGTAATGAGATTAAATTCATCAATGAAAGAAATAAAGTATTTATATTCAAATATTGATTTTTTACTCATCATCCCACAAATATTATAATGTATCATCCATAAGGGATAATTTGAATGAATCTAAACTTTCTTATATACTAAGTTTGTAATCATAACTTTCTAAAAAATAGAGAAACACCAATCTATTCTTTATTTCATGTGAGTAATATCATGGATTTTATCTCTATTTTTTAACCTTCACATATTCCTTTGTCACATGTGCCCCATCCTATTATTCCAATGTTTATTTTCATCCATCGTACTAAGATAGCATGAACTTTCTATACAGACAACTTGAAAAAAAATACATTAATTCATTTTCCTTTGGTAATAAATTTCCCACCATCTATTCTTTTTTTAAAAACCCATATTTTCATAAAAAACAATTATTTACTTCATTAAAATTTTGTGAAACAATTAACAAATTGTGTTTCAATCCATCAACAAACAAGACTCCTATAAATTTTAAATTTCTTTCCCAACAATGGAAGATCCAACTTCTTTAATTCTTAGTGGCTCATCATTTCCAAAAGTCACTATATATTATTTAAAATATTTCGCATTCTTTAGTAGATTAAAATATCCTATCATATGTAAAGAAAACTGATATCCAAAATCCAAGGTCATTATCATTTTTGTATCATTTAGATTAGTTTAAAAAATAAGAGATTTTACTTTTCCTTTTTCTTTTTTCACATCTAGATTTTGAGATTTTTTGTATAATTTTTTTTTGCATTGGTAACATAAAAAGAAATATTTTTTCAATATTTCTAAGAATTTAACATATCTTATAGATAGTTTATAAATGTTTTGATTTATTTACACCAACTTTCTTGATTTTTCTTCTTTTAGTGGGTTGACTCCACCTCAAAATTTACTTCCAATTTTTCATGGGATTTTTGAAATATTATTGATAAAACCAAAAATATTAATTTTATTGAAAAATACACCACAATAACACTAGTAACCATAGAATAAATATTTTACTCTAAAACTTCTATAATGTTTGGAGTTATGTACTTACTCTTCATCAACTTTATTACTTTACACTATGAAACTTTACTACACCCAAAAGTTTTTGTTATATTTTGAGATTTTATTCTTTAGAATAAACTTCTTTTTAGCCTCAATAGAATCACCAATAGTAGTATTTTTGGGCTTATACATAAAAATGTTTGAAATTTTATATTTTTCAACATTGTTGATCTTGGATACATACAGGATATTATTTACTTTCTTACTCTTCTGAACAAATTCATATTTCTTATAAAACATTGAAGATAATTTTTATTAATCCTCCTTAGATTTTTCAGATCTCATAAATTTCACTAACTTTTATAGTGGAGTTTTGGAAATTTGAAATTACTTTCCTAGTTTGATTAAGTTCTAACTCTTCCTCCATTACCTTAAATTTTTCTTTAAGCTCAATATTGAGGTTTTCCTTATAATAAAACAACTTCTTAATATTATCAATATCTCTTAGAAACTTGGATTTTTCTTCAAGAAAATATTTTTTATTGTATGCTATGGTATTTTCCTTTTAAAATTTTTTGATCACTCCTTAAAGTATTATGATCATTAAAATACACCCTTTCAACTCAGCTTTCAATGAAAATTCCAACTAAGTTTAATATTCTTCTTCAGAACTATATCTTTCATCGCTAGAAAACTTTTAATCATTAAATTTTTAAATAGAATTATTTTCTACAGCATCATCACTGAATTTTTTATCTTCTTATTCTCTATTATGATCTTCATCATCTTTAGAAAAAAACTTCTCCATTTTTATTTTGATAAATTTATGCCTTTTCCCTTAGAATAGAATTTGAATTTTATATATATTTTTTAAAGGATATACTTGAATTTATGTCATCTCCATCATTTTCTTCATATTCCTTTCCTTGAGGGAAATTTTCCAAAAAATTCCCAATAGCTCCATATCCCAATAATTTTAGTGATAACTTCCCTTTGTACTTTCCTATACCTTTTCTACACATTTTAAGAAACTAGAGAAAAAAATTATCAAAATTGTTACTAACCACATTTTTTGTGTTGGAGTAACTAAATTCTTAATCTTCGTGGAATTTCGTATGTTTTTCCTAGTTTTTAGATTTAAAGGAAATTTATTAATTAGTATTTTCTTTACTTTTCATAACTTTATCTCTTCTCATTTCATATATGGTAAGATTACTATGTAAATCTTCTAGAGATAGAGTTTAAAGGTCTCTATTTGTAAATGATAAAACTTTGGAATCAAACTTATCCATAAGAATTCGTAAGCTCTTTTCAAAATGGTTGAATCTTCCAACTTCTCACCAAGACATATTATGGTTATTACAATTCCATTCACCCTTGTAAATAAGTCACCAACATATTAATAATCACCCATTTTGATATCTTCATACTTCATCCTATAAATTTTTAAATTATATTTCTTAACTTTCATATTTCCTTCATAGATGTTATTCAGACTATCCCAAATTCCTTTAAATTTAAGAAATTATCTTTCATGGAATGAGAAAACTATAGCATTTCTGGATCACCCATTATTCTCTAAATTTTTCTTATCAGTAGCTATTAGATGAATATTATCAGTAAGAGGAGGGAAACCATCTGTCAGGGCTTAAAGAAGTTTATAACCAAGAGATATAATATTTCAAAATAATATATCTTTCCATATATCATAGTTTATTCCCATTAAAAACTATAATCCCATTATTATTCATAGAATTCAGAACATCAATAGAAACTTCTCTATTCAACCATCTTATGAAAATATTCAATGAATGGAACCATTATTCTGATACCAATTGAAAGGCCCAAGTAGGTTCTATGTGATCACTAAGAGGGGAGGGATTGAATCGGTGATCTCTTTTTATTTTATTATCTCTTTATTATGTAACAACATTTTCCTCCTGTTAAAGAGTTATAACATTGTTGAAAGACAAACTCATAAGAACCACTACAAAAATACAAGTATTTACAAGATTCACTACTTAACAAGAGTATCTGGTCCTTATAATGGTTTGTAAATAATCAAATACCACAAAATACACAATAAAAAATCATTTATATGTGGTTACATAAAGTAGGGAATATCCATACATTTGCAATGCACTATAATCAAACAATAGTGCGTTTGATTTTTAACACAAAATATGTAACAAATATTTTCATAACAACTTTTAGAAACCTTAACCAATAGTCTCATAATGTTATCATTGTGTTTCTTATACAAATTAGCTTTTTTTATTCTTCAAAAACACTTTTTATTCACTTTATTACCCATTAGTAGGTAAGTACCTCTTCAATCAGTTGGTTTTCTGTCCGAAGAGTTCATTTGGAAAGTCCATCTGAAAAGTTCTTCTGGTTCCCTCTAAAAACTCTACAACTTACTTACACCCAATTCATATTATAACACTAGATATAAAAAATTACTATTCATTAATCAAGTTAACCCTAACCACCACTTTCCTATTCATTACAAACTTCCTCTTCTTCTTATTCAACCTGTAGATTCCTTGGTTGGAACCTTCCCTACTCAAAACTCTAGATGTCATAAGTTCATCTGATGTATTTATACAAAAAAATCTTAAAAACTTAAAAAAATCATGTGAGAATAGTATACAAGTACTTTGTAATTTCATTCTATTTATAGATGTGAGAGTATGAGAAAGGGTGGGATAAATAATTTACTTTGCTTCTTAATAAAAACTTTAAATTCAAAATACTCGTTCAAAAAAAATTCCCAAATTCTTCTAAAATATTATAGACTATTCTTTAAGCATAACACAATCTTCATATAACACTTTATTCTTATAATTTCATTAACTTGATTTTTGATGAATCTTGATAAACTTAATTCTTATTACAATCATCACAAACTTACTTCATGATTTTTATGAATGTTGAACAATCAGCTCATCGCCATCAAATTATATATCTTTATGAAACTTTTAATAAATACTATAATTTTACAAAACATTTTCTAGAAAAAAATATATAAAATTACAAATAGATTCTCCATCCGATGAGATTCCATCTAATGATCCAATAGAACTTCATAACAACATTTTGGAAGTCTTCTCTTAGAAACTTTCTTCATCAAATCTCTTACATTAGGAAACTTAAACTAATGTTTTTTACATCTGATGGCCATCATATGTTGGAACTTTGTTTAATAATAATACTTTATTAACTTCACTATCATTAATAAAAATAATAATTATAAAATAAAAGGTTCGTTTAATTTCCTTGTATCAACAACAAATTTATAACTTCATAAAAAAAATTGAAAAACATTTTATAAAACAATTTTCCACTGGATTTTGTATGAAGACTTTGTCTGATTCACCATTATTCACTATTTTTCCTTATAGAACATTAGAAACTTTATATTTTATAATCTTCACATGATTTTTTTGTCTGATGATTTTATAGAAAAATATTCATCGGATGCACTTCCACCAAAGAAAAATTAGTTAAACCTTTTATAATATTCTTTTCGATTGATCCAATTAGACTTAAGAAAAAAATTTAAGATTATTTTGTATGTCTAATTTTATTCCTTCATCAACTCTATTTATACACTTAAACAATCTTTCTTCTTTAAAAATAATTGGATAAAAACTTTTTTCGTACAGATTATTCCCTCCCCCTTTCACATTAAGTAAATATCTCTTCTTTTTAAATCATTGAAAACTTTTTCCAATTATGTTTGTCCAGTGATCTATATAGAACTTATAAAGGTTTTGATTCAAAATTTATTAAACTTTAAATACTTTGTAAACTTCATTAAAACACTTTCTTCGACCGAAACTCTATAAGGTTGAATTCTGTCTGGTTAATTTTTGTAGACCTCCATGTAAGAAACTTTTTACATCTGAACATGTTTCTCCCCCATTCTACTAAACACTTGAATCATGAGATTTTTTTAACTCATGATGTTTGAAATTATCAGAATATCGTAGAGTTTCTAGATTTTTTTCTCTGAACATTGTTTTTCTAATGAAACTTTATAACTTCCAACACACAAAATCCGACTGATGCAATTTGTTATAAAAACTTCATCCAATCCTTTTCTACTTTTGAACACCTTATCAAAGTAAAGTGATTTTTTTACTTAACAAGTATAATTTTATAAATTTTTATTAATAAAATAAAATTATTCTAGTAAACATATTATGACAATCATCTTTATAACTTCTTCAAAAACAACTCCACTAACCTCAAAAACACCTACAACCAACTTGGTCCCAACAAAGGGGTGATATAAAATGCTCAGTAAGGTAAAACTTATCGGTATATAATCATGGGTTAGATCATAATAATATTATAAAACATGAGAAATGAGAAATATATTATTAAAAATGACATGAAATAATAATATTTATCCATAAATAATGAAGGAACTATATTCTCAAAATAAAAAACATGTGCCATGACATAGTAGCGTGAGATAATCATGGAAACATGGAATAAGGAAATGATATCATAAGATCATAAAAACATAAATATATTCAATTAACATATAGCATGACATAATAATCATAGGTCAATGTTCAATCACAAGTCTATCATCACATAGTGGAAAAATTTCCATAGTAGATTGGGTTTACTTCTCATTCCTATAATCATAGTGGCTAGAGTCTTATGGTGGATTGGGTTCACTACCCATTCCCATAAACATAGTTTAAAAGTACTATAGTGGATTAGGTTCACTCATTAATACTATAAATAATATCTCATAAGATATAACATGATGACCTGAATTCCCTTGGACCAGACCTTTGTGAAATTCTAGTGTTTAGGGTGTTATAGGAGGTAACAGTATCTCATTCCAAGAGTTTTCAAAAATCTAGCTTTGAACTATCAGTGTATCGGCATATTAGTGCATTGACATGTTAGTGCATCAGTGAGTCAAGGGTTTTAGTATCATTTAATCAAGGGCATCAGCATTGGTGAGTCGACATCGGTGAGTCAGTGGCATCAGCATCAGTGAGTCAGGGGCATTGGTGTATGTAGGTCAAGGCATCGGTAGGTTAGAGTGTCAGTAGGTCAAGGCGTCGATAGGTTAGAGAATCAGTAGGTCAAGGCATCGGTAGGTCAGAGCGTTGGTAGGTCGAGGCGTTAGTAGTTCATTGTTTCGGTAGGTCATTGTATCAGTGGCTCAGTGTTGGTAGGTCACATCGGTAGCTCACCCATTGGTAGCTTAATATCAGTGTCTCACCTATCGGTTAATCATTTACAGCTTTTTTAGTTTTTTCCAATTTTCCAGTTTCACCCCTCTTACATTTTATTTGACAAAAACAAAGTTTAAATCCCTACTTGGGAGTTTTTAATGACTTTTTAAAGGATATTAAATATATATTTAATATCCTAACATCCCTGGGGATTTAAGATACTCAAACTATGTTATCTCAACCACGATCCCACATTAATGACTTCTTGAAACTATTTCCTTTAATATATGATCTGGCTCTTCAATGTCGGGATATTTCATTACTAGTGTGTTTTTCATTTCCCATTAGTGCATCTAGATCCTTCCTCCCTAGATGAGTTGTATGCCTGTTCTTGGTACAAGGAGGAACTTTGATCCCTTGATCATCCAATTAGGGATTTCTTCTATATATCTTTATTTTTGCATCATGTGGGTTGGTATACTAATGATTCCTTATGAGGAACGGATGAATACCTTTCTTAAAAAAAGAAATAGATAATAATTCAATGCGATCAATAGATAAAGTGGTTAATAAAATAACAGGCTGGGAGTGGTTTGATGTTGATTGCTTGTTTTTTATGTTATCATTGATTATTTTATGGGTTGTTTTGGTTGTATGCCTTCTAAAAAACATGACTATTGGTGATCCTTACTTGTGCACTAGTGATGTTATATTTTGTTGTGATGCTTTGATGAACGACCATAGTATGAAAAACTATTAACCATATATACTTGGTTAAATAAATAGATGCCCCATGATCAAACCTATTTTGTGATCACCCAGATTATGTTAAAATGAAATTAAATAACCCCTGTTAATTAAATCTGAATACACTTTAATTGATGGATGTGGTTGTGTGCTTTTTGTTCTGGTTTTGTATGATTTGTGTGTAGGGTTTTATAGGTGGTGTGTTGGTATCCCAATTTGAGAGACTAATTGATTGTGGAATGGATGAACTTGTAGGTGGTTGCACTGACTTTGTTTGTGTTATAGCTGTGGAGCGTCGTTGTGCAGTGGGAGTGTGGGGTGGTTATAAACTTGTTATGTAGTAGTAGTGGGGTGGCAGGGCTGGGTTGTGAGAGAATAATTGTGTAGTATAATTTTGAAGAGTGTTTATTAGAAATGTCCGAACAGGTGCCTATGAAGATTGAGGGTTTGTGCAGTAGGACTTTAAATGTGGTTTGGTTGTTTTTTTTGGTATAGTCATAGATGGTAGTTTCCCATTAGTTTTGTAATGAATTTAAGTGAATCCATTAATTAATAAATTGCAAGTAGTTGAATGAAAAGAGGTTGGGTTACGCTTTGGTAGTGGTTGTTGTGTGGTTGTTCATATAGGGGTAGCATCAAAAGTGGTACTAGTTGGATTGTTTGTTTGGTTGTTGTTTGAAACCCATAGTTTAGGCTAAGTGTTTGATTACCTATATATATAAATTTTAGTTCCTTTTTATTTCTATATGCACCCCACCCTTATTGATAACCATGTTTTTAACACCCCCATTTCATGGGGGAGGGTGTCTTTCCCAACATCCCAGTGGGAGGATGGATGGCTGATTACTAACTTTCTTCCTCGCACCCTCTTCCAATTTCTTACCACTTGATTATATCCAGGAAGGCTCTAATGGCTTGAGGATTACCATTTTCCAAGATTCTTTGGGCAAGGTTTTTTTGTGGATGATAGGCCTAGGTGTTTGTGGGTCAGTTTTTTTACCAAGTGTCTTTAGGATGAGGCCCATGTGTCATCAAGTGAGGGACGTGGTTGTTGTGGCCCAGGTGTCTTCAGGCAGGATGTATGGTGTGGATGTAGCCTAGGTGTGTGTGGGAAGGTTGTGGCAGTGGGAATTCATATGAGAAGAGTGGTAGCATTGTGACTTTATCCATTATGAATGAGTAGTTAACCATTGGGAAAGTGGTGTGGGGTACCCAAACATCGATGTGCTTATACTACTACCTTACTTGATTTGCGTTATTTGGTTAGCATGCCTTGGTGAGGCTAGGATGGCTAGTATTCCTTGGTAGGTGCTTGAGGTTATATTTTTCCACATAGGTACATTAGTATGTTCCCCCACTTGTGCATGGGTATCTTTAGATTCCCTACTGAGTATACTCATATGCTCACCCAATGTATATAAAACTATTTTTAGGTTTCTAGAAGGACTTTAAAAACCGTACTGGACTTTACTAGTTTGAGCATCGGGATTAGTTGGTGTTGCTGCTTAGTTCATTCTCTTTCAGTACTTTACATTGGAGTTTTTTTATTGTACCTTTTACCAATTTTACTTTTGAACATGCATATGGTAATGGATTTTGGATTTTCTTTTACTTTTAGTACTTGGATTTTCTTGGGATTTACCATCTTCTCTCCGGGTCTTTTTCTATAAAAAGGGTAACACCTTCCATATTATGTGAGATCATATACCCTTGGTGCTATTTTTCATTCCGAGGCACATTGAAGGAAGGAATCGAGGGTCATTTTCACTCCTTCATCTTATGGAAGGAATGGCATGATGCTTTGTTGTCCCTTCCCTCATCTTGAAGAAGGCCGGTCATGACAAAATGGTATCATAGGGGAAGTTTAGGAGCTTAAATAATAGGGTGTATTTCAGAGTTGGTAATAGTAAGGATTGTATGGGATGGTAGGGAAACAGTGTTAGGAAATCTTGGTACATGAAATAGGCTAGGGAAGACCAGTTATGACACTAGATTTTAGGGCCCCTATGGTCTGATGTAAGGACTCTGGACCTAATTAGAGGCCAAGTGAGGCTACACTTATTGTAGGGTAGAGACCCTAGGGAAGGTACATGAATCATAAGAAATTGTGTTATTATTTGAGTTGGGATTTTTGGGAATTTTAAACAAATGAAGAGTTAAAACGAATTTAAAAGAAAATTTCCACACAACCCGGGCTTAGGAGTTCTTTATTTACTTTTCAGCTATGGAACCTAGACGTTCACCACTTGTGGTACGAGAACTTGAGGCCTGACATGTTGATCTGGTTGATCAATGGAGGGCCGATCGAGAAGAGGAAGATGATCAGTGGAAAAAGACACTTTGTGCCTTCCAGCATCAGACTCTAAGGAAGTACGAGGGCAGTATCTCAGACATGGAGATGGATATTTGTCTTGAGGAGAAAGTGATCACTTTTAGCTTGATCCCAGCTCTAAAAGTATACTAGGTTCCTCTATATGTAATATAGATACAAGTATGATGACTTCAGTGGTGGATGCTTTACCTCAAGGAGAGGAAGGAGACTGATATCTCATGGGATGACTTTGAAAATGAGTTCTGAGTGGAATTTGTTTCTTCAACTATGAAGGCCAAGAAGCGAAAAAAGATATTATCCCTCTAGTAGGGGATTATCTTAGTGAGGTAAATGGGGATCAAGTTTAATAATCTCCTATTATTTGTTCCGAATCTCTTTCTATATGAGGAGTCATGGGTGAGACACTTGTAGGTGGCACTCTGACCCCCTCTTCAGTATTCCATCACTCACTTCACTCTGCCGACATGCTTGGAAGATTAGAAGAAGGATGAGTTAGTGTAAAGGATTCACTCACATGTAGGTGTACCATGAGAGGGGAGCCATCTGAGTTCGTCAAATGGGAATTCAGTTAGCAGTAGGTCTTCAGCGTTAGGACCTGCTAGGTTTTGGCCAGTGGGAAGTAGGCCTCAGTAGTTCTAGTTCTGATCTCCTGGTCCTCACTCTTTCCTCATGGGAATGGGAAAAAGGTGATTTGTTTTTGGAGGTCATGTACATATTCATAACTAGTTCCCAGTTCAAGTGCAGTATGGTGGGGTGGGTAGGTTCAACACCCACCTCAGCAGTAGCAGTTACCAGGCAGGCCCTTCCAGCAACAGGGGTAGTGGGATCCTGCTCCACTGAGGGTAGACAGTGCTGGGGGAGGGTGACCTCAGGGCCCTCCTTAGGTACCTCAACCGGGGCATGGTCAGGGAGGTAGTCTATAGTATATGGTCAGAGGAGCTGATTGTGGTCAGCTTCATGCTGCAGAGGCAGTAGTTTCAATGGGGTTAGAGGTTGTTCAAAGTATGATCAGTCTATTTAGTACCCTTGTGTGTTCCTTGTTTGATTCAAGAGCTTCACACTCCTTTATTCTATCCATTATAGCCCATGTATTGGGTTTAGATGTAGAGAGACTTTCTATACCCCTAGTGTTGAGTACGCCAGTTGGAAGTCAGATCAGTATGGTTGATGTTTTTTGGGGATGTAGACTGATGGTGGGACTGTATCAGTACCATGGGGATATTCTTCTGCTACAGATGAAGTCGTATGATTTCATTCTACATTGTCTTATTGTTTTCTATTTATTATGTTATCAAATTTTTTTAGAGAAGGGTCATGTTTTCAAATATGGATGGCTAGCGTGTAACTTTCATTGGCGAACGGAGTTTTCAGGTGGGCAGCTAGCGTGTGGAGCCTATTCTTTCTTTGATAGTCAATCTGTTAGTGGAATCAGTTGACATAGAGATTCTGGGAGTTCCATGAGTTTTCAAAGAGTTTCTGGACATCTTCACATAGGAGTTTGTGACTCTACCCCCTCAACATGTTGTTGAGTTCACAATAGACTTGCAACCTGGTGCTCGTTTGATTTCAATGGATCCTTATTGGATGGCACCTTATTAGTTATGGGAGTTATGGATTCAGGATGAATACCTGATAAAGAAGGTTTTTATCCATCCAAGTTTGTCATTCTGGGGTGCTCCAGTATTTTTTGCGAATAAGGTAGACGGTGGTCAAAGACTGTGCATAGACTACCGAATACTGAATCTGGTGATGGTTAAGAACCGTTACCCCCTTCCAAGGATCAACGATATTGTAGACCAGTTAAAAGTAGAGGTTTGGTTATCTAAGATCGATCTGTGTTCTGGGTATCACTAGTTGAGGGTGAATTAGGGTGACATACCAAAAACGGATTTTAGGTATAGGTATCGGAACTTTGAGTTCGTGTTCATGCCCTTCAGTGTCACAAATGCGCCATCCATGTTCATGGGGCTCATGAACTCTGTTTTCCATGAGTTCTTGGACTGGTTCATCATCATGTTCATCAATGACATTTTGATTTACTCAAAGTAAGAGGAGGAGCATGTTGATCATCTAATGATAGTCTTGGAGATCCTTTAGCACCACCAGCTCTATGGAAATTTTTCCAAGTGAAAGTTTTGGACACGAGAGGTTCACTTCCTCAGACATGTGGTGTCCCAACAAAAGATAGTATTAGATCCATCAATGGTTTAAGTGGTTGTTTCTTAGACAAAACCCAATGATGTGGTATAGGTCCATAGTTTCTTGGGTATTTATGGCTACTAATGGAGGTTCATACCCAACTTATCTCGAGTCGCAGCTTCATTGATAGCTTTGACCAAAAAGGGAAAGGCCTTCGTATAGAGTGAGAAGTGTCAGATAGATTTCATCTATCTGAATGGGATATATTTCAGTGCTCCAGTGCTTAGGTTTCTAGAGAAAGGGGTGCCGTTTGAGATGTTCTGTGACACTTTCGTTCTAGTCTTGGGATGTGTGTTGATGAAATAGTGGGGAGTTATCTATTATGGGTCTAGGAAGTTACATACTCATGAAAATAACTATTCCACCCATGACTTGGAGCTTGTAGTGATCATTATTGTGCTGAATTTTTGGTGGCATTACCTCATCAGGGGGTGTTTTATGGTCTCATGGATCACAATAGATTGAAGTATATCTTCTCCCAGTGAGACCTAAACTTGCGACGGTGAAGGTGGATGAAGTTTATCCAAGACTATGACTTTGATATCTCTTACACCTAAGGAAAGGGGAATGTTTTGGTCGACGTTTTGAATAGTAAGTTGTATAAGGAGGTAGTTATAGAATCTAAAGATGCTTAAAATGTAATGGAGGAGTTGGATGCTTTGTGCCTACCTGTTGGAGAGGACAGTGGTAGAGGCTATCTGTTTCATATGATAGTGAAGTATTCCTTGGTTCAATAGGTGGATAAGTATCAGTGGGGGGACTCAAAGGCCAAGGTGACGTGTGATCGTGCTGCCCAAGGAGATGCTTTAGAGGGATGGTCGAGGATGATCAGAATCAGATATTGTTCCATGGAAATCTATTTCTCCTAGTAGAAATGTGTGATGGAGTTATCTGTGATTTCTATAGATCACCCTTGGTGGTGAATCCAGGAGTCTCTAAGATGTTCCAAGGCTTGAGGGTATAGTAATTGTGGCATGTGGTTAAGTGGGAAGTAGCGGAGTTTTGGCAAGGTGCCTAGTGTGTCAGTAAGTGATGGTCAAGCACTGTTTTCCTAGTGTTCTATTGCATAATTTAGACGTTACCAAGTGGAAGTGGGATGAAATCTCAATGGATGATGTCACGGGACTACCCATGGATCAAGGAGGTTGTGATTCTATCTAGGTGGTGGTGGATCGATTTAAAAAATCATATCACTCCCTAGAAATCAAGGAGTAAAGTGTGGTGGATGCCTTAGCATAGATTTATGTGGGTAAAGTGGTACGAATGCATGGAGTTCCAAGATCCATCACTTGAATCAAGACACATAGTTTACCTCATGAGTCTGGAGGGGGTTACAGTATACTTTTCACACCTAGTTATGCCTCAATACTTCTCTCCACCCTCAGACAGATAAAAAGACTGATAGGACCATCCAGACATTAGAGGATATGATATGGGAGTGTTTTTTGAACTTAGGAGGATCATGGGTATGACACTTTCCTCTAGTAGAGTTTTCTTAAAATAATAGTTATCACTATACCCTTGGCATGGCACTGTTTGAAGCCTTGTATGCAGGACTATTTTTTTCACCTGTATATTGGGTAGAAGTTGAGGAAGCAGCCCTTCTTGGACTAGAGGTGGTGCAGAACACGACAGAGAGGTCTCATCTTGTGTGTGAGAGGATGAAGGCAACTCAGGACTAATATAATTTGTATTCTGATCATAGAAGGAGGACTTAAGAGTAAAGGTTTGAAACCATGTGTTCTTGAAGGTTTCTCCTTGATGTGGGCAGCAGAGGTTCAATAAGGGAAGAAAGATTTCTCCCAGGCACATCAGGCCTTTCGGAGTGTTGGGATGAGTTGGTGAGGTGGCATATCAGCCGGCGTTTCCACCATAGTTGGAAAGGGTCCACAACATCTCCCATGCCTCACATCTTCATCGGTATCTATATGATGACTCCTATATCTTAGGCTAGGGAGAGTTGGATATCAAGGATAACATGAAATTAGTGGAACGTCCAGTAGAGATTTAAGGATCATAAAGAGAAGGTGCTTTGTGGATGGATTATTCCCTTGGTTTGTGTGTTATGGAGGCATGGTAACCTTGAGGAGATTACTTGGGATTGGGAGGCACAGATTCATGCCCAGTACCTAGAATTTTTTTGAGTTTTGTTTTTGTGTTTTACTTTTGTGCTTTTCCTTGTAATGCCATGCTTGACCTTATTTACTATGAGATTATCTATTTCCTTGTTCTCTGAATGTGTGTGAAAAGTCCTAACATATGGGGAGGGAGGATATAGTCTCTAATAAAGACATATTAATGCGGATGTGATTAAACCCATGTGGTCGAGTCAGTTCCACCCAAAGTGGATTGTCTCTTGACATGGAGGAAGGATATCACTAATCCATGTGTCTGGACAATGTGACCATTAGTGTTAGTGTGGTTTTGGGGGGAATTGGGGCCTTAGTGTTTGCACAGTTTTTCAGGAGATATATGTAAATAAGGTGTCCTTGAGATATCAAGGTTTTCACTAAATTTTTAGAATGACGCAATGTGGTTTTCTCCTGAAAGATATCTTAAAGGAGTGATTGTTCATACCCTATTTTTCTACCAGGTTAGTTTTGAATTATCGGGGATGAGAATAGTTTGAGAGGTATCTCATGTGGTGACCCAGATTTCCATGGACCAAACCTTTGTGAAAAACTAGTGTTTAGGGTGTTATAGGAGGCAACAGTAGCTCATTCCGAGAGTTTTCCAAAATCTACCTTTGAACAATTAGTGTGTCAGCATGTCAGTGCACCAGCATGTCAATTAATCAATGAGTCAAGGGTGTCGAAATCGGTGAGTCAAGGGTTTCGGAATAGGTGAGCTAACATTGGTGAGTTAGGGGCATTAACATCGATTAGTTAGGGGCATTAGTGATAGTAGATCGAGGTTTCGGTAGGTCATAGCATCGGTAAGGCGAGGTATCGGTAGGTCAGAGCATCGGTAGGTCAAGGTTTCGGTAGGTTATTGCATCGGTATTTCATTGTGTCAGTGCCTCAGTATCAATATTTAAGGTCAATAGCTCACACGTCTATATCTCAGTGTCGGTGGCTCACCCATCGGTGACTCATTTACAGCTTTTCCAGTTTCCCCAATTTTATAGTTTCTCCCCTATTACATTTTATTTTATGAAAACCAAGTTTAAATCCCTACTTGGGAATTTTTCATGAAATTTTAAATGATATTAAATATATCTTTAATATCCCAATATCCCTGGGGATTTTAGGTAATCAAACTATGTGATCTCGAACATGATCCCTCATTAATGAATTTTGGAAAGTGTTTCCTTTAATATAGGATCTGGCTCCTCAAAGTCAGGATCTTACCTCCCTATATGTGTTTTACATTTCCCCTTGGTGCGTATAGAGCCTTCCTCACTAGACGATTTGTGAGCCTGTGCTAGATCCCCTCCTTCTCAGCTTTCTTGAAGTTTCCTACTGCTCACGTGATACCATGTTCTTGGCGTAAGGAGGAACTTTGATCCCTTGATCATCCAAGTAGGTATTTCTTCTATATCTATTTATTTTTTCATCATGTGGGGTGGTTATACTAATGATTACTTGTGAGTAACAACTGAATACTATTCTTAAAATAAGAAATATATAAGAAGGGAATATGATCAATAGATAAAGATATCAAGGAAATAATGATATGGGAGTGGTTTGATGTTGATCTCCTATTTTATATGTTATATTTTATTCTTTTATGGGTTGTTATGGTTGTATGCCTCTTGAAAATAATGATCATTTGTGGTATTTGATTGTGTACTAGTGATGTTGTGTTTTGCTGTGATGCTTTGATGAACAGTTGTAACATGAAAAACTATTTACCACATATACTTTGTTAAATAAATGGATTCCCCAAGATAAAACCTATTGTGTGATCACCCAAGTTATGTTAAAGTGTAATCAAATAACCCTCGTTGATTAAATCTGAATACACTTTAATTAATGGATGCGGTTGTGTGTTGTGTGTTCTGGTTTTGTGGGCTTTTTTTGTAGGGCATTACAGGTGGTGTGTTGGTATCCCAATCTGAGATACTTATTAATTGTGGAATGGATGAACTTTTAGTAAGCTAAACTTCATTTTTTTGTGTTGTGGATGTGGAGAAACATTGTGAAGTGGGACTACATGGTGGTTAAGAACTTGTTATGCAGTGGGACTGCATCTTCAAATTTTTTGGGCAGTGGGGATGTAAGGCTGGGTTGTGAGAGAAGGATTTTGTGGTATAATCTTTGAATAACATTTATTTTAAATGGATGAACAGGTGCCTAGGAAGATTGAGGGTTGAGCAGTAGGACTGAAAATGTGGTTTTGTTGTTGTTTTGGTATGGTTTTGGATGGTAGTTTCCCAGTAGTGCTGGAATGAATTTAAGTGAATCCCTTAATTAATAAAAGGAAAGTAGTTGAATGAAAAGGGTTTGAGTTATGCTTTGGTAGTGGATGTTGTGTGGTTATGCATATAGGGGTAGCATCAAAAGTGGTACTAGTGGGATTGGTTATTTGGTTTTTTTTTAAACTCATAGGTTAGGCTAAGTGTTTGATTACCTATATGTATAAATTTTAGTTCCTTGTGATTTCTATATTCACCCCACCCTTGTTGAACACTATGTTCCGAACACCCCCATTTTATGGGGGAGGGTGTCTTTCCCAACATCCTGGTGTGAGGATGGATGGTTTATTACTAACTTTCTTCCTTTTACCCTATTCTGGTGTCTTTCCGCTCAAGAATATCTTGGAAAAATTTAATGTCTTGAGGCTTACAATATTCCAATATTATTTTGGAATGGGTTTGTTGTGGATGATAGGCCTAGGTGTTTTTGGTCCAGGTTGTTTTCCCAAGTGTCATCAGGATGAGGCCCAAGTGTCTTTGGGTGAGAGATTTGGTTTTTGTGGCCCAGATGTCTATGGGCGGGATGTGTGGTATGGATGTAGCCTAGGGGTGGGTGGGTGGGTTATGGTAGTGCGACTGCGTATGGGAAGATTGGTATCATAAATATGCTAGCTGTTATGAATGAGAAGTTAACCAGTGGGAAAGTGGTGCTGGATACCTAAAAATTGATGTGCTTATACTAATACCTTAATTTATTTGCATTATTTATGGAGCATTCCTTAGTGATCCCAAGATGGTTAGTATTCCTTGGTAGGTTCTTGAGGTTCTACTATTTTCATAGAGGTAAATTAGTATGTTCCACCACTTATTCATGGGTGGATTTAGTTTCTATACTGAGTATACTCGTATGCTCACCCTTTGTATATAAAACTATTTTCAAGTTTCTAAGAGGACTTTGAGGACCGTGGTGGACTTTACTAGCTCAAGCATTAGTATTAGTTTTTATTGCTACTTAGTTCTTTTTCTTTTGGTACTTTACATTGGAATTTTTTTTTTGTACCTTGTACCAGTTTTACTTTTGAACATGAATATGGGAATGAATTTTGGATTTTCTTTTACTTTTAGTAGTTGGAGTTGTTTTGGATTTACCATCTTATCTCCCGAACTTGTTCTATAAAAAGTTTAATTCCTTCCATATTATTTGAGATCCCATACCCTTGGTGATAGTTTCCACTCCAAGGCCCATTAAAGGCGGGACTCGGGGGTCATTATCTCTCCTTCATCTTGAGGAAGGAAGGGTGTGGCACTTTGTTATCCCTTCCCTCATCTTGAAGAAGGCGGATCGTGACATATAAATCTTTACCAAATGCATTGGAGGGCTATATAATTTTAGGCCCACTAATCACATAACATCGTGTGCTTAGGCAAACTAGGCATGCAACATACATGGAATCTCATGAGTTGAAAATATTACCCAATGTATTAGAGTTATATATAATTCTAAGATCACCCATCACATAATGAAAATAATAATATGTTTATACATATGAATTGAACATGAGGAAAAGTAGCCATACATAAAGCATAAGCATGATAAAACTTGTGAGAAAGAAGTGGGTTTCATAATATTATCTCAAAGAATTACTGAAGGCAATATCTTAAGGATTCCCAAGAGAAGAAGAAATTAAATAATTTTGGATGTTCATATTTTAATAAATAAATTTTGGAATTTAAACTTTATTTATAATTTATTAAAATTCATGAGAAGGATCGATGATAAGTAAGATTAAAAAATAAACTGCATAAGTGATTATTTTCAAAATGAGCATGAGATCTTTTAAGGAAGGTGATAGTTTATTATTTATATTTAGACAAAAATTGAACTAGTTTTACATAAAATAATTATGGTTTTTAAAATATATTCATGGTGAAAACTTTTTATAGAGGTGAAACTTATCATTAAATAAGAAATCAAAAGGTTATCTAAAGTCTGGTTTACCTAAAAGTGTGAATTTTGAAGTGAACTTAAAACACGTATTAACACCAATAGAAAAAGGGATAGTAAATTATGAATATATTTAATGAGAATACATAAAATATATATAATAAATACATGATAATTATATGCATAAAATGGGAAAAAATAAAGATAATGTGTAACCCAAAAGTAATGAGGGTGGTTTCAGAATATCATTTTTATGTTTTAAAACACATTTGTTAAAATATCACATCATAAGAAGGATAATAAAATTTATTTTGAAAATATGAGAGGTGGAATATTAAGTTTATATACCATAACACCTAATTAGGTTTCCAATTAAAAGGGATAATATTGGATAGAAGGAAAATTATGGATATAGAGGGGAAACCATTGTTTAAGAGGATGAAAAATATTCTTAACATGGTTTCATTTTAAAGAAGAAAGGAAACTCATATATAAAGAATATTTGAATAAAAAGTTATCTCAAAAGATATAAATGGGTTATACCATATCAAATTAAATATTAAGCTAATTTTGAAACATTATAACTCAATAAATCATATTTAGTTATGAAAGAAACCCTTATATTTTATAAAAGATATCAGTTGTAGCTCACGGTAAGGAAGATCGTGAATGGAAATAAATTTTCCATGTTCAATAATAATTTATAATATTATAAGTAAAGGGTATTTTAGTTACACTATAAAAATTAATATTGGTTCATAATATCAAAGTAAGCCTTAATGAAGTGTGATTGAGATAGAAACCCTTAAAACTGGGCTAACACTTGAGTCAAATCCCATTTCAAGATAAGAAGTTGATTTGGATTAATATATCCCATTAATAGAAAATAAATAAATTATAAAACATTCGTGGTATAATAAACCAATATAACAATATATAAAAGGAAACCTGGAGTATAAAATGTAACATGTTTCAAAGAATCAAAATCAAGGCCAAGAAAACCCTTACCTTTTATCTTTATTTCCTCAAACCTGGTCTAAAATAATGTATAAAAAACATAAAAACCATATTAAATTATTTCATAACATTATTAATAACTATTAACATTTAAACTCTCAATTTATAATCATTCTTTACATGTATATTAATTATTTATTATCTATTTTCAATATCACATATGAGTAATCATGGTCATTTTGATGTAGTTTCATGATAATTTTATTGGTATTTGTTCTTCTACCAAAGTTCATAATTATTATATATTTAAAGTTACAATAATTTATTCTTTAAAATTATTTATAAATATATAATTTCATTCTATTGGAGTTTCAGTTATGATCCTTGAACATAAACTCGGTGACGAGCATGTTTCAATGTTTTTTATGAAACGAGTGGTGGTATCTTATTTAATGAGTTTAATTTTAGTACTACCATTAAAAAGTGTTTATTTTCTTTTTTATATCATATATTATCATTAATTAACATCTCATATTAATCCATTATATTATTTTATAGGATTTTTCAAGTAGGTATTTAGACAAGCCTAAACATGAACATTCCATAATTAATGGATGATTATGATTACAAAAGTGGTTTATTTTAAAAATAATATTATTATTAAAGAATAATAATGATATAATTTATATAATTTTAATTTGGGGATCATATTTTAGTAGTTTTTAAAAATTAATAATAAAACTTGATGAAAAAAATGATATATCTTGCTTCATGGAGGCGGTAGTCAGCACAACAAACGATTAACATTTTCATTTATCAAATAATGAGAGGAAAATAAGATGGATTATAATATTTATATTAATAATAATTATTATATTACATATTTACTATTTATTCTTCAATTTAATCCATATAATCATCTAAAATAGGAGGTCATGAAAAAATAAAGTCGTCACTTTGTGGGGGTGGTCATTCGCACAATGCAGGAATAGAAATTTTATATTTCTTAATAGAAAAGGTGAAATGTGGTTAATAGTTATTACATTAGAATAATAAAATTCAGTATGTCAATAATATTTAAGTAATTATATAGGAATGAGAAAATTATAATTGAAAAATTTAGATAGAAAGTAATATACTTTAGGAAAAATGAGTACTCACATTGAGAACTATGAGTTTTCCTTAGAGGATTCCACAAAAATAGAGAGATTAGGATAATTATTTGTGGCCAAAAGACTATTTAGTTGAGTTATGGTTCTAGAGTAATGTAAAATGGTAGGGTTTAAATATGAAACTGAATTATTTTATTATTCATGAAGGGGTAGTGAGAGGCCCCATTTATAAGGGGTGAGAATGAATTTTTTGTAATTATAAATGCTTGATATAAATGGATCACATGTTAAACATGTAAATTGGCTCTAAAAATTGAAAATAATGGATTTTTTGATGATATAAGGTTAATAATACCTCAAAAATTAATTTTAAAACATTTTTTAAATATATTTTTAATTCCTTTACACTTAGAATCTTCACTTTTACCATTTTTTATTTTACCATGGTAACTAGTTTTTACCTAAGTAAATCATTTTTTATGCCTAAAAATAAAATGAACCAGATTAAATAATTTTTAAATAATTAATAAAAATACTATACATATTTTTTAAAATAAATTTTCTATTTTTATGAAATATCAATGTAAACCCTAGTGCATATAATGCCAAAAACTCGTTTTTAGAAAAAGTGTATTTTTAAGCTTAAATTTTATGTGTAAGGTAAAATTATCAATATATTTGATTTTAATTATCTAAATTATTTTATCATAAAATAATAAAATTCTTGAATATTTAAAAGTAATCCAAAACCAAATTTTACAAAAATATTATTTAATTAAAAGAAAATACCAAAAATGGTTTTTATTGGAAATTATTGTTTAAGTTCCTGAAATGTTAATCATTGGTTTTATAAATTAATATTGGTATTTAAAAAGTATATATTTAGTCTTTAACCATGAATTTTATCAATTAAAAATGTTTATAAACTTCTAGTTCATGATTATAAAATTATAAAGTTATTGTTTTGGTTAAAATGGTATTTTCACTACTAACCTAAAAAACATTTATTTTAGAAAAATACCAAAAATTTATCCTAAAATAATATTCTTACGATGAATAAATAAAATATCTAATTTTTTTATATTAAAATTATAAAATTTTATGATTTAACTTTTAGATAAAATCATAAAATATAATGATTAATCATTCTTATTCTTATTTCCAAATTCAAATTCATTTTTTCTAAAAACTAATTTTATAGAAAAACAATTTTTCAAAGAGTTATCCATTCATATTCTAATTTTATATCAATTAAAAATAAAATTAGTGTTAATATATTATTCATATCAACCATATAAAATATCTATAATATATTTAGTTTCCAAAAATAAATCACATAAAAAATTAGAATAAAATATATTTCTAGCATAAAATGATATTATCAGTTATTTTGAAACATTAATTTTATCAATTAATTATTATTAAAATTGGACTTTATTTTATTTTGACATGTATTTCAAAATGAGGTTGCCTCAATTTCTACTCTCCAATTCAACAACTACATTTCAAATGTTATATAATGTTATATGGTTCGTTTTAGTTTGGGGTTGTGTGTGAAGACATATATCGACACTGTGTTTAAATAATGTAAAATTATATAGTAAAATATTTCATAATTATAGATTAGATATCTATGTAGACCATTATTCCAATCATTTAATATATGACTCTTGGATGTTTGGGGGGATAAATAATTTCCTAAACCTATCTTATGAATTACCACAACTCTATCCCACAAGCATCCTAACCTTTAGGGTTTCCCAATTAAGTGAAACTCGATTCTTACACTAAATATGGGCACCAAATCTAGTTAGGTTTACACATAACTTTTTTACCTTGTATAAGATAATCCATGGGTACACTTCTTGGGCCGAACCTACCCATTTGAATGGTCAAGGTCTTGATAAGTGTTTACTTTGAAAGGATCCAAAAACTTAATGTTTTAAGGGGTTTTAAAATCACACCACCTTATCTCATTTATTCTCTATATGCTTGTATGATTATAAATATTTAGGTTTTAATATCCTACACCTTCAACCAAATTAATATTTTAGAAATGTATTAAAGTATAAATTTTTATAAAACTCATGATTTGTGTTAATTACTTAAAAATAAAATCTAATTGTATTCACACATATCCAAATGCATAACATGAATAAGGTATACGAAACTTTTTAATGTAAAGGATTGTATTCATATGAAATCAAAATCCCCAAAAGAGAAAGCATTGTGTAATAGGTATTCAACCCATACTTTTATAGATAGATCCTGAGATATCAATCTAGTGAGTATTCCAACCCAAAATCTCAATATCTATGTGTCACTACTCAAGATAAATATTAATTAACATAAGATACTAATACCTAATATGGATAAATAATAATAAACCTTTACTTTTAATCTCCTAACTCACAAAACAAATCATGGTCGTGATTTAACAATACTAAGTCCTATATCATACCAAGCATGTAACTCATTATATGAATGATATGGAATTTATAAGAAGTATTTTAACACTATAAACTAAATAATACATTCATTTATAATATAATACTTTATATTCATGAATAATAAACAAGGAATAAACTAAATAAATAAATAATTTAGAAATTTAGACATGAGATAAACATTTATGAACAATTCATAAATAAAAAAAATTATAAATATTTTATAATTAAACAATGTTTATGGATAATCCATAATATATAAATATAAACACTTCAGATCTATATCATAAATATGAATATTTCATATTTATTCATTTATATGGAATTTAATACAAACCCCTTAATGTTTATAATATGTGTTATTTATGAAAACTTTCATAATCATATAAACATTTCAGCGTTTATGTAAAACCTTTACATAAATTAAATATCACACACAATATTTTATTTAGACCTTAATCAAATCAACAAAAACTAATTTTGGAATATTTTAAATTAATTTACAAATAATAAATTTAATATGAACATTTAATAAATTAATATAAACACTTTTATATTACCTTGATTTAAAAATTTATAAACACTTTATAAAATTCAACTTTAAGCCTAGATAAGATCCACCAAAACATTATTTTCTATGATTTAATGCTTCTTTTAGGTTCAGTATGGACCCACATTGGTGAAGGCTTTTGATAATTTTATGAGAACTAATTTGTATTTAAATTTAAAAAACCTAACTATTTTCCTTTTAAAACATAACATAGTTTATCACAGGTGACAAATCTTGTTAAGGGAAGACACATCCATTTTCATAAGGGAGTCCATTTATGGAAGAGTCTTAAAAAGTCATACTTTTAAAACCATTAATGTGTTTCACCCAACTACATCATGATTATATTATGGAAATCAAATTTTTAAACTAACCATGAAAATTTTATAGGTAAACTATCATGAAAAATTATCATGTTTACAATACTCTATTTTCCATGAAACTTTTCAATGCCTATTTTTATCAAAATGCTTCATGGTTTTACTACTTTTGTAAAACTATGGTTGTATTTCTTATAAATGACATCATGTTTTGAAAAAAATTATTAAACATGACTATTTTAAACAAAACACATCATGGTTATAGAAAATAATATTCTCTTAGTTTCTATATCTATTTGAAAATCAATACAAGAATAATGGAAGTGGTTATTATGCCACTAAAGAGTTTTAAAAGGTACAACACTTTTCCAAATGTAATGGAAAGCAATTAACAAAAACATAATTTGATCAAGATCTATACATTATTTTTTGTCTGAATGAAAATAAATAAATAAGATTCATTTTTATTTGATGATTTGATCTATCCAAACTTCTCCATATGAGTTCGATAGGTATCATTGAGATATATCCAATGGACTTATTCCTCCTACGGTATCCACAGGCTTTATGAATCTATGAACACTTGGTAAGGATTATCTCTTCCCCGTGACCTTATAAAAACTTAGAGTTAGAGAGGAAGGATATCTCTTTGGTTTTCTTTGGTTCAAGGAGTTAAATCGTATTTTTCGAGGAAATTTTCTAGTGAAATTTTATGGTTGGTTTTTTCATTATAATTTTCGATGAAATTTTCCTATGAAACTTTTTAGTGTAATTTTCTTGTGACATTTTCCAATGGAATTTTCAAGAGAAATCCTCTTACCTTTTAATAAAAAATGTTATTTTTTCATTTCAAATTTTAATTTTTCCACATCTAAAAATAATAAATTACAATTCCATTAAAATTTATATTAGTTTTAATCATCATTAAAAAAATACACCATAAAAATGTTAATATATTTTAAAAATAATGGGTTTCTATTTATTTAAAAGAAATATTTATTTTTTAAAAATAATTTTTTTAATATATTTAAATGTGATAATATATATTTAATGTTTTTATAAATAAATATTTTTTATGTCTTTCATGAAGAATGTTTTTTATATAAGCTAAAAGGAACATTTTTTATAATGTCATTTAAAAAAGGTTAGTTTTTTTAAATTATAGTTTTCCCATATTTTTATGAATTGAGTAAGAAATTATGTTTTGAAATATAAATAAAAAATATTATTTTTTATAAGAATAAATATTTATTAATTTTTTAAAAAATTTAGGATTTTTTATTTTTTCAATGTATTTTTTTCTTATTTTTATGAATTGGTTTGTAAATGATCTTACCTTCCTAGACCTTTACTTTGTGTTTTTCTAGCATTATAGGTGTCATGAGGAATCTTGGAGGAATTATGAAGGGGAAAAGTAGAGTTTTACCTTCTTAAGTTCCAAAACACTCATTTTGGGAAGTTCTTATATCGTGGTCATTTTATATGTCCTAGAGGAGGTAATTTTTGTGAGTTTTGTAACTAAATATCCTTATTGGAATAACTATGTGAAATAGGGAAGTTCAAAATACATGTTCTAGAGTTTTTATTACCTTGCGGTATGTTTAAGAGTGTTTTTTAACATCGCCGGGTTTTGAGGATAGGATGGCAACGACGAGGGAGATTCATCTATGGTGTGGTGGATCTTAGGTTGATTTGAGGTCTTAGCCTAAAATGGTTCTTTTGAATGTCACTATTTTATGGTGTTAGTCAACTAATTTGTTTAAATCAATTTAAATAGATCATGATAAAAGTGGGATAAGCTATTTTAGTTGCACGGAGCTTCATATATTCTTTTACCGACCATTACTATGTCATGATGAGGTTTTGACCATGTCATGAAGGGGTCCCTAAAGGTTTAATTATAAATAGGTAACAACCTCTTCCCTAGGTTTAATTCTCTTTTTCTTTCTAGAGCCCTATAGAACCCTAATATCTCCCTTGGGGGCCCTTGGTCATCTCATTTTGGATCTAAAACCTCTTTATTTGTGTGATGAATCTCTTCTTGAACCAATGTTCCTTCTTCCTCTCTATTATATTTCTTTATTTTTTATTCTTCCATGTTTCAAGGATATGGTTGAAGGATTGTCTTGGTTTTGGTTAGATGTAGTCAAATTCTTCATGATATTTTTATGTGGATAGTCTTTGTAGAATATTATTTCAATTTTGGTGCCATTTAATATTTATTTCTCAATCATTCTTGTATTTTGTTTTTGAATCTCCAATTAAGGTAAGGGATTTGAGATTTTTTCTCTTGTTTTTTTGTGGATGTTGAATTATCATTTCTATTTTTTCAATTGGATAATGGTTAGGATTAACTTGGTAAAGATAAATAACAATACTAAAGGTAATTTTATGGGAATATTATTTAATGTTCACTAAAATATTTATTAAAATATTTAATTTTAGGTTCATTTTTCTTCCATGTGGTTTTATTGATAATAATCAATTATGAATGGATTAAATGGCTTAAATATTCATTGAATGGGTTTAATGAATCAATGATAATGGGAATTAACGTATGTCAATACATCAAGTGTTGTCAATGCATTTTATTAAATATAATGTCTTAAGGAAGGATATATAAAGGGATGATATCCCTCCAATTATAAAAAATCAATTGTATGAAAGCCTCTCTAATAAATTTTCCTTCTTTTATCTTATTCATCACTCTCAATAAAGATTCTATCACCTATTTAAGTGTATGGTAGTCCTCTAATTGATATTAAGATCCAAAATCTAGTGTTCCCCACTAAGTTGTGGGAGATATTTTCCTACTTCTTCAAGGATCTTACTTAAACATTCTCTCCACGTAAAGGAAAAATAAATTCACTGAAAATAAGAACCAGATATTCTCTATTTTTCATGTATTTTTATTTACGATGCATGTTGCTTCTATTCGAGGAAAATTTTTTCCTATTTGATTTTTCTTCTAATTCCAAAGGATTATGTGATGATCCTCAAAAAAACTAACAATGGTATAAAAGTTAGCTTCCTCATTGAAACAACATGCATTTATTTATGTTTATGAAATAAATGATATATTCTACATTATTGGTTCATATTTGTTTGATATTTGTTTATATGATAACAATCTGAAATAAATTATATAATAACTACCCTTTATGTAACATCCCATTACCATATTTCAGGTATTTACCATATCTTTATTTATTTTCCTCTTTTTTGGGGGGTGTTTTAGGACTCCCAATGATAGAGATAATTTTATGGGGAAAATGAACTAAAGATCTGGGATGTATGTTAGTTTGAATCAATGGAGTCTGAGTATAAATGTTCTAATAGATTTATGGAGTTATCCCTGAGTTTGGATAACACTTGAGGTGGTCTGGGTTTTTAGGTAAGAACCTATTTTTTCACTATCTACAAGATAAATACACATTGTGTAAGGATTACATGACATGTAATGGTCATCGGATTCATGTCATGAACCGGTTCATGATGTGAAAAGGTTACACATCATGAATTAGGTTCACATCATGTAATGTTAAAAATTGAGGTCTTAATAAAAGGTGAGGGTTTTTTAGGTGTATATAGTTTTTGAGGATTACACGACATGTAATGGGATTAAACACCATGTAAATTTAGTGGATAGTGCTTTTAGGGCATTGTACAAGTTATTATTATTTAATTTTATTGCATCCATCTTCCCTCTCAACCAAAATATCTTCCCTAGTAATTTTAGTGACCTTTTTTTGTTATAGATTGATTCATTCAGTGTTTTATCATAAGGGAAGTTGCATTGCATATCTCTAGGTAAGATATCCTTTCTATTTCATCATTTCCCTTGATCGTGGTAGCATAGTTGGGTTGAATTTATGAATTCATTGATTTGTGATGTTGATTATTCTTGTTTACGTATAGATCCATTATGTGATCTTCCTCCAGAGGATGACCCTTGTATTTGTTGTCGTGTGGTGGGATCATTCTTTTAGGTATGTTGTGATATATTCTCTCCATCAACCATTTTGCTAAATTGAAATTATTTTGAGATGTGGATATTGATTCTAGGGACTCTTTTATTATTTTTGGGTTCTTTCTTATTACTAGATCCCATTTAAGGCATGTGTGACCCAAGTTTTAGGTAGTTGGTTTTTTCTATATCCTATTTACTATGAACTTTATTACTTTGGTTTTTATAAATAATTTTATAAAATGAAATGGTATGATTGATTGATTGATTTGTGTGTATAGAAATGGGTTTTATGAAAGGATTGATTTTACCCTTATTTTGGTCAAAGAAAATATATTTTAAAATTATTTTGAAATAAATTTTTGAAATTATTTTCAAATCATGGTTTTGATGAAATGGTTTGGAAATAGAGAATATGGGATGATTTGGGTACTTAGGAGGAAGGTTTATCTTAGGGCCATCATCCATTTATTGTCAGGAGGTCCACTCATGGGGTGTTCCTCTGTTCCCTCATCCCGTTGTTCTATTGAATTTATATTGACATCATTAGGGGTACATCATGGGTGTTCCTATTATCTGTAAGACTATGGTCTAAAGAATTTATTGCGCCCTAGTTAATGTTTTTGGTATGATCAGTTTACTCGCCTGGCCTAGAGTGATCATTGGCGTGATGTTACCTATGCTTTGGCTTTACTATTTTGTTTTTATTTCCACAGATTTGATATGATATGTAATAAATGAATTTTTTTTATATGTCTACTTTGATATATGTAAAATTATTTGAAATTTTTTTTCCTAGATTATTTGGATATAGAAAAAAAGGATAATTAAATTTTTTTCAAAGTTTTTGATATAAAATTGCTAAATTATTCTCATTCCTTATTTTCTTTAAAGTTGAGAATCCTTGGATTATTTGTGTAGAGACTTGTTATAGAACACCTAGGAAGGATCCTATTGATCTAACTCACAACTTATGAAACCCTTTGTTGGTGAATTGACCTTTATATGTATTTCAATGCATGTAAAGTCAAAGCATCGTGATGAGGCGGTGAGGCGGTGAGGTTTTATGTCAGCAAGATGTGGGTAGATGGTGGGAGTTTTCTCACTCTATCATATAAAGACTATTGGAGTAGATGATTTAGTTTTTTCATCCTTTTCAATTAGACTTGTCTCTTAGAGTTTGTTTTTCTAAATTTTCAGTTGTATTTCTTCTATTTTTCTCTATATGTTATGACATATATATTCATGTGGTTTTCTATTATCTCTCTTTGTTGTCCTGTTTTCTACTTTAGGTTGGGATAAATCATTCCATCTATTTGTTATTGAAGCTTGGGTGCTAGTCGCCAGCCTTTCGAGATCAGGAACACCATTGGGGTATCTGTAAATTTGGTTTGGGTACTATTTTGAGAGGGTTTCCATGTCAGGTTCATTATAGTTTGGTATTAGATGGTGAGTTTTCCCTCAAGTGTTCTTGTTCTGGGAATCTGATTGACTGGAGATAGGATTGTTGAAACATAAGACGTAGTTTGCAGTCATTTTCTCGCTATCTCTTACTAATAAGAATCTCAAGTTACCACGGGATGTTGGGATGTGTGTCACTTGTTTGATTTTTTATCTTAATATCAGTTTTTTCTTATGGGTTTCTTGGTTTGAACAGATATTGTTCTGTTGTCTGGTCATTTTCTTCTATTTTGGTGTGGTGTATTTTTACTTTGATACTTATTTAATGGGTTACTTGGGAGAGTGTACTAAAGATTCTCAAGGTAATCCACCCCTCGTTCATAATTTTATTGAGCCTATCATGTGGTAAGTTCGTGTTATTGATTAGAATGTTCTACAAGTTCAGAACACAGTTGTTGAGGTACAACCAGAAGTTACTAGAGAAAGAGATCAATAACATGAGTTATTTCATGAGAACCCCCCCCCCCATCATTTAAAGGTATTAATGAACCTCAAGTTGTGGAGGACTATCTAGATATGATCAATTAGATCTTTGAATTCTTGGATACACATGAGAATATGAAATTGAAGTGCACAGTGTTCAGACTTGAGGGTCCTGGTAGGCGATGGTGGGATTCCATGATACAGGTGGATAGGAAAGTGGTATTGGACTAGAATGGTTTTAAGGATATTTTATTCCAATAATGTTTTACATATTCACTGATGATGGAGAATCCTCTCTAGTTACATTCTTTGCTGAAGGGAGAACATTAAATTTCAGTATACACCAATCAGTTTGTGGAGTAAGTTCATTTTTCTCCAGAGGTAGAAAATAATGACCAGCTAAAAAATCATAAGTACCTACAATATTTGAAACTGGATATTAGATTATAGGTATATGTTTAATCTTTAAAATATATTTGGATATGTTAGATAGGGAGATGATGGTAGAGATAAATTTGGAAGTCAAGGTTGTTTATTCTATCAATTCTCTTCCACCCAGTGGTAGCTTCAGTGGCACGTAGGGGAAAAAGAGGAAGTGGAGGTATCATCATAGGAATGGTAGGGGTGGGTTTTAGTGGTAGGTCTCTTCTTCACATTTAGTTACAGCTGGTAGTGTTCCCATGACTTGCTATCAATGTGAAAAATTCAGACACACTTGACATTCTTATCCTTCACCTGTGAAGATGTGTAATGACCATGGTTGTTATGGTAATCTACATCATTTCTATCATCCTATGTCTAAACCTCATTATTTTTAGGTATCATAGGCTGAAAATGATACTACAAGGAAGTCAGATGATTCTGGGATCATGAGGATCCATCTACAGGTCTCACGAGTGAAACACCTTCATGCAGTAGATGAGTCTTGGGTAGAGGTAGATGCAAGTCCGACAATAGTGAGAGGTACCATATTTATTGTATCTTTAGTATCTGTTTCTTTATTTTATATAGATTCCTCCCATTCATTTATATTCTTAAAATTCTAATGGATCTCATATCCTTTTTATAGATTTAGTGACACCTCTTGGGAAGAGGAAAGAGTAGGGGTTTTGGTGTCCTTGGTCGATGTCATTAGTTGATATAGAGTTGGTATAGGATTTTCTTATTCTTGATATAGATTTTTTTAATGTCATAATTGGGATGGATTGGATTGTTTATCATCATGATGAGGTTAATTTTTATAATCAACATGTCTCAATACTTACATTTGATAGGAGATATTAGGTGTTTCGGGAATAGTGGGATTTGAGGTCTGTACATGTATGACCTTCCTATCTAGAGCTCAGGAGTTTATTATTTACTTTAGTAGTTGTGTATGATGATGTTTTTATATTTTTTATCTTCCTTCTATTTTTTAGGACTTTTTTATATTTTACCAAACAATTTCTTTGGGTTTTATCTAGATAGGTAGGTAAAGTTTACAATTTACCTGGTGCTAGGTATGCATCCAATTTCAATACCTTCTTATCATATAACACTGGTAGAGCTAAAAGAGATCAATATTCAATTGGATGACCTGATGGAAAAAGATTTTGGTCTCCATAGTGTCTATCCTAGGGTATTCCCTCTTCTCTTTACCAAGAAGGTAGATGGTTCACTATTATTTTGTGTGGACTATCGAAAGTTGAACCAAGTAATGGTTAAAAACAAGTAGATTTTTCCTTGTGTGGATAATTTTTTTGATTAGTTTAAGGGGAAAAGGTTTTAAAATATTTATCTTTTTTCGGGTTATCATTATCTCATATTTTGGGAGTCTGATATTCTAAAAATGGCTTTTGGGAGCAGGTATTTCTATTATGAGTATCTTGTGATGTTGTTTGGTTTGACCTACACTCCTGCATTTTTTATGGATTTTTTGAATTTGATATTCCATCAGTATCTCAACACGTTTTTGGTAGTGCTCATGGATGATATTTTGGTTTATTCATGATTTGAGCGTGAGCATAATCACTATTTGATTTTGGTTCTGGAAATCTTGAGGAGCCACCATTTATATGGAAATCTTTAAATATGTAGTTTTTGGATCTAATAAGTGAAGTTCTTGGGGAACGTGATTTCTAATCATAGCTTATCAGTCAATCCTGAGAAGGTGAATGTTTTCCTATCATGGGAAGAGCCACGTAATGACATTAATATTCAGAGCTTACTTGGTCTTGATGGATATTATCATTGTTTTTTCAAGGATTTCTCATAGTTGGTGTCACCTTTAAATTCTCTTACTAGGAAATGGTAGAAATTGTTATGGGATGAAAAGTTTTATACTTATTTCGATGAGATGAAACGACTTCTGACATAAGCTCCTATTCTGATCTCACCTGATCCAGATGGGGGTATGTGGTTTTCTATGATGCTTCTGACAATGGTTTGGGTTGTGCTCTTATACAAGATGATCATGTGGTATCTTATTCCTCTCTTCATCTTTGATCGCATGAGAATAATTAACCCAGTCATGATTTATAGAGTTTTTGGTTATGCATGAACTTAAGTGTTGGTGGTAATATCTTTTTGTTTAGAGGATCATAGAATTTTCCAAACATAAGATTCTAAGATATATATTTTCTCATAACTACTTGAATCTTTTTCACAAACCATGTTAGGATACCATCTGACCCGACATCCGAACCGATTTGACCTGAAGGGCGTTCCTGATCCCTACAGGGTGTAAACAAGTTTTAGGAATCAAATTAATCATTATGGGAACAATTTTATCCCAAATAAACTAGGATCAAACAAACCTACAAGACATGGAACAAAATCCAACAACAACTAAATTTAAATAAATATAAAAATAGATCTAGATATAACAAATACTAAAAAAATAAAAATGAATACAATAATAAAACTAGACCATGCTAATGAGATATCCAAATGACCTCTAGTTCACCACCAACCACAAGACCAACTTTCTCTAAGAGAAACTATAACTAGAAACTATAACCTAAAGCATGAACCTGTAAAACAACTCGGTTCTACCAACATCGAGTGGAATAAGTAGGGTGTGATCTTAAAAATATTAGTAAGTAATCACAACAGAGTCCATAACATTACTTTCCCAAGCTATTCCACAAACACTAGTTTGAATATACATTTAGAAGATAGGATTTTAACTCATTTTCAGCAATTAGACATAATTTTCCATAAATTCCTTTTTGTAAAACAATGCACACAGAATTCCTTTTCAAAAACTGTTTCACTTTCCATAACCCATTTCAAAACAAAAACCCAAATATAAAATCAATCTAGATAATGAAAAAGGGTTGTGTAGAAAGTAAAGGAAACCAAATAGACAATCATAACTAGAAAATATGATAACCAATATGTAGAAAAAAGAAACATAAAATATAGATAATGATTCATGAGAATTTAGTAAACATCCCTAGAGCGATACCTGGATGTACTTAGTTCAGAATCACCTATCAGCAAATAGTGCATCTTCATAGTCTACAAACAACTGGACACTCTCAACTAGGCAATCTAGAGGCATGTCCCACCTAGACCTATTAAGTCAAGGGGGTACCAACCTGTCTAACTCGAGTTCAAAAAGCAGTCATCACTCTTCCCTCTTGATGAAGGCTAGGAATACCATTATAATAATAATAATAATACTTTGAAACGCATGGTATAGAAACCACATCCAATAGAGTTATTTCACATGGTTCATTATAGGGGATCTCATCCCAAGGTCTAATGGACACAATACCACAACATCCTCATGCATGAGACACTAGAGGGGAACGCATCCTATGTTACAGTGGTATCAAAATATAATCCAATTATCACAACTCACATGAAAATCCATTTCATTCAAAATCATTATTAAATACCAATCAAGTCTCACACTACTAGGTTTTTCAATAAATTTTAAAAAATGTGCCAACATTCCCACTAATCCCATACATTACATAAGTTCCAAATCATTTTCAAAAATGTCACAATGTTCCAGTCTATCATTCACATTAAAACCACTTTTTATTAACAACACAATGTTCCAACTAGGATTTAAAATCATATGAGTTTTAAAATAAATCCCCAGGAATATCTCAAGTGTCAACCAGGAAACACATTTCCAAAATCAATCACATTTATAAAATTGTTTCTCTTCCATTTCCAAAGACAATTGAAAACATCAATTTTACATGTGCAATGAAAAATGGGCCTTTAAATTACAAATCCAAAACTCTTCCCAATACAAAGTGAAAACATGCAAAAACACGAGATGCACCAAAGAGGCCTTTGTTCCAACACTTCACCAACCCAAATATCAAAGTTAAAAATTGGATAAAATTTTGGAAACATATTTTAAAGCACATTTAAATTCAATTAAATCATTAAGGACATTTTTAAACACATTTTACACTACTTTCACGACTCATAAAACCATTTGGAAATACAATAAGAAAATCCCACATAAAACCCAACCATTTTATTAGGAAAAGCCTTTTTAAATCCACATGCACACCAAACCCATTTTGAAACATGCCTCACACCACTTACACAATTAGTAGAACATATTTAAAAAAAATAACAAATAATATCACTTTCAACCAAACCCGTTTCTTTTGGAAGACCAAGTTTCAACACATGTTCATTTCAAAAAACTTTAGAAATTTCTTTTTCAATAAACATTACTTTTTTTAAACCAATACAACAATTTTCACATGAGAGTTTCCCCATAAAATCCCCCACTTACCACATATAACATCCAACTCACAACTTGACAACATTATAAAAATATAAGTAAGGGAAAAGACCACCCAAATCACCCACTTTCACTCTAAAAACTCAATGGGAATTTTATAAAAAAACCTTAAATGTGTTTGAAAAAGGTATAATCAAAGAAACCCTTTTTTAAAACCATGTTTCACCCATATTGTTTTATAAAAATAGCAAAAAATCATATCAAGACATCACAAGAATGATTATAATACATTGAAGGAATTAAAGGAAAGTTTAAGCATTAATAGAATGTGTCTGAAAGAGAATATGTGGAAAAACCTACCTCGATAATGTGAGAACACAACAAAACTTCAAGATGAGGAATAACCAAGACCAAGAGGCAATACACACACCCTAACACTAAATAAATAAAGCCAAAAATCATCCCTTTCCCCTAGGGTTTGGCCAAGATAGAACCCTCACCAAGAAAACAAAGAAACTAAGAGTGGAGGAAGGAAATATGGTGAAATCAAATAAAAACCAAAAATAATTACCTATAAACTTTTGGGGAGATTTGATGGAGGAAGGGGAGAAATGGGGGAGGATCTTGGAGGACCCTCAGTGCACCTAGGTCGAAAAAGGGGAGGAAATCCCAATCTGGTTCATGAAAATATTAGGAAGAGACAATGGTTGTAAAACCATTAGATGTTTAAATTCAACATCATCTACATCCCAAAGAAGGGGAATGTCATCTCAGATGATCTTAGTAGTAAATTACAATCTCAGGATATTTTTTAATCAAAGGAAGAGTGGAACCTTATGAGGATTTTTGCTCAGTTGCATCTGGATGCTCAAGAGGATGTTTTAGGTATGATTCGTAATAGTTTTTAGTTGTCATCATATCTCCTTGAGTCTATTTTGAAGAGTTATATGCATGATTATTAGTTTAGAGGAATTAGATAAACCATATATGGTGGGGAGATCATTTTTTGTTTGTCTCTCTCCTAAAATTGTGTACTCTATTTTGGGAATCGGTTTATTGTCCTAATATCTGTAAGGATCTCAGTATTGTTTTAATGTAATGATTAATCATGGGAAATTTATTCAAGAACTATAAATATGTAATATGACATGATATAGGGATTCTAGTGGATGGGTATTAAGTGTGACATTGAATATTATGAGTCCTACTATTACAACTGTTAATAGATAAAAGCAGAGATTTTGAAACTTTCTGGTTTGCTTCAGCCTCTTCCAATGTCAGTGTGGAAATGGGATGAGGTATCAATGGACTTATTTTGGATTACCATAGACACACTAAGGGATGAATACTATTTGGGTGGTGATTGGTCATTTGAAAAAGTCATCTTATTTCATTCTGATCACATACACCAATAATATCAAAGATATGGATAAGTTGTATGTGTAGGATATCATGATGTTTCATTAGGTTACTTATGCAATTATTTCATAAAAGTGTCCTCATTTTACCTAATGGTTCTGGAGGATTCTCCCAGAGGAAATGGGGACTCGGGTCAGGTTGATCACAACTTACCATCCATAGAAAAATTGTCAAACAGAGCATACTATTCATATTTTGGAGGATATGTTGTGTTTATATGTCTTGGATTTTGGTGGATTATGGGATA
The DNA here is from genome assembly GCA_963277665.1 of Viscum album. Taxonomy (NCBI): domain Eukaryota; kingdom Viridiplantae; phylum Streptophyta; class Magnoliopsida; order Santalales; family Viscaceae; genus Viscum; species Viscum album. Next base: position 592,132,953 of record OY728142.1, on the reverse strand, counting down.
TCCATATAGGACTAATTAATTTTTATTATAAAAACATCTATCAATCGTTGATCAAAATTCCTCCTTTTGATGATTTTTATAGTCACTCATGCAAATCACCTTCTTGTTGGGAAATAGTGGGAAAAGCCTCTTTAGTGGGACCAAGTCTCATTATGGAGACGTCAACAAGGATTCATGATATACATCAGTGTTTGGTTACATCTTAGAGTCAATAGAAATATTATGTAGATTATCAACATCATCCTTTGGAGTTTTTCATAGGTGAATGGGTTTCCTTGAAATTTTATCCTCGACTACATCACTTTCATCTTAGAAAATAGGGAAAGTTAGATCCAAGATATGTTAGACCATTTGAGGTCACTGAGAATCTTAGGAAAGTTTCTTATCAGTAGGCATTATTGATTTAGTTGATGGGATTAATGATGTTTTCCACATATCACGACTTAGGAAATACCATCTTGGTCCCTCTCACATCCTGAGATGGGAATATATTGAGTTAGATCATGATGTTTCTATTATGGAGATGAAAGTGGATATCATTGACTCTCATGTGAAATTATTTCATGGTAATTCAATTTTGTTGGTCAAAGTGTTATGGAAAAATGGATTAGATTCTCATAAGACTTGGGAGTGCGAGTAATTGATGATGGTGTAGTGGTCACACCTCTTTACTATAAAACATTCTTCCACATGAATTTTCAGGGATAGGTAGTCTTATGGTGGGGAGTTTGTAACATACTTTTACCATTTTTCATGTATTTCCATTCTCTTTATTCATCTTCCTCTTTATTTGGGTTTGTCTTCGGACTCCAAAGGATATAGATTGTTTTTTGGGGTAAATGACCTAAATATCAGGGATGTATATTTGTTTTAATTAATGAAATCTAGGTATAAATGTGTTAATAGATTTATAGAGTTCTCCTTGTCTTCATATAATGAATAAGGTGTTTTGGTTTTTCATGTAAGAACCTTTTGTTTTCACTATCTTTAAGAGAAATACAAGTCGTGTGAAGATTATGCAACATTTAATGGTCACCAAGTTCATGTCATGAACTATTTCATGACATGATAAGGTTAAACATCATGAATCAGGTTCACATATTGTAATATTAAAAATTGAGGTTTTAATAAAATGTGATGGGTTTTTTAGTGTATATAGGTTTTGAAGATTACACGATGTGTATTGGGATTACACGCCATGTAAATTTCATGGAAAATGTTTTTAGGGTGACATAAGAGTGATTATTCTTTCATTATCTTGAATCCATCCTCCCTCTCAATCCATAAATCTTCCCTAGATATTTTGATGACCTCTATTTTTTTGGATCAATTCATTCAGTGTCATATCATCGGGATAGTTAGGTTGCATCTCTCTAGGTAAGAGATCCTTTCTATTTATTTTTTTTACTTGATCATGGTTAAACTTTTGGGTTGTGTTTATGAATCTATTGATCTGTGATGTTGATTATTCTCATTTATTTCTATATCCATGGTTTGATATTTCTCTGGAGGATGACCCTTGTATTGGTTATGGTATGGCACGAATGTTATTTGAAGTATTTTGTGATATTTTCTCCTCATCAACTATTTTTATAGATTGATTAGATTTTGAGATGTGGGGATTTATTATAGGGCCTTCATTGTCATTGTTGGGTTCTTTCTTATTAGTGGATCATGTTGCATGCATGTGTGACCCAAGTTTTAGGTATGTGGTTCTATCTCTAGCCTACGTTGGATGAAATGCATTTCTTTGGTTTTTATAAATTTTTTTATAAAATTAAATGGAATGATTGATTGATTGATTTGTGTGTGTATGGAAATGGGTTTTTATGAAAGGGTTTTTTCCCCTTGTTTTGGTAAAAGAAAATGTATTTTCAAAGCATTATGAAATGGATTTTTGAAATTATTTTCAAAGAATGGTTTTGATGTAATAGTTAGGAAAATAGAGCACATGGTAGGCCTTGGGTACTTAAGTGGGAGGTTTAGCTTAGGTCCATCATCCATGTATTTTATAGAGGTACACTCATGGGGTGTTCCTCTATTTCCTGGGTCTATTGTTCTAGGGAATTGATATTCACATTGTTGGTGGGTTCATAATGGGTATTCCCCTACTCCTTAGGCATGTGTTCTGAGGACTTGATTGTTCGCTAGTCATTATTTGTGGTATGAGTAATTTGTGAGCCTGACCTAGAGTGATCCTTAGTGTGATGTTACCTATTCTTTAGCTTGTACTTTTTGTTTTTACTACCATGTATTTGATATTATATGTGATGCCTTCTTTGTTTTGATATGACTATATTGATATATGTAAACTTCTTTGAAACTGGTTTACCTAGATTATTTGGAAATGTGTAAAAGGGAAATATTAAATGTTTTTCCATGATTTTTATATAAAACATATAAACTGTTCTCATTCCTTATTTTATTTAAATTTTATAGTTCTTGGATTATTTATATAGATACTTGTTATGTAAAACCTTGGTGGGATTCTAATTAGCCTGTTAACTCACACCCTGTACACCCCTTTGGTGATGCGTAGACCTCTGTATGTCTTTTGATATTGGGGGAGGCAAGGTGTAGTAGTGAGGTGGTGTGTTTTTCTATAATCTAGTCTTGGGTAGTTGGTGATGAGATGGCATAAGTTTGTTTACACTATCACATGGAGACTTTTGGAGTAGTTATTTTAGTTTTATCATCCTTTGCATTTATACGTGTCTCTTGGAGTTTGTTTTACTTCTTTTTTAGTTATATTTCTTCTATTGTTCTCTATCTATTATGACATACATCTTCATGTGTTCTTTTACTATCTCTATCAGTTATATATATGTGTGTGTGCGTGTGTGTGGGTGGGTGGGTGGGTGTGTGTCATATTTTCTACTTCATGTTGGGTGAAATTGTTCCCTCTATTTATTAATGATGTCTGGGTGTTAGTCGTCAGCTCACAGGGATCGGGAACACCCTTTGAGTATGTGTCAATTTGGGTCAGGTACCAGTTTGAGAGGGTATCCAGTTCAGGTTCTTCACACCTTATAAGAGATATTTTCATAAAGGTAATCATAGATTTACTCTTATGTAGGTGTTTCTCATAAAGGTAAAATCCATTTACCCTTATGTTAAGGGTTTAAGTAAAGGACGAGTGAGATTACCCTTATGCAAAGTGTTTATGTAAGGGTAATGAGAGATTACCCTTACATAGAATAGGGATTCTACATAAGGGTACATTTAAGCCCTTAAAAATTATGTTTCGAAATTTTCTTTTATGATTTATAAAATGTTTATAATTCATAGAAAATGGTATTTCAGGAATATTTTAATTTATAAAAGGTTTATAAATTAATTAATTGTTAAAATGTTTAAAATTAATTATATAAATATTTATGAAACATTTATCCATAGAATATTATAAATATTAAATGTTAATATTTAAAATACATGTCACTAAATTATTTAGTAAACCTTGTGTTCTAGAAATAAAATGATTATTTTGAAATCATAAGGAGTAACTCATAAAGGGCAATAAATTATAAAATAAGGTTGAAAAATAAATAATTTTATATTTAAAATTATGAATTATTCATCAATAATTAATATGAAGTTGTTCAAATTAAAAGGGGTCATGTTTTGAGTAATTATCAAAAACATTTTAATAAATAAATAAATAATTTATTTATAGAGAAAATATAATTAAGAATTGAATTAAATTTTTATAAATTTTTTATAAATAATGATAAGGTTATATGTAATGTTTATGAAATTTATAAAATGGTATTTTATAATTAACTAGAAAATATTTGTGGTTAATAAATTTACTGATTTTGAAACATTTATTAAAAATATTCCTTTAATATTAAAGAGTTAATATTAAGAATTTCCTTTTCACATTAATATGGTTTATAAATGTTAGAAATCATAATAAATGGTATTAAAACCCTTTTACATAAAATTATATAGAATATTTTTAATCATTAAATAAAGTGTTTATTTAAATATTATAAAAATGATTTACAAGAGTTTATAAATCTCATAAATAGGGTCAAAATATAAAATGTGTTTATATTTATAATTATTAATCATTCATATTTAATTATCTTGAAAATTTTAAAATTAAAAAGGGTCTTATTTAATGTTATTATTTAAATTGAATCAAAATGGTCTTGATTTTTGATTTAATTAAAGTTTTAAATAATAAATTGAAATTCCATATAATAAATATATCATCCCATCTTTTTATAACATAAACTTTCATTTCATTACACGGAACTGAGGATCTTTAAGGTTTAGTGTATTGGAAACAAGGAACAAAATACATGAAAACAACATAAAACATTCTTCTTAAACACTTGAAAGGCTTCTCCTTAAGTTCATCCTAGGTTCATTACTGCATCTCATAACCTGGAGACATACATCTAAAAAAGGGTGAGCAGAAGGCCCAGTAAGGGAAACAAGAGAAACATTTTTCATGTGAACTTGAGATACTTCAATAAGGACATGAAAAGAACTTTAAGGCATGAGAAAGGAATCATGAGATACATCATACAAAAATAACATTTTTCATAACTTGAAGATGTGGCTGCAAAATTTAATATTAAGAATCATTTCGTTTTACCAAGGTCCATCCCCAAGGTGTCATTAAAAATTACCAAGGTTATTCACCAAGGTATTAGTCTAAAAAGTCATCTCTAGAGATTAAGCCTTTACCCAATGCATTGGAGCGCTATCTGGGTGCACCCTTGACATGTCTTTATTATCATGTGAGCCACATATATCATCATCAATCATTTCATAAACAACCCATATAGCATAAAATAATTGGGTTTCATTTCATAATCATAACGTTTTAAAAACTGCTTTAAAGACATGATCTTTATGTCACTTTAAACCCACGGAAAAGGGATAGTGGGTTTCATGTATGTAAATCCCAGAATTTAAAATAGAAAATTTTGATATATATGTGAATAACCCTGTAGAAATAAGAGATTTGAGTATTCACTTTATAACATAAAATAATTTTGAGAAAAGAGAGGCATTTTGAGACGAAAATTCTGCAGCATAACGGCTATGTTGCGGGGTTTTAGAAAACATTGAAAAGAGAGGGGACATGGGTCCAACATTCATAAATGACCCATAAAACAGTATAGGGGCAGAATAAGAAGGATATATGAACATGGTAATGAAATTTTAAGGACATACCATTTGAAATAAAAAACATGGAAGGAAGACAAAAATTAGATTTCTCTTATGAAAATTCGGCAGCCTAACGGCGTCACTTAAACTTTAACAAAAATGAATTGACAAGGTCAAACAGGGTCTCTAATAATATTAACATAAGATTCCAGTATGATAGATATAGAGATCATTCCCCAACATAATATAAAGGAACTTGAAAGACTTGACATGAAAGTAGAACTTTCAAAAAAGAGAAGGGTGAAAGAATTCCTTAAAAATTTGGCAGCCTAACGGCGTCACTTAAACTTTCATAAAAAGAAATGATGAGAGTAAGAGGGGATCTCTCATCATATAAACATGAAAAGGACAGTAATTGGAATATAAAATAACATCCTCCCATATAAGAACATGGAGAACAAAAGGAATGACATAAAGGAGATTACATGAAAAGAAAGAGAGAGGTCGGATCCCTTACCTTAAAACGTGACTCTTGAAACTCAAAGTTTTGGACCTTGAGGGATTGGGGGAACCTTGGGAGGTAAGGAGACCAGAACGTTGTTGAGGATGGTTTTTGAGTCGAAAATATGAGAGGAGGGCTTGGTATTTATAGGGAAAGTGAGGGGACAAGGCATTAATGGCCAAGGGACACCTCACAAGTGCTTTTCTCAAACCCAAGTGCTCTCTCATGATATTTTCCATGAAGTTAGGCCACATGGGGCCCCCAATACAATAATTCATCACCTTAGGTCGGCCAACCCTTAAAATATCTCATGACATCATCATGACGTAGTTATTATTTCATTTAACATACCGAAACCCTAAAACTGCATTTTTACTATTCATTGAAAAATTCATCTTTCTCAGAAAAATCCCAAAATTTCACCTTAACCAAATATCAACGCTCTGATTACAAATATGAACTCCATTTAAAAAAAATGTTTTTCTAAATATTTTTAATTTAATTTTTAAATAAAAACACTATTCACTGAAAATTCATTTCTTTAGAAAAAACCCCAAAAATTACCATAACATAATATCGGTGCTCTCAGTTCAAAAATAAAGTCCATTTTATAAAAAATATTTTTCTAAATATTTTTAATTTAATTTTTAATTAAAAACACTATTCATCCCAAAAACTAATACTTGATTAATAATTGATGAAACCGTTATTTACCCATTTTATTGAATCACATTACTTAATCTAGGTGTCTAAATTATATTAAAACTTTATTTGGGTGAAATTACTAATCCATTTGGTCACATTACTAATCCTAAGCGTAAAATCACTATTCATAATTTACTATTCATCAAAAATTAAGTTGATATTATTAGACTCCAAATTCCTTACTGAACACTTTTGTAGAAGACCATTTTTCAAAAATCATTACACATCATTAATTATTTAGGGTTTACATAAATATTTTAAAATATCCCTTTTTCAAAATTCATCAATAAAATATATCCTAAAATTATCCGAACAATTGAAAATTCACAAATATATCTAAAGGAAGAAATCTCAATTTATTCATCCCAAAGGATTACACAAGGAAGCTAGGGTCTCATCACATAGCCACTTATAACACCGGCATAAGACCTAAGTGTAAGGTGTGCTATGTTGAGAGAATCTGAGGGAGGCTCAGATAACATTGCCCTAGTAGTAATCTCTACGAACTTGAACTTCTCCCGTAGGCGTTTCCGTTCAAGCTTGACACGCTGGAGTTCGGCTTGGGCTTGGTCTAAAGCAAAGCCCAAAGATGTCACCTCCTTCCCAAGCTCTGATAAGTGGGCTTCATAAGGTTCGAGTCTACTGGATGAAGCCATCGACTCCTCTTTCTTCATTAACCATTAACATCTCTATTAAATCATTAAGAGTAAGTTATTATACTATTTAAAAAGTTTGGGTCGTTAAATTCTTCCCCCTTAAGAAATTTCATCCCTGAAATTTATACTTGAGGCCTAGTCGAAAAGGTGAGGGTGCTTTTTCTTCATTGTTTCCTCAGGCTCCCAAGTCGTTTCTTCATATTTATGATTCCTCCACAACACTTTGACAAGGTGGGAAGTCTTGTTTCGTAGAACCTTGTCTCTATGGTCTAAGATCTCCACTGGTTGCTTCTCATAAGAGAGGTCATGTTCTAGTTGTACCACCTCTGGGTTCAGTACATGCGAAGGGTCGGGTATGTACTTCCTCAAGAGAGATACATGGAAGACATTGTGAACTTGAGCTAGGTTTGGTGGAAGTGCTAGACGATAGGCCACTGATCCTATGCGATCAAGGATTTCATAGGGGCCAATGTACCTAGGGCTGAGCTTCCCTTTCTTCCTAAACCGCATGACTCTCTTCCATGGAGAAATTCGAAGGAAGACTTTGTCACCAACACCAAACTCCAAGTCCCTTCGACGATTGTCAGCATATCTCTTCTGCCGACTCTGAGTAGCCTTTATGTGTTGTTGGATGGCATGGACCTGTTCTGTCATCTCTTGTACAAGATCAGGCCCAAGAAGCTTTCTCTCACCAGTTTCATCCCAACAAGTATGAGTTCTACATCGCTTTCTATACAGAGCTTAATAGGGTGCCATCTGAATACTCGCATGGAAGCTGTTATTATAGGAGAACTCCACTAATGGGAGGTGTTGATCCCATCCACCTTTAAATTCCATTGAGCATAATCTCAGTATGTCTTCGAGTGTCTGAATAGTCCTTTCAGATTGGCCATTAGTTTGAGGATGATAGGTCGTACTAAAATTCAATTCAGTATTCAGAGCATGTTGAAGACTTCTCCAGAATTTTGATGTGAATCTTGGATCACGATCAGACACGATGGATAGTGGTACCCCATACAGCCTCACCACTTCCTTTACGTATATCTTGGAAAGCTGATCCAGAGAGAAATCTTCCCGAATAGAGATAAAATGGGATGTCTTGGTGAGACGGTCCACAATAACCCATATCGCATTGTTTCCCTTGGATGTTTTTGGGAGACCAGTTACAAATTCCATAGTGATATTATCCCACTTCCATACTGGTATGGGTAGCGGTTGTAATACCCCCTTAGGAAGTTGTCTTTCTTCCTTTACTTGATGACACACCATGCACCTTATAGTGTAATCAGCAATCTCCCTCTTCATGTTATCCCACCAATAATGATCACAAAGGTCTCTATACATCTTAGTGATTCCCGGATGTATAGAGAAAGTAGAGCTATGAGCTTCATCCATCAGTTCTTTCTTTATCCCCGGAATAGATGGAACACATAGTCTTGTACAAAATTTCAATACACCTTCTTGATCAATATTGAAGTCAGGGAACTTCCCATCCTTTATAGACTCAAACTTCTCCTGCAGTAAAGGGTCATCTTTTTTAGCCTTCTTGATCTTCTCTAGTAATGAAGGTTGAGAAATCATTTGGGATAGGGTTGATGATGTCCCTTTCCTTATAATTCCCATGTCCAATTTTACTAGATCTTTAATCAAGGGATCTCCTAGGATCCTCATTGCTGCCAGAACAATAGGGTCTTTCCTGCTTAACGCATCCGCGACTTTATTTTCTCTTACAGGGTGATAATGAATTGAACAATCATAGTCTTTAATAAGCTCCAACCATCTCCTTTGTCTCATGTTCAATTCTTTCTGTGTGAAAATATACTTTAGACTTTGGTGGTCAGTGTATATATCACATTTCTCCCCATAAATATAGTGCCTCCATATCTTTAGAGCAAAAACAACTGCCGCCAGCTCTAGATCATGCGTAGGATAATTCTGCTCATGAATCTTCAACTGTCGAGATGCATAAGAAATTACCTTGTCATTTTTCATGAGGACGCACCCAAGCCCTTTCAGAGATACATCGCTAAAAATAATGAATCCTTCTCCGATAGAGGGTAGTGTTAACACAGGTGCAGTAACCAATCTCTTCTTCAACTCTTGGAAACTTTCCTCGCATTCCCTTGTCCAGATGAACTTAACCCCTTTTCGAGTTAACTTGGTTAGTGGATTATAAAGTCATGAAAAGTTTTTCACAAACCTCCTATAATATCCTGCTAAACCAAAGAAACTACGAATATTAGTTACTGTTGTGGGTTGAGGCCACTCCTCCACAACCATTGTCTTTGCAGGTTCAACCAAGATTCCTTCATTGGTTACGATGTGCCCCAAGAGAGCCACTTGTTGTAACCAAAACTCACACTTGATGAACTTTCCAAAGAGCCTCTCCTTCCGCAGAGTTTTCAAAATAACCCTCAGATGATCTTCATGATCCTCACGACTTTTTTAATATATCAAAATATCATCAATAAAAACTACCACAAAGTTATCAAGGTAGTCCTTAAAGACTCTATTCATCAAATCCATGAAAATAGCAGGAGCATTAGTCAAGACGAAGGGCATAACAGTAAACTCATAATGCCCATATCTTGATCGGAAGGCAGTCTTTGGAATATCTTCCTTCTTCACCCTCAGTTGATGATAACCAGATCGAAGGTCAATCTTAGAGAAGAATTGAGCCCCACGAAGTTGGTCAAATAAATCATCAATTCTTGGAAGAGGATATCTATTCTTCACTGTGATCCCGTTCAGTTCTCTATAATCAATGCAAAGCCGCATGGATCCATCCTTCTTCTTCACAAAGAGAACCGGTGCCCCCCAAGGAGACACACTCGGTCAGATAAACCCCTTCTCCAATAAGTCTTGGAGTTGTTTCTTTAACTCTTCTAGCTCCACATTTTCCATTCTATACGGGGTCTTTGATATCGGTTGAGATCCAGGTACGAGTTCAATGGAGAACTCTACCTCTCTTTCTGGGGGAGGTCCAGGTAACTCCTCAGGAAATACATCCATGTATTCCTGAACAATTGGAACATCATCTATTTGTATGCTCCCTTTTCCTTCTTCATCATCACCAATTAACTCCATAAAGAAAGCTATAGGATGTGCTTCTAGATAGGGATCAGTTAGGGATATCTCTCCTTGGAAGATAACTATAGGTTGTTTATTCAAGACTACTGAGATTTCCTTACTTCTGTATTTGATTCTAGCATTATACTTTGAGAGCCAGTCCATCCCTAGTATAACGTCGAATTCCAACATGGGAATGACTACTATATTTGTGATAAGATTGTACTCACTAAAGTAAACACTAGAGTCTCTAAACATTGTTGATGCATGGATAATCCCACTTGGAGTCTTGACTGACAACTCTACCTCAAGAAATTCAGGGATTGATTCTATATTCTTTGCAAACTTGGAAGAAATAAAGGAATGCATAGAACCAGAATCAAACAAATTAGTTTCTAGTTTTGAGAGGACAACAAGAGTACCTGCTACCACATCATTCGAAGCTTCAACTTCAGTTGTCGTGATAGAAAAAGCACGACCATTCTCCCCTGGCCTTAGCTGAGGTTGATGGTGATTCCCCTCCACTGCCCTTGGATTTGGACAGAGATTAGCATAGTGCCCAAGCTATCCACACTTAAAGAAATGGACTTCAGTTAAGGCCACAAACATCTTTCCTCTGTCATTATTGTTGGGGAGTTGAGGCTTCACCTCACTACGATAATTCCGAGCAATATGGCCTCCTCTTCCACACTTGTAGCACTTTCCACTTCCGACCAAGTAGTTCCCCGGATGCTTCCTCCCACATTTATTGCATGTGGTAAGTTGTGTTTCCTTTCCACCTTTTCCCTGATCAAAAGTCTTCCCTAAACTGGGCTCAAATGATCTCTTCTTTTCATTTGATTTATGAGACCACTGCGTCTCACCAAACTCCAGCACGACTTTCGTTGCACTCCGCACGATCTCCTCGTAGCTATCGTAGTCCTGGTTGGCTAAATTCTTCCACAGATGAGGCCTCAGCCCACCGAAAAATCTATCAACCTTCCCACATGGATCCATGACAAAGCTAGAGGTATATCGTGAAAGTCGGGTGAAGTTCATCTCATAGCTTCCGACAGATTCGTTCTCCTTATGCTTCAGCTCGAGAAACTCTTTCTCCATTCTCGTTCTCATGGAACGAGGGAAATACTTGTTAAAGAATATTCCCCAGAATTCTTCCCACTCCATAGCTTCCATCTCTCCTCTAGGATTCGTGTTTTTGACCAGTGACCACCACTGATCAGCTTCTCCCTCTAGGCGATAAACAGAAAGGGTGACTTTTTCTTGTTCCGAACAAAGGAGTATAGAAAAGATCTTTTCAATGGAACTTATCCATTGTTCCGAAACCAAAGGGTCCGTAGATCCACTGAATGATGGTGGTCGTTGACGCATGAAGGACTCAACAGAATGTTGTTCCCTTCGTGGTGAGATCAGTCTCTCAGCTTGATTCAAGTTATTACTCATAACTTGAGTCAGTTGATTCATCATTCGCATGAATGTTTCCATTCCGGCTTCCATCGTAGGGCCGTCAGCACATGGTGAATTGCGGTCACCATCAGCACAGTTCCACCTATTGCCCGCCATTTTTTGAAAGAATAAAACCTTAGTAAGAAACTTATTTCATTTATGAATCTTTTAACTAAGACTTCATTCTTAGACAATTACACTTCTCTATAATTCCTTCATAATGATTCATAAAAAGCTTGTGATTAACCAAACATATCCCCCGGGAGTGTCATAACCAAGAGTGCATCAAGACCCGTTATCGTGCACCAGTTCCCATTCGAGTCAAGATCAAAGCGGTGTTTTCGGGTTTTACCCCTATGTACATCTGTGCCAGAGCCGCCTCTACCTGCTCATATCCAGACAGGGATGTATTTGTTTTATAAACAACTCACTCAATACTTACCAAAATACCAGGAAGTTTTCCTATATTTAAACTTTTCTATAGGGTTCTTCCTAAAGTTTTTATATCCTAATTTCCACAAATAACTAAACCATCCTTTGATACCAACTATAGCATCCCGTCTTTTTATAACATAAGCTTTCATTTCATTACACGGAACTGAGGATCTTTAAGGTTTAGTGTCTTGGAAACAAGGAACAAAATACATGAAAACAACATCAAACATTCTTCTTAAACACATGAAAGGATTCTCCTTAAGTTCATCCTAGGTTCATTACTGCATCTCATAACCTGGGGACATACATCAAAAGAAAGGGTGAGCAGAAGGCCCAGTAAGGGAAACAAGAGAAACATTTTACATGTGAACTTGAGATACTTCAATAAGGACATGAAAAGAACTTTAAGGCATGAGAAAGGAATCATGAGATACATCATAATAAAAATAACATTTTTCAAAACTTGAAGATGTGGCTGCAACATTTAATATTGACAATCATTTCGTTTCACCAAGGTCCATCCCCAAGGTGTCATTAAAAATTACCAAGGTTATTCACCAAGGTATCAGTCTAAAAAGTCATCTCTAGAGATTAAGCCTTTACCCAATGAATTGGAGCGCTATCTGGGCGCACCCTTGACATGTCTTTATTATCATGTGAGCCACATATATCATCATCAATCATTTCATAAAAAACCCATATAGCATAAAATAATTGGGTTTCATTTCATAATCATAACGTTTTAAAAACTGCTTTAAAGACATGATCTTTATGTCACTTTAAACCCACAGAAAAGGGAAAGCGGGTTTCATGTATGTAAATCCAAGAATTTAAAATAAAACATTTTGATATATATGTGAATACCCCTGTAGAAATAAGAGCTTTGAGTATTCACTTTATAACATAAAATAATTTTGAGAAAAGAGAGAGGCATTTTGAGACGAAAATTCTGCAGCATAACGGCTATGTTGCGAGGTTTTAGAAAACATTGAAAAGAGAGGGGGCATGGGTCCAACATTCATAAATGACCCATAAAATAGTATATGGGAAGAATAAGAAGGATATATGAACATGTTAATGAAATTTGAAGGACATACCATTTGAAATGAAAAATATGGAAGGAAGACAAAAATTAGATTTCTCTTATGAAAATTCAGCAGCCTAACGGCGTCACTTAAACTTTAACAAAAATGAATTGAAAAGGTCAAATAGGGTATCTCATCATATGAAAATAAGATTCCAGTATGATAGATATAGAGATCATTCCCCAACATAATAGAAATGAACTTGAAATACTTGACATGAAAGTAGAACTTTTAAAAAAGAGAAGGGTGCAAGAATTCCTTAAAAATTCGACAGCCTAACGGCGTCACTTAAACTTTCATAAAACGAAATGATGAAAGTAAGAGGGGATATCTCATCATATAAACATGAAAAGTACAGTAATAGTAATATAAAATAACATCCTCCCACATAATAACATGGAGAATAAAAGTAATGACATAAAAGAGATTACATGAAAAGAAAGAGAGAGGTCAGATCCCTTACCTTAAAACGTGACTCTTGAAACTCAAAGTTTTGGACCTTGAGGGGTTGGGGGAACCTTGGGAGGACTCCTTGGGAGGTAAGAAGACCTGAACTTCGTTGAGGATGGTTTTTTAGTCCAAAAGATGAGAGGAGGGCTTGGTATTTATAGGGAAAGTGAGGGGACAAGGCATTAATGGCCAAGGGACACCTCACAAGTGCTTTCCTCAAACCCATGAGCTCTCTCATGATATTTTCCATGCAGTTAGGCCACATGGGGCCCCCAATACAATAATTAATCACCTTAGGTCGGCCAAACCTTAAAATATCTCATGACATCATCATGACGCAGTTATGATGTCATTAAACATACTGAAACCCTAAAACTGCATTTTTACTATGCACTGAAAAATTAATCTTTCTCAGAAAAATCCCAAAATTTCACCTTTACCAAATATCAACGCTCTGATTAAAAATATGAACTCCATTTAAAAATAATAATTTTCTAAATATTTTTAATTTAATATTTAAATAAAAACACTATTCACCGAAAATTCATTTCTTTAGAAAAAACCCCAAAAATTACCATAACATAATATCGGTGCTCTGAGTTCAAAAATAAAGTCCATTTTATAAAAATATTTTTCTAATTATTTTTAATTTAATTTATAATTAAAAAACACTATTCATCCCAAAAACTAATACTTGATTAATAATTTATGAAACCGTTATTTACCCATTTTATTGAATCACATTACTTAATCTAGGTGTCTAAATTATATTAAAACTTTATTTGGGTGAAATTACTAATCCATTTGGTCACATTACTAATCCTAAGTGTAAAATCACTATTCATAATTTACTATTCACCAAAAATTAAGTTGATCTTATTAGACTCCAAATTCCTTACTGAACACTTTTGTAGAAGACCATTTTTCGAAAATCATTACACATCATTAATTATTTAGGGTTTACATAAATATTTTAAAATATCCCTTTTTCAAAATTCATCAATAAAATATATCCTAAAATTATCCGAACAATTGAAAATTCACAAATATCACTAAAGGATGAAATCTCAATTTATTCATCCCAAAGGATTACACAAGGAAGCTAGGGTCTCGTCACATAGCCCCTTATAACACCGGCATAAGACCTAATTTTAAGGTGTGCTATGGTGAGAGAATCTGAGGGAGGCTCAGATAACATTGCCCTAGTAGTAATCTCTACTAACTTGAACTTCTCCCGTAGGCGTTTCCATTCAAGATTGACATGCTGGAGTTCGGCTTGGGCTTGGTCCAAAGCGAAGCCCAAAGATGCCACCTCCTTCCCAAGCTCTGATAAGTGGGCTTCATAAGGTTTGAGTCTACTAGATGAAGCCATCGACTCCTCTTTCTGCATTAACCATTAACATCTCTATTAAATCGTTAAGAGTAAGTTATTATACTATTTAAAAAGTTTGGGTCGTTACAATAAATAATATTAAATAGTTCATATTCAATTGAGTATAAAATAGTTTATATTCAAAATTATGTAATTTATATGATTTTAGATAATTTATAGCAAGGTTTTATAGCTTTTAATTATGAATTATTTATAAATGGTATTCTTGTGTTTAAATTTTTGAATTATTCATTTATTTAAATAGTATTCTCTATTTTATTCATAGTTATAAAATTATTTGTATTATGAATTTATATGATTTATTTTAATTGCTAAACTAATTTTGGGAGATAGAGCCTTTCATTACATGTTAGGTACAACTCCATAAAATTTAGTTTTCATCTACCTTGACCTCAGTTTTTAATTGAAGTTATTCTCTTGAATTTAGTTATTAAGAATAGTGAGTATATTAGGTAGTGGAGATATTATTAGTTAGATTATATTTTGATTAAAGTCTCCTCAGGGAGAGGGTATTGGGGTCTGACCACCTATTTTCTTGGAGGCTTATGCCTTGTTCTATAAAGGTGAATGGGGTTGGCTATTTGTTCCTTCGGGCTTACTCATTTGTAGATTATCAATATCATTTTTATCAATTCGTTTGCATGAAAATTTCATATACCTTATGAATATGATGCATTTAGTTATGTATGAATATGTTTGACTTATATTTTTGGTTGAGCAATACATACTTTGGGTTGTGTAAAGAGTTACACATTAATGTGGTGTGAACGCATTAATTTTGTGGTAGGAATAGGGATTCTAAAAACTAAATTGTTGGAATCATGAATACACAAAAAAGGAATTAAACATAAAAAGATAATTATTATGTAATATATAATAATTATGAATTTAATAATGCATGTGATTTATATTAAATTAATGAGACTTTAAAAGTAAATCCCATCAAATACTAAGTATTAGATTCCTTACAAAGAGACATTTTTCAAGACCTCAATCATTCAACTGGATAGTTTCATTCCATAGTGGGGTGCCTTTGGATTATCTTGTCTAAGGAAAAAAAGTAATGAGTGACATTTGATTATCTAATCAGGAACCTTCATTTCATAGTGGAGTACCACTGTATTTTCTTGTGTTTGATCATTTTTGAAATTTTCTTTGGGTTACACTTTATTAGGAAACCTTAAGGGTTGGTATACCAAGGGAATATTGTTAGATATTTCCATAAAGATGGATTTAGATAAACGGTAATCCACTCAACTATCCAAGAGTCACAAATATTATAATTGGGATGAATCCTAACTTAAATAACTAAATTGATGAGTTTCATGCCATAGAGGAGTCGTACCTTAGTAAAATATGGATCTTGTCTCCCTAAATGGATAATTTGTATGAGGCCTTCAATTTTAGTGGGATAACTATTATTAAAATTTCTTAATGAAAACATATAATACATGATATTCATCTGATAAAAAAATATTCTATATAAATTCATCATCATCATCAAACTAAAATTTTAAATTAATCCTTGAAATGAGAATCTTATAATAAGAAACTCTTAATACTAGTAGATTAAGAAAAATTATTAAGAAAGGTAAATATTCTATCTATTGGAACAGTTCATTCCTGAGTAACCAAGTGTTGAAGTTGTTCAATAAGAAAATAAATATGCTTATGGAATCATGGAATGATTAATTTAATGTTTCAAAGGTGATATATTCTAATTTACCTAAGGAATTATAGTCTCATATACTCAATATGATTGGGTATGTTAATAATATTCAATATGATTGAATATGCTTGCAAAGACTAAAAAATTCCTATAAGACTTACTCTAGTTAAATAATTCATCCTATTTTAATTGACGGAAATGTTCATAAAATATAAATTAAATTATGAAAATTTTACTCAATATTCTCAAAATTTTGATAATAAATGAAGTAGGAATTCAATGTCTAAGTTTTGGTACTATAAAGAGATTGCATGGAGGTAAAAGTTCAAATTGGAAGAGGAAAAGTTAGAGTCCAATGATATTTATTCAAGAATCCAATTAAGGTTATTTGAAAACTGTGGCTATTATCAATAAGGGTTAAGGATTCCATATGATGGGATTATCTATAATACTTTATGGATTTTGAAAAACTCTATGGAATTTCCATGTAAGTTATATGAGTTATAAAAATCATTTATTTAATTTTTAAGGTTATGTGTTATCTAATATGTAATTTATAAGCATTTTGAATATATGGGAGTTCAAAATAAAAGGAATAATTTATAGAGCTTGAAATTTACATCCAAAATATGAGGCAATAGGTTTCTACATAAAGTATATGAATGTAATGGAATGTTTTGATCTCAGATGAATCTAAGTAAAGGATGTGTATCTTCATCTCATTTCTACTATATGATAATAAATGTGTTATATTAATAAATATTATTTTATAAAAAAATAATTTGATTAACATGTGAATAATTCTGGGTGGGGGTCATTGGGGATACTAAGGGGTCTATGATAATGGCCTTTTCAACATTCTTAGGGCGTGGTGATTCACTCCAAGTCGAATTAGAAGCCATGTTAACTAGTATTCAATTGTATAGCCAAAGGAATATAAATCTATAGGTAGTTGAAACTGATTATATCATACTTTTTAATGCTCTGTGTGGTATTGGACAGATATCATGGTTGATAGAGTACACCATTCGAAAATACAAAGGGCTTGTGAGAAATGGTATGGTGGTTAGTCACATGCACTTGGTATACATTTCTTCAGAACCCCTTACTCCCTGGTTCCTTTTCTTTTCCTTGTATTTCTTATACCTTATTTTTAATAAAATAAATATATATTTGTGGTGATTGAATGTGATTCCCACCCAGCTGTGGTGTATTTTAATGAATAAAATATTATCTTCCTAAAAATATTCTAAACACGTAGAATTACATATGAGATATTGAACTAATGGTTTATTTTTTAGATATATTCCTACCAAAAGGAAATAAGTGTTATTTATTAAAACACTAAGTATTTGGTGTTAAATATTAGCGTGACATTTCAAAGAAAATATATTATCTAAGAGGATAGTGGGATTATATTTGAACTTATAGAAGTTAAAAGTTATCAAATAAAATATTTCAGTAGTTTAAGTTTAATTTATTCTTTACTTAATATCATAAAGATTTAGTATATTTAATGGTAATGAAAAATGTAAATAGTTATATTTAGTTACTATGAGAAAGTGAATATCACTATTAACCAAAGTATTATACCTGTATAATATTTAGTGAATCTTCACTTAATATCCTAAAGAAGTTTAGGATATGTGATGGTAATGAAAAATGTAAATAGTTATATTTAGTTACTGTGAGAAAGTGAATATCACTGTTTATTAAAGGACTATGATAGCCAATTTACAAAGTGATATCCTAAAGAATTTAGGTTATAATGGTAATGAAAAATGTAAATGGTTACTTATTTTTACCATAATGAAGTTAATTTCATTTAATTATAAAATATTTTAGGATATTTTGGATAAAAATTTAAATAATTACAATTATTTTAAAGAAAAAATTTTATGGAATGGGTTCGAATTGATTATGATGATGGAATGTGAAATAGTTCTAAGTAGAGAACATAATATGAAATTGTAAAATTTGATGTTGTGAAGTAAATGATATTAAATATATGTTTAAATAATTGAAAATTGGTCATGTTATTCTTATGTCTCGGAATTATTTAAACTAGATTGCATTGTAAATGTTACTCACTAAAATGTTAGTGCAATTATTTTATCAGATGGTCAGATAATGATGTGATAGGAATTACATATGGATATAATTTTCAAAAACCATTACTATAGAAACAAAATGAGATTCATGTATAATATCTAGATATTATACTTGTAAGATATTTTTTGTAATGGTTCTAAAAATATCATCTAATTATAATAAAAGAAATATCCATTTATCATTCATTAATTTGTGTTGTGGTTTATTTTACATGAATGTTTGAATGATAAATATCCCCTAAAATTAAAAAAACTTTGAGTTTTCCCTAATCAATGATCATCATAGAGTATTTTTTGTTATGATGATATGTTAGTATTATCTTGAATATATTATTTTACTTATTGAAAAGTTTTTCATATGAGGTAAAAAGAATATATTCATGTGTTAATAAGTAAAGAATTATTAATTTGAATGAATCTTTAGAGTATATCTCATGGAATTTCATATGGTCATATATTTACGTAGGGTTGTATGATTATTATCAATCCTTCTTACATAATGTTACCAAGACACCTAGTATGATAACCTTCATACTTTGATACCCTACTTGCGTAAGTCAAAATATGAATTTAGAAAATCAGGGGGTGGTTGGGTATGTTACTAATCATGTTATTGATTTGAGTGCAACTAAGATTGGATTTTTACATTTGTGTGATAGGTGATAGGTAAATACATATGTCCCTTGATTGAAAAAGACTAAATAAATTCATTTAAATTCTTAGTTGAGTCTCATATGATGTGTCCAACTACTTTAATGAGGGGAATGTGATGCACTCATCTATAAGATGAGTGACATGTGATGTATTCATTAACTTGCTCAGTCATTTTTTGGATAATTAATAAAAGGTGAGAATACAATACTAGATTTACATTTTCCATGTCTAATGGTCACTCAATGTCTTGGATGAAAGGATTATATAGTTATAAATATGATGTATATGACACATCTAGTAGTGGGAATGCTCATACAGAGATATGAGTTTGTTTAATAGAGATCATACTAGACCTCTTGGTAGATTAAGTATCACTTATACTTTTCTAGAGGCCACTATTTTTTTAAATCTATGAAATAGGGATTTCATATTTTTTTGACAATGCTACTAAGGCCTGTAGGGTTACATGGTTATTCCTCTAGATAAGGATTAATTTTTGGATAAAGTGTTTATTCCAAAATGAATAGAGTATGATGAAACCATATCTAAAAAGATTTTTAAATGGCTTCATATAGAGTTTTATAGTTTTACATATGTTCCTTGTGGATTTTAGTGTGAGTGGGGGATTTTATAATGTGCACTAAAATATTTAATTTAATATTTAAATTTAGGTGCATTTATATTCCATATGGTTTCATTGATAATAACCCATTCTGAATGGATTAAATGGTTTGAATATTCATTTAATGGGTTTAATGAATAAATGAAAATGTAAATTAACATATTTTAATACATTTAATATGAACGATTAATTTCATTAAATGAAAACCCTCAAGGATGACTATATAAATAGATGATTTCCCACATATTGTAAACAATTAACTATATAAAATCCTCTCTAAGCACTCTTCATTATTGTAGCTTGTTCATCACCCTTAGTGAAGATGTTTGAACCTCTTCAAGTGTATGGTAGTCCTCTAATTGAGATCAAGATCCGACAATTAGTATCCCCCCTCATAGGTAGGAGATCTTTGTCATATGCTTTTGTGATATTCCTCAAGCATTATCCCCACATCAATAAAGAATAAATCCATTGTAAACAAGAACCATGTATTCTCTATTTTTCATGAATTGTTATTTTTGATTCATGTTTCTTATATTATAGGAAAGTTCTTAAATGTTTGGTTATTCTTCCGCTACTAAAGGATCATGAAATGATCCTCAAAAACCTAAAAAATATGTGGTATATATGTACTTTATATGATTTACTTGATATTTATATTTTGTTACTTATATTTAATTGATATGATTATTGTTATAATTTTATTTCTATTTATTTTTGGCATGCCTAATCACTATTTATAATTATTTAAGCCACTTAAATATAGTAACAAAAAATTAAAATCATAGAATTTGGAATAAATAAAGATTTATTTTGTGAATGAGGTATCATATTTATATATAGGAATAAATAAAAAATGATTTTTGACATTGTTTTTTGTAGTATTTGATGTGGTTTTCTGTTATATTTTTATACTTATCCTTATTGTGGGTGAATTTGGAATGGTGGTATATTATTGTTGTGGTAGTGTTTTGACGTGGGCAATATTGTGGAAGAGGAGTAATAAATGTTGTAACTATTATATGAGGTGAAGTGGTGATTGATGTTATACTAGGATAGGTTTTTGTGGTTCATGTTATAGTTTCCTAGTAATATGTAAAGGAATTAGAACAAATGAAATTGTTAAAAGGCGTGATTGGTATAAAATGTTAATGGCTGAAATAAATGCGATATAATTAATGTAATGTGGTTCATTAATGAAGAATATAGAAAAAAGGTAATAATGTGATAAAATAAGAATTTTTAATTATTTTTTGGTAGTTTTTTAGTGGGTTGTGGTTTGTATTATCGTTGGTTATAGTAGTGGTTGATGGTGTGTGATGGTGAAGATAAAGTGATTTTTATAGGCCGTTATAATAAATGTATTGAATTTGTGAGTTAATCCAAGGATGGACTTATGTGGTTTACTATATCCTTTGTATTTTTATGTTATCTTTTACTCATATCCATCTATGTTAGTTAATGTGACCAATTCCTATATGAGGTTTGTGGTTGTGGTTGTTT
The DNA here is from genome assembly GCA_963277665.1 of Viscum album. Taxonomy (NCBI): domain Eukaryota; kingdom Viridiplantae; phylum Streptophyta; class Magnoliopsida; order Santalales; family Viscaceae; genus Viscum; species Viscum album. Next base: position 592,111,532 of record OY728142.1, on the reverse strand, counting down.
TCCAAAATATCTCGGATGGAGGTTGTTGGGATGTGATGTCTTGTTTTAAATCCCCAGATTTATTACATTGTAAGGAGGTGATCAGAAGGTGGATCAACCTAATGTGATAACAGTGATAGTAGTATATCTCAAATAAGTAAGAAATATATCATAAGTTAGCATATTATGATGAAGTGATGGAGGTCTAGAAGTTCACTAATTAGGGGTTCACCATTTTGGTATAACCAATTGTGGTGATCATGTCTTATTGAACATGATATCATGGGATCCAGTTTAATGAGTTTACCATCTGAAACTACCTATATAAGTGAATGGGAAATTAGTGCTAAAAACATGTGGAGATATTAGGTGATCAATAAGAGATAAATTTATTATTTTTAAGGATTATATATACTTAGTAATATGTTTTTTATCTCTTATACTTCTAATGTTAATGAAAGTAGAAAAATTGTTTCTTTAGTGAATATAAGACTCATTAACCAGATAATGTTTTCCCATTATATTATTTCATTATTTTATGTTCTTCCATTGGTTGTCTTTACATCCTTTTTAATGTGAGTTAAGTTTCTTGATTTTTATGCAAGGTTCAACTTATTACAGTGGGTAGGGTGTGAAGACTTCCTACTTTTAGTAAACTTAGTTGAGGGAGGTAACTTCTAGAGGTCTCATCTCCACTGTGTAGAACCTTTGGCATAAAAACTTCTAATGGATTTAATATCCTAGTTTCAATTATTACATGACACTCAACCTCCCAAAAAGTGGTATCATAGTACAACTTGTGGATTGGGATTCCCTTATTATTTCCTTGACAGTGTTTCATTTTCAATGTGAGTTCACTATCAATGGAAGGTATGGAAGTAGACAAAGAGAAATTCTAGGTAGATAAGTTTGATGGAATGTATTTTTAATTATATAGAATGTATATGGAGGATCATATGATTCAAAAGTACCTAGATATTTCAATTACTATCATTCAATCATATAAAATGGAAAGGGTGGAATGAGAACGGTTGGATAGAAAGGTACAGGTATTAGTGAGGATTTCATTGGCACATAATGTTTTCTTTAACGTGTATTAAAATGGAAAAACTATAGAAGTGATGAATATAAAGAAAGATATGTTTTAAAATCCTATGTCAATTTATAAATTATTCATTATGTGATGGTTGTTTAGTATGAGGCTATTAGAAGAAATACCAAAAATAGATCATGTGAATTACTTCAACTTGATCTTCAGGAAGTTTGAATCAATTAATGTAACATTCATAGATGATTTATGGGATATACTTCTATTATCCTAACTTCTATAGATCTAGGATAAAATATTAACTACTGTTAGTAATTTTAGTGGAAAACTTGATTTGGTGTTTGAGGATATATATATAATTTTCTCCTCAATGAATAACATCATTAGTGGGAAGTTCAAGCACCATCTTGTAGTGTGCTTAATACCGATGGATAGGAATAGTCACCCCAAATGATATATTATAATAAATCATTGAAATATAAATCTTGATAAAGAAGTTGAGTAAAGTAAATTGGACTCAGTCCCATATGCTAGAGTTGTGGGAAAAAAGGACACGTAAAGAATAATTTCAAAAGTTATAATGATAAATTTAGAAGGGCGTCAACTTTTGGTTGTTCAAATTCAATTAGTACTATGAAAGTAATTAATGCATTATTTATTAGTGTCAATATACTAGTGGAATCATGGGAAGTTGATTTTGGATCATCCTTTCACTTAATGGCAGAACGTGTATGTTGGTATGGAGTTAAGATGGAAAAATAGCCAAGAGTGGGGTGAATTGACCTTCTAAAAAATATTTTAATAAAATTTTATATATGATTTAATAAAAAATAGTGTAGTGAAAAATTAAATAAAATGAACACAAGATATTTTTATAGTGGTTCAAATTTAAATGATCCCACTCCACTCTTTTCCCCTCTCGTGAACTAAGAGAGATAGAACCCGCTATAACCAATATAATGGAATCTTACAATTAATTTTTCCCACCTGAATTCACAACCCAATTATGAAGCCTTTTTCTCCTGGAGGATTAAACCCAATACAAACTACCTTTTCCCACCAAGAGGAACAACCCAAACTGCCTTCCTTTTCCCCCTGGAGGTGCAACCCAATTCCTAACTTTTGTTTGGGAGTCACAACCCAAAATCCTACCTTTTAATGGGTAGTATAACCCTTTATAATTATACACATATAAATAGAATATTAAGAAGTAAAAACACAAAACCATATGTATGTTTCATGGTCTGAGAATTGAGTCAGAAATAATTTCTCCGACGGTAAAGGATCAGATGATTTTAGATCAACTAGGAGTAGAAGTTGATCACCAGAAAAATATATCACTTTTAAAGTTCAATTAATCCTCAACCTCCATTATTATTTTCATTAGTTTGGCCAACTCTATATATAGAGTTTCTTTATGCACAATAACTTTAAAATTTTAACACCATTTCAACTTTTATTTTCTTGAATAATTAATCATGAATGTAGCTTCAACAAATTACTTCATATTTTTATATGCCTATTTCCCACATAATAATCCACATGTATAGCATTTATAAATGAAAAACAATTTTTATAAAATTTTAGTTCGATATTCTGTAAAACAAAAAAAATTACATAGTGGAACCCATTAGAAAATTTAATACAGAATTTAATAATATAAATTAATATCTATAAACAATTTCTTGATAATAATCAAGGATAACTCTTCATTTAACATACAATTTAAATTTGAATACTTCAAGTTCAATAATTTTAGTGTGAATATCCATACATGATTAATCCCATGATAATCTCATTTAATTCTTTATAAAAAAAGTTAAAACATGTTTTCATGGATTATATATAATTAATAAGTAATTATAAAATAAATAAAACATTAATTCTATCCATAATAAACATGTAGCAAATTGAAAAATTAAATATTATGGAAAACAGAGCATATATCTAGATTTTAGAATATCATGTATAAAATCACAAAACCGCATAGGCAAATACATATGGGGGATTCATGTATATGATTCATGTAGGGGTAATTGTAGGTGATTTACATATGTGATTCACTATGTAAGATAATTCATCATGTATCCAAAAATTTATGTAGCTAAATTCTAAAAACTATAGACAGCCTGACTTATAAAATTTCATATTTAAAACATACCATAAAAATGGAAGAATAAGCATTATATATAGTTTAATTATATTTTTATAATTTCATTATATTTCCATAAAATCAATAATCATCTTAATTATAATTATATATATCAAGATATCATCAAAATATAGTATCAAATTAGTTTTAGAAAACTGCAGATTTTTGGTTGAAAATATATAGTGACTAATAACCTAATTTATGAAATGATAATGTTCTATTTATAATTTTATGTATTCTAATTAAATTTATATAATTTTTTTATCTTTCAAAATTATCAAGAATCACTCTTTTTTTGTGTTTTATACCATGTTATGGTATAAATATAGAAGGTACCTGATTCTAGAAAATCAGTTATGTGTTGAACAATAAATTGGATAAGTGGTAAAATCAGTTATGTTAATTGGATATGTGAAAACATTTACTACATGAATTGGATATTATGGATCAAGATGTTTATCAGTGGGGATAAATCCTTGAAAATATTATACATGTTTTCAGATGAGGGCCTAGATGGCGACGGTGATGATGGTGTGATGAAAGTGGCATAGGTTAGTGTACCAAGGTGATGATATTGTTATTTTAGGTGATGGTTTAGAAGGGCGGTGGTGCTTAGTGGTTGGTGGTTGTATGGTTGGTTACCTTCAATGGTATTGGCCCAATTTGATGATCCCATGTGATGGATGAATATCTTCGCATGGTCTAGCTTTTGGATGGGATTTGTAGGGATGTATGGTGCTGGTACGATGGTGGGTGTGTTGATTGGTGAACCCTTTCTCAATGGTGAGGGTAGTGGTCTGGATTCCATCTGTGTCAGTACGGCATGATGTTTAGAGAGATGATGGAAGGTGGTTTGGTGGTGTTAGTGTGGGGATCGCACAACGTAAGTCATGGTGGTGGATTTTCCATCGTTGATTTGTAGGGGAGACCCGTTTAGTGGTGAAAACATCTATGGTAGTGCTTGGCATTGACATTGTAGGGGCTGGCATGTACCTAGGGTTTCGTAGGTGATCTAGGATGACCATGGTAGTTAAGGCCCTATGGGCCATTTTAATGGGACTTTTAGGGAATTATTTATAAAGGTTCTTCAGGACAATATAGTAAGGAGTATATGGGCCTATATAATATATGAATAAAGAGGGTTTGATGGGTGGGTTATCCCTTGGGGGTTATGACCTACCCATCGACCTGTGGGTGAGGTGTGTGTGTGTGTTTCTATGTAATTATACCCCCAAGCACCTATAATATATATAATACAAATTATCAAGAATCTAAAAGAAAATAAAAAATATATATATTGGGTAATTATTAAAACATAAATTGGTTTAAGGAGCCACTCAATTTTATCACCCTTTTTATTATTTTATTAATAGAAAGCAAAAACAAAGAAACAATCCCAAAAGAAGTAAGAAAGACCCAAGCACTCCCCCCATATACCAACCTTATCTAAAGAGGCCTAAAATAATGTAGACCGAGTGCATCCCATTTAATATATTTGATCCCCTCTGCCATGATGCTGACTACATTGTGAAGGAAAACCTCCACTGTGCTGGAAAAATCCACTGAAGCCAAGTAGTCTTCCACCTTGTTCCCCTCCCTCCAGGTATAAAGCACTTGAGCATTAATATTAAGTAATTTTCTGCATTTTCAGGTAATGTAAAAAATCGACCATGGCACGGATCTATATCCTTTCAAGGAATTGTGTACAATAATAGATTATGTCTCTACTTTAGAGATTTCTAACCCTTTTTGCTAATATAACTCAAGACCAACATGCATCACCACTGCCTTCGCTTGAAGAGAGGTCCCCGGGTGAAATTTGGCTGAGAACACCAAGTATAATGATCCATTACTATCTCACACCACCCCGCCTTCTCGTGTATTCCCCAACATGAAAGAACCATTTGTATTCATCTTTAGACCCGTAGCAGGTACATGCCAGTAGACCCATTCACCCCTCCTGTTACTGGATGTAGAGACCTCTCTACCACCTGCCTGAAATCTGTTCATAAGAGGTGAATTATTCCAGGCTTCAACAGCCTTATTAAAATCAATCAATAAATTCATAGCCCATGTGATGATAGTCTGGGATATCACTGGCACTCCCTCATACCTCGACCTGTTTCGTGCCTTCCAAAGACACCAGCACCCTGCATGCATCACCACCACTCACATCACCCACTCATGACCCCCATCCCATGTGCCTTGGAACCATCTGTCAACAAAAGAATGGTTATCCCCTACTGAGGTGACGAATTCTGTTAATTCCCTAAGAACCTTCGATACCTCACTGGCCCATTCACCGCCAAAAAATAGATGTGCAATGGATTCCTCACTGTGAACAGTACAGTACACACACCTGGACGCTAGCTGAATACCACACCTATGGATCTTGTCATCAGTTGGGAGAGTGTCGTTCCTTATCCTCCATGTGAGGAAGTTATACTTGGTGGAAATATTTTTTACCCAAATGATCTCATCTAACTCACCATTCTTCACCTGGGCTTGTACAATGTGACGAAAATCTTTGGACGATAAATGGATCGAGGAAGAAGCAGTAAAGGTGTATTGGTCCTCCTCTTCATTAACCTCAATGAGATGGAAGATCTTGTGTTTCTCCTTATCCAACACTGTGTCAATAAATGCGGGGAACTGACTAGCTTCCCTGAAGTTGATCTCGATTACTGGACACCTTGGAAAACTGAGTATTGGTCCACACCAGTTCTGGTTCTAGAAGGAGACTTTGCCTTCCCCTATAACCCATTGGGAAAAAAGCTAGAGAACAGAAATAAATGGGTCAACCGTAAACCATACCGAGGAGTGATGTCCCTAATCAGGATCCCGAAGGAAAGATGTGTACCTGTTCATGGTAATCCCCCAAATCGTACGACGTTCTAGCACACTCCAATCAAGCCTTGCATGAATGTAGTATAGTGTATCTTCCAAGTTCCGCACATTAATTCCTCCCTCACATACAGGCTTTTCCATTTTACCCCAAGAAACCCAATGCCTCTTTCCCTCCGCAGCTAGATCCCACAAAAATTTTTCCATCATCCTGTTAATAGATCTGATCACTCCTTTCAGAACCCCGATGGATGAAAGATCTTGAATAGTTGAAACTTATCCCTCTTTTTGAAATTATCAGAAAGATAATGATTCAATAGATAAATTGACCTATATTTTAAATGATGAGTTTTCTTACTCTATTTATTTAATATATTATATTTCATAAGAATAAATATAAATATTTTGAAAATATTTTATAAACATGTAAATTTTAAAACATGTGTTGATGAGCCACTTTAAACTGAGAATAATTTTAAAATTTGTTTATAAAACCCTTTTTAAACTATCATTTTATCCAAAATAAAAATTTAAATAGTAAGATAACATAGTCTAGTATATATTTGAACTATTAAACTATTAATAAAATGCACAAATATATACAGAAATTAAGCAATATTAATCTGAAAAGATGATTCTAGATTTCACATATCTAGAAATTTCAGAATATAAACAGACAAAAACTCCCCCTAAATTCATGCCATATAAATTTATATTTACATATCCATCACACCAAGTTCAAACTTGATTTTATAAAACTTATTAAATTCTAGGGTCTTAGTAAGGATACCAGTAAGTTTATTTTCTATAAAAATAAATTCCAGACTTATATTTCCTTTATGAACATGATCTCTAAGAAAATTAAATTTAACATAAATGTTTTTAGTTCTAGAGTGTTGTAATGTATTTTTAGAGATATAAATAGCATAATTATTTTCACAAAAAATAGGAACCTTATCAAAATAAAAACCAAAATTTGAAAGAGTTTTCATAATCTATAAATATTGAGAACAATATAACGTACCGACTATATATTTATATTAATCAATTAAAAGAGAAAAAAAAATTCTTTAAAGCCAATGAAACTGAAGATTTTCCAAATAAATGGAACATACCTAAATTAATCTTTCTATTTATCTTTCATCCACAAAATTTATAATTGGAATAATTTTTCAAATAAAATTTAGTTCTAATAGGATAAAATAAACTGAGATTCAAAGAAACTTTATCATATCTAATGATCCTTTTAATAGATTTAATGTGACTTTCCTTAGGGTCACTCTGAGATCTGTCACACTCTCAAAATGAGAACATTAAATTTTTCCTAGAATTAGTTAAATATAATAGATTTCCAATCATTACTCTATAGGTTTTTACATCAATAGATTTTTAGTATTTATATAAATCTAATTTTCAAGTACTCATGGGAGTATTTTCACTTTTAGAAGATTCTAAACCAAATCAATTAACTAATTATTTAGAATATTTATATTGATATATAAAAATTTCATCCCCTCTTAGAAAAAATTGAAAACTAATTAAGAATTTTAATTCCACCACCATACTCATATAAAATTTATAATTCATCAATTATAAAAATTCATTATAATTATTCTCATTTGAAGATCCAAATATAATATCATCAGTATATATTTATATGATAAAAATATCATTAGAAAATATCTTAATAAACAAATTAGGATAACCTTGTACCTTCTTAAATTGTTTTTTCAAATGGAAATTTCTTAACCTTTCATAACAAGCTTGAGGATATTACTTCAAACCATATAAATAATTAGATAGTTTAAAAACATGATTATGATGTTTTAATTTTCAAAACTAGGGGGTTTGTTTAACATATACTTATATAGAAATATAACCATTTAGAATAGTTTTTTTAACATCCATTTTATATAATTTAAAACCATAAAAAGAAACATAATCCAATAATATCCTAATTTCTTATAACCTAGAATCAAGTTCAAAAGATTATCCAAAATCAATACACCCTTCTTGATAATGTCCCTAAGAAAATAATCTATATTTATTTTTAATTAAATTTCTAGATTCGTAAATATTATTTCTAAAGATATATTTGGTTCCAATAACATGAGAAATGTCTAGTGAAAAAACTAAAGTCCGCACACCATTCCTAGTAAACCGATTTAATTTATCTTTTACTTCCAAAATCCAATTAGTATCATCTAAAGCCTCATAAATATTCTTCAGTATAAAATCAAAAATAAAATCTTGATAAGAAAAAACATTCATAACGAATTTTATAGTTTGAACTTTTGATTCAACATTAACAATCACATTATCTATTGAATGATCTCTAAGATTTTTCCAAGATCATTCCTGAATAGGTTTATATTGAAAATAAATATTCTCCCCCTCAATATGTGTATATTTTTATTTAGGAACTAATCATTAAAAATTAAATTCTCTAAATTCTTCATCAAGATGATCAATATCATCATCTCTTTTATTAAAATTATTTTCATCAAACTTTACATAAATTGATTATTCAATAACCATGGTTATTTTACTATACAATATATAAGACTTATTATAAATTAAATATCCTAAGAAAATACCTTCATCATATTTTGTATAAAATTTATCTAAAGTATCCTTAGTATTAGGAATAAAAACTTTACAACCAAATACTCTAAAAATATCAACTTGTAGGTTTTATACCTTTATAAAACTCGTAAGGTATCTTTTTAATCAATGTTCATAAAGTTATTCTTTTAGAAACAAAAAAAAAGACATGTTCACATATTCTTCCCAAAAATATTTAGTTAAGTTAAACTCATTTATCATGGTTCTATCCATTTCTTGAAGAAATGTATTTTTCCTTTCAACCACACCATTTTTTTGTGGTGTCCTAACGGTTGAAATTTTTTGAAAATACCCATTTTCCTCACAAAACTAGATAAATTCAAAATTCTAGAATTCTCCACCATGATTAATTTTGATTTATTTAATTAAGTTTCATTTCTCATTTTGAACCAATTTATAAAAATTAATAAACTTAGATAAAGTTTCAGATTTAATAGTGAGAAAGTAAACTCATGTGTATCTTGTAAAATCATCTCTAATAACCAAAAAATAGCTTTTACCTCTTAAACTAGTAGGTTTAATAGGGAAAAATAAATATAAATGAATGAGATCAAGAGGCCTTACATTTTTTACTTCTTTAACAAACTTGAAACTTGTTTTTTGTTTTTTACCTTTCAAGAAAGAATCGCATACAAAGGTGTTGTCCTATTTCAGTTCTAGTAATTGCAGAACACTTTAGTTCATAGAAATCTTGTGCATCAACCTGAAATCATCATGTCATAACCTCCTATTCCAAAAAATGTTATCAAATTGTATATCATTTAAACATTTAAAATTAAAATCATTTAATTTAGAAAAATTAATTAAATAAATGTTATATTTTCTGTTTTCAAAAAACAAAATAGATTTATCCTTAAAAATAATGAGTTTTTCATCTTGAAATTAAACAAACATTCCATCATCACATATCTAATAAATTATTATTAAATTATTTTTTAATCCTTCAATATATAAAACTTTAGAAATAATAATATACATAGAAATTCCAACCTCACCAAAACCTTTTAATTTCCATATTGAATTATCACTGAAGGTCACATTGCCTCCATTTCATTTATTAAGTGATAGAAAATTTGAAATATCACCAATCATGTTTCTTGATCATCTACTATCCTTGTACTAGACATGCATTTCGATGCTCCCAAGATATATTTCCTACAAAAATAGATTTAATAAAGCTTTGGTACCTATGAAAATTTGGGTCCAATGAGATTAGAATATGAAATCATAAGAATCCAAATATATTTCAAATATTTTTTATAGAAAATATATAAGAAAATTATTTAGAAAAAAAATCCTTAGTGTGTCTAAGGGATTGTGGAAAACTCAAAGAATAGTCATTAGTATAATGACCTTTCATTTGACATCTAAAACAAGTGGAAGTAGATGTACTTCCATTAGATATTTTAATAAAAAAAGACTTATACTTTTTAGGTAAATTATAAACATAACAAATATTGGTTCTCTTTTTGTTCATTTTATTAAAACTTGTCTGTAAAGTCCCGGCCTTAATCAGGTATGGACCATTTTCACTATATTGCAGTATAATTAATAAAAAGACATGGGTCGTGCCCCTTCACACCTCACTGTGGGTCCTAGACATCTTTTTATTTAATTTAAATAATTACAGACATTTCATGAAAAATGTCACGTCGTGCTTTGGCACGGTGTTTGGGTTTCAAATAATTAATTAAGGATTGGAAAAGAGTAATAATAGATTTAAAGAAGATTTAAAATAAATAAAGAAATTATAAAAAGAAATTCTGAAATAAAATAAAGAGGGGGTTATGGGAAAAATGAAAATAATTAAAATGGTGGATTCCCATTTTTAATTGTTTTTATTCTTTTCCTTTCCATTATTTTGTTTTATTTTATCTTTTTCTTTTACTTACTTTTTTCCTTATCTTTTATTTTTCTCTTATTTTTATTTTCTTTACTTTTTCTTTCTTTTCTCTCTTTTCTTTTTTCCTCTCCTCTCTCCCTCTCCCACTCACCACGTCGCACCCCTCAATCCCATCACACCAACCAGTAGCCCCTTCGGAAGGCCGATGCTCCTTCGTCCGATGTCGGATTCCTTCGCTGTCAGGTGTGCAGTAAACCTTAGGTAAATAATAATGTTGTGAAAGTGGAATTGTTTGCTTCCATTGAGTATTCTGCGTGCATTTAATCGTGGAAGATTCTTACCTTATTTTGGATTTTTTCTAAAATCCTTCGTTTTCATCTTTTTTAGTTCAAATCAAAGTCTATCGTAGATCTTATAGTCATATATGACTACAAGGTAGGGTTCATACTCTCTTTCCCTCCGTTTCATTGTGATTTATAAAAAATGCATTGTTGTGTCGTTAGTCAGTACCTACAGGCCTTGTGCAATTTTACCCATTTTAATTACTTTAATGGTTCTATTTAATTGTTGCAGCCTTAATCATCTTAAATTAATTTTTTTGAATGGTTGAAACAAGATTATACACCCCTTTGGGAGTGCCGACATAGTCGGCATATTTTTCCGTTAGTCTGGTTATTAATTTAATTAGTTGCGGGTATTGTGTAGCCCCTTTTTATTGTTTTTAAATTAAATTAATAGTTTTTTGAATTATTTCAACAAAGTTGGACAGCCCTTTGGGCGTTCCGACATGATTGGTGTATTATTCCATTAATCGAGTTTATTGTTTGATTAATTACTAGTGTTACAAAGCAACTTTTTATTATAATTAAATTAAATAAACAGTTGATTGAACATAAACGCCAATTGTAGGATCATTGGAAATTGTTTTACTGAACTATTTATTATTTAAATATGAATCATCCACTAAGGTTGATGTGATATGTATATTTCCTTGCAAGTTGTTGTGTTATACTGTTAAATTTATGCCTTGTGATGCACGGGTGTATCTGGTTAGTTTCAAGCTGCGACTTTATATACTGATTATGTCATATCTGCTGCTATGAAAACTTTAATTAAATTTAGGGTGGGGAAAGGAGGTGGGTCCCTTATTAAGGGTCATGCTTAGATCCTCTATTCCTGACAGGTTACCTCCATGTGTCGGGGGTCGGTGTCATTGACTTTTTCGAACCAAGACTTCCCCTGACTTTCTAATACTTTTGAGTGATATTGGTTCCAAAAGGTTTCATCGGGATGGATCCTTTGGAAATGTGGCTAAGACATCTTCGGATGACACTCGACCCCTTTTTGTGAGATCAGAACGGAATCAGGGTAAACCCATGCCTTGGGCGATACATGGTCTTTCGACAGATTGACTTGGACAGGCTCAGTGGCATTAGATAAATTGATGGATTTCTGTAGTGATACATTCGGGATGAGCTCGGACTCTATTTCTCAACTTGAACCTTAATAATGATGCACTTAAGGTCTACATTACTTCCATTTGAGTTTCTTGAGAATTGAGATATCCTTATGATATGTGGAAGTGCACCTTATTAACACTTGACTTAGACCCCAAGTCAAAGCACAATCTTGGGGTATACCTCTTTCTTGTTTACCTTGTTTTTCTAGGTTTTATATATATAGATGCTCCTGCATTCTGATGAAAGGTACCCTTTCAGACTACCAGCTTAGGCTGAAGAAGGTGATTAGGAATGGGTGTCGTTTGAGACCTGGGACGACTTATTTATTTCATTTCACTGCAATTAATTTATTTGAAATGGTTATGTAATGGTGAACTACATTTTTATTTTTGCACGAAATGGAAATTTTTAGACATCATGGGTGCTGGACTACTGGGATTTTATCTCACACCCTGCTCGGGTGTCATCAACACCCGAGTAGATTATATGCTCACAGGTATTGACAAGGGGAAGCATGCTACTTTTGATGATTGATTGTTCATTTCTGCTTCAGATGGAGACTAGGGCAGAGGACCGGGCATTGCTCGCAATGCAGTTACTGCTTGTGTCTTTTCTTTTAGTTGACTGTGTGTTTGAGTTCTGTTTTTTGTACTTTCAGTTTAGACTCATATCATGGCATGACACTCTTTTGTAAGATTCCACACTCGGTTTTTACTATTTAGTTGGATTATTTACATTGCTTCTGCTCCAGTTTATTTATTCACATGCTTCTGCTACTTATTATTTGTTGTTGTTTACTTCCGCTGTGATATTATTTATTATCTATGAGGGAATAGTCTCCCCCACAGACACAAAAAGGTCCCTCGCTGCTAGTCGGCAGCCTCTGGCATTCGGGGAGATGCGCTTGAGGTTATGTGATGCACCGGTAAAGCCATCGTCTTAGAGGTGATCCGGGTCGGGATGTTATAAAGTGGTATCAGAGGGGGTTTTTTCCATTGTGTCTTACAGTTTGGGTTAGACAGGAGACTAGGATATAGAGATTTGGGATGTACTCTGTGCTTGGATGTAGCTAACCCATGTACAGGGGAAATCTCAAATTCCTGGGTTGGGATTGTAGTTATTGATTATTCTAGTTACTATTGATATCATTTCACCTTGGTTGACTCGCTTGTATTGCGTTGTTATTATGCTGGTATTATTGAAATAATGGGTTTACCATTACAGCCGATGATACGAGGGCAAAAACATCCCATGCATCATGATAGGAACTATATGATTTAAATGCCATGCATATTGCCATGCCATATCTACTTTCAGCATGCATTTTCCTGTTGCATGTGTGTGATGTTATACCTAGTGGTAAAATTTTGAATTGTTGGTTTATTGAATATAAGTTTGTGCTAGTCTGGTATATGTTATCCTGACTCAACCTAGGAGTGGGATATAGAACTGTTTAGTAATCCTTTTTAGTTTTCTATTCTATATCGAAACCCAACTCTTAAGGCGGTTTGTCTATTGTTTAGTACTCAGAGGAAGGCTATGTACCTAACCTCTTTTTTACCCTACTTGTTTTATCACCTTCTTTACTCCTTTTTTAAGGGTGTGTTTGGCTATTGTAGACAAATTCCACCACAACATATTCGTATTGTGTCTCAGGAGAGTGGAAATTAGCGCATTCCATAGATAGTGGGTCCTGAACCACTAGTGTTTCCTCTAGTAGAGCCTCTTGTGGTGCTACCTCCTGACGATATTCTGAGGGACTCTGATGCTTAGTTCAGGGATAGTCTTCTTAGGTTTATGCAGTTTTTTCAGAATATTCCAAGACCTGTCCCGTCTATAGAAAACCTTACGCTGGAATTTCTACAGCAGCACCCTCCCACCTTCTCGGGGAGTGGCGGCCCTCATGCTGCAGAATCATGGATAGAAGTTGTATGGTCTATCTTTGACCACCTTGAGACACCTATAAAGAGAAGGGTCAATCTTTCAGTCTACATGATTCATGACACCACCAAATGCTGTTGGGATGTTGTTTCTCTGGCTGAGAAGGCCAGTGACATGGTTTGGGATGATTTCCAAGAAACCTTCTACAATCACTTTTTCCACATACTCTGAGAGATGATCATGCGTAGGAGTTCCTAAATATTCAACGGGGATCTATGACTGTGTTAGAGTATTCTACTCGTTTCATAGAACTTCAGCGTTTTTCCCCATCTCTGACTGGCGACGCGCAGACTACTGTGAGGTGTTTTGAGGATGGACTTGAGTACACTATCTTCTCTCAAGTGAATGTCTTCCATTTGACCACTATTATAGAGATCTTGAATCATTCTATAATCTTAGAGTGAAGTTTTAGGGAATCTAAACTAGTGAGCTAGGGCGGTTCAGTTCTGAGGTAGTTTGATGGCTCTTCTGGCAGTAGGAAATGCCATTTTGAAAGTGCACGTGGGGGAAATCCTATCCAAACAGCACTTCTTGATAGTTCTGTCACTTGTTATCAGTGCAGTAGGGATGGTCATAAGAAGCCGTAGTGCACGAGATATCCAAAGGAGTGTCGAGCTTGTGGTAGGATGGGTCACCTTCATCGTTTCTGCAGTTCTTTCTCTTCATCTTCCAGTGGTAGAGGATCTACACCAGCACCTCCTTCAAGCATGGGATTTATGACTCCACAGCAGGCTATAAGTTCTTTTTCCACTAGTTGATCAGGCTGAGGAAATGGTGGAGTTCTTGGTCGAGGAAATCAAGTTCTAGAATATCAGCATCAGCAGAGTGGACCTGCTCAGGCCAACCAGGCAGTGTATTAGGGTTGTGGCTCAGGTCCCATGTATGCAGTGCAATCAGCACCATGTGAGAAGAGTGTAGGGCCATCTACAGTTAGAGGTACTATTCTAGTAGCCACTACTTTAGTTTATCATCTTTTTGATACCAGTGCATCACACTCCTTTATATCTACTATTGTTGTTGAAAGTATTTATTTTCCAATTAAGTATCACTGAGGTGTCATGTCTCTCGACACTCCGCTTGGGTTCAGGACAGAGGGAATACGCCAGTGCCAAGAGTGCCCCCTCGAGATAGGTGGGTACTGTTTTGTTTGGAATTTCTATATCCTCGATATTTCTAGCATCAAAGTCATTCTTGGTATGAACTGGATTTCTCCTTACCGTGCCCAAGTGGATTTCTATCACTGTTGGGTGTTTTTTACATCCCCTGAGGGTGACACATATCTTCACAAAGTAGAATGGGACCTATAGGCAGACCGAGCTAAGCCTAAATACGCAGGGTTGGGTAGAGTGACAGCTCAGTTGGAAAGTCTCTTCATGAGCGATTAGATAATGCAACTAGTTGAATTCCCTCCAGTGGTGGATCTTTTCAGGGACATCTTCCCTGATGATTTCTCTAGCTTACCTCCCATGAGATACGTGGAGTTCACTATTGATCTCATTCCAGGTGCGGCACCAGTGTATATTCCTCCCTATAGGATGGCGCCAAAAGAGCTACAGGAACTCAAAAAGTAGCTTGAAGACCTCGAGGCTAAGGGTTTTATCAGACCTAGCACATCGTCGTGGGGTTCACCTGTCCTTTTTTCCAAGAAGGAAGACGGTACCCTAAGATTATGCATGGATTATCATCAACTCAACCAGATCATGGTAAAGAATTGATATTTATTGCCTCATATATATGATCTCTTTGACCAACTCTGGGGAGAAACTGTTTTCTCCAAGATTGATCTGAGGTTGGGATTTCACCAGGTTTGTGTGCGACCATTTGACATACCACGTACAGCATTTCAAAGCAGGTATGGCTTGTATGAGTATCTGGTTATGCCATTCGGCCTCACGAATACGTCGATAGTCTTCATGGACCTGATAAACCGGGTTTTCATCCGTATCTTTATTACTTTGAGGTAGTCTTTGTGGACAACATATTAGTGTATTCACGTTCCAGACACGACCATGCAACCCATCTTGAGATTGTGATAAGTACACTAAGAGAGCACCAGCTATATGATAATCTCAGTAAATGTCACTTCTGTATTGATAAATTTAACTTCTTGGGTCATATTATATCTGAATCAGGGGTATCATTTGACCCATAAAAGGTGAGCGTCGTGGTTTCATGGGAGAATCCCAAGAGTGTCTTTGATATCCGTATTTTCTTGGGGCTTGCTGGCTATTACAGGCGATTCATCCAAGATTTCTACCGCTTATCAACGCCTATTACGACCTTGACTAAGAAAGGTGTAGAGTTCATCTGGTTAGAAACTTGTGAAAATTATTTACAGGAGTTGAAAGGAAGACTGACCTTAGCCCCGGTCTTGATTCTTCTTAAACCTGGTAAGATCTATACAGTATATTGTGATGCTTCAAGAATTGGACTGGGTGCAGTTTTGATAAAGGGTGATGGAGTCATGGCTTATGGATCCCTCCATCTGATACCTCATAAGTGGAACTATACTACCCATGACCTTGATTTGGTAGTTTTGGTTCATGCTCTAAGATATTGTAGACACAATTTTTTGGGTGAGAGATTAATTATTTACACAGATCATAAAATATTGAAATATATATCCATGCAATGGGACTTGAACTTAAGGAAACACAGGTGGGCCGAATACTTGTAGTCATTCGATTTTGAGCTTTCTTATACCCCTGTTAAGTGTAATTTTGTGGCGGATGCTTTAATCCTGAAGACACAGACACAAGCTGTGCAGGTAGCCAACAGTGAGTGGAAGATGATGGCCTTGTTTTCAGAGATGCATCTGGAAGTTCAGGAGTAGGGCGGACAACCGGTTCTAATAGTTCTTATAGTGGCATCCTCTCTTTTGGAGGAAGTCCGTAGGCAACAGTTGACTGATCCTAAGGGACTCGTTTTGAGGGAAATTGTTACAGGTGGGAACCCACCTCCTTGTTGGGTTATTGATGGCAATGGAACCCTCCTTTATAGTGGCCATGTATGGGTACCTTCAGGTATACGAGAAGAGCTAATGAAGGAATCTCACACCTTTGTTTGGGTAGTTAATCCTGGGCTAACCAAGATGTATAGAGACATGTGTCGACAGTATTGGTGTCTTAGTATGAAAAAGAAGATAACAGGTTTCATCACTCGGTGCTCCACCTGTCAACAGGTGAAGGTAGAGCATCTGCAACTTGCTGGACTCCTACAGCCTCTATCCATTTCTGAATGGAAATGGAATGACATCACCATGGATTTCATTACAGGATTTCCAATATCTCCTTGAAGCAGCGATGCAGTATGGGTGGTTGTCGATAGGTTGACCAAGGTTGCGCACTTCTTGCCTATCCGAGTGACCTTTATGATTGATGAGTTGGGAAGGCTGTATACCCGGGAAATTGTGCGACTTCATGGTATACCTCGTTATATTGTCTCAGACAGGGATTCCCGTTTTACTTCATGGTTCTGGAAAGGGTTGCAAAAGGCACTGGGCTCATAGGTACTTCTGAGTACTGCATATCACCCCCATACCAATGGGAAATCCGAGAGATCTATACGAGTGTTATAGGATATGTTATGGGCTTGTATCCTTAATTTTGGAGGTTCTTAGGAGAATCATTTACCTCTTTTCGAGTTTACCTATAATAAAATCTTCTAGGAGACAATCCAAATGGATCTGTATGAGGATCTCTATGTTAGACCATGTCGTTCGCCTTTATTCTGGCTCGAAGCAGGTGAGGTAGCTCTGTTGGGCCCTCATCTCGTTCAGGAGACTTCTGAGCAAGTTCAGCTGATTCAAAAGCATATGACTACATCTCAGTCTAGGAA
Organism: Viscum album; assembly: GCA_963277665.1. Taxonomy (NCBI): domain Eukaryota; kingdom Viridiplantae; phylum Streptophyta; class Magnoliopsida; order Santalales; family Viscaceae; genus Viscum; species Viscum album. Next base: position 592,093,803 of record OY728142.1, on the reverse strand, counting down.
AAATTCTTATACCGATCATCGTCACAGCCCTCTGGAGTTCGAGGTGGGACATCAAGTCTTTCTGCATGTTTCTCCAAGGTTGGGTCACAGGCGGATCATGAGACAGGGGAAGTTATCACCGAGATATGTCGAGTCGTTCGAGATAGTGGAGATATTTGGGCCGGTAGACTATTGGTTACTGCTACCTTAGAGGTATCATGTCATGCACGATGTTTTCCATGTATCTCAGCTTCAACAATATCATCCAGACTCATCTCATTCTTTTGACCCTAACGACATCAATCTTGACACTAATGCATCCTTTATGGAGCATCTGGTCTGTATCATCGACCGTATCATGAAATTCCTCTAAGGAAAGTCATTCACACTGGTTCGGGTGTTGTGGAAATACAGACGCGTTCATGAAAAAACCTGGGAGCGAGAGATGGATGTACATGCACAGTGGCTGGAACTCTTCTCTGGCGACGTTCCACTACCCTCGGAAGGGAAACTCGAGGATGATTTTTCTTAAGGAGAGGAGGTTGTAACATCCCAGACTTAATCAAGTATGGACCATTTTTACATCATTACAGTCTAATTAATTAAGCGACTCAGGGCGTACGCCTGCGCACCTCGCTGTGGGTCCCAGACAGCTTTTTATTCAATTTAAATAATGGTAGACGTTTCATGAAAAATGTCACGTCACGTTTTGGCACAGTGTTCAAGTTTTAAATAATTAATTAAGAATTAGAAAAGAGTAATAAGGTATTTAAATAATATTTAAAATAAATCAATAAAGGATAAAAAGAAATTCTAAAATAAAATAAAGAGGGGGTTACGAGAAAAATGAAAATAATTAAAATGGGGGATTCCTGTTTTTAATTATTTTTATTATTTTCCTTTCCATTATTTTGTTTTATTTTATCTTTTTCTTTTATTTCCTTTTTTTCTTATCTTTTATTTTTCTCTTATTTTTCTTTTCTTTTCTTTTTCTTTATTTTCTCTCTTTTCTTTTTTCCTCTCCTCTCTCCCTCTCCCACTCATAACGTCGCACCCCTCAATACTATCACACCAACCAGTAGCCCCTTTGGAAGGTTTCTTCTCCTCCGTCTGATGCCTGATTTCTTCACTGTCCGGTGCTCAGTAAACCGTAGGGAAAGGTTAACATTGCGCAAGTGTAATCGTTCGATTTTGTTGATTATTATGCACGCAGTTCGTCGTAGAAGATTCTTACCCTATTCTGGGGTTTTTCTAAAATCCTTCATTTTCATCCATTTTAGGTCAAATCAAAGTCTATCCCAGATCTTAGAGTCATTTATGACTACAAGGTAGGGTGGATACTCTCTTTCCCTCTGTTTCGTTGCAATTTATAAAAAATGCATCGTTGTGTCGTTAGTCGGTGCCTACCGTCTTTGTGCAATTTTTCTCATTTTAATTACTTTAATGGTTTTGTTTAATTGTTGCAGCCTTAATCATCTTAAATTAATTTTTTTGAATGGTTAAAATAATACCGGACACCCCTTTGGGTGTGCCGACATAGTCGGCGTATTTTTCTATTAGTCGGGTTATTAATTTAATTAGTTGCGGGTATTGCGCAGCCCCTTTTATTATTTTTAAATAAAATGAATAGTTTTTTGAATTATTGCAACAAAGTTGGACACCCCTTTGGGCATGACGACATGATCGGTGTATTCTTCCATTAGCTGAGTTTGTTATTTGATTAATTGCATGTGTTGCGAAGAAATTTTTATTGTAATTAAATTAAATAAAGAGTTACTTGAACATGAACTTCAATTGTTGGATCATTGGAACTTGTTTTGATGAACTATTTATTATTTAAATAATCATTATCCACTGAGGTTGATATGATATGTATATTTCCTTGCAAGTTTTTGTGTTGTACTGTAAAATTTAAGCCTTGTGATGCATGGGTGTATCTAGTTAGTTTTCAAGCAATGACTTTAAATGTTGATTATGTCATATATGCTACTGGGAATACTTTAATTAAATTCAGGGTGGGGAAAGGAGGTTTGTCCTGTATTAAGGGTCATTCTTATATCCTCTGTTCCTAACGGGTTACCTCTATGTGCTGGGGGTGGTGTCGTTGGATTTTACAGATTGAGACTTCCATGTACTTTCTAATACTTTTGAGTGATACCGATTCCAAAAGGGCACATCGGGATAGATCTGTTGGCAATGTGGCTAAGCCAGCCTCGGATGACACTCGACCCCTTTTTGCGATATCGGGATGGACTCAGGGTAAAGTCATGCCTTGGGCAATACATGGTCTTTCGAAATATTTCCTTGGACGGGCTCGGTGGCATTGGATAAATTGACGGATGTTTCGTAACGATACCTTCGAGACGGGCTCAGAATCCAACTCTCAACTTGAACCTTAATAATGATGCACTTAAGGTCTACATTACTTCCATTTGAGTTTCTTGAAAATTGAGATATCCTTCTGATATGTGCAAGTGCACTTGATTGACACTTGAGTTAGACACCAAGTCAAAGCACAAGCTTGTGGTATACCTCTTTCTTGTTTACCTTGATTTTCTAGGTTTTATATATATACGTGTTCCTGTATTCTGCTGACGAGTACCCTTTTAGACTACCAGCTTAGGCTGAAGCAGGTAATTAGGAACGGGTGCCGTTTGGGACTCAGGCTGACTTATTTATTTCATTTCACTGTAATTAATTTATTTGAAATGGTTATATAATGCACACTACATTTTTATTTTTGCACGAAATGGAAAGGTTTAGACACCATGGGTGCCGACCTACTGGGATTTTGTCTCACACCCTGCTCGGGCGTCGTCGACACTAGAGTAGATTACATGCTCGCAGGTATTAAAAAGGTGAAGCGTGCTGCTTATGATGCTTGACTGTTCATTTCTGTTTAGGATGGAGACTGAGGTAGAGGATCGTACCTTGCTCGTGATGCAGTTTCTGCTTGTGTCTTTTCTTTTAGTTGACTGTGTGTTTGAGTTCTATTTTCCGTACTTTCAGTTTAGACTCATATCATGGCATGACACTCTTTTGTGAGTTTCCACACTTGGTTTTTACTATTCAGTTGGACTATTTACATTGCTTCTACTGCATTTTATTTATTCACATGCTTCCTCTACTTATTATTTGTTGTTTTTTACTTCCGCTGTGATATTATCTGTTACTTATGAGGGCATTGTCTCCCCCACGGACACAAAAAGTGCCCTCACTGCTAGTCGGTAGCCTCTAGAATTCGGGGAGATGCGCTTGAGGTTATGTGATACACCGGTCCGGCCACCGTCTTAGAGGTGAGCCGAGTCGGGACGTTACATCGTCATTTTATCAAAGTTTTCTTTACCTTGAAAAAAAATGGGTAGATTTGAATTTAAACTGTCAATTTCATTTTTGAGAAGTTCATTCTTCTTAAGAATAGAATCAAAATTCCTTACTTTAATTTCATGAGACTTATACATAAAATCAACCTCTAAATTTGATTTACCATTTTCAATAAGGGAATTTTTTATATTTTCTTGATCATTTTACATATCTACATGAGAATAATTTTTAGCACCTGGATAGATTTCTTCATATTTTCACTCTTATTAAGGTTCTTGTATAAACTAATATCTTTTTCAACTTTATGTTTATCTATAAAATTATTTAAGAAATTAATCAACAATAGGTTTTTCATATTCAGATTCAGAAAATGAATAATAAGTAGAATGACTTACCTGGTTTGATGAAGCCATCAAACATAAGTTTTCAATATCCTCTTCTGAACCATATTTTTTAGTATTATTAGATTATTTAGTATAAATCCATTCAGTATAAATTACCTTATTATCTTTCTTTTATTTCTTCTATTTATTTTTATCCTTCTTCAATACTGTAAAATTAGACTTTATGTGCCCCTTTTCCCTACCACTACAAAAAAAACAGTGTTTTAGCAGCGGTTTTTTCGCGGCGGTTTTAAAAACCACCGCCAATTTTTTAAAAAAAATTATAAAGTTTTTAAAATATCTTCTAAAAAATCATTTTTTAATGGAAGTTTTAAAAAAACCCCGCGAAATAGCTGTAGTTTTTTCAAAACAGTCACAAAATTTAAGGAAAAAATTAAGAAAATTTTAAAAAATATATTTATTTATTATTTATTTTTAATAATTATTTATTTTTATTATTATTTACAATCAAATATAGTTTATTATTTATAATTTTATATATTTATAATGTGTCAATTAATTAATATTTATAATTACTAGTTAATAATATTTTTAAACTGAAAACAAATCTTCAATAAGTAGAAGAAGAGACTTCGGCATCAAATGACCATAACTTCTGATCTGAGAGTCCATTTCAACTACACAACCAGTCAAATCAAAGTTTATCAAATGAGAAAAAATCAAATGAGATTTAAATAATGTGATAATCAAAGGAAAAAAATATATTCAAAATTAAAAAGTCAAAAATCAAACTCGAACTTCAAACGACTATAACTTTTAATCCGGGTGTCAGTTTGGGCTCTACCATATATCAAATCGAAGCATGCGATGAGATCTACACCACTTAGGTCGGGTACCAACTCTTTTTGTAACATCCCAGGTAAATAAAGAATAATAAATTTTCATATTTATTAATATTTTCAAATTAAATATTAATTTTACTTTAAATGGGTTTCTATGTTCGATAGCGTACCCGATACGCAACAACGAGTTTCTTTGAAATCTTACATTGCACACTAGTAATATAATAATATTATTTTAAATGGTAGTTAACACATAGTCGTTGTATTGGCGGGAATGAATAGAATTAACTAAAATATGATTATATATGTTTGTTAAATGTTTTTACATTTATCCAATAAAAGATAAAGGCTTAAAATAAGAAAAGAATTCAATTTTAGGCATAGATACTCTAATATTCACTAAAGAGTCGACTTATCGTCTTTTGATGGTGAACCCTCTTTAAATATAGTTTTGGTCACTCATATACATTTTATTGGACCAAATAAAATTCTTCTTTAGAATCGGGACATCAAAATTTACTTTGTGTAAATTTTTGGTATTTTTCTGATAATGTTCATTTTTTAACGAATAGTGAAAAATGTTGTATTTTAATTCAAAACCTCTTTTTAATCTAATTTATTTATATGATTATATTATCTTTTGAATTGGTTTTAAAGTGAAATTAGAATATATTTTTACCATTTAATCCAATAGTGGTCATTGGAATTAATTTCACTTTGAAATTGGACTTAAACTAGTGTCAATCTTTTGATATATATTGTTTCATAAAAACACGATATTTGTTTTGGCAGCGGGAATTAATTATTAAATTAATTATTGAAACTTATATTTTTTGAATTTTTTAAAATAGACATAATTTTTGAATTCGGAATATCAAATATAGTTTAGGGTGAATTTTTGGTATTTTTCTTAAAAACATCAATTTTTTATGAATAGTGAAACCACTAAGTGGTAGTTAAAAAACTGATTTTTCATTTTAATGAAACATTACCACTTCTGTGAATTGAATTTCAAAAATCCGACATACATGGTTTTTATTAGGAAGTAAAATTTGGTTCAATGGGATTAAAATAATTTTTTGGTGAATAGTAACTTTTAAGTTTTATTAATCGCGATTTGAGGTAATTAGTGTAATTTAAGGTAAAAATAATGTTTTAATAATATGAAATTACCTTTACACAAGTCCTACCCTTATTTTATGTGTCATGGCCGACCAAAACAATCCATGGGTAAACTTGGGGACCCCATGGAGCCACTTGGTTAAGAAAATTACATTAATAACTTTTTATTTAAAGTTAAAATAAAAATGTCACAAACATGTATTGTTTTACTAAAACAATTTTTACATGGGGTTATACAAGTCATAATTTTGACTATAAATATTCATTGGAAATATAAAAAGATTTTCTACATCATAGTATTTTTTTTATAATTTTTAGACATTAAATAAATTAAATTATTTATGACACTGTGATGATGCAGTGATTACCTCATTATTTAACGATTTAAATAAAATGAAAAGATAATGTAAAATATAAGACCTAAAGTTGTAAAAAACCTATTTTATGGGTTAATTTAGAACTATTATCATCTTATCCTTGAAATCTATAATTTGGGACCTTTAAAATCCGAAAATCATTTTATAATAAAGTAACATTTTATAACTTTCCAAGAGTACCCCTCCTCTCCTCTTATAAAAGGCCCCCACCTCTACCACCTTACCCACACCTCTCAAGAGATTGGATCATCCAAGATCTACTCATTTTATCTCTAAACATACCTCTACTCATCCTAGAATCCTTACCTTAGGCAGAAATCTCTTCAAGAAACCCTTTGGGTTCAAACCAAGAGGAGTTACCCGATTTAAAGGTAATGTCTTCACTTGTGTTCTTTTGTTTTATTTTGCTTCTCCAACCTCCTAAACTCTTTTTATTACTTTATTTTGTAACAAAACCAGTGTATTAAATATAATAGTATTTTTTTATTAAAAGGATTCGAGCTACACTTACACACACCTCTGTCTAATGGTTAAAGAACATATTGTTTTTGTGGTTGGCGAATTTCCGCCTCACGAAATGATGATTGTTCAATCTTCTTTTAACACATTTCATGGTGGCCATTAAGATGTCACTATATTTATATATGATATATATTATGTTTATGTTTTCCTTATGCTTCTGTATTTTTAATTTATGGCATACCTTTATGGTTTCCATTATGGGTAAACGCGATATCTTCATTTTAGGAAGTGCAGACTACCGCCCCCTCAAAGTGATATGATTCGTTAATGCCATATGTGGTATTTATAAAGGATGGAGTTAATGATATTATATATGATATTATACTGGAATTATAATATACCTATATATCATTATTATTTCACTCCATTAAATATGAAATAGAAATGAAAGTAGCGTTCATGCGTTCGTACGGCTTACCGTCTCCATGAACGGTGCATTTCATTTCTTACCTCTAAATGTTATATACTAGTATAAATACATGTATATGCTGGATATATATTATATATATGATATCCAAATCATTAATATCATTCTGGATATAATAAACCTTTGACCACATGAACAACATGTAATTATAAGAAGTCCATTTTTGACTTAAGTACCAAATATCGACAAAACGAATGTTATTAACTTAAATGATTACATAATGTTTATAACATGGTAATAAGTTATATAAAAGGAATAATAAACTTGAAAAAGGTTCTTAAGCAAGTAGAAATTAACTTTAGTTTATTATTCAGGAGATTAAAGAGCAATCGAGTCACGTCGGACACGAGGTAAAGGACTTCGTCTCAATCTCCTTTCATTGAGGCATATTTTGTATTATACACAACATCATTTTATATGTTGTATAAACCACTTTGACTTTCAATTTTATACAAAAGGAATATTTTTCTACGAAGCATTTTACTAAACGACAAAAAGGAATGTTTCTTTTAACATACACGGTGACAACGACCTTTTCCACCGTCGTGAGTATTATTTGTTCTTTGGCTTCCTCAACAAGCCGTAATGTTTTTAAAATGAAATAAATACCATATACTCTTTTATGTATTTTGGTATTGAAAATGGTTTTTATAATGGATTTTTTATGTCAATATATTTAAGTTATATATTGTGATTGAAATGTGGAAATGTTTTCTTTCCATTATATTTGTTTTATGTATTATGATTTTATAACGGTACTTGGAAATTTAACGGGTGTTTACATAATGAACCATATGACGGGTGGTTCCATGAATACCAGGATGGGTGGTTACGTTATAACCTCCAATGAATTGGGTATGGAAGTCGGCTGTATGGCTATTCCATTAAGTGATATGTGTGGAAGTCGACCGTATGGTTATTCCATTTAAGTATGTTTATGCCCCAAGTTACCTTTATATGTTATGTGTTCTTTATAGGGGTTTTATGGTAATATTTTGGTTACAAAAAGGTAATTTATGATCTTTTATTCAGTGGAGAGTATTTACTACTTCATAAAGGTGAAAAGTATTACTTTGATAAAGAATTCATGGTTTACTTGTTGTTTTGAAAAACTAACAGTTTTCCTTCTTTGTGTAACCCTTACTGAGCGTTTTATGCTCATACCAAGTTTTTTTTAAATGTTTTTCACAGGACATAATGTGGAATAGGGTCAAAGATGGGATCAAGGATAAGTCATGTTGTCTTAAACATGGAATTAGACATGACTCTTTTTTTTAAGAGTTCATGTTTTGTAAAAAAAGAAACTTTGTAGAAGTGTCTACTGTGTAATCTTTTGAGATGTAATAGTTATGATCTAATTCTATAAAACTATAAACCTGAAAAGATATTCAATGGGAATTATTCATTTAATTCAATATCAAGTAATGTTTAAGTTTGGGGCCTTATAGTTGGTATCAGAGGTCGGTTTAGAAAAATTTAGGAGTTAGAAAATTGTTAAATTTATAAATTAATTTATGGTATGATTGAAATGATATAGCATTTAAAGATTACCATGTTTCTTCACCTAAGATATTTCTATGTTCAGAATGGTTTTCCGTAGAGGAAACAAGGCAACTATATTGGGACGACATCAGGAGGAAGACAACCTTCCAAATCAGCAACCTGAGATGGTCGGAATTGGAACTGAACAGTTTGTTGCAGTGATGGCACAGTTGACTCAGGCTATAAATGGTGGTGGTATCCATGCACGATATCTGACAGATCAACCGCAGAGGAACATGTCAGTGGTGGAACATTTCATGAGGCAATATCCCCCATCATTCAGAGGATCATCTGACCCTGTGCTAGAAGAAGGGTGGATTAAAGCACTGGAGAAGATTTTTGATGTCATGGGGTGTTCAGAACATCAAAAGCTTAGTCTTGCTGTTTAACATTTTGAAGGTGAAGCAGATCAGTGGTGGTCAATGATGAAAAATATCATGGATAGTGATGAGATTGATGATCTTCACTGGGAAGAATTCAAAGGTATGTTTCTTGAGAAATATTTTCCTAATGTGGTTCGTCTTAGGACGGAAAAACAATTCCTATAATTGAGGCAGGAGGATGAATCAGTGGCTGATTATGAAGCAAAGTTCACTCGACTGGTAAGGTATGCTCCAAACTTCATACGAGATCTTGATAGTAAAATCAATTGTTTTTACTTAGGGTTAAAGCAAAAGTATCGAAGGGATTTAGCTTCTTGTGAGTTCAAAAGTTATGAAAAACTTGTTCGATGTGCAGATAAGGTGGAAATGGATTTTCTCAATGATCATGTGTTCTTTGACAAACAACAGAATAAGAGGTCCAGTTGGCAGGCAAAGGGGAAGAATTCATCAAAGAAGCAAGGAGGTAAGAAAACCAAATATCCATCCTATGAGAAGTGTGGTAAAATGCATCCTGGAGAATGTTTATCCAAGTCTGGAAAGTGATTTCAGTGTGGTAAGTCTGGTCATATTGCTCGTAACTGTATGGAAGATGATCAAGCAGGAAATTAAAATCCAGAGGTAAGATGTTTTATTTGTAATGAAATGGGTCATTATGCAAATGAGTGTCTAACGAAAAACTCAATTGAGGGAAAGAAGCCAGAATACAAGCAAAAAGAGGTGGTGAAATACTTTGCAACTACTTCAGTAGATGTTGTTCCATCGAATGAAGTAGTATCTGGTACACTGTTTGTTTTTTCAGATTATGCCAATGTGTTGTTTGATTCGGGGTCTACATAATCTTTCATTTCTGAGAAGTTTTCTAGTAAATTGGGAATTCCATCTCAAGATATGAATCCTGAACTTATGGTAAAAACACCCGGAGGGAATCTTGAGACAAAAATAAATTATAAGAACCTTCTTATCCTTGTGTGCCGAAAGAATCTACCTGAAAACCTTATTGTTTTGCCTCTAGTAGAGTTTGATGTTATTTTGGGCATGGATTGGCTTTCTGTTTATCATGCTAAGATTGACTGTAGAGCTAAAATGGTTTCTTTTCAGAAATATTTTCATTTTTTATACAAGAATGAACCCTTGATTTTGATAACATATCAGGAAGTTGAGAAACTAGTAAAAGATGGAAATGAATGTTACCTTGCACATATTGAGAAAATAAAGGAACTGTTCATATTAATGATGTGTCAATGGTAAATGAGTATCTTTATGTTTTTTCTGATGAGTTGTCTGGTATTATTCTTGATCGGGAAGTTGAATTTACTGTTGACTTAGTTCCTGATTCTAAGACAATTTCAAAACCCCCTTATCAAATGGCTCAAGTTTAACTTTTAGAGTTAAAGAAGCAATTGAAAGAGTTATTAGATAAAGGTTTCATTCAACCTAGCACATCACCATGGGGTGCTCCTGTCTTGTTTGTTAAAAATAAAGATGGTTCAATGAGACTTTGCATTGATTATAGAGCCTTGAATAATATCATTGTTAAGAACAAGTATCATTTGCCTCATATTGATGATTTGTTTGATCAGCTCCAGGGAGCTCAGTATTTTTCAAAGATTGACTTGAGTTCGAGGTACCATCAGTTGAAATTAAAAGAAGCAGACGTTCCGAAGACTGTGTTTCATACTAGATATGGCCATTATGAATTTGTAGTTATGCCTTTTGGGTTAACCAATGAACCTTCTATATTCATGGACCTTATGAATAGAATTTTCCATGAGTTCTTGGATAAGTTTGTGGTTGTTTTCATTGATGATATTTTGGTGTTTTCTAAAAGTAAAGAGGAGCATGAAATTCATTTAAGGGTTATCTTTAAAACCTTAAAAGAAAATAAACTGTATGGAAAATTTAGAAAGTGTGAGTTTTGGTTACAAAAAAATTTCTTTCCTTGATCACATTGTTTCAAAAAATGGAATAACTGTTGATTCCTACTAAAACAAAAGTTGTTGAAGAATGGACAAGACCCACAAATGTAACCGAGATCCATATTTTTCTTAGTTTGGAAGGTTATTATCAGAGGTTTGTTGAAAAATTTTCACGGTTATCTAGTCCAATGACTAAGATAACTCGGAAGGGTGTTAAGTTTATCTGGACAAAAGAATGTGATGATTGTTTTCAGGAGTTGAAAATAAGATTGGTGAATGCTCCAATTTTGGCACTTCCTTCCAGGGATGGTGAGTTTGTTATCTATAGTGATGCTTTGGTGAAGGGACTTGGTTGTTTTCTTATGTATAATGATCGGGTAATTGCTTATGCTTCACGTTAGTTGAAAATTCATGAGGTAAATTACCCTACTGGTGATTTGGAATTAGCTACTGTTTTTTTTTCTCTAAAAATTTTGAGGCATCATTTGTATGGAGTAAAGTGTGAAATATATACTGATCACAAAATTTTAAAGTATATATTCACTCATAAAGAATTGAACATGAGACAGAGGAGATGGCTGGAATTAATCAAGGATTATGATTGTACAATTCATTACTATCTAGGAAAATCAAATAAAGTGGCTGATGCTTTGAGTCAAAAAAGTAATGCTTCATTAACCATGCTACATTTGGAAAGAGATCCTTTTGTTTTTGATTTGATGAACTTTGGCATAGAATTTGTTGGTGCGGGAAGTTCTTCTGTTTTGTTTCAGGTGTCGGTGAGATCATCTCTATCAGACAGAATTAAGCAAGCGTAGAAGAAAGACAGTGGGTTGCAGAAAAAGGTAGAGCTGGTTCAGAAGGGTAAGTTTCCTGAATTTTACATTGATAATGATTGTGTTTTGAGGTTTGGGAAGAGATTATGTGTGCCTTGTGATTCACAGTTGAAGAATGAGTTGTTATGTGAGGCTCATAGTTCCCCGTTTTCAGTTCATCCTAGTAGTACTAATATGTACAGAGATCTGTGGGAGTATTACTAGTGGGATGGAATGAAAAGAGATATTGTCGATTTTACTGTGAAGTGTTTGACTTGTCAGCAGGTTAAAGCAGAGCGTAAGTTACCGAAAGGGATGCTGCAGTCATTACTGGTTCTAGAGTGGAAATGGGAAAATATATCCATGGACTTCATTGTGGGATTACCAAAGACATCTTGAGGTAATAATTCAATATGGGTTGTTATTGATCGATTGAATAAATCTACTCATTTCTTTCCTATTCGAGATACATTCTCTCTTGATCAACTTTCTCGATTGTATCTTAAAGATATAGTCAGGTTGCATGGAGTTCCCCTATCCATTATATCCGATCATGATCCCAGGTTTAATTCCAACTTTTGGAAAGACCTTCAGAAGTCGTTGGGTACTGAATTAAATTTTATTACAGCTTTTCAACCTCAATTAGATGGGCAGTCAGAATGAACAATTCAGACTTTGGAGGATATGCTACATGCTTGTTCGATGGATTATTAGGGAAGTTGGGACCAACATCTTTCTTTGGTTGAATTTTTATATAATAATAGTTTTCATTCCAGTATAATGATGGCTCCGTTTGAGGAATTATATGGGAAGCGGTGTCGAACTCCAGCTTTTTGGGATGAAGTAGGTGAAAGGAAGTTGATGGGACCAAAATTGGTAGAAGAGTTGGCAGAAAAAGTTCAGCTGATTCAGAAGCACATGAGAACAGCTCAGAGTCGGCAGAAAATTTATGTGGATAACCAGAGGAAGGATCTATCTTTTGAGGTTGTTGATTATGTTTTTCTCAAAGTTTCACCATGGAAAAGTGTGATGCGATTTGGTAAGAAAGAAAAGCTGAGTCCAAGGTTCATTGGACCATATGAAATTCTGGATAGAGTTGGATCAGTTGCTTACCGAGTGTCTTTACCTCCAAGTTTATCTCAGGTACACAATGTTTTTCATGTTTCAATGTTGAGAAAGTATATGTCAGATCCATCTCCTGTTTTGAGCCCAGAGGTAGTCCAGTTGGAAGAGAATCTCTCTTATGAAGAAAACCCAGTCCAAATTCTTGACCATAGAGAGCAAGTGTTGCGGAATAAGGTAATTCTCTAGGTAAAGGTTTTGTGGAAAAACCATATGGTTGAAGAGGCAACATGGGAATATGAAAATTCTATGAGGGATAAATACCCCCACTTATTTTGATAAGTGAATAAAATTGCGAGGACGCGATTCCCAAAAGGGGGAAGGATGTAACATCCCAGGTAAATAAAGAATAATACATTTTCATATTTATTAATATTTGCGAATTAAATATTAATTTTAATTTAAAGGGGTTTCTATGTTTGATAGCGTACCCGATACGCAACAACGAGTTTCTTTGAAATCTTACGTTGCACACTAGTAATATAATAATATTATTTTAAATGGTAGTTAATACATAGTTGTTGTATTGGTGGGAATGAATAGATATAACTAAAATATGATTATATATGTTTGTTAAATGTTTTTACATTTATCCAATAAAAGATAAAGGCTTAAAATAAGAAAAGAATTCAATTTTAGGCATAGATACTCTAATATTCACTAAAGGGTCGACTTATCGCCTTTTAATGGTGAACCCTCTTTAAATATAGTTTTGGTCACTCATATATATTTTATTGGACCAAATAAAATTCTTCTTTAGAATCGGGACATCAAAATTTACGTTGTGTGAATTTTTGGTATTTTTTTGATAAAGTTCATTTTTTAATGAATAGTGAAAAATGCTGTATTTTAATTCAAACCCTCTTTTTAATCTAATTTATTTATATGATTAGATTATCTTTTGAATTGGTTTTAAAGTGAAATTAGAATATATTTTTACCATTTAATCCAATAGTGGTCATTGAAATTAATTTCACTTTGAAATTGGACTTAAACTAGTGTCAATCTTTTGATATATATTGTTTCATAAAAACACGCTATTTGTTTTGACAGCGGGAATTAATTATTAAATTAATTACTGCAACTTATATGTTTTTAGTTTTGTAAAATAGACATCATTTTTGAATTCGGAATATCAAATATAGCTTAGGGTGAATTTTTGGTATTTTTCTGAAAAACTTCAATTTTTGATGAATAGTGAAACCACTTAGTGGTAGTTAAAAAACTGATTTTTCATTTTAATGAAACATTACCACTTCTGTGAATTTAATTTCAAAAATCCGACAGACATGGTTTTCATTAGAAATTGAAATTTGGTTCAATGGGATTAAAATAATTTTTTGGTGAATAGTAACTTTTAAGTTTTATTAATCGCGATTAGAGGTAATTAATGTAATTTAAGCTAAAAATAATATTTTAATAATATGAAATTACCTTGACACATGTACTACCCTTATTGGATGTGTCATGACTGACAAAAACAATCCATCGGTCAACTTGGGGACCCCATGGAGCCACTTGGGTAAAAAAATGACATTAATAACTTTCTATTTAAAGTTCAAATAAAAATGTCACAAACATGTATTGTTTTACTAAAACAATTTTTACATGGGGTTATACAAGTCATAATTTGGACTATAAATATTAATTGAAAATCTAAAAATATTTCCTACATCATAGTATTTTTTCGTAATTTTTAGACATTAAATAAAATAAATTAATTATGACACCATGATGATATAGTGATTACCTCATTATTTAACGATTTAAATAAAATGAAAAGATAATGTAAAATATAAGAACTAAACTTGTAAAAAACCTATGGTATGGGTGTATTTATAACTCTTATCACCTTATCCTCGAAATATATAATTTTGGGACCTTTAAAATTCTAAAATCATTTTAGAATAAAGTAAAATTTTATAACTTTCCAAGAGTGCCCCTCCTCTCCTCTTATAAAAGGCCCCCACCTCTACAACCTTACCCACACCTCTCATGCCATTGTCTCGGCCAATCTAGGATCATTTTATCTTTCCAAATCCCTATCCTCATCCTAGAAGCCTTACTCTAGACAGAAATATCTTCAAGAAACCCTTTTGGTTCAAAACAAGAGGAGTTACCTGATTTAAAGGTAATGTCTTCACTTGTGTTCTTTTGTTTTATTTTGCTTATCCAACCCCCTAAACTATTTTTATTACTTTATTTTGTAACAAAACCAGTATTTTCAAATACTAGGATGTTTTTATGAGAATTATTATAGCTACACTTACACACACCTCCATCTAATGGTTAAAGAACATATTGTTTCTATAGTTGGAGAATTTCTGCCTCACGAAACGATGAGTGTTCAATATTCTTTTAACACCTTTCATCGTGGCCATTAAGATTTCACTCTATTTATATATGATATATATTATGTTTATTTTTTCCTTATGCTTCTGTATTTTTAATTTATGGCATACCTTTATGGTTTCCATTGTGGGTAAACGCGATATCTTCATTTTAGGAAGTGCGGACTACCGCCCCCTCAAAGTGATTTGATTCGTTAATGCCATATGTGGGACGTATAAAAGATGGAGTTAATGATATTATATATGATATTATACTGGAATTATAATATACCTATATATCATTATGATTTCACTCCATTAAATATGAAATAGAAATGAAAGTAGCATTCATGCGTACGTACGGCTTACCGTCTCCATGAACGGTGCATTTCATTTCTTACCTCTAAATGTAATATACTATAATAAATACATGTATATGATGGATATATATGACATATATGATATCCAAATCATGAATATAATTCTGGATATAATAAACCTTTGGCCACATGAACAACATGTAATTGTAAGAAGTCCATTTTTGACTTAAGTACCAAATATCGACAAAATGAATGTTATTAACTTAAATGATTACATAATGTTTATAACATGGAAATAAGTTATATAAAAGGAATAATAAACTTGAAAAAGGTTCTTAAGAAAGTAGAAATTAACTGTAGTTTATTATTCAGGATATTAAAGAGCAATCAAGTCACGTCGGACATGAGGTAAGGGACTTCGTCTCAATATTCTTTCATTGAGGCATATTTTGTTTTATACACAACTTTATTTTATACAGTGTATAAACCCATTTGACTTTAAATTTTATACAAAAGGAATATTTTTCTACGAATCATTTTACTAAACGAAAAAAAAAGGAATGTTTCTTTTAACGTACGCGGTGACAATGACCTTTTCCGCCGCCGTGAGTATTATTTGTTCTTTGACTTCCTCAACAAGTCGTAATGTTTTTAAAATGAAATAAATACCATATACTCTTTTATGTGTTTTCGTATTGAAAAAGGTTTTTATAATGGATTTGTTATGTCAATATATTTAAGTGATATATTGTGTTCGAAATGTGGAAATGTTTTCTTTCCATTATATTTGTTTTATGTCTTATGATTTTATAATGGTACTTGGACATTTAACGGGTGGTTACGTGATAAACCATATGACGGGTGGTGTCGTGAATACCAGGATGGGTGGTTACGTTATAACCTCCAATGCATTGGGTATGGAAGTTGGCCGTATGGCTATTCCATTAAGTGATATGTGTGGAAGTCGACCGTATGGTTATTCCATTTAAGTATGTTTATGTCCCAAGTTACCTTTATATGTTATGTGTTCTTTATATGGGTTTTATAGTAATATTTTGGTTACAAAAGGGTAAGTAATGATATTTTATTCAGTGAAGAGTATTTACTACTTCATAAATGTGAAAATTATTACTTTGATAATGTATTCATGGTTTACTTCTTGTTTTGAAAAACTAATAGTTTTCCTTCTTTGTGTAACCCTTACTAAGCTTTTTATGCTCATCCCAAGTTTTTTTGAAATGTTTTTCACAGGATATAATGTGGAATAGGATCAAGGATGGGATCAAGGATAAGTCATGTTGTCTTAAACATGGAACTAGACATGACTCTTTTTTTTAAGAGTTCATGTTTTGTAAAAAAAAGAAACTTTGTAAAAGTGTCTACTGTGTAATCTTTTGAGATGTAATAGTTATGATCTAATTCTCTAAAACTCTAAACCTGAAAAGATACTCAATGGGAATTATTCATTTAATTTAATATCAAGTAATGTTTAAGGTCGGGGCCTTATACTTTGAGTATTGAACCCCTTCTTATTCCACCATAAAGGCCCATAAGACCTCCGAAATAGAGGTTTTAGTTGCAGACACCGATTTCTTAAAATTCAAATGGTTGTAACTTTCGATCCAGGTGTCTGTTTGGCCTATACCACATATCATATCGAATCTCATTTCATGATCTTTGATTTGAATGGTTTGTGACACTGAAAAAGGAGTCTCATATCATATTTTATGATAATTTCAGTGTTTTTAGGGTTTTCAGAGGTTCTTAACGTTTTATGATTTTTTAATTAATTAATTATTTTTTATTTATTTATTTATTTATTTAATATTAATTAATTATTTATTTATTTATTATTTATTTATCTATTATCTGTTATTTATTTCTATTTATTTATTTATTTATTATTTAGTTATTATGTACACATTAATTATTAATTTATTTTTAATTAATTAATTAATTAATTAATAATTATTTGTTTATTATTCATTATTTATTTATTTATTTATTTATTTATTTATTTGTTATTAATAATTTATTAATTAATTATTAATTATTAATTAATTAATTATTATTTATTAATTATCAATTATCAATTATTAGTTATTAGTTATTATTAATTATTAATTATTTGTCTATTTATTTATTTATGTATTTATTTATTATTCATTATTTATTATTTATTATTTATTCTTTATTCTTTATTCTTTATTATTTATTCTTTATTCTTTATTATTTATTAATTTATTGTTAATTTACTAAATATTAATTTATTATTAGTTTATTATTCATTTATTATTCATTTATTTATTTATTATTTATTGATTATTTATTGATTATTTATTAATTAAATACTAATTATTTATTAATTATTTATTAAATATTTATTAAATATTTAATATTTAATATTACATATTAAATATTAATTCTTAATTCTTAATTATTAACTAACAATTAATAATTTTATAATTATTAATTATCAATTATTAGTTATTATTAATTATTTATTATTTATTATTTATTTATTTATTTATTTATTTATTTATTTATCTATTTATTTATGTATTTATTTGTTTATTTATTATTTATTATTTATTTATTCTTTATTCTTTATTCTTTATTCTTTATTCTTTATTCTTTATTATTTATTATTTATTATTTATTATTTATTATTTATTATTTATTATTTATTTATTCAATATTCATTATTTATTAATTAATTAATATTATTTATTATTTATTATTTATTATTTATTATTTATTACTTATTATTTATTATTTACTTTTTACTATTTACTATTTATTGTTTATTATTTATTATTGATTATTATCTATTTATTTATCTATTATTTATTAATTTATTATTTATTTGTCGTTTATTTATCATATATTAAATTATTTTTTAGTTAATTTCTTATATATACATTACATATATATTATATGTTTTATGTTATATATTATATATTATCTATTATCTATTATCTATTATCTATTATATATTATATATTATATATTGTGTATTATATATTATGTATTGTATAATATATAATATATAATATATAATATATAATATATAATATATAATATTTAATATATAATATTTATTATTTATTATTTATTATTTATTATTTATTATTTATTATTTATTATTTATTATATATTATGTATCATATGTTATGTATTATATTTTAATGTCTTGGAATTTCCGTATAATTTTTTTTTAATTATATGGAATTATTTCGAGACCATGAAATCTGACGGTGCATGATTCCGAGACCCAGAATTCCCAGAATGATCCGTCGAAAATTTCTTAAGTTAAAAATAGAGCGTGTGAGGGGTTTTCCTGAAAAAAAATGGAATAACTCTTAAACAGGAGTCTGGATCAGAAATCTGAGGGCACCGTTGCGTTGAGGTTAGCGGGTTTACCCAAGGCGTGACTTAAGTTTAGTCGGCACAGGCCTCTGGTGAGACAACCCGAAAATGAAATAAGCGTAAATAAAATAATTAAATAAAGTTATTTTATTTTCCAAATGCTTATAACTCACGAACGGTGACTTGGATTAAAAATTTGAGACCACCGCTGAACTCGTGAGGGTATGCTTTCCTTAGGCAGACCCTAACATTGGCCGACGCAGGCCAACTTTGGAAGTTAGTTTTTGGCCGTAAATAAAATAATTAAGTAACAATTATTTTATTGTTAAAATCCATAACATTTAAACGGTAACTCGGATTAAAAATCTGAGAGTACCGATGAGTTTGTTGGGATGTGTTTCCCTTAGACAGAGCCTAACCTTGACTGGCGCGGGTCAAGGGTGAATGCTAATAATTTATTGAACTTTTTTTGAAGGTGCGTTTAGTAAAAGTGCGGGTGGCATTTTCTATCTTTTGGACCGGTGCTTGGATTAAAAATATGAGGTGCTCCGTTGAATTTGTAGTGCTGGGATTCGCGTAGGGGAGGCTTCACTTCGACCACAGTAGGTCGGGTGAAAAAGTTAATTTTGCGAACTTTTGAAAGATTAATAAAATAACATGTTATTTTATTTTATTTCTTTTTCTTTTCTCCAACGAAAAAGCGGTGGTGGTGGGACTGATGATATGTCAAGCAACTAAAGACTTGACACTCCCTTGTTTGTAACCACAGTGTTGGGAATTTGGGAGGTTCGTTAATTAAATGAACCTCATTAATTCTTTGTGCGGGACAACCTCTTTCTTCTATCCTATTTATATGGATCTCGAGGAGGGGTGTTGGATGGCTTCACCAAACGACAAAGCTCTAGAAAATTATCGCAATGTTAACCACCTGGAGAACGTGGTCGGATTCAGCGAGCGGTGACAAGCGCCATCAAATCGCGAACCGATGATAATGACGAACGAGGTTCTGTCGATCGTCGTCAGTAGACGTCTTAACTAAGTAGGGGGTTTGTTTAAAAGTTATCTTTGATGATTTACCTTGCTCTTCCTTGCTATCACATTAATGCGGAGGGCACGTGCCAAACGAACAAGGCCTGGACCCTACACTACTCCACTCATGTTCCGTTCTTCAGGAATGGTTTCCTCATATTGATGGCAATGAAAAATAGTGGGTCATGTTATGACGGAGGCAGTGCGGGAGAGTCGTAGGCATTGACAGTACCAAGAACAGACCACCAGAGCATGTCCCATAGCCCGCGGGAGAAACCGTCAGCACGCCATGTCGACGGAGGTCGGAGGAGACCCGCAGAAAACAGCCGCGGGCGATGGAAGGTGGCACATGACGGCGTGCCGCGATGGCCGAAGGCGGTTGGCCCGAGCCGACCGCAAGGGACAAGGGCGACACCCACAGGCGTCGCCGGCAGTGCGAAGCAGCCGCAACAGAAGGGGGTGGTGCAGAGCAGCCGTGGCATGAAGGAGTGGCACGACCCCACCCCACACCGCATTGGCAGATCCTGATTGGCCAAAATGGCTGACCGTTCATGTGGTGAGGCAGCGCCCCACCGGCTGGCGAAACGGCCCCGCAACCATGGGGCCATCGGGACACAATAGTCCGCTTTCGGGCGGACCGAGCCTGATGCAATCCAGCCAAGCGGGTTGGGCCGGACCCGCGGGCCAGCGCAGGTTGGCCGAGCCCCACCAGACAGGTCGGGCCAACTGCAGCCCGGACCCCCGAACAGGTCGGGCCGACCCCAACGGGCCGGACCCACGGAACTGGGCCGACTCCCAGTGGACCAGACCTGATCGGGGTCAGGTAGACCCTAGGACCTATTGTGTTGGGCCAGTCTGACCGAGTAGGACCGGGCCTAGACCCAACCGGTACTCGGATAAAGAAACTCTTGTAACTGGAGAACCGGACGTCTGATCGATGCGCTGTCAGTGGCGTTGGGACCCCTTTTGGGAAGCAGTCTCTTTGGAATATTCCAGCAGGCCTCACTGAGTTGGGCCGGACCGAGGTGCGGTCACCTCCATTTCATGAAAAGGGGTGTAACTAACAGACCGGGCGTTTGATCGACATGTCATCTATGGAATAAGGACCCTTGTGGCAAGGCAGTACTTTGGAGATATTCTAAGTGAGTTTTGACAGAGTTTGACATGCGACCTGGGTTGGATCAGGCTTAAATCCAACCAGGCCCTTTTTACAAAAGTTTTCATATCTCATAGACTGGGCGTCCGATCGATGTGTCGTCTGTTACATTGGGACCCCTATGACAGGATGATTCATTGGGTTACTTATTCATGGGATATTGTGCTGGTTGAAATACAACTGATGGATTGAGGAGAAGATCCTCCCAAAATCAAGTGTTCTAAGTGAGAGAATCTAGTGGCTAGCTATGACGTGGAGAATAAAGGGTGATCTTGTGGGGGTTAGTATCTACCGATCCTGTGTAGGTCAGCAGCAAATCCTCTCGACAGAATAAGATGATCCAGCGATACGTCTAATCATCTATACTTCTGTACTTAATTTATATCATGGTGTGAGCTGATTCTTTACCTTTGTGGTACTTTTCTTCGCGGTGTTACCTTTGTGGTATTTTACCTTGTGATGTTACCTTTGTGGTATTTACCTTCGTGGTATTACTCCTTCATGGATCAGTTGTGCAAATGGATTAAAATTTGGAGCCTTGTGTTTCTTCATGGATGTGATGAGTATGTTTTGATAACTTAGGTATATGTGTGGGAATATACCTAAGTAGAATTTATTATTACTTCATGCTTTGTGATTGAGGTCTTTCACTACTAGAAAAACAGGTATTTGCGACGGGCTATTTGCGACGGGGTCCCGTCGCAAATAGCCCGTTGTTGAAAACGCCGTCGCAACTACACTTATTTGCGACGGGCCCGTCGCTAAAGCCTTTTTTTGCGACGGACATTCTCCCCGTCGCAAATAGTATTCCGTATTTTTTTAAAAAACTTTTAAAATAGTTTTTGCGACGGGTCCCGTCGCAAATACCTTTTGCGACGGGACCCGTCGCAAAAACTATTTTTTAAAAAAATAAAAAAAATTAATAATACTAGTATTTGCGACGGGAGTAGTATCCCGTCGCAAATACTATTTTTAAAAAAAAAATAAAAAACTATTAATAATACTAGTATTTGCGACGGGCCTAGTATCCCGTCGCAAATACTATAAAAAAAATAAAAAAAATAAATTATTAATAAATTATTTTAATTAATATAATAATAGAATTATAATTTAGAAATGAAAATAATAAATTATTTTAATTACTATAATAATAGTAGAATTATAATTCAAAAATAAAAAAATAATAGAATATTAATAAATGATTTAATTAATATAATAATATTACAATTATAATTTATAAATAAAAAAAATATTAATAAGTTATTTTAATTAATATAAAAATAATAGAATTATTTTACATTCAAATATTAAAATAATTCAAGTATTACAAAAAAAATAATTAAATTTTAATATTATAAAATTTTAATATATATATATATATATATAATTTTAATATATATATAAAATTTAATATTATAAAATATAAATAATATTATTATTCATATTAATATTGTTATTTAAAAATATAATATTATTAATATTTTATAATGAGACAGAAACTACGAATAGAAAAAAATATATTTTGATTTCACAAATTTCATAACAGAAATACAAACTCTAATCTGAAGGAGGGGGGGAGGGGGGAGGGGGGAGGGGGGGAGGTGGGGGATCTGCAGATGGTGGTGGAGGAAACTCCATCCCTAAAGCATGAGTGAGTTGGCGCATGTACTCCATCTGCTCCTGATGCTGCTGCTGCCACCGACTCGTCTGCTCCTTGTACAGCTGTTGCTGGCATCGACGCTCCTCCTCGTGCTGCTGACGCATCTGCTCCTGCTCTTGTCGGAGACTCTCTATCTGTGCAGGCTGAGATCGCAACTGATCCTCATACTGTGTAGAAGAAGATGCACGAGCACCTCTCGAGCTGGACGCCGACATCGCAGCACTGCCATAATAATCTCCGGGAGTCAGTCGAGAGCCGATACCAACTACCCGGCCCTTCTCGAAGGCATACTGGGTGGCCTGCATCCATGCCGCCTCATCAAACTGACGGGCAGTGGTCTGATCTGATTACTCGGCCTGACTCTCAGGTCGGGCCTGTGCCGCTGCGGCCTCATATGACTCCTATAGTTGCAATTTAAAATTAAAATTGTGAATATATTATATGCAGTTAATTTTTAAACTTGAAAACAAATAATACTGACCACGATGTGATGCTGACGATCACCTCTGAGCTCTCCAGTAGCAGGATCACTATACATCCTCCGATATACGTCGTACTCTGTAATATCGGGGTTCTCGACAGCCTATAAGAATAAAAAATAAACTGTTAATATTTATAGTTATATAAAATATTTATAAATAATGTACGTACCAGATGCTGTCTATGAGTACTGAAAGAACGACTCCCAGATCGATGAGTCACCTCCTGTCTCCCCCGATTCTGCCTCCCCACCGATGATCTCCTCTGAAAGGCACCACTCAACCAGTGCGCACATAATCCATCCCATACCTGGGATGAAATATACTCTGGTCGGTGTGCTCTACATGACTCCTCAAAATCTAACACTCCTGCTTTCTTCATCGCAGCTTTTCTTAAATTGTGCAAAAACTGACGAAGGCGATCACGCATGGCCACCTCCCATGCCTCGTGGATGGCGTCACGCATGGTATCCTCGATCGGATACCATAAACCCTACAAATAAATCAAAATATCAAGTTAGAAATGAAATAATTTTCAAAATAAAAATTATTTATTTACGTACGTACCAACCAATGTCCGAACATAGCCTGCTGCACATCAATGGGAATCTGCTCCCATGTAGTCCACGGCTGAGAGAAATAGTTGCGCAAAATAGCGCTGCCCTGTCTGACTGCTATATGCGGAAAACTAAAAAAATAATAAACATTTATTATGTGAATAGATAAATGAAATCTTAGTCAAATCCACAGGTTATCACACAGGTTATCACACCTCCGCGTGCGTGGATCAAACCCAAGACGTGGACGTCGCTCGGGGACGGGGTCAGGAATCATCAATCGTGCAAGACCGCGCCCCCTCCGCGTACTCCCTGGAGCGCCTGCAGGCTGAGGGTCATCTGTCAGCAACTCATCCGCATCAAAAGTCAGGTCAGCATCCGCCAACGCACGAAATGTGGCGTCGTCCATCTGAAACAGAAAATGTTAATGTTAGCAAATAATTGATAATTACTATTATATATACATATATACATATTATGATTGTATATAAATACCATGGAATGCTATCAGTGTTCATCTTCATCATCATCTTCATATATGTCAATGTCATCTTCATATTCCTCCTCAACATCATCGATATCCATTCGAGTTACAGTTGCTTCATCTCTTACCGTTTCAAATTCATATGTGACATCATTAACATCATCGTCATCACCGACTCTTAAATGTGGGGTGTCGTCATCGATACTCATGTCTCTTTGTAAAAAAGATTGATTTTGAGTACTCTCTTGAAAAACTTCAATTCTTTGCACATCAGTGAAAGCACATTCACTTTGACTAAACTGATTGTCTCGAATTTTGATTTTTATTACACTCCACCAATCAGTCAAGTCTCTTGATGTTGCACAGTACTTTGCATAATAAACTTGATATGCCTGTTGAGCCAATAAGAATGGTTCATTTACTGCGAGAACACTTTTACATTTAATATCGATGATTCCATGAGTCGGATGAACATGCACGCCTCTCTCTGTATCCAACCACCGACATTTGAACATGGTTATGTAATGTTGTCCAAGATAACAGAGTTCAATGATTTCATCAAGTATGCCATAAAAGTCAACTTCATTTTCTCGATGATGAGATCCTCTCAAGCTAACTCCACTGTTCATTGTTTTTTTCGATTCCCCATATGCATGTGTGTGGAATCGAAATCCATTCACCACATATGCATTATAAGTTTTAACAAGTTTGGAAGGTGGGTTACTCAATACACACAGCTGTTTGTCAATTTTATCAGCATGTCGAGACACCTGAAAATTTGTGAAATAATTATCAATATAGTAAACTATACATTGAATGAGTTGCTAGAAGATAAAGAATTTATGTTACCAGTTTTTGAAACCACTGAGAGAAATTTTTCAGTCGACGTTCTTCGAGAGCAGCTACTGTAATTTGTGGAATTTGTTTCTTGATATGATTATCATACAACCTATAAAAACCAAAGTTATTTAATGTAACATAAATGAGAGAATAAGTGATATAAACACTTACAGTACAACTGATGTCATCTCTTCACAGTTGAGCAGAACATACGTATGAGCTCTATGATGTTCATCATCTGAAAGCCAGCGTTCAGAAACTCCACCAAAACCAAGCTCTGACTGGTTGAAAACAGATAATTGATTGTCGATTTCATCAATATTCCTCTCATTCCATCCCATTCGGTTGTGTTTTGAAGGATACTCAGATTCAAAATAATGGGAGCAGAAAAAAGATATTTCCTCTTGCAAATAAGCTTCTGCAATAGATCCTTCAACAGATACTTTGTTGCGTACTTTTCTTTTCAATTTTTGCATGCATCTTTCAAATTGGTACATCCATCGAAACTGTACCGGACCTCCACATTTGGCTTCATATGGCAAATGTAACATCAAATGTTCCATTGAGTCGAAGAAAGATGGCGGAAATATTTTTTCCAGTTTACATATAATTACAACAACATCTTTTTCAAGTTTTCCTAGAGCATCATAATCTGCCGTAGCCGCACAAATTTCCCGAAAAAAATGAGACATGTCTGTTATAGAATCCCAAATCACAGAATTCAAGAGACCTCTTAATCCAATGGGTAGAAGTCTCTCCATTATAACATGACAATCATGACTTTTTAATCCAGTAATATGACCATTCTTTACACATCTACCCAAATTGGAAGCACAGCCATCTGGAAGTCTCAAATCTGCAATCCACTGACAAAATAATAAACGGTTTTATTTAGACAGTGTATAAGCTGCTTTTGGTTTCAGTAACCTTTCTGTTCTGACATTCTCAAATAGTTCCAATTCTGGACGCCTGCAAATTTGGGCAAGATCTAAACGTGCATTTACATTGTCTTTGCTCTTTCCTGGCGTATCCAAAACTGTATGAAACAAATTATCAAAACAGTTCTTCTCAATATGCATGACATATAACATGTGTCGGACCAACAAATCAGACCAATATGGCAAATCCCAAAATATGCTACGTTTAATCCAATTGTGTTCTTTCCCAAAACCAGAAATTTTCTGTTGATTTATTGTGGGACCAAAAGTGATGGGAGGTAATGAAAATACAACTGATTTTAACTCCGAACCTGATAGCATTTTTGGAGGTCCATCCCTTTCAACTGTTCCTTTTCTGAAATGAGATATGTTTCTGCGAAAAGGATGATCAGCTGGAAGAAATCTGCGATGACATTCAAAATAACAAGGTTTCTTTCCATGAATGAGCATAAATGCTTTGTTCTCTCCCATACAGTAAGGACATGATTTCTGACCATGTGTACTCCAGCCAGATAACATCCCATAAGCCGGGAAGTCACTTATTGTCCACATCAATGTTGCTCTCAGTATGAAATTCTGTTTCGTTGTAACATCATATGTACTGACACCAGTACTCCACAATAAATTTAATTCATCAATCAATGGCTTCAAATAAACATCAATATTTTTCTTCGGATGTCCTGGAATTAGTAAAGTCAAAAAGATATATGGCTCCTTCATCAACATCCATGGAGGTAAATTGTACGGAGTTAAAAAAACAGGCCAACATGAATATTGACTACCATAAGATCCAAACGGACAGAAACCATCAGTGGAAAGGCCCAGTCGAACATTTCTAGCTTCTAAAGCAAATGATGGATGCACTCTATCAAAATGTTTCCATGAATCACCATCGGCTGGATGATTCAAGCTTTTATCGGTTGAAATATTCTCTTTATGCCATGACATCATTGTCGCTGTATTCTTAGACATGAATAAATGCTGAAGTCTGGATGTAAGCGGAAAATATCTCAACTATTTTACAGGAATCAAACCAGACTTCCTGTGTTGTCCTTCTTTATATCTCAGTTGCCCACATGTAGGACAACTATCCAACGACTCATTTTCCCCAGAATATAAAATGCAGTCATTTGAACATGCATGAATCTTCTGACAAGTAAGTCCCAAATTTCGAACCAGCCTCTTACTCTCATAGTAATTTGCAGGTAAAACATTTCCTTCGAGTAACAGTGTTTTCAGCAAAGAAAATATCTGGTCAAAACAGGTGTTTGACATTCCGTTATCTGATTTGATAGCCATAAATTTTGCAACTGCTTCTAATTTGCTCATCTTGCAGCCAGGATATAATGCATCCTCAGCAGATTTCAACAACTCATAAAATTCAGACGGTGCCAACTCAGGATTTGAAGCTATATCAGTCGGAGTTTCTGTATGTTGAACAGATGAACCTGCAACATCATGTACTAAATCTTGAAACCGGGATGGATCCGGAATCAAGTTGGTATCACCTGCTCTGGAACTGCGTTCACCGTGTTGATACCAAAAAACATAATCTGGTTGAAAACCAAAACGCAAGAGATGTTCTCCCACTTTGTCAAACGTGTCAAACGTTCTCAATGCACATTTTCTGCAAGGGCATTTTATTTTTCCTTCTGAAACAAATTCTGAATTTGATTCCGCAAATGATAAAAAAGTCTCCACACCCTCAACATATACTGGATTTAAACCAGAACCGTTTGGATTTCTACGTTGATTTATCCATATGCGGTCACCTAATAATGATTGTTGACGACCTCGTTGTTCCATATTTCTCTATAAAATATAAAAGCATTACTGGTTTTGAATAATTTGTTAGAAAAAACACTCAAGTAAAGATTGAATATATTGATAATAAAGCAAAACATGTTACAAATATTGATAATTTTAATATTATATTGATTTTTTATTATTTTAATAATACTAATATAATTTTTTCATAAACATTAATTATATAATAATAACATTATTACATTATTAGTATATTTTATTATTAATATTAAAATAACATAATTTTTTATATTATATACAATTCTCCTTTCATCTGTGTGTTTAACATTCTGTCTCCACATGAAATATTCGCATTCACTTTCACCTCTCCATTGGCGAGTAGGTTGATAATTTTGAAAAATAATGTGAATATTACATGTGGAGACAGAAAACACACAGATGAAAAGAGAATTGTATATAATATAGAAAATTATATTATTTTAATATTAATAATAAAATATACAAATAATGTACTAATTATTGGTAATTATTACTAATTATTACTAATTATTGGTAATTATTACTAATTATTACTAATTAGTGGTAATTATGACTAATTATTACTAATTATTGGTAATTATTACTAATTATTGGTATTTATTACTAATTATTGGTAGTTATTACTAATTATTACTAATTATTACTAATTACTGGTAATTATTACTAATTACTGGTAATTATTCCTAATTATTACCAATTGTTACTAATTATTACTATTTACCGGTAATTATTTCTAATTATTGGTAATTATTACTAATTATTGGTAATTATTACTAATTATTGGTAATTATTACTAATTATTGGTAATTTTTACTAATTATTGGTAATTATTACTAATTGTTACTATTTATTACTAATTATTACTATTTACCGGTAATTATTCCTAATTATTGGTAATTATTACTAATTATTGGTAATTATTACTAATTATTGGAAATTATTACTAATTATTGGTAATTATTACTAATTATTGGTAATTATTACTAATTATTGGTAATTATTACTAATTATTGGTAATTATTACTAATTATTACTAATTATAACTAATTACTGGTAATTATTACTAATTACTGGTAATTATTCCTAATTATTACCAATTGTTACTAATTATTACTATTTACCGGTAATTATTTCTAATTATTGGTAATTATTACTAATTATTGGTAATTATTACTAATTATTGGTAATTATTACTAATTATTGGTAATTTTTACTAATTATTGGTAATTATTACTAATTGTTACTATTTATTACTAATTATTACTACTTACCGGTAATTATTCCTAATTATTGGTAATTATTACTAATTATTGGTAATTATTACTAATTATTGGTAATTATTACTAATTATTGGTAATTATTACTAATTATTGGTAATTATTACTAATTATTGGTAATTATTACTAATTATTGGTAATTAATACTAATTATTGGTAATTAATACTAATTATTACTAATTATTGTTAATTATTACTAATTATTACTAATTATTGGTAATTATTGTTAATTATCCCTAATTATTGGTAATTATCCCTAATTATTTGTAATTATTACGAATTATTGGTAATTATTACTAATTATTACTAATTATTACGAATTATTGGTAATTATTACGAATTATTGGTAATTATTACTAATTATTGGTAATTATTCCTAATTATTGGTAATTATTACTAATTATTGGTAATTATTACTAATTATTCCAAATTATTGGTAATTATTACTAATTATTACTAATTATTGGAAATTATTACTATTTATTGCTAATTAATACTATTTATTGCTAATTAATACTAATTATTGCTAATTAATACTAATTATTGCTAATTAATACTAATTATTGGTAATTAATACTAATTATTGGTAATTAATACTAATTATTGGTAATTAATACTAATTATTACTAATTATTGGTAATTACTGGTAATTATTACTAATTACTGGTAATTATTACTAATTACTGGTAATTATTACTAATTACTGGTAATTATTACTAATTACTGGTAATTATTACTAATTACTGGTAATTATTACTAATTACTGGTAATTATTACTAATTACTGGTAATTATTCCTAATTATTTCTAATTATTACTATTTATTACTAATTATTACTATTTATTACTATTTACCGGTAATTATTACTAATTATTACTATTTATTACTAATTATTGGTAATTATTACTAATTATTGGTAATTATTACTAATTATTGGTAATTATTACTAATTATTGGTAATTATTAGTAATTATTGGTAATTAATACTAATTATTGGTAATTAATACTAATTATTGGTAATTAATACTAATTATTGGTAATTAATACTAATTATTGGTAATTAATACTAATTGTTACTAATTATTGGTAATTATTACTAATTATTGGTAATTATTCCTAATTATTGGTAATTATTACTAATTATTGGTAATTATTACTAATTATTGGTAATTATTACTAATTATTCCTAATTATTGGTAATTATTAATAATTATTGGTAATTATTACTAATTATTAATAATTATTGGTAATTATTACTAATTATTGGTAATTAATACTAATTATTGTTAATTAATACTAACTATTGGTAATTAATACTAACTATTGGTAATTAATACTAACTATTGGTAATTAATACTAATTATTGGTAATTAATACTAATTATTACTAATTATTGGTAATTACTGGTAATTATTACTAATTACTGGTAATTATTACTAATTACTGGTAATTATTACTAATTACTGGTAATTATTACTAATTACTGGTAATTATTACTAATTACTGGTAATTATTACTAATTACTGGTAATTATTACTAATTACTGGTAATTATTACTAATTACTGGTAATTATTACTAATTACTGGTAATTATTACTAATTACAGGTAATTATTACTAATTACGGGTAATTATTACTAATTATTACTAATTATTATTAATTACTGGTAATTATTACTAATTATTACTAATTGTTACTATTTATTACTAATTATTACTATTTATTACTATTTACCGGTAATTATTACTAATTATTACTATTTATTACTATTTACCGGTAATTATTACTAATTATTAGTAATTATTACTAATTATTGGTAATTATTACTAATTATTGGTAATTATTACTAATTATTGGTAATTATTACTAATTATTGGTAATTATTACTAATTATTGGTAATTAATACTAATTATTGGTAATTAATACTAATTATTACTAATTATTGGTAATTATTGGTAATTATTACGAATTATTGGTAATTATTACTATTTATTGGTAATTATTACTATTTATTGGTAATTATTACTAATTATGTGTAAATATTACTAATTATTGGTAATTATTACTAATTATTCCTAATTATTGATAATTATTGGTAATTGTTCCTAATTATTAGTAATTAAATGAATAATTACTAATAATTAGGAAGAATTACCAATAATTACAAATAATAACATTATTAGTATATTTTATTATTAATATTAAAATAATATAATTTTCTAATTTATATACAGTTCTCCTTTCATCTCTGCGTTTTCTCTCTCCACATACAAATAATACATGGGAAGACAGCAAACACACAGATGAAAAGAGAACTGTATATATATAAAAAATTATATTATTT
This sequence comes from Viscum album, assembly GCA_963277665.1. Taxonomy (NCBI): domain Eukaryota; kingdom Viridiplantae; phylum Streptophyta; class Magnoliopsida; order Santalales; family Viscaceae; genus Viscum; species Viscum album. The sequence goes on along the minus strand of OY728142.1, from coordinate 592,062,498 downwards.
TAATATTAATAATAAAATAGACTAATAATGTAATAATGTTATTATCCCTAATTATTGGTATTTATTACAAATTATTAATATTTATTCTTAATTATTAAAAATTATTACTAATTATTCCTAATTACCATTAACTATGAACAATACTAATAATTTAAATTTATTAAGTAATAAAACAATATAAACATAATTAAATTACAACTAATTAAGAATAATTGAAACTAATAAAAAATTAAAAATAAATATTAAATTAAATTTAACATAAATACCTTAAAAATTGATCTGCTCTGATCGTTCTTCAAAACTTTAATATCAGCTCCGGAGAAAAAAAATTAAACTGAAGAAAAACTCAACTTTAGAAACGCAAGTTTGAGAGCAGGAGAAGATAGAGAATGAGAATGATTTGAAAAAAACGGATGGGGGTATTTATAGGTTAGATTATTTGCGACGGGTCCATTTGCGACGGGATTCCCGTCGCAAATAGTGTTATTTGTGACGGTACCCGTCGCAAATACCTTAGCCAACATTTATTACGGTCAACGGTTAAATAGTTATTTGCGACGGGTCCCGTCGCAAATAACCACATGCCGACATATTATTTGCGACGGGGGAATATTCCCGTCGCAAATACCTTTTACCGCCGCCGGTTATTTGCGACGGGAGAATATTCCCGTCGCAAATAGTTTTCCCACGATTTGGCGCGCATCGCGGGAAAACTATTTGCGACGGGGAAAGCAATCCCGTCGCAAAAGCCTAATTATTTGCGACGGGTAAATACCCCCGTCGCAAATAAGTTTTTAACGGGACTATTTGCGACGGGAATAAATCCCGTCGCAAATACGCATTTTTCTCGTAGTGTTTCTTTGTGGTATTTCCATCGTGGAACTCTGGGAGACCTATGGGGGTCTCGGGGTCCCTACTGAGTATTGTCATACTCATCCCTGCACGGGCTTCACCCGCACCTTGTTGTGTCTTGTGCAGAGGATGAGCAGCTGGGCTGAGACTTAAGGGAGCCAGGACCAAGCGCTGCACGGAGGAGACGGGATAACATGAAGTGTTGTGGAGATGATTTGTACCTACCCTTCAGGTAGGATCCTCGGTGGACGATCCATGAGTTGTTTTCTCTTTTTAGTTGTACTCGTACTTTTCAGTTGGGCTTGTATTCTGGCTCCCTTTACTTTCAGTACACTTTTAACTATAGTAGTTTACTTCGTGGTTGTGCATGTTTCATTCTTAGACTATGTGTTTGCATGTTTAAAGGCAATGCCTTCCTGTTTTTCAGGGATATGCCTTTTGGTGCTAGTCGCCAACCCCTATCCTATGGAAGGCGAGCTTGGGGTAGTCACGGCACGGGCCCTAGGGGACAGGTCGTGATATATATATTATGTATTATATATTATGTCTTATATATTATATGTTATATATTATATGTTATATATTATATGTTATCTGTTATATGTTATATATTATATATTATATATTATATATTATTAAATATTAATTATTGATTATTGATTAATAATTAATAATTATTGATTACTAATTATTTAGTGTGTATCTATTTGTTATGTATTACTTATTTTTCCAATTAAAATATATATATATAAGTATATTAAATTCAATTTATTGACCACATGAAGAGCCTGCTGGAGTGGTAAAGTCTTTGGAGAATAATCAAGAGGTAAGAGGTTCAAATCTCAACAAACACAGAATTTCTATATATGGCATGGGAATGTGTATAGACATTGACTTATGCATGGAGATGATCATGTGTGTGGTAATAAAAAATAAATAAATTACAAAAATATAAAAAAATAATAAATAAATAAATAAATTATGAAAATATAAAAATAATAAATAAATAAATAAATAAATAACTAATATAAAAAATTAAAAATTAAAAAAATTAAAAAAATTAAAAATTAAAAATAAAAATAAAAAAAAAGTTAAAAATGGTTTAGAGACGGTTTAAACCACCGCTAAAAACTCATCGCTAAATCATTCTATGACGGTTTTAAAAAACCACCACTAATTATTTCTCGACACACGATTTAGCAGCAGTTTTCCAAAACTGCCGCTAAATACAAATTTTGGCGTAGTGTACACTTATAAAAAATTACATCTCAAGTTTCATTATAATTATAATTTCCTTTATTTTTCTCCTTGTAATCATCATTAGAATATTCTTTATGGTATCTCCTTAAGTAACCTTTCATACTTCTATATCTACCTTTTGAAACATAGGTTCTATCATTCTTATCACTACTGAGTAATTTAGAATCGGAAGAGTAAGTAGTAACATATGATTTAAAAACAATTCCATTCCTTTTTGAATTATCTTCTTTATTGATATTTTTAAGTTCTAAATAATATTTTTATAATGATCCAATAATCTCCGCAAGATTATATTCCTTTAAATTCTTACTTAAATCTATAGCTACCATTTTAGAATGCCACTTCTTAGGAAGTTCTCCAAGAACTCTTTCAACAATAACATGATTTTCAAGAATATCTCCCAAAGAACTCATACCATTTACAATACTAGTAAATATATGAAACATTTTATTAATAGTTTCATCATCACCCATTTTAAATTCTTGACATTTAACTCTTAACATGCCCAACTTAGTTCTAATAAGTTTATCGGAACCAAGATGTGTTACTTGTATAATTTCCTAGCTGTAATGAGCAGTTTTACATAATGAAACATGAGTATAAACATTCTTATTTATTATAAAATATAAAATATTCATCACCTTATAATTCAAAACATACTTTACCATATCATTTCTGAATAATGATCCAGGTTCACCTTTAGCCAGCTTGTATGGGTTTTCCATGATCATCTAGTGATCAATGCTAAGTTGCTTCAAGAAATCTTCCATTTTAGATTTCCAATATCTAAATTCACCTTGATATTCTATAAAACAAAAAAAACTACACAGTTTAACCCATTATAATATTTAGTATAGCATTTAATGATAAGAATTAATATCCTTGTAATGTTTCTTGAAAATAATAAAGTCCAACTCTTCATATACCAATCAATTTAAATTTGAATATTTCAAGTTCCAGAATTTCAGCATGTGTAACAACCCAAAACATTATCAATGGAAATTACCTTCTTATAATTATTTCATATAGTATAAACCGCATAAAATCACTTTGAGAACATAATTAAAACTTTACAAATGATGAATGAATGAAATAAGAGGTAATTCTAGAAATTAAGGAACCTATCTCAATGGAATAGTAACTTGACCTTTGGAATAGTAATGTGACCATTAGGAATAGTAATTTGGTCAATATAATGGTAACCTCATATATAAAAGTATAAATAAAATTTAGGCATCTTATAAATGAAAATATGATATAATTATATCATAGTATTAGTAAATAAATATTTTAAAAAATATTAATTAAGTGTTGGTATTTTTAGAAAACATACATGTTTATTTATAATTTTATAATTAATATAATTATTTAAAGGAAAATTTATTTCCTTAAAATATATTCATAAATTAACATGTTGATGTATTAATATTATAATATAATGTTATGAGACCTTAATTGATTTTTTAAAGTGTTATAAAATTAGTTATAATTTTAAAATCAATATTTTCTAAGTGATAATTTAATTAAAAATTAAATTTATCATATTTAGAAAATTATTTTTATAAAATAGAGTTTATTTTTTAATTCTATATGTCAAAAATTGGTTAGGGTTAAAATTTTGGGATTTTTCTAAAATACTTGAATTTTTTGAATAGTAAAATATGATAATTTACGATAAAAGCTAAATACATGAATTTTTTAGTCATTATTGGTGTAAGGACAATATAAGCCCAAAATCTCAAACACTCCTTCATTATTTTAATATATTCAGTGATAAGGTTCAAACTATTCATAGTCTTGATCCAAAATAATAAACTAATGAATAAAATAATGGGAAAACACCCCTCTCCTCCCCTATAAATACCACCCCTCACCACCTCTTATCCCCACACCTTAAAAGCCTTGAAGCTTGTAAAAGGTCTACTAAATACTCTTCCCAAGACCCTAACCCATTTTCCAGGAACCCTTGGTATCATCAAAAGACCAAACCCTTTTCCCTAAGGAGCTTCTCAAGGAGGATAAACTCAAGAGGTAAAATCCTCTTTCTTTTTCTTTTAATTTCTTTTAAATTTCAGTTCTTTTATTATCCTCTCATAACATCCACTTATCCAAGTGAAATTATAAATATATTATATTTTATATAATATAATTTTTATTTTAATGGAATAATTCATCTTCTAATCTCTTTTCTTTTCCTTTTATTCTAAAAAAGAAAATATTGCCTGTAGTGAGTCGATTTACCACCACTGTGGACGATGCATTTTCATTTTTTACTATTGCATTCAAGGATGGTCATAAAACCATAATTATGGTTAAATAATACTTTATTATAAATATTATAAGTTATATAATATTCTGTAATCAATATATAAACATGATATTAAATAAAATGATATGAGTTCATGATGGTCGTAAAATCCTCCAAATAAATTAAATCATTTTCATTAATTATTTATCTATTGATTCATCCTCATACCATATAACCAAAATATATATAAGATAATTTAATCTTATGAAAGTTAATTAATAACATATAATTCTAGTTCTGGATCATTATTCAAATTTTAAATGAACTTCCATTCTCATATACAAACGAATCGGTCATGAAAACCAAGAAATCAAACACTCTCGAAAGATGAAATTAAACTCTAAAACTTGTATAAAAGCCCATAAATTAACTAAATAAAACTATAATGAATCAAATTAATTTATAAAAGTTTATATTTTTTTTAATTAATTAATTTAATTTGATTAACTGGGATATTAAAGTGAATAAATCATTTTAATGTACGGTAAGGGGATTCTCGAACCCAACTCTCTTTTTTTTATTTTACCCTCTTTCACTCCATTTTGAATATGGATGTTTCTTTAATGTTCCTTAAATATAATTTATTTTTACTTAACTTTTCTTTTCTAGGATATAAATGTTTCTAATCTAGTTTTATGACAAATGAAAATATTTTTCCAAAATAACTCTTTTTTTTTCAAAAATATATCTTTTACTTCTCGTGAGATTGTTTCTTCTTCACTCAATATTGATGATTATTATACCAAGTATGTTATTACCTATTTATTTTGTGAATCCCAAAGTTTATTCATGAATGTATGAATTGTTAAATGAAACTCATTCCTTTGCATGGGTTATTTTATGTCCAATATTGATATATGTTCTATGTGGCATGCATGATAACGTAAATGTTATGATGTTACGGGTGTGCCTGAAATTATATAGCACTCTAACGCATTGGGTAATGTGATGTATCTCATGAGATAATGTGAAATATGTGTGAACATGATGCTATCTTTATTCACAACTATTTTTAGTGGATAACCACTAAGACATGATGTTTCATTTTTATGCATTGCCACATTCCATGCCATTATCTAATGTTTCCTATCATGATTATGATGAAGATACAATGCTTAAGTTATCATGATGATGATTATGTTCATCCATGTTATATTGTTTCATGTCTCTTATTCATCCTCTTACTAGGATTTTAGATCACCCCGTCTTTTTATGTATATCCTCAAGTAAATACTTGTATTAAGGAGAACATTAGGGATAATAAGAAGCTAGAGAAGAAGGAATTAAATAAATATTAATGTTTTGTTATGTAAAAGTTATGTATGGTCCTAATTTTACCAAGAAACTAAACATTTATATCCTCGTTTTTTATAACTATTATATTGCTTATCTTTAAAATTATGCAATATATATGTAATAAAAGTAGGATTTTTATAGTTGGTATTAGAGTATAGTTTAGTTAATTTGGGAATTAAGATTAGAGATCTTTAGTTAAAACCCGAAGTATGAGAATAAGTATATGTAAGAACCCAAGAGGAAAATTCTAATAATAGATATCCCACAAGATATTCATTTAGAGTAAATTTAAAAAAGGAATAAATTATTTATTCATGACTTCTTTACTTGTGTTTTGTTCAGAAATTTTATATTTTAGAACATGGTGGTAACTAGGAGAAACCGGGCAAACAACTCATGCAAGGGACAATGTAGAGATTGCCCAAATGACATCGCCAATTCCTTGGAAGGTGGAGTTAAAAATTTCATAGAGATTATTACCCAACTATCTCAGGCTGTTAACAATAACCTCAATAATTTAGAACTTCCTCCTTCACCTAATAGGTAGAAACTAGAAATTGAGTCTTTTATGTGGAAACAACCACTAACATTTAGTGGATATTCTAATCCACTAGTTGCAGAACAGTGGGTCAACTCAATATAGAAGATCATTTATATTATTTTTTTATGATATAGATAAGGTGACTCTGGCCGTTAATCATTTAGATATAGAGGTTGACCAATAGTTAGTGTTGATTAAGAACACCAAGATGATGGATGAAATTGAAGATATAGAGTGGGTTGTCTTTAAGATAATGTTTCTTAACAAGTATTTCCCTTAGACTCTTCATACAAAGATGGAGAGATAATTCATAGAGCTAAATTAAAATTAAGGTAAATTTTTCATGGCCTACTAAGAAAATATCACAAGGCTTTGAAGGTACACTTAGGGTTTTTTTTATCAAAAATGATAGCAAAATTGATAGATTCTTTAGTGGTTTAAAACCACACCTTTGACAGGATATAGAAATTTGATACTTTGGGATTTATAAAGAAGTTTTTTGATGTGATATCAAAGTGTAGATGGAGTATATATAATGTTTTTTTGGCTATGGAGATAAGAAACTAAAGATGATGTTTCAAGATAGTGGATCTAATGAAAAAGGTGGAAAGAAAACTCAACCACTACATGTCAAAAAATGTGGGAAGAAGAATCATGGGAACTTCCTCAAAGGGATAGTGAAATGCTTTTAAGTATGGGAGAGAAGGCCACAAATCTCATTAATATCATAGAGACATGAGGAAGTTAGAAAATGTGGTGGAATAATGGAGAGTACCACCCATGGTCCAATGTTTTAACTGTAGGGAGAAAGGGAACTATGAGAGCTAGTGTAATAAACATTAAATCCTTGAGGGCAATTAGAATCAGTAGTCACAAAAGCCAAAAGAGTAAGGGAAAGATTATTACATTAATACTATTTAGGTGGATCCTAAAAATGATGTGGTGATAGGTATGTTTGTTATTCATTAAATAATAGTAAATTTACTGTTTGATTTTGGTTCTATGCATTCTTTCACATCTTGTAATTTTATTAGAACAATTCAAACACCCCCTCAAAATATGGAGGTTGAGTTATTTGTGAGAAAAAAAAATAAAGAAATTATTTCATAAAAAGTATATGAATCCTCCTCAGTTAATGTTTGTAGATTTAACCTCCCATAAAATATTTCCCCACTTACTTTGGTGGATTTTGATTCAATATGGGGAATGGATTGGATATTTTTATACAAAGACAACATCAACTGTTGGGAAAGGGATATCACGCTTCATAACCTAATGTATCCTTTAATTCTACACAAGTGTAACAATGAGGATGAATCTCCTTCATATTCATAATCTCAAGTATGGATATTATTTCCTTATGAGCAAGCATATCTAGCTCAAATTATTGAGACAAATGATAGAATCATGATCTAATACATACCCATTATGAGGGACTACACTGATGTGTTCCCCAAATAATTTTATGGTCTTCCTCCAAACCGAGAGGTTGAGTTCTTAATTGAACTTATTCCTAGATCTCTACCTATATCAAATAAACCTTATATAATGGCCACCATTGATTTGGAGAAACTAAATAAGTAGTTACAAGAGAATCTGGATAAGGGTTTTATACACCTGAGTGCTTCACCATGGGGTGCACCAGTCCTCTTCATCAAGAAGAAGGATATATCAATGAACCTTTTCATTGATTATCGTGAGATCAATAAAATCACAATAAATAAAAAGTATCCCCTTCCATGGATATATGACTTGTTCAATCAACTGCATGGTTCCAATTATTTATCTAAGGTGGAACTTCGGTTTGGTTATCACCAATTAAAGGTGAGTAAGGAAGATATTCCCAATACTACCTTTTGAAGAAGGTATGGACACTATGAGATCATAGTGATTCCCTTTGGACTCACTAATACTCCATCAATATTCATGGACTTAATTAATAGAGTCTTTATAGATTACATAGATATAATATCCCAAACTTTTATAGAGTTTAATTGGGATTTAATTCTGGTGTTTTTTATTTATGTACCTTTAAATTCGGTTTTACCTTAGGGTGTGTTTGGGTGGAAATTAAGAAAAATGGATTGTGCATGACTAGCGCACGGTTAAAGAAAACCATGCAACCAGCTTAGTAAACTATGCAACCTTGGACAGTGAGGGTTCACATAGCTGGCACATATTTTGACAAATCATGCACCCCTAAAACAATAGGTTCATGGTTGGCACACAGTTTAGGAAAATTGTGCACCTCTACCCAGAAAACCGTTTGTGACTTTTAAAGTGGCTTAAAATTTAATTTTAAAATCCCTCGAACCCCCAAAACTCACCCATTTCAACCCTCACTTGACCCTAGGCAGTCTTTCATTATTTTGGATCTCTCAGAATGAGTTCCAATCCCACCCAACCTCCATTATTTGTGATCTGAATCCTAGATCAAATATCTTCTCTCTCTTGGTAAGTGGATTTCATCCCGATAATTTCCCTCTCATTCTACTTATTTATATCAATATTTTTATGAGATGTAATCTTATACTTTTTTAAATATAGATATATATTTTTTGAATCTAGATCTAGGTTTATGGGCCTAAATTGGGAATTAAAGAGATCTTATTTTGTTGATCTTGGTTTAGTTTTTTTGTGAAACAGACCTAAATTTATTTCATTGTGCTGCCATGTTTTGGAGATTTATATTGGGAAATAATTTTCAACAAATCAAGGTATGTGGTCTAATATTAAAATCCCATAGTCATGATCTTGATTACATATGTGCAAGTTGATAATTTCTAGAGTTGTTTAGAAATTGAAATTCCTAAATTTAATTAATTAATTTGGTCAATTAATTAATTAGGAAACTCTTAGGTTTAGGGATTTTTGAATTAAATAAATAATTGGGGAATTAATTATGAGATATTGGGATTTTGAATTTGATAATTAATAGTTTAATTAATTATATCATATTGATATTGTTTAAATTTTATGAATTAACTATTGAATTAATTTATGATAATTATTTAATTGTGAATTGGGGATAATTAATTTGTGAATTAATTATTGGACGTCAAATTGAGGAATTATTAATTAATAATTTAATTAATTAATGGACTTGTATTAATTTATTTTTTAATTAATTAATGGAAGATCGTGATGGTTAATTGTGATAAAAGGATTAATGTTGATTAATCCTGCTTGTTGTGATATGTGATATATGTGATATAAATGATTGTGTGATATATGTGTGTGGTACATGGTCTACTACTTCCAAAGTTGTGGTGATAAATTATTGATAAATATGTTGGTATGATACTTCTAAAATCCCACATGTTCAAGACATGGTCTGCTACTTATAAATCCCATCGTAATATATATATATATATATATATATATATATATTTGTGTGTGTGTGTGATCGGGACATGGTTTGCTACTTCTTAAGCCATTATTGAGATATATATATATATATATATATGGGGGGTACATGGTCTACTACTTCCCAAGCCCATGAGGTCTTAGACATGATGATCGAGTCCCAAATTGCTGGCATTGAACTATGGTTCCAATCATCCGTTTTAATAATTGAAATAGAATGGATAATGAAATTCCATTTATTTAATAAATTTTGAATTGATAATGTGGAATGGTTCAGACTTAATCACAGGCTGAAGCATGTATTTAGGTATGGGTATCCTCAGGAACCCGTTGGTCTATGTGGTTTAATAATGATTAATTTATAATGTGATAACTATTTACTTATGCATTGTAATTATTTATCTATATAGCTTTATACACATGTTATTGACTAGATTTGTTTTAGACACTGATGGTGGTGGCCTACTGAGTTGTACTCACACCCTACTCAGGCTATTTTATCGATGCCAAAATAGACTTTGTGTTTTCTGGATAGGTTAAGGGAAAAGGCCCTGAGTTAGATATTTGAGTTTGGATGGGGCTTGGATGAGGGAATCAAATGTGGTTCGGGACCTATTTGGTAGTAGTTAGTGTCTTTATTTTTAGTTTTAATTTTAGAAACTTGACACTAACATTAGTATGTCATGTTTTCTATTTCATTTGGATATTGTATTTCTTGCATTTATTCTATTGAGATATTGGTATTATTTGTGGTTATGTATGCTTATGTTTTTTCCTATTTATTTATCTGGTGTTTTACTCTGATAAAAGAGGGTATATTCTTCCCATGACTAACTTACCAGACCATCACTACTATTCAGAAGCCTCTGGTACACAAGGAGGCACACCTGAGGTCTTGTAACTGACTGGCTCAAGGCACAGGTGCATGGCACCTAGGATGAGATGTTACAAATTGGTATCAAAGGTCCAATTTTATTTTTTTTCTTATTTTTTATTACTATTTGGGAAAGGTAGATAAAATACTAAGAAGGGTCAGGGTCTTGGTAATGAGATCATGCATGGGATTTGTAGACCCATGTATGAGGGGAAACCCAAGTACTTAGGGTGGGATTGTTGTTATTATTGTCTGTTATTACAATTGAATTTCATTTCACCTTGGATGATGCACTTGTTGTGTGTTGTGATAATTGTTATTGATATTTCTAAAAATTGACTTGTGGTCCAAAATTTCATGAGAGTTTATACTTCATGCATTATTCTAGGCATTCGGGATTATTTTTCGACATACATCATTTTAGACATGCATGGGAAAATGGTTTTTGTGTAAGTTATTGAACTTATAATTTTTTCCCTTTCTTGTGAAAGTGAATTGAAAATAGTGCCTAATATGAATTTGAGAATTGTAAAATGATGAAAAAAGAGAATAAATGGTTGTCTAAAAGAAAAACTTGATATGAGAATGTGTTTACCCTCATTAACTAGGACCTAGGTATATGATGGTTAAGGTTAATAATAGTTCCATATTTTTGAATGTGTAGAGAGACTTGGGGGAAATACTTGTTGTGAATCGTTGTGATTTTCTTCTTACATAAATTTAATAAAAAAAATTATAATTCCTAATATGTTTTTTTTGTAATTTTAATTATATGTCTCCATGATGAATCCTATTGAGAGGACAGTATAAGGAGGTGGCTAGATATGGTTTACCAGTAGTGGAACCTGAGGCATGGATAGTGTTGGATGGGGAATCGGGGGAGAAGTTCTAAGTGAACTTCACTCACTTTATAAAATTAATGGAAAGAGACCTATGGTGGGTTGTGAAGAGCATGTCTGACTTGATGAGGGAGTTTTAGTTGAAGACCCTCCCACTTTTACTGGATAGGGTGGACCTAAGGGAGTTGAGTTTTGGATCGAGTCCATCCAGACTATACTTGACCACTTGGAGACTCCTTCTAGGAGGAGGTTCAAGATAGCTGCTTACATGTTACATGGACAAGTAAAGTGTTGGTGGGACATTCAGACTCAGGATGGACAACTGGAGACTATAAAGTGGAAGGACTTTTAGGAAATGTTCTTTGATAAATTTTATCTAGAGATGCTCAGGAAGAAGAGAGAAGCTGAGTTCATGAGGTTGACTCAGGGGAATATGTCTTTGATGGACTATGTTGGATGCTTCATAGATGTTTAGCACTTTTCTTCAATTTTGTAATGATACAAGTCAATTGTGGAAAAGAGGTTTCAGGATATACTTAAGTGTGAAATTAAGTCCCAATTAAATATCTTTAGGCTAAATAAATTTTTGTAAGTGGTAAATCGGGCTCTCATCTCGGAGGGGAACCTGAAGGAATCTTATAGTAGCAGACAAGTAGTTTCTTCTACATGTTTTGGAGGTGTGAATATTAAAAATATGAAGTGTCATTACGAGAATTTCTCTTGGAGTAGTGGTAATAAGGGTGTCCAGGGGTAAGGTGTAGATACACAAGACCTTACAAATGTATTTTTTCCACCATTGTGGTAGGGCAGGAAACTTTCAGAAACATTTTCCCTAACCACAAGTGGAGTGTTGAGGTTGTAGAAATATGGGAAATCTACAGAGGTTCTATAGGAACTCAAGACAAACAGTTAGTGAAGGAGTATATAGACAGAGAAAGGGTGTGTGGATGGGATCTTCTACACCTAATCAGATTGGTAGAGGGAGTTATACTGGATGAGAAGGTATAGGTAGTGGATGTTGTGCTTCTGGGTAAGAGCATCCACATTAGTAGAGTGGTGAAACTCAGGGGAGTCATACGGCATCATAGGGAATAGGGACAAGATAGTTTCATGTGGTGTAGCCTACACTTGTGGATAGTGAGGTTGGGCCATCGATAGTGTGAGGTACTATTCTAGCAGCTTCTACTTTAGCTAGTGCCTTATTTGGTACTAGAGCCTCTCATTCCTTTATATCTAAAAAACTTGTTAATGGTTTGATCTTGGTGGTGGAGTTCATGAGTGGAACTATGATGATAGATACACCATTGGTAGTACAGTCTATAGACATCTTTATGTGTAAAGGATGTTCTCTTGAAGTCATAGAGTATCATTTTATGTTGGATCTATATATCTTTGACAATACAAGATTCAACTTAATTATGGGTATGGACTGTCTAGTCGCATACTGAGATCACATAGATTGTTACCGGAGGAGAGTGAATTTTAAGTCTCCTATGGGTAACTAGTATGTTCACCATGGGAAGTGGGGTATCCAAGAAGGCCAAGGAGGTCCAATCACTGAGAAAATAGGAGAGCTCATAGCCCATGTTTCTAGTCTTTTTAAGGATGATAGAGGTGTAAAACTTGATGTTTGTTCACCAGTAGTGGAATAATTTCATGATTTTTTCCCTGAATATTTTTCAGGGATGCCACCTAAGAAAGTTGTAGAATTCACTATTGAGATCATACCAAGGTATGATCCAGTATCTATTCAACCGTACATAATGGCACCGAAAAATATTCAAGAGCTCAAAAACAAGCTGGGATAGTTGGAGGATAAGGGGTTTATCTGACCGAGTATGTCACCTTAGGGTTCACCTATATTTTCTACAAAGAAGGAGGATGGGAGTTTGTGGTTGTGTGTCTATTACTGAAAGTTTAACCAAATGACTGTGAAGAATTAGTATTCTCTTCTATATATCGATGATCTGTTTGACTAGTTGAGAGGATCTTGTGTGTTATCGAAGATTGAATTGAGATTAGGGTATCCTCAGTTGAGAGTTTGGACTTCTAATATACTGAGTACTACTTTCATAAGCAGTTATGGACTATATGAGTTCATTATAATGCCTTTTGGGGTGATGAATGCACTAGTAGTGTTTATGGACTTGATGAACCAAATATTTCATCCGTACCTAGATCATTTTGTGGTAGAAATTATTGATGACATCTTGGTGTACTCCAAGAATCATGAAGATCATGACCAACATCTTGACATCATCTTGAGTACACTGAGAGAGAATCATATATAAACCAAGCTATCTAAGTACTAGTTTTGGATCGATCAGGTACACTTCTTGGGGAATATCATCTCATAGGAAGGTGTGTTAGTGGATCCATAGAATTTTCAGGTAGTGGCTTCTTGGGATAATCCCAAGAATGTATTCAATATCTGTAGAATTCTAGGGTCAGCTAGGTATTATCAAAGATTTATCTAGGAATTTTTCTGTTTTGAAGCCCCACTTTCATTATTGACTAAGAAAGGGAAAAAATTTGAATGGTCAGAAGCTTTTTATAATTCCTTCCAATAGTTGAAGAATCACTTGAAATCAAAACCAATCTTGATCCTACCTAAGATGGGTGAGGAGTATATGGTATATTGTGATGATTTTAGGATTAGACTCAGAGTAGTGTTGATGCAAGGAGATTGATTCGGAGCATATGGGTATCAATAGTTGAGGCCACGTGATCAAAATTGTCCTACGCATGACATCAAGCTAGTGATAGTGGTTTATTCTCTAATGTGCTGACAACATTATATTTTGGGTGAGAAGTTTAAAGTGTTTTCTGATCACATGAGCTTAAGGTATATCTTCTCATAGTGATATTTGATTCTTTGACAGTGCAGATGGGTGGAGTATATACAGTCATTTGATTTTGACATAGCATATATTCTCAGGAAGGGAAACAGTGTGGCTAACACTTTGAGTAGAAAAAATCAGACTAAGGTGGTACAAGAGTCTAGTGCTAGGTGGACGATGATGACTTTGTTGGCTAAAATGCATGTGGTGGTTCGGAATAGTTAGGATAAAATGAATCTTGTATCGGTTATAGTAGAGTCTACACTTTTGAGATAGATCCAATAAATGTAGTATAAGAATACATGGTTCTTTACCTTGAGGGAAAGTATTAAAGGTGGTGATTTACCATTAGATTTAATCATAAATGAGGATGAGTTCATCTATATTAGGAATCGGGTTGTTGTAACTACGAGCATGCAAGAGGATCTCATGCAGGAATTTCGTACCTTGAAGTGGGAAATATATCTAGGTGTGACCAAAATGTATTGTGATCTATGATGATTGTTTTGGGGGACATGCATGAAAAAGAATATAGTGGGGTTCATGACATGATGCTACAACTATCAATAGGTGATGGAAAAGAATCAACGACCTCAAGGTTTTCTACATCCATTTCCCATTATAGAATGGAAGTGGGATGACATGACTATGAACTTTGTGGTGGGTATTCTAAAGACATTTAGGAAGAATGAGTCTATCTAGGTTATTGTGGATCAACTGATGAAATTAGCACATTTATTTCCTATATGGGAGACTTTCTCAGTAGAGAATCTGTGAGACTTGTATGTTCAGGATATATTCAATCTGCATGGGGTGCCACAGACTATTGTTTTAGATCAAGATTCAAGTTTTACTTTCTGTTTCTAAAATTCTTACAGAAGGTGCTTGGAATGCATGTTTTATTGATTATGGATTTCCACCCACAGACAGATGGGTAGTCAGAGTGTATTATAAAGATTCTTGAGGATGTGCTATGATCATGTGTCCTTGACTTTGGTGGGACTTGGGAGAAGCACTTGACTTTAGTTGATTTTCCTATAAAATAGTTATCAGAAAACTATAAAAATGGAACCATATTAGGATCTTTATGGTAGGCCATGAATATCACGGTCATGTTGGATAGAGGATAGTGAGTCAGAGATGTTGGGATCCAGTTTCTTGCAAGAGACATCAGTGCAGGTACAGCTGATTCGGAAGTGTTTGGGTATGGATCAGAGTAGGTGGAAGTCATATTCTGACAAACATAAACAATCCCTAGAGTTTATAGATGGTGATAGTGTGTTCCTTCAAGTGTTTCCTAGGATGAATCACCATAGGATGCGGAGATAAGGAAAGTTGGCGACCGAGTTTGTTGGACATTTTGAGGTTGTAAAGAGAATCGGTTCAGTGGAATATTGATCAGATCTTCCATAGAAATACAGTGTTATACATGATGTTTTCCATTTATCACAACTATGTTAGTATCACCCCAAACCTTGTCATGTGATAAATGTGGATGAGGTTTACCTTAAGATAGATGAATCCTTTGAGGATAATCTGATACATTTGTTAGATCATAGTGAGAAAGTGTTGCAGGGAAATATTGTGCTGATGGTTTTTGTTTTTTGGAAACATGGTTGTGTGCAAGAAGAAACATGGTAAAGGGAAGTTGATATGTAAGATCAGTGGCCTTATATTTTTGGCTTGGAATATTATAGATGCTTGGGAGTGAAACTAGAGGATGAGATATTATAATGTGGTGAGATTGTATGATCCCAACTTTTTCTAGATTTTACTCAGGCTTGAATTCATGTACTTTTTGTTTTTATTTAAGTACCTTTCAATTGATTTTTACTATGGGGTGTGTTTCAGTGGAAATTAAGAAAAATGAATGGAAAATGGATTGTGTATGGTTGGCTCATTTTAAGAGAAAATTGTGTGCCCATCCCAGGAAACTGTACAGCCCTGGACAGTGAGGGTTCGCATGGATGGAACACAGTTTGAAAAACTGTGCACCCTAAAAAGAGAAATTGTGCACCCCCAAAACAACAAGCACATAGTTAGAACATGGTTTAGTAAAATTGTGCACCTATACCCAGGAAATCATGAATGACTTTTAAAGTGTCTTTAAAATTAATTTTAAAATTCTCCAAACCCCCAAAACTCACACATTTCGACCCTCGCTTGAACCATGGAGGTATTTTACAATTTTAGGGCTCTCTAAATGAATTCTAAGCCCTATCAATCTCTTTTATTTTCAATCTGAATCCTGGATAAAATATGCTTTCCTCCCCTAGTAATTGGATTTCATCCTGATGCTTTCTCATCCATTCTTCTTCCTTATATCTTTCTTTTTATGAGAGGTAATCTTCTATTTTTCTAGATATAGATCTATATTTGGGGAATCTAGATCTAGGTTTTTGGATATAGATTGGTAATTAAATATATCTTATTTTTTTGATCTTGGTTTTGGTTTTTGAGACATGGACTTAAATCTATGTCATTGTTCTACCCAATTTTGAAGATTTCCATTAGAGAATCATTGTCAACAAATCAAAGTAGGTGGTATAATATTCAAATCTCATAGTCTTGATCTTGATTACATATGTGAAAGTTGTAGAATTGATAGAGTTGTTTAGAAATTGAAATTCCTAAATTTAATTAATCAATGTGGTCAATTAATTAATTAGAAAATTATTAGGTATAGGGATTATTGAATTAGGGAATTAATTATGAGATATTGGGATTGTGAATTTGATAATTAATTGTTGAATTAATTATGGAATATTGAGATTGTTTAAATTTTATAAATTAATTATTGAATTAATTTATGAAAATTGTTGGATTGTAAATTGGGGGATAATTAATTGGTGAATTAAATATTGAATGTAAAATTTAGGAATGATTAATTAATTTTTTAATTAATTAATGGACTTGGATTTATTAATTTTTAAATTAATTAATGGAATATTGTGATTGTTAATTGTGATAAAATGATTAATGTTGATTAATCGTGATTGATGTGATATGTGATATATGTGATATTAATTATTGGGTAATATATGTGTCTAGGGAATGGTCTATTTCTTCAAAATCCCATGTTGATAAATTTTTAATAAATATGTGTGGGACATGTTATGCTGCTTCCAAAATCCCATGTGTGCAGAACATGATATGCTTATTCTGAAGCCCGTCATAATATATATCCTTGTGTTTTTATGTGTGTGTGTGTGAGAGAGAGAGAGAGAGATAGTGGTACATGATATGTTTTTTCCAAAGACCGTAATGAGATATATATGTGGGGGGCATGGTTTGATACTTACCAAGCCCACAGGGTCCTAGAAATGATGATCTAGACCCAAAATACTAGAATTTTACTATAGTTTCAATCATCCATTTTAATAATTGAAATATAAAGGAAAATGAAAGCTCATTTATTTAATAAATTGTGAATTGATAATGTGGAATAGTTCAAACTCCAGCATGGGCCGAAGTTGGTATTGAGGTACCGATGTCCTTGGGAAATCAGTGGTCTATGTGGTTTAATAAAGATTAATTAGTATTTTGATAACTATTTACTTATTCATTGTAATTACTTCTTTATACAACTTCATATGCATTTTATTGATTGTATTTGTTTTAGACACCATTGGTGATAGCCTACCGAGTTGTACTCAAACCCTAATCGGGCTGCCAGATCAGTACTCGAACAGACTTTTTTTCAATAGGTTAAGGTAAAAGGCCTTGAGTTAGATGGTTGAGTTGGGATGGAGCTTGTATGAGGGAACTGGACATGGTTCGGGACCCTCTTGGGAGTTTTCAGTGTCTTTATTTTTAGTTTTCATTTTAGAAACTTGACACTTACATTAGTATGGCATGTTTTCTATTTCATTTTGATATTGTATGTCTTGCATTTATTGTCTTGAGATATTGGTATTTTTATGGTTATTTATGATTCTGATTTTCCCTATTTATTTATGTTGGTGTTTTACTCTAATAAAATAGGTTATAGTATCCCTATGGATGACTTACCAGACCCCCCGATTCTAGCTGGTAGCCTCTAGCATGTGGGTAGGTGTGCCTGAGGTCCTGTGACTAACCAGCTAGGGGCACCAGTGCTTGGAACCTAGGATAAGACATTACACTAGACAAATTTTTGGTAGTCTTTATTGATTATATTATGATATACACTAAGATAAAGGAGGAATGTGAGGAGAATTTGAATACTATGCTAAAGACTTTGAAATGGGTGAAACTTTATGAAAAGTATAGTAAATGTGAGTTTTATATGGAGTAAGTATCGTTCTTGGGGTATGTTATCACTAGAAAAGAAATATCTATAGACCCTTCCAAGACAAAGGTAATCAAAGAGTGGCCCAGGACAACATATGTAATGGAGATATATAGTTTCCTTGGTCTATCTAGGTATTACCAGCAATTTATGAAGAACTTATCATGAATGTAAATCCCACTAACCAAGCTAACTCAAAAGGGAGAAAAGTTTTTATGGACCAGTGAATGTGAAGACTCCTTCAAAGAGTTAAAAAAATAGGCCTATCACCATGCCAATACTCACACGTCCAAAAATAGGGGAACTCTTTGTGGTATACAACAATGCTTTAAATAAGGTCTTAGGTTGTGTGCAGATGAAAAATGATAAAGTGATAGCCTAAGCCTCATGGAAGTTGAAAATTCATGAGAAAAACTATCATACTCATGATCTAGAGTTGGAATTTTTGATCTTCACATTGAAAATCTAGTGTAATTATCTCTATGGGGAGAAGTGTGAGATATATAATGATCATAATAGCCTCAAATATATATTCACATATAAGTATATTAATATGAACCATTGAATATAGTTAGATATCATCAAGGATTATGACTGCTAAATCCACTACCATCCTGGAAAAGTGAATAAAGTTGAATATTCTCTAAGTATAAAGAATCCTAAAACATTATCAATGATTATAATTTGGAAAGATATAATATTATTATATATTTAAAGGATGTAAATGGGAGTCATTAATGAATTAATATCACCAATACTTCCTCAAATGATTTCTCAACCATCCCTCGTGGAGAAAATAAAGGGTACTCAAAGAAATGATGTAGAAATTAAGAATAAGGTGGGAGTTATGAGAAAGGGGAAATCCTTAGAGTTTAAAATTTATGAGGAAGGAATTTTAATATTAGGGTCATGACTATGTGTACCATCCAATCCAAATATAAAGAAATAGATTCTGAATGACACACATAGCTTAACCTTCTATATTCACCCAAGGAGCACAAAGATTTATTGAGATATTAGAGATCATTATTGGTGGGACAATATGAAGAAATATACCACTAAATATACATCAAGTTACCTAGTATGTCAGCAAGTGAAGGCTGAAAGAAAAAATTCTAAGGGGATGATAAAACCATTACCCATACCAACATGGAAATCGAAAAACATCATCATAGACTTTGTCACTGGACTTCCAAAGATATATAGAGGAAATAATGTTGTATGGGTTATTGTGGATTGATTCTCGCTAAAATTTACCCAAGAGAATAAGTTAATACGGTCCTTGTAGTTTAGCTCGGGTTTTCGAATCCTCAGAGACCTAAGAAGTAACCTATAGACACGTACATTCTATGGACTGTTTTTGGCTATGAAGTGGCCAACTTGGTTTAATTTTAGATGGGTTTAAAGTAAATATAAGATACTTAAGTGAATTCAATTTAAAAGAATGAGTTGATCCTAGGTTATCCCTCAGGGTGGATTGGACGTATTTCCTTTTTAATGATTTCAATTTCTTATATTTGAGATGGGTTCATTTAAGGAGACAAAACAACATCATAACTTAATGGTTTAATGCCTACACCATTTAATACTAATCACCTATACACTTGAAGGATCAAAGTTTTGAGTACTTCAAGGTAAAGGTTTGTATTAGCACTTGAAGTGTGTGACCTTAAATTCAACAAGGACGATGGAGTTTAAAAATCATCAAATAAAAATCTCAATTAAAGAAGTGATTATACATTAATGAGGTGATAAATAACATCCAATACATCCCCTTTCTACTCCCTTGGATCAACCCATAAGTGGTTTATCCCTCCATTGATCCCATGGTTTCAATGGAAGCTGAAAGTAGACCCATGAGGGCGGAAATGGAGAAGTAAAGAAAACAACAAAAATAAAATGATCACTCCACCGTTGTGTGAATAATTTCACAAGGTTTGGTGTGAATAAATTCACACCTTGATCCAACGATATAAAATTGATATTAATAACAATAGAATAAGAGTACAAGAAGAACTTTTATTAAGAAACTAAAGTGAATTGAACAACTTACATGTGAAAGACAAATTTGAGACAACAAAATTGCAGCATAACATTACAACTGAACAAAGCATCCAATATCTCAACTCCTCCTCCACCACTGCCATAAATAGGCATTTTGTAAGCCTTGGGTCGAGACTCCAAAATTACAAAGCATCCCACTTGATTATGGTAGGCCTAGGGTGGTGGAAAGCTTGTGGAACTTAGACTTTTCCACATTTGACCCGAGGTGGCATCCAGCTTTCATCCACCGAATAGATGTGCTTTGATGACATTATATATGTCCGAATCAGAGTGGGACATAGAAGAATAAAATGGATCCCCAGATTCCTCCTAACCTCCTGTAAAATTTGGGCCCATTTGGAGTTGTATATTCGGAGATATGATCAGATTAGTGGGCTGTTTTTCTGGGCCGCATAATCTGGCCCAGAATTTTATCTCTAACTTGGGCCGCCTAAATGAACACCATGGATGCCGAATTAGCATTGGATCCAGAATAGTGATTTGTTCCTATACATATCTTAAATCATCCCACGAAATTTGGGATTCATTGGGCCTTTATGTTGGGCCCCACAGTCTCATCAGTGGGATGGTGTCCAATATGACTTCTACAGAATTGCTTCCTTTCATCACAAAATATCTCCATCTTCTTCCATGAATTCTCCATTTATCCCTAAATTAAAAATGTTCATATTTAAGTGTAGATCAATTTCCAAAAATATAAAATTAAAATATGGATAATTATATTCTTTAAAATCATATGAATCATTGGGTACTTTAAATGATGTTAAAAAATGTACCACGTAATAGTGCATTTTAAGAATTAATTACAATCATAATGTGAAATGATGTTCAAAGTGTAAAATGCACTAAAATGGTGTTTATGAATAAAAAATAACATGAATATTATGTATATTAAAAATTAATATTAGCCTCATTTAGTGACTAATCACACCCCCCAACTTGTGTTTTGCTAGTCCCAAGCAAAATATATCTCAACAATATGAAATTCGAATTCTATTTTCCAAAAACATTTTAATACACAATGATCAACATAAACCCATATACCAAAAAATCATGAAACCCATCAAAATATTTTAATACAAGATAATTTCATAAGCAGATCCCAATCACAAGCTCATTCCTTTGTTCAAATTCATTGCCATATTTCATCCAATATCAATTAAGTATGAGGATGTGTTGTGCATCACAATAGACATGGGGGTTCATCTTTATTCAAGGGGAAAATTACGGAAGTGCTAGGTGGAATCACATTTCAATATTAAGATGAGTATTCAATTTTTTTTTTTTTTTTTTTTCAATTTTGCCATGGTAATTGAAATTGCACTCAAAAGAGTCAACCCCTATAACGAGACTTTGCCGATGACTCCCAGGCTCAAATACCTTAGGGAACCAAGTGAAGCTCACATACTCGGGAATCATCTCGAGTTAAATCAGTCAAAAAAAAATTCAAATTACCAAAAATATAGATAAATTTACTAATTCTGGGCCAGACAACTATGGAGTCATGATCCCCAAGTGCCGAAATCCACGCATTAGGTCATTTCATTGCTCTACGCGCAATTTTTTTTTAATTTTTTTTGAATACTCATATTAAACTAAAATTATCATCAAACCTATGCTATTTATTTAGGGGACCCCATGAACTCAAACTAATACCCCACTATCCAAAGGATGTGCATTGTGATCTTTTTTAATTTGGATGAAAATATAAAGAATAAAATATCACATTGGACAGCCACACTTTCCAAAATCTATGCCCATGAAATTATACAAGTATTAAAATCAGAATCAGGGCATGCTAAATTATTTTAGATTCAGTTTCAAAGTGTGCAATGTGTATTACCATGTTCAAATTTAAAGTAATTTTTCCTTCCATTTACACAATTTTTTTTCAAATCATTCATTTTTTTCACAAAAGAAAGTTTTTTTTATTTTATCTCCCCCCCCAACTTAAAACAACACTATCCCCAGTGTTTAAATAAAAGAAAATTTAGAAGGGGGTAGAGGTAGAGAATTAAATTTCAAAAAGGAAATTGAAAATGAGGATCATGGAATGAAGTCGCCTGGTGGTTGAAGTTGAAATTCTTGCCACTGTAATTTAGTCCTTTGATATCCATGTCACTTGTAGAGTTCCCTAGTGGAAAAAGGAAAACAAACAAAACAAAATAGTATATATATATATATATTAAAGAAATTAAAATATAAGTATATATATAAAAATTATAGAATAAGGAAGCAAAAAAGGTCGTAGGTCAGTGGTAAGCACGCACCCATGTCTCCCTTCGATCCTGGGTTCGAAACCTCGCGGCTTCGCCGGTTGTGACGGGGTTTTCCCCACGACCTACGACGTTCCCCCTTTTTTTTATTATTATTATATTTTTATTTCATTTTGTGTTTGTATTTTTATTTTAACCTACAAACACATAAAAATAAAATGAACTAATGATACATTGTCTTCTTTTTAAATTTATGGGTAGGGTATTACTCGAGGATCACTCCACATGACACGGATGAATATGGTGCTCCCCTTTCGTACCCATCCATACTCAAAATAGAAGAACGGGTCAAAAATCTATATTTTTATTAAATATCAAAATTTTTAATTAATCCTATTGAAAATATAAAGTTGATTAAAACAACAAAATTATTGGAAACTTGAAAACCATGGGTTGCCTCCCATGCAGCGATTTGTTTAATGTCGTTAGACCGACATGAACACCACAACTTATCCAATACCAATTTTCAACATTTTAAGGACCCCATATTTCTCCATGTACACTAGATTGAGATTGATTATTTTTTTATAATTTTTGTTGTGTGAAAACCTATGTTCTAAAATGAGTGGTAAAATCCAAGGAATATCAAAAATGGTTGACCTAGTTTCCTCTGTAGTCTTTCCTAAGACATAAATGACCATTACAAATTTTTTGGTTTCAAGAGATGAATGAGTTCCAATTGAAATTTCATTATTATACCTTATGAAGTTATTATTTAGTGGGGAGGGAAGCACAATAATTTTGGGCTCAGTTTGGATAGGACATTTAGACACAAGTTGATATTTTGAATCCAACTAAGTTTCATTTTCCAAATTTCTCAACAAAATTGGTTCCTTTTGAATAGAAGATTCATCCACAAAATTGGAAATATTAGTGTTTGGAATGGATATGGACTCAATGTTTATGATTTCTCCCAATGGTTCAATGGTTGGTGTTTTTGAAAATTCATCAATGGAGTTATACTTAGGAGACTCAATCCATGATGTCAAATTATCTTCTTTTAAATCCAAAAAGTTAATTTCCTCCTGATTTATAAACCCTTCAAAAATTCCTTGATCCTCTTTATCTATCCCAAATCCAAACGTTGGTTCTTAAATAAATTCATGTGGGTTTTCTGTGAAACTAAACACTTCATATAAGGTTATGGAAGGGACAGTTTGTGTAGGAATGGGTTCCTCACAAGTTTTAATGCTTTGTAGTTCTAACCTCAATGATGAAACCTCAAAATTCATTATCTCAATTTGTTGACACAGCTTTTCAAGTAATGTTTGTGGATCATTATGGGCAAGGGGTTGAGACATATGGTCTATTCCAGGAGGATAACTATGTTGTTGGAATTTCATAGGAGGATGTTCTGATTGGCCTTGTTGGGATTGGAACTCAAAATAGGTTGGAATGTTTTGTGGATAAAAAGAGTTAAAAAATTGTGACTCAATAGTCTGTTGATTATCCCACCAGTAGAAACTAGGATAGTCATTGTACATCACACTTGGTGTGGAGTGATCAAAGAAATGAGAAGTTCCCCATGTTTGGATTTGTTCAAAAGGGTTTTCCATAGGAATGAAATTGGGGATGAGATAAGAGAAGTGGGATGAAACAAATGAAGATTGTGTATAATATAACATACTTAGGTCCCCGTCAATGACACCAAAATTTGATTCTCGCTAAAATTTACCCAATAGAATAAGGTAAGACGGTCCTTGTAGTTTAGCTTGGGTTGTCGAATCCTCAGAGACCTAAGAAGTAACCTATAGACACGTACATTCTATGGACTGTTTTTGGCTATGAAGTGGCCAACTTTGGTTGATTTTAGATTTTTTTAAAGGAACTATAATAGATTTAAGTGAATACAATTTAAAATAATGATTTGATCCTAGTTTATCGCTCGGGGTGGATTGGACGTATTTACTTTTTAATGATTTCAATTTCTTATATTTGAGATGGGTTCATTTAAGGAGATAAAACAACATCATCACTTACTAGTTTAATGCCTACACCATTTAATAATAATCAACTATACACTTGAAGGATCAAAGTTTTGAGCACTTCAAGGTAAATGTTCGTATTAGCACTTGAAGTGTGTGGCCTTAAATTCAACAAGGACGATGGAGTTTCAAAATCATCAAATAAAAATCTCAATTAAAGAAGTGATTATACATTAATTAGGTGATAAATAACATCCAATACATCCCCTTTATACTCCCTTGGATCAACCCATATGTGGGTTAGCCCTATATTTATCCCATGGTTTCAATGGAAGCGGAAAGTAGACTCATGAGGGAGGAAATGGAGAAGTAAAGAAAACAACAAAAATAAAATGATCACTCCACCGTTGTGTGAATAATTTCACAAGGTTTGGTGTGAATAAATCTGCACCTTGATCCAATGGTATCAAATTGATATGAATAACAACATAATAAGAGTAGAAGAAGAACTTTTATTAAGAAACTAAAGTGAATTGAACAACTTACATGTGAAAGACAAATTTGAGACAACAAAATTGCAGCATAACATTACAATTGAACAAAGCATACAAGATCTCAAATACTCCACCACCACTGCCTTAAATAGTAATTTTTGAAGCCTTGGGTCTATACTCCAACAGTACAAATCATCCCACTTGATTATGGTAGGCCTAGGGTGGTGGAAAGCTTGTGGAACTTAGACTTTTCTACATTTGACCCGAGGTGGCAGCCAGATTTCATCCACCGAACAGACGCGCTTTTAGGACCTTCTATATGTCCGAATAAGAGTGGTACATAGAAGAATAAAATTTATCCCCAGATGTCTCCTAACATCCTGTAAAATTTGGGCCCATGTGGAGTTGTATATTCGGAGATATGATCATATTAGTGGGATGTTTTTCTGGGACGCAGAATCTGTCCCAGAATTTTATCTCTAACTTGGGCCGCCTAAATGGACACAATGGAAGCAGAATTAGCATTAGATCCTAAATAGTTATTTGTTCCCCTACATGTCTTCAGGAATTGAAAGAAATTTGGGATTAATTGTGCCTGTATGTTGGGCCCCACAGTCTTATCAGTGGGATGGTGTCCAATCTGACTTCTCCAGAATTGCTTCCTTTCATCACAAAATATCTTCATCTTATTCCATAAATTCTGCATTGATCCCTAAATTAAAAATCTTCATATTTAAGTGTAGATAAATTTCCCAAAATATAAAATTAAAATATGGATAATTATATTCTTTAAAATTAGATGAATCATTGGGTACTTTAAATGATGTTCAAAAATGTACCACATAATAGTGCATTTTTAGAAGTAATTACAATCATAATGTGAAATGATGTTCAAAGTGTAAAATGCACTAAAATGGTGTTTATGAATAAAAAAATAACATGAATATTATGTATATTAACAATTAATATTAGCCTAATTTAGTGAGTAATCATGGATCATCTTACAATGATAGATCACTTTATCACAATTATAGAGGACTTATCACTAGATCGACTTGAACAGATATACATTAGATAAGTGGTAAGGCTACATGGATTACCACTTTTGATTGTATCCGATCAATATCTAAGTTTCACCTAGAAGTTCTAGAAAAGTCTCCAAAACACTGATCTGAACTTTAGTATGGATTATCTTCCCCAAAATGATGTCCAATCTGAACGGACAATTCGTACATTAGAAAACATGTTGAGTTCATGTGATATGGACTTCAAAGGAGGATGGGACCAACATCTTCCTCTGGTTGAGTTCTCTTACAATAACAGTTTCCACTAGATCATCTAAATGGATCCATATGAAGACCTTTTATGGGAAAAGATGTAGAACACCACCATATTGGGATGAATTTTGTGAATATAATCTACTAATACTTGAAATGGTCAAAGAAATGGTGGAAAAGTTAAAAACTATTCACCATCATAGCAAGGTAGCCCAAAGTCGATAGAAGAGCTATGCAGATAATCATCGATGAGACCTTGAGTTTAAGGTTGGAGACATGGTATTCCACCAAATGTCTCCATGGAAGAGGATCATGATATTTTGGAAGAAAGGAAAGTTGTGTCCCTGGTATATTGGCCCCTCTGAGATTCTTCATCAAGTCAAAGTTATGACCTATTGACTGGCACTTCCACCTATGATTTCTCAAGTAAACGATGTGTTCCCTATATCCCTCTTAAGGAAGTACATACTATATCCCTCACATGTATTGAATATATAGGTCGTACAATTGGAAAATGATCTCTCTTACGAGGAGAAGTCAGTGAATATCTTGGACTGTAGTGATAAAGTTATATGCAAAAAAGACTACTCACCTGGTGAAAGTACTATGGTGGAACCATAAGTATGAAGAGGCAACATAGGAACTATAGGAAGCGATAAAGGATAAGTGCCCTCACCTATTTTCAACTAAGAATGTAAAACAAAATTTTGAGGGTGAAATGTTATAAGGGGGGAATAATGTAATAACCCAAACTTTTATCAATGAAAATTCACTTCTTATAATCATTTTATAGAGTATAAACCACATAAAATCACTTTTAGAACACAATAAAAACGTTATAAATGATTAATGAATGAAATAATAGGTATTTCTAGAAATTAAGGAACTTTTCTTGATAGAATAGTAAGTTGAACTTTGGAATAGTAATGTGACCATTGGGAATTTTAATTCAGACAATAGAATAGTAACCTCATCTATGAAAGTATAAATAAAATTTAGGCATCTTATAAATGACAATATGATATAATAATATCATAGTATAAGTAAATAAATATTTTAAAAAAATTAATTAAGTGTCGATAATTCTTGAAAACATAAATATTTATTTATAATTTTATAATTAATATAATTAGGTAAAATAAAATTTATTTTCATAAAATAGATTCATAAATTAAAAAAATCCTTATAATTATAATATAATTTTATGAGACCTTAATTAATTTTTCAAAGTGTTATAAAATTAGTTATAATTTTAAAATCGATATTTTTCAAGTAAATGATGATTTTAATTAAAAATTAAATTTATCAAGTTTATAAAATTATTTTCAAAAAGTGGAGTTCATTTTTAAATTTTAAATGTTTAAAAATGGGTAGGGTGAATTTTTGGGATTTTTCTAAAATAATTGATTTTTTGGTGAATAGTAAAATACAATACTTTACGATAAAAGCTAAATACATTAATTTTTTAGTAATTGTTGATGTAAGGATAATTTAAGGCCAAAATCTCAAACTCTCCTTAATTATTTTAATATATTTAGAGATAAGTTTAAAACTATTCCTCATCTTGAGCCAAAATAATATACTAATGAATAAAATAATGAGGAAAACCCCTTTCCTCCCCTATAATTACCACCTCTTTTCCTCACACCTTCCAAGCCTTAAATCTTGTAAAAGTTCTTCCTAATACTCTTCCCAATCCCCTCCTCCACATACAAGATCCCTTGGTCTCATAAAAAGACCAAACCCTTTTCCCTAAGGAGGTTCTCAAGGAGGAGAAATTTAAGAGATAAAATCCCCTTTCTTTTTTCTTTTAATTTTTTTAATTTCATTTATTTTCTTATCATCTCCTCACCTCCACTTATCCAAGTTTCATGATAACTCCAATATATTTTATATAATTCAATTTTTTATTTTAAAGTAATCATTCATCGTCTAATCTCTTTCATTTTCCTTTTATTCTAAAAATGAAAATATTGTCCATAGTGTGTTGATTTACCGCCACCGTGGATGATACATTTTCATTTTTCACTGCCGCCTTCAAGGATGGTCATAAAACCATAATTATGGTTAAATAAGATTTTATTATACATATTATAAGTTATATAATCTTTTTTAATAATTATATAAATATGATATTAAATAAAATGATATGAGTTTGTGATGGTCGTAAAATCTGCCAAATAAATTAAATCCTTTTCATTAAATATTTATCTAATGATTAATACTCATAACATATAAGAAAATGATATATAAAACCATTTAATCTTCTTAAATTTCATTAATAACATATAATTTCAATTTTGGATAACTATTCTAATTTCACATGAACTTCCATACACATATATAAGCGAACCGATCATGAAAACCAAGAAAATGAACACCCCTAAATAATGAAATTAAACTCTATAACTCATCTAAATGACCATAAATGAACTTAATAAAACTATAATGTATAAAATTAATGTATATAAGGTTTTTTATTTGTTAATTAATTAATTTTATTTGATTATCTAGGATATTAAATTGAAGAAATAATTTGGATGTAAGGTAAGGGGTTTCTCGAACCCAACTCTCATTCTATGGGTTTTACCTATTTCAATTCATTTTTAGTATGTATATTCCTTTAATGTTACTTAAATATAGTTTATTTTTCCTTACCTTTTATTTTTTGGGATATACATGTTTCTAATCTAGTTTTATGAAAAATGATAATATTTTTTCAAAAGAACTCTTCTTTTTAAAAATACATCTTTTACTTGTCGTGATATTGTTTCTTATTCACTCAAGATTTATTATTCTTATAAAAAGTATGTTATTCCCTTTTTACTCTGGGAACCCAAAATTTTATTCATTAATGTATTATTTGTGATTTTAAACCCATTCCTTTACATGGTTTATTTTATTTCCAAGATTTATATACGTTATATGAGGCATGCATGATAATGTAAATGTTACGATGTGATGGGGGCACCCAGAATTATATAGTGCTCCAATGTTTTGGGTAATGTGATTTATCTCATGAGATAATGTTAAATATTCATGAACATGATGCTAGATTTGTTCACAACTATGTGTGGTGGATAACCACTAAGACATTATGTTTCATTTTGATACATTTCCACATTCCATGCCTTTATCTAATGTTTACTCTCAAGATTATGATGAAGATATCATGCTTAAGTTATCATTATTATTATTATTCTCACCCATTTTATATTTTTTCATGTCTCTTATCTATCCTCTTACTAGAATTTTATCTCACCCCTTCTTTTGATATATATCCTAAGGCGAATACTTATACTAAAGAGAACACGAGAGCCAATAATAATTTATATAAGAATGAATTAAATAAATTTTTATGTTTTATTATGTAAAATTTATGTATGGTTATAATTTTTCCAAGACACTAAACCTTTGGATCCTGGTTTTGTATCATTAGTATTTTGTTTATCTTTGGAATGATGTAATAGTTATGTAAGAAAAGTAGGTTTGTTATAGCATGAATATCCATGCATTCTTAATCCCATGATAATCCCATTTAATTATTCAAAAAAAAAATTAAAACATGTTTTCATGGATTATATATAATTAATAACTAATTATAAAACAAATTAAATACTAATGTTATCTATAATAAACTTGTAGTAAATTGAAAAATGAAATATTACATAAAACATAGCGTTTTCATTAATATCCTATATAAATAAATAAACATTTAGGAAAATCTACATAGGGGATGCACATAGTGGATCTATGAAAGGGATTTATGTATGTTATTTATGTAAGTGATTCACCACATAAGATGATTCATCATGTATCCAAAAATTGACGTATTTGAATTCTGAAAACTGTAGATGGCTTGAATTAAACAATTTCAAATGTAAAAAAGACCTCAAAAACTCAATAATAATCTTTATATCTAGTTTAATTATATTTATATAATTTCATTATATTTTAATATAATCAATAATAATATTAATTGGACTTATATAGCTCAAGATATCATCAAAATATAGTAGCGAATTAGTTCTAGAAAACTGTAGATTTCATACTGAAAAAATATAGTGACTTATAACCTAATTTATAACATGATAATTATTGATTTAGACTTTTATGTATTCTAATGAAATTTATATAATTATTTTATATTTCCAATTAATTAATAATAACTCATTTTTTATTTTTTATCCCAAGTTATGGTCAAAATACATAGGGTTCCAGATTCTAGAAAATCTGTTATGTGTACATGGTAGAATCAGCTATGTAACACAATTGGCTATGTGAATTGGCTATATGGTAACAATAAAAACACCTAAAAATTATATTTAATGATATTAGATGAATTATTTGTCCTAAAAACACTATATGAAAATTGTATAGCATGTTATGACCAATAAAAATATGAAATTTAAAGATATTTTGAGCAAAAAATATTATGATCTAATCAAATTTAAGCATAATTTGTTCAAAAAATAATACAAATTATCAAGTATCTCAAAGTAAATAAAAAACATATATCTTTTTAATTTTAAAAACATAAATTGGTTCAAGGATCCACTCAATAGTGGATACATAGTGAATTATGTATCCAGAAGTTTTGGTCAAATTAATCTAGCAAATGATGAAGCCTTGAATGTCATTAGAAAAGGTGATGTGAATATCTGGATGAATAATGGTGGGATCTTGTGACTCAAAAGGAGTCAATCACATCCCAAGTATATAGAAAAAAATTATTTTTATTGGAAAACTATATGAGAAAGGCTATGGAATGACCTTTTAAAATGAATTATGAAAAGTGACTTGAGGATCCATAGTGGTTATAAGAGGAGTAAATGATGGGAAATCATATTTGAATAGAAGAAAATATGGAATTTTAATGGTCAAAATAACATCATCATAAGACCTATATGTTTGGTATTTCAATATTAGTTATATCATCAAGAATAATGTAGAATTTCTAACGAACAAAGTCATATCAAAGCTTGATCACATAGAAATCATAAGGTGTGAAAGTTGTGTGTTTGGTAAATAGATAAATATGTACTTCAACTTAGATTAATGGAATACCATAGATCGTAATTTTTAAATAGTTCACTCTAATGTTTAGGTACTGTCCTCTACCTAATCCTTCGGAGTTCCTCTCTAAATTTTTATTTTAATTGATGATGTTACTAGAAAATTTTTGGTTTAATTTTTAAATCATAAGTCTGGTGTATTTTAGGATTTTATTTAATGGAATCCCATGATTTGAAAAGAATTAATCCATAAGTTTAAGTGTATTCAGACTGAAAATGATGGTGAATACACCAAACACGACTTTCAATGATTTTTTAGAATAAAGGGATAATTCATGAGACAACAATGCTCAATGAAACATAGTAGAATGGTTTACCTAAAAGGATGAATAAAATCTTGATTGAGAAGAGTCAAAGAATGAGGATACACTCCATAATTTCTAAGGGAATTTTGATGGTGGAACACAATATAGTGTCATACCTTATGAATAGAAGTCCAATATTAGTAGTTGGGAAATAACTTCTGAAGGATCTATGGTATGGTAAATGATTGGAATTTATCCAAGCCTTTGGAAGTTTGGAATATATTTATATTAACACTAAGGATATATAAAATCTCAAGTAAAAATATAAAGCATGTTTTCTCATTAGATATGGTGATAAAAACATTGGATTTTAACTACGGGATGATGATAGGAAACAATTCCTATGGTGATGAGATGTTATCTTCAATGATAAGGTTTTATATAAGTATTGTAACTTAGTGAAGAAATAAGTTGAGGTCACTGAATCAACTATCAAAATCCAAGTTTATCTGAGTAATAAAACTAAAAGGAATAAAGTTTTAGAGAACTCATATTAAAGTATTTAAAGTTTAGAGGTGATACCAGTAGAATATATTCCATAAATTTCAAGTGTGGATGAAGGTCAAGAGGGAGTATTAGAAGTTTGGGATCCAAAAGATAGAGTGGAGCTAGGTAGTTCAGGGTATCCTACTCAGTTGAGGCGATCTACTAAAGTCAAAATATGGGTTCAGAGGTTTGGGGTTAACTTGAAATTTATACTCTTAATGGTTATAGGGGAACCCAAAATCCAAAAAGAAGTGGTAATACTCAATGAGTCAAACTAATGGAATTTAGAAATAGATGAAGACATGTGTTCATTGAAATCTAATGGAACTTGGGAGTTGAATGATTTATTGGAAGGAAAACAAGTACTTGAGAATAAATGGATATAATATTTGAAAGAAGAGGCTAATGGAAAGAAGAGTTTCAAAGTGCACCTAGTGTTAAAGAGATTTTAAATAAATAATGAGTTTATTTCTTAGAGATATTCTCACATGTAGTTAAATTTTCAACTATCTGTACAATGATAAGTATAGTAGCATCGAAATATCTTTACTCAAAACAGATGGATGTAAATATAGTCTTCATTCATAGTTATTTAGAGGAATAAATTTACATTAAGTATTCAATAGGTTTTATAGAATATGAGAAGTAGAATTTGGTTTGTAAATTGAATAAAGGTCTTTATGGGAATAAGTAAGTGTCAATACAATAGAATCATAAGTATAACAGTCTTATGTAAGAATAAGGGTTTGAAAGGTGAAATAAATATAATTATGACATGATTCTAGTAGTTCTAGAGGTTTTATGGATTCAAGGGATAAAGAACAAGTTTTATATAATATTTGAGATGAAGGATATCAAATAGGCCAAAAAGATATCAAGGATGAATATCAAGAGACATAGAATAGTTTAAACCTTGGTTTTATATCATAAGGGATATATGTAGATGGTTATTGGAATATTTGAAACGACCATATGTAAGACTGTTTTAACCCCTCTCAATGTACACTTTAACTTTTTTAAGAATTTTGCACTAATAATGGAAGAATAAAGTTGATATATGGAGAATGTTATATTTAAATTAGTGATGGGAAGCTTGATGAATGTGATTATTTGTACATTAAAGGATATTAAATTCAAAATGGTAGTTTTAAGTCAATCCATTTCACATCTGGGAAAGTAAAATTCAGAGTCTATTAAATGGATCATTTTATATATGAAAGTAATAGAAGATATAACCTTATTTTTAGGATGGATGAACCTTTTTATCAATATATTTATTCTAACTACATTGGTGATTGACACACCCCTAAGATCATAATAGGATTTTTTTACCTATAGAGGAATAAAACTAGTTGGATTTACCAGTGATAATGGATGGTTACCCTAAGTATAATGGAATCATAGTATATAGTTTTAACAGAAGTAGGGAAGGATTTGGTCTGTTTGATGCATTTATTTAAGGAGCTTGGAAGAAGTCAGGAAGGTGGAGTCTCTTGTTTCATGTAAAGAAAAAGTATATTGACATGAAGTATAGCTTCATCAAAAACATTCTTGAGGAAAAGGTATTATATCTACAAAAGATATCTAGAATCCAAAATTCAAAGGACATGTTCAAGAAATTCTAAGTAAAAATCATGCCTTAGTGGTACATGCATGAATTAATGTAGAATATAAAATTCTATATATTATAGAGGAATGGAAATTTTCTTATGTTTCCAAAGTGTTGAAGAACTACTAAAGTTTCCATGAAACAAGTATACAAGTGAAAGATTATTGGGATTTGAAGTTTGGTTTGAGTTCAAAAAATTTATCTCACTGAATTCAGTTCACTATAAGAAGGTTATTATAAGGTAGATTAGCCTTATATGAAGATAGTAGTAGTGATATATATCTAGGAGTAAGTGCATACATTGGAATTTTTCATCATCTAATAAAATTATAGAGTTGATAAATTTCAATGAGAATGGGTCACTGGTTTGTTATAATTAGTTATAGTGATCATTTCTTACTGACCTTAATTTCAAGGGAGTGGTTTTAATTAGTTAACCAACTGAAACTTATGATATAATTGATTGGTTCCTTAGATATAAACACATGTGGAAATATAAGGCGATCAAGAAGAGTGAAAGTGATTATTTATAAGGATTAATTTTACTTAGTAATGTATTTTTTATCTATTGTACTTCTAATGATAATTAATGAAACAATAGTGTTTCTCCCATGCATGTAGGACTCATTGTTAAAATCATGTTAATCCCTTATATTCCTTCATTATTTTATGTTCTTATGTTGGTTGTATTTCTGTCATTTGAAATGTGAGTGAAGTTGCTTGAGTTGTATGTGAGGTTCATCATTGTACAGTGGGTGGGGTGAAAAACATCCTACTTTTAGTATACTTAGTCAAGGGAGGGAACTTACAAATGTCTCATCTCCACTATGTAGAACCTTTGGCATGAAAAATTTTAGTGGATTGGAGATCTTGGTTCCATTGATTTTATGACACCCCTCCTCCCGAAAAAGGTGACATAGATAGTTGACTACTCTCTCATCCATTATATCTATTTTAAGTTTATATAGGCTAAGATTTATTTAGGTTGGTATGTAATGATATTGATAAAGTGATTTGGATTCATGGTGGGGG
Organism: Viscum album; assembly: GCA_963277665.1. Lineage (NCBI taxonomy): Eukaryota > Viridiplantae > Streptophyta > Magnoliopsida > Santalales > Viscaceae > Viscum > Viscum album. Next base: position 592,027,509 of record OY728142.1, on the reverse strand, counting down.
ATACATGGAAGGAGGAGGTCAAGGAGTTTATTTCCTTCAGGATTACATACCTTTCCATAAAGAGGTTCTGATGTGGTTGTGGTATGTAGTATTTGGATATGGATATATGGTTGTGGTTATGATGTGATTATGTGGTTGTGTGGATATGGAAGGGATGAGATCACTAGGATATAATCCATTGGGGCATGTAGGTGACTATCTTAGTAAGAAAGTTGATTTGGGGTAGATTTTAAATATATATTATTAAAATTTTATTACTATACTTGAATGAAATATTGGATGAGTGAGCCATAGTGAATATGGGATTTATTTGAACTAATATAAGTGATTATTTGATTCTATTATTCATTCACTGAGGAATTGGTATTCTTAGGCCATATTTTCATGAGAGGATTCAAGGAGGATCCAACTGAGTATACTTGTATACATACATACACACATATTCTATTTTTGTAGATCTATAGGATAGAGTTAGGGATCATGATATACCTTACTATATTGTGGTTATTGTGAGTGTTTTATATTTTATATATATTTATTTTCATAAGAGTTTCATCTGGGTATTTTTTGAAGGCCTTTTTTTATATATGTTTTTATCATAAATTCTGGTATTATGTGGTTATTTTACATTTATGTTAAGGAGTTGATTTTTTGTTTTTTATCTTGTATTCCTATGATTTATAAGGGTAATTCCTCCCATATTTGTGTTTTATTCCCTAGGTTACATTCACTAACTCATTTCCTATTAGAGATGGGCTTCGAGATTCACACTCATCCTCATTACTAGCCCAAGAGAGATTTCGGTGGGGATATTCCACAAAAAAGTGGTATCAGAGTTTTGATTGAGAATTAATATGGGGTTTAAAGTTATGCACTAATGAGGAATGCATGGGTTATTTTGGTAAATAATACCAATTCAACTTAACATGTGATGTACTAAGGGATACCATTTATGGATTGGGTGTTTAAGACCCCCTATGATTCGATGCATGGACCGTAAACTTACTATAAATTCAAATTGATATGATGCTAATTGTGGTGTAGATACCTAAGTGTGTTACAAGTTCCATACAAGATTATGCTTGTGTTTCAATTGGGGTGATTTAAATAAAAATTAAAATGAATAGAATTAAGTGATCTTAATGAATTACATGTTTACAATCTTAGTAGTTTCCCTATTATATGTTATAGAAATGTTGGGTGTGAATCATCATCGTATGTTTTAAATTGGGGAGGTATAGTAAGACGTTTAAGTTGACTGTAGGAGGGTCAACCCTGATGAAGAGGAGGATTCTTATAATAATATGTTGCATGATATTTAGAATCATATATTGGATAAATATAAGGGGACCATCACTAATTGGGAGACAATTAGGTGGTTGGAGGAGCTCGAGATCAATTACAATTTGAACTATTCTAGGAAGGAGAATTAGATTACAGTAACTATAATCTTATTGAGGGGAGATACTCATAAATGGTGGGTTCTATTTCTTTATGAGTGTGAGGAGTCTAATGTTTATTGGGAACAGTTCCAAAATAAATTATTCCCTAAGTTTATTTCTTAGACATTGAAGGCATCTTAGTGGTTGGAGTTGTTCTCTCTTCAATAGGGGAGCTTAGGATTTAGTGGCATTGAATCTAATGATTCAGCACTTAGTCACCTCATTTACATTACTGAAGTATATTTACATTCTATAAAGGTTATAGGTAACATATAATATGCTAAAAATATCAGGTTTATCTTATTAAGGGATTCATTATAACTTTTCAAGGATTAAGGTGGTAGATAGAGGTTCTCAGTTGTTTGGGTAGTTGAGATTTCAACTAGTGGGGAGTCAGTCTCATATTTCTTCTTCTCGATTCTCATAGGATAGAAATTATTTGGAATTTTCCAAGAGTTCTAGAATATTATTTTTTTTCTTATAAAGGACATGAACATAAATAGTTCTAGTGCCCAACCATGGTTGATGGTCAGTGTGGAGCAAGTTTCTTATACAGCCTCAGTTGTAGTTTCACCTAAGGATTTATAAATAGTAGCAAGGTGCTCAAGGTTTCTAATCATAAAGAATTGATGGAGAAATTATATGATAGCCTCATGATTTTCCTTATCCTTAAGAATAATTGGATGAGTGCAATCATAGAGGTGATCATCAATAGGGCTAGTGAGGTATAGGAGTAGGTCACGGTCAATTTCTTTCCATAGAGTTTCTAGCATCTGGAGAGCCATATATCATTTGATGTGTTATCTATTTATCTTCCACTATGGATTATGATTTATTTGATTTGGTGGATTTTCATTCCATCATAATACCTACATTATTCTTATATTTAGGACTCAATGTATAGAGGCTTCCAAATCCCTTGGTGTTGACTAAACTAGTTGGAGGTTAGTCTATATTGCATAAGGTGTGTCAACGTTATGAGATGATGATAGTATAGTATCATTAATTAGGAGATTTTTTCTTAAAAACATATTGACATATGATGTCATTATCAACATGGATTAGTTATATTTAGTGCATGTCTTTATTGATTACTTCTAGATGAAGGTTATTTTCTTAGATGTGGAAGGTGAGCATGTGATGTTATTTGGTGAGAAGGATCATAATATGGGTTACATGATTATGGATACCTTATCTTCTTAGTTATAAAAGTTGATATTATGTTAATTGGAAGTTTTAGAAACTTTTTTTTATATTTATGTAGAAGTACCTTGATGTATTCCTTGAATAGGTTGTAACACTACCCCCTCGATGTGATATCGAGTTTGGGATAGAGTTATAACCTCGTTTCTCTATGATTTAAATGTCTCCTTATTAGATAATGACTTATTAGTTATATAAGTTGTATATTCATATCATTAATTTATTGCAAAAGGGTTATATACATCCCAACATATCTTCTAGATGTGATGCAATATTATTCTCTAAGAAGGTGAATGGTTGCTTACATGCATGTATCGATTACCATCAATTGAACCAAATGATGGTGAAGAATTTTTATCCCCTCCTACAAATTGAAATTTTATTTCATCAATTAAAGGGAACTGAATAGTTATCATATATTAATATATAGTATGGATATCATCATATGAGGCTGAAAGAAAAATATATCCTAAATAATTCCTTCATGTGTCACTATAAACATTTTGAGTTTGTGATAATTCATTTTGATGTCACAAATTCCCCAACTATTTTCATGGGACTGATAAACTCAGTGTTTCATGAGATTCTGGATCATTTTTTGATATTGTTCATTGACTTCATTCTCATGTATTCAAGATCATAGTAGGATCATGGTGAGAATTTTAGGGAGGTTTATGTTCTTCAATGACATCAGTTGTGTGAGAAGATATCAAAGTTCATGTTTTAGATGTGAGAGTTTCATTTTATTAGGTATGTTCTATCTCAACATGGAGTGGTAGTGGATCCTTTTAAGAATTAAGTTTTTTTCTTAGGTGACTCCTAGGAATATCAAATATTTTTATAGTTTTATTTTCCTTATAGAATATTACTAGGTTTGTTTACAATTTATCTCGGATTTTCTCTCCTTTGATAGCTTTGACCAGGAAGGAACAAACCTTCATTTAGAATGATTAGTGTCAAGTTTAATTTGAGTATCTAAAAGAAAATTTGATTGGTTATCATTTTATTTATCTTAGAATAAATAAATTCAGGTTTAAGTTCTCTTGTGATGTTTCTCATCTCAATTTGGGTTGTGTTTCTATGCAGAAAAGGGTGGTGATCTTCAATAGGTCTCAGTAATTTTATCCTCATGAGTGTAACTATGCCACCCACAGTCTTGAGTTAGTGGTTGTGTTGCTTTCTATATTTTTTGTGGCATCATTACCTCATCAATGATAAATTTTTTATCTTCACTGATCATTAGAAACTAAGATATATTTTTTCTTAGTGGGATTTAAATTTTCATCAATGGAGGTGGATAGAGTTCTTGAAGGATAGTGAATTTGAGATCTTTTATATGTCAGGGAAAGGTAATTTGGTTACTAATGTACTAAATATTAAATCACATGAGAATGTTTTTAATGAGTCTATAAATTCATGTAGGGTGATTAAATATCTTACAACTTTTCATATAGATATGGAATAATTTAGTGGTAGATGTTTCATGTATCTGACGATAATGCAGTCATCCTTGATTCAGTATGTGGAGGAGCCTTAATTTAAAGATATTGAGGTAGAGGTTTGGAATTATCATATCATTCATGGAGATTCTCCTAAGGGATGGTCAAAGGATTATTTACATCAATTATTCTTTCATGGAAATTTACTTATTTCATTGGTGATACATGAGGTATTTCTTAGTGAGTTTCGTAGTACACCTTCGGTAGTGTATACTAGAATATATAAGATATATAATTATTTGAGGATTCATTTCAAGTGTTCGGGGATGAAGGGGTTAGTGATGGGATTATTTTCTTGATGTATGGGTTTTTACAATGTGATGGTTGGGAAACATGTTCCCAGTTGTTTGTTGTAGCCATTGGATGTTCCTTAATTCAAGTGAGAGGATATTCTGATGGATTTTGTTATTGGTTTACCTCAGGTGCATGGTTTATGAGATGTTATCTAGGTGATAGTGGATTAGTTGATGAATCTATCTCATTTTTGGGTGATCAAGGAGTTGAGTGAGATAGATGCATTATTGAGTATGTATATGAATGATATATTTCCTAAAGACTATATCATATTGTATGATATGAGAATGTCGTTGGGTATGACTAGCATGAACTAAGTTATAACATATGCCTTTGTAAAATGATATCATAAGGCATGGTATAAAATATTATTCCACTGCTTATTATTAATGAGGTATCTAATTGTTATATGGTTAACGTTTGGGTTATTTTTCACATTAAATATCATTAACACATATACAATCAATGTATTTAAGAGTTGAGCGCATATCCAAAGGGTTGCAAACTATTTTAATAGTATTATATTTACCCATGCATTATGTAATTCATAACTAAATTCATGGGTCTTATAGATTATCCTCATGAATTATATAAATAGTCCAAAGGTTAATGAGATGGTCTATGTATTATGTAGATTCTCTCGAACTAAAAGTTATCTTCCTCCTCTTCTATTTACTTAAATAGGCACTAGTATGTCATCAGTTTGGGGTCCTATCCATATGATGAGTGATTCAACTAGCCTATGGATACACCACAGATAAAGGAGTCTTATGGATTCCATTGAGTGTTTTATTTCAAGAATTTTAATAAATATCATTATTTTATCCATCTGTAGTGTAAGGTACACAAATTATTCTTTATTTTATTTATATCAAGGTTTCAATTTCAATACATGGTAGATATTTTGAATATGGTTTCCTATTTCTTCTTCTATATTGATTAAGTTTTAATCGATCCTATGAAACTTTTCAGTGGTATTAGATCCCAACCATGATCTTTATTCTCAAAATCATGTTTTAGAAATAAATAAATTGATATTGTATTTCATATCATTAAAAATAGTTGGAATTTTGTTTTGTGTTTATCAAGTCACATTTTATGATATAAGATACCACAGGTGATAATATAATGAAATCATTTAGGTTTACACTATATCATAGTATATGATATAAGTTATCATAGTATGTGATGGGGATAAAAGAATACTAAAAATGGAGCATCATATCACCTGAGCGATATTTATATGTATTATAAGCTATTATTTTTATTTCATAGAAGGATTAATATTTTTTATTTCATTGTATTCTCCCTTTAATTCATGGCCAACAAGTTTAATATTTCCTTTAGTACTATGGAATTTTTGTTTCCAAAATGCCCACAATAGCCATGTCAACAAGTGTTTTCCCATCTAAATTTAGTCTATTAATAAAATATTTCATGAGTAAATGAGGTGGTAGATGATGGGTTGTGTAAATTTGGTAGTACTTCTTAAACCTATCCCAAAATTAATTGAAGTTATATTCTTCTCATTGAATGAATTTGGGAATTTTTCTTCATATTTATTCAGTTTTCTCAATTTGGAATTACCTCCTCAGTAATACATAATGTAAAGATTCCCAAGTGTCAAAAGTGTACTCCTCTTGATTGAGAAACCATATCCTTCCCCCTACCCACCAAAATAAGGAAATCACTTTAAACATAACTCATCCTATTTTAATCCATTTAGAGAAAATTAATCCACTTTTTTATAAAATATTTGATAAATTTACAAGAATCTTCTTGAGGTGCACCATTGAATATTGGTAGATAGTTCACTTAAAGGTGCTTAATTTCATATTCCCTTTACTTGTGTTCCAACTTTATACATGATCCATTACCCCTTACTTGAGGTATCTCAAGGTATTTAAACCTTTGTGATACAAGATTACAATACTTATCTAACATTTTTCATATGTGTTATCCACCTGGTTTTCCCCTAGTAATAACTTTTTTCTCACTCACGTTCATGCCTCTAAATTACTCAAACCTTTCTTCCATGAATGTTCCTTCAAAAAATCAATTTAATATCTTAAATTGGATGATGAAGATCCTAATAATCAATCAATTTAAACCTAAAATTATAATTACAACATTGAATGCACAAATATGAAAATATGTTTTAAATTCCAATTAATTCAAGTTTTTAGTATTTTTGAGTTTTTGAGTGTTTCAGTGGTTTTTCAATAAAGGTATGTAAATAAATTTATCAATCAACATATCCTAGTAACATCACTAATTTTTTCATTGAAATATATTAGGCACAACTATAATTTGTATCAATGATTAATCGGGTCAAACACAGAAATATGATGATTTTACAGATAATTAAACTTATGTATAAAGAATTAAAAACTTAAATGTGATGGGGGTTTTTTGTAACATGAGATAAATATAAATGTTTTTTTGGTGTTTTTTATTTATGTTTTTGTGTTTGGTATGTAAATGGGAATAAGTAATTCCAAGAAGTGTGATTCTATAAGTGAATTGTAGGGAATTCCAGGGTAGAAACCACACTTTATAAAGAAGGTTGAATGAATTTCAAATAGAAAAGTATTAAATATAGGATATTGGGTTTCTCCTTGAGGTAAGTATATTTTTAATTTTAGTTTAATTCCTTAGTTTTGGCCAATTTTGAGTGTATCATGATATCACGAGAGTTTTAGGGGTGTTTGGGGCTTGTTCGGAGCCTAGAGGATTGTTTTTTAGAAGAAGCAGCGGGGTCACATAGTTAGTAATACCATGTATACTAGGATTCATGGTTAATTCTAACCATATGGTGGGTTCTCATAGAACATAAGTGAGCCACATAATTTTCCCTAACCTTATAACCTGGTCTTCATGCTCGTGTGAACCACCTGTAATTTTTAGTAGATGAATAATGCATGGTTGATACATGGTTTTTCTAACCGTGCACCATGACCATGCGAGGGGGGTTCTCAAATAGACAAGGGTACATGTTTTTTGTATGGTTTTTTGAACCATGTAGCTAAACCATGTGACCTAGTATTTTAAGTAGAAATGACTATTTTTTCATTAACTTCTTAAATGTTTAACCCTCCTCCTCTATTCCTTATTTCTCTAGTGACTAGCTCCCTTTTCTCATATTGAAGATATTATTCAATCCTAATCTAGGATTTGATATGGTTTCTCTATATGATGTATGATTTGAGTATCATTCATCTTGTTGGATAGTCTCCGATGAGTTCTAAATTCCTCTTTCACCTTTCTCTGTTTTCCTTTCTATAGATGATGCTATTTTGATGAGAGCTCTTATACCCTATTTTTAGGGTGTTTACATGCTCTTCTATTTTATTCCAATCTAGGTTGATTTTGGATTTGATACTGGACTAGTGTTCATCCATGGGTATATGGTAGGTTTTTTATACCTTTTCCTACAAATCCTAGTTGTTTTATAGCTAGTTTCCATTGTGTCCCATGTCAAACCTTCTGAAATTGCTTCTAAAAATAATTAAATTCATTGAATAAATTATTGTAACCTTGTTAGGTTGCCCACATAGTACCATGATATGGTTGGAGGATGTCAACCTCAACCCTGACCGCCTATGAGGTGTGTTTATGTATCTTCCTCGTGATTTACCACCTTGTTGGGTGTGTGTGAGCTCACCATATTAGTGGAAGCCTTAATGAATTTAATGAGAAATTAGTAGAGGGATTATGCCTTCATTTATGTGTGATTACAAGTTATTAAAATGGTTAAATGGGATGGATAGAAGATGTGTAATGATTTGGATGAACTCATGTATTGTGTAAGATTATGAGATGATAAATTATTTGGATGACAAAGACATTTCTACACCTTGGATTCAGCTTGTGTGGGTCTGACACTTGATTAGACGAAATTTGTAGTTGAGTATGCCATGGAAATTTCTAATCCATAGATCCATATTACTTTGTATGCCTAGGAAATTTTCACTCTCAAGATCCAGTTTTCTTGGACCGCCATGGACATGCTCTGTGGACATGCTCCTTGGGATCCACTCAAGTATTTACTATGTTTTCTATGGAGATGCTCCATGAACTAGATGAGGATGACATGGTCATTTATACCTTGGATCCAGCCCATGTATGTCTAAAACTTGATTACAGGGAATAGTCCATTACAGATGCTATGGTCATTTTATACCTTGGATTTGGTCCATGTAATCCTAAAATTCTATTACTTGGCATAGGCCGCAGTGGATGTTTTCTCTTTACTTATAGATTGACCTTATTTATGATTTCCTATTTACAATGAGCCTTGTTAGGCTGGATAGTATCACATTTATATGAATCACTTTATTCCTATTATATATATTGCACACTTATTCATCTTATATAATTAGAATGAATTTGTTATGTACATCGTTGGTGGTGGTCTACTGAGTTTTATCTCACACCTTGTTGGGGCCACCTTTGGGTACTTGAACAGACTTCATGGATGTAGGTAGGGACTAGGGAAAACTCTTTCTTTAAGATTCTTTATTGATCACTTAGGATTAAGGGATCATAGGAATGAGCTATTCTCATGATTCTATCTGGAGATAGTACTTTGGTTTTTTTCTTTTGATACATTAATTTTACTAGATGCATATTTCCGTGTCTGCTAGTTATTTTATGTAGAATCATGACATGTTCATCATATTTTATATGATAATACTTTTGGATTATTAATAATTACAGTCTTCTAAATGATTTACCTTCAGTTTTTTAGTTATTCTGTTATGATTCCACTATTAATAGATTTTATTATACCATTATGTTACACTATGATTGTAAGGGTATAGTCTCTCCACTACACCACCTTAGACCCTTACTACTAGTCGATATCCTCTATCATATGGGAGGCCATGTGACCCACCAGCTTTGGGTACCGTTTAGTGGCTCCTGAGTTAGTATGTTACAAATTGGTATCAGAGTAAATTGTTTTATTTTTCTTATCATTTGGGAATATTGGACAGGAGATTAAAAATGTGTCATAATTTTGTAATGATCTATTCCTAGGAGTAGATAACTCATGTATAGGAAAAATCTAAATTTCTTATTATAGGATATTATGCTCTCGATTATTCTTATTACAGTTGATTTGACTCCACCATTGGGTGATGCACATGATATGGGATATTATTATTGCTATGATTGAGGAATTTAATTTTATATGTGGCCGAATATAGAAAGGGATTATTGGATCATGCATCATTTTAGGCACCTTATAGGATTCACATGCCATGCATATAACATTCCATATAGGATGCATTACTTAACTATGTGAAATTATTATATATTCCTTGTGTTATACAATTATTATTTGACTGACATTTCTCACAAGAGACTGAGAAAACATAATTGTTTACTTAAAGTTCATATCTTAACCTAATAGTGTTTTCTTTCATAGGATAAAGTAGACACCTTATGGAATTAATTATGGCATGATGATTCATGGACCATTGGATTCATGGGATAGAACGTGTTATGGTTGGGATTAAATGGATTCCACGTTTCAATTTATAAGGTGTATGGGCCCTTATAAATTGGAAGTAGTGATCTATATAATTAAAACATTGAGATAATTTTTATATAAATTAGTATGAATTTAAATGAAATTGAATTATGAAATAAATGGTTATCATTAAATAGGGATGCCAATTGCAATTTAAAGGGTGTTTTCCTCTATAAAGTGCAATTGAAACTCTATATACCAGGAATTGACTTATATCAGAGAACTTGACCCATACTGAAATTTAGTAGTGGTCATTAGGCAATGTCTCTAGGGTTCTTTATGATAGTTCATGTTACCCAATCCTATCTTCAGGATTAGGTATAGGGTTTTATATGGGTTATAGGAAGTCTTTTACCTACCCTAGGTTTATATCTATGATCTAGTTGTTACTGAATCTTTTCTGAGGTGTTTAATTGGAATTATAGATACATGCCACCATGAAAACCTCCATTCATGCTCCAAGAGGGTGGTTGTGAAAATTTTCTATATTTGGTGGTCCCCAAGACACCAGTACAGCCTTTGGTAGTGTTTCTTATGGAACTGCATGTTTTTTCTGATGTGGGTGTCAATGCCTAGTTCTGGGAGAGTTTTATATTCTTTTTACTGACCATTCAAGGAGCCTTGTAGCCTACCTCATCTATGTAAAAGCTAATGTCTATCTTCCAGCAATATAATACTCCCACATTTTCAAGTAATGTCAATCCACATGCTACTAATCTATGTCCTGAGACTACCATTTTAATTTTTGAGCACTTAGAAACCCCTCTAGAGTGGATATTCAATCTCACAACGTATATACTTCAGGGATCCTCTAAGTGTTGGTGGGATGTTCTAAACAAGGATAATAGGTTTATGGATATGGTTTTTAAAGATTTATAATCTAGTTTTTATGGTTTATTCTTTATTGTGACTCAGATAGCTGAATGAGATAGTGAGTTTATGCATCTAGAGCATAGCGTGATGACCGTTATGGAGTATCCATCCTACTTTACAGAGCTTCAGCACAATGCACCTATCTATCTTTATAATTATCCATTTAGAGTGATATGTTTCAAGGAATGTATAAATAATATTGTTCAATTACAAATGAAAATGTTTTAGTTGACTACTGTAATTGATATAGTAAATCAGGTGCTTATTACTAAACATAACTTGAGGGAAGTTGGGGTCCCATAGAAGTGTAGTGAAGCTTCTCAACTTAATGGGTAAATTTTAGGTGGAAAGAAGTGAATTTTTGAGACTTCTTGTGAGGGTAATAAAATATTGGGTGTGAGTGATAGTAGTTTCATATTCTTTCATTAGTGTTGTAGGTAGGTACATATAGGGAACCAGTGTGATAGAGACTCATTCAAGTTTTGAGCATGCAGAAGGATGGTCCATATAAAACGGTTCTATATGAATTTTCCTCTATTGGTTGGTGAGAGGGGGTCGACTCCAACTCTAGGTTTAGGAGTAGGATTCGCATCTTCAAGTTAGGTTGGGAGACGGAGTACTATCATTCATTCGGGATGAGGAGGTGGTCGTGGTTGGGGGATCCAGACACCATTTTTACCTCAATAGTAGAGTAGGACTGCTCAGGGTAGTCAATCTATTTCTCAGGGTTTTGGTTCATTCCAGATATATTTAGTTCATATTATACCTAAGGATAATAGAATCAGGTTGTCTACAGTGAGAGGTGTGATCTTAGTAGCTTCTACTCTAGTATTAACCCTTTTTATATAGGTGATTCATTTTCTTTCTTATATGTTCCTATTGTGGTGATCCTTGGGATCAATGTTCAATTTTTTGATGGCATAATGACACATTATACTCCGTTGGGAATCAGATCAGATAATATATGTCGGTTCAAGGAATTTCCCATTGATATAGGTGGGTACCCCTTTTTATGGATTCTCTTTATCCTCAACATGGTAGGGTTTGACGTTATTCTTAGAATGGATTGGTTGGTTTATTACCATTCCCGTGTCAATTTATATCACTATAGGGTGTCCTTCACATCACCAGATGGTAGTATGTATATCCAAAATAGTGAGTGGTATGTCCATACTAGTAGAGTAGGAACAGAGAATCATGGGTTGGGTGGCGTGACAACCCAGATTACTAGCCTCTTTATGTATAATTAGGGAATATGATAGACTGAATTCCCTTCTATCATAGAACGTATTAGGTATCTATTATTGGATGAATTTTATAGTTTACCTCCTAAGTTAGAGGTGGAGTTCTCTATTGATCTAGTTCTAAGGGTTAAACCAGTATCTATTCCTCCTTACATGATGGCTACTACTAAGTTGCAGGAGCTCAAGAGAGAGCTAGAGGACTTAGAAGAAAAAGGTTTTATACGACCCAATACTTCTCTATGGGGTTCTCCAGTCCTTTTTTCCCAGAAGGAAAATGCAACCCTTTTTTATGTGTGTATTATTGTAAATTTAACTAGTTGACAGTTAAGAATTGATATCTTTTACCTTGTATATATGATCTTTTCAACCATCTCTGTGGATCAATGGTTTTCTCCAAGATCAATCTAAGATCAAGTTATCATTAGGTTTTTGTTAGACCTTTAGATATACCACATACAGTATTCCATAGTAGATATGGATTGTATGAGTATTTGGTTATGTTGTTCGGTCTCACAAACGCACTGGATATTTTCATGGATTTGATGAATAATATTTCCAACCCATATATGGATTCTTTCATGGTGGTTTTCATGGAATAAATCTTGGTGTATTCTTATACTCAACAAAATCATTAAAAATGCCTTGAAATTGTTCTGAATACACTGAGATAGATTAGATTTTATGCCAAGATTGAAAAAATTTAGTTTGGGATATATAAATTTCACTTATTAGGTCACATAATCTCATATATATAAGTATCTATGGACCCAGAGAAGGTGAGTATTATGGTTTCTTTGGACCAGCCCAAGAATGTATTTTATATTCAAAATTTATTTGTATTTTCTAGTTATTACAGGTGCCTCATCCAAGAATTTTCACATCTAGCTATTCCTCTCACAGTTTTGACCAAGAAAGGGGTGAAAATTATTTGGTATGAAGCATGTGAAAATATTTTTCAAGTGCTTAAGGGTAGGTTAAATTTATCACCAATCCTAATTATTTTAGAACCTATAAGTGTTTATATGGTTTACTATGATGTATGTATCTAGTATTTGGTTGGGAACTGTCCTAATATAGGGGGACTGAGTCTTTTCATACAGGTCTCTCCAGCTAAGGCGACACAATAGGAATTACTCAACACACGATCTTGAGTTAGCAGTAGTAGTTCATGCCTTGTGTTGTTGGGGGAACTATTTTCTAAGAGGGAATTTTGTAGTGTAAACAAACCATAAAATCATCAAATAAACCTCTATGAAACATGATTTTAACCTTATAAAGATAAAGTGGGTTGAGTATCTCTAGTCATTCAATTTTGATCTAAACTATATACTTGGTAAAGGAAATGTGGTAGATAATGATCTAAGTCAGAAAAATCAAACACGGGTAGTGCAAGAGGCCAGTAGTGAATGGAAGTTGATGGCCTTATTCTTTGAGATTCACTTGGAGGTGTAGGATAGTCTCAGATGGACATTTCTCTCATCCTTAGCAGTGACTTCCACTCCTCTAGATAGGATGAGGATAATACAACTATCAGATTATAAGGTCCTAGTCCTATGGGAGAGCATGGTGGGTAAGGATCTACCTTCTGGTTGTACCATTGTCAAGGATGGAATTTTATGCATGAATGGTCCTATTTGGGTTCTAGAAAACATATGTGGGGAACTGATGTAATAGATTCATGTATCATCTTGGGCATTACATCACAGTGTCACCAATATGCACCGAGACTTATGTCACTGGTATTGGTGGTCGGGTATGAAATGAGAGGTAGCTGGTTTTGTCATGTGGTGCTCCACCTATCAATAGGTAAAGGCATAACACCAGTGATTAGTAGGGATTTTATAGAATTTACCCATTATCAATTGGAAATTTTATGATGTTGCAATGGATATTTGTGACTGGGTTATGGAGATCACCTCTAGGCAGTGATGCTGTATAAGTTGTTGTGAACAGGCTTACGAAGGTCTCCCCCTTCCTATCAATCAGGGATAACTTCTTAGTAAATGTGTTTGAGAAACTTTACATCCATGATATTGTGCATCTTCTTAGGGCTCCTCATACTATTTTATCATATAGGGGAACCTATTTTATATCTCTATTTTGGTAAGTCTTACAGAATATTTTGGGTACACATGTGTTTTTGAGCATGTCATGCCACCCTCAGACTGATGTCCAATCAGAGCACACAATATAGGTTCTAGAGGGTATGCTTAGAGTAAGATTCCTTGATTTTGGGGGATCTTGGTAGAGTAATATACCCCTGGTTGAGTTCATCTACAACAATAGTTATCAATAAACCATACATATGGAACCTTATGAGGCTTTGTATGATAGGTCATTCCAATCACCTCTATTCTAGTTAAAGGTAGGAGAGGCAATACTTCTTGGACTGCTTCTCATGCAGGAGACTTCATAGAAGGTCTAGTTGATTAGGAAGTGCATGGCTGCTACATAAACTAGATATAAATCCTACACTAATCTCTATAAAAAAACCTTTAGAGTTCAAGTTCTGGAATTAGGTATCTTTATGTATATCTTTGAGGTTGGGTACAGATGGATTTAGATACAGGGTAAGATTTTTCCATGATAAGTCAGACCTATTGAGATTCTGGAGAGATTCAAGCTGGTATCCTGTCAGTTATAGTTACCTCATTGGTATTGAGCCATGCATAATGTCTTCCATGAGTCTTAGTTGTGTCTTTATCACTCATACATGTCTCATACTCATCATCCAAATGAGGTTTAGTTATAAGTAGGTGAAACCTTTGAGGAGCATCATATATATATCATTGATTAGTGCATGAAATATCTCTGAGATAGGTTAGTTCCTTTAGTTTAGGTTCTATAGAAGCATGATCATATGCCGGATGAGATCTAGGAGAGAGAGGCATATTTACATGCTTAGTGTCCAGAACTCTTTTTAGATGCTTCACCACTCTCAAAAGAGAAACTTAATGATGATTTGTCTTAAATGGGGGAGATTTTAAGATCTTTAGTTTTTCCTTAAGGTACATACATTTTTAATTTCATATTAATTTCTTAGTTTTGGCCAATTTTGAGTGCCTAATGAGAACATAAGAGTTTTGGGGGTGTCCAGGGCTTGTTTGGATCTCGGAGGCTCAGTTTTTGGAAGAAGCATCTGGGCCAAATGGTTAATAGAAACTGTACTTCCTACGACACATGGTTAATGCTAATTGTGTGGGGGATTTCATAGATTATAAGGGGGCTACACGATTTTCCCTAATAATGCGACACGGGCCACACACCTGTGTGAAACACTTATAATATTTAGCATAGGAAAAAATAATTGTTAGTGAATAGTTTGTCTAACTATGATCCATGACCTTGTGAGGGGGATTATTGGACAGAGAAGGGTGCATGGTTAGTTCACAGTTTGGACAACCATATATTCAAACCATGTAACCCAATATTTTAATTATAAATGACTATTTTCCCTAACTCCTTAAATGTCTAACCCACCTACTCTATTCCTTATTTATCTAGTGTTCAGACCCCTTTTCTCACATTAGAGAGCTTCTTCAATCCTAATCTAGGATTTGATATGGTTTCTTTATGTGACATAAAATTTGAATGTCATTCATCTCATTGGATAGCCACTGGTGAGTTCTATGTTCCTCTTATACCTTTCATTGATTGCCTTTATGTTAATGGAACTATTTTTATGAGAGATCTTATTCCATATTTTCATGGAGTTCATTAATTATTCTGTTTTCTTTCAATATAGGTTTGGTTTGGAGTGGATAATGGATGATTATTCTACCATGGGTATACGATAGGTGGTTTATATCTTTTCCCAAAAAGTCTCATTGTTTTATAGATAGTTGTTTTTGTGACGCATGCCAGACCTTCCAGGGTTACGCCTAAAATTAAGTAAATGCCTTTAATAAATTATTGGAACCTTTTTATATTTCCCACTTAGTACCATGATATGGTTGTAGGTTGTCAACCTCAACCCAGACCACCCATGAGGTGTGTTTATGTATCTACCCCATGATTTACCACCCTGTTGGGTGTGTGTGAGATCGTCATCTTAGTGGGAGACTTAATGAATTGAATTAGATATTAGGAGAGGGTTTATGCATACTTTTCCATGTGATTACAAGTTATAAAAATGTTTAAATGGGATAAATGTAAAATGTGAAATGATTTGGATGAACTCATGGCTTATTTATGATTATGAGATGATAAATGATTTGGATGAAAATGAAATTTCTAATCCTTGGATCTATCCCATGTGGGTTTGATGCTTTATTACATGGAATAGGCCATTTAGGATTCCATGTAAATTTCTACTCCATGGATCTGAATTAATTTGTATGCCTGGGATATTTCGACACCCATGATCTGGCTTGCTTGGTCCGCCTTGGACATGCTTTATGGACATGCTCTTTGGGCTCCACCCAATTATTTACCAAGTTTTATATGGAGATGTTCCATGGACTCGATGAGTATGCCTTGTTCATTTATACCTTATATCCATCCCATGTAATATTGAAACTTTATTACACATCATAGGCTATTGAGGATGACTTGGTCATTTTATACCTTGGATATGGCCCATACAGTCCTAACAAGTGATTACTCATCATAAGCTACAATGGATGTTTTATCATGATTTATAGATGGCCCTTGTTTATGATTTCATGTTTACATTGAGACTTGGTAGGATATAAAATATCAAATTTACATGTAAAACTTTATTCGTGTTATATATATTACACATTCCTTCAAGTTATATACTCAGAATAGATTTGTTATAGACGCTATTGGTGGTGGCCTGCTGAGTATTATCTCACACCCTATTAGATCCACCATTGGGTATCCAAATAGACTTCATGGATTTCGATAGGTACCTGGTCAAGTGACCACTTTATTATGCTTTATTGATTGCTTAAGAGTATGGGAGAATAGGATGGAGCTATTTTTGAGATTCTATCTAGATATAGTACTTTTTTATTTTTGTACTTTTGATAAATGTATTGTATTGGATGCCTATTTCCATGTCTTCCTGTTTTTTGTATAGACTCGTGACATGTTAATCATATTATATATGATACTTATTTATGATTATTAATTATTACAGTCTTCTGGATGATTTAACTTCAGTTTTTCAGTTATTTTGATATGCTTCTGTGATTGATAGATGTGATTATATCATTGTACTACACTCTGATTATGAGGGTGTAGTCTCCCCATTACACCACCTTAGACCCTCCCTACTAGTCAGAAGCCTATGGAATATGGGGAGCCACTCTTGAGTACATGTGACACACCATATTAGGGAACTTTTTAGTGTCTCCCAGTTCATGATCTTACATTAAAAACATCATGATTTCTCAAGTTTTTCCTCTTAGGTTACCCTAGAGACTCACTCTATCACCCTCAACCTAAATTAATTAATTAATTTATAAATAAATATAAATCATTATTAATAATAATGTGGATTAAAAAATAAAATATTCAATTGATTTCATTGCTCTATGTTATTATATCTGCATTCATCTCCCATAAAAAATGACTAGCCAAGCTTGCTTAGTATATGAAATATAAGAGAGTAAGAGGATCTCCCCTAATTAGATTCACTGCTCTTTCCTCTTCTCGGTTATAACTCCCCCTCCTTTCCAGTGATGGATGATGGTTATAGTGAGTTTTGAATGGAGGTATAGAAAGTGGAATGGTGAGGAATGGGAGAATAAGATATGTTAAATGGGAATAAGTGGTCTGTTATGGAATAGATAGAATGGAAATAGAGGGTATGAAGTATTCTATATATCAAGTATGGGATATAATTGAAATTCTAGAATACCTACCTTTTTCTTATGCTCCCTATTTATTTGAATAATTTACACATTCCCTGAAATTGTCAATTGCCTAATATTACCCCACATTGCTTGATATCCTTAACTTTAAAAGGATTTTAGGAGCTTCTAAGGTCTTCTCACATCTTGAGAGGGTACACTATTGAGTCGGCTCCAATTTCTCAATTCATGATCTTCTTCTAAGTTTAATTACCTTTAATTTATTTTTTGATTTAGGATAATATACCTTCTATAAATATTATCTATCTTTCTTATATTCAATGTGTTCCCATAGATTTTATGAGCATATAAAATTCAATCGATTATCACCTAAAATTATGGCTTTGATCATCATTAAATAGGGTGTACTAGTTTGGATTACATAGTAAATATCCTAAGGATATGTTTAGACTACTTAGGATAGTTTTTTGGCCTAATATTCCATTGGTAAAGTCTGAAGTTATGTTGTGTCTTGTCAATACACTAATCATGCTCAGAAATACATTGGATCATGGTATTAAGTTAGATATTCTTGAGAATTTGTTAAAAAATGAGGATCCATTAGCATATGAAGGCCTTTCCAAATCGAGCAGTGGGTCTTAATCCTCCCATTCTTGGTAAGTGGTATGAAAATAATAATCATCTATTTCAAAATGGTATCTTGGGAAGGGAAAATGACATGGCCTACCCCTTCATCGAGATGATCGAGTTCTTGGGTTTTCATATAATAGATTTGTATAATGGTGATGGGTACTGGAGATCTGTATTTGTAGTGATTGATTTTAATTTAGGTATTTCATGATAAATATGATGTTGTGGTGATCGACGGATGGTTTTCATGTATAGAGAACTTGATCAATGGTAGACAGGGGACCCTTCTCTTTTGTTATTCCCTCTCACATGGATATGAATAATGGATTCCTTGTTTTGGTTATATATGGATGAATTCTTGGTGAGATTTTTATATGGATAGTTCTTAATGAATTTATATAATAAAATGTATAAAAATGATCTAAAATATCTCTCTTAAAATGGTGAATCCCTTCTTAATATAAGGTGTCTTCTTCTCTATTACTCTCTATTCTATTTCCTTATCTTTTGGTATTCCCTCACTCATGGCTATAATGGAAGGGCTTCCATGTTTTGGTTAGATGTGGTGGAATTTTTTATGAGAGTTTGATGTAGATATTTCTTAATGAATTTATGGTACAAAATGTATAAAAATGATTAAATTTTTACACATTTAATTATATTATTTATAATAGCTAATAATTCTTCATTTTAAAGCCTTCAAAACAAGAAATTAATCACATATCAGTGCCTCACAATAAATTTCCTCAAAATAATATTTTCAATAATGATACAATTTTAATGAATTTATGGTATAAAATGTATAAAAATTATTTCTTATTCCAAATTATAATAAAATACTCAAAAACTAACATTATTTAAGAAAATTAATACTAAAACTAAACAAAATATTAAAGAAAAATAAAAAAAATTATGCTCACTAGATCTCTCTTGATTCCACTTAGTCGTATACTTATGGATATAAAACATCTTTATTCACATGTTGAATATTGATTTCATTTTCTCCTTTCCTCTCTATTATCTTTACTTCTCTTCTGTTCTTCCTTCTCATAAGGCAATGACATAAGGGTTTCCTTATTTTTGTTTGATGTGGTTGAAGTATTAATGAGAGTTTGATATGGATAGGTCTCAATGAATTTATGGTATAAAATTTACAAAGATGATCTAAAACCTTTTACTTCATATGGTGAATCTCTTCTTGGTTTAAGGTGTATTCTACTTCCTCTCTCTTATCTTCCCATCTCTTTTGTTCTTCCCTCTCTCAAGGATATGATATAAGGGATTCCTTGTTTTTTTGTATGTGGTTGAAGTCTTTATGAGCATTTCATATGGATTGGTCTTAATGAATTTATGGTATAAAATGTATAAAAATAATTTCATTTTTACACATTTAATTCCATCATTTCCAACAGCTGACATTTCTTCATTTTAAAACCTTTAAATTATAGAATTAATCAAATATTAGCACCTCACAATAAATTTCCTCAAAATAATAATTTCAGTAATGATAAATTATTATTGAATTTATAGAATATGATATATTAAAATTATTTCTTATTAAAAAAATATAGTAAAAAATTCAAAATATAAAATTATTTATATAATTTAATACTAAAAATAAATAAAAAATATAAAAAATATTAAAGAAAAATAATGAAAAAATTATTCTAACCAACTCTTTATTGGTTCTCCTTGATCATCTCCTTGTGAATATAGAACCTCATACTTTTTATGGTGAATATCTTTATGATCTAAGGTATCTTTTTCTCCTTTCCTCTCTATTATCTTCCCCTCTCTTTTGTTCTTCCCTCTCATAAGGCTATGATGAAAAGGATTTCCCTTTTTTGGTTGGATGTGATTGAAGTATTGATGAGATTTTTGTGTAGATAGTTCTTAATAAATTTATGGTATAGAATGTATAAAAATGATTTTTTATTCCAAAATATAACAAAAAACTCAAAAACTAGCATTATTTATGCAAATTAATACTAAAACTAAATAAGATATATAAAAAATAAAAAAAAATTAATAAAAAAATTATTTAACCAACCCTCTCTTGGTTCCCCTTCGTCATCTCCTTGTGTATCTAAGAAATCTTGCATCATTTGGTGAATATCTTATTGATCTAAGGTGTATTTGTCTCCCTTGATCTCTATTCTCTTTTATTATGTTTTTTTCTTCCTTATCAAAGGATATTATAGAATGGTTTCCTTATTTTAGTTGTATGTGGTTGAAGTATTTGTGAGAGTTTTATTGGATAGGTCCTGTTTTGGATCCCTTTGAGTTTGGTGTCATTTAATCTTCGATTCTCCATTGTTCGTGTGCTGCATTTTTTTAAGCTCTAATTTTGGTAAGGGATTCAAGATCTCTATTAAAATAATTGATTTCATTTTTTTCATTAAATTCTCTCATTTCCAATAGCCAAAAACTCTTCATTTTAAAACCTTCAAAACACAAAATAAATTACATGTATGTGCCTCACAATAAATGTCCTCAAAATAATATTTTCAATAATGATCAATTTTTAATGAATTTATGGTAAAAAATATATAAAAAATGATTTATTATTCTAAAATATGACAAAAAACTCAAAAAATAACATTATTTATAAAAATTAATACTAAAAATAAAATAAATATATACAAAATATTAAAGAAAAATAATGAAAAAATTAAGATGACCAGCTCTATCTTGGTGGCCCTTGGTTATCTTCTTGTGGATCTAAAATATAACATCATGTATTCTATATCAGGTTGAAATTTCTAATGGAATTTGAATTATTTGTTTGATGGATGGTTTGTTTTGAATTTTAGGAATAAGAGTGAGGTTATCAGTGTTTAAACGTCTAGAAATCATGTTTTAGGATGCAAGTTATAATTTTTTGAAAGTCCTGGGGGTTCGAGAAAACACTAGAGGAAGGAAGGGCATGTTGGGATACTAAAAATAGATGTTGTAGGCCATTCATGTCATGAATCTCATTCAGGACATGAATGGGTTTCATGGGGTTTGGTTGGGAGGATTCAGGACATGAAATCCCAAGGGGTTACCCCAAGGAATTCATAATGTGAATCTCATTCACACTGTGAATCATTTAGGCTGGATATTTAAAAATTATTAGCATGGGATTGGCCCCTTATACCTCTTCAAGCAATAGGATGGAACCCAAGAGGTCTCAATAGTGGCTCCTCCCCCTCCTAAGGTTTAATGTATCTCCTCCATCTGATCTCTGATTTAGGTGTCTTTCATCGTGTTGGATATCTAATAGTGAGTCTATGATTCGTATTCCCTCCTTCCATGGATTATCTATCTATCTTCAGCGTTATTTCTATGTGAGATCACATGCCCTATTTTTAGGATGTTTGTTGATTATTTCAATTTCTCTAATTCCATGACAAATCAAAGCCTGATAAAATATGAGTGAATCATCCTAAGTATATGTTAGGTGTTCTATAGCCTTTCCCTTAAATTCTCGCCATTTTATAAATTTTGTTGTTGTGCCGAATGTTGTATTTTCTATGCATTACCCATAAAAATGTGAAATTAATTATTTGGAACCTAATGCCTTGAATTTAGTAGCCTTTTTACACTAAATCTAACCATTTTAGGTTATCCACCTCAACTTGAACCACCCCTTATTGGGTGTGTCATTTATTTTTCATGACCTATTATATGCTTAGGAAAATTAATAACCCTTTTAGGGTGTTATTTTTCAATGGTTATTGTATAATTCTCTACCTAAGATTTAATCACCTTTGAGGTGAATTGAACTAACTATCACATAAGATTTATTTAAATTATATTAAATAAATTGGAATAACACTTGTGACCCTTTTGTAATAAAACCACCTAAGAGGTGTGCTATCTTCAATAATAAAAAGGGTCACTTAAATAGTAATATTTGGATAGACATGCTTATGGGCATGGAACTTTTTATTTATACTTGTTTTGTGATAAATGTAATGTATATATACATGGAATTATTAATTAAATTATATTTGTATTATCTTTTACAAACTAAATTGTAAAAGAATGAATTAAATCAGTTATGATACTTGAAATTGGCATCGATGAATCCCATGGACTATGATAAAATGCTAATATGAAACTTGTAAAAGGAAATACTTTATTCCTCAAGAGATAATCATAATCATTTTTACAGAATTCCTAGAATGAGATCATATGTTGTTTGATATTATATGTACCATGTGTGATACCAGTATCCTTATTAAAAAATATTGTGGATGGGCTCATAGGTCACTTGAATTATGTTGCGCCATGAGTGATACTTGGGTTTCCACTTTATGGAACACATTGGATGGTCTTATAGGGTAGATGATTTTCCTCATGATTTGATCAATACTTGGGTTTTCTTTTTATAGAATTCCTTGGATGGGCTCATGGGGGAATTAGAAGTTACGAGCGATACTTGGTTTCCCACTTTATGTAACGCTAAGGATAGGCTCATTGAATAAAAAGGATTTCGTAAATCCTTGGGAGATACAGAGGTTCCACATTATGGAAAACCTAGGGCGGGCTCATAGAATAAATGAATTATATCATGCTTTTTTATTAATACATATGACTATTGGTATCTCCTTGTGATTATTATACTAGGATTCCTTATCTTGTACCTCGGGTCCTTGGCCAACTAATGGTCTCATGTTCATATGAATGTCACTACCTGGAATTGATTTGTGATTTAGAGACACTTATTATACATGGATGATTTGGGTATACATTGGGTGCTATATAACTGTTATACTTTTATAACCTTGGATATGTTCCCCGATTAGGATGTATTGGATGATTTCCTTAATTAAATAAATTATTTTTGTGCTACTTTTTCATGGGTTTCTTGGTCTTACACCTTGGATCCTCACCAGTTCATGTATATATATATCTATATATAGATATATATGTTTATATATAAGATTATATATACATGTGGACATGTTCATAGATATTCCATCTTAGGCTGAAGAAGGTATGGTCAGTCGGGTGTCCTTGAGGAACCCCAGCTGACTTATTTCCATTTATTTATTTATTTTTATATTTATTATACCTACACACTTATTATTTTATATTCACTGACTGCATAGTATTATACACCATTAGTGGTGGCCTACTGATTTTATCTCATGCCTTTTTTAGGCCACCATTTCACTTGGGTACCTGAAAAGAACTCATGGTTGAAGGTTCAATTTCATAGATTATGATTGTTTTATTGCATTTTTATATAGAATATTAAGAGAATAGGAATGATCCAGAGCTTTGGATGCTTGTGGAGATATCCCTTGAGGATTTTTCCCTCTTTTTTATCATTCATTTATTTCCTATTGTATGTCTTTTTCTTGTACATTATAGAATCACATAGACATGCATGGTTATACTATTTGGAATTTTACAGATATTTTATTTCATTATTTAGTTTTATCAGTTATTATTTACTTATGATGTTGGTTGATCTATTATTTATTATATACTGCTATGATACTCTAATCATGAGGGTATAGTCTCCCCATTGTACCATCACTGGACTCTCACTACTAGTTTCCAGCCTCTGGCATATGGGGATTCATACTTGAGGCCATATGATTGACTGGATTAGGGAACCTTTTTAGTGGCTCCCAAGTCAGGATGTTACAAAGTGGTATCAGATGTTATTTTTTTTCTTTGTATTACTATTTTGGGCTAGTAGAAAGGAGACTAGGAATGTCTTGTCTCTTGGTAAATAGTCATGTCTAGGAGTGATAAACCCTCACATGGGGAAAATACCAAGTATTTAGGGATTGTATTGTTGTTAATGTTGTACATTATTATAATATTTTATTTTGATTTCACCTTGGGTGATTAGTGTACTCTCTGCTACTCACTGATTAATGAGATTGATGGTATTTTACTTATATCACGGTATGGCAAGGAAGTATTTTTACATGCATCATTATAAGAACAAATAAATTCTAATTCCATTAATATTCCATACCATGTAGGTTTCATTGCTTGAATTCCTGATAAATTTTGGATATTCCTTGTTTATTTTAGTAGCATGCTCTTTTGAATACCTATTTTAGTGATTATTTAGCATGATTTTCTATATTCCATGATTCTTTGATTTCCTATTTATATGTATGTATTCCTTACTACTAGGTGATATCATTCCTTGATATAATCATAATATAATATTGGTTATTAAGGTGTTAGCATCAACCTAAGTGGTGTTTTCCTGTATAGCTTGATGGTGGAACATTAACTAACCAATCATGACATGTTTGATACATGAACCATTGGTTGTATGGGATGAAACATATATAATAGTGATTAAATGGGTTCCAAAAATGATTTATAATGTGTATGGGAATTTTTAAAATTGGGAAGGGTAACCCATATAATCAAACCATTACAAATGGACTTGTTATATTTTGAGAAATAAGTGAAAAGTCGGGTTTCTGTTATATGAATTCCAATTGTAAATTATAAAGGTGTGTACCTTTATAATTTTTAAATTGTGATTCATATTATTGTACCATTAAAATAAATATAAAATTTGTTAAACTCTGACTAATAAATGTTGTTTTTACTTATGGGTTGTACATCTGATTAAACCCAAGTAGGTCAGTCTTAACCTATTATAGTTATGAGTTAGACTTGACTCAACCCAAGTAGGTCATTCATGGTGCTTTTTGTTTATAAGATAAATACACTAAGGGTGTAATTAAATCTTGGAATAATTTATGGGACCCTAGTAGGTTGCCTTTGTCTCTTATTATTTAGTGCTTAACCTAAGGGGGTATACTCATATGAATGGATTGGTTATTTAAATTGTAGGAATATGCTTATATGGTGTTAAATATAGACATATGATGGCATCATACTTAACCAATATCCCTTAAAATGATAAAATAACTATTATCTTCTTTTGAGATATACTTATTATGAGTCTTTAGTTAATTAAATTGATAATTAAAACCTGAAGGGTATAGATTGGAATTGAAATTTTCTTTAACTAAGCCCAATTGTGAGAACCTTATGGATAAATAAAATGGGAAAATGGAATTTATAAGATAAATTTTCTAAATTATGATAGGATGTTTGATTTTTTATAGGAATTTGATGCAACTTTCCTATATTTCCTTGTGGTGTTAACTAAATAAAGTACCAAGTATAGTTGTCTTTCATTTTTGTTTATTTTTTACATGCCTAATAACCATTCATAGTCGGTTGAGTCACTTAAAGATGGTAAAAAAAAGGAAAATCATGGAATTTGGAATTAATAATGATGTTTCTTATGAATGAGGTGTTAGATTTATATAGAGTAATAAATAAAAATATTATGTTTTTTGTTGTTTTTTTAGTATATAATGTGGTTTTATGTTGTATTTTTGTGGTTATCCTTGCTTCATATAAATCTAGAGTGGTGGTATGGTATTGTTGTGGAGTTTATTTGGCATGGGTGATATTGTGGAATATGTGGAATCAATGTTTTGGTTATCTACTTAAGGAGATGTGGTAATAAATGTTGTTCTTGGAGTAGTTATTATGGTTTATGTCGTAGTTGTCAAGCAATATAAAATGGAATTGGAACTAAAAAAAATTTCTAAAGAGGATAGATGGTATAAAATGTTAATAGTTAAAATAAACATGGTATAAAAATGTAATTTTCATGGCTAATGTCAAATATAGAAAAAAAATGTGGAAAATGGTAAGTTGTAATTATTGTGCATTTTTTTGTATTGGTAGTGTTTTTAGTTTGTGTTATGGTTGGTTATGAAAGATGTTAACGGTGTACGATGATGGAAATAAAGTGACCATTATGAGTTGTAATAATAAATATGATGCATCTATGAGTCAAACCTAGGATGAGCTTTCATTGTTCACTAAATCATTTTTATTTTAATGTTATTTATTATACACCGCCACTTGAATCAAGTAAGATGACTAATTCAAATATAAAATTTTGGGTTCCATGTGTTTTCCCCAATATCTAGGATGGATGGGACATGGATGATTGATTACCCCCTCATACCTTCTCTATCATACTAGTGTAGATAGACTATGATAGTATGGGGTTGGTATATAATGATATCAATTCAATGATGTGGATACACAATGGGGGAATACATATAAGGAGGATGGCATGAGGTTAATTTCTTATATGATTATATACCTTATCATATAGAGGTTGTGATGTGGTTTTAGTATGCATTATGTGTCTATGGATATGTATTTATGGTTATGAAGTAGTTATGTGGGTATATGGATATGGAAGATATGGGAGTATCATGATAGAAATCGTTATGGAATTATGAAGACTCGTTAAATGGGGAAGTGGATAAATATCACCTTATAGATATATATTCTTGAAATTATATTACTATAATTGTTTGTGTTATTGGCTAAGTGAGCCTTAGTGAGGATTCATAGTAGTTGACCTGATA
The DNA here is from genome assembly GCA_963277665.1 of Viscum album. Taxonomy (NCBI): domain Eukaryota; kingdom Viridiplantae; phylum Streptophyta; class Magnoliopsida; order Santalales; family Viscaceae; genus Viscum; species Viscum album. The sequence continues at coordinate 592,000,573 of OY728142.1, read as the reverse complement.
TAAGTGATAGGTTGATTTTTTTGTTTACTTGCTATGGAATTAGTATAATTTTTCTACATTTTAATGAGAGGCTTTAAAATGGATCCTACTAAGTATACTTATATGTTCACCATTTATATAAATATATTTTATTTTTACTGCTCTATGGGAGGGGGTTGGTGATTGGGTTAGACCTTACTAGCTCGTGGTGATCATTGGTGTTTATTGGTATTCATGGAGTCACTACTGGGAATTGCATCTAGATTTTTTTTAAAGACCTTTTGTTTATGTATGTCTCTATCATGCATTATGGGATTATGGGATTGTTTTAAATTTATGTGATGGAATTGATTTGGTGGTTTCTATCTGATGTTTCTAGGACTTATGAGGGTAATTCCCTCCCATATGTGTGTTATATACCCTCAGTGTTAATCATCAACCCATGGATTATTGGAGGTAGTCTTTGAGGGTCAAAATAACCTTCATTGTTAACCCAAGAGAAGTTTTTATAGGAATAGGTTTTGACATGAGTTATAAATTATTATTATTTAAAATCCTTTAAAAATGTACTTTAAAAATATAAATATTTTTTAGGTAAAATAAATTTATTAATTTATTAAACAATTAAAAATAAGTTATTTTTTTGTAATTAAAAAAACCAAGTTTTTAAACAAAAATATATTTGTTTGTCTCTTTAGATTAAATAATAAAATCATATATTTAACAAAAATCTTAGGTGTTCATTTTTTTCAATCCAACCTAGGGATAAAAACGGGGTGGGGTGGAGAAGGATCATGGCTTTCTTTCCCCACCTCATGCCTAGTATTCTCTGCCTTGTCTCACATCATACCTCACATGTAAGGTATATTGTCTCCTTGTCTTTCAACATCCTTGAACTTGTAAATCACTACGGGGCACCACAGGGCACATGAAAATTTACAAAATACTTAAAATATTAAAAAATTATATATTTTAAAAAACCTTTTTAAAATAATTTCAAGAACAAATTTAAATATTTTTTGATATAAATATGTTTAACATTTTTAGTTTTGTAGATATATATTTTTCTAATAAATTTAAATTAAAAAATACCCATTTAAATTAAAAAATTATAGTTTGATTAAGTTGAAATTAATTACTTTAATTTCATCTATATAATTTTATTATCAAATTATATTAATGGTCATAGATAATATATCAATTATGTCAGGGACATAGGTGGATGGTGATGGTATGGAATTTCTCATATGATAGTAGATGGACCCCATTGAGGCATGTTATGATGTTACACTCCTTAATAGTATATTTTCCACCAAGAAATTAGTAGTACTAAGGGTTGTAAGTGAATCCTCTTTAGGATACAACAATGTCTCATTACTCTACACTAGTACTTAGTAGATATTATCTGTTGAAAATGGTTTTAAATCAAGAGAGTAATGAAAATAACTTTTTTGTGGCATTAAAAAAAAGTGTTATTAATTATTTTGGAATATTATAGAATAATTTCAATTTAATAGAGGGATTTAAAATGCTTAGTAATTGATTTTTTCCTTCCATGGAGACACCTTTTTATTGGTTGATTGATTTACAATTAATTATTTTAATTTTATCAATATAATTTTATTAACAAATTATATTAATGACCATAAATAATTTATCAATTATTTTCAGGATATGGGTGGATGGTGATGGTATGTACTTTCTCATATGATAGTAGATGGAGCCTGTCGAGGCATGTTATGATTTATCACTCCTTAGGAGTAGATTTTTTCCCATAAAACTGATAGTACTATAGGTTTCAAGAGAATAATCTTTAGGATACACCAATGTCTTATTAATCTACACTAGTACTTAGTGGATATTAGACCTTTAATAGGCTTTGGAATCAAGAGATTAATGAAAATAACTATGTTTTGGCACACCAAAAAAGTACTCTTACTGCATATGTAATACTATAGAATATTTTCAATTTATGATAGGGATTTTGAATTCTTAGGATTTTTTTTTTCTTCCATGGAGAATCCTTTTTATAGGAATGGAATTTTTTATTCGGTCAAGACATCCAACCCTTTACCATTTAGTATACACCTATTCAATAAATGCATGATTTATATAAATTTAATCATGTTATTTAAATCACACTCGATCGAATAAGTGTTCTAGATCACACCCACTCAATGAATGGATGTGTTCATTAAGGGAACTGGGTTGACCCATAAGATGTTCCCATTTGGGATTTTCCACGAAATAGTATAACCCTACCAGTCCATCAAAAATATAAAGGCATCTTTAAGCACCCCACACTAATGTGGTGTGCTAAGTGAAAAGTGAAAAGTGCATCATCATAGTTCCACATTGTGTAATCATGCATTCATGTATGGATGATGTAGTACACCTCACCCCATAGGATTTTCCCCTAACTTTATCATTTTTTAATAGTGGTGAAAGTATTACCCCTAATAATTTTAACCCCACATTATATCACTTTTCAATGTGTGATTCCCAACAATTCTTACTCTTTAAAAAACAAAAAATAAATATTTTAAAAAACTAAAATAAAACCCTAATAATACCCCACCATTTTAAAATATTTAAACCATATTTTTTAAAAACAAAGCATCATAATATCTTGTAAAAACTTTTATAAATAAAGGTATTTCTTGATTTGAACATTTACATAGCAGAGACAAATAGAATTGAATAAATAAACTAGTGAACACTACCTTGAACATGTAACTCTTATTATAATATATATTCATCCTACAAAAGTTTGTTCAAATTACCCAATACTTCATCTACTCTTATAGAACATTATGTCCATGTTTCACTTATAATTTAATTAATTTTTGAGTGTTAACATTATAATATCTTTATAGTGGCCCCACTCATGCATTCACATAAGTGAACTAAAAATGGTTCCCATGTTTCACCACTTAATTAGATGTCCTTGGTCCATTAAGAGTCTTTAAAGCTCACCCCTCTTTTCCCATAAGCACAAAACACCATTCTCATGGGATATAATATAATTTTAGTGTTTTCTTTACACATATGAAATAATTTTCTACATTTAACTTAGACATGTGAAGTTATCACATATTTAGTTAAGGTACCATTATTGGTAAATTTTTAATAAGGACTTTAACCACATGCCTACGAAATTTTTATACACTAACTACCAATGAAGTCCCTTTTTTAGTGGATATACTAAATTTTGGATTGTTCTAACAAATTCCATTGTTATGATACCATCTTGTATCAACTATCTCTCATAGATATTTCTAAAACCAATGTTTCATGATTTCCCATTATAAGTATTATTGTGTGACCTTCCTAGTATTTTTTGACTATCACAATTTATAGAAACCAAATGCATTATCTTAGGTTATAACAGTGGATCTAATAAGAGACATCTAAGTTATTTTTTGTTGTTTCTAGTAGTTTTCAAATAAATAAACTAAGAATACATTATGAATTATGTTATATAGGTTTTCTTCTATGATCCTAAGATATCATTGCACCTCTAAGTATAAAAACCCAACCACTCATAAACAAGAAATTATAAAGATTATAAATACATATTTAATCAGAAAAATATTCCAATACCCTTGGGTTTCCACTGTAACTTATACAGTAATTCATGGAACCCTTAAGATATTTGAGTAGTCTTTTAACTACATCACATTGTGCATAACTAGTATTTCTAGTATACCTTATCAACTTTACAATAATATATGAAATATTGAGTCCTGTATTAATAATATAAAATAAGATATTCCCAATAACTATTGTATATTCTAACTGAGAAACTAACCTACCAGGATTTGGTAACATCTTAATCCCAAGAGCATGTGGGGTAGAAATCAGTGAAAAATAAAATTTCTCAAATCTCTTGAAAACATTTTCAATATTATGAGATTTATAAAGAAAAATAAAATTATAATTCTTGATATTTTTAACTCCTAAAATAACATTTTATTTACTTATGTCTTTCATATCAATTTTTCTAGATAAAATAAACTTTTTCACATTTACCCAATTTATATCAGTTCCAAAAATTAATATATTATCAACATATAAACAAATAACTACACCATGATTGTTAAATTACCTAATATACATGAATTTATCATATTGGTTAACTAAAAAAATTTGATAAAATTATTTCATTAAATTTTTCATGTCACTTTTTTTAAGCTTGTTTTAACCCATATAGGGAGTGTGTCAATTTAAATACCTTATTTTCTTTTCTAGGTACTATGAATCCTTCTGTTTTTTTCATATATATCTCTTCATCTAATTCACCATTTAAAAATGTTTTTTTTACATCAATTTGGTAAATTTATAAATGATATATAGAATTTAAGGTGAAAATATTCTAATAAAATTATTCCTAGACATAGGATCATAGGTATCTAAATAATTGATTCCTTATTTTTAAGTAAACACCTTGACCACTAGTTTGTATTTATATTTTTTCAATTGTTCCATCAACTTTTTTTCCTTAAAAATACCCATTTAAAACCTATCAATTATAAACCTTAATGAAGATAAACTAATTTCCAAGTATTATTCCTGATTATAAAATCTATTTCATCATTTATAGATTTCTTCCAAAGTGATGCATTAGAAGATGATATAACTTCTTTGTAAGTTTTAGGATCAGACTCTATATTAAGTAAAACTGGTGTTTCTATGAAAATAATATAGTTATTTACTTCCAAAAAGTATATATAGAAATCAAATTCATATTTTTGGGGTATATTAAGTAATTTACCTTTATTAACCCCCTCAACTATATCTTCTTGAGATACTATTTTATTTAAGATAGATTTCTCAATTTGAACTTTCTTAGGAAAGGAGGTAAACCTTGATCCATCAAAGATATCATCTCTTGATTCAATAAATATATCAGTAGATACTAAATCATTATATTCTATAATAATTAATATATAATTTTTTAATACTTTTTATATTCAAGGAGTATGTAATAAATGTATATTTTAACCAACTTATCCATTTAGGTTCGGGTACTTTTTAAATTGTGTAGAAACCCCAAACTTCTAAATAACGTATGTTTGGTTTCCTATGCTTCCATAATTCATATGTTTTCATAACATTAACCTTTGTAAGAAACCAATTTATTATGTGACATATATTTAATAATGTGTCTCCCAAAAACACTCATGATATGACTAAGATAAACATCATTAAATTAATCATTTACATTCTTTCTCTCATCTACACCATTCTATTAAGGTGTATAGGGACTCACCACTTCATTTATTATCCCTTTGGATTCAAAATATGAGGGAAAATGATATTATCCTCCCTTTTTAAATCTAAGTAATTTAATTATAATCCCTCGTTGGTTTTCAACTTTATTTTATATATACTAAATTTATCTATAACTTAATTTTTATAATATAAAATATAGATATGGAAAAATCTAGAATACTCAACAATGAAAGTTAAAAAGTGATTTTTATTACCTATGGTGGGTCATGAAAATAAAATACATTACTATTTATTGATTATAATAAATTAATTTTCATTTATATATTAGGAAATGGTTTCCTAACTATTTTAGTTTTTATGCTTGTAACACATCTATGATAATTTTTATCCATGCTAGGTAATAATTTCCTTTTTAACATATCATTAATTTTATTATAATTTATGTCCTAAATAATTATTCCATAAATAAACATGTTTTTATAAGTAATAAAAAACAAAATTTGTATTCAATTTGAATAATACATCATACAAATGACCCTTTCCAATAAAGATCCCACCCTTGGATAAAACAACTTATTTGTCTCAAACACAAGATTAAACCCATGCTTGTTCAACAAGATCCCTAAAACTAAGTTCTTAGAAACTTTAGGCATATAAAATACATCATTTAGAGTAACATTATTTCTAGAGGTAAACTTGAGATCGATATATCCCTTCCCTTGTATGTTTATGATCACATAGTTCCCCATGCAGCGAGATGTCCCATCAATGATTAATTCAACCCTCTTAAAGAGTGATTTTTCATTATAGAAATGTCATGTCACACCAGAATCAATCCACCAATAAGGGATATCCTCAATCACATTATCTTAAAACATCATGGCCAAAATGTGATCCTTATGAGTTTTGTTTTCATGTTTATTCTTAAGGAGAAGACAATATCACTTGAAGTGTCTCAACTTTCCATAGAAGTAGCATGCCTCTTTCTTTTTCTTATATTGTTAATTTCCTGTTAAATGATGGTTTGAATATCTATGCCTCTTTTAGAACCCAAATGGTCCTGTAAGAGTTGGTATCCTAGAACCAACTGGTTGTACTTTGATTACATGGATATTTAATGTATTAAAATATTAAACATCTTATTACATATTGTTCATTGTTCTGCATGACTATGGTGTAATAATGTCCTAGAGTATTTGTTGCATTGATAAGGTCATGGAAGTTCTCCACTATGATGAGAACCTTGAAATGCTATAATAATATTCATAAATATAGTTCTATGGTCAGATTCCATACTATTATGGGACACATAGCATGTATACTGTCATGTGCAAGTACTCGTAAGTAGATGAGACTTCCTATCATGAAGTTCGCACTTGGTAATCTCCAAGATAAGAGATTATGAGAACAGAACCGCCAGTAGGAATTATGCATGTTTTGGTGTCATCGGATATTTCTATATGTGAGTGTGTGTAATGATCATTAGACATTAATATTATCATTAATACGTGTCACAACTCATGCACTTTGATTTACTAACGAAAACTGTCATATAGACATTTGGTGGAATGTAGGGTACATTGGGTGCGTCACGAGTGGCATGTTATTAATTGATAAGTCAAGTAAGTATTTGTACCTTCCATTTATGGAAGTTGATATATAGTCTATTTGATTTAAATAGAACCATCACATGAAATTCCATGGACATGGTGTAATGATGAGTTTATTTTAGGTATTCAAAGGACGTATCAAGCATAAAAGTTGATGAAACTATCATGAAACCTGCTTGATGAGATATTATAACAAATGGATTATATTAAATAGTAGGTGTTTGTATGTGGATGTCATTGTTGAGACTTTAAGTTCTTTCCCTTGGGTGCCATGACCTATTTATAGAATGTACTCTTGGACTTTAGGCAATCTCACCTAATAACAATGAAAAAGAATCATAGAGGGTCAAAAACTAAGTGTTTCTAATGGTATCTATTAAATTATATTTTAATTTAATTAATAAATATTATTATCAAGATAGTAGAATAATTTTATTCAAGTTAAAATTATTTCATAAATTAAATAAATATTTATTCACCAGATTATGGGTAAAATATTTTTTTTTATTTTATAAAACATTAGGTAAATATTTATTTACTAGTTTGTAAATAAAATATTTATTTAATAGAATAAATTATTTATTTATTTATTCATGTGTTCAATAAATGGAAGTGGAGTTTGACCGGACCAAGGCCAATCCGGTAGTAAAATAATTATTTACAAGATGGTAAATAATTATTTAACTAGTTGGCACAAATTAAAATAATGCTGCTATTATTTTGTGACGCATAATTTTATTTATAATTATATTTTATGCAAGTTTGTGCACCATAAATAATGACATGGTATTATTATTAATATCATGGGTTTTATCTCAGGTTATGAATGTATTTAATTGCTTTTATGCAATTAAATATTGTAACTGAAGCCCCATGTCAATAAATAGACACATACATCTATTGTGTCATGTACCGAACTACACACCCGGTGAATTGAGAATTGTTGAGCTAAAAAATTTCTATCTCTAATCATCTTCCCACCCCTCTCAAAAGAGAGAGACGTTCTTCAATTCCAAAGAACAAGAAATCAAGAACGACTGACACAAGACACTCACTTCACCGTGCTAGCACCCAGAAAACAAGAGGTGTCGATCGAAGGCTATCAGAGCATGTGTGGATCACTGCTAGAGGGATTCTATTTTGGATCCTTGAAAGTGGAACAAGATAATCTGGAAGGGTCATTCCAAATGATCATCATCATCAACGAAGAAAATACTGAAGATCCAGGTATTATTTTCATTATGAATTTAATTAAATTAATTATAAACATGATGTGTAAGATCCTCTTTAAAGGTTTTTGGCCTCTTCCTTTTTTATCTAAATCTTTGATTCTATTCCATGGAGACTGGTGTCCGTCATCGTATTGATACCAGAATAATCATTGATCATGGTTAAAATTAAATTTGGGTGTTGGCTCAACCGCACATCTGCTACGCCTGAAACCTTCAAGTGGTATCAAATCAGTTACATCACAATTTATAATTATTTAAATAATTTGTTGATGATTTATGGTTTAATAATTTAGTTTTTTAATTCAAGGTTAATCGTTATTGTGATATAGATTTTGATATATGTTCTACCTATTTTCGTTTCTCGTTCACCTTACAAAAACAATCTTTTCTTTTAATTTTGTTTAAAATAAAATAGAAGATCTCATTTGGAGGTGCCAAAGGTTCCTGGTCATACAACACTAGAATAGAAAGTGTGTAGTTGGATTAACACATCGTGTATCATGGTTCAATGCATCGGGACTGGTTTTCCAAACCAAGTTATTTCATTAGAGTTTGTCTAAGTCTTAAAGACTTTGTGTGTTGATCAGGAACATGTGGCACACGGTTTTTGGATTACACACTATGAGGACCACTGGACACAGTGTGTAGTCCCTTCGGGTTAGGGTTGGACCGTGTACCCTGTACACAGCTTTCCTGGTAGGAGACCATGTAACATGGATACTACACAGCATGTGGCCCACTAGACACACCATGTACTCTAAAGATTTATAAATTACATTTACATGTCGTATACCCAGTCGTGTACTTCTGATGGATGGTGAATGATAGTACACACTGTGTAGTTGGAACTACACATCATGTATTCATTCAAATTATGCATATTTATTAAAATTTGTTATTATATTATACAAACCCTTAATTCATGTACCATGGTGAAGGAATAAAGCTGAGGCACAACATGTTATAGGTGTTTTATGTATATGTGTTTAATTTAATGTATGTGTAATGTTAATTTCTATTCATTGGGTAGTTATGAACGGGAATTCACTGGGTTGACTCCAAGGTACAAGTTATGTACAAAGATAATTTTAAATGAATTTATTTGTTTAAAATTATGATTGATGAGAATCTCAAGTAAATTCAGAAAAGGATTAAGATAAAAGGATTGATTAATTAAAGATAATAATTAATCTATTCGAGCACAATTTATCTTAATAATAATGATTAAAGAATTGAAAACTAGTTTTATTAAATGTGTAACTCGATGCATGTATGTGGATGATCATGAGATAGACCAAGACCTTTGTATGTGGTTGGTTTCCTTTTAATTTATTTATTAAATTAATTGTTAGTCTGTGATCCATCTCTCCTCAATAATATGTAGGGTATGCATTCCCATGGTTTCTTTTATGTAAACCCCCCTTTTACCACTCACTTATGTGTGAGTTTAAAAGAATATGTAATGGATGGAACTCCCAAGCTAGAGGAGGTGGTTTAAGCTTGAGCCGAGATGAAACCAATCCCAGGATACACATAGGTGGATAGGTGGAAAGCTATAAACACGAACCAAAAAGGTTCAAGGTGTTTATCCCCTAGGTTAGGGTCAGTTTAGAAACCACTAGATAAATTAACCATTATAAAAAGCTCATTATCATGCCCTTTGATTTATTTTATTTCAGTCAGTTCCATGGTTTATCATTATAGATGTATTGTCACGATCACATAATTAATGTATTAAACAATCATATAAGATGGAACTAAAATAAACTAGGCTTATGCATAAATATTATCAATGCATGGTTAATCACTTAAGTAAGTTCCACTTAATATTAACAAGCATGTGATAATGATAACAATCAATTCACGCATAAGAGATAAAAGTCCCTCAAATAAAATATTAATTCATACCAAGCCTTTCATTACTTTATTAAGGGAAAACTCAATAAAACTATGTGTTAGATCAACCTTTGTTGGGACACTTACTTTTATACAGGAAGCCCTTATGAAATGTTTTGGGTTGACTTAACCATATTACATCAAGAGGAGTATCCCTTTCTAGACTCGGTGAAATATTGGAGGAAAGAGTTGAGGAAATCCAAAGTCAGGATTTCAAGATTGGGGAGTCCACTCAATAGATCAAGGAGCTTCAAGCTCACAGTTGGAAAAGACCTACCTACATAAATACCTTCAAATAGCTTTACCAACCCTTGTTGGGGTTATGGGAAGGGGAATATGGATTTTTTCAACTAGTATGTCATGACAATTGGACATTCCAAGTTCAATGGTGAGGGACATTGGGACTTGATAAAATAGTGGTAGTCTTAATAAAATTAATTTATTGTTTATCATAAAATATAAAGAAAGTACTAATGATATCCTCTTTTAATTGTAGAATATAAATGACAAACTCGTCAACCACACTATCCCTGTGATCAATTCTGGATAAAGGAAAGATCCTCCCCGGTAGTAACTTCCAGGACTGGTTTAGCCACATCCAGTTTATCCTATTCCATGAATGGAAGTCTTATGTATTGGAGTCATCATTACCTGATCCACCTACTAAAGAGGCAAGTGATGAGGATTTCCTAGTCTATGAGAAACATATGAATGATGTAGTCGGCATTCAATGTTTTATGCTATCATCAATGTATAGTGAGCTCATGAAGTCTCATTAAAACATGGATTCTTATATCATACTCGAGTACCTCCATGGTCTTTACTAGGAGAGGGAAAGATAGGAAAGGTTTGAGATCTCCAATGCACTCTTTCAGAGTAATCTTATAGAGGATTCCTTATATGAGCCTCATGTAGTCAAGCTCATTGGATACATTGAGCACCTAGAGGTTCTAGGGTTTAAACCCCCCCGAATAACTGGGCACCGATCTCATTCTCACATCACTCCCTTAGAGATTCTCCAACTTTTTTGTCAATTTAAACATGAAAAACATTGAGAAGTCTCTATCTGATCTTCTTATCCTCATTCGCCAAGTGGACAAAGATATGAATCATGAAAATCCTTATGTCCTTATGGTGAATAAGAGGAAAGGGAAGGCAAAGATATTTAAGCCCAAAGCTTCTTCATAACCTTCCAAGAAAAGGAAGATCAAAGGGGGGGCAATGGAATATTAGGCTATTTGTTTCACATCTAGTAAGAAAGGTTACTGGAAGAAGAACTACACCCAGCCTAAGAATAAAGGGGAAGCTTCATGTGTGTTTGTTATCGAAAGAAATCTATTTGTTTCTACAAATTGGGTATTAGATACATCTTGTAGTGCTCACATATGTATCCAAATATAGAAACCAAGTAGATTCTGAAATATTGACCTAGGGAGGTAGATCTACAAGAAGCCAATGAAGATAGACTTGCTTTTGTAGCTATTGGGGACAACCACCTCATGTTTCCAACTATTATGATCTTGGTGTTAAAGGGTTATTATTATATGTTGTCTGTTACTAAAAACATTATTTATGTATCCAGATTAGATACAGATGGATTTTTTTTCAAGTTTGTAAATGAATGTTACTTCTTTTACAAAGATAGAATTTGTTTTGGTAGGGCACATTTATACAACAGTCTTTATGTGTTGGATTACACAAACCAAGTAATGGAAATCGATAACAAAGATACTTCACATGACTCATACCACACCCAACTTTGTCATCACCGACTAGGTCATGTAAATGAGAAATGCTTGATAAAGTTACATCAAGATGGATATTTTGATTATTTCGAACTAAAACCACTTGGTGTATGTCATGCATGTTTACAAAGAAAAATGAACAAAGACCTATTTAGTGGGAAAGGTGAAAGGGATAAATAAATTCTTGAATTGGTTCATACTGATGTGTGTAGACCATTTCCAGTTGAAGCAAGGGGAGGTTACTCATACTTCATAACTTTTACTGATGATTTTAGTAGATATGGATATATCTACTTAATGAGGTATAATTTAGATTCTTTTAATAAGTTCAAAGAATACAATAATGAAGTTGAGAACTATCTTGGTAAGAATATTAAGAAACTCTACTCAGACTAGGGTGGAGAATATCTTAATCAAGACTTCATTGATTACTTATAGGAGTTTGGGATCCTATCCCAACTCAATCCTCCTTACACGCCCTAGTGGAATGGTGTGACTGAAAGGAGGAACCGCACCCTATTGGACATGGTGAGATCAATGATGAGTCATACAAGTATTCCATTATCCTTTTGGGGATATACGTTACAAACAACAGCGCACATACTAAACCAAGTACCAACTAAATTGATAAGTGGTATTCCATATGAGTTCGGGAGTGGAAAGAAAGCCATGTTATTGAATTTACATGTGTGGGGAAGCGATGCATTTGTTAAGGCCTCTTCAAGTAACAAACATTCACCCCGAGGCACAAAGTGTACCTTTATAGGATAACCAAGGAAAAAAGGGGATATTACCTATACAACCCCTCAAACAAAAAGTTAATAGTGGTAATACATGCCATATTCCTTGAGAGGGAGCACATATCCAAAAGAGATAGTGGGATCGAGATAGACTTCAATGAGGTTGAGGCTCAAGGTACACAAGACTTGGTACAGGAGTAGATTCCACAAAGCCCCATGGAAGAAAGAACTATTCTATAGACACAAGAACTACATGGGAGTAAAATAGAGGTTAGTGAACCATAATAGTATGGTTTTCTAGTTACCAAGTATGGTGACTCATTATTAGTTGACAATAATGATCCTCTAACCTATAAGGAATCAGTAAGTGGCACAGATGTTTACAAGAGGCAAGAATCCATGAATTCTGAAATTGATTCCATGTACCAAAACCAAGTCTGGATTTTGGTAGATCCTCCGGTTGTTGTAAATCCTATTGGTTGAAAATGGGTATTCAAGAAGAAACTGGACATGGAAGGACAATTCAGTACCTATAAGGCATGACTGGTTGCAAAAGGGTTCTAACATCATCAAGGCATTGACTACGACGAAATGTCTTCACCAGTTGCAATGTTGAAATCCATTAGAATTATATTGTCCATTGTCGCTTACCATGACTATGAGATTTGTAAAATGGATGTTAAAATAGCCTTACTTAATGGTAACCTTCAAGAATATGTCTAAATGACACAACCTAAAGATTTTATGACTCCAAAGGATGTCAATAAGGTATGCAAGTTTCAGAAATCCATTTATAGATTAAAGCAAGCATCCAGGTCATGGAACATTTGTTTTGATGAATCCATAATGAAATTTGGTTTTATCAAGAATGAATGTGATCCTAATGTCTACAAATGGTTCAGTGTGAGTGTAGTCATTTTCCTAATAGTATATATTGATGACATATTACTTATTGGAAATGAGATACTAGTATTATAGTCTGTTAAGGCATGGTTGAATCAATGCTTCTCCATGAAGGACTTGGGTGAGGCAGTATATATTCATGGGATCAAGATCCATCATGATAGATCTAATAGATTGATGGGCCTAAGTTAAAGTACATACATTGATAAGATGCTGAAGAGATTCAGTATGGAACAATCCAAGAGGGTATTTTTGTTAGCATCACATGGCATTCATCTTTCCAAGAAAATGTGTCCTCAAACACGTGAGGAAAGAAAGATAATTTCAAGGACTCCATATGCATCAATAATTGGGTCAGTCATGTATGACATGCTATGTACTAGTTTGGATGTTGCCTATTCATTGAGTGTGGTAGGCAGATATCAAGCTGAACTAGGTGACCACCATTGGATGGCAGTCAAGATTATCCTAAAGTATATGAGGAGTACTAAGAATATGTTCCTGGATTATGGAGGAGATGAGGAACTAGTCATTAGAGTATATACATATGCTAGTTTCCAGACTGATCAAGATGACATGAAGTCTCAAACGGGATACATATTCACTTTGAATGGAGGTGCAGTGAGCTTTAAGAGCTCAAAGTAGAGTGTGGTCACAAATTCTATAGTAGAGTCTGAGTATATCACAAATTTTGAGGCAGGTAAAGAAGAAGTTTGGATTCAAAGCTTCATCCAGGAGCTATATGTGATACCTAGTAGTAAAGATCTCATCACACTGTACTATGATAATACTGTAGTCGTGGCTCTCGCAAAATAGCCATGGTCACATCAGGGGATGAATCACATACTTCAGAATTATCATCTTTTGAGGGATTTTTTCAGAGAGGTGAAGTTGTAGTGAGTATTATTTCCATGTAAGACAACATGGCAGACCCATTTACTAAAGCCTTGACTCAGTAGAAACATGATCAACATGTAAGGTCTAGCGGGCTGAAAGTTATAGGCAGTTGGATCTAATACATGTGTGAATTTATAAGAGTTGGTGTCCTAGAACCAACTGCTTGTAATTTGATTACATGGTTATTTAATGTATTTAAATATTAAACATTTTATTAAATATTTTTCATTGTTATGCATGACTATTGTGTAATAATATCCTAGAGTATTTGTTGCATTGATAAGGTCATGGTAGTTCCCTGTTATGATGAGAACCTTGAAATTCTATAAAAATATTCTTAAATATAGTTATATAGTTGGATGACATACTATGATGGGACACCTAGCATGAAGACTGTCAGGTGTGAGTACTCATAAGCAAATGATACTTCCTCTCATGAAGTTCGTACTTGGTAATCTCCAAGACAGGATATTATGAGAACAGACTCACCAATAGGAATTTCACATGTTTTGGTGTCATCAGATATTTCTATCTGTGAGCATGTGTAATGATCCTTAGACTTTAATATTATCATTAATATGTGTCATGGCACATGCACTTTGATTTACTAAAAAAACTGTCATGCAGACAGTTGGCGGGAAGTAGGGTACATTGGGTGTGTTGTGAGTGGCATGTTATTAATTGATAACTCAAGTAAGGATTTTTACCTTCCATTTACGGAAGTTTATATCTCGACCCTTTGATTGAAATAGAATCGTCACACAAAATTCCATGGTCATGGTGTAACAATGAGTTTATTTTAGGTAGTCAAAGAACGACATATCAAGCATAAAATTTGATGACACTATCATGAAACCTTATTGATGAGATATCGCGATAAAGTGATTATATTAAACAGTGAGCATTCATATTTGGATGTCTTTATTGCAACTTTAAGTTCTTTCTCTTGGGTGACTTAACTCGTTGCTAGACAGTACTCTTGTACTTCAGGCAAGCCCGCCTAATTCAAAAGAGAAAGAATCCTAGAGGGTCACACACTGAGTGTTTCTTGTGGTCTCGATTAAATTATATTTGAATTTAATTAATAAATATTATTCTCAAGACAGTGGAATAATTTTATTCAAGTTAAAATGATTGCATAAATTAAATAAATATTTATTCACCGGATTGTGGGTAAAATATATTGATTTATTTTATTAAACATTTAATAAATATTTATTTAATAGTTTGTAAATAAAATATTTATTTAAGTGAATAAATTATTTATTTATTTATTCGGGTGTTCAAAAAATGGAAGTGGAGTTCGAGCGGACCAAGGTCGGTCCGGTAGTAAAATAATTATTTGCAAGATGGTAAATAATTATTTAACTAGTTGTCACAATTTAAAATAACACTACTATTATTTTTTAATGTGGAATTTTACTTATAATTCCATTTTGTGCAAGTTGGTTTACCATAAATAATGACACTGTATTATTATTAATAGCATGGATTTTCTCTAAGGTTGTGAATGTATTTAATTGTTGTTACGTAATTAATTATTGTAACTAAAGCTTCATGTCAATAGATAGACATGTACGTCTATTGTTCCATGTACTGAACTACACACCCTGTGAATTGAGAATTGTTGAGCTAAATAATTTCTATCTCGAATCATCTTCTTTCCCCTCTTAAGAACGAGAGACATTCTTCAAGGCTGAAGAACAAGCGATCAATAATGACCGACACAAGACACTTGCTTCGTCGCGCTAGCACCCAAAGAAAGAGAGGTTTCGATCAGAGGCCATCATAGAATGTGTGTATAACCTCTAGAGGGATTCTAGTTTGGATACTTTCAAGTGAAACAAGATTATCCATAAGGTTTATTCCAGATGATCAACATCATCAACAAAGAAAATACCGAAGATCCAGGTATTATTTTCTTTATGAAATTAATTAAATTAATTATAAACATGATGTGAAAGATCCTCTCTAAAGTTTTCGGTCCTCTTTCTTATTTATCTCAATCTTTGATTCTATTCCATGGAGACTGGCAGTCATCGTCGTATTGATTCCAAAATAATCATTGATCATGGTAAAAATTAAAGTTGGGTGTCGGCCCAATCGTGCTTCCGCTGCGACCAGAACCTTCAGGTCCAACTCCCATTACCAAAAGGACCCTGGATTTATTATATATATGTTTATTTTCCTCCAATTTCTTTTTATATTACTCATTAATTTAAAGATAATTGATCAAGTCATTAAGGGAAATATATTTTTTATTATGTTTTAGAGGATTTTTGGAATTAGTCCAAGGAAATATAAGTCTATAAATTATGGAAATGAAAATAATGAAATAATACATGGTCATATTTTTTATCTTTAAATATTGGTAGATACATTAAATTTTATAAAATCTCTTTGTGGTAGATCTAATATCTACTATATTGTATAAAATATATTTTATTACCAGGAATTTCTTTCTTATCGCATACTCATTGGTTTGTTTTTGTTACAAAGAACCCCAAATCTCCTTTTAATTTGGAAGATGTTGATAAGTTTCAAAGAGTTCATCATCCAACATGTTGAGTATGTGTCCATGACACATGAGATCACCATTCTCCCATTTCTACCTCATTCGAGAAACATGGATTGTCTTATCCTCAAATGTGGGGTGCTTAGATTCTAAAGCATATGCAGTAATTTGATGGTTGAAAGTAGAAAGTGCATCTTATTTTTTCACCTCTTGATATTATTGTTATTTAATTACTCCACCTTCATTATATTGTTGAGTGTTATCATGTCCATGTTTATATTTTCCACTCACAAGATTACTGGGGATATAGATGGATGGTGGTGGTATAGACCCATTCTATCCCACTTTTTAATAAAGAATTTCTAATACGTATTCCCCTTTAAAAAAATAAAAATTAAATATTTTAAAAACTAAAATAAAACTCTAATAAATTATAAATTATTTATAAAATATATAAATATAAATTCATTTTACAAGGTTTCCTTGATACAAAACAAGGCAATATTTTTTCCCCTCAAAAATTCTTATCCCACTGGGAAAATTTCTCCACAATCCCCACATCTATTTAGGATAATTTCCATAGGTTAATGTAGGGATAGATTATTTTTTCATTCTCAAACCATGCTAAAAAACAATTTACATGTTGAATAATTTAAATGTGGATATATCATCCAATAAAAAACTATCATGATATTTTTGTTCGATGGGTATTATTAAATATACCCCATATCCTATTCTTTTGTTTAACCCCACCTCCCAAATCATGATTACCATGCCCCCCATCATTTAAAAATCATTTCTTTTTTAAATTTTATTTTTACCTACCCAATACTTTATGTTTTCCTATATATATTATTTTTTATATCAGTGTGCATGCACACACACATCCTTTCTACTTTTTAGTATTCTTTGTGTGTGTGTGTGTGTTTACATATATATATACATACATTTATATATATATATATATATATATATATATATATCAATTCATTGCCATACCTCCTAAAAAACATAACATGAATTATAAAAATTTAAAACATACCCTAAAAAGAAAAATTATCAACAATACCCCAAAAATTATGAAAATGTGTCTGAAAAACATAAAAATATCAGCTAAAAAGTTAAAATTCTCTTATAAAGTAAAAGCATGAATACAATCACGCACCCTAAATGCATATGGAGGGTCATCTTTCACCATATAAACATTGAATGATTATACCCTTACTACAAAATTGAGGGGGGGAATGGTGGATTTTATCTAAACTTTTAATAAGTATTGATAAAGGTTACATTTATCAATGAAAAAAGTGAGTGATGATAAAACTTGGTCTTTATTGGTGCTTATTTTAACACTGATAAAAATGACTTTTGACTAGAACTATATTTAATAGTGATAATGACTATCAAAATTGTGTGTGTGTTTCAATGATTATATTTATAATATAATTGTATAATCTATATTAATATAGGAAATAACATTAAATTGAAATTTCAAATGAAATATTATTTAAATAAATGATACATATCCCTCTATGTGTGTTAATACATGTATGTATATTTGTATAAATTCAAAAATTAAACATAAATCTAATTTTTAAATGAATAAATTTAAATTTAATTAATAATATATAAACATATTAGAAATAAATTTTCATAATTTATTATATATGTAATTATTATAATATGATATACATAATTTTCTATAAATAAATAAATATATAAAGTTATAAATATACTTAAATATAATTAAATATATAAAACTTATATTAATCAATTATATGTTATATATATAATATAATTATTAGTTAATATAATTTAAAGATAATTAATAATATTTCATATATATAGTTAATTATATTTATAAATATAAAATGGTATGAAAATATATGAAATTAATCATATTATTTTAAGTATAAATAATTGTATTTTATTACATAAATAAGAAAAAAAATCATATACATGTGATTAGAAAATTTTAAAAATATAATTAATAGTACAAATATAATTAATTATTAATAATAAATTTTCTAATATAATTAATGTACATTTTCCTTTTTTATGTGGCATTCCTATTTACAATCAAATGTTAATTTTTATTCCTTGAATATTGTTTTTGTTATTTTATTGCTACATGGAGTTTACATGGCTGATCTTACCTACAATATTTAAGTGTTTTTTATTTCCCTTGTAATTTTTCCTTTGCCTAGTTTTTCCTTACCTGGTAGCTTGATCTTGTTTTTATTCCCTAGGGACTCTGGGACTCTCAATTACACTTAATCATAGGGCCCTTGATTTCTCATGTTGTGTTTCTTAATTATGCTTTCTTTTTCTCTCATTTTCATATCAATCTATGCCTTATTGGTGCAACCAATCGAGTGATGTCACATGCCTTTTTGTACTATTTTGTGGTTAATCATTTAAACGACTCTTTTATCTACATTATCCATGTGTGGGTGATCTCATGACTTCACCTTATTTGCTAAAATTATGCCTACTGAAGTGATTAGCCTCCATGGATTTCATGATTCGGCCATTCCCATTATGCATGAGTTTTGATCTAGTGTTGATAGAGATAGAGCTTGAGAACCACTCTCGTTTTCGTCAAGAAGAGTGAGATATGAGCAATTCTTAGAGGTGTTTTCTATTCTAGGTTCTCATAATCCACTGAAGGGAGGCATTCTATCATTTTTGTGGATCTCAAATAAGAGATTCAATGGAGAGCGGTGGAGATCTTTTGACCTTTAGAGTGGGACAACCTCATGTGAGGGTATCAATGGAATCATAAGTTTCATTAGATATTCCTCCAGATTTTGGTTTAGGGATCTAGATCTATAATAAATTTAAATTATTTTCCTCTATAATAAGTTGAAATATTATTCCTTTTGGTTTCAATTGTTAATAAGTTTATGTATTCTTTAATACACTATGTTCATAGTGTGAGTCTATCCAAGAAGATGAGATGTTATCTCCTCATGAAGAGTTTTTCGACCACCATCAGGTCTATATAGGATTATTCCACAGATAGTTTCTTTGGTCCTATTTACAACTAAGATTATTTTATATTTATATTATTTTATTTCATAATAAATATAGTATGGGGTGGTATTATTTTTGTGCATGTAAGTCCACAGTGGACTAAAGCACATTATATCTTTGTGTTCATTTCTTTTCTAATTGTTTTCTTTCTATACAATCATCTTGAATCTACCTCATTGATTTGGTTTTTTTTCTGAATAAAATAATTTTTCTAATTTGTTTCATAATCTATAAAACTAGATTAGTGGTTCTTGGATATTTTATAGGGACTTTCATGACAACACATCCTGAAATAATTGGTATCAAATCCACCCAATCCATAAAAATGGAATATATGATATTTGAAATAGATAAGTTTGATGGTGATGGTGATTTAAATTTATGGCAGTTAAAATGAGTGTATTGTTAGGCCATAATTAACTCCTCAATTCCCTCTTTATTCCTAAGAAGAAATTTTCTACCATGTTTTTCAATGGACATTTTGTTTCTACTGAGGTATATGTCTCTGTTGATGTCCTTGGAAAAGTTTGTATTCTCATGCTTCTGCCTTTAGGTGATAAGGTGATTTTTCAAGTAGCTTATGAGTCTACCACTTCCCAAATATGGTATAATATTGAATTTATATATATGAAAAAAACTTCATTAGAATAATACATAAGAAAATTTGGTTTTATAATTTTCATATGTAACTTAGAACTACAGTTGAGGAACACATTGATGAATTTAATAAAATCATATTGGACCTATCTAATATAGATGTTAAGTTAGACGATAAATATTTGGATATTATTCTATTGGAATATTTAGATGATTATTTTAATTAAATTAAAGACTCAATGATGTATGGTAGGGATACACTGTCTTTGAAGAAAGTTAAATATAATATGTTGTCTAAAGAAATTCAAAATAAGGATTGTGATAAGAAATAATATAAGTGGATTAATTTGAGGGTAATACCTGAGTAAAGAGGGAAGAGGATGGGGAATAGTAAGTCTAGGAGTTGATTAGGATATAGGGGTTAGACTATCAAATGCTTCCATTTTAAATAGTTAGGGAATATCAAGAGGAATTTCCCTTAAAAGAATAATTCTAAAGGTAAAAAAGACCATTTGTCGAATTTCTGGTAGAACAAGAATTTGATACTACTGATTTTTTAAATGGGTGTTTAAATTACATGAGTGAAGATTGGGTGATAAATTTAGGGTGTTAATTCCACATGTTTTCCCAAGAGAGGATACTTTACTTATTTAAATGATGTTAATCATGGTGAGGTGTGCCTATGGAATAATAAAATATGTTGAATCATGGATAGAGGACTTGTTTATCTAGAACTACTTGATGGGTCAGTGATAAATATAGAATAGGTGAGATGGTTACATGAATTAAAGAGAAACCTCATTTACCTAGGCATGCTAGACTGAAAAAAATATAGCTTTACGTCTAATTTTGGGAGCCTTAGTATATCCAAGGGATCCCTCACCATTATGAAGGTAACTCTTGTCAATAGACTCTATGTTTTAAATTAAAATAAAAATATGTTATAATTAAATGATACCCATCCCTTATGCCCAATAGTAATATGTTGTGGCATAGGTGTCTAAGGCACATGAGTGAAAAGGGGATGAACGAGCTTCATAAACAATTATTTTTGAAAGAAGTAACCCTAAATAATCTTCCCTTTTGTAAATATTCTATGTTTTTAATGTTAAAACATGTTATATTGGTCCTCATATAGTTCTTATTCATATAAGAATATATCTATTTAGACTTATAGGTACCCTTTAGGATGTCCTCCCATAGTGGGGTCTATTATTTCATAACCTTTGTTGATGATTATTCACAGAGAGTATGGATTTACATACTGAATCACAAATTTGAAGCATTTTAAATGATCAAGACATGGAAATATAACATTGAGAGTGAGTCGAAAATAAGTTGAAATCCCTTATAATATACAATGGTTTTTAGTGATTATCTAATGACTTTATTGAATATTGAAATTATAAGGGTGTCTTGAGACACCAAAAAAGTGTGGAAACCTCGAGAACAGAATGGGATATCTGAGAGGATGAATATGAAATTTTTAGAGAGGGTTAGAATCATTCTCTCACACACTAGTATGTCTAATTCTTTCTGGGAAAAAGTTGTAGCTATTGTGTTTTACCTGATTAATCATTTTCCTTATAGTTCAATTAGTTTCAAAAATCCTAATTATATGTGTATTGTTTCATATCCTAGTCTAATACATCTTGGAATTTTTAGTTGTACTACTAATTCACATAGCAGAACTGATAATCTAGAACCTAGAGTTGTCAAATGTGTCTTTTTTGTTATCCTTAGGGTGTTAAGGAAGATCTTGGTTTTCATAAATGTATCATCAGTCGAGATGTTGTCATTCACAGGGCTAATGCTCTAAAGTATACTATTTCTGATCCTATTTATATTGGTATTCCTGAACCTATAGGTGTTGAGCTTTCTTTAGATCCTAAAGAGAAGTCTAACATTGATATTACCTCCACCATTCCTCCTCAATCAGTTCATGTTGAACCTAAGCCTAGTTTTGAATATGAGTCTGATATTGAGGGATATATTGATCTCCATGACTATTAGTTGACATGTGAAGGATCTAGAATAACTATTAGGACTTTTTCTCATTCCAATCACACTAATTTGGCAGTTTTCACACTTAATATTTATTTTGATACTAATAGTGATGAGCCACAGACCTATACAGAATCCTTGAAATCTAATGAATCGAGGAAGTGACTAGCTACCATGAAATATGAAATCAAATCCATATTTAAAAAATAAACTTGGATAGTTATTAATAATCTTAAAATGGAATAAAATTATAGGTTGTAAATGGATTTTTTTTTAAAAAGCAGATAACACTAGAGTGAATAAAATTAAATACAAATCATGACTTGTGACTGAAGGGTTAATTTAATGTGATGGAATTTTATATAGTGGTATTTTTTATCCAATTTTTAAACATTCATCTATTAGATTTTTACTTGCACTTATTTCTTGAAATGATTTTCATATTGAGAAATTAAACATAAAAACTTCGTTTTCCAAGGAAAATTGGATAAAAGAGTTTACATGAAACCTTCTAAAGGATTTTCAAAAGAATTTAATCCTGAACAATTTTGTATTTTATGAAAGTATTTATATGTTCTTAATTAGTCTTATATGAAATGGTAAATTTAACACCATGATATTTTAAAAAAATACTATGTTTGATAGCATATACAATAAGTAACATCGAGCTTAAACAAACTACAAAATATTATTATTTAAATATAATTGTTATAACATAGCCAATGAATTGATGAGTATGAATAATTTTATCCAAATTATTAAATATACATATAAAATACTCAATACAAATTAATTTATTAATTCTTTGGAAATAAGTACATTTATGCTTGAGAGATACGTTTTCTTCAAAAATGATTTTTATTAATTATTGTGAGAAAATATTATAATTAATTTATGAAAATTGTATGAATTGTATTTTATAAAAAAAATTAATTTTTAAAATCATCATATAAAAAATATCTTAGGTTTATTTTTTTTTTGATTTTTATGAAAAGATTGATTTTCCATTGAATAGTGAAAATACAGATTTTTGTAAAACATTCATTTTATTTTCACTAAAAAATATCATTATGATTTAAATTTGATCACAAAGAAACATAAGTATTATTTAATTATATATAATCTAATTAAATTCATTTTAATCATCATTATACCTAATTTTGGTAGAAGTGCATTTTTGGGCTTAAAAACGCATTTTTCTAAAAACTATTTTTCATTACATTTTACAAATTTATATTAAAAGTATTTTCTACCACTTCTAGAAATTTATTCTTGAAAAATGGATTCCATATTTGGAATAATTTGGTATAATTTTGGTAAATATTTCCCTTTTATTTTTAGATATCATCAATAGTAACTTTAGTAATTTTATTACCACAGAAAAGGGTAAATCAGGTAATTGAAGTTAAAAATAAATTATAAGGACTAAAATGACCATAACACATGAATTAATTTTATTTTATGAGTATATCTCATCCATAATCATTAAAAGTAATAATATATGGACTTTTTCCATTTGTTCATGATTTCTACCCTGTATATTATTTTACATAAAGAAAAATATTATTCTCTATATTTTATTATCTATGAATTTTTGACATAGGGATAAAAAAGGATATGTTAAGATATAAATATTCATTTTAAATATAAATTATTTTTTTATTGTGGTAATTTATTTTTAATTTTTAGTGAATAAATAATTACCTTAAATGATTGTGCAACACCGACACAACATTTATTTAATTAGTAAAAAATTAAAATAAACTATTTTAAAAATAATAAAAATAATATCATTTGAGTGAATTAATGTGTCCACATAATTTTATATATCTATATTGTATTTTATAGAATTATTAAGGGATTTTATTTGAATATCCCCTTTTTATTGATGCATTTAAAGTCAAATTAAATAAATAGTGTTAAAAATGACATTAATGATATTTTATAATAAATATTATTTTATTAAATGATTTAAAATTCCAAAAAATCTTAGATTCATCCAAATGAATTTTATATGGTTTTAAACATTAATAATTGTCCATTTATGGGTCATTTGTCTTCATATGGTAACATTCATGACCCTTTAAGAATATAAAAATTTAATATAACGGTAATTGTCAAAAGGGCTAAAGGGGGGTAAAAACTAAAAGATAAGGGTGAAAAAATAAATAAAACTTGTGAAAATATTATTTTATGAGATTATTTAGTCTCATGATAATCATATATTCTAATTATATAAATTTTTATCCATTTTTACATGAAATATAATTTATATTAACTTAATACTTTAAGATATTCCAAGAATGTTTCTCCCCTCGCTTATAAAAGCACACCCCCTATCTCAATTATTAACACAAATTTGATCCATATAGATCAAACAAACCCTGAAAAATTATATCCTAAACACCCTTATCCAAATTATATAGTTTATTTTCATTCCAAAAAGTCTTACCCTAGGCCCCTTAAGAATATATCTAAGGGAATTCTACCGAAGAAGAGGTAATCGTCTTTACCGAGTCCTTTAAGTTTATTTTTATTATACTTCATCTTAAAGTGTTGAACCCATAATAAGATAATAAATTTAGTATTATAAATATAGTTATATTTTATCATTATTATGGTACAACCATATTTCATCTATTTTTCATCTTACAAAAAGCTAAAATGTCACTTGTGTGTACGTACGGCTTACCGTCTCCACATAGCAGTGTAATTCATTTTTCATAATTATTTTACTTGGATGGTTATAAAGATGAAAATAATTAATATATATGATATTTATGACATAAATATTCTTTTTTAATTATTATATCATATATTCCTTCTTACCTTCCAATCCATTAGAAAATGATAATGTCGCTCGTGCATATGTGTGGACTACCACCACCATGAAGTGTGGTGATTCGTTTTTCATTTATATTTTATATGGATGGTAATAAAGATATGTTTATAGAATATATGTGATTTATATTTTATAATAATTATTCTATAGAGGTATATTATTATTTACCTGTCTTTCATTCCATCTGTCAAAAAATGAAAACAGCGTTCATGCGTACGTACGACCTACCATCTCCATGAATGATGTGATTCATTTTTTTATCTATAAATTTTATGGATGAGTATATATATGTATATAATGAATATATATGATATTTATATCATTATTAACATTATTAATATTATTTAACCATGATAAAATTACAAATACTGAAACTACTAAACCAAAACATACACGAAAAAAGAAGTAGTTATTACCCAGTATAGTGATTTTAACAAATAATTATTAATAAATGGGTGATAAAATATTATAAGTAAATCATATGTGGTATAATATGTATAATTATGGTTTTTAATATATATATATAATAAATTTATATTTATTATATAAGAGGTTTGTACAAATCTGAAGGAGGTCGAACCTGAGGTAATGGTTTTCTCATCTCACTTTTACTTTTGTGGGGTATATGTAATATTCACCACTTATTCCTTTTACGCGGTGTATATACAATAAATTTTATATGATATATCAAGAATATATTTATTTTAATGGTATTTAAAGATTCATTTGAAGTTATTTCTTATATGGGGGTTATGATTCAAAAGTTACCAAAACAGTAAGGGTTTATTTCACAATCTCATCATTATTTAGGATTGTTTATGTTTAAGTATCACTTGAGGGAATTCCATGCTAAACCCAATATATTTTATTCTCCTCTGGTTATTCATGAACCCTTCAGGTAATAGTACAATTTTCCTCTCTTTTGCACTAAAAATAATTGAGAATTTTTTTTAATAAAAACTGACTTTATTTCTCTCTTTGGTCGAAAATCCTTTTTCTTTCATATCCATGTTTTCTAAAAATATTTTCAATAATGTTTTAAAAATTATCAAAATTGTTTATTAAATATATTTTTAACCATATTTTAATTTTTATTAAATGTTTTGAAAGGAATATTTTTGTTTCTTTCCAAATGAGTTTCTTTTTTACCTTTTTACAAGAGTGTGAAAGGAATGATTTTTTAACTTATACGGCATGTCTATAATTACATAAAATCATGATTGGTCATTAATTTGAAGCTACATTTACAAGTTTACATGACTCTTTTCATAGAATATTTTTTCCTTATATTTTGGAAATTTTAAATTTTAAAAAGTGATTTTGAAATTGAAAAGGTTAATTTTCTCAAAAATGTTTTTAATATAATTTTTATGGTATTTATATTAATTAGTGATAGAAAACCTCATTTTATTTATGATTCACTAGGGATATATTGCAATGATACCAATCATATTATTTATCTGGATGGTTTATGATCAGTTTGACTAATCATGTACTATTTTGATATCATTTATCACACTACTCTGGATGGTTTATGATTATTTTTATTAATTGGGGAAAGTATTATCATTTCATATGATAGCTTTTAAATATGAATGTTTATGTTTATTTTGCTTCACCTCTTTCATATGAGTAATTCATTGGACTTAGTAAGTGATGATTAGGTCCTGTTATAACTTCTCGATGCATTGATAGGTCTCGTGAGACAAACTATATTAGTTATTTGGTTGCGGTCTTACACATATATGTAAGATATCTTGTAAAAATTCCTTGAAGGTATGTTTATGATGTCTGGTATTATTCATTCCATCGTTATGAGATTAGTTATTAATGTCCATATGATTATTTTATTAGTTATGATATCCATGAATAAGTTTCATGCTCATGTGACTATTTATATGGAATTATTTGATCATAATTTATTCCTACCCTATTATTATTTATGATCAAGTTATTGATTCAATAAAAAAAATTATATGTTTACCTTGCCATATTGATTATGTCTTATTTATTTGAAATAGATTCTACTATATGCATACCCTTACTGATCATCTGAGCTCACCCCTTTCTTATTTTATTTTCCCTAGGATGCTAATAAATAGATTATGATTGATATTTGGAAATATGTTAAAGTGAATATTAGGTTTATCAAATAAAATAATATTTTGTATTTTAAGTTTTCAAATGTAATCTGAAATTAAAGTATGTATCTATTTTTTCAATACTACTAAAATATTCAGTCCTTTGGGATGTGATCACTTGTATATAGAACCAATGTAATAAAGTAACCACTGACTCTGAGATACTAGGTTCAAGGTCTTTATAGTATAAGCAGTTTTATTCTTTCATGATTCAAAATAGTTTAGATAAAAGTAAATTTGATGTATGTGTTTACTCTAAATATGTTAAGAATGATTTTATTTACTTGTTTTAATATGTTGAAAACATTATGATCATATATAAAGATATAAAGTTTATTAATAATGTGAAAATACAATTGAAATCTGATTTTGAGTTGAAATATTTAGGGAATGCTCAACAAATTCTGGGCATAGAAATTATTAGGGATAAAAGAATTATAGTGTTGTATTTGTCTCAATATTCTTATGTTCGAAAGGTATTAAAATGGTATTTTCTTAATCACTTGAAAAAATTCAATGTTCCTCTAGGAAAACACTATACTCATTCCCCTTATAATGATTCTGATGTATCCATTATGAATAATATACTATATATTAACATTTTTTGAGAGCCTCATGAATGACATGGTGTGTTCTAGGCCATCAATTTATTTTGTTGTTTGTACCTTGAGTCGGTTTATGGGAAACCCTAGTAAGTCCCATTAGTATTACATAAAATGGATATTAAGTTATGTTTATATGTATTAAAATCTATGTATTTGTTTTGGAAATAACAATAGTTATGATCATGATATTGTTGGCTTTGTGGATCCATATTATACTATAAACATTTATACCCATAAGTCTATTACTGGTAATGTATTATTAGCTTCTGGACTACTTATCTCTTTGAAATATAACATGAAATTTTTCATATATATTTTAACCACTAAGGATTAATATATAGATTTACCTAAATCAATTAAAGAGGCAATTTGGTGAAAGGATATAATAAATGAACTATCTTTATTATTGGTTAATGTTGAAGCATTCTATGATATTAAATATAAATTGCATTTATCCAAGAATCATGGTTTTTATGGTGGATCAAAACACATAGATATAAGTCTTAACTTTATTATAGAAATCATTAAAACTAGGGTTGTGTGTGTTAATAAAATACATAGTTCTAATATCCCAATTGATAGTTTGAATAAGGTTGTTCAGTCATCTAAGTTTAGGCACTGTTTGGAACAAATGAACATAGTAAAAGTTTCTTAACATAGGTCGTAACAACACCATATTTAATTAGTCTATTTTATTGAGAAGGTGAAGATTTTTTAATTTTTATGTTTTATTTGGCATTATTATTTTAAATAAAAATTTTAATTTTTATTCCTTTAATATTATTGTTTTATTATTGATGTTATTATTTTTTATGGGGTTTATATAGCTAGTTTTACATGTAATATTTTGGTTTTTTTATTTCCATTTGAATTTTTAGTTTTCCTAATTTTTCCTTACCTATAAGATCAATCTTTTTTTATTCCATAAGTACTCTATGATTATCTAATGCGCCTGATCTTGTGGATCCTAATCTCCCATGATGTGTTTCTCACTTGTTTTTTCTTTTTCTCTCATTTTTAAATTGATAAACACCTTACTGGACCAACCAATCGAGTGATTAAATGTGCCTTTTGTATTATTTCATGGTTAATAATTTAGATGACACTTTTTATCTGTGTCTTCCATGTGTTAGAAATTTTTTACCTTAACCTACTCCACTAAAATTCTACCTGTAGAAGTGATTAGCCTCCCCAAATTTTATTATTTGTCCATTCCCATTCTCCATGAGTTTTTCTACTCCCATTACCACTCTCTATTTTTCATCAAGTTAAATGAAATTTTAAGATATTATTATAGGATTTTTCTATTCAATATTCCTATGGTCTATTGATGGGATTCATTCCTTCATCATTTCTAATCTTGATGTAGATATTTGTTGGAGATTGGTATAGATCATTCGACCTTTGGATCAAGAAAACCTGGAATGAGGGAATTTATGACATTAGAAGCGTCGTTAGAGCTTCCTTTAGATTCCAGTTTAGGGATCTAGCTCTATAAGAAGTTTCCCCTCTTTTATTTTTGGTTTATGTTTCCAAGAAGTTAATGTATCCTTAAAATCATTGTGTGTGTTTCATAAGTTCATCCAAAAATATGGGAAGCTATCTATTCATGAGGGATTTCACCACTACCATCAAGTCTAGCCAAACTCTTTCCTTGAATAGTTTATTGGGTCCTCTATACTAATTTGAGCTTTGTACCTTATTGTTTTTTTCTTTCATAACAAAGATAGTAAAGGGTGGTGTTCTCATCATGCATGTAGGGTCACAGTGGAATGAGGCATGTTATATATTTGTGATAATTTATTTTTTTTCATTTCCTAATTTAAATATATTAATCTTAAATTATTCTCTTTGATTTGGTTCTGTTTATTAATAAAACAACTTATCTAATTTGTTTTGTAATCCATACAACTAGATTATAGGATCTTGGCTATTGTATATGGACTGTCATGACAACACAGACCCTGATAATTAATAATATTATTATTATTATATATAAAGAGTTTTTTAAAAAAAAAATATTTAATTGTTTAGATATTAAAATAATTCATAGTATATTTAATAGGGGACATTAAGATGAAATAAAAATAAGTAATGAGTTAATAATATTCAGATGGACAAGAAAGTGGGGTCAGTGGGTTCAAAAATGGGATGAAAAGATATGGGGTGCACAAATATGGAAGAAAGAATGATTTAGAGTGATATCCCATAGAAATTAGTATTTGTGGCTATGGAAATGTAAATATAAAGAGAAAACAAAACATTCTTGGTCAATTTGGATCATGGTGGTTAGACAGGAGTCAATGACCTGAATAATGATTATAAACTACTAATGAAATATAGGATTGAGAAGGAGGAACTTAGGGAAAACGATATGAGGTTGTGAAGTTAGGGAATGGTATGAGTATTTATAGTGGAGTCATCATGTAACATCCTCATCCTGGTTCTCCCTCACATAACCAATAAGGGTAATTATATGACCTCAAGCACATATCTTAGTATGCCAGAGGCTACTGACTAGTAGTGAGGGTGTAAGTAATATAGTGGGGAGAATATACGATTTGGAACATGGTAGTTATCACATTATAAATAAGATAAATAAATCATGACATACAAATCAAAAAACAATAGATAAATACAAATAATACAAATAATAATAATAAATCATGTCACGCTACATTTTATGCCAAAATAAATGTCGTATTTAAAGTAATGCAAGAAAAACAATTAAAAATAGGCTCAAAAGTAAAGAATCCATAAACCCTGATCCCAAACCCCATGGTTGGTCATGTATCCATGCTTTAATCTCATCCATCAAAGTAACCAATCAAGTATAGGGCCCATTTCTCTTGTCAAGACCTGCATCCATGAAGTATGCTTGGGTACCAAATAGCTCTGGAATAGGGTGTGAGTATGAATCAATAGTCTGAAACCCAAAATTTCTAAAAAATCCTATATGAATAAATATTTCATGAAATGGTATGATAAATGGGGGCATTAATTCATACATTAATGTGGAACATCAAATAACCCACCAACCCTCAAGCTCTTGGTTGACACCTGGGGTCAGCCAAACCTGCTTTGGTTTAATGTCAGATACCTCTGTTAATTAGTGGATTCTCTTGCCTAAGAGGAATCACTAATACCACTAGTGGATTCTCTTTTAAAGGATAAACCACCCATATCACCAATAAAGAACAATGTTTCTTTCCCTCGGGCAATCAAGTAACCAATCCTCTCACCCTCGATCATCAAATAAAGACATATATCTCACCCTCGGGCATCAAGTAACCTTGCATATCGACCTCAAGAAGTATGTAACCATGCATCTATCCCTTAGGTAGTATGTAACCATGCATCTATCCCTCAAGTAGTATGTAACCATGAATCTAGACCTCAAGTAGTATATACTCATGCATCTAGCCCTCAGGCAGTATGTACCATGAATTTATCCCTCATGTAGTATATAACCATTCATCTAGACCTTAGGTAGTGTGTTACCATGCATCTAGCCCTTAGGTAGTGTGTAATAATGCACATATCCCTCATGTTTCAAAAAAAATCAATGAGTCGTAATAGGATAATATTCCAAGCAATCTGTTTATTATACCAACCACCAAACATGGAAGCATGTTAACATATTCCATATTAGTCAACTCATCAATTACCAATTAACAAAAAATTTGTTCTATTACTCCAATTTACTAATCATTATCATAATAATAACAAGCCCATTTCAAATATTAATTAATCTTAATTACCAATATCATATCAATTGTGAGTTTATGCCATCATTTCATTAATCCAATTCCCATATCATGATAATTAGCCACTTACAATCCAATTAGTTCATTATCAATCAAATTACATTTATTCACATGATACCCAATTCACCTTGTTCATCCAAACCAATAACAATTTTCAAACTCTTAATAGGGATCTAGGTGTAACATCCCGGGCCTGGGTGCCACGCAACGGGTGCCCCGAACCCGGTTCGCCACGTGACCTCAAGCGCATTTCCCCAAATGCCAGAGGCTTCCGACTAGCAGCGAGGGCCCAGGTCTGATAGTGGGGAAACTATGACCTCATTTGTCAAAGTGTAGCACAGTGGAAATATAAAATAAAACGTACAATGATAGCAGAAGCAGTAAACCATACACAACTGAAATAATCAACAACAGTGGATATAACCAACATTATATAAATAATGATGCTACATGTCTCAAGTTCTAAGAAAACAGCCAGAACATGTTATACATCAATACAGTACAACCAAAATAAAAGTACATCCAAACAAAGAAAAATACATGGTAGCGGCATCGTGAGCCTAGGCTCGGTCCCATGCCCTCCTACTCCTCAGCAACAGTTAAGTAACTATGTAGGAACTCTTTCCCCTATCCACACCTGCAGAAACATAATCTGTTTGGGCCGAAAAGCATGACCCAAATAGGGTGTGAGAAACATATCTCAGTAGGAACTCACCAAAGGAATGTGCCCAACTGCGTGTAAGCATGAAACAATAGTGTGCAGTAGTAAAATGCAATAAAGTAAGCAGTACTCAAAAGTAACTAATTACCAGTTATATTTCCATTTTATTTTCCATTTAATTCATTTAATTTAAAATACCACCACAGTGAATATTCTAAATAATCAGCTAATGTCCTCGGATATGTAAACCCCTACCCTCAGGTAAAGAGTATCCAACACAAGAATCTTCCCTCAGGCATAACAGAGTTTTCCCTCAGGCGTAGGTAGTGTCTCCCTTTGGCAGAGAGTCTATTACCCTCAGGCACGGAATAAGTTTCCCTCAGGCTGAAAATATCTACTACCCTCAGGATAAATAGTGCAGTGCCCACAGGCTAATCACAACAACTCCCTCAGGCTAAAGACAACAATTCCCTCAGGCTAAACAGGTAACACGGCCATGCCCAACATGTAAACAAGCAGTAACAAGCAATTCCTCTCAAGGAAATTCTACAATTACTACTTTGAAGGCATACCCTCGGGTATCCTGGCCAAACGGCTAAACAGTGGAACACACCACCGGGGTGGTTCTGGATCCAAGAAACGATCCCAACCAGCATTTTAATATCATATTAAAATACCTAATCAATTCTAGGTGTTAAATATAGCAACAGACTTAGCCACACGACACCCCAACATGGGTTCGTGGCACAAAAACACACAAAACACACGACAGTTGCAAAAATTAACACCAAGACACCTACCTTATACACCAACGAACATTATACCCGAATGCCAACTCCAGAAATGCCCAAGAATGGCATAGATATGATGAAGAAAAAATATCTCTTAACCTTAAATAACTCCTGTTAGGAGAAGAATCAGTAAGAAGCATCCAAGGAGATGGAAGCCCTTACCCGTGCGGTTCCAACGGGATCGTCTGAGGCGGAAACCGATTCCAGACGAACACTTGACGGATCTTCAAAGGTTCGGCCTCCTCCTTTGGCTCCAAAACGGCTCAAATGCCTCCTCTTCCAAATGAGGAGGCTACTACCTATTTTAAGCCGAAAAAACAAAGTACACGGCGTGTACTTCCAAGTACACGGCGTGTACTCATTTCATTTAATTGTTCCTATGGCGGCACCACCATACTGGTTCACCAGTCAACATGAGTACATGGCATGTACTTCCAAGTACACTGTGTATACTGTCGCCCAGCTGGCGGCTGCTCCACCACCTTACTGTTTCGTCCTGCCGACTAACTACACAGCGTGTAAAGTACCACTACACGGCGTGTAGTCGGTTCCTACACCCTTCGTTGCCGGCATGGCTACACGCCCTGTGTACCCATCCCACACAGCCAAAAGTACATGGCGTGTGGAAAAGTACACGGCGTGTAGTTCCAAAATTTAGGATTTTTCCCCATTTTCCATATTTTCTCAAAAATACTTAAGGAAAAGGGAAAAGAAGAAGCTCGTACCTCAAAACTAAGAACTGGGTTCTTACAAACTTCCCCCCTTATAGCAAGTCGTCCTCGAATTTCCCTTCTAAGGGTGGAGAAGATATAGCCGTGAACAACTCCGGCCACTAAGCACGTACGTCGGTCTCCCGCTCCCAGGTTTCGTCCTGCACTCTGTCATGTTGTCATAGCACCCGTACGAGAGGAACTGACTGGCCTCAAAGAACCTTCATGCTCCTGTCAACGATACGGATCGGATGCTCCTCAAAGGATGCGTCCATCTATAGCTCAACCTCCTCAGGCTGAAGGATGTGAGATGGGTCTGAATGATAGCGGTGTAACTGAGATACATGGAAGACGTCGTGCATGGCTCGATACCATTGCGGTAACCGCAACTGATAGGAAACCAGCCCGACTCTCTCCAGAATCTAAAATGGCCCCACATACCACGGTGAAAGTTTACCCTGTCTCCTGGTCTGCTTGTGTCCCAGTCTCAGTGAAACACGTAGAAAAACCTGATCCCCGACCACGAACTCCAAAGGTCGTCTGCGGCGATCAGCATAAGATTTCTGTCGAGACTGTGTGGTCGCCATCCGCTTCTGAATCAACTGGACCTACTCAGATGTCTCCTACACGAGCTATGGTCCTAGTAAAGCTATCTCACCTGCCTCTAACCAGCACAAGGGTGATCAGCATGGCCTACCATATAAAGCCTCGTATGGTGCCATCTCCATAGTCTCCTAGAATCTATTGTTATAGGAAAACTCGACTAAGGGTATATGCTTCTCCCAAGAGCCCCCACCTATATCGTATGCTCTGACTGGACATCGGTCTGAGGGTGGTATGTTGTGCTCAGAAGCACCTGTGTACCCAGCGCCCTTTAAAAACTCTACCAGAAACGAGACGTAAATTGGGCGTCCCTATCTGAAACGATAGAACGAGGGACCCCATGAAGATGAACGATCTCTAGGATATACAGCCGTCTGAGCTCGTCAACACCGAAGGTCTCCTTGATCGGCAAGAAGTGAGCTACCTTCGTGAGTATGTCCACAACAACCCACATGGAATCATTTCCACGAGGTGACTTCAGCAATACAGTCACGAAATCCATCGCGAAATCATCCCATTTACACTCTAGAATAGGTAACTACTGTAATAGCCCAGATGGCCTCTGGTGCTCCTCCTACACCTGCTTACAGGTGGAACACCTCGTAACAAAACCATCTATCTCTCTCTTCATACCCGGCCACCATTACTGACGCCTCAAGTCACGGTACATCTTGGTAACCCCAGGATGAACTGCCCAAGATGAATCATGAAACTCCCACATTAGTTCCTCGCGTATATCCCCTGAAACCCACACTCGTCCATGGAAATGAAAAACCTAATCACCGCCTATCGTCCAACCAGGAGGAGGGTCCCCACTTGCCACCGACTCCCGTAGAACTAGGCTTTCTGCATCAGATAGCTGTCTCATCCTCACTCTGTCCATGAGGGTAGAAGTCACAGCTAAAGAGGAAATATAAGTCTACCCCTGATGATCGTGCACCTCCAGATGCATCTCAGAGAATAAAGTCATGAGCCGCCACTCACCGCTGGCCTCCTGCACTGCATGTATCTGAGTCTTCCTACTCAGTGCATCAGCTACTGCATTACCTTTACCAGGTGTATAGGCAAGCTCAAAATCGAAGGACTGTAGGTATTTGACCCACCTCCTCTGCCTCAGATTCAAGTCACGCTGAGTAAAGATATAATTGAGTCTTTTGTGGTCGGTGAAAACCACAAAATGCTCCCCCAATAGATAATGTATCCAACAGCGCAACACATGTACAACTGCAGCTAACTCGAGATCATGAGTCGGGTAATTCCTCTCATGTGGCCTCAACTGCCAAGACCCGTATGCAACAACTCATTCTCCCTGCATCAACACTGCTTCCAGCCCAATACCTGATGCATCATAGTAAACTGTATAGCTCTTCCCCTACTCTGGGAGTATCAGAATCGGTGCTGATGTCAACCTTCCCTTCAGGTCCTAAAAAGATTTCTCGCAAGCTTCTGACCAAACGAACTTCACACCCTTCTTAGTCAGACCTGTCAACGGTGCTTCTAAGCGGGAGAAGTCTTGTATGAAATGTCTGTAGTAAACATCCAGCCCCAAGAAACTTCGTATCTCAAACACGTTCTTAGGATTCTCCCAGGAAACTACTGCTCTCACCTTCTCTGTGTCTACTGAAACTCCTGCCTCTGAGATGATATGACCCATGAAGTGAATCTGGTCCATCCAAAAGTGGCACTTTGAGAGCTTATCATATAGA
The DNA here is from genome assembly GCA_963277665.1 of Viscum album. Taxonomy (NCBI): domain Eukaryota; kingdom Viridiplantae; phylum Streptophyta; class Magnoliopsida; order Santalales; family Viscaceae; genus Viscum; species Viscum album. The sequence goes on along the minus strand of OY728142.1, from coordinate 591,964,358 downwards.
CGATGCTCTTTCAGTTTACTCAATACGATCTCAAGATGGGTGGCATGGTCGTGTCGAGTGTGAGAGTACACCAAGATGTCATCCATGAATACTACCACAAAAGAATCAAGATACGGATGGAACACACGATTCATCAGAGCCATGAAAACTTCTTGTGCATTCGTGAGTCCAAAAGGCATAACCGTATACTCATATAGATCATAACTACTCCTGAAAGCCGTGAGAGGTATATCAGATGGTCTCACGTGCAGTTGATTATATCCGGATCTCAAGTCAATATTCGAGAACACTCGTGCTCCACGAAGCTGATCAAAAAGATCATCAATCCTCAGTAAGGGATATCGGTTCTTAACCGTCAACTGGTTCAGCTTCCGATAATCCATGCAAAGTCTGAGGGTACCATCCACCTTCTTCGCAAAAAGGACCGACGAACCCCAAAGAGAAGTACTGGGTCGGATAAAACCCTTTGCCTGCAACTCCTCCAACTGCCTCTTGAGCTCCTACAACTCAGGTGTATCCATCCTATAATGAGGAATGGAGACCAGTGTTTCTCCTGGCACGAGCTCAATGGATAAATCCACCTCTCGCTCTGAAGGTAGACCCGAAAATTCATCCGGGAAGACATCCCTAAAATGATCAAAAACTGGAGTGAAATCTGTCTGAAAAGTACCCTGATCATCTAGGTATAAACTCGCAATATAGGTTGTGACTCCACCTCACCCATGATGCTCTGGTCCATCTTGACTCGCCTGAACATACCATTCGCCCTTTTATAGAAACTCTCTGCCCTCTGGTGACGTGAAACGCACCCTGCGGTGATAGCAGTCTACAAAGGCTCGAAAGGGAACCAACCAGTTAATCTCAAGAATTAAGTCATAATATGTCATCTCTAAGATATAGAGGTCCCAAATAAAGTGACACCCACCAACCTCAAGGGGGCACTCCTTGCACTGATTCACACCAGTTGTTCTAGTCCCCAACGGAGTGTCTAGCGTCATGAAATCGGAAGAAGTAGAAACAGAGAGCCCAAGGCTCTCCACAACGGGCACAGATATAAAACTATGTGTAGAATCCGTATCAAAAAGTACTAAAGATAAGACAGAAGCTACTAAAATGGTACCTATGACTGTAGAAGGTTCGGGATCCTGCTCCTTCTGGGTCTGTTGCACTACATATGCCTGCCCAGTGTCGCGGCCCTACGACACAGCTTGGCTACCCTGAGCTATCCCGCCCTGCTGTCTCTGAGATCCTGGTGTCTGGCTACCACAAGCATGACCACCATCTCTGTCTGCACGCCCTTTTGTATTCCAGTTCCTTGACTGGTAAGAAGCCACTGGTCCTACTCCCGCATGCGGAGTCTGCACAGAAACCCTCTCACTAGCCACTGGTAGAAATTCCCTACAAAATCACTGTAGATGACCCATCCTTCCACAAGCTCAGCACTCCATGGGATCACATGGAAATTGTGGCCTCTTGTGCCCCTCTCTACCACACTGGTAGCACCTGACCGGACCACCTGAAGAAGCTGCATGGCTGGTACTTCCACCCTGAGAGAAGTCCATCTGTCTCTTCCTCTTGCCAGCAGAAATAGTATCAGTAACTGGTGTTGAACTGCCCTGGCCCACACCACTAGATTCTCGAAGGTTCCTCTCTGTGATCAGTGCCTGGTTCACAATAGCGTGTACGGTAGGCAACCGAAAAACATTCACCAGCGCTCGGATGTCATACCGAAGACCATCCTCAAAACTTCTGGCTCTCAACATCTCATCACCCACCAGCACGGGTGCAAAGCGTTGAAGCTCCGTAAAACGAGAAGAATAGTCCATCACTGACATAGTTCCCTTCTGCATATTCATGAACTCTCGAGCTCTATCTAGTCTCAGCGTCTCCGGGAAGAAAAATTCATAGAAGACTGCCTAAAATTCTTCCCACGCCATGTCCCTGTGATGCTCTGACTGGGTGGTAACATCCCACCACCTCTTGGCAGAATCACGCAGCATGTAAGTCGTGAGCTTGACCCTCCTCCCTGGAGGCGTCTCAAGATGCTCGAAAATAGTCTGCATCGACCCCAGCCAAGACTTAGCAGCCTGTGGTCTGCCATCCCCTGAGAACATAGGCGGATGCTGTTTCTAGAAGATACGTGTCAGCTCGGCCATAGATGTGGCAGCCTGCGGTGCTCCCTGAAAGTTCTGTATGAACCGTATAAAGCCCTCACAAAATTGTGTCTCCACGCCTGTGTCTGGTATAGTAGTTGGCGCCGCATCTGGCTCTGCTGGTGGATCAACTGGTAGCCCATGGCCCACCATCTTCGGAGTATAGTCTTCACCGCTCTCCTGGAGAACAACGCGCGGTCTTCTAGGTGGCATGACACTACAAGGTCAAAGGCACGCCTTAGATTTAATATTATTAAGACTGAAAGAGAAGGATCCACAAAGAGGACAAGAGGAAGAAGGCATTTCAAAATTTGCAAAACAAGACTACACGGCGTGTACAATGACTACACGACATCTACTTGACTTCCCTTCCCATGCCCGGGTCCTTCTACACGGCTAAGCCACACGGATCCCATTGAACAAAAACTACACGGCGTGTATAATATCTACACAGTGTTTATGGTGTTATTTTCCAACTGCTCGTGTCGTCTGTGACACGGCCGACTACTCGGCTTGACACTACACGGTGTGTTACACCCGCACACGGCGTGTACACCACCTTGTTTCCCCACCACATGGCTAAGTCCACACGGTCTGTCCTCGGACAAGACTACACGGCATGTCCCAAATGTACACGGTGTGTTCTAGGAACGGTGACATCAGCCCGTGTTGTTAGTTACACGGTCGAGTTTCCAAGTCACACTACACGGTGTGTTCATCATTGAAACGGCGTGTTCTTTACAAGAGTTCACTGGCCTGTGTTGTTAGTTACACGGCCGGACTCCGGGTCGACACTACACGGCATGTACAAAACTACAAGGCGTGTTCGCCCCAAGCTCTCCCCTTCCCCGTGTCGCCGCCAACACGGTTTGTGACACGGAAAGAGACTACACGGCGTGTACTCTGGGTACACGGTGTGTACTCAGAAGGTTCATTTTCCTTCCCGAACAGAAGGTCATACACGGAATTTATAAAGATACTACATGGTGTGTATATTGGGTTTCCAGACAATATGCCTCAAAAACTTCCCCGGAACCCAGAAAATACTAAAAACCAACACCTAAGTGTCAAATTCCAACCTGTGAGGGCCCATAATCCCCACGAATCAAAGTCTGACATCTTATCTATGTTATAACAAATAAACAGTCAATGATCCACCAAATTCCGGTCGATGGGGGCTCATACTCCCCAAAAACCGAAGTTCGGCATCCATTCTATATACAGGCTCAAACAAAAATACCATATCACAAAGCAGGTATTTATCAAGCATCTATCACAACAGCATGCTTTTCCCCACACATCAACCATCACAACAACATGTAATTTCTAATGCACCTACATGGCATGGAAACTATGCATGGAATGTGATGTCTAGAATGTGCCTATATGATGCATGAGATGTCATACCCTCATCTCATCGGGTTGAAACTAAATAGAACTCATAGATAAAATATAACAGCACAATCCAATTGCATCACCCAACGGTGAAATCATATCAACTGTAAAATTTGAAAAATCAAAAGAATTGAAAAAATACAAGGTAGACTGGATTTTCCCTGTACACTGGTTAGCTACACCCAGGCACAACTCATTACCAACTACCATTTGTCCTATCCCAGACTACGGCTCCAAATAGTAAGTTAAATAAAAGAACCTGCCTCTGATACCACTTTGTAACATCCCGGGCCCGGGTGCCACGCAACGGGTGCCCCAAACCCGGTTCACCACGTGACCTCAAGCACATTTTCCCAAATGCCAGAGGCTGCCAACTAGCAGTGAGGGCCCAGGTCTGATAGTGGGGAAACTATGCCCTCATTTTTCAAAGTGTAGCTTAGCAAAAAAATAAAATAAAATGTACAACGATAGAGGAAGCAGTAAACCATACACAACTGAAATAATCAACAGTAGTGGATATAACCAACATTATATAAATAATGATGCTACATGTCTCAAGCTCTAAGAAAATATCCAGAACATGTTATACATCAATACCGTACAACCAAAAGCAGAGTACAGCAAAACAAAGAAAAACAGCTGGCAACGGCATCACGAGCATAGGCTCAGTCCCATGCCCTCCTACTCCTCAGCAATAGTCAAGTACATATGTAGGGACTCTTTCCCCTATCCACATCTGCAGAAATGTAATCTGTTTGGGCCGAAAAGCATGACCCAAACAGGGTGTGAGAAACATATCTCAGTAGGCACCCACCAAAGGCTCATTCCCAACTGCGTGTAAGCATGCAACAATAGTGTGTAGTAGTGAAATTCAATAAAGTAAGAAGTACTCAAAAGTAACTAATTACCAGTTATATTGCCATTTTATTTTCCATTTAATTCATTTAATTTAAAATACCACCACAATGAATATTCTAAATAACCAGCTAATGTCCTCAGACATGTAAACCCCTACCCTCAGGTAAAGAGTATCCAAAACAAGAATCTGCCCTCAGGCATAACAGAGTTTTCTCTCAGGCGTAGGTAGTGTCACCCTCAAGCACAGAGTCTATTACCCTCATGCACGGAAGAAGTTGCCCTCAGGATGAAAGTATCTACTGCCCTCAGGATAAATAGTGCAGTGCCCACAAGCTAATCACAACAATGCCCTCAGGCTAAAGACAACAACGCCCTTTGGCTAAATAGGTAACCGGGCCATGCCCAACAGGTATGCAAGCAGTAACAAGCAATTCCTCTCAAGTCAATTCTACAATTACTAATTTGAAGGCATACCCTTGGGTATCCTGGCCAAACAGCTAAATAGTGGAACACACCCCCGGGGTGGTTCCAGATCCAAGAAACGATCCCAACCAGCATTTTAATATCATATTCAAATACCTAATCAATTATAGGTGTTAAATATAGCAACGAACTCAGCCACACGACACCCCAACATGGGTTCGTGGCAAAAAAAACGCACAAAACACACGACAGTTTGAAAAATTAACACCAAGGCACCTACCTTATACGCCAATGAACGTTATACCCAAATGCCAACTCCAGAAATGCCCAAGAACGGTGTAGATATGATGAAGAACAAATATCTCTTAACTTAAAATAACTCATGTTGGGAGAATAATTGGTAAGAAGTAGCCAAGGAGATGGAAGCCCTTACTCGTGTCGTTCCAATGGGATCGTCCGAGGTAGAAACCGATTCCAGACGAACACTCGGCGGATCTTCAAAGGTTCGGGCTCCTTTTTTGGCTCCAAAACGGCTCAAATGCCTCCTCTGCTAAATGAGGAGGCTACTGCCTGTTTTAAGCCGAAAAAACAAAGTACACGGTGTGTACTTCCAAGTACACGGTGTGTACTCCTTTCATTTAATTGTTCCTCTGGCGGCACCGCCATACTGTTCACCTATCGACATGAGTACACAGCATGTACTTCCAAGTACACGGCATGTATTGTCGCCCAGCTAGCAGCTGCTCTACCGCCTTACTGTTTCGGCCTGCCGACTGACTACACGGCATGTAAAGTACTACTACACGGCGTGTAGTTGGTTCCTACACCCTTCTTCACCGGCATGGCTATACGCCCCGTGTACCCATCCCACACGGCCAAAAGTACACGGTGTGTGGAAAAGTACACGGCGTGTAGTTCCAAAATTTAGAATTTTTCCCCATTTTCCATATTTTCTCAAAAATACTTAAGGAAAAGGGAAAAGAAGAAGCTCGTACCTCAAAACTAAGAACCAGGTTCTTACACTAGGTTCATTATATTCAAGTTCCAGCCAAAATTCAAGGGTTGGCACACCACTTGGGTGGCCACAAGTTTGGTCTTAACACCAACGGACCTAACAGGATCTGAGGGAGGTCCAAGCATAAGGATTTATCAATTTCAGTGGGTTAATAATTATATTTAGTCACGTGTATGGTCTATCAATAAAATCAAAAACATTTCACATACTAAAGGGATAAAAACCAACTTTAGGGATTTTTTTAGACCACCCAACTCAAAATAAGATAATATGAAGAAATTCATCAATGGTTATAGCAGAACTAGGTTCCTCCTCCCTATCCTTCAATGAAAAACAAAGAATATTTTTTATCACATGATATCAACCCTAGATATAGGCATAGAAATCTATATTTATAGTTCTCCCTAAGGTAAAACTAACAAATCATGAAGTTTAGGAAGGACCAAGAGGATTACCTTCAATTTTTAGGTCTAGTACACCAAGATCCAATGAATTATTCCTTTGGATCAAAACTCCCAAAATTGACTAAGGGGGGTTGGGGTTTTAGAGAAAATTGATATTGGTTTGATATAAATGAAGAACACATGAAATAAATAAAAATTTTGGAAACAACCCCATTCATTTCATGAATCAGGGATTCACGTCGTGAATCTTACAGTTTTCATATATGTTGAAAAATAAGTCACCTTGGATTAAAATACAAAAAACCAGTTTATGTTGTGAATTTAGTCTCACGTTGTGAACTTATTCATCCCATAAAACCATTCATTCCCCAAAAGAAAATCATTTCATACACCTAGAACCATTCATTTCATGAATTACCATTCATGGTGTGAATTATTTCCCGTAGCCAAACTTTATCTTCCCTTTTCTTTTTCCCTCTGAACACCTCCAAAAATTTAACCCAAACTCAACAAACATAAAAAAGCATCAATAGACCAACATGTAACTAGAACCAAGGGGAAAGTAGGGTTTTTAAACCTCTCCACCATATAACATCGCATCCCTAAGTTGTGCTCCCATGCATCATTGAATGTTATCAATGAACAACTCGGTCCACTGCGCTTGTACGTCAAACTCCCTCTTCAAGTCTACTCCTAAACTCATCCATGTTTCTATTACACTCACACAAGGGGGAAAGTCTTCGCTCATATATTCTTCTCAATATGGTCAATGATATAGATTTGATGCTCCTCAAAGTATACATCAATATCAAGGTCAATATCATCAACATCTATCATGTGAGAAGGATCATAGTGATATCTATGAAGTCATGACACATAGAACAAGTTGTGAATGGAACTTTAATGTTGTAGAATTTATAATCAATGTACTACTAGAATGACCCTCCCCACTATCTCAAATGGCCTAAAGAAATTGGATGTCATCTTTCCCTACTTCTGGATATGGCATTTTCCCACCCTAGGAAACACCCTAAGAAGAACCTGATGACCAATATATAACTCCATATGTCATATCTGATGGTTAGTGTATGATTTTTTTCATCTCTTCATGGTTACTAACCACTTCCTAGTCAACTAAACATGCTTAGATTTCTCCTATATGAGACTAGGTCTAATAAGATCTAATCCACCTACCTCCAACCATCATAAGGGTGAATAGGACAACCTTCCATAAAAATCCTCAAAAGGATCCATTTGGATAGATTACAAGAATATTTTATTATAAGAAAACTCTATTAACATCAGATGATACTTCTAAGAACCATCAAAATCCAAAACATAGGCTCATAACATATCCTCATGAATCATAATCTTCTGTTCAGATTGATCGTCAATCTGAGGGTGGTAGGTTATGCTCAGAAGAACCAGCGATCTCAACTCCTTCATAATTACTTTATAGAATTATAACATGAAATGGTGATCTTGATCTAAAATGATACTCCTAAAAACATTGTGCAATCAAACTATCTTCTACATGTAGATATTACCTAGATCATTAATGGTGAAGGTCTCCTTGATAGGAAAGAAATGGGGTAACTTCATCAGTATACCCACGATCACCCACACTACATCATTTTTATGAGGTGTCATGGGTAATCATGTCACAAAGACTATAGTTACATCATACCACTTTCATTCTGAAATGGGAAAGGGATGTAGTAACCTAGAAAGTCATTGATGCTCAGCCTTCACTTAGTGATAGTTGAAGCAATGTTCCATAAAGCCCGTTATCTCCTTATTCATCACTAGACACCAGTAATGGCTATAGAAATCACGACACGCATTTATAATAATAGGATAAACCACCCATTTAGAAACATGTAATTACCATATCAGCTTCTCACACAAGCCTGTAAGAACCTAGATATGGCCATAGACCATAAGAACATCATTTTTTCCAAGAGACCAACTCGATAGTGGATCCCCATCATATATGTTATCCCTCAATGATAAACACTCTTGATTAGATATCTTACCTCTCTTGATTTGTTCTAGAAGCATGAGAATAATAGATGTCGAAGTCATATTCATTCATCCTTAGGACTCCTAAAAATATAGATGCATATTTGAAAAGATCGATATCAGTCACCACTCATCATAAGATTCATGCACTACATATGACTGCAACTTACTACTCAAAGTTTTATCAATGATATTTACCTTTATAGGTTTTTATGCCAACTTGATGTTGAAAGGTTGCAGATACTCGACCCACCTCCTCTATCGAAGGTTCAGGCCCCACTATGAAAATATGTACTTGAGGCTATTTTGATCAGTGTACACCACAAACCTATCACCCAGAAGATAATTTTGTCATCATCACATTATGTGTACCACTTCATCTTACTTTATATCATGAGTATGATAATTTCTCTCATGTGGCATGAACTTTATAGATCCATAAGAAACCACTTGATCCTCCTATATCCGAACTACTCAGATTCCAACTCTAAATGCATCATAGAAAATAGTATATTCCTTACCTATCTTAGGTAAGGTGATGATGAGTGTTTAGTTCAATATTCTCTTCAAGTTTTGAAAATCCTAATCCCAAGAATCTAACCAAAGAAAATCCACCCCTTTCTTGGTCAACCTGGACATCAGTGCCTCTATATGAGATAATTCCTAGATAAAATACTGGTAGTAGACTACTGGACCCAAGAAGCTCTGAATCTCAAAGACATTCTTAGGTCACTCCCAAGATACCATGACTTCCACCTTCTTTAATTCCACTAACACTCAAACCTCTGAGATAATGTTACCCATGAAGTGAACTTCGTCAGTCCAAAAGTTACAGTTAAATAGATTTGTGTATAACTGATGCCCTATCACCATACTTAAGATGATGTCAATATGTTGGTTATGGTCATATATATACTAGGAGTACATAAATATTTCATTGATAAAAACAAATTCAAACTTATCTAGGAATGGATGTAAGATATGATTCATAAAGTCCATTAAAATCATAGGTTTGTTCATCAAATAAAACATCATCACCAAAAACTTTTACAATTCATACCTTATCCTAAAATAAATCTGGGGTATGTCAGATAAATTCACCCTCAACTGATGGTACCCAGAACTCAAGTTGATCTTGTAGAAAATATGAGAACCTCCCAGCTGATTAAAGAGATCATCGATGTCTAGAAGGGGATATCAGTTCTTAACCATCATCTAGTTTAGTGTTTGATAATCCACACATAAGTGAAAAGTCTCATCATCCGTCTAGTAAAAAATAATAGAATAACCCCATCGTACTAGGTCATATAAATCCCTTAACTTATTGATCTTATAAATGTACTTTCAACTCCTAAAGTTTCATTGGTACCATCTTGTAAGGTGTGATAGAAACTGGTTTGGCTCCCGACACTAGCTTGATGGTGAACTCGATCTCCCTATCGGGTGGTAATCCAAATAACTATTTTATAAATACATCATAAAACTGGTCCATTTCTAGAGTAAAATAACTCTTCTATAACTTTCCATCATCCAAAAAAAATCTTTTTATCTAGGTTAGGAGACAATCCAATCTATACTGAATTAGTCTTGTATGATTAGCCTAAAAATACCATTCACCCCAGTGAATATAGATTCCCCTTATGAAGATATAAAGTTACTCTCTTCCAATAGTAGTTGATATGATCTTAATACAGAACTAGACAATACATACCCATAATCAATTTAAATCTGACCATTTCCTTCACAAACAGCTTCCAAAAGAAATGAAGTCCATCAATTTCAAGAGAAAACTCTTTGCAGCATATGATACCCTTTTATCGCACCCCTAGAAATGTGTTGATGATCATAAAACAATACAAACTCTCTATATCCAAACCCAAGTTATTGGTATCAAACAAAATGTAGGAAATGGTAGATAGTACTAGAATTGTTACTCTAATGGTGGTAGTTCTTATACATAGACTAGTAGGGGTAGACTATATCATGTATCTAACTCGCTCCCCTACATTGGGATCCAGTATGAATCCCCTGGGATGCTCCCTCTAGCTGGTACTGCTGCTCTACATCAGGGTTCCATGTCCCCTACCCCAGCTAGAGTGACCATTGGAACTCCATCTACCTTTCTGCTAAGGGGTAGACAAGTCCTTCCCAGACTTCAGTGCATGTCCTGATCCTATTCCACCACTTGAGTGTTGAGTGATCTTGTAGAACCTTTGTAGATGGACCATCATACCATAAGTGTGACACTCCATGGTAAGAAAAAGACATTGGATGCACTTGTGGATAGCCCACCACACTGAAAGCATTAACCCTAACCACAATCCTAAGACAATTGCCCACTCCCCTGGTTGCTCTTCCCGCCACTTCCCTAGAGGTAATTATCATAGCGGAACTTATTATTGCTTAAATAAGATGTCCTAAATAATCTTGTTGAGACTGCTTTCCTACTACTCAGATCCTCCTTCAGGTTCACTTTAGTGATGATATCCTAATTCATCATGTTAGTGAAGTTGCTCAGTTGAAAAACATCCACCTTTGACTTAATCTCATATCGAAGCCCATCCTAAAAGCGCTTCTCCCTAACTATCTCATCAGCTTCTAAAGATGTATAAAAATGTTGTAGGTCAGTGAAATTTCCAACATGTTCCATCACTGACATGATCCCATGTATCAGGTGTATGAACTCTTGATCCCTCTCATCCCATAGTATCTCTGGATAAAAGTGACTACGTAACTTCACCTTGAATTCCTTCCAGGTTGGCTACTCTTATTTTCTGACTTTATCTAGGAAGTACCACCAACAGTTGGATGGTCCTAATAGTATATAAGCAGCAAGTTTCACCCTTCTATCTACAAGTGTCTCGAGGTGTTTGAAGATCATCTGGACTGAATCAATCCAAAACTCAGCTATTTGGGGTCCTCTATCCCAAATAAATGTGGTTAGGTGCTACAGCTGAATTAGTTCCTATATCCAGACTCCATCTTCCCTTCTCTTTTTTCCATTTGAACGCCTCCAATGATTTAACCCAAACTCAACCAACTTAAAGACGCAGCAAGATACCAGCATGTGCCTCAAATTGGGGGGAAAGTGGTGTTTTATACGTCGAGCAATGAGAGACCATTGGGGAATCACTAGAAAGTAGGGTGTGTGCAACGAGGGATTAGGGTTTCCATGATAGAAATGGGGGACAATATAGGAAGAATAAATATTGGTGATGGATTTAGCACACAAGAAGTGAAGGGAATACAGGTGAAGTGGGAAACCATAGAGGTAAAGGGTGACACATAGAAAGGAAAACATGTGTTATATTAGAGATGTGGATATAGATATAATAAATATATTTATATTCATAATTATATAATATATATAACCATATTATAATTTATAAATATAATTTATAAATATAATTATATTTATAATATAGTTACATTTATAACATACATAAATATAATTATAAACACATCTATATTTTTTATAAATAGAATAAATATAAATATTATAAGTGTGTGTTTAAATATATTTTTTTATATTATAAATACAATTAATATCTTATTCAAATAATTTTTTTTTATTTTGTGATTTTATTAATTTTTTATTTAAAAATGAAGAAAAGGTAAAAAAGATTTAATCATTATTTGGCAGTAAAAAAATGAAGAAAATACATAATATTTGATTTATATGAACTTTTAAAAAAATACTTAAGCTAAACTTTTTTTGTATTTTATTTTTTGGGAATTAATTTATATTATTTTAATCAGCACCTCAGTGCTGATTTTTGTAAATAGTGGTATTATATATATATATATATATATATTCAAATATATTTATATTTACATGTATATTTAGATATATGTCTACACACACACACACACATATATATATATATATATTCAAATATATTTATATTTACATACATATTTAGATATAAGTTTACACACACACATATTTAGATTTATATATCTATAAACACTTATTTATTTATTTAAATTGATATATAAGTCTACACATGCATATAAATATATATGTTTATATATATATATGTCCATAGGGACATAAACACATGCACACACACATATTTTTTTATATATTTATATGTGTGTGTGTTTAGATATATATTCATATATTTATATCGATTTATATATTTAAATATATTTACATTCTTATATATATTTATATTATATTATTTAACATACCATTAGGAAATACCTCCAAGTGGACAACAAAAATATCCCACAATGAAAAAAATTACAAGGGAGGGAATTTCTTGGAGTTTCAAGAAAGAAGACCCCCAGATATCGAATAAATTAAAGAATATTAAGTTAAAATTAGAAATATATGTGCTTCGTTGTCGAATTAAGATCATGGATAAAAACATTTAAGAAGCTTACATAAGAATCATGTAACAAAGAAGAATGATTAATTAGGTATGAAGTGGGTCGGATAAAACATATTGTAAAGGAGGAATAACTTTCTATGGATGATGAAAGGCTAACATGATGATTGAGGAGGTCTGTTGCAAAAGGAGGAATTGGATTTGAGGCCTTAAACCACTAACATAGATCACAATTTGTCCAGTGCTAACCTTTAACAGTGCTTGATAAAAAGCACTGATGAAGGGGAGACTTTTATCATTGCTCGCAAAAAATGTTGAGAAAGTTTCCTTTTATCAGCATTAAAAATAGTACTGATAAAATGGTATCATTTATCAGTGTTTTTTCTAGCATTGATAAAAGTCCCCCATGTATCAACACTAATAAAAGTGGTGTCTTTATAAGTGTTTTTTTTTCTTACGATGATAAAGGTTGTGGAGAGTAATTTAATTTATATATAAATATTTATATATTTTTAAATAATATTTATATTACAATAAGTATATATATAAAAATATAATATATAAATATGATTTATATAACTTTTAATAAAAAATGAATCTTATTTTCCTAATTTTATATATATGAAATTATTAAATTTATATTAGTCTAAATATTTAATAGTTTATTTGTATACATTAATTACCAAATGTGTATATAATTAAAATAAATATTTTATATTAATATTTTATTTAAACAATTGTTTAATATATAAATGAATATATTTATTTAAATACATATTTATAATGATATTAAATACTTTAAAATATATGTGCATGTATAACTGTATGTATATATGTATGTGTGTGTGTGTAGATGTGTATGTGTATATATGTATGTATATCGTGTGTACATGTATGTGTAAATGTTACGAATTAAGTTTTTAATATTTTTATAATTTATTTAATTTTATTTATTCATTTATTATTATATATTCCTTAATAATGTTAAAAATATATTTAATCATTTTGTAATATTTATTTATACATATATTTATTTACTATAGATGTAATATTTTCAATATGTTTGTAATTTATATGAATAATATTTATTCTTTTTTTTATTAAGTTTTAAAATTTAAAATGTGTTTTAAATTTATATAATTAATATATTTAAATGATTTTTTAATAATTTTGAAATGTAAATATTATATTATAAAATTATAAAAAAAATAATTATTTTTTAAAAAAGTATTTATAAAACTATAAATAAATAAATATTTAATTAATTATAAAATTATAATAAATATATTTAGATAATAAATATATATATTAGGTACTTATGGGTACAATTACATCAAACACACACACACACACACACACGCTAAGGTCAAACTCAGTCCATAGCCCCCCAAGGGATAAACCAGCCAATACCCTTAAACTTATGGGTGTGTGTGTGTGTGTGTGTTTGTGTGTGTGGATGGGTACCCCTAGGAACCCCCTTCATCCCATTGCCCCCGTTGTTAGGAAAGGGCCTACCTATGCACCACATGTGCAGTAGCATGGGCCACCGCTTCATCCTCATGTCGGCGTCATGCTGGCCACCCCTCGTCGTGGTGTGGGGCGCCATCATCATCGGTCGTGCAGCCCAATTCAAACACCGACCCCTCTCTGTTGTTCAGGGTCCACATCACTGCACCCAAGCATGCTGCCTCCATTGCCGATATCTGCCGCTGCACCAACCCCACACCATAGCCACCATGGCACCCCTCATTCACTATCAGTCGTTGCACTAGGATTTCATGGAATCATCACCTCGGCCGGACTATGTTAAGCATGTCACCACAACTCCAATGTAAAATGCCTCCCCTCACCAACAGGTTGGGTTCCACATGCATGTTGCTCCAGTGGGCCATTAAACAATATTGATGTCAAATAGATGTCATCCCACAAACCTCTGCCCCCAATTTAATTGGGGCCAACAAAGCTACGACTGGGGATCAAACCGTAACCCTCGATGCAAATGGAGGGTGTGTGGAACCACTCGATAACACCCTCATCTGTATTAAATAATAAATATATTTATTATATTTATAATCATATATATTTATATATATTAATAAATATATATATAATTATAGTTATATATAATTATATATATATATATAATTATAAAAATATATTTATAATTATATATAAATACTTTTTAAATATGTTTATTTATAATTATAATTATAAATAAATATATTTATTTAAATAATTATAAAATTATAATAAATATATTTATTATATTTATTATATTTATTATATTTATTATATTTATTATATTTATTATATTTATTATATTTATAATTAGATATATTTATATATTAATAAATACATATATAATTATATAAATTTATATATTAATAAATACATATATAATTATATAAATATATTTATAATTTTATATAAATTCTTTTTAAATATATTTATTTATAATTCTAATTATAAATAAATATATATTTTTTAAAATAATTATAAAATTATAATAAATATATTTATTATATTTATAATTATATATATATATATTAGTATATATATTTATATATTAGTATATATATATATTAGATATAATTACATAAATATATTTATAATTATATGCAAATATCTTTAAATATATTTACCTAAACGGATCATCCATGGATTTGGATACCAAACCCATGACCTCAAATTTATTAATAAAAGAAAAACATACAAGGAAACAGGTCAATAAGGTACAAAATGCCCACATCAAGAGACAGAAACCGAAATCAGAAATTCACTTTGGTTCCCAATTTCCTAGGATATCTTCCTCTACCTTTTGGATGTCAACATATCTTCCATGTCTTGGCCCTTTATGGGGGGTCATATTCTTCTAATGATGATGATTTAGAGGAGTCCTCCAACATAGAGAAAATCCTGAACTTTCAATGTAGATTTTGAAAGTCCATCTCTTAATTGGATCGAAATCCATCTTCAATATTTATTGAAAACAACTTCTAGAATATTAAATAATCATTTTACCTGAACACATCCATCTCCATCATGGAAAAAGTGACTTCATGTTTTTATAAAAATAATTATGTATCTTCTTTACTAAGGCCTTCAGTGGGTCTTTCACCTTACTGATCCTCTAGAGGAATGATACTAGAGTTTTTGGCCCGTGTAGTATCACATTCCTCATCTGAGGCCTTACTATCAGTTCAGAAAACCTAGATGGATAAGTCCAATATACATTCTTAAATTCATCTACACTCCTGCATGAGGGGGTGATAGTTGGATATTTCACCTGCATGGGGTTTCAAGATGAATATGTGAATCCATCTAAACAATATTTAAAAAAATATGTTTTCACCAACTAATATGCATGGACACTCACATTGGATTTATGAGGGTGAAAGCCTTCTTCATCCATTAATATTTTTTACCTTTGAGCAGAGGCTCTTGCCAATTAATGACCATTGATGTAGCTTCAATATGTGTGGATTCCACTGAAGATCCCTTCTCAGGTTGATTCCCTTTCAACTAGTTAGAAGCCTTTGAAAGATCCCTCTCTGATGCATTGTCAGACATTTTCTGGATTTGAGTGCCATTTTGAGAATTTGAATGCGTAGGGGCCTCAGAATCCATATTTTTATTGACCCTGAGGTCTCTTGAGGTTATAATTTGTTCATGAATTATTTGTTGATAAGCTATTTTTTGTGTGACCGCTTTATCAGACGTTTGCACTTCAATAGCTAGCCCCCCTCTGCTATCTCTACCCATGTTATGGAAACCTGTTGACCACCAGCAGTCTTTCCATGGGACTATAAAGTAGAAAAAATATTATTACATACCTTTTTACCATATCCAATGAGAATATCATCAATATGAGTATCAACAAGAGAAACCCTTTCCACTTCCATAGGTTCAATCGGTGATGAATCAGCATGTACTTGCACACATCCAGGTTTTTGTTTCATTTGTAAAGAATGGTTAGGCCCACTATCCATCACCACCCCCTCTGAATTTAGTAGAGTCACTCCTTGACCTTGAATCTTCCTTTGATCAACATTTTCATCTTTCCTTTTAGTAGTGTACTTTACTTGTCGAGACTTCCTAATACATGATTTTTCATCATGTCCATGATCTAAATAGAAGGCACAAATTAAATCCCTTCTATAATTAAAAATATTATGCCTAATCATCTTGAAATCCAAATAAAATTGTGGCATTATTTCATATTCAATCTTTAGATCAATTTCATCAGTGTTAGTAGAAATAAAAATTCTATCAACCAAGGTGGAAGATAAATCAACCTTCACTAGGAAGTGGGTATAATTCCCAAACCTTTCCAGTTCAGTCTCTTTGCCCAGTTTAATAGGGATTCCTATTGCCAAAGAAATTTCATAGAGGGTCTTCAGATGCCATAATATCCAATTTAAACAAAAAAAATTACCCAAAATTGAACATAGGAGTCACTTACTTATATTAGATTAAAATTTTCGTCCCATTCACGGATGTGCATAATGTCAGGCATGAGAGAGATCGATCTCAGACCCCATTTCCTCATCTTATGGTCCTCCATGGGGAAGAGTATATGGAAGAAGCCTCGGCCCATCGAGACACATTTCCAATTATCAAATCCCCAAACATCTATTGGTCACGCAACCAAATCCCCAATTTTCCACAGTTCGGAGCTCCTCAACAAAATAATTCATGCAATAATAGAATTCCAACAGATATTCAGATGTTCCAAGATCGCTTCTGAGTTAGATCTAACATGAGAAATGATACCCTTTCAATGAATCACACCAGCAGCAGACTCCATATAGAGAGAGAGAGAATAGATGACATCATTTTCGAGATGCGAAGCAACCGAATCAATCCCACCACGAATGGCCCTTCGAGATTCCATCTTGGTATCAACATGCTTGCAGGAGTCAAAACGCTCTCGTTCCAGAAAGATTTTGGCTAGAAAATTGCCAGACAGATGCACCATAAAGAGGAAACCCTAGATGCCATCAAGGATTAGTGAGAGAAACTCTCAAGAAGATCCCATTTCCCATAATATTTTTAAATATATTTACTTATAATTATAATTATAATTATATATTTATAATTATAATTATATATGAATATTTATAAATATATTTATTTATAATTATAATTATAAATATATATTTATAATTATAATTATATATGAATATTTATAAATATATTTATTTATAATTATAATTATAAATACATATATATTTATTTAAATAATTATGAAATTATAATACATATATTTATTATATTTATTATATTTATAATTATATATATTTAAATAATAAATAAATAAATTTATTATATTTATAATTATATAAATATATATAATTACATAAATATATATAATTATATACAAATATTTATAATTATATATAAATATTTTTAAATTTATTTATTTATAATTATCATTATAAATAAATATATTTATTTATTTATTTATTTAAATAATTACAAAATTATAATAAATATATTTTTGATATTAATAATTATATATGTTTATCTATTAAATATATATATATAACTATATAAATATATATAATTATATAAATATATATAATTATATAAAAAAAATTATTTTATAATTATAATTTTAAATATATATCTATAATTATATTTATAAATACATATTTATAATTATTTAAATATATTTATAATTATGTAAATATTTATTTAAAATTATATTTATTTATATTTATCTTTAATTATATACATTTAATTTTTTTCATTATATTAATTATATTATTAAATATTTATCAGCGCTTTTATAGCGCTGATAAAAGGAATCTTTATCAGCACTAGAATATAGCACTGGTAAAAGCCCTCTTAATCAGTGCTTTTTTAGAAGCACTGATAAAAACCCTTCACTGCTATATAAATTTAACTCCAACCAACTGATTCAGTCATGACTTTCAAGCTCTAATGGAAGGGAAACCTTGTCACCGCTCTCTCTCCCTCATCGCTGCTCTCCCTCCCTACCATCGCTAATATCCCTCCCTGCCCATGTTACCATTGTACGTCGTCTCTACCACTCTCCCTCCCTACCATAGTAGCCACCACTCTCTCTCCCTGCCACTGTCACCACCACTCTCCCTCCCTACCACCGCACACATTGCTACTCTCCCTCACCATCGTTCCCTCTCCCTCACTCTCCCTCACTCTCTCTCTCTCTCTCTCAGGTGAATTGACATCCACCATTAAATTTTTTAACACATTTAGTTTTTATTTTTGTTTTTTTTAATTTTCTCAAAGTATTTAAACATTGTGTCACCTCCCTCATGCATTTTGAAGGAGTGTGAAAGTTTAGGTGATTGATACTTTTCATACGTGATATTTATTCATCAACAATTTTTTGTCACCTAAACTTTCTCACTCATTCTACATCATTTTCATGAACATCTTTTGTGACATAGGTTATTAATATATAATTATATGATTATTTTTTCAAATTGTTTGAATGGTCGGCACGCACAATGATCTCCATTACGATGCAACTAGTATCCCACATCGCAGAGCTGCTAAAGCATCCAAAACCCTTGTATATACTGATTTTATCAACTTCGTGATGTAGTGATAGCCTAATCTGCAAACCCAACTCCCATTAAAATCATTTTCTCCTCTTTTCTTCCATGGTACAGCCTAAATAGATTCACTGAAACCTCACCACAAGCATCCAAGTCTTCTCCTCTAGCTACGGTGTAATCATATATTTTCATTTATTATATATTTACATATGAAACATAATTTTATAAATTTTTTTGTTATTATTATTGTATAATTATTATTTTTATAAGAATTTATTTGTTACAATAATTCTATTATGATTATATATATATATAATTTATAATGTTCATCATTGATTCTACACCCAATATCCCTTATCTTGATATATTGTTGGTTCAACCTCTCCTTCACCTTTGCATTCATTTTCACTCATTCATTGTTATTTCTCACTCTAATTGCATAGATCTCTTAGTTGTGCACCAGAAAAACACTGCCCACTTATCATGTAAGGTGGTTATTGTAAATGATAAGTAGGCAGTGCTTTTATAGTACACATATGGTAATTGGATCCAAGTTCCAAGTATCCCTCTTTGTCTCATGGATTAAAATTAAACAATTCTACCCATTTTATTCCATTATCATGCATAAGAACCCAAATAATTTAAATATATTCTGATTTTTTTTGTAATTTTTATAATAATTATGAAATATTTTTAATTTAATCCGTATGATTTGTTCCAATTTTTTATATTTATAACACTTTATAAAAATTATTTCATAATAATTTTGATACTTATACAAATACTCCTCATTTATATGACTTATTTTTTATTTTAAGTTTGTTCTTAATAATTTTATCTTATTGTGACATTAATAAGTTTTTATATTTTTTTATATTGTTTAATATTTTTTAATATTATTATATATATATATATATTATGGATACTAATTTATTATATATTTTACACATGTTATATGACATGAACACATGGGTTATGCACATGGATTATATATATAGAATGAACTATCACATATCAAAGAACTTGACATTCTGATAAAACTAGAAAATGGGTTGTTTCAATTACCTACATTTCATCAAAAATTTATATTACATCACAACCCAGCACATCTTACATTATCACCAATGGATTATAACTATGTCGATACAAAATATTTTCTTGATCCAATACCAACATAGCTAAAAAAATTAGTACAATATAATGAGCATTGTGATGCTTAACTCCTCCATTGTTTGGAACTCCAACCTATTACACTACATGTTGAGTATTTAACACTAGTTTATATTCTTGATATTTTTCTCCATTATCTAAAAATTAATGTTATTAGAAGTCATTTAAAGGTTCTTGATGCAATCTTAAAGTATTTTTTTAGTACATGAAAATGATAGTGGATTTATATAGTGCTTTACCAAGCCAAAAAAGAGAATTTTTTTTATTGAATGTTAATGAAGGGATTAAATAAAGAATTCATATATTTAAATATAGATACATTATTTCATATCTTTAATTGGGTTTTTAAATGTTGTTCTTAAAAATGGGATTCTCCAAATGGTATTTTCAAAATTTGATTGTCTTTTCAAATTATAATACCCCACTTGACTTGTTTTACTTTTATTCCATGTTTTATAAAAAGTTATTTAATTATTTAAATACTTGTTATGATAATAGTGATGATTTTTTATGCCTCTTAGGTTGCTTAAAATTTTTTTCTTTTATTTAATAAATGTAATTTT
Source organism: Viscum album (assembly GCA_963277665.1). Classification (NCBI taxonomy): domain Eukaryota; kingdom Viridiplantae; phylum Streptophyta; class Magnoliopsida; order Santalales; family Viscaceae; genus Viscum; species Viscum album. The sequence goes on along the minus strand of OY728142.1, from coordinate 591,943,473 downwards.
TTAAAGTGTAATGTGGTGTTTAATGAATTTAATTGATTGGAATAGGTTGTTGAAAGGCCCCTTTGATAAAATGTGAACTGTCTAAAATGAGAATTGAACATAGGAACCACATCTTGAGACTTTTGGTTCATTTGATTTAAATTCAAGAGTTTCCTCAAATGATTCTTTAAGAATAAACTTTTATGGGTTCCAATATCATAATTTCTATGTATTTATTTATTTTGTTAAATATTAATACTACTAAATCAAATAGGATGGATATGAATTGAAAATGGATGAATATTAATATTATGATAAAGGAGCATGAGGATGGGGTGAAAGTTTTCATCAAGTTTTCAAAAGATCATGTATATAACCCTTCTCAAATCCTTTTTCTGTGTTTATGTTATTGTTATTCAAGACAAATTAGTTTAGAGAAGTTGGAAGAATAATTTATATTATATGGAATAGATCAAAGTTATAAATGTTGGACTAAATATAGGGAAAATAGAATATAGATAGTGACCAGGATAATACTACATTTTATAGATCATCTGATATGATTACAAGTGTAGATAATGATGATGACCATATCAAGGATGTGATTACAGGTGTGAAAGATGATGAAGATCGTATTGAGAAAATGAAAATGACAATTGAATATGAACTTCATGGTTATCCAAAATTGTTTTATAAGTTAAAGAGTTTTGAAAAAATGATATTGTATGCTTGTTCTACTAAATACACATCATTTCTTGCAATAATAAATCTATATAATTTAAAAGAAAATAATAGATGGAGTGATGTCGTTTTTACTGAACTACTTTCTCACTTGAATGATATTCTCCCAGAGGATAATGAGATTCCTTATCAAACATATGATGCTAAATGAATGCTACGTTCAATGGGTATAATCTATGAAAGGATATATGTATTTCCAAATTATTTTATATTATTTCACATAGACCACAAATCACTTAAAAATTTTCAAAGTGTGGTGCTTCTCAATACAAGAAATATGAATGGAGTCGTATGAATGTTGTATGGAACTTTCCAATCATTCCAAGGTTCAGGCGCCTATATGGAAGTGTGGAGACTATAAGATAATTAATATAGAATATAGATACAATTAATAAATATGGGAAACTTCATCACCTTGAAGACTCTCCTTAGTGGATAGGATTGATCAAGAATATCCTAAATTTTGAACTGAGATGAGAAACCTTTGTCTTGTGCTATCTAAAAATGGAGTGAATCCTTTTTCTTTTTAAAGCATCAATTACATTACATGGCCAATTATGTTGGTAAATTATAACTTTCCACCATGGTTATTCATAAAACAAAAATACATTATGTTATTTCTTCTTATATCAAGACCAAAACAACTGGGTAATGATATTGATGTTTATTTGGCTCCATTGATCAAAGATTTAAAATTATTATGGGATTTGGGTGTTGTGTTTTATAATTCTTACAAAAATGAATATTTCTCATTGAGATACATGTTGTACGGGATGATAAATGACTTTACTTCTTATAGAAATTTTTTAGGATATAGCATTAAAGTAACTCAAGTGTGTCCCATTTTTGAACAAGGTACACATTCAATTAGTTTGAACATTCATAAAATACTATGTTTTTAGGACATTTCGTATTTCTACCCCAAAGACATAAGTATTGATCTTTGATGACATCATTCTATGGAAGTTCAGAAGAATGTACAACACCACCTCCACTAAAAATTGATCAACTATTTGAGAAAGTAAAAGATATAAAAACTACTTTTGGTAAACCCTTTTTAAAAAATCTTACAAAAACCAATTGGAAAAGGTGATAATTCTTCTTTTTTTTGAATTTCCATACTGGAATTATTTGTACATCAGGAATTTTCTTAATTTTATGCATGTTGAAAAAAAATGTGTGTGATAGTTTCACTGGAACATTACTAAATGCACCCAAAAATGATGGAATTAAGGCTAGGTTAGACATGGTTGACATGAGAATATGAGAATATTTGTCATAAGTGAAGAGTGAAAAACAAAAAAAAATTCCTCCAATTTCTTACACTATTTATAGGAAAGTGAGATATTAGTTCTTCAAATTCTTGAATGATGTAAAGTTTTTAGAAGGGTATTCATTAGATATCAAGAATATTGTGTCAATTATTTATTTAAAGTTAAAGGGTTTGAAATCACATAATTGTCACGTTTTGATATAAGATCTAATTTATGTATATTTACGTTTCATTTTTTCCTAAGAATATTTGTCATACATTAACCAATATTTGTTTCTTTTTCAAATATATATGTAGTAAAGTTATAGACCTCACAAAATTTCCAACTATAGAAAAGGAAATTACTATCATATTATGTGAATTAGGGATGTTATTCCTAACAACATTCTTTAATATGATGGTTCACTTGATGGTTCAATTGGTAAGAGAGATTAAACTATGTGGTCCTATAGATTATAGATGTATATACCCCATTGAACGTTATTTGAATATTTTGAAAGGGTATGTCAAAAATTGAAGTTGGATATAAAGTTTTATTTAAGAGCGATATGTTTTTAAGGAAGCTATTGAATTCTGTACCAACTACCTATCTAATGTGGAAAGCATTGGTCTATCGAAATTTCACCACACCAAGACTCATATGGGTGAATGAATTTATGAAATAGTTGTTGTTACAATTATTATTACATATTGAGAGTGGGTCCACCTTTATATTTTTCTTAATAGTTTATAGGTTTCCCTATATGTTGAAACCCACAAAGTAATTATTAGGCATTTGAATCCCTCAAGGGATGAAATATGGATATCAAATAGAAATAATAAATAGTTTATAGTATGGTTTAGAGACCATATTTTCAAGGAGTCAACTAAAAAATTGTATTTGATTCCATAACAACTTAAATGTCTAGCCCAAAGACCAAGTGTAAAATAATTATCTTATAATGGTTATACATTCTATACAAATGAACATGATGAAAACAGTAACATAAAAAATAGTGGAGTTACACTTATGGTTGAAGAAATTCATGCATCTAGTATTGAGGATAGAAATCTAATTTATGTGAATATTTTATAATTTGATATCATCAAACAAATATGGGTGTTAAATTATACAACATTCCAAATGATGATTTTTCAATGCATGTGGGTTGATAATAGGAGTGTTGTTAAAATAAATGAATTGGGATTCATGAAAGTGGATTCTAGTAAGGAAGGGTAAAAAAGATGAACTATTTATAATGGAATAATAGGCAGTACAAGTATTTTATGTTCCAGATCCTGCAAACCAAAAGTGTTCAATTGTTCTGTTATTGACCAAAACCACTGAAGGGTTCGATATCAATTCAATTGAGGATGGCCCTTTAATTGGGATTTCATAATCATTTAGTATTTGTTCCAATGTATGAAAGGTCTTGTATGTCATAAGAGGGAACAATGAAGGGATTTGGTTACTTGGTAGAGGGGTCTCATCCCTTTAACCATTAAAAAAGATATTTTAATAATCAGGTTATATTTTTTGTAATATACATTGTGTTACCTCATATTATTATCTGTTCACTACTGCATTTACATAATCTAAATTAAATTTTCAACCACTTCTATATATAATGACTTATTCACAAACTGATGTTCCTAATCCTGAAGAATAATAGGTTTTTCAACATGTTGTTACTCCCAATGTAGAAAAACAACAACCTTATGCACATGTCGATGCTACAAATCCATAAGAACAACATCTTGATGATATTGAAGCTGAGGAAATGGTAAATGATGAAAAAACAATGTCCCAAAAAAATATGAGCATCGTAGCATGATAGTGTTAGAAAAAATTATTAAGGTGAGAAATAAAGGCATCAAATTCAAGGTTGGGTGGAATGAATGTAGCCATCCCATTAACCCCAACAAGGACATGTTCAATATTTATATTGGGCTCACCACTCACATGTGCATACGAATTGATGTAGATTCATGGAAAAATTTGTATCCATGATTAAGAAACTAATTTGGGAATAGATTAGGGTAAAATTATGATATAGTTTATTTATTTTACTAAAAAACTAAATAATTAAACATTCACTTACTCTTCATTATCCCTTACAAATTTCATTTATAGTAGATGAATCTTGAATTAAATTTATATTAATTCTCAATGGAAAGTCTCATAGATGATTTCTCATAATTATTACAAAATATCATCTCAAAGATACTGAAGGGAAAATAAATCTGGACCCATCACAGATGTATTCACACATGATAAACCAAAAAAATGGGATACATTTATTGTTCATCATGAGGAGACATATTTTTAGGTATATTGTGACTGGTAATACATTTATTGATGATACATGTATTAATCACTTTTATTATGAATTGTTAATTTATGAAACATCAACTAAGTGTTGAAAATAACCAATGAGTAGCAAAACCAATGTATCTCTACCATAAATAAAGGATGGGATATACTTCACTAAAAAATGGTATGTATTTAAAATCAACCATAATACTATTATGTGACATGAAACAACAACATAATTATGTTCCTCTATTTACATCCAGATTGATGAATCTAAATCAAAATACACTTCTATCCCATGTCATGCATTATGTAAAGATGCATGTGTAAATAAAGAAGGGGTATTAATAGATGAAAACACACAAAAAGTGTGGGAAGAATGTGTAAGTATGACATAATAAAAAAATATTTAAATCAGTATTACATAATAATGATTACTTATTTTCCAATATTTTTTATCTATACTAGACACAAGAATATTCATCAGTTGTACCCAATGAACAACTACTATTAGTGGCCATGAACCAGAAAAAATAGTATGGTCATGTCAGAGGTGTGGGTTTTGGGTTGTCACCCTAAACATAATTTGTAAAAAGAAATGGACATATGGGTAAAGATATAAAAATGGAATAGATATATACATGATTAGATTCTCTAGAAGAAAAACTTAATTTTCATTTAGAGTTGTAGAAAATGGTGTGGGAATGAATTAAAGAGAAGAAACAACACAAGAACAACCACTATGTGAAGACCCGCCACCCCACCAGCTTCGAGACAAGCCATTCCCCTCAAAGAGTTTTCTTAAAATAGGTAATCAATATTGTCCTAATTGTTACTGTTAAATGTGAAGCAGGAATACACTAATACCTTTCCTGTAATGATATTCTATAGGGTGAAAATGATTATGATTTATATATATCAATACCCACTCATTAACTTGTTAAAAGGGGAACCATGTACAATATCCAAGTATATATTCTACACAACAAACAACTTCCAATAGGTCACGTGAGAGTGTGGATTCACATAGATCACGAGTCGATCACCAAGATACATGTTCCACTTAATGATGCAGATATTTATATAGTAAGGAAATCTATTTTAAATTTTGTATCATGGTTGTTGGATATTGTAAAAATACATGTTGAAATGTAGGTATTCATTTAAAATTTATTTTTCATGAAAAACCTTTAACAATTAATTAAAAAAGGCTTGAAAAAATGAATATTATTATAGAAAGACAAAGGTAAGGGTTTTAAATGGAATGTTGAATCAAAATGATCTAAAGGATCAACCGAAAAATAAAAAAAATATTCACAAAGTACCTTTACCCCACCCGTTAAACTTTCACATTTAATAACATTAAAGGTTCGTGTGGATACAACATTAGTAATTGGTGATACAATTGTAATTGATTTTGAAGAAAAAATGTGCGGAGCGGTCATTACAGACTATATTGATCTTGAGAATGTAAATTAAATCCTCACACATTAATGGTTAGGTGTTTCAATTGTAAATGTATACATGAGGTGTGTTTTCATGATTTACTTATCCAATAGCTACCTACTATGTTTATTATGACTAAATAATATTCATAATTTTTTTCAGGCGTAATATCAATACTATTTGAAGGAAAAAACCTATAAATAAAAATTTGGAGTTATTAATCCTCACATCACTTCTACACAACTATTATAATTATAACCAAAAGAATATGAGGGAATAATGGACAAATTGGACACAATGTTTGAAAGAAAACTTACAGATGGCAGGCTCTTCTTAATACCCACAATACATGGGTAAAAATCTACAATTTAATCATATAAAATATATTTTCATTAATTTCATTACTTATTCCTTTTTTTAGGCAGCATTGGTTACTCATTACAGTCAATTTGGATACTCCAAAGATTTATTTTCTAGATTCAATGCATGGATACCTAATAAAAAGAAGACTCGTGGTGAATTTTATCAATTTTTAATACACTACATGAAACATTTTAAAACTAAAATTCAATTTATGAATTTTATATTATGTTTTAATGAAAATTTTGTTATGATAGGCTCATGTTTAAATATCATCAAAATTAGGTTGTGAGGATGTTCCATGAGCATAAGGAGTCTATCAACTTCTACAAGTGGATAAGTATTAGGATATATATAATACTATTTCACTATCAAAACATATATCAAAACAAATTTCTTATTTTTTCAATGTTTCTGTGGTGTCCGAAAGAAAATAATGGAAAATATTGTGGTTATTATGTTTTCAAGTTTATGAATGATATCATATATCGTCAAAAAATTAACATCCTTGAAGAGGTATTTTTTAAGATAATTAAAATTTCATTTAAAATATTTATTAATGCTTTGTTAATTTATATTTTTTGAGTACTACTAGGACTTTTGATAGTCCTCATATTCAAAATAGGAAATATATTTTTTTAGAAATGAATGGTCAGTATACCTGGTGTTAGAATATATATAGACATCATGAAGAGGTAACTTCTTAATACTTATTTAGTTGGTTTTTTTATCATTTTATATACTTTTTTTAGTTACTTTACTTATCTTTTTTATCTTATAATTTAGGAAAATAATCCATAAGTCATTTTTGAAATTTAAGAATCAACCACACCTCAATCTGATACATAGTGTGTCTGGTATGACTTAAAGTGTGTGTTTTCAGTTTTAAAATTGACATTTTAGTTCAAAACACATGTCACATACTCAAAATTGATCAAACACATTTATATTGTTATTATACTTTAGTAAAATGATCCATAAGTCATTTGTGACATGTAGCAATCAAAAACATGTCAATATAATGCACATTGTGACCGATATAACTCCAAGTGTGTCCTTTTATTTAAAATTGACATTTTAGTTCAAAACACATGTCACATACTCAAAACTGAGAAAACACATCTCTATTATTTTTATACTTTAGGAAAATGATACATAAGTCATTTGTGACATGTAATAATTATCATCATCTCAATATGATGCATGGTTTTCTCGGTATGACTCAAAGTGTCCATTATCAGTTTAAAATTAACAATTCAGTTAAAAACATGTGTCACTCACTAAAAAATGAGAAAACACAATAGTATTTTCTTTATACTTTATTAAAATTATTCATAAGTAATTTTTTATGTGTATTAATTAGTATCACATAAAACTTACACACAATTTTACCGATATGACTTAAAGTGTGTGTTTTTAGTTTAAATTGACATTTTAGTAAAAAAGACACATAACATACTCAAAACTGAGAAAATGAATTCATATTATTCTAATACTTTATGAAAATTATCCATAAGAAATTTTTGACATATATGAATCAACCTCATGTCAATCCAATGCACGGTGTGACCAGTATGACTCCAAGAGTTTCCTTTTATTTAAAATTGACATTTTAGTTCAAAACACACATCACAAAATCAAAACTAAGAAAATACATTCCAATTGTTTTGATACTTTAGTAAAATGATTCATAATTTTTTTTTGACATGTAATGATTATCCTCACATCAATCTAATACATTGTGTTCCTAGTATGACTTAAAGTATCCATTATCAGTTTAAATTTGACAATTTAGTTAAAACGATGGTCACTCACTAAAAACTGAGAAAACATGCTCAGATTGTCTTGATGCTTTAGGAAAATGATTCTTAATTCATTTTTGAAGTCTATTAATAAATCTCATGTAAAACTGACACATGATGTGACTGATATGAATCAAAGTGTGTGTTTTTAGTTTAAATTTACATTTTAGTAAAAAATACACTTGGCATACTCAAAACTAAGAAAATACATTCATATTATTCTGAAACTTTAGGAAAATTATCCTTATGTCATTTATAACATGTAGGAATCAACTGAACATCAATATGATGCACGGTGTGACTGGTATGACTCCAAGTGTGTCCCTTTATTTAAAATTGACATTTTAGTTTAAAACACATGTCACATACTCAAAATCGAGCAAACACGTTCTGATTTTCTTGATACTTTAGTAAAATGATACATCAATTATTTTTGATGTGTAGGAATTATCCACACCTCAGTCTGATACACAGTGTGACTGGTATGACTCAAAGTGTTTCTTGTCAGTTTAAAATTGATAATTTAGTTAAAAAAAAATTCACTCACTTAAATCTGATAAAACATGCCTAGATTGTCTTTATACTTTTATAAAACTATTCATAAGTTATTTGTGATATGTAAGAATTAATTTTACATCAAACCAACACATGATGTGACTGATATGACTCAAAGTGCATGTTTTCAGTTTAAATTGATATCTTCGTAAAAAAGACACGTGACATACTCAAAACTAAGAAAACACATTCATATTGTTCTAAAATTTTATATAAATGATCATAAATCATTTGTGACATGTAGGAATCAACCACACATCAATCCAATATATGGTCTGACCGATATGACTTCGACTGTGTCCTTTTATTTAAAATTGACATTTTAGTTCAAAACACATGTCACATACTCAAAACCAAGAAAACACATTCCAATTGTTTTGATACATTATAAAAAAATCTATAAGTAATTTTTTATGTTTAGGAATTATTTTCATCTCAATCTGATACACAGTGTACCTGGTATGACTCAAAGTGTCCTTTATGAGTTTAAAATTGACAATTTAGTTAAAAACATCTATCACTCACTGATAACTATGAAAATTCACTTGGATTTTCTTGGTACTTTAGGAAAACTATTCATAATTCATTTCTGATGTGTAAGAATTGGTCTCACATCAAACTGACACACGATGTGACTGGTATGACTCAAAGTGTTTGTTTCCAGTTTAAATTGGAATTTTAATAAAAAGGACACCTGACATACTCAAAACATATAAAACACATTCATATTATTTTTATACTTTAGTAAAATTACCCTTAAACCATTTGTGACATGTATTAATCAGCCACAAATCAATTGGATGCATGGTGTGACCGGTATGACTCCAAGTGTGTCCTTTTATTTAAAATCAAAATTTTATTAATTTATTGCTTCATATTTATATTTTATTTATTTATTTATAGTATTACTAAACTAATAATTGTTTTCTTATATAGTTTTATTATTTTTCTTGAGTTGGGGTGGTTTATTTCTCAATTGATACCATGATCGGGATTTTTCGAGAGGGGGTTGGGTGCCAAAGGAAATGAAACCATTGATATTTTTGAATTTTTATGACAGTACTTGCTAATATAATTATAAAAAACAATGTTTTACATGTTTATAATATAGTGTTTTTTATTGTATTTTTTATGTAATTTTTATTTCAATTAAATTATTAATTTTAAAAAAACAATATTTGACATGTGCAAAATGTTTGACCTGTTGTAGTGTGCTATAATTTTAATGACACATTGCAGTAGGTCGGCCTTTATCAGTGCTACTTTTAGTTCTTATAAAGGGAACCATTTATCAATGCTATAAAATCACTCATAAAGGGGGGTCCTTTATCAGAACTAAACCAGCACGAATAAAGGATCCCATTTATCAATTCATTTTATAGCACTGATAAAGGACCCCCTTTATTAGTGCTTCTCTAGCACTAATAAAAGTGGACCACTTTTAACAACACTTTTTTAACACTATTAAAGGATTTATCTATTGATTTTAAAATCCATTTATGTAGTAGTGAAATTTTTAAATTAGAGAGGTTAGGTATGAATTGAGTCAGATAGAACCTCTTTCAAATGATAAAAAACTTTATATGGATGATGAAAGGCTAAAACAATGATTGGTAAGGTCTGTTTCCAAAGTACAAGATGGATTCAAAGCCCAAAATGTTTTTTATTGAATATGGTACCCAAAGAGCATAGGTAATGGTGGAAATAAATCGGGAGTTCTAGGATGAGATGAAATAGAATTATTTGAAATCTATGAGCAAAGTCGAGGGTTTTAGGTAACAGTGCCTATAAATTAGGAGAGGTGGAATAAAGGGGGTCCAAAGTGAGGAGGGTAAACCAGCTGGGCATAATGGAAATCCAAAAAAGAAAATATAAAGATTTTTTTGGATGGATTGATAAGATTAGAGGACCTAGGTGGTGTAAAAATGAATACAATAAATTTTGAAACATGTAAATATTACAAAAAATTGTTAAATCACTATGAATGAAATTTATATATGAGATTTTAAAAAAAATAGTAAATAGTGTTCCTTGAAATATCACCTAATTTTGACTGTGTGTGATATTAGAATATTGAGGTTGAAAATTTATTTTTTTCTATTAATATTGGTACTGATTGTAATATAACTTGAATCAATGTTTGGAAGATAGGTTTATATTAATTGAATTCAAAAAAGTGCAGAACTTAATAGTTGAAAATAATTAACCTAAAAATTTTAATGCTAAATCATTTCTCCCTCATAATATGCATCACCAAAATATTTTATTATTTATTTATCTATTTAAAAATAAATTCATTCATTTTGTGAAATGAAACCACAAATTTTAGTAAACTATTATTCCTAAAAAAAAATTGATAATAAAAATACATATACCATGTAAATTAGGAATAATGCAAATGTAAAATAAAAATAGATTACATGTGATATAACCTTTCATCCTATAATATAACTTTCATATTATTGTTACAAATATACAATGGTTTAATTGATTTATAGTGGTGTGTATTTCCAACAAAATCTATCGAATACATGAACAAGGTGATAGTTTATATAATTCACATATGAAAATATTGTAATTTCACTACATATGCAGTTGATAATGTGTGCATTAATATAATAAAAAGTAGAAAATGAATATAAAACAAATTCAATATTGAAAATTAAATTGTAAATAGTACTTTTATGGAAATGTATATATATATGGAACTCATTTCAGTTTAATGAAATAAACAACCCAAGAATGCAGATCAAAGAATCAAAAATCATAAGAAACAAACATAATATTGATACCATGTTGAATAAGAATATCAAAAAATGTATAATATGTTATGCATGAAATAAAAAAATAAGGAAGACAACAAATTATGGGGAAAGGTATCCCACCAATTGATAAATTCCTTAGAATAAACTGCATATTTATACACAAGTTGTAATTAAGTGCATATTGAATATAAACTACATCAGTTGACATATTGAATGAATATTTAATATAAACTATATATTGAAACCATATATTATTAATAAGTAGGAAGCCTATTAAATATTAAACATGTTAATTTACTTTTAAAAAATATAATGAATGCATATTACACATATGTGGGTAGATTGAAACTCCATATTGAAACTGAATTGTATTAAGTAATTGAACCAAAGAATAAATTATGTATCTTCAATAAAATGAATTATTATTTTTTAATATTGTTATTACTATGTTAGTGTGTTACTATATGTGAAATATTTTAGATATCATAGGTACACTATTATATGAATAATATTATACACAATTCTAGTTGTATTCAAAATCATGTGCATAATTATTTACTGTGTAATAGAACCAAAGAATTTTGTACAGTATCAAGTTTACCAGATTGAATTCTTATTGAGATTTACTTGTGAATGCATATTGAAAATTTTTATTTAAACATAATATTATATATAAAAAATTAAATGAATATACATATTTAAATTTTATATTATAAATTACATTTAAGTTTTTTAATTCATATTCTACATAAGCAAACAAATCAATTGGTGATGTGACTCAATGGGTGGATGTTGTGAATACATGGGAATATGGAATTTGATGATATGTATTTTTTTTAATGAAATTTATAGTGGGAGACATCATGCTTTAAAATTTTCTTGTTTTCTCATATCATAAGTGATTCACTTGTATGTAGTCCAATGATTCATACAAGTCAAACAGTGAGTGTTATGGTGAACAAAATCATAAGCTGTGACAGGCATGGTAATGTGGATTATTGGGAAATTTGGACATTAATATTCATAGCATTAATATTTTTTTTGGGTGATGTATCAAACAAAATATCTAATAACACCAGTACTGCACTATTAAATGGATAAATTTTAGGGGAGAAATGCAGTTGGAAATGTTTCACATTAGAGAAGAATATGTTTTTCAAAGAATATGAAGTGTTATTTTTTAGGAGTATCATCATGTCACATGAAAGTAAAAGGATAAATAGGTGTGAATAAAAAATAATTTATTTCCAAAAATTTAATATATACATAATATGAATTGTTACTCGTACATCCTTCATATTCTAATAAATGTGAATTTTTTGGTCATTAATTATCTCTGTAATAAGAAATTAATAATTAGTTATTTAGTGAAAACATTTTGGAGTTAATGTTTTATATATTAACACAAATTTATGAACTATCAAAATAATGAAATAATAATTTATGTGGTTGGAATAAATTAAACATAATAATTTTTTTGTGTAAAATTTTTTTTTGTAAGTATTCTAAATTAGAAACCAACTCTTCACTATTTATAGTTGAAAATATAATAGCACATTTATAATGAAAATAATTAGAAGGAATACTTTAAGATTATGGAAAGACATGGATGTGAATATTTAATATTACATGTCTACATAATGTGGTAAGGTTTGTAGAAGGTTGAATAGTTAACATCGAGCTATAAGAAGTTGATATTTTCAAAGTTGTCCCTAATGTGACGATTTAATTTACATATTATTTATAATGTAGGTATATGATTTTTTTCAAAAATATGAAATTAAGAAAGTGACATAATGATGATGGTAATGCTAAAGAAATAAATTTTACAGTTTTTAAATATATTTTGAGAAATTAATAATTAATACTAAAAGGTGCAGTTATATGATTTATTGTTAAGAACAATATAATATTTATTCTAAGTAATTATATTTATAAAATATAATGTGAATATGTACCTAGTGAAATAGCTGAATTGAACTTCACAATTAGATATTCAACCAAATGTTCCCTTTAATTAAAATAATAAAGTAATAAATATTACTACTTAAGGAGAAGAAGTAATAATATTTTCATTTACAAAACCTTTTAAAGTACAACAAAAAATGATTATACATTAAATGTATTCAGAATATTCACAAAGTAAATTATTATATAGGAAATTCATAAATAATATGCATACAGGATATGGAAATGCATATAATAAATGCATAGAAAATATATATAAAGAATATTCGATGGGATAATGATTTAAAATGATTATAATATAAATGCATACATAATATGGAAACCAAATATGATTATAAATTATTAGTAGTGGATATATAATATGATTATATAGAAAATTTATACAAAATATACATATAGTAAATGGTATAAAATATTCATATAGTTGGAAGCACATAATATATAAAATATATGCATGCAGTGGGGGAAAAATATATAGATAGTAGAAAACATGGTTCATTTTTCAGATTAGTGTCTTGAATTTGATTGAAAAATTATTACTGATGAAGGAATTTTTCTATAAAATCAAAGGGATCCATAACTGTGAATTATAGAGTGCCTAATCTGTAGGAAAATTATAATAAAAAATATATATAATAGGGATTCATAATTAGTGATACCACTATTTTTTAATAAAAAACATAAAATTTGAAATGAAAAATAGAATTCTTCTTAAATGAAAAAATATACAGCACAACATGAATAACATATGGTTTTAGTTATTTGGGTTACTATTATGATGATAGATCATTAAAGAATTAATGAAGATCTGAAATTTTTGAGCATCATTGTAGAAATAAGAACATAAAGAAAAAAATATGGTAGGTTTAAAAAGTATTGGTACCCAAAGAATAAAAAAAATTACTTGAATAATGAATCATAAAGAACATGTCTAATAAAGGAAGTGAAACAGTGTTTGTTTTTTTGATTAGGGTCTTTAATTGAAATGAAAAAGATCACTAATGGAGGCCTTCTTCTATAATAATAGATGTATCTACACCAGTGAATAACAGAGTACCTAAATTTAAAAGTTACATTAGTAGAGAATGGGAATATGGAAGCTAACATAATTGTCCAAGAATGTATTTAAAAATTTAAAAGTTTCATTATTCATGTGGATAATACCTATTTCGGTGATGTAAGTGTTATGAAACTGGGTACCATGGAGAAAAATTAAATGGTACTTTTTTATTACCATATCATGTCTAGAGAGAGTTATGCATAATGTATTATTTTTATAATAGTGTTGATACGTTTGTGTCCATTATTTACATGGTAATGTCCTTAGATTATTTTTTGTATAGATAGCTTATATAAGTTCCCATCTATAATGATAAAATCAATTTACTATGACAATAATCTTAAACACATTTCTTGTGGTCTAGATGCATCATACTAATGGGGCAAAGATTATGTCTAGATTTCAAGTGTTGGGGGCTCATAAGTATTGATACTTCTTCTCATAAAGTTTTCAATTGGTTAATTCAAGTATAGGAGATCACAAGGACTATCCCACCAATAGGAACACCACATATTTTGGGTGTCATTGATTGTTCCTATTTGCAAGAATGTGTATTAGTCTCCAGACTTGAGATCATTATCAATGTGTTACATTTTATCATGTAATTTGATGAAAGATGAAAACAGTGACATTTATGTTTGAGTTAGGGGTAGCTTGTGTTGGGTGCATCATTAGTTATATGACATTAAATGAATGATAAAGACAATATTTTTTTATTCTGAATGGAAGAGATATTTCGAGCCTAGTTGACCAGAATGGTGGTACATTTATTAAATACATGGCCATATTAAAAGAAGGTATGTCCATATGGTAAGGTCATAAAATAATAAATCAAGAAAGTATGACAACATTAAGTATGTATCCTCCTTTATGAGATATCGTTTAACAATGATATTATATTACATAATGTGTGTTCATTAGAGTTTATTGTTTTTATGACTAAACCTTATATCCTTAGGGGCCCTGATGTGTTTCTTAAAACCACTCTTGTTCTATGGTATGACTCGCTACTATCAAGATAAGGGCCTAGAGGGTCATACGCAAAGAGTATTTATAAGCTTTTCTAGTTATAATGAATTAGATTTTAGGACATGGTGGGCTCCAGGTTTGGGGTTGGGATATGTCGGAGTTTGATTGATCATAGGAAATAAATAAACTCATTATTATTTCAGTTTATACTAATAATTGTTGAATTTATTTACTCAAGGTATTCCCAAGTTTAAACGAACACATGAAAGATATTTAACAAACAAATATTATTATTCAAGTTTCATTTAGTATTTTTAAGAGAGGTGAGTTGATTTAATGACTTTTATTTTTACCACGTAACATGTTTTTAATGTTAAAAGTGTGTGATAAAATAATCACAACATTTATGGAAATTTTTAATTGTCGGTGGTGATTTATTAGTACTTATTTAGGTGGTTAAATATATTTTAAGGGCCTAAGTTCAATTTATGATAATTAAACCTGCCTATATAAGTTGAGGGGGATCATTATTAATAGGAATATTCATCCAAAAAATTTGAGAGATCCTCACTCCTCCCTCTCACTTCCTAGAGAGAGAAGAATTTAATCTCAGCACCCTAATACAATTATCCTTCCCAGATCTAAGTGACGGTGCTTCTATGATCGTTGGATTATTAAAGGTGTCGTCAATTATTCATGCTAGAACCTGAAAATTGACTATCAATAAATATGAAGGCATCTAGAGTGAATGTGGATGATATGGGGGGTCTATATTTAGTTCCTTAAAGTGAAAATCTATGACATCAATCATACCACACGTGTATCTTCAAATCGAATGAGTTAACGATTTGATTTTATTTTGTGCTTATTCTTAATAACATGAGATCCTTATGTTGTACTGGGTAGTGATTCATTGATGATGATGTTACTACACTAACCACAACATGAAAATTGTAAAAACCCCTAATTTACATACTTTCATCACTTTCCTAGTACCAAAAAATGGTATCAGAGCAATCATGCGAGTTCTTAAGTTGAATTAGAGTTAATTTTGTAAGAATTCAAGTAGAGAGAATCACAACAGTCCCAACACCACTGATAATGTTTTGATCTGAGGTCGGTTGGCTGAGTTATATCCATCTTAAGATCTAAGAACAAATATTTTGGTAGAAAAATACAACACACACATGTACATTTTATTCTAGATGGATAGTGATTATATTACTATTCATCTGAATGAATAGTGATACGAGATGGGGTATTTGGATGGGTAGAGCATGATTTTATAAAAAAAATAAAGCCTAACCACGTGGGTAGACTTGAAAAACAAATTTTATATATATATATATATATATATATATATATATATTCATGGGGATAGTAATTATGAACAGTACTTATAGGTTCATAACACCTGTAACCCCTCCATGAGGGTTTAAAAATACCCAGGGTGCCTGAAAGATTATAAAAAAATCCTAAAAAAATTAAAAAAATGAATTTATTAAAATTACTTAAGGTACCTTGTGTATTGTATTTTATGTATTAAAATTATTTTAATTCATTTTAATTCATAATGATACCCTCGAGTTTAATTCTTCATAATTTCAATTTATTTATGTGAGTTTAAAGCATGTCGACTAATCATGATCATTGACCGACCAATGTATGTTTAGTTTTTTATTTATTTACTTACTATAATGAGATCGATTGTAATAATTATTTAATAAATAAAATTTGTGTATCATCCATATCCTCTTTATATGTATAAGGACCTATATGTACATGAAAATTTATTCATGAGTATTTCATATTCTTGAGATCCCCCCATCTACCTATTAGTATTATTATATAATGAGGAGGATGATATCAGGTATGGTTTATGATGAGACACTGTGACACACTAGATGGGATTTTGACACATTGGATGAGGTGAGTATTGCAACTCGAGTTGGATGCGACACGCCTCAAGGATTTACCCTTAAGGTATAGGTTGGTCCGTTATTTTATCAATGGATCAACCATTAGAATTGAATCATGATCATGTCATTTATTTTTATTTATACATGGTTTATTTTATTTTTTATGCAGTACTTATGTATGATCACATAGAATAATAAATAATCATACATAGATAAAATGAACATAATCGGTGAATGTTTTTCTAATTAAGTCGTGACTAGGTTGTGAGTGAGATCACATAGAGAAATCGTGATAAATATAAATGGATTTAATTCATCAAGAAAACTATAAAAAACATCAATGGAAATGTTAATTCATAAAATTAATTCTATCACTTGAGTTTGAGAAAAAACATAGTATAAGGTGCTAACCAGCCCTAGTTGAGGGTACCTATCCTATTGGGGAGTTATAACAAGAGTGGTGGGTAAAATTAAATAAAATTGACATCAAATAAATATTCATAGATAGCATGGTGCAATTTTAGAGGTAAGGGGTAGAGTAACACAAATTTATGCCTTATAGAAGATGAGACTTTGTTCAACAAAAATGAAGCCAGGAGTTAATGCAGTTGGTCAGACAAACACTTACCTTGAGACTCTTTGAGTAGTGGTGTAGCCATAGATTGGACTATTAGGAATGGTTTTAAGGATCATTTCTACTAGAATAATCAAGAGATTAAGTATTACCAATTTAGTAATTGAGGGATACCGAGATTTAATAAAATATTGAGTAACATTTAAGAGTAATACATCTATATTTTATAATAACCGGTAATCAAGATTAAAGTACTAATCTACTAAAGTTTTATTTTTTAGAAAAATGGAAAATTATACCAAAATAACATTACAATAAATATTGTATAATGAACAGGTCCTAATTAACTCAAATTTTCAAGAGTAGTACAGGTTCTTACACACAAAACTATGAGATAAAAGGAAATTTTATGCACCAAAGTCCTTATTTCCTGTTAAGCTACCTCGAGAAGAAAGTAAGAGTAAAAATAAGCTTATAAGAGATCCATGGATGATTCATGTAATTTTTACATAATATTAATATCATCAATATCCAATGACAAAACTAAGGAATTGGATGTTATACCTTGTTCTCTCATCTCTAAGAAGTTTATGAGGAGAAACTGAGGCAATAAATAAATGAGATTATGATTACACCAAATTTGTGTAAATTAGTATATGAATTCATATTGAATCATAATCATTAAGTAAATATCATTATTTCATATTTTTCACCCAATTACTCCAAATTCATTGAGTATTATAAAATGAACAATATATAGAAACTAATTTAATATATTTTGGGTAAGGTTCTCCAAGAAAATTAGAACTTAAAGAAAGATAAATATTTAGTTCTTAATGTGAACAACAAAAAAGACATAGTGAAAATGGAAACAACAAGTGAAATTAAAAACTCACCCTCACAAAATCCTTCTAAGAAACCAAATTTAATGACGGAGAGCATCCAATAGGATGTTATTTACTTTTCATGTGGCAAGAAAGGTCATGGGAAGAGAAACTGCAGTGAATTAAAGAATCGGGTAGTAGATTTTACTTTAGGTATATTAATTAATTAAAAGTGATAATTCTATTATACTTATTGGGTATTAAATACACTATGTCTATCACATATGTATATTTAAATAAAGAAACTACAAGATTATAGAAACATCACTAGAAGTTAAGGTACATTCTCTAAGTGGATGAGAAAGGGTGATTCCTATGTCAGCAGCGAAAAGGATACAACTTTTTATTTCCTAGTGGATTGATTCTTGTGAAACAATAATTATGTATTTAAAGTTACCAAAACATTTATCTAGGTGTTATTTAAGACAAAACTAGACATTATTCCTTCTATAATAAATGTTGTTTGTGGTGTTTCATACTCAAATAATGGTTCAATAATACTTAAATCATCGATAAAAAATTATGAATATAAAATGTAAGACTTGGCAATACCCAATTGTGGAAAGATAATTCTTTTTCTAGTAAAACTAAAAGTATTTATCAAGGATGTACTCAGTATGGTGTTTAGACTCTTTGGAGATGAAAACCTTAATTATTATCAACACAATTACTTATCAAGTTTTATATGAATAAACCTATAGAAATAAAGGCAATCCAGAAAGCTTATAGATATAGTTCAACAAGTTGTGCATGGACTATTTCAAGTAAAATCTAGAGGTAAATTCATATAATTTAGGAAATTCCTTTAAGAATTTTAAGGAATGAAAAAGTGAAGCAAGGAACATGCATGGTGAGAATATATGAGTTTCTTTGTGTCAGTGATCCAAATAATATCACTACTATAAAAAAAGGTTATACAAATGGTTTGGAACCATTGGGTGATTTTATATTAGTATAGACCTCTACCAACAGTTTGACAAAACTATTGGTATAAAACACCTATATCAATAGTTCTCAAACTCTTAGTATGGGTAATTTTAATGGAAATACCTATATTGTAACGACCCAAAGTTTTTCAATGGAAATTCCCTTCTTATATTTATGTCATAAAATCACATGAAAGCACAACATAATGAACTAATAAGTGATAAGTTACCTTTAAACATAAGTTTGTCACTTCTATGTTTGGAATTTCAAAAATTTGGCATACACGGTTGTGTTCAAGATGTTTTTTGGAGTCTAATAAAACAAAAATAATTTTTGGTGAATAGTAAACTATTCTAATGAATAGTAACATACCCTTATGAATAGTTATACACCCTAATGAATAGTAACCTCACCTATGGTGGTATAAAAATAATATTCAAGTTGGATGTATGATATACATATATTTTAGAATGAGTTAATGAATGTGTTAAAACTGGTTTTGATAATAAATAATTATTTTAATTAAATAATAAAATAATCATATTTAGAAAATTAATTCTGAAAAATTGACTTCATTTTTGGATTCTACACATCAAAAAATGGTTAGGGTGAATTTTTGGGATTTTTCTGAAATACATGAATTTTTTATGAATAGTAGAATCTGATAATTTACAATAAATGCTAAATAGTGGATTAATTGAGTCATCGATGATGCTCTGCTGATGTAAGCCCACTTGGTTCGGGATCACATGATAAAATAACTATTATTGTTCATGTAATACTTAATATTCCTTGTCTTGGGAAGAAATAATAAATTAATGATTATAATATCATGAAATCCCTCCTCTCATCCACTATAAAACCCCTCCTTCACTCCCTCTTCTCTCCACTCCTATCAAGCTCCAAGACTTCTCTAAATTCTACCCAAATATCTCCCCAAGGTCCTCCCCCACGTCCAAAATCTCTCAGCCTCCTCAATATACCAAAACCTCTCCCATTAAGAGGTTCTCAAAGGAGGAAGTATCAAGAGGTCATTAATAACAAGTGGAGAACACAACCAGATTTGAGGTAAGGGATCCTCTCCTTTTCTCTCTTAATCAAGATTGTACTCTATACTATTCCTTTATATGTGTACTATAAAATGATGAGGTATGTTTAATAACCTCCCCCATACTTCCTTCTAGATTTATAAGTGATGAGAAACCCCATTTCTCTCTCATCAATCCCTCTTGGTCACACCCGACACCATGCTGATAAAATCGTAACGAATTCTACTCAAACCTTCTTTGTTCTTTCGGGTTGCCTTATATTTCTTTAAAAATAGTGTTATCTTATCTATATATTTGAGTCTTATGACTTCTGGTTATTTTTACAAGATTATTATATCAAGACCCTTTCATCACATTCTTTCGGGGATATACATGATTTTGAAAGATTCCCTCCTTAGAACTTTTTGATAAGCCAACCTGTTTTAAGGGGACTTCCCAAATTTTTACCCAAATTTCAAGTGAATTCTATCCTATGTTTTAAAACACCATTGTATTTATAAAATAATTATTTTTATTATGAAAACATTCTTGGTTCAATTCTGGTTTTATATAAAATAATGTCCTCTTTTCTATTTGAAAAGCTCTAGAGTGTTTTCCTTAAAACCGCACAAAAATGTTTTAATGATAATGTTTCTAAAATACATTTTTTATATGTTTTCACTTATATTTGACACCACTTACCATGTTATATGCCTATTTTACCCTATCAATGTACATGTATGTTCTAATCCCTTCCTTTCATGAACACTTTCATGATACGCCCATTGGATATGTTTTATGTCATGATTGTGGTACCCAATTCTTTCCATGGGTACCCTTATGTTTATGTATAGTTGATTATGTATGATTATTTATGTGGAAAGATTATTTATGTGGAAATAATATTCATGAATATGTTGATATGGGTGCGCCCAGATAGCGCTCCAATGCATTGGGTTTGGTTAAGTCTCATGAGATGCGATGTGAAACGGGATTGGCGGTTAGCCTTGACCTGTACTAAAATGGGAAACAGGATTGGAATTTAGCCTTAACCCGTACTGAAATGGGAAACAGGATTGTTGGTTAGCCTTGACCCATAATAAAGAAATGTTTTATGATTATGACACATTTATATGATTCCATGTTTATATGATCTCATGCTTATACTAAATGATTTTATAAGTACGTGCTTTTGATATCATTATGTCATGTATCCTAACTCATGTGCTTGAGATGTATCCTTATGTTCATTCCCTTGATGGGATTTTTAGCTCATCTCTTTTTTCATGTGTTCCCCAGGGTACCCTATGTAGATTTAAGGGCTCAAAGTAAGTTAGGAGCTCATTATAAAGATTAAATAAAGAAGTGTTTTTTTGGCCCCATGTTTTGTGTTGTATGTACCTAGTCTTCCAAGACACTAGACTTAACGATCCTTGACTTGTACTCTGATGATGAATTATGGTTAAAATCATGAAATGTTATATGTAAAAGGCTCGTGTCTCTATATATACCTATGGTTTGGTCAAACCATTATTATAGGCCTTCTATTGAAAAAAATTCCAACATTGGGTATTGATCCTACAACCTCCCATTTATATTCTAAAGACATTACCATTATGTTATAACATCTTATATGTTCATATATACAAATATATATGTGTGTATGTATGTATGTGTATGTATGTATGTATAAAAAATATTTATATTGAAGTATTTATTATTATAGTTTTTATTATGCATAGATAATGGCACAGCCTATACCAAAAGTTTGACCAAAATGTTGGTATAGGTGACCAAAAACAATACCTATACCAACAGTTTGGTCAAACCATTAGTATAGGTGGCCATATACCATTCCTATACTAATGGTTTTCCCAAAACATTGGTATATTACCATTGGTATAACTCATATTTCTACTAGTGTATCATAACCAAGTATTTATCGATCATGAAAATATAGAGTGCATTTATTCCAAAACACATATTTCCTTATACACATCAAAGACATGATGTTGGTAAAAGGAGGATTGATGATGATCTTAATATCATTCATCACACTAATATAGTTTTGGGTTTATTCAGTTCTAGATTTTATTAGTACTAGTACAAATCACGGATAAAGGGTACCCTTTATCAGTGCTAGTTAGAGTGCTGATAAAACTAATGCACGAGTCCCACATCGAACTTGTGGATGGTCGGCTACTTATTTTTATAACATTCTGCCACACCACAACATCAGAAGCCTACTGTGGGGATGGGCTTCCGCATACACTCTTCACACACATAAATGGGATCGTGCCTACACGTATGGTCCCACACGGGCCTTAGCCCACACTCTACTCACCCCAGTCCACTCTCCACTAGCCCATTTGGGATTTGGCCCACCTCTACTTGTCGTGGTCCATGCTCACAGGCCTTCCCTAGAGCTAGTTGAGTTAAAAAAGATATAATTAAATTCTTATTTCATATATAAAAGTATATATTGATATATATTTATATATTAAATGTTAATATATATATATATATATATATTAAATTTGTTTGTTTTTAATTTTTATTTGTTTAATATTTTTTAAAATTTATTATTTTTTAATATTTATTTATATTTATTCATTTTTTTATAATTAAATTCTTATTTTTTATATAATAATATATATTGGAATATTGAATATTAATATATAAAAATATATATTGATATATATAAAAATATATTAATATATAAGAAATATTGATATGTATTAATATATATATATATATTAATATATATTGACATATATTAATAAATAAAATATTAATTATTTAATTATATATATATATAATTTATTAAATTTAATATATATATATATATACTAATAAATACTATATTAATTAATTAATTAAAAATTAATAAATTACAAAAAATATTATACATATAATTAAATAACTAATAAGTTGTTTATAATTAATAAAAATGAATAAATTTATTAAATTTAATATATATATATAGTAATAAATATTATATTAATTATATATATATAGTTAAATAATTAATATATAGTTTATAATTAATAAAAATGAATAAAATTATTAAAAAATAATAAATTTAATATATATATATATAGTAATAAATAATATATTAATTATTTAATTATTATATTAAGTATTTAGTAAATTTATTCATTTTTATTGATTATAAATAGTAAATTAATTATACATATATATAATTAAATAATTAATATACAGTTTAAAATTAATAAAAATGAATAAAATTATTAAAAAAAGATTAAATTTAATATACATATATATATAGTAATAAATAATATTTTAATTATCCAGTTAGTATATTAAGTATTTAAAAAAATATTCATTTTTATTAATTATAAATAGTATATTATTTGTTTAATTATATGTGTAATTAAATTTCACTCATTTTTAACATGCATTCATTTAATATAATTTATTCATTGATAATGTTAAGTGTGTGCTTAATTTTTTTATAATTTATAGATTTTAAATAAAAATTCATTTAATATTTTTGTAATTTATTCATTTTCAATTCTTCATTGTTCAATATATTTTTAGTTTTATCTATTTTCTAATATTTATTTATACATGTTTGTTCATTAACATTTAATTTCTTTAACATGATTGTAATTTATATAATTAATATGTATTCATTCATTTTAACATATATAAATAGTCATTTTTAATTTTTTTTAAATTATATATATAATTAATAATAATTATTCATTTTTAAAATTTATTCATTCTTATTTTTATTTATTTCATTAATAAACGTTACATATTATATAATGTTAATGTTCAATTTAACATATATCAAACTTGTATATATATATACACACACATTAATTTTGCACACATAAATATTTACATAATTAATGAAATCTTATATAGAAATACACTTGTAACGGGCCAGACCTTTCTGGTCCATTCCTTTGCTAAAATCTTGTGTTTGAGGTGTTCTGGGAGGTCAAGGTGACTTATTCCCAACACTTTGCAAAATTTTCAATTCTGTGAATAGTGTTTCCAGTTGTCGATAGGTCATCTATCGGTAGGTGCTATAGTGTTTCCAGTTGTTAGTATGTGTTATAGTATTTCCAGATATCAGTAGGTCATTTATCGATAGGTGATATAGTGTTTCCAACTATTAGTAGGTAACCTACTGATAGGTGCTATAATATTTCTAGTTGTCGGTAGATCATCTATTGGTAGGTATTACAGTGTTTCCATCTGTCGATAGGTCATCTATCGGTAGGTGCTATAGTGTTTCCACCTATTAGTAGGTCATCTATCGACAGGTGTTATAGTGTTTCCACCTATCATTATGTCATCTATCAGTAGGTTCTACAATGTTTCCAACTATCGGTAGGTCATCTATCAGTAGGTGTTGTAGTGTTTCTAGCCATAAGTAGGTGTACTGTGTTTCCAGCTTCCTACAGTTCTGCCCATTTTCTATTATCTTTAACATAAAACACATTCAAAGCCTTATTTTAAGGGATTTAAGGAAGTTTCAAATCCCATAACTCCTATCTAAATATTCCTAAGGGTTCTGATGCCTTTACTTGGTCAAACCATGTAGTCTTCACCAGATCCTACTTTAATGGAAAATCTAAACCATATATAAACCGCTACTCCATTTATATTTTCAAAAGGGTCAAGATACCTTCTACCCATATTCTTCCTTCTCCTTTCTCTTTATGTGAGTCAACTTAAACCTTTTTTCTGAATTAGTTTTGTAATTGTGGTGTAGACCTTGGATCGTGTTTTCCCTAAAGTTCTTCCTACTGCATGTGCACCCCCAGTTTTCATACAACCAAGAAGTTTCAATCCGTTTTCAATATAAGGTATGTTCTACCTCTGTTCTTTTGGGTTCCTCAATATGTTTCCTCTCATTCCTCCTTATTAGGTTATGGAATGTGATCCCCATGTTTCTAATAAACCTTTCTTGGGTGTTGGTTGATGTGGTTGTGTTGTGGCATCCTCGGGTGGATGTAGGTGTTGCAGGAGAGGTGATCGTGATCCATTGTGTTGTCCATTCTCATGCAAAGAACATCAGAAACCTTTTGAGGTAGTGAATTAGTGGCTTCTATAATTTTTACATGCAGTCTTAGAGTTATCATGTTTTATCCCACTAGATCATAATGAAATTAACATAATAAATATTTTAACTGGATTAAAGAATTGGTATAAATTTCTTAGCAATGTTATTGCCTCTTGATTTTCTAGATAGTGTGATATCTATGATTTGGTTGTTTAGAATGTCGTTATTGATGGAAATTTGTAAAAAATGTAAATTCGGTATTAATTGTAAATTAATTGTCCAAAGATAAAGAGGCGTGTTTAATGAATTGGGTTGTTCTTGTTGTGCTTTGATGATGATAATAAAATGGATGAAGTTATGAATTCCTAAATGAATCAGTTAATTCAAGATGGAATAAAGAAAATTTTTTGTGTTAAAAGATAATTTCTTGTAGGGTTCTGAGTTACCCTCTAGCTTGTAAAGGCCAAGTGCCTTATGCTTTGGAATTGTGAGTGCTCATTGTGTGTGAAGGCCGAATTCCTTATTTAGGGACAAGAGCCCAGTTGTTATGTTGTTTGTTTCCTGTTACTTGTGTTATGGTGTGAGACTAGGATGGATAAGCCTGGAGGGCTATTGTGGTATATGGGGGAAGAGAGGCCTAGTGTTTGTGGCAGTAGTTGACGCCTGGAGTGGCGAGATGCATCATCTTATGCATTTGGATGTCGGGGAGGACACCGGAGATGATAAAATGGGTTGAAGTTGGGATTACCCGTTGATGTGAAAGTTTTATTCTTGTTGAATTTGTTTCTTTTTTACCTAATTTACTTTCCCCACTACTTGAGGACTATGTTTTTTCTTACCCTCCTTCTAAAAGAGACGAAGATGTGTGGGTTATGCCACATGATTTCTATGTTTAGCTTCTTGAGGATGGATGGGTCTACGCTCCTGCTATAGGTGGTAAAGACTCAACGAGTAGTTCATCTACTCACCGTATTGATCCCCTTATACTTGGTAGTTTATAATGTTTTCTTAGAATACCTATAATTATGGAAAATTGATAGTGCTATTAATAAATTATTGAATAAATGATGTTGAACCCATGGGGTTGGAGCTTGCTGGGATGCAATGCTGAGTTTATACTTCTGAGGAACCATGGACTTGGTTTGGTTATGCCTGAAGGGAATGGAACTTTGTTGTGATGCTGATATAATGTAATGTGGAAATTTTAATGGTTAATTAATGGTTAAATAATTGATTAAATTAAAGTGAAACTGATAAAAAGGGATAAATAATTTAATAA
Source organism: Viscum album (assembly GCA_963277665.1). Taxonomy (NCBI): domain Eukaryota; kingdom Viridiplantae; phylum Streptophyta; class Magnoliopsida; order Santalales; family Viscaceae; genus Viscum; species Viscum album. Next base: position 591,916,610 of record OY728142.1, on the reverse strand, counting down.
ATCTCTTTAAATGGTTGTGTGCTTATAGGTTATCTATTATTAGCAATGGTTGGCGGGAGTCCAAAAGATGTTAGCTACAGTTGAGTATGAGAATAGGTTTTTTCCATAGTGTGGTTGTGAGCTATATTATATCATTTACTTTTTTTGTTTCTATACGCTACCCTACCCTATTGGTTAGGGAGACTGACACCCCAGGGATTCTGATCCCTGGGGGTGTTTTCCCTAACATCCCGGTGGGAGGATGGATGGATGACTACCCCCTTTGGCCCTACTCTCTTTTCTTGGTAGTTACTTGTGCTGGTATTCATGGGGGTTAGTTTTCCCCATATATGTGTGTAGAGGAATCTAATGGCTTATGGCTATTTCACACACATGTATTCTAGATATAGTTTCATATGTGCTACTATAGGTATAATGTGTATAGGTTGTGATGGATTTAGGATCCTTATTTAGTGTATGGGTTGTAGTGGCTTGAGGTATAATACCCGACATTTGATACACATTATATAGACTATGGTGGTACCCGAAAACTACCTAGTTACTTTTAGTTGTGTGGTTGTGGTGGTGGTTTTCACTAGGTGCATGTTGTGGTGCTACGACCAGGTGACTTCAGGCTAGCCTTTTTAGAGAGAGATGCTCAAGACGTGCGACATTGTGGAAAAGTGGAAAACCAGTGGGAAAGTGGTAGTGGGGTAACCTTGATATCCTTTATTATATTATATACTCTTGTATGAAATACTTGGTGAGAGTAGCCATGGTAAAGCTGGGAACTCAGTATTCTTGTTTAGGTGATGAGTTAGTTTCACTTGTTGTTCATTGTTCTTTAGTATGCTTTCCTTTACTTTATACAAGAGGATCCAGGGATTATCCTACTGATTATACTATTATACTCACCCTACATTTTATAAAAAAAAATCTAGTCACTTGGAGTAGGTTGGGTATCAGGCTGGTTACTACTAGCTTGGGGTTTACAAGAGCTGTTTGGGCTTCGTGGTTGCTTCTAGTTTACTTCTTTTTGGTACTTATAGTTTTCCCTTTTAAGATGTATTATTTTTTCATAACATTACATATGTGTACTTGGGTTTTCTTTTATATTGTAATCTGAGTAGGAGTTATTTGGTGTCTATCTTATCTCTCTATTTGGCATGTGTTCTCTTAGAGGGTAATGCCTCTTATTTGTGTGTTTACTATACCCTCAGTGCTAGTTGCCAACCCGGGGCCTACTAGAGGCAAGACTTGGGGGTCATTATCTCTCTTATCACATTACTAGCCTAGGAGGGGTACACTTTGTGGGGATGGGGTCATGAAAGAGTGGTATCAGAGGTTTGGTTGAAGGATAGGATAGAGTTTGGAGTTAGGCATAGGTGAGGTTGCATGGGTTAGTAGGGAAATGGTGTCAGTCAAGTTCAGAAAGTGTTGTAAACATAGGAGACCAGCTGAGACATAGGTATTTAGGTCCCCCTGTGATCTGATGCATAGTCCTTTAAGCTTATAGTGGATACTAAATGAGGTGATACTAGTTACAGGGTAGAGACCAATAAAAGGATCATGCGTCATTCTTATTTGCACTTGTGTTTGAATGGGTAAACCTTGGGATAGTTTAACCTAAAATGAATAAAATAAAATAATTAATTAATGTTAAATTCTTCCATATTCTAGGTTTAGGAGCTCTAACCATTTTTTCTTTTTCAGGTATGTCTCCAGGTCAATGTCCTCATTAGGTTCATGCAGAATATATCTAGTAGGTTATGCCAGAAGATCGTTTTAGAGTAGAGGTTGAAGATGACGATGCTTAGAGGAGGAAAATCCGAGAGTTTCTACGCCAGAGTCTACATAAGTACGAGGGCTCCATTTTAGATGCAGACATGGAAGACTGGTTGGATGAGGTTGAGATAGATTTCAATTTGATCCATTCTCATAAGGATCATTGGGTGTCGTTGGTTATGAAGATGTTGTGTGGGGCAGTGAGGCAGTGGTGGTTCTAATTTCTCAGGGATCGTGAGGAGTCGGATATCTCGTGGGAGGAGATCCAAGACCAGTTCAGAGTTGAGTTTCTTTCTTCGACCATGAAGGTGTACAATTTTTAGGAGCTTATTACCCTTCAACAGGGGAGCTCCAATGTGAGATAGTTTGGAATCTGTTTTAGGAACCTTTTGTGTTATGATTTGTACCTATTTTTAGATGAGGAGGATAAGGTGAGGCATTTCAAGGAGTCTTTGCATCTAGAGATCCAGAATCCGGTCACCATGTTTATGCATAAGACATGTCTTGAGGTGCTGGAAAGGGTAGAGGTCATCGATAGGATGTTATCCAAAACCAGATCATCATGAGAGGGGAGTAATTGGGATTCCTCATTAAGTATATCTATGGTCAGGGGTTCCCGATTTTTAGGGCAGAAGAGTTTTTGTTCGGTCAAGGGTGGTTCCAAGCCCTAGGTATCTCATTTACCTAGGGGCAGTGGCTCTTAGATTTATGTCAAGGGATCATGTGATTTTTTTATTATGGAGGCCAAGGTCATCATCAGCGAGAGTGCCTGATATTTTTTATCAATCATCATGCATCAGGTGTTCCACTCTAGGTTCCTCCATTGAGGCAGTTCCAGCTAAGGTAGTAGCAGAAGGTTATACCAGCTTTGGATCAACAAGAGCAGATGGGGTAGGTAGAGGATAGCCCCTGGGATGTTCCCCATCCTCATAGAGCAGAGTTCAGCCATGGAGGTGGTCATCAGCAAGGTTATAGAGGTTGTGGAGCAGGTTGTGGTCATCTTCATGCATTAGCACTATCATCGCCAAGCGACCCAAATGTTATTCAAGCTACGCTTTGCTTGTTTTCTACTTGGGTGTATTCCTTGTTTGATTTAGGAGAAACACACTCCTTCATATCACCTGACATTTTCCATGCCTTGGGACTTGAGGTAGAGAGGCTTCCAATTCCCTTGGCGTTGACTACGCCAGTTGGAGGTTGAGCTGACTTATTTGAAGTATATAGAGACTATGAACTAATTCTAGGGTAGAACCGATCTTGGGGATATTTCCTATGTTTATGGATACAACCATATGATGTCATCATTGACATGTATTGGTTGTATTTGGTGCAGGATATCATGGATTTATTCTAGAGGTAGGTGGTGTTCTTCGATGCTGATGGAGAGCCAACAGTGTTTGTTGGTGAGAGAGACCCTCGGATGCATCAGAGGTGTGTTCCTTCCTTGTCATCCTTGATGGTTGAGTTGATGTTGAGTTTTTCATAGGTTTATCAGTTGGTGTTTCCCAAGTCCATTGAAGAGTACCTTAATGTCTTTATAGAAGAGGTTGTAGCATTACCCCCTCGACAGGAGATCGAGTTTGGGATCGAGCTACAACCAACTGTATCTCCTATCTCAATGTCTCCATATAAGATGATGCATTCTGAGATGTAGGAGTTATGTATACAACTCGATGGTCTGTTGCAGTGTGGTTTAGTTCAGCCAAGCGTGTCACCGTAGGGTGCACCAGTTTTTTTTGTGAAGAAGTTTGATGGCAGTTTGCAGTTGTGTGTCGATTATCATCGCTTAAAAAAGTGACAGTGAAGAATCGCTATCCTATTCCACATATTGATGATTTATTAGATCAATTAAAGGGTGAAATTTGGTTCTAGAAGATTGATTTATGGTCAAGATATCATCAGATTCTAGTTAAGGATGAGGATATTTCGAAGACTACCTTCTATTGTTGTCATGGGCATTATGAGTTCGTTGTGATGTCACTCAGTGTGAATAATGCTCCAGTTGTGTTCATGGGGTTGATGAAAACTATGTTCCATGAGTTCTTATATAAGTTAATGGTGGTCTTCATTGATGAAATCCTTGTGTACTCCACATCTGATGAGGATCATGCAGAGCATCTACATTCCATTTTGGGAGTTATTCATCAACAATAGTTGTTTGGGAAGTTGTCGAAGTGTGAGTTTTGGACTTGAGAATTTTGTTTCTTGGGTAATGTTGTATCCCAACAGGGAGTAGTTGTATATCTATCAAAGATAGAAGTAGTTGTGTCTTGGTAATCCCCCCAAGATAGTGGTAGAGGTGAAAAGTTTCCTTGGTCATGCAGGATATTACAGGAGGTTCGTAGCCAATTTCTCTCAGGTTACAAATCCTCTAAAATCACTGACTATAAAGGATCATGCATTCATATGGATTGATCAGTGTTAGGAAGCTTTTTAGTATCTTAAGGAGAAGTTATTCAGTGCTCTAGTTCTTTGTCTTTCAGCATAAGGAGTTTAGTTTGAGTTTTTCTATGATGCTTCACGTATGGGGTTAGGTTATGTTCTAATGCAGTAGAGATCAGTTATTTCTTATGGGTCCTAGAATTTATGTCCCCGTGAACATAACTATGCCACCCATGATCTTGAGTTGGCTGTGGTGGTGTTTTCCCTGAAGTTGTGGAGACATTACCTTATTAGAGAGTGTTGTGTGGTCTTCAACGATCATAACATCCTAAAGTATGCTTTCTCCCAGCGTGACTTGAACATGTGAAAGTGTCAGTGGATAGAGTTCTTATATTATTACGACTTCAAAATTTCATATACACCTGGAAAGGGGAATGTTGTAGCTGATTCACTGAGCAATAATTCGCGTAGTGATGCAGTGTGTGAATCAGGTGATTCCTGGAAGTTGATAGAAGAGATTTCAGTATTACATCTGTATATGGGAAAAGTTAGGGTGGAGGTTTTCTTTTTCAGATGATGGTTCGGTCATATTTGGTGTAGCGGGTGGAAGAGTCCCAGTTGGGGGATCTTTAAGTGGAGTTCTATAGAGACCGATTTGTTTTTGGTGATACCCCTGATGGCTAGTCTAAGGATGAACAACATCGGGTGTTGTTTCAGGGAAGTCTTTTTGTTCCTTTTGCATCACGTGAGATGGTTCTGAGAGAGTTCCATAGTTCACCCTTAGCGATACATATTGTAATGAAAAAAATGTACTAAGCTTTTAGGATTCATTTTTGGTGGCCTGGGTTAAATAATGTAGTTGTAGAGTTTGTGTCTCGATGCTTGGTCTTCCAGAAGGTGAAGGTCGAGCATTTTGTTCTCGGTGGTTTGTTCCAGCTGTTAGATGTTCCTCATTGAAAGTGGGAGTACATATCTATGGAATTTTTTATCAGTTTACCTCAAGATCATGGAGTATATGATGCTATATGGGTAGTAGTGGATCATTTGATGAAATCATCCCACTTTATATTGACCAAGTATTCGAGATTAGTGGAGGTTTTGTCGAGAAAATATCTGGAGGTGGTGGTGAGACTCCATGAAGTCTCAAGGATAATAATTTTCAATCGAGATCCTCGTTTTACCTCTAGGGTGTGAAGATTTCTCCATCATACTTTCAGTTATCAACTATGAATTAGCATTGATTTTCATATACAGATGGATGGTTAGATAGAGCGAACCATCCAAACTCTTGAAGACATGTTACGCTCTTGTGTTCTAGATTTTGGAGTTTTGTAGATGAGGCACTTACCCTTGTTAGAGTTCACTTACAACAATAGTTTTCACTCCACCATCGGTATGTCACCATTTGAAACCATGTATGGATGACCTTTACATTATCCATTATGCTGGACTGGGGTTAGAGAGTTAGTAATTATTAGGTCAGAACTAGTGCAGAACACGACATAGATGGTTCAAGTGATTCGTGAGAGGATGAAGGTAGTGCAGGATCATCAAAAATCCTATGTCGATCATATAAGGAGACCTTTGGAGTTTAATGTTGGGGATCATGTGTTTTTTAAGGTGACTCCCCATGGTGGGTAGTGAAGGTTTGGTTATGGGAGTAATCTTTCTCCCTGGTTTTTTGGGACTTTTGAGGTGTTGGCTTGTGTTGGAGGTGTGCCATATCGGGTAGCACTTCCCCCGTAGATGATCATGATATATAATATTTTTCACATGTTGTAGCTCCGTTATAATCTTCATGATGAATCTCAGGTCATTGATTGGTGTGATATCGATGTTTACAATGATGAAACCTTTAAGCAGCAGCCTGTAGAGATCCAGTACCATAAGGATAAGGTGTTTCGCAAGCAATTTATCCCCTTGGTTCATGTCTTATGGTGGCATGGTGGTGTGGAGGAGAGTACTTGGGAACTTGAGTCATAAATACATGCTCAGTACCCCAATTTTTTTGATGTTTATCCCTTCACTTTTAATGTTTTTTCATTTGGTGGTTGTAAACCCTTTCCGTTTATGAGATGGATTGTTTTTGTTTCTTGTTGTGGTTTGCTCTATTTTGAGAGGTATCTCCCTCAAGAGATCATTTAAGATCTGGTTTTGGTTATGGTTTATGTGTGGTTTCTCATTGTTCCTTTAAGGAAGTGTGTGAGCTCCTTTGGTGAAGAGATCCTTGAGAGGTTTCTTAAATGGTGGTTGTTCAAACCCTTTTTATGGTTCCTCTCTAGGTTGGTTTTGGATTCTCAAGGATGATAATGTTTTGAGAGGTATCTGATGTAATATCACGAACCTATCATATCCATTCCTTTGTTGAAATATGGTGTTTGAGGTGTTCTGGGTGGTCAAGGTGACTTATTCCCAACACTTTACAAAATTTCCAGTTATGTGAACAGTGTTTCCAGTTGTCGGTAGGTCATCTATCAGTAGGTGTTATAGTGTTTCTAGCTATCGGTAGGTCATTTATCGATATGTGATACAGTGTTTCTAGTTTTTGGTAGGTCATCTATTAGTAGGTGCAACAATGTTTCTAGCTATTGGTAGGTCATCTATTAGTAAGTTCTATAGTGTTTCTAGTTGTTGATAGGTCATCTATCGGTAGTATCTACAGTGTTTCTAGCTGTTAGTAGGTCATCTATTGGTAGGTGCTACAATGTTTCCAGCTACCGGTAGGTCATCCATCAGTAGGTGTTGCAGTGTTTACAATTATCAGTAGGTCATCTATCGGTAGGTTCTATAATGTTTCCAGCTATTAGTAGGTTATCTATCAGTACGTTCGATAGTGTTTTCAGCCATCGGTAGGTGTATAGTGTTTTCAGCTTCCTTCAGTTTCACCCATTTGACGTTTTCTTTGACGTAAAACACATTCAAATCCTTTTTTAATAGATTTTAGGTGGGTTCAAATACCATAAATCCTATCTAAATATTCTTAAGGGTCTCAGTTCCTTTACTCGGTCAAACCATGTAATCTTGACCATATTTTAATTTAATGAAAAATCTAAATTGTATCTAAACTGATGCTCCATATAGATTTTCAAAATGGTCAATATACCTTCCACCCTTGTTCTTCCTTCTCCTTTATATTGGTGTGAGGCGCCCTAAAACTTTTTTCTCGAGGAGTTTTGTGATTGTGGTGTGGTCCTTGGATCATGTTTTCCCTAGAGTTATTCCTACTTCATGTGCACCTCCTATTTTTGTGCAACTAGGATGTGTCGATCTGTTTTTAATATAAGGTATGTTCTACCTCTGTTCTTTTGGGTTTCTTGATTTGTTTCCTCTTATTCCTCCTTTCCATGTGATGGCATGTGATCTCCATGTTTCTAATGGACCTTTCTTGGGTGTTGGTTGATGCGGTTGTGTCATGGAATCCTTGAGTGAATGTAGTTGTTGCAGGAGAGGTGATTGTGATCTGTTGAGTTGGTCATTCTCATGAAAAGAACGTCAGAAACCTTTTGAGGTAGGGGATTCCTGTCTTCTCTACTTTTTACATGCATTTTTAGAGTTATCATTTTTTACCCACTAGATCACAATGAAATTCACATAATAAATATTTGAACTATATTAAAGAATTGGTATCAATTTCCTTGCAATGTCATTGCCTCTTGATTTGCTAGATAGTGTGATATATAAGCTTTGCTTTTTTATCATGTCATTCTTGATGGAAATTAGTAAAGAACTTAAATCTAGGATTAATTTTAAATTAATTTTCCAAAGATAAAGAGGCAGTTTAATGAATCTAGTTATTGTTGTTGTGCTTTGATGATAATCAAGTGGATGCAGTTATGCATTTTTAAATGAATCAGTTAATTCAAGGTGGAATAAAGAACATTTTGTGTGTTAAAAGATAATTCCTTGTAGTATTTTGAGTTACCCTCTTGATTGTAAAGGCAAGTGCCTTATGAATTGGATTTGTGAGTTCTCATTGTGTGTAAAGGTTGAATGCCTTGTTTAGGTCCAAGAGCCCAGTTGCTATGTTGTTTGTTTCATGGTGATTTTGTTAGGGTGTGAGCCTGAGATGGATAATCCTGGAGGGATATTGTAGTATGTGAGGGTAGGGAGGCCCAATGGTTGTGGCATCAGTTGACACCTAGAGTGGTAAGATGCATCGGTTTATGCATGTGGGTGTTGGGGAGGACACTGGATGATGAAACAGTTTGAATATGGGCTTACCCATTGATGTGAAAGTTTGATGCTTATTGAATATGTTTCTTTTTTACCTACTTTACTTTCCATACTTTTTGAGGAATATGGTTTTGATTACCCTCCTTCTAAAAGAGGTAAATACGTGTGGGGTATGACACATTCTTTTTGTGTTTATCTTCTTGATCATGGATGGGTCTATGCTTCTGCTATAGGTGGAAAAGACATGATGGGTAGTTTATCTACTCACCATGTTTATCCCCTTATGTTTGGTAGTTTAGAATGATTTCTTAAAATACCAGTAATTATGAAAAATTGATAGTGTTGTTAATAAATTATTAAATAAATGATTTTTAACCCATGGGGTTTGAGCTTGCTGGGATGCAATGTTGAGGTTATACTTCTGAGGAACCATGGACTTAGTTTGGTTATACCTGAAGGGCATGAAACTTTGTTGTGATGGTGATATAATGTAATGTGGAAATATTAATGGTTAATTAATGGTTAAATAATTAATTAACATAAAGTGAAACTAATAAAAAGGGAAAAGTAATTTAATAAATCTCTTTAAATAGTTGTGTGATTATAGGGTGTCTAGTATTAACAGTGGCAGTTGGGAGTCCGAGAGACGTTAGCTGTAGTTAATTCTGAGACTATTTTTTTTCATAGTGTGGTTGTGATCTATATTATATCATGTACTTTTTGTGTTTCTATATGCTAACTCATTCTATCGGTTAGGGTGAATGACACTCCAGGGATTCTAATCCCTAGGGGGTGTTTTCCCTAATATATTGGTGGGAGGATGGATAGCTGACTACCCCCTTTAGACATGCTCTCTTCTCTAGGTAGTTACTTGTACTGGAATGCACATTGGTTAGTTTTTCCCATATATGTGTGTAGAGGGTTGTAATGTCTTGTGACTATTTCAAACACATGTATTCTGTATATATTTTCCTATGTGTTACTATAGGTATAACGTGTATAGGATATGATGGCTTGAGGATCCTTACTCAGTGTATGGGTTATAGTGGATTGAGGTATAATACTCGACATTTGATACACACTATGTAGACTATGGTTGATCCCAGAAACTACCTAGTTACTTTTAGTTGTGTGGTTATGACGGTGAGTTGAATGAGGTTCATGTTGTGGTGCTATTCCCAGGTGTCTTCAGGATATCCTTTTTGGAGAGAGATGCTATGGATGTGCGATGTTGGGGAAAAGCGAAAAACCAGTGGGGAAGTGGTAGCGGGGTACCCTTGATATCCTTTATTATATTATATACTCTTGTATGTGATACTTGGTGGGAGTATCCATGGTGAGGCTGAGAACTTAGTATGCCTGTTTAGGTGATGAGTTAGTTTCACTTGTTGTTCACTGTGCTTTAGCATGATTTCCTTACTTTTTCACAAAAGGCTCTGGGGAGGATCCTACTGAGTATACTGTTATACTCACGCTGAGTTTTATAAACTATTTTTTAGGTCACCTAGATCAGGTTGGTGATCATGATGGTTACTACTAGTTTGGGGTTTGCAGGATCTATTCAGGATTCATGGTCGCTGTCATTTTACTTCTTTTTGGTACTTACAGTTTTCCCTTTTGAGTTGTAGTAGTTTTGTATTACATTACATATGTGTACTTGGGTTTCTTTTATATTGTAATCTGAGCAGGAGTTGGTTGGTTTTTATCTTATCTCTTTATTTCTTATGTGTTCTCTTAGAGGGTAATGTCTCTCATTTGTGTGTTTACTATACCCTCAGTGATAGTCTCCAACCCAAGGCCTACTAGAGGTGGGACTCGGGGGTCATTATCTCTCTTCTCACATTGTCAGCCTAGGAGGGGTACACTTTGTGGGGAGGTGGTCATGACAACACTCCTAATATTTATGTAATTTATTCAATTTTTAATATTCATTTTAGAATTTTATTTAGTAACATAATATATTTAATATATTATGTTTTTAATCTATAAATTTTATTTATATATTTTTAATATTATTCTAGTTAGTATTATTTATTAATTTATAATATTTTTTTATTTCTTTGGAATTTAATTAATTTCTAATATTTATTTATATATTTTTTATTTACTATGTTTTAATAATTTAAATATGCATTCATATTTATTTCAATGGGATTTATTGATCCCTGTATCGTGAGGATGTCTCGGGTTTGGGAGTTCCCCCACGGTGAAGAAGATAGCGATTAGGTATTATGTGAAATCACGGTTCTACCACACTACATGGGCTTTAATATTATACTAGAAAGGCTATATGTAATAGTTCCTTTGACCCCAAAGGATTTTTCAAGGCCTATAGAAGGTTCTTATATCCCAAATGAAATATCAGAACATCCTCAGATTTAAAGTCGACTGTTGGTAAGTGTCTGCTGGCATCTTTCATGGACTCTTACACTGGAATAATCCTTAAGAAGGGTTAATTGGTGCATGTTGATTCCAACCTATAAGTTTTTTTTTAGAGGTTATCCATGGGTATAAATTCTCTAATTGCGAGGCTCTTCCTCCCTAAAGGTGAGAAGTCGTGGAAGATTGAGGACTTGATTCAGCGGGTATCTTGAATATGGGGGTTCTTGGATTGGGGATGTGTCTCCTTAGGCCATTTATTTTTCCACTACATCTTTACTTAGGATGAATCCAAATTACGAGCATGGATCTTTGGTTCTCTCTTATTGAAACTTGGCATGCTTCATCTGCATGAGTGGTCGCTATATTTTAATGTCTTGAAGGTGAGTAATGCCTTTTCTCGAGTATGGGTTAGGTAACATGGACTTAATTGGATCCTTTAGCATTTGTAGATCTTTTACGATATTTCCATGCAAGTCGGGACACCTATTCATCTCAACAGAGAGATTGAGAAAATTTGATTTAGCCACTATGCTAGAATACTGGTTGAGGTAGACCTTAGCTCTATTCTCATTAATAGTGTAATTCTCACTACCCCCATTGATTATATCCAAATTAGTGTTGAGTATTATAAATTTCCATCTTTTTGTGTTGGTTGTTTGGTCGTTGGACACTCAATGGAGGATTGTCGCAATAGGATCTTATGTGATGATTGTGGGATGAAAGGGAATTTTTCCTAAGTCTTCAATATGAGGGATAAGAGGAAAGTTGTTGTTTATAAGTCTTTTATTGATTTATATGTGCAGATTTCTACCAAGGGTTTTGTTCAAAACCTGAAATAATAGATAAGAATTTGGTTTTGGACAAGGGGAAGGTTTTTGTGGACAAAGCTGGATTGATTTCAGAAAAGGGGAAACACTACTAAAAAAAAGGCCATTAGCGACCGCCATTGGCGGTCGCATCTGCTCTGTCGCTGTAGGGCTTTAGCGACTGCCATTGGCGGTCGCTATAGGTGGTCGAAATGCCGCCTTAAGCGACCGCCTGGCGGTCACTGTAGGCTGCCTCGCGGGCACCATTAGCGACCGCCATTGGCGGTCGCTAATGCTGCCCGGACAGCAGGCTATAGCAACCGCCATTGGCAGTCGCTAATACTACCTGGCAGGCAGGCTATAGCGACCGCCAAAGGCGGTCGCTAAACTTGAAAAAAAAAATTTAAAAATTCATACCAAAATAAATAAATAAATATATATATTTATTAAATCAAGTATATATATATATATAATAATGAAAATATTTATATATATAATATTAAATAAAATATATATATATTTATTAAATAAAATATATATATATATATTAATGAAAATATTTATATATATAATATTAAATAAAATATATTTATTTATTTATTAAATAAAATATATATATTTATTTATTAAATAATATATATATATATATATTAATGAAAATATTTATATATATAATATTAAATAAAATATTTTTCATTTTTTTAATGAAATGTACAAATTGTGTTTTTTTCTTCACGGTGGAAAAGCAGACATAAAACAAGGTAACAATCATAAAAAATGGAAAACAATTTCAAACAGCATAAACATCAAAATCATCATAAATGATAAACATGCTTCAACGATCCGAGCAGGACCATCAATTTCAATCTTCTGCTTCAAAACCTACAATAAGACAAAAAAACAAAACAAACGTAAATTGAACATAATTATTCAGTTATTATATACATATAATAAAATTAAATCTGACATCAAATCATGGTGATAATTTAAAACCCCCAATTTAAGAAATGCTATCATTTCAGGTCATTCAGAGCACGTTTGCTCCGAATTCGACCGTCTCACATCGTTTTGGCCGTTTATGACACCGGAACGGCATTCCCAGTCACCGCGGGCACACGGAACGTCCGATTGATGTGCCGTCTACTTGACCACGTCACAATTCACTCACCCTTTGATTTCGTCTGATTTCAGGCCATTCGCACCTCGTTCGGCCCGTTTGGACCCCCCCCCCCCCCACGCGCGTTTATCAAGCGCGCGCAACACTTAAAGAATGCATAATGAGCCCTACCGCGCATACCGTACGTCTGATTGACGTGCCGTCTATGAGTACATGTCATGAATAATAATTAGATTGTTTCCCTGTGATTTCAGATCAATCCGATGTCGTCCGCTATGACTTTGACCGTCAGACGCCCGTTTTGGCCGTTTATGACACCGGAAACGCGTTCCCGGTCACCACGGTCAAACGACACATCTAATTGACATTCCGTCTACTCGAACACGTCACAATTCACTCACCCTTTTATGTCGTCTGATTTCAGGCCATTCGGACCTCGTTCGGCCCGTTTGGACCCCCCCACGCGCGTTTATCAAGCGCGCGCAACACTTAAAGAACGCATAATGAGACCTACCGCGCAAACTGAACATCCGATTGACGTGCTGTCTACGCGTACACCTCGCGAATAATAATTATATTGTTTCTCTGTGATTTCAGGTCAATCCAATGTCGTCCTCTATGACTTTGACCGTCAGACGCCCGTTTTGGCCGTTTATGACACCAGAACGGCGTTCCAGGTCACCGCGGGCACACGGCACGTCCGATTGACGTGTCGTCTACTCTAACACGTCACAATTCACTCACCCTTTGATGTCGTCTGATTTCAGGCCATTCGCACCTCGTTCGGCCCGTTTGGACCCCCCCACGCGCGTTTATCAAGCACGCGCAACACTTAAAGAACGCATAATGAGCCCTACCGCGCAGACCGCACATCTGATTGACGTGATGTCTGCACGTACACGTCACGAATAATAATTATATTTTTTCCTTGTGATTTCAGGTCAATAAAATGTCGTTCTCTATGACTTTGACCGTCAGACGCCCGTTTTGGCCGTTTATGACACCGGAAAGGCGTTCCCGGTCACCACGGTCAAACGACACATCTGATTGACATGTCATCTGCTCGACCACGTAAAAATTCACTCACCCTTTGACGTCGTCGGATTTCAGGCTATTCGGACCTCGTTCGGCCCATTTGGACCCCCCCACGCGCGTTTATCAAGCGCGCGCAACACTTAAAGAACGCATAATGAGCCCTACCACGCAGACCGCACGTCCGATTGACGTGCCTTCTGCGCGTACACCTCAAGAATAATAATTATATTGTTTCCCTGTGATTTCAGGTCAATCCGATGTCTTCCTCTATGACTTTGACCGTCAGACGCCCGTTTTGGCCGTTTATGACACCGGAACAGCGTTCCCGGTCACCGCGGGAACACGGTGCGGCCGATTGAAGTGTCGTCTGCTCGACCATGTCAAAATTCACTCACCCTTTGATGTCGTCTGATTTCAGTCCATTCGGACCTCGTTCGGCCCGTTTGGACCCCCCCACGCGCGTTTATCAAGCGCGCGCAACACTTAAAGAACGCATAATGAGCCCTACCGCGCAGACCTCACATCTGATTGACGTTCCGTCTACGCGTACACATCACGAATAATAATTAGATTGTTTCTCGGCGATTTCAGATCAATCTGATGTCATTCGATATGACTTTGACCGTCAGACGCCGGTTTTGGCCGTTTATGACACCGGAACGGCGTTCCCGGTCATGGCGGGCACACGGCACGTCCGATTGATGTTTCGTCTGCTCGACCACGTCATAATTCACTCACCCTTTGATGTCGTCTGATTTCAGGCCATTCGCACCTCGTTCGGCCCGTTTGGACCCCCCCACGCACGTTTATCAAGCGCGCGCAACACTTAAAGAACGCATAATGAGCCCTACCGTGTAGACCGCACGTCCGATTGACGTGTCGTCTACGCATACACGTCACGAATAATAATTAGATTGTTTTCCTGTGATTTCAGGTCAATCTGATGTCGTCCGCTATGACTTTGACCGTCAGACGCCCGTTTTGGCCGTTTGTGACACCGGAAACGCGTTCCCGGTCACCACGGTCAAATGACACATCCGATTGATGTTTCGTATGCTCGACCACGTCACAATTCACTCACCCTTTGATGTCGTCTGATTTCAGGCCATTCGGACCTCGTTCGGCCCGTTTGGACCCCCCCACGCGCGTTTATCAAGCGTGCGCAACACTTAAAGAACGTATAATGAGCCCTACCGCGCAGAAGGCACGTCTGATTGACGTGCCCTCTATGATTACACGTCACGAATAATAATTAGATTGTTGCCCTGTGATTTCAGGTCAATACGATGTCATCCGCTATGACTTTGACCGTCAGACGCCCGTTTTGGCTGTTTATGACACCGGAACGGCGTTCCCGGTCACCGCGGGCACACGGCACGTCCGATTGACATGACGTCTGCTCGACCACGTCACAATTCACTCACCCTTTTACGTCGTCTGATTTCAGGTCATTCGAACATCGTTCGGCCCGTTTGGACCCCCCCACGCGCGTTTATCAAGCGCGCGCAACACTTAAAGAACGCATAATGAGCCCTACCGCGCAGACCGCACGTCCGATTGATGTGCTATCTATGCGTACACCTCACGAATAATAATTAGATTGTTTCCCTATGATTTCAGGTCAATCTGATGTCGTCCGCTATGACTTTAACCGTCAGACGCCCGTTTTGGCCGTTTATGACACCGGAACGGCGTTCCCGGTCACCGCGGGCACACAGCACGTCCGATTGACGTTCCGTCTGCTCGACCACGTCACAATTCACTCACCCTTTGATGTCGTCTGATTTCAGGCCATTCTCACCTCATTCGGCCCGTTTGGACCCCCCCACGCGCGTTTATCAAGCGCGTGCAACACTTAAAGAACGCATAATGAGCCCTACCACGCAGACCGCATGTCTGATTGACGTGTCTTCTGCGCGCACACGTCACGAATAATAATTAGATTGTTTCCCTGTGATTTCAGGTCAATCTGATGTCGTCCGCTATGACTTTGACCGTCAGACGCCCGTTTTGGCCGTTTATGACACTGGAAACGCGTTCCCGGTCACCACGGTCAAACGACACATCCGATTGACGTGTCGTCTGCTCGACCACGTCACAATTCACTCACCCTTTGATGTCATCTGATTCCAGGCCATTCGGACCTCGTTCGGCCCGTTTGGACCCCCCCACGCGCGTTTATCAAGCGCGCGCAACACTTAAAGAACGCATAATGAGCCCTACCGCGCAGACCGCACGTCCGATTGACGTGCCCTTTGCGATTACACTTCACGAATAATAATTAGATTTTTTCCCTGTGATTTCAGGTCAATATGATGTCATCCACTATGACTTTGACCATCATAAGCCCGTTTTGGCCGTTTATGACACCAGAACGGCGTTCCCAGTCACCGCGAGCACACGACACGTCCGATTGACGTGCCGTCTACTCGACCACGTCACAATTCATTCACCCTTTGATGTCGTCTGATTTCAAGCCATTCGGACCTCATTCGGACCATTTGGACCCCCCCACGTGCGTTTATCAAGCGCACGCAACACTTAAAAAACGCATAATGAGCCCTACCGCGCAGACCGCATGTCCGATTGACGTGCCGTCTACGCGTACACCTCAAAAATAATAATTATATTGTTTCCCTGTGATTTCAGGTCAATCTGATGTCATCCGCTATGACTTTGACCATCAGACGCCCGTTTTGGCCGTTTATGACACCGGAACGGCGTTCCCGGTCCCCGCGGGCACACGGCACGTCCGATTGACGTACCGTATGCTCGATCACGTCACAATTCACTCACCCTTTGATGTAGTCTGATTTCAGGCCATTCGGACCTCGTTCGTCCTGTTTGGACCCCCCCACGCGCGTTTATCAAGCGCGCGCAACACTTAAAGAACGCATAATGAGCTCTACCACGCAGACCGCACGTCCGATTGAAGTGTCGTCTGCACGTACACATCATGAATAATAATTATATTGTTTCTATATCATTTCAAGTCAATCCGATGTTGTCCGCTATGACTTTGAGCGTGAGATGCCCGTTTTAGCCGTTTATGACACCGGAACGGCGTTCCCGGTCACCGCGGGCACACGGTGCGGCCGATTTATGTGTCGTCTGCTTGACCATGTCACAATTCACTCACCCTTTGATGTAGTCTGATTTCAGGCCATTAGAACCTCGTTCGGCCCGTTTGGACCCCCCCACGCGCGTTTATCAAGCGCGCGCAACACTTAAAGAACGCATAATGAGCCCTACCGCGCAGACCGCACGTCCGATTGACGTGCCGTCTGCGCGTACACATCTAGAATAATAATTAGATTGTTTCCCTATGATTTCAGGTCAATACGATTTCGTCCACTATGAATTTGAATGTGAGACGCCCGTTTTGGCCGTTTATGACACCCGAACGGCGTTCCCGGTCACCGCGGGCACACGGCACGTCCGATTGACGTGTCGTCTACTCAACCACGTCAAAATTCACTCACCCGGACTGGAGGGAATGTCCGGGGTGTGGGGAGGGCTTTCCAGAGTGCGGGAGGCCTCTCCGGGGTGCGGGGAGGGCTGTCTGGAGTGCGGGGAGGGCTGTCTGGGGTGCGGGAGGGCTGTCCGGGGTGCAGGGAGGGCTGTCCGGAGTGCAGGGAGGGCTGTTCGGGGTGTGGGGAGGGCTGTCCGGGGTGCGGGGAGGGCTGTCCAGAGTGCGGGGAAGGTTATCCGTGGTGCGGAGGGGGCTGTCCGGAGTGGGGGGCATGTCCGGGGTGGGGGGGGTATATCTGGGGTGCGGGGAGGGCTGTTCGGAGTGCGGAGGGCTGTGCGGGGTGCGGGGGGGCTGTTCGGGGTGCGGGGGGCTGTCCGGGGTGCGGGAGGCCTCTCCGGGGTGCGGAGAGGGCTGTCCGGAGTGCGGGGAGGGCTGTTCGGGGTGCGGGAGAGCAGTTCGGGGTGGGGGGGCTTGTCCGGGGTGCGGGGAGGGCTGTCCGGAGTGCGGGGAGGGCTGTCCGGGGTAGGACGGGAACTACAGATAGTGAACTCAGCTCATTCGGCATAAACAAGTTTAATGATTTATATTAGAAATCACGTATTTTTTTAAAAAATATTACAGAACATACAATTCTAAACATTGAAAATTAAATGAAAAAAAGCTATCAAAATCACAAAGAAACTCACTAGAAACCCAACATAAATATCAATAACAACCCTACCATTAAAAGCAGAAACACACCTCGTGATGCGTCATGTGTGTTCATCACTGACCTCCATCTGGTGGGCCAAGGTCCTACAACAAATAAACATTATGAATATTTTCATAACAAAAATAATTTAAATTAAATAAATAAATACAGTATAAACCTGCATCGTGTGATCCCCTGCACCATCACCCGGATGAACATATTCCCGCAGTGCTCTAACCTCAGCAGCCAATTGCGCATTTGCCTCCTCGGAAGCCCACATCCGTGCCTCGAAATCTGACAGCTGTTGTGACATCTGAGCAACAGCAGGACCGACAACCGCAGCACGTGACACTACAGAACGAGGAATCCCTATTCCATAGGTCAAACTATATCCATGTCTGTCCCGACCAATGATGCGATGAAAGATCTCATCCCTTCGCATGGGAAGTTGTCACTGGTCCTCTGGCAGATGTTCTAATTCAACTTCAAATTGAGCCTGTGAAATATTTAAATATATATACATATATTAATATAAAGATTTTATGTAAGTATTGGTAATGAGTACAAGCACTTACTATCAATGTTTCAACCTCTGGATCATTGTGATCACGAGTCCTCATCCACACCGACATTTTATCAGTTGGTGCACCTTGCTCCCGCAACTATATATGAATAGAATATAAACACAAAACCGTATTAATTAAAAAATTAAAAAATGAATAATAAATACCTCATGTCAGATCTGAGACACGTGACGAGTCCCGAGCCTGTGAGGTGGTCCCTGCAACGCTCGATTCTCAGAATGGCATGTAGACACCTCCTACATTCAATTCATTCAAATATCAAACAAATCACACATTCTTGAAAATATATATACCAAAATAAATATACAAACCGAAACACCCTCAGTGGACCAATATGAAACTAAATCACGCCACTGAGCCGGGAGGACACCTCTCGGGACTTTTTCTAGAATGTCTGGGGCACCCACATTTGGTACCCAGTGGTCCCTCTTGACTTTGCCTTTATAGTCTTTCCACATCTTACGGCATTTACTCATACACACTAGCCGAAACTCATCGGGACATACTTGTTGGGAAGGAAAAACACGAGGAATGATGGCAAGAGGGGGGTGAATTGCCTTTTAAAAAAAATGATTAACAAATTAAAAAATCAAAGTAAGGTGCAGCGGAAATAAAGGAGGCAATCACACAAGAAATTGATAACGGAGTTCGGCCAAAACCCGGCCTACGTCTCCGCTCCCAACTCAACCGTTGAGAGATTCCTACCGCTTGCTTTTCAATGGTTTTAGCAAGAAACCCACTAGGCTTTGAGGTAGCACTAGGACCTATTACAGCTTGCTTTTATTGGTTTAGCAAGAACCCACTTGCTTTTAATTGGTTTAGCAAGAACCCACTATCCTTCTTACAGGTGAAGGATAGCTCACCTATGTCTCAAGCTATTTAAAGGAAAGCTTGGCAACCTTTTCACACCTTAGTGGTGATGTGAAACCCAAAGAAAAGAGGGGATGAGAAAATTGGGAGTTTGTAGGCACAAACTCAAATTTAAGCTCAAAAAGAATAAAACAATAAAACCCGTATTTGGGAAGACTTGGGCGCCTTTGATTGATTGGAGATGTTGAAGGCCGCTTCCAAGCTTCTTTGGAGGAGCTCCTTGGATGTGGAAGTTGTTGGAGCGCTTGAGGTTCCTTTGAAGGAAGTCGCCGGAGGGTTGGCCAAATGATTAGAATTGTGTACTTTGGCTTCGCAAGTGTTCCAGTTGGTGTCCGGGGCTTCCTTGGCCTTTATTTATAGGCTAGGAACCTTTGGGGAGGCTTCGGAGCCGTTGGAGAGGCTTAAAGAGCCGTTGGGAGCCAAGTGGACAGGCTGGTCAACAGCCCAACGGCTAGTTTGACTGTGTCCACCGGCTGGCCGGTACAGGTCCACCGGTTGGCCAGTGTTTGCAAAAAGTCATTGGATTCCTGTCCAGGGGCCACCGGTCGACCGGTGCCAGAGCCACCGGCTGGCCAGTGGTGAGGCAGTAGCTGGCACTATTTGGAGAGGGTGCCACCGGCTGGCCGGTGCTGAGGCCACCGGCTGGCCGGTGGGGAGGCAGTGGCTTCCTCTTGAATGCAGGTGCCACCGGCTGGCCGCTGGTGTGCCACCGGCTGGCCGGTGGTCTGGATTTCAGTCCACTTGAGATGCTTTCTTGGGCCATTCCTTTGGCAATCTCTTGCCTATCATCCACAACACTTAAAACACAATATTAGATAAATAAGAGGGTGATTGTGATCATGAAAATAAAACAACGAGGGGAACGAGATGTACAACAATCTCCCCCTATTTTGATGATCACAATTACCAAAACAATTAAAGTAAAAAAAACTGAAATTGAAAGGAAATGCAAAGCATGATGAAAAGGATTCTCCCCCAATCAATCAAGAAATTTCTCCCCCTTTGTGATTATCAAAATAGCTCGGGGCATAAAACTTGATTGAGGGAAACAATGAAAGACGAGATTTTAAATCAATTGAAAATGATATCAATTGTTGAAAATTTTGAAAATTTTGAAATGAAAATTGAATAACAGTTTGAATTGAAAGTTTTGAATCAAAAACCAATTGAATTTTGAAATTTGAAACCAAATGAAATTTTTGAAATGAAAAAATCGAATTGAATATTTTGAAACCAAGAGTTGAAATTGAAAGTTTGAATCGAAAATTTTGAATAAAAACAAAGCTAACTCCCCCTAAATAAAAACAAAAAGTCACCGGGGAGAGGGATTTTGAAAAGAGACAATTTTAGGCCCGGAGAGACTTGCTAAGAGGGATTTTTCAATCCACACTTGCCTTGTAGCGGGTCTTCTCCTAAAGAATTCATCCGAATAAAAAATCGATTTGGGCCTACCATACCGGGCGTTTTTGCAATTACATTCATATATCATGTGCCCGGGTTTTTTACAATAATTGCAAAATTTAAAATCGGAGCTCCCCCTTACAAAAACAGTGGGTGCATGGGAGGAGGAGGCTTGGTTGGTGTAGCCTAGCCCTTGGGTGGTTCTAGAAATTCGTTGGGAACCTAGGATATTGTTCAAATTTTGTTCCCCTTGGGTGAACTTAGCTAGGATCTCTCTAAGGTCCTTGATGGTTGATTCCAAAGAATCAACATTGGGGAAATTTTGGATTTTTAGGGACATCTCTTCCTTTTCTTTAAGAAGTTGTTCTTTTTCGGAAGAGAGTTTTTTGAAAGACTTTTTCAAAGAAACAAATTTTGAAGATAAAGCATGAAAACCTTTTTCTAATTGATCTCTAGCGTGTGAGAGTTCTTCATAAGATAAATGATTAAAAGAATTTGAAGAACTAGAGGAAGAGGAAGAAGAGTCGGAAGATGATACCTCATGTTTTGCCATTAGGCATTTTTTACCTTGGTCGCTCGAGGAGAAGGAGGAGAAGGAAGAGGTGGAGCTATCACTCCATATTGCCTTTGAAGCCTTCTTCTTCTCCTTTTTCTTGGCCCTTTTCTTGTGGAGTGGGCAATTGGGCTTGACCTTTTCGTCGGGTTCTAGCTTTTGAATGGGTTCTTGCTTTTGAGCGGGTTCTTGCTTTGGAGCCTCGCTAGTACCTTCATAGGTTAGTTCTAACAATTTCCAAATAGCATGAGAAGATGTGCAAGAAGAAATATGATCAAAAACATTACGATCTAAGCCACAATGAAGAGCATTCATGGCTTTGCCATCAAGCTCGAAATTTGTAATGTCGGCGGCGGTCCATTTTGACTCATCGGGAGAGGAGAGGGAAAATCCTTGCATAACAATTTTAAAAATAGGATAGCTAATGCTTTTGAGAAAAGTTGACATGCGGGTTTTCCAAAAAGAATAATCGGCTCCATCAAAGAATGGAGCACGATCCAAAGAATGTCCTTCAAGAGTTTGAGAAGAAGAAGCGGTAGAAGCCATCAAAAAAAAGGATCTTTAATTTGAAACCGTTTTAGGGAATTATTCAAATACGCCCTCTGATACCAAATGTTGGATCGGAAGAAACCCCGAGGAATGATGGCAAGAGGGGGGTGAATTGCCTTTTAAAAAAAATGATTAACAAATTAAAAAATCAAAGTAAGGTGCAGCGGAAATAAAGGAGGCAATCACACAAGAAATTGATAACGGAGTTCGGCCAAAACCCGGCCTACGTCTCCGCTCCCAACTCAACCGTTGAGAGATTCCTACCGCTTGCTTTTCAATGGTTTTAGCAAGAAACCCACTAGGCTTTGAGGTAGCACTAGGACCTATTACAGCTTGCTTTTATTGGTTTAGCAAGAACCCACTTGCTTTTAATTGGTTTAGCAAGAACCCACTATCCTTCTTACAGGTGAAGGATAGCTCACCTATGTCTCAAGCTATTTAAAGGAAAGCTTGGCAACCTTTTCACACCTTAGTGGTGATGTGAAACCCAAAGAAAAGAGGGGATGAGAAAATTGGGAGTTTGTAGGCACAAACTCAAATTTAAGCTCAAAAAGAATAAAACAATAAAACCCGTATTTGGGAAGACTTGGGCGCCTTTGATTGATTGGAGATGTTGAAGGCCGCTTCCAAGCTTCTTTGGAGGAGCTCCTTGGATGTGGAAGTTGTTGGAGCGCTTGAGGTTCCTTTGAAGGAAGTCGCCGGAGGGTTGGCCAAATGATGAGAATTGTGTACTTTGGCTTCGCAAGTGTTCCAGTTGGTGTCCGGGGCTTCCTTGGCCTTTATTTATAGGCTAGGAACCTTTGGGGAGGCTTCGGAGCCGTTGGAGAGGCTTAAAGAGCCGTTGGGAGCCAAGTGGACAGGCTGGTCAACAGCCCAACGGCTAGTTTGACTGTGTCCACCGGCTGGCCGGTACAGGTCCACCGGTTGGCCGGTGTTTGCAAAAAGTCATTGGATTCCTGTCCAGGGGCCACCGGTCGACCGGTGCCAGAGCCACCGGCTGGCCGGTGGTGAGGCAGTAGCTGGAACTATTTGGAGAGGGTGCCACCGGCTGGCCGGTGCTGAGGCCACCGGCTGGCCGGTGGGGAGGCAGTGGCTTCCTCTTGAATGCAGGTGCCACCGGCTGGCCGCTGGTGTGCCACCGGCTGGCCGGTGGTCTGGATTTCAGTCCACTTGAGATGCTTTCTTGGGCCATTCCTTTGGCAATCTCTTGCCTATCATCCACAACACTTAAAACACAATATTAGATAAATAAGAGGGTGATTGTGATCATGAAAATAAAACAACGAGGGGAACGAGATGTACAACAATACTTTCAAATTTTTCTATTAAAGAAAAAAATCACATATGTTATTATTGTTTATACATAGGGAATAAAGTAAAATGGTCTTCTTACCTGAACCTCCCTCCAAAGACGATCTAATGTGTCATGAGGGATAGAAGCCCAGTCACGCATGGTCAATGGAAATCGATGTGGATCACATATGATATGACCCAACTGACGAATAAATGCAGGGGCATTCCGTCCCACAGGATGAAATACCTCATCAAATGAAACATCAAAAGTCGTGTCGGAATTCCATGATAATATGCCACGACCAGGGCCTCTCCTGCGAGAGGAAGAAGCATTCGGGTCTGATCCTGTTGAAAACAATTTTATATACAAATTGTCAGATGTTATAAATATATATATATATATATATATGTTTATTAATTACATAAAAAATAGAGACAATGACATTCCAACATAACTCGACCCTGAGACGTAGATGACTCAGATGGATGATGTGGATCTTCTGCCTCTTCCCCTAACATTCCTGCAGTAATGGAAAACATTAGTAAGGGGACTATCCAAAATGTCCAAATGATAAATTGGATTGTTTTTAAAAAAATCAAACTTGTACAGTTGTTAATCAAACAAAAAGTTATTGAATAATTAGTTGGGAATGAATTTAAAGAATCAGAAAGTTCACAAAATAGATATACAAATTATGTACAAAACCAATCAATGCATAGCCAAATTTCAAATTAATTAATAAAAATTCAAGCAGCACATGAAACAAATGAAGAATACCTCAATGGAAAGATACACCGACAATAACATCAATATAACATGAGTTAAATCACCTTAAATAGTTATAACTGAATAAACTTCAAAAAGTGAGGATTAAAACTTACAAGGATTTATAAAATGTTTAGATAATTTATGATATCTTAGGCTGAATAGTGGGAAAACAATTACACCTTTCATTAAGCATGAAAATTGACCGTTTCTCCTTCAACAGCCGCTCTGACCCAATAAATATCTTCTTCACGTTGAACTACGATATGTTGATCAAGCTTTTGGGAAACAAAAGGAACAGTCTCGGGTTCATCTTGTTCAAATACAAACACTCCTCGTCGATACATTCTGACAACAACTTGCCAACTTGGATTCGAAGGCAAAGTAACGAAGAATACTTGTTCCACTTGTGATGTCAAAATGAAAGGTTCATTATCAACTCGTTCATTTTTGTATAACATATAGTTAAAATTCACCAATGAAAACTGATATTGATCGACTTTGCATCCACGCACTGGATCAACCCAATTACACTTTAACAATATGTACTTCAACCCGTGTGTGTATACAACTTCAATGATGTCTATCAATTGACCATAGTAATAACCAGAATCGACAAATGGACAACCGATGCCATTGTTTTGTGTTGCTCATTTGTCGTCAACATCTTTAATGAGAAATCGAAAACCATTAGCATCTATAGATTTATAACGATGAGCCGTTATAGATGGACCCTCATCCAGTTGGATAAATTATTCAGTTAGCGTGGGGTCCCCTAACTCCCTCATCTTATGAACCTACATAATTCATAGAATTCAATAATGATATATGAAGAAAGAAATTAGTGTAATACTTCACTCATAATGAAAATTAATTTATACGTACATAATCCTTGAACCAATCATGAAATGACGCATAATGAGACTGTTGAATTTGCAACTCAGTCGCACGATACATCTCTTCTTTTATCTCATTAATGTGTTTTCTGCAAATGATAACGCAATGTTTAAATGATCAAATAATGCAAACAAAACATGTAAAAGTTAAACAATAAAAGTGATAAGATACTTACTGTATTAATGGTGCAACTGATGGAGTATTGAACAAGATATATCGATGCGCTTGTATCCACTCGATGTTGTCCATATCATATGTGGTTCCTTCTCCAACTAGACCATCCTGAATCCGAGAGGGCTTATCTAATTTTGTTTCAACATCTGTAAGATATTCTGCACAAAAAGTAGTACACTCATCCATCAAATAACCATTGGCTATTGATGCCTCCGGATGAGCTCTGTTGCGTACAAATCGTTTCAATGTACTCAAATACCGCTCAATAGGATACATCCACCTGAATTGCACTGGACCAGCAGCCATTACTTCATCAGTTAGGTGCACTGTCAAGTGGACCATAACATCGAAAAATGAGGGGGGAATAGTTTCTCAAAATGACAAAGCGTAAGTACAATTCGGTCTTGTAAACTTTTTAAATCACTCATTCGTTGATTTATTAAACAAATATGTCTAAAAAAATTACTCATCTCAATCAACGGCTGAACAACATTGGGGGATAAACAATCACAAATTGAGATTGGAATCAACTGTTGAAGTAGTATGTGATTGTCATGACTTTTCAACCCTTGCAATGTCTTACTCGTCAGATTCACACACTTTGAAATATTAGAAGAGTAACCATCAGGGACCTTGAGCATCTTCAAAATGGAAAGAAATGTCTCTTTCTCCTTTATAGTCATCGTATACTGTGCATCAGGCATATATGCCTTGTTTCCCTCATCTAACTGTAAATGAAACTGTTTCCTTAAACCCATTTCTTCCAAATCACGGCATGCATTAACATGGTCCTTTGATTTCCCACTGACACCAAAAATGGTCCACAATATGTTATCACAAACATTTTTTTCAATGTGCATGACATCCAAATTATGCCTCAGCGTGTTAGTTTTCCAATACGGAAGACAATAAAAAATACTTTTCTTTTTCCAATTGTGACTGCGCTGCCTACCCGCAGCTCGAATATTACGTACCGGAGGAGCCACCAAATCCTGAATTTCATATACCGTGCGGGTGTTTTCTTCCTCAATCTGCGATAACATTTCGACTCCTATCATGATCTTTGGTGCTGGGTTGAACTCTCTAGAACCATCAAATGACACTCTGTCCTTTCTGAACCTGTGCTGAGGGGGGAGAAAACATTTTTGACCCATGTATGCCCATTTTTTGGAATGCTTAAGCTATATGGATTTTTTACTTTTGTTGCAACAAGGGCAAGAAAATTCCCCTTTCGTACTCTAGCCTGATAAATTTTCATAAGCTGGGAAGTCATTGATTGTCCACAATAAATCAGCCTACAGTTTGAACATTTCATTCGTTTCACAGTCATAATTCATCACACCATCGCCCCAAAATTCATTCAACTCATCAATCAATGGCTGAAGGTAAACATCAATCTTATCCCCCTGACTTTTAGGTCCATCAATAAGAGTGGAAAGTAATATAAATTGTTGCTTCACACAAAGCCACGGAGGAAGATTATACGGAACCAATACCACGGGCCATGTGCTATGAGTTGCACCAACCATAGACTTGAATGGATTGAAACCATCTGCTGCCAATCCCAATCACACATTACGAACATCTTTGGAAAAGTCGGGATGTCTCTTATCAAAATCCTTCCATGCATGAGAGTCTGTCGGGTGGGTTAACATATCACTTTCATGAACTCTTTCTACATGCCATCTCATTAAATTAGAAACTTTAGATGACATAAAAAATCTTTTCAACCTTGGTTTAAGGGGAAAGTAACGCATTTTCTTTACGGCAATCGGTTTCCCCTGTATCACAATCTGACTTTGATGAGTCTAATTTCCCCTGTTCTCTTTCCACCTGGAAGCACCACAAACCGTACAAATATTCAAATGGACAGTTTCCTTTCTAAACAACATACAGTTGTTTGCACATGCATCTATGGTCTCATATGTAAAACCTAAGTTCTCTGTTAGCTTACGAGCATGGTAATATGACTCAGGAATCTTAGCGTCGACAGGAAGAATCTTTTTCAATAACACCAACAGCATGTCAAATGATGTGTCTGACCAATGATTCAAAGTCTTCAAATGCAACAACTCCACGATAAATGACAATTTATTGAAAGAAGTACATCCTGGATATAATTCTGTTTTTGCATCATCAATTGCTTCATAAAACCTCCTCGAATCACGATCTGCACCAGAGTGAAGATTTATCTCACCGGTCTCAAGATTCTGGATGTCAATGCCTTCAGGATCCAACCCACGTACCATTTCAGTAAGCATTTCATGCATTGGATCATTCATCCTTGCATCAACATCCATCTGAACTGTATCCATATTTTCACAAAGAACATATTCTTCTCCATGACGAGTCCAACTCTTATAATTTTTCAGAAATCCATTAAAGAATAGGTGCTCCCTCACAGTATCTCGTGTGAATTGATATCTGTCAGCACATTTTCTACATGGACAACTAATATAGTCACTTTAAAATACTCTGGTGAAGTCAATAAACTGCATAATGCCATTGAAATACTCTCTAGACGTTCGATTTGGAAAATCAATCCAACTCTTATCCATAATAAGATCCCTATAACAAACATTTACATAAGACTTATTACATTTTCATTTTTGATATCAAATATATTTAAAATAAATACTAACTAATTGTTTGTGAACCATTTATAAAATAATAATGTAAGTGAAAGCCCATGTCATACCTAATTGCGCTACAAACCTGGAAGGGAGGGGAGCCGACGACGGTGCTTTGAGGGAGAGGAGCGGTGGGGAGTCGGAGCTGGAGCTGGTGCGGCGAGGGAGGGGACGGTGAAGGAGGGGACGGGTGGCGGTGGTGCGGCGAGGGAGGGGACGAAGACGAATGGGACGGGGGTTGGCAGGGTGTGGAGGGGGTGTTCGGGGTGCTGGGGGGAGGGACGAGGGGGAGGAGGGACAAGGGAGGAGGTCGGAGGCCGGAGGGTATGGAGGCCGAAGGCTAGAGGGTGGCTGGAGGGCTGCCGGAGGGCTCCTGAGGGCTTTCGGGCTGCCGGAGGCGGGTGGTGGGAGGCCGCAGGGCGGAGGGCGGCTGGAGCCGGAGGGCGGAGGGCGGGCGGAGGGCGGCCGGTGAGGGCGGGGCCGGCGGAGGGTGGCCGGAGGGCTGCCGGAGGGCTTCCGGGCTGCCGGAGGCGGGTGGCGGGAGGCTCGAGGGCAGAGGGAGGCTGCAGGGCGGCCGCAGGGCGGAGGGCGGCCGGAGCCGGAGGGTGGAGGGCGGCCAGAGGAGGGCGGGGCCGGAAGAGGGCGGTCGGAGGGCAAACAGAGGGCGAACGGAGGGCAGCCGGAGGGTGGAGGGTGGCCGGCTGAGGGTGGGGCCGGTGGAGGGCAGGGCTGTGGAGGGCGGGCCGGCAGAGGGCGGGGCGGCGGAGGGCGGGCCGGCAGAGGGCGGGGCGCCGGGGAGGGCGCGCGGCGGCGGGGCGGGGGGGGGGGGGGTGGGGGGGGGACGGGGGGAAGGGTTCAGGGAGGGGGGGGATCACGAGAGTGGAGGGGGGGGCGCGGAAGCCCCTTATTTTTTTTAATGAGACTTAGTGACCGCCAATGGCGGTCGCTATAGGTAACAGGGCTCAAATGCCCATATTTCTAGTAGTGAAATCTCATGAAGCTACAAAGTCCTAGGTTGATATTACATAATAGGAAATACTTTTAGAGGATACTATTATCTCTCGGAATTCAGGTCATGACTTTATATGTGATGGGGATGATGGAACAATGGAGGAGAAACATTCTCCCTCATTTAGAGATGTTCTTGCACATGGATTGGAGGAACCTGACCCTATGGATGTTCAAACTGATGGTGAGAGTGAAGCTCAATCCCAAGAGAATCAACAATTATAGATATATCATAAATTGGATAATTCCAAAAAATCACAAGGGTAAGATGAAAATTTAATTTTCTTTAGGAAAGGATTCTAATGTAAAAAGAAATAAAACTCTAGTTTCACAGGATAAGAAGATGGAGACTCAGGGTGTTTCCTTAGCTTCCCCTTCCTTTGGAAAGAAGAAGGATTCCATGGATGTTCACCTTTAAGGGAAATTCATTGGATAGTCTGGGCATATGATCAAGGGGGTGACATCCTTGGTCAATGCTAATTTGCAGTATTCTCCTTGTGATTTTTCGACTGATAAAACAAGCTACTCTACTCAAATTGAAAGCATTCCTTATAATCAGGAAGTCTTGCTAAAAGTCCTTAGGTGAAATCAGGTTTAAGTAGTCATAGATGGAATTTCTAGCATTCCATCAGGGTATGCCTCTATAATCCCCACTCTAAATTTGAATACTAATTTTTTTTACCACCATTGCATGATACTACGCTGGTTCTGGATGCATTGGAAGTGGATAAGGTTGTGAATTTGGTAGACCTGACCATGGAATACAAGGCTCATAACTCATTGAGGAATGAAAAAGGCAGTGAGATTCTAGTCACAATGAATTTTCAGGTATCCAATCATGAAATCCTGGGAAAGGCTCAAGTTCCTAGCTCTAATATCTTCGAAGTGCTAGAAGTGATTAATGATATTGATGATATCTCTCGGAAATAACTTGAAAAGACTAACTCTTATGAGATTCAGACCCCATTAAGGAATGATAGTGGCAGCAAGTATGTCCCACTTGATGATGTCTCTAAAAGAAAAGAGGTCCAGGATGATGTGGTTGAGAGTGACTTGGAGAGATTAAGAGCCCTAGATAGACCTTAGTAGTGTGTAAAAACTGGTAGAAGAGACCAATATCCAAGAGGTCTAGTTCATGGATGTGGTAGGGGTTGGCGGGGTCCTAACCTAACCTGCACTATTGACTTTGACTTTTCGTGACTCTTTAGGTCTGTGGATGTTTTCATCTTTTGTTTCTACTTGTTGTGGGTTGTTTAGTCTCATCTGACCCCTCATCCTTCTTGTAGATTTTTTTTATTTTAATAAAAGGTATTAGGCATTTTTTCTTGATCCTGAACCTATTTTAAAAAAATCTTCATTTCAATATACTTCCATATTTTAATTTTTTAATAATTTTTATAATTAATAAAATTTATCTATTTTTAAATATTTTTAAAGTCTATTCATTTTTAATTATGAAATTTAATTCATTTTTTAAATTCATGTATTTAAGATTATATATTCAATAATAATGTTAAAAATATATTTGTAAATAAATATTTATAAATAAATATATTTATAAATGTATATTTTCTATATTTATAAAATTCTATATTTATAATTATAAATAAATAGATATAATTTTAAAAAAAGTTTTTATATAATTATAAATAAATAATTATATATTCGAATAATTATAAAATTATAATAAATATATTTATTATATTTATATTTATAATTATTATATATATATATATATTATAAATATATTTATAATTATATATAAATATTTAGAGTAGTTGGGGGCTTTCCCAAGTGGTAAAGGCTCCTCATAATCCTACATTAGACCCAAGTTCAAATCTGGGTTGGAGTGAATTTCTACAGCCATGCAGTGACACAGGAAAGTAGTGATGCAGGCATGACGCATGCTTGATAACACTAGCAGTATGATGCAGGCATGACCCTACACTGGTCCTTTGGGCCATGTATTGGGATTCATAAACATTGAATCTTCAGGCCATGTATTGAATAAATAAGGCTTGATGGGTGGGTTATCCCTTGGGGGGTTATGGTCTGTCTTTCTGGCTAGTGTGTGTGGTGTGTGTGTGTGTTTAATGTAATTATACCTCCAATCACCTAATATATATATACAAATATTTAGAAATGTGTTTATAAATATATTTATTTATAATTATAATTATAAATATATATCTATATTTATATTTATAAATACATATTTATAATTTGGTAAATATATTTATAATTATATACATTTATATTTATTTATTTATTTATAATTACGTATGTTTAATTTTTTTAATTATATAAATTATATTATTAAAATTAATTATATAGGTCTTTATTAGTGATTTTTTAGTGATGATAAATATATCTTTCATCAATGCCTTATTAGCACTGATAAAGAGATATTTTATCAGTGCTTATTATTTTAACATTGATAAAACCCCTCTTTATTAGTGTTTTAATTTTTGAAAGTGTTGATAAAACCCTTTTCGATATCTTAAATAGAACCCTAACCAAACCGATTTCTCTTGCACTATTCAAGATCTCACGAAAGTTCATCTCTATCACCAATCCCCCTTAACCTTCTCTCAGATGAATCAATACTCTAAAATCCAAGGTATGTTATTATTTCTCCTCCTCTCTCATTTATTAGTGTCTTTAATCACCTCTCTCGCACATACAAGGTCCAAACCACACTATATTTTTCTGCATTTTATTTCTTGCTTTTTTCCTTCTCACCTCCCTATCTTCATCCCAGGCTGATAACCCACTTTCACGAAGAAACCCTTCAGTGACAACCCTTTCCCCATCTTCCACTCCCTCGGTCGATCGATGCAGCAAGCCTTCCCCTTTGTTTTTTCTTGGAGGTTTGTTTTTATATATATTATTTGAAGGTGTATTTTATACTTTTATAAAATTATGGAGTTTGGTTATCTAGATTCCAAACACAATATAGGTTTTTACTATTGATTTTGAAAATATTTTAAAAGGAAGAATGGATTTTTGGGGTTTTGAAATTCAAAAATAGTTTGGTAATAAAATTTATTATTTTATGGTGATTTCTATGAAATGGTTTTGTAGTTGATTTAGTGAATTGGCATTGAAAATGAATATAAATAGTCAATTATTTTATAGAATTTTTTTCTAAAGGGATTACTTGATTAAATGGGTAAATGGTCATTTTTTGTGAAAACAGACTTTGAATTAAATTTTTAGAGCTAACAATAATAATATTTTGTTTTAAATGTAAACACATGGTTTTGATTAAGTGTATCTATGATTCGAGATACCTACTAAATTGGTTTATTATAGGGGTTTATCATGTGTTTTATTTTAGGTACTTAATATATGATCAAGTTAATATATAAGGTTTGAGGTATAGAATTTATGATATTATACTATAAGGTTTATATAATGTTTAGATAGAGTTGAAAGGGTATGTGGTTTTCCCATTATGTGAGGACACAAAATCATTTTTTTGATTAAAACCATTTTCACCTTACATTCTAGTAAATAGTAATTTAATGGACCTTTCGATTTATAGGGAAGTTTCAAGGTGTTTTAGAGTGTTCTATTTATTTTTGTATTATAATAGGACTCCTGGGATTGAAGGTGTTGTGTTTTTCTTGGTTAATATAGATTTTGAGAAAATGATTTTTCATATTCATTTTCTTATCTAGTTACTTTAAATATGAGGGGTGGACAGGGAAAATTTAGTCATGGTTTGAGGAGTGTGGGTATGTATATGTTTCATCTTCTTATTTATAACATAATTTATTTTTATTAATCCATGTACATAATATTATTATTATTTTGATTTATTTTGTATCATTAGGAATTGTTTGAGTGTTACCCATAAAAAGTTTTAATTTAAAACGCATTTATCTCATACACATATAGGATTAGAAGATAGTCGAAGAATTTTATAAATTTTATTATAATCTCCCATAACCATACATGTGGTATTGATTTTATTAAGAATTAATATACTCTTTTGAATATACCAGTGAAGGTATTGACTACTATATGTGGGTGATATCTTATAGTAATGTGTAATTATTAGAGGTGGAATTAGAATGTTTTGGATCTCAATAATGTGAAATCCATGATAATTGAATTTTTTGGAATGTTTATTAATGTAAAGTATTTGTGGTGTTTTTAAGGAAATTAATATTGTAGGATATATTAAATATACCAAAGATGGATAACTCTAATATTTTTGAAATAGGGGTTCATTGGTGGATTGTGGTACAAATATACTTGTTGGTATTCCTATAATACATTGCCTAGAATAATCTACAGAAAAAGAGAGTAACATGGAATCCAAATTCACTTCTATCATCAATAATAGTTTCATCCATTCATTTCATAAAATTATAGGCTCCTTGACCCTGTGTCAAAATCCAATGATTGAATGACACTGTATGTTCTAAGGAAATATATTTTTACACAAATTTTTAAATTCTGGTCACAATTAAATTACAATAAAGAACAATAATTTTCAAGGGATATCCAATAATAAATAAATGTTGTTTTCCAACATATTTATTACCACATTTTTTCCACACAACATCAAATCGAGAACCTGGACCAACAGCTACATGTTTACCCATGTTGTTTATTTTCATTTCACCCTTGTGTAATATGATAAATTTTCGTGAATAATAACCACTAACATTTAAATTTTGGGTTCTGCTTATTATAATTATCTGTAACTTTCTCCTTTGATTATGAATATATTATGTGTATTTATTTATTTTTTGTACAAAAAGGATATTTTATGAACCTAATAGGATGTATATGATTAAAAAATGGATATAATATAATCATATGACAAAATAGTATGAATATGGAGTTAAAGAGTTTGTCAAGTTTGTAATAGATCATGCATACAACCCTTCTCAAATCCTTTATCCACGTTTATTTTGTTGTTATTAAAGACAAATTATTCTATAAGAGTTGTAAGAACATTTGATTTGTCATAGAATATATCAAATCTATAAATTTTGGACTAAATATGTGGAAAACTGAACATACACACTGATTTGGATGATACTATAGTTTATAGATCATTTGATATGAATACCAATGTAAATAATGGTGGAGATCGTATGAAATAAATGAAAATGGCAATTGAAGATGATATTTTTTATTGTAAAAATTTGTTTTAAAAGTTATATAATTGTTCTAAGAGACCATTGTATACTATTTTTACTAAATTCACAACATTTCTAACTGTATTTAAGTTATATAATTTGAAATTTGGTAGTAGATAGAGTGACAACATCTTTACAGAACTACTTAGTCTCCTGAATGATATACTACCAGAAGAAAATTAACTTCCCTATCAAACATATGACACTAAATGAATGATATGTTCAATGGGAATGATCTCTAAAAAATACATTCTTATGAAAATGATTGCATATTTTTTCTCAAGGACCATGAATCACTCATAAAATTCTATAAGTGTGGCATGAATTGATACAAGAAAGATGAATAAATTCCTTCGAAAATTTTAGGGCACTTTCCTATCATTACAAGATTTATAAGACTATATGGATGTTAAGAAACCATGATAAAATCGATATTTCACATAGATATAAGAATTAAATATGGGAAACTATGTTATCAATCAGACTCTCCTTATTGGAATAAAATTGATTATGAGTATCCTAAATTTGGAAATGAGCTGAGAAATTTCTATCTTGTGTTGTCTATAGATGGAATAAATCTTTTTGGTATACAGAGTAGTACTCAAAATACATGTCCAGTTATATTGGTAAATTATAACTTTCTTCCATGGTTATTCATGAAGTGAAAATACATTATGTTGTCTCTACTTAGATCTAGACCAAAACAGCCCGATAATGATATTGATTTCTATTTGGATCCATTGATATAAGATATGAAATTGATGGGGATATTGGTGTTACAATGTATGATTCTTATAGAAGTGAAGAATTAACATTGAGTGTCATATTGTACAGGATGATAAATGAATTTCCTGGTTGTTTAATTTTGTTAAGCTATATCATTAAAGGAAAGTTGGGGTGCACCATTTGTGAATAATACACACACTCAGTTAGGTTGAAAAATTCCTAGAAGACTATGTTTTTAGGATATCATAAATTTTTACCTCGATAACATAAATATCAATATTGGATGAAAACTATAGCAACCCTATCCTTTTACACATATCATTTCATGATTTTAAGTATAATAAAACATCATATTACAAGCCAAGGATCGTGAAATCTAGTGTCTTGGAATACTGGGTACATAAAACTAAAAACATGGGACTAAATAAAACTTTTCTTTATTTAATATTAATAAAGAGATCCTAATTTCTATTTTTATCATACATATTCATAAGATAACCGAGGGATAACATGAAAAAATGTATGAGCTAAAATCCTAGTAAGGGAATAAGCATAATAATAAATCTTTAGCATAAGGGTTAGAAGGCATGACATAATGACATAAAAAGGCATAGAGCATATGGAATCATGACATATAAACATGGGATCATATAAATATGAAGTCATAATAATGTGGAAACAATATAAAACATGAATTTATTATGATTCAAGTCTCTTTTCACATAGAGTATCACAAGTCAAGGTTAACCACCAAGACCATTGTACATGGTAGCATGAGTCAAGGCAAATCGCCAAGACCGTTGCACATAACGTCTCGTGAGACTCAAATTTACCCAATGAATTGGAGTGATACCTGGTTTAACCCATATTAAAATGTTCATAAATATTCTTTCCACATAAAGAATCATACGTAATCAATCATACATAAACATAATGGTACCCGTGGAAAGAAATGAGTATCATAATCATGTTATAAAGCATAATAAATGGGCATATCATACAAGTGTCCATGAAATAAAGGAATTAAAACATTAATGTAAATTTATAAGTTAAAATAGGAATATATCATGGTATTTGATATCAAACATAAGTTATATCATGTAATAATATTATTTAAGAAATTTTAGCATTAAAACATTTTAGTGTAGTTTTAAGGAAAATGCTAAAGAGCATTTAAAATATAAAAGGGAATAACCTTTAATATAAAAACATGAGTGAACCAAGAATGTTTTCATAATAAAAATTATAATTTTATAAAAATAATGGTGGCCTAAAATAGATTATATAGTTCACTTGAAATTGGGTAAGAATTTGGGAAGTTCCCTTAAAATGGGTTTGCTTATCAAGAAGTATTGAGGAGGGAATCATTTAAAAACATGTATATCCCCAAAAGACAATGATTAATGGATATTGATACACAAGTTTGTAGAATATAAACAAAATTTATAATATTTAAATAAATAGAATATATAACTTCATTTGGGTAGAAAGATAGATAGAGCAACCCGAAAGAATAAAGGAGGTTCAGGTAAAATCCCTTATCTTAAGTCTGATGGTGTCCTTAACTTGATCTTAATGTCATGGATAACCAAATTAAATTAATTAATTAATATTTAAAAAACCTTTTATTAATGAAATTTATTTATTAGATCCTTATAAAGTTCATTCATGGCCTTTTTTTATGGATTAAGAGGTTCAATTTCATTGTATGGGAGCATTTGTTTACTTAGTTTTCAAGATTAGTTTACTTATATACATGTAAGGATAAACATGTAAGATGGGAATGGTTGTACAAATTTGAATTTGTATGTTATTATTAAAAATAAATAATATTATATGATCATAAAATTTATTTGGTTGTTTGGAATGAAGATGAATCATTATATAAAACTTTAATGATAACCCTTTTGGTTAAATGGAGTTTTTTGATCACATCAAACACATTTTGATTTATAAATTAATATCATGTGTACAAAAGATTACAGAACCTTAAATTAGATGTAATACACGTATTATATTCTGGTTCTACCATCAAAATGTTTTCATGACTAGAATTGAAAACGGTAATAGGAATTGAAAACTCGTCATCCTTGAATGTGATAAATTAACACATCTCGGATGGTGTTTTCATTTCTAGTATAAAAGGAGGGGAAAGGAGTGATGATGATGAATTATTACATTATCATAATAAAAATACAGTACATTTAAGGTACTATAGTTATCATAAAATTTGGATGAAATGAGGTGAGGAAAGAAAAAGAAAGGAACTTGAAAGAAAATAAAAGAAATGAAAAGAGGAGTTTACCTCTTGAATATAACTTTCTTGAGAACCTCTTTAGGGGAGAGGATTTGGTCTTTTGAAGAGACCAAGGGCTGATAGAAGTAGGATATGGGCTTAGGGAGATATTTTAGTAGAATTTATAAAAGGAACAAGGCTTGATAAGAGAGAAGATAAGAGGTAAAGAGGGGTGGTATTTATAATGGAGGAGAGGAGGGGTTTCCCATTATTTTAATCATTAGTTTAATAATTTTTCTCAAGAATATGAATAGTCTTGATTATTTTGACCAAAAATATTAATAAGTGCATTTTAGTTTTAACCAATGTCCATTTACATCATCCAATACTCAAGAATGATGCATAAATTTAGGTTTTAGCACTTATCGTAAATTATCGTATTTTACTATTCATCAAAAAATCAAGTATTTCATAAAAATCCAAAAAATTCACCCTAACCATTTTTTGATGTGTATAATCCAAAAATGAACTAAATTTTATGAAAATAATTTTCTAAATATGTGAAATTTAATTTTTAAATAAAATCATCATTTACTTGAAAAATACATATTTTAAAATTATAGTCGATTTTATAATACTTTAAAATTTTAACTAAGGTATCATAAAATTATCCTATAATAGTAAGACATCAAAACAATAATTTATGAATACATTTTATGAAATAATTTTTTTTTTAATTGTTAAATTATTCATAAATTTTTAATTAAATATATATGACTTATAAAAATACCAACACTATCATATTATCACTTATAAGATGGATAAATTTTATTTATACTTTCATTGGTAAGGTTACTATTTACTTGGATGATTTACTATTCATAAGGGTCATATTACTATTCATAAGGGTAATATTACTATTCATAAGGTTAAGTTACTATTCACCAAAAAAATAAGTTTGTCTTATCGGACTCTAAACATCTTACTGATCGCAACTATGTATGTCAGATTTTCAAAATTCAAATCACAGAAGTGAAAATATTATATTTAAAGGTCACATAGAACTTATTAGTTCATTGTGTTGTGATTTCACGTGATTATATGTCATAATTATAAGAATGTAATTTCCATTGATTAAAATTTAGGTCATTACAACAATATTTGATGGGAATAACGAACAAGGTACAACACCATATCCACTAATGGATGATCAACTATTCAATAAATTAAAATATATTTACATTATTTTAGGTAAATAATTTTTATAAAAACTTATGAAATCAAGTTGTAAAAAGATATCAATTTTCTTTGGATTACCATACTAAAATTATTTACATGTTTGACATTTTCTTGATGTCATGCATATAGAAAAAAATTATTTGATAATGTTATTGGAATGTTACTAAATGTTCATTGAAAAACAAAATATGGAATCAAGGCTAGGTTGGACATGATTTACATATGGATAAGGGAAGAGTTGGAACTAATAAAGGGTAAAAGATAGAATTTTATTCCTCTAGAATCTTACACTCTATCTAAACCAGAAAATTACAATTTTTTATTTTCCTTAACGGTGTAAAAGTTCCAAATGGGTATTCATAAAATATCAAGAATGTTGTTTCAATGAAAATTTTGAAGTTATAGGGACTGAAATCACACGACTATCATTTTTTGATGTAAGATTTGATGCTCGTCGATTTACATTACATTTTAACTAACAATGTACCAAATACATTAACCAAACACTACATATTTTTCAAAGCTATATATAGTAAATTTATAGACCTGGTGAAGTTTCCAATCATGAATAAGGATGTTGAAATCATATTATTTGAATTAGAGATGTTATTTATAACAAACCTATTATTTATTGAAAATTAATCCATGATTAATTACATAAAAGTACACATAATACGACCTGAAAGATCAAGAAGTCTAATGTCTTTGGGAATTAGGAACATAGCATAACATTTTGAACATGGGATACAACAACTTTATTGAAAACTTCCTTAACATTCTTATAAATTTCTAAGTATTTTAAAACTACATAGGATAACCTCAGGACAAACATAATAAAGGGGTGATCTATAAAGAACAGTAAGGGATTAAACATGGAAAAAGGTGATATATGTTAGAAAATAGGAATATAAATGGGTCATAAAAATAGTAGGAATCATAAAAATGAAAAATGAGACATGATATATCATGATAACCATAACATGGGAAATGTGGAAACAACTTAAAACACTGCATCATAAACATAGGTCAAGGATAAACTACGAAGACATCATGGTGGAAAAAGTACCATAAAGGAATCAGGTTCACTCCTTGTCCCAACATAACATCTCATGAGACTAAACATTACCCAATTCATTAGAGTGCTATATAATTCTGGGCACACCCATCACTTTCATTTCATTCTCATTCTTAAGTGTTCCACATATATCATAGAACATGGATTCATTCATCATCATTTTTTATTACATGATCAAGGAGTGTGGAATACATACATGTAAGTCCTAATAAAAAGTGGTATAAGTTTATAAAGGTTAATAATCATGATAGGAAATGTTTATGGTATTCACTACATAATTGTTTTGGCATGGAAAATTGTGGTGAAATTTCAGCAGCATAATGACATCGCATAAAAATTCATAAAAAATGGATGATGAAAAATAAAGGGGTCTATCATCATTTGTAAATAAATTTTATAGTAAGTGGGATATGTAATAAAATATCCCATCATAAGGAAATTAAGATAAAAGATATAAGGTAAAGAAGATACTTGAATAAAGAGGATAAAGGAAAAGATCCCTTACTAAATTTCGGCAAGGTAAGGGGTGTACATAATGGTTAATGGGAGGGATTAATGAGATTAAAAGGGTTATCTCATCATATATAAATAAAATGGATAGTAAGGGTGATATGGAATAACATATACCAACATGAAAAAATGTAAATGAAGAATCATAACATAAAATAGGTGCTTTAATAGAAAAGGAGAGTGGAAGATCCCTTACTTGAGTGTGTGACACCAAATGCTTGGGAGAGGCTTCTTGAGATATTGTGGGTGACTTGGAGGGACTCTATAGAGTGTAGGAAAGACAATGTATATTCTAAAAGAATATTTAGTGAATATAAATTGGATCTTGGGTGGGATTATATAGGAAAAGAGGGGGATTTCTTTATTATTTAGGTTTTGGACTCTACATAACAAAATAACCAAAACCACAAACCATACCATGGTTTTTTCAAATGGATTCTGACAAATGGGAGTGGATATCATTATTTTATAATTATAAGGGCCTAACTTAATAAAATAATGTCTTTTCTTATGTGGAGTTGAGTCATACCCTTAAAGAAATGATTTTAAATCCTTAAAATATATTAATGGTTTTAGAGGATTCATAAAATTAATCAAATAAATATAAAATCTCATTATTTTAAAGTTAAAAATGTATTTTTTCATTTATACCCTTTATATTATTTATTAAATCGCTTTTGGTTCATTATTATGTCATAAAACACAAATTATATTTATGCGGTATTTAATTTTTACCCAAACATTCGTATGTCTCGGAAAATTATGAAAAATTAACCATTGGATAATTTCAACATTATGATTCCAAAAATAATATTCATTTTATATGAATAATTTTCTAAATATTTGAATTTTTAATTTTAAATAGAATCAAAATTTATTAAGAAGTGTTGGGTTTTTTAAAATAATAGTTTTAAATCCCTTATAAAATTTACATTTTACATCATAAAAATTATACGATAATTTATATTTAATAAACATTATTTAATAAAAATATTTTATTAAAATATTATTTATTTCAAAAATCCATTAATTCATCTAAATAAATACCTTGATTGAATTTGAATATTTCCCAAAAATATTATTTATGTTTTATTGTATCAAAATAAAAATCATTTATAAAGTAATAATAATAGGATTAAAATATATTTATTATTCTATAAAAAATAATTCACATAATCATATTGAGAGGGTCTTGATACATATCTCTTTAATACACCTACAAACACCCTTGATTAAGGTGTACAATGGTGGGACTTTCATGTGGTGGTTTGGCAAACCTGGTTTGGGTTATGATCTCGATGAGCTTGAACTTCTCCCATAAATGGTTTTTCTCATGCTTAAGTTGTTGGATCTCATCTTGGTATTGGTAAAAGTAAAATCTCGATGATGATATGTCCCTCAAAAGCTCCAATAAATAGGCTTCATAGGGTATGATCCTACTGGTTGAGGCCATCACTTTGTCTGTGTCAATTAGATTTGTTAAAACCCTATATTTATACTAATAATGTAATCAATGTTAAATGACTATATTATAAATGGTAAAGATGATTAAAATTCATTTAAATCTAATATTATATAATAAAACTAAATAAGTGCATGTTTTTTCTATAACCATATTATATAATATGACATTTAAATAAATTGCAAGGGGGTTTATTTATAACAGTTTGGGTTATTACAATCTTCCCTCCTTAAAACATTTTGATGTTGAAATTATCTTTTACCACACTAAAATAGATGAGTATAACTTTATTTCATCATCTCCTCTGCTTCCCATGTTTCTTATTCAAACTTTTAGTTTCTCTATAACACTTTGATAAGGAGAATTGTCTTATTTCATAGAACTTTGTCTCTACGATCTAAGATCTTCACCAAATACTCCTCATATGAGAGATCATTATCCAATGGTACCACCTCTGGATTGAGTACATGTTAGAGGTCTGGTATGTACTTTATCAATAGGTATACATGGAATACATCATGTACTTGAAATAGGTTAGGTGGGAGTGCAAGTCGGTAGGCCACTGCTTCGATGTGATCAAGGATCTAAAAGGGGTCGATGTATTTTGGACTAAGCTTTCACTTATTCCCAAATATCATCACTTTATTCCATGGAGATATGCAGAGGAATACCATGTCTCCAAAATCAAACTCTAGGTCTCATCGGTGATTGTCATCATAGTTATTCTGTTGAATCTGAGTAGCCTTGGCGTGCTGCTGAATAGTCTTAACCTTTTCCACTATTTCCTCAACCATTTCAGGACCTAGCAG
Source organism: Viscum album (assembly GCA_963277665.1). Taxonomy (NCBI): domain Eukaryota; kingdom Viridiplantae; phylum Streptophyta; class Magnoliopsida; order Santalales; family Viscaceae; genus Viscum; species Viscum album. The sequence goes on along the minus strand of OY728142.1, from coordinate 591,874,847 downwards.
TTTTAATTCCCCAACTTCATCCCAAAATATAGGTGTTATTCACCTCTTCCCATAAATGGATTCATAGGGATCCATTTGGATGCTCGAGTGGAAATTGTTTTTGTAAGAGAACTTGACTAGAGGAATATGTTGGTCTCATCCTCCTTTGAAGTCCATATAACATACTGACAACATGTTTTCTAGTGTTTGAATAGTCTGATTAGATTGGCCATCAGTTTGAGGATGATAGTCTATACTGAAGTTCATCTCAATTTTTAGATCATGTTTAATAATTTTTCATAACTTGGAGTAGATTATCGGATCTTGATCAAATAAAATAGATAGTGGTACTCCATAAATCCTTACTAATTATATAGTGTATATCCATTCAATTTGATCCCGTGAGAAGTCCTCTCAAATTGAAATAAAGTGATCCATATTTGTAATACAATCCAAAACAACCCATATAGTATTGTTTCCCTTGGATGTCTTTGAAAGCCTAGTGACAAATTTCATGGTGATGTTATCTCATTTCCATGTTGGTATGGGTAATAGTTACATCATCCCTTTAGACCGCTACCTTTCAGACTTAACTTGATAGAATATCAGGAAATTTGATGTATATTCAGTGATATCCTTCTTTATATTGTCCCACCAATATTTCTCACAAATATATTGATATATCTTTGTGCTTCCTAGGTGAATGGAGAAATTTGGAATATGTGCATCATCCAACAATTCCTTCTTTAACTCAGGATTTGATGGAACACATAGTCTTGACCCAAATCTCACAATTCCTTCTTCATTAATATTCAACTCCAAGTATTTCCCTTCCCTTATAGTTTCCACTTTATTTTGAATCCCCACATCATTTCTTTGATGATCCTTTAACCTCTCTAAAAGAGATGGTTGAACAATCATTTGTGAAAGGATTAATAATGTTCCTTCCTTTATGATTCCCATGTCCATCCTCCCCAAATCTAATAAGATCGAATCCCTCTCAATTCTCATGAATGATAGAATTGTTGGATCCTTTCTACTTAGATCATCCACCACTTTATTTTCTTTCCCAGGATGGTATTGAATTGAGCAGTCATAGTCCTTGATCATCTCTAACCATCTTTATTGGAGCATATTCATCTCTTATTGTGTGAATATATACTTGAGGCTTTTGTAATCTGTATATATTCCACACTTCTCCCCAAAGAGATAACACCACTATATTTTCAAAGCAAAGACCATTGAATTTAACTCTAGATAATGTATTGGGTAGTTCTATTCATGAACTTTCCACTGCCTTGAAGCATAGGCTAGGACTTTGTCATTTTTCATTAACACACAATACAATCCCTTCTTCTAAGCATCGATGAATACTATAAAAAGTTCTCCACTTATGGGTAGTGTGAGAATAGGTTTAGCGATAAGACTCCTTTTCATTTCCTTGAAACACTCTTCACATTCATCATTCTAATAAAACTTGACTCCCTTCTGAGTTATCTTGGTTAGAGGACTTTTCAATCATGATAAATTTATCAAAAATCGATGATAGTACCTAACTAATCCAAGGAAACTATGGATACCTATAACATTTTTTGTCCTCAACCATCCTTTAATTGCTTCTATTTTTAAAGGGTCCATATAAATTCTATTTATTTTGATTATATGTCCCATGAATGAGACTTCCTTCAACCAGAACTCACATTTTCTATACTTTGTATAAATATTCTCCTTTCAAAAGGTATTTAGCACAGTGATCAGATGATCCTCATGCTCCTCCTTGGTTTTGTATTATATTATAATATCATTTATAAATACTACCAAAAATTTGTCTAGGTAATCTATAAAGACTCTATTCATCAAGTCCATGAATATTTTTGGATCATTAGTGAGTATGAATTGCATTACTATGAACTCATAGCGCCTGTACCATATACAAAAATCATTCTTGAGGATATCATCCTTCTTCACCCTAACTTGGTAATATCTTGACCAAACATCTACCATGGAGAAGTATTGTTCTTTAAATAGATTATCAAACAATTCATAAATTCATGGCATAGGTTACTTTTTCTTTATCATGATTTTTTTGAGATCTCGATAATCGATGCAAAGGTGCATTGACCCATCCTTATTCTTGATGAAGAGGACCGATGCACCCCATGGTGAAGCACTTGGGCGTATGAACCCTTTATCCAGATTATCTGGTAGTTGTTTCTTATGGTCCTCAAGTTCCACAACATCCATTCTATATAGATTCTTGGATAATGGAAATTCCCTAGGTATAAGCTCGATTAAAAATTCAACCTCTCAGCTAGGAGGAAGACTGGGTAATTCCTCATGAAACGCATTAGTGTATTCCCTCATAATGGGCATGTCTTCAAGGATAATTATTTCTTTAGAATCAATCATTTGATCTAGAAACGCTTTATTATAGGGAAATAATATACATTATTAATATGTTGGTGCTAAATAAGGTTCATACTCCTCCTTGCACTTTTACATAATCGAGGGTTGATTCACAATGCAGAGAGTGATTTCATTATCACAACAATTTATGTTGGTTCTATATAGGTAAAGACAATCTATTCCCATAATTGCATCAAATTACACCAAAGGAAGTATGAAGAGGTTCTATAGGAAGTTCATTCCACAAACTTTGATAGGGGGGAGTTATATACTTGGGATGAAATAATTTCCCCATTTTCCTTTTTCACCAACAGCTCTACTTCCATGATTTGTGGTGGTATTTGAATAGTTATACTAAACTTTTATGATACGAAGGAATGTGTATAATTGGAATAAAAAAATACATTCATTAACCTTGGATGAATAACTAGAATTCATGTCACCACTTCATTTTCAAGATCCATCTCAGTGGTTGTGATGGAAAAAGCTTGCCCTTAAAACCTTGGAGGTTGTTGGTTGTCTCCTAAAACCCTTGGCTTAGTGCATTGGTTTGAAAATTTCCCTAGTTCCTTGTAGTTGAAGCAATTAACAATGTGTTAAGGGTTGATCAGAGAATTCATTTACTTCGTCACATTATTGGGTTTCTCTTGTCAATAATCGCTAGATATGTGTCCTTCCTTCCCACACCTAAAGCACTTCCTCATCCCCATAGGCAATTTCTAGGGTGCTTCTTTCAACACCTTTGACAAGTGGTATTTAGAAATTTATTTTCATCGTTATATTTATCCATATGACTAATAGAATTAAACTTCACTTTTATATTCTTATCCCCATGATACCCTTGAGATTATTCAATCTCTATTTCAACTTTGAGGGTATATCAGACAATTTCCTTATTGCTATCAAAGTCACGGATCGCCAGGGATTTGCATAGACTAGGTTTTAGACCACTAAAGAAGTGGTTAACCTTACATTCAGGGTAACAATAAAGACATAGGTGTATCATGAAAGTATTTTAAAGTTTTCCTCATGAGCCCTGATAGATTCGTCATCTTTTAACTTGAGGGAAAGGAAATCCATTCCCATTTTAAGTCGGAGAGTTCGAGGAAAATATTTATCGGAAAACATTTTCTGGAATTCTTTCCACCCAATCGTTTTGATCACTTACTTAGTCTTAATATTCTTGATCAATTTATACCATTTATTAAATTCTCTATCCATATGATAAATAGCCAGTAGAACATTCTCCTGTTCAGAACATAGAAGGATGGAGAAGATATTCTTAATGGAGTTGATCCATTTTTCTATGATTAAAAGATCAGATGATCCCTTGAAAGTTTGAGGCCTTTGTTGGATAAAGCTCTCAATTTCATCTTTTTATTTCTTAGGGGTATTTGGTTGCTAATCCTGATCTAGGTTTCTATTTAGAACCTGATTTAGCTAAGAGAGTATCATTATAAATTTTGTGACTCTTTCTCCCTTCAGGTTGGTCATCTTGTTGGGTAATTCATCACATTTCCCATCACATTGATTGTTTAACTGATTCCTCATATTTATGTATATTGTCTAGAATAAATGGAAAATTAGTGATGAGTATTTTTAAACTATTAAACACATAAAGGGGAATCCAATTACAATAAATGGATAACTTATAAATTACATTTATTTCTTAACTTATGAATTTTGAGGCTTCAATATATGTTATCTATGATCTATTTCCTAACATACACTTCGATGGTATTTTATATTCTCTTAATAATGGTTCATAAGGTGATTATGAATTTACCAAATCATATCCTCTGGGAGTGTCAAACTAGGTGTGCAGTAAGGCCTGTTTTTGTGTACTAGGTTACACCAAGTCTGGCCTGGCACACCTTGTCATAGTTTTTACCCCTAGGTACATTGGTTCTAGAACCACATCCACTTGTAGTGTCTAGATAGGGATATATTTTATTGATAAACTACTTACTCTATACTTGCCAAAATTTAAGGATGTTTTCTTATAATTAGACTTATTCCTAAAGATTTATCTATATTTTTTCTAATCTTAATCCCAAAAAAAACTAAAATTTTTCTCTAATACTAACTATAACAACATTGTTATTTATTACACATTAATTAATGATTTATTACATAAAAGTAAACATAATACAACCCAAAATATTGATAAGTCTAGTGTATTTGGAAATTAGTTGCATAGCATAACATCTTGAACATGGGATACAACAATATTATTGAAAACTTCCTTAACATGCTTCTAAAGTTCCAAGGCTTTTAAAACTACATGGGATAACCTGGGCACAAACATAAGAAAGGGGTGAGCTATAAAACCCAGTAAGGGAATAAAAATGGAATAAGATGATACATGTTATAAAATAGGCATATAAATGGGGCATAAAAAGATTATGAATCATAAACATGAACAATGAGACATGATATATCATGATAATCATAACATGGGAAATGTGGAAACAATATAAAACATTACATCATAAACATAGGCCAAGGATAAACCACCACTACATCATGGTGGAGAAAGTTACATAAAGGAATTAGGTTCGCTCCATATCCCAAAATGAAGTCTCATGAGACTAAACATTACCCAATTAATTGGAGTGCTATGTAATTTTGGGCACACCTTTCACTTTCATTTCATTCTCATGATTAAGTGTGCCACATAGATCATACAACATGGATTCATTAATCACCATATTTTATTCCATGATTAAGGAGTGTGGAATAAATACATGTAAGTAACAATTAAAAAAATTTATAATTGTATAAATTTTAATACCCTTGATATGAAATGGGTATGGTATTCACCACACAATAGTTTTGGCAGGTAAAATGGTAGTGAAATTTCGGTAGTATAATGACATCTCATAAAAATTCATAAAAAAGGGTTGATGAGAGAGAAATGGGTATATCATCATTTGGAAATAAATTTTATAGTAATGGTGATATGAAATAATATATCCCATCATAAGGAAATGAATATAAAATACATAAGGTAAATAAGATACTTGAATAAAGAGAAGGAAGGAAAAGATCTCTTACTAAATTTCAACATGGTAACGGGTGTAAAAAATGGTTCATGGGAGGGATTAATGAGAGTGAAAGGGGTATATCATCATATATAAATCAAATTAACATTAAGGGGGTTATGAAATAACATATACCAACATGAAAAAATATAAATTAAGAAGCATAACATAAAAGAGGTTCTTGAATAAAAAAGGATAGTAGAAGACCCCTTACTTGAGTGTGTGGGTCTAAATGATTGGGAGGTACTTATTGAGAGATTAGGTGCATCTTGGGAGGAATATAGAGAATTTATTAAAGATTATTTTATAAAATTGGTTTGAGAGAAGATAAATGGGATCTTGGGTGGTTTTATATAGGAAAAGTGGGGGATTTCTTTATTATTTAGGTTTTGGACTCTACATAATAAAATAACCCAAAACACAAAAAATTCCATATTTTTTTCCATGGTTACTATAAAATGGGAGGGTTTATCATTATTTTATAAGTATAAGGTCCTAACTTAATAAAATAATTAACTTTATTATGTGGAGGTGATTCATACTCTTAAATAAATGATTTTAAAACCTTAAAATATATCAATGGTTTTGGAGGATTCATAAAATTAATAAAATAAACATAAAATCATATTATTTAAAAGTTAAAACATATATTTGGTCGTTAATACCCTTTATAGTATTTATTACATCACTATTGGGTCATTATGATGTCATAAAACATAAATTATATTTACATGGTATTTAATTTTTACTCTAAAATTCAACTGTCTCAAAAAATTATGAAAAAATTCACCATTAGATAATTTAGATGTTATGATAACAAAAATAATATTCATTTTATATAAATAATTTTCTAACTATGTGAATTTTCACTTTAAAAATAAAATCTACATTTATTAAGAAATGCTCGGTTTTTGACAATAATAATTTTCAAACCCTTATAAAAATTACATTTGACTTCATAAAAATTATATTATCATTTATATTTAATAAAAATTATTTAATAATAAAACTTTATTAAAATATTATTTATTTCAAAAAATCCATTAATTCATCAAAATAAATTCCTTGATTGAATTTTAATATTACCCAAAAATATTATTTGTTTTTTATCATATCAAAATAAAAATAATTTATAAAGTAGAAATAATAGGATGAAAATATATTCATTACTTTATAAAAATAATATATATGATCATATTGATCAGGTATTGATACATATCACTTTAATACAATCGAAAACACCCTAAGAGTAAGGTTTGTGATGGTGGGACTTTCATGGGGTGGTTCAACGAACATGATTTGGGTTGTGATCTTGATGAGCATGAACTTATCATGTAAACAGTTTCAATCAAGCTTAAGTTATTGGATCTCAGCTTGGGCTTGGTCAAGGGAAAATCTCACTGATTCTATCTCCCTCAGAATCACTGATAAATGGGATTCATAGGGTATGATCCTACAAGTTTATATCATCACTTCCTTTATCTATGTCAATTGGATTTGTTAAAACCCTATATTTATACTAATCATGTGATCATTATTAAATGGTTATATTATCAATGGTAAATATGCTTAATGGTAATTTAAATCTGATAGGATATAATAAAACCAAAGAATTTGATGTATTTTCTATAACTATATTACATAATAAGACATTTAAATAAATTGTAAGGGGGTTTTATTTATAATAGTTTGGGTCGTTACATTCTTCCCACCATAATTCTTTGATATAATGGTCCACCTAATGATTCACTTGGTTAGATAGGTTCAACTATGTGGTCCTACCCATTATAGATGGATTTACCCCATTGAAATATATATGAAGATTTTGAAAAGGTATGTCAAGATTCAAAGATGACCAGAATGTTGTATTGAAAAATAATATATTTTTGAATAAGTTGTTGAATTCTTTATCGATTACCTATAAAATGTTGTTAGCATCGGTCTCCCAAAGTCTAGTCACAATAGACACCTTATGGGTGAAGGTATTTCTAGAAGATATATTGTTACAATTACCATCATAGAGTGGGATCAAGCTCACCTTTGTATTTTAAATAATAGTGAATATGTTGATATATACAATGAATCCCACAAATAAATTCTTAGATATTTGAATCCATCAAGGTCTAAACGATGGGTATAAAATACACATAATAAATAGTTTATAGGATATTTTTTAGATCATATTTATATGAATTTATCTAAAAATATGAATTTAATTGTCGAACGACTTCAATGGATAGCTAGGGGGTCGAATGAAAATGTTATATCTTACAATGGTTTTTTAATTAATGGTTATAAATTCTATAAAAAAGAACACAATAACCATAGTATGATGCAAAATAGTGGATTTCACTAATGGTGGAAGCAATTCACATATCTGGTTTCAAGGATAGAAATCCAATTTATATTAATATGTCATATTTCAGTATCATATAATAGATATATGTGTTGGATTATACAACATTTTAAGTCTTGATTTTCCATTGAAAATGATTTGATAGCAGGAGTGCAGTGAAAGTTGATGAAATGGGATTTTTGAAGGTAAATTTTAGTGTGGAAGGGGAAAGAGATAAGGTGTTCATAATGATATCACAAGTAGTATAGGTATTTTATGTATTATATACACTAAAAAATAATTGGTCAATCATCCTACTAGAGACTAAAACAACTATAGGGTGAGATGAAAATTCAATCAAGGATGACCCTTTCATTGGGAGATCATAATAATTTCATGATGGCCCCAATGTAGATAATGTATTGTACATTAGGGGGACCACAAAGAGGGAATTTAGATTATCGATAGAGGAAAAAAATCCCTTCAACATTTAAATAAAATAAAGATATTTCAATGATTAGGTTAAAGTGGATTTTAATATACTATTCTTTTCCTCATAATATTATGTATTATCTACTATATTAACATAATTTAAATTAAATGTTTGACTACTCATGAAAACAATGAATTCTGCACATGATGATGTTACCAATCTCGAGGAAGAACAGACAGTTGATGCTAAAACTATAGAATTATTAGAAAATCAACAACATGTTGATGAAAAAAACAAGAATTATATAGCATCACTATGTTGGATAAAATTATCAAGGAAATAAGAAAGGGTATAAAATTTTAGGTTGGTTGGAATCAACACGTCCAACCTATTGACCCCAAAAAGTCAATGTTCATTAGTTATATTGGGGTCACAATGAGAATGGATGTTCCAATTGATATAGATTTGTGATTCCATGTCTATATTGTAATAAAGGAAATCATTTGGGAAGATATTAAGTTAATTTTATGATATAATTTCTCTATTTTACCAAAAAAATATATAATGAAAAATTGAATTACTTTTCATTATCCCTTATAGATTTTGTTTATTTTAGATGATTTATATAATAAATATGTCTTAATGGTCACTGTAAAAGCCCATAGAGGATTCTATACACTTATTACCAAGTTTTATCTTAGGGATTCTGAGAGGAAAGTAAAACCCCACCCACCAGTTACGTATACATTATAAAGTAGGAAGCATGGAATTATTTCATCATTCACTGTGATGAGAAATAATTTTAGGTGAATTTTAGTTGATAATATATTATTTAAAATTATTTATTTTATCCAGTTTTATTCAAAAAATTTAATTTATGAAATGAAAAAGAAGTGCTAAAAATAAACAATGTGCATAAAAACAAATGTACCCCTATTGCAAAGCAAGGATGGGGTACGCTTTACTACAGAATAAAATGGTATGTTTTTTAAATCTACAATAAAAGTTTTATGTGATATAAAACAACATGTGTTCCTTTTTTATATTAATATTGATGAATAAAAATTTGAATCTTATTATATCCCACATCATGTGATATTGAAGGAGTCCCGTGTAAATAAAGAGGGTAAACTAATTGATGAAAACACAAAATTAGTATGGGAAACATGTAAAAGTATAACATAATAGTAATTCATTATAATTTATAATATTATTACATAAAAATATCTATTTATGTTCATATGTTTTTATAAAATTTATGCATAATAATTGATAGTGACCGTACCTAAAGAAAAACTACTTTCAGTAGCTTTGAAGCAGCCGGAACAATATGGTCGCATTGGAGGTGTAGGTTTTGGAGTGTCACCTCGAACATATTTCAAGAAGACAAAACTATAAGAAGATAAATATCATATGATGAAAGTATTTTAGGCATGAATAGATGCTTTTCAATATATTATTGTTTGGTCTATTTTGGTATAACAATATATGCAAAAGGATCAAAGCAAATAAGAAATCGAACAAAGATCAGTACATGAACAACCAAATGACCCCACTTGCTTTAAGGATAGTCATTCCCCTAAACTTCATAACTTACCTAATGTAATAAATTTTTTAATTACTATTTATCCTAAATATTAATCAAACAAATTATGATAACTTTATATCACTACAATTCTATAGGGTAAATTTGTATGTGGTTTCTATCTATCAACACCCACACACCATATTGTTGTGAGGGGTATGGTGTATAATATCCTAGGAGACATGATACACAAAAAAACAACCCCAAAAAGATCACATGATAGTTGGGATTGAAGTATATCAAGTTCAAAGTTCCAAGTTTCATGTTCCACTTAATGATCCAGATATTACAAAAATCAATGATGTTATTGAAACTTTCATAGAATGGTTATCTAATATTATAAAGATACATGAGGTATGTACTTAATAATTTTTTCAAATGAAAAACCTATAATAGTTGATGAAAAATTTTCTAAATTGAGGTATGGTATTACATACATATAAAATTATGGGAAAATAGAAGGTTGGATCAAGACAATCCAGTGAATCAACCAAGAAAACAGAAGGACCTTCCAGGAGTACCTTCTCCCCACCAGTTTTGTTGTATCAAATATTAACATTACAACTTCATGTAGACACCACATTAAAATATTGAGATGTGTCCTACATTAAATATAAAGAATAAATATTTAAAACTTCCATTACATATGCAGTTGGTATTAATAGTATTCTCAAGTTTTAGGATGGGATTCTTAGTTTTGAATATCTACACGAGGTACATTTTTATAATCCATTTGTTCAAAAACTAATCTATTATTTTAATTAAAGCCAAAAACTATTCATATTTTCTACAAGAATTTATATTACTACTATATAAATGGAAAACACTACGAACCATGATTTATATTCATTAATCCCTATATCATTTTTATGGAATAAATTTCTTTAGAAGTGAAAGAAATTGATAAGAAAATAGATGAACTAAGAGAAGTGTTTGAGAAGAAAATAGCTAGTGATGGAATATTCTTGATGTTTGTAATGTAGGGGGAAAACTCTTAAATCTAATAATATAAAATATATTTTTCTTTTTTTTATTACTTGTTTATTTTTATTTTTTTTAGGAAGAACTAGATGTTGATCATAATCATTTTAGATACCCCAAATGTTTATTTTTTGGATCCAATGCATGTATTTCCATCAAAGAAACCACACATTATGTATATTTTGAATTTTTAATGAACTTAAATCAACTTTTTATAGATAAAATTAAAATTAACAAGAAATTTGTTATGATAGACTGATCTGAAAATATAGGCTAAATCATGGTATGAGGTCAGTGATGGAACATAAAAAGCCTATGGGTTTCTTCAAATGTAAATATATTGAGGTATATATATAAATATTTAACTATCAAAACATATTTAAAAACAATTTACTCATTTTTTTAATGTTTCTATAATGTTCTAAGAAAGATGAAAACAATGATTGAGGATGTTATATTTGAAAATTTATGAAAGATATCATATACCATCAAAAGACTAGCATCCCCAAACAAGTAATTTTCTAAGTTAATTACAATTTCATTAAAAATATTTCTTAATCATTTGTTTGTTTATATTTTCTCAGTACTACCAAGATTTCCAACAATCTACGTACTTAAAAGAAAAACTAAATTTGTTTAGAGATGAGTATGTAGAGTACATGGTGTCATAATGTTTTCCAACATCAAATTTAGGTGATTACCTATTATGTTTATGATCTAGTATGGGATATGACCTTATAAATATATTTGGTATGTTAAGAATTAGTATCAGAATGCTAATATATTATTTTTTATTTGTTTCTCAAGGATAAGTATGACCGAGGAAATCAATTTATTTAGAAACAAATGGGAAGAATACATGTCATCAGAATGTATACAAACATCATGAATAGGTGACATCCTAATACTTATTCAGTTAATTTTATCATCATTTTATCTTCTTCTTTTAGTTAATTTTCTTATAATTTTTATCTGATACTTATTTTGTTAAATTTACACATTAGTTTAAAAAACATGTTACATACTCAAAACCAAGAAAAAAATTCATATTGTTTTGATACTTTAGTACAATGATCCATAATTCTCTTCTCATGTGTAGGAATTGACCACATGCCAATATGACACACGATGTGATTTGTATGACTCAAAGTTCATTTTTTCAATATATAAGTGTAATTTTAGTTTAAAATGCATAACATATCCAAAACTAAGCAAACGAGCTTGGATTGTTTTTAAAATTTAGGAAAATTGTCCATAATTTATTTTTGACATGTATGAATTGACCACACATCAATCTGACACTTAATGTGGTCGTAATGACTCGAAGTGTGTGTTTTCAATACAAAATTGTCATTTTAGTTTAAAACACACATAAAATAGACAAAATTGAACAAAAAAACTCATAATGTTTTCAAAATTTAGTAAAACACTCCATAATTCATTTTTGATGTTTAATAATAAACTACACATAAATACAACACATGATGTGACCGACATGACTCAAATTGTGTGTTTTCAATGTAAAAGTGTCATTTTAGTTTAAAATGCATATCACTAGACAAAACTAAGAAAATGAGCTCATATTATATTAAATATTTAGTAAAATTATCCATATTTCATTTTTCATGTATAGGAATTAATCATATGCCAATTTGACACACGATGTGGTTGGTATGACTTGAAATGTGTGTTTCAATATATAAGTATCATTTTAGTTTAAAACACATCACATGGAAAAAAACTGATAAAACGAGCTTGGATTGTTTTAAAACTTTATGAAAATGGTTCATAATTCATTTTTGACATGTATAAATTGACCACATGTAAATCAAATTCTCTATGTGTTCGGTATGACTCAAAGTGTATATTTTCAATAAAAAAGTGTCATTTTAGTTTAAAACACACATGAAATGGAAAAAACCAATAAAATGAGATTTTGTTATTTTTAAACTTTAGGAAAATGGTCCATAATTCATTTTTGACATGTAAGAATCAACTACACATCAATCTGACACATGATGTGATAGATATGAATCAAAGTGTGTGTTTTCAATAAAAAGGTGTCCTTTAGTTTAAAAAATATGTCACTAGATAAAACTGAGAAAACAAGATTATATTTTTTTTAAAATTTATAAAATCAATACATAATTTATTTGTGATCTGTAGAAATTTACCGCACATCAATCTAACACACGATGTGGTTGGAATGACTCGAAGTGCATGTTTTCAATGCAAAAATGTCATTTTAGTATAAAACACACATCAAATAGCTAAAACTGAGAAAATGAATCGATAATTAATTTTTGATGTTTGATAATTAAACGAACATCAATCTGACACCTGCTGTGGTCGGTATGACTAAAAGTACCTGTTTTCAATATAAAAGTGTTATTTTAGTTTAAAAACATGTCACATTTCCAAAACCAAGAAAAAATGATCATATGGTTTTCAAAATATAGTAAAACAATCTATAATTCATTTTTCATGTGTAGGAATTGATTGTACACCAATCTGATACACGATGTGGTTGATATGACTCGAATTATAGTTTTTCAATGTAAAAGTGCCATTTTTGTTTAAAATGCACATCACTAGCTAAAACTAAGCAAATGATATTGAATAATTTTAAAACATTAGGAAGATGATCCATAATTCATTTTTGATGTGTATAAATTGACTGCACTTCAATCTGACACGTGATATGGTCAGTATGACTTGAAGTATGTGTTTTCAATACAAAAGTATCATTTTAGTTTAAAACATGCATCAAATAGCCAAAACTGATCAAATGAACTTGTATTGTTTTCAAAATTCAAGAAAAATATTGATAATTAATTTTTGACATGTAGGAATCGATTACACATCAATATGATTCCTGATGTGGTCGATGTGATTCAAAGTGTGTGTTTTCAATATAAAAGTGTAATTTTAGTTTAAAATGTGTGTCACGTCATTAAAACCAATAAAATGAGATTTTAATGTTTTAAAACTTTATAAAAATGACCTGTAATTAATTTTTCATGTGTTATAATTGATCACATACCAATCTGACACACGATGTGGTCGGTATGACTTAAAGTATGAATTTTCAATATAAAAGTGTCATTTTAGTTTAAAACAAACGTCACTAGCCAAAACTGAGTAAACAAGCTCAAATTATTTTAAAACTTTATTAAAAATATCAATAATTCATTTTTGACATGTATAAATTGACCATGTATTAATTTGACACACGATGTGGTCGGTATGACTCGAAGTTCATGTTTTCAATACAAAAGTGTCATTTAGTTTAAAACATGCATCAAATATCCAAAATTGAGCAAACGAGATTGGATTGTTTTCAAACTTTATTAAAATAATCTATAATTAATTTTTTAAATTTAGGAATTGATCTTATGTCAATCTAACACCCAATGTGGTGTGTATGACTCAAAGTGTGTGTTTCCAATATAAAAGTGTCATTTTAGTTTAAAACATATGTCACATCCTCAAAACTAATCAAACAAGATCAAATTATTTTAAAACATTAATAAAATGATCCATAATCCATTTTTAATTTTTAGGAATTGACTTAACACCAATCTATCACAAAATATGGTCAGTATGACTTGAAGTATGTGTTTTCAATATAAAAGTGCCATTTTAGTTTAAAACACACATTACTTTCCAAAACCAAGAAAACAATATCATATTGTTTTCAAAATTTAGTACAACAATCCATAATTCATTTGTGACATGTATAAATTTATCGTACCTCAATCTGTCACCTAATGTGGTTGGTATGACTTGAAGTGCGCGTTTTCAATATAAAAGGGAAATTTTAGTTTAAAACACACATCAAATAGCCAAAACCAAGAAAACAAGATCAAATTGTTTTCAAACATTAGGAAAATTTTCCATAATTCATTTTGGATGTATATAAATTGAATGCACATCAATCTGACACCTGATGTGGTCGGTGAGACTCAAAGTGCATGTATTCAATATAAAAGTGTTATTTTAATTTAAAACACACATCACTTACCAAAACTGAGAAAACAAGATTGGATTGTTCTCAAACATTAGTAAAGAGATCCATAATTCATTTTTCACATATATAATTTACCACATGAAAATATGACACATGATGTGGTCAGTATGACACAAAGTATGTGTTTTCAATATATGAGTGTCATTTTAATTTCAAACACATCACATAATCAAAACTGAGAAAACAAGATTGGATTTTTTTCAAAATTTAGTACAAAGGTATATAATTCATTTTTAATATATAGTAATTTCCCACATATCAATCTGACACCTGATGTGGTCAGTATGACTCAAAGTGTGCGTTTTCAATATAAAAGTGTCATTTTAGTTTAAAACATGTATCGAATGGCCAAAACTAAGAAAACAAGATTAGATTATTTTCAAACTTTAGGAAAAAAGTTCATAATTCATTTTTTATGTATAATAATCGACCTAACATCAATATGACACACAATGTGACCGATATGAATCAAAGTGTGTGTTTTCAATATAAAGGTGTTGTTTTAGTTTAAAACACACATCACTATCCAAAACCGAGAAAATAATCTTGAATTGTTTTCAAAATTTAGGACAATAATCCATAATTCATTTGTGAATTATAGAAATTGAACTCACATAAATCTGACACATGATGTGGTTAATATGACTCTAAATACATGTTTTCAATATATAACTATCATTTTAGTTTAAAATGTGCATTACATAGGAAAACTGAGCATAATAAGCTCAGATTATTTTCTCATCATTTTATCTATTATTACTTAATTAATTTACTTATCATTTTTATCTAATACTTATTTAGTTACTTTTTACAGAGATAATTATTAAAGATGAACAAGAAATGGTGTGTTAATTGAAGTCTTGTTCTCAAAAATAAGGTCCTCTTAAATTGGATCACATTCATAGTGAGTTTTTTATCACCACAGTTGTGATCTAATTCAATAAGACCTACTTTTGAGTACAATAAGAAATGGTATGATGTGTAAGAGTTGACCAAAACTCAATATTATACATGGTGTGTCTATTATGACTCAAATTATATGTTTTTAGTTTGAAATTGACACTTTTTGTTTAATTTATTTCTTTATAGTATTACTGACGTAAGAATTTTTTTCTTATATAGGTGTTGTAGAACCCCTATTTTGAGGTAATTAACCCTTTCTTATGTATTTTAAGTATATAAAGTGTTTGGGTTAAGTTTTTTAAGGTTTTAATAATTGTTTGATCTTGGATCATGTGGATATTTGGTGTCATGTGGTTGTCTTTGAGTTTTATTAGTTTGTCTTCTACTGTTTACTTTGATGTTAGTTTGTCTTCTATTGTGGTACTCTTTGGTTGGTTTTGATATAAATGAAATATTTGAGTTGTCTTTCATTTTTATCATGCATTATGTAGTGTTTTATCTATTTATGGTTGTTGTTTGGTTGTTTATCTTAAAAGGTAAAATCATCCCCAAAATTGTAAATTAATCTCTTGGCATTTATTTCCAGCCTTTAGCATCTTGGGGATGTTGATTAAGGCCAAGTAACGTCTCACCGCCCTTTAAATCCAATGATAAGAGATGTGATGTTATAAGAATGATATGTTATTTGGTGCAATGTGAAATAATTTTTTTAAAATGTTGAAATTGTTTTCAAATGAAAGACTTTAAAAAGTTCATGATTGTGGTATTTTGAAAATGGTTTGATTTTTATAACCAAGTTGAAATTTTTAAAAAATGGTTTTAACATGGTAAAGGTTGATTTTAGAAATCATTGTTTTGATAGCATAATGTGGTAGAATTTGAAATGTTAAGCCTTCAATTGATAGAGAGTGAGACTTATGGTGTTTGTATCTGTATAGAAAATGGAACCCGGTAAGCATTATATAAACCAACTGGAAGAAGCTATGAAGAATGTGGTTGCATCTGATCCCCAGGTGAACCAACAGATGGTTCAGAGTATCATCCAAGTGTTTTAGGTTGTGGACATAGGTAACCTTAGGGATGATCCAAGACAATTGGATCATTATATCCATTTCTAGAATCATAATCCATCCATATTTCGAGGTGATTTAGAACCAAAAAAAGTGGAGGTGTGGCTAAATATGATGAATCATATCTTCGATTTCATTAGCATACCAATATATCTAAAATTCAATCTAGCGACATATATATTAGAGTATCTTTCACGTCAGTGGTGGGAACCAGATATGCATGATAAAGTGGATCGAGTCCTTGGTTGGGAGGATTTTGAAGAATTATTCAACAAAAAATTATATCCACACACGTTAAATATTAAAAGAATGATGGAATTATTTTGTTCAAAGTAGGAAAATCTATCTATCATAACTTGTGAAGATAAATTCATGAATTTAGTGTGCTTTTCACCTGAGGTTTCTGCTAGTGCATCCTTAAAGGTGTGCATCTTTGAATCGGGGCTGAGATAAGATATTTTCTTGAAGATATATGTGCTTTGTATTACAGATTATATAGAGATAGTGAATAAAGATATGGTGTCTGAATGATACATACTAGAAGTTAAAGGAGGAGGAAGTATGTTTATAACCATAGGAAATGGTGGTAACTCTAATGTTGGGAGAAATAAGAAGAGGGATACCTATTTCCAAGGTGGGATCATGACCCAAAATCAAATAGTCGGATCAGTGAACCTTCCTCCACGACCAAAGAGAAAAGAAGGATGTTTTCAATGTGGTTCACTTGACCACATAAATAAAGAATGTATGACACAACCTAATGTATGACACAGCTACAACCAGATGGGGAATATTCAGTGTTATTATCATAGTGCTCCGAGGTTAGGTGCTTGGGACACTTCTCTGGTGTTTCAAGCATCGTATGCTTAAACAGTGCAAGGGAATTAGAATCAATCTCATCAGAAGAAATATATCTATTCATGATGATTCTAGGAATACCATGACTCCTCAGGTAGGTAAATCTCAATAGTAAAACAATGAGCAAAGTGTTGCGATGAAGCAGTTATACAGAGTTGAACATGTTATAATGGATGATCAGTCTAGACCATCTAAGATGAAAGGTGTAATTATTTTGAATTCTACCATTATGAAAGTGTTATTTGACACTATTGCATCACATTCCTTTATTGTATCTCAAACTATTGATTTGCTGATTTTAAAACTTGATATTATGCCTTTTGTGATAAAACTTCAAACTCCTCCTAGTCAAATAGAATGTAGAGCCTTTATATGTAGATCATGTTCTATAACCATTGATGGATCCGAGATAAAATGGGATTTTTTTGTGCTTGAGATGTATGTATTTTATGTAATCCTGGGTATGGATTGGTTGACAATGTTCAAGGCTCACATTGATTGTTATAGCAGAATAATGAGTTTCGCGACTGAGGATGGCATCGAGCATCTCTTTAAAGGAGAAAGGAAGATAAATATAGGTGTAATAGGCTTGTTGTAACTAGTATTTGGAATAATCTCTTTCCAGTTGGTGGCGTTGACTTTTTCATTGATGGAAGAGATCAAGAATAATAGTTTCCCAATAGTGGTGAATCAGTTTCCAGATGTGTTTCTAAAAAAATTCTCTAGGTTACCACCGATAAGTGAAGTAGAGTTTACGATTGATCTCCTCCTAGGGACCAGTCATATCTCACTTCCATATTATAGAATGGAACCGAAATAATTAAGGTATTTTAAAGTGCATTTAGAAGAGCTGGAAAGAAAGGGTTTCATTTGGCAGAGCATGTGTCTGTGGGCAGCACTAGTCTTGTTCATTAAGAAGGAAGATGTAACTCCAAGGATATGTGTAGATTATCATAATCTTGATAAATTTATGATAAATAATATATATCTAATTCCACGCATTGATGATCTGTTCGATCAATTAATATAATCATAGTGGTTCTCTAAGATTGACTTGCAATCAAGATATCACCAATTACGAGTCCGGAAGGAGGATATTCAGAAGACAGCTTTCAAAATAAAATATAGACATTATGAATATGTGGTAATAAATTTTGATCTTATGAATTCACCAGTGGAATTTATAGCATTGATGAATTGTATATTTCAGTGATATTTGGATTCTTTTTTTGTGGTGTTTGTAGATGACATCTTGGTGTATTCAAGGATAAGGGTTGAACTTGAGAAACACTTGGAGACAATGTTGGAATCATGTGAGATCATCAGTTGTATGTCAAACTATCAATTTGAAATTTTTTGATATAATAAGTATGTTTTATTTTCCATGTAATTTTTTAAATAGGTGTTTTAGTGGATCTGGAGAATATAGAAGTTGTTATCTCTTGGAAACATCCAAATAATGTATTTGAGATATGAAGTTTTCTTGGTCTAGTTGGTTATTACTAATGCTTTGTTTGTGATTTATCATGAATATAATCACCTATTAAAACTTTTACAAAGAAGAATGTTCCATTTCAATGGAGTAAGGAATACTAAAAAAATCAAGAACTAAAGGTTTTCCTTACATCTGCACCAATCTTGATTTTTCTAAAATCAAGACAAGGGTATGTGGTGTATTGTGATGCTTTAGGATTAGGGTTGGGGTGTGTTCTCATGAAAGGATACCATGTTGTTTCCTATGGTTCAAGGTAGTTTTGAGTTCATGAGAATAACTACTCAACACGTGATTTGGATTTATCTGCAGTCATCCATGCTTTAAAGGCTTGGCATTATTACCTCTTTGGTGAGAAAATTATTGTGTGTACGGATCATAGGATATTGAAACATATTTTCTCACAAATGGATTTGAATCTGATACAAATAATATGGATTTATTATCTACAAATTTTTGAATTTGACTTGATGTATACACTGGGTAATGGCAGTTCGGGGGTCGATGCATTGAATGGAAAGTTGTATGATCAGTTGGAAAAAGAAGATTCGGATGAGTGGTAGTTGATGTTTTTCCTAGCTGAAATGAGTTTGGAATGTGAAGAATGAGGTAATGTCTTAGTTTTATTTCATATTTCCTTGATTCCTAATTTGTTAAATATGGTTAAAGATGCACAGACGTTTGATTTAGAATGTGTTGTGATGAGTTCAAAACTCAATAATGGAGAGACCATTGAGGGGTGGATGCTAAATGAGAGTTCAGTGTTGTGGTTCAAAAATTATATGGTCTTACTTATGTATTTTCATGAACAACTTCTTTATGATTACTAATATTTGAGATGGGATGTTCATCCTGGAATACAGAATATGCACAAGGCATTGAAAGTGCAGTTTTGTTGGATCGACATGAAACAGAAGGTGGTTGAGTTTGTTTCAAGGTTCTTAACTTTTCATAAAGTTAAGGAAGAGTGTCACTAACCAAAAGTTATATTATATTCATTACCCATAACTATTTTTAAATGAGATCATATAGCTATGAATTTTGAAATAGTCCTCCTAATAACAGTTCCGAAACACGATGCCATATGGGTGATAGTGGATCAGCTCACGAAGTCAACACATTTCATTCCTATTCATGAATATCATGTGGTGGAGGACTTGTCAAAAATCTATATTCGGGGAAGTCATAAAGATCCATGGAATAGAAGTTTCAATCATATCAGACAAAGATCTGAGGTTCGCATCTCATTTCTATAAATCCTTATAGAGATCCCTTGGGAGTCAGCTGACCATGAGTATGGCGTATCATCCTCAGACAGATGGGAAATCTGAAAGGATGATACAAACTTTGGAATAAATTTTGTGAGCTTGTGTAATGTATTTTGGTGTCTCATGGGAAGATCATGTGTCATTAGTGGAGTTCTCGTATAACAACAGTTATTAGGACTCGATGAAAATGGCTCAATTTGAAGCATTGTATGGGAATACTTTTCAGTCTCTACTTATTTATGTGGAAACATGTGAGAATTCATTAGTTGGGACAAGCCTTGTCTAATAAACAATTGAGAAAATTCAATTGATCAAGAAATGGATGGAAATGTAATAGATTCATCAGAAATCATATGTGAATCAGCGTCAATGACCATTGTCGTTCATAGTGAGTGATCATGTGTTCTTAAATATCTCTCCAAGGATTGGACATCATCATTTTGGGAAATAGGTTGAGTTATCTCCTCAATACATATTCCATTTTGAGATAATGTAATGGGTTGGTGAGGTGGAAAATCATTTGTAATTTCCACCATAGTTTAGTGTAGTGCATAATGTATTCCATGTATCTCAATTGAAAAAGTAACAGCCTAATCCTGACCATGTGATCAGATGGGGTCACATTGACCTAGATCTAAATGCTTCATTTATTCACATGTCAGTTTGGATTTTTCATAAGTAAGATAAATTCTTGCATGTAAAAATCATTGGTCGAGTGTGGGTTTTATGGAAACATGTTCAGATCCAGGAAGAGACTTGTGAACATGATAAGAAAATTAAAGAGTAATAGCCAGAACTCTTTTAGGGCAATGATAGTTTTCTACTTTCCGAGGATGGAAACACTAAAGGTGTGGAGAATTTAGCACCATAGGTTTTAGTTAATTAACCCTTATTTTATGTATTTTAAGTATATAAATTTTTTGGGTTAAGTTTGGGAAGGTTTAAAGAATTTTTGGATCTTGGATCATGTGGAGATTTGGTGTCATGTGGTTGTCTTTGAGTTTTATTAGTTCTCATTCCACTATTTACTTTGATTTTAGTTTTTCTTCTGTTGTGGTAGTCTTCGGTTGGTTTTGATATAAATTAAATGTTTGAGTTTTCTTTCATTTTTATTATTCATCATTTATTGTTTTATCTGGTTATGGTTGTTGGTTAGTTGTTTATCTTAATAGGGAAAATTGTCCCCCAAATTGTAAATGAAGCGCTCGACATTTTTTGTCAGCCTTTAGCATCTTAGGGATGTCGCTTAAGGCCAAGTAAAATCTCAATTCCCTCTCAAGCCAATGATAAGGGGTGGGATGTTACAGGTGCATTTCTTGAGTTGGGGTGGTTTGTTCGGCAACTAATAGCATGACTAGGGTTGGGGGGAAAAGGCAAATGAACATTGATGTTTTTTAATATTTGTGATAAATTGAACTTAATCATGTAATTGTACAAACCAATGTTTGAAATATCTATAATATAGTGTTTTTATTGTACTTGTGTTGTAAATTTTATTTCAATTAAGTTTTGTATTTTATTTTCTTTTTTCTCCCTATTTTTTCTACTGTAATGTGCTGTAATTTTGATATCACACTGCAGCAGTATGCCCCTTTATCTATGCTAGTAATAGTGTTGATAAAGTGACCCTTTATCAACACTATCAAAAGCACTAATAAAGATATTATTTGTTATTTCTAGGAAAATTACTAATAAATGGATCCTTTATCAGCGCTAAACTAGCGCCGATAAAGGACACCCTTTTTTGGTGCTATTTTTTTAGTGTTGATAAAGGCGTAGGTCTTTTAAGGGCACTCTGATTGTTAGAGTTTTTTATGCTGATAAAGTCTTATTATAGAATTGTTAAAGGCCTTATGTTTATTAGTGTAAATCATGAAAATCTAGATTAGATTTATTCCTAAACTCACATTCCCTTAGACACATCAAATACATGATGCTAGTGAAAAGAGGGTTGATGAGTCTTGTAAGACTTGTAAAGCATTGCGTTATCTATTTGAGACATGCTTTCAAATAGTGACATTAACCCCTAACCATATACCAAATGTAATGAAAAATGGATATCATATGATTTATAATATGAAAGAAAACCATTGTGTCACAAAACATGTGTTTACATGATAAGAGTTTGTTAAGGCTAAATCAATAAACAAACTTGCATAAAGAAAAACACAAAGTGCATATAAGGTAATTATCCTAAAGATTTATAAGGATATGACATGAATCCCAAAGGTAAAAAACTTATGATAAAGTGAAAGAATACAATTCTATAAGAGGATGAACATATCTATTTGATACAGTGGGAGCAAGATTGACTTGGGTATAGTAAAGACTCGAGATGAAAAAAATAGTTGACATGGTAACAAGATCCACAAGAGTTTGTGGAAAACAAATGTTCCAGAGACACATATTATGTAGGAAAGGTTAAACGAATAGAAATGGTTTTATGTTCACTATGGTGGGTGATATATTATTCATTATGAATAATGAATATTTATCCTATAAGGATGTAGTAAATTGAAATAATATAAAATGATAAGTGAATATGAATTCAGAAAAATGGATTCCATATACCAAAATTGAGACTGTGTTTTGGTATTTTCTCTAGTTGGTGTAGATCCATTGGTGAGTATTCAATAGAAATTGTACATGGATGGTACCAGTGTTGTACCAATAAATCTCGTTGTTTATACCATGTCTTTAGGCTTAAATCAATTTGAATTCTATTTTCACAACAACTATTTATGATCATTACAACAGTTATTGAATGTCAATACCATCTTCTTTTGGATTAGATCTTATGGAAGTTTTTTGTATGGCATGACTAGAAAGGGTGGATGAAACCAAATAAAGATAATAAGGGATTCAAGTTATAGATATCCATTTTTGGATTAAATTATGCATCATGATCATAGAATATTCGCATGAAAAAAATAGTTTCTAGGTGCAAGAGGTTGGTGGGAGCATCATAGATTTCCAAGTAAAATATGCTAAGAACACATAGAAAACAATTATTATTCTTACAGTTAGTTATGACTAGATTAAAAGAATATCTCCAAAGATTATCATAAAGTAGTAACTTGCGTTCTAGGAAACAGGACCTACTGAGTTAGATTTATGGGTTGCTAGACCAAGTCAAATTACATATAATGATGAGGTATTGAAAAATACAAGTTGAAACAATTCAAGTGAGAATTATTTTCAATGACACATGACATAAATCTCTTCAAGAATACATGTATAATACATTTGAGGAGATTAAAATGTGAATCATAACACCATACGCTTATGTGATAGATCTAAAACATATTCCATGTTACGTACTATGTATGATAATGCCAACACATTAATTATGGTAGGAAGATATCAGATAAATCCAAGAGAACTGTATAGAAAGAAATTGGGACTATCCAATAGTACTTTAGAAATTACAAAGGATATGTATGTAGTATGGGAGAGGAAGGAACACTAGTTTCAAATGGGGAAAAACTAATCTCTGTATAGATAATTTGAATTAATATCAAAATTAGGTTAAGGAAATTAGCAAGAGTAACTCATTAAATCCCATGAAATACATATCTACAAATACTGAGTATGTTTTAGCTTCAAATGTAGCAAAATAAGCGATATTAAATATGCAACGATTTGTTTAAGTTCTTGAAATTGTATCTTGATGGTAATGTATCATTAATATGATAATTTTACAACAAAGGTATGAGCCAAGATGACATGTTTATAATAAACTGCTACAAATTTGGGTTTATTTAGTGCTGGCTAAAATCAATGATAAAGGATACATTTATCAGTGATAAAAAAAGTGCTAATAAAATATCACCTTTATCAACACTTTTTCTAGAGCAGATAAAGGTTGTCTTTATCAGCACTAGTTAAAGCACTGATAAAAAGAAATTGATCCATGACTATAAGTCCCACATCAAACTTGTAGACTGTAGTACCCCCGGTTTCTGGTAAGTAACCCTTGTTTTATGCTTTTTAAGTATATGAAGCATATGATAAATGGTTGGGAAAGTTTGGAGACTTTTAAAAGTGTTAAAGGGTAAAAAAAATGGTGATGCATGGGCTTCGCATGGGTTGCCCAAACCGTGTGGAAGCTGTGCAGGTGGTGGTCACCTTGGACAGAGGAGACTGCACGGTGTGCGCATAGTTTGGGAAAACCGTGCGAGGAGGCCATGCAGAGTGCCCCTTCTAAGCAGTGACTACCACACGGTTAGCACAAGATTTGCCTAGCCATGTGGACTAACCGTGTGCGGGGTCAACTTAGATCCTATTTTTAAGTATCTAATCCATTTTATCATTTAACCCACTCGTTTTTGCTCTAAGACATCCCTAACTCAGGATTTCTATCTGGTGAAGGTGGGAGAACACTTACCAGGTGTTTTGGAAGCAATTCGGAGTTTTGACTTGGCATTTAGAGGCCGGTTGATCGAGGTAAGTCTCATTTCCTTTAGTTTTCTTAGATCTCTTTCTTCCCTCTTGATGGATCCTTAGATATACGCCCAAGGTGGGTAGATATAAGGTAGTGGATAACTTTTAAGTCGGGTTTTGTTTTTGTTGGTACTAGGGGAAGGAATCTAAGGAGGTTTCGGGGAGTATTTGACTCGGTTTTGTTGGAGTTCTTTGTTCGTTGGTTGGTTTCGCCTAATTTGTTGAAGTAGGTGGCTTCACTCCCAATTCCTCTTTCTTAGAACTTGAAGGATTAGTTTCAAATTGTTTTCCTTGATTGAAATGGTTTTTTTATCTGTTGTGAAAGAATGGTTGAAACCCCTTTTTAGTAATGGGTGATGGAAATTGTGTGTTTTTGGAAAGTGTTTGTTGAAGTGAATTTAAAATTGTGATTTTAAACTAGTTGTGGTGTTTATTCTTGAAAAAAATGGTTTTCAATAAAAGGTTTGATGCTTTATTGAAAGGTTTTGAACACACTTGGTTTTGGAATGGATTTACATGGGTTGTGGTGTGTGTTCATATGCATTGGGATGGATAAGGGCAAGAAGTACCCCCATCAAAAGGTTGGGATGGATAAGGGCGAGAAGTACCCACATCCAAAGGTTGGGATGGATAAGTGTGTGAAGTACCTCCGTCAAGGTAGTCCACTAAGTGACGGCTTAGTGGAAGGATAACTCACCACTCGTGAGTATAGGGAGATCCAGGTTGCATGCATGGTTGGTTGTGTGGATTTGTGAAATGGAAATGTGAATTTGATTGGAAACTTTGCTTAGTTTCTTCTCTTGAGAAAGATGGGTTTTGTTAGAAAATGATTTTGACATGGAACTTGTTATATTGTGAACTATTTTGGAATTTTTTTATATAAATTGTTTTATATAAATGTGCTAACATGTTTTATCCTAGAGGCATGGGTGGGGAATTCATCGGGGAAAACCTACTGAGTTTCATTACTCACCCCCTGCTTTGGCAGGTTGGTGCTTTTGCAGATGTCATATACTGGGATGTTGGAAAAGGTAAAGTGTCACATGTTTATAGCAATACTTCGTGATACTTGGGTTGGTTCATGATGTTGGAGCTTGGAGCTTGTGGAACATGGAGTTGGGTTGTTTTCTTGTAGTCTTTTAATTTTACTTTCCACTGTTTACTATGATTTAGTGTTCGTTTCTACTGTGGTACTCTTGGTTGGTTTATGATAAAAATAAATGGTTGAGTTGTCTTAGATTTTATCATGCATCATTTAGTTGATTAGTTTGGTTATGGTTATTGGTTCTGGGTTAATTCCTAAAGGGTAAATCATCCCCCACTTGTATTCGAAACCCTTCGGTATTTATTGCCAGCCTTTAGCGTCTTGGGTATGTCGCTTAAGGCCTAGTAATAACTCGTTGAACTCTCAAGAAAATGGGAATTGGTGGGTCATTACAAATGGTGTTAGCTTTTTAGGTCCTTGCCTAACAAGTGGTCATCGATGTTCTTGGTCTTGGAGTTGAAATTCATTCTGTTTAATCCTTGGGTCGAAATCTTAGACAGGAGTAGGATTGTCGGAACTTGAAATTTATATCATAAAAGGACGTAGCTAACTTGTTTATACTGAACTTCAAGTTACCAGGGAGTTGGGTACGTAAGTGTTTTGGAGACACTTATAGGATAACAAATCTCATTTTAATGGGTTTATCCAATGAGATGATCATGACATGCATTAGAGTAATGATTTCCCACTAGGAGTGCATATATCATTTTGAGAAATGGATTATGGTTTGATGCAAAATCATGATTTCTGAAAGTTTTAAAATTGTTTTCAAATGAAAGATTTTGAAAAGAGAACGGTTGATTTATTTTGAAAATAGATTGATTTTCAAAAGAAAGAAAAAAAATTAAATGGGTAAATGTGGAAAAATCTTCATGGTTTGAAATCAATGTTGTGATAGTGATGTGATAGAAATTGAAATGCTAAGCTTTCAGTTGCTAGTAAGTGAGACTAAAGGTGTGTGTTTTTAACATTGGTATAGAAAATGGAACCTATTAGGCATCGTATAAACCAAAGGGAAGAGGCCACAGATAATGTGGTCGCACTTGAGCCACAGGTGAACCAGCAGCTAGTACAAAGTATAGTTCAATCATTTCAGGCTGTGGAAATGGGGAATCTAAGGGATGAGTCAAGGCATGTAGACCATTCCATCCAGTTCCAGAAGAAGAATCCACCCATCTTTCGGGGTGATTCTAAACCAGAAAGGGCAGAGGTGTGGCCGAGTAGGATGAATTGTATCTTCGATTTCATCGGCACACCAGCAGAACTGAAAGTAAAGTTGGGGATGTATATGCTGGAGGATCTTGCACGACAGTGGTGGGAGCTAGTGGTGCAGGCTAAGGTGGATCAAGGCCTGGGCTGGGAGGAATTTGAGGAATTGTTCAATAAATAATTCTATCCTCACACGTTCAAGATCCATAGGATGATGGACTTTTTCATCCTGAAGCAGTAGAATCTCTCTGTCATGGATTATGCGGATAAATTCATGAATTTAGTGCGCTTTGCACTGAAAGTTGCTGCAAGTGCATCACTGAAGGCACGCATCTTTGAATCAGGGTTGCGACAGGAGATTCTCTCGAAGATAGTTGTGCTCTGTATTACGAATTATAAGAAGATGGTAAACAGAGCAACAGTAGCTGAAAGAGACATCTTAGGAGTTATGGGAGGAGGAAGTATGATGATACTCACGGGAACGGGTGGGAACTCTAATGCTGGGAACAAGAGGAAGAGGGACACCTACTTCCAAGGTGTGAGTACGAATCAGAATCAGACGGTTGGATCGATGAATCTTCCTCTACGACCCATGATGAAAGCTAGGTGTTTTCAATGTGGCTCAATTGATCACATGAAATGAGAATGTACAGCACCACCGAGAGCATGCCACAATTGCAATAAGATGGGGCATCTTCGGCAATATTGTCGCAGTACTCCACGGTCGGGTGTTCGTGACACTTCTCAGGTGTCTCAAGCATCTTATGCTTCGAAAGGGAGAGGACAGAAAAATCAGTTGCACCAATAAAACAGAACTAGCTACGGTGATTCCAGGAATACCATGACTCCTCAGGCAGGGCAATCTCAACGAGGCAATAAGGAGAAAAGTGCAGCAACAAAGCAATTGTATGGAGCTGAACAGGTGATTTTGGATGACCGGTCTGGACCATCTATGGTGATAGGTATGATTCTTTTGAATTCTACCCTCATTAAAGTGTTATTCAATACCGGTGCATCACATTCTTTTCTTGCTTCTCATATTGCTGACTTTCTGAACTTAAAACTTGAAATGATACCTTCTGTGATAAAACTTCAAACTCCTCTTGGTGAAAGAAAATGCAGAGCCTTCGTGTGTAGAGCATATTCTATAATAGTTGATAGAGCTGAGATGGAATGGGATTTCTCTATACTGGATATGGATGTCTATGATATAATCATGGGTATGGATTGGTTGATAGAGTTTAGGGCTCACATCGACTGTTATAGCAGAACAATCAGTTTCGTGACTGAGGATGGCATTGAGCATCTCTTTAGAGAAGAAAGAGTGGTGAAGGTAGGTGCAACAAGCTTGTTGTCACCAGTAGTATAAACAATCTCTTACCATTTGGCTGTGTTAAACTTGTAATCGATGGATGAGATCACGAATAACAGTTTTCCAGTAGTGGCGGATCAATTTCCTGATGTTTTTCCTGAAAACTTCTCAGGGTTACCACCTGTAAGAGAAGTGGAGTTTACGATTGATCTCCTTCAAAGGACCAGTCCTATATCACTTCCATATTATAGGATGGAACCAATAGAGTTAAAGGAATTTAAAGTGCAGTTGGAATAATTAGAAAACAAATTTTTTATTTAGCCAAGCATTTCTTCGTGGGCAACACCAGTTTTGTTTGTAAAGAAAGTAGATGTAACTTTGAGGCTATGTGTGGATTATCATAAACTTAACCAAGTTATGATAAAGAATAGATATACACTTTCACGCATTGATGACTTGTTTGATCAATTGAGGGGATCTCAATGGTTCTCTAAGATTGACTTGCAGTCAGGATATCACCAGTTGCGAGTTCGGAAGGAGGATATTCTGAAGACAGCCTTCAGAATTAGATATGGACACTACGAATATGTAGTCATGCCTTTTGGTCTTACGAATGCACCAGTAGTCTTTATGGAATTGATGAATCAGATATTTCAGCAACATCTGTATTCTTTTGTTGTGGTGTTTGTGGATGACATATTGGTGTATTCAATAACAAGGGATGAGCATGAGAAACACTTAGTGATAGTGTTGGAAATCCTGAGAGACCATCAGTTGTATGCCAAATTATCAAAGTGTGATTTCTGGATACAAGAGGTACGCTTTCTAGGCCATGTTGTTTTTGATAAGAGTGTTTTAGTGGATCCATAAAAGATAGAAGTTGTTCTTTCTTGTAAACCACCGAAGAATGTCTTTGAAATACGAAGTTTTGTTGGTCTAGTTGGTTATTATCGACATTTTGTGCGTGACTTCTCACGACTAGCTTCGCCTATGACAGCATTGAAAAATAAGAACAATGCATTTCAATGGACTAAGAAATGTCAGAGATCTTTTCAAGAATTGAAATTTTTCCTTACATCAGCACCCATCTTGATTTTTCTGAAATCAGGACAGGGGTACATGGTGTATTGTGATGCTTTAGGATCTAGGTTGGGATGTGTTCTCATTCAAGGAGACCATGTTGTTGCTTATGGATCAAGACAGTTGAAAGAGCATGAAAAGAACTACCCAACACATAATTTGGAGTTAAATGCAGTTGTAAATGCCTTGAAGACTTGGCATCATTATCTCTTTGGTGAGAAATTTACTGTGTTTACAGATCACAAAATATTGAAACACATTTTTTCACAGCGAGATTTGAATCTGAGGCAAAGGAGATTGATGGAGTATCTCCAGATGTTTGACTTTGACTTGATGTACACACCAGGAAAAGGGAATTCGATGGAGGATGCATTGAGTAGAAAGTTATATGCTCAGTTGGAGAAATAAGCTTCAGACGAATGGAAGTTGATGTCAGTCTTAGCCAACATGCATGTGGAATGTAAAGATCGAGGTGATGTTGTTGTTTTATTTTCAACTAAACTTGTTCCTGATTTAGTAAAGATGATCAAATAATCACAAAGAGATGATGCAGAATGCCTGGTTTCAAGTTCAAAACTCAATGGTGGGGAGACCATTGATGGATGGAAACTTGATGAAGGTTCAGTTTTATGTTTTAGAGATCGGATGGTTGTACCTATGGTTTTTGAGGAAAAACTCCTTTATGCCTACCACCATTTGAAATGGTTTGTACATACAGGTACATAGAAGATGTATAAGGCATTGAAGGCACAGTTTTAGTGGAGCAGCATGAAAAGGAAGGTGGCCAAGTTTGTCTCACGGTGCTTAACTTGTCATCGGGTTAAAGCAGAGCATTAGAGACCAGCTGGTATGTTATAGTCTTTACCTATCCCAGTGTGTAAATGGGAACAGATAGCAATGGATTTTGTTACGGGTCTTCCTAGAACGGTTCAGAAACACAATGCCATTTGGGTGATAGTGGATCGTCTAACCAAGTCGGCCCATTTCATCCCTATTCGTGAAACTCATACGGTGGAAGATCTCTCAAAAATCTATATCCAAGAAGTGGTAAAGAGACATGGTGTACCAGTTTCTATAGTCTCAGATAGAGACCCTAGGTTCACATCTCGTTTCTTGAAATCATTACAGCAAGCCCTTGGAACTCAGTTGACTATGAGCACGGCGTATCATCCTCAGACAGATGGGAAATCTGAGCGGACGATAAAAATGTTGAAAGACATGTTGCAGGCTTGTGTACTGGATTTTGGTGACTCATGGGAGGAGCATATACCCTTAGTGGAGTTCTCATACAATAACATCTATCAAGCCTCGATACGCATGGCTCCTTTTGAAGTATTGTATGGGCGTCCTTGTCATTCTCCACTATGCTAGGTGGAAATGGGTGAAACTTCACTAGTTGGGCCGAGCCTTTTCCAAGAAACAACGGAGAAGATTTATTTGATTATAAAGAGGATGGAGACGGATCAGAGTCGTCAGAAATCATATGCAGATCATCATCGAAGACCATTGACTTTCGTTGTGGTTGATCATGTCTTCTTAAGAATCTCTCCAAGGCTTAGACATCGTAATTTTGGGAAGCAGGGCAAGTTATCTCCTAGATACATTAGCCCTTTTGAGATACTGGAATGGGTTAGAGATGTGGAATATCGGTTGGCATTACCACCACAGTTTAGTGTAGTGCATAATGTGTTCCATGTATCTCAGTTGAAAAAGTATCAGCCTGATCCTGACCATGTGGTCAGATGGGATCATGTTAACCTAGAGTCGGATGCTTCATTGATACATATCCCGGTATGGATTGTGGATAGGAAAGAGAAAGTCTTACGTGGAAAAAGTATCGGTCTAGTGCGGGTTTTGTGGCAACATGGTCAAATTCAGGAAGAGACTTGGGAACATGAGAAAGAGATGAAAGAGTAGTGGCCAGAACTCTTTTAGGCAAGCGATGGTTTTCTACTTTCCAGGTACGGAAAGGACAATGGTGGGGAGAATGTATTACCCCCGGTTTTTTGTAAGTAACCCTTGTTTTATGCTTTTAAAGTATATGAAGCATATGAGAAATGGTTGGGAAATTTTGGAGACTCTTAAAAGTGTTAAAGGGAAGAAAAAAAGTGGTGATGCACGGGCTTTGCACGGGTTGCCCAAACCGTGCAGAAGCTGTGCAGGTGGTGGTCACCTTGGACAGAGGAGACCGCATGGTGTGCGCACAGTTTGGGAAAACCATGCGAGGAGGCCGTGCAGAGCGCCCCTTCCAAGTAGTGACTACCGCACGGTTAGTGCATGATTTGCCTAGTCGTGCGGACTCACCGTGCGCGAGGTCAACTTAGATCCTATTTTTAAGTATCTAATCTGTTTTATCATTTAACCCACTCGTTTTTGCTCTTATATTGCCCTAACTCGGGATTTCTCTCTAGTGAAGGTGGGAGAACACTTACCATGAGTTTTGGAAGCGATCTGGAGGTTTTCCTTGGCGTTTAGAGGCTGTTTGATCGAGGTAAGTCTCGTTTCCTTTAGTTTTCTTAGATCTCCTTCTTCCCTCTTGATGGATCCTTAGATCTACACCCAAGGTGGGTAGATCTAAGGTACTGGATGACTTTTAAGTTGGGTTTTGGTTTTTTTGGTACTAGGGGAAGGAATCTAAGGAGGTTTCAGGGAGTAGTTGACTCGGTTTTGTTGGCATTCTTCGTCCGTTGGTTGGTTTCTCCTAATTTGTTGAGGTAGGTGGCTTCACTCCCAATTCCTATTTCTTAGAACTTGAAGGATTAGTTTCAAATTGTTTTCCTTGATTGAAATGGTTTGTTTATCTGCTGTGAAAGAATGGTTGAAACCCCTTTTTAGTAATGGGTGATGGAAATTGTGTGTTTTTGGAAAGTGTTTGTTGAAGTGAATTTAAAATGGTGATTTTAAACTGGTTATGGTGTTGCTGCTTGAAAGAAATGGTTTTCAATAAAAGGTTTGATGCTTTATTGAAAGGTTTTGAACACACTTGGTTTTGGCATAGATTTACACGGGTTGTGGTGTGTGTTCGTATGCATTGAGATGGATAAGGATGATAAGTACCCCCATCAAAAGTTTGGGATGGATAAGGGTGAGAAGTTCCCCCATCCAAAGGTTGGGACAGATAAGGGCGTGAAGTACCCCTATCAAGGTAGTCCACTAAGTGACGGATTAGTGTAAGGATAACTCACCACTCACGAGTATAGGGAGGTCCAGGTTGCATGCATGGTTGGTTGTGTGGATTTGTGAAATGGAAATGTGAATTTGATTGGAAAATTTTCTTGGTCGCTTCTCTTGAGAAAGATGGGTTTTGTTAGAAAATGATTTTGACATGGAACTTGTTATATTGTGAACTTTTTTGGAATTGTTTTATATAAATTTGATAACATGTTTTATCCTAGAGGCATGGGTGGGGAAGTCATCAGGTAAAACCTAATGAGTTTCATTACTCACCCCCTTCTTTGGCACGTTGGTGATTTTGTAGTTGTCATATACCGGGATGTTGGAAATGGTAAAGTGTCACATGTTTATAGCACTACTTTGTGATACTTGGGCTGGTTCATGATGTTGGATCTTGGAGCTTGTGGATCATGGAGTTGGGTTGTTGTCTTGTAGTCTTTTAATTTAACTTTTCGCTGTTTACTCTGATTTAGTTTTGGTTTCCACTGTGGTACTCTTGGTTGGTTTATGATAAAAATAAATGGTTGAGTTGTCTTAGATTTTATCATTCATCATTTAGTTGATTATTTTGGTTATGGTTGTTGGTTCTGGGTTAATTACTAAAGGTTAAATCATCCCCCACTTGTATTTGAAACCCTTCGGCATTTATTGCCAGCCTTTGGCATCTTGGGGATGTCGCTTAAGGCCTAGTAATAACTTGTTGAACTCTCAATCCAATGGGAATTTGAGGGTCATTACATAGACATTTAGCTGATTTTTTATATATAGTTTTACAACATTATCACCTCAGAAGTCTATTGTGGAGATGGGCCCCTGCATACACGCTATACACACCTAAATGGGCTCGTGTCGACACGCACAGGCCCTCGTGGTCCTTGGTCCACCCTATGATTGTTGCACACTATGAGTACCACTCTTCTACTACCGTTTAGTAGGTCTTACCTATTGGGATGACCTTTAAGGTTGAGTTCTAGCTAAGTTGGAATTTTTTTTACCTAAAAAGTGTAAATCAGTTTAGGTACAATTCCAATAGAATTTCATAATTAAATTCTTATTTCATATATAAAAATATATATTGATATATATACACACACTAATTATTAATTTTTAATTTATATATATATATATATATATATATTAAATTTATTCATTTTAATTTTTATTTGTTTAATATTTTTTAAATTTTATTCATTTTTAATATTTATTCATACTTAAATTCTTATTTCATATATAAAAATATATATATTGATACACACACAAATGCTCACACTCTATTTATTACTTTTAAATTTAATATATATATAAATATATATTGATTTTTATTTGTTTAATATGTTTTAAAAAAATCATTTTTAATATTTATTCATAATTAAATTCTTATTTCATATATAGAAATATATATTGATATATATACACACATACTGTTTATTTATTTTTAATTGATATATATATATATATATATAAACACACACACATATATATATATATATTAAATTTGTTTGATATTTTTTAAAATTTATTCATTTTTAATATTTATTTATATTTATTTATTAATATTTAATATGTTTCTAATAGGTAAATTTTATTCATTTTTTATATTTTTATTTGATATATATTATTTATTACTTTTTAATATTTTTTTGAATTTATTCATTTTTAATATTATTTATTCATTAATAATCTTGATTATTTTTTAATTTTTTTGTAATTTATTCATTTTAAAATTCTCATTGTTCGATATTTTTGTAATTTTATCCATTTTTTATATTTATTTATACATGTGTATTTATTAAAATTTAATGTTTGTGTGTGTTTGTTTATTTTCATTTCAACGTATATTCATTTTTACTTTTTAATAATCTATATAATTAATAACACATGTTCATTTTTGTAATATTTCTGTAATTTACTAATTTTTTAATTATTAAATTTAACTTTTTTTAACATTCATTATTTTATTATTATTTTGTATTATTTATTTACTAATAATGTTACTTATTTTTTACTTTTCTTCATAATTTAATTGGTTTTAATATTTATTCTTTTAAGATTTTTTAATTTATTCATTTTTAATATTTATTTATACATATTTATTCATTAACATTTAAGTCTTTTAATACAGTTATAATGTACATATTTAATATGTATTCACTACATTTTATAATATATATTCATTTTTAATTTTTTTAATAATTTATATAATTAATAAATCTCATTCATTTTTTTAAACATTTTTGAAGTCTATTCATTTTTAATTATCAAATTTCACTCATTTATAACATTAATGAATTTAAGATTGTCTATTTAATAATAATGTTAATTAATTTTTACCATTTTAATTATATATTCATTTTTAATATGTATTCATTTAATATTTTTTTAATTTATTTTATATAGTTTTTATCAGCACCCCAAGAGAGCAGATAAATATAGGTTTTGTTGGTGCTAACATATATCCATATTTAATTTTTTTAATAATTTGTATAATTAATAAAACCTATCCATTTTTAAATATTTTAAATGTTTATTCATTTTAAATTATTCAATTTCACTCATTTTTTAAAAAGTATTTATATAATTATAAATAAATAATTATACATTTAAATAATTATAAAATAATTATAAATATATTTAAATAATAAATTTATTTATATAATAAATTTATTTACTATATTTATATATCAATAAATATATATAATTATATAAGTATATATAATTATATATAATTATATTAATATATTTATAATTATATTAATATATTTATAATTATATTAATATATTCATAATTATATACAAATATTTACAATTATATAAATATATTTATAAATATATTTATTTATAATTATAAATATAAATATATATCTATAATTATATTTATAAATAAATATTTACAATTATTTTAATTTATTTATAATTATATATTTTTATATTTATCTATAAATACATATTTACAATTCTTTAAATATATTTATAATTATATAAATATTTGTTTATAATTATATACATTTATATTTATTTATAAATATATAAGTTTATTTTTTTAATTATATTGATTATATTATTAAAAATTAATTATATAGATATTTATCGGCATTTTTTTAGGGGTGATAAAACATATCTTTATCAGTGCTAAAATTGTTGCGTTGATAAAGATGCATTTTTATTAGTGATGATGAAAATAGGTTTTGTCAGCTCTTTTTATTTTAGCACTGAAAGCAACTCTATTTATCAACACTTTTTAAGAAGCAGTGTTAAAATCTTTACAATCATTTAAATAGTACCCTAACATAGTTCTCTATCTCTCGTGACATTCAATCTCTCCCAAAGGTGAAGTTTTGTCATCCCTTCCCATCGAACATCTTGGATGAATCGTCACTTTCAAAACCCAAGGTATGCGACTTGTGATCCGTCATTCAAGAACTTTCATTATTTTAGCATTTTTAGTTCTTCTTTATCTGTTTTTAACTTTTACAAAGGGTTTGAATAGCATAGATGAACGATCTTATTTTTCCTTGATATACCTCTGTAATTCTCCACCCAATACCCTCACCTTGAGCCATTGTTGCTTCTCACTCTCCCCCACCCTTGCGTTTATTTTTCTTTGATTTACCTTATGATTCTACGATCCTACATCAACTCTGTATCATGTTTGGATTCCAGTTGATAAGCCAACACACACCATCCCACTACCATGGTTTCTACTAGTCCTATCATGTGCCTGGTTATCTGCTTCTTTTCTAGTATCAACCCATGCTTAGGATTTTCTCCTCTATGGAATCCTCATGCACTGGCCTCTCCTGTGCGGTTGCCTTGTCTTGATTCCCACTTCAAATATATTTTTCATTTTATATTTTCTAAATTTTTATACAAAAAAAATAAAATTTGAATGTATATATTTCCTTCCATTTAAATATAAAAAAACTCCCCATTTCATAGGTTCGTATATGCTACCTCCTTACTCTAAAATCCCTCATAACCTCCATCCTCAATCCACTACTCTATATGACTCCAATTGACCCTTAAAATTAGGAAGTTATTTCAAAATCCAATTTTTTTTATTAGAGTGAGATTAAGCTGAAGAGTTTATTCATTTTAGTTTCTTTAATATGTTACTATGTACTTTAACTATTCATATATTGAGGAAAAAAATTAAAAAATCCTATAATTACATATATAATATTATTCATGTTTTTAAATATTTCTAACTATTAAATTTATCATAATAATTTAATTTATATTATTTAAAATATTTATTGATTAACCCATCAAACATTATAAAAAATAGTTTTAAATTTTTATTTTTCCAACTTATATAAAGTGCGTCTTTAAAAAGAATGAAGGTTATTTTTTAAAATCATGTTTATTAATTTCATAAGAAAGTTTCAGATCAATATTAAGTAGGTTAATTCACCTATTTTTTCATTCATAGTTCCCTAGTTCTATAAATTTTCACTCGTAAAAGTTTTTCCCCCCCTACTAACCCTAATAAGGATTCCTTCCACTTTCATTTCACCATCGGTACTAATTAATAAGTGGGTCTTTCATTTCAATGTTTTCTTGCTTTTTTTCACTTGCATTCATTATGACCGCCATTATAAATTTCTTACTTCGATTGCATAGATCTCCCGGATGAATGTGGTTGTGGATGAGATATATAATCCTTCATCAATTAAAGGACCATGTATGTATTTTAAAAGATCTGCCCAATTATCATGTGTAAGGTGGTGATTTCAAATGATAAGTAGGCAGAGTTTTTGTAGTTCATAGATGGTAATCCACTCCAAGTTCCAAGTATTATTCCTACTCTAATGGATTAAAATAAAACAATTCTACCAATTTTCTTCCATTACTAGGTATAATAACCCCAAGCCTTTTAATATTTGCATTATCATGACATCTACGATAGGCATTCTACAACACAAACCGCTAGCTTCATGTTCAGTTAAAAACAACTTCTTGTAAAAATGATATAAAAAGTGAACATACACAATAGAAGTTCTGGATCATTATTAAGTAGACTTTAGGTTTATACTAGAAGTATACTTGTAAGATATTTATATATATATAATTCATGGGAAGAAGTGAAATTGTGATGTTAAATATTGAAAAGAATAAATAAAATAACAATAGGAGGAGATTGATGGATTAAAATAAGAGGCTGAAATACTAATAACTTTAAAAATCTAAAAAAACTAGAGAAATTTTTTAGATTAATACTAAAAATATGAGTATGATAGAATAATTTATGTATTTACATCAATAGTGAAAAAAATCATAAGTGGAAAGAAGTTACAGGGTATGAAGTGACTATGATAAGAATAAAACCTGATTATCAGATAAGACTCTCCACTCTTCTTATGACATATATAAAATTTATAATGTTATCCAATGAAAATGTGAAAGTAAAAAAAATAAATGATCCTAAAGGATACTTTATAATCAACTCCGCCCTCTTATTGTACTCCCAACTAGAAAAGTTACAGAAATCGTTTGAGATTTATTGACTCAACAATGGTTAGATTATTGAGATAACTTTGATATGATTGAGGTGTGGGAATACTTATGTTCAAAGAAAAAAATGGAATTGTGACCAATGTTTTTTTTAGATGAGGAATCCCATAACTCTATTAAAAGATCCACTTATATTGTCCTCCACTCTTTAAAATCGGTATCACAAACAACATTCAAAACATCCATATCTACTTCTGCATTGTTTAAACCTTGATCCCAGT
The DNA here is from genome assembly GCA_963277665.1 of Viscum album. Lineage (NCBI taxonomy): Eukaryota > Viridiplantae > Streptophyta > Magnoliopsida > Santalales > Viscaceae > Viscum > Viscum album. Next base: position 591,836,468 of record OY728142.1, on the reverse strand, counting down.
TTCCACTCTAACATTTTTTTAGGGTTGATTATCTTTTTTGGTTCCACTGAGGTTGAGTTTTGTTTTCAAGTGATCCCAGGTAGTTAGGATTATACTCCAATCATTAGTTTTAGATAAGGCTTTCTGATGATTCCACTGAGACACTTCTTCAACTTATATTGAAGTTTATTATTTCATCATTTTATAAAATATCATCAACTTTGGTTCCTAAGAACTGTATCAATGAAACGCCACCTGGCCCACCACATACTAAGTGAATAAATGAATAGACATTAATTACTCCCTCTTATTGGATCCCACCTGGAAAGGTTACTGAAACTATCCTATAATTACCGATATTTTTTCCTACACAACATCAAATCAAGAACCTGGACCAACAACCACATATTTACCCAAGGTTTTTTATTTTCATGTAACCATTTTGTAAAATGATAACTTGTCAGGAATCATCACTAATAATATTCAAATGTTGGGTTCCTCTTATTATAATTAACTATAACTTTCTACTTTGATTATAAATATATTTTGTTTATTTATTTATTTATTTATTGTAAAAAATGAACATTTTATGAACCTAATAGGATAGACATGAATTGAAAATGGATGTACTATAATCACATGACAAGAGTATTGTGACATTCCAAACCTAGGTTCTACTCAAAGGTTCCCTGATTCTGGTTGGCTGCATGGCCTCAGGAAAATCTCTTTGAATTCCAGAGGCTGCCGACTAACAATAAGGGCTTAGGGTGTATCTGTGGAGAGACTATTACCTTATTACAAGAGTGTAGCACAATGGATAAAAGTAATAACAGGTAAATAGTATAATAAATATAGAAGTTAATAACAACTCATGAAATAGATAATAATCAACTATAACTAGAAGCTGAATCACATACAAAAATATGATACATGTCATGTCTCTATAAAACTGGAAAACATGGATACAAGGAAGAAGACAATACATGTTATACAAAAGAAGCAAAAATAATCCAAAACCATCCAAGCATCCCAAGATCCAGCTTGATCATTGGCTACCAAGATCCATCCTAAGCAAGCAAGAAATATCAAGTGTCCAAGGTGGGACACTTCCCTTTGTCAACTCTTGTATACATGTAATCTGCCTGGGTACCAATGGCGACCCAAATAGGGAGTGAGATAAATCTCAATAGGACACCACCAATAGTGTCTATAACATCTAGTTTGTGTAATATAAACTAAAATAGTGTGCAGGTATGCATATATAAAAGTAAGGTAGTGTATTAATGTAAATACCCAAGTACCTTCTTTAGCCTCATATGTTGTCTGAACATGTAAAATTTTCATTAATTAATTATGTTACAGTTTATATAGTAAGTCTCATGAGGTATAACCAGCACTGACATCATAACATGATAGTATGATAATAATAATGATAAAGGATCCAAGATATAACAAGGCATCCATTATGATGATGATAATAATGAAGAGGATCCATGGTAATAACCAAGGAATCCTTGACCTTAGGGGTCGAGCCAACTCAATAATAATTTTTATCCTGGTTATAATGATAAGAGTGTGATCCAAGGGGAAATTACCAAGGCATTCCACAATACTATAATTCTAACTGAGTCTAATTAATTCAACCAAGGTAAAATGGGATAAGAAATGACTAGGCCCAAGGGTATATCCAAGGTGCCTCATGTCTATAGATTTCATGCTAGATTCAAGGGGTGAATCCAAGGCATCATATAATGATAATGGGGGGATCCTATGGTGTTATATTGGGAATCCATTAGTAGACAAGGATTGGGTTCCAAGGTGGGTATCAATCTTGGAAACTAGCATCCCTAAATCGAAATTCCATCCTAGAGAGATCAAGGAATTCCCTTAGAAATACAAGGATAGCTTGAGTATGACCACTTCTATAAATATTCTAAGGTATATATACAATAGGCACCTTATAATTGATTCATTATATAAATTATACCATATAATAGTCATTCCATTTATTAATCCATTTGGTTTGGTCCATACCTTTCATTAGTGTGACAAGGCTGAAGGAAATAAACCATTTATTAATTCATATGTGGCATATTCAATTCATTAGGTTTACTCTGCTACCTTCTATTAATCATGGAAAGGTGTGCTATGGACATGCAACTGATTCATTATATTACATTTAATTAGTCCAAGTCATATATATAATATACTTTCCATTTCCATATAATATTGATTTATCAAGTTAAAGAACTTGCCTTAAGAGGTTCAAGTGATAAGAATACATGTGATAGACAATTATATTTCATTTAATTAATCAACACTTACCTTTATTAAGGCCAAGTTACAACACACCTGAACGGTGTCACGGATAGTATAACTAGCCGCTAAAGGCATAATTAAGGAAAACGCCTTACTTGGGGTGGTTAGTGTTGTGGTCATAACCTCCAATGATGGATAACATATATTAAAAGGGATATATAATATGAGAACAATGATTACAAGAAAGACACTTGAATTTAATAGGTCATGCCCAATGAAATTGGTGCGTGCATAACTAAAACAATTTATAAAATGACAAAACTTAATGGATGAGTTATAGACCACCCACCTTAGGCTCGTATGACTCTATGCATCCAGTATCAGCCTTTAGTTTAGCCTGGATCATAGTATATCTAAATAATGGATCAATTCCTCAAAAAATAAGGTGTATGGGACTGCATCTAAATAGCATCATCAAGGGGAAAAGAATGAAGGACGACTAAAAAGGATGTGCATCAAATGTGACGAATGGGAATCAAATTAGACTTCAGACAAATGAACGGGATAAAAATATATAAAAGAGGGATTAAGACCTCTAAAATGGAAGAAGGGATCCTATTTTTTTCGCTGGAAAGATCCAAGGAGGAAGGGTGAGTTTAAACATTTCATTAAGGGTAAAATAGTCATTTTTTCCAAAATTTAAGGGTCACACTATTTGTATGTATAGTTTTCCAAACCATGCACCGACTGTGCACCTCCTGCTACTTAAGGAAGGAACCTACATGGTTAGGTCGCACGGTTAGGGAAACCATGTGCCAACCGTGTGAATCTCCTCTGCTAAAAATTAAAGACATTTTGCATGGGTGTGCAGCCACTAGTGCATGGTTAGGGAAAATTATGTCATTCTTCACCCCATTTTCTAGACCCGCATGATTAGTAGATACCATGAGGGTTGGGTCGCATGGTTTCTACTAACCGTTAAGCCCAATATTTTTCTCCACCAATCGGGGTTCCAATCTCTGAACAAGCCCCAGACACCCTCAAAACCTTTCAAACCTCATATGGCATCCATATTAGGTCCAAAATAAAGAATTTGACCAAATTTAAAAGGATACACACTTAATATAAAAACCATATTCTTAAAGTCCTCCCCCATTAAAGTAACTCATCCTCGAGTTAACCTTCCAAGGGTGAAAAAACTTAATCTGATAAAAACTCTGGCCACTCAGCATGTACATCGGCTTCCCACTCCCAAGTCTCATCATGGACACAATCGTGCATACATAAAAATCATACTAAAGGAATAGACTTTCCTCATAGATACTTTGTGCTCCATTCAATAATTTATATAGGATACTCCTCAAATGTAGCATCTACATCTAACTCAACCTCCTTAGGATCAAAATTATGAGATAGGTCAGCATGATACCAGCGAAGCTGTGAAACATGGAAAACATCATGCATGGCACGATACCTATATGGTAGTAACAACTGATAGGATACTAGACTGAATCTCTCTATATTCTCAAAAATATCTACAAAATGAGGCAACAACTTCCCTTTCCTCTGTATCCATCTATGACCAAGCCTGGGCGATACTCATAGGAAAACATGATCCCCAACCTCGAACTCTAGAGGTCATCGATGGTGATCGGCATGAGATTTTTGTCTAGACTGAGCAGTATACATACACTTCTTGATCAGCTGAACCTACTCTAATATCTCATTCATGAGACAAGGACCTAGTAGAGCTGCCTCTCCTACTTCTAGCCGGCATAGGGGTGAACAACATGGCCTATCATACAATTCCTCAAAAGGATCCATCTGAATCATCGCCTGAAAGCTATTATTATAAGAAAACTCAATGAGAATGAAATTATTCAACCAAGATCCATTAAAGTCAAGGATTCATGATCAAATAATTTCCTACATAACCTTTATAGTCCATTCCAACTAGATATTGGTCTGAGGGTGAAAATTTGTGCTCAGAAGCACCTATGTACCCATAGATTTCTACAACCCATGCAAGAACTGTGATGTGAAGTGAGAATACCTATCTGAAACGATGGTACAAGGGACCCTGTATAGCCATATGATCTCATAGATATATATTCTTCCCAACTCATCAATTAATAAAGTCTCTCATATAGGAAGGAAGTGGACTACTTTTAGCAGTTTGTCAATGACAACCCAAACTGTGTCGCTACCCCGAGGTGACCTCAATAAGCTGACTACAAAGTCCATGATAACATATTCTCATTTCCATTCTAGGATTTGAAGATGAAAGGTAGAACACCTAGTGATAAAGTCTGTTATCTGACATTTCATCTGAGACCACCAATACTGGCATCGCATATATCAATACATCTTGGAGATTCCAAGATGAACTATCCACTATAAATCATGGGACTCCCACATCAGTTCATCTCACATATCTAGAGGAAACTAGACATGTCCATGTATACATAGGATATTGTCTCTATCTATAGACCAGTATGAAGTTGGGTCATCTCCTGAAATACTCTCACAAAGAACTAAGCCTTCAGGATCATAAAATTGTCTTCTCTTTACCTTATCAAGGATAGAATAGGTAATTGTGAAGGTTGAGAGGTAATATTACTCATGCCTATCATTAAACTCTAGATTAATCTTATAAAATAGGGTCATTGATTTCCATTCATCGCTGGCTTCCTGTATGGCATGTTCTTGAGTTTTCCAACTCAGTGCATCTGTTACCACATTACCTTTTCCATACATATAGGCAAGTTCAAGATTGAAGGAATGAAGTTATTCTACCCATATTCATTGTTTGAGAATAAATTCATGATGTGTAAAGATATATTTGAAGATCTTGTGGTCTATATACACCACAAATCACTCACCCATCAGATAATGTCTCCAACAATGTAAGGCATGGATAAATTAAGCTAACTCAAGGTTGTATGTTGAGTAGTTTCACTCATGGGGACTCAAATATCAAGATCTTTATGCAAAAACTCTATCATCATACATCATTAATACTCCCAGGATAATTTCTGATGCATCACAGAACATTGTATAACATTTTTTAGGCTCTGTAAAAATCAAAATTGGTGTTGAGACAAGCATTCCTTTAGCTCCTGAAATAATTTCCCACACTCTTCTAACCATAGGAACTTGAAACCCTTATTTATAAGACTTGTAAGAGGTGATTAAAGGTGTGATAATTATTTTATGAAATGTTTGTAATATCCATCCATCCCCAAGAAACTCTATATATTAAAAACATTCTTAGGCTGCTCCCAGGAAACTACAATACTCGTCTTCTCTGGGTCAACAAATACTCCTGATTTCTTGATTTTGAGATAATATGACCCAATAAGTGAACCTTTCAATCAAAAAGTGGAACTTAGAAATCTTGGCATAAAATTGATTCTCTATCAGTGTACTCAGAATGATATCAAGGTGCTTAGCATGGTTTCTATGAGTGTGAGAGTACACCAAGATGTCATCTGCAAAGACTATGAAAAAAAATCTAGGTAGGGGTGGAAGACCCTAGTCATCAGCACCATGAAAACAATAGGTGTGTTTGTAAGACCAAAAAACATAATAAGGTAATCATATAGAACATAACTACTATGGAAAGTTGTACAAGGTATGTCTAAAGGTCTGAATCGCACCTGATGATAGACCAATCTTAGCTCAATCTTTGAAAACACCCTAGCTCCTCGGAGCTGATCAAATAGATAATCTATTAGAGGTGGTGGATACTAGTTCTTGACCATAAACTAGTTAAACTATCTATAATCCATTCATAAAAAAAGGTTCCCATATTCATTCTTATCAAAAATCATAGGTGATCCCCAAGAGGAAGTTCTAGGTTATATAAAACCTTTGGCCTTTAGATCCTCCAACTGTCACTTGAGCTCCTGGAGCTTAGTGGGTGTCATTCTATACAGAGGAATAGACACTGGATCTACTCCTATAAAAATATAAATTGTAAAATCTACCTCCCTATTAGAAGGTAATCTAGAAAAATCATCAGGAAATACATCCCTGAAATGATCTAATATCAGAGGGAATTCAGCCTGATGTAAACCATGATCCTCCATGAAGAGATTAAAAATTTGGGCAGTCACTCCACCTATCCCATGATGTTCTAGTCCAGATCTACCATCCTTAACATCCCACTCACCCTTATATAGATAAATGATACCCTTTAGTGGTGTAAATGATACCCTATGGTGATATAAGTCTACAAAGGCATGATACAGGACCAACCAATCCATTCTGATAATGACATCGAAGCCAGTCATCTCAAGAAAAAAGAGGTCCCACAAGAAAGGGTAACTACCAACTTCAAGGGGAAAATACCTAAATTGGAATATTCCCTTTGACTATACTCCCAATGGTGTATCTAGGGTCATTACACCATATTAATACTGAATTTTCATCCTGAGACTTTCCACGATAGATAAAGAGATGAAGGAGTGTAAAACACCTGCATCAAATAAAGAATATATTGTAATGGAGGATACTAAAATAGTACCTCGTACTATAGATGGTTGTGCACTCTAATCCTTGGGTATCAGCTGTAAAACATGCATTTATCCTAATCTGAGACCCTATGCTATAGCTATACTACCTTGAGTATAACTGCTCTACTGGAACTAGTGATCTGGATTCTAGCTACCATAGTTAGGACCTCCTCCTTAGTCAGTCTTTTCGGTGCTACTCCAACTCCCTTCCTGACGCAGTGTAAAGGAACTAGCCCCTGAAGGTGGATCTGGTGTGGACCCTCTTCCAATGGAATCAAATAGAAAGGTCTAATAGAATCTTTGAAGATTCTTCATATGGCCACAAGCACGACACTCCATCGGGTCTCTATCACACTAGGGCCTCAGATGCCCCTATCATCCACATTGATGGCATAAAATAGAGCTATCAGTGCAGTTACTCTGACCACCACTACTCTGATGTGAAACCTCAAGGGATCACTTTCTACTACTGGAAGAACTATTGGCCAACCTCAGCATTGATCCTCTATGCATGGTACTATCTCCTTCTCTCAGGTTGTGTTTAGTGATACACTAGTGCAGAAATGTCTTTTCGCATTGATTTTTTCATTTTTCATTTCGTTTATCAGGAATTTCTATTAAATGTGATGCTTTAAATATTTCTTTAATGTCGGTTAAAAAAATAAACATTGTAAATTAATCATCTTTTTAGTTTTTTATGTCGGTTATAAAATAACCAATGTAAAAAACTCATTTAGAATGCTTTTTCATGTTGATTATGTGATAACCAATGTGATAAATGGTTTTTCACATTAGTTATCTAATAACCAATGTGGAAAATATGTTTTTGTGTTGTTTATTAGATAATCTATGTGAAAACCCTCAATATAGTATTTTTCAAGTCGATTATAAAATAACTAACGTGAAAAAGATTTTTTTTTTAAAATATTATTTTTCAACCTTCCTCTCCACAGCTGACCAATCAACAAAAATTAAAAATACAAGCATAATCATCAACAAAATAACTAGAAATACACATTTACAATTACAACATTCAAAATTACAATATATAGTAAAAAAAACTAAAATCCAACCAAACATGTAAAATTATTTTCCCATTCAACTTATAAGTGCTTGAGTTATTGTGCACTATAAGGGAGAGGGTCATCAAAAATATATAAATTAAAAGGAAATAATTTAACATGTATTATGAATATAACAAATTAAATATTAAGGAAATTTTTATAAATAAATCTAACATGCTGGAACTTCATAACTTTCCTAGTTGAAATTATTTCATACATAAATCTTAACACATAATATCTGCATTCTTTTATGCCTTCTTGTTTATGGAATTTATTTTTAAATGATTTATTCAATTAAAAATGACATTATTAAGTAATATATCCAAAATTTACTAATTATAAATGAAAACTCTCCTTTGATTTTACATATTTTATTTTGGCGCCCTTTTTCTTTATGGTCTCTCAAAAAAAAATTCATCCCCTATTAGAAAATAATTTGAATGAAATAAATTTAAAATTAATTATAATATAAAAAAATATTAATAAATTCAAACTTACATGTCCAATACATCCTTAAAATTTTGTCGTACTTCCTTATGGATAGAGTATAACCAGTAAAGGATCTTCTCCCTTGGACATAAAACACCTAACATCCAATGGTAACTAATATAAAAGAAAATTTAATATTAGTGGTTATTATGTTAAAATATATATAACATTTTTTGAGATATATGTTTCATACTCTTTAAGATAAGGAAACATCTATCATTGAATAACTGCATCCTTTTGAAATCTTTCAACAATATAAATTGTTCTTTTTGCTTCAGTCATTGTCCTCTCTACAGATGAAATTAATTGTGGGTCCATAAATCTGTATACATATGTCTTGTCATGATCCTTACGCATTGTATAAATATAACTAATAAAAAATAAACATAAGTATAAATTTTCAATAAATTAAATACATGGAAATATTTATGTTAAAACTTATATGGAAAAAAGTTGCATCATGTCGATGCCCAACTGATCTCCCATTACAAGCTCCATTATATCATTTTTCAAAATAACCACAGTCATTACACGCCCACAAACACAAACCTCCATTGGAATCTCATAAACACCCAATAAAAAATTTGAATATCTTGACAATCTATCAAGACTGTTAGAATCTTTATTTTAAGTCATATCACTTTATATTTGTTATTGTCTATATAGTATTTCTTTACCTTTAAAGTATTCCTGTAAAAAATATATAAATATAGAAAATATAAAATCTTAAAACAAATTTAATAAAAAATGAAATAAAAGATAAAATATAGACATACATCTATGGTAATATATCGTAGAATTCTAGATGGACAAACTAAAAAGTGGTTGATACTTTGTCCAACTATACTCACCTCGTCTATTGGTAATGGTACTCCATTTGATATATCTATAGTATCTTGTATAGTGACCATATGATTCTCTATCTGTATATGTTGGTGATTAATGGTATCTTTAATATAAAATACCATCCCATATGCAACAATATGATACTATTAATCATCAACATATAACTCACAATAATGGGGAAACTATGGAGGAGGGGTGTAGGAGTAGGATAAGGAGTGGGGTCTGCAGGTAGAGGTGGAAGAGTGGGAGTTGTTGGTGGAGGCGGAGGAGTGGGAGCTATAGTCTAAAACTATCTTTGCATGTCTACAAACATCGACTAAATCGGAGCTCTAATCCTATCCGCTACCATCACTTGAATATGATAAACTTGAGCCTCCAAAGATTCAATTTTTTATAAACACCCTCTATTGTATAAGCTGAGGAACATGGAAATTATTTTCTCACTAATACACCCACTGGGTATCCTTGTACATGATTCGATTGTTAAGGATTTCCTAATATTGTAGCTAAAATATCATGTCTACCCTCAGCTAAAAAGACCCCCTGTGTTCTATCCTCCTTAAGAGAATATTGTATGAATTATTTTAAAAAAATTGTAATGAATCAAAATATATAAATAATTGAATTAACTTAAATAAATAAATAAAGTAAACATCTTACAATCCTCTTAGCTACAACCCTCGAATCTTCCATAAGATATTGTCTTTTTTTCTCATCCAAGCCCTCTTTAATTTTTCATGTCTACCTGGGGGTGGAGGGAAACCTTTGTATAGCTTGAACACTCGACTCTTGATTTTTGAATTTTTCAACCATCATTTGTTCTTCCAATACTGTATACCCTCCCTGAAATAAATTATGAGGGTATACGTTTCTATATTAGATCTCCTGATGATATATCCTCAATTTCTATAAATTACGAATAAATAAATCATTAATAAGATCATTAATTTAAAAAAACTTCAAAAAGGTAACATTGCACTTACCAAAAATGTTTATTGTCTTATACTTTCAACAAATTACTTTTATATATCTTCATCTATAAAGGGATATATATCACATGGATTATGATGTTTTCTATGCCCAAAAATGAAATCTGATGTGAGGGTTGATTTTAAATCCTTCCATCTCCTAGCATCCAATGATAAATATTTCCTTCTAACTAATTCAGTGTCAAGTGTATCATATTTCATCTGATAATAAGGGGGAAACATATATTACTATAAAAATTTCAAGATAAGGAAAATAATAACAAATTAGCTTACCAAAAATAGTCTCCCACAAGTGAGATAGTGTCAATTTGTCAATACATCTCCAATCATCAATCAAAATGATGACTTTTCTTTTATCCTGAACTAATATAAAACTCTTTAATTGTTTTGAATTAGGACCCCTTGGGGTATCATTATCATCAAATTATACCAGTATCCTATGGTCCTAGCTATGGGAAACTAGAAATTTTAGTAAACCTGTGTTTCCACATTCACCAATCCACTAACTCTTCTTTATCCCTGTTGGAGTAGATTTCTCTTATAAAGAAGGATGGGGTTCATCAAGAGGAGCATGTGCACATTCCTCTCCATAGGTATGAGTACGATCATCTCTAGAAGTATATGGTAGATTAGTTGATTGATCTGTCATTATCCTGCAAATAAAAAAACAAAAAAATAGTAAGAAAATATACAAATTCAACTATTACAATACTAATGTAAGTAAAAAAATTAAAATTATCAAAAAAAACTAAACTAAATTAAAATTAACTATAACAACCCATGCTTTTGAACCAGATGAAAATATAAAGGAATTTTATTTTTTCATTTATCAGACGAGATGTTTTACAAACCGAGCTTTAGAACATAATTCTGAGAGTTGTAACCCTTCAAAGTGATGTTTTTAGACTTGGGTAAGGGAATGTGAGGTTCTGAGGGTGCCCTGATGAGCTTTGAGAGCATCAAACTCCGAAAACTCAAAATGGGTGAGACCTGAAAAGGATGCATGGTTTGTCTGAAACTGTACATCCCTTGATAGTAAACCATGTGGTGTGTTTTATTTAAATAAATTAAATTTATTAAATTAAAAATTAAAATTAAAATAAAAGGTTAAATAAAAATAAAGAAAAGTTTTATTAATAATAATATTATTGTTGTTGTTTTTTTGTTGTTGTTGTATTTAGGTTTTTAATAAAACCTTATAGGGATTCTCCCCTCACCCCCTAGGTATTGTTTGACCACCCCCTCCCCTTCCTCTCTAGTTTGAAATGCATCCCCTCTCACTGGATCCTCTTTCGTTCACTGATCTCCACTTATTTATTGGCCACTTCTATCTAAATCTTCGAGTTAATGCTTCTAGATCCTTTATCCTTCATTATTGGGCTGATTTATCCTCTCCCCATCACCCTATGTCATTCGAAAAAACCTAGGGTTTGAGCTAATACATTTATTTTATTTTTATTCTGGTGTTAGGGCATGTGGTGCATCTCTTGGGACTCCTTTAGGTGTGTTTTGGCATCTGTCACCAAAGGTGAAGTAGTTTGGTTCATTTTTGGTTGTCACCATCATCTTAGGTAGGGTTTTTTTAATGACTTGTCTAGAATAAATGTTTTTTGGGGTCTTTTAGTTGTTTTGAGGTTCTAGTAATTTATCTATAGTTAATTGGACCTTTACATGTGGTTTCGAGTCACCATAGTCAAATGTGACTTACCCACGTATGCAAAGGAAGTCATATTTATATGTAAGTTATCCCATTATATATATATATATAAGTTAACCCATGGTAGTGAATATATATATATGGGGCTAGGTGTGCTTATGTATAATATGAAAATTCATATGGGGGTAAGTGGAAATGGGTGTATGCACATAAGCATATATATAAGGATCCCCTTATACATATTCATGGTCATGCGAATATGTATATAGGGGTTAGGTGTCCTTATATATATGCGAAGGTGAATATGCTTGGTGTCAGGTAGGAGAAACTTCGTGTGGTCACCACTGAAAACATCAAGTGTTGAGTGTTCGACTTGGTCTACTTCCTGTGGTAGGATCCCTTTCCATCACCTTTAAATTTAAGAATTCCTTAAATTATCTATTTACACACCATCCTTAGATATTAATTATTTCCATTTGATTTTTAGAATAAATGTTTAAATATTATAAATGATTTTTTTTATGAAAAATGTCATGTTTTCATAATAAAACCCCTTGATGGAGGTACCTGGTCTTCAATTGAAAAATAATATGTGCATTGGCTGGTAGTTTTGTGCTTATGATTGATGCTTTATCTTAGATTTCACATGCTTTATATTTAAATTTTTATGCATGTTTTTTGGATGGTTTGAATTTAATTTTATTCTTGGTTAAGATCATTAGCTTGAATTATTTAAATTTCATTGATGGCATTTGATTAAAGGTAAGTTAATGCCATATGCATATGCTTCTTTCCTATCATTTCATTGCTTTTAGACATCTCATCATTGTGTTGTTCATCATAACCTTTTGACAAAGATTTTTATCGCATATTAAATTGTTTGGGTTGTCTTTCAGTGTCTGTAGTGACCGTAGCATATGGAGAAATCATGTTTATGGTGTTTTCCTTGGCTTTGGGCCACCCCTTTGAGTGCACCATTCATTTTAGCCTAAGTTTCCTTATGCCTTTAATGGGGTTTTACTTTTTATTAATGTCTTAATTTGATAACTTGATTTAAGATAGGGGTTTAACTATGAATAATATCCCTTTCCTTTTCCCTATAAATTTAATAATGCTTAAAGAGATTCTTTAAATAAGTTTAATTATGATTTACTTTGATTAATTGAATTATTATCATTGAATGAAAGTCTTAAATATGATAAATGATTTGTTTGATAAAAAAATTCATGTTTTTATAATAAAACCCCTCCAATGGTGGTGTGTTATCTTCTAAGATAAAAGGTAATGATTAGTGATTTAATATTGTCTTGGTTGTTTGGCGTTGGTGTTTCCTTATGATTTATACCATGTGCAATTGATCACTTTATATTATATCAAGTGCCTTGTTTTGCTTAGTACTCTTTAATCAATCCATTTAAATGGATTCAACTATATTAAATGTTTAGTAAGCTTGTTAGCTTGTGCTATTTATTGCATGTGATGACATGAAATTGTTTAGATGATATGCCTTGTTGCTTATTTCCTTATTATATAAATTGTGCCATTGTTGATTAGATCAAATAGTAAGCATGTGATATTGAGATACTTCTTTGTTGGCATGCAATTATATATTTACACATTTCCTTGATATGTGTCTTTCTTGTTTGGTTCACTTGTTACAATTTGGGGAGATAAAATGGGTTCTGTATTAAGGACTCATGGATAGACTCTCCATGCTCGGTGGGTTATGACCCGACGCAACGGGGGAAGTGTTTTGGCATGTCAGGTGAGGGATTTTCTGGAGATTATTATACTCTTGAGTGATATCGGTTCCCTATGGGAGAAAACCTGGACAGACCCATTGGTAAGATGGATATTCCATTCCTTAGGTGATACTTGGTCCCATATGTGAGATACCTAGTATGGACTCAGAGTCACCATGCCTCGAGTGATACTTGGGATTCTATATGGGTTGCCTTGGATGAACTCAATGGTATTGGTTTATATTGCAAGTACCATAGTGATACCTGTGATTCTTTTTAGATCACCAGGGACAGGCTTGGACTCCACCACTGGATTTGACGAACTTGTTTGAATTTCTTGAATTACATGAGATGTTTCCTTTATTATTATTATGAGCTAGCTTATGCACATGTGATTCTTCTCCCTTATTTTACTATACTACTTAAGTGATGACATGTGGATTAGACCCCAAACCTAAGCACAAGATTTGGGGTATGTCTTCTAGGTTTTCCTTATTTAACTTGGGCCTTGTTTACATATTATTCTTTGCACAGGTACTCTTTCAGACACCCGACTTAGGCTGAAGCAGGTGGTATGGGATGAGTGTCTGTTTAGGAACCCAGACCAAAAGTTTCTAATATCTAATTTGTTATTGTTATGTATCTTTTATATAGATCACACCTCCTAATTTATATTATACGATATGGATTTTCCTAGTCACCGTGGGTGCCGTCCTACTGATATTTATATCTCACACCCTTCTTGAGAATCATTTGGCACCCGATTAGATCTTCTTGCTCACAAGTATTTGGATTCATTGCTTGTGTTGTGTTGTGTACATGAGAGATAGGGAGCATAGGATTGGGCTCATGCTCAAAATGATCAAGGAGCTGACTATTGGGTTTTTATTTTATTTTGTTATATTGTACTATGTGTACCTTGTATTAACACTTGACATTACATGCATCATTATATGGAATTGGCATCGTCCACTTATATTCAATAGTTATATTATTCTTCCACTACTATATTTCTTTCATTTATTATTATTGCTTCCACTATTGTTTATTGATTTACACTAATTGTAACGCTGTGAGTACTCTGATCTGTGAGGGAATAGTCTCCCCATAGACACACTCGAGACCCTCGTTGCTAATCGGCAGCCTCTAGAATTTGGGGAGGTTCACTTGAGGTCATGTGGTGACCGATCTGGCTACCGGTTTAGTGGTATATCACGAAGATATTCTACAAAGTTTTATTAGAGATTTCTTTTTAATTTTTATTATTATTTTATGCTAGTAGATAGGAGACTAGGAATGTGTCGGTGCTTGGTAAATAGTCATGCCTGAGACTGATCACCCCATGTATTGGGAAATAACCAAGTGGCCAGGGTTGGGATTGTTGTTCATGTTGTTTGTTATTACAATTGATATGATTTCACCTTGAGTGAATGGTGTATTTTCTGTTGCTGGTGATTTTTGTAATTTTATGGAATTTTTTTCTTTGGACTAGTATGGAAAGGATAAAGCATTGTATGCATCATTATAGGTACATAAAAATTAACATGTCATGCATATACCATGCCATGTAGTTTCATTATAGGTTTCTTGATTATTTGGATTGTGTGCCTTGCGTGTTATTCCATGCTCTTATTTTAATTAGCATGCTTGTTTATATTCCATGTTGCCTGATCTATTTAGCATGCTTCACTAGTATATGTTCCATTCTTCTGTGTTTATATCATGTTCCTCTATGTTTACTACTTTTGATATCAAGATTGTACTATTTTGATATATGTAAATGGTTTCATGGGCTAAATATATGTATTATGATTGAATGGGAGACATTTTTCAATTATAAGGTGTATGGGTGCCTTATAATTGGAAAAAGGTGACCCGTATACTCGAACCATCTCTTAAGTTTTATAAATATGATTAAATGTTGTTGTTTCTAAAGTTTAACTATTAAAGTAAATTGGTTATGGTTAATGGGAGTCAAATTCCAAACTATAAAGTGTATAGGGACTTTATGGATTGGTAGATGGCCACCCATATAATCAAATGATTGTGTATAGCAATGTTATATTTTTGAAATGGTTGTAATTGTAAAATCAGTTTAGTTTTGAACTGAAATGAATTTTTTAACTTTTAAAATTATCAACTGGACCCAAGTAGGTCATTTGTGGCATGTATCTTATGATATGACCTGTTAGGGTGTTTTTAATTTCAATAAATAATAAACTACTATTGGCTTGCTTTCTAATAACACGGGTTGTCTTAGTGGGACCCTCGTAGGTCGCCTCTTTTGTTAAAAAGGAATCTATATGATAAATTGCCTAATAAATATGGGATTTCTAATAAATGTTAAATGTTTAATTCTTAAAAATGAATTTCAATGACACTTTCCTATTTTGGTTTGATTTGATGGTTAAAATCAAGTGCCTAGTGTTTTTGTTTTAAAATGGTACTTGATGTTTTGAATTAAATCTTTTATATGTTTAAATATTTAAATTGGAATCAATGTAAAGACTTAAAAATGGAACCATAGGTGTTGTTCTTCATTTAAACCCTCATGTATGGGTGGATTAGACTTCCCTTTGAGTTGACTTGTAATAGAAACATAAGCATTTTTCATTGGATTTATTTCTATTTAGAAATGGCGTGGATGGTGGGATCTTGAGTCGATGACTTCTGTTAGGCTTGACCTAGTGATAGGTTCAATTCTTTTTCTTATTAAGGGTATATCCCATGGTAGTTATCACCCTTAGAATGTAAATTCCTTTCCAATGTCATGTGTTTTATAACTTTTGGTGATGTCTGAGTGTCATTGTCCCTTGTAGGACTCTTACCTTTTTAATGACACCCTTGTTCATATGGGTGGTCATGTATTTCTTAGCCTTTGATACAAGTATGAGCATCGATTAATTCTCGGTTTCAACTAGTTATACATGCCTCGGGCATGGTTGGTCATTCGTAGGTTGCTTGACCCTTTATTTTCTTCAATGATGGACGAATTGGCACGTCGTCATCTAGGTTTGATGGTCATATGGGGAAATATGACTCTGGGTTAAATATCTTGTATGGGTCATCTGATACTTTAATTCATAGGATGGATAGCCTGTAGATAGTAATGAGGATGTTTCATCTTGTTCCTAAAACCTTGAGGTAACATGCGTTTACATACGCGGTGCCGGTGAGTGCTGAATTGTGTAATGAACTGGTTGATTTCAGTGAAATCATCAAGCCTTGTGCTATTGAGAATAGTATTGGGTCATATTCGGAGTAGAGTGACTTGATCATTAAATAATCAAGTCTGTCCCAATGTTCAGTATGAATTCCTTGTGACTCGAGTGTTTTGACATGCCTGTCAGTTTGGTTTTATTTTCATGATAAATGGCTTAACATTTTCATTTAAGTTTAATCTAGATCTAGTATGCTTATCATTAGCTGTTCATCCCCTCTTTTCAATGACTAGGACACTCCTAAGTTGGGGAGCATCGTGTTAGTTCTGGTGCATGTGTCCTTCCAAGTAGAAGGAGCACCACCTAAGAGGACCATTTGGAAATGGTCAGTTTTGGTCAAATGCCTTTGAGGCTTGTAAGTATAAGTCAAGTCAGTGCTTTCTTGGAAGTACAACTGTAGTGTGGTTAGCTATTTACAACCTTTGAGAAATGATTATGGTCTTGGATGGACTTCAGTGGTTAAATCTTTAATGATCATGTGATTTATCTCGTGGAAAAGGAATTGTGGTTGGTTAATGATGGTGCATTGGCATATGAAGCTGGGTTTATTTTAAGGTTTCATTCAGTAGTGGTTCATCCATTTTCTTTTTGGTAATATTTAAAATCCCCTTAGTGTATTCTAATAATTGATAAGGATGTCCCCTATCTTGAAATCATCCTTGATACACTAAGAGAGTGGTGGTCTTATGTCGTGTTAAAGCTTTAAAAGTTTTTGGGATTGTTTGGGTGATCCTTATCAGTGTTTCACATTAGATGAATGGTTATTATTGAGGCTTGGTTTTCATGAGTGATCCTTGGGTTCCCTTGTATAAATTCCTTAAACAGACTCCTGGACACTGACCGTCTTCTCCTAATGTGACCACCAGAAGGATGCTGTTTTGGGCTGAGTCAAAGTTCTAATGTAGGTGTTATGACTTTGTGCCAATTCCTTGCGTGTAGTTATGGAGTGTTGACTACTTGGGTTAGTTCCTTAGGATCCATTTCATTGAATTATAAGGTTACCCCATACTTTTATCAGGATCAAAGGTAATTTTGTTTAAAGGGTAATGATTCTAGTGGGTTGGATTTGGATTACACCCTTGTTTGTGTTGAGGCATGACTATTTAAATGGTTAGGTTATGGTTTAACCAAGGAACATCACATAAAGTCAGCTTTGAGCTTTGGTGAACATGTTTTTGATCAACACAAGGTGCCTTGTAAGAATTCATTGTGGTTTTATTTTTAATACATTGGTCGTCTGAGCCAAGCATTGTGAGATGGTTAGTCGAAGGTGTATTGACTTGTGTTTTCCATTTTTCAATGAATACGGTTGGTGAAGAACCATTTTAAATCATGTCAGTGGGTGAAGATGAGTGTGGTATGTGTTGTCCTAAGCCTTTCATGAAAAACTAGCTTGACCTATATAGGTGAGGTCAGTGGGGAATCAACCATTTGACCATTTCCAAAATCATTCTAGGAGCATCACTAGAACACTTAGAGGCGTGTTTGTGAGGCAATTCCAACAGTGAAGGTATAATGGATCAAAATTTTCCCCTTTATAATGTTAAATCCTAAGGTGGGGAGTACCTTTGGTTAAATTTTTAATGATATGATGACATGATTGTGTATCTAGTTAAATAGACTCAGGTAATCATTTTTTCGATGTTTCGATTGAAAATCAAGCATTGGCTCGGGTTTAAATGGCTTAAGCGTCATATGCGTAAGAAATTATTAAAGGTGTGTTGGGTGTTTAGAAATGAGACACAGCCATTTGAATGAAAATTCATGACCCTTTTAGGTTGGGTGATTTTTTTTGTTCCCAAAGGCTTCTCAGGGATGATAAGTTCCTAGGTGGGGAAGTTGTAACGACCCGTGCTTTTGAACCGGATGAAAATCAAAAAGAATTTGAATTTTTTTTCATTTACTAGATGGGCCATTTTACAAACTGATATTCAAAACTCAATTATAAGAGTTTGAACCCTTCAAAGTGATGTTTTTGTACTTGGGTAAGGTACCATGAGATTCCTTAGGTTCCCCGATGATTTTCAGGAGATTCGGACTCTGAAAACTCAAAATGGGTGAGGCCTGAATAGGGTGTACAGTTTTTCAAAAACCATATGTTCCTCAATATTAAACTGTGTAGTGTGTTTTATTTAAATAAATTAAATTTATTAAATTAAAAATTAAAATTAAAATAAAAGGGGAAAAAATTAAAAAATAATAATAATAATAATGTTATGATGATTATTATTATTATTATTATTGTATTTAGGTTTTTAATAAAACCTTAGAGGGATTCTCTCCTCTCCCCCTAGGTATTGCCTGACCAACCCCTCCCCTTCCTCTCTAGCGCGCGATGTAACCCCCCTCTCTATCTCCTCTTTCGTTCTCCGATCTCCACCGATTTCTTGGCGATTTCTCTATGAATCTTTGATGTAATGCTTCTAGGACATTTATCCTTAATTATTGGGTTGATTTATCCTCTCTCTGATGCCCTATGTCATTCATCCAAACCTAGGGTTTGGTATAATCTAGTTATTTTGTTTTTATTTATGATGTTAGGGTGTGTGATGCATCTCTCGAGACTCCTTTGGGTGTGTTTCAGCATCCGCTGCTGAAGATGATGCAGTTTGGTTCATTTCGGGTTGTCTTCATCATCCTAGGTAGGGTTTTTTTTTCTGCCTTGTCTAGACTTTTTTTTTGGTCTTTTAGTTGTTTTAAGGTTTTGGTAATTTATTTTTAGTGTGTTGGACCTTATCATGTTGTTTCAAGTCGCCAGAGTCAAAGGTGACTTACCCGCATATGCATAGGTAAGCATATTTATATGTAAGTTCCCCCGTTATATATATATTCACCCATGGAAGTGAATATATATATATATATGGGGGGTAGGGGGTAGGTGTGCTTACGTATAATATGAAAATTCATATAGGGGTGAGTGGAAACGGGTGTATGCACATAAGCATATATGTAAGGATCCCCTTGTATATATTCAAGGCCATGAAAATATGTACATAGGGACTAGGTGTCCTTATGTATATGAGAAGGTGCATATGCTTGGTGGTGGGTAGGATAAGCTTCATGTGGTCATCGCTGAAAATGTCAAGTGTTGAGTGTTTGTCTTGGTCTACTTCCTGAGGTGGAATCCCTTTCCATCAACTTTAAATTTAATAATGTCTTAAATGCTCTATTTATACACCGTCCTTGAATATTAATTATTGTTGTTTGATTTTTAGAATAAATGTTTAAATATGATAAATGAATTGTTTGAAGAACAAGGTCATTCTTTCATAATAAAACCCCTCGATGGAGGTGCGCTATCTTCAATTGGAAAATAATATGTGCATTGCCTTGTAGTTTTTTGTTTATGCTTGATGCTTCATCTTAGATGTCACATGATTTATATTTAAATTGTTATGCACATTGTTTAGATGGTTTGAATTGAATTTTATGCTTGGTCAAGCTTGTTAGCTTGATTTATTTAATTTCATTGATAACATGTGATTAAAGACAGGTTAATTCCATGTGCCTATGCTTCTTTCCCATCATTTCATTGATTTTATACATCGCGTTGTTGCATCGCCCATTGGAACCTTCCAGCAAAGCTTGTTATCACATATTAAATTGTTTGGGTTTTCTTGTAGTGTCTGTAGTGACCGTAGAATATGGAAAATCATGTTTAGGGTGTTCTCCTTGTCTTTAGGCCACCCCTTTGGGTGCGCCATTTATTTTAGCCTAAGTTGACTTATGACTTTAATGGGGTTTCACTTTGGCTTAATATCTTAATTTTATAACTTGATTTAAGATATGAGTTGAACCATGAATAGGATCCCTTTCATTTTCCCTATAAATTTAATAATTCTTAAATTTATTCTTTAAATAAGTTGAATTATGATTTCCTTTTATTAATTGAATTGTGATCATTGAATGAAATGCTTAAATATGCTAAATGATTTTTTTGGTAAACAAATCCATGTTTTTATAATAAAACCCCTCTAATGGAGATGCGCTTTCTTATAAGATAAAAAGTAATGATTGGTGATTTAATGATTGCTTTTCCATTTGGAATTGGTTTTTCCTTATGATTTATACCATGTGAAATTACTCACTTTATATTATGTTGAGTGCCTTGTTTTTTTTAGTGCTCTTTGTTCAAGCCATTTAAATGGATTTAACTGTATTAAATATTTGGTAAGCTTGTTAGATTGTGCTATTGAATTGTATGTGATGAAATGAAATTGTTTAAATGTTATGCCTTGTTTCTTATTGCCTTGATATATAAATTGTTCCATTATTGATTGGATTAAATTTCACGGCTGGATTAAATGGTAAGCATGTGATATTGAGATACTTATTTATTGACATGCAATTATATATTTATGTATTGCCTTGATATGTTCCTTAATTATTTGGTTCACTTATTATAGTTCGAGGATAGAATACGGGTTCTATATTAAGGACTCAATAATGGACTCTTTGTGCTCAGTGGGTTATAACCTAACGCATCAGGGGGAGGTGATTTGGCTTTCCAGGAAAGGGCTTCCTGAGCAGTTATTATACTCCTGAGTGATACCAGTTCCCTAGGTGAGCAACCATAGATGGACCCTTTGGAAAGATGGTTATACCATGCCTTGGGTGATACTCAGTCCCCTATGTGAGATACTTGGGATGGACTCAGAGTCACCATTCCTTGAGTGATACTTGGGATTCCGTATGGATCGCCTTGGATGAACTCAGTGGTATTGGTTTATATCGGAAGTACCGTAGCGATACATGGGATTTTTTTCAATTCACCAGGAATGGTATCGGACTCCACCACTGGATTTTATGGAATTTTTTGAATTGCTTGAATTACATAAGATGCATCCTTTATTATTATTATGAGCTCGCTTATGCACATGTGATGCTTATCCCTTGTTTTACTAGACAAATTGAGTGATGACATGTGGATTAGACCCCAAGACAAAGCATAAGTTTGGGGGTATTCCTTCTAGGTTTTCCTTATTTACCTTGGGCCTTATTTACATATTATGACTTGAATGGGTACTCTTTCAGACACTCAACTTAGGCTGAAGTAGGTGGTATGGGATGGATGTTTGTTTAGGAACCCATACCAAGTTTCTAATATTTAATTTATTATCATTTTTTATCTATTATATAGAGAATACCACCTAATTTATATTGCATGAGATGGATTGTCCTGGACACCATGGATATCGGCCTAATAAGATTTATATCTCACACCCTACTCGGGTACCATTTGTCACCCAAGTAGATATTTTTGCTCGTAGGTCTTTAGTTTCATTACTTGTGTTGTGCTGAGTACATGGGAGTTAGGGAGCATAGGATCGGGCTCATGCTCAGGATGCTCGAGGAGCTAACTGTTGGGTTTTTCTTTTCTTTTATTATATTGTGTTGCTTGTACCTTATAGTAACACCTTAAATTACATGAATCATTATATAGAATTGGCATTGGCCACTTTTATTTGGTTGTTATATTATTCTTCTAATATTATATATCTTTCATTTATTATTACTGCTTCTGCTATTGTTTATTGATTTACACTGGTTGTACCACTATGCATACTCTGATATATAAGGGAATAGTCTCTCCACGGACACACCCAAGGCTCTCGCTGCTAGTTAGCAGCCTCTGGCATTCAGGGAGGTGCATTTGAGGTCATGTGGTGACCAGTCTGGCTACCGGTTTAGTGGTCAGTCTGGTCGGGATGTTACATTAACACATTTTTATTCATATTTTTTATAGTTAACTAAAATGATAACAACACTAATGAGATATTAAATGCCATATAAATGAATGAAAACAAATCCAAAAATGGTGTCAATAGTAAAAATGCTCCAAACTAATAAATCATTTTTTACACAAAAAAGAATATTTTTTCAATGTACTCTTATAAATATTTTTGTTTTTATTTAACACATTAGATTTAAAATAATTGTTTTTCAAAAAAATCAATTAATATATAAGTTACGTAAGTGTAAACATAGTAAACTAAAAAAACTAATATAAACAAAGAATTTAACTTATTAGTTATAATACATGTTTTAATAAAGAAAATAAAATTAAAATATCAAATATTTTATGAAATTTAAAAAAGTAAACGAGAAATAGACATATGTTACCTATCATATTAGGAATGTACTAAAGGATTTTTTCCCCAAATTCCTTCATCATGATAATTCTATATGAAACAAACCATGTATACAACATGATCATTAATATTATATGTTAATCTTTTCATGGAAGTAGGGATCACACATAAATCTACATCTTTGTCAAGTTTATCATCACCAACATACTATTTTTTTTCTTGTAAAATAATATTCTACTACATATTGGATTGATCAAGAACATAAAAAATTTGTTTTTTATGTGTTTCCATTATAAAAGGATCAGTTGTGTATTCCAATATATTCAGATTAACAAGTGTCATTCCAAATTCATCGTGTCTGACACTGTTATTACCGATAAACCATTTGTAGTTAAAAATTGGAACTTGAAATTTAATGTAATCAACCTCTCATATTTATTAAATGACACCATAATATGCACTTGATGCATAAATTAGGTTTTTGTATTTAGCACTCGAAAAATGCATTTCTCTTGCGAACACCAATACACTACTATTTTGAACTGCACTTCTGTTGTCCTGATCTTTTGTATGAAATTTAAATCCATTAATTTTATACCCAAACCATGTTATAAAATTTAAATTTAGACCACCCACTAACCATCTCAATATTTCTGATGCATCTGATCTACCAAGCATGGTCTCTTTAAACCGTGGAAAAAAAGTTTTTTTATGTTCATTCAAAATCCACATATCTTTATTCTTTGGATAACATTGTTTCAATGCATTAATATGCAATATTATATATGGTTTAGCATCATATATATTATTCAAGATATATAAATGTACCTTATTTATATGTTCACCTATCAAATATTTGACTTTCAATCCATGGATCCCCTTTCCCCCATAATTAACTCATTCATGGCGAGGTGGAGGCAAACCAATGTGCTCCACTACAGACAAGTAGCTTGTACAAAACTCCAAAAACTCCTCAGAAATATAATTCTCAACAATGGAGGCTTTAAGTAGATATGGATTCTTAACACACCCCTTCAATATCTTCATATACCTTTCAAAAGGATACATCTAAAGTAGATATACAGGTCCAAAAAACTTTATTTCTCATGTCAAATGAACCATTAAATGCACTATGATATCAAAAAAAGATGGAGGAAAATACATTTCCAATTGAAAAGTATATAAATTACTTTTTTTCCTAGATTGTTCAAATCATTCGGATCAATCACTTTATTACAAATTGAATTGAAAAAATAACACACCTTCATGATAGTCATTCTAACACGGATGAGAAATATTCCATACAATACAACTGGTAGGATCTATTGCATCATGATGTGACAATCATGAAATTTCATACCTGTCAGCTTCAAATCCTTTAAAGACACAAAATTTTTTACATTTGAAGAATAACATTGTGGTACTTTGATATCATGAAGAAACTAAAAAAAGTTAATTTTCTCCCTCTTGGATATTGTATGGCAAGTTGGGTTAGAAATTTTCACCTTCTATTAGGAGTGGGAGCTAACTCCAAACGTATTCCCATTGAGAGTAAGTCCAATCTTTCATTCAACCCATCTTTATTCTTTCCTTTAATATCTAATAATGTTCCAATCAATTTTTCATAGATATTATTCTCCACATGCATGAAATAAATGTTATGTTTGAACACATGATATATCCAATATGGTATCTAAAAAAATATTGAACATTTATTCCAAATATTTCTATCATTACCAGATTTATGTGTCATTCTGAATGTCACGTCAAGGTTTTTCACCCTCTCAAAATATTGATCAGTGGATAAAGGTTTTGGAGAAATATCAAAATTTTTTGATCTATTTAATGCCTTTTTTAATCTTCTATAAGATTGATCCATAGATAACAACTTTTGATTATCCATGTATACTATTTTTCTTCCATGATGCAATTGATAATATGAAGTCGGTTGTTCGCAAATTGGACATACTTTATACCCCTTAACACTGTATCCAGAAAAATTTACATACACTGGGAATTCATTTATAGTGAACATAATCATTACATATAGTTGAAAATATTCCATTTTATAATAATTGTACACTCTAATACCATCCTCTAATAAGAGTTTCAAATCATAAATTAGTGGTGACAATAAAACATCAATATCATTTTTGGTCTATTTTGGTCTAAAGATCATTAAACTCAACATGACATATTTTCACTTCATACAAAATTCAGGAGATAAGTTGTAATAAAACAGTACATGGACTATGTGTGCTACTGAGTCTTTGATATAAATTCATTCCATCTGTGCATAGTCCAAGTCTAAGATTTATAACTTCATTTTCGAATGTAGAAAAGTGTTAATCACTTTTCTTCCACTGTGGAGAATCAGTTGGATGCCATAATTTTCCAGTACATATCTACTCATCTACATACCATCTTAATCATTTTTCATCATGTGAATTTGAAAATAAATGTTTCAAATGAGGAATTATAAGAAGATACCAAAATGATTTAGAAGGGGTCTCTGTAACTTCTAAATCAACATGTGATTTTTCTTTCAACTTAGATTGTGACGTCCCACATTTAGGACACTTAGACATAAATTCATATTCCTTTCTATATAGCACACAATCATTAGGGTAGACATGTATTTTTTGTAACCTAATCACATCATGTATAGTATTTTCTTCACTTTATAATGTGAATCGGTAAGATCATTGTCTTTAGGAATAATATCTTTCAACAATTTTATCAAATCAGTAAAACTATTGTCCTTCCAACCATGTTTCTCCTTCAAGTTAATCAATCTTAACACTGAGGATAAAACCATAAATTCCATACAACCTAGATACAATGGTTTTTCAGCATCACTATATAGATGCTCAATTTTTAGTTATTTCTAAATTTTATCTGCTTCAATATCATGAATCATTTCTTCAATTTCATCAGAGTTATCATCTTGAAAATCATCATCATCAATAAATCGGAAATTCTGCCCAGTTTCACCATGCCAAATCCAAGGGTTGTAACTCAAATTAAAAACATAACAAATTAAATTATCTTTGATCTCTCTTATTTTCAACTTCTTCATACTTAAAAATTTTAGGCATAGACAAAAAACATGTCATTGTTTGGAACATTTCATTTATAAAATTACAAAAAAGCATCAACACATTTCTCATATTCATCACTTATTCGAAGTGTTGTAATCCAAATTTGACCCATTATTATCTATAAAAAATATCAAAAAAATATCTTGTCAAAATAATATAGTGGTGATAAAAGTGAGGATAAATTATTCAAGTCAAACCAGGTTTAAATTTATATAAAAGATTTCATAATTTGAAATTAACAAAACTTCAAAATTTTAAAAAAATATATGCATATTTGAAAATTAAAATTATAAATTCTAGACAATAATTGAATATAATTTTAAAGATAATTGATAAATCATAAAAATAAATGCATGGAAGTAATTTAAAAAGAATATATAGTTAGACTATTCTCTAATTTTTCATTTTATTATGAATAAAATTTGATAAAACTTGAAATTCAATATGATTAACCAGAATCCAAATCAAGCACAAGAAGAAAAAGGGAGAATCCTTCAAGATTAAAGGAATGTGAAGTGATCGAAGTTAAATAATAGAAGACAATCAATCAATCATGCTAGCACCTAATGATCCATCGACATTGTTCATAGATTAAAGGATCATGTGTTGATCACCACTAAGAGGGGATCTACTTTGGGTCCTCACCATATAATGACACTACATCGATCGAGTTAGAATGATCAACATCCTTAATGAAGAAAGATCTAAATATTTTTGCAACCTTTTTTCTTATGATTAAATTAATTATAAAATTGAAAATAAAATATCTTCTCTTGGTTATAGTTTTTTATTTGTAAATATTCTTTAGAAAAAATTGCATTGGTCATAACATTTACATCTTGTACATTTTGAATGATTTTTCAAATCCTACAAAATCTGAGTTGGCTATAGGCCCAACACATGCTTCCACTGTATATAAAACCATCAAATTATATGAGATGACATGTGTCCTCCTTGTTCAAGACCAACAAGTAATAATTAGTACATTTGACCACTTTAATTTTAAAAAACACTCTAGATACATTTCTAGAAGCATGTTAATATTAAATAACAAGGGATGGAACATAAATAAAATTAAATAATATGCACAATAATAAAATATTTACCATAAATATAACTTGTTTAATGCTTGGGAAAAGAAATATATAAACAAAAATCATAAAACTTCTCAAAAGATAGAACTAAACAAGATGGTAATGTGAGATTTTAGTAAACTTAATCCAAAAAAAGGAGAGATAGGGTGTCCGCAACATTGAATGACTGAAATTGAGGTGTGTGAGGCTTACATAAGAGTTAATAGACGATTAGATAGAATGAGATGACAAAAATTGAGGATTTATGAAGTTGGAAAACTGATATTGGAGGCCAGTAAATCAAACAAATGAGGTTAGGGATTCTGTGCATGAGAGAACTAAGTCTTTTTTTGCCTAATCTAATTAAACTAAAATGATTCAAAATAGAAATTCATAAAATTTTAAATGATATATCACTTCAGTTATATAAAAATTGACTTGGTAAAGAAATTTTTATTACTTTATCATGTCATTTATATAGAATCCAATGTGACAAATTATTTTTAATATGTCAATTATTATATATAATCGACGTAAAAACCTTCTTTATCAGATCAGTTATATAATAATCAATGTGATAAAGTGGGATACATGATTTTTCATGTCGGTTATCCTATAATTGACGTGATAAAGCAATATACATCACTTTTTCATGTCAGTTGTAAATAACTAACGTGAAAAAGCCGATGCGGTAAATACTTTTTGTAGTAGTGATAAGAGACTGATTAACAATCTCAGAGAAAGTAGGTAGGAAAAAAATATTTACCTAAGTATGAATGGCATACCAGAGCCTATCCTCAAAAAAATTAGCATGAGATAGTTGATCACCAGCTAGAAGTGGTGAAAAGTGTTGTAACTCAGTGAAACGTGATGAATAATCCATAATTGACATAGCACCCTACTCTAGATGCTTTAAATCTCTGGCTTGGTCATCTCTCATCATCTGAGGAAAGAAGTGATCATATAAAGTAGTCTAAAAATTAACTCATACCATGCCCTATTATCAAACAACCTAGGTAATCACATCCCACTAGCACTTGGTCGAATCATACAGCATATATGTAGCAAGCTTGACCCTCCACTATGGAGGTGTCTCCAGATGATCAAAGATAGATAGGGTGGAATCTTATTAAGACTCAACATCCTATGTAATGTCATCCCCCAAGAATTTAGGAGGATGCTTCTTCTGTAACTCATGTTTCAAATCAACCATCATAGGTGCAGGTTATGGAGCATCTTGCATGGACTGCATCAGATGTAAGAAACTCTCATGAAGATAAGAATTAGTGCCCAAATCAGGTATAGTAGGTGGTGCCTTAATTGTAACTCTTAGTAGTAAGACTGTTGGATCAGGGCCCACAACGTCTAGAGCATGGTCGCCACTATCCTCCTGGCATACGACACAAGGATGTCATGGCGGAATAACTCTACAAACACCAAGTGTGCACCTTAGAACAAGCTTGAAGAAAATAGATACAATAGTTAAAGCAAAACATAAGAATAAGGGCTCACTACCCAAGGTATACTACCCCAACTACCCTCTTATAAGTCCATATATTATTAATTTTTCCAGTTTAAATTTTTAGGGTTCCAATCGATGAAGGGTCGTTAGCACCTTGCCTCTTCATTTACTGGAAACCATTTATTTTTAAATCAAATTTTACATTTTTAAATTTCATTTTCTTAGAAAATTATATCAAAGTTTGATTAAAATGGATTGTAAATCCAAGTGAATTAGGTACCATACACCTTATCATTGAGATCAACATCCATTTAAATTATAATTAACCCAGTCTACATTCGATCTCAGAATGTACGGGTTATATACAATGGATTGACTTAGTAAACTACCCATTCCAACCCACAAGGGCCCATACACCTCATGAATTAAAACTGGTAATCACTCAATCATAGCCAAAGAACAACATAAGTATATTATAAATACCATAGAATCACTCAACAATCACTAGAAAAATAGGAAAATGCAAGTAGTGAAATACAGCTATATGGCATGGAATATGCATGGAATGAGAATTTTAGGTGCCTAGAATGATGCATGATTGATGCTCCTTGACATCATCTCATTGGGCCAAGGATAAAATGAAAATATCAATAAAAAAATAATAATAATCATCACAAAACATGTGTGTAACCCAATGGTGAAAGTTTATCAACTGTAATAAGTAAAAACGAAATAACAATTCTTATTCATACAACTTGACATTTACCCCGAACAAGGGTTAGTTACGCCCAAGCATGGCTTATACTCAAGTTCCAAGTGTTCTTAATCTCTTGTCTATTGTCTCCAAATAGTAAAGTAAGAAATGAACCACTCTGATACCACTTAGTGACATTCCAAACCTAGGTTCCACTCAAAGGTTCCATGAGTCTGGTTGGCCGGATGGCCTCAAGCGTATCTCGATGAACGTCAAAGGCTTCCAACTAGCAGTGAGGGCCTAGGGTGTGTCTATGGGGATACTATTACCTCATTAACATAGTGTATCACAATGGATAAAAGTAATAATAGGTAAATATAATAAGTAGTATAGAATTTAATGACAACTCATGCAACAGATAATAATCAATTATAATTGGAACCCGAATAATATACAAAAAGATGATATATGTCATGTCTCTATAAAACTATAAATTATGTATACAAGGTGGTAGAAAATACATTCTATAAAAAATAAGTAAAAAATAATCCAAAACTATCCAAGAATCCTGAGATTTAGCTCAGTCATCTGCTACCAAACTTCATCCTAAGAAAGCAAGTGATATCGTGTGTACAAGGCGGGACACTTCCCTTTTTCAACAACTGCATACATTTAATCTGCCTGGGTACCAATGGTGGCCCATATCGGGTGTGATATAAATATTATTAGGCCAAAATCAATGACATATATAACTTCTAGTCCATGTAATATAAACTAAAATAGTGTGCAGGCATGCATATATAAAAGTAAATTAGTACAGTAATGTAAATACCCAATTACCTTCTTCAACCTCAGCTGGTGTTTGAACATGTAATCATTTCATTAATTAGTTATGTTCCGGTTTATATAGTAAGGCATGTGAGTTATAACCAGCACTGACATCATAACATGATAATAATAATGATAAAGGATCCAATATATAATAAGGCATCCATGACGACGATGATGATGATGAAGAGGATACAAGGTAATAACCAAGGAATCCTTGACCTTAGGGGTCGAGGAAACTCAGTAATAATATGTAGCCTGGCTATAAGGGTAAGAGTGTAATATAATGTGAAACACCCAAGGCATTCCATAATGATGTAATTCTAACCGAGTCTAAGGAATTCATCCAAGGTAAAATGGGATAAGCAATGAGTAGTCCCAAGGGTGTATCCAAGGTGCCTCATGTCTGTAGACATCACACTGGATCCATGGAGTGTATCCAAAGTATCCTATAATGATAATGGAGGGATCCTACGATGTCATATCGACATCCACTAGTAGACAAAGATTGGGTTCCAAGGTGAGTATCAACCTTGGAAACTGACATCCCTGAATCAAAATAGCATCCACGAGAGCTCAAGGAATTCACTCAGGAATCCAAGGTTGGCTTGAGTCTGAACACTCTTATAAATATGTTTAGGTCCATATACAATAGGAACCTTATAATTGATTAATTATATAAATTAGGTTATGTAATAGTCATTCCATTTATTAATCCATTTGGTTCATTCCATGCCTTTCATTAGTTTGACAAGACTAAAGGACATGTAACCATTTATTAATTCATATGTTTCATATTTGATTCATTAGGTTCACTCTACTACCTTACATTAATCATGGAAAGGTGTGCTATGGACATGCAACCGAGTCATTTTATTACATTTAATTAGATGAATACATATACATAATATACTTTCCATTTTCATGTAAGATTGATTTATCAATTTGAAGCACTTACCTTAGGAGGGTCAAGTGATAATCATACATGTGCTAGCCATTTATATTTCATTTAATTAATCAAAACTTACCTTCATCAAGGCCAAGTTACAACACACTTAAATGGTGGACCAAATGGTATAACTAGCCACTAAAGGAATAATTAATAAAAACACCCTACTATGGGTGGTTGGAGTTGATTTTATAACCTCCAAAGATGGATAACATATATGAAAATGGATCTGAAATATGAGCACAATGATTACAATAAAGTCACTTGAATTTAATAGTTCGTGCCATATGAAATCGGCGCGTGTACAACTACGACAATTTATAAAATGGTGAAACTTAAGGGATGAGTTATAGACCACCTACCTTAGTCTTGTATGACTTTCCTCATCCAGTATTAGCCTTTAGTTTGTCCTGGATCAGAAGAGATCTGAAGAACAGATCAGCACCCTAAAAATAGGGCATATGAGCCTATATCTAAATAACATCATTGAGGGGAATAATAATGAAAAATGGATAAAAAGGAATTGAGTAATTACCGATGATCATCCAACATGATGATAGGGGATTGAATCAGACTTCAGATGGATGAATGAGATAAAAATATATAAAAGAGGGCTTGAGAGATCCAAAATGGGTGAAGGGAGCCTCTGTTGTCCGCTGGAAAGAGTAAATAAGGAAGGGTGAGTTTAAACATTTCATTAATGGAGAAATGGTAATTTTACCCAAAATTTAAGGTTCGCATGGTTTGGCTGCGCGGTTGGCCAAACCATGCACCAACCATGTTCCTCCCACTGCTTAAGGAGGACACCTGCATGGTTAGGCCACATGGTTAGGAAAAATATGTGACAACCATGAAAATCTCCTTTTCTAAAAACTACAGATATTTCACACGGGCATGTGGCCCCAAGAAAATGGTTAGGGAAAACCATGTACCCTACTTCACCCCACTATCCAGCCCCACATGGTTAGTAGAGACTGTGTGGGTTGGGTTGCACGGTTTCTACTAACTGTGCAACCTAGTGTTTTTCTCCACCAGTCGAGGTTCCAAGCTCAAAACAAGCCTCAAAAACCCCTGAAAACTTTATAAACTCTTAGGGAATGCATATTAGGTCTAAAATAAATAATTATACTAAATTTAAAAGTTTTTTTAACTGATATAAAAATTGTTTTCTTACAAGTATGAACATAGAGTTAAAGAGTTCATCAAGTTTGCAATAGAGCATGCATACGACCCTTCTCAAATAATTTTTCCATGTTTACATAGTTTTTATTCAAGAAAAATTAGTATAAAAGATTTGGAAGAATGTTTTATTTTACATGGAATAGATTAGATCTACAATGTTAGACTAAAAATAGGTAAAAACTGAATGTTCACACTGAGTGGGATGATATTGTGGTTTATAGATCGTTTGATATGAATACTAGTGTAAATGATGATGGAGATTGTATGGAAGAAATGAAAATGGAAATTAAAGATGACCTTTGTGATTTTCCAAAGTTATTTGAGAAGTTAAATAGTTGTGATAATAGACCATTGTATATTTTTTGTACTAAATAACAACATTGTCAACTGTATTGAAGTTATATAATTTGAAAGCTAGCAGCAGATGGAGTGACACTTGCTTTACAGAACTACTCGGTCTCTTGAATGATATGATACCAGAATAAAATAAACTTCCTTGTCAAATATATGATTTTAAAATAATGTTATATTCAATGATAATTATCTCTAAAAAATACATGTTTTTTCAAATGATTACATATTTTTCTGCAAAGACCGTGAATCACTCATAAAATGACCCAAGTGTAGCATGAATCGATACAAGAAATATTAATTAAGTCCTTAAAAATATGTATGGTACTTTCCTATCATTACAGGGTTTAGAACACTATATGGATGTCAAGAAACTATAAGATAATTGATATGGCATGCAGATACAAGAATTGAATATGGGAAACTACATCATCCAGTAGACTATCCTTAATGAAAAAAATTGATTTTGAGTATCCTAAATTTTTAAATGAGCTGATAAAATTCCATATCAAGTTATATACAGATAAAATAAATCTATTTGGTGTACAAAGTAGTACTCACAATACATCTCTAGTTATGTTGGTAAATAATAACTTTCCACCATGGTTACACATGAAGTGAAAATACATTATGTTGTCACTGCTTATATCTAGACCAAAACAACCCAATAATGATATTGATGTCTATTTGGATCTATTGATTGAAGATTTGAAATTGATGTGGGATATTGGTGTTACAATTTATGATGCTCATGAAGTGAATAATTAGCATTGAGGGTCAGTTGTACGAGATGATAAATGAATTTCCTGGTTATGGAAATTTTTTAGGCTATAACATTAAAGGAATGTTGGGGTGTCTCCTTTGTGAAGAATGCACACACTCAGTTTGGTTGAAATATTCCTTGAATACTATGTTTTTAGGAAATAAATTTGTTTAACTTGACAATATAAATATCGATCATGGATGAAAACATTCGATGGGAATACTGAATAAGGTACAACACCGTCTCCACTAATGGCTGTTCAATTGTTCGATAAAGAAAAATATATTGACATTTTTTTTGGTAAACCATTTTTGAAAAACCTTAAAAAATCAAGTTGGAAAAGGAGATCAATTTTCTTTGAATTTATATACTATAATTGTTTGTACATCAGACATTTTCTTAATGTCATGCATGTAGAAAAAAAATATTTGATAGTGTTATTGGAATGTACCTAAATGTTCATGGAAAAACAAAATATGGAATAAAGACTAGGTTAGACATGATTGATATGGGATAAGGGAAGAGTTGGCATCAGTGAAGGGTAAAGGGTGGAATTTTCTTCCTTCATCAGCTTACACTCTATCCAGACTAGAAAAATTACAAATTTTCAATTTTATTAATGGTGTAAAAGTTCTATAGGGGTATTCATCAAATATCAAGAATGTTGTGTTAATGACTAATTTGAAGTTACAAAGTCTAAAATCACATGATTGTCATGTTTTGATGCAAGATTTGATGCTCATCACTTTATGTTGCATCTTACCTAAAAATGTATGATAAACATTAATTAGACTATAATTATTTTTCAAAACCAAATGCAGTAAAGTTATAGACCTGGTGGGGTTTCCAATCATGAATAAGGATATTGCAGTCATATTATGTGAATTAGAGATTTTCTTCCCACCACCATTCTTTGATATAATGGTCCACTTAATGATTTACTTAGTTAGATAGGTTAAACTATTTGGTCTTTTCCATTACAAATGGATATATCCCATTGAACAGTATATGAAGATTTTTAAAGGGTATGTAAAGAATTGAAATTAGCCAAAAGGTTGTATTGTAGAATGATATAATGTTGAAGAAGCTATTGAATTCTGTATCGATTACTTATCAGATATTGATAGCATCAGACTCCCAAAGTCACGTAATGGTGGATGCCTTATAGGTGAAGGTATTTCTGTAATATGTGTTGTTATAATTGCCACCACAGAGTGGGAGAAAGCTCTCCTTTACATTTTACATAATAGTGAAGATGTTGATACATTGAATCCCACAAAGCAATTCTTAGACATTAGAATCCATCAAGGGTTGAAGGATCGATATCAAATACACATAATCAACAATTTATAGGATGGTTATGAGATCATATTTATAAGGAGTTATCTAAAAATATGAATTCAATTTTCAAACGACTTCAATGGCTAATTGGGGACCAAATGTAAATGTTATATCTTACACTGGTTTTGTAATTAATGGTTATACTTCTATATAAAGGAACACGATGAATTTAGTACGATGAAAAATAGTTGAATTACACATGTGATGGAAGAAATGAACATATTTGGTTCCAAGGGTAGAAATCAAATTTATGTGAATATTCCATATTTCAACATCATCAAACAGATATACGTGTTAGATTATACAATATTTCAAGAACTGGTTTTTCACTACAAATGGGTTGACAACATAAGTGTAATGAAAGTTGATGAAATGGGATTCATGAAGGTGAATTTTAGTGTGGAATAGTATAAGGATGAGTGATTCATAATGGCATCACAAGAAATGCAGGTATTTTATGTTTTAGATCTAGAAAACAAGAACCGTTTGATTGTCTAGCTAAAGACTAAAACAACTACATGGTCAGATGAAAATTCAATTAAGGATGACCCTTTCATTGGAAGATCATAATCATTTCATGGTGGTCCCAATGTAGACAATGTCTTGTATGTTATAAGGGATCATCAAGAGGGGATTTGGATACTCGATAGAGGATCCAAATCCCTTTAACCTTTAAAGAAAAGAGATTCCAATGAGAATGTTAAGATATTTTTTAATATATTTATTACTCATAATATTATGTGTTTTCTACTATATTTATGTAATATAAATTAAATGTTTGATTACTCATGCAGACAATGAATTATACACATGATGATGTTACCAATATCAGGGAAAAATAGATAGTTGATGCTCAAACT
The DNA here is from genome assembly GCA_963277665.1 of Viscum album. Classification (NCBI taxonomy): domain Eukaryota; kingdom Viridiplantae; phylum Streptophyta; class Magnoliopsida; order Santalales; family Viscaceae; genus Viscum; species Viscum album. The sequence continues at coordinate 591,801,009 of OY728142.1, read as the reverse complement.
ACAGAATTATTAGGGGATCAACAACATAATGATGAAAAAAATAAAAACGGCATAGTATCACTATGTTGACTAAAATTATAAAGTCAAGAAGAAAGGGTATAAAATTCGAGGTTGGATGGAATCAACACAACTAACCTTTTAACTCCAACAGGTCAATGTTAGTTATGTTGGGGTCACAATGATAATGAATGTGTCAATTGATATAGATACATGGCATCATGTCCATCCTATAACAAATGAAACCCTTTGAGAAGATATTAAGGTAATGTTATGATATACTTTATTTATTTTACAGAAAATTATATAATGAAACATTGATTTAATTTTCATTGTTACTTGTATAGTTTGTTTATTTTAGATGATTTCTATAAGAAATGTGTCTTAATGGTTATTGGAAAGTCCTAAAAGCTTCCATACACTTCTTACCAAGATTCATATCAGGGATGTTGAGGGGAAATTAAAGCCCCATCCACCAGTTATATATACACACATAGAAAAAATGGAATGCTTTCGCTATATAAAAAGTATAGTAGTGGAAGTTTTTTTATGGACTAGAAGAATCTTAAACAACCACTTATTAGTATAGTGGTAGTTTTAAAAACCGTCATGTATTGTATGGTCACTAGTCATTTAGCGGTGGGTTTGTTATGTGTTGTTTTCGGAGCATTTAATGGCGATTTAGTTTTTATTTAGCGATGGTTATTTTATAAAAAATATATCCTAGGGAAATATTAAAAAAAATTAAGAAAATCATCGTTGAATATATCAGTGCTGGTTTCTTTTAGTAACGGTTAATCCTTACTGTCGCTAAACATGTTTTATATAATGTATTTAGCAATGGTTTCTAAAAACTGCCACTAAATTAGGATTTTTTTAAAATATTTAATAAAAAACTATAAATATAAAAAAGTGACATACAATAAACTAAAACATTGATATATGATAAACCCATCATACATACGCCATACATCCACAACAAATATACAAACATCCACAGTCATCATAATATCAATCTCAGTCAATCCATACATCTCTCAACCAATACCTCGATCATTAATACATACATATAACATATTTCCAACAACAACCTATGCCCAATATACATCCACATCACGACCTCCACTTATATGTCTGCCTCCACTGCATCTCATCAACTAAAACTGACCACTCCATCTCATCAACTGTAACAAAAAAGAAAACAAAAAATAAAACTAAACATAATAAATCATAATTATAGTATAATAATTGATAAAATTTTACAATACTACATAAACTAATAACCATCACGACTACCTTTTGAAGAATTTCATGGATCAAAATGGTCAACCTCCTGCCTATTGTTGGCATTTTCCGCCTACAATGAAAGCCAAAATATTTAAGAAAAGAAATGAAAAAAAGAAAAGACACGAAATATATTCAGAATGTTGCATATAAAATTTGTTATTTTGTTAATCAAACATAATAAATTTTAACATAAAACAAATAATATATAATGAAAAACACTTTTAAAACATAAACTTATCTATTTAAGATAATATTCAACACTTGAAACTAAAAAAGGATAATTAAATATTCTAATTTATTTTTAAATAAACGTGTGGTGTGCTTAAAATTTACTTAATAAAAACAATTAAAGACTTTGATATCACAACATGCCCTATATTTTAAAAATAACTCAGCAGTGGTTTTCTAATGACTGCATGTCAATCTGAGGTCATTTTCTATGTTTTTGACTGTTTCACACACATTTTAGAATTTTAAAACACTAAAACATGTTTACAGACATAACGGGAAAACCATCATTCTTAATGAAATTTCATCAGTTCCTAAATTTCAAAATTAAATCTATGGTCATTGTCCCCTGATTTTATGATAATTTGGCATCGTTTTCCTGGTTTTGACCCCCCAACACTTGTATTTAAAGTTTTTTGTAACTTTAAGAAGTGGTTATCAAGTCATTCCGACCACACCACATATCGTATTGATATTTTTTTTTCACATACACATCAAAAATAACTTATTGGTGGTTTTCCAATGATTTCATGTCAATTTGAGATCATTTTCTATGGTTTTGACTATTCCACGCACATTTTAGTCTTTTAAAACACTATGCATTTATGACCATAACGAGAAAAACATCATTCATAATGATGTGTTGTCAGTTCATGCATTTCAAAATTAAATCTACGGTCATTGTACCCTGATTTCAGGGAAATGTGACAACATTTTCTTGGTTTTGATCCCCCAACACTTGTTTTTAAAGGTTTTTTACCTTTAAGAAGTGGTTAATGAGTCATTCCGACCAAACCACAAGTCAGAATGATGTTTTGTTTGTGATTACACATAAAAAATAACTCATAGGTGGTTTTCCAATGATTTCACATAAATATGAGGTCATTTTCTATGGTTTTGACCATTCCACGCATGTTTTAGTGTTTTAAAACACAAAAAACATGTTTACGACCATAATGGAAAAACTGTCATTAGGAATGACGTGACGTCAGTTCCTACATTTTACAATTAAATCTATGGTTGTTTTCCCCTGATTTCAGTGCAATCCAAAGTTGTTTTCCTGATTTTGACCCCCCCCCCCCAACACTTGTTTTTAAAGGCTTTTATACCTTTAAGAAGTGGTTACTGAGTCATTCCGACCACACCACACGTCAGAATGAAATTTTGTCTATGAATACACATAAAAAATAACTCATTGGTGGTTTTAAAATGATTACTTATCAATATGAGGTCATTTTATATGGTTTTTACCGTTTCACATACATTTTAGTGTTTTAAAACACTAAAAACGAGTTTATAACCATAACGGGCAAACCATCATTCAGAATGGTGTGTCGTCAGTTTCTACATTTCACAATTAAATCTATGGTCATTATCCCCTAATTTTAGGGCAATATGACATCATTTTTCTAGTTTTAACCCCCCGACCCATGTTTCTAAAGGATTTTGTAACTTTAAGAAGTGCTTACCGAATCATTCCGACTACACTGCATGTTGAAATGACATGTTGTCTGTGTGTACACATAAAAAATAACTCAACGGTGGTTTTCCAATGATTTAACATAAATATAAGGTTGTTTTATATTGTTTATACCATTCCACATGCATTTTAGTATTTTAAAACACTAAAAATGCATTTATGTCCATAACAGGCAAACCATCATTCAGAATGATGTGTCGTTGATTCCTACATTTCACAATTAAATCTTTAGTTGTTTTCACCTAATTTTAGGGCAATCTGATGTCTTTTTCCTAGTTTTGACTCCATAACACTTGTTTTTAAAGGATTTTGTACCTTTAAGAAGTGGTTACGGAGTCATTCCAACCACACTGCATGTCATAATGACGTTTTGTCTACGTGTACGTATCAAAAATAACTCAGTAGTGGTTTTTTAATGATTTAAAATCAATATGAGATTTTTTTTTTCTATGGTTTTGATCATTCCACGCATGTTTTAGTGTTTTAAAACACTAAAAATGTGTTTACAGTCATAACGGGAAAACTATCATTCGGAATGATGTGTCGTCGGTTCCTACATTTCAAAATCAAATCTAAAGTCTTTTTACCCTGATTTTAGGGAAATATGATGTCATTTTCTTGGTTTTGACACCCCAACACTTGTTTTTAAAGGATTCTGTACCTTTAAGAAGTGTTTACCTAGTTATTCCGACCACACCACACATCGTAATAATGTTCTGTTTGCGTTTACACATCAAAAATAACTCAGAGGTAGGTTTCCAATGATTTTACATCAATATGAGGTCTTTTTATATGGTTTTGACCATTCCATGCATGTTTTAGTATTTTAAAACACTTAAAACTCATTTACGACCATAACGGGAAAACTGTCATTTTGAATGATGTGTCATCAGTTCCTACATTTCATAATTAAATCTATGGGTTTTCCCTTTATTTCAAGGAAATCATGCATCATTTTCCTAGTTTTGACCCCCCAACACTTTTTTTTAAAGGATTTTGTATCTTTAAGAAGTGGTTATGAAGTAATTCCAACCACACCGCACATCGGATTGACGTGTTGTCTAAGAATACAAATCAAAAATAACTCAATGGTGGTTTTCCAGTGATTTCATGTCAATATGAGGTCATTTTCTATGGTTTTTACCATTCCACGCACGTTTTAGTATTTTAAAACACTAAAAACATGTTTACGACCATAACTGGAAAACCGTCATTTAGAATGATTTTTGTCGATTCTTACATTTTATAATTAAATCTATGGTCATTGTCCCATGATTTTAGAGCAATATAACATCGTTTTTTTGGTTTTTATGCCCTGGCACTTGTTTTTAAAGGCTTTTGTACCTTTAAGAAGTGTTTACCAAGTCAAAACCGCGCAAACAAGCTCGAATTGTTTTCAAATTTATGGATAACAATCTATAATTCATTTTTGATATGTAAGAATCAACCACTTTTCAATATGGCATAAGATGTTGTCAGTATGACTTTAAATGCATGTTTTCTATATAAAACTGTCATTTTAGTTTTATTTATGGATGTTGTATTTGTTCTTTGCAAATGTGTGAATGATCTATGGAATTTATAATTAACCTTGGACAAATGAGCTATAAGGATAAAAATTTCCTCAGGGATCATGATGGTTATCTATTGAAATGTAGAAACTAAAGCATTTTCTATTTATGACCATCATTGATCATGTGTTTTCCTATAAGAGTCTTGTTCTTGCACTTTTTATTTCAATATTGTTATTTATCTTTGTGATTCCTGATCAACAGTACTACTTGGACCCCCACTAGGCGTAGCAGCAACAGATGATGTCACCCTACCAAAGACAGTTGATGGAGTTGGCCCAAAACCCATCCCTCGTACATGTCTGGGATGCTCCTTCCCTAAAATGATTCCAACTGCATCATTCTGGGAAACCGATGATGGTTGTGAAGGGTTTGCATCCCAAACTTCTTGATTTTTAACCTATTAATAAAAAAATATTAACAATGGGTTTTTAAAATATATGAACTTCATAGTATTATCTAATTAATAATTAATATGAAATGGTAATGAAAAGTGCTTACTCTAATGTCTTTGGTAGGGTTATTTACAAAACTATCATTGGGTTTCCTATGCACTTTAAACTGCATCTTTGTTCGGCTAACAGAGTAACCTAATTCATTAGGAATTATAAAAAAATATAAACAAGTTATAAAAAACCTTGAGTTATAATAAAATGATATAAATAATAATTAATATAATACAAACCAAAATTGTTCTTTTTCTTGAAAAACTTTGAGACCCAGTGATGTGATGAATGAATTGCTTCTCACAATTCACAGTATTTTTTCTAGATGATTCCTAAAAAAAATAACAACATTAATAAAAAATTATAATTTTATTAAGTTTATGTTATTAAGATACTGTAAAATATGAAATTACCACATGAGATGCATCTCTGTTGATATCGACCAAGAGCTTACATTGCTCACAATAAATGCCTTCAGGAACTTTCCCATACATCTTTCATGAGCTCATAGAAGTGTCATTAAACTCATTCCATAATCCCATTTAAAATCTCTCCATTTCTTACCCAATTTTTTCAAATTCCAAGGGTGTGAAACGGATTCAAGGACATCAAACTGAAAAAACGTCTAGAAATAAAAAACAATAACACTTTATAAGTATATTACAAAATTTTACTCATGACTTTTAAATTAGTTATCAATGGATATTAAATTAATATTACCTTTACTTAAGTATCTAAGACCTCATTTTTCTAAGTTGTAGGAATACGACTCCAGTCTTTATAATTAATGGGAAAGTTCACCATCTCACAATCAAGCTACCCAAGAATCTGCCCATAGATTCTGGAGGCGTCACCAATAGGCACCCCAAACTCATCAAATGGAATGATAATATTGAATTCCTTCAAGTCCCATACATCTGTAGTGTTCATATTTGATCCTTCTGGAATCAAAAAAAATTATTTTTTTCATCTTCATTATATACTCGTTCCACTGCAGAGCATGAGGCACTCTTGATTTTGTTTTTTTTTTGACAATTAATTTTTTATTAGAGAGCCAAAACACTTTTGAGGGAAAATTGAGAAACCCCAAATCCAAATAACATGTTCAAGAAACCAAAAACTAGAACCAAACAAGAGGAACCACCCCTCCCTAACCAATGAAGAATGACAAAAAAACCCTCACTCGTACCTGACCATTCAGCAAACTGTCCCGTGTACGAATACATGGGCCCGGACCCGATGGCGTGGCCATACCCTCTCAAGATTCCCAATGGTATGTACAAGTGAAGGTTGTTCTCTGGTCCCCATCTAGAGTGGCCCCTCAAGAATGCTGGTAGTACATCGACAAGCCACCTACAAGACCATAATCTTCTCCAAAATTCACACATGTCAGACCAACATGCTTCCCAATCACTTAACAGGTTCCACACCTTACATCAGAATCGTTGAAGTAAAATTTGAGCTTACCTGTAACCAAACCCCTAGACAACTTCCAATATATAGAGGATACCTGGGTGCTTGGGACAGATAACAACAGATTTTCAATATCACAAGCCAGCTGGTCCTAGGTCTGTAAGTACTCTTCAAGACTGATCTTCCCTTTGTTGAAGCCTCCGAAAAGAATTAAATTCTATTTATAAACCCATGCGTATTGTTCCTCATTGAGTGACACATTTAACAGTCTCCCCATCATCTTAGCTGCCTCCTCTTCTGATGCATTCAGCAACAAAACCTGTTCGACCACCTCTTCTTCTGAGCTTAGCAGTAATTCTAGATTTTGAGTATCACCAACCTCTGATTCTGGTCTCATGGAATTTATCTTTTTTGTAGACCTTGTAGACTGAGTCTCCAAAGGAGTAGGTAATGAGGAGTAATCCTTCTTACTTCTCCTCCTCCTATTGCTTTTGTTTCTCCACGGGCTTGCATCTTCACCAACCAAGAGAGAATGATCATTTCCCTTTGTTTCAACCAAGTTTTCTCCATCAGCATCAATCGAGCTGCTGAATTCAGCAACCAGGCCAGCCTCTGTAAGTGCTTAAAAACTGTTAGACAACATAACTGGATTGAGAGATCCTGAAGCCTCACCCCTTGTCCACTCAGAACTGACCTGCAAATCCAGATTTTGTTTCCCTTTATCTGCAGCATCCTTACCCGGCCTCAGGACCCCCACATAAGGATCAACTGGCTTATCCACCTCTCCACTTGCCTTCTGCTCTATAACAGGAAAATCCCCACCCGATGGTGCAGCCACATGAACAACCTCATACTGAACCAAAGCCTCCCTTACTCCTACACCCTCAAAAGAACTTGGTATTTTACCACAAGAAGGATCTTCAAGATCCTACTATAGTTTGTTAGCAACTTCTGAAACCTTCGGATTACCCCCCATTTCCATTGTCTTCTCCCACAAAGTTGCACCTAGATTATCCTCCAAAGTCCCCTTGGAAACCACCGAATGATAGTCGAGTTCCTCCACCACCACCGGTGGCAATGTTGGAGACACAGCCGCCCCATCCAAGTTGGAATCATTGTCACCTTTCCTAATACCTTCCGAACCTCTAACCACCTGTGCCGACAATTCAAACCCATCCCAGTTCTCTGGAACCATACCACTGCTTCGTCCTCTCTTACGGCGAGGATCAAAATCGCCCCGATGGCAATTAACTATAGAATGGCACAGTCGATGACAGGTAGAGAAATAGCCCATCCACAACTCATAGAGGACCTGCTGTTTTCACCTGTAATCTTCCCCAATGGTAACCCAAACAAAATCGAATGGATCCCTTGAAAGATCCACTTCCACACAAACCTATGGGTTGATGGGGTGGCATACTGCTTCGGTTCGACTATCAGCGCAGAGGAAACTACCCACAAGGTTACCAAGCATCCTAATGACAGACGGATTTTGAAACGGCAAAGGTAAATTTGGAAAACTCACCCAGACCGTAGCAGAAGGAGGGTCGCTCTTCATATGGAAATCGAATGACCAACGAAATAAGATGAACTGAAATCCCTTGAAGAAGCGAGGAGAACTCGACCAAGAACATATGAGGTCCTCCTCCGACGAAAATCGAACCATGATGTGAAGACGATCCAGCAGGTCCACTGTTACCCTCTCCTACAAGTTCCATGAGTCGAAGATGAAATGATCAAAGGAATCAACCGGCGGCCACCTCTGACTAAACCGGGCCACCAAGGTGAGGTTGAGAAGAGATGAAGTTTCTGTGAACTCTGATGTCGATAACTGAAGATTCAAAAACCCATCAACCAGATCCATAAATTTAGGGCATAAAGATGCCTTCGGGAAAGGTGGAAGGAAATCAGGGTTAGAAAAGGGCTTGAAGGCTGATCCAGCTCTCATGGCTGGCGCTGAAGGTTCCTCCCCCGCCGGGAGGGGAGGAACTGGCCCGACGGTCGCCGTCGTCACTAAGGTATCATCGTCGTCTCACTTCGAGAGCTCTCTCTATTGTTTCACTACTACACTTTTGTTACTTTTAATGTAGAAAAAATATCCACACGTTAATAATATGAATATGAGTATATACTTACACAATGATTGAACCATTAGACAAGCTCCTTATTAACAGTTTTTGTTAATTCCAGCTCATTTTGAGCTCGACCCCTTAGTCACCTCTTTGTTTGCATTCATAATTCTTCAATAAATGGATCTGTAATAACAATATTTAGTTACACATATCTATATACCTGTATCAACTCCAATTCAGTCACTGTAAAATTTGACCACATTTCAATCGGTCGTCCAATAGTTGGAAAAACCAATAACTGATTTTAAAAATGAGAATTAGTGGATATGTCATCAGCGCATCCAACATGATTGAATCTAGTCCCAATCCCATCCAAATACCTAGAACATAAGGTCAAGAACTCTTTAGCTATGTAAACTTCTGCAATAAAGCCTTCTGGTTGAGATTTATTCTTCACATATGATTTCAAATGACCTAAGTAGTTGATAGAAAAAAATAAGAAACATATTAAAAAAAATTACGTAATGATTTGATAAAATTGAATTCACCAATGAAAATAAAAAAAATATCAACATACCTCTTAATTGGATACATCCATTGATAGTGTACCGGTCCACCAAGTTCGGCTTCTTCAACCAAATGAAAAGTGAAATGAATCATGAATGTGAAGAAAAAAGGGCGGTATAACATCTCCAAATGACATAGTGTCAAAACAATTATTTCTTGAAGTTTATCAAGCTCAGTTGGATTTAGATTTTTTCCACAAATCTCTTTGAAAAGGGTACAAAACTCAACTAGAATCATAGTTAATTTTTTAGGTAAAGTATTACACAAATCCAACAATAACAACTTCTCCATAAAAATACATGATTCGTGACTTTTCAATCCATGTAAATTTCGATGTTTTAAGTCAACGCACCTTGATATATTACTTGAATATCCATCTAGCACTTTTACATTCTTTAAATTTTGAAGGAATAAATATTTCTCATGGTTTTTCATTGTAAAAATATTCAAAGGATACTTTTCATTCTCATTTTCCCACAAAACATGCTTTATATTCATTATCTCCAAATCCTTACGAGCATTAAGGTGATCCTTTGATTTACCCTACTCATTAAACACTATAAAAATTACATTGTCACACATGTTCTTCTCAATATGCATTACGTCAAGATTATGATGTATCAAATTAAACTCCCAATATGAAAGTTTGAAAAATATACTCTTTTTCTTTCATTGTTGTGTTCCATATTCTTCAGATATTGTACCTCATACCATTTTCCCCCCTTCTTTAAACTGATGACATTTTCCAAATTCTTAAGTGACATTCATTAATTATCCCAAGATTTATGAACCAGATAACACCTTTTGTGACTTTCTCATTTCAGTATCTCCATTGAATCGTGTCTTGTTAAACCTGGATTTATAAAAAGCATCAATAAATCAACTATGACACGTAAAACACCATTTTCTGCTATGAGGTAATTGTTCAGGTTCAAAATAAAGATTAAAAATAGGATAATCCAAACCAGTATGAGTGTTCTAACAAGATAAATTTTCTAGTATAGAAAATTCATTAATTGTCCACATTAAAGCAGCATGCATTTTGAATAGTTATCTCATTGAAGCATCATATGTTTTCACACCATCATCCCATAATTCTCGTAATTCTTTAACTAGATGTTGAAGGTATACATCAATTACATTTCCATGAATTTGATTTCCAGGAATAATCATAGAAATAATGAAAGAAGTATTCTTCATACACATCCATGGAGGTAGATTATAGAGGATCAAAATAGCTGGCCAAATGCTATAATTAGTACATAAAGTATCAAAAGGGTTAAAACCATTAGAATCCAATCCCAAATGTACATTCCTAGGATCCAAATAAAAATCTAGATATAGAAAATCAAACATATTCTATGATGTTAAATCTTTTGGATGTCTCATCAAGTCATTGTTACTATCCTGAGCATGTCACTTTATGTTGTATGCAGTCTTAGACGACATGAATAATATTTGGAAGCATGGTTTCAAAGGAAAGTAATGAAATACCTTTGTAGAAGTTTTTTTTGTTTCTTACTGGGGTTGCATTGATTTATACTCTCGTTATTATTCATTGAATTCCACCTGCTTGTATGACATCTTGTGCTTTCTTCATTATCAGACTCTTCTCCCCAGTAAAGAATGAAATCATTAGGGCATACATGTATCTTTGTATAATCAAGTCCAAGTTTGTTAATGACTTTCTTCATCTCATAGAATGATGTAGGGATCTTAGCTTTACAAAATGTATCATAAAGCAACTCTAAAATAGTGGACATTGATTTGTCAGTAATTACACAAAGACACTTGATATGATACAACTTCAGTAAAAAATACAACTTCGAATACTTGACACACCCTTCATACAGTTCTTATTGTCCATCTTCAACTAATTCATAAAAATAATTTTTTTGTTAATGAAGTTTTGAGAAAGATTAACCCGCTTAGGATCAAATGAAGGTTTTGTTAATCTATTAAAATCTTGTACATTGTATTCTGGAAAACCAAACATGTCATTTAACAAATTTCAAACTAAATTCTCCTCTATCGGGTCACTTTGTATTTCATTGATAGTATTGTCATTGTTTTGACTTTCCATAACATTTGATTCACCATACCAAATCCAACATACATATCAAGCAAGAAACAAATTCAATATCAAATGCTCATATAATTTGTTTCTATTCAACCATCACTTGAATTTACAATCAGGACACAAATATTTTATTCTACCATCCACTGATTGGTTTGCAATTGCATAATCTAAAAATTCTTCCAGTCCCTTGGCATACTAAGGTGTGTTTTGAGGTAAATTAATACAACTTTTATCTATAGGTATTGTATTACATTATCCATATACATTCAAATATAAAGATATAAATGTTTAATCAAATATGTACACTCAAAATTAAAGAAGGATCTATACGGGTTAGAATAAGACTCAAGAGCATGGTATTTGAAGTTAGATACATGCTTGAAACAATTAATATTTAATGATGGAAGTGTGGAAAACAACCTCTACATTAAAGATGATAAATATGTATTAATTTTTGATATTTTATATATAGATGATATTATTTTTATGAGAGAAAAAGATAATGGTGTATTCTACCCTAGTGTTGTAACTAAGTAGGGTTCATTCTATTGAAAAATTAGCTACATTGATCAATGTCTGAACCACTTACAAGGGTCTAACTAAGACAAAGAGAACCCCTTTAAAAATATTAATGCAAAGTATACTTTATTTGGATATCACACACTATTGGATGGATAAAACTGATAAACACATAAGTTTTAGGTTGTTATATGTTCTTATACGTCATTCAACCATTTAGACCATCTCCAACCCAACACTTCAAATTAAAGTAAGTCTACTTAAAAATGAAGTATCCATAGTGAATTATTCTCCAACCCATCTACTCTATTTTTTACATAAAACCATATGTTATAATTGAAAAATAATTATTTATTTCAAATAATGACATTTTAAACCAATTTATTAAATGAAAAGGGATAAAAATCAGAACTAAAAAACAAAAAGGTGTTTAGCACATGTACAATATAGCACCATATTTGACACATCACTACAGCTTCATGGGAAAATAGCACATCATATGGCACTGGGTTGGATAAGAAATTTTGTGCTATTTTAGTGTTTTAACACTAAATTAACATGGGTTGGAGATGGTCTTAAGGTCCACCAGTTAATATATTGAATTATTTTTTTACTTTGAGGGGGTCCAAAAAATCAAAGGTTTTATGATGAGGGGAAACATTATCACATATTTGGAAAAACATTTGGGAGTGTCTGGTTCATATCAAATGATAAAAAATTAGTTATTTAACTCAACAAAAAACAAACTATACACTATAATTAGTTCACTTAAAAATCATTTCAGTTAAAATAAAATTAATGAAACTATGTTGGATGTTCTAGTTACCATGACCAATAATTGATTATCAAGCATGTAAAACTTAACTCTAACTACTCTATCATTTTTTGATATATTTTATTAAACTAAATGATTCCTCACATATGCATAAAACATGAAGCATTCTAATAAATTTAAAAAGTATATAAAATCTCATTTTCAAGGCCTTTATCCTTAGAGACCTTGCTAGGGTTGGTGATGAAGCCATGTGTGACCCCAAAACCTACCACCAATTGGTTATGAGTTGGAAAAAAGTCTCAATTATGTATGTGTCAAAAATTGGAGACATTAACATATATAGGAAAAAGTGTAATTCACTAATATCAAATACAAACCATGAAATTATGAACGATCTAGATTCTATAACTAACTTATATCATAAATGAATTTGTTTTTAAAACTTAATATAATATAACCAAAATTAATGTTTATTATAACTCCAAACAAATAACTAAAAAAACAAAATAACACATTATAAATCAAAATTACATATATAAGTTAATGTTGAATGAATAAAAAATAAATTCTATAATTTTTTTTATCACCCGTGATTGTCCATATAATTATATTCAATAATAGATTTAGTGTGATTAAAAAAATGATACAACATTTAGGGGGGGTTTCTTTCTGTTGAGTAGGGTATCTGAGTTTTTGATGAGGGGAACCTATCCTGGGAGAGGGAGGTCAGGGGGTGGGGGTTCGAGTCGCCGCTGGGGAGGGGAACCGTCGAGGAGAGGGAGGTCAGAGGGGGGTCTGCATCACCGCTGAGGAGAAGGAGGTTGGAGGGGGGTTGAGGGGGTTAGGGTTGGTGTCGAGGATGAATAAGGTAGTTCATAGGGTTGGGGGCACAAGGGTCACTGATGAGATGGCGGGGTCAGGGTCACTGATCGTACCACGATTCACTGTGTCATTTTCACCCTTACACCATTGTATTAAACTGAATTTGTATTGTAAATTCCAAAAATAATAACAAATTGAATTCCATGTTTGAATAATTTATTTTGTTTTTATCTCTATTAAAAAGTCCAATGTTAATTTTCTTGAAAATTTCATTGAAGGTGAAGGTGATTTGGAGGGCCCATGATGATGTCCAAAAAATGGGCCAAACTGTGCAGGATCCAAGCACACCAGTGGATTAATCTGCACACTGCTACTAGAACGTGCATCCAATTAGGTTGAAATTTTGTGTTCTGGTCTAAAACTTATTTTTATACATTTAATATTAAGAAACCCAAGACTCATTCATCCATCTGATGGCCTTTCTGATCTGATCTGTCCAGCACACCAAATCTGCACGGATTCAAAAGTGGTGTGCTGTGATCTGTCCATATCTCGGGTTATAGGTGTCCAAATTGTGCCAAAATTTCAGTGGAGACATAAAAGAGGTGGGGATACAACTTTTTTATTTTCTCCAAATCTAGATTAGGCTTTATGAAGGTCTAAACACTTGTGACAAGTGGTATTAATAATTCTGTGTGCTCAAAACCACCTTCCCATTTTCCTATAAAATGGCACCTTGGGCTCCTCATTTTCAAGTTCGGACAGGAGGAAAATCTCTAGTATTTTGGAGACCCAAAGGAGTCCTATCATCATACAAGTAGTTATGGAGGCCCCTATTCTCATAGGGGAATCAACGATGAAGGCGAAGTTCCGCTCGAGCTTCCTCCTCCTCCCGATGTCGAGCTAAACGGTGGACGGTCATTTCGAGGGAGCTACACACACTTAGGAGGGAGTTCCAACACTTTTTCTTCTAACAGTTTTTTGTAATTTGTGTTCTAAATATTTCAATTATTTCTTATCTTGAAATTATTCTTCTCTGATTTCATTTCTATTGTTAGAATTAAGTGAAACACTTTTTATTTCAACACTGATTGGGTTGAGATTTCAAGTGGGGATCTTAGGTTGTTCCGATTAGACAAGACAAGAGTCTTGTTTATCTCAAACATACATAAGATTTCAGTATGATTTGTTAACCTTTATTATCTATGATTTATAACAAAACCTTGACAACGCGATTTTTGTGTCAAGGGGTGGTTCTTTGAGCATCATTTAAGAGGCAAGAGAGAAGTTGAGATCTTGACAACCCTCAACCAAAGGATTCCATAAAACCATGTGTATTTTCAGAATGATGAACTCACCAAGATGTTTAGTGAACTTGAAATGATCTTATTCTCTCATAATTATTAATACACCACTTTTATTTATCAAATATTAAAATCTTTAAATCAAGTCATTTTCTTTAAACTGTTTTAAAACCACCCCCTCTTTTAGTACTTCTAATTAAAAACACACACTCTAAACTCACCAATGATCCTTGAGAGACGGCCTAGGGTATTCCCTAGACTATAAATAAACCTGAAAATCATAATCAATTTGACGTTTCATGAGAGCGCGGTCAAATTTTGGTGTCGTTTCTGGGGAGCGCTTTGATTTTTAGTGCGTGTTTTTGAAAAAAAAATTGTAAATGTTGTGAATATCTATCTATTTTATACCTCTACCTATCTTTTTGTATTCTGATTTATTTTTTGTGTAGTTTTGGTGAATGGTACATTCTAATTCGGGAGATTTACCTCCTTTCGAACCTACACCATAAAGGATCTTACATCAACGACCTCGAGACGCACAAGAGAACCCATCGAAGGAGGACACACAAAACATTGAAACTCTTCTTGATCCTTCCTCCTCTTCTTCTAGAACCAATATAAAAACTGAAATAAACTTGCATAATATGGATGAAAACAACTGAACATTAAAAGAACTAACCTCGCCTGATGTTGATATCCAACCCACCTATATTCAATTACAATGTGAGGAACCCAATTTTGAACTAAAATCTGGCTTAATTCATCTATTACCTAGATTCCATGGACTTCCTGGAGAGGATCCATACAAGAACTTAAAATAATTTCATACTATTTGTTCAACATTAAAACCTTATAATGTGGATGAGGAACAAGTAAAGCTTAGAGCATTCCCATTTTATTTGGAAGACACTACAAAATATTGGTTATATTATGTTAATTCTTCAATAAGAGGTTGGGCGGACATGAAACGTCTTTTTCTTGAAAAATATTTCCCAGCCTCTCTAACTGAAACAATAAGTAAAGAAATTTGTGGGATAATACAATCTCAAAGGAAAACATTAAATGAATATCGGGAATGTTTTAAAAGGTTATGTTCAATTTTCCCACACCACCAAATAAGTGATCATATTTTAATTCAATATTTTTATGAAGGTTTAATCCCTATTGATTGAAATATGATCGATGCTGCTGCAGGTGGTGCGCTAGTTGATAAGACCCCAATTGCTGTAAGAACCCTAATTGAGAACATGGCTCAAAACACACAACAATTTGGTTCAAGGACCAATGTACTGATTCGAGGTGTCCATGAGGTACAAAGTACTAAATTTGGGAAGAAGGTGGACACAAAGTTTGAAGAGGCGAGTACCCTTCTTCGACAACTTTCTCTTTCCCAAGGGAAATCCCAATATCCTCCTCCTATCCATTATGGTATATGTTCTTCTGACACCCACTACTCTGACCAATGTCCTCAATTGAGGGAAACATCTGAGAGTTGTGAGGCAATATATCTAGGCCTCCCCTATAACCAACCCTTTAGGAAAGAACCTTACTATCCATCCAACCTTGGGTGAAAATAGAACCAAGCCTATAGGCAAGGGGGGTATTCAAACTAACCTCAACAACAATGGAACCAACCGGGGTAGAGTAGTCATCAACCACCACCAACTATAAACCCTCAACCACCCCAAAGGCCTTTCCAACAAACCCCTCAAAAACCCGAGCCTAGCCTAGAAGATATGATGAAACAAATGGTTTCCAACAATATTCAATTCCAACAAACCACTCGGGCAGCCATACAAGACCTCAAAACCCAATTAGGCCAACTATCTAACTCAGTGGGTGAAATTCAAAGTCATGGGTCAGGTAAACTTCCCTCTCAACCAGTAGTTAACCCTAGGGATAAAGGAAATGTTAGTGCCATCACCCTTAGGAGTGGAAAACATATATAAAGTAAAATTAATCCTCTATTAAATTCATCCCCTCCTAAGTAAACTTACATCCTAACCATTAAGAATGTTCCAAATGTTGAAGAACCTTGTCCTGAGAGAATCCCTTCTAAAGGAAATAGTGTGAATATTGATGAGTCACCTAGCCCAACCATTACTCTTCCATTTCCTCAAAGGTCCACCCAACCAAGAAAACAAAAGGAAACTGACTTGATAAGGAAATATTGGAAATTTTCAAGAAAGTGCAGGTTAACATCCCATTGATTGATGTTGTGAAGCAAATTCCACGGTACGCTAAGTTTCTAAAGAAGATGTGTACACACCAAAGGCGACTTCGAGGTTATGATAAAGTGATCTTGGGAAGGAATGTTTTAGCATTGATAGAGCCATCACTCCCCACCAAGTGCAATGATCCTGAAACATTCTCAATTCCATGCACCATAGGGGAGTATTATTTTTCTAATGTTATGCTTGATTTAGGTGCCTCTATAAATGTGATGCCTCACTCTATTTACTCTACATTGCAGGTTAGGGAACTGAAGCCCACTGGAATTAATGTTCAACTAGCTAATCGGAGTACTGCACACCCCTCTGGTGTGTTAGAGGATGTTCTTGTGAGGGTCTAAAATTTAATTTTTCCTGTTGAATTTTATGTGCTTAAAATGGAGGATGATAGGATGAATGGACATGCCCCGATTATATTGGGGAGACCTTTCTTGAAAACTGTGGTGACATAGTCCATTTCAACATCCTTAATTCCATGAAGCACCCCTCAGAAGAACATTCCTCTCTCTCTCTGTTAATTCAATTGATGTACTCCTTACCCCTAAAAAAACAACTTTTCTTTCCCCCAGTCCCCTTTCTAATTTTTCTTCATTGATAGAAATGCTAGGAAATGATTCATGCATTTATTTTTTTAGTGGTCTAGAAAAGTGTCATGTATGTTCATTTATTGATGATTTCTTGAACACTGATGATCCACTGACCATCGATGATACTGATAAGCTTGTAAAAGTTCATTCCTCATCTGAGGTTGATACCATTGAGTAGTTAGATGAGATCAGTGACCTCTCACTTTCACACACACTCCCATAAATCCAAAATCCACCTGAATTGGAACTAAAACAACTACCTCAAGATTTAAAATATTTATATCTTGAGAATAGAAACAAGTTTCTCATCATCATTGCTAGTTCACTCCCTCTTGAGCATGAATTACGACTACTTGAACTTTTGAGGGAGTATAAACAAGCTTTGGGGTGGACACTTGTTGACATTCCTGGTATTAGCCCATCAATTTTTACACATCATATTTTGTTAAATTATGAGGCTAAACCAGTGAGGCAGCCACAACGTCGACTAAACCCAAACCTCCTAGAAGTTGTGAAAAATGAGGTAACAAAATTATTGGCTGCTGGAATCATTTACCCCATCTCTGACAGCCAATGGGTTAGTCCTGTTCAAGTAGTTCCTAAAAAGACTGGCCTTACAGTAATTAAAAATGAAAATAATTAATTGGTTTCAACTCGTGTGCAGAATAATTGGTGTGTCTGTATAGATTATCGCCGACTAAACCAACACACGAGGAAGGACCATTTCCCTTTATCATTCATTGACCAAATGCTAGAGAGGCTAGCGGGTAAGTCCCACTACTATTTCCTTGATGGGTATTCTGGATACTTTCAGATCCATATTTCCCCTGAGGATCAGGAAAAGACAACCTTCACTTTCCCCTTTGGCACATTTGCCTATAGAAGGATGTCATTTGGTCTGTGCAATGCTCCGGGTACTTTCCAACGATGCATGGTTAGTATTTTTTCGGATTACCTGGAGAATTGCATGGAAGTATTCATGGATGATTTCACTGTTTATGGCTCTTCTTTTGATTAATGTTTGAGTAGTCTTGGTTCAGTCCTACATCGCTGTATTGAAAATAATCTTGTATTAAATTATGAGAAATGTCATTTCATGGTGCGACAAGGTATAGTTTTGGGGCATGTCATTTCTGGGGATGGTATCCAAGTAGATAAATCAAAAGTTGATGTCATTTATTCCCTTCCATTCCCCAAAAATATAAGGGATGTGCGATCTTTCCTAGGTCATGCTGGATTTTACCGTCGTTTCATTCGTGAGTTTAGTAAAATTGCACTCCCCCTCTCCCAATTACTCCAAAAAGAAAAATAATTTGTTTTTGATAAATAATGTTAGGAAGCTTTTAATAAGTTAAAATGGAGTCTCAACTCACCCTCGTTAATCCAACCACCTCAGTGGGATTTACCATTTCAGCTCATGTGTGACGCCTCTAACTATACAGTTGGGGCAGTTTTGTCACAAAGGGTCGACCGAGCTCCACATGTCATAGCCTATGCCTCACGTACTTTGGACCATGCCCAAGAAAACTACACCACAACTGAAAAATAATTCCTTGCCATTGTTTTTTCCTTGTAAAAATTCAGGTCATATCTTTTGGGGTCCAAAGTCATTGTGTTCTCAGACTATGCATCCCTCTAGTACCTCCTTAAGAAACCGGAATCCAAACCACATCTCATTTGTTGGATGCTCATCCTTCAAGAATTCAATCTAGAAATTAGAGATAAAAAAGGAGTAGAGAATGTGGTGGCTGACCATATCAGTAGGATTCAACCATCCTCAGACATTGACTCATACCCTAGTATTCCTATAAATGAAATGTTTTCTGATGAGCAACTGTACTGAGTGTAAGATGTTATTCCTTGGTATACTAAAATTGTAAATTATTTGGTAGCATCTTGCATTCCTACTGATTTCAACAGAAACCAAGCCATCCATCTAAAACACGAGTCTCATTGGTATATTTGGGATGACCCCTACCTTTGGCGCACCTGTAGTGATCAAGTCCTTAGGTGTTGTGTTCCCGATAGTGAGTTTCAGTCCATCCTTAGATTCTTCCACACTCTTGCTTGTGGGGTCCACTTTGGTCCCCAACGGACTGCTCGCAAGGTCCTTTATTCTAGTCTCTTTTGGCCAACACTTTTTTGGGATGCTCGTGATTTTTTCAAATCTTGTCCTCGTTGTCAAAGAATGGGGAATGTCTCTAAAAGAAATGAAATGCTAAAATAACCGTTGCTCTTTCATGACATTTTTTATGTTTGGGGTATTGACTTTATGGGGTCATTTCCCAATTCCTTTAGAAACTTGTACATTCTTCTGGCAGTTGATTATGTGTCAAAATGGGTAGAGGAACGAGCTACAAGGACTGATGATTCTAAGGTAGTTGTAGAATTTTTGAGAACCCAAATCTTCTATAGGTTTGGATTACCTAGGTTCATCATTAGTGACCAGGGTTCTCATTTCTACAACCAAACAATGCAATCACTTTTGCATAGGTATGGGGTCGGTCATCGAGTGTCTACTGCATATCACCCACAGACCAATGGTCAAGCCGAGGTGTCAAATAGAGAGGTAAAACAAATTCTTGAAAAAATAGTTCAACCCAATAGAAAAGATTGGATTATTCGACTTGATGATTCATTATGGTCCTACCGTACTGCTTTCAAAACTCCCATTGGAATGTCACCCTATTGTCTTGTGTTTGGAAAGAGTTGTCATCTCCCTGTTGAGATTGAGCACCAGGCCTACTGGGCCATCAAATAATGTAATTCTAATCATTCTGGTGCAGGTGCTCAAAGGAAGTTGTAGATTCAGGAGCTAGAGGAAATGAGAAGAGATGCATATGAAAACTCTAGGATTTATAAGGAGAGAACCAAGGCTGCCCACGACCGTATTATCCTTCATCGTCAGTTACACATTGGGCAAAAGGTCCTCCTTTATAAAGCAAGGCTGAAGTTTCATCCAGGTAAGATTCGTTCCCACTGGTTTGGACCATACACTGTTACTAATGTCTCTCCATTTGGTGTTGTCCAGGTTCAAAATGAAGAAACCAAGAAAACATTCACTGTCAATGGGCAGCGGCTGAAGCACTTCCATGAATCCATTCCGGAGTCCCCGGTGGAGGAACTCCATGTTCAAGAAGCAATCTATGAATGAAACTCGCTAGGTTTTATCCTTCCTTTCCACATCCTCTTTTCTTATAGTGAGGAAACTACGAAATTTAGGTGTTGGGGGGATGGGTACATTCCCGGGATAGTTAGGAATTTTTATCGTTTTTTTTTCTTTATTCTCTTTTTGTTGCCGTCTTTATGGTATTTTCACTTTTCCCCATATTTCTGGGTTCATTAGGATTTCCATTATATTTACCATTTATTCTCTTTTTTCCTTCTTTATGGTATTATTATCTTTCCCCATAAAAAATTTTCAAAGTTCCATGATGTGGTGACCAAAAAGGGGGGAAAGTAAAAATACCATAACGAAGGGAAAAAATAATGTCTGTATGAATTTAACATCAGGGATTGATTTTTAGTGAATTGGTTTTCTATCAATGATATAAATGGTTGTATCACTATGAAACATTTAAGATGATTGATTCCCCTTGTGTGAGTAGTTTTGGGAAAACTATGTCACTAATATCACCATATATTTTTTCACCAAACCACAAAGTATGAATATTTATTACTTAATATAAGGTAAATATATGTTAGGTTAATATTTTTCAGCTTTAAATGATATTTTCATACATTCGTTCCTTATCTGATCTGTTTCATTACTATACTAGATTGACCTATGCGTGTGTACCTAATGTCCAACTGTTGTACGCCCTCAAAAAAAATTGTGTCTTGGTCAGGTCAAAAACCACTCCTCCTCAACCTTTGATCTTGTTATAACTATTTCAATTAGTGTCGTGAGGAGATCAAACAAGGTTTGAGAGATGAGTGTGAGATTTGTTCCAAATGCAACTTCAAAAAAAATGAGGGGAGTGATGAAATGTGCAAAATATGGGGATATCTAGGTTAGGAGCTTATGGTTTGACTTATGGGAATTCTTAAGTGAGTGGGTCTTGAAATATGATTGTAAAGGATGTAGGACGGGTTTGGTGTAAAATCATTTAAAGCTGAATAATGTTAAAATAACATATATTTATTTGATAGAAAGTGTAAATAATGGCATGGAATGGTTTTCACACACACACATGGAGAGTTAGTAGAATGGTTGACTTTTGAATTCTTTTCTCATGTTGGTGTCATGAATCTCTTTGGATTTTATTGTGATATGATTTATGAGACATCCTTTTCCATTTTCACTAGGAAGAACTCCTTGGTGTGGTTCGTGCATTGATCACATTACTTTAGTGAATTATAATTTTCTCAAATGTTAAATCTTCATTATGTTGGGAATATATATATATGAATCATTTTATTTGGATATGTGACTTTTCCCATGAGTGCAAATGTTTAGGTGTGGGGGTGTGATCGTACCACGATTCATTGTGTCATTTTCACCCTTACACCATTGTATTAAACTGAATTTGTATTGTAAATTCCAAAAATAATAACAAATTAAATTCTATGTTTGAATCATTTATTTTGTGTTTATCTCTATTAAAAAGTTCAATGTTACTTTTCTTGGAAATTTCATTGAAGGTGAAGGTGATTTAGAGGGCCCATGATGATGTCCAAGAAAAATGGGCCAAACTGCGCAGGATCCAAGCACACCAGTGTATTAATATGCACACTTATACTAAACCGTGCATCCAATTTGGGTGAAATTTTGTGGTCTGGTCCACAACTTATTGGGATACATTTCATATTAAGAAACCCAAGACTCATTCGGTCATCTGATGGCCTTGCCGACCTGATCTGTCCAGCACATCAAATCTGCACGAATTCAAAAGTGGTGTGTTGTGATCTGTCCATATCTCAGGCTATAGGTGTCCAAATTGTGAAAAAAATTCGATGGAGACAGAAAATAGGTGGGGATAAAACTTTTTTATTTTATCCAAATCTAGATAAGGCTATCTGGAGGTCGAAACACCTGTGAAAAGTGGTATTAATAATTCTATGTGCTCAAAACCACCTTCCCATTTTCCTATAAAATGGCACCTTGGGCTCCTCATTTGCAATTTCGGCCAGGAGGCAAAGCTCTGGTATTTTGGAGACCCAAAGGAGTCCTCTAATCATACAATGAGTTCTAGAGTCCCCTATCCTCATAGGGGAATCAAGGATGAAGGCGAAGTTCTGTCCGAGCTTCCTCCTCCTCCCGATGTCGAGCTAAACGATGGACGGTCATTTCGAGGGAGTTACACACACTTGGGAGGGAGTTACATAACTTGTTATTCTAATGGTTTTGTTTAATTTGTGTGATAAATATTTCAATTATTTCTTATCTTGAAATTATTCTTCTCTGATTTCATTTCTATTGTTAGAATTAAGTGAAACACTTTTTATTTCAACACCGATTGGGTTGAGATTTCAAGTGGGAATCTTGGGTTGTTCCGATTGGACAAGACAAGAGTCCTATTTATATCAAACATACATAAGATTTCAGTATTCTTTGGTAGCCTTTATTATCTATGCTTTATACCCAAACCTTGACAACACGATTGTTGTGTCAAGGGGTGGTTCTTTGAGCATCATTTAAGAGGTAAGAGGGAAGTTGAGATCTTGACAACCCTCAACCAAAGGATTCCATAAAACCATGTGTATTTTTAGAATGATGAACTCAATAAGATGTGTAGTGAACTTGAAATGATCTTCTTCTCTCATAATTATTAATACACCGCTTTTATTTATCAACTATTAAACTCTTTAAACCAAGTCATTTTCTTTAAACTATTTTAAAACCACCCCCTCTTTTAGTACTTCTAATTAAAAACGCACACTCTAAACCCACCAATGATCCTTGAGAGACGACCTAGGTTCTGCCCTAGACTATAAATAAACCTTAAAATCATAATCAATTTGATGTTTCATGACATTGCGGTCAGTCACGCTGAGGAGGGGAGGGGAGGAGGTCGGGGGATGGGGACCGGGGTTGGGTTCATGTAGAGGGAGTGGGGGAGGGGGAAGAAATTATGGTTTTTTTAATATTTTATGGTGGTTTAATAGAAACCGCAAATAATTATTAAAATAAAAAAATATAGTGGTGGTTTGACTAAACTGTTATGATATTATTATTATTTTAACTGAATTTATTTCACGACGGTTTAGAATTTCTACTAATAAACCACCACTAACAAGTGATTTTTTTGCAGTGTTTTGTCAGTCTTCACGGTGATAACTCATTTTAGGTTCATTATAGTCGATAATAATACTAACAATAGTATTAATACTACTACTAATAATAATAATTATGATGATGATAATACTAATAATAATATTGCTACTAATATTATTAATAATAATAACACTGATAATAATAACAATACTAACAACAAAAACAATAAAAATAAGAGCAATAATAAGACCAATAATTCTAACAATAATAACAATAATACTAATAATAATAATACTAATAATAATAATAACAACAATGATAATGATAATAATAATAATAATAATATAGGATTGTATATCATCCCCATAAAACATGGTACAACTAGAAAATAATAATAATAATTTAATACCATTACATAGTCACACAAATCACTTATGAGTAGGGATGACAATGGGTTGGGTGCCCGTGAAATTTGGGGTACCCAAACCCTAACCTGTTTATTTTTAGAAAACTCTAACCCCAACCCTGTAAGAACTTGGTTCTTCCTTTGAGGTACAGATCTTTCCTTTTCAGTTTATACTTAAGAAAATTGGGGAAAGATCTTAAGGGATGGCTACAGGCTTGTTACACAATGTGATTGGGGCCTACACACCATGTACTTTTATGTACATGTTGTGTATGGAGGGTTACACATCATGTAATCCTAGTACACGGCCATATAATGGTCTGGCTAGAAATTGTATGAACACAACATTTAGTTTTAAGTATATGCCATGTACTTTTATTTTTTTGATTAAATTGGGAAGTAGCCTCATGTTTTGTCAGACGGACAGAGGGATCATCCCGTTCGACGAACAGTCGCGTCGATAGGTCATTTTGCCTCCCAATTGTTTGCTCGAACTCTATTTCAATCGTCGTCGGATGTATTGGAACTCAATCGGTAAGCTCTTGATTCCTTTTGAGTCATTATTTGTGATTTTTTATCTCGATCGAGTTATCAAAGGTTGAGTTTTTTTGCTATTTTCTAGATCTACTCCATTCTAGGTCGAATCAAAGCTCGACGCTGGACAAGGAGAGTCATACAAGTATGTGGTAGGTGGTTTTGTGCCTTTCATTGATTTTTGAGTCGACTATATATGTCAGAGCGTTTTGTACCCACATTTAGGGTGTCACTTGATTGAATAATAAACATCGTTATTTCCTATTGATGATTAGGTAATTAATTAGATGATTTGAAAGCATAATTAGGGTTGTGAACCTTGATTTAGGGCCACCCCATGGGTACGTTTCCCTTGGATGGACTTTTGGACAAGAATGCCTATGAGGCTTGACTTGAATTCCCATTCTTGGGTTGTTAAAAATGTATTTCTCATCATATGAATTTCCCACGTGAGATACTTGTTATGTTAAGCCTTATAAATGTTTAAATTGTATAATATTCTTATTATATGTTTTCCCCATGTGAGTTATCCTTGTTTGGCCAAGTAATAGTTTAATTTACATGTGTTGGTTATTATGTAAATTGTGCCCATGTGAGTTGATTGTGTTAAAGCCATGTGATAGTTTAATTCACATGTGTTGCTTTTGAGATTGAATGTATAATTGAATTAAATAATAAAAAGAGGTAATTATTGATGGGCGAGCCACAGTCTTGGTTAAAAAACAAGGTCGGGCTCATGTGACTAATTGCACCTTATATATCTTGGGTGAACCATTGTCTCGGTTAAAAGACAATGGACGGGCTCAAGAGGTTAATTATGTAAAGTCTGTGAGTGAGCCACGGATAGGGTGGTCAGGCTCATTAAGGCTTATTTAAAAATATTGAGAGAACTTAGGATCCGTTGAGGGATACCCAGGCTGGACTCTATTAGAAAATGATTAAATGGTTATTATGTCATGATTTAACAGTTACCTTTATATGGGGGGGGGGGGTCGTTGGGCCTAGGTCGGACCTCGATACTTTTATATAATCCAATGGAATTGAATAATGAAATAGAATGACTAACGATGCATCTATCAATCCAAAGCACAAGCTTGGAATTGGTCTTCACTTATACTTGGTTATATTGTCTTCTAAGACATCTTTTTTTCTTACTTTTGAGTATCTTCTGGTTTACTACTTTCACTTTTGTACACTGCCAGTTATATATATATATATATATATATATATATATATATATATATATATATATCCACTGACAGATTGGAACCGAACTTGGGTGGTTGCCTACTGGGATTTAGTCTCACACCCTGTTTGAGTCATTCTTTTGGGCCCAAATAGATTATATGATTGTAGGTGTTGATCAGGGAAAGTGCCCCACTACAAGTACTTAATGTGTTGCTTAAAAGTAGGATAGCATTGGATCGAGCTAAGGCTTGCGATACTTCCTAATCTCTTTTTATTACTTTTGTACTTTTGAGACATATATTGTGTATTACTGTAGTGTACTTGTTTTGGATGCTTTCTTAGAACACATAACATGTTGCATCATCTTTTGTATGGAACAATGCTTGGTTATTTATCTTATCAGTCTTCTGCTGTTTATTTCAGTTGTATATTTTTTACTGCTTCTGCTATTGTATTATTATTCATTCTGTTGTGTTACACTCTATCAATGAGTGCATAGTTTCCCCACTATCACACCTTAGTCCCTCACTTCTAGTCGACAGCCTTTGACATTTGGGTAAATGCACTTGAGGTAATGTGGCCAACCAGGTACGGGGCACCAGTTGAGTGACATCCGGATCTGGGACGTTACAAAGTGGTATCATAGGATAGTTTCTTTTCTGGTTTGCTTTATTGTTTAGTGATAATAAACAGAGATGTAAATGCAAGGGATTTGGTACTAAGCTGTGCCTGGGAGTAACTACCCCACGTATAGGGTAAATCCAAATTACCTCAAATGAAATTGTAATTTTTGGATTTTGAGTTATTGTAGTTGATTTGATTTCACCATTGGGTGATGCACTTGTTTTGTGCTGTTATTATTGATATAATTATGGTTCTATTTTTTTTTAACCTGATTATATGAGGGTATTCCATCTCATGCATCATATATGAACTTTTTAGAAATAACATTTCATGCATTCTTGTCATTCCATTTAAAGAGCATTACTGATTGCATGCTGTTGTGATAGATGTCATGCTAGATATGCATGTTATTGCGATAGGTACTGTGATAGATATGCCCATTGTTGTGATAGGTGTATTGGTACATGTTATGGTTGAATTGGATGGATTCCAAACTTTAGTCCCTGGGGAGTATGGGTCCTCTTGGATTAGAATTTGGTGGATCATGTTTCATCCATGGAATATAGATTGTGTTGTTATGTGTTATATATGGATTCCAAGATTTTATTTGTGGGGAGTATAGGCCCACACATATTGAAATTTGGCACACTGTTGCTTTATTTTGAAAAAATAGGGGTTCTAGGGAAGTTTCTGAGGCTTAATATCTATAAAACTATACAACACGGCGTGTGATGCTATGAACACACACCATGTGTTCTTCTGTTCAAGAAGAGAGAACATTTCTTATGTACACATCGTGTACTCAGAGTACACTCCATGTGGTAATTGACTATGTGTCTAGCCGTGTGAGAGAGATCACGGGTTGTTGGTATTTGGTAAGTGCACGTCGTGTACAGTAGATACACACCATTTAGTTTTACTTAGGTGGACCTCGTGTGACTCTGGCCATGTGGAAGTACATGGCCAGGGAGAAGAACTTGAGCACGCGTCATGTGTCGGGCTGACACGCCATGTCCCTGGGATGTTTACATGCCCAGTACGGTGAGAGTACACGCCTATGTAAGAGCTTGAGGGTACACATCATGTGTGATTTCTATACACCGTGTACTTCTTTTTTGGTACCCTTTAAGGGTCTTTTCCTATTTTATCCCCCATTGTCAGTTTTGGACCCAAGAGTAGTCCTTTCTAAGTATTTTTATATGTATATCGCAATGGTGAAACCTGTAGAGTGTTCTAAGGACTCCTAATGTGTGTTTTGGGGATTCTTTCTAAGTGGATGGGTTCTTCCTCTGGTTACTGTTTTCAATTGTCACTTAAGAGTAAACTTGGCGTGAATGACCAGTTGGGTGTTCGGACCAACCTATTTAAGACCTGTGATCTGAGATGAGTTGCGAGCTATCTCTCATGACCTATGCTTTGTGGACGTCTCCCTTGTGAGATGTGTCCTTCTATCCTATGAGGTTGTGATAAAAGTTAATATTGACGATTCTATGTAGGATTCCTCTACTTATGTTTCGAACTAGAGAATCCCATGTAGGATGTCTCTATATTATATTTGGTTACTAAGGATCCCCTGAGGGATGCCTTTTCTTACATGTTGTTCTAGGGATTCCCTTGTGGGATCTCTCTTCTATGTACCGTTTTCGAGGATCCCTGTTGTAGGATGCCTCTATTGTTTATCTTTGGTGGATCCCATGTAGGATTCCTCCCTTGAATTTTTAGCTAAGGATCCCATATAGGATTACTTCACTCGTGTTTCCTAGAGAATCTCGAGTAGGATACCTCTCAGTGTTATGATGCTTATGCTTCTTAAGGGGATAGCCTGTGGTAGAGCTTTCCAACATTGGTACCACCTAGGTGTCATTGTCCCTAGTAGTACGTTGGAGTCTTTAAAGATGACACCCTTGTTCAGATGGGTTGTCATTGTATCTTGACCCTTGATATGAGAATGAGCATTGGGTAATTCTTGGTTCAGTAGGTTAGACATGCCTTGGGCATGTTCAGTTGCTTAGGAGGTCATTTAAACCTCTCTTTCTTTAAGTTATGGGCGACTTGGTACGTCATCATCTGTGTAAATGGTTGTGTTGATGATGTTATTTTGAGCTAATTCTTGTGTGATCCATCTGGTACTAGGATGCATAGGGTGGATAACCTATGAATAGTGTCTAGAATGTGTCATTTATTCTTGTAAACTCGGGCTAGTATATGTTGACATATGTGGTACCCATCGAGTGTTAAATGTTAAAAATGAGTCATCAAGTTTGGTTAAATTATTGAGCTTTGAGTTGTTGTGTCTGTTCTCGGTCATCTCTGGAGTAGAGTGACCTGAACATTTTGGAACCAAGTTTGTCTCACTGCTTGGGAGGAATTTCTGGGACACGGGTGTTTTGACACATCGATCGGTTTAATTTTGGCTTTCATGCCAGTGATTTGATGTAGTGATCATGGTTGGTGGAACGACACTTGTGTGTTTAAGTTGGTTCTGAATTCACGTGTTTGAGAGCATTTGTTCCTTTTTCTTGACATTTAAGACACTCCTAAGTGAAGAGCGTCACATCGGTTCTGTTTAAATGTGTCCTTCCAGGTAGATTGATCATAATCAAGGACCATTTGGAAATGGTCGATTCTACCTGAATACCTTTGAGTCTTGTTAGTTTTGTTTCATGTTGATGCTCGCTTTGCACATGACATTATTGCGATTAGCTGTGTGTGCAGCCCTTGCAAGGCACCGATGATCATGGATGGACCTCAGTGGTTAAGTGTGCGCCATCACAGAAATGTCTTGGGATAAAGGCATTATGGTCAGTTAAATGATGATGTGTTGGTAAGAGAAGCTGAGTTTCTTTTAGGAGTTCAATTAAATGAGGCTTGGTAAATCCTAAGTGATTCTTGGGTTTTCATGTAGGAACGCCTTGGATGGACTCAGGTATGACTTTTGTTTTCTTCAACATGACCGCTAGGCGGATTCCGCTCTGGGTTCATTCGGTGTTCTTATGTGGACTTTCATCCTTGTACCGAAGTCTCGCTTATAATGGGAAGTATGGACCACCCTGGTGAGTTCCTTAGACTTCGGGTTGGTGAATCTGAGGTTATCTCAAACTTATTTTTGGGCTCGGATGTGATGCTTAAAAATAGGTAATGATTTCGGTGGGATGGATCCAGAATTATGCTTTTACTCATGTTGTGGAATGACCTTTTAATTGATCAAGGGATAGATTGACAAAGGAGCATCACCGATAGATAGGTATGAGCTTCGATGAGCAGGATTGTTGTGGGCATATGGTGCCTGGGAAGCAGGCATTGTGTTCTGTTGCGATACATCGGCCTTCTAAGATGGGTGTTTATGAGATAAGTCATCCAGTGATGGTTTGACTTGTTATCCTTCTTGTTCTTCGTGTTTGGTTCCATTAGACTAGTTTAAACACTCCTCCAGTTTAAGGTGAGTGTGGTGTAAAAGTCCACAATGTCTTTTAAGGATAGATTGTGTGACTGCTTTTGATGAGGTCGATCGAGGTTCGACCATTCTTTGCTATGAGGCTACTTTTATGACCCCAGTTACGTTCAGGTTTTCCCAGTTAAAGGAAAATCATGCCAAAATCATTGTTAGAATGATCAGGGGTGTGCTTGGTGGAGTTTTCCAATGGTGGAGGTTTTGTGGTAACGATTACATTTGTGTTGTTCTTAATAGACTCACAAAGGTTACACTCTTTCTACCAATCAAGGAAAACTTCAGTGTTGATGAGCTTAGAAGGTTATAAATCCGTGAGATTGTACGACTACACAAGGTTCCATATTCTATCATTTTAAATAGGGACACCCGATTTACTTCTCATTTCTGGCAAGGTCTACAAAGGGCGTTGGGTACACAGGTGCTTCTGATCACAAATTACCACCACTAGATGAATAGCTAGTCAGAGCGCACAATTCAGGTGTTGGAGGAAATGCTTTGGGCATGCGTCCTAGATTTCAAGGGTTCTTGGGAGAGACGCATACCCTTGGTTGAGTTCGCCTATAACAACAGCTTTCAGGATACTATTCAGATGACGCCTTATTAGGCTTTGTGATCACCCCTGTGTTGGATGGAGGTAGGAGAGGCAACTATACTGGCCCCTCATCTTGCCCAGGAGACCACTAAGTAGGTTCAGTTGATTCGAAAGCAGATGGCTACTGCGCAATATCGTCAGAAATCTTATGTCGATTGCCGCAGACGACCTCTGGAATTCAAGGTCGGGGATCAAGTTTTCCTACGTGTTACACCGAGGTTGGGACACAAGAGGATCATGAGACATGATAATCCTTCACCAAGATATGTTGGACCATTTGAGATTCTGTAACGGGTCGTCTCGGTTGTCTATCAGTTGCTGTTACCTTAGAGGTACCGAGCTATGCACGATGTTTTCCACATTTCTCAGTTGCAGCATTACTTTTCAGACTTGTCTCGTGCTTTTCAACCTGGGGAGGTTGAGTTAGAGGTAGATGCATCCTTTGAGGAGTATCCTATTCATATTGTGGATCGTAGCACAAAGGTTCTCCATGATCGGTCTCTTCCCTTGGTACAGGTGCTATGGTAGTATGACCGAGTGCAGGATGAGACTTAGGAGAGGGAGACAGACGTATGATCACAGTAGCCAGAGTTGTTCTCAGTTTTTTCTTCATCACCCTTGGAAAGGCAATTTGGGGATGAATTGCTTTAAGGGGGGAAGTTTTTAAGAACTTGATTCTTCCTTTGAGGTACGGATCTTTCTTTTTTAGTTTATACTTAAGAAAATGGGGAAAAGAGGTCAAGGGATGGTTACATGCCTGTTACACGGTGAGACTGGGGCCTACACGTCATGTAATTTTATGTACGCATCATGTACTTTTATGTACACGTCGTGTATGGAGGGTTGCATGTCATGTAATCCTAGTACACGACCATGTAACGGTGTAATGTCCTAGTTTTGGAAGCCACCCAGAGGCGCTCCGTATCCGGTTGGTCACATGGCCTCAAGCACATTTCCCCAAATGCCAGAGGCTGCAGACTAGCAGTGAGGGCCTTGGGTGTGATAGTGGGGAAATTATTCCCTCCTCGGCAGAGTACACAACAGAAGTAAACAACACATACAACAACAGAAGCAGTAAATATCCAACAACAATAAACAATGGAAGACTAAAACAATAAGTAACTGGAGCATACATATATATATATATGAAATGATGCATGATACATATGTCTAGGAAAGAAACCAAACAAGTCACAATGCTGAATACAATACTAGACCAAAGTACAAAATAAAACAGATAAGAAACTCCTCGATATCACAAGCCTCGGCTTGGTCCCATGCTCTCCTTCTCCAATGCAATTAAGTACCTGAAGTCAAAGGGCGCTTTCCCTTCTCTATACCTACAGCAATATAATCTGTTTGGGCCCAAAAGCATGACCCAAACAGGGTGTGAGACTAAATCCCAATAGGCAACCAGTAGAAGATCTGTGCCTAACAGTCAATGAGCATATGGAAGGTAATAGTACAGTAAGCAGTAAACAGTAACCAGTAAATAGGATGATACACAACAATAAACAATCCACAGATCAACAAGCAGCAGTGAAGCAAACAGCTAACCACAAACAAGAATCCCTCTAGGAAGTACTCACAGCCATCCCCTCTGGTCCTAAACAAGAAGTACCAACAACCCTCTGGGCAGTACACTCAGCCTGACCCCTCTGGTTTGGTCATACAAAATTATAATACTCTCTGAGGAAGCACGCTCAGTCAATTCCCCTTATAGTCTAAGGTAGTCAAGGACTCTATGAGGATGATCACGCGGTCAATTCCCCTTATAGCCCCAAGGTCTAAAGACTCTAAGGATGCTCACTTAGTCAATTCATCCTATAGCCTCAGGTCTATCACAGACTCTCTGAGGAAGCTCATTCGGTCAATTCCTCCTCTAGCCTGGAATGGTTTAAGGAAATTTAAACAAAACAAAGACTCTATGAGGAAGCTCACTCGGTTTATCCTCTTGTAGTATATAAATCTCAAGACCCTCTGAGGAAGATCAATTGGTCCATCCTCCTGTAGTTTATAATATCCAAGAATCTCTGGGAAGATCACTTGGTCTATCCCCTATAGTCTATAATATCCAAGACTCTCTGAGGAAGCTCACTCGGTCTATCCCCTTATAGTATATAGCGCCAGGTTCTTGCAGCTCCATGCCAGTCAGTTCATAATAATTCTATATGGACAAAGTAAACCTATAGAGCTACTTGGCTAACCATTCTATAGCATAACAAGCATGTCGGGGAACAACACTCCATCCTACGGTCACAAGGCATGGAAAACAGGTACAACGGCCAAAGGATGAACAAGACCAAAAGGTCATAAACAGAACAAGGCATGGGAAAAACATCCAAGCACAACAATTATCCTCATACATAACTAAATTACCTCTACACAAGCATACAAGCAAGTCAGGAAAACAACAGGGGGAAAACGGTAAACACACAATACCCCGTTCAAGGGTATTGGTGGAAATTTTACATAAAACTCAAAGACTTCTAACAGAAAGGCACAAACCACCTACCTTGGTGCTAGGAGATTGATATACTTGAACCACAAGGCTTGAATCTTCTTAGAACGTCGTAGATCTACGAAAACGTCCAAAACGCTCAACACACGATAACTTGAGAAAGAGGATGAATTGGAAAACAAAGCTCTATGAGAAGGAAGAGTTTACCGTCGCGGTTCCAACGTAATCGACGGTGGTCGATTTGGAGAACGGACAGAGGCACAGGGGTTCGGAGAAGTTTTGGCACCACACGGCTTCTCTCGGTCAAATGGGACCTAGAAGAAGATGATTCTGGCGGTCAGACACAAGCCTGGTCCGTTTAATGAAAAAAGAAAGTACACGGTGTGTACTTTTAGAGTACACGGTGTGTACTTTTAGAGTACACGGCATGTACTATGCTTTTTCGTACTCCGCTTTAAGCGGCCTCCACATCACCCCACACGACCGTGTGTGTGGCCCAGACACAGCCAGCACACGGCCTTGCGCGGTGTACTTATAAAGTACACAGCGTGTACTTCAAAAATTTTCAGAAACTCCTCTTTTCTCAAAAACACCAGAAAAAAGGAAAAACATACCTGAAAAGAAGATTTTTTTATTTTTTTTAATTTTTTTAATTTTTTTTAATTTTTTTAATTTTTTTTATTTTTATTTATTTGTTTATTTATTATTTTTTTTATTTTTTTATTTTTTTTTATTTTTTTTATTTTTTTATTTTTTTATTTTATTTTTTATTTTTTATTTTTTTATTTTTTTTATCAATCAACCAAGGCCAGAGCTTCGACAGCATCTCGGCAAAAAAAAATGCCTGAAAAGAAGGTCTAGGTTCTTACAAACTTCCCCCCTTAAAGAAATGTGTCCCCGAATTTCCCTAGTGAGGCATAGAAGAAGAAACCTCGAACAGCTCTGACCACTGCGATCGTACATCGTTCTCCCTCTCCCAAGTCTCGTCCTGTACTCGCCAGTGTTGTCATAGCACCCGTACCAGAGGAACAGACCGGCCACGGAGAACCTTCATACTGCGATCGAAAATCCGGATAGGATGCTTCTCAAACGATGCATCCGCTTCGAGCTCAACCTCTTTAGGTTGAAAGACATGAGATGGGTCTAAAAAGTAACATTGGAGCTGAGAAACGTGGAAGATGTCGTGCATAGCCCAGTACCTCTGAGATAACTACAATCGATAGGCAACCGGCCCAACTCTCTCCAATACCTCAAACGGACTGACGTACCATGGTGAAAGCTTACCATGTCTCTGAATCCTCTTGTGTCCCAACCTCAGTGTGACACGCATGAAAACCTGATCCCTGGCCTCGAACTCCAGAGGTCACCTCCACTGATTAGCATAAGACTTCTGTCGAGATTGTGCCATAGCCATCCTCTTCCAAATCAACTCTATCTGCTCTGAGGTCTCCTGAATGAGACGAGGTCCTAGCAAAGCCGCCTCTCCTGCCTCCAGCTAGTATAAAGGTGATCGGCATGGCCTACCGTACAAGGCCTCATATGGTGTCATCTGAATAGTCTCCTGAAAACTGTTGTTGTAGGAGAACTCCACAAGAGGGATATGTTTCTCCCAAGAACCTCCAAAGTCCAGAATGCATGCTCAGAGCATATCTTCAAGCACCTGAATCGTACGCTCGGACTGGCCATCTATCTAGGGATGATATGTTGTACTCAAAAGTACATGTATACACAAAGACTTTTGAATCCCCTTCCAGAACCAAGAAGTAAAACGTGCATCCCTATCTGAAACAATGGAGTGTGGAACCCCATGTAGACGTACAATCTCTCAGATGTACAATTGTCTCAGCTCATCAACACTGAAGGTATCTTTGATCGGCAAGAAGTGAGCAACCTTCGTAAGCCTATCGATGACAACCCAAACAACATCATTCCCTCGAGGTGACCTCGGCAAACCGGTCATGAAGTCCATCGTGACATCGTTCCACTTCCACTCTGGAATGGGTAACTGTTGCAATAGACCTGCTGGTCACTGATGCTCTGCTTTCACCTGCTGACAAGTGGAACACCTCATAACAAAACCAGCAACATCTCTCTTCATGCTTGGCCACCAATACTAGCGGTGTAGATCATGATACATCTTGGTGATGCCAGGATGAACTGCCCAAACCGAGGAATGAAAATCCCGCATCAGCTCCTTGCGTATGTCTTTTGGCACCCATACGCATCCCTAGAAACGCAAGATCTCATCCTCGCCCACTGTCCATCTAGAAAGAGGGTCCTCTCCTGACACAATCTCCCGCAGGACTAGGCCTTCTGAGTCTGATAGCTGCCTCATCCGTACCTGATCCAGAAGTGTATAGGTAACAGCTACATAAGATAGAAAAGTCTGCCCCTATATGTCATGCACCTCCAAATGCATTTCAGAGAACGGAGCCATAAGCTACCACTCACTGTTGGCCTTCTGAAATGCTTGTATATGGGTTCTCCTGCTCAACGCATCAGCCACTGTGTTGCCCTTTCCCGGCGTATAGGCAAGCTCAAAGTTGAAGGACTGAAGATACTCAACCCACCTACGCTGTCTCAAATTCAGATCACGCTGAGTGAAGATGTACTTGAGAATTTTGTGGTCGGTAAACACTATAAAGTGCTCTCCCAGAAGGTAATGCATCCAACAACGTAAGGCATGAACAACAGCTGCCAAATCTAGATCGTGCGTCAGGTAGTTCCTCTCATGTGGCCTCAACTGCTGAGACCCGTATGCAATGACTCCATCTCCCTACATCAGCACAGCTCCTAGCCCGATACCTGAAGCATCACAAAATACAGTATAGCTCTTTGCTGGCTCTGGAAAGACTAGTATCGGTGCTGACGTCAACCTTAATTTCATCTCCTGAAAGGCTGACTCACAGGAATATGACCATAAGAACCTTGCCCCTTTCTTGGTCAGACCTGTCAGTGGTGCTGCTAGGTGTGAAAAGTACTGTATGAAATGTATGTAGTATCCATCTAGCCCTAGGAAACTCCATACCTCAAAGACGTTCTTTGGACGCTCCCAGGAGACTACAGCTCTCACTTTCTCTAGGTCCATTGATACTCCTGCCTCTGAGATGACATGACCCAAGAAGTGAATCTAATCCATCCAAAAGTGACACTTCGAGAGTTTATCATAAAGTTAATGCTCTCTCAGTGTACTCAAAACAATCTCAAGATGGGTAGCATGGTTATGCCGAGAGTGAGAGTACACCAAGATGTCGTCCACGAAGACCACCGCGAAATAATCCAAGTAAGGATGGAACACTCGGTTCATCGGTGCATGAAAAAACTGATGGCGTTTTCGTGAGGCTGAGTGGCATAATTGTATACTTGTATAGACCATAATTGATCCTAAAGGATGTCAGAGGTATATTTGATGGTCTAACGTGCAACTGATGATAACCAGACCTCAAGTCGATCTTCGAGAACACTCGGGCTCCTCGAAGCTGATCAAAGAGATCATCAATCCTCGGTAAGGGGTATCGGTTCTTGACCATCAATTGGTTCAACTTCCGATAATCCACACATAGCCTGAGGGTGTCATTTGCCTTCTTCAAAAACAGGACAGGCGAACCCCAAGGAGAAGTACTGGGTCGGATGAAACCCTTTGCCTACAACTCCTCCAACTGCTTCGTGATCTCCTGCAACTCAGATGTAGTCATCCTATAAGGAGGAATGGACACCGGTGCTGCTCCTGGAATGAGCTCAATAGAGAAGTCTACCTCACACTCTGGAGGAAAACCTGAAAAGTACTTTGGAAAGACATCTCTGAAACGATCCACCACTGGAGGAAAGTCTAACTGTGAAGTCCCCTGGTCATCTAGATAAAGACTGGAAATCTGGGCTGTAACTCCTCCTAGCCCATGATGCTCGAGTCCTGCTCGACTCACTTGGACATCCCACTCGCCTCTATGAAGAAAGGATCCACCCTCTGGGGATACAAAACTCACCCTGTGGCGATAACAGTCGACAACTTCCTGGAAGGGAACTAACTGGTCCATCCTGAGAATGACATCATAACATGTCATCTCCAAGACATAGAGGTCTCATATAAAGTGACACCATGCAACCTCTAGAGGGAACTCTCTGCATTGACGTACACTAGATGTCCTCATTCCCAACGGTGTGTCTAGTGTCAGCATGTTGGCAAAAGAAAAGATGCAGAGCCCAAGGCTCTCCACAACAACAACAGAGATAAAGCTATGTGTAGCACCAGTATCGAAAAGGGTTGAAGATAAAACTGAGGCTACTAAGATCGTACCTCGAACTGTAGAAGGTCTGGGATCCTTCTCCTGATGGGTCTGCTCCACAACAAAATTATGGCCTGTACTGTGGCCTTGCGACCCTGGCTGACCACTCTGAGCTGATCTACTATGTTTTCACTGGTAACCTAGTGACTGGCCACCACGACCGCAACCCCCACCTCAGCCTGAACAGCCAGAAGAACTCCAGTTCCCAGACTGGTGAGAAACTGGCGATGCATCTCCTGAACGTGGGGTCATAGAAGAACCCCTACCACCAGCTGTAGGTGAGAAGATTTGACAAAAACGCTGAAGATGGCCCATCTTGCCGTAAGATCGGCACTACATCAGGTCTCTCTGGCACTGAGGCCTAGTATGCCCGCTCCTCCCGCACTGGTAGCATACTACCTAGCTGCCCGAAGGTACATTCCGCCTACTCTGATCTCCTCAAGCAGACTCCCTACGGCGCTTCCTGCTATCAGTAGGAGGAACACTGACTCTGGATGTCGAACCGCCCTAGATCAATGTTCTAGAATCCCTCAGATTACGCTCAGTGATCAGCACCTAGTTGACGATAGATGATATCGAAGCCAACCTGAAGATGTTCACCTGCGAGCTGATGTCGTGCCTCAGACCATCCTCTAACTTTAGTGCAAGGAACAACTTATCACCTGCTGGAATCGGCATGAAACGCTGCAGCTCGGTAAAGCGAGACGAGTACTCCATAATAGAAAGAGTACCCTGCTCTAGAATCATAAACTATCAGGCTCGATCGGCCCTCAAGGTCTCTAGGTAGAAGTAATCATAGAAGATGCGCCGAAACTCATCCCAAGTCATACTCTACTAGCATCCTAACTGCGAGATCACCTCCCACCACCTCTTGGCAGAGTCTCAGAGCATATAGGTATCGAGTTTCACCCTTTTCTCTGGAGGTATATCCATATGCTCGAAAATTGTCAGCGTGGCCTCTAGTCACGACTCTGCAGCCTAGGTTTCTCCATCCCCTGAGAAAGTAGGAGGATGATGCTGCTGAAAAACCCACGTCAACTCTGCCATCGACAGGGCAGGAGGCGGCACTCCCTAGAAGGTCTGCATCATCTTCAGAAAGTCTTCTCTAAACTGTGCATCAGTGTCTGCAACTGGTATAACTGTTGGTGCCAAGTCTGGCACAACAGGAGGATCTACAGGAGGTCCCTGATCAGCCATATCCGGCGTCCGATCATCGTCTGGAAGCTGACGTACAACCGGGGGACGTCTTGGTGGCATAGCTCTGAAAGGTCAAAAGCACACCTTAGATTCAAGATTATCAAATACTGAGAACACAAGAGTACAATACAGGAACAGGAGAAAGAAACATTCAAGTTTTACTAAACATGACTACACGGCATGTATAAAAATTACACGGCGTGTTCTTTTAAGCCATTCACATGGGTGTATACTTCTGCCACAACTGGTCGTGTAATGCCCTAACCACATGGCGTGTTGTCCCGACACACGACGTGTACTTGAACTCTATTCCCCTACCCAAGTTTCCTTACACGGTTAACCCACACGGTCCTCTTAATCCTAGACTACACGGCGTGTTCCCGAAGGACACAGCGTGTACTAGACAAGGTTTCAACGACCTGTGTTGTTAGTTACACGGCTAGCTACATGGATGACACTACACGGCATGTTCCAAACAAACACGGCATGTATAGGAAAAGATAACACGGACCCGTGTTGTTCGTGACACGGCCAGGTACCTAGAACAAGGCTACATGGCGTGTTCGTACCAAACACGGCGTGTACTACATGAGCTTCCCTGACCCGTGTAGTTAGTGACACAGCCGGGTACACGGTTCAGTCTACACGGCGTGCTCTAGGGGGACACAGCGTGTATCTCTAAAGTTTCATCCATCTGTGTCATTAGTCACACGGGCAGACACACGATCACTATAGCACGACGTGTACATAATGTACACAACATGTTTTCACAAGAGTTCCACAACTCCGTGTCTCTGCCCACACAGTCAGTGACATGGTTTAAAAACTACACGACGTGTATTAACAAAGTACACGTTGTGTATTCTGGGTTTTTCTGGGCAGTAGCTCAGAAACTGCTCCGAAGCCCAGAAAACACAGAAAACAAGAGTCAAGGTTCCAAATTCTGATCCGTGAGGGCCCATACTCCCTGCGAATCAGAGCTTGGCATCTTATACAAGTTATAACAAGGCAACCATGCAATGATCCACCAAATTCCGGTCCATGAGGGCTCATAACACCTCAAGAACCAAAGTTTGGCATCCATCTAAGAAAAGTACTATTTAGAAAAATTCTCTATCAAACAGCAGAGATTCTATCAAAGCATTTATCACAACAGCATGCATAATCTACACAACGTCTATCACAACAACATGCAATTGCTAATTCATCCTAGATGGCATGGTAAGAATGCATGGCATGTGATTTCTAACAAGTGCCTATATGATGCATGAGATGGCACACCCTCATCTCATCGGGTTGCGACAGAAATAGAACCACAATAACAACAACGATAACAGCACAAAGCATGTAAATCACTCTAAGTGAAATCAAATCAACTGTAACGCAGAAAAACCAGAAAACTGCAATAAGCGAGGTAGGTTGGATTTCCCCTGTACACGGGTTAGCTACTCCCGGGCACAACTTAATACCAAGTACTCAATCCGTCCTACCCCTAGCTAAAGGCCCCAAACAGTAAGTCAAGAGAAAATAATGTCCTCTGATACCACTTTGTAACGTCCCGATTCCGGAAGCCACCCAGAGGTGCTCCGTACCCAGTTGGTCACATGGTCTCAAGCGCATTTCCTCAAACGCCAGAGGCTTCCGACTAGTAGCAAGGGCCATGGGTGTGATGGTGGGGAAACTATGCCCTCCTCGGCAATGTACACAACAAAAGTAAACAACACATACAACAGCAGAAGCAGTGAATATCCAACAACAATAAACAACAGAAGACTAAAACAATAAGCAACTGGAGCATACATATATATATGAAATGATGCATGATATATATGTCTAGGAAATCAACCAAACACGTCACAATGCTGAATACAATACTAAACCAAAGTACAAATGAAAACAGATATGCAACTCCTCAGCATCACAAGCCTTGGCTTGGTCCCATGCTTTCCTGCTCCAATGCAATCAAGTACCTGAAGTCGAAGGGCGTTTTCCCTTGTCTATACCTGCAGCAATATAATCTGTTTGGACCCAAAAGCATGACCCAAACATGGTGTGAGACTAAATCCCAATAGGTAACCACCCGAAGATTTGTGCCTAACAGTCAATGAGAATATGGCAGGTAATAGTACAGTAAGCGGTAAACAGTAACTAATAAACAGGATGATACATGACAGTAAACAATCCACATATCAACAAGCAGCAGTGAAGCAAACAGCTAACCACAAACAGGAATCCCTCTAGGAAGTACTCACAGCCATCCCCTCTGGTCCTAACCAAGAAGTACCAACAGCCCTCTGGGCAGTACACTCAGCCTGAACCCTCTGGTTTGGTCATACGAAATTATAAGACTCTCTGAGAAAGCATGCTCAGTCAATTCCCCTTATAGTCTAAGGTAGTCAAGGACTCTCTGAGGATGATCACGCGGTTAATTCCCCTTATAGCCCCAAGGTCTAGAGACTCTGAGGAAGCTCACTCAGTCAATTCCTCCTATAGCCTCAGGTCTATCACAGACTCTCTGAGGAAGCTCACTTGGTCAATTCCTCCTCTAGCCTGGAATGGTTTAAGGAAATTCAAACAAAACAAAGACTCTCCGAGGAAGCTCACTCGGTCTATCCTCCTGTAGTCTATAAAGCTCAAGACTCTCTGAGGAAGCTCACTCGGTCCATCCTCCTGTAGTCTATAATATCCAAGACTCTCTAGGAAGCTCACTCGGTATATCCCCTATAGTCTATAATATCCAAGACTCTCTGAGGAAGCTCACTCGGTCTATCCCCTTATAGTCTATAGCACCAGGTTCTTGCGGCCCCGTGCCAGTCAGTGCATAATAATGCTATATGGCCAAAGTAAACCTACAGAGCTACTTGGCTAACCAGTCTATAGCATAACAAGCATGTCAGGAAACAATACTACATCCTACGGTCACAAGGCATGGAAAACAGGTACAATAGCCAAAGGCTGAACAAGACCAAAAGGTCGTAAACAGAACAAGGCATGGGCAAAACATCCAAGCATAAAAATTATCCTCATACATAACTAAATTACCTCTACACAAGCATACAAGCAAGGCATAAAAAC
The DNA here is from genome assembly GCA_963277665.1 of Viscum album. Classification (NCBI taxonomy): domain Eukaryota; kingdom Viridiplantae; phylum Streptophyta; class Magnoliopsida; order Santalales; family Viscaceae; genus Viscum; species Viscum album. The sequence continues at coordinate 591,759,602 of OY728142.1, read as the reverse complement.
AACAGGGGCAAAACGATAAACACGCAGTACCCTGTTCAAGGGTATTGGTGGAAATTGCACATAAAACCCAAAGACTTCTAACAGAAAGGCACAAACCACCTACCTTGGTGCTAGGAGATCGATATACTTGAACCACGAGGCTTGAATCTCCTTAGAACGTCATAGATCTACGAAAATGTCCAAAACGCTCAACCCACGATAACTTGAAAAATAGGAGGAATTGGAAAACAAAGCTCTAGGAGAAGGAAGAGTTTACCGTTGCGGTTCCAACGCAATCGACGACGGTCGATTCAGAGAACGGAAGGAGGCATGGGGGTTCAAAGAAGTTACAGCGTCGTACGAGTTCTCTCGATCGAACGAGACCTAGAAGAAGACGATTCCGGCGGTCAGACGCAAGCCTGGTCCGTTTAATGAAAAAAATAAAGTACACGACGTGTAATTTTGGAGTACACAATGTGTACTAGGCTTTTCCGTAGTCCGCTTTAAGCGGCCTCTACATCACCCCACACGACCGTGCGTGTGGCCCGGACATGGCCAGCACACGACCTCGCACGGCATCGAAGTACACGGCGTGTACTTATAAAGTACATGGCGTGTACTTCAAAAATTTCCAGAAACCCCTCTTTTCTCAAAAACACTAGAAAAAGGGAAAAACATACCTGAAAAGAAGGTTCGGGTTCTTACAAATGGTCTGGTCATAAATTGTACGGACACGACGTGTAGTTTTAAGTACTCGCCGTGTACTTTTCCTTTTTTGATTAAATCGGGCAGTAGCCTCATGTTTCGTTAGACGGACAGAGGGCTCGCCCCGTTCGACGAACAGCCGCGCCGAGAGGTCGTTTTGCCTTCTGATTGTCTGTCCAAACTCCATTTCGATCGCTGTCAGATGCATTGGAACCCAATCAGTAAGCTCTCGATTCCTTTTGAGTTGTTCTTCGTGATTTCGTCTCTCGATCAAGTTATCAAAGGTTGGGCATTTTTTTCTCATTTTTTAGATCTACTCTGTTCTAGGTTGAATCAAAGTGTGACGCTAGACGAGGAGAGTCGTACAAGTACGAGGTAGACAGTTTTGTGCCTTTCGTTGATTGTCGAGTCGATTATATATGTCGGAACATCACGCACCCATATTTAGGGTGTCGCCTGATTGAATAATAAACAATGTTATTGCCTATTAATGATTGAGTAATTAATTAGATGATTTGAAAGCATGTTTAGGGTTGTGAACCTTGATTTAGGGCCACCCCATGGGTGCGCTTCCCTTGGATGGTCGTTTGGATGAGAATGTCTGTGAGGCTTGACTTGAATTCTCATTCTTTGGTTGTTAAAAATGAATTGCTCATTATATGAATTGCCCACATGAGATACTTGTTACGTTAAGCCTTGTAAATGTTTAAATTACATAATAGACTGTTATATGTTTTTCCCATGTGAGTTATCCTTGTTTGGCCATGTAATAGTTTAATTTACACGTGCTGGTTATTATGTAAACTCTGTCCACATGAGTTGGTTATGTTAAAGCCACGTGATAGTTTAATTCACATGTGTTGCTTTTGAGATGAAATGTATAATTGAATTAAATAATAAAAAGAGGTAATTAACAATGGACGAGTCACAGTCTCAGTTAAAAGACAAGGTCGAGCTCATGTGATTAATTGCACCTTATATACCTTGGGTGAACCATTGTCTCGGTTAAAATACAATAGACTGGTTCAAGAGGTTAATTATGTAAAGTTTGTGAGCGAGCCACAAATAGGGTGGTCGGGCTCATTGATGGTCATTTAAAAATGTCAAGCGAACCTAGAATCCATTGAGGGATACCCATGTTAGACTCTATTTGGGAAATGATTAAATGACTATTATGTCACGAGTTGGCGGTTACCTTTATACGGGGGGGGGGGTCGTCGGGCCTAGGCCGGACCTCGAGATTTTTATATAATCCAATGGAATTGAATAATGAAATAGAATGACTAATGACGCGTCGGCCAAGTCAAAACACAAGATTGGATTCAATCTTCACATGTACTTTGCCATATTGTTTCCTAAGACATCTGTTGTGCCTGCTTTTGAGTACCTTTTGGTTTACTACTTTCACTTTTGCACACTGCCTATTATATATATATATATACTAACAGATTGACATTGACTTTGGGTCATGCTTTTGGGCTCAAACAGATTATGTGATTGCAGGTGTTGATCAGGGCAAGCACCCTGCTGCAAGTACTTGATGCGTTGCTCAAGATCAGGAGAGCATGAGACCGAGCCGAAGCTTGCGATGCTTCCTAGTCTCTTTTTTTTTTTTTGTGTGCTTTTGAGACATATATTGTGTACTACTGTAATGTACTTGTTTTGAATGTTTTTTAGAACATATAACATACAACATCATCTTTTGTATGAAACAATGCTTGGTTATTTATCTTATCGGTCTTCCGCTATTTATTTCAGTTGAATATTGTTTACTGCTTCCGCTATTGTATTATTATTTATTCTGTTCTGTTACATTCTGCCAATGAGGACATAGTTTTCCCACTATCACACCTCAGGTCATCGCTGCTAGTCGACAGGCTCTAGCGTTTGGGGACATGCGACCAACCGGGTACAGGGCACCGGTTGAGTGACATCCGGATCCGAGATGTTACAAACCCCAACCCATTCTTTTTTAAATTCACTACTCCAACCCTGTCCCATTTTATTTTTAAATACCCATTTAACTACCCTAATACTTTTAATTACCCGATTAAAAAAAATCAAATAATTAAATTTTATTTATAAATTTAAAATAAGCACATAAAAAAATGAGTAAATATATTTTGTAATCGTACTCTATTTAATAACATACAATCCAACGAATTCAAATTTAAAATTTACTTATAAATATAATATGAATCGAACTCAAAATAAATAAATAATTTTTATAATTGTAATGTAATTTAAAAACTTATCACTGATTAATTAATAATAATTTTTATAATTAGGTTTGAGTTTATAATACTCTAAGAGTACTACCATAACCCTATCAGTTTATTAATCAGGTTTTTACTTTGATATGGTAATCCATTTATTATCCGGTTAACGAGTAGCCATTGACATCCAATAAAAAAAGAAAAAAAGAAAAAAAAAAATAAAAATAAAATGATTGGCTACTGATGGTCGCGGGGTGGGGCCTAACCTCAGCCCTTTTCAACTCGTTCGTGGAGTGGATCACGTGACAGTGCCCCTTCGATGTTTGCGTCCGTCAGGCGGAGAATGGTCGATAAATTCAGAAGAAAACGGGGACGAAAATGGCGGGGACCTTCAGTGCCTCACCTTCCCTATCCAACGCCGCTGCGGCCGTCTTTCCAGCCGCCCATTGCCTCCCTCGCACCGGTCTCTCTCTAGCTGGTTCACTCATCTCTACGCATCAATCTCGGTGGCACACCAGTACAAAATGGAGATGGTGTTGCCTTCACCACCTCCTGGTTTCTGCTACTGCTGGTAGCCGTCGTTCCAATGGGAGCGTGAGGCACTCTTGGTTCCCCCACGACAAGGTCGCAGTACGGGGAGAAGTCAGAAAAGGAAGGCTTCGAATTTCCAGATGCGGAGCCAGCGAAGGAGACGTGACCGACTCAGATGCGGCTGGACTGCTTTCCCAACCGGAATCAAAATCTTCATCTTTTTCGTCTTCATTATCCGCTCGCGCCGTTGATCCTGCCGGCACCGATCTTCACGTCGAGTGTCCGGTCGACTCGAATTCGCTGGAGAAGGATGAAGGGGGAAATCGTGAAGAATTTGACATTTCCCGAGGTTTACCATCTCGGGGTAGCATATGGTGGGAATGGGCGGTTCTGGTGTCGCCTTTCTTCTTCTGGGGCACGGCCATGGTGGCGATGAAGCAACTGGTACCAAAGGCCGGACCATTCTTCGTCGGGGCATTCCGTCTAATACCAGCCGGGTTCCTATTGATTGCATATGCTGCGTTCCAGCGAAGGACCATGCCGTCTGGTTTTTCTGCTTGGCTTTCCATTACACTTTTTGCTCTCGTCGATGGTGCTTGTTTTCAGGTGAGGACACTTGAATAGTGTATAATGGAATGAAATTAGACGAAATTGAAATGATATTTGAGGGCAAGCTCATATTCCATAGGATATCTATTCGTCTAATCATCCCCGAGGTATCTCGATTATTGGGTGTTTATTCATGGAAGATTGCTAAACGTTTTTCTCTTAAAATCCATTCCCATTTTATCTGATTTTATTTCATCCTAAGAAATGAACCAGAATTTCATTCCATTTTTCACTTTATAATTCTTCCATGGCGTGCCTTGCAGGGTTTCCTTGCCGAGGGATTGCAAACGACATCTGCAGGTTTGGGCAGCGTATGTCATCCCACTTCTTGGTCATGTAGCTAATGGCTTTTCTATTTTTTGTGGTGTAATTAAGACTTTTAAGACCAATGTAGCATTGTGAGTCAGGGTTGTTGGTTCTTTATTTCTCTCTTCTTTGCATTTGTGTGGAGGTTGTTATTGGCTGTTTTGACCATAAGAAAAACAAAAAAACACCGTTTGCACTCCCCTGTTCCCCCAAATGGCTGTGATCTTGACGGAAAAACAAAATACACTCTAAAAGTTTTAGTATTTTGGTCTTCTCTGATAAAAAACCACTTCCATTAAACCCTTCAGGGGGATGCTCCACTCAAGTAGACTTGTTAGATTGCTATTTAAAAGTTTATTGACTTAATTGATGCGATAATGAGGCATTACGGTCTTCCCAACCAAATTACACGACATCTTTATCATGGTATGTCACATATGCCATCAATTCATTTTTCTTAAAGAAATGGAGTACTTGGGCAAAGGTGGAAAAGGGGGTCCATAGGAGGGAGCATCTGGGTAGTCATGGGGTTAATTATGGTCCCCACGACAGTTTGTTAGGAATATCATGTGAGGAATACGCGGGGGAGGGAGTAGGTTATAAGGGGAGGGAGTCGAAGAGAGAAGGGTTAAAGAAAATATAATTAGCGGCTTGGTCGCTTGGGTGAGGGAGAAATAGACTTCTCCCGTAATTCCTCTTTTCTGGTTTATTCGCTTCTCATTCTCGTTGCTATAATTCTCGAGCTGCTTGTTCATAATACAAAAGTGGTTCTTCTGGGTCGTGTGCTTTATCACTTGGCCCAACCTACCGGATATGAACTTCACCCCTATTAGAAGAGGGAAATGGAGACATGACACTAGGCTTGTTTGGAAGGCATGGAGCAACGCATGAGAGTGATTGAGACTACAGTCTTGGAGCTGTCAACGACAGTGAGGGCGTTAACTCAGGAGCGATAGTCTTGGAGGTGTCAACGACAAAGAGGGCGCTAACTCAGGACCGACAGAAGTGGAACCAAAAACGGAAAGAGCTGGCCGAATTTTGGAAATACCTGACGTACCTGGTGCGTTGAGAACCCCGCCCCAAACTTCGCACACCGGAAGTTCAGTCACCGGAACCACAACGACGGAAACAAGCGTCGGTAGGACTTTTCGAACGTCAATGTACCCGAACTTGGAAGAAAGACGTCACCCAAATCACAACTCTGAGTTCAATTTACTTGAGCCTGCTCACCGTACTTATTTACAGCGCATGGCACACAACGATGACAAGGGCCCCTGATGCAAAAAGCGCGGTGCGTGGAAATATTAACTTGCGGAGCACAAAAGTGATGTATACATATATCACCAATAACAAATAATAAACTATACAACATATACATAAATATAAAAGATTTATGTCAATAATTCATATTTCACACATCAAAAAAAAAAAACAAATGAAGTCAACAATGATACACATAAAGTATGAATGCAAACAAAGATTAAAACATACAACATTTTAGGAGCGGAGATCTCTCATTATCACTCTCAGAATCATTAGGAGAGACTTCATCAACATCGGATGATTCTTCATCTCCTTCACTTGTTTCATTCTCAATCTCTTTATCTTGCTCTTGTTCTTGTTCTTGAATAATATCCATAGATTTTTTCTGTAAATACTTGGTGTGAGAACTTGATATTCCAGTAGTATGGGTCAATTCTTCTACATCGGAAGCCAAAGCCACATCACCCCCAAGTCAAATCATCATCATCAAAAACAAAGTCATTAGCTGCATCACACTCCTTGTCCACGACACCAAGCAACCACTCATTGCAATCATCAATTTTCTTTAAAGAGATAGGGTCAATGAAGTCTCGTTTATTGAATCTACGCATCAAAGCTCCATTATACTTAATAAAAACCAAGACATTCAATTTTGGTTGAGCAAACCTATTTCTCCTTTTCGTGTGACGATTTTCAAGAACACTCAAATTTCTTTCACAACCAGAAACATTGCATGTAAGATTGACCACTTTTATCACAAAATGTCTAAGTGTGGAACCAGTGCACCATTAGTTGCCCATTAATTAGCAGACGCCCTCAATTTTATATTTTTTATTGCCAAATCCATTCCAAGTGCCCAACGCTTAAATCTTTAGCAATCTTATCAATCTTATCAATCTTATCAATCATTACTATATCAGGTGTCAATATTTGAATGCATCTCATCAAACCCATATCAACCTCTTCATCAACATCAATGTCCGGATGATCATAGAAGAACTATGGATTCAAAAAGTATCTTACAACCTGCAAAGGCCGATGAAGTTGCACTTCCCATCTTCGAGCAATTATTTTGAAAATCTCATTATATTTTTCTTCTATGTTGTTCAAAGCCTTTGCAATTGATTCATATGTATCCCATCAGAGGCTTTCTTTCCTCATGAACTAAACGAAACACTTTAACAAGTAGGTCACCCACTTTGTGATAATAATTGATATTGTTTCAAAAAGAGGCACTTTGTACGATCAAAACAGCATCTTTCCCTTTACGCTCCTTTGGCCATTTACCTCGATTCCATTCATTAGAAATGAACGTCTTCCTCAAATTAGCTTGTTGGTTATACATGCTAGAAAGTGTGATAATGGCAGTAGAAAATTTAGAGGTCAATGCAATGTCCAATACAAATTAGAGTAAGTTGTCTCGAATAATCTCCCTATTAAAAAATAAAAAATAAAAAACAAAAAACAAAAAACAAGCATATTAATAAGTAATAAAGATCATTGAAAAAAAATAAAAGTTCAAGAAAATATCAACAGTACAATGATATTTACCAGCAAAAACATTATTTGAAGCGCTATCAGGGACAACTTGTATCACATTGGACGGTCCAACCTTCTTGACAAATTTATCCAATAAATCAAACATCTTTGTCCCGCTCTTTACATAAGAAGAAGCATCGACCAATTCAATAAATACTGACCCCTTTAAGCTATTAATCAAGAAATTTATCAACGTTCTCCCCCTTCGATCTGTCCAACCATATGCTATGACTGAACATTCTTTTCTTGCCCACTCCTCCCTAAATTCCTTCAACAGTAAATTTTTATGTTCTAATTCCTTTTTAAGCAAAGGAACTCTTACCTTATGGAAGCTTAGAGGTTTCATACCGGGTCCGCATTGTCCAACTGCCTCAACAAATGCCGAAAAACTATCATAATTGACAACAATGAAAGGAATTCTGGCATCACACATCCACCTTGCAAACAATTGGCAAGTTTGATCTCTTTTGTCCTTGTATGCATCCATGACACAGTTGTTTGTCCTACGTTAGACAATTTTCTGTGCTGTACAACTTATTCCGGACTTGGACTGAAAAATGCATCTATAACTCCCTTTGCCTGGGACACATGATCATTTACTTTTTGAGAAGAATCTCATCCTTGTTGCACACGACTGCTACTTGAAATACCTTTCCTTTTCTTTCCACCACCAAATATTATACTTTCTAGACCTTGCACCCCCTTTTCTATAAAATCATCTTCAATTGCATATAGCCGGACTATATTCCCTTTTCCCTTCAAAGCTCTTCTATCTTCATCAATTTTTTTTATCACCTCTCTCATGTGCGGCGGACAATTTTGGCATGCAGTTGTGTTCCTATATCTATCAACCAATTGTTGTTTGGTTCTTATAATACCTCCCTTTGTTACTTTTCCACAAAATTTGCATGTTATTGGATTTCTATTTTGAGGATATGCTAACATGCGATATTGGCAAGGTGGGTCTTGCCTTGCCTTAGACACTGAGAAATAATTCACAATTCCTGAAATATATAAAACAAACAATTAAATATTGACAATCATATATCTCAAAAAAAAAAATATAGCATAAAAAAAACAGGAAGAGAAGGTGCGTCTGCCTTGGACAAAAGGTGCAAACAACATAATAGGGGGTTAACAACAGGAGTAACTGGAAAAAAAATGCGGACAACATAAATAAAATTGAATAAAAAAAAATTGTTACTGGTTCGTACAAAAGGTGTGCCTGCCCTGGACGAGACCGTGTATTTGAGTTGCGGCGGTCGAGGGAGCTCGCCTGGGTTGGAAGGTTAAGAAAATGAAAAAAAAACAAAATAAAAAAGGTTGGCGCTGTGGCGCACGCCATCTCTGATGAGCCATGGTGTGGTGCATCACTACCTGACGCTAGCCATGACACGATTGTGTGCTATGGCTTGCGCCATTAATAACTATGCCGCTCACTCACAACTCATACATACATTTAATGCAAAAAAAGAAATGAAATCATGCAAACGACACAAAAGTTTTACGTGGTTCGGACTTTCGTCCTACGACCATGGGGAGAAACATCAGTCTTTCATTTCATCAGAATTACATGATGTTACAATCACTGTGACTTGAGATCACTAACTCAAGTAATCACATGATTAACTGACACCTCAACATGTGTTCACACCCATCTTTTTATAGTGGGTTTTAGTCAGTCAACTGGTTGCACTGATCATTTGCTGGGATCCATCCATTCCTTGAAGGTATTTTAATCTATTCTCCACCAGTAAGCTCACAAAGGACTTTGAACCGTGTTGATATTTTTTCATCACATGATATTGTTTTTCAGGAGTGGTCGGCGAATCAACACCTTTCTTTCCATTGTGAGTTCTGTAAGTTTGCTAAACATCATCGAGCGTCTTATGTTCCTTGTTTGGTGATGTGTGAATCTAAACCTTTTGACTTGTTCTATTCTGATGTATAGGGTCTTTGTGCGGTCCCAAGTCAGTTAGGGTGTTGTTATTATGTATCATTTATTGATGATTTATCTCGTATGACATGACTTTATTTCATTCACGATCGTTCTGAGATGTTTGATATTTTCAAGACATTTTACCATGAAATTCAAACTCAGTTCTCTACGCCTATTAAATGTCTTCGCTCAGACAATGGACAAGAATATTTTTCTTTTTCACTTTAGCAGTTTCTCAAAGATCATGGTGTCCTTTATTAAACATCCTGGCCCGATACACCTGAGCAGAATGGTGTGGCCGAGTGTAAACATTGTCATATTTTGGAAACTGTTTGTGCCCTATTATTTTACATGTAGGTGACTTTTTGTTTTTAGGAGATATTATTACTGCCATCTATCTTATAAATTGCCTTTTTTCTTCTATCCTTCAGGGGGAGAGTCTGTTTCGGGCTCTGTTCTCCTTACTCCCGCACCTTTTTCCACTTCGTGTGTTTGAGTGTCTCTGTTATGTTCGTGACACTCGTCCCCATTTCTCCAAATTTCCCTCCAAAGCCCTCTGTTGCATCTTTATGGGTTGCTCTCCCACCCAACGCGAGTACCGCTGTTTCTCTCATAACTTATGACGTTATATCATCTTTGCTGACGTCTCCTTTATTAAAGAACTCTTCATTCTTATCCTCTCTACCCTCTCCCCACCCGATACCACCATCGACGATTGTCTCCCTCTCATCATCCATCCACCCCTGCCTCCGGTGTCACGCTCTGATGACTGTCGCTTTGACTTTGTTTACTCTCGTCGTCCATCGAACATGCCCCCTGCTCAGACCAAGGAAACTGTTTCCCCAACTTCGTCAGTCACTCTTGCTCCGGGCACAAATGACTTACCTATTGCATTGCGGAAAAGTATTCGCTCTTGTTAGAATAATCCTATATACACAACTTTCTACAAAGGTTTTTTTGTTCTGTAGAATATGTTTGTTTCTCGTACAGCTGCCGAGGCTAAATGTCACCCAGTTTGGCTTCAAGCATTGCAAGATGAATTGCAGGCGTTACACGACAATCACACATGAGATCTGGTCCCCCTTCCGACAGGTAAACAGGTTGTTGGCAACAAATGAATTTATACCGTCCGTCTGAATGTTGATGGTTCATCGCCTTAAAACACACATTGTGGCCAAAGGCTTTTCTCAAACATATGGTGTTGATTATTTCGACACCTTCTCGCCGATTGCTAAAATGGTCTTTATTCGATTATCCATCTCTTTTTCTGCTGATTATCATTGGTCTCTTCATCAACTTGATGCCAAGAATGCATTCCTACATGGTTTTCTTGACGAGGAAGTCTATCTGCGAACACCTCCCGGCTTCATTGCCTCAGGGCCCGGTTCTCATGTATGTCGGCTTCGTCGATCTCTTTATGGACTCAAGCAGTCTCCCTCTTCGTGCGTGGTTTGATAGATTTTGCACTGTCATCACTACATTTGGTCTATCTTAGAGTATGAAGGATCATACTGTTTTTTATCAACAAACGTCCTTTGGCTGCATCCTGTTGGTTGTGTACGTTGATGATATCATTATTACTAGTAGCGACTTGCATTCTATTGCGCATCTCAAGGTTTATCTTCAACAACAGTTTCATACCAAAGACTTGGGTCCTTTGAAATATTTTCTCGACATTGAAGCCTCTCGCTCTCCAACCGTATAGTGACCCTACTTTTCTTACATGATTATTACATCATTTTAAAGGTAAAAAACATAAAAGCGTTACAGAACCAAAATCCAAAAGTTTAGTGTCTTGGGCGAATTAGGACCATACATAACATTTATATGATAAAACAGAAACATCATTTAATTCCTTCTTCTCTAGCTTCTTAGTGGCCCTCATGTACTCCTTAATATATGTAGCCACCTGAGGATATACATCAAAGAAAGGGGTGAGCTAAAAGCCCAAAAAGAGGATAGATAAGAACATGAAACATGAGTGAGCATCATCATCATCATCATCATAACATAAGTAAATGATCATCATCATAATCATGAGAGGAAACATTAGATACAGACATGAAATGTGGCAATGCATAAAAATAAAACAACATGTCTTAGTGGTCAACTACCATGCATATTTCACTTTATCTCATGAGATCCATCACATTACCCAATGCATTGGAGCGATATATAATTTCAGGTGCACCCGTCACATCATAACATTTAAATGCACTATATAATTCCGGGCGCACCTGTCTCATCATAACATTTACATAATCATGCATGCCACTTAGAACGTATACCAATCTTGGAAATAAAATAACCCACGGAAAGAAATGAGTTTCATTTCATAAAATATACATTCATGAATAAACTTTGGGGTTCTCAAAGAAAGAAGGAATAATATACTTGGTATAAGAATCATCAATCTTGAGTGAAGAAAAAAAAACAATATCACGAGAAGTAAAAGATGCATTTTTGGAAAGAAGGGTTCTTTTGGGAAAATCTTTGCATTTGTCATAAAATCAGATTGGAAACATGTATATCCCATAAATGATAAGGGAAGGATAAAGAAATGCTATTTAAAGAAAACATTAAAGGAACATCCATACTGAAAATGAAGTGAAAGAGGGAAAACCCAAAGAAATGAAGTTGGGTTCGAGAATCCCCTTATCTTATGTCCGAGTGATTTCTTCACTCTAATATACTGGATAATCAAATGAAATTCATTAACTAACAAATCCAGAACCTCTTCCACATGTATTTGATTCATTAAGTTCATTTATGACCTTTCTGATGAGTTATAGAATTAAATTTCATCGTTCGAGAGTGTTCGTTTTCTTGTATTTGACTTGTGCATTTTGGCTTTTGCCATTCTTGTAATGGGTTCCTCTTCCATTTTTAAGAGGTCTTTTTCTCAATTCAAGGGGCTTGACCCCAACTTTTAAAATAAAAAAAATAAAATAAGTGTGAAAGTTCATGTATAATAAGTGCGATTCTCTAAAATTGAAATTATATGTTATTAATGAACATACAAAAGTGTAATTGATCTTATATATCATTTGGTTATATAGTGTGAGGATGATTTATTAGATAAAACGTTAATGAAAATGATTTAATTTATTTTGGTGGTTTTTACGACAATTATGAGCTTATATCATTTTATTCAACTTTATGTTTATATATAGGTTTCAGAACATTATACAACTTATAATATGTATAATACAATCTTACTTAATCATAATAATGATTTTATGACTAGCCTTGAAGGTGGTAGTGAAAAATGAAAACGCATCATCCATGGTGGCGGTAAATCGACACACCACGGACGATATTTTCATTTTTAGAATAAAAGGAAAAAAGAAGAGATTTGAAGATGAATTATTTTTTTAACATAATAGCATTTCAGTATATAAAAGATACTGGAGTTATCATGCCACTTGGATAAGTGGAGGTGAGGAGAGGATAAGAAAAAAAAGAAATTGAAAAGAAATTAAAAGGAATTGAAATGAGATTTTAGCTCTTGAATTTCTTCTCATTGAGAACCTACTTAGGGCAAAGGTTTTGGTCTTTTGATGAGACCAAGGGATCCTAGACGTGGGGGAGGGGCTTGGGAAGAGGTTTGAGCAGAATTTGGACAAGTTTCAAGACTTTGAAGTTGTGAGGAGAAGATGTGGTGAATGATGATATTTATAGGGGATAAGAGAAGCGTTTTCTCATTATTTTATTAATTAGTTTATTATTTTGGTTCAAAATTATGAATAATTTGAACCTTATCACTAAATATATTAAAATAATGAAGGGGAGTTCGAGATTATGATGCTTATATCAGCAATGGCCCAAGGAATAATGCATTTAACTTATAATGTATATATACCGTAAATTACCGTATTTCACCATTCACCAAAAATTCAACTATTTTAGAAAAATCCCAAAAATTCACCCTAACTATTTTTCTACATGTAGAATTCAAAAATGAACTCCATTTTAGGAAAATAATTTTCTAAATATGAGAAATTTAAGTTTTAATTAAAATCATCATTTATTCGAAAAATACCTATTTTAGAATTATAACTGATTTTATGACACATTGAAAAATTAAATAAGGTTTCATAAAATTATCTTATAATCATAAGACACAAAAATATTAATTTATGAATCTATTTTGTGAAAATAAATTTTCTTTTAAATCATTATATTAATTATAAAATTGTAAATAAACATTTATATTTTACAAAAAAACCATCACTTAATTTATAATTTTTAAAATATTTATTTATTTATACTAAGATATGATTATATCATATTTTCATTTATGAGATGTCTAAATTTTATTTATACTTTCATAGGTGAGATTATTATTCTATTGGCCAAATTAGTATTCCTAATGGTCATGTTACTATTTCAAGGGTCAAGTTACTATTCATTCGGTATAGGTTCCTTAATTTATTTAAATATCACTTATTTCATTATTTTTTTTTGAGAATAAAGTTTTTATTGGGTTCTCTATATTATGTATGTGTTTTATACTATATAACATAGTTATAAGAAGGGAAGTTCCATTGATAAAAGTTTGGGTCGTTACATCTACCCCCTTTTGAAATTTCACCCTCGAAATTTTGTTTTATATAAACAGGTGAGGGTAATTCTTCTTCATCACCTCTTCCGGTTCCCAAGTCGCTTCTTCATACTTATGGTTCCTCCACAACACTTTGACAAGGTGGGTTGGCCTGTTGCGTAGAACTTTATTTCTTCGATCCAGAATTTTTATCGGCTGCTCCTCATAAGAGAGATCGTCTTTCAGTTGTACCACCTCTGAGTTCAGTACATGTGAGAGATCTGATATGTACTTTCTCAGGAGAGATACATGAAACACGTCATGAATTTGAGCCATATTTGGTGGAAGTCCAAGCCGATAAACCACTGCTCCTATGCAATCAAGGATCTCAAAGGGGCCAATATATCTTGGGTTAAACTTCCATTTCTTTCCAAACCGCATGACTCTTCCATGGTGATATTCAAAGGAAGACTTTATCTCCAACGTTGAACTGTAAGTCCTTTCGACGGTTGTCAGCATAACTCTTTTGCCGACTATGTGCAGCTTTGATATGTTGCTGGATTGCTTGAACCTTTTCTATCATAACTTCATCCCAACAGATTGGAGTTCTAACAGGTTGGAGTTCTACATCACTTTCCATACAGAGCATCATATGGAGCCATCTGAATACTTGAGTGGAAACTATTGTTGTATGAGAACTCAACCAATAGGAGATATTGATCACATCCACCTTTGAATTCCATTGAGCAGACTCAACATGTCTTCAAGTGTCTGAATAGTCCTTTCAGATTAACCATCAGTTTGGGGGTGATAAGCCGTGCTGAATTTCGATTCAGTACTTAAGGCATGTTGTAGACTTCTCCATAATTTAGATTTGAACATTGAATCACGATCAAAGATGATCGAAAGTGGAACCCCATGTTGCCTGTAACACCCAACCCCTCCTCGATGACTTGAGAAGGCGGGAGGGTGTTACTTGACCTTAAGCGACATCTCTAAGGCGCCAAAAACTGACAATAAATGCCAAGAGCTTCATTTACAATTGGGAGACGATTTTCCCTTTTAAAATAGACAAACAACCAACATGGCATAACGCCATGAACCACTACATGATGCATGATATAAATAAAAGACAACTCAAGCAATAACATTTATATCAAAACTAACTACAAAAGAGTACCACAACAGAAGACAACAATATCAAAGTACACAACAGAGAACAAAACTCAAAGACTCCAACAACGACTCCAAGCTTCAAATATGCTCCATGCTCCAACACCACGAAATTGTCCAAGTATCACGAAGTACTACTAAAGATGTGTGATATTTTATCTTTGCCCCGTATCTTGATAGACGATATTTGCAAAAACATAGAAGTGTCAAAGCAGGGGTGAGTACTAATACTTAGTAGATTTTCCCTAATGACTTCCCTACTCACACCACTAGGATAGAACATGTTAGAACATTTATATAAAACAATTTATATACAACAATTTCTAAAACAGTTTATATCACAGTATAAACAAGTGCCATTGTAAATAGTTTTCCAAAAAATGCCATTTTTTAAGAAAAGCAATCAAACAATGCCTCCAAATCATTTCACAAATTCCAATTTGGCATAACCATTCCATTTCACATATTCACACAACCAACCATGCATGCAACGTGGACCTCCCTATACTCGCGAGTAGTGAGTCATCCTTTCATTAAGCCGTCACTTAATGTGTAGGTTCCGGGCGCAATGGAAGTGTAAGAACTCGGTTCTTACTTTTGAGGTACGAGTTTCTTCTTTTCTCTTTTTCTTAAGTGTTTCTGAGAAAATAAGGAAAATGGGGAAAAATCCTAAATTTTGGGACTACACGCTGTGTACTTTTCCACACGCCGTGTACTTTGGCCGTGTGGGATGAGTACACAGGGTGTGTAGCCTTGTTGGCGACTACACGCCGTGTAGTGGTTCTTTACACGCCGTGTAGTCAGTCGGCAGACGAAACACTAAAGCGGTGGAAGCAGCTGTCAGCTGGGCGACAGTACACGCCGTGTAGTCGGGAATACACGCCGTGCACTCATGTCGACGGGTGAACAGTTGGCGGTGCCGCTAGAGGAACAGTTAAATGAGGGACGTACACGCCGTGTAGACAAAAATACACGCCGTGTACTTTGTTTTTTTCGCTTAAAATGGGCAGTAGTCAACCCTGTTCACAGGATTGGCTTAGAATCGGACGGGAGCTCGGGAGAGGACGACCGAACCTTCGCGGATCTCTAGATCGAGCGTTGGGAATCCGTTTCCGCTTCCGTCGATCACGTTGGAACCGCACGGGTAAGCCCTTCCTTCTCCTTGCGTAGTTCTTGACAATTCTTCCTCTAAGGGAAGTTATTTGAGTTTGAACGAGTTTTCTTCTAGGTCAGATCTACGTCGTTCTTGGGCGTTTCTGGAAGCGACGTTCGCGTATACCGTTCTTAGGTGTTTAAGGTAGGTGGCTTGGTGTTTAATTTCCAACTGTTGTGTGTTTTTGTGTATTTTTGTGCTACGAACCCATGTTGGGGTATCGTGTGGCTGAGGCCTTGGCTGTTTAAATACCTAGAATTGTATAGATAATTAAATGTGATATTAAACTGCTGTTTGAGATCGCTACTTGGATCCAGGACCACCTCGGGGGTGCATTCCTCTGTTTAGCCGTTTGTCCAGGATATCCGAGGGTATGCCTTGTTTAAATTATGCATTACTTTTGCCTTGAGAGGAATTGTATGTGAATTGCTTATTTACATTTTGGGCATGGCCCGGTTACTTGCGCCTGAGGGCATTGTTTGTTCAACCTGAGGGCAAGGTACTGCATAGCCTGAGGGCAACATCCTATTTCGCCTGCCTGAGGGCTGTGACTTCTGTGCCTGAGGGCGACACTTCGTACGCCTGAGGGCAATTTCTGTTATGCCTGAGGGCAAGATTCTGGTTACCTGAGGGTAAGGGTTTGCGTGTCTGAGGACACTGACTGGTTACTTAGAAATTCACTGTGGCGATTTCTTAATATTAAATGGTTAAAATGAACAATAAAATGACAATATAACTGGTAAAGTTAGTTACTTTTGAGTATTGCTTAGTTTATTGCATTTACTTTTGCACACTGTTGTTGCATGTTTACTCACAGTTGAGCACGGGCCTTTGGTGGGTGCCTACTGAGATTATTTCTCACACCCTGTTTGGGTCATGCTTTTCGGCCCAAACAGATTACGTTTCTGCAGGTGTGGATAAGGGCAAGGGTCCCTATACAGGTACTTGATTGCTGCTAAGGAGTAGGGGAGCATGGGACCGGGCCTAGGCTCGCGATGCTACCTGTTGTTTTGTTCTGTTTTGTAGTACTTTGTATTGTATCATACTGCTGTGTAACATGTTCTGGCTGTTTTCTTAGAACTTGAGGTATGTTGCATCATATATATATATATCTGGTTGGTTATCTTTTACTGCAGTTGTTTATTTTAAATGTGTATGGTTTATTGCTTCCGCTGTTGTATGTTTTATCTTGTATTCCGCTGTGCTACACTTTGACAAATGAGAGCATAGTTTCCCCACTATCAGACCTGGGCCCTCGCTGCTAGTCGGCAGCTTCTGGCGTTTGGGGAAATGCGCTTGAGGTCACGTGGCGAACTGGGTTCGGGGCACCCGTTGAGTGACACCCGGAACCGGGAAGTTACAAAGTGGTATCAAAGGTGTTTCTTTTCTTTGACTTACTATTTGGAGCCTTAGTCAAAGATAGGACGAAAACGGTAGTTGGTAATAAGGTGTGCCCGGGCGTAGCTAACCCGTGTACAGGGAAAAACGTCTACCTCGTATTTTTGCAATTTTTCTGATTTTGCAAATTTTACAGTTGATTTGATTTTCACCATTGGGTGACGCACTCGTGATTGTGCTGTTTACATTTTATCCATAGGTTCTATTTAGTTGCAACCCGATGAGATGAGAGTATGCAATCTCATGCATCATTTAGGCACATGCTAGAAATCACATGCCATGCATAGTTCCATGCCACGTAGGTGCATTAGAAATTGCATGTTGTCGTGATAGTCGTTGTGCTAGAAAAGCATGCTGTTGTGATAACTGCTTTG
Source organism: Viscum album (assembly GCA_963277665.1). Lineage (NCBI taxonomy): Eukaryota > Viridiplantae > Streptophyta > Magnoliopsida > Santalales > Viscaceae > Viscum > Viscum album. The sequence goes on along the minus strand of OY728142.1, from coordinate 591,741,874 downwards.
ATAGATACTTGTTATGTGATAAAGTATTTTTGTATGAGCCGGTTTATAGAATGGACGCCAAACTTTGGTTTTTGGGGAGTATGAGCCCCCATTGACCGGAATTGGTGGATCATTGACTGTTTATTTTGTTATAACACAGATAAGATGTCAAACTTTGATTCGTGGGGAGTATGGGCCCTCACGGATCGAAATCTGACACTCAGGTGTTGTTTTTCATTTTTTTTGGGTTCCGAGGAAGTTTTTGAGGCATACTGTCCAGAAAACCCAGTATACACGCCGTGTGGTACCTTAAACATGCCGTGTATGTTCTTCTGTTCGGGAAGAAAATGAAACTTTTTAAGTACACGCCGTGTACCCTCAGTACATGCCGTGTCTCTTCCCGTGTCACAAACCATGTGGGCGACGACACGGGGAAGGGAAGAGCTTGGGGCGAACACGCCATGTAGCTTCTGTACACGCCGTGTAGTGTTGATCCGGAGTCCGGCCGTGTAATTAACAAACACGGTTCGGTGGAATCTTTCCTAGTACACGCCGTGTTAATGATGAACACGCCGTGTAGTCTGACCTGGGATCCGGCCGTGTAACTAACAACACTGGTCGGTGTAATCCTTTCATGTACACGCCGTGTCCATCTGGAACACGCCGTGTAGTGTGAGCCGTGTGTCCGTCCGTGTAACTAACAACACGGGTCGACGAAGCTCGTCTAGTACACGCCGTGTGCCTTTGGGACACGCCGTGTAGTCTTGTCCGAGCACAGACCGTGTGGACTTAGCCGTGTGGCTGGGAAAACGAGGTGGTGTACACGCCGTGTGCGGGTGTAAACACGCCGTGTAGTATTAAGCCGAGTAGTCGGCCGTGTCACAAACGACACAGGCAGTTGGAAAATTACACCATACACGCCGTGTAGCTTATATACACGCCGTGTAGTTTTGTTCAACGAGAGCCGTGTGGCTTAGCTGTGTAGGACCTGGGTAGGGGAAGAGAAGTCAGGTACACGCCGTGTAGTCAGTATACACGCCGTGTAGTCTTGTTTCGCAAATCTTGAAATGCCTTCTTCCTCCTGTTCCCTTTTTGGTCCCTTCGTTCAGTTTTTGATAATCTGGATCTAAGGTGCGCGTTTGACCATGCAGCGTCATGCCACCGAGATGTTCACGCGTTGTTCGCCAGGAGAGCGGCAACGAGTATACTCCAGAGATGGTGGGCCATGGGCTACCAGTGGATCCTCCAGCAGAGCCAGATGCGGCGCCAGCTGTTATACCGGACACAGGCGCGGAGGCGCAGTTCCGTGAAGGCTTTATGCGGTTCATGCAGACCTTTCAGGGAGCACCGCCGGCTGCCACATCTATGGCTGAGTTGACTCGTATCTTCCAGCAGCAGCATCCGCCGACGTTCTCCGGGGATGACGGACCACAGGCTGCGGAGTCTTGGCTGGGGTCTATGCAGACTATTTTTGAGCATCTGGAGACACCTCCAGGGTGAAGGGTCAAGCTCGCGACGTATATGCTGCGTGATTCCGCCAAGAGGTGGTGGGATGTTACCACCCAGTTAGAGCATCACAGAGACATGGCGTGAGAGGATTTTCAGACAGTCTTCTATGATTTCTTCTCCCCAGAGACGCTGAGGGCAGATAAAGCTCGAGAGTTCATGCATCTGCAGCAGTGCGCTATGTCGGTGATGGATTATTCTGCTCGTTTCACAGAGTTTCAGCGTTTTGCACCCGTTCTGGTGGGTGATGAGACGTTGAGAGCTAGACGTTTTGAGGATGGTCTTCGTTATGACATCTGAACGCTGGTGAATGTTTTTAGGTTGCCTTCAGTACATGCTATTGTAAATCAGACACTGATTATAGAGAGGAACCTTCGGGAGGCTAGTGGTGCAGGCCAGAGCGGTTCGGCACCAGTTTCTGGTACTATTTCTACCGGAAAGAGGAAGCGTCAGATGAGTTTCTCTCATGGTGGCAGTACTAGCCAGGCAGTTTCTTCAGGTGGGCCGGTCTTTTGCTACCAGTGCGGTAGAGAGGGGCACAAGAGACCGTAGTGTCCACGTGACCCAGTGGAGTGCCGAGCTTGTGACAAGATGGGTCATCTGCAGCGCTTTTGCAGGGCGTTTCCATCAGTGGCTAGTGTGAGGGGTTCTATGCAGACTCCGCGTGCGGGGCAGGACCAGTAGCTTCTTACCAGTCGGGGAACTGGAATACATCAGGGCGTGCAGACAGGGATGGTGGACGTGGTCGTGGTAGCCAGACACCAGGATCTCAGAGGCAGCAGGGCGGGACAACTCAGGGTAGCCAGGCTGTGTCGCAGGGCCGCGACACTGGACAGACATATGCAGTGCAACAAGCCCAGCAGGAGCAGGATCCCGAACCTTCTACAGTCAGAGGTACTATCCTAGTAGCTTCTGTCTTATCTTCAGTATTTTTTGATACGGGTGCTACACATAGTTTCATATCTGTACCTGTTATGGAGAGCCTTGGGCTCTGTGTTTCTACTTTTTCTGATATCATGACGCTAGACACTCCGTTGGGGACTAGAACGACTGGTGTGCGTTAGTGCAAGGAGTGCCCCCTTGAGGTTGGTGGGTGTCACTTTCTATGAGACCTCTATGTCTTAGAGATGACGAGCTATGATGTCATTCTCGGGATGGACTGGTTGGTTCCCTTTCGAGACTTTGTAGATTGCTATCGTCGTAGGGTGAGTTTCACGTCACCAGAGGGCAGAGAGTTTCTATACAAGGGTGAGTGGGATGTTCAGGCGAGTCGAGCTGGACCAGAGAATCGTGGGCGAGGTGGAGTTACAGCCCAGATTGCGAGTTTATATCTGGATGATCAGGGGACTTATCAGACGGATTTCCCTCCAGTGTTTGATCATTTCAGGGATGTTTTTCCGGACGACTTTTCAGGTCTACCTCCGGAGCGAGAGGTGAATTTCTCTATTGAGCTTGTGCCAGGGGCAACACCGGTGTCCATTCCTCCTTATAGGATGGCTACGCCTGAGTTGCAGGAGCTCAAGAGACAGTTAGAGGAGTTACAGGCAAGGGGTTTCATCCGACCTAGTACTTCTCCTTGGAGTTCTCCGGTCCTTTTTGCGAAGAAGGCGGGCGATACCCTTAGACTCTGTGTGGATTATCGGAAGCTGAACCAGTTGACGGTTAAGAACCGATATCTCTTGCCAAGGATTGATGATCTTTTTGATCAACTTCGTGGGGCACGAGTGTTATCGAAGATTGACTTGAGATCCGAATATCATCAGTTGCGCGTGAGACCATCAGATATACCGTTTACAGCCTTTTGAAGCAGGTATGGTCTGTACGAGTACTTGGTTATGCCGTTCGGACTCACGAATGCGCCAGCAATTTTCATGGCTCTGATGAATCGTGTGTTCAATCCTTATCTGGATTCTTTTGTGGTAGTATTCGTGGACGATATCTTGGTGTACTCTCACACTCGACACGACCATGCCACCCATCTTGAGATCGTATTGAGTACATTGAGAGAGCACCGACTATATGCTAAGCTCTCAAAGTGCCACTTTGGATGGACCAGATTCACTTCCTGGGTCATATCATCTCAGAGGCAGGAGTTGCAGTAAACCCAGAGAAGGTGAGAGCAGTAGTTTCCTGGGAGCAGCCTAAGAACGTGTTTGAGATACAGAGTTTCTTAGGGCCGGCTGATTACTACATACGTTTCATACAGGACTTCTCCCGCTTAGCGGTGCCGTTGACGAGTTTGACTAAGAAGGGAGTGAAGTTCGTTATAGGACACCAACTCCAACAGACTCCCACTTGCAATAGAGCCAACTGCTAACGACCTTCAGTCCGTTAGCTCTCACATGATACTCATGCTTCTGCTGAGATAGACCTTTAGTCAAGGGGTCCGCCATGTTCTCTTTTGTGGGTACTCTGCTCACTGCAACTTCATCACTTGGTAAGAATCCCTTAAGAGGTGATACTTCTGGAGTATGTGCTTTGTCCGTTGATGTGACCTTAGCTCTTTTGCAAGAGCCACCGCTGCAGTATTATCACAATACAATGTGATAGGGTCTTTACTGCTAGGTACCACATCAAGCTCCTGGACAAAGTTTTGAATCCAGACGACTTTCTTGGCTGCATCAAAAGCCGTTATGTACTCAGGCTCCACTGTAGAATCAGCTACAACTGGCTGCTTTGAACTCTTCCAGCTCACAGCTCCTCCGTTAAGACAGAAAACATATTCTGATTGCGACTTCAGATCATTCTGATCTGTCTGAAAACCAGCATCAGCATACCCTCTGATGACAAGCTCCTCGTCTCCTCCATACACTAGGAACATATTCTTAGTTCTTCTCAGATACTTAAGGATAGTCTTAACAGTAGTCCAATGCCGTTCTCCTGGATCTGCTTGATATCTGTCTACCATGCTCAATGCATAGACAACATCAAGTTTAGTACATAACATGACACACATGATTGATCCTATTGCCCAAGCGTATGAGATCTTACTCATTCTATGTTTCTTCTGTTGTGTCTGGGCACATGTTCTTAGAAAGATGTAAACCATGTGACACTAAAACCAATTTCCTCTTGGATTGTTCCATATTAAATCTCTTTAGTACATGGTCAATATAAATGCTTTGGCTTAGTCCAAGCAACCTCTTGGATCTATCACGAATGATCTTGATCCCTAGAATGTAGGCTGTTTTGCCGAAGTTCTTCATGGAGAAGCACTTGTTCAATCAGTCCTTAACAGATTGTAAGACTGGTATGTCGTTTCCAACAAGTAATATGTCATCAACATATACTACTAGGATAACGACCGCATTCCCACTAAACCTTTTGTAAACACACGACTCACATTCGTTTTTAATGAAACCAAATTCTTTTATGGATTCATCAAATCGAATGTTCCATGACCTAGATGTTTGCTTCAATCCATAAATGGATCTCTGCAACTTGCAAACCCTTTTGGTTGTGTTATATAGACATCTTTCTGAAGGTTCCCGTTAAGGTATGCAGTTTTGACATCCATCCCCCAAATCTCATAATCATGGTAAGTTATTATGACAAATATGATTCTAATGGATTTAAACATGGCAACTGGCGAAAAGGTTTCACCGTAGTCAATTCCTTGACGCTGTTTAAACCCTTTAGCCACTAGCCTTGCTTTATAGGTACTTACTTTACCTTCCATGTCCAGTTTCCTCTTGAATACCCATTTACACCCAACAATCTTTACATTAACTGACACATCGACCAGAACCCAAACTTGGTTCTGATACATGGAATCCATATCCATCTCAGAATTCATAGCTTCTAACCATCTTGCAGTTTCTGAGCTCTCTACTGCCTCCTTGTAGGAGAGAGGTTTATCATTGTCTAACAATAATGATTCACCATCCTTTGTGACTAGAAAACCACATCTCTCTGGTTCCCTTACCTCTCTTGAGCTCCTACGCAGTACTTGTGTTTCAGGTTCTACTTCCACGGGGACCTGTGGAACTTGTTCCTGTATTAACTCCTGTGTATCTTGAGCTCATCGAAGTCAATCTTGCTTCAACTATCCTTTTTGAGGATGTGTTCCCTCTTAAGAAAGACGACTTGTCTGGCAACAATCACTTTCTTGTTTGAGGGGTTGTATAGGTAGTATCCCTTTGTTTCCTTGGGATACCCTATAAAGATACACTTCATGCCCCAGAGTGCTAGTTTGTTGCCTGAGAAAGACCTTAATAAACGCCTCGCATCCCCATACACGTGTATGCGATAAAATGAGTTTCTTTTCGCTCTATAGCTCGAAGGGAATTTCATTTGCCGCTTTAGTTGGTACTCGGTTTAATGTGTATGCCGCAGTTTGTAATGCATATCCCCAAAAGGATAACAGAAGATCTGCATGACTCATCATCGACCTTACAATGTCCAACAAGGTACGGTTCCTCAATTTCGTCAACACAATCCTCAGATGTTTTTTATGTTCCTCTTTGCTCTTGGAGTAAATGAGAATATCATTGATAAACACTACTACAAATTTGTCCAGGTAATGTTTAAAGACTATTCATCAAATCCATGAAGATTCCATAAACATTAGCAAGTTTGAAGGGCATTATAGAAACTCATAGTGCCTATACCTTGTACGGAAAACAGTCTTATGAATATCTTTCTTCTTCACCTTCAGCTGATGATATTCAGAACGAAGATCCACCTTTGAGAAGTATTGAGCTCTTCGTAGCTGATCGAACAAGTCATCAATCCTTGGAAGATGATACTTATTCTTTATCGTGATCTTGTTGAGTTCCCGATAATCGATATACAACCGCATTTATCCATCATTTTTCACAAAGAGCACTAGCGCACCGCAATGCGATGCACTAGGGCGTATGAACCCTTTGTCAAAATGCTCTTGCAGTTGCTTCTTTAACTCCTCCAGTTCAATAGAGGTCATCCTATAAGGACATTTTGAGACAGGAGTAGCTCCGAGTATGAGTTCTATTGAGAACTCTAGCTCACGATCTGGGGGAAGTCCGGGTAACTCTTCAGGAAATACATCACTATATTCCCTCACGATGGGCATTTCCGCTAGGTTGATACCTTCTTTTGACTCAACCATTTGAGCGAGGTATCCCTCTTCACAGGGAATTAACACCCACACCGTTGATCTTTCATAGGAGATTCACGATCTTCCTTGCATTTGTAGAGGAGCATGTGATGGTTTGGAATATGAAAAAATATTTCCTTTTCCCAACAGTTGATATGTGCTCTATATAATGAGAGCCAATCCATCCCTAGTATAGCGTCGCATTCCACCAAGGGAAGTATCACAAGATTCGCTGGAAGAATCTTCCCACATACGCCAACAAGAGAAGATTCCAACACTGAGTTGCAATGTTTGCACCAATATGTGTTTTCACAGATATCTCTACTTCAAGGTTTTGGTGCTTCGATTCAATAGTTCTAGCGAACTTGCAAGATATAAAGGAATGCGTAGAACCAGAATCAAATACGACTTTTGTCATTATTGAGTGAATAGGAAGTGTACCTTGTACGGCTTCATTTTCTTGCTCCATTTCAGCAGTAGTGATGACATAAGCCTTCCCTTGCTACTTTGGCTTTGGTGGATGCTGATGCTGATTACTCTCGAGGACTCGAGGTTTAGTGCACTGACTTGCATAGTGCCCTTGCTCCCTACAGTTGAAGCATTGAACCATGGGTGGTGCTCTATTTTCCTCCATCACATTGACCGGCTTCTTTATGCCTCTATGACATTCATGAGTTTGGTGACCTTCTATCCCACACTTATAGCATTTCCTTATCCTTTTGAGGCAGTTCCCATGATGCTTCTTCCCACATTTTTGACTTGTGAGTGGTTGGACTTTCTTTCTACCTTTGTCATTAGATCCTCCGGCTTGAAACTCCATATTTCGTTTCTTATCACTATAGCCATGAGACCATTTTCCAAACTCCATCTCCACTTTGAAACCACATTGAACAACTTTTTCATAACTCCCAAAGTCTCGAATTGCTAGAGCCTTTCGAAGGTGTGGTTTTAAACCACTAAAAAATCTATCTATTTTGAAATCATCATTGATAACAAAACCCGAGGCGTACCTTGCAAGCCTTGTGAAATTTGTTTCATAGGCCGTGATAGATCCACCTTCATTTTGCTTCAGTTATATGAATTCTCTCTCCATCTTTGCACGAAGAGTTTGAGGGAAATATTTGTTAAGAAACATTATCTTAAAGTCTTTCCATTTCATCTCTTCAATTTCGTCCTTCGGCTTGGTGTTCTTAATCAACATTCACCATTGATCGACCTCTCCATCTAAACGATAAACGACCATAGTCACCTTCTCCGTCTTCGAACAACGAAGCACAAAAAAGATCTTCTCCATTGAGTTGACCCACTGTTCTGCGACGAGTGGATGAGAAGATCCACTAAATGTTGGTGGTCGTTTCCGCATAAAAGACTCGATAGCCAGTTGCTCCTTCTTAGGTGAAGGTGGGCGTTCCACATTATTCAGGTTATTGTTCATAACCTGAGAAAGTTGGGTAAGCATTGTCGTGAAATTTTGAATTCCACCTCGCATTGGGGATGTCATTCGGGCAATCGCTGCATTGTTCCTCGCACGAGTTGTTGGCCTGGTTTCTCCTGGTTCCCACCATTTTCTAAAATAAAAAAGGATTGAACAAAACATTAGTCAGCAGATCATGAATACTTTATTTCTTTGTGAAATAAACTCCAAAGGCATATCCCGTGGGATCTATATGTTTAACATTTCTCTAAAACAAAGCTTCTTGGGTGCTTACATATACTTAGTCTCATACTAAGAGTTTTTACTAAGGTTTTCTAATCATAATTCTCAAATTAACTAAACCGTGCTCTGATATCAACTATATCGATCTTACTTTTCTTACATGATTATTACATCATTTTAAAGGTAAACAACATAAAAACGTTACACAATCAGGATCTAAAGGTTTAGTGTCTTGGGCGAATTAGGACTATATATAACATTTACATAATAAAACATAAACATTATTTAATTCCTTCTCCTTTAACTTCTTAGTGGCCCTCATGTACTTAGTATATGTAGTCACCTGAGGATATACATCAAAGAGAGGGGTTAGCTAAAAGCCCAGTAAAAGGATAGATAAGAACATGAAACATGGGTGAGCATAATAATCATCATCATCATAACATAAGCAAAGGATCATCATCATAATCATGAGAGAAAATATTAGATAAAGACATAGAATGTGACAATGCATAAAAATGAAACATCATGTCTTAGTGGTCAACTACTACACATATTTCATTTTATCCCATGAGATTCATCAGACTACCCAATGCATTGGAGCGCTGTATAATTTCGAACGCATCCGTCACATCATAACATTTACATGCGTTATATAATTCTGGGCGCACCCGTTTCATCGTAACATTTACATAATCATGCATGCCATTTAGAACGTATATCAATCTTGGAAATAAAATAACCCATGGAAAGGAATGAGTTTCATTTCATAAAATATACATTCATGAATAAACTTTGGGGTTCCCGAAAGAAAGAGTGAATAATATACTTGGTATAAGAATCATCAATCTTGAGTGAAGAAAAAAAAACAATCTCACGAGAAGTAAAATATGTGTTTTTTGAAAGAAAAGTTTTGAAAAAATCTTTGAATTTGTCATAAAATCAGATTGGAAACATGTATATCTCAGAAAAGATAAGGGAAAAATAAAGATTTGTTATTTAAGGTACATTAAAGGAACATCCATACTGAAAATGAAGTGAAAGAGGGAAAACCCAAGGAAATAGAGTTGGGTTCAAGAATCCCCTTACCTTATGTCCGAGTACTTTCTTCACTTTAATATCCTGGATAATCAAATTAAATTCATTAATTAACAAATCTAGAACCTCTTCTACATGGATTTGATTTATTAAGTTCATTTATGGTCTTTTTGATGATTTATAAAGTTCAATTTCATCGTTCAGGAGTGTTCGTTTTCTTGGTTTTCATGATCGGTTCGCTTGTTTATAAGTATGAAAGTTCATGTATAATGAGAAGGATTCTGCAGAATTGAAAATATATGTTATTAATGAACATACAAAAGTGTAATTGATCTTATATATCATTTGGTTATATAGTATGAGAATGATTTATTAGATGAAACGTTAATGAAAATGATTTAATTTATTTTGGCGGTTTTTACGACCATTATGAGCTTATATCATTTTATTTAACATCATGTTTATATATAGGTTCCAGAACATTATGTAACTTATAATATGTACAATACAATCTTATTTAATCATAATAATGGTTTTATGACCAGTCTTGAAGGCGGTAGTGAAAAATGAAAATGCATCGTCCACGGCGGCGGTAAATCGACATACCACGGACGATATTTTCATTTTTAGAATAAAAGGAAAAATGAAGAGATTTGAAGATGAATTATTCCAGTATATAAAAGATACCAGATTTATCATGCCACTTGGATAAGTGGAAGTGAGGAGAGGATAAAAAAAGAAATGAAATTGAAAAGAAATTAGAAGGAAAAGAAAGAGGATTTTACCTCTTGAATTTCTCCTCCTTGAGAACCTCCTTAGGGTAAAGGTTTTGGTTTTTTGATGAGATCTGTTACGGAATCACCGGGAGACAGAACGACAGAAAACGAGAAAACGAAAGAAAGAAAAGCAACAAGGAACACGGCGATTTACGTGGTTCGGGAAAAATCCCTACGTCCACGGGAGAGGCAGATTTTCACTATGATTCGGGAGCAATTACAGAGGATTTTCCAACATTACAAACCCTAGCCCGAAATGGGCTACATATGAAGAAGACGGTCTACTGTTCTGAATAGTAGTCCGCGTTGCTACAGTGATCGGCGGCTCACTTTGTCAAAAGTGCTACAGTGTCTGTCGGCTGGAAGTCAAAAGCGCTACAGTACTGTTGACCCCGAAGTCCGCACCGCTACAGTGCCTGTCGGTGTCGGTCGGTCAGCTCCGCTACAGTGGTCAGAGATTATGGTGTTTATATCAACAATGACTCAAGGAATGATGTATTTAACTTATAATGTATATATACTGTAAATTACCGTATTTCACTATTCAACAAAAATTTAACTATTTTAGAGAAATCCAAAAAATTCTCTCTAACCATTTTTTGACATGTAGAATTCAAAAATGAACTTCATTTTATAAAAATAATTTTCTAAATGAGAAATTTAATTTTTAATTAAAATCATCATTTATTCGGAAAATACCGATTTTAGAATTATAACCGATTTTATGACGCATCAAAAAATTAAATAAGGTCTCATAAAATTATCTTATAATCCTAAGACACAAAAATATTAATTTATGAATCTATTTCGTAATTTTTTTAAAATCATTATATTAATTATAGAATTTTAAATAAATATTTATGTTTTACAAAAATATCATTACTTAATTTATCATTTTTAAAACATTTATTTATTTATATTAAGATATAATTATATCATATTTTCATTTATGATATGTCTAAATCTTATTTATACTTTCATTGGTGATGTTACTATTCTATTGGTCAGATTACTATTCCCAACGACCATGTTACTATTCCAAGGGTCAAGTTACTATTCCTTTGGTATAGGTTCCTTAATTTATTTAAATATCACTTATTTCATTATTTTTTTTTGAGAATAAAGTTTTTATTGGGTTCTCTATGCTATGTATGTGTTTTATACTATATAACATAATTATAAGAAGAGAAGTTCTATTGATAAAAGTTTGAGTCGTTACAAACTAACATCTTTACTTCACAGAGAAAATATGCGTTGGATATCTTACAAGATACTGGTTTGTCTCAAACAACTGCTGTCGACGCTCTTGAATCGAAAGAACGGTCCTTTCAATATTCTCATTCAGATAGGTATCGTCGTCATGTGGGCAAACTCAATTATCTTACAGTGACTCGTCCACTAGATATTGCCCATGGTGTCAGCAAGTCCAGACAATTCATGAAACATTCGATGAAATCCCAATTGGACGCTGTCCTTCGCATTGTTAAATACATTAAGAAAGAGTACTTGTGGTCTTCGGTATTCACATCACGATCATTTGAACATTGAGATCTTCTGTGATGCCGAATATGCCGGATGTTATCTACTCAAAAGTCTACTTTTGGGTTTGCTGTTTTTATGGATGGTTAATTGATCTCCCGGTGAAGCAAGAAACTAACCGTCATCTTTAGATCCTGTACTGAATCTAAATACCGTGCAATGACCACAGTCACTATCGAAATTCTTTTGCTTCATCACCTTCTTCATGAAATTGGTTTTCCGCCACCGACACCTGCTCATATTTGGTGTGATAATCAGACAACCACAAAGATTGCTTCTAATCCAGTATTTTATGAACGCACGAAACATATTGAAATTGACTGTCACTTCCTTTGTCACCACCTTGAGCAAAAACATATAATCTTTAGCTACATTGCAACTACTTATCGACTTGCCGACATCTTTACCAAAGGATTGCCGTGAGATTGATTGGATTTTCTATGCATCAAGCTGGGCATACGCAGCATCAACGACCCAACTTGAAGTGGAGTGTGTTCGGTCTTTCCGATGTCTTGTCTTTATTTTTTGTTTGTGAGACTCTTATTCCATGCTATACCCCTTCTAGCTTGAAGGGAGAGTGTTGTACCTCATTACGTGTATTTTTTAGTCCTACATTGATTTCCTCTTACTTGTATTATTTTTCTTCTGTCTATAAATAAAAGGCTCCACCTCCCATTGAGGTAAGGAGTACGGTTCTACAACGGACAATGTAGATGGACTCCTAGACTCCTCCAGCTACCCGAACAACAACATCCTTAATCTCTATATGTTTATCCTGCAAAACAACTCAAACAAACTGTAGAGTGGTGATCACTTGAGAGTATTCAGTAGGATTATCTTTCCATGCAATTCTATATCTATGTGAAATGAAAGTGTTGGGATGGACATGTGTGAAACATCTAAGAAAGACAAGAGTTCGGATAAGTAATATTACACATACAAATTACCAGAACTGCATCACCTATCATCAGTTATCATAATCAATCGTCACATCAAGAATAACATGTGCCATATCATCAACTGATCACAATAGATCAACCACGCCATCATCAAAATTTCATAACATAGTAAGCGTGTAAAATAGGCAAGCCCCGCTCTCAACCTGTGTCAATCATCCCATATTATCACATCCCTGCACCCCGTACAACCACATCACATACTTGCACCCTGTGTAGTCACATCATCACATTCTTGCACCCTGTGTTGCCACATCATCACAATCCCATCATGAGCTCATCGACTCGTGCTAAACCATTATAGCCCAAAACATGACATAACCTTTTAGCTATCACAACCCGAGGAAATATGCACAAGTTAACCGCAAACCATTATAGCCTATAAATAGATGCACGAGTTGTAACTGCGTGCCATTACAGCCCATGCGTATTACGTATCAAACAAACACAACAAACAAGCAGGCAATCAAACAAGCAACAAGCACATTTCAGCAAGCACAAGCAGGCAATCAAACAGGCAACAAGCACATTTCAGCAAGCACATACATTAAAAGTAAAGGTAACACCAAAACATATAATAAGGAGCATGTATAATACAACTGATAATTTACCCATTCTTAATAACACACATCATGCAAGACATCGCTACTATGTATTAGATCAAACTTCTATATTATAACCACAATCTCTTTAGAGTTCCCTACACAAGACTTATCTAACTTCTTTATAAAAAAGTTAAACTAGCCTTTAGCCGATTATATACCAGCCTAACACCCTAACTATATTACTTTGAATGTTGCTCATATTAATTAATATTTAATCTAGATTATTACCCTATCCGCATTCACTCTAGAGACTTCCCTACACTTTAATTATAATTCCAGATTTCATTCCTATTTATACATTCTTGAGGTTCCTTCTATTTCTTAAAATTCAAATTCCAGATTTACATGACCATACTATCTTCATCTAACTTCCATTTACACATATTTTCAGCTTTTTGGAGTCTGTATCCCACATCGGATTTATGGTCCGATGTGGTCTTTATTATTCCTTATAAAATAACCTCAAGACCTCCTTTAGAGAAGAACCTTGGGTATTGGGTTCTCCACTCTTTTACTTTAACATGGTATCAGAGGAGGTTTAATCCAACCCGAGTCCTCCTTCCTTTTTTTTCTCTCTCGTCTAGGGTTTCAACGTTTTTCCCCTGTGGGGGGTGGCGGCCTCCATGGCCTGGGAGCTATGAGTCCTCTGTCGTTGCCCCTCCGCTGCTCCTACGAGGTAGCCTCCCATCGCTGCCGGCGCCTTCCTGCGGTTTCCCGGCTATGCCAGGCCCCGACTCCCTCAAGGCGGAATCCTTCGCTCCGCCTCCTCCCGTGGCGTTCTGACTGCCCCGCCCTCCCTCTGCACGTCTCGGCCGCGGCCCGCCATCTCTCTCGCGGTTCCCGGCTCCGCCTCCCGTCGCGGTTCCCGGCTTCGCCTCTGTCGCGGCCTCCAGGCCACAACCTCCCTTCTCCCTCACGACTCCAGGCCCGCCTCCCTCCTGCCGGTCATCCCTCGTCAGTGCGCCCCTCCGTCGGCACCTCCCGCTTCTCCCGCGCGATTGATTCAGCCCCGACGAATCCTTCCTTGCGCACAGTCGCGCCCCTCCCGTCCGCGACGACTTGCCCTCCCGTCGCCCCTCTCGTGCGAGGGCCCTCCAGCAGGTCTCCCTCCCGACAGATCCTTTCCCGACGGGCTCCCCTCCTTGTGCACCTCCCTGAGCGACAACCCTGGACAACCCTTCTCCAGCGGCGCTGCCCTCCCAGATCTGGCCAGATCTAGGCGGATCCCGTCCGCCGCGCGCTTCCTCCCGCCTGTCGGCTGCTTCTTCTGCTTTCGCACCTCCTCTGCCTGCGGCTCCTCTGCTTCCGCTTCAGCCTTCTGCACAGGCCCTCCCAGTGCGATGTTCTTGCGCTGACTCCTTCCCTATCCACCGCTGCTCCCTCCATGCTGGCCTCCTCCTGCGGCAGCCCCCGCCTCCATGCTGGCCTCCTCTCGCGGTTTCCCGGCGCTCCGACGATCGTCCCGCCAGTGTGGATTTCCCGGCGCTCCGACGACCGGCTCGCCAGTGCGGATTTCTCGGCGCTCCGATGACCGGCCCGCCAGTGCGGATTTTCTGGCGCTTTGACGACCGGCCCGCTAATGCGGATTTCCTGGCGCTCCAACGTCTGACCCCACCTATGTGGCTTTCCCGACGTCTCGTTGGCACATCCTTTTCAGCGGCTTCTTCCATCATCCATCACCTTCCTGAGGGGGAGCAACAGTCATGACGGTTTGTCTTTTCTTCTGTTTTGTCTTGTTTTGTAATCAAGCTGGGTATGTCGAGCTTGAGGGGGAGTGTTTGCAGTTGATTGCTTTGTTTTTCTTTATGTGTTCTAGCTAAGTACACCTAGCTTGAGGGGGAGTGTTGGAGTTTGTATCCCACATCGGACTTATGATCCGATGTGGTCTTTATTATTCCTTATAAAATAAGCTCAAGGCATCCTTTAGAGAAGAACCTTGGGTATTGGGTTCTCCACTCTTTTACTTCAACACAACGTAACACTAACAATAAGCAGTTGCAGCAACAATGCATATATAAATTCAGCATGATGATATTGTCAATTAATACAACAACACAAATCACAATTATGATCCTGCACATTATCGAGCATCACACAACAACATATATTCATTACACAATCAAAATAATATCAGCAAGCAACACTTGCACAAATTTTGAATGGCAACGAAGCAAGGTATTAAATCTACCCCTTCATATTTTCATGGCTAATCCAGATTTCCTCTCTTCCAAATCCTCTCTAAAATATGTAGATTTTCTCATAGAAATTCATATAGCAGCAACACATATATAAACAATGGAAATACCACATCAAGGAAGCACACCTCATCCATCCTTCTTACCATTTCCATTTCAGATTCCCTTGCATTTCTTTCTAGAATATCTCCCAATCCCCTTAGTAAATCATATAAAACAGGCAGCGCATGCTCAACATATAATCAACATAAGGCATATGAAGGAAGGCACATTCATCTTCAATTTCTTTGTTGCGAAAACGTAGAGAGTTGCAACGACAGATTCGGCGAAACACAGAAGTGTAAAAGGGAAAAAAGAAAGAAAGAAGAACACAACGATTTACGTGGTTCAGGAATAATCCCTACGTCCACGGAGAGTCAGAATATTCACAATATCGGGAGCACAATTACAGAGTTTTTCAGGTAAGAAACCCTAGCCCGAAATGGGGTACAAATAGAGGAAGACGATCACTGTTCCACCAACCACACAGGAAGTCCGCATCGCTACAGTGAAAGACGGCCACCCAAGTCAAAAGTGCTACAGTGGCTGCCGGTTGGAAGTCCAAAAGGGTACAGTAGAGTTAACTCTGAAGTCCGCATTGCTACAGTGCCTATCGGTGTCGGTCGGTCATCTCTGCTACAGTGGTCATAGTTGCTACAGTCCCGAAATTTTTTTGGGTTGGCGACCTTTGGCCTTCGGACCCCCGGAGCAAGGGCGCGTTGCCCCCTGCAACCCCCAACGAGCTCACCATGGAGCTTGACCCACGACAGTTGCGGGCCACAAGCATTCGGTCCAACCGGATCGGGTCACACCAATCCAACATTCTCTTGCCCTTCCAGTTCTTCCCCTTCTATTCATTTCCAAACATTTTCACTCAATTCGCAAGCATCCTCTTTTATGTTTCAAATTTAATTAAT
Organism: Viscum album; assembly: GCA_963277665.1. Lineage (NCBI taxonomy): Eukaryota > Viridiplantae > Streptophyta > Magnoliopsida > Santalales > Viscaceae > Viscum > Viscum album. Next base: position 591,725,590 of record OY728142.1, on the reverse strand, counting down.
CTTTAATGTTTTATGATTGAAAATGGAATTTTCGATCACAAAATATGATCACTGACTGATTTCCATTAGAATTCCATTATTAAATCGTGACAACAAGCTATAGAACCATTTTGGAAGAAGTTTGAAATTTTATGTACAAAAATGATTACTGTTAATGGCGAATTCTCCTTATCTCAATGTGAGGCGGAGACATTCTTTTATAGATGGGTAATATAAATTGCACGACGGGATATTCTGATTTGGGACTTGGAAATACCCATTATAATAAAATGGGGTTCAACACTCCCCCTCAAGCTGGACATGCCCAGCTTGGACCAAGAGTGCCACAAAAAGAAAGACGACATCAAATAAGGCCATACACACTCCTCCTCAAGCTAGGCCGCTGAGGCTGTGAATACCCAGCTTGGTAGTGAGAGAGTTCAAACGAGCTCCTGGGAGGCCTTTGGTGAAGATGTCGGCAAGCAGATCCGCCGTCGGAATATGGCCGAAACTGATATGGTTCTGCTCAAGATGATGGCGAAGAAAGTGGCAGTCCACCTCAATATGCTTCGTCCATTCATTGAAAACGAATTCGATGCAATTTTCGTGGCCGCCTAATTGTCACACTAGATATGAGCAGATGTCTGCGGTGGGAAACCAAGCTCATGGAGGAGATGACGAAGCCAGAGGATCTCAGTGGTGATCGTGTCAGTTTCCGCACTAAATCTGGAGACGATAGTCTGTTTCTTGCTGCGTCACGAGATGAGGTTACTTGCTAAGAAAACGAAAAATCCAGAAGTAGACTTGCGGGTAACAAGACAACCAGCGTAGTCCGCATCACAGAAGACCTCAACATCTAAATGAGTGTGATGTGAGTACCGAAGACCACGGGTAGGATCTTTCTTGATGTACTTGACAATGCAGAGAACATAATCCCACTGAGATTTGGTCGGATGCTCCATGAACTGGCTCACTTTGTCAATAGCGCAGACAATGTCCGGTCGTGTCATGGTGAGGTAATTGAGTTTTCCCACTAGACGATGGTAGCTCTCTGAGTGAGGAAAGGGTGCCGTGTCAGCATAGGGAGAGTGTTCCCCAGGCTCAAGTGGAGTGTCCACGGTAGTCGCCTGACTCAACCTTGCATCCTGCAAGATATCCATGGTATATTTCTGTTGGAAGAAAAAGATGGTGTCCTCAGAACGGGAGACCTCGATGTCAATGAAGTAGGTGAGAGGACCAAGATCTTTGGTGTGGATGTGGTGGTGAAGGTGCCCTTTGAGTTGGGCGATTCCAGTGGAGTCGCTCTCTGTGATGATGATATCATCAACATAGACCACTAGCAAGATGCAACCGTTGGATGTCGTACGATAGAAGACGGTGTGGTCCTTCATACTTCGAGAGAGTCCAAAAGCGGTGACGAAAGTGCTGAAGCGACCAAACCAAACACGAGTAGACTGCTTGAGGCCATATAGAGATCGACGGAGGGGGCAGACATGGGAGTCGGCTCTAGAGGCATGAAATCCGGGGGGTGCTGCAGATAGACCTCTTCGTCAAGAAAGCCATGGGGAAAGACATTCTTGGCATCCAGTTGATGAAGCGGGCAGTGATGATGAGCGACCGGAGAGATGGATAAGCGAACTGAGGCCATCTTGGCAACCAGAGAGAAGGTCTCAAAGTAGTCGATGCCATATGTCTGTGCGAAACCCTTCGCCACAAGTCGGGCTTTGAGGCGATAGAGAGTGTCTTCGGCATTGAGACGGACGATATATATCCATTTGCTACTGACGACTTGTTTGCCGGCTGGGAGGGGGACAAGATCCCAAGTATGATTGTCTTCCTCTCATCATTCACCCTCCTCTGGTGTCTCCTTCTGCTGATCACCGGTTTGGTGCGATCTACTCCCGTCGCCCATTGACTGTGCCCCCCGTCCAGGCTGAGGAAACCATCGTCCCCGCTTCGTCCGACGTTCCTCCCCCAGAACCAAATGATTTCCCCATTGCCCCCGGAAAGGTACTTGTTCTTGTCGAGATACTCCTCTCTTTACATCTTCTTACAGAGGACCGGGAGATGGCTGGGGTGGGCCGCGGGAGCCGGGAGCCGCATCTGGAAGCGGGGCTGCCGGGATGTGCTGCGGGAGCTGCGTCGGGTGGGAACCGGGAGGGGAGCCGTGTAGAGCGAGAGCCGGGAGGGGAGCCGCGTAGGGCGGGAGCTGCGAGTCGCGGCGGAAAGCGGGACGGGAGGGGCGCCGGGGAGATCTGCAGGAGTCGGGAGACTGGGAGTCCGCAGGGGGCGGGTTGGAATCGTCGTGAAGGAGGAGGCGCGCCGGGATGCCGCGGGAGAAGGTGGGCCGGGAGTCGCGTGAGGAGGCCACGGGAGGGCTGGGCCGGAGGTGCGCGGGCGGGAGGGAGCCGTCGGGAGCGCACGAAGGAGGAGGTGGGGCCAGACAACATCGGGATGCCGCAGGGTGGGCGGGGTGGACAGAGTCGGGAGTCCACTGGAAGAAAAAAAATTTAACGGGATTTTTCCTCCGATACCATGTTAATGTCCAATTTCCCTTACCTCAATGTAAGGCGGAGACATTCTTTTATAGATGAGTAATATAAATTACAAGGCAGAATATTTCGACGTGGGACTCGGAAATACCCATTATAATAAAATGGGGTTCAACAAAGCAAGGGTGTTCTGTGTAAAGGTAATTCATTTTACCTTTACGTTGAGTTGGAGGAAGGATCTGCGGAAGGGTAACTTGGTTTACCTCTATGCAGCTATTGGGTTACCTTTATGACAAGGGTCTTCCTTTACGCAGCAGCCCACCTTTACGCAAGTGAGGTTCTGTGTAAAGGTCAGTGCAGAATACCTTTACGCAGTAACAACTTATGTAAAGGTGAGCAAGAGTACCTTTACGCAGGAAAGTAGTGTGTAAAGGTAATCAAGACCACCTTTACCCAGCGACACGGATTTATGTAAAGGTAAATTCCAAACTAAGGGAATTACATAAAGGTCACCGGGGTCTCACATAAGGGTAACTTCTGAATCATTGAAGCCATGTAAGGGTCATCAAGACCTCGTGTAAGGTTAACTGCCAAGTACAAGAGTTACGTAAGGGTAACCTCCAGACCTAAGGGAGCTACGGAAAGATAAACAAAAACGATAAGATGACCTTTACGCAGGAGGGATCTATGTAGGGGTAAACAGAAATGAAAAAAAAACTTAAATTTTAAAAGAACAACCTTAAAGAGTAGACTTCCATGCTTTGCCCAAGTTCAAGTTAAAACCGAAAAATAAAGAATTAATTTAAAATTCATCTAAATTCGATTTGAACCTTCCCGAACCTCTAGAAATCCCGAAAACACCCCCAGGCATGCACGGCACCCAAGAATTGCTAAAGGAAAAAGTTCGGGAAAATCCAGGCCCTTACAGTTGGGGCAGAGTTATTCGTCAGAAATGGACCGTGATGATGGTTTGGAGTGGGCAAGAGTGATTTTGGCTGCAGATGGTGGGGTCCGTAGGTGAGACATAGGGGATCAAGAACCACCGCATCAGAAGATGGATCAATGGAGAGGGCATGCTGTCACTGAAACTGGAGCTGGAGCAAATGAAGCACCAGCCCTGCATGAGCCAGACTTTGGTTTTTCTATGTGTAACCTAGGAATTTCGGACGTTATATATGTGCTTGAGTGAGCTTGGGCATCCGAGTACCTTGTAAATGCTATTCTCTATACAGAGGCTGGATGCACTGGGAGTTTCCAATTTCTGGGAGCATTTCCTCTTCTATTTGGATTGGGGGCGCGTGTTGTTTGTAGCTTGGAAAACATGTTTTCTTATGCTAGGGTGGCTCACACTGCATATCATGAATCGCCGTGGCCCCCTGATGTTTTCCATCAATATGAGTTCTTGCTTGTGCAGGATTATGAAAGAGTTAATAAAGAAACGAGATAAAAAAGTTAAGACTGGTCGGAGAAGGCAATGTCTAGGAAGATGAACCTTTAGCAGATGAAGGATGGTCACAACTCACTTCCAGGGAGGAGAACAATTCTAATCTTGATGTTTCTTCTAGTCCTGGAGGTTCCTCTAGAAATAGCACTCTAGGAAGTGGTGCCAGCCTCATTTCCAAGTTCACGACTTCAAGGCTTAGCGGAAGCTTGGAGGGTATGCAGCCCCTCATTGATTACTTCCTATCACTAAATTTTCCATGGAGAGCAACTTATGAAAAATGAGACCCTTGATACTGCTAAGAAGCTCCTGCTGGCCTTAATTGTTGCTACCTTTCACAAGCTCCTGCCGGCACACCCTACCAAAAATGTGGCCTTAGATTTAAGGAGTGGGGCTTTGAAATGGGATGGGGAGATTGTGTAGTAGGAGCTAGGGAAACAATGAAGTTGCTCTCTGAGGTGCTTCAGGCTCCGGACCCTTCAAGCATGGAGAAATTCATTAGCAGGCTGCCTGCAATCTTCAATGTTATATTTTCATCACATGGACATTTTGGCCAATTTGATGTCCTAGGCCTGGAAGAGGAATTGCTTCTCAGGATCAAACAACAGGGTATCAATGCCAGTCCTCAGATCCTTGTGGATACACGACTTATAGCTGAAGCTCATGCCAATAAGTGTGACTTGGAGTTTGAGGCAATCCATAACACGAAACACTCGCACAATCTTCGTGTCCCATTCAAGATTGGAAGTGGGAAACTGCGTCAATGGGTTTCACCTTTCGACATTCGTCCCCACCTTGAGAGGTTCTGCAAGGATGCCATGGAAAAGATTCTTGACCTCTTTGGAGGTAAGCCAGACCTTGTCACTGGGAATTACAATGATGGAAATTTGGTGGCATCACTTGTGGCACACAAACTCCGGATAACTCAGGCAATTATTGCATATGGAATATAGAAGACCAAATATGAAGATTCAGATGTCAAGTGCAAAGAACCAGAGCCTAGGTACCATTTCTCATGCCAATTCACAGCTGATATAACTGCGATGAATGCAGCAGATTTCTTCATTACAAGCACATTTCAAGAAATAGCTTGAAGCAAAGACAGGCCTGGACAGTACGAAAGCCACAAGGCTTTTACTTTTCCTGGTCTTTGCAGGGTTGTTTCAGGCATCAACATCTTTGATTGCAGATTCAATATGGCCTCTCCAGGGGCCGACCAATCGATGTACTTTCCATATACAGAAAGTGATAAGCAACTTGCATCATTCCATCCAATCCTCGAGAAACTTCTGTACAGTAAAGATGACAACAATGAATGCATTGGATTTCTAGAAGACAAAACGAAGCCCATTGTTTTCTCATTGGCAAGGCTTGAGAAAGCTAAGAATGTGAGTGGACTGGCAGAATGGTATGAGAAGAACGAATGGCTGAGAGCGTTGGCGAATCTCGTCATTGTTGGTGAAGTTGTTGATGTACCTGATGAAGGGTCGCAACATCCTTCCCTTCACGGAATCCATTATGATTACGTTTTTGATGTTGATATTGGGATGTGGCTTCTTCAAGGAAATCTTCCACATCCCTTTCAACTGCAAGATGCGGAGTTCATACTGCAGAATTTTGGACAAAGAAACTTCGCCTTTGATGCTGCCTTCTGGGACCCGAACAAAGGATCCAGTGCCAACATTCCTGGAGGATCCACCTTGGGGACAAGGTGTTTTTTCAAGCGGGTGGAGATATGGCTCTAGGGTTGTCCGAGTTAAGGCTCTATAACTCGTTCCCGATATGGAAGGATGGCTGCGATTTGCAGGCAGGAGTATAGGAGGACCCCTACCTCAGCAAGATCGTCCGCAGTGCGCGGTTGGTACTAATACTATGCTAGAATTTACTTATTCCCAGGAGACATTGCTGCACAAGGGCTGCATGGTGATCCCAGCCACCTCCAAATGGACCCCACAGTTGCTAGAAGAGTTTCACAACTTTCCCCAGTGAAGGCACTCCTGGTATTATAAAACTTATAGAAAGTTGGCTGAAAATTTATATTGGGTGGACATGCACAATCAGGTACTTAACTTTGTGCAGTAGTGTGCGCTTTAAATATTTTATTCTATCTCCCGCAGGTTTATCACAACCCTTAGAAATTCCAAAAAGAGCGTGGGAGGAAATCTCAACAGATTTCATTACGGGGCTGCCAAAGTCCATGGGCTACGATGTTATCTTAGGGGTTGTGGACAGACTCTCCCAATATACTCATTTTGTTTCCTTAAAACCTCCTTACATCGCCCGAGGAGTTGTTGAACTATTTATCCGTGTGGTGGTCGGACTTCATAGCATTCCCAAGTCTATTGTGAGTGACTAAGATCCACTCTTTCCCAGTCATTAATATTTAAATTAGAAGGAATGAAATTGAAGACGAGTATTGCTTATCATCCACAAACGGATGGGCAAACGAAAGAGTTTAACTGATGCTTAGAAACTTACTTGTTGTGCTTTGCGGGAGAACAACCAAAAGAGGCTCTCACCCAACTCAAAACTCATTTGTCTCGTGCACAAAACTATATGAAGCTCTAAGTGGACCACCATAGGCAAACCGAGGCCCCATCGCCATCAGTCTGCGTGCAGCGAATCCTCTAGACCTCGTTCATTCTGATGTATGAGGTCTTTGCAGGGTTCTTAGTCAGTCAGGGTACCGTTATTATGTATCCTTTATTGATGACTTCTCTCAGATGACATAACTATACGTCCTTCGTGATCATTCCAAAGTGTGATATTTTCAAAACTTTTTACCATGAAATTCACTCAATTCTCCAAGCTTATTAAATGTCTACCCTCGGACAATGGTCGAGAATATTTATCCACTTCCCTTCGGCAGTTTCTCAAGGATCACGACATCCTTCATCAAACATCCTGCCCCGATACAACTCAGCAGAATGGAGTGGTCGAGCGTAAACATCGTCATATTCTGGAGACTGCTCATGCCTTCTTATTTCACATGCAAGGGCCTCTTCATTTTTTGGCGATGCTATTCTTACTGCCACCTACCTTATAAACCACATTTCGTCTTATATCCTTCAGGGGGAGACTCCTTTTCTGACCCTGTTCTCCTATCTCCCACCTCACCCGCTTCCACTCCGTGTGTTTGAGTGTCTTTATTATGTACGTGACACTCGTCCCAACCTCTCAAAATTTTCTCCAAAATCACTCCGTTGCATCTTTCTCGGATATTCTCGCATTCAGCGTATATACCGATATTTCTCTCCAGATTTGCGGCGTTATATCATCTCTGCCGATGTCACTTTTGTTGAGAGTTCTCCATTCTCTCCCCCCTCTTCCCATCCAGACACCACTATCGATGACTGTCTTCCTCTCACCATCCACCTACCTCTACCTCAGGTGTCTCACTCTGCTGATCACCGTTTTGGCACCGTCTATTCTCGTCGACCATCGAATGTGTCCCCCGTCTCGGCCGATGACACCATCTCTCAAGGTTCGTCCAACTCTCCTGCTTCGGCAACAGACGACTTGCCAATTGCATTGCGGAAAGTTACTTGCTCTTGCTAGAATAATCTTATTTACACAATTTCATACAGAGGCCTCTTTGCTCTAGAGACGATATTTGTTCCTTGCACAGTTGGTGAAGCCAAATCTCACCCTGGGTGGCTTCAAGCAATGCGGGATGAATTATACGCTCTGGATGACAATCATACTTGAGACCTGGTCCCCCTTCCGGTAGGTAAACAGGTGGTCGACAACAAATGGATTTATATGGTATGCCTAAATGTAGATGACACTCTTCATCGCCTTAAAGCCAGACTTATGGCAAAAGGCTTTGCCCAAATATATGGTGTTGATTATTTTGATACATTCTCTCCGGTTGTGTAGATGATATCTTTCCGATTATCTATCTCTCTTGCTGCTACTCATCATTGACCTCTTCATCAACTTGATGTCAAGAATGTATTTCTATATGTTTTTTTTGAAGAAGAGGTATATCTGCAACAACCTCCTGACTTCCTTGCCTTAGGAACCGATTCTCATGTCTGTCGATTTCGTCGCTCTCTTTATGGACTCAAACAGTCTGCTTGTGCATGGTTTGGAAGATTCTGCACAGTCATTATTACATTTGGTCTATCTCAGAGTATGAAGGATCACACTGTCTTCTATCGCAACACGTCCTCCGATTGCATTCTGTTGATTGTCTATGTTCATGATATCATTATCACTGGTAGCGACTCACATGACATTGCCCATCTAAAGGTTTATCCTCAACAACAATTTCAAACCAAAGATCTGGGTCCTCTGACATACTTTCTTGGCATTGAGGTCCCCCGTTCTTCGGACATCATCTTTCTTTTCCAATAGAAATATGCTTTGGATATCTTGCAGGATGCTGATTTGTCTCAGAAAACTGTTGTTGACACTCCTCTTGTGCCCGGAGAATGGTCTCTATATGATGTCACAAACCCATATTCTCACCCAGAGAGGTATCGTCATTTTGTGGGCAAACTCAATTATCTCACCATGACTCGTCCAGATATTGCCTGCGCTGTCAGCAAGGTTAGCCAATTAATGGAACATCTGACAAAATTTCAGTGGGATGTTGTCCTTCGCATTGTCAAGTACATTAAGAAAGACTCGACCCGTGGTCTTCGGTATTCACATTACGATCATTTGAATATTGAGGTCTTCTGAGGTGTTGACTATGCTGGTTGCTTAGCTACCCGTAAGTCTATTTCTGGTTTTGCCATTTTTTTGGTAGGTAACTTAATCTTACGACGAAGCAAGAAACAGACTGTTGTCTCCAGGTCTAGTGCTGAATCAGAATACCGTGCGATGACCACGGTCACTACTGAAATTCTTTGGTTTTGTCATCTTCTCCATGAGATTGGTTTCCCGCCACATGCATCTGCTCATATTTGGTGTGATAATCAGGTAGCCACGAAAATTGCTTCCAATCCAGTCTTCCATGAATGCACGAAGCACATCGAGGTGGACTGCCACTTTCTTCGCCATCACCTTGAGCATCATCATGTCAGTTTCAACTATATTCCGACAGCTGATCAGCTTGTCAACATCTTCACCAAAGGTCTCCCAGGAGCTCGACTGGACTCTCTCTGTACCAAGCTGGACATCCACTGCATCAGCGACCCAGCTTGAGAGGGAGTGTGTATGGTCTTGTTTGGTGTCTTCTTTCTTTTTTGTGAGACTCTTTTTTCCAAGCTATCATGTACTAGCTTGAGGGGGAGTGTTAAATCCGGTTTATTGTATTTCCGGGTTAAGAGTTTTTTCCGAGTCCCACATCGGATTATTCTGACTTGTAATTATTCTCCTCTATCTATAAAAGAATGTCTCCACCTCTCCTTGAGCTAGGGACTTCACCATTCTACAACTGTTTTACAGTGCTTAAACAAATTAGTCCAGTTGCTCATCAGCTGGATTTATCCATAGAAGCTCGCATCCATCCGGTTTTCCATGCGCTGCGCTTAAGAGAGCTATCGGGAATTGGACTTTGCATTCAGCTTTACCTCTGGGGTTAGAAGAGGATTCTACAGAGGGGGCTGAACCTGAGAAAGTGCTATCACACAAATTAAGGGGTTTGTTATGGCTCCCACGGCAGTCTGTTAGGAATATCACGTGAGGAATACGTGGGGGAGGCAGTAGGTTTTAAGGGGAAGGGAGTTGGAGAGAAAAGGGTTAGAGAGGAATATAGTTAGCAGTCTGGTGGCTTGGGCGGGGGAGAAGCAGACTTCTCCTGTAATCCCCCTTCTGTGGTTTATTCTCTTCTCCCCATTACTGTAATTCTTGAGCTGCTTGTTCATAATACAAAAGTGGTTCTTCTGGGTCGTGTGCTTTATCATGCTGCTTTAAAAATCTATATGAATATTATAATTTTAGTTTGGATATGATGAGTATTAATGCAATAGTTGATATCAGTAAATGATTGGTTCAATTTCAGCTTTTAATCCCACTTCCAACTAAGATGACTCAGCTGATCTTATTTATTTTCATTATTTTTGTTATCAAAAAATTCTAATTTAATTTTATTGGGACTCTGTGAGTACGGGACAGCAAGTGTGAATCCATTTTTTTGTGTGTGGAAATTTTGCAGGTGATAATTGATTCTCAGCCTCTTACTGTGGCTATACTTGCAGCATTGTTATTTGACGAGTCCATTGATTTAATTGGAGCTACAGGGCTTTTGCTTGGTGTGGCTGGACTTTTACTCCTTGAGGTAAATCTTTTGTCGGGAGAATAGTTCTCTCATATGATTTTTTGCATGGGAGCCAAGTGCTAGGTGTCGGACCAATTATGATTCCATATAGTTTGGTTGCCCCTTCATATAGATACAGGTATAATTGTATATTTGAATTTATATGCCAGTCAGGATAGGATTACCCTAGGGGCTACCTGGAAAATAATTGATTTGGAAGTTTGAGTGACTACAAAAAATTATACAAACACATACTTATTCAAGTTGGATTACACTCAAACAAAAAGGAAAAAAAAATACCTTGTGAAAGTGATTTGGGAACATTTTTCCTGCCCAGCTCATTCGATAGAGATCTTCTCTTCATAATCATGCAATTTAGTATAGTAAGGAACTGCAGCACACGAAACAAGCACACACTTAGGCCCCATTTGGTACAGTGAAACTGTTACGACCCAGCCCTTCCGTAGACTTCTTTGTATTATAAGTAGAAAACAAGAACGTGAATTACAAAGGAATTGAGCAGGAAGAAGAAGAAGATGGAGAGGAAGAAATCGAGAGGCGTTGCCGCGCTCCCGCGCTCCCGCCCAAGTCAACAATGGATGACGTCCCAAGCCCAAAGCCGAACTAACAACCGAATGATTCCCTCCCCTCATCTTCCCTCCCCTCCCTATTTTATAACCTCCTCACGTGGCCAATCTCCCCCTTCTAGAATATTCTCCCTTATTTCTATACATTGGTATCTATCACTGTTTCTATACACTGGTATCTATCACTGCCACCGTCCCAAAAAACCACCCTGTCCTCAAGGTGGTGGATCCCGCCGACATGCCAAACAATCTCCCATACCAGTCGTGCGCTATGGAAGTGAGGGCATGGTGCACTTGACTGCACTTATGTGCCAGACAATTGCCCATATTCGTCGCTCCGCTTCCTTGACATCCACTGTTAGCTCAACTCTCTGCTGCCCAGACTCCAGGTGGAGCTGTCCCCTAGTTGCCAATTTATGGAATGCTGCTGGTTCATTCATCCATATGCTTTCGGATTTTGTCAAATTAATCTAAAGCATACTTGAATGTTGTTCCACTCAAAAAATGCACCAAGATACCATTGTCAAGAATGCCTGGCCAATCAGAAAGCCAAAACTCGCCCTCTGCTCGCAGATAGGATATGTCGTTCCGAGAGTCGCCCTCTTGATTCCATCCTCGCTGTGCGTATAGGGTCACTGCTGAGAAAGGGATCCTTGTGTCCCTGTTTTGCCATCGCCCAAGCAGGCTCTAGACATTACGGATTGCGCCACATGGTGCGCAGTCGTTGGAGAAAGTGGAATCACCTCTTGCCGCGCACGTGATTCCTCGATGCCATCTGCGATATATTGATCGCATATTTCATCCAGAATCAAAGATGGCCGATTGTCGTCGAAGTGCGAATGCTGTCCCCTTAGCCGCGCATTGTCATGCTGCTGCAGCCTTGCTTCAATTTTTTCCGATTGCACGGGGTGCCTAAGTGAAGTAGACGAGACGTCGTCCTGTAGACTGGGAGCAGGTATACTGTTTCTAATTAAACAATCTGCCAAAACCATGGCCTGTCCCTGCACCTGTCTGGTCACAGCTGCTAAGTCACGCCACTGAGTGACAGCGTCCTCAACCTCCCCTGTCAATGAGTTGGATATCTTTGTCATGCAGGAAAATGGCTCCTCTCGTCGAGGTTGTACCGCCGTAGTGGCCATGTCCAGACCAAACACAACGGGCGTCCAGAGCGCCCGCCCCACAACCGTCTCCCTGTAGCGGCCCTCAACAGGATGCGTGCTGGTCGCCTCCACAGCCTGTGTCGAGCGTTCCTTTTCCAGAACCCGCAGCGACCTAGCATCTGGCGGCAACGCAACGTCAGTTGCATCCTTCGGTAGTTCCGACGCCAAAGAAGGGCGACATACCTCAGGCTGCGACAACTAATTTTCCTCAGTTAAGGACGTGTTTGTATCCAACACTGTAGATTGTGCGTTCTCCTGTAGCTGATAGAAAGCAGATAATTGACGCTGCACATGTTCAGAAAAGTCCTTCGGTAAAATCCCATTCCATCCCGCCAAACGAAATCGATCAGCGCTGGCGGGCCGCAGGCCCCTCGTCCCGCTCACGTTGTCGCTGACACCCGCGAGAGATGCCGTCATCAAACCTGCGCCGAGCACTTGTGTCGATGTTGCACCAGAAAATGTTGAGGGTGCCTCAAGCAGCTCGAACGACAGAGTAGGCGTAGTCGCCTCCTGCTGCACCTTCGTTTCGACAGTCGCCGCTTGCTGTGGCAAGTGCGGTGCAGCAAAATCTGTCGGATGTCCCTTAGCCAGCTCTGGCGGATGCAGGGGCTGCACATCCGGCGGTTGCGGCAACTCCTCCAAACGATGCATTCAGAGTAGAAGTATTTTTCAGAATTCTGCCTCCTCGCGGCAGTGCCACTCCCATTGCGCCTCCCACGCCTAGTCGGACTGCATTTGTTGGAGTCGAGCGAAGATTTCCATGCTGTTCGGGTAAGTCTCGTTGATCACCGTGCCTGCTGCAGGAGAGCAGTTGCCTTTGTGGTGCAACAAGAAGGCAGGTGGGACCAAATGTTACGACCTAGCCCTTCCGTAAACGACTTCTTTGTATTATAAGCAGAAAATAGGAGCGTGAATTACAAAGGAATTGAGCAGGAAGAAGAAGAAGACGAAGGAGAGGAAGAAATCGAGAGGCGTTGCCGTGCTCCCGCCCAAGTCAACAATGGCCGGTGTCCCAAGCCCAAGGCCGAACTAACAACCGAATGATTCCCTCCCCTCATCTCTCCTCCCCTCCTTTTATAACCTCCTCACGTGGCCAATCTTCCCCATCTAGTATATTCTCCCGTATTTCTATACATTGGTATCTATCATTGTTTCTATACACTGGTATCTATCAGAAACCCTTTTTGAAGGAAAGGGAAAGGGAAAGAGAAACAAAATTGGAAAGGGAATTTGCATTCCATATTACATTCGGTACGGATTGAAAAGGCCGTGGAATCGTTACTAATAAAATAATTTATAAAAAAAAGAAAAGTTGCAAATGACAAAAGTGCCTGGAAATTCTAATGGCCAGCCTGTCTGCAACCCCTTCGCCATCGCACACCTTCACAAGCAACCTGAAGATGGCATATATGAATTTGGAAAAGGACAAATCTGGATCGTGGTGGAAGGGGCAGCCGGCGGTAGCAGATCTTGAATGTAGCTGGGCAGTGATTCATGGCAGTGGGGGGATGTCAACGATGGTGGATCTGAGACGCCGGAAGGGATGACGGAGGTGTGGTTCATGACACCGAAGATCCGTCTGGTGGTGAGGGATGACAAGGGGACGATGTTGTTGACAGTGGAGAGTGGGTTCGTCGGTGGATGACTGGGATGAGGTGACTGGGAGGGATGATTTGTTTGGAAATTTGAATGTTTTTGAAGGGCATTTTTGTCTTAAAACTTGGATTCCATTTTCCTTGGCTCTTTTACACCTGTTTTGGGATTGAAACTGTATTCCCTTGTTTAAGGGAATCTGGTTTTCCATTCCGGTGTACCAAACACACATTTTACAGGTTCCCTCCTGTTTCCTTTTCCCAGTTGTTCTTCCCTGTGTACCAAACGGTTCCTAAAAGATTTCTATACTTAATTTAATCAATGCTTAAAAGAACCGATTTAGGGTTTCTTATTTCTTCTTCTGATTTTGAGATTTCTTCTTCTTCTCAAGGGTGTTTCTTTGGTTTATGATGTTCGAGGGGTTGTGGAAGTCTGTTGTTAGGGTTGTGTGTCGATTGCGGGGATGAAGCGACTTTAATGACGGGTTTCGTTGATGCTGCGTTTCGGAATAGCCGAGTGGAAATGGATGTTGGGGATTTGTCTGCCGACTGGGATTTGGATAGCTCTTTTGCGGATGTTTTCTTTTTGGCTGTTAATCTTCCGTTAGTGTGTGTTGTTTTTTGGGGTTTTTGTTTTGCTGTTTTTTTGGTTCGGGGGTTGCTGTTTTGGCTGGATGCAGTCGCATGAGAGCTTTTGTTTCTTTGTTGCTGCTCCTCCAGGATGATCCAAGTCCACACTCATGCTGACAGTTGCAGGAGGGCTTTTGTCTTGGTGGGTTGAGCTGGTTTGTTTCTTGGATTTGCACACCAGTGTTCATGTGGTTGGCAATGAGGCTCCTATAAGGTTCGATTCAACGGTTTGATTCTATTTTATTTCATGGCTTGGCGCTTCAACGTACATGGGCATTCGATCATACTGCTGCTACAAGGTGGTGCTGTTGTGGTCGAATTGCAGTGCCACTGTTTTGGATTGCTGGATGTTTGATGTTCATGGGTTTAGGGTTCAATTTTCTTCGTTTTCCTGTTTGGAACCTGAGGTTGTAGGTGTTAAAAGCCCCAGTGGGGAAGCCTTTGTGGCATTGGAGGCCTGTTATTGGGCCTGTCGGGGTGTGTTCGTCCACCGTTGATGTTGTTTTGGTTCATGTTTGTGGTACAGGCCCTTGTTTAAAAAAAAAAAAAAAATCATGTTGCATTTTAGGGATGGTATCATTATCTGATTCCTCGGTATAATATGGCAGGTGCCCACTCTTGCTTTGGATGGGAATAATTTTTCATTCTGGGGCAGCGGGGAGTTTTGGATGCTTCTGGCTGCTCAGAGTATGGCGGTTGGAACAGTCATGGTCCGCTGGGTTTCCAAGTATGCTGACCCTGTTATGGCAACTGGATGGGTAAGCAATAGTTGTTATCTGTATTTTCAGGAATTCAGGAATTCAGTGGTTAATAATTTTCACTGAAGTTGATATCAGGCTGGAGTCACACAGATCGGTTGTGTTTGGCACGCGAATGCAATTTGTGTTTTCATTTTTCAAAAATGCTTTTGAAAACGTGTTAAAAAATGTTCCAGATAAGGAGATGAAGACAAAAAAGCCTGTGGGTTTTCTCTCTATAAGCATTTTTCATTTTCCTGGAAAAAATTAAAATAAGTTTTTTTCCTCTTGTATTCTCTTATTTTTATTTTCATTTTCTAAAAAATGTTTCTCATATATGCAATCAAACACATTTTCTAAAATATTTTCGAAAATGAAAACATAATTTTTTCCAGGAAACAAAGGGAGCCTTTGACTTTTTAATTTGATGTAAAAAATAAGATTGTGTTTGGTTATGGAAAGCGTTTCCTGTTTCCTGTTTTCATTTTCTAAAAAACGCGTTAAAAAATATTTAGATAGTGAAAAAAATAAGAAAGTATGCGATTTTGTCTTTTGTTGCACTTTCATTTTTCAGGAAACATGTGAATAATTTTTTTTCCTGAAAATTTCTCATTTCCATTTCCATTTTCTAAAAAATGCTTTTCATTTACACAATCTAATATATTTTCTAATGCATTTTTGGAAATTGAAAACAAAAAATGTTTTCAAAAACCATCCATAGCCCAATCGTCTCAAAATAACGGATGCTTTCCAGCCATTTCCCCACTTCCATTCTTATTACTTTTTTTAAATAATGGAAAATGTATTCTGTTTTCATTTTCTAAAAAATGTGTTTAAAAATATTTTTAATTGCGAATAAAAACAAGTATGTGATTTATCTTTTATTGCATTTTCATTTTTCAGGAAACATACGAACAATTTTTTTCTAAATATTTATCATTTCCATTTTCATTTTCTAAATAATGTTTTTTATTGGCACAATCTTAATACATTTTCTAATACATTATTGGAAAATGAAAACAATTTTTTTTTTCAAAAACCATACACAGCCTAATCCTCTCAAAATAATGGATGTCTTTCGACTATTTTTGCCCCTTCATTCTTAGTGCTTCTTTTCAAGGTCATCAGAGTCATATTTTAAATTGTTCATATGGGGGCATCCATTTAAGCTTTCCTGTTTTGTAAGCGTGAGTTATTGTTTGTACCTTGCGGCATGTGGATTATTTTGCAGTATTGTGCTTTAGAATTGCAAGTGATGCGGGGCTTTTGTGGCAGCACATGGTTATTGGAGGGGTTCCTCTCGTGGCAGCTTCCATTGTTAACAATGATCCTGCTGTCGGTGGGAGCGTTGGGGAGCTTACTGCGGCCGATTTGTCGGCACTCCTTTATACTTCCATTCTTGGAAGTGCTGTCAGCTATGGTGTTTTCTTCTACAATGCAACTAAAGGTTGGCTTCTTGTTCTCTGTTCTGTTGTGATTTTTATGTTATCTTTTAGTTTTACCCCAAAGCTTTTGAATGGTCAAATTGCTAACTCACTGAAAAGACTTGGTTGTTTAAATCACCCTACATTTGGTTCATGAAAACATTTTCCATTTTCAATTTTTAAAAATGTATTGGATTGTTTAAATGAAAACTAATTTTTTAAAAATTTAAATGAAAGCAAATAATATTTTTAAAAATAAAAAACGAGTTATGATTATTATTTTTTTTTGAAAAATGAAAAGCTTGAGAGGAAACTCACACACTTCAGTTCATGAAAACATTTTTCATTTTAATTTTTTAAAAATGTATTTGGTTATATGCATGTTGCTTTTAAATAAAAACAATGCAACTAAAGGTTTGCTTCTTGTTCTCTGTTCTGTTGTGATTTTTATGTTATCTTTTAGTTTTACCCCAAAGCTTTTGAATGGTCAAATTGCTAACTCACTGGAAAGGCTTGGTTGTTTAAATCACCCTAAATTTGGTTCATGAAAACATTTTTCCTTTTCAATTTTTAAAAATGTATCGGATTGTTTAAATGAAAACTATTTTTTAAAAAATTAAAATGAAAGCAAATAATATTTTTAAAAATAAAAAATGAGTTATGATTATTTTTTTTTTTTGAAAAATGAAAAGCTTGAGGAAACTCACACACTTTAGTTCATGGAAACATTTTTCATTTTAATTTTTTAAAAATGTATTTGGTTATACGCATGTTGCTTTTAAATAAAAATATTTTTTAGAAAATGAAAATGAAAAAAAAGGTTTTTGAAAAATTAAAAAACTTAATATATTTTTTTTGAAAAATTAAAAGTGAATGTTCACATACTTTTGTGTTTTTCCCCCAATTTCCAAATCATGTTTTAATACATTTTTAAAAATGAAAATAAAAAATACTTTCATATATGAAATGCACCCTTGGATTCTTCCCTTGCCTTGGGGACCCATGGCATCATGCAAAGTGATGTGGCATGAGGACAGGTATTGCATGACGACTTATTTTTTATTTTTTTCACTTAAATTTCAGTCTGTTCTCTGTTAACACTACTACTGTTTATTTTATTTGTTACAAAACCATCTAGTGTGTTGGACTTGGGTCCATACCAATCCAGATCTGAGTCGACTCACAAAGGGGTAAAGCTCTTCTCATGGTATTATTTAAATAATCAGGATATGAGTTTATCCAGGTTTAGTCTATTTGAATAGGTCTATTCTATCTTATATTCCTCTAGTTTGAATTTTGTATTTTGTGTCTATCTTGAATTTTATATCTCGTGTTTTGTCCCTATAAATAAAGTGCTCCGGTCTCATTCAAGAGGTACAACTTTTGGGTATAATCTTTCTACATGGTATTAGAGCCCTTGTAAAATCTAGTTTTCTCTATCCTCTCTATCTAGGCTAGGTGCCTGACCCCAAGCACCTCTTTCCCTCTCTCTGTTGCTGCCTCCCATGCATGCCAGTACTTGGTTGCGCCACTGTGCAGATTTGCTGCGCCTGTCTATGCATGTGCGCCTTGGCATTGCGAGCCTCTTGCATGCGTGTGCTCTGCCATTATGCCTAAGTGAGACTTCCTTGATTTGTCATCCAGCCACGCCACTCTTTTCCTCCCGCACCTTCTTGTATTTAATCTTTTCTACTAAGGGCGTCTGCAACCACATTGTCTTTCCTAGATGCATAAAGAAGTTTGAAAGCAAATGATTGTAGGTATTCAATCCACCGTCGATGCCTCAGATTCGGATCCCGCTAGGGAAATATGTACTTGAGGTTTTTGTGATTAGTGTAAACCACAAATTGCTCTCCTAAAGAGAGTGTCTCTAGCACTTTAGAGCATGCATTACAATGGATAACTCTAGATTGTGGATCAGATAATTCCTTTCATGTGGGTGAAGTTGTCGAGAACCATAGGCCACCACTCGATTATCTTGTATACACACACAACCAAGACCCATGTTGCGGAAAACGACGGGAGCAACGAAACGAAAAAATGGATCGCAGAAGAGTAAAAGGGGGAAAAAAAAATAAAAGAACGAGAACACAAAG
This sequence comes from Viscum album, assembly GCA_963277665.1. Lineage (NCBI taxonomy): Eukaryota > Viridiplantae > Streptophyta > Magnoliopsida > Santalales > Viscaceae > Viscum > Viscum album. Next base: position 591,707,244 of record OY728142.1, on the reverse strand, counting down.
ATTTACGTGGTTCGGGAAATGATCCCTATGTCCACGGAGAGACAGAATATTCACTATGATTCAGGAGCACAATTACAAAGAGTTTCTCTGAGTTTCTCACTCAAAACCCTAACCCGAAATAGACTAATAAGGAGGACGAAACACTATTCCACCAACCGTCAGAAAATCCGCTTGCAACAGTAAAAGGTGGCTGGAAGTCTGCGTCGCTACAGTGAAAGGTGGCCATCCAAGTCCAAAGTGCTACAGTGCTGGCGGTTGGAATTTCACGGAGCTACAGTACTGTTGACTCCAAAGTCCACACTGCTACAGTGCTCTGTCGGTGTCGGTCGGTCAGCTCTGATACAATGGTCAGAGATGCTATAGTGGCCCAAAATTTGGGCTGGGGGCCTTTGGCCCCCGTACCCTTAGAGCAGGGGTGCGTTGCCCCCTGCAAGCCCCAACGAACTCATCGTGGAGCTCGACCTGCGAAAGTTGCACCCTGGTGCGCAGTTTGGGCCGGAAGCATTCGGCCCAACAACATCCAGAACGGATTGGGGTACACCAAACCAACAACCCACTGAAGAGACATCACAATAAACTTCAAATCCTTCACCCGTTGTAAATAGAATCAAGATAAGAGCGGTGGTAAGCCTCTTCTTCAGCTCCTGGAAAGTTGTTTCACACTGATCTGACCGAACGAACTTCACCCCCTCCTTCGTTAATGCGGTCATAAGAGCAGCCATCTGTGAAAAATCCTAAATGAAACGATGGTGGTATCCAGTAAGTCCTAGAAAATTTCGGATCTCAAAGACATCCACGAGTACTTTCTAAGACATGATCACCTCTACATTCTTAGGATCTAAAGAAATTCTAGCCTTCGATACCACATGCTTGAGGAATTTGACTTCCTGAATCTTGAAGGAGCATTTGGAAAGCTTAGTGTAAAGCTGGTGTTCTCGTAATCTCTTTAATACGACCTGTGGATGCCTTCTTGTTAGGACTATGAGTGCGTGAGAGAGGAAAGAGAGGAGGAAACCACTGAGTCGCTGTATTGTTAACACCAGAATAGAATGTTACAATAGGAGGTGGAGAAGTAGGAGACGAGGTAGAAGAAGCTCTTGGAGAAGTCCACTCTCCCGAAGCCCTAGCCAGACCTCCCAAGGTCCAACTCCCCAACGTCCACGCCGAAAATGCTAATGATAATTCGCACCTCCTTGCCTCAGCCACCTCCCTTATTTAATATCCCCCAACCAAACAACCAATTACTCCAACCAACTACGAATATAAAAGTACAATGCTGCCCTTGGTAGGTTTTATCCAACCTAACTATCAGCTGTCCTCACAGATAACCCACTGCCCACTTACAGATAACAACCAATAACCCCACGTTCTTAACATTTGCCCCCACTTGAAAAATCACCTTGTTCTCAAGGTGGGACTCCGAAAGCTTGGCACAGCTTCCTTAGCACTAGAACGGTGGCCTCTCCTCCCATGAAAAATGGTAGCACTTTTGTTTCACCCATCATTCTTGGCCAACTCCAATTGTAGCTCCAAGTTCCAAAGGGACTGCTTCTTTTAGATGTGAGGTGAGGAGGTGGATAGCATTTCCAGTATATTTCCCCTTTGTGATCTTTAACAGCAAAAGTTTTTGACTCGGCTTTGCGTATGTGTACACCCTCACCCAAGAAATTGTCTCCATCTCTCCATCGCTCCAGTTTAATTGCATTTTGCCAACTCCTGGATTCTGTAACCACAGTCAAGGAAGTAACAGTGTAACCTTCCCTTTAGCCGCCACTCACAATGCCGAAGCTTCATTGGTGTCGACTTTAACAACAACAACAACTAGCCCACTCTTTCTTTGGTTCGGACCGGTTTATTCACCGTTGACAAGTAAATTTTCCGAGTCTTATACACATGGTCTAGATTCCAGTAACAACTCATTTCCAAGCTCAGATTCCATCGGCTAGGTTGCCATGGCCTATGGTTTTAGCCATGTGCACACTACAGTATCACAAGGCTTGTTTGATGAGATTCTACCCCTAATTGGCCCTGCTCTAATCACGTAGCCATATTGATCATCAATAGTAGCACTAGGTAAGGCAAAACAAACTACCTGGGTGCAGAGAGTAGAAGTTGAGATGTTTTCTCCAAACCACGACAATCTATTGCACCTGGCGGTGCATTCAGACTCGTTGCTTCTACAGCTAGAGGTTTCGATAAACCAGGAACAACAAGTTTTTCCTCCTTAGAACATTGTTGTATCAGTAGCTTTGCAAGTTCTTAGAGTTGTGCTTAAGATTTCCATAGATGATCAAAACTCCTGCAACTTAGCCGCTTGCGCCTGCATAAACCGTTCTAGTTTCGACGCCATTTTGGTATCGTAATCACCGTTGTTTCTCGATCTCCACTCTTCAACTGCCTTGCTAAAATTGTTGAGTGTTGTTTGTCACACCAGGTGACTTCACTCTGCGATAATCTCTTAGTTGTGTTTGTGGCTTGAGTTCGACTCTCAACGACTTCTGTATTCCCTCTCTCTATGAATGACCAGCAACGATCGTTCCCTCAGCGTATGCGTCTCCAGCAGTAGACGTGCTCTCTCAATATCTTCCCCAACGACTTCCCCTACGACGATCGGTTCCCCAATGTGCGTTCCCAGCAAAGTCGCCAAATAGTTACGACTATGTGTGCATGAGAGAGGAAAGAGAGGAGGAAACAACTGAATCGCTCTATCATTAACACCATAATAGAACGCTACAATAGGAGGTGGAGAAGTCGGAGACATGTTGGAATAAGCTCTTGGAGAAGACCACTCCCTCGAAGCCCTGGCCAGACCTCTCAAGGGCCAACTCCCCAACATCCATGTTGAAAATGCTAATGATAATTCATATCCCCTTCCCTCAGCCATCTCCCTTATTTAATACCCCCAACTAAACAACCAACTACTCTAACCAACTATCAATACAAAAGTACAATGTTTCCCTTAACTTTTACCCAACCTAACATGTAATGACCTGTCAATTCTCATTGGCTTGAGAGTACAACGAGTCATTACTAGACCTTAAGCGATATCCCCAAGACGCCGAAGGCTGACAATAAATGCCGAAGGGTTTCAAATATAAGTTGGGGGATGATTTACCCTTTAAGAAATAAACCCATAAACCAACCATAACTAAACATTCACTATATGATGCATGAACAAATGAAGACCAATAAACAACTTCATTTATAATAAACCACATTAAAGTACACAACAACGGAAGACCAAACCAAACATCAAAGTGCACAACGGAAGAACCACCCAAGACTCTCAAAAGACACCAAAACTCCACGCTCCACAAGCTCCAAGCTCCACAACATCTCCCAAGCATCACCACGAGCCACTAGCAATAAGATGCTTTACCTTTACCTGTGTCCCGGAATACGACATCTGCAAAAGCACCAACGTGCCAAAGCAGGGGTGAGTATAAAACTCAGTAGGTTTTCCCCAATGACTTCCCTACTCACTCCACTAGGACAGAAGAGTTAGCCACATTGATATGAAAACAGTTTATATAAAACATTTTCTCAAAAACAGTTTATAACTAAATATAAACAAGTTTCCAAAACCATTCGTAACCAAAGCAATTGAAACCAGTTTCCCAACAAGTCATTTTTCCAGAAAAATCACCAATCAAGCTTTAAAACCATCTCACAAAACATTCCTTGTTGGCATACCCAACCATTTCCACAAACCCATGCAACCAACCATGCATGCTACCTGGAAGAGGGGAGAAGCCCTAACCCTTATCCATCCCAACCATGATGGGGGAGACTTCTTACCCTTATCCAACCCAAATGCACATGAATGCTTGATGGGGGAGAGCCCTAACCCTTATCCATCCCAACACTGATGGGGGAGACCCCTAACCCTTATCCGTCCCGAATGCAATATGAATGTTTGACGGGGGAGAGCCCTAACCCTTATCCATCCCAACACTGATGGGGGAGACTCCTAACCCTTATTCGTCCCAAATGTCAGATGAACACACACAACACATTCACAACAATCATGCCAAAATCATCCTTTCAATAAAACACCTTTTATTGAAAACTATTTCCATCAAAACCAAGTGTGTTCAACCAATTCAAACCATTTCAATAAAACACCTTTTTTTTTATTGAAAACCCATCTTTCATCAAACTATTTACCATTCCAGCAGATCCACAATTTAAAATCAACATTTTAAATTCAAGAAGCCAAATCACTTTGCACAACAATTCACAAAGATTTCACAATTTCATCAAAACCATAAATCACTAAAGAAGATTTATTCTATGCTTTTCACAATCAAGTCCATTCAAATAACCCAATTTGAATCTAAGCCAATCAATTCTAGCAAAAGGAGTCGAGAGTGAAGCCTCCTATCTCAAAAGTTTTGACGAAAACCCTGACAAATGGAGAACGCACAAGAAAACTGGGCCGATTCACCAAGGATCCTCCTTAGATCTCTTCTCCTAACACAACCAAGACCAAAACTCGTCATACTTGGCATCCACACACTTAGATCTACCCATAACGGGCGTAGATCTAAGAAACCGAGAGAAGAGAAGAAGTAGATCTAAGTAGATCTAAGAAACCAAACAAGAACGATCACATACCTCAAGAATCCGACTTCGATAGAGAAACCTTCGGATCGCCTTCGGAACGATGGGAGAACCCTCTTTGACCTTAGGAGAACCAAAATCCTGAGTTAGGGCCGCTTAGGAGGAAAAATGAGCCACTTAGAGGCAAAAACGCATGAGATTCACTTTTATAGGATCTCGTTTAAGTGGCCGCACGGTTAGTTCGCACGGTTTGACAAACCGTGCGCTAACCGTGCGTTAGCTACTGCCTCTGCCACCCTTCTCGCACGGTTTGACCGCACGGTTAGACAAACCGTGCGCCGCCCGTGTGGAAGCTACTGCCTTCAATACCAACTCCGCACGGTTTGGCCGCACGGTTTAGACAAATCGTGCGCCCTCCGTGCGACTTCTCTTTTTGCCCCAAAACTCATTCCAAGTTCTCCCGACTCTCCCATTCGTCACCCTTAACTTTATAACCATTAAAAGCATCAAGAAAGGGTTACATACCAGAAACCGGAGGTACTACATAACTATCAATTGCCCCACTCACAGATAGCCCACTGCCCACACATTCTTAACAGCCAGCAACCCGACGTTCCGAGCACCGCCCATGCGCTTTCTAGGACCTTGAATATACAGGAATGTCATCCAAAAAGCCCATCACAAAGGATTCTAAGAATGGATGAATGATCTAATTCACTAAGGCCATGAAAACATTCCTACTCGAAGTTGATGATAATTAGAACACATGTCAATCTTTGAAAACTATTTAGCCTTGGATAGCGATTTTTGTTTGTCACTTGATTCAATTTTCGATAGCCACCACATAATCGTAGACTCCTGTCGCCTTTTTTGGCGAAAGGAATTAGGACACCCCACAAGGAAGTGTTAGGTCTGATGAATCTCTTAGCATCAAATTTTCAATTCCCTTAGCTCTGTTAGAGCCATATGATAAGGTGAAATAGAAATTGATTTTGTTTCAAGCAATAACTTGATTGAAAACTCCACCCCTCATTTAGGAGGCAATCCTGAAAAATCTTCAGGAAAAACATCAGGGAAGAGGCCCACCATGAGAGGTAATATGATAGAGACATAGGATTACCTGTATATATCTATATATATATATGTATATGAATCGAACCAGAGAATTGCAAAAGAGGAGGAAGAAGATGGAAAACGCACTCGGGATAGATCCCGCTGAAGCCGAAGCCGATTTCCACAATATTTTCCCCGCCCTTGCCTCGCTCTACCCTATCCCATTTAACAACTCCCCCCGCGGTCCCCACACAAACAGATTTGGTTATTTCCCCATATTCCCCCTATATAAGACACCTTTACCCCTTTTTTGAATATTCCCTCCTGGATTGCTGGTCTCTATCACTTCACCACTCCTTAAAAACAGTCTTGTTCTCAAGACTGAAGATGGGCAGCCTTGCTACGCAGGCGAGCCAAGCAATCTCCTAGACACGCCACCCTGCGTTTGCGCTTGGATACCAAGCTATTTCCCAGATGATCCGGTCTCCCAGTGGATTAGATCGTCTCCCTGGATTTCCAAAGCGCGGCCTGAGCTTCTTTTGCCATCATCCAAGCTTCCACCGTTGATGTCAGTCCCAACAACGCCGCTTTGTCGTCCTGTTTCGCCTGCGTAGCACTAGACGTCGTATAATGCCCTTGAAGCAGCGTCAACGTCAAGGCAGGCGAAGCCTCCTTTTTGCGAAGTGCTTCCCCCTTGGCACCCCATCAGTCAGCACTGGTGTGAATGAAGTGTGTTCCTCCGTTTTTTGTTGCACCTTCACCAAGTCGCACTAATTTCCGTTGTCAAAGACGGAAAACTCCTCCCGTCGAGCGTCCGATATCGAGTTGCCTGTGAAATTGGCCGTGTTTGATTCCTTCACCGTCGTTGAAGATTGTTTGTCACTATAGATTGCGAATTCCCCTTGCCTCAAGCTGAGACAGAGACATTCTTTTATAGATGAGTAAAATAGATTACACGGTTGAGTATTTCGATGTGGGACCCGGAAGTACCCTTTATAATAAAACAGGGTTCAACACTCCCCCTTAAGCTGGACATGCCCAGCTTAGACCAAGAGTTCCACAAAAGAAAGACGACATCGAACAAAACCACACACTCCCCCTCAAGCTGGGTCGCTGATGCTGTGGATACCCAGCTTGGTATTGAGAGAGTTCAGACGAACTCCCGGGAGACCTTTGGTGAAGATGTCGGCAAGCTGATCTGTCGTCGTTATGTGGCCGAAATTGACATGGTGGTGCTCGAGGTGATGGCGAAGAAAGTGACAATCCACCTCGATATGCTTCGTTCGTTCATAGAAGACGGAATTAGAAACAATTTTCGTGGTTGTCTGATTGTCACACCAGATATGAGCAGACATCTGATGTGGGAAGCCAAGCTCATGGAGGAGATGACGAAACCTATTGATCTCAGTAGTAACCGTGACCATTGCATGGTATCCAGACTCCACACTAGACCTGGAGACGACAGTCTGTTTCTTGCTGCGCCAAGAGATGAGGTTATCTGCCAAGAAAACGGCGAACCCCGAAGTAGACTTCCGAGTAGCAAACCAACCAACATAGTCAGCATCACAGAAGACCTCAACATTCAGATGATTGTGATGTGAGTACCAAAGACCATAGACAGAGTCTTTCTTGATGTATTTGGCAATGTGGAGGACAACATCCCACTGAGATTTGGTCGGATGCTCTATGAATTGGCTAACTTTGCCAACAGCGCAGACAATGTCCGAACGCGTCATGGTGAGATAATTGAGTTTTCCCGCAAGACAACGGTAGCTCTCTGAGTGAGAATAAAGTTCCGTGTTGTCATAGAGAGACTGTTTCCCAGGCTTAAGAGCGATAATACTGTAAAAACTTTGGTATGAGGCTGGACTTTTGGGACAGAACGAGCCGGTCCTGGGAGAACAACAAGCCTTGTCGAACATCATACTTGGGGTGTGTAGAGGGGTGCCGTTGGACAGCAGAAATTATGCTTTTCAGCACTAGATCCTACTGATTTTCTGCTTTTATAATTTCTGTTTCCAACCAAAGAGGTTCGGATATTGCTGAACCTAATGTTATTGGTTCATCAGAGCTGTCCAGATCGCCAGCAGCCCGGCGAGATAGGGAATCTGCTAGGCGCCCTGGTTTGTAGATTATTTCAAAGTCAAACCCCAAGAGCTTTGCCTGCCAATCCTGTTGGTTTGCCGTGTGGAGTCGTTGACTGAGGAGGTGCTTGAGGGCCTTGTGGTTAGTGTAAACAATAAAGTGGTTCCCAATCAGATACTGCCTCCAGTGGTGAACTGCCAAGACAAGAGCCATGACCTCTTTTTCATAAACCGATTTGGAGAGGTTGATATCCGCTAATGCCTTGCTGAAATAAGCTATTGATCGCCCAACTTGCATGAGGACAACCCCAACCCCTAGGCCAGAGACATCACATTCGATGATAAATGGTTGTTTAAAATCAGGTAACGCTAGTAATGGAGCCGATACTAGACATTTCTTAAGGGCAGTAAAGGCCTATTCAGCCGCTCGAGTCCAATGGAAATTATTTTTTTCGGTCAACTCTGTGAGTGGTTTTGCTATCTTGCCATAACCTTCAACGAACTTCCTATAGTAGCCAGTTAGACCCAAGAATCCCCGTACTCCTTTGACAGAATGTGGCCGTGGCCAGCCAATTACACATTCAACCTTTGATGGCTCCACCGAAACGCCTTTCGCAGAGATAATATGACATTGATACTCCATGGATTGTTGTGCCAAAAAAATTTCTTGCGGTTTAGATGATGCTGATTATACTGCAACACCTGGAAAACCGTCCTCAAGTGTTGCAAGTGGTCCGCCCAAGTTCTATTAAAGACCAGAATGTCATCGAAGAATACCAAAACAATCTTCCTCAAATACTCCTTAAACATTTTCTTCATGATGGACAGGTAGTTGGGGCGTTCATCAACCTGAATGACATGACAAGAAATTCGTAGTGTCCCTCGTGAGTACGAAAGACTGTCTTACTTACATCTGCTGTTCGGACTCGAATCTGGTGAAATCCAGATTTTAAATTCAGTTTGGAAAAATATGTTGCTCCTTGCAACTCATCTAACAATTTTTCTATGATGGGAATGAGAAATTTATTCGGAATTGTGAGCTTATTAAGAGCTTGGTAGTCGACACGCATTCTCCAGCTCCCATCTTTTTTTTAACAAGGATTATGGGGCTAGCAAACGGGCTGCAACTGTGTCGGATTATCCCTTGAACCAACATGTTGCTGACTTGTCGTTCAACCTCGTCTTTAAGATAATGGGCCAATTTATAGGGCCTGATGCTAACAGGTGCTGCCCCGGCTACCAGGTTTATAGCATGGTCCGTCTCTCTTGATGGTGGAAGACCCCTTGGCTGGTGCTGGAAGTTGTACAGAACCTCTTCCAATTGGTGCTGGACAACTTCCCCTCTGCCCATTGCCACCGCTGGAAACTGGATTTGTGCCATCCAAACCCACCCTTGAATAGACAAGGTTTTAGCCAGAGCTTGGTTAGGCAGCTTCCTATCATTCTCTTCTTCAGCCAGCCTTCCTTGCAGCTTGATTTCCCGCCCTTGCCACACGAATTCCATCGTTTTATGGCCTCAGTCTGTCAACACGCTGCCAAGACCTTTTAACCATTGCATTCCCAAGATCACATCTGGCCCTCCTGTGTCAAAGACATAGACGTCTATAACGACATCAAAGTTTTCCAGATTAAGCAAAACCTGCTTGCAGCAGCCTTGAGAGAGAGCTCGAGACCCGTTGCTGAGTGTTACTCCGAAGGGTTTGGTCGGATCAACCTTCACATTGGCAAATTTTGCTAACCGCCTTGAGATGAAGTTGTGGCTGGCACCGTTGTCCACTAGTACTAGTATTGGTACTCCTGTTAAATTTCCAGCAAGCAACATCGAATCGCCCCCCACTCCTCCCATGTTACGTAACTCTACCAGCTTCCCTGTCCGGTCGGCTGATATCCCGTTCAGAACTTCATTCTCAGCGTTTAACTCCCCTTCTGCTGCCTTTTGCGCAACTCCTTCCTCTTGTGGTTCTTCAGGTTCTTCAGGTTCTTCATACTCCCAGACCAACAACCGCAGGTGTTTTTCAGGGCATTTGTGCATGGATTCGAAGGGTTGGCCATAATGAAAACATAATCCCTTTTGCTTCCGTTCTTCCCGTTCTTGGCGATTAAGCGCTCTGACTCCTCCCCAACGGTCATCCCCAATGTCCCTTCGCAATTCTTCGTCACATCGGTTTCGGTCATTAGCTGGTCGGGGCATAGAAAAGTTCGCTGTTGCTACTCCAGAACTTCAGGAAACAGGATGCACCATTGGGCGGGAACGTGTACTCTGAAGCACCCCTTCACTAATCAACTCTTTTTCGACCTTTCTCACCATAACTATCATTCAAAATTTATTTGATGGTTCATGGGTTGAAATTCGGTTTTCTATTTCAGGTCGCAATCCCCCCATAAATAGGCTCATGTACCACTGTTCTGGAAAATCGGGCAGCCTTGAGGCAATCTGCTCAAATTCCTCAATATAGTCATCCACTGAGCCTGCTTGTTTCAGATTTTTCAAAAACCTTAATGGGCCCCCATCTGTGTTCCTCCCATACCGGTCCAGAAATGCAGATTTGATGGAGCTCCAGGTAGAACTTGGAGTAATGTTGTTCCAGGATAGAAACTAGTACAACGTAGTGCCCTCCATGCACAACTGTGCATGTTGCAACTTCAGGTCTTCCGAAATTCGGTTTATCAGGAAGTAGGTGTCTACCTTAGTGATCCATCCTAACAGATCGTCTCCAGCAAAAGTGGGTAATTCTACCTTTCGTGAGACGCTGCGAAGCTCCTCCAAATGTTTGGCTGCCTCTGTAATTGGAAATTTACCCAGGCGCTCGTCATACTCCCTGCTATCTGCCCGGTTTATTGTGCTTTCACTCTGTTTTCCAGCGTCCGAACTGCGTCCAATTTGCGATTCCATTCCTTAGTTTTTCCATAGTTTGCTCTTGCAGATTCCGAACTCGTAGCATCACACGTTCCTCTGTCTGCTGCACCTCATTCTGAGCTACTATCAAGCTTTCATGTTGCCCGATCATCATTTTCTCCACATTTTCTTGTATAGAAGTCATGGCAACCCTTATACTCTTCATAGATGATTTGATCGAAGCTACTCGGTGCTCCATTCGAGTTTGCATACAACTCGTTGCAGACTTTTCAGAACGGATGTGTAGTTGCGTCGACGGCTCCTCCCTCTGATCAGTTATTCAGATCGATGAATCCCCAACAGAGTTGCCAAAACTGTTACGATTTTGGTTTGTGTGTGTTCTGGGATAGGGAATTATAGGAAACAAAGGAGAGAATTCAGATTGATATCATCGGCTTCTTGTATTACAACAATGGAGATGAAGAAGAATTACAACAGGATGAAGATGGAGAGGCCTCCTTCAGGTCCGCCTGTTGCTGGTATGTGTTGTTTCGGGAGTCAGACCACTGGCTCCCGCCTGTTTTGTTCCAACACAATGCCCAAAGGTTCTAACTGCCTTGCAAACCCCCAACTCTCCCACTAAATACTGGCCGAACTAACAGCTGGTCCCCCCCACTAACAGATGCCTTTCCCCATTTTACCCCTCCGCTGGTAAGTGTGCAGAATGGAGGGGTGTGGGTAATGTGGGGTAACACCCACCAAACCAGAACCCGCTCCACTAACATTATGGACATTCCATAATTATGAATTTAACATTTTTATATTCATTCAAATATGAACTCTTTCATATTCTTCATTATATGACATTTTAATTTTAAATATATGATCTTTTATGAATTATAAACAATTTAAAATTCAATTTCTTTTATTTAAACATAATCTAATGTCATATACTTAACATTATTTAAACCATGATCATATCATTAATCAAAACACTTTTGATGTGGCTTAAATAATATCCAAATAACACCCCCTTTAATTTGAACAATTCATGTTAATTAATTATGAACAATTCATAATTTAAACATAATCATTTTATATTTTGGTCTTATTTCATAATTTATAAGCTTTTATAAATTATCTCTTATGATTTCTAAATACACTTATTTTTATATCATAAGACATGCCATATAATTTGTTAAAAAGTATTTTAAATATTAACATTTAATATTTGAGAATAAAATGTTTCATAAACATTTAATTAATTAGAAACAATTTATAATTAATTAATCTATAAACCTTTTATACATTAAAATATCCCAAAATACCTTTTATAATGATTTATAAACATTTTATAAACCATTAAAATCATTTAAGAATTTAAAAACAATTTTAAAAAACTTTATTGTTTTCCCTTACACAGGGATATTCCTACGTAAGGGTAAAACCTTCTACTCTTATGTAGACCATCTGGGAGCCCTTGCATGAAGGTAAGTCATTACTAACCATTACGCAACTTAAACATAACATGCTGCGTAAAGATAATATATAGATTACCTTTACGTAGCTCATTCTACGTAAGGATAATAGGGTGGTTACCTTTACACAGGTCATCTGTGAAAAGGTTACCCGCGAATTCTAAATCCCAAGTAAAGGTAAAAAAGACACCACCTTTACGTAGTTTCTTTTAAAAATACATTAACTTTACGCATGTTTTAAAATACTGCATAACCTTTACGCAGTGATATAAAAACCACGATTACCCTTACATGAACCCCTTTATGTAAATGTAAGTCACATGCTACCTTTACGTGACTCACATATAGGTTACGCCTCAATTACCCTTACACTTCTCAGTTGTGTAAGGTTAAGGCCTTGGTTACCTTTACGCAACCCATTTGCGTAAAAGTAACGCATCAATTACCTTTACGTAGTCTTGTAATTTTGGCCTGACGGCCCGAAAGCCGTACTAGCCCGGCCCGAAAGCCCGAGCGGCCCGGCCCGACAAAGCCTGACTCGGGCTGGGTCGGGCCCATGATTTATCGGGCCGGGTCGGCCCGGCCGTTGGCCCATAAAATCCTGCCTGCTCGAAAAAAATAACCGGGAAACTGCTGGTAGTGAGACTCGAACTCCCTATCACAAGTTTCCAAGGCTGCGCCTTATCCAACTAGTCTAGGTGGTGTCTGGTTTTAAACTACAAAATCCAATATATATATATATAGATAGATATATATTATATACATATACATATATATATACATATACGTATATATACATATACATATACATACATACATATATATATGATATATATATTTATATGTATATCTATCTATATATATATGTTTATATCCATCCATCTAACTATTAATAAAAACTAACCCCCCCACCCCACCCAACTTTCATGCACGCCCCGCGCATCCCCTCCCATCCTATATTTTTTTTAGGAAAAAAAGGTCAAATGCATATTAAATTTTTAATTAATTTTCATTCAATTATTTATTTAAAATAACCTGAAATTAATTATTTTATGATTTATAATTATTATGAATGCTATTTATTATGATAATTTATACTTATTTAGACATGATAGTCACCGCAGATTAGTTTTTTGAATCGAACATTTTCAAATAAATTATCTGACCTTTAATTATTTTATGAATTGGTCTATATTTTAGTTTTTTATTAAATTAAAAAAAATATTATAATTATAATAGATATGCGATGTTGAGATTGAGAGTTCTTGTGAAATGCATGAAGTGAACAATTTAAAACATGTAAAATGATTGAGAATTAAATGGAAAACGTTTCAACAGTAAAATGTTAATAAAAAAAGAAAAAGAAAATAAGCATTTTAACTTTGCGAAACGTTTTTACAAAAAAAATGAAAAAACGTTTAAAAAAAGTTAGAAAAAAACATTTAATAAAAAGTTAGAAAAAAAAACGTTAAAAAAACATTTAAAAAAATGTTTATAAAAACTTTTAAAAAACGTTTTTACAAACAAAATTGTTTTACATAAAATAAAAACTTTTAGAAAAATGCTTACATAAAAAAAAGCAAGAAATATATATATATATATATATATATCTAATTATATATATTATTTTGAAAATAATAGAAGACCGCAAGCTTGGACCGACCCGACGGTTTGGGCCGGCCCGAGGCTGAGTTTTGGCCGCCTCATGGGGTTGTTCGGGCTGACTTGACACGGCCTGAATAGTGGTTCACGACCCGTTTTTTTGGAGGGCCGGCCCGAAATTACACCATTACCTCTACGTAGCCCTGCTATGTAAGGGTAAACCATATTTTCATATTTTCGAAAAACTTGAAAAACGATGTTCTGTTTTCGTTTCTTCATTTCAACGCAAGATTTCATAAAACTTAAGCATGAATTCCCTTTGATACCGTTGAAGAGTTTTTTTATTAAAGTCTTATAACAATTATCAAATGAAGCAACGATTAAAACCCCTTTGTCAAGGTTGTCTGTTCAAGATAATATGAAACCACATATAAAACCGAAATGAAGAGATACTGTAAATACAAATACACACCGTTCACGGAAGATGAAAAGAGCTTCGGTTTCATGAGAGGTTCAGCCAAGCATCAATATGCTTATCTCTTACTACGACCATCACATGACAGTAGTTTATATAGTCTGTAGAAGACGCTCCGGCCATTGCATCTATTCGTGTGTTATAATGCATGAATAAATGCTCCGGCCAATATATGCATTCATCATATGAATGCTTTCACCTCCCATACATTTCATCTCATGAAACAGTATAATAAATAATGGCTTAATTGAAGAGTTGATCGACTGTCCAACCAATACTGCCATAGTAGGCAATATAGAATAATATATATAACCCATTATGCATGCAAACATAAAACATATATATATTTTTATATATAAGGCTTTAGGGCATATAGAATTACCCTTTAAAAATGCCTGTGCCAAGTTTGGAATGATTCACCAAACCACCGTTCCTTATTTTTCTCAATCAAATGGAGCAACTGAAAAGAAGAACCATACCTTAAAAGAAATGATGAACACTATTGAATAGTGTGATTTACCGCAAAATATATTGGGGGGGGGGAGCTCTTTTTAATTGCTAATCACATATTAAATAAAGTACTCCACAAAAAGACACAGAACATTCCCTATGAGATGTGGAGGGGCAGGAAACCGATCTTTAAATATCTTAGCGTGAGGGTTTTTGACCAAGATTGTAATTCCTTAACCCCAAAAGGTTAAGATTGGTCCATAACCTATCGATTTTATCCTTATTGGTTAGCACTTAATAATAGTGCATCAATTTCTCATTCATAAATCAGAAGTCTTGGAAATACATGTTAATACAATCATTGAATCAAAAGGACACTGTTTTTTCAAAATATATTTTCATGCCGTATAACAAATGAGATAAATGAAAATAATTAAAACCTTTGAATAATGTGGCTGACATAAGAGATGAAGTGGGGGAATAACTCTGATGTATTGGAAAACATGCCTCAAACGTTTAGAGAGATTGTCCACTCCTGGAGCTTCATCTAGTTAGGTGCAAACCCAAATCCCACATCGGATTCCGCAAAGAATGGTGACTCACATATAAGTTTGGATGGACAATTCTTTCTATCACCCATGAGTTTTAGGATGGAACCTCAGAAGAGCTTATGTGTTGGGCTTGAAAGACCTAGTATTGAAGGAAATCGATCCTGACAAGTGGTATTAGAGCCACGGTGCAGCTCGGGTGTGATGTAGGGTGGAGTATTCCCCAGACCAGTTTGACAACGATAACGACGTCTCATTTGAAGCATGTTGATCCATGGTGTCTTGTGTCGAAAGTTTTCATGATAGCAATGGTTAGGCAGTGAGTCCAAGTGATGAGAAAACGGTGGTGCAAGATGATTGAATCTGGTGGATTATCGTTGAAGGAGATGCCCAATTGTGTGGTATTTGGTTTGAGAGGATGATTGTTGGGTGCAAACCAAAGTCCCACATCGGATTCCACAATGGATGGTGACTCACATGTAAGTTTGAATGAACAATTTCTCCTATCACCTATGAGTTTTAGGATGGAACCCTAGAAGGGCTTATATGTTGGGCCTGGAAGATCTAGGATTGGACCAAATCGATTCCAACAAGTGGTATCAGAGCCATGGTGCAACCCAGGTGTGATGTAGGTTGGAGTATTTCCCAAAACCAGTTTGTCAATGATAACGGTGGCTCATTTGAAACATGTGGATTCATGATGCCTTGTGTCCGAAGTCTTTGTGATTGCAGTTGTTAGACGTCGAGTCTCAGTGATGAGAAAATGGTTGTGCAAGATGGTTTGATATGGTGGATTATCGTTGAAGGGGAGACCCGATTGTGTGGTCTTTGGTTTGGGGGGATGATTTTTGGGTGCAAACCCAAGTCCCACATCGGATTTCTCAAAAGATGGTGGCTAACATATAAGCTTGGATGAGCAATTCCTCCTATCACCCCTGAGTTTTAGGATGAAACCCTAGAAGTGCTTATGTGTTGGGCTTGGAAGACCTAACGACGGAGGAAATCGATCCCAACACATCTTGGGAAGAGGGTGTCTGTAACATCCCAAGTAAGTAATGAATAATATATATTCTTATCTATGTCTATTTATGAATGAGATAGTGTTTTAGGGGCTTAAAATGAGAATAAATCCAATATTAAGCATAGAATTCTCTAATATTTTTAAAAGATTGTTTTACCGCCTTTTTATGGAGAACCATTTTTAAATCAAACTTTTGACAATTTTATAAGCTCTATTTGTCAAAATAAACTTATTCTTTATGATTGAGACATTGAAATTTACATTGGATAATTTTTTGGTATTTTTCTGACAGTGTTTATTTTTTAATGAATGGTTAAAAATACTGCATTTTAATTCAAAACTGCTTTTTCATCTAATTTAATTATATGGTTAGATTATCTTTTTAATTGGTTTTAAAGTGTGGTTAGGATATATTTTTATCATTTAATCCAATGTTGTTCATTAGAATTAATTTCATTTTGGAATTGGGCATAAACAAGTGCTAAACTTTTCATAGATATTGTTTCAAAAAAACCCGCTATTTGTTTTGACAACGGGGATTATTTTTAAATTAATTATTGAAATTTCAATGTTTGGAATTTGGTAAAATGGATTCCATATTTGAAATCAGAAGGTCCAAATTATGTAATTAAGACTCTTGTTTTTGGACATTATAAATAGTAACGACGGTAATTATCTTTAATTATCTTGATTAATTAGTAATCGGGTAGTTAAGGATAATAAAATAATATCATAATAATATCAAATGACCCCAACATGTGTCCTAATGCTACTGGTTGTGTCATGACCGACCATAGGATGCCTTGTGCCAAACTTAGGGACCCCATGAAATCACTTTTGAGTGAAAGTGACACTTTATCATTTTATTTTTAAAGAAAGGAGAATATCACTAAAGAATGTATCACCCGAGTAAAACATTTTTAGTTTTGTCTGTGTAAATGATCTCTTAGACTATAAATATTCATTGGAAAGCTAAAAAGATTTCCTACATCATAGTATTTTTTTTTATAATTTTTAGACATTAAATAAATTAATTTATTTATAACATCATGATGATGCAGCGATTATCTCATTAATGAACGATTTAAATAAAATGAAACGATAATGTAAAATATAAGACTTACACTTTTCAAAAACCTATTGGATGAGTATATTTCGAACCCTTATCACCTTAGCCTCGAAATATATCAATGTGAGACCTTTTAAATCCAAAACTCATTTTAAAATAAAGTAACATTACTTGGCTTTCCAAGAGTGCCCCTCATCCCTCTTATAAAAGGCCCCCACCTCTACCTCCTTACACACACTTCTCAAGCCATTGGCTCGGCCAAGCTCTGCTCATTTTATCTATCCACATCCTTCTCATCCTAGAAGCCTTACCTTAGGCAGGAAGCTCTTCAAGAAACCATTTTGGTTCAAACCAAAGGGAGTTACCCGATTTAAAGGTAATGTCTTCACTTGTGTTCTTTTGTTTTATTTTGCTTCTCCAACCCCCTAAATTCTTTTTAGTACTTTTTTTTGTAACAACAACAGTATCTTCAATATACTAGGATGTTATAAGAAGTATTCGAGTTACACTTACACACACCTACATCTAATGGTTAAAGAACATACTGTTTCCGTGGATGGTGAATTTCTGCCTCACGAAACGATGATTGTTCAATATTCTTCTAACACCTTCAAAGGTGGCCATTAAGATGTCACTATATTTATATATGATATATAATATGTTTATGTTTTCCTTAAGCTTCTGTATTTTTCATTTATGGCATACCTTTATGGTTTCCATTATGGGTAAACGCGATATCTTCATTTTAGGAAGTGCGGACTACCGCCCCCTCAAAGTGATTTGATTCGTTAATGCCATATGTGGAATGTATAAAGGATGAAGTTAATGATATTATATATGATATTATACTGGAATTATAATATACCTTTATATCATTATGAATTCATTCCATTAAATACGAAATAGAAATGAAAGTAGCGTTCATGCGTACGTACGACTTATCGTCTCCATGAACGGTGCATTTTATTTCTTACCTCTAAATGTTATGTAATATTATAAATGCATGTATATACTGGATATATATGATATATATGATATCTATATCATGAATATAATTCTGGATATAACGGATATTTTACCACATGAACAACTTGTAATTATAAGGAGTTTATTTTTGACTCAAGTACCAATGATCGACAAAACGACCGTTATTAACTTAAATAATTACAGTGTTCATAACATGGTAATAAGTGATATAAAAGGAATAATGAACTTGAAAAAGGTTCTTGAGCAAGTAGAAATTAATTCAAGTTTATTATTCAGGAGATTAAAGAATGATCAAGTCAAGTCGGACCCGAGGTATGGGACTTCGTCTCAATCTCCTTTCATTGAGGCATATTTTGTTTTATACACAACTTTCTTTTATACGGTGTATAAACCCCTTTGACTTTTACGTCTATTGAAAAGAAATCTTTTTTATACGAAGCGTTTTACTAAACGACAAAAGGAATGTTTTTTTTGTCGTACGTATGCGGTGACAACGACTTCTCCGCCGCCGTGACCATTATTTGAGTTTCGGCTTCCTCTACAAGCCGTAACTTTTTTTTAAATGAAAAATAAATACCATGTTTTACTTTTCTTTTATTTTGCTATTGAAAATGGTTTTCATAATGTTTTTATTATATCAATGTGTTGTATTGATATCTTGTGATTGAAATGTGGAAATGTTATGTTATCTTTGTGCATGTTTTATGTGATACGATTATGTTATGGTTCTTGGGCATTGTTATGAAGACAGGTGGTTCCGTGATAAACTAAGGGTGGGTGAGCCCGATATAGTTCTCCAATGCATTGGGTAACGCGAAGGGGTTAAACGTTAAGGTTTCTCCGAAGAGATTTAGGGAATATACTGTGATGAGTATTCCAAACGTAACCATGAGGGTTACTCCCTAGGTAAGAATGTTATGAATGCCTCAAGTTACCTTTATATCTTATGATTTCTACGATTTATTCATGATTTGATGAGATATGTTAAAATGCTTACGTTTTACGAGTAAAGTATGATTTCATACATGAACTAATGTTTTCATTTCGTACTTTTATATCCCTTACCGAGCTTTTTATGCTCATCCCAAGTTTTTGAAATGTTTTTCACAGGTCAAGGGAAAGGTACATGATGTGATGATAGTGTCAAGGAAGTGTTAAGAAAGAATTCATGTTTTATTTTAAATATGTTTCCGTTGATGGGAAAAATGAGTACTATCTTTTATGTAACCACTTTGTTTAAATGTGGAATGTAATGCATGATTTATGTTCTAATTCTCTAAAACTCTAAACCTGAAAAGATCTTCAACGTGTATTCTTGAAGTAACTCAAGATTAAGTAATGTTTAAGGCTGGGGCCTTATAGTGTCAATAATGAAATTGATCCCATCTCATTCAACCATATTTGTGAATTGATCTTTCTAATCCACTCAGATGCAAGTGGATCTTTAAAAAAAAAATAAAGGCCGGTAGAATTATTGATAAGTTTATGACTACACTTGTGGCAAACGATTATGAGCAAAAGGATGAATTGATTTTTTTTATATTTGTTCGTTTGTTACAAGGATCACTTTTATAAGAATATTAATTGTCTTAGCAACATTGAATGAGTGGAAGTACATCAAATGTGTATTAAGAACGTATTCTTAAATGATGATATGAAAGAAGAGGTTTACATGGAATAACATAAAGGATTTATCATTCCAGGAGAAGAAAAGAAAACCGCTTAGTTAAATCTCTTTATGGGATAAAACAAGCTCCTAAATAATGACGCGAGGTTTGATCATGTAATGTTATCAAATGGATTTGTTGGAGTGTGTGTCCCACATCAGACTTGAGTGTTGTTATCATTATAATTCTCTATAAATAAACTCCAAGGCCTCTTTTAAGAGACATCTTGGGTATTGGGTCCGATCTCCTTCATTTTAACATGGTATCAGAGCAAGTCTAACCTAAAAACATTTCTTCCCATATAACCCCTGTCGGCCTAGGTTTTCCATAGATTTCTCCTGTTGGGGGCGGCGGCCCCAGGCCCTTGGCTATCGTCACAGCATCGCTGCCCCTTGCCTCTCCCGTGCGACCACAACAGCCTTCGACGCCCCACTCCTAATGTTGCTGCCCCTCCTCTGTCGGCCGTGTTAGCCCCCGACGCCCCCTCCTAATGTGGCCCCTCTTGCGCGACGGACTTCCGTGACCACCCCGTGCGCGCCGCCCATCCCTGCACGTCCTCCCCTCCCGCGTAACGACCTGCACGATGAGAGCCCCTGACTGTCCCCCTCCTAACGTCGCCGCCCTCACCTGCTTTGGCTCCCTGCGTAACCCCCCATTCCATCGTTGCTGTTGCCCCTTCCTCGCGTTGCGCGTCCTCTTCCTGCCGCGATCTCTCTCATCACCTAGCCCTAATGAGACGATTGGTGTTGCGCAAACCTTTGCGGTGGACACCCATCTCCGACACATCCTAGGTGCGATCATTCTCCTGCTACACGTGCCCCCCATATAGCCCCTCCAGCCGCCCCTTCCCTCGATGACGCAACATCTGACACGCAGCGCCCCTCCCTCCGACACCGGTCGCAACCCCATGGATTGGCGATGTCCCCCAGTTCTTCTGCCCACACCATCCTGCACGCTCCATCCTCTTTATCATCAGATCTGGCTGTCCAACCCTCTCCTCCGCCCATTGATGCAATCCCACTATCCCTGTCGGACATTTGAACAGTGTCCCGTTATGTGCTCTTAACCTGACCATTCCTGTCGAGGCTCGATCTGGCTATTCCTGTCGCTGCAATCCATTTCCAGTTATTCCTGCTGGTTCTGCATGACGGACGCTGGTTCTTGGTCGACACATCTTTTTCAGCAGTATCATCCATCATTTTTCTTCTTGGGGGAGCAGCCATGACGATTTATATTTTATTATATTTTGTCTTGATATGTAATCAAGCTGGGTATGTCCAACTTGAGGGGGAGTGTTAGCAGTGTTTTTTGTTTGCTTTGTTTTCTTTAATTATGTATCCAAACTAGGTAGACCTAGTTTGAGGGAGAGTGTTTGAGTGTGTCTCATATTGGATTTGGATGTTTTGTTATCATTATAATTCTTTATAAATAAATCCCAAGACTTCTCTTAAGAGGCATCTTGGGTATTGGGTCCAATTTTCTCCATTTTAATAGGATTCACGATTAATGAATATGATAAATGTGTATATGTTACAAACATTCAAGATAAATGTCGTTGTGTGCTTGTATGTTGATGATATGTTCATATTGGAAAGCAACGTCGATATCATTGAAGTTATCAAACATGTGTTCACGAATCATTTAAAAATGAATGACATGGGAGTTGTATATGTCATTTTGGGGATCCATTTGCATAAGACATTCGATGGATAACATTATCCCATTGTTAATATATTGAAAAGATTCTACAAAAATATCAAAATCTTGATATAAAATTAGTAAAGATTCCGATAGATTATCTACATCTTTGAAGGAGTATTTGAAGGTTCCGGGCGCAGCGGAAGCGTGGTTGGAACAACACCCAACTTTGATTTTTAGCATGATCAGTGATTATTCCGGAATCAATACGACGATGAACACCAGTCTCCACGGAATATAATCAAAGATTTAGATAAAGACGAAAGAGGCCAGAAACCTTAGAGATGATCTTGCACATCATGTTTATAATTAATTTAATTAATTTCATAAAGAAAAATAATACCCGTGTCTTTGGTATTTTTTCTTTGTTGATGATGTTGATCGTCCGGATTGACCCTTCTGGATTATCTCGTTGCGCTTGTAAGGATCCAAACTAGAATCTCTCTAGCGGTGATCTACACGTGCTCCGATGACCTCCGATCGACACCGCTCGTTCTCCGGGTGCTAGCGTGGCGAAACAAGTGTCTTGTGTCGGTCGTTCTTGATTGCTTGTTCTTCGGCCTTGAAGAACGTCTCTCGTTCTTGAGAGGGGAGAGAAGAGGATTCGAGAGAGAAATTGTTTGGCTCAACAATTCTCAATTCACCAGGCGTGTGGTGTAGTGTCTGACACAATAGGCGTACTTGTCTATTTATATACATGAAATTTCAGTTACAATATTTAATTGCATAACAATAATTAAATACATTCACGAACTTAGAGAAAACCCATGCATTTAATAATAATACGACGTCATTATTTATGGTGCGCCAACTTGCGCAAAACGGAATGATAAATTCCGCGTCACAAAATAATAACATTGTTATTTTAATTTGTGTCAACTAGTTAAATAATTATTTATCATCTTGCAAATAATTATTTTACTACCGGACCGACCTTGGTCCGCTCAAACTCCACTTCCATTTGTTGAACACTTGAATAAATAAATAAATAATTTATTCTCTTCAATAAATATTTTATTTACAAATTAGTAAATAAATATTTATTAAATGTTCAATAAAATAAATAAATATATTTTATTTAATTTATGCGATCATTTTAATTTGAATAAAATTATTTCACGGTCTTGAGAATAATATTTATTTCATTAATTAAATTCAAATAGAATTTTACCGAGACCACAAAAAACACTTAGTGTGTGACTCTCTCTAGGATTCTTTTTCGTTGGCATTAGGCGGACTTGCCTAAAGTCCAAGAGTATTGTCTAGCAACAGGTCAAGGCACCCTAAAGAAAGAACGTAAAGTTGGAAGAACGACATCCACATACGAACGCTCACTGTGTAATATAATCCCTTTGTCGCAATATCTCATCTAGCAGGTTTCATGATTGTGTCATCAACTTTTATGCTTGATACGTCATTCTTTGACTACCTGAAATAAACTCGTCGTTACACCATGACCATGAAATTTCGTGCGACGATTCTATTTCAATCAAACACCCGAGATATCAACTTTCATAAATGGAAGAGACAAATCCTTCCTCAACTTATCCATTAATAACATGTCACTCTTGAAGCACCCAACGTATCCTACTTCCCGCCAACTGTCTGCGTGACGGTTTTCGTCAGTAAATCAAAGTGCGTAAGTCGTGACAGTATTAATGATAATCTTAAAGTCTAAGGATCATTACACACGCTCGCAGATAGAAATATCCGATGACACCAAAACATGCGGAATTCCTACTAGCGGGTCTATTTTCATAATCTCCTATCTTGGAGATTACCAAGTGCGAACTTCATGAGAGGAAGTCTCATCTGCTTACGAGTACTCGCGCCTGACGGTCTGCATGATATGTGTCCCATCATAGCATGTCATCCAACCGCAGAACTATATTTAAGAATATTGTTATAGCATTTCAAGTTTATTATCATAGCGGAGAACTGCCACGACCTTATCAATTCAACAAATACTTTAGGACATTATTACATCATAGTCATGCAGAACAATGAACAATTTGTAATAATACATTAAATATCGATGTAATCAAAGTAAAACTAGTTGGTTCTAGGACACCAACTCTTACAAACTCCCACTTGGACTAGAGCCAATTGTCTACGACTTTCAGTCCGCTAGACCTCACATGATGATCATGTTTCTGCTGAGTCAAGACTTTAGTCAAGGGGTCCGCCACGTTGTCTTCCGTGAAAATACTGTTCACTGCAACTTCACCTCTTAGAAAAATCTCTCAAGAGATGATACTTCTGATGTATGTGCTTCGTCCGCTGATGTGACCTTGGCTCTTTTGCGAGAGCCACCGCTATAGTATTATCACAGTACAGTGTGATTGGATCTTTACTGCTAGGTATCACATCTAGCTCCTGGATGAAGCTTCGCATCCAAACTGCTTTTTTAGCTGCCTCACAAGCTGTGATATACTCGGACTCTGCTGTAAAATTTGCGACCACACTCTGCTTTGAGCTCTTCCAGCTCACTGCACCTCAATTCAAAGTGAAGATGTATCCCGTTTGCGACTTTATGTCATCTTGATTAGTCTGGAAACTTGCATTTGTGTTGGAGTCTGTATCCCACATCGGACTTGATGTCCGGTGTGGTCTTTACCATTTATTATAAATACACCCCAAGGGCTCCTTAGGAGAAAAACCTTGGGGGTTCCGGTCTCTCCTATTTTCTCCTTCTACATGGTATCAGAGGGAAGTTAATCCCGACCCCTCTCCCTCCCATTTTATTTCCCCCTTCATCTAGGGTTCTTTTTATTTATCCCCCGTGGGGGGGCGGCGGCCCTAATGTAGGGTTAGTTTCTTTTTTTTCTCAGCCGCCGCCCCCTCCGGGCTCGTTTCTCCGGCGGGTCTCCCCTGCCGGCGCCTGCTTCCTCGCTGCGCGCGGCGGCCCTCCCTTCCCGGCAGGCCCTCCCTCCCGTCCGCCTCTTCCCTGCCGGCTCCTGGTCGCGCAGCCCTCCAGCGCACGGCGGCCTGCTCTCCCGGCGCGCTTCCCATCCCAGCCGCCCCCTGTGGCCTTCCCCGACGGCGCGCCTCCCTTCCCGCTGCCTCCTCTGAGCGAGCCGGCCCCGACATCCCGTAGCGGCGCATCCCGTCGCCGCGCCTCCCGGCTGCTCCCGACGGTCTCCCTCTGCTCCCGCGGCCTCACGCTTCTCCCGGCTCCCCGACTCCCGGCTCGCCCCGCCGTTCCGGCGTCCGCCGTCCTCCCGCGGTGCGCCCTCGTCCCAGCAGACCTTCGCCCGGCGCCCGCGCCCTCTCCCGGCGAACTCCTCCTCCCTGCGCGGCTCCCCGGCGCGACGCGGCTCCCGGCGGCTCCCGCTGCTCCCGCGCCTCCCGCGCCTCCCTCTGCTCACGCGCGCTCGCATCTCTCGGCTTTCGGCGGCATCTCCCAGTCCGGCGACCCCTCTCCGGCGACCCCTCCCCGGCGACCTCGCCTGCTGCTCTCCGGCGGCCAGATCCGTACAGCTCCGGCCGAATCCGGCCGGATCCAAAGATTTCCGGCCAGATCCAGGCTATTCCGGCCAGATCCGGCAAGCTCCGGCCAGATCCAGAGATTTCCGGCCAGATCCGGACAGCTCCGGCCTGATCCAGGCTACTCCGGACGGCTCCGGCCTGATCCAGCGGTTCCGGGCAGATCCGGGCAGATCCGGACTGTTCCGGGCAGATTCGGGCAGATCCGGACTGTTCCGGCCAGCAACCGGCCTCCACCCGTGCCGGCCGCTCCACGCAGGTGGCCTCCTCCAACTTCCAGCGCCGTCTCCCGGCCTCCTGCACCCTCGCCGGCCTCCTCCTGCGACATCCCCGCCTCGCCGGCATCTCCCGGCACCTCCCGGCAGCCGCATCTTTCTCCGCCGGCACGTCCATTCGCTGGCGCAGTAGCTCGACATCCTCGGCTTTGGGCCCGTTGGCGCCGCCAGATCCCGCAACGATTTCTTCGGAATCCCCGCCTCCCGTCGCCGGCCCCGCAAGTGCGGTTTTCCCGGTGCTAGTTTGGATTTCCCGGCGTTTCATCGACCGGCCCCACTAGTGCGGCAGTCCTGGCGTTCCGTCAACCGACCCGGTCTCTGTGTGGTTCATCTGCTGCGTCCGCGACATCATCCATCCATCTCCTGCGCGGGAGCTTCGATCGTGAGGGGGAGCAGCAGCCTTTGCAGCGTTCTTTTTATTTCGTCTGGTTTTGTAATCAAGCTGGGCATGTCCAGCTTGAGGGGGAGTGTTAGCGTCTGTTTTGTTGTTTTCTTTTCATTATGTGTCCAAGCTAGGTACACCTAGCTTGAGGGGGAGTGTTGGAGTCTGTATCCCACATCGGACTTGATGTCCGGTGTGGTCTTTACCATTTATTATAAATACACCCCAAGGGCTCCTTAGGAGAAAAACCTTGGGGGTTCCGGTCTCTCCTATTTTCTCCTTCTACAATTTGCATATCCTCTGATGACTATTTCCTTATCTCCTCCATAAACCAGGAATATATCCTTAGTACGCCTCAGATATTTTAGGATAGTCTTGACTGCCATCCAATGGCGGTCACCTAGGTCAGCTTGATATCTTCTTACCGCACTCAATGCGTAGGCGACATCCAGCCTAGCACATAGCATGACATACATGACTGACCCAATCGCTGATACGTATGGAGTCCTTGCCATTATCTTTCTTTCCTCATGTGTCTGAGAACACATTTTCTTGGAAAGATGAATGCCATGTGACGCTGACAACAATCCCCTATTAGATTGTTCCATACTGAATCTCTTCAGTATCTTATCAATGTATGTACTTTGACTTAGGCCCAGCGATCTCTTGGATCTATCACGATGGATCTTGATCCCAAGAATATACGTTGCCTCGCCCAAGTCTTTCATGGAGAAACATTGATTCAACAATGCCTTAACAGAATGTAAGACTGGTATCTCGTTTCCAATAAGTAATATGTCATCAACATATACTATTAGGAAAACGACTGCACTCCCACTAAACCGTTTGTAGACACAAGGCTCACATTCATTCTTGATAAAACCAAATTCTTTTATGGCTTTATCAAAACGAATATTTCATGACCTGGATGTTTGCTTTAATCCATAAATGAATTTCTGCAACTTGCATACCTTATTGACATCCTTTGGAGTCACAAACCCTTCAGGTTGTGTCATGTAGACATCTTCCTGAAGGTTCCTGTTAAGGAATGCTGTTTTGACATCCATTTGCCAAATCTCAGTCATGGTAAGCCGCAATGACAAGTAGAATTCTGATGGATTTCAGCATTGCAACTGGTGAGAAGGTTTCATTGTAGTCAATTCCTTGACGCTGTTTAAAACCTTTTGCAACCAGTCGTGCCTTATAGGTACTGACTTGTCTTTCCATGTCCAGTTTCTTTTTGAATACCCATTTGCAACCAACAGGCTTTACATCAACTGGAGGATCTACCAAAATCCAGACTTGGTTTTGGTACATGGAATCCATTTCAGAATTCATGGCTTCTTGCCACTTGGCAACGTCTGTGCCACTTACTGCTTCCTTGTAGGTTAGAGGATCATTATTATCAACTAATAAGGAGTCACCATCCTCGATAACTCGAAAACCGTACCGTTCCGGTTCTCTAACCTCTCTTGTACTCCTATGCAGTACTTGTGTCTCTGGAACAGATTCTTCTTCCACGGGGCTTTGTGGAATCTGTTTCTGTACCAACTCTTGTGTACCTTGAGCCTCGATTTCATCGAAGTCTATCTCACTCCCACTATCTCTTTTGGAGATGTGCTCCCTCTCAAGGAATATGGCATGTCTTGCCACTATAACATTTTTTTTCCAAGGGGTTGTATAGGTAATATCCCCTTGTTTCCTTGGGGTATCCTATAAAGGTACACTTTGTGCCTCGGGGTGCGAGTTTGTTACCTGAAGAGGCCTTAACAAACACTTCGCTACCCCACACATGTAAATTCGATAACATGACTTTTTCTTCCACTCCAGAACTCGTATGGAATACCATTTATCAATTTAGTTGGTACTTGGTTTAGTATGTGTGTCGCTGTTTGTAACGCATATCCCCAAAAGAATAATGGAAGACTCGCATGACTCATCATTGATCTCACCGTGTCCAACTGGGTGCGGTTCCTCCTTTCGCTCACACCATTCCACTGGGGCGTGTTTGGAGGAGTGAGTTGGGATAGGATCCCAAACTCCCGTAAGTAATCAATGAAGTATTGATTAAGATATTCTCCACTTCGGTCTGAGCGGAGTTTCTTAATCTTCTTACCAAGCTGGTTTTCAACTTCATTCTTGTATTCTTTGAACTTATCAAAAAAATTTGACTTATACCTCATTAAGTAGATATATCCATATTTACTAAAATCATCGGTAAAAGTTATGAAGTATGAGTACCCTCCTCTTGCTTCAACCGGAAATGGTCCACACACATCGATATGAACCAATTCAAGAAGTTCTTTAGCCCTTTCACCTTTCCCACTAAATGGGGATTTGGTCATTTTGCCTTGTAAACATGCTTGACATACGCTAAGTGGTTTTAGTTTGAAAGAATCTAAATATCCATCTTGATATAACTTTGTCAAGCGTTTCTCGTTTACATGACCTATCCGGTGATGCCAAAGTTGGGTTTGGTATGAGTCATGTGAAGTATCTTTGTTATCGATTGCCATTACTTGGTTTGTGTAATCCAACACGTAAAGTCCGTTGTATAAATGTGTCCTACCATAACAAATGATATCTTTGTAAAAGAAGCAACATTTATTTCCAAACTTGAAAACAAATCTATATGTATCTAATCTTGATACAAAAATAATGTTTTTAGTAACTGAAGGCACATAATAACAACCCTTTAACACCAAAATCATCCCAGTTGGCAACGTGAGGTGGTAGTCCCCGACACCTACAACAGCAAGTCTGGCTTCGTTGGCTGCTCGTAGATCTACCTCCCCTCGATCAATCTTCCTGAATCTACTTGGTTCCTGTATTTGGATACATATGTGAGCACCACAAGCTGTATTCAATACCCAATTTGTAGAAACAGATAGATTGCATTCGATAACAAACGCACCTGAAGCTTCCCCTTGCTTCTTAGGCTGGGTGCAGTTCTTATTCCAGTGGCCCTTCTTGCCACATGCGAAACAAACAACCTCCTGTTCTCTTGCCTCCCCTTTGATCTTCCTTTTCTTGGAAGGCCGTGAAGAAGCTTTGAGCTTAAAGCTCTTCGCCTTCCCTTTCCTCTTATTCACCATAAGGACAGAAAGCTTTTCGCGCTTCATATCTTTGTCCACTTGGCGAATTAGGATAAAAAGATCAGATAAAGACTTTTCAATGTTGTTCATATTGAAATTGACAACAAAGTTAGAGAAACTCTGAAGGAGTGATGCGAGAATGAGATCGGTGCCCAGTTCTTCGGGGAGTTTAAACCCTAGAACCTCCAGACGCTCAATGTAGCCAACGAGCTTGACTACATGAGACCCAGCTGGGACACCTTCTCTTAGCTTACTCTAAAAGAGTGCCTTAAAGATCTCAAACCTTTTCTGTCTTGCTCTCTCCTGGTAAAGACCACGAAGGTGCTCAAGCATGCTATAAACATCCATGTTTTCATAAGACTTCATGAGCTCACTAGACATTGATGATAGCATCAAACATTGAACGTTGACCACATCGTTCATATGTTTCTCATAGACCAGAAAATCCTCATCACTCGCCTCTTTGGCAGGTGGATTAGGTAATGCTGACTCTAGCATGTAAGACTTCCGTTCATGGCGTAGGATAACCCGAAGGCGTCTAAACCATTTCTGGAAGTTATTGCCGGTGAGGATGTTGTCTTTATCCAGAATTGATCGTAGGGATAGTGTCGTTGACGAGTTTGTCATTTTTATTCTACAATTAAAAGAGCAGATCATTAGCGCTTTCTTGATTACATTTTATAAGAAATAATAAATTTTATTAAGTCTCCCACTATTTTATTAAGTCCTAATAAATAGCTCTCACCATTGAATTCGGAATGTCTAGTTGCCACGACATTCTACTGGCAAGGATCTATATCCCCCTTCGCATAACCCCAACAAGGGTTGGTCAAACTATTAGAAGGTATTTAGGTAGGCAGGTCTTTGCCAACTGCGGGCTTGCAGCTCCTTGATATGTTGAGTGGACTCCCCAATCCTGAAATCATGACTTTGGATTTTCTCAACTCTTGCCTCCAATATTACACCAAGTCTAGCAAGAGCTACTCCTCTTGATGTAATATGGTTAAGTCAACCCGAAACCTTTCATAAGGGCTTCCTGTATAAAAGTAAGTGTCCCAACAAGGGTTGATCAAACACATAGTTTTATTGAGTTTTGCCCTTAATCAAGTAACGGAAGGCTTGTTCTGACTTAATATTTTATTTGAGGGATTTTTATCTCTTATGCGTGAATTGCTTATTATCATTATCACACGCTTGTTAATATTAAGTGGAACTTACTTAAGTGATTAACCATGTCTTGATAATATTTACGCATAAGTCTGGTTTATTTTAGTTCCATCTTGTATGCTTGTTTAATTCATTAATTATGTGATCGTGACAAAACATCCATAATGATAAACCATGCAACTGACAGAAATAATATAAAGTAAATGGCATGATCACGAGCTTTTCTAATGGTTAGTTTATTTAGCAGTTGATAAACTCCCTGACCTAGGGGAGAAACAACTTGAACTTTTTGGGTTCGTGTTTACAGCTTCCACTTGTCCACCTTTATATCTCCTGGGATTGGTTTCGTCTCGGTTCCAGTTTGAATCGCCTCCACTAGCTTGGGAGTTCCATCCATTACATATGCCTTTTTTAACTAACATGTAGGTTAGGGGTAAAAAGGGGTTTTACATAAAAGAAACCTTGGGCACGCATGCCCTACATATTAATGAGGAGAAGGCTCGCATACCAACAAATTTAATTCAAAAAAATATATTAAAAGAAACCATCCACATACAAAGGTCTTGGTCTAGCTCATTATCATCCATACATGCAACGATATTTACGCATAAATAAAACTAGCAATCAATTTTTTAATCGTTCTTGTTTAAGATAAATCACGCTTGAATCAATTAATTATCATCTTTAATTAATTAATCCTTTTATCTTAAATTCTTTTCTGAATTTCCTTGAGATTCTCATCCATTATAATTTTAAACAAATAAATTCATTTAAAATTATCTTTGT
Source organism: Viscum album (assembly GCA_963277665.1). Taxonomy (NCBI): domain Eukaryota; kingdom Viridiplantae; phylum Streptophyta; class Magnoliopsida; order Santalales; family Viscaceae; genus Viscum; species Viscum album. The sequence continues at coordinate 591,676,522 of OY728142.1, read as the reverse complement.
ACGTAACTTGTACCTTGGAGGCAACCTGGTGAATTCCTATTCATAACTACCCAATGAGTAGAAATGAACATTACGCAGATGTTAAATTAAACACACATATATAAAACACCTATCACCTGTCGTGCCTCAGGTTTATGCCCGCACGATGGTACACGTCTCAAGAGTTTGTATAATATAATAATAAATTTTAATAAATCTGTGTAATTTGGATGAGTACTAGACGTGTAGTTCCAACTACACGACGTGTATTATTTTTCAACGTCTATCCGAAGTACATGCCCGAGGAAACAGTGTGTGAGTATACTTCGGAAATCTTCGGAATACACGGCGTGTCCAGTGGGCCACACGTCGTGTAGTTCCTCGTTACACGGTCTCCAGCCGAGCAAGTCGTGTACGGGGTACACGGTCCAACCCTAACCCGAAGGGACTACACGCCGTGTCCATTGGGCCACACGACGTGTAATCCGGAAACCGCGTGCCACCTGTTCTTGGTCAACACACAGAGTCATTTAAGACTCAGAAAGACTCTTAACACAAGGCTTGGTTTGGCGGATTGGTCCGATGCATTGAATCTTGACTATACGGCGTGTACTGCCGAATACACGGCGTGTGTTCTGGTGTTGTATGACCAGGAAACTTTGGCACCTCTGGATGAGATCCTCTATTTTATTTTAATCAAAATTAAAAGAAAAGATCGTTTCTGTAAGGTGAACGAGAAACGAAAGAGGAGGAATAGATCTCGAGATTTAGATTTGCAGAACGATTAACTTGAATTGAAACAACTAAATTATTAAATGCGTAATTAATCAAAGAAATATTTAAATAATTATAAACTATGATGTAACCTCTCTGATACCATTTGAAGGTTCCGGGCGCAGCGAAAGCGTGGTTGGGACGACACCCAACTTTGATTTTTACTATGATCAATGATTATTTCAGGATCAATACGACGATTAACTAATTAATAGTTACCAACTACTAATTAATTAGTTATAATTATTAATTATATTTCTAATTAACTAAATATTTATTATATATGTAATAATTAAGTATTATATAATTGATAATTTTATTACTAATTAACTAATTAGTTATTATATAATTAATGATTAATAAACACTAATTACCAAATTACAAATTATATACTAATTAATTAGTTATTTCGTAATATAAATATTAATTATATACTAATTAAATAGTTAATTAGTAATAAAATTATTAATTATATAATTTGTAATTAGGTAATTAGTAATTATTAATGTTTTATTATTATGTTCGTATGGTTATATAAATATATATAAATAAAACCTAATTTACCCCCACCTGAGATTCCACTCTGACCAACAAGTAAAAATAGTATTTTGATTTCAGTACACATAAAACATGTAAACAATAATGTACAATCAATGCATATGTCTATGGCGAGGAGATTCCGTCCCACATGGTGGTCTGCGAATAGGACGTCCGCGTCGAGTGCGCAGTGGAGTCTGATGACCTGGAGAAAGCTGATCCTCGGGCACTGAAACGTCGACTGTCGCATCCTCCATCTGTGTGTCAGTGGGAGGAGCTGTCAACTGCATCTCGTACTGTCATTCGGATCCTTCTCCCACTAGGGTGGTAGAAGGACCTGCCTCCATCGCAGAGGGGAACGAAGCCTGTGATGGAGCTATACCCCAAGACGATGACGGCTCTAGAATCCAAGGTTGTGAAGGATCTGGAACCCAAGATGGAGAGAACTGCGGATATCCTGTCAGGAAAGACGGATCCCATGCCACCTGAGGCACATCCTGAATAGGCTGATCCTGGACTACTAGAGGCCCGACCTCTGCCTGTGGAACAGGCGAGGCCTCACGTGCTGCACGACGCTGTCTACGTCGCCGTGGTCATGGCTCCTCAACACCAGCAGCAGCTGCAGGATGTTCCTCTGGGGCAGGAACCTCCTGTCTCCGAGCCAGACGCGTGAAGATGCTCCCGGAAAGCGCATGAAAAGATGCCCTCGCCTCCAGCGCTGTAGCATGGACGGCTGCCCGGCTAAAGACCCCCTCCTCCTCTTCATCACTCATGCGAACAAGCTGCTCTGTGTGACTTCCCTGTAAGTAGATTCAAATGGAATTAGAAAATAATTCAATAAACAAACTAATAGGAATTTATTAACTTACCATCCTCTGCATCTCTATGCCAGCTTGGGTAAGATACAGTATAGACTTCAGTCTATACCATGGCGCATAGTCAACCTGCTCTAAAAGAGAGAATCGATTTGTAGGAACACCCTGAATACGTAACTCTGCACGTCTGTGCCAGCAGTCGATAAAACTCGCATGTACTTGGGACCAGTCATCATCCTGCCTCCCTGTCAGCTTCATCACATGAAGCTTGTCTGTCTGTCTAGATGGTAATGGAATCGGTTGAGTACGAAAAAATTGGCGCATGACCCTGTCAGGCTGTTGCCACTCAATAATATGAAAGTGAATGAGGGGCACTACAACCATAGCATCCTCAAGCCCAACAGTGCAGTATGCTGGCAACTGATCCATAATACTCCAGTATGGAAGCCATGAAATCTGAAATGACAAGTGATTTTGTCAAAAAAACACCCAACTAAAAACCAAAATTGATGTTATTATTAAAAATGTTAGACAGTGATAGATTGTATATACATACCTGATCTGGTAAGAGACAGTCCAACTGTAGCCGATATACGCCCAAATGCTGTCTCGGAACCACGTCAAAATTGTGTCGCTGACACCACCTGTAAAATACAACGATAATGACAAATAATGAGAAATTATAGTCAATAACTCATAGTATAATCAAAAACCAATAGAAATGACTTATCATACCAGCGTCCACGCGGAGCGTCATGCAACACCTCCATCTCGACCGGTGGACCAGCAAGGTCAGGGCGAAATGCTGGGATGCGCTCCCATGCCCACATCTGAATAAGGATGACGCATCCTCCAAGACCTGTACGGTCCCTATGGGATAGTCTACATAATGATCTGTACGTGTATGCCAAGCAGGCTGATCCCCAACTGTACGTCCCAGCCCGATCAAAGTCCTCTAGTAGGGGTAGATACATCATATGCACGTGCATCCCCGAGTGATCAGTACACATGGTCCCACCAATGAGTCGTAAGATATATGCACGAGCGTAACGCATGACGGTCTGCTCATCATCATCATCCTGTAAATGTGGAATCTGCGACTCCAACCAACGCATAGATATGGACGATCCATCTGTAGCCCTACGGTCGGACAAAATATCAACGCCTAACAAGCGTTGAGCAAGGTCTGGCCAAGCTGCACGAGTGGGTCCAATAACGGGTCTCCCCTGGATAGGCAGACCGAGAAGCACTGCGACATCCTCGAGGGTGATGGTCATCTCTCCCTCAGGCAAGTGGAATGTGTGTGTCTCTGATCTTCATCTCTCAACGAGGGTAGCAAGTAGGTAATGATCTACAAATGTGAAATCTGATACGGCAAGGTCATAGAAGCCAGCACGACGCAAGTAAGGTCTAATGACATGTGGAGGCTCCATGTGATGAAAATGGTGCGCTCGACGCACCTTCACAAATCGATCTGGATGACCCTCTAACACGGCCTGCGAAATATGGGTAGGCTGCTGAGTGAGTAGTATGGTATCATCCATCTGCATATAAACAAAGAAAATGAGTCGTAAGTGTAAAATGTAAATATAACATTATGATGTTTTTAGAATTTATCTAATTGTATGTATTCAATATCTTATGCTAATTATTATGATACTATAAATTTGTTATAGAACAGTTTGCTAAAATATCCTGCATGTTTGCATTGGGGTTTAGGTTGGAGGGTTTAGGGTTAAATTTTTTAATATTAATGTCCAGGAAACATGTTAATGGGTTAACTGACATTTACTTTTCAATATGGGTTAAGTGTTCCGCTTTCGGAGTTTTGAAATAAATTCTATTATCTCATATTTAAAGTTATTTCTTAAAAGCGTGAATATTAATATGAAATAAGTTATATTATCTAAAATATTGAGTCTTGAATTTGGTTACACATATTTTGGGGGAACTTTGTGATTAACTACTTATGGATTGGATTAAGATAAACCATGTCAATTAGTAATGATGTTTTTAGAATTTATCTAATTGTATGTATTCAATATCTTATGCTAATTATTATGATACTATAAATTTGTTATAGAATAGTTTGCTAAAATATCCTGCATGTTTAGATTGGGGTTTAGGTTGGAGGGTTTAGGGTTAAAATTTTTAATATTAACGTCCAGGAAACATGTTAATGAGTTAACTGACATTTACTTTTCAATATGGGTTAAGTGTTCCGCTTTCGGAGTTTTGAAATAAATTCTATTATCTCATATTTAAAGTTATTTCTTGAAAGCATGAATATTAATATGAAATAAGTTATGTTATCTAAAATATTGAGTCTTGAATTTGGTTACACATATTTTGGGGGAGCTTTATGATTAACTACTTATGGATTGGATTATGATAAACCATGTCAATTAGTAATGATGTTTTTAGAATTTATCTAATTGTATGTATTCAATATCTTATGCTAATTATTATGATACTATAAATTTGTTATAGAACAGTTTGCTAAAATATCCTGCATGTTTAGATTAGGGTTTAGGTTGGAGGGTTTGGGGTTAAAATTTTTAATATTAACGTTCAGGAAACATGTTAATGGGTTAACTGACACACACTTTTCAATATGGGTTAAGTGTTCCGCTTTCGGAGTTTTGAAATAAATTCTATTATCTCATATTTATAGTTATTTCTTGAAAGCATGAATATTAATATGAAAACTTATCTCAGATGTTTGGGGTTTAGAAAACCGAGGAATAAAGAAGAGATAACAACATTTAGTTTACAATATGAGAATGTCACAATGAAGACAATACATCATTATGAATGAGACTGTGAAGTCGACCCAACAACGTTAGGGCATCGCTTCCGGTTATGACCTTCTTTATGACATATTGTGCATCGCAAACTCTGTCCTTGTTCTTGAGGCCAGTTCATCTCATTACGTATCCTACTCGCCTTTGGTCTCCCACGAGGACGTAACCGATTCATGTTAGGTATCACTATCGGCTGACCTTCAGGCATTGGGAAATAACGATACTCCCCAATAGGTGTCCATGGTGCAGCATAACAGTTGGCAATGATATCCATCCGGTACACTGGATCAACATATGCTTCCCATGAGATGTTCACAGAGGCACATGCTGCGATGACGTGTGTACATGGAAACCTTAAGGCCTGAAATTTTCCACATTGGCATTGCCTTGTTTCCAGTAATACCACCATTTTTTCACCGACGCGATTTGTGATGGGGTCTGAACGCTCTTGAACTTCAAATCGGGAGTCTTCTCTTCGAAAGAGACAGACGTGATAACCAGAAGCTTCTTCAATATTTTTTTCAATCTCTCGTTGAAAGTGTCTTCCATATCTTAGCCCTTGTTGTATTCCGTCTGATGCTAGTTTTTGTCTATCCACAAAGTACTTCACGCATCGATATAATGTCTCCTGAACTAAGGCGGTTATAGGTAGCTTGCGAAGTCCTTTGAAGATACCATTGATGCACTCCACAATGTTTGTCGTCATGTGTCCATACCTCTTTCCCCCGTCGTATGCCAATGTCCATTTCTCTTTTGGAATCCGCATCATATAATCATAAACTTCTTGATTAGCTTGACGAATTTGTTCAAAACGTTCTTCAAATCATCGTTGGTCCGACTCATATGCTACAAAACGTAGATGATATTTCACATAAATTGATTTTATATTTATATTGAAACAGTAAAACAGAACGAATAAAATACGTACCAAGCCTCGTGATTGCCTTCTTCATCGGTTCGTTGTGGAATTTTTTATGCACATTGCTAGCAATGTGTCTAATGCAGAACCGATGATGTGCATTTGGGTATCTCCATGTATCAGGATCTGCATTGATTGCCTCATTAATTGCTCGATGGCGATCAGATATCAAACAAACTCCCTGAATGTTGGTGAAATGGTTGCTGATACATGTCAGAAACCAACTCCATGATTCATAGTTTTCTTTCTCTACAATGGCAAAGGCAAGCGGAAGAGGTGAACGGTTTCCATCTTGGGTTGCCGCAATCAACAATACGCCCTTGTATTTTCCATACAGAAATGTTCCATCAATCTGAATAAATTGTTTGCAAAAACGAAATGCGGAGATACAAGGAATGCCCAGAACAACCGATGAAATTGAACACGAGATGGATCAAGTCGATTATCAGGAGACACATGTTCGTTTGTATCCAGATGGAAGACAACTTGGTTATGATGCCTCAGTATGGCTTAGCAATTGCGCCAATACTCGATATGAGTCATCCCAATCACCATATACCTTCACAATTGCCTTCTGTTTCGCCATCCATGCCTTATTATAGGAAATCTTATAACCGAATGTCTGTAGAATCCTCTCTTGCACAAGGGATATTGGAACATCTTGGCATGTCCTAATCATCTCAACAACAATAGATGACACAAATTCTGCATCCAATGAAGTATGATCTTGTGTGAGACTTGGCTGAACGCAAGTATGAGCCGCCTCAATCCTTGAGATTCTCCAACCTCCAAATGTAATGTCTGGAATAGCCCTTAAGCGAAATCTACAATCATCCCCATACTTCACGCACCGTATAACATATTTACTACGGCATGATTCGTGAACTACATAGTTGAAGTTTCTCTCAATATGAAATCTCTTTAACGTGCTTTTTAAGGCATCTTTACTGGGAAAATTCCTTCCAATATATAAGGTTTTGTCCACCTCACTAAACCTATCTGGTACAACTTCAGGGAACTCAGTTGTCGGTGTGAGAACAGTATTATCGAATTCAGGCACGCGTGTCATTGCTTCTGACTAAGATGAAAATAGTGGTGGATGATTTATTGACCGAGGTTGATGTACAGCAATTGCATTTCTCAAAACCTCCTCTCTATCTTTTGTTGGTCCCTCCTCATCAGCACTGTTGTCGCCATCTGATCCATCATTACGAAACTCCTCATCAGAAGTTGGATTGACATGTATATCTGGGAGATCATCTAGGTTGTCCTCCTCTGCTACATCATTTGGAATAGGCTCAATGTCATGGGGTAGACTGTCTTCAACCACTCTTGTATTTCTACGTCTTTGTACAAGTGGACGTTGTTGTTGTACAGTAGCAACAACAACGTATAACTCCATCATGGTACCATCTAACCGTTGAGAAAATAAATTAATTGCTTGGACCCACTGCGCATCAGCAATCAATGGACAAGCTATATGCCACAGTGTTGTTGGAAATTGCAAATGTCTATAGCTCAAAGACATGATCTCTTGATCGGGTCCCAGATTTAAGGAAACACGAATTCTCTCTTGAAGGTCACTTATGGTAACACAGTCAACTGTACTAACCACCGTAATTGGTTGTGTACTGTAAGAAGCTCCTTGCTCAGTTTGAATAATCTCCCCATAACAGTACACACAGGCAAACATGGCTCTCTACGTCAAAAATGTTTCTTTCATCAAAATTATGATAGTGTAACAAAATATTAACAATTATGTTTGACGATATGATGTTTATTATAATGTAATTTTAGTGCGCCTTTCTATACCATAAACTAAGCTACTGATGTTTGACCATATGCTATTTATTAGAATGTAATTTTAGAGCGCCTTTTTATTTAGTTTGTTTGTTCTTCATTTCACTTTATATGTTCATTAGTATCGTTAGCTAATCATTATATGAATTCATGTTTTAATCCTATGTTATTTATTAATTATTCTAAAATTAACTAATAATAACTAATCGTTAATTATTCTATTATTCTATAATTAACTAATAATAACTTTAATTCGTTAATTCTTATGTCCTTATTTGATTCTATAACATTATATTTATCATTTATCATTGATAAATATACTGATCATTAGTATCGTTAAGTAATCATTATATGAATCCATGTTTTAATCCTATGTTATTTATTAATTATTCTAAAATTAAATAATAATAACTAATCGTTAATTATTCTATTATTTTATAATTAACTAATAATAACTTTAATTCGTTAATTCTTATGTCCTTATTTGATTCTATAACATTATATTTATCATTTATCATTGATAAATATACTGATTTGCTTTTTCTTCTCTTAGAAATTTTAGTAGTTTATAAAGAAAATATGAATCATCTTAAGCATATTCCCCGGAAGTGTCAAACCAGGATGCAGTAAGGTCCGTTATCGTGCACCAGTTTCCGTTCGAGTCTAGCTCGAAGCGGTGTTTTCGGGTTTTACCCCTATGTACATCTGTGTCAGAGCCACATCCACTTGTTTGTATCCAGACAGGAATTTAATTGCGTAGATAACCACATAATCTTTAAGCTACCAAAATTTCTAAATACTTAATCTTAAGTTAATCTATACTTAATTTATACTACCTAACAGTAATTATTTAAAACTATATATAACTAATTACAAAAACTAAATAACCAAATATTAAGAACTACCTAAACTACTTAACAAATGAAAGATTTAAAACTAAACAAAATTAAATTAATTAAATAAAAACATTAAATTAAATAAAGAAACATACCTCTAAATGAAGCTTCGTAAAAACTCGCACAACAAAGGAATTTTTTAGAGAGAGAGAAATTCGGAGAGATGAAGTGAGGAGGGAGAGAGGAAGGCAATGAGCAAGTGAGATGCCGCCTTTGTAGCGTATTTTTTAAAAAAAAATTGACCTAGGCTGTTTTTCAGAATTTTTTTTTAGAAAAACGTATTTAAAAAGAAAATCCTTCGCTAGAGATTTGGCTGAGAAATCATTTCGAGGCCTATTACATAAAATTATTATGACAGTAACCCTATCAAATTGACCGGAGATCCTGAGATCTAGTTTCAAAGGGATCACCATTAACCTAGATATGCGATTTTATTGATTTTCAAATTGGATTGATGTTTTGATGTGTGAGATTTATTAAGGATTGTAAGGTTATATCCAGTGAAAGTTTGATCACCCAACATCGTTTATTAGTTTTAGATTTGCGAGTTAAGAATTATAAGAGAGATGAAATAATTAAGGAATCTGAGAATCAAATCATTTACTTATTAAGAGGTAGAGGTAGTCCTAAAAGGACCACTCTTGAACAAATCATTCAATATGATCTTGTTCTAAATCGTTTGAATGAAAATATGGTCTTTAATAGAGGTAATTGACTACGTTTGATTCATATAGCCAACTCCATTTAATTGAGTTTAAGGATTGTTTGTTGTTGTTGTTGTTTTGATGTACGAGAATCATAAGTGGGATATTTTCTATTAGAATTATGAGGCCAAATTCTCTAAAATACTCCTGAAACCAAACAGTGTGGCCTAAATGAACACAAACGGGAAAACCAACAATGTTTGAGAGATAATTCTGTGATTTATATCTTCAAACTTTATTTCATATATAGATTAGTCTACACTTTTCTATTGTATTGTGCGTATAGACTGGGTAGGGATCTTACTATATTTTGTGTAGATTGGTCAATTTTGTGTAGATTGGTCATTGACTAGCTGCTTCCATGTTTTTCAGGCAGCCTAACAAAGTTCAGTTCCCTCACCTTTCTAACTCCCGTGTTCGCTTCGGTATTCGGGTAAAGATCTTTTGACCCAGATGCCATCTCAACCTGTTTTCATTTTCGTTTTTTATTTTTTTATATTTTTGATAATTCAAGATATTGCTGGATTATTTTTCAAAAATAAACAGAAAATATTTAATGAATCAAACATGGCCGTTCATTGCGTTTGGTTTATAAATATATTTTTCAATTTTTTCAAAAATCTTTTGAAAACTGTTGAAAAATAATTTAGATTCCGGTAAGGGAAAAAAATGATACGAGTTTTCATTTTTTATTGAAAAACTGTGTTTTTTGTTTTTGGAAAAATCTTCTTTTATTAATGTTATTAACATCATTTTTTGGTTGAAGTTTCTTCTACCTCGGGGAGACCTATTCTCCGGTGCAGCTTGCGGGTGCCTTCCTCACCCTGGTTGCGATATTCTTGGTCAATTATGAGAGGCGTTGATCCTTTTGGTTAGTTTTTGGATTCGTGTAATAAATTATTTTCTTTCTGTGTAAGCCCATTCATACTTAAAATTAGGCAAAAAAAAAAAAAAAAAAAAACAGATTCTGATTCGCACAATTTTCAACATGGAAAACACTTTAAAAAGTTGGAAAGTAAAAATCCGAGTACGTTTAGGAAATTGATTCGCTACAATGAGGAGTGCAACATTAGAAATTAAAAAAAAAAAAGGATCTTAAAAGGAATGTTTTCAATATGACATGATGAAAATGCTTGTCACTGAAAACAATCCATTTTAATCTTTTATGAAAAATGATTTCCATCTGGATAGATAGAACTCTGTCTTATAAAATAGAACATGTTCTGATCAAAACCATGTTCATGCTCAAAATATTTCAGCCAAAGCAACTCTTTTTTTTGTAAGGCAGCCAAAGCAGCTCTTTACAAGGTTCCATTGTTATAATAAACTTTTTAAGTTCCCATAATTGTTATTGTTGTATTTGTTGTCAATAATTGAATTTGAATTAAAATCATAAATGCCATAGATAAAAGATCCAGACTTTAAAATCCCTACAGAAATATGATGAGAACACAGGCGACTGCTAATAAGTCTATGATATGGTTTTTTATGGCCGGTGTGCTCACAAATTGTGAGAGCAACAGAGATGTGGGATCTTGAGAAAGGATTGACTTTTGTGGAAGAAGAATAAATGGGAGAAGTGTAGGTCACACATACCTTTGTTCTTTGAAGGAGCAATCTCTTTGTATGAATATTATTTTTTGAGAAGAAAAGTTCTAAAATCTTCATTGAAGTGGAAGAAGAGGATCATATGTTGCGATGACATGCATGATTTGGATGTTCTTTGTTCATGGTATTCCACATCACTGTGCAAAGTCCATCAATTCATTGTTTTAACATTTATGTGATAATTATTGTATGCTTTTTTCTTTTAAAATTGTTATTAATCTTAATGACAAATGTGTGTTGTCTCTGGATTGGTCCACTTAAAATGTGGTCTAGACTAGACTCAATTTGGTGAGCTTGTAATAAATGTGAGCATAATCGAACTGAACATTTTTAGGCTTGGTCCATGCAAACTTGACCTATTTCGCCCCAATTCATCCCATTAAGTACAAGTGAATTAATGCATACTTATTCTCAGAACTTTTTCCAATCTTTGTTTATCAGTTAGATAAAACGACTGATGTCGTTTACTCATAAGGAATGTATTACCATGTCAATGAAATCATTAGTAAAAGCTACGAAGTATCTATTAGAATTGGTGTTCTAAAACCAACCAACTTTGTACTTTTGATTATCAGAACATCAATAAACAACTTATCACACAATTATTGTTCTTCCACGTAACATTAATGTGATAATGAATATTTGTCACGTTAAACATTTATAATAGTTTCCAGTTATAATGAAAACCTAGAGATGCAATGACACTTCTTAAATATATGTCTTATGGATTAGATAACTTCTGTTTGATGTGATGCATATGATGTTTGACTATCCGGTTTTGGAGGCTTATAAGATCTTAATCATTTTTCTCATGAAATTTCCACTTGATGATCTCTAAGGTCAAGATGACAGTCTTGAAAATAAGAATTCTACATGTTTATGTGTCCTTGGATATTTCTATCTGTGAACGTGTGTATTGCTCCTTAGATCTAAGATTATTATTAATGTATATCATGAATCGTGCATTTTGATTTATGGACGTAAACCTTGACAACCTATGCTCATGATGAGGTAACATATGTTTTGTGCGTCATAAGTGATATGACATTAATTGAATAAGTTAAGAAAAGATTTGCCCATTTACATATCTTTAGATAAAAATAGAATTGTCTATTTAAATCCATGACCATGACAGTTTATAAACGAGCTTATTTTGAAAAGTCAAAGATATATTAAGCATATATGGTGATGACACTAGCATGTGTTTTGCTTGAGGAGATATTAGTTGACAGATATTATATTCCACAGTAGTGTTCGTAAGAAGGTTGTTATTATTGCGACATTAATTTCTTTCTCTACGGGTGCCTTGATGTGTTACTAGATGATGATCTTGGACTTAAGCAAGTTTACCTAATGCTACTGAAAAATAGGTATAGAGGGTCACATACTAAGTGTATCCATAATCTCATTAAATGCTATTGAATTTAATATTAAGAATAAATATTATTCTTGCTTTGTGGAATGATAATTATATATTCGAGTTTAGAATGTGTGGGTTGAATTTTATCTCTTATTATCCACAAAAGAATAAATAAATATTTATTCATTCACCAGTTTAGTGAATAAATTAATATATAAATATTTATTTAATTATGTGAATATTAAAATAAATAATTATTTGTGAGTTTAGTGAATATAATATTTATTTATCTATTTATGTGTTGAACGAATAATATTTATTTGATTAAATATTTTATTATTCAAAATTTAATTTTTTTTTCATGGAGGATTGACAGGACAAGGTAATGGCCTGAAGGAAACACTATTTTATTTAATATCATTTAAATAAATATTAATTAATTTATTTAAGAAATGATATCTAAATAAGCAGATGTCATGAAAATAATGTTATTATTATTATTATTATTATTATTATTTGACATAATGATTACTTAGAATAAAAAATTGATAAAGGGTTTATGCAATTATCAACTGTTTAACCCAAGTATAAAATCTCAGTTACATCATTTTAGATGAGACTCGTTGTGCATAACAAGACTCTCTAGAATTCTCTTAAACTCTAGATAGATTCTTTCTCCACCCTTCCTCTTAAGAACGTAGATAGAATAAAAGTATTCATTGTTGCGATCAACGATGAGCAACATGCATCTATTGCATTCACACCCGAAGATTTAAGATTAGGGAACACGTGTGGATACACCTAGAGGAATCCTCGCTTGGATTCTCCATCACAATGACAATCAGACGTGGGTGGCAATAGAAATTGATCAAAGGGATTATCGTGTTCAAGTTAATTCTTACTTTAAATTAATTATAAATTAAATGTGAAATATCCTTTCTATGAGATTCTAGGGTTGTGTTTGTTAAGTTCTTAAGATTTATTCGTCGAAACTGACGAAAAATCAAAATTGGGTATCCATCCAACGCTTGCCCTAGAACCTTCAAGTGACATCAGAGTGGTCACATTCTAATTTATAAAAATTTATAATTTATTTGATCACTTTCATGCGTTGGTTTGCAAGTTTTTTTGTTTCTAGAGTACGTATGGCCAAGAACGAGTTGTAAACGTACGAGGAACACTTAAATACCCCATTCAGAGGTGTCAAGGTTGTTGGCTGCATGACATGGATACACAACTAGTAACTATAAATTACACATCATGTACCCGTGGTCAACGCACATCGGGTGCGAGATCTGTGAATCTTGGCTCGCAGTGTGACTTGACACATGATGTCACTACACGCCGTGTATTGACTGCCATCGCAACATGCGGTTTGACGAAGATTACACGATGTGTAGGCGGCGTAGATGCCATGTAACCCCACATAGTTTTGACCCCGCGTAAATCGCGACAGGCCGTGTGGTCAATACGCGGTGTCGTTACACAGTGTATTGACTGCCAACGAGCGGCGCAACATGACGTGGACAACACAACATGTAGCTGACATGTACACGCCGTGTAACACGTGTCAACCCATGCAAGGTACACACTGAGGTTTTACGCGTGTCGTGTGGGTCAACACATGAGATAATTAAAGCAAGACACAAATTGCATGACGCGTAGCTGGCACATAGTGTGACATGCGTCGTTCCACATCAGGTACACGCCAAATGTTTTCTGGCATGTTGTGTGGGTATTCACACTTAATAATTAATATCGCGTAAATTCTCCTACCATTTCTTGCTTTTAAGTTAACCAATCTCATTATTGCTAATAACACTGTAAATTTCATACAACCTGAGAACAATGGTTTTTCAGCATCTCCATATAATCATTCAACAATTTGATGTGTTTTCAATGCTTTCAATGTCTATATCATGAATGATTCATCAAGACAATCCCTCCGTCTCATACTGAATATCTTCATCAATGTTAGATCTTGAATTTTCTGTTATTTCACCACGCTAGATCCAGTGTATGTTTACATTTAAAACCATAACAAATCAGATGGTCTTTGATTTTTATGGACCTCAACTTTTTCATATTCAAACATTCATGCATGGACATAAAAACATGTCTCTGTTTTCAAGATTATATTTAGAAAATTCTAAGAAATTATTGACCCCTTTCTCATATTCATCATTGATTCTTTGTGCAATTATCAAATTACGATCCCTTAATTACCTAAAGTAACAATACAAATTATAAATACATTAAAACATATGAATGTTTAAACATATAAATAAACCGATAAATTTAAAACATATATACACATATAAAAATAAAATATATAAACATATAAAGATATTATTATAAATATTCTAATCAAATAAACAAATAAAAATCTAACTCAGAGAAAATTTATAAGTGCCAAAGATATAATTCAAAAAAAAAATTATAACCACAAAAAATGAATATGATTTATAACCATAAATAAATTATATTTGAAAAATACTTTTTAACCACATACAATTTTAACACCAAACAAATTATAAATACAAACAATTATAAATGCAAACAATTAGAACCACAAGCAAATTATAACCACAATTTATAAAAACAAACAATTTATAATCACAAAGAATTTATAACCACAAACTAATTATAACCATGAAAATTTATAACTGACATAGATATACATATAAACAAACAAATAAATGAATACAATTTATAACTAATAAAGAATTAATAAATATTCTAAACATAAAAAATAAAAATTTAACCTATCGAAGATAGGGATTTAGGTAGAAGATCCATGATAAAGAGAGCAAAAATAACGATAAAAGGACTTTAGATTGCAAGCAATGAAAGTGGAGTGTGGTTAAAAATAGATATCGATGTCCGATGATGGTGGAGTTCGAACAAGACAAGTGGAACACAACACTAGTGGACGTAATGTAGCAAAGGGTGGTGGGATAATAACGAAACAGGACGAATGAGGTAACATTGAGGAGAAGCGATGCAAAAGAAGGAGAAATCTCGCCGAACAAAGAAGATGGAGCGCGATCATGAGTCACGGAGCTTAGGGTTTCCAAAAACTGGGTGTCAAAAAAATGAGGATAATAGTGAGACCTCACGTGTTTTAGTTTTTTTTAAAACGTTTTAATGTCGGTTATAACATAATTGGCATTAAAATTAATGGTTTTAACATCGGTTATTACTATAAACAATGTTGAAACCCAGTCCGTTGGAGTTTTCAAGCTGGTTATACTAATAATCGATTTGAAAATCCCCACCAATGAGGTTTTAATGTCATTTATGATAATAACCAACGTTAAAACCCCAACAGTTGGGATTTTCACGTCAATTATTAATAATCGACGTTAAATCCCTGATGCGAAATCTACTTTTTCTACCAGTGAGATCTTCATTTCATTCAGCTTTCGATAGTGGGTGCATATGCAATTATGTGTCTGGAAGCCTTGGCAAGGTTTACTTGCAGATTGAGAGGTTCTTGAGGTTGTTGGGAAAGGAGATGCGAGTGTTTAAGAGCAGATGTTTGCTGCATTTGCAAGGCATCCAACACATCCTAGGAATACGAAAGAATGTAATTTCCATTGTTCAACTTGATGATGTGGGATTCTGTGATGTTTTTGCGGATGGTCTGTGGAAAATGACATGAGGTTCCATAGTGGTGGTCCGTGGTGTGAAGGATGGAACTTTGTATCTGATAGGGGTTCCATAAGGTATCATGTGTGCTGGAGCAACAACTTTCAAAGCATTAAAGTTGTGGCATGACCATCTTGTTCACATTAGTTAGAAAGGTTTATGAACCTTGGCTGCTAGAGGATTACTAAAGCTCGATCGTGTGGACTACAAAACATAGGGTTGTATCCAAGGGAAGTAGTGAAATGTGCCATTCAATTTGGACGAAATGAAACCAAAGAATTAGATGCTCGAGTTGCTTCATACAGATGTATGAGGACCAACACCGGTTCAATCTCATGGGTGTGAACTCTATTACTCACCTTCATTGATAATTCCACATGAAAGGTGTGAGTGTTTTTCTTTAAACACAAGTCTGATGTCTTTCAGACTTTCATTAGATGGAGAGGCATGATGGAAGCTGGGATCAAAATGAAGTTGAAATGCCTTCGGTCTGATAATGGAGGTGAGTATGGAGGAAGGGAGTTCCAAATATCTGTTGAATGAACAGAATCCGGATGGAGAAGACCGTGCCTGGAACACCTGAGTAGAATAGTGTTGCAGAATGGATGAATCACATACTGCATGAGAGATTTAGAAGCATGGGGTTAAGTTTTGGTTTCTCGAAGGAATTTTGGGCTGAAGTCGTTAACTGTGCAACTCATCTCATGAACCAGAGTCCTTCCAAACCTATGACACAACAACTTTCGAAGGAACTCTGGTCTGGGAGGACAGTGGATTTTACTTACCTGGAAGTTTTCGGATGTATCGCGTATGTCCTTGTCGATGCCATGGATAAGGAAAAGTTAAAAGCTAAGTCCCAGACATATTTCCTTGTTGGCCATGGTGATGAAAACTTTGGTTTCAGACTCTGGGATAACAATCAACAGAAGGTTATGAGAGTATGGAACATCCTCTTTAATGAGCAGTTCTTTTGGAAAGATCAAAACCAGGTGGAAGATGCTCTTGAGAACAAGTGACCAATAAAGTAAGCTGAGGTCAAGCTGAGCATAGGCCAATTGGTGCCAGACTGTTCAAGGAGCATGAAAGGTGGAGTCTGAGAGGTACAACCCAGTAACAAAACATGGAGGGCTGATCAAATTCTAGAAGTACCAAGGTTCGATGTACTAGAATTCTCATGGGCACCAGAAGTTTGGGGTAGGGTTTCAGAAGCGTGATGTTCCGAAGGAGATGAACCTTAGGAGTTAAGGTGGTCTACTACGGTCATAAGGCCAGTACATATGTTTGATTCCCAAATACACTTTCTACTTCTCATGGACGATGGGGAATCCAAAAGCCCCGGTGAGATGAGAAGTCTGAGTGACTCGTTGCAGTTGGAGTTATAAATGAAAGAAGAATTGGATTCATTACATGTTGCCGATACATGGGAGCTAGCATATCTTCTAAAAGGAAAGAGGGAACTTCAGAACAAATGAGTTTATCATCTAAAGGAGGAAGTGGATGATAGATTTCGATACAAGGTGAAAACAGTTGTGAAGGGGTTCCTTTAATCGGGAGTGGATTTCAGTGAGATTTTCTCTCCTGTTGTGAAACACACAATGATTCAGACAATGCTCAATCTAGTATCCATGGAAGGTTTGTATCTTGAAAAACTTAATGTTAAGACAACATTTCTTCATGGAGATTTGGAGGAAGAAATCTACATGGATAAACATGTAGGTTTCGCATTGGAAAGGAACGTGGGCCCAGTGTGAAAGCTCAAGAAAAGTTTGTATGGGCTCAAGCAAGCACCACTGTAGTGGAATAAGAAGTTTGACAACTTTACCATGATGAAAGTTTCATCATTGTTCTTTTCTATGTTGATGACTTACTCTTGGCCGAACTTATGATAGAGAGGCCATAAGAATTGAAGTGTAAGTTTTATGGAAGTTTTCAAATGAAAGATCTTGGTTCCACTAATCAGATGTTGGCGATGAGGATTGGAAGAGACTTGATTTCTAGAACATTGTTCGTTTCTCAGTCAAAGTACGTGCGGAAAAAACTGGTGAGATTCAGGATGAACGATTCAAAGCTTGTGAGTACTACCCTGCCCGTACACTTCAAAATTTTAAAGGATAGGACACCTAAAACAAATTATGAGGCTACATACATGCTGAAGGTCCTGTATGCATCAACCATGTGAAGTCTGATGTACGCTATGGTTTGTACTAGTCCTAATATCGTTCAACCAGTAGGCGTGGTTAGAAAATTTATAAAAAATCTAGGATAAGAACACTATGAGTCATTCAAGTAGATATTCTTGTACCTCAAAGGATCAACGAATCTTGCTCTATATTTCAAAATAGATGATACCTTTAAAGGGTTTGCAGATATTGGATTTGGAGGTGATCAGAAGAAGACATGAGATCGACATGCAGTATTGTGAGAACCAGAGCGCGATTCACTTGGACAAGAATTTGACATTTCACTCCCGGATGAAGCATATTCAACTGAAACACCACTTCATCTGGAAGCTTTGGAGGATGGGGTGATGGAACTACATAAGGTTAAAGGGAATTAGAATCTGGTTGATATGTTGACTAAAGTTATATCATAGGAAATTCTGAAGCATTATTATAGTTCTGTGGGGTTTGGAGAACTTGGAGGTCTTGGGATCTCAGAAGCTCCGATAGACTGGAAGGAGTGAATTTAAGAAGGGATTTATGGAACATAATACTTGTGACCCAGAAGTCTTGGTGATGAAGCCTGAAAAAATGATTCACAAGTGGGAGATTGTTAGGCTTGGTGTGAGAATCCATTTTACAACTAAGCACTAAAGCTTCCAGAAATGAGTAACTTCTGGAACTTTGTACTTGTACGAATTGTCACGACCTGACCTCGGGGCCCGTGCCGTGACTACCCCAAGCCTGCCTTCCATAGGCCAGGGGCTAGAGACTAGCACCAAAGGCGTAAATCCTGATAAAAAGGGAAGGCATTGCCTTTATAAAGTAAACAACACCACAGAGTAAGCCAGCAGAAGTAAACACTAAGTAAACTAGGTACAATAGTAAGTGCGGAAAGTAAATGGGCCAGAATACAAACCCAAACTGAAAGTAAAGTACAATTGGGAAGAAAGTACAGCAACTGAAAAGTAAAGCAGCAATGTCGAGCCGTCCACTGGAAGACCCACCTGAAGGGTGGGTACAAATAGTCTCCTCAGCTCCACGGGTCCAGCCGTCCGCTCCGTGTACGTCCCGCCCAGTGGTCCACCTCTAGGTACCGACTTGCTCCACAAGCCTCAACCACGATCAGCGCATACCTAAGTCATCAATTCCAGTTCAGCTCCAACATCCGAGCCCAAGTTCGATCACGTCCACACAGGATAGTACAACCCAATCCACATAGGAAAGCAAGTCAATCATATCGAAGATAATGATTGAAAGTCAAGACTCAGCTCACACAGGTATACTTCTTCGTAAGGTGATAGAGATGATCAGATGTAGCCACTGATTCATCTAAGCTGAGACCCACGTAGGATACTAGACCAGCTAAGCTGTCAGACCCACGTAGGATACTAGACCAGCCTCTATGTCGGACCCACGTAGGATACAAGTACAAAGTCAAATACTGCCGGACCCACGTAGGATACAAGAACAGTAGTATTGCCGGACCCACATAGGATACAAGAACAATAGTCATCGCCGTCGAACCCACGGAGGATTTCAGTACGGTCATCATCACTGCCGAACCCACGGAAGATTTCAGTGCAGTCGCCGTCGCTGCCGAACCCTCGGAGGATTTCAGTGCAGTCGTCATCGTCGTTGCAGTCGCAGCCAGCTCTAGGGTTCACGCACACAACATGCTCGATTCTGGGAGGGTCCGCTCCACGAGCCAAGGGGGTCGATACATCAACTGACACGTAGTCCGGAGTTGATGTATCCCAAAGTTCCGTCTCGACAAAAGGAACTCAACGCGACAGACAGCGCGTCAATCGGACGCCCGGTCTGAGAGTTATTGGCTTTTTCGTTCCAGGGGCCCGGTTGGTTTTTAAGTCAAAACCAACCCGACCGCACTCCAATTACGTCCAAACCTCGAGTGGAGTAAGCCAAAAGGTCCGTCTCACTAAGAGGAATCCAACAAAGTCGACGGCACGTCAATCGGACGTCCAGAGCTCAAGTTATAAGCGTTTCCGCTCTGAGGGCCCGGTTGGTTTCGTGTTCGAACCAACCCGGCCGTATCCAAAGTTCTCCAAAACCTTGAGTGTAATATACCAAAATGACCATCTCGATCCAACGATCGCATCGCAACTGACGGTGCGTCGATCGGAGTTCTGTAGCCCAAGTTACGAGCATTTAAACGAACCTGTCCTGTTTTAGGGGGTTTTGGGCCCGGGCCGACCCGGGTCCGGGTTCGGCCCATTAGGGCGCGGCCCGGCGCGGGCGGCCCGGCCCGGCGTGGCCGGTCCCGCCGGCGCGGCCGGTCCAGGCCGGCACGGGCGCCGCGCGCCGCGTGAGCGCGGAAGGGGGGGAACCGCCACCCCCTTCGAACGGACGTCGGACCTGCGGGGGGGTCCGCCTGCTGCGCTTACCCGGGGTTTAAACCCTCAGTTTTCCGGATCTGGCCGGCCGTAACGGCCGACCAGCGCACCATGCGGGACCGGTTGGTCCCGCCCTCCAGAGCACCGGCCGCCGCCCTCCCTTGCTCCGCCGCGGCCCGACTCCGGCCGCGGCCTCCTTGTGGTTCTCCGGCGCGGCGCGACGGCGCCACGCCCCTTCACCGCGGCCCGACTCCGGCCGTGACTTATTTTGGCTTCAACGGCACGGCGCGACGGCGCCGCGCTTCTTCGTCGCATTCCTCTTTGTTTTCGCGCGGTGCCTTTGCACCGCGCCACCTTTGTTCGAGCCGTAACGAATTCAAAGACAAAGGGGGAGGAGGATCGGCCGTGTTCGGGCGGTCCGACCTCCTCCCGTTAAATTGATAACAGACGACTCAAAGAGAAAGACGATGAACGACAAAGAATAATCACAAACAAAATTCAACCCCTACCTCGATGAAGTCATCGAACGAGGATCGTCGCGGGAAAAGGACGTCGCGGAAGACGGCGCCGTATACGTCGTCGGTGTTTGCCCGAAGAAGGATGCAGTGCGTCGTCGTTCTCCGAAGAAGGCGTCTCTCACCGGCCGCGGAGAGGATAGGAGACTGCACGGCGATTCCCTTGCGGTGTTGGGGTTCTTCGTCGTAGACTCGGCGTTCTTCGACGAGGAAGAAAATGTTCTTCAGAGCGCAAGAGTTCTCTCCTTGTTTCCGTACAACGAATCAACCCCCAATAAAATAAGACATTGTCTTATTTTATTCACACACACGCATGCCATCATTAAATTTGAAATTTAAAAAGATCCCATTCAATTAATTAAATTAAATGAAGAGCCTTTAACAGTCCATTAAATTGGGAGAGTTGACCTGTCATTAAAAAGGGGGTGTGGGTGTGTTACACAAATAAATGCACGAGGGAGGTTTTAAGGGTTTTGAAGGGATGGGGCTCATGTTGGCCCCACTTCACTAATATCCTACCTAGTGGAGTTAGGATGTATTGGGTCCCACTCCAACCACCATGCCTAGGTTATCATTACTTAGAATTGAAATAAAAATTGTAGCACAAATTTTTATTTCACTCCTCAGTTAGCCCATTCATTTAATAACCTCACCCGAGCAAACGCAACTCCAGAAAAGGTGTTCCTAAGCAATTACCGGCGTTGCGATTCCATCGGTGCCCTCAGATTTCGATTCCGAGCACCGGTTCAAAAGTTAGAAAAACCCACTCGTTCGTTCATTGAACGTACCCGAGCTAAACTTCGGAAATTGATTCCGGGCACACCGGGTCTCGGAATCAGGTGCTGTCAGAAACTGCGTACTCGTAAAATTCCAAAGAAAATTAAGAAAAAATTTCCCTTGAAATTTATGGGTCTTTACATTACTCTCACCTCAGGGCTTTACGTCCCCGTAAAGATACAACACAAACTAGGGGAACAAATGAGGGTACTAAGCACACATCTGGGCCTCCCGCTCCCAAGTGCTCTCCTGGAGGTTCCCGTGCTGCCATCTAATGAGCACTAGAGGAATCAACCGCCCATGTAGGACCCGCTCCTGTTGATCCTTGATCTCCACCGGGACCTCCGCAAAAGTCGCCCCATCGTCAATGTCCAACTCCCCATGGTCGATGATATGCGTCGGGTCGTGCACATATCTCCTCAGCTGAGATACGTGGAAGACGTCGTGCACCCGGTGCAACTGAGGTGGTAGATCCAGGCGGTAAGCCACCTCGCCTATCCTGCTGAGAACCTGGAATGGTCCGATGAAGCGCGAAGATAACTTGCCGCCCCGACCAAATCTCCGTAATCCACGTCGAGGTGAGACCCACAAGAAGACGTGGTTGCTATCTTCGAACTCTAGTGGTCTCCACCTCCTATCAGCATAAGACTTCTGCCGGCTCTGAGCTGTCCTCATCCGCTCCTGGATGACCTGGACCTTCTCTGTCGTGGCCTAGACCATCTCCGGTCCCACAAGTGTTGACTCCCCAGGGTCTGTCCAGCATAGAGGTGATCTGAAAGGTCGGCAGTACAATGCCTCGTATGGTGCCATCCCGATGGTGGAGTGGTAGCTGTTGTTGTACGCAAACTCCACCAAGGGTAGGTGATCCTCCCAGCTGCGACCAAAGTCGAGGACACATGCATGGAGCATTTCCTCGAGAGTCTGAATGGTCCTCTCCGTCTGACCATCCGTCTGAGGGTGAAAGGCGGTGCTCAGACGTAGCTGCGTCCCGAATGCCTCCTGCAACCCCTTCCAAAGCTGGGAAGTAAAGCGAGCATCTCGATCAGAGATGATAGATGATGGCACACCATGAAGCCGCACAATCTCCTGAACGTAGAGACGTCCCAAGCTCTCTACTGAGCCCTGCTCTCTGATGGGTAAGAAGTGGGCCGACTTGGTGAGTCAGTCGACAATCACCCAAATGGAGTCGTGACCTCTGGAAGTGCGTGGAAGTCCAGTCACGAAATCCATAGATATCCCGTCCCACTTCCACTCCGGGACCTCCAAGGGATGTACCAAGCCTGCTGGTACCTGGTGCTCCGCCTTCACCTGCTGGCAGGTGAGGCATCGATAAAGGAACTCTGCCACAACCTTCTTCATACCCGACCACCAGTGCTATCGTCTGAGATCTTGGTACATCTTCGCTACTCCTGGATGTACCGCTAAAGGGGAAGTGTGGAACTCTCTCAGAACCTCCTCCTGTAGAGCAGTTGGTACCATGGTACGTCCTTTGAAAAGGACGACGTGCTCTCACCCCATAGAAAAACCATTAGGTGCCCGTCCTGTGGAAATATGTGCACACCGCGTCTCACAATCAACGTCCCCACGCTGTGCCTCTCTGACCCGCTGCAGTAGTGGAGGAGTGACTGTGAGTGACTGTAGGAAGGCTGCTTCATCTCTATCCACGAAGGATATCTGCAAAGAGGCTAGCTGCTTTGTCGCCTCCCCAAGTAGCTGGATGCCCGTTCTCCTGCTAAGAGCATCAGCTACTACGTTCCCATTTTCAGGAGTATAGACTATCTCAAAGTCATAGTCCTGGAGGAACTCGAGCCATCGCCGCTGTCTCAAGTTCAGGTCCTTCTGCGAGAAGATGTACCTGAGACTCTGGTGGTCAGAGTAGACTGTAAAGCGCTCGCCCATCAGATAGTGTCGCCACATCTTCAGAGCGAAGACCACTGCTGCCAAATCCAGGTCATGGGTAGCGTAGTTCTGCTCATGCTGCCTCAACTGTCGTGATCCATAGGCGATCACTGACCGCTCCTACATCAGGACACACCCGAGTCCGGTCCCTGATCCATCGCAGTAGGCTACGTACCCAACTCCCTCCTCCGGAAGCCTCAAGATAGGTGCGCTGATCAATCTCTGTCTCATCTCCTGGAAGCTCTGCTGACATCTATCTGACCACATGAAGGGTTTCCACTTCTTCGTCAAAGCTGAAAGTGGTGCCGCAACTCTGGAGAAGTCTGGCACAAATCTTCGGTAGTACCCAGCTAGCCCCAAGAAACTCCGCACCTTCGTCACGCTCCTGGGTGGTTCCCAAGCTAGCACTGCCTTGATCTTCACAGGATCCACTGCAACTCCCGCCTCAGAGATGACGTGTCCCAAGAAGTGGACCTCACGTAACCAGAACTGACACTTCGAGAGATTACCATAAAGCTGGTGCTCTCGGAGTGTGTCCAGTACAACCCGCAAGTGGTAGGCGTGCTCCTCCTCAGTGGTCGAGTATATCAATATGTCGTCGATGAAGACCACGAAAAATCGATCGAGGTAAGGCTGAAAGATCTTGTTTATGAGACTCATGAACACTGCTGGAGTGTTGGTTACACCGAAAGGCATAACCAAGAACTCATAGTGGACATACCGACATCTGAAGGCCGTCTTCTGCACGTCCTCGTCCCGAACTCTGAGCTGATGATAGCCTGACCTGAGGTCTATATTCGAGAACCATCGTGCTCCCTTGAGCTGATCGAAGAGGTCGTCAATCCTCGGTAGCGGATACTTGTTCCTCATGGTCACCTGGTTCAGGCGACGATAGTCGACACATAGTCGCAAGCTTCCGTCCGCCTTCTTGGCGAACAAAATCGGGGAAGCCCAGGGTGAAAAACTGGGTCAGATGAATCCCTTGCCCTGCAAGTCCTCCAACTGTACCCGTATCTCTCGAAGCTTAGCGGGGTCCATCCGATATGCTGGAGTGGATATCAGGGCTGTCCCGGGGTACAGGTCAATATAAAAGTCTACCTCTCTGCGAGGAGGTAGACCTGGAATGTCGTCAGGAAAAACGTCCGCATACTGATCCACCACTACAGGAAAACTCGGTCTCCGCATGTCAACTACTCCTAGGATGAGGCTAGCCAACTGATGAGTGATGGGCTGTCCTCTCCTCTGCGTGAGTCCATCCTGCGCTGCAAAGGCTCACTTCTCGCCGGTGAAGGTGAACCTGCTCCCATCAGTGCGAACACACCGCACCTTGTGCCTAATACAGTCGATCTGAGCATGGACTGTAGATAAACAATCCATGCCCAAGATGACGTCGTAAGGTCTCGACGCCGCTACAAGAAGATCCCAGCCGAAGCTCTCGCCTCCTAGAGTAAGCTCACACTGCCAGCACCAGTGCGTAATCGTCGAGTCTGCTCCCGTAGGAGTCTCTAGCCATAAGGATCGAGCCAACGGCTCTGTCGGAATCTCCAAGCTCCGAACAAGGGCAGCGACAATAAAAGAATGACTCGCTCCTGTGTCTATAAGAACTGCAGCAAGGGTGGAGTAGACACAGATAGTACCTCGAATCATCTCTGGTGCGCCGTGGTCGTAGGCCTCCGCTGCTTGAAGCTGAGCCTGCCTCTGCCCGCCAGCTCCCTATGGTCGGGGTGGACCTCCTGGTGGTGGTGGTGGTAAGGCCTCAAAGCGTCGCCCACCACCTGATGCTCGGGCAGCTCCTCTGCCTCGTCCGCTTGCTCCATGCGGATCGCCACGATCGACCCTCTGCCTCTGCCTGGGTGGTCCCTCAACCGTCTTCTACTTCTCTGCATGGCGGGTCGGGTAGTCACGAGCCATGTGGCCCTGCCCGCCGCATGCGTATCACTGTATGCTCCTCGGAAGGCTGGATCTGCACCGTGTTCCCCACACCTCTGAGCTAGTGTTCTGAGGTCGTCCGCCTGCTGGTCTGGTCCGCCTGGACCCCTATGACGTCCGTCGACTGCTAGCTGCAGAAGACTCTGCTACGTGCCGCCCTGCGGTAGGTCTCGCTGTTGGTGTAGGCTCAACAAGAAATCTCTCTATGAGAAGGGCTCGCTCTAGTACTCCTGCATGTGTCGGAATGCTGAGGGAGATCATCGATGCCCTGATCTCATGCCTCAGTCCCTGCTCGAAGGTCCGGGCCCGGAAGAATGGGTCCCGTACCATGTCCGTCGAATAACGCGAGAGATCGGTAAATCTCACCGAGTACTGGGATACCGTCATGCTGCCCTGCCGCAGCTGTAGTAGCTCCTGAACGCGCACCGCACAGAGGGTGGCTGGGACGAACTCTGAGCGGAAGAGGCTCTCAAAGTCCGTCCAGAGGAGAGATGCCTCGTCGTGCACCTGTAGCATCAAGCTCCACCATCTGCCTGCTGCCGCGTGCAGGAGGCTCGCTGCAAGGATCACCATGAGGTCAGCTGGTGTCCCCACTAACCTGAAAACTCGAACTACAGCCTCTAGCAAATCCTCGGCTGCCTGAGGGTCCGTCTCCCCGCAGAACCTGGGCGGTCTCTGACGCTGAAACTCGTGCAGTACACTAAGGCGACGTGTACTCTCAGCGGTTGGGGCTGGTGGCATCGGTGGCTCGGTGGGTAGAAGTACCGCCGGTACCCCCACTGTAAAGGGCCCTGCACCAAGGCCTCGTCGCTCGGTGGGCTGTCGTCTCGCACAAAGCTCAGAACCCTAGCTGACTGCCGTCGTGGGGCCATCCTGAAAAGAAACAGGTGCGCCATGGTCAAAATAGTATACTTGATGAGCTGACACAAAGTAATCACAAAGAAAACTTTTGAAACACACATGCAATCAATGTTTTCGTGCACTGAGTCGGAAATCAGAAGTCAGGGTCCTGGTGTATGGATACATCGGCCACCGCACCAACACTGGACTCCCTGGACTGATAACCACACTCAATACCCTTAACACTATTGCTTCACATAGAAGAAAGATCAGAGTCCTGAGTTCTGCGGTAGAACCGAACTCCTCTGATACCAATTTGTCACGACCCGACATCGGGGCCCGTGCCGTGACTACCCCAAGCCCGCCATCCATAGGCCAGGGTCTGGCGACTAGCACCAAAGGCGTAAATCCCGATAAAAAGGGAAGGCATTGCCTTTATAAAGTAAACAACACCACAAAGTAATCCAACAAAAGTAAACACTAAGTAAACTGGGTACAATAGTAAGTGCGGAAAGTAAATGTGCCAGAATACAAACCCAAACTGAAAGTAAAGTACAACTGGGAAGAAAGTACAGCAACTGAAAAGTAAAGCAGCAACGTCGAGCCGTCCACTGGAAGTCCCACCTGAAGGGTGGGTACAAATAGTCTCCTCAGCTCCACGGGTCCAGCCGTCCGCTCCGTATACGTCCCGCCTAGTGGTCCACCTCCAGGTACCGACTTACTCCACAAGCCTCAACCACGATCAGCGCTGTCCCTCATCTGCATCCAACATAACGTAGTTCGGGCATAGCCCGTGTAGGGGTGAGTATACGCTACTCGGTAGGGACCCCGAGACCCCCAAAGGTCTCACAGAATCCACAAAGGAATGATACAAACACGAAGTAAAAACCAACACTACTTAGGTATATGCCCATACATATACCTAAGTCATCAATTCCAGTTCGGCTCCAACATCCGAGCCCAAGTTCGATCACGTCCACACAGGATAGTGCAACCCAATCCACATAGGAAAGCAAGTCAATCATATCGAAGATAATGATTGAAAGTCAAGACTCAGCTCACACATGTATACTTCTTCGTAAGGTGATAGAGATGATCAGATGTAGCCACTGATTCATCTAAGCTGGGACCCATGTAGGATACTAGACCATCTAAGCTGTCAGACCCATGTAGGATACTAGACCAACCTCTCTGTTGGACCCACGTAGGATACAAGTACATAGTCAAATACTGCTGGACCCACGTAGGATACAAGAACAGTAGTACTGCCGGACCCACATAGGATACAAGAACAGTAGTCATCGCCGTCGAACCCATGGTGGATTTCAGTACGGTCATCATCGCTACCGAACCCACGGAGGATTTCAGTGCCGTCGTCGTCGCTACCGAACCCACGGAGGATTTCAGTGCAGTTGGTATTGTCGTCGCAGTCGCAGCCAACTCTAGGGTTCCCGCACACAGCATGCTCGATTTCGAGAGGATCCGCTCCACGAGCCAAGGGGGTCGATACATAAACTGGCACGTAGTCCGGAGTTGATGTATCCCAAAGTTCCGTTTCTACAAAAGGAACTCAATGCGATAGACGACGCGTCAATCGAACACCCGGTCTGAGAGTTATTGGCCTTTTCGTTCCAGGGGCGCGGTTGGTTTTTAAGTCAAAACCAACCCGACCGCACTCCAACTACATCCAAACCTCGAGCGGAGTAAGCCAAAAGGTCCGTCTCACTAAGAGGAATCCAACAAAGTTGACGACACGTCAATCGGACGTCCAGAGCTCAAGTTATAAGCGTTTCCGCTCCGAGGGCCCGGTTGGTTTCGTGTTCGAACCAACCTGGCCGTACCCAAAGTTCTCTGAAACCTTGTGTATAATATACCGAAATGACCTTCTTGATCCGAGGATCACATCGTAACTGACGGTGCGTTTATATGAGGTCCGTAGCCCAAGTTACGGGCATTTAAACGGAACTATCCGGTTTTAGGGGGTTTTGGGCCCGGACTGACGGCGCCACGCCCCTTCGCCGGGGCCTGACTCTGGCTGCAGCTTCTTTCGGCCTCAACGGCGCGGCGCGATGACGCCACGCTTCTTCGCTGCATTCCTCTTTGTTTCTGCGCGGTGCCGTTGCACCGCGCCGCCTTCGTCCAAGCCGCAACGAATTCAACAACAAAGGGGGAGGAGGATCGGCCGTGTTCGGGCGGTCCGACCTCCTCCTGTTAAATTGATAATAGGCGGCTCAAAGAAAAAGACGGTGAACGACAAAGAATAATCACGAACAAAATTCAACCCCTACCTCGATGAAGTCATCGAACGAGGATCGTTGCGGGAAAAGGACGTCGCGGAAGACGGCGCCGTATACGTCGTCGGTGTTCGCCTGAAGAAGGATGCGGCACATCGTCGTTCTCCGAAGAAGGTGTCTCTCACCGGCTGCGGAGAGGAGAGGAGACGACACGACGATTCCCTTGCGGTGTCGGAGTTCTTCGTCGTAGACTCGGCGTTCTTCGCGTTCTTCGACGAGGAAGAAGATGTTCTTCAGAGCGCAAGAGTTCTCTCCTTGTTTTCGCACAACGAATCAACCCCCAATAAAATAAGACATTGTATTATTTTATTCACACACACGCATGCCATCATTAAATTTGAAATTTAAAAAGATCTCATTCAATTAATTAAATTAATTGAAGAGCCTTTAACAGTCCATTAAATTGGGAGGGTTGACCTGTGATTAAAAAGGGGGTGCGGGTGTGTTACACAAATAAATGCACGAGGGAGGTTTTAAGGGTTTTGAAGGGGTGGGGATCATGTGGGCCCCACTTCACTAATATCCTACCTAGTGGAGTTAGGATGTAGTGGGTCCCACTCCAACCACCATGCCTAGGTTATCACTACTTAGAATTGAAATAAAAATTGTAGCATAAATTTTTATTTCACTCCTCAGTTAGCCCATTTATTTAATAACCTCACCTGAGCAAACAAAACTCCAGAAAAGGTGTTCTTAAGCAATTACCAGCGCTGCGATTCCATCGGTGCCCTCAGATTTCGATTCCGAGCACCGATTTAAAAGTTAGAAAAACCCGCTTGTTTGTTCATTGAACGTACCCGAGCTAAACTTCGGAAATTGATTCCGGGCACACTGGGCCTCGGAATCAGGTTCTGTCAGAAACTGCGTACTCGTAAAATTCTAAAGAAAATTAAGAAAAAATTTCCCTTGAAATTTACGGGTATTTACATGAATGCAAGGGCAACAATTCTCTCAAAACCAGAAGTCCAAAAGCCAGCAACAACGGTGGTGAGTCCGGTTGATGCAAGTACTGAAGCTGGAGGATGAGTTCCAGAAGCTAGCATCGATACATGTGCACTGTTCATTGATTGGACTAGTTGAGGTGACTATTTCCTTTGATCAAGTGATTGGATGCCCGTGTAGATCATATCCACAAGGCATTCTCTCCGTGAAGATCGGTTGGCAGTGGAACTAGATTTATCGGAAGTTAGCTGTTATAAATTGGTTCTGGTTTCATTTGTACTGGGTTTGGTTGATCAAGACCAAGCTTCTATTAGCTTGTGCTTTGGAGTTAATTTCCATTGCAATCTCTTGTTTACTCTTCTAGTGAAGTTGTCATTTCTTTTGGATTAGGACTTCGTCCGAACCAAACAATTCCTTGTGTTCCTTCATTATTTACTTTACTTAGTTTTATTGCTTGTTTCACATTGAATGTCTGCTGTGAGTGTTTGAGAGTTTTGATAGGCGTGTAGTTGAGGTGCATGGTTGTTTGTGTGGTTTCTTGGCTCCAGATACACCTTCCATGGTGCCAGTTTCTTTCTGACCTTCTGATATCCTTATTCTGCACTTGAGGTCCGGAGGTTGGTTTGTTCAGAAGATATAACTTCCGGTGTAATGACATATACTTTGGAAGTATCACTTCTTGAGATATTTTTATCAAATGGGTGAAGTCACAGAAAGCAGAGTAGCCACATAGTATAATGTGGAAGTCCTATTGACTAAAGCCTTATCTAAATAGAAACATGAATATCACGTGAGAGTCAGTGGGTTAAAATTTGTTTACAGTTGACTCTAATGAAAGCAGGAGTCTATTGAAGTTGATGCCTTAGAACCAACTAATTTTTTTTACTTTTGATTACCAGAATATTAAAAAATCTCTTATCACATAATGATTTCTATTCCGTATAATATTAATGTGATAATTTCCTTAGAGTATTTGTTGGGTTGACGGGTTATAACAATTCCTCTCTATAATGAGAATCTAGAGATGCCTGCCCAATGATTTTGCTATGCCTCAAAACCTTCAGTAGATAAACCCAACACCTGTATGAGTACTCATTGATTCACATACATAAGTATGTGTAAGATCCAATAGTCCACTAGCCTTGTCACATTTTCCATTAAAAGGTGCTTTGGTCATTTTTCCTAATAAAAACGACTCACAATTTTTGAATGATTCACAATCGAAAGAATCCAATAATATATCTTTATGGAGTATCTGAATGCATTTATCATTTATACGCTGAAGGTGATGTCATGAACCCCTCCCACCAAAGATACTGCAATGAAGGGAGGGAGATAATAACCCCTCGAGTCCCACCTTCAGTAGGCCTCAGGCTGGCGACTAGCACTGAGGGTATAAAAATTTCATGAAATGGGAGGCATTATCCTCTATAATAATATAGGATTAGGAGATATGATGAATCATCCATAAGAAACTCCATGATATAATGTAAAAATAAAACAAAACCATCCCACAATGCATGTATAAATAAAACAGGTATAGATAAAAGTCTCAAAATGTAAATATTCAAAAGCAAATCTAAAGCATCGACACAACAACTGTCCAAAGGTCCAAGCTAATAATTTATAGCACGCTCCATGTAGTCCTCCTGGAAACCTGAAAATTAGTTTATATATGCAGGGTGAGTATACAAGTATACTCAGTAGGACACCACTAATGTATCCTTAACCTAATTTGTTCATGTATACAATTGTATGCCATAATAATGATAAATGCACAACAAGCATAAACATATAATCCAAAACCAAGCAGTCATATGCTAACCAAGTTTCCAAAAACCTCTGACCGTACCTGCTTTGACTCCATATCAGAAAACACTGGAACAATCATTGGAACGTCTTAATGTCAGAGCAAACCTCAAGCTGCTCAATAGCCGTACATGCCCCAGACCTCCAGGTCAGGCCACACTAGGCCATCATGCCCCAACACTATCTCCAGTTTAGGTCATGATCATCATGCACCACGATCATCACATACGGGTCTGATCACTCATGATCATCATGCCACTAGTTCAGGCCACACAAGGTCATCTTGCCCTGTCGTCCATCTCAGTCTCGTTATCAAGTCACATGCAGCGTCTAAACACACTCCTCCTCTAGGATACCAAGCCACGATGAGTCCACCTGTCTTATAGGTACCATGCACAAGAAACAACACAATATATACCAGACACATCTCAAGGAAACAATGACATCATATCGAGGCCACATATCAAGGCACACATATTAATACACACATCTCAATTCCCACATCATGAGAAAATATAGTATCATCATAAATGCAAAATGTGAATCAAACATCAACATATAATCTAGATATCTCAACAATTCTCATGGAGCAACGTCATACGGTGTCACGTGCTACACACACACCCACAAGTAATAAAAAGTCAAGCATGGATATCAAATATGCCAACACGATAAACATACCATGGAAACATGTATAACAAAATCCCAAGAAGGTAAGGAACTTCCTACCTCAAAAGTCATCAACGTCAAGGCAAGGATAAACCACCCGGTGTGGTTTTATAGCTGGAGTGGAAATCTCAACAGTCAAGAACACCTCTTCGAGGCCTTATTATCATAAACGTCGATACGTTAATGCTAAAGGTTCGTCAAGGGTTCCTAGAACCAAAACTACTTATTTTATTTCAAAAATAAATAAAATATCACATGTGATGATACTTTCTCTCTCCTGGATAATTTCTGAATTATCATTTTAGGTCAACGCATTCACTCGCAATATTCTTCATAAGAATAATTATCTTTTGATAATTTCTCATAAATTAACCTCTTATAATCATCTCTTGATAATTTATCCTAAATTACCCTTTTATAATTATCTCTGGTAATTTATCCTAATTTATACTTTATAATTATCTTTTGATAATTTATTATAAATTAAACCTTATAATTTTCTTTTGATAATTTATCCTAATTTATCCTTTTATAATTATATTTTGAAAACTTATCATAAATTATCCTTTTATAATTATCTTTTGATAATAAATCATGCTTTGATAATTTTTATTTTATAAATTATCTTATGATAATCTAGCAACTATCGATTGATAAATTTTATAATTATCCTTTATAATCAAACAAGTATTGTTTGATAATTATAATAATTATCCTTTGATAATACATCTAATTATCATATGATAGTTTTGATAATATCTGTTACATGATAATTACTTTATAATTATCCTTTAATAATTTGTATAATATTATCTTCGATAATCTCATGCAATTATCCTTTGATAATTCATTGTAATTATCACTTGATAATTCTTCATCATTATCCTTTGATAATTCATTGTAATTATCTTTTGATAATTTTTAATAATTATTTTTTTGATAATTTTATTTAATATTATCATTTGATAATCTAGTGGAATTATAATCGATAATTCAATGAAATTATCATTTGATAATTCTGCATAATTATCTTTCGATAATTTGATGAAATTATCATTTGATAACTTTTTTTATACTTATCTTCCAACAATTTCACAAAACCAACCTTTGATATTTTGGTGCAATTATATTTGGATCTTTTTTTGTGTTATTATCTTGTGATAATTTCATGTTATCCACCGATAATTTCATAAATTATCCCTAAATAATTTTGGTTTTATTGATTTATTTAAATTCCACCATTTTCCCTTGAATTTATGATAGAAGAAAAAAAATGAAAGAATAAAATAAAAAAATAAAAAAATAAAACCAACCTGGTAATGTTAGGTGCAATGTAGGAGGAAGAAGAAGGTGCCCACACACAGATTGATCAACTACAGCTTCACTAAATGCACACAAGGGAGTCTCGGGGTCATCTAGACTTAGTGGAATCGATCAACATTGAACTCGAAATGATTTGTCTATTTAAAAACCCCCAAAATCACAGTAATTAAAACCCCAATTTAAACACCCAATTTAATCTTCCCTTTCACCCAAATTTGATGGTGAAGTCATTATTGTATCCCATCAATTATTTGTTCATTAACCATTTCCATCCCATTAATCAAACCAAACCCCAGTCATTTCAATCATTATTACACAATTATTCCATCACTACCCGGGCATCTAGCACAACACAACCATTCTCGCAAGAAGCTCATCATCCCTATTGAACCATCGCCTCACCTCCCCAAAAGCACAACCAAACAAACCATAACCTCACTGCCCCAAAAGCGTGACCAAACAAACCATCACATCACCTCCCCAAAAGCACGACCAAACAAACCATCACCTTACCGCCCCAAAAGCACGATCAAACAAACCATCACCTCACCACCCCAAAAATAACAACCAAACAAGCAATCACATTGCCACCCAAAATCACAACCACATCTCATCCATCGACCCTACATGCCCCAACCACACATCACATCACTTCCCCACAACACGACCACACATCATAGAACGTTACAAAACATTTTACAGATTTAACAAGGATCTTTTATCAATTCCACTTCTTTATTTTAGGGGCATTTTCACACAAGCCATAATCCTAGGGAAACCATTTCATTACCAAATATAAGTTATTAACCAATTTCTCATTTAGGGTGATATTAAAAAATACACAATAAGCAAGGCTACCAAAAATAATGCTAAATCTGTGCAAAAAAAGTGCCTAACGACCAAAATTTTCAATAGGGCATTCAACCCATACAATTCACAATATCACAATAGCATCAAAGATGTAAAAGCATGTGAATCATTTCCCTTTCCCCTTCAATTTAAATTAACCAATTTATTTATCTTGATTAGGCCAATGCAAACCACCCCCCATTGATAAACAAGAGTAATCTCATCCCGCATGATACACAAAAGTGAGAGACGAGGGATTCTCTACCCCAAAGAAGCTTTTCCAACTCAGTGCGCACCACATGGAGAAGAAGAAACACCTGCAAACCACAAACACATGCAAAACCTATAGATCAACCTACACCACATCAAGGGTTATAAAAAGTAAAGCCCAACTCACAATCCAAACCAAAACCACACCATCGTAGCGGATCCCTGAAGAAGAACTGAAGGAAAACCATGGGGAAGAGAGGAGAACTGACCACAAGTCACCAACGAGCATCAAACGGAACCAAAGGATCAAAGAAGGAGAAGGAGGGTTGGAAGATCCTCCAAAATTGCCTCAGGTTCTCCTATAAATGAGAGGAAGAGGGATATGACTGAATGAATAAAAATCAGCAGAACAAAAGGATTTAAAACTCGGATTCCACACCTTTCACATCATGGATTAGGTTCACATTGTAAATTCTGTGGGAATTCCGAAAATTCCAACTTCCATTGAAATTCATGTCTCCTTGGTCTCGATTTAATTACACATCATGAATTAATTTCACGACGTCAATCTGTTTCATAGATTCCTCCAGCTGCACACAAGTCATGAATTCGTTAGCTACACAAGACGTAAATCACCAACTCACATTGTGAATCCCTTTCACGATGTGAACCACCCGCCACAACACTCCTGCAACTCCAACCTCTATCGAAACTCCCAGAACTTCCCCCAAACACCTCCAACCACCAAAACTAAAAAATTAACAAGACAGGAAGGTACGATCCATTACATCAGATACCTCTCAAACGATTCTCATCCTTGAGAATCAAAACCATACCCAATGGAAAGAAAGTGGTTCGAACAACCACCCCATGAGATACCACTCAAGGATATCATCATACCTCAAATGCTACCACTAGACAAACATCCCGATCTGAGAAAATGGAACTCATAACTCCATGAAACTATATTATCTCATCCGCATACCTCTTAGCCAAAGTATCCACCACACCTGACTCCTTGATCACCAATAAGTGGACCGATTTTTTCAACGGATCCACGATCACCAAGATAACATCACAACCTCCCTAAGCTCAAGGAAACCCTATGAATGAATCCATAAATTTTTCATTCTATTTCCACTTAGGAACATCCAAAGGCTATAAAAAACCACCAGCAACATGATACTCGACCTTCACCTTCTTGCAAATCAAACACTAATCTATAAACCCCACCATTTCCCATTTCACCCAGGGCCACCAAAATTCCATCCTCAAGCCACAATACATCTTAGAAACTCTTGGATGTAACGCTAATAATGAGCTATGAAACTCATGAAGGACTCCCTCACGCATCACTTCCAGAACAAACATCCTCTCACAAAACATCATCTGGTTCCGACTATCCCTCCGGAGCATCACCATGTACAACATGATGACACATCACCTCTACCTCTGAGTCTCCCCACTGAGACTCCTCCACCTATTACATTAGATAAGACTGCACTATCACCTGAAACAAAAAAACTCTACCATTAACCACCCTTTCATCTAAGTGCAGGGATTCCAACTCCTTCATCGCTCTCCAATCATTCCCAAAATCCTGAATAACATCCATCAACGACTTCCTACTCAAAGAGTCAGCCAAAAAATTTCCCTTTCCTGAGGTATAGGAGATCTCAAAATCATAATCATGAAGAAACTCTATCCATATTTACTTCCACAATTCAGACCAAATTGAGAAAAGATATACCTCAAGATCTTATGATATGTGAAGACCATAAAGCGATCCCCAATGAGGTAATGTCATCACAACTTCAGCTCAAAGACAACCGTTACTAGCTCCAGATCATGGGTGACA
Organism: Viscum album; assembly: GCA_963277665.1. Classification (NCBI taxonomy): domain Eukaryota; kingdom Viridiplantae; phylum Streptophyta; class Magnoliopsida; order Santalales; family Viscaceae; genus Viscum; species Viscum album. The sequence goes on along the minus strand of OY728142.1, from coordinate 591,640,248 downwards.
TAGTTATGTTCATGGGGACATAAATTACTAAACTCATATGAGATCACTTCCCTCTTCTGTATCAATAAGCATCCAAAGCCAAGATGGGAAGCATCACAAAACACCTCAAACAAAACACCATCCTCACGAAACTGAAGCATTGGAGCACTGAATAACTTCCCCTTCAGATAACCAAATGCTTCCTAACATTGATAAGTCCATAAAAGCCTGGTCCTTCATAGTAAAATCTATAAACAGAGATGAAACCTGAGATAAATCAGGAAAAAACCTTCGATAATAGCCTATGATACCAAGGAAACTAGGAACCTATTCCACGTTCTTGGGTGCTGTCCAAGAAACAACTACCTTGACCTTCGACAGGTCCACCACCACACCCTGTTGAGACACCACATGCCCAAGGAAGTGAACCTCTCATGTCCAAAAATTACACTTGGACAACTTTACATAGAGCTGGGGTGTTGAAGAACTTGTAAGACATCTATGAGATGATCGACATACTCCTCCATTGACTTTGAGTAAATCAGTATTTCATCATTGAACATGACTATAAAACGGTCCCAGAATTCACGGAACATGGAGTTCATGAGCCACATAGACATAACTAGTGTGTTCATGACACTGAATGACATGACGACAAACTCGAAGTGCCCATACCTGCATATGAAGGTAGTCTTTAGGATATCACCCTCATTCACCCTCAACCGGTGATATCCAAACCACATATCGATATTAGAAAACCAACTTTCCCCTCCCAACTGGTAAAAAAGATCATCTATCCTCATAAGAGGGTAATGGATCTTGATCTTTACTTGATTCAACCTCCAGTAGTCTATACACAACCTCATACTACCATCCACCTTCTTGGCAAACAATATTAGAGCACTCAAAAATGATACCTTGGGCTAGATAAAACCCTTTTTCATCAGATCATCTATCTAAATTCTCAACTCCCGCAACTCATAAGGTGTCATCCAATAAGGATCCATTGAAATCAGAGAAGCATCAGGCTGTAATTCTATCTTGAACTCAATGTTAAATCGAGGGGGTAGCATCATAACCTCCTCAGGAAAAACATCCAGGAATTCCCCAATGAAACTAGGAACCTCCACCATCCCTGCATCCACTGATTCTGTAGACAACTCAACCATCAAAGAAATAAGGGTCTCCACACACCGACTGCCCACCTAACAACCCCGCTTGCCAATGAAAACCACACACTGGCTATCCACATCTGAGAACATAAATCTCATCTGGAAGCAGTTGATAAAAACACGTATGGAATACAACCAGTCAATGATGAGAATGACATCATATGGTTGCATCTGAAGTAATAAAATATCTCCATGAGACCGATGTGGACCCATCATTCGTCTACACCCCCAGGACACATAAAAAAAGTTGGTCTGGACTCTGACTGGCGTAGTCAACACTAGGGAAATGGAAATCCTATCTACATCTAGTCCTAGAGTAAGTACTAGAGTGGGTGAAACAAAGGAGTGTGAACCTATACCCACGGTTCTCCAAAATCGTGGGTATAGGCCACCTATACCCAAAGTAAGTATAGGGATAATACGTGAACCTATACCCACGGTTTTCCAAAACCATCGATATAGGTTCACCTATTCCCACGGTTTTAGAGAACCATGGGTATAGGGTATTTTCCGAAAACCTATACCCACGGTTTTGGATAACCGTGGGTATTGGTTTTTTTTTGAAGACCTATACCCACGGTTCTAGAGAACCGTGGGTATAGCTTATGGTGGGGAATGAAAATTAGGCGGGAAATGAAAAAAATTTGGTGGGAAGATATTTTTCACGGTTTAGTTTAATATATTTATATAAATATAAATTTATATACTCAGAATATCTGTAGCTCGATTGGTCACTAGTGGAGGCGCGACCGTGAGATGCGCGTTCGAATCCCGCGGTCTATGGTTTTTGAATTAAAATAACCGATGTAGATTATATTAATATATATACGTATATGTATATATAATTAACAATTGAAAATCGTAGCTCAGATGGTCAGTTGTTGGTGCACGACCGTGAGTCCCAGCGTGAGACGCGGGTTCGAAACCCCTTGCCCGCATTTTTGGATTTTTTAGTACCCTATGTTGATAAAATGAATATATATACGTTGATGTATAATTATATAACAAAAATAATACACAGCTCGGTTGGTCCCTTGGTGGTGTGCAGCTATGAGGTGCAGCGTGAGTGTGGGTTCGAATCCCGCCGGTTGTGAATTTTTTGAATTTAAATACCCCACGGTTTTCAAACCGTGGGGTCTGTCATGTGCCACACTGGAACAACCATGGTGCACACTTTGACTCCCATATACCCACGGTTCTCCAAAACCATGGGTATAGGTTGAGACCTCTATACTAACACCGTTCCAGCCCACGGTTCCCAAAACTGTGGGTATAGGCTATACCCACAGTTTTGGGGGCTATACCCACAGTTCTGAACTATGAGTATAGGTCATTTTTCCAGTAGACTATCACATCCATGACTTATTTTAAAGTAATTTTTTATTTAATTTCCATTCCTGATTTTTTGGGGTTTACCTTGCATTTTGGTGGAAATGCTGGGTTTTTGAAATTTGGGCCAAACCGTAAACCCATTTCCAGATTTAAAAATAAAATTTTGTTTCTTTTATAACTCATTTTTTCAACATTTTACACCCATTCCACTTCCCAAATGGCATCCCATGGTATATTAAAATCACCATATCAATTGGAATCCATAAGAATCCATAATAATGATGGATTTGGGTTTTTTATTAAGGTGTTGGGCAAGCCCGAAAGCCCATTTCCTGCATTAAAAATATTTTTTAATTATTTAATATCTCACTCACTTTTTAAGTTTTTTAGGTGATTCCAACTCTCACCAGAGCCCACTTACCCAAGGCGCGCTTCCATGCTCTCCTACCCCTATTTGGAGATAATTTTCATCAGGAATTTAGGTGAAACGTGTATGGATTTCTCAAATCTCTCATATTTGAAGAGGTAAATTGATTCCTTCATAACTCCTTCATTTCTCACTATCTTTCCCCAATTATAGTTCCTACATGATCTAATCACCCTTGTTCAAAGTTCCCTTGAATGTTTGGAAGTTTGAAAATTCAGATACTGGTAGATTTAGGGCGATTTCTCCCAGATTCCTTCAAGTAAGTGTTCCTCCCTTTTCTTCCATTTCCTTGGGGTTTTATCCCTCTTTCTTGATGTTACAAAGTGTCCAGAAGTTAGGGTTCAAACCTAGGGTTTGACATGGTGTCTTTTTGGTGTAATCTTGAGGTTTTAGGTTTCTCTTCACTTCATTTTGGTGTAGTGATGGTGCGCTTGATGTTTCACACCAAGATTTGAGGGTTTCAACTCAAAAGGTAGGTGGTTCCATTTGTAAAAAATTATTGATGGGTTAGATTGATGTATTTACCCATTTTTCATATTTCTCATATGTTGTGTGTGGTGCGAAAACTGTTTATGATTGATTAGGTTAAGAGTTTAACTTTATAGTTTCATTTTATCTTGAAATTGGGTGTTTTCATGTGTAACTCTTGGGGTATTATTTGAGTGTATTTTATAACATGTGAAATTGATTTAATAAATCTTTTTTGGGCTACCAATTCTACTTTGATAGGGTATTTGTGTGCCATTGGGTTTGAAAGAGGGTTTTTGAATGGGTTTTATATGTAAAACCATGTTATGCCTCTTGAAAGCATTTTATGAAAATGTATGTGTTTTCATGTGCATCTTTTGTGGTATTATTCAAGGAGATTTTATAATACTTGAGAGTGTTTTATGAAATCTTTCTAGGGATGCCAAATCTATTTTGGATTGGTATTGCTGTGATTTTGTCCTTGCACGATGGTTTTGAAATGGGTTTTATGTGCAAAGCTTGGGTATACTCCTTAGAATTATTTTATGAAAGGTTTGAATGGTTTAATGATTTATGTAAGAGGTGAAACCATATTGGAAAACTGTTTTGGATTGTGTATATTTTGAAATGGTCCATTTTAAATTTAAAAGGGGATGTCATGTGAGATGTATCATCTTGGAAATGTTTTATAAAAATGTTTAACGGATTTACCGAAATGTGAAAGATATGTGAACGTGATGTGGGTTTTGTGTGAGTGTGATGTGAAAAATGGTTTTTGTTTATAAAAAGGGTATTATGTAACATGTGAGTGGGATGTTATGTGATGTTTAACATCTTGGGAAAGATTTTATAAATTTTTAAAGGATGTTTTGAATTTTGAAAGAAATGCAAAATGTGTTGTGGGCTATTTTGGTGTGAGTATGATTTCAAAATGCATTTGAATGAAAAAGTGGATGATGTGCTTGTGTGATGTATATGTGGGCTGTTTGGTTGATGTGTGATGTGGAAGTGATATTTGTTGGAGTTGGTGGCCTAGAACCAACTACTTTGTACTTTATTCATTAATAAAAGCCTTACCACATCTTGATTTTTTCTTCTGCGTGACAATGCATGTGATAATGTCCTAAGGATAGCTGTTGCATTAAATGGTCATAGCGGATCCTTGCTATGATGAGAACCCAGAAGTACCATAACACTATTCTTGAATATATGTTCTATGTCCGGATGATATTATTTGAGGGACACAAATAATACAGGCCATTAGGGGAGAGGACTCATAAAACTTTGAGGCATCATCTCATGGTGTGCGCCCTTGGTAATATCCAGGAGGATATTATGAGAACAAGACCCGCCAGTAGGAAATCCACATTTCATAGTGTCATCGGATGTTCCTTTCTAAGGACGTGTGTATTGATCCTTAGACTTTAAGATTATTATTAATGGGTATTACAACTCGCGCACTTAGATGTATTGACGAAAACAGTGACGACACACTGTTCGCAGCGAGGTAGGATACGTTGGGTGCGTCATGAGTAATACTGCATTAATAGATAATGCAAGAAAGGATTTGTCCCTTCTGTTCCATAACGGAAGTAGATATATCATGCCCTTTGATGGAATTGATATAGCCCAAATAAATCCATGGCCATGGTAAGGTATGGGCGAGTTCGATTCCGGAAAGTCAAATAAAGAATAATCGAGCACGTGGGCTGATGACACTAGCATGCAACCCGCTTGATTCGAGATATCTTGACAAAAGGATTATATTACACGGTAAGCATTCGTATGAGGTGACACGTCATTGCGGTATTAACTTCTTTCTCTATGGGTGCCTTGGCGTGTTGCTAGACGCTAACCTTGGACTTTAGGCAGGCTTCGCCTAATGCCACTGAGAAAGAGGCCTAGAGGGTCACACACTAAGTGTGTCCATGTATCTCAGTTAAATATTAATTTAACAAGTTAAATAAAGATTATTCCCGACTGTGGTTTAATAATTATTTAAGGATGCCTGATCTCATTTATTTCGACACTAGTTATTCGAGAGAATATATTATGGATGAAATAATATTTATTAGTGAGTGATGCAGTTATATTTATTTAAGAAATAAATATCCATTACTCAAGGTCTAATAAATGTGGTGGAGGAAATAAAGGAAAGTGGAAAATAAAATTACACGCCATGTATATTAAATATACACGTCGTGTAGTTTTATGGAAAACGAGTACACGCCGTGTATTAATGATTACAAGCCGTGTAGTTTTTTCAGTCAGGATTTTGAGGTTATAATATTGTTTTATTAAATGATGTTTATTATAATCAGCATGGGCGCATATCAAGGAATTAATAATTCGAAATGGGGGTTTTCAATAAGAGTTAATGAAATAAATAAAACGTGTAACACGTTTATTTATTGTCATAACTCTATAACCTCAAACCCGATTATAAATATCCTCACAACCCCAACACTTTTCCACAAGAGAATCGTTGTGCACAACAATTTTGGAGAATTCTTTCAAGCCCGAAAGAACTCCTTCCCCCAAGAACACTCTCAAGACCGAGAGACCAAGGTTGTAGAGACCCAAAGCCTGACGTACATGGATATTACATTACTTTTGTGGAATACATAATAAATAACAAAAACAGACACACAAGGACTGTAATAGTTTAGTGTATTTGGAAACTTGGAATGTAATCTTCTAATCGTGGTGAAAGATCTTCAACATCTCCCATAAAGATCTTCCACTTTTTGTTTCCTTACCTAAAACCTTTATTTTAATCCCGGGGGAAAATAAAACATAAAAAGGGTGAGCTCAAATGCCCAGTAAGGGTAAGCATGGATAAAATAAAACATATCATATACATTTGAACTTAAAAACATGAACATAATGTTTAAACATCAAAATCTTGAGCAACGACTTAAAACATGGAAGTACATAAGGCATAGATCATAATGGAATATAAATCATGATAACATAAAATGGGAATAAAACATGTAATTGTGGCATCCATTAAGCACATGTAATGATTTCCATAGTAGCCAAGGCACTGCTTCCAAGACCATCTTAATGGACAAAGTCCCTTTCTGAATCGAGTTCACTCCTCGTTCCAGTCCTGTAATACTGAACCGGATTAACTTACCGTTCTAGCCATGTCTATCTCATAAGATGTAAATCTTTACCCAATGCATTGGAGGGAGATATAGGTCCCACCCATCTCATAATGAAATCATTCTTACTTGTGCCACAAAATAAACATACATCATTCATAAAAACCCAATAAATAAAATGGGTTTCATAAACGTCATCCCATCATCAAATAATCCATATAAAAGAAATGGATATCATTTCATAATAAGAAAAGTGAAACCATTTAAATCATAGAGACATTATACTTGAAACATAAACATATGAAATAATGTTATCTTAGATGTAAAACGGTTTTGATAAAACACTTGAAATGAATTCTTGAGGAAAATATCCTTTCTTCTTCAAAATCATTTTCTTTTCACAAAATGACATGAAATTTTAAAATTATAGGATTTTGTTTAAAATAGTCATGAAATCTTTTGTAGTAAGCTTCATGAAAATAAGGATTTATAAAACCGTAAAAATCCTTTCATGCTGTATAAGTTAAAAAACATTCTTCTCGTACTTTTGCCGAAAAAGTCAAAAAAGTACCTCGTAACGTAAAAAAAAGAAAGATTACTTACATACCATGTAGTAAAAGTCAAAAATGGTTAAAAAGGACTTTAAAAATACATGAAAACATTTTTATAAAACATGTACATGGATAATAACAATAACCCCAGTAAATACTTACGAATAAACAATCTCGGATAAGAATGAGATTGGAATATTTATCCCTTACCTTAGGTTCGATATGCTTCGTACGTATCCGAACCTCCAGTATAATGATTTAAATAATTTCATTGAATTATTACATAATCATATTCATTGTTATGATATCATATATGGTTCACTTATGACTTTATATTACCCGTTCTTTTGTAAATTCCATGTTAAAGAGCGTTTTGGGTAAAATCGTTTCATTTGTCGTACGTGTTTTGACTTGTAATTATTCATATGATTACTTAGATCATGATTACTTAATTCCTGAATATAAAACATGATTTATATATAATATATATTCAGAATATACATATATATATAATAGATCGATAAATGGAAATAAATACACCGTTCATGGAGACAGTATGCCGTACGTACGCATGAACGTTATTTTCATTTCCTCATTGAATTGAATGAAATTAATTGGATGACATACATATATATATACATAAATCCAGTATCATTATTATGTCATATATTTCATGATTACTTATTATATATACTTTATAATCATTTATGAATGGTTAATCATTGAGAATGAATCTCATCGCGTCGTGGAGACAGTATTCCGTACGTACGCACGAGCGATGATATCGTTCCCATGATCGTGGAATTTTATTGGAGTGTATGTATACTATTACAAAATCAATATCACTTTACAATAATCATATATAGTTATTATTTACACCATTATACCCATCCAAGTAAGGTGGTGGTGGAAAATAGATTACACCACGGCGTGGAGACGGTATTCCATACGTACGCACGCGTGGTGATTTCATTTTCCGTAGGATGGATAGATGGTGAAATAGGGTTGTTTCATACTTATAATAACATATCAATATATGAGCGATACTGATGTTATTACTTCATAATGAAACAACCTAAGAAGAAGAAGTGGAAGAAGAAATAAAGTTGAAAGAATCGGTAACGAACATTACCTCTTCTTTGAAGCGCCTCTTTGAGACCTCCTCTTAGGGCACTAAAATTGGTCTTTGAAGAAGACCAGGACCTCTAGGATGTTTCTAGGGAAGTGTAGAAGAGAAATTGATAGGGTTTGGCCGAGATTGAAGGATCAAAGTGGTGTGAGGAAGAGAGGGAGGAGGTGCCCTTTTATAAGGGAGGAGAGGGGCACCTTTGGAATAACAAAAAATATTATTTTATTATAAAGTCATATTCGGTTTTTAATAGCTCCAAATTGATTTATTTTGAAGATAAGGTGGGGATGGGTCGAAATAATCTCATCTAATAGAATTTATACAAGTTTAGGTCATTATATTAACCTTAACTTTTAGTTTTAACTCTTAGTAAATTAGATTGACATTTACCATGTCACTTTGTATTTTTATATTATATAGTTAATAAACTTACCATATACATCCAAGCAATCCCCAAGTGGTCCATTAATGATAAACCTATCACGATAGAAGTATCTTGGCCGAACCTTAGGTTTTTAGGAATATAATAACAATAAATAATATAATATTTGTTTTAAAAACTATTTTATGTCAATTTTGACACTATTTGGTAATTGATTTTTGTGAAAATCATAACAGAATGATTAGTTCGAACAAAGTTAATTAAATCAATAATAATATGTCATATTAACATATAAAATTATTTTAATTCATAAAAATTCTCAAATTACATTTATTTGGGTATTTATAACATCAATTATGTCAATATTTCACTAATAAGATAATTACTGCATCATCATTGTGTTATAAATAAATTAATTTATTTTAAGTCTAAAAATTACAAATAAAATACCATTATGTAGGAAATATTTTTAGCTTTCTAATTAATATTTATAGTCTAATTTATCTTATGTATAACCCTATATTAAAAATGAGTTAGTTATTAAACTTTGATTTTAACTATTTTAACCCTTCCTTAAATAAATTAATAATAAATGTCCTAATCTAATCCAAGTGGGCCTAAATGGTCATATTTTATTCCTAAGGTTGTTTTTGTCCAAATTACACTTATCCAATAGAATTAGGACATGTGTTAGGGTAATAATAATATCATTTTCACCCTTAATTACCCTATTTACTTTTAACCGTGGTAAAAAAAGTAAAAAGTTACTATTTACCAAAAATTATTTTCATCTCATTGAACCACATTTTATTCCTTGATATTAACCATGTCTCTCGGATTTTTGAAATTTCACTCACAGAAGCGGTAAAATTAAGTTTTATGAAAAATTCAGTTTTTTAACTACCACTTAGTGGTTTCACTATTCATCAAAAAATGAAAGTTTCTAGAAAAATACCAAAAATTAGGCCTAAGTTATATTTGATATTATGAATTAAAAAATGATGTCTATTTTACCAAATTAAAAACATATCAGTTGCATTAATTAATTTAAAAATTAATTCCCGTCATCAAAACAAATAGCGTGTTCTTAAGAGATAATAACTATCAAAAGATTGACACATGTTTATGTCTGGTTTAAATGTGAAATTACATCCAATGAACAACATTGTATTAAATTGTAAAAATATATTCTAAATATACTTTAAAACCACTCAAATTAATAATTTATCACTATTAATTATTTCTATTAAAAAAGTTGTTTTTAATTAAAATTTAGTTATTTTCACTATTCATCAGAATATGAAAGTTATCCGAAAAGTACCAAAATTTTACCCTAATATAATTTCGATATTCTGAATCCAAAAATGAAGTCCATTTTGAAATATAAAATTTATAAAATTTCAAAAAGTGGGTATTACTATTCATAACGGCTAGTTCATAATAATATTATAATAATATCTCGTTTAGTGAAACTCAGTATTGCGTACTACACACGCTATCGAGGAAGGTCGCGATTGTGTGTAATGAAAGAAAAGTCATGGATGCGTGTTGTGCAATCTCCTTTTGGTGTAGCGTACATCACAAGACAATAATGAAATTAAAAATAATATTTTTCATAAAATCTCGGGGTGTTACATTCTACCCCCCTTAAAATGAATTTCGCCCTCGAAATTCGTCGAGGTTATAAATGGTTTACTAATCGAAAGTTTCTTTAATAGAAACCCACATCGTAAAAAGGAATACCAAAACTTGGCTTTAAAAACTAAAGTATGAAACGTAACGGTTACCCAAATTAACTCATCACTGGGTTTCCACGTAGGAGAACATAGGTGAAAATATGGATATGGAAGAAAAATATGACCATCAAGTTCTGATGGAGAGTGGTAGAGAACATGGCTATGAAAAAGCCAACAATCACAAAGCCATAAATGTCACAACCCGTCCTCAGGGCCAATGCCGTGACTAACCCAAGCCCGCCTTCCATAGGCCAGGGGCTGGCGACTAGCACTAAGGCGTAAATCCTGGTAAAGGGAAGACATTGCCTTTGTAAAGTAAACAAGAACCACAGAGTAAGAAAGTGGAAAAAGTAAACACTAAGTAAAAACTGGTAGAATAGTAAGTGCAGAAAAGTAAAGGGGGCCGGAAATACAAGCCCACCTGTAAAGTACAACTGAAAGGGGAAAAACAGCAACTGAAAGGAAAAGCCGCAGCGTTGAGCCGTCCTCTGGGAGTCCCACCTGAAGGGTGGGTACAAAAATCCTCCACTGCTCCTCGGGTCCAGCCGACCGCTCTGAGTACGTCCCACCCAGTGGTCCATCTCCAGGTACCGTCCTGCTCCGCAAGCCTCCACCACGATCAGCGCTGTCCGTCGTCTGCAACCAACACAATGAAGTGCGGGCATAGCCCGTGCAAGGGTGAGTATAAGCTACTCAGTAGGGACCCCGAGACCCCCGAAGGTCTCCCAGAATTCACAAAGGATAAACCACAAAGGAAAGATACAATCACGAAGTAACATCCAACACGGCTTAGGTATATGCCCATACATATACCTAAGTCATCAATTCTCGCTCGGCTCCAACATCCGAGCTCAAGTACAACCCAGTCCACACAGGAAAGCAAAACATAAATCCACACAGGATAGCACAACACAATCCACAAAGGAAATAAAAACGTAAATCCACACAGGATAGCACAACCCAATCCACAAAGGAAAGCAAAACAGGGTTTCAGCTCACACAGGTATACTTCTTCAAATGACGATAGAGATGATCACTGATCCATCTAAGTCGTCGGACCCACAAAGGATCGATAGGTACTAACCCCCGGAATGACCCACAAAGGATCTGACCCAAAAAGGATCGATAGGTAACTAACCCCCGCAAAGACCCACACAGGATCAGGCCCACACAGGACCTGTAGGCGCTGACCCACACAGGACCGCTGAGTGCTGACCCACACAGGATCGGACCCACACAGGATCGGTAGCACTGACCCACCAAGGATCGCTGAGTGCTGTAGTCATCGCCGTCAAATCCACTAAGGATCTCTGCACAGTCGTCGTCGTCACAGTAGCAGTCGCAGCCAGCTCTAGGGTTCCCGCACACAGCAAGCTCGTTCAGGAGGGTCCGCTCCACGAGCCGAGAGGCTGATATATCAACTGAAACATAGTCCAGAGTTGATGTATCCAAAAGTTCTGTATCGTCAACAGGAACTCAACGTCGCAGACGGTGCGTCAATCGGACGCCCGGTCTGAGAGTTATTGGCTTTTTCGTCCCAGGGGCCCGGTTGGTTTTTAAGGCAAAACCAACCCGACCATACTCCACCTGCGTCCAAACCTTGGTCAGAGTATTCCAAAAGATTTGTCTCACTTAGAGGAATTCAACAAAGTCGACGACACGTCAATCGGACGTCCGAAGCTCAAGATATGAGCGTTTCTGCTCCGAGGGCCCGGTTGGCTTCGTGTACGAACCAACCCGGCCGAACCCAAAGTATTCTGAAACCTTGAGTGTGATATACCGAAACGACCGTATCGATCCAAGGATCGCATCTACGATGACAACACGTCGTTCAGAGGCCCGTAGCTCAAGTTATGAGAAAAAGGCCGAAAAGGTCCGGAAACGGGGGGTCTGGGCCCGGACCGACCCGGATCGACCCCCGGGGTCGGCCCGACCCGGGTCCGACCCGACCCGGGTCCGGGTCTGACCCGACCCGGGTCCGGGTCTGACCCAGTTGGGCGCGACCCGGCCCGGCCTGGGCGCGACCCAGCCCGGCTCGGCTCGGCCGAGCGGCCGAGCGGAGGAACCGCGGGGCGCACTGCCCCCGTGGGATGAGGTGTCGCGGCCCTGCGTGGGGCCGCGCTTGGTCAGTGGACGCGGCTTTGCCGTGTCCCGTGTGTCGTTGGACCCGCGCGGTCGCGGGTCTGGTCGGCTGCCGCCGCCGCGGCGGCTCCATCCGGCGACGCGCCGGCGACCCGCGCCACCGGTGGATTCCACAGGCCACCAGAGTTTCTCCGGTGGTCCGATTCCACTTCCTTCTGCACCGTGGCTCCTCCCGAGTCCCATTATTCACTGCCAGGCCCTCAAATGGCCATTGCGGCCCCATTTGTCATCGTCTGCCGTTTCGCGCACCAAGAACGAAAAAGTGCGGTGGGTTCGGACTTGTTCGTTAGTCCGCACCCATCTCGTCAGCGGTTTACAAAAAAAACATAAATCCCAGCAATTGATAAACCACGTCCCGCAATAATAATGATCCGAGAACCAACTTGTTAATTTGGTTGGTTCGCGTTCCTGCCTTGGAGGAAAACAACATGGTAAAAACATTTTCAAAATGACCCCTACCTCATAGCTGTCGTCGGACGAGAGTTCTTCGCGGAATTGACCATCGCGGTAGGAGGTGATCGTCGCGTCGCGGAAGGGCATCGCATCGTCGCGGAAGGGCGTCACACCGACGATCTCAAGCAGATGTTCGAAGATTTGTCACGGAAGAAGGGACGTCGCAGAAGAACGTCGCAGGAGGAGAATTGTTGGCGTCGCGGAACACGGCTTCACGTCATCGATCTCCGAGGGTTCGACGTTCTTCGTCGCCTTTCGTCGAAGGCCGGCGTTCTTCGCGTTCTTCTCGTTCTTCACGAAGGAGGATGAAGGACTTAAGGCTTCTGTCAAATCCTATCAACGAACAACACTCAAGAAGAAAAATGTTGGTCTTATTTTCTTAACATGCCAACAAACGAAAAAAAGATAAGAGAAGTAACAAACCATTAATTCAAAGAATTAATTCAACGAATAAAACCGCCCAATTAAAAGGAGTGTTTAATAGATTAAGAAACGCCCCAGTTGACTTTCAATTAATACGGGTTTTCGTGGGTGCGTTACTTAGCGGAAAAGAAACGGTGGGGCTCGTGCGGGCCCCAACTCACAAATATCTTACCAAGAGGGTAGGATATTTTTGGGTTCCACCCTATCCATTTCAACTCAGCTTAAGCAGCTTTAAGTGGCTTTTAAGTGGATTTAAGTGAAATAGAAATAAAGTTGTCGCACACTTTATTTTATTTCTTAACTTAACCCCAAAAATTTAAAAACCACACCCGAGCAAACGCAACTCCGGAAGAGGCGTTTCTAAGAAAATACCGGCGCTGCGATTCCATTAGTGCCCTCGGAATTTGATTCAGAGCACTGGTTCAAAAGTTAGAAAAACCCGCTTGTTCGTTCAGTGAACGTACCTGAGCCAAACTTCAGAAAATGATTCCGAGCACACCGGGCCTCGGAATCAGGTGTCGTCTGAAACTGCGTTCTTGTAAAATTCCAAAGAAAATTAAGAAAAAAATTTCCTTGAAATTTACGGGTCATTACATCACTCCCACCTCAGGGATTTACGTCCCCATAAAGATACATCAAAAGCTAGGGAAACAAATGTGGGTACTGAGCACGCATCTGAGACTCCCGCTCCCAAGTGCTCTCCTGGAGGTTCCCGTGCTACCATCTGCTGCGCACAAGAGGAATCGATCGTCCACGTAGGACTCGCTCCTGTCGATCCTCGATCTCCACCGGGACCTCCGCAAAAGTCACCCCATCATCAACGTCCAGCTCCCCATGGTCAATGATGTGTGTCGGGTCATGTACGTATCTCCTCAGCTGGGATATTTGGAAGACGTCGTGCACCCGGTGCAACTGAGGTGGTAGAGCCAGGCGATAAGCCACCTCACCAATCCTGCTGAGGACCTGGAATGGTCCGATTAAGCATGGAGACAACTTACCGCCCTGACCAAATCTCCGTAATCCACGTCGAGGTGAGACACGCAAGAAGACGTGGTCTCCATCCTCAAACTCTAGTAGCCTCCGCCTCCTGTCAGCATAAGACTTCTGCCAGCTCTGAGCTGTCCTCATCCGCTCCTGGATGACCTGGACCTTCTCTGTTGTGGCCCGGACCATCTCTGGTCCCACAAGTACTGACTCCCCAGGGTCTGTCCATCACAAAGGAGATCTGCAAGGTCTGCCGTACAACGCCTCGTATGGTGCCATCCTGATGGTGGAGTGGTAGCTGTTGTTGTACGCGAACTCCACCAAGGGTAGGTGGTCCTCCCAACTACGACCAAAGTTGAGGACACATGCGCGGAGCATGTCCTTGAGAGTATGAATGGTCCTCTCCATATGACCATCCGTCTGAGGGTGAAAGGCGGTGCTCAGACGAAGCTGCATCCCGAACGCCTCCTGCAACCCCTTCCAAATCCGGGAAGTAAAGCGAGCATCTCGATCGGAGACGATAGATGATGGCACACCATGAAGCCGTACAATCTCCTGAATGTAGAGACTCCCCAAGCTCTCCACTGAGCCCTGCTCTCTGATGGGTAAGAAGTGAGCCGACTTGGTGAGTCGGTCGACAATCACCCAAATGGAGTCGTGACCTCTGGAAGTGCTTAGAAGTCCAGTCACGAAGTCCATAGATATCCCATCCCACTTCCACTCCGGGACCTCCAAGGGCTGTACCAAACCTGCTGGTACCTGATGCTCTGCCTTCACCTGCTGGCAGGTGAGGCATTGAGAAACGAACTCTGCCACTCCCTTCTTCATGCCTGGCCACCAGTGCTTTCATCTGAGGTCCTGGTACATCTTCGCCACTCCAGGATGTACCGCCAATGGTGAAGTGTGAAACTCTCTCAGCACCTCCTCCCGTAAAGCAAGTAGTACCAAGGTACGTCCTCTAAAAAGGATGTCGTGCTCTGCTCCAAAGGAGAAACCATCAGGTTCTTGTCCTGAGGATATCTGTGCACGCCGCGTCTCATAGTCAGCGTCCCCACGCTGTACCTCTCTGACCCACTGTAGTAGTGGAGGGGTGACTGTGAGAGACTGAAGGAAGGCTGCTCCATCTCTATCCATAAAGGATATCTGCAAAGCGGCCAGCTGCTCTGTCGCCTCCTCAAGTAGCTGAATGCCCGTCCTCTTGCTGAGAGCATCAGCTACTAAATTTTCCTTCCCAGGAGTATAGACTATCTCAAAGTCATAGTCCTGGAGGAACTCGAGCCATCGCCGTTGTCTCAGGTTCAGGTCCTTCTGTGAGAAGATGTACCTGAGACTCTGGTGGTTAGAAAAGACTGTAAATCGCTCGCCCATCAGATAGTGTCGCCATGTCTTCAGAGCGAAGACCACTTCTGCTAACTCCAGGTCATGGGTAGCGTAGTTCTGCTCATGCGGCCTCAACTGACATGATCTATAGGCGATCACTGCCCGCTCCTACATCAGGACACATCCGAGTCCGGTCCCTGATGCATCGCAGTAGACTACGTACCCTACTCCATCCTTAGGCAACCTCAAGATAGGTGCGCTGGTCAATCTTTGTCTCAGCTCCTGGAAGCTCTGCTGACATCTGTCTGACCACACAAAGGGTTTCCCCTTCTTCGCGAAAGCTAAGATTGGCACCACAACTCTGGAGAAGTCTGGCACAAATCTACGATAGTATCCATCTAGTCCTAAGAAACTCCACACCTCCGACACGCTCCTGGGTGGCTCCCAAGCTAGCACTGCCTCTATCTTCGCAGGATCCACTGCAACTCCCGCCTCAAAGATGACTTGCCCCAAGAAGTGGACCTCACGTATCCAGAACTGACACTTTGAGAGATTTCCATAAAGTTGGTGCTCTCGGAGTGTGTCTAATACAACCCGTAAGTGGTAGGCGTGCTCCTCCTCAGTCACCGAGTATATAAAAATGTCTTCGATGAAGACCACGACAAATCGATCAAGGTATGGCTGAAAGATCCTGTTCATGAGGCCCATGAACACTGCTAGAGCATTGGTTACACCGAATGGCATAACCAAGAACTCATAGTGGCCATACCGACATCTAAAGTCCGTCTTCTGCACGTCCTCATCTCAAACTCTGAGCTGATGATAACCTGACCTGAGGTCTATCTTCGAGAACCACCATGCTCCCTTGAGCTGATCGAAGAGGTCATCAATCCTCGATAGTGGATACTTGTTCCTCACTGTCACCTGGTTCAGGCGACGATAGTCGACACACAGTCGCAAGCTCCCGTCCGCCTTCTTGGCGAACAATATAGGGGAAGCCCAGGGTGAAACACTAGGTCAGATGAATCCCTTGACCTTTAAGTCCTCCAACTGTACCCGTAGCTCTCAAAGCTCTGCGGGGGACATCCGATATGCTGGAGTCGATATCGGGGCTGTCCCGGGGTACAGGTCAATATAAAAGTCTACCTCTCTGCGAGGAGGTAGCCCTGGAACGTCGTCGGGAAAGACGTCCGCGTACTGATCCACCACTGCAGGAAAAATAGGACTCCGCACGTCAACTGCTCCTAGGATGAGGCTAGCCAACTGATGAGTGATGGGCTTTCCTCTCCTCTGCAGAAGTCCATCATGTGCTGTGAAGGCTCCCTTCTCACCTGTGAAGGTGAACCTGCTCCCGTTGGTGCGTACACATCGCACCTTGCGCCTAATACAGTCAATCTGTGCATGGACTGTAGATAACCAATCCATGCCCAAGATGATGTCGTAAGGCCTTGACGCCACTACAAGAAGATCCCAGCCGAAGCTCTCGCCTCCTAGAGTAAGCTCACACTGCCGGCACCAGTGCGTAATCGTCGAGTCTGCTCCCGTAGGAGTCTCTAGCCGTAAGGATCGAGCCAACGGCTCTATCGGAATCTCCGAACTCCGAACAAGGGCAGCGGCTATGAAAGAATGACTCGCTCCTGTGTCTATAAGAACTGCATCAAGGGTGGAATAGACACAGATCGTACCTCGAATCATCTCGGGAGCGCCGTGGTCATAGGCCTCCGCTGCCTGGAGCTTTGACTATCTCTGCCCGCCAGCTCCCTATGGTCGGGGCGGACCTCCTGGTGGTGGTGGTGGTAGAGCCTCAAAGCGTCTCCCACCACCTACTGCTCGGCCAGCTCCTCTGCCTCGTCTGCCTCCTCCCTGTAGACCACCACGGTCGACTCTCTGCCTTTGCCTGGGTGTCCCCTCAACCGTCTGCTGCTCCAACCAGTCCTCGGCTGCCTGGGGGTCCGTCTCCCTGCGGAACCTGGGCGGTCGCTGGCGCTGGAACTCATGCAGTGCACTAAGGCGATGTGCATCGTCAGCGGCTAGTGCTGGAAGCATCGGTGGCTCGGCGGGTAGAGGTACCGCTGGTGCCTCTGCTGTCAAAGGGCCCTGCACCGAGGCCTCGTCGCTCGGCGGGCTGTCGTCACGTACAACTCTCGGAACCCTAGCTGGCTACCGTCGTGGGGCCATCCTGAAAAGAAACAGGTGCACCATGGTCAGAACAGTATACCTGGTGAGCTGATACAAAGTAATCACAAAGAAAACTTGAAACACGCATGCAATCAATGTTTTCGTGCATTAAATCGGAAATCAGAATTTAGGGTCCTGGTGTATGGATACATCGGCCGCCGCACCAACACTGGACTCCCTAGACTGATAACCACACTCAATACGCTAAACACTATTTCTTCACATAGAAAAAGACCAGAGTCTGCGGTAGAACCAAACTCCTCTGATACCAATTTGTCACGACCCGTCCTCGGGGCCCGTGCCGTGACTACCCCAAGCCCGCCTTCCATAGGCCAGGGGCTGGCGACTAGCACCAAGGCATAAATCCCGATAAAGGGAAGGCATTGCCTTTGTAAAGTAAACAAGCACCACAGAGTAAGAAAGTGGAAAAAGTAAACACTAAGTAAAAACTGGTACAACAGTAAGTGCAGAAAAGTAAAGGGGGCTGGAAATACAAGCCCAACTGTAAAGTACAACTGAAAGGGGAAAAACAACAACTGAAATGAAAAGCCGCAGCGTCGAGCCGTCCTCTGGGAGTCCCACCTGAAGGGTGGGTACAGAAAGCCTCCACTGCTCCTCGGGTCCAGCCGACCGCTCCGAGTACGTCCCACCCTGTGGTCCACCTCCAGGTACCATCCTGCTCTGCAAGCCTCCACCACGATCAGCGCTGTCCGTCATCTACAACCAACACAACGAAGTGCGGGCATAGCCCGTGCAGGGGTGAGTATAAGATACTCAGTAGGGACCCCGAGACCCCCGAAGGTCTCCCAGAATCCACAAAGGATATACCACAAAGGAAAGATACAATCACGAAGTAAAATCCGACACAACTTAAGTATATGCCCATACATATACCTAAGTCATCAATTCTCGCTCGGCTCCAACATCCGAGCTCAAGTACAACCCAGTCCACACAGGAAAGAAAAACGTAAATCCATACAGGATAGCACAACACAATCCACAAAGGAAAGCTAAACGTAAATCCACATAGGATAGCACAACCCAATCCACAAAGGAAAGCAAAATAGGGTTTCAGCTCACACAGGTATACTTCTTCGAATGACGATAGAGATGATCACTGATCCATCTAAGTCGTCGGACCCACAAAGGATCGATAGGTACTAACCCCCTCAATGACCCACAAAGGATCTGACCCACAAAGGATCGATAGGTAACTAACCCCCACAAAGACCCACACAGGATCGGGCCCACACAGGACCTGTAGGCGCTGGCCCACACAGGACCGTTGAGTGCTGACCCACACAGGATCGGACCCACACAGTATCGGTAGCACTGACCCACCAAGGATTGCTGAGTGCTGTAGTCGTCGCCGTCGAATCCACTAAGGATCTCTGCACAATCGTCGTCGTCACAGTAGCAGTCGCAGCCAGCTCTAGGGTTCCCGCACATAGCAAGCTCATTCGGGAGGGTCCGCTCCACGAGTCAAGAGGCTGATACATCAACTGATACATAGTCCAGAGTTGATGTATCCAAAAGTTCCGTATCGTCAACAGGAACTCAACGTCGCAGACGGCGCGTCAATCGGATGCCCGGTCTGAGAGTTATTGGCCTTTTCGTCCCAGGGGCCCGGTTGGGTTTTAAGGAAAAACCAACCCAACCGTACTCCATCTACGTCCAAACCTCGGGTGGAGTATGCCAAAAGATCCGTCTCACTTAGAGGAATTCAACAAAGTCAACGACACGTCAATCAGACGTCCAAAGCTCAAGATATGAGTGTTTCCACTCCGAGGTCCTGGTTGGCTTCGTGTACGAACCAACCCGGATAAACCCAAAGTATTCCGAAACCTTGAGTGTGATATACCAAAACGACCGTCTCGATCCAAGGATCGCATCGCCGCTGACGGCGCGTCGTTCGGAGGCCCGTATCTCAAGTTATGATCAAAAGACCGAAAAGGTCCGGAAACGGGGGGTCTGGGCCCGAACCGACCCGACCCGCCCTAGGTCGGGCCGAACTGGGTCGACCTGACCTGGTTGGGTGCGACCTGGTCCGGCCAGGCGGCCCGACCCGGCCTGGGCGCGACCCGGCCCGGCGGGTCGGCCCAGCTCGGCTCGACCGAGCGGAGGAACCGCGGGGCGCGCTGCCCCCGCAGGATGGGGTGCCGCGGCCTCGCGTGGGGCCGCACTTGGTCAACGGACGCGGATTTGCCGCGTCCCATGTGTCGCCGGACCCGCGCGGTCGTGAGTCTGGTCGGCCGCCGCGACCCGCGCCGCCGGTGGATTCCGCGGGCCACCGGAGTTTCTCCAGTGGTCCGATTCCACTTCCGTCTGCGCCGTGGCTCCTCCTGGGTCCCATTCTTCACTGCCAGGCCCTCAAATCGCTATTGCGGCCCCGTTTGTCATCGTCCGCCATTTCGCGCACCAAGAACGAAAAAGTGCGGTGGGTTCGGACTTGTTCGTTAGTCCGCACCCATCGCGTTAGCGGTTTTAAAAAAAACATAAATCCCAGCAATTGATAAACCACGTCCCATAGTAATAATGATCCGCTAACCAACTTGTTAATTTGGTTGGTTTGCGTTCCTGCCTTGGAGGAAAACAACATGGTAAAAACATTTTCAAAACGACCCCTACCTCGTAGCTGTCATCGGACGAGAGTTCTTCGCGGAATTGACCGTCGCGGTAGGAGGCGATCGTCGCGTCGCGGAAGGGCGTCACGTCGTCGCGGAAGGGCGTCGCGTCGACGATATCAAGCAGATGTTCGAAGATTTGTCGCGGAAGAAGGGACGTCGCAGAAGAACGTCTCAGGAGGAGAATCACTGGCGTCACGGAATACGGCGTCGCGTCGTCGATCTTCGAGGGTTCGGCGTTCTTCGTTTCCTTTCATCGAAGGCCGGCGTTCTTCGCGTTCTTCGCAAAGGAGGATGAAGGACTTAAGGCTTCTGTCAAATCCTCTCAACGAACAACACTCAAGAAGAAAAATGTTGGTCTTATTTTCTTAACATGCCAACAAATGAAAAAAAGATAAGATAAGTAACGACCCATTAATTCAAATAATTAATTCAATGAATAAAACCGCCCAATTAAAAGGAGCGTTTAATAGATTAAGAAATTCCCCAGTTGACTTTCAATTAATAGGGGTTTTCGCGGGTGCGTTACTTAGCGGAAAAGAAACGGTGGGGCTCATGCAGGCCCCACCTCACAAATATCCTACCAAGAGGGTAGGATATTTTTGGGTTCCACCCTATCCGCTTCAACTCAGCTTAAGCAGCTTTAAGTGGCTTTTAAGTGGCTTTAAGTGAAATAGAAATAAAGTTGTCGCACACTTTATTTTATTTCTTAACTTAACCCCAAAAATTTAAAAACCACACCCGAGTAAACGCAACTCCGGAAGAGGCATTTCTAAGCAAATACCGGTGCTGCGATTCCATCAGTGCCCTCAGAATTTGATTCCGAGCATCGATTCAAAAGTTAGAAAAACCCGCTCGTTCGTTCACTGAACGTACCCAAGCCAAACTTCAGAAAATGATTCCGGGCACACCGGGCCTCGTAATCAGGTGTCGTCTGAAACTGCATTCTTGTAAAATATCAAAGAAAATTAAGAAAAAAATTCCTTGAAATTTACGGGTCTTTACAATAAATTTGTGATGATATAAGTTACCATCTGATTCATCGGATATAAGAGCACTAGGACAACATATTTGGTTTTCAAGACCATTTCCCTAAAGTTGATGAAATTGGATTTAGAATAAATAATTTCGTGATTTTGGTACAGTCTCACCATTGGTCGTTATTTGGACAATTTCCACTTCATCTCTTTAAAGAAATGAAGTTGAATTTGTCATTCGTGGTGTGTTAGCAGATCATGTGATAGAATGATGGGTCATTCCATCTGTCTCAAACAAAATGTTAGAAAAGTTATCAAAAAATACATAAGTCCATCTATAGTGAGATTAATTATATATGGTTCCTAAAATGGACTTATACTTCATATATCATATTGTTTAATATAATAAAACTAGTTTCTACTAAACAGGGACTTCCTGTAGGCTAGTGGTAGGCGATAAAGGCCAGTCACACTTCGGTTGTGGGTTCGATTCCCACAGCCTTGTCCGAAGCGATGGGATGTCACCCATCCTGCAGGTTGTCCTTTTTCTAAAACTATATTACTATAACATCCCATCAATAATATCGAAAAAACTTCTATCCTTAAACAGTACTAACTTATGTCCAACATAATCCATTCCAATCTTTAGGCTTATCTAAAATACTTCGGTCCAAGCTCATTGTATAAAGAAAATGATTACTTGAAATTTCATAAACCAAGCATGTGAATACCATCATTTATCCCCCATATATCTTGTTGTTCACATTCCAATCACATGAATACCTTAATCATGTATTCTCTTGAAAAATGAATACCCATTAAACCATAGTGAAAACATGAATGCTGCCAAAAGTTAACTCTTTCCACATACCAAAATCCAAAAATTCTATATACTCAAACCATGATACAACCTTCTCCTTATATCAATCATGAGCCCATTAATACTATAAAATATTTAATTTTCTCTTTATCCCTTCATTATGCGCATATCTTCTACTTTCAAAAAATATCTGAATAACCTTTCATGGTTACTAGTACCATTAATCATACACTTTCAAAAATTAAGGAAAGACAACAGTGTAAAAATTCTTATATTTCTCTTTATTCCATAGTACCATGAGATTACTTATACAAAATTACACTTGATAAACATGTAATCATTCCACTACCTTCTTAAACCATTGACCGAGCTTCAACAATTCTTTCATCTCACATATCATTTGTAGTCTCTTCATCATCAACATAAATACTACCCATACAACCATACTGATTCTCTTCATGAGACTTTCCCTTAGGGAATTGGTTTGCATAATTCCCGTACATTCCACATTTAAAACATTTAACCATTGTTTATGTCGTAGCAATACCATTATCCTCATCCATGGTATTAACTGAACCTTTTCCTTTGAACTTACTGACTTTTTGTCCTTCTTTTCCACACCCAAAGCATCTTCCAGTTCCTTTGAAACAATCTCCCCGATGCCTCTTCCCACATGATTTACATGAGGGAAATTGAAATTTATTTCCTCTATGATCATCATGAAACTCCATCTTTCTCTTATTATCTGAGTCGGGAAACTTACCAAAGTTGAGATTATTGATCATATTATGAGATTGCTGATTAGGCATAATAACGATGTTTGGACTTCCAAATCCCGTTTCATTTGGTTTCTCATGAAGAATATCATTCCATTGTCCATAATATCCTCCATTATCATGAATCTTCCTATTTCCAGCCATTTTCTAAAACCCAAAAATAATAGTGTGAGAGACAAAAATCATGCTAGGGAAAACAACATATTAAAGGGGGAGCACCCTCAATATCTAACATCTTAGGTTAAATTCTAAGATCGTTACCATAGTTCTTGGACTATATCCTATACATATACTTATCCTTAGGGACATCCCTAGACATACCTTAGAAATATCTCTAGGGATCTCACTAACGTTTTCGCATCCTAGTTTCCA
Organism: Viscum album; assembly: GCA_963277665.1. NCBI lineage: Eukaryota > Viridiplantae > Streptophyta > Magnoliopsida > Santalales > Viscaceae > Viscum > Viscum album. Next base: position 591,616,896 of record OY728142.1, on the reverse strand, counting down.
AAGGTTGACTAAACATTTCCTTTGATACCAACTGTAGAGACCTGAAGCCTAATGTACATGGATATTACATTACTTTTGAGGAATACATAATACATAATAAAAACAGACACACAAGGACTGTAATAGTTTAGTGTCTTTGGAAACTTGGAACGTAATCTTCTAATCGTGGTGAAAGATCTTCAACATCTCCCATAAAGATCTTCCACTTTTTGTTTCCTTACTTAAAACCTTTATTTTAATCCTGTGGGAAAATAAAACATAAAAAGGGTGAGCTCAAATGCTCAGTAAGGGTAAGCATGGATAAAATAAAACATACCATATACATTTGAACTTAAAAACATGAACATAATGTTTAAACATCAAAATCTTGAGCAACGACTTAAAACATGGAAGTACATAAGGCATAGATCATAATGGAACATAAATCATGATAACATAACATGGGAAAAAACATGTAATTGTGGAATCCATTAAGCACATGTAATGATTTCCATAGTAGCCAAGGCATTGCTGCCAAGACCATCTTAATGGACAAAGTCCCTTTCTGAATCGAGTTCACTCCTCGTTCCAGTCCTGTAATACTGAACCAGATTAACTTACCATTCCAGCCATGTATATCTCATGAGATATAAATCTTTACCCAATGCATTGGAGGGAGATATAGGTCCCACCCATCTCATAATGAAATCATTCTTACTTGTGCCACAAAATAAACATACATCATTCATAAAAACCCAATAAATAAAATAGGTTTCATAAACGTCATCCCATCATCACATAATCCATATAAAAGAAATGGATATCATTTCATAATAAGAAAAGTGAAACCATTTAAATCATAGAGACATTATACTTGAAACATACACATTTGAAATAATTTTATCTTAGATGTAAATTTTTTTTGATAAAACACTTGAAATGAATTCTTGAGGAAAATATCCTTTCTTCTTCAAAATCATTTTCTTTTCACAAAATGACATGCAATTTTAAAATAATAGGATTTTGTTTAAAATAGTCATGAAATATTTTTTAGGAAGCTTCATGAAAATAAGGCTTTATAAAACCGTAAAAATCCTTTCATGCCGTATAAGTTAAAAAACATTCTTCTCGTACTTTTTCTGGAAAAGTCAAAAAAGTACCTCGTAACGTAAACAAAAGAAAGATTCCTTACATACCATGTAGTAAAAGTAAAAAATGGTTAAAAAGGACTTTAAACATACATGAAAACATTTTTATAAAACATGTACATGGATAATAACAATAACCCCAGTAAATACTTACGAATAAACAATCTCAGATAAGAATGAGATTGGAATATTTATCCATTACCTTAGGTTCGATATGCTTCGTACGTATCCGAACCTCCAGTATAATGATTTAAATAATTTCACTGACTTATTACATAATCATATTCATTGTTATGATATCATATATGGTTCACTTATGACTTTATATTACCCGTTCTTTTGTAAATTCCATGTTAAAGAGCGTTTTGGGTAAAATCGTTTCATTTGTCGTCCGTGTTTTGACTTGTAATTATTCATATGATTACTTAGATCATGATTACTTAATTCCAGAATATAAAACATGATTTATATATAATATATATTCAGAATATACATATATATAATAGATCGATAAATGGAAAGAAATACACCGTTCATGGAGACGGTAGGCCGTACGTACGCATGAACGTTGTTTTCATTTCCTCATTGAATTGAATGGAATTAATTGGATGACATACATATATATATACATAAATCCAGTATCATTATTATGTCATATATTTCATGATTACTTATTATATATACTTTATAATCATTTATGAATGGTTAATCATTGAGAATGAATCTCATCGCGTCGTGGAGACGGTATTCCGTACGTACTCACGAGCGATGATATCGTTCCCATGATCGTGGAATTTTATTGGAGTGTATGTATACTATTACAGAATCAATATCACTTTACAATAATCATATATAGTTATTATTTACACCATTATACCCATCCAAGTAAGGTGATGGTGGAAAATAGATTACACCACGACGTGGAGACGGTATTCCGTACGTACACACGTGTGGTGATTTCATTTTCCGTAGGATGGATAGATGGTGAAATAGGGTTGTTTCATACTTATAATAACATATCAGTATATGAGTGATACTGATGTTATTACTTCATAATGAAACAACCTAATAAGAATAAGTGGAAGAAGAAATAAAGTTGAAAGAATCGGTAACAGACATTACCTCTTCTTTGAAGCGCCTCTTTGAGACCTCCTCTTAGGGCACTAAAATTGGTTTTTGAAGAAGACCAGGACATCTAGGATGTTTCTAGGGAAGTGTAGAAGAGAAATTGACAGGGTTTGGCCGATCTTGAAGGCTCAAAGTGGTGTGAGTAAGAGAGGGAGGAGGTTCCCTTTTATAAGGGAGGAGAGGGGCACCTTTGGAATAACTAAAAATATTATTTTATTATAAAGTCATATTCAGTTTTTAATAGCTCCAAATTGATTTATTTCGAAGATAAGGTGGGGATGGGTCGAAATCCTATCATCCAATAGAATTTATACAAGTTTAGATCATTATATTAACCTTAACTTTTAGTTTTAACTCTTAGTAAATTAGATTGACATTTACCATGTCACTTTGTATTTTTATATTATATAGTTAATAAACTTACCATATACATCCAAGAGACCCCCAAGTGGTCCATTATCGATAAAACTATCATTATAGAAGTATCTTGGACGAACCTTAGGTTTTTAGGAATATAATAACAATTAATAATATAATATTTGTTTTAAAAACTATTTTATGTCAATTTTGACACTATTTGGTAATTGATTTTTGTGAAAATCATAACAGAATGATTAGTTAGAAAAAAGTTAATTAAATAAATACTAACATGTCATATTAACATAAAAAATTATTGGAATTCATAAAAATTCTCAAATTACATTTATTTGGGTATTTATAACATCAATTATGTCAATATTTCATTAATAAGATAATTACGACATCATCATTGTGTCATAAATAAATTAAATTATTTTAGATCTAAAAATTACAAATAAAATACCATTATGTAGGAAATCTTTTTAGATTTCTAATGAATATTTATAGTCGAATTTATCTTATGTATAACCCTATATTAAAAATTATTTATTTATTAAACTTTGATTTTAACTATTTTAACCATTCTTTAAATAAATTAATAATAAATGTCCTAATATAATCCAAGTGGGCCTAAATGGTCATATTTTATTCATAAGGTTGTTTTTGGAAGAATTACACTTATCCAATAGAATTAGGACATGTGTTAGGGTAATAATAATATCATTTTCACCCTTAATTACCCTATTTACTTTTAACCGTGGTAAAAAAAAGTAAAAAGTTACTATTCACCAAAAATTATTTTCATCTCATTGAACCAAATTTTAGTCCTTGATATTAACCGTGTCTCTCGGATTTTTGAAATTCCACTCACAGAAGTGGTAAAATTAAGTTTTATGAAAAATTCAGTTTTTTAACTACCACTTAGTGGTTTCACTATTCATCAAAAAATGAAAGTTTCCAGAAAAATACCAAAAATTAGGCCTAAGCTATATTTGATATTATGAATTCAAAAATGATGTCTATTTTACCAAATTCAAAACATATCAGTTGCATTAATTAATTTAAAAATTAATTCCCGTTGTCAAAACAAATAGCGTGTTCTTAAGAGATAATAACTATCAAAAGATTGACACTTGTTTATGTCTGGTTTAAATGTGAAATTACATCCAATGACCAAAATTGTATTAAATTGTAAAAATATATTCTAAATATACTTTAAAAACACTCAAATTAATAATTTATCATTATTAATTATTTCTATTAAAAAATTTGTTTTTAATTAAAATTTAGTAATTTTCACTATTCATCAGAATATGAAAGTTATCCGAAAAGTACCAAAATTTCACCCTAAGCTAATTTAGATATTCCGAATCAAAAAATGAAGTCCATTTTGAAAGATAAAATTTATAAAATTTTAAAAAGTGGTTATTACTATTCATAACGGCTAGTTCATAATAATATTATAATAATATCTCGTTTAGTGAAACTCGGTATTGCGTACTACACACGCTATCGAGGAAGGTCGCGATTGTGTGTAATGAAAGGCAAGTCAGGGATGCATGTTGTGCAAGCTCCTTTTTGTGTAGCGTACATCATCAGACATTAATGAAATTAAAAAGAATATTTTTCATAAAATCTTGGGGTGTTACAAAGGTGATCGAAGGCGGACATCGCAAGCGAAGGTTCTTCCACGCTAGCACCCAGAGATACCTTCGGTGACGTCCGAAGATACGTGGCACACGTGTAGATCACTACTAGAGGAATCCTACACTTGGATTCTATGACGCAACGATGGATCACATGATCGTGACCGAAGACATCAACGAAGAAAGAATTCCACCAAAGTAATTCTTGTGAATTAATTAAATTAATTATAACCAACATATGATGATCCTATCTTTATGGTTCTGGGATTCCCCATTAAGTTTTTCTTTCCTCGTTCTATTCCAAAGATTTGGCGTTTTACATCGTGACAGATCTCGGATTGAACGTTGTTTAATGTTAAAATTAAAGTTGGGAAAACCCACCAACGCGCTTCCGCTGTGCCCGGAACCTACAAGTGGTATCAGAGAGGATCATATAATTGATTATAATTATTTAGTTTTTTTTGATGTTTTACGCATTTAATAATTTTGTTGTTTCAATTCAAGTTTAATCGTTCTGGAAATATGAATCTCGAGATCTGTTCCTCCACCCTCGTTTCTCGTTCACCTCATAGAAATGAATTTTTATTTTAATTTTGATTAAAATAAAATAGAGGAACTCATCCGGAGGAGCCAAACGTTTCTGGCCGTATAACACCAGAATACACGGTGTGTATTCGGAAGTACACGCCGTGTAGTCTAGGTTGAATGCATTGACTGATCCGCCAAATCAGGCCGTGTATTGGAGTATAGCTATGTCATTTATGACACCATGTGTTGAACAGGAACAAGTGGCACACAGTTTCTGGATTACACGCCATGTGGTCCAACTAAACACGGTGTGTAGTTTCTTCGGGTTCGGGTTGGACCTGTACCCCGTACACGGCTTGCCCGGCTGGAAATTGGGTAACGCGGAAACTACACGGTGTGTGTCCCACAGAACACGCCATGTACTCTGAATTTTTTTGAAGTACATTAACATGCCCTTTCCCCGGGTGTGTACTTCGGATGGACGATGAAGAAAAGTACACACTGTGTAGTTGGAACTACACATCGTGTACTCACCTAAATTATGAAGATTTATTAAAATTTATTATTATATTATACAAACCCTTGAGACGTGTACCATGGTGCAGGCGTAAAGCTGAGGCACAACATGTGATAGGTGTTTTATATATATGTGTTTAATTTAACATCTACGTAATGAATAGGAATTCACCGGGTTTCCTCCAAGGTACAAGTTACGTACAAGGATAATTTTAAATGAATTTATTTATTTAAAATTATGATGGATGAGAATTTCAAGGAAGTTTAGAAAATTGTTTAAGATAAAAGGATTGATTAATTAAAGATAATTAATTGATTTGAGCATGATTTATCTTAAACAAGAATAATTAAAGAATTGAATGCTAGTTTTATTTATGCGTAAATATCGTTGCATGTATGGATGATCATGAGCTAGACTGAGACCTTTGTATGTGAATGGTTTCTTTTAATTTATTTATTTAAATTAAATTTATTGGCCTACGAGCCATCTCCTCATTAATATGTAGGGCCTACGCGCCCAAGGATTCTTTTATGTAAAAACCCCTTTTTACCCCTCACCTGCATGTGAGATAAATGCATATGTAATGGATGGAGCTCCCAAGATAGTGGAGGTGGCTCAAGTCAGGAGCCAAGGTGAAACCAATCCAAGGAGATACAAAGGTGGATAGGTGGAAAGCTGTAAACATGAACCCGAAAGGTTCAAGGTGTTTCTCCCCTAGGTCTTAGGTTAGTTTATCAACCACTAGATAAACTAACCAATAGAAAAAGCTCATGATCATACCATTTATTTTATTTCTGTCAGTTTCATGGTTTATTTATTGTGGGTGTGTTGTCACGATCACACAATTAATGAATTAAACGAGAATGCAAGATGGAACTAAAATAAAACCGACTTATACGTAAATATTATCTTAGACATGGTTAATCACTTAAGTATATCCCAATTAATATTAAAAAGCATGTAATAAAAGATAATAAATTGGAAATTTACGTATAAGGATAAAATCCCTCAAAAGAAATATTAAGTCGGTATAGCCTTCCATAATCTTGGTTAGAATCGAACCATAGTTAAAAGTTCTTGACCAACCCTAGTTGGGGTGCTTTCAATTATCAGGGAATTCTGATTCAAGGTTTTGGGTTGACTTGACTTGGTTCGCATCAAGGGTTGACTTCCACAATAGGACTTGGTGTGACCAAGAGGCAAAGGTTGAGGAAATCCAAAATAAAAGGATTTCAGGATTGGGGAGTCCACTCAGCGGATCAAGGAGCTGTGAGTTAATGCAGTTGGCATTTGGAATGACTACCTAAAACCCTTAAAGTTGCTTGACCAACCCTAGTTGGGGTAATGCAAAGGGAAATATAGATCCTTGCCACTAAAATATTCAGGCAACCGAATATTCCGGAGTCAATGGTGAGGGATATTGTATTTCGATAAAATAGTTAGATACTAATAAGTATTTATTTATTTATTTGTATTAGTTTTTTAATAAAGTACTAAAACTTTTCTCATCTTAATTTTTAGAAATGAAAAAATTACTTCAAACATATCATTGTGAACCATACTCGAGAAGGAAAACCTTCTCACCGACACCAATTTCCAAGAGTGGTAGAGGCGTTTACGCGTCATCCTTCGCCATGAAAGGAAATTGTATGTTCTAGAAGATCCTATTCTAGTTGCACCTGGGAAAGAGGCCAGTGATGAGGAATGATCTCTCTATATGAAACACATGGATGATGCCACAAATGTCCAGTGTTTCATGCTATCGGCCATGTCCAATGAGCTCTTGAAGCAATATGAAAACATGGACGCGTATAGCATGATGTCTCACCTTAAGGATCTCTACCAAGAGAAGGCGAGATAGAAGAGGTATGAGATCTCCAATGCTTTGTTTACAACTAAGCTTGGAGATTCTGTGCCAGATGGGCCTCATGTAGTCAAGCTTATTGGCTACATTGAACGCCTGGACATCTTAGGGATTAAATTCCTGGATGAGTTGCGTACAGATATCATCCTATCATCACTTCCCAAGACCTTCTCTAGCTTCATTGTCAATTATAACATGATTGGAAATGAGAAGAGTCTATCGGAGCTTCTGAACTTGATTCTCCAGGTAGACAAGGACATGGGGTGTGACAAACCTGCAGTCCTTATGGTGAACAAGAAAAGGAAGGACAAGGAAAATGGGCCAAATACTTATAAACGGTCTGAAGCCCCCGAGCACTTTTCCTCTAAGAAGGGGAAGATCCAGAGGTAGGGCAAGGAATGGGAGGCGGTGTGTTTTTCATGTGGTAAGCAGGGCCACTGGAAGAGGAACTACACCCAGAAGCGTGGGGACGCTAAAGGTGCACTCGTTTTCGAGTGTAATCTTTCCATTTCTACACATTGGGTATTAGATACATCTTGTGGGGATCACATCTGTATTAAAATGAAGGAACCAATTATATTTAGAAAGATTTCCAGAGGAGAGGTGGACCTTCGAGATGCCAATGACGCAAGGCTGGATGTGTTGGCTATTGGCGATTACCACCTATTACCGCCGAATGGGATGATTCTGGTTTTACATAACTGTTATTATGTTCCTAGTGTTACCAATAACATAATTTCTGTATCTTGTTTGGATATGGATGGTTTTTTTTTTCAAATTTGGAAATAAGGGTTGTCTCTTTTATAAGAATAACATATGTTATGGTATGTCACATTTAAATAATGGTTTTCATGTATTAAATTACAAAAACCAAGTGTTGGCAATCGATAACGAAACAAACTCACATGACTCATACATCACCCAATTGTGGAATCATCGTCTCGGTCATGTGAACGAGAAGCGCTTGACAAAGCTATACCAAGATGGCTATTTAGACTATACTGAGCTAAAACCACTTGATAGATGTCACGCTTGTTTACAAGTAAAAATGACCAAGCCACCTTTTAGTGGACAGGGTGAAAGGGCGATAGAGCTTCTAGGATTGGTACAGACAGATGTGTGTGGACCATTTCCAGTAGAAGCTAGAGGTGGATATTCTTACTTCATTACTTTTACTGATGATTTGAGTAGATATGGCTATGTCTACTTAATGAGGTATAAGTTTGAGGCCTTAGAGAAATTTAAGGAATTCAAGAATGAAGTAGAGAATCATCTTGGTAAGAAGATAAAGAAACTTCGATCGGATCGAGGTGGAGAATATCTGAACCAAGAGTTCATCGATCTTCTACGGGAGTCTAGGATTCTATCTCATCTCACTCCTCTTTATACACCACAGTGGAACGGTGTTAGTGAAAGGAGGAACCGCACCTTGTTGGAAATGGTGAGGTCGATGATGAGTCATGCAGATCTTCCATTATCCTTTTGGGGATATGCATTACAAACTGAAGCATACACATTAAACCGAGTACCAACTAAGGCGGAAAATGGAATTCCCTCCGAGCTATGGAATGTAAAGAAACCCATTTTGTCGCACACACGTGTATGGGGATGAGAGGCATTTGTTAAGGCCTCCTTAGGAAACAAACTATCACCCTGGGGCACAAGGTGTATCTTTATAGGATATCCCAAGGAAACAAAAAGATATTACCTATATAACTCTTCAGACCAGAAAGTGACTGTCTCCAGACAAGAAGTCTTTCTTGAGAGGGATCAAATCATCAAGAAGGACAGTGGGAGAAAGATTGACTTCTATGAAGTTGATGCTCAAGATACACATGAGTTGTTACAGGAACAAGTTCCACAAGTCCCCATGGAAGAGGTTCCAGAAACACAAGTACTGCTTAGGAGCTCAAGAGAGGTAAGGGAATCAGAGAGATTTGGTTTCCTAGTCACCGAGGATGGTGAATCATTATTATTGGACAATGATGAACCTCTATACTACAAGGAAGCAGTAGAAAGCTCAGAAGCTGCAAGATGGCTAGAAGCTATGAATTCTGAGATGGATTCCATGTATCAGAACCAAGTCTGGGTTCTGGTCGATGAGCCAGTTGATGTAAAGCCTGTTGGATGCAAATGGGTATTCAATAGAAAGATGGACATGGAAGGTCAAGTTAGCACCTATAAAGCAAGGCTAGTGTCTAAAGGGTTCAGACAACGTCAAGGAATTGACTATGATGAAACCTTTTCACCAGTTTCCATGTTTAAATCCATAATAATCATACTTGCCATAGCATCTTACCATGACTATGAGGTTTGACAGATGGATGTCAAAACAGAATTCCATAACGGGAACCTTCAGGAAGATGTCTATATGACACAACCAGAAGGGTTTGTGACACCAGGTAAAGCCAAATGAGTTTGCAAGTTGAAGAAATCCATTTATGGATTAAATCAAGCATCCAGGTCATGGAACATTCGATTTGATGAAGCCATAAAGGAATTTGGGTTTATTAAGAATGAATGTGAGCCATGTGTTTATAAGCGGTTTAATGGGAATGCAATCGTTATCCTAGTAGTATATTTTGACGACATATTGCTTATTGGAAATGATGTACCAGTCTTACAGTCAGTTAAGGAATGGTTGAACAAGTGTTTATCCATGAAGGACTTGGGTGAAGCAACCTACATTCTAGGGATCAAGATCATTTGTGAAAGATCCAAGAGGCTGCTTGGACTAAGTCAGAGTACATACATTGACCAGATACTAAAGAGATTTAGTATGGAACAATCCAAGAGGGGATTGGTTCCAGTGTTACATGGACTAAATCTTTCTAAGAAAATGTTTCCTTAGACACAACAAGAGAAAGATATAATGAGTAATATCCCATACACTTCGGCTATAGGATCCATCATGTATGCCATGTTATGTACCAGGCTTGATGTTGCCTATGCACTGAGCATGGTAGGCAGATATCAAGCAGATTTAGGAGAACAACATTGGACTGCTGTTAAGACTATCCTTAAGTATCTGAGAAGAACTAAGGATATGTTCCTGGTGTATGGAGGAGATGTGGAGATTTTCATCAGAGGGTATGATGATGCTGGTTTTCAGACAGATTTGAATGATCTGAAGTCGCAATCTGGATATGTTTTCAATATCAATGGAGGAGATGTGAGCTGGAAGAGTTCAAAGAATCCAGTTTTCGCCGATTATACAGCGGAGTCCGAATATATAGCGGCTTATGATGTAGCCAAGGAAGCCTTCTGGATTCAGAACTTTGTCCAGGATCTTGATGTGGTGCCTAGCAGTAAAGATCCCATTACATTGTATTGTGATAATACTGTAGAAGTGGCTCTTGCGAAAGAACCAAGGTCACATAAACGGACAAAGCATATACTCCGAAAGTATCACCTCTTGAGGGATTTATATCAAAGGGGTGAAGTTGCAGTGAGCAGAGTGTCCACAGAAGAGAACATGACATACCCCATGACTAAAGGCCTATCTCAGCAGAAGCATGAATATCATGTGAGAGCTAGCGAGTTAAAGGTTTTTAGCAGTTGGCTCTAGTCCAAGTGGGACTCTGTTGGAATTGGTGGCCTATAAAAAACTACTTTGTACTTTATTCATTAATAAAAGCCTTATCATATCTTGATTGTTCTTCTGCGTGACAATGCATGTGATAATGTCCTAAGGATAGATGTTGCATTAAAGGGTCATAGTGGATCCCTTCAATGATGAGAACCCGGAAGTGCCATAACACTGTTCTTGAATATATGTTCTATGGCCGGATGATATTATTTGAGGGACACAAATAATACAGGCCATTAGGGGTGAGGACTCATAAAACTTTGAGGCATCATCTCATGGTGTGCGCCCTTGGTAATATCCAGGAGGATATTATGAGAACAAGACCCGCCAGTAGGAAATCCACATTTCATAGTGTCATCGGATGTTCCTTTCTAAGGACGTGTGTATTGATCCTTAGACTTTAAGATTATTATTAATGGGTATTACAACTCGCGCACTTAGATGTATTGACGAAAACTGTGATGACACACTGTTCACAGTGAGGTAGGATATGTTGGGTGCGTCACGAGTAATACTGCATTAATAGATAATGCGAGAAAGGATTCGTCCCTTCTGTTCCATAACAGAAGTAGATATCTCAGGACCTTTGATGGAATTGATATAGCCTAAATAAATCCATGGCCATGGTAAGGTATGGGCGAGTTCGAATCCGGAAAGTCAAAGAAAGAATAATCGAGCACATGGGTTGATGACACTAGCATGCAACCCGCTTGATTCGAGATATCTTGACAAAGGGATTATATTATATGGTAAGCATTCGTATGAGGTGACACGTCATTGAGGTATTAACTTCTTTCTCTATGGGTGCCTTGGTATGTTGCTAGATGCTAACCTTGGACTTTAGGCAGGCTTCGCCTAATGCCACTGAGAAAGAGGCCTAGAGGGTCACACACTAAGTGTGTCCATGTATCTCAGTTAAATATTAATTTAACAAGTTAAATAAAGATTATTCCCGACTGTGGTTTAATAATTATTTAAGGACGACTGATCGCATTTATTTCGACACTAGTTATTCGTGAGAATATATTGTGGATGAAATAATATTTATTAGCGAGTGATGTAGTTATATTTATTTAAGAAATAAATATTCATTACCCAAGGTCTAATAAATGTGGTGGAGGAAATAAAGGAAAGTGGAAAATAAAATTACACGCCGTGTATATTAAATATACACGCCGTGTAGTTTTATGGAAAACGAGTATACGCCGTGTAGTTTTTTCAGTCAGGATTTTGAGGATATAATATTGTTTTATTAAATAATGTTTATTATAATCAGCATGGGCGCATGTCAAGGAATTAATAATTCAACATGGGGGTTTTCAATAAGAGTTAATGAAATAAATAAAACGTGTAATGCATTTATTTATTGTCATAACTCTATAACCTCAAACCCAATTATAAATATCCTCACAACCCCAACACTTTTCCACAAGAGAATCATTATGCACAACAATTCTGGAGAATTCTTTCAAGGATGAAAGAACTCCTTTCTCCAAGAACGCTCTCAAGACCGAGAGACTAAGGCGATCGAAGGCGAACATCGCAAGCGAAGGTTCTTCTGCGCTAGCACCCGGAGATCCCTTCGGCGACGTCTGGAGATATGTGGCACACGTGTGGATCACTGCTAGAGGAATCCTACACTTGAATTCTATGACGCAACGACGGATCACAGGATCGTGACCGAAGACATCAACGAAGAAAGAATTCCACCAAGGTAATTCTTGTGAATTAATTAAATTAATTATAACCAACATTTGATGATCCTATCTCTATGGTTCTAGGATTCCCTCTTAAGTTTTTCATTCCTCATTCTATTCCAAAGATTCTGCGTTTTACATCGTGACAGATCTCGGATTGAACGTTGTTTAATGTTAAAATTAAAGTTGGGAAAACCCACCAACGTGCTTCCGCTGCGCCCGGAACCTACAATATTTTCATGTGAAAATTATATTTCATGGCTTGTTGAACTTGTTTGAGCATAAGAGGGAAACCCAGGTATCTAGGTGTGTAGACATATACTAGTATGCTAGTGATCTCATGGGGTTTGGCCTTAGTTTCACGTAGCAATATTGATGCTTACAACACTAACTAAAATATGATGATGATGATGGCAGACCACTAGGTTATGGGTATGTTCCCTACTAGTGGCTCATGCACGAGAACAGATATTTGTGATGGTTACTTTCACCGGGATACGAGGTACCTGGGACCCACAACGAGCTAGTGCATAGGGGTTATTTCCCATTGCTCGTGTTCATTAGATGTTTTGTTCTTACCGTTGGCATACAATACGATTGGCTGAAAAAATTCAACAGCTTTGGATTTTATTTTAAAATTTTTGACTCTTTAAATTAGCCCACTTGAAAACTATTTTTAGTCAAGGTTGCATCTTTTAGAAATTGTAACTAGCATTTCATGTTTTTGAAAAATCACATGCTTTTCATCTTTAAATGTTTATCACATGGAATCTATTAGTGGTGGTATCCTACTGAGCTTTTGTAACACCTCATAATGATAAAGGATTAAATGACTAAATGATATGACTCATGTCAACAAGGTGCACCTTCCTTTTTGGGATCCTACCAGATTAGAACTCCAAAGTTAACCGTGCTTGGCCTAGAGTAGTGATCAGGATGGATGACCTTCTAGGAAGTTTCCAGGGTGTGTGTGAGTGAGGACAAAACACACTGGAAATGACATGTGTTGGCCTGTAGAGACATTCATTAGTCAGATGACCCATTCAGGAATGTGGGTGGCCCCAGGGTGAGGACCACGTGTCTGTGGGGAAACTGGTGGTACTTGGCGGACCAGGACTTGATGACCATGTTAAAGGCGGGGTGTCTGTGCTATCACCAGGACCCAGTTGTCACATTTTATATCAGAGGTGGCACCCAACCTTAAGTGCGGTGCACTGCCTGGGTTGAGATTTAGGGCCCAAAACGAGGACGTTGTGCTCTAAGGGGGGGGGGGGTGATTGTAGCACCCCAGAATGATAAAGGGTAAAATGACTAAATGATATGACTCATGTCAACAAGATGAACCTTCCTTTTTGGGAGCCTACCTAATTAGAACTCCACAGTTAAGTATGATTGTCCTGGAGTAGTGATCAGGATGGGTGAATTTCTGGGAAGTTTTCCAGGGTGTGTGTGAGTGAGGAAAAAGCACATGGGAAGTTTCCCAGGGTGTGTGTGAGTGAGGAAAAAGCACACTGGAAAGGACATGTGTTGGCCTCTGAGGAAATTCATTAGTCAGATGACCTGTTCGGGCACGTGGGTTCCCCCTAGGGTGGGGACCACGTGTCTGCGGGGCAACTGGTGGTACCTGGTGGGCTAGGACTCGACAACCATGTTAAAGGTGGGGTGTCTGTGCTGTCATCAGGATCCAAATGTCACTGCTTGGGTTGAGATTTATGGCCCACAATGAGGAAGTTATACTCTAAAGGGGGGGGGGATTGTAACACCCCATAATGATAAAGGGTTAAATGGATAAATGATATAACTCATATCAACAAGATGCACCTTTCTTTCTGGAATCCTACCTGATTAGAACTCCACAGTTAAGCATGCTTGGCCTGGAGTAGTGATCAGGATGGGTGACTTTCTGGGAAGTTTCCCAGGGTGTGTGCGAGTGAGGAAAAAGCACACTGGAAAGGACATGTGTTGGCCTATGAGGAAAGTCATTAGTCAGATGACCCGTTCGGGCACGTGGGTGGCCCCCAGGGTGGGGACCATGTGTTTGAGGGGCAACTGGTGGTACCTGGCGGGCCAGGACTCGACAACCATGTTAAAGGTGGGGTTTCTGTGGTGTCATCGGGACCCAGTTGTCACAACTTTGGATCACACCCTACTTACACCTTTGGGTATAAGTAGACTTGGTTATTTTGTTGTCACAGGTTTGGGTACAACTTTTGTGCCAACAGTTGGGTTTTTTACCAGCCGTTTGTGATGCGGTGTTGTGGAGATTGATTAGGGGACCACGTGTCTATGGGGCAACTGGTGGTACCTGGCGGGCCAGGACTCGACGACCATGTTAAAGGTGGGGTGTCTGTGTTGTCACCGGGACCCAATTGTCATAGCTTTGGCTCACACACTACTTACACCTTTGGGTATAAGTAGAATTGGTTGTTTTATTATTGCAGTTTTGGGTACAACTTTTGTGCCAATAGTTCGGTTTTTTATCGGTCGTTCGTGATGTGGTGTTGTGGAGATGGCTTGGAGGTAGTGCCTCTTTCCATGTGGAGGTTCTTGGGCTATACTTATTTGGTTTTGTACCTTTGTAATGGTCTTTAAACATAGTTTTAACTTATGTAATTCAGTTATGAAATTTTTTAAAAGACGATTTTAGTTGAAAAATACAGATTTGTTTTATTGAGTTTGTTTGTTGTTTAATGATTATAAACTCAGGTAAATCATTCCCAAACTTCATTTTATGATACCTGGGAACTTGTGCCAGCCCGTGGGGATCGGGAACGCCCTTCGGGCCTTGTTGTGGGCTGGGTCGGGTGCCGGTTTCGATGGAGACCAGATTCAGTTTATGACACCACCAAACTGAGCTTGAATAACCACTGGACACTAGTTCTGGAAATGGCCATAAACCCCACAAACAAAACACACTAGCCTGATACCCACAGGAAAATCATGGAAACCACTATCCCCAGAGGGCTGGAAAGGAAGATAATGAGATCGAATCCCCTCTAGTCGAAACCTCGAAGGCCCTGGCACTTGAGAACCACCATTGAAAACTCTTCTCCTCTAGGAACCCTACCGGTTCCACTCTCATGGAAAATCTCCTCACGAGTGAATCTGATCAATCATTTATGCCTTCTTCTAAACCACTAGATACATCAGAAATGTAAAAGGTGTAACTGCATACTGGATAGAAGGATGTATCACATCCTCAAGATGTCTCTCATGAGACTCCTCATCTGGAAAAATATTTGGGAAAAAACAAAAAAGGTCCTTAAACTTAATTCCCAACTCCCACACTGAAATACTCACATTATTAAGAGAAATAAGATCCTGCATCTTTACTTCCATCATGGTCGAAGAAAGAAACTATTCTTAGAACTCTTTTTTAAAGTCAACTCACAAAACATCCACCTCCTTCTGCTCACCCAGATACAATGTCCACTACTGACGTGCAACTCCTCACATTTTACGGACTGCCAAAGGGACCAAGTACTCGACTGAGGTCTAGATCAAACTGAAAGTGATCTCAATATCCTCTAGATAGATCTCTATCTCCACATAAAAAACACTTCCATCGTACTTCCCTAAATCCTTCCACTAAAAAGCATACAACGTCCTCTACCACTCATTATCTTCCTCAACTAGATCAACCCTCCGAAAATCAACCAGATCAGCCTACTAAACCTCTATTGTTTGAGCCGCATGTGGATGACATCTAGGATCCATAGCTAAAAGGAAAATAAGATCTTCTTGAGCCTAGGTAGTATGGAATTTTTTTAATTAAGATTCATTTAATTCATTTTAACTTATTTCAACTTTACTAGAACCAAGACCTCCCAATAAAAACAAAATCACAAGTCACCATAATGCATGTATCTCTCCTAGGTCTCTACCTCACAAACAGGTCCACCTCACTTGGCCATTCAATAATCTTATAGTCTGTGCACTAGATCATTGGGGGCCCTAAAATATGGTGTCCTAGCCAGTCTCCCTAGCCTATGTCACACACCAAGGTAGGTTGATGCTGTTTCCATACTATCTCATGCAATCCTCGTTATGCCTAACTCTGAACTCCATCATATCTCTCAACTATCAGCTATGATACCACTTTTTCATGATCCACTCCCACTAAAGATACCACAATTAAGGGAGGGGGATAATGTAATGGCCTAGACCTCTTCGGTCCATTACTTTGTAAAAATGTGGTGTTAGAGGCATTCCGGGAGGTCAAGATAACTTATCCCCAATGCTTTTCCAAAATCTTCCTTTTTGATGAACTGTTTCAATGGTAGATAGTTGTAAACTATAACATCACGTTATGTCTTCAGGTACTTTTGATGTTCTAACTACCTCTGTTTTGGAGTAGTGGCTTGGGGGTGCACTTGGGTGAACTTTAAGGAAAGATAGAGGGCAATAGATTTCGCATGGTTAGCGCACAATTTGCCTAAACCGTGCGGCCAAACCATGCAAGGATGGTCTTGGTGGCAGTGGCTAACGCACAGTTAGTGCACAATTTGTCTAACCGTGCGGCCTAACCATGCGAGGAGTGTTTAATGAGGCAGAAGCTAACACACGGTTAGCGCACGGTTTGTTAAACCGTGCGGAATAACCATGCGGGCACTTAATCTTAGATCCTAAAATTGTGGATCTAACTCCTTTTGCCTCTTAATGGTTCGTTTAAGCTCCTAAGTGGCCATAACTCGGGATTACCCTTCCTTGAAGGTAGGAGAACCTCTCCCAAGAATTTTGGAGGCGATCCAGAGGCTTCTCTTCACGAATCGAAGCCTTTTTCTTGAGGCATGTGATCATTCTTCTTCGTTCTTCCTTGTTCTTGGTTGGTTTCTTAGATCCACTTGGATCTACTTCTCCTCTTCTCTCGGTTTCTTAGATCTACACCCGTTATGGGTAGATCTAAGTGTGTGGATACCAAATATGATGAGCTTTGGTCTTGATCTTTCTAGGAGGAGAGATCTAAGGCGGGTTCTTGGATAATCAACTCGGCTTTCTTGGGCGTTCTTCATTTGTTGGGGGTTTCTTCAAAAAGCTTTGAGGTAGGGATCTAACCTTCATCTCTCTCTCTTTTGTGTATCATGCGGGGTGGGTATCCTTTTGTTTTCGTGAGATACGGTTGAACCAGTAAATAAAGATAATAACCAGTTAAAGAACGGGTTTGGGGAAATTTTTGTTGATATTGTTGTTTTATTTCCATCAATCCTTATCCTTTGATTATGTTGTGAATTGAATAGGCTTATGCCTACTAAAAATCACAGTCTTTGGGGGCCTTTACTTGTGCAATTAAATGTTGCCCTATTTTTTTGGATTGTTTTGTGGATGGAATTTCATAGAATGTGGAAATTGGTTAATCATGTAAAGTTGTCTGATTAAATTAATACCTGGAACCCTTGTATTATCACCCTAGTTAAACTAAATGAAATAATGATTTTTTTTGGGTTCTGGTTGGGGTTTAATTATGTGAAGGGGTGTTTCGTGGGTTGTTGTGGAACGGGTGAGCAGTGGGGTTGCGGTTGGCTTGGTTGTGGGTTGGTGTGTATGATATGGTTGTGGTGGTTGGCATCCGGGCTACAGGGATGGGTTGTGCATATGAATAAAAATTGGAAGAGTTATCTAATGAATTGTGGGACATGGTAGTTGATTAAATACGAGAAATTAATGGAATTGTTTGGCTGATAAAAGAAAATGGTGTTGTGTTGCTTGTGTTTTCCCTAACCTTATTTGTGGTTGATAGGGATATGTTTTACGAATGATTTATCTGGTTTGGTTGTTGTTAGTTTCTCGGTAGTTAAGGAACTGATAAACTAAAACTGTTTAAACATGAAAAGCTTAATGGGGTTTGGGGCTATTTATTGTGTGCATACCTTCGAGGTAGCAGTGCCGAGGCATGTGCTCACATCTTTTGTGTAGAAGCCTTAGGATGGGATGAGTGGTTGGTATAATTATATAAATCTGTACGTTTTATGTTTCTTTATGCACCCCACCCATGTTGAGAACTATGTGCCGAACACCCATGAGACGAGGGGTGATATTCTCAAACATCTAAAGGATGGCTGGTTACTGTTCTTCCCTGTGCTCCCTCTTCCAAGTTCTATAGCCCAAGATCCTTCAGGCAGGTTACGGTAGATGTTTCCCAAGATTCTTTGGGATGAGATGTGATGTGGTTCCTAGGTGTCTTCGGGATAATATGTGGTTATGGCTGAGGATTGAGTGCAGGTGAGATACTATGATGGCCGAGGATTGAGTGCCGACGGGATACTATGAGCTTCGTATGGCCAGGTTGCGACACTAGCTTAGGAAGAGGGGGAAGCATCAGAGCGTTAGGCATGAGGGCTTGAGAATTATTCAGTGGGAAGGTGGTGTGGGGTACCCATACTTTGATAATATTACTATACTACTCCTTTGACATGCGATATTTGGTGAGTGTGGCTTGTGAGGCTGGGTGGATAGATTCCTTGCTAGGATTTGGTTCCTTATGTTTCTCACGGGGCATTAGGATGTCTCCCCACCTGTGCACAAGAGCTTTAGGTTTCCCTACTGAGTATAATTGTATGCTCACCCTACGTTTACTTTCAGGTTTTCAGGAGGACTTCAGGGACCGTGCGAGACCTAATTAGTTGGGCATTGGAGTTTCATTGGTGGCAGTTTTTGCTTTCTTTTTGGCATCGTACTTTGGAGCTTTTCTTGTACTTGTACTTTTGTTTCAGTATTGTATAAAACATGCATATGGGTTTGGTTTTGGGTTTATTTTCATTTACTTTTTCCTTTTCCTTTTGGTTTTTGACTCATCCTATTTCCCGATCTTGAATAATAAAAAGGTTAATGCCTCCCATATTTGTGAAAACTCATACCCTTGGTGCTAGTCGCCACTCTGAGGCCTACTGGAGGCGGGACTCAGGGGTCATTATCTCCCTTTCACCATTGCCAGCTTAGGAGGGGAATCTTTGGTGGGAGGGGGTCGTGACAGATAATAAACCTCGAGTCCCACCTCTAGTAGGCCCTGGGTTAGTGACTAGCACCAAAGGTATAAAAATATCATGACATGGGAGGCATTACCCTCTATAATAATATATGATCAAGAGATAAGATGAATCTACCACAAGAAACTCCCTGACATAATATAAAAAGAAACCAAAACCATCCCACAATTCATGTATAAATAAAACATGTACAGATAAAATTATCCAAATGTAAATACCCCAAATTAATGTTAAAGAAGCAACATGACAACTGCCCCAAGGTTTGAGCTAGTAACGTCCAACATGGTTCACATAGTTCTCTAGGAAACCTGAAAATCAATTTATATATGTAGGTTGAGCATAAAAGTATACTCAGTAGGAAAACCAATGTCTCTCATGCACATGTGAAATAAGTATACCAATACATTTGTGAGTAAATAGTAGAACCCAAAACACATAAACAAGTCAACCATCCATCCCAAACGCACCAAGATACGCTCACCAAATAACACACGCCAATTATAATAACATAATAAGAAGAACATCGATAAAGGGTACCCCACACCACTTTCCCATTTATTTCCCACTCTCATACCCCAACATTGTATGTCTTGGAACTTCCATCTCTTCCAAATAAAATATACCACTTCCCCACAGCACAGTCACATCACATCATGCCCACAGACACCCGGGACACCGCCCCACAACATAGTCATATCAAATCTCACCTGAAGACATATGTTTCAGCACACCAAAACCACCACCATAACCAGAGTATTAGGGTATCATGAACATGAAGAACATCAATCCCATGCCCTCCTCCTACCATAAACTCCCCCCATAAAAAGCTGCCCCACAACATGTTCATGTCACATCTCGCCTGAAGACACCTTGTCCATCACCTAGAACACTACCAGAACTCCAACCATAAAAAACTATGTATATCTACTCACCTGGAAGAGAGAGTGAGAAAGAGAGGGTAGCCAGACAAACTTACTCACCACCAGGATGTTGGAAAAAACAGATCCCATGTGAATTTATGGGTGTCAGCACATAGTGCTTGACGTGGGTGGGGTGAATATAAAAATCAAAATGAATATACAAGTATATATAAATAGCCACACATAAGCCCAACCTATGGTTTCACAAAAAAACACTAACCAACTCAAAAAATCCCCACTTTCACTACCACCTCTAAATGTGTAACACCACACAAGACACAAGCCACAAGCCGTAATCCAAATTTCATATTTCCAACCAATTCCATCATTCGGCCTAATTGTTTCATTATTTATCAATAACCACATTTAACCAAAAATCCCATCATTTATTTGTTCATTATCCATTTTCATCCCATTAACCAAACCAAACCCCATCCATTTCAATCATTATTAAACAAATTTTCTATAACTACTTAGGCATCTTGAACAACACAACCATTCTCACAAGCAACTCATCATCCCCATTGAACCATCACCTTACCACTGAAAAATCATGACCAAACAAACCATCACCTCACCTCCCTAAAAGCACGACCAAACAAACTATCACCTCATTGCCCCAAAATCACAGTCAAAAAAACCATCACCTCATCACCCTAAAAGCATGGTCAAATAAACCATCACCTTGTTTCCACAAAAGCACGGCCAAACAAACCATCACCTCACCAACCCAAAAGCACAACCAAACAAACCATCAAATTGCCTATCCAAAAGCATGACTGCATCTCATCCATCGACCCCACACACCCCAACCACACCCCAACCACACATCGACGCCCCACAACACGAACATATATCACAACACATCACAAAACTTTTTTACAAATTTAACAAGGAACATTTATCAATTTCACTTCTCTATTTTAGGGGAATTATCACACAAGATATAATCCTGGGGAAATATTTTCATAAGCCAAATATAATTGATTAACTGATTTCTCATTTAGAGTGATATCAAACAATACAAACTAAGAAATGGTTCCACAAATCATACCAAATTAGTGCAAAAAATTCCTTAACAACCACAATTTTCAATAGGTCATTCAATCTATACTATTCAAAATATCACAATAATATCAAAACTATAAAAGCATGAAAATCATTACCCTTTCCCCTTCAATTTAAATTAACCAATTTATTTATCTTGATTAGGATAGTGCAAACCATACCCCATAGATAAAAAAGAATAATCCCCTCCCACATGATATACAGAAGTGAGAAACAAGAGATTTCCTACCACAAAGAAGCTTTTCCTACTTGTTGCACATCGCAGGGTGAAGAAAAAACACTTGCAAACCAAAACCACACAAAAAACCTATGGATCAACCTACACCACATCAAGGGTTATCAAAAATTCATCCCAAATCCTAACACAAACCAAAACCACACCACTGAAATAGATCCCCAAAGAATAACAAAAGGAAAACCACGAGGAATAGAGGAGAAATCTCCATGGATCTCCAACGGGCATCAACTGGAACCAACAGATTGAAGCATGAGAAGGAGGGATGGAAGATCCTCCAAAATCTCCTAAGGTTCTCCCAAAAATGAGAGGAAGAGGGATATAGAAAAATGAATAAAAATTGGCCGAAAAAGGATTTAAAACTTGGATCCTGCACCTTTCATGTTGTGAATTAAGTTCACGATGTGAATTCCATGGGAATTCCTAAAATTCCAACTTCCATGAAAATTTGTGTTTGCTTGGCCTCAATTTAATTACACGTCATGAATTACTTTCACGATGTGAACTCGTTTCCTAGATTCCTCCAAAACCACACACAAGCCATGAATTCGTCAGCTGCATAAGATATGAATCACCAACTCATGTTGTAAATCCCTTGCATGATGTGAACCTCATGTTGCAACACTCCTGCAGCTCCAACTTCCAAAAAAAACTCTTGAAGCTTCCCCCGAACACCTCCAACCACCAAAACTGGAAAATTAATGGGATGGGAAGGCATGGGTTGTTATAGGAGAAAATTTCAAAGATAAGTGGTATTAGAATCAACCTTGACCTTCTTATCTTGAATATTATAGATATGATTATCCATTTCCAAAATATATAAACCATTTAACATACCCTCAATGTCATAAAACATTTCATTCATATATATAGAGCAAATATTGTTCTTAAAAATGGATGAAAACATTTTCTTTTCCAAACATGATATAGAAATAAAATTTCCATTTATAATTGGAACATAGTAACGGTTTTCCAATTCTAAAACTAATCCATGAGGTATACTTAGATCTTAAGTTTCGACCTCCAGTGCAATGACTATTTTCCCATTGATAGAATTTATGTATACTTCTCTTTTCATCAATATTATCTTATTTATAAGTGTGTGTTTATCAACAAAAATGTGTGATACACACTCAATATCCAATATCCGTGAGTTAGAATTAGGTAAATTGATTTCTATAATGTTCACATCCATATGCTCACAATGCTTCTCTTTGAGAATACTACTCAATATTCGATACCAATCTAGAATTTTATTATAGGTCATACCTATAAGAGATCCCAAAATGATAATCATGATGCATTCCATAACCTAAAACAAAGATATACCTATGAGTGAGTATCATGTTTTATATTTTTTCATCAAGGATTTTTAATGAAAATTATCCCATAAAAAATGATGACCCCATACACCATATCCATTTAGTGGGTCGAGATCCATATTTCATCATAACTTAACCCGAACAAGCTCGCAACTTAATCCATGATTATATCTGGTAGACCATCATATCAATCATATCAAATATAACTCTTGGATAGTTATATGGAAAAATCCTTTCCCAATTCATCATATGAATTTTCCTAACACTATTCCTTTGGGCACTAAATGGTGAGGTCCACCTAGATAAATGTAACCTAAAACTCACATTAGATATAGAATATTAATGGTTAAGGTCATCTATAATCTTTTTACCTTACACAATATAATTCATGGGAACCTAACAGTTAGGGCCACCTATATTTAATGATCGAGGTATTAATTGGTATTTTTTCTGGAAGGAATATCATATTTAGTATTCGAGAGGTTTTTCTTGGTATCATTATTTTAACATAATCCTATGTTTATTAAGTTTATAACTATTACATCTTATGAAATATTTATTATCTCATTCTTTATTTCTATATGTATGCATGCTTCTAATAATTTGGTTTTGGAATCTCTATTCATTCCACAAAATCACCATGTTCAAACCATATTATGAGTAACTCTTTACATAACTCATAGTTTTTGTTATTAACCCAAAAATATATGTCTAATATGTCCAAAAGATATTCAAATACATCAAATTTATAAGGTATATGAAACCCTTTCATGTAAATGTTTATAATTATATGAAACTAAAAATCCCCACAAGTGAAAGCATTGCGCGGCAGATAGCTAAACCCCACTTTTCTAGAGAGAGAATAAGATCCCAGTCCAGTGAGTAGTTTGACCCAAAGTCCCACTACCCATGGTTCAATAATCTAGAGAGTCTTCAATTACATTATAATTATAACACCTAATATGCATAAAATATAATTATCTTCTAAATTCAATATTATAACTCCATCACAAACCTAAGTCAAGATAGAAGAAAACTAAACCTTATATTATCATGCTTAACATGTGATACATGGTATGAAAATTTTATAAGAATAAATTTATCAAATAAATTAAATCATTCATAATATTCACATCATATAACCAATTTATATACATAAATATATAGATAGGAATAAAATAAATAAATAAAAAATTTACTTATTTATAAAACATGAGATATTGAAATGAACATTTCATATTCCATTGAGGCATACAAATATTTCATTTATAATAATTAATACTCATATTTTATAAACTATAATCATTTTACATAAAATAATATTTTTTCAATTTTATACTATATTATATTTAATGATATAAATACTATCGTATGTTGTGATTCAAATTACCATATATGATAAGCTCTATCACTGGAGGTCTATTGTATTTTATGATATGAAATATCATATAACACAATTCAATATTTAAACCATATCATATTTAGTGATATCATATATATCTTTATTATGATATGAAACTCTATTTCTCAAACACTGTGCTATTAGTCACAACTTACGTTAACCCTTATCATAGCTTATGATGTTTTGAAAAATCATGGGTTTTGATGAATTATAGACTAAAAATAATTTTTCCTTACCCTATGACATATAGAAACAAATTAATTTCATCTAATGATATCATATATAGAATATAAATATAACGGACCAGACCTTTTGTTCTGTTACTTTGTTATAAATCTGATGTTTGAGGTGTTTTGGGGTAGTCTGAGGTGTTTTTGGGACATGTGAGTCATTCCAACAGTGACTCATTTCAAAAATTTGCCAAATTTTCAGTTTTCCAATGGTATATCATTTTGCTTTTATCTCATTCTGATGTTATCTCTTTTTGGAGGTAGCTCATTCCGGCGGTAGCTCATCCTGGTGGTATCTCATCCTGACGGTAGCTCATCCTGACAGTAGCTCGCTGACAGTGCCTCGTCTGGCGGTAGTTCGCTGGAAATGAATCATCTGGTGGTGACTCACTGGTGATGAATCGTCTGGTGGTGACTCACTAGCAGCGAATCGCTAGTGGTGACTCATCTAGTGGTCACTCTTCTGGTGGTGACTCATCCTGGTAGTGGTGGTGACTCGTTTCAACAGTTTTCCATTTTTTTAGAATCTTCTAGTTTTTCCAGTTTTTCCCTTTTGACATCTTTATTTAACATAAAACGAGTTTAATACTATATTTAAGAGGTTTGGAAGTAATTTCAAAGGTTATAAATTATATCTTTAATTTTTTAAAAGTTCGGGGGCTTTTAAATAGTCAAAACGCATGGTCTTGGTTAGATATGCCTTTAACGACAATGCAAACTGTATCTAATCCCCATGTCTTAGATCTGATCTTTCTAAAGATGAGATATCCTTAACTTCATTATTTTAGTCTAGATTTCTCTTGAGATCAGACATCCCCAATACCTTCTTCCTTGGATATTTTTCCTACAGTTGGTTTGTTTTTCTCTAGAGTGCTTCTTACTGTACGCGCACATCTGTTTTTGGTGCAATAAGGCAGTGTTGAGCGTCTTTCTTCCAGGTAGGATTTCCTTTGTCCTTATTATTTGTGTATCATGTGGGATGGGTATATAAATGTTAATCTTTATGAATATTATTGATTTCATATTAATAATGACAATAGAATTGGTTTAAAATCAATATAAAGGGGATGGGGAATGTGATGTATGATCTTACAACATTTATTTGATTTTATTTGTTCTGTTTTGATGTTATTAATTGTATGGGCTAAATTACCCATTGAAAATTGTGGTTGTTGGGTGTCCCTACTTGTGCTTATGATGATGTGAGCTATGGAATGCATGTAGTGTGTCTATTGAAATCACTTATTATGAATTTGGTTAACCACATACATTCGGTTAATAAAATGGATTCCACAGGATCATATGGCTTGTGTGATAACACCCTTAATTAATAAAGTGAAATTAAATAAGGTATGCCTTTATAAATCTGAAAATATGTTTTAATATGGTATGTGATTTAACATGTTTGTGGACACAGTTGTGAGCCGTGGGTTGGCTTTGCAAATATGACGGATGGGATATGACTATGTTGTGAGATGCAGGGGCAGTGGATGAGATGTTTTATGCAGCAGGGCTGTAATGATGGTAGTTGTGATATTTTTGTGCAATAGGGATGTGGTGGAAGGTGTAATTGGTTTTGGATATTGTGTTTTTTCTTTTGTTGTGCTTCTTGATATATGTTATGTTGTGATAGTTTCCTGGTTGGTATGGATGGAAAAATGAATAATGACCATGAACTGGAATTATTACATGATAATGATTTAAACTACAATGGGTTGGTAATAAAGAATATAGAAAATGGTTTAATATTAATTAAAGACTGAAAAAAAAACTATTTTTTGTGTTTTTATTTTATGGTGTTATATATTTAGGGGTGGCAGCAAATTTGGGGAATCACGAGTAGGTTGATGTCTTGTTTGTAAACCCATATATTGGGATTGTGTGATTTTCTCTATATATATGTATACACTGTATATTCTCATGATTTCTATATGCACCCCACCCATGTCGAGCACTATGTACCGACACCCTTATATTCACATGGGGGTGTCTTTCCCAAACATCCCGGTGAGAGGATGGATGGCTGGCCACCCACTCTTCCATGCTCCCTCTTCCAGGAGATAGTGGCCCAAGTGTCTTCGGGCGAGTTGTGATGTGTGATACTAGGTTTCTTCGGGACGGGTTATGATGTATGGTCTCATGTGTCTTCAGGATGAGTTGTGATGTATGGTCTAGGAGTCTTCAGGATGAGATATGTTGTGATGGACTAGGTGTGTGCATGCATGATGAGATGTGTTATGATGGACCAGGTGTGTGCAGGTGGAATGTGATGTGTTGTGATGGCCCAGGTGTGTGCATATGGGATGTACTATGATGTGTGGCCTAGGTGTGTGAGGGAGGGATGTCATTTGATATATTCGGAAGAGGTGGGAGCACTGAGACGTTTTCTGTTAAGGTGTGAGAGAGGATAATCAGTAGGAAAGTGGTGTGGGGTAACCTATCATTGATGTGATTTATAATATATTATATCAATTGGATGCGTTATTTGGTGAATGATCCTCGATGAGGTTGGGGTTATGGTTAGTCTACCTATTAGGTGTTGTTTGGTTTTACTGTTTTCTCATGGGTATATTAGTATGGTCCTTACAATTATGCACAAGAGACTTTGGTTTTCCTATGGAGTATACCTGTATTCTCACCTTACATATATAAAATTGTTTTTAGGTTTCTAGGAAGATTACGAGGACTATACTGGATGTTACTAGCTCAGAACCTGGGACAGTTGCTGTGTTACTTCTCTTGTTTATTTTTGGGTATTTACTTTGGAGAATTTTATTTGTATCAGTTCTATTTAGACATGAATTGTGGGATGTTTTTTGGTTATATATATATATATATGTCATGGAGTTGGTTTTTGTTGATACATCCTATCTCCCGATCTTGTTTCCTTATAAAGGGTAATTCCTCCCATATTGTGATATTTATACACCCTTGGTGCTAGTCGACAACCCGGAGCCTACTGGAGGAGGAACTCAGAGGTCATTATCTCTCTTTCTTAATTTTCAGCTCAGGAGGGTTATCTTTGGAGGGAGGGGGTCATGACAGAGTGTTATCAGAGCAGATGGTTGAGAGATAGGGTGGATCTCAGAGTTATACACAATGATGAATGCATGGGTTGGTATGTAAATAGTTTCAGTTGACCTTGGTGCATGACATAGGCCAATCAGACCATCTAAAACATGTGATTTTAGGGCCCCCATGATCCAATGCATGGACTCTGAGCTTATTGAGAGACCATGTGAGATGGGACTGTTTGTAGGGTAGAGTCCTAGGAGAGGTACATGCATCATGATGACTTGTGTTCTTGTTTTAATTGGGTTGTTTGGGGAAATTCAAAATGGATAAAATGAATTAAATGGATTAAAGTTAATTAAAATATATCATAATAAAAATGCATAATACCGAGATTAGGAAATACTTGTTTCTCTTTCATCTAGGGATCTTGGTCATTGTTCGCGTGTGGTGCATGCAGTGGAGGTTCAATAGGCTAAACTGGTTGATCAACGGAGGGTTGATCTATATGAGGATGGTGATTAGTGGAAGAAGATTTTCATTCTTTTCAGTAGAAGGATTTGGAAATGTGTGAGGGGAGAGTTTCTTATATGGAGACAAAGAGTTGGATAGAGGAACTAGAGATCGCTTTCGGTTTGATTCGAGCCATGAAGAAGTACAAGGTTCCTTTGGCAGTTAGTCAGATGCAAGGAGTTTTGTGTCAGTGGTGGATGTTGTACCTTGGTGAGTAGAGGGAGGCAGATGTTTCATGGGAAGACTTCCAGAAGGAGTTCCGTGAGGAATTACTTTCATCAACAATGAATCCTAAGAAGAAGTAGGAGCTAATATCCCTTCATCAGGGTAATATGTCTGAGCGAGAGATTGGTATTTTGTTCAAGTACCTTTTGCACTTCACCCCATATATTTTTCTAGATGAGGAGTCCCGAGCAAGTAATCTTGAGGAGGCACTATGTCCTTTAATCCAGTATGTAGTTACACCTTTTATGTTTTCAACATACATAGAGGTTCAAAGAAAGGTAGAGCTGATAAAGAAGATCCACCCATGAGAAGATTTTCCACGGTAGGGGAACCAACAGGGTTCCATAATGAGTAGAGTTGTCAGTGGAAAGCCTTGGGTGTCATGGACTTCAAGGTTTCAACCAGCAAGGAGTCTACCTTGGCAGCTTCCCTTTCAACCCTCTAGTTTCTGTGCCATTCCTATGGTCTTGGGGCCAATGTGTTTCTTCTGTGGTGTTCATGACCATCTTCAGGAAAATTTCCCAATGGTTACTTGAGCTCAGTTTGGTTGAGGTGGTCAGGTTTAGCATCAGCCTCAATAGTAGTTACCAATAAGGCTGTTCCAACAATAGGGGAAGCAGGCTTATAGTCTAGTTAGGGTGGATAGAGTAGGTGGAGGATGACCGCAGGATGTTCCTCGAGCTTAGGGACCTTGGACCGAGCATGTTCATGGAGGTGGTCCTTAGTAGAGAGGCAGGGGATCTAGGCGTGGTCAACTGCATGCAATGAAGGTAGCATCACCAGATGAGCTAGAGATCATTAGAGGTATGATCATTTTACCATCTACCATTTTTGTGACTTTTTTGATTTAGGAGCCTCACACTCCTTTGTTTCACCCTCTCTATACCATGCACTGGGACTAGACTTACCCTTGGGTTGACTATGCCAGCCAGAGGCCAAACCAACTTGTTTCATATGTGTCGGGGGTGTAGAATGATGGTGGAGTTGCATCAGTCACATGGGGATCTTTTATTGCTTTAGATGTATCCATACAATGTCATACTTGGCATTGACTGGTTGTATTATGTACATTCTATTATCGACTGTTTTTATAGGAGAATCATGTTTTCAGAAGTGGATGGCGGTTTTCGTTGGTGAGCAGAGTTATCAGGTGGGCAGTTGGCATGTGGATACCCTTATTTACTTTTTGGATGAGTTGTTAGTGGAATCAGTGGACACTAGTATGGTAGAGGTTCCCATGGTCTTCGTGGAGTTCCTGGACATTTTCCTCAAGGAGGTTATGACACTACCCCCTCAATGTGACGTTGAGTTTGTAATAGAATTTTATCCCAATGCTTCTATGATTTTGATGAACCCTTATCGAATGGAACCCTCTGAGTTGTGGGAGTTGAGGATTCAGATTGATGATCTGATGCAGAAAGGATTTATCCGACTGAGTGTGTCATCATGGGGTGCTCCATTGTTCTTCTCCAAGAAGGCAGATGGTAGTCTGATGTTGTACATAGACTATCAGAGGTTGAATCATGTGACAATGAAGAACCTTTACCCACTTCCAAGGATCAATGATCTTTTAGACTAGCTGAGAGGGGAGAGTTGGTTTTCTAAGATAGACCTGCAATCTGGATATCACTAGTTAAGGGTGAAGGAGGGTGATATCCTGAAGACTTCCTTTATATGCAGGTATGGGAACTTCTAATTTTTATTCATGATGTTCGGTGTTACAAACGCACCAGTCGTGTTCATGGGGATCATAAAATCCATGTTTTTTGAATTCTTAGACCAGTTTGTCACCATATTCATCAATGATATCTTTCTCTACTCAAAGTCAGAAGAGGAGCATTCCAAACATCTCAGAACTATTTTTGTAGGTTCTTTGTCACCACTAGATCTATAGAAATTTTTCCAATTCAAGTTTTGTACATGAGAGGTTCATTTCCTAGGGAATGTGGTATCTCAATAGGGTGTAGAAGTTTACCTAAAAATGGTCGAGATAGTTTTTTCTTGGGAAACACCTAAGAGTACAGAAGAAGCTCATAGCTTCCTTGGTCTCACAGGCTATTATTAGATATTTGTGCCCAATTTCTCTCAATTTGAAGCCTTATTGACATCATTGACCGAGAAATACTAGAATTTTGTGTAGACCAATAAATTCTAGGCATAATTCGGTTACCTAAAGAGGAAGTTGTTCAGTGCTCCAGTTCTTTAGTTTCCAGAGGAGGGTGTAATGTTTGAGGTGTTTTTTGATGCTTCTCATCTAGGCTTGGGATGCGTCTTGATGCAGCAGAATGCGATGATATCTTATGGGTCTAGGAAGTTATTCCCTCAAAAACTTAACTATGCCACCCATGATCTAGAGATAATAGTAGTTGTGTTTGCGCTGAAGTTGTGGTGGCATTTCCTAATTGGGGAGAGATTTTTGGTGTTCACATATCACAAGAGTTTGAGGTATATCTTTTATCAGCGTGATATGAATCTATGAAAACAAAGGTGGATTGAGTTTCTTCAGGAATATGATTTTGAGTCTCCTATACCTCAGGAAAGGGGAATGTCATGGTCAATGATTTAAGCAGAAAGTCAAGAATGATGTTGTCTAGGAGTCTGCAGATGCTTGGAGAGTGATGGAGGAGTTGGCAGCCCCACACTTAGATGCAAGGTTGGATGGTGGTAGAGGATGTTTTTTAGATGATGCTATAGTCTTCTCTGATGTAGTAGGTGGAGGATTCTTAGTGGGGAGACTTAGAGGTAGAGGTATTGCACGATCATTTTGTCCATTGTGATGCTCCATAGGTATGGTCGAAGGATAGTCATAATTAGATGTTGTTTTAAGGAAGACTGTTTGTTCCAGTGGAAATTCACAAGGGAGTTATTCATGAGTTTCATAGCTCACCTTTGGCAGTACACCTCCAAAATGTACCATGGCTTGAGGAAACAGTTTTGGTGTCTTAGAATGAAATGGGAAGTGGTGGAGTTTGTGGCTGGGTGTATGGTTTTCTAGTAGGTAAAGGACGAGAATCATGTTTTGGGAGGTTTGTTGCAGCACTTGGATGTTCTTAAGTGGAAATGGGATGATATCTTGATGTATTTTTTCACAGGGTTACCCAATGATCAGGAAGGTTGTGATGCTATTTGGGTGATCATGGATCGTTTGATGAAATCATCCCATTTTTTAGCGATCAAGGAGTCAGGCACAATGGATGATTTGGGTAATAGGTACGTGGATGAGGTGATAAGGTTTCATAGTGTTTCTAAGTCCATTGTCTTGGATTGGGATGAAAATTTTACCTCATGAGTCTGTAGGGGATTACAACATGCTTTTGGCACTTATTTATGCCTTAGCACTGCTTTCTAACCTTAGAGAGATGGGCATACAGAATGGACTATCCAGATGCTGGAGGATCTGTTGTGGGCATGTGTCTTGGACTTTGGTAGATCATGGGAAAAGAAGCTTCCATTGGTCAAGTTTTCTTATGATAATATCTACCACTCATCCATTGTCATGACCCCATTTGAGGCTTTGTATGGAAAACCATGTCATTCTCTGTTGTCCTGGACTTAGATTGAAGAGGCATCAGTTCTTGGTCTTGAGGTGGTGCATAGCACAACAGAGAAGGTTGAGTTGGTTTGAGAGAGGATGAAAGCAGCACAAAACCGAAAGAAGTATTATACTGATTTCAAGAGGAGGCCCCTAGAGTTCAAGGTTGGAGACCACATGTTCTTGAAGGTTTACCCTCGACGTGGGAAGCATAGGTTTGACAAAGGAAGTAAACTCTTGCCTTGATTTATTAGGGCCTTCAAGGTTTTGGGGAATTTTGGTGAGGTAGCTTACTGGTTGTCACTTACACCTCGACTGGACCAAGTCCACAATGTCTTCCATGTCTCTCAGCTCCGTCAATATCTTCATGATGAATCCCATGTCATTGAATGGGGAGAGTTGGATATTGAGGATGACACAACCATCATGGAGCATCCAATGGAGATCCAAGACCATTGAGAGAATGTTCTATGAGGATGAACTATTCCCCTGGTTCGGGTGATATGGAGGCATGGTGGCTTAGAGGAGATTACTTGGGAGCATGAGATGCAGATGCGAGCCCAATACCCAGAGTTGTTTTGAGTTTTCCCTTCTCTTTATTTCTTTGTGATGTGATGTTTGGATCCTTTTATTTTATGAGATGAGTTGTTTTCCTTGGTTTGTGATGTGGTGTGTGATAAAGACCTAACATATGAAAAGGGGAGGAACTAATTCCTAATAGATATGCATTAACTATGATGTGATTAAACCTGTGTGGGTGAGTTAGTGCCACCCATAGCGGATACTATCTTTACATGGAAGATGGAATTCCCTGATTCATATGTTTGGGATGATGCGGTTCTTTAGTTGTAGCGGTTGTTAGTTTGGGATGCATGTAGGTTGAGATGGTTGTGCAATGTGTTTTGTGATCATTTGGGTTGGTGTGTTTGATTGGTGGAAGTGTTGTAGGTGTAATGATATCCTTGAGAGGTATCTTGAGGGATAATTATTTGGCCCCTTATTCTATTTTATTTTGGGTTTGGTTTGAATTCTCAAGGGTGAGAATAGTTTGAGAGGTATCTGATGTAATATCCCAGACCTTTTGGTCCATTACTTTGTTAGAAATCTAATATTTGAGGTGTCTAACGGTAGTCCGGAGTGTTTTTGGGATATGTGTGTCATTCCAATGGTGACTCATTTCAACAGTTTTCCAAATTTATAATTTTCCAATGATAGTTCATTCTAGAAGTATCTCATTCTAGAGATAACTCATTTTAGTGATGGCTCATTCTGGCGATAGCTCATCCTGGTGGTAGCTCGCTGGTGGTTACTTGCATGGTGGTGACTCATATGACGGTGACTCGATGGCGGTGACTCATTGACGACGACTCATTTGGCGGTGACTCACTGGCAATGACTCGTCTGACAGTGACTCACTACCAGTGACTCACTGGTAGTGACTCATCTATAGGTGACTCTTCTAGTGGTGACTCATCTAGTAGTGACTCATCCTGGTGGTGGTGGTGACTCGTTTCAACAATTTTCCAAATTTCTATAAATTTCTAGTTTTTCCATTTTTTCCCTTTTGACATATTTCTTTAATGCAAAAAGAGTTTAATACCATATTTAAGAGGTTTGGAAGCTGTTTCAAAGGATATCAATCATATATTTAATTTTATAAAACTCTAGGGGCTTTTAAATGGTTAAAATGCATGGTCTTGGTCAAATCCGCCATTAACGACAATTCAAACTATATCCAATCCCCGTGTCTCGAATATGATCTTTCTAAAGCTGAGATATTCTTACCTCCATTAATCAGTTAGGGTTTCTCTTGAGACCTGATATCCCCAAGACCTTCTTTCTTAGAAAGTTTTCCTGTAGTTGGTTTGTGTTTCCCTAGAGAGCTTCCTACTATACATGAACCTCTGTTTTTGCTGTAATAAGGTAGTGTCGATTGTCTTTCTTCTAGGTATGATTTCCTTTGTCTTTCTTATTTGCGTATCATACAGGATGGGTATATAAATGTTCATCTTTGTGGAGATTATTTATTCTATATTAATAAAGATAATCGAATTGGTTTAAAATCAATATAAAGGGTCTAGGGAATGTGATGTATGATCTTACAACATTTATTTGATTTTACTTATTCTATTTTGATGTTATGAATTGTATGGGATAAATTACCCATTGAAAATTATGGTTGTTGGGGGTCCCTTCTTGTGCTTATGATGATGTGAGCTATTTAATGCATGTTGTGTGGCTGTTGAGGTCACTTATTATGAAATTGGTTAACCACATACATTCGGTTAATAAATTGGATACCTCAGGATCATATGGATTGTGTGATAACACCCTTAATCAATAAAGTGAAATTAAATAAGGGATTCCTTACTAAATCTGAAAATATGTTTTGATCTGGTATGTGATATAGCATTTTTTTGGACATGGTTGTGAGTTTTGGGTCAACTTTGGTGATATAATGGATGAGATATGACTATGTTGTGATATGTGGGGTAAGTGGATGAGATGTTTTATCCAGAGGGTCTGCAATGATGGTAGTTGTGATGTTTTTGTGAAATGGGGCTATGGTGGAAGGTGGAATTGGTTTTGGATGTTGTGTTGTTTTTATTGTGCTGCTTGATATGTGTTGTGATATGATAGTTTCCTGGTTGCTGTGAATGGTGAAATGAATAATGATCATGAAATGAAATTATTACATGATAATGATTTAAACTATAACGATTTGGTAATAGAGAATCTGGAAAATGGTTTAATATTAGTTAAATACTGAAAAAGAATTATGGATTGTGTTTTTCTTGTATGGTGTTATGCATTTAGGGGTGGCAGTAAATTGAGGGAGTCACGAGTAGGTTGGTGTCTTGTTTATAAACCCATAGGTTGGACTTGTGTGATTTTCTCTCTATATATGTATACACTGTATATTATCATGATTTATATATACACCCCACCAATGTTGAGAACTATGTGAAGAAACCTTAATAGTCATGAAGAGGGTGTCTTTCCCAAACATCTTGGTGGGAGGATGGATGGATGACCACCCACTCTTCCCTACTCCCTCTTCCAGGTGATATTGGCCCAAGTGTCTTTGGGTGAGTTGTGATGTGTGGTCCCAGGTGTCTTTGGGATGAGTTGTGATGTATGGTCCTAGGTGTATTTAGGAAGAGTTGTGATTTATAGTCCTAGGAGTCTTCGGGATGATATATGTTATGATGACCCAGGTGTGTGTGGGAAAGATGAGATGTGTTGTGATGGCCCATGTGTGTGCGGGTGGGATGTGATGTGTTGTGATGGCCCAGGTGTGTGCAGGCGGGATGTGCTGTGAGGTATGGCCTAGGTGTGTGCGAGCGAGATGTGATGTGATATATTTGGAAGAGGTGGGAGCACCAGGATGTTTTCCGTTGGGGTGTGAGAGTGACTAATCAATGGTAAAGTGGTGTGGGGTACACTATCATCGATTTGATTTATATTATATTATATTAATTGGATTCATTATTTGGTGAGTGATCCTTGGTGAGGTTGGGGTTATGGTTAGTCTACCTGTTAGGTTCTATTTGGTTTTAATATTTTCTCACAAGTGCATTAGTATACTTCTTCCACTTGTGCATGAGAGACTTTGGTTTTCCTACTAAGTATACCGGTATGCTCACCATATATATATAAAACTGTTTTTGGTTTCTAGAAGGATTACATGGACAGTCCTAGATGTTACTAGCTTGGACCTTGGGATAGTTATTATGTTGCTACTCTAGTTTGTTTTTAGGTATTTACTTTGGAGAATTTTATTTGTATCAGTTCTATTTACCCATGCATTGTGGGATGGTTTTTGGTTTTTATTATATATATATATATATATCATGGAGTTGGTTTTGGTTGATACATCCTATCTCCAAATCTTGTTTCCTTATAAAGGGTAATGCCTCCCATATTGTGATATTTGTACACCCTTGGTGCTAGTTTCCAACCCAGGGCCTACTGGAGGCAGGACTCAGGGGTCATTATCTCCCTTTCTTCATTGCCATCCCAAGAGGGGTATCTTTGGAGGGAGGAGGTCATGATACTAATGGCATGCCTATCCAATTACAAACACTTAACCATGTCATATCATAGCTTATGATAAAGTAAACTTCACCTTAAGATAAACATGTTGTTTAAAAAATAGTATGAAAACATGTTGATTCCATGAAGAGGGTAGCTCTAATATCACTAAGGGGGTTTTAAAGAACATTTTATACTCATAAATTGAATAAAAATTACATTTAAATACGAATCTATCATCATAGATTCAACATTCAAAATGATGAACATAAATATAAACCATGCGTACCTGAAATCCAATGCGTTCTATCTCGATGGAGTATGCTTGATAATGATCACTTAGAAATAACACTCAAAATATTTCCCTTAAAGGTAGTACACCAAGCACTAGAATTCATTTATGCTACGTGATGACCCCTTGATCTCTAAAATGTTTTCTAGAACCCTCTTCTTAAAGACTAATGAAGAACAAATAATAAGAGAGTTTCATATTGTCTTGTCAGTTAACCACATATATAAATGCTAAGGATCTCGTCCTTTAACTTCAATGAATTAAGGAGATCGAGCATCATTGCCAATTTTTGGTAGCCTTGATACGTTACCTGTAATGTCATGACCCCTCTCACCAAAGATGCCATATTGAAGGGAGAGAGATACTAACCCCTAAGTCCCGCCTTCAGTAGGTCCTAGGTTAGTGATTAGAATCGAGGGTTCATAGTATGGGATCCATTACCCTCTACAAATAAAAAAGGGCCAAGAGATAGGATAAACAATCACTAAAAAACTCCATCAGAAAAAATAATGGTAAACCAAAAACCATCCCAAAAATAACGAATAAAGTTATAATGATACATAAAAAGTATACAAATTAAATACCAAAAAGAAAATCTATGACAAAAAAATCAACAACAACTCCAACCTAGCTAGTAATGTACAAATCGATCCCCAAATTCCTCCTAAAAACCTAAAAATATTTTATATACATAGGGTGGGAATAAAAACTATAATCAGTAGGGACATAACCAAGTCCTCAAGTGCACATGTGAAAAGAGCATGCTAATGTGATAGTGAACAAACATCTGGACCAACATGCACCTATATAGGTCATATAACCAAACATAGCCATATCTTTACTCACTCACCAAATCACACATCCAATATTATAATATATCATCGAGATCATAACAAAGAAATATTCCCTAGCTATTGCCACTTCCCCATTGATTTTCTGCTCTCAAACCCTAATTTTGAATGTCTTGTGCTCCCATACCTTCCACACATATCACATCACATCACAAAACATCCCTCTAGCAGACACCTGGGACACACATCACATCACATCCCGCCTGTAGACACCCGAGCCACACATCATATCACATCACATCACAAACAGAACCAGAGTAGTAGGGTATCATGAATGTGAATGACATCAAACTAGTTCCTTCCTCATACCATGCATGACCCCTACTATATATCACATCACACCACATCACATTCGGCATATAAACACCTAGGCCAACACATCATAACTTTCTCAAAAACACCTTGGACAACACATCACATATCGCCTGCAGACACATGGGAAAACACATCACTACTAAAGGAAGGGTGGGGGAGAGGGGGTATCCAACCATCCATATCACTACCATCTCGGATGTTGGAGAAAACACCTATAACTCAGCACCTATAAGCGTTGGTAAGGTTATTCAACTTGGGTGGGGCTCATATAAAATAACATAAACATGCATGCTATAGAGATAACGCATAATACCCAAACTACGGGTTCACATCAACAAAAACAGTGTACAAAAAATCACCACCACATACCATATATCAACCCTCATAACTGCTTCCACCACTATATGAAACACACCACACAAGACACATAATATTTTCCACTTTTAGCTTACAAGTTCCACCAATTTTATTCATTATCCTTTTCATTTCACATTACACCACTCATTAATTCAATTAAATTTAATCCATTTATCACATATCAATTTCACCCATTCATATTCATTTAGAATCATCATTTATTTCATGTCTAACTAGGAAACTAACCCAACCATTCCATGCAACAACTGGCCTAACTCACATAACCACCATCACGACACCACAAATCCACCATCTTCATTGCATCACATCGCCCAAACAATCTCACAACACAACAACAACATATATCATCCATCGCACAACCATAACCGCCACATACCAAAATCACTACACCACAACCACTACACCACAAACTCTACTCCACAAAATATACACCAAAACCACTGCGTCACAACCTTTATGCCATAATCTCTGCACCCCAACCACTGCGCCACAACCTTTGCGTCACAAACTCATCGCACCACATCACACAAACTCCCACAACACATCCATGCCAACCAACCATTGCATCACTGACCCACATACTATACAACCCAGTCGGTCAATAACATCACTTCACAACAACCATAAGCCACAAAAATCATCACAAAAAGCATAACCACACACAATAGAAACACATCTCGACTCTACATTTATTTAGGGCCTTTATCACATTATTTCTTTATATTAGCATGGGTATTATCACACAAACCAGACGTCCAGGGAAAACCAATTATTATCAAAATATACATTCTTTAACCTTTTATTTGAGTGTGAACACACAATAAAACAACAAGGGTCATCACAACATAAAAACTACAATGCAAACAAGGATCCCAAAAACTGTTATTTTCAGAATTGGAAACTTGCATGCATAATAAAATAAATAACATATAAAAAAGAAATAAAGCATGAAATAACTCCCCATACCCATAAATTTTAGAAATGAAAATTAATTATATGATCATAATGACCCTTAATATCCACCCAAAGGCAAACAAAATTATGCAGATCCCACATATAACATGTAAAAGGGTGAGAATGATGATGCCCTACCTCAAAGAAGCTTTCTAAATATCGTTGTACACCGTAGGGTGAATAAGAAATGATCATAAGCATAACTGCACACATAAAAACTATGGATCAACCATGGATCTAAGATGGGAATCCAATGATTTATCCTT
This sequence comes from Viscum album, assembly GCA_963277665.1. Taxonomy (NCBI): domain Eukaryota; kingdom Viridiplantae; phylum Streptophyta; class Magnoliopsida; order Santalales; family Viscaceae; genus Viscum; species Viscum album. The sequence goes on along the minus strand of OY728142.1, from coordinate 591,577,907 downwards.
GTTGAAGGAATCCCAAAATGCCTGAAGAGAGGGCAACCAGATTGCCTGGAAATGAGAGGAGCGTAGGGTTTGGAGAAAAACTTGAGGCACTTCAACCTTTATAGTCACACTTAATAGGGTATTTACATGGAATTTAACCTTTAAATGTCATGAAAATATCAGGTATCAAGTCCTATAAAAAAATGTATAACCTCAACCTTTTAAATCTTGAATTTATTACATGTTGTGTAACACCCCGTGAACTATCCTTCAAAATCTATAAACCTTCCTTTCAAATTTTTTACACTTTAAATGACGTGTATTCCTCCAGAATCATGATTTTAATATAAAACACCTCCAACCTCACTCTAGGACTCCTATAAGCACCAAAAAACCTCCTTCAACCTCCCATAAAACACCTCTAACGCCTAAAACTGAAAAAGTAACAGTCCAGGAGTACACAAACCGTTACATCAGATACCTATCAAATGGTTCTTTCCCATAAGAATCCAAAACCAAACCCAAAAGGAAAGGGGTCTTAACAACCACCCTATGAGGTACCTATCAAGGATCTCATCATACCATAATTCTACCACTAGACAAAGTCTCCACTGAAACACCCATGAAACACACTGCACAACCACATCTCCACCTCTCACCGGGAACACCACTACATCATATGGTCACCAACCACAACCTCCAAAATTACAAATAACTACGCCAACCTCTATATAGCCCAAACCAACCACTACCACAACCAGTAAACTGCACCACCTTAGTCACATGAATCAAGGAATTCCATCCTCCATGTCAAGATACTATCCAATCTGGGTAGTAATGACTAGCCCACACTGGTTTAATCACATCACAATTAATGCATCTCAATTAGGAATCAGGTCCTCCCCTTTCCATATGGTGGGGGTTTTATTATACATCATACATCAAGGTAAACAAAACATCTCATAACATAGCAAGATCCAAACATCACATCATAAAACAAAATAGAGAAATGAAAATTTTAAAATAAATTTTAGCATTAGGAATGAAATCTACGACTCTTACTCTAAACTAATCTTATCCGGGACACCATGCCTCCATAACATACAAACCAAGGGGACGATTCTACCATGAAACACCTTCTATTGATGATCCCGTATCACTATTGGCCACTCTATGAATGTTGCGTCGTCCTCGATATCCAACTCTCCCCAGTCAATAACATGGGAGTCATTGTAAAGATATCGATAAATATGGGACATGTGGAAGATGTCGTGGATCCTCTCCAACTATGGTGGAAATGAAAACTGATACACCACCTTTCCAACACACCCCAACACCTCAAAGGTCCCAACAAACCTGGGAGAAATATTACTCTCCCTTCCAAACCTCTACTACCAATACCGAGGGGAGAATCTCAAGAAAACATGGTCTCAAACATCAAACTCCAAGGACCTCCACCTATTATAAACATATTCCTTCTAAAGGTCGTATGCTACCCTCATCCACTTATGAACCAACTAGATCTTCTTGGTTGTGCTTTACACCACATTAGGATAAAAAACTACCAAATCTTAAACCTCTATCCAAAACAATGAAGAATGAAATGGTTGAACATACAATGCCTCAAACGGAGCCATACCAATAGAAAAGTGATAAATATTTTTGTACTTAAACTCAACAAAATTCAGGTGTCATACCCATGATCCACCAAAGTCCAAGATACATGACCACAACATATCTTCCAGTGTCTGGATGGTCCGCTCTGTCTTCCCATCTGTTTAAGGTTGGAAAGTAGTACTAAGGTGCAACTGGGAGCCAAAGGAACACTGTAATCCCCTCTATAATCATGAGTTAAAAATGAGATACCAATAAAATATGATGTTACTTGGTACCCTATGAATATTAACCACATTATCCATGTACTAACTCACTAAAACATCCATAGTACTCGACTAACAGATTTTCAGAAAGTGAGATGATTTCATCAGTCAGTCCACTATCACAAAAAATGTATCACAACCTCCCTATGATCAGGGTAAACATATGACTAAATCCATTTATATTTCTTCCCATCTATACTTGTGAACATACTAGTACTATAACAAACCTCTCGGAACATGGTGCTCCGCTTTCACCTGCTGAAAAACTAGACATCTTTCCACAAGATCCACTACTGACCACTTCATCCCCGACCACCAAAGATGTATCCTCAAGAAACTATACATCTTTATTACACCAGGATGTATTGATAAATATGATATGTAAAACTCACAGAGAAATTCCATACGCATCTTCTATGGGACAAAAAACCACACCTGAAATAACTTTCAGTTCTGACCATCCTCCTACCATCCATTAAGAGCATCACCATGGAAAATACGATCACACATCACCTTTTCCTCCAAGTCTCTCCACTGATACTCCTAAACTTGCTGCATCAAAGGAAAATCCATGATCATATGATAAAGACAACCTCAACGAATACTCTCTCCAACATAAATATGTATCATTGCAAGATCCTCTATTCCTTTCCAAACATCTGCAGACTCCCAATCCACTTCCTCTCAGGTCTTCCAACTCAATGCATCAAAAAATACATTACCATTATTTGGGGTGTAAGATATCTCAAAATCATAATCCTGAAGAAAATACATCCACCTACACTAGTGTAGATTAAAATCATGTTGATAGAAAACATATCATAGGATCTTGTGCTCCGTGAAAACCAAAAAATGCTCACCGATGAGGTAATGCCCCCAAAAATTTAGAGTGAACACAACTATCACCAACTCCAAATCATGGGTGGCATCATTATGATCATGTGGACATAACTTCCTAGAACCATAATAGACCATCACCCTATGCTACATCAACACACATCCCAATCCTAGATGGGATTTATCATAGAAATCATCAAAAAACACACCCTCCTCTGGAAACTGAAGCACTAAAGAAATAACCAACTTCTCATTTAGGTAACTAAATGATACCTGAAACTGATCATTCTATATAGAAGCCTGGTCCTTCTTTGTCAACACTATTTGTGGGGCTACAACTCAAGAGAAATAGGGTGAAAAACTCCGATAATAGTCTGTGAGACAAAGTAAACTATGAACCTCTACAACATTCTTGGGTAATTCCTAAGAAAAATCTACTTAGACCTTCAATGAGTGAACTTACACACCCTATCGATGCACCACATGTCCAAGGAAATGAACCTCTCACGTCTAGAACTCACACTTGGACAAATTCCCATAAAGACAGTGGAATCGAAGGACCTACAAAAAAACTATGAGATGATTGGTATGATCCTCCTATGACCTCAAGTAGACCAAGATATCATCAATGAATACAATGAAAAATTAGTCCAGGAACTCATAGAACACATAGTTCATAATCCCCATGAACACAGTTGGTGCATTCATTACCTCGAACGACATGACTACAAACTCGAAGTGACCATATCTACATTTGAAGGAAATATTCTAAAAATCATCATATTTCACTCTTAAATAATGATATCCAGAATGTAGATCAACCTTCGATAACCAACTATATCCTTTAAATTGGTCAAAAAAATCATTGATCCTCATAATAGGGTAATGATTCTTGACCGTTACTTGATTCAGCCTCTAGTAGTCTATACACAACCATAGAATACTATCTGCCTTCTTAGAGAACAACACTAGAGAACCCCATGAAAACACATTGGGTCAGATGAAATCCCTATTCATCAGATCATCCACCTAAAGCCTCAACTCACACAACTCCATGGGAACAATTTTATAGAGAGCCATCAAAATCGGAGACACACCCAACTGCAACTCTATCTCGAACTTGATGTCGCATCGAGGAGGTAGTGTCATAAAATCCTTTGGGAAAACATACCGGAACTCCTATATAACCCTGGGAGAATATCCAACCTTATATTCTTCCAAATTCTCCTCCAACTATGATGAAATAGGCTCTAATTTCCTAACACTTGACCGATAACCTCACTCGCCAACGAACGCCACTCACTAGGGCTCCACACTGGAAAAGGAAAATCTTCTCCGAAAGTAGTAGATGATTGTACACATGGAATACAACCAATACATACTAAGGATAACATCATATGGTTGTATTTTTAACAAGAATAAGTCCTACATTGACTAGTTCTACCTCATCACCAATCTATATTCTTAACACACATCAAATAAGGAATTTTGGCCTCCAACTGGAGTAGATAACACTCGGGGAACTGGAAGCCTATCCACATCCAATCCCAACATACGGACCAAACAAGGAGAAAAAAGGAGTGCAATGATCCTGAATTAGACAAGTCATACACAAGGGTATATGATAAACTGATCATACCTTGAACAAATCCTAGCATTGTTGGCACTACTGCCTCTAACGCATACATCTGGCCATGACCAAGTCCTCTACCTCTCTGATATCATCCCCCACGGACATGATATGTCTTGGTCCTTATGTAAGAGGACCATAATGAGGATTCCCTCTTCCAAATCATCCTACCCTCAACTGCTGAAAAAAAATCCTCGGTTCCTACCACTGGAACTTCCTTAGAGGAAACTGCTGTTGCTGAAAAGGGGCCTGACCACTCATCTGAAACTGACCCCCATGAGCGGCTAGACACTGATTCTGGAAGTGACCATATCTCTCATAGATATGTCATGAAAATGTAAAACCCTCAAAAAGATCTTGGAAACCATATGTTCCTGATGATTGGGAGAGAAACTACCACTACCGATTCCTCACTGATTGGAACCCTAACTGTCTGAACACCCAAAACCCACTACCCAAATCTCTACTCATCAAAACAACCTTTTGTCCACCTTATTGAGGCTCAAATCTGAAGGAAATTATACACTCAATAACCTCATCCTTTTTCTACACCTCTAGATATGTTGGGAGCATAAATGGAGTGACCATATACCTAATCACTGGATGCAAAACCTCTTCCAGAAATAATGCTATGGAATCCTTATTTGGGAAAAAATATGGAGAAAAGTGAGGGAGGTCCTTGAACCTAATCCCAAGATCCTACATGATTAGACTCCCTTAATGAAGGGAGATAAACTTCTTCCTCTTGGATTCCCTCATCGTTGATGACAAAAAATCTTCCTGAAACCCCCTCTAAAAGTCAGTCTACAACACATATTCATACTTAGGTTTACCAAGAAACATTTTAAACCACTAAAGAACAACTCCACACATATGAATAACTTCCAAAAACACTAAAAACTTAGATTGTGCTCAGATCAGACCAAAATTGATCTCAAGATCCTCTATCCAGCGCTCCATCTCTAGATTTGAGACACTCCCCTCGTACATACCCAAAATCTGTCACTGAAAGGCACAAAAAGCCTGTTTCCATGCCTCATCCTCCTCTTTTAGTTCACCCCTTCAACAATCAACTGAATAATCTTGCTGAACCTCAACTTCCTGAGCAACTCACAGATAAAAAATAGGAGTGATTCTTGAAAATAAGAAGAACATCCTAAGATTGGTAGCATGGAATTTTATCAAATATTATTTAAATTATTCATTTTAATTTTCCAAAACAACCAATTAAAAAATGAACACAATTAATCATGATGAATGTACATCTCCTAAGTATCTACCCTACAAACAGGTCCACCTCACTTAGTCATTTGATAGGCTCAGATTCCATGAACTAGATTATGGGGGCCCCTAAAATCCCATGTCCTAGAGGGTCTCCTTGGATTATGTCATGCACTAAGTTCAATTGGAACTACTTACATAGAAATACACACAATACTCACTATTATTAACTCCAAACTTCATCCTGTATCTCAACCATTTACCTTTGATACCACTCTTTCACGACCCCCTCCCTCCAAAGACATCGCAAGGGAGAGAGATAATAACCCTCAAGTCTCACCTCCAGTAGGCCTCAAGTTGGAAACTAGCACTGAGGGTATAAAAATATCATAGTATGGGAGGCATTACACTCAATAAATAAAATAGGATTGGGATATATGATAAAAAATCACCAAAAAACTCCAACATAAAAAATAAAGGTAAACCAAAAACTACCCCACAATGAATGAATAAAGTGATACTGATACATAAAAAGTATCTAAAGTAAATACCAAAAAGAAAATTCTATGAAAAAAACTCAACAGGAACTCCAACCCAGCTAGTAATGTTCATCTTAGTCCCTAAATTCCTCCCAGAACCCTAAAAATAGTTTATATACGCAGCGTGAGCATAACAGGTATACTCAATAGGGACATAACCAAGGCCTCAAGTGCATATGTGAAAAGAGAATGCTAATGTGCCAGTGAAAAAACAACAGAACCAACAAGCACCTATATAGGTTATCTAACCAAACCCAACCTCATCATGGCTCACTCACCAAATCACACATCCAATATAATAATATAGCATTGAGATCATAAAAAAGCAATGTGCCCTGCTACTTCTTCCCCACTAATTTTCCACTCTCATCCCCAACATAACATGTTATATTCTCCCATACCTTCAACACATATCACATCACAAAATATCACATCCTACCCATAAACACCTAGGCCACACATCATATCACATCCATCCCACATATACCTGGGCCACACATCACATCACATCACATCACAATCAGAACCGGGGAAGTAGGGTATCATGAACCTCAAGGACATCAACCTCATTCCCTCCTCCTACCATGCACGAACCCAACTATATATCACATCAAACCACATCACGTATCACCTGTAGAAACTTGGTCTAACACATTACATCTCTCTTGAAAATACTTGGACCAACACATCATATCTCACTCATAGACACCTGGGCCAACACATCACTGCTGAAGGAAGAGAGGGGGAGAGTGTAAAGACCCAGAATTTCTATGTATTTTTTTTAAAATATATGAGAATTTTATGAGTCTGCAAAAATTGACGGCACGTGATTCCGAGGCCCGAAGTGCTTAGAATGAATTTCTTAACTTTTCTTCAGGTACGTTCAGTAAATGTGCGAGCGAGTTTTCCTAACTTTTAAACCGGGGCTCGGAATTGAAATCTGAGGGCACCGTTGAACTCACAACACTGGTATTTTCTTAAAGAGACTTTCATCTCAACGGTAGTGGGTTGAGAGTGAAAGATAGTTTTTGGGTCTTTCGTGTAAGAATAAAAATAAAAATAAAAGTGTGTGACATTTTTATTTTTATTTGCAACATCCATGTGGGTGTTGGGAGGTGGGGTCCACTGGAACTAAACCTCCATGTGGAAGTTGGATGTGGGGACCACCATACCTTAACCTCCCATGAGAGGTTATGGTGGTGGGGACCACCCGAACCATAACCTCCCATGAGAGGTTATGGTGGTAGGGACCACCCAGGTTTAAACTCCCTTGAAACCCCCCTTTAATTGGGAGAAACCCTCAACTCCCTAATAAATGTGGGGGGAGCCTCTTCAACACATCCACAATTTAATTATGCCAACGTACCTTTTTAATTGTTCCAACTACCCCTTAATCAATCAAACCATTTTGAATATTATGCCAACGAATTAATAGATTTTATAATCTATTATCTTGGGCTGCCTTTTCATTTTGGGTGGAATTGGGGAGAGGAGGAACTTGGGAGAAAGCTCCCAATGAAGAATGCTCCACCAAAGAAGAATGCCGACGAGGAATGCCTTCGACTATGAAGAACGACCTCAACTTCAACCTTCTTCATCGGAACTTCCTTCGACGTAGGACGTGTTCGTCTACAACAAATTGACGTTTGCCTTCTCACGCCAAAGTCAACCAACAAAGATCAAGGTAGGGGTTTAATGTTGTTTGATTATCACTTCACAAGTACACCCCTTATTTTCTTTTGCGGGTTGGGAAGAATCCTTGCAGGAGGGTTTGATGTGATTTGTTCTTGTGAACCTCTTACTACTGCTCTAATGTGGAGAGTGTGGGTCAAACTAATAGGGCCTGTCCTCTCCGTAACCCTTGTGTTGATTTGTGGTGTTCTTCAAAATGGAGGAAGGCGATGAAGGCGACGAAGGTGACTAAGGCAACGACGCTGCCACCCGTGGCCTCTGCGACCCGCGCTTCCCCTGCGGCATCCCGACCTCTCGACCGAACTAGCCCCGTGCCGCCACTGGCCGAACCAGCCCCGATCCGCACCGCACCCCAGCCACCCCAGCCTCCCGGTCGAGCCGCCCTGGCCGCACCATCTGCCGGCTGCACCACCCGCCGAACGAACCGGTTGCGCCACCCACCGGCCGAACTGGCTGCGCCGCACCCCGGCCTCTCAGCCGAATGTACCGCACCGCACCCCGGCCTCCCGGTCGAACCAGGATCGTGCCGCCACTGGACGAACCGGCCCCGACCGCGCCACCCCGGCCCCCAGGCTGAGAAGCCCCGAGCCGCGCCCCCACGAACCTCCGAGCCAAACCGACCCTGCACCCCGGGCCGACCCGCCCTCGCGGCGCCCTCTGGGCCGAGCCGCCCACGTGGCGCCCTCCGGGCCAAACCATCCTCATGCCGACCCGTGGCCAGTCCACACTGTCACGACTAGTCCACACCCTCATGGCTCTCTACAGCCCCTCGTGGCCTACTGGGCTGGGCCCAGCGGGCCAGGCCGAACCCAATGTGCTGGACCGCCCAACGGGCCGGGCCCATGATGATGCATTTACGCTTTTTCAGCCATATCTTTGGCATCAGATGTCCGTTTGACGAACCGTTAGCGACACTGGAAATCTTGGAGTGTGATGGTCCCTTTGAGTATACCTCACTAGAATTTGGGGTATAGTTGAGATACGGTCAGGTTGGATCGTGCACGAATCCAACCGGGCCCCCGAAACTAAAAGACTAATAACTGACAGACCGGGCGTCCGATTAACGCGCCGTCTATTATGTTGAGACCCCTATTACATGACAGACCTTAGTGATAATTCTTCATGGGACTTAATGACAGTTGGAGTATTGACTAGTAGCTTGTGGAGCAGATCCTCCCGGAGACGAGCAGGTGTATTGTGGAGACCTTGTAGCTAGCTGAGACCTGACAACTGCTGACCGTTTTGACTCGGAGTGACTCTACTAGCCCAGTGGGGAGAGCCTTGGTGTCGCGACAGACCCACAGTGGGGAGCACCTTGGTGTCACGGTAGACCCACGATACTCGAGAGGAGGAGTACCTCAGCAGGCTATGAGGGGGAGCATGCTTGGTGACTTGGCAGACCCACAGTGGGGAGCACACTTGTGATGCGACAGATCCACGATACTCGATAGGAGGAGTACCTCAGCAGTCCATGGTTAGTGGGAATCATGCTTGGTGTCATGGTAGACCCACTATACTCGACATAGGAGGAGTTCTCCAGTAGCTGTGGTTTCGACAATGTGACTGGGGATGTTACTTGATACTACCCCTAGAATAAAATCCTGGTTGAGCTAAGTCAGTTTTTCGGTGTTTTCCTCATGATTGAGATGGATCACTTGATAACTTAGGTATATGTATGGGCATATAACTAAGTAAGGTTATATGTTAATTTCATTATTTTTGGTTTATCCTTGGTAGATTTTGTGATACCTTGAGGGTCTCAGGGTCCCTACTAAGTATCGTTATACTCACCCCTGCACGGGTTATGCCCGCACCTTGTTGTGTTGGTTGTAGAGGACAGACAACACTGACTAAGGCTGAGAGTACCTGGACTGGATGGTGCCCGAAGGTGGACCATATGGCATGTCGGTACGTGGAGGAGATGCACGGACACAGAGTGCTGAGGAGGCTATCTGTACCTACCCTTCAGGTAGGAATCCCGGAGGACGACCCAATAACTGATTTTATTTCTTTTTCTTCAATTGTATTGTTTTCAGTTGTACTTTTACCTTTACTGTTGGGATTGTATTCCGAACTCTTTTACCTTTAGAACTCTTTTGGTTATACAGTTTACTCATGTTCATATATTGCTATGTGTGCTTACAGGTTATAAAGGCAATGCCTTCCCAGTTTTAGGGAATTACACCTTTGGTGCTAGTCGCCAACCCCTGGCCTATGGAAGGCGGGCTTGGGGTAGTCACGGCACGGGCCTCGGGGGACGGGTCGTGAAAAATTGGTATCATAGGAGTCGGTTCTACTGCAAAACATAGGAATCTGATCTTTTCTGTAAAGCAATAGTATTAAGTGTAGTGTGTGTGGTTTTCAGTTCTGGGAGTCTAGTGTTGGTGCAACGACTGACATATCCATACACTAGGACCCTGACTTTTGATTTCCAACTAAGTGCACGAAAACACTGATTGCGTGTGTGTTTTCAAAATTTTTATTTAATTCAGCTCAACCAAGTTACCTCACCAGGTATAACTTTTTAACCGTAGCGCACCTGTTTATTTTCAGGATGCCTCCATGCAGACAGCCGACTAGAGTTTTGAGAGTTGTATGCACTGATAGACTATAGAGCAATGAGGCCTCGATGCAGGGACCTTTTCCAGTAGAGGCACCAATGGTACCATTACCAGTTGGGCCACCGATGCCACCAGCCCCAGAAGTATACGGTGCATGCCGCTTGAGCACGTTGCACAAGTTACAGCGCCAGAGGCCACCCAGGTTCAGGGGAGAGACGGACCCACAGGTGGCTGAGGATTGGATGGAGGCCGTGGTGAGAGTTTTCCGTCTTGTAGGGACACCAGATGATCTCATGGTGATCCTTGTTTCCAGCCTTCTACAGGCAGCAACAGGCAGATGGTGGAGCTTTATGCTCTAGGTTCACGATGAGGTGACGCTTCTCTGGGCCGACTTCGAGAGCCTGTTTCAGGCAGAGTTTTTCCCATCGGCTCTTCACGTAGTTCACATTTAGGAGCTAATTCATCTACAACAGGGAAACATGATTATGGATCAATACTCAGCAAGGTTCACTGACCTCTCATGCTACTCTATAGATATGGTGAGAGACCCTTTCTTCAGGGCCCAAACCTTCGAGCAGGGGCTCAAGCGAGAGATCAGGGCTTCGAAGATCTCACTTAGCATCCCGAAACAGGAGGGGGTGTTAGAGAGAGACCTCCTAGTGGAGAGTTTCCTTCATGAGCAGTATCCAATAGTGAGATCCACCACCAGTCGACACGTAGAGGAGTCTTATATAGCTGGAAGCAGACAGATGTCATAGAGGTCCAAGAGGACTAGACATACAGGTGGAAGACCGCAGGATTCAAAGTCGGTTGTGCGGGGAACTCGAGGCAGAGACAGACATTCTAGGAGCGGGTAGTGTTACGCATATGGCGGACAGGGTCACATGGCTCATGACTGTCTGACCCGCCGTTTAGATGATTAGCAGACGGTTGAAAGACTGCCCAGGAAGAGACAAAGATTCAATCGAGGTGGTCCGTAGGGAGAAGGCATATGTGGAAGAGGATCTAGTCGTGCAGCTTATGATGGGCGACAATTTGAGATGTTACTGCCACCACCACCAGGAGGTCCACCCTGACTACATGGATCAGGTGGACGGGGGAGAGCTCAGCTTCAGGCAGCTCAGGCTTACGACCACGACCCTCTGTAGATGATTTGAGGTACAATCTATGTCTACTCCACCTTAGATGCAGTACTTATGGACACAGGTTCCAATCATTCTTTCATTTCCACCTCCCTTGTTCGGATCTTGGAGATTCCAACGGAGTCGTTGGTTCGATCCTTATGGCTAGAGACTCCTATGGGAGAAGATTAAACAATTACGCACTGGTGTCGGTAGTGTGATCTTACTCTAGGAGGCGAGAGCTTCGGCTGGGATATCCTAGTATCGGCGTTGAGGACTTAAGACCTCATTTTGGGTATGTACTGGTTATCTATAGTCCATGCTCAGATTGACTGTATTAGGTGCAAAGTGCGGTGTGTCTACATGGATGGGACCAAGTTTACCTTCACCGGTGAGAATGAAGCCTTTGAAGCACAGGATGGACTTGATCGTAGGAGAGTGCAGCCGATCACTCATCATTTGTATAGCCTTACCCTCAGAGTTGTTGATGTGGAGAGTCGAAGCTATCCTGTAGTGGTGTACCAGTAAACGGTTGTTTTCCCTAATGATGTCCCAGGTCTACCCCCTCACAGAGAGGTATAATTTTACATTGACTTATACCCCGGGATGACACCAATATCTACACCAGCATATCAGATGGATCCCACAGAGCTTCATGAGCTGTGGGTATAGCTGGAGGACTTGTAGGGGAAGGGATTCATTTGTTCTAGTGTTTCTCCCTGGGCAGCCCTGATTTTGTTTTCTAAGAAGGCGAATGGGAGCTTGAGGCTTTATGTTGACTATCAGCGCCTAAACCAGGTGACCGTGAAGAACAATTACCCACTCCCGAGTACTTAAGAGATCTTTGATCAGCTGAGGGGAGCATGATGGTTCTCAAAGATAGACCTCAGATCAGGCTATTACCAGCTCAAAGTACGAGATGAGGATGTGCAGAAGACAGCCTTCAGGTGTCAGTATGGCCACTATGAGTTCTTGGTTATGCCATTTGGCATAACCAATGCTCCAGCAGTGTTCATAGGGCACATGAACAAGATATTTCAGCCATACATTGATTGCTTTGTCATAGTCTTCATCGATTACTTTCTGATCTACTCAACTACTGAGGAGGAGCATGCCTATCATTTGCGGGTAGTACTAGACACACTCAGAGAGCACCAGATTTATGGTAAGCTCTCGAAGTGCCAGTTTTGGATTCGAGAGGTTCACTTCCTGGGACATGTCATATCGGAGGCTAGATTTTTAGTGGATCCAGCGAAGATTGAGTTGGTACTTGCTTGGGAGCCACCTAGGAGTGTGACGGAGGCACAGAGTTTCCTGGGTTTGGTTGGATACTACCGGAGTTTTGTGTCAGATTTCTACAGAGTTGCAGCACCACTATTAGCCTTAACAAAGAAGGGGAAATCCTTTGTGTGGTCAGAGAGATGCCAACAGTGCTTTTAGGAGCAGAGGCAGTGGCTGACTAGTGCCCCCATCTTGAGGCTTCCAGAGGAAGGCATTGGGTACGTAGTCTACTGTGACACATCAGGGATTGGAATCAGATTTGTACTGATGCTGGAGTGAGTAGTGATCACATATGGTTCTCAATAGCTGAGACAACATGAGAAGAACTACACTACCCATGACCTGGAGTTAGCAGTATTGGTCTTTACCTTGAAGGTGTGGTCACACTATCTGATGGGTGAGCGCTTTACAGTGTACTCTGATCACAAGAGTCTCAGGTATATCTTCTCATAGAAGGACCTGAACCTGAGACAACGATGTTGGATTGAGTTCCTCTAGGACTATTACTTCAAGATAGTCTATACTATTAAGAAGGGGAACATTGTTGCAGATGCACTCAGTAGGAGATCTGGTATACAACTGCTAGGTTAGGCGACAAAGCGGTTGACCACTTTGAAGATATCCTTTGTGGATTAGGTTGGAGAAGATTTTATTCAGTCTCTTACAGTCACTCCCCCACTTCTTCAGAGAGTCAGGGAGGCACAGCGTGGGGATACTGACTGCGAGGCTCGACGTACTCAGATATCCACAGGGCAGACACCTGATGGATTTTCTGAAGGTGGGGAGCACATCATCCTCTTCAGAGGACGTACCATGGTACCAGTGTCACTTTAGGAGGAAGTTTTGAGGAAGTTCCACACATCCCCTCTAGCAGTACATCCAAGAGTGGTGAATATGTACCAAGACCTCCGATGACAACACTGGTGGCCAGGAATGAAGAAATCAGTTGAAGAGTTTGTCTCTTGATGCCTCACTTGTTAGCAAGTGAAGGCAGAGCATCAGGTACCAGCATGCTTGGTTCAACCTTTAGAGGTCTCAGATTGGAAGTGGGATATCCATGGACTTTGTGACAGGAATTCCACGTAAATCCAGGGGACATGACTCTATCTGGGTGATCTTCAGTCAACTCACCAAGTTGGCCCACTTCCTACCGATCAGAGAGTAAGGTTCAGTAGAGAGCTTGGGATGCCTTTATGTGCAGGAGATTGTGCGAATACATGGAGTACCTTCGGCGATTGTCTCTGATCGTGACACACGATTTACTTCCCAGCTATGGAAGAGGTTGTAAGAGGATTTCAGGATACAACTTCATTTGAGAACCACCTTCCATCTGCAGACGGATGGTCAGAATGAGTAGACTATTCAGACCCTCGAGGACATGCTGCGTGCTTGTGTCCTCGACTTCGGTCATAGCTGGGAGGATCACTTACTTTTGGTGGAGTTTTCATACAATAGAATCTATCACTTCACCGTTGTGATGGAACCTTTTGAGGTGTTGTATGTGCGACCTTCAAATCACCTTTGTGCTGGATTGACCTAGGGGAGTCAGCACTCGTTGGACCAGAGATGGTACGGGCTACCATAGAGAAGGTGCAGATCATCCAGGAGCAGATGAAAATTGTATAGAGTAGGCAGAAGTCATATGTCGACAGGATATGGAGACCTCTGTAGTTTGAGGATGGCGACCACATCTTTTTACGAGTCTCACCTCGATGAGGTTTTCAGAGATTTGGCTGAGGCGGAAAGTTATCTCCGAGGTTCATCAGACCGTTTCAGGTCCTCAGCAGAGTTGGAGAGGTGGAATACCACCTAGATCTTCCAACTCAGTCGCACTGGGTGCATGACTTCTTCCACGTATCCCAGCTAAGGAGATACATGCACGACACTTCTCACATCATCGACCATGGCGAGCTGGACGTCGACAGTGGGGTGACTTTTACGGAGGTTCCAGTAGATATCGAGGATCGACAGGAGTGGGTACTTCGTGGATGATCGATACCTCTGGTGTGCGTTCGCTGGTAGAACATAAACCTCCAGGAGATCACATGGGAGTGGGAGGCTCATGTGTGTGCTCAGTACCCCCACTTGTTCCCTTAGTTCTAGTTGTAGTTTACGGGGACGTAAATACCTGAGGTGGGGAGAATTTAAAGACCCGAAATTTCCATGTAATTTTTTTTAAAAATATATGGGCATTTTATGAGTCAGTAAAAATTAACGGCACATGATTCTGTGGCCTGGAGTGCCCAGAATGAATTTCTGAAATTTTTTTCGGGTACGTTCAGTAAACGTGCGAGCGGGTTTTCCTAACTTTTAAAACGGTGCTCTGAATTGAAATCTGAGGGCACCATTGAACTCACAATGCCAATATTCTCTTAAGGAGACTTTCATCTCGATGGCAGTGGGTCGAGAGTGAAAGATAGTTTTTGGGTTTTTCGTGTAAGAATAAAAATAAAAATAAAAGTGTGTGACATTTTTATTTTTATTTGAAACACCCATGTGGGTGTTGGGAGGTGGGGTCCACCAGAACTAAACCTCCATGTGGAAGTTATAGGTGGGGACCACAAGACCTTAACCTCCCATGAGAGGTTATGGTGGTGGGGACCACCCGAACCATAACCTCCCATGAGAGGTTATGGTGGTGGGGACCACCTGGGTTTAAACTCAGTTGAAACCCCCCTTTAATTAGGAGAAACCCTCAAATCCCTAATAAATGTGGGGGAGCCTCTTCA
The DNA here is from genome assembly GCA_963277665.1 of Viscum album. Lineage (NCBI taxonomy): Eukaryota > Viridiplantae > Streptophyta > Magnoliopsida > Santalales > Viscaceae > Viscum > Viscum album. The sequence goes on along the minus strand of OY728142.1, from coordinate 591,562,437 downwards.
TCACCTCCACAATTTAATTGTGCCAACGCACCTTTTTAATTGTGCCAACTCCCCCTTAATCAATTAAACCATTTTGAATATTATGCCAATGATTTAATAGATATTATAATCTATTATCTTGGGCTGCCTTTTCATTTTGGGTGGAATTGGGGAGAGGAGGAACTTGGGAGAAAGCTCCCAACGAAGAATGCTCCACCGAAGAAGAACGCCGATGAGGAACGCCTTCGACTACGAAGAACGACCTCGAATTCAACCTTCTTCCTTGGAACTTCCTTCTACGTAGGATGTGTTCGTCTACAACGAATCGACGTCCACATTCTTGCGCCAATGTCAACCAACAATGATAAAGGTAGGGGTTTAATGCTGTTTGATTATCACTTCACAAGTACACCCCTTATTTTCTTTTGTGGGTTGGGAAGAATATTTGTGGGAGGGTTTGATGTGATTTGTTCTTGTGAACCTCTTGCTACTACTCTAATGGGGAGAGGCGGGACAAACTAACATGGCCCGTCCTCTCCACAACCCATGTATTGATTTGCGGTGTTCTTTGAAATAGAGGAAGGCGACGAAGGCGATGAAGGGAACGACGGCGCCACCCGCGGCATCCGTGACGCGCGCCGCCCCTGCGAAACCGCAACCTCTTGGGAAAACAGGCCCCGCACCGCCGTTGGCCAAACCGGCCCCGAGCCGCACCGCACCCCGGACGTGCCGCGCCCCAGCCATTCCATGACACACCCCGATCACCCCGACCTCCCGGATGAGCTATACTGGCCGCACCATCCGCTGATCGCACCACCCGCCGGCCGAACCGGCCATGCTACCCGCTGGCCGAACCAGCCGCGCCACCTGCCGACCAAACTGGCCACACCACCCACTGGCTGAACTAGCCACGTTGCACCCCGGCCTCCCGGCCGAACGGGCCTCGCGCCGCTGCTGGCCGAACCGGCCCCGGCCACGCCGCCCTGGCACCCGGGCCGAGCCGCCCTCGCAGTGCCCTCCGGGCCTAGCCGCCCACGCGGTTCCCTCTCGGCCAAAACAACCTCGCGCTGACCCATGGCCGGTCTGCACCCTCGCGGCCGGTCCGCACCCTCACGGCTCTATGTGGTCCCTTGCGGCCTGCTGGGCTGGGCTCAGTGGGCCGGACCGAACCCAACGAGCTGGACCGCCTAAAAAGCCGGGCCAGACCCAACGGGTTAGGCCAGGTTAACCTGAACTGGGTCAGCCTAGACTGGGTCAGGCCTGGTCGGTCCGACCGGGTCAGACCGGACCCGAGCCCATTAGGACCCATTTATGCTCATTAGACCATATCTTTGGAATTGGACATCCGTTTGACGAACCGTCAGCGGTGCTGGAAATCTTGGAGAGTGACGGTAACTTTGAGTATACCCCACTAGAGTTTGGGGTATAATTGAGATATGATCAGGTTGGACCGTGCACGAATCCAACTAGGACCCCAGAACTAAAAGGCTAATAACTAATAGACTAGGCGTCTGATTGACGTACCGTCTGTTACGTTGTGACCCCTATGATGTAGCGGAACTTTGTGATACTTCTTAGTGGGACTTTGTGATAGTTGGAGTATCGACTAGTAGCTTGTGGAGCGGATCCTCCCAGAGACGAGCGAGCGTAGTGCGGAGACCTAGTAGCTGGATGAGACCTGACGACTGCTGACCGTTTTGACTCAGAGCGACTCTACTAGCCCAGTGGAGATCTTCTTGGTGTCATGATAGATCCACGATACTCTATAGGAGGAGTACCGCAACAGGATACGAGGGGGAGCATGCTTGGTGACGTGGTAGACCCACGTTGAGGAGCGCGCTTGTGACGCGACAGATCCATGGTACTCGACAAGAGGAGTACCTCAGTAGTCCAAGGTTAGTGGGAAGAGCGCTTGGTGTCGCGGCAGACCCACTATACTTGACAGAGGAGGAGTTCTCCAGCAGCCGTGGTTTCGACAATGTGACTAGGGATGTTACTTGATACTACCCCTAGAATAAAATCCTGGTTGAGCGGAGTCAGTTTTTTTGTGTTTTTCTCATGATTGAGATGGATCACTTGATAACTTAGGTATATGTATGGGAATATACCTAAGTAAGGTTATCTATTGATTTCATTCTTTGTGATTTATCCTTGGTGGATTTTGTGAGACCTTGATGGTCTCGGGGTCCCTACTGAGCATCGTTATACTCACCTCTGCACGGTCTATGCTTGCACCTTGTTGTGTTGGTTGCAGACGACGGGCAATGCTGACTGAGGCTGAGAGTACCAGGACTGGACGATGCCCAGAGGTATACCATACCGCATGTCGGTATGTGGAGGAGACGCACGGATGCAGAGTTCTGAGGAGGCTATCTGTACCTACCCTTCAGGTAGGAATCCCGGAGGACAACCCAATAGCTGCTTTTCTTTCTTTTTCTTCAGTTGTATTGTTTTCATTTGTACTAGTACCTTTATTGTTGGGATTGTATTCTGGCCCCTTTTACTTTCAGCACTCTTTTGGTTATATAGTTTACTAGTGTTCGTATCTTGTTGTGTGTGTTTACAGGTTATAAAGGCAATGCCTTCCCAGTTTTAGGGAATTATGCCTTTGGTGCTAGTCTCCAGCCCCTGGCCTATGGAAGGCGGGCTTGGGGTAGTCACGACACGGGCCCTGAGGGATGAGTCGTGACAGAGAGGGGGTATCCAACCATCCATATCACTACCATCCTAGATGTTGGGGAAGAAACCTGGAACTCAGCACCTCTGAGCATTGTTAAGGTTATCCAAGATAGGTGTGGTGTGTATAAAATAACATAAACATACATTATATTGAGATATCACACAATAACCAACCTAAGGGTTCACATCTACAACAATAGTGAACACCACATCACTAATATGTACCATACATCAACTGTCACAACTATTTCCACCACTATATGTAACACACTACACAACCGCCACACAACATTTTCTACTTTTGTCTTACAAGTTCCACCACTCTTATTCATTAGCCTTTTCATTTCAAATTACATCACTCATTCATTTAATTAAATTTAATCCATTTATCACATATCAATTTCACCCATTCATATTCATTTAGCATCATCATTTATTCCATGTCTAACTAGGAAACTAACCCAACCATGCTATGTAATAGCTGGACCAACTAATATAACCAACGTCAGGACACCACACATCCACCATCATCATTTCATCACATCTCCCAATACATCTCATAACACAAAAACCATATATCTCATCTATTTCAAAAACACAACCACCACATACCACAACCACTATGCTATAACCACTGCACCAAAAACTCTACGCAACAACTACTATGCCACAACCATTGTTCCACAACCTCTTTACCACAACCTTTGTACCATAACCTCATTGCACCACATCACACAACTTCCCTCAAAACATCCATACCAACAAACCACCACATCACTACCCTATGTACTACAAAACCTAGACATTCAATAACATCACCACACAAAAACCATATGCCACACAAAGCATCAAAAAAAATTACAACTTCACACAATAGTAACACATCCCAGCTTTACATTTATTCTAGGGTTTATCACATTACTTATTTACATTATCATTGGTATTATCACACAAACTAGATGTCCAAGGGAAACTATTTATTATCCAAATATATGTTCTTTAACCTTTTATTTAGGTGTGATCACACAAGAACATAGTAAGGGTCATCATAGAATAACAAATACAACACAAACAAGGCTCCCAAAAAACCATTATTTTCAGAATTGGAAATAGGCATGCAAAATAAAATCAACAATATATAAAAAAGTAATAAAGCATGCAATAAATCCTCATACCCATAAATTTTAGACATTATAATTAATTATGTGATTATGATGACCCTTATTATCCATCCAAAGGTAAAAAAAGCATAAAGACCCTAAACATAGAACATAAAAGTATGGGAACAAGGATCTCCTACCTCAAAGAAGCTTTTCAAATCTTGTATCACACCACAGGGAGAAGAATAAATGATCGTAATCACAACTGCACACAGAAAAACTGTAGATCAACCATCGATTGCAGATGGGAATCCAAGGACCTATCTCCATCAAAGGAACCCAAAAACACCTACTAAAAAATGCCAGGTTTCAAGACCTACTAAAAAATGTCAGGTTTCAAGACCTACTAAAAAATGCACCCCTCAACCATTTAAATCCCTAATTTATTACACATTGTGTAACACCCCGTGAACCATCCTTCACAAGCCATGAACATTCCTTTAACTTTGTGTACACTTTACAAGGAATTTGTTCCTCTTGTATCCATATTTTTAACATCCAAAAACAATGTCCTCACTCTAATCCTCCTATGAGCACCAAAAAATCTCTTCAATCCTCCCCTAAAACACCTTTAACACCTAAAATTGAAAAAGTAATGGATCAGGAAGATATGGACCATTACACATAATATATACTCATTTGATGTCTTTATGATCATTGATAATTTTAATGATCACATAATAATAATAATAAAGACATGATTTATAACTGATGAGAAACTGTTCATGAGATATAACAACACTCCATGCAATGTGATATCATATATCATATTCCATGGCTATGTATTATGCTATGATAGAAGCATCTCATGTGTAATGACCCACATTGTTTTGGGTTTTGAAATTCAAAGGGAAATTGAATTTTGGTCCTAGAGTAGGGGATGTTATGATAATTGAGATTTAGATTGGTATTTTGAGAGTTGTAATATCTCTAAGATATGTTTTTGGATATGGTTAGAGACTTAGTAAGTGTTTCAGGTTCTCAAGTGAATGTTGGAGTGGGGTTAGGGTGACCCCTTGGGATGATTTTGGATACATGGGACCTTTCAAACTATTAAAGGTGAGGGTTACACTACAATGAGCATAGAGTAGGTGAAAATCATTCCACAGTGGAGGGATTTGTGGTGTGGTAGGATTTCATGTGGGGTTTTGGATAAGGAAAGTATATTACATATAGGAATTGTTCTGTGACCAAGGGAGCTACACCATGATGAATCCCTATGCATAATATATTAGGAATATATTACGTATGCATTGTGACATTTCACAGAAGAATATGGTCATGTTGTGACCCCTTAGGTCATGCTATGATGGCCTATAGTGAGGGATGTGATGGTTAGGAGCACAAAGCACTACACCGTGGGGAAGAGAGGTTGTGCCTTGGGGGTTTGGGAATTTCCTGGAAATGTCTGTTGTGCTATGACCTAGAGGGATCATTTAATGATGATGTTTGGATAGGGGTTGATCCCTCTTACTAGGTAAGTCATGCCATAACCCCTTAGAATCATTCCATGATAGACATAATTAGTGGTGTTAAGACCTTTTCTTAGGGCAGTCACATTACGACCCATAGGGGTCATGCTGTGACCGGGCGCCTAGGTTTTTTCTTTAATAAGGTCTGAACCATCATTTTTTTTGTGACAAAAATCCTTATAGTTTTAGGTCAAGAGGAGCATGGGGAATTCTATTTCTCCCAACTCATCCCCCTCTTATTTCCCTATTTTATTCCTCTTGGAGAGGTGTGATTATTTGTCATTTTTTGAAATAATTCACGGTATGATTGTTCCCTCTCCCCATAAATTATCTTATCTTGTTATCCATATGATTTTGGATGATCCAAGATACTATTTTGGTGGTGATTCCACTATATAATGGTGTAATTGAGTGGTAATGTTGAGTATTTTTCTCAGAATGACTAGAGGAGATCCCAAAAAGATGAACACACAAGGTTTGGAGAAGCTTTGGTGATGAGGTGATTCTTAGTGAGTTTTTAAATGATAATTCCTCCTTTATTAAATTGAATAATTAATTATAAAATGTTATAATTAATTATTTGGGTGTTGTGGCATAAGATAGGGGATTAGGTGTTAATACAAGCCCATATGAAACATGGACGGGCATAGTCGAGGACAATTAGAGCATCATGAAGATCATAAATATGTGATTAAGGTGGGTGGTCCCTATAATATAAAATTATATACTTTTTTATTCATTATTTTCCATGTATTAATGGTTTCATATGACCTGGTAAACAGTTAGGGATTGAGAGCTCTTTAGGTAAGGAGAGAGTGTGGCATTGTGCCTTCTAGATTTCGAACAAGTTCACCATTACACTTTGGGTGTTTTAGGATTTCCCAAAGACTATGTTGAAAAGGGGATAAGATTCCATTTGAGTTTACAAGAGGCCTTGGGTTGGTATTCAGATCCGAGATGGGACACGAGTAACCCAGGTGTGTTTACTAGGGAAAGTTGGAAAGATATGAGGGAATTATTCCTAGTGGTGATGGGTGAGATGACTTTACATATTATGATTACTGAGAACACCTTATTGAGGTTGGAGTGAGGTTTGATGTGTATAATGATAAGGATGAATCCTATGGGACTATATGGTGTGTGTTGAAGAGGGTTTTTTATTCAGTTGATGTGTTGAACATCCATTAAGGGAGATGTGATATAGGATCTGTCCATGGGTTGTGGGAATTATTGAGGACTTGGCACATGATTTCGAAGGGGATGAATGTGAGTTAGCTTGAGACTATCCTTGGTTAGTGGGACCAGGTTGTGACGTGATAACTAGAGGAGGATGAGACCTTCCTTATGAGGCTAGGGTTGGAAAGATCCTACGGGCTTAGAGAACACCATGGGGTCTTAGACATGGCTTGGTGTCGATGAGCATAGACTTAGTTGGCCTTGAAGAGATTAGTCTAAAAGGATAGATGAACAACACGATGTGATTTGAGGTGTGGGGATATGTCTCAAGTTAATAGAACCCTAGTGATGAGATAGTGATCTAGTGATATAGATGGTGTTCCCTACTTGCTCTTGTATGTGTGTTCTTGACCATGTTCATGCGATCGACGATAGATCACGTTTTGGTGATAATGGGTCTCACAACCTGGACTTACCTTGAGTGAGAAGTTATTGTTAGGATCCTTGTAACACCCCAGGATTTTAAGAAGAAAATTATTTTTACAAAGCATATGTTTTTAATTCTAAACTATATTATTTTTATATTTTTTTAAAAGAATTAAAATTGATTAGTAAATAAGTCATACAAGATATTAATTAAAATCACCAAAACTTTATTCATTAATAAGTGTAATGTTACAAAAAAAGAAAGTAAAACTAAGTATTAAGCACTATGAATTAATACTTACTATGAATAAAATACATCCATTAAAAATGAATAAATCAATAGGGGAAAATAGATTGAAAATAATAAAATATTCACGACTAGGAAATCCCCTTGACCATCTTTAACCTTGAGGATCACCAATAGATAAACAAAACCTATAATAAGGAATATCATCATGAAAGGAAAAATCATTATGAAAAATCTATAATATGAAAAAATAACTATGAATTGTGAATTTAGAGTGTAATTAATGAATGTTTAGTAATTATATATATATATATGAATAAAATTTAGCCAATTCAAATATGGTTGTTGCAAATATAGTTGTTGAAAATATGGTTCTTGAACTTATATCAATAGGTATAATTAATTTATATATTATTAAGTAGTAAAATTAAAATCATATAACCATAATACCTTTAAAATTTAGTTTAAAATAATACTATGCTCGATAGCTTTCTTAACACATAATAACAATCTTTGAGCGAACTGTGATATACTATAAAAATAATATTATTTAAATGTGAACTTTATAACCTAGCTGCTAAATTAGTAGATATGAATAGTAATAAAAAAATTCTGAAAAATATATATGAAGTTTTTAAATAATGAAAATTTATTGATTAATAAATAATAAATAAGCACTCAATTTTTAGTAAAGTCATTTTATGCTTCAAAAATGTGTTTTATTTAAAAATTATTTTTTTTACATTTTGTGCGCATAAATTATAATTAATTTATAACATTTTTAGAAATTTTATTTGAGGAAATTAATATCATTTTTGAAATCATCATGTCAATATTATCTTAGGGTGAATTCTTAGAATTTTTCAAAAAAGATTTATTTTTCAGTAAATAGTGATAAATACCGATTTTTGTAAAAATTTCATTTCTTCTCATTTTTAAATTACCATTATGTTTTAAATTTTATCTTAAATTAACAGAAGGATCCTTTAATAAGAAATAATTTAATTAATTACATGGAAATCAATATCATACTTGAATTTAGTGTAAGTTTATTTTTGGGATTAAAAACACATTTTTTAAAAAACTATTTTTATGTGCACAATTTGTTTTTATATTCATAAATTAAATTAATATATATTTATTAATGGTTTTTATAAGACAATTAATGTAATTAAATTCAGTCTTATTCTTAAAAATATGTTTTTTTTTTCTAAAAATGGTTTTTCATTGCATTTTGAAACCATATTTAAAATTAAAATTTTCAACTTATAGAAACTGAATTTGAAAAAATGGATTCAATATTTACAATCATAATAATTAATATAATTATATATTATCTACTTAATTTTTTCACAATGAATAATAAAACTAGTAATTTTTTTACCATGGTTAAGGTTAAAATGGGTTTACCGGGGGTTAAACTAATAGATAAGGGTAATAATTACACTTAAACTTGGATAATTATTATTGGTTGAAAATATTTCAACCTTATATTGTCTTAAATTATAATATATGTCAATTTTGAGCCACTTTCACATGAAAGTGACCCTATATTATTGAAATCTTTTAAGAAATTCCTTGTGTGTTCCTTCCCTCACTTATAAGAGCACACCTCTTATCCTCCATTATTCAAGAAATTTGAGCTTTATATCTTAGAAAATACATGTAAAAAACCACAATATATTAATTAACTTTATCCTAGAGCTTCTTGTATTCTCGTAAGATCAATATTTACGGATTAAGGTGTAAGCCAAAAGAGGTCTCTCAAAGAAGAGGTATAAATCTCAACTGAGCTCTTTCAATTTTATTTATTATTCTACCTTCTCAAAACTTGTTGTATGCATAAAATCATGATGAATACATTACCATAAATATACTTAGATGATATTATGATGATAAAAAAACCATTTCACACCTCTTATCCATCAAATGGGAGATGAAAGTGTCTCTTGTGTGTACGTGCGGACTACCGCCTCCACATAGCAGTATGATTCGTTTTCCAACACCATTTTCAGAGATGGTTACTATAATAGATTTAATGTTTATATATTATATTTATGAAATAATTTTTCTTATGGAATTATAATATCTTATCTACCTTCACACCTTCCGATCCATTGGAAAATGATAACGTCGCTCGTGCTTACGTGTGGACTACCACCTCTGTAGAGTGATGTGATTCGTTTTTCATTTATGATTTACTTAGATGGTATTAAGGATAAATTTAATGAATATATATGATATTTATAATTTTTTAATTATTCATGAAAGTTAAATCACCATTTACCTTTCTTTCATTCCATCAATTGAAAAGTGGAAACATTACTCGTGTGCACGTAAAAATTACCATCTCCATGAAGTGATGCAATTCATTTTTCTTTATAACTTTATATGAATGGTTATAAAAGTGTATATAATGATTAAAAATGATAATTATTACATGATTTATATTATAAATATTATGGAACCATGATCAAATTACAAGTACAAAAACCGTCGAAACAAAACATACATGAGAAATGAAGCAGTTAACACCCAGAATAATGACATTAATAATGAATTATTAATAAATGGGTACTAAAATGTTATAATTGGATCATATATAATATTATAATTATGAATATTATTATTTAATAGAATTATAATAAATATAAATTTATTATACAGGCGGTTAGAGTACTTATAAAGTAATATGGACTAGAGGTAAGGGTTTCCGTCTCACTTTAATATCTATGAGACACTTGTCGAATAAAACAATTGTTTCCTTTTTGTGGTATATATACCACCCATTAATTTATTTTATGATTATTATAATGAAAATTATGGGGATTTAAAAATCCATATAAGGTTTATCTTTCATGATTTTTTGATTCAGATATTACCAAAGTTGAAAGTGTTCTTCATCTCAATTTTATTTCATTGAAACATATTTAATGTTATGAACCTATTTATATTTATGAGGTGTATATACTGATCCTTTGATATGTTATATTTTTTATACCTATATTTTCATTACATTTAAATTTATAATTCAAATTACTCCATCCATGGGGATTTTATTTGAAAGTTACCAAAGTGGTAAGGGTTTACCGTTTCAAATTGTCTTCTTTGGGTCATATGTTATTTTATACAGCTATATTATTTTATGAGGTGTATATACTATAAATTTTTTATGTTGTATAATTAATTTACTTATTTTATTGGTATTTATAGTTTCATTTGAATTTATTTCCTTCATGGGGTTTATGAATCAAAAGTTACCAAAGTGGTAAGGGTTTTATGGTACAATCTCATATTTTACCTGGATTGTTTATGCTTAAATTTATGATGATGAAATTATATGATCTATATCTATAAAATATTATGTCTTTTATTACATTATGGTTATTTATATAGATTACATGTTTTCTTTTCATTTTCATCTCTTTAATTACTCAAGTGATTGGAATAATTTTTGTAAGGAATACCGACTTTATTTCTCTCTTTAGTTGGGAAACCTTTTCTTCCACGTACATATTTTCCCTAAAATATTTTTAAGAATGTTTTTACTATTATAAAAATATTTATTAAATTAGTTTTCACCCATTCTTGACTTTCTGTAAAAAAATTAAAGGAATTTTCCAGACTTTTTCTAAATGAGGACTTTTGACTTTTTATTGAAAATATGGAAGAAATTTTTATTTTAACATACACCACATGAAATAATTTACCCATTTTCATGAATTCTATTTACTTTGAATCCTCCTTTAAAATTTTCCATGGTTATTTTCATATAAAATATTTTCCTTCATATTTTGTATTTTTTTATATTTTAAATAAGTAATTTCAAAATGAAAATGGTATTTTTCTCAAAAAAATTTATAATTATATTTTAAAGGTATTTTCATCTATAACAACATCCTTTGATGTTTCTTATGATTTACTAAAGATATGATACAATGTTACCATCTTTATTTTCTCTCTGGATAGTTTTTGATTATGATGATGGAATTTTTATGATGACCATTTTTTTCCATGGGTTATACTTGATGGAGATATGCCCTAAATCCTTATACATATGATATATATATTTCATGCGAATTTTAATTCGAATGTATATAAGGGTATATTATTTTATAAAATTTTAGAAAAGTTATTATTGTTTTCATTTTATGTTTACCCCGCATATGCTATCATTTAGCAAGATGTTACATAACATGTAATGGCTAGGGGAGTTACATTCTTTTATATATTATTTATGAATAAGTTGAGGCATTAATGCATGAATTATAAACACATGAATTAATTCATACATCACCCAAGAGAATCCTTGGGTTTGATATGAACCCTACTACCATATAATGGTAGGTGGGTGTGATTATCATTATACTTGGATGAACCTCCCTGAACCCATGCTCTCTTTATCCTTTTTTCTTTTACATTCGGAGATGCTAGAACGTCATGGGAGTAAGGAAAATCCTACATGTATTACATTTGATTCATTAAATATGTGGATACAATATAGAGGTGGGATGCCTATGTTTTTTTTACTTATATGATCTTTATCAAACCATGAAATGGTGTTTGAGGATGTAGAAAAATCCCTATGGTGTATGGTACACCATTTACAATGTTATTTATTTTAGTTTTTACAATATTTTCATATTATCTTTCATAGGAAATGCTCATTAAAGTGTTTTAATCACTTACACTTGATTTAAAAATCATTTTTAGACTCTAACAAAACCCTTCAGTGGTATAAAAGGAAACCAATGATTTAGATTTATGAAATATAGTGTTGAAATGAAGAATAATTGAAAAAAACATAGCAATATTTATAAGTTTTTTCAAAAATTATGAAAAAAGGTCTTACCCTTACATAATAGGCTATTTAATGGTAACCCAAGGATTTACCCTTATAAAACTAGGATGATTAAAGGTGGGGTAGTGTCAATCCTACTCCTTTTTCCCCTCCTCCTCAAGCTACATCTCTGCTTCTAGAGTCGGTCCCATGTGCTTGTGCTCCCTTTGATGTCAAGGAAAGACCATGTATTACTCTGGTGATCTATATAATGAGGGATACTTTCTCTCCCTAGATGGTTAGGAGCCAGTTTAGTTAGAGAGATCTGGGAAACCTCAAAACCAAGTTAAGGAATTTTTCTTCACCCTATCTCCCCCTTGTGCTCTCCATTCGTGAGACCCCAATCCCTCTAGAATCTCACCCGTCTCCACCTCAAAATACTATAGTGTATTATCAAATTCTTAGGATGTCTAGTACTAGAAATTTATCATCTCATATTCTCCAACTAGTGGTGTATATATAAGGTCCATATCCAAATGTTCTTTGACATGTACTCCTTCCCAAGTTAAGAGACTTGTGATGCTGGGGGCCATATCCAGATGTTACCTTTTTTAATGATTTATTTCATAATCTAGAACACTCAGGGCCTGAAAACCAAGGTGAAAATAGACTTCTTAAATAATTATATCCACAATAATGAGGTTTATTTTGTGGTAGTGCTGGAACTTAATCAAAATCCTTCCAAGATTTTAGGATTTGTTCAAAAGATGGGCATGTGCAACTTCATGCATTCTGAACCCACCAGTCATCAAATCTAGATCTTCTAGAAAAAACAGATTTTAGTGGAGAAGATCAACATATATAAACAGCATATTAATATTAAGGTTAGTTATGATAATACCATTTATTCTCCTTTTTTTATACCAAGTGTGACACGTGGGCAAGATAGCAATTGTGATGTGATCTCAAAGCCTTCAACCCGAGGGACTTGGATTGGATCATCATAGGTGATTTTAACACCATAATGGATATTTTAGAGAATAAGGGTGAAGGTATTTATCCCTTGAAGTATAGGTAGGATTTTTCTTCTTTTTAATGTTAGAGAGGGCTCCTAGATATGAGATTGTCCAGTGAAAAAATACACTTAGTGCAATAATCAAAAGGGAATCTAATGCACTTGGAGTCATATAGATTTTTATCCATATAACCTTTAGTATGTTTCTTATTTTACTAATGAAAGAGTCTTTCACTTGGTTATGGATCTCTTAGACCATTCCCCAAACCTTTTTATCCAAGCATCCATAGTTGTAGGCAGTTATAGTTTTTTATTCTCTAGGCAGTGGTCCTCCGATTTAGCTTATCAAATTATGGTGCATTTTTTTATAGTGAAAACCCATGTAGGAATGATCATGGGTCAGCTTACACAAAAAGATAATATGATTGAAGGGGGGAACTTTAGGAATGGATCAACCATCAACACCTATGCTTCATTGAGTTAGAATCAATTAAAAAATATATCAAACAAGACGAACTCATACTAGAGGACTATTGGGATGATGATCTATTTAATGATCTCCTCTATAATAAAATATAGCTATTAGACATGTTTCTTTAACAAGAGTGAGTTTCACATGAAAAATTTAAGGATACATGGCTTGAGGAAGGAGACAGGAACACAACATTTTTTTGGAATGTTTAAAAGAGAAGAATGGGGATGGAACTCTGAAAAACATCATAGAAGATGGAACTTAGACCAACGAACTTGATGTGGTGGGAGGTATGGTCTAGGTCCCCTTTAAATCCCTTATATTCAGGACTAACCATTTTATGAAGGAGGGATACCCAAGGGTCCATGATATTTTTTTTTGATTATATTCCTCGTGTGGTGTGAGACTCCAACTCTTATTTTGAGAGTATTGCAGATGAGAGAGAGATTTAGGATGTGATGTTATATCTCAACCATGAGATATAACCTTGACCATATGGCTTCTCAAGATCTTTTTATGTGGTCTTTTGGGATCTCATTAAGGGAGATATCTTGGAAGAAATTCAGGATTATTCCTAGGGGGGAGGCTTACCTTGGGTGGCTTCTGTAACTACGTTGATTATCATTACAAAGGTGAAAGATCCATACTCTCTTAATAATTATAGGACTATTAGTATGTATAACTTTCCATACAATATCCTTCCTATTATTGTTAATAAGAGGTTCTCAATTTATGTTCATGAATGGGTGTCTGAGGAGAAACAAAAATTTATTAGAGGAAGGTCCACCCTGGATGTCATTGCCTTATCACATGAAGTGATTAATGACATAAATAGAAAGACCCCTAAATATAATATAGTATTTAAAATAAACATAGAAAAGGAATACTATAGATTAGATTGGCGTTTAATTCTTAAGGTTATTTCTTACATGGGATTTTCTACCTGGGTGTCTGATATGTTCTTCATATGTTTTAGCTCCCCTTAGTTTTCGGTCAAGTTTATGGGTAGGAGTTACAACCTATTCAATTTTGTTTGAGGTTTAAGTCAAGATGATCCTTTATCACCCAATGTGTTTATTATGGACCAAGACTCTATTATAAATTCCTAAATAGATATATTCATAGAGGTACCATCCTACTATTTTGGTATATGAGTCACTTTAATGGAATCCTTCACCTCCTAGTCACGAAAGACATTATTATTTTTATTAATGGTAGTCTCAAATCCATTCATGGAATTAACAGAATCATGGAGGAATAATGTGAGTTTATTGGAAAATGTATTAATCGATAGAAAATTAGTGTGTACATACCAAAATATTCTTCAGACATGCATGAAAAAATAATTGAGGAACTCTTAGGTATTAACAGAATATACTTTACTATGGAATAACTAGGAGCCCCAATCTTCACTAGTAGGTTACATATTCATCACTATGACGGGTTTTTTCGACAAGATTTATGATCACATCAACAATTTGAATAATCATTTATTGTCTTTTGGGGGTCGCATCACCCTTGTGAACTGTGTCCTCACTTCCATCCCCATGCACGTGTTGTCTATTCTAAAGGTGCTGAAAAAATGGTGAGTTACATAGAGAAGATTATGAAATACTTTATTTGGGATGTGCACATGGAATGAAATTTCCATTAGGCCTATTGGATCAGAATGGAAACACTAGTGGATGTAAGAGGCATCAATATTCATAGTGTGGTGGGAACCATGTAGTGCCTTCAAGAAAAGTTAGCTTGGGAGGTTTTGGAAGGGTGATCTATTTGGATAAAATTCATCGTGGGGAAGTATGGAGTGGACTTGGAATCACCAGAGAGGAAAATATCGAACTTATAGAAGATACTCTGGAGATTATTACTAGCACTTAAAATTAAATATTGATGGATCATGGGATGCAAGGAGATCAAATTATAGAAACATAATTCAGTGGGTGAACTAATTGGATTCTTGATATGTAAAACCAATGATATAATGTTTTCTCAATCTTGAATGCATCCTACATCCATTCAATCCATCCTGGATCAACAATAATGAGAGTCCTTCAACAACATCTATATATATTTGGATCAAGATAAACTCATCTATATAGGATCCCATTAGGATCCTTCTTGTCCAAATTATATCAAAATTTCATTCATGAGGACCTCAATAAAGATGAAAGTGGAGGTGATATTTGGTGAAAATAAATACCAGATAAATATAACTTTCTTGTTTGGTGTATCCAGAACCATGATGTATAAATGGACTAGGTGATCATAATGAAGGGGGTTAATCTAGCATCTAAATGTATTTTTTGTCTAAGTTTCAATAAGGAATCATCAAAAAATTTGTTTTTTGATGGGGAGTGGACATTCGTTATGTGCAGTGGATTAGGTGACCTCATCAGGCTTAGGACTCAAGAAAGAATCATTTCTAATTTTTACGGGCTTGGTTCCATGGTGTGGGGAGTAACTTACATGAGTGAAAGGTGAGGGTGATCTTTTTTGTTGACTGGTTTCTAGTGATTTTGGAATTCTAGTAATAATGATCACCTTGAAGAAACCCCTAGCTTGTGTTTGGCCTTGAAGATATATTCCATATGCCTAGTGATGGACTTGGGATCACTCTTGAAATAATGAGATAATTTTCCTTCCATGAGGATGGTTTTGGATAGAAGGAATTTCTTACCCTTAATGTAGAGGGTACTTAACCAGGAGAGATGGGTTAATTAGAAGCCTCCCAATAGTGGGTTCATTATCAACACTTATTATTCCTGTTAACTTTGTCTCATGTGGTGAAGAGGTGTTATCCATGAATCCAAAGGTTTAGTGGTTGTTGCCTTCAGCAGCTTCTATGGAAGCGGTGACTATCTTCTAGATGAGGCCATGGCACTTCTTAATGGGATTGCGGTTTTCATTTCCTACAATATCACATTGTACGTGATTGAAAAAAACTCCTTTGTTATCCTAAACTCTCTCTAGGACATGATTTACATCCCCTGGTCCATCGTCTACCATATATAAAGGTTCAATATTCACATCAATTGAGCGTACTTGATGCACATTTTTCATGAAGGGAACAAAGTTGTGGTCTACTTGGATTTAAAGGGTACTCAGGATAACCATTGAATGATTTTTACTAGCATGGAATCCCTCCCCCCTAAGTGTATTAATCTTGTTCATGTGGATGCTCTTAGACTTCATTACTTCAGGCCTCCTTGATCTTGTTGGTCTTTTTGTTTCATTAATAAAAATTATTACTTTGTATGGATGGATTACCCTTACGATTAAAGGTATCTATTGTGTAACCTATACATGGGAGCTTATGTAAAGGTGCTATGTAAGGTCACCACAACTTTACACTTACACGGGGAATTGTGTAAGGGTTTTGTGTAAAGGTAATTGGGTGATTTACCCTTATTTGAGTCACTTATAAGGGTGTTTTATAAAGGTATTACCATTATTCATGGCACTGTGTATGGGTTGTTTCCTCCTTACCCTTATGCAATAGGTGATGTGTAATGTCTAGGGCTTTTCTACACTTATGTAAACTATATATGTAAGGGTAAATGGAGGATACCCTTACATAGGAATGAGTTCCTACATAAGGGTAACCATAAAAGTTTTTAAAAATTATTTTAAAATTATTAATTAGTTTTGATGGTTTATAAAATGATTATAAATCATTATAAAATATATTTTTGGATTTTTTAATTTATAAAAGGTTTATAAATAAATTAATAATAATTTTTTTTATAATTTATTAAATTTTTGTGAAACATTTTATCCCTAAATATTAAATGTTAATATTTAAAATTCCATTTAACAAATTATATGCTAATTTTTATGATATAGAAATAAAAGTGTTTATTTTTAAATCATTAGAAAATAATTTATAAAGGGTTATAAAATATTAAATAAGGCCAAATATAAAATTTTCATATTTAAATTTTGAATTATTCATAATTAATTATTTTGAATTATACAAAATAAAAAAGGACCTTATTTAGATATTATTTAAACCACATCTAAATTTTTTTGATGATTGATATGATCAAAGTTTAAATAATAATTAAGTATGTGATATTTAGATTATGTGAAATGTTTACATAATTGAAATTTAATTATAAGATTTTTATAATTCATATAATATCATATATTAAAAATTTAAAATCTATATAATAATTAATAGGAAGGAGTTCATACTTTATTGAATATAAAATATTTATATCCATAATTTTGGAATGTTCATAATATTAAATCTAAAATTATAAAAGGGTTTATAATTAGATCTTATTTATGAATTGTTCATAAATTTTCATCTCATGTTTAAATATTTTAATTGTTCATTTATTTAAATTTTATTCCCCGTTTCATTTATATTTAGTAAATTGTTTAAAAAATATTAATATTGTGTATGATTTAGTTTAAAATGTTAAACTATTTCTAGTATAGATCCTTTTATTACATGCTAGTATTGATTCCATAGTGAATTTAGTTTTTCATCTATTCTTCCTCAGTTTGTAACTGAATTTATGAACTTGAATTTAGTTGATGAATATAGTTTGTCAATATTAGGTTTTAGATTTATGATGAATTTGATCCTATCTTGAGTAAAGTATCCCTGGGTATATGGATTAGGGTCAAACTACCTGCATAGTTGGAGGGTTATGCCTTGTCTAAGATGGTGAATGGGGTTGGGTATCTATCATTTTGAGATTACTCATGAGGATAACTCTATTCCTTTACATGAAGTGTTCATATACCTTATCCATATGATGCATTTGGATATGTATAATATGTTTGAGTTCTATTTTTAGGTAAGTAACACAAACTTGAGGGTTGCGTAAAGAGATACACATTAATATAGTTTGAACATATTGGTTTGGTGGAGGGAATAAGATTAAAAACTAAATTAATAGAATCATGCATGCATAAAAGTGAATAACATAAGCTAATATGGCGAGATTAAAATCCACTTCAAATACTAAGTGTGATATTCCTTTAAAAATTCCACTTTTCAAGACCTTGATCATCTAACCATATAGGTCATGCCATAGATGGGCGCCCCTAGATTATCTTGTGTAAGGAAATAAAGGATGGGTGATAATGGATTATCCTTGGGTAGGTTATTCCATAGATGGGTGCCCCTAGATTTTATTTTGTTATCCTTTTTTAGTTCTTTTTTTGGGTTACACTAGTTGGGGACCCTAATAGGATTTGGTTACAGTAGGAATAGAGTTGAGTTAATCCATATAATTGATTGAACAAATTTTTTTCCACTCAACTATCCAAGAATCATATATGATATGATTGGGATGATGACCTGCCTAAATAACTATGTGGTGAGAGAAATTACATAGCAAAATCACTGCTTAGTGAAATATGGATCTTGGCCTACTAATGGATATGATGGATTTTGTAAAGGGATCATCATTTTACTGGGATACCATTTAATAAAAGTACTTATTAAATGATTAATAATACATGATGATCATATGATAATGGATTCTGTTGTAGATAAATATCATCATCATCATCATTATAAAGCTAAATTTTTTAATTAATCGTTAAAAAGGAGATACTTAATGTAATTAGCTCTTAAGACTGGTAACTTAAGAAAAATTCTTAAGAAAGATTGGCGATTTAAGAAAGGTTGTTAAGGGAAATTATATGTATCAGAATAGTTCCTTTATATGTAAACAAAATTTGAAATTGTTCAACAAGTAAATATATATGCTTATGGAATCATAAAGTGATTCATTTTAGGTTTAAAAGGAATTATATGCATAATGAAAAAATAAATCCTAGTCTCTACTCATGTACTCTATATTATTGGATACATGAATAATTTTAGTGACATATAATCAATATGGTTGGTTACATCAAATGATATTCAATATGATTGAATATTCTAAAATATTTGGTGAGACTAAAGGTTTTCTTAAAGATTTAATGGTTATAGAAATTCGATCATATTATTCTGAAAAATATATGATATCAATTGTATGATTTTCATAGTGTTGTAAATATACATAAGGTCGGAAGATGAAAATAATTGAAACTTGAAGTTTTCTTTCAAGTAATGGAGAAAATTAGTTGATGCATTAATAACTTGTATACTTCAATCTTGGATACAATTTTCATAAGATGTGTATCATCTCATTTCACTCTTGATAAGAGAATGTAAACAATAGTTGTTTATATGAAATGATATGGGTGTTTTTACACATGGTTCAGGATTTGTTCAGTTCTATAACATGTTTTAAGGGGAGACTAAAATGGATTATTCTGGTTAGGGAATTCATAGTATTTTCATTTATGTAAATTTTACAACAAAATGAATGAATTCAAGTAAATTTTACTCGATATTCTCAAAGTGTTAAGAATGGATAAACTAGGGATATGACATCTAGGTTCTGAAGTACTATATAGATTTTATAAATGGGTGAAAGTTAAAATCAAAAGAATAAAATTTTGTTAAAAAGTACAACAATGCTTATTCAATAATCCAATAAAGGTCATTAAAACTTAGGGTTTTCAGGAATGAAGAGTAATGAATCTATATGATGAGATTATTCTGAATACCTAAAGGATTTATGGAAACTCCATGGATTGTCCATGTCAGGTATGGATGTTATAAAAATTAATTCTTTAATTTTGAATGGTATATGATACCGGATGTATATTTTACAAGTTTTGTAAATATATAGGAGTTCAATATCAAAGGAATAATTGTTTAAAAATTTAGTTTATATTCATTAAGAAAAGAGTTCCTATAATTGAATATAAAGTACAATGATAAGATCATATGAATCTAAGTAAAATTTTTGTATCTTCATCTCATTTCCTTATGTGATATGAAAAAATGTTTAATAATAAAGTGTTGTTATGAAAAAAAATTATATGATTTAGTGTATACACATGGTTTATGAATCATAAATTTCTAAGAATATATGGATAAAAGCGTTTTATCTAGGATAAAAGTGTCTATCCAAATTTTTGATAAAATATATGGGAATGTGTTCCTACTACCCATCAATGTTATATTTTAATAAAGTCTTCTTTTCAAATAAAAATGTTTCAAACATATAGAATACTATATATGACATGGAAGTAATATTTTATTTGTTAAATATTCTTAATAAAAGTAAATAAATTTTATTTCAAAATACAAAAGGGTTTTTGTATATTAAAAAAATATTATGAAAATAATACTGTGTCTAAGAGGCAAGTGGGAGTATATTTGGACTTAGAGAGGTTCAAAATTAAAAAATAAAGGATGACATCAATTTTAAGTTAAAGTGTTTTCCACTTAATATAATATTTTTTTAGGATTTATTATGGTAAGGAAAAGTGTAAAATGTTACATTTAGTTATCATTTAGAAAGTGGATATCACTGTTATAACAATTTAAGATAAAGAGTTTTTCATTCAATATTCTAAAAGAGATTAAGATATATAATTATAAAGAAAAATGTAAAGAGTTACATTTAGTTATCATGAAAATGAAAGACACTATTTCTTAAAGGATTATACCAGTAAAAATGAAAAGTGAATTACACTTGATATCCTAAAATAATTTAGTATTTGGTGGTAAAGAGAATATAAGATTTATATTTAGTTACCATATAAAATTGGTTTTCACTTTATCCTTAAAGAGTTCAAGAGGACCGATAAAAAATAATGTAAGTAGTTACATTATTTAAAGGAAATTTTTTGATGGAATAAGTTTTTAATGATGATGATGGCGAAATTATAAAAAGTTATATTTAGACAATAGAAGTTAACATCATAACATTTGAGGTTGTGTAGTTAAGAAGTTTGAATATGTTAAAAAGTTGAATAGTTGGGAATATGATTCCTAAATATCACCATTATTCACACTAGATTACTACATATATGTTTTTCACTAAATATTTTAGTGGGATGTTTTTATATTATGGTAACATATAGATGTGATGTGGTTGAATTTATATGTGATGGGAATTACATATGATGAGAAGAGTTCACAAAACCCAAAATGTATAACAAACATAAGACCAATCTGGCAGTTTATCATATATGATATGACAAACTGATGCTTATGTTGGTTTTGTTAAGTATTATTAAAATATTTTAAGAATATTAAATATATTATAACTGAAATTAAATCTCCATATTATCATTATTTCACATTGGCTACATAAATGTATATATAGATATACATTTCGTGAAGTGAAATTATAATTGAACTCTCAAAGTATGACTTTGATTTTATCCCTAATAGATGTTATTCATGGAGTAATACTGGTTATGATGAAATTTTAAGGTTATTTTGAGTTGGATTATTGTATATAGATATATAATATTCTCACAGAAAAAAACAAAGAATAAGATATTCTTTGTGTGCGTTGGATGTAATAATAAGTATACCATATGGAGTGTCATACACAAATGTATTTGGTGTACTAGGGGTGCATGGATCATATTTGAGTCACCACTACCTGAGGTTGGTGAGATACCTAGAATGATAACCTTCATAATTTTATACCCTACTTACACAAGTAAACATATGAACTTAGATAATCAGGGGGTGGTTCGATATGTTGCTGATCATGTTGTCAGTTTGATCTCAACCAAGATGGGTTTGATCCTCTTGTGTGGTGAGTATGATATATGGGACCTCGATTGATATTGAATATGAGAGTGTGTGAACACACATAGATATTATATATCTATATTTAAAAGGGACATGTGATGTGATTATTCATAAATATAAAATATATGTGATGTATTCATCGATCAAATCAATCTACACTCAGTGAGTTGAGAACAGATGAGTTGGCTATATTGGATTGACATGCTCCATGTCCTAGGTCACTCAATGTCTTGGACAAAAGGAAAATATAAGAATTCACTTTTTCATATGATGTTTTCTGGTGGACACTAGTATAGAGATACATGTGTTTGATTGAGATCATTCCAAATCCATTTATAGCTTGAGTAGTATTGATTCTTTTCAATAGGCCACTCATTTCTTACATATATGGATCTAGAGATTCATATTTGTTGTCAATGTTTTAAAGGTATTTGGGGTCACACTTTGTGGTTAACTAAATGGGGATTGAGTTTGACTCTAAGGGATACTCTAAATTTTTTTTAGAGTTAATAAAAAAGTGTTTTGGATGGGTATTCACAAGTTATTACATATTATGCGATACAAGTTGAAGTTAATGATATCTTTCCAAAAGAGTTTTGGAATATATATCCAAAATGAATTTTGGATATGGTTTCACAAGATATTGTATAAGATATAATATAAAGTGAAAATTTACAAAGTCTTTGGATTTAGTGCAGGTAGAATATTGATGGATATATTCCCTAAATCCTTATATATATATATATATATTATATTTATATATATATTGAATAAAAATTAAAATTTTCATGCATATAATGGTACATTATTTTAAAAAATTTCATCAAATTGATAATTTTTATCATTTTATGTTTCTCCCATGTATCCTAATATTCAGTAAGATGTTACATAAGATAAAACAACTGGAGGTGTTATATTCATGTATATATGATGAATGAATAAGCTAAGGAATTAATACATGCATTATAAATTCAAGAATTAATGTATACACAACCCAAAAGTGCCCTTGGGTTCTATATAAACCCTAATTACATATAATGGTGTATGTGTGTGTGATTATAATTATTCTTGGATGAACCTCCATGAAATTTTATCTCTCTTCATATTTTTTCCTTTTCATGTAGAGATTCTAGAAGATCAAGGGATTAAGGAAAATTTTACTTGTATGACATGTGATTCATTAGATCCGTGGATACACTGTGGAGTTGGGATTCCCATATTTTCTATTTATGTGATCTTTATCAAACCATTATATGTTGTTTGAAGATGTAGTAGAAGCCCTATAGTGTAAGTTAATCTATTTACTATGTTCTTCATTTCAGTTTTTACCATAATTTCATATTATCTTACATGGGAGATCCTCAAAAAAGGGTTTTAATCATTTATGATTGATTTGAAAAACATTTTTAGACTCTAATGAAACCATTAAATACTATGATAAAATGATTAATTATTTATGATCTTGTGGAACTCATATGTATGTACTATGATTATGTGATGGGTGAGCCCGATATAACTCATAATGATGGGTGAGTCTGTTATTTCCCTCCAATGCATTAGATAAAGATAACGGAGCTGAGAAAATCCTAAGAGATGAAAAATTTAACAAACTCCAAAGAGATGAAATAGTTAAATATATGGAATATAATCCTAATAGAATGTTGGAAATGAATGGGTAGACATTTCCATTATGGGACCTTTTCCACAATGATAGTCTTGGGAGTAAACCTTGACTAAGGAAGTGATTTTATTTGATTATGTGTATGATAAAAAATTATATATTATTCTTATGATACATTATCATGTCTTGTGATTGATTTTTGATGATTCTTTACACTTATTACTTATGTCTAATGTGGTAACAAAATTTTATTCCATGATTTATAATTAATGATCTTTGACTGATTGGGTAGGATTATTATAAGCTATGATCATGTTCACATACCCTTATGATTATCTTATACTCACTTATGATCAATGATTTATATCTCTTATGTTTACACTTACTGAGCATACGAGCTCATCCTTTCTTATTTTTCCTTTCCACGGGTTATGAAAAAGGTTTTCAGTATGATATGTCTAAAAAGGTTGCTAGTTGTAAAGAACTTAATGGGAAATGATGTATATCTTTTATGTATTAGTTGTTTATGTATCTAAGTTTCCAAAGAAACTAAACCTTTATGGTTTTGGTACGGATCATATTGATATATAATTAATATTCATCTAGAATTATGTAATATTTATGTATGTAATGTTCGAGTCTCTATAATAATTCATAATGAAATAAAAACATGATATTAAAATATTATAAATATATATATTTATGAATTATGTATAAATATTAATAATAATATTATTAAAATTTTATATAATGTATATAAAATTCAAATAAATATTTTAATATCAATGGAGTAGTAAAATTGAATTATAGAATATAAAAATTAATTTTAATAGTATTTTCTAAAGTGTATTTTGTATAAAATTAATATTTCTTGTAAAGAGACAAATTTTTGTCATTAAGTAAATAATTTTGTTCTATATTTTTATCCACATGAAACACTGAAATCCAAACTAATATAGACCATTGTAAGGTAGTCATAGAATTAGTGGGTATAAACAGTGGTAACAAAATTATGATATATATATATATATAAGAACAAAAAAAATCGCCTTAAACATCAAAATCTATCAATACACCTAAGAAAATAACAAAATATATTTTTTATGTTTAAATTTTATTTTATAAAATTTATATTTTATGAGTTTTATAAATATATGATTAACGCTAGTTTTAAAAGGAATGTTAATATAAAAAAATGATTTCTTATAAAAATATGGTTTTCATGATATTTTATGATTTTATTTTAATATTAAATTTATAAACTTTATGAGGTGAATTTGACATAATTAAAATCATTTTCTTGATTTATTATGGTTATATTAGATTAAGATGAATTTTTTAAATTTCTAAAATAATTTATTTTTAGGTGAATAGTGAAAAATACTATTTTTGAAAATACCATGTCTTTTCATACATCACTTGGATACAAATTTAAACTAAAACTTAGGAAACAATTCTATTGACCAAATATGTGTCTTTTAAGAAACATTATATATTTTAAAATATCATGTTTGAATTTCAAACATATATTTGATATTTTAGAACATAAATATTATTTTCTTAAAAATTATTTTAAATATACTACACATTGGTATTTTAAAATTAGTTTTTATCAATTGAATCAAATGAAATAATTTTTAAATTTAAAATTAGTGGGTCAAAATTATCTAATAACATCCACTTAATTTTTAGGTATATATATTAAGTTACCTTGAGTAAATATTAGTTACCCTGGTAAAACCATTACTTTTCAAGCAAAAATAATTTTCTAAAAATTGTGTATTTTTAAAATTCAATGAATAAATTTTAAATTAAAACAATAATATTATGTTTAAACATATAGAAAATTAATTAACACTCATTTAATGTATAATCAATGTTAAATATTATTACAAACATTTAATGATTAAAACAACATCTTTCTAAAAAAGTAGTATTTCAACAAATTATAAGATTTGATTTAAATGTTAACTTTATCCTATTTAGAAAATTAATTAGGTTAAATGAATCCCAAATTGAAATTAAAAATTTCTAAATTTGATAATAAGGGTCACTTTATTTTTTTAGTAATAAAATAATTGACATGATTAATATTTAATTAAGAGTAATAAGTTTTTAAATTACTAATCTAAAGTGGCTCAAGATTTCTTAAGTTTACATGCATTTTAGACCTTACATAGAACCTTTGTTAGGTTTTAAAGTCATAACCACATGTATCACCAACCATACCACAACTAACTCACCTAACTTTCATGCACTTCTATTCCTACCCCTTAACATTCTATTCTGTGGAAAGTGGGTTTTTCTTCACTTATAAAAGGAGACAAATTTCTACCCCTACCATGATTCAACTAACATTATAATTACTATTGAAAATATATTCTAATTAAATATCCTATAATTCACTTACATTAACTCATACCTCTGGTCACCATAAGATATCACAACTCCTATATTTTTTAACAAGAGCTTTAAGAGAAAGTTCAAAGTCTCAACAATGGTATCACATATTTATTCACCTTTATTTATTATTATTTATTTATTATACCACCTATAATATCCTCTATACATGAGAGTATGATAACATTATTATTAATGATATTATTTTATTTTATCATACTAATGGAATATCCCTTTTACACCCTCCTCTAAAACCACTCGAAAAATAAAAATGTCATCATCCGTATGTGTGGACTACCATCTCCATGCACGACATGTCATATTTTTAATAATCTCATTTAATTAATGGTTTAAAAAGTATATTTAATAATATAATATAATATATATAACATTTTAATTATTTTTAAATGTTAATATATCTTATTTTCTACTTTATTTCCATTCCACAAAAATGGGAGCATCGTCTGTGTGTACGTGCAGACTACCGCCTCCATGAGATGATTTTCTATATAATTTTTCATATAAACTACAATTAATGGAATAAAAAAATATATTTAATGTATAAAATGTTAATTTAATAAACCATTAACATTATGGAATGATAATATTATACATTTCATAAGTAATATTAACAATAAACCCTTATAGTAAATTTAACCACTATAAAGGACATATTAATGTAACTTATCTAAATTGATTCCATTAATGGGAAAACTATTTAACCATATAAATTATGTGATAATGAAATATAAAAGTTCATAATTATATTAAATTCTAGAGATTATAAAACTATTTTATAACACCTTTGACCATGGTCAAAAAATAGAAAGTATTATGAAGAAATTAACTAAACAACCGTGAGTGACTGATGTAAGCAGAAATTATATTAAAAATCAGTACCAAAAGATAATAAATAGAATTTATAAAAATAATTATATATAATTAAGGTTAATATTAATGTTTTTATTAAAATTATTTTTATTATTTAGGAAGTTAAGTGCATGTGTATAATGTTTTTGGACACAGGTAAGGGTTTCATCCCAAAACTCCCTTCTTTGAGACACATTTTGTTTTATGCACCTAATTTATTTTAAATGATGTATATAATTAAAATTGGTTATTTAATATCAATTATTATCCTTATTCATGGCATTTTAAATTCAATTATTATCCTTATTCATTGTTCTTAAGTTGTAAGGGATTTTTGTCTCAAACTCTCTTCATTGAGACACATTTTACTTTACAGAAAATTTTTCTTTTATATGGTGTATATTCTTCCCAATTGTTATGGTATCATAAAATATGTTTTATTCTAATTATTTTAGGTTTATTTTCAAGATATTCCTCCTTAAATGGTTTTGATTAAAATATTTCTCATGTCATAATTGTTTTCCCAAATCAAGTCCTTTTTTCTATAAGTCATGAAATCTCTTCTTGATTTGATATTAAAAGTCTCTTTTTTCTACCATTATCTATTAAAATGGTATATTTTATTTTTCTTTAGTAATATTTCTTCTCTCCATCAATATATTTACCTTTTATTAAATTCTTCCTCAAAGAAAATCATGTTGTGGATAAGAATGAGTGTTATACTTTCCAATGTATATTCTTCTTTCATATCCATGTTTTGCCTATCAAATTAATTTTCTATAATGTTTAAAGTGGCCTTTATACTTCCATTAACCTATTATAAATGAAATATTTTATTATTATTTTTATAACGCGGGTTTCACTAAATGGTTTTAATATACTTAAAGCATTTTACACATGATTAGTTTTCAAAAATATTTTATTATAAAGTACTATTTAAAAATGTTCAAAAATAACTTCCTCCCAGATTGTTTTAAAAAGGGAATTTTTAACTACCATGAATTTATTATTATTTATTAAATTAAATATTTTAAATGTTTCTATATGGGTTATTTTTTACCCAAGAAAATCTATTTTACACATTTTTATGTGAACATATCATTTAGTTGCCATTTTTGTTTTCTAAGAGACCTCAACTCTACGGTTTTATGTTTTCAAAAAGAAAATTATTATTATCATGGTTTAATAAAATATTCCTTTTAAAATATTTTCAAAGGAAAATGGAAATTATTATTTTCAAATAAATTTCCCTAACGCTTCTCAGAATTTTCTTTATCTATGTCGTATTATTGATCAAGGGTATTCTTCAAATGACACCATCTACCTTATTTATCTAGATGAATTATGAAATTCTCTTTGGTGTCTATGGTATGAACCATCACTAATTTTTTCTTTCCTAATAATATATTTTTATAGGTATTATTTACTTCCAATACATTTCCTATGAAAATTACCTATGTTCCTTTACCTGATTGAAGGGGGTTTACCTAAATTCTCAATAAACTAATTAATTGGTGTAATTGTTGTATAAATAATATATCCATTTCATATATGGTGTAAATACCATACAATTAATAATATTTTTTTAGTGGTATTTACCTATAATGATTCTTAAAGTCTTTGGATACCCATTTATATTCTATGGGTTTATCATGTCATGTTTATTGATGAAATCATTAATGATTCTTTAAGGAACCACTTGAAAAAGGATATAAACCCCATTATTTTTCATTGGATTTCTATGATATGTTTATTGAAATAATGTGCCACACATATGTATGATTTTTCATCATGATGAGTGCACCCATATATCACTAAAAATAATTTAGTAATGTTTCTATCTCATGAGAAATCATGGTGCGTGGGTAGTGATCCTAGACAACTTTGGGAGTGAGTAGTTAGCCTAGCCAACTATGTTATCTTAATGGGGTATATATCCTTGAATTATTATTGTAATGTATTTTTATGTTGTTTACACATTATTATGATGAAATTATCTTATGATATGATCATGTTTACTCCATTATCTTAAGTTATCATTTCTTTATGCCATGATTCCATGATTATGATCATTCTATTTATGATATCATGTTATACCTCCCATTTTATACTCATTTATCATTTTTATTCCCTTAATAGGATTTATAGATCACCCTTTTCCTTATGTATTTCCAAATGTTTCCCTATGAATTATTAAAAGGACCAATGAGAGTTAGGAGCAATCTTAGGATATTAATTAAAGAAAAGTATGTTATATTTTAAAATGTTGTATTTATTTTTATAATCCTCCAAAGACACTAGAACCTAGATCCTTGTATTTTATTTTTTGTAAAATATGTTAAAAGTTATGAAATAATATGTGTGTACGTCTTGGGTCATTATATTTTTTATCAGAGGAAGGTCTAGGTATTTTTAGATATTAGGATTAAAGAACATTAGTGAAAACCCTAAGGAGGATAAGATCATGAAGTTTTGGTAAGGTAGAGATTATACGAGTTTTCTAGTAATAAATACCCATAAAGATACTACAAGTGGATATGGGTTTTACATAGATTCATCTAGGGGTATTAAAACTTTATAGAGTTGGTTGAGTATATCTTGACCATCATTTTAGTGCATGGTTAATGGGTCATTACCGTGAACCTGGTTTGAAACTCTCAGGGGAAATTATTTTTCTGATAAAATTATCTTTACAAACCACTATGAAGGATTTCTTTCCTAGTTAATTTGAGTGATTAGGTTGATAAGTATAAGATAACCAAACTTAAATTAACCCAGATCAAACTAAGATTTATATAGGTTTAACTAAAGGAATAATGAGACAATGTGAAAATGTAAAAGAAAAAAAATTAATGTTGAATTCCTTTTTATGATTTTGATAATATCTCTGTATTATAATTTTTTTTCACTCATATTCTACATTTTGGTTTTATTAATTTTTGGAAATAAAAGGAAGCGTGGGTATGAGGGACATTGTAGAGATTACCTCAAGGAACAACCCATCAGAATAGGATATGGAATGAGAAACCTCGTGATTATTCCAAATCAATTATCATGGAATATGATTAATAATGTGAACATATTCTAAGTCCCAAACCCACAAAATAAGAGAAATATGGGGTCTCATGAAATATCAAGTGATGAAGATGATGAAGAAAAAATGTTCAATTTCATATATGTTAAAAATGTTTGAAGAAACATCAATGGAATTACCTTAAGGGTACTAGAAGATGCTTTGATTATAGTAAAGTATTCCATCAAGCATCAAAATTTCAAGGGAAAATGAAGAGTTTAGTTATCATGAGGAAATAAAATAGTACTCATCCAAGGGAACCACTAAAAATTCAATGTCTTATATGTGCATAACTCAGACATTATCCAATACAATTCCCTAATCCAAGGATTTTCAAGGATGGTAGGAATCCACAACCTCCTATACCCAGGGAACAAGTAAGAACCTATGCAATGACTATTTATGGGAAGGATAATGTTAATTAGGTTCCACTTACCCTCCTCCCTGAGTTTTTGGATGTACACTAGTTCCATGAACCCTATTGTATCTAGGGTGTTTTCTAAGAACATCAAGTCACCACTCTCAGTGATTTTCATTTTAAGGAAAACATTTATTGGTATTATTATGATTTTTTTGGAAATAAAATTCATAAAAATCATAATATCCTCCTAAAAAAGAATCTATTTTTGAAATAGAAGGAATATATTCAATTTAAACTCACATTAATTTCTAGAATAGGGGGAAAACAAATTCTAAATAAACTATGACCATTTTTTGGTGAAAGGTCAACAATTAATTATCTAAGAATAAAATTGAATCTTTCATATGGGACACAATACCTAGTTATGAGATACATTTCCTTGTAATGGTTATGGAAAATAAGAGTTTTATAGTCTTACCTATGATATTGAGTATCACATCTCATTATAGATAATATCTTGTGGCATGTAAATATTTTTTCTACTTTTATCTATTCCTGAAAGTGAATGATAATTAAATTTTGAGGATAAAATTAAGGGGGGTAGAATGTAAAGACTAAAGTTTTTTCCTTAAATAAATACTATTTTATTTGGTTTTCTCCACTTGGACCACTTAAAACCAAACCAATATAGATTTTAATAAGGTAGATATATAATTATTGAGTATAAATAGTGGCAATAGAATTATGATATATATATATATATAAGAACAAAAAAAATCAACTTAAAAATTGAACTTAAATAGTACAACTAAGAAACTAATAAAATATATTTTTATGATTAAAATTTATTTTATAAAATGTATATTTTTTTTATTTTGATATATTTATGATTAACAAAAGTTTTAAAAGGAAAGTTAAAATATAAAAAAATTATTTCTTATAAAAAACTAATTTTCATGATATTTTATGATTTTATTTTAATGTTAATTTTATAAACTTTAGGATGTGAATTTGACATAATCAAATTGTTTTTTGGATTTATCAAGGTCATATTAGCTTAATATTTTATTAGAATAATTTTAAAATAATTAATTTTTAGGTGAATAGTGAAAATATCGTCTTTAAAAAAATCATGTATTTTAATTTATCACTTGGATATAACTATAAAATAAAACTTATGAACCATTTTTCTTGATCAAATATATTTATTTTAAGTAAAATTATATATTTTAAAATATTCTGTTGCAATTACAAACCTATATTTGATATTTTAGAACATACCTAATATTTTCTCAAAAATTGTTTTAAATACATTATACATTAGCGTTTTAAATTTAGATTTTTTTAATTTAATCAAATAAAATGGGTTTTAAATTTAAAATTAGTGTCCCAAAATTATCTAATAAGGGACACTTTATTTTTAGGCATAATATTAATTTACCTTGGATAAATATTAGTTACCCTGGTAAAACCATTATTTTTCAAGGATTAATAATTTTATAAATATTATGTATTATTAAAATTAAATGAATCAATTTTAAATTAAAACTCTAATATGTTTTTTAATATATAAAAATTAATTAATACTAATTTAATGGATAATTAATGTTAAATATGATTAATAACTCTTAATTATTAAAACAACATTTTTCTAAAAAAATTAGTTTTTCAACACATCATATGTTTTGATTTAAAATTTAATTTTACCCCATTTAGAAATTGAATTATGTTAAATGGATCCAAAATTTGAATTAAAAATTTCTAAATTTGATAATAAGGGTCGCTTTATATTTTTAGTAATAAAATAATTGATATGATTAATATTTAATTAAGCGTAATAAGTTTTTAAATGACTAATCTAAAATGGAATGAAATTTTCTAAGTTTACATGACCTTTATACCTTTTAGAAACCCTTTTTCAGGTTTTAAAGTCATTCCCACATATCTCATCAATCATACCACACCTAACTCACCTAAATTTCATGCACTTACATTCTTACCCTTTACTTGACATTCTTTTCCATGGAAAGTTTCATTTTCTTCACCTATAAAAGGATACCACTTCCACCCCTTCTATGATTTACCTAACATTCAAATTACTCTTGAAACTCTGACTTAATTTCCTCTCCTATAAGTCTCTTAAAAAACCTCAATGCTCTAGTCACCATAAGATAATATAACTCCTCTATTTTAAACAATACTTTCAAGAGAAATTTCAAAGTCTTGAAAAATGTATCATGTCATTTATAACCTTTCTTTCTTATTCTACATTTCTTCTACCACCTATAATCTATTATATCTATGAGAGTATGATAAAATCAATATTAATTATTTTCTAGTATGTTATAATATTAATGGAATATCACTTTTATGTATTCCTCTAAAACCACTCAAAAAATAAAAACATCATTATGTGTATATGCAGACTACCGCCTCCATGTATGACATATCCTATTTTTCATCACTTCCTTTCATGGTTGTTTCAAAAAGGCTATTTAATAAGATAATATAATATTTATAAAATTTTCATTATTCTTAAATGTTAGGATATTTTATTTTATACTTTCTTTTCATTCTATAAAAAGGGCAGCATCGTCCGTGTAACACCCTGAGATTTTGCAAGATATATTTTTCAAATTATTTTAATATTTTTTATATCATTCATTACATGAAAAAAATAAATATAGCTTGTGTTATATGAAAGAACTAAGTTTGGATTGTGTTTTAGACAACACCAAGTTAATCTTTCACCATATGAAACACTTATATTAGCTTGCAGTACACACAACACTATGGTTGGATTATGTTACACACAATACCAAGTTCTTTCGATAACTTGTGTTACACCCAAGGATTCGTTTTACCAAACTACAATATAATATTAATATTGTTTTTAAAATATAATTATAGTTACCACCTAGATATTAGAATAGGATTTATGAATAAGATTAATTTAATTATAAAAATAGGTTTCACACATGTATATAAAATTAATCCATTGGTTATCAATTAATTATAAATGAAAGTAAAAACTATTTGAAAATAATGAAATTCCTTTTCTAAGAAAACTATGCACATAAACTATTTTATATCAATAAATTAAACAAAAAACTATTGATGGATGATCTTAATAAAATTTATATATTATATATTCAATAATTTTTTTTGTAAACTCATCCAATAGTTTTTATAAGCATAAGATAAGAATAAATCCAATTTTATGAATAAAAAGATATATATTTCTAAAAAGTAATTTTATCACCTTTTAATGGAGAACCCATTTTAAATATAATTTTTGAAACTTTTTTTTTGAATAAATAAACTTCATTTTTTAAATATGGATATCAAAATTTACTTTGGGTGAATTTTTGGTACTTTTTAGAGAAGTTTCATATTTTGATGAATAATGAAACAAACACTGAATTTTAATTCAAAACTACTTTTTCATATAAATAATTTATATTGTTAAATTATATTTTTAATTGGTTTTAAATTCTAATTAGATAAATTTTACATAAATTTATCCAATTTAGGTTATTTAAATTAATTTCACATTGAAATTGGATATAAAAACGTTTCAAACTTTTGAACACTTTTACTTTAAAATTCCACTTTGTCATCCCGTCCGCAGGATTAAATTTAAATTAATTTCTATCAATTATGTGATAGGAATTTGGAAAAACGGATTCCATATTTTAAATAATTACAATTTATAATTTATAATAAGTTTTAATTAGTTTTTTACCAAAAATATTAGTGAAATTTATTAAAAATAATTACAACGATTAAGAGAAAAATTAGCTTAACAAAGGACTAAACCTTAATCTTATGGCACAGAATGACCTATAAACTTGTCCAAAAAACATATTATATTAAAATTTAGACCATATAATCCCTTTTATATGATTTGGACCATTATTTGAGCCAATTGACATGGGAAAAACGTGGGTGGAATTCCCTTTTTCAAAAATCTACAAGAATGGCGCTCCTCATCCACTATAAGAA
Organism: Viscum album; assembly: GCA_963277665.1. NCBI lineage: Eukaryota > Viridiplantae > Streptophyta > Magnoliopsida > Santalales > Viscaceae > Viscum > Viscum album. The sequence goes on along the minus strand of OY728142.1, from coordinate 591,528,069 downwards.
GACACTCACCCCTCCCACTTATTCACACCCATAAACCCAATTTTCTTAGAAAAAATATGAAAAAAATCTCCTAAAAAAACCTAAATTCATCCTATAATCCTCCATTTATAAATAAATCCAATAAGGAAGCTATTTAGTGTAAACCAAGAGGAGTTAACCAAAGAAGAGGTATCATCCCCCCACAAGCTCTTTTGTTTTATTTTCATCATACACCCCATAAAATCTTCTTATTCCATGATTATATAATAAAATCAGTATAATAAATATAATTATATATTGTTATTATAAAGTTTTTACCTACAATTACACACACTTCCATCTAATATGTAACGAACTTACCGTTCATGTGTACAACAGACTACCACCTAGCGAAATGATGTTGTTTGTTTCTCCTTTACCACCTCTCATGGGTTGAAATTATGATGTAAATACTATTTTTATATGATATATATGATATTTATGACATATTTATTATTTTTTAATCATTATATTAAACATAACTTCATGATTTCCATTTTGTGTAAATATGATAACTTCGTTTGTGGACGTGTGGACTACCGCCTCCTCGAAGCAATGTGATTAGTTCAAACTTTACATGGAATATATTAAGGATGATTTTAGTGAACTTATATGATATATATGAAATAATAATTATACTAGAATAATATTATATATATATACATATGTTTCATTTACTTTTCTATTAATATAACAAGAAAACAGACACAATGTTCATGCCTATGTACGACCTACCTTATCCATGAACGATGTATTCCATTTCATATTTATATCTTTAATATATTATTATAAATATCTACATAATCAATATAGAAAGATATTTATATCATTTTTTAAATTTTCTAAATAGTTAAATCATTATCTAAGTAAGATTATCAAGAATAAAAAGTCAAAACATATACGAAAAACAACATGGATATTACCCAAAACGTAACATTAACATGGAATTTTTAATAAAAGGGTAATATAAAGTCATAATAAAATAATACATGGTATTATATATTAGAATATGGTTATATATTAGATGTATAATAAAATTATATTTATTATACATGTGTTTTTAACATGTACAAAGAAAGTCGGGACTTAAGGTAAGGGTTTTCTCATCTCACTTTTTATATCTGTGAGATACATGTCATGTTTACCACTCGTTTCTTTTGTGTGGTGTATATAATAACCATGAATTTATTATATAATAATTATAATTAAATTTATGGTTATTTATGTATCCATTTTATTATCTCTATTTCATGGGGATTTACGATTTAAAAGTTACCAAATAGGTAAAGTAGTTTTGTCTTAATTTACCTTCTTTGAGATACAAGCCATATTATGAACCTATATTTTTATATGAGGTGGATATACCACCCTATGACCTATTATATCATGATTATAATTATTTTAATGATATTTTAATATTCATGTAATGTTATTATTTCATGTGGATTACGATTCAAAGTTACCAAAGTGGTGACAATTTATTGCTACAATCTAATCATTTATCAAGATTGTTTATGATTATGCTTCAATTGATGAAATATTATGACCCATATCTCAATAAATTTCATGAATTATATTATCATATGGTTATTCATGTTACATATGTGTAATGGTACCATTTTTTCACTCTTTGATACTTAAGATAATTAAGAAAATGTTTTTATGGAAGCCCAACTTTATTTCTTCTTTCGATCGGAAATCTGTATTCTTTCAAAAAAAAATTTCTAAAAAAGTTTTCAATTTTTTTTAATATTATCCTATGATGTTTAAAGTAAACCTTTACCCATGTTTTAAATTTTTTAAAATTTTTTTTAAAATTAATCTTCTTTTTATTTTCTAATCAAGGCACTTTTCTAAACTTTTAAAGGTGAAAAAGGAAAATTCGGTATGTATAAACGTACCTATCATCATTGTAAGATATAGAACTTTTTATAGAGATGTAATGATCCTGTTTATAGGTATTATTTTCCATGTTTTTATTATATCTTGTATGGGTCTTGATTTGGGTTTGTTTGGATAAAAATTTTAGAATTTTGGAAGGAGGAGAGGCTTTGCATGGTTTGAACATAGTTTATACATGGTTAAACAAAGTGTGAACCATATTGCATGGTTTACACATAGTTTTTGCATGTTTAAACTAAGTGTGAAGCCTGGTTACATAGTTTATGCATGGTTAAACTAATTTTTTATCCTAAGTGTGCAATGTTTCATGGTTAAGGCACAAGGTTAGTACTAACCGTGCAACTTGGCCCAGAAAACCATTCACACAGAAATTAATCTTACAAAAATTGATTTTAAAATTTCTTGGACCCCCCATAATAATAGAAAAATGACCCTATCTTGACCCTAATTGATTTATATCGAATCCAAATCCCCCATGAGGGATTACAAGGTCCTAAAACCTTTGTTCTTAGCGATTCTAAGCCCTGTTGTCATATATGCACCTCCTCGGGGTATGTGGTTTCTTCCCTGATTGATTTTCCATATATCTCATATTATTCTCCCATTATTTTAGTGGGTTGTTATCTTCTATTTGTTTGGATCTAGATCTATATTTTTTGAATCTAGATCTAGTCTTGTTGGATCTTGATCTATAATTAAGAGATATTGTTTTGTTTAATCATGGATTTAGGTTTCAAATCTAGACCATGTTCATCATCGCATTCTTGATTGATCCGCTTCAAATTGGGGATTTTCATCGGTAAATGTTTGTTAAATAATTGAGGTAGGTGGTCTATAATTCAAATCCCATATTATATATTTCAATTATGTGTATGTAATTATAGGATTTTTATTAGATGTTTATCAATTGAGTTCTTGATTAAATTAATTAATATCATGAATTAATTAATTGTAGGAATTATGAAATTGGGAATATTGGGATTATAGATTTTGGATAATTAATTATTGAATTAATTGTGTGGGAATTAATTGTTGAATTGTATAATTATTTGTTAAATTAATTATGGAGTTATTTAGTTTATTGAACTTGATTAATTAATTGTAGAATTAATTAATGGGAATGGTTGGGATTATGAAATAGCGATTTGAAATAATAAAATATTGAATTAATTATGGAGAGATAAATATTGTTGAAATAGAACAATTAATTAAGGAATTAATTAGGTTTATTGAATTTATTGAGATAAAATAATTAATTGAGGAATTAATTGGGGTTATTGAATTGATTGAGATAGAATAATTAATTGAGGAATTAATTAGGGATATTGAACTCATTAGGATGGAATAATTAATTAATAAATTGATTGGGGTTATTGAGTTTTTTATTTGGGATTAATTAATTGAGGAATTAATTAGTGGAAGTAATGTGATTATTTAATTGTTGAATTAAATAGAGGGATTAATTAATTAATGAATTAATTAATAGGAGTTATGTGATTATTTAATTATTGAATTAAATAAAGAGATTAATTAATTGATGAATTAATTAATGGAAGTTATGTGATTATTTAATTGTCGAGTTAAATAAAGGTATTAATTAATTGATGAATTAATTAATGGGAGTTATGTGATTATTTAATTGTTGAATTAAATAAAGGGATTAATTAATTGTTGAATAAATTAATGGGAGTAATGTTATTATTTAATGATTGAATTAAATAAAGGGATTGATTAATTGATGAATTAATTAATGAAGAGTAATGTGATTATTTAATTGATTAATTAAATATAGGGATTGGTGGGATTAATTAATTGATGAATTAATTAATAGAAGTATTACGATTAATTAATTTTGGAATTAATTAATGGATTTTACATTAACAATTAATTAGTGAATTAATTTATGGATGTAATGTTATGAATTGTGATTTGGTGATAATTAATTGTTGATTTAATTATAGGAATTTTGAATTTGGATTTGTGTATAATTAATTATTGAATTAATTATCGGAATATTGAATTGTGAATTAAATAATTAATTATTGAATTAATTAGAGGATAATGTGATTGTGAATTGAATAATTAATTGTTGAATTAATTATTGGACATTGAGTTTTGGTTATTGATTAATTAATTGGAGGATTAATTAATTGAGAAGTTGTAAAATTGGGGATTTTGAGATTATATGTTTAAATAATTAATTGTTGAATTGATTATGAGATTTTGAGATTGATGATTTGATATAATGAATTGTATAATTAATTATGAGATATTGTTTTTTTTGTCTTAGATAATTAATTGAAAAACTAATTATAAGATATCAGGTTATTGATTTGAGATAATTAATTATATAATTAATTATAAGATATTGAGTTTGTGGTTGAGATAATTAATTGTGGAATTAATTATGGGATTTTGAGTTGTGTATATTAATTAATTAATTGATGGATTAATTAATGGGATTGACATACTTAATTAATTGGGTAATTAATTAAGGGGGATTATGTGATAAAATAATTGTTGAATTAATTAATATTATTGATATGAATAGTTAATTATTGAATTAATTAATAAAATAGTGGTATTTAACTAATTGTTGAATTAGTAGTGGAATTGATGTGGATAATTAATTATTGAATTAATTATGTGTTGATGAATGGTAACATGGTCATTCTATTGTGAAGTTATGAATGGTAACATGGTCATTTTGTTATGAAATAAAGAATGGGAATATGGTCATTCTAATGTGTGAATAAAGAATTAGAACATGGTCATTCTAATGTTTGAATAAAGAATAAGAACATGGTAATTTTAATGTGTGAGTAAATAATTGTAACATGGTTATTCAATTGTATAAAGTATGAATGGTAACATGGAAATTAAAGTATGAATTAAAGAATGGTAACAATGACATTTTGAGATATGATATCACTTGGGAATACTTAGGGATTCAACATGAGATGAAGAAGGTATTGAAATATGATATCACCTAGGAATAATTTGGGCTCTGACATGAACTAAAGTAGGTATTGAGATATGATATTATATAGGAATACATTGGGCTTCAGAATGAACTGAAGAAGGTACTGAGATATGATATCACCTGGGAATACTTCAGGCTCCGACATAAGATGAAGTAAGTATTGAGGTACATGTGTCTACATGAACCTGAGGGTATTTGTAGTTAAATAAATATTAATTGATAATGTGATGATTGTTTACTTATGCATTGTAATTATTTTTGTATACAATTTTATACACTATTATTTGATTCGATATTATTTTAGACATCGTTGGTGGTGGCCTACTGAGTTTTACTCACACCCTACTTGGACTACCTAATCTATACCCGAATAGATTATATGATTTCAATACAGGTTAAGGGAAAAAGTTATTTTGTTAGAGGTATGATTATGATGGATCATGAGGAGGGAACTAAATTTGTGTTGGGACCTACATGGAGGATTTGTCAGTGTATTTATTTATTTTGGTTTTTTCATATTGAAACTTGGCACGTAATTTAGCATGACATATCTACTGTTCAGTTTTTATATTGTCTTTACAATTTTGGGTCATCTTGTGATGCTGATATTATTCTGGTTATGTTATTGATTTATTATTTCCACTGGTGTATTACTTTAAAAAGAAAAAATATGGAATAATATCCCCATGATTGATATTAGACCTTAACTGATAGTCAGAAACCTCTAGTATATGGGGAGGTGTTCTTGAGGTCATGTGACCGGCTCGTTTGGGGAACTGGGGTGTGGCACCTAGGCTAGGACATTATAATGCGGTATTAGAGCATACATTTCTTTTCTTTTTCTTTCGTATAACTATTTAGGAAAAGTAGATAGGATACTAAGAAGAGTTGGGCCTTATTTATGAGCTTTTTCATGGGAGTAGCTAACTGATGTATGGGGGATAACCCAAGAATGAGGGTGGGAATATTGTTATTGGTATTTTATATTATGATTTAATTATATTTTACCTTAGGTGTCACACTTGTTGTGTGATGTGATTATTGTTTTTTAAATTTTTTGAGATTTTACTTGTGGACTAGTATGGAATGAGAGTTGAGTTTTCATTCATAATTCTAGGTACTCAAGATTATTTGTGACATTCATTATCATAGGCATGCATAGAATATGGGTTTTGCGTAATTTGTTGAACTTGAACTATTTTCCTTACTTGTGAATTTGAATTGAGAATGATGCCTAACATGAAATTGAGAAATATTGTAAAATGATCCAGGATGAGAATAAACGTATGTATAAATGAGAAACTTGAACAATGAGAATGTTTTTACCCTTGTTAACTAAGACCTAGGTGTATTATGGTTAAGGCTAGTGATAGTGCCTATGTTTTGACCATGTATCAGGGAAAATGGAGAAAGAATTTTTATGGTTTTGTGTAAATCCCTCTTGTTAACTATGTTAATGTCATGAAATGAGAATCCTTTGTGTTGTTTATTTTTTTCCTTTATGTGAGTGGTTTGGGTATTGGGAATTCCCTAATTTAAGAACCCAGCTATAGGTTGTGCGAGGGACCATCTGGTTTTGAACCGGTGTGGTGAGATGTTGGAGGGTAGGGAAGCTCGATACTTTTGAAAGATTAAGGTGTTTCCATAGAGAGAGGTAACATCGATGATGGGGGATTTGTGGTGGTGTTCATCAATGAATTATTAGTTTACTTCTAATTAGTGATGATCATTTCCCATACCTTGACATCATCTTAGGTACAATGAGAAAGCCTTATATTTATTCCTAGATACCTTAATGCGTTTTGGTTGGATATGGGGCCTCATGGGGTTTGTTATTATGAAGCGATATGTGTGGTGTTGTATGGTTGAAGTTATGTCATCAACAGTTTATAAATGAGGTTCTCAAGATGGGCTGGAGGTCAATGAATATTTTGGGTTCTGCACTCGGAAGCTAGGAACATGTAGCAGTTAATGTTGTTTTGTTTCCCTATGAAAGGTTAGAAAGCCACGTTAATGTTTTATGGTTTAACTTGTGATTGAATCGTGGGCCATGGTGGATGATTTTCTTGAAAAAGAACTGTTAATGAATCTCCAAAGGTGGGGAGCGATGTGTCAGAAGTAGGTGTGTGGAGCAAGACCATGGTTTGGAAGTGGTGGCAATCATAATGCCAATGAGGAACCTATATGGAGCATGTTTAAATTCATCGGGGAAAGGCTAGGTGTGCCTTGGAGGTGGTGGATGTACGTCACTTCTAGGAAGTTTTTTATGGAAAGGATTAGTGCTAATGTTGGATGGTGTTCTTATGGTTGTTGGGTATGATGAGTTGGGAAACACGCCTGGTATGTTGTGGAATTTGATCTTGTGAGTAATGCATCCTTTGAGGAGCATCTGATAAGTGTGTAGGATCATAGTAAGAAAGTGTTATGAGGAAAGACCATACTGATAGTTCATGTATAGTTGAAACATGAATGGGTTTAGGGGGGAACTTGGGAGAGAGAAGCAGATAAGAGGGCACCGTAGCCCAATCTTTTTAACTCAGAATATTAGGGATGCTTGGGAGTACAGATCAATGATGGACTGTTATAATTTGGGGAGATTGTAAGACACCATCCTTTTTTTTTCGAAATGTAACAGGCTTGTTTATAGGTATTATTTTTCCATGTTTTGAGTATAACTTTTATGGGTCTTGATTTGGGCGCATTTGGGTAAAAATTGGATAATTTTAGAAGGAGTAGAGTCTTCGCGTGGTTTGTACATGGTTTTATCCTGGTTAAACAAAGTGTGAAACATGTTGCATGGTTTGCATATTGTTTAAGCATGGTTAAAATAAGTGTGCCACTCGATCACATGGTTTTTGAATGGTTAAACTAAGTGTGCATCCTAATTGTGAAATGTTTCACAATTAAGGCACATGGTTAGTACCAACCATGTGACTTGGCCTAAAAAAATGCATGCAGAAATTAATCTTACAAAAATTTATTTTGAAAATTTCCGGACCCCCATATTAACCCCAAAACGACCCTAGCTAGACCCTAATTGATTTATATCGAATATAGAGCCTCCCTAAGGGATTCGAAGGTCCTTTAACCTCCGTTCTTGGTGATTCAAATACCGTTTGGAAGATCTTCACCTCCTCAGGCATGTGGTTTCTTCCCCAATTGATTTCCCATATCTCTCATGTTCCTCTCCCATTGTTTTAGTGGGTTTTATCCTCTATTTTGTTGGATCTAAATCTAGATTTTTGGAATCTAGATCTAGGATTTTGGATCTAGATATATAATTAATAGATCTTATTTCATTTAATCACGGATTTAGTTTTTGGATCTATACTGTGTTTATCATAGTGTTCTTGATTGATCCACTTCAAATTGGGCATTTCTGTTGGCAATTTGTTTTTCAATGAATTAAGGTATGTGGTCTATAATTTAAATCCAAAAGTCCATATTTCAATTATGTATATGTAACTGTAGGATTTCTATTAGATGTTTAGAATTTTGGATCTTGATTAAATTAATTAATTTCATGAATTAATTTAGGGAATTGTGAAATTTGGAATATTAGGATTGTAGATTCTAGATTATTAAATATTGAATTAATTATTTGGGAATTTTGATTTTTGGATTGGATAATTAATTGTTAAATTAATTATGGAGTTATTTATTTTGTCGAACTTGATTAATTAATTGTATAATTAATTAATGGGAATGGTTGGGAATATAAAATAGTGATTTGAAATAATTAATTATTGAATTAATTATAGTGAGATAGAGATTGTTGAAATAGAACAACTAATTGAGGAATTAATTGGGGTTATTTAATTGATTACGATAGAATAATTAATTGAGGAATTAATTGGGGTTATTTAATTGATTGGATAGAATAATTAATTGAGGAATTAATTGGGGATATTGAACTGAATAAGATGGAATAATTAATTGATAAATTAATTGGGGTTATTTAATTGTTGATTTGGGATTAATTAATTGAGTAATTAATTAATGGAAGTAATGTAATTATTTAATTACTTAATTAAATAAAGGGATTAATTAATTGATGAATTAATTAATGGGAGTTATGTGATTATTTAATTATTTAATTAAATAAAGGGATTAATTAACTGATGAATTAATCAATGAGAGATATGTTATTATTTAATTATTGAATGAAATAAAGTTAATAATTAATTAATTAGTTAATTAATGGGAGTTATGTGATTATTTAATTATTTAATTAAATAAATGTATTAATTAATTGATTAATTAATTAATGGGAACAATGCTATTATTTAATGGCTGAATTAAATAAAGGTATTAATTAATTGATGAATTACTAAATGAGGAGTAATGTGATTATTTAATTGATGAATTAAATAAGGGGATTGATGTGATTAATTAATTGATGAATTAATTAATAGAAGTATTATGATTAATTTATTTTGGAATTAATTAATGGATTTGAAATTTGCAATTAATTAGTGAATTAATTGATATATGTAATGTTATGAATTGTGATACGGTGATAATTAATTTTTGAGTTAATTATTGGAATATTGAATTGGGATCTGGGGATAATTAATTGTTGAGTTAATTATCAAAATATTGAATTTTGAATTAAATAATTAATTATTTAATTAATTATGGGATAATGAGATTGTGAATTAAATAATTAATTATTGAATTAATTATGGGACATTTAGTTGTGGTTATTTATTAGTTAATTTGTGAATTAATTAATTGATAAGATATGAAATTGGGGATTTTGAGATTGTAGATTTTGATAATTAATTGTGGAATTAATTATGGGATTTTGAGATGGATGATTTGAGATAATTAATTTTAGAATTAATTATGAGATATTGAGGTTGTTGATTTAGATAATTAATTTAAGAATTAATTTTAAGATATTGAGTTGTTGATTTGAGATAATTAATTATAGAATTAATAATGAGATATTGAGTTTTTGATTGAGATAAATAATTGTGGAATTAATTATGGGATTTTGAGTTGTGTATATTGATTAATTAATTGATGGATTAATTAATGGGATTAACATACTTAATTAATTAGGGAATTAATTAAGGATAAATACATGATAAAATAATTGTTGAATTAATTAATATTATTGATGTGAATAATTAATTGTTGAATTAACTAATGGAATAGTGGTATTTAACCAATTATTGAATTAGTAGTGGAATTTATATGGATAATTAATTGTTGAATTAATTATGTATTGATGAATGGTAACATGGTCATTCTATTTTGAAGTTATGAATGGTAACATGGTTATTTAGTTGTGAAATAAAGAATGGTAACATGGTCATTCTAATATGTGAATAAATAGTGAGAACATAGCCCTTATAATGTGTGAATAAAGAATGGGAACATGGTCATTCTAATATGTGAGTAAAGAATAGAAACAAAGTCATTCAATTGTATAAAGTATGAATGGTAACATGGACATTCAATTATTAATTAATGAATTATAACAATGGAATTTTGAGATATGACATCACTTGGGAATACTTCAGGATTCGGCATAAGCTGAAGAAGGTATTGAAATATAATATCACCTAGGAATACTTAGGGCTCCGACATGATCCAAAGCAGGTATTGAGATATGATATCACCTGAGAATAATTTAGGCTCCAGCATGAGCTGAAGAAGGTATTGAGATATGATATCACCTGGGAATACTTCGGGCTCTGGCATGAGATGAAGAAGGTATTGAGGTATGGGTGTCTATGGGAACACATGGATATATGTGGTTAAATAAATATTAATTATTAATGTGATAATTTTTTACTTATTCATTATAATTATTTCTTTATACAACTGCATACACTATTATTTAACTGGATATTGTTTTAGAAACCGTTGGTGGTGGCCTACTGAGTTGTTCTCATATCCTACTCGGGCTTCCAGATTTGTACCTGAATAGATTATATGATTACAATATAGGTTAGGGGAAAAGGTCCTTTGCTAGAGGGCTGATTGGGATGGAGCATGAGGAGGGAACTAGACTTAGTGTTGGGACCCGTATGGAGGAGTTTTTAGTGTCTTTATTTATTTTGGATTTTTCATATTGACACTTCGTATATAATTTAGCATGGCATATATATTGTTTAGTTTTGATATTGTATTTCCACTTTTGGGTCATCTTGTGATGATGATATTATTCTAGTCATGTTATATCATTTTTGTTATTGATTTATTATTTCTACTGGTGTATTACTATAAAAAGAAGAAAAGAGTGTATAGTCTCCCCATGATCGATATTATACCCTCACTGCCAGTCGTAAACCTATGGCATATGGGGAAGCAAGTTTGAGGTCACATGACTGATCAGTTCGACAAATCGGTGTGTGGCACCTGGGATGAGACATTACAGTCATACTCGTCATTTCATTGAATATTCATTTTTAAGTTTACATGTTTATTTTTTAAATAAAATGTTTTCCTAATATTCTAGAAATTTCTTGATTTTAAAGTGGTTTTCAAAGGAAAAGGTTTTCAAAGAAAAAGGTTTTCAAAACCGTTTTATGTTTCAAAAGTATTTTAAATGATTTTCAAATATTCCTTTGTATATTTTCAAAAGGTTATTTTCAAAGAAAATAATTTCAATGATTTTAAGATTTCATTATACGTTTTCAAATATATTTTCTAGAAAAGGGTTTCTAAAATGATTTCAAGCCTTCTTTTTAAGTTTTCAAAGTCTTTTAAAAGAAAATGGTTTCCAAAATGATTTTAAGTATTCTTTTTAAGTTTTTAAAGTATATTTAGAGAAAAGGGTTTCCAAAATGAATTCAAGCCTTCTTTTTATGTTTTCAAAGTATATTAAAATAAAAATGTTTTCAAAATGATTTATATTTTAAAAATTGGTTTTCAAAATGGAAAATATATTTTCCTAAATAAATGATTTAAATGAAATTGTAAATCCTTTTTTTGTAAGAAAAGGATTTTTGAAATGGTTTTATGAAAATGATTTTTTAAGAAAGGATACATTCATTAGTAAATGCTCTATGTGATATTTCAAAACCCTTATCCATATAATATGACATACTTTGTTATAGTTTATGCTTTATTGGGGATAAGATCCAAGAATACTATTCATATTATTTATTAAATGGTTTATGTTTTATTGAAATGATGTTGATGACACTCGTTTCTCTTCTACATGTAATATTCTTTTGAAACCCGCTTCTTTTCACTGATTATGATTTAATGAAATGATTATGAGACCTATCTATTTTCCATAGAAAATGATATGATGAAATGTTTATGATATCTATTTCATTTCATGGGTTATGATATGATGTTTATGAAACCCATCTCTTTTTATTGGTCATAATATAATGAAAGTTTTATGATCTTCTAGCACATGTATGTATGATTATATTATGTGATGGGTGGGACCTATATCTCCCTCAAATGCATTGGGTAAATATTTATATCTCATGAGATAATGATGGGAAACAAGTCAATAAGTTTGATCCACAATGGGAAACTGGTGCATCCTAATCTAAAATGTAAAATAGGTGTGTCTTTATCCACTATGGGAAGATAGGGAAGCCTGATTCACTATGGGAATATGGGGGAACCTGACCCCCTATGGGAATATGGGAAAACCCGATCCACTATGGGAAGATAGGGAAACCCGATTCCTTATAAGGAAAGGATTTTTATTAGGGATGGTGGTGTGTCCTACCTAGTAGGTGTAGTCCCCGTGAAAGGCCCTAATATTTTTTTTCAATGAGCCTTGACTTATAGTGAATGTTTTTATATGATTATGTGTATTCCATAAGTCTATTTATTATGCTAATTTTATGCTTTCACGACTCATATTATTTTATTTCTTTTCTATTCATGTCTTATAAACTGGAAATCTTTATGTCATGTCTCATGATTATGATCTTTGATATGTAGGGAATGATCTTCTATTCTTATGATCATGTTCTCATACTCTTATGATCATGTTATGCTTACATATCTCCTTTATTTACCTTTACTAAGCATCTGATCTCACCCTTTCTAATGTTTCCTTTCCCCAGGTTATGAAGAATGGTTTTTAAGTAGATGTACTAAAGGGGAATATATTTGTGGAGAATACTAAAGATCTTTCACTAGGTTAGAATATTTTGTTCAAAGTTTCTAAATACACTAAAATATTATGGTCCTCAAGCATTTAATTTTATAATTTTACGAATATTCATTTAAATTGATGTAATATTCATGTATGTTAAGCCCAAGTTTCTATAGTTGGTATCAAAGGAAAGGTTTAATCTACCTTTGGAAACTAGGAAGAGAAAAATTTAATAAAATCCCTAGGGATATTTCTAAGATATGTCAAGGGATGTCTCTAAGGATAAGCCTAAGGTGTTATAGATTAAAGGATTAGGTGTTATTATTTAGAAATCATAAGTAATTTTTCATGATTATGTGGTTTTATTCTATGATAAGTGATGATCACTCTATGTTTGATAGTTTTAGTCAATGTATGGAACCTGAAGGAACTATGTCAATGATGAATGAAATGGACAATGTGATGATTTTCCTCCTGAGAAACCAAATGATATGAGAGATGGAATGAAAATTCATGTTGATATACTCCAACAAATTTCCCAAGCAATGAATCATGTTGAACTTCCAAACATGAAAAGGCGGCAACAACATTTTGTTGATTCCTTCATGTCACAAACCAACCTGGGTACCTTGGTAGCCCAATAACTGAGCCGACCTTGACATACCCCGAAGGGAATTACCAATCCCCATAGGTTGGTGAATAACACCAGGCATCACACAACAAGCAAGTGGGAATGATTTTTCCACAAAAAATGCAGAAGAAAAGAAACAAGAAAATATGCATAACAAAAGAAACTCCATTGGGAGTAATGTACCAGAACTCAAGAAGGCATAAACCAGCCCAAATCACTACAACCAAAGTACCAAAATAGGACAAACAACCCCAAGGTCCTTAAGGACACAAATCACCAAGACCAAAGCTCAACAACTGGATCCACCTCCAAGAGATCCCTTCCCTTTACTTGAACCTGGAAGAAGAAAGTCTACAAACACCCTAAGGCAAAAGTAGGGTGCGAGCCTAAGACCAGTAGAATACCACCAAATATTCCATAACAGATGCCAAATATATAATATCCAAAGAAAAACATTCAATTTTAAAGTAAAAGGTTTGGAAATTCAAAAGCATATTTAAACAAAACATGCTATACATTTTCAAAATATTGGAAAAATACTTTAAGAAAAGGCTTTACAATGATGGAATATTACTAAAACAATGGATTAAATAAAAAATTTATATAAAATAGTTTATATAAATTCAACAGGCATGTATATCAGTTCAAAATAATTGACATACATTTATATCTCAAATATAAATAAATAGGAGAGCAACATGGTCATCTTCCAAAAGGTATGATAGTATTTCCCAGCTATAGGATTCTTCACTCTCTATGTGAACTTAGAAAAATGTGCATACACACGTCCCTATGACACTAGCCAAAGGAGACTCATCACCAACCCATCGAGGATGTGACCTGACCCAAGTATGTTTTAGAACGTTGTCATAGCGTAGAGTGTATCCAAATAACTCACTATCTACCTAAGGATTGCATGCACTCTTACATGATGGGTGAACTATTTTAAGACTGCTTAAAAATACGATCAATCCCATTCTTCCATTTCAAAAGTTCCAATTTATTTCCATTTAAAAATAAAACAGGTTTTAATAAAAAACATGCCTTTTTACAAGATAAAACCACTAGGTTTCTATCAAATCATTTTAATCCATTTTCACCAGTTTAAAATCCATTAAAAACCAATTCCATCATTACACAATTTTATTTCCACAATTAAATTAAACAATTTAATTAAAATCATTTCAATCAAATCCAAAATTTAAATTAAACAATTGAAATCAACCAATTTCCATAAACACACCCAATTCAATGAATTTAGGGGTTTTCTAAATTTTCATGCCAAAACTATTTAAAATATCTTGATTTACTAGAATCAAGTTTTTATCAATTTAATTTAAAGTAGATTTGATCAATTGAATTTAAATAAAAAATTAAGATAAATCAAGCAATACAAGGATAATCAATTTGGCTAATCATAACGGAACCACCTACCTCAAGGTCTTTGATGTTAGTGGCAATGATAAACCACCTCGTGTGTTTCAATACACCTCCGCACGACCCTATTATCGTAAGCATTGACATACTAATGGTTGATGTTCGTCAAGGGTTCCTAGAACCAATACAAATTATTTTATTTTAAAAGGAAATAAAATAACACATGTGATTATACATTCTCTCTCCTATATAATTTTGAAATTATAGATTGAAATATTACACGCCATAATATTTTATCTTTTATGGTTAATTTGAAATTATTGATTAAAATAGTATATGTGATAATATTTTATCTCTCTTGGATAATTTCAAATTATCAATTAAAATATTACATTTGATAATATTTTATCTCTCTTGGATAATTTTCAAATTATCAATTAAAAAATTAAATGCGATAATATTTATCTTTCTTGGATAAGTTTAAAATTATTATTTAAATTATCACATGAGATAATATTTTTATCTCTCTTGGATAATTTCAAATAATAAATTAAATTATTACATGCGATAATATTTTATCTTTCATGGATAATTTTCAAATTATAATTTAAAATATTATATGATATAATATTTTGTCTCTCCCGAATAATTTTCAATTTATCATTAGTTCAATGCCTGTACTCATGACTATCCATTAATAACTGTCCTTGTAATCTCACAATTATTGTTTTATAATTATTATAATTATTTTGTGACAATACACATAATTATCCTATGATAAATTTGATAATATTTTTCATGTTATAATTACCTTATAATTATCCTTTAATAATTTGCATAATTATTTTCTAATAATTTTCGTAGTAATCTTTTGACAATTTATTTAAAAACCATTTAAAATGTGGAAAAGAAGATTGAATAATACACGGATTTCTTCAAATCAAAAATATGATTTAGGTTCTTGTTGAGAGGAGTCCAAAGACACAAAAAATGAGTAATTCCAATCAATAACATAGAATTTATAAAAGAGAGAAGATTTGGAGGATAATTAATAAATAATTAAATAAAATAAAACACACCTAAAAAGATAATACCTCTTATGTGCAACATAAAGGGAAGAACAAGGAAACCATGACACACTTGGAACACCTCCAATCAAATATATTGGGCTTCACTTATCACATGAAGAGAGGTTTCAGGTTTAATCAGACTCATCCAGATCAACCGCAGCGGAACCCAAATGGTTTATCCATTTAAAAGCTCAAGCTGCATATGGGATTTTAAAACTGAAAATTAATCCACCATTTTAATCTGCGATTAAAAATAAACTTGAATGTGGAGTCATTGATTTCAATTTATTAGGGTGTTTCTAATTTATTTAGGGTTAAAACAGGTTATAAATGATGGTTTTGAAACTTATAGACATTAGAAATGGAGGGTTTCATGTATGAAAGTGATGATGAATAGTTAACTCCGAATTTATGAATTAAATTAATTAATTATTTAACATAAAAAAATAAAATAATATCAAACGTCTGTTAAGCATACATGTTATGCCCCGCCTAGGGTAAACATTCCGTTTCGGAGCCAACGGTGGTCTAAAATTTCTCAAATGATGAACCGTTTGAGAGATATTAATGATTTATTAATTAAAAATCAGAATAAATAATTAATAAAAATAAAAAATGTTGTTTTTTCAAGTGAGGCATCCAAACGTGTGACACTAACAAATGTTATACCCCGTATAGGGTAAACACATCATTACAAACCAATTAGTGGTATCAGATTTCCCATATGATGCACCATTTGGGAGACATTTAATCTTTTTAATAAATAATGTCTTAAATATTATTTAATAACTTTATCTCATGAGCGAGAAATCCAAATGTCTGGTGCCTTCGAATGTTATACTCCTCCTAGGGTAAAAAACATATTTCGGACATAACAATAGTCTCAGATTTCTCAAACGGTGCATCATTTTGGAGTTATACAAACATTTTGAATAAAAAGTGTGCGCTTAATAAATTCTATTGAATAATTTTATTCCATCTCCCCCGAGGCTTTCCAGACCTCAAAAACTCATACTTACTCACTGTTTAACTCATAAAATATTTAATTTAATATTATAGAGTATTAATTTAGCGTTTTACCATTCTGCGACGTGTTTAAAAAAACAAAACTTTTTACTGATAAACCATTTTTCCCATTCAATGTAATAATTTAATAGAAGAGGGTTTACGAATACCTGAAATAGTATTGAGATGTTACACTTCACGAGGCAATTTCCATCATCTTTTAGCAGTTTTACAGATCCACTTATAGTTAAACAATGGATTGGTACCACTAAAAAGATATTTTCCATTATTCAATTCTTGGATCATGAAAAAGTAATTTTGGCTGCTTATCATTTGGAAGGTGAAGCGGATTAGTGGTGGAATCTTATTAAGAACACGAGGAAAAAAGAAGAAATTGAATCTATAGAATGGGAAGAGTTTAAAGGGATATTTTTTTAGTACTTACTTCCCTCTTATTACATGAAAAAAGATGTAGAATGAATTCCTTGAGTTAAATAAAAATGATTATTAATCTATTAGTACCTATGAAGCTAATTTTAAAATAATTTTAAGGAATGATTACGGTTTGATCATCGTCTTTGAAAGAAAAATTGATCGATTCTTTAGTGGCCTTATACTAAGTCATTAAAAGGCCTTGGATATAAGAGACTTTAATAATTATGAATAAGTCATTCGATGTGAAATGAAGTTAGAAATGTAAATTAGATATTACCACTATTCCTCTTGTTTTGATAAGAAAAGGAAGGTTGAGTCTTATGAAAACTAAAATGGTGGAAAGAAATTCCAGACATCTGTGTGCGAGGAATGTGGGAAGAAGGGTTAAGGGAATTGCTTGTATGGAACTGGGAGGTGATTTAAATGTGGAAAAGTAGGTCATAAAATCCATGAGTTTTGAAATATGATTTATGGGATGGTTGATGTAATGGAAGGGAATAGAAGGCCAACTAATTCACCATTCACACTCCAATGTTTCAACTACAAGGATTTTGGGAATTATGTGAATCAATGCCCTAATCTAAGTTCTAATATGGATAATAAGCCAAAAAAACTTAGAATTAAAGGGACAAATGGAAATTCTATGCAATACCAATGGATAAAGTGAATAATGATAATTAGGGAAAACTTATCATCCCCCTTAGTTGGGAAGTTCATGTTTGATTTTGTATGAATAAGCCCTATGAAAATCTTATTGTTCATCCTTTAGTGAATTTTCATGTGATTATATCCCTTTACATGGATTTTGGAATAATAAAATCACAAATAATATTCTATTGGTGCAAGGATGAACCCAAGTTTACAATAAAAATGTTTTCGGTATAAGATAAGATCTTATTTAAGGAATAAAGGGTGAATTATATTTTGGAAGGGTTATAAGGATAACCATTTATGGAATGGTTTAAGTTAAACTTTGGATGAGGTTTTAGAAATTAAAGTATTATCTTTTCATATGAGGATTTATGCATATTTGATAACTTTTAAAAACCTATTTTTTTTGTTAAAGAAAGATATAATGACCTATCATTCTATTTATGGATCTCTTGATCTGTTAATGCTTTAGGAATTCCAAATTCACCTTCATTTCTTGGAATAAGAGATGAAGTGGAAGTTGATCAAGGCACAAAAAAGGGTAAGGTTATCATTAAATCATCTAAATATATATTTTCATGAAAATTATTCAACTTTAGGAAAAAAGGTCTTGGAATAAAATTTTGTAAAGTTATCATTATTTTTTATGATATCAATGACCTTTTTCAAGCCACTTTGGGTTATGGATTTGTGGTTTTTAAATTTCTCTGAACCATATTCTCTATCACTCACCATCAGAACTTTATAGTTATATTTCTCTTCAATATCCACGATTTCAATTTCCACCTATGTTCTCCTATGTGTAAACCTAGTTATGTTTTATATTGGGTAACTATTATGTTTCCAACTTTCCCTTTTTAAAGGAAGTTTTAGTATTCATTTTTAAAATTTAGATTTTTATGAAATGAAATTCTAAGTATTAAACCTTTGATAACCCAAAAAAATTTTGAGGATAAAATTCATTTTAAGGGGGGTATAATGTATCACCCCTAGATTTTTTGAAATATTTTTTTTAATTAATTTAATATTTTTTATATTTTTCATTACATGAAAAACTAAATATACCTTATGTTATATGAAATCACTGAGTTTGGATTTTATTTAACACAACACCAAGTTAAGATTTCACCATACGCAAAAATTATATTATCTTGTGGTACAGACAACACTATTTTTGTCTTGTATTATACACAATTTTGAGTTCCTTCGATATCTTGCGTTACACGCAAGGCCGAGTTTTACCAAACTATAATATACTATTAATATTATTATTAAAATATCATTATAGTTTCTAGATACCTGTTGGAATGTGAGTTATGAATAAGATTAATTTTATTATAAAAATAGGGTTTACACGTTTATATAAAATTAATCTATTCATTATCAATTAGTTAGAAGTTAAATTAAGAACTATTTGAAAATAATGAAATTCATTTTCTAATAAAACTATGTACAAACACCATTTTCTCTCAATAAATTTAAAAAACACTATTTATTACAGTTTTTAATAAAATTTATATATTATATATTCAATAAAATTCTTTGAAACTAATCCAATAGTTTTTATAGGCATAAGATAAGAATAAATCCAATTTTATGAATAAAAAGATATATATTTCTAAAAGGTAATTTTATCACCATTTAATAGAAAAACCATTTTAAAAATAATTTTTGACACTTTTATAATTTTTATTTGAAAAAATAAACTTCATTTTTAAATTGGGATATCAAAATTTACTTTGGGTTAATTTGTTTTTCAAAAAAGTTTCATATTTTTATAAATAGTGAAAAACACATTGGATTTTTATTCAAGACTACTTTTTGATCTAAAAAATTTATATGGTTAAATTTAATTTTTAATATGTTTTAAAGTTTTATTAGATAAATTTTACATCAATTAATCCAATGTAGGTAATTAGAATCAATTTCAAATTGAAATTATATATAAAAACATTTTAAACATTTGAACATTTTTGCTTTAAAAATCCACTTTGTCGTCCCGTATACGGGATTAAAATAAAATTAATTTATACCACTTATGTGATTGGAATTTGGATAAATGGATTATGTATTTGGAATTATAATAATTTCTAATTTCTAGTAATTTGAACTTAGTTTTTTACCAAAAATATTAGTGAAAGTGATTAAAATTATTTAAAGAAATTAAGAGAAAAATTAGCTTAATAAAGGAATAAACCTTAAACTTAAAAAAAAACCTTCAAACTTATCCAAAATCCATTGGATGTTCATATTTCTACCCTATCCTCCCTTTTATCAGATTTGGACCATTATTAGAGTCACTTGACATGGAAAAACATGTGTGGAATTCCATTTTTTAAAAAATTAAAATAATTCCACTCCCCTCCACTATAAAAAAGGTAATCTACCCTCACACTTATTTACACCTCTTAATACCTTTTTCTCAGTAACAATCTAACCAAATATCCTCCAAACATCCATACCTTCATCCTATAAGCCTCCCTTTGGGAAGAAATCCAATCAAAGAAGCTCTTTGGTGAAAACTAAGAGGAGTTACCAAAATAAGACGTAACAGAATTCCACAAGAACTTTAGTTTTATTTTAATTCAACACTTACACATTATTCCATATAATGGGTAACAAACTTACTATTTGTGTGTACGGAGGACTACTACCTCACAAAATGACGTTGTTCTTTTTTTCTTTACCGCCTCTCATTGGTGGGAATTATGATGTACATACTATTTTTATATGATATTTATGATATTTATGATGTCTTTATTATTCTATAATTATTATATAAAACATACCTTCATGCTTTTCATTTTGTTTAAATATGATAACTTCGTTTGTGGATGTGTGGTCTACCACCTCCTCAAAGTGATGTGATTCGTTCAAACTTTACATGGAATGTATTAAGGATGGTTTTAGTGAAATTATATGATATTTATAACATAATAATTAAAATTTAATGATATTATATATATATGTGTGTCAATTAATTTTCTTTCAAAATGAAAAGAAAACAAAAACAACGTTCATGTATACGTACGGCCTACCGTCTCAATGAACGGTGTATTCCATTTCATATTTCTATCTTCCATAGATTATTATAAATATAAATATAATGAATATATATGATATTTATATCATATTTTAAATTATGTAAATAAGTCAATCATGATCTAAGTAAGAGTTTCAAGAATAAAAATTCAAACCATATATGAAAAACAATGTGGATATTACACGAAACGTAACATTAACATGGAATTGTTAATAAAAGGGTAATATAAAGTCATAATAAAATCATAATAAAATAATATATTCTATTATCTATGATAATATGGTTTTTTGGTAGATTTAAAATTATTTTATATTTATTATAAAAGAGGTTTGAATGTGTATAAACAAAGTCAAGACTTAACGTAAGAGTTTTCTCATCTCACTTTTTAAATCCATGAGATTCATTCCATGTTCACCACTCATTTATTTTTTGAGGTGTATATACTACCCATGAATGCATTATAAGATACTTATACTTAAATTTATGGTTATTTATGTATCCATTTTATTATATCTATTTCATAGGGTTTTATGGTTCAAAAGTTACCAAATCAGTTAATTTTGTCTCAATTTACCTTCTTTGAGATACATGCCATATTATGCACCTATATTTTTCTATGTTGTGGATATAATAACCTATGAGATGTTATATAATGAATATATTTATTTTAATGATATTTCAATATTCATGTAATGTTATTATTTTATGGGTATTATGATTCAAAGTTACCAAAGTGGTAACAGTTTATTGCTACAACCTCATCATCTATTGGGATTATTTATGATTATGCTTCCATTAATGAAATATTATGATCCATATCTTAAGAAATATAATGAATTTTATTATACTATATTTATTCATGTTATATCCATGTAATGGTATCATTTTTTCACTCTTTTTTAATTAAGATAATTAAGAAAATGTTTTTATAAAAGCTAGATTTTATTTCTCCTTTGAATCAGAAATATGTGTTCTTTAAAAACCATGTTTTCTAAAAATTATTTAAAAAATGTTTTACTATTATACTATGATATTTAAAGGACACTTTTACCCATGTTTTGTATTTTTCAAAAATAGTTTTAAATGGAATCTTCTTGTCATTTCCCGATCAAGTCACTTTTCTAAACTTTTTTAAGGTGAAAAAGGAATGCTCAACATGTAAAAACTTACCTGTCATCATAACAATAATTTCTTTGAATCTTAATTTTTTAGTTTACAAGTAAATTTTTTTACGAACAAATTTTCCTAATATTCTGGAATTTTTTTGATTTTAAAGTGGTTTCCAAAGAATAAATTTTCAAAAATTTTTTATGTTTAAAAGTATTTTAAATTATTTTAAAAGATTCTTTTACATGTTTTCAAAAGGTTATTTTCAAAGAAAATGATTTCATTTCAATATTTATTTATAAATTTTCTAAGAATTTTTTTATAAAAGGGTTTCCAAAATGATTTTAAGCATTCTTTTTAAGTTTTTAAAGTATTTTCAATGAAAAGGGTTTCCAAAATGATTTCAAGCCTTATTTTTATGTTTTCAAAGTATTTTAAAAGTAAAAGGTATTCAAAATGATTTATATTTTAAAAATATTTTTTTCAAAGAAAAATATATATTTTCCTCAAGAATTTTTTAAATGAAATTGTAAATCCTTCTTTATAAGAAACAGATTTTTGAAATGGTTTTATGAAAATGAATTTTGAAGAAAGGCTATTTTATTAAGAAATTTTCTATATGATCTTTCAAAATACTTCTACATATAAGATGACATACTTTGTTATAGTTTATTATATACTAGGGATATGATCCAATAATACCATTTATATTCTTTCTTGAATGGTTTTTGGTTTGATGGAATGATGTTTATAAAACTATTTTATCTTCCACGGGTTATATGATTTTGAAACCCACTTCTTTTCATGGGTTATACTTTGATGAAATGATTATGAGACCTGTCTCTTTTCCATAGGTAATGATATGATTAAATGATTATTATACCCATTTCATCTCATGGGTTATGATATGAAGTTTATGAAACCCATCTATTTTTATGGGTCATGATATGATGAAAGTTATATTATCTTATGGAAAATGTATGTATGATTTTATTTTGTGATAGGTGAGAAATATATCCCCCTCTAATACATTGGGTAAAGATTTATATCTCATGAGATAATGATGGGAAACAAGTCGATGGGATTAATCCACAATGGGAAATAGGTGTGTCCTAATCCACTATGGGAAGATGGGGAATCCCGATCTACTATGGGAAGATGGGGAAACCCGATCCACTATGGGAGGATGGGGAAACCTGATCCACTATGGGAAGATGGGGAAACCTGATCCCTTATAAGGAAAGGACTACGACTGAGGATGGTGGTGTGTCCTGACCAGTAGGTGTAGTCCCCATGAAGTGACCTGATAAATTTTTTCAATGAGACTTGACTTATAGGTAATGTTTTTATATGCTTATGTGTATGCCACAAGTCTATGTCTTATGCCAATTTTGTGCTCTTATGACTCATGTTATTTTATTTCCTTATAATTCATGTCTTATGAACTACTAATATTTATTCCATGACTCATGATTATGATCTTTGATATGTAAGGCACGATCTTCTATTGTTATGATCATGTTTTCATACCCTTATTCTCATGTTATGCTTACATATGTCCTTTATTTACCCTAACTAACAATCTGAGCTCACCTTTTCTTATGTCTCCTTTCCCCAGGTTATAAAGAAATATTTTTAAGTAGAAGTACTAAAGGGGAAGATCATTGTGGGAAACATTGAATATATTTCATCAAGTTAGAATATTTTGGTTCATGTTTCCAAAGACACTAAACTATTATGGTCCTCGAGTATGTACTTTTTTAATGTGATGAATATTCATCTAAATTGATGTAATATCCATATATGTTAAGCATGGGTCGCTATAGTCTGTGAGTATGTGAAAAATACCAACTCAATGAGATGAAATTTCTCTTTCATTTTCCATATCATCTAACGTTAATGGACTTAAAAATGTATTTAATTTATAAAAAGGGTTATTTAATTAACTTTTAACATTATGGAATAATAATATTATAAATTCCATAATTAATATTAGCAATAAATGTTTATAGTAAATTTTACTGATAAAAAGGACATATTAATGTAAATTTTTTAAATTGAGTCCATTAATGGAGAACCTATTTAAGTATATAAATTATGTTATAATTAAAAATTAAAGTAAATAATAATATTTAATTCTAGATATTATAAAACTATTTTAAAACACATTTGACCATGATCAACCAACCGTAAGTATTACAAGGAAATTAACCGAACAACCCCGAGTGACTGATGTAAGCAGAAATTATATATAAAATAAGTACCAAAATATAGTAAACAGACCTTACAAAATTATTAATATATGAATAAGGTTTTTATTAAGGTTTTTTAAGAAAATTAATTTGATTATTTTGGCAGTTAGGTGCAAATGCAGAATGCTTTCAGACACAGGTAAGGGTTTCTTCTCAAAACTTCCTTATTTGAGACCCATGTTATTTTATGAGCCTAATTTATTTTAAATGGATTATTTAATTCCAATTGGTTATATAATATCATGTATTATCCTTATTCATGGTATTTTAACTTCAAATTTAATATTTCATTCATTCAAGGGGTTTTTATTATAATGTTCTTAGGCCGTAAAGGATTTTTTTCTCAAACTCCCTTTGTTGAGACAAGTTTTAATTTATGCACCAATTTACTTTTACATGGGGTATATGTTTTCCAATTGTTATGTTACCATGAAATATGTTTTATTCATGTTATTTGAGGTATGTTTTCAATATCTTCATCCTTAAAGGGTTTTTATTGAAATATTTCTCAAGTCATAAACGTTTTCTTGACTCAAGTCCTTTTTCCCATGATCTATGAAATATCTTCTTGATTTGATATTACAAGTATATTTTTACTAATATTATATCTTAAAATGGTCAATTTTATTTTTATTTAGGGATATTAATTATCTTAATCAATATCCTTACCTTTGATGAAATTCTTCATAAAATAAAAGCATTATGTTGGTAAGTTATTTTTCTTCTATTTACATGGTTTACCTATTGATAATATTTTATATAATGTTGCAAGTGAACTTTATACTTATCTTCACCTCTTACCAATGAAAGGTTTTATCATCATTTTTACAATGTGGGTTTCACTAAATAGTTTTAATATAATTTAAATGTTTTTTGCATGATTATTTTTCAAAAATATTTTTCTCTAAAGTAATGTTATAAATTTTTCCAAAATTACTTACTCCCAAATTGTTTTAAAAAAGGGAATTTTAAACTGCCTTGAATTTATTAAAAAAGTATTTAAAATGAATTATTTTTAATGTTTCTGTATGGGTCTTTTTTGACAAAAAGGAATATCTTTTACATGTTTTTCTGTGAATGTATTTTTTTCACCTTTTTCATTTTCTAAGAGACTTCCTCTATACACTTTTAAGTTTAAAAAAAATCTTATTCTCAATATTTAATAAAACTTTTATTTTTAAATGTTTTCAAAGGATTATAGAAATTATTATTTTTAAATAAATTTTCCTAATGATTTTAAGAATGTCCCTTATCTATGTCATATGCTTGATTAAAGGTATTATTTAAATGATACAATCCACATTCTTTGTCTAGATGGCTTATGAAATTATCTTTTACATATATGGTATGATCCATCATTTATTTTTTCTTGAATAATCATCCATTTTTATATGTATAATTTACTTCCACTTCCTTTGTTTTGTAAATTCTCTATGTTCCATTACTTGATCTAAGGGTCTTCACCTAGATGCCCGATACATCAATTGATTGGGGAAATTTTTTTCTAAACTATCAATTTTATATACGGTGTAAATAACATATACATAATCATATTTTTTGAGTGGTATTTACCTATAATGATTCTTAATTTAATTAGATGATCATTTATTTTCCATGGGTTTACTATGTCATGTTTATTGAATAAATCATGAATGCTTCCTTAGGGAAACAATTGAAAAGGATATAAAACCAATTTTATTTCCTTATTTTTTTATGATATGTTTATTGAAATCATGTGGCATACATATATATGATTTTTGATTATGATGGGTGAACCCAGATAGTACTCCAATGCATTGGGTAATGTGTTCTTTATCATGAGATATTATTGTTCATAGATAGTGAGTCTATCCAAATATGGGATTGGATAGTTTTCATAGACAACTATTTTATTTTAATGAGTCAAGGAGACTCAAAATATGCTTATGATTTTATTTTTATGTTGTTTCTACATTCCTATGATGACACGCTCTTATGATATGATCATGTTTACTCCATACTCTTATGTTATCATTTCCTTATTCTATGATTTCATGCTTATGACCATTATATTTATGATATCATGTTATTCCTCCCATTTTATACTCTTTTATTATTTTTATACCCTTACTGGACTTTCTATATCACCATTTTCCTTATGTATTTCCCCAGGTTGTCCTATGCAGTATTAAGAGGACCTATGGGAGTTAGGAGCACTCTAAAGAGGTTAAATAAAGGCAACTATGTTATGTTTAAAAATTTTGTATTTATGTGTCTAATACTCCAAATAAAATAGACCTTATATCATCAACTTGTATTTTTTGTAAATTATATTAAAAGTTATGAAATAATATGTGTTTAAGGTTTGGTCATTATTTTTTTTTCAAAGAACCGTTTTGTTAAGTATTGTATATATTTTCTTAATCATAACATATTAAATTTAATAATTTAAAAATAATATTATATATTAACTAATATATCAACATCTCTTAAATTATAAATTTTTATAAAATAATATTAAGAACACTTAATGTTTAAAAATGTCATTTTTCAATAAAAGTAGTTTTTCTTTATATTTTGTATTTTCATTTTAAAACTAAGTTTATAAATTTTAGAATATAAATTAGATAAAACTAACTTCATTTTTTGATTTAGTATTTCAAAATTTTCTTAATATGTTTTTTTTATTTCTAAGAAGGTTGATTTTTTTTGTTGAAAAATACGTTTTTTGCAAAAAATTATAATTTTTTTTATGATTTTATCATTATGTAAGTGTATCCTATAAGATTAAAAATATTTTTAATTAATAAAATATTTATTTAAAGAATAAAATTATTCATTTTAAAATATTTTTTGAACTTATAAATCCTATGCCCAACATTTTTAGAACAAAATTAAAATGTTACTTTAATGAAAATTGTTTTTAGTATTTTCTTATAATTAAGTGTTTTGATGGTGAAATTCGGTTTTGTATTGATTTGAAATCCAATTATAATTTTTTTATTTTATATTAAACTAATTTATGTCATAAAAATCAGTATCTATGATAATATTATCTTGTACATAAATATTTAGACTTAATAGCCCACTTTTCCTAAAAAACTATTTTTACACATTATGTGTATTTATTTTAAAATTAACATGTCAAACACTTAAAAATTTTATTTGGTAATTTTTTTTATAAATTTTAAATCATAAGGTTCAAATTA
Source organism: Viscum album (assembly GCA_963277665.1). Classification (NCBI taxonomy): domain Eukaryota; kingdom Viridiplantae; phylum Streptophyta; class Magnoliopsida; order Santalales; family Viscaceae; genus Viscum; species Viscum album. The sequence continues at coordinate 591,500,324 of OY728142.1, read as the reverse complement.
GGTAAAATTTATAATCTTATTTTTTTCACTAATATTAATTTCTAAGTTTAAAAATTAATTTCCAAGGTAAAAGTTAAAAAGTTAAATGAAAAAGACTAAAAAAATCTAGATTGTCTCCAAAATGAGTTTCTGAGTATAATTTGGACCAACACACACCTACCCTCTAATTTTTACCATTTTTATCCATTGAAATTTGAATAGTGACATTTCGTTATTGAAAATGTAATAGTTGTTTCCAAAACTACCATTACCTCCACTTATAAAAGGGTAACACTTACACCACTTCAAGGATAACCTATCCTTATAATTTATTATTTAAAATATTCCAAATTACTCATTATATAAACCTATATCACATTTAAAATCTTATGGTCACCATTAGTTATCATAAGGCCTTTATTTATAAGGATAATTCTAAAGAAAATCCATGTCCCCGACGTGAATATTATGAACTACTTAGATTTTATTATTAATTATTTTCATTAGAATTTATTATATTTGATATAATGATATTAGAATAATTTATATACTATAATTTTATTATATTAAGGATATTATAATTATCTATTCATTTATATCATCCATTAAGAAAAACAAAATCGCAATTCATGCCTACACGTGGACCACTGCCTCCACGAGAAAAAAATTCATTTTTCACCAACACCCATAGTTTATGGTTCCTATAATAGATTTAATGAGGATATATGATTATTTTGGAATGTTTTAAGATTCTATATATGTGAAATTATCATTATCTAAATACATACCCTTACTCATTAAATCATTATAACACAATACCATTTGGGTCGATTTAACCACCCACGTAAACGATGTTATAACGATTATGTAATAAATGATTATGGGATATTATATAATGGAAAAATAATATAAAATGATATATTTAAGTTGTTTTAATTATTCTGGAAATGTGTTGTTAATATTTAAAATATTTATTAATATATCACTTTTTGATCATTAAACATGTCGAAAACTAGTTCATCAAAATTTCCATTTTCAAAAGTCATATTCATGTATTTAAACAAATGAAAATGGTATTCAAGTGATAATTTAAAAAATTGTTATTATTTATTCAATGACATGGTAATTATGAACTTGAAACCACTTAGTGAGAATTGATCTCATCTTCATGAAGTTTGTATGAAATAAATGACTAAAAGTTCTAAAACATATGGTACAAATAAGCGATAACTAACTAATATATTCATAATAAATGATAATAAATGAAGTATATTAAATTTCAATGTATATGAATAAGGTTATTAAATATTATAGTGATATATTTATGTTTTTTGTAGAGGAGGTTAGAGCAAATTTGACTAAGTAAGAATAAAGGTAATGGTTTTTATCTCTAAATTACTCTCTTTGAGAGATGTTTCTAATTATTCACCTAATTTAATTTATGTCATGTATATAATAACTATTTGAGATATTATATCATGAAATAGATTTTATTTATGGCAATTTTTTTTCAAATATCTCTATTTCAATGGGTTTTTATTTAAATTCTCCTCAAGTTATAAGGGGTTTTCTTGACATAAATATTTTTCTTGATTCATAACCACAACCCTTAGATTATAATCTTTCAGGATTTAATTATCATACCCTATTATGATTTCATTTTGTATTTTCATCTTCTTTTCTTAGTAAATAATTTTTAAAATTTAATTCTTCTTCCTTGATGAATTTATTTTTTGTTAATAATAATTATTATCTATTTTAATGGATTTTTTCTCCATATCCATGTTTTTAATTACCAAAAATATTCTACTTTACCTAGTGGAAACGCAAATTGTTTTTATCTAAAATGATCCTTATATTCTCCTTTATTAATTTTAAAAAAACGTTGTTTTGGTTACTCTTTTCTGATGTGTGTTTTTGATAAAGGTATTTCAAAATGTTTAAAAGGATTTTCATCCTTTAAAAACCAATGTTCTATATTCCACTCCATATTACTTTTTGATAACCATAATTTATTTTCAAAGATAATAAGCATAACATGATCCATTTTTCTTTAGTGGAGGATCTCATCCTCGCCTGGTCAAGGGCGCCCTGGAGCTGCAATGGCTGGTGCTTCGTCATGTTTTATTGGTCGTTTGAATTCCACATGAACCGCGACCCCCCATCTGCTGCGATTTGGGTTAGTTTTCTGAATCTACAGTTACCTTTTCAAAATCACTCAATCATCAAGATGCTCGGTAACCTAGTCAGAAAATATCTTCGTTCAGATAGTAGAATGAGAACCGTTTTCCATCCTGTTTATCCGAGGATATGTGTTGAGATGGATGTGTCGAAGGTTACCTTTTATTTTGTCTAGATTACGATTGGTGAGCAATATATGTGTAAATAGAGAGTTGTTTATGAGAATTGGACTGACTTTTGTTCTTCATGTAGGAGGATTGGGCATGTCTCAGATGTGTGTTGGCAGGGGTCTTCATCGATGGTGGGTAAGAGAGTTGGCTTTTAATCAAGGGAAGATTGGCACAAGGGTGGGAAGGTCGTGAATCAGATGGTGGATAGTGGAAAAAAAGGAACCAGTGGTATGTGAGGTTTCAAACTTCGGACAGAAGTCCATGGGTGTCGAGAATAGAGTTGGGGGACCTCTACCACGACGGCTGTCTAAGGAGGAATTTATTACGAGAGAGGTAGTGGTCTGCAATGCAGTGGGGATGGATCCCCTCAGCACTGGAGCAGAGGCTCAACATCTTAATTCGAAGGTGTCAGATGTGCTCAAAAGGCTGATGAGGGATCTCGAGGGCCCTCCAATCTGTAGGGTGCATGAAGAAGATGGGAAAGACCAGCATGTGGAGGTTTAGGTGGAAGCCGAGGAGAATAAGGGGAACCAACCCTTGGATAACTCGTTGGGAAGTGAGCAAGTGGATTTGTTTGGTTTGGTTTCTAATAAGGAATATAAGGGAAGTGCTGATATCAGAAAGGTGAGGCAAGAGTTTGATCGGGATACAGCTGTTACAACCGAAGGTGGGAAGATAGGGGATCCTGGTTCACTTCGGATGATGGTTCCCCTCTACAATAGGTTCGAAGGCCTCCTAGAGGCTGATTTGAGTTTTGATTCCACTATTCTAGGTGGGGATCTCAGGGTCAATGTGTTGGCTACCAGAGTTCTTGAACACTCTCACTCGGAAGATGAAGACTCAAGTTATAAATGTGATAGGAACTCTAGGAGAAGGAAGGGGAGGAAGGAATACTCCTCGTTACCTCCTCCTATGGAGACCCGCTCTGCAATGAAAATGAGCAACAAGAATATGGTCACAGAGGCTTTGGGGCACTAGGAGTGTGAGGTATAGGATGATCCTCCCCTAGTACAGCTGTTAAGTTCCAAAGACCAAGGGATTGAACATACTTTATTTCTCAACGCAACCGAGGAGGAGACATCTAAAATGATGGGGCGGTCTCTTGAGGTGTCTCTCAATGAGGAGAAATATTCATGGATTGAAAAACATGACTCAAAATTGGTTGGAGGTTTCAATCAAGTCAAGATCAGTGTCGAGGAGTACATTCAGTCTTGGGACCAGCTGACTTTAGTATTTGAGAAGCTGATTTTAGAAGGAGATGATTTTCAGATAGCATCCTTATCGTGGAATTTATCTAGGGAAGTTGATTCAGGTAACATCAGGTTTTTCTTTAAAACCTCTGTTTAAGTTTTTGGCCTCGGGTGGTTGGATCAAGGGTAATGTTTGTGTGAGCTTTGAAACTCTGGGAGCCCTTGTTTTTTTTTTGAATTTTTTGTGAGTTTGGTTTATTTCCAGCATTCTTTGTAAGAACCCAGATCTTCCTTTCAGGTATGTTTTCCCTTTTTCTGGAGTTTTTAAGAAAAATGATTTTTTTGGAAATTTTCAAAGTACACGCCATGTACTTTCTGAGTACACGCCGTGTACTTTCTGAGTACACACCGTGTACTCTTTTCCAGCTTGAAGCCGTGTGCTGGCCATGTCTGGGCCACACACATGGTGTGTAAGGGTGAGGTGGAGGCCGGTTAAATCGGAGTACGGAAAACTAAAGTACACACTATGTACTCAATAAATACACGCCGTGTATTTTCTTTTTTTTCATTAAACGGACCAGGGTCGCGCCTAACCCCTAATTTCATCTTCTTCTCCAGTTTTCGTCCACCCGAGAGCGACCATACAGCCGGGCCTTTTATGAGCTCCCACCTCTTTGTTTGTTCTCCGATTTGAGCGCGGTTGACTGCGTTAGAATCACAGTGGTGAGCCCTCTCTTCTTCTTGAGTCTTGTCTATTTATTTCTCCTGGTTTCCAAGTTATCGTAGGCTGAGAGTTTTGTGCGTTTTCTCAGATCTATGTTGTTCCAAGGGGAATATGTCATCGTGGTTCACTTATATAAATCTCCTAGGATCGAGGTATGTGGTTTGTTCCTTTTCGTAGAAAGTTGATGAATATTTTGTACAAATTCCACCAATACCCTTGAACGGGGTATTGCATGTTTCTGTTTTTCCCTTGTTATATTTCCTTCTTTTCTTGATTTCTAGATTAGATATTTTGCCTGTGATTATGGTACCTTTACTGTACTTTGGATTTTTTCTATGCTTGTTCTTCTTGTTTGGCATTTTTCCAGTTTCCATGCTTAGTCTTAGGACAGTGTAACTGCTACCTTGTTATGCTACTGAGCCTTAGTTGATAGCCAAGTAGTTCTTGAGGTTTACTTGGACGATGTACACATGCACTGAGCATGTTTAGTTTCACTCAGGACTGTGAGAACCTAGAGTAGTAGACCAAAGGGAGAATTGAAGAAAGGGCTTCTCCAGAGTGTCTTTTAATTATGATGCGAGACCACAGGGGGAATTTATGTTGAGTGCTTCCTCAGAGAGTCCGTAGATCCTCGACGCATGCCACAGGGGGAATTGACGTTGAGTGCTTCCCCAGAGAGTCTATTATTTTTTTCATAGCTGAACCAGAGGGGTGAGACTGTGTGTGCCTCCTAGAGGGGTTCTAGTACTTATAGGTTGAACCATAGGGGTTAGGCTGTGAGAGCTACCCAGAGGGTTACCTGTTTCCTTTTTGTTTCTGGTTGTTTAATTTTGTACTTGTATGTTAGAACTGTGGATTGTAGCTGCTTGTGCTGTCCTGGTTACTGCTTCTTGTTTTATTACTTCCATGTATTCATTGACTATTAGACACAAATATTTGGGTGATTGCCTACTGGGATTGTATCTCACACCCTATTTGGGCCCAAGCAGTCTATGTTGTTGCAGGTATAGATAAGGGCAAGTGCCCTTCTACTTCGTGATCTTGATTGCGCTGGAGATGGAGAGCATGTGACTGAGCTGGGGCTCGCGATGCTGAGGAGTTTATTTTTTTTTCCTTTGAACTTGTTTTTAGTTGTATTCCAGAACATTGTTGGGTTTTGCTGCTTTCCATAGATACTTGTACCTTCTGCATCATTTCCATCATTGCTATATATATTCATTGCTTCCGCTGTTTGGTTTCTGCTGTTATGAGTGTTGTTACTGCTTCTGTTGTTGACTGTTGTTTTGCCACTGTATACCTTACCGAATGAGGTCATAGTTTGCACACCGACTCACCAAGGCCCTCGCTGCTAGTCGGCAGCCTCTGGAATTTGGGGAAACACTTTTGAGGTCATGTGGCTAACTGGGTACGGGGCACCAGTGGAGGGGATCTGGATTCAGGTCGTTACAAAGTGGTATCAGAGGAGTTATTTTCTCTTGCTTGCTATTTGGAGACTTTAGCCAAGTATAGGACAGATTTGGTACTTGGAATTAATCTGTGCTCGGGAGTAGCTAACTCGTGTACAGGGAAAAGCCATACTACCTTGTTAATTGCAGTTTTTTTGGTTTTGAGATTTTATGGTTGATATGTTTTCACCTAGAGTGATTCGTATGACTTGTGCGGTTATTGTTTTGATATTTCAGTTCTATTTCTGTCGCAACCCGATGAGATGAGGGTATGACATCTCATGCATCATATAGGAACTTGTAGAAATCACATGTCATGCATTCTTTCCATGCAATCTAGGGTTCATTAGCGATTGCATGCTGTTGTGATAGGCTTTGTGTAGATTATGCATGCTGTTGTGATAGGCACTTGATAGAATCCCTGATGTTATGTTAGAGAGCTGTTGTTTTCCCTTGTATGTGACTATAAGAGATGACAATATTTGATTCGTGGGGAGTATGGTTCCTCACGGATCAGAATTTGGAACCTCTTTGCCTTGTTTTTAGTATTTATGGAATTCTGCGCAGTTTCTAAGCTACTGCCCAAAAAAACCCAGAATACACGACATGTACTTTTTGATACACGCCGTGTAGTTTTCAGGCTGTGTCACTGACCGTGTGAGCAGAACACGATGCCATGGGAGTAACTTCGGGAACACGTCGTGTACGATTTGGTGCACACTGTGTAAGTTCGAAGCCGTGTACCCGGTCGTGTCACTAACAACACGGGCCGGGGAAGCTCAGGTAGAACACGCCGTGTCCTTAGGAAACATGCTGTGTACTCTTGTCCAGGTACCCGACCGTGTCACAAACAACACGGGCCAATGTTACCTTATTTTCCACACACCGTGTTTGTTCGGAACATGCCATGTAGTCTTGTCCAGGTACCTGGCCGTGTCACGAACAACACGGGATGGGGTCACCTCTCCCATGCATGTCGTGTTTGTTCGGAGCACGCCGTATAAGGTTCAGCCGTGTAGATAACCGTGTGATTAACAACACAGGTCGCCTAAGCCTTGTCTAGTACACGCCGTGTTTGTTTCGAACATGCCATGTAGTCTTGGGTTAAGTCAGACCGTGTGGGTTAGCCGTGTAAGGGACTCGGGCAGGGGAATAGTTTTCAAGTACACACCGTGTGTTGGGGTCAAAACGCCGTGTAGTTTGAAGTGTACAAGACTTATAGAAAAAGAGTACATGCCCATGTCTGTGGTTTAAGAAGACACGCCGTGTAGTTTTTATACACGCCGTGTAATCAAGTTTTGTAATTTTTTGTGTGTTTTCGTTCCCCTGTTTCCGGTTGTACCTTGTGTTCTCTGTCCTTGTTTTCCAGATCTAAGGCATGCTTTTGATCTTTCAGAGCTATGCCTCTGAGACGTCCTCTGGTCATATGTCTTTCGTTAGGCAGTGATCAGATGCCCAATATGGCTGATCAGAGACTTCCTATCGATCCCCCAGTCAAGCCAGCCTTGGCACCGGAAGTCATACCATTTTCAGGCGTTGACGCGCAGTTCAGGGAAGGTTTTATGAGGATGATGTAGGCCTTATAGGGAGAACCGCCTCCTACCATGTCTATGGCAGACTTGACGCGGGTTTTTCAGTAGCATCATCCTCTCACATTCTTGGGGAAGGGAGGACCTCAGGCTGCAGAGTCATGGCTGGAAGCCATGTTGACTATATTCGAGCATCTGGAGACGCCTCTAGAGAGGCGGGTTAAGCTCGCCACCTACATACTCCGAGACTCCGCCAAGAGGTGGTGGGATGTGATCTCATAGGCAGTTCAGCAGCATTCTATGGCTTGGGAGGAGTTCTAGCGCGTGTTCTATGAAGACTTCTACCCGGAGACCTTGAGGGATGACAGTGCCCGAGAGTTCATGAGCTTAGAGTAGGGTACTCTCTCTGTCATGGAGTATTTCGCTCGTTTCACCGACCTTCAGCGCTTCACGCCCCTCCGGGATGGGAGTGGGGTGTTCCTAGCAAGGAAGTTTGAGGATGGTATCAGGCGGGAGATCTGCTCACAGGTGAACATCTTCCAGCTGACTTCCATTACTTCCATCGTCAAACAGGAACAAATTGCGGAGTGCAATATAAGAGACTCTGGAGCTGCGAGTCAGGGTGGTTCTGCTTCCAGAGCTAGTTTTCCTCCAGATGAAAGCAAGAAGCGCTCTAGGGAGCCTACACATGGTGATCCGAGGAAGCAAGATGCATCGTCAGGCAGCCAGGTGATATGCTACCAGTGTGGCCGGTCAGGGCACATGAGGCCGTAGTGCCAAAGGGACCCCGTGGAGTGCCAATCTTGCGGAAAGATAGGTCACCATCAACGTTTCTGTCAAGTTTTCTCACCTACAGCTCGTGACCAGGGTTCTTCCATGACTCCTCATTCAGGAGTAGCCCAACCAGTCTCTCACCCATCAAGGAACTGGAGTTATTCCGGCCATTCAGGCCAAGGTGGAGGTCGAGGCCGTGGCGGTCAGCCACCAGTCCCTTAGCACCAGTAGGGAGGTTTTGCTCAGAGTGGTCAGTCAGGGGAATAGGGCCGCGGTGCAGGCCAGTCTTTCGATGTGGATAAGACTTATCAAGAGTAGGATCCTGACACTTCTACTGTTCGAGGTACGATTTTAGTAGCCTCAGTTTTATCTTCATCCCTTTTCGATACTGGTGCTATGCATAGCTTTATCTATGTTGCTATTGTGGAGAGCCTTGGACTCTGCATCTTTTCTTCTGCTGACTCATTGACACTAGACACACCCTTGGGAATGAGGACATCTAGTGTACGCCAGTGTAGAGAGTTCCCTCTCGAGGTTGTAGGGTATCGCTTCTTATGTGATCTCTATGTCCTAGAGATGACAGGCTATGATGTCATCCTCGACATAGACTGGTTGATTCCCTTTCAGGTAGTCGTCGACTGTTATTGCCGTAGAGTGAGTTTCGTCTCACCAGAGGGTGAATCTTTTCTTCATAGAGGCGAATGGGACGTTCGGGCGAGTCGGGAAGGACTCGAGCATCTTGGGCTAGGAGGGGTGACAGTCCAGATTGCTAGTCTTTATCTGGATGATCATGGGACTCCACAGTTGGATTTTCCTCCAGTGGAGGATCGCTTCAAGGACGTCTTTCCAGAAGACTTTTCAGGTTTTCCTCTGAAGCATGAGGAAGAATTCTCTATTGAGCTCGTGCCAGGAGCGGTACCGGTGTCCATTCCTCCCTATAGGATGGCCACAGATGAGTTACAGGAGCTCAAGAAGAAGTTGGAGGAGCTACAAGCTAAGGGTTTCATCTGACCTAGTACTTCTCCTTGGGGTTCGCCTGTCCTGTTTGCAAAGAAGGCAGATGGTACCCTTCGGCTTTGTGTAGATTATCGGAAGCTGAACCAGTTGACATTCAAGAACCGATATCCTTTGCTGAGAATTGATGACCGCTTTGATCAGCTTCGAGGATCCCAGGTATTCTCGAAGATTTACTTGAGGTCCGGTTATCATCAGTTGCACGTTAGACTATTAGATATACCTCTGACATCCTTCAGGAGAAGATACGGTCTTTAAGAGTATACAGTCATGCCGTTCGGTCTCACGAACTCACCTACAGTTTTTATGGAATTGATGAACCGAGTGTTCCATCCTTATTTGGACTCTTTTGTCATGGTCTTCATGTACGATATATTGGTGTACTATCACACTCGACACGACCATGCCAAACATCTTGAGATCATTCTGAGTACACTGAGAGAGCATCCGTTTTATGTTAAACACTCGAAGTTCCAATTCTGGATGGATCGGATTCACTTCTTGGGTCACGTCATCTCAGAGGAAGGAGTATCTGTGGACCCAGATAAAGTGAGAGCTGTAGTCTCCTGGGAGCAGCCGAAGAATGTCTTTAAGGTACGGAGCTTCTTAGGGCTGTCTGGATACTACATACGCTTCATTCAGGACTTTTCTCATCTAGAAGAACCCTTGAAAGGTCTGACCAAGAAGGGGGCGAAGTTCTTATGGTCAGATTCTTGTGAGTCATCCTTTCAGGAGCTGAAAGGGAGGTTGACATCAGCACCGATACTAGTCTTGCCAGAGACAGGAAAGAGCTACACTGTTTACTGTGATGCTTCAAGTATTGGGCTGGGAGTTGTGCTTATGCAGGGGGATGGAGTCGTTGCGTACGGGTCTCAGCAGTTGAGGCCACATGAGAGGAACTAACCGACGCACGATCTGGAGTTGGCAGCTGTTGTTCATGCCTTGCACTATTGGAGACATTATCTTCTGGGAGATCACTTTGTGGTCTTCACTGACCGCAAGAGTCTCAAGTATATCTTCACTCAGCATGAATTGAATCTGAGGCAGCGCAGGTGGGTTGAGTATCTACAGTCTTTTGACTTCGAGCTTTCCTATATGCCGATTAAGGGCAATGCAGTGGCTGATGCATTGAATAGTAGAACTCAGATTCAGGAAGTTCAGGAGGCTATAAGTTAGTGGAAGCTGATGACTCTATTCTATGAGATGCATCTAGAGGTGCACGATAGAAATGGACATACCTTCCTATCTTCTGTAGCTGTTACCTCTACACTTCTTGATCGGGTAAGGATGAGGCAGCTATCAGACTCAGAAGGCTTAGTCCCGCGGGCGAGTGTGTCAGGAGGGGACCCTATTCCTAGATGGATAGTGGGCAAGGATGAGATCTTGCATTTCCAGGGACGCATATGGGTGCCAGCAGACATACGCGAGGATTTGATGCGGGATTTTCATTCCTCTGTTTGGTCAGTTCATCCTGGTGTCACCAAGATGTATCAGGATCTTCATCGCCAGTACTGGTGGCCAGGTATGAAGAAGGATGTTTCTGGTTTTGTCATGAGATGTTCTACTTGTCAGCAGGTGAAAGCAGAGCATCAACGACCATCAGGCCTTTTACAGCAGCTACCCATTCCGGAGTGGAAGTGGAACGACGCCGCGATGGACTTCGTGATTGGGTTGCTGAGGTCGCCTCGAGGGAACGATGCTGTTTGGGTTGTCTTTGATAGGCTTACGAAGGTTGCTCACTTCTTTCCGATAAAGGAGACCTTCAGTGTTGATGAACTGGGATGAATTTACATCTGGGAGATCGTTCGTCTGCATGGAGTTCCACACTCCATTGTTTCAGACAGGGATGCGTGTTTTACCTCTCGATTCTAGCAAGGACTTCAGAAGGACTTGGGTACACAGATACTTTTGAGTACATCATACCATCCCTAGACTGATGGCCAGTCCAAGAGCACGATCCAAGTGCTTGAGGATATGCTCCGAGCTTTCATCCAAGACTTTGGCGGTTCTTGGGAGAAGCATATCCCTCTGGTGGAGTTCGCCTACAACAAAAGTTTTTAGGAGACCATTCAGATGGAACCATACGAGGCTTTGTACGGTAGGCCATTCCAATCACCCTTATGCTGGATGGAGGCAGGAGAGGCAGCTTTGCTGGGACCTCGTCTTGTTCAGGAGACTTAAGAGCAGATAGAGCTAATTCAGAAGAGTATGGCTATAGTGCAGTCTCGACAGAAGTCTTATGCTGATTAGAGGAGATGACCTCTGGAGTTCGAGGTCGGTGATCATGTTTTCCTACGTGTCGCACCGAGGTTGGGACACAAAAGGATTCAGAGACAGGGTAAGCTTTCACCGCGGTATGTCGGGCCGTTTGAGGTCTTAGAGAGAGTTGGGCTAGTCGCCTATCGATTGCAGCTACCTCAGAGTTATCGGGCCATGAATGACATCTTCCATGTCTCTCAACCCCGATGTTACTTTTCAGACCCGTCTCACATCTTTCAGCCCGAGGAAGTCGAGCTTGAAGCAGATGCATCGTTCGAGGAGCATCCTATCTGGATTTTCGATCGCAGTACGAAGGTTCTCCGTGGGCGGTCTATTCCTCTGGCACGGGTGCTATGGCAGCACAGGCGAGTACAAGACGAGACCTGGGAGAGGTAGGCCGATGTACGATCTCAATGGCCGAAGCTGTTCAGGGTTTCTTCTTCTCCATATCATTTGGGAAATTCAGGGACAAATTTCTTTAAGTGGGGAATTTTGTAAGAACCCGGATCTTCCTTTCAGGTATGTTTTACCTTTTTTTGGAGTTTTTAAGAAAAATGATTTTTTTGGAAATTTTCAAAGTACACGCCATGTACTTTCTGAGTACATGCCGTGTACTCTTTTCCGTCTTGAAGCCGTGTGTTGGCCGTGTCCAGGCCACACACACGGTGTGTAAGGGTGAGGTGGAGGCCGGTTAAAGCGGAGTACGGAAAACTGAAGTACACGCCGTGTACTCAAGAAGTACACGCCGTGTATTTTTTTTCATTAAACAGACCGGGGTCACGCCTAACCCCTAATTTCATCTTCTTCTCCAGTTTTCGTCTGCCCGAGAGCGACCGTACGGCCGGAACTTCAACGAGATCCCGCCTCTTCTTCCGTTCTCCGATTCGAGCGCGGTTAATTGCGTTAGAATCGCAGTGGTGAGCCCTCCCTTCTGCTTGAGTCTTGTCTCTTGATTTCTCCTGGTTTCCAAGTTATCATAGGTTGATCGTTTTGTGCATTTTCTCAGATCTACATCGTTCCAAGGGGAATCTGTCATCGTGGTTCACTTATATCGATCTCCTAGAATCGAGGTAGGTGTTTTGTGCCTTTCTGTAGAAAGTTAATGAATATTTTGTGAAAATTCCACCAATACCCTTGAACGGGGTATTGTGTGTTTCTGTTTTTACCTTGTTGTATTTCCTACTTTGATTGATTGCTAGAGTAGATATTTTTCCTGTGATTATGGCAGCTTTACTGTACTTTGGATGTTTATTATGCTTGTTCTTCCTGTTTGGCGTTTTACCAGTTTCCATGCTTAGTCTTAGGACAGTGGAACTGCTACCTTGTCATGCTGCTGAGCCTTAGTTGATAGCCAAGTAGTTATTGAGGTTTACTTGGACGATGTACACGCGCACTGAGCATGTTTAGTTTCACTCAAGACTGTGAGAACCTATAGTATTAGACCAAAGGGATAATTGAAGGAAGGGCTTCTCCAGAGTGTCTTTTAATTACGATGCGAGACCACATGGGGAATTGACGTTGAGTGCTTCCTCAGAGAGTATGTAGATCCTCGGCACGGGCCATAGGGGGAATTGACATTGAGTGCTTCCCCAGAGATCCTTTAGCATGATACGAGACTATATGGGGAATTGACGGTGAGTGCTTCCCCAGAGAGTATATTATTTTTTTCATAGCTGAACCAGAGGGGTGAGACAGTGTGTGCCTCCTAGAGGGTTGCTAGTACTTATAGGTTGAACCATAGGGGTTAGGTTGTGAGAGCTGCCCAGAGGGTTACCTGTTTCCTTTTTGTTGATGGTTGTTTACTTGTGTAATTGTATGTTAGAACTGTGGATTGTAGCTGCTTGTGCTGTCCTGGTTACTGTTTCTTGTTTTATTACTTCCATGTATTCATTGTCTGTTAGGCACATATCTTTGGGTGATTTCCAACTGGGATTGTATCTCACACCCTGTTTGGCCCATGTTTTTGAGCCCAAGCAGACTATGTTGCTGCAGGTATAGATAAGGGAAGGCACCCTTCTACTTCAAGATCTTGATTGCACTGGAGCTGGAGAGCATGGGACCGATCTGGGACTCGTGATGCTGAGGAGTTTATAATGTTTTTCATTTGCACTTGTTTTCAGTTGTATTCCAGCACGTTGTTGTGTTTTGATGCTTTCCATAGATACTTGTACCTACTGGATCATTGTCATCATTGCTATATATATTCATTGCTTCCACTGTTTGGTTTCTGCTGTTATGCATGTTGTTACTGCTTCCGTTGTTGACTACTGTTTTTCCACTGTATACCTTACCGAATGAGGGCATAGTTTCCCCACCGACTCACCAAGGCCCTCGCTGCTAGTCGGAAGCCTCTAGCATTTGGGGAAACACACTTGAGGTCATGTGGAAAACCAGGTACGGGGCACCAGTGGAGGGGCTTTGGATTCGGGTCTTTACATTCTTCTTGGACCTGCTTCGGAAGAGGATCAGAGCATGAAGTCTTCATCGGTTCAGGCCTTTTGTATTGGGATGTTGAGAGGGTATGAAGTTTCCATCAGTTCTGTGCCCGTGCATCTTTGCACGAGACTGTCTGCTAAGGGGTCCTGCATCACTGAAGGCTTCTCAGCATGGCACAACTGCTAGGGTGGGGCAGGGTAGGTTGATTTCTCTAGGTGATCTGGTTTTTCTTTTAACTTTTGTGGCTTCTCACTTTTTCCTCAAAAGTGTTTTATTAATAAAAAAATTAATTTTAAGGCAAGGATAACAATTTATCATTATTTTTAAGTAAAAATGTAATTTTTCAATAAAAAACACTAAATAGATTATTTAAAGGCTTTACATAAGGGTTAAATCCCATTTAACACCTTTGAATATTCTATGGAATATTTTTAGAGTTAGATGCTAAAATAACATGGGATTTAGAGGCCCATAGAGACTTAATGAAAATGAAAAAAAATTAAATATATTATAAAACATATACATAATATAATATATTTAATAAACTCACAATTATCATTTTACAATTTTAATAATTATCCTTTGATAATCTCATAATTATCATTTGATAATTTTAATAATTATCCTTTGATAGTCTCATAATTATCAATTGATAATTTTAATAATGATTCTTTGATAATCTCATAATTATTGTTTGATAATTTTAATAAATACCCTTTGATAATCTTGTAATTATCTTTTATAAAAATAAATAATTTACCCTTTGATAAATCCATGGTATTATCCTTTGATAATCCTAATAAATTATCCTTTTAAAATTTTTAGCATATTATCATTTTATGATTATTCTTTGATAATTTCGCATAATTATATTTTTATGACTTTTTTTAATTATCATTTTATAATTGCTGATGATTATATTTTGGTAATAATTTTTTTATAAATTATCCATGATAATATGATAGAATTATCATCGGATAATTCTTTGCATTATTATCTTGAATTAATTATATGTAATTACCCTATTATAATTTTATAAATTATCTAAGATGATTTATAATTTATTGATTTATTTAAATTCAACCATTTTTTTACAATTGATAAGATGAAAGAAAAAATGGAATAAATTAAATAAATAAAAATAAATAACATAAATCTAGAGGGATTAGGTGCCACACAAGACAATTAAAGAGGGTATTACTGTAAAACCCCATGTTTTTCTAAAAATAAATAGAAATGCATGGAACTTTGTTTTAAATAGATTTTTTTATTATCCTTTAAAACATAACTTTTCTACATCTATGTTCTGAATTTCAAGAAACTGTCATCTACATTTGTGTTCAGTATGTTATTTGGAGTATATTAGAACCAACTTGTTTTTTTGAATAGTAACATACCCTTATGAATAGTGATATGACCCTAATGAATAGTAAATTTTATTATTATTTTAGTTTATTAAGGCTTTAAGATAATGACATATAGGTTAATTTTTCATTGTGATATAGAAGTAGTTACAGAATTAGAATTGTTAATTTTTGAATTAAGTATGCTTTTATTTAAAAATTAAATTAATAATATTTAGAAAATTATTTTCAAAAAATGGACTTCATTTTTGAAACCTAAACGTCGATAAATGGTTAGGGTGAATTTTGGGAATTTTTATGAAACAGTTTATTTTTCAGTGAATAGTAAAAAATATAGTTTTTAGTTTCGTTATATTAATGACATAATTAATGATATAATAATGATGCCATAAATCTGGTAGACTTTTTTATAGTTAAATAATATGTGAGGTTTCCTAAGTGTCTTATACCATGGTCAAATACCATGAGCAAGCCCATGGTTTTGTAAATACCACTCATGAGGTGTCCCTTGAAAATTATTAAAATAATCCCTCACTTTTCTTATAAATAACAACTCTTCAATTCATTGAATTCATTCCCAATTATCCCTCAACAAAGATCTGGCCTCCTTACCTTCATATTAGTCCTCCCAAGGTTTCCTCAATCCCCCAAGGTCCCAACATTCAAGTTCTAAGGGTTACTCTACAAGGTAAGAAAATTATCAATTTCTTTCTTTTTTCCTTTCAAATTCTCTTTTATGTGGTATAATTTTCAAGTTTCCATATCATGTTTTTATTTACTTCTTATTATTGATATTCTCTATATTATGATTCATTTCTGGATGGTTGACCCTTTTCCCCTCTCTTTTTAATATTTTCTAAAACCATGTTGTGTAGCCGTTAGGCTGCTGAATTTTTGTAAGAGATCTCTCACTTTTTCTTTTATTTTGAGTTCCTTCCTTATTCTTTCTTCATATATCCTTACCCAAGAGGCATTAAATATCCATAAATAATGTATACTCTGAATTTTATCATGTTTATAAAAAATTACTCATAATTATTCTTCTCCTCTTCCACTTATTTAAAGAATAAAAACATTGTTCGTTTGTGTCGAATTATCGACATCGTGGACGATGTGATTTCAATTTCCATTAATTTTTTCAAGTCTGGTCATGAAACCATTTATATGGTTGAACCAGGTTATAATATATGTTTTATTACTCACCCATGGTTATGTAATTATTTTGTGCTCATGGTTCTAATTTAATAGACAAAACGAGGTTGTTATTATCAAAGAACCACTAAAAGGATCTAAACAAACATCATTAATGTTATAACTTATGAATCATCATCATGTAATAATTCAAAATGATAAATGGAATAATTTATGTTACTGGTTATATAAAAATACTACTCCATTCCAATTCTATAGATTCACTTCCAATCGACAAGAATGTCCACCATGAACCAATCATAGAAATCATGTAAAGAATTCAACCAAAAACAATACAAGGGGAAAATTATTAACAATTAAGGGTGAAAAGATGTTATGAAATGATCATATAAGATGTTATAAATATGAAAATGTTTCTTTAAAATATTAATAACAATCTTTTAACCATTATACAAGAGGTTTAAACAAGTTGGAAGTAATACAAACCCGAGGTAAGAGAATTCTTAACCCGATTTCCATTCTTTTGGTTAACCTTCTACTTCATTATTTATGTGATATTTAAATTATTTGTGTGATGGGTTCTGTTTATATTATGTTTCATTAAGTGTATTTACAGTATATATACATACTCCATCCAATTTATTAAGTCTCTATTCAATTTTATGATATTTACAAGGGGCTTTTCTTTAAAAATCATCTTTTTTAAATTCGGTTTTATGAAATTCCAAGGTAATGTTTTTATGGAATTATTCATGTTGTATGATTATGTTTTGGTTATTGGGAATTAATTATGTTGAATGGTGGGACCTATATCTCCCTTCAATTAATTGGTTATGAGTAAGTTGGATGTTGGCCGTATGGTTACTCCAAGTGTAACTGCGATGGTTACATAAAGTAAGGTATCC
Organism: Viscum album; assembly: GCA_963277665.1. Taxonomy (NCBI): domain Eukaryota; kingdom Viridiplantae; phylum Streptophyta; class Magnoliopsida; order Santalales; family Viscaceae; genus Viscum; species Viscum album. Next base: position 591,483,202 of record OY728142.1, on the reverse strand, counting down.
GTGAGGGTTACAAATTATAAGGTAGCCAAGAATGGTTACAAGATTATGTAAGTAATGCCCCAAGATACCTTTATGATTATATTTATGTTCTCATGTTTTGTTTGGATCTTGTTTTAATCTCATTTTACACAAATTAAGTATATATGAGTGACAAGCATGTCTTCTGAAAATGTTTTCATACGCTACGAGTATTCATGGACTAATGTGATCTTTCCTTCCTTTTTCATCCCTTACTGAGATTTTGTGCTCATCCCAAGTTTTTAAATGATTTTTCATAGGTTAATTGATGTGTATTACAAGTAAGGAATACATGTTAAATGTTTAAGAATTGTCAGGGAGTCTTGTTTTAAGTTTTAATGTTTTATATTTTGAAAAAAATGGAAACTATTTTTAGGGTATCCACTCTGTAAAAATGTGTAATGTTATGAATGTTTTGTCCTAATTCTATAAAGATCTAAACTTGAAAATATCCTCAATGTAAAAGGAATTTTTTTCTTGAGTAAATTCAATATTATGTATGTAATAAGGTCGGGTCCTTATAATTAGACCATGTGAGGAACCAACACCCATAAATAGAGGATCTAAGAACCACACACAAAGGATTTTTGGGATCAATGGAACTCAACAGAATTGAATGATGACCAAAACCAAATCATTTGGATATTTCATAACCCAAAGCTTCATAGGTAGGGGTGAAATTAAAATCACCCATTTAATCAATCAATTCAACTGAAAATTTAAGGCAAAGTCATTAATTCCTCCTCATTAAGAAGACATTTTAAGCTGAAATGGGACAAAATTTTTGAAATCTAAAGGTTTTGGATCAAACCAAGGGTTAAAAATTGGGGTTTCCCATGCATTGAAGAAGAATCCTAAAAAACGTTTTTTATTAAATTAATAATAATATAATATTAAAAATATTAAAAAAACTTAACTTTATGTGCGATCAGAACAAACGCTTGACACACACAAAATTTATGTCTATCCTAAGGTAAACCCTGCATCCCAGACCTAACTATGGTCTCATATTTTTCATATGATACACAATTTGGGAGATATTAAATTATTTTTAGAAAATATATAAATAAAAATATTAATAAAATTACCCTCATGGATGCTGGTACTAAACTTCCTGACGGTCACAAATATTATATTTTTTCTTGGGTAAAACCCTCATCTTAGACCTTACGGTGGTCTTAGATTTCTCATATGACACACCGTTTGAGGGATATTCAATTATTTTGAAAAAAACATGCACATGTAATATAATATATTTAATATTTTTATTCCATCTATGTTGAGGCTCTACAGGCCTCAGAATCCCATGTTATCTTAGTGAATAACTCTAAAAACATTCCATTGAATATTCCAAGGTGTTAAATGAGATTTTACCCTTACAAAAAGACTTTAAATAATATATTAAGTGATTTTTATTGGAATATTACATTTTCATATAAAAATTAATCATCAATTATTATTAATGAGGGTTTTTATTGATTTTAAAAATTCAGGATATTATAATTCTTCCCCTCTAACAACTTCTTGTCCCTGATTAGAATATTTAGTGGTATTGCTTGAATAACTTGAGCCACTGAGCTTGAACATCAAACTTGCACTCCCACATCTCCTCCTAGATATTTCCATGCTATCAATGAATCTGATCTTTTAGTAGTGTCTTTCCTAAAAATACCTTCTAACTTTAGTCTATAATCCATATTGGACACTCAACATAAGTTTATTTATTCTCCAGCTCAACATCCTCACAATCAACAACATGTGCAAGGTCGGTTATATTCCTCCAAATCTATGATACATAGAACACGTTGTGCATACCTCGGTAGCAAGAAGGTAGATCTATATAACATATCATTACTATTTTCAGGTATTATTAAAACCAGCTTTTAATTTATCTTTTGTTGCGTTTATTTTTGGGATATTTCAGGTTTAAATTTTATAAAAAATTTAAAATTCTGGGCTAGTGCTTGGTCGACGCGTGACTGGTGCACGATTTTCCAAACCGTGTTCCCTGTTAAAGGAAAATGGTAGATTTTGAACAGAGAGCTCAACATTTCTTACACATGGTTAGTAAATCCATTTTACACCTTATTAGAAACCGTGTGACCAATTTATAATGGGTGCACATCCTACAAACAACTTTTTCAAATCATGCGCCATTTCCCATGAAACTGTGTGGATGGGATTTTAAGAGATCCGATTTTTTGATAAAATTTACCAAACACACTTTTTATTTACTATATGGAAAACTTCAACCTAAATGGGCTTTTACCATCCTTATATCTCCCAAAAAGGACTCTTGGACCCTCAAAACCCTCCCAGATGCGATCAGAAGCTAGGCAAATGTCGGTCAATACTCCTATGGTTAGTTTACTCCTCCCATTATTGATATCGCATGATATATATCTTCTTCATAGGGTTTTATAGATCTCTATATGTTTTTGTAAGATCTAAGAACCACTTTGATGTATCTAAACCTTGGTTTGATTCTTGTTTCTCTTGGATTCTGTTGTTGTTGTTCTTCCTCGGAAAATCCCGAATAGAGTTTGACGCTTCGAGATCTAGCGGCTCCAAGGTAGGTGGTTCCATTATGATGACCAAATTATATTAACCCTAATCAATTTGTTTAAATTTAAATTGATTGATTTTAAATTAAATTATTTGGATTTGGATTATATGGATTTCAATTGGTTGTTGGAAAAACCCAATTCTGGTGAATTGGGGTTTTTGAGAAAAATGGTTTTAGCATGAAATTGGAATTTGATGAGATTTAAATTGTTTAATTTAAATTATAATTTTTATATAAATTGAATCAATTGAATTGAAATTTAAATAATTGTATTATTTAATTTATTTGAAAAAAATTGATGGAAAATTGTGAAAAACTCCAATTTTTGTGAATTGGGGCTTTGTGATAAAATTAATGGAATTGTTTGAAAAATTAAATTGTTGAATTTAATTTTTTAATGTATTGTGAAATTTCATGAATTGATTTCAAATCCGTATTTATGAAAAATGGATTAAAAAATGGTTTTGATGGAATCCCAGTGGTTTTATCTTTTAAAAATTAATCTGTTACGGTGTTTAAAGAGAAAATTGGAATATTAAAATAGAGTACGGGATTTAATTATATTTTAAAAAATATTAAAATAAATTTCCCATAGTTGTTTTTTATTAGAGCACATGAAATCCTTAGGTAGTTAGTGAGTTATTTTGGACAACACTTTACAATTTATAATGGTCTAAAAAATCATATCAGCACCTATCATTCCTTAGGAGATGGTTATGAGTCCCCTTTGCCTTAGGCCTAAATAGGAATATGTACATACTTTTCCATATTCACATTTTTGGGTCCCTATATCTTGGAACTATCAAACCTATTTGGAACATGACCATTTTCTCTATTTTTGGTATTTCAATTGTTTATATATGCCATTATTGAAAAATATTTTATATTCCTTGTAAATTTAAATAAACTATTTTATATAAAAGTGTTTGTTTAATCTATTTTTAGAAAAGTTATATTGTGTAAAGAACCCTTTGATTAAAGGTAAATTCCATATTTTAAAATTTGTTTCTATCAATTGAAATGTAAATCTTGAATTTCTAATATATTCCCATCTTTTAAATTATAAAGTATTATTTGTTTAAATATTATTTTTTAAATTCCAAACATATTTGTTTTAAAATTAAAAACACGTTATTGGTTAATTTTATACTGCAATCTTGTTATGTAATCTTTGATGAAATATTAATGGTATTTGGCTCACATCCTACTTGAGCCTTTGGGTTTTTTTAGATTATCTCTTTCCAGATTTGAGTAAGGGGAAATGATATCTTAGAGGTGGATCAAGATATTTAACCTAGGACTTGGTGATTTGTTTCCTTAGGGACTTGGGATATTTTTCATGTTTGGTACTTGGGTTTTAGTACTTTTGGATTTAAATTAATTTTTTAATTTTGGTACATTACTCCTAGTGGAGTTTCCTTTGATATGCATACAATCTTATTTCTTTTTTCTTCTACAATATTTGTGAAAAAATTATTCCCACTTTTAGTTTTTATGATTCCAGATGCTAGTAAATGACCCTTGGGAATTGGGAACACCCTTCAATATATAACAGGACCAACTCAATTATTGGGTTACTAGGGTACCCAGGTTGGTTCATGAAAAAGTGGTATTGGAGCTCCTGGTTGAGCTTTTGTCTTGAAGTCAGTACACATTTTTGAAATCTTGTCAGAACTTAGGAGGTAGTTGCAATTGAGTGCCAGTCCATCTCTCACCAGAATAAACCTTAAGTCACCAGTGTTGGTTATGGAAATGCATATTGTGGATTAGTTCTAGTATTTTCCCTATTTTTATTTGGATATGTTGAAATCCAAATCTTATTGTTTCATATGTTGGGATTGATTTCCCTTATTGCTCTATTTGAGTGTTAATTTAATGTATTCTTTATTGTATGCTGATATTTTATAGAATCGTTCCTCCTAGAAGACTTGTGAATTGGATCTAGGAGTAATATTCTATAGAACTTTCGTGATAAAACCCTCTTGTGGACTCGAATATGGTATAGGTGATCGTGCACAATATCCCAACTCTGGGACTGATACCACCTACAGCTCCCATTAAGGCTCTAGTTGTGAAACCTCATAGGGACATCCTAAATATTTTTTCTCAATAGTTCCTTCACCAGAAGCCAGAACCATTCAAAGGCTCAAATTATCCTCAAGAGGCTGAGGAGTGGTTGAGAATAATGGACCATTTTTCTAGGTTTTTGAATACACTTGAAGAAATCAAAGTGAAGTGTTCCACCTTAATATAGAAATAACTGAGTAGGAGATGGTGGGACATGATGGTAACAATGAAGAAAAATAAGGGCCTAGAGTGGAAAGACCTCAAGGTTATTTTCACCAACCAGTTCTATCCAAAGTCTATGTTATTGGCCAAGTCCACTGAGTTATTCAAACTTGAGTAGGATGACATGATTGTGAGAGAGTATACAAACTATTTTACTAAGATCGTGCATTTTTCACATGAGATTGTATCAAATGAGAGAATTAAGGCTTAAAAGTTCAATTTGGTACTTCCTTGAGAATTTTTTTCTCATATTTTTTATGTTGAAGCTTCCATATTATGATAGTATATTATATAGAGAACTTATGGTTGAAATGGACCAAGCTAGCAAGTTAGGGTTATCGAGAGTTTCTTTCTTTCCTAGTGGTATCATTATTTCCTTTATGGGAAAGAAGAATCATGATGATTATCATATATGTTCCCAATATAATGGTTGTTTTAGACCTCCTTTAGTACCTAGTATAGGTCCTTTGGTTTGCTACTAGTGTGTCATGGTAGGATATTCAAAGAGGTTCTACATTGAAGAACCTAAGAACCATGGCTCCTGCAGACATTCAAGGAACTTGTAGTGATTATTCCATACGTATTTCACTCTACGTAGTGGAACAAAATCGTAATATCCTCCTAAAACTATAGGGAAATAATATTCTTCATGTAAAAAAGGGTTCCATCCACAAGAATCCCGAATAAAGCTTATTTACATAGTGTAAGACTATCCATAGAAATTGAATATGGGTCCAGTGACTATAATAGGTACCAATACTATATATTCATTATTTGGGACTACTCTATTTGATACTATTATATCTCATTCATTTATTTCAAACCATGTTTTTAATCTACTAAATCTTCTTATGGATCTTTTATCTTGTAAAATCGATATTACTACTCCCCTTGGTATGAAGGAGAGTAGGGTCTTAGTACTAACGCTTGTGTTTTCTATCTATCAGATGTTGATCTTTCCTAGAGTTTTCGAGTTCTTGACATTAAAATTCTTGATTTCATATTCGGGGTGAATTAGATTATTTCCAATAAATCTCGGATTGATTGTTATCTTCGATGGGTCACTTCACTACACAAAATGGTGTGTGCTGTGTCTTTCAAGGAGAATGAGACCCAAGGTCGAGCAGAGCCGAACCCTATTATCTGGATATGGGAAAAGTAATATTATTGTTTTCCATTGATCTAGAGTGGGAATATTTGAGTTTTTATCTCCATCTAGTTGTTGTCTAATTTCGCAATGTGTTTCCTTATCACTTCTCTAGTTTTCCACCGGTAAGGGAGGTTGATTTTTCCATTGACTTGACATCTGGTACTCAACCATTTTTTATTCCATCTTACCACATGGAACTAGTTTAAATTAAAGAGATGAAGTCCCAGTTGTACGATATTCTTGAGAAAGGATTTATACTCCTGAGTGTGTCACCTTGGATGGTGCCAGTTCTCTTTTATAAGAAATTATATGGTTCACTCCACCTTTACGTTGATTATAAAAATCTCAATCGAGTTATGATAAAGAACATGTATTTGTTGCCAGGGATTGATGATTTTTTTGATTAGTTGAAAGAGGAAAAGTGTTTCTCAAAGTGTTACCTTCAATCTAGTTACCATCAATTCAGGATAAAAGAGTTTGACATTCAGAAAACCACCTTTTGGAGCAGTTATGGCCATTATGAGTATCTTTTCATGCCATTTGGTCTAACCAATGCTCCTATAATTTTCATGGATTTGATGAAAAGGATTTTCCATGAGTACATGGATACCTTTGTGGTAGTATTTTTGGATGATATCCTTATTTACTATAAGTACAAGGAGGATTATGTGCATTGTATGAGAATAGTTCTGAGTTTACTGATAAATCACCAATTTAATGACAATTTTTTGAAATGTGATTTCTAGATCCAAGAAATGAATTTATTGGGAAACATGGTGTCTGAACAGGGTATATCAGTTGATATTGAGAAGGTGAAGGTTATTATGACTTGGGAGAAACCACAAAATGTCTTTGAGATTCTGATCTTCTTGGGCTTAGTCAGATATTATCGTCGGTTTGTGAAGGAATTCTTGAAGTTGGATTCTCCGATGGATGCACTCACTTAGAAGGAAGAAAAGTTTTCTTGGGATGAAATATGTTAGAATTCATTTTTTGAACTGAAATTTATTTTGACTACTACATTGGTGTTGACTCTTCTAGAGGCCGGGTAGGGCTATGTTGTCTTTTTAGATTCATCGAGTTTAGGTTTTTGGGCTGCGTTATTATGCAAGGTGATCATGTAGTTTTTTATGGATCTCTTCAGCTTAGTACACATGAGAATAATTATATAAAACATAAAATTGAACTTTCTATTTTGATTCACACACTTAATAGTTGGATTCACTACCTTTACAGAGAAAGTTTTATCATGTATTCTGACCACAAGATCTTGAGTTATATCTTCGATCAAAAATATTTAAATCTCCGCCAGATGTGTTGGGTGGAATACCTACAGTCTTCCAATTTTGACATCACCTATACCCCGGGGAAAGGGAATTTCATTGAAGATGATTTTAGTAGGAAACTTTTTACCCATTCAGTGAAATAATCTTTATAAGAGTGGAACTTGATGGACCTTTTATGCACAGTTTTATATTGGATCTCAGGAGAAAGGGGATGAAGTTTCTTTAGCAAGTGTTCAGTTGACAACCTCTCTTCTTGAATTAATCCTAAAAGATCAACAGATTGATAATTATTTATGTATCATTAGATACTCTATTGATTGTGGGGAGAAAATTTCCCAGTGTTCGTTCTCCAAATAGTGCATTTTTTTCTATCAAAATCGTTTTGTGGTACCGTCTTCAGCAAGGAAAGCTATGATGGGGTATTATCTAATTCCTAGTGAACAGTACATCCTGGAACCAAAAATATGTTTTATGAAATGCATTGTATGTTCTTGTGACCAGGAATTAGATGGGGCATTTTTGAGTTTGTCTCCCATTGTTATACATTCCAACAGGTTAATATCAAGCACCAGAAACCTTCGTGTTTTGTTCATCAACTTCTAGTACCTACTTGGAAGTGGGATGAGATCTCAATGTAATTTGTGGTTGGGTTTCCATATACACAGAGAAAGAAGAATGTGATATGTGTTGTGATTTATAGGATGGACAATTTGGTACATTTTATACCCATTCTTGATATAACCAAATTTGAGGAGTTGGGAAATCTCTATGTGAAAGAGATTGTTCATTTTCACAGAGTTTCATCTTCTATAGCCTATTATAGGGATCCTCGGTTTACTTCTCATTTTTGGAGAGGTCTCTAAGAGGAACTGGAATCTCATGTCCATTTTAGTATATTATACCATTTATAGTTGGATGGACAGATATAAATATCTATACAGATTCTTGAGGATATGCATTGTGCTTGTGTTCTCGACTTTGGTGGGTCTTGGGATGATCACTTGGGGCTAGTTGAGTTTTCGTATAAAAATAGTTACCAATCCATGACCAAAATGGATAATTTTGAGGAATTTTATGGATATCAATGTAAATATCCATTATGTTGGTTGGATATTGGTGATAGTTCCTTGTTCGGACCAATTTTGTTGCAAGAGATTACAATAAAGATTAAGTTGATTCATCAGAGAATGTTAACGACACAGAGATGATATAAATATTATATTGATCATTTTCATAGACCTTTGGAGTTCTCAGTTGGTGATCATGTGTTCTTGATGGTTTCAACTTGGTTTATTCATCAACAGATTGGGAGTTAAGGTAAGATTTCTCCTTATTTTTTAGACCTTTTAAGGTTGTTGAGGAGGTGGGGAAAGTTGCATACTGTTTATAACTACCACCGTAGATGACGTCGATATGTGTTTCATGTATCTCATCTTGATTTATCTGTGATTGAATGTCCAATAATGATATTTTATTCTGATACCAAGGTACTTTATGGGAAGATAATACCTTTGGTTCATGTTCTATGGCTGCATAGTTATGATTCTCATGAGATGTAGGGGAGGGAGGCACTAATGAGATACCAATGACCTTATCTTTTTTATGGGGAGGATTCTTTGTAGAAATTATGGGAACAAAAATTTTCTATGGTGGAGGTGTTGTAACATAAAATTACTATTTTTGGATATTCCTAAAACCTCATTTTAATTAAGCTTTGGTAGGGTTTCATTTAGGGTTGTTTTAGGTTAAAAATTTCAGAATCTTTAAAATTATGGGCTATTGCATGGTTGGTACACGGCTGGCATATGATTTGATAATCCATATGCCATACTGTAAAGAAATATAAGATTTTGGATAGAGATCACTACACATCTTGTGCATGGTTAGTCAAGTCGGGCACCCCCTTAGGGGAAACTGTGTGACCCATTTATAATGGGTGCATGACATGCACACAGTTTTTACAAATCATGTGCCGTTTCCTAGAAAACCATGCTGATGGGATTTTAAGAGATCCAAATTTTTGTTAAAATTTACCAAACCCTATTTTAATTTCTTGTATATACCTCCTTCAAACCAAATGAGTTTCTCTATCCTTAGATCTCCCAAGGAGGATTCTTGGCCCCTCAGACCCCTCCCAAATGCGATATAAAGCTAAGATAACATCAGTAAATCCTCCTCTAGTTAGTTTCCTCCTCCCATTATTGATCTCATGTGATCTCTCTCTTCTTCCTAGGGTTTTACAGGTCTCCATATTTTTTTAGGATCTAAAACCCGCTTTTGTGGATCTAAACCTAGTTTTTATTCTTGTTTATCCTAGATTCTATTATTGTTGTTCTTCCTCAGAAAATCCAAAATAGGGTATGGTGCTTTGATATCTAGTGGCTCTAAGGTAGGTGGTTTTGTTATAATTCCCAAATTATATTAACCCTAATTACTTTTTTTAAATTTCAATTGTTTTTTTTAAATTAAATTATTTGGATTTGGATTATATGGATTTCAATTGGTTGTTAGAAAAACACAATTCCAGTGAATTGGGGTTTTTGATAAAAATGGGTTTTTGGCATGAAATTTGAAATTGATTAGATTTAAATTGTTTAATTTAAATTCTAGTTTTGATGTAAATTTAATCAATTGAATTTAAATTGAATCAATTTAACTGATGAATTTAATTGAAAAAAAAATTGATGGAAAATTGTGAAAAGCACTAATTCTAGTGAATTGGGGGTTTGTAATGAAATTAATGGAATTGTTTGAAAAAATAAAATTTTGAATTTAATTGTGTAATGGAATGTGAAATTTCATGAATTTGTTTCAAATCCTTATTTATGAAATATGTCTTCAAATGTTTTTCATGGAAACCCAATGGTTTTATCTTTTGAAAAGGCATATTTTTATTAAAAACCCGTTATGGTTTTTAAAGGGAAAATTGGAATATTGAAATGGAGTATGGTATTTAATTGTATTTTAGAAGTCTTAAAATAAATTTCCCATCATTTTTTTATTAGTGCACATAAAAACCTTAGGTAGTCAGTGAGTTATTTTGGGCGTCACTTTACAATTTACAACATTCTAAAAAATCATATCAACACATCCCATTCCTTAGGCGATGGTGATGAGTCCACTTTTCCTTAGGACCAAAGGAGAGTATGTACATACTTTTCCATATTCATAGTGTTGAGTCCCTATATCCTAGACCTATCATACCTATTTAGCACATTACCATATTACTTGCTTGTTTGTATTTTAATTGTATATATATGAAATTTTTGAAAACTATTTTACATGCCTTGTAAATTTATTTATATTTTTTTTATATAAAAGTGTTTGTTTAATCAATTTTTAGAAAAAGTGATATTGTGTAAACAATCATTTTATTAAATTTAAATTCCATATTTTGAAATGTGTTTCCATTAATTTAAATGTAAATATTGAATTTCTAATGTATTTTCATATTTTAAATTATAAAAAATTATTTGTTTAAATATGATTTTGTAAATTAAAAACCTATTTTTTTTAAAATTGAAAGCAAATTATTGGTTAATTTGATATTAGAATATTATTATGGAATCTTTGGTAAAATACTACTTTAATTTTTCTCACACCATACTTGTGCCTTTGTGTGTTTATATATTATCTCATTCCAGGTTCAAGAAAGGGGAAAGGATATCTTAGTGGTGGATCTATCTATTGAACCTTGGAGTTGGTGAGTTGTTTCCTTAGGTATTTGGGTTTTTTTCCATTTATGGTACTTAGGTTTTAGTACTTTTTGCTTTAAATTCATGTTTGAATTATGGTACATTACTCTCAGTGGAGTTTCCTTTGATATTAATATTTATTGTTTCATTTTACTTTCGCAATGTTTGTGGAAAAAATGTCCCCACTTTCAGTTTTTATGATTCCAAGTTCTAGTCACTAACCCATGGGAACTGGAAATTCCAATCAGGCTATGTCAGGACCAGCTCAGTTATCAGGTTACCAGGGTACCTGGGTTGGTTCATGACACTCTAGATGATACACCACTTACCCTATCCTCTTAGTAATCTCAAAGGGTCCTATAAAACATGGTGCTATATTGCCTTGATTTCCCATATGTATGTTCCCTAACCGAGGAGTCACTCTTAAGAAAACTTTATCTCCCATAGAAAACTCCAAGGGTCTCCTACTATGGTCAACATAAGATCTATGAATGCTCATATTAGTGATAAAAATCTTACATATCAACTAAACTCTCTTGTAGGTCTCTTAAACCAAGCTAGGGAAAACAACCAATGACTCACCTGCCTCACACCAACAAAGTGGCGAGTGTCATGAACTCTCATAAAAAACCTCATAAGTTTCCATCTAAATAAAATCTTGGTATATATTATTTTATGTGAGCTCAATCAAGGCTAGGAGATCATATCATGATCCACCTAAGTATATCTCTCAATCTTGAAACATATCCTCTAATATGTGAATAGTTTTCTCGAACTGTCCATTGGTATGTGGATGGTATGGCATGCTCAATCTCAGCAGATTCCCTAGAGATTTTTCAATCCCTGCCAAAATTGTGATGTAAAACGTGCATCTATATCCAAAATAATTCTCAATGGGACTTCATGCAAACCTATGATATTTCAGGAATATATATTTCTTAGCTTCTCCATTGAGTCAGTCTTTTTAATCTGTAAGAAGTGAGCATAACTTGTTATTCGATTAAAAATCACAAAAAACTACTTCATGAATCCTCAGGTTCATGGGTAAACCCATTGAAAAGTCCATTGATATTTTATCCCAATTCCACATAGGTATTGAGAGTGGCTACAACAACCCACCAAAATTCTGGTGTTTGGACTTCACCCTCTAACAGGTAAGGCATCAGGAGATGAAACTAGTAAGGTATCTCTTCATCCCTAGACACTAGAACCACCACCTAAATTCATGATACATCTTGACCAGACTAAGATGAACTAAACCATATAGAGGTATATAAATCCATCATCATCTACCCTCTCATGGAAGTAGAGAATATTACTCTCTGACTGAAAATTAAATTTTTTATTTCCAAACACTTTTTAGGAAAAAGTGAGAAACCATGGGTTCAGAAAAAAAGTAAATAACCGAAAAGGTATTAATTCACCACCAGCCAGCTATTACCTCATCGCAACACACTCTAGGTCAGACTATAGACCAGTATTTACCTATTCCACAATGAAAAAATTAATAAATAAAGGGGAAAATTCATAGATCCATGGCCCTCTAAAGCTTCCACCCTCTAGTCATCCAAAGCTCAAAAAGTTCCACCACTCCTCTGAAGACCTCTCACTAAGATATTTCTCAACCTGTGTCTTATAATTAAGATCATCTAGAATGATTTTATCTTTCCTAATGCATACTTCATCTTGAAATAAAATATTTTTAGATTCTCAACCAATCAACTATATCTCATATTTAAGTCCCTTTGTGTAAAGATATAATGAAGGCTTTGTGGTATGTATAAATAAAAAATATCCCACTAAAGAGATAGTGGAACCAACACTTCAGATCATGGACATGAATAATAGATCCAATTCATGTGTAGGGTTGTTACTCTCATGGGGTCTTAGTTGATGAGACCCATAGGCTACTACCTACTATCTTTGCATCATTACCACTCCTAGACCAATGCCTGATACATCATAGTACACCACATAACCAATACTATGCTTAGGGAGTGTTAGTACTGGAGCTATCATAAAATGTCTATTTAGCTCAAGGAACACATATTCACATTGACCCGTCCATTGTAACTTCACTTCCTTCTTTTTCACCACTGTTGTGGGTGTTGATAATCAAGAGAAGTCCTAGATAAACTGTTGATAATATCATGTTAAATCCTAAAAGATCCTAATCTCAAAAAAATATAGAGTACATGTCTAGTACATGAGTACCTCAAATTTCTCTAGGTAGACAAATATACTGACCTCAAACACCACATGTCCTAGGATCTTCATCTCTAAAATCCTGATGTCTCACTTCGACAGCTCGGTATAAATCTTCTGTGCTCAAGCATACTCAAGAATATCTATAGGTTACTAGTATGTTTCTATGGTGTTAGTGAGTAGATGAGGATATCATTGATGAACACCATGATGAATGAGTCTAGGTATTGATGGATGGTCTTGTTCACAAGTTCTATGAACATTTTCAGTATGTTCATCAGCAAAAATGGAATTACCAAGTACTCATACAATCCATAACTACTCCAAAACACCATATTTAGAATTTATGACTCTATAAATCACAAATAATGATATCTTGATTGAAGATTAATCTTAAAGAACCAAAAATATCCCTATAGCTGATAAAAAAGATCATCAATATTGGGAAACAGATATCGGTTCTTCACCATCACCTATTTTAACTTTCGGTAATCAACACATAGCTGAATACTACCATCTGATTTATTGGAGAACAAACTAGGTGAACCCATTAGTAAGTACCTAGTATGGTAAATCTCTTCCTCAATAAGTCATCTAGATGTACCTTAATCTACTTTATACAAGTTGGATCCATATGATATGGGGTATCAAAATGGATACACTCTCAACATGAGCTTAATCTCAGCTTAACTTTTTATTCCTTCAGAGTATCTAGGAGTTCAAAGATTCATAAAAATATTTCAACCCATTATTCAGTATCCTTATGGCCTCAAATGATCTGGATGGATGAATAATCATGGAGTTAAAAATAATGGAATATTCGACCATAGTTATAAACTCCTATGCCTAGGACAATCACTAAGTGAAAGACTTTCGATGAAGTGTCCATGCTTCATAAAACATATAATAGCTGTGGGAGCATGCTCAATTGTATTCTTCTACACATCCTATGTTAAAGCAGATACATAATCTCTTGTGGAATTATTCTAGCCTCCTTTTTAAGTAGTCCCATAAGAATATGTTGAGATGACATATTCTATAACGTGAAGGAAATTCTTTAAAAAAAATAAAAAATATAGTTTTTAATACAAACCCTATTCAGTCTATGGGATCACACAAGGTTATCATAAGAGTCTATAGGATCACACTAAGTTCTCCTAGGAGTCTACCCTTAACCTAAGGTATACCCCTCCTAGAAATAACCCTAGTCTCCGTCTCTACATGTTAGTCACGATCATCATATATATATACTAAAAAAGCATCATTCTTAGTTCAACGGATTAATTCCTACAAGGATATATCACCATAACATGAAAACACAGATACATCACATAATAAAGAAACTATCCAGAATAGATATCATAAATAAAGGAATTTTATTAAAGAAAAATTATGCAACATACATGAGGTATATATATGTGGAATTTAAGCCTAAAAGCCTAATACTGATGCATGTATTAATCAAAATTATATATCAACATCACGTGGATCATCCAAGGTGAATTTAATCAATGATAATAGTAAATAATAATTTCCTATTTATGGAAACTCAGAGGTCCACTATATAGTGATGGTCAAGCACTGTCATAATTCTCCTACTAGAGTCCCAACCATTTAATATCTTGTCTATCATGTACCATCCCAAGAAAAAGAGAAGAACAAGTTAGTGAATCTTGACCCTCTGATACAATTTTGTAGCATCCCACCCCAAACCACCGGGTATAAGTTATAATGGCACATGACCTCATGAACACCTCCCTATACATAATAGGTTTCCAAATAGCAACAATGGTCTCATGTGGAACCATGGGGAGATTATACCCTCCATCAGAGTGAACATGAAAAATAAATAACCAAATATAACAATAGAAAATATAAAAACCTGATCAATAATATTAAAATAAAAAACTAATAATGACATACATGGTATATAAATAAGAGCTCCTAAAGTGAAAATATGTCTAGTATGATGAAATAAGATAATAAATAAAAGAAATTTGGGGTACTTAGTTGTCTATATTGGTCCTCTCCACCTCCATGCTCCACATACTCATCCATCCACCATATGTCCCTTTCCCTTTGCCAGTTCTCTCATGAAATCTACAAGCGCATAAAAATTCCCAAGTAGTGTGTGATTACTAGACTTAGTAAGACACCACCAATGATTCCTTAACATGATGTGCTCAACTATAAAATTGTATTAAATAATACTAATAAATGTGTAAAGGAATAAACATACAATACAAATCCAAGTGTTAGTGTTCTAACAAAGCTTCCACAAACCCCAAACCATTCCTGCTTTAGCTCCATGCCGGAAGATAATTGAATTAGTCAGAAGAAACAAACTAGCCCATGTATGACATCCTCACAGTATCATGGAGATGATACCTGAAATCATCTATCCCTTAAGAGTACCATGTAACTTGGATCCTCTGGGAGATAATATATAGTACCCACATCAACCGGGATATCAAATGGTGAATAGAACTTGGAAAATCAAGGATACTTAAAGAACACCCTCGAAATGACGCCATGAATACCTTGTACCTTCACCCTTTCCTTGGGTCCCCCATCACTATCATTGAAATCAAGTGAACACCCCTGTTGAAGAATGAATATTCCACGATGGTCCACCTATCTCAAATATGACTAACAACCACCAAGGCATGGTAACCCATATACAGGGTGAGCACACAAGTAGGAATATCGTATCATCATGAGTATATAACAACATACATAATAACATGTGATCATAATAAAACATGAGAAATTTTATACTAATATCACTCATGAAATCACAATGGGTCTTATGGGATACACACACACACCCACATGTGATCACAATTAGGAACATGCAACAAAAATGATAAAAAATATAACCATAATGGAAATAAGTGAAAATGAAATCCCAAGAAGGTAAGAAACTTCTTACATAAAAGTCATTGATGTAAAAAGTAATTATAAATCACCCAGTGTGGTTCAATAGATATAGTGGAAACTTCAGCAGTTAATAAAACCTTCATATGGCCTTATTATCATAGTTTTCAACATGTTGATACTCAAAGTATATCAAGGGTTACTAGAACCAAAACTAGTTATTTTATTTCTAAAATAAATAAAATATTTCATGCAGTAATAATTTCTCTCTCCAAGATAATTTTTATATTATCATTCAAGGCCAACCCATGCAATCAAAAAATTATCCTTAAGAAAATTATAGTTTAATAATTTTAATAATTATCTAGAAATTATATAAATTGTCTCCTGATAACTCCATACGATTATACTTTGGTAATTTTGATTAATAATGCTTGATTGTGATCTCATGTGGGTGTGGGTGTATCCCAAAAGACCCATTGTGATTCTGTGAGTGATAATGTTATAGATTTTTCTATGCTTAGTTATGATCACATGTTATTGTGTATGCTGATATATACTAATGATGATATGCTATGCCTACTTATGTGATCACCCTGTATATGTATTACCATCCTTTGGTGGTTTCTAGTGATATTTGAGATAGGTGGATCAACATGACATATTTATCCCTTAGTGGGGGAGTGCACATGATTGTGATGATAGTTACTAGGGACCTGAGCACAAGGTGGAGGTATGAGGTAGCTATGGAATCATGCCAAGGGTGTGATCAAGGTAGCCTTGATTTTACAAGTGCCATTCACCACATGCTGTTCTGGTCAATGTGAGTACTTGATATTCACATCCAGAGGATCTGGGTGACATGGTTCTCTTGAGGGACATATGACACTAGGTGTCATCTCCATGACACTATGAGGACATCGTGTAGGGTCTAGTTTGCTTCTTCTGACTCATTTAGTTATCTTTCGACATGGATCCGAAGTAGGTATGACTGAGGGTTTGTGGCATCTTGGTTGGCGCACTACCACTCAATTTTAGATTCTATGTTTATGCCTTTATTAATTTATTATTATTATAGAATAAACTTTCATACTTGATCACATTAGGTTAAGGACTCATTAGTGGTGTTTAACTGAGTCTTGTACTCACACCCTACTCAGGAATTTCGATGTGCTTGTAGATTTCATGATAGACCTAGTGAAGGGAAAAGGACCTATGGTGGATGGCTGAGTATGTGGAGCATGAAGCTGGAGTAGACTAGGACATACACCATAGGACCCCTCAGTTCTTTTATTTATTATCTTCTTTCATTACTCTAGACATATTTTCACTTTGGGAGCTCTTATGTATACCATGTATACCATCTATTGTTATATTTGATTATTTATATTTCCTATGAACTTTAATGGAGGGTATATTCTCCCAATAGTTATACTTTATACCTTCACTACTAGTAAATAACTTCTTTCATATGGGAAGGCATTCATGAGGTCATGTGGCATTCTAGCTCAGACCTAGTGGTTTGGGTTAGGATATTAAAATTTCACCACCATTTTCCTATTTTTCTCTAAATGATTAATTTCCTTGGAATTTATTTTTCATTAATTATCCTCTAAATTTTGTTATGAAATATCTTTTTGAGGTGATTGAGTTCTTGGTATCAACCATTTACATGATTGAGGTCAGTTTTGGTGATACCATCTCGAAGTGTTGTGAAACCCATTTTCTTTCCATGGGTTATTTATGATGTAGTGAATTAAACCAATTTTATTTCCCATCATTTTTAATTATATTTTGAATGATTGATGTCTTATGGAACTCATATGTATGGATGATGATGGGTGGGGTCTTATATCACCCTCTAATGCATTGGTTAAATCTTTATACCTCATGAGGTAATGATGTTGAGAACTAACACGATGTAGATTATCTATGCTTATAAGATTAATGATGAAAATGATGTAAATTAGATACATTCACAAGATTAAGCATGAACATGACTCAAATTATCCACGTTTATAAGAATGAGTGTGAACTTAATGCAGTTAATTATGTTCACAAGAATGAGTGTGAACTCAATTTAGTTAGCTATATTCACAAGAATGAACATGAATTTGATTCAGTTATATATGTTCACACTATTATGAATACTTATTCTTATTCCTATGAAATAATTATATATTTTATGCTTATGTTATTATCAATGGAACATGTTTATTATATCACATTTCTACACTCTTTTTACATGGTATATTTTTTTGAGATCACATGCCCTGTTATCAAGACTTATAGATAAATATTCTAGTTCCATTTTCTTTTTAATAAGATATTTCTCCCCTACTCATGTTTTCTCATATGATTATGATCTAATACTTGATGACATGTTGATAGCCTTTACCTTACTAAGAGTTTGAGCTCACACCTTTCTTATGTTCCCATTACCCAAGTTATAAAGATGATTATATCATATGTGATGTCTAGAAGAGGTTCCAGAGGATCATGATTATGGTGAAATATCAACAAGTGTTGTAGAATAATATTTTCATATAGATAGTCTCAAAGACACTAAACCTTTTAATCCTTGAGTTGTGAGACTATTTTTAAAATATATTATCTAAAATAAGAAATTAATGTATTATTTAAGTTATGTTTAGCTTGGGTTTCCATAAAACTACCTTGAGTGATAAGGTAGTGGTCAAGATAATGGCCTCACCTTGAGTTAGAAGGTGTTAGAATGGACATCCTTGAGTGAGAAGGTTGGTCTAGATTATTACATGATATCAGATCCTACCTTGAGTGATAAGGTAATAGCTAGGATAATGGACTTATTTTTAGTGAGAAGGTTAGTCCCAGTTGTGATGTGATATCAGACCCTACCTTGAGTGATAAATTAGTTGATAGGATAATAGCCTCACCTTGAGTAGAAAGGTTCTAGAAGAACTCTACCTTAAGTGATATGGAAGTGTTAAAGATACAAATGTTGGGACCTACCTTGAGTTTACTACCACAAAACAAGGCAAGGGAAGCACTGCCTTTTATCAGCACTAAGTATAAAGTGCTGATAAAGGGGTGGGCCTTTATTAGCGCTATTATTAGCACTAATAAAAGTTTTTAATAAAAAATATTATTAATTTATATAAAATTATTATATTTATATTCAAAAATAATGTTTATTTGTATACATTAAATAAAAAATGCATGTTTATAATTAATATATATTTTTTAATAATTCAAAAATATATATATATAATGTTTTAATTAGAAAAAATATTTCTAAGATTATAATATATAATTAAATAATTATAAGATTATAATAAATTGCATTAAATAATAAATATATTTATTATATTTATTATATTTATTATATTTATTAAATTTATTATATTTATTATATTTATTAGATTTATTAGATTTATTAGGTTTATTAGAGATTTATTAGATCAATGTAGTAGATTTATTAGATTTATTGGATTAATTAATTATATTTATTATATTTGTTATATTTAATATATTTATTTTATTTATAAATATATAATATTTTTAATATATATATTTATAATTAAAAATATTGAATATATATGTGTTTTCCAATGAATTTGGTCAATGAATATGTTGATCATGCGTATATATTATTTATCATGCATGAATGTTCATTTATAAATTACATCACATTGTCCATTGATGTGATATATTGATTAATTCATAATGTTACCCATATGAACTATATATGTTCTAAAAAATGTACTTATAAAATTACATTAAATATATTTAGATAATAAATATATTTTATTATATTTTTAATGATATATATAAATACATTTCAAATACATTTGTAATTATAATTTTAACTATATAAATATAATTATAAAATTATACATATAATATTACAATTTTATTCATTATATATATTAACAATTATATAAAAATATTTACAAATATATACTATTTATAGTTATAATTATAACTATAAATAAATATACATACATATATGTAAATAATTATAAAATTATAATAAATATATTTATTATACTACTTATAAAGTTATAAATATATAATTAAATAGATATATTTATAAATAAATACAAATAAAATAATGTTTATTTAAATAATTATTAATTTATAAAAAATATATTTATTATTTCATATATAATATTTTATATATAATTAAATAAATATATATTTATAAATATATTTATAAATATTTATACAAATATTGACAAATAAATACAAATGTTATTTATAGTTATAAATAAATACAAATATATTTAAATAATTTTAAAATTATAAAAAATATATTAATTATATATATTAAAAAAATTCTAAATATTAGATATATAAATTTTTATAAATTTATAATTATTTAAATATATATATATATATATATATATTAATAATTTTATTTATAAATAAATATGTATTTTATTTAAATATTTGTAAAATTCGAAGAAATATAGTTATATATTTCTAAAATATTTTAAATATATATAATTAATATATTTGTTTTATATATTTATATGATTATAAATATAATGAGTATATTGCTTATAATTTTATAATTACTTAAATTATAATTTTATAAGTATAAATAAATAAATATTTATTTATATTTATAATTATTAATAAATAAATATTTATCCTATATATCATTTTAAATAAATATATAATAATATAAATAAATTATTAAAATTATACCTTTATCAGTGCTCTTTTAGCGTTGATAAAGACGACCTTTATCAGCGCTAATAAAGCACTGATAAAAGATGTCTTTATCAGCCCTATAATTTTAGCACTAATAAATAGGACTTTTATGAGTGCTTTTTTAGCACTGATAAAGGCCTATCTTTATCGGGGCTAATAAAGTGCTGATAAAGGTATGTTTTATCAACACTTCTAATTTTAGCACTGATAAAACATACCTTTATCAATGCTTTTAACTAGCATTGATAAAGATTCCAATGAGTAATATAAAAGAAATCTAACAGGATCCTCCTCCCTCACACCCTTTCAAGCTTTCACAGAGGTTGACCCCTGTGCTGTCGAGCCCTCCTTCGCTGTGACCCCTCCTCCTCCTCTGCTACCGCTGCCTCCTCCTCCTCCTCCGCGACCATCGACTCATCCTCTTACATTGACACCAATGCCTCCTACTCCTCTTCCTCCTACTCTTCCTCCTCCACCTCCTTCTCTTCCTCCTCCTTGCACGACCCCCTTGTCCACCTGACCTGCTTCGGCACGCCCTCCTCATCCAACGACCGTCTCAACAGCGTCCTCTACAGCACACAGATTTCCCCCGGTGAGTCTCTATTGCAGTTTTCCTAGTTTCCATAGGGTGAATAGGGTTTCTATGAACCTTTATGGGTAAGGTTTGGGTGTGATGTGTTTCCTTTGGTTTTTAGGGTGTGAGGAGGGTCCGTGATGCTTGTTATCCCTTTTATTGAAGCACTGTCGCATTTTCACATATCTAGGGTAGGTGAATCTGCGTTTTCCTTTCTGATTAATTCCATTTGATGCTGGAATATTTTTAGTTAAATATTTGACTTGATTCGTAGCTTCACAATACATTTGGTTAATCTGCTATAGTGTTTTCAAGTTAGTTGGTTTTGTTAAAAATAGTTTTGAAGTATTTTCCCCTAGTTATGTTTATGTGTGCTTATGGAAATTGTGTTCAGTGGATGTCAAATGTTGTTTTGATAATGTTTTCAACATGAAAATCACCTTCTTATTACTCTTGAATAGTTTATTATGGTTTTTTCTAGTTTGTGTAATTTTTTTGATCTATTTATGAAATTTTTAATAAACTGTTTAGTTTGTTTATAAAAATTTATTTATAAATTATTTGTCCCATTTATGAAATTGTTTATAAATTGTTTGTTTTTTTATATAATTGATAGTAAACTATTTGGGTTGCTTGTAAAATTATTTATACTTTGTTTATCCTGCAAAAAAAATTTGTCCATAAACTAGTTAGCTTGTTATAAAATTTTTTATAAACTGGTTGGGTTGTTTATATAATTGTTTATAAATTTTTTGGTTTGTTTGTACAATTATTGACAAATTGTTTGTTTTATTTTATAAAGGTGTCATAATTTTAGAGTTTATATGTATTTTTTTATGGAAATGATTTGGTGTGTGTTTGGAAAGGATAAGTTCCCTTTTTCAAATTGTGAAATATTTGGGTCTGTGTGTGTTTGAAACTCAAGGGCCCATTTGGCACTTTCATATGATTTGTGTGTTTTAACTTGGATTAAAAAGGAACTTGGGCACTTTTTGGAAAATCCTTGGTGTAAAGGCTTGTTTGGACATGTTTATGAAAAAGTGGTATTTGTTGTTTTGGAAATGGTTTTGGCGTGTGTTTGGTTTTTTGAGAGGGATTCGGGGAGGGGGTGCTGCTGCCAGGTTTAAATTTTTTTCTTGGTTTTGTATGCCTCATGGTTGTGTGTTTTTTTTACATTGTGTCTCAAAGCGTCCATCTCATTGCGTCTATTCATTGCACCTCACAATAACCTTGTTATGAAATGACCGTCACTAAAATTTTAATCCACTGAAGGTGAGTATACTATATTTTTTCACATTGACTCATCAATGATGTGTTCTCCTTAGATATATCCCTTTATAGTAAACCATGTAAAATACTTGTTTTCATTATATTTATTCATTTTTGTTTGTTTTGGTGAGTGTACCATTAAGAGTGAAGGATTTAATGAGTTCCTTTAAATGAGGTAAAAATATCCTATAAAAGTGGATAACATCATCAAGATAGTAGTTCTAAATTTGCAACACCTAGATTCACCTATCATCTCAGGGTGATCATTTTCAACATAGTCTGAACATACATGAATTCTATATGTATGAGTAAACCCATCCTATTATTCATTACCATCATGAAAAATCATATTCTTCATACCATGATTCACTTTAACTCAAAAGAACACATTTACTTTGAAACATCCCTCAACCCTATAGAGCATCCAACTCATCCATGAGTATTTTAATAGAAATAATACCTAAAAATAAGTACCAATACCCATGATTGAATTTTATTAAGAAACTATTCATATGATTTATCAATCATGAATGTAATCTATATACCACACAATAGGATAAAATGTCATTTTTAGGGAACTCTAATTATCGATATAAAAACATTTTCATATTAATCTTATATCTACTGAGATCAACTTGAAAATATCCTTTGTCAAGTCATATAATGAGATACTTATACAAACACAAAAAACCCAGCAATCATTATTATATATCCAATATCTCTATAAACTCTAAGGTCCTTCACACACACCCCAGAAATGAATCTACATATATCACGTTGATCCTCAAAACAAACTCACCCCAAAAGGAACATGAAATAGATCTCTAGTTTAGAATAGATGAAATACAATATCAAATTTATATAACCATCACTACGTCACATTACTTAAAAAAACCATCATACTTAAATATATTCTATACATAGAACTCTCTTAAGGATATATTCATTACATTCCCAGCCTCTAGTTTTAGTCTACGATGCACATCCTTGGATGCTTAATGCACCTCTTCTTATTTAACATCATGATAGAATAACACAACCTACCAAAATATAATTACTTAAACCAATGTCATTATAATGAAAAATATACAATGAATATTTAAAAACACTACCACATCATCATTTCCATCATCATCTCCACATCATTCAGCCCCCCCCCCCAAGATTATCATTTACACATTCCACATCACTTGTAACTATATGATGAATGAAACCAAAGATATTAAGATTCAATGAGGTTTGTAAGATATTTACTATATATTTTTTCATAAGTTAAGAAGTCATCACGTAAGTTTTAATCACCTATCATTTTCTGATGTCTACTTCACACACTAGGTTCAACAAACATTACTACCATAAAAATGATGAAATCCTTAGCAGTGACTACTCTAATGTCCAATATATAAAATATTTATCAGATATGATACTATCAGGACCCACCCCCATAGGAACTCTGGTAGAGTTGGGAATATATTAGTGTCTGACCCCCATCCTATATTTAAATGGACATGGGTCAGTTACAATTGGAAATGTAATGATATGACTCAGGTTGGTATCATAACCAACAACTAACTTGACTTTCCACTAACTTAAGAGGCATTCATGACCCATATGGGATAGTGATGATCCCCTGGTAAAAAGATAAAATTAATGTGGAATATTTTACCCCTAAATTAGAGTAAATTAAAAATTATCTTTCTCCTGAAAACCAGACATGTCCCATTCATAAGTTGAACATCTAGGAAAATAGTAGATACAAAAAAAAGGAAGCATATATCATAGATGAAAAATAAAATCCCACTATTGACCAAAAAAACTATTTAACTAGACATGTCCCATTCTTAAATCTCATTGGACTTATTTTTTATAGGTATAACATATGAGTTCTCATTTTATGTTTTATTTTCAATTAGAAATCTCCTCTGTCGCGCGACTATCCTCCTCCATGAACACACCTCTTCCATGTACTAAACGACGCCTTCACGGTGAGTTTTCTCCTATTACTCATTGGTTTACTCTTGTTCACATGTTATAATTTTTTGATATTGATGGTTATGTTGTGAATTATGTGGGCTAAATTCCCTGATGAAAATCATGGCTGTTAGTGGTCCTTTTTTGCGCACTAAATGAATTGCATGTTGGTTGGTTCATGCTGAACATTTGAATATAGAAATTGGTAATCTACTTATACTTGGCTAATGAATTAATTACTAGGATGATAAAACTTCTGTGATAACCCCTTAATTAACAAGCATAATTGAATAAGGGATGCTTTGTAAAATCTGAAATTGTGTTTGTTAGGTTTGTATGGTGTTGTGATTGTGAGAACAATTGTGTATTTGTATGGTGTTACAGTTATTGTCATGATTGTTATGCCATTTTTTCATGTTTTAGTTCCTCAACCATTTAATATCAATCCAAATATTACCCATTTCAATGGCACCACCACTTTTTTACTAGTGCAATTCCACTGAATCTTAGAAAACCACTTCACTAGAGGACTCTATGGGACACTTTATGGACACCCTAGTCAAATAACCATAACAACACATGTAATGAATCCTTCCAACCACAAGAAATATATGGAAAATCATACCATAAATTAGTTTAGTACCATAGTTATTGACTCCAGACATTATGTTTCTACAGAAACACTAAAAATCGGTTTACATCAATGCATATCGATCACATATGGGATATTAAAACATTCTAGTGAACGGGATTCTTATAGATATTTCCATTGATTAGGTGGTTGTGAAGATGGTTGTGATCTACTTTGGTCCCTATTAATGCATGGAGAGGTAAGGGTATTGTTTACCATAACTAGTTACATTGATTGTAGTTGGATGATGACCCTAGTTGAACATCTTTTGTGTAATTATTTTATTAAATATTAATATTACTGAATCACATAGGATGAATATGAATAAAGAATGGATGAATTCCAATTAGTTGACAAAAGAGTATGAATATGGTGTGAAAGATTTTTTCAAGTTTGCAAAAGATCATGCATATGACCCTTCTCAAATATTTTTTCCGTGTTTACGTGGTTGTTATTCAAAACAAATTAGTCCAGAGGAGTTGGAAGAACACTTGATCTGTCATGGAATAGATCAAAGTTATACTTGTTGGAATAAACATGGGGAAAAACGAATATAGGTAGTGGATTGGATAACACTGCATTTTATGGATCATCTAATATGATTACAAGTGTGAATAATGAAGACGACCGTATGGAGGATGTGATTACAGATGTGAATGATGATGAAGATCATATTGAGAAAATGACAAGGACGGTTGAAGAAGAACTTCATGATTTCCCAAAATTGTTTGAGAAGTTAAATAGTTGTGCAAATACTCTATTGTATGATAGTTTAACTAAATATATATATGGTTTTGGATGAGATCATCACAGGGATTCCAGATCAGAAGTTCAGATCAGATGTTATGCTAAGCGGTAGTTAACCAATAGTAGTGAGTGCACAAAGAATCATTAGTTTTATTATTAGACTATATCTGAACCAAATAAACCCTTTGGAAATATTTAAAGGTAATGTTATGATATAATATCTCTATTTAACTAAAAAATATATAATGAAATTTTGATTTTATTTTCATTATTCCTTGAAGGGTTCATTTATTTTAGAATATTTCTGTCCATGTGACATGCCTTTGCAGGAAGAGCAATGATGATGTGTTTGCTCAATCACAGAGGTAATCTTGATGTTTGCAAAGTAAAATAATTTTCTATATAATTAATTAATTAATTTATATTTATGTTTAATTTAATTCTTTTATTTAATGAATATTAATCTACTCATATGTGATATAAATGAATGAAATTTTTAAGTCATTATAGTTGGTATTAGAGTAACTGACCTATTAAAAATAGAGAAAATGCATTATGTTGTTTTGATACTTTAGTAAGATGATCCATAATTCATTTGAAATGTGTACGAATCAACCCCACCTCAATATGACACATGATGCGACCAGTATGACTCAAATTGTCTCTTTTTATTTAAAATTGACATTATTTTTAATAAAAAGAACAAGTGACATATTGAAAATTGAGAAAACACATTTCTATTATTTTGATACTTTAGGTAAATGATCCATAATTCATTTGTGACTGGTAGGAATAGACCACACTTCAATTCAACACAAAATGCGACTGATATGACTCAAAGTGTCTCTTTTTTATTTAAAATTGACATTAATTTTAGAAAAAAAACAAGTGACATACTGAAAACCAAGAAAAAACATTCATATTATTTTGATACTTTAGGACAACAATACATGATTCATTTTTGATGTGTACGAATCAACCACACGTCAATCCGATGCACGGTGTGACCGGTATGACTAAAAGTGTCTGTTATCAGTTTAAAATTGACATTTTAGCTCAAAACGAGTCACTCACTGAAAACCAAGAAAACCCACTCAAATTTTCTTTATAATTTAGGATAATGATATATATGTTCTTTGTGATGTGTATGAAGAAGTCTCATATCAAACCAACGCACGATGCGACCAGTATGACTCAAAATGCGTGTTTCCGGGATTGAAATGAAATTTTAGTAAAAAAACACAACTGCCATACTACAAACTAAGAAAACACATTCATATTGTTAAAATACTTTAGGAAAACAATCCAAAAGTCATTTTTGGAATTTAAGAATCTACCACACATCAATTCAACGCACAATGCGACTGGTATGACTCAAAGTGTCTCTTTTTATTGAAAATTGACATTAATTTTAGAAAAAAACACAAGTGACATACTGAAAACTAAGAAAATGAATTAAAATTGTTTTTATACTTTAAGAAAATGATACATGAGTCATTTGTGACATGTAAGAATCTACCAAACTTCAATCTGATGCATGGTGTGACCGGTATGGCTAAAATTGTCTATTATCGGTTTAAAATTGATATGTTAGCTCAAAACGTGTCAATCACTGAAAACCAAGAAAACTTACTCCTATTTTTATTCATAATTTAAGATAATGATTCATAATTTCTTTGTGACGTTTATAAATCATTCTCATAACAAACCAATGCACGATGTGACTGGTATGACTCAAAATATGTGTTTCTAGTTTGAAATGAAATTTTAGTAAAATAACACAACTGACATACTACAAACTGATAAAACACATTATGATTGTTTTGATACTTTAGAAAAACAATCCATAAGTCATTTTTGACATGTAGGAATCAACCAAACTACAATTAAATTCACAATGTGACTGGTATTCATCAAAGTATCTCTTTTTATTTAAAATTGACATTAATTTTAGAAGAAAAACATAAGTGACATACTAAAAACTAATAAAACACATTAGTTTTGTTTTTATACTTTAGTAAAATGATCCATTATTCATTTTTGAAATGTAGGAATCTACCACACCTCAATCTTACACATGGTGTGACTGGTATGGATAAAGGTGTCTGTTATCATTTTAAAATTGACATTTTAGCTCAAAATGTGTCACTCACTGAAAACCAAGAAAACCCACTCCAATTGTATTCATAATTTATTATAATGATTCATAATTTCTTTTTGACTGGTATGAAATTAGTCTCATATCAAACCAATACGCGATGCGGTCGGTATGACTCAAAATGAATGTTTCCAGTTTGGAATGACATTTTAGTAAAAAAACACAATTGATATACTAAAAACTGAGAAAACACATTTTTTATTGTTTTGATAATTTATAAAAACAATTCATAAGTTATTTTTGACATGTAGGAATCCACATCACCTCAATTCAATGCACAATGTGACTGTCATGACTCAAAGTGTCTCTTTTTATTTAAAATTGATATTAATTTTAGAAAAAAACTCAAGTGACATACTGAAAACCAAGAAAACACATTCACATTGTTTTTATACTTTAAAAAAATGATCCATGAGTCATTTTTGATGTTTAATTATTGACCACACCTCAATATGACTCATGGTGTGACCGGTATGGCTAAAAGTGCCTGTTATCAGTTTAAAATTGACATTTTAGCTCAAAACGTGTCACTCACTGAAAACCAAGCAAACCCGCTCCCATTTTCTTTGTAATTTAAGATAACAATTAATAAGTTATTTTTTATGTGTATGAAATAGTATCATATCAAACCAATTCATGATGCGACCAGTATGACTCAAAATGCATGTTTCTAGTTTGAAATGACATTTTAGTAAAAAAACACAACTGGTATACTAAAAACTAAGAAAACACATTCGTATTGTTTTGATACTTTGGAAAAATTATACATAAGTCATTTGAGACATGTATTATTAAACCGCACCTCAATTCAATGCACAATGAAACTAGTATAACTCAAAGTGTCTCTTGTTATTTAAAATTGACAATAATTTTAGAAAATAACACAAGTGACATAATGAAAAATTAGAAAACACATTTGGATTATTTTTATACTTTAGGAAAACGATACATCAGTAATTTTTGATTTCTAGGAATCAACCTCCCATAAATCGGACACACGGTGTGACCAGTATGGCTAAAAGTGTTTTTTGTCAGTTTAAAATTGACATTTTAGCTCAAAACATGTCACTCACTAAAAACTATGAAAACCCACTCCAATTGTATTCATAATTTAGGATAATGATTAATACATTATTTGTGATGTGTATGAAGTAGTCTCATATAAAACCAATGCACGATACGATTATTATGACTCAATATGTGTGTTTCTAGTTTAAAATGACATTTTAGTAAAAAAACAAAATTGACATACTATAAACTGAGAAAACGCATTCAGATTGTTTTTATACTTTAGTAAAATGATCCATAAGTCATTTGTGACATGTAGGAATCCACATCACCTCAATTAAATGCACAATACGATTGATATTACTCAAAGTGTCTCTTTTTATTTAAAATTGACATTAATTTTAGAAAAAAACACAAGTGACATACTACAAACTGAGAAAATACATTCAGATTGTTTTTATACTTTAAGAAAACAATCCATAATTCATTTGTGACATTTAAGAATCAACCTCACCTCAATACAATTAACTATGTGACCATTATAAATCCAAATGTGTCATTTAAATTTGATATTAATTTTAGTAAAAGAATAAGTGACATACTCAAAACCTATCAAACCCATTTAGATTGTTCTAATATTTAAGAAAAACGATATATGACTCATTTATGACGTGTAGGAATCAACCCCACATCAATATGATGCATGGTGTGATCGGTATAACTCCAAATGTGTCTTTTATATTAAAAATTGACATTTTATTAATGTATTCTTTCATATTAATGTTTAAATTATTTCATTATTTTATTATTAACATAATTTTTGTTTTCTTATATAGGTGGAATTTTTTTCTAGAGTTTGGATGCTTTGTTCGACAACTAATACCACAGATGAAATTTTTTGAGAGGGGATCACGGATTCCAAAGGATGAAACATTAATGTTTTTAACTGTTTGTTGGATAATTATAATTGTAACCATATAAAAAATTGTTTGAATGTATATAGCAGTGTGTTTTTTTGTATTCATGATGTCAAGTAAATGTATATATCATTGTTTTTGAAAATCTTGTGTGTTCTGTTTCATTCTTCTGTGCTTTGTTCGTGTGTAGGTGTTGTTTTGTGCAGGTGTTGGATGTGCTATTAAATAAACAACACATCACAGGCAACTAGGCCTTTATCAGTTCTATTTTGAGCACTGATAAAGGCCCATTTTATCAGCACTAATTAATCACTGATAAATTGGGCCTTTATCAATGCTCAAAATAGCGCTGATAATGGTTGACCTTTATCCACACTAAAAAATCAGTGATAAAGGGGGACCTTTATCAGTGCTTTTTTAGCACGGAAAAAGGGGTCCCTTTATCAGTGCTTTTTTAGCCCTATTAAAGGGGACCCCTATCTTCACCACGATTAACAATGCTTTTCTAGTGCTATTAAAAGCGATTTCTAGAACTTTTAAAATCCTTATTTGTAGTAGTGGTGATAAGTCAATGGCCATGATCTTGATGTATGGATTTACCTTGATTGAGAATGTAGTACCCCCATTTTCAAGTAAGTAACCCTTTATTTATTCTTTTTAAGTATATAAATTTTTTGGGTGAAGTTTGGGAGGTTTTATAAACCTTTTGGAATGTTTTTGGGTCTTTTATAATGTTTTACAGTTGGTTCATGATTAGTGGAAACTATAAAACTCCTATAGGAAACTATTCACAATGAGAGAGAGGCTGAGGGGAAGGTGCACAGTTTTTCCAAACCGTGTGGCCACTTAGGAAGAATCAGGAATTTTGAGATAGTTGAATTTTTCATGATTGGTACACAGTTTTCTAACCATGCAGGCCAACTGTGTTAGGTTCATTCTTGATACAGTGGTTGGTGCATGGTTAGCGCACAATTTTTTTAACTGTGAAACTAACCTTGCACGGTTTAAAAACAAGATCCACAAAAAGTGGATCTAGGTCAGTTTTGTATTTTATCCCACCTTTCTTTCCCCATTTCAGTCCTAACTCTGGATTTCTCCCTCTGAAAGGCTAACATAGGTTTTCCCATCAATTTGGATCCCACACGAAGGTGTTTCTTGGTGCATTGAATCCCAACTATCGCGGCAAGTCATTGTTTAAGGTAGTTTTTGGTGGTTTTTATGAGATCTACTTATCTCTCTATCTTGGTTTCTTATATATAGTTATTTTGTAGATAGATCTAAGGTTTATTATTCCAAATATGATTATATTTATCTTTTTTTGATGATAGGGGAAGAGATCTGAGGTGAGTTTTGGATATTTAACCCAGTTTCATTGGTGTTTGAGTGTCATTCTTTTTTTTGTATTAAATCCCAAGGTAGGTGGATTCACTCTTGACTCCTCTATTTATAACTTGATGGATTACTTTCAAATTATTTTTTTATTGGTTTTTGTTGTGAATTTTTTTTAAAAAGCATGGTAAAACCCTCTTTAGTGATGGTTTTTGAGTTTTTGGTGAAATTGTAGAATTATGAAAAATAGTTGTACAATGTGCCTTGTTTCTTGAATTTAAAATGTTGATTTTAAAATTTGAATGTGATGGATATTTGGTAAATGTTTTCAATAAAAGGATGGTTTTATTGTAATGTATGAATTTTTTTTGAAATGGTTTTCAATAAAGGGTTGGTTTTATTAAAATGGTTTGTTTGAAAGGTTTATAATAAAAGTAAGGTTTTATTGAAATGGTTGAAATATTTGTTTTGGAATTGGTTTTTGGAAAAAAAATTTTGTGTGTGTTCATGTTCATTTAGGGTGGATAAGGGTAAGAAGTCTCTCCCATCATTAGTGGTATGGATAAGGGTAAAGAATTTCACTAGTCAAAATGGTTCATTAAGTGATGGATTAGTGAAAGGATGACTCACCACTCATGAGTATAGGTAGTTTCAAGTTTCATGCATGGTTGTATGCATGGATATGTGGAATGGAATTATTTATTCCAAAATGGAACTTGTGGAATGGTTTTAAAGTATTTTTTGGTTTCTTTCCTTAGAAAAATGGATTTTTTGGAAAACTGGTTGTTATGGAAATTATTTTATATTCTATTATAAACTATTTTAAAGTGTTTTGTATAAATTTTTTTATATAAATGTTCTAACATGTTCTATCCTAGTGGAATGAGTAGGGAATTCATTTTGTTAAATCCTACTAAGTTTCATTACTCACCCATTCTTTGGAAGTTTGCTGATTTTATAGATATAATTTACCAGGACATAGGAAAAGGTAAATTATCACACTTATCTAGTGGTGCTTAATGATACTTGGGATGTTTTGTGGAGGATGGAGCATGGATAATGTTGGGATCATTTGAGTTTGTCTTTAGAGTTTTTCGGTTTTGTTGGTTTTGTCTTCCGCTATGTACTTGGTTGTTTTGTAGTCTTCCACTGTGGTACTCTTTTGGAGTCAATTTTGATATAAATGTTATCGATTTGAGTTTTATTTAATTTATACCATAATTCATGTGGTGGTTTACTTGGTTATGAAATTTTTGGTTGGTTGTTTTATTTTCAAATGGAAAATCATTACCCACTTGTTAATGAAGCCCTTGGTATTTATTTCCATCCTTTGGAATCTTGGGGATATCGCTTAATGCCAAGTAATGTTTCATCATCTTCTCAAGACAATGATGAGGGGCAAGATATTACAAGTGGTATTAGCTTGTTCATTCCTTGCATAACTAGTGGTCTTCAGTTCTCTTAGTATTGGAGTTGATATTCATTCGGGTCTATTCCTTGTGTCGGGTTGGTAGAAAGGAGTAGGATTGTTATGACTTTAAATGTATTGCTTAAAAATACATAACTAACATTTTTATGTTGAAATTAAAGTT
Organism: Viscum album; assembly: GCA_963277665.1. Taxonomy (NCBI): domain Eukaryota; kingdom Viridiplantae; phylum Streptophyta; class Magnoliopsida; order Santalales; family Viscaceae; genus Viscum; species Viscum album. The sequence goes on along the minus strand of OY728142.1, from coordinate 591,450,222 downwards.
ACCTAAGAGTTTGGTAAATAAGTGTTTTGGAGACACTTATATGAATTTGAATCTCATTGTCATGGGTTTATCCAATGAGACAAGCATGACATGAATTATAGAAATTACTTCCTACTAGAAGTGAATATTTCATTTTGAGTAATGATTTTTTTTTATTTTAGGTAAAAATATGTTGATTTTTGAAAAATTTTAAAGTTGTTTTCAAATGTGAGATTTTGAAAAGGCATGAAATGTTTATTTTAAAAATGGTATGATTTTCAAAAGAATGGTAAAAATTTCAAAAATGGTTGAAAATAGAAAATGTTGAATTTTAAAAAGAAATTTTGTGGTAGTATTTTGTAATATAATTTGAAATTATTAAGCCTTTAGTTGATAAAGAGTGGGAATTATGGTGTTTATTGCCTGTATAGAAAATGGAACCCAGTAGGCATCATAGAAACCAACCAGAAGAAGATGATGAGAATGTTGTTTCACCTAAGCCACAGGTGAACCAAAAAATGGTTTAGAGTATAGTCCAAGATTTTTAATCTACAGATATAGGGAACAGAAGGGATAAACCAAGGAAAGTAGATCATTTACTTTATTTCCAGAAGCAGAATCCGCCCATATTTTAGGGTGATTCGGAACCAGAAAAGGCATAGGTGTGGCTGAATAGGATGAATCATATCTTTAAATTTCATTGGCACACCAGTAGAGCTAAAATTCAATATGGTGACATATATGCTATAGGATATTTCATACCAGTGGTGGGATTTAGCTGTTCAAGCCAAATTGGACCAAGGAATTTCATGGGAGGATTTTGAAGAATTTTCTAACAAATAATTCAATCCGCACATGTTCAGAATTCATATAATGAAAAACTGTTTCATCTTGGAGTAGGAAAATATTTCTATCATTAATTATGAGGCTAAATTTAGGAATTTAGTCTGCTTTTCACCAGAGGTTTCTACTAGTGCATCCTTGAAGGCACAAATATTTGAATCAGGGATGAGGTAAGAGATTCACTCAAAGTTTATTGTGCTATGTAATAACAGATTATACAAAGATGGTAAATAGAGCGATGGTGGAATAAGGGGACATATAAAGATATATAGTGGGAGGAAGTATGTTGATACCTATAAGAAATAGTGGGAACTATAGTTCTAGGAACAAGTATAAGAGGGACACCTATTTCCAAGGTGGGAGCATGAATCAGAATTAGATGGCTGGATCAGTAAATCTTCCTCCAAAAACAAACATCCAGCCTTGATGTTTTCAATATGGTTTGTTTTACCGCATGAAGAGATAGTGTATGAAACCACCTAGATCATTCCATAATTTCAATCAGATGGTGCATCTTCAGCACTATTGTCACAGTGCTCCAATTTTGGGTGTTCGGGACACTTCTCATGTGTCGTAGGTGTCGTATTCTTTGGCAGGATGAGGGAATCAAAATACCTCTCATCATTAGAGAATATATATCCATGGTGATTCTAGTAATACCATGACTCCTCATGTAGGGAAATATCAACATGGAAATAAATAACAATGTGAAATAAGTAAGCATTTGTATGGAGTTGAGCAGGTGATGGTTGATGATCAGTCTAGACCATCAACGGTGCGAGGTAAAATACTTTTTAATTCTACCCTTATGAAATAGTTTTTTGATACAGGTGAATCCTATTACTTTATTTATTATCATGCTATTGATTTTATATGTTTCAGTGTTGAGATAATGACTTCTATATTAAAATTTTAAACTTCTCTTGGTCAAAGAGAATGTCAAGACTTTATGTGTAAATAAAATCCTATAACTGTTGATGGAGATGAGATAAAATGGGATTTATATATGATATAAATGTATGTATTTTATATAATCCTAGGTATGGATTGGATTACAATGTTCAAGGCTCACATCGATTTTTATACCTGTTGGGTTAGTTTTACGAGTGATGGTGGTGTTTAGTATCTCTTTAGAGAGGATAAAAATGTAAAGACAGGTGAAATGATATTATTTTCAGCAGCATTTGGAATGATCTTGTACTAGTTGGCAGTTTTTAATTTTTCATCGATGGAAGAGATCGAGGATAATAGTTTTCTAGAAGTTTTTTATCAGTTTCTAGATGTTTTCCCAAAAATTTCTTAGGGTTTCCACCCATAATAGAAATGGAATTTATGATTTATCTCCTTTAAGGTAATAATCCTATTTCCCTTCCACCTTATAATATGTCACCAACAAAATTAATGGAATTCAAAATACTGTTGGAATATCTAGAAAGCAAAGGGTTCATTCAACCAAGCACATCTCTATGGGAAGTACATGTCATGTTTGTGAAAAAGGTATATGTGAATCTTAAACTATGTTTGTATTACTGTAAGATTAACCAAGTTACAATAAAGAATAGATATCCACTTCCATTCATTGATGATCTGTTTGATCAATTGAGGGGAGCTCAGTGGTTCTCCAAGATTGACTTGCAATCAAGATATCACTAATTACGGGTTCAGAAGGAGGATATTCCAAAAACGGATTTCATAAGTATATATGACCATTATTAGTATGTGGTAAATCATTTCAATATTAATAATGCACCACCAATCTTTATGAAATTGATAAATTTTATATTTCAGAGATATATGAATTCTTTTATGGTGGTGTTTGTGGATGAAATATTTGTGTATTCAAGGACAAGGGTGTAGCATGAGAAACACTTGGCGAGAGTGTTGGTAATATCAAGGGATCATTAGTTGTATGCCAAATTATCAAAGTTTGGTTTTTGAATACAATAGGTATGTTTCCTTGGCCATGTAATCTTTGAAAAATGTGTTTCTGTGGATCCAGAAAATATAGAGTCTGTTATCTTTTGGAAACATTCAAATAATGTCTTTAAGATACACAGTTTCCTTGGTCTAACTGGTTATTACCAACACTTTTTTCATAACTTTTCATGATTGTACTCACCTATGAATTTTTTAACAAGGAATAAAGTTACATCCCAATGGGATGAGTAATGTTAGAATTATTTTGAAGATCTGAAATTTCGCCTTACATTATCACCTATCTTGATACTTCTAGAATCAGGACAAGGGTATGTGGTGTATTGTGATGATTCAGGATCAGGGTTGGGATATGTTCTCATATATAGAGACCATTTTGTTTCTTATAGATCAATAAAGATAATGTTTTATGATAATAACTACCCAAAACATGATTTGGAGTTAGCTATTGTAGTCCATGATTTGAAGACTTGGTGTCATTACCTCTTTGGTGAGAAATTCACTATGTTTACAGATCATAAGATCTTGAAACATATATTCTCACAAAGGGATTCGAATTTGAGAAAAATAATATGGACGGAGTATCTCCAAATGTTTGACTTTTACTTGATGTATACACTGGGTAAAGTATATATAGTGGCAAATGCATTAAGTATGAAGTCATATTATCATTTTTAAAAAGAATCTTTAGATGAGTGGTAGTTAATGTCAGTCCTAGAAAACATACACTTGGATTGTGAAAACTAAGGTGAAGTTGATTTTTTTCTTTCTAGTTTTGTTTGTTCCTGATTTAGTAAATGTGGTGAAATAGGAATAGACATCTGATGTATAATATGTGGCTATGAAGTCAAAACTCAATGGTGGAGAGACTATTGAGGGATATAAGATGGATGAGATTTTAGTGTTGTGGTTCAGAAATCAGATGGTTGTACCTATGGCTTGTCAGGAATAACTTCTTCATGCTTTCCCTTATTAGAGATGAGATATTTATCCTGGAACACAGAAGATGTATAAGGCATTGAAATTGTAGTTTTGGTGGGTAGGTATGAAAAGTAATGTGGATTAGTTTATTTCAATATTCTTAACTTGTTAGTAAGTTGATGTAGAGAATTAGCAGCCAACAGTTTTGTTGTAATATTCACCTATTCTATTTTGTAAATAAGAGTAGATAGCTATGGATTTTGTAATAGTTCTCCCAAGAATAGTTTAGAAACATTATTTCATATGGGTGATAGTGGATTAGCTCACAAATTTTACCCATTTCATCCCTATTTGTGAATCTCATACGGTGGAGGACTTGTCCAAAATCTATATCCAAGAAGTGGTAAAGTGGCATGGAGTACCAGTTTCAATAGTTTCAGATAGAGATATGAGGTTTGCATCTTATTTTAGTAAATAATTACAGAAATCCCTTGGGACTCAGTTGACTATGAGTATGGCGTATCATCCTCAAACAGATAGAAAATATGAAAGGATGATACAAACATTGGAAGACATGTTGTGGGCTTGTTTAATGGATTTTAGTGGCTCATTGGAAGAGCACGTACCATTGGTGGAGTTCTCATATAACTATAGATATCAAGCCTTGATACATATGGATCTTTTTGAATCACTGTATGGGTTTCCTTGTTGTTCTCCACTTTTTTGGGTGTAAATAGGCGAGAGATCACTAGTTGGGACGATCCTTGTCCAAGAAACAATATATGTGATTTAGTTGATCAGTAAATGGATAAAGATTACTCAGAGTCATTGAAAATCATATGCAGATCATCATCGAAAGTTTTTATCATTCAAGGTGAGTGATCATGTGTTCTTGAGGATCTATCCAAGGCTTGGAAATCATAATTTTTAGAAGTAGATAAAGTTATCTCCTCAATATATTGTCCCTTTTGAGATACTAGAATGGGTTGGTGAGGTGGAATATCGGATGGTGTTTCCACCACGGTCCAATGTTTTGTATAATGTGTTTCATGTATCTCAGCTGAAAAAGTATCAACTAGATCCTGACCATGTGATTCAATGAGATCACATTGACCTAGATCCATATTCTTTGTTGGTGTATGTGCCAATATGGATTTTGGATAGGAAAGATAAATTACTTCACATAAAAAACATTGGCCTAGTGCGATTTTTTTGAAAACATGGTCAAATTTAGAAAGAGGTTTAGGAAAATGAGAAGGAAATGAAAGACCAATGGCTAGATTTATTTTAGGGAAACAATCGTTTTCTACTTTATGATGATGGAAAGACCAATGGTGGGGATAATTTATCACCCTCTTTTTCAAGTAGTAACCCTTTATTTATGTTTTTAAGTATATAAAGTGTTTGGGTGAAGTTTGATCAGGTTTGGAAACCTTTTTTAATATTTTTGGGTATTTTATAAAGGTTCAAGGTTTGTTCATGGTTCGTGGAAACCATGTAAATCCTACAGAAAACTGTACACAATGAGATATATGCTAAGGGGAAGGTACATGGGTAGGCACATGGTTTTTCCAAACCATGTGGCCACCTAGGATAAACTGTGAATTTTTAGACACTAGGATTTTTCATAGTTAGCACATGGTTTTATATCCGTTCTATACAACTGTGAAAGGTTCATCCTTGAGATAGTGGTTGGTGTGTAAAGACCCGTAAATTTCAAGGAATTTTTTTCCTTATTTTTTCTTTGGGATTTTACGAGTACGCAGTTTCTGATGACACCTGATTCCGAGGCCCGGTGTGCCAGGAATCAAATTCCGAAGTTCAGCTCGGGTACGTTCATCAAAACGAACGAGCAGGTTTTTCTAACTTTTGAACCGGTGCTCGGAATCGAAATCTGAGGGCACCGATGAAAACCGCAACGCCGGTTTTTTCTTAAGGAGACTTTCTCTGGAGTTGCGTTTCCTCGGAAGGTGATGTTAAAAATGAATTAGTTTAATTAAAGAGTGAAATAAAATACGTGCTGCAATTTTATTTCTACTCTGTGTAATTATAACCTACGTATGGAAGTTGAGGTGGGACCCACTAAATCCTAACTCTTCTTGATAGGATATTAGTGAGGTGGTCCCCACAAGATCCCCACATTTTTAATTTCCTCAAACCTCCCTTAAAGTTGGAACCCCCCCCCCATTAATTTGTATCTCCTCCACATTAAATTATAAGCCAATAAAATGCCTCATTAATTGGACAATGCACGTTAATTAATTCGGTGAATTCAATTTGAATTTCAAATTAATATTGGCATGTGTGTGTGTGAATAAAAATAAGACAAGGTCTTATTTTATTGTTGGTGGATTTTCGTTGTGTAGAAAAGAGGAGATAAGTCTTGCGGTCTTGAAGAAAGTCTTCTTCCTTGTTGAAGAACACGAAGAACGCTGGAGCACCAAGGAGAGACGACGTGCCGATCTCTCCCTTATCTACAATAGGTGTGGGATGGAATCCTCTTCTTGAACGCTCGCCAACGCCGTCTTCGAACCACCCTTGCGACGCCGTTTTCCGCGACAATCCTCTTTCGACAACTTTTCAAGGTAGGGGTTTTAAGTTCAAATTTAATGGATTAAATTTGTGCCTTGCTTGTCGAAGTTGTTTTATGTTAATTTAGCCGCCTGTTATCAAATTAACAGGAGAAGGTCAGATCGCACAAAAAAGGCCGATCCTCCTCTCCTTGTTGTTGATCCTCGACGTGGTTTGGAACAATGGCGGTGCAGTGCAATGGCACCGTGCGAGAATGAGAATGAACGCAGCGGAAGTGCGCGACATCGTCGCGCCGTGCCGACGAAGCCTTAGGAAGCCACAACCAAGGACGGGTCGCGGCAGAGGAGCGCGACGCTATCGCATCGCGCCACAGCATCACGAAGGGCTATGGCAGGGGCGGGCCACGGCGGAGGGGCGCGACACCGTCGCGCCGCACCAGTCAGACAAGGCCGTGGCTTAAGGCCGCGGCGGTGCAGGGAGTGGCGGCCAGAACCGCCGGCCGCTGGCGCATGGAAGGCGGGACCCGCAGGGGATCCCGTAGTGGCACACCGGTCGGCCAACTCGGCCGGCCGTTTTCAGAAGATCCGGGGGTCGTAACACCCGTCTGGAAAAGTAGCGGGCCCCCACGTGGGGGGCCACCGTTACAAACAAGGGGTGCATCGTGCCCCCCCCTCCCGCGTCCGCTCGGCCAGCACCGAGCCACCCGGGCCAGACCGGCCGCACCGGGCCGTGCTGCCCGCGCCGGCTGGGACGGGCCGCGCCCTGATGGGCCGGACCCAGACCCGGGTCGGGTCGACCCGGTTCGAGCCGACCCAGGGGGTCTCGGGCCGGGTCGGTTCGGGCCCAAAACCCCATAAAAACTGACAGGTTCGTTCAAACGCCTGTAACATGGGCTACAGACCTCCGATCGATGCATCGTTAGTTGTGATAAGATCCTTAGATCGAGACGGTCGTTTTGGTATATTACAATAAAGGTTTTGAAAAAATTTGGGTATGGCCGGGTTGGTTCGAACACGATATCAACCGGGCCCTCGGAGCGGAAACGCCTTTAATTTGAGCTCCGGACGTCCGATTGACATGTCGTTGACTTTGTTGTTTTCCTCTTAGCGAGACGGACCTTTTGGCTTACTCCGCTCAAGGTTTGGACATAGTTGGAGTATGGTCGGGTTGGTTTTGACTTAAAAACCAACTGGACCCCTAGGACGAGAAAGCCAATAACTCTCAGACCAGGCGTTCGATTGATGCACCGTCTGTCATGTTGAGTTCCTATCGATGAGACAAAACTTTGGGATACATCAAATACGGACTACGTGTTAGTTGATGTATCGACCCCTTGGCTCGTGGAGCGGACTCTCCCAGAATTGAGCATGCTGTGTGCGGGAACCCTAGAGATGGTTGCAACTACGACGACGATGACGACTGTACTAAATTCCTCCGTGGGTTCGGTAGAAACGACGACTGTACTGAAATCCTCCATGGGTTCGGTAGTGACGACGACCGTACTGGGATCCTCCGTGGGTTCGATGGCGATGACTACTATTTTTGTATCCTTTGTGGGTCCGGCAGTACGTGACTACTGTTCTTGTATCCTACGTGGGTATGACAGTTCTTGACTCTGTACTTGTATCCTATGTGGGTCCGGAAGAGTAGCTGGTCTTGTATCCTTTGTGGGTCCGACAGAGTAGCTGGTCTTGTATCCTACGTGGGTCGGACAGCTTAGGTGAATCAGTGGGTACATCTGATCATCTCCATCGTCTTACGAAGAAGTATACCTGTGTGAGATGAGTCTTGACTTTCAATCATTATCTTCGATATGATTGACTTGCTATCCTAAGTGGATTGTATTGTGTTATACTGTGTGGATTGGTTGTACTATCCTGTGTGGACTAGATCGAACTTGGGCTCAGATGTTGGAGTCGAACTGGAATTGATGACTTAGGTATATGTATGGGCATATACCTAAGTAGTGTTGGTTGTTACTTCGTGATTGTATCTTTCCTTGTGGATTATCCTTTGTGGATTCTGGGAGACCTTTGGGGGTCTCGGGGTCCCTACTGAGTAGCGTATACTCACCCCTGAACAGGCTATGCCTGCACTACATTGTGTTGAATGTAGACGACGGACAACGCTGATCATGGTTGAGGATTTTGGAGCAAGTTGATACCTAGAGGTGGACCACTGGGCGGGACGTACACAGAGCGGACGGCTGGACCCGAGGAGGTGAGGAGGCTATCTGTACCCACCCTTCAGGTGGTATTTCCAGTGGACAGCTCGACATTGCTTCTTTACCTTTCAGTTGTTGTACTTTCTTTTCAGTTGTACTTTACTTCAGTTGGGTTTGTATTCTGGCCCATTTACTTTCCAGCACTTACAGTTTTACCCAGTTTTCTTAGTGTTTACTTCATCTTGCGTACTCTGTGGTATTTTTTTACTTTATAAATGCAATGCCTTCCCTTTTTTTATCGGGATTTACGCCTTTGGTGCTAGTCTCCAGCCCCTGGCCTATGGAAGACGGGCTTGGGGTAGTCCCGACACGGGTCCTGAGGACGAGTCGTGACAAATTGGTATCCGAGGTGTTCGGTTCTACCGCAGAACTCAGGACTCTGATATTTCTGCTATATGAAGCAATAATGTTAAGGGTATTGAGTGTGGTTATCAGTCTAGGGAGTCCAGTGTTGGTACGACAACAGACGTATCCATACACCAGGACCCTGAGTTCTGATTTCCGACTCAGTGCATGAAAATATTGATTGCATGTGTGTTTCAAAAGCTTTCTTTGTGATTACTTTGTGTCAACTCACCAGGTATACTGTTTTGACCGTGGAGCACCTGTTTCTTTTCAGGATGGACCCACGACGAAAGCCAGCTAGGGTTCCGAGATTTGTGCGAGACGACATCCCACCGAGCGACGAGGGCTCGGTGTAGGGCCCTTTTACAGCAGAGGCACCGGCGGTACCTCTACCCGCCGAGCCACCAATGCCACCAGCCCCAGCCGCTGAGAGTACACGTCACCTTAGTGCACTGCACGAGTTTTCGCGTCAGACACTGCACAGGTTCCGTGGGGAGATGAACCCTCAGGCAGCAGAGGATTGGATGGAGGCTGTAGTTCGAGTTTTCAGGTTAGTGGGGACACCAGCTGACCTCATGGTGATCCTTATAGTGAGACTCCTGCATGCAACAACAGGCAGATGGTGGAGCCTGATGCTCCTGGTGCACGACGAGGTATCTCTCCTTTGGTCGGACTTCGAGAGCCTCTTTCGCTCAGAGTTCATTCCAGCCACCCTCTATGCGGTGCGTATTCAGGAGCTACTACAGCTGTGGTAGGGAAGCATGACGGTAGCCCAGTACTCGGCGAGATTTACCGATCTATCGTGCTATTCGACGGACATGATATGAGACCCATTCTTCCAGGCCCAGACCTTCGAGTAGGGACTGAGGCATGAGATCAAGGCATCAATGTTCTCCCTCATCATTCCGACGCAGTCAGGAGTACTGGAGCGATCCCTTCTCATAGAGAGCTTTCTTGCTAAGATTACACCAGCAGAGAGACCTACTGCATGGTAAAACATAGCTGAGTCTTCTGCAGCTAGTAGTCGATGGATGTCATAGGGGTCCAGGCGGACTAGACCATCAAGGGGACGACCTTAGGACACTGGATCAGAGGTGCGAGGCACACGACACAGAGCCAACCTTTCGAGGAGCAGACAGTGCTACCCATGTGGCGGGTAGGGCCACATGGCTCGTGACTGCCCGAACCGCCGTGCAGAGGAGCATCAAACGGTTGAGGGACTACCTAGGCAGAGGCAGAGGGTCAACCGTGGCGGTCTGCCGGGAGCAGGCGGACGAGGCAGAGGAGCTGGCTGAGTAGGAGGTGGTGGGAAATGCTTTGAGGCTTTACCACCACCACCACTAGGAGGCCCACCCCGACCACAGGGAGCTGGCGGGCAGAGGCAGGCTCAGCTTCAGGAAGTGGAGGCCTACGACCAAGACACACCAGAGATGATTCGAGGTACTATCTGTGTCTACTCCACCCTTGCTGCAGTTCTTATAGACACAGGAGCGAGTCATTATTTCATTGCCGCTACCCTTGTTCGGAGCTCGAAGATTCCGATGGAGCCGTTGGCTCGATCCTTTCGGCTAGAGACTCCTACGGGAGAAGACTCGACGATTACGCACTGGTGACGGTAGTGTGAGCTTACTCTAGGAGGCGAGAGCTTCGGCTGGGATCTTCTAGTAGTGGCGTCGAGGCCTTACGATGTCATCTTGGGCATGGATTGATTATCTACAGTCCATGATCAGATCGACTATATTAGGTGAAAGGTGCGGTGTGTTCGCACCGATGGGAGCAGGTTCACCTTCACTAGAGAGAAGGGAGCCTTTGCAGCACAGGATGGACTCACGCAGAGGAGAGGACAGTCGATCACTCATCAGTTGGCTAGCCTCATCCTAGGAGCAGTTCATGTGTGGAGTCCGAGTTTTTCTGTATTGGTGGATCAGTATGCGGACGTATTTCCTGACGACGTTCCAGGACTACCTCCTCATAGATAGCTAGACTTTTATATTGACCTGTATCCCAGGACAACCCCGATATTCACTCCAGCATATCGGATGGCTCCCTCTGAGCTTCGAGAGCTACGAGTAAAGCTGGAGGACTTGCAGGGAAAGGGATTCATCCGACCCAGTGTTTCACCCTAGGTTTCCCCGATTTTGTTCGCCAAGAAGGTGGACGAGATCTTGTGACTATGTGTCGACTATCGTCACCTGAACCAGGTGACCGTGAGGAACAAGTATCTGCTACCGAGGATTGACAAACTCTTCAATCAGCTCAAGGGAGCACGATGGTTCTCGAAGATAGACCTCAGGTCAGGCTATCATCAGCTCAGAGTTCAAGACGAGGAGGTGTAAAAGACGACCTTCAGATGTCGGTATGGCCACTATGAGTTCTTGGTTATGCCTTTCGGCGTAACCAATGCTCCAGAAGTGTTCATGAGTCTCATGAACAGGATCTTCCAGCCTTACCTAGATCGATTTTTTGTGGTCTTCATCGACGACATATTGATATACTCGAATTCTAAGGAGGAGCATGCCTACCACTTTTGGGTTGTACTGGACACACTCCGAGAGCACCTGATTTACTGTAATCTATCGAAGTGTCAGTTTTGGATACGTGAGGTTCACTTCTTGGGACACATCATCTCTGAGGCAGGAGTTGCGGTGGATCCTACGAAGATCGAGGCAGTGCTAGGTTGAGAGCCACACAGGAGCGTGGCGGAGGTGCGAAGTTTCCTAGGTTTGGCTGGGTACTACCGGAGGTTCGTTCCAGACTTCTCCAGAGTTGCGGCACCACTTCCAGCTTTGAAGAAGAAGGGGAAACCCTTCGTGTGGTCATATAGATGTCATCAGAGCTTCCAAAAGTTGAGACATAGGTTGACCAGTGCACCCATCTTGAGGCTACCAGAGGAGGGAGTTGGGTACTTAGTCTACTGAGATGCATCAGGGACCAGACTCGGGTGTGTACTGATTTAGGAGTGGGCAGTGATCGCCTATGGATTACGACAGTTGAGGCAGCATGATCAGAAATACGTTAACCATGAACTGGAGTTAGCAGCAGTGGTCTTCGCTCTGAAGATGTGGCGACACTATCTCATGGGAGAGCGCTTTACAGTCTACTCTGACCACCAGAGTCTCAGGTACATCTTCTCGCAGAAGGACCTGAACCTGAGACAGTAGCAATGGCTCGAGTTCCTCCAGGACTATGACTTTTAGAAAGTCTATACTTCTAGAAAGGGGAATGTCGTAGCTGATGCTCTCTGCAGGAGTACGGGCATTCAGCTACTTGGGGAGGCGATAGAGTAGCTAGCCGCTTTGCAGATATCCTTCATGGATAGAGATGGAGCATCCTTTCTTCAGTCACTCACAGTCACTCCTCCACTTCTTCAGCAGGTCAGAGAGGCACAACATGGGGACGTTGACTGTGAGACGCAGCGTGCACAGATATCCTCAGGACAGGCACCTGATGGGTTCTCTATGGTAGGAGAGCATGTCGTCCTTTTTAGAGGACGTACAATGGTACCAGCTGCTTTACAGGAGGAGGTTCTGAGAGAGTTCCACACCCCCCCTTTAGCGGTACATCCATGAGTGGAGAAGATGTACCAGGATCTTAGGTGACAGTACTGGTGGCCGGGTATGAATAAGGGTGTAGCATAGTTCGTTTCTCGATGCCTCACCTGCCATCAGGTGAAGGTGGAGCACCAGGTACCAGCAGGATTGGTATAGCCCTTGGAGGTCCTGATGTGGAAGTGGGATGGTATATCTATGGATTTCGTGACTGGACTTCCATGTACTTCCATAGGTCACGACTCCATTTGGGTGATTGTCGACTGACTCACCAAGTCAGCCCACTTTCTACCCATCAGAGAGCAGGGCTCAGTGGAGATCTTGGGACACCTCTACATTCAGGAGATTTTACGGCTTCATGGTGTTCCATCATCTATCGCCTCCGATCAGGATGCTCGCTTTACTTCCCGACTTTGGAAGGGGTTACAGGAGGCATTCGGGACGCATCTACGTCTGAGCACCGCCTTTCACCCTCAGACGGATGGTCAGATAGAGAGGACCATTCAGGCTCTCGAGGGCATGCTCTGTGCATGTTTCCTCGACATTGGTCACAACTAGGAGGATCACCTACCCTTGGTCGAGTTTGTGTACAACAACAGTTACCACTCCACCATCGGGATGGCACCATATGAGGCATTTTACGACCGACCTTGCAGATCACCTTTGTGCTGGACAGACCCTAGAGAGTCAACACTTGTGGGACCAGAGATGGTCCAGGCCGCGACAGAGAAGGTCTAGGTCATCCAGGAGTGGATGAGGATAGCTCAGAGCCGAAAGAAGTCTTATGCTGACAGAAGGCAGAGACCACTAGAGTTCGAGGATGGCGACCGCGTCTTCTTGCAGGTCTCACCTCAACGTGGATTACAGAGATTTGGATGGGGAAGCAAGTTATCTCCGCGCTTCATCGGACCATTTCAGGTTCTCAGCAGGATAGGCGAGGTGGCTTATCGCCTGGCTCAACGACCTCAGTTGCACTGGGTGCACGACGTCTTCCACGTATCACAGCTGAGGAGATACGTGCACGACCCAACGCATATCATCGACCATGGGGAGCTAGACATTGATGATGGGGATACTTTTGCGGAGGTCCTGGTGGAGATCGAGGATCGACAGGAGTGGGTCCTACGTGGGCATTCTATTCCTCTAGTGCGCATCAGATGGAAGCATGGGAACCTCCAGGAGAGAACTTTGGAGTGGGAGTCTCATATGCGTGCTCAGTAGCCTCATTTGTTCTTCTAGTTTGTGTTGTATCTTTACGGGGACATAAATCCCTGAGGTGGGAGTAATGTAAAGACCCATAAATTTGAAGGAATTTTTTTTTCCTATTTTTTCTTTGGGATTTTACGAGTACGCAGTTTTTGACGGAACCTGATTCCGAGGCCCGGTGTGCCCGGAATCAAATTCTGAAATTTAGCTCGTGTAGGTTTAGTGAAATGAACGAGCGAGTTTTTTCTAAATTTTGAACCGGTGCTCAGAATCGAAATCCAAGGGCACTGATGAAACCGTAGCACCAGTCTTTGTGGGTATGGCAGTACGTGACTACTGTTCTTGTATCCTATGTGGGTCTGACAGTTTTTGACTCTGTACTTGTATCCTATCTGGGTCCGACAGAGTAGCTGGTCTTGTATCCTTTGTGGGTCCGACAACTTAGCTGGTATTGTATCCTACGTGGGTCCGACAGCTTAGGTGAATCAGTGGCTACATCTGATCATCTCCATCGTCTTATAAATAAGTATACCTGTGTGAGTTGAGTCTTGACTTTCAATCATTATCTTCGATATGATTGACTTGCTATACTAAGTGGATTGGATTGTGTTATCCTGTGTGGATTGGTTGTACTATACTGTGTGGACTAGATTGAACTTGGGCTTGGATGTTGGAGCCGAAATGGAATTGATGACCTAGGTATATGTATGGGCATATACCTAAGTAGTGTTGGTTGTTACTTCGTGATAGTATCTTTCCTTTGTGGATTATCCTTTGTGGATTCTGGGAGACCTTCGGGGGTCTCAGGGTCCCTACTGAGTAGCGTATACTCACCCCTACATGGGCTATGCCCGCACTACATTGTGTTGAATGAAAATGACAGAAAACACTGATCGTGGTTGAGGCTTGTGGAGCAAGTCGGTACCTGGAGGTGTACCATTGGGCGGGACATACATAGAGTGGACGGCTGGACCCGAGGAGCTGAGGAGGCTATCTGTACCCACCCTTCAGGTGGGATTTCCAGTGGACAGCTCGACGTTGCTGCTTTACCTTTCAGTTGTTGTACTTTATTTTCAGTTTTACTTTACATCAGTTGGGTTTGTATTCTGGGCCATTTACATTCCAACACTTACAGTTGTACCCAGTTTACTTAGTGTTTACTTCAGCTTGCCTACTCCGTGGTGTTTGTTTACTTTATAAAGGAAATTCCTTCCCTTTTTTTATCAGGATTTACGACTTTAGTGCTAGTCGCCAGCCCCTGGCCTATGGAAGGTGGGCTTGTGGTAGTCAAAACATGAGTCCCGGGGATGGGTCATGACATGGTGCATGATTATCCCACCATTTTTCTAACCATTCAACTAACCATGCATGGTTTAAAAACAATATCCACAAAAAAGTGGATATAGGTTATTTTTGTGTTATAACCCCCCTTTATTTCCCCATTTCAGCCCTAAATCAGGATTTCTACCTCTCAAATGTTAATAAATCTTTCCCCATTGATTTGGATCTAATCCTAAGACATTTCTTGGTGAATTTAATCCCGACTATCTCAGTAAGTCATCATTTAAGGTAGTTTTTTGTGGGTTTCCTTAGATCTACTTCTCTACCTCACTTGGTTTCTTATATCTTGTTCTATTTTGGATAGATCTAAGATTTTTTATGCCAAATATGATTATATTTGGATTTTTTATGATAAGGGAATAGATCTAAGGCATGTTTTTGGAGATTTATCTCGGTTTTATTGGCGTTTGAGTGTCATTATTTATTTTCACCATAAATCCTAAGGTGGGTGGATTCACTCTTGAATCCTCTATTTAAAACTTAAAGGCTTAGTTTCAAATTGTTTGTTTTGATTGGATTTTTTTGTTATTTTTTTGTGAAAATTATGTCAGAACCCTCTTTAGTGATGGTTTTTGAGTTTTTGGTGAAATTGTGGAATTTTGGAAAATGGTTGTGCAATGTGCCATATTTCTTAATTTTGAAATGTGAATTTTATGGATTTTTGTAAATGGTTTAATTGATATGTTATAAATAAAATGATAGATTTATTGAAATTTATTGAATTGGTTTGTTGAAATGGTTCTCAAGAAAAGGTTGGTCTTATTGAAATGGTATGTTTGAAAGGTTTTCAATAAAAATAAGGTTTTATTGAAATGGTTGAATGGTATGTTTTGGAATTGGTTCTTGTCAATGGTTTTATGTGTTCATGTGAATTAGAGAGGGATAAGGGTTAGAAGTCTCCCCCATTATTATTGGGATAGATAAGGGTCAAGAATTTTCCCTGTCAAAATGGTTCATTAAGTGAAGACTTATTGAAAAGATGACTCACCACTTGCGAGTAAAGGGAGGTCCAGGTCGCATGAATGTTTGGATGTGTGGATATGTGGAATGGAATTAGTTATTCCAAAATGGAACTTTCAGAATTTTTTTAAATTATTTTTCTGTTTCTTTCCTTGGAAAAATGGATTTTATTAAAAAACTGTTTGCTATGGAAATTGTTTTATGTTTTGTTATAAACTGTTTTAATGTGTTATATATATATATATATATATAAATGTGGTAACATGTTATATCCTAGTGGTGTGAGTAGGGAAGTAATTTGGGGAAAGTCTACTAAGTTTCATTACTCACCCCTTCTTTGGAACTTTGGTGAATTTGCATATATTATTTACCAAGAAACAAGAAAAGGTAGATTATCAAAATTCTCTAGTGGTGATTAGTGATACTTGGGATATTTTTTGGTAGTTGGATAATGGAGCATATTGGTAGCATTAGATTTTATCTTTGGAGTCTTTTGGTTTTGTTGGTTTTGTCTTCCACTATGTACTTGACTGTTTTATATTCTTCCATCATGGTACTCTTTTGGAGTTGGTTTTGATATAAATGGTATTTATTTTAGTTTTCTTTCATTGATATCATAATTCATGTGATGGTTTACTTGGTTATGACATGTTTGGTTGGTTGTTTTATTTTCAAAGGGAAAATAATCCCCCACCTATTAATGAAGACCTTGAAATTTATTTCCAGCATTTGGAATCTTGGGGATGTCTCTTAAGTCCAAGTAATGTTCCACCACCGTCTTAATCCAATGAGGAGGGTGGAATTTTACAAAGAAGGTATTGGAATGACCCTATCGTGAGTGGGAAGGCCGTGGTTGGATCTTGGTAAAATACTCTACCCTACATCTTTATGTATAGGTTCAAATATGGTATGAAAACCTACCTAAAGTCTTCTGGTATGGGTTGACATGTGTGGAATGAGATGAATGGTTCCCAATGATGGTTGTAGAAGTTATGGTCGAGTGTCTCGGTGGCCTGGTTAGCACATGAAGACTCAATATGCATGTTATTTTCTATCAATTATTATTATTGTGCATACATTTATATGATGGTGTATATTATAGAAACTTGGAGAGAACCTACTAAGATGTATTTATCAGACCATAGATGAGAACTATGGTGTGAATTTAGACCTTATATCTACTTTACAGGTCAGAGCACAAGTTGTGCAGTGGTTCATGATGGAGTATCTCAACATCTATTAGAGACAGGGTTTGAGGTGAGTCTTAAGGATAACAATAGATCCTCTTGATTATTTATTTGATTTTATTTTTATTTTATATATGTGATTAGTCCATTTGGTGATCTGCTGATGTATGAATGTATGTTTCTTCATGGTACATTTTTTATGGAATGAATATGTTTATTTTCTTCCACATAATTTGATTATTCACTGTGGATCATTTGGGTTATTTCCATTATTTTTTACTCCAATTTAAGGTTATATTCTACCAAATTTATGATTTAGTTCTTCAATACTTTTTGGTAGCCTATAGTGTACATGAAGGTGCATCTGAGGTCACGTTATGCTCTGAGCATGACACTGCTAAGTGGTCTCGGGCTAGGGAATGAAAAATGGAATTCAATTATATTTTCTTTATATTACTATTTAGGATATGGTAGAAATATAATAAGTATGTGTGAAATCTTGTGATGTACCTCATACTAGTGATTCATCAAAAAAATTATGGTGTAAAGTCCAGGTTACCTAGGTTGTGGGATTGCTATTCTTGGTTTTCTCTATTATGGTTGAAATGTTTATTTAAATATGATACATTTATTAGAGGTTTTTATTTATTGTTTTCACTATTGATCATAGTATAAATAGGACTATGTACATGAATAATTTTTAGTATGTACAATTCACATGAGATATGTGTTCTTGTGCATGATTAATTTCTTAGATGACTAGGGGTTAGGTTTTTTAAAGTATCGACAACTTATATGGTGTTTTCTTATATAACTTTTTGGTGGAATTTCACTCATCTTAACCATAATATTTTATTCTGATGCAGGTCATATATATCTTATGGTGAGATGTTCTCCAGTGATGGTTATACATCCCCTATGGGTAAGGTATGTATGGTGACCCATGGTGGGTCAGTTCAAGTATTGGAGTCCTTGAAGTGATCCAATGATGGGTATGAGTTTCCTTGATCACATGGATACCCCTAAGAGGATAAAGGAAATAAATTTTATAACTCCTTACACTTGATGTGTGGATCAACCTAATAGATTTTATTATCAAAATTATACCAGAAGTAAGGATCAGTTGGATACCTAGACTTGATGCACTTTTGAGTGGCATAATAAAAGCCTTGATATTATATTCAAGATTTTAGAATAATTCCTAGGTGGAAGGTGATTGTGCGATGGGACTTGGAGTGAATGAGATTCATTGGCCCTATTGGTATGAAAGCATCAAGGATTGCTTTTGGATATATATGATTGAAATGTGAGAGGATCATGGTCATTGATTTAGGTACATGAGACTAAGTTTGATGGAATGTGACTCATTGGTGCATGAGTCGAGTTGTGTGATTGATTTCTAAGAGAGAATACGTCCATTTGGTCTGGATGACATAAAGTTATATAGTGGGTGGGAACCTATGAGATGGTTCTTCCTTGGGAGGAGGAGAGTAAGGATTGGCATATATTTTCAGTAAAATAATTGATGTGTGAGGGAAATTACAAACTGCTTATGTGTGGTTCCCAATGGGTTGGTGGATGATCAAGAAGTTGTGTGGGTTCAAGGAATGATGGATTTTGTGAAATGATTATAGGCATGGTGGCCTAGAGTTTCACAGATGACAGGGGTTGACAGGACAGGTGAGAGTATATCAAGAAGAGAGGAAAATGTGGTATTAGGACCAATTTGGTGTTTATGATTTAACTCATATAGGAATGGGATGGTCACATCTAGTCATTCTATTCGGTAATATATGGTAAATCAGTTGTATATATTGGTTGTTTTGTTCAATAGGGTGATAATAAATATACACTTATGGTGGGTAGAATCTTATCGGTTATTGAGGTATGAACCTCATGTTAGAAGGGTCATGGATGTAGTGAGACTAGGTCGCAGATGATCGTTATGGATATAGGATTTCAATGAGAAAGTAGATAAAATTTTATCCTAGTTCCTTAGTGAATACTAGATTTTAGATTCAGATGCTGTGATGGAGAGATTTTGAGTCTTAGTATTGTGCTCGAGATGAAGTTCGGTATAATCCAAGAGTGAGTCGGATCATAGGCATGCCAGTGATCATGGGTGGAGTATGATGGTGGATTATTTGGTTAAGGATTCAACCATAGAATTACATTAAGTATTAGGTTTGGACTTTGGTGTGGGTGTTTGATGATTTTTTGAAACCTCTAGAAAATAATGCATTATGATTGAGTGATGTGATAGCATGTTAGTATGTGAGACTGAGCATTTTTGGGATAGGTTGAATAAAGGGGTATTGGCTTATGTTTTTTCGTGAAATTGGATGTGGTGGAGTGGAAACTTCATCAAGTGTATCAATAGTCTACTGGAAGGGCATTTTTAGTGGGAAAATCCTATGGTGGGGAGCACCAAGATTTGGGATCAACCTTTATGAGTGAATTCTTATAGCGGGGAGAATAATAATTATAGGGATTAATTAGTTGATGATGCTTCGATGTCTTAGGATATATGGGTGCAGTTAAGCACCGTCTTGTTTTTGAAAATAGTGATGAGCGAGTAACATGAATTTTTGTGAATAGTGCGACATGGTGTTCATATTTTCATAACAGAATCTTGTTCAACATTCATGGATAGAACACGATGAGTTAGTTGTGAATTGATAACCATGGTAGGTTGAGAGTGGTGGTTGGAGGACCACTGTGACTTCTCTAGGATAAAAATTGTCATGGTGAAAATTTTGTAACGAACTAAATCATTATTAATTTTGAAATTCATAGGGAATTTGAATTTTTGTCTCAAATCAAGATATGTTCCTAGAATTATGAAACAGGTAGGGATTCTGAGAGTTGGAACATCTCTAGGAGATGTTTTTGGATATGGTTAGAGTCACAATAAGTGTTTTGGGTACTCAGGTGAATGTCAAACGAAGTTGAGGTGACCCTTGGTTAATTTTGGTAGTAGGAAACCTATTGTACTATTAAAGGTGATGGGAACATCATGAAAAGCACTGAGTTGGTGACAATCATGCTGCAACAAACTGATCTAGGTCAAACCAACCTATCACTTGAGCCAGATCACCACAAGACCTGAGGTGTGTTCCTAACCACCTCTTTAATGACTCATATATTCGATGTATTATTTTGGGATATTATATGTAATATTTTCGATAACAGGAATTGAGATGGTGTATTATTCTGAGACCTAATTTCCCAAAATAAATGTTTGAAATATATTAAATAACATGCAAATATAGATTTCCTAAAAATATGGAATACCTATCGAACAAGGGCCTAAATCAGAAATCTGAGGACACTGTTGAGTTTAGAAAATGGGTTTTACCTTAGGTATGATATAAAATTTATCATTGTGGGGAGTTTTTGAAAAATTCATCATGGGTTCAGATAACTAAAATAAATTTATTTATTTTTATTTTATTTTTTTAACACAGTGACCGAGTTTTCTATAAATCCATGGTTATAGATTTTGTCTTAGGGTTGGATGCTAAACCCTAGAGACCTAGAGACTTTTGGTGGAGATTGTTCTTAGGGAATGATGATGGATCGATACCGGATCATGGATCATTATGCCAATGGAGTTCTTTTATATCATTAACAACAACAACACAAAACCTTTCTTCATCAATAATCGATCCAAAATCCAGGTAGGATGTTTTATTTTTTGTTTTCATCACATTCCTCAATCCCATAAGAACATGAATAAATTCCAAGAATAGAATTGATAAGCACATCATCCGTATATTTAAATTTATGGAATTATATTTGTTTATTGTGTTTTATTCCTCTTGATTCGTATTTTATATGATAATGAATTGAGGATGAACGAACAAAGGCTGAGGTTTGTTCCTCACATATTATGGATTTTTGTTTTCTCCCCACATTTCATTATAAAATTATCTCCAAAATTTCCTTTGGCCCATGGTTGATGAAATACACGATATTTGATCATTGTGTGATTGTTATTTAGCACAATAGATTGATATCATGGGTGCGGTTCATGATCGATGGTGCAGTTGAGGTGCATTGAAGACGGTGGAATATCATAGGTAAATCGTATGGATTTTCAGTTCTCGTTCATCATATTTTTTTAATACATGGTGAATGATTGTCTCTAAGGATTGTTTCTTGAGCAGATCTATGCCTAGATTTCATCCAGCAATGATGCCAAGGCTCGACTGACCCCCTGATCTACAGATTTTGGAAAGGGATTCATCTCCAGTGACATGCAGGATAATGTGGAGGAAGATCCTATGACATCATAAAAATCCTAAGTTACATGGTGTGTAATATGGCATTACATGGTGTGTGGGGCCCCAGGTTGTGGTACTAGGGTTTCAGCTAGAGTTAAATATCACATGTCACGTGATATGGTCACACACCATGTGACCCCTCCATAACGGGTCGACGTGTACCTTGTAGGGTACACAAACATGACCAAGAGTACTCATGAATAGTCACATGACATACTTAGACATGGACATGGCCAGGTGTACACAACATGACTAGTTTTACATGGGAATTTCCAGGTGACACTGTCAGGGTGTTTGACAACCTCTATATGTCATGTGTGTCACTCGCATGCCATGTATGTTGAGGTTTACATGACATGTGAAGCAACACCATAAGGGAAGATCCAGGTTGAGTGATACACATTATGCAACTCACTTACATGTCGTGTATGCCCTTAGAGATGTCTTGGAGCTCTTCATATCTTCAGTTCAGACTAGTTTCATTTGATTGGTTTTCCCCTTGGTCCCTTACCTAGAGGGTAAAATGAATTGTTACATCCAAATATAAGGATTGTGATCCCCTCTAGAGGTTGAGTCTCTGATATAGTTTTTGGTGTCCCTTCGTGAGATTGTAGTGTGATCCTCTATCTTCTTTATACCTTATGTGGAGTTTGTGGAATCAGTGTTACCTCCTTGAGAAAGGTGTTTATCCTCCATATAGAAGGACATATCAGTATGGTTTGTAGTATCATTATCATATGATCCCCTACATAGTAGGTTGATCCATATTGGGTTCATGGTTTCCCCCAGTGGTTTTGGGTGTGACCCCCTATCTATGTATCAGGGTATTCTGAGACCAATGAGATTTCCTGGGTGGAAAAAATGATCTAGACCTCTTCGATGAGATTCTCCAATGATGGAATGGATCATGGAGTGGATTCTCCTAGAACAAGAATTGTTTTGAGTAGAATCATGTGGCTAGAAATTGGTTGTGACTTCCTGGCGGTGTGGTGTCCATCCTGATTATATCTAAGTGTTTTCTATTATACATTGATCATTATATCCTAGTATTGAGATGACTATACTTGATACCTTATGTTTGGTGTTTTAATGGTTTCCTGTTCGGTATTTTTATACTCACCCATTCATGGGATCTGCCCGCACATGTTGTGTCTTGTACAGATGATGGGCCTTTCGACAGTTTACAAGGAGGATAGAGAGCGGGTGGAGCATAACTCAAGTTTGGCTGATCGAGGTGGTTTTCATGTGATTTTTTTATCATAGTCCTCTCCCTATGAGTAGGTTGGACTCTTTACTATTTTGGTTGGTCTTGTATTTGGCCCCTTTTTTGTTTTTAGTACTTTACTATCAGAATCAGATTATGTGATTATAGATGTATTCATGCATTTACATTTCATCATTGTATGGGCTTAGATATGTGTGTGTATGTACAGGTAAATTATAATAATGTCTCCCATTTGTGAGATAATACTACTCAGTGCTGGTCACCAACCCCTAGCTTATTGGAGGTGGGATTGAGGTAGTCATGGGTTAGACCTTGATGGATCGGGTCGGGATAGAGTGGTATCAAAGTAGTTAGTTCTACCTTAGGACCAGATTTAGTGAGATTGGTTTGGGGCAATAGTGTTTAGTGTTTTGAGTTCGGATTTTAGTACAAGGACTCTAGTATTGGTACGGTGGCTGACATATCCATACACCATGACTTTGATAACCTACCTTTTAACTCATTACATGTAAAAATTGGTTGTAGGGAAAACATTTTTAAATGCATCATATAGAAATGGATTGTAGTTTCCATGTCCTTCTTGAGTCAGCTCCCCAGATATACTCTTTGATTGTGGTACATATTGTTTTTTTCAGGATGCCTTTGTGAAGAAATCCACCAAGATTCCACTACTTGATAACAAGGATGATCTTATAAGTGAAGAGACATCAATACAAGATCATATGCCAGAGATAGAACCTATGTAACGTCCCGGTTCTGGAAGCCACCCAGAGGCGCCCCATACCCAGTTGGTCACATGGCCTCAAGTGCATTTCCCCAAATGCCATAGGCTGCCAACTAGTAGCAAGGGCCTTGGTGTGATAGTGAGGAAACTATACCCTCATTGGCAGAGTAACACAGTGGAAGAGAAGAAAATACATAATAGCCGAAGCAGTAAATATATCAACAACAGTAATGACAAAAGACTGGAATAACAAACAACTGGATCACATATATATATAATGATGCACGATACATATGTATAGGAAAATATCCAAACAAGTCACAATGATGAATGAAAATAGTACTAGACCAAAGTACAAAAGAAATAGATAAACAACTCCACAACATCTCAAGTCTAAGCTTGGTTCCATGCTCTCCAGCTCTATAACAAATCAAGTACTTGAAGTAGAAGGGCGCTTTCTCCTATCTATACCTGCAACAATATATTCTGTTTGGGCCCAAAAGCATGTCCCAAATAGTGTGTGAGAATAAATCATAGTATGAACCCACCCAAAGATCTGTGACTAATAGTCAGTGAATATATGGATGGTAAAAGTATAGAAGCACTAAATAAGAAAGTACTCAGCAGAACAACTCCACATATAAAAAGCAACTAATCAGGCATGGTAACCCTCTTGTAAGTGAACACAACCTATCCCCTCTGGTTCAGTTATATAAATATATAAATACTCTCTAAGGAATCATGCACAGTCAATTCCCCTTATAGTCAAAAGTAATTCAAGACTCTCTGAGAAAGCTCACACGGTCAATTCCCCTTATAGTTTAAGGCCAGTTAAGGAATCTCTGAGGAAGCTCACACGGTCAATTCCCCTTATAGCCCCAAGGTCAAGGAATCTCTGAGGAAGCTCACATGGTCAATTCCACTTATAGCCCAAAGTGGTTCAAGTAATTAAAATAATCTCTGAGAAATCTCATACGGTCAATTCCCCTCATATTCTAAAGTGCTCAAAGACTCTCTGAGGAAGTTCACTCAGTCAATTCCCTGTATAGTCTAAAGTGATCAAAGACTATATGAAGAAGCTCAATCGGTCAATTCCCCTTATATCCTACTACACCAGGTTCTCACGGTCCTATGTAGGTTAATGAGCATAGAAATGAAATATGGACAAAGTAAACCTGCAGAACTACTTGGATAACCAGTCTATAGCATGTCAAGCATGTCAGAATACAAACACTCCACCCTACAGCACTAGGCATGGAAAAAAGGCAAGGCAGCCAAACAGATAAGTAGACCAACAGTCGTAAATAGAACATGCATGGGAAAAATATCCAAACATTTCAAACAACCCTATTCATATCCAATTAACCTCTACACAAGCATACAATCATGGAAGGTAATCAAAAGGGGTAAAACAGTAAACACGCAATACCCTGTTCAAGGGTATTGGTGAAAATTGCACATAATACTCAAATAATTTCAACAGAAAGGCACAAAAAAACTACCTCAGCATTGGGAGATCGATATACTCTAGTGCCGGGCCTTGGATCAACCTAGAACACGGTAGATCTACAAAAAAGTCTGAAATATTCTACCCAAAAAATCTCACGAGAGAGGAGAAATTAGTAGATGGAACTCTAGGAGAAGAGAGAAATCACCAATGAGATTCCAATGCATCTGACGGTGTTCGATTCAGAGGACGGACTCTCTCCTGGGGACTCAATGAAGATCTGTGGCTGTACGAAACTCCTGGATGAAACAAACAAAGAAGGGAGTGTTTCTGTCGATTAGACGCAACCCCAGTGCGTTTAATGAAAAAAAATACACAACATGTACTTTTGGAGTACACGGCGTGTATTTCAATTTCTATACTCCAATTTATGCGGCCTCCAGGTCACCCCACATGGCCTTGTGCATGGACGCTACATGACAAGCACCTGGCTACCAGCGGTAACCGAATACACGACATGTACTCATAAAGTACATGGAATGTACTTCAAAAATTTCCAAAATTTACTCTTTCTCTTAAAAATGGCCCGAAAAGGAAAAACATACCTGAAAATAAGATCTGGGTTCTTACAAACTTTCCCCCTTAAAGGAATTCATCCCCGAATTTCCCTAGCATGGTATAGAAGAAGAAACCTCAAACAGTTCTGGCCACTGTGCTCATACATTCGCCTCCCTCTCCCAAGTCACGTCCTGTACCTGCCCGTGCTGCCATAGCACTCATACCAGAGGAACATACTGGCCACGAAGAACCTTTGTACTATGATCAACAATCCGGATAGGATGCTCCTCGAATGACGCATACGCTTCGAGCTCAACCTCCTCGGGTGGAAAGACAGGAGACGAGTCTGAAAGGTAACCTCGAAGCTGAAAAACGTAAAAAATGTCGTGCATAGCCCAGTACCTCTGGGGTAACTGAAACCAATAGGAAACCTGCCCAAATCTATCCACAACCTCAAACATCCCAACGTACCTCATCGAAAGCTTACCCTATCTCCTAATCCTATTGTGTCCTAACCTCGGTGTGACACACAGGAAAACCTGATCCCCGAACTCGAACTCTAGAGGTCATCTCTACTGATCAGCATAATACTTCTGTTGATACTATGCAGTAGCCATCCTCTTTTGAATCAACTCTATCTGCTCTGTGGTCTCCTGAACAAGATGAGGTCCCAGCAAAGCTGCCTCTCCTGCCTCCAGCCAACATAAGGGTGATCGACATGGCCTACCGTACAAATCCTTATAAGGTGCCATCTGAATAGTTTCATGAAAACTATTATTGTAGGAAAACACCACAAGAGGTATATGTTTTTCTAAAGAACCTCCAAAGTCTAGGATTCATGCTCGGAGCATGTCCTCAATCACCTAAATTGTACGCTCGGATTGGCCATCTGTCTGGGGGTGGTAAGCTGTACTCAAAAGTACCTGTATACCCAAATCCTTCTAAAGCCCCTGCCAGACTTGAGAAGTAAAACATGCATCCCTGTCTGAAATAATGGAGTGTGGAACTCCATGTGGACACACTGCCTCATAGATGTACAACCATCCCAGCTCATCACCACTGAAGGTATCCTTGATCGGAAAGAAGTGGGAAACCTTAGTGAGTTTTTCAATGATAGCCTAAACTGCATCATTCCCTCAAGGTGACTTTGGCAACCCTGTTACGAAGTCCATCACGACGTCATTCTACTTCCACTCAGGAATGGGTAACTGCTATAAAATCCTTGCTGGCCGTTGATGCTCTGTCTTCACCTGCTGATAGGTGGAACACCTTATTATGAAACCAAAAACACCCCTCTTCATACCTGGTCACCAATACTGACGGTGTAGATCACGATACATCTTAGTGACACCAGGATGAACTGCCCAAAATGAGGAATGAAAATCCTGCATCAACTCCTCACATATGTATGTTGGCACCCATACACGCCCCTATAAATGAAAGACCTCATCCTCACCTATGGTCCATCTAGGAATAGGGTCCTCTCTTGACACACTTTCCCACAGGACTAGAACTTCAGAATCTAATAGCTGCCTCATTCACACTCGATCAAGAAGAGTAGAGGTAACAACTACAGAAGAAAGAAACGTCCTCCCCTGACTATCTTGCACCTCCAAATGCATCTTAGAGAACATGTCCATAAGCTTCCACTCACTATTGGCCTCCTGAAATTCCTATATTTGAGTCCTCCTGCTCAACGCATCAGCCACTACGTTGCGTTTCCTAGGTGTATATGCAAGATCAAAGTCAAAGGACTGAAGTTATTCGTCCCACCTTTGTTGTCTCAAATTCAGATCACGCTGAGTGAAGATGTACTTGAGACTCTTGTGGTCAGTGAAAACCACAAAATGCTCTCCCAGAAGATAATGTCTCCAAAAGCGTAAAGCATGGAAAATAACAACTAACTACATATTGTGCGTTGGGTAATTCCTCTCAGGTGGCCTCAACTGCCAAGACCCGTACGCAACGACTCCATCTACCTGCATAAGCACAGCTCCCAGCCCAATACCTGATGCATAACAATAAAGATTATAGATCTTGACTGGTTCTAGAAAGACTAGTATCGAGGCTGAAGTCAACCTCCCTTTCTGATCCTGAAAGGCTGACTCACAAGAATCTGACCATAAGAACTTTGTACCCTTCTTAGTCAAACCCTTCAGCGGTGCTGCTAGGCGTGAAAAGTCTGGTATGAAACGTCTGTAGTATCCAGACAACCCTATAAAACTCCACACCTAAAATATTTTCTTAGGATTCTCCCAGGAAACTACTACTCTCACTTTCTCCGGGTCTACTGATACTCCAGTCACTGAGATAACATGACCCAAGAAGTGAATCTGATTCATCCAAAAGTGGAATTTTGAGAGCTTAGAATATAAATGATGCCCTATCAGTGTAATCAAAATGATCTCAAGATGGGTAGCATGGTCATGTCGAGTGTGAAATTACAACAAGATATCATCCATGAAGACCACAACGAAAGAATTCAAGTATGGATAGAACACTCGCTTCATCAGTTCCATGAAGATTGCAGGCGTTTTTGTGAGATCGAACAACATAACCACATACTCGTATAGACTATACCTACTCCGAAAGGCCGTAAGAGGTATATATGATGGTATAACATGAAAATTATGGTAACTGGACCTTAGTTAAATATTTTAGAACACTCAGGCTCCTCAAAGCTGATCAAAGAGATCATCAATCCTTGGAAAGGGATATCTGTTCTTGACTATCAACTGATTCAACTACTAATAATCCACACAAAGCCTGAGGGTACCATCCGCCTTGTTCGCAAATAGGACAGGCGAACCCCAAGGAGAAGTATTGGGTCAGATGAAACCCTTTTCCTACAAATCCTCTAACTATTTCTTGAGCTCTTTCCACTCAGGTGTAGCCATCCTGTAAGGAGGAATGGATATCATTGCCGCTCCTGGCACTAGCTAAATAGAAAAAGTATACCTCAAGCTCCAGAGGAAACCCTGAAAACTCCTCTGGAAATACATCTCTGAAATGATCCACCACTAGAGGAAAGTATAACTATGCAGTCCCCTGGTCATCTAGATATAGACTAGAAATCGGGGCTGTAACTGCTCCCAACCCATGATTCTCTGGACCCGATCTGCTCGCCTAGACATCCCATTCGCCCTTATAAAGAAACGATACGCCCTCTGGTGATGTGAAACTCACCCTGAAACGATAACAGTCAATGACTACCTCGAAAGGAACTAACCAGTCCATTCTAAGAATGACATCATATCCAGTCATCTCTAGGACATAGAGGTCACATAGGAAGTGACACCCACCAACCTCTAGAGGGAACTCCTTGCACTAACATACACTAGCCGTTCTAGTCCCCAAAAAAGTGTCTAGCATCAAGATATCAGTAGAAAGAAAGATTCAGAGACCAAGGCTATCCACAACATCAAAAGATATAAATCTATGGGAATCCCCTATATTGAAAAGGGAAGAAGCTAAAACTGAGGCTACTAAGATTGTACCTCAAACTGTAGAGGGTCCGGGATCTTTCTCCTACTAGGTCTACTCCACTACAAAAGTCTGGCCTGTACCACAGCCCTGTGACCCTGCCTAACCACTTTAAGCTGATCCACCCTAGTGTCGCTGAAATCTCGGTGACTGAACACCATGTCCATGACCTCCACCTTGGTCTGAATGGCTGGAAGAACTTCAATTCCTTGACTGGTGAGAAACTGGTGGTGCTTCTTCTGAACGCAGAGTCATAGAAGAACCCCTGTCACTAGCTGCTGGTGAGAAGATCTGACAGAAGTGCTGAAGGTGACCCATCTTGCTGCAATATCGGAACTCCATTGGGTCTCTCGGGCAACTTGGCCTCGTATGCCCACCCTTCCCGCCCTGGTAGCACACCACCTGGATACCAGAATATGCATCTCGCCTACTCTAATATCCTCAGGCAGTCTCACAGCAGCGCTTCCTGCTATCAGTAAGAGTAACAATAACTCTGGGTGATGAACCTCCCTAGCTCACAACTCCAGAATCCCTCAGATTATGCTCTGTAATCAATTCTTGGTTGATGATAGAGGATATCAAAGTCAACCTGAAGATGTTCACCTGAGATCAGATATCGTACCTCAGACCATCCTCAAACTTCCATTCAAGGAACAACTTATCTCCTCTTATAGAGGGTGTAAATCTCTTCAGCTTGGTGAAGAGAGAGGAATAATCCATAATAGTAAGAGTACCCTACTCCAGACTCATGAACTCTTGGGCTCGATCGGCCCTCAAGGTCTCTGGATAGAAGTAATTGTATAAGATGTGCCGAAACTCATCCCAAGCCATATTCTTCTGGCGTCCCACCTATGAGATCACATCCCACCACCTCTTGGTGGAGTCTTGAAGCATGTAGGTAGTGAGATTCACCCTCTTCTTTGGAGGCATCTCCAGATGCTCGAAAATTGTCAGTGTGGCTTCTAGCCATGACTCCGTAGCCTGGGGTCCTCCATCCCCTGAGAAAGTTAGAGGATGATACTGCTGAAAGACCCACGTCAAATCTGCCATCGATGGGGTAGAAGGCAGTGCTCCCTGAAAGGTATACATCAACCTCATGAAACCCTCTCTGAACTGTGAATCAACACCTATGTCAGGTACAATTTCTGGTTCCAAGGCTGGAACAACTGGAGGATCCATAAGTAGTCCCTGATCAGCCATGTCTGACATCTTATCACTGTACTGTAACTGGCGGACAACCGGAGGACGTCTCAATGGAATGAATCTACAAGGTTAATGCACACCTTAGATCAGGATTAATGGGGGCTGAAACAAATAAGTGTAATATGGGAACATGAGAAAGAAAGAACTCAAGTTTAACAAAACATGACTACACGGCATGTATAAACCCTACATGGAATGTTCCATTAAGTCATTTACATGGGCGCGTCTACTCCTACCTAAACTGGTCGTGTAACACCCCTTAAACACGGCATGTTGTCTTAACACATGGCGTGTACTTGAATCCTCTTACCCTACCTGAGTCCTTCTACATGGTTAAGCCACACGACTCTCCTAATACAAGACTACACGGCGTGTTCACATTAGACACGGTGTGAACTAGACAAACTTCACCTATCCCGTGTTGTTAGTGACACGACCTGACACACGGATCACACTACACGACATGTTCAAGGAGGACACAGTGTGTGTGTGTGAAAGGATAACACCGACCCGTGTTGTTAGTGACATGGCTGGGTACCTGGGTCAGACTACACGGCATGTTCAATCCTGACACGATGTGTATAGCTTAAGGTTTATCCATCCGTGTTGTTAGTTACATGGGCGGACATAGGGTCAACACTACACGGTGTGTTCGACATGTACACGGTGTGTTCCCACCAGAATTTCCCCATCTCGTGTCTCTTCCCACACAGACTTTAACACGGTTAGAGACTACATTGCATGTACATAAATTAAACGGTGTGTACTTAATAAAAACAGTTTCTTCCAGAACAGAAGAACACATGGAATGTACTTAACATTACACGACGTGTATTTTGGGTTTTTTTCCGTATATTAAGCCTCAGAAACTACTCCGGAACCCAAAAAAACATTGAAACGAACATTAAAAGTGCGAAATTCCGATCTGTTAGGGCCCATACTCCCCGCGAATCAAATCTTGGCATCTTATACATATTATAAACAAGGATAATAGTGCAAATATCTATCAAATTTAGGTCCATGAGGGCCCATGACACCTTAAGAACAAAAATTTGGCATTCATTCAAACAAAACCTTTTACAAATGATACCTTACCAAACAGAGGTATTTTTATCAAGGCATCTATCACAACAATATGCATATTCTACACAACATATATCACAACAACATGCAATCACTAATGCATCCTAGATGACACGACAAGAATGCATGACATGTGATTTCTAACAAGTGCCTATATGATGAATGAGATGGTGTACACTCATCTCATCGGGTTGTGATAGAAATAGAACCTCAATAACATCAACGGTAATAACAAAAAACATGTGAATCACCCAACAATGAAAATAAAATCAACTGTAAAGTTGAAAAACCAGAAAAATTGAATTAAATGAGGTAGATTGGTTTTTTCCTGTACACAGGTTAGCTAATCCCAGGCACAACTTATTACCAAGTACATATTTCTTCCTATTCCTGTCTAAAGACTCAAAATAGTAAGTCAAGAGAAAAGAATTCCTATGATACCACTTTGTAACGTCCTGGTTCCGGAATCCACCCAGAGGCGCCCCGTACCCGGTTGGTCACATGGCCTCAAGTGCATTTACCCAAACACCAGAGGATGCCGACTAGAAGCGAGGGCCTTGGTGTGATAGTGGGGAAATTATTCCGTCATTTGCAGAGTAACACAATAGAAGATAAGAAAATACACAATAGCGAAAGTAGTAAATATATCAACAACAATAATGAAGAAAGACATGAATAACAAACAACTGGAGAACATATATATAAAATGATGCATGATACATATGTCTAGGAAAATATCCAAACAATTAATAATGCTGAATTCAAACAGTACTTGACCAAAGTACAGAAGAAACAGATAAAAATCTCCACAACATCGCAAGCCTAATCTTGGTACCATGCTCTCTAGCACCACAACAAATCAAGTACCAGAAGTAGAAGGGCACTTTCCCTTATCTATACTTGCAGCAATATAATCTATTTGGGACCAAAAGCATGGACCAAACATGGTGTGAGACTAAATCCTTATAGGCAATCACCCAAATATATGTGCCTAACAGTCAGTGAATATATGGCAGGTAAAAGCACAGAAGCAGTAAGAAAAAAAGTACTCAGCATAACAACTCCACATATCAAAGAAAACTAATCAAGAATGGTAACCCTCTAGGAAGTGCACACAACCTATCCCCTCTGGTTCAATTATATAAATATATAAAGACTCTCCAAGGAAGCACGCACATTCAATTCCCCTTATAGTCAAAAGTAATTCAATACTCTCTCTGGAAGCTCACACGGTCAATTCCCCTTATAGTCTAAGGTCAGTCAAGGACTCTTTGAGGAAGCTCACATGGTCAATTACCCTTATATCCCCATGGTCAAGGACTCTCTGAGGAAGCTTACATGGTCCATTCCCCTTATAGCCCCCAAGTGGTTCAAGTAATTCAAAGACTCTCTAAGGAAGCTCATACATTCAATTCCTCTTATAGTCTATAGTGTTCAAAGACTCTCTGAGGGAGCTCCCTTAGTCAATTCACCGTATAATCTAAAGTTCTAAAAGACTATATAAGGAAGCTCACTCAGTCAATTCCCCTTATAGCCTACTGCACCAGGTTCTCATGGTCCTGTGTAGGTCAATGAGAATAGAAATGAAATATGTCCAAAGTAAACATACAAAACTACTTGGATAACCAGTCTAAAACATGTCAAGCATGCCAAAATACAAAAACTCCACCCTACAGCACTAGGCATGAAAAACAGGCAAGGAATCCAAACTGGTAAGAAGACCAATGGTTGTAAATAGAACATGCATGGGAAAAACATACAAATATAAAAAATAACCCCATTCATATTCAATTATCCTATACACAAGAATACAAGCATGGAAGGTAATCAACAGGGGTAAAACGGTAAATAAGCAATACCACGTTCAAGGGTATTAGTGAAAATTTCACATAATACTCAAAGACTTTCAACGGAAAGGCACAAATCACCTACCTCGATGTTGGGAGATCGATATACTCTGGCGTCGGGCCTTGGATTGACCTAGAACGCAGTAGATCTACAAAAATGTCTAAAACGTTCAACCCACAAAATCTAATGAGAGAGGATAAATCATAAAATTGTGATCTAGGAGAAGAGAGAACTCACCGATGCGATTCCAATGCACCTGACAGTGTTTGATTCAGAGGACAAATTCTCTCCCGGTGACTCGTCGAAGATCTGTGGTTGTACGACGCTCCTGGATGAGACGAACGAAGAAGGGGATGTTTCTGTCGATTAGACGCGACCCCAGTGCGTTTAATAAAAAAACAAAATACACGGTGTGTACTTTTGGAGTACATGGATTGTACTTTCCATTTCCATATTCTGATTTAAGCAGCCTCCAGGTCACCCCACACGGCCATGTGTATGGCCGCTACATGGAGAGCACCCGGCTACCAGCGGTAATCGAGTACATGGCATGTACTCATAATGT
The DNA here is from genome assembly GCA_963277665.1 of Viscum album. NCBI lineage: Eukaryota > Viridiplantae > Streptophyta > Magnoliopsida > Santalales > Viscaceae > Viscum > Viscum album. The sequence continues at coordinate 591,416,779 of OY728142.1, read as the reverse complement.
ACACGGCGTGTACTTTGAAAATTTCCATAATTTCCTCTTTTTCTTAAAAATGACTAGAAAATGAAAAACATACCTAAAAAGAAGATCCGGGTTCTTATAACCTCTGGGTAGTTTACCATCTATACCACCACCCATTGAGAAGTAGCTAGTTCTAGTAGTACCGGTTGAGGTTGCATGCAGGCTGAGTACACTATATGAGTTTCAGAGGTTGTTAAATCCCAAGTTTTCTGGATGATCCATACCCCCCGGGTGGATAAGTAATAGATAGAGGTGGTCACTCATTTTTTCCACCTTATGAGGATGCCTAAAGATCATATGGCGGTCCTCATGGTGAGTTTTCTTTAGGGATCATTGGGGTGATAGTGGAGCTTAGTGACCCACTCACATGAAGAGAAAACACTATCTTAGTCAAAATTAGAGCATCAATTCATAGATAAGTTCTATCCAAACATGTTGAAATCAGTGCACACATGGGAGATTCTGTATTTTTAGAAGGGTAGTTTTTCCATGGAGGAGTACTTAGTGAGGTTTACTGATCTCTTGTGATACTCCATGGATAAATTTCTAGATTCATTCTTCAGATATCTGGAATTTGAGAATGGTTTATGATGGGACATCAAGGCTTAAGTGGTATACCTTTTCATCCCCATTTATTTTGGGGTACTTGAGTGAGCCTTGGTGGTGGATAGATTCTTAGAAAAGTAGGAACCAACAATGGGTGATGGTAATGGGCACCCATGAGATGAGACTTTGAAAAAATGTTGTTGACAATAGTCACAAGGATCCAATAATGTCATAGGATTCGGGAGGTGATCCCATGACACAGGTTCAGTGGTGTGGGGCTCTCAGGATGGATTGAATCAACCAAGGGAGAGGTAGTGTTTCTCCTGTGATGGTCGGGGACATCTGGATTGGGATTGTCTGACCCATCATATAGAAAATTGAGATATGGTTGAGGGACATCCAAGATATATGAAGATGAAGGATCATGGTGGTCCGCAGGGTGAAGGATGTGGTAGAGTGGCTGGAAGAGTAGCGGGAGGTGGTAGGAGGTTTGACCTATTACCACACCACCCCCAGGTGGTCCATGCTAGGCTTAGAAAGCTGATGGTCAGGGATAAGACCAGCTGTAGACTATAGAGACCTATGACCCCGAGGCTCCAAGGATGATACGAGGTATAATTTGTGTCTTCCCTACCTTAGTTTTAGTATTGATAGACACAGGTGGGAGTCATTAATTTCTTTCAAATTCTATGGTTTGAGACTTAGAGATTCTAGTTGAGCCATTCGATCAACCCTTGTGGTTAGAGACTCTAACAGGCTATGACTCATCAATTGTACACTTGTGTCGACTGTGTGATCAGATGATTAGAGGTGAGAGTTTTTTATGGGATATCTTGGTAGTAGCGATGAGGCCTTATGAAATCATATTAGGTATGGACTAGCTATCCATGGTTCATACCCAGATTGATTGTTTTAGGTAGAGGATGTGATGTGTTTGTAGTGATGGGATGAGGTATTCCTTTTTGGGTGAAAAGGAGACCTTAGTTGAGTAGGATGAGATCAGGCATAGTAGAGTACAACTGATTACTCACCAGTTGGATTGCACGACTCTTAGATAAATGGATTCTATGGGATACCAGTTTCTTGTGATGGTGTCAAAGTATGAGGAAATATTTCCTGAGGATATACCAGGTTTACCTCCCTCATGAGATCTATAATTCTACATTGAATTACACCCCGAGATGGCCCAAATATCTTCACCATCATATCGGATGGCTCTTATAGAGCTTTGTGAGCTAAGGGTGTAGTTGGATGACTTTTAGGAGAAAGTATTTGTGAGACCCAACATTTCCCCCTAGGTATACCCGATGTTGTTCTCCAATAAGGTGGGTGGGAGCTTGAGGTTATGTCTACTGATACTTGAACTAGGTGACCATGAAGAATAAGTATCCACTACCAAGGATTGATGACCTATTCAATTAGTTGAGTGGGGCATGATGGTTCTTCAAGATTGACCTCAGGTCAGGATATCACCATCTATGGGTATAAGATGAGGATATACTGAATATGACATTAAAATGTCACTATGGTCACTATGAGTACTTGGGGTTGTCGTTCATCATGATTAACACCCAACAGTGCTCATGGACTAATGAACTAGATATTTTAGCCTTTCTTAGACCAGCTTGTGGTGGTATTAATCGATAAAATCCTCATATATTTGGTATCCAAAGAGAAGCTTGTGAGACAATTGAGGATAGTCTTGGACACACTTTAAGATTTACAGCTCTATAGGAATCTCCCTAAGTGTTAGTTTTGGATTTGATAGGTCCACTTACTCAGATACATAATCTCTTAGGAAGGAGTAGTAGTGGACCTGGTGAAGTTTGAGGTAGTTCTTTCTTGGGATCCACCTAAAAGTGTTACCAAGGTGAAAAGTTTACTAGGGTTATAAAGGTACTATCATAGGTTTTTACCTGATTTATCCAGAGTAGAAGTACCCTTAACATCTTTGACTCAGAATGGGTATCCTTTTTGTGGATAGAAAGGTGCTATAAGTGCTTTCAGGAGCTAAGACATAGGTTAAAGATCACTCCCATCTTAAGATTTCTGGAGGAGGTTATCGAGTACATAGTGTTATATGATGCATCTGGTACCATGATTGGTTGCTTTATGATGTAGATCAATATGGTTATTACCTATATTTTATGTCATTTGAGACCACAAGAGAAAAAATACATGACCCATGATCTTGAGCTAGCAGTGGTAGTCTTCATACTGAAGATGTGAAGACACTACCTGACGGGTGAGCAGTTTATCATCTACTATGAACACAAGATTCTTAGTTATATCTTCTCATATAATGATCTTAACTTTAAATAGAAAATATGTATAGAGTTTCTCTAGGTCTATGAATTTGATATTGATATACTTCTGGGAAGGGGAACATGGTGTTAGATGCTCTCAGCAAGAGATCTTGTTCTCAGTTGTTGACTGAGGCATTAGTGCAGTTACCCTACCACTATTATCATGTGTTAGATATTATCATAATGGATATACTAACTATGAGACCTCACATACTCATATATCCACTATACGTGATCCCGATGAATATTTTGAAGGTGGGGAGCGTGTTATCTTTTTTAGAGGATGGACTATGGTACCTTTGATATTGTGGGAGTAGGTATTGTGGAAGTCTCATACATCCACTTTGGTGGTACATCCAGGTGTGGTGAAGATGTACTAGGACCTACAATGTCAGTTTTGGTGTCTAGGAATGAAGATAAGTATTATAGATTTTGTGTCTCAATGTCTCACTTTTCATCTAGTGAAGGCTGAGTACTAGGTTCCAGCGGGCTTTTCTCAACCCCTTGAGTTTCCAGAGTGGAAGTGGGATGAGATATCAATGGAATTTGTGACGATTTTACCATGTACATATAGGGGACATGATTCCATTTGAGTGATCATAGACTAACTCACCAAGTTGTCCCACTTCCTAGTTATTTGAGAGTAGAGTTTGGAAGAGAGCTTAGGATGCCTATAGGTTAATGAGATATTCAGACTCCATGGAGTTCCCTAAATGATCAATTAAAACCATCAAAATTTCTTCACATCACTATTATGGATAGGATTATAGGAGAAATTTGGGAATCATTTACACTTGAGCACAGTGTTTCACCCCAAGACTGATGGCCAGACTAAGTAGACCATTCAGGTCTTAGAGGACATGTTGCAGACTTTCATGTTGAACTTTGGCCATAGTTGGGATGATCATTTTACCTTGGTGGATTTTGTTTAAAAAAATAGCTTCCATTATACCATTGGTATGGAAATATTCGAGTCTTTATATGGGTGACCCTTTAGGTCACCACTTTGTTGGACTGATCCAGGTGAGTCAGTACTCATGGGACTAGATTTAGTGAAAGCTACTATAGAGAAGGTGAATATCATCCAGGAGTGGATGAGAACTTCACAGATCCATTATAATTCTTATGAAGACTGACGATGGAGACCTTTGTATTTCGAGGAGGTAGACCATGTGTTCTTGAGGGTATCATCTCAATGTAGATTCCATAAATTTTTCCGATGTAACAAGTTATCTCTGAGATTCATTAGTACCTTCTAAATACTTCATAAAGTTGGTGAGGTGGTGTACTTATTAGCTCTAACATTTCATTTGGATCAAGTAAACTACGTCTTCCAGGTGTCGTAGCTAAGGAGATACATGAACGACCCATCACATGTTATCGACTGGGGGGATTTGGAGATTAAGGATGGAGATACCATTGATGAGTACCCAGTTGAGATCAATGATTAGTGGGAGAGGATCCTTCATGGTTTATCAATTACCCTAGTGAATTTATGGTGGTATCACAAGAATATTTAGGTGATCACCTAGGAGCAGGATACCTAGATGCAAGCCCAATACCCTCATCTTTTTTAGTAGGTTTCCACTTTTTGGGATGAAAATACCTAAGGTGGGGAGAATGAAATGAATCATATTTTATGTGTATTATTTTTAGATATTATATGGATTATTTTATAGACTAGTCCCTAAGATGGTGTGTGATTATGTGGCCTGATGTTTCTAGAATAAATATTAAAAATATATTAAAAATATTAAATAACACATTCACGAAGTTTTCATAAAAAGTATAATAACTCTTGAATAGAGGCCTGGATTGGAAATCCAAAGTCACTATTGAGTTCATAATATGGGTTTTACCTTCAGTGTGAAATATCATTTATCATCACAAGGTGTTTGTAAAAAAATTATCACAAGCATAAATAAATAAAATAAATAAATTTAATTATTTTCTTTATTTATTTTTGATGTAGTGATTGAGTTGTATATAAATCCATAGTTAAATATTTTTTATCAGGGTTATACACTAAACCTTGAAGACCTAGAGACCATTATATCATAGTGTTCTTAGTGAATGATGATTATCGAGACTGAATTGTGGATTTTTGTACCAGCGGAGTTCATGGATCTCATCAATGGTGGTAGTGTTGAACTGTTATTCATCAATGATTAATTCAAACTCCAGGTAGGATGTTTGATTTTTTCCATATATTTACTCAATACCAGATGAACATGAATCAATTTCATGAATAGAATTTATATGTGCATCATTAATATATTTAAATTGATGTAATTATATTTTTTTAATTGTGTTTTATTCCTATTCATTTTTATTTTTCTATGAAAGAAATTGAGGCTAAATGAAAAAATTCCAAGTTTCATTCCTTATATCTTATGGATTATGGTTTTATCCCCCCGTTTCTTCATATGATCATTGTAGGCATTTCATTTGTCCCATGGTTTGATGAAATACCTAGTATTTGATCATTTCATGATTGTTCTTTAGTACAATGGATTGATACCATGGGTGTGGTACATGATCGAAGGTGTGGTCAAGGCAAGATGACAATGGTGGATGATTGGAGGTGGATCATATAGATTTTTAGTACTTGTTCTTCCCATTTTTAAATGAAGTGATATATTGGCTCAACGAATCATTTTTCAGGTAGATCTGAGCCTGGGTTCTAGACAACGATGATGGAAAGGCTCAGATAACCCTTGATCTATAGGTTTCGATGAGGTCAATGTATTAAAAAATGCATAGGAAAATGTAGAGGAAGATCCCATGGAATCTAGAAAATCCCAGGATACACGACGTGTAATCTGGCATTACACACCCTGTGGGACCCCCTGGCTATGGTGATAGGGTTCTGGATTAAGTTAAATATTACACACCATGTGAATCCTTTGTGATGGATTGACATGTACCTCATAGGGTAAACTGATAGAACTGAGAGTAAATGGGAATAGACACACTGTCTACTCATACATAAACACAACCAGGTGTACACGACATAGACAATTACACATAGGCATGGCCAAGCGACACATGCAGGGTTTCAGACAACCTCTACACATTGTTTGTGTCACTTACACACTATGTATATTGTGGTTTACATACTGTGTGAGGCACTACCACATGGGGAGATCCAGGCCGAGTGATACACATCGTATACCTCACTTACACATCATGTACTCCCTTATAGATAGCTTGTAGATCTTTGTGTATTTAGTTCAGACCAGTGTAGATTGATTGGTTTACCCCTTGGTGCCTTCACTTGAGGGTACAATGTGATATTAAATCCACATATCAGGATTTTGATTCCCTATAGAGGATCAGTCATAGATAGAGTTTGTGGTGTCCCTCTGTGAGACTGGAGTGTGATACTCTATCATCTTTATACCATAGGTGTGGTTTTTGGAATCAATGTGACCTCCTTGAGCAAGGATATAATCCTCCATTTAATAGTCCATATCAGTAGATTTTTTGGTATCATTGTAATATGATCCCCTACATAGAGGTTTGATCCAGATTGGGTCTGTGGTGTCCCCCAATGGTTCTGGCCGTGACCCCCTTTTTGATTATTAGGGTATTATGAGGCTAGTGATCTTTCTTGGGTGGGGCCTAATGATATAGACCTCTTCAATGAGAGTCTTTGAGGATGTCAGGGCTTGTGAAGTGGATTCTCCTAGAATGGGCAATAATTCAAGAAGAATCCTATGGCTGACAGTTGGTTGGGAGTGTCTGGTGGTACAATGTTCTTCCTGAGTATATCTGGGCTTTTTATGTTATACATTGATAGTTATATACTTTTATTTAGTATACTATACTTGAATATTCATTTTTAGTGTCTTAGGGGTGTCCTATTAGGTATTGTTATACTCACCCTTGCATGGGTTCTACCCACACATGTTGTGTCTTATGCAGATGACATCCCTTTAGACGGTGTCCTAGGAGGATAGGGATTGGGTGGAGCATAGCTTGATCTTTTCTAACCAAGGTGTATTTTAGGTGATTTATTTTGATCATAGTCCTCACGCTTGGAGTATGTTGTACTCTTTACAGTTTTTGGTTGGGCTTGTATATATCCCCTTTTTCACTTTCATTACTTTATTATCTTACTTTGGTTGTAGGATTATAGATGTATGCATGTATTTTTTTAGTTGTTTTATAATTCAGTATTGTATGGGATTGGATATGTGTGTGTGTGTGTGTGTGTACAGGTACATTTGGGTAATTCCTACCATTTGTGGGATATGCCGACTCAGTGTTGGTCGCTAACCCCTGGCCTATTGGAGGCGGGCTTCGAGTAGTCATGGGTTGGAACCCAGTGGGTCGGTTCATGAAAGCCTTAGGTTGGAAAATAGTTCTAGGATACTAAAAGTAACTATTTGGCATCTGTTTCACTGTCAGAATCTAAAAAAACACATACTCCACCTAAAATTCCATTATGAAATATATAGAGGTTAGATGACCACACCATCAAAAGAGACAGTTTCAAATATAAACGTAGACAAAAAAAGTGTAAGGGGTATAAATTATAACCAAGAAACATAAATAACATGCCAAAAGTAATTAAACATCAACCACTATCCATATAAATGAGATACCAAAAATATACCAAGGTAGGTTAGGCCGATACAAAATAACCCCAAACCACTATAGAACCCAAAATGAATCACATGAGCCAACACTTCTTATGAACCAAGGCCACCTACATCACAAGAACTTGGAAGGACAATGAATCACATGAAGATTCATCAAACTACATGGTGACCTTGACTTTACTTTTATCCTATAAAACCAAGTATGCATATTCCCAATGGCATACGCAAGGTGTGAGGCTAAAGCCTATTAGGATACCATCATGAATCAACAAAATTTATCTCAACGTGAAAACTTTTAGTTTTATGTTAAAATAATTTCTTTAGAAACTTCTTATTTGAATAAATTTTATAAATCCCTTTGTTTTTATAATGGAAATCCATGTTCTAAAATAAGATTAACTAGGAAACATAAATAATGAAATTTAGGGCATCATAACATAAAATATATCACAATCTCAAACATGAAATGGGAACTATAAACATAGAACAAACACAATGATCTCAACTGATGGATCTAAGGAAACTATAATTAGCCCTCAGAACTCTAAATAATATAGTAAAACTAATTCATACATCTCCAATAGCTCAATTGTCTCATCAAGGTACTAATTCATCCCCCTAGAATACTCAATCTAACTAAAGCACTAACCCTTGTTAGTACACAATCAATACTATGGGTTGCATCCGTCTATGTTACCAACCCACCCAAGGTCTTCAATTTTCTATTGATAATTAACATACATATAAATCATGCCCATCATCACACAAACAAGGAACATAAAATCCAAGTAAAATATCATTTAAAACACCCTCTAAAAATATATTTGAAATAATTTTACCACATTAAGTTATTCCATCAAACACTTTCATGTCACAAAATTGGTTTTTCAAGGAAACCTTTCTTTCACATGCATTAAAATTCAACACACACCAACACTCATAAGGAATGATCTCATAAAAACACATAAAAACTCATAAAAAAACATAATAAATCATTTTAAACCAAAGGAAAACTAACAATTTAAGTAAAACCATGGGATAGTACCATTTGGTAGAGACATCTACCTTAAACTAAATAAAAAAGTATCATCTTTTCTAGGAATCACTTAAAAAAGGAAAAGAGGGTCCCCACGAGTTTAAAACAAGAATAAATTTCATAAAATCCCCATATCTCACCTTAGTTAAAACTCTATAGTCTCTAGGGTTTCTGAAATTCCAGAGGAAGAACAAGGGATAGAGGGAATATGAGAAGAGGAAGTCAAGAGATTTCAAGTCTTAACTCAAGAAAAAATAATCAAGAACTAAGGGGAAATCACTATGGAGCAAGAGAGGAAGGATTAGATGGTAAGGAGAGGGTATGATTGGTAGGAAAAATGTAGAAAGAAAAATTAAATATTGTAATAGAAAATAGTAAATTCTATAATTTTAACAATTATGGGAAGACCACATGGTTTGGTTGAATAATTTTCCAAAATGTACGCCAATAGTGTGGATCCCCTCCCCTTAACAAAAATTTATACATGGTTTTTCTAGATAATACACATGGTTATAAAAATTATATGAAACCACATTATCTCCCAAACACCCCTCTCACATGGTTATATTCACAATTACTACTAACTGCATGCTAACCATATATACTAGGATGATTCTCTAAAAACACGCATTTTTGAAATTAGTCTCCCAAAAACTCCAAGTAAAAATAAAATAAAATATAAATCAAATTAATATGCACAAGTGACCCAATAGGTATCATAATTCTCCCAACCATGTCACTTTATTCCCCTATAAATTCATTAAGGTATTGAATTTTTTAAAATGTGAGGCCACTTTTCCTTCACCCTTAGTTTAAAATCCCATGTCTTAGGGGTATACTGACCAGACAACAACAACACATGAACTAATGGGATGAACTTACACAAACCACCTTGTTTGGATAATATACAATCTGAACATGTTGCTCATCTATAGTGGTTCCAGGTTCCAATTCAAAATCCTCCCTTTCTATCATGTGGTATGAGTCAAGATAGAATATCTTCAATAGGGAAACATGAAGAATATCATGAATGGATTACATATATGGTGGTATGGAAAACTAATACACCACACTTCTAAGATTATCTATGATCTCAAACAACTCGATATAACGTGATGTTAATATTCCCTATTTATCTAGAAGGTGTTGTACCAATCATGGGGAAACCTTCAAAAACACCCAATAACGAACCAAAAACTCTAATGAATGATTTCATTTATTGGAATAATATTTATTATGTCTCTAAGTTTCCTCAACCTATTTTGGATCAATTTCACATTCCCTGTAGTATCCTAAATGATGCTCAACCCCAACAAGGAGCACTCACCTAACTCTAAACATTATAGAGGTGATCAAAATGGTCATATATAAAGATCTATGAAGGAATAAATATTGATTAATGCTTGAAAAATGTTTTTATAATAAGACTCAATCAATGATCGATTATTCTCCTAATAACTTACAAAGTTAATAACACATTCCCAAATCACATCCTTAAGAATCTAAATTCTAGGGTTATTCAAACTATATATATGTAGGTGATAAACTATGATCAAATTGAGATGGGAACCTATCTCTTTCTGAATACTTTTCTAAAACAAATATTTGAAGTGAGGGTCCCAATTAGAAATTATATCCTAATGCATGCCATAATGATTGATGATCTCTCAAAAATACAGGTGTATGAGCTCCTCCACTTTCATTGATTCCTTAATAAGAAGGAAATAGTGGATTTAGTCAACTGATTGATAAAAAAACATATAACATCCTTCCCACTTGGGGTGTGAGTAAAACTGATCATGAAATCATGGAAATATCATCCCACTCTCATATCGAGATAAGAGGGGGATGTAATAATCTGATTGGTATCTGATGTTTGACATTGAATCTCTAATAAGTAAGGAACCTAGAAAAAAACTAACAGCCACATATCGGGCCACTAATACCAGAATATCATATCATAAAACATCTTGGTAGCCCTGAGGTAAATGTCCCAACTATACTGATTATCATCTTTTAACAACTCTTGCCTCAAAACCATGGGAATAAAATGCCTTCCTCAAAACAAAATGATTCCATCAGTTGACCAAGACCAATCAACTAAGGTTTTACCAACATTTAAAACTCTACTAAGATGATGACATTCAGGATCCATTTTCTTATTAAGTTGAATCTGATCATACAAGGAATACATGACTTGGAAAAAATCTAAGAACACCTACTCATACTCCTCTTCCACATCCAAGTGAAACTTAGTAAACCTGCCAATCAGTCCTGATTCCATATCTAATTCTATCATTACCTGGTTTGGTAATTTTTTTCTCAAGGAATCAGCCACCACATTCCCCTTCCCAGGGTATAGGAAATATTTAAGTCAAAAGTTTAGAGATACTCCACTCAGGGTATCTTCCTAAGATTCAGGTCCCTTTGTGTTGAAATATACTTCAAACTCTTATGGTTTAAATACACCTTAAACCACTCTTTGAAAAGATAGTGGTTCCGTTTTTTAGTGCATTCATCACCAAAACTAACTAGAGGTCATGAGTGGGGTAATTATTCTCATGAGGATGAAATTGGTGAGATCCATATGCTACCACATGATAAAGATGCATCTGTGCACACCCCAAACCTGAGGTTGGAGTATCATAATACATGACATAACCCTAACTTGAATCAGGGAGAATCAGAACTGTAGATGAAGACAAACTCACTTTTATCCCCTAAAAAAATCCCAACACCTATTATCTGAATCAAACTTAACCCCCTTCTGGTTCAAGTATTTCAATGGAAAATCAAACTTGGGAAATTCTTGAATAAAACACTTGTAGTAATCTGGGTGACCTAAGAATCTCAAGATCTAAAACATGCTATTGGGTTGTTACCAAGACATCACTACTTGAATCTTCTCTAGATCTATTGTTACACCCTTCTTGGATATCACATGTCCCAAGAATCTCGTTTCTAGGATCCAAAATTCAAATTTAGATAACTTAGCATATTGGTGTTTCTCTTTCAAGGTCTCTAAAACAAAGCTATATGGTCCTTTTCCTCCTACTCTAATTTAGAGTACATCAAGATTTTATCCACAAACACCACTATAAAAGAATCTAAAAATCTATTAAATACCATATTCATCAAATCCATGAAAACCTTAGGGGTATTGGTAAGTACAAATTATATATCCAAATTATCATAATGACTATAATTTCTCCGGAAAGTGTTCTTGGGGATATATGCTTCCCAAAACCTCAATTAACGGTATCCCAGTATTAAGTTAATCTTTTAAAACCCCTAGGCTCACCTAATCCAATAAAAGATATTGTCAATCCAGGGTAACAAGTATTTATTCTTGACAATCCCCGAGTTAAGCTTCCAATAATTAATGAAAATGTGGAGGCTTCTTCCCAAATTCTTTTCAAAGATAACTAGTGACACCCATGGTGACACACTTGGTAGAATAAATCCCATGTTTTTAGATATTTTTACTGGATTCTCAACTATTTTTTCTCAACATGATCCATCTAGTAGGATGATAAGGAAATAGAGTCTACCATGAGAAGTAATTCAATGGATAAGTCCACATATTGTCAGATCAAAAACCTTTAAAAGTCATCTATAAAGACCCATGGATACCTATACAACACCAATAGAATATTAATAGCTAAATTGTGCTCAACCACATCGAAGAGAAAACTAGGTAATTAGTATGATATCATTTTGATATCTAGAACAACAAGACCCACCCTCCCAAGCCTAGGATACCACTTACCTTGAAATACATGAGTTTTCCCATCAAGATAAAAAAACTGAACCCTATGGTGATAGTAATCAATCCTCACCTTGAAAATGATAATATAATCCATATCAATAATGAGATAAAAAAACATCCAATTCAAGGACCAAGAAATCCCACACAATCTCAAAGTCAATGATCACCACATGACACTATGAACACTTGAAGAATTCTTATTTTTTTTACCAGTGAAGTGGAAAGATGCCACACATAAAATATTATCCCATAATGTAAACTCAAGGTACTAATAAATTTAGAAGAAATTAATAAATAATATTCACCTATATTGAACAATGCTAAATACATGAAAGAAGAAATTAAAACTGTACCTCTAATAGTGGATAGAACCACATCATAATCCTCTATAACAAGATCAAATATATGTATACTCCCTAAATTAGCTCCACCCTAGGTCTTCTTAATATCATGAGAGTCCCCTTTTCCCTAAGAGTATGACCACACTACTTTATAAGAATCATATCAAACCTAGGATCCTTGAGAGAATTAATATTCCACTCGACTAAATTGTGAAGTGTTCCTACAAATTCATTAAAGATGGATCAGATGTCCACACTAGTTCCATGTTCTAGGAACCTCCTAGAACTCTGTCTCAGTTTGTTTTTCCTTCCTACACTGGAATAAATTCATAAACCTATTCCCAAAGACATGAAGAAGAACTATGAATGACTTCTACTACATAAGGGGCATAATTTTGGATTTTCAAACATCCAGTATTAGTCTTTAACATCACTACCTTTTCAAACAAATCTATAGAGGCTATAAATCACAAAAAAATGAGCTTGACTAGATTTATGGCTTAACCCCATATTAAATATTTAGGCATTTAAGTAATCATTTTTTATGAGCTCAGGTTAAATATGAACCAAATTAGTAAAATGAGTAGAATAATCCATCACAGAACAAATACATTACTCTATGGTCATAAACTCTCAGGACTTCTCTATCCTTAAGGTCTCTAGATAAAAAAGTTTATTTAATAACTTCTTAAACATAGTCTAGGTGAGATCTGTGTGCAACATGGATAATATTATGGATTCCCACTACTTCCTAATCTACCCCTACAATGTATTGGTAGAAAAATACACACTTTAATAATAAGGGGCCTTGAGAAAATGGAATATACATTCAATATTTCATACCCATTCCTCATACTCTTGAGGCCCCTTTTCACCATATAGAACTAGTGGGTTCTGCTTGGTAAACTCCTAAGCATGGTCCACCATCTATGTCTATTCTCTTCCACCCTTATGACCCAATGATTGGATATTATGGATGAATAACTAAAAAATACTAGGGTTAACAAGAGCTATATTATATGGGATATTCTCTAAAACATCCTCTCTTTGGATATTCAGATCCTTTTTGGGAGGTGAGATCTATAAAAAATAATATAAGAACTCAATTAATACATGGATTTTAAATTTTAAACCATAAATTTAACTATAAAAACTCATTTAATTACTCTTAAACTAGTGATAACATCAATCATGAAAATTTGAAATACCAAAGGGGTGAAAATTTTGAAAAAGTAAACATTTTTCCACTATGCATGGTTTGGATGCATAGTTTGAAAAACCATGTGAAAACCATAAAAAATGACACTAGTAATATTTTAGACATGGCTGTAAGGGTTCCACATGGTTTTTACTAACTGGTCACATAAATCATAACCCTCATCTTTCCTCCCCCATTTTACTCTGAAACTTAAAATTTCTCAAAATGACTTACAATTTCCTTTGGAAAGAAATAATAAATATTAACCAACATAAAATCTCTTCAAAACAACTTGAAATCAAGTTCAAATCAAATAAAAAACTTCCAATCACCCATGGTAATTTAAGGTTCAACATTAAGAAGAGATTTTCAGGAACTCTCCTATACCCACATCTCAAGCTAAGATGGTCCTATCTCTATGCAACCTTTAGTCCCTTGGTAAAAAGAGATATTTTATACCATTTTATAATGAACTGTTCTAGGTTTACTAGAACCTTCACCCGAGTTATCTTTCCATACATTCTGATGTGAATTATTAATCACCCTGAGCTAAAAACTAGTTCTAAGGAACCATAAGAAACCATTTGGTAATGGTTTCACCCTCAAAAGCAAAATAAAAAACACATGGATTCCACTTATAATTATAGCATGACCTGTCCAGAGTTTGGGAACACACACTATCAAAAGAGACAATTTTAAATATAAAATGATACAAACAAAGTGTAATCAATGATAAAAATAACCAAGACTCATAAAAAACATGATAATCATAAATAAACATCAACCACCATCCATATACATAAGACACCAAAAATATAACAAGTCCGGTTAGCATAACGACCCTGACTTTTTGAATGATAATTGTTTTCTAAAAATGTGTGTTATATTATTTTATTAACAAAAAAACTATATCTTGTTTTAATGAAGTGAATATAAAGGGAAATTTTACCATCTGGATTCAACCATTTTATGACCATTGGTCAATATGACCATTTATAACTATACTCTTGATAATAATTTTAATGTTATCATTAGAGTTTCTAAGTAAATTTTTGACAAATAAAAATTGATATAGAAAGAAGAGTTGATGGAATCAACCAGTAGAGCCATTCCGTTTGAAGCCCATATGTCAGAACATGGAAGGGAGGTATCATCATTGGGGTTCAACCTTGACTAACCACAATCCAATATTAAACAAATGAAGTTTGAACAAAATTGCATATGGGAGAAGTTCAAGTTAGTGGATATTACCACTCAATCAGTGTTAGTAGAAGAACCCCATGAAACTACCACCATCGCACACCTTGCTCTTAGGGAATATGTGGGTGTAATAAGGGGTTACGTGTCTAGGCCTTAGTCACTTAAAGTGTATTTAGTTTTTATAAATAAAATCTTTTTTCCATCAATTCTGTTCTAAGAATAGTTTTCTTAATAAAAAATATGACGAATTTGATAAATTGGTTTTTCAAAAAAATTGTAATTTTTAGAAAAGATATAAATTATTATAATAAAAAAAGTTATTATAAATAATGTTTATTTTAATGAAATAGTATGATAAAAACACTCTTATTTCATATATAAAGGATAAAATATTTTTTTCAAGTGTCTGAAATTTCACTATGCATTTTCAATCGGCTATTATTTTTAATAAATAAGCATTTTTTATATTTAAAAGTTAAGTTTTTCATATTTTGATAGTTATTATGATAAAAAAAATATAATTTTTTAAATCATATTGTCGAAATTAGGTTAAGGTGTATTTAAGATAATTTTTTAAAATACTTTATTTTTTTACAAATAGTAAAAATGTAGTTTGAGTGTTTTGGCATGTTTAATGACATCATAATTATTTCATAATGATGTAATGAATAATTAAACAAAATCCAATACTTATTTTTTTTATAAATATAATGTATTTTAATATATTTTAATCAATTTCTAAATATATAATTAACTTTCAAAATTCTAAAATGGAAGCTTTAATTTTAAAAATGTTATTTTGTAAAAACATTAAGTTTACTTGCAAAAAATGGTAATATAAAATGATGGTAGAATTTTTTGGATTAAAATAACTTAAATTATTTCTAAAGTGCCCAATACCATGGGAAAATACCATGGTAAAATCTATGGTTTTTCATTTACCACTACCTAGGTGCGCATGGACTTTATTTGGAAATTAATAAACCAATCCCCCACTTTTTCTATAAATGCCCACCCATTTCTCCATTTCATTTAACTCCTAATTATTACTCCATGAATATCTAATAGTTTTACCTCCCAAGGTTTCCTCAATACCCCAAGTTCTCAATACTCGAGTTTTAGGAACCACTCTTCAATATAAGGGAAATGTCCACTTCTCTTTTCCATTCAAGTTTCCTCTTTATATGGTATGTCTTTAAAATTTGAAAACTGAGTTTTTCTATCCAATTTATTTTATCCATTTACTGTATTAATATTGTTTTATGATTTTTAGACCCATGTCCCCTCTCTTTTTACACTTTTCTAAAACCATGTTTTATACCCATTATGCTGTCAATTTTACTTCTCAAAATTTCTCTCTTCTCTTCAAGAAATTACCTTTTATTTTTTTATGTGAACACCCAAATCTATTTATTTTCTAGGGGAATTCACCAAGATGTAAAAATTATTTATTTTATTCTGGTATTGACATACATAAAATCCTCATTCCCTTTCTATGGGTTAAAAATGAAATAATTATCATGTTCTTTCAGCACTTTTTAAAATGCCATGATTTTCATACAAAACTCATTTATTTTATTCTCCATGGGTTATTTATGAAATTTTTTATTATGATATATCTGTATCACATTAATTAGTACATATGAAGGGTGTTATCTGATGGAACTCCAATGCATTGGATAAATAATTTAATCTCATTTCAATGTTGTAGAAATATTTTCATGTTATTATTCAAGTTATTTTTATTATGATATTACTCATTTTTCTTTTCTCATGCCTTTATTATATTACTAAAGTTCTTATTGATATTTCTCAAGATCACAATTAAATTATTTCCCTTACTTTCCCTTACTGGGCCTTATTCTCACCCTTTCCTTTGATGTATGTCCCCAGGTTATGAGATGTAGTAAATTTACTTAGGATGAACCTATGATGAATCATTTTAATTGGATTGGAATAATATTTTATGTTTTCATGTAATATGAACCTTATTTCTAAGAAACAAAACATTCAATGATCCTTTATTTTTATCATGTAAATGAAAATTTATGTAATAAAAAGACAAAATTCCATAGTTGGTTTCAAAGGAAGTTTTAGTTATTTTTGGAAATTAGGATTGAAAAACTTTAAGAAGTACCTTAAGTACAAGTTAAAATATAGGAAAACATACTGGTATTTTGGCGAAGCATTAAGTGGTTTCTGAGAAAAGAAATATCTGTGTAGATATGAAGAAGTGGATGTGGATCTCACATAGATATATCTATGGGTAAAACCTAAAAACATCGGTTTGATCTAGACTCTAATAGGAATTTGTGCATAACAATGAGCCTTGATTAAATTCTCTTTTGACACTTCGAGGGGATATGTTTGATTAATCACAAGATTTTTATGAACCATTATGAAGAACTTATAGAAAATTTCCCCATAATTTAAGATTATGCTGATATATTTCTTGAGAAGTTACCTAGACCTCCCATAAAAGGAGAGGTAGAGTTATTTATTGAACTCATGTTTGGATCCAAAACGATATCAAAGACCTTGTATAGAATGGAAAATGTGAAGTTGGAGGAATTAAAGAAACAAATTTAGGATATTTTGGAGAATGGTTTTATCTGACTAAGTGTGTATCCTTGGGGAGAACCTATTCTCTTTTTGAAGAAGAAGGATGGATTAATGTGGTTATGCATTAATTATAAAAAACTTAACTGGATCATAGTTAATAATAATTACCTTATTCCAAGGATTAATGATTTATTTGACCAGCTTCATGGGGCTCATTTATTCTCAAAAATTGATCTTTGATCTGGTTATCATCAATTAGGGGTGAATAAAGAAGATATTCTAATGACCATCTTCCGATCAAGATATGGGCATTATGATTTTATTGTTATTCCCTTCATCTTGACCAATGCTCCTGCTATATTTATGGAGTTGATGAATAGATTATTTATGGACTACCTTGATAAATTTGTGGTAGTTTTTATTGATGATATTATGATATATTATAAATGTTTTAAAGAGCATTAAGATCATATAAGGTTCATATTGTAAACTATGAAGAATGAAAAGCTATTTGGAAATATTAGAAAATGTGAATTTTGGTTACAAAAATTTTCTTTCTCGGGGAACATTGTAACCAATGAAGGAATCTCAGTTGACCCTACCTAGAAACAAATTATGGAGGAGTGGCCTCATCCTACAATAGTAACTTAGATTCATTGTTTCCTTAGTTTAGAAGGATATTATAGGAGGTTTGTGAAAAAAGTTTCATGAATTTCTAATCCACTGACCAAGTTAACTCAAAAAGGGGCCAAGTTAATCTGGATAAAGGGATTTGAAGAAAATTTCCAAGTGATGAAGAAGATATTAGTTACTTAACTTATGTTAACTATACCCTCTATCGAAGAAGGATTCATTATTTTTATAGATGAATATATGAAAGGTCTTGGGTGTGTCTTCATGAAAAATGATAAGGTGATTTCTTATGTATCTCAACAGTTGAATCCTCATGATTATAATTATCCTACGCATGATCTAAAGCTGGTTGTGGTTGTTTTTTCTTCGAAGATATAGAAGCATTATCTTTATAGGGAGAAATGTGATATATACACATACCATCAAAGTTTGAATTATATTTTCACACAACATGAATTTAAAATGAGATAGAGAATATGATTTTAACTTCTTAAATACTATGATTGTTCAATTCATTATTTCCCTGGAAGAGAAAAAAAGTCGATGGTGCATGAAGTGGGAAAGACCCTATTGTACTGGAAATGATGAGGATTCAAGGATATCCTTTGATCAAAGACCTAGTAAAAATGGATTTGGGAATCATAAGGGAAGGAAAACCATCAACCCTATCCCAAATTATTTATCAACCATCAATACTATAGAAGATCAAGAAATCAAAAAGAGAAGGTCCTTTATTACAGAAGAAGATAGAGCCTATGAAGAATGGGAATTTTACCAAGTTAAATATTGTTCAAGAAGGTGTACTAAAATTTTAAAAGGATATGTGTTCCTTATATTCTAGAAATAAAGAAGGAGATGATGGATGAATCTCATAACTCTACATTCTCTATACATCATGGAAGAACTGAAATATATAGGGGCCTTCTTGATCATTATTGGCGGGATAACCTGAAAAGTGAGATTGCTGACTACACTATAAGGTGCTTGGTGTGTCCACAAGTGAAGTTAGAGCGACAAGTTCATAAATGGGTATTACAAGAAATACCCCTACTAACATGGAAGTGGGACAATATCACTATGAACCTTGTCACTGGTCTCCTGAAAACATACCAAGGAAACAATGCAATATGGGTTATAGTGGACTGTACCACCAAGACTGCCCATTTCATTGTTATTCTAAAAGACTTATCTCTTAACCAACTTTACAAGATTTACATAAAGGAAGTGGTGAGATTGCATGGAGTTTTTCTTTATATCATTTCTGATCACGATCCAAGGTTCACATCAAAATTCTGGAGATGTCTTCAACATGCCATGAAAACTAAATTGAATTTTAGTACATCCTGTCACCACCAAAATGATTTCCAATCTGAAAGGACTATGAAAACACTCAAGGACATGTTTGTGAACATGATCAATGGAATTTAAAGGTGGATGGGATCAACATCTCCCATTAGTTGAGTTATCATATGTAAAGACTCGGATTTTCCATTTAATTTTTTTTAAATATATGGGATTTTTACTAGTTTGAAAAAATTGACGGCACGTGATTCCGAGGACCAGAGTGACCGGAATGAATTTATGAAATTTATTTTAGGTACGTTCAGTAAACATGTGAGCGGAGGTTTCTAACTTTTTAACTGGTGCTCAGAATTGAAATATGAGGGCACTGTTGAACTCACAGTGCCGATATTCGATTAAGAAGACCTTCACCTCGACCGTAGTAGGTCGAGGGTGGAAGTTATATTTTCACTTATTGGTGAAAGAATAAAATAAAAATAAAATGTCGTAGCTTTTATTTTTATTTTTATTTTAAACTCCTTGTAGATGTTTCATAGGTGGGGACCACCAAAACTAAACCTCCCATGAGAGGTTATAGTGCTGGGGACCACCTGAACTAACCTCCCATGAGAGGTTATTGTGGTGGGGACCACCTAAGGCTAAAACCCCTTGAACTCCCTCTTAAGTGTGGGGAAGCCTCTTAAACTCCCCCACTTTAATGGTGCCACACCCTTTAATTTATTATGCCAACCACTATGTAATTAATTAATCCAATTTGAAATTGTGCCAACAATTAAAATTGGGGAAACACAACAGTTGGCTATTTTGAAATTTGGGGGAAATTATTAGCAAAGGGGAGAGCTTTTGGAGGATTTATTTCTCCAATGAATAACTTCTTCCACAAAGAACTTCTTCTATGAAGAATGCTTCTCCAATGAATAACGCTGACACACAACTTCAATTTCTTCCTCGGGTAACCCACCAACGTGGAACATCTCCAACCAATGATCATATTTCCCTCCTCATCGACGAAAAAAAATAAATGAGGTAGGGTGGTTGTTTTAAATTATTTCTTTTTTTTCTCGTTCTTGACAACCCTTCGTAATTTAAGAGAGATTATAGCCGCTTACTACCGCTCTAATGAAAAGAGTGCGGGCCAAGAAAACATGGCCCATCCTCTCCAAAATTCTTGTGATGATTAGTGGTGTTCTTCACAATAGAGGAGGTCAGCGACCAACCAAGAAGGGGCATGAGAACAGCGGCTGACACCACCGTCGGCCGCGACGAAGGCGACGACACAACGGTGCCACTCCGTGGCCACCACCACCTCGCGACCTCTGCCGACCTCGGCCACCGCCGCCCGTAGCCTCGCCGTGCTGCCATGCGGCCTCACCGCACTGCCCCACGACCTCGCCGCGCCACCCCATGGCCTCGCCAAACTGCCCCGCTGCCTCTTCGCGCCTCCCCGTGGCCTCGCTGCACCGCCCTACGGCAGTCCGCACCGCCCTGCGGTAGTCCGCACCGCCCCGCCACCTAGCCACGCTGCCCTATAGCTGTTCATGCCACCCCGTAGCCAACGCTCCCCCGCGGCTGTGCCGCCCTCGCGACACCCCCCGCGGCCGAGCTTCCCTCACGACACCCTCTGCAGAGGAGCCGCCCCGCAACCTCGTGCCTCCCCGTGGCCTCGCGTCGCCCATGTCCAAGTCACCTTGTGCCCCCATGGAACCCCCCGCGGATGAGCCACCCTATGTCCTTACACTGTCCATGGCCCTCAAGACCTGTTGGACCACCCAGTGGGCAGGGCTGGACCCAGCGGGTCGGGCTAGGTCGACACGGACTAGGTTGGCCCTGGCCGGGTTGTGTCAGGTCGGTTCGACCGGGTCGGACCGGACCTGTACCCACTTCGACCGATTTACGCATCTTCGTCCATATCCTTGGCACCAAGAATCCATTTCACGAACCGTATGTGGCGCCGAGAACCTTGGAGTGTGATGGTAGATTTGGTATACCGCACTAGAGATTTGGATAAAGTTGGGGAACGGTCGGGTTGGATCAAACACGAATTCAACCGGTCCCTCAGGAATAAAAGGCTAATAACTCACAGACCAGGAGTCTGATTGACACACATTCTGTTGAGTTGAGACCCCTATGATGTGGCGGTCCTTTGAGATACTTATTTGTGAGACTTCATTGTAGTTGGAGTATCAACTAGTGGCTTGTGGAGCGGACCCTCCCGGAGACAAGTGAGCATAGTGCGGGAACCCTGTAGTTGGATGTGATGTGAAGAATGAAGAGAGATCTGGTGTGGGTCAGTACCGAGAAATCCTGTGTGGGTAAACACCTAGAGATCCTATGTAGGTTAGCACCGAGCGATCCTATGTGGTTCAGCACCTAGCGATCCTGTGTGGGCCAGCACCGAGCGATCCTGTGTGGGTCTGCCTCTTAACATAGTAAGATGAATCAGTAGTTACATCTAATCATACCTACTAATGTACTTAAGTTATACCTGGTGTGATCTGATTTAGTACCTGTGTGTTACATTCCTTTGTGGTAATACCTTGTTGGTATTCTTATATGTGGCATACCTGTGTGGTATTTGCCTTTGTGGTTTTCCTTCATTTGTAGAAAAAATGATCTTTGGGATTTTGGGTTGGACCCTGTGTTTCCTCATTATTGAGATGGGTATATTTGTTAACTTCGGTATATGTATGGTCATATACCTAAGTGGGTTTAACATTTGACTTCATTCTTTTATGTTTATCCTTTGTGGATTTTGTGAGACCTTGAGGGTCTCAGGGCCCCTACTAAGTATCGTTATACTCACCCCTACACAGGCTATGCCCGCACCTTGTTGTGTTTGGTGTAGATGACGAACATCATTGATCGAGACTGAGGGTACCAAGACTGGATGGTTCCCGGAGGAGGACCTTACGATGAGTCCATACACTGAGGAGACAGACGTACGTGGAGTGCTGAGGAGGCAATCTATACCTAAAATTTAGGTAGAAACCTCGGAGGACGACCCAAAAACTGTCTTCATTTTTTATCGAGTTTACTTGTACTTTCAGTTTCTTGTACTTTCCAGTTGGGCTTGTATTCTGGACCCTTTTACTTACTATACTCACTCCATTTACTATCCAGTTTACCTGTGTTCGTATATTCTTGTGTGGTTGGTTGTGTGTGATTACATGTTATAAAGGAAATTTCTTCCCAGTTTTAGGGATTACGCCTTTTGGTGCTAGTTTCCAGCCCCTGGCCTATGGAAGGTGGGCTTGGGGTAGTCACAACACAAGCCCCGGGAGACGGGTCGTGAAAAATTGGTATCAGAGGAAGGTTCTACCATAGAATATAGGACTCTGATCTTTTAAAATGACAATAGTGTTAAGTGTAGTGAGTGTGGTTATCAGTTTAGGGAATCCATTGTTGGTGTGGCGGCCGACGTATCCATAAACCAGGACCCTGAATTCTTATTTCTGAATCAGTGCACGAAAACACTGCTTGCATGTGTGTTTTGAAGAGTCTTTTTTGTGAACTCTTTGAGTCATCTCAGTAGGTATAACTTATTGTCTGTGGTGCACCTGTTTCTTTTTAGGATGCCTCCACGCAGACTACCAGCTAGGGTTCTGAGATTTGTAGGCACTGATAGCTCACCGAGCGACGAGGTTTCGGTGTAGGGCCCTCTTCCAGTAGAGGCATCAGTGGAGGCACCAATGGTACCATTACCCGTTGGGTCACCGATGCCACCAGCCCCGACAGTAGAGGGTGCACGCCACTTGAGCGTATTGCACGAGTTCCATCGCCAGAGTCCACTCAGGTTCAAGGGAGAGATGGACCCACAGGTGGATGAGGATTGGCTGGAGGCTTTGGTGAGAGTGTTTCAACTAGTAGGGACACCTGCTGATCTCATGGTGATCCTTGCCGCCAGTCTTCTACAGGAAGCAGCAGGCAGATGGTGGAGCTTGATGTTCCAGGCTCACGATGAGGTGATGCTTCTCTAGACAGACTTTGAGAGCCTGTTTCAGGCAGAGTTTGTCCCAGTGACTCTTCGCACAATGCACATTCAAGAGCTACTTCATCTGCAGCAGGGCAACATGACTGTGGCTCAGTACTCAGTGAGGTTCACTGACCTCTCACGCTACTCCACAGATATGGTGCGAGACCCATTATTTAGGGCCCGGACCTTCGTGCAGGGACTCAGGAGAGAGATCAGGGCTTCAATTATCTCACTTTGCATCTCAATGTAGGCTGAGGTGTTAGAGAGAGCCCTCCTAGTGGAGAGTTTCCCTGCTGAGTAGTCACCAGCAGTGAGATCCACTAATTGTCATCACATGGTGGAGTCTCCTGCAGCTGGAAGCAGACAGATGATTGAGAGGTCCAAAAGGACCAGACCTACAGGTGGAAAACCGCATGATTTAGGGTCGGATGTGTAGGGAACATGAGGCAGAGCCATTCATTCTAGGAGAAGGTAGTGTTATGAATGCGTCGAGTAGGGTCACATGGCTTGTGACTATCCGACCTGCTGTACGGATGATCAGCAGACGGTCGAAGGACCGCCCAGGCAAGGACAGAGGTTCAACTGAGGAGGTCCACAGGGAGCAGAAGAACATGGCAGAGGATCTGACCGTGTAGCTGGTGGTGGGAGATGATTCGAGATGTTACTTCCACCACCA
The DNA here is from genome assembly GCA_963277665.1 of Viscum album. Classification (NCBI taxonomy): domain Eukaryota; kingdom Viridiplantae; phylum Streptophyta; class Magnoliopsida; order Santalales; family Viscaceae; genus Viscum; species Viscum album. The sequence goes on along the minus strand of OY728142.1, from coordinate 591,392,612 downwards.
CCAGGAGGTCCACCTCGACCGTAGGGAGCAGGTGGACAGGGGTGAACTCAACTCCAGGCAGCTGAGGCCTACGATCATGGTGCTGCAGAGATGATACGTGGTATGATATGTGTCTACTCCACCATAGATGCTGTATTTATAGACATAGGTTCCAGTCATTCTTTTATAGCCACTGCCCTCATTTAGATCTCAGAGATTCTGATGGATCCATTGGCTCGATCCTTAGGGCTAGAGACTTCTACAGAAGTATATTCGACTATTAAGCATTGGTGACAGCAGTGTGAGATTACTCTAGGAGGTGAGAGCTTCGGCTGGGATCTCCTAGTAGCAGCATTGAGGCCTTACGACGTCATCTTGGGTATGGACTAGTTATCTATAGTCCATGCTCAGATAGACTGTATTAGGTGCAAAGTGCGGTGTGTCCATGTGGATGGGACCAGGTTTACCATCACCGGTGAGAAGGGAGACTTTGCAGCACATGATGGACTTACCCGGAGGAGAGTGCAGCCGATAACTCATCAGTTGGCTAGCCTTACCCTTGGAGCAGTTGATGTGGAGAGTCCGAGTTATCCGGCCCAGTGTATCTCCTTGGGCAGCCCCGATTTTGTTCGCCAAGAAGGCGGATGAGAGCTTGAGACTTTGTGTTGACTATCGGCGCCTGAACCAGGTGACCATGTAGAACAAGTACCCACTTTCAAGGATTGACGACCTCTTTAATCATCTTAAGTGAGCATGGTGGTTCTTGAAGATAGTTCTCAGATCAGGCTATCACCAGCTTAGAGTATGAGATGAGTATGTGCAGAAGACAGATTTCATATGTCGGTACGACCACTACGAGTTCTTGGTTATGTCATTCGATGTAACCAAAACTCCATCGGTGTTCATGGGACTCTTGAATAGGATCTTTTAGCCATACCTTGATTGTTTTGTAGTAGTCTTCATTGATGACATTCTGATCTACTTGGCTACTGAGGAGGAGCATGCCTATCATTTGCAAGTAGTACTGGACACACTCTGAGAGCACCAGTTTTATGGTAAGTTTTCGAAGTGCTAGTTCTGGATCCGAGAGGTGTACTTCCTGGGACATGGCATCTCAGAGGATAGAGTTGCAGTGGATCCAGTGAAGATTGAGGTGGTACTTTCTTGGGATCCACCTAGGAGTGTGATGGAGATACAAGGTTTCTAGGGTTTGGCCAGATACTACTAGAGATTTGTACCAGATTTCTCCAGAGTTGCAGCACCACTATCATCCTTGATGAAGAAGGGGAAACCCTTCATGTTATCGGAGAGATTCCAGCATAGTTTTTAGGAGCTGAGTTAGAGGCTTAATAATGCCCCCATCTTGAGGCTTCAAGAGGAGGGTGTGGGGTATGTAGTCTACCGTGACACATCAGGGACCAGACTCATATGTGTCCTGATGCAGGAGCGAGCAGTGATCACATATGGTTCTCAACATCTGAGAAAACATGAGAAGAACTATGCTACCCATGACCTAGAGTTAGCAGCAGTGGTATTCACTTTGAATATGTGTCTACATTACTTGATGAGAGAGAATTTTACAGTGTACTCTGATCACAAGAGTCTCAGGTATATCTTCACTCAAAAGGATCTGAACCTGAGACAGCGACGTTGTCTTGAGTTCCTCCAGGACTATGACTTCGAGATAGTATATACTTCTGGGAAGGGAAACATTGTAGCAGACACACTCAGTAGTAGATCTGGTATACAATTGCTAGGTGAGACCACAGAGTAGCTGGCCAATTTGAAGATATCCTATGTAGATCGAGATGGAGCAGCTTTACTTCAGTATCTTACAGTCACTCCCCTCACTTCTTGAGAGAGTCAGGGAGGAGCTGCGTAGGGACACTGACTATGAGGCTAGACATGCTCAGATATCCATAGGGTAGGAACCTGATGGATTTTCTGAAGGTGGGGAGCACGTCATCCTCTTCAAAGGACATACCATGGTACCAGTGTCACTTCAGGGGGAATTGTTGAGGGAGTTCCACACATCCCCTCTAGCGGTACATCCATGAGTGGTGAATATGTACCAGGATCTCCGAAAACAGCACTGGTGGATGGGAATGAAGAAAGTAGTTGCAGAGTTTTTCTCTCAGTGCCTCACTTGTCAGCAAGTGAAGGCGGAGCATCAGGTACCAGTAGGCTTGGTTCAACCTTTAGTGGTTCTATAGTGGAACTGGGATGTGATATCTATGTGCTTCATCATAGGACTTCCCCATACTTCCAGGCATCATGATTCGATTTGGGTGATCATCGAACAACTCACCAAGTCGGCCCACTTCCTACCAATCAGAGAGCAAGATTCAGTAGAGAGCTTGGGATTCCTCTATGTGCAAGAGATTGTGCAGCTACATGGAGTGCCCTTGACAATTTTCTCCAATCGCGATGAAAGTTTTACTTCCTGACTATGGAAGGTGTTGTAGGAGGCTTTCTGGACACAATTTTGTTTGAGCAAAGCCTTCCTTCCTCAGACGGATGGCCAGACTGAGCGGACCATTCAGACCCTCGAGGACATACTGTGAGCTTGCATCCTCGAATTCGGTCATAGCTGGGAGGATCACTTGCCTTTGGTAAAGTTTTCATAAAACAACAACTATCACTCCACCATTGGGATGGGTGTTTTATGAGAGAACTTGTAGATCACCTTTGTGCTGGACTGACCCAGGGGAGTCAGTACTAGTGGAACCAGAGATGGCATAGGCTACCAGAGAGAAGGTGCAGATCATCCAAGAGAAGATAAAGACTACACAGTATAGGAAGAAGTCTTATGCTGATAGGATATGGAGACCTCTAGAGTTCGAGGATGCCGACCACGTCTTTCTACGGGTCTCACCTCGACGAGGTTTGTGGAGATTTGGATGAGGCGACAGGTTATCTCTGAGGTTTATTGGACCTCTTCAGGTCCACAAAAGATTTGATAAGGTGTCTTATTGCTTAGATCTTCCACCTCAGTTGCACTAGGTGCACGACGACTGCCTTGTATCCCAGTTGAGGAGATATGTGCATAACCCTTCCCACATCATCGACCATGGAGAGATGGAAATTGATGATGGGGAGACTTTTATGGAGGTTTTAGTGGAGATTGAGGATTGATAGGAGTGGGTTCTTCGTGGGTGGTAGATTCCTCTGGTGTACATTTGCTGGCAGCATGAGAACCTCCAGGAAAGCACATGGGAGCGGGAGGCTCAGATTCATGCTCAGTACCCCCAATTGTTTTCCGAGTTTTGAGTTGTAGCTTATGGGGACGTAAAGCCATGAGGTGGGGAGAATGTAAAGACTCGAGTTTTTCATGTAATTTTTTTTACATATATGAGATTTTTATGAGTTCGCGAAAATTGACGGCACGTGATTCTGAGGCTTGGAGTGCCTGAAATGAATTTATGAACTTTATTTCGGGTACATTTAGTAAATGTGCAAGTGGGATTTTCTAACATTCAAACCAGTGCTCGGAATTGAAATATGAGGGCACCGTTGAACTCGCAACACCATTATTCTCTTAAGGAGACCTTTACCTCGACCATAGTAGGTCGAGGGTGGAAGTTAGCTTTTCACTTATTCGTGAAAGAATAAAATAAAAATAAAATTTTGTATCTTTTATTTTTATTTTTATTTTAAACTCCTTGTGGATGTTTCATAGGTGGGGACCACCTAAACTAAACCTCCCAAGAGAGGTTATGGTGGTGGGGACCACATGAACTAACCTCCCATGGGAGGTTATTGTGGTGGGGACCACCCGAGGCTAAAACCCCTTGAAATCCCTCTTAAGTATGGGGAAGCCTCTTAAACTTCCCCTACTTTAATGGTGCCACCCCCTTTAATTTATTATGCCAACCACTATGTAATTAATTAATCCAATTTGAAATTTTTCCAACAATTAAAATTGGGGAAACACAATAGTTGGTTATTTTGAATTTTGGGGGAAATTATTGGAAAAGGGTAGAGATCTTGGAGGATTTATTTCTCCAACGAATAACTTCTTCCATGAAGAACTTATTCCATGAAGAAATTCTTCCACAAAGAACGCTCCTCTAATGAAGAACGCCGACACACAACTTCGACTTCTTCCTCGGTTCATCCAACAACGTGGGACATCTTCAATTGAAAATAATCTTTCCCTCCTCATCGATGACAAAAAACTAATGAGGTAGGGTGATTGTTTGAAATTCTTTCTTTTTTTTGTTCTTGACGACTCTTTGTAATTCAATAGAGATTATAGTCGCTTGCTACTGCTCTAATGCGGAGAGTGTGGGCCAAGAAAACATGAACCATCCTATTCGCAATTCCTGTGATGATTTGTGGTGTTCTTCGTGATGGAGGAGGTCGGAGACCAACCAAAAATGGGCACAAGAATGGTGGCCAATACCACCGTTGGCCGCGACGAAGGCGACGACGCAACGACGCCACTCAGTGGCCATCGCCGCCTCGTGACCTCTACCGACCGCGGCCTCGCCGCACTGCCCTGTGACTTTCCGCACCTACCAGCGACCACCGCGCCCCCGCGACCGAGCTACCCTCACGTCACCCCCCGTGGCTGAGCCACCCTCAAGGAACCCTTCGCTATTGAGCCACCCGCAGAAGAGACCCCCCCCCATGCGCATGCGGCACCCCCGCGGCTGAGCCGCCCTATGACCTCGTGCCGTCCGTGGCCGAACTGCTCTGCGGCCCTCGCAGCCTACCGAACCGCCCAGCGGGCCGATCGGCCCAACCCGGGCCAGGTTGGAACCAGCAGGCTTAGCCAACTAGAGTACCAGGACGAGCCACCTAGAGGGTCGGGCCAGACCCAGCGGGTCAAGCCGGGTCAAGCCGGTTCGGTCTGACCGGGTGGGACCGGACCCAGACCCACTTCGACCTATTTACGCATCTTCAGCCATATCTTTGGAACCGAGTGTCCATTTAACGAACCGTCTAAGACACCGGGAACCTTGGAGTGTGGAATTACCTTTGGTATACCCCACTGGAGATTTAGATAAAGTTGGGGAATAGTTGGGTTTGATCGAGCGCGAATTCAACTGGGCCATCGGGACTAAAAGGCTAATAACTCACAGACCAGGCGTCCGATTGATGCACCATCTATTGAGTTTAGACCCCTATGACATTTTAGTACTTTGAGATACTTCTTCGTGAGACTCTATGGTAGTTGGAGTATTGAAAAGTGGCTTGTGGATCATACCCTCCTGGAGACAAGCGATCATAGTCCGAAAACCCTATAGTAGGCTGTGACGTGAAGAATGAAGAGTAATCCTGTGTGGGTCAGCACCGAGCGATCCTGTGTGGGTCAACACCTAGTGGTCCTATGTGTGTAACGACTGAGTGATCCTATGTGGGTCATCACCTAGCGATCATGTGTGGGTCAGCACCGGGCGATTCTATGTGGGTCTTCCTCTTAACAGAGTAAGATGAATCAGTAGTTACATCTAATCATATCTACTACTATACTTAAGTTATACCTAGTGTAATATGATTTAGTACCTATGTGGTACTTTCCTTTTTGTTAATATGTTGGGGGTATTATTTTGTGTGGCATACCAATGTGGTATTTTCCTTTGTGGTTTTCCTCCCTTTGTGGAACAGTTGAGCTTTGGGCTTTTGGGTTGGACCTTGTGTTTCCTCATGTTTGAGATGGGTATACTTGATAACTTAGGTATATGTATGGGAATATGCCTAAGTAGGGTTGCGGTTGAATTCATGCTTTGAGGTTTATCCTTCATGGATTTTTTGATACCTTGAGGGTCTCAGGGTCCCTACTTAGTATCGTTATACTCACTCCTACATGGGCTATGCCCACACCTTGTTGTGTTTGGTGCAGATGACGGACAACCGTGATCGAGACTGAGGGTACTCGGACTAGACGGTTCCTAGAGGAGGACCTTACTACGAGTCGGTACACGGAGGAGACGGACGGGCGTGGAGTGCTGAGGAGGTGATCTGTACCTACCCTTCAGGTAGAAACCCTGGAGGATGACCCAACAACTGTCTTCCTTTTTTCTCCAGTTTACTTGTACTTTCATTTTCTTGTACTTTCCAACTGGGCTTGTATTATGGACCCTTTTACTTACTGCACTCACTCTGTTTACTATTCAGTTTACTTGTGTTTGTATCTTGCTGTGTGCTTGGTTGCGTGTGATTACAGGTTATAAAGGCAATGCCTTCCCAGTTTTCATAATTACGCCTTTCAGTGCTAATCGCCAGCCCTTGGCCTATGGAAGACAGGCTTGGGGTAGTCACGGCATGGGACCTAGGGGACGGGTCATGACATCATACAATAACAACTTCCATTCAAGTATTCAAATGGAACCCTATGAAGATCTATATGTGAAGCGATGTAGAAATCCTACAGTTGGGATAAAGTTGGAGAGAGAAAGTTTTATGGGATTTATCTTTTACAAGAGATGATAGAAAAGGCCCATGCCATCCAAAAACACATAAAAGATGCTCAGGAAGCTGGGTATTAATCTTCCCTCCAAATGCCATTGCTGTACGAGCCATCAATAGGAGACTGCGAATCATCTATTTTTTGAAAGTGAATGGGCTACAAAGATTTGGAGCTTCTTTGGTGATTTTTCGGCGCTGCATTACACTAATATCCTGTATGGAAATTTCCTGGAACATTGGTTTCTTGGAACGAATAATTCAACTGTGGAAAGGCTTGCGAAGGCTCTCATTTTTAATGTAGCATGTTGGTGCATCTGGCAAGCCAAAAAAAAGACCAGGTTTGAATGCATTACCTCTTCCAGTAGATCTATCATCATGAGAACCAGGTCACTTCTGTAGGATATGGTTAATGGTATCAATAACTGGTGAGATTCACCTTCTTTGGGATTCTTTCAAAGAAGTGTTTCTTTGGAAAATCCTAACCGTAGAGGGAAGAGTGGACAGTGGGTGCGATGACACCCTCCTACTTCTGGTCTCAAGCTTAATGTCGACGGATCGTGCAAGGAGGGGATTCTTCGTGGTGGAGGTGTGGTTCGAGATGGAAGGGGCAGCGTCCTCCTTTATTTTACTGCTTTCTTCAGACAGGGGACGTCGATGCAAGCGGAAGCTAAAGCAATGTTCACAGGTTTTATTTTATACCAACAGGAAAATATTGAGATTTTTCAGGCGGAGACTGATTCTAAGATTATACATGACTCCATGCATGGAAAAGTGTCCACTCTGTGGTCGATTATGTACATCATCAAAAAATGTAAATCCATTCTTGGTAACAACACTTCGGTGGTGCACACTTGGAGAGAGGGGAACACGGTTGTGGATCACCTCGCATCCATGGATGTTACAAATCAAGGCCCTGGTATCATTTGCTTCCCTAGCATCATTTTCTTGAAACCTAAAGGGGTAAATTTGATTAGAGGCGATGAGCTCGGTCTTCAATACTTTAGACCCCCATAGATTTTCTTGGATCTTTTAGACTTTTTATCTTTTTGGATGTTTTTCTGGTGGTACTTTTCCCTGTTTAATAAAAATTGATCTTTGAATGAATGAATAATAATATTTTCCTAAAAATGTGTTTTATATTATTTTATTCACAATAAAACCATATTTTTTTTAATGAAGTGAATATAAAGGGAAATTTGAGCATCTAGATTCAATTTTTTTATGAAAATTGGTCAATATGACCATTGGGAACTATACTCTTGATAATAATTTTATGTTATCATTAGAGTTTATAAGTAAATTTTTATAGAGGAAAATTGATACATAAGGAAGAGTCAATGAAATCAACCAGTAGAGTCATTATGTTTGATGCTCGTTTATTTGAACTTAAGAGGGAGGTATCATCACTGGGGTTTGCCATTTACCAAGCACAATCTAAGCTTCAACAAGTGATGCTTTAATGAAATCTCATACAGGAGAAGTTTAAGTTAGTGGAGATTACCAGTAGCTGAGGCACCCCACGAAGCTACCACCATCGCACACCTTACTCTTAGGGCGTATATGGGTGTAATAAGAGGTTAAATGTCTAGAACTTAGTTACTTAATGTTTATTTTTTTTATAAATAAAAAAATTTCCATTAATTATGTTCTAAGAATAGTTTTTCTTAGTAAAAAATATGACAAATTTGATAAATTGGTTTTTCGAAAAAAAATTGTACTTTTAGAAAAAGATATAAATTATTATAATAAACTAAGGTATTATAAATAATGTTTATTTTAATGAAATATTATGATAAAAAAACTCTTATTTAAATATAAATGATAAAATAATTTTATTTTTTCAAGTGTATGGAATTTCAGTATGCATTTTCAATCCATTATTATTTTTAATAAATAAATATTTTTATATTTAAAAGTTAAAAATATCATATTTAGAGAATTATTATGAAAAAATATATATAATTTTTGAAATAATCATTTCGAAATTTGGTTAGGGTGAATTTATGATAATTTTTTAAAATACTTTATTTTTTCATGAATAGTAAAAATGCAGTTTGAGTTTTTTCAGCATGTTTAATGAAATCGTAATTAGTTCATAATGATGTAATAACTAATTAACCAAAATAAAAGACTTAAATTTTTTTATTTTATTAATATCAAGTATTTTAATATATTTTAATCAATTTATAAATATATAATTTACCTTCCAAATTCTAAAATGGAAACTTTAATTTTAAAAATGTAATTTTGTGAAAACTTTTATTTTCGTTGCCAAAATAAGTATTATAAAATTATTGTCGACTCTTTTGTATTAAAATAACATAAAATTTGTCCTAATTTTTCTATAACCTGGTAAAATACCATGTTTAAGACCATGGTTTTGCATTTACCACTACCTAGGTGTCCAAAGCCTTTATTTGGAAATTAATAAACAAATCCACCACTTTTTCTATAAAAACCCACCCATTTATCCATTTCATTTCACTTCCAATTATTACTCCACGAATATATAATATTTTTACCTCCAAAGGAGTCCTCACAAGGTGTTATAAATCCCCCAAGGTCCTGATCCTCAAGTTTTAGGAACTACTCTACAAGGTAAGAGAAATCTTCACTTCTCTTTTCCATTCAAGTTTCATCTTTATGTGGTATGTATTTCAAATTTCGAAAAAAAGTTATTCTATCCAATTTATTTTACCCCTATACTATATTAAGATTCTTTTGTGAGTGGTATACCCATTTCCCATCTCTTTTCACCCTTTTCCAAAACTATGTTGTATACCCGTTATGTTGCCGATTTTACTTCTCAAAATTTTTCTTTTCTCTTCAAGAAATTCCATTTTATTATCTTTATGTAAATACAAAAAGCTCTTTATTTTCCATATATATTAACCAAGATATAAAAATTATTTACTTTATTCTGCATTATTTATTTTATTCTGGTATTTCCATACATAAAACCCGTATTCCCATTCCATGGGTTAAAAATGACATAATGATCATGTTCTTTAATCACTTTTTAAAACGTCATGATTTTGATAGAAAACCCATTTATTTTATTATTCATGGATTATTTATGGAAATTTTTATTATGATATATGTCGATAACATTAATTAATACATATGAAGTTTGTTCCTTAATATCACTCTAATTCCTTGGGTAAAAAATTTAATCTCTAGAGATGACATATTTTACAATACCTTGGTGAATAACCTTGGTAATTTTTATGAAACCTTGGTAAAAAACCTTGGTGATATGATTATGAATGTCTCATTTAAATGTTTTATCCACATTTATGTGTTTTCATTCAATCTATTTTTATTATGATATTCACATTTTTCCTTTTCTCATTACTTTATTATATTACTCAAGTTCTTATTGATATTTCTCAAGGTCATAAGTAAACCATTTCCCTTGCTTTCCCTTATTGGGCCTTATTCTCACCCTTTCCTTTGATGTATCTCATGAGGTTATAAGATTCATTAAATGCACTTAGTTTGAACCTATGATTAATCCTTTCAAGTGGATTAGAAGAATGTTTTGTTTTTTCATGTAATATATACCTTATTTCCAAGAATCTAAACATTAAAATATCCTTTATTTGTATCATGTAAATGAAAAGTTATGTAATAAAAATGTGTGATTTCATAGTTAGGATGATATAAAATAACCCAAAACCATTGAGGAACCCTAAATGTTCTACATTAATCAACAATCCTCATTACCCATGGTCACCTCCATCATAAGAACCAAAAGGATGATGAATTTTAGGAATATCCATTAAACTACATGGCACCCTTTCCTTTATTTGTATCCTAAAAACCACATATTCATACACTGAATGGAATACATAGGGTTTGATTCCAGAACCTAGTAGGATATCACCATGAGTCTATGAAATGTATATAAACATGAAAACCATTAGTTCTAGTTTGAAAACATTACTTTGGAAACTCTTTCTTTGAAAACGTGGTATAAAGCCCTTTGGTTTTATAAAGTGAATCCATGTTCTAAAATAAGATGAACCAGGAAAACTATATAAATAAATTTATGGCATCACAACATAAGTGATATCACGTGCTCAAAAATGAAATGTGAAATATGAACATAGCACAAAAACTATGGGCTTGACCTATAGATCTAAGGAAACTATAACTAGCCCTGGAACTGTAGATGACATAATAAAACCTATTTATACATACTTGGGAGCTAAAATGTCTTATCAGGTAACTAATTCATCATGCTAGCACACTCAGTCTGACTAGTCTACTAAACCTTATCATCAAACAATACTAGGGGTTGCACCCATCTAGGTTTCCAACTCACCCAAGGTCTCCCATGTGCATTCAATAATTTACAAACATATAAATCCTACCCATCATCACACAAATAAGGAGAATAAAATCCAAGGAAATTTTCATTTGAAACACCCTTTAGAAATACATTCAAAACCATTTTTACCTCTTTAACTAATTACTTTAAACACTTTTAAGGTGCACAATTGGGATTTCAAGGAAATCCCCCTTTAAAAATGAATTTAAATAAAAATCATACCAATGATCATAATGAATTATCACATAGAAGCCTGTAGAAACTCATAAAAAGCATAATAAATCATTTTAAACCAAATTTGAGACAATAATTTAAGGTAATAAATGTTATATACCCATTTGGTAGGGAATCCTACCTCAAACCGAAGAAAAACATGTCGCCTTAACTAGGAATCATTTGAAAAGGGAAAAGAGGGTCATGTAATGCCTAAAACAATAATAAATTTCATAAAAACACAATACATCACCTTAGGTTCAGTACCAATGGGATCTAGGGTTAATCAATTCCAAATAAAGGAAGAACTGTGGATAAAGGGAAGAGGATAAGGTGAAATCAAGAGGATTCAAGTCTTACCTCAAGAAAAAATCACTAAGAACCAAGGGGAAATCACCAAGGAGGAAGGGAGTAAGGATTACATGGAAAGGAGAGGGGTTTTATGTGACTATGAAGAGAAAGTGGAAAAGAAGGGTTGAAGTCTATAAGGTAAAATGGTAAATTCTCAAATTTTATCAATTTTGGATAGACCACACAATTTGACTGCATGATTTTCCAAACCATGCACCAATCATGCATGTCACCTACTCTTAAAAAAAGGTATGCACAGTTTTCTTGGTGGATACACATGGTTATAAAAACCATGAGATAACTATGAGACGCCACATTATCCCCTAAACACCCCTATCACTTAGTTAGGTGCATGGTTATGACTGGTCGTGTGCTAACCATGCACACCAGGTTGATTCTCCAAAACACATATTTTTGACCTCAATATACTAGAAACTTTGAGGATAGATAAAATAATAAATAAAACTCAAATTAATACATACCAATGAACCGATGGGTGTCACACGCACTGTGGTTGAGGGATTCATGGCATGGAGAGATTTCATGTGGGGCATTGTCTGAGGAAAATATATCATGTATGGTCATCATGTTATGACTAATGGAAACACACCATGATTAATCCACATGAATGATATATTAGGAATATATTGTATATGGATTTAAGATTTTCATGGAAGAAACCAATCCCACCGAGACCCCTTAGGACGTGTTTGGATAACCTGATACGGGGGATGTCATGGTTGGGAGTGTAATGTGTCATAACGCTAGGAAGAGAGGCCAAGACTTGGGGGATTGTACCTCATTTAGAAAAGGCATGTCATGCCACTGCTCAGAGGAGTTTCATCATGATATTATTTGGTTAGGGGTTAAGCCATCTACTCATGGAAGTCACATAGTTATCCCTAAGGGTCACTCCACAACAAAAATAGGTAGGGGAATCAGGCCCACTACCTGGGGGAAATCCTACCACGACCCAAAGGAGTCACGTCATGACTAGGTATATGGACTATTTTTTAATAGGGGTAGAACCATCATTTTGGGGTCGCTCCCTTTCAGGTTTTAGGTTGAGTGGCGCATAAGGTGCATGAGGGGGATCTTACTCTTATTATACCCCCATTAAATACCCCTTAGATAGGGGTTATTCTTGAGTATTTTTTGTGAAGATTCAAGGTATGATTGTTCCCCTTTTCCCTATATTATTATACTCTATTTGTTCCTCTGATTTGGGATGATCTAGGCTAGGGTTTTAGTAACAATTCCACTATTTCATGTTGGAATCAGGTGGGAACAAAAGGGATTTTGATCATATTGAAAATAGGAGATCTTAGATGGATGAACACATGAGGTTTAGTGCAATTTTGGTGATGCATTGATGCCCAATGAGTTTTTCAGTGATCATGCTTCCTTGGTTCAATTGAATAATTAGTCATAAAAAATTTAATTAATTATTTGGGTGTTATGGAGTGATATAGGGACTTGAGTGTTGATAAGAGTTTGGGAGAGGCATTAATGGGTTTGGTCAAGGATAAGTGTAGCACTGTGAGTATGGTAACTTTATGATTGAGGTAGGTGATTCCTATAATATAAAATCATATTCTTGTTTATACATGAGTTTGAATGCCTATATATTTTCATGGGGCTGGGTAGGTGGCTAGGGACCAAGAGTTCCCTAGGTAAGGAGAGAGGGTAGTGTTAAGCCTCCTTGAGTTGTAAAAAGTGAACTCATTAGACTTTGGGCATTTTAGGATTTTAAAAAGAGTATTTCACCAAGGGGAGAGGATGAATGTTGAGTTTATGAGTGACCTTTAGTAGGTATAGAGATTTGAGATAGAATTTAGATATCCTAGGTGGGTTTCCTAGGGCTGGTTTGGTGGGTATAAGAGACTTATCCCTATTTGAAATGAGTGAGATGAGCATACATGTCACACATTTTGGGAACACCCTCCCGAGAAAGAAGCGAGATTTTATGTGTGATATGAGTGGAATGAGTCCTCCTGGACTAGATAGGGTGTGATAGAGAGGGGTTTTCCTCTAGGTGTTGGGTCGAGATATCTTCGAATGTAGATAGAAGATAGGACCCAACCATTGGTCATGGGAATTGTTGAAGACTTGGAATAAGATTTCCAATGAGATGAGTGTGAGTTATATCAGGTGGTCCCTGGTTAGTGGGACCAGGTTGTGATGTGGGAACTAAAGGAGGATGGGACATGCCTTATGGGACTAGGATTGAATAGAGCCTATGATCTAGGAGAACATTGTAGGGGTGTTTTACATGACTTAGTTTCAATGAGTAGAGACTGAGATGGTCTTGAGTAGATTATCCCATGAGGCTAGATGGATGGTGAGATGTGCTTCAAGGTGTGAGGCTAGATCTCAATTGACTATAACCTTGGTGATGATTTAGTGTTCTTGTGAGATGGGATGCATTCCTTACTTTTTGTTGCATTCATGTGCTTGATAGCGTGCATGTGATCGACAATGGACTGTGTTATGGTTGATGGAGGTTCCCAAGTAAAGTTCCCTTGGGTGGATGACTATATTTTTTTCACTTATAATTATTATCATTATCAATGTGATTATGAAAAAATGATGATATGGGTGACGTATTGAATAATCCACCCATTAATTAGGAAGTGTATATTCTATGTTTGATAAATGGGAAAGGTGATTGAGAAGTTGCTACCCACATATTGGGAAAAGAGAAAAGTGGATATGGCCACCGTTGAATACCTGACTGGATATATTCATGTGGTCATACCATAATAAATCAGGTAGTTTATGAGTAGGTCCTTAAGGATAAATCATGATGAGTGTTGAAGATATGATACCAGCACTGTTAGCAATAGTTTATAAAGTCAATAGATATCTGACTGCTGCACATATACTGAATAGCTAGGATAGATGTGAAGAACACATGTAAACAAAGGTCAAAGTTTAGAGAGGAATCTATCCAAATGGGAGAATACACCCTTCTATATCTATAAATGAAGGATGTTGAAAATCAGTGCTAAAATACACATAGATGAAGGCTAAAATGAAGCTTTGGGTTGACTAAAATCCAAAGTGCAATGTATAATATTAAAGAACTAAAAAAAGGTGAGTTTTCATGTATTTTTAAGGTTCTTGGGAATTGATATGAAGTGTTTGAAATGTTTTATAAATTCAAAAATCTTTTTTTATGTGTTTAATGGATAATTCATGGCTATACATATGCGAAGTTTCACATATGTGAATTTCTGCATAAGAAATTTCTAGCATAATCAAATCCACATAGCTGAAGTCACATCATATGAAAATATTTTCATACATGAAGATAAACATACACGAGTTTATTAATATAACCAAATGTCTAACACACAAAATTTGTGTAGCCAAAATCTATTGTGTATCTAAATTCAGAAACCACATATGTGAATGAAGATCCACACATATGAATGAAGTGACCTAGCTGAATTCCTCACATAATGGATTTATGTGGAATATCTGAAATTCACATAGCCAAATATTTCTACGTAACCAAATTCAAATCCACATACTTGAATGAAAAATCGCATAGGAAAATTGGTACATGAGAACCACATATCTGAATTCTTATTCATGCAGCACCACATATGTGAATTCTTCAGCTAGCTGAATCTATGTATATGAAATATAAATTCACGTATTCAAATCTACCTTATGTAATAGGATAAAAGTACATATTTTTAGATAATATGAGGAAGAAAATAAAATATGATGATCTTATGTTGTGAATTCAAGATCAAAACATCATAAAGCTTATTTAATCTATGTTTTGAGCCTATCCTAAGGAAGATATATGAAGAACATATTCATATATTCCTTGATGAATGAAATAAATTTATTATGTTTTCAAGAATATTAAAAATGATGTTACTTCAAAGCCCTGGTTAGTCATAAAATCCTAAAACTATTATGATCCAAGGTAGTAGGATTGAGAATAAAGAAGGGATAAGTTGTTTTAGTTGCGTACAAATCTATTATGTTCTTTTGTTATTGAAATTTATCATTAAAAAATGAAATTATTTCCATTAATCATCTATTTGAGGTATATTTTATATATCAGTGACCTTTATTTTATGTGTGGATTTGAGTGGAATAATTTATGCCTACTATCGACATTTTTTGAAGATCTTTTATTCCAAGTTTCAAAAAAGAAGAAGCATTAATTAAGGGTGTTCTGGGAATATCCTTTGAGTTAAAAAACAAGCACACATGTAATTATAGGAACCAAAACTTGGAAATTTATAAGTGTGTTTTATGATGGTAGACGCTTTATCCCCCCGAAATACCATTAATTGTATTTGGAAATTAATGTTGTCATTAATGATCCATTCATGTATTTGAGCGGACATCAAAATATCGAGGAGGAATATATAAAAATGGAATAAGGAAGTGCTTCTACTGTGTGTATGGGAAAAATAATTTGAGAGTAGTTATGTTGGAAAAAATATAAAGAACATCTCTCAAATAATAATAAGAAGTATCTGATGCATTTTGTAACAAATAATAAGAAGGAAAAGTTGAACGTCATTTTGATATTAGTTTGAGTGAGTTGAAGTAGTGAGGATAATAAGATCCCATGACAACCTTGGTTGTAAAAGTTCTTTGAGGAGCTATTGGGTTTGAATATCACAGGAGCTCATCGAGTGTGACAACTAGGTTAACAGATTAAGTAGAAGTTATGTGAAGTTGAGTTTTGGGAATTGAATGAGTTATAGAGAATTATTAAAGATTTACTGGAATTTGAAGAAGTTTATTGTGATTGGAAGGATATATATTCTATGTATGTAGATACACCCTTATGATGATTACATATTTACTTCTAAGGATGAGAAAGAAACTCTCATTTATACATAGTGTGAAGCCATAGAACTTATGTGACTTAGGGTATACAATAATACTAGTGTGTGACTCAGTGATTACAATGTGAAGCTATTGAGGAAGTACAGTGGGAATCTGGAGAGAAAATTCATGTGAGATGTAGGCAAGTGGCTTGTGTGACTCTGGATGAGATAATATTAATGAGAATCTAATATGGTTTTGGTTTGTTAAGTACCCTATACTTGTAATTAAATGATATTGATTATAGTGAAGAATACTTTATTGGGGAATTTAAACAATAAATAAAATGAGTATTTATTAGTATTTAACCTTTTAAAAATCATTATGTTTGTGTTCCTTTAATTAATTCTTATCCAAGTGAGGTTATGTGAGATAAGAAAGAGTGTATTGAGATAGAATCAGGCTTGGAGATTAAAATTAAAAGGAAATAAAATCATAAAAGTTTTAATTGGATGTTAATTTACCCCTCCCCTCTCAGTGGTCCTTCGGTACTCTAGGAACCTCATTTGGTATCAGAGAAACCTAGGTTTCCTTTGAAAAGATCTTAATTAAGTTTGGATTTGAGATGCTTGAAGAAAATCCTCAGATCAATAATTCGTACTATACCTTTATTAAAATAGATATGTAAGTCTCATCTATGACATTGATAAATAAGATAATGAAAGAGGCAAGTAATCTAATAAATATCTCAAAGAAGAAAGAGGAATCACTACTAATTTAAGGTATTCAAATTGATGTTATTTGTTCTAGTTTTAATAAGAATGATAAGATTATAGCTGCTAATAACCTTTTTTTGAGGTAGTATTTTATTTCAAAAAGGTTCATGCTGAAATTTTTAAACTTGCGTTTGGAATTATTCAGGATCTAGATGATGAAAAATAATAGCAAGAGGAAGAGACCAATGCAATAGAAGATGTATTGTCCAAAAAAGTTGGATGATTTTATCTCTCTCAAAATTCTTGTAAAATCTAAGGAAGAATATGCCACACTTTTCAATGAAAGATAATATTTAATTAATAAAGAATTGAAAATAGTTCTTTGTGAGAAATAAGTTTTAAAGGTAGATTTCAGAGGAAATATGAGAACCTTATAGTATGAAAAGTTCATCCTAAACATAAACTGATTTGATTTGGAAGTCAAGTTGAAAAATCAAGAACATGAAAAATATAGACCTTCCCAAAAAGATAGTAAAAATGTGGTGAAATAAACACCACATAAGTAATAACTACATAATATTAGTATAAAAATGGTGGCTCAAGGATCTTGAGATCATGTGGACAAACCTCCACTTCTAGCTCATGTAAAATGGTAACCCATAATGAAGATAAAGAATACTTTACTAATTCTGGAATTTCTAGAAGTTTTAGATAAAAGTTAAAATATGTGAAAATGTGGAAGGAAAAAATGATGGTAATTACAGAAAAATTTCAAGTATTTAAGTGGGTATTTCCTAGAGAAACTGTTCCTCAAAAGGAGCTCAGAATATTGGGGTTATATCCCAAAAATAGTAAGCATGTCATGCTGGACAACCAGTTCTTGAAGTGAGATGAACAAGGTTAACCATAAGGTGTTAATTTTTGTAGAGGTTTGTACTATATCCATTGATTTCTGGAATACTTTTCTAGTAGGTAAAAGTTTAATAAGACTTAAGAAAAGGTAGAGAAAAATATTTCTTCCAATAAAAGATTTTATATCTTTGATATCATTTTTGATTTGTATAAAATTGGTGGTCAAAACAATGATGAATGCTGGTACATTCCTTCTAGATATCATCCACTTACTGATAAAAATAAATAACACCAAAAATATGTGAATAATGTAAAAAAGGTTAGTGAATTGGCTTGGGGGGGGGATTTGGGAAGAGGGATGTTGAATCATCTACTCCAAAGAAGAAAGAAAAGACAGATGAGAAGGTGTTTAATCCTACTGGAAATAGATACTTCTACTATGGAAAGAGAGGCCACATCATAGAATAATGAAATATGTCTATGAAATAAAATAAAAATGGGATAAATATAAAGGAAATAAATGTATCTATCCAAGTGTTATATTTTAATATTGTATTAGTGGTTGACCCTCTTAATGAAGAGGTGGAGAAGCTACCCAATAAGGTCAAATTCAAAGACGATACAATGGTATATGGAAGGTGAAAAAAGGTAGGTCATATTGTTGTAAATTTTATGAATTGGATTCCTTAATAAGAAAAGTTATTTAAGATCAAAGGGAAAGAACCTATGATCTCAAGTTCAAAAATTGTTTCTAAAGAGAAAAATTCCACACCTAAAGAGAAGAATATCATACTGCCCAAAGGTGAACATACCTATAAAACTAAGGGTGAAATCATGAATAAGTCTAGATCTAATTTTTATGGGTTGGGAAATCTATCTTAACACTCAATATCAAGATATGGAGTTATTGTAACATCCACATTATTCCCTAATCAATCAGAATGTGCTAGAATTTTAGGGAATTGAATTTGAAGATGTATGAGAATCATCCCTTGAGGGGGAGCTACTGAAACTTGGGGATGAACCAACACTTTGGATATTTTGATATATTTGTTAAAGTGAGTGAAAGTTCTTGAATTTTCTTTAAAATAATAATGTTCTTACTCTAAAAAATAAGAAAGACAAAACTGGAATCACAAGTAAAAATGTGGTCATATTTTTTTTCTAAACTTATCACTCTTGTTTTTTATAAAGGGTTAGCACATGTAGTCTTAGAGTTGATTTTTGGATGGAACATTACTAAGATAAATATGATTCCATGTCTAATTCCGATGATGGTTTATTGATTCTCATTTATGATTGTCACTTGAAATTGGTGATCTGTGACATAAGTTGATTACCTTCTTTTATGGAATTATTGTAAAAGTTGGTTACCAGGAAAGGGGATTCCATTCTATGTTACTAGCATATGGTATAATAATTTATAAGCCTAAAATGGTATTAGTATTTATAAATTTCAATTTTTATCTGAAAATTCCACCCTTTTGTCAAGAGTAACATGCTAGGTTTGATAAGGAGAGAAGATGTTGTTAAAGCCTCCTGCTAGTATTATTGAAGGGAGAGGAATTTGAAGAAGATTCACCCCATATATTTTAATTGGTATACGTTTTAACCTCAAATGATATCATCATTCAATTTTATCATATGTCAAGTGGTATTAAACATATTTTTGGAGAATAAGGTGAATTTTTAGGAATTCCTCCTGAATATACACCTTGAAAATTAGGGGGAGAAGAAAGTGAACCTTACATTTAAGGGGAGAAAAATTTTCACCCCTTTGTATTCATTTTCAATCAGGGGGAGATTAATGAACATGATTATCAGATTAAATGCCTAATTAACAAAAAATATAAAGGGGAGGGGATTGAAGTGCCATTGGGTTGATGGTTGTATTCTTGGTCACTTATACTTGTTTTCATTATCAATGTCATTATGAATAAATGTTGAGATGGGTGATGGATAGAAGTATCCACCCATTAAGTAAGAAGTGAATATATCATGTTGGGTGATTATAAACTGAATGAGGCTAATATTAATTGTCAATATATATAATATTCATGTACTTTATTATTCATAAACACCATTTTAGTGCATTTTACTCTTCGAACATTATTTCATATTATAATTGTAATACCTTCTTAAAATGAACTATTACATGACACATTTTTTAACATCATTTAAAGTATCCAGTAATTTTTATTTTAGTTTCATATTTAATTTTCAGGTTTCTCCTTACATTGGTAACAATTCATACTTTTTGAGTACTTTAAGATTCATATTGGAAGACCACCAAAGTTGGCCTGGAACAAACAACATTCCGAGAGAAGTGAACTGGACAACAGCCAAATAAAACTACTGTATTGGAAAATATCCAAGCCCAATAACTATGAAAATTTAATTTAAGATAGCTAACATCATGAGGAAAATTTCATTAAACATTGAAAAAATCTAATTCTGATGTTTGAATGGCGTTCTAGGTGTCCCAAGTTGGAGATAAAATTCTAGGCCAGATTCTGCGGCCCAAAAAAAAATCCCACCAATTTAATCATATCTCGACAACCACAAATTAATTTAGAATGAAATATTACATAGAAATAGGAGTAATCCACATATTCATGTTTTTATTATATGGACCACTCAAATTCTGAAATCAATAAGGACATTTAGGATCCTCTGTTCGGTGGATGAAAGTTGGATGCCACTTCGGGTCAAGGATAAAGAAGTCCACTCTCCATTACTTTCCACCACCCTAGGCCTACCATACTCAAGTGGTATCCTTTTTACTATTGGGATCTCGACACAATACTCTTGAAATTACAATTCAAGAAAGTTTTAGTG
This sequence comes from Viscum album, assembly GCA_963277665.1. NCBI lineage: Eukaryota > Viridiplantae > Streptophyta > Magnoliopsida > Santalales > Viscaceae > Viscum > Viscum album. The sequence continues at coordinate 591,372,113 of OY728142.1, read as the reverse complement.
GAGGAGTTTATCATATTTGTTGCTTTGTTCAATTATAATGTTAACTACAATTTTGTTTCCTTGAGTTTTTCTTTCTCATGTAAGTTGTTCAATTCACCTTAGTTTCTTTATAAAATTTCTTGTTATACTCTTATTTTGTACTTCTTCAAATCAATTTGATATCGTTGGTTCAAGGTGTGAATTTATTCACACCAAACCTTTTGAAATTATCACACAATAGTGCAGTGATCGTTATTTCATTGTTTTTTTACTTCTCCAATTCCTCCCTCATGAGTCTACTTTCCGCTTCCATTGAAACCATAGAATGAATAGAGGGATAACCCACTTATGGGTTGATTCAAGGGAGTGTCAAGGGGATTTATTTTATTTTATTTATCACCCCATTAATTTCTAATCACCTCTTTTAATTGATATTTTTATTTGATGATTTTGAAACTTCTTCGTACTTGTTGAATTTTAAGGCCACATACTTCAAGTGCCAATACGAAACTTTACCTGGGAATGCTCCTAAATTTGATACTACAAGTGTATAAGTGATTAGTATTATGATTTTTTTGGTATTAAACCAGTAAGTGATGATGTTTTTTGATCTTCTTGAATAAATGTATCTCGAATATTAGAAGTTGAAACTGTTAAAAAAATAATTTCATCAAATCCACCCCCAAGTGATAACCTAGGATCAACTCATTATTTTAATTTAAATTCACTTAAGTCTCTTAGAGTTCATTTAAAACCATATAAAATCATCCCAATATTCCCACTTCATATTAAAAAACAATCCATATGATTGAAGTGTCTATAGGTTACTTCTTAGGTCTTTGAGGATTCGACAACCCAAGAAAAAATACAAGCGACCTCTTAATCCTAAAATCTTGGGTAAATTTGGGAGATACCAAATTTTAGATCCATTTCTATGGTACCAATTAATTCATCTCTATTCTCCCCCATTTCTTACATTCTCACCAAAATTCTCTTATCTTTTCTCTTTCTCATTTTTTTTCTTTTGGTGAATTTCTGCCTACACCCCTGACCAATAAAACCGTCTAGTTAGGGTGGATAGTTCTAGGGTTGGGGAGTAAATAACACCAAGGGAACTCTTAACATTAGATACTAATATTCCTAATACCACTGAGTTAAAAATTGAGCCCATTTCAATGGAAGGTCTTCAAAGAAACCAACTCATAAACCCAGGTGGGAACCAAAATGGAAATCCAAATGAGGCAGTCCTAAACTTGGGGAATGCGGTCGATCAAACCATGAATGAATACCTCACACCTTCTTGGACCAATGACCCCTAATGCATTAGAAACAATTCCCTGGGGTATTCCAACTACATCTTTAAACCCTATGTCCTAAACCACCTTCCCACATTCCATGTAATGGAGTCCGAGATGCCCTACCTTCATGTCAAGGAGTTTAATGACATTATAGAAACCATGTTTCCCCCATATCAACTAGTATCAGCTAAGATGAGGCTATTTTCTTTTTCATTAAAGGATAGAACTAAAAATTGGATAAAAAATTTGAGACCATCATCCATAAACTCTTGGGACCAATTACAAAGAGAATTCTACAAAAAATACTTTCCCCACCACAAAACAATTTCACATAAAACGAGCATCCAAAACTTTTTTGAAAAAGAGGGAGAGTCATTATATGAAACATGGGAGAGGTTCTAAGACACCCTAAACATGGTTCCACTCCATGGTTTTTCTATTCCTGAACAAGTTTGAATATTATATTAAGGGTTGGGCCCGAGAAACATACAATTCATCAACATGATGTGTAATGTAACTTTCAAAAAAAAAGACCCAAATGATTCTTACGAGTATCTAAAAATCCTTTCTGAACAAAACCAAACATGGGGAACATCACCTTATTATGAGAATCCACAAAATATAGTGGAATTCACAAACTTAGGGAGGAGGGAAGCCTTAGGGTGAAACTCACAGCACTCCCTAGGAAGGTTGAAGAGATAGATCTTAGGAAAATCCCTAAAATCCAAACTATAGACCCCGTTTGCACAATTTGTGACAAATATGACCACAAAATAGAAAAATGCCCAACCATTCCATCCATTAAGGATGTTCTTATAGGAGGACCACCAGAGGAGATCAATGCTATGAACTTTCAAAATCCACAATACCAAAACACATTCAACCCAAGGTATAATGACCACTCAGGCTTCCATGGGAAAGATAACCAACAACCTAGCCAACCAAAAAAACCAAAACCCTACCCTTCACAAAATTTCCAAAACCATAACCAATTACAACCACAACCAATCCAATACCAACATCCTTCTGTCCAATACCAACAACCCATCCAATAACCAAAGTATCCTCCTTGGATAAACCAACAAACACAAGCCCCCACCAAATCTTTCCCTCTTCCAATCCTTGAAAAATTGTGTAAAAAAATAGAAAAAATGAACTCAAAATTATATTCCCATAAACAAGAACTTCAAACCATAAAAACTAGAAAGGAAACCATTCCTACTTAAGTAGTACTATCCTCAAATTTAATGGGAGAGTCCAGTTTTACTCAAACAACTCATGAACAACTAAAGGATATGACAGTTTTAAGAAGTGGGAAATCAATTGAGAAACCTGAAAAATTAAGTCAAAAACCATGTGAAGCCTAAAACTCTAATGAAAATTCAAATGAACCACATGATCAAACTGAGGAAACTGATAACAATGTGAAGGAAACAAATCTTCAAAAAACAATCCCACAACCTGCACCATTTCCTCAATGCATGAGGGGGAAAAACAATCCTGAATTGAGTGAAACATTGAAGGAATTATTATCACAAGTAAAGTTGAACATTACACTCCTCGATTCCATTCAAACCATTCCTGCATACTCAAAATACCTTAATAACCTATGAACATTTAAAATTAAATTCTCACATAAGAACCAAGTCCTTCTGGCAGCAAATGTTAACACAACAATCCAAGGAACCCTTCCACCAAAGATAAAAGACCCAGGATTCCCTCACATCAATGTTGAACTAGGAGATAACAAAGTTTTCAAAGCCTTGTGTGACCTGGGTGCCAGTTTCAATCTCATTCCCTATGCTGTGTACTGCCAGTTAAGCATGGAAGAGCTCTGGACCACATCTGTCACACTTCAACTTGCTGACCATATCAGTAGGGTTCTAAAGGAGATTTTAAAGGATGTTCTGGTAAAAGTATAAATATTAATCTACCCTATTGACTTCATTGTCCTTGAAAAAAATCCAAACTTATGCAAAAAGTAAAAAACCCTAATCATTCCTGGTCATCCCTTCCTTGCAATAATCAACTCTTTTATCCGAGTCCAAATTGGGAACATGATCATCACCTTTGGAAACATGAGTTTAGACTTGAACATCTACAATACAAGCTCACAAATAGGGGATGGAGAGGATATTCATGAATTAAACATGATAAGAAGCATTGATAATGAATCCATAGAACATTAAGAAATATTTGAGGAATGTTTAAGTCAGGATGAGATTAATTTTCTTTGTTCACATGAAGGAATTTTATCTCCTTGGCTAGAATCACTTTCAGATTGCTCCTATGATGAAATCATAAGACCAATAGTTAGTGAAATCTTTCAGAAAACCACATTCATGGAGACCACTCCAACTTCATTCCCTAAATCTGATCAATCTAATATAGTAGTTGAAACTTCTACACGTGAGGAATCAATCCTATTTGAAACTCTAAAAAAAGAAATTTATCTTGATCCAATGTCCAAATATTCTGCTGAAATTTTGAACCAACCTGATCTTGAATTGAAAGAACTTCCTTTTGCACTTAAGTATTCCTTCCTAGGAGAAAATGTAATACATCCTATTGTCATTTCTTATTCTCTTCAAGCTGATCATGAGAGGATTCTTCTAGTTGTCCTTAGGAAACAAAATAAATCCATTGGATGGACCCTATCTTATATTCATGGGATTATCCCACTTATCGGGACTCATATAATTGTTTAGGAATCTAATTCCAAGCCATGTCGTCAACCTTAATGGTGACTCAATCCTAATCTCATGGAAGTAGTGATAAAATAACTTCTGAAATTGATAAAAGTTGGTATCATATATCCCATAGCTGAGAGTGAGTGGGTCAGCCCAATCCAAGTTGTTCCAAAAAAGGATGGAATCACAGTGATAACCAATAAGGATGTAGAGATTCTTCCAACAAGGGTGAGTAGTGGCTGGAGAGTCTACATTTACTATAGGAATCTAAACTCATTTACCAAGAAGGACCATTTCCCCTTACCATTCATTGACCAAGTCCTTGAGAGAGTCCCAGGTCACACCTTCTACTATTTATTAGATGGGTACTTGGGGTATAATCAAATTTAGGTCTCCCTAGAGGATCCAAGGAAGACTATATTCACATGTCCTTTCGATACCTTTTCTTTAAAATGCATGCCCTTTGGGTTATACAATTCCCCTAGTACCTTCCAGCGGTGCATGATGGGAATTTTCTCATACATGGTAGTGGATTTTCTAGAGGTCTTCATGGATGTATTATCTTTGTTTGGGGATACATTTGAGGGATGTCTAAGGAATGTGGAGAGAGTCTTGTCAAGATGTGAATAAAATAATCTAGTTCTAAACTAGGAAAAATTCCATTTCATGGTTAAAGAGGGAATAGTATTTAGCCATCTAGTCTTGAGTAGGTAGATTGAAGTTGATAAAGCCAAGGTTGACATAATTATTCACCTTCCTTCACCCAAAACTTTCAAGGAAGTGAGGTATTTCTTAGGAAATGATGGTTTCTATAGAAGGTTCATTAGGAATTTCAGCTCGATTTCTCAACCACTTTGTGCTCTATTGGTGAATGATGCTTTATTTTTATGGACAGAAAGCTATGAGGAATCATTCTCCACAGTCAAGTCAGATCTTATCTCTCCACCTATCATGCAGTCTCCAAATTGGAAAATTCCTTTTGAGCTCATGTGTGATGCGAGTGACTTCATTGTAGGAGCAGTATTAGGAAAATGGTGTGAGAAAAATCCTTGTGTCATTGCTTATTCAAGCAAATATTTAAATGATTCAAAATTCAACTACACCACCACTGAGATGGAGTTACTTGCTATTGTGTTTTCCTTAGAAAATTTTAGGTCCTACCTCTTAGGATCCCCTATCACTGTGTTCACTGACCATTCTACACTAAAATACCTCTTCCAAAAACAATATTTTAAGGCTAGACAGATTAGGTGGGTCCTTATATTACAATAATTTTACCTCACAATCAAGGATAAAAAGGGTGTTGAAAATGTTGTAGCTGATTATATCTCTATGATGGAATTAAAAGAGAACTCAAATAACCTTTCTCTATCTGATTCTTTTCCCGATGAGCACCTCTATTCAGCGAGTGATTGCCCATGGTATGACAATATAGCCAACTTCTTAGTTATAAGAGTCATTACAAAATTCGTAGGGACTCAAGCTCAAAGGAAATTCCTTTCTGATGTCAAGCACTATGTGTTTGATGATCTATACCTTTATAAGTTCTGTCCTGACCAAGTCATTAAGAGGTGTGTCCCAGAATCTTAACAAGAGTCCATCCTTAAATTCTATCATAGTGAGGCATGTGGAGGTCACTTTTCCTCTAAGAAAACTCCGATAAGGTTCTTCAGTGTGGTCTCTTCTGTCCCACCCTCTCAAGGGACTCCTACAAATTTTTTCAAAGCTATCCTATGTGTCACCAAGTAGGGTTCATCACAAAAAGTAATAAAATTCCACTCACTCCCATCTTAGTGTTTGAAATCTTTGACTATTGGAGAATTGATTTCATGGTTCTATTCTAAAAATCTAGGGGATATATTTATATTCTATTTGCTATTGATTATGCCTCAAAATGGGTTGAGCCCATTCCCAAAAAATCCAATGATCATCAAACTATGATTAGATTTCTAAAAGAAAACATCTTCTATATATTTGGAATTCCTAGGGCTATCATTGGTGATTGTGGAACTCATTTTTTCAATTGTCCATTCTCATCACTCATAGATAAGTATATAATTTATCACAAAGTGTCCACCACTTACCACCCACAAATAAATGGTCAATCTGAGCTAGCCAATTGAGAAATTAAACAAATTATTAAGAAAAAGATTAATCCATATTTGAAATATTGGTCAAACAAACTATTATATTCCCTTTGGACCTATCTAAATACATTTAAAACCATTTTATTAATGTCCCCATATAGGTTGGTTGATGGAAAATAATGCTATTTTCCAGTGGAGATTGAACATAAGGATTTTTTGGAAATTAAGAAAATGAATTATGACCTCTCATTGGCCATAAAAAAAATAGATCTTAATGAACTTGGGGAACTTAGGATGGAGGTTTATGAAAATTCAAGTATAAATAAATCTAGGGTTCAAGCCTACCAATCTCGAAATCTTAAAACCAAACACATTGTACTGGGTAAACCTATTATTTTCTACATCTCTAAACTTCATTTGCACCTGGGAAAGTTGAGGTCCAGATGGTCGGGTCCATACATAGTGCATAAGGTGTACCCCCATGGGGCTGTAGAAATTCAAGATCCCACCAATGGTCAAACATTTAAAGTTAATGGTCATAGAGTCAAACCATTCATTGAACCATTCCAAAAACATGAAGTAGATGAGGAATTGTGTGAACCAACATTAGATGAGGAAAATAATTAAACAATTAGAGGTATATGTCTAGCTAATGACATTAAAACAAAGCACTACACAATATACAACCCATGGTTTTTATCTTTGTGAATCATCTTTATTTTAAAATAGGATTAATAAATCAGTTTTATATTTTAAAAAAAATACTTAACTCTACGTATGATAATAACATATATTGTTGACATGTTCTTCTATTATGAGTATCGATGGGTATGAAAGAGGAGCGCCATATTCATCTGTGTCATGTGGTGTGATCTTTGAGTAATACCTTACCTAGAAATTTAAAAATAAGACAATGTATCATCAGTTTAGTCATATGGGTTTGTAGTTTAAAATAAAAATACCAAATATATATATATATATATATATAATTAATATATATATATATATATATTATATATATATAAGGACACATCTAGGTCGTGGGGAAAACCCCATCACAGCCGGTGAAGCAGCGGGGACTTGAACCTAGGACCGAAGGGAGACAGGGGAGTGCGCCTACCACTAACCTAAGAGTTATAGTGCTTCCTTATTCTATAATTTTTGTATATATACTTATTTTTATTTATTTTTTATTATTATTATATATATACATATATATTGTTTTGTTTGTTTGTTTGTTTTTTTCTTTTTGGTTTTCCTTTTCCACTAGGGAACTCAGTGAGTGACATGGATATCAAGGGATTAAATGGGTGCAACACAAACTTCAACTTCAACCACCATGTGAACTCATTACATGATCCTAATTTTCAAATTATTTTTAGAACTCCTCTCATCTAGCACTACCCCCTTCTAAATTTTATTTTCTTTAAACACTGGGGACAATGTTATACTAAGTTGGGGGGGGGGGTGAAAAGAATGAAAAAAATACATTAATTTTGTGTGTATAAAAATGTGTGGAAGGAAAAATTTCTTTAACCTTGAACATGATAATACAAATTGCACACTTTGAAACTGAATATCAAATAATTTATCATGCCCTGATTCTAATTTTAATCCATGTATAATTTCATGAGCATAGATTTTTGAAAGTGTGGATGTCTAATGTGAAATTTCATCGTTTATATTTTCATCCAAATAAAAAAATCACAACACACATCCTTTGGATTGTGGGGTATTATTTTGAGTTCATGGGCCCCTCAAATAAATAGCATAGGTTTAGTGATCATTTTAGTTTATGTACGAGTATTCAAAAAAACAAAAAAAAAACAATAAATTTGCACGTAGAGCACTGAAATGACCTAATGTGTGGCTTTCGGCACTTGGGGATTGTGACTCCGTAGTTTTCTAGCCCGGAGTAAGTAAATTTTATCTATATTTTTGGTAATTTGACATTGTTTTTGACTGACTTAACTTTATATGATTCTTGAGTATGTGGGTTTCACTTGGTTCCCTAAGGTCTTTGAGTCTGGGAGTCATCGGAAAAGTCTCGCTATATGGGTTGACTCTTTTGACTGAAATTTAAATTTCCATGGAAATATTGAAAAAAATAAAAATAAAAAAATTGAATACTCATATTAATATTGAAATGTGATTCCACTTAGTGCTTTTGTCATTTCCCCCTTGAATAAATATGAAACCCCATGTCTTTTGTGATACACAACACATCCTCATACTTAATTGATATTAGATGAAATATGGTGATGAATTTGAACAAAATAATGGTCTTGGGATTGGGATATGATTATGAAACTATCTTGTATTAAAATATTTTTATGGGTTTCATAGTTTTTTTATATAAGGGTTTTTGGTGATCATTTTTTATTAAAATGTATTTGGAAAAGGTAATTCGAATATCACATTTTTGAGATATATTTTGCTCAGGACTAGAAAAACTCAATTTGGGGGGGGGGGGGGTGATTAGCCACTGAATGAGGATAATATTAATTTTTAATATATATAATATTCATGTGCTTTATTATTCTTAAACACCATTTTAGTGCATTTTACACTTTGAACATTATTTCATATTATAATTGTAATTCCTTCTTAAAATTCACTATTACATGGTACATTTTTTAACATCATTTAAAGTAGACAATGATATTGATTTTAATTTAGTATTTAATTTTATGGTTTATCATTACATTGGTAACAATTCATAATTTTTTAGTACTTGAATATTCATATTGGAAGACCACCAAAGTTGGCCTTGAACAAACAACATTCTGAGTGAAGTGAACTGGACAGTAGCCCAATAAAACCACTGTAGAGGCCAATATCCAAGCACAATAATTCTGAAAGTTAAAATTAATATAGAGGAAATCATGGGAAACATTTCATTAAATAGTGTAAAAAGATAAATATGATGTTTGAATGATGTTCTAGGAGGCCCACATTGGAGATAAAATTCTGGGCCAAATTCTGCGGCTCAGAAAAACAGCCCACCAATTTAATCATATCTCGACAACCACAAATTCATTTGGGATGAAATTTTATAGAGAGATAGGAGAAATAATTAGGTGCATTTTTTATTCTATATACCACTCAAATTCTTCCATTTAGAAGGACATTTAGGCACCTCTGTTTGGTGGATGAAATTTGGATGCCACTTCGGGTCAAGGATAAAGAAGTCCACTCTCCCTTACTTTCCACCACCCTAGTCATACCATACTCAAGTGAGATCCTTTGTAATATTGATATTTCGACCCAAGACTCTTGAAATTAATATTTAAGGAAGTTGTGGTGGAGGAGTTTATCATCTTTGGTGCTTTATTCAATTGTAATGTTATGCTATGATTTTGTTGCCTTGAGTTTTTCTTTCTCATGTAAGTTGTTAAATTCACCTTAGTTTCTTAATAAAATTTCTTATTATAATCTTATTTTGTTCTTCTTCATATCACTTTGATACTGTTGGTTCAAGGTGTGAATTTATTCACACTAAACCTTGTAAAATTATCACATAATGGCGGAGTGATCGTTATTTCATTGTTTTTTACTTCTCCAATTCCTCCCTCATGAGTCTACTTTCCGCTTCTATTGAAACCATATAATCAATGGAGGGATAACCCACTTATGGGTTGATCTAAGGGAGTATCAAGGGGCTGGATTGGATGTTATTTATTTACCCATTAATTTCTAATCACCTCTTTTAATTGAGATTTTCATTTGATGATTTTGAAATTTCTTCGTCCTTGTTGAATTTTAAGGCCACATAATTCAAGTTATAATATGAGACTTTACCTTGGAGTGCTACTAAATTTGATCCTCTGATTGTATAGGTGATTTGTATTATGGTTTTTTGGTATTAAACCGGTAAGTGATGAAGTTGTTTGATCTTCTTGAATAAACCTATCTTGAATATAAGAAGTTTAAACTGTTAAAAAATAATTTCATCCAATCCACCCCCAAGTGATAACCTAGGATTAACTCATTATTTTAATGAATAATTAACTTAAGTCTCTTAGAGTTCATTTAAAACCATATTAAATCAACCCAAGTTAGCCACTTCATAGAAAAAAAACAATCCATAGTTTGTATGTGTCTGTAGGTTACTTCTTAGGTCTCTAAGGATTCGAAAACCCAAGCTAAACTACAAGCGACTACTTAAACCTAAAATCTTGGGTAAATTTGGGTGAGACCATTGGGTACATGGGAAAGGTGATTTATAAGCTACTTCCCACATATTGGGCAAAGAGAAATGTGGAGATGACTACCCTTGAATACCAAGCTGGATGGATTCAAATGGGAAACCCATAATACACCAGACGATTGATGGGATAGTCTTCATGGATAACTCATAACGAGTACTGAAGGGATTATTACAACCATATCTATAATAGTCTATAATGACACAAGAGAGCTGGATACTGCACTTTTACTGAAAAAATTGGATAAATGCGGAGAACACATGTAAACGCAGTTCAAAGTTTATAGAGAAAGATAAAAGAATGGGAGAATCCATCCTAATGTATCTGTGCATGAAGGATACTGTAAATTGGTGCTAAAATACACATGAATATAGGATGAAATTAATCTTTGGGTTGAAAAAAAAGAAGTGTAGTACAAGATGTTGATGAACTCAAAAAGGTGAGTTTTCATATGCTGTTCAAGTTATTGGGAATCAATTTGAAGTGTTTTAGATGTTTCATAAATTTCCAAAGGTGTTTTTATGTGTTTATAAGTGATTAAGATATGATGGAGATGAAGTAGTGGAGACCTGGTTTGAAATGAATGAATTTAGGAACAATGTATAAGTCTAGGATCTATGTATAAGTCTAGGCTCTAGTTTTAGAAAATCTAAAGAAGAGAATAAAATTTGATGATTAATTGATAAATATAAAAAGGGGTTTTATCATGTGTGGTGTTTCCAAAAACCCGATGCGCATAAAATTTATACCCCCGGGATAAAACTCACATTCTAGACCTAATGGTGGTATAAAATTTCTCATATGACGCACCATTTGGGAGATATTAATTTTTCAAAAAATAAATTAATACCTGACAAACTATGTGTCATATGAGAAATATAAGACCACCGTAAGGTCCATAATGCAGGGTTTACCGCAGTTAAGGTATGAATTTTATGTGTGTCATGTGTTTGGAAACATCGCACTGGAAATAAAATCTGGAATTAATGAGCCACTCATGCATGTGAGTGGCCATCTAAAGATCAAGGTGGAAGATGTAGAAAGAGAAGGAGGTTATATTATTGTGTGAATTAAAAAAAATAATATGAGAGTACTGTTACCATGTGAAATCTAAAGAAAAAAACTCAAAGAACAAGAAGAAATAGGATTTTCTACAGGCTATAGTGAAGAAGAAGAAGGAGAAGACAACCATCATTCTGAGATAAGTTTAAGAGAGTATAAGCAGTGATAAGAACAAGATCCAATGAAAAACTTGGTTTCATAAGTTATATCAGGAACTGTTATGTTTGAATATCGTAGGAGATCATTAAATGTAGAAACTAGTTTAGAAAATTCAGTAAAATTTTTGTGAAGCTAATCCACAAGAGGTGATCGAGTTGCCGAGCATTCTTAAAGACTTTATGGAATTCGAAGGAGGTGCTTGTGAGAAAGAGATTTTATTTTATGGATGCAGAGATATCCTTGTACTAATCAGAGATCCAATTACATGGATGAGTAGGAAGGAAAGTCTTATGGAACTTTTAACATAGGTTAAATGAAAATTATGTTTAATTAAACATTGAGGGGAATAAAACAGATTGTTCATTAAACATATGTTTCATTAAACATATTTTAATTCCACAATAATTTAATGCACCTTTTTTTTAAAATTGGGGTGAACAAAAAATATGTTTAATTTGTGTAATTTTGGTAATTTGTGTAATTTTTTAATTATTTTGTTGATTATTATTCTTTTCAACAAATGGCATATGTTAAGCATGATTTTTATTTATAACACTATGTAACATATTTTTTCAATGAAAATATAGGTTATATGGGGTTATCATTAGGTGCATTTTAATTATGTGCAACAATGTTATCATTAAATCCTTTAATATATAACATAATGGAGTAATATTAGGTTATATAGTGTTATCATAAGGTGCATTACTATTATGTGCACTAGTGTTACCATTTTAAGATTGAAACATCAATATAAAATTTGATGAATATATTATTTAGGATATCATGATGTATTTTTGTGGTGTACCAAAAAAAATATGTATGTGTTTTATACTTATCATTTTTTCATATTGTAATTGAACCTATGTTCAACATTACTAAAACGTTACTGAGGTGAATTTTCCAATATTCTATAGTGTGAATCCATAGAACCTATGTGACTTAGGGTATGAAATAAGACCATGGTGTGACTCAGTGATTACAGTGTGAAACTGTTGAAGACGTCTAGTGGGAAACTGGCAAGAAAAGTCCTATGAGTTTCATGCAAGTGGCTGGTGTAACTCTTGCTAATAGAAGATCAGTGAGTCTTTAATCTGGTTTCTGTGTGTGAAGAACCCTCTTCTTGTAATTGAATGATATTGATTATAGTGGAGAATCTTTGGTTGGGTTACATAACCAATCAAGGAAATGAGTGGGTCTTAGTACCAAACCTTGTAAAAATCCTCGTGTTTACATGACTTTATTTATTTCTTATCTGAGTGAGGTAGTGTGACATAAGGAGTGGATCAAGATTGAATAAGTCTAGGAGGTTTAATTTAAAAGGAAATAAATTCATGAAAGTTTTAAGTGACCACTGATTCTACCCTCCTCTCTCAGTTGTTCATCAGTCCTATGAGCACCTCACTGAGGCTAGGGAAAGACCCTACCTTGAGTGATAAGTAGTGGTTAGGTTAGGATGTGATATTAGACCATAACTTGAGTGATAAGTTAGTGGTCAAGATAATGGACTCACATTTAGTGAGAAGGTGTTGGCATGGACCTCCTTGAGTGAGATGGTTGGTCCGGGTTGTGATGTGATATCAAACCCTACCTTGAGTAATAAGGTAGTGGTCAATATAATGGCATCATATTTTGTGATAAGGTATTGGTATGTAACTCCTTGAGTGAGAATATTGGTCTAGGTTGCGACGTGATATCAGAACCTACCATGAGTGATAAGGTAGTAGTCAGGATAATAACCCCGCCTTGGGTGAACTAGTGCTGAAAGGACCCTAACTTGAGTGATAAGGTAGTGCCCATCTATACAACCCCTCAATGTAAGGGATGTATAGTGATCCTTGGTGGGTCAATACAGACATTTCCTATTTTTTTTATTTTGTATATGTGATTGGCCTAGTGGTTGATCAGTTGATGTATAACAGTATACTTTCACATGAAACATTTGTTATAACATGTATAAACTTTACAATGTATGATTTATGCCCCCACAACTATCCATAAGTCTTTGGCGTATGAGGAGGCATGCCTTAGGTCATGTGATGCTCTGTTCAGGACCTTGGTGAGTGGTATCAGGTCGAGGCATGACATCATAGCTATCATAACATTCCATATTACTTCCAGCAATATACATCTTATACATATCACAAGTTATGATATGTCTAAATCATACAATATGATTCAACACATTTTATGCATATCTATCATCGTCCATAAGTTGTACATACTAACTTTTAAATAAAAGAAAACGTGACCCTCACTCAAATTAGGGTCTCACAATCCCTATATAACAATATAAAATTCAACCAATCTATATTAATTCAAACATTAAAAACAATAATCTATGTATAAAATAAAATAAACATACATAACCAAAATAAGAAAAATATAATAGACATGGCTATGTGTTGGATTATGTCTCCTTAAAACATTGACCAACCTCACTCCACTAACCAGTAGAGTATTTTCTCGTTACTTCGACACACGATTAATCTATATACCATCTAAAAAACTATCTCCATAATTTTTCGTGTACTTCCAATTCCACATATGGATCTGCATGTGCACTGAAATGAAAATGCGGGGTGTTAGTAAAAAGACCTAGTTGGAACCACCAAGAGATCTCAGCTCCCATAAGTGTATATAATCAAGTGAATCCATGTTCTTGTGTCTGAAATTTATGATAATAATATATCATATGAATATAAATAAACATAACATACCAAAGATCACCCAATATAAATCATGGAATAAAAATAGGCTCCTTCTACACCACCAAGAGGAGTTAAGGAAAATAAAAAATTAAACATACTCACTGTGATGAAAAATCAACATCTACACATCTTCACTATACAAGAAAGTAATCAAGGTACCCATATAACCTAAAATATATCATCATTCATACAATGTGAAAAAAATATTAAAACTAACATTACTTTAACCAATTATTAGGAAATCAGCCAACCCAAAAATATGATTTAACTAACCAAATATCACCTCAAATATCTTTCAAAATAACCTCATGGATAAGAAAATTCATTTCTTACCAATAACCACTTTTCATAAAAATTATGCATCCAAACAATTCCCATATCCAAGAACCACTTAACTAATTTTCCAAGACACATCCCCAAAATAATATACAAATATTTCCAAGACACATATTACATAATCATGGCCTCTCTCTCTACATCTCACAACCTTAAAATATCACACATACTAGACATTCCCAAGATCAATGACTCTATCACTCCACTTATAATGTAACTCACACCTAATATATTTCACACCAATAATCATGATGGAGGTCATCATAAACAAATAAAATCCAAGTGAACAAAATGTAACTGGAACCAAATATATTTCACACCAATAATCATGATGGAGGTTATCATAAACAAAGAAAATCCAAGAAACCAACCAATGGGGACTCGAACTGAAATAGAATTTTCAAGCGTAAGAAAAAAAGAGATTAACTGAATAAATAAAAACACATCCTCCTATCTCAGCTCCCCTCATAGGAGCTACCCCATTTGGTCAACACATGTTCACTATCCTTGAAAAAAATACAATTTCTCTAGTCTAATCGAATTATCCAATAAATTAATATTTTAGACTACTCTGCCATCTATATGTTATTACTCGAGTTACCTTTACCCATAGTCAATAGGTGTAACATATTTAACAAGTAAAAAGACAATAAATATATATAATAAAATTCGACTACTATTAAGCGGTTAATCTATGCCTTTCCATTTATCATGACTGAACCATTACATCGCCACTGATGAAATATCTTAACCGGAGGTTAAGTGTCATTTGTCGATTTAAAATCCATCTGTATTATTATTGGGAAGAAATAATTTATCCTCTAAATCATATAGGAAATCCAAAAGATATGATTAATAATAGAAAAGACAAAACATACCTCAGGAATCGATCACATGTAATAGCATCAATAGATTTATGAATCAAATATATGCAAGGTATCATAAATATAAATATAATCCAATAAACTTTTTCTTTTAAAAAAATTAATCAAATGGCTCATGTATTCAAGAATATAGATGTGAATAAATAAAAAAATAATTTATTAATAAATTAACAATTCATATAACAATACTATAATGGTTAGAAATGACAATAGGTATTCCAAGAAGAATTGAAAATTTCCAACTAACGCTACCATAAATAACAATATAATTTAACACTTCAATACACTTCATAAAACCCTTAATTAACTATCCATTTTACATTTTAAAAAATAACATCTAAAGTAAATAATATTTTTGTAAATAAAGGCAGATAAATTATAAACAAAAACATGTAAACACCGATAGGTACACATCATAATCTAACAACTATCAATTTTTTTTAAAAACAGGTTGAGGGTCAATCCTCCTTTATTGAAAATTAAACAAGAAATACTAATCTCAATGAGAAAATAACCAAAATACTAAATTAAAACACACAGAAAGATCTCCCAAAGGACCCTCGATTAACTCAGGAGTAAAATCTCTAAATTTCATCACTCAAAAAACTCTCAATTTAAACAAAAAACTAATGAAATCCACAAAATAATCAATTGGGAAACTCACTTTCATTAAAATGACGATCAAAGAACACTAGGTATTTTTTTATTTTATTTTTAAATTAATTGAAATGAATTATGTTAAAAAGTATATATTGAAATGGTTCATGGTTATGTGAATTTTTTCACACAATCCTCACACATTACTTTCATGAACGATGTTCGCACAAGTTTTTTAATTTTAACAAAGCTTGTGCGAACCACATTATAGCAAGCCATTCTGATTTTTTAAATTTTTTAAATTTTATTTTTATTTTTGTTTCTTTTGTATACATATAAATTTTTTTAATGGAACTTAACTATTATTATATTCTATATTATTCTAATTAAATTTATTTGAAAATATCACTTTAAATTCCACACAAGCTTCCATTTTATGAGAGTAGTTCTTAACATCGTTTAAAAATTTTCGATGTGGGATTCATGCTCCACTTTTCTAGTGTTAAAATAATAATATATTTCTAATAATAACACATTATTATAAATAAATTATTAATAATAAAAAATTAAAATTAATAAAAATTAATATTGGTAATATTAATAATTAGTTAATAATAATTAGAAATACAATTAACAATAATTAATTATTAATAATTATTATAATAATTCATAACAATTAATATTACAATTAATAATAATTTACTTTTTAATTATTAATAATAAAATTAATAATAATGGAATTTTTTATTTTTTATTTATCATTAATATACTTAATGATAATTAATAATCCTATTAGTAAAAAATTTAGTAAATATTAATTAATAATTATTACTATGTACTTTTTATAATTTAATAATTATTAATAATGTAACAAATTTATAATGTAATAATAACTACTAATTATTAATTAGTATTAATTAAATTAATTAATAATTTATTTAATAAAAGTGTAATAATAAATAATGAAATAATTATTAATAATTAGTAATAATGTAATTAAATAATAATGTAATGATTATAATGAACTATAAATTGTTATGGCACATCATGTGGGTGATGAAGAACCCCTATGGGGCAGGGCGTGCGTGGTGGTGAGAACCCTAGCTTGTTGGTGACTCGTGGTATCTCGAGAAGAGGAAGTCCACAGGTGGAAGGTTTGCGGCTATGGGGATCAAAAAACTCCAATCTCCTGCTTGATGGTAGAGGCGGGACATGTGTTGTGGCCAAGGGAGACCTCCACTCGACATAGAGGTTGTTAAAAAGGGTTGACCCTCCTCTAATTCAGGGGGTGTAACTGTTAGATCATAGGTAAATTGCGTGAAGCGGTGGTGAAAAATCCTCACTTAAAGTAGATACTGATGAGGGTTGGATTACCCCAATGGAGAAATAAAACTAAAAGTAATAGGTCGGTGGTGAATAAGAACCCCCATGGGGGTCAATGGTTTAAAAGGATATGATAGAGGATTTCCCCCCACTCGTTGTAGGGGCGGGTAGAGAAGAAGGATCCCCACTCAATGCGGTGGTCGATGGTGACACGGGTCAGCGGTAAGCGGAATATTGTCGCGCCGCTTCTCTAGGGATAGTAGCAACTGGCACATGACATAGCAGATATCAGCAAGCGGCTGGTACTTTAAGTGGTAATGGCGGTGTGGCATCTGTGCAAGAGAGCGTCAACAAGCGTGGCAGCTAAATATGGAAGCTTGGCGGTGACTCTCAGGTCGGCGCAGGTGGAAACCAAGGTTTTTGGTGAACAATCTAGGGTTCCCAAAACCCTTGGGTCCTCAGGTCTTTTGTTATGGTCTTTGATTTATGGGTCTCTGTGCTATGTAGATTTTTTTCAGGCCTTTGGGTCATGTTGTTGTCGCTGGGTAGTGGTCTAACCCCAAATCATTTCTAATAATAATTTAATTAATAAATAATTATTTAATAATGTAATAATTATTAATAATGTAATTAAAAAATATAATAATAATAATTATTAATTATTAATTATTAATAATGATATTAATTAATAATTTAATGTGGCCCACCCCATGCTAAAGTGTTATATGTGACTACTCCACAACCAAGATGGGCCTCTGTGCCACCTTTTAAGGGCCTTCAAACCACAGAAGGCTCCAACCTCATTTTAGTTCAAGGCCTTTGGGCCACTTCATCACAAAGGGGACATTAGGCCATCAATAAATTGCAATAAGGTCCCAGTGGGTTCTTATCAATCCTTATTGGGAGGGATGAGAGTTGAACCTGTGGGGTGACTTAGTGTTTATATTTGTAGTTTGTAATCCTCTCTACCTAACAAAGTATCAAACCAACCAAAGTGAGAAACACTCCAAGTGTCATCCAAACTTGGGTGACCTATAAAAACGGTTTACCTTTAACCCATATTTCATGGTCCAATCATATGAAAATGTCAACCTCTCTTCCAATGTTTATATTTTTTCCAAGGGTTGGTTGGGGCATCTGTGTCCAGATATTCCAGATCCTCCCCCTAGAGGATGTCTTCACTACCTCACTAACATCACCATTTTCACCAAAAACTCTATAGACACTATATTTCCATGAAAGTTCCCAAATGTTTAGGTTTGAGTTGAATCGAATACTATCTTCAATGTTGGATTATATTATCTCCAAAACTGTAAGGTAATCATCAAAGATAAAGAGTCCAGGTTCTATTTTTGAATATAAATAGTCTACTTGTGAGTCAAACCAGTATTTGATGTCAATATTGAGGCCCTTAGGTATCCTCTCTCACTCATGCACCTCTGAGGAAACTCTACAGTTGGTGTTTATATACTTGGATGACTTTAATTCCTTATTACAAGACTTACCAAAGATATCGTACATAAATTTCATGAAATCAGAGAAATGATGTGGACATTTCCAAAGATATCGTACATAAATTTCAACATTCAGCTCATCCAAATTCTGATCCACAATAGTAACCTTCCCATCCTAACCCATGACTTTTTTGAATCCTTGTTCTAAGTCACCACATTGGCCCCAACCAAAGCCTTATCTAGAGAAGGCTGATGATAGGAGGTTTCCCTACCAACCTCCCAAGAAGCATCAAATTAGAAAAGAGAACCTTGGTCAGTAGTAGCAAAGATGAATGCTTGACTAGGGGCTGAATTCCAACTCTTCTTAGAATACTGAGTGAAATTCTCATCTTTTTCTGGTGATTTTATTGTGGCTTAAGTAGTTTTAAGTATAACTACCCCCCTAGGGTTCATACTCAACCCCATTTTAGGTTGAAACATCATTCCTCAAAGTAGTCTGAGACTTTTTAATACCCATCCTAACCCAAGGCCTTTTGTAATCCTTATTCTGAGTCACCACACTGACACCAACTAAAGCCTTGTATAGAGAAGGCTGATGATAGAAGGTTTCCCTACCAACCTCCCAAGAAACATCAAAGCAGAAAAGAGAACACTGGTCAATAGTAGCCAAGCTGAATTATTGACCAAGGGCAGAATTCCAACTCTTCTTAGAATACTGAGTGAAATTATCATCTTGTTCTGGTGATGTTATTGTGGGTTAAGCAGTTTTTAGCATAACTGCCCCTGGGTTTCATACTCAGCCCCATTACAGGTTGAAACATCAGTCCTCAAAGTAATCAGAGACTTTTGAATACCCATCTGTTTTTGAGTAGGAGTGATACATGAATCTCTTCCACTCTTCTTCTCATTAACATAAGGGGAAACCATGCCTTTCCTATCTATCTCAACATGAGTGGGAGGCTGGTCAGTCTGCCAACATCGAAGAATGGAATAGTCTGATTTCCAATCATAACATCAGTAAAAGATGAACCATTTTTACATGAAGTTCCTAGATTCCCGGAAGGAGTCTCCATTGATTTACCCTTATCAGTAATGAATTTATTACCAACATTAGGATCATGTCTCTTTATACTTGTATCAGTCATAACAAGTCCATATTTATCAAAAAAATCATCACAAACCTTAGGATTAGGTCTTTTGGATTCACAAGACCCAGAATCCCCATATTCACAATGGGATTCTTAAATTTTCAGTGCCCCAACACATGATCATTTTTTTACAGTGAGCACAAATCAATTTTTTACAACAATTATAAATGGAATGCCCAATAATCTTGCATAGGGTATAAAAGACATAAAACTTCTCAAATTAAATATAAAGTTATATTATATGTTCCACAATGATCATAATAACAGATTCAGTGATGGTAGAAAAAAGATCAACCTCTGCAAGAACTCTAGAAAATTGGATGAATCTTTATATTTCAGTTTCTATATCAAATTTAATAGGAACACACACAACTGAGGAAATATCCCAAATAATCTGTGTAATATATAAGAATGAGTTGAGTTCACGAATTTGAATATATGATCGGGTGATTAAATTTTCAACTATTGCAAGATTAAAGAGAGGATCCCAATTCTAGATCCTAAGAGTTACCAACTTGAGAGAGATAAAACCCATCCCCCAGGGCTTGGATTTCAAATCAGCAGTAGGAAAAACAATGTGAAAGAAGATTTTACCAACAAATGTTAATCTCCATCCACCAAAACCCCAGTGTCATGCAAGATGCCTCTCTATCTCATTGACCTTTCACTGTTTGTCCCACTGTTTGAATATTATGGTAGTGGTTTGTAACATACCAAGATTTTATAAGATATATTCATTTTAATTTCTTTCATAACTTCTGTTGTACGCTACACCAAGATTATCTTGTGCTATAATCAACATCGTATTAGCTTTCAGTATACGCAACACTAATCTTGGATCGTGTTACACATAATTTCATGTTGTTTGATAGTAGTTATTCTACGAAACATTGAGTATATATATATATATTCAATGTATTTTGTTATACGGAATGACAAAGGAGTCGTGCACTACATGAAACCCTGACTTGGCTTGCATTACATGCAATCACGACCTTCCTCGATAGCGTGTGTTGTACGCAATACTGTGTTTTACTAAACAACGATATGCTATTAAAATATTATTAAAACTAGTCGTTATGAATAGTAATACCCACTTTTTGAAATTTTGTAAATTTTATTTTTCAAAATGGACTTCATTTTTGGATTCAGAATATCGAAATTATATTAGGGTGAAATTTTGGTACTTTTCAGATAACTTTCATATTCTGATGAATAGTGAAAATTACTAAATTTTAATTAAAAACAACTTTTTAAATCGAAAAAATTAATAGTGATAAATTATTATTTTTTGTGTTTTTAAAGTATATTTCGAATATATTTTTACCATTTAATACAATTTTGGTCATTGGATTTAATTTCACATTTAAACCAGACATAAACAAATGTCAATCTTTTGATAGTTATTATCTCTTAAGAACACACTATTTGTTTTGACGATGGGAATTAATTTTTAAATTAATTAATGCAACTGATATGTTTTGAATTTGGTAAAATAGACATCATTTTTGAATTCATAATATCAAATATAGCTTAGGCCTAATTTTTGGTATTTTTCTGGAAACTTTCATTTTTTGATGAATAGTGAAACCACTAAGTAGTAGTTAAAAAAATGAATTTTTCATAAAACTTAATTTTACCATTTCTGTGAGTGGAATTTCGAAAATCTAAGAGACACGGTTAATACCAAGGACTAAAATTTGGTTCAATGAGATGAAAATAATTTTTTGTGAATAGTAACTTTTTACCTTTTTTTTACCACGATTAAAAGTAAATATGGTAATTAAGGGTAAAAATGATATTATTATTACCCTAACACATGTCCTAATTCTATTGGATAAGTGTAATTCGGCCAAAAACAACCTTAGGAATAAAATATGACCATTTAGGCCCACATGGAATAGATTAGGACATTTATTGTTAATTTATTTAAAGAAGGGTTAAAATAGTTAAAATCAAAGTTTAATAACTAAATCATTTTTAATATAGGGTTATACATAAGATATATTCGACTATAAATATTCATTAAAAAGATAAAAAGATTTACTACATAATGGTATTTTATTTGTAACTTTTAGACTTAAAATAATTTAATATATTTATGACACAATGATGATGCAGTAATTATCTTATTAATGAAATATTGACATAATTGATGTTATAAATACCCAAATAAATGTAATTTGAGAATTTTTATGAATTAAAATACTTTTATAGGTTAAAATGACATGTTATTATTGATTTAGTTAACTTTGTTCGAATTAATAATTCTGTTATGATTTTCACAAAAATCAATTACCAAATAATGTCAAAATTGGCATAAAATAGTTTTTAAAAAAATATTATATTATTAATTGTTATTATATTCCTAAAAATCTAAGGTTCGTCCAAGATACTTATATCATGATAGGTGTATCATTAATGGACCACTTGGGGGTCTCTTGAATGTATATTCTAAGTTTATTAACTATATAATATAAAAATACAAAGTGACATGGTAAATGTCAATCTAATTAACTAAGAGTTAAAACTAAATGATAAGGTTAATATAATGACCTAAAATTGTCTAAATTATATTGTATGAGAGGATTTAGACCCATCACCACCTTAGATTAGAAATAAATAAATTTGGAGCTATTAAAAACCGAATATGACTTTATAATAAAATAATATTTTTAGTTTTTCCAAAGGTGCCCCTCTCCTCCCTTATAAAAGGGCACCTCTTCCCTCTCTTCCTCACGCCACTTTGAGCCTTCAAGATCGGCCAAACCCTGCCAAATTATCTTCTACACTTCCATAGAAACATCCTAGAGGTTATGGTCCTCTTCAAAGACCAATTTTAGTGCCTTAAGAGGAGGTCTCAAGGAGGCGCTTCAAAGAGGAGGTAATGTCTGTTACCGATTCTTTCAACTCTGTTTCTTCTTCCACTTATTCTTCTTTAGTTGTTTCATTATGAAGTAATAACATCAGTATAAATCATATACTGATATGTTATTATAAGTATTAAACAACCCTATTTCACCATATATCCATCCTACAGAAAACGAAATCACCACACGTGCATACGTACAGAATACCGTCTCCACGTCGTGGTGAAATCTGTTTTTCCACCAACACCTTACATGGATGAGTATAATGGTGCAAAGAATAACTATCTATGGTTATTATAACATCATAATTATTCTGATATATTATACCATCCACTCCAATTCAATTCAATAATTATGGAAACGATATCATCGCTCGTGTTTACGTACGGACTACCGTCTCCACGACGCAATGCGATTCATTCTGCATGTTAACCATACATGAATGATCATAAAGTTTATATAATGAATAATAATGAAATAGATGAAATAATAATTCTATTTTATTTATGTATATATATATATGTATTCCATCTATTTAGTTTCAATCAATTCAATAAGGAAACGAAAACAACGTTCATGCGTACGTACGGCCTACTATCTCCATGAACGGTGTATTTCATTCCTTTTATCGATCTATAATATATATATGTATATGATGAATATATATTATATATAAATCATGTTTTACATTCTGTAATTATGTAAATCATGATATAATTAATAATATCAAGAACGACAAGTTGAAACACATACGATAAATGAAATGATTTTACCCAAAACGCTGCTTTAACATGGAATTTACAAAAGAACGGGTAATATAAAGTCATAAGTGAAACATATATGATATCATAAAAATGAATATGATTCTGCAATAAGTCAATTACATTATTTAAATCATTATACAGGATTTTCGGATACGTACGAAGCATATCAGACCTAAGGTAAGGGATAATTGTGCAAATCTCATTTTTAACCGAGATTTCTTATTCGTAAGTATTTACTGGGGTTATTGATATCATCCATGTCCATATTTTATAAAGGTTTATTCATGTATGTTTAAAGTCCTTTTTATCCATTTTGACTTTTACCCCATCGTATGGGAGGAATCTTTCTTTTATTTACCCTACAAGGAACTTTTTGACTTTTCCGACAAAAAGTACGAGGAAAATGTTTTTTTAACGTATACGGCATGAAAGGATTTTTACGGTTTTATAAATCCTTATTTTCATGAATCTTCCTCTAATATATTTCATGAGTATTTTCAACAAAATTATTTTCTTTAAAAATTTCATGACATTTTGTGAAAATAAAATGATTTTGAAGAAAAAATGATATTTTCCTCAAGAATTCATTTCAAGTGTTTTCAAAACCATTTTTCATCTAAGATGAAATTATTTCATATGTGTATGTTTCAAGTATAATGTCTCTATGATTTACATGGTTTCACTTTCCTTATTATGAAATGATATCCATTTATTTTATATGGATTATGTAATGATGGGATGATGTTTATGAAACCCATTTTATTTATTGGGTTATTATGAATGATGTATGTTTATTTTGTGGCACAAGTAAGAATGATTTCATTATGAGATGGGTGGGACCTATATCTCCCTCCAATCCATTGGGTAAATATTTATATCTCATGCGATAGACATGGCTGGATTGGAAATTTAAACCGGTTCAGTAATACAGGACTAGAACGAGGAGTGAACTCGATTCAGAAAGGGACTTTGTCCACTAAGATGGTCTTGGCAGCAATGCCTTGGCTACTATGGAAATCATATCATGTGCTTAATGGTTTTCCACAATTACATGTTTAATACCCATTCTATTTTATCATGATTAATGTTTCTTTATGATCTATGCCTTACGTACTGCCATGATTTATGTCATTGCTCAAGATTCTGATGTTTAAATATTATAATCATGTTTTGAAGTTCAAATGTATATGGTTTGTTTTATTTTATCCATGCTTACCCTTAATAAGCATTTGAGCTCACCCTTTATATGTTTTCTTTTCCCCAGTATTTAAATAAAGGTTTTAGGTAGGAAAAAAAAGGGGAAGATCTTATGGGAGATGTTGAAGATCTTTCACCGCGATTAGAAGATTATATTCCGAGTTTCCAAAGACACTAAACTATTACGATCCTTGTGTGTCTGTTTTTGTTATGTATTAAGTATTCTGATAAAGTAATGTAATGTCCATGTACGTCAAGCTTCGGGTCTCTACAGTTGGTATCAGAGGCAATGGAGGTAGGAATGTATCCGATCCTTAGGAACTCTCACATGTGAGCGTTGGACGAAGCATGGCTCTCCGCCCAAGGGATTCATGAGGAAATGGCTGCCACTGGGGATGGTGGTGTGTCCTACCCAAGGGGTGTAGCCGCCCATGGAGTGCCCTGATAGGTATAAATTATAGTCCACTAGAAGTAATTCCAGACCTCTATAGTTGGTATCAGAGGAAAGGTTTAGTCAACCTTTGGAAACTAGGATGCGAAAAAATTAGTGAGATCCCTAGAGATATTTCTAAGGTATGTCTAGGGATGTCCCTAAGGATAAGTATACGTATAGGATATAGTCCTAGAACTACGATAAAAATCTTAGAATTTAACCTAAGATGTTAGATATTGAGGGTTCTTCCCCTTTACTATGTTTTTTCCCTTGCATGATTTTTGCCTCTCACACAATTCTTTTTGGGTTTTAGAAAATGGCTGGAAACCGGAAGATTCATGATAATGGAGGATATGACGGACAATGGAATGATATTCTTCATGAGAAACCAAATGAAACGGGATTTGGGAGTCCAAACATCGTTATTATGCCTAATCAGCAATCTCATAATATGATCAATAATCTCAACTTTGGTAAGTTTCCTGACTCAGATAATAAGAGAAAGATGGAGTTTCATGATGATCATAGAGGAAAGAAAGTTCAATTTCCCCTATGTAAATCATGTTGGAAGAGGCATCAAGGAGAATGTTTCAAAGGAACTGGAAGATGCTTTGGGTGTGGAAAAGAAGGACACAAAGCCAGTAAGTGCAAAGGAAAAGGTTCAGTTAACAACATGGATGAGGATAATGGTATTTCTACGTCATCAACAATGGTTAAATGTTTTAAATGTGGAATGTACGGGCATTATGCAAACCAATTCCCTAAGGGAAAGTCTCATGAAGAGAATTAGTACGGTCGTATGGGTAGTATTTATGTTGTTGATGATGAAGAGACTACAAATGATATGTGAGATGAAAGAATTGTTGATGCTCGGTCAATGGTTTAAGAAGGCAGTGGAATGATTACATGTTTATCAAGTGTAATGTTATATAAGTAATCTCATGGTACTATGGAATAAAGAGGCATCTAAGGATTGTTACACTATTGTCTTTCCTTAAGTTTTGAAAGTGTATGATTAATGGTACCAGTAACCATGAAAGGTTATTCAGATATTTTTGGAAAGTAGATGATATGCGCATAATGAAGGGATAAGGAGAAAATTAAATGTTTGATAGTATTCATGATCTCATGACTGATATAAGGAGAAGGTTATATCATGGTTTGAGTATATAGAATTTTTGGATTTTGGTATGTGGAAAGAGTTAACTTTTGACAGCATTCATGTTTTCACTAAGGTTTAATGGGTATTCATTTTTCAAGAGAATACATGATTAAGGTATTCACATGATTGGAATGTGACCAAAAAGATATATGGGGGATAAATGATGGTATTCACATGCTTGGTTGATGAAATTTCTAGTAATCATTTTCTTTATACTATGAGCTTGGACCGAAGTATTTTAGATAAGCCTAAATATTGGAATGGATTATGTTGGACATAAGTTAGTATTGTTTAAGGATAGAACTTTTTTTGATATTATTGATGGGATGTTATAGTAATGTAGTTTTAGAAAAAGGACAACATGCAGGACGGGCGACAACCCATCGCGTCGGACAAGGCTGTGGGAATCGAACCCACATCCGAAGTGCGACTGGCCTTTATCACCTACCACTGGCCTACAGGAAGTCCCTGTTTAGTAGAAACTATTTTTATTATATTAAGCAGTATGATATATGAAGTATAAGTCCATTTTAGGAACCATATATGATTAATCTCACTATATATGGACTTATGTATTTTTTATAACTTTTATAAACTTTTGTTTGAGACAGATGGAATGACCCATCATTCTATCACATGATCTGCTAACACTTCACGAATGAAAAATTCAACTTCATTTCTTTAAGAGATGAAGTGTAAATTGTCCAAAGAACGACCAATGGTGAGACTTTACCAAAATCACGAAAGTATTTATTCTAATTAAAATTTCATCAACTTTAGGGAAATGAACTTGAAAAACAAAAATGTTGTCCTAGTGCCCTTATATCCAATAAATCAGATGGTACCTTAGATCATCACAAATCTATGGCATTGTGATTGATGGCTTTTTCATAGCCATATTCTCTACCACTCTCTATCATAACTTGATGGTTATATTTTTCTTCCATATCCATATTTTTACTTATGTTCTCCTATATGGAAACTCGGGGATGAGTTTCTTTGGGTAATCATTATATTTCATACTTTAGTTTTTAAAATTAAGTTTTAGTATTCCTTTTTATGATGTGGGTTTCTATGAATATTAGACGATTTATAACCCCGACGAATCTCGAGGGAGAAATTTATTTTAAGGGGGGTAGAATGTAACAACCCGAGATTTTATAAGATATATTCGTTTTAATTTCTTTCATACCTTCTCTTGTACCCTACACCAAGATTATCTTGTGCTATACGCAACACCGTATTAGCTTGCAGTATACGCAACACTAATCTTGGATCGTGTTACACACAATTTCATGTTTGTTTGATAGTAGTTATTCTACGAAACATTGAGTATATATATATATATTCAATGTATTTTGTTATACACAATGACAAAGAAGTCGTGCACTACATGCAACCCTAACATGGCTTTCATTACAAGTAATCACGACCTGCCTCGATAGCATGTGTTGTACGCAATATCGTGTTTTACTAAACAACGATATGCTATTAAAATATTATTAAAACTAGCCGTTATGAATAGTAATAACCACCTTTTGAAATTTTGTAAATTTTATTTTTCAAAATGGACTTCATTTTTGGATTCAGAATATCGAAATTAGCTTAGGGTGAAATTTTGGTACTTTTCGGATAACTTTCATATTCTGATGAATAGTGAAAATTACTAAATTTTAATTAAAAACAACTTTTTTAATCGAAATAATTAATAGTGATAAATTATTAATTTGAGTGGTTTTAAAGTATATTTAGAATATATTTTTACCATTTAATACAATTTTGGTCCTTGGATTTAATTTTACATTTAAACCAGACATAAACAAGTGTCAATCTTTTGATGGTTATTATCTCTTAAGAACACGCTATTTGTTTTGACGACGGGAATTAATTTTTAAATTAATTAATGCAACTGATATGTTTTGAATTTGGTAAAATAGACATCATTTTTGAATTCATAATATCAAATATAGATTAGGCTTAATTTTTGGTATTTTTCTGGAAACTTTCATTTTTTGATGAATAGTGAAACCACTAAGTGGTAGTTAAAAAACTGAATTTTTCATAAAACTTAATTTTACCGCTTCTGTGAGTGGAATTTAGAAAATCCGAGAGACATGGATAATATCAAGGACTAAAATTTGGTTCAATGAGATTAAAATAATTTTCGGTGAATAGTACCTTTTTACCTTTTTTTACCACGATTAAAAGTAAATAGGGTAATTAAGGGTAAAAATGATATTATTATTACCCTAACACATGTCATAATTCTATTGTATAAGTTTAATTCGGCCAAAAACAACCTTAGGAATAAAATATGACCATTTAGGCCCACTTGGATTAGATTAGGACATTTATTATTAATTTATTTAAAGAAGGGTTAAAATAGTTAAAATCAAAGTTTAATAACGAAATAATTTTTAATATAGGGTTATACATAAGATAAATTCGAATATAAATATTCATTAGAAATATAAAATGATTTCCTACATAATGGTATTTTATTTGTAAATTTTAGACTTAAAATAATTTAATTTATTTATGACACAATGATGATGCAGTAATTATCTTATTAATGAAATATTGACATAAT
Source organism: Viscum album (assembly GCA_963277665.1). Lineage (NCBI taxonomy): Eukaryota > Viridiplantae > Streptophyta > Magnoliopsida > Santalales > Viscaceae > Viscum > Viscum album. The sequence continues at coordinate 591,343,161 of OY728142.1, read as the reverse complement.
TGATGTTATAAATACCCAAATAAATGTAATTTGAGACTTTTTATGAATTCCACTAATTTTACAGGTTACAATGACATGTTATTATTGATTTAGTTAACTTTTTTCTAACTAATCATTCTGTTATGATTTTGAAAAAAAATCAATTACCAAATAGTGTCAAAATTGACATAAAATAGTTTTTAAAACAAATATTATATTATTAATTGTTATTATATTCCTAAAAATTTAAGGTTCAACCAAGATACTTATTTCATGATAGGTGTATCATTAATGGACCACTTGGGGGTATCTTGGATGTATATGGTAAGTTTATTAACTATATAATATAAAAATACAAAGTGACATGGTAAATGTCAATCTAATTAACTAAGAGTTAAAACTAAAAGATAAGGTTAATATAATGACCTAAACTTGTCTAAATTCTTTTGGATGAGAGTATTTCGACCCATACCCACCTTAGATTCTAAATAAATCAATTTTGATCTATTAAAAACCAAATACTAATTTATAATAAAATAATATTTTTAGTTTTTCCAAAGGTTCCCCTCTCCTCCCTTATAAAAGGGCACCTCCTCCCTCTCTTCCTCACACCACTTTGAGCCTTCAAGCTCAGCCAAAACCTGGAAAATTCTCTTCTCCACTTCCATAGAAACATCCTAGAGGTTCTGGTCTTCTTCAAAGACCAATTTTCGTGCCTTAAGAGGAGGTCTCAAAGAGGCGCTTCAAAGAAGAGGTAATGTCCGCTACCGATTCTTTCAACTCTATTTCTTCTTCCACTTCTTCTTCTTTAGTTGTTTCATTATGAAGTAATAACATCAGTATAACTCATATACTGATATGTTATTATAAGTATGAAACAACCCTATTTCACCATCTATCCATCCTACGGAAAACGAAATCACCACGCGTGCGTACGTACGGAATACCGTCTCCACGCCGTGGTGAAATCTGTTTTTCCACCAACACCTTACATGGATGGGTATAATGGTGTAAAGAATAACTATATATGGTTATTATAACATCATACTGATTCTGATATATTATACCATCCGATCCAATTTTATTCAATAATTATGGAAACGATATCATCGCTCGTGCGTACGTACGGACTACCGTCTCCACGACGCGATGAGATTCATTCTCCATGTTAACCATACATGAATGATCACAAAGTTTATATAATGAATAATAATGAAATATATGAAATAATAATGCTACTGGATTTATTTATATATATATGTATGCCGTCTATTTAGTTTCATTCAATTCAATAATGAAACGAAAATAGCGTTCATGCGTACGTACGGCCTACCGTCTCCATGAATGGTGTATTTCATTCCTTTTATCGATATATAATATATATATGTATATGATTAATATATATTATATATAAATCATGTTTTAAATTCTATAATTATGTAAATCAGGATATAAGTAATAATATCAAGAACGAAAAGTCGAAACACATACGATAAATGAAATGATTTTACCCAAAACGCTGCTTTAACATGAAATTTACAAAAGAATGGGAAATATAAAGTCATAAGTGAAATATATATGATATCATAACAATGAATATGATTATGTAATAAGTCAATGACATTATTTAAATCATTATACAGGAGGTTCAGATACGTACGAAGCATATCAGACCTAAGTTAAGGGATAATTGTGCAAATGTCATTTTTATCCAAGATTGCTTATTCGTAAGTATTTACTAGGGTTATTGCTATCATCCATTTACATATTTTATAAAAGTGTATTCATGTATTTTTAAAGTCATTTTTACCCATTTTGACTTTTACCCCATGGTATGGGAGGAATCTTTCTTTTATTTACCATACAAGATACTTTTGGACTTTTCTGACAAAAGTACGAGAAGAATGTTTTTTAACGTATACGGCATGAAAGGATTTTTACGGTTTTATAAAGCCTTATTTTCACGAAGATTCCTCCAAAATATTTCATGAATATTTTCAACAAAATTATTTTCTTTAAAAATTGCATGACATTTTGTGAAAAGAAAATTATTTTGAATAAAAAAGGATATTTTCCTCAAGAATTCATTTCATGTGTTTTATCAAAACCATTTTTCATCTAAGATGAAATTATTTCATATGTGTATGTTTCAAGTATAATGTATCTATGATTTACATGGTTTCACTTTCCTTATTATGAAATGATATCCATTTCTTTTATATAGATAATGTAATGATGGGATGATGTTTATGAAACCCATTTTATTTATTGGGTTATTATGAATGATGTATGTTTATTTTGTGGCACAAGTAAAAATGATTTCATTATGAGATGGGTGGGACCTATATCTCCCTCCAATTCATTGGGTAAAGATTTATATCTCATGAGATAGACATGGCTGGAATGGCTAGTTAAACTGGTTCAGTAATACAGGACTGGAACGAGGAGTGAACTCAATTCAGAAAGGGACTTTGTCCACTAAGATGGTCTTGACAGAAATGCCTTGGCTACTATGGAAATCATATCATGTGCTTAATGGTTTTCCAAAATTACATGTTTAATACCCATGCTATTTTATCATGATTAATGTTTATTTATGATCTATGCCTTACGTACTTCCATGATTTATGTCATCGCTCAAGATTCTGATGTTTAAATATTATGTTCATGTTTTGAAGTTCAAATGTATATGATTTGTTTTATTTTATCCATGCTTACTCTTACTGAGCATTTAAGCTCACCCTTTATATGTTTTCTTTTCCCCAGGATTTAAAGAAAGTTTTAGGTAGGAAAAAAAGGGGAAGATCTTATGGTCGATGTTGAAGATCTTTCACCACGATTAGAAGATTATATTACGAGTTTCCAAAGACACTAAAATATTACGATCCTTGTGTGTCTATTTTTGTTATGTATTAAGTATTACGCTAAAGTAATGTAATGTCCATGTACATCAAGATTCGGGTCTCTACATGGTTTCAGTGGATGATGTAGCTTTTGTCGGCTCTTAGGGGAAGGGTGTTTGGTAACACACATATTCCTCTTCCTAACAAATAAAAGAGGGGTTTTTTGTCACATTATTAATTAATTAATTTATTATTGTTATTAAAAACAAATAATATTTTATTATTTAATAATAAAGTATTATCATTAATAAAGTGTTATAATTAATAATTTATCCTTAATTATGTGCTATTATTAATAATATACTATCATTCTAATACTAGAAAAGTTGAACTTGAATTTCACATCGAAAATACTTAAAAGATGTTAAGGACTACACATGTCATGACCCCTCTCTCCAAAGATACAACAATTAGGGGAGATAAATAATGACCTATGAGTCCCTCCTTCAATAGGCCTTGGGTTAGTGACCAACACTGAGGGTATAAAAATATAATGATATGGGAGAAATTTCCCTTTATAATAATAATATGATTGGGACATAAGATGAATTGTCCACAAACAACTCAACGACATAATATACAAAGAAACCAAAATCATCTCACATGCATGTAAATAAAACTGATATAGATAATAGTATTCAAAAGTAAAAATACTCAAAAGTAAAGATAAAGCAGTGACACAATATCTATCCAGAGATCCAAGCTAGTAATTTCCAACACAGTCCATGTAATAATCCTGGAAACCTGAAAACAATTATATATATGGCGAGTACACAAATATGCTCAATAGGAAAATCAAATCCTCTCGTACACATGTGAAAGGAGAATATTAATGTACCTGTAAGTAAACAACAGAACCAATAGAACCTAAAGAAGTCAACTATTCATCATAGCCTTACCAATACACACTCACCAAATAGCACAAGTCAACTAATATAATATAATATGAGTAACATCGATAAAGGGTACCACACACCGATTTTTCGCTGGTATGACACTTTCACACCCCAATGTCGTACGTCCTAGAGCTCTCATATATTTCATATACCACAATTCCCCATAGGAACGATCACATCACACCATGCTCGCATACACTTGGGATCACTGGCCCACAACCACAACCATATCACATCATTCCTTAAAACACCAACGCCACAATGCATCCACAACCATAACTAGAACAATAGGGTATCATGAACATGAAGGACATCAACCTCGTTCCCTCATCCTTCCATGAATGACCCCCATTGTAAGCTACCTCATCCCATCTCATCCCACCTGCAGACACCTGGGTACGTCACATCTCACCCAAAGACACATGGGATGGACGCCCCACAAACAAGACCACATCACATCTCATTCAAAGACACATGGGCTATCACAACCACCATCTAGTGCACTAATATACCTCCAACCATCATGGCCTATGCAATACCTACCTCTCTTGGAATAGAGAACGAGAAAGAGCAGGTACCCAGCCATTATTCCTCCTCACCAGAGGTCGGGAAGAAACACCTCCAAGTGACTGTGTGGGTGTCAGCACATTGTGCTAAACATGGGTGGAGTGCGTATAAAAATTACAAAGAATGTACAAGTATATACATATACCCACAAACACAATATCAGCCTATGGGTTCACAAAAAAAAATACAAAAAACCTCTCAACATCCCCACTTTCCCTGCCACCCCAAAATGAAAAACACCACACGAGCAACAAGCTACATCACACACCACCAACCAAACCCATTATCCAGTCCATTCATTTCATTATTAAGAATAAATCACATATAAACCACACAAACCACCATTTAATTATTCATCAGTAATTTTTTAATGGTCGATTCCCTCCTGGTCTGTTACTTTTCCAGTTTTAGTTGTTATAGGTGTTTAGGGGAGGTACTGGGAGTTTTCAGTGGAAGCTAGAGGCACAATAGAACTGTTGTAGGAAATACATGTCATGCAAGTGTATTACACGATGTTTAATGGTGGATCATGGCTTGTGCGAGGTAGATTCACTATTTGTAGATTTTTGGGGTTAAATAATAAAAAGGCGACACATTTTTCGATGAAACCAAACCCTAAGGATTACACGATATAAAATAGGATTACATGTTGTGTAAATCCCCGATGTAGTGTAGTTTTAAAAGTTATTTATGGCTTAATTTTTATTCATTCATCCATGTCTTATTCTTCCTATCATTTTGGGCGAACCCTAGGTGCCCTGAGAAGTTCTTCAATACCTCTTCCTCCCACTTTGATCTGTTGGTCAAAGTGGTTGTTCATTGGAAATCCGTAGTAATCCCTTCCTTATTATTGGTAGGTTTTCTTCCAATATTCTCCCAAAGATTAGTCACAGTGATGTTCGCATGGTTTGGGGTGTGTGTTGGGTATCATTTTGATGGTCTTTGGGTGTGATGTAGGTTGATCTGCAGTTTCTTATGGTGCAGTTGTGGTTGTGGGTGATTCTTTTTCTCCCTACAGCGAGCAGTGGTCGGAAAAGCTTCCTTCAGGTACAGAATCTATCATTTCTCTTTATTATGAATCATTTGGGAGAGGTTTTCTTTTGTTTACATATGGGTTATGGTTTTTCTGACTTAATTAAAGATAAAAAATTGGTTAAATTGAAATTTAACGTGATAAATGAGATTTGATTTTCATGCCTTTACAACTTTTATATTATTTGTGATATTGTGGATTGCACAGACTTGATTTCCCTCTAAAAATTGTGGGTTTTGAGGGATTTGTTGGTACTGGATGATATGTGTTGCGATTTCTTTTTTGGTTGTGATTTTTGAGATATCACCCTAAAATGGAATTTTTTTAACCACTTATATTTGGATAATAAAATGATTTCCCCAGGATCATGGCTTGTGTGATAACACCCCTAAAATAAATTAGAATGTGATAATAGCCCCTTTTGTAAATCTATAAAATGATCTTGATGTGTTGTGATGGTTGGTCGCACTTTTGGGATGATAATGTGTGGTTGGGGCATGTGGGGCAGATGGTTAGTGGGTCGTGCTTTTGGGGTGGTGAAGTGGTTTGTTGGTCATGATTTTGGGGAGGTGGGGTGGTTTGTTGGATATTATTTTGGGGCAGTTAGGAGTTTTTTTGACCGTGCTTTTGGGGTGGCAAGGTGGAAGTTTCTTTTTGTTATATGTCCGAGTAGTGATGGAGTAAATAAATAAATGATTAATAATGTTTTAAATGGTTTGTGTTGGTTTGGTTAATGGGATGAAAATGGTTAATGAATAATTAAGTGATGGGTTGTGTGATTTAATGTGGTTGATGATAAATAATGAAAATAATGAGGTGATTAAACAAGTTTGGTTGGAAACATGAATGTAGCTCATGGCATGTTGTGTGGTGTTACGCATTTAGAGGTGGTGACAAAAGTGGCGGTGTTGTGAGTTGGTTAGTTAGTTTGAGAACCCATAGGTTGGGTTTGAGTGTTTGATACTATATATATATATATACACTTGTATATTCTTGTGATTTGTATACGCACCCCACCAACATTGAACACTATGTGCTGACACCCTCATAGTCACGGGGGGGGGGGGGGGGGTCCTGACATCTGGTGAGGAGTACGGATGGTTGTGTACCCACTCTTTCCCTCTCTCTCTTCTTGGAGAGGTAGGTATTACATGGGCTGTGATGGTTGAAGGTCTATTAGTACATTAGTTTGTGGTTGTGATAGCATAGGTTTTTACTAGTGGGATGTGACAACCCATGTGTTTTCAGGTGAGACATGACTATGCTGGTGGGGTGGTAGCCCAGGTATCTTCAGTTGAAGTGTGACGTGGTCATGCTTGTGGGGTGGCGAGACCAATTATCTTTGATCATGGTGTGTTGTGACCATGCTTGTGGGGCAGTGTGGTATGTAGAGGAGATGGGTGCACCAGGATGCACAACATTGGGTGTAAGAGCATCATACCTGTGGGAAAGTGATGTGAGGTATGCTTATCGATGTGATTTCTATGAAATTATATTACTTGGTTTGAATTATTTGGTGAGAGTGCCTTGGTGAGGTTGTGATGGTTATTATACATTTATATGTGTTGTTTGGTTCTTCTATTTTGTCATAGGTGCATTAGTATGCTTATTTCACATGAGCATGAGAGACTTTGGTTTTTTCTACTGAGTATACTTGTATTCTCACCCTATGTATATATAATTGTTTTCAGATTTCTAGGTGGATTACATTGACCGTGATGGAAATTTCTAGCTCAGATCTTGGATAACTTTCATGTCACTACTTTATCTTTACTTTTGGGTATTTACTTTGGAAACTTTCATTGTATCTGTTTCATTTATACATGCATTGTGGGGTGGTTTGGGTTTCTTTTTATATTATGTTATGAAGTTAGTTAGGGTGAATTCATTATATCTCCTGATCTTATTTTCTTATATAGGGAAATGGATCCCATATCATTAGATTTTTATACCCTCGGTGCTAGTCACAAACCTCGGGCCCACTGGAGGTAGGACTCAGGGGGTCATTATCTTTAATCTCATTGTGATATATTTGGCGAGAGGGGGTTGTGACAGAGTGGTATCAGAGCTGATAGTTGATAGATAGGGTAAAGTTTAGGGTTATAAATAGTGAGGAATGCATTTGTTGGTATGAAAACTATTCCAGTTGACCTGGGTGCATGACATAGTCTAGGGAGACTGACTAGGCCACGAGATTTTAGGCCCCCTTGTTATCCAGTGCACAAACTCTAAGCTTATTGAACGACCAAGTGAGGTGGAACTTTTTACAGGGTAGAGCCCTAGGATAGGTACATGCATAATGATGAATTTTTTCCTCATTTGAATGAAGTTTTCTTAAGAAGGTTGAAATGGATAACAAAATGAACAAAATGAGTTAACACTAGTGCAGAAAATGTTTTTTACGGCGGTTATTTTTAATTTTTTACGTCGGTTTCTAGCCGACGTTAATACGTGAGACGTTATAAATAAGGTTTTTGACGTCGGTTATTTAACAACCGACGTCAAAAACATAAAATCACGATGTTTATCATGTTGGTTATTTTAGAACCGACGTGATAAAGGGCCTGGAGGATGGTTTATCACGTCGGTTATTTTAGAACCGACGTGATAAAGGGCCTGGAGAATGGTTTATCACGTCGGGTATTGAAGAACCGACGTGATAAACGGCCTGGAAAATGGTTTATCACGTCGGTTCTTAAACAACCGACGTGATAAACAAGGGCGAGGGGGTTTATCACGTCGGTTCATATAGAACCGAGGTGATAAACGTGGGTGAGGGCGGTTTATCACGTCGGTTCTATAGGAACCGACGTGATAAACGGGGCTGAGCGCGGTTTATCACGTCGGTTCATATAAAACCGACGTGAAAAACTGGGCGAGGGGGGTTTATCACGTCGGTTATTATATAACCTCCGTGATAAACCGGAGGGAGGCGGTTTATCACGTCGGTTATTGAATAACCGAAGTGATAAACCATTATCCAGGCCGTTTAGCACATCGGTTATTGAATAACCGACGTGATAAACCATTCTCCAGGCCATTTATCACGTCGGTTATTGAATAACCGACGTGATAAAACATTCTCCAGGCCCTTTATCACGTCGGGTATTGAATAACCGACGTGATAAACCATTCTCCAGGCCCTTTATCACGTTGGGTATTGAATAACCGACGTGATAAACCATTCTCCAGGCCTTTTATCACATCAGTTATTCAATAACCGATGTGATAAACTATTTTCCAGGTATTTTATCACATCGGTTATTAAATAACCGACGTGATAAACCCATTTTTTTTAAACAGAATGCAGTGATATTCTCTCCCCCAGAATCAACCAGAAAACAAATCAAGAAATCGTACCACAAAAACAGAAGTACATCAAAATTAAGCATGTAGATAGATAACATATAAAACTTACCCACTAGATAGCATCCACCCTCATTTATACCCCATGGACAGCCCTCCCCCACCCCGTTGGAGCCCTCACCCTCATGTATACCCCCTGGACAGCCCTCCCCCACCCCATTGGAGCTCCCACTCTCATGTATACCCCTTGGACAACCCTCCCCCACCCCATTGGAGCCCCCACCACACTCCTGGACTGCCCCCCGACCCTCGGACACCCCCAAACACCCCTCAACAACCCCCCACCCGCCTGAACAGCACCTCCTCACCCCACTTGACAGCCCCCACCACACCCCTGGACAACCCCCCCCCACCCCTGGACAGCACTCCCACACACCTGGACCGGCTTCCCACACCCCTGGACATCCCTGCCACCCCCCAAGACTGTCCCCCCACCCCACCGGACATCCCTCCCAGACCGCTGGACACCCCCAACCCCACTGAACACACCCCCACACCCTTGGAACCCCTCCCCCACAGACCCAAATCCATACCAGAAGAACCATCAAAAGTAGACCAAAACAAGAAGTAGAGCAAAATTAAACATTCACTTATATAACATTCAAAACTTACACTGTCAACTTCAAAAAAAACTAAATCAAACCTAAACAACTACTAAATACACAATTAAAACGACAATATTCAAAATTACATTTTACATTACAAACAACTAAAATTCAATCAAACCTATAAAATAATTTGACCACTCCACTTGTACGTGTTTGATGTTTTCAGCAGTATAGGGTTGAGGGTCATCAAAAAGCTACAGATGAAAAAGAAGATAGTTAACATGTATAATGAATAAATCAAATTGAAATATTATGGCAAAGTTTAAGAGGAAATCGTACCAGGTCAAAATTCACAACTGTCCCAGTTGTTATTATTTCATACATAAATCTTAACATATAATATCCGCATTCGATAAGTCCTTGTTGTTCATGAAAATTATGTTTTGAATGAGTGTAAATTCAATATATTATTTTTATGTAATAAATCAAAAAGTACAAATTATAAATGGAAATTTACCTTTGCATTTACATATTTGATCTTTGCATTTCTTTTCTTTGTGTTTTTTCGAAAGTAGACCCATGCACTGTTAGAAAATAATACGAATGGGGTAAATTTAAAATTCATTATAATATATAAAACTATTGAGAAATTGAAACTTAGTTTTCCAATATATTCTTAAAACTTGCCCGCACATCACCATGAACAGAGCATATCCAATAAAGACCTTTCTCCCTTGGGCAAAAAATCCCTAACATCCAATGATTACTGATAAAAAGAAATTTAATGTTAGTGGTTTTTTATGTTAAAAGATAATTAACTCTTTGAGACAAATGTGTTTCATACCTCTCACAAAAAGGCATCATCCAACATTGTTGGATTATATTCTTTTCAAATCTTTTAGCAATATAAACCATTCTTTGTTCCTCAGTCAATGCACATGCTTCAGGGGAAATCAATTGCGGGTCCATGAATCCATATACTTCAGTCAGTTCATTCCTCTCACAAATTTTATAAAGATACCTAATACAAAACATATATAAGTATACATTTTTAATAAATATAACGCAGGGAAAAGGTGTTAAGACTTACATGGAAAAAATTTTCACCACATTGATGCCCAACTTATCTCCAGTAACAAGCTCCATGATATCAGATTTTGTAATCCCCACACTTATTTCACGTCCACAAACATGAGATTCCATTGGAAACTCATAAAAACCCAACAACAAATGTGAATATCTTGACAATCTTCCAAGACCATTGGAATCTGTATCTGATGTCATAGCCTGTTGTCTTTGTTGTTGTCTATACAGTATTTCTTTACCTTTGAAGTATTCCTGTGAAAAAAAATTGAGAATTATAGTAGTTTTCAAATGATAAAACAACTTTAATAAAAAAAAATAAAATAAAAGATATAAAATTCATACCTCTATAGTAATGAGTCGAAGAAGTCTGGATGGCCAAACTAAAAAATGGCCGATACTCTGTCCAACTGTCGCCACCTCATCTGTAGGTATTGGTACCCTAGCTGATCTATCTATAATATCCTGTACAGTGACCCTCTGATTCTCTACCTCTAATTGTTGATGATGAACTGTATCTCCTATACAATATACCAACCCGTATGCTACTATATGATGTTGAGAATCATCAACATACAACTCGCAATATGTAGGAAGCTGCGGCGGAGGCGTAGGATAAAGAATGGGGTCTTCAGGCTGAGGTGGGGGAGTGGGAGCTACTGGCGGAGGTGGAGGATAAATAATGGGGTCTACAGGGGGAGGTGGAGGAGTGGGAGCTGCAGTCTGAAATTGTCTTTCCATTTCTGCAAACATAGACTGCACCGACTCTCTAATCTTGTCTTCCATCGTCGCATTAATATTTTGAACTTCAGCCTCCAAGGATTCTATTTTTTTTTTATAAACCCCCTCAATGTTAGAAGTTGAAGAACGTGGAAACACTTTTCTTACCGATACACCTGCCGGATATCCTCTTACACGACCAGGATGTTCGGGCCTTCCCAATGCTGCAAATAAAATATCTTCCCTCCCAGTAGCTGTAAATGTCCCCTCTGAACTCTTCTCCTCAAGAGAGTCCTATATTAATTAACTGAACATTTCTGTAATGATTGAAACTTATATGAAGAAAAAAGTTAACTTAAATAAATTAAATAGATATCTTACAATCCTCTCAGCTACGATTCTCGATTCTTCTGAAAGATATTGCCCTTTTTTTCCCTTCCGAGCTCTCTTCCATTTTTCATGTCTAGATGGAGGGGATGGAGGGGCCACCTCTCCAGAGCTTAAAGACTCAGCTCTTAGTTGTTGAAATTTTTACGCTATCATTTTTTCTTCCAATAATGTATACCCTCCCCGAGATAAACTATGAGGGTATACATTTTTAGATTGGATCTCCTGATGAGCTTTCCTTGTTTTCTGTAATTTAAGAATAAGAAATCATTAACAAAACATTAATAAAATCATTTATATAAGAAAGTTTATAAAAGTTTACATTGACCTTACCAGAAATGACTCTTTTTTTCTACTTTCAAAAAACTGTCTCCATGTGTCTTCATCTATAAAAGGATATATACGACATGGATTGTCATGACTCCTATGACCATAAATGAAATCAGATGAGAGGGTTGATTTGAAATCCCTCCATCTCCTGGCAGCCAACGATAATCATTTCTTCCTGACTCCTCCAGTGTCAGGAATATCAAATGTCATCTGATAAAGAAGAGGTTAAACATATTATATATACTAGAAACATTAAAAGAATGGTCAAACAATGACAAAAGATCTTACCAAAATCGTCTCCCATAACTGAGAGATAATCGCTTTATCCACACCTCTCCAATAATCATACAGAATGCTTACTTTGGTCTTAGCCTGAGTTTCAACAAAACTCTTAAAATCTTTGGCCTTCAGACCTCTAGGAATATCATCATCATCAAACTCAACTACTATCCTCTGATCCTGCGTACGGGCAAGTGATAATTTTTGTAAACGTGTGCACCCACGTTTACCAACCTTTGAACTCTTTTTCGTAATAGGAGCATGTGAATGTTCATCCCCAGAGGTATGACCAACAATATGCTCCTCTCCAGAATCATGTGGTTGATCATCTGAATGATCTGTCATTATCCTTCAAATCAAAAAAACAAACGTCAGTTCACAAATATACAAATTCAAATATTTTAATACTACTGTAATCAGAAAATAGAAAAGTGTACTAGGTTACATAATAGTAAACATTGGTAATATGGTAAGCATGTTAAACAATGGTAAAGATTGAAAAGATGGTCAAGATGGTCAAGATGGTCAAGATGGTAAAAAATGGAAAAAATGGTAAACCTGGTAAAGATTGTAAACATGGTAAAATAATTTTCAGTGAACAAATATACAAATTCAAATATTTTAATACTACTGTAATCAGAAAATAGAAAAGTGTACTAAGTTACATAATAGTAAACATTGGTAATATGGTAAGCATGTTAAACAATTGTAAAGATGGCAAAGATGGTCAAGATGGTCAAGATGGTAAAAATGGTAAAAATGGTAAACCCGGTAAACATTGTAAACATGGTAAAGTAATTGTCAGTGAACAAAAATAAGCATTTTCAAATTCATGTAATGGTTATAAACATGATAAAGTAAACTAAACAAACTTAAAACAAACAAAAACATATACTTATTTTATTTTAAAACATGTTTTAATAAATAAAAAACTTACAATATCTAACATTTATGGAAAAAATAAATGTAAACAAGAAATAAACATATGTTACCTGTAATTTTAGGAATGTACAGATGGATTTTTTTCCCAAATTCCTTCGTCGTGATCTTTCCTTATGGCACAAACTATGTCTTCAACATGATCGTCATTATGTTCTGTTAATATTTCCATGGAAGTAGGGATCTCACATAAATCAGCATATTCATCAAGTTCATCCTCACCAACATATTGTTTTTTCCCTTGTAAAACAACAGAACACTGCATATCTGATTGATCTACCACATAAAAAATTTGTTTTGCATGTGTTTCCATTATAAAAGAATCAGCTGTGTCTTCCAATCTATTCAGATTAACAAGTGTCATTCCAAATTCATCGTGTCTGACACTGTTGTTACCGTTAAACCATTTACAGTTAAAAACGGGAACTTTAATTTTAAAGTAATCAACCTCCCATATGTCTTCAATCACTCCATAATATGCATTTGATGCAGAAATTGGGTTTTTGTCCTTACCACTCGAAAAATGCATTTCTTCTGCAAACACCAATACACCACTATTCTGAACTCCACTTCTGTTGTCCTGAGCTTTTGTATGAAATGTATAACCATTAATGTCATAACCAGACCATGTTATCACATTTAAACATGGACCACCCACTATCCATTTTAATGTCTCTGATACATCTGATCTACCAAGCAAAGTCTTTTTAATCCATGACAAAAAAGTTTTGTTGTGCTCATTCAAAATCCACATTTCTTTCTTCTTTGGATGACATTGTTTCAACTCATTAATATGCAATGTGATATATGGTTGAGCATCAGCTATGTTATTCAAGATGTATGATTCTAACTTCTTCATCTGTTCAGCTGATAATGATTTGACTTTCAAGCCGCGAATCCCCTTTCCCTCATTATTAACTCGTTCATGGCGAGATGGAGGCAAACCTATGTGTTGCGCCGCAGCTAAGTAGCTCGTAAAAAACTCTTCTACCTCCTTAGAAATATACTTTTCAATAATGGAGGCTTCAGGTCGATATAGATTTTTAACATACCCCTTTAATATTTTCATATACCTTTCAAAAGGATACATCCAACGAAGATATACAGGTCCACAAAGCTTTATTTCTCGAACCAGATGAATCATTAAATGCACCATTATATCAAAAAAAGTTGGAGGAAAATACATTTCCAATTGACAAAGTATAAAAATTGCATCCTTTTCCAAAATGTTCAAAGCATTCACATCAATCTCCTTGTTACAAATTGAATTGAAAAAATAACACAACTTCATTATAGTCTTTCTGACACAAATGGGCAATATTCCACGCAATGCAACTGGTAGAATTTGTTGCATCATGACGTGACAATCATGTGATTTCATACCTATCAACTTCAAGTCCATCAATGAGACAAAATTTTTTACATTAGAAGAATAACCTTGAGGCACTTTGGTATCATGAAGACACTGATAGAAGCTAATTTTCTCCCTCTTCGATAATGTATGGCAAGCCGGGGGAAGAAATGTTCGTCTTCCTTTAGGAGTGGGAGCTAACTCCAAACGTATTCCCATTGATAGTAAGTCTAATCTTGCATTCAACCCATATTTAGTCTTTCCTTTAATATCTAACAATGTTCCAATCAAATAATCACATATATTTTTCTCCACCTGCATGACATCAATATTATGTTTAACTTCATGATACCTTCAATATGGTAGCTCAAAAAAAATTGACATTTTCTTCCAAATATGTCTATCATTACCAGATTTCTGTGTCTTTCCCAATGTCACGTCAAGGTTTTTCACCCTCTCAAAATACAGATTAGGGGATAAAGGTTTTGGAGCAGTATCAAATTCTTGTGATCCATTAAATGCCTTTTTTAGTCTTCTATAAGGGTGTTCCATAGGCAAAAACTTTCGATGACCCATGTACACTGTTTTCCTCCCATGATGCAATTGACAATAGGACGTCTGTTGTTCGCAAATTGGACATGCTTTATGCCCTTTAACACTGTATCCAGACAAATTTCCATACGCTGGGAAGTCATTTATAGTGAACAGAAGCACTGCATGCAGTTGAAAATATTCCATTTTATAAGAATCATACACCCTAATACCATCAACCCATAACAGTTTCAAATCATCAATCAACGGTGACAAGTAAACATCAATATCATTACCGGGTTGCTTTGGACCAGAGATCATTGTACTCAACATGACATATTTGCGCTTCATACAAAATTTAGGAGAGAGGTTGTAAATTACCAATAAAACATGCCATGAACTATGTGTGATACTGAGTGTTTGGTATGGATTCATTCCATCTGTGCACAACCCTAGTCTGAGATTTCTTATTTCATTTCCAAATGTAGAATACTGCGCATCAATTTTCTTCCATTGCGGGCAATCAGCTGGATGACGTATTTTTCCATCACATACCCGCTCTTCAGCATGCCATCTTAACCTTTTTTCATCACGTTAATTAGAAAATAAACATTTGAAACGATTAATTATATGAAGATACCAAAAAACCTTTGAAGGGAGCTTTGTAATCTCTACATCACCCTGTGATTTTTCTTTCACCTTATACCGTGATGTCCCACATTTTGGACACTCTGACAGAAATTCATATTCCTTCCTATATATAATGCAGTCATTCGGACAGGCATGTATTTTCTTTTATCCCAATCCCATCGGGCATAATATTTTCTTGGCTTTGAAATGTGAATCTGGAAGATCGTTATCTTTTGGAAGAATGTCTTTCATCAATTGTAGTAGCTCTGTAAAACTTCTGTCACTCCATCCATGCTTCGCCTTCAGGTTAATCAATCTTAACACCGCCGAAAAAACCGTAAAATCTGTACAACTGGGATATAATGGTTTTTCAGCATCACCATATAGATGTGCAACTGTCGGTTCTATCTCAATTTGTTCTGCTACAATATCGCGAATCATTTCTTCAATTCCATCGGAGTTACCATCTTGCGAATCATCACCATCAGTGATATTCCGTCTAGTTTCACCATGCCAAATCCAAGGGCTGTAACTCGGATTAAAACCATGACATATCAGATGATCTTTTATCTCTCTACTTTTCAACTTCTTCATATTCAAACATTTTAGGCATGGACAGAAAAAAATGTCACTACTTGGAACATTTCGTTTTGCGAATTCCAAAAAGGCATCAAAACCTTCCTCAAATTAATTGCACATTCGATGTGCCGTAATCCAACTTCGACTCATTATTACCTATAACAAATATCAACAAAAAATATATATTTTTAAGATAATACAAATACATGTTTATATGAAAAAAATCATAATTTGAATGTAAAACAATTTAAAATATAAAACAAATCTATAGGTCTTTAAAAAAATATGCTTGAATATTATTTTTAAAACAAAATATAGTTAAATATAACAGTTTTAAATTTCATTGAATCAAAGAAAACCATGACGCCTAATGATTCTCCAAATAAAATATACATCAATAAAACATAAACAAAATGATTTTTATCTGGAATAAGTGAATATGATCAGATGATACACATTTATAATAATCTCATTCCAATATACTAATAAACATGTTAAAATATAGGAATACCTAATGGAGCATATAACATGTGTTATTCATGCGTGTTGTTCAATCATTATGATCTAAAGTACTCAACACTTTCAAGTGCCAAAATATTGAAAGTAGTAGTAGTTTTCATAAGTACCCAACACCAAATAGCTATACATCGTAAGTGTCATATTAGAAATATGAATATAGACCATTTGTTTTATGTTTAATAATATTGTCATATTATATGATCATTCTGATTATATATTAGAATTACTATATCCTTTTGATCCGATATATAATCTAAGGACATTAATATTTCTTTAGAAAAATTAATGTTAATATCATGGTAATGTAAAAAAAAGTATATGTCAAACTATATATATGTAATACCAATAAAAAATACATATGTGTTTGGCCTGGGTTTCACACATAAAACAACTCATCTCACAGATTAAATTTTTGAATCATCCTACATAATACTTATTTTTATAACTTAGGGAATGAAAATAATAAAAGTTTTGATTTACGATACTCATTATGGGTAAACATGATATATATAAATATAATATCTAATCTCATAAAAAGATATACTTGGGGGTATACGAGCATACACAAAGCACATGATCAAAAAGATAAGTGAAACAGTTCTATATAATCATAGATCATAAAACCTGAGTCCAAGTATAACAATTTTAGCATAACATAAGACATGATTTATATGATAGTGGGAACATGATTTAAAAAACCTTATTCACAAGATCACAACATTGGTATGTGGAATAACATAATAGTGTGGCACAAACATAATCATATAAGTCATAACATATGTCAAGGGAAAACATAGTTTCATTCACCTCATATTGGGATATGTTAATCACCTTTCCTATAATTTATTATAATATTTCTTACGAGACACATCACATAACACATTGGACATGGTATAACCATCTGTATCCCATATTGATCTATGATATATAATGCATTGTCGAATGCATTAGAAGGATATTATGGACCCAAATGTCACATAATGAATAACCATATATAAGGGTGAATCGTGATCATCAAATCATTTATAACACTTTCGTAGATCAATAAACTAACACAAATGAAATGGGGGTCATAATTGTTTTTACAAAACATAATAATTATTAATACATAAAAATGTGTTTGGATGGTAAGATAAGATAATATACCTAATTCAATCTAATTATCGTTAAATTATTTCTACCTAGATAGAAAAGACCTTTATAAAAAATATAATTTAACTTGAGAATGAAAATAAAGTACCCTTTACCTTTTATATAATGAAAAATCTGAAAAGGATGATAATAATATTTAGGTATTATAATTTTTTTATGAATTATTAATAATAAAAGAAATCACCTCACTTGGTTTTGTTGAAAATCGGACATACCATCGTATTCAAGAAATCAGATACACTTTGCATGAAAAGGTCCATCATTTTTAGGAGATGACTGAAAGAAGAAATGTATTATCAGACACACCATGAGTCCAGAATGAAATATTTGATTGTAATAGGTATGAATTGATATTTTTATGAATGCAGATGAAAATAGATGATGGTTTTCAAAGCTGGCGGTTAATTATAGGGCTGTCGCCGGAAGGGGCGGAGGTGGGGTGGGTCAAGTCATGAGGTTTGACTTGGTGTTGCGGAGGGCCCCACAATGTTTCTAGAAGGACCCAACAATAAAAACATCCCATCCACACTTAGCCTCTTCCTATATTTCAAAAAATATGATTTTTTTTCATCAATTCATAAAAAAGGAGTATATATGGTGTCTTTTTTTACTAATAGTCATATATTTTACATGATGGTTTGAAAAAGAAACTTTCATATATGAGACATGTATTGCAGATATATAAATAATTGTCGTACATGTAGAGTTTTTTAACCCATAAAGATAATGCATGTTTCTCCTAGCTTCAATGGGGAAAAAATGAAAAACCACTGCACCGCTTCACTCAAAAATTCATTCAAATGCTAAGAAGGATTATAAGATAAAAACACTTAAATTCCAAGGCAAAACAGCCCAAATAAATGGAATTAAAATACTTTTTCTATACACAATGGAGAAATAATTTATACAAATTTTATGATGAGTGATAAGTGTTATAAGAAGATTTTAGTAAACGATGTCGATGAAACAATGAATTTTACCACTACACCATTTGAATGTTGCGAGTTGAATGTTGCGAGTTGAATGTTGCGATTTGAATGTTGCGAGTTGAATGTTGCGAGTTGAATGGACATAATAACCATTTGCAATAACAAAAAATTCCACGAGATTCAAAAACGAACGAAAAGAACATCAAGAATCGAAACAAAAACGAACGAAATAAATTCGTGGAAGGCTTACTTGAATGTTGCGAGTTGAGATGATAGATCCGAGAGGAGTGAAGAAGATAAACAATGAAGCCAAAATGAGTTTAACGCAGGTTGATCGACGAGCCGATTAGGGTTTACCTCGCGAGAGAGAGACAAGCCGGCGGACTGTCAATCGAAAAATCGTAAATGACAGACCACGGGCTTTAATTTTTTTAAATGTTTTATAACGTCAGTTATTGTATAACCGACGTTATAAACTATTTTTTAACTTTATAACATCGGTTATCTTAAAACCGACGTAAAAAAGCTCCCGCGCTTTGGTTTTTTACGTCGGTTATTTTATAACCGACGTAAAAAAAGAGATATCTACGGGTTTTTTACGTCGGTTATTTGGAAACTGGCGTAAAACAACCCCCGGGGCTTTGGTTTTTTACGTCGGTTATACGATAACCGACATAAAAAACCAATCCGCGGGGGTTTTTTTTACGTCGGTTTCCAAATAACCGACGTAAAAAACCCGATATCTACGCGTTTTTTATGTCGGTTATTTTATAACCGACGTAAAAAACCAAAGGCCGGGTGGGTTTTTTACGTCGGTTATTTGGAAACCGACTTAAAAAACCCGATATCGACGCGTTTTTTACGTCGGTTATCAAATAACCGACATAAAAAACCAAAGCCCCGGGGGGGTTTTTACGTCGGTTATAAAATAACTGACGTAAAAAACACGTCGATATCGGGTTTTTTACGTCGGTTACAAAATAACCGACGTAAACCCCCCCCCCCCCCCCGCGCATTGGGTTTTTACGTCCGTTATAAGATAACCGACGTAAAAACCCAACAGGAGCGATTTGTAACGTCAGTTATTAAAATAACCGATGTGAAAAATCTACTCGCCGCATTGTTACGTCGGTTATATATAACCGACGTAAAAAATGGTGACGTAAAAAATGATTTCTGCACTAGTGTAAAATGAATCTTAATAAAATACCACACTAACTGGTTTAGGAAGTTCTTTTTTTGGATTTCATCTTTGGCTCTTGTTCATCATTCGTGTGTGGCTCAGGCAGTTGAGGTTCAATAGGCTTATTTGGTCGATCTTCATAGGGTTGATCAGATTGAGGAGGATGATTAGTGGTAGAGTATGTTGTGTGCTTTCTACTGGAAGGATTTGAGAAAGTAAAAGGGCGGTGTTTTAGATGTGGAGACACAGAGATGGATAGAGGAGATCAATATAACTTTCAGTTTGATTTGGGCCCCGATGAAGGATTGGTTTACTTTGGATGTTTGTCAGATGTGGGGAGCTGCGTGCCAGTGGTGGATGCTGTATCTGGGAAAGCATAAGGTGACAAATGTTTTTCGGGTCGACTTCTAGAATAAGTTTCGAGTAGAGTTCCTTTTTTCGACCATGAAGATAGTAAAGAGGCAGGAGCTTCTTTCTCTTCATAAGGGGAGCATGTTAGTGTGGGAGCTATGAATTAGGTTCAAGTACATTCTTTATTTTCCCTAGATCTTTTTCCATATGAAGAGTCTCATGTGAGACGTCTTGATGCGGCACTCTGTCCTTCTATCTAGTATGAAATTACTTATTTTATGTTGCTGAAGTATCGGGAGGTTCTAAAGAAGGTGGAGGTGATTGGGTGGATGAACTCATGAGGAGGTTTTCTATGGTAGGGGAAATAGCAGGGTTACTTGAGGGGTATAGTTTTCAGTGGCAGGTCTCAAGCACCTGGACCTTAGAGGGTTCAATCGATAGGGATTCGACCTCAGAAAATTCCATTCCATCCTTCTGGGGCCAGTGGTTTTGGTGCTTTTCATAGGAGCTTTATGCCAGCATGTTTTGGTTGTGGGGTTTATGGACATCACCAGAACCAGTGCCTAATGGTTCCACGATCTCAGTTGGGTGGAGGTGGGAATGTTTAACACCAGGCTCAATAGTAGTTTCTAGTGAGACCATTTCAACAGTAGGTATAATAGTTTTTTTCTCATCCAAGGTGAGATGAAGCAGGCAGAGGCTGACCTCAAGATGTTTCTCATGTTTTGGGACTATGACCTGAGCATGGCCTTGGAGGTGGTCATAAACTGATAGGTATAGGATTTGGGAATTTCCATTTGCACACAGTGGAGATAGAAGTTCTAGAGGGGATAGAGATCATCGTAGGTATGATTATTTTGTTTAGTAATCTTGATTATTCCTTGTTTGATTCAATATATTCATACTCCTTGTTGATATATCTCTAGTCCATGCTATGGGACTATATGTAGAGAGGATTCATGT
Source organism: Viscum album (assembly GCA_963277665.1). Taxonomy (NCBI): domain Eukaryota; kingdom Viridiplantae; phylum Streptophyta; class Magnoliopsida; order Santalales; family Viscaceae; genus Viscum; species Viscum album. The sequence continues at coordinate 591,321,943 of OY728142.1, read as the reverse complement.
TCCCCTAATTTTGAATACATTATTCGGAGTCCAGAACAGTTTTTTTGATGTGTGTCGGAGGTGTAGATTGATGATGGGGCCGCACCAGTATCATATGGATCTTTTATTTCTATAGATGCAGCCATATTATTTCATCCTTGGCATTGAATGGTTGTATTATTTGTGTGATTTTATTGAATTCTTCTAGAGTATAATCATGTTTTTGGATTTGGATTTCCAACGTGTGGTTTTTATTGGCGAGTGGGGTTGTCAGGTGGGTAGTCAGCATGTGGAACCCCTTATTTCTTTTTTTGGATGAGTTTTCGATGGAATTAGTGAAAATTGGAATGGTATAGGTTCCCAGGGTCATTGGAGAGTTCTTGGATGTTTTTCCATAGGAGGTTGTGACACTACCCCCTCAACATGATGTTGAGTTTGGGATAGAATTTTAGACCGATGCTTCTATGATTTAGATGACTCCTTATTAAATGAAACATCATGAGTTGCAGGAGTTGAAGATTCAGATAGATGATCTAATGAAAAAGGGTTTTATCCGAACCAATGTGTCACTATGGGGTGCTCTAGTGTTGTTCTCTACAAAGGCGGATGATAGTCTAAGATTGTTTGTAGACTACTATATGTTAAATTAGGTGAAAGTAAAAAATATTTAGCCTATTCCAAAGATAGATGATATTTTTTACCGACTGAGAGGGGTGTATTGGGTTTCAAAGATCGATCTATGGTTTGGATATCACTAGTTGAGGGTGAAGGAGGGTTATATCCTGAATACTATCTTCAGATTCAGGTATGGGAACTTCAAGTTTGTAGTCATGCCATTCGGTGTTACGAATTCACCATTTGTGTTCATGGGGTTTATGAACTCCATGTTCCATGAGTTATTGGATCAGTTCATAGTCATATTCATCAATGATATCTCAATCTAATCAAATTTATAGGAGGATCATGCCAAGTATCTTAGAACTATATTTTATGTTCTTAGACACCAACAGCTCTATAGAATGTTTTCCAAGTTTAAGTGTTGGACATGAGAGGATCATTTCCTTAGGTTTGTGGTGTATTAGTAGGGTGTGGTAGTAGACCCATCGAAGGTTGAAGCAGTTGTTTCTTAAGTAGCACCTAATAACGTGACACATTTTTATAGTTTTCCTATTCTTGCATGATATTACCATAGGTTTGTACCTGATTTCTATCAAGTTGTATCCCCATTGAAAACTTTGACCATAAAATAATAAGATTTTATGTGGAGTGATCAGTTCCTGGTAGCATTCTGTTACCTGAATAAGAAGTTATTTAGTACTCCAGTGCTCCAGTTTCCTAAGTAAGGGTTGATGTTTGAGGTGTTTTGTAATGCTTCCCATATGGTCTTAGGATGCATACTGATGCAGTAGAGGGAAGTGATCTCTTATGAGTCTAGGTACTTACGTCCCCACGAGCGTAACTATGAAACCCATGATCTGGAGCTAGCATTGGCTGTGTTTTCACTGAATTTTTGGAAACATTACCTCATTGGGGAGCACTTTGTGGTCTTTACAGATCACAAGATCTTGAGGTATGTCTTTTCTCAGCATGATCTAAATCTATGATAGTGAATGTGGATGGAGTTTCTTCAAGACTCTAATTTTTAGATATCCTACAACTCAAGAAATTGTAATTTTGTGGCTGACTCTTTGAGTAGGATGTTGTGGAATGGTGCTATTCAGAAGTGTGGGGATTCTTGGAGAGAAATAGAGGATTTGAAAGCATTGTGATTATATGGAAAGGTGGATGGTGGTAGATGATATTTATTTTAGACGATGGTGCAGTATTTTCTAATGTAGCAGGTGGAGGAGTCTCAGAAGGGAGACTCAGAGGTAGAGGTGATGCACAATTGTGTTAACCATAGTGATGCTCCAGAGGGATGGTTAGAGGATTTTTAGAATATGGTTTTGTTTCATGGTAGGTTGTTCGTTCCAGTATAAATGCAAGATGAATTCCTTCATGAGTTTCATAGATCAACTTTTATGATACACCTAGGAGTTTCAAAGATGTTTTGTGGCTTGAAGATGCATTTCTAGTGGCTTTAGATGAAACAGATAGTGGCAGAGTTTGTGGCAAGATGCTTAGTTTTCCAGTATGTAAAGGTTGATCATCATGTTCCTGGTGATTTGTTACATCCATTAGATGTTCCTGAGTATAAATGGGATAAAATATCATTGGATTTCATCATAGGGTTAGCCGGATCCTAGGGAGGTTGTGATTCTATCTGGGTGGTCATGGATCGATTGACAAAATTGACCCACTTATTAGTGATCAAAAAGTCGAGTGTAGTGGATACTTTGGATAATAGGTATATGGATGATGTTGAGAGTTTTCATGGAGTTTCAAGTTCCATTGTCTCATATTGGGACTTGTGTTTTACCTCATGATTTTGGAGGGGATTGTGACATGATTATGGAAATCATTTGAGCCTTAGCATTTCTTTCCACCCTCAGATAGATGGAATGACGAAGCAGACTTTCCAGACATTTGAGGATATGTTGAAGGCGTCTATCTTGGAATTTGGTGGATCTTGGGTATGACACCTACCTTTGGTAGAGTTTTATTATAATAATAGCTATCACTGTTCTATTGGAATGAACCCATTTGAGGCTTTGTATGGGAGACTATGTCGTTACCCGTTGTGCTAGATAGAGGTTGGGGAGACAACCTTTCTTGGTCCCAAAGTGGTGTAGATCACAAATGAGAAAGTTCAAAATGTTCACGAGAGGATGAAAGTAGTGAAGGACTGGAAGAAGTCTTATGTCAATCTTATAAGGATTCCATTGGTGTTTGAGGTTGGGGAAAACATGTTCTTGAAGGTTTCCCCTTGACTAAATCAATATAGGTCTGGTATAGGTAGGAAGCTTTATCTGAGGTTTGTTGGGACCTTTGAGTTGTTGGGGAAAGTTGGCGAGGTGACATATCTGTTGGTGTTTCTTCTGTGGTTGGAGAGGATCCACGACATCTTCCACATCTCTCAGATTCATTGGTATAATCATGATGACTCATATGTCATTGATTGGGGAGAGTTGGATATTTAGGATGATGTGAAATTTGTGGAATGATAAGTAGACATCTAGGATATCCAATATACAACATTGCATGGACAAACCATTTCTTTGGTTAGTGTGTTGTGGAGGTATGGTGGCCTAGAGGAGAGTACTTGGTAGCAAGAGACGTAGATGTGTACCTAGTACCCAGAGTTGTTTTCAGTTTTACTTTGCTCTTTTTTTCTTTGTGATGTGATGTTTGGATCCTTTTTTATCTGATGATATGTTTCCTTAGTTTGTGATGTGTGTGGTGCGATGTGTGATAAAGTTCTAATATATGAAAAGGGAGTACCTGCTTCCTAATTGAGATGCATTAACTATGATGTGATTTAACCCATGTGGGAGAGTCAGTATCTCCCAAATCAAATAGTATCTTGACCTATAACATGGAATCCCCCGATTTATGTGTTCGAGATAGTGCAATTTGTTGGTTGTAGTGGTTTTCGGTTTGTGATGCGTGGAGTTTGAGATGGTTGTGCAGTGGTTGTGTGGCAGTGTGGTTGTGTGAGAAGAGGTGGCTTGTGGTTGTGATGATGTGGTTTTGAAGTGTGTTTTGTGGTTGTTTGGTTTGTTGTGTTTGGATGGTGGTAGAATTTTAGGTATGATGAGACCCTTGAGAGGTATCTTGTAGAGTGGTTTTTTGGACCCCTTTTCTTCTGGGCTTGGTTTTGGATTCTTAAGGGCGAGAATCATTTGAGAGGTATCTAATATAAATTCCTATTTATAAAGACCCAAACTTAAAACATGACATAATCATGAGTTTTATACAAGAAAATATAGTCTGACACATTTAATATCTTTTAAGGTTTATAGTTTTAGAGAAATCAGGAAATAAAACATACATAACATCCCATATTCATACATGAGGATACTACTAAAACAGTATCCACCTTTTCCAAAATATAAAAATTAAATAAAAACAAAATTTCTTTAAAAAATCTTTATAAAATATAAATTTTCTTCCTTATTTCTTATACACATCCATATAACCTGTGAAAAACATTTAAAAACTTTGGATGAGCACAAAAAGCTCAGTAAGGGACATAAGGAAAGAAATCGTTGGTCAAGTGATAACATAAAACCCAATAAAACCCATTATATAAAAACTCATTAAAATGCATGGAAACATCATATAGTTTCCTTGTTACATATTTACCATATCACTCTTATAGTCACCCTTGCACATGGAATAACCATTTGGTCAAATTCTATCTTCAGAGTACCCAATGCATTGGAGAGCTGTAATGGGGCTCACCCGTCATATCTTGAGCTATAATTGGAACAACCCAAAATATATTGAGCTATAATGGGATAAAAATAAAATTAATATGTCCAAGGAACATATCATGGTAATAAATTATCATGAAATCAGGAGAATCCACTCATTCTATATATATACAAAAACAGTATTTTTTAAATTTATTAAAGAGACTTTTAAAAGGATTTTAAAAGGAAAGTCCCTTACAAATATAATTAGAGTGATAATTAATATAATGGAAGGGATATGTGTATACACTGTAAATACACATAATACAACATAATATACACAAAAATTCATCACACAAAAAATCTTAATATCACATAATGAATAAAGTAAAAGGTTAACCCACAGATTGAAAATTAGGTTAAGAATTCCCTTACATCGGGTTTGTCTTTTTTCAAACGTGTTTAAAACTCCTCTATAATGGTTAAAATAGTGTTATTAATATCTTACAGAAAAATATTAATGTTTATAAAACGTTATATGATCATTTCATAACATCATTTTATCCTTAAGTTATTAGTATTTTTCTCCTTCCATTGTTTCAGGTGTGTTCTTTACATGATTTCCATGGCCGGTTTGTATTTGATTTTCTTGTCGCATGGAAATGAAATTACAGAAGTGGAATGAAATGGTATTTATTTGTTTTCATAATATTAAATGATTCCATAACTCATTTTGGTTATATAGTATGAGGATGAATCATTAGATAAATCTTTAGTGATATCCGTTTAGATCATTTTTGTGGTTCTTTGATAATCACAGACCAACTTCATTATATAACATAATATTATGTATCTATGTTAACTACAGAACATTAAAGAGGATATATCACACAATTTTAATTCTGTTTCAACCATTAAAATGGTTTTATAACCATTTTTAAGGAAGTAATGGAAATTGTAAACACATCGTCCACGATTTTGGTAAATCGACACATCACAGATGATGTTTTTATTTTTAGAATAGGAGGAAGAGGAGATGAATAATTATGATGAATATTTCAATAAACATGATAAAAATACATAATATATATTATACTGTATCTTTCATGTCTCTCGGATAATGGGAGGTGAAGAGAGTGTAGGAAAATAAATGAATTGAAAAGAAAACACATGAAAATGAAAGAGGTTTCTTACCTCTTGATCTCTTCTCCTTGAGATCCTTCTTAAGGCCTTTTGTTTTGGACATTTGGTGAGACCAGTAGGTCTTGGAAGTGGGGAAGAGCCTTGGGGAGGGGATTCTATATAACTTAGACAATTATCAAGTATTTAGAGGTGTGAGCGGAAAATGTGAATGAGGGTGGTATTTATAGTGGAGGAGAGGAGGGATTTTACATTATTTTAATCATTATTTTAATATTTTTGTCCAACACTATGAATAGTCTTAATTATTGTGATAAAAACAGTATATAGATCATTTGAGTTTGATACAAGAGGGATTAAATTAGTCATGTTGTAAAAAAAATAGTGTATTTAACTGCTAATTTGTATATACGGAATTTTATCCTTTTCATTGTTCATAAAAAAGTCAAAAATTTCAGAAAAATAACAAAAAATCACCCTAACCATTTTTCAACATGTAGAATTCAAAAAGGAACCCCATTATTTGAAAATAATTTTCTAAATATGATTAATTTAATTTTTACATAAAATCATATTATATTAAAAAAATAACAATTTTAAAACTATAAATTATTTTATATCACCTTGAAAAATTAATCAAGATCTCATTATCTTATAACCATAAGAAAATAAAATAATAATTCAATTTACTATTCATAAGGGTCATATTACTATTCATAATAATATTCATATGGGTATGTTACTATTCACCAAAAAAACTAGTTGGTTCTTTCAAACTCCAAATTACTTACTGATCACAACCAAAAATATCCATTTTTCAAAATTCAAATAATAGAAGTGGAAAATTTTATGTTTAACGACTAGTTTGTAACTATATAATTAAAACAAAGTTTCATGCTTTTTAATTTATTTTTAAAACCATGGGGTGTTACATTATCCCCACCTTCTAGAAATTTCATCCTCGCAATTTTATTTAATTATTAAACAAGTGAGGGTACTTTTTCCTCATATAATTTTTAGATTCCTATGTTACTTATTCTACCATGTGGTTTCTCAACAAAACCTTTACCTGGTGGATCAACTTATTCTATAATACTTTCTCTCTACGATAAAGAATCTAAACTTGTCTCTCTTCATATATAAGATTCTCTTCCAACTGAATTGCTTCTGGGCTCAGAACATGAGATGAATTTGGCACATACTTTCTCAACATCGAAATATGAAAAACATTGTGTACCTGTGATAAAATCAGAGTCAATGCTACTCGGTAGGAAATCAGTCCAACTTTCTCCAGAATTTCATAAAGTTCAATTAACCATGGACTAAGCTTCCCTTCCTTACCAAAATGCATAACACTTTTCCATGGTGAGATTCTAAAAAAAACATGATCACCTACCTTGAAAGAAAAGTCTTTCCTCCTATTATATGTATAAATTTTCTATATATTCTGATATGTAATCATGTATTACTGGATCATATTCGCTTTCTCATCCACTTCCTCTACTAATTATGGTCCCATCAACTTACTTTCCCTAAAATAATTCTAAAAATATGGAGTTCGACACTGCTTCCCATACAATGCCTCAAATGGTGTCATCTGTATTCTGAAATGAAAAGTGTTATTATAAGAAAACTCAACTAATGATAGATGTTGATCCAAAATTCCTTGGTATTCCATTGAAAAATATTGAATCATATCCTCTTAAGTCTGAATCGTCTGTTCTGACTACCATATTATTGTGGATGAAAAGCTTTACTGGAATTTAATTCTGTTTCCAACAACTTCTGAAGGCCTTTCCAAAAGATAGAAGTGAACTTGGGATCACAATCAGATAAAATGGAAAGAGGAACTCTATGTAACCTGACAATTTCTTTGAGGAACATTCAATAAAGTTGATCCAAATACATAGTATCTCAAATAGGAAGGAAATGAGAAGATTTAGTTAGTTGATCAAAAATAACCCATATTGCATTGTTACCTCAGGAAATCTTTGGTAGTCTCACAACGAAGTACATGGATATATTTTCCCATTTCCACTCCGGAACTGGTAAAGGATGAATCACCCCCTTTGGTAACTTCCACTCTACTTTATCATATTGTAATATCATACATTTCATAGTAAAATATGCAATATATCTTTTCATTCCATCCCACCAGTAATACTCTCGAAGATATATGTATATCTTTGTGCTACCAGGATGAACCGAAAATGGAGAACTGTGAGCTTCACATAACAATTATTTCTTAAACTAAGAACCATCAGGAACATATAGTCTCTTCCCAAACCTCAAAACACAATATTTATCAAGGTTAAATTCTTGTAACTTACCCATTTTAACCAATTCTACCTTTTTATGTAATTCTCCATCTTCTTTATGCACTTTCTTATTTCTTTCTGACAGAGATGACTGCACCAAAACATGAAAAAAAAACAGAAAAATTTCCTGCACCAACAACTTCCAAGCCAAATTTTATCAAATCATTTACAAAAGGATCATGTTCCAAATGTATCATGGTTAATGTAGCATTACTTTTCTGACTCAATTCATCAACCACTATGTTTGATTTTCCAGGATAATAATGAATCATGCAATCATAATCCTTGGTTAGTTACTACAATATTCTCTGTATCATGTTTAATTCATTCTGAGTAAATATATACTTCAAGATTTTATAGTCAGTATATATTTCACATTTTACTCCATACAGATGATGCCTCCAAATTTTCAATGCTAAAACAAAAACAGCTAATTCCAAATCATGTGTAGGGTAATTTAACTGATGAGGTTTCATCTAACGGGGAGGATAAGAAATTACCCAATCATTATGCATCAGAACACAACCAAGTCCATTAAAAGAAGAATCACTATAGATGAAAAATTCACCACTTCTATAAGGTAGGGTTAGGACTGAAGTATTCACCAATCATCTTTTAAATTTCTGAAAACAATCATCGAATTCTTTTTTCCAGATGAATTTAACTCATTATTGAGTTAACTTAGTCAGTAGACTAGATAACCATGCAAAGTTTTCAATAAACCTCCGATAATATCCTTCCAAACCAAGAAAACTATGAATCTCAGTTATATTTGTGGGTCTTGGCCATTCATCAACAACCTTCATTTTACCAGGATCAACAGTTATTCCATCTTAAGAAATAATGTAACAAAGGTAAGAAATTTTTTTCAACCCAAATTCACACTTGCTGAATTTTCCATACAATTTATCTTTTTTTAGGTTTGAAAAACAACCTTTATATATTTTCTAGGCTCCTATTTACATATAGAATATACCATAATATCATCAATAAATACAACCAAAAAATTATTCAAGAACTCATGAAATATTCTATTCATAATATCCATGAATAGAACAGGTGCATTAGTTAACCTAAAAAGAATAACTAAAAATTCATAATGACCATATATTGTATAGAACACAGTCTTTAGGATGTTTGTATCCTTTACTTTCAACTAATGGTACCCCGTCCTCAAGTAAACCTTTGAAAAATACTGTGCTCCCTGGAGATGATCAAACAAATCAGCGATATGGAGAAAATGATACTTTTTTTAACAATAATGTTATTCAAGGACCTATAATCAATGAAAAGTCCCACTGAACCATATTTCTTTTTAACAAACAAGATAGGAGCACCACATGGTGAAGTGATAGGTCATATGAATCCTTTATCTAATAATTTTTGCAACTGATTTTTTAATTCCATAAGTTCCATATGATCCATTTGATAAGGGGGTTTAGAAATTGTCTTAGCATTAGGAACTAATTCAATAGTAAACTCAATCTCCCGATCAGGAATAACACTAGTAAAATCATCAGGAAAAAAATACAGGTATTCATTTACCACTAGTACATCATTAATCTAGATAGTTACCTTATAATAAAAAATATGATCAAGATAACTTTCATTTACATCTTTTATCAGTTTCTTATCTTCCTGATATGTTATCAAGGGTATGGGTTCATTCTTGTACAAAAAATAAAACTTTTTTCTGAGAAATTTTTTTTTCTCTACAATCCATCTTAGCATGATAAAAAGAAATCTAGTCCATACCCAGAATTATATTAAACTCTACTAATAGAAAAACAATAAGGTTTTCAAGTAAACTCCTTCCATATACAATGATAGGTATATTCTTATAATTTCTTCTTTCCATAATATTTTCTCTAGGGGTTTTTACTATGAGTTATGGTTTCATTTGATGAGGCGGAATTCCTAATTTTTATGAAAATTTATCAGAGATAAAGGAATGTGTAGACCCCAAATCAAACAACACATTTGAGAAATTTATAAAAACAAGAAATTTAACTGATAAAACTCCATTTAATAGCTCAATATCTGTTGAAGTGGTTACAAATTATTTTACCACACCCTTCTGCTTCCAATCCTGTTGATTCCCTTCCCGAGTGACTAGCTTTGGAAAAAAATTTTCAAAATGACACAATTAATTATAGTTAAAGAATCTCAAAATCAACTTATCATTAATTTTCATATCACTTTCCTAGCAACCATGAGACATGTTTCTAAACATTCCACATTGGTATCATTTCCCAGAATTTATGAGACATTCTCTAGGATACCTTTTACCACACTTTTCAATAGAAGTGAAATTGATTTTATTACCTCTATATTTTTTTGATGAATTCTTCCCCAATGCCTACCAACATGAATGATTATTATTCTTTTCATCATGAGGCACATATGTTTTAGAAAAATCCATCTTAACTTTTTCATAATAACGAAAAAGTGTCTCATAGATTTTAAACTCTCATGAAGCCAAAGCTCTTCATAAAAATGGTTTCAAACCAGAGTAAAATCTATTAATTTTACTATCAAAATCCTGAGTAAAATCTAGTACATACCTGGCCAGTCTTGTATAATTGGATTCATATGCTGCCATAGAAACATAATTTTTATGCTTTAGTTCCAAGAATTGTTTCTCCATTCTGAGTCGAACAGTTTTAGGGAAATGTTTTTCCAAAAAAAGACTCTTAAAATCATCCCATCCAAGGCTGTCAAGATCATCTCTTTCTCCCGTATTCTTAAACAAATACCACTATTGATCAGATTAACCTTCTAAATGATAAATGGATAGTATTACGTTTTGATGTTCTGAACATCCAATTACATCAAATATCTTTTCTAGAGCATCGATCCATCCTTTGGCTATCACTGGATCTGTGGTTCAAATGAATGTTGGGGAATGTTTCCTCATAAAATAATCCACAAAAGACATGTTTCTTTAGGATATTTCATGTTCCTCTCTATAATGGATACCACAACCGTTTATTTCTTGAGTCAACTAATCCATTTCTATAAAAAAAACTTCTTAGTTCTGATTCCCACCATTCCAGGATGTACATTCAGACAAACATCAACCTCTTGGTGCCTTCAAAATTCAGATTCCCTATTTCTTATGTGGAAAACCATTCTGAACAGACATATCTTAGATGAAGAAATATGGTAATCTTTAAATTCTATAATATTTCAAATTAACCATAGAGTAAAAATCATTTATGGTATTCTTTTAACATCATCCTAACCCCTAAAGTTATCTAAACCATACTTTGATACCAACTATAAGGGACCAAACTTAAAACATTACATAATCATGAGCTTTATAAAATAAAACAAATTCTTACACAATGAGTATCTTTTTAGGTTTATAGTTTTAGAGAAATCAGGAAATAAAACACACATAACATCCCACATTAATACATGAGGATATTACTAAAATAATATCCACTCTTTTCAAAAATATAAAAATTAAATAAAAATATAATTTATTTTATAAATATTTATAATATTTAAATTTTATTCCTTATTTATCTTGTACATCCATATAACCTATGAAAAACATATAAAAATTTGGGATAAACACAAAAATCTCAGTAAGGGACATAAGGAAAGAAATCATTAGTCAAGTGATAACCTAAAACCAATAAAACCCATTTCATAAAAACTCATTAACATGAATGGAAACATCATGTATTTTCCTTGGGACATATTTACCACATAAATCTTACAATCACCCTTACACATGGAATAACCATTTGTTCAAATTCCATCTCTGGAGTACCCAATTCATTGGAGAACTATAATGGGGTTCACCCGTCATATCTTGAGCTATAATGGGCTCAACCCAACATATATTGAGATATAATGGGATCAAACCGACATAAATATGTCCAAGGAACATATAATGGTAATAAATTATCATGAAATCAGGATAAACCACTCAATCTATATATATATATATATGTAAAAAATCTTTTTGAAATTTATTAAAGAGACTTTTAAAAGGATTTTTTAAAAAAAGTCCCTTACAAATATAATTTGAGTGAGAATTAAAAAAATGGAATGAATAAGTATATACACTATAAATACACATAATAAAACTTAATATAAACAAAATTTCATCACACAAATAATATTAATACCACATAATGAATAAAGTATACGGTTAACCCAAAGATTTGAAATTGGGTTAAGAATTCCCTTTCCTCAGGTTAATCTTACTTAAAATGTGTTTAAAACTCCTGTATAATGGTTAAAATAGTGTTATTAATATCTTAAAGAAATATATTCATGTTTATAACACTTTATATTATCATTTAATAACATCATTTTATCCTTTAATTATAAGTATTTTGTTTCTGCTATTGTTTCGGGTGCGTTCTTTACATGATTTTTATGGATGATTTGTATTTGATTTTATTTTCACATGGAAATGAATTTATAGAAGTGGAATGAAATGGTATTAATATGTTTCTAGAATATTTAATTATTCCATAACTTATTTTGATTATATGGTATGAGGATGAATCATTTGAAAAATCTTTAGTGATATATGTTTCAATCATTTTTATAGTTCTTTGATTATCATGAACTAGTTTCATTATATAACATAATATTATGTATTTATGTTAACTATAGAACATAAAAGATTATATATCATACACTTTAAATTCTATTTCAACCATTAAAATGTTTTTATAACCAGTTTTGAAGGAATTAATGGAAATTGTAAACACAACATCCACAATTTTGGTGAATCATCGCATCACGAATGGTGTTTTTATTTTTAGAATAATGGAAAGAGGAGATGAAGAATGATGATGAATATTTCCATAAAAACAATAAAAATAAATCATTTATATCATACTGGATTTTTCATTCCTCTTGGACAAATATAGGTGAAGAGAGTATAAGAAAAGAATGGAATTGAAAAGAAAGCACATGAAAACGAAAGAGTATTCTTACCTCTTCATCTCTTCTCCTTGAAATCCTCCTTAAGGCCTTTGGTTTTGGCCTTTTGGTGAGACCAGTAGGTCTTAGATGTGGGGAAGATCCTTGGGTAGTGGATTTGGTTGAAATTATACAATTACAAAACCTTGAGAGGTGTGAGAGGAAGAGGGTAATGAGGGTGGTATTTATAGTAGAGGAGAGGAGGGATTTTACATTATTTTAACCATTATTTTAATATTTTTTTCCAAGACTATTAATAATATTCATTATTATGATAAAAATAGTATAGATAGAATCTGATTTCAAAAAAAGTGGGCTTACATCAGTCATGATGTAAAAAATAGTGTATTTAACTGATAATTTGTATATACAGTATTTTACCTTTTTCACTATTCATAAAAAATTCATGAATTTCAGAAAAATAAAAAAAATTAAACCTAACCATTTTTTGATGTGTAGAATTCAAAAATGAACTCCTTTTTTTGAAAATAATTTTCCAAATATGATTAATTTAATTTTTAAACAGAATCATATTATATTCAAAAAATAAAAATTTTAAAACTATAATTTATTTTATATCAACTTGAAAAATCAATCAAGATATCATTATCTTATAACCATAAGAAAATAAAATAATAACGTGATTTACTATTCACAAGGGCCATATTACTTGTCATAAGGGTGTGTTACTATTCACCAAAAAAACAAGTTGGTTCTATGAGGATCCAAATTACTTACTGAACACAACCCGAGATATCTGTTTTTCAAAATCCAAATCATAAAAGCAAAAAAACTTATTTTTAACATCTAGATTGTAACTATCTAATTAAATTTATTTTTCATGCATTTCAATTTATTTTTAAAACCCTGGGGTGTTACATTTTTCCCTCCCAGTTTGTTACTTAGCCATTTTAGTTGTTGGAGGTGTTCGAGGGAGGTTTCAAGAGTTTTCGGTGGAAGTTGGAGGCGCAACAAAACTTCTGTAGGAAATACATCCAATACAAGAGAAATATGGATCTTTGTTATTGTGGTGGTCCTATCCCATTGTTCAATCACATATATCTTTTAATTAACCAAAAATATACCCTCGTTTGTGATTACATGACCCAAGAATGATAATTTTTATAGTTATAACCCAATATTTCTAATTTTTTCATAAAATTTATCTTTTATTAAGGTCTTTATCATGATTGTTAAATGATTTTAATTATCTTCCTTGATCGTGTAATATATGAGAATATCAATTATAAATACTATTACAAATTGTTCAAGGTATTCTATAAAGTATATATTCATCATATCTATGAAGATATTTGTAAGAACCCGGATCTTCGTTCAGGTATGATTTTCCTTTTTTCTGGAGTTTTCAAGAAAAATGGTTTTTTTGGAAATTTTCAAAGTACACGTTGTGTAATTTCTGAGTACATGTCGTGTACTCTGTTCCGGCTCGAAGCCGTGTGCCGGCCATGTCTGGGCCACATACATGGTGTGTAAGGATGAGGCGAAGGCCGGTTTTTCGGAGTACGGAAAAAATTGAAGTACACGCCGTGTACTTTCTTTTTTTCATTAAACAGACTGGGGTCGCACCTAACCCCCATATTTGTCTTCTTCTTCAGTTTTCGACTGTCCGAGAGCGTCCGTACAACTGAATCTTTGACGGAGTCCTGGCTTGCTGTCCGTTCTCCGATTCGAGCACGGTTGATTGCATTGGAATCGCAGCGGTGAGTTCTTCCTTCTGTTTGAGCTTTGCTTCTTGATTCCTCCTCATTTCCATGTTATCGTGGGATGAACATTTTGTGAGTTTTCTCAGATCTATGCCATTCTATGGGGAATATGTCGTCGAGGTTCACGTATATCGATCTCCTAGGATCGAGGTAGGTGTTTTGAGCCTTTCCGTAGAAAGTTGATGGATATTTTGTGCAATTTCCACCAATACCCTTGAACGGGGTATTGCGTGTTTCCTGTGTTTCCCTTGTTTCTTGCCTTCTTTTCTTGAATTCTTTAGTAGAGGTTATTTCTTGTGATTAGAGTAGTTTGATTATGCTCAGATTGTTTTTCCATACTTGTTCTACCTATTTGGCGTTTGCCAGTTGCCATGCCTATTCATAGGATAGTGGAACTATTGTTTATTTATTACTGTTGAGACTTAGTTGATATCCAAGTAGTTCTTGAGTTTTACTTGGATGATACACACACGTTGAGCATGTTTATTTGTACTCAGGACTGTGAGAACCTAGAGGAGCAGACCAAAGGGAGAATTAACGGAAGGGCTTCTCCAGAGTGTCTTTTAATTACGATGTGAGACCAAGGGGATAATTGACGGAAGGGATTATCCAGAGTGTCTTTTATTTACGACGCGGGCCACAGGGGGAATTGACATTGAGTGCTTCCCCAGAGAGACTTTAGCACGATACGAGACTATAGGGGGGAATTGACAGTGAGTGCTTCCCCAGAGAGTCTGCTTAATTACGTAGCTGAACCAAAGGGGTGAGACTGTGTGTGCCTCCCAGAAGGTTTCTGGTACTATAGGTTGAACCATAGGGGTTAGACTATGAGAGATACCCAGAGGGTTACCTGTTTTCTTCTTGTTGCTGGCTGCTTAATTGTGTGCTATACTTGTTAGAACTGTGGTTTGTAGCTGTTTGTGCTTTCTGTTTACTGCTTCTTGTTTTGGTACTGCCATGTATTCATTGACTGTTAGGCACAAATCTTTGGGTGATTGCCTATCGGGATTGTATCTCACTCCCTATTTGGGCCATGCTTTTGGGCCCAAGTATACTATGTTGCTGTAGGTATAGATAAGGGAAAGAACCCTTCTACTTCAGGATCTTGATTGCACCAGGAGTTGGGGAGCATGGGACCGAGCCATGGATCGCGATGCTGAGGAGATTACTTTGTTTTCTTTTGCACTTGGTTTCAATTGTACTTAAGAATGTTGTTGTGTTTGCTATTTTCCTTTCATACTTGTACCTGCTACATCATTTTCATCATAGTTATATATATCTACATTGCTTCTGCTGTTCGGTTTCTGTTGTTATGCATGTTGGTTGCTGCTTCCGCTGTTTATTGTGGTTTTCCTACCTCGTTTACCTTACCGAATGAGGGAATAGTTTCCCCACTGACTCACCAAGGCCCTCACTGCTAGTCGGCAGCCTCTGGCATTTGGGGAAATGCGCTTGAGGTCATGTGGCGAACCGGGTACGGGGCACCCGTGGAGGGGCTCCGGACTCGGGACCTTACAAAGTGGTATCAGAGGTTTTCTTTTCTATTGCTTGCTATTTGGAGACTTTAGCCAGGGATAGGACGGATTCTGTACTTGGCATTAAGCTGTTCTCAGGAGTAGCTAAACTATTTATAGGGAAAAGACATACTACCTCGTTAATTACTGTTTTTTTTCTGGTTTTGAGATTTTATGGTTGGTATGTTTTCACCTAGAGTGATTCGTATTACTTGTGCGGTTATTGTTTTGATATTTCAGTTCTATTTCTGTCGCAACCCGATGAGATGAGGGTATTCCATCTCATGCATCACATAGGCACTTGTGGAAATCACATGTCATGCATTATTGCCATGCCATCTAGGGTGCATTAGTGATTTCATGCTGTTGTGATAGGCTCTGTGTAGATTATGCATGCTGTTGTGATAGATGCTTGATAGATTCTCTACTGTTGTGTTAGAAAACTGTAGTTTGTTCCTTGCTCAAAATGAATGCCAAATTTTGGGATCTTGAGGTGTTATGGGCCCTCACGGATCAGAAATTGGCATATTTTCCCTTGTTTTTAGTGTTTCTGGAATTCTGTGCAGTTTCTGAGCTACTGCCCAGAAAAACCCAGAAGACACGTCGTGTAATTTTTAGATACACGCTGTGTAGTTTTCAAGCCATGTTACTGACCGTGTGAGTAGAACACGGTGTCGTAGGAGTAAATTCCGGAACATGTCGTGTACCATTGGTACACGCCGTGTGAGTTTAGAGCCGTGTACCCGGTCGTGTCACTAACAACACGGGCCGGGGAAGCTCAGGTAGAACACGCCGTGTCCGTAGGGAACACTCTGTGTAGTCCTGTCCAGGTGCCCGGCCATGTCACGAACAACACGGGCCGGCGCGACCTTCTTTTCCACCCGCCGTGTTTGTTCAGAACACGCCGTGTAGTCTTGCTCAGGTACCTGGCCGTGTCACGAACAACACAGGACGATGTCGCCTTCACCTATGCACGTTGTGCTTGTTTGGAGCACGTCATGTACGGTCCAGCCGTGTAGACGACCGTGTACTCAACAACACGGACCATCAAAGCCTTGTCTAGTGCACGTCGTGTTTGTTCCGAACATGCCGTGTAGTATCTAGTTGAGTCGGACCGTGTGGGTTAGCCGTGTAAGGAGACTCGGGCAGGGGAATAGTTTTCAAGTACACGCCATGTGTGGGGGTCAACACGCCGTGTAGTTTGTAGTGTACATGACTTGTAGGGAAAGATTACATGCCCATGTTAGTGGTTTAAGAAGACACGCCGTGTAGTTTTGTACACGCCGTGTAGTCGTGTTTTGCAATCTTGTGTGTTTTTCTTCCCCTGTTCCCATTCTGTACTCTTGTGTTCCTTGTCCTTGTTTTCCTGATCTAAGGTGTGCTTTTGATCTTTCAGAGATATGCCTCCGAGATGTCCTCCGGTCGTACGTATGTCGTCAGGCAGTGATCAGATGCCAGACAGGGCTGATCAGGGACTTCATGTCGATCCCCCAGCCGAGCCAGCCATTGCACTAGTTGTTGTACCAGTCGCAGGCACTGATGCATAGTTCAGGGAAGGTTTCTTGAGGATGATGTAGGCCTTCCAGGGAGCACCACCTCCTGACTTGTCTATGGAAGACTTGACGCGGGTTTTCCAGTAGCCACATCCCCCCACGTTCTCAGGGGAGGTAGGACCTCAGGCTGCAGAGTCATGGATGGAAGCCATGCTGACTATATTTGAGAATCTAAAGACGCCTCCAGAGAGGCGGGTCAAGCTCGCCACCTAAATGCTCCGAGACTCCGCCAAGAGGTGGTGGGACATAATCTCACAGGTGGTTCAGCAGCAGGATATGACTTCGGAGGAGTTCCAGCGTGTGTTTTACGACTACTTCTACCCGGAGACTCTGAGGGCCGATCGAGCCCGGGAGTTCATGAGCTTAGAGAAGGGTACTCTATCTGTCATGGAGTATTCCTCTCATTTCACTGAGCTGCATCATTTTACACCCCTTCGAGATGGGATTGGGGTGTTCTTGGAGAGGAATTTTGAGGATGGACTCAGGCGGGAGATCTGCTCGTAGGTGAAAATATTTCAGCTAACTTCCATTACTTCCATCGTCAACCAGGCACTGATTGCGGAGCGCAATCTGAGAGACTCTAGAGCTGTGAGTCAAGGCGGTTCTTCTTCTAGAGCTAGCTTTCCTTCAGATGATAGGAAGAAGCACCATAGGGAGCCTACGTGTGGTGATTCGAGGAAGCGAGACGCATCATCAGGCAGCCAGGTGACATGCTACTAGTGTGGTCGGACATGGCACATGAGGCCACAGTGCCAGAGAGACCCAGTGGAGTACCGATCTTGCGGCAAGTTGGGTCACCTTCAGCGTTTCTGCCAGGTTTTCTCACCAGCATCAGGTGACCGGGGTTCTTCCATGACTCCATGTTCAGGAGCAGCCCCACCAGTCTCTAACCTGTCAGGGAACTAGAGTTCTTCCGGCCGTTCGGGCCGAGGTGGAGGTCAAGGCCATGGCGGTCAGCCACCAGTCCCTCAGCACCAGCAGGGAGGTTCAGCTCAGAGCGGTCAGTCAGGGGCACATGGCTGTGGTGCAGGCCAGTCTTTCGCCGTGGAGTATACTTATCATGAGAAGGATCCCGAACCTTCTACTATTTGAGGTACGATTTTAGTAGCCTTAGTTTTATCTTCAGCCCTTTTCGATAATGGTGCTACACATAGCTTTATCTCTATTGATTTTGTGGAGAGCCTTGGACTCTGCATCTTTTCTTCTACCGACTCGTTGACACTAGACACACCTTTGGGAATGAGGACATCTAGTGTATGCTAGTGTAGAGAGTGCCCTCTCGAGGTTGCAGGGTATCACTTCTTATGGGACCTCTATGTCCTAGAGATGACAGGCTATGATGTCATCGGTGGCATAGATTGGTTGATTCCGTTACGGGCAGTCGTCGACTGCTATCGCCACAGAGTCTATTTCATTTCACCAGAGGGTGAATCTTTCCTTCATAGAGGCGAATGGGACGTTTGGGTGAGTCGGGCAGGACTCGAGCATCTTGGGCTAGGAGGAGTTATGGCCCAGATTGCTAGTCTTTATCTGGATGATTAGGGGACTCCACATTTGGACTTTACTCCAGTGGTGGATCACTTCCGGGATGTCTTTCCAGAGGACTTTTCAGGTTTTCCTCCGGAGTGTGAGGTAGACTTTTCTATTGAGCTCGTTCCAGGAGCGGCACCGGTGTCCATTCCTCCCTATAGGATGGCCACACCTAAGTTGCAGGAGCTCAAGAAGCAGTTGGAGGAGCTATAGGCTAAGGGTTTTATCTGACCCAGTACTTCTCCTTGGGGTTCGCCTGTCCTATTTGCAAAGAAGGTAGACGCTACCCTTTTACTTTGTGTGGATTATCAGAAGCTGAACCAGTTGACGGTCAAAAACCGATATCCATTGCCGCAGATTGATGACCTTTTCGATTATCTTCGAGGAGCCCGGGTGTTCTCGAAGATTGAATTGAGGTCTGGTTATCATCAGTTGTGCGTTAGACCATCAGATATACCTCTGACAGCCTTCAGGAGCAGGTACGGTCTTTACGAGTATACGGTCATGCCCTTCGGACTCACGAACGCACCTGCAGTTTTTATGGCACTGATGAACCGAGTGTTCCATCCTTACTTGGATTCCTTCATCGTGGTCTTTGTGGATGATATCTTTGTGTACTCTCACACTCGACAAGACCATCCCACCCATCTTGAGATCGTTCTCAGTACACTGAGAGAGCATCAGATTTATGCTAAACTCTCGAAGTTCCACTTCTGGATGGATCAGATTCACTTCTTGGGTCACGTCATCTAAGAGGTAGGAGTATCTGTGGACCTAGAGAAAGTGAGAGCTGTAGTTTCTTGGGAGAATCCGAA
The DNA here is from genome assembly GCA_963277665.1 of Viscum album. Lineage (NCBI taxonomy): Eukaryota > Viridiplantae > Streptophyta > Magnoliopsida > Santalales > Viscaceae > Viscum > Viscum album. Next base: position 591,302,125 of record OY728142.1, on the reverse strand, counting down.
GAACGTTTCTGAGGCACAGAGCTTCCTATGGATGGCTGGATACTACAGACGCTTCATTCGGGTCTTTTCTCATTTAGAAGCACCTTTTACAGGTCTAACCAAGAAGGGGGAGAGGTTTTTATGGTCAGATTCTTGTGAGTCATCCTTTCAGGAGCTGAAAGGGAGGTTGACGTCAGCACCGATACTAGTTTTTCCAGAGCCGGGCAAGAGTTACACTATTTACTGTGATGCTTCGGGTATCGGGCTGGGAGATGTGCTTATCCAAGGAGATGGAGTCGTTGCGTATGGGTCTCGGCAGCTGAGACCACATGAGAGGAACTAACCTACGCACGATCTAGAGTTGGAAGTTGTGGTTCATGCCTTGCACTTTTGGAGACACTATCTTCTGGGAGAGCACTTTGTGGTCGTCACTGACACATAAGAGTCTCAAGTATATCTTCACTCAGTGTGATTTGAATCTGAGGCAGTGCAGGTGGGTTGAGTATCTACAGTCTTTTGACATCGAGCTTGCCTATACGCCGGGAAAGGGCAACTCTATGGCAGATGCGTTGAGAAGGAGAACTCAGATTCAGGTAGTTCAGGAGGCTATTAGTGAGTGGAAGCTGATGGCTCTGTTCTCTGAGATGCATTTAGAGGTGCATGATAGACGGGGACATACTTTTCTATCTTCTGTAGCTATTACCTCCACGCTACTTGATTGGGTACGGATGAGGCAGCTATCAGAATTGGAAGGCTTAGTCCTGTGGGAGAGTGTGTCAGGAGAGAATCCTCTTCTTGGATGGACAGTGGGTGAGGATGAGATCTTGCATTTCCAAGGACGTGTATGGGTGCCAGCAGACATACGCGAGGACCTGATGTGGGATTTCTATTCCTCAGTTTGGGAAGTTCATCCTGGCGTCACCAAGATGTATCGGGATCTTCATCGCCAGTACTGGTGGCCAGGTATGAAGAAGAATGTTGCTGGTTTTTTCATGAGATGTTCTACTTGTGAGCAGGTGAAATCAGAGCATCAACGACCAGCAGGACTTTTACAGCAGTTACCCATTCCGGAGTGGAAGTGGAACGATGTTGCGATGGAATTAGTGACTGGGTTGCCGAGGTCACCGTGGGGGAATGATGTTGTTTGTGTTGTCGTCGACAGACTTACGAAGGTTTCCCAATTCTTTCCAATCAAGGATACCTTTAGTGTCGATGATCTGGGACGACTTTACATCAGAGAGATTGTGCGTCTGCATGGAGTTCTGCGCTCTATTGTTTTAGATAGAGATGTGCGCTTCACCTCTCGGTTCTAGCAGGGACTTCAGAAGGCCTTGGGTACACAGGTACTTTTGAGTACAGAATACCATCCCCAGACTGATGGCCAGTCCGAGCGCACGATCCAGGTGCTTGAGGATATGCTCCAAGCTTGCATCCTTGACTTTGGCGGTTCTTGGGAGAAGCATATTCCTCTGGTGGAGTTCGCCTATAACAACAGTTTCCAGGAAACCATCCAGATGGAGCCATATGAGACTTTGTACGGTAGACCATGCCGATCACCCTTATGCTGGATGGAGGTAGGAGAGGCAGCTTTGCTGGGACCTCATCTTGTTCAGGAGACTTCAGAGCAGATAAAGCTGATTCAGAAGAGGATGGATACAACACAGTCTCGGCAGAAGTATTATGCTGATCAGCGGAGACGACCTCTGGAGTTCGAGGTCAGTGATCGGGTTTTCCTATGTGTCACACCTAGGTTGAGACACAAGAGGATTCGGAGACAGGGTAAGATTTTACCACGGTACATCGGGTCGTTTGAGGTTTTGGAGAGAGTGGGGCCAGTCGCCTATCGGTTGTAGCTACCTCAGAGGTATCGGGCCATGCATGACGTCTTCCACGTCTCTCAGCTCCGACATTACTTTTCAGACCTGTCTCACATCTTTCAGCCTGAGTATGTCAAGATTGAAGTGGATGCGTCATTCGAGGAGCATTCTATCTGGATTGTCGATCATAGTATGAAGGTTCTCTACGGGCAGTCTTTTCCTCTAGTACGAGTGCTATGACAGCACAGGCGAGTACAAGATGAGACTTGGGAGAGGGAGGCCGATGTACGATCACAGTGGATGGAGCTATTCGTGGATTCTTCTTCTCTACCTCGTTAGGGAAATTTGGGGATGAATTTCTTTAAGGGGGAAGTTTGTAAGAACCCGGATCTTCGTTCAGGTATGTTTTTCCTTTTTTTTGGAGTTTTTAAGAAAAATGGGTTTTCTGGAAATTTTCAAAGTACCCGTCGCATACTCTGTTCCGGATCGAAGACGTGTGCCGACCGTGTCCGGGCCACACACACGGTGTGTAAGGATGAGGTGGAGGCTGGTTTTTCAGAGTATGGAAAAAATTGAAGTACACGTCGTGTACTCTAGAAGTACACACCGTGTATTTTCTTTTTTTTATTAAACGGATCGGGGTCACGCGTAACCCCCATATTTGTCTTCTTCTTCAATTTTCGACCGTCCGAGAGCGTCCGTATGGCCGGATCTTCGACAGAGTCCTACCTCACCGTCCGTTCTCTGATTCGAGCACAGTTGATTGCGTTGGAATCGCAGCGGTGAGTTCTTCCTTCTTCTCGAGCTTTGCTTTTTGATTCCTCCTAGTTTCCAAGTTATTGTTGGATGAACGTTTTGTACGTTTTCTCATATCTACGCCATTCTAAGGGGAATCTGTCATCTAGGTTCACGTATATCGGTCTCCTAGGACCGAGGTAGGTGGTTTGTGCCTTTCCATAGAAAGTTGATGGATATTTTGTGCAATTTCCACCAATACCCTTGAACGGGGTATTGCGTGTTTCCTTTTTTTCCCTTTTTGCTTTCCTGATTTGCTTGATTTCTTTAGTAGAGGTTATTGCTTGTGATTAGAGTAGTTTTATTGTGCTCAGATTGTCTTGCCATACTTGTTCTGCCTGTTTGGCGTTTTCCAGTTGCCATGCCTAGTCATAGTATAGTGGAACTGTTTTTTATTTATTTCTTTTGAGCCTTAGTTGATAGCCAAGTAGTTCTTGAGGTTTAATTGGATGATACACATGGGTTGAGCATGTTTAGTTGTACTCAAGACAATGAGAACCTAGAGGAGCAGACCAAAGGGAGAATTGACTGAAGGGCTTCTCCAGAGTGTATTTTAATTACGATGCGAGACCAAGGGGAGAATTGATGGAAGGGCTTCTCCAGAGTGTATTTTATTTATGATGCGAGCCAAAGGGGGAATTGACGTTGAGTGCTTCCCCAGAGAGTCTTTAGCACGATACGAGACTATAGGGGGAATTGACGGTGAGTGCTTCCCTAGAGAGTCTGCTTCATTACGTAGCTGAACCAGAGGGGTGAGACTGTGTGTGCCTCCCAGAGGGTTTCTAGTACTATAGGTTGAACCATAGGGGTTAGACTGTGAGAGATACCCAGAGGGTTACCTGTTTTCTTCTTCTTGTTGGCTGGTTACTTATGTGCTATACTTGTTAGAACTGTGGTTTGTAGCTATTTGTGCTTTCTGTTTATTGCTTCTTGTTTTGGTACTGCCATGTATTCATTGACTGTTATACACAAATATTTGGGTGATTACCTACCGGGATTGTATCTCACACCCTGTTTGGGCCATGCTTTTGGGCCCAAGAAGACTATGTTGCTGCAGGTATAGATAAGGGAAAGCGCCCTTCTACTTCAGGATCTTGATTGCACCAGGAGCTAGGTAGCATGGGACCGAGTCGTGGCTCACGATGCTGAGGAGATTACTTTGTTTTCTTTTGAACTTGGTTTCAGTTGTACTTCAGCACATTGTTGTGTTTGTTGTTTTCCTTTGATACTTGTACCTTCTGCATCATTTTCATTATAGTTATATATATCTACATTGCTTCCGTTGTTCGGTTTATGTTGTTATGCATGTTGGTTGCTGCTTCCGCTGTTTAATGTGGTTTTCCTACCTCGTTTACCTTACTGAATGAGGGCATAATTTCCCCACTGACTCACCAAGTCCCTCCCTGCTAGTTGGCAGTCTCTGGCGTTTGGGGAAACGCGCTTGAGGTCATGTGGTGAACCGGGTACGGGGCACCAGTGGAGGGGCTCTAGACTCGTGACGTTACAATAGTAGGGGTATTCATAAGTCCAAATTAAATCACTATGAATTCATAGTGTCCATATATAGTAAAAAAGGTTGTTTTGGGTACATCCACTCTTTTCACCCTTGATTGATGATATCTATATCAAAGGTCAATCTTTGATACATATTTAGACCTTCATAATTGATCAAACAATTAATCAATATGGGGAATATATACTTGTTCTTGATCATTATTTTTTTAAGTTCATGATAATCTATGTAGATACTCATAAATCCATATTTATTCTTAAAAAATAGAACTAGTGCACTCCATGGTTAAGTACTTGGGTGCATACAACCCTTTTTCCAGGTTCTCTTGAAGTGTATTCTTTAATTCCTTTAATGAAATTCGATTCATTGTATGAGGGGTCTTTGATATAGGTATAAAACCAGGTATGAGTTCTATGGAAAACTCAACCTTAGGATCTGGGGGATGACCATAAAAATATTTAGATAAAACATCAATATATTCATTTATAATTATCATATCCTTAATATTTATTTTCCCCAACTATTTGAGCTAAATATCCATAATTATTGGGTAATAAGTCCCATATAATGGAAGTAATACCCACAGGGAGTTCATAGTCATCCTTGCACCGATAAATAATCATAGGTTGATTTGAGATATGAAATTTGACTTCCATATTATGAAAATTAATACAATCTCTATATATAGAGATCTAATCCATAACCAAAATCACACCAAATTCCACTAAAGGGGGAATCATATGATTTGTAGGAAGCACATTCCTATAAAATTCCATTGAATATGAGTTATAGTCTTGAGATGAAATAATCATAACAATAGAATTTTTTATCGATAATTCAATATCTAATCATTGGGGATATAAATTAATAGACTTATATACTTTTCAAGATATTATAAAATTCATAAAACTCGTCTCAAATAAGATGTTTTCAGTATTCAATGTACCTATCACCACCCAAATTTCATGATTCCATCTTTCGTCCACTACTAAAACTAAAATGGTTAGTGTGAGCATCATCGAACAATATCAAAAGTCAGAAATAATATGATAAGGAAAATAAATCCTAATATATCCTAAATTATGACAACTTCATTTCAACCCATGTCATTTTTGGTTTATACCACACCAATTTTTCTTCATCATAGGTTATTTTAGGTTATATCCTTTTATTCTTAATAAAGTAATCCCCCAAAATAACTAAACCACACTTTAATACCAACTTATATGACCCAATCTTAACATACATACATACTACATCATTTTACATGAATATTCATTATATCTCACAATATATCACACCCTAGGAACTATATATTTATGTTATTTAGATATTAGATACATAAAAAATTTATTTTACAATAATACGAACATGTTCCCATAGTAATACCATACTATAACCTATTCTTAACATATCATATATTATACTATTCTTTATAACATAGGGAATGGATACATAAGAAAGGGGTGAGATTGGATTAGTAGTAAGGTTAAACATAATAAATAACAATCAAAGATCATAAGTTATAATATGATGAACATGTGGGTATGAGAAAATAATCAATGTACCTAAACATAACATAAGGAAATCATACCCCATACAATATGGAGAAAATAATTATTCACGACATGTGGATTTTGTAATTAAAGAAGAAATGAGTCATATTATTGAGGAAACATGAGTTAATAATCATGAAATATGTATGTTTCATAACAAAATAGTGTGGTATAAACATAATCATAGAAATCATGACATATTTCATGGTTAACCACCAATAAATTCATATCTCAATGAACTATTCTAACTACATACCCATACCACATTCAAATTGGTCCAACCACGTATTCCCCATAACCTTTAGGTCTAAGGATAACCACCCATGCCCTATAACCTCTAGGACTTGGGATGACCACCCGTGTCCCATAACCTTTAAGACTTGGGCTAACCACTTGTTCCACATAACCTTCTAGGATTGGGATAAAAAACCAAGTCCCATCCTGATATCCTAGGATATAATACTTTACCCAATTCATTGGAGGTATATATCACACCTAATATTCACATAATGATAAACCATGCATATGTGTGCCACATGAACATGAAGACATTTATAATCCCATCATAGCTTATTAACTCATGAGAAATAAATATGTTTTATGAATATTTTCATAAAACATAATCATATTACATTTAAATAAATAAGGTGGATAATATCATTAAATAATATCCCTAATTAATCACAATAAAATTTAAATTAGGATGACATAGATTAAAAAAACATTATAAGAGCATTAGAAAAACACTTTGAAAAATAAGAAAAAACACCCTTTATGTTTTTAATTTTTTATTTATAGGAAATATTTTATAAAAAATGTGAATAGAAATTACTTTATAAAACCATGAAAAACTCTAAAGGAAGCTTCATAAATAAAACATAAGAATATGGTGTGAAAATCTATTTGTACATAAAGTGTTAAAAATGACTCATTTAACACTTTATAAATAAAGTCAATAGAAAATGTCCTGTGTGGAAAACATTAAAAAGATATTCCTTTCACACTTTAAAAAGAAGGTAAAAAAAAATATAAAATATCCTTGAGAAATAATTTACATATATATAATGATATTTATAAAACAAATTAAAGAACATGAACATGGAGGATAAATATACTCAACCAAAAAAAGAAGAGATAATGTTGAATCCATTAACAGACATCATTTCAGTAGAAGTGTGAACCAAATAGATGTAAAATGATAAGAATATAATTAAAACCTATAAATAACCATTTTATAATAAAATATATGTAATTTTATAGAGAAAACATATAATTCTCCCAATGCAAGTTTAAATATAAAAAATATCGATTTCAATGTAAGAATGGAAAATAAACCCCAACCTTTACTTTTAGCTTCCAAAAAAGTGATTTAACCAATATATATTTAACATAACCATCTTAACAACTAATTTAAAAACCTTATTTATATCTATTACCTTTTATAAACTGAAATAATAAACATTTATTACCAAAAATATTAGTTAATTATTTTTTATTTTCATCATCAGATGTTAGTAATTTTGATTGATTTGTTAAATTTTCATAATAGTGAAGAAGATCCTCATTATTTTATACCAACATCATCATTACTAGATTAGTAAATTTAGTAAAATAATCTTTATTCAATGATTTATATAGTCCCATTTTCATTATATGAAAGGTGTGGGTATGGTTCATGAGAATATAATCTATGAGAAACTTGTTTTGAGAAATCCACTGATAAGATAAAGTTAATTTATAATAACCATTAATTTTTTTGTGACCCTTATAGAATTATATTATGGATATAAATTATTAATTAATATCATATATTACCAATATTAATGTATTCATACTTATTTATGGTTAAAATGATGATGCTGGTATTACATCGTTCATGTTGGTGGTTAAACTGAACCAATCAAGAACATGTTATACTAAAGAATGATTATGAGTTTATAGTTATATAATAGTAATATAATTTTCTGAGAAGAATTATGATTTTAATATAAATAATTTTAGTTTATAATGATATTTATAAATATTTTATATGATAAAGTAATTGAAAAATATGATGAAGAACTAGATACTTACTTTGATGAACCCACTGCTTCTCAAAAAAGGTTCTATCAAAATGAAAGATTTAGGCCTCTTTCTTGAGACCAAAAGAAAAAAAAATTATTATAAGGATTAAATATTGAAAAAATGAGTAGGTATTAAATATATAACAGAAGGTAAATAGTGGTTTGTAAAGGGTATAGGCAGTTTCCTTTTATAGGTGAGTTTTGAGTGTCATTTTCACAAATACGAATTTGTTAAGGTATAAGGATGCTATTATAAAAATGAAAGTAAAAAAGGGAACAAATAATATATAATTGATGAGGGAAGGTTGATAATTACCTTATACATACATTAAAAGATATGGTTTTATGATATTTTAGGTCTTCACCCTTAGTTAAGCCCATTTACCACATTTTTCATTTACTGTGGTAACTCAATTTTTACCTCGATAACTTAATTTTATGCCTAAAAATTAAACTAAATTTATTTCATGATTTCAAAATTATTATTATATTTTTTAACCCCATTTAATCTAATTAAATTTCTAAATATGATAAATATACCATTTAAATGAAAACATAAAATATTTAGAAAAAATTATTTTTATAGAAAAATGACTTTTTAAACATTAAGTGTTCTTAATCGTATTTCATATAAATTACAAATTAAATAAGTGTTAATATATTAATTTATACATTGAAACATTAAATTATATTAATCATTCAATAGAGATTAATTTAATTTATTAAAATTAAAATACACAACACTTAAAAAAATAGTTCTTTGAAAAATATATTTTTTTAACATTAAATTATTTTAACTACATCCCATAAAAAATAATTATTTATCTTCTAACCATTAAATTTTATTAATGAATCAGTATTATAATCTTTATTTTAATTTTATAAAAACATCAAATCATTATTTAATAGTAATAATAATATTTAATGAATAAATATATATATTTTCATAATAAAATATTTTATTTAAATATTATCTTTTTGTTCCATCCAAAAATTATTTATTATTTGTGAATTATATTATTTTAAATTAAAAAATTCAATATACCTATTGTATACATGCATACCCAATGACCGTATATTAAATTACCATGTATCCAACAACCATATATCTAACTACCATATGTAAAATGATTATATTTCATTCTTATATATAGCCTTACATAAATCAATAAAATAATTTATACTATTAATTTATTTCTATATCAACATGCCTATTATATTTTTAATGATTTATATTCCTTCCATAGTTACAATTTGGTGTATTATCTTTATAGAAAACTGTTCGGAGAAGGATTTAATGTTTATGGTATTTTTATTTACTTTTGGTTTTATTCCTCTTTTATTTCTCTTAATGATGTTTCATATTTAATTATCATAATTTATTAATGTTTATATTTACTTGTAACATTTTATCTCAGAAAAATATATCATGGTTTGTTTTTGTTTATTTTTTCATGTATTGCAAGCCATCGAACACATAATGTGTATTTAAAGAGAAATAGATATTAAAATCTCAGGATGTTACACCCAAGACCTTTCAAATTTGTATAGTATTTTTGGAGATATTATTAGAGGAGATAAATAAATTTAAGGCTAGTGATACAACTTTAGTAGTATAGTTCTATGCCACTATATTCACTTTATCTACTAAATCTACCCCTTAACTTGCTTCTTCTTCATAACCATATGCATGTAATGATCCACCTCAGTCATACACATTGTTTTTCATGGAAGACCACCATAAGGTCTCAGACATATCCCATAATATATATATATATATGTTGATAGTTTACACCAAATTTCTTTATTAAAACTTTTAGGGGATGATTTTCTCTTTATACCAACTAATATAATAATGTTTTTATATGAAAAAATTTCATGATAAATTGTTTTAAAAAAGTTTTTGTATTTGTTTACAACTAAATTTTTTGTATAAGAATATTTTTGTTATTCAAGAATCTAACCCAATCCGTCGTAAAGAGATAGTTTAAAGTTGTTGTATGTTCAAGCCCAAACATAATGGGAGAGAAAAGTTTTGTTTTTAAGAAATATGTTTTCTGGAATCAGAGGATTAGACTGAGAAGAATTAGACTCGGAGTATCGGGCCGAGAAGCATCAGACATAGAAGGTTTAAGGAAGATGGAAGCTAGAAGTTCTGCATTTGTTGATCAGATCTACTGACATTAAATTCAGATCATCAGATCCAAAAGAATCAGAGGAATAAATTGTTGATTTCTTGAAGTTTTCCTTTTCTATAATCATAGAAAGAAATATTTTGCTGAGTTAGAATGACAAAAGTTGCTGAGTTAAGACGTTTTATTATTACTAAAGAGTTTATAAATAAGATTTTGAAGTCATGATTTAGAAAATTTTCATACTTCTAAACTAAATCATACGATGCTTTGCTGATCAATAAGTTCTTACAAATCATGAAACATACTCATGATAAAAGATTTTGAAGAATTGGAGGATTTGTAAAGATTGTGTTGGTTCCATAAGTATCAGACTTAGAAGTTTCAATATGTTAGAATGTGTGAAGCTGATATAGTTTGAATAAGTTCAAAGTTTTTAAGTGGGTTCATCATTGAATAATCTCCATATTTATGGAAAATTCATCATAATGGGATTTACATCTTAATGGGAAAATCCATCATAATAGGAATTACATAATAATGATAATTACATTGTTATAAGGATTCCATAATAATGAGTTGAGAAATAAAGGTATATTATAATGAGATGAGAAAGAAATAGAAATTGTAATGAGTTGAGAAAGAAATAGAAATCGTAATGATCTAAGAAAGAAACTGAATTCATAATGAGTTGAGAAAGAAACAGAAATCATAATGAGCTATAAAATAAACAGAAATCATAATGATATGAGAAAGAAATAGAAATTGTAATGATATGATAAAAGAACAGATTCATAATGAGTTAAGAAGGAAACATATTCATAATGAGATGAGAAGGAAATATGTCTTAATGAGTTGAGAAGGAAATATATTTACAATGAGTTAAGAAGGAAACATATTCATAATGATATGATTATGAAGAAGACTCAAAAAGAATATTCTAGAAGTTTTATGAAGAGTTTAAGAGGTCAAAACTAGAAATTCATTTTTTCATAAATCTCAGATAAATCTGAGAAGTATTGAAGAAGTCAAAGTTGAAGTTTAAATGTGAGTGATTTTTTGAGTTTTTCAAATATGAGGAAGTGAGGAAAGTTTTCAAGTTTCTTGTTCTTTCTTTTCTGATTTTTCCATAAATACTTTCTTAGATCATTCATTCATTGTAACTTTCATGTAATTACAAAAGGTGGAGCACTAAATAAATTAAGTGAAAGTTATTTGTGAATAGAAATATCATGAGGAGGATCAAACAATGGAAGGTTTGTTTACCAGATTGAGTAAGATAATATTGAGAAGATTGGATTGAGTCAATTAGACTGAAGAAGATTAGACTGATTTTGTTACTGAGTAGAGTTTGAGAAGACGATTTTTATAAAGGGAGAATTGTATTGATTTTATTAGAATGAGTTTATCAGAACCAGCCTTATCGGATTGAGAAAATATGATCCAGGCAAATCAGACTGAGGATTTGGACTGAGAAATTTTGTAGAAGTTTCAAAAAATTCTTTATTATTTTGTTTGAATCAATTATTTTATAAAAAAACATTATAAACTAATGGGATTAAATATAATCTTTTATATTGGGAGATATGTGGTGTCCAATGGGAGTTGGAACAAGTTGTATTCACTTATTTTTAATAGTGTATTTTCATAGACCCATGGGAGTGGCTATAACAAGGATGTAGGTTCCCACACTAAGGCCAAACCTTATAAATCTTGTGTGCTTTACTTTCTCTCATATTTTTTCATGCATGAGTTTTTAAAAAATATGATAAGAAAATAAATATTAATAGGTTGTAGGGGTTAAGTTTTGAAAAGTATTAAAACTTATAAAAAATAAAACAACTGATTCAACCCCCCTTCTCAGTTTTTATTTGATCCTTTGTAACTTTAATTGGTATCAAAGGAAAGGTTCTGTTATTGAATACTTATTATGAATAATATCAATTTTTTCAATTGTAGAGGTATTTCTACATTTAATGGAAAACATTATTATGAATGGAAGTATAGGATGACTCTATATCTTCTATTGAGTTTCCACTTATTGAGAAAGATTCCCTAATGACCTTTGTTGAAAAGAGAAATATAAAAGTTGATGGAAAATCTAGAAATTATATTCTTATATCCTTATCAAAAAATGTTTATCAGAAGGTGAGGGTCCTCGAAACTTAAAAATGTATGTGGGATAAGCTAGTGATTATTTTCTAAGGGAATAATAAAGTAAAGGAATCAAAGTTATAAATATGGAATAGTAAGTATGAATAGATCAGAATGACAGATGGATAAAATATTGATGAATACTTCACCAGGGTAAATGAAATAGTTTGCAACACCAAAGGATTCATATATTTCTTGGAAGATTTTACAATTTTGAAGAAAATTATGAGAAACTTTTGGGATAGGTTTGATTATAAAATTTACTCTTTAGAAGATTAGGATGATTTATATCTTTATGAATTTCATAAATTTCTTGTTTCTTATGAAATTAGAAAATATCCAATGATTAAAAAAATATAAAATATGAAATGGATTTTGAATCTATGAGAAATTTGAAAATTTAATATGTTGAAGATGTTGATCCTTGTGACTTCGAAGGTAAAGAGTATGATGAGTTTAATGATAAAATAATGTCTCTTATATCCAAGAACTATCGAAGAGAATAATGAAAGTATGGAGGTAAACTTAATATAAAATGCTTTGAGTAGAATTGGACATTTTTCTATGAATTCCCCCAAGAAAAAAGTTGGAGAATATCGAGATGATTCTAATGAAAAACCTCAATGGAAAAATTGGAAAAAAAAATTAAAATATGAAAAGTAATCCAAAAAATCCAAAAATAAGTTTATTTGGAAGAATTGAATTATGTTGAGTAAGAAAGATGAATCAGACTAAACTGAAAATAATTATTCAGAAGATGAAAGTTTAATAAAATTCAGAACCTTCATTGAAATATTTGAAAAATTATAAGACTCATCAAATAGTGAAGAAGAAGGTGGTAAAGAATCTTATAGAGAGTATAATCTTAGAATATAACTTCTTGCATGTCTTGAAAAAAAATCTCCTCATAAAGAAATCAGAATGATAAAGAAAGATTGTAAAGAAGTTACTGAAGGAAGAAAAGATGTAATCAAGTAAGTGGATGAGTACATTGAAGAGATATTAAGTTATAAACATAGAATTTATGAATATAGAAAGATGGTTCAAGATCTCAGTAAGAAGCTGTATGTTAAGTAAGAACAAGTCAACAAGTTTTAATCAAAACTTATTGAGTCTGAAAACACCTTGAAAAAGATGAATGGAAACTTCAAGAAAGTTTCAGAAGTAAAATCTATGACTTCTAAAGTTTCTGAGAAGGATCAATATGAGAATCATGTGAAATATTCACTCACCAAAATTAAATTTTCATCTGATTCTTTTAACATTTTAGGTTCTAGAAAAGGTTTTGAAAAATATTGGGTAGATAAAGGATTTGATAAACCTATCAAATATATAAAAGTAGAAAACTCACTCAAAAGAAAATATGGTCAACATCCTGAGTATGTTAGAGCTGAAATAAGTTATCAACCTTAACAAAGTTTATATAGAGAAAGATCTTTTTTGAATACAAAAAACAAGATTTCATGGATATTGTTGGTGTTGTGGAATCTATGGGAATAGATCTTATAATTTTTGGAACAAATTATCTCTAATTTGAAGAAGTTTTGAGAAAAGTGGAAGAAATAGTGAAAGTAAAATGAGAAACTTTCATAACTTACAAAAAGTTGAAAATGAGAATTCTTAAGATGTTAGAAAATTTTCAACTAAAAAACAAATTGAATGTTTGGAAGAAGTTTGTTAAATATGTTATCACACTATTCATCATGAAAAAAAAGCATAACACTCATTGTAGAACAAGTTTCTTATGATAGAAAAGAAAATGAAGCTGAAAAGAAGAAAGTTAAGGAAAGTGATTTTGTTGTTGAGACAACTTTGAAAGAAAGTAAAAGGTACAAACTATGGATACATGATATCGGTTGTTCTTCACATATTAAAGGTGATATAAAAATATTGAAACATGTTGAAATTCATGATGGAGGATCATTTACCTTTGGTAATGATAGTTCTCTAAAAATTAGAGAAATCAGAACGACTGAGATTGAAGTGGAAAATTTGAAATCTAAGAATGTTTTATTTATTGATGTGATAAAACATAACTTAATTTGTGTAAGTAAAATTTGTAATGATGTAAATCAAGTTTTTTTAGAAAATATTTTTTATATCATAAAAAGTGTTAAAGTTGAAAAAGTTATTACAAAAGGATAAAGAACTAGTGGGAATCTCTTCCAAATAGGAGAATTCAAAAAATATCATTACTTGAGTACTAAATATGAAAACAAATTGAGGCACCAAAGACTTGGGAACCTTGGATAGAAATTTATGAACAAAATTTATAAATTTTATTCCATTAAAACAATTATATAATTTAAAATAATATAATAATATGTTTCTGTAACTTTTAACAAAGGGAATATGACTAACAAAAGTCATAAAATATTTGTGATTCAATCTACCATACCACTTGAGATTATTCATTCTGATTTAAGTGGGTTGATGAGAAATCAATAAAAAAAAGGATATTTATACTTTATCACTTTTAATGAGGATTTCAATATGATGAAAAAAATCTTGTTTATGAAGCACAAGTCAGAGTCTATTGAAACATTCAAATTCTTCAGAAAAGATATTGAGAAAGAAATGAGGGTTTCCATAAAAAATTGATAAAAAATAGTAGTACCGAATTTACAAGAAATAATTTTGAAACTTATATGAAAAAAAATGGTATCAAACATAACTATAGTTATACCTATACTCCATAAAAAAATGGAGTAGCATGAATAAAGAATATAAGTTTGGTGGAAATGGGAAGAAGTGTGTTAGCAGAACACGAACTTTCAAAATTCTATTGGATAGAATCTATTAGTACTGTTGTAAATGTTAAAAATAGATGATTTTTGAGACCAAAAACCAACATGACTCCTTATGAAATGTGGTATAAAAAACTGCCATTGAAATAATTCAAATTTTATAGAAGTCCATGTTTTCTCAAAATAAAAAATCAAAATATGGGTAAGTTTGATGAGAAATATAAGGAAGGAACATTTATGGGTTATTCAAAAAATGGAAGAAGTTATAAATGATGGAAATAATGTTTAAAAAAGTTGGTGGACTCATATGATGTTAAAGTAATTGAAAATCAAATTTATTTAATAAACTTTATTGAGAATAGCGAGGAGGGTGAACTAGAGATTTCCAAAAATAGTGAAAATATGTCAAATAATCCTTACCAATATTTAAGAGAATAATGTGATGAAGAAAGTTTATTTGTAAGAGAAACTTTTAAATTTCCTACCTGACATAAATATATAGAGTCTGAAAAAATTATTTCAAATCAAAAGGCTCCATTTCAGACTAAAAGAAAGTTGAGATTATAAAACCAGACTTCTCTTATCTAAAAAGTTAAATTGGAATCAGTTTTAGAAGAAATTAAACATAAATAATGGGTGGATGATATGAATGAAGAGTTTGATCATATTTATAAGAATGAAACATGGGAACTTATTCCATGAATATCAAACAAAAATGTTATCAGAACAAATTGGGTTCAGAAAAATAATTTGAATGAACATGGAGAATTTTCAAGAAACAAAGACAAAAATATTTGTAAAGGCTATCCATAGGTGGAAGGTGTGGATTTTGAAGAAACATTTACCCTAGTAGAAATATTAGAAACTATTAGAATGTTTCTTTTAGTAGATTCACATTGAAATTAAAAAATTTATCAGATGGATGTAAATATAACTTTATTAAATGGTGAGATCAACGAAGAATTTTACATTAAACAACCTTGTGGTTTTCAACTTGATAATGATGAAAACATGGTTTATAGATTGAAGAAATCTGTGTATGGGTTAGAATAATCCCCACATTCATGGTATTCCAAACTTGAAAATTGTTATAGAATGTTGAAATTTTCTAAAGGAAAAGTTGATTGAAACTTGTATGTGAAATATGCTGAATGCGAAACTCTAATTGTAATTTTTTATGTGGATGATATATTTTTTTGGTGAGGAATAAAAATTTTATAAAGAGTTTGCTGAGGAAATGAAGAATAATTTTGAAATATCTATGTTAGGAGAATTACCTTTCTTCCTTGTATTATAAGTTCAACAAAAGGTAAAATATATTTTCTGATATCAAGAAAAGTATGCTAGATAATCGTTAAAGAATTTTGGGATAACAAAGTCCAAAAAAGTTTCTACTCCTATATCTATGAGCACAAAGTTGAGTAAAGATGAATTTGGGAAAAGTGTTAATCCGAAAGACTTTCAGAAGCTGATAGGAAGTCTACTTTATCTTACAACCTCAAGACCTAATATTATTTATGGTGTGACTTTGTGTTCCAGGTATCAAAGTAATCTGAAAGAATCACATATGTTGGTAGCAAAGAGGATTATAAGATATGTCAAAGGAACAACTTCACATGGGTTATTATATAAAATAAATTGTGAGATGATGTTTCATGGTTATATTGATGCCGATTTGGATAGAGATTGTAATGAAAGAAAATCAACCTTAGGAGGAATATATTTTTTGCATTAATGTTATGTGAGCTGGTATAGTAAGAAGAAAAGTTCAGTATCTTTGAGAATAGGTGAATCCAAATATGTTGCAACTACTTAGGATTGTACTCAAATGTTATGGATGAAAGTTCATATAGAAGACTTTAAAGTGAAATTTTATAAACCATTGAAGATACTTTGTGATAATTAGAGTGCTATTGATCTTTATAAAAATCCTATCCAACATTCAATATCAAAACACATTGATATAATGTTTTAATTTATAAAATAGAAAGTTGTTTCTGGAGATGTTATGCTGGAATACATCTCAACAATGTATCAAATTCCTATTATCTTCACAAAAGAAATACTAAATGAAAGATTTTTTGAGTTAAGGATGAAAATTCATGTTCATCATCCTCTAATGATTTACTAATCATCATAAAGAAAACACCCACCGTTCTTTGGATTATATTGAAAAATGGGGAGAGAAAGTAAAAACCTTTTACTTTGTAATAAGTTTTTACATATCTTTCTTTTATGAATACAGGGTTCTGTTTATCATTAAATGGGGGAGAGAAAAAGAAAAATGAGAGAGGAGAAGATAAAAGTGAGGAATTTATCTTTATATGGTCACAAATGAGGGATGAAATTCCTTTAAAAACATTACTTTATCCAGTAGTGTGGTGTTAGGACACTCCCTTTTAAGAAAGGATATGTTCTGATAAAATTAAAAAAACATGAGTTGTTTACAAAATTTGAGTTGTGAAAAAATATAAGGGTTGGAAAAAGTTATCAACAAGGGTTTTCAACAAATCCAAAGGGGGATATTGAAGAACCTTTATGATAAATTATTTTAATTTTATTTATTTATTGACAACTATCCTTTTTGTATAATAATGTTTTTGTTATTCAAGAATCAGACCCATTCCATCATAATGAGAAAGATGAAAGTTACTAAATGTTCAAGATGAAACATAAATGGGGAGTAAAGTTTTGTTTTTAAGAAATATATTTTCCAAACTTAGAGGATCAGACTAAGAAGCATCAGACTTAGAGTATCAGACCGAGCAACATCAGATGAAGAATTTGTAAGGAAAATGGAAGTTCTGTAGTTGTTTATTGGATCCATTAACATCAAATTCACATAATGAAATCCAAAATAATTAGAGGTATAAATTTTTGATTTTTTGAAGATTAAATTTTCCATAATCAAATAAATAAAGAAGTTACTGAGTTAGAATGAAAAAACTTTTTGAGTGAAGAATTCGAATGATTGCTGAAGAGTTTTGAAAAAATATTGTGAAGTCAGAAGTTAGAAAATATTCATACATTCTAAACTAAATCAGACAATTATTTATTGATCAATAATTTATCACAAATAATGAAACATACTTATGGTAAAAGATTTTGAATAATTGGAGGAATAATAAAGATTGTGTTAGTTCTAGAAGAACCTGACTTAGAATTTTGAAGATATTAGAATGTGTGATGCTGATAAATTTTGAAGTAGTTCAAATTTACTAAGTGGATTCATCATTGCATACTTTCCGTCATTATGAAAAAATCATCATAATGAGATTTCAATCATAATGGGAAAATCCATCGTAATAGAAATTCCATAACAATGAGAATTCCATAGTTATGAGGATTATATTATAATGACCTGAGAAAGAAAGGTAGATTATAGTTAGCTGAGAAAGAAATAGAAATCATAATGAGATGAGAAAGAAATAGAAATTGTAATGAGCTAAGAAAGAAATAGAATTTTTAATGAGTTGAGAAAGAAATAGAAATCATAATGATCTTAAGAAAGAAATAGAAATCATAATGATCTGAGAAATAAACCAAAAATAATAATGAGATGAGATAGGAAATAGATCATAATGAGCTGAGAAGGAAACATATTGATAATGAGATGAGAAGGAAACAAATTCATAATGAGATGATTATGAAAAAGAAGAAAAAATAAGATTCCATATGTTTTATGAAGAGATGAAGAGGTCAAATCTTGAAATTCATTTTTTCATAAATGATAGAGAAATATTATGAGGATTAAAGAAGAAAAAGTTAAAGTTTAAATGTGAGTGATTTTTTGAGTTTTTTAAATCTTAGTAAGTGGAGAAAATTTTCATGACCCGTCCCAGTAGGGCTCGTGCTGTGACTCCCCAAGATCAACTCCAATAGGTTAGGGGTTGGTGTCTAGCACTAAGTAGTAATATCACTAACATGGGAGGCATTGCCTACGTATGTGTACACACACACACATCTGCAATCCCATAAATTCTGAAATGAAAAAAACCACTAAGGAACAAAATTCAGGCATACAACTAAATACAACCAAAAGAGTACAACATAATGTAAAGTGTGGAAAAGTAACTGGGTCAGAATACAATACCACTAAAAGAAAGAGTCTGAAAACTAAATAGTCAAATGTGTAAACAAGAAAGGTACTAGGACTACTGCTTGATGTCGAAGGAACACCTCAGCTTGTCAGGAATCTCGCAAATCTCGGTCCGGTCTTGGTCCACCCCGGACTCCGTCAAAGGGATTCTCATCTACACAAGACAAGGCACATGCAATCAATGCCCATACAAGGGTGAGTATAACAATACTCAGTAGGATACCATAAAATCTACAAAGAAATAAAAAAACTAAAGGTATAGTCATCTCTAAAAATTATATGTCTACAAAACATATAATAAGAGAAACATCCAAATATAATTGAAACCCATACACATAGTCTAGAGGTAAGTCACAATAACCCACATACCCATGATAGGGATTAATTTCAAATATTACATAAATAAATCATCCAGGAGAACTCAATACATGAGTGTGATAGCTCTAATGACGTTTGTATGAGAATTACAGTTCATCGAGAAGTGTCATGAGAGAGATAGATGCACTGATAGATCTGAAGAGAGAACCAACACACTCATTTAGATAGAAGTAACTCCCGAGTGGAAAGATCATGATAGACGAATGAGGATCACTTCCAAGGCCTTGGTGTCTACCAAAAATCATTCGTATTCTCCTTCTAAGTAGAGGATCAACATCTGGTAGGATTGGTCACGCCGATACCTGACTCTACCTAGGGTCAATATTAGATAGAGGATCTCGCTCTGGGCCTCTCATAGGGACTCCAACTCTAACCAGAACATCCTGTTAAAAGGATCATACTCCTTCGGATAGGAAATGACACATGACCTTTAGGGGAATGAGTAAGGGGAACTAACCCAAACAAAATCTGTCCAAGACATGGTGAACAAGGAGATCAATCCAGGTATAAGAAATTAAATGGCATGTAGAAGTTTCACACACTGTGTCCTCTGACCCCGGGTACTTCCCATGTACAACGACCCATGTCAAAAAAGAGCATGACGTGTAGAAAAAGATATACACAATACATATAATAGTAACACACCATGTTCTATTATCTTCGGGCCATTCCATGTATGCCGAACATGTTCCCGTACATAGATTTAACCCATGTACCGGTACATGAGGTAACCCGCGTAACCGGCCTGGTCTGGCCATGTGGTGGAGTAAATACAGTGTACTCCACCCCGTGTCCATGTATCATCTGAGATACATGTCGAGTCCCATGTAAGGATGCATACACCATGTGACTGGTGTCACACGCCCTGTCATCCTTCTCTATAGCCCGAAACCCTTGTCGCCACAGAGTCGACCCCACATGTTGTGTTCTTCAGAAAATTTCAAAACCGCTCTTCTTTATCAATGCACCTCAAGTGGTTCTCTAATTCTTGATCCAACCATTTGTTTTCCTCTTAATCGAAGATTCGGGCTTGTTTCATCGTCACAAATTTGATTCGGTAGGTTTTGGACCTTTGATCGGTTCCAAAAACTTCTTTTGATCATCTGCATGAAGAATGCTTTGTAAAGACTTGGAATTTACATGTAATTTTATTTAAAATATATGGGAATTTTATGAGTCTGCGAAAATTTATGGCGCGTGATTCCGAGGCCCGATGTGCCCGGAATTAAATTCTGAACTTTTTTTGAGTACGTTCAGTAAATGTGCGAGTGGGTTTTTCTAAATTTTGAACTGGTGCTCGGAATTGAAATCAGAAGGTATTGTTGAACTTACAGTGCCAATATTTACTTAAAGATACCTTCACCTCGACCGCAGTAGGTCGAGGGTGGAAGTTATCTTTTCAGATATTCGTGAAAGAATAAAATAAAAATAAATTTGTGTAACATTTATTTTTATTTTTCTTTTGAAACTTCCTTATGGATGTTTCATAGGTGGGGACCACATGAACAAAACCTCCCATGATAGGTTATGGTGGAGGAGACCACCTAAACTAACATCCCATGGGAGGTTATGGTGGTGGGGGCCACCTAAAGTTAAAAACCCTTTGAACCTCCCACTGAAATGAGGGGAAGTCTCTTGAACTTCCCCTTGATTAATTATACCACATCCCTTTTTAATTAATACACCAACTCAATTAATAATTCCAATTTGAATTTATGCCAACATATTTTATTATATTGGCTACCCCTTTTCTTTTTGGTGGGTTGGGGGAATTAATCGTTGGAAAAGGAGCTTTGGGAGAAAGCTCTCCAATGAACAACGCCAATGAAGAACGATTCACCTTCAACGAATTCTTCTCCAAAATCCATCGAAGGATCGCCGATGAGGAACATCTCCACCAACGAACGAGGAGACGCCAAAGTCACCAACATCTGTCTATTACCAATGACATCATCTCCTTCCCCGTGGACAAACTTCAACGAATCAAATGAACTAGGTAGGGAGGGTGTTTGAATTATTTTCCCTTACCCGTTCTTGTTATTCTTTTGATTCAAGTATTATAGCCACTTGCTACCACTCTAATGTGGAGAGTTCGGGCCAAACAAACATGTCCTGTTCTCTCTGAATTTCTAGGGATAATTCTTGTGTTCTTCGCGATGGAGGAGGATGGCTATCAACCGCGGTGATGGCATAGAAGGCAACGGCGCTCCGCCGCCCATGACCTTTGTGCCACATGGCGCTCTGCCGCCCGCGGCCTATACACCCCATCCGCCACCCGCGACCTCTGCGCCCCATGCCGCTCCACCGCCCAGGGCCTCCGCGCCCCACGCCGCTCTGCTGCCCACGGTCTCCCCGCCCCACGGCACTCTGCCACCCGCGACCTCCCCGCCCCGCAGTGCTCCACCGCCGCGGCCTGCCGCGCCGCCCCGCGGCCTCACCGCGCCACCCCGCGGCCTCGTCGCACCGCCCTATAGAACATATGGCCTCCTCCATCCCATTTGAGCCACCCCGCAGCCTCACACCCTCGCGACACCCCCGCAGCCTCATGCCCTCACGACACCCCCCACGGCCGAGCCACCCTACGCCCTCACGACACCCCCGTGACTGAGCCACCCCACAACCTCACGGCCTTGCGGCCTGCCGGGCTGGGCCTGACCCAGCGGGTCAGGCCGGGTCGACCAAGGCTAGGTTGGGCCGAGTCAGACCAGACCGAAACTAGATACGACCCTATACTTTACTTGGGCCATAACTATGGCACCCGACGTCCGTTTTATGAACCACCAACGGCGATGGAAACCTTGTAGTAAAAAAGTCCCTTGGGTTTATCCCACTAGATGAGGATGTGTAGAAGTTGCCTTTCAGATGTCGGTACGACCACTACGAGTTCTTGGTTATGCCATTAAGTGTAACCAATGCTCCAACAATTTTCATAGGACTCATGAACATGATCTTTCAGCCATACATTGATCGCTTTGTAGTAGTCTTCATCGACGAAATTCTGATCTACTCGGCTACTGAGGAGGAGCATGCCTATCATTTACAGGTAGTACTGGACACACTCTAAGAGCACCAGCTATATGGTAAGCTCTCTAAGTGCCAGTTTTGGATCTGAGAGTCCCACTTTCTAGGACACGTCATCTTAGAGGCTGGAGTTGTAGTGGATCCTATAAAGATTGAGGCGGTACTTGATTAGGAGCCACCCAAGAATGTGATGGAGGTACAGAGTTTCCTGGGTTTGGTTAGATACTACTGGAGGTTTGTGCCAAATTTTCCAGAGTTACAGGACCTCTATTAGTGTTAACGAAGAAGGGGCAACCCTTCTTGTGGTTGGAGAGATGCCATCAGAGTTTTCAAGAGCTGAGGCAAAGGCTGACTAGTGACCCCATCTTGAGGATTTCAGAGGAGGGCGTAGGGTACGTAGTCTACTACGACGCATCAGGGACCAGACTCAGTTGTGTCCTGATGCAGGAGTGAGCAGTGATCGCATATGGTTCTCGACAGTTGAGAGAACATGAGAAGAACTATGCTACCCATGAACTTGAGTTAGCAGTAGTGGTATTCACCTTGAAGATGTCATGAAATTACTTGATGGGTGAGCATTTTACAATGTACTCTGATCACAGGATTCTCAGGTATATCATCTCTCAGAAGGACCTGAACCTAAGACAGCGACGTTGGATTGAGTTCCTCCAGGACTATGACTTAGAGATATTCTATACTCTTGGGAAGGGGAACGTTGTAGCAGATTCACTAAGTATGAGGAATGGTATACAACTTCTAGGTGAGGCGACGTATCAGCTGGCCGCTTTGCAGATATCCTTTGTGGATAGAGATGGATCAACTTTTCTTCAGTCTCTTATAGTCACTCCACAACTTCTTCCACGAGTCATGGAGGCGCAGTGAGGGGGCACTGACTGCATGACACGACGTTCTCAGATATCCACATGACAGACACCTGATGGATTTTATGAAGGTGGGGAGCATGTCATCTTCTTCGGAGGACATACCATGGTACTAGTGTCACTTCCGGAGGAAGTGATAAGGGAGTTCCACACATTCCCTTTAGCGGTACATCCATGAGTGGCGAAGATGTACCAGGATCTCCGATGATAGCACTAGTGGCTGGGAATGAAGAAAACAGTAGCAGAGTTTGTTTCTCAGTGCCTCACTTATCAGCAAGTGAAGGAAGAGCATCAGCTACCAGTAGGCTTGGTTCATACTTTAGATGTCCTAGAGTGAAAGTGGGATGGGATATCCATGGACTTCGTGATAGGAATTCCACGTACATCCAGCAGTCATGACTCGAGTTGGGTGATGGTCGACCAACTCACCAAGTCAACCCAATTCTTACCAATCATAGAGAAGGTTTTAGTAGAGAGATTGGGATGCCTCTATGTCCCAGAGATTGTGTGGCTATATGGAGTATCATCAACAATTGTCTCCAATCATGATACACGTTTTACTTCTCAGCTATGGAAGGGGTTATAGGAGGCCTTCGGGACACAACTTCGTTTGAGCACCGCCTTCCATCCTCAGACAGATGGGCAGACTGAGCGGACCATTCAGACCCTCGAGGAAATGTTACATGCTTGCGTCCTCGACTTCGGTCGTAGCTGGGAGGATCAATTCCCTTTTGTGGAGTTTGCATACAACAACTTTTGTCACTCCACTAATGGGATGACACCTTTTGAGGCATTGTATGGGTGACCCTGCAGATCACCTTTGTGCTGGACTGACCCAGGGGAGTCAGCACTAGTGGGACCAGAGATGGTATGAACTACCACATAGATGGTGCATATCATACAGGAGTGGATGAAGACTTCACAGAGCAGGCATAAGTTGTGTCCCGACAAGATACAGAGATCTCTAGAGTTCGAGGATGGTGACCACGTATTTCTATGGGTCTCACATCAACGAGGTTTACAGAGAAGTGGATGAGGTGTAAAGTTATCTCTGAGGTTCATCGGAACTTTCTAGGTCCCCACCATAGTTGGTGAGGTGGCTTAATACTTAGATCCTCCCCCTCAGGTGCACCAGGTGCACAACATCTTCCACGTATCCCAGCTGAGGAGATACGTGCACGACCCTTCTCACATCATCGACCACGGCGAGCTGGATGTCGACGATGGGGAGACTTTTATGGAGGTTCTAGGAGAGATTGAGGATCAATATGAGTAAGTCCTTAGTGGGAAGTTGATACCTCTGTTTCACATTCGTTGGATGCACGGGAACCTCCAGGAGATCACATGGGAGAAGGAGGCTCAGATGCGTGCTCAGTACCCCCACTTGTTCCCTTAGTTTGAGTTATGGATTATGGGGACGTAAAGCCCTGAGGTAGGGAGAATTTAGAGACCCAAAATTTCCATGTAATTTTTTTTAAAAATATATTGGAATTTTATAAGTTCGCGAAAATTGATGACGTGCGATTCCGAGGACCAGTGTGCCCGAAATGAATTTCTGAACTTTTTTTGGGTACGTTCAGTAAACATGTGAGCGGGTTTTTATAACTTTTGAACCAGTGTTTGGAATTGATATCCGAGGGCCCCATTGAACTTGCAGCACCGATATTCTCTTAAGGATACCTTCACCTCGACCGCAGTAGGTTGAGGGTGGAAGTTAGCTTTTCACATATTCGTGAAAGAATAAAATAAAAATAAATTTGGGTAACACTTATTTTTATTTTTCTTTTGAAACATTCATGTTGATGTTTCATAGGTGGGGACCACCTGAACTAAACCTCCCATGAGAGGTTATGGTGGAAAAGACCACCTGAACTAACCTCCCATGAGAGGTTATGGTGGTGGGGACCACCCGAGGTTAAAACCCCTTTGAACCTCCCACTTAAATGAGGGTAAGTCTCTTGAACTTCCCCTTGATTAATTATTCCACCTCCCATTTTAATTAATACAACAACTCAATTAATAATTATAATTTAAATTTATTCCAAAATATTTTATTATATTGGCTACCCCTTTTCTTTTTGGTGGGTTGGTGGAATTAATTGTTAGAAAAGGAAGGAGCCTTGGGAGAAATCTCTCCAACGAAGAACGCTTCACCTTCGATGAATTCTTATCCAAACTCCATCAAAGGATCGCTGAAGAGGAACATATCCACCAACGAATGAGGAGATGCTGGCGTCACAAACATCCATCTATTCCCAATGAAATCATCTCCTTCCCCATGGAAAAACTTCAACAAATAAAATGAATGATGTAGGGAGGGTGTTTGAATTATTTTCCCTCACCCATTCTTGTTATTCTTGTGATTCAAGTATTATATCCTCTTTCTACCACTCTAATGTGGTGAATGTGGGACAAAAAAACATGGACCATTCTTTCCAAATTTCTTGGGATAATTCTTGTGTTCTTCACGATGGAGGAGGATGGATATCAACCACGACGAATGCGATGAAAGTAACGACACTCTGCCGCCCGCAGCCTCCGCGCCCCACAGTGCTCCACAGCTCTGCGGCCTCGCCGCGCCGCCCCGGCTGTGCCGCCCCGCAGCCTCATCGTGCCACCCCGGCCTCGCCATCCCGTCACACCCACGACCTCCGCCCTCCCAGAAGAGCCGCCCTGTGCCACCCCCATCCTCCGCCCTCCTGGCCGAGCCGCTCCAGCCGAGCTGCCCCACAGCCTCGCGCCCTCTCAGCACCCCCACCCCCCCGCGACCGAGCCACCCCGTGCCCTCGCGTCACCCCCGAGACTGAACCACCTCGCACCCTCGTGGCCTTGCGGCCCTCGCAGCCTGCTAGGCTAGGCCCAGCGGGTCGGGCCGGGTCATGCCGGGTCGGTCCGACCGAGTCGGACCGGACCCGTACCAGATACAACCCTATACTTTACTTGGGACATAACTTTGGAATCAGACGTCCATTTGACGAACCTACAGTGGAGATGGAAACCTTGGAGTGAGATAGTCCCTTTGGAATACCCCAATAGAGATTTCGATAAGGTTGGGAAATGGTTGGGTTGGATCGAGCACAAATCCAACCGGGCCCTCGGGGCTAAAAGGATAATAACTTATAGATTTTGTGTCTGATTGATGCACCGTATGTTGTGTTGAGACCCCTATGATGTGATAGTACTTTGGGAAACTTTTTCATGGGACTTAGTGTCAGTTGGAGTATCGACCAGTAGCTTGTGGAGCGGATCCTTCCGGAGACGAGTGAGCATAGTGCGGGAACCTAGTAGCTAACTGTAATGAGAAGACTAACTAACGATCCTGTGTGGGTCAGCTCCAAGAAATCCTATGTGGGTCAGCTTCTAGCGATCCTATGTGGGTCAACTCCTAGCGATCCTGTGTGGTTCAGCTCCTAGATATCCTGTGTGGGTCAACTCCTAGTGACCCTCTGTGGGTCAACTCCTAGCGATCCTGTGCGGGTCAACTCCTAGCGATCCTGTGAGGGTCAGCTCCTAGCAATATTGTGTGGGTCTGCTCCTAGAGATTTTTTGTGGGTAAGATCCTAGAAATCCTATGTGGGTCAGATCCTAGAGATTCTGTGTCAGTCAGTAGTAGAGCCTCTTAGCAGAGTAAGATGATTCAGTAGCTATAACTAATTATCTATACTACAATACTTATGTTATACCTATAATGAGCTGAGTTCATACCTGTGTGGTACTTTCCTTCATGATAATACCTTGGTGGTATTCTTATGTGTGGCATACCTATGTGGTACTTTCCTTTGTGGTTTTCCTTCCATTGTGGAACAATTGAGCTTTGGGATTTTGGGTTGGACCCTGTGTTTCCTCATGATTGAGATGGGTATACTTGATAACTTAGGTATATGTATGGGTATATACCTAAGTAGGGTTGATAGTTCACTTCATGTATTTAGATTTCTCCTTTGTGGATTTTGAGATACCTTGGGGGTCTCGGGGTCCCTACTGAGTATCATTATACTCACCCCTGCATGGGCTATGCCTGCACCTTGTTGTGTTTGGTGCAGACGATAGACAACATTGATCGAGGCTGAGGATACCAGGACTGGATGGTGCCCGGTGGTGGACCATACGACGTGATGGTACGTAGAGGAGACAGATGGACGTGGAGTGCTACAGAGGTTATCTGTACCTACCCTTCAGGCATGAGCCTCAAAGGATGACCTAATAGCTGTTTTCCTTTTTCTTTCAGTTGTATTTCAGTTGTACTTGTGTCTTTATAGTTGGTCTTGTATTTCCGGCCCCTTTTACTTTCAGCACTGTTTTTGTTATATATTTTACTTGTGTTCGTATCTTGTTGTGTGCTTGGTTGAGTGTTTTTATAGGATATAAAGGCAATTTCTTCCTAGTTATAGGGAATATTCCTTTCGGTGCTAGTCTGCAGCCCCTGGCCTATAGAAGGTGGGCTTGGGGTAGTCATGACACGGGCCTCGGGGGATGGGTCATGACATGGTTGAAGAATGATTTCTCCCAAACCATGCCGATTCATCCTCCTCCATAATTTTTCACCCTTTATGGGTCATCACAATGTCGTATCTTTGATTTGGGATCATTGTACTGCGAAAAAGATGTGCAATGATCCATCATTCATAACTCTGTGAAGAACAAAGAACGCATAGGTTTGGAGGGGGTGGAAAAATTCATATAAAAAAAAGGAACGAACCCCAAATATTTAATTTTAAAACCTTAATCCACTCCCATTAGAAGGATCAAGAAAAAAAATACAATATAAATCAATCCCACAAAACAAATCCAAAAATTTAACCCTCTCGCAAGAACGATCGAATTTCGGGTCAACCTGTTCGTGGTTTGATCTGTGTTCTTCATTTAAATCCAAGAACAGTGAAAACATAATCAAAATAAAAATCCCTACCTTGATTGTTGATGAAGAGTGGATTCACTTCCTTTGTCGATGAGATCCTCTGACTGCTGTGTAATGATCCACGGGTTGATCGTTCGTTGTCATTCGTTGTCGAGAGGTTTATCCCAGGGGGTCTCCTCTCTACGCCTCCAGAGAATTTAAGAATTATGTGGATAATCCTGGAATTCTTCTTAACAACATATTTAAAATCTTATGTCATTGTGTTGATGTAACAGAAAAATAAAATTAATATTACATTTATTTTATTTCCTTAAATGTCTAAAACCAAACTTTTGCAGCTGACCCACGCCAGCCGATGTTAGGCCTTACGTAGGGTAATGTAACCACTCTAAATGCAATATTGCCCTCATATTTTCGATCTAGGTACTCATTTGGATGTTATTCCACTTTTCCAGGAAAGTCGTGCACTCGTGCTATTTAATATATTTAATATATTTCAAACATTTATTTCAGACACACCAGGACTCAAAATCGCACACTATCTCAGTTCCTAGTCTCAAATTAATTCCATATAATATTTAAAGATAATATACAGAAAATCTAAGACATTAATTCTCCCCACCTTAGGGATTTACATCCTCAAAATCCAAAAAAAGGCTACTCAAGAAGATGTGGGTGTTGCACACGTATTTAAGCCTCCCACTCCCACGTGCTCTCCTGAAGATTCCCTTGATACCTCTGGACACACATAAAGGGAATTGATCACCCATGAAGGATCCTATTCTACTGATCCTAGACCTCCACTGGGTACTCAACAAAATTCGTTCTATCCTCGATGTCGAGCTCGCCCCAGTCGATAACGTGGGATGAGTCAGGCAGATACCTCCTCAGCTGCGATATGTGGAATAAATGATGTATCCAAAGAAACTATAGGGGTAGAGATAGGTGGTACGCCACCTCAACAACTCTATGTAGTATTAGAAAAAGGGATGATGAACCCTAGAGATAACTTGCTTCCCCAGCCAAATCTCTGTAACCCACATCGAGGTGAGACCTGAAAGAAAACACGGTCTCCTTTCTCAAACTTCAATGGCCTCTATTTATGGGTGTAACACAATGCTCCAGTGTAACTGAGTCCCAACCATCTCTTATAATCCCCTTGCACAATAGGTATATAAAAAGAGCACCACAATTTGAAACAATCGTTGATGTCACCTTGAGAAGATGAACTATCTCATGCACAGAGAGGTGTCCCAATACATCTACTAAACTCAATTTCCAGATAGTTAGGAAGTGGGATGACTTGGTGAGTCGATCAATGATCACCTCGACAACATGATGTCTCCTAGAAATTCTTGGTAAACCTATCACAAAGTCCACTAACATTCCACCCCACTTCCACTCCAGTGTTTCAAGGGGTTGAGTCAAACCCATTAGAATTTGGTGCTCATATTTCACCTGCTAGAATGTAAGGAACTGAGAAACAAACTCTGATACTTCATTCTTAATCCCTATCTACCATAACTGACGTCGGAGGTATTGGTGCATTTTCTCCATACCTGGATATACCATCAAAAATGGGATGTATGAAACTCCCACCAAACCTTCTCCCAGAACACCACTAGTACAACTATGTGTCTTCTGAAAAGAACAACACACTCCTCACCTTTTGAATATCCATCAGTAGCATGTCCTGTGGATAACTGAGCATGTAAGGGTCTCGTAGTTGGTGTAACGACCCAAATTTTTTAATTATATTTGTTTCCTAAATTTGTGTGTTATTTTATTTTATACTCAACAAAACTATATCCTTTAATTAATAAAGTGGGTATAATTAAAATGAGACCATTGGGTTTCTACTGTTATATGACTATTGGTCAATATGACCGTTGGAAACTATAATCTTAATGTTGAGTTTTTATAAATACATTTATCTTGGTTAATTAATATAGAATGAACTCATCCAATAGACTCGGTCCATATGAAGCCCATTTGTCAGAGCTTGGGAAGGAGTTAGTATCACTGGGCTTTGCACTGTACCAAGCCCAAGCTAAACTTTAACATGAGAAGCTTGAACGAAATCGCCTATGGGAGAAGTTCAAGATGATAGAAATCACTACTCGGGCAATGTTGTCCAAGCCACCCTAAGATTCTATCATCATAGCACACCTTACACTTAGGTCCTATGCTGGTGTTATAAGGGGCTATGTAATGAGACCTTAGCTAATTTGTGTAATCCTTTATATAAATAAAATTTTTATTTCTTCTTATGACAAAGTTTGTGAATTTAAAATATTCAGATAAATATAGGATGTGTATTATTGAAGATTTTTGGGTAAAAAAGGGTATTTTAAAATATCTATGTAAGCATTAAATAATTAATAATGTGAATTGATTTAAAAAAATGGTCTTCTACAGTTGTGATCAGTGAGGAATTTAGAGTCTAATAGGATCAACTTGATTTTTAGTGAATAGTAACTTATGAATAGTAACATACCCGTATGAATAGTAATGAAGAGTAAATTGTCCAAAAAAATAGAAACTTCACCCATGAATATATAAATACAATTTAAACATCTTAAAAGTGAAAAAACGATCATTGTTTATGTTTTGGTATTTTTGTATGTCAAAAATATTTTATTTATAATTTTATAATTAATTTAATAATTTAAAATGGAAATTTATTTTCATAAAATTTAATCATAAATTGTTACTTTATTTAATTATGGTTATACAATAATTTTATGGGACATTGATTACTTTTTTATGGTGTTACCAAATGAGTTATAATTTTAAAGTTGTATTTTTGGAATAAATAATGATTTTATTTAAAAATTAAATTAAAAATATTTAGAAAATTCTTTTACAAAAATGGAGTTCTTTTTTGAATTCAGAGAATCGATATTAGGTTAGGGTGAATTTTTGGGATTTTTCTGAAACAGTTGAATTTTCGGTGAATAGTAAGAATACAATTTTGAGTTTTGGGTGTTTAATGACATCATTAATGATGTAATAATGATGTAAGATTTTTGGTCGACTTATGAATAGTAATATATGCTATAATTTGTCCCAAGTGTCCAATACCATGGAAAAATACCATGGGCAAGCCCATGGTTTTGTAAATAACACCGATGAGGTGTCCATTAGAAATTAATATTTTTCCTTTCACTTTTCCTATAAATACCAAGCCATTTCCATCAATAATTTCATTAAAAAATCCTCCTCAACGAATTTCTTGTCTCCTTACCTCCCAAGGAGTCCTCCCAGGGTTCCTTCAAGCCTCCCAAGGTCCTGAACTTCAAGCTTTCGAAGTTACTCTTCAATGTAAGAGATCCTTTCACCCTCCTCTTTTAAGTCGTGACTTCCTCTATGTTGTGTGTTATAGTTCCATTTTTGTATGAGGGGATTTGATATTATATATATTTAATAATTAAAATTTTATTTCCAAATGATGATAGACCCATTCCACTCTCATCAATTGATTTTCTGATTTTTTATGTGATGCCGTTAGGCTACTGAATTTTTGTAAAAGAAATCACGCTTTCTCTTTCCTTGCAAGTTTCCTTTTCATTTGGTGTGTCGTTCAATTGTCCACACCATGATCTAATTTCTTTTAATTATGTATCTATTCTGTAAAATAATTCATTTATTTATGGGAGACCCTTGTCCCCTCTCTTTATATTATTTTCTAAAACCATGTTATATTGGCGTTATGCTGCAGAAATTTCATCTTAAAATTTCTCTCCCTTTTTCTAAAGGAATTATCTTGTTTTATTTATATGAATAACCAGACCTATTTCGTTTATATGGGTTTCAATAAATAAAGAAATGATATATTTAATTCTGGAATTGACATACATATAACCCTCACTCCCTTTCCATGGGTTATAAATGACTTAACGATCATGTTTTTCAAGAACTTTTAAAACGTCGCGATTTTGAAATGAACCCCATTTATTTTACACTATTTGGGTTATTTAAGAGATGTTTGATTATGATATATGTGGCTCACATGAAAATAAAGATATATTAAGGGTGCGCCCTGATAGCGCTCAAATGCACTGGGTAAAGAATTAACCTCTAGAGATGACAAGTTTCACGAAACCTTGGTGAATAACCTTGGTAATTTTTATGACATCTCGGGGATAAATGTAGAGACCCAAAGGTTGATGTACATGGAAATTACATAAATTTTTCTGAATACTTAATACATTACAAAACAAACTCCCAATGACCGTATTATTTTAGTGTCTTTGGAAACTCGGAACATAATATTCTAATCATGGTGAAAGATCTTCAACATCTCCCATAAAGATATTCATCTTTTTCCTACCTAAAACATTCCTTTATATCCTGGGGAAAATAAAACATATAAATGGTGAGCTAAAATGATCAGAAAGGGTAATCATGGAGAAAATAAAACAACCCATATACATTTGAACTTAAAAACATGAACATAAAGTTTAAACATCAAAATCTTGAGCAATGACATTAAACATGGTAGTACGTAAGGCATAGATCATAATGGAACATCAATCATGATAAAATAGCATGGGAATAAAACATGTAATTGTGTAAAACAATTAATCACATGATATTATTTCCATAGTATCCAAGGAATTTCTTCCAAGACCATCATAGTGGACAAAGTCCATTACTGAATCGGGTTTACCTGCCATTCCAGCCCTGTATTACTGTAACAGATTTACTTGCCGTTACAGCCATGTCTATATCATGGTATATAAATCTTCACCCAATAAATTTTAGGGAGATATAGGTCCCACCCATCTCATAATGAAATCAACCTTACGTGTGCCACAACATAAACATAAATCATTCATCATAACCCAAATAATAAAATGGGTTTCATAAACATCATCACATCATTACATTATCCATATAAAACAAATGGATATCATTTCATCATAATAAAAGTGAAACCATGTAAATCATAGAGAAATTATACTTGAAACATACACATATAAAATAGTATAATCTAATATATAAAATGGTTTTTATAAAACACTTGAAATGAATTCTTGAAGAAAATATCATTTCTTCCTCAGAATCATTTTCTTTTCACAAAATGCCATGCAATTTTAAAAGAAAAGGATTTTGTTGAAAATAGTCAGGAAATATTGAAGAGTAAGCTTCATGAAAATAAGGCGTTATGAAACTATAAAAATCCATTCGTGACGTATAAGTTAAAAAAACATTCTCCTCGTACTTTTAACAGAAAAGTCAAAAAGTACCACATATGGTAAACCAAAGAAAGATTCCGTCCATAACACAAAGTATAAGTCAAAGAGGGGTAAAAATGACTTTAAACATACATGGAAGAATATTAAACACTTTATGAAAAACATTTTTATGGACATGGATGAAAAATATAACCCTAGTAAATACTTACGTATAAGCAATCTCAGATAAAAATGAGATTGCAAAATTATCCCTTACCTTATGTCCAATTTATTCCGTATGTGTCCGAGACTCCAGTATAGTGGGTTTAAACATATTATTAACTTGTAATAGAACCATAATAATATTTATGATATCATATATGATTCACTTATGACTTTATATTTCATGTTCGTTTGTCAATTCCATGTTAAAGCAGCGTTTTGGGAAAAAATCGTTTCATTTATCGTACGTGTTTCAACTTGTTGTTCTTGATATTATTACTTATATCCTGATTTACTTAATTACAGAACATAAAACATGATTTATATATAATATATATTCATCATATAAATATATATGATAGATCGATAAATGGAATGAAATACACCGTTCATGGAGACGGGTGGTCGTACATAGGTATGAACGCTGTTTTAGTTTCCTTATTGAATTGAATGGAATTAAGTAAATGAATCATATATGTACATAAATCCAGTATAATTATTATTTAATATCTTTCATGATTATTTATTATATATACTTTATAACCATAATTGAATGGTTAATCATGGAAAATGAATCTCATCGCGTTCGTGGAGACGGTAGTCCGTACGTACCCACGAGCGACAATATCATTCTTTTGATATTAAAATCATATATAATTGGATGTTATATCGTATATACATAATCATCATAATGTTATATTTATTATTTATATCATATATACTCATTATTATACCCATCCAAATGATGAAATGTTTGAATAACAAACTACACCACGATGTGGAGACGGTAAGTCGTACGTACGCACAACTGGTGAATTTTTCATTAATAGGATGGATAAAATAACTATTATTGTTGTAAAATTTTTATAATAAAATCATAATATATTGAATATAATGGAGTTATTATTTTATAATGGAAATAAAAAAGAAGGAGAAAGTGGATGAAGAAAGGAACTTGAAATAGGTGGTGAGATATTTACCTCTTCTTCTGGTTCTTCCTTTTGATTTGATCAAAAGGGCTCCTTAGGATGGATTTATGACTAAAGGAAGACCTCTAGGATTAAGGGAGGACAGTTTATAAGGTATTTGGGCAGGTTTTGGGCGAGAAAAATGGCTTTTTAGGTGTGAATTAGAGAGAGGGGGGGGGGTGCCCTTTTATAAGAGGGGTGAGGGGCACCTTAAGAAAAACATAAAATATTATTTTATAATAAATTAATATTCGGTTTATAATGGATAAAAAGTGTCTTATTTTTATTATATGGTGGGGATGGGTTGAAATCCTCTCAAACAATATGTTTTAGACAAGTTTAGGTTACCATTTTAACCTTATCATTTATATTTAACTCTGTTAAATAATTTAACTTTTACTGTGTTTTCTTGTATTCTTACACTATATGGTTAATAAACTTACTATAAACTAAAAATATAACCCTAATTGTTTCATTAATATAATATATATTATTATATAAATCTTTTGGTTTATCCTTATATTTTTAGGACCATTATATCAAATAATAATATAATATTTGTTTTAAAACTCTTTTATGTCAATTTTTACACTATTTGGTATTTTGTTTTTTCTAAATTCATAACAACATTATTATTTCGAAAACAATTCATGTAACCAAACCTAATATGATATATTTACCTAAAAAATTAGTTTAATTCATAAAAAGTCTCAAATTACATTTATTTGGGTATTTATAATATCAATTATGTTAATATTTCATTAATAAGGTAATTAATGCATCATCATTGTGTCATAAATAAATTAACTTATTTAATGCATAAAAAATATAAATAAAATACCATAATTAAGGAATTTTTTTATCTTTATAATGAATATTTATAGTCTAATTTATCTTATGTATATACCTATATTAAAAATTCTTTAGTTAATAAACTTTGATTTTAACTATTTTAACTCTTCTTTAAATAAAATAATAATAAATGTCCTAATCTAATCCAAGTGGACTTAAAGGGTAATATTTTACTAATAAGGTTTATTTTGGTCGAATTACACTTATCCAATAGAATTAGGACATGTTTTAGGGAAATAATAATATCATTCCTACCCTTAATTACCCTATTTACTTTTAACCGTGGTAAATAAAATTTAAAAGTTACTATTCACTAAAAATTATTTTTATCTCATTGAACCACATTTTACTCATTTATATTTACCGTTTCTCTAATATTTTTGAAATTAAACTCACAGAAGCGGTAAAATTAAGTTTTATGTAAATTTTCAAATTCTCCTAGGAGGTGGGTAAAAGACGGTAAAAAGTTCAATAAAAATTATATATATATAAAATTATTATAAAATGACTCCAATGAATTACATTGAAATTATATAGTTATTATGTATCTATTTTGACCTAAAATAAATTTAAATAAAATAAATGATTATTTAAATAAAATGTTGGTTTTAACCAATAACTCAGTGTTTTCACTATTCATCAAAAATTGAAAATTTCAGAAAATACAAAAAATTCACCCTAAGCTCATTTCGATATTCCGAATCCAAAAATGAAGTCCATTTTGAAAGATAAAATTTATAAAATTTCAAAAAGTGGGTATTACTATTTATAATGGCTAGTTTATATAATATTTCAATAACATATCATTGTTTAGTGAAACTCGGTATTGCATACAATGCAAGCTATCGAGGAAGGTCGCTCTTGCGTGTAATGCAAGGAAAGTCAGGGTTGCGTGTAGGGAAATATTCCTTTGGTGTTGCCTATAACATACTCAAAATATATTTCAGTTATACATTGATCAAAATCTATACTTGGTGTTGTGTAAAATGAAAGTTATTCGAAAGAACTTGAAATTCTGTGCATCACAAGCCAAGAATAGTGTTGTGTATACTAAAATCTAATACAATGTTTCATATAGCACAATATAATCTTGTTGAAGCGTACAAAAAAAAGATTTCAAAGAAATTAAAAAGAATAATTCTCATAAAATCTTGGGGTGTTACATTCTACCCCCCTTAAAATGAATTTCTCCCTCAAAATTTGTCAGGGTTATAAATGGTTTTCTACTTGAAAGTTTCTTTCATAGAAACCCACATCGTAAAAAGGAATACTAAATCATTATTTTAAAAAGGAATGTTAGAAACATAACGGATACCCAAAGTAACTCATCACTAGGTTTCCACATAAGAGAATATAAGTGAAAATATGGATATGGAAGAGAAATCTAACCATCATGTTTGGATGAAGAGTGGTAGAGAACAAGGCTATGAAAAAGCTAACAATCATAAAGTCATAAATTTGTTATGATATAAGTTACCATCTAATTCATCAGATATGAGGGCACTAGGAAAACATTTTTGGTTTTCAAGATCATTTCCCTAATGTTGAAGAATTTTTGAATTAAAATAAATACTTACTTGATTTTGGTACAATCTCACTGTTGTTTGTGCCTTGAACAATTTCCACATCATCTCTTAAAGAAATGAAGTTGAACTTGTCTTCTGTGAAGTGTTAGCAGATCATGAGATAGAATGATAGGTCATTCCATCTGTCTCAAACATAAGGTTAGAAAAAGTTATATACATAAGTCCATCTATAGTGATATTAATCATATATGGTACCTAAAATGGACTTATACTTCATCTATAATACCTCTTAATAAAATAAAACTAGTTTCTACTAACCAGAGACTTCTTGTAGGCTAGTGGTAGGCAATAAAGGCATGTCGCACTTCGGTTGTGGGTTCGATTCCTACAACCTTGTCCGACGCGACAGGTTGTCGCCCGTCCTGCATGTTATCCCTTTTAATAAAACTACATTATTATAACATTCATGCAATAATATCAAAAAAAATTCTAGCCTTAAACAATAATATCTTATGTATTACTTAATTCATTCCAATATTTAGGCTTATCCAAAATACTTCAGTCTAAGATCATAGTATAAAGAAAACGATTACTTGAAAGGTCACATAACAAGCACGTGAATACCATCATTTATCCCCCATATATAACAAGATATATCTTGTTGGTCACATTATAAACATGTGAATACCTTAATCATGTATTCTTTTGAAACATGAATTACCATAAAACCTTAGTGAAAACATGAATGCTGTCAAAAGTTAATTATTTCCACATACCAAAATCCCAAAATTTCTATACACTCAAACCATGATATCACTTTGTCCTTATATCAGTCATGAGCTCATGAATACTATCAAAAATTTCATTTTCTTCTTATCCCTTCATTATGCGCATGTCATCTGCTTTCCAAAAATATTTCAATCACTCTTCATGGTTACCAGTACCATATTCTTATGGAAAACCACAACGGACCAATACATAGATATTACAATAAAAAAGTACCTCAACAACATTATTCTTGAATACCATTACATAAACACTTAAACCCATCCTCTTCAAATATTGTCATGGAATAAGCCCTTCCTTTATTTAGAAGTAACCTCTTAGGTCAGGGCATTGAGTTGGGTAATACCCATGTTCTCCACAGATAAGACATTGAACTCCATAACAATTTGTCACTCTATGAACCTTCTACCCACACAGATAACATCTTCCCCTCCATTTGATGTATTCATCAAGGTTCATCTTACCTTCTTTAGAAATCTCAATCTTCCTTTCTCTATGCTCCTCACCATGTGAAAATGCATAAAATTCCATCTTCCTCTTATTTGATGAATTAGAAATACCACTAAAGTTCACCTTGTTAATAATATATCTTGATTACTGATTCAACATAATCACAATATCTTTCTTTCTAGGTATTACACAATTTTGTTGCTCATAGTCACCAATTTGTCTATTTGATTCAATGATGACTCAATTCCTTCTGGTTCACTCCATTAACTAAAACCAGAAACCATAGTGTAAGAAATAGTTAGAATAACGAGGAACCACATAATCATAGAAAATCACTTATGGGATGTATAACTTATCACACATTCTTTAATCCATGACACATTAGGTTCACCCTAGGTTATTCATGATCATCAAAATAACTCTAGGACTGTAACCTATAGTTATAATAAACCTTAGGGACATCCCTAGACATACCATAGAAATATCTCTAGGGATCTCAGTAAAGTTTTCGCATCCTAGTTTCCAAAGGTTGACTAAACCTTCACTCTAATACCAACTGTAGAGACCCGAATCTTGACATACATGGAAATTACATTACTTTTGCAGAATACTTAATACATTACAAAACAAATCCCCAATGAATGTATTAGTTTAGTGTCTTTGGAAACTTAGAACATAATCTTCTAATCATGGTGAGGGATCTTCAACATCTCCCATAGAGATCTTCTTTTTTTTATAACTAAAACCTTCCTTTATATCCTGGGGGAAAAGAAAACATAAAAATGGTGAGTTAAAATGCTCAGTAAGGGTAATCATGGAGAAAATAAAACAACCCATATACATTTGAACTTAAAAACATGAACATAAAGTTTAAACATCAAAATCTTGAGCAATGAAATTAAACACGGTATTACGTAAGGAATAGATCATAATGGAACATCAATCATGACAAAATAGCGTGGGAATAAAACATTTAATTGTGGAAAACCATTAAGCACATGATATTATTTCCATAGTAGCCAAGGCATTCCTTCCAAGACCATCATAGTGGGAAAAGTCCATCACTGAATCAGGTTTACCTATCGTTCCAGCCCTGTATTACTGTACCAGATTTACTTTCCGTTACAGCCATGTCTATCTCATGAGATATAAATCTTTACCCAATTAATTGGAGGGAGATATAGGTCCCACCCATCTCATAATGAAATCATTCTTATGTGTTCCACAACATAAACATAAATCATTCATCATAACCCAAAGAATAAAATGGGTTTCATAAACATCATCTCATCATAACATAATCCATATAATAAAATGGATATCATTTCATCATAATAAAAGTGAAACCATGTAAATCATAGAGACATTAGAATTGAAACATAAACATAGGAAATAGTATCTTCTTATATAGAAAATGGTTTTTATAAAATGCTTGAAATGAATTCTTGAGGAAAATATCATTTCTTCTGCAAAATCATTTTCTTTTCACAAAATTCCATGAAATTTTAAAAGAAAAGGATTTCGTTGAAAATAGTCATGAAATATTGTAGAGTAAGATTCATGAAAATAAGGCGTTATAAAACCGTAAAAATCCATTCATGCCGTATAAGGTAAAAAAACATTCTCCTCATACTTTTAACAGAAAAGTCAAAAAGTACCACATATGGTAAACAAAAGAAAGATTCCTTCCATAACACAAAGTAAAAGTCACAGAGGGGTAAACATGACTTTAAAAATACATGGAATAATATTAAACACTTTATTAAAAACATTTTTATGGACATGGATGAAAAATATAACCCGGTAAATACTTACGTATAAGCAATCTCGGATAAAAATGAGATTGCAAAATTATCCCTTACCTTATGTCCAATTTCTTCCGTATGTGTCCAAGACTCTTGTATAGTGGGTTTAAACATATTATTAACTTGTAATAGAACCATAATAATATTTATGATATCATATATGATTCAGTTATGACTTTATATTAACCATTCATTTGTTAATTCCATGTTAAAGCAGCGTTTTGGGTAAAATAGTTTCATTTATCGTACGCGTTTCGACTTGTTGTTCTTCATATTATTACTTATATACTGATTTACATAATTCAAGAATTTATAACATGATTTATATATAATATATATTCATGATATAAATATATATGATAGATCGGTAAATGGAATGAAATACACCGTTCATGGAGACGGTAGGTCGAATGTACGTATGAACGCTGTTTTCGTTTCCTTATTAAATTGAATGGAATTAAGTAAATGAAACATATATGTACATAAATCCAGTATCATTATTATGTAATATATTTAATTATTATTTATTATATATACTTTATAACCATACTTGAATTCTTAATCATGGAAAATGAATCTCATCGCGTTCGTGGAGACGGTAGTCCGTACGTACGCACGAGCGACAATATCATTCTTTTGATATTAAAATCGTATATAATTGGATGGTATATCATATATAAAGAATCATAATAATTTTATATTTATTATTTATATCATTTATACTCATTATTATACCAATCCAAATGATGAAATGTTTGAATAACAAACTACACCATGACGTGGAGATGGTAAACCGTACGTACACACGTGTGGTGACCTTTTCATTCATAGGATGGATAAAATAACTAATATGGTTGTAAAATGTTTATATTAACATCAAAATATATATAATATACTGGATTTATTATTTTATAATGGAAATAACAAAGAAGTAGGAAGTGGAAGAAGAAAGGAACTTGAAATAGGTGGTGAGATATTTACCTCTTCTTCCGGTTCTTCATTTTGATTTGATCAAAAGGGCTCCTTAGGATGAATTTCTGACTAAAGTAAGGCCTCTAGGATTAAGGTAGGACAGTTGAGAGAGTATTTAGGCACGTTTTGGCCTAGAAAATGGCTTTGGAGGAGTGAATTAGAGAGAAGGAGGGCTGCCCTTTTATAAGAGGGGTGAGGGGCAGCTTAGGAAAAACATAAAATATTATTTTATTATAAATTCAAATTCGGTTTATAATGGATCCAAAGTATCTTATTTATATGATAGGGTAGTGATGGGTTGAAATCCTCTCAACCAATAGGTTTTAGAAAAGTTTATGTTACCATTTTAACCTCATCATTTAGATTTAACTCTAAGTTAAATAATTTAACTTTTACCATGTCTTCTTGTATTCTTACACTATATGGTTAATAAACTTACTATAAACTGAAAATAGAACCCTAATTGGTTCATAAATTTTATATATATTGTTATATAAGTCTTTTGGACGAACCTTATATTTTAAGGACCATTATATCAATTAATAATATTATATTTGTTCTAAAAACACTTTTATGTCAATTTTGACACTATTTGGTATTTTGTTTTTTCTAAATTCATAACAGCATTATTGTTTCGAAAAAAATTCATATAACCAACCCTAATATGTTATATTAATCTATAAAACTAGTTTAATTCATAAAAAGTCTCAAATTACATTTATTTGGGTATTTATAATATCAATTATGTTAATATTTTATTAATAATGTAATTACTGCATCATCATTGTGTCATAAATAAATTAAATTATTTAATTTCTAAAAAATATAAATAAAATACCATTATTTAGGAAATATGTTTATAATTCTATTGAATATTTATATTCTAATTTATCTTATGTATAACCCTATATTAATTTTTTTTAAATTAATAAACATTGATTTTAACTATTTTGACTCTTCTTTAAATAAAATAATAATAAATGTCCTAATCTAATGCAAGTGGACCTAAAGGGTAATATTTTACTCCTAAGGTTGTTTTTGGGATAATTACTCCTATCCAATAGAATTAGGACATATTTTAGGGTAATAATAATATCATTCTTACCCTTAATTACCCTATTTACTTTTAATTGTGGTAAATAAAAGTTAAAAATTACTATTCACCAAAAATTATTTTTATATTATTGAACCACATTTTACTCCTTGATATTAACCGTGTCTCTTGGATTTTTGAAATTCAACTCACAGAAGCGGTAAAATTAAGTTTTATGTAAATTTGCAAATTCTCCCAGGAGGTGGGTAAAAGACGGTAAAAAGTTCAATAAAAATTTTATATATCTAAAATTATTATAAAATGAATCCAGTGAATTAAATTGAACTTATATAGGTATTATGTATCTATTTTGACCTAAAATAAATTTAAATAAAATAAAATATTATTTAAATAAAAGTCAGTTTTAACTAATAACTCAGTGTTTTCACTATTCATTAAAAATTGAAAGTTTTCAGAAAAATACAAAAAATTCACCGTAAGATAATTTCGATATTCCGAATCCAAAAATGAAGTCCATTTTGAATGATAAAATTTATAAAATTTCAAAAAGTGGGTATTACTATTCATAATGGCTAGTTTATATAATATTTCAATAACATATCGTTGTTTAGTGAAACTCGGTATTGCGTACAACGCAAGATATCGAGGAAGGTATTTCTTGCGTGTAATGAAAGGAAAGTCAGAGTTTAGTGTATGGATATCTTCATTTGATGTTGCATATAACACACTCAAAAATATAGTTCAGTTATACATTGATCAAAATCTATACTTGGTGTTGTGTAAAATGAATGTTATTCGAAAGAACTTGAAATTGAGTGCATCAAAAGACAAAAATAGTGTTGTGTATACTACAAGCTAATACGGTATTGCATATAGAACAAGCTAATCTTGGTGAAGCATACAAAAAAAGACATCAAAGAAATTAAAAAGAATAATTCTCATAAAATCTTGGGGTGTTACAATAAAACTTGGTGATATGTTCATGAATGTCTAAATGAAATGTTATAGCCACATATTCAAGTTATGATTCATGTTCTTTTTATTATGATATAATTATTCTTCCATTTCTTACACCTTTAT
This sequence comes from Viscum album, assembly GCA_963277665.1. Taxonomy (NCBI): domain Eukaryota; kingdom Viridiplantae; phylum Streptophyta; class Magnoliopsida; order Santalales; family Viscaceae; genus Viscum; species Viscum album. Next base: position 591,259,237 of record OY728142.1, on the reverse strand, counting down.
GAATTTTATCATGTTATTATTAATATTGCTCAAGATCACATGTCAACTGTTTCACTTGTTTTCTTTACTCAGCCTTCTGCTCACCCTTTCATTTGATGTGTGTCTCTAGGTTATGAGATGCAGTAATTGTACTTAGGATGAACCTATGATGAATCTTGAAAAGTCTATTAGAAGAATGCTTTATGTTGTTTTCATGTATTATTTTATTTATTTCCAAGACACTAGACTTTAAATATCATGTGTATGTAATATGTAATGAATAGTTATGTAATAAAAAGGCAAGATGCCATAGTTGGTATTAAAGGATAGTTTAGTTATTTAAGGAAATTTGGATATGAAAACTTTATGAATAATCCTATAGAAAAGATTAAATATAGGAAAACTTTCTGGTATTTTGGTGAGTATTGAGTAAGTGGTTTATCAATCAAATACATCACTATGTCGATACAATCAGGTTGAGGCAGATCTGACACAGAGGTACCTAGGAGTGAAAACTCTTAAAAGGAGTTTTAGGCTTGACCCGGGGTATCCTGGTACACGACAACGGGCCTTACTGCACTCTTGGTTACGATACTCCCATGGGATATGTTTGGTTAATCATAATATTTTTATGAATCATTATGAACTATTTATAGAGAAATTTAATTTTTTAAAGAAGTTTTAAGACATAAAATCATTTATTGTTAAAATATTCGTAAATGAAATAAGTTACTCACTAAGGTTTTATCATATTAGAAATGGTGGGCAATAGGAGGAATCGTGCAAATGGTGACTGCAATGGACCATGTGCTGACGACCCTCTAATGGAAGCCGAAATGGAAACATTCATGTAAATGATGAACCAACTGACTCAAGTTATAGGAAATAACTTGAATCAAGCCGAGAGACTGATCTCACCGCGAAGGGAACAACATTCTGTTGAGTCCTTTATGAGTCAATGAACCCCAACCTAAAGTGGAACAACCGACCCCTTGATTGCTGAATAGTTGATTAGCTCTATAGAGAAGATATTTTATGTGCTCTGTTGTTCAGAGCAAGAGAAGGTCACCCTGGCTATCTATCGCTTAGACGAAGAAGCTGATCAGTGGTGGGAACTGATTTAAAACACGATGCAAAGATTGGAGGTTGAATCTATGGAGTGAGAAGAGTTCAAAGGGATATTCCTCAGTAAGTATTTCCCTCGTTCAACGAGAACAAGAATGGAGAAGGAGTTTCTCGAGCTAAATCAGAAGGATAATGAATCTGTGGGATGATACGAGATGAACTTTACAAGACTTTCCCATTATACCTAAATCTTTTCCATGGATCCAAATGGTAAAGTTTATAGATTCTTAGGTGGACTGAGACCTCATCTGCGGAAGAATCTAGCCAACTGAGACTATGAAAACTATGTGGAGATCGTACGGAGTGCAATGAAAGTCGAACTGGAGTTTGGTGAGATGCATTGGTCTCATAAATAAAATGAAAAAAAGAGATCGATGGAGCCTTGCTTAGGGAGGATATTTAATCAGGTAAGAAGAGGCAAGCAAGTGCAACGTCCCATGTGTAAAAAATGTGCGAAGAAGCATTCGGGGAACTGCCTGCTTGGGTGTGGGAAATTCTACAAGTGTGTAAGAGATGGCCATATTGTGGGGAATTGTCGAAGTGAGGTGAAACCTCAACTTCCAAACACTAATGATGTGGTGCATTCCCTACCCGATGTCCAGTTTTTTAAGTGTGGACAACTTGGGCACTTTTCCAATCACTGTGCAAATCCGAAAGTAATGGAGGGGAACCACCATCAGCCTTAGTAAAGGCCAAGGGAGAAAGGACATGATTTTTCTATCACGAAATATGAAGTTGAAGCTCAAAATGATGTGGTAGCAGGTACTCTTATTGTTCTTTCAAAGCTAGAAAGTACTTTGTTTGATTCTGGTTCTATGCATTCCTTTATTTCATCCAAGTTTGCAAAGAATCTAGAATCAACCCCCAACTTGATAAAAGTAGAGTTATCATTCAAGACTCCTAGTGGGATTTTACAAGCATCGTCAGTGTTTTGAAACTCTAGTGTTTACTTTGGTGAGCACAATCTTATCAAAAATCTAGTAGTCATTCCCATGCTGGAATTCAACATTGTACTAGGGATGGACTGACTCTCAAAGTATAATTCTAAGATCAAATGCAGAAGTAAGGAAATCTCAGCAGTCTTGAATGGATAACCTAAATTTATCTTCCAAGAAGATATATCTCAACCTGATCTTTGTCTAGAAGAACCTCCTATATCCTTCTTTATAGAATTGATCATTGACGAAGAATAAGAAAATGAGAGTTTGAAGATAGAAAATGTCCCCATAGTCCAGAAATATGTTGACGTATTTCCTGAGGAGTTGCCTAATCCTCCCCTAGAAAGAGAGGTAGAGTTCTCTATTGAACTCATACATGGATCTCATCCTCTATAAAAGGCCCCATATATGATGGAGAATGTGGAGATCGAGGAATTAAAGAAACAACTCCAGGATATTTGGGAGAAGGGGTTTATCCAACCGAGTGTGTCTCCTTGAGGAACACTTATTCTCTTTGTGAAGAAGAAGGATGGATCGATGTGGCTATGTATTGATTATAGAGAACTGAATAGGATCACTATAAATAACAAATACCCTCTTCCAAGAATTGATGACTTATTTGACCAACTTCGTGGGGCTCAATTCTTCTCTAAGATTGATCTTTGATCTGGTTATCTTCAATTGAGAGTGAAAAAAGTAGATATTCCAAAAACAACATTATGATCAAGATATGGGCATTATGATTTTTTTGTTATTACTTTTGGACTAACTAATGCACTTGTTATTTTTATGTATTTTATGAATAGAGTCTTTAAGGACTACCTTGATAACTTTTTGGTAGTTTTTATTAATGATATTCTGATATATTCTAAAAGTTGTGAGGAACATGAGGATCATTTAAGGATTATTTTGCAAACTCTACAAAAGGAGATGCTTTTTGGAAAGTTCAGTAAATATGAATTTTTTTTACAACAAGTTTCTTTCTTGGGGCACATTATTACCAATGAAGGAATCACATTTGACCCTACAAAGAAAAAAGTTGTAGAGGAGTGGTCTTAGCCTACAACAATAACTGAGATTCGTAGTTCCCTTGGATTAGCGGGATATTATAGGAGCTTTGTGAAAAACTTTTAATGACTTTATAATCCATTAACCAAGTTAACTCGAAAAAGGGTCAAGTTCATCTGGACAAAGGAGTGTGAGGAAAGTTTCCAAGAGCTGAAGAAGAGATTAGTTACTGCACCTGTGTTAACTCTACCCTCAAGTAGAGAAGTATTCATTATTTTTAGTGATGCATATTTGAAAGGGATTGGGTACGTCCTCATGAAAAATGACAAGGTCATTGCTTATATATCTCGACAATTGAAGAATCATGAGCAGAACTATCCTACGCACGATCTGGAGCTGGCTATGGTCGTTTTTGCTCTGAAGATATGAGGGAACTATCATTATGGGGAGAAATGAGATATATACATAGACCATCAAAGTTTGGAGTATATTTTTACACAAAAGGAATTGAACATGAAACAAAGGAGATGGTTGGAACTTCTTAAAGACTATGATTGTTCAATTCATTATCATCTTGGAAGAGAAAACAAAGTTGCTAATGCATTAAGAAGGAAAGACCCAATTTTTCTTTCCATGATGAGGATTCAAAAATATTATTTAATCAATGACTTAGTAAAGCTAGACATGGTAATTATAATGGAAGGGACATCATCAAACCTAACCCAAATGATTTCTCAACCATCATTACTAGACAAGATCAAGAAATATCAGTAAGAAGATCCTTTATTACAGAAGAAGTTTGAGGGTGTGAAATATGGAAAGTTTCTTAAGCTCAATATTGATCAAGAAGGTGTACTGAAATTTCGTACAAGACTATGTGTTCCATCAATTCTGGAAATAAAGAGGGAGCTGATGGATGAAGCTCATAGATCTACTTTCTATATACATCCTGGTAGCACAAAAATGTATAGGGACATTCATGATCATTATTGGTGGGATAATATGAAAAGGGAGATTGCAGACCACATGTCAAGGTGATTGGTATGTCAGCAAGTGAAGGCGGAGCAACAACTTCCTAAAGGGGTATTGCAACCACTACCCATACCAGCATGGAAGTGGGACAATATCACTATGGACTTTTCCACTGGTCTCCCGAGAACTTACAAAGGAAACAATGCGATATGGGTTATTGTGGACCATCTCACCAAGACTTCCCATTTTATCTCCATTTGGAAAGATTTATCTCTTGATCAACTTTCCAGGATTTACGTGAAGGAAGTGGTAAGGCTGCATGGAGTTCCACTTTCTATCGTATCTGATCATGATCCAATGTTCACATCAAAATTCTAAAGGAGTCTTCAATAAGCTCTGATCACTTAATTGAATTTCAGTATGGACTATCACCCCCAAACTAATGGCCAATCTGAAAGGACTATTCAAACACTCGAGGACATGTTGAGAACATGCTCAATGAAATTTAAAGGTAGATGGGATCAACATATCCCTTTAGTTGAGTTCTCTTACAACAACAGCTTCCACTCGAGCATTCAAATGGAACCTTATGAAGCTCTATATGGGAAGCAATACATAACTTATACTTATTGGGATGAAGTTGGTGAGAGAAAGCTTCTTGGGCCTAATCTTGTGCAAGAGATGACAGAAAAAGTCCATTCCATCCAGCAATACATTAAGGCTACTCAAAGTCAACAAAAGAGCTATGCCAAAAACCATCTAAGGTACTTGAAGTTTGATGTCAGTGACAAATTATTTCTTCGGATTTCACCTTGGAAGCGAGTCATGATGTTTGGGAAGAAAGGGAAGTTAATCCCTAGGTACATTGGACCCTATGAAGTCCTTGATCGCGTGGGAACAATGGCCTATCATCTTGCAATTCCTCCAAATATATCACAAGTTCATGATGTATTCCACGTATCCTTATTGAGGAAGTACATAGCTTACCCTTCACATGTACTAAATCCAATGGTGGTACAACTGGAACAAGACCTCTCTTATGAGGAGCAGCGGGTGGAGATCTTGGATCATAGAGACAATGTTCTACGCAACAAGACTACCCACCTTGTTAAGGTGTTGTGGAGGAACCACAAATGTGAAGAATCCACGTGGGAACTAGAGGAGTTTATGAGATAGAAGTACCCACACCTTTTTCTCATCAGAGGGTATGAGATAAAATTTAGGGGATGAAATTTCTTAAGGGGGGAAGAATATAACAACCCAAACTTTTTAATTATATTTGTTTCCTAAATTTCTGTGTTATTTTATTTTATACTCAAGAAAACTATATCCTTTAATTAATAAAGTGGGTATAATTAAAATGCGACCATTGGGTTTCGACTATTATACGGACGTTGGTCAATATGACCATTAGAAACTATAATCTTAACGTTGTGTTTAAATAAATACAATTATATTGGTTAATTAATATAGAAAGAAGATTGAATGGACTCATCCAATAGACTTTGGCCATATGAAGCCCATCTGTCGAAGCATGGGAAGGAGGTAGCATCACTGGGCTTTGCTATGGACCAAGCCCAAGCCAAACTTCAATATGTGAAACCTGAACGGAATCACCTATAGGAGAAGTTTAAGTTGATATAAATCACCACTCAGGCAATGTTGTTCGATCCACCCCAAGATTATATCACCATAGCACACCTTACACTTCGGTCCTATGCTGGTGTTATAAGGGGCTATGTAACAAGACCTTAGCTGCTTTGTGTAATCCTTTATATAAATAAAATGGTTATTTCTTCTTATGGAAATGTCTCTGAATTTCAAATATCGGGATGAATATAGGATGTGTATTATTGATGAATTTTGGTTAAAAAGGGTATTTTAAAATATTTATGTAAACGTTAAGTAATTAATAATGTGAAATGATTTTCAAAAAATGGTATTCTACAGTTGTGATCAGTGAGAAATTTAGATTCTAATAAGATCAAATTGATTTTTAGTGAATAGTAAAGTATGAATAGTAACATAACCATATGAATAGTAATGAATAGTAAATTGTCCAAAAAAATAGAAACTTCACCCATGAATGTATAAATACAATTTAAACATCTTAAAAGTGAAAAAACGGTCATAGTTTAAGTTTTGGTATTTTTGTATTTCAAAAATATTTTATTTACAATTTTAAAATTAATTTAATAATTTAAAATGGAAATGTATTTTCATAAAATTTAATCATAAATTGTTACTTTATTTTATTATGGTTATACGATAATTTTATAGGACCTTGATTTCTTTTTTATGGTGTTACAAAATGAGTTATAATTTTAAAGTAGTAATTTTGGAATAAATAATGATTTTATTTAAAAATTAAATTAAAAATATTTAGAAAATTATTTTTGTAAAATAGAGTTAATTTTTGAATTCAGATCATTGATATTATGTTAGGGTGAATTTTTGGGGTTTTTCTGAAACAGATGAATTTTCAGTGAATAGTAAAAATACAGTTTTGAGTTTTGGGCGTTTAATGACATCATTAATGATGTAATAATGATGTAATAATGATGTAATATTTCTGGTAGACTTATTAATAGTGAGATATGCTATGAGGTTTCCCAATTGGCCAATACCATGGGAAAATACCATGTGCAAGCCCATGGTTTTTCAAATACCACCGATGAGGTGTCCCTTGGAGATTAATAATTTATTCTCTCACTTTTCCTATAAATACCAAGCCATTTACCTCATTCATTTCATTCAAAAATCCTCATCAACAAAGTTACCTTCTTCTTACCTCCCATTAAGTCCTCCCAAGGTTCCCTCAATCCTCCCAAGGTCCCGACCTTCAAGATTTTGAAGTTACTCTTCAAGGTAAGGGAACCTTTCGCCCTCCTCTTTTAAGTCACGACTTCCTTTATGTTGTGTGTTATAGTTCCATTTTACTATGAGGGGGTTTGATATTATATATCTTTAATACTTTCCATTTCATTTCCAAATGATGAGATACCCTTTTCACTCCCATCAATTAATTTTCTGAATTTTTATATGACACTGTTAGGCTGCCGAATTTTCATAAAAGAAATCCTGTTTTCTCTTTCCTTATAAGTTTCCTCTTTCATGTGGTGTGTCATTCAATTTTCCACACCATGATCTTATTTCTTTTTTTTACCTCTTATGTAAAATTATTCATTTATTTATTGGAGACCCATTTTCCCTCTCTTTATATTATTTTCTAAAACCATGTTATATAGCCATTATGCTGAAGAAATTTCGTCTCAAAATTTTTCTCTCTTTTTATCAAGGAATTATCTTTTTTTATATATGTGAATACCCAGAAATATTTCATTTATATGGGTGTCCATAAATACAAAAAAATGGTATATTTAATTTTTTAATTGACATACATATAACCCTCACTCCCTTTCCGTGGGTTATAAATGACATAATGATCATGTTTTTTAATAACTTTTAAAACGTCACGATTTTGAAATGAGACCCATTTATTTTACTCTCTTTGGGTTATTTATGAAATGTGTGATTATGATCTATGTGTCGCACATGAAAATAAAGACATATTAATGGTGCGCCCTGATAGAGCTCCAATGCATTGGGTAAATAATTAATCTCTAGAGATGAAAAGTTTCACGATACCTAGGTGAATAACCTTAGTAATTTTTACGACACCTCAGGGATAAACCTTAGTGATATGTTCATGAATGTCTAAATTAAATGTTATAGACACATATTCAAGTTATTATTCATGTTATTTTTATTATTATATCCATATTCTTTCATTTCTCATGCCTTTATGACTTTTGTCATGTTCTTATTAATATTGCTCAAGATCACATGTCAACTGTTTCACTTTTTTTATTTACTGTGCCTTCTGCTCATCCTTTCCTTTGATGTATGTCTCCATATTATGAGATGTAGTAATTGTACTTAGGATGAACCTATTATGATTCCTGACAAGTGTATTATAATAATTTTTTTTTTTTCATGTATTATGTTTCTGATTTCCAAGACACTAGACTTTAAAGATCCTATATATGTAAAATGTAATGAAAAGTTATGTAATAAAAAGGCGGGATGCCATAGTTGGTATCCCCAAGATATGCCTTCATGACTTGATATATGAGTGGAGGCATGACAACCACCAACTAGAGGTAATCTATATCATCTCTATCCACTAAGGATAACTATAGTGAGGCCAACTGCTCTGATGCCTCACTCAGTAGTTGTGAACTCGATATCTGACTAAGAGCATCAGCCACTACGTTCCCCTTCCAATGAGTATAGACGACTATAATTCATAATACTAGTGGAACTCCATCCATCACCTCTACCTCAGATTCAAATCCTTTTCTAAGAAGATGTACTTGATGCTCTTCTGGTCAGAGTAGACGATAAACTGCTCTCCCATTAGGTAGTGTCGCCACATCTTCAATGCGAAGACTACCACTAGCAACTCAAGATCATGGGTCACATAGTTCTGCTCATACTTCCCCAAATGGAATAAAAAATAAAAAATAACCACCTATCTCTGCGTCATAACACAACCAAGCCCGGTCCCTGATGCATCTTAGAAAACTATGTACTCGACACCCTCTTTCAGCAACCTCGAGATTGGGGTGCTCATCAAACTCCACCTCAACTGCTGAAAAAATTGATGGCACTTTTCTGTCCACATGAAAGGCCTACCCTTTTGGGCCAATGCTTTCCTGGTTGTTGATATCCTGGATAAATCAGTGATGGATCTCCAGTAATAGTCTACCAGCCCGAGGAATCTCCACACCTTAGTCACGCTCCTAGGAAGATTCCATGCTAACCTAGCCTCCACCTTGGACGGGTCCACTATCACTCCATCTGCTGAGACAAAATGTCTGAGGAGGTGGACCATCTAAATTAATAACTAGAACTTAGAGAATTTAACATAAGGATGGTGCTCTCTGAGTACATCCCGAACCATGATTAAGTTTCTCGTGTGATCCTCCTCAGATGCCGAGTATACAAGTATATCATGGATGAAGACTATTTCAAATGAGTCTAAGATAGAAGGTTTGGTTCATGAGACTCATGAAAATTATTGGAGAATTATTCATGCCAAAGGTTATCACTAAGAACTCATAGCGACTGAAATGATATATAAAATATGTCTTTGGTATATCCTCATCCTGTACTTGCACCTAACGATAGCCTAATGAAAAGTCAACCTTTGAGAAACATTGTGCCTATCTTAACTAATCAAATAGGTCATCGATCCTCAGTAGTTTATAATTTCTCGACATGGTAAATTGATTCAACTGAATAAATCCACATACAACCTCAAGATCCTATAAACCTTCTTGGAGAGAAAAACTAGGGCCACCTAGGGTGAAACACTGGGTCTTACGAAGCCCTTCCTTTACAAGACCTCCAACTGCACCCTTAGCTCATGAAGCTCTGAGAGAGTGATCTGATATGCTAATGAGGATATTAGTGCCATACCAGGGTTCAATTAAATATATAAGTCTATCTCCCAATGAGGAGGTAATCCTGGGACATCTTTAGGGAAGACATCCTCACTCTCAGCCAATACTTCTGGAAACTAGAAACTCATAAAATCCACTGCACTGATGGTCAGACTAGTCAATTGACGATCCATCTGCCGCCCCCATCCTATGAATGAGTTCATCCTATGTTTCCTGGGTTTCATTTTTATCAAAAAAGGATAAAAACCCCATTCTGAAACTATGAACACATTGTATCCTTTGCCTAAAATAGTCAATCTGGGAATGAACCAAAGATAACCAATCCATACCAATAAATACATCATAAGGCCTCAACGTCGCAACCAATAGATAGCAACTGAAACTCTCACCAACAAGATTTGGGTCGTAGTATCGTCACTAGCGCATGATCATTGGGTCTCCTCTAGTAAGAGTCTCCATACGTGAGGATCAAGTCAACTATTTAACCAGAATATATGAGTCTTAAACATGATATGTGGAAAGAAAGGAATGACTAACACCTATGTCTATCAAAGTAAACATAATTGAAAAAGGCACAGATCATACCTCGAATCATCTCTGGAGCTCATGGGTCATAAGCACCAACCATATATAGTTATCCCTACCCTTTTACTCTAGCTCCCTAAGCCTTGTGTAGACCGCCTGGGGGTAGTGGTGGTAATACATCAAAATATTGACCACCTCCTGCTATAATCCCAGCTCCTCTTCCACATATACCACCCTAAAAATCTATCCTCTACTATCATTGTCTCTACCTCAGTGGTATACCCACTATCTTCCTGTGAGCAGTATAATGTGTTGGACAATCTCAATCAAGAAGTCCCCAGTCCTTGCATGCATAACACCGCCTCTCTCAAAAAATACTGGACCCACCCTACGATCCTTAAACTATATATCCTCTACTCCGGGTCTTCCTCTTGTGGCATCCTCTATGTATAGGTTTCTGAGGCTGACGTTAGCTCTCTACTACCAAATTCTCTGTTCCTTATTTCCCATTGTTGACAATCATCAGTTGTATCCGCATAGATAATAAAATTTCAACCACAAAAGCTTGCTCAAGAACTCCATTATAAGTAGGAATTATTAAAGGGGTAACATAGACTCAGATTTCTCTATGTAGACCCTGATCAAAGGTCCGATCCTTGAAGAACTGATCGCACACTATATCCATTGAGTACCTGGAGAGATTGGTGAACCTCGAAGAATATTCAGATATTGACATGTCGCCCTGTCTAAGCTATAGAAGATCCTGTATATGCATATCCCTTATCTTGTAAGGTGATAACTCTTCTCTAAAAAATTTCTCAAACTATTCCCAAGAAAGGGTCCCCTCGTTGTAAGATTAGGTAACTAAACCCCACCACCATCTTGTTGAACCATGAAGAATGATCACTTCCAAAAACACCATCTGATATACTGGTGTATTGACTAGATGAAAAACTCAGGTCACCACCTCAAGCCTATCCTCAGACGCCTGTGTGTCAGGATCACCTTGGAACCTGAAGGGTTTCTACTGCTGAATCTCATGAAGCATGCTCAAACAGTGCACCTCATCTGCGGGTACTGCATGTACCGTGTGTTTCTCTACAGGTAGTGGCATGATTGGTGCATCACTTGGAGGTGTCATCTATGGAACTTAACCCTTTATTTCAGCCTCATCACTGATGGGACCACCCTCATGATCAAGCTACTAAATCCTATCTGGCATGCATCGCGGAGGCATCCTGTATGAAAAAAAGATGTACCAAGATCATTTAGTATATTTGGATATCTAACTCAAGAAGGATATGGAACCACAACCCATTCCTATATGATTCATGTACCATTTTTTCTTGTAACTAGTGTTCTCATGTACCAAGTCAAAAAGAAAGTTATCAGAGTCCTGGGGTACGAATACGTCAGCCGCCCACACCAATACTAGAGTCCATGGCCTGAAATCTGAAATCGAAACACTTAACACTATTTCCCCAAACCAATATCATAGGCTCTCAGTCCTAAGGTATAACCAACCACCTCTGATAACACTCTGTCATGACCCATACTAGTGGGGCCTACACCACGACTCTCCAAGATCACCTCCAATATTCCAGGGGCTAGTGACCAGCACTGAGTAGGCATATCACCAACATGAGAGGCATTTCTTAATTACCTACACACACACAAACACATCTCCAAGCCCACAAATGCTGAAATGAAAAAAACCACTGAGGAACAAAATGAATGCATACAACTAAACCCAACCAACAGAGTACAACAAAAAGTAGAGTGCAGAAAAGTAACTGGGCCAGAATATAAGACCACCAAAAGAATGAGTCTGAAAAATAAAAATTCCAACATGTAAACAAGAAAGTTAATAGGACTACTCCTTAACACTGAAGGAACACCTTGGCATATAGGGAAGATCACAAAGATTAGTTTGGTCCTAGTCTGCCCTAGACTCTGTCAAAGGGCCGCTCATCTGCACAAGACATGACACATGTGGGGAAAACCCATACATGGGTGATTATAACAATACTTAGTAGGAGACCCCGAAAACCACAAAGAAATACACAAAGTAAATTTATGGTCATCTCTATATAGTATATGTATAAAAAACATTTAACAAGAGAAACATCCAAATATACTCAACACCCAGACTCATAGTCTAGAGGTAAGTCACAATGACCTACATAACCATGCTAGGGATTTATTTTGAAGATTCCAAATAGCACTTGTATGGGAGAACTCACTCCATGAGTGTGTGTTTCACGCTGGAATTGGGGATGACCTCATTGGTTTAAGGTTTAAACATTCCAATCAGTTTCTAACAGGTTTGTTCATAGAACTGGAAACACCCAATGATTCTATATCCATTTGGACCTACTTTTCAAAGGTAGATGCTCATTAGTTATGAACTGATGAGGCTTAAGAATTTGCATTGGTCGAGAGGATGGGAGGTCGGACTCATCACACCTTTTTTAGGGGAATTATTGTCTACACTGGGACTCTCTTTATAGATTTGAGTTATGTTCGTGAATCCTTATTAAATTACCAAGTATTAAAATGATGTTTTCATTTAGATCTAACAATAAATGATTGATATGTATGAGATTTAGAGAATCTTTTATATGTATTCGAAGTTATTCATCGATAGATAATCATCTGTATTTGTTATAGATTCTTAGTCAATGATATCCTTCAACACATTATATAGAAATCTCTTGGTCATTATGATAACCATACTGGTTTTGAAGCCACTCAGTGGGGCACTTGAAGTTTAGTGTCATTTAGAAGGACATGGATTACTTCAGAGTTGGGATCATACCCGCAGATGGGCTACCTACGTATCCTTTGTTTAGAAAAGGAATTAGAACCCACGTAGTTCGAGTAAAGAAGTATGAGGTTTATGTATGATTGATGGCTCAAAGAAATATTTCATAGTTCATTTTACGATCTAAGCTCATGTGAGTCATGCTCGGTGTGAGAAACAATAGGTATTGGTAAAACCTGACAATTGTGCCATGAAATATGCAATCATAAGAAATAATGTGGGGCTTATGTATGTATGACTGCCCAGATAGATGAGGATTGGGATTTACATCAGGGAAGAAACCCGAGAACAAGGTCCATAAAGGTATATGTGATTTATGGAGATTTGGATACTTAACTTAGGGATTACTCCTAAGAAGGATTCCAAAATTAGAAGGGAATTATGATTGGGTTTTACTCCTAAGAAGGAAGCCCAAATACAAAGTAAATTAAGACTGGTTAAGAGAAATTATGACTAGGGCTTATTCCGGAGAAGGAGACCCAGGTTAAAGGGACTTGAGAACTGCGACTTACTCCTAAGGAGGATGAACAGGTTAAGGGAATTTGAAGACTGGGGATTACTCCGGAAAAGGAGGACCAGGATAGGGGACTTGGGGCTTACTCATAATGAGGATGCCCAAAATTAAAGATCTTCTCATTTTAAAGGATGAGGTTGAATGAATGAAATCTCTCACCTAAGTGACCTGAAGATATGTAAATCACTAGGTTTTGAGAGATATTCCATATAATTCCTTTCAGATAGGGAATCCAACCAAGGAATCATGCCATAAATGGATTTAAAGAGGGTTATAAAGACTAAATCTTGAAGAGGAAATGTGGATTTGAATAAGAGAGGTGAATAGACAGGAGGAGCACCAAAAAAGAAATAGGCGCGCAGGTCCTGTTGGGGAGTGCGGGTACTTGTCACGCAGGTATACCTGCGTGGCATAGGTGTACTTGTGCGCCTGCCAACCCATAGGGTAATACTTGGTTGAGCCCTGGCTGAATCCCTTAGTATTATCCCTAAAGTCTTATAAAATGGAGGTGCATAGGTTCTGTTGAAGGGATAAGGTGGCACACAAGTGTCTTCATTTCCCTGAAGGTTTTTACACTTAGGCGCACAGGTGTTGACAAATTTCAACACTTAGTCCTTGTTCCCCCTATTTATATCTTCCGTTCTAGGTAAGAAATTACCTTAGAAGTGTTCAGAAGGCTTCAAGAAGAGACCAGGGAGCCGAGAGCTCAGATACGAGTTTCTGCATTTTTCGTCCTCGAAATGGGGGACCCACAAGGGATATTTATAGGCTGTTGAAGACCCTGGGTGAAAATAAGATAGGCCGCATAGGTCACCTATGCACCCAATATGTGGCGTGTAGGTATACCTGCGTGACCATGATGAAACCTGCACCGTCCATTCTTAACCAAATCCTTATTCATGCCTTTGTCAATTTTTGATGTTTCTTCAAAGGACGAATGTCTTTATGCTATGGTATTCCCCTTTTTCAGTCGTTAGAATCTGTGATGGAAAGGAGCATCAACAAAAGTCCTCCGTAAGAGTTGGATCCGAAAGGAATGAGGATGTGACTCTGAGGTAAAGATGAAAACCAAGGAAGGGCGGCGCGTAAGTTTTGAGCACGCAGATAGAGACGCGCAGGTGATAGGCGCGCATGCTTCGGCATGTAGGGGTGCGTCCTAGCCTATAAATATGCGCCCATTCTTGCAGGAAGCACCCAAATTTGAACAGTTCAAGCTCTTTCCACGAAGGATTGTATCATCGCACAAGTTACTGATTTTCCGTGGTTTCATTGCTTCTGTTCGTTTCGCGCTGCTGCAGAGGTATTTTGACCTGCGTGGTGATACCTGCGCGCCAAAAACCTATGCAACACAATAACACTTGCGCGCCAAAATTGTACTTGCATGACTTAATGCCTTTTCCATTTTTTCACTTTTCTTTACAATTTTTTTTAAAAAACAACTCACTTAAGAGTTAATTACTCGACAATTGTGCAGATTCAATGGCTCTTAGAAGAATTGGAATAGCTGATGAACTGTCTAGAAAGAGGATTGATGATATGATGAATGTTGTTGGCCATGATTACTATACTGTCTGCAAACAACACTCTCCCAGATTTGGATAAGTACTTGAAGAAGTATCATCTTAACTTTCCAAAGATCATCTAATTGCCTCTGTATGGGCATGGTCATCTGCAAGATGTCAACATTCCATAGGAAAATAATTATCTCCCACATTCTTGGTTTCAGAATTACTCCAATTTTGCTTCAGAAAATATCTCAAGTGGAGGAGAATTTGTAAATACTAGAACAATGGAGAAGGCCTATATGATGCATCACAGTCCTTGTGCGCCAGATCTGAAACCTCACAAGCCCGAGCTGCAACAACATTGTTATCCTTCAATCTTTCGAAATTCTCAAATGGATCAATCCAAAGGCTAGAAGAAGAGTTGGGACTTCTATCCTGGAGGAGGTGTGAAGCCAACTTGGATGTGGGCATACTGGGTGTGACAAACCTATACAGATTTTTTCAAGTATTTGAAAGGAGCTGCTATATATGAAGCCGCCTGGGCTGGTCAGACATATGTCTATAGAAATGATGAGTTTGTGCCGGAGCTAATCAGCTGATAGAGCCCAAAATCCAATTCTTTCCATCTGAATCATGGAGAAGTAGGCATCCGTTTGTGGGATGTCTATAAGATCTCAGGGGCTCCAATTTTGGGCGATATGTATGATGAATTCATTCCCCCAAGGCGACTTGGAATGATTTAGAGAAGACTCCAACTTTGGCTTGGGAATTATTGAAAATCTTCTACAAGATCAAGAATTCCAAGTCCTAAAAAACTCATTCTAGAAAGGATATTCATCCAGAGGAGTGGATTGATATGTTTCATACCAGGAAGAAGGGGGAGTGGCCCAACTGTACTCGTCCTACTACATTCCCCAAAATAGAGAAGAGGGGTGCTTCTGGCACATTCTGGACGACTCTAGAAGTAGGAGAATTTGAGAATTTGGGGTACGAAGTGGATCAGAGAATCCCAAAAAAGACCCGTCTAGAGGGATTCTTAGCCTTGTGGATTAGTGTTTATCTTCTGCCAGTCAGGGACTCGAAGGTAGGCATCAGGCCAGGGACCTTTATTATGGCAGCCAAGTTGGATGAGAAAAAAATGGTTGGGTTGGCCACCCCCATTTTGGTGAAGATTCACAGAATCTTACTCCATGTATTTATGGGTAAGTCTCTTTTGAGAATAGTGGGACCATTCCAAGTTTTTTGGGGATGGATCACCACTAATTTCAGGAGATATAATGTACAGAACGAAGTACAGGTTCCTATAAGCTCTTTTAGACCATCAGTGAAATAATTTTCTGGAGTTTCTCCATTAGCTCTCAACATCTATGATATGAAGGTGAGGCTGAGCATGTACAAGGAATTCAATTTCTTTCCTTATGGAAACCCGCCAACCGGGCAGTTTGTTGATGATGGAACTACCGATATGGAATTGAGGTCGTACATGATGGCTTGCAGAGATGGTGTACTGGCCACCAGGATTGACGGAGAGATTATATGCGAGGCCTATGCTCTATACAGATTTGCACACCAATTAAAGTGTCTGCAATAGAATGTTGTATCCCCTCCTGTGCATGTCAGGTCAGAGCAGCATCTGATGGTTGCCCGACAACTATGGTTGCTGACATCTATGGAGAAGACCGAGGTAGTGTTTGATCTACCAGTTCATAAATCAGTGAGTAACTTGACTACATGGTATGCCGAGAACTGGATAGCATCATACCCTGAAGGGGTGTTGAATCATCCGGTTTATCAGGTGGGGAAAAATAAAAGAACTATAGAGAAATATACCCTTTATTAGGAAGATGATGCTTCCACACCTAGATCTGATTCACCAGGTTCCTCACCTAGGGCTAACTCGTCAGATTCCCAAGATGGGGATGATGAGGAACAACATGCGGCAAAGCATCCTCATGCCAGATATAATCCCCTTATCAGAATCAAGAGACCAACTCCATCAACTCCTAGTGAGTTACTGCATTGGGGAAATTTAATCACCATTACTTTATAGAGCAATAAGTATTATTTTATTATCCTTTATTTATAGTTGCAGGAGATGGGAAGAAGCTGAAGTCTAAGATTGTAGGACCCTCCTCACAGCCTTTTGGTACACATGCTGAATATTTACAACCAGAGGCTATCCAGACATGGTAGAGTTTATATGAAAAAACAAAAACCACCTGGCTGGATTTATGCAAAGGGCTACACATCCCTAGAATAGGGAATCTTCGGGCTTCTACTAAAATCTGTTTCGAGGATAATCCCTATGAATTACGGGCTTACATCATAGATCTGGAGATGCCCATATATGCCATCGACGATTCCATTCCTTTCACCAAGCGGGTGAAGGAAATGATAGATCGTGGTACCACTGAGGGGACTGGTGGTTCTGGAGATGAGTAGTGGCACGATTACGTGGCTCTTGAAGATGTAAGTTTCTTTCCTTATTTGCTTTGTAACTTGATTTCAGTCAATGCTTTATTACTCAAGGAAATTATTTTCTTCATCCTGCTGCTTCCAAAGAAAGGAACTGTTGAGGTTCCTTCACCACAGTATATCCCTGGTGGTACTGCCATTGGGGCTAATGAATCTCCTCATGAGCCGGGTGAGATATCTCCAGGCCAGAAAGCCATGGATGAAGAATTAAAAAGTTATTTTCACTCTCCAATACCTATATTTGGATAGGAGAATGTCAACACTCCCAAAAATCCAAAGAATAAAAATCATCGATTGAGGAAGTCTACAACTAAACATTTCATCAGTAGTGGTAAGTCCTTCAGATAGTCATGAGTCCTAACCCATGAAATGGTTGCTCATACTTCTTGGGATTGCAGGGGATTATTCAGTTTCCCCTTTGAGGGAGAGGACTGACCCTCCTCTAAGAACAACAGAGGGTGCTGGTGAACAATCACAAGATCATGTTGTCTTGGCTGCTCCTGAAGAGGAACCATCATTTGTTCCCAGTACAAATCATACTTCTACTGCAAGAAGAGAAGAACCTGCTTCTAGTAAATTAACAATGCTTAATAAAATGTTGAATGAAACATCAACTGACTTCCATTCTATGATACTTTAGGTTCAACCCCTACACCGGAACATTTAGCGGCCACTGCAACTGACGCCGTAATTTTAACTGAAGAAGTTGTCCAGGGTCAGAGGTTGTAGGATGTGGGTCGCCAAGTAGATACTTCAAATTCTCTCACTGGTGAGACTAACCAAGAATATGAGATAACATTGGATGAAATGATAGAACTTGGCACATCTTTTGAATATTTTTTAGATCATGTTAAATTACCATGTAATTTAGAAGATTTTGGACGTGAGTGTTATCCTTCATTCTGTTAAAATAACTTCTCATTACATCTCTGACCATGATTGGTTCAAATTTGCAGTTCCATCTGAGAAAGCTGCTAAACTGCCAATTCCTGAAGGGGGTACATAAAACCCTACTATTGTAGAGACACTAGCTCAAGTGGAGCTGAACCTAATAGAGCTTCCTGAAATTCTTCCTAAAAAGCCTGTTGAAGCTAGGAAAGATGGATAGAATCCTTCTCATGTTTCTGATCTACCATTGGGTAAGGGATAAAAATATTTGCGACTGTACTTAATTTTCAAGACAACCAATCAACTTTTGTTATCCTTTGAAACTAACCAAAGATTTCAATTGATTATACAGGGCCATCAATTTTAGTGGCTATATTTGGAGGTGAAGCCTCATCCTCAGCCCCAATGGGAATAGAAAGTGAATTAATACGGGTCAGGGGGGAAGGAGCAGAACATGGCACTTCTATAAGTGCATTAGTCATGGATTATATTCCCCCCTGTGACAGTGATGCTGAGACAGAACCGAAAGTACAAAAGGCACTCCAATTTTCACGATGCAAGGCATGGAAGAACATATGGAAGATCATATCTAAAGTGCCTATAGAAGAGCTGTCATCAAAGATCCCCCGACTATCATCCTTGTTCGTTATGTTTGGAATTGGCGGGTTTGGATAGTAAGAGATCCATGCCGCGGTAAAACAAGTCATCTTAAGAAGGGAGCAGGAGCAGAAGTACCATCAAGATTTTACCAAGGTTAGGCAATCATCCAATATTAGTGAATTTGAGGTTGTGGTGTCCCGAGCTGAGGCTGATCATGCTGCCAAGTTAAAGGAGATGAAGCATAAGATCAAAGAGAAATTCTGCCAACAGATGCACCTTCAGCAACAGTTAGATGTTGTTACTGGGGAACTTGACCATCTTAATAATTCATTGGAAGGATTTCAAATGAATGGTATGAAATCCATTGCAGATGCCAAGAAATCACTCCATCAAGTTGAAAAAAGATAAGCTGGTCGAGTGCGTGAGCTTCAAGTGGCTACTGATGAAGCTCGGGATGCCATGAATCAAGTGAAGAGTTATGTTGACAGCCTTTTGTAATTATAGGAAAAGAGAAGAGACTCCAATCTGTGTATTTACTTCTAACTCTTGTGCATCAATGAAGAATACTTTCATCTTCAATCATTTGTGCCTGAAATTTATTGCTACCTGCTTTACATTTTTACCCAAGACAATGGGCCTAGTAAACATAGTTTGATTTTTACAAGGATTATAAAAAATAACCCTACAAAATTTTAATCTTTTAATTGCTCAATATTACCTAAATCAAACGAAATTTATTTCTAGTGAGCTGGGACTTGACTTTTATTCAGAGTTCTCTTGTCTTTTGTGGGCAGTTTAAAGTCATTCACGTCAGACATAAAAAGGCTAATGTTTAAGGTCAAAATATCTTTGACCGAATGGATTAAAATTAACTCAATTTCTTGATAATTTATTTGAAAACATATTACCACACTCAAGTATGGGGGAAAACATGTAAACTATGACTTAAGAAATTTTGAATCTAAGTAATGATACGAAAAAAAGGGTTAAAAGGCATTAGAAGAAGTATTTCCCAAGAATGAAGTTACCACCATTTAACAAACCCATTAGGGGGTTGAATTATGCAGGGCCACTTAAGGGCATTGGATGTATAGTCAAATAATAGCATCTTTTGGCTGAAAGGTCCGTTATGTAGACTACTTATGCAAGGTTGCCTAAGGGAACATGTTGCATAGTCAGGCAAAAGAACTCTCAGAAATTTTACTTTTCTACTGCTAAAAAGACAGTGAATGTTTATGGAGATTCAAATTTTCCAAAGTATAGAGTCTGCTATATGGAGAGGATATTTCCAATCAAGATTTTCAAAGAATTGGATGAATGTCACTCCTACAAATGTCTGACCCAAAATTTGGGAAGGGAAATATAAACCATAGACTAGAATAATTTCAGATCATGAAAAAGAGTATGGGACAAATATGTTAAGGATGGACATTTTTTGTGGATCCTTACTTATTTTAGATAAGACCAATAAGCAAAAAAAGGTTTTTCTCCCAAGAATGAAGTTACCACTATTTGAAAAACCCGTTAGGGGGTTGAATTATGAAGGGCCACCTAAGGGAATTGACTGAATAGTCAAATAATAGCATCTTTTGGATGACATGTCCGTTATGTAGACTACTTATGCAAGGACGCCTAAGTGCATGTGTTTCATATTCAGGCCAAAATAATTCTCAGATATCGGACATTTTGTGACCAGAAGTCAAGAAAAGGGTTATGGAGATCTGGAAGTATTTAAGGTTAGGAGTATAACACATCATAATAGGCATTATTCCATGTATGCATAGATACACAAAACCATGCTAACCATAATCATGTTGTGGATGGGTCCTAAATTGAGGTGATGTACTTCACTACGTATCCCATAAGGATGGGAATCAAGCCATACATAGTTCTTGAAATACAGTTTAACATCATGTGGGACGAGAGTGTATGAGATCTTAGTTTAGGGTAATAGAACTCGGACCATTATAAGGAATAAACAGTGTGTGTTTGTTATAAAACTAATGTAAATGAAGACTAGGGTTTTCATACCACATTCATGTTTTCACAAGGGGAATTTTTAGCCAATGGTCTGAAAGTGAGATTTGGGGTTAGGCCCAAAGACTTGAGGCTGGATTCGAGGGATGCTCGAATGTTCCTACGTATCCCATAAGGATGGGAATCAAGCCGCACAAAGTTCTTGAAATACTGTATGTACATATTTGGTTCGTACAAGTGAAGGACGAAAGGGGACTTTAGTGCAATGATGGTTTGACCCAAGATAAAAGGTTTGGGCATTTCCATGTATGAACGTAGTCTTTAGAATATAACATAATTAGAGATCAATGTAAATAATGATTCCCTCTTAGGTGAGGGTGTCAAATAACGTTGTAGTATATTGTCATACAGGATAAAAGTGTGAATAGTTTAACGTCATATAGCAAGGACGATGGTGAACCAATGTAAAAAATATTGGTTCTGGGGGCGGTTTCACAAATCAACATCGTATGAGACAGAGGTGAACTGATGTGAAGAGATTGGTTTTGGGCTTGAACCTCAGGAGGTTTCCTACGTACCCAGCCTAGAAGGCAAGGATCAAAGTCCACGTAGTTCAATTGAAAAATGAATTGGTGATCAAGTTGTTCTTGAGAACAACGACCTAAAAAATGGTGTTGGGGCTTACACATATTTAGCGGCCCAGAGAAGGTGTTATGGGTGAAGTTTACTCTAAGCTCACGTGAGTCATACTCGGTGTGATAAACAAGAGGTAGAAACAACCCTAACGATGGAAAGTTTAATGTCATGTAGAACATATAAGGGACTAAGCACAGTTTAACGTCATGTTGGACAATGGGGGACTATGCAGTTTAATGTCTTGCAGTGAGGAAAAAAGATGGTGTTGTACAGTTTAGTGTCATATAGCAAGGATGTATGGCTATGCAGTTTAATTTCTTGTAGTGAGGACAATGGGTACACAATTTAACGTCATGTTGGATGTTGGGGTGCTATACAGTTTAGCGTCATGTAGCTAAGATTTATTAGGGACTTTTTCACTGTTTAACGTCATTTTGGATGAAGAGGTGCACAGTTTAACGTCGTATAACTAGGACAATGGTTATGCAGTTTAACGTCTTGCTAGACGTAAGGGAATTCTATATAGTTTAGCGTCATGTAGCTAGGACATCACATTTTAATGTCATGTTGGACGAAAAGGGAAAATACATTTTAATGTCATGTTTGACGATGACACAGTTTAACGTCATGTTGGACAATGGTGCGAATAGTTTAAGGTCATATGCATAGACCGAAATGATTTATATGTGTTATAAAAAATATTTCTTCAAAAATATGGCATTATTTGGAGTCATGGTGAGTTATCCATCCATTGAGATTAAAGAATAAGCTCCATTGGATTAGACCTTATGTATTGAGTAAGGTCCTTCCCACTTTGGATCATGCTTGGGAGGTTTCTTTCCAAGTATCATTGGAGTTCTGAGAACCAATACCAATTCTCCCTGAATGAATGAATGAAGACAAAATTTTTTGTTGAAAGCTTGTGCTATTCGATTCTGATAGATTTCCAAGTGATGCAAGGTGCACAATATTTTCTCATCTAATCATTCCTTTTCATCCAATAGCTTTTGAGATTTTCCATATGTAGAAGAATGATCACAAATGGATACTCTGAGCGAAGGTAATTTAACTTCAATGGGAAAGAATTATTCTATTTCATATACCAATGAATATGGAGTTGACCGCGTTGCAGTGCAGGTGGTGGTTTGATAATCCCATAAAGCATGAAAGAGTTTATCAGGCCATGACTTCTTATCTTTATCCACCATCTTTTGTAATATATTTGAAAGAGTCTTATTGAAGGCTTATATCTGGCCATTGGCCACTGCATGATACCGAGATGAATGGTTGGATTTTATGTTGTATTCTTGATACAACTTCCTTACCTTGGATGAACAAAAGTTGTTGCCATTGTCTGTCAATATGGTATGATGGACACCAAATCTGGTAATGATGTTAGACTTAATGAAGCTAAAAATTCTTTTATAACTAACTTCTTTGAGAGGTATTTCCTCTACCCATTTGAAAAAGAAGTCAGTAGCAGTAAGAATATACTTAAACTGCTTGGTTGTAGCTGAAGGGTAAGGTCCCACTACATCCATTCCCCATGTGGCAAATGTCCATGAGTATTTAGCTGTATGAAGCAATTATGGGGGTTGATTAATGAAGTTGGAACATACTTGGCATGAATTAAACTCCTTTGTGAAATCAACACAATCTTGTATCATTGAAGGCCAAAAGTATCCAAGACTTTGAATTTGATAAGACAGTCTATGTCCAGACTGGTGGGCACCACAGACTCTTGCATGTACTTATTTCATGACAGTAATTGTCTCTTCACCATCAATGCATATGAAGAGAACTCCATCAAAACCTCTTTTTTAGAGAATTTTATCTAGGTGATCTGGCTATCATAAAGAGTAAAATTGACCACACGTCACCAGATTTGTTCTTTCCTGGCTCTATCAGGTGTATGTGTTCCATTTTGAAGGTATTCCCTGATAGGTGTCATCCATCCTATAGTATGACCATATAGTTTAGGAATGAGATTAATTTCATTGATTTACTCTGTTCTGATTTGAACATAAAATGAAATTGTATGACGATGGGAAATAATGATGATTTTCTCATCCCGATTTGGATCTGCCAGAGCTGTGGCTATATTATCCAGTGAATCAGCTTGGGAATTTTGTGATCGTGGGACATAAGAAAATGTTGGTTCTGAACGAAATTCCTCCATTAACTCTCTGACATAATCATACAAATGGATTAGTTTTTCTTTTCTGATTGCATAATCCCCATGGACTTGTTTGATTACCAGGTCTGAATCACCTTTCACCTTTAAGTGATTCACTTATGCTTGAAGCGCTAACTCCAATCCTGCGATGATAGCTTGATATTCTGATTCATTATTTGTACCACCTTCCCACAATAAGAAGGAAAATGGTAGCATTTCCTTTTCTGGGGAAATAAGTATAATTCCTAACCCAACTTTGTTCAATTTAGAATCTTTCATTTTCTTCCCTGTTGGACTTTTGGAAGCACCATCAAAGTACATTTCCCATGTTTGAAGATTATCTTGAATAGAAAAGACTTCTTCATGAGGAAGTTCAATATCTAAAGATGTATATTCCGCTGAAGGGTTTTCAGTAAGGAAATCAACCAGAGCTTGTCCCTTTATTTCCTTTTGAGACACATACTGGATATCAAATTTCTGCAAAATAACTGCCCATCTTTCCAGACGTCCTGTAAGCATTGGACAACTAAGGATGAATTTGAGAGGGTTATTGCGAGATACCAATTGGACCTCATGATGTTGCAAGTAGTGTCTCAACTTCTGAACTGCAAAGATTAATGCTAGGCAGCACTTCTCAATACATGAATATCAGGTTTCTGCTTCAAGAATAGTCTGACTAAGATAGTAAAGGCTGTTTTCATTCCCATCATCATTCTTCTGGGCAAGGAAGGCACCCAATGATTTCTCTAAAGATGTCACCTAAAGAATACTTGTCCTTAATTCAATAGGTGGCATTAATATCGGTGGAATCAAGAGATATTTCTTGAGAATATTGAATGCTTCTTGACATTCTTCAGTCCACTGGTACGTGACTCCCTTCTTCATCAATTTGGTGAAGGGTAAACTTTTGCCTACCAAATTGGAGATGAAATGACGAATATAGGCTAAGTGTCCTTTAATTCCTCTCAATTATTTCAGATTTTGAGGAGGTGACATACCAAGGATTGACTTTTTCTTCTCATAATCGACTTCGATACCACGATGGCATACAACAAAGCCGAGAAATTTTCCTAAGGTTACCCCAAAAGCACATTTTAAGGGGTTCATCTTCAAATTGTGTTGTCAAAGTTTATGGAATATGATTTCTAAATTAGCCAAGTGATTAGAACATTGCCTGGATTTAACCACCAAATTGTCAACATAACATTCAACAAACTTCCCTAAAAAGGGTTTGAAGATATGGTGCATGACTCACTGATATGTTGCGCCCACATTCTTTAGGCCAAAGGGAATTACCCCATAGCAAAACACACCCTGTGGGGCTCTGAAGGCTGTATATTATTCATCTTCTGGATCCATTCAGATTTGATTATACCCGGAATATCCATCCATGAAGTAAAGTGCTTCATAACCACCTATTTCATTAATTAAGAGTTCTGTAATCGGAACTGGAAAATCATCCTTAGGACACTATCGATTAAGATCTCTGAAATCAATGCAAACTCTAATTTGTCCATTCTTATTTTTTACAGGGACAATATTATCCAACCATTTGGGATATTGAACTACTCTGATGAAGTTAGCTTTGATAAGATTATCCACTTTAGATTCAATTTTAGAAGCATAAGTTGGGTGTGTTCTTCTTGCATCTTGCTTAAATCCTCGATGTTCTTCTGTCAAACCCAAATGATGAGTGGAAACATCGGGATCAAGACCTGCAATTTTTGTATAGTTCCAAGCAAATACATCTCGATTTTTATTTAGAAAAGAAGTATACATTTCTTTCTCTTCAAGAGTCATGGACGCACTAATTAAATTGGGGAGTGGATCTTCTTTTGTACCCAGATTTATTTCTCTGAGTTCATCCACAGTGGTAAAGATACCCTCCTCAAATGCTGGAGGCGCATCCCTGAGATCTTCCTCTTCTTATTCAACATGTGTTATTTCTTCTGTTTCTACTTTCATAGTATATAATGAAGAAAAATTTCCTCGATCAAGAGAGATGTTAAAATTTGAACATCTTGAAGAAGAGGCTACCATTTCTGACCCTATTGATGATGAAGGGTCTTCGTTGGGTAATAAAAAGGAGATGATGGATTGAGAATTGACATCATCGTTCACCTATGACATTGCTATAACTTCTTCTGGCCTGGTTGGTGAAGTATAGACTTGCTAGATTTCAGTGGATGAAATGAAAACATCTCCATTTGAGCTTTCATCATTTCTTGGTGAATCACTAATTTCTCCCATGTTGTCTGGCTTGATTACCGTAATTGACATTATGGAAGTTTCCATAAGAGTACCTGGATTTGTTTCTATCCCATCAATTTTACTGATAGGAAATACATAATCTGTACTCACATGTATGAATGGGTTTACTGGAATCTTTTCCAAACCATATGGAGCATTAACTTTGGTAACCTCCCTTGTTGTGAATTTCTCTTTACCATTCATGTGATAGAATTCCGCCTCAATGTATTGAGATTCACATGTTTTGAATGGGTATTTATCACCATACAATGTCCCAATTTTACCATCGAAACAATATTTAAGGAATTGATGGTATGATGAAGGGATAACTGCATACTGATGTAGCCAAGGTCTTCCAAGAAAAACATTGATGGTTGTATCATGATCAACAACCATGAAATCTGAATTGGATACAAGGTCTCCAAACCGAGTTCTGAGTGTAATCTTCCCCAGTGGTTCTTGTTTATTTTTATTATATCCTTATAACATCAAATTAGAAGGAGATAAATCAGATTCTGTGAGTCCCAATTGAAGAAGTGTACGAATGAGGATGAGGTTGACTCCTAAACCATTATCAATGGAAGATCTTCGGATGTCTACACCATTGACCTTTCCAGATAAATACAAGTGTCTAATATGTCCATGCAAAAAATCATCTTCATCTTCATCTATAAAAGATATCACTGCATGACATTCTATAGGACCATTTTCAACATGGTAGACTTCAGCCGCAACAATTTCAATTTCGAATTCCTGAGGACTTGACAAAGCCTCAATGAGTGCCTCCCGAATATACTTTGATAAATTCAATGCATCCAGAATTGATAACTTGTCCGGTACTTGGAAAAAATGGTTGAAGACATCATACTTTTGGCCCAAAGGTCTGCATTTCCCAACAAGAAACATGTGGTTTCACAGGTGCCTTAGAAGTTGATGCTTTGGATGTAGATGCTTTCTGTATTGGGTTAGGAGTTGGAAATACTCCTAGATTTGAAAGATTAGACTGATTAGGTCTATTTACCTGCTGATAGGAATAAGGTGGAACCTCTAACCGATCCTCCAGAATAATTTTACTAGGACTGAATCTGCTATTGGTGGAAGAATTTTCTTGTTCTTGTTGAGCCCGCTGAAGGGCTCTGCCATGAGTTTCTGCTATTGTAACACCAGAGACATTTATGAGAAATATTTTGTTATATAAATCATCAAAGTAATATTTCACTACACAAAACACTAGCTTGTCTTGATTTACACGCAATCGCGACCTTCCTCGATAGCTTGCGTCGTACGCAATACCGAGTTTCACTAAACAACGATATGCTATTAAAATATTATTAAAACTAGCTGTTATGAATAGTAATACCCACTTTTTGAAATTTTTTAAATTTTATTTTTCAAAATGGACTTCATTTTTGGATTCAGAATATCAAAATTAGCCTAGGGTGAAATTTTTGCATTTTTCTGAAAACTTTCAATTTTTGATGAATAGTGAAAACACCGGGTTACTATTTACCAACTTTTTATTTAAATAATTATTTATTTTATTTAAATTTATTTTAGGTCAAAATTGATACATAATACCTATATAATTTCAATTCAATTCATTGGTGTCATTTTATAATAATTTTAGATATATAAAAATTTTATTGAACTTTTCACCGTCTTTTACCCACCTCTTAGGAGAATTTTCAAATTCACATAAAACTTAATTTTACCGCTTCTGTGAGTGGAATTTCGAAAATCCGAGAGACACGGTTAATATAAAGGACTAAAATGTGGTTCGATGAGATGAAGATAATTTTTGGGGAATAGTAACTTTTTACTTTTTTTACCACGGTTAAAAGTAAATAGGGTAATTAAGGGTAAAAGTGTTATTATTACCCTAAAACATGTCCTAATTCTATTGGATAAGTGTAATTCGACCAAAAACAACCTTAGGAATAAAATATGACCATTTAGGCCCACTTGGATTAGATTAGGACATTTATTATTAATTTATTTAAAGAAGGGTTAAAATAGTTAAAATCAAAGTTTAATAACTAAATAATTTTTAATATAGGGTTATGCATAATATAAATTCGACTAAAAATATTAATTAGAGAGATAAAAAGATTTCCTACATAATGATATTTTATTTGTAATTTTTAGACTTAAAATAATTTAATTTAGTTATGACACAATGATGATGCAGTAATTATCTTATTAATGAAATATTGACATAATTGATGTTATAAATATCCGAATAAATGTAATTTGAGACTTTTTATAAATTACAATAATTTTCTATGTTAATATGAAATGTTAGTATTGATTTAATTAACTTTTTTTTGAACTATCCATTCTGTTATGATTTTCACAAAAATCAATTACCAAATAGTGTCAAAATTGACATAAAATAGTTTTTTTAAAAAATATTATATTATTAATTGTTATTATATTCATAAAAATATAAGGTTCTGCCACGATACTTATATAATGATAGGTGTATCATTAATGGACCACTTGGGGGTCTCTTGGATGTATATGGTAAGTTTATTAACTATATAATATAAAAATACAAAGTGACATGGTAAATGTCAATCTAATTAACTTAGAGTTAAAACTAATAGATAAGGTTAATATAATGATTTAAAATTGTATAAATTCCATTGTATGAGGGTATTTCGACCCATACCCACCTTAGATTAGAAATATATCAATTTAGAGCTATTAAAAACCGTATATGACTTTATAATAAAATAATATTTTTATTTTTTCCAAAGGTGCCCCTCTCCTTCCTTATAAAAGGGAACCTCCTCCCTATCTTCCTCACACCACTTTGAGCCTTCAAGCTCAGACAACCCCTGCCAAATTCTCTTCTCCACTTCCCTAGAAACATCCTAGAGGTCCTGGTATTCTTCAAAGACCAATTTTAGTGCCCTAAGAGGAGGTCTCAAAGAGGCACTTCAAAGAAGAAGTAATGTCCGTTACCAATTCTTTCAACTTTATTTCTTCTTCCACTTCTTCTTATTTAGTTGTTTCATTATTAAGTGATAAAATCAGTGTCACTCATATACTGATATGTTATTATAAGTATTAAACAACCCTATTTCACCATCTATCCATCCTACGGAAAATGAAATCACCGCGCGTGCGTACGTACGGAATACCGTCTCCACGCCGTGGTGTAATATATTTTCCACCACCACCTTACTTGGATGGGTATAGTGGTGTAAATAATAACTATATATGATTATTTTAAAGTGATAGTGTTTCTGAAATAGTATACATACACTGCAATACAATTCCACGATCATGGGAACGACATCATCGCTCGTGCGTACGTACGGAATACCATCTCCACGATGTGATGCGACTCGTTCTACATGATCTTCATTGAATAATAATTATATAAATGAATTGAATGAATCAATATGATATATATTACACTAATACTATTCTGGAAATGAGGTATCTATAACCTAAAAAGAAGAAGAATAATTTATTCGACAAAACAGGCGTAAGAAGAAAAAGCAATAAACACCCGAATAACAAGTAACAATGAAATATTACTAATAAGAAGCTAATAATATGAACATATATGATATCATAAAAATAAGTATGATTCTAGAATAAGTCAGTGACATTATTTAAATCATTATACAAGAGGTTCAGACACTTACGAAGCAAATCAGACCTAAGGTAAAGGAAAATCTCGCAAATCTCATTTTTTTTATCCAAGATTGTTTATACTTCAGAATTTACTGGGGAATATTTATCATCCACATCCATTTTTCCTAAATATGTAATATTTATATCCTTATACAATTTTTTAAATCCAATTTTACCTTTTAGTGAGTTTATAGTAAAAGTTATGAAAGGAATCATTTGTCGTTTTTCGTACGAGGTACTTTTTGACTTTTCCGACATAAGTACGAGAAGAATTTTTTTAACTTATACGGCATGAATGGGTTTTTAAAACATTATTTCCAAGAAGATTCCTTTACAAGTTTTCAAGTTTATTTTTAATCAACTTCTTTTAGATTAAAATTTTATGACATGTTAAGAAAGGAAAAATGTTTTTGAAGTAGACAGGATATTTTCCTCAAGAATGGAGTTCAAGTGTTTTATCAAAATTATTTTCCATCTAAGATAATATAGGATTCTATTTCTATCCCTATTATTACATTGATTTTATTATGTTGTGATGGAATTATTTTTATGAATTCCTTTGTCTTATATGAATTGTTTTATGTCGTCACGATGTTTAAGAATCCCATTTTTATTACATGGGTTATGAAATGATGTATGATTTATGATTTTGTGGCAAACATAAGAATGGTATCATTATGATATGGGTGGGACCTATATATCCCTCCAATGCATTGGGTAAAGATTTATATCTCAAGAGATAGACATGGATGGAATGGTAGGTTAAACCAGTTCAGTGAAACAGGACTGAAATGAGGAGTGAACTCGGTTCAGAAATGGACATTGTCCACTAAGATAGTCTTGGAAATGAGTCTTGACTACTAAGAAATGATTTTATATGATTATGTGTGTATTACACAAAGCTTCATTTTTTAAGTTTTGATTATTGGGATTACATTTCACTACTATGATTTATCCCATGTTATGAAATTATGATTTCTTTTGCAGATTAAGATTTCCAAAATGTTATGTTCTTATGAATATGATGTGATTGATATTTCTTTTATTTACCCTTACTGAGCATTTGAGCTCACTCTTTTTGTATGTTTTCTTTCCCCAGGTCAGGAAGAAGGTTATTAAGTAAGATATGCCAAAAAGGGACTCTAGATATGATGAAATAAATGAGAGACAATGTAGATGCTTTATGAACCAGTTGTTTATGTTTCCTAGTTTCTAAAGACACTATACCTATACGGTCCTTTCATGGTTTTGTTATATGTTGTAATAAGTGTACTTCAATTTTGAATTATTAATAATGTGTGTAATTTATGGGTCGCTATAGTTGGTATCAGAGGAAAGGTATAGTCAACCTTTGGAAACTAGGATGTGAAATCCTTAGTAAGAACCATAAGGATAAGTCTAAGCATAGAACACAATCTTAGTGTTTTATAAGTGGCCATTAACAACCTATGATAAGACCTTAAGTGTGAAATTTTATTCTTGATTATGTGGTTTTCCTATTATAATTAGTGTTGCTCACACTATTCTTCTTAGTTTTAGTCAATGGATGGAACCCGAAGGAACCATGTTAATGCAGAATGCGACGGGAAATGCAATGATTTTCCCCCTGAGAAACCAAACGTTATGGGAGCTGGAATGAAAAATATTGTATCCATTCTCACACAACTTTCTCAAGCTATGAATCATGCATGACTTCCAAATGATCAATAGAAGGAGAAACACTCTGTTGAATCCTTCATGAGGCATCATCCACCTTCATTCAGCAGGTATTTTGATCCATTAGTGGTTGAACAATGGATCAGTACCACTGAAAAGATATTTTCAGTTCATCAATGTTCTGAACATGATAAAGTCATCTTAGCAGTTTATCACTTGGAAGGTGAAGCTGATCAATGGTGGAATCTTATCAAAAATATGAGGCAAATGGATGAAATTGAATCCATGGAATGGGACGAGTTCAAGAACTTATTTTTCAATAAGTACTTCCCTCGTATTCTACGAACAAATATGGAGAAGGAGTTTCTTGAACTAAAACAAAAGGATGATTAATCTGTTGGTACCTACGAAGAAAATTTAACAAGACTTGCAAGGTATGCTTCTGGTATTATTATCCAACCTGAGAGTAAGATCGATCGATTCTTTAGTGGCTTAAAACCAAGTCTTTGAAGGGCGTTAGCCATAAGGGACTTCAATAGCTACGAGGAAATCGTTCAATGTGCTCTCAAAGTTGATATGGAGATTGGAGTAACCCATCAGTCATATGGGTTTGATAAGAAGAGGAAAATGGAATTCGAAGGAAAATATAAAGAGCAAACTGAAAAGAAGATGAGTTTTCCCTTATGCTCAAAGTGTGGAAATAAACATGGAGGGAGTTATCTTAAAGGGACAAGTAAATGTTTCAAATGTGGAAAGGAAGGTCATTGGGAATTTGAATGCCACAATTATGGGAAGAAGATGTCTAGTGATGGGAAAAAAGTAAAGGCTACACAGAGTGCACCTCCTACACCTCAATGTTACAAGTGCAAGGAAATGGGGCATTATGCCAATCAATGCCCTAATCCAAGGGTTGTTGATGATGATCGGCGTCAGCAAACTCTTAAGGCTAAAGACAAAGTAAAGTCACATGCAATTTCTATCAGCGATGTGGAGTACCACAACGAATTGGTGAAAGGTACACTTACCATCCACTCTAAAGTAGCAAATGTTTTATTTGTTTCTGGATCCACCCACTCTTTTATTTATGAAGAATTTTCTAAGGGTATCACCGTATTAACTCAACAATTATATGTTTAGTTAGGTGTGACAACCCCTAATAGAACAACAGTCGCATCAAAAGTTTATAATTCTTCTCCGATTGAAGTTTGTGGGAAAATACTTCCTGCAAATCTTGTGGTCCTTCCTATAGTGGAATTTTATGTGATTCTTGGCATGGATTGTCTTTCTTTATATGGAGCTCATATCAATTTCCAAAGAAGGGAAGTCACATTTATATTCCAGATCAATCTATGATCGTCTATCGATGAAAGGATGAACATAACCTTCCAGTGGAAATTTCTTCCATCTTATGGGTCTTGATTCCGCTAAATTAAGGTTATTTATCTCAAATGGTTGGTGAGAAACTCATGATTAAGAATATTCCCATTGTACGGGAGTTTGATGATATCTTTCCAGAGAAATTGACGAGTCTTCCACCAAATCGTGAAGTTGAGTTTTCAATAGAACTCGTACCGGGTGCTTTGCCTATTTCAAAGACACCTTATAGAATGGACCCAATTGAGTTGCTTGAATTGAAGAAGCAACTCTAAGAGAATCTTGATAAGGGATTCATACGCCCTAGTGCGTCACCTTGGGGAGCACCTATTCTGTTTGTTAAGAAGAAAGATGGATCAGTGAGACTCTGCATTGATTATCAAGAACTTAACAAGATCACTATCAAGAACAAATATCCTCTCCCACGGATTGATGAATTATTTGACCAACTACGAGGAGCTCAATACTTTTCCAAGATTGATCTTCGTTCAGGGTATCATCAATTAAGGGTCAAAAGGGAGGATATACCAAATACGGATTTCCGTACAAGGTATGGACACTATGAATTTGTAGTGATGCCATTTGGTCTTACTAATACCCCTGATATCTTCATGGATATGATGAATAGAGTCTTTAGAGACTATCTTGATCAGTTTTTGGTAGTCTTTATAGACGATATTCTTGTCTATTCAAAGAGCGAGGAAGAACATGAAGATCACTTGAGAATTATATTGAAGACTCTGATAAAGGAGATGATTTATTCCAAATTTAACAAGTGTGAATTTTGGCTTCAAAAAGTTTCATTTTTGGGTCACATAATCTCAAAAGAGGGGATATCTTTGGATCCAGCAAAAACAGAGGTTATCGAAAGATGGTCAAGACCAACAATAGTAACTGAGATATGAAGTTTTCTTGGTTTGGATGGATATTATCGATGTTTTGTGAAAGATTTTTCACAATTATATAATCCACTCACCAAGTTGACTTGAAAAGTATTTAAGTTTGTTTGGATGGAGGAATGTGAAGAGAATTTCAAGGAGTTAAAAAGAAGGTTATCCAGTGCACCTGTGCTCACACTGCCTTGTAGTGGAGAAAGGTTTGTGATCTATAGTGATGCATCCAAGAAGGGATTGGGGTGTGTTCTCATGAAAAACGATATGGTGATAGCTTATGCCTCACGACAGGTGAAAATCCATGAGCAAAATTACCCAACACAAGATTTGGAGTTAGCTGCGGTAATCTTTGCATTAAAGATTTGGAGGCATTATCTTTATGAAGAAAGGTGTGATATTTATACTGATCATAAAAGTTTAAAGTACATTTTCACACAAAAGGAGCTGAATATGTTCCAAAGAAGATGGTTGGAGCTGATTAAATATTACGACTGCTCAATTCATTACCAACCTGGGAAAGCCAACAAGGTGGAAGATGCATTAAGTTGACAAGACCATTCCAGTTTATCCATGATGAGGATCACAAAAGATCCAATATTTATGGATTTACAAAGGATGGATCTTGGAATTATAATGGAAGGGGAAAAATCGTATCTTTATCAAATTAATGTTCAACCATCTATAGATGTGAAGATTAAAGAGGCACAGAAAGAAGATGTAGAGTTACAAAAGAAGGTGAGAAATGTTCCTGAATTCAACCATTATTGTGATGGGATAATAAAGATCAGGAATCGGGTTTGTGTTCCTCCCATCCCAGAATTAAAGAAGGAGCTGCTGGATGAGGCTCATAGTTCTTCATTCTCTATTCATCCTGGAAGCACGAAGATGTATAGGGACCTGAAAGAGTACTTCTGGTCGAATGGCATGAAAAGAGATATTTCTTAATATGTCTCTCGATGCTTGATTTGTCAGCAAGTTAAATCTGAGAGACAGAAGTCTAAGGGGATGTTACAACCATTACCCATTCCCGAATGGAAATGGGAAAACATCACTATGGACTTTGTCGCCAGACTTCCTAAAACATCCAAAGGAAATAATGCTATCTGGTTCATAGTTGATCATCTTACAAAGTCGGCACACTTCATTTCTATTAGAGAGGATTTCTCTCTGGATCAGCTTTCTAGGATATATGTGAAGGAAGTGGTAAGATTTCATGGAGTACCACTTTCTATTATATCTGATCGGGATCCAAGGTTTACCTCAATGTTCTGGAAAATTCTTCAGCATACTCTAGATACAGATTTGAGTTTCAGCACTGCTTATCATCCTCAGACAGACGGTCAGTCTGAGAAGACAATTCAAACTCTAGAAGATATGTTGAGAGCTTGCTCTATGGATTTCAACGGTTGTTGGGATGAACACCTACAATTGGTGGAATTTTCTTAAAATAATTGATTTCACTCCAGTATTTAGATGGCTCCTTGTGAATCTCTCTATGTAAAGAAATGCAGGACTCCCACTTTCTGGGATGAAGTTGGAGAAAGAAAGCTATTAGGACCTGATCTTGTTGATGAGATGGCAGAAAAGGTCAGATCTATTCAACAACACATAAGAGTAGCTCAAAGTCGAAAAACAAATTTATGCCGATAACCGAAGAAAAGACCTAGAGTTTGAAGTGGGTGATAAAGTGTTCTTATGAATATCTCATTAGAAGAGAGTAATGAGATTTGTAAAGAAGGGAAAGCAGATCCCTACGTATATCGGTCCTTTAGAAATACTGGATCGTATTGGGAAGGTTGCTTACCGATTGGTGCTTCCACAGAATCTCTCTCAAGTTCACGATGTGTTCCATGTATATCTCCTGAGAAAGTACATACTTGATCCTTCACATGTACTCAGCTCATAAGTTGTACCGCTGGAACAAGATCTTTCTTATGAAGAACGACCAATATAGATTCTCAATCATAGTGAAAAAGTCTTACGGAACAAGACCACTCGCTTGGTGAAATTTTTATGGAGGAACCACCAATTATAAGAAGCTACATGGGAGATTGAGGATATGATGAGGGAGTGGCATCCTCATCTGTTTGTTACAAAGTGACGAATTTTGAGGGCAAAATTCATTTTAAGGGGGGTAGAATGTAACACCCGAGACTTTTATGAGAAATATTTTGTTATATAAATCATCAAAGAAATATTTCACTACACACAAAACTATCTTAGCTTGCTTTACACGTAATCGCGACCTTCCTCGATAGCTTGCGTCGTACGCAATACCGAGTTTCACTAAACAATGATATGCTATTAAAATAGTATTAAAACTAGCCGTTATGAATAGTAATACCCACTTTTTGAAATTTTGTAAATTTTATTTTTCAAAATGGACTTCATTTTTGGATTCGGAATATCAAAATTAGCCTAGGGTAAAATTTTGGTATTTTTCTGAAAACTTTCAATTTTTGATGAATAGTGAAAACACCGGGTTACTGTTTACCGACTTTTTATTTAAATAATTATTTATTTTATTTAAATTTATTTTCGGTCAAAATTGATACATAATACATATATAAGTTCAATGCAATTCATTGGAGTCATTTTATAATAATTTTATATATATAAATATTTTATTGAACTTTTCACCGTCTTTTACCCACCTCCTAGGAAAATTTTCAAATTCACATAAAACATAACTTTACCACTTCTGTGAGTGGAATTTTGAAAATACGAGAGACATGGTTAATATCAAGGACTAAAATGTGGTTCAATGAGATGAAAATAATTTTTGGTGAATAGTAACTTTTTACTTTTTTTACCACGGTTAAAAGTAAATAGGGTAATTAAGGGTAAAGTGTTATTATTATTACCCTAACACATGTCCTAATTCTATAAAATAAGTTTAATTCGACCAAAAACAACCTTAGGAATAAAATATGACCATTTAAGCCCACTTGGATTAGATTAGGACATTTATTATTAATTTATTTAAAGAAGGGTTAAAATAGTTAAAATCAAAGTTTAATAAATAAATCATTTTTAATACAGGGTTATGCATAAGATAAATTAGACTATAAATATTAATTAAAAATATAAAAATATTTCCTACATAATGGTATTTTATTTGTAATTTTTAGACTTAAAATAATTTAATTTATTTATGACACAATGATGATGCAGTAATTGTCTTATTAATGATATATTGACATAATTGATGTTATAAATACCCAAATAAATGTAATTTGAGACTTTTTATGAAATAAAATAATTTTCTATGTTAATATGACATGTTAGTATTGATTTAATTAACTTTTTTTGAAATAATCATTCTGTTATGGGTTTCACAAAAATCAATTACCAAATAGTGTCAAAATTTACATAAAATAGTTTTTAAAACAAATATTATATTATTAATTGTTATTATATACATAAAAATATAAGGTTCGGCCAAGATACTTATATCATGATAGGTGTATCATTAACGGACCACTTGGGGGTCTCTTGGAAGTATATGGTAAGTTTATTAACTATTTAATATAAAAATACAAAGTGACACGGTAAATGTCAATCTAATTAACTAAGAGTTAAAACTAATAGATAAGGTTAATATAATGACCTAAACTTGTCTAAATTATATTGGATGAGAGTATAGAGACCCATCCCCACCTTAGCTTCGAAATATATCAATTTGGAAATATTAAAAACCGAATATGACTTTATAATAAAATAATATTTTTAGTTTTTCCAAAGGTGCCCCTCTCCTTCCTTATAAAAGGGCATCTCCTCCCTCTCTTCCTCACACCACTTTGAGCCTTCAAGATCATCCAAACCCTGACAAATTCTCTTCTTCACTTCCCTGGAAACATCCTAGAGATCCTGGTCTTCTTACAAGACTAAGTTTAGTGCCCTAAGAGGAGGTCTCAAAGAGGCACTTCAAAGAAGAGGTAATGTCTGTTACTGATTCTTTCAACTTTATTTCTTCTTCCACTTATTCTTATTTAGTTGTTTAATTATGAAGTGATAACATCAGTATCACTCATATAATGATATGTTATTATAAATATGAAACAACCCTATTTCACCATCTATCCATCCTACGGAAAACGAAATCACCGCGCATGCGTACGTACGGAATACTGTCTCCACGCCGTGGTGTAATCTATTTTCCACCACCACCTTACTTGGATGGATATAATGGTGTAAATAATAACTATATATGATTATTGTAAATTGATATTTTTTCTGAAATAGTATACATACACTGCAATATAATTCCATGATCATGGGAACGATATCATCACTCATGCATACGTACGGAATACCATCTCCACGATGTGATGCGACTCATTCTACATGATATTAATTGCATAAAAATTATATAAATGAATTGAATGAATTAATATTATATATATTACACTAATACCATTCTGGAAATGAGTTATCTATAACCTAAAAAGAATAATAAGAATTTATTCGACAAAACACGTATTAGAA
Source organism: Viscum album (assembly GCA_963277665.1). Taxonomy (NCBI): domain Eukaryota; kingdom Viridiplantae; phylum Streptophyta; class Magnoliopsida; order Santalales; family Viscaceae; genus Viscum; species Viscum album. The sequence goes on along the minus strand of OY728142.1, from coordinate 591,221,318 downwards.
CAAAAAGCAACAAACACCCGAATAACAAGTAACAATGAAATATTACTAATAAGAAGCTAAGAATATGACCATATATGATATCATAAAAATAAGTATGATTCTGGAATAAGTCAATGACATTATTTAAATCATTATATAGGAGGTTCGGACACTTATGAAGCAAATCGGACCTAAGGTAAGGGAAAATCTCACAAATCTCATTTTTTTATCTGAGATTGTTTATACTTCAGAATTTACTGGGGAATATTTATCATCCACATCCATGTTTCCTAAATATGTAATATTTATATCCTTATACAATTGTTTAAATCCAATTTTACCCTTCGTTGAGTTTTTAGTAAAAGATATGAATGGAATATTTTGTCTTTTTTCGTACGAGGTACTTTTTGACTTTTCCGACATAAGTACGCGAAGAATGTTTTTTTAACTTATACGGCATGAATGAGTATTTAAAACATTATTTCCAAGAAGCTTCCTTTACAAGTTTTCAAGTTTATTTTTAATCAACTTCTTTTAGTTTAAAATTGTATGACATGTTAAGAAAAAAAACATGTTTTTGAAGTAGAAAGGATATTTTCCTCAAGAATGGAGTTCAAGTGTTTTATCAAAATTATTTTCCATCTAAGATAATATAGGGTTCTGTTTCTATCCCTATTATTACATTGATTTGATTATGCTGTGATGGAATTATTTTTATGAATTCTTTTGTCTTATATGAATTGTTTTATGATGTCACGATGTTTAAGAATCCCATTTTTATTACATGGGTTATGCAATGATGTATGATTTATGATTTTATGGCACACATAAGAATGATATCATTATGAGATGGGTGGGACCTATATCTCCCTCCAATGCATTGGGTAAAGATTTATATCTCATGAGATAGACATGGCTGGAACGGCAGGTTAAACCAGTTCAGTGAAACAGGACTGAAACGAGGAGTGAACTCGGTTCAGAAATGGACATTATCCACTAAGATATTCTTGGCAATGAGTCTTGACTACTAAGAAATTATTTTCTATGATTATGTGTGTATGCCAAAAAGCTTCATGTTTTAAGTTATGATTATTGGGATTACATTTCACTAATATGATTTATCCCATGTTATGAAATTATGATCTCTTTTGCAGATTAAGATTTGCAAAATGTTATGTTATTGTGAATATGATGTGATTGATATTTCTTTTGTTTACCCTTACTGAGCATTTGAGCTCACCCTTTTTGTATGTTTTATTTCCCCAGGTCAGGATGAAGGTTATTAAGTAAGATATGGCAAAAAGGGACTCTGGATATGATGAAATAAATGGGAGACAATGTAGATGCTTTATGAAACAGTTGTTTATGTTTCCTAGTTTCTAAATACACTATACCTATATGGTCCTTTCATGGTTTTGTTATATGTTGTAATAAGTTTACTTCAATTTTGAAGTATTAATAATGTATGTAATGTATGAGTCTCTATAGCTACATATACAGTTCTAGCAGGGGTAGAATTGGAATAGTGGCTTCTGGGATATCCACTTATTCCTCTGTATCCCAGACCTCTGGAACCCCCTATAATTCCTCTCTTTAATACAGGGAATTCCGGCTCATCGGGATCGAAACTGTGACTGGCATAAGGATCTGTTAAATAAATCATGTTAACAGAACCAAAGATCAACTCTTCTTCTGAGGAATACTCTGCCTGATTATCCAGTTTAGGCTATTCCGTTTGGTGGGGTGGTGCCTGTGGCTTTGAAGTAGATGACATAAAATCTACCAGAGTCAAAGACAACTTGGGCTTTGACATGGTTTCATCTTCTTCTGATTGTTCCTATTTCTTTGAATTATGTCGTCCCTTTGAGGATTTTTCCTCTGATGAAGAGTGTTTACATGTGGAATTCATAGCAGAAGAAACAATTGGGTTCTTCAATTGAGTTTGAAAAATGGCATGAGTTCGGTTGATCATTTTAATGAACATCCAATCATCATATTTTTGCACATTTTTTTTGAATTCCTACCACTCACCTTCTTCCTCTGGATTTGTAGCAGTAACACATGATACCAAAGCTGAAAACCCTTTCAATTTGACTTGTCCCAAGTCCACCATTTTTTTGCAGGAGGTCTTTGAAGACAAAACACTTCTGAATGTGATTCCCCAACATCTGATGAAATGTGAAATAGTTGGAATGGTCTTTATCTCCTTCCTTGTTCAGCCTTTTGGGCCTTGGAAATTGAACCAAATTATTTTCTAGAGCTGAAATGAAGTAACCATGAACTTGTTCATTTCATAAAGAATAAAATTTTCTCTTTAGATCCTCAAATTGATTTCGTCTTTGATCTCTTTGATCATCTTGAAAAAATGGTCTCTATTGTTGACGCTCAGGAGGTGGAGCCCTTCGGAAATATAAAGGTTTTGAAGTGGAAGTAGGTACAAGTGCTTGTTTAAGCATAACTGTAGCAGTCTCTGCTTTACCCATTCTCTTTTCTAGAGTTGATGGAATTACACGAGTATTATCCTTAGTCTTCATAAGAGAGTTTTCAATATGCTGAGTGATCAAATTAAGGTCTCAAAACCCTCCTGTGTATTTCATAGGGATCAATTGTGTGCATAATTCATCACACAAATTTGCCACACAGATTGGCAATAATTCTTCTTGAGGGAGTGCTAAGCTTAGGGAATATGTCAATTCCTTCTAGCGAGCAATGAAATCTGAAACCCTTTCATTCTCCATTTTCTTAAAATTTGTAAGATAAAAAACTATTTTCTTTGGAAACATTGATCTGAATTGAAGAAGGGATATTTGGAGAAGATCCTCCCATCCGGTAATTGACCGGGATTGCAAGCTTGTATACCAAACAAAAGCAGGCCCTTGTAATGACTGTACAAAACACCTGAGCTTAACTGCTTGTTGTTGCTGAGAGGTTCCCATCATAGGATCACAATGAGAAAAAAAATGTGTTAAGTGTTGCTCTGGGTCTCCCAAACCATTAAATATTGGGAATGTGGTACTTTCAAAATTTGATGAGGGAAGAATTGCATCAACCCATTCAGGGTAAGATCTCTTTTCTGGTTTAATTTGAGCACATTTCCCTCCATATCTTCCAACCGAGATGTTAATGACTCAATAATATTTATTAACTTTTGAGAAACATCTAGTTGAGATTGGACCTGATCAGGTGCAATAACTGGAGTTTGGACAGATGTGGTGGTTGGTACTACAGCTGAGGATAACACCACCAGTGATTTTTGCACCTGACCCATAGGATTAGACCTGTGAGGGTGTACTGATAAAGGAGGATATTCTTGATCCATCTCAATAGCCGCAAAAAAATTCCTTTAGTTAACTGACTCTAGCACTCTTAGGAGGAATACTACCTTGAAGTAGTTCTGCATTCAACCTCCTCAATTCCTTCATTTATTCCTCTTGTTTTTCGAATATTTTATCTAGTGAGAGTGATTGGCCTTTTTCATAGGAAGGGTATGTAACATGATTCTTTCATTTCCCCTTGTTGGACACCTTTAGGAGAGGGGGAAGTTGGTTACTTGAAGGAATACATAGATTCTGGGTAAGCCTTTGGTTTCGTGTACGCACACCTTCGTGATTTGTGTCTGTGTGTACAACTTCTAGAGCATGAACTTCTTCATCTGATCCCTCTGAATGAGCCTCGTCTGGGGGATCAGAAAAAATGGCATTGATGAAATTAATTGACTCATTATGCAATGCATCCCTTCTATCAGAATTTCTGCAATACTATCTTTTTCCATGTCCTTGATGAGACATTGCCTTTTGTTTATTTGATCCCTCAAGAACTTCTTGACGAACTGTAAGTTAGAGGGAATATCCTGATAATTCATCTCTTCGTTCCTCTTGTGGATTCTTCCCTAATCGAGAGAATACTAACTTTATCTTAGGAAGATATTGAGGATTTGAAAAATTCCCCAGTCCTATGAACTGGGGCTGTTCCTGCTGTTCATTTTCAACTCCTCGAATCCTATTTGTTGATTCTGAGGGTTGGGTTAAAAGAGTCCCCAGTCTGTCAAGATGGGGTGGTTCTTGAGATGCTATATCTGAGACTTTCTTAAAATCTCTCCTGATCTTGCGGACTTTAGTCCGGAAATTGGCTGGATGCATCAACCTGCATCCACTCAAATCACCTGGCTCAAATGAACGCTGGATGATTTCTGACACTTCTGTCACCTGATGATGTGCTCGCTCTAAACAAGAAATTTGTTCGATATTCTCATTTTCCTGATGGAAAAGTAATTCAACAACTTTTTCTTTGTATTCCTGACTTTGAGAATAACTAGTTGAGGCATGTTCCTGAGCAAGACTTTGATTACAGACAAAACTAATTGGTTGTGGCCGAGCATGGGCAATAACATTGCATGAGACCATTTTCGGCGGGCTTTGTTGGATGGAGAGTATAGTGAAATGTAGTGCTCCATGGACATCCCATCCCCTGATATGAATACCAGATGGGGCCTTGGAAATTAACTGGAACAATATTCTTAATGCACCAAGGCATGAACTCTGAAGGGCTCTCGGCTACATTTCAGCCTTCGAATATTGAGAAACTGAGAGAGAGGCCAAATAAATTTGGCATTGTAACCCTTATATTATCTTGACATGATTTTCATATTCATCATAAGATAATATTTTCTTTTTTAATTGACAAAGAGTTTTCCACATGTTAAGTCGAATATCTTGAATAAAATATTTCGTCAACATCTCTGGAATGTCATACTGAGAGTCATCCAAAGGCCAAAACATAACTGGCACTTCACCTTTCACCAGTTTTTTTCTCATTTTCCGCACTTCCTCTTTATCATTCGATGAAGATTCTTCTACCTAATTAGAACAAAGATGGTGCTTCCTTGTTTCTTCATCAGAGTCAACAAGATTGGTAGAGAATTAACTCATCAAACTAGAAGATGAATGACCCAGGGGTGGTTCAGATAATGACCTACACCCCAGGTTATTTTCTGATTGAGAAATTATTTCACCTGCTAATGGTAAAGTACCAGACATGGCTGGCTTCACATTTGCAAGTGCCACAAGATAAGAGGTATTTATCATCACTACATTGTCCATTGGATCATTTTCCAGGAAATGTGAATTACTAATGCAGTGAGGAATTTTGCAGCTAAATTCATCATCATGGGGAGGACCACCATGGTGGGTTAGAGAAAAAGATGAAACATTTTGTTCCTTGGTCTTCTGGCCACATAGAGGGTTCTTGTGGCTCTCATCTGAAGATCAAACTCCAAGATCGACCGAACTATCATGAAGCAATCCTTCAGGAAGATGTTTCTGATGAAGACCTTCTGAATTAATGTTCCCACAATTGGGAAATGAGATAGTAGAATCTTGAATTCCAACAGATAATTGTCTGAGTGCATCAAGAACTCTAGCACCGAGTAAGGCCTTATTACAGAATGGCCCTTGATTTCTTGACTGTGCTGGACGGGTCTTTTTTTAGAAACCTTCTTACTCACTTTGGGAACCACTTTTTGATTAAAGTGGTTATTTTTTGTAGGTGTATGTGCCTGCTCAGGAGAAATAGTCAGGTTAGGCTGATTATCTCCACTCAAATCAGGTGTATGCGCCTGACTTGGTTGTCCGTATGATATGGGTGAGTATTCCCCACAACCCTCTTGGACTAGAACAGATGTGTGTATCTGTTCCGGAGTGGTATGTTTATGTGTCACTCCACTGTTAGGGATATAATTTCATTTCTTTCCCTGTGATGCTACTAAAGCTGTTATAATATTCTGACAGACATCCAGAATATGAGCACGAATTTGCTTCTGCTCTTTCACCATTGACAGAATATGTTTGGTGACTTCAGCTACCGGAATGGGGATATACGTCCATCCCGTGCTTGGAGTAGGTGTGTGTTCCTGCTCCTATCCTCCTTTTCCTGTCAGTGAATTCTGACAGTACTCATGTGTGGGGGTAGAGAGTTGAGGCTGCCTCCTGTTTGTCATTGGGGCTTTTCAATTGACTTCTCCGGGTACTACCAAATGAGACTGTTGGTAGGCTTGATCAATACTAGAAGGTGTATATGCCTGTTGATTTCACTCCTCCGAACGTGGTTGATGAACTTCCTTCAGTACTGGTAGACGAGACTGCTGGCAGGATTGATGAGTGTAAGAAAGTGTATGTGCCTATTTACAAGTTGTCAACACATTGGGTTGGTGGGATTCATCGTATGTAGTCAGACGAGCCTGATGACTAGCTAATTATTTATAAACATGTGTATGTTCCTGTCTATAGTATTCCATTGGAATTTCATGGCAAGAATGGCGTACTGCTGCCAGACGAGTCTGCTGGACAACAGAATTAAAATGGACGGGTGTGTATGCCTGCTCGTTGATTTCCACCAAGTTAGGTTTGTGGACTTCTCCGGAAATGTCAGAGATAAGAACCTGCTCACTGTTGACCAGTTTTCTCCTCTGGTGGTTTGTCTTGCCTGCTTGGGTTCGAGGAACTTGAGCCGAACACCTGGAGACGACACCCTCATCATGTTGAGGGTGCACTACCGCACAATTCTGGCGGTGATTTTTGGTGGGCGCCCTCGGGAAGGACTCTTTTCTCCTTGAATTAAGGCCTTGAGTGACCTTCTCATTCACCTACTCATAATATGGGAGGGACTGGTGATTGTGTTCCGGGGATAAAAACCCGAAACGGTTGGAGACGGTGGTTGGAACCACTAGTTTCTTGATTGATGTTCGTCGCTGTCCGGATGACCAGGGTAAATTATTGACTTAGAGGGCTTGTCGAGCGGCCTCCAGAGTTGGAATGGTACCATGTTGATGGTATTCCTTGACCATTTCATTTGATACCCAGTGTTGAAGAAACTGAGTAGGTGATGTCGTCCTCAGAGCGGAGGAAGATCCCGTAGGAGTAGCAGTAGAGGTATTCACAGTAGAGGCATTCACAGGTATGAACTTTAGAGAATCCATTTATGTAATGCATAAGATCTGGGAAACGAGTGCCTGTTTGATATAACATACATAATCAAGATAATTTCGGCCACTACATCTTTTGTATGAGCACATATGTTATTGATTGTTTTGTTGTCCATCTCATTGAGTTTAAATAGGGGCCTAAAAAATAAGTAAAACATCATTTTAACGTGGTTAAGGATTCACGTCGGGTTCACAATTTTTTGTTTCGCGCTGGAATTGGGGATGACCTTATTGGTTTAAGGTTAAAATATTCCAATCGGTTTCTAATGGGTTTGTTCATAGAACCAGAAACATCCAATGATTCTATATCCATTTGGACGTACTTTCCAAAGGTAGGTGCTCATTAGTTATGAACCGATGAGGCTTAAGAATTTGCATTGGTCGAGAGGATGGGAGGTCAGACTCATCACATCTTTTTGAGGGGAATTGTTGTCTACTCCGGGACTCTCTTTATAGAATTGAGTTATGTTCATGAAACCTTATTAAATTACCAAGTGTGAAAATGATGTTTTCCTTTAGATCTAACAATCAATGATTGATATGTGTGAGATTTAGAGAATCTTTTATATGTATTAGAGGTTCTTCATTGATAGAGAATCATCTGTATTGGTTATATATTCTTAGTCAACGATATCCTTCAACAAATTATATAGAAATATCTGGGTCATTATGATAACCATACTGGTTTTAAATCCACTCAGCAGGGCACTTGAAGTTTATTTTCATTCAGAAGGATATGGATTATTTCAGAGTTGGGATAGTACCTGTAGATGGGCTACCTACACATCCTTTGTTTAGAAAAGGAATCATAACCCAAGTAGTTCGAGTAAAGAAGTATGAGGTTTATGTATTATTGATGGCTCAAAGAAATATGTCATAATTACTTTTATTCTCTAAGCTCACGTGAGTCATGCTCGGTGTGAGAAACAAGAGGTATTTGTAAAACATGACAATTGTTCCATGTAAGATGAAATCATAAGAAATAATGTGGGGATAATATATGTATGACTGCCCAGATAGATGAGGATTGGGATTTACTTTAGGGAAGAAACCAGAGAACAAGGTCCATAAAGGTATATGTGCTTTACGGAGATTTGGATACTTAACTTAGGGCTTAATCCTGAGAAGGATGCCCAAATTATAGGGGACTTATGATTGGGTTTTACTCCTGATAAAGAAGCCCAAATCAAAAGTAAATTAATACTGGTTAAGAGAAATTATGACTGGGGCTTATTCTTGAGAAGGAGGCCCAGGTTAAAGGGACTTGAGAACTGGGACTTACTCCTAAGGAGGATGCCCAGGTTAAGGGAATTTGAAGACTGGGGCTTACTCCTGAAAAGGAGGCCCAGGTTAGGGGACTTGGAGCTTAATCCTAAGGAGGATGCCCAAAATTAAAGATCTTATCATTTTAAAGGATGAGGTTTAATGAATGAAATATCTCACCTTAGTGACATGAAGATATGTAAATCACTAGGTTTTGACAGATGTTCCACAGAATTCCTTTCAGATAAAGAAGAAAACCAAGGAATCAAGCCATAAATGGCTTTGAAGAGGGTTCTGAAGACTAAATATTGAAGAGGAAATGTGTATTTGAATAAGAGAGGTGAATAGGCAGGAGGAGCACCCAAAAAGTAGTAGGCGCACAGGTCTTGTTGGGGCGCGTAGGTACTGGTCGCACAAGTATACCTGCACGGCACAGGTGTACTTTCACACCTGCCAACCCATAGGGTAATACTTGGGCGAGCCTTGGCTCAAGCCCTTAGTATTATATATTAAGGATTATAAAAGGGTGGTGCATAGGTTCTATTGAAGGGGTAAGTCAGCGCGCAAGTGTCTTCATTTCCCTGAAGGGTTAGACACTTAGGCGCGCATGTGTTGATGAATTTCAACACTTATTCCATGTTCCCCCTCTTTAGATATTCCGTTCTAGGTAAGAAATTACCTTAGAAGTGTTCGGAAGGCTTTGAGAAGAGACTAGGGTTTCAAGAGATCAAATATGAGTTTCTGGATTTTTCGTCCTCGAAATGGGGGGCCCACAAGGGTTATTTATAGGCTACTGAAGACCATGGGAGAAAATCAGATAGGGAGAGCAGGTCACCTGCATGCCCAATATGTGGCGCGTAGGTATACCTACGCAACCATGATGAATCCTGCGTGGCCCATTCTTAACCAAATACTTATTCATGCCTTTGTCAATTTTTGATGTTTCTTTAAAGGATGAATCTCTTTATGCTAAGGTATTCCCATTTTTCATTCGTTAGACTCTGTGATGGAAAGGAGCGTCAAAAACTTGATAACTCTGATGATGTTCGTTAGAGAAATATTGTTCATCAGGAAGTGTCACGAGATATATAGATACACTGATATATCTTAAGATAGAATATATACACTCGTTTTGGGAGAACTCACTCTTGAGTTGAAATATCACGATACACGAATGAGGATCACTTCCAGGACCTCAGTGTATTCCATGACTCATCCAGATTCACATTCTAAGTAGAGGATCGATGTTCAGAAGGATTGGTTGTGCCAATACCTGACTCTACCTAGGGTCAAGAATGGATAGAGGATCTCACTCTGATCCTCTCTAAACAGAATGTCCTACTGAAGGGATCATACTTCTTTGAATAAAAAATGATACCCAACCTTCAGGGGAATGGGAAAGGGGAACTAACCCAAACAAAACCTATCCAATATATTCTAGACAAGTAGATCAAGCCTTGTACAAGAAAGTACACAACATGTACAAGTGTCACACGTTGTGTCCTCTGACCCCAGGTACTACCCATGTACAACGGCCCATGTTGAAAAGTTCATGTTGTGTAGAAAAATATATACAAAATTTATAGAATAGTAACATGAAATTTACTATTATTTGGGGCCCTCTCCATATTTGCTTTCCATGTACCCATACATGACTTTAACCCATGTATGCCAACCCGTGTACCGGTACAGGAGGTAACCCACATAACCGGCCTGGTCTAGCCATGTGGTAGAATACATGTTGTGTAATCCACCCCATGACCGTGTATCATCTAAGATACACTCTAAGTCTCATGTAAGGACCCATATTCCATGTGAAAAGTGTCACATGTTGTGTCATAGATCCAGGGTCATTTCATCACCGCAAAGCTGATTTGTTAGGTTTCAAACCTTTGATCGGCTCCAAAAACATGTTTCGATCATCCAAATGAAGAAATTTTGAAGAATTATTTCTCCCAAACCATGTCGATTCATCATCCAACATCATCTTTTCACCTCCTCTGGGTCTTCACAATGTCATATCTCTGATTTGGGATCATTGCATTGCGAAACAGACCCGAAACGATCCATCATTCATAACCCCGTGAAGAATGAAGAATAGGCGGGGTTGGAGGGGGAGGAAAATTTCATATAATAAAAAAAGGAACGAACCCCATCCATTGTTTGTTATGACCTTGATCTTCCCTTATTAGAAGGATCAAGAAAAAAAATCCAATATGAATCAATCCCTAAAAAAAATATGCAAATTAAACCCTCTTACAAGAACGATCGAATTGCGGGTAGACTTGTTCATGGAATTATCCATGTTCATCGTTTAAATCCAAGAATGAGAAAAAAATTAAAATAACAACCCCTACCTTGATCATAAACTAATATTTTATTCTCTGATGTTGTTGATGAGATCCTCCAACTACTACGCAATGATCCACTGGTTGATCATTCGTTGTCGAGATGTTTCCCCCTAGGGGTCTCCTATCCACGCCTCCATAGAATTTTAGGGTTATCTGGCTAACCCTAGAAATTTTTCTTAATAGATTATTTAAACTATTATGTCACTACATTGATGCAACAAAAAAATTAAATTAATATTACATTTATATTATTTCCTTAAACATCTAAAAACTAACTTTTGTAGCCTACCCATACCGGTCAATGTTAGGTTTCGCCTAGAGTAAAGTCACTACTCTTAAGGAAATAACACCCTCAGATTTTTGATTTGGGCACCCGTTTAGAATTTATTACACTTTTTCAGAAAAATGCGCGTGTGTGCTATTAAATATATTTAATATATTTCAAAAATTTATTCCGGGAACACTGGGTCTCAGAATCACATGACGTCTCAGCACCTATTCTGGAATTAATTCCATATGATATTTAAAATAATATATGGAAAATCTGGGACATTAAAAAAGTTTTCAACTTTACCGCTCTTGATTTTCTGAGTTTCCTATAAATACTTTCTCAGATCATTTATTCATTGTAACTTTTACATAAGCTGAAAATGCAGATCACTGAAGAAATAAAGTGAAAGTTATTTCTGGATAGAGATCTCATGAGGAGGATTAGATAGATGAAAGTTTGTTTACTAGATTGAGAAATATCATATTGAGAAGATTGGATTGATTCAATTAGACTGAAGAAGATCAAACTGAGTTTGTTACTGAGCGGAGTTTGAGAAGAAGATTTTGAGAAAGGGAGAATTGTATTTATTTTTTTAGAATGATTTCATTAGACCTGGCCTCATTAGATTGAGAAAATTCAATCCATCCAAATCGAACATAGGATTCAGACTAAGAAATTGTTGATCTGTTTCAATAAAGTCTTTATTCTTTTGTTTGACTCAATTTTTTTACAATAAAATAGTATAAAATGATGGGAGTCAATATATTTTTTCCTATATAGATATAGATGGTGTCTAATGGGTGTTGGAATAAGTTTTATTCACTTATTCTTCCTCTAATGGCCCGAAGGCCTTCATTTTCATTTATTTTTGATAATTCACATTTCAAGAGGTGAGGTGGAACCCTTACAAGGCCCTTAGGCATAAGTATTACATGTCCCATAGGCCTTAGAGGAATTCATTGCCCGTAGGCTTCAAACATTACATACAACCTAGACTAACTACTTGGAACTGGTCCTCCCCAGCATCTTCATCGGGAAATCAGATCTCCACCTTCGCATGGTTGTTCGGTTAGGTTTTCCCATGCATGCATAGGCTTTTCCCGATGGAAGTTTTTATATCCTCTAATTCTTACAGTCCGGTTAGCTTTTTCTTTTTTTGTAAGCTCCTTACTCCTCCTCCTTTTGAAGTTTATTCCTTTATAGGTTGTCTGGTTTGCATCTACAATTAAGGTGGCCAGAAAGCCTTGTGGTGGCCCAAAGGCCTGGGTGGCCTGAAGGACTTAAAGGACTCCGGGACCAAATCAGTGGCCCGAAGGCCCAAATGGGGGAATATTCCCGGCTACTACAATGCCAAACAGTGCCTGCTACAGTTCTCTCTACAGTTCCTTCCACAGTTCTTCACAACACCTGCTACAGTACTACTATAGTACTGCTACAGTACTACTACAATACTGCTACAACCTGCTGGAAATTATCCTCCACCTAGATTTGATCCCGGGTCTCCTGAATGCACTAAAGGAGTTCTCACCAACTTGGCTAAGTCTCACGTTCTATTCATTTCTTCTTAATAGTGAATTTTCAAAGACCTATGGGAGTGACTATAGCGAGGATGTAGGTTCTCACACTGGGGACAAACCTTGTAAATATTCTGTGCTTTACTTGCTTTCCTATTTTTGCATGCTTGAGTTTTTAAAAAATATGATAAGGAAATAAATCTTAACAGGTTATAGGGGTTATGTTTTGGAAATTATTGAAAATTATAAAAATAAAAACAACTGATTCAACCCCCCTTCTCATTTGTTATTTGATCCTTAAAAAACTTCATGATTTCACAAAAAACATGGAAATAGGTATCTGTAAGTCGTACATACCTATTTTTTTTATAAAAGAAGTATTCTCCCAATTATTCATAGGGAACACATAAAATTAAATATCAAAATTTTAAAGGTAACCTAATATACTAATAATTTAAAGATAAATTAATGAACTATAATTAATTTATCCCATATAGTATTTTTCACACACACATTTTAAATAAATTAAACCCATATCAAATTAGTTCACAATGATAATGTAATAGACACAAAAAAGAATATAATAAAAGTAAGTGAACCCCAACTACTCTATTCCACTATAAATATAATCCTATCCAAAATACCCTCAAAACTTACATATTAGTAGTATTTTTTATGTGTATAAAAATTCACATACAAGGTGTGAGTATACACAATTCACTAGGGGATCATTACCTGATCCTAAACATATCCCAATATCTAATGTGAATTCATGTGAAAAAGTATATTTTTTGGGAAAGTACACCATTTAATTAAATAATAATAATAATTAATAATCATGTAGATTCACCCTGTACTTAACAGGGCACCACAAAACTCAACCATTCCTATTTTGATACTTTCTCAAATGAGGATATCATAATAAGGGAAGTGTCCTAATGAGTTTTTCATTATGGGAAAAGACCATGGAGAGTATTATTTATGATCATACCCTAAGGGAAAATAATTGTTTTTTCTTCTAATTGTATCATCAAGATAGAAACATGAGGTAAAAGACTAATGAGATTATCCAATATAGTTCTACCTTTAGTGAATAAGTACCTCAAGTTCCTAGATGACCTCCTTAAAAGTCATTTCTTGAGGGAAAATAACACCGATAACTTTATACCCCAGAATCAAGTGATCTTAAATTGTCTATAATGGTAAACCAATCTTAATACTCACAAAACCTGGAATAATAGAACTCTTGTAGACCACTAGACTATTTAAGAGTCTTAATCCACTAACAAGATTGTACCAAGACACTATATTCTCTGTGTTATGATAAATAATCACCTTTGGCATTACCACCTATATTCATAACAAATTATCCATATGAATAAAATATTTCACATGAGGATTCATGGAAAAATAAATAATAACATCAAAGTGTAACCTCACATATAAAATATCTATGTCCCATCTAGATACCCCGAACACTCACCTCACCCAATTAAATATCAACTTTATTGAATCTCTTTTAAACAAGGATCATTACTCCTAATTGTATAAAAATAAAAATTCATTCCCAAATAATGAGGAAATAAATACTTTATTATATAATAAAAATATGGAAAATAAAATATGATCTAACAAATGAAATAATATATCAAAAGTCATATGTTGGGTCATGGCCCCACTCACACCCAAACAAGTCCTTATTTATCAATTATTTTATCTCATTCCTATATCATCTTCCCATTTCAAATATCATTCCATATTTTATGTTCACATATCATAACATTTATGTAATGTATTACTTATATCCATATAATAGAATAATCAACTCAATATTGTCATATTAACTTTAAAAACTAAATGTTTATTATACAAATATTTATTTTTAATTTCTGTGAGAAATTAATAAATCAACCACAACTTATGTTAACAAAAAATCATTCCCTTTTTAAAAAAAATTCACATTCATCAAGTCACCCATCATAAAAATATAGAATACATAGGTATGGAATTCACATATTAACTTAAAAAATTCTATTTGATAATTTGATCTAAATAAACAACCTTAAGTTACAATATATCATTTCTAATTACATGTGAGAAAAGTAAATAACTAAAACCATTTTTCAAACCCATATAAAAAATTCAAATTATTTCTAACTACTTTTATTTTAATCTATTATTTATTTAATAATTTATTTAATTAAACCAAAGGTGTAAGTGAAAAAACTAACTTTTCACCCCTGGACTTAATGAGTGACTACATCACTAAGAGATATATATTTCATTATGACTTAGAGAGAAAAACTATCATAGATATAGTAATTTATGAAAATTTATTCATCTAATTCTAGACACCTGGTCTACCCTAATAAGAATAATGAGTGACAACCTTATTGGGAGGTTAAAACATTATTATATTTTTGGTGAATTTTTTTATTTTACATATTTTCCTAGATGTGTTTATTTATAAAAATATAAACATCTCTGATACCTATTTAGATATAATTTCTAGTAATTTATCCTATAGGTTTATTGAATGGATCTATAATCAGGAAGTCTAATAAAATTTATTCGTTGGTCAGAATATTCATCTCAATCATATTTACCTATATTATTTTATTTTAAAAAACACAGGATCCTAGGATACCCATTTATGTTTGGTCCTCAAAACATCGCATGAAAAAAATTTAATCACATGAGATTTTAAAGGCCATCAACATAAAAATAAATCAAATAATCTCCCTCAATTCCACCCAAGGAATCAAATTATTTATAAAAACTTCAAAAAAACATTCAAAATTAGATGAAATAAGAAAAATTAGTCAAACAATCCTAAATAAAATGAAATAAAAAATATATATCAAATTTCAATACTTACCTTTTCCTCATAATTATGTTGAAAATGTTATATAATGATAAAAAATTTGATAGTGAATTAAAATGATGGTATTGAGAAAAAGTGATGATAAAAGAAAATGGAGAGGGAAAGTGAGAGAGAAAAAGTAGAGGTGAGATCACCATCTAGAATTCCTCAAAGAAGAAAGGAGGGGGAGTGGGGGGATCCCTCTCCCCATTGATCTAACATTAATTAATATATATTTTTATTCTGAATGGGTGAGTGGTGGGAATACATTTAATATACCATTTCTCTTATTTTAAGGACATATTTTATTTTTTTTCTTTAATATATATATATTTATGTAAAAAATAGTAATATATACATATGTGTGTTAATAATTCTTACTTAAATCATATAACCTCAAAAAATTAAATTTTATTTTAATAAATTATAGTTTTATGCTTAAACACTTAAACTTAATTATTGATAATTCTAATTATACCTTAAAATTTCAACATCACTTGGAAAAGGTTTAGCCATATCAAAAACTTAGTGAAAATCTAAATGTAATTCCCATATCCTTGGATTGAACCACATGCCTGATATAAAAAATGACACACTACCACAGGAAATCCCCATATACTAGAAGTTTCTAACTAATGGAGAGGGTATAAACCATATCATGGGGAGTCTAAGACCTCATTATCACATCTAATAAAAAAAATAAAAAGATAAACACTTAATAAATATTACCTCAAAGTATGCATATGGAATCACAGTGAAAAACCAACCTTAAAAATGATAGAATAGAGTAATAAAAATCAAACCCATATCATTTCATATATTTATATATAGATAGGGTAATCACCTAGTGATATGATCGTATGCATGGTATATGTAAAAAGATAAAAACAATACAAGGTGACTTCTATAAGAAATCCTTAGGCTTTGTTAAACATCCTTTTCACCTCCTCTTAAATATGCTATATATCAACCACATATCATAGGAACCTTTACCTTAACTTCATCTTAAATAATAATTTCTATATATTTACCAATGTGTGTGTGTAAGGTGTGATAATTTCTCAGTAGAACATCATAAATGTCCCCCTAAAACAATATAAAATATATTTGATTGAATGTATAGTCTCATATTACAAACAATAACACCCATTATATGTACATCCAAGTTGACTAATCATGTTACTACTAGGAAAACACAAAGCTCGAACGTACTCACTTCGACCATTACTGGTGAATCACATTGATGTATCATAACCATATATGAATCCACACCATTGTGGTACCATGACATCCGAGATGACCCACCTAGATAATAATATGCATTTGACTCATGGGTGATGCACAACTCAAATAATATATTAGTAAGGATCATGGTGTTTAGTTGGATCTTTTTTTTTGAGATTTTAAACAATGATTTGGGTTAGGATGTCATGGTATGTTCACAGATTTTATATGGGAAAAATATCACAAACATAACTTCTACTTAACAACTTTAGGGTTATTTTAGCCTCATGTGGGTTATATATATGTCCATTATGGCATGTTATGTATAGTTTATGAACTGTATGGTTGTTTTTGAATTAAATTTTTATAGTATTTAATCGTCATATTGTTTCCAATATTTATAGAATTGTTTAGGTAAAACATGTATCTTTGACATAAAAGTACCCTCATTGGAAAATATGTTTATGTTTTTCACTTGTCCCATGCCTGTAGAGGTCATAAATCTTTTTTAGAATGATCCTTTGATAACATAGTTTAGTTTTAAAGAGTTTAAATCATATCCCTATTAATAATTAGTCATCCCTTGGAATTTATTAAATATTTTTGTGATTAGAAGGTATTCTTGAGGTGTTTTGGAAATCTAGTTTAGGTACTTATTAGGTATTTAATAAGTTTGGGTGAGACAAAACCACCTTGAGTGGGGGGGGGGGTGAATGAGTGGTTTCCTAAACACCGACTCTCAAATTATTTTTCCTATCACCAGTTAGTGTGAAGGATAAAGATGAAACAATGTGATGACATGAGATAGATAGAAAGAAAGAGAATTCACACAATATAATAATTTTTATATGGTCCACTTACTCTTATTATCGAGTGAATAATCCATTGTATCCAATGGTTGTGATATTATTATACATGTTCTTATCTTATTATCAACAAGAATAAGGCATAAAAGTAGTAATATAGTCCTAAACTTCCCTTACAAGAAATATCTTAATGAGCGTCAATAATTTAATTGATCTCACATATCCTACTTATGTTCCATAAGAAATTGGATAAAGTGTGTACCCTTATAATTATCCTTAATCCTAACTAAAATATCATTTGAATGATCTATAGAATGTATGGATGATTATATCAAAGTCTCATCATAATTTTCTCTAGGAGAGTCACCTTATAATTATAGACCTTATAAGAATCACAACATGATTCCCTGAGTTATGGTGCGATCTTTATATTAAAAAATCTCAACCTATATCTCTTTCTAAAAAACACAAAAGATCTATAAATGATTCCCCATATATTTAGTGTGACCAGGTATGTTATGAAATAATATTTTTATATATTCATATCTATGGTAGACATGTTATATCTTGGCACAATGCATTATAGCATGAGGGATCAGTCCTTTATGAAAAATATATATGAAATTATTATAGTTTGATGTTTTATAGCATGAACAAACACTAATTTGACATGGTATCTGGTTTTAAGCATAATAGTACTTAGACCCCACATATAGTCCCACACCAAATTTTTTTGGTTCATCATCTTAGCCCGGGCCTAGACCCTATGGTTCCCCAGAAGCTTCTTCATGGCACAACATGGGTAGGTTATGGCATGACTCCTTATATAAAAGTAGATTTATCCTATAATTCAATAAATCATTGTAATATATGGTTCCCTTCATGCCATGATTTCCTTCCTCTCAATAAATCATTATTTTTTTCATTATACTCATCTCAAATTGGCCTCTCACTCATTAATGAGCATGTTTTTAAAAAATACAACATGGATTCACCTTCCAAAGTCAAGAATAAATTTTCTTGATAAACAAGTTATAGAATGATACCAATGTGAAATTTATCTAAATAACATACCATAGGATAAAATTATGTTTTTATAATTCTTAAACTCTTGATGTAAAGATCAATTCTATATTGGCCATGTCTTAATTAAGATAAACTGACACTTTTTCCATTCTCATCCTGAGATATCTTTAAATTGAACACTTATAAACTTATCCAATCATTAAAGGATCTTTACTATCACCCTCAGGGGTACTTAAATCCCCTTATGATTTATTGGAAACTTGTGAAACAATATATGAGATCTCTTCTAAAAATAAGCTACTAACACATTTTATATCTCTCTGTAAGGAAAAATATTTCTCTTATCTTGTCACCCTTAATCATTACCTATGAAAAGAAAATATATTCCCTCCATCTTTTCAATAATTACTAATTTTTATTCCCTACCTTTTAAAAAAATGGAAATAAATAAAAGTGGGAAAATAAAATAGAAAACTTATAGAGATTTTATGAGGGAAATCACACTAGTAATGAAAACAACTTCAATGTTGGAGTTTTAACATAGGTTATTTAATAACTAATGTTAAAAATATTTTTCATATTTCTTATAGAAATAAACCACATGAAAAAAAATTTAGGGGTGCTTTTAACATAAATTATTTAATAAATAATGTTAAAAATCATCTTTTACCATCAATTATTATATAAATGATGTGAAAAATATTTGGAATGGGAGTTTTAATATTTGTTATTAAAATAACCAATATTGAAATTAAAATTCCAAAATATATAAAAATAATGTTTCATTTTTTTCATAATGTGCCTTTTAATTTTAACATCCCGCCTAAAATTTATAATGATGTAAATTTTTTTCCAAGGGTCTTATATAAGTTTTTACACTCCATATTTACTCATTTCAGATCTAAACCTCCTTCAATTTAGATCTTCCTTATGCAGGTTCTTCAAAAATTATTTCACATGGTATTTATAAGTATCATATGATTATTTTATTTATTTCTTATTAATTTTATTAATCGATATTATTGTTAACGATTCTTTATTTTTACGATGAAGAATACTTATTTGGATTGTGTAAAAATGAAAAGCTTCCACATGAGATTCACAAGATGAATTTTAAAATTCCTTAAAAATTACAGCTTTAGATGCCTCACTAAATCATTACTCAAAATAAAATTAAGTCGAATGACTCTAAAACAAGGATAAAAATTAGTTATAATATTTAAAATTCAATTTTATGATTTCTTTTATTTTTTAAAATTTTCTAAGTTTATTGATTTAATTTTCATCCATGGTAGTAATCAACATTTAATATTTAAAAAAATAATTTTAAAATATATATTCTTATAAATAAAATTGAAAGACCGTTTTGACATCATTTTTTTATAAATGATGTTGAAAATGGATTCTAACATTGATTATTTAAAAAAACCAACATCAAAAAGTGACTTTATGTTGGAACCAAGGCCATTCATTACTGAAAATGGAGTTCGGTTTGTGTTTGTTGTCAATCCACACTAGGTTGATCAAGTTTTGAATTTGTTTTTGTCAATAATTACATGGATGATCCGAGAGTTTTCAAAGAAATGTATCTTACAGTTCAAGTAGGTTACAATATTGAAGGTGGCGTCGTTTCCTAGTGTTTTAAAATTTTTGGGTCAAAAAATAGGAGAATGGAGAAAAGTGAATTTGGAAAAGGGATTTGGGAGCAATATTGAATGTGGTTTGGTATCTTGTACGCAAGTCAAGTTTAGGGATCATTGCATCAAGATATGGAAAAGGAAAAAAATGTGTGAGAGATTGAAGAATGTGCGTGAAAGACGAGGTTGCGTGGAAGAGCCTTTCACGCCAAATACGATGTCAGAAGGGGTTTTTCATTCCTGGAGAGAATATTTCATGATGTGTCAAGGACTTACATGTAAGGTCACTGAGGCCTATAAATAAGAATCCACCCCTATAAATATTCATAACTTTTCGATGAAGATCGGGTTCCTGTGCCGCATGAATGTCTTGTGCACAAAAGAGAAGTAGAGAGAGAAACTTGTGTGAAAAGAGTTTATTTAGTCTCAAAAGTCCAAGTGAACCTTTTGGTTTTGATGCATGAAAAATAATAAGTGCGCAAAAAATTAGGGTTGCACGAAATCCATCTTGCATGAAAAATATGAAATCTTGCACGTATGGGGAAGGTGTTGCATGCAAGTGCTAGTGTGTGCTTATAGTAAGCTTTAAACATACAACTTGTTTGATTAGTGATTTCAAGTGCATCAATTCAGTACTTTGATGCAAGTAGTGCCTCATGATGGATAGAGACAAAGACTTCAATTCCAATCTATTGAAGATACCTTTATGTTGATAAACTAAGTAAGACTTTACCCACAACAGTGAGCAAGGGGGTGTCGATGGAAGTGTTTTGAGGGAAACAATGTGCTATCCTTAAAACATTATAAATTTAGTGTTCCTGACATAGTGTGACTATATAAAAACTCTTTTAATCCATAACTAGTAAAGATTAGTGGAATTTTGTATGATCGAAAACTTTCCGGCATATGCTCCTTAGACTATCCCTTAGTGGTGAACCAAGTAAAATTACTATGTCATCTCTTTTCATGTGATTGTTTGTTTTCGGCACATTTTTATCAGACATTTTTAATAGGTTCCTACCAACATGGGAACAAGATCCATCAGTTTAAAAGAAAAATTTGACACCCAGATTTAATCCTCACCTCTCAAGGTGTTCTGCGGTCTTATAAGTGGTATCAGAGGGTAAAGGTTGTTGGTGTTAAATATATCCTTCTTTTCTATCATGGAGAATGTAGTGAATGTCAGGGGAGTACCCTTATTTGATGGAAGTAGCTTTTAGATCTGGAAGAATATGATGAGATCTCATTTAATATCTCTTGGAATAGAATTTCATTTTTTTCTACTATATAAAGAATATGTTTCACTGATCCTACAAGGATATCTTTGACTGATTTAGATAGAAAAATGATTGATGCAGATGCTAAAGAAAAAAAATTCCCTCACTACTACTATTTATGATTAGATCTACTTGAAGGTAATGAGTTTCAACTTAGAAAATACTATGTCATAAAAACTTTAAAATATTAATGAACTAGACAATATAGTGAAGGAGGAGAAACTCCATGTTTTTTATAATAATATTGATGATCTAAATATTAATCCTCATGAAAATGAAGATTACTTCTCCAATATAATTACTGAAGTTATAGGATAAATTCAAGGGCTTGGTGAATAGATCGAAGATATAGATATTGTAAAGAAGATTTTGAGAAGGCTTCAACCTCTCTAAAATCCGAAAGTGTCAGCCCTTGAGGAAAGGGACTTTTCTAAACTTTAATTGGATGATCTACTAAGTAGTATAGTCACCTATGAAATGAGATTCAATCCAGATGATGTGAAGACACATGTTTTCAAGGAAATGGAATTTAAATCCATTGAAAAAATCAATAATTTAGGAGATAGTGTTAATGAATAAAATGAAGAAGATGGATTCCTTTCTCTATTTTCCAATAAATTCAAGATTGGAAAAGGGAGATTCTAAGGAAATATTCCCTTTGCATGTTTTTTTTGTGGTATATTTGGGAACATTGCTTTTTAGTCCTCAAGGAGGTTCCATGATGATGAAGGTGAAAATGGAAACTCATAGAAGCTTAAGAAAAGGTTTTCTCAAAATGGAAAATTCAAATACGAAAAGAAACTATAGAAAAAGAGTTTTTTTGTGAAGAAGATGATAATGATAATGAATTATTTGAGGAAGAAGAACCAAAGTTTAAATATGGAAACCAAGCATCTATGATGACTACTATTGAGAAGTCGGAACCATCAAAAGATAAATGTAGAGATCATTAGTTGAGTGATGATACTGATCTAAAGTTACAACATAAGGATTATCTTATTAATCTTGAGAATCAAATTAAATGATTAAAAAATAGAGATAAATTGTGGAAGAATCATCAGAATATGTTGATTAGCTTGAAGATGAAATTGAATGACTAGAAGAAGTAGTGAAAGTACATGCAACAACCCTTGAAAGCATATAAGATGTAGTGGAACTAAAGCTGAGAATTGAAGAATAGAAAAAGGTCATCAATGACCTCACCTCCAAACTATAATATAAGTCCAAGACTGTTGAGGGTCTTTAATAAGAAGTTGTTACTCTTAGGAGTAAAATTGAAATCCAATAAATTTCAAAAGAAACAAAGAAGAAAATACAGTTCGGAAGGTTATCAAATACTGAGCTACTTAAGATAGAAAAAAATAGTTTTGATGGAGTTAAAAATATTTTGAGTGATCAAATAACCTCATGCATGTGAAATAATTGAATCGACTATGATGTCAAAACATCAAATGCTACAAATAATGTGGGTTAGAATAAAGGAAAGATGAAAGTTGGACATATTGAAAAGTCACATGAAGTGCTAAAAAATAAACCCTTAATTCAAACTAAAAGAATAACTGAAAACCCATCCCATGAATCTAGAAATGATATGTAGCCAAACTATTTTCCTAAGGAAGGATAAATGTGGAGGAATCAAACTGAGAATACATTTCCACTTATGAAGTGTCAATTTTGTGGCAATCTGGGCCATACCATGTCATATTGCGAAGAGGTAAGGATCTATTTGAATGGGGAAGATCTAGGAGTTCAAAAATGGAGAAAAAAATTCATATCCTACTTATTATATAAGAAATAATTTCTATGAATATTGTTTTAATTATTCTAAATTTGTCCATAAATCTATGTATTATAGGCAGATGAATGATAGGATAAATTCATAAAAAACGTAGAGAATTTCAATATTCACCAACCAGATTGTGTTGCTATTAAAAACATGTTTCCTCCTTTGTAATAAGAGTATGAATATAAGGAAACTATCCATGAAGAAAAGATATCTGAAATTCCATCCCTATCCTCCACTCGATCTAATATTTCTTGGAAGGAAAAGGTGAAAAATGAAAAATCCAACCTTATAGAAGTAGCTCTCAAAGCTACAAAGAACAAAAACACTTGGATTATTGATAGTGGGTGATCATCCCATATGAAAGGAAATGTAGACCTATGAAATAATTTTAAGAAAAATGTTGATGGAACAATAATGTTCAATAATGATGGTGCTTTGAAGATAAAAGATTGTGGAAGTACTGATCTAGCTAATGGAGAGATGAAGAAAACTGAAGTTCATTATGTAGATGGTCTACATCAAAATATACTCAGTGTGAGTCAACTCTGTGACTCAGGTATTATAGTGATGTTCAATCAAAATAGGTGCACTATAAAAGGGAAGATATGGAATTATCTCATGAAATGTTGAAGAACAAATGGAAACTTATACAAAGTAGATAGCATAGATAATATTTTCTACCTAATTGTTGAATAAGAAAATGACTTGTGGCACCGAAGGTTGGGAAACATTAATAAATAGTACATGTAAAAGATATATAATATGAAGATAGTCAGGGATATCCTCAATATGAAGCATGAATGAGAAAATACTTGTGATTCATGCATACGAGGAAAGTTGATCTGCAGTTCATATCAGTTGAAGAAGAAAAGAGAATCAGATATTATCGATATCATCCATACAGATATATATGGACTGATAAATGTTGTTGGAACACATGTATAGAGTTAATTTGTTCTTTTTATTGATTATTATAGTATAATGAATTGTGTTACGGTTATACACAGGAAATGAAAAGTGCTTGATTGCAAGAAAACTTATCACCGAATCAATAAGAATGATACTAGATGGAAAATCAATGTTCTGCGGTTTGACAATAGAGGTGAATACACATCCATTGAGTTTGAAAATTACCTAGAGAATCATGGAATACAATATGAGGTGGCTTCTATGAGAACCCCATAGAAAAATAGAGTTGTTGAGTGCAGGAATTGACAGGTGAACAATATGGCTAGAATAATGCTGATTGAGAGTTGTATCCCTCAACATTACTGGAAAGAGGTCCTTCAACTAGTCATGTATATTAAAAATTGAATAGGGATTTATATGGGTAAAACCAAGACACCATATGAGTTGTTTCATGGAATTAATACCTATTTAATGTATTTCCATGTTTTTAGAAGTAAATTTTTTATTAGAAACAAAGGAGGAAACCATGGCTGGAGAGAATTATACCAAACCTCACAAGAGAAATACAAGAGAAGAAATTTATTAGTCCAACATCATTGAGGATTAGAATACACCCAAACAAACAAGTATAATGAATAATAATTCACAATATAAATTCCTATCAGTTTAGGAACTATCCTCATTTGAAGAAGCTACAAAGGATGCATCACGGGTTAAATCCATGAATGAAGAGTTGAACAATATCAATAAGAACCAAACATGGGATCTAGTCAAGAGACCATAAGTAAACAATGTTATTGGTACAAAGTGTATCTTTAAAAATAAATATAATGATCATGGAAATTTGATTATAAATAAGGCATGAATGGTTTGTAAAGGATATTCACATATTGAAGGTGTTTATGTTGAAGAAACATTTTATCTGGTGGCTATACTAGAGTCAATTAGACTTTTTATTTCCATGGAAATTGAGAGAACATACAAAGTGTATCAAATGAATGTCAAAATATCTTTCTTAAATGGTGTTATTTAAGAATAAGTCTACATAGAACAACTAGCGGGTTTTCTACTTGGTAATAATGAGATGAAGGTTAATAGATTAAAGAATCTATCTATGAATTAAAACAGGAACCGAGGGCATGGTATTATCTACTAGACTCTAATCTAAAGAAGCTTAAATTTAAAATAAGAGTGGATCAAAATCTCTATGTGAATAATTCTTAGAAAGACTAGTTTATGGTTCAAGTGTATGTAGATGATATCATATTTTTTGGCAGCAGGTAGGGGTCAATGGATGAATTTTCCAATCACATGAAATCAGAAAATGAAATTTCTATGATTGGTGAACTCATGTACTTCTTGGGGTTACAAGTGAATTAGAGTAAAGACTACATATTCATTTATTATGAATATTATGCAAGATATTTGATGAATAAGTTCAATATGCATGACTCCAAACCAATACCGACTCCGATTGTGATTTGAAAAAAACATAAAAAGCATGAGGATGAGACATCTGTAGATCCCACAATGTATAGGAGAATCATTAGAAGCTTATTGTACCTAACATTGACATGACCAGATATTGTATTTTCAACATGTTTAGTGGCCCACTTTCAGAGTAATCCAAAGGAAGAAAATATGGAATCCATGAAAAGAATCATGAGATACATTCATTGTAATGATAATTATGGCTTATACTTTACTTCTGGAATAGATAGTGAACTATTGGTGTTTTCTTGATACTAAATGGGTTGGAGATGTGGTAAAAAGAAATTCCAAAAGTGGTGGAGAATTCTTCATTGGAATAAAATGTGTCGGATGGTTAAGTAAGAAAAAATAAATCACTTATCTTAGCACTGCTAAGGATGAGTATATATCTACTACAAAGGCATGTACTCAACTACTGTGGATGAAGAAACAACTGATGGATATTGGTGATGAGGTGAAAAAACCAATGGTGATTCACCATGATAATAAGAGAATAATCAATATCATGAAGAATCCTATACAGAATTATCATATGAAACACATTTAAATCATATATCACTTTATCAAGGAAAAGTTTGAACAATACATGATTAAAATAGATCATGTTGGAACTGATGATCAAGTGGTTGACATACTGACCAAGCCATTGGAAATGGTTGTTTTTGAGAACATCGGTTGAAACTCGGTGTTCAACCACTTACCAATGCATGAGGAGGTTACAGGTTTCTCCCCTCTCCCCAGTTGAATTAACTGTCTTAATCTATTTGTGGAAGTGATGCAGTTTTATGGGGGAGATGCGATCCAGGGGTATGATTTCTGATCTAGAAGTGAAAATCAGGTTCTTTTGGGTTTTTCCAAATGGGAAGAATGGATAAATTCAATGGTACAAAGAAGTAAATATGTAGAATAGATAAATTCAAAAATGTTAAAAAGGGGGATAATGATGAGTTTCGAAGGTAGAAAATGAATAAGGATAAAACAATTTGCTGTTATGAGGAAACAATTAAGTATTCCAAAACAAGAGAAGCATTCAAAAACATCAGAACCCAATTCATGCTTCCCCACTTGTTTTCTACACCGAGAATTGCTTATACAGACTTCAAGTGTTGTATGAGTTCATTCTTTCATATTAGGTTTTTATAGTTGTTGGTGCTCTATTGAATTTATCTAGAGATTTCCAACAAACCCAAATGGGGATATTATTGGAACCAAGGATGTTCATTACTGAAAATGGAGTTTGGTTCATGTTTGTTGTCAATTCGCACTGGGTTGATCAAGGTTTTCAATTTTTTGTTTTTAATCCTTAAATGGAAGATCTTGGAGTTTTCAATGAATTGGACCTTATAGTTCAATTAGGAAAAAATATTGAAGGTGGCATCATTTCCCAGTTTTTTCCAAATTTTTGGGTCAAAAAATTAAAGAATAGAGAAAAGTGAATTTGTAAAAGGGAGTTTCATGCAAGATTGAAGGTGGTTTTTAATATTTTTCACAAGTAATTTTTATGAATCATTGCATCAAAATATCGAAAAGGAAAAAAATTCATGAAATATTGAATAATGTGCATGAAATATGAGGTTTCACAGAAGAGCCTTTCACACAAATGTGAGGTCCAAAGGGGTTTTGCATGCACAAAGAGAATATTTCATGAAACATCATGTAATTACATGTAGGGTCATTGATTCATATAAATATGTGTATACCACTCTCAAGATTTAGATTTTTTCAACGAATATTGGGTTCCACTACCGCATGAAAGACTTGTGCGCAGAAGAGAAGTAGAGAGTGAAACATGCACACAAAGTGTTACTTTAGTCTAAAAAGACCAAGTGAACCTTTTGGTGTGGATGCATTAAAAATAAGGAGTGTTTGAATGAGAAGGGTTTCATTAAATCCAAATTTCATAAAAAATCTAAAATCGTGTGTGCAAGGGGCAGGTGCTGCATGCAAGTGCTAGTGTGTGCTTCTAGTAAGATTTAAACATCCAACTTGTTTGATTAACGCTTTCAAGTGAATCAATCCATGACTTCATTGAAAGTAGTTTCTAATGATGGAAAGATACAAAGACTTCAATTCTAATTTATTTAATAGACCTTCAAGTCAACAAACTGAGTAAGACTTCACCCACAGTAGTGAGCAAGGGGGAGTCGATAGAAGTGTTTTGAGGGACGCAATGTGCTATCCCTAAAAAATTGTAAAGGAAGCATTCATGAAAAAATTGACCATGTTAAAGCTGTTATTTTATACAACTAGTGAATATTAGTGGACTTTGGTATGACCAATAACCAATTGATGTATTCTCCTTGGACTAGCACTTAATGGTGAACCAAGTAAAATTGTTGTGTCATCTATTTTCATCTGATTGTTTGTTTTATGCACATTATCATTAGATAGGTTTAATAGGTTCCTATAAATATGAAAAAAGTATAAATCAGTTTAAAAGTAAAATTTAACACCCTGATTCCCCCCTCCCCTCTCAGGGTGTTCTGGGCTCCTATACTTTTAATGCAGATTAAAAGAAAACTGATTTTGAAAGTGTTTATTTTTTTTAAAATAATGATTTTAACGAATTTTTTCAGAAACTAAAATTAAAAATATATTTAAAAAATCACTTTTAATAATATATCCTAGGTAAATGATGTTAAAAACCAAAAATAATGACATAAAACCCAATTTGTTTACTACTTTCACTCCCAACAACACTCTTACAAGCTAGAAAACAACCTTAGTTAGAGGATTTTTCAGGATATCTACCACTTAATCCTTTATTAAAACATATTATAATTAAATATATCAATGTTACACCTTCTCCATGATTAAGTAGTACTTTATATGAAAACTTTTCAACCATTTATGTTGTATTATATTCTTTGACATGTTTATTGTTGTAACGCCCCGACCCCAGCTACCCAGAGTCGGTGCATTACTTCGTAACATTGGCATGATCATAAGAAAGATCAAATCTCGAAAGACCGATTGGTTTAGTAGCCTTGGAAAATGCCAGATATATTCATAAGTTTTACATTACATTATAAAATGAAAAACTACTACAACAACATAATGTCTCAATAGACCACACTATTATCCCCTCATAAAATCCCTGCAGGTCATTCATAACTTACTTCTTCACATCCTGGGAAAAATAAAACATAAAAAAGGGGTGAGCTCAAATGCCCAGTAAGGATAACAATATAGCGGAAAGAATAAACATTTAAGGCAATGTATAACTAAAACAAAAGCCTTTTAAATATGAACTTTCAACATGGTATGGCATAAATAAAATGAAATAATGCCATTTAATTATTCACGTGGATATTCTACTAATCGAATAATCACATGCAAAAATCAATAACCACTTTCATAATGTTGGAATGCATAATGCCAGACTATCATAACCACATAGCCAAGGCCTCGTGCCAAGACTACAAATAAGATTTTGTCAAGGCCTTGTGCCAAGACACTAGTTTGTCTCATGAGACCTACCGATGCATCGAGGAGCTATAGCGGGCTCCACCCGTCACTTATTAAGTCCAATGCATTCCCATATGAAAATGTTTAAACATAACATAAACATTCGTATTAAAACTAGCATACGAAATGTCAATAATTTCACCATAAACTATGAATGGTATAAAAATATCACACCCACAGTCAAACATATCACAAAACCTTCAATACAATATAGAAGTTTTGTATCATAATAAATCAACTTCAAATAATCTTAAAATCCATCAAAGGATGTTGACATAGATGAAATCAAAATTATTTTTAAAGAAGTATCTCCTTTTATTTTGAAATCATTTAGGATCCATATAAAATAAAACATTTTCTTTGAAAATATTCTTATAAGCTTGTATGGAAAGCTTCGACGATTTTATAACGGCGGAAAATAACCGCACCCGCCGTATAAGTTAAAAAAAACATTCTTACCTCAATTCTGTCGAAAAGGTTAAAAAGGACCTTGTTTTGAAAACGACGGAAAGATTCCTTTATAAACCTCTTATAAAAAGTAAAACAAGGGTATAAATGACTTAAACCCATATTCTTGTAAATAGTAAAAATGTTTTGAAATACATTTTTAAGAAACATGGATGTGGATAATAAAGAGATCCCAGTAGATTATTACGTATAAACAACCTCGGATAATGAAGAGATTGTGAAATAACCCTTACCTTGTACTTTTCCTTGGTTGGGGTAGGTTAACCTCCTGTATAATAGTGAAATAATTGTTACTAAATTATACAAGAATCATATACATTAATATGATATCATATATGATCTTTTAATATTGATTTGATAATAATATCTTAGTATTATCGCCGTTTCGGGTGTTAACATACTCATTTTCTTTATATGTTTTGTTACATAAGTCATGTTTGATGTATCTCATTCATATCCAGAATGATATCAAGTCCTTAAACATCATTTTTAAATCATTAAATGATAATTATACTTGAATGGATGCGATGGAGAATGAATCTCATCGCGTTCGTGGAGACGGTAGTCCGTACGTACGCACGGACGCTACTTCCATTTAATTTTTATTTTAAAAGAATCGAATCCAAATGATACATAGGTCTATTACTATTCCAGTATAATATAATATTTTATATATGTTACTTAAGTTCATTAACACCATCCTTTATACGTTCCATGTGTGGTATGAACGAGTCATATCATTTTAAAGGGGCGGTAGTCCGCACTTCCTCAAATGAAATTATCGTATGTATATACAACATGAAACGAATAATGGTATGAAATAAAATGGAATTACAGAAGCTTATATATAAAATATATATCATTAATATCATATTTAATTACAGTGCCATCATAATGGCCACCATGAGAGGCGGTAAGATGTATTTGAACAATCATCGTTTCGTGAGGCGTTAGTTTGCCATCCACAGAAACATTATGTTCATCATCCATTAGATGGAGTTGTGTGTATGTTTAGTTTGAATCCTTCTTATAAAAACATCCTAGTATATTTAGGATACTGGTGTTGTTACAAAAGAAAGGAAATAAAAAGAGTTTGGGGGTTGAAGAAGCAAAATAAATGAAAATAATTTAAGAGAAATCGTTACCTTTAATTTAGGTAACTCACTTTGGTTGGAACCAAAGGACTTGTTGAAATGCTTTCTGCCTAAGGGGAAGCTTCAAGGAGGAGGAGAGGGATGTGGGGAGCTTATTTGGGCAGAGTTTGGACGAGACAAGTGGCTTGAGAGGTGTGAGGAATGAGTAGAAGTGGTCTCCTTTTATAAGGGAGAGGAGGGGCTCTTTAGGAAAGAGTGAGAGTATTACTTTATAATATAATTATATTCGGTTTATAATGGTCCAAAAATCATTGAGGTCAAATATAAGATGACTCCTATTTTAAATAACATCAACCAATAAGAATTGGACAGGTTTTAGATAATATTTTAATCATTATAATCTTATTTATTTAAATGATTTATTAATGAGGTAAACATTGCATCATTATTGTGTCATTAATAATTTAAATTATATGATGTCTAAAAATTATAAATAAAATATCATTATGTAGGAAATCTTTTTAGATTTCTAATGAATATTTATAATCGAAAATTCAACATGTATAACCCTATGTAAAAATTGTTCTTCTAAAAGATGTAAGCTTATGTCATTTTTATTTTTATTTTAACTTTATTAATATAATGTGTCCCTACCACATACAAGTGGATCCAAGGGGTCCCCAAATTGACCCAAGGATGCCCATGGTCGGGTATGTGTCCACCAATAAGGTTAGGACACGTTTTAGGGTAATTTTGTATTATTATAATATTATTTTTTAACCCTTATTTACCGGATTTACCCTTTAACCATGGTAAATAAAATATTTACCACAGTAACTATTCAAAATGTCTAAAAATAAAAGTTACCTATTTACACAATTTGAACATCCTGATTCCAAATATGGAATCCATTTTCCTAAATTCAAAACACAGAAGTGGCCGAAATTAATTTAAAATTAATTCCCGCTGTCAAAACAAAAAGCGTGTTTTTAAGAGGTAATAACTATCAAAAGATTGACACTTGTTTATGTTCGGTTTAATTGTAAAATTATGTCCAATGACCAACATTATATTAAATGGTAAAAATATATTCTAAATATACTTTAAAACCACTCAAATTCACAATTTATCACTATTAATTATTTTGATTAAAAAAGTTGTTTTTAATTAAAATTTAGTAATTTTCACTATTCATCAAAATATAAAAGTTATCCGAAAAGTACCAAAATTTCACCCTAGGCTAATTTTGATATTCCGAATCTAAAAATGAAGTCCATTTTGAAATATAAAATATATATGATTTCAAAAAGTAGGTATTACTATTCACAACGGCTAGTTTAATTAGTTGTGGTGTGTGTTAGAACTCGAGGTTGCGTACAACACACGCTATCGCATTATTCGAAGGGAAACGTACCGTAGAAGCTTGGGGTGTTACATTCTCCCCTCCTTCAAATAATTGCGTCCTCGCAATTTCTAGGGTATTACTGCATAAAAAGACTCGGGTGGTTTTTCATCATAAGTTCCTCGGGTTCCCACGTTGCCTCTTCCATCTTATGATTTCTCCACAAAACTTTTACCAGACGCGTCGTCCGGTTTCTCAGTACTTGTTCTCTCGTATCAAGAATCTTGACGGGCTCTTCGCAATAAGACAGATCGGGTTCCAGTTCTAATTCCTCAAAGGTGAGTACATGCGTTGGGTCAGGCATGTATTTTCTCAACAGAGATACGTGGAACACATCGTGAACTTTGGAGAGACTTGGCGGCATTGCCAATCGGTAAGCTACAGCCCCAATTCGTTCTAGAATTTCGAAAGGTCCGATGTACCTGGGACTCAATTTACCTTTCTTACCAAAACGTATGACTCCCTTCCATGGAGATACCTTTAGGAAAACATGATCACCGACTTGAAATTCCAAATCCTTCCTTCGATTATCGGCATAGCTCTTCTGCCTACTTTGAGCTGCTTTGATGTGATTTTGGATTACTTTCACCTTTTCCACCGTTTCCTCCACCAGTTCTGGGCCTATAAGTTTTCTTTCACCAACGTCATCCCAACAGGTTGGTGTACGACATCTCTTTCCGTATAACGCTTCATATGGTGCCATCTGAATACTCGAATGGAAGCTATTGTTATAGGAAAATTCTACCAGAGGTAAATATTGATCCCACATACCCTGAAAGTCAAGTGAGCAAGATCTCAACATGTCTTCTAAGGTTTGAATAGTCCGTTCTGATTGTCCGTCTGTCTGAGGGTGGTAAGCAGTGCTCAAATGAAGTTCAGTATCCAGGGATTTCTGAAGACTTTTCCAGAATCTTGAAGTAAAACGGGGATCACGATCAGAAACAATCGATAGGGGTACTCCATGAAGTCTCACAACTTCATTAATGTATAGTCTTTCTAGACGTTCCAGGGGTAGATCTTCTCTTATAGCAAGAAAATGTGCTGACTTGGTAAGACGATCAACAATCACCCATATTGCATCATTCCTTCTAGGAGTCTTTGGTAGCCCCATGACAAAGTCCATCGTAACATTGTCCCATTTCCACTCTGGTATGGGAAGAGGTTTCATGACTCCTCCAGGCTGTTGCCTTCCAGCTTTCACTTGTTGACAAACCATACATCTTGACACAAAATCAGCAATCTCCCTCTTCATGTTGTCCCACCAAAAATGTTCCTTCAAATCTCAATACATTTTGGTGCTCCCAGGGTGTATAGAGAAATTGGAACTATGAGCATCATCCAGCAATTCCCTTTTTAGATCAGGTATATTGGGAACACAAAGTCTCTTCCCGAATTTCAAAATTCCATCTTCATACACAAAGTCTCTCAATCTCCCATCATTCACAGCTTTAATCTTCTTCTGAAATTCTTCATCATCGTTCTGAGAACTCTTAATCCTTTCTAGTAAAGATGGTTTGGCAACCATTTGAAAAAGCATTGATGTTTCACCTTCCCTGGTTATTCCCATGTCCATCTTCACTAGATCCATGAAAATTGGATCCCTTTCAATTCTCATCATGTTCAGAACTCCATGGTCTTTTCTGCTCAAAGCATCTGCTACTTTGTTTGCTTTCCCCGGGTGGTAGTGTATCGTGCAATCATAATCCTTGAGTAATTCAAGCCATCTCCTTTGCCTCATGTTGAGTTCTTTTTGTGAGAAAATATACTTCAAACTCTTGTGATCAGTATAAATCTCACATTTTTCACCATAGAGGTAGTTCCTCTATATCTTCAAAGCAAAGATCACTGCTGCTAACTCGAGATCATGAGTAGGATAGTTTTGTTCATGAATTTTCAACTGTCGTGATGCATAGGCAATAACTCTATCATTTTTCATAAGGACACAGCCAAGTCCTTTCTTCGATGCATCACTATAAATAACGAACCCATCATTCCCCGATGGTAAAGTCAATATAGGAGCATTGACTAATCTTCTCTTCAGTTCTTCGAAACATTCTTCACACTCTTTTGTCCAAACAAATTTAACCCCTTTACGTGTGAGCTTCGTTAATGGGTTAGCCAATCGGGCAAAATTCTGGACGAAACGTCGATAATAACCTGCCAAACCAATAAAACTGCGTACCTCAGTTATACTCGTAGGTGCTGGCCATTCTTGGATTGCTTTGGTCTTAGAAGGATCAACAGAGATTCCATCTTTAGAGACAATATGGCCAAGAAAAGAAATCTCCTGAAGCCAGAATTCGCACTTGCTAAACTTCCCATATAATTCATGCCTCCTCAGAGTCTTCAAGATAATGCGCAAGTGATTTTCATGATCTTCGTAGGTTTTGGAGTATACCAAGATATCATCAATAAATACCACCACAAATTCATCGAGATACTCCTTGAAAACTCTATTCATCAGATCCATGAACACAGAGGGTGAATTAGTCAATCCAAACGGCATTACAGTAAACTCGTAATGCCCGTACCTGGTTCGAAATGCTGTCTTAGGAATGTCTTCCTTCTTCACACACAACTGATGGTATCCAGATCGAAGGTCAATCTTTGAAAAGTATTGAGCTCCATGCAGTTGGTCAAATAAATCATCAATACGAGGTAGGGGATACTTGTTCTTTATTGTTATAGCATTGATCTCCCTGTAGTCGATACATAACCTCATAGATCCATCTTTCTTTTTAACAAAAAGAACAGGGGCTCCCCATGGAGAAACACTAGGGCGAATAAATCCCTTATTACTCAATTCCTATAGTTGTTTCTTTAGTTCGACTAACTCTACAGTGGCCATTCTATAAGGGGTCTTCGATATAGGCCTTGATCCAGGAATCAAATCAATAGAAAACTCAACTTCTCGTTCTGGAGGATGTCCAGGTAAATCTTCCGGAAATACATCTACAAATTCTTTCACAACAGGTACATCCTCTATTTGAACATTCCTTTCCTCACTGACAGTTATTTCATTCTCTTCCTCCCCAATAATTGAATTAAGTTGAGCTGTTGGGGGTGGATCTAAATAAGAATTAGGTGGTGACGATTCTGCTCTAAAAATAAGGTGCTCCTTATCATTATCATCAAGAATCGTAACCTCTTTCTTCTTACAATAAATCTTCGCATCATAGTCCGAAAGCCAGTCCATACCGAGGATTATATCAAACTCAATCATAGGTATGACGATGAAATCAGCAGATAAAGAAAATTTATGTGCTCTAATGGGGACTGATTCACAAAACTTTGTTGCAACGATACTTCCCTTAGGAGTTTTAACAGACAACTCCCTTATTAAATCAAATTGGAAATATCTAATTTTCTTAGCAAACTGGGAAGATATGAAACAATGCGATGATCCAGAATCAAATAATGCATTTGCTAAACTTGAGGAAACCATTAAATTACCTGGCACCACGTCTTTCGGAGCTTCTACCTCAGCAGTAGTGATAGCATAAGCCTGGCCTTGATCCCTTGGCCTTTTCTGAGGTAAGTTCTCCTGACGCTTAGGGCATGCATTTGCATAATGCCCCATCTCCCTGCAATTGTAGCACTGAACATTGGTAGCTTCCTTCTTCCTCTTGCAATCATGATCTTGGTGGCCTTTTTCACCACACTTGTAACAGACTCCCATTCCCTTCAAGCAAGTACCAGGATGTTTCTTCCCGCATTTACCACAAGATGGATATTCAACCTTTCCCTTCTTCCCCTTATTTCCATTCCCAGATTGATCAGCAGGTCTCTTATTCTCTTTCTTTGCTTTAAAGTCATAAGACTTAGAGAATTCCTTTTCGGTTTTGATAGCACATGAACAATGTCTTCGTACGATGAAAAGGATTGTGAGACTAATGCTCGACGGAGAAATGGTTTTAACCCATCAAAGAAACGATCAATCTTACTTCTTGGGTTGCGTATATAATCTCCAGCATACCTCGCTAACCTTGTAAAGTTAGCCTCATAATTTGTGACATTATCATCCTCCTTTTGTCTCAGACTTAGAAATTGCCTTTCCATATCCGCTCGATGGTTGCGAGGGAAGTATTTTTCTAAAAACAGATCTTTGAACTCCCTCCATTCCATATTTGATACTTCATCATCTTCCTTCATGTTTTGAATCAATGACCACCATTGATCAGCATCTCTAGTGAGGCGGTAAACTGCCATGATAACTTTTTCCCTTTCACTGCTCCCCAAAGCCTGAAATATTTTCTCTAGGGAAAATATCCATTGCTCAGCTACTAATGGATTTGTATTCCCGTTGAAAGTTGGTGGTTGTTGTCTCATGAATCGATCTAACATTGATCCTCCACGTTGCGGATCAGGGTGCTCCATACGGGTAAGGTTATTATTCATAACCTGAGTAAGTTGTCCCAGTATGGTGATTAGCTGATCGGCACCAGTTTCATCACCAGCCCCACTATAATTATCTTGAGCAGGAGGGAAATCCCTACATGGAGTGCGTGCATTGATACGGTTTCTATTTCTTCCACTAGGCGCCATTTCTAAACAATGGCATAAACTAGATCAGTTTATGAATCAAAATACATAATCCCATACTTATAAAACACTAAACATAAATTGAACTATCTATGGATATAATCCATAATCATAAATATGTTTTCTTTGAGGAAGTATATACTCATAAACCCTTCATAATGATTTGTAAAGAAAGTGAGAGTTATCCTAAGCATATCCCCCGGGAGTGTCGTAACCAAGAGTGCAGCAAGGCCCGTTGTCGTGCACCAGTTCCCGTTCGAGTCTAGCTCAAAGCGGTGTTTTCGTGTTTTACCCCTAGGTACATCTGTGCCAGAGCCGCCTCTACCTGCTCGTATCCAGACAGGGATGTATTGCTCGGAAAACTCACAAAGTCTCTACAATACCAAAATTCTAGGAAGTTCTTCTATACTAATCCTCAAAGTTCATCTTAGGTCTATGTGCTCTAATCAGAGTTTATCTAAATCTAGCTTCCAAGGTTTGTACTAAACTTCCTCTGATACCAACTGTAACGCCCCGACCCCAGCTACCCAGAGTCGGTGCATTACTTCGTAACATTGGCATGATCATAAGAAAGATCAAATCTCGAAAGACCGATTGGTTTAGTAGCCTTGGAAAATGCCAGATATATTCATAAGTTTTACATTACATTATAAAATGAAAAACTACTACAACAACATAATGTCTCAATAGACCACACTATTATCCCCTCATAAAATCCCTGCAGGTCATTCATAACTTACTTCTTC
Organism: Viscum album; assembly: GCA_963277665.1. Classification (NCBI taxonomy): domain Eukaryota; kingdom Viridiplantae; phylum Streptophyta; class Magnoliopsida; order Santalales; family Viscaceae; genus Viscum; species Viscum album. Next base: position 591,184,222 of record OY728142.1, on the reverse strand, counting down.
ACATCCTGGGAAAAATAAAACATAAAAAAGGGGTGAGCTCAAATGCCCAGTAAGGATAACAATATAGCGGAAAGAATAAACATTTAAGGCAATGTATAACTAAAACAAAAGCCTTTTAAATATGAACTTTCAACATGGTATGGCATAAATAAAATGAAATAATGCCATTTAATTATTCACATGGATATTCTACTAATCGAATAATCACATGCAAAAATCAATAACCACTTTCATAATGTTGGAATGCATAATGCCAGACTATCATAACCACATAGCTAAGGCCTCGTGCCAAGACTACAAATAAGATTTTGTCAAGGCCTTGTGCCAAGACACTAGTTTGTCTCATGAGACCTACCGATGCATCGAGGAGCTATAGCGGGCTCCACCCGTCACTTATTAAGTCCAATGCATTCCCATATGAAAAGGTTTAAACATAACATAAACATTCGTATTAAAACTAGCATACGAAATGTCAATAATTTCACCATAAACTATGAATGGTATAAAAATAGCACACCCACAGTCAAACATATCACAAAACCTTCAATACAATATAGAAGTTTTGTATCATAATAAATCAACTTCAAATAATCTTAAAATCCATCAAAGGATGTTGACATAGATGAAATCAAAATTATTTTTAAAGAAGTATCTCCTTTTATTTTGAAATCATTTAGGATCCATATAAAATAAAACATTTTCTTTGAAAATATTCTTATAAGCTTGTATGGAAAGCTTCGACGATTTTATAACGGCGGAAAATAACCGCACCCGCCGTATAAGTTAAAAAAAACATTCTTACCTCAATTCTGTCGAAAAGGTTAAAAAGGACCTTGTTTTGAAAACGACGGAAAGATTCCTTTATAAACCTCTTATAAAAAGTCAAACAAGGGTATAAATGACTTAAACCCATATTCTTGTAAATAGTAAAAATGTTTTGAAATACATTTTTAAGAAACATGGATGTGGATGATAAAGAGATCCCAGTAGATTATTACGTATAAACAACCTCGGATAATGAAGAGATTGTGAAATAACCCTTACCTTGTACTTTTCCTTGGTTGGGGTAGGTTAACCTCCTGTATAATAGTGAAATAATTGTTACTAAATTATACAAGAATCATATACATTAATATGATATCATATATGATCTTTTAATATTGATTTGATAATAATATCTTAGTATTATCGCCGTTTCGGGTGTTAACATACTCATTTTCTTTATATGTTTTGTTACATAAGTCATGTTTGATGTATCTCATTCATATCCAGAATGATATCAAGTCCTTAAACATCATTTTTAAATCATTAAATGATAATTATACTTGAATGGATACGATGGAGAATGAATCTCATCGCGTTCGTGGAGACGGTAGTCCGTACGTACGCACGGACGCTACTTCCATTTAATTTTTATTTTAAAAGAATCGAATCCAAATGATACATAGGTCTATTACTATTCCAGTATAATATAATATTTTATATATGTTACTTAAGTTCATTAACACCATCCTTTATACGTTCCATGTGTGGTATGAACGAGTCATATCATTTTAAAGGGGCGGTAGTCCGCACTTCCTCAAATGAAATTATCGTATGTATATACAACATGAAACGAATAATGGTATGAAATAAAATGGAATTACAGAAGCTTATATATAAAATATATATCATTAATATCATATTTAATTACAGTGCCATCATAATGGCCACCATGAGAGGCGGTAAGATGTATTTGAACAATCATCGTTTCGTGAGGCGTTAGTTTGCCATCCACAGAAACATTATGTTCATCATCCATTAGATGGAGTTGTGTGTATGTTTAGTTTGAATCCTTCTTATAACAACATCCTAGTATATTTAGGATACTGGTGTTGTTACAAAAGAAAGGAAATAAAAAGATTTTGGGGGTTGAAGAAGCAAAATAAATGAAAATAATTTAAGAGAAATCGTTACCTTTAATTTAGGTAACTCACTTTGGTTGGAACCAAAGGACTTGTTGAAATGCTTTCTGCCTAAGGGGAAGCTTCAAGGAGGAGGAGAGGGATGTGGGGAGCTTAGTTGGGCAGAGTTTGGACGAGCCAAGTGGCTTGAGAGGTGTGAGGAATGAGTAGAAGTGGTCTCCTTTTATAAGGGAGAGGAGGGGCTCTTTAGGAAAGAGTGAGAGTATTACTTTATAATATAATTATATTCGGTTTATAACGGTCCAAAAATCATTGAGGTCAAAGATAAGATGACTCATATTGTAAATAACATCAACCAATAAGAATTGTACAGGTTTTAGATAATATTTTAATCATTATAATCTTATTTATTTAAATGATTTATTAATGAGGTAAACATTGCATCATTATTGTGTCATTAATAATTTAAATTATTTGATGTCTAAAAATTATAAATAAAATATCATTATGTAGGAAATCTTTTTAGATTTCTAATGAATATTTATAATCGAAAATTCAACATGTATAACCCTATGTAAAAATTGTTCTTCTAAAAGATGTAAGCTTATGCCATTTTTATTTTTATTTTAACTTTATTAATATAATGTGTCCCTACCACATACAAGTGGATCCAAGGGGTCCCCAAATTGACCCAAGGATGCCCATGGTCGGGTATGTGTCCACCAATAAGGTTAGGACACGTTTTAGGGTAATTTTGTATTATTATAATATTATTTTTTAACCCTTATTTACCGGATTTACCCTTTAACCATGGTAAATAAAATATTTACCACAGTAACTATTCAAAATGTCTAAAAATAAAAGTTACCTATTTACACAATTTGAACATCCTGATTCCAAATATGGAATCCATTTTCCTAAATTCAAAACACAGAAGTGGCAGAAATTAATTTAAAATTAATTCCCGCTGTCAAAACAAAAAGCGTGTTTTTAAGAGGTAATAACTATCAAAAGATTGACACTTGTTTATGTTCGGTTTAATTGTAAAATTATGTCCAATGACCAACATTATATTAAATGGTAAAAATATATTCTAAATATACTTTAAAACCACTCAAATTCACAATTTATCACTATTAATTATTTTGATTAAAAAAGTTGTTTTTAATTAAAATTTAGTAATTTTCACTATTCATCAAAATATAAAAGTTATCCGAAAAGTACCAAAATTTCACCCTAGGCTAATTTTGATATTCCGAATCTAAAAATGAAGTCCATTTTGAAATATAAAATATATATGATTTCAAAAAGTAGGTATTACTATTCACAACGGCTAGTTTAATTAGTTGTGGTGTGTGTTAGAACTCGAGGTTGCGTACAACACACGCTATCGCATTATTCGAAGGGAAACGTACCGTAGAAGCTTGGGGTGTTACAATTGTTCTTTGATTATCGCACCCAATCATCAATGGGTATGAAACATTCCCCATTATGATGTCTAAAATATGTGAACTTGTATACATAATTTGTGTTATGGATTGAAATTATAAATCATACTTAGCTTTCATTGTTCTTAAGTTCACTAAGTTTTACTTCTTGGAGTGCTAAGCAACACATCTTCCTTAAATAAAAAACGCACCTCCATAAGTTGACTTTCAATCAACAAAGTCACCTATCCATTTTTATTGTAATAACCATAAATCCAAAAATATATTTCTTCATCATACCTCAAGACATAATCAATAGTCCCTTTTACATGGCACAAATTTCTTTTACACCACAATAAGCGACTCCTTTATATTCCTTTGGAAGCATCCACAAAGAGTAACTAAAAACATGATGTTCAGTAAAGATGTTGTCAAGTAGAGTAGAATTAAAATGATATTTTAGAACTCTATTTTATCAAAAATCATACAATATTCATTTTAGGAAAATATAGTCTCATGTTCTATAGGAATAGATACTTTTCTACATACTTTTATTTCAAAATTCTTCAATAAATCATGAGCATACTTTTCTTATCATGGAAAGATAAAACCTGTAGTGTTTATAACTTGAAAGACCAAAAATAATGTTATCTCACCAATCATTATCATTTAAAACTGTTTCCTCATTTGGGTAGTAAATTTATCACAAGTTTCCTATTTTGTTTTAGTACAAATATTATTGTAAACATACACAATCACAATGAGTGATTTTTTTTCATCTCCATTAATAAAGATAATGCTATCCACCTTTACTTTCATGAAATTCATACCCCTTAAGACACTATAAAACTTTGAATATCCTTATAGAGGCACTTTTTTTGTAATGTTTCTGACCCGAAAGCCACTAAACCGGTGCTTTGAGCTGGTTAGTTACATAACCTTAAGTGCGTCTTCCCGTATGCCAAAGGCTGCCGATTAGCAGCGAGGGTCTTTGTGGTCAAGTGGGGAGACTATACCCCTTTTTATCTGAGTAAGCCACTATAGAAATAAAACAATAGCAGAAACAATAATCAATAAACAAGGAACACGTATAACAACCATTTCCAACAATAAATATGCCATGTCCTACTACAAGTACAAAAGTGAACAGAAGCCCAAAATAAAGACAATGACCAAAATCCCTAAAATAGTCCCGACTCCAAGTCCGGATCCTCCAAAAAGTGCTACTCATCTCCACTAAACTATATATCAAGGACCCTTGATCTTCCCCTAACCTGCAAACATGAAGTCTGCTCGGGTACCCAATGGTGGCCCGAGCAGGGTGTGAGTACAACTCAGTAGGCCACCACCAACGGTGTCTACAAAATATCCAGTGTGAACAGGTAGTTCATGAAAAAGGAATATGAATGATAATTTCCACATAATTATTTAAGGTTCCATTAACCAGTTCAGATCCAAAGCCATTTCCACTTCCATTACCATTCATTTCACACCAATTATCATCACTTACCATTTCCTCACATTTCCATGGGTTAATCATATACATTATGTTACATGGGTCTAAGGACAAAAATAACATGCAATAGGGTAAACACATCATTATCATATCTCAATAGGACTAACCCCCTCATAGTAACCATATCCTCACCTTGAAGCTTCATTCTTGGTGGATGCAACCGTTAGGAGAATAGATCATCAGTCCCCATTCCTAACCCGTGTATTTAGGGTGGAGTTCAGGGCATCAGTCTTCACTCGACCCGTGGGCGTATGATAAAACACTATTTTATTGAATATTTTATTGATAATAAATGAAATAATTTCCTCACATTGTGTTAAATATGTTTATTTATAAAATATTTGAGATTTGATCATTCATTTGAAAATTTGGTGAAAATTCCCGTTTTACCCTTAATAGTGCACTGTAGTATTTCGAAGATAACTATTTTTATATTTATTATTTGAATTTGAAATTTTGTAACAGTGTTACTAACTTCATTTTATACAACTTTAATTCAGGACACTAGAGCTAAAGAGTGCATTTGGATGGAGTAAATGAGCAATTAATCCAATGGTGGGCTGGACTCGGCAGAATGGACATGGGTTCTGTATTTGGGACATAGCGTCTACATACGAGATTGTATTGAGCCCAAATTTTGAGTAAAGCTCGGGGACATGATTTGGAACAAATCATACTTCTGGAAGGCCGGTCAATTCACGCGTTTTGGAGGTCAAATGGGCGGTGCAAGTTGGCATAAAATATTTGGCCGAGTTTTTCATTTCACACTTAAAAAGTTATGTATCCCTAGCCCTCACAAACTCTATTTAAAGGGGGTTTTAACTCTTTGAGAGGGATGGTAGAGGATTTGGGAAGGTGTGACCGAAAGGGTGTCTCTTGGGAGCCCCTCACAACTTTTGGAGGAAGTAAGCCTTTGTGAAAACCTCTCTTCCAAAAAGGCTCTCCTCTCTCACCTCTTCTTTGTATTTCTTTTCTTTCATGTTTGTTTCTTGAATTTTTCTTCAAATAATATTCTTTGTTCATACCTATTATTATTATATTAATCTTCTTAATTGGTTTGGAATCAAGAGTGGAGACAAGATTGGGTTCTACCCTTTCAATCCGTTGCTTATGCAAAACGTCTCCACGATGACTACACCACCCATGGAAGAGTAGTTCTTTTTAGTAATCGATCGACCTCTATCCTTCTTCATTCATTTATTTTGAATAAATGAGCTACTGTAATTCACATATTATGATATATTAATTGAGTTTTTAATTTAAATGAAACTAAGCAAGCAATTGAATAGTTAACACAAAACACGCGAGGTCGGGAATTGTGTGAACTGTGAGAGCGCAACCTTAACCAGTAATTCAGAACCACATGGGATCAATTTGTAGAGTTCAAATATAATCCCTAAACTCAATTAATCCTCATTTCCAGAGTGGTTATGTTCCTTAATTTACCACTGACCATAAGCTAATTTTAGAACATCAATCAAAGCAGGGTGTTGCGATTGCATGTTCCGAAGTTAGCCTAAGGTTAAAATTATCTTCAATCTTCATGGTAAAGTTAATTCTCGTAGGGTTCGGGATTTAACAAATTAAGGGATCATAATTAAGTGAATATTAATTTAAATGATAATGATTAATAAATGATTGAAGAGGTATAGTTAGATCGATTACGCCTTTTAAAATAGATTTCTAAAAAAACATATTCTTGTTGTTTCATTCTAATCGAAACTTCATTTCAAAAATTAAAAACAAAAAAAATGCAATCTTCTTCCATCAAACTTCTTCTAGGATCTTAAACTATAAAAAAACCACCCCCATACTTTAAAGTAGTTATTTTATTCTCTTTTATTTTATTTTTAGAATACCTCTAATAAGTTGTTAAATTCACTTCCTCCTTTGAGAGACGACCTTGGTTAGCCACTCTGCTGCACCTAAGTACCCCAAATTACACTAATCATTTGAGGGCGCCCACGACAGCGCTCTATCAAATTGGCGCCGTTGCCGGGGAGGCAAGTAATTATTTCAACCAATTAGAGGTATTTATTTTATTTTACATTTTAATTCTTTTCCTCTCTTCTTTCTTCCGTCTTTACCCAATCTGATTTTTTTTCTTCTTCTTTTATCTCTTTCTACTTCTTTTTGGACCATCAACTCAAACTTCTAATTTTTATTTTACTATGGTCCACATTCCTTCTTTTACTATTTCATTAATTGATGACACAAACTAATCCCGAAGATCTCTTAGATCTTGACCCTGAAATTGAACGTAGCCTTAGAGCACGAATTAGACATTCTCAGTCTACGGGAAGTTTCAACATTCAACCAGTTGGAGAATTACTCCAATATCAGAACATTGAAATTGGAAGCAATTCAAATTCAACCATAAAACAAGAACCAATGGCTGGAAACAATGTAAATGAACTTAATAGAACCATTCGAGAATTGGCTGCACCTGATATTAACTATCAACCAAATTGTATTGCATACCCAAATCTCGAATCGGACTTTGAACTGAAATATGGGTTAATTCACATACTTCCAAAGTTTCATGTCCTCTCTGGTGAGGATCCCAATAAACATTTGAAAGAATTTAATGTGGTTTTCTCAACCCTAAAACCTAGAAATGTCTCTGAAGATCAAATCAAACTATGAGCATTCCCATTCTCACTTAATGGAGCCGCGAAAGATTGGATGTATTATTTACAACCCGAAGATGTAACTTGTTGGAACGATTTGAAACGTCTTTTCTTGCAGAGATTTTTTCCAGCATCAAGGACCACATCCATTCGAAAGGAGATATCGGGGATCAAGCAAGCACAAGGGGAGTCAATGTATGAGTACTGGGAGCGATTCAAGAAGTTGTGTGCAAGCTGCCCACATCACCAAATCAGTGAGCAACTCCTCATCCAATACTTCTACGAAGGACTCACACCCATGGAGAGGAGCATGGTGGATGCTGCAGCTGGAGGAGCATTGGTGGAAAAGACACCAGTAGCTGCACGGGCATTGATCGACAAAATGGCCCAAAACTCTCAATAATTCAGTGATAGAGGTACACCACATGTTTGAGGAGTACATCAAGTAAGTCCATCTTTTCTTGAAAGTCATTTGATTGATACTAATTTAGAAGAATTGACAACTATGGTGAGGCAGATTGCATTGGCTCAAAAGACATCCCAACCCCCTCCTTCGAGGCCATGTGGCATTTGCACTGAGACAAGCCACCCAACTGACTGTTGCCCACAACTACAAGAGACAGAAGATTGTGCAGCAGTGTTCCCTGGGAGACCATTTCAACAGCAACAACAACCATATCCCCAAAAGAAGTTTGATTCATTTTCTCCAACATACAACCAAGGGTGGAAAGATCAAGCGGACATGAGGTATGGCTCTGGACAACAACAAAGGCCACCCTTTCAACAAAACTTCCAGCAGCCTCCGCCTTACCAGCAAGGTTTCCAACAATCCCAAAGGAGATTTGAAGCTCAAACATCAACAAGTCAGCAACAAGGGAATCATCCACCAAAGGTAGATTCTAATACTGATGATCTTTTGAACCAAATTGTTCTTAATCAACAGAATGAGCTGAAGAGTCAATGTTCGGAGCTGAGGGAGTTGAAGACTCAAATGAGCCAGATTGCCACCGCCCTCCATGAACTTGTGAGTAAAAATTCTGGAAATCTACCTTCCCAACCCACTCCAAATCCAAAGGGGAATGTTAGTGCCATCACATTGAGAAGTGGGAAGCAAATGAACGATACATCTGCACCTACCATTCCACCGGGATTCACCTCAACTTCAGAGAAGCCGCATTCCATACCAACTGATGAGCAATCCAAGGAGAAAGATAAAGGTAAGAAAAAGATTGATGATGTTCCTCCTAAACCCCTTCCTTTTCCAAACAGGGTTGTTCAAACCAAGAATATGGTTGAATAAGCAATGCAAAAGGAGGTTTTGGACACATTCAAGCGTGTGGAGATCAACATTCCTCTACTTGAAGCCATTAAGAAAATTCCAAGGTATGCGAAATTCTTAAAATAACTTTGTACAAATCGAAGAGGGCTCAAGGGAAATGAGAGGATCAACCTTGGAAGGAATGTCTCGGCACTCATTACACCAACTCTAGCAATGCCAACAAAGTGCAAGGATCCCGGGACATTCACCATCCCATGTACCATAGGGGAGTTGCACTTCTATGATGATCTTTGTGATTTAGGAGCTTCCATAAATGTGATGCCTCACTCTGTATTCTCTTCCTTGCAGGTTCGTGAGTTGAAGCCGACAATAGTAGTAGTGCAGTTGGCAAATAGAGCTACGACATATCCAGCGGGAGTTCTTGAGGATGTACTTGTTCGGGTAAGAGACATGATCTTTCCAGCAGACTTCTATGTGCTTAACATGGAGGATGATCAGGTAAGTTCTCATGCCCCCATTATCTTAGGTAGGCCCTTCCTCAAAACTGCAAAAACTATCATAAATGTCAATGAGGGTACACTTTCCATGGAATTTGGGGATGAAGTTGTGATATTTAATGTTATGGATTCCATGAAGTACCCCTCTGAGGACCATTCTGCTTTTGTTATCTCCCATTTTGAACCACCAAATAAAAACTCCATAGAATTTGATTGTCCTATGCTTAGGGAGATTATGAGTATTGGTTCGAGTTTGATGTCTAAGAGAACTTCCGCACATGTTTTTGATACACAATCCTATCTTGGATTTGATTTTGATGTGGATTCATATTCTGATTTTGATCATGTTCACTCTGATTATGAAATGGCTGTTGAGTATGCTGATGGATTTGATGCTTTATTCTATGATTTTGATGATGTCTATTCTGATACTGATGCTCTTTGTGCACATATTTCAGTTCCTTCAATGTCTCCATCCATACTACACCCTCCTTCATTAGAACTCAATCCATTGCCACCAAATCTGAAATAATCATACTTGTTGAGTGGTGAGAGATTACCTGTTATCATTTCTAACAATCTCCCTTTTGAACATGAAGAAAAGATTTTGAATATTTTGAGGGAGAACATCAGGGCGATTGGGTGGACCTTGGCTGACATATCAGGTATTAGCCCCTCCATTTTCATGCATAGGATTCTCTTGGAGGATGGGGCTAAACCGGTGAGACAACCACAAAGGAGACTCAATCCCACCATCCTGGAAGTTGTTAAAAAGGAAGTTGAGAAATTGCTCGAGGAAGGTATAATATTTCCCATTTCAGATTCTCAGTGGGTAATTCCTATTCAGGTTGTTCCTAAGAAAAGTGGTGTTACTGTTGTTAAAAATGAGAAAGATGAGTTAGTTCCTGTGAGAGTACAAAACAGTTGGCGAGTGTGTATCGATTATAGGAAACTAAATCAATCCACTCGTAAGGACCATTTCCCACTTCCATTCATTGACCAGATACTTGAGAGACTAGCGGGGAAGACACACTATTGTTTCTTGGATGGATTTTCTGGCTATTTTCAGGTTCCCATTGCAGCAGAGGACCAGGAGAAGACAACATTCACCTGCCCATTCGGTACCTTTGCTTACCGAAGGAAGCCATTTGGACTTTGCAATGCCCCAGGTACCTTCCAGAGATGCATGGTGAGTATTTTCTCAGATTTCATTGAGACCTGCATGGAGGTATTTATGGATGATTTTACAGTTTATGGGTCCTCATTTGATGAATGTCTCTCTAGTTTGGGTGATGTGTTGCATCGTTGTATTGAGAAGAATCTGGTCTTAAATTTTGAAAAATGTCATTTCATGGTCGAAAAGGAAATTTTCATAGGTCATATAGTCTCACAACATGGCATTGAAGTTGATAAATCTAAGGTAGAAGTTATTTCATACCTCCCATATCCTACATGTGTGCGTGATGTTCGATCATTCCTTGGGCATGCTGGATTTTATCGACGCTTTATCAGAGATTTTAGTAAGATCGCTCTACCCTTATCTCGATTGCTTCAAAAAGATATTGACTTCAATTTTGATGATTCATGCAGGGTATCATTTGATGAGCTGAAGAAGTGTCTGACCACTCCACCAATCATACAGCCCCCACGGTGGGACCTTCCATTTGAGCTTATGTGTGACGCCTCCAACTTCGCGGTTGGAGCTGTCTTATCTCAGAGGGTGGAAGGACGTTCACATGTGATTTCCTATGCATCGAGGACACTGGATTCAGCCCAATCAAATTACACAACTACGGAAAAGGAGTTTCTTGCTGTCATATTTGCTTTAGATAAATTTCTTTCATATTTATTGGGATCTAAAGTAGTTGTTTTTTCTGACCATGCAGCTTTGAGGTACCTCCTAAAGAAGTCTGATGCAAAGCCACGACTTATCTGTTGGATGCTCCTTCTTCAGGAATTTGATATTTAGATAAAGGACAAGAAGGGATCAGAGAATTTGGTGGCTGACCACATGAGTAGGCTTACTCACACACTAGAGGATGACACCTTGGACCAGGTACCACTTCGGGACACTTTCCCCGATGAACATCTCTATACCATCTCAGGTAAGCATCCTTGGTATGCTGATTTAGTTAATTACATTGTTGGCTCTGAAATCCCAGTAAATGTGAAGAAGCATCAAGTCCAAAAATTAAAAAGTGAGTCTAGGTATTATGTGTGGGATGATCCGTACCTCTGGCGCATGTGTAGTGACCAAGTCATTAGGAGGTGTGTTCCCGATCATGAGTTTGAGTCTGTTTTGCATTTCTGTCATACACTTGCTTGTGGTGGACACTTTGGACCCCAACGGATAGCTAGGAAGGTTTTAGACTCTGGATTATATTGGCCTAGCTTGTTCCATGATGCCCATTTGTTTTGTAAGTCATGCTCTCGTTGCCAACACACTGGGAACATTTCTAGGAGACATGAGATGCCCCAACAACCCATACTATTTTGTAAGATTTTTGATGTATGGGGCATCGACTTTATGGGTCCTTTTCCTAGTTCATTTGGATTTTTGTATATTTTGGTTGCTGTTGATTATGTGAGTAAATGGGTGGAGGCCAAGGCCACCAGGACTGACGATTCTCATGTTGTTGTGGACTTTGTCAAAGCACAGATTTTTTGCAGGTTTGGAGTACCAAAGGCCATCATCAGTGACCAAGGGACACACTTTTTCAATAGGAATTTGGCTTCCCTCCTTCGAAAGTATGGGGTGACACACAAAACATCAACACCATACCACCCCCAAACAAATGGCCAGGCTGAGGTTTCAAATCGTGAGTTGAAACAAATCTTGGAGAAAACCGTGCAGCCAAATAGGAAGGATTGGAGCAAGCGCTTGGATGATGCATTGTGGGCTTATAGGACAGCATACAAGACCCCCATTGGTATGTCCCCATTCCGGATTGTTTTTGGGAAAGCGTGTCATCTCCCTGTGGAAGTCGAGCATCGGGCATATTGGGCTATAAAGAAATGCAACATGGATTTGGCCCAAGCTGGAATTCAAAGGATGTTGCAAATTCAAGAGCTTGAGGAGATTCGACTGTCATCATATGAGAACTCAAGGCTCTACAAGGACAGATCAAAAGCAGCTCATGACAAAATGATCCAACAAAGGGAGTTTCATGTTGGAGAGAAAGTCCTTCTCTATAGTTCACGACTGAAGTTGATTCCTGGTAAGTTGCGTTCCAGATGGTTAGGTCCTTACATTGTGTCTAATGTTTTTCCTTATGGTGCAGTGGAGATCACACAAGAGGACACTGGAAGGAGCTTTACAGTCAATGGGCAACGTTTGAAGAGATACATTGAGGGACATCCTACTGATGCAGTGGATTTTAACACACTGCATGACCCCATCATCACTTGATCACATCAGGCTGTTCCTAACCCTTTCACTTTTATATTATTTGTCCTATTTAAAAATTATGAATTTCATGTGCATATATCATCTCACGGGTTCACATTGAGGACAATGCAATATTTTAAGTGTGGGGGAGGGAACCTTTTAGTTTAGTAATTTCAATTGTTTTCCTGTTAAAAAAAAACCCAAAAAAATTGTGTTTTTCAAATTTTGTGTGTTTATTTTACAATTTTATGTGTTTTTTTGAAACATTTTGAGCTGAAATGATTATCATCACCATTTTTAAATCCATATCAATAAGTGAAACAATTTACCCCTTGAAACTAAGCTTAAATGAATGCTGAAATGACTTTGTTTCAAGTTCAAATATTTATTAATTTCATGAAAAGTACGCTGAATTTTGAATCACATGCCAATCTCACTGTCTTTATATTTGAAATCACTTTCCTGTGAGGCTTATAAACCATTATTTTCATATTATTTACATTCACCTCACTTCTTGAGAGAACCAAACCATGCTTGATTTAACCAGAATTTGATCTATTCCTGTCAAAACTTGAGGGTTTGAGGTACATATGTTTAAATGATTGAGGCATTTGTTTGGTATTAAAGCCCCTTTTTCAAAGAATCCTTTTTTATAATGGCCTACCTTGAATATTTAATCCTTGCAGCCCTTAGAATCCATGAACAGCCTTTTAGGTTAAGCCACATTACAAGCCAATTTTCCCTATCCAACCAACTCTTGAAGTGAAATTTCATAATCTAGTTGAGCTTAAGTGTGGGGGAAGCTGTCTTGTGTTGTGCCACCACATTATGTGATACTTTGGGTGGAAAATTAAATTCTGAAGAGATGTGTTTGCTGCTAAAGAAAGTCATTATATTGAAAGCTGTGCCTTTTCTGGAGCTTTCATGACAAGTGAAGTTGTGCCTTTTCTGGAGCTTCTAATTGAGGTGGAAATCTGTGCCCATCTAGAGCTTTCAAGAAAATCATGTTTGAGAAGATTGAAATTTTTTATGCTGAAATGATGAATGGTGTAAACCTTTAATGACTTTTCATGATGATGGAGCTGAATTGATACTATGGTGATTGAAGAGAAGACCATATTTAAGTGAAAATTAGATTAATGCAATTTTGCTTCAAAAGAGTCAAGCCCTCCTCATTCAGCCTCAGAGTTTTTCACATCTTAATCCTACCAACCGAAAGCCACAGAACAACCCTGAAAAGTCCTCATGATAAACATATGTCCTTGACTCACATCAGGTAGCGATGTAGGAATCTATCAAGCCTATGGTGACCCTTGTATGAGTTTGGATGAGAAAGACATTGCAAAAAAATTGATATTTGAGTGATGAGAGAAAATTCAAGCGAGGTAAGTGTTTTGTGCATGGGTGGATAAATGAAGTGGAAATATATTGAATGATATAAATGGAGAACTTGAAATAAGGTTTTTTATGAAGCATGATATCTTTTGATTCTTGGTGTGAAATTGATTGATCTTAAGGATATGTGTTTTAAAATTGGTTTTGATTTGATATTGATGTTTACTTGATATGAGGTTTTTCCCAGGTGTGCAAAAGGGTAAGTATGGGGGAGTCGATAAAACACTATTTTATTGAATATTTTATTGATAATAAATGAAATAATTTCCTCACATTGCGTTAAATATGTTTATTTATAAAATATTTGGGATTTGATCATTCATTTGAAAATTTGGTGAAAATTCCAGTTTTACCCTTAATAGTGCACTGTAGTATTTCGAAGATAAATATTTTTATATTTATTATTTGAATTTGAAATTTTGTAAAGGTATTCCTAACTTCATGTTATACAACTTTAATTCAGGACACTAGAGCTAAAGAGTGCATTTGGATGGAGTAAATGAACAATTAATCCAATGGTGGACTGGACTCGGCAGAATGGACATGGGTTCTGTATTTGGACCATATCGTCTACATACGGGATTGTATTGAGCCCAAATTTTGAGAAACGCTCGGGGACATGATTTGGAACAAATAATCCTTCTGGAAGGCCGGTCAATTCACGCTTTTTGGAGGTCAAATGGGCGGTGCAAGTTGACATAAAATATTTGGCCGAGTTTTTCATTTCACACTTAAAAAGTTATGTATCCCTAGCCCTCACAAACTCTATTTAAAGGGGGTTTTAACTCTTTTAGAGGGCTGGTAGAGGCTTTGGGAAGGTGTGGCCAAAAGGGTGTCTCTTGGGAGCCCCTCACAACTCTTGGAGTAAGTAAGCCTTTGTGCAAACCTCTCTTCCAAAAAGGCTCTCCTCTCTCACCTCTTCTTTGTATTTCTTTTCTTTCATGTTTGTTTCTTGAATTTTTCTTCAAATAATATTCTGTGTTCATAACTCTTCTTATTATCTTAATCTTCTTAATTGGGTTGGAATCAATAGTGGAGACAAGATTGGGTTCTACCCTTTCAATCCGTTGCTTATGCAAAACGTCTCCACGATGACTACACCACCCATGGAAGAGTAGTTCTTTTTAGTAATCGATTGACCTCTATCCTTCTTCATTCATTTATTTTGAATCAATGAGCTAATGTAATTCACATATTATGATATATTAATTGAGTTTTTAATTTAAATTAAACTAAGCAAGAAATTGAATAGTTAACACAAAACACGCGAGGTCGGGAATTGTGTGAACTGTGAGAGCGCAACCTTAACCAGTAATTCAGAACCACATGGAATCAATTTGTAGAGTTCAAATATAATCCCTAAACTCAATTAATCCTCATTTCCAGATTGGTTATGTGCCTTAATTTACCACTGACCATAAGCTAATTTTAGAACATCAATCAAAGCAGGGTGTTGCGATTGCATGTTCCGAAGTTAGCCTAAGGTTAAAATTCACTTCAATCTTCGTGGAAAAGTTAATTCTCGTAGGGTTCGGGATTTAACAAATTAAGGGATCATAATTAAGTGAATATTAATTTAAATGATAATGATTAATAAATTATTTAAGAGGTAGAGTTAGATCGATTACGCCTTTTAAAATAGATTTCTAAAAAAACATATTCTTGTTGTGTCATTCTAATCGAAACTTAATTTCAAAAATTAAAAACAAAAAAAAAATGCAATCTTCTTCCATCAAACTTCTTCTAGGATCATAAACTATAAAAAAACCACCCCATCCTTTCAAGTAGTTATTTTATTCTCTTTTATTTTATTTTTAGAATACATCTAATAAGTTGTTAAATTCACTTCTCCTTTGAGAGACGACCTTGGTCAGCCACTCTGCTGCACTTAAGTACCCCAAATTACACTAATCATTTGAGGGCGCCCACGACAGTGCTCTATCAGCGTAGATCCTCAATTCATACCCCGCACTACCAAGCCACGTGCACATGCATATATATATATAAGTGACCATCAACCCACCTTACCATTTCCCTTTGACAAACACCATTCACAATGAACCACACGGGAACTCACATTATGACTTAACCCATTAATACATTACCAGTTCACATCATTTAACCATTACCAAATTCCCATGTGTTATCCCTATCTCACTAAGGATTCAACACTAAACCCATAACCTATATCGTTATGGTCTTTAATTAGTTTACACATTAACCCATTTAACCCGCTCATCATTTCCATGAATCAACCATTCAACCCATTCCAAATAACCCTGAGGTTATTTCCAAGTCCAGGTGCATCACCTAACTTCTATTCCAAGTTCAACCAATCATGTCAACATGTCATCAAGGGCTCTACCATTTATTACAACAAGGTCACTTGTTTAATAACAATCCCTAAGCTCGGGAAAAGTCGACACACCCCATGGATGGACCCAATTAGGTTACGTCATTCTCAACGCATCCCATGGGGATCGTGAGGGTTCCCATTTACCTTTTTTAAGCATCCTTTATACCAACGCATCCAGGTTGATCAAATCTCATCAAAAAGAATGTAACAGCCCGCGATTTTATAAAAAAAATATTCTTTTTAATTTCATTAATGGCTTGTGTTGTACGCTACACCAAAAGGATCTTAAACAACACACATCCTTGACTTGCCTTGCATTACACGCAATCACGACCTTTCTCGATAGCGTGTGTAGTACGCAATACCGCGTTTCACTAAACAACGATATGCTATTAAAATATTATTAAAACTAGCCGTTATGAATAGTAATAACCAATTTTTAAATTTTTTTGAATTTTATTTTGGAAAATGGACTTCATTTTTGGATTCGGATCATCGAAATTAGCTTAGGGTGAAATTTTGGTACTTTTCGGATAACTTTCATATTCTGATGAATAGTGAAAATTACTAAATTTTAATTAAAAAGAACTTTTTTAATAGAAATAATTAATAGTGATAAATTATTAATTTGAGTGGTTTTAAAGTATATTTAGAATATATTTTTACAATTTAATCCAATGTTGGTCATTGGATGTGATTTCACATTTAAACCAGTCATAAACAAGTGTCAATCTTTTGATGGTTATTATCTCTTAAAAACACGCTATTTGTTTTGACGACGGGAATTAATTTTTAAATTAATTAATGAAACTAATATGTTTTTAATTTGGTAAAATAGACATCATTTTTGAGTTCATAATATCAAATATAGCTTAGGCCTAATTTTTGGTATTTTTCTGGAAACTTTCATTTTTTGATGAATAGTGAAACCACTAAGTGGTAGTTAAAAAAATGAATTTTTCATAAAACTTAATTTTACCGCTTCTGTGAGTGGAATTTCAAAAATCCGAGAGACACGGTTGATGTTAGTAAGTAAAATGTGGTTCAATGAGATGAAAATAATTTTTGGTGAATAGTAACTTTTTACTTTTTTTTACCACGGTTAAAAGTAAATAGGGTAATTAAGGGTAAAAATGATATTATTATTACCCTAACACATGTCCTAATTCTATTGGACAAGTTTAATTCGACCAAAAACAACCTTAGGAATAAAATATGACCATTTAGGCCCACTTGGATTAGATGAGGACATTTATTATTAATTTATTTAAAGAAGGGTTAAAATAGTTAAAATCAAAGTTTAATAAGTAAATAATTTTTAATATGGGGTTATACATAAGATAAATTCGACTATAAATATTCCTTAGAAAGAAAAAAAAGATTTCCTACATAATGGTATTTTATTTTTAATTTTTAGACCTTAAATAAATTAATTTATTTATGACACAACTATGATGCAGTAATTATCTTATTAATGAAATATTGACATAATTGATGTTATAAATACCCAAATAAATATAATTTGAGACTTTTTATGAATTAAAATAATTTTCTAGGTTAATATGACATGTTAGGATTAATTTAATTAACTTTGGTCGAAGTAAGCATTCTATTATGAGTTTCAAAAAAATCAAATATTGAATAGTGTCAAAATCGACATAAAATAGTTTTTAAAAAAAATATTATATTATTAATAGTTATTTTATTCCTAAAAATCTAAGGTTTAGCCAAATTACTTAGATAAGGTTATATATATTAATAAAACACCACTTGGGGGTCTCTTGGATTTATATGGGAAGTTTATTAACTATATAATATAAAAATACAAAGTGACATGGTAAATGTCAATCTAATTAACTAAGAGTTAAAACTAAAAGATAAGGTTAATATAATGACCTAAACTTGTCTAAATTCTATTGTATGAGAGGATTTCGACCCATCCCTACCTTATCTTCGAAATAAATCAATTTGGAGCTATTTAAAACCGAACTTGACTTTATAATAAAATAATAGTTTTAGTTATTCCAAAGGTTCCCCTCTCCTCCTTTATAAAAGGGCACCTCCTCCCCCTCTTCCTCACACAACTTTGAGCCTTGATGCTCGGCCAAACCCTGCCAATTTCTTCTCTCCACTTCCCTAGAAACATCCTAGAGGTTCTGGTCTTCTTCAAAGACCTATTTTAGTGCCCTAAAAGGAGGTCTTAAAGAAGTACTTCAAAGAAGAGGTAATGTCCATTCCGATTCTTTCAACTTTATTTATTCTTCCACTTCTTCTTATTAGGTTGTTTAATTATGAAGTAATAACATCAGTATCAATAATATACTGATAAGTTTTTATAAGTATGAAAAAAACCCTATTTCACCATCTATCCATCCTACGGAAAATGAAATCACCGCGCGTGCGTACGTACGGAATACCGTCTCCACGC
This sequence comes from Viscum album, assembly GCA_963277665.1. Lineage (NCBI taxonomy): Eukaryota > Viridiplantae > Streptophyta > Magnoliopsida > Santalales > Viscaceae > Viscum > Viscum album. Next base: position 591,165,402 of record OY728142.1, on the reverse strand, counting down.
CGTGGTGTAATCTATTTTCCACCACCACCTTAATTGGATGGGTATAATGGTGTAAATAATAACTATATATGATTATTGTAAAGTGATATTGATTATTAAATAGTATACATACACTACAATATAATTCAACGATCATGAGAACGATATCATCGCTCGTGCGTACGTACGGACTACCGTCTCCACGACGCGATGAGATTCATTCTCCATGATAACTATTCATGAATGATTATAAAGTATATATAATAAGTATTCATGAAATATATGACATAATAATACTACTGGATTTATGTATATATATATTTATGTCATCTACTTAATTCCACTCAATTCAATAAGGAAACTAAAACAACGTTCATGCGTACGTACGACCTACCGTCTCCATGAACGGTGTATTTCTTTCCATTTATCGATCCATTATATATATGTATATTCTGAATATATAATATATATAAATCATTTTTTATATTATGTAATTAGGTAATAATGATCTAAGTAATAATACGAATAATTACAAGTTAAAACACGAACGACAAATGAGACGATTTTACCCAAAATGATACTTTAACATGAATTTACGAAAGAACGGGTAATATAAAGTTATAAGTGAACCATATATGATATAATAACAATGAATATGATTATGTAATAAGTCAATGACATTATTTAAATCATTATACAGGAGGTTCGGACACTTACGAAGAAAATCGGACCTAAGGTAAGGGAAATATCACAATCTCATTTTTATCCGAGATTGTTTATACTTTGAAATTTACTGGGGTGTATTTTATCATCCACATCCATGTTTCCTCAATATGTAATATTATTTCCATCCACATACAATTTTTTAAATCCAATTTTACCCTTCAGTGAGTTTTTAGTAAAATATATGAAAGGAATCTTTTGTCGTTTTTCGTACGAGGTACTTTTTGACTTTTCCGACAAAAGTACGAGAAGAATGTTTTTTTAACTTATACGGCATGAATGGATTTTTAAAAAATTATTTCCAAGAAGCTTACTTTACATGTTTTCAAGTTTATTTTTAATCAACCTCTTTTAGTTTAAAATTGTATGACATGTTGAGAAAGGAAAAATGTTTTTGAAGTAGAAAAGATATTTTCCTTAAGAATGGAATTCAAGTGTTTTATCAAAATTATTTTCCATCTAAGATAATATAGGGTTCTGTTTCTAACCCTATTATTACATTAATTTGATTATGTTGTGATGGAATTATTTTTATGAATTCCTTTATCTTATATGAATTGTTTTATGATGTCATGTTGTTTATGAATCCCATTTTTATTATATGGATTATGCAATGATGTATGGTTTATGATTCTGTGGCACACATAAGAATGGTATCATTATGAGATGGGTGGGACCAATATCTCCCTCCAATGCATTGGGTAAAGATTTTATATCTCATGAGATAGACATGGCTGGAATGGTAGGTTATACCGGTTCAGTGAAACAGGACTTAAACGAGGGTGACTCGGTTCAGAAATGGACTTTGTCCACTAAGATAGTCATGGCAATGAGTCTTTACTAATAAGATATGATTCTCTATGATTATGTGTGTATGCCACAAAGTTTCATGTTTTAAGTTATGATTATTGGGATTTCATTTCACTACTATGATTTATCTCATGTTATGAAATTATTCTCTCTTTTGCAGGTTAAGATTCCCAAAATGTTATGTTCTTATGAAAATGATGTGATTGATATTTCTTTTGTTTTCCCTTACTGAGAATTTGTGCTCACCCTTTTATGTTTTCTTTTCCCCAGGATGTAAAGAAAGCTTTTAGGTAAAAAAAGGAAGATCTTTATGGGAGATGTTGAAGATCTTTCACCACGATTAGAAGATTATATTCCGAGTTTCCAAAGACACTAAACTATTACGATCCTTGTGTGTGTGTTTTTGTTTTGTACTAAGTATTCCGCAAAAGTAATGTAATGTCCATGTACGTCAAGCTTCGGGTCTCTACAGTTGGTATCAGAGGAAAGGTTTAGTTAACCTTTGGAAACTAGGATGCGATAAATTTAGTGAGATCCCTAGAGATATTTCTAAGGTATGTCTAGGGATGTCCCTAAGGTTAAGTATACATATAGGTTATAGTACTAGAATTACGCTAACGATCATAGAATTAAATCTAAGATGTTAGATATTGAGGATACTCTCCCTTTATTATGTTGTTTTCCCTAGCATGATTTTTGCCTCTCACACTATTCTTTTTGGGTTTTAGACGATGGCTGGAACCCGAAGGAACCGTGTTGATCAATGCAATGGAAAATGAAATGATTGTCCTCCTAAACAAACAAATGTTATGGGAGATGGAGTGCAAAATCTTATTGATATATTTACACAAGCTATGAATCATTCTGGACTTCCAAATGAGTAGAGAAGGGAACAACATTCTATTGAGTCCTTCATGAGGCAACGTCCACCTTCTTTCAGTGGGTCTTCTGATCCACTTGTTGCTAAACAATAAATCAGTACTACTGGAAAGATATTTTCAGTTCTTCAATGTTCTGAACATGATAAAGTCATCTTAACAGTATATTTTTTGGAAGGTGAAGCTGATAAATGGTGGAATCTTATCAAGAATACGAGGCAAAGAGATGAAATTGATTACATGGAATGGGATGAGTTCAAGAACTTATTTTTCAATAAGTACTTCCCTCGTATTCTTCGAACAAAGATGGAGAAGGAGTTTCTTGAACTAAAGCAAAAGGATGATGAATCTGTTGGTATATACGAAGCGAATTTTACAAGGCTTGCAAGGTATGCATCTGGATTTATCATCCAACCTGAAAGTAAAGTTGATCGATTCTTCAGTGGCTTAAAACCAAATCTTCAAAGGGCATTAGCTATAAGAGACTTCAGTAGCTATGAAGAAATTTTGCGTTGTGCTATCAAGGTAGAAATGGATGTTGGTGTTACTTGTCCATCTCATAGTTTTTACAAGAAACGAAATATGGAGTTCAAGGAGAAATATCATAATAATGGTGAAAAGAAGATGAATGTGTCCTTATGCTCAAAGTGTGGAAAGAAGCATGGTGGAGATTGTCTTAAAGGGACTAGAAAATGTTTTAAGTGTGGAAAAGAAGGTCATCGAGCAGCTGAGTGTCGAAGTAATGGAAAAAGGGTTTCTAATGATGTGAATAATGAAAAGACTACAGAGAACGCACCAACATCACTTCAATGCTTCAAGTGCAAGGAAATGGAAGCATTATGCTAATAAATTCCCCAATCCAAGGGTTAGTGATGATCGATGTGAGCAACCACTTAAGGAAAAGGACAAAGGGAAGTCACATGCGATCACCATTGGCGATGTTGAATATGAAAACGATGTGGTGGAATGATTAAGTGTTTATGTAATGGGATTCCAGGATAATGTTGTATATAGTACCGTGGAATATTGGAATATTTATGTTTTGGTCTATTGTGGTTTTCAATAATTTTATGGCATCGGTAACCATGAAAAGTGATGGAAAATTTTTGGAAAGCAGATGATATGCACATAATGAAGGGATAAAGAGAATCTAATATGTTTGATAGTATTCATGAGCTCATGATTGATATAAGGACTAAGTGATATCATGATTTGAGGATATAGACTTTTGAGGATTTTGGTATGTGGAAAGTATTAACTTTTAACTACATTCATGTTTTCACTAAGGTTCAATGGGTATTCCAGAGAATACATGATTAAGGCCTTTGAATGTTTGGAATGTGACCAACAAGACATATCTATTGATATATGGGGATCAACGATGGTATTAAATCTCTGGTAATCGTTTTCACTATATTATGAGAATATACTGCAGTATTATGGATAAGCCTAAAGATTGGAATGGATTATGTTGGACATAAGTTAGTATTGTTTAAGGATAAAACTTTTTTTGATTTTGTTGATGGGATGTTATAGTAATATAGCTTTAGAAAAAGGACAACCTGCAGGACGGGCGACAGCCCATCACGTCAGACAAGGCTGTGGGAATCGAACCCACAACTGAAGTGTGACTGGCCTATATCGCCTACCACTGGCCTACAGGAAGTCCCTATTTAGTAGAAACTAGTTTTATTATATTAAGCAGTATGATATATGAAGTATAAGTCCATTTTAGGAACCATATATGATTAATCTCACTATAGATGGACTTATGTATTTTTTGATAACTTTTCTAACCATTTGTTTGAGACAAATGGAATGACCCATCATTCTATCACATGATCTGCTAACACATCATGAATGACAAATTCAACTTCATTTCTTTAAGAGTTGAAGTGAAAATTGTCCAAATAACGACAAACGGTGAGACTATACCAAAATCACGAAAGTATTTCTTCTAATTCCAATTTCATCAACTTTAGGGAAATGATCTTGAAAACCAAAAATGTTGTCCTAGTGCTCTTATATCTGATGAATCAGATGGTACCTTAGATCGTCACAAATTTATGACTTTGTGATTGCTGGCTTTTCCATAACCATGTTCTTTACCACTCTCCATCATAACATGACGGTTAGATTTCTCTTCCATATCCATATTTTCACCTATGTGGAAACCCAGTGATTAGTTTATTTGGGTAATCGTTACATTTCATACTTTAGTTTTTAAAGCCAAGTTTTGGTATTCCTGTTTACGATGTGGGTTTCTATTAAAGAAACTTTTGAGTAGTAAACCATTTATAACCACGACGAATTTTGAGGGCGAAATTCATTTTAAGGGGGGTAGAATGTAACAGCCTGAGATTTTATAAAAAAATATTCTTTTTAATTTCATTAATGGCTTGTGTTTTACGCTACACCAAAAGGATCTTACACAACACGCATCCTTGACTTGCCTTTCATTACACGCAATCGCGACCCTCCTCAATAGCGTGTGTAGTACGCAATACCGTGTTTCACTAAACAATGATATGCTATTAAAATATTATTAAAACTAGCCGTTATGAATAGTAATAACCACTTTTTGAAATTTTGTAAATTTTATTTTTGAAAATAGACTTCATTTTTGGATTCTGAATATCGAAATTAGCTTAGGGTGAAATTTTGGTACTTTTCGGATAACTTTCATATTCTGATGAATAGTGAAAATGACTAAATTTTAATTAAAAAGAAATTTTTTAATAGAAATAATTAATAGTGATAAATTATTAATTTGAGTGGTTTTAAAGTATATTTAGAATATATTTTTACAATTTAATACAATGTTGGTCATTGGTTGTAATTTCACATTTAAACCAGTCAAAAACAAGTGTCAATCTTTTGATGGTTATTATCTCTTAAAAACACGCTATTTGTTTTGACGACGGGAATTAATTTTTAAATTAATTAATGCAACTAATATGTTTTGAATTTGGTAAAATAGACATCATTTTTGAGTTCATAATATCGATTATAGCTTAGGCCTAATTTTTGGTATTTTTCTGGAAACTTTCATTTTTTGATGAATAGTGAAACCACTAAGTGGTAGTTAGAAAAATGATTTTCTCATAAAACTTAATTTTACCGCTTCTGTGAGTGGAATTTCAAAAATCCAAGAGACACGGTTTATGTTAGTAAGTAAAATGTGGTTCAATGAGATGAGAATAATTTTTGGTGAATAATAACTTTTTACTTTTTTTTACCACGGTTAAAAGTAAATAGGGTAATTAAGTGTAAAAATGATATTATTATTACCCTAACACATGTCATAATTCTATTGAATAAGTGTAATTCGACCAAAAACAACCTTAGGAATAAAATATGACCATTTAGGACCACTTAGATTAGATTAGGACATTTATTATTAATTTATTTAAAGAAGGGTTAAAATAGTTAAAATCAAAGTTTAATAAGTAAATAATTTTTAATATGGGGTATACATAAGATAAATTCGTCTATAAATATTAATTAGACAGATAAAAAGATTTAATACATAATTTTATTTTATTTTTAATTTTTATACATTAAATAAATTAATTTATTTATGACACAACGATGATGGAGTAATTATCTTATTAATGAAATATTGACATAATTGATGTTATAAATACCCAAATAAATATAATTTGAGACTTTTTATGAATTAAACTAATTTTATAGGTTAATATGACATGTTAGGATTAATTTAATTAACTTTTGTCGAAGTAATAATTCTGTTATGAGTTTCAAAAAAATCAACTATTGAATAGTGTCAAAATTGACATAAAATAGTTTTTTTTAAATATTATATTATTAATAGTTATTTTATTCCTAAAAATCTAAGGTTCGGCCAAATGACTTAGATAAGATTATATATATTACTAAAACACAACTTGGGGGTCTCTTGGATGTATATGGTAAGTTTATTAACTATATAATATAAAAATACAAAGTGACATGATAAATGTCAATCTAATTAACTAAGAGTTAAAACTAAAGGATAAGGTTAATATAATGACCTAAACTTGTCTAAATTCTATTGGATGAGAGGATTTCGACCCATTCCCACCTTATCTTCAAAATAACTCACTTTTGAGATATTTAAAACCGAACTTGACTTTATAATAAAATAATAGTTTTAGTTATTCCAAAGGTGCCCCTCTCCTCCCTTATAAAAGGGCACCTCCTCCCCCTATTCCTCACACCACTTTGAGCCTTAAATATCGGCCAACCCCTGCCAATTTCTTCTCTACACTTCCCTATAAACATCCTAGAGGTTCTGGTCTTCTTCAAAGACCTATTTTAGTACCCTAAAAGGAGTTCTCAAAGAAGTACTTCAAAGAAGAGGTAATGTCTGTTCCGATTCTTTCAACTTTATTTCTTCTTCCAATTATTCTTATTAGGTTGTTTCATTATGAAGTAATAACATCAGTATAACTCATATACTGATATGTTATTATAAGTATGAAACAACCCTATTTCACCATCTATCCATCCTACAGAAAATGAAATCACCGCTCGTGCGTACGTACGGAATACCGTCTCCACGCCGTGGTGTAATCTATTTTCCACCACCACCTTACTTGGATGGGTATAATGGTGTAAATAATAACTATATATGATTACTGTAAAGTGATATTGATTCTTAAATAGTATACATACACTACAATGCAATTCAACGATCATGAGAACGATATCATCGCTCGTGCGTACGTACGGACTACCGTCTCCACGACGCGATGAGATTCGTTCTCCATGATAACTATTCATGAATGATTATAAAGTATATATAATAAGTAGTCATGAAATATATGACATAATAATACTACTGGATTTATGTATATATATATTTATGTCATCTACTTAATTCCACTCAATTCAATAAGGAAACGAAAACAACGTTCATGCGTATCTACGGCCTACCGTCTCCATGAACGGTGTATTTCTTTCCATTTATCGATCCATTATATATATGTATATTCTGAGTATATACTATATATAAATCATGTTTTATATTCTATAATTAAGTAATCATGATCTAAGTAATCATATGAATAATTACAAGTTAAAACACGAACGACAAATGAGACGATTTTACCCAAAACGCTACTTTAACATGAATTTACAAAAGAACGGGTAATATAAAGTCATAAGTGAACCATATATGATATAATAACAATGAATATGATTATGTAATAAGTCAATGGCATTATTTAAATCATTATACAGGAGGTTCGGACACTTACGAATCAAATCGGACCTAAGGTAAGGGAAATATCACAATCTCATTTTTATCCGAGATTGTTTATACTTTGAAATTTACTGGGGTGTATTTTATCATCCACATCCATGTTTTCTCAATATGTAATATTATTTCCATCCACCTACAATTTTTTAAATCCAATTTTACCCTTCAGTGAGTTTTTAGTAAAATATGTGAAAGGAATCTTTTGTCGTTTTTCGTACGAGGTACTTTTTGACTTTTCCGACAAAAGTATGAGAAGAATGTTTTTTTAACTTATACGGCATGAATGGATTTTTAAAACATTATTTCCAATAATCTTACTTTACAAGTTTTCAAGTTTATTTTTAATCAACCTCTTTTAGTTTAAAATTGTATGACATGTTGAGAAAGGAAAAATGTTTTTGAAGTAGAAATGATATTTTCCTTAAGAATGGAGTTCAAGTGTTTTATCAAAATTGTTTTCCATCTAAGATAATATAGGGTTCTGTTTCTAACCCTATTATTACATTGAATTGATTATGTTGTGATGGAATTATTTTTATTAATTCCTTTATCTTATATGAATTGTTTTATGATGTCATGTTGTTTAAGAATCCCATTTTTATTATATGGATTATGCAATGATGTATGGTTTATGATTTTGTGGCACACATAAGAATGGTATCATTATGAGATGGGTGGGACCTATATCTCCCTCCAATTCATTGGGTAAAGATTTTATATCTCATGAGATAGACATGGCTGGAACGGTAGGTTATACTGGTTCAGTGAAACAGGACTGAAACGAGGGTGACTCAGTTCAGAAATGGACATTGTCCACTAAGATAGTCTTGGAAATGAGTCTTGACTAATAAGATATGATTCTCTATGATTATGTGTGTATGTCACAAAGTTTAATGTTTTAAGTTATGATTATTGGGATTTCATTTCACTACTATGATTTATCCCATGTTATGAAATTATGATCTCTTTTGCAGGTTAAAATGCCCAAAATGTTATGTTCTTATGAATATGATGTGATTGATATTTCTTTTGTTTACCCTTACTGAGCATTTGAGCTCACCCATTTATGTTTTCTTTTCCCCAGGATATAAAGAAAGGTTTTAGGTAAAAAAAGGAAGATCTTTATGGGATATGTTGAAGATCTTTCACTACGATTAGAAGATTATATTCCGAGTTTCCAAAGACACTAAAATATTACGATCCTTGTGTGTGTGTTTTTGTTATGTACTAAGTATTCCACAAATGTAATGTAATGTCCACGTACGTCAAGCTTCGGGTCTCTACAAAGAAACCATGAGAAAAGCTACACAATCATAAATCCACCATAAAACTATGAGATAATGTTTGTAGACCACCTACCTCGAAACCACGGTTGAACGCACACTCAATCGAGTCCTTAGATCTCAATCCGACCAGACTTTGGACATTCAACCTAGAACTCACCCAACAGATAGGGTTTTAGAGCTTCGGAATAAGAGGGGGAGAAGATACAAACCCTAAACCAAAAAGAGAAGCAAGGATGTGATTAGCCTTACCCGGAGCTTCGATCCGCATCCAACGACACCAAAAATTCCTTAGAAATGAGGGAGATCGACCTCTTGGAGCTCTTGGGCGATTTGGTTCGTTCCTAGGGTGAAGAGGAAGGAATAGAGAGGAAATATCGAGTGGGTTCTTAAAATCCCAGGGTGGAAATTTTGTAATTTTTCCCAACTTTAATTGGAAGCACAGTTTGGATTCATGGTTTGATAAACCGTGCGCAAACTATGTGCATGCTACTTTCTGGAGAAGGAGGAGTTGCACTGTTAACCTAGGCAGGCCGCACGGTTTTCCCTGGCCATGTGCCCAGGCTTGTCTTGCCCAGCTTTCTTTTCATTCATGCCCCGAGGCCCCGAAACACCCCCAAGATCTCTCATACTTTAAGAAGACATCCCTTGAATCCCGAAACAAGGGATTCTAACAAAACATAACAAAAACATACCCTTCCAAAAAACCGCGATCTTAAAACCTCCCCACCTTATAACGACTCATCCTAGAGCTGAGTTTACAAGCTTCATTGATCCACCGAAAAGAGTTTGGGCCACTGAGCCCGCATATCTGATTCCTGCTCCCAAGTTTCTTCCTGAACTTTCCCATGCTGCCATAGTACTCGCACTAATGGCACAACCTTTCCACGCAAGACCTTTTCACTATGATCCACCACATGAACCAGATGCTCCTCAAAGGACGCATCAGCCTCAATCTCCACATCCTCAACATCAACCATGTGAGATGGGTTGGGGTGATTCCATCGAAGCTGTGAGACATGAAACACATCATTCATCCCACAATACTACTGTGGAAGAGATAATCGGTAAGCCACTAGTCCGATCCTCTCCATAATATCAAAAGGTCCCACATACCTAGGCGCCAACTTACCCTGCTTTCGAATCCGACAATGAACCAAACTTGGAGACACCCAAAAGAAAACATTATCACCCTTCGCAAACTCAAGAGGTCTACACCTCCAATCTTCATACGACTTATGCCTAATCTGAGTTGTAGCCATCTGCTTCCTGATCAACTTAACTCTCTCTGAAGTCTCCTGCACGTGACTTAGCCCCAACAACTCAGATTCACCAGCCTCTAGACAACACAACGGAGATCTACATGGCCTCCCGTAGAGTGCCTCAAACGGTGCCATCTAAATCGTAGCCTGGAAACTATTGTTCTAGGAATACTCAATTAATGACAGGTGTCTATCCCAAGAACCACCAAAATCCAAGACACAAGCTCTTAACATGTCTTCCAACACTTGGATTATACGCTCTAACTGCCCATCCGTCTGCGAGTGGAAAGCCGTACTCAAAAAAACCTGCGTACCAAGTGCCTTCTGCAACCCTTTCCAAAAACATGATGTGAAACCTGAATCTCGTTCCAAAACTATGGTCTACGGAACACCATGCAACCGCACTATTTCCCAAACATACAGCTCACCCAACTGGTTGACTGTAAAGGTCTCCTGAATCGGTTAGAAATGATCCACTTTCGTTAACCGATCCACAACCACCCAGATTTCATCATTTTTCTGCGGCGTCCATTGAAGAACCACAACAAAATCCATTGTTACATCATCCCACTTCCATTCCTGAATGGGAAATGGATACAACAAACTACCTGGGCATTGATGCTCGGCCTTCACCTGCTGACAGGTAAGGCACCGTGCCACAAAGCTCGCAACTTCCTTCCTCATTCTAGGCCACCAAAACTGCCTTCGGAGATCACGATACATCTTGGTCAAACCAGGATGCACTGCCCACTTTGATGCATGGAACTCACGCATCAACTCTTCCCGCAAACACTTTGGCACAACCACACGATCATGAACACGAACAACACCTTCCACGCCGACGAAACAACCAAAAGGTAGATCCCCACCTTTAAGCTTTTCCTTCATGATCAAACACTCAGGATCATCAACCTGAACTTCTCTAACTCGACTCAAAAGCATAGAATCCATCATTAAGGAAGCAACAGTGACCTGACCACTCTCCTCCTGCACCTCCAGGTGCATCTTTGCAAACAAATCCATCACCTTCCACTCGGTGGTGGAGTCCTGAACCACATGATTCTGAACATTCAGCCTCAGAGCATCAGTAACACTGTTTCCATTTCCCTGAGTGTACACAAAATCAAAGTCAAAATATTGGAGATATTCAACCCATCTTCACTTCCGAAGGTTCAAATCCCTTTGTGAGAAGATGTACTTTGAACTCTTATGGTCGGTAGACACAGTAAACAGTTATCCCAATAGATAGTGCCTCCAACACTTCAAGGATTACACCACAGCAACCAACTCAAGGTCATGAGTGGGATAGTTCTGCTCATGGGGTCTCAACTACCTTTACCCATAAGCCACATCCCGCTCATCCTGCATCAACACATCCCCAAGTACGACTCCGAACGCATCACAAAACACAATGTACTTATTACCCGGCTCAGGTAAGATCAAGATAGGTGTGGTCGTCAACCACTTCTTCAACTCTTGGAAGGAATTATCACAAGCCTCAGACCACTCGAACTTGATTCCCTTCTTGGTCAAGCCTGAGATTGGTGATTCCAAGCGAGAGAAATCCCGAATGAACCTTCGGAAATACCCGAACAAACCCCAAAAACTCTTAACATCAGAAACACTCTTGGGCTGCTCCCAAGATACAATTGCCTGCACTTTCTCTGGATCCACTAACACACCTGTATCTGAGATGATGTGACCCAGAAAATGCACCTCACTTATCTAGAATTGACACTTTGATAGCTTGGCGTATAGCCGATCCTCTCTTAGCGTACCCAAGACGACGTCAAGATGTTGGGCATGATCATCATGAGTTTTTGAGTACACTATGATATCATCAAGAAATAAAATCACAAACTGATCTAGATAGGGATGAAATATTTGGTTCATCAAATCCATAAACACTTCGGGTGCATTGGACAAGCCGAAAGGCATTACCACAAACTCAAACAACTCGTACCGACTTCAGAAAGTTGTCCGCTGTACATTAGAAGACCTCACCCTAATCTGGTGATAACCTGACCTCAGATTAATCTTAGAAAACACTGATTCACCCCTCAACTAATCAAACAGGTCATCAATTCTAGGAAGATGGTACTGATTTTTCACTGTCATCTGATTCAACTTTCGATAGTCAACACACAGCCTCAACGACCCATCGGCCTTCTTAGAAAAAATCACATGAGATCCCCAAGGATACATACTAGGACAGATAAACCCCTTAATCTCAAACTCCTCAAGATGAAACTTAAGTTCTTGGAGTTCTTCTGGTGCTATTCGGTATGGTAGAATAGAAACTGGCTCCGCTCCTGACAACAACCCAATCGTGAGCTCGACATCCATCTCGGGTGGTAACCTCGAGAAATCCTCAAGAAACACATCCTGAAACCGATCCACCATGGGATGAAAATTAGATTTATACCCTCCCTCATCACCATAAAGCATGGAACATTCCACTTGAGTTGTGAGTCCACTCATCTGTTGAAAAACGGCCCTGCACGCCATGCTAGAACATCCCATTCACCACGTTGGACATAAGCGTCACCCTCAAGCGACCTGAACGATACTCTGCGACGATAACAGTTTATGTGCGCTCGATAAAACACCAACCAATCCATTCCCAAGATTAGGTCAAACCCTGACATCTTGAGAATGAACAAGTCCCATAGAAAACGATACCCACAAACTTCCAAGGCACATCCCTTGCACTGGTTGATATCCTCTACCCTGCACCGCACTGCCCTGCCGACATGAGCGATCTTGCCCTGGAGTTCCATGTCCACCGCCCCTACTAGTACGGCCCGTGGATCTCCAACTGTGTGCCTGATATGGGGAAAATGATCCCCTTCCCATATCTAGTACCTTCTTTTCATCATCATGCTCACTCATATACCGAGGGTTCCTGCAGAACCTCTGCACGTGCCCCATCCTGCCGCACGAATGACACTCAACTAGAGGTTGAGGACACCGACAACGCATATTCCCCGTCCTACCGCACTGATAACAGAACACCTGGTTCCCACTCTAAGAGGATGACCCTATCTTCTGACCACCTTACTGGAAAATTTCCAAACGGCACTTCCGAATTTCAGAAGATGCACCACTTGTCCGCCCAGCTGGCACGACAAGCCCACCACCCAAAGCTCCCTTCAGGTTTCCTTCAGATATGAGTGTATGATCCATCACCTCTGCAAACCTCTTCAAGTGGAAGATATTTACTTGAGACCTGATCTCATGTCTCAACCCATCCTGGAAACACTTTGCTACCGCTGCCTCGTCCCCTGCTAGCACTAGGAAAAAGCATTTCAAATCAGTGAAGTGACTAGCATAGTCCATCACCGATAGTGATCCCTACGTCAGGCTCATAAACTCTGCAGCCCGCTCCTGCCTCAAAGCCTCTGGGTAGAAATGCTCCAGACACTTCTCCTAGAAAACCATCCATGACATCCCCTCATCCTGCTCGCTCTGAACCTGAATGTCCCACCAACGCCTTGCCTGACCCTGCAACATATAAACGGTCAACTTTACTCACTCTTCAACAGGGTTCTCCAGATGATCCAGTATCATCTGGACAGACTCTAACTAGAACTCCACTGCCTCTAGCCCACCCTCTCCGATGAAGGTCGGAGGGTGCTGTAGTTGGAACTCCCTGGCCAACTGAAACATACTCGGTGCAACCCACACTTGTTCCCAATCCATCATCTTCATAAGGCGAGCCAAGTTCTCCCGGAACTAGTATTCTCTACCTTCATTGATCACCAAATTTTCATGCTCTCCTACCAGAGGAGTGTTCTCACCAACATCCTCCTGCTTCCCAACTGGTAATCGACATCGTAGTGGCATCTCTCTACCTTGCCAAGCACAGGATTTAGCATGCATACCATAAAACTTTTATGACTTCATAAAAAGCTCTTTAATAGCTACAAAAACCCATTTTCATATACTAATTCAATGACATTAACACCTCAAATTCACCGCCCCGACCATCCCTACCATGGGCCATGGTCCACAAGGGGTAAACAACCATAAAATACCACCAAACTCACACAACATTTTACAAAAACATTTTCCACTTCATTTCAAACCCTTATATTTAATTAAACATCATTTACCCCTAGGTTTATTTCATTCTTCTCATTATTTCTTGGTTTCATGGAATGCATGATGCACCCTACTTTCCTGCCTCACACACCCACCTTGTCCATGTGCATAACACAATGCATGTCACCTATCTCCCTTGGTGCCTACAATGATGCATGAGTACAAATCCTTGTTCCATTAAGGCCACGATCCAAATATCATAAAATAGTCACATCAAACCACATGTGCATCACCCAACGGTGAAATATCATCAACTGTAAAAACACACAACCAAGAACAACATTTCCCAACCAGGGTGACTTGGGTTTTACCTTGTACATGAGTTAGATACTCCCAAGAATGATCTCATTTATCAAGGCCTGACACATCTTAACACTTGGAAACATATCCCAAATAACAAGACCTTAGAGAAGGAGAAGAAAGACCTCCTCTGATACCACTTTTTAACGTTCCTGACCCGGAAGCCATTAAACCGGTGCTCCGAGCTGGGTAGTTACATAACCTTAAGTGCGTCTCCCCGTACGCCAAAGGCTTCTGACTAGAAGTGGGGTCTTTGTGGTCAAGTGGGAAGACTATACCCCATTTTTATCAGAGTAAGACAAAACAGAAATAAACCAATAGCGGAAACAATAATCAATAAACAAGGAACATGTATAACAACCATTTCCAAAAATAAATATGCCATGTCCTACTACAAGTACAAAAGTGAACAAAAGCCCAAAATAAAGAAAATGGCCAAAATCCCCAAAATGGTCCTGACTCCAAGTCTGGATCCTCCACCAATTGCTACCCATTTCCACTCAACTATATAGCAAGGACCCTTTCCCTTCTCTTGACCTGCAAACATGAAGTCTGCTTGGTTACCCAACGATGGCCCGAGCAGGGTGTGAGTACAACTCAGTAGGCCACCACTGACGGTGTCTAAAAAATATCCAGTATGAACAGGTAGTGCATGAAAAAGGAATATGAATGATAATTACCATGTAATTATTTAAGGTTCCATTAACTAGTTCAGAGCCAAATCCATTGCCACTTCCATTACCATTCATTTCACACCACTTATCATCACTTACCATTTCATCACATTTCCATGGGTTAATCACATACATTATGTTACATTGGTCTAAGTCCAAAAATCACATGAAAGAGGGTAAACACATCGTTATCCTATCTCGCTAGGAATAACCCCCTCATAGTAACCATATCCTCACCTCAAAGCCTCAGTCCAGGTGGATGCAACCGTTAGGAGAATAGATCATCAGTCCCCATTTCTAACCCGTGCATTTAAGGTGGAGTTCAGAGCATCAGTCTTCACTCGAACCGTGGGCGTAGATCCTCAAGTCATACCCCACACTACCAAGATATGTTCGCATGCTTCTATATATACGTAACCATAAACCCACCTTACCATTGCCCTTTGAAAAACACCATTCACAATGAACCACACGAGAATTCACATTATGCCTTAACCCATTGACACATTACTAGTTCACATCATTTAACCATTTACCAAATTCCCATGTGTTATGCCTATCTCACTTAGCATTCAACACTAAACCCATAACCTATCCCGTTATGGTCTTTAATCAGTTTACACATTAACCCATTTAACCCGCTCATCATTTCCATGAATCAACCATTCAACCCATTCCAAATAACCCTTAGGTTATTTCCAAGTCTAGGTTCATAACCTAACATCTATTTCAAGTTCAACCAATCATGACAACATATTCGTCAAGGTATCTACCATTTATTACAATAAGGTCACTTGTTTAATAACAATCCCTAAGCCCGGGAAAAGCCGACGCAC
Organism: Viscum album; assembly: GCA_963277665.1. Classification (NCBI taxonomy): domain Eukaryota; kingdom Viridiplantae; phylum Streptophyta; class Magnoliopsida; order Santalales; family Viscaceae; genus Viscum; species Viscum album. Next base: position 591,149,290 of record OY728142.1, on the reverse strand, counting down.
CCCATGGATGGCCCCAATTAGGTCAAGTCATTCTGAACTCATCCCATGGGGATCGTGAGGGTTCCCATTTACCATTTTTAAGTATCCTTTATACCAACACATCTAGGTTGATCAAATCCCATCAAAAGGAAACCATGAGCAAAGCCACACATGCATAAATCCACCATAAAAATATGGGATATCGTTTGTAGACCACCAACCTCAAAACCGTGGTTGAACACACACTCAATCGAGTTCTTAGACCTCAATACGACCAGCCTTTGGAGCTTCAACCTAGAACTCACCCAAAAGATAGGGGTTTAGAGCTTCAGAATAAGAGGGAGAGAAGATACAAACCCTAAACCAAAAAGAGAAGAAAGAATGGGATTAGCCTTACCCGGAGCTTAGATCTGCATCCAAAAGCACCAAAAATGCCTTATAAATGAGGGAGATCGACCTCTTGGAGCTCTTAGGTGATTTGGTTCATTCCTAGGGTGAAGAGGAAGGAATGGAGAGGAAATCCCGAGTGGGTTCTTAAAATCCCGGGGTGGCAATTTTTTAATTTTTACCAACTTTAAGAGGTTGCACGATTTAGCTACACAATTTGACAAACCGTGCGCAAACCATTCATATGATACAATCTGGAGGAGAAGGAATTGAACGGTTTACCTGGGCACGCCGCACAGTTTTCCCTGGCCATGCGCAGGTCGTGCGCAGGCCGTGTGCCCAGGCTTGTCTTGCCCATCTTTCCTTTATTTCGTGCCCCGAGCCCCCGAAACACCCCCAAGACCTGTCATACTTTTAGAAGACATCCCTTGAAGCCCGAAACAAGGTATTTAACCAAAACATAATGAAAACATACCCTTACAACAATCGGGATCTTACATGTTTCATCCCAAAAATCACTTTCTTCATCTTATAAACTTGAGAAACACCACTATAAAGAATAAAACATTCTCTATATTCAATGCAAATCACTTCCTCAAGTTCACCATTAAGGAATGTCGACTTCAAATATTTTTGGAACACCCCTTAATCACTTTGAGAATATATTGTATGAAATATTCTTATAACTTAAAGACCTTATTGTAGATAAAAAACATAATCAATATTCATAGTTTTAATTTTGGAATATCCCTTGAATGAAAGATGATCCTTATTTTATGATGCCCATCCTTTATCATTGATTATATTTATGAAAACCCACTTAATACCTATAACATTCTTATATCTGGGACTTGAAAAAAATTCACAAGTGTCATTCTTCTTAATTTTTTTACCACTTATTCCATTTATGAAATTTAATCCTTATTTCATAATTCATTTTAAATAATTTTGGTTCAACATGTGAAAAAAATCTAGTGTGATTGACATTCCCTAAACTTTTCTACTAACGTAGGTCATTCTATTGAGGAGCTGTTATAGTCAAACACCAAGTACTTCTAATTCAATTTATATATATATATTTTATGAAATAAAACTAAAATAAATTATGTTTTGAGAAATGATAATTAAATACAAAAATTAAATACCAAGATGCAATGAAAACACAATTAATGCAAACAAAATGAAGTTAGAAAGAAAGGAGACATTCCCAAGATAATCACCAAGATTAAACCTTCATTGTCTTATAATTAGTTTCAAATTTAATTCATGAATCAGATAAATTATATGAATGAACATCCACTTATGCTTATGGTTTTGAATATACAATACACTCAATGATTCCTAAGAGACCATTTATCCACCTCCTCGATCAAGGGAGAGTATTACATAAGTGAAAGCTAAACCTAAGGTGGAAGTGGAGACACAAAGGTGACTTTTCCACTAATACCCCTAGGTATAAATCTAATAAAATAATAACATTAAGAATTAATGTTTAAATAATTGGTTTCATCACTGGATTAATCCCTTGAGAACTTCCTCAGGTTAGCTACTCATGATCATTAGCATAAGAGTTCATAGTGAAGAAGAAAAGGAGTAAAGAAAATAAAAGAGAGAAAGAATAATATAGAAAGGAGAAAACTTAAATTAAAACATGAAATGCGATTACAGAATTAAAATAAAATAAAATAAAATATTAATCTATAGAAAATGGGAACTTATAGTGCCAATACATTGAATAGAATAATGAATACTCTTTTATAGGGAGAGGGGGTGAAAAATTAGATCCAAAATCATCCTTAAAAATAATACTCATGATATACCTATTTAATGACATAATTTGGGACTATGTACTTATTAAAAGTTTTTGTTATATATATTCTATATAAACACAAATTTTAGCTTCATTTTTCATGTTTGGAGAGAGTTATTACCAACTTACTTTTAATATTTATTCTTCCTAAGCATACTCTTTGTATTCCACACATCTGATTTCCAATGCATTAATGGCCTTGATGATGAAATAATAAGGCATTTACACCTTAATTAAAGTTTTTCATTTATATATTATCCATATGCTTATATAATTTAATCTCAATTGGTTCCTCAAGTTATTAGATATGGGCCCAACATAAAAAATCTCCATATCTATGCACAATTTTTGAGGCCTGACTCATGAGCTGATTTTGGGCCTTCATATAATGGATTGCGCTTGGGGTTCAAAAGAATGGAATTAATCCTAATAAACATATAAACTTAAGAAAAAATAATTTCTCAATTTTTATAACTAAAGAAAATTTTATTTCCTAAATAAAAAATAAAAAAAACAGTTAGAATCTAAAATAGGCTAATTTTTTAAATAAGTTCAAAATACCACTAAAACCATAAAATGTGACAACTACCCATAAAATTAAACATTTTTGGGATTAAAAATTTTATATTTAAATTTAAATTATTGAAAAATATTTTCTCTATCAATTCCCCACACTTAGACATTGCACTCTTGGGCAATCATCTTATACCAAGGTCAAAATAGGCTTACTAAAGTATAAATGAAAACACAACTCAATTATCATATATAAGGAAAATATCATGAATCCTATATGGATAAATATTACCTAAATACTAAAAAATCATAAAAATTCATTCAATATAATGTAAATAATCACATGCATTTCTTACCATCCACCCTGAAAAAATATTTCTCTCTTTACTCAAGGATTTTTAATGTGGAGTTTTTCTCATTCTAAAAAACATGGGTGATCACCATAGGATTTCTATACTCATAATGTATCCACTTCACAGAGTAAAAAATGTTTCAATCATGGGGTTTTTTCATAGGTTGTTCTGAGGCTTATGTTTGGTAGGTTTTAAATGTAAAAACATTTGAGATAGAATGAGGAGGGTTTGGATCTAAAGTTAAGTAAATGTATGAAAATAGTTTTGCTTAAGAATTGGGTGCTCATAAATCAACTTGAAAATGATTCACCACCAAAAACCTCTTACTATTCTTGGGAAGTTTACAAATGTAATTTTTAGAAATAATGGTAAATTTTATCCCTCTTACCCCATTCTCAACATTGTTTCATCTTGAATTTAGATCTATATTTCCCTTTAGAATCATGTTTTTGAGAAAAAAAAGAGGCATATTGTGATCTTCGAATATCAGTGAAAACCTATAACATATGTTAAATGATATTTGGTCCACTAATACATCTTTAAATCAGGAAAGGTATTCCACCAAATCAATAATAAATATGGAAATAATTTCAATTCATATCAAACAAATTATTCAAGAAAGAAAAATACATCTCATCTTCTCCCTCCCCCACAATTGATTTCAATAATAATCATGCATTTAACTTCTATATCTGGTTGTAAAGGAATAAATGGATAGTAATTTGGATTAATAATAAGGTATTTCATAGATACTAGGGGCTTAATAAAGGTCATATGAAAAAGGTAAGCCAAAATTAGTATTCAATGAAAAAAGGGCTTTCAAAGTAGTGCCTCAATCATACTTAAATTTTTTTATGAAATCCAAAAGCTTTAAAATATATATAAAAAAACAAGTTATTGTTCATAAAAAAATTCTCAAGACTATTAATAAAAATAGAAATGTAAATTATGTTTCAAAAGGTTTATACACCTCTCAATTTTGTGTAAGAGTTTCAATGTATAAAGTACTAGTGCACATGAGTTTCACAATCAACCAAACTTCATCAAATGAAAAGATCATAAATCAAGAAAAAACTGATTTATAAATCATTTAAATCCTCAAATATTCAAATCAAGAAATATTCCAAAAACAATAATATGGTTTGATAGTATTTGATTCATCTTAAGAACCCTAAAAACACGCCAAAAATGAAAAAGGAAAACATGAAAAATTATAAAAAACATAAAAAATGGAAGTGCACAAGAAATTACTAAAAATAGATTTATATCCCCCCACACTTATTCGATTTAATTACTTTTTTTTTAATTTAATTTTGATAAATCTTTTCATACAAAATTTAAATTGGGAAGAAAATAAAATAAAGAAAATACACAACCTGATTTATTTTCTAGTGGCAACCTTGAGTTAAGATCATAGATTCTACCACTTTAAAACATTAAGAAATAAAAAAAATACATAATAAAAATAAGTAAAAATAAAAATAAAGGGGAAATAAAATTTATAATTCTTGGTTTAGGCCCCCCTAAGTTGGTTCTATGTTTTTAATTCCCTAGATTGACATTTGTAGTGGATTATCATCAATCAGAAAGTGGGTGTGGTTTTTTTGAGATAAACCACCACATGTGACTTTTACCAATGTCCATGACCAGACGCCAACATTGAAGAACCCCAAATAAGATAAGAAAATTATCTACCCATAATAAATAATTAATAAGGAATTTAAGTTCTAGAGCAGGAGGGAAAGAAGATAGGGGTGCTCACTGTTAGCTTATGTGGTGTCCTCCTCCACATGGTAGGCAAGTTGTTATAGAGGAGGTTGTTGCACTACCACTAGCTTCTCTAGCTCTTCTTCTTCTATCACATCTAATTTGGTGGTATCTTACTTAAAATAAAAGGCTATATCCATTAATTCTATATCAAAAAATTTAGAAAAATAGAATTTAGGAAACAATTAATCTTGAATAATATTAAAACATAAAGAATCAATAAATAAATATTCCCTTTCAATTAAGACAGCTTGGAAATTGATCTCTTATGGTAGGAACATTGAAAACTCCATATCATTAGGTGAATATTCATAATTTTCATAAAAATAAAGAGATATGTTGAAAGGTGCAGATGTTTCATTATTAGTAATGGGAAGATAAAGTTTTAGGTTATCTTCAACAAAGTGATTCCAAAATTCATCCAAAAAATGTTGATCTCCCATAAGTGAATCAAATAGAATGTGTTATTCTGGGAACTCCTAAAGAAATGGTTGAGTGTGGAATGATGTTATTAATTACTTTAGAAGATCATTCTTATTCACCTCATTTTATTTAATATAAAAAATGTTTTCTAAAATCTCTTCCACCACTTGTTCTGGTTCTGGTATGGGCTTAGGTTTCAGTTTCTCTTGAAAAAATGTATATATTCCATCAACCATTACATTTTTCTCTAAAGGACCTATATTTCTTCTCAAAGTTCTTTAATTTTTTATTTTTGAATTAATTTTTCTTTTTGTAACTAAGAGTAATTATTCTATTCATAATAATCACAATTTGAATACATCATGGACAAAATGAGTTTTTTTTTGACATTTATGTTTTTTTTGTGTTATTATGAAAATATTTAATTATTTGAAAAATGTAAATCAAAATAGTGAGTGAATACCACTTGGATTCCTGTAAGTGGCACCAATTTTATGAAACATCATAGTTCACACTCTCAAAATATTTAAAAATAAGTCCAGCGCAGGGGCTGACCTAGGTCGTTATCTTGAGAAGCTGTTGCGGTCAAACAAAAAATAATTCCAATTCATATATATATATATATATGAAATAAAACTAAAATAAATTGGGGTTTGATAAATTATAATTCAACACTAAAATTAAACATACAGATGTAATTCAAACACAATGAATGCAAATATAATGAAGTTAGAAAGAAATGAGAAATTCCCGAGAGAATCATCCAGATTAAACCTTCATTGTCTTATAATTAGTTTTAAATTTAAATAATGAAAATTATACATCATATGAATGAATATACCCTTATTTCTATGGTTTTGAATATATATTACACTCAAAAATCACTGAGAGACCACACATCTACCTCCTCGATCGGGGGAGAATATTGCAGAAATAGAAGCTAAACCTCAAGTGGATAGTGGAGACACAAAGGTGACTTACCCACTAATATAACCCCAGTATAAATCTAAATAAAATAATAAACATTAATCATAAATGTTCAGACTTGGGTTCATCACTCGATTTCTCCCCTGATAACTTCCTCAGGTTAGCTACTCATGATCATGAGCATAAGAGTTCACAGTGAAGAAAAAAATGGGGGAAGAAAACAAAAGAGAGAAAGAATAAGATAAAAAGGAGAAAAATTCAATTAAAACATGAAATGATATTATAGAAGTAAAATAAAAGACTAAAATATAGAAAATTTACACTTAGAGTTTCAACACTTTGAAAAGAAGAAGGGACACTCTTTTATAGGGATAAGGGGGTGAAAAAATTGATCCAAAATCGTCCTCCTAAAGATTCCATGTGTTAGAACTATTTAACGATATAATTTTAGAATGTTTTATTCTTGAAATTTGTTCTTATATATATCCTCTGTAGAACCACAAAAATATATCTTTATTGGACACATGTATAGATAGTTATTACCAATTTACTTTATATATTTATTCTGACCAGGAAGACTCTTTGTATTCCACATATCCAATTTCCAATGCATTAATTGAATTGATAATGAAATAATATGATGCGGAAAACTAAATTAAAGTTGCTAATTTATATCTTTTAAAACTAATTTTATAATATAATCTCCATTGGTTCCTCCAATTATGAGATATGGTCCCAACAAAAGAAATCTCTAGATATATGCACAGTTTTTGAGGCCTAATTTGTGAGATGATTTTGGGCCTTTATATGATGGATTTAGGTTAGGGTCCAGAAGAATGGAATGAGTCAGAATGAACATAGAAACCTAAAAAATAAGAATTTATCAATTTTTATCACTATATAAAATTTTATTCCTAAAATACAAAATAAAAATAAAATAATAAAAATCCAAAATATGCCATTTTTTTCAATTAAGCTCAAAATACCAATAAAAATAAAAAATATGAGAAATATCCATAAAATAAAACTTTGGTGAGATTAAAAAAATTGAAAAAATTGAAAATATTTTATCTTTCAATAGGTAATGATGTTTTTAATGAATTTTAATTTTATAGAAAAATAAAATCATAACTATCATATTATTTTCCTCAAATTCTTATGGAAATACTAAATTCTTCTTACACTTAATGTATATATAAGAAATTATCCATCATTTTATCTCTCATAAAATTTTCTAATTTTCTTCCTTTGATCATGATGTAATATAGGCTTTATAATACATTTAGTATTTTAATGTTTATCTTCTTTACACAACATATCTCATAAGGTGTTTTAATAGAATTTGGACTTAGTAAACACCATATAAGTATATAAAGATCCAAAACTATGAATTTACTATAAATTCACATTGAGATTCCATGATCCAATGACATGGTTCTTCACATATCCACTAAACTAAAGTTCTTTCACTTAGCTACTCCACTTTATTGTGGTGTGTATGAAGAACTATATTCATGCCTTATTACTTATTTCTCAAAACATGACTAAAAATCCACATTCTTATATTTAAATCTGTTTTTGTACTAGAATATTTTGATAGATTTTTTTTTAATTTAAAACACACCTTCAAAAGTGTTTAAAAATTTTAAATTATTATTATTTACTCAATAAAAATAGGAATAACTCATATGAGTAAAATCATCAATAATAGTTATGAAATACTTAGGTACATTGGTGGAATTAAATTTTGTTAATTTGAACATATCTGAGTGTATCTACTATATATTTTTCTTCATTATGATCTCCTCTACATTGGGTCTCTTATTCACTATCTCTAATTTGTGACATGTATCAAAATTATTGAGTCTTTCATGATTAAAATTATGTATATTTCCCACAACTTTATACTTTATTAGTTTAGATATGTTCTTTTGAAAAAAATGACTATTAATTTTATGATAAATTTCATTTAAAGCCTTCATACTCATGCATCAACTATGTTGATCATTGGAAATTTGGAATATATTTCCACTTGTTCACTATCCCTTTATAATTATTGTTACGTCCTTAAATATCCTTATAACACATCTATCCATATAAAATTTCATCTCATTCCCATTAAAAAAAATCCAAGAGACACTCAAGATATTATTTTTCATCCCATCAATATAAATAATTCCACTGGATCCAAGTTATTCTCACTTATTTTTTCACTTCAAAATCTTTTTACATTTAGTGATACATCATTTAAAAATGTAATATCTCCTCCATTATACATGTGAAAATATTTCAGGAGTTTTTTTATTACTATACATGTGTGAAAAGTAACTACTATCAAGCATCAAAGGCTTTCCACCTTTCACTACTTTATAAGCCACCTCAACCACTACTTATTTTCCTTAATTACTCCTCCTCTTAATAGATTTAGATTTTTAATTTATCTTCAATTGATATAGTATGATTGTGAGACACTTTCACGAGGTGTTTCCAAGTAAATCATACCCTCTATAGGTTTTCTCAAAATTACTAAAGGTATTTTTAATTATATCTTTTTTTTATGTTAACTCAGTTAGATTCTAGGAATTTTAGATTGACCCCCTCAATTTATGGCCTCTATTAGTTTTCAAGAGTGATAAATTATATATCACATATAGGATTTATGCTCACAAACTATGTAATTACAACATATTCCTTCAAATATAAATATTATCTATCAAAAATAAGATTCATAAAAATCTATTCATTGACTTTCCTTTCGATTTAAAATCTATTTATTATTTTAAACTTATGAATACTAATAATAATTTTACTTTATCTCATCCTTTCCCTTATTCTTATCCTTAAAATCATTCTACTTCTATGCCTCATTGATTTTGGAATTTTCAACACCAATACAAGATGTTATAATTTGTTTATTTTTTTCCCAAGTGAAGTAATCACCATATTTCCTTTATCATCATTAGTTCCACCATTTTAGATGCAATATTTATTATTTAAAACAGTTTTATCATAGAACCGTATGAAAATAAAGATTCTTCTTAGAAGCATCATCAACCTTATCATCTCATTTTTAGATTTCACTAATTTCATTGATATAATTTTGAAACTCAACGTTTGTTCTCTTTAAAAAAAATTAGATTCACACAACATTGAATCAGGAGCCTTTAAATAATTTTTTATCAATTATATTTTTTATATAATGCTCAAACATATTATGTAACATCCCGAACCAAACCACTGGGTCTGATCTAGGAGTTATGGAACCTCATGTGTGCTTCCCTATATAGAAGTGTTTGCTGACTAGTAGTGAGGGTATACATCCATTAATGGGGAGAATATACCCTCATTATCCCATCATTGGATAAGTAATAAATAATGATAATATAATAAATAAATAGAGTAATCATGCAGAAAAGTAAATGACATACATGTCCTAAATATAAAAGTAGATCCCAATGTGGAGAGTCTATCTAGAATAAATAAAACATGTATTAAATAAAAGAATTGCGGAGTCCTATTATGTCTGTCTCAGTTTGATCTAGCTCCATGCCCCACTAACTCAACCATCCCCCACATGGTCCTTTCCCTTCACGTGGTCTCTCATGAAATCTAAAAGCACATCAAAATGCCCAAGTAGGGTGTGAGTATAAGACTCAGCAAGATACTACCAATGTGTCCTTAACATGATGTGATTAAGTATACAAGTGTATTTCATAATAATAATGAATTCATAAAAAAATAAAAAATACAATCCAAAACAAAGAAGTAGTATGCTAATCGAGATACCAAATCCCCCCAATCATACCTACTTTGGATCCATGCCAGAAGATAATTGAATGAGTCATAAGAAGAAAACTATCCCATATATGGCGTCCTCATGGTGTCGTAGAGATGATACCTGAAATCATATATCCCTCAAGAGGACCATGTCACCTAAATATTCTAGAAGATAATAACTAATACTCAAATTGAATAGGCTATCACATGGTGAATGGAACTTGGAAAATCCAGGCTACCTTGAGAGCACCCCCAACATGACACCGTGGCTACCTCTTACCTCCACCCTATTCATAGGTCCCTCATCACTATCATCGCAATCAAGAACACTCCCCCACTATGGGTTGTATATGTCACGATGGTCTGCCAATCTCAAATACTACTAAAAAATACCAATCTATAGTGACACATATATATAGTGAGCACACAAGTAGGCATAACATATCATCATGAGTATATAACACCATACACAACAACATATGACCATAATAAAATATAGAAATATGTACACTAATATCACTCAAGGAATCACAACAGGTTTTATGGGAAACACACACACACATGCGATCAAAATCAAGAATGGTCAATCAAAATGATAACAAATATAATAATCATGGAAAGAAGTGTAAATCTAAGCCTAAGAAGGTAAGGAAATTCCTACCTCAAAATTCATCAACATAAAAGGAAAGGATAAACCACCCCATGTGGTTTGATATCTATAGTCTAAACCTCAACAATAAATAACCTCTTTGTGTCTTTATTATCATAAACATCGACACATCAAAGCTTGAGGTTTTTCAAGGGTTACTAGAACCAAAACTAGTTATTTTATTTCAAAAAGAAATAAAATATCACATGTGATGATACTTTATCTCTCTTGGATAATTTTAAAATTATCATTTTAAATATCACATGAAATTATATTTCATATCACTTGGATAATTTTCAAATTATAATTTAAAATGTTATATGTGATGATATTTTATCTCTCAAAGATAATTTTCAAATTACGATTTAAAATTTTATATGTGATGATGTTTTATATCTCCTGGATATTTTTAAAATATCATTTTAAATATCACATATGATGATATTTTATCTCTCTTGTATAATTTTCAAATTATCATTTTAGGTCAATGCATGAATTTGAAACTATCCTTGGTAATTTCATAATTATCCTCTAATAATTTGATATCCTTGTCGCATGATAATTATGTTATAATTATCCTTGGATAATTTTTATAATTATATTCTAATAATTTTCTTTAAAAATTAAATTTAAAATTTATATTATGATAATTAATTTCCAAAAATCATCCTATGATAATTTGGTGCATTTATTCTTTAAAAATTATTTAAAATTATATTTGATTAATTGTGTGACTTTAATTTTATTATTTAAATCAATTATCATTTGGAAATTTAAATAAATTATCATTTTATAATTCCTTGTAATTATCTTTGATAATTTAATGAAATTATATTTTGATAATTAATGGAATTGTCCTTCTGATAATAAATTAACATTTGATCAATTTCATAAATTATAATCTGATAATATCATAATCATAATTTGATAATTCTTCATAATTGTATTTTTATAATTAAATGAAATTATTTTTTTATAATTCCTTATCTATATTATCATAATTCACACAATTATCTTTCAGTATTTTTTTATTAAAATTATACCTTATTTATTTAATATTATCATTTAATTTAATTTCTATTTTCTTCCCAGAAATGAAAACAAACATTTTCTAGAATATAGGTAAAAATGAATAATGGAAGAAATAATTAAAGGAAAGAGAAATAAAAAAAAAATTAATAAATAAAAAATTAACCTTCATCAACCTCACGTAGTGTCCCACCAAGGAAAATCCCTGTCAGCGTGTGTTGGGTTCAAGAAATAGAAAAAATAGATTCGATCAATAGGGTCCACCAATCACCCACAAGGGAGTCTTGGGATCACATAGATACGATTAGATTGACTAAAAAGCTGAAGGTGATTGACTATAAAATCATCAACGTGTATATGTATAACACAAATTCAAAAACCCATTTCAAACACTGATTTAACCTAAAATAAATGACAGAGTCATTAATTTTATCTATTTAATGTGTTTCTGATTGAAACCGTTGAAAATGGTTTGAAACTGAAGGTTTTAGAAGTATAACAGAACAATAATGGTGATTTTCATACATATAGGAGAAACAAAAAAAATTAAAAAAATTAATATTTTAATTACAATTAAATAAATATTTAAAAGTTATCATTACATGAAATGTGACCAAATTCCTGCTTCACAAAAATATTTTGTCCCTCCTAGGGTAAACCCCGCATCCTGATCTTAACGGTGGTCTCATATTTTTATACAACACACTATTTGAGAGATATTACATTATATTTGAAAAATTACAACAAAAATGTTAAATAAGTTATCATTGCATGAAATCTGTCTAAACATCTAATGCACCCAAATTTTATGTCATTCATAAGGTAAAACCCTAATAATGAATCAAATAGTAGTCTCAGATTTTTTATATGATGAACCATTTGGGAGATATTAATTTCTTTTATAAAAATCACATGCACATATTATAATATATTTAATAATTTTATTCTATATTTTTGGAGGAACTATAGGCCTCAGAATGTGACACTAACTCAGTGCCTGACTACAAAAATATTTGATAGAATATTCCAAGGCGTTTCATGGAAAAAGGGTTATTTTTATTGAAAATTTAAATTTCCGCATAAAATATGTATCATTTATTAAATAAAGTTGTTTTATTATAATTAAAAAATTGAGGATATTAAAATACACCCTATCAAATTATCATCCCTGATAAGTTTCCCTAATGGTCTCGATCAAACAAAACAAACCACAGAGGTTGGATGGTCGATGGTACCTCACCACCATCTTCCAGAGTTTGACTCACAACATACACATGACCTACCTCAACTCCATGACCCTATACCTAAGACACATTAACCGTCTGTGTATTACCCCCAGTTTCTGGTAAGTAACCCTTGTTTTATGCTTTTTAATTACATGAAGCATATGAGAAATGGTTGGGGAAAGTTTGGAGACTTTTAAAGTGTCAAAGGAAAAAAGGTGGCGATGCACGGGCTTCGCACGGATTTACCAAACCATGCAGGTGGTGTCACTTTGGATAGAGGAGACTGCACGATGTGCACACGGTTTGGGAAAACCGTGCGAGGAGGTTGCACAGAGTGCCCCTTCCAAGCAGTGACTACCACACAGTTAGCACACGATTTGACTAACCATGCAGACTAACCATTCACAGAGTCAACTTAGATCCTATTTTTTAAGATCTAATCTGTTTTATCCTTAAACTCACTTGTTTTTGCTTCTATATGGCCCTAACTCAGGATTTTTCTCTAGTGAAGGTGGGAGAACACTTACCAGGAGTTTTGGAAGAGATATGGAGGGTTGCCTTGTCATTTAGAGGCTGGTTGATTGAGGTAAGTCTCGTTTCCTTTATTTTTCTTAGATCTCCTTCTTCCCACTTGATGGATCCCTAGATCTATGCCCAAGGTCGGTAGATCTAAGGTAGTGGATGAATTTTAAGTTGGGTTTTGGCCTTTTTGGTGATAGGGGAAGGAATCTAAGGAGGTTTTGTGGTGTTTCGACCCGGTTCTTGGTCAGTTTGGCCTATTTTGTTGAGGTAGGTGGCTTCACTCTTGATCACTCTTTCATAGAACTTGAAGGCTTAGTTTCAAATTGGTTTCCTTGATTGAAATGGTTTGTTTATCTATAGTGAAAGAATGGTTGAAACCCCTTTTTAGTAACGGGTGATGGAATTGTGTGTTTTTGGAAAGTGTTTGTTGAAGTGAAATTAAAATGGTGGTTTTAAACTGGTTTTGGTTTTTCTGCTTGAAAGAAATGGTTTTCAATAAATGGTTTGATGCTTTATTGAATGGTTTTTAACACACTTGGTTTTGGCATAGATTTGCATGGGTTGTGGTGTGTGTTCATATGCATTGGGATGGATAATGGCGAGAATTACCCCCCCCCCCCCCAATAAAAAGGTTGGGATGGATAAGGGCGATAAGTACCCCCGTCTAAAGGGATGGATAAGGGCGTGAAGTACCCCCGTCAAGGCAGTCCACTAAGTGACAGCTTGGTGAAAGGATAACTCACCACTCGCGAGTATAGGGAGGTCCAGGTTGCATGCATGGTTGGTTGTGTGGATTTGTGAAGTGGAATGAATGTGCCAAAATGGAAATGGGAATTTGATTGGAAACATTGCTTGGTTGATTTTCTTGAGAAAGGTGGTTTTTGTTGGAAAATAGTTTTGACATGGAACTTGTTATACTGTGAACTATTTTGGAATTGTTTTATATAAATTGTTTTATATAAATGTGTTAACATGTTTTATCCTAGAGGCATGGGTTGGGAAGTCATTGGGGAAAACATACTGAGTTTCATTACTCACCCCCTTCTTTGGCATGTTGGTGCTTTTGCAGATATCATATACTGGGATGTTGGCAAAGGTAAAGTGTCACATGTTTATAGCACTACTTCGTGATTCTTGGGATGGTTCATGATATTAGATCTTGGATATTGTGGAGCATGGAGTTGGGTTGTCGTCTTGTGGTCTTTCAGTTTGTCTTTCTACTTTTTTCTCTGATTTAGTGTTGGTTTCCGCTGTGGTACTTTTGGTTAGTTTATGATAAAACAAATGGTTGAGTTGTCTTAGCTTTTATCATGCATCATTTTGTTGATTTTTTTGGTTATGGTTGTTCGCTCTGTGGTATGTTCTTAAAGGGTAAATCATCCCCCACATGTTTTGAAACCCTTTGGCATTTATTGCCAGCCTTTGGTGCCTTTGGGATGTCGCTTAAGGTCAAGTAACCCTCACCGCCTCCTCAATCCAATGAGGTAGGGGCGGGGTGTTACAAATGGTATCATTTTTTTCAGTCCTTGGGGTATAAATGAAATCATCTTGTTCCTTTATTTGTGGAATAAGTAGTCATCAGTTTTTGTTGGTCTTGGCATTGAATTCTTACGTATCTATTCCTTGGGTGGTCATCTTAGGAAGGAGTAGGATTGTTAGAACTTGGAATGTAGAGAATAAAAAGACGTAGCTAACCTTTTTATGCTGAACTTTAAGTTACCAGGGAGTTGGGTAAATAATTGTTTTGGAGACACTTATAGGATAACAAATCTCATTTTCATGGGTTTAGCCAATGAGATGAGCATGACATGCATTAGAGTAATGACTTCCCACTAGGAGTGCATATATCATTTTGAGAAATGGATTATGGTTTGATGCTAAAGCATGATTTCTGAAAATTTAAAACTTGTTTTCAAATGCAATATTTTGAAAAGAGAATGGTTGATATATTTTGAAAATAGATTTATTTTCTAAAGAAAGAAAAGATTTATTTTTATAAATGGGTAAATGTGGAAAATCTTGATGGTTGGAAATCAATGTTGTGATAATGATGTGATAGAAATTGAAATGATAAGCCTTCAGTTTCTAGGAAGTGAGACTAATGGCGTGAGTTGTTTTTATAGAAAATAGAACCCGTTAGGCGTCGTAGAAACCAAATGGAAGAGGATGCGGAAAATGTGGTCGCACCTGAGCCACAGGTGAACTAGCAGCTAGTCCAAAGTATAGTTCAAGAATTTCAGGCTATGGGCACAGGGAATCAGAGGGATGATTCAAGGCATGTAGACCATTCCGTTCAATTCTAGAAGTAGAATCCACCCATCTTTCGGGGTGATTCTGAAATAGAAAGGGCGGAAGTGTGGCTGATTAGGATGAATCGTATCTTCAATTTCATCAACACACCAGCAGAAGTGAATATAAAGTTGGCAACGTATATGTTGGAGGATCTTGCACGACAGTGGTGGGAGCTAGTGGTGTAGGCTAAGGTGGATCAAGGCCTGGGCTAGGATGAATTTGAGGAATTGCTTAATAAATAATTCTATCGTCACACATTCAAGATCCAGAGGACGACCAAATTTTTCAGCCTGAAGTAGGAGAATCTCTCTATCATGGATTATGTGGCTAAATTCATGAATTTAGTGCGCCATTCACTGGAATTTTCTTCAAGTTCATTACTGAAGGCACACATCTTTGAATCAGGGTTCCGATATGAGATTCACTGAAAGATAACTATGCTCTATATTACGGATTATACAGAGATGGTAAATAGAGAAACAGTATCTGAAAGAGACATATCAGGACTTATGGGAGGAGGAAGTATGATGATACCCACGGGAACGGGTGGGAACTCTAATGCTGGGAACAAGAGAAAGAGGGACACCTACTTCCAAGGTGGGAGTGTGAATCCGAATTAGACGGCTGGATCGATGAATCTTCCTCCATGACCCATGATGAAAGTCAGGTGTTTTCAATGTGGCTTGATTGATCACATGAAAATAAAATGTATAGAACCACCTATAGAATGCCACAATTGCAACAAGATGGGGCATCTTCAGTGATATTATTACAGTGCTCCACGGTCGGGTGTTCGTGACACTTCTCAGGTGTTGCAAGCATCTTATGCTTCGATAGGGCGAGGACATCAAAACCACTCTCGCCAGAAGAACAGAGCTAGCTATGGCGATTCCATGAATACCATGACTCCCCAGGCAGGGCAATCTCAACAAGGCAATAAGGAGAAAAGTGCAACAATAAAGCAATTGTATAGAGTGGAACAGGTGATTGTGGATGACTAGTATGGACCATCTACGATGAGAGGTACGATTCTTTTGAATTCTACCCTCATGAAAGTGTTGTTCGATACTGGTGAATCGTATTCTTTTCATGCTTCTTGTATTGCTGATTTTTTTAACTTAAAACTTGAAATGATGCCTTCTGTGATAAAACTTCAAACTCTTCCTGGTGAAAGAGAATGTAGAGCCTTTGTGTGTAGAGCATGTTCTATAACTGTTGATGGAGCTAAGATGAAATGGGATTCCTCTGTGCTGGAGATGTATGTCTATGTTATAATCCTAGGTATGGATTGGTTGACAAAGTTCAGATCTCACATCAACTGTTATAGCAGAACAGTCCGTTTTGCGACTAAGGATGGCGTCGAGCATCTCTTTAGAGAAGAAAGAGTGGGGAAGGAAGGTGCAACGGGCTTGTTGGCAATAGTAGTGGCAACGATATCTTACTAGTTGGATGTGTTAAACTTATAATAAATGGACGAGATCACGAATAACAGTTTTCCAGTAGTCGCGTATCAATTTCTTGATGTTTTTTCTAAAAACTCCTCAGGGTTACCACCTGTAAGAGAAGTGGAGTTTACAATTGATCTCCTTCCAGGGACCAGTACTATCTCACTTCCATCTTATAGGATGGCACCAATGGAGTTAAAGGAATTGAAAGTGCAGTTGCAAGAACTAGAAATCAAAGGTTTTATTCAGCCAAGCGTGTCCCCGTGGGCAGCACCAGTTTTGTTTGTAAAGAAAGCAGATGGAAATTTGAGGCTTTGTGTGCATTATCGTAAACTTAACCAAGTTACGATAATGAATAGATATCTACTTCCATGCATTGATGACCTGTTTGATCAATTTAGGGGAGCTCAGTGGTTCTCTAATATTGACCTGCAGTCAGGATATCACCATTTGCGAGTTCAGAAGGAGGATATTCTGAAGACATCCTTCAGAAGAAGATATGGAAACAGCGACTATGTATTCATGACTTTTGGTCTTACGAATGCACTGACAATCTTTATGGGATTAATGAATCAGATATTTCAGAAATATCTAGATTCTTCTATTGTGGTGTTTGTGGACGACATATTGATGTATTCAAGAACAAGGGCTGCGTATGAGGAACACTTGACGATAGTGTTGGAAATATTGAGAGACCATAAGTTGTATGCCAAATTACCAAATTGTAATTTTTGGATACAAGAGGTATGCTTTCTGGTCCATGTTGTTTCTGAGAAAGGTGTTTTAGTGGATCTAGAAAAGATAGAAGCTGTTCTTTCCTGGAAACCGCTGAAGAATGTCTTTGAAATACGATGTTTTCTTGGTCTAGCAAGTTATTACTGACGCTTTGTGTGTGACTTCTCACGACTAGCTTCACCTATGAAATCATTTTCAAAGAAGATCAGTGCATTTCAATGGACTGATGAATGTCATAGATCTTTTCAAGAGTTGAAAGTTCCCCTTACATCAGCACCCATCATGATTTTTCCAGAATCAGGATAGGGGTACGTGGTATATTGTGACACTTCAGTATCTGGGTTGGGATGTGTTCTCATGAAAGGATACCATGTTGTTGCTTATGGATCAAGATAGTTGAGAGTGAATGAAACGAACTACCCAACACATGATTTGGAGTTAGCTATAGTTGTCCATGCCTTGAAGACTTGGCACCATTATCTCTTTGGTGAGAAATTTACTGTGTTTACGGATCACAAAATCTTCAAATACATTTATTCACAATGATATTGGAATCCAAGTTAGAGGAGATGGATGGAGTATCTTCAAATGATCAACTTTGACTTGATATATACACCGGGTAAGGGAAATTCGGTGGCCGATGCATTAAGCAGAAAGTCATATGATCAGTTGGCACAAGAAGCTTCAGATAAGTGGAAATTGATTTCGGTTCTAGCCGACATGCATATGGAATGTGAAGGCTGAGATGATTTTGTAGTTTTCTTTCCAGTTTCACTTGTTCTTGATTTGGTGGAGATAGTAAAGGAGTCACATGCATCCGATCTAGAATGTGTTGCAATGAGCTCAAAACTCTATGGTGGGGAGACCATTGAGGGATGGAAGCTGGATGGGAGTTTAGTTTTTCGGTTTCGAGATCAGATGGTTGTACCTTTAACTACTCAGAAACAACTCCTTCATGCTTACCACCATTTTAGATGGGTTGTTCATCCAGGAATACAGAAGATGTATAAGGCGCTGAAGGTGCAGTTTTGGTGGAGTGGCATGAAAAGGAAGGTGGCCGAGTTCGTCTCACGGTGCTTAACTTGTTAGCAGGTTAAAGCAGAGCACCCGAGACCAGCTGGTATATTACAATCATTACCTATCCCAGTGTGGATATGGGATCACATAACAATGTATTTTGTTACAGCTCTTCCAAGAATGGTCCGGAAACATGAAGCCATTTGGGATATAGTGGATCGTCTAACCAAGTCGGCCCATTTTATCCCTATTCGGAAAACTCACACAGTGGAAGATCTTTAAAAAATATATATCCAAGAATTTGTAAAGAGACATGGCATACCAGCTTCAATTGTGTTAGACAGAGATCCGAGGTTCACATCTTGTTTCTGGCGATCCTTACAGAAAGCCCTGGGAAATTAGTTGAATATGAGTACGGCGTATCATCCTCAGATGGATGGAAAGTCCGAAAGGATGATACAGATGTTGGAAGACATGTTGTGGGCTTGTGTAATGGATTTTTGGGGCTCATGGGAGGAGCATATACCCTTAGTGGAGTTCTCATACAATAACAACTATCAAGCCTCAATACACATGGATCCATTTGAAGCATTGTATGGGCGTCCTTGTCGTTCTCCACTATGCTGAGTAGAAACAGGTGAGACTTCACTACTTGGGCCGAGCCTTGTCTAAGAAATAATGGAGAAGATTTAGTTGATAAATAAGAGGATGGAGATGGCACAGAGTCATCAGAAATCTTATGTGGATCATCGTCGAAGACAGTTGTCGTTTGCGGTGAGTGATCATCTATTTTTGAGAATCTCTCCAAGGCTTGGACATCGTCGTTTTGGGAAGCAGTTAAAATTATATCCTTGATATATATGCCATTTTGAGATACTATAATGGGTTGGTGAGGTAGCGTATCAGTTGTCTTTACTACCATGGTTCAGTGCAGTGCATAATGTGTTCCATGTATCTTAGTTGAAAAAGTATCAGCCTGATCCTGACCATGTGATCAGATGGGATCACGTTGACCTAGAGTTGGATGCTTCATTGATACATATCCCGGTATGAATTGTGGATAGTAAAGAGAAGGTCTTGCATGGAAAAATCATCAGTCTAGTGTGGGTTTTATGGAAGCATGGTCATATTCATGAAGAGACTTGGGAATGCGAGAAAGAAATGAAAGAGCAGTGAAAAGAACTCTTTCAGGCAAGCGATGGTTTTATACTTTCTGGGGACAGAAAGGCTAATGGCGGGGAGAATTTAGTACCCCCAGTTTCTGGTAAGTAACCATTTTTTATCTTTTTATGTACGTGAATAATATGAGAAATGGTTGGGGAATGTTTGGAGACTTTTAATGTGTCAAAGGGAAAAAGGTGGTGACACACGGGCTTTGCACGAGTTGTCCAAACCGTGCGGAAGCCATGCAGGTGGTGTCACTTTGGACAGAGGAGACAGCATGGTGTGCGCATGGTTTAGGGAAACTGTGTGAGGAGGTCGTGCAGAGTTCCCCTTCCAAGCAGTGACTACCGAACGGTTAGCGTATGATTTGACTAACCGTGCAGACTAACCGTGCGTAGAGTCAACTTAGATCCTATTTTTAAGGATCTAATTCGTTTTATCCATAAACCACTCATTTTTGCTTCTAGATGGCCCTAACTCAAGATTTATCTCTGGTGAAGGTGGGAGAACACTTACCAGGCGTTTTGGAAGTGATTTGGAGGGTTTCCTTGGCGTTTAGAGGCCGGTTGATCGAGGTAAGTCTTGTTTCCTTTAGTTTTTTTAGATCTCCTTCTTACCCCTTGATGGATCCTTAGATCTACGCCCAAGGTGGGTGGATCTAAGGAAGTGGATGACTTTTATGTCGGGTTTTGGTCTTGTTGGTGATAAGGGAAGGAATCTAAGGAGGTTTTGTGGTGTTTTGACCCGGTTCTTGGTCGGTTTCGCCTATTTTATTGAGTTAGGTGGCTTTACTCTCGATTCCTCTTAATTAGAACTTGAAGGCTTAGTTTAAAATTTGTTTCCTTAATTGAAATGGTTTTTTTATCTACTGTGAAAGAATGGTTGAAACCCCTTTTTATTAACGGGTGATGGAATTGTGTGTTTTTGAAAAGTGTATGTTGAAGTGAAATAAAAATGGAGATTTTAAACTGGTTTTGGTTTTACTTCTTAAAATAAATGGTTTTCAATAAAAGGTTTGATGCTTTATTGAAATGTTTTGAACACACTTGGTTTTGGCATGAATTTTCATGGGTTGTGGTGTGTGTTCATATGCATTGGGATGGATAAGGGAGAGAAGTAACCCCATCAAAAAGTTGGGATGGATAAGGGAAAGAAGTACCCCCATCTGAATGGATGGATAAGGGTGTGAAGTACCCCTGTTAAAGTAGTCCACTAAGTGATGAATTAGTGGAAGGATAACTCACCACTCACGAGTATAGGGAGGTCCAGGTTGCATTCATGGTTGGTAGTGTGGTTTTTTGACGTGTAATGAATGTGCTAAATTGGAAATGGGAATTTTATTGGAAACTTTTCTTGGTTGCTTTTCTTGAGAATGATGGTTTTTGTTGGAAAATGGTTTTGACATGGAACTTTTTATATTGTGAATTGTTTTGGAATTGTTTTATATAAATTGTTTTATATAAATGTGATAACATGTTATATAATAGAGGCATGTGTTGGGAATTCATTGGGGAAAAACTACTGAGTTTCATTACTAACCCCCTGCTTTGGAACATTGGTGCTTTTGTAGATGTCATATACCGGGATTTTGGAAAAGGTAAAGTGTCACATGTTTATAGCACTACTTCATGATGCTTGGGCTGGTTCATGATGATGGATCTTGGAGCTTGTGGAGCATGGAGTTGGGTTGTCATCTTGTGGTCTTTCAGTTAGTCTTTCCTCTGTTTACTCTGATTTAGTGTTGGTTTCTGCTATGGTACTTTTGGTTGGTTTATGATAAAACAAATGGTTGAGTTGTCTTAGATTTTATCATCCATCATTTAGTTGATTTTTTTGGTTATGGTTGTCAGCTCTGTGGTATGTTATCAAAGGGTAAATCGTCCCCCACTTGTTTTGAAACCCTTCGGCATTTATTTCCAGCCTTTGGCTCCTTGGGGATGTCACTTAAGGACAAGTAACCCTCACCGCCTCCTCAATCCAATGAGGTAGGGGCGGGGTGTTAAGGTGGGAGTCATCATCTGGGTATACTATTGAATACCATAACCATATCCATAGCTCAAAGTTTGAGACCATTTTTCACCCATGTAGAACCTTGTGCTTGATTTTTTAGCACAAAACCGCTAGAGATGTCCTATCTTGCTACATTGTGGGAATTGGGTCTAGGGTGCGGTACACACCCTATTGTAGTGTTCAAACTTTCCGTAGTTAAAGAAATGAGGACCAACTCCTTAAGGGACTAAAGAATCTAGACTCCACTATTTGAATACCTCTGCTTTTATGTAAATATGAGGTCTTCTTATTCCTATCACTTGAAGTGGTACTCATGGGTGCAGTTGGAGGCCCAACCAATGGAGCACTGAAGGGTAGAGGAAGAACAACTACCCAACCCTATTCCATGATATTCTTGATGGTTAGAGCCTTCTGAAACACCTCTAGATATGAATTTAGGTTGAAACTCTGAACCTGTTGTCTAAGGTATAGATGAAGTTCGATTTCAAACTTCCTAGCCTTATGTGCCTCATTACTAGCTAGAAGTATAGAAATGCATAGAATCTCAAAAAAAAATGAGAAAATTAGGTAGATAATATCATGGATTCCTACTGTATCTCCACAAAACCCTGTTCTTGGTCAAGCTTTAGGGTGTTGGGAAAAAACTCTTGAAGAAAAAGTCCTTAAAAATCTTCACATGAGAGTCCCTCACGTCATCCATCTTGACCCATGAATCCCCACCAATTCCTAGAAGGTCCCTACAACATAAACACTACTAGTTTTATCTTCTTATACATCAATATCTTGATAGGGTTGAAGATTCTCTCAATGTTTTCCATCCAATCCTCTACATCCTATAGTCCACCAATGCCTTTAAAGGAAAGGGGATGTTGGAGCTATAAATACTTAGCATAGTTTACCATGGATTTTAGTGGTGGCTAGAATGGAACCATTTCCTTCAAAAATGGGGAAGGTGTGAGAACATGTTCATGAGCACCCTCTTGTATGGCTAGCAGCACCACCAAACATTTTTGTGCTGGAATTTTCTATAGCAAGAAGGAAGATTAGAAATAGAAATAGAAAATATCAAGTATATGGGATCATACAAGGTTCTCCTAAGATTCTATGGGATCACACAAGGTTCTCCTAGAATTCTACCCTCAACCCAAGGTATAACCCTCCTTTCACTAACACTTGTTTCCATCCCTACACTTTAGTCACAATCATCATATATATACTAATACAATAGCATGCTCAGTTCAACTAATTAATTCAAATAAAGATATATCACAATATCATGTAACCAAGATATATCACACAAATAGAAACTATCCTAAACATACAGAAAAAATCAAGACATTTAATTTAAAAAAATAATATGAAGAACAACCAATATATATATATATATATATGGCATGTGAACCTAAGTTCCTAGTCATGAAGTATGAACGCTCTTAAAATCTCATAAATCACATATAAAAATCATGTGTATCACTCAAGGAGAATTTTATCAATAGTAACAACAGAACATAATTTTTTAATTAATGGAAACTAAGAGGTCCACTATTCAGTGATAACCAGACACTATCATAGTTCGCCTACCCAATTTCCAACTATACTATTTCTTGTCTATACTATCCCATTACAAGGTAAATAGATGTAAACTTTAGTGAATCCTAATGATCTGATACCATTTTTTAAAATCCTAACCTGAACCACTGGGACTGAGCCAGGTGCTACATGACCTCATGCATTCCTCCTTGTATGCAATAGGCTTCCAACTAGCAGCGAGGGCCTATGTTTGTTAACAGAGAGACTATAAACTCAGTTTCACATCATAAGATCAATAATAAATAATGAAAATATAATAAATAACTAGAGTAATCATTTGGAAAAGTAAATTACATACATTTCATAAAAACAAAAGCAACTCCTAATGTAGAAATCCTATCCATAATAAATGAAACAGATGATAAATAAAAGAACTGTGGGGTCCTCTGGTGTCTATCCAGGTCCGCTTCAGCTCCATGCTCCACCTTCTTAGCCATCCACCATAGGTATGTTTCTATTCACTGGGTCTCTCATGAAATCTACAAGCACATCTAAACGATTGAGTAAGGTGTGAGTTCAAGACTCAGTATGAAACCACTAATGCATAATTAACTTGATATACTAAATTATATAAGTGTATTCCATAATAATAATAAATGCGTAAAGGTATAAATATTGAATGAAAAACCTAGAGTTAGTGAGCAAACCAAGCTATCGCAAACCCCCAACCGTACCTGCTTCGAATACATTCCAAAAGATTACTGAATGAGTTAGAAGAAGCATGCTATCCCCTGTACAATGTCCTCACAGTGTCATGGAGATGATACCTGACATTATCTATTCTTAAAGATGGCCATGTCACCCAAATCATCTAGACGATAATAAATAGTACTCACATAGACCAGACTATCACATGGTGAATTACACTTGTAAAATCAAGGATACCTCGAGCACACCCTCAACACAATGTAGTGGCTACCTCATACCTCCACCCTATGCTCAGGTCATTTTTTACTGTCATTGCAGTAAAGAACACTCCCCCACTAAGGGATGAATATGTCACAGTGGTCCACTTATCTCAAATACCACTAAAAACCACCAAGGTATGGTAGAAAATATATAGGATGAGCTCACAAGTAGTAATAATATATCATCATGAGTATATAACAAATACAAAACAAAATCTGATCATAATCAAACATAAAAAAAGATATACTAATATCACTCATGTAAACACAATAGGTCTTATGGGACACACACACACACACCCACTTAAGATCAAAATAAAGAATGGTTAACCAAAATATCAACAAATATAATCATCATGGAAACAAGTGTAAACCCAATCCCAAGAAGTTAAGGAACTTCCTACCTCAAAATACGTTGATATTAAAAGAAAGGATAAACCACCATATGTGGTTTGATAGTTTGAGTGGAAACCTCAACAGTCAAGACCACCTCTTCATGGACTTATTATCATAAATGTTGACATGTCAAATATCGAGGTTTGTTAAGGGTTCGTAGAACCAAAACAAGTTATTTTATTTCAAAAAAAAAAATCGCATGTGATGATACTTTCTATCTCTTGGATAATTTTCAAATTTTCATTTTAAATGTGACATGTGATGATATTTTATCTCTCGTAGATAATTTTTAAATTATCATTTAAATTTTTACATGAGATGATATTTTATCTCTCCTTGATAATTTTTAAATTATCATTTAAAATATCACGTGCAATGATATTTTATCTCTCTTAGATTATTTTCAAAATATTGTTCAAGATAAACTAAATTCATTCATAATTATCCTTGATAATTACATAATTATCCTATGATAAAATTGATATTTTTTCATATGATAATTCCCTTATAATTATCCTTGTATAATTTATACAATTATATTCTAATAATTTTACTTACAAATTAAACTTTTAAAATTATATTATAACATTTTATTTCCATAAATTATCCTTTTATAATTTGATGCAATTATCCTTTAATAATTATTCAAAATTATTTTTGATTAATCATGTAATTGTCCTTTTATAATTTCAAGAAATTATCATTTTGAAATTTCAATAAATTATCCCTTGACAATTCCTTGTAATTATCTTTGAAAATTTCTCATAATTATCTTTTGATATTTCATTAAATTATCCTTTTGATAATAAATTATCCATTGATAACCTCATAATCATCATTTGACATTTATTCTTAATTATCTTTTAATAATTCAATGAAATTATTTTTTATTATTGTTTACCCATCTTCCAATAATTCATGAAATTACCATTCTGTATTTTGTTTATTAAAATCTTCCTTTGATAATTTAGGATTATCATTTCAATTAATTTCTATTTTCTTCCCATAATTAAAAACAAAAAATTCTTTAATTTAGGTAAAATTAATATGGGAAGAAATAATTAAAGGAAAGAAAAATAAAAAATTAAATAAATAAACAAAAAATTACCCTTCTTTAACATCACACAGCACCCCACAAGGTAAAATCCCTCTCTCCATGTGTCTCATTTGGGAAGGATAAAAAATGAGCTGATAAATGGGGTTTTCAAATCACCAAAAAAGGAGCCTCAAGATCACTTAGATAAGATTGGATTGACCAAAATGTGGTAGGTTATTAGATATAAAAACCTCAACATTTATGTGTCAAACACAAAATCAAAAACCCATTTTAAACATGAATTCAACCAAAAAATAAATGACAAAGTCATTAGTTTCATCCATTTAACATTTTACTAACTAAAATGGTTTATAATTTAAGGTTTTGGAAATAAAATCTTCAACAATGGTGTTTTTTGTGTATGGAGGAGAAATAAATAAAAAAATAAATTGAATTAATTAAATTAATAATAATAATTAAATAAATATTAAAAAATTATCATTACATGTGATGTGACCAAATTCCCAACATACACAAATGTTATGCCCATCCTAGGGTAAAACCCCCATCCCGTACCTAATAGCGGTCTCATATTTCTCATATGATGCATAGATTGAGAAATATTGGATTATTTTTGGAAATAAATATAATAAAAATCTTAAATAAGTTATCCTTACATGTGATCTGACTAAACATCCAATGCGAAGAAATGTTATGTCATTCCTTGGGTAAACCCCTCATCTTGGACCTAGTGTTATTCTCATATTTCTTATATGATGCACTATTTGGGAGATATTCATTTAATTTTATGGAAATCACACAAATTTAATACAATAAATTTATTATTTTTATTCCATATTTGCTGAGGCTCTATGGTTCTAAGAATATCAAACTAACATTGTGCCTAACTCAGAAAATATTTGATAGAATATTCCAAGGTGTTTCAAGGAAAAAACATGGGGTAATTTTTATTGGAAAATTAAATTTCCCCATAAAAATATGTATCATTTATTATATAAGGGGGTTTTATTATGATTAAAAATTTGAGGATGTTACATATTATATCTTGCATCAAGGATATCACTTAGATTACCCATCTTTTATGTAAACTTTATTTCCATCTTAGAAATATCCTTTGTTTTTTCTTTATTAATAGATTTACTTAATGAATCCTTCTAATATTATAATGGTTTATTTTCTCTCTTAATATTCCTATTTTCATTAAAAAAACAATAGATCCATTCTCAATTTAAACTCCATTGGAATCTTATCACTGCTTCTCTTTTATTCACTACTATCTTCTTCTAACTAAAGAAATTACTGGTCCTTTTTATTTATAAATAAATTACAGGAATAAATAGTTTTTAAGTCGTTATACTCCTTTTAACCTTCCTTATCATAAGATGTGACATCCAATTTTTAGATAAATATTTTTTTCCTTGATTCATTGTCCTTTCCTTTACCTTTAACGTTTTTCCTCCATTATGACCACTTTCTACCTTAATTATCTTAGATGATATTTTATATTGATAATATTTTCCATATTATGATTAATTATTTGCAAAACTAGAAAAAACAAGTCTTATCTTGATGAAATTTAAATATTTAAACATAATTTTACCCTCATACTTACCTTTGTATCACTGTATGAATTTTAAAATGAATGAAAGGAATTATCTAAAATACATAGAATCTTCCTCAGTATCAATTTCTTCATCATGATACCTCTTCATTTTAATGTGTTTTAAATTTTTTAAAGATTTAGATACAATCAATTCTATTATATTTTTCTTTTCTTTTTAAGAATGGGACTATCATTATCTCATAGGTTATTATGAAATTTTTGGGCCTATCAATTTTCACACATCCAAGTATTGATCATTATGGGATAAAATAAATGCATCAAACTTATCAAAGGGAATCATAATAAACTTTCTAACCATGGTATAATCTTTAATAACTTTCCATAACTTCAAATTGAGTTAATAATTATTTTCACTCAAATTAATTACTCACCCACTGATTTTTCTTCAAATATACTCAAATGGATCTTGATAAGTTTGTAACCATGACTCCTTTAACATTTTTTTATCCTTTATATATATCATGGGTTTCCTCTAAATTACATTCATGGTTTTTGTACCCATCATTCTTGGAAACTATTTCTCTGATAGGGATGAGAGTAATATATTTCTTTCCCTCCCACAAACTTCAATATTCTTCTTCTTAATAAAAGCGTAGGCTATCCCAACTTTTAAAATATGTATACAATTATCAGTGATATCAAGAATATCCAATATAATAAAAATAATATATAGATCTGTCCTATCCTTCCATATATAGAAGCACTTCCCATCAAATATTAGTGTTACTTTGTTGTTAAAGGTGTCCATGTGGTCCATAGATATTTTTGATCAAAAACATGTTACTAGTAAAAAAGAAACTCATATCCTTGAGAAAATACATACAGTATATTATCTTGATGGAATCCTTAGAAATATACCAATTTTTAAACAAATAAATAATATCTTTAAGAAAAAAAATGTTATGATACAAATTTATTGGCCTAGGTGAGAGTACACCACCATTTAAGGTGGGGATCAATGGTTACCAAAAAACCCTAAAATTCATTTTCCTATCACTGGTTATTACAAAGTAACAATATGAAACAATGTTATTATGATAAACAGAGAGATATAATACATACAACACATGAGTTTTTATAAGGTTCACTCACTCATGTTATTGGTTGATCAATCTTGGGTATCTAATAATTGTGATCCCACTATGCACATTATTATCTTATTATATATAAGGGAAAAGAATAGTTACAAGAATTTAGTCTTGAATTATGTTTTTAAGAAAGATATAGATGCCAATAAACATGTTAGTTTATCTTACGAAGCCTCCTCAAGTGCATCCAACCATTGGATCAAGTGCACACCCTAATTTTTCTGCTCAATACCCACAAAAATATCCTTAGAATTATCTCTAGAATGTATGGCTAGTTATATCAAAGTTTTTTTCATACCTTTATCTACATAGGTTAATTTATTTTTACATACTTTAAAAGAATCACCATAAGATGATCTGGGTTTTTGTGTAACATTATATCTAAAAATATTATCCCATATCTCTTTATAAAAACTCAAAAGATCTACACAATTTTCTTAACATGATCATGTGGGTTGTGCAATGATCATTATATCTCTTAATATATATATAAGGAATGATTTTTAATTGAATAAATAATTATTCTTTGAAGGATATGTCCTATAATTTAGATAAAAATGAAATTTTCATGACTTAATGCTTTGTGGATTTAACACATTTAAGCAATGTGGTCTTATGTTTGTGGAGTGATAGTTCTCAGCTCCCCTAGAAAAACTCACACCAAATTTTAAAGTCTCATCATTAAAGTGTGGGATAATACTCCATGATTCATAAAAATATTCTTCATGGTGAAACATGGGTAGGTTGTAGTATGACTCCCTATATAAAAGTATATTTCTCCTCTATTTCAATCAATCATGACCCTATGTGGTTACCTTTATACTGATACTTCCTTCCAATCAATAAATATTCATTACTTTTTATTACAATCAGCACAAATTATCCTAAATATCATCCATGAATATGTTTTAAATAAATAAAACATTAATTCACCTTTAAAATAAATGAACAAATTTTCTTATGAAATAAATCATTACATTCTCACAATATGGAAGTTATTTAAACACCACATCATAAGATATCATGATGTTTTTTATAATTCTTTGACTCTGAATGTATAGATAAATGCTACATTTACCATGAATAATTTGAGATCAATTCAAAAAAAAATTAATTCACTTTAAGAGGGATCGTTTACTCCAAGATTCATCTTCTTAGCTAATAATCAAGGTCAATTCAATATCACATTTATATATCTTTAGTATTTGATTCAAAATCATTATAAAATGGTATTAGAGCTGACTAAGGGTCATGAAGATTTAGAATAACTAGGAGATAATACTATAAAAAACCAATAATTAGCCCATAAATATAACCAACCAATATAATCATTGTGGAATATTGAGTTTCTAAGGGTAGTCCAAGTTTGAATTTTATTTATATTTTTTATTTAATCTTGGTTTTACGAGTCTTATGCATCATGAACATGAATATATAGGTAGGAATAACTAGGAAAATATAATATGATATATTTTTTTTCTTAGTATTTAATTATTTATAAGAATTAATTAAAGATTCATATTAACTGAAACATCAATACTAAATTAATATATTTTTTCTAGTTCTATCTCTTGATAACTATATTTTCCATGTTGAAATTTAAAGTATGATTTAAAAGTTTTAAAACATTGTTATGATTATTATTGAATATATCATTCATTATTATCTTTAAATTATGATTTTAAAGGCTTTTAAACTATATTTTAAATAATTAAAGGAATTAATAAATGAAAACATGCGAGAGAGGGGATGAAGTTAGACCTAACTATTATTATGTTGTTCTAAAATTATAAATTTCCTATTTATAGATGAATAACCATATGTTATTTTCTACTTAAATGTAGAATATAACTTCTCTAAAACCACTTCCTGCTATATATAAAGGAAAGGAAAATCATAAAATCATTTTATAAATTTTTATTAACCCATTGGTTTTCGATGGGCTTTCTTATTTCCTCCAAGATGTTGGTTAGGGAGTACCATGAAGGGTTCCCGTGATGACTGATGTTATGAGGTACTTCCAATTTTATATCCTTTGACCTTTTTGGGGTGATGTATCCAATTATGAGTATAAAGAGTGGATTGAATAACTTCATCACACATTTTAATGCTTTGAGACTCCATAGAAACACCATGCCTAGTTATCTACTTTCTTGAACAAAAGCACAACTCATAGGTTGTGGGATATCTGATTAGTATTAAGATATCCAGTGGCCCAATGTGGTCACCGGGGGGGGGGGGGGGGTGAATCATGTGTTACCTATTTTACCAAATTTCAAATTCTATTTTTAAAACCCTTTATAATTTAACCCCTATTGTTGGTCAGTGCATATGGATCTATTTTAGTTCAACCAAGTAATCATCAAGTGTATTCATACAAATAAAGACGACAAAACGCACATAGTATTTTTATATGGTTTGATAAAATGCCTATTACTTGATGTTATTGGTTATTTAACCCAATAATAGATTATTTACTATAATAAAACTTCAATTTCAATGTGTTTGGATCATCCCATGCCTAAAATGTCATCATTTCACTGGAATTACAAATTCATGATTCCCATAGGACATCCACAACTAGAATAACACTAAATTCACAACTTCACATAGTTCTTTCCAATATTACACTGAGTCACATATGTTCTACAACAAACCACCTATAAATGATAATGTTATCTTCTAAGCTTCACATTTTAGGTAGATCACATATTCAATAAAAGATTATTTTACATACATAAGATAATTTATAATTTATCTCATAGAAGTGTCTTATAATTACTATAACTCCCCAAGAATAGATCCAGAAATTTAGTAACTTCTCAGCTTTTATTCACAAAATCCAACTGAATCCACTCACTTGGATTTTTTGTTTATTCACTCAAACACAACACAATGATATTGGATAATGATTTATATTTAGAATAGTACTACCTTGGTTCTTGGAACTCCCTTATTTTACCTTGTATCATTGATCACAGATTGGTGGTTAACAACCTTCTTTTCCTTTAGCTTTGATACAAAAAAAATCTACAACTTTATAACTGTATTAGATTCTTATTTTGTGATACAATATCTAGAAACGTCTTAATCTTATTATTTATAAGTATATACAAGTTATATAGACTTAATTCCTTCCACTCACACCCATGATAGTCCTCAATCCTTTTATTTTTTATTTTTAGAGAGTCTTCTCATTTATATTCAGGCTGCTAATTTATTTTCATGGAAGTCACATCAAGTTTACATAAATGGAAATATCCACAATGGGAATGTACAAGAAAAACACATTTTTTATTACTCCCATAATCTATATTATTCTTTTTCTTTTTCAACATATATCCACATCAAAATGAATGATTTTCACTAATCTTTATTTTCTTCTCATTTTTCTTGTCTCGATTGAATATATCTTCAGATACTATCTCCATCAGTTTTGGCCTCATTCTTCCTAAAATAATTTTATAGAAAATCCACATTTAATTCATTCTTTTGTGGCTATATATATTATATTGTTGAAGTAGTAAAATATTGAGATTCTAATGGTTTTATCTTGATAAGTTATTTGAATTACTTTACAGGTTATAGTTTAGACCTGCACATATCAAAAAACATACCAACACTTATTCTATTTCACATGATTGAATCCTATAGATTTATACAATATTTATTATAATCAAGAACAACATAAGAATATACTGATTTGTTATTTTCATTTCTAGAAGCAACTAAAATATGAAATTTATTCTTTTTAGGATTGGGAAAATTCATATCCTTCCATATCCACTTATTTAATGATCAAATATCCTCAAATGACTATAAATTTTTCTTTAATTTATAACATGATGTTTTATGGTTATTCATCTACATTATTATTAAAAACATAATAATTTCATTTTATTCATCAAGAATTTCATGCAGTGGTTCTCGTCCTTTGATCTTACTCAAAATAGGCTTGGGTCATGACTTAAATAAGATTTATGATGTTTCAATATTGAATGCACAATATAAGCGGTAGCTAATATGAATTTCTCCTCAAAATACACATTTTTTAAACTCTTTATTTTTCATCTAATACATATGAGAAATTCAGTTAGGTGAATTTTCAACTTCTCATATGTAGAATTGGATATGTCATGGATTCCCAAATGTCAACTCAAATCCACTTACATGGTCCAAATTTTCATATGTGGGTTGGCTATGTAGTATTCAACTACATCTCAAGATTAAACAATATGAAACTTCATTTGGGCATGGAGTTCTTGAATTATGATATGTAGTAGACTTAAGTTATGTGAATCATGTACATGGGTCATTTAGTTACATTTTTTCAATCACATAAATTGATCTTAACATAGGTGAATTCAATTATGTGGTTCAAAATTTCATTATGCGATAAATTCTCTTATGTGGGGATTTCAGCAATGTGGATTTTGGACTTAGGAAGATTTTCCATATTTTCTCTATTTCAAACCTAGGAACCTTCAGTCCATATACAACCATTATTAATCATCATCCAAGTGATATAAAACATAATAATCATTAGAAATAACGAATTATAACTGAAGGATGGATCATTTAGCTTCATCTAACTCCCGAACTATTTGAATATATTTTCTTTATTTAAATTTCACCATAATAAGATGTTTTCCCATAACAGATCAAAAAACATCTTTCTTTTCATCATAATTTCATCTATTATAACTGTTGAAGACAAGTATTATTTACCTGAAACACCTGTGATATAAATGAAGAAAAACTCAAAAATCATCTAATATATGTTCTTCCTTTTTGAATCTATCCATCCAGGTATTAAATGGAATCCCACTCTTCACACTTCTTTACCCATAGTGTGTGGACAACAACTCCACTTCTTTAGTGCGTGGATAATAAATCCATCACCTAGATCATAACCTTTGAATAATGAAACTGATTCATTAATAGTGACAATAAATACAATCATAAATCCAATTAAACAACAATTTCACCCCTTTGGATTTTTTAATTCCAAATTCAGGAAAAAAATCTATGTCATTTTTCACCCTCTAATTGATAATGAATGAAAAGGTGGGAAAAATTGGTCTCCCACTTATTTAAATAGCATGGTTCATTTATTTTCCCCCTTTAATGTGTGATACCACTTAATATTAATACCACTTGAAATATGATACCACTTGAAATACGATTTGATATTCCAATTGATACCAATTTAAATATAGGGGAAGGAACTTCTTCAAATTATTCTCCCTATTATGTTTTCTGTTTGAGAAGATTTTACTAATATATCCACTATAAATTATTTCTCTCTCCCTTATAAACTATTATTTAAGAGAATTATTATAGTAAGAATCATTGCATACCAATTTCAAGTGATTGTAAGAACTTAGAAACATCACAACATAATCTGAATTTGAATTTTCTTCACATTTCTCTTAGTAACATGCCATAAAAAAATCAATTATATGTCTATGTAGGAAAAACCATTATAGAAAATAGGATATATAAGTTTAGGAAAAAAAAATATCTAAATTTTTACATGTGATACAAGTTTTGCCTCTCTCACTTTGGGGGAATAATATATAGATATTAAAGAAACTTTTAGGAACCTATACTCACTTGAACAAATAAATAAAAAGATTTCATGTTCCATGTTTTCCCCACTGGTTAGATAAACACTCCCCCTTTATAAGAATAATATATACATGTTAAACAAATAATGATAGACTTAAATATTACCACATCCTTCAAATTTTCAAGAGTCTATCCGAATTTATAGATTCAATCATATTTGTTAAATTTTAACAACTTCTCACATTTTAGATCTGCCCTCATGGGAATACTCTCCATATTTCATCACCTTTACCTAATGAACATAAAATAAGTATGGGGTGAGGGTGGATATTTTAGTAGTTCCTAAATATGATAAATAAGGATGGGACATGTTTCTTAATACAGAAACGCCTTTGATTATAGATATAAAATGTCTAGACCTCTTCATGCTTTCTTCATCCTTCATTTTTTAGTTTTTTTACCTTTAGGAAACATAATATTATTTTCATTTTCAACTATTTTCTTAGTTAAAACAGTCTCTTAAACCTTATCACATATATAAATACCTTTATTTCATTTTTATTTAGATTTTGATCCAATTACAACTAGTTTGACCATATGGTATGACAACCTTTGCACACATGCTCAGACTTGTTCATGGATGTGGATTCATTCTTTTTAGTGATAGGTTTATAACTTGAGGCCACAATTCATTTACAATTTTTTCATCATATTTGTACTCTCTTTCTTGAGTTTTATGGATATTTTACAATAGTATATCATGTGGAATATCTTTACAAAATAAAAGCATTTCTTTCCTGTAGGTTAAACCTCATAGTTTACTTTCTTCATTTCTTTCTTGGGTGAATTCTCTTTTAGAGATTTTGTATCCAAGGTAAATACAATTTCTTTCTTCACATTATTCTCAGCCTATTTTAGTTATTTCTTTTCATTAGTAAGTGTATAATACATAGAATTATTTTACCAACATTTATCACAACCATGACCACAAATATTTTATAACTCATAGAAATTATTCAATGAATCAAATATCTTCCAAATATATGGATTTTTTCTTTTTTGTATTGTTTTATTCACCATAATAGGTTATCTTATTTAATTATATTTACCACCCCTTTTTTCATCCCTTCTTGAACTAGTAACTACTTATATATTGTGCCATGAATTGGTCTATCCATGTATAAACTTCCAACAATCACTACAACAAAACCGGCTATTAGCGGTGGGTTTTTTTCATATAGCGGCGTTTTAAACTGCCTCTATATAGTTTGGAGGTGGTTTACAGAAACCGCCACTAAAATGGGTGTCGGCAATCTATTAACGGCGGTTTTTCCATTTCATGTAGGTTTAAGGGAAGCATCGTAGATGCCTCATTTCGTGGCGGTATTAGTGACTTTAGCGGTAGTTTGACGGGTGCTGGATATTTTTTTATTCGCGATGGTTAAAACCGCCATGATATTCAGGCGTTTGATGTGCCTCTGTCTCGGTGGTGAAAACCGCCGCTAAATATAAACCGATTACATTTCGCGGCAGTTTTAACCGTGGATAATGGTTTACAAGTAATACATTATCGACAGTTATAACCGCTGCGGAATTCTGACCAGTAAAGCATTAGAGGCAGTTATACCCGCCGCGAAATGATGACCAGAAAAAATGCAGTTTTTCATCTACTGCCCCACTTCCCTGAAAAACAAATCAAACCAGAAAATGGAACAGGAGACATCATAAAAACAAATAATATTTTATTTCTAACTTGGTATCCCCAACATGATGAAACATGAGACATCATAGAAACAATCGACCATAATTCTATAGTGATAATAATCGATAATGGATCTATATGGAAGCATGAAATCCATTCCAATAATTACATCATATAGTTACATGATGGGAAAGAAAGAATTCTATATAAAAAAACGTTTTCCTATCTGATGGGGAAAATAATTCCATCAGTGAAAAATCATTGATCGAATAACCAATGAGGTTTACAGATTCTTAATGACACATAAATACACTATATCAAGGACCATAATCTCTAGAAATGTATCAAATATAACATTATATGATGCTCTTGTGTCAAATAATGTAGAATCTATAGTAGAGGTTACTAGATAAGTACCTAAAACAATAAATAAATTTGAATTATGCCCCCTATCATATGTTGAACATCATTTAGTTTTCCCATACCATGACTCTATGCTACAACCTGACTATTCTGAGTGGGATCACATTTCATGCACATTAATTCCTGAGTCTAGTATCAACTATGTCGACTACCACCTTGGCCTCAGCAGTATGTGGTATTATAGCTACATCCCTACTAAAAATTAAGAGGACCCACATAATAATGTGGAATATGTAAAGATCTTATCCCCCTAAAAGGAACTGGTGGAAGATTTCTGAAGATGTGCAAGATATGACCCAAACTCCTATAACCTCTGCATTCAACTAGATAAACCGTACGTTGGGAGAAAATATGTGTATCTTCTCTAAATCTCCTCATATTGTGTTTATGAGTCACGCAAATTATGGTAGAATAGTTTTGTGTCTTCCCTTTAACCTTTTTTAGAATATTATAGGTAACTTCAGTGACCAAAACATGCATATTTTCTTATTCTATTGTTAGAGAATGTGTATGGGCCTGATATTTTCCTCCTTTTCATATAGGTATATAACGATGTTAATCAAGTCAGTGGGAAAGGATATGGGTATTACCTATATTTTTTACCAAAATATTCTTGGTGATTTCTTTGAATAATACCTGATTATACTGACAAGCTTAGTAAATGTGGGAAAATGTGTCCTCTTGCTCATAGTTTGCCACCATATTTAGTTAGTGGGATTCTTTGGAGGGTATAGATGTAGGGCCATGTTCTTGGTTGATTGTTCACTACCCTTAGGGGGTTTTCCTGACTACCTAGGTTTGGGAGACTTAGGTCAGACTCTCGAGGTAAACACACACATCATATAGAGGTTTTATTGATTTGTAGCATTGGTGATGGTGAATGCTAGAAGGAGCCCTTTAGAGGGTCCCTTAGGCTATCTAGATGATTCCATCAGTGACCTCTTGATCAACCTCCCTAGATAAGGGAGGAACATGTTATTTCCTTCCATGGATATGACCCTGAAATGTTTTGAGATGGAAACTATTTACAACAAATTATGTTCCACTAGTCATTATTGAGTAGACATCTAGTAGGGATTTTTGAGATGAATGGATTTTTTAGCTTCCTCTGAAGATGGAAAGGTACTATTTAGGTCTGACTCCCAAACCAATGAATTTGAGACCCAATGTTGAGGGTGCAAGGTTGATAATAGAGCCCTAGTTTTAAATGAGTATCCAACTTGTGCAGTAGTCGAAGCATATGTGTTCTTAAAGTAGTAAAATGTCATTTGGATCAAAGGGGGTTCTAGTTGAAAGTGCCAGAATACTTATGAGAAACATTTACAAGAAATCCTCATAAAATCAGCATATCAATAAATAAACACATGTATAATCAATTGTATTGGAT
Source organism: Viscum album (assembly GCA_963277665.1). NCBI lineage: Eukaryota > Viridiplantae > Streptophyta > Magnoliopsida > Santalales > Viscaceae > Viscum > Viscum album. Next base: position 591,111,519 of record OY728142.1, on the reverse strand, counting down.
CTATGTTTGTCCACATTTCGTATTTTGAGAGAGAAAAAGGAGCCTAACATGTGGGTGGCACATGCATTTTGTTTAAGGTTCCATGTTAGGTTCACCATTTTTGTTTCCAACTACTTTTATTGGTGAGTATATGATTCGTATCACATGATTAGGCTAAAACACATTCCCATAATCCTCTTATGTTTGGTCTCTATACTGCCTAATAGGTTCCAATTTATATAACCAGAACAAAATAACAAAAGGATCACTCTTTAGTTATCCAAAATCTTGACTACCAATTCAAACACAGGCCTAAATGGAATGATGTATACCACACTTGAGAACTCAAGACATAAAATGAAACATCATTAATCAAAAAAATGCATATAAGGAAACATGAGAAATCAAGAAAATTTTAGGACATAGAAATGTTTGGTGGAAACTATGTTCCATAAATGTTACATATACAAACCAACCGTTCTCATATTTTTTCAACACATCAACAATACTACTACTCATGGTTTGATGATGCATCACCGCCCTCTCCACCTCCATCTCCACTACCTGCTGCCACTTGTAAGAACATTATATTGAAAATTAAATATTGTTTCATATTTATAATTAAACTTTAAACCAATAAAAGTTTGAAAACTAAATGATTTTGATTTTTTGTGATTTACCTGCTCACCACTAGTCGATGCACTACCAACGGGGGCATTTCTGCTCATATGCTGACGTATTTAAGGCAACTCTTTCTGCAAAGCAGATATCTGATCCCCCCGCTGGTGAACTGTGTTTCGTAGAGAATACATCTCCCTCTGAGCATCTTCAGGTATGAAATGACTATAACCAAGAGTAGATGCTGCTGGAATCCCTAGTGGTCTGCCAAAGACCTCATATGGTACGAGTCCCAAACACATCCCGCGCACTCTACCAGGATGATCCTTCCCAAGGACTTTAGAAACCGGGTCATCCTGGGAGACTGAGTAGGATTTCCCAGGATTGGAATCCCATATTTCTTTAATTTTTACCTATAAATAAAATATCAATATATATTAACACAGTAAAAACTGATAATAAGTTATTATAATAAAAAATTGACTTCATACCCCAACTTCTTTGGTAGGATCATTAACAAAACTTCCATCTATTTTTTTATGAACATCCAGCCACAGTTCAGTTCGGTAGGCTTCATGCCCTAAACTCTGTGACTACATTAAACAAAGATAAATCAAAAATTTAATATTTTAAACAAATAATATTGTCTTATAAATATTTAAACTAATTAAAAGATTACCAATGACATTCGTCTTCTAGAAAAGCTTTTTGAGCCCGCAGTGTGCGGGATGACTTGTTTTGCCTGGTTTGATGCATTCTGTCTTGAGAGATCCTGAAATAAAAAATTCAATTTAACAGTAATGTATTCAATGTCATATCCTCTTCATATACATGTATAAATGTAAAATTAGGATAATATAATAATATATATTTCAATACCATCCAGTTCTCATCACGATGTCTATCGACAAAAATTTTCCACTATTATTTCGGTACCCCACTGGGTAGCTTCTCATACATTTGTTGCAAGGTCAATGAAGTATCGTTGACATCACACCACAACCTCCATTTGAAATATTTTCATTTTTTACCAAGATTTTTCAATATCCACTTCTGTGCTATCACATCAGAAATAGTAAAGTGGAAGAACATCTGTATACAGAAATTCATCTTGAACATATTAGTAACATGACATTAAATTAAACCATAAAGTAATAAAATTAACTTTATCTGAGAATCAAAAACTTCATTTTTTCAGTTTGGAGGCATATGCCTCCAATCATCATATGAAATAGGTAGGTAAATGGGCTTCACTGCCAGCTGACCTATAATCTGGCCAAGTAACCCCGCGGTGTCATCCGTCAGGACCCCATAAGAATCAAATGGCACAACTATCTTCTCTCCATTCATGTTCCAAACATATGATCTTTTTATTTGTTTTTCCACAATTTCATTTTTTTCATCTGCAATGATCAAACAATTGTAATAAATAAAATGAAATAAATTTATTTAATTAAAATTTGTACCTATGACTGTGACCCTCCAGAATGTCCGGGATGAACTGGAAGGGACGTGTCACTTCCCCACTATTGAGGATCTTGTAGGGGGAGTAGATGACTCATCCTCTAATGAGACATCCATAGATAGTGTTAGAGATGGTGTAGGGGGAGATGGTGCAGGGGTGTAGGCAGCTAGTGCCTCAGATGCCATGGGGACAGACGGATCGTCATCTATTTCAGAACTAGATGAAATAGTGTACCGCTTCATTCATTAGAATTCCTGTCATTTAATAAAATAAAATTAAGTTCAGAATATATATTTCAAAATAATTATGCAGAAAAAAAAATTAAAAATGATAATAGATGCCCAGTAATAACAAAAAATATATATAACAATGATAATGAATGACTACAGAAATGAAACAAGTGGTTTCTAAATGAATAAATAATTGTAAATACAATAATTTTCCCCTTCAATCATGTTGGTTTCCTACTCCATTGATTCATCCACTTCATTCATCCTTGCTAGAATAATATTTTCAATATCATGATGGACAAATAATTCTGCTTCCTGTAGTTGATGAAATTCAATTGCAGAGGTCAAATCTTCCACTTCATCACCCATATCATACAAATCTCTTTGTATTACGTGAGTAACTACACTCCACCCTTCATCCACAACATCATTCACATAATATACCATTTTTTCTTGTGATGCTAAGATATATGGATCATGTAGTTCACGATCACCAACATCCATCAAGCGAGATAAGTTTACATAAGTAATTTTCAAGGAATCTCTTTTAACACCTCTGATAATATCGACCCATTTTAATTTGAATAAAACAACAGAAAAATGCCCGTGGTAGTTTAATTAAATAATATCATGTAGCTTTCCATAGTATCCCACTTCAGCAAATGTAAATATAACACTATTCTGTGTTTTCAAACCCACTTCTCGATTGACTGTACGGATTCTAAATCCATTCACATTATAAGCGTCGAACTTTCTAACTTGTTTTATAGGACCTATAGCAATAAACTTCAAATATTCTGACAATTTTGCTCGAGTATCAGTATTAATGATCTGAAAAAAGAAATAGAATTTAATAGATTTACAAATTGTATGTGTCAAACTAATATTCGTATTTATTGAAATATTTATAAACTTACACGTCATGCAAACCATTCTTCCAGCTCTTTATTCATAGCTTTCGTTATATCTTTCTCATTTCGTGTTCGGACTCTCATTCGTCTCTTTGTTTGTATCCTCAACTCTTTAATAAATGGATATGTAATTTCACTATTCAGCAGCACATATCTATGTGCCTGTAATAATTCCAATTCTGTCAGCGTCATATATGAGGTCCTCCCAACTGATCGGCTAATAGCAGGAAATATTTTTGATTTCTGATGCATTTGAGATTGAGTTGATGTGTTTTCAACACGTACAACTCGATTAAATCTTGTCTCAATATCATCCAAATATCTGGAACAAAAGTTGAGACACTCCTCGGCCAAATAGCCTTCAGTAATAGGGCCTTCTGGTTGAGCTTTATTTCTCACGTATGCTTTCAAATGCCCAAGATATCTGTGAAATAAAATAATAATATTATGCATTTATTTAAATTCCAAAAATTGTTTACTTAACTAGAAACATATAAATTAAATAACTCTCAATTGGATACATCCATCGATAATGAACGGGGCCTCCTAATTTACCTTCTTCAACCAAATTCATAGTTAAATGCACCATGACAGTAAAAAACAATAGAAGAAAGATCATCTCCATTGCACAAAGGGTCAATACAAACCTCTCCTGGAGGATGTCAAGCTGAAATGGATGTAGAGATTTCTCAAATAATTTCCTGAAAAATGTGCAGAATTGGAGTACAACAACATTAACTTTTTCAGGTAATAATGTATGCAATGCTAATGGTAGTAACTGTTGTAACAAAATATGTGAATCGTGACTTTTCAATCCATATAACTTATGATTCTGCAAGTCAAAGAACCTTGAGATGTTACTCGAATACCCATAAGATACCTTCAAATTCTTTAAAATTAGAAGTAACGTATCTTTATCCATATTTTTCATTGAAAAAATGGCTGGAGCATACTTTTCATTCTCATATGGCCAGAGATCACGTTTTATGTTCATTACTTGTAAGTCTTTGCAAGCATTGAGACGATCCTTCGAATTTCCATGCTCATTAAGTAATGTGAAAATAAAATTATCACATAAATTCTTCTCAATATCCATCACATAAAGATTGTCGAACAACAAATTAAATTCCCAATACGGAAGTTTGAAGAATATACTTTTTTTCTTCCGTTGTTTCATTCTGATTTCACATGAAGATGAACTTCGCACTCATTTTCCGCTATCATTGAAATGATGAACCTTCCCAAATTCTATTTTAACATTTTCAAGATGTGTCAATATTTCCGAACTGGTTAACAACATTGGAGGTGTTAAACGATCAATGGAACCATTAAATTTTGATTTGTTCAGCCGAAATCTATGATATGCATCAAGAAATATTTGATGGCACAAGAAGCACCATTTTCTACTGTGAGGTAGTCGTTTGAGCTCAAAATAAAAGTTACAAATGGAAAAATCTAAACCCATATAAGTGTTCCAAACAGATAAATTCCCAAGCCCAGAGAAGTCACTAATGGTCCACATTAAAGCAGTATTCATTTTGAACATTATTTTAGAAGAAACATCAAATGTCTCAACACCCTTGCTCTATAACTCCTACAATTCTTCAATCAAAGGCTGCAGGTATACATCAATATCATTTCTAGGAATTTGTTTTCTAGGAATAATCATTGAAATGATAAAAGATGTTTGTTTCATACACATACATGGGGGAAGATTATAAGGGATCAAAACAACTGGCCAAATGCTATAACTTGTACTCAAAGTCCCAAATGGGTTGAATCCATCGGTAGCTAATCCTAATCGAACATTCCTAGGATTTGCTGAGAAATTTGGATGTAATGAATCAAATTTATACCATGATTGGGAATCTCGTGGATGTCTCATTAACCCATCATTGTTATTATCTATAGAATTCCACTTCATGTGTTCGGCGGTTTTTGATGACATGAATAATCTTTGCAATCGATGCTTCAAAGGAAAGTAACGCAAAACTTTTGCAGGTGTGTTCCTTTTCTTCTTCTCCATGAAATTATGTTTAGTCAGACTTCCAACATCACCCTTTAACTGAAATCTAGAAGAAAAATATTTCTTACAATTCTATCTACTTGAATCCTCTCCCCAATAAAGCATACAATCATTGGGACACGCATGTATTTTTGTATAATTCAGACCAAGATTTTTAACAACTTTTTTCATATCATAAAAAGATTCTGGGATTTTTGCTTCAGGAAATGCATCACGAATCAATTCCAATAAAATGGACATTGCCTTATTTGTAATTCCACATAGACATTTGATATGGTACAACTTCTGCAGAAATGAAAGCTTTTAATATTTCAAACACCCACTATACAACTCTTGATTTCAATCGTCAACTAAATCATGAAACACATTTTCCTCACTGAAGTTTTCCCTTACATTTGGCTCCAAAGAATCAAGAGGAGGATCCAATGATATGTTACAATCTTAATCTTCTTGTGTTACAGTCTCAAAAACATCACTTGTCACGTTGCAATTTGTAGTACCCTCTTCTAGTTGTTCTGATATGTTTTGATGCTCATAGTGGTGTCTTGTAGTGCCGAATGCATCGTTTATGAGGTTTTTCATTTCATTTTCCATTTTTGATGAACTTGGGACCTCATTCTATGGATTAAAATTATTCCTCAATCTTTCGGTATTGTTCGATTCTCCATGCCAAATCCACCAAAAATATTGATCAGGGAATTGCTTCAGTATTAAATGTTTATAAACTTCATCTCTCTTCAACGATGTTCTAAATTTACATTTAGGACATGGACATCTTATTATCCCTTCAACGGATCGATTAGAAATTGAAAAATCTAAAAACTCATTCAAACCCTTAAAATATTGAGGTGTGTTCCTCGGTAATGTGATCCAGCTTTTATCCATGTATATCACAATGTGCCTACACAATAATAAAAAAAATTAAAACACATAGTTACTACTACATAGAGAAAGAGTTTCATATATACGATAGTGTAAGATTACAGAAAAATAATATCATAAAGATGACCCATTGATCATAAAGTATGCATAAGATAATAAAGATGATACATTGATAACCTTTACCACTTACTTAGCATGCCCAGACAAACCGAACAAGTCTGGTCCCTATGAGACAGTGTCAACACCTCATTGAGGAGCAGTAAGAATATCGAGTTACACACTTATCATAGCATTGTCGATCACACATTTATGTTGCCTCAAACAACACCACATTGAAAGTGATGTCATTGAACACACCAAAGAAGCACGATTTTAATACCATTAGTACAATGACATTACTAGAAATATTTATCCCTTATATGACACCCTTTAAGACTTATCACAGGCTAGCTTGGGTACCCAGATTATGGGTAGCCTAGGCCAGTTCATGAAAATTGGTCATGTTTCATTGCTCTTTATGTTTTTCAATATTTTCACTATCTATTTGAATTTACCAATCTCTTTGAATTTGATAGTGTTTCTTATTTCCTTGAATTTGGATAGACCTTTTTTATTCATTATATCATTAGGTTGTGCAATTTTAATTCATCCACTTGGATTTCCATAGTGGGGTTCTCATTAAAATATCTTTTAAAAACTAATGAATGATGTATGTTATTTTCACTTAAATATGTTTTGTGTTTAGTACTATAAAAATTTATCTTCAATATTTCAAACAACTCATATTAAAAAAAAATAATGAAAACCATAAAATTTGGATTTCATATAATATAAAGGACATGTCCAATTTTTACTTCAAACATTTATGTATATTTCAAGTACTAAGCTCAGTTCATTTGAAGTAATTATTTAGAAATGAATTTACAACTTTAACACAAACTATTATAATTAATTCAATAATAATAAATTTAAAATATTTAGTAAGTGACACTAGTTTAGAACTTATGAAAATCTTTGCTAACATGTTTGATAATCCCATGGTGATAAATAAAATGATCTTACTAAAGATATCGTTCGACATCCATGAAATATTCTAAGGTATAAAATAGTGGCCAAAATAGGGTGAGTATAACTCAGTATTCCACCACCAATGGTGTCTGAACATGTCTAGTCTGAGCATATAGTGTATGCAATAAAGCGATAAACAAGGGTGTTAATTTAATAAATTAATTATATATATAAAATAAACCCACAGACTCTTAGGCTCTAGGATGGCACTCTATGTTATCCAAAGCATAATCAACTCCATGTGGGGTGTCTCTTTCATGAGGTGGATCCTCCTACATCAGGACATATTTCCCCAAAATACTGGAAGATTCTGTTAAATCGGGATGAATTTCCAATATCATGATTCAAGTATCCAATCATGGTATAGAGTTTATAGAAATACTTTCTTCTTCCCATGGCTTTCACCCCCAATGGAAAAAGTTTCCATCTCACCAGTCCTAAAATTGATATAACGATATACATCTTCCCATGGAACATGTTTTTAGGAGGAAATAAACCATATAACTAGGCTAAGACATTCTATAACCACTTATGTCTTCCCATAGAATGTGACACTAAGGGAAAAATTAATAATCTCATATCAAAAGGTGGATTCTCTTGTATTAGGATGAATCACTGATAATATATATCAATCAGGTCTAAAATATTATTACAAGACATATTAGTTAATTCATCCCATCACTTATTAAATTTACCATTCATTCCTAATTTTCAAATCCTCCTATAGATACGAATCACCAAAATCAACTTAAACCATTTTCCATATTTCACATGCAATGTAAATATCTTTAACTAAGCCATGATTCCAAAGGATCTCGTAAAATCATGAGGGTTTGGAACACCACAAATGTTAATGCAAGTCCTAACCATAATGCTAAGAGAGAAAAAAGGGATCCTTGGGAGGGATCAACAGGAGGATTTTAGAAATAAGGGATAATTCCAATTATTTAGGTTGTGCATGTGGCATGTCGATGCGATCATAATTTTGCACATACTAGCATAATCAGAATAGACTAAAGGGAGTTTTCAAAGACCACCCAACTCAATTAATAAAGATAAGAATGAGTATGTAAAGGTAACACCTTTCATGGATAGTGTCCTTATCATTACTACATTCTTCAAGCCTCAACTCAAAATTGTAGATATAATCCAATTTCATATTATATGGGAAGTAGTGTTAGTACCTATAAATAACACAAACATATACATCTATGAACCCAAAAATATTTGTAGATATTTTCAGTGGATTTCATGGTTTTAATAAACCACCCTAGGGGAAGGGAAATCGATATAATGAGTCAGGTGAATCTTATTGCTCGTCATAGAGAAAAGGGGGAATTTTTATAACGATTTGGTGAATTTTAAGCCCATCCCGAAATCACAAAACTATCCTTAAAAAAGTTTCTACTTGATAAAATATATATACCATAATACAAAATATATTCTAACATGACAAATAGAGTGAAAAATAAAAATAATAATCCATATGTCATATAAAGTGAGTAAAGAATGTAAAATGAGCATGGAAGGTCATTAAATAGTAAAAGATAGTACTGGATAATGTAAATTTTTATCCATTGATGTTTCACGTGATTTAAACAATGAAATAGGCACTATATGAAAATATAAAATAGAAAACAAGGATTTTAATTAACAATATAGAAAGGTAATCACATCATTCAAATATAGGAATAGAATCATTAAATAATTTTTTTTAATTAGAGGCCTAGTAAAATACATTATTATTTTTTCAACTCTAGGTTTTAATTAAGTTCACTTAGACCCAAATTATATCCAAGGTAACTCTTTATGAGGAAAGTTGGAAGAAGGGTAGCACTAACCAATTTATTTATAGAATACCCCTTTAAATTTACTTGAGTACGATAGATACCACCATTTAATGTAAAAAATCGCCTAAGTGGATAGATTAGGGATTTAGGTCCCTATCATATAAGGAGATGTAATTAAAAAAGATAACCCTAATTTTTCTTTAGATTCAACTAGAAAATGTATCTCAAATAGATATACCTGATGGAATCCAATAGATTCCAAATATTATAATATCCCTATACTTTAAGGGTAAATATTACCCCTATTACCATAATGAAAGGGGAAGAAAGGGAATATTAGAGGAGTTACCTAACATTTCCTCATTTAAAATGAACTCTAATGTACAACTGAATCGAACTAAAAATAAGTAAAAATATTGGTTCAGTCAAGAGGGATATTAGATCGATAATATCACCATATAGGACCTATCACAGTGGAAATGAGAGTAAATCCCATGTTTGGGGTGATTTTTTGGAAATAATAAGGGTTTGAAAAGGCCAAAAAAAACTTTTTATATTGAATTTTATACAATTATCTATCAGGTATTATGTTTAGAGTCATTGAGTATCATATGATTCAAAAAAAATTAATTTCACCCATAGAACTCCCATTGGGAACCTAATATAGGTAAATTGGGAAATTTTTGGCCTCCTAGACCTTGGATGCATTCCATCATGCTCCCTTTCTTCTATTAAATCTTCTAAATCCTCCGTTAATTCTACAAAATACTAGAAATGTGATAAATGTGTGTTTCAATTAAAAATTAATCTCACCCAAGATGGTCACGGGGTCGCCGGACGGTTGGGGGTCGCGGGTCACCGGACGGGGTCGCTGGATGGTTGGGGGTCGCCAGGGAAAGGGGGTTAGGGGAAGAAGGGGTCGCGAGGGTTTGGGGGAAACACCGGGGTGGGGGGTAGGGTAGGGTCGGGTTTTTAAAAAAAAAATGGGTTTCATGGAGGTTTATTAAAAACCACCGCGAAACCTTTCGAAGAAAACGTTTAGCGGCGGTTTTGTGAACCGCCGCCACAGAACCTCCGCTAAACCCGGTTTTTATTGTAGTGAATACCAAAACCTTCAAATTAACCTTGTTCTTTTCACTTTAGATGTTAGATGTCTAGAATAACAGGATAAAAACCCCAACCTTTTGGGATCCTTTTGAGGGGAAATGTTTATTGGAAATTTTCACCTATATCATTTAAATATTAGTAGTATTCTTATAATTTTTATACTTCTATGTTTGTAAATATTTTAATTTCTACCAAACACTCAAAAAAATTACGGATTTAGTACAATCCATTTATCTATATCATGGGTTACTATTTTCAATGATCTGGAGGTAGATTTTTCTCTACATGATTTCAAGATCATTGATCCACAATTTTTATCCTTCTTTTATATATACTTCACTTATAATTTTTTTTGGTGTCATATCTTTTCCTATAAGATTGATAATTTCCATCTTGGGTTTAATCCATGTTTTTTAAAATTAATTTCAAGCTGAGGGTGGCTTATATTAATATAATTATTTTCATCATTAGATGATCTCGGTATGGTCTCCCATTATTTTTATCTTTATCATATGATCCTAATTCATTTGGATTGTCTCTACTATGTAGCTATCTAAATATTTCACCTTTTTTGATTTAACTTTCAACTAGATTGTCTTGATATCCATAGAAACGTTTTAAAGACTCTCCAAATCATGGAATACTTCCTTAACAACATTCTTAAAAATATATTTCTCAAATTTAACTCTTTTAAATTCTTCATTAACTAAAAAAATTCCATTATAAATCATGGAATATTTTTCATTGGCTTTTAATAACGTAGTGAGAGTATTGTGGGAGTTCGTTTTCTTTTCCAATGCTTCTTCTACTGTGTCATCCACTTATTATAGTTGGAAATTTCCCTTTTTCCATTTATTAATATAAATATATATATCAATACTCTAATTTGGAAATTATTCATATGATAATTAACCTAAATATATAGGTATTCTCCTATTTTTGTGAAATCATCAACACAACTTGATATACATTCTCTATAGGAATGATAATCTATAGATTTAAAAGTCATACCCTTATCATTCTAATTATCTTCTACTGATGATATTTCCTATTTTTTTCTTTATTCTCTCTCTTTTATTATTATACTCTATCTTATTCCTATTTATAGTGTCTTGGTTGAAGCTAGGAATTCAATACTAGTAGGGATGGAGATTAACTGTTATATATGAAGGAATTACTTAAATATATGAAATCTAAAATTCATATATATTATATAAAACAAATGGGTGAAAAATTTTAGTCCTTATTAGAGGAAACATTGTGCTTTTGATTAAATTGAGTTATTACAAAATATCTAATCAAATATAACCTATGCATTGATACCACTTGAGATACCCATTATACTGGTGATGTCCCCATGGGGGGGGGGGGGGCTGAATCAGGTGTGACCTATTTTTACTAAATTAAAATGCCTCTTTTTAATCCCCTTTGGAATTTAACCCATGTTTCCTGTTATTAAATATGGATCTATTTTAGTTCAACCAAGAAATCATCAAGTGTATGTATACAAGTAATGTAGACAAAAGGACCACAATTTTTTTACGGTTTTCAGTACAAAAACCTACTCTTTTCATGATTGGTTATTCACCATATTCACAGATTCTCAACTATAATAAAATGTTAATTATAACAGGTTTTGTGTATCCCACACCTATAATGCCCGTGTATCACTAGGGTTACAGGTTCCTCCTTCCAGTAGGACATCCACAAGTAGCTTCACGATGAATTAAAGACTTCACACTATGATGTCAAAGAACACCCTAAGTCACACTAGTTCCATAATGTCCCACTATGTATATGAAAGTGTTGTCTTGTAATACCCCCCTTTGAAGTAGATCACTTGTTCAGTGGAAGCTTCTTCTACACCCAAAAGATCATATCTCCTTCCTCTCACAAATATGTATTTGAACACAAAAATATCCTCAAGAATAAATCCCTCATCTGGATCACTGATCAAATTAGCTTCATAGACTTCAATTGAATATTTTTACCTAGATTTCTCACTTCTTCACTCAAACTCAACACAATGAACTTGTGTAAGACCTAATTTTTAGATTAACACTACCTCATTTTCAGTAACTAACTTATTATATCTTGGATTAGTGATCATTAAATGGTGAATGACATCCTTTTTTTCCTTTAGCTTTGATATACAATAATTTTTTAGATTCATAACTATATCAGCTTCTTTTACTTCTGTTATATAACAAGTAATATCATTTTCTTCTTCTTCTTATTTTATAGATGCAAGTCCTCTTGGACCACTTCCTTCCACCCACCCCTAAAGTAACCCTCACTATTTTTTTTATTTTGAGGGAGTCTTCTCATTTTTATTTAGGCTGCTACCTCTTTTCATGGGAGTCAACTTAGGCTTCCATATATGGAAATAAATAAAAACACACTTATATAATACTCCCATGATCTCAAATATTCCTTTTATTTTTAATGGTTGTCCCCATTAAATTATATCATTTCCCTCATCTTTATTTTATTATCATTTTTATTAGATCAACTGAATATATCATTAGATAATATATAAGTAGGCTCAGCCTCATTCTTCCTCAAATGATTCCAAAGAAAACCCACCTTTAATTCCTTATTATATGGCTATATATATTATACAGTAGTAGAAGAAACATGTGGAGATTCTCATTGTTTCATATTCAGAGCTTATTTTTAGCACTATAAAGGTTATTATTTGGACCTGTACATATCAAACAACATCCCAAAAATACATCACTATAAGATTCTTGAATCACATACATTTATGTGATATTTACTCTAGTTAAGAATAACACAAGAATCTACTGGTTTGTTCTTTTCATTTCCAGATTCAACCAAAATATGGAAGTTCTTATTTTTAGGCTTGTGAAAATTTCCATCCTTCTATATCTTATTTTTGAATGATCAAAAAACATTATATAAAAAATATAAGTTTTAATTTATATCATTATATTTTATGGTCCATCATATGTATTGTTCTTGAAAACCTGATAATTTCATTTTATCCATCAATAAATTCATGAAGTGGTTCTACTCCTTTGACCTTTCACAAAAAAGGCTCAAATAATTGTTTAAATAAGATTCAGGTTTTTTGAATCTTTAAGGAAAAACACAAGAATCAAATAATTTTAATTTATCCTAAGAATAAGTATCATGGGATCTTTCTATTTTACATCCAGTACATATGAGAAATTTGATTATGTGAATTTTCATTTTTTTCATAAATAGACTCAGTTAAGTGATATATTCCTTTATGTTAGCTCAAATTCACATACATGGTCTAAATTTACACATGTGGGATAGCTACACAACATTTGACTATGTATCTATATTTGGTTACATGGAAATTCATTTGGGTACACAGTACCCAAGTTCTATTATGTATTATATTTTGGATACATGAATCATGTATGTAGGTCATTCAAATAAATCGCTGAAATCACTTATGTCAATCTTCACATTAGAAAATTTGATTACATGGATCCAAATATCATTACATGATTAATTCTCTTATATGGTGATTTAGCTACATGGATTCTAAACTTAGGCAGATTTTCCAGATTTCCACCATTTCAAACCAAGTCACCTTTAGTCCATATCCAAACATTATCAATCGTCATCCAAGTGATATAAAACAAAATAATTATTATTCTTCATATGAGATTACTCAAGTATGGATCATTTTGATTTAACTAGTTCCTTAACACTTTTAATATGTTTTCCTCATTTAAATTTCAGCTCAACAAGTTGTTTACACATAAAAAATCAATAAATATCTTCTTCATTATCAGTTACTCCATTCAAACTACTTAAGACAAGTATTATTTACCCACAACACTTGTAATATACATGAATAAAAACTCAACAATTACCTGCTGTATGGGTTTCCTTCTTGAATCTCTCTAACCAGGTATTCAAGGTAATATTAATCTTCAAACTCCTTTACCCATAGTGTATGTGCACTTATTTGGTGGGTGGATAATCAATCCACAACCAATATCACCACCTTTGAATAATTACATTGATAATTAATAGAAAAAAAATACAATCATAAATCCAATAGCAATTAAAAAACTAATAAGGATATTGGGATTAACTAGATGGGTTGTCAAGAGTTATTTTCACCCTAAAAATTTATAATGGGTAAAGGATTTAGATTTTATAAAACTTAAACAATTTTTGATTCTTATGATGGAATAAAATATGAGATTCATTGATTTAATTCACTTGTCTCCTTACTAGTGTTGAGAGAGATGAGGAATATAAAGCAAGAATTTTGAAATGGGTTTACAGGATACTTTACAAAAATATTTGAAGTTATTCATCCAATATACCTTCTATGACATGGTAAAAAATAATGTTCTTGATAATATGGTATTTAAAGGAGGTTCAAAAGCTAGTGGTTCATTACCTGTTCAAACCATAGGTGATAGTTCTTCTAATGATTGAAAGTAGTGGGTAGAGGTGATGAGAAAAGGTGGATCTTTCCAAGGAATATAGGGAGGAAGTATTAATTTATCTCATAGATTATGGATACCTCATATCAATTATAATAAATTTGGATATCTTATTCCTATTAATGAAAACACTACTACAAAATAGGCCTTTAACAGCGCTAGAAATATCCTTTATCAATGATAGAAAAGCAATGACTACATGAACAAGGTTAAAAGACATGGTCTTTTATCATCACCAAAAAAGAACTCATAAAGGGTTCCTTTATTGATTCCAAAAACTAATAAATAGGACCTTTATCAGTGCTTTTAAAAGTGCTGATAAAGGAACCATTTATCAGCACTTTAATTGAACACCTCTAAAGGCACCATTTATCAGTGCTTATAAAAGAACTCATAAAGGTCCTTTTATTAGTGATTATAAAGTATACCTTTATCCATGCTTATAAAAGTGTTGATAAAGGACTTTTTATCAACAATAATAGAAGTGATGATAAAGTAGACCTTAATCAATGATTTTAAAAGTGTTGATAAAGGGCCATTCTACAGTGTGCTATAATAGCACACTGGAACACCAGAAACACACCATATATCAACAAAAACAAGTCCCAATACCAGATTTAAATGAAATAAAATTTATAACACAAGCATAAGAAAAAAACATTGTATTCTATACATTTTAAACATTGGTTTATACAATAACATAAATAAAAATTATTTCGTACATTAAAAAACATCAATATTTTTTAGTCTTTTAATATTGACTTGACTCATGCTATTTACAAACAAACCACACCTACTTTAATAAAATAACACACCTATATAAATTTTTTTTATGTTAGTAATAATATAAATAAATAAATTAACAGAAAGTGTTAATTTTACTAAAATTGATGTCAATTTTAAATAAAAAGACTCACTTGGAGTCATAGCGGTCACACCGTGCATTTTATTGAGGTTTAGATGACTCCAACACATCAAAAATGACTTTTGTATCATTTTAAAAAAGTATAAAAACAATCTGAATGTGTTTTATTGGTTTTGAGTATGCCAGTCATATTCTTTACTAAAATGTCATTTTAAACTGCAAAAAACCACTTTTGAATCATTATAATAACATTGTGTATCCGTTTTATGTGAACTAGATTTCTACACATCACAAACAACTTATGAATCATTATAATAAATTATCAAGAACATCCAATCATGTTTGATTGGTTTTTAGTGAGTGACACTTTTTGAACTAAAATGTCATTTTTAAACTAATAACAGACACTTTGAGTCGTACCAGGAACATTGTGTATTAGATTGATGTGTGTTTAATTCCTACACACCAAAAATGACTTATGGACCATTTTCATAAAGTATCAAAACAATATGAATGTGCTTTCTCAGTTTTGAGTAGGAAAATTGTCCGTTTTACTAAAATTGATGTCAATTTAATATAAAAAGACTCATTTGGAGTCATACCAGTCACACCATGCATCATATTGAGATGTGACTTACTACAATATTTCTCAAATGAATTTTGGATCATTTTACTAATGTATCAAAACAATTTGAATGCATTTTCTTGATTTTGAGTACATTACTTATCTTTTTTTTACTAAAATGTCATTTTAAAATTAAAACGTTCCCTTTGAATCATACCGATCACATTGTGTATAGTATTGAGGTTCGGATGATTCCCAAACATAAAAATGTATTATAGATATTTTTCCTAAAGTATTTAAACAATTTGAACGCATTTTATCAGTTTTGAGTAGGTCAATTGTCCTTTTTACTAAAACTGATGTCAATTTTAAATAAAAACACGCACTTTGAGTCATACCAGCCACACCGTACGTTGGATTGAGGTGTGACCAATTCATGCACATATAAAATAACTTATGGATTGTTTTCCTAAATTATCAAAAACAATATGAATGTGTTTTTTCGGTTTTGAGTTGGTCAGTTTGTTTTTTACCAAAATTGATGTCAATTTTAAATAAAGACACACTTAGAGTCATACCTATCACACCGTGCACCAGATTGAGTTGAATATAATTCTTACATGTTTCTAATCACTTATGGATTGTTTTCCCAAAGTATCAAGATAATCTGAATGTGTTTTCTTAGTTTTGAGTATGTCATTTTTTTACTAAAATGTCATTTTAAACTTGAAACACACACTTTAACTCATACGGATCACATCATGTATTGGTTTGATATGAGAGAAATTACCAAAAGTCACAAATGGTTTATGAATTGATACCCTAAATTATCAAGAATATATAAACAAGTTTTATTGGTTTTCAGTGAGTGAAAATTTTTAATGTCAAATGTTGATTTTAAACTGATAATGAGAACATTGAGTCAGTTGTATTTTTTACTAAAATCAATGTCAATTTTATATAAAAATAAGAAATTGTGGTCATTACAGTCACATCATGTGTTTATTTGAGGTAAGATGATTCATACACATCCCAAAGTGTTAAATAAATCCTAACTATCAATATTTCTATGATTTCCGTTGACTTTATTTGTCAAACTACCAACACTACATGAACAGCTTCGAACAAACCACATCAACTAAAAAAAAGAAATCCACCTTTATAAGAAAAAAATTATTATGATTAATACTAAAAATAAATAAATTAAACATAAATATAAAACAATACATTAATTATATGGACAATGATTTTACTGTGAAAATATCAATATTACCTTTTGATTGAGCAGTGAAGGGAACTTGAAGGAAAGTGATAAATGTAAACACTATAGGGGTGAAAGGTTTTGAGGGAGAATAAGTCTATTAAAGTTTTGGCGCAGAAAGGCATGAAAGATAGATAGATCACCCCAACTCAAACAAAATAATCTACCTATATAAGAAAAAATTATTATGTGAGTAATACTAAAAAGAAAAAAATTAAACATAAATATGAAAAAATAAATTAATTCTATAGATAATGATTTTACTATACAAAAATAAAGATTACCTATGTAATTGAGAACATGTAGCAATGTTTCTCTTCCTGAAAAGGTAGTGGAGGTAACTTGAAAGAAAGTCATAAATTCACCACTGCAGGGGTGAAAAGGTTTTGAGGGAGAAGAATTCTATGGAAGTTTTGGTGCAGAAAGGCATAAAATGTGGATAGAGAACCCCAACTCGAACAAAATAATACAATTTTATAAGAAAACAATTATTATGTGAGTAATACTAAAAATAATTAAATTAAAAATAAATATGAAACAATAAATTAATTCTATGGAAATTGATTTTACTGTGAAAAAATCAAGATTACCTCTGTAATTAGGAATAGGCAACATCATTGCTCTTCCAACAAAGACAGTGGAGGAAATGTGAAATAAAGTGATAAATGCTCCAATACAGGGGTTAAAAGTTTTTGAGGGAGAATAAGTGTGTGGAAGTTTTGGTGAAGAAAGACATGAAATATGGATAGAGCACCCCAACTCAAATAAAATAATCCAAATGTATAATAAAACGATTATTATGTGAGTAATACTAAAAATAAATAAATTAAACATAAATATGAAATAATAAATTAATTATATGGATAATGATTTTACATTAAAAACATAAATATTACCTATATAATTGAGAAGAGGTAATGTCATTTCCCTTTCTATAAAGGAAGTGGAGGTAACTTGAAAGAATGTGATAAATGAATCACTATAGGGGTGAAATGGTTTTGAGAGAGAAGAAGATTGTGGAAATTTTGGTATAGAAATATAGCTACCCATACATTACATACATTATTAATACTTTAAAATTGATGTACACTTATTACAACATATAACAAAACCATGAAAGGACCATATAGGTATAGTGTTTTTAGAAACTGGGAAACATAAACAACTGGTTTATAAAGTATCTACATTGTCTCCCATTTATTTCATCATATCTAGAGTCCCTTTTTGGCATATCTTACTTAATAACCTTTTCCTGACCTGGGGAAAGAAAACATACAAAAAGGGTGAGCTCAAATGCTCAGTAAGGGTAAACAAAATAAATATCAATCACATCATATTCATAAGAACATAACATTTTGGAAATCTTAATCTGCAAAAGAGATCATAATTTCATAACATGGGATAAATCATAGTAGTGAAATGTAATCCCAATAATCATAACATAAAACATGAAGCTTTTTGGAATACACACATAATCATATAAAATCTTTTCTTAGTAGTCAAGACTCATTGCAAAGACTATCTTAGTGGACAATGTCCATTTCTGAACCGAGTTCACTCCTCGTTTCAGCCCCGTTTCACTGAACTGGTTTAACCTGCCATTCCATCCATGCCTATCTCATGAGATATAAATCTTTACCCAATGAATTGGAGGGATATATAGGTCCCACCCATCTCATAATGATACCATTCTTATGTGTGCCACAAAATCATAAATCATACATCATTGGATAACCCATGTAATAAAAATGGGAGTCTTAAACATCGTGACATTATAAAACAATTCATATAAGACAAAGGAATTCATAAAAATAATTCCATCACAACATAATCAAATCAATGTAATAATAGGGATAGAAACAGAACCCTATATTATCTTAGATGGAAAATAATTTTGATAAAACACTTGAACTCCATTCTTGAGGAAAATATCCTTTCTACTTCAAAAACATTTTTCCTTTCTTAACATGTCATAAAATTTTAAACTAAAAGAAGTTGATTAAAAATAAACTTGAAAACTTTTAAAGGAAGATTCTTGGAAATAATGTTTTAAAAACCCATTCATTCCGTATAAGTTAAAAAAACATTCTTCTCGTACTTATGATGGAAAAATCAAAAAGTACCTCGTACGAAAAACGACAAAAGATTCCTTTCATATCTTTTACTAAAAACTCACCAAAGGGTAAAATTGGATTTAAACAATTGTATAAGGATATAAATATTACATATTGAGGAAACATGGATGTGGATGATAAATATTACCCAGAAAATTCTGAAGTATAAACAATCTCAGATAAAAATGAGATTGTGAGATTTTCCCTTACCTTAGGTCCGATTTGCTTCTTAAGTTTCCAAACCTCCTATATAATGATTTAAATAATGTCATTGACTTATTCTAGAATCATTATTATTTTTATGATATCATATATGGTCATATTCTTAACTTCTTATTAGTAATATTTCATTGTTAGTTGTTATTCAGGTGTTTATTGCTTTTTCTTCTTATGCGTGTTTTGTCGAATAAATTATTATTCTTCTTTTTAGGTTATATATACCTCATTTCCAGAATGGTATTAGTGTAATATATATCATATTAATTCATTAAATTCATTTATATAATTATTATGCAATGAAGATCATGTAGAACGAGTCGCATCACATCGTGGAGACGGTATTCCGTACGTACGCACGAGCGATGATATCATTCCCATGATCGTGGAACTTTATTGGAGTGTATGTATACTATTTCAGAAACAATATCACTTTACAGTAATCATATATAGTTATTATTTACACCATTATACCCATCCAAGTAAGGTGGTGGTGGAAAATAGATTACACCACGACGTGGAGACGGTATTCCGTACGTACGCACGCGCAGTGATTTCGTTTTCTCTAGGATGGATAGATGGTGAAATAGGTTTGTTTCATAATTATAATAACATATCAGTATATGAGTGATACTGATGTTATCAGTTCATAATGAAACAACTAAATAAGAAGAAGTGGAAGAAGAAATAAAGTTGAATGAATCGGTAACGGACATTACCTCTTCTTTGAAGTGCCTCTTTGAGACCTCCTCTTAGGGCACTAAAATTGGTCTTTGAAGAAGACCAGGACCTCTAGGATGTTTCTAAGTAAGTGGAGAATATAATTGGTCAGGGTTTTCCGAGCTTGAAGGCTCAAAGTGGTGTGAGGAAGAGAGGGAGGAGGTGCCCTTTTATAAGGGAGGAGAGGGGCACCTTTGGAAAAATGAAAAATATTATTTTATTATAAAGTCATATTCGGTTTCTAATAGCTCCAAATTGATATATCTAGAATATAAGGTTGGTATTGGTCGAAATCCTCTCATAAAATATAATTTAGACAAGTTTAGGTCATTATATTAACCTTATATTTTAGTTTTAACTCTTAGTTAATTAGATTGACATTCACCATGTCACTTTGTAATTTTATATTATATAGTTAATAAACTTACAATATACATCCAAGAGACCCCCAAGTGGTCCATTAATGATACACCTATCATGATATAAGTATCTTTTCCGAACCTTAGATTTGTAGGAATATAATAACAATTAATAATATAATATTTGTTTTATAAACTATTTTATGTCAATTTTGACACTATTTGGTAATTGATTTTTTTAAAAATCATAACAGAATGATTAGTTCTAAAAAAGTTAATTAAATCAATACAAAAATGTCATATTAATAGATAAAATTATTTTAATTAATAAAAAGTCTCAAATTACATTTATTTTGGTATTTATAAGATCAATTATGTCAATATTTTATTAATTAGATAATTACTGCATCATCACTGTGTCATATATAAATTAAATTATTTTAAGTCTAAAAATTACAAATAAAATACCATTATGTAGGAAATATTTTTATATTTATAATGAATATTTATAGTCAAATTTATCTTATGTATAACCCTATGTTAAAAATGATTTTGTTATTAAACTTTGATTTAAACTATTTTAACCCTTCTTTAAATAAATTAATAATAAATGTCCTAATCTAATCCAAGTGGGCCTAAATGGTCATATTTTATTCCTAAGGTTGTTTTCGGTCGAATTACACTTATCCAATAGAATTAGGACATGTGTTAGGGTAATAATAATAACACTTTTACCCTTAATTACCCTATTTACTTTTAACTGTGGTAAAAAAAGTAAAAAGTTACTATTCACCAAAAATTATTTTCATATCATTGAACCAAATTTTAGTCCTGAATATTGAATTTTGTCTCTAAGATTTTAGAAATTACACTCACAGAAGCGGTAAAATTAAGTTTTATGTGAATTTGAAAATTCTCCTAGGAGGTGGGTAAAAGACGGTGAAAAGTTCAATAAAATTTTTATATATCTAAAATTATTATAAAATGACTCCAATGAATTTAATTGAACCTATATAAGTATTATGTATCAATTTTGACCTAAAATAAATTTAAATAAAATAAATAATTATTTAAATAAAAAGTCGGTAAATAGCAACCCGGTGTTTTCACTATTCATCAAAAATTGAAAGTTTTCAGAAAAATACCAAAATATCACCCTAGGATAATTTCGATATTCCGAATCCAAAAATGAAGTCCATTTTGAAAAATAAAATTTAAAAAATTTAAAAAATTTGGTATTACTATTCATAACGGCTAGTTTTAATAATATTTTAATAGCATAACGTTGTTTAGTGAAACTCGGTATTGCGTACGACGCAAGCTATCGAGGAAGGTCATGATTGCATGTAAAGAAAGCCAAGATAGTGTTGTGTGTTGTGAAAGATTCCTTTGATGATTTATATAACAAAATATTTCTCATAAAAGTCTCGGGTGTTACATTCTACCCCCCTTTAAATGAATTTCACCCGCGAAATTCGTCACTTTGTAACAAACAGATGAGGATACCTCTCCCTCATAATATCCTCAAGCTCCCATGTAGCTTCTTCTAATTGGTGGTTCCTCCATAAAACTTTCACCAAGCGAGTGGTCTTGTTCCGTAGGAATTTTTCACTACGATCGAGAATCTCTATCAGCTATTCTTCATAAGAAAGATCTTGTTCCAGCGGTACAACTTCTGAGCTGAGTACATGTGAAGGATCAAGTATGTACTTTCTCAGGAGAGACACATGGAACACATCGTAAAATTGAGAGAAATTCGGTGGAAGCACCAATTGGTAAGCAACCTTCCCAATACGATCCAGTATTTCGAAAGGACCGATATACCTAGGGCTCAGCTTTCCCTTCTTTCCAAATCTCATTACTCTCTTCCAAGGAGATATTCATAAGAACACTTTATCACCCACTTCAAACTCTAGGTCTTTTCTTCGGTTATCGGCAAAACTTTTTTGTCGACTCTGAGTTGCTCTTATGTGTTGTTGAATAGATCTGACCTTTTCTGCCATCTCATGAACAAGATCAGGTCCTAATAGATTTCTTTCCCCAACTTTATCCCAGCAAGTTGGAGTCCTACATTTCTTTCCATAGAGAGCATCATAAGGAGCCATCTGAATACTGGAGTGAAAGCTATTATTATAAGAAAATTCCACAAAAGATTAGTGTTGATCCCAACCACCTTTGAAATCCATAGATCAAGCTCTCAACATATATTCTAGAGTTTGAATTTTCCTCTCAGACTGACCATCTGTCTAAGGATGATAAGCAGTGCTGAAACTCAACTCTATATCTAGAGTATACTGAAGACTTCTCCAGAACTTTGAGGTAAACCTTGGATCCTGATCAGATATAATAGAAAGTGGTACTCCATGCAATATTACCACTTCCTTCACATATATCATGACAAGATGATCCAGAGATAAATCGTCTCTAATAGCAATGAAGTGTGCCGACTTTGTAAGACGATCAACTATGACCCATATAGCATTATTGCCTTTGGATGTTTTAGGAAGTCCGGTGACAAAGTCCATAGTGATGTTTTCTCATTTCCATTCGAGTATGGGTAATGGTTGTAACATCCCCTTAGACTTCTGTCTCTCAGCTTTAACTTACTGACAAACCAAGCATGGATAGATATATTCAGCAACATGTCTTTTCATGCCATCCTTCCAGAAGTACTCTTTCAGGTCCCTATAAATCATCGTGCTTCCAGGATGAATAGAAAATGAAGAACTATGAGCCTCATCCAGCAGTTCCTTCTTTAATTCTGGGATGGGAGGAACACAAACCCGATTCCTGAACTTTATTATCCCATCACAATCAAGCTTGAATTCAGGAACATTTCTCACCTTCTTTTGTAACTCTACATCTTCTTTCTATGCCTCTTTAATCTTCACATGTATGTATGGTTGAACATTCATTTGAGAAAGATATGATTTTTCCCATTCCATTATAATTCCAAGATCCATCCTTTATAAATCCATAAATATTGGATCTTTTTTTATCCTCATCATGGATAAACTGGCATGGTCTTGTCGACTTAATGCATCTGCCACCTTGTTTGCTTTCCCAGGGTGGTAATTAATTGAGCAGTCGTAATCCTTAATCAGCTCCAACCATCTTCTTTGGCGCATATTCAGCTCCTTTTGTGTGAAAATATACTTTAAACTTTTATGATCAGTATAAATATCACACCTTTCTCCATAAAGATAATGCCTCCAAATCTTAAATGCAATGATTACCGCAGCTAACTCCAAATCATGTGTTGGGTAATTTTGCTCATGGATTTTCAACAGTCGTGTGGCATAAGCTATCACCATATCGTTTTGCATGAGAACACACCCCAATCCCTTCTTGGATGCATCACTGTAGATCACAAAACCTTCTTCACTATAAGGCAGTGTGAGCACATGTGCACTGGATAACCTTCTTTTCAACTCCTTTAAATTCCCTTCACATTCCTCCGTCCAAACAAACTTAACTCCTTTCCGAGTCAACTTGGTGAGTGGATTAGATAATCGTGAAAAATCATTCACAAATCTTCGATAATATCCAGCCAAACCAAGAAAAATTTGGATCTCAGTAACTGTTGTTGGTCTCGACCATCTTTCGATAACCTATGTTTTTGCTGGATCCACAGATATCCCCTATTTTGAGATTATGTGACCCAAAAATGAAACTTTTTGAAGCCAAAATTCACACTTGGTAAATTTTGCATAAAGATTATTCTTTCTAAGGGTCTTCAATATAATTATCAAGTGATATTCATGTTCTTCATTGATCTTTGAATAGACAAGAATATCGTCTATAAAGACTACCACAAACTGATCAAGATAGTCTCTAAAGACTCTATTCATCATATCCATGAAGATAGCAGGGGCATTAGTAAGACCAAATGGCATCACTATAAATTCATAGTGTCCATACCTTGTACGGAAAGCCGTCTTTGGTATATCCTCCCTTTTGACCCTTAATTGATGATACCCTGAACGAAGATCAGTCTTGGAATAGTATTGAGCTCCGCGTAGTTGGTCAAATAAGTCATCAATGTGTGGGAGAGGATATTTGTTCTTGATAGTGATCTTGTTAAGTTCTCGATAATCAATGCAAAGTCTCATTGATCCATCTTTCTTCTTAACAAACAGAAAAGGTGCTCCCCAAGGTGATGCACTAGGGAATATGAATCCCTTATCAAGATTCTCTTGGAGTTGCTTCTTCAATTCCTGCAACTCAATTGGGGCTATTCTATAAGGTGTCTTTGAGATAGGCAAAGAACCTGGTACGAGTTCTATTGAAAACTCGACTTCACGTTTTGGTGGAAGACCCGGAAATTCCTCTGGAAATACATCATCAAACTCTTGTACAATGGGAATATTATTAATCATGAGTTTCTCACCAACCATTTGAGATAAATAACCTTCATTTAGTGGAATCAAGAACCATAAAATGGAAGAAATTTCCACTGGAAGGTTATGTTCATCCTTGCATCGATAGACGATCATAGATTGATCTGGAATATGAAATGTGACTTACCTTCTTTGGAAATTGATATGAGATCCATATAAAGAAAGTCAATCCATGCCAAGAATCACATCAAATTCCACTATAGGAAGGACCACAAGATTTTCCGGAAGCACTTTCCCACAAACTTCAATCGGAGAAGAATTATAAACTTTTGATGCGACTGTTGTGCCATTAGGGGTTGTCATAGCTAACTCAACATCTAATTTTTGAGGTAATACGATGATACCCTTAGAAAATTCTTCAGAAATAAAAGAGTGGGTGGATCCAGAATCAAATAAAACATTTTCTACTTTAGAGTGGATGGTAAGTGTACCTTTCACCACTTCATTATCGTACTCCACATCGCTGATAGAAATTACATGTGACTTTACTTTGACTTTAGCCTTAAGATTTTTTTGACGACGATCATCATCAACAACCCTTGGATTAGATCATTTATTAGCATAATGACCCATTTCCTTGCACTTGTAACATTGAAGTGTAGGAGGTACACTCTGTGTAGCCTTTTCTTTGTTCGCATAACTAGAAATCTTCTTCCCATCATTGCGGCATTCAAATGCCTGATGACCTTCCTTTCCACATTTGAAACATTTACTTTTCCCTTTAAGAAAACTCCCTCCATGTTTCTTTCCACACTTTGAGCATAAGGGAAAACTCATCTTCTTTTCTGTGTGCTCTTTAGATTTTCCTTTGAATTCCATTTTCCTCTTCATATCAAACCCAAATGACTGATGGGTTACTCCAATATCCATCTCAACTTTGAGAGCACATCAAACAATTTCCTCGTAGCTATTGAAGTCCCTTATGGCTAACGCACTTCGAAGACTTTGTTTTAAGCCACTAAAGAATCGATCGATCTTACTCTCAGGTTGGATAATAATACCAGAAGCATACCTTGCAAGTCTTGTAAAATTTGCTTCGTAGGTACCAACAGATTCATCATCCTTTTGTTTTAGTTCAAGAAACTCCTTCTCCATCTTTTTTTGGAGAATACGAGGGAAGTACTTATTGAAAAATAAGTTCTTGAACTCGTCCCATTCCATGGATTCAATTTCATCCCTTTGACTCGTATTTTTGATAAGATTACACCATTGATCAACTTCACCTTCCAAGCGATAGACTGCTAAGATGACTTTATCATGTTCAGAACATTGAAGAACTGAAAATATCTTTTCAGTGGTACTGATCCATTGTTCAGCCACTAATGGATCAGAAGACCCGCTGAATGAAGGTGGACTCTGCCTCATGAAGGATTAAACATAATGTTGCTCCTTCCTTTGATCATTTAGAAGTCCTACATGATTCATATCTTGAGAAAGTTGTGTGAGCATGGCTACAATATTTTGCATTCCATCTCCCATAATGTTTGGTTGCTCAGGGGGACAATCATTGCATTGCCCATCGCATTCCGCATTAACACGGTTCCTTTGGGTTCCAGCCATTGACTAAAAGCAAGAAGAATAGTGTGAGAAACACTAATTATAATAGGAAAACCACATAATCAAGAATAAAATATCACACTTAAGGTTTTATCATAGGTTGTTCATGGACATTTATAAAACACTAAGATTGTGTTCTATGCTTAGACTTATCCTTAGGGTTTTTACTAAGGCTTTCACATCCTAGATTCCAAAGGTTGACTATACCTTTCCTATGATACCAAATATAGCGACCCATACATTATTAATACTTAAAAATTGAACTACACTTATTACAACATATAACAAAACCATGAAAGGACCATATAGGTATAGTGTCCTTAGAAACTGGGAAACATAAACAACTGGTTCATAAATCATCTACATTGTCTCCCATTTATTTCATCATATCTAGAGTCCCCATTTGGCATATCTTACTTAATAACCTTCTTCCTGACCTGGGGAAAGAAAACAAACAAAAAGGGTGAGCTCAAATGCTCAGTAAGGGTAAACAAAAGAAATACCAATCACATCATATTCATAAGAACATAACATTTTGGAAATCTTAATCTGCAAAAGAGATCATAATTTCATAACATTGGATAAATAATAGTAGTGAAATGTAATCCCAATAATCATAACTTAAAACATGAAGCTTTGTGACATACACACATAATCATAGAAAATCATTTCTTAGTAGTAAAGACTCATTTACAAGACTATCTTAGTGGACAATGTCCATTTATGAACCGAGTTCACTCCTCGTTTCAGTCCTGTTTCACTGAACCGGTTTAACCTGCCATTCTAGCCATGTCTTTCTAATGAGATATAAATATTTACCCAATGCATTGGAGGGAGATATAGGTCTCACCCATCTCATAATGATACCATTCTTATGTGTTCCACAAAATCATAAATCATACATCATTGCATAACCCATGTAATAAAAATGGGATTCTTAAACATCGTGAAATCATAACATAATTCATATAAGAGAAAGGAATTCATAAAAATAATTCCATCACAAAATAATCAAATCAATGTAATAATAGGGATTGAAACAGAACCCTATATTATCTTAGATGGAAAATAATTTTGATAAAACACTTGAACTCCATTCTTGAGGAAAATATCATTTCTACTTCAAAAACATTTTTCCTTTCTTAACATGTCATACAATTTTAAACTAAAAGAATTTGATTAAAAATAAACATGAAAACTTGTAAAGGAAGCTTCTTGGAAATAATTTTTTAAAAACTCATTCATACCGTATAAGTTAAAAAAACATTCTTCTCAAACTTATGTTGGAAAAGTCAAAAATTACCTCGTACGAAAAACGACAAAAGATTCCTTTCATATCTTTTACTAAAAACTCACCAAAGGGTAAAACTTGATTTAAAAAAATTTAGAGGGATATAAATATTAAATATTGAGGAAACATGGATGTGGATGATAAATATTCCCCAGTAAATTCCTGAGTATAAACAATCTCAGATAAAAATGAGATTGTGATATTTTCCCTTACCTTAGGTCTGATTTGCTTCATAAGTGTCCGAACCTCCTGTATAATGATTTAAATAATGTCATTGACTTATTCCAGAATCATAATTATTTTTATGATATCATATATGGTCATATTCTTAGCTTCTTATTAGTAATATTTCATTGTTACTTGTTATTCGGGTGTTTATTTCTTTTTGTTCTTATGCGTGTTTTGTCGAATAAATTCTTATTCTTATTTTTAGGTTATAGATACCTAATTTCCAGAATGTTATTAGTGTAATATATATCATATTCATTCATTCAATTCATTTAGATAATTATTATTCAATTAAGATCATGTAGAACGAGTCACATCACATCGTGGAGACGGTATTCCGTACGTACGCATGAGCGATGATATCGTTCCCATGATCGTGGAATTGTATTGGAGTGTATGTATACTATTTCAGAAACAATATCACTTTACAATAATCATATATAGTTATTATTTACACCATTATACCCATACAAGTAAGGTGGTGGTGGAAAATAGATTACACCACAGCGTGGAGACGGTATTTGGTACGTACGCACATGCAGTGATTTCGTTTTCCATAGGATGGATAGATGGTGAAATAGTGTTTTTCATACTTATAATAACATATCAGTATATGAGTGATATTTATTTTATCACTTCATAATGAAACAACTAAATAAGAATATGTGGAAGAAGAAATAAAGTTGAAAGAATCGGTAACAAACATCACCTCTTCTTTGAAGTGCCTCTTTGAGACCTCCTCTTAGGGAACTAAAATTGGTCTTTGAAGAAGACCAGGACCTCTAGGATGTTTCTAGGGAAGTGGAGAAGAGAATTTTTCAGGGTTTTTCTGATCTTTAAGGCTCAAAGTGGTGTGAGGACGAGAGGGT
The DNA here is from genome assembly GCA_963277665.1 of Viscum album. NCBI lineage: Eukaryota > Viridiplantae > Streptophyta > Magnoliopsida > Santalales > Viscaceae > Viscum > Viscum album. The sequence continues at coordinate 591,082,538 of OY728142.1, read as the reverse complement.
GGAGGTGCCCTTTTATAAGGGAGGAGAGGGGCACCTTTGGAAAAACTAAAAATATTATTTTATTATAAAGTCATATTCGGTTTTTAATAGCTCCAAATTGATATATTTCGAAGATAAGGTGGGGATGGTTCTAAATCATCTCATAAAATATAATTTAGACAAGTTTAGGTCATTATATTAACCTTATCTTTTAGTTTTAACTCTTAGTTAATTAGATTGACATTTACCATGTCACTTTTTATTTTTATATTATATAGTTAATAAACTTACCATATACATCCAAGCGACCCCCAAGTGGTAAATTAATGATACAAATATCATTATATAAGTATCTTGGACGAACCTTAGATTTTTAGGAATATAATAACAATTAATAATATAATATTTGTTTTAAAAACTATTTTATGTCAATTTGGCACTATTTGGTAATTGATTTTTGTGAAAATCATAACAGAATGATTAGTTCGAAAAAAGTTAATTCCATCAATACTAACATGTCATATTAACATAGAACATTATTTTAATTCATAAAAAGTCTCAAATTACATTTATTTGGGTATTTATAACATCAATTATGTCAATATTGCATTAATAAGATAATTACTGCATCATCATTGTGTCATAAATAAATTAGATTATTTTAAGTCTAAAAATTACAAATAAAATACCATTATGTAAGAAATCTTTTTATATTTTTAATGAATATTTATAGTCTAATTTATCTTATGTATAACCTTATATTAAAAATTATTTAGTTATTAAACATTGATTTTAACTATTTTAACCCTTCTTTAAATAAATTAATAATAAATGTCCTAATCTAATCCAAGTGAACCTAAATGGTCATATTTTATTCCTAAGGTTGTTTTTTGTCGAATTACACTTATAAAATAGAATTAGGACATGTTTTAGGGTAATAATAATAACACTTTTAGCCTTAATTACCCTATTTACTTTTAACTATGGTAAAATAAAGTAAAAAGTTACTATTCACAAAAAAATTATTTTCATCTCATTGAACCACATTTTAGTCCTTGATATTAACCATGTCTCTCGGATTTTCTAAATTCCACTCACATAAGCGGTAAAATTAAGTTTTATTTGAATTTGAAAATTCTTCTAGGAGGTGGGTAAAAGATGGTTAAAAGTTCAATAAACTTTTTATATATCTAAAATTATTATAAAATGACTCCAATGAATTGCATTGAACTTATATAGGTATTATGTATCAATTTTTACCTAAAATAAATTTAAATAAAATAAATAATTATTTAAATAAAAAGTCGGTAAATAGTAACCTGGTGTTTTCACTATTCATCAAAAATTGAAAGTTTTCAGAAAAATACCAAAATTTCACCCTAGGCTAATTTCGATATTCCGAATCCAAAAATGAAGTCCATTTTGAAAAATAAAATTTACAAAATTTCAAAAAGTGGGTATTACTATTCATAACGACTAGTTTTAATAATATTTTAATAGCATATCGTTGTTTAGTGAAACTTGGTATTGCGTACGACGCAAGCTATCAAGGAAGGCCGCGATTGCGTGTAACGCAAGCCAAGATAGTGTTGTGTGTAGTGAAAGATTCCTTTGATGATTTATATAAGAAAATATTTCTCATAAAAGTCTCGGGTGTTACAAGAAAGGCATGAAAGATGGACATAGAACCCCAAATAAAACAAAAGAATCCACCTATATAAGAAAAAAAATTATTATACGAGTAATACTAAAAATAGATAAATTAAAAATAAATATGAAACAATACATTAATTCTATGGAAAATGATTTTACTGTGCAAACATCAAGATTACCTTTGTGACTGGGCAGAGACAATGTCATTTCTCTTATTACAAATACATGACACATGAACATAAATATTTTAAAATAAATGAAAATTGAAAGATATAATGAAATTTAATTAAACTTTTCATTATATAATTTTTTAATAAAATAGATAAATTATACCGTAACATTACTTTTACATATTTCTAAAGGGTTTACTTCATTATAGTTTATTCTTTCGAGGGATTGGTAACATCATCATGTTTAGAAAACATTGTCTTCATGAGTATTCAAACATTTAAATTATATTTTGTTAATTTAGTTGAGAAAATATAATATTATGAGGAGAAAATAATACATTAGAAAACATTTTTACCTTCTCATTGAACTCTCTTTCTTTTTTTAAAGGTTTCAAGGATTTGGTTCCTCTCTCAAGAATCCAAATCCCCTCTTTTTGGTACCCTCTAACGTACAATACATTGTCTAAATTGGGACTGGCATGAACTGATTTTGATATCCCAATGAATGGTTCACCTTGATTGAATACAAAATTTAAATGAAGAGAAAACAATCTAGGCTCATTTGATCAATTTTGGTGATGCGATGCGTGTTTTAAACTAAAATGATACATATATATTGAAAAATGCACTCGGAGTCATAATGGTCACACCGTGAATCAGATTGCGGTGCGACTAATTACAATAAATCAAAAATGACTTATGTATTATTGAACTAAAGTGTCAAAACAATCCGAATCCATTTGCCCAGTTTTGAGTAGGTGAGTTGTCCTTTTTACTAAAATTGATGTAAATTTTAAATAAAAAGATAAAATTTGAGTCATATCGATCACACTGTGTTTCATATTTAGGTGAGGATAATTATCACATGTCCCAAATGTATTATGGATCATTTTAATAAATTATCAATATAATCTGAATGCATTTACTTAGTTTTGATTACATCAGTTCTCTTTTTTACTAAAATGTCATTTTAAACATGAAACCCACACTTTGACTCATTCCAATCACATAGTGTATTGGTTTTATTTGAGGATAATTCCTACACATCAAAAATGAATTATGAATCAACTTCTTAAATTATCATGAAAATACGAGTGTGTTTTCTCAGTTTTTAGTGAGTGACATTTTTTGAACTAAACTGTCAATTTTAAACTGATAACAGACACATTGAGTCATACTGGGCACACCATGCGTCAGATTGAGGTGAGGCTGATTCCTACATGTTAAAACTCACTTATGTATAGTTTCCCTAAAGTATCAACAAAATATGAATGTTTTTTTTTCAGTTTTAAGTAGGTTAGTTTTTTTTAAATTGAGGTCATTTTTAAATAAAAATATTCACTTGGTGTCATACCGGTAACAAAGTGCCTCATATTAAGGTACGACTGATTCCTACATGTATCAAATGAATTATTAATCATTTTAATATAGTATAAAATCAAATTAAATGTGTTTTTTGGGTTTTTATTTTGTCACTTATTTTTGTACTAAAATGTTATTTTAAACTAGAAACACACAATTTGACCTATACCGATCACATCATGTATCAGTTTGATGTGAGACTGATTCCTACAAATCAGAAAGAAATTATGAATCAATGTACTAAATTATTATGAAAAAAAAATTTCTTTTTTCTTATTTCCATTGAGTGAAATTTTTTGAACTAAACTATCAATTTTAAAATGATAACAGACACATTGAATCATAACGGTCACACCATGCGTCAAATTGATTTGCAACTGATCCCTATTTATATCAAATGAGTTATGGATAATTTAACTAAGTGTGAATGAAGTAAAATTCTCCATAATCCTATTTTTTGATCATATAAAACACTATCATTTTTAATAAAATAAAACCTATTAAAAAAACTATGTTTTATTGAAACAAAACAATATAAAAACGTACTCAAATAATTATTTTATTAAAGTTTTATTTGTATCCTTGTGGATAAATTCAAGGATAAAAATTAAAGTAATTCATAATTAAATTTGACTCCTCATAAAATCAAATAAATTAATTTCAGTAACATACCCTCATCAGCTGAAATTACTCTATAGCAACTGAAGTCCCCCAGAGTGCACAACACTGCAGTTGCATATTCTGATTCTTCCATCTCCACCATCTCTATTTCTTTCTCACCCTTTACTATATAATTTATCTAGTTATGTGGAGAATTTATCTAGAAGGAGTTTGCAGCAATGGAGGTTTAGAGTTAATAACTAGTGTCAATGGTGTAATTCTAACAAATGTGAGGCATTTCCCCTTTTAGAGAACATAATGATGTACAAAGGGAAATTCCTCCCATTTACGTCATTGTGTTCTCTAAAAGGGGAAATACCTCCCATTTGTGAGAATTACACTATTTACAATAGTTATTATCTTGACGACTTAATATCCACCATCTCTTTCCATAGAAAATCTCCACACAATCAGAGAAGTGATAGAGTGAAAGGCAGGGAAGAATTGGTGAGGGTGGAGATAAAAGAATCAGAATATGCAACTGCTGTGCTACACAGCAAGGGGGTCATGGGTTTCTATAGTGTAATTTCTGCTAATGATTTGATGTTACTAAAATTAATTTATTTTATTTGATGTGGAGGCAGATTTAATGATTAATTACTTTCATTTTTACCTGTGAATTTGTCCATAAGGATTTGAATAAAACTTTAATAAAATAATTGGTTGATGATTTTTTATATTGTTTTTTTCGATAAAATTTTGTTCTTTAATAGGTTTTATTTTATTAAAAAAATGATAGGGTTTTATATGATTGTAAAAAGAGGTTTATGGAGGTGTTTACTTCATTTACACTTACCTCGATAAGCAATAAACTTGAATGGAGTTTATGCCCTTCACCGTCAAAAAATATAAAATGGAGGTCACTCTTCATTTGATACATAGATAAATAAAGTGAATCTAACTAAATATATATATATATATATATATGTGTTATATATATATGTATTATATTATTAAATTTATATGAATATAATTATATATGTATGTATATTATTTGTTATATTTAAATTTATTTAAATATAAAATATATTATTCGATGTGTTTATATATAATACAATTTTTCTAATAAAATTAAAAAAAATACTATTAATAATAATTTTTAAATTATATTAATTATAAATAATTATTAATTTGGGTAATTGTGTATAAAATATAATTATTTAAATTTTGGAAAGTTTAATTATTTCAAAAAAATGTATATATAGTTACCTAATTTTATTATTTTGAAACTAACATGAGTTTACAATATTTTATTGGTTATTTAAGTATAAATTATATTAATATTAATTAAATGTATATATAGACCTAAAATTTATATATAGACCTAAAATGATGAATACCTAAAAATAATTTCTAATATATAGAATCTGATTACTTCCATTCTATTTTTTGAAACAAATGATGTAGCAACCTAAGGACTCTAGGGAGACCATCTAATACAAATTGACCAATCCTTGGGATTCTAGGGAGGTCCATAAAAAAGTTTAAATAAAGAAATAATACACATCAATAAGATATATCCGAAACAAAGGAGAAAAACACACCAACCATTTCAACGTCTATCCCATGCACATTTAAATGTATATATATTTATATCATGGAATTTATAACACACATAATTGGAAAATAAATTCACATTTAAACATAATTTTTAATGAAAATAAATATAATTCATTCCTAATTTGGAAATCAAGAACCATAATTTGTGAATAAATAATTATAAAATCACCCATACATTATAAGTTATGAAAACACATAGAAATATATAGAAAGATATATATTTACACACAAAAACACACACACACACATATATATCTCTATAAAATAAACTTAAATTGATAAAAATATATGTAAGACTTATAGTAGAATATCACAACATAGTAAAATAAATACAACACCCTACTAATTTTGAAAATAGAGAGCCATTGAAAATAAATAATTATGGTATCAGCTTTACGAAGATTTATCTTAAAATAAAACAACACAATTCTGAGAAAATAAATCTGTAAGGAAAAAACCTTACATAAAAATATTAAAAATTAATTTAAATAAACAAATTCTCTTACATGAATTGCATAAAATAAGATTATATTGCTGATCCATACCATCATCAGACTGAGAATTGGTTTGATAAATCAATTTCCTCAGAACCAACAAAGGAAATTGATTAAAATTTTTGAATAAATCTGGGGTATAGATGTAGAAAATGAATAAAATTGATTCAAAACAACAATTTAAAAAGACCAAAACTGGATATCCAAAACAATAGTCAGCCAATCAACAAATCATAAACAAAAGAAAAATTGAATACAACAATTGAAGCTCAAATACAAAAATAAAATTGAAACCTACAAAGGAAAATTATAAACCCTTAGATATAAATCTCAAAATGAAAAATATAGAAAGAAAATCAGAACCGATAAAGGTAAACATAGGCCCACCTCACTGGGTTTAAGAAAATTCGAGACCCTTGGATCAAGATCTCGATTTTTTCTTCAAAAACCCTAACTATGTCTGAACGACGGATTCCATATGATGTTCAAGCAAATAGAGATACTGTGTTTATGTGATTCGAGTGATTTCGAGTGATTTGAGTTTCGATTCACCGAGGTGGAGCACTGAAAATTGGTGGATTTCCAGAAAGCTTTTGATATTGCAACAGGTTCGTAATAGGTTACGTTTTTTTATTTGATTGGGATACTTTTATCAGTACTTATCTAACAATGCTGATAAAAGGCATATTTATCAGTACGTTTTTAGCACTGATAAAGGTAGGTCTTTATCCGTGCTAAAAAAGTGCTGATAAATATTTCTTATATCAGCGTTTATTACTTAAACATTGATAAGGGTTTTATAATTATAAATATAAATTAAAAAAATTTGTAAATATATATATACTTAATTAATTTATATAAATATAATTATTGTAAATATATTCCTTATTGAAATATATGTATTATAATTTTATAATTATTTAAATATATAATTATTTATTTATTATTATATAAATATTGTTAAATAATAGTATTTATATAATTATATATATTTATATTTATATAATTATATATATATATATTTAATAAAATATATATAAATATAAATATAGTAAATATATTCATTATTTATGAAAATTTATATAAATTTAGTAATTTTTGAAATATATATAATTATAAAAATACTTTCCAAAAAATACTTATTTATTTATAATTATGAATATATAATTTTATAAATATAGTACGTACATTTTTAAATATATTTATTTATGAATATATTTTTTATAAATATTTTTTTACAAATTTTTTTAACATTATTAATGAATATATAATTTTAAGTGTACGCTTGTTATAACTGAGTGAAATTGAATAAATTAAAAATAAGCACCCTTTAATAATATTGAAAAAATGGGTAAGTTTTCTGTGTGTTGATTGTATATAAAAATGCATTAATTGCATATATATAAAATCAATATAATACACATTTGATCTATGTTAAATTGAAAAATCAAACGACATTCAATTATATTTCCATTACTCTATGCAATTAGTCAGTATTTTTAATTCATATTAATTTTTAATCACAAACCATTATTCACTAAATATATAAAAATTTAATGTAAAGCTCATAAATATTTTGTAATATATAAATCATATTTATATACATTGATATATATTTATATATTTAATATATACTATTTATTAACATTATTAATAATCATCTAATTAATAAAATGTTTAATATTTTTCTCAATTTAATTAATTTTAATTTTAATTTTTTTAATTTTTATTTTTCACATATATATATTTAATATGTAATATTTATCAGTATTTAAAATTTATAAATAGTATAATAAATTTATTCATTTGTATCAATAATTATTTAATTAATAAAATTTTTAATATTGTTTTTAATAAACTCATTTTTTATTTTTATTTATTTAATTATTTCATTTCATTTATTCAGACCTTTAATAGTGCTAAAAAAGCACTAATAAAGAAATCCTATATGAGAACTAAAAATAAAGCACTGATAAATACCACTACTATTAAACACCAGTTTTATAGTAGTGAAATTATAACTTTGAAGAAAATAAATTCCATTTATGTGGCTAATATGACCATCTTTAAGGGTTTTTCTAAAATTCTATATCATAAAGTGTTAGGAAGTGATCCAAACTGACCTAGATATCTCAATCAAATTCTGTTAGCCAGTCAACCATTGGCATCTTACCACTTCTTGGAATATTCGGTTAAGGAAAATGTTGTGGTGGTCAGGGCCATAAAGTAATAGCATATTCATTTGACCATAGATTTTCACCCTAGGGATAGATCATGGGTTAAGGCAGATTGTATGTAGTAAAGAAATTTATTTATAATGTTGGAGTGGGGCCTTCTATATTTAGAAAAACTGTTTTAGTATTTTCTACTTTAGCTTGGTATTTTTTTTAATATAGGAGTTGTACACACTTTTATATTTTATCATGTGATATCTATTCTATAAATAAAAGGGAAGCTTCTTTTAAACATATAATCCCTGAAAATACTATGGGGAAGATATTAGAGTAGACTAAGAAGTGTCCATTATGTTCTTTAGTGAAGGATACATATGAGAATCACTAGGATATTATTTTTATTAATATCAAATACTTTGATATTATTTTGGATACCAACTAGTTATCCTAGTTTTGAGTGTATATCGATTACTACAGAAAGAAAATATCGTTTTCAACTTTAATTAGAACTCAATATACCCTTATCAAAGAATGATAATTACAAGAAGTTTGAGTGAGGATGAATCAAGGTCATGTGAGATCTATTAACATTGATATTCATTTTCTTACTCTTAAAATAGTTGAAGATAATGAGTAGAGGGTTTTACCTTTGATGGTGAACCTCATTACCAATTTTTCCGAGAATATTTCACAGAACTTCTTCTTAAGTGGGAAGTAGAGTTTTCCATTGATCTATTGACTAGAACTGAACCAATATATATTTCTCTATACTAATTTGTTTTAACTAAGATAATATAACTCAAAATTTGTCTAGATAAATTTAGGGTAAAAAGTTTCATCAGACCGATCACTCGTTTATACTGTTCTCTAGTTCTCTTTTTTATGAATGTGGATAAAATTCTATGCTTATTTGTGTACCATTGATGGTTAAACTAGGAAAATATCAAGAAATGATCTATATTGTCCAAAATTGATGATTTATTCATTCAATTAAAGGTGGAAAGGTAGTTTTCAAAGATATATATGTGCATTAATCATTAATTTTTTTCAGTGATACTGAAATAAATTACTTAGATAGATTTTGAAGCTGGTTGTAATGGATTATACCTCTTTGGTCCATTACTTTTTAAGAATCCAATGTTTTAAGTGTTCTTGGAGGTAAATGTGACTTATTTCAACACTTTGTAAAATTTCCATCATTCCAACATTTTCTCGCGATGGTGGCTTGAGATGGTGACTCACAATGGTAGCTCGTGACGGTAGCTTGTGACAGTGGCTCATGATGATGAATCTTGGTAGTGACTCATGATAGTGATCTATGATGGTGGCTCATGATAATGACTCATGATGGTGACCTGCAATGGTAGCTCCGACAGTAGCTCACGATGGTGGATCGCAACGGTGACTCACGACGGTGACTCGTGATGGTGACTAATGGCAGTGGCTTGTGACAGTGACTCAAGATAGTATCTCATCAATGGTGACTCGCATCAGCGACTCACACTGGAGACTTCCAATGGTGACTCTCATTGGTGACTCACAATGGTGACTCACCTAACGGTGAGTCATTCCAACAGTTTGTCAATTTTTTTTCCAGTTTTTCGAGTTTCTCCCTTTTTATGTATGTTTTGACGTAAAATGAGTTTAATACTATATTTAAGGGGTTTTGGATCTGTTTCAAGGTCTATGAGTCATATCATTATATTCCTAAGAGTCTAAGGGCTTTTAATTAGTCAAAGTGCGTAATATTGACTAGATCTGACCTTAATAGAAAATTAAAGATGTATCTAAACTACGACCATATTTTAGATCTTCCAATGGCTGAAACACCTTTATCCTTGCTATTTTATTATTATTATCTCTTGGTTTGAGGCAACCAAAACCTTTCTCTCCATAGGAATCATGACTTTTCACTGATCTAGTTGGTTTCTGTATTCCTTACAATTTCCTGTTGTATACGCACCCCTATCTTGGTGCAATCAAGAAGTTCTAATCATGCCTTCTTCTAGGTAGGTTTTCCTTCATCATTATTAGTTGTGAATCATGAGGGATGAGTATATAGATGTATCTTTTGTGAAAATATTTGATCTAGGATTAATAAAGATAATTGAATCAGTTTTATATTAACAATTAGGGGGTTGGGAAAGTAACGTACATTTTACTATGTTATTTTTTCTTTTGATGAGATTATTCTCTATATGGGATTGATATCCATTGAAAATCATGGCTATTAGTGGTCTTTTTGACCCAATAAGTAATGATTCTGGAATGCATGATGTTTGGTTTTCTGTTTAATAATTTTTATAGAATCAGTTAACCACATACACATGACTAATAAATGGATACCCCATTATCAAACTGTTTCTATGATAACCCTTGAATTAACAAGTAGAAATTGAGTGATGAATGCCTTGATAAATATTACTATTCATTTCTTTAGTTTTTGTAGTGGTGTGCTGTGTGTGGGACTATTCTGACTTGTGCTGTATTAGGTTTTTGGGAATGGTTGTGTGATATGGGGTGGTTTGGGTGGTGTAATAGAATCTCAGGTTGAGATATTGATTGATTGTGGAATTGATGATAAGTGTTGTGAAACGGGGCCATGATCGGTATGTGCGGAGATGTGTTGTTGTGTTTCTTGTTATGTGATATGCTTGGTAGTTTCCTAGATAGTAATGAAATAGATGAATAAAAAATTGGTTAATAATGTTTGGGATTGGACTGGGATGGTTTGGTTAATGAAATGAATAAATGTGTAGTGAATAAATAATGATAATGATATAACAAAATTGGTAGGGAATTAGAAATAAGTTGTGTCTTGTTGTGTGGTTATTGCATTAGAGGTAGTAATGAAGCTGGAAGTATTGTGAGCTAGTTGTTTGTTTGAGAACCCATAGGTTGAGAAGGAGTGTTTTGTATTATATCTACATATAAATGTATTTCCTTTGTGATATCTATATTCACCCCACTATAGTTGAGAACTATTTTCTGAACACTCCCATCATCAAGGGGGATGATGTCTTTACCAAACATCATGGTGGGAGGATGGACGAATGACCACTCACCCTTCCCTACTCCTTCTTCCAGGCAACGATAACCCGAGATTCTTTAGGCATGTTGTAGTTTGTGGAGCCTAGGTTTGTGTTGGAATATTGTGTTTTCCCAGGTGTCTTCAGTATGAGATGTGTTGTGTTTTTATAGGTGTCTTTTGGATGAGATGTGTTGTGCTTTCCAGGTGTTTTCGAGATGTGACGTGGTATGTGACCCATGTGTCTATGGGTGGGATGTGATGTGGTATGGGGCGTATGTAACACCCCGAGATTTTATGAAAAATATTATTTTTAACTTTATTGATGTCTTTTGTTGTACACTATACCAAAAGGAGTTTGCAGTACACACATCCCTGACTTGGCTTGCATTACACGCAATCACGACCTTCCACGATAGTGTGTGTTGTACGCAATACCGAGTTTCACTAAAAAACGATATGTTATATAAACTAGCTGTTATGAATAGTAATACCCACTTTTTAAAATTTTATAAATTTTATCTTTCGAAATGGACTTCATTTTTGGATTTGGAATATCAAAATTAACCTAGGGTGAATTTTTGGTATTTTTCTGAAAACTTTCAATTTTTGATGAATAGTGAAAACACTGGGTTACTATTTAAAAACCGACTTTTTATTTAAATAATTATTTATTTTATTTAAATTTATTTTAGGACAAAATTGATAAAAAATACCTATATAAGTTCAATGTAATTCATTGGAGTCATTTTATAATAATCATAGATATATAAAAATTTTATTGAACTTTTCACCGTCTTTTACCCACCTCTTAGGAGAATTTGGAAATTCACATAAAACTTAATTTTACCGCTTCTGTGAGTGGAATTTCGAAAATCCGAGAGACACGGTTAATATCAAGTACTAAAATGTGGTTCAATGAGATGAAAATAATCTTTGGTGAATAGTAACTTTTTACTTTTATTTACCACGGTTAAAAGTAAATAGGGTAATTAATGGTAAAAATGATATTATTATTACCCTAAAACATGTCTTAATTATATTGGATAAGTTTAATTAGACAAAAAATAACCTTATGAATAAAATATGACCATTTAGGTCCACTTGGATTAGATTAGGACATTTATTATTAATTTATTTAAAGAAGGGTTAAAATAGTTAAAATCAATGTTTAATAACTAATTCATTTTTAATATAGGGTTATGCATAAGATAAATTCGACTATAAATATTTATTATAAAGATAAAATTATTTCATACCAAATGATATTTTATTTATAATTTTAGACATTAAATAATTGAAGTTATTTATGACACAATGGTGATGCAGTAATTACCTAAATAATGAAATATTAAAATAATTGATATTATAAATACCCAAATAAATTTAATATGAGACTTTTTATGCATTCAACTAATTTTCTAGGTTACTATGACATGTTATTATTGATTTAATTAACTGTTTTAGAACTAATCATGTTGTTATGATTTTGAAAAAAAATAAATTACCAAATAGTGTCAAAATTGACATAAAATAGTTTTTAAAAAAAATATTATATTATTAATTGTTATTTTATTCTTAAAAATCTAAGGTTCGTCCAAATGAGTTAGATAAGGAGATATATATTAATAATAATCCACTTGGGGTTCTTTTGGCTTGTTATAGTAAGTTTATTAACCATATAGTGTAGGAAAACAAGAAGACACGGTAAAAGTTAAATTATTAAACTTAGAGTTAAATCTAAATGATAAGGTTAAAATTGTAACCTAAACTTGTATAAAATATATTTGTTGAGAGGATTTATACCCATCCCAACTTTAACTTATAAATAAATCAATTTGAAGCTATTATAAACCGAATATGACATTATTATAAAATAATATTTCAAGTTTTTCCAAAGGTTCCCCTCTCCTCCCTTATAAAAAGGTCACCCTTACATATTCTCTTCACACCCTTTGAGCCTTGAATCATGGCCAACCCCTGCCCATTTCTCTTCTCCACTTCCCTAGAAAAATTCTGGAGGTTCTGGTCTTCTCAAAAGACTAACTCTTTTTTCTTAAGAGGAAGCTTAAAGGAGGTGCGTCGAAGAAGAGGTAATCTCTTCTTTCGATTCTTTCATGTTTCTTTCTTCTTCTACTTCTTATTCTTTAGTTGTCTCATTATAAGGTAATAACATTAGTATTAATTATATACTGATATGTTATTATAAATATGAAACAATCCTATTTCACCTTCTATCCATCCTATGGAAAACAAAATCACCGCGCATGCGTACGTACGGAATACCGTCTCCACGCCGTGGTGTATTCTGTTTTCGACCACAACCTTACTTAGATGGGTATAATGGTGTAAATAAATAACCATATATGATTATTTTAAAGTGATATTTATTCTTAAATATTATACATACACTTTAATACAATTACACGATCATGTGAATGATATCATCGCTCGTGCATACGTACGGACTACCGTCTCCACGACGCGATGAGATTCATTCTCCATGTTAACCATTCAAGAATTATTATAAAGTATATATAATGAATAATAATGAAATGTATGACATAATAAAGGTACTGGATTTATGTATGTATATATATATATATGTCATCTACTTACTTCTATTCAAGTCAATAAAGAAAGGAAAACAACATTTGTGCGTACGTACGGCCTACCGTCTCCATAAACAGTGTGTTTCATTTCATTTATCTATCTATTATATATATATATATATATATACTAAATATATATGATATATAAATCATGTTTTAAATTATGGAAGTAAGTAAATCATGATATAAGTAATAATAATATCAAGAACAACAAGTCCAAACACGTACGATAAATGAAACAATTTTACCCAAAACACTACTTTAACATGGAATTGACAAATGACCGGGTAATATAAATACCTAAGTGAACCATATATGATATAATAACAATGAATATGATTCTTTAATAAGTAAATGACATTATTTAAATCATTATATAGGGTTTTTGGATACATACGAAGCATATCAGACATAAGGTAAGGGATAACCTTTCCAATCTTGTTCTTATCCGAGATTGTTTATTCGTAAGTATTTGCTGGGGGTATTGTTATCATCATTGTCCATGTTATCTAAATGTTTTTTATGTATGTTTAATATCCTTTTTACCTATTTTGTCTTTTACTACATGTTATGTAAGGAATCTTTCTTTTGTTTACGTTATGAGGTACTTTTTGACTTTTCCGACAAAAGTACGAGGATAATGTTTTTTTAACTTATACGGCATGAAAGGATTTTTACGGTTTTATAAAGCCTTATTTCCATAAAGCTTACTCCAAAAGATTTAATTAATATTTTAAACAAAATATTTTTCTTTTAAAATTGAATGACGTTTTGTGAAAAGAAATTGATTTTGAAGAAGAAAGGATATTTTCTTCAAGAATTCATTTCAAGTGTTTTATCAAAACCATTTTCCATGTAAGATGAAATTATTTCATATGTGTATGTTTGAAGTATAATGTCTCTATGATTTACCTAGTTTCACTTTTCTTATGATGAAATGATATCCATTTTTTTGTGTGGATTATGTTATGATGGGATGATGTTTATGAAACCCATTTTATTCTTTGGGTTATGATGAATGATTTATGTTTATGTTGTGGCAAACTTTAGAATGATTTCATTATGAGATGGTTGGGACCCTTATATCCCTCTAATTCATTGGGTAATTACTTATATCTCATGAGATAGACATGGATGGAATGATAAGTTAATCCAGTTTAGTGTTATAGGACTAGAACGAGGAGTGAACTCGATTCAGAATGAGACTTTGTCCACTAAGATGGTCTTGGCAGTAATGCCTTGGCTACAATGGAAATAATAACATGTTCTTAATGGATGCCACAATTACATGTTTTATTACCATGCTATTTTATCATGACTAATGTTTCTTTATGATCTATGCCTTATGTACTTCAAAGATTTATGTCGTTGCTCATGATTTTGATGTTTAGATTTTATGTTCAAGTTTTTGCATTCAAATTTTATGGATTGTTTTATGTTCTCTATGCTTACCCTTACTGAGCATTTGAGCTCACCATTTATATGTTTTCTTTTCCCTAGTATTTAAATAAAGGTTTTAGGTAAGAAAACAAAAAGGGGAAGATCTTTATGGGAGATGTTGAAGATCTTTCACCATGATTAGAAGATTATTTTCTGAGTTTCCAAAGACACTAAACTTTTACGGACCTTGTGTGTATGTTTTCATTATGTATTAAGTATTCCGCAAAAGTAATGTAATGTCCATGTACGTCAAGCTTTGGGTCTCTATAGTTGGTATTAGAGGAAATGTTTAGTTAACCTTTGTAAACTAGGATGCGAAAACTTTAGTGAGATCCCTAGAGATATTTAAAAGGTATTTCTAGGGATGTCCCTAAGGTTAAGTATACGTATAGGTTATAGTACTATAATTATTGTAATGATATTAGAATTAAACCTAAGATGTTATATATTGAATGTACTCCCACTTTATTATGTTGTTTTCCTAGCATGATTTTTACCTCTCACATTGTTTTTTGGGTATTAGACTATGGCTGGAACCCGAAGGAACCGTGTTGATCAATGTAATGGAAAATGAAATGATTGTCCTCCCGAGCAACCAAATGTGATGGGAGATAGAGTGAAAAATCTTATTGCTATACTTATACAAGATATGAATCATTCTGGATTTCCAAATGGTCAGATAAGGTAACAATATTCTATTGAGTCCTTCATGAGGCAACGTCAACCGTCTTTCAATGGGTCTTCTGATCCACTTGTTACTAAACAATGGATCCGTACCATTGAAAAGATATTTTCCATACTTCGCTGTTCAGAACATGAAAAAGTCATTTTAGCTGTTTACCATTTAGAAGGTGAAGCAGAGAAGTGGTGAACTCTAATTAAGAATACAATGCCCCAATATGAAATTGAATCCATGTAATGGGACAAGTTCAAGAACATGTTTTTTAGTAAGTACTTCCCTCGTATTCTTAGAACAAAGATGGAAAAGGAGTTTCTGGTGCTTAATTAGAAGGATGATGAATCTGTTGGTATATACGAAGCGAATTTTACAAGACATGCAAGGTATGCATCTGGATTTATCATCCAACCTAAAAGTAAAGTTGATCGATTATTCAGGGGCTTAAAACCAAGTCTTTGAAAGACATTAGCTATAAGAGACTTCAGTACTTATGAAGAAATTTTGAGTTGTGCTATCAAGGTAGAACTGAAATTTGGTGTAACATAGACATCTCATGGTTTTGACAAGAAACGAAAGATGAAGTTTAAGGAGAAATCTCAGAATAATGGTGAAAAGAAGATAAATGTTTCTTTATGCTCAAAGTGTGGAAAGAAGCATGGTGGAGATTGTATTAAAGGGACTGGAAAATGTTTTAAGTGTGAAAAATAAGGTCATCGAGCAACTGAGTGTCGAAGTAATGGAAAAAGGGTTGCTAATGATGTGAATAAAGAAAAGACTGCAGAGAAAACACCACCAACACTTAAATGCTTCAAGTGCAAGGAAATGAGACATTATGCTAATCAATGCCCCAATCCAAGGGTTAATGATGATCAACGTGAGAAACCTCTTAAGGCAAAGGATAAAGGGAAGTCACATGCGATCACTATTTGTGATGTCGAGTATGACAATGATGTTGTGTAATGATTAAGTGTTTATGTAATGGGATTTCAAAATAGTATCATGGAATCTCATTTATAGTATCGTGGAATTTTGAAATATCTGTGTATTGGTCCATTGTGGTTTTCTATAAGAAGATGGTACTGTTAACCATGAAAAGTGATTCAAATATTTTGGAAAGCAGATGATATGCACATAATGAAGGGATGAGGAGAAAATAAATTGTTTGATAGTATTCATGATCTCATGATTGATATAAGGACTAAGTGATATCATGGTTTGAGTATATAGAATTTTGGGGGTTTTTGTATGTGGAAAGTGTTAACTTTTAACTGCATTCATGTTTTCACTAAGGTTCAATGGGTATTCATTTTTCAAGTGAATACATGATTAAGGCCTTCTAATGTTTGGAATTTGACCAACAAGACATATCTTATGATATATGGGGGATAAATGATGGTATTCATGTACTTGTTATGTGACCTCTCACATCATCATTTTCTTTACACTATAAGATTGGATAGAAGTATTTTAGATAAGCTTAAAGGTTGGAATGGGTTAAGTTGGACATCAGATATAATTGTTTAAGGATATAATTTTTTTTCTTTAAAGATTATTTATGGAATGTTTTAATAATTTAGTTTTAGAAAAAGGACAACCTGCAGGATGGGCGATAACCCGTCGTGTCGGACAAGGCTGTGGGAATCGAACCTACAACTAAAGTGCGACAGGACTTTATCACCTACCACTGGCCTACAGGAAGTCCATGTTTAGTAGAAACCAATTTTATTATATTAAGCTGTATTATATATGAGGTATAAGTCCATTTTAGGAACCATATATGATTAATCTCACTATAGATGGACTTATTTATTTTTGATAACTTTTTATAACCTTTTGTTTGAGACAGATGCAATGACCCATCATTCTATCACATGATATGCTAACACTTCACGAATAAAAAAATCAACTTCATTTCTTTAAGAGATGAAGCGAAAACTGTCCAAGGAACGACCAACGGTGAGACTATACCAAAATCAAGAATGTATTTCTTCTAATTCCAATTTCATCAACTTTAGGGAAATGATCTTGAAATCCAAAAATGTTGTCCTAGTTCCCTTATATCTGATTAATCAGATGGTACCTTAGATCATCAAAAATATATGGCTTTGTGATTATTGGATTTTTCATAGCCATGTTCTCTACCACTCTCCTTCAGAACATGATGGTTAGATTTCTCTTCCATATCCATATTTTCTTCTATGTTATTCTATGTGGAAACCCAGTGATTAGTTAATTTGGGTAACCATTAAGCTTCATACTTTAGTTTTTAAAGATTGGTTTTGGTATTCCTTTTTACGATGTGGGTTTCTATTAAATAAACTTTCAAGTAGTAAACCATTTATAACCCCGACGAATTTCGAGGGAAAAATTTATTTTAAGGGGGGTAGAATGTAACATCCCGAGATTTTATGAAAAATATTCTTTTTAATTTTATTGATGTCTTGTGTAGTACACTACACCAAAAAGAGCTTGCACTACAAGAATCCCTGACTTGACTTGCATTACACGAAATCGCGACCTTCCACGATAGCGTGTGTTGTATGCAATACCAAGTTTCACTAAACAACGATATGTTATATAAAATAGCCGTTATGAATAGTAATACCAAGTTTTTAAAATTTTATAAAATTTATCTTTCGAAATGGACTTCATTTTTGGATTTAGAATATTGAAATTAGCCTAGGGTGAATTTTTGGTATTTTTCTGAAAACTTTCAATTTTTGATGAATAGTGAAAACACTGGGTTACTATTTAAAAACCGACTTTTTATTTAAATAATTATTTATTTTATTTAAATTTATTTTCGGTCAAAATTGATACATAATACCTATATAAGTTCAATGTAATTCATTGGAGTCATTTTATAATAATCTTATATATATAAAAATTTTATTGAACTTTTCACCGTCTTTTACCCACCTCCTAGGAGAATTTAGAAATTCACATAAAACATAATTTTACCGCTTCTGTGAGTGGAATTTCGAAAATCCGAGAGACACAGTTAATATCAAGGACTAAAATGTGGTTCAATGAGATGAAAATAATTTTTTGTGAATAGTAACTTTTTTACTTTTATTTACCATGGTTAAAAGTAAATAGGGAAATTAAGGGTAAAAATGATATTATTATTACCCTAAAACATGTCCTAATTCTATTGGATAAGTATAATTCGACCAAAAACAACCTTAGGAATAAAATATGATCATTTAGGTCCACTTGTATTAGATTAGGACATTTATTATTAATTTATTTAAAGAAGGGTTAAAATAGTTAAAATCAAAGTTTAATAACTAATTCATTTTTAATATAGGGTTATGCATAAGAAAAATTATTTATAAATACTCATTAGAAATATAAAAAGGTTTCCTACCTAATGATATTTTATTTATAATTTTTAGACATTAAATAATTCAAGTTATTTATGACACAATGGTGATGCAGTAATTACCTAAATAATGAAATATTAAAATAATTGATATTATAAATACCCAAATAAATGTAATTTGAGACTTTTTATGAATTCCACTAATTTTATAGGTTAATATGACATGTTAGTATTGATTTAATTAACTTTTTTCGAACTAATCATGGTGTTATGATTTTCAAAAAAATCAATTACCAAATAGTGTCAAAATTGACATAAAATAGTTTTTAAATCAAATATTATATTATTAATTGTTATTTTATTCCTAAAAATCTAAGGTTCGGCCAAATTACTTAGATAAGTATATAAATTTTAATAATAAACCACTTGGGGTTTTTTGGCTTGTTATAGTAATTTTATTAACCATATATTGTAAGAAAAAAAGAAGACACGGTAAAAGTTAAATTATTTAACTTAGAGTTAAATCTAAATGATAAGGTTAAAATTGTAACCTAAACTTTTCTAAAATCTAATGTTTGAGAGTATTTCTACCCAACCCCACTTTAGCTTCTAAATAAATCAATTTTTGGCTATTATAAACCGAATATGAATTTATTATAAAATAATATTTTATGTTTTTCCAAAGGTGCCCCTCTCCTCCCTTATAAAAAGGGCACCCCTTACCTCTTCTCTTCACACCCTTTTGAGCCTTGAAGCTCGGCCAAACCCTGACCATTTCTCTTATCCACTTCCCTAGAAACATTCTGGAGGTTCTGGTCTTCTCAAAAGACCAACTCTACTTCCTTAAGAGGAAGCTTAAAGGAGGTGCGTCGAAGAAGAGGTAATCTCTTCTTCCGATTCTTTCAACTTTCTTTCTTCTTCTACTTATTATTCTTTAGTTTTATCATTATAAAGTAATAAAATAATTATTACTTATATACTTATATGTTATTATAAATATTAACCAACCCTATTTCACCTTCTATCCATCCTACAGAAAACAAAATCACCGTGCGTGCGTACGTACGGAATACCGTCTCCAAGCCGTGGTGTAATATGTTTTCGACCACCACCTTACTTAGATGGGTATAATGGTGTAAATAAATAACCATATATGATTATTTTAAAGTGATATTGATTATTAAATATTATACATACACTTCAATACAATTCCACGATCATGGGAATGATATCATCGCTCGTGCGTACGTACGGACTACCGACTCCACGACGCGATGAGATTCATTATCCATGTTAACCATTCAAGAATGATTATGAAGTATATATAACGAATAATAATGAAATATATGACATAATTAAGCTACTGGATTTATGTATATATATATATATATGTCATCTACTTACTTCCATTCAAGTCAATAAAAAAAGGAAAACAACGTTCATGTGTACGTACGACCTACCGTCTCAATGAACAGTGTGTTTCATTTCATTTATCTATCTATTATATATATATATATATACAGAATATATATGATATATAAATCATGTATTACATTATGTAAGTATGTAAATCATGATATAAGTAACAATAATATCAAGAACAACAAGTCCAAACACGTACGATAAATGAAACAATTTTACCCAAAACACTAGTTTAACATGGAATTGACAAATGGATGGGTAATATAAATACCTAAGTGAACCATATATGATATAATAACAATGAATATGATTATGTAATAAGTCAATGACATTATTTAAATCATTATACAGGATGTTCAGATACATACGAAGCATATCATACATAAGGTAAGGGATAACCTTTCCAATCTCATTCTTATCCGAGATTGTTTATTCGTAAGTATTTTCTGGGGTTATTGTTATCATCCAAGTCCATGTTTTCTAAAAGTTTTTTTATGTATGTTTAATTTCCTTTTTACCCATTTTGTCTTTTACTACATGGTATGTAGGGAATGTTTCTTTTGTTTACGTTACGAGGTACTTTTTGACTTTTTTGACAAAAGTACGAGGAGAATGTTTTTTAACTTATACAGCATGAAAGAATTTTTACAGTTTTATAAAGCCTTATTTTCATGAAGCTTCCTCCAAAATATTTCATGACTATTTAAAAAAAAATCTTTTACTTTTAAAATTTCATGATGTTTTGTGAAATGAAATTGATTTTGAATAAGAAAGGATATTTTCCTCAAGAATTCATTTAATGTGTTTTATCAAAACCATTTTCCATCTAAGATGACATTATTTCATATGTGTATGTTTCAAGTATAATGTATCTATGATTTACCTGGTTTCACTTTTCTTATGATGAAATGATATCCATTTTTTTGTATGGATTATGTTATGATGGGATGATGTTTATGAAACCCATTTTATTCTTTGGGTTATGATGAATGATTTATGTTTATGTTGTGGAAAACTTAAAAATGATTTCATTATGAGATGTGTGGGACCTATATCTCCCTCCAATGCATTGGGTAATGATTTATGTCTCATGAGGTAGACATGGCTGGAATGGTTAGTTAATCCGGTTCAGTGTTACAGGACTGGAACGAGGAGTGAACTCGATTCAGAATGGGAATTTGTCCACTAAGATGGTCTTGGAAGCAATGCCTTGGCTACTATGGAAATAATAACATGTGATTAATGGATACCACAATTACATGTTTTATTACCATGCTATTTTATCATGACTAATGTTCGTTTATGATCGATGCCTTGTGTACTTCCATGATTTATGTCGTTGGTCATGATTTTGATGTTTAGATTTTATGTTCAAGTTTTTGCATTCAAATGTTTATGGATTGTTTTATGTTCTCTATGCTTACCCTTACTGAGCATTTGAGCTCACCCTTTATATGTTTTCTTTTCCCCAGGATCTAAATAAAGGTTGTAGGTAAGAAAACAAAAAGGGGAAGATCTTTATGGGAGATGTTGAAGATCTTTCACCACGATTAGAAGATTATTTTCCGAGTTTCCAAAGACACTAAACTTTTACGGTCCTTGTGTGTCTGTTTTCGCTATGTATTAAGTATTCCAAAAAAGTAATGTAATGTCCATGTACGTCAAGCTTTGGGTATCTACAGCCTAGGTGTCTGCGAGAGAGATGTGATGTGGCTCATGGCCTCAGTGATGGGACAAGGTGTGGCTATGAGGCCCAAGTGTGTGTGGTCGGGTTGTGATGTGGTGTGTTCAGAAGAGGTGGGAGCACCATGAAATTTCCCGTTAGGGTGTGAGAGTGGCTGATCTGTAACACCCCGATATTTTATGAAAAATATTCTTTTAATTTCATTAATGTCTTGTGTTGTATGCTACACCAAGATTACCGTGCGCTATACGCAACACCGTATTAGCTTGCAGTATACGCAACACTTTTCTTGGCTCTTGTTACACACAATTTCAAGTTCGTTTGATAGAATTTATTCTACGCAACATTGAGTATATATATATATATATTCAATGTATAAATAAAATATGATTGGATTCTATTATACACAACAAAAAAGGAATCGTGCACTACACGCAACCCTGAATTGGCTTGCATTACACGCAATCGCGACCTTACTCGATAGCGTGTGTTGTACGCAATACCGAGATTTACTAAACAACGATATATTATAATAATATTGGTTTGAACTAGCTATTATGAATAGTGTTAAATAAATTTTTAATTTTATAACATTATTATTCATCTTACACATTTTCTAGAACATGGTATAAGAACAAAATAAATTTTTCGGGTAAAATAAGTATTTTTCAAAAAATGCAGTTTTGCTGCCTTTTGATGGCACACTCACTTTAAATATAGTTTTTGACATGTTTATATGTTCAATTTGACAAAATAAAATTCTTCTTTGGAATCATGAAATAAAAATTTACTTTGGATAAATTTTCATATCATTCTGGTAACTTTCATATTTTGATGAATAGTAAAAACACGCTATATTTTAATTAAAAACAACTTTTTCAATCGAAATAATAGTGATAAATTATTAATTTGAGTGGTTTTAAAGTATATTTAGAATATATTTTTACAATTTAATACAATTTTTGTCATTGGATGTAATTTCACATTTAAACTAGACATAAACAAGTGTCAATCTTTTGATAGTTATTATCTCTTAAGAACACGCTATTTGTTCTGACGATGGGAATTAATTTTTAAAATAATTAATGCAACTGATATGTTTTGAATTTGGTAAAATAGACATCATTTTTTAGTTCATAATATCAAATATAGTTTAGGCCTAATTTTTGGTATTTTTCTGGAAACTTTCATTTTTTGATGAATAGTGAAACCACTAAGTAGTAGTTAAACAAAATGAATTTTTCATACAACATAATTTTACCGCTTCTGTGAGTGGAATTTCAAAAATCTGAGAGACACATTTGTTGTCAGTAAGTAAAATGTGGTTCAATGAGATGAAAATAATTTTTGGTGAATAGTAACTTTTTACTTTTATTTACCACGGTTAAAAGTAAATAGGGTAATTAAGGGTAAAAATGATATTATTATTACCCTAACACATGTCCTAATTCTATTGGACAAGTGTAATTCGACCAAAAACAACCTTAGGAATAAAATATGACCATTTAGGCCCACTTGGATTAGATTTGGGCATTTATTATTAATTTATTTAAAGAAGGGTTAAAAGAGTTAAAATCAAAGTTTATTTACTAAAACATTTTTAATATAGGGTTATACATAATATAAATACGATTGTAAATATTTATTAGAAATATAATAAGATTTAATACATAATTATATTTTATTTATAATTTTTAGACATTAAATAATTTAATTTATTTAGGACACAATGATGATTCAGTAATTACCATAATAGTGAAAAATTAGAATAATTGATATTATAAATACCCAAATAAGTGTAATTTGAGATTTTTTATGAATTCCACTAATTTTATAGGTTAATATGACATGTTAATATTTATTTAATTAGCTTTTTTCGAAATAATAATTCTGTTATGATTTTCAAAAAAATCAATTACTAAATAGTGTCAAAATTGACATAATATAGTTTTTAAAACAAATATTATATTATTAATTGTTATTTTATTCCTAAAAATATAAGGTTCGGCCAAATGACTTAGATAAGGTTATATATATTAATAATAAACAACTTGGGGTTCTTTTGGATTGTTATAGTATGTTTATTAACCTTATAGTGTAAGAACACAAGAAGACACAGTAAAAGTAAATTTATTTAACTTAATGTTAAATCTAAATGATAAGGTTAAAATAGAAACCTAAACTTGTCTAAATTCTATTGGATGAGATTATTTCGACCCATCCCCACTTTAGCTTCTAAATAAATCAATTTGGATCTATTTAAAACCGAATTTGACTTTATAATAAAATAATAGTGTAGTTATTCCAAAGGTGCCCCTCTCCTCCCTTATAAAAGGACACCTCCTCCCCCTCTTCCTCACACCACTTTGAGCCTTCAAGCTCAACCAACCCCTGCCAATTTATTCTCTCCACTTATCTAGAAACATCCTAGAGGTTCTGGGCTTCTTCAAAGACCTATTTTGTTGCCCTAAAAGGAGGTCTCAAAGAAGCACTTCAAAGAAGAGGTAATGTCCGTTACCGATTCTTTCATCTTTATTTCTTATTTCACTTCTTCTTCTTAGGTTGTTTAATTATGAAGTAATAACATCAGTATCACTTATATACTGATATGTTATTATAATTATGAAACAACCTTATTTCACCATCTATCCATCCTACGGAAAACGAAATCACCGCGCGTGCGTACGTACGGAATACCGTCTCCACGCCGTGGTGTAATCTATTTTCCACCACCACCTTACTTGGATGGGTATAATGGTGTAATGAGTAACTATATATGATTATTGTAAATTTATATTGATTCTGTAATAGTATACATACACTCCAATAAAATTCCACGATCATGGGAACGATATCATCGCTCGTGCGTACGTACGGAATACTGTCTCCACGACGCGATGAGATTCATTCTCATTGATTAACCATTCATGAATGATTATAAAGTATATATAATAAGTAATCATGAAATATATGACATAATAATGATACTGGATTTATGTGTATATATATGTATGTCATCTACTTAATTCAATTCAACTCAATAAGGAAACGAAAACAGCGTTCATGCGTACATACGGCCTACCGTCTCCATGAACGGTGTATTTCTTTCCATTTACTGATCTATTATATATATGTATATTATGAATATATATTATATATAAATCATGTTATATATTCTGGAATTAAGTAATCATGATCTAAGTAATCATATGAATAATTACAAGTCAAAACACGGACGACAAGTGAAATGATTTTACCCAAAACGCTCTTTAACATGGAATTTACAAAAGAACGGGTAAAATAAAGTCATAAGTGAACAATATATGATATCATAACAGTGAGTATGATTCTGGAATAAGTAAATGAAATTATTTAAATCATTATACAGGAGTTTCGGACACTTACGAAGCAAATCGGACCTAAGGTAAGGGAAATATCACAATCTCATTTTTATCCGAGATTGTTTATATTTTGGTATTTACTGGGGTGTATTTTATCATCCAAATCCATGTTTCCTCAATATTTAATATTATTTCCATCCACCAACAATTGTTTAAATCCAATTTTACCCTTTGATGAGTTTTTAGTAAAAGATAAGAAAGGAATCTTTTGTCGTTTTTCGTACGAAGTACTTTTTTGACTTTTCCGACAAAAGTACGAGAAGAATGTTTTTTTACTTATACTACATGAATGGATTTTTAAAACAATATTTCCAAGAATATTCCATTACAAGTTTTCAAGTTTATTTTTAATCAACTTCTTTTAGTTTAGAATTTTATGACATGTTAAGAAAGGAAAAGTGTTTTTGAATTGGAAAGGATATTTTCCTCAAGAATGGAGTTCAAGTTTTTTTATCAAAATTATTTTCCATCTAAGATAATAAAGGGTTCTATTTCTATCCCTATTATTACATTGATTTGATTATGTTGTGATGGAATTATATTTATGAATTCCTTTATCTTATATGAATTGTTTTATGATGTCACGATGTTTAAGATTCCCATTTTTATTACATGGGTTATGAAATGATGTATGATTTATGATTTTGTGGCACACATAATAATGGTATAATTATGAGATGGGTGGGACCTATATCTCCCTCAAATGCATTGGGTAAATATTTTATATCTCATGAGATAGACATGGCTGGAATGGTAGGTTATACCGATTCAGTGAAACAGGACTGAAACGAGGGTGAATCGGTTCAGAAATGGACTTTGTCCACTAAGATAGTCTTGGCCATGAGTCTTGACTAATAAGAAATGATTCTCTATGATTATGTGTGTATTACACAAAGCTTCATGTTTTAAGTTATTATTATTGTGATTACATTTCACTACTATGATTTATCCCATGTTATGAAATTATGATCTCTTTTGTAGGTTAAGATTTCAAAAAGATATGTTCTTATGAATATGATGTGATCTATATTTCTTTTATTTACCCTTAATGAGAATTTGAGCTCACCCTTTTTATGTTTTATTTTCCCTAGGATATAAAGAAAGGTTTTAGGTAAAAAAAGGAAGATCTTTATGGGAGATGTTTAAGATCTTTCACCACGATTAGAAGATTATATTCCAAGTTTCCAAAGACACTAAACTATTACGGTCCTTGTGTGTGTGTTTTTGTTATATAATAAGTATTCTGCAAAAGTAATGTAATGTCCATGTACGTCAAGCTTTGGGTCTCTACAGTTGGTATCAGAGGAAAGGTTTAGTCAACCTTTAGAAACTAGGATGCGAGAACGTTAGCGAGATCCCTAGAGATATTTCTAAGGTATGTCTAGGGATGTCTCTAAGGATAAGTATACGTATAGGATATAGTCTTAGAACTATGGTAACGATATTAGATTAAACCAAAGATGTTAGATATTGAAGTTACTCCCCCTTTATTATGATTTTTTCCTCTCACACTATTCTTTTTGGGTTTTAGAAAATGGCTGGAAACAAGATGATTCACGATAATGGAGGATATTATGGACAATGGAATGATATTATTCATGAGCAACCAAATGAAATGGGATTTGGAAGTCCAAACATCATTATTATGCCGAATCAGAAATCTCATAATATGATCAATAAAGTAAAATTTGGTAAGTTTCCTAACTCGGCTAATAAGAGAAAGATGGAGTTTCATGATGATTATAGAGGAAAGAAAGTTCAATTTCCCCTATGTAAATCATGTGGGAAGAGGCATCAAGGAGAATGTTTCAAAGGAACTAGAAGATTCTTTGGGTGTGGAAAAGAAGGACACAAAGCCAGTAAGTGCAAAGGAAAAGGTTCAGTTAACACCATGGATGAAGATAATGGTATTGCTACGATATCAACAATGGTTAAATGTTTTAAATGTGGAATGTATGGGCATTATGCAAACCAATGCCCTAAGGGAAAGTCTCATGAAGAGAATCAGTACGGCCGTATGAGTAGTATTTATGTTGATGATGATGAAGAGACTACAAATGATATGTGATTTGAAATAATTGTTGAATCTCAGTCAATGGTTTAAGAAGGTAGTGGAATGATTACATGTTTATCAAGTGTAATGTTGTATAAGTAATCTCATGGTACTATAGAATAAAGAGACATCTAAGGATTGTTACACAGTTGTATTTCCTTGAGTTTTGAAAGTGTATGATTAATGGTACCAGTATCCATGAAAGGTTATTCAGATATTTTTGGAATGTAGATGATATGCGCATAATGAAGGGATAAAGATAAAATTAAATGTCTGATAGTATTAATGAGCTCATGACTGATATAAGGAGAAGGTTATATCATGGTTTGAGTATATAGATTTTTTAGATTTTGGTATGTGGAAAGAGTTATCTTCTGACAGCATTCATGTTTTCACTAAGGGTTAATGGGTATTCATTTTTCAAGAGAATATATGATTAAGGTATTCACATGATTGGAATGTGACCAACATGATATATGGGGGATAAATGATGGTATTCACATGCTTGGTTCAAGTAATCATTTTCTTTATATTATGAGCTTGGACCGAAGTATTTTAGATAAGCCTAAAGATTGGAATGGATTATGTTGGACATAAGTTAGTATTGTTTAAGGATAGAAGTTTTTTTGATATTATTGATGGGATGTTATAGTAATATAGTTTTTGAAAAAAGGACAACCTGCAGGACGGGCGACAGCCCATCACGTCAGACAAGGCCGTGGAAATCGAACCCACAACCGAAGTGCGACTGGACTTTATCGCCTACCACTGGCCTACAGGAAGTCCCTGTTTAGTAGAAACTAGTTTTATTATGTTAACCAGTATGATATATGAAGTATATGTCCATTTTAGGAACCATATATCATTAATCTCACTATAGATGGACTTATGTATTTTTTGATAACTTTTTTAACCTTTTGTTTGAGGCAGATGGAATGGACCATCATTCTATCACATGATCTGCTAAAACATCATGAATGACAAATTCAACTTCATTTCTTTAAGTGATGAAGTGGAAATTGTCCAATGAACGACCAATGGTGAGACTATACCAAAATCACGAAAGTATTTCTTCTAATTCCAATTTCATCAACTTTAGGGAAATGATCTTGAAAACCAAAAATGTTGTCCTAGTGCTCTTATATCTGATGAATCAGATGGTACATTAGATCGTCACAAATTTATGGCTTTGTGATTGCTGGCATTTCCATAGCCATGTTCTCTACCACTCTCCATCAGAACATGATGGTTAGATTTCTCTTCCATATCCATATTTTCACCTATGTGGAAACCCAATGATTAGTTTATTTGGGTAACCGTTATGTTTCATACTTTAGTTTTTAAATCCATGTTTTGGTATTCCTTTTTACTATGTGAGTTTCTATTAAAGAAACTTTTGAGTAGTAAACCATTTACAACCCCGACGAATTTCGAGGGAGAAATTCATTTTAAGGGGGGTAGAATGTAACACCCCGATATTTTATGAAAAATATTCTTTTAATTTCATTAATGTATTGTGTTGTATGCTACACCAAGATTACCTTGCGCTATATGCAACACCATATTAGATTGTAGTATACGCAACACTTTTCTTGGCTCTTGTTACACACAATTTCAAGTTCGTTTGATAGAAGTTATTCTACGCAACATTGAGTGTATATATATATATATATATATATATATTCAATGTATAAATAAAATATGGTTGGATTCTACTATACGCAACAACAAAGGAGTCGTACACTACACGCAACCCTGACTTGGCTTGCATTACACGCAATCACGACCTTCATCGATAGCGTGTGTTGTACGCAATACCGAGATTTACTAAACAACGATATATTATTATAATATTGTTTTGAACTAGCCGTTATGAATAGTGTTAACAAAATTTTGAATTTTATAACATTATTATTCATCTTACACATTTTCTAGAACATGGTATAAGAACAAAATAAAATTTTCGGGGAAAATAAGTATTTTTCAAAAAATAAAGTTTTGTCGCCTTTTGACGGAACACCCACTTTAAATATAGTTTTTGACATGTTTATATGTTCAATTTTACAAAATAAAATTCTTCTTTGGAATCATGAAATAAAAATTTACTTTGGATAAATTTTCATATCATTCTGGTAACTTTCATATTTTGATGAATAGTAAAAACACGCTATATTTTAATTAAAAACAACTTTTTCAATCGAAATAATAGAGATAAATTACTAATTTGAGTGGTTTTAAAGTATATTTAGAATATATTTTTACAATTTAATACAATGTTGGTCATTGGATGTAATTTCACATTTAAACCAGACATAAACAAGTGTCAATCTTTTGATAGTTATTATCTCTTAAGAACATGCTATTTGTTTTGACGATGAGAATTAATTATTAAATTAATTAATGCAACTGATATGTTTTGAATTTGGTAAAATAGAAATCATTTTTTAGTTCATAATATCAAATATATCTTAGGCCTAATTTTTGGTATTTTTCTGGAAACTTTCATTTTTTGATGAATAGTGAAACCACTAAGTGGTAGTTAAAAAAAATGAATTTTTCATACAACTTAATTTTACCGCTTCTGTGAGTGGAATTTCAAAAATCTGAGAGACACTGTTGATGTCAGTAAGTAAAATGTGGTTCAATGAGATGAAAATAATTTTTGGTGAATAGTAACTTTTTACTTTTATTTACCATGGTTAAAAGTAAATAGGGTAATTAAGGGTAAAAATGATATTATTATTACCCTAACACATGTCCTAATTCTATTGGACAAGTTTAATTCGACCAAAAACAACCTTAGTAATAAAATATAACCATTTACGCCCACTTGGATTAGATTAGGACATTTATTATTAATTTATTTAAAGAAGGGTTAAAAGAGTTAAAATCAAAGTTTATTTACTAAAACATTTTTAATATAGGGTTATACATAATATAAAGATGATTGTAAATATTCATTAGAAATATAATAATATTTCCTACATAATGATATTTTATTTATAATTTTTAGACATTAAATAATTTAATTTATTTAGGACACAATGATGATGCAGTAATTACCATAATAGTGAAAAATTAGAATAATTGATATTATAAATACCCAAATAAGTGTAATTTGAGATTTTTTATAAATTACACTAATTTTATAGGTTAATATGACATGTTAATATTGATTTAATTAACTTTTTTAGAACCAATCATTCTTTTATGATTTTTACAAAAATCAATTACTAAATAGTGTCAAAATTGACATAATATAGTTTTTAAAACAAAGATTATATTATTAATTGTTATTTTATTCCTAAAAATCTAACGTTCGGCCAAATGACTTAGATAAGGTTATATATATTAATAATAAACAACTTGGGGTTCGTTTGGATTGTTCTAGTAAGTTTATTAACCTTATAGTGTAAGAACACATGAAGACACTGTAAAAGTAAAATTATTTAACTTAATGTTAAATCTAAATGATAAGGTTAAAATAGGAACCTAAACTTGTCTAAATTCTATTGTATGAGAGTATTGAGACCCATACCCTCCTTATCTTCAATATAAATCAATTTGGATCTATTTAAAACTGAATTTGATTTTATAATAAAATAATAGTTTTTGTTATTCCAAAGGTGCCCCTCTCCTCCCTTATAAAAGGACACCTCCTCCCCCTCTTCCTCACACCACTTGGAGCCTTCAAGCTCAGAAAAACTCTGCCAATTTATTCTCTCCACTTCCCTAGAAACATCCTAGAGGTTCTGGTCTTCTTCAAAGACCTATTTTAGTGCCCTAAAAGGAGGTCTCAGAGAAGCACTTCAAAGAAGAGGTAATGTCCGTTACCGATTCTTTCATCTTTATTTCTTCTTTCACTTCTTCTTATTAGGTTGTTTCATTATGAAGTAATAACATCAGTATCAATTATATACTGATATGTTATTATAATTATGAAACAACCTTATTTCACCATCTATCCATCCTACGGAAAACGAAATCACCGCGCGTGCGTACGTACGGAATACCGTCTCCACGCCGTGGTGCAATCTATTTTCCACCACCACCTTAATTGGATGGGTATAATGGTGTAATGAGTAACTATATATGATTATTGTAAAGTGATATTTATTCTGTAATAGTATACATACACTCCAATAAAATTCCACGATCATGGGAACGATATCATCGCTCGTGCATACGTACGGAATACCGTCTCCACGACGCGATGAGATTCATTCTCATTGATTAACCATTCATGAATGATTATAAAGTATATATAATAAGTAATCATGAAATATATGAAATAATAATGATACTGGATTTATGTGTATATATATGTATGTCATTTACTTAATTCCATTCAACTCAATAAGGAAACGAAAGCAGCGTTCATGCGTACGTACGGCCTACCGTCTCCATGAACGGTGTATTTCTTTCCATTTAATGATCTGTTTTATATATGTATATTCTGAATATATATTATATATAAATCATGTTATATATTCTGGAATTAAGTAATCATGATCTAAGTAGTCATATGAATAATTACAAGTCAAAACACGGACGACAAATGAAATGATTTTACCCAAAACGCTCTTTAACATGGAATTTACAAAAGAACGGGTAAAATAAAGTCATAAGTGAACCATATATGATATCATAACGATGATTATGATTCTGGAATAAGTCAATGACATTATTTAAATCATTATACAGGAGGTTCGGACACTTACGAAGCAAATTGGACCTAAGGTAAGGGAAATATCACAATCTCATTTTTATCCGAGATTGTTTATACTTTGGTATTTATTGGGGTGTATTTTATCATCCAAATCCATGTTTCCTCAATATGTAATATAATTTCCATCCACCTACAATTGTTTAAATCCCATTTTACCCTTCGGTGAGTTTTTAGTAAAAGATAAGAAAGGAATCTTTTGTCGTTTTTCGTACGAAGTACTTTTTTGACTTTTCTGACAAAAGTACGAGAAGAATGTTTTTTTACTTATACTGCATGAATAGATTTTTAAAACAATATTTCCAAGAATATTCCGTTACATGTTTTCAAGTTTATTTTTAATCAACTTCTTTTAGTTTAGAATTTTATGACATGATAAGAAAGGAAAAGTGTTTTTGAAGTAGAAAGGATATTTTCCTCAAGAATGGAGTTCAAGTGTTTTATCAAAAATTATTTTCCATCTAAGATAATAAAGGGTTCTATTTCTATCCCTATTATTACATTGATTTGATTATGTTGTGATTGAATTATATTTATGAATTCCTTTATCTTATATGAATTGTTTTATGATGTCACGATGTTTAAGATTCCCATTTTTATTACATGGGTTATGCAATGATGTATGATTTATGATTTTGTGAAACACATAAGAATGGTATCATTATGAGATGGGTGGGACCTATGTCTCCCTCCAATGCATTGGGTAAATATTTTATATCTCATGAGATAGACATGGCTGGAATGGTAGGTTATACCAGTTCAGTGAAACAGGACTGAAACGAGGGTGACACGATTCAGAAATGGACTTTGTCCACTGAGATAGTCTTGGCCATGAGTCTTGACTAATAAGAAATGATTCTCTATAATTATGTGTGTATTCCAAAAAGCTTCATGTTTTTTGTTATTATTATTGTGATTACATTTCACTACTATGATTTATCCCATGTTATGAAATTATGATCTCTTTTGCAGGTTAAGATTTCCAAAAGATATGTTCTTATGAATATGATGTGATTGATATTTCTTTTGTTTACCCTTACTGATCATTTGAGTTCACCCTTTTTATGTTTTATTTTCCCCAGGATATAAAGAAAGATTTTAGGTAAAAAAAAGGAAGATCATTATGGGATATGTTGAAGATCTTTCGCCACGATTAGAAGATTATATTCCGAGTTTCCAAAGACACTAAACTATTACGGTCCTTGTGTGTGTGTTTTTTTATGTAATAAGTATTCCGCAAAAGTAATGTAATGTCCATGTACGTCAATCTTTGGGTCTCTACATGATCAGTGGGAAATTAGTGCGGGGTACCCTATTATCGATGTGAATTATAATACTTTACTTGAATTATGTGTTATTTGGTGAGTGTTATTTGGTGAGGTTGGGGTGGTTAGTATACCTTATTAGGTTTTGTTTGGTTCTTCTATTTTCTCACAGGGGTATTAGTATTCTTCTTCCACATGTGCATGAGATACCTTGTTTTTTCCTACTAAGTATACTTGTATTCTCACCCTACGTTTATAAAACTACATTTACGATTATAGAAGGATTATGTGGACCGTGCTGGACCTTATGATCTCAGAGTTTGGGAAAATTTCCAAGTCCCTGATTAGCTTTATTTTTGTATTTACTTTGGAGTTTTATTGTATTTGTAATAGTTTTGTTTTAAACATGCTTGTGGGATGGATTTTGGATTTATTATATATATATATATACATCTTGGAGTTTTTTTGGGATGAACCATCTTATCTCCTAATCTTGTTTCTTTAAAAAGGGAAATTCATCCTATTTTGTGAGATTTGTATACCCTTGGTGCTGGTCACCCCCCAGGGATTTTTAGAGGTGGGACTCGGGGGGTCATTATCTCTCTTCCTTCATCGCCAGCTCATGACAGGCATCTTTAGTGGGAGGGGGTCATGGTATAATGGTATCAGAGATGATGGTTGAGGGACAGGATAGAGTTTAGAGTTAATAACAACAAGTATTTCATGGTTTGGTTGGGTCATAGTGTTAGGTGATCTTTTTTTGTGACATAGTCTAGGGAATACCAGCTAGGACACATGATTTTAGGTCCCCCGTGATCCAATTCAAGGACTATGAGCCTATCAAATGACCAAGTGAGGCTACACTATTTACATGGTAGAGACCTAGGAAAGGTACATGCATCATAATGACTTTGGTTCCTATATGAGTTGGGTTTTTTTGGTAAGGTTAATATGGATAGGATGAAAGTAATGAATTAAAATGAATCTTAAATAAAATTCCATACTACTCGGGCTTAGTAATTCCTGTTTTAACTTTCAGTTAGGGAACCCGATCATTGTCAGCATGTGGCTTGGGAGATTAAGGCTTAGTAGGCTGATCCTGTTGATTTGTGGAGGGTTGATCTAATGGAGGAGGAAGACTAGTGGTAGAGAACATTATGGTATTTCCAATGGAAGTCCTTGGGAAAGTATGAGGGAAGTGTTTCGGATATAGAGACAAAGAGATGGCTCAAAGATCTTGAGATCACCTTCAGTTTAATCTAGGATTCAACATATTACTGGGTTCCTTTGGTAGTTAATCAGATGTGGGGAGCTATGCATTAGTGCTGGATGATTTATTTGGGGGATAGTAAGGAGGCATACCTGTTGCAGGTTGACATTGTGATGGATTTCTAGGTGGAGTTCCTTTCATTGATTATGAAGGTTAAGAATAGGTAGGAGAAACTCTCCCTTTAGTAGAGGATTATGTCAACACAAGAACTTGAGATCAAGTTTAAGGATCTTATTATCTTCTCTATAGATCTCTTTTTGAATGAACAGTCTCATATAAGACATCTTGAGGAGGCCCTCCAACCTTCTATCTAGTATGTTGTTACTCATTTTACATTTCCAATGTATCTCAATGTTTATAAGAAGGTGGAGGTAATTGAGCAGATGTACTAGTGAGGGGGTCTACCATGAGGATGGATACATAAGAGTTCACTGAGGGGTAGGTTAGCTAGAAGTAGGTTCCAGGAATCAGGACCTTTGAGGTTTTTACTGCTAGGGAGTTGACCTCAGCAATTTCTCTTCTGGCATTCTGGTTCCAGTGGTTCTTGTGCCCTTTATATGGGATTGGGGCTGAGGTGTTTATTTTGTGGGGTCCAAAACCATCTTTAGAATCGGTGCCCAGTGGCTTATTGAGCTCAGTTTGGTGGAGAAGGATAGGTTTAGTGCTAGCCTCAGTAGTAATTTCCAGTTAGGCAGTTCCAGCAGCAGGTACATTAGTTTTTTGCTCCGTCAAGGGGAGATGGAGTGGGTAGGGGATAACATTAGGGTATTAATCAGGTAACTCAAACTAGAGGTGGTCATAGAGGTGATATTGAGTAGAGGGTAAGAGGATGTGGGAGTGGTTAGTTGCACAAAGTAGAGGTAGCGGTTCGAGCAGGACCTGAGATCATTAGAGGTATGATCAGTTTGTTTAGTAACCTTGCCTATGCTTTGTTTGATTCGGGAGCTTTAAAATCATTTGTTGAACCTACTCTAGACCATTTTATGGGACACAAAATAGAGAGGATTCCCATTCCCTTCGTTTTTAGTACACCAGTAGGAGGTCAGACCAACTGGTTTGATGTGTGCCGGGGATGTAGACTGATGATGGGACCGCATCAGTCCCATGGGGATCTATTCTTGATATATATGTGAACATATGGAATCATTATCGTAAATTTCTAGTTGTATTCTGTGAAAACTATTATAAACTAATTTCGTAGGAGAGTCATGTTTTCAGACATGGATGGTTAGCATGTGGCTTTCATTAGAGAGTGAGGTTGTTAGCTGAGCAGTTGACGTATGAAGCCTCTTATTTATTTTTTGGTTGAGATGTCAATGGAATTGGAGGAAAATGAGATGGTGGAAGTCCCCATGGTTATTGGGGAGTTCTTGGATGTTATTCCTGGGGAGTTTGTGACTATACCCCTTGGATATGATGTTGAGTTCAGGATAGACTCACACCCCGGTGCTTATCCGATTTCGATGGATCCTTATCAGATGACACCTTCTAAGTTGTGGGAGTTGAGGATTTATATTGATGTTCGGATGAAGAATGGATTTATTAATCCCAATGTGTTGTTATGGGGAACTTCAGTGTTTTTCACAAAGAAGGCGGATTGAAACAACCTGAACTTTTAAACTATTTTTGTTTCCTAAATTTGTGTGTTATTTTATTTTATACTCAACAAAACTATATCCTTTAATTAATGAAGTGGGTATAATTAAAATGAGACCGTTGGGTTTTGACTATTATATGACCGTTTGTCAATATGACCTTTGGAAACTATAATTTTAACATTGTGTTTTTATAAATATAGTTATCTTGGTTAATCAATACAGAATAAAGATTGAATGGCCTAATCTAGTAGACTCAGGTCATATGAAGCCCATCTTTCGGAGCTTTGGAAGGAAGTAGCATCACTGGGTTTTTCTCTGGACTAAGCCCAAGCCGAACTTCAACATATAAATCTTGAACAGAATTTCCTAAGGGAGAAGTTCAAGCTGATAGAAATCACCACTCGGGCAATGTTGTTTGAGCCTCCCCAAGATTCTATCACCATAGAACACCTTACACTTAGGTCATATGTAGGTGTTATAAGGGTCTATGTAACACGACCTTAGCTACTTTGTTTAATCCTTTTATATAAATAAAATTTTTATTTCTTCTTATGATAAAGTTTATGAATTTCAAATATCTGGATAAATAAATGATGAATTTATAGTTCCATATTACGAATGAATTTTGGGAAAAACAGTATTTGAAAATATTAATATAAACATTAAATAATTAATAATGTGAAATGATTTTCTAAAAATGGTCTTCTATAGTTGTGATCAATGAGAAATTTATATGCTAATAAGATCAACTTGATTTTTTTATTGAATAGTGAATAGTAACATACCCATAAGAATAGTAATGAATAATAATGAATAGTAAATTGGCCAAAAAAATAGAAACTTCACCCATGAATGTGTAAATACAATTTAAACAGCTAAAAAGTGAAAAATGATCATAATATAAGTTTTGGTATTTTTGTATGTCATAAATATTTTATTTACAATTTTATAATTAATTTAATAATTT
The DNA here is from genome assembly GCA_963277665.1 of Viscum album. Classification (NCBI taxonomy): domain Eukaryota; kingdom Viridiplantae; phylum Streptophyta; class Magnoliopsida; order Santalales; family Viscaceae; genus Viscum; species Viscum album. The sequence continues at coordinate 591,045,016 of OY728142.1, read as the reverse complement.
AAAATGGAAATATATTTTCATAAAATATAATCATAAATTTTTACTTTATTGTATTATAGTTATATGATAATTTTATGGGACCTTGATTACTTTTGTAATGTGTTACTAAATGACTTATAGTTTTAAAGTTGTATTTTTTGGAATAAATAATGATTTTATTTAAAAATTAAATTAAAAATATTTAGAAACTTATTTTAATAAAATGGAGTTAATTTTTTAATTTAAAGCATCTATATTAGGTTAGGGTGAATTTTAGGGATTTTTCTGAAATAGTTGAATTTTTGGTGAATAGTAAAAATATAGTTTTGAGTATCGGGTGTTTAATGACATCATTAATGATGTAATAATAATGTAAGATTTCTAGTTGTCTTAAGAATAGTGAGATATGTTATGAGGTGTCCCAAGTGGCCAATACCATGGGAAAATACCATGGGAAAGCCCATGGTTTTTCAAATACCACCGATGAGGTGTCCCTTGGAATTTAATAATTTATTCCCTCACTTTCCCTATAAATTCCAAGCCATTTCTCTCATTAATTTCATTCCAAAATCCTCCAAAACAAAGTTATGGTATCCTTACCTCCCAAGGAGTCCTCCAAAGGTTCCATCAAACCTTCCAAGGTCCCTACCTTCAAGCTTTCAAAGTTACTCTTCAAGGTAAGGGAATCTTTCACCCTCCTCTTTTAAGCCATGACTTCTTTTATGTTGTGTCTTCTAGTTTCCATCTATTTATGTTGAGGGTATGTTATTATATGTTCTAATTACATTCCATTTCATGTATAATTTTTTATAGATCCTTTCCTCTCTCATCAATTTATTTTCATAATTTTTATGTGACGGTGTTAGGCTGCCAAATTTTCATAATAAAAATCATGCTTTCTCTTTCCTTGCAAGTTTCGTTTTCAGGTGGGGTGTCATTAAATTGTCCACAACATGATCTTATTTATTTTTATTTTGTACCTCTAATATAAAATTATTCATTTATTTATGGGATACCCTTGTCCCATATCTTTATATTATTTTCTAAAACCAAGTTATATAGCCGTTGTGCTGTAGAAATTTCGTCTCAAAATTACTCTCTCTTTTTCTCAAGGAATTGTATTGTTTTATTTATGCGAATACCCAGACCTATTTCGTTTCTATGGGTGTTAATAGATACAAAAATGATATATTTGATTCTATAATTCACATACATGTAAACCTCACTCCCTTTACATGGATTATAAATGATATAACGATCTTATTTTTAAGCACTTTTAAAACGTCACGATTTTGAAGTGAAACCCATTTCTTTTACTATATTTGGGTTATTTATGAATTGTTTGATAGTGATATATGTGGATCACATGAAAATAAATACATATTAAGGGTGCACCCTGATATCTCTCCAATGCATTGGGTAAATAATTAATCTCTATAGATGACAAGTTTCACGATACCTTGGTGAATAACCTTGGTAATTTTTATGACACCTCGGGGATAAACCTTGGTGATATGTTCATGAATGTCTAAATGAAATGTTTTAGCCACATATTCAAGTTATTATTCAAGGTATTTTTATTATTATATTTCTATTCTTCCATTTCTCATTCCTTTATAACTTTTATCAAGTTCTTATTAATATTGCTGAAGATCACATGTCAACTTTTTCACTTGTTCTCCTTTATGACCCCTATGCTCACCCTTTCCTTTGATGTATGCCTTAAAGTTATGAGATGAAATAATTGTACATAGGATGAAACTATGTGTAATCCTTATAAGTGTATTAGAAGTATGTTTTATATTGTTTTTATGTATTATGTTCCTGATTTCCAAGACACTAGACTTTAAAGATCCTCTGTTTTCAAAATGTAATGAAAAGTTATATAATAAAAATGCGGGATGCCATAGTTTGAATTAAATGATAGTTTAGTTATTAATGGAAATTAGGATATAAAAACTTTAGGAATAATCCTATAGAAAAGTTTAAATATAGGAAAACTTCCTGGTATTTTCATGAGAATTGAGTAGGTGGTTTATCAAGAAAATACATCCTTGTCTTGATAAGAGCAGGTAGAGGTGGCTCTGGCACAGAGGTACCTAGGAGTGAAAAATCTAACAAGGAGTTTCGGGCTTTACCCAAGGTATCCTGGTACACGAAAACGGGCCTTACTACACACTTGGTTATGACACTCATAGGGAATATGTTTGGTTAATCATAATCTTTTTATGAATCATTATGAAGGATTTATAGAGAAATGTAATTGTTTAAAGAAGTTTTAAGACATAAAATCCTTTATTGTTAAAATATTCGTAAATGAAATAAGTCTCTCACTAAGGATTTATTATTTTAAAAATGGTGGGAAATAGGAGGAACCGTGTGAATGGTGACCGCAATGGACCATGCACTGAGAACCCTCCGATGGAAGCCGGAATGGAAACATTCATGAGAATGATGAACCAACTTACCCAAGTTATTGGAAATACCTTGAATCAATTTGAGAGACTAATCTCACCACAAAGGTAAAAACATTATGTTGATTCCTTTATGTGTCAACAACCACTAACCTTCAGTGGATCGACTGACCCATTGATTATTGAACAGTGGATCAGCTCTATAGAGAAGATCTTTTCTGTGCTCCACTGTTCAGAGAAAGAGAAGGTCACCCTGACTGTCTATCACTTAGAGGGAGAAGCTGATCAGTGGTGGGAACTGATAAAAAAACACAAGTAAAATAGTGGAGGCTGATGTTATGGAGTGGGAATATTTCAGAGGGATCTTATTCAGTTAGTATTTTCCTCATTCCATGAGAACAAGAACGGAGAAGGAGTTTCTCGAGCTGAAGTAGAAGGAGAACGAATCTGTGGGAAGCTACGAGATGAAATTTACAAGACTTTCCCGTTATACCTCAAGCTTTTTCATGGATTCTAATGGTAAGGTTGATAGATTCTTCGGTGGAATGAGACCTCATCTGTGGAAGATTCTAGCCAACTGAGACTATGACAGCTATGAGGAGATCGTAAGGAGTGCAATGAAAGTCGAACTGCAGTTTGGTTAGACACAATGGTCTCATAAATCAAACGAAAAAAAGAGATCAATAGAGCCCATATTAGGGAGAACCTTTGATTAAGGAAGAGGTTGCAAGCAATTTCAACATATCACGTGTAATAAATTTGGGAAGAAGCATTCGGGGAACTGCCTGCTCAGTAGCAGGAAATGCTACAAGTGTGGAAGATATGTCCATGTTATGAGGAATTGTTGTAGTGAGGTGAAACCTCAACTCCCAAACACTAACGACAAGGGAAAGATGGTGTAGGTCCTACCTGATGACATGTGATTTAAGTGTGGACAACTTGGTCACTTTTCCAATCACTGTCTAAATCCAAGGGCAGTGGAGGGGAACCACCATCAGGCTCAGGAAAGGCCAAGGGAGGAATGTCATGATTTTTCTATCATGACAGGTGAAGTTAAAGCTCCAAATGATGTGGTAGAAGGTAGTCTTATTGTTCTCTCAAATCTATAAAGTACTTTGTTTGATTCTGGTTCTAAACATTCCTTTATTTCCTCCAAGTTTGCAAAGAATTTAGAATCAACCCCCGACTTTCTAAAAGTAGAGTTATTAGTAAAGAATCCTAATGGGATTATCCAAGCATCATCAGTGTTTAGAAACTCTAATATTTACTTTGGAGAGCACAATATTACCACAAATCTAGTAGTCTTTCCCATGCTGGAATTTGACATTATACTAGGGATGGATTGGCTCTCAAATTATAATTCTAAGATCAAATGAGAAGCAAGGAAATCTCAATAGTCTTGAATGGAAAACCTACAGTTATCTTCCAAGGAGAGATATCTCAAAATGATCTTTGTCTAGAAGAACCTCATATATCTTTATTTATGGAATTGATTGGTGAAGAAGAAGATGAAGTAAATGAGAGTTTGAGGATAGAAAATGTCCCCATCGTCCAGGAATACATTGACATATTTCCTGAGGATTTTCCTAGACCTACCCCAAAAAGAGAGGTAGAGTTCTCTATTGAACTCGTACCTGGATCTCATCCAATATCAAATACCCCGTATAGGACGGTAAATGTGGAGCTGGAGGAATTAAGGAAACAACTCCAAGATCTTTTGGAGAAGGGGTTTATCTGACCGAGTGTGTCTCCTTGGGGGAACCTTTTCTCTTTGTGAAGAAGAAGTATGGATCGATGTAGCTATGCATTGATTATAGATAACTAAACGAGATCACAGTAAAGAACAAATACCCTATTCCAATAATTGATGACTTATTTTACCAACTTCGCGGGGCTCAATTCTTCTCTAAGATTGATCTTTGATCTAGTTAACATCAATTGACGGTGAAAAAAGAAGATATTACAAAAAACTGCCTTTCGATCAAGATATGGGCATTATGAATTTTTTATTATGCCTTTTGGACTGACTAATGCATCTTCTATTTTTATGGATTTGATGAATAGAGTATTTAAGGACTACATTGATAACTTTTTGGTATTCTGATATATCCAAAAGTCGTGAGGAGCATGAGGATCATATAAGGGTTATTTTTCAAACTATAGGAAAGGAGATGATTTTTGGAATGCTTAGTAAATGTGAATTCTGGTTACAACAAGTTGCTTTCTTGGGGCATATTTTTACCAATGAAGGAATCACAGTTGACCATGAAAAGACAAAATTTGTAGAGGAGTGGCCTCATCCTACAACAATAACATTGAATTGTAGTTTCCTTGGATTAGCAGGATATTATAGGTGGTTTGTGAAAAAAATTTCATGACTTTATAATCCATTAACCAAGTTAACTCAAAAAGGGGTCAAGTTCATCTGGACAAAGGAGTGTGAGGAATGTTTCCAAGAGCAAAAGAAGAGATTGGTTACTACACCCGTGTTAACTATTCCCCCAGTTGTAAGAGGATTCATTATTTTTAGCGATGAATCTCTGAAATTGATTAGGTGTGTTGTCATGGAAAATGACAAGGTCATTGATTATGCATATCTATAGTTGAAGACTCATGAGAAAAACTATCCTACACATGATCTAGAGCTGGCTGCGGTCGTTTTTTATCTAAAGATATGGAGGCACTATCTTTAGGGGGATAAATGTGATATATACATAGACCATCAAAGTTTGAAGTATATTTTCACACAAAAGGAATTGAACATGAGACAAAGGAGATGGTTGGAACTTATTAAAGAGTATTATTGTTCAATTCATTATCATCCCGGAAGAGAAAACAAAGTCATTGATGCATTAACCAGTAAATACATAGTTGTTTTGTCCATTATGAGGATTCAAAGAGATCCTTTGATCAATGTCCTAGTAAAACTGGACATGGGAATTATAAATTAAGGGACATCATCAACCTTAACCCAAATGATTTCTCAACTATCACTACTTGAGAAGATCAAGAAAGCTCACAAAGAAGATCCTTTGTTACAGAAGAAGTTTGAGACTATGAATGATGGGATGTTTCCTGAGTTCAATACTAATCAAGAAGGTCTACTAAAATTTCATACAAGACTATGTCTTCCATCTATTCAGGATTTAAAGAAGGAGATGATGGATGAAGCTCATAGCTCTACTTTCTCTATACATTATGGTAGCACGAAAATGTGTAGGGACCTTCGTGATCATTTTTGGTTGGATAATATAAAAAGGGAGATTGCTGACTACACGTCAAGGTGCCAGGTATGTTAGAAAGTGAAGGTAGAGCAAACAATTCCTAAAGGGGTATTATAACCACTACCCATACCAGCATGGAAGTGGGACAATATCACTATGGACATTACCACTAGTCTCCTAAGAACATCAAAAGGAAATAATGCTATATGGGTTATTGTGGACCGTCTCACCAAGACTTCCCATTTTATCTCTATTCGATAAGATTTATCTCTTGATAAACTTTCCCGGATTTACGTGAAGGAAGTGGTAAGGCTTTGTGGAGTTCCACTTTCTATCGTATCTGATCGTGATCCAAGGTTCACATCAAAATTTTGGAGAAGTCTTCAACAAGATCTGAGCATTGAATTGAATTTCAGTATGGCCTATCACCCCCAAACTGATGGCCAATCTGAAAGGACTATTCAAACACTCGAAAACATGCTGAGAACATGCTCAATTGAATTTAAAGGTGAATGGGATCAACATATCCCTTTAGTTGAGTTCTCTTACAAAAAAAACTTGCACTAGAGCATTCAAATGGAACCCTATGAAGCTCTATAAGGGAAGTGATGTAGAACTCATACTTGTTGGGATAAATCTGGTGAGACAAAGCTTCTTGGGCCAGATCTTGTGCAAGAGATGACAGAAAAGGTCCATGCCATTCAAAAACACATTAAGGCTGCTTAGAGTCTGCAAAAGATCTATGCTGACAACCGTCGAAGTGACTTGGAGTTTGATGGTGGTGACAAATTCTTTCTTCGGATTTCACCTTGGAAGAGAGTCACGAGGTTTGGGAAAAAAGGGAAGCTCAACCCTAGGTATATTGGCCCTTATGAAATCATTGATCGTGTGGGAGTAGTGTCTTATCAACTTGCACTTCCTCCAAATCTAGCACAAGTTCATGATGTCTTCCACGTATCCCTCTTGAGGAAGTAAATACCTGACCCATCACATGTACTAAATCTAGAGGTGGTAAAATTGGAATATTAACTCTCTTATAAGGGGTAGTTGGTGGAGATCTTGGATCGTAGAGACAAGGTTCTATGAAAAAAGACTACCCACCTTGTTAAGGTGTTGTGGAGGAACCACAAATGTGAAGAATCCATGTGGGTACCAGAGGAGTCTATGAGACAGAAGTACCCACACCTTTTCTCATCATAGGGTATGAGATTAAATTTTAGGGACAAAATTTCTTAAGGGGGAAGAATGTAACAACTCAAAATTTATAATTATTTCTGTTTTCTAAATTTGTCTGTTATTTTGTTTTATACTCAACAAAACTATATCCTTTAATTAATGAAGTGGGTATAATTAAAATGATACCACTGGGTTTCGACTGTTATATGAACGTTGGTCAATATGATTGCTGGAAACTATAATCTTAACATTTTGTTTTTATAAATACAGTTATCTTGGTTAATTAATACAGAAAGAACATTGAATGGCCTCATACAGTAGTCTCGGGCCATATGAATCCCATCTATCAGAGCTTGGGAAGGAGGGGGCATCACTGGGCTTTGCTCTGGACCAAGACCAAGCCGAACTTCAACATATGAAGCTTGAATGGAATCAACTAAGGGAGAAGTTCAAGCTAATAGAAATCAAAACTCGGGAAATATTGTGCGAGCTGCCCCAATATTCTATCACCATAACACTCCTTACACTTAATTCCTATGCAGGTGTTATAAGGGGCTATGTAATGTGACCTTAGCTACTTTGTGTAATACTTTTATAAAAATAAAATTGTTATTTCTTCTTATGGTAAAGTTTGTGAAATTCAAATATCCGGATAAATTTAGGATGAATTTATAGTTCCATATTACTAATGAATTTTGGGAAAAATGGTATTTTAAAATATTTATGTAAACATTAAATAATTAATAATGTGAAATGATTTTCAAAAAATGGTCTTCTAGAGTTGTGATCAGTGATAAATTTATAGTATAATAAGAGCAACTTGATTTTTTAGTGAATAGTGAATAGTAACATACCCATAGGAATAGTAATTAATATTAATGAATAGTAAATTGGCCAAAAAAATAGAATCTTCACCCATGAATGTATAAATACAATTTAAACATCTTAAAAGTGAAAAAACGATCTTAGTATAAGTTTTGGTATTTTTGTATATCATAAATATTTTATTTACAATTTTATAATTAATTTTATAATTTAAAATGGAAATATATTTTCATAAAATTTAATCATAAATTTTTACTTTATTTTATTATGGTTATATGATAATTTTATGGGACCTTGATTACTTTTTTAAGGTGTTACAAAATGAGTTATAGTTTTAAAGTTGTATTTTTTGGAATAAATAATGATATTATGTAAAAATTAAAATAAAAATATTTCTAAAAATATTTTCATAAAATGGAGTTCATATTTTAATTCAGAGCACTGATATTAGGTTAGGGTGAAATTTTGGGATTTTTCTGAAATAGTTGAATTTTCAGTGAATAGTAAAAATGCAGTTTTGAGTTTCGGGTGTTTAATGACATCATTAATGATGTAATAATGATGTAAGATTTCTGGTTGACTTATTAATAGTGATATATTCTATGAGGTGTCCCAATTGGCCAATACCATGGGCAAATACCATGGGAAAGCCCATGGTTTTGCAAATACCACCGATGAGGTGTCCCTTGGAAATTAATAATTTATTCCCTCACTTTTCCTATAAATACCACGCCATTTCCCTCATTCGTTTCATTCGAAAATCCTCTTAAACGAATTTCTGGTCTCCTTAACTCCCAAGGAGTCCTCCCAAGGTTCTCTCAAACCTCCCAATGTTCCGACCATCATGCTTTCGAATTTTCTCTTCAAGGTAAGGGAATCTTTCACCCTCCTCTTTTAAGCCATGAATTCATTTATGTTGTGTCCTCTAGTTTCCATCTCTTTATGTTGAGGGTATGTTCTTATATATTCTCATTACTTTCCATTTCATTTCTAATTTTTTATAAACCCTTTACTCTCTCATAAATTTATTTTCTGAATTTATATGTGACGCCGTTAGGCTGCCAAATTTTCGTAAAAGAAATAATGCTTTCTCTTTCCTTGCAACTTTCCTTTTCATGTGGCGTGCCATTCAATTGTCCATAGCATGATCTTATTTATTTTTATTCTATACCTCTTATATAAAATTATTCTTTTATTTATGTGATACCCTTTTCCTCTCTCTTTATATTATTTTATAAAACCATGTTATATAACTGTTATGCTGCAGAAAGTTCATCTCAAATTTCCTCTCTCATTTTCTAAAGGAATTTTATTATTTTATTTATGTGAATACCTGGAACTTTTTCGTTTCTATGGGTGTTCATAGATAAAAAAAATGATAAATTTGATTCTATAATTTACATACGTGTAACCCTCACTCCCTTTCCATGGGTTATAAATGGCACAACGATCTTATTTTTAAGCACTTTTAAAACGTCACGATTTTGAAGTGAAACCCATTTCTTCTTCTCTATTTGGGTTATTTATGAAACATTTGATTATGATTTATGTGGATACCATGAAAATAAAGACATATTAAGGGTGTTCCCTGATATCACTCCAATGCATTGGGTAAATAATTAATCCCTAGAGATGACGAGTTTCACAATACCTTGGTGAATAACCTTGGTAATTTTTATGATACCTTGGGGATAAACCTTGGTGATATGTTCATGAATATATAATTGAAATGTTGTAGCCACATATTCAAGTTATGATTCAAGTTATTTTTATTATTATATTCCTATTCTTCCATTTATCTTGCCTTTATGAATTTTATCATGTTCTTATTAATATTTCTCAAGATCACATGTCAACTGTTTCACTTTTTCTCCTTACTGAGCCATCTGATCATCCTTTTCCTTGATGTGTGTCTTTAGGTTATGAGATGTAGTAATTTTACATATTATGAAACTATTATGAAGCCTTAAAATTTTATTATAAGGATGTTTTATGTTGTTTTCATGTATTATGTTCCTGATTTCCAAGACACTAGACTTTAAAGATCCTTTGTTTGAAAAATGTAATGAAACGTTATGTAATAAAAAAGCAGGATGCCATATGGATGACAGTATGAGGTTGTGCATAGACTACCTGAGGTTAAATCAGGTTATGATCAAGAACTATTTCCATCTTTTGAGGATATATGATCTTTTCAACTAGTTGAGAGGGGTGAGTTGGTTTTCTAAGATCGATTTGTGGTCTTGATATCACCTGTTAAGGGTGAAGGAGGGTGATATTCCAAAGGCTACTTTCAGATGTAGTTATGGGCACTTTGAGTTCATAGTCATTCCATTTGGTGTTACGAATGCACCAGATATATTCATGGGACTCATGAAATCTGTCTTCCATGAGTTCTTATATTGGTTCATTTTCATATTCATCGATGATATCTTGATTTAATCAAAGTTATTGGAGGAGCATGCTGAGAATCTCAAAACTATCTTGCAGGTTATTTGATGCCACCATATCTACATAAAGTTTTAAAAGAGTTATTTATGGACATTAAATATAGCATCCCGCCTTTTTGTCACATAAAATTTCATTACATTTTACAAAACCGAGGATCTTTAAGGTTTAGTGTCTTGGAAACCAGGAACTTAAAACATGAAAACATAAAACATTCTTCTTAAACACTTGAAAGGATTATCCTCATATTCATCCTAGGTTCATTACTGCATCTCATAACTTGGGGACATACATCAAAAGAAATGGTGAGCAGAAGGCCCAGTAAGGGAAACACGAGAAACATTTTACATGTGAACTTGAGATACTTCAATAAGGTCATGAAAAGAACTTTAAGGCACGAGAAAGAAATAATGATATATATCATAATAAAAATAACATTTTTCATAACTTTAATATTTGGCTACAAAATTTAATATTGACAATCATTTTTTTTCACCAAGGTCCATCCCCAAGGTGTCATTAAAAATTACCAAGGTTATTCACCAAGGTATCAGTCTAAAAGGTCATCTCTAGAGATTAAGTCTTTACCCAATGCATTGGAGCGCTATCTGGGCGCACCCTTGAAATTTATTTATTATAATGTGAGCCAAATATATCATCATCAATCATTTAATAAACAACCCATATAGCATAAAAGAAATGGGTTTCATTTCATAATCATAACGTTTTAAAAACTGCTTTAAAGATATGATCTTTGTGTCACTTTAAAACCCACAGAAAAGGAAGGTGGGTCTCATGTATGTAAATACGAAAATTTAAGATAGATCATTTTGGTATATATGTGAATACCCTTATAGAAGATAGAGCTTTGAGTATTCACTTAATAAAATAAAATAACTTTAGAACAAGAGAGAGAGACATTTTGAGACGGAAATTCTGCAGCATAACGACTATGTTTCGGGGTTTTAGAAAACATTGAAAAGAGAAGGGAAATGGGTCACCCACTCATAAATGATCCATAAAATAGTAGGGGGACAGAATATAAAGGTCATAAGAACATGGTAATGAAATTTTAAATATATACCATATGAAATGAAAAACATAGAAGGAAGACAAAAATAATATTTTTCTTATGAAAATTCGGCAGCCTAACGGCGTCACTTAAACTTCAAAAAAAATGAATTGACGAGATCAAATAGGGTCTCTAATCATATGAAAATAAAAGATTAGTATGATAGATATAGATATAATACCACAAAATAATAAAAAGGAACTTGAAAGACTTTACATGAAAGTAGAACTTCAAAACGAGAAGGGTGAAAGAACCACTTAAAAATTCGGTATCCTAACGGCGTCACTTAAAACTTCAAAATACTGAATTGAAGAGATCAAATGGGGTCTCTCATCATATGATAATAAAATATCAGTATGATAGATATAGAGATCATACCCCAACATAATAAAAAGGAAATTGAAAGACTTGACATGAAAGTAGAACTTCAAAACGAGAAGGGTGAAAGAACAACTTAAAACTTCGGCAGCCTCACGACGCCACTTAAAACTTCAAAATACTGAATTGAAGAGATCAAATGGGGTCTCTCATCATATGATAATAAAATATCATTATTATAGATATAGATATCATACCCCAACATAATAAAAATGAACTTGAAATACTTGACATGAAAGTAGAACTTCAAAACGAGAAGGGTGAAAGAACAACTTAAAACTTTGGCAGCCTAACAGCGCCACTTAAAACTTCAAAATACTGAATTTAAGAGATCAAATGGGGTCTCTCATCATATGATCATAAAATATCAGTATGATAGATATATAGATCATACCCCAACATAATAAAAATGAACTTGAAAGACATTACATGAAAATAGATCTTGAAAAAAGAGAAGGGAGAAAGAATCCGTTACAAAAATTTCGGCAGCCTAACGACGCCACTTAAACATTCATAAAAATAAATAATGAGAGTAAGAGGGGATCTATAATTATATGAAAATGAAAAGGGAATTAGGAGTAATATAAAAGAACACCCTCCAACATAAGAACATGGAGCATAAAAGAAATGACTTGAAAGAGAGCATTTGAAAAGAAAGAGAGAGTTTGGATCCCTTACCTTAAAACGCAACTCTTAAAACTCAAAGGTTGGGACCTTGAGGGCTTGGGGCCACCTTGGGAGGACTAATTGGGAGGTAATGAGACCATTTCTTCATTGGGGAAGAGTTGAGAGTCGAATGGAGGAGAGTATTTCTTGGTATTTATAGGGAAAGTGAGGGGACAAGGAATTAATGGTCAAGGGACACCTCATTGGTGGTTTTGACAAAACCATGGGCTTGCCCATGGTATTTTCCCATGGTATTGGCCACATGGGTCCCCCTATACAATAATTCATCACCTCTGGTTGGAAAACCCTTAAAATATCTCATGAAATCATCATGACACCGTTATGATGTCATTAAACATAGCGAAACCCTAAAACTGTATTTTTACTATTCATCGAAAATTCAACTCTCAGAAAAATGCCCAAAAATTACCTTAACATAATATCGATGCTCTGAGTTCAAAAATGAAATACATTTTAGAAAAATAATTTTATAAATATTTTTAATATAATTTTTAATTAAAAAACACTATTCACCTGAAAAAACTAATACTTGAATAATTATTTATGAAACCGTTATTTAACCATTTTATTGAATCACATTATTTAATCAAGGTGCCTAGATTATATTAATACTTTCTTTAAGTGAGATTACTAATCCATTTGGACACATTACTAATCCTAATCATAAAATCACTATTCATAATTTACTATTCATCAAAAATTAATTTGATCTTATTAGACTCTAAATTTCGTACTGAACATAATTTTAGAAGACCATTTTTTGAAAATCATTACACATTTTTAATTATTTAAGGTTTACATGAACATTTTTAAAATATCCTTTCTCTAAAATTCATCAAAAATATGCATACAATATTTATCTGGACATTTGAAAATTCATAAACTTCATCATAAGAAGAAATCAAAATTTTATTTAAAACAAAGGGTTACACAAGGCAGTTACAGTCTCCTTACATAGCCCCTTATCACACCAGCATAGGACCTACGTGTAAGGTGTTCTAAGGTGAGAGAATCTGAGGGAGGCTCGTCCAACATCGCATGAGTAGTAATTTCTATCAGTTTGAACTTCTTGCGAAGGCGATTACTTTCTAGCTTCACACGATGAAGTTCGGCTTGGGTTTGGTCCAGAGCAAAGCCCAGTGGTGCTACCTCCTTCCCAAGTTCTGTTAGATGGGCTTCGATCGGTCCAAGACTACTGGGTGAGGCCATCAAATCTTCTTTCTATATTAATTAACCAAGATTACTTGTATTTAGAGACAATAATCAAAACGTTTACTTTCCAGTGGTCATATTGACCAATGGTCATATAACAGTCAAAATCCAACGGTCTCATTTTAATTATACTCATGTTATCAAATGAAATAGTTTTGTTGAGTATCAAAAATAAAATAACACACAAAATTAGGAAACAAGATTTATTCCAAAATTTTGGGCCGTTACAATCTTCCCCCCTCAATAAATTGCGTCCTCGCAATTTTTAAAATTTGGGTTTTGAAATTTCATTGAAGTCCCACATCGGAAAAAGAGTCTGTAATACTATTACTTTAAAAGAAAGAAAGGGGAGTACAAAGGTCACCCGAATTAACCCATACTAGGATTCCATGGAGGAAAACATGGATATGGAAGAAAAAACAAAGGGTCAAGTTCTGGGGGAGAGTGATAGAAAACAAGATTAGGAGAAATTTGACCACAAGAAAATCCCAAACTTATGATGTGTGTAAATGGTCATTGATTACCTAGTAGGAAACGTAAACCAACAACTTTTTTATTTTAAATTCCTTTTCAAAATTTTGAGGAATTCATTTACTACATAGAACAAAAACATAAGGAAATATACCTACCTTCAAGTAGAGTTTCATCCTTTGAAAACTTTCTACCAAAACTAATCTTTTCTCCAAACGATGAGCATCCAAAAACACTTGGTCTCATCAAAACACAAGAATCATCTTCTTGAGAGTCACCTAATCCACAAAATATTAACTATCAATTTCTTCTATCTTTAAACATTATCCAAAAAACATAAAGGTTAAGATAAAACAACTCTTCAAAAATAAATAATCCCATAGGAAGGGAAAATTCTTTAAATCATAAAAATTCCATGGCACTACCCAAAGTTTATCATAGACCATTCCATAAATAATGGTTCTTAAAATTCCTCAAAATAAACCAAACTAAGATTGAAACCCAAATACAAGAAGGATTTGATAACATAGTCTTCCAAAATAAACTTTATCGCTCATCTCCAAACAACATAAACCACTCCTAACATATTTTAACAAAAGTAGCTAACCTAAACATATTTTACCCAAGATAGGTTAATCATTTCCGTATGTAACCTAAATTACTATAAGTCCACCTTAAATTCATCGATTATTCAAAATATAAGTCAACCTTACTCCTTAATGAAAATACCGTAGTAATCTATTTACCTCGATCGTATAGGGTCCCTAAAATAGTGAACGTCTTCCAAAATAATAATCATCCTTTAATCCCCTAATCATCTCTGTTATATTAATACGGAAATCATCACATTTCCTATCACATTGGTTGTTGGGACATGTTCTTCTATTTCCCACCATTAACTAAGAAGAGAAGTATAATTAGGGTCTTAAATACTTAGCTAATAATCATGAAATGGAACTTAAAGCATATAAGGATAACTTATAGAAGAAAATTATACCCTAACTTGTGATCCCCTAGGTTTCAAACTAGGTTATCCATGATCATATATTATTATGTGAATCTTTATTTTGTTTTATCTTTGTTCCTTTAATAATGGTTCATACTAAGCCTATGAATTTACCAAAGCATATCCCCCGGGAGTGTCGTAACCAAGAGTGCAGCAAGGCCCGTTGTCGTGTACTAGTTCCCGTTTGAGTCTAGCTCAAAGCGGTGTTTTCAGGTTTTACCCCTATGTACATCTGTACCAGAGCCACCTCTACCTTCTCGTATCCATACAGGGATGTATTTTCTTGGAAACCCCTTACTCAATATGCACCAAAATACCAGGAATATTTCCTATATTTAAACTTCTCTATAGGGTTATTCCTAGAGTTTT
This sequence comes from Viscum album, assembly GCA_963277665.1. Taxonomy (NCBI): domain Eukaryota; kingdom Viridiplantae; phylum Streptophyta; class Magnoliopsida; order Santalales; family Viscaceae; genus Viscum; species Viscum album. The sequence continues at coordinate 591,029,755 of OY728142.1, read as the reverse complement.
CATATCCTAATTTCCACAAATAACTAAACCATCCTTTGATACCAACTATAGCATCCCGCCTTTTGGTCACATAAACTTTCATTACAATTTACAAAACCGATGATCTTTAAGGTTTAGTGTCTTGGAAAATAGGAACTTAAAACATGAAAACATAAAACATTATTCTTAAACACTTGAAAGGATTCTCCTCATGTTAATCCTAGGTTCATTACTGCATCTCATAACCTGGGGACATACATCAAAAGAAAGGGCGAGCAAAAGGACCAGTAAGGGAAACAAGAGAAACATTTTACATGTGAACTTGAGATACTTCAATAAGGTCATGAAAAGAACTATAAGGCATGAGAAAGAAATCATGAGATATATCATAATAAAAATAACATTTTTCATAACTTGAAGATGTGGCTAAAAAATTTAATATTGACAATCATTTTGTTTCACCAAGGTCCATACCCAAGGTGTCATTAAAAATTACCAAGGTTATTCACCAAGGTATCAGTCTAAAAGGTCATCTCTAGAGATTAAGTCTTTACCCAATGCATTGGAGCGCTATCTGGGCGCACCCTTGACATGTATTTGTTATCATACGAGCTAAATATAGCATCATCAATCATTTCATAAACAACCCATATATCATAAAAGGAATTGGTTTCATTTCATAATCATAACATTTTAAAAACTGCTTTCAAGACATGATCTTTGTGTCACTTTAAAACCCATAGAAATGGAAGGTGGGTCTCATGTATGTAAATCCCAGAATTTAATATATAACATTTTGGTATATATGTGAATACCCATATAGAAGAGAGAGCTTTTAGTATTCACTTAATAAAATAAAAGAACTTTAGAAAAAGAGAGAGAGACATTTTGAGATGGAAATTATGCAGCATAACGACTATGTTTCGGGGTTTTAGAAAACATTGAAAAGAGAGGGGACATGGGTCAACCACTAATAAATGATCCATACAATAGTAGGGGGACAAAATATAAATGGTATAAGAACATGGTAATGAAATTTTAAAGATATACCATATGAAATTAAAAACATAGAAGGAAGACAAAAATAAAATTTCTCTTATGAAAATTCGGTAGCCTAACGGCGTCACTTAAACATAAAAAAAATGAATTGACGAGATAAAATAGAGTCTCTAATCATATGAACATAAAATATCAGTATTATAGATATAGATATCATACCCCAACATAATAAAAAGGAACTTTAAATACTTCACATGAAAGTAGAACTTCAAAACGAGAAGGGTGAAAGAACCACTTAAAAATTCGGAAGCCTAATGGCGTCACTTAAAACTTCAAAATACTGAATTGAAGAGATCAAATGGGATATATCATCATATGATCATAAAAGATCAGTATGATAGATATATATATCATACCCAAAACATAATAAAATGTAACTTTAAATACTTTACATGAAATTAGAACTTCAAAACGAGAAGGGTGAAAGAACTACTTAAAACTTTGGCAGCCTAACGACGCCACTTCAAACATCAAAATACTGAATTGAAGATATCAAATGGGGTCTCTCATCATATGATCATAAAATATTAGTATTATAGATATAGATATAATACCCCAACATAATAAAAAGGAACTTGAAAGACTTGACATGAAAGTAGAACTTCAAAATGAGAAGGGTGAAAGAACCACTTAAAACTTCGGCAGCCTAACAACGCCACTTAAAACGTCAAAATACTGAATTAAAGAGATCAAATGGGGTATCTCATCATTTTATAATAAAATACCAGTATTATAGATACAGATATCATACCCCAACAATATAAAACGGAACTTGAAATACATTACATGAAAATAGATCATAAAAAAAGAGAAGGGAGAAAGAATCCGTTACAAAAAATTTCGGTAGCCTAACGACGCCACTTAAACATTCAGAAAACTAAATATTGAGAGTAAGAGGGGATCTCTAATTATATGAACATGAAAAGGGAAGTAAGAGTAATATAAAATAACATCCTCCAACATAAGAACATGTAGAATAAAAGAAATGACTTGAAAGATAGCATTTGAAAAGAAAGAGAGAGTTTGGATCCCTTACCTTAAAACGTAACTCTTAAAACTCAAAGGTTGGGACCTTGAGGTCTTGGGGGCACCTTGAGAGGACTCCTTAGGAGGTAATGAGACCAGATCTTCGTTGGTGAAGAGTTAGGAGTCGAATGGATGAGTGAATTTCTTCGTATTTATAGGGAAAGTGAGGGGATAAGGCATTAATGGCCAAGGGACACCTCATTGGTGGTTTTGGCAAAACCATGGGCTTGCCCATGGTATTTGACCATGGTATTGGCCACATGGGTCCCCCCATAGAATAATTCATCGCCTTTGGTTAGAAACCCCTTAAAATATCTCATGGAATTATCATGACACAGTTATGATGTCATTAAACATACCGAAACCCTAAAACTGTATTTCCACTATTCATCGAAAATTCAGCTTTCTCAGAAAAATACCTAAAAATTACATTAACATAATATCGATGCTCTGAGTTCAAAAATGGAATAAATTTTATAAAAATAATTTTCTAAATATTTTTAATTTAATTTTTAATTAAAAAACACTATTTACCTGAAAAAAGTAATACTTGAATAATTATTTCTGAAACCGTTATTTAACCATTTTATTGAATCACATTACTTAATCAAGGTGCCTAGATTATATTAATACTTTCTTTAAGTGATATTACTAATCCATTTGAACACATTACTAATCCTAATCATAAAATCACTATTCTTAATTTACTATTTATCAAAAATTAAGTTAATCTTATTAGACTCTAAATTTCGTACTGAACATAATTGTAGAATACCATTTTTTGAAAATCATTACACATTTTTATAAAATTTAAGGTTTACATAAACATTTTTAAAATATCCTTTCTCTAAAATTCATCAAAAATATGCATACTATATTTATCCGGACATTTGAAAATTCATAAACTTCATCATAAGAAGAAATCAAATTTTTTATTTAAAACAAAGGGTTACACAAGCCAGTTACAGTATCCTTACATATCCCCTTATCACACCAGCATAGGACCTAAGTGTAAGGTGTGCTAAGGTGAGAGAATATGAGGGAGGCTCGACCAACATCGCACGAGTAATATTTTCTATCAGTTTGAACTTCTCGCGAAGGTGATTCCATTCTAGATTCACACGACGAAGTTCGGCTTGGGTTTGGTCCAGAGCAAAGCCCAGTGGTGCTACCTCCTTCGCAAGTTCTGTTAGATGGGCTTCGATCGGTCCAAGACTACTAGGTGAGGCCATCAAATCATCTTTCTATATTAATTAACCAAGATTACTTGTATTTTGAGACAATAATCAAAACGTTTAGTTTCCAGTGGTCATATTGACCAATGGCCATATAATAGTCAAAACCCAACGGTTTCATTTTAATTATACTCATGTTATCAAATGAAACAGTTTTGTTGAGTATCAAAAATAAAATAACACACAAAATTAGGAAACATGATTTATTCCAAAATTTTGGGTCGTTACAATCTTCCCCCCTTAAGAAATTGCATCCTCGCAATTTTTAAAATTTGGGTTTTGAAATTTCATTGAAAGCCCAACATCGGAAAAAGAGTCAGTAACATTATTACTTTAAAATAAATAAAGGGAAGTACAAAGGTCACCTGAGTTAGGCCATACTAGGATTCCATGGAGGAAAACATGGATATGGAAGAAAAAACGAAGGGTCAAGTTCTGGGGGAGAGTGAAAGAAAACATGATTAGGAGAAAGTTGACCACGAGAAAATCCCAAACTTATGATGTGTGTAAACGGTCTTTGATTACCTAGTAGGAAACGTAAACCATCAATGTTTTTGTTTTACATTCCTTTTCAAAATTTTGAGGAATTCATTTACTACATAAAACAAAAACATAAAGAAAATATACCTACCTTCATGTAGAGTTTCATCCTTTAATAAGTTTCTACCAAAACTAATCTTTTATCCAAATGATGAGCATTCCAAAACACTTGGTCTCATCAAAACACAAGATTCATCTTCTTGAGAGTCACGTAATCCAAAAAAGATTAACTATCAATTTCTTCTATCTTTAAACATTATCCAAAATATAGAAAGGGTAAGATAAAACAACTCTTAAAAAAGAAAGAATCCCATAGGAAGGGAAACTTATTTAAATCATAAAAATTCCATGGTACTACCCAAAGTTCATCATAGACCATTCCATAAATAACGGTTCTTAAAATTCCTCAAAATAAACCAAACTAATATTGAAACCCAAATACAATAAGTATTTGATAACATATTCTTCCAAAATAAACTTTATCACTCATCTCCAAACAACATCAACCACTCCTAACATCTTATAAAAAAGTAGCCAACCTAAACATATTTTACCCAAAATAGGTTAATCATTTCTGTATGTAACCTAAATTACTATAAGTCCACCTTAAATTCATCGATTCTTTAAAATATAAGTCAACCTTACTCCTCAATAAAAATACTGTAGTAATCTATTTACCTCAATCATATAGGGTCCCTAAAATAGAGAACGTCTTCCAAAATAATAATAATCTTTTAATCCCCTAATCAGCTCTGTTATATTAATATAGAAATCATCACATTTCCTATCACATTGGTTGTTGGGACATGTTCTTCCATTTCCCACCATTAACTAAGAAGAGAAGTATAATTAGGGGCTTAAATACTTATCTAATAATCATGAAAAGGAACTTAAAGCATATAAGTATAACTTGTAGAAGAAAATTATACCCTAACTTGTGATCCCCTAGGTTTCAAACTAAGTTATCCATGATCATATATTCTTATGTGAATCTTTATTTTGTTTTATCTTTGTTCCTTTAATAATGGTTCATACTAAGCTTATGAATTTACCAAAGCATATCCCCCGGTAGTGTCGTAACAAAGAGTGCAGAAAGGCCCGTTGTCGTGTACCAGTTCCCGTTCGAGTCCAGCTCAAAGAGGTGTTTTCTGGTTTTACCCCTATGTAAATCTGTGCCAGAGCCACCTCTACCTACTCATATCCAGACAGGGATGTATTTTCTTGGAAACCCCTTACTCATTACTCACCAAAATACCAGGAAGATTTACTATATATAAACTTTTCTATAGGGTTCTTCCTAGAGTTTTCATATCCTAATTTCCACAAATAACTAAACCATCCTTTGATACTAACTATAACATCCATCCTTTTGTCACAAAAACTTTCATTACATTTTACAAAACTGAGGATCTTTAAGGTTTAGTGTCTCTGAAACCATGAACTTAAAACATGAAAAAATAAAACATTCTTCTTAAACACTTGAAAGGTTTCTACTCATGTTCATCCTAGGTTCATTACTGCATCTCATAACCTGGGGACATACATCAAAAGAAAGGGTGAGCAGAAGGCCCAGTAAGGGAAACAAGAGAAACATTTTACATGTGAACATGAGATACTTCAATAAGGTCATGAAAAGAAGTTTAAGGCATGAGAAAGAAATCATGAGATATATCATAATAAAAATAACATCTTTCATAACTTGAAGATGTGGCTACAACATTTAATATTTACAATCATTTCGTTTCACCAAGGTCCATCCCCAAGGTGTCATTAAAAATTACCAAGGTTATTCACCAAGGTACCAGTCTAAAAGGCCATCTCTAGAGATTAAGTCTTTACCCAATGCATTGGAGCGCTATCTGGGTGCACCATTTACATGTCTTTATTATCATGTAAGCCACATATATAATCATCAATAATTTCATTAACAACCCATATATCATAAAAGTAATGGGTATCATTTCATAATCATAACGTTTTAAAAACTGCTTTAAAGACATGATCTTTGTGTCACTTTAAAACCCACAGAAAAAGAAGGTGGGTCTCATGTATGTAAATCCCAGAATTTAAGATAGAAAATTTTGGTATATATGTGAATACCCCAATAGAAGAGAGATATTTGAGTATTCACTTAATAAAATAAAAGAACTTTAGAACAATAGAGAGAGACATTTTGAGACGGAAATTCTACAGCATAACGACTATGTTTCGGGGTTTTAGAAAACATTGAAAAGAGAGGGGACACGGGTCACCCACTCATAAATGATCCATAAAACAGTAGGGGGACAGAATATAAAGGGTATAAGAACATGGTAATGAAATTTTAAATATATACCATATTAAATGAAAAACATATAAGGAAGACAAAAATAAGATTTCTCTTATGAAAATTCGACAGCCTAACGACATCACTTAAACTTCAAAAAAATGAATTAATGAGATAAAATAGGGTCTATCATCATATGAACACAAAAGATAAGTATGATAGATATATATATCATACAAAAAAATAATAAAAAGGAAATTGAAAGACTTTACATGAAAGTATAACTTCAAAATGAGAAGGGTGAAAGAACCACTTAAAAATTCGGTAGCCTAACGACGTCACTTAAAACTTCAAAATACTGAATTGAAGAGATAAAATGGGGTCTCTCATCATATGATCATAAAAGATCTGTATGATAGATATAGATATCATACCCCAAAATAATAAAAAGGAACTTGAAAGACTTTACATGAAAGTAGAACTTCAAAACGAGAAGGGTGAAAGAACTACTTAAAACTTTGGCAGCCTAACAGCGCCACTTAAAACATCAAAATACTTAATTGAAGAGGTAAAATGGGGTCTCTCATCATATGATCATAAAAGATAAGTATGATAGATATATATATCATAACCCAACATAATAAAATGGAACTTGAAAGACTTGACATGAAAGTAGAACTTCAAAATGAGAAGGGTGAAAGAACCACTTACAACATTGGCAGCCTAACGGTGCCAGTTAAAACATCAAAATACTGAATTGAAGAGATCAAATGGGGTCTCTAATAATATGATAATAAAATATCAGTATGATATATATACATATCATACCCCACCATAATAAGAAGGAACTTGAAAGACATTACATGAAAATAGATCTTGAAAAAAGAGAAGGGAGAAAGAATCTGTTACAAAAATTTCGGCAGCCTAACGACGCCATTTAAACATTCATAAAACTAAATAATTAGAGTAAGAGGGGATCTATAATTATATTAACATGAAAATTAAAGTAATATTAATATAAAATAACATCCTAAAACATAATAACATGGAGCATAAAAGAAATTACTTGAAAGAGGTCATTTGAAAAGAAAGAGAGAGTTTGGATCCCTTACCTTAAAACGTAACTCTTAAAACTCAAAGGTTGGAACCTTGAGGGCTTGGGGGAACCTTTGGAGGACTACTTGGGAGGTAATGAGACCATATCTTCGTTGGGGAAGAGTTTGGAGTCGAATGGATGAGAGGATTGCTTGGTATTTATAGGGAAAGTGAGGGGATAAGGCATTAATGGCTAAGGGACACCCCATTGGTGGTTTTGGAAAAACCATGGGCTTTCCCATGGTATTTGCCCATGGTATTGGCCAAATGGCCCCCCCATAAAATACTTCATCACCTTTGGTCGGTCAACCCTTAAAATATCTCATTACATCATCATGAAACAGTTATGATGTCATTAAACATACCGAAACCCTAAAACTGTATTTTCACTATTCATCGAAAATTCAACTTTCTCAGAAAAATCCCCAAAAATTAACTTAACATAATATCGATGCTTTGAGTTCAAAAATTAAATCCATTTTATAAAAATAATTTTTTAAATAATTTTAATTTAATTTTTAATTAAAAACACTATTCACCCGAAAAAACTAATACTTGAATAATTATTTATGAAACTGTTATTTAACCATTTTATTGAATCACATTACTTAATAAAGGTGCCTAGATTATATTAATACTTTCTTTAAGTGAGATTACTAATCCATTTGGGCACATTACTAATCCTAATCATAAAATCACTATTCATAATTTACTATTTATCAAAAATTAAGTTGATCTTATTAGACTCTAAATTTCGTACTAAACATAATTATAGAAGGCCATTTTTTGAAAATCATTACACATTTTTATTTATTTAATTTTTACATAAACATTTTTAAAATATCCTTTCTCTAAAATTCATCAAATTTATGCATACTATATTTATCCGGACATTTGAAAATTCATAAACTTCATCATAATAAGAAATCAAAATTTTTATTTAAAACAAAGGGTTACACAAGGTAGTTATGGTATCCTTACATAGCCCCTTATCACACTAGCATAGGACCTAAGTGTAAGGTGTGCTAAGGTGAGAGAATCCGATGGAGGCTCGGCCAATATCACACGAGTATTAATTTATATCAGTTTGAACTTCTCACGAAGGTGATTCCGTTCTAGCTTCACATGATGAGGTTCGGCTTGGGTTTGGTCTAGAGCAAAGCCTAGTGGTGCTACCTCTTTCCCAAGTTCTGTTAGATGGGCTTCGATCGGTCCAAGACTACTGGGTGAGGCCATCGAATCTTCTTTCTATATTAATTAACCAAGATTACTTGTATTTAGAGACAATAATCAAAACATTTAGTTTCCAGTGGTCATATTGACCAATAGTCATATAACAGTCAAAATCCAATGGTCTCATTATAATTATACTCATGTTATCAAATGAAACGGTTTTATTGAGTATCAAAAATAAAATGACACACAAAATTAGGAAACAAGATTTATTCCAAAATTTTATGTCGTTACATTAAAGGTGTGATTCCTTAGTCATGTGGTGTCCCAACAGGGTGTGGAAGTTGACCCATCAAAGGTTTAAATAGTTGTTTCTTGGGAAGCACCCAATAATGTGATATAAGTCCATAGTTTTCTTGGGCTTACAGGCTATTATCAGTGGTTTGTACCCAATTTATCTTGAGTTTTATATCTATTGGTATCTTTGAGTAAAAAGGACCAAGATTTTTTGTAGAGTGAGAAATGCCATATATAATTCAGTTATATGAATTGGAAGTTGGTTAGTTCCCCATTACTCTGGTTGCCTAAGGAAAGGGTGATGTTTGAGGTGTTTTTTGGAACTTTACATCTAGGTTTGGGATGCATGCTGATGAATTAGAGGTAAGTGATCTCTACTGGCTACAGGAAGTTACTTCCCCATGTGCATAACTCTACCACCCATAATCTAGAGTTTGCAACAATTGTTTTTTCACTGATGTTGTGGAGGAATTACCTCATTGGGGAGCACTTTATGGTCTTTATGGACCACAAGATCTTGAGGTACTTCTTTTCCTAGTGTGATCTAAATATGCAGAAGAAGAGGTGAATGGAGTTTCTTTAAGACTATGATTTTGAGATCTCTTACAACACAAGAATGAGAAATGTTGTGGATGATGATTTGAAAAAAAAAAGTTACAGAAGGAGGTTGTTCAGGAATCTACAGATGCTTTGAAAGTGATGGAGGTATTGGAAGCTTTGCACATAGATGCAGAAATGGATGGTGGTATAGGCTATTTGTTATAGATGAACGTGTAGTCTTCTCTAATGTAGTAGGAGGAAGAGTCTCTATGGGGAGACTCAGAGGAAGAAGTGTTGCATGAATGTGTTTCTCATGGTGATGCTCTAGAGGGATGGTGAGAGTATAGTCAGAACTGGATTTTGTTCTATCGGAAGTTGTTTGTTCTAGTAGCAATGCACGAGTGAGTTCTTCATGAGTTTCATAACACACTTTTAGTGTTACACTCAGGAATTTCTAAAATTTACCATGGCTTGAAGATGCAGTTTTGGTGTCCTGAGATGTAATAGGAAGTAGTGAATTTTGTTAAAAGATGCTTGGTCTTCTAAAAGGTAATGGTTGATTATTGTGTTCCCAGTGGTTTTTTATAGTCCTTGGATGGCCTCTAGTGTAAGTGGGATGACATATCTGTGAATTTCATCACATAGTTACCTAGGGTTCATGGATCCTGTGATGCTATCTAGGTGGAAGTTGATCGAATGACAGAATTGGCTCACTTCTTAGTGATCAAGGAGTTGAGTGCTATGGATGCCTTTGATATGAGGTATGTGGATGAAGTGGTGCAGTTTCATGGAGTTCCAAGGACCATCATATCATATTAGGACGCACATTTTACCTCGTGAGTCTGGAGAGGATTTTATCATGTTTTTGGAACCCAGTTATGCCTCAGCACTACCTTGCACCCTCAGACAGATGGGTAGATAGAACAGACTATCCAGATGCTGGAGGATATATTGAAAGCATGCATCTTGGACTTTGGTGGATATAGGGGGTGAAAATTTCCCTTGGTATAGTTTTCTCACAATAATATCTATCAATATTCCATTGGCATGGATACATTTGAATCCTTGTATAGAAGACCATGTTGTTCACCTTTGTGCTTGACATAGACTGGGGAGACAACTATTCTTCATCCCAAGGTAGTTCAGAGCATGATAGAGAAGGTTCAACTTGTTTGTGAGAGGATGAAATTGATGCAGGACTGGAATAAGTCTTATGACAATTACAGGAGGAGGTCCTTGGAGTTTGATGTTAGGGACCACATGTTCTTGAAGGTTTCCCCTTGACGTGGGGATCATAGGATTGACAATGGGATAAATCTTTCTCCTAGGTTTGTTAGACATTTTGAGGTGTTGGTACTAGTTAGAGAAGTTGTATACCAGTTGGTGTTGCCACAGTAGTTGGAGAGGATCCATGACGTCTTCCATGTCTCTCAACTTCATCAATATCTTCACGATGACTCCCATGTCCTTGACTGAGGAGAGTTAGATATTGAGGAAGACACAACATATGTGGAATGACCAATAGAGATCTAGGATATTTGGGATAAGGTTCGGCGTGGATAGAACATTCCTTTGGTTTGAATGTTATGGAGGCATGGTGGCCTAGAGGAGAGTACTTGGGAGCAAGAAACACAGATGTGTGCCCAATACTTAGAGTTGTTTTGAGTTTTTTACTTTTTATGTTTTGTTTTGAAATGTAATGTTTGAACCTTGTTTTTATGAAATGAGTTTTTTCCCTTGGGTTGAGATGTGTGTGGTGCAATGTGTGATAAATTCTTGACATGTGAAAAGGGGAAGACCAGACTCCTAATCGAGACGCATTAACTGAGATGCGATTAAACCCGTGCGGGTGAGTCAGTGCCACCTAGAGTAGATAGTATCTTAACATGGATGAAAATATTCACTGGTTCTTGTTTCTGATATAATGTGTTTGTGGTTCTTTCATGGTGTGTTTTGTTCTTGTTTAGGTTGGCATGTTCACCTGGTGGTGGTTCTTGAGGAGTGACGAGAGTCTTGAGAGGTATCTCACACAGTGGTTGTTTGGGAGCATTTTTCCCTTATGGTTTTGGTTTGAAATTCTTGAGGGAGATAATAGTTTGATATGTATATAATTTAATTTCCTAGACCTCTCTGGTCCATTACTTTGGGAAAATTTGGTGTTTTAAGTGTTCTAGGTGGTCAAGGTGACTTATTTCAACACATTGTAAAAATTTCTAGCTTTCCAATAGTAGCTCGTGATGATGGATCACTATGGTGACTCAAAATGGTGAATCACTATGGTAGATCATGATGGTAGCTCATGGTGGTAGCTCTCAATAGTGACTCGTGAAGGTGACTCATGAGGGTGATTCATGATGGTGTCTCATGACGGTGACTCGCAACAGTAGCTCATGACGGTAGCTCGCGAATGTGACTCATGACGGTGACTCCTAAAGGTGACTCGTGATGGTGACTCATGATGGCGGCACACAATAGTGACTCATAGGGGTATCCTACCAATGGTGACTCTCACCAATGGCTCGCAATGGTGAATCACCTAATAGTGAGTCATTCCAATAGTTTGTCATTTTTTTTACAGTTTTTCCAGTTTTCCATTTTTACATATGTTTTGACATAAAATGATTTTAATACCATATTTAATTAATTTTTGATCTATTTTGAGGTGTATGAGTCATATATTCAAATTACTAAGATTTTGGGGGCTTTTAATTATTCAAAGCATGTAATCTTGAGTCGATCCAACTTTAATGGAAAATTAAAGATGTATCTAAACCATGACCTTATTTTAGATCTTCCAAGGGTTTAAATACCTTTCTATTTGTTATTTAATTATTTTTCTCTCTTGTTATGAGGTACCTAGAACCTTTCTCCCCATATGATTCATGCCTTTATGCTGCTTCAATTGGTTCGTATTTCCCTTGGAGTTTCTTGCTCTCTAAGCGCCCATATCTTGGTGAAATCAAGAAGTGCTTATCATGTCTTCTTCTAGGTATGTTTTTTTCATTATTATTAGAAGTTCATCATGCGGGATGGGTATATGGATATCTATTTTTTGAAAATATTTGATCCAGGATTAATAAAGATAATTTAGTATGTTTTAAATTAACAAAAAGGGGGTTGGGAAAGCAACCTATGTTTTACTATGTTATTGTTTCTTTTGATGATATTATGATATATATAGACTAACTACCCACTGAAAATCCTGGTCATTGGTGGTCCTTGGTTCACACTGAGTAATGATTCTAGAATGCAATATTTTTGGTTTTCTGTCACATAATTGTTACGGAATTGGTTATCCACATACACTCGGCTAATAAATGGATGCCCCAGGATGAAACTGTTTCTATCATAACCACTAAATTAACAAGTGGAAATTGAGTGAGGAATGACTTATTAAATCTGAATATTCCTTGACTTGTTTTGTGTGGTGGTGTACTATGTGTGGTATTGTTTGGATTTGTGCTATAGTAGGGTTGTGGGCATGGTTGTGTGATGTGGGGTGGGTCAAGTGGTGTAATGGAATCTTCAGTTGAGATATTGATTGATTGTGGAATGGATGGGAAGTTTTGTGCGGCGAGCCTGTGATAATGCTATATAATGATGTGTTGTTGTGTTGGTTGTTATGTGTTGTTCATGGTAGCTACCCAAATAGTAAAAGAATAGATGAATAAATAACTGGTTAATAAAGATTGGAACTGTATTGAGTTGTTTTGGTTAATAGAATGAATAAATAAGTTGTGAATAAATCATGATAATGGTCTAAAAAAATTGTCTGGGAATTGGAAAGAAGTTGTGACATGTTGTGTGGTGACTGAATTAGAGGTAGCAGTGAATTTGGTATTATTGTGAGCTTTTTGTTTGTTTGAGAACCCATAGGTTGGGAATGAGTGTTTGGTATTATATCTATATCTACATGTGTTTCCTTTTTTATTTCTATATGCAACCCACCCTAGTTGATAACTATGTGCTTAACACCCCCATCGTCATGGGGGAGGGTGTCTTTCCCAAACATCCTAGTGGGAGGATGGATGGATGGTCACCTTCTCTTCCCTTCCCCTTTTCTAGGTGGTGGTAGCCCAAGATTCTTTAGACAGGTTTTAGTTTGTGGGGATAAGGTGTGTAATGGAAAGTTGTGTTTTCCCAAGTCTCTATAGGATGAGATTTGTTGTGTTTTCCTAAGTTTATTTGGGATAAGATGTGTTGTAATTTCCTAAGTGTTTTTGGAATGTGACGTGGTATGTGGCCCAGGTGTCTACGGGTGGGATGTGATGTGGTATGGGGCCCAAGTGTCCGTGAGTGAGATGCGATGTGGATCGTAGCCTCGGTGATGGGATTAGGTGTGGTTATGAGGGCCAGGTGTGTGTGGGAAGGCAGTGATGTGGTGTGTTTATAAGAGGTGGGAGAGTGAGGAAATTTTCCATTAGGGTGTGATAGTATCTAATTAGTGGTAAAGTGGTGAGGGGTACCCTATTATGGATGTGCATCATATTAATTTACGTGAATTTCATTATTTGGGGAGTATTCTTTAGTGAGGTTGGGGTGGTTAGTATACATGTTTAGGTGCTTTTTGGTTCTCCTTTTTCTCACAGGGGAATTAGTATTCATCTTTCAGATGTGCACAAGAGACCATAGTTTTCTTGATGAGTATACTTGAATGCTCAAAATATGTATATAAAATGGATTTCCGGTTTCCAGGAAGATTTTGTGGACCGTGTTGGACCTTACTAGCTCAAACTTTGGGACACTTTCCATGTTACTTCTTAGCTTTTTTTTTTGAATTTACTTTGGATTTTTCAATGTATCTGTAATATTTTTGTTTTAAACATGCACGTGGGAAGAATTTTGTCTTTCTTATATATATATATATTTCATTTGTTTTGGGATGAACCATCTTATCTCCAAATCTTATTTCATTGAAAAGGGAAATTCCATCCATTTTTTGATATTTTTATACCGTTGGTGCCGGTCACCATCCCGGGGCATATTGGAGGTGAGAATTGGGCGGGTCATTATCTCTCTTCCTTCATTTATATATTAGGCATGGAATCTTTGGAGGGAGGGGTTCGTGACACTGGTATGGTACCTTTTAATATTTAGTGAATCCATTTGGAATAACCAATGCTTTAGCTATGTTTATGGCATTGATTAATAGAATTTTTCATTTATTTTTAGAAAACTTAATGGTGTTCTTTATCAATGGTATTCTTGTATTGAATTGTCTTAAATAACTTATAGTGGAAAAAACTATATTTTAAAACTTATAAATTCTCATTATAGATTGGGAAGTTATGTTTCTTAGGAATTTGGCTTCTAAATTTGGTATATCAATAGATGTTATAAATTTAGAATCAATAATGTTTGGGAAAATTCACTTGATTGTTTTTGAAATCATGAGTTTTTAGAACTTATAGGACATTATCATCATTTTATTCACTATTTTTCTAGAATAATTGATTAGATAATTGCCTTAACAAATAAATTATCTGAATTTTTTTGATCTGATTGATGTGAAGCTTCATTCCAATTGTTTTAAAAAAGGTTGAATACAACTCCTATTCTAATATTACATCAGATAATCTAAGTGTTTTAAGTATATTAGGTTTATTATTTAGTTTCACTTGGATATATACTTATAAAATATCAATGGGTAGTGGAATATGGTTCCTAGAAGCTCTAACCTCAGGAATAGAACTAATCTTTCTATGATTTAGAATTGGATGTTGTTTTTCAAGCTTTAAAGTGATAGAGGTTTTATTTTTTTGGTGATTACTTCATAGTTTATACTAAACATAAAATCCTAAAATATATATTTTTAAAATAAAATTTAACTTTAAGAAGTTTCATTAGGTTAAATATCTTCAATAATCTGGTTTTGATTTCTAGTGGAATTAGGAAAAATTAATGCGGTTATTGATTCTCATAGTAGGAAAGTCAAACTTCAATAGGTATATGAATATATGGAGGAATATACATTGTTGTACCTAATGGTATAGTTTCATTTCTATGTTAATAAGGATAAATATGAGATATAATTATTCTATATTGAGCTTATACCATTTAATTTTAGGAAATTTATGGACTCCTAGATATATAACTTTGATTATATCATCATTAAAATAAACTCTATAGTAGGGACATACTTAATGGTTGGTCATAGGATTATAACTCCTTTTCATTATGTATATAGAGGGTTAGTGGTTTCTATTAGAAATAGGTAAGAGGTTATTGGAGAATATCATGCATCAAAATGGGAAAATAATCACGAGGTTACAAAAATGAATCATGATATTCATCTTTTACAACTTTTTCCTCGAATGAAGAAAGATATAATTGGTTTTATTTATAGATGTATCACTTTTCAAGAACAACACCATTGATTTTTGAGTGAGTTTTAACCACTCACTTTACCAAAATATTAATGAGATGAAATTATTATAGATTTTATGACTATCTTGATAAGGTCAATGAAGGGTTGAGATACTATTTAGGTTATTGTGGACCAATTGACCAATATGTATTATTTTTTTCCAAAAAATAAGTAACTTATATTTATGAGATATGAAATTTATAATCCATAGAAATTGTGAATCTTCATGGATTACTGACTAGTTTTATTTCTGATCAGGGCCTAAGGTTCACATTATAGTTCTTTTATGATCTGTAGAAGGATTTTGGTTCTTATATGAAACTTAGTATAACTTATCACCAATAAATCAATGAAAAATATATATAGTCCATTAAAATTATTGAACATATGCTTCAGGTACATATTTTATACTTTGGTGTGTCATGAAACAACATGATCTGTCCCTCTGTAAGATTCTTGAGCCAACCCATAGAAATTCCCAAAGTGAGTTCCCAATCCCCATGGGCTAGAAAAAGTGCTTGGGAATCAAGGAAGAACTAATTGGGAATGATTTCAACCATAAAAATTAATTAAATAAGTAGTATAAATTCTAATAAAAATCCATCATGACCCATCTGTAAGTCATGCGTCCATGCAAGAAATAGATAAAAAAATAAAAAAAATATAGAAAAGAAATCAGTAAACATAGTAAGGAAAAAACACACAACTCACCCCAGTATTTTAATGACCCACCAATTATCATTGTTTTGAGAGTAAAATGAATCATTACTATGACTTAAGTGACATCCCCAAGATGCTAAAGGCTGGAAATAAATGCCTAAGGGTTTCAAATAAAATTGGGGGGTGATTTACACTTTTAGAAATAATCCAATAAACCAACCAACCATTCACTATATGATGCATGAACAAAGAAAGACAACTCAACAACGTTATGTATCTCAAACCACATCAAAGTATGAAACAATAGAAAAATAACCAAGTATCAAATTACACAACGGATAAATGACATAAGACTCTAAAATGACTAGAAGTCTTCATGCTCCACAAGCTCCAAGATCCTCAATCTCTAAACAACCCAAACATCATGAGGTAGTGCTAAAAACATGGGAAGTGTTACCTTTTCCCCTATCCCAAAAGATTGCATCTGCAAAAGCACCAAAGTTACAAATAAGGGGTGAGTATAAAACTTAGTAGGTTTTCCCCAATGAATTCCCAACTCATGCCACTAGGATAGAAAATTTATCCACATTTATACATAACAGTTTATATAAAGAAATTTACCAAAACAGTTTATAACCAAATATAAACAAGTTCAAAAAACCAATTACAACCAAGTGAAAAAAAATGTATGAAACCAATTTCCAGAAAGTTATTTTTTTAGAAAAATTACTAATCAATGCTTAAAACCAAATTCTTATTATCATTTGGCATACTCATTCCATAGTTCACCACACACCCACACATGCATGCTTCGTTTGACAGTTCCATACTCATGAGAGGTCTATCGTCCAATTACCTTGTGTCCCAATAACACAAACCCCCAATCTAAGGCCACATACCTTGTACCCCAATGGTACTCATCCCTTAATAAGGTCCTGTTAGGCATGAACTCACACCAACACCATTTATTCCAAATAATTCCATTTCCATAATAAACCATTTCAATTAAACAAGACTTTTATTGAAAACCAAAGCATAAACAATTTCAAAGAAACATTTAATTTCAATAAAACATTTCCATTTTATTGAAAAAATCTAATACCAATGATGTTCCAACAATCCATAAAAATACCCTTTATAAAATTCACATTTTAAAATCAAGAACCAAAGCACTCACTCAAAATCCCCAATTTTCCATATTTCATAACCATCACTCAAGATGGTTTCTAACATGTTTTCAACAAACAAATAACAATCAATTCAACACCACACAAAAAATTTGAAAGTAATCCAATTAGTTCTACTAAGTGGAGTCTTGAAAGAATCCTCCTATATAAAATGTTTTGATGAAAACCACAACGAATGAATAATGCTCAAGAAAACCAGGTTGATTCTTCAGTTACCCACCTTAGATCTGTTTTCCTACCTAGACCAAGACCAAATCTCACCATATATGGCATTAAAACACTTATATATACCCATAACAGGCATATATCTAAGAAACCTAGTGAATATTGAAGTATATCTAAGTAGATCTAAGAAACCAAACAAGAACGAAGAGAAACAATCACATACCTCAAGAATACGGCTTCGATTCACCAAGGAAAGCCTTCGGGTCACCTCTAGAATAATGGGAGAACCCTATTTGGGCTTAGGAGATAAAAAATCCTGAGTTATGGCTAATTAGGAGGAAAAACAAGCCACTTAGAGGAAAAAAAATGTGAGATCTACTTTTTTAGGATCTCACTTAAGTGCCCACACGGTTAGTTCGCATGGTTAGACAAACTGTGCGCTAACCATGCATTAGCCACTGCCTTAGAAAACCCTCACACGACCTCCTTTCATGGTCTCCTGAACTATGCTCCAATCATGCTGGAGCCACTGCCTCAAAATAACTAGCTATGCCTGGTTTGTCCGCACAGTTAGACAAACCGTGCGCTGCCCGTGCAACTTCCCCTTTACCTCAAAACTTCATTGAAAGTTCTCCCAAATCAGTCCTTCATTTCCATTAACATTATAACCATGAAAATCATCAAGAATGGGTTAGATACCAGAAACCGGGGGTACTACATTCTCCCCACCATTGAACTATTCGTCCTCATAAAGTATAAAACCCTCACCCAACTGAAAGAGTTCCAACCACTTCTCTTTCATTTCCTTATCACGTTCCCAAGTCTCTTCTTGAATCAAACCATGCTGCCATAAAACCCTCACTAGAATGATGATTTTTCCCATAATACTTTCTCTTGCCCATCCACAATTAGTATCAGGATATGTATCAATGACGCATCAGACTCTAGGTCAACGTGATCCCATATGATTACATGGTCAAGATCAATTTGATACTTTTTCAACTGAGATACATGGAACACATTATGCACAGAACTACAACATGGTGGTAATTCCAATCAATATGCCACCTCCCAAACCCATTATAGTATCTCAAAAGGGCCAATGTATCTAGGAGATAAATCTCCCTGTTTCCTAAAATGACTATGTCCAAGCCTTAGAGATATCCTCAAGAAGATATGATCACCCTTAGTGAACGACAATGGTCTTCTATGGTGATCTGCATCAGATTTATAACAGATTTGAGTTGTCTCCATCCTCTTTAGGATAAACTGGATCTTCTCCATTGTTTTTTGGACAAGGCGCAACCCAACTAGTGAAGTTTCACCTGTTGCCACCCAGCATAGTGGAGAACGACAAGGACACCCATAAAATGCTTCAAACGGAGCCATGTGTATCGAGGCCTGATAACAGTTATTGTATGATAACTCCACCAAGGGTATATGCTCCTCCCATGAGACACCAAAATCCATTACACAAGTATGCAAAATGTCTTCCAATGTTTGTATCATCTGCTCGGATTTCCCATCCGTCTGAGGATAATACGCCGTGCTCATATTCAACTGAGTCCCAAGATCTTATTGTAAGGATTAAAAAAAATGAGATGTGAACATCGGATCTCTATCTAAGACTATTGATACTGGTATTCCATGCCTTTTTAACACTTCTCAAATGTATAGTTTTTATATATCCCGCACCGTACGTGTTTCGCGAATAGGGATGAAATGAGCCGACTTGGTAAGACAATCTATTATCACCCATTTGGAATCATGTTTCCAAACCGTTCATGGAAGACCTGTAACAAAATCCATCACTATCTGATCTAATTTCAACACTCGGATAGGTAAATACTACAACATTTCTATTGGTCTCTAATGCTCTTCCTTAACTTGCTGACAAGTTAAAAATCGTGAGATGAACTCAACCACCTTTATTTTCATGCCGCTCCACCAAAGATGCACCTTCAATTCCTTATACATCTTCTATGTACCTAGATGTATAGCTCATATCGAATGGTGGTAATCATGAGGGAGTTTTTCTTGAAAATCCATAGGTACAACTATCTGATCTCTAAAGAAAAAAAACTAAACTCCCATTATGTTTCCATCCCTCAATGGTCTCCCCACCATTGAGTTTTGAACTCATAACCACACATTCTGAATCATATTATTTTGCCTCTTTGACAATTTTTACCAAATTAGTAACAAGAATAGCTGAAAAGAAAACCGAAACATCACCTTAGTCTTCACATTGCATGTGCATGTTATCTTGGACCGACATCAACTTCCATTCATCTGAAGCTTCTTTTTCCAACTGAGCATATGAATTTATACTCAATGCATCCGCCATTGAATTCCTTTTTACTAGTGTATAAATCAAGTCAAAGTCAAACATTTGGGGATAATCCATCCATATCCATTATCTCAGATTCAAATATTTATGTTAGAGAATGTGTTTCAAGATTTTTTGGTCTATAAACATAGTGAATTTCTCACCAAAGAGATAGTGTCTCCATGTTTTCATGGCATGGACGACTGCAGCTAACTCCAAATCATGTGTTGGGTAATTATTCTCATGCACCCTCAACTTCCTTGAACCATAAGCAACCACATGGTCTCCTTGCATGAGAACACATCCCAACTCTGATCCCAAAGTATCACAGTACACCACATACCCATGTCCTGATTCTAGAAAAATTAAGATAGGTGATGATGTAAGTCAAAATTTCAACTATTAGAAAGACTTATAGAATTCCTCTATCCATTGTAATAGAGTATTTTTTTCATAGCTTCCATTGGGGAAGCTAGTCATGACAAATCACACACAAACTGTCAGTAGTAACCATCTAGACCAAGAAAACTTCATATATCAAAGACATTATTTAGTGGTTTCCATGAGATAATAGCTTCGATCTTTTCAGGATCAATATAAATGCCTTTTTAAAAAATGACATGGCCAAGAAAATGTACTACCTGTATCCAAAAATCACACTTTGATAATTTGGCATACAAACGATGATCTCTCAATATTTGTAAGACTGTTTCTAGGTGCTCCTCATGGTCAGCCTGGGTCTTTGAATAAACCAATATGTCATCCACAAACACCACAGAAAAAGAATCTATATATCACTAAAATATCTAATTCATCAAATCCATGAATACCACTGGTTCATTCCTTAGACCAAAAGGCATGACTACATATTCAGAGTGGTGATATCTTCCTCTGAATGCTATCTTTAGAATATCCTCCTTCCAAAATTGAAATTGGTGATATCTTGATCGCAAGTCAATATTGTAGAACCATTGTGCTAACCTTAATTGATCAAACATATCATCAATGTGTGGGATTGGATATCTATTATTTATCATAACTTGTTTAAGCTTAAGATAATCAACACACAACCAAAGAGTTCCACCTGCTTTATTCATGAAAAAAACCGGTGTTTCCTATAGAGATGTACTTGGCCGAATGAAACCCTTACTTTACAGCTCCTACAACTGCAATCTCAATTCCATTAACTTTATTGTTTCTATCCTATAAGATGGAAGGGAAATAGGACTGGTCCCCAGAATGAGATCAATCATAAACTCCACTTCACATAGAGGTGGTAACCCTGAGAAGTTCTTGGGGAAGACATCTAGAAATTGATCCACAAATACTGGAAAAATATTTTCCTTGATATATTCCATTGATGAAAAAGTCAAAGCTTCCAACTAATAAGTGATCGTTTCCACCATTGGTACCAACAAGCTCTTTTCCCCTTTCATTACCATCCTCTCTCCCCTGAAGAGATGCTCAATGTCATCCTTAGCCCTGAAAATAACTGTTCTCCTATAATAGTTGATGTGAGCATTGAAAATTGTCAACAAATCCATACCCAGTATTTCATCATAAACATCTATGTACAACATCGAGAAGTCCCATTTCAGTTCATCTCCATCAACAGTTACTGCACTTGCTATACACCCAAAGGCTTGACATTGTCTTTCACCAATAGGACTTTGCAGTTTTAAGATAGAAGACATGATTTATGCCTTTAAACATAGCATGTAAATAGCACGAGAAGCAATGAAATAATGTGATGAACTAGTATCAAAGAGCACTTGCACAAGGGTAGAATTCAAAAGAATCATACGTCTCACTATAAATGGTCCATCCTGATCATCAACAATCACCTTCTTAGCTCCATATAATTGCTTTTTCACTGCACTTTTCTCCTTGTTTACTTGCATAGATTGCCCTGGTTGAGGAGTCATGGTATTTCTAGAATAACCATGGCTATCTATACTCTTTTGAAGAGACTGATTATGTTGTCCTTGTCCTGTCGAAGCATACAATTCTTTTAATGCCCGAGAAGTGTCTCAAGCACCTGACCTTGGAGCACGATGTCAATATCGTTGAAGGTTCCCCATATTCTTGTAGTTATGGAATTATCTAGGTTGTTCCGTACACTCTCTCTTTATGTGGTCAAGCGAACCACATTGTAAGAAACCTGCTTTGCTATGGGGTCATGGAGGAAGGTTCACTTATCCCACTGTCTGATTCTGATTTCTACTTCCACCTTTTAAATAGGTGCCCATATTCTTCTTGTTCCCAATGGTTTAGTTCCCATAATTTCTTGTAGGTATCACCATTCCTCCTCCTATCGATCCTGAGATATGACGTTCATCCACAATCGCTCTATTCACCTTCTATGTATAATCCATAATATAGAGCACCACAATCATGGATTGAATCTCCTGCCTTATCCCTGATTCGAATATGCGTTCCTTCAAAGAGGATCTCCTTTTTCAGGCTGAAGAAGTCTGTTGTTTTCTAGAAGTTGAATGTACGAGGATAGAATTGTTTGTTGAACAATTCATCAAAATCCTCCCATGTAAGGCCTTAATCCAATTTAGCCTGCACTTCTAAATCCCACCACTAGGGTGTAAGATCCTCGAGCATATACATCGGAATCTTGACCTTATGCTCTGATGGTGTGCTAATAAAATCAAAGATATGATTCATCCTACTTAGCCACACCTTCGCCTTCTTGGGTTCAGCATCACCCCAGAAGGTCAGTGGATTCTTCTTCATGAACTGGATGGTATGATCCACATGCCTTGGTTAATTCCTTTGGTTCCCCATATCTACATCTTGAAAATATTAGACAATACTCTATACCAAATCTTGGTTGACCCATGGTTGAGGTGCAACCACATTCTTTGTAGCTTTTTTGGGTTGGTTTCGATGATGCCTATCAGGTTCCATTTTCTAAACCAACAACAAACTCTGTCAATCTCACTATCTAGCAACTGATGGCTTGATATTTCAAATTCTATCACATCAACTATCACAATTTTTTTTCCAAAAACAATATTTTTCCATGTTCAACCATTTTTTAAAATCAACTATTGTTTTTGAAAATCGTACCATTTTCAAAATACACCAAGTATCCTCTTTTCAAAATCATTCATTTGAAAACAAATTCTACATTTTTCAAAAATTTACATCTTTTCCGAAAATCATTAATCAATTTTCCCAATGAGATATGAAATCCTAGTGGAAATTCATTACTCTAAAATTCATGTCATACTCATCTCATTGGCTAAACCCAAAACAATGAGATTTACAACATTCTAGAAGTGTATCCAAAACACTTATGTACCCAACACCCTAGTAACTTGAAGTTCAGAATAAATGGGTTAGCTACGTCCATTTATGCTATACATTTTAAGTTCTGATAATCCTAATTTTGTCTAAGATTCCAACCAAAGTAATAGATGAAAAGGAATTCAAACTCCAAGACCAAGAACACTGATGACCATTTGTACCACCAAGGAAGGACCAGACTGATACCATTTGTAATGACCCACCAATTCTCATTGTCTTGAGAGTACAAAGAATAATTACCAGGCCTTAAGAAACATCCCCAAGACACCAAAGGCTGGTAATAAATGACGAAGGGTTTCAAATACAAGTGGGGGATGATTTAAAATTTTATAAATAATCCAATAAACCAACCAACCATTCACTATATGATGCATGAACAAGGAAAGAAAACTCAAACAACTTTATGTATCTCAAACCACATCAATGTATGAAACAACAGAAAAATAACCAAGTATCAAAATACATAGCTCATAAATGACACAAGAACCTGAAAAGACTACAATACTCCATGCTCAACAAGTTCCAAGCTCCAAAATCTCCAAACAGCCCAAACATAAAGAGGTAATGCTACAAACGTGGGAAGCGTTACCTTTTCCCATGTCCCAGAAGAAAGCATCTGCAAAAGCACCAAAGTGACAAAGAAGGGGTGAGTATAAAACTCATTAGGTTTTCCCCAATGACTTCCCTAATCACACCAATAGGATAGAAAAGTTAGCCACATTTATATAATATAGTTTATATAAATAAATTTACCAAAAATGTTTATAACCAAATATAAACAAGTTCAAAAAACCATTTACAACCAAGTGAAACCAAAAATGAATGAAACTAATTTACAGAAAGTTATTTTTCTAGAAAAATAACAAATCAAATCTTAAAACCAAATTCTTATTATCATTTGGCATACTCATTCCATAGATCACCACACACCCACACATGCATACTTCGTTTGACAGTTCCATACTCATGAACAGTCTCTCGTCCAATTACCTTATGTCCCAATGACACACCCCCGATCCAGGGTCACATCCCTTGTACCCCAATGGTACTCGTCCCTTAATAAGGTCCCGTTAGGCATGAACTCACACCAACAACTTTTATGCCAAATACTTCCATTTTCCACAATAAACCATTTCAATAAAACTAAAATTTTATTGAAAACCAAAGAACAACCTATTTCAAATCAATATTTAATTTCATTAAAACTTCTCCATTTTATTTAAAACATCTCATCCCAATCATTTGCCAACAATCTAGGAAAATCCCCTTTTTAGAATCTACATTTTAAAATCAAGAGCCGAATCACTCATTCAAAATCCCCAATTTTCCAGATTTCCAAACCATCACTCAATAAGGTTTCCAATAAGTTTTGAACAAAAAAAATCACAATCAATTCAAAACCACACATAAAATTTGAATGTAAGACAATCAGTTCTACTAAGTGGAGTCTTGAAAGAAGCCTCCTACATAAAAGTTTTTGACGAAAACCACAACGAACGAAGAACAATCAAGAAAATCAAGTTGATTCTTCAAGAACCCACCTTAGATCTCTTCTCCCAGAAAAAAAAGACCAAATCTCATTATATTTTTTATTCAAATACTTAGATATACCCATAACAGGAATAGATCTAATAAACAGAGTGAAGAGAAGAAGTAGATCTAAGAAACTGAACAATAATGAAGAGGAACGATCACATACCTCACGAATCCAGCTTCGATTCACCAAGGGATGCCTTCAGATCACCTCCGAAATGATGGGAGAACCCTCTTTAGTCTTAGGAGAAGAAAAATCCCGAGTTAAGGCTGATTAGGAGGGAAAACGAGCCATTTAGAGGCATAAACATGTGAGATATACTTATTTAGGATCTCACTTAAGTGCCCGTACAATTAGTTTTCACAGTTATAAAAACGGTGTGCTAACTGTGCATTAGCCACTACCTCGAATAAACCCTCACACGACCTCCTCGCAAAGTATCCCGAGCTGTACTTCAACTGTGTGGGATCCACTCCCTCAAAATGACCAACTATACACGGTTTGGCAGCACAGTTAGACAAACCGTGCTCCACTCGTGCGACTTCCCCTTTGCCTCAAAACTTCTGTCAAAGTTCTCCCGAGTCTCTCCTTCATCAACCATAACATTAAAACCATGAAAATAGTCAAGTAAGGGTTACATACTAGAAATCGGGGGTACTACAAGTATCCCTCCCTTTAAAGGTAAATATGCCTCTAAATCCACCACTACATTCCTTTTCTTTGACCAATGGTTGTCATTTATACCCTCCATCCAAATAATGAAATAAAAATTCTTACACATATGATGTGAGAAAATAAACTAAAAATAAAACAACTAAAATACCAGAACAACTATACCCCATGAACCAAGGTCACTCTCCATCCAAACTTGAACATTAATCACTCTAAGAGAGATCAAGAGATGAACCTGAACCTGAAATGATATATATTGGAATGAGAATAAAAATACCCAGTATTCCACCACCTACCTTACCACATGATTACCCTTTAATTAAATATCCATTATCATTATTTTTTGAAAATAAAATTAGAAATAGTTTTTTTATTTTTAATTATATTTAAAACAAATAACACATCATTGAAATTTATTAAATCTATTTTAAAAATCCTTTAAATTTTTAAATAAGAAAGAAGAAAAATGGTAAAGTGTAACATTCTAGATAAAATAGATTTCAAGGAAAACATTTTTTTTCATAATTTTAAATATAAAAAGAAAGTATTAAAAGTAAAACATAACAAGAACCATGTAAAAACCTAATTCATATAAGGTTAGTTGTTTATCTAGTTCCTCTCATCACATATACACGATCTAATCAGTCAAAAATCCATGTGTGTATGCATGCCAGTAAAGATTACAAGACCTTGCTCTATCAGCATTCAGAAACCCCAATCAATTCCCCAAAAATAAGTCTAAATATGCTATGGAGTACATTCCCTTGGCATAGTGGCATGGTGACACCCCATCTAATGCTCCAAAATCGAGTCATAAAATCCTAGTTGTTTTGTTTGTGTAGTGTAAAAAAAAGGAATAATTAAACTAACCCCACCCACCTTAGATACCTAAATTCCCACATTCTATTTACATTTCAAACAAACCATGTCAATAAAGCACGTATTCCACTTTAAACCATTTTCACACCAAAACCTATGAAACCATTTCAGAATAACCATTATGCATATATACATCATTTAAAACTATTTTGTAATATATTTCACTAATTAAAATATAATTTAT
This sequence comes from Viscum album, assembly GCA_963277665.1. Lineage (NCBI taxonomy): Eukaryota > Viridiplantae > Streptophyta > Magnoliopsida > Santalales > Viscaceae > Viscum > Viscum album. The sequence goes on along the minus strand of OY728142.1, from coordinate 591,003,247 downwards.
AAAACCTAACAAGAAAAATAGAACATTCCAATTGGGCATACATAATTTTTTTTAAATCCACTTAAATACTTTTTTGAAACTGAGTTTGAAAACCAAATTTAAATTCATAAGGATTCCTCTTGTCTTGAATATATTCAAACACACACACACACAAACATATTTATCTATTTTTAAAAATTCATATGATTTCATGTGAATTTTAATAATTTTATATATATTCTTACTCGTGTGTATATTTTTAATCACCGGATACCTACAAATGCATATATAGAATCTTAAATTTATTCTATTTTAAACCATTCTTGAAACACTTTATAAAAACATATATACATATATATATATATATAATATAATTCTAATATATATATTCACACATCATTATGTGAATATGTGTAATGGTGTGTATATATATAAATATAGATAATAATTTAAAAGATATAAAACAAAAATAGTTATAGTTTAAATTACACTTAAATAGAAATGGAATAAAGATTATGAGTTCAATTAAACCACATTAATATTTCACAAAAAAAATTATAAATAACTTAGAAGATATTAAAACACCCAATTTATCTTTAAAAACCATCAAAAATATTTTTTCAGGAAAAGGAAGAACACTTTTTATAAATGCATACTCAATTAAAGAGATAATGCATGAAAATACCAAATTTTAAACATAGTCACTTCATTGGAAATTTTATAAACATCCATAATAGGATTATTAGACATAAAGAATAACAATTTAAATTCCAATAAATAAAAGGATCTATAATTAAAAGTTCAAGCATACAGAACACTTACCTAGAACTAGTACAGATTATGAAAACCCTTTAATAATTGAAGGAGGACAGTCTTAGGAAGAAACTTCACACACTAGGAATGAAATATAGAAGAAAAGAATAAAAAATCATCCAACATATTACCCTAGGGGTTCGACTACACATGACTCAACAAAAGGGTAAAACAAGAGAAGTGGGAAAATATGAAGAAGCATAAGAAGCCAGAGGAGAAGAAACAATTACCTAAAATGATCACACTTTGAAATAGAGTAATAATCGATGAAGATAGAGGCTAGAACAAGGGGGAGGTTCATGAGATGGAGGATGGACATGGGGAGGTGTGTCATGCATGTATGATGAAAAAGGGAATGGAAAATAGGGATAAATACCTTAATGTAATTTTTTAAAAAATAAAATAAAATACGACACCCAGGAAGAGTCACATGGTTTGGAAAGATGCTTGGAAAAATAGTGCACTTACCATGAGACCAACACTAGTCATATAGAACACAATCATAGTTGGAATGTGTATCACCCCACCCTTGATTCCACTTTATGGTACCTAGAGAAGGTGACCACAAGACCTCATGTATGGCTCCTTGAATTCTAGAGGGTGTGACTAGTAGAGAGGGATTATGGTGTGTCCATGAGGAAAATATGCCCTCATTGATTAGGTAAGAACATAACATTATATACATATCATAATATTATATGAAATAGGAGAAACAGTAATAATAAGAATACAATAATGGAAACAAATACATAATCATTCAAGATATGTAATACAATAAGAATAATCTAAATAATAATAAAATACAATATGATAATGACCATGATGATGTAAATATACAAAAATGAGTATGTAAGGGGAATGGGTATAGGAATATACCACATAATAACAAAAATTATAGAAGTCTAAAAACAAATATGACTAGAATATCGAGTATAGACTCAACCCTCTACACCCAACTCCATTTTAGAACTGAAAATCAAGCATTGGAAGCAGATTTTTTTCCTTTATCAATAAATGCAACCATAAAATTTTCTTGCATACCAAAGGTATCCCAATTAGTGTGTGAGATAAAATCTCAGTAGTCCACCACTAACAGTGTCTATATCAATCTAGTACGTGCATTATATAATGAGTAATGTGCCCTTGATAATAAATTCAAAAAATAAATAAATAAACAAGTACATTGGACTTTGTTCTACATGGAAACCCATCCAATTTTCCTACTTAAACCTAAGCCAGTGAGTCTGAACCAAAATATCTTACAAAGGTAAGGTGATAGGGATCATAAGTAAGAAGGTGGATTGTTCTAAAGATTTTTATTAGTCCTGGAGGACACATCCCTACATTTACAAAACCAAAGGGGTTATTTCTCATTTGAAAACATCCATTTACTTTTTAATTCCATTTAAAATAACTTTATAAAGTATAGTGAGTCACCCTAATCCCATCCATGAAAAATTAACAAGAATTTCAAAATATCACTTGAGGGGCTCGATATATGACCAATACCTAGGGACTCTATCCAAGGTGACCCAAAAAGAAGTCCCAAGTGTCACTCTAGGAATGGTGTGATAAATCCAAGAACTAACCTCTAATTCCATACCAGGTATTGAACATAGGGGCCCAAGTCTCTCTCATGGGACAATACAACCATCATGCCATCGATCATGTCCAAGGGGTATCCCCTAGGGAAACAACATCACTCATTTGGAGGTAAAAAGTAATAATTCTCAGAAAACCCATCCCAAGAATAGATGATGTCACTCCCATCATTTTTCCAAGGTACTAAATATTGTAAAAAGAAGGAACAAGAGTCTGTATAAGGGGTCATTAAGTCAAACCCTCTTATTTCACTCTCAATATAAAGGTGAAATCATTAAGAAATTGATGTTCATTTATAACATGTCTTGAAAGAGGCACCATTTTTTCAGTTCAAGCCTTTATATCTTTGTAAGAAAAATGGTTAAGTCATTTCTCATGTAATGCTCCATTTATGGCATGAGGTGTAAGGCATTGAGCACTTTTACAATTCATTTAATTCAACTATTTCATCTATGGAATGGTTTTTAGGGGTTTCTCTAATGGTTAAACCTTGAATTCAACTAAATTAATAGGATCGAGGCATTGATTTTGTGATAACACACCTCAAGGGGTGTTAGGACATTTTAGAACAATGGGATAATTAGGCCTATAAGGTGTATCTCACCCATTAAGGTGGAGCATGTCAACACAATCAACCTAAGGGGATAATTTTCTTTAGCTTGGGTCACAACTAGAATGTAAATGATTTCTATTTAATTTAATTAGCAATTATGGGGTCATGTACGAAGGGTATAAATCATGACACAATGACGTATTTTATGGAAAGAAATGAAAAAAGGGGAAATAACCTAGACCACCTACATTAGCGTCTTAGATCTTCCCTCATCTATCCCTGAACATTGATTTGAGATAAGTTGGAAGAAATTGAATAAGCCATAAAATGTTTTAAAAATGGGGAAAATGATATTACACTAAGATAGTGAAATATATGGGACAAAGAACTTAAAATATAATGGTGAGGATTTAGGATCTCACCTATATCTTCCTAATGGATCCAATTACAAGAAATCCAGAGTCGTTATGGAGGAGTTATCTCAAAAACTATGATGGAGGAGGAGGAGCTTCGTTCATGGGAGGAGAGACGCCATTCACTATAGAAAATAGGGATAAGAAGAAGAAATGGGTTAAATGATTAAAGATGGATAATTTAGTAATTTCACATTAAAAAACAAGGGATCATGGTTTGTCCACATATTTTGACTAACTATGCACTAATGGTGCACCATGATCTACTACAAAGGGGCACCCAACATGGTTAGGTGCACAGTTTGGATAACTGTGTGAAAACATTGGAAACCCACTCTATACCAAACCTCTTCCACACAGCACGACCCTACACATGGGGTCACATAATTGAAAACAAAATGTGTGGCCCCTGGGTCTCCATTATCTACAGCCATAGGGTTTTTGAAAACTGTGAGGCTGGGTTTCATGGTTTCTACTAATCGTGTGGCTCAATTTTTTTTTTAATTTTTGGGGTTCCGGGCTCCGAATGAGCCCCAAACACACCCAAGATCTCCTTAACTTCATTAGGAATAATTATTAGGGAAAAAATATTTTATATAAAAAATAATCTGTAACTTCTATAAAATCTGGGACATTACAACCTCCCCTCCTTAAGAAAACTCATCCCCAATTTTCCTTTCCGAGGGTGGTAAAACATCATCAGAGAAGAGTTCCACTTACTTTACATGTACATAAGTCTCCCTCTCATAGGTATCATTCTATACGTGTATGTTATTCCATATCACTTGGACCATAGGAACATACCTGCCTCAAAGATCCTTTATGCACTAATTGATATTACATATCAGATGCTCCTCGAAGGACACATCCGCTACGATCTCAATATCCTTGGGGTCAAAAAAATGAGATAGGTGGTCATGATACTATCCAAGATGAGATATGTGGAAGATGTCATACATGGAATAATACCTCAAAGGTAATAACAAATAATATGATATTGACCCAAATCTCTCCACTATCTCAAAAGGCCCGAAATATCGAGGTGATTACTTTCCCTATCTCTGAATTTTTTTGTAATCCAATCAAGGTGATACACATAAAAAGACCTAATGTCCCACCTTGAACTCTAGAGTTCTAATATGATTATCAGTATAAGCCTTTTTTCTAGATTGAGCTATATCCATACACTTCTAAATCAAATGGACTTTATTTGAAGTCTCATAAATAAGACAAGAACCCAGTAAGGCTACCTCACCTACCTCTAACCAGCACAAAGGTGAACAGAATGACCAACCTTAAAGGGCATCATAATGATCCATCTGAATTATTGTTTGAAATATATTGTTTTAGGAAAACTAAACTATAGGTATATGCTTTTCCCATGAACCTCAAAAATCAATAATTCATACTTGAAGCATATCCTCTAATACTCGTATCTTCTTCTCTTACTGCCCATTAGTATGAGGGTGATATGTTGTACTCAAGAGAACCAATGAACCAAGTACCCTTTGTAACAGTTTATAGAATCATGATTTAAAACAGATGTCTTGGTTAGATAAGATATAATGGGTAATACTATGAAGTTGAACTATCTCCCATATAAAATACTTACTATCTCATAAAAAAAACTCTCGGATCAGTATAAAGTGTGCGACCTTGGTAAAACTGACGACAATCACTCATACCACATATCTTCCTAAAGGGGATATAGACAGGCCCATAAAAAATCCATTACAACATCATTTCATTTCTACTCAATAATGGAGAGAGGATGTAGGAGTACAATAGGTTTCTAGTGCTCTGCCTTTACCCACTGATAGCTGGATCACCATGTGATGATGCCTTATATCTTCATCTTCATACCTAGAAAGCAATAATGATAATGAATGTCTTGGTACATCTTGGTAAAGACATGATGAAGTGCCTAAAAAGACATGTGAGATTATCACATTATATCTTCCTGTATATTATAAGGCACCCAAACATGCCCATGTAAGAGTAAGGTCTCATTATCATCAACAAACCAACCATGTGGTGGGTTTTCACTTTTTATTCTCTCCTTCATGACCAAACCCTCATAATTAGATAACTGCCCCATCCGAACCTGCTCTAGAAGGGAGGATGTCACTTCCAGAGCTGCTAATACTGGTTTCCCATGCTATTCATGAACTTAAATATGCATCCCAAAGAATAAAACCATCAACTTTGACTCACTAAAGGACACCTTGTTGACTTGTATCTGAGTCTTCCATCTTAAGTCATCAACTATGAAATTTCACTTACTATGTGTGTAAGCTAGATCAATGTAGAAGGATTACAGGTATTCCACCCACATTCACTATCTAAGATTAATGTCTTGCTATATGGAGATATATTTGATACTTTTATGATCCATGTAAATAATGAACCTCTCAACTAAAAGATAGTGCCTCCAATATCGCAAAGCATAAACCACAATAGATAGATCAAGGTCATGTGAAGGGAAATCCCACTCGAGAGGTCTTAGCTGGTGAGACCCAAATTATATAACCCAATATACTTATATTAGAGCTCATCCTAGACCAATTACCAAAGAATCATAGTAAACAGTATAGTTTCTTCCCAGAATAGGCAGAATCATGATCGATGTTGAAGTTAGTCTTCCCTTTAACTCCTGAAATGTTGCCTCAAAATATTTGGTCCAATTGAATTTCATACCCTTATTGGTCAATCCCATAAGTGGTGATTCTAGGAATGAGAATTCCTAGATTCATCACCTATAATATTTATCCATCCCTAAGAAGGTGTGCATATCAAACACATTCTTGTGATACTCCCAGGAAACCATGATGATCACCTTATATGGGTCAAGAGATACACATACCTCAGATATAATATGACCCAATAAGTTAAACTTTCTGATCCAAAAGTGGAATTTACTGATCTTCTCATATAGATGGTGCTCCATTATTGTATTCATCATGATATCAATATTATTGGCATCATCGTTTATGGTGCATGAATACACTAATATTTCATATACAAATACTATTGAAAAGGAATCAAGAAATGGATGGAAAAACCAATCCATCAGAGCCATGAAGTCTTTTGGTGCACTAATAAGACCAAACTGCATAACTAGATACTCATACAAGTCATACCTTTTTTGGAATGTTGTACATGGTATGTATGATTACCTCAATCACACCTGATTGTCACGTGATCTAAAATCAATCATAGAGAAAACTATCACTCCTCAGAGCTGGTTGAAGAGGTTCTCTATACGAGGGATTGGATACCGATTCTTCACCATAATCTGGTTTAGTTGGATGTAATCCATGAAAAACTTAAGGGTAACATCCTCCTTCTTGGAAAAAAAGACAAGTGAACCCCATGGTGAGGTGTTGTGTGAGATAAAACCCTTATCCACTATATCTTCATGATAGTTCTTGAGTTCTTAGAGATCTATATGTTCCATCCTATATTGAGGAATTAACATAGGTGGAACACATGGTATAAGCTTGATGGTGAACACAACCTCTCTATCTAGTGGTAAGATGGAGAAATTTTTAGGGAAGATGTCCCTACAATGATCCACCATAGGAAGGAATTCCACAAGCTGCATTCCCCGATTTCTCATAAAGAGACTGGCCATTTGGGATATCACTCCAAATATCCTAGTACGCTTGAGTCCAACTCAACTAACCTGGAGATCCTATTCACCCTTATGAATATACATACAACCCACAGGTGATGTGAAAGAAACTATATGGTGAAAAAAATCCACCTGAGCTTTATAAGGCATGAGTTAGTCCATACTGAGAATGATGTCAAGACCACTCATCTTGAGGATGAAGAAACTCTAAAGAAAATTGTACCCACCTATTCCAAGGGGGAACTCCTTACATTGGCGTATACCATCTACTCAAACTCCTAACGGTGTGTCAAAAGTCATAACACCACTGAATTACTCTAATACTTGGCCCATACATCCCATAGTTACAGCAGATAGAAAAGAGTGTGATGAAGCTATATCATACAAGGAGGATACTAAAGTATATGATAAAAGAATAATAAATCTTTCTTTATATGGATAGGAAATCTTCTCCTCTGGTGTAGGTTTTACAACATAGATGTGGTCTGAACCATGGCCTTGAGATGCTACCTGAGTACCCTGAGCGAGTCTAATCAGCTATCGTCGAAACTCTAAGGTTTTACTTACACGGACATGACCACCTTCTTGGACTGAATGATCTGTAGAAGAACAACTTCTAGCCTGATGTGGCATCATTGATCCTACACCCAAAGATGGAATTAGAACAAAACCCCACTCACTTAGCCCTAGAGGAAAATACTAAAAAAATGTTGGAGGTGACCCATCCTACCGCAAGCCCGACACTCGATTCAGTTCCTCAAACATTGGGGGTTTTATGGTCTAGACTACCGCACTGATGAAACTCCACATTACTATAATTTTGTGTCACCTAGCTAGTGGTTCCTCTAGGTGTAACCTCAAAATGTCATTTCCTACTACTAGATAAACCACTTCTCTTCCTAGAAGCTGAACTACCCTGTTTCATGTCATCTAATTCCCTCAGGTTACACTCAATGATGAGAGCATGTTTTACTATCTCTAAAATGGTGGTTAGATGAAATATGTTCACCTAAAAGAGGATAGCATATGCAATCCCATCTTTGAATCACCTCATAGCAGTCATCTCTTCACCAGACAAGGTTGGTGAAAAACATCACAGCTCAGTGAAGCGAGATGAGTATTCCATTAATAACATGTCACCTTGTTGAAGGAGCATGAATTCCCAAGAGGATTCATCTTACTAGGATGGGGTAATATCTAACACCACCTCCACCTCTCAGATCGTCAATTCCCTAAAGTATTCATGAAACATCGACAATAGATACAAGAAACCCTAGCCCACTGGGATCGGGGAATTTATATCTCAATCACCATCCCTAAGTTCATCATCCCCTAAGAGAGTCCTGGAGAAATAAATAATGATTCCTGATCAACCCCACCCCACTTGTCTAGGGGAAATTATATCTTCTCATCCATGCTAGGAGTACTCAAATCACCGACTGAAGTCATTAGATCCTTATCAATAGGACCAATCAATGCTAATTTAAGTTACAAATGAACCCAATCCCACAGAGCTGGGGGAATTTTAATATTCATAATCACCACAATGAGAACCAGTATTCTCCTAGTTGGGAAGGAACAATCAATGTTCGGCATCCCACATGTTCCTCCCACCACAAGACAAACCTCTGATCGTCAAGGCCCATTTAATAATCATGAATGAAAACTCCCTCAAGGTCAAAATTCATAAACCAAGATGGGAAGAATTTATGGTGAAGGTGATCATACCTCACCAAGGTCGTAATCCAAAATAGACCAAATGGACAAGGGTTTACATAAACTCCCTAAAAAAGACAGTGTAGAATCATCATGTTGCATCAAGAGTAATGGAACAACCCCCATTTCTTGATATTCTATTATAAAATTTGTCATTGTAAACATGGTATACATTGTGAATCAAGACAAAAATGTAGTGTCCCACAACACGGAGAACCCACCTTAGGAGGAGTGTGATTTGGATGCACCAAATGAGGTTGCACAAACTCTAAACCAAAGAAGGCTCCAAAACATGACACCTCCTAATACTGAGTTTCCACCTCCATGGTGGAACACTACCAAAGAAAAAGGAAAAGGTGAAGATACATCCCAATCACCATCCAGAAGAGTTGAGGTTTTTTTCATAGAGGAATAGTTGTCACAATATGAGAGAAAAATACAAACTCTAGAACAACTCAATGAAGAGTTAATCAAGGGAAATATTTCCAATGGGCATATTCTTCAGAAAGAGATGAATATTATACCTCTCATAGCTGATCCACAAGCGAGAGAAATATCTGAGCATCATACTAGATCCAGATCTAGGAAGAATATCCACATAAATGATGAAGTCAAAAAGGATAATGAATTCCCTTCATTGTGGAGATATCCTCTCCCTCCTTAGGGAAATGATTCAGTCTTGGGAATAATCAATAATTAGTGGGATAAAAATGTGGACCCAACTCATCAGCACCCAATCACTCCATATAGATGGGTGATGGCTCAGAAAACAGTCCCCCCAAAGTTACTTAACATCATTGAGTACCTAGTTACTTGAATTGAAGCCATGGAAGGGATAACCACACCTATGAAGCCTGAGATAAATACATATCCCAAATGGGTGGATGTCACCATTCCTATACATAATTTTTTCAATCCTACCATCTCCACTTTTGACGGTGCAGACAACCATGAACAACATTTCGCACGCTTCATATCCTGATGTGGACTGATTATGGGCCCTCAAGATCAATAGAAGGAAACAAAATGGAGGTGTTTAGTACAGACTCTATCAGGTCCAACCTTTGTATGGTATAATAGTCTTCTAGAATGATCTGTTGTAGGATTATATGATCATCATCATCAGCTACTTTATCAGTTTCGCTCTACACTGAGGAAAATGATGATCATTGACCTGAAAAACATCAAGAACCGAGAAAATGATAGGGTGTATAACATTAAATCTATATGGAAAGGTTTAACATATTCACTCAACATCTATCTCTCATAGGTGAAACTGGTGGAAGTCTATGATGAAAATATCTAAGATGAGTTTTAGACACCTCTAATCCTAATGAATTATCTAGGTAGGTTATGTGAGTTCGCATAAACAAAACAAAATATTTAAGAGGCTATTCAATAAACCCAATCCAAAACTTGACTCATTCCAACATCACAGGGGAAAAGGGTAGGAAAAGAAGAAGATGCGGCAATCAATATCAACCTAGAGGTGGTGCCTATCCAAGCCCCCAATCAGGTCCCCAAATGCCCAACACCTCTTGTCGAGTAGAAAAAACCACAAAATCTACCTCGTTCATAAACATAGAGAAATCATGGTCTCTCGATATTTGAGGAATAGATGAATAAATTATACTCCTTATAAAATTAAGAATTACCCTATTATTTCGTCGTAGACATGGAAAATAACAAGCTCATGCTGCCACAACTCAGAAAGCGTGATGAGGTCAACCTCACTAACTATCCCGAATACTTCACTTTCCATAGAAGGTTGGGTCATAATATCCAAGACAGATTCATATTCAAGTATTTACTTCAATTAATGATCAATTATAGATAAGTGGGTTTAAATAACTCTTTATAAAAGGTGTCCTGCATAACCACTTCCCAGTGAGAAGAAAAAGATGATTGGTAGAATTTTCTGGTAATGCATGCGTGGAAGTTCAACAACTAGATGAATCAAAAAACAGTTGACCAAGATCATACCACCCTGAGAGCATAGCTGCAGAGAACCACAATAGCTCCACCACCCAAGGAGTTGACATCAAATATTCCTCCCAACAGTGGGAATAGAAATTAGAATCAGGAAGAAAGAGAATATGAAGAGTCATATTCTTCTCTAATGAAATCCCTAACTCTTGAATATTTCTTCCCTACAACATCTATAGCATGTAAACCTCCCCACCAAATGGAATTCTCATCAGATGAAGAGCTCATCTTCAGTTATTTCCATGTGATACACTTGTAATAACCCTTCACTGATGATGAATATTCCCCCAAATATGGATTCCCCACACATAACCAGTGAACGAGAGGCCACATACAATGGAACGAAGGATACAAGGGACAATGAAGATGTGGTTGGGACCAATATTCTGATCATTTCTCCATAGAATACATATATGTAGATGATACTCATGGGAAAACACTATAGTAGGACCAAAAAAGGTAGGGTGGTGCCCTATATCCCTACAACAGTCATCCACACCCAATTATCTTATATGAATTCCTATAAAGGGTTCAATTCTTCGATCAACCCTGGAAATGGGGAAATCCAAAATGACATGTACCACTAGAAATAGACATTACCTCAACCTCTACACAATAACTAGGCTTGTCCCCCTAAAAGGCCTCATCTCCTAAACTGCATTCACAATAGAAACCCCATATCAAGAAGTGTTGACCTTTGGAACAAAAATAAAACATTATGAAATAGATATAAATTATCCTGTCCATGATATCAATCCTTTTTGTGCTCCGTCTCTCAAAAGAACTCAGGGAGGAACTTTTTGAATCCTTCTACAGACCAAAGTAATTTCATATTTAAGTAACTACAACCAAGATTTATTGAGTGGATACCATGTAATAGGAATGCCATGTCACCATCTCATTCAATGACTAGGATCAAGAAGAGGTCATCCAAGGGCACATCAGGCCCCTATATGTTTTAGGGAGACTCAATAATTTCAACATCTAGATGGATCTGATTGATAATAAATATGGGATCTACCTCACCCTGGATTAAACCGTCCAACATTTTGGATATAGAAAATGGGATTTTTATCCCTAAAATATTACCATTAAAGGGTATGATAAGCATTATAAAATACCTCATGGGAAGATCAAGATCGAAGCTCTGTTGGGGGATCTTACACCAGACACTGAGTTTATGGTTATCTAGTAAGACACTACATATAATATCCTTGGAAGTCCTTGGATCCAAATCCATTTAGAGCTACCCTAAACATTCCATCAGTGCCTGAAGTACCCCATCAATTTAAAGGTAGACATACTATATGGTGAAAATTCCCTCTTTGATACTTGTAGAGACACATATGCTGAAAAATATTTCAATAAAATGGAAGGAAAACAACCAATGGAGAATGATGATAGACAAGTTGAAGCCCCAAATGTCTTGGGAACAACCCCTAAAAATTTCTGGAGTATTCTCCAAAGCATCTATGTGCTTCCTATAAATCTAGTCGAGGTTATAGACCCGACCCCATTGGTCTAGTACCCTTCTATCCCCAATGAATGTGTAAAATAAAATCATCTCTGAAATCTCTCTAGAAAGACTCAGGTGGTAGGGGATAATAATGTCTCTTCTCATGGCCCCCCTCACCCTGATAGTGATGGAGAAGCCCCCATATTTCCATCTTCATTTGAATATGTCTCCATAGACTCATAATTGGGGAATGATAAGGATGGCCTTAGGAATGCCCCTACCTTATTCAAGGAAGGTGTATCCTCCACCATTTTTGAGATAAGGAAATTAAATATGAGAATATAAGAATAACCATGACCTACACTGATTCATGTCTTCATTCCCCTCAAAGAGAAAGATATGTATATTTCATTTCTAAAGCAGCACTGAAATGTGTTCTCTTGGAACTACATAGAAATTACCAGACTGAATCAAGATGTTTCTATACACCATCTGAGACTAAACGATGAGAATCAGGGCTTCAGGTAGGTATCCAAAATTATTCAACCCTCTCATACCACCAATTTAGAGGTGGAGGTTGAAAAATTGATCAAATAAAACTTTATTTGAGAATTGTGATACCCAAGATGGACTGAAAACATCATCCTTGTCATGAAAAAGAATGGAAAGATTAGGGTATGCATTGATTTTAGAGACCTTACATGGCATTGTGCAAAGGAAAATTTTCCATTGATGATCATAGAACTATTGATTGATGAAACTACTAGATTACAAGCCCTTTTTTCATGGATGGGTACTCAGGGTACAATCAGATAAATACCCCCCAAAGATGAAGAAACCACCACCATCAAAGCACCTCATGAGATCTTCTACTATCAGGTAATTCCCTTTGTCTTGAAGAATGATAGAACCACTTAATAACAAACTATGAATCACATCTTTAATACTTTATTGGGAAATATTTCTGAATATCATGTTGATGACCTGGTGCTCAAATCTGTACAACGATGTGATCACTTTACAGATCTCCAAACAGTCCTGGATAAGTTTTGATAACACAGTCTGAAGATGAATGTACTAAAATGTTCTTTTGGGTAACATTAGGGAATTTCCTAGGATTTGTGGTGCACCATCATGACATTGAGGTCAATCCAAAAATTACTAGTGCTATTATAGTAATGTCACCCCCAGAAATCCCAAGGAATTGAGGGGTATCCAAGTGCACCTCACATATATTCAATGATTCATATCCAACATGGCCAATGAAGACCTCCCCTTTACTAGGATTATAAAGAAGGGAATCACCTATCAGTGGGTCGATGACTTCCATGAATCCTTCGAAAATCTCAAGCAATATCTCCTTCACCCACAGGTTCTGATGCCTCTGGTGGAAGGGAGGCCACTCATATTATATATTTCCACCATGGAACACTCACTATGCACCCTAATCACATAGAAAAATGATGTAGGGATCAATAATAGTATCTACTTCCTCATCAGGACTATGGTAGGTACCGAGGATTGATACTATAATGTTGAGAAGAACTTTCTTGTATTCGTATTCTAACTTAAAAAGATTAGTCATTAATTATAGAACTATAAATTCTATCTGGTCTCTAATATCAATCTGCTTGAGTAGATCCTTGGACTTCCTATGATAACTAGTCACATGGCCTAATGGGAGGTCATTCTTCAGCAATACAACATTCAGTTCATATCATAGAAATTCGTGAAAAGGAAATCACTAACTGATTTCCTTACAACACATCCTACCCTAGAAAATGCATTGTTAGACACTAAGCTTCCAGATGAGGAGGTATTCTATACCCATGACACTACCCACACATGGGAGATGTATTTTGATAGAGACTCCTAAAAACATGTCGATAAAAGAATGGAAAACCCAAAACTCAATTAGGTTGTCTTAGGGATTGTATTTTTCTCTCCTAAAAAATTCGCTTTCTGTACTATTTTGCACAATTTGAAGGATTCAAGAATAACGAGGCAAAGTACCTAACCCTCATAGATAGGTTAGAACTAGAATTACAATTGAAAATAGAATACCTAAATATCAAAGGGGACTTGAAGCTAGTGAAAAAGTAGATAAATGGTGAATATTCCATAAAAAAGAAAGAACTTTTCCCTCTCATTGGCTACGTCAAGGGACTGATGGTAGAATTACCTTTTTAACTAAAATTGAATCATGTTCCCTGATCATTGAATGCTCATTCCGATGCATTGTCCAATGCACTCATAGTCCTGATATACCTTAATCAAGAAGAAGCAATCTTCCATATCACACATTGAATAAATGTCTCAATGATTGTTAGTTGTGATATGGAAGAAATCAGTAAGGTCAACACTTCCCATATCATGGTGAAATCATGTCCACCCCTAGATGGATGGATTTTATAATAGATTATCTCTAAAATGGGAATCTCCAAACAAATAGAGCCATAAGGGAATAGATTCGGAACTGTGTAGTGAATTTCACCCTACAGAATGGTCAAAATGAGAAAAAATCCCTCTACAAGAATGGATTTGATGGAATCCTCCTCAGGTGCATAGTATAAGGAGAGATTTCCATCATCATGGAGGAATTCCATGTGGGATCTTGGGGTGCTCATAAATCCGGGACTAGGATACTAGGATCTCCCACCAAATTGGGAGGTTGGGATATTAGTGTAAAACCATGATACATGACTATGTAGGATTCACTATGAAATTTCATGCATTCCATATTTATGAAAACTCCATCCATAAACCCTCATAATTTCTACATACAACTAAATATTCCTAGCCATTTTCCATTTGGGGATGAATGTTGTGGAAACATATCCCCTAGACACATCCCAACAGTTCATGTATATCTTTACTACTACCAACTTATTTTCAAAATAGACTGAGGAATTACCTCTCAGGTAAGTCGGTATGAATAACATCATCAAGTTCCTAAAGTCCCATATTATTACCAGGTTCGGGGCCCCTTACACAATATTGATGGACAATGGAACCTACTTCTATTCTACAGTGCTGAAAAAACTCTACCAGGAGTGCAACATCGAGTCCAATCACTCATATCTCCATCATGGAGTGAGAAATGGATAGATAGAGGCCTTTAATAAGACTCTATCAAATATACTCTAGAAGATGGTGAATAAGGATAAGATGTATTGTCCATACAAACTCCTCTATGCTTTATGGGCCTATCGTACCACCACACGTACTGCTACCCAAGAAACAACATACTCATTGGTGTATGATACTAAGGTAGTATTACCCATATAAGTCTAGATTCCCTCTCTCCTAATACCCATTTTTGGAAAGCTCTTTGAGGACTAGAAATAAAAAAAAGTGACTTGATGAATTAGAGTGGGTTTGTGAGAATAGTTTGCACAAACTCCATAACCTTGAATTCCATTATAATCTTATTGAACCAACCTTAAATAAAAAGGTTATCCTATACTCATTCATCAAAGGGGAACTATTTTTGGGTCTTATGACCCCAATGATATAAGGAAAGAAGCCCTCAAATATATAACCCAAGTGGGAGGGACCTTACATAACACATAAGGTCTATCACAATAGGGATTACTTGTTGGCTATGATGGATGGGGAGCGTGTCTCACCCCACAATAATGCAATGTTTCTTAAGAAATAATTTGTATAGAAATCATCACATGGGAATCCACATCAGTGTAAGTCCCACCATTTATCCTGGTGACATGATGTTTAACTATACCAGTTCATCAGGACCACATGACAATAAACATTATGGACAAGTCCTTCCCGAATAACATTAAATTTCATGGATCCATAATATTCATTTCCTTTCACATTAGGTGATCCATGTCCTTATCTTATGATGTTAAACTACATGAAATATGTCCTTTCTTCATGAAATTAAACAGAGCGGCTTTCTTAGAACTAAGTATGGCTTGATTCTCATTATAATGAGATATATAGGGAAACCTTGATCCGGTATCTTAGCAAAACCACAAAAAATGTAAAATTCCCTTATCCTAATTTTAAATTCCTCTTCATGGTGAGAAAATCCATTTTCATTCCTTGTTTCTCACACTGAGCATAGATCACATGGTCTTAGGAGTTCTGACAAGGGATTGCCTACATGAAAAAAGTATAACAACTTTCAATTGGCTCATGTTGGTCCTGAATTCATGCCCTTAGAAGGAATACCATAACACCCCAAACATTTTATGGTATGTTTCTCTTAAATACACTCTATTCATTAGGTAGCATATATTTCATGAATCACTGAGCCTATATGGAATAAAACATGGTTTCTTATAGGAGATATCCATAACTTAGCCACTAAACTTAAATTTAGCAGCTCTGTGATTTGAATTTTAAAAATCTGGTATACACGGTTGTGTTCAAGATGTTTTTCAGAGTCTAATAAAACAAAATAATTTTTGGTTATTAGTAACCTACCTTAATGAATAGTAACATACCCTTATGAATAGTGATATAAACCTAATGAATAGTAACATCCCCTATGGTGGTATAAAAATAATATTCAAGTTGGAAGTACGATATACCTATATTTTAGAATGAGTTAACGAATGTTTTAAAACTGGTTTTGATAATAAATTATTATTTTAATTCAATATTAAAATAATCATATTTAGAAAATTATTTTGGAAAAATGGACTTCATTTTTGTATTCTACACATCAAAAAATGGTTAGGGTGAATTTTTGAGATTTTTATGAAATACTTGAATTTTTGATGAATAGTAGAATCTGATAATATACAATAAATGCTAAATAATGAATTAATTGAGTCATCGATGATTCTCTTCTGATGTAAGCTCACTTGGTTCTAATTTACATGACCCATTTACTATTCATGGTCATGGAATACTCACTATTGGTTGTATTTAGGGGAAATAATAAATTAATGAGTTTTATATTAAGAAATCCCCTCTCTCCACCACTATAAAAACCCCCTCTCACCCCCTTCCATTCACTCCTCTCAAGCCTTTCACCTTCTCCAAATTCTTTCCCAATACCTTCCCAACCTACTACCCCACGTCCAGCAAGCTTTGGTCTCATAAAAAGACCAAAAACTCTCCCTTTAAGAGGTTCTCAAAGGAGGAAGTCTCAAGAGGCAAACTCCTCTTTCAAACCCCTTCTTTTCTTTTAAGTTCTTTTATTTTTGTTTCTTTTATCACCTCCCTTCACCAAAATAGTATGAAAAATCTAGTAACATACATGTACTAGAATTTTTTCATGATAATGGCATATATTCCATTATCTTCTCTCCTTTCCCCACTTTTATTTGAAAGAAATGAAAGCACCGTTTGAGATGTGCTAATTTAGCACATTCAAGGACAACAGTTTAACGATTTCTATTATAATCATTAATTCTGGTCAGGAAACCATTTGTATTATGTTTTAACCAAATTATTATGTAATATATCCTATTTTTAGTTCTGTAATACTTTTTTACAAATGGTATTAATTTATTAAGAAAAACATGTTCATCGTAATCAAACCCACCGATTAACCAAATCAGTTATCACTAAAGTCATATATATATAAAAATTCTACTTCAATCTAAGTAACCCGAATTAAATTTAAAACCATGTAATCTCTTGGATGTTCACTAATAGTGTACAAATTCATTTCTGGAAAACCGCATCCATCTTATATATTTATCTGAACTTGAATATAAGTGAATCAATCATTTAAATACAAGTAAACAAATGAGCCCGAACAATGAAATTGAACCTTATAACCAATAAAAAAGGCCTAGAATGAACTAAAAAGGATTATAATAAATAATTTACAAATATTATAGGTTCTAAAATTATGAATTAATAATCCTAATTTGTTTATTCAGGTTTTTAATAACAAGTCAAGAACACCTTCAAGCATAAGGTAAGGGATCCTCTCTCTCACTTTTATTCAAGAATCCACCCTATCTTGTGTGCTTTTTTTTAATTTCTAATGATGGGGTATGTTTCCTCATCTACCCCATACCTACCTTATGATATATAAATCATGGTATAACCTTTTATCTCTCATTAAGCCCTCGCAATAACACTCGTTACCATGCCGAAATGTTTGTAAGGGGTTTTTCTCATCTCACTTTCAATTCTGTGGGATCTCCATTGTTCACCTCTTATTTATTATATGTGATATAGGTGTACAACAATTTGACATATTTTATCATTTTTCTCATTATATTATTTGTATTCTGTGACTATTTTGGTGGTTATTAACTCTTTTTTATACGAATCAATTGAAAACAACATGGTAACGAGCTTTGTACCAATTTTCACTTCGTTGTGACCTGCTTTGTAATTGTGAACCTACTCTTTCTTATGTGGTGTAACTACTCCCCATTTTATATTACATTTAAATTTAAATTATATTCCATTTAAATATCCATATTCTCATATCATGGATATTATTATTTTCTAAGTTGTATACCATTTTACATACGGTATTTATTTTGAATGTTGTTTTGACTATGGAAATATTGATGAATCTGTATCCTCTATTCTATACGGATAATGTAAATACATATTGATATTGTATTGAAACTATTTATAAATAATTATTGGATTTAGAGGTGGGTGGGGCCCACTACAGCCCCTTGATGCATCAGTAGGTCTCATGAGACAAAACAGTTTGGCGATAGACCCTTCGAGTTTGTTTCCAAAAATCAGATGGGTTTCTACCCTAGAACTAAACCGTTTTTATGGTATTATGGTTCATGTTCCAGATAAATTACTCCCAATTAATAATTATTCTCTTTATTAATTATCAGTTATTATTACAATCCATTAAGTTTTCACTATGACAAAATCTATGGATTCAGTTTCATTCTCAGTTTATTAATGACATTAGTTGTTCATTTATTCACTATGCCATTTTGATTATGTCAGATTGATTATGAATCACTTATTATTTTACTCATGCTTCCACTATTTGTAACAATTACTGAGCATTTGAGATCACCCCTTTCATTGTCTACTTTCAACAGGTGATTAAGAGATGATATTTTATTGAGTTCTTGGGGATGTCATTTTTAGTTTTTGTTATGTATTGTACTTTGTAACCTTTTCCAATGTAATTTGAGTTTCATCTATGTATCTAGTTTCTTCAAGAATACTAAACTAATCGTTCCTTCGGGATTTTCATTCCTTCTAACCATGCCAATATCACAAGTAATGCACCGGCTCTTGTCTAGAGGGGTCGGGGTGTTACAAATACCAAGAGTCCTCACTACATGATGTTAAACTGCACAATTTATGTTCCTTGCATGAAATAAAACTACACACTCTTGTGGACCTCACCCTAGAGGACTACTATACTTGGTTTTGGTCTTCTACCAAACCTCCATCCTGGAGAACTATGCGTGGTTTGATTCTCATTTTCATGAGGTATGTAGAGACACCCAAACATCCTCCCTTGGACCTAGACACAACATATCCATTTGTTCACATCGGTCCATCTTCATCCCTGCCTCATGATGTTAAACTATACAGTTCCTTAAGAACTATGTGTGGATAGATTCCTATAATAACAAGATACATAGTGATTCCATGATCTCTAATCCTAGTCCCAACTACAACGATTAATGGAAACAATTCCAACCTCTACGTATGGGTTAGACCTGCATGGAGTATTTTCTATTCAATAACTACATGTGACTTGATTCCTAGCTATATAGGATACATAGTGACATCTGACTCATCAATCCTAGGCCCAGTCGCAATAAGAAAGTATAAATACCCCTCTCTTTATATGGTTTAAACATACATAAGGAGACTTCATTTAGAACAATATGTGGCTTGATTATCACCCTCATGAGATATGTAGTTATACATGGAATTCCACCTTTAGACCCAACCACAAAATTTCCACGCTTTCACATCAGTTCATCTTCTTCCTCAGCGCATGACATTAAACTGCATGGGATTTCAAGAAATACATATGGATTTATTCTTATTGATATAGGATATGTAGTGACACCCAAATATCTACCCATGGGTCCAGTCACTATATCCCTCTTCATGTAGGTTCTCACTTCCTTACATCATGATGCTAAAATTCATGGAAAACATCCTTACCATATGATGCTAAAATGAAAGTCAAACATCCTAGCCACATGACATTAAAATCTCACAAAATAATAATAATTACCTCATGAAGTTAAATTTCATAGAAAATTCCCTTACCACATGATGTTAAACTACATGGAGTATGTACATACCACAAGACATTAAAATTCATGGAGGTCATCACCCATTATAATTCCTTATCAAAGGACCACAAGAGCCTTACCCTATCCAAACCGAGTATGGGGTGCTTCCTCCAAATTTTAGGCACCTCAATACATATGTCACACTTCATATCTTGAGCACATTGGGTCACTAAAACCATTTTTGGAACTTGGAAAGGAAAATAGATCTCTCTACTTCTCTATGATACTAAGGAAGAATAGCTCAAACCCACCAACTAGAGACACCTTGGCCTAGTATAAAGGGATTTATAATCCTTGTGAGCCTAACATCCATGTAGAGGAACCCAACACCTTAGTTTATTTTGGGCCATCCCTAGTATTATTGTCCCATTTCTTTACTCATGACCTGAGGACCTCAAGATGTGATTTACAATTTCTTCATTCCCTAATCAGAAGGATGATGGGGTTCTCTTAATCATGGATGTCCTAATGAGGCTGTTGTATACTATCCAAGAGGGCTCGACACCCTTGATATTATGTCACCATGTTTTTTTACCATTTCTCAATGTTAGAATATGAAACTCTATTCCCAGACCTTTGATGGACCACACCTCATGATTTTAAACCATAGAGTGTAGGGATCGAGCTTCATAATTTAAGAGATATATTATCTAGGGTGATATAACCATTCCTGGATAGCCCTCCTATATACCCAACTTCATCATATTAATGTTTGAGTCTTAAAAAATCTTTCATGGCCCTTGGAAAGGAAAATAGATCTCTTGGTTAAACCATGATATTTATACATAAGGGCTTAGACCCACCAACCAGAACAATATGTCTACCTTATCCCATATTCACTAACTCAAATTGTTGGGTTAGTATTTATATCACCCATATTCCAACTATCCATATGGGCCTACATACCCAAATATTTCTCCCTAAACACATATTACCTCCATAAATCTTCCATATCCCTTGGAAAAGATACCCAGCTTTAAGAGACCTTTTTCTTGAATATGCATGTATGAATATGGATCCTGAATATGCGCCTATGGTTGTCAACCAAATTTTTCACTTAAATAAAGGGATTTCTGATCCTCATGATCCTTGAAAATACCAAAGTAAAACCCAACACCTCAGTGTGTTTTGGACCATTCCTGACATGTCTACACCATATACCATGATCATACATCAAAGGTCTAATCTAGAGGACCTAAAACCACAACACATCATGGTCCAAGGTAGAAGACCCTAAACTACATCACGTCATAGGTCTGAGTTAGAAGACCCTAAAATACACAACATCAAAGGTTCACTCTATAGGATCCCAAACTAAAACACATCAAAGGTCTGAGCAAGAAAACCCTAAACTACAATGCATCACAGGTCCGAGATAAAAGATCCTAAACTAAAGAAATATCAGGTCTAATCTAAAGGACCCAAAACAATAGAAAAATAAAAACATATCCAACAAGAGCTTGTAAGGCCCACCATATAGCCTTAGATGAACTCAATCTATGCTTACCTGGCCTATCATGTTTGAAATAATTAAGAAAAAACTCCCTAAAGGACATATATTATACCTAAATATCCTTCTAAAGTTTAGGTGATCTAAAGATAATGATAATAGGAATAGATACATTAGTAATGAATATCATGTTAGTGGGAATTCATGAGAAATTCTCAATGAATAATCTGTTATGATTTTAAATATTCATATCCATACATTTAAGTTTTCTTGGTATTATGGAAAGGATGGGTATCATTGGTGATTCACATAATATAATATCAACAAAAATTCATGAACATCATAAACAAAAGGGAAACTGGATGTCACATATAAAGTTCAACAAACATGTTCATTTATAGTGTGTAAAAAGGAGGAGGAATCTACACATTTTGGAGTATCTCCAAAGCCTCATAATAAATGAAATGCATTACAAAGGATGAGCTATTATAAAAGTTGATTGGTTGTGATGGCATAGTTAGAAAGACTCTGGTGGGAAGCATTGATGGAACGTTGGAGTGCTGCTCTTCCAACCTCTTTTACTTCTACCCCATGATGGAGAGTCTCGAACAAAGTAGTCAACTCTTAAAACCTCTTCTAAGTAGTAGCCAATAAGGATAACAATGTTGAAAGATAAGACCTAAAAAATCAATGATCTCCTTTTATCTCTATATCTGTGCAGTATAGGCATACATATGAGCTTGCGGTTCATATATAAATTAGAGACCCTGCTCCAATGCCTCTAACTCCCCATTTATCTGCTCAGTGAGAGGATAATCAACTATAAAATCATACAGGTCTCTCTCATTAATGGAAATTTTTTTCTAAGTTTGGATGATTTTCATCCTGATATCATACAATGATTTTTGATCAAAACTATCTATCCTCAAGTTATGAAACAACTGATAGAGGAGATCCCCTTTCCCATGAAATGCTTCCAAGAGAGTATTAGTAATCAAGGCATGAATCAAATTCTATGACAACCTATGTTGCATCTGAGCTTCTATAACCGATGAAGTAGGAACAAAAAGAGGAGGAGTAACCAGTTGAGTTGGTAGGGAATCAATAAAAGAAGCCTCATATTCTCTTCTCTCAACAAACATATCATCCATATCCTGTGATAGAGGGACAATATTCTCAATGGAATCTGACCCACTATCGATGTAATCATAATTGGAAAGAGGTTTATTCCATGATGTCTCTACCAGGTTTTCAATTAGTTACACTGTCACCACAAACATAAGGGTTATAAAAGAAAAAGGCCGATCCATATGATAGAACTACTGTTCTAGCACACTGTTCGAATAAGATTCTACCCAACATGGGAATAGTCCTTGATAACGAAGGTAAAAACATCAGTATACAGAAGTATGATCTTAGCTTCTAAATCTTAATGTTCCAGCATTTTCCAAAAACTAGTGAATGTCCCTTGGATGTCGATCTCCTTTTAAGTCAACCAAGGGAAGAGGGGAGACCCCTTTTTTGTAGCCAAACTGATGGGAGAATAAATAGGGAGTACAAGGCTTGTATATGGTAAGCTCATCCACCCTCACTACAAGAACCCCATCCCAAATAGAGATCATATAAAACCTGTCATCAAGGGAACCACTTCCGTTATTAATAATAAACCCAAACAATGCATGATAGGAGGTAAAATCAAAGCTATCAGATTAGATCCGTATATATTTAACCTCAGTATGGCTTAGGGACATGGCCTCGATCCCCTATATATTCATCAATATGGGATGGTGTAGGGAATTCAGGATCATGGTAGCATCATAACATTCATAATAATGAAAGTGATCCCCTATCTAGAAAAACAAAATCTGGAGATGACCACTGATCATGTAAGGGCTGCTAACATTTTTGAATATGGATAAGGATTTGATAAAGGAATGAAAGGAACGGAATTACCAAATTGATGCACTTTCCTTCCACAAGCCACACTACCATCACCAACATGATGAAAAATATCCTTTAGTGTGCATCCCTTTCTAGAAAAATCCATTTGTTCAAAAGAATAGCTATAAATCCTACTAGCCTAAGGTCTAGAGAGATCTTTGGGATCACTCAGTAACCCCACAAAGTGTAGTTCCTAGCTTCCAATATGGACTAATATGAGCCGACATTGTCTCAAACCTATTGATAAGGGCACCGATGAGGGAGTATGGTAGTTTTTCTGACCCTGCTGCAGTAAAGAAAAATATTGATCCAGTCCTTGAAAGAAATGAGTGAGCGCATCTTTATATCTTTCCTCATTTTTCCTTCACAATGGTAAGAATTTCCTTCTCCAAAATGGGAGTCTATGAGGGATCATCCCAAATGTCCACAATAGGGAGTAACTATTCATATATATCTCTAAGAGGGGGAATCCCACACAGTTTGTATATGTACCATATGCTGATTTCCACCTAACCATAAGACATATTGAATGTGTTAGTTATAGGACACTAACAACTAATCATTTCTCAAATGATATCAAGTTGATGATAGATGATAAATTGAGAGATCCACATGGATTTACAAAGATGAACCCAATATAAATGATCTATAAACTCCAAGTAGCCTTTCTTGACCCAGAAGGGCCAGGACAATTCATCCGGGAAATTACCGCCTGGACAAAGATCCCATTTTGAACTCCAACTACCACATGGGCAGGTCATAGAAGAGCAAAATATAATCGAATATTTCTGAGTGATAGGATGATGAGAAAAAGGTGTCCATATAGACTCAAGGAAGATTTTTCCAATATATAAGAAAACCCCTAGGATTGAACTATAACCAATTGGGTGTCTTTGGAAATTGACATCTGAGCACAGTTGAAAAAAATATGAGACTCAGCAAGATGGAATATAAGAATATGAAGGAGGAATGGTAGTATCATCCAACAAACTGAACCTATAAAAATTAATTCAGAATGATAAGGGATAAATATGAAGTTCATATGATAATAATCTCTTGAAGATATTGTTATCAGTATATACATGATATTGGGGATTGAAATTTCATGTTTTGGAAATCATGAACCTTTGATTGGTTGTAGATGAGAAACCTTGACAAGAACCGAAAGGCATATGAATAAAAGTATGTGGAATATATCATATAAATATAATATAAAATATTATCAAATAAAGAAATAAAAACTAGTGGAATCATTCTCATAAAATAGATCAATAATGGGTTTCCGAATCACACAAGGAGTTCTTGAATCACCTAACCCCCATTGGTCTTATGGGTCTCATAAATCACTCATGAAATCACACAATTGCATGACCCCTTGAGACTCATGATTTCCTGAACTAAACATGGCCACATGAATCACATGACAATCAATCAATCATATGATCATGCCAATAAATCCTGAAAAACCCTCAAGATAATCACAGTCCTCATGGGCAAAGTTCAAGAAATTATTGAAGTATGGTTTGTAGTTAGATCATACTGGTGCCTGAGAAAAGATGGTATTGTAAAGGAGTTCCTATGAAATAGGAATGTGATAAAAGAAAGGCGAGAGCACTCTAAAGGATGTGTACCTTATGAAATTAATGGATCTACTCTCGCTATACATATATGGAATTTTTAGGAATACCAAATTTCACCTGACAAAAAAACATTCACCCAGGACATCGGTTTGAAATACCACTAAACAACCAGAAAAAACATTTACCTTCCTATGGTTTAATCCCTTGTCCCTAAGGAAGTCACTCCGGGGGGGTGGGGGGAATTTATTGACACCCACCAAATGGCATTGGTAAATTCAAAAATCAATTAATACCTGAACATGGGTAATATTTCCCCCAAAAAATACAAAGGAAGGAGAAGGTGGTTGAAGCTCACAGATTGTGAAAGCCTCTAAAATAATCTCAATATTGTGACCATTATAAGGTCACATGAAAGAAACATTTTCAATGAATAGACTAAAATGAATACTATGGATCCCCTTTTGAGAAGTCCTCTATCTTTAGAGATGGCTCTTTGGACAACAATTGGTCATGTAGTGGTAGCCAGATAAAATCCCCCAGGATGCACAGATTGTTAACGAGAAAATTCTTGATAACCCACTAAAAATACTTCAAAAATAGGAGGAAAATATCAAAAAATTTGGATCCTATAATGATCATAAAAATCATACAACACATCACCGATGAGAAGGATGATTGTACTTCACAACATCTAAGAAAACTTGCGAGGCCCCTGATCCTTTATAGAATAAAAACAAGGGAACTAAATGGGAAGAAGTGGGAGCCTCTCACAATCATTGAACATCATGTGACACACACCTGGAGATCCAAAAGACACCACAAGACCCTGGAGGCCTGACCCCATCATCTCATGAAGGCTATTTGTCTTGTTAGAATCATCATGCGAAATTCCTTAGGTATATCTAGGAAACAATGCACTCCACCTTTGGCTCTCTAGGAAAAAATGGACGGGTTTGTACATAAAGTTCTCATTAATCTCACACATGAACATTATTGTTCATGAAACACATTACCAAAAAATAGAGAAATTTTCCTTGACATTACTCATGAAATCTCACATGACTCCCAAACATTGTAAAATAAAACAAAGGAAATAAAAGGGAAGGAGGTGGGAGCCTCTCATGGGCTTAAAACTCATACGACATGCCAAGGAAGTCCATGGTATCATCTTGCGAGAATCCTAGAAAATTCATCCTGAACCCATGAAGGCTTATTGAAAATACGTCCTTGTGTCACGGGAAAGTCCCAAAAAAGTCGTATGAGATCATGCGAAGACCATCTAGAGGTGACCTGATCTCGCGAAGGACTTTGGACATGTCAATATGACAATATAGAAGTAATTCAGAATACTCACATGATTCAATAAGTTCCCATTAATTGTAAATAATCTAATAAAGGAGATGTTGGTAGGAGAGACTCACGATTGTTAAAAATCAAGTGACACCCTTAGAGCGATCCATGATAGAGTCTCATAAACACATGTGGCACTAGAGCCCTTCGCTGACTCCATCCTAGATCCCTATGAGATACAATACACAAAGTGGTGAACAATCAGGGTTGAGAGGCCTATAAACGCTCCAACCCATCATGAAAAAATACAATTTAGGTTCTATGTGGATAGATTAATTCTGAAAACCTTGCACCGACGTTGGAGCGAATTTCTCGAAGTCGTTGATCTTATGGATGGAAGAACTTCCCATTAGGAAAAGGACTGGGGAACCACCGGAAAAATAATAAAACATGAATAATAACTTTTTGTGATCATCATTGACCACACGAAGGACTTATGGTAGGATATTTAAACAACATACAACACATCTTCTTGATCATGCGAGGCTTAAAACAAGCTAACAATAAACAAATATAAGGTATTATAGATACAAAGTTGAAAATAAGAATAATAAATGGGAGAATTAAGATAAATACACATGCACTGATCCTCAAATGCTTCACATGAACCATCCAGGTCATGCAACGATACCAGGGCTTGTGACCTAGATCATACGACACTCCTTAGGCATACTATATGGATCACACAAAGTCTTTTGGACATGTTAAAGAAAGTCATAAGACACTCCTCGATCATATCACCCTAGTCTTGCAAAATCCCCTAGGTATTCCATACAATCCTTGTGATTTTCTCCATACATATCACCTGACTCACACAAAGGCACTAGTTTATGTCAACTGAATCTCACAATAGCACCCAAGCATGTCATCTATCTCTCGCGACGCCCTCTAGGAAATCCACCCATATCTTTCGATTCCCTCCAGACATGTTAGCCATGATATGTTACTCCCTCCAAGAAAAGTCCCATTAACTCTCAGGACACACTCTATATGTGTCAACTAGTTCTTCAATGACACCTGGGCAAGTCAGTTGGATCATGTGACACCCTCTCACTACTAAAAATTTGGGCTATATCCACGGACCTATATCCACGGTTTTATAGGTCCATGGCTATAGCTTTTATATTGCCACGATTAATTTCCATCTCTGTGGCTAAACCAACCAGCGTCGTTTTTTTCCAAATCTGTATCGGGCTCCTCCTCCTCCCCCGATCTGCATCCCTCATCCTCCTCCCCCGATTCACACACCACAAAGCCTCCTCCCGGACGATGTCTCCTCCTCCCTGCAGCCCTCCTCTCCTCCCCTGATTCTCAGCCCTATCACCGCACAACCCTCCTCCCTGATGATGTCTCCTTCTCCCCGCATTCCTCCTCCTCCTCCCCCAGTTTTCAGCCATATCACCGTGCATCCCTCCTCCCCGATGACGTATCCTCCTCCTGACGATCTCCCTGATGATCTCATCGTGCAACCTTCTCTCACAGTGGTGCCCTCCTCCCCATCGAACTCTCCCACAGCGGCGCCCTCCTCCCCGACGACCTCTGCTCAGCGGTCTCACTATTTGCAGGTAGAAGCTTATCGCTCTTCATGCAATTGAGTTCGGGTGTTAGGTTTCTCTTGAGGAACAATTTATAGGGAAAGTAATAGAAGATGGAATTGTGATTCAATCACATTTTATTTATCTAGGTTGTATGCACCGACGGGCCATCAGTATCCCTTGATATTTTTGAATTTCATGGATTAGGTATGATTATAGTTGACCTCCATAGACATTTTGTGCATGAAAAATATTTTTTATTTAGTTAATTACCTCTTATATCTCCTAATATATATGAGCGGGTTCAGGTTGTAGTTACTTTTTATATTATTATTTATTATAACCCTTGGGTTCTTTGGGATACCAGGTTCCTACCCTATGAGAAGGTTGGTTAAGGTATGACTTTTTTCACTGGTTTCATGAAGCATGGGGTTCCGCATGGTTTTGGGTGTGGAATTATCTATGATTTTTAAAGAGGATTGGTCACTATAATCTATGAGATTTGGTGACATTAGTGTGGAATAACGCCTCATTTAAAGAAAAATGGTATTAAAATAGTTTAGTTACTCACCCTATGTGCCAAAAATATTTCTGGTAAAGATAGTGTAGTTATTAGTTGGGTGTACCTTTGTTAGTTAGAGATCTATCTAGGTACCTTAAGATGCATTGATGGTGTCCAGTGAAGAATTTTTCCTCTCTATTATTTATAGTGTTGGTATTCTTTATTGTGGATGAGGAGTTGGTAAGTGTCTTCCCTAAAGGTGTGGGACATTTTTAGGGTGTCCCAATGATGTGGATGAGTGAGAAGATATATTTGTTTCTAGTTTCTCCCTTCTAGGTAGGTTTTCGATCATGTGTGGGAGTTTATTAATAGATTATATCTAATTTTGTGCTTTATTGGGTGGTTTTTAGATATTTTATAGCATTCCATTGATTGTGTGTGAACTTGTGACCATATATTTTTTTTCATTTTCATGGAATTCTTCTATGTATTCTTATACTCACTGCTGGATGGTCCTTGGGCCCCACACTAGGTGTGTATGTGAAGAATATGTATAGGTCGGTGGTATCTATTATGGTGTGAAACCCACCATGTCACTATAGTGTTTTTTATATTATATTATTTTATTCTGGTTTATTTAAAGTTTTTGGGAATTTTTACCCTGAAACATAGAAAATTTAGAATTTGGTTAGGGAACGTAGTTTAAGGTAAACAGTGAAAATACACTTATGTGGAACCAGTTAACCCTTATGTGTAGTTACTTTTTAAGATTCATAGTTAGGATTTCATGGGCATCACACATTTTTTTAACCATGCAAGTCCTTTCGGAAATTATATAGGTTCATTTGGGGTTGATAGTGCAGGAGAATGACTTGCCACCTTTTTGTAGGCCATGCAGCAAGAAATAAAATCATCTCTTTAAATTTAAAATTCTATTATTCATGGTTGGAGCATAGTTTTTCCAATCATTAAGAGTCCTAAATTAATAACGTGATTTGGTTTTTTTTCTACGAAATGGATTGTGCACGATTTGGTAAACTGTGTGGCCAAACCGTTTGACATGACTAGATTCATTTAAAGTGGAATATATGAAAAATATCTTGGTTGATTTTAACCTTTAAACCCCTTATTTATATCCCTCTCATTAAATTATACCATGAACCTATCACAAGGGAGTCTCCTATATTTTCCATTCATTTTATGCCCCATCCCCTTGGTTTTAAATGATTTATCTCCTGATATGTTCTTCTAAGCCTCACACTCTCTTCTATCTCTACTATCCTCTTGATTTATGTTACTTCAATGAACTATAGAAGTAATGGGGATTGAAATTAGAATTAGGGTGGATTTAATCTTTGAGGTTATTTATTTTTATTACCTAATATAGACCTTCTGTGGCTTTGTAGAGTGTTTTCCATCAAAAGAGACAATATCCAACTTATTTTTTTTGAATTGAGATAGTTGTTTTTTATATGACATTATATTTAATTCCATTATATGCTTATTTATTTTGATATTCTTATTTATTAATGATATTTATATTTTTATGAACAATTATGGGTCAAATTGGAATTAAAATTGTTTTAAACCTTGTAATATAATGATATTCCATGCTAAGTGTTTGTAAAAAAACCCAAAACTGATTTTAAAGAATGATTTCGGTTTCAAAATTAGTGGTGAGCATCGACTTAAGGTTTTTTGTGGTTTTATTTCATAAAATTATTTTTTGAAACTCAGTGTTTGAGTTGTTGAAATTTTTAAATAATTTAAATGGGTTTCTTTATTTTAAAGGGGTGTGTCAACCCATGTGAATAATGTTTTGAAACTAATTACCAAATTTGAAAGTTTTCAAAGGGTTTTTAAAAGGAAATAATGAGTTCCCATTTGGGTTTAAAAAGTAATTTAAATTTTTTCCTAAGAGTTGATTGGGATGAGTTTGAAATAGGATGTTTTTTCTTGGAATTATGAGTATGTTTTGGAAAAAGGCATGTTTTAAATTTTATTTTAAATGAGTTTTCATAAATGGTTTGAAACCTTCTTGAGCCCTATGTGATTATTTTTATAACCATGGTTTATTGTGATCCCATGAGGGGATTTTTATTATAGATGAATATTTATATGATACTTATGCTTTGATGTAAATTGGGATGTTTCCTTGCAAGGTTGTAGGAGGTAAGGCATGAGTTATTTAAAATTATTTATATTTTATTTATGTGATGATTTACTTGTACTCACATCCTTTAGACTTGTCATAGCACCCCTTGGGTGTGGGTATAGGTGTTTTTGGAAATTGAATCACTAAACTAGAATATTGACTTATTGATGGATGTTGTCCATGAATCTAAAATAGTATATGGAGGTTAAATTATCCATAGTATCGAGAGATCTCATGGGAGGTTGGGACTAAGAGAGCCCAAGGGACTGGGAGATCCCAAGGAATATTGAGTGATCTTCCTCAAAATTTCATGAACCTTAGTGCCGTTTGTACCTAGGGATATTACAAGTCACCCTAGAATCCATTTTTTAGATCCCTTTAGTTAGATCCCATGAAATTAGGATCTTATTTAGGGTAATATTAGAGAATTTATACTTTTTATTTGATTGTATCCCCCATTTCTTGGATAATTTCTTAGCACCTATGTACTTGTTGTTTGTCTCTCATTATTATATGACAGTGACCCAATTGTTTCGGTTTGTCTACTATCATTCTTCTTCATGTTATGGGTTATCTTTCAAATGTTTTAAAAATGGTTTTATAAATGGTTTTAAAAATAATTAATGTAAAGGTATGGTTTTAATGTTATTTCAAAATATTTTGAAATGAGTTTGAAAGGAATGTTCCATAAATTTAAAGATTTTATTTCCAAATAGATTTTGGGATTATTTTAATAGAAACATGGGGATGTTTTGTTTTTGAAAGTCTAGTGTGTGTGTGAGTTTTAAAAACACGGTTCTAGGCCAACATGCCTAGTTTTATTTGAAAATTGAATTTTCAATGATTTTTTTTGGAAAACCATTTGAATATTAGAAACGTCTCTGAGTTTTGAAATACATAATTCAAAAAAATATTTTTAG
Source organism: Viscum album (assembly GCA_963277665.1). Taxonomy (NCBI): domain Eukaryota; kingdom Viridiplantae; phylum Streptophyta; class Magnoliopsida; order Santalales; family Viscaceae; genus Viscum; species Viscum album. The sequence goes on along the minus strand of OY728142.1, from coordinate 590,971,425 downwards.
AAGGTTTTAAAGTAGGAATTTAAAATGATATTTTTCTAAATAGTCTTTGATCAAGAGATGTGTGTTTTCCAAGGGACTATTTTCATTTAATGAAAATATATAAAAACAATTTTTAACACATCTTTGATGTGTTGTTCGTTCTTAATGTAAAGGCTTATAATTTTTTTAATTTTCTATTATATTTAAAACTAGCATTTTTAGGGAATTTAATTCTAATGAGACTGCATAGATTTGAAATGTGTGGAATTACTAGGATGTTTACCTCATAAATATATTTTGTTGAGGTTCAAGTACATTCTAGATGGTTTCTTATATTTTGATATTTTGAGGTTGATGTTTGGTTGGATGGTGATAGCGGGTCACATGGAGTCTTGTTATTATTGTTTGGGGTTTCCTTTTTTATTTTTGGATTCATATTGTCCAATCTATATTGTTTTATTTATATTATTCATTTTTATTTTTATCTATTTCTACTATTGATTCATTATTTATCCATTTTATATTTGTTTGTATTAGTTTCATCCATTATATTTGATACTAGTATTTCTTATCTCTTGTTTAGTCAGTTTAATAATTTTATTCATGATACTTATTTGTATTTCTATATGAGGGATAAATAATACCCAAGTTATGTTTCATGCATCCCAAACACTAGTTTTTATCCATTGGGAATTGAGAATAACCTTTGGGACAAGTGGAGGATCAGACTGGGTAATAGGTTAGATGAAACCCTAGGATAGTTTGTTACAAAATGTTATTAAAACCAAAATTCTTTGTGGGACCGTGGTTTCAGAAGTTATACCTTATGATTTGGGTGTGTTAATAGTTTTGAGATAAGTATTTCCGGACTTAGGAGGTAGTTGTGGGGATAGTGACACAAGATCATCTTCCTCCTCATCCTCAAGTTTCAATGGCTAATCAAGATTTTTTGTTTTGATCTTGGATTGTTGTTTTATAGAGTTGTCGGATAATGGTTTTATACCTATAGATATAGTATCATTACCCTTATTTTTTAAGTCATGTTTCTTTGGGATTCATTTTTTATGGTTTTTTATATGAATGGAATAGAAGACAGGGCATGAGGTAGGCTTACTGATCCTGAATAACCATACAGTGACTAGGAACTTTATTCCAAAATATTTTTGGGGACTAATGACCAATTTGAACATCACCATCAACCCTATGTACATATCAATTTGAATATCATTTGTTCATTGTTGGTTATGGATTCATGTATCATTTATCATGTATAGTTGACACACTGATCACATATATATATAAGAAGTTGTTATATCTCATTTATTTTCCAACTATATTAATATAGGTGGTTTATTATGATAAGACCGGTTCTATCCACCACCATCGGAGACAATGAGTTCAATATTTGGGTAAGGTTTATTCCGTTTTTCTTCTTTGGACCAATTTTAATTAGGGATTTTTTGATTTTTGGTTTCCTTATATTTTTGTTGTGTGTTTTGAATTTTATTGAGGTGGATTCGAGTCGACGTTGAAAAAGGCTTACATGTGTATTAATAGGTAGTAATATGCATATATAAGTTCCCCCTTTATATATATTCACTCATGGCAGTATGAATATATATATATATAATGGGGAAAGGTGTGCTTATATATAGATATGAAAAATGCATACGCATGTATGTATAAAGGGTTATATGCAAGTATAAACATATATCTAAGGACCCCCTTGTGTATATTTGGCCATGAAAATATGTACATAGGGGCTAGGTGTCCTTATATATATGTTAAGTTGCATATGCGTGCAAGCGGAAAAAGGGAAGATTCGAGTTGTCGTCGTCAAAAGAAAATGCGCCTTGAGGTTGAGGTAAGGTCCCCCTCCTAGCCTATTTAATTCAAGAAAGTTTTAAATTGCTTTTAGTTTCCTTCTTAATTTTCCATGTTTATATTAAATTGAAATTATTGAATAAGTGTCAGTTAAGATAATTGTTTCGTTTGATAAATAAGTCATGGTTTTTTAATAAAACCCCTCCAACGGAGGTGCGGTGTCTGCGAAAACTCACAGTGGTATACCTTGCTTAACATTATTGCATTGATTTTTTCCTTATACTTGATGTCATTGTTAGTCATAAAGCACACATCATACTTGACCCTTTTTATATCTCTGAAGGGGGTTTCCCTCTTTTTATTAAAACAATTGTTTGAACCAAGACACTCTTTAAGTGTCGTTAGAATTTTAAGATGGGTCCCATGTTGTGTGACCGTGTCACATGGTATCTGATATTTAAATCCAACCAAAAGCCCAGTTCCACAGGCCAGGGGTCCCACAGTACCAGTAATGTCAGATTACATGTTATGTAACCTGTGATTTTTTTTATTCCATGGGGTATTCCTCTAGGTATTCCAACACATTTCTAGATCTCCAAACCTCATCGAATTAGGTATATCAGCGGTCATCCAATCCTCTAGTCATCACATATTAGCATTCATGTCTTTAAATATTCTGATAAAACATCCTCTCATGACATCCATATCATCCTATTTGAAAATAAGTGGAAGACGTTACCTTGCGGATGTCACTGGACCGGGCCAACACGCTGCGGTCACGCCGCAGTCGCGCCACGATCACACCACAATCACGCCGCGGTCACGCTGCAGTAATGCCGGGATTTGGACCTACTCCAGCCACATCCAGCCCACACCAGCCCCCTTCCACCTTCATTTCAGCCCACTGCCACCAGTATTCCATCCCACAAAAGCCCCCCTACAACCTTCGAATTAGCCCGAACTATCCCCCCAGCACCTGCAACAACCCCTTCCACCAGCATTCTGGCCCCATTCCACCTGCATTCAAGCCCACACCGAATTAGGTATATCAGGGGTCATCCAATCCTCTAGTCATCACAGATTAGAATTCATTTCTTTAAATCTTCTGAGAAAACATCCTCTCATGCCATCCATATAATCCTATTTGAAACTAAGTGGAAGATGCTGCCCCACGGATGTCGCTGGACCGGGCCAACACGCTACGGTCATGCCGCGGTCATGCCGTGGTCACGCCGCGGTCACGCCGCGGTCACGTCGTGGTCATGCCGTGATTTGGCCCTGCTTCAGAACGACACCTTGCGGCGGTTGGAAGTGATAGTATTCCATGAGTCTTGTGATCAATGTTGAGACTAAATAATCATAATTGTTTCCTGTGTGGTGATGACCGGAATGTTTCCCCACCTCCTCTCGTTCCCTTCACTCATGGTCGGAAGATGCTACCCCGCAGATGTTGTTGGACCGGGCCAACACGCCACGGTCACGCCGTGGTCGCGCCGCGGTCACGCCATGGTAATGCCGTGATTTGGCCCTGCTCCAGCCACATCCATCCCACACTAGCCCCCTTCCACCTTCATTTCAGCCCGCTGCCACCAGCATTCCAGTCCGCAACAGCCCCCCTACCACCTTCAAATCAGCCCGCACCATCCCCCCAACACCTGCAACCAGCCCCCTTCCACCAGCATTCCAGCCCCCTTCCACCTGCATTCGAGCCCACACCAGTCCCCACCCACCTCCAATCCAGCCCGCACCATTTAGTTCATGCCCTTTGGATTAAATAATGATGACACTACATACAAAAACTACACACATTATATCATTAATACCTTCTTAGAAAGAATAGATGAATGATTTTGTTAATGACATGGTTATCAAATCTCAATAGAGATGAAATTATTTGAAAGATCTTTAAACAATATTTAACAAGTTGGAGTAGCACAACCTAAAAATGAATCTGGTAAAATGTGTTTTCAGGGTAATGATAGGGTAATTTGATAGATTTGTGGTGTGATACCATGAAATTGAGTTTGAATCTAAAAAAACAAGTTTAGTTTTATCAATTTCACTCCCTCAGATTCTTAAACAGTTTCGTGTCTATTTAATCATTTATGATAGAAATTGATTGGATTTGGACTATCATTTTAGTGTCAAAGACTACTAGTTGATCTTGATGATTTATTTTATCATTATCTTTAACTGGTTCTTCAGTAAAAGACCTTTGATTCTTATTTTCATCATCATTGATAATAAAATCCTCTTTATATTCTCTGTTCTATGGTTGAGTAATTTCACTAGATACTAAAACCACTATGTTTTGTGCAAGAACTGTAGTACCCTACAATCGACCACTCAAATCACCTACAATAATCACCATCAATCAAACCCACCTTCTTGTACCCTTACAAAACCACAAACCATCCACCTACCACCTAGTCACCCCATAGTTAGACATAGTCCATCAAGACTTGTCAACATAATTTTGAATATGGGGAGGCATTCATGAGGTCATATGGTACTCTATTTAGGATCCAGGGGTTTGGGTAATGATGTTACAACCTATATTATCTTTATGCATCTCATACATAATAATTTAGGGTATATATCTCTTTTAATAATAAGTCTTAATAATCCTTAGATAATTATATCATTTTAAACAAGACTCTTATGAAAATTTCAAAAGTCTCACTAAATATTCCATGAGTCTTCTATTTTCTAGATAAGTCTTATGTTACCATTCTATTTTTAAAATTTTTCTCCCTTATAACTCTTACACTTATCCAGATAAGACTTACCTTTTTATAAGATATCTTTCAGCCTTTAAATATCAACTCTAATTTATCTTCCAAAGTTCCAAAATCTATAATTCTTGGGTAACTTACACCAGTTTCTCAAATCTAATTAAACATGTTCAGGAAAAATAAAACACTAAAAAGTTACTTTAAACATCATTTAAAGGATATCCTTCATATCATACAAGAGTATTCATGATCAGTGCTCCATGGATGTGTTCTCTAAACTTATATCTTGGTTTTCCTTCCTTTAATGATAACCCATGAGTTCTTTTTCTTCCTTTAATGATAACCCATGTGTGATTATTAGCACTTTACGTCTACCGTTTTTGAAAATAAGTGTATAGATGAAAAGGTAAGGGGAAATCTTACTCATCTTAAAATATTTCTATTATTATAAATTTGGTATTATATTCTTTTCTCTTCTACTATATTGAGAATTTTGTTTCATTATTAGAAGGATGAAAACCCATTTTTCTTAGAAATGAGTCAAAAATTAACCAACTCTATTTCTATATGATCCATTCATATTTAATAATAAAAGATTGATCAATCATTATATCACTATAATTCATAAAAATGACAAGCATGTGATTCCACTCAAAAATATATCTTCTTCGGGTATGTTTAAACATACTCATCATGAAATTTATAGATGATAGTAATATTCAGCAAACATATCATAAATATTTAATTTCACGAATGTCTCCACCAATTTACCACAAAACATTACGACCTTTTTATAAACATATTATACACAATCAAATCATATATAGAAAAAATGATTATTATAACTCATATTCAGATTTTTTAATAACTATTTATAATATATAGATTTTAATAAAATAATTATATATGTAATATTATATACTTGTTAGCTCTACCTCAAGGGATTCACACTGTCTTCTCTTTATCCTGGTTGGTTCATATCAAACTAAACTCCATGAAATATTAGATATCCCTAGAGATGCTGTGAGATTTCTAGTAAACATTTTAGGTTGGATAAATTCATATTTCTATATGAAAAAAACATCATTTATCCAATTTAACCTTTTCGTATATCACTTTCAAATATCTGTATGAAAACACATACAAAAACCAAATTTGAAATAATGATACTTTCTATAAAAATCTTAGTTTTTGAAATAGGAAAGATGTTTAACTCTTAATCTAGAAAAATATTTATATATATATTTAGATTGAATGGAACTATTTACAAATGAAACACATTTGGTTTCTCAAAGCCTAGTATTCATGGGAAACATGGAATTTTTATTATATTTATCTTTCACCCTCTCTATAACTAACTTTTTCACAGTTGAAAGTAAATAACATCCATTACTTTCTTGATTCTCTGTCTTTGTAAAATAATTTGATGGTTCATTGGATCTATTTTTCAACAACTAGTAATATTTTAGATTAATTATCATTTTATATTTTAGGGGTGTTACTAGGCCTTTTTAACCTTCCACATAGGCTCTAATGAACTTCTGGGTCATCACTTGAAGGAACCCTCTCATGAAATATTTTTTTTCATCACATGAAATAACTTTCTTTCTATTAGAAATTGAATTATCTTATAATTTTTCCATCTTTATACCATTTAAAATAAGTATTATGAACTATCAATAATTCAATTTTAACATTTTTAGACTTCATGGATTTTACACAAGGTTTCATAACAGATTTTTTGGAAAACTTTTTTGGAAACTTCTTAATATATTCTTCTATGATTTATTCTATCAAATTGATCCATTAATTTGTTTCTTAAATTGAATTCATTATTTTTTAATGATTTCATAAATTGATACAAATATCTATGGTAAATTTGAAAATTTATATGGTTTAGCATTTTAAACCACATAATATGTATCTTCACTTTAGATTGATATAATTTTTATTTTTTTAATCTTAGGGATATATTGTTTTACATTATTATTATTTTTAAAACCATTCTAAAGTTGTTTACATCCCTAGGTGGACTCATAATCCATTTTATTCAACTTCTTATGTTCTGTTCTTCTCTTATTATCAACATAATAATTATTCTTGGTATATTTTACCAATAATTATAATCATAATGGTCACTAATAATGAAAATCCATTAGAATTATGAAAGACTTTCAAATATGTTATGTGTGAATATATTTATCATTTTCTATGAATTTTTACACCATTATTTCCTCTTCAGATAAAAACCATTACTATAATACTTTTGTAAGAAATCTATGTCGAATTATTTTACCAATATTTAGTATCATTATTCCCAAAACTCTAGCAGCACCAAACATATTCTGTAAATATTATTATTTTACTTGTAGTTGTTGTGTAGCCAAAAATTAAAGTTTTTGAGTATAAATAAAAATTTTAGGGATATTAATGTAGAGATACAGGTCGTAGATATGATAATATCTAACATTGAGGATTCATTGGATTTATTATCATTTTTATACAACAAGATTGTGACAATTTTAAATTTAACCCTGTTTTATCATAGGAATGAGCACTTGTATTGAATGATTTCTCATTTTTTTATTTCCAGGAATCATATTTATGGTTTAGTAGAACCCAGAAAGACCAAGTTGGATTTAAACATCAACAGGAAGCCCAATATAGAATTTTAAATTAAAGAAACATAATATGGAACAAAAATCACAACACCACTCCCCTAAACACCAATAATTGCAGTCATCCCACCCAACACCAAACAATACCCAACCCTCCTAGCCACTCACACCAGAATAGCTACTACAACCCAAAAGGCTACTGGAAAGAACCCATCCAATAAATAAAACCTTCCTCTAGTAACATCAACACTAGTCCATACACAACTCGAACCACCCACTACTTCATGAACCTTGAAGCCAAGGAAACATTCTACAATATCATGGCACCAGACCACCACATTCGACCACTCAAAGACTCAAGAAAACAATATTCTAATATCACCATATGAAAAATACCAGCCAACATAAAAACACCCAACCATTCAACCATAAACTCAACCACAACCATCCACAACAAATCCCCTACATGTAGCCAAGTAGCAGGAAAACCACAACAGAAAAAGAAACCAATCAACCAAAAATATAAATCCCCACTTGAATCACCCACACCATGAAACCTATCCTCTACAAATGCACCTAGAATAATAACATGTGAATCTATCCGCACCACGTTAGAGGCCCCTCTAGAATCATCCCCACACACTAAAATCAGGCATCCTCTACATAGGATCCTTGCACTATAAACATCCCACACCCACCAAACAGCACAATAGAAACAAGAACCCCCACAAGAACATCACCTGCATATCCCACAGAAGCTGAGAACCAGCCAAAATATACACTCTACATTCATATCGCTTTCTAACGGATAAATCCCGCACCAAAAATCCACAATGGACCCAAAGGCATCACAACCGTTTAGGGTTTCCAGGATGGGGGGGGGGGCTGCTGTCCGGGTGGGGTGGTCCAAGGGGGTTTTCAGGAGGGAGGGGGGTTTCCAGGAGGGAGGGGTGTTTCCAAAAGAGGGGGGGTGTCCAAGAGGGGGGGGTTGTCCAGCAGGGGTGGTGTAAGGTTTTTACAGCAGGGGGGCTGTCCAGGTGGGGTTGTCCTAGGGGGGGGGGTCTATCTAGGTGGGTTTCCAGGAGGGGGGGCTGTCCAGGAAAGGGGGGTGTCCAAAAGGGGTGGTGCTGTCCCGACAGGGGGATGGGTGTCAAGTAGTGGTGGCGCTTTCCAGGTAGGGGGGGAGGTGTGTCTAGGAGGGAGGGGGTGTTGTCCAGGCAGGGGGGGAGTGGTGTCCAGGATGGAGGGAGGGGGGTGCTGTCCAGGCAGGGGGGAGAGGTTTCCAAGAGGGAGGGAGGGGGGGATGTCCAGGAAGGGGGGAGGGGTGTCCAGCATGGGTGGTTCTATCCAGGATGGGGGGAGAGGTGTCCACGAGGGAGGGAGGGGTGCTGTCTAGGTAGGGGGGAGGGGTGTCCAGCAGGGGTGGTGCTGTCCAGGCAGGGGGGTGTCTATGAGGAAATGGGGTGATGTCCAGGCAAGGGGGAGTGGTGTCTAGGAAGGGGGGGGGGGTGCTGTCCAGGCAGGGGGGAGAGGTGTCCAGGAAAGAGGGAGGGGGGCTGTCCAGGCAAGGGGGTAATGTCCAGGTAGGGGGGAGGGGTGTCCAGCAGGGGTGGTGTTGTCCAGGCGGGGGGGGGGGAGGGGGGTGCTTTCCAGGGAGGGGGAGAGGTGTCCACGAGGGGGGGGGGGGTGCTTTCCAGGGAGGGGGAGAGGTGTCCACGAGGGGGGGGGGGGGGGGCTGTCCAGGAAGGGGGGAGGGGTGTCCAGTAGGGGAGGGTGTCCAGGAAGGGGGGAGAGGTGTCCAGCAGGGAGGGGGGGTGCTTTCCAGGAAGGGGGGGGTTTCCAGGGGGAGAGGTGTCCAGGAGGGTGGGGGGGTGCTATCCAGGCATGGGGGGAGAGGTGTTTAGGAGAAAGGGGGCTTTCCATGTAGGGGGCAGGTGTCCAGGAGGGGGGGGGGTGCTTTAGGGGGGGGGGGGCTACCACATTAGATGGTTTCTTCATTCCATTCATAATAACTTCTTAACTAAACATATTGATTGTTGTAATGACATCATATATCTCTTCATTCAACATCAATTAGTACATAAATTTTTTTGGGAACAATAGTTCTATTCAGATCCACTGTAACTTAAAAATCATTATGACTTGAACTTTGTACAACCACTAATAAATCTCCTAGGTTGGTATAAGATGATTAAACTATTATTAAATTTTGGGGGGGCTGTCCAGAGGGGGATTTGCAGGGGGAGGGGGGTTGTCCAGGGGAGGCCTTGTAGGGGGGGAGGGCTATCTAGGGGAGGCTTTGTAGGGGTGAGGGGTGTCGTACAGGGGAGGCTTTTTAGGGGGAGGGGGTTGTGCAGGGGAGAGGGTGGGGGATATTTTTTTGGGGGGAGGGGGGGCTGTCCAAGAAGGGGGGGAGGCTATCCAGGAAGGGATTTATAGGGGGAGGGGGCTATCTAGGGGGGGCTTTGCAGGGGGGAGGGGGCTACAGGGGGGTTGTCTACTACAATGGGAGTAGGGGGGGCTTTATAGGGGGTGGGGGCTGCATGGGGGAAGGGGGCTGCAAGGGGAGTGGGGGTGGGGGGGGGGGGGGTTGTGCAGTGGGGTTGGGGGGTATTTTTTATGGATTTTCATACCCTATAGCCACAGTTCAAAACTATGGCTATTGGTTAATTGCCACATTTTTAACCGTGGATATAGGTCTAATGACACGGTTTAAAACCATGGCAATCAAGTGTGTATGTCCTCTTGTATAGCCACTGTTCTAAACTGTGGCTATAGTGATACTACCACGGTTGGAAATGTGGCTCTAGGTCTAGGCCTATAGCCACGCCAAACTTATCCATGGTTCCTCAAACCGTGTCTATTACCTATAGCCACGGATTTAGGACCTATAGCCACGGTTTAAAACCGTGGCTATAGCCCGAATTTCTAGTAGTGTCAAGACAAGTCATCCGGGTCATGCAGTGGCTTCCAGAGTTAACTAGCTAGGTCTTGCTATGAATTTTGGATGAGTCATCCTTGATCATGAGACAACCCTCAGAAATAACATCCAAGATATGTGAAACCCCTCAGGTGAGTCAATTGGATTATACAATTGTCTTTGGACATGTCAAGAATACACCCTCTATCATGTCAGGTAGATAACTAAGGCATGTCGAGCGGATAATCAATGAATTTTAGGTAGGAAAGTTGGACATGTCTATAAGGTAAAACCATATTTTTAATCCCTGATTAAAAGGTAAACCTCAGTTTTTAGTCCCCGATTAGAAGGGAAACCCCAGTGTTTAATCCCTGATTATAAGGGAAACCCTAGTGTATAAGCCCCGATTAGAAGGGCAACCCCAGTGTGTAATCCCCTATTAGAAGGGAAACCCCAGTGTGTAAGCCCTTATTAGAAGGGAAAATCTAGTGTATAAGCCCCGATTAGAAGAAATCCTAGGATTGGATATCCTTGTCCATCCTTGGTGTGTAATCCCCACTTACAAGGGAAACCCCGGTGTATAAGACCCGATTAGATGGGAAACCCTAGTGTGTAAGCCCGGATTAGAAGGGAATCCTATAATTTGATAACCCCGTCCATCCGTGGTGTGTAAGCCCCAATTAAAAGGGAAATATAAGAGTGTAATAATTGATAATGTGAACAAAGATGACTCTCATTACTACAATAATCAAGATACATAGGATGCGTCTCTAAGGCTCGATCTTTATACCAATTATTCATAGGACTATCCCAATACACAAGTCCCACACTTGTAAGCAATGATATTTATCATTTTTATCCCTTGTTTCTCAAACCGTGCATAGATCATGCGAGTTTATGGAGATTCAATAATCATATCATTTTCATTACAAGTCACTACAAAGGAAAGGGCAACCTCAATGTGTAAACCCCAATTATAAGGGAATCCTCAGTGTGTAAGCCCTGATCACCTAAACTATGAGAAATATGATTTTTAAAATAACCAAGATAAATAGGATGCCATCCTAAGGCCTAATCTTAAATAAACATCCATTTAGTTGTAAGCCCCATGTATTTGACATTTCAACCATTGGGACCCAATAATTCTATTGGGATGATCATTCTACCTCATTCATCAATGGACTGAGAAACCAACTGAACTATGATGAATCAAATTCTTAATATAACAAGGATATGTAGAACAACTATCTAAGGTATTATCTCCATATTAAAGATCTCAAGGGTGGTCCCAACACACAACCCCTACACATCCATAACATCCATATGCTTTAAGGCTGATCACTCCTCCACCTTGTCTCTTACACTAAGCATAAATCATGAGGGATTAAGGAGACACAATGAAAAACTCATCGACATCATGAATCTCCACCAACCAGGGAAATTGTAGTATGTATGCACCGATGAGTGGCATTATATGAAAACCCATCATATAAGGGTATCCAGCTTAGGGTCAGTCCCACGGGCTTTATCTAACTAAGATAACTCTGATTTCTAATATAATTAGGATATGTAGGAAGTCTACTCAATAATCAAGCTCAAATATTTGTAACCTCAGTGTTCACATATATTTCCTCTCCACAAGACATTAAACTACATGAGTTTAATGAACTATGTGGGTTTTAATTCTTACAATAACCAGGATACATAGGATGACTCATAATGGCTCAATCCCCTCCTCAGAATATTAACCTTCTCCTCACATAGTAGTATATTCTAAAGAATCTGGTTATATGGATTCATCTTATTAAGTAGCCACCCATAATTAGGTAAATGGTTGAATAACCTCTGATGCATACATATGGATTCACTAATAATACCCCCTTTCCTTTGTTGAAAAACGAGACACCATTTCTTTTTATATAAATACAATTAACCTATAATCATTTTGTTAGGGTAACTAGTACCATATCAATATTAGGAAGAGGTTAATAAATATATCTTAATTATACAAGTGATTCCCCGTTTAGGAAATAATTCCCCTCAAAAGGGTGAAATGATCCCAAACTCCCATTATCTTGACCAATACTGTGCTAAGAGTATTTGGGGATGAAACCCAAATTGACCAAATTCCTTTGGAAAGTAGGTCCATACCCAGTTATGGATTAGGGGACCATTGGCATTTTCTATTAAGAATTACAATGACCTAATGTTAATGATTGTACAAGAATTCAAACTCCCCAAAATCAATCATTAGCCACAAACAAACATTCCTCAGCAAGGGTTTCTCTAGTCATCTCATATCCATCAAAAAATAACAAATAAAAAACATATGTAATTAAATAAGTACATTATATTGGGTTACACTTGGACACCCATCCAATTTACTTTCTAAATTTTAAAATAGTGAATCTAAAAGAAAATACCCTACAATGGTAAGGTGAGAGGGATAATAAGTAAGAAGGTGGGCTTTCCCCAAGTTTATTATTGGTCTTGGAGGACACATACCTATATTTCCAAAACCAAATGGTTCATTTGTCATTTGAAAACATCCATTTATATTTTAATTCTATTAAAAATATTTTTATAAAGTATAGTTAGCCACCCTAAGACCATCAATGGAAAATCAGAGAGAATTGTCATGTATCACTCGAGGGGCTCGTTATATGACCAATGACTAGGGCTTTTATCCACGTTGACCCAATAAGAAGTCCCAAGTGTCACTCCAGGCATGGTGTGATAATGTCAAAAACTAAACTCTGAGTTCGTACTTGGTATCGCATGTAGGGGACCGAGTCTCTTTCATGGAATTGTAAAACTATTGTGCCATTGAGTCCATACAAGCAGTCTACCCTAGGTAATAAACATCACTCTTATAGAGGTAAAAATAAATAATTCTCAATGATCACATCCCAAGAATAGCTAGTGTTTCTACTAGTGTGTTCCCAAGGAACTAAAAATTCTAAAAAAAGGAACATGAGTCCATCTAAGGGTCCTTAATTTGTAACCCCTTATTTCACCCTCATAACTAAGGTGAAATCATTAATCAATCAATGTAAACTTATAACATGTATAGAAAGAGGGACTATTTTGTTAGTTCAAGCCATTATATCTTTGTAGAAAAAATGGTTAAGGTATTTCTACTTTAATGGTCCATTTATGGAATGAGGTGTAAGGCATTGATCACTTGTCCAGTTCATTTAATTTAACTATTTCATCTATGACACGGTGTTTGTGGGTCTATATCATGGTTCAACATTGAATTCAACTATATAAATAGGCTCAAGAAATTAAGTATGTGACAACACACCTCATGGGGTGTTAGGAATTTTATAATAAAGGGGAAATTAGGCCTCTATGGTGTATCTCACCCATTTAGGTGGCATAAGTCAAGGTGATCAACCCAAGGGGTTGATTATCCATTAGGTTGGGTCAAAAAATGGAATGATAAGGCTTTAAATTTCATTTAATTAGAAATTATAGGGTGATGTTGGAAGGGTATGACTAATTTCAGAGTGACACATTTTATGAAAATCAATTAAATAAGGGGAAGAACCTAGACCACCTATCTAGACTCATAAATATTCCCTCATCCATCCTCAACCTCTGATTTGGGATTGGTTGGAAGAAATTGAAGAAACCGTAAAATGCCCAAAAAATGGGGAAAATGATTTTTCACTGATATAGAATAATAAATGGGATGAAGAACTTGAAATATAAGGTATAGAATTTAAGAGCTCACCTCTAGCTTCTCAATGGATTTTATGGGGAGCGATTCAGAGTCGATATGAATAAGTTGTATCAAAACCTTTGAAGGATGAAGAGGAAATTCATTCATGAGAGGAGAGATCTATAACACTATAGAAAATAGGTGGATGAAGAAGAAATAGGTTAAATCATTAGAGAGGGGAACTTTTAGTAATTTCACCCTAAAAAATAAGTGCATAGGGTTTGGCCACATAGTTGGCCAAACTGTGCACCAACTGTGCTCCATGATCTGCTATAAAGGGAAACCCCGCATGGTTAGGTGCACAATTCGGCTAACTGTGTGAAAACCGTGCGAAACCACTATATCCAAAACCTCTATAGCACTGTACGTCTATGTGACTTGGGTCACACTGTTGTAGACAAACCGTACGATCTCTAGGTCCCCACTACCTACACTCACATAGTTTAGGGAAACCATGTGGTCTGGGATACATTTTTTATACCAACCATGAAACCAAGTATATTTCTTAAATTTTCAGGGCTCTACGTTATGAATGAGCCCCATACACACTCGATACCTCCTTAAATTTATTAGGCATCATTATTAGGGAAAAAAATATTAATCAAAAAAATGGTTCATACCTTTTGGAAAATTTAGGATGTTACTAGAAGCATAGTTTGATAAATCATGCACCAAATTTACAAAACCCCTATGACAAGTAACATTTCTATCTACATGATTTTCACATAGTTTTTACAACTATACGACCAAACCGTGTGACACACAAATTTTTTTTTAAATCCAAATTAAATAACCCAAACTCCTAAATAAAATATAATAATATAATCATTGAATGAGGGTCAAGTGTGGAAATTATCCCCACCATGAGCCTTTATTCCCCCATAAATCCATCAAACTCGTGAAGGAAGACACACCAAATAAACATAGATAATAAAAATAAACTAACAAATAAATAACTCCAATCTCTAATGAAAGCCTCAAATCTAAAAAATTACTCAAATCTATAAGTCATGCCTGACATATTTTGTCAAATAATAAAAGGAACCAAGACCAACATTGGATATCCCCACCGTCTAAGGGTTTTTCTAGAATGGTGGATCAATAAGGTAAGGACACTCTAATAGAATTTCTATAAATCACAACCCAAATTTCTAACATAGGGGACTAGAGGAGAAACTATGATTAAAAGTTAATCCAATAACCCACTAAAAAAACATTAGTTCTCTATGTTATAACCCCTAGGATCAAATATATCCACACCAAAGGAATATGAGATAAGAAGGAAAAAGGGAAGAATAGAATACCTCAAAATCTTTACCTAAAAATTTTTAGATAAGAACACAAACTAAAGATAATCCTGATGATTTTCCAAAAATAGATACCACCAACACACTCATCAACATGATTTTATCTAAGAATAAATAGAAATAGGAATGAATCATTAGGATTCATTCTCATACGACATGGGATCCACTATAGTTTTGAAAATATAAGAAGGGTACCCAGAACGTGAAATCCAAATCACTAACCATGGTGATCCCAACTATAGTCAAGGAAACACCAGTTGAATGTAAAATCAACTGGTGTAGAGTTCATCTTAGTCTCTCTAAATACACACCAAGTGTTTTCCATTTACAATCAATCAAAACAATACCTATAAAAGACACCGATTATTATTCTTGAGGTATGAGTTTCTTCTTTTTCTTTTTCCTTAATTATTTCTGAGAAAACATGGGAAATGTGTGATAAATCCCTAATTTATGGGTACATTCCATGTACATTTCTACACACCATGTACTTTGGCCGTGTGGGATGAAAATACAGGGCGTGTAATCCTGTCAGCAATTCAAAGTGTAAAAAAAACTACACGTCATGTACATAGAAATACACTCCATGTAATCAGTCAGAAAGTGAATAGTAAGGTAGTAGAGAGTATCCTCTAGATGAATAGTAAAATGGATAGTACACGCTATGTACTATGTATTACACACCATGTAATCATTTGGCTGATGAACAGTAAGGTGGTGGAGAGTTACCACCAATGAATAGTTAAAAAGAAAGTACATGTTGTGTACTTGAGATTATACACCGTGTTGTTATGTTTTTTAGTTAAAAATAGACAGAAGCCTCCTCATTCAACAGAGGAGGCAGGAAACTCATTAGGAGCCCAGGAGAGGAGGCCAAGGCTTGGAGGAGCTCCCGAATGCTCACCGGAACTCCGATCTTTCCACCGACGATCTTGTTTGGACCGCACGGGTAAGACCTTCCCTCTATTTGAGTCTTTCCTTCCAGTTCATTCCCTATGGGATGTTATTTGAGTTTGAATTGATAAATTTTTATCCCATATCTACATCTTTCTCGGTTTTTTGGGAGGCATCGTTCATGTATATCGATCAGAGGAGATCGAGGTTGGTGGTATGGTGGTTATTTACAACTGTTGAGTTGATTTTGTGTACAGTTGTGGTACGCACCCATGTTCGGGGTGTCATATGGCTGAGGCCTTAGATGTTCAGATATCTAGAATTTCATATATATATTCTAATGATCATATATAAACTATTGTGTAGGATCATTTCCTTGATCCAGGGCCACCCCGTGGGTGTGTTTACCTTGTTTAGCCGTTTGGCCAGGATACCTGTGGGTATGCCATGATTAAGGCATGTTTGAGTTTTCTTGAGAGGAAACATATATCAATTTCTTGATTATGTGTTGGGATAGACCCGGTTACTTGCTTAGCCTAAGGGTAGTGTTTTTCTTAGCCTGAGGGTAGTGTTTTGTTTATCCTGAGGGCAATATTTCTTATGCTTGTGGGCAGTAGCTTCTATGCCTGAGGGAGATATCTTGTATGCCCGAATGAAATATTAGTTATGAATAAGGGTAGTCACCTGAGGGTTTTGTTTTAACTTGCCTAAGGTTAAGGACTTGTATGTCTATGGGAAATGTTACTGGAATATTCATTGTGGTGATTTCTTATTTTATACCTACCAAGATAAAGCACAGTCTTGGTGTTTTTATTACCATCTACACGTTAGATAACCTGTTGTGGTTGATGTTGTGGCACTGTATTGGAGATTGTCAGTTGAGGTTGGGTCTCAGGAACTTATAATTCTATTATATAAAATTTTTAAATAATAATGAAAACTATAATGGAATTGGTAGGAGTAGTTTCTTTTGAGTACTTCCTAGATTACTACATTTCTTTTTTGCATACTGTTGTTGCTCATTTTCACTGATAGTTAGGCACGAGCCTTTGGCGGTTTCCTTTTAGGATTTATTTCTCACACCCTATTTGGGTTATGTCTTGGGCCCAAATAGAATATATTGATGTAGGTTTCGATAAGGGAAAGGGTCCCTATACAGGTATATGATTGTTGTAGAGGAGTAGGAGAGCATGGGACCGAGCTTAGGCTTGTGATGCTACTAAGATCCTATTGCACTGCTATGGTTTTTCTTTATTGTATTTTGTACCTGGTCCTATATTGTATTAGATTGAATTTTATCTTATTTTAGATGCTTTCTTAGAATTAGGGACATGTGGCATCATCTTATATATGACTGTTGATTATCTTTTACTGCAGTTCCGTTTTCCATTTTAGCTCAATATTGTTTACTGCTTCCACTTTTGGGTATGTTTATATCCTTTCGCTGCATGACACATTAAAAAATGAGGGCATAGTTTCCCCAATATCAGACCTAGGCCCTCGCTGCTAGTCGGTAGACTCTGGCATTTGGGGAAATGCACTTCAAGTCATGTGACCAACCGGGTTTGGGGCACCTGTTGTGTGGCACCCAGATCCGGGATGTTACAAAGTGGTATCAAAGGTTTTTATTTTCGTTGACTTACTTTTTGGAGCCTATAGTTAGGGATAGGATGGAATTGGTACTTGGTAATAAGCTGTTCCTGGGAGTAGCTAACCCATGTACAGGGAAATCCAATTTACCTCGTGTTGCAATTTTACTGATTTTTCACTTTACAGTTGATCTGATTTTCACCATTGGGTGACGCACTTATGGTGTGTTGTTTATATTTTTATACTTGGGTTCTTTTCAGTTGCAACCCTATGATATGAGGGTATTCCATCTCATGCATCATTTAGGCACTTTTTTGAATCACATGCCATGCATAGTTTCCATGCCATATAGGTGCATTATAGATTTCATGTTGTTTTGATAGTTTTTGTTCTAGAAAATGCATGCTATTGTGATATGTACCTTGATAGATATGTCTACTGTTGATAGGGTAATGGTACATGTTATGGTTGGGTTTATGGATGCTAAACTTTGGTTCCTGAGAAGTATGAGATTTCTTGGACCGGAATTTAGCGGATCATGACCTAGCCTTTTGTTGCGTTTTGTACTATAATGTAAAGGTTCGGGTGCTAAACAATGGTTCGCAGGGAGTATAGGCCCCCACAGATTGGAAATTGGCATACCGATGCTTGAAATTAAAGAAAAGGGGCTTCTGAGTAGTTTCTGAGGTTTACTGTCTGGAAACCCAGACAACACGATGTGTGGTTCTATGAACACACACCATGTACTCTTCTGTTCAGGATGAAATGAAAAAAATTAAGTACATTCCGTGTACCTTATGTACACGCCATGTAGTTTCTAATTGTTTCATAGGCCGTATAGGAAGAAACATGGGATAGGGAAACTCTTGAGGGAACACACCATGTACCGGTTGTACACGCTGTGTCGGCTTGACCCTGTGTCCGCCCGTGTAACTAACAAAACAGATAGAGAAAACCTTATCTTATACACATCAAGTCAATTCCGAAGACACTGTGTAGTTTAATCTAGGATCCAGTCGTTTAGATAACAAAATGGGTCAGTATTATCCTTTCTTGTACACTTCATGTCTATCTGAAACATGTCGTGTAGTGTGAGCCGTGTATCTGGCTGTGTCATGAACAACACGGGACAATGAAGCTTGTCTAGTACACACCGTGTACCTGTGGGACACGCCGTGCAGTCTTGACTGGTAAGAGACCGTGTAGACTTGGCCATGTGTCTAGGGAGATGTGGTGGTGTACACGCCATGTGCGGGTGTAACACGCCGTGTAACTAGGGTTGAGACATGCCTAGGCCGACATCAGAACATGATCATGTAAGGGCATAAGGGTACACATAGTGTAGAACTTATACACTCCGTGTAGTCTCGTTTTAAGGAGAGCCATGTGAATTAGCCGTGTAGGATGGCTCAGGAAAGGGACAAAAATTCAAGTACACGCCATGTGTAAGGGAAACACGATGTGTGTTTGGGGTGTTACACAACCAGTTCTGGAAGAATTACATGACCATGTGAAAGAGTTAAAGGAAAACACCGCGTAGTTATTATACACGCCATGTAGTCTTGTTTTGTAAAACTTGATTGTTTTCTTTCTCATGTTACCTTCTTACGATTTTAGTTCTTCGTCCTTGATGATCTTAATCTAAGGTGTGTGTTTGACCTTGTAGAGTAATGCTGTCAAGATGACCACCAGTTGTTCGCCAAGAGAGCGGCAACAATTATACTCCAGACATGGTAGGCCATGGGCTACTGATGGATCCTCCAGCAGTGCCAGATGTGGTGCCAGCTATTATACTGGACATGGTCACTGATGTGAAGTTCTGTGAAGGCTTCATGTGGTTTATACAGACCTTCCAGGGAGCACCGCCGGCTGCCACATCTATGGCAGAGCTGACACGTATATTCCAGTAGCAACATCTGCCTATGTTTTCAGGGGATGGAGGACCACATGCTGTGGAGTCATGGATGGATTCATTATAGACTATATTTGATCATCTTGAGACGCCTCCAGGGAGGAGGGTCAAGCTCGCAATGTACATGTTGCGTGATTTCACCAAGTGATGGTGGGATGTTACCACCCAAACTGAGCATCACCGAGACATGGCATGAGAGGATTTTCAGGTAGTCTTCTATGACTTTTTCTTTCCGGAGATGCTAAGGGAAAATCGAGCTTGAGAGTTCATGAATCTACAACAGGCCTCCATGTCAGTGATGGATTATTCTGCCTTCTTCACCGAGCTTCAAAATTTCGCACATGTTCTGGTGGGTGATGAGACATTGAGGGCTAGACGCTTTGAGGATGGTCTTTAATATGAATTCCGAGCACTGGTGAATGTTTTCAGGTTGCCTACGGTGCATGCTATTCTGAATCAGGCATTGATTAATGAGCAGAACCTGTGGGAAGCTAGTGGTGCAGACCAGGGTGGTTCAGCTCCAGTCTCTAGTACTATTTCTACCGGTAAGAGGAATAGGTAGATGGATTTCTTTCACGGTGGTAGTAGTAGCCATAATAATTTTCAGGTGTCCAGATGATGTGCTAA
Organism: Viscum album; assembly: GCA_963277665.1. NCBI lineage: Eukaryota > Viridiplantae > Streptophyta > Magnoliopsida > Santalales > Viscaceae > Viscum > Viscum album. Next base: position 590,951,292 of record OY728142.1, on the reverse strand, counting down.
TAGTGTGGTAAAAAGGGGAACAAGAGACCTCAGTGTCCATGTGACCCAGTGGAGTTATGCGCTTGCTGCAGGATGGGTCATATTAAGGGTTTTTGTAGGGAATTTCCACTAGCAACTAGTGAGAGGGGTTATGTGAAGACTCCACGTGTAGGACCAGGGATATCTGCTTCTTACAAGTTATATAATTGAAATACATAAGGACGTTTAGTATGAGGAAGTGGTCGTGGGCGTGGTATCTAGACACCAGGATCTCAGGGACAGTAGGGCGGGTCAGCTCAAGGCAGCCGGGCTGTGTCATAGGGCCGCGACACTTGGCATACATATGTAGTGCAAAAGACCCAACAAGAGCAGGATCCTGGACCTTCCACTTTCATAGGTACTATTCTAGTTTCTCCTGTTTTGTCTTCTGTGCTTTTTGATACTAGCGCTACACATAACTTTATATCTGTTCTTATTGTGGAGATCCTTGGGCTCTGTGTTTCTTCTTCTTCTGATATTATGACACTAGACACTCCATTGGGAATTAGAACGATAGGTGTGCTTCAACGCAAGAAGTGTACCCTAGAGATTGGTGGGTGTCACTTTCTATGGGACCTCTATGTCTTAGAGATGACGAGATATGGTGTCATTCTCGGGATGGACTGGTTGGTACCCATTCGAGCCTTTGTAGATTTCTATCGTCGTAGGGTGAGTTTCACTTCACCAGTGGGTGGAGTATTTCTATACAAGGGAGAATGGGATGTCCAGGAGAGACGAGCTAGACCCGAGCATCATGAGTGAGGTGGAGTGACATCCCATACTGCGAGTTTATATATGGATGACCAGGAAACTTTTTAGAAGTATTTCCCCCTATTGGTTAATCGTTTCAGGGATGTCTTCCTGGACAACTTTTCAGGTCTACCTCCGGAGTGAGAGGTGGATTTATCTATTGTTCTTGTTCCAGGAGAGACACCGGTGTCTATTCCTCCTTATAGGATGGCTACACTAGAATTACAGGATCTCAAGAGGTAGTTGGAGGAGTTTAAAGAAAAAGGATTAATCCGACCCAGTACTTCTCCTTGGGGTTCGTCTGTCCTGTTTGCGAAGAAGGTGGATGGTACCCTTAGACTCTGCGTGGATTATTGGAAGCTGAACCAGTTGAAGGTTAAGAACCGATATTCCTTACAAGGATTGATGATCTCTTTGATCAACTTCAAGGAGCATGAGTGTTCTCAAAGATTGACTTGAGATCCAAATATCATCAGTTGCGCGTTAGACCATCAGAAATACCTCTTACATCATTTCGGAGCAGATATGGTCTATACGAGTACTTGGTTATGCCATTTGGACTCAAAAACACACCAGAGATCTTCATGGATCTGATGAATCGTGCATTCCATCCATATCTGGATTCTTTTGTGTTAGTCTTCATGGACGCTATCTTGGGGTACTCTCACACTCGACACGACCATTCAATTCATCTTGAGATCGTTTTGAGTACACTGAGAGAGCATCAATAATATTCTAATCTCTCAAAGTGTCACTTTTGGATGGACCAGATACACTTCCTGGGTCATATTATCTCAAAGGTAGGAGTTGTAGTAGACCCAGAGAAAGTGAGAGCAGTAGTTTCCTGGGAGGATCCTAAGAATGTGTTCGAAATACGGTGTTTATTAGGGCTGGATGGTTACTATATGCGCTTTATATAGGACTTCTCATGCTTAGCAGTGTCGTTGATGAGTTTGACTAAGAAGGGTATGAAGTTAGTTTGGTCATAAGCTTGCGAGACATCCTTTCAGGAGTTGAAGGGATGGTTGACATCAGCACCAGTCTTGATACTTCCTGAGCAAGGGAAGAGCTATACAGTTTTCTGTGATGCATCAGGTATTGGGTTGGGAGTAGTGTTGATGCAGGGTGATGGAGTAGTTGCGTATGGGTCTCGGCATTTGAGGCCACATGAGAGGAATTACCCGACACATGATCTCGAGTTGGTTGTAGTTGTTCATGCGTTGCGATGTTAGGGACATTACCTCTTGGGAGAACATTTTGTGGTGGTTACGGACCCCAAAAGTCTTAAATACATCTTTACCCAACATGACTTGAATTTGAGAAAGTGAAGGTGGGTTGAATACCTTCAGTACTACGACTTTGATCTTGCCTATACACCTGGTAAGGTTAACGCAGTAGCTGATGCACTAAGTAGGAGGACTCAGATACAGGCAGTGCAGGAGGCCAGTGGCGAGAGGTAGCTTATGGATTTGTTCTCTAAGATGCATTTGGAGGTGCACAATATTCAGGGGCGAACCTGTCTTTAATCCTTATCTGTGACTTCTACCCTCTTAGATAGAGTGAGGATGAGATATATATTAGATTCCGAAGGCCTAGTTCTGCAGGATTCAGCGGCATGTGAGGACCCTCTTCTTGGTTGGACGATAGACGATGATGAGGTACTGCATATCCATGTATGAGTGTGGGTTTCGAGGGATATACGGGAAGCGTTGAAGCAGTAATTTCATGATTCATCTTGGGTAGTGCATCCCAGATTTACCCAAATGTACTATGACTTGAGGCATCAGTACTGGTGGCCGGGTATTAAAAGAGAAGTAGTCGGTCTTGTTTCAAGATGTTCCACCTGTCAGTAGGTGAAGGCAGAGCATGAGAGGCCATCCAGACTGTTACAACAGTTACCCATCCCGGAGTGGAAATGGGATGATGTCGCGATGGACTTCATGACCGGGTTGCCGAGGTAACCTTGAGGCAATGATTTCATGTGGGTTTTTGTGGAAAGACTTACTATGGTAGCTCACTTTTTGCTGATCAAAGAGACCTTCGGTGTTGAAAAGCTCAGAAAGATGTATATCCGAGTGGTAGTACGTCTTCATGGTATCCCTTGTTCTATCATTTCAGATAGGGATGCCCATTTTATGTCTCGTTTCTAGAAGTGTTTTCATAGGGCACTGGGTACATAGGTGCTTATGAGCACAACTTACCTCCCTCAAACCGATGGCCAGTCAGAGCATAAAATACAGGTGATAGAGGATATGTTGCGTGCATGCATCCTGGACTTTGGGGGCTCTTGGGAGAAGCACATATCCCTAGTTGAGTTTGCATACAATAATATTTTCCAGGAAACTATTAAGATGGAACCTTAAGTGTCTTTATGTGTAAGGCTATGCTGATCGCCCTTGTGCTAGTTGGAGGCAGGTGATGCAGCTTTACTGGGACCACAGCTCATGAAGGCGACTTCTGAGCAGGTCCAGTTGATTCAGAAGTGAATGGCTACTACACAGTCTCTTCAAAAATCTTATGTTTATCATTGTAGATGAACCTTGGAGTTCGTGGTCGGGGATCAGGTTTTCTTGCATGTTTCACCGAGGTTGGGACATAGGCGGATCAGGAGATAGGGTAAAGTTTCCTCGAGGTATATGGGGCCGTTTTAGATTCTGGAGAGAGTCGGGCTAGTTGCCTATCAGTTGCAGTTACCACAGAGGTACTGGGCCATGCACGAAATCTTCCATGTATCTCAGTTGCACCGTTATCACTCAAACCCATCTCACATTTTTCAGCCCGAGGAGGTTGAACTTCAGGTTGATGCATCCTTTGAGGAGCATCCGATTCATATTGTTGATAGGAGCATGAATGTTCTCTGAGGTTAGTCAGTTCCTCTCGTATAGTTTCTATGGCAGCATGGATGAGTGTAGGAAGAAACCTAGGAGTGGTAGACTGACGTACGTGCTCAGTGGCTATAGTTGTTCTCAGATTTATCTTCACCACCCTTTTAAGGAAAATTTGGGGACAAATTACATTAAGGGGGTAAGTTTGTAAGAACTCGGTTTTTATTCTTGAGGTACGAGTTTCTTATTTTCCTTTTTTCCTTATGTGTTTTGAGAAAACTAGGGAAATGTGGGAAAAATCCCTAATTTATGGGTACACACCATGTAAATTTCTACACATTGTGTACTTTGGCCATGTGGGATGAGAATAAAGGGCGTGTAGGCTTGTCAGAGATTCAGAGTGTATAAACTAACTACACGTTGTGTACTTAGTAATACACGCCATGTAATCAATCGACAAGTGAACAGTAAGGCAGTTGAGAGTAACTTCCAAATGAACAATAAAACAGAGAGTACACAACATTTACTTAGTATTATACACCATGTAATCAGTCAGCAGATGAACAGTAAGGTGATGGAGAGTTGCTACTAGTGAACAGTTAAAAAGAAAGTACACACCGTGTACTTGAGAGTACATGCCTTATAGTTATGTTTTTTCATTAAAAATAGGTATTAGCCTTCTCATTCAGCAGAGGAGGTAGGAAACTCATTAGGAGCCTAGGAGATGAGGCTGAGGATTGGAGGAGCTCCCGAATACTCACAGAAACTCCGATCTTTTCGTCGACGATCTCGTTTGAACCGCGCGGGTAAGACCTTCCCTCTCCTTGAGACTTTCCTTCCAATTATTTCTCTAAGAGATGTTAGTTTAGTTTTAAAGGATAAATTTTTATCCTAGATTTATGTCCTTATTAATGGTTTTGAGAGGCGTCGTTCATGTATATCGATCAGAGGAGATCAAGGTAGGTGGTCTGGTGTTTATTTCCATCTGTTGAGTTGATTTTGTGTACAATTGTGCTATGGACCCATTTTCGGGGTGTTTTATGGATGAGGCCTTAGCTATTAAGATATCTATAATTGCATAGATAATCTAATGAACATGTATAAACTATTGAGTAGGATCATTGCCTTGATCCAGGGCCACCCCATTGGTGTGTGATTCCGACGCTTTCGCCGGGGCGCGCGCATCCGTCTGTGGGGAGGACGCGCTGAATGTTGCCCCGCATTCCCACTTTCCAAAGGCGGGCGAAATCTGTTCCTTGTTGAGGTACGTCTGCTCCTTGATCGAAACCGGGATGATGGGATGTCGGTTCTTCCTTCCGTGGATTCCTCCTCGGAGCTCATTACCTAGTCCGAGTCTCCCTCATAGATTTAAGACGGGTCCGTGAAGCTCATTCCCAGTGCCATATCTACATGGATGCCAGTTAATTACGGTGCTTCCATCAAGATGCTCCAAGGGGTCTCATCGGGACAACAACCTTCAGTGAGGAGAACGGTCTCGTTGGGGCGTCGTCGGCATGTCTATCTTCGGTCCCTCATCATAGGGCTTCTCGAGGGCGCAGAAGCCCGAGGCATCCCACATCGAACGCAAGGAATGTGTACCATCTGAGGTTTTCCTCAGCTTCCCATGTTTAAAACGGGGTATGTCGCAAGTTTAACATCTTGCGAAGATGTATCGGGTTGAAGGATCCCTAGGGGGGAACACCGATGTTGGGGCCAACATGTGGGCGGCTTACCATATATCATGGAGTGGGATGGGGTGGCATGATCTCACCGGGATGTGGAGTCCCAGGTAAGGATCAGGATGGACAGTGGAGTGAGACATGGGGCTTATGTTCTGAGACGGCCCAAGAGGGGGGATACATTTTAACATCATACAGGACGGAATACAGTTTAACGTCATGCTGGACGCGGTACAGTTTAACGTCATGCGGGACAGAATACAGTTTAACGTCATGCGGGACGCGATACAGTTTAACGTCATGCGGGACGCGATACAGTTTAACATCATGCGGGATGGAATACAGTTTAACGTCATGCGGGACACGATACAGTTGAACGTCATGCAGGACAGAATACAGTTTAACATCATGCGGGATGGAATATAGTTTAACGTCATGCGGGACGGGATATTTGGGGCTTACGCTATGAGGCAACCCAAGGTGGTCGGGGAACCGACATGGAGAGGTCGGGATGACCAGGTGGTGGGCTTGATCCTCGTGGAAGCTTCCTACGTACCGTGTGTTAGCACGGATCAAAGTCCATGTAGTTTGCTGGGATGGGGATTACGTTCTGAGGCAGCCCATAAGAGGATGTCATGGTCGACGCGCACTCTAAGCCCACGTGAGTCATACTCGGTGTGGGAAACAAAAGGCAGCATGGGCCAGACGATCACATCGCGAAGGGTGCATCCATGAGAAGCGGAATGGGGCTTACACATTGAGCAGCCCAAAGAGGAAATAGGGTCTTACGCGTGGTTATCGGCCCTTGGTGTTGGGGCTTACTCCAGGGTGGAGGCCCGTGGTGAGACAAAGTGTAGTGGGGAAAGGACTCCACTGACCTTGGTAGGGGGAAGTATGGAGATGCACGGGTGCAATCATCCGCAAGAAAGGCTAGGGGCTTACGCTCTGAGGCAGCCCTTCCCCCGCGGACAAACGCCGCTCCGATAAAGAGGATATCATTCCATGTGAGGAAGAGTCCATTCCCGTGGAGACGAGTTGCGTATAAAATGTTCAAGCTGGGGGGACCCTGCGTGCGAAGCACGGGGTCAGACCATAGTTTAATGTCTTGTGTTAAGGATGAGGTGCTTAGCAGTTTAACGTCCTGCAGCTTGGACGAGGTGGGTTCGCTCCACACCCATAGGGCTTACATTCCCAATTCCCTCTACCCATTGTGGAAGGGAAGACATTGGCAAGGCCATGGAGAAGGGGGGTCGTAGGGCGAACCACCGGGGGGTCCAAGTTAGCGTGGCTATGAGAAGAAGCAATACGTTAGCGTGCCTATGAAGAGAAGCATAAGGCGAAGCAACGCAACTGGAAACATGGCCCAAGGGACCTTGAGGTTACTTCGCACGAGCCTGGGAGGCCGTACTGGAAAACAACGCATGGCGCGCGTGCCCGGCAGGGGAGACATCAGGTGCCGGTGCAGGGGGCAGCCAAGGGGCGTCAAGGTGAGGAGTCCTGGGCTTTGCGCACAAAAGGGAAGGTTTGCGCGCAAAACTCCGGGACGGCGCGCAATTGGAGCAATGGAATTGCACGCAGAAAGGGAACTACGTGCAAGGTTTTGCGCGCACGACAGCCTATTGCGCGCACAAGACATGCATTGCGCGCAAGGCTGAAACCCGAGAAAGGGGGAAAATTCACTGAAGCCAGTGGAGTTGTGCGTAAAGGCGAACTCCGGGGCAAGGTGGCATGAAATGAGGGTTTTACCTGGAAGTCATCTTGTGCACGGGGGGAGCCGAATTGTGCGAACCGGAGTCGCTTCAGATTCCTCAACCCCCAAACCGTTCGGGGTCACCTTCTATTTATAGGCGACCTCCGGCACGGAATCCAGGCGGCGCACGAAATTCTTCACACGCGAGCGCAGCCGGCGCGCAAAAACTCGCCGCGTAGAACTGGGGCACACAAAGATTGCACGCCTCAATGGCTCAATTCCGTGAAACCCGGTGATTCTACGCGTGCGGAACAATTTTTCGCACGAAGCCTCCATTATTTCGCGCACCACATCCCGGGCCTCCGTATCAGACCTATGACTTTGAATATGACTACGCTTCGTCATTCCAAAACTTCCTCTGAGAGTTACGGACTTTTTTCGGCATCAAAAAATGCCCCCCCTTGGAATAGGATCAGCGAGAGGTCGCAACGATCGGATTCCAAGGAAAACGCCGAAACACCGTAAAGCCAAGTCTCTTGATCAAGTTGTGCGCAAAATTCCGATGGGGCGCGCAAAACCTACGGACGCGTGCAAAATCCTCTTTCCGCGCGGTACGGAACCCTGGCCTCACCTATAAAAGGGGCGCTAGGTCCCAAATCCGTACTTCCGCTTTTTCCTCGCGATAAGCCTATCGCTCTCGTGCGTGAAATCACTTCCGCTACTGCGTGTAATAACGCTCTGGCAGTGCAGAATCCCATCCGAATTTTGGGCATGATTTCGCGCCTGTTCGGGCTTTTCCGTGCTTCACGTGCCGATTGCGCTCTCATCTACAAGATTCCGCACAAATCATCTAGATTTCGCGCCGAACTCTCCGATTCCGCGCACTGCATCCTGATTTCGCCCAACTCCCTAAAAATTTGAGATGGCTGCAAACCGAGTTGATGAGGGGGAAGCCACTGCCCGTATGACAGAAATGGCGGCAAACGAGGAGGTTTACGGCGCCAAGGTGATTGTCTCCAACAATCTAACCTTGTTCAATCTGCTAACTCCAGCACAGAAGACATATCCCTTGTCGGATGACCTCCCACTCTAGAATTTTGGCATTCTGGAGGAGGTGTCACTGCCGGGCTTCGAGGTGGACACGCTGCGGTCCTGGGTGACTCGGGAGGATGAACTTCCTCGCTACAACATCACCTACAATGGCCATCCTTCCAGGGAAACTAGACATATGGACATTTATGTCTTGAACCCGAGGACTAGGACCATTACCGGGGACGAGCCTATGATAGAGGATTCTCTGGCCCTCTACGTGAGCACGTTCCGTCAAAGCATCATGGATGACACGAAGGGCCGGCTGAAGGATTGGGACCTGCGGTCCAGGGGCAACTTCACCAGTGAATGGGCCTGGGCGTCCTGGGTTTGCCATACCTGTGACCAGTTCGGGGACGAACTACGGTATATCGGCCTGTTCGAGGCGGTATGGACATCGGAGTTCCATTTCCATCGTCATCCTGAACTCGGACTGGAGCTATTCACCCGGTGGTCTCCTGACACCAACATGTTCCACCTTCATCATGGGGATGTCGGAATTAGTCTTTGGGATGTTCACTGCATCGGAGGTATCCCACTGGAGGGTTACCAATACGACGAGTTCATTCCTCCAAAGAACACCTAGGGAGACAGGTCGCGGATGCCTATGCTGACGTGGCACCTACTGCAGCTGGCCAAGGAGAGGCTGGGGGTCAAGGACTTCCTGAAGGACATCGCCTACAAGGGCTGGCTCAGCCAGTTCCTTGAGAGGGATCCCGCCGTCAAGATGCCGGGACGGGGCAAACGGTGCCCAACCGCGACTCAGAGGAGAAAGGACGGGTCCTATAGGAAGACCCTGGAGGCGGGGCAATACCAATCATGGGGCTACCGCGTTATTGAGTCCCGAGACCCGAACGTCCGGTATGCCGGGTTCCTTGCCACCTTCCTGAGCGGGTGGCTCCTGCCGGTGCGGGACGCGAGGATGGGCGTCCGCCCAGCAACTTTGGTGATGGCGGGCTCCATGGCCGCCAACAAACGGTTCAACTTGGGCGTCCCCGTGCTGGCCAAGCTGTATACCATCTTGGGGCACATCTCACGAGGGGGGCGCCTCGGAGAGTCTGTGGTCCCTTCCAGATCTTCCATAGCTGGGTGGCGGCTCATCTCGGCGGATATACTTTCCCAAACGTCGTCCGTCCTCCGGGCAATGGCTTACGACCGTCCTTGATAAACATCGCAGGGGTGGCACCATTGACGATCAATGAGGAGGGTGTGAGGATCCGCATTGGAAACCATGCCAACTTCAACTTCATCCCGTTCCCCACCCCAGTCGGCCAACTAGTGGACAACGGGCGAGGCTCTCTGGAACTGAAGGAATACTTCCAGAGCATTCTGGGCGGGGTGCTCATGCCTCAGATCGATGGGAAGGTGATCTGCGAGCCTTACGTGCCATCCCGATTCTCCAGGAAATTCAGGTGCCTCCAACGAATGCCGATGAAGGTATTCACGACTGTCTGGAAGGAGAAGAATCCATGCGTCCTACTCCAGATGTGGTTGATGTTTACCACTTTCGGCTCTGGCGACGTCGTTACTCTTCCTCCCACCGGGGTCGATGCCGGCCTAGCAACCGAATATGCCGAAAACTGGACCATTACATACCCTGAGGGGCTATTACGCAAGCACGTCCGGCAACTCAAGGTTACTCGTGCGGAAACCGGGCGACGGGAAAGAAGGCACGATGTCGTCGGAAGGGGGGAACCAAGGGCGCGTCAGGCAGCGAGGCCTGCGCAGGCCAAGACTTCGGCAGTGGGAACATCACATGGTGCTGCCACGTCCTTGTTACCCGCAGGGGGGTCACATGTGGTGGGCAGGGAACTTCTCGGGAAGCAGATAAGATATCTACTCAAACCTTCCCAAGACACAATTCTCCCAGCACTGTGGTCGGCCTGGATGACCCTGCGGCAATCGCTGAGTGTCGAAGCCATCTGGCAGAAGATAATGAAAAACGGGATCCAACTGCCAGAGGTCAGGCTCGTTCAAATTACCGACCGAGTGAACTTCCATCGGCGACATGCTTATCTGACGGCCATGTATGTATACTCACACCAAAGGGGGCGGCGTGTGGAGCCAACTTTCCTAGTGAAAGTGATGCTCGGGCAGGAGCATGATCCGGAAGCGATGCTGCCGGGATAAGACGACAGCGACGAGGAGCCGGAGGGGGAGGAGGAAACCGGAGAGGATGAAGGCGAGGGAGAAGATGAAGAAGAGGAGCCCGAAGGTGAGGGGTCTCAAGGGGCGACCTACCAAGGGAGTCTCCGAGAGAGCGGCGATATTGCCAACTCTGATCTTGACATAACCGAGATTCTCGAGGTTTGTCTTTGTCTTCATTCATTCCCCTCATTCATCCATTCTACTTTCCAACTTCTAACTCACTTCCCCATCCTACTCAGGAGTAGTTGAGCGGTGGACGGGCATCCCCACCAGAGGAGGGCGGAGAGGAACCAGTGGGACATGATGGGGATCCGACACCCATCATTGAATTAACCAGCGCAGAGGGGTCTCCCCTTATGGCAGCTCCTGCAGCGGCCGAAACACTGGGGATCGACGCTCTGGATTCCTGTAAGTCTCACGCTTCACTACTGGTGCTTGGTGTCAAAAGATCCCATCTGACCAGCGTATGCCTCGCGCAGTGATCTCAACACTGGAGGCACGTCAGGCTGTGGATCTCGGGCCATCCACGAGTGGACCAGCGGCGGACATACCAACTCGCTCGGAACATGCTCTCTGCACTGAGTCGGCCCTGACAATTGATGAACAGGGGGCGGCGGACATCAGCGGTGATATTCCCGAAATGCGGTCGGAAGCTGGTGGAGGCGTCATTCCTGCTGGGGCGAGAGAAGGTCGCTCGGACGTCGAGGATTCTATTCCTCACGAAGACATCCCTGGGGTGGATCCTGCTGCTGATCTGTTGGCGGTCTTCCCCATATACTGACCCACTGACCCTGAGGAGATTGATGACTCAGACTCAGAGGCTGCCGAGGAGAGCTGGATGACACAGCGCAAAGGGTGGAAGTGTATCCAGTGCTTCCTCAGGTAGCCCCAGTCGGATTGGCTGAGGCGGATGGGATCACATCAGACCTGGCTGCGCTTCCGGTGCACCGGAGGGGCTGACACTCAGCGTCTTCATCTGACGGTCCGTGATTACATGGATGAGAAGATACACGAGAGCAGCTGGCGCACCGACATTGCCTAGTGCTGGGAAGGATCGGTGAGCGCTCAAGCGCAGCTGAGGGCGGATCAGGAAGTTTGGAACCTCGACGGGTAGGCGGTAGATAAATAGGCCTTCATCGCAACATGATCTGACCTCGTGGAGCAACTGATGGCCCAACTGGATGATGCACAGGATCAACTGGTGGAGGAGAGTCACCAGATGACCGTACTTCGAACCGAGCGAGCGCAAGCACAAGCTAGGGCTGGCGAGCTGCGCTCTATGGTGGCCAATGATGAGAGAGTCTTCAAAGAGAGAGAAGCGGTCCTGGAGGCTACTAGCCAGAGGGTAGCAGCACTGGAAAGATCGCTTCAACACGCTAATCCCTAAGGGCTTTGTTTTTTCCTTCTCATGAACTTTGTGCTTGTACTACTCATCGTCTCAATCCAATATGTGTTCAAATCCACTCATTTGTACCCTCGGTTTCATTCGCTCAACCGTAGTTCCGAAACAAATAACAAATCATCCCTAGGCTCCTGTGGGTCGTGCCCAATGCAAGAAGTAGAAGATGTTCGTACCATCATTTCGTTCAACTCTAGGGCATTGACCAAGCTTCAGGCGTCCAAAACTGGGCCTGGACTTCTGAGGAGACCCCTAAGCCGATTGATGTGTCAACTTCTCAATGTGCTATTACACAAAAGCGGGGAAATGCCGAGGGCATTGAAATCCATCTGAACACAGGGGAATGTAGAGGAAGGGTGAATCATGCTGCCCAAATTCGGAACCAAATTGGGTGCAACCATGGGGGATAATTGTCAACCGTGGCGGAAACACAACATCCACATCACGTTGACCTGGAATGGGGGGAACAATAAATGAGGGCTGACCGCTTACCATGTTCGCAACACGGGGCCTAACTCAAATATCGTTGGTCAGTTTTCCGAAACGTTGGGCCAGGACAGTAGGCGGAACATAGGTCGAGCATCCATACTGTTAGGGGGTCCCGTCAAACATGACCAGTTTTTCGGAACGTTGGCCCAGGACAGTAGATGGACCATAGGTCGAGCAACTATACTGTTAGGGGTTCCCTTAAAACATGACCAGTTCTTCGGAACGTTGTCCCAGGACAGTAGGCGGACCATAGGTCGAGCATCCATACCGTTAGGGGGTCTCGTCAAACACGAAAGGAAATGAGGATCCGAATAAGGGGGGACACAAAGCGTGGAAGGTGGAGCAATGGTTTGTTCGAATAGAGTCCAACACTCCCGAAATTGTGCCACCATGGTGAAGGCGCATTAGGCAGACGTACAAACCTGATCACATGTCATCCCAATTTCCAGGCAGGACCTCTTTGGTGAGAGAACTGCCGCTTCCCATTATTACTATGGGGCATTCCGAACATGCTCGGGGTAGATATCCCGATTACACCACTTCCTATGAAGTCGGGCCAAGTGGCCGACAATAAGGAAGGATGGGGTTTAGTAATCCCTGGGGCTGGACCCAAGAAGAAACATCCGAGCGGTCCTACGTATCTCATAAGGATGAGAATCAAGCCACACTTAGTTCTTGAAAATACAGTTTAATGTCATTCGGGACGAACTACAGTTTAACGTCATGTGCGATGGAATATGGATTTTAGTTTTAGGTCTTAGAGATCAGACCAAGAGGATCTTAGTTTTAGGTCTTAGAGCTCGGACCGTAAGGATCTTAGTTTTAGGTCATAGAGCTCAGACCAAGAGGATCTTAGTTTTAGGTCTTAGAGCTCGGACCGAGAGGATCTTAATTTTAGGTCTTAGAGCTCGGACCAAGAGGATAGGGGAGAAACGGAAACATGGCAAGACGGTTACAAAATCCGACGTGAATGAGGACCTAATCCCTAATTACCATGTGCTCTCCAGGGAAATGCTCGAGTCGAAGGACCGAACACGAAGGTAGGCTGGACCCGCGGGGAAGTGCCCCAGGCGTTCCTACGTATCTCATAAGGATGAGAATAAAGCCACACGTAGTTCTAAAAGGTGACATGGTAAGATACCAATTCCAAGGAAAAAGGGGAGTGCGGGTGTGGCCCTTGCACTAAAAGAAGAAGAATTTGATAAATCTTGTTTGTCCTTTAAGGTGAGTGGTTTTTTGTTGTTGTGAAGCGACAGACCTAGAGCAGTAGGCCATGGTGTCGCCACAAGCATCAAGCCGTGATAGGCGTTGACAAATGGCATGGCATAAGACCAATAGCCAACGTGATTTCCTCTACAACAAGGTCACCACAATGCAGTGCCGTTTTTCGTCATGCGGCTAGGACGATAAGGTCATAGTTTAGGGTCGTGTGATAGGACCATCAACACAGTTTAAGGTCATATGGTTTGGACCAACAACACAGTTTAAGGTCATATGGTTTGGACCAACAACACAGTTTAAGGTCATATGGTTTGGACCAACAACACAGTTTAAGGTCATATGGTTTGGACCAACAACACAGTTTAAGGTCATATGTTTTGGACCAACAACACAGTTTAAGGTCATATGGTTTGGACCAACAACACAGTTTAAGGTCATATGGTTTGGACCAACAACACAGTTTATGGTCATATGGTTTGGACCGACATCACAGTTTAAGGTCATATGGTTTGGACCAACAACACAGTTTAAGGTCATATGGTTTGCACTAACAACACAGTTTAAGGTCATAGGGTTTGGACCAGCCGAGTGAGGAGTCTCGGGCCAAAGGGGCCTACGAGGGTTCAACAATCAGGGAGGGGCAGGAGATGCTACCTCCCAGATATCCTGGGCCCGAAACGCAATTTCTGGGAGACTCCCCACTCCCCAAGGGGATGAAGGTCAAGCCGCACGCAACCCGTAAACAAGAGACCCAAGCACATACTCTAGCGCTCAGATCGCGGGAGCCCCGAGAGACACCGTTACGCAACTCGGTCTGTCTGATGTGCGGGGGTGTACTGAGGGTTAGTACAAGGAGTGTCAAGATTCCACCTTGACGCAGTGGGGTGGAACATGACATGAACCATGCCACCAACATTCAGGGCCCAGGGAAGCCGGCGTGACGACTGAGGATTACTGCTGACCAAGTTCACAACGCAGCATCCTGTCGTGTTAGCCATAGGGACAAACAAATGAGCATCAACCGCTGACCATGTTCGCAACACGGGATTCGTATCAATTTTTTGTCCAAAACCCTTGGGGGCATTGGCCCATGACGGTAGGAGAGCCCTTGGGCGTTTATCCAAGCCGTTCTTGGGGGTCCCTCCGGGTATGAAGGATGACGGGGGCCCGAATGAAGGGGAAAACGAATCATGGAAAGTAGATGGAACTTGCCTAAGTTGAATCTGGCACTCCAAGTTCTAGAACAAAGTGCCTTGAGCACATCAGTAGACCACTGGAAAGGGTCAGAGGGCTCAGTCCGAGAGCGGCCAAAAGATGGCGGATCCCTAGGCAAAAGAGGGGGCGTAATGCCAAACACCCTGGGCACTGGGAGATCGTGGGATCTCCTAAGAGATGGGGCTAGACCTGACATCTAGGTGTTCATGCGGTCCTACGTATCCCATAAGGATGGGAATCAAGCCACATGTAGTTCTTGATATGCGTCTTTAAATTCCATTGGACAGAGGAGGGCTAAACCCTTAGAATAGGGTGCACGTGGTGTAACCATTTCAAACCCGACGTGAATGGGGACATAATCTCACACCACGCCACGTGACCCTGTGGTCGAAGTCCCAAAGGCGAAACAGACGTGACATCGGACCTCAAGCTGGACCCAAAGACGAAAGGTCTGAGCGTTCCTACGTATCCCATTAGGATGGGAATCAAGCTAGATGTAGTTCTGGAAATACAGTTTAATGTCATGTTGGACGAAATATGGATCTTAGTTTTAGGTCTTAGAGCTCGAACCGTGAAAAGGGAAGAACCAAAAGAGGATCTTAGTTTTAGGTCTTAGAGCTCGGACCATGGAGCCCAGATGTAGGGCAGAGTGTAGTTTAAGTTCGTGCTGGACCATACAGTTTAAGGTCATGCAGGACCATGAAAAGGACAGAACCAAAAGAGGATCTTAGTTTTACATCTTAGAGCCCGGACCATGGAGCCCAGATGTAGGGCAGAGTGTAGTTTAAGGTCATGCTGGACCATACAGTTTAAGGTCATGCATGACCAACTGGCTAGGAAAAGTACTTCTTGAGGAACCTGGCATTGGTGGGAGGAGTGATACGCTCACCATCCATAGTCACCAGGGAGTACGCTCCATTGGGATAGACCTTATGGACAATAAAAGGCCCCTCCCACTTGGGTTCCAACTTGGGTGGTTTCCTACCGGGAATCATTGGCGCTCTAAGAGACAGCACCAAGTCACCTTGCAGGAAGGAGCGGAGGTGAACCTTCTTATCAAAAGCTCGAGCCATCCTGCTCTGATGCCTTTCCAAGTTATGTAAAGCGTGAAGCCTACATCCGTCCAGCGCTTCCAATTTGGCTAGACGGATCTCAGCAACTCTGTCCGGTGCTTGCTGGTCGTAGACTGCCGTGCGCAATGAGGGCAGCTGGACCTTGATGGGAAGGACGACATCAGCTCCGTATACCAGGGAATATGGAGTCACCTGGGTAGAATTGCGAGTCGTCGTCCTATAATCCCAGAGGGAATTGGGGAGCTTGTCCGGCCAACTTTTCTTGTTCTAACCAACCATTTTTTGTAGAATGTTAGAGAGGGTTTTGTTAAACGCCTCAATCTGTCCATTCGCCTGCACATGATAGCGGGAGGTGTGGTTAGAGCGAATGTTTTACTTGGCGTACAATCTTTTCAGCTCGGCCGCTCGGAAGTTGGTTCTGTTATCCGTGAGGATAACGTGAGTTATTACAAACCGGTGAATGATATTGGAAATCACGAAGTCGGTAATAGAAACAGCCTTGACTTCCCTAAGCAGAGATGCCTCTTCCCACTTTGAGATGAAATCCGTGGCGGTTAAGATGAATTGGCATTGGCGGGCCGTCGCCGGCGGGTAAGGCCCTACGACATCCAACCCCCAGACTGCAAAGGGCCAAGAATACTTAGTAGTATGGAGAGGCTCCGGTGGCCGATGCACAAAGCTATCATGAACTTGGCACGCATGATACCTCTTGGCGTACTCAATGCAGTCACGGATCATGGAGGGCCAGAAGTATCCCAGTCTCCGAATCTGGTGGGACAACTTTGACCCGGCCTGGTGGGTGCCATAGGAGCCAGCGTGCACTTGCTGCATGAACTGTGGGATCTCCACTCCTTGAAGACAACAGAGGAGAACACCATTAAACCCATTCCTGTAAAGGAGCTACTCACAGCTGGGACCGCTTTGATGGGTGAACTGCGGCGTGTGGCGCCAGATTCGTTCCCGCTCCGCTCGGTCCATCAGAAGATTGTCGTGCTGGAGATATTCAACCAAGGGTGTCCTCCAGTCAGGAACTGTCTCGATCACCACGCCTGAAGCCCCGGGGGGTCCTGACGTGGGGGCACCAGCGGTGAGATGGTTCACTCGCAGGCCACGATCGCCCTCCGGGATAACAGGAGCAATGACTCTTCGGTGCACCACATGGATTATTAGGTCATCCTTTTCGGGCTCCGCGAGTGATGCGGCCAGGATGGACAAAGCATCTGCTCGACTATTCTGCGACCGGGGAACGTGAATGACATCTGGTCGGGAGGGGAACTTATCCATTAGATGGAGAGTGCATTCCAGCAACGGTATGAGTTCCGGCTTCCTGACAGCGTAGTCACCGTTAACCTGCTTGATGACTAGCTCAGAGTCCCCTTTGACATACAGGTGGGGTACGTTAACCTCCAGAGCCAACTTGAGACCAGTAATGAGGGCATGATATTCTACCTCATTGTTGGTGCAGCCTTCTGACAACAAGAAATAATTTGGCAGAATGACTTGCTCCGGGGTGATGAAGACGATACCCAGGCCCACTCTGTTAAGCCTAGGATCGTTGAGCCTTATACCGGTAGGGATTCGGGAGGCACCATCAAAGTGCATCTGCCAACATGGGGTGGCACGATCGACTGAGAGGATTGCCTCATCAGGAAAGCCCAAATCCAGTGGCTGGTCCGCAGAGGTTGGATGGGCAGCTAAGAAGTCTGCCATCGCCTGTCCTTTGACGGCCTTCTGAGGTACGAACCTAATGTCAAACTGCTGGAGGATCACTGCCCAGCGTGCCAATCGGCCGGTCAACATGGGCCGGCTCAGGATGTATTTCAACGGGTCTACCCAAGAGACCAGCTGTACCTCATGGTGCTGCAAGTAATGCCACAATTTCTGTACGGTGAATACGAGCGCCCGAGAGCTCTTCTCGATGGGAGAGTATCTAACTTCCGCATCGAGGAGCATGCGGCTAAGGTAGTAGAGGCTATTCTCTGTTCCCTCATTGCTCTTCTAGGCAAGAATGGCGCCGAGGGATCACTCCAGGGCGGTCACGTAAAGGACCAGCAGCTTTCTGGGAACGGGTGGCATCAGGACCAGAGGTTGAAGCAGATACTGCTTGATTTCCTCAAAATCGGACTGACACTCTTCATCCCACCCATAGGCGGCGCCTTTCTTTATGATCTGAGAAAAGGGATTACACTTGCCGGACAGATTTTCAATGAATCGACGTATATAGGCTAAGTGGACTTGGAGGCCTCGAAGCTCCCGAATATTACTTGGGGGAGGCATCTGACTGATGGCCTTGATCTTCTTGGGGTCTATCTCGATGCCTCGATAGCTAACAATGAAGCGAAGAAATTTTCCGGATGTGACCCCGAAGGAACACTTAAATGGGTTCATCTTCAAGTGGCGAGAACAGAGCAAACCGAACACTTTCTCAAGGTCTTTGAGATGGTGCTGGTGCTGATGAGATTTAACCACCAGGTCATCTACATAGCACTCCACCAGCATCCCGAGGATCAGCTTGAATATGTGGTGCATAGCCCGTTGATAGGTGGCACCCGCGTTCTTCAGGCCGAAGGGCATAACCCGATAGCAGAAAGTGCCCTGGGGGTCCCTGAAGGTAGTGAACTCTTCATCCTTGGGGGCCATCCAGATCTGGTTGTACCCAGAGTACCCATCCATGAAGGAGAGGGCTTGGAACCCGGTCGTTGCATCGATCAATAACTCTGTCACAGGAAGGGGAAAGTCATCCTTCAGACAGTGGCGATTAAGATCGCGGAAGTCAATGTAGACCCTGATCTTCCCGTTCTTCTTCCTAACGGGCACAATGTTGGCTAGACACCTGGGGTACTGGACTTCCCTGACGAAGTTCGACTTAATGAGCTTATCAACTTCAGCCTCAACCATGGCACCATGAACGATGTGCATTTTTCTGGGAGGCTTCTTGAACCCGCCATGGTTTGCTGGGAGGCCAAGGCGGTGGACGGATACCTGGGGATCTAGTCCCGGCATCTCGTCATAACTCCAGGATCACACATCACGGTGCTATCTGAGGATGTCTATGTACCATTTTCGTTCCTCGGGAGGCATAGAGGCACTGACCAATGTGGGTATCGGGTCCGCCTCACTACCGAGGTTCACCTATTCTAGCTCGTCGACCATGGCGGAGATTCCCTCCTCAAAGGCAGGAGGAGCATCTTCTATGTCTTCATCCCCTATTTTGGAAGGATCGTCCATGGGGGGAGCCGTTTCGGGGCTGCTCGACCCTGATGGGGAGCTGGCACCGGCTTGAGCGGCATAGGTCATCACGATGGGAGACTCATGCACCGTGGAGACCATGGTGATGAAGGCGGTTGATCTAATCCCATCCGGCCTGCGGCCCAAGGGGCCATGCTTTACGACATCGAAGTAGTGGTGACACGTTGGATTGATCCGGTCGATCCCGGCTCGGTGAAACAGGCAAGTATGACGTACTGCCGTTTCCATGAGCCCAACGTCCCGATATCGTACGAGGGTAGGAGGCTCGAGGATCACCTGAGCCTGGTTGGTGTAAGAGTATTAGGTGATTTCCCTCCATTTCTTAGACCCGGAAATATGGCTTCCTCTGGTACCCGAGACAATAAAGCACTCTCCCATATCGGGAGTCGTGTCCTCCAACCGATGGATTGGGAAGACATATGCGTCATCCAAACCTGCCCAGGGATCACTCGCGACAGCGGCGAGCTCAACCTCACCTTCCAGGATTTTCTTGTCCTTGCTCTTGTAATAGTTAGCATCCAAGTAACGAGCTTTAGAAGAGGCAAATAGAGACACATCTCCTTGGAGCACACCCACTCGACCCCTAAGGGAGTATTTGAGGCACTGATGGTATGATGAGGGAACCTCCGCGTGAAGATGGAGCCACGACCTGCCCATAAATGCGTTGTAGGAAGTGTCCTGAGAGACAACCATGAATTCAGTATTGGAAATTAAGCCACCGAACTGGGTCTTCAGACAAATCTTGCCGAGCGGAGTTTTCTCGGTCCTGTCATACCCCTGGATTCTGAGGTCGGAGGGAGTTAAATCATCCTTGGACAACCCCAGCTTTTGTAGTGTCCGATTTGGGATCAAGTTAACCCTAGAACCCGTGTCGACAAGACAGCAGCAGACCTCCACGCCATTGAACTAGCTGGTGATGTACAGTGGGCAGATGTGCCCCTGTATGGGAGGGTCTTCATCTTTACTGGAGAATGAGATAACCGCCTGACATTTGGCGTCCTCAATCACCTCGGTGTGGAAGGCTTCTGCGGCCGCTACCTCCATTTCAAACTGGAGGGGGCTCCTTAGAGCCTTGGCGAACGCCTCACGCATTTCGGACGACCGGAGGAGGGCCTCAGGGATGGAAAGCCTTGCCGGAATGCCATCCAGATGCTTCAGGACATCATACTTTCGCGCCAAATGCATGCTTCTTCTTACAAGAGGTCTCTCCCTAATTGGTGGCATGACGGGCCCTACTGGTGGGACCGGTGACTGACTGGTACTAGGCACATCCCGCTATTCACTGGCTGAAGCCTGGGAGCCGGCCGTCATACTAGGACCAGAAGGCCATAGTCAGCCAGTGATAGGGCTGGGCTTGTTGCGACACGGGCAAGGCGGTTCCGCCCGATCCAGCAACACAAACGGTGGTGGAAGAGAACCTGTTGTCACCGGGTGAGGGAGCCGCGAGTGATGCTCTCTATACCGGGCCTGATGCTTGGTCTCGATAGCATGCACGTCCTGACTGGAGGTGACGACCGCCGTGCCCCGGCGATTCACGTAGCCACGGCTCCGTCGACGTTGGCGACGGCTGGGAACATTGGGGAGGTCCACTTGGCGCTCCTCACCTTCGGGAGCCACAAAGGGATTTACCAACTCTACGGTGTTAACCGAAGCGTACCCCGGGCTCTCTGGGAGGTCCACCTGGCGCTCCTCGTTGTCGGGAGCCACAAAGGGATTTACCAACTCTACGGTGTTAACTGAAGCGTACCCCGGGCTCTCGGGGAGGTCCACCTGGCGATCCTCGTCGTCGGGAGCCACAAAGGGATTTACCAACTCTATGGTATTAACCAAAGTGTACCCCAGGCTCTCGGGGAGGTCCACCTGGCACTCCTCATCGTCGAGAGCCACAAAGGGATTTACCAACTCTACGGTGTTAACCGAAACGTAACCCAGGCTCTCGGGGAGGTCCACCTGGCGCTCCTCGTTGTTGGAAGACACAAAGGGATTTACCAACTCTACGGTGTTAACTGAAGCGTACCCCGGGCTCTCGGGGAGGTCCACCTGGAGCTCCTCATTGTCGGGATCCACAAAGGGATTTACCAACTCTACTGTGTTAACCGAAGCGTACCCCAGGCTCTCACTCGAGGAGTCATCCTTTACCGGCCAGGGTCTTGGAGGGATCCCCATTTCCGGGGGCATGAAATCACCAAGCGTGCGAGAAGATGACAGCAATGGCATGGCGCGTAATTTCTTCTTGCGCCGCCACCTAATCTTCTGGGAATAAGTAGGTTGGGACGATGATGCCGAAGCAGCGCTCGCAGATTCCGAGGGATCTGGATGATCCAGGCGGGCATGGATGATGCCATGGGCACGGACGACCGTCCTACGGGACATCCAGTCATTATACTTCTGGGACCCATGGTCGGAAACCTATTCCAACCCATTCCCATCGTCACTACTGCCATCTGATCCCACGAAGACACCTTCCACATGTGCCGGGGCTGGGCCCAACCTGACTATGTTGTTGTCAATCTGGTCTTGGAGCCAGTCCTTGAACACATAGCATTGCTGGATGGTGTGTCCCAGGAACCGGTGATAAGGGCAGTAGTTAGGGCGATCCGTGAGACACGCCTCTTCTGGCTTCCGGCACTCAGGCAGTCGCACGATCCTCTGATCCAAGGTGCTACGGAAATAACCGGGGACCTGGGCCTCGCCAAATGAGTAATCCCGATTACTTCTGTCTAGATAGGGGACTCTTGGGGACTAACCATGGCCAGGGGCCGGAGGATCAGGCCGAGGAGGCGGTGCCCGATTACCTCGCCTAGGTGGTGGCAGTGCGTTACGCGGAGGCGCCTGCCGATTTTGAGGCGGTCGCTGCTGGGCCGGAGGTTATGCCCGTGGGGGGTGGACCCCTATGAGCCTGCTGAGATGGCCTCACTGGCAGCAACTCTAGCTATCCGGGGGCCTCTATCTACGCCACAGAAGTGGGCTCAGCTCTGGCGGCTCTCCTTACAGAGATCACAGGAGGCAGCGGGGGTGCCTGACTGGCCTATTGCAGGGCTTCTTCTAGGCGCTGAGCCTTGTCCGAGAAGTCCCGGAACCCTCTAGGGTAATTCTGCATGATCAGGGAAGGAACCAACTCCACCTTGACGTTCCCCACACACATCGTCAGTAATTTCTCCTGAGTCAGTGGCATGTCAAGGGAGTACGTAAGCCCCTTCCACCGGGCGATGAAGTCCGCGACTCGCTCGTCGGGCCTTTGCTTGCACTTTAAGAGGTCTGCAATGTTCGTCTTCCGGGTTGTGGAACTGAACTGGTAGAGGAATTTTCGGTGAAGGTCCTCCCAGCTAGTCACTGATCCAACATGGAGCTGGCTGTACCAGAAGAATGCTGGTCCTTCCAGTGTCTGAACGAAGCACCGGAGCTTGGCAGCCTCCTGCTGCGCCGGAGTCCCTAACATAGGCCCGCACCTCGAGTTGAAGTGGGTCAAGTGTTGTGGCAGGTCTCCGGTCCCATTAAAGGGGGTAAAAGTGGGGTTACCAAATCCCGGAGGGGCTGGCATGTCATCCACCCATGCGGGGTACGGCTTTCCATTCTGTGGGATCGCCACCTGCCGTGTTCACAGGGCCTCCAAGGGAGCGATGAGTACTTCCATCAGATCATCCAGATGCGGATTCCTGTCCTGATGGGGGTCTCTAACCACAAGCGTAGTTCTAGGCTCTTCGACACGATATTCGCACTCAGCGGCTCAGGGGGCAGCTGGAGGAGCGACTCTCGGAGCGGCGGGAGGAAACCGAGCAGGGTCCCCCAGGTTGTCTCGCCGCTCGGGAGGGTTCGGCGAAACATATCGCGCCCTCTTTCCATGGGCTCCAGTGTCTCCCCTGTCGGTGAAAACGACACGGTCACGGTTGCCCAGGGGGACCTCAGAAAGGGGTAGATGCTCCTGCCCCTGCTGTCCTGGTCTACGGTTGCCGTAGTCAGGCCGCCGCTCTACAATGCATTCATCCAGGAGCTCATCAACCGGCCTATTTTTCTCAGCTAGCTATTGGCGCAGCGTGGCCTTCTCGGGATCTTCCTCTACCTTCTGCACTGAGGCAGATGGGTCGACGAGTTTGACAGACCTGACGGGCTCTTTACCCTTGCCGATGTTTCAGCCCAGCGCCAGTGCCTCCATGGGTACAGGAAGGCCTAGGAGGCTCCTCTGTTGGCGAGTAATCCTCCCAGATGGGTCCAGTAGCGGAATGTCCTCAGGGGGTGAGTCTCCGTCGAGGGGTTCCACAATGTTTCCCTCATCTGAAAGGTCATCCATGTTGACTGCTACTTCCCTTGGCGGCGTTCTATTAGGGCCGCCCAGTGGATCGGGCTGCTGGCGGATCACACAGAGGAGGAGAGCAATGTACTGCCCCCACCCGCAGACGTGCGCGTGGGGGGTGGCCTCCTCAATAACTCTATGGAGTACTTGAAAACTATGGATGCATTGTTGTTGAAGGTCCTCGTGGTGGTCCAGCGACTCGGGGTGACAGACCGCGGGGAGTGCTGCTAGGTCGACCCGGCGGCACTGCTCACCAATCTCCTCGAGATACGCTTGGCACCTGGGATAAGGCGCTAGCTGATGGAGGAGGCAAGAGTGAGTCACCCAAAGAATCTGGCGGAAGCATCAAACTCTCCCGGGTTGAGTGACTCTGGCACATCAAAACCCAATTCTGCCACCGGCCAAAACTTCTCAGGGAAGTGACCCGCTACAAGAACGGTCCAGAAGCTCCACGGTTCCGGTTTGGGTTCCGGAACTTGCCGCCCCTGCTCGTCCACTGAGGAAAGTCGAGGAGTTGGCAATGGCACTGAGGCAGGCCGTCGGGGTAGTGGGCTGGCCGGCGGGGAATACGGCGAACATGCCGATTGCCCGTCGATCCCTGGGTCATCCTCCATGGGTTGCAGTGCCCTGGCTGCCATGTTGCGATAGGATGGGCCGGTGGATGGGCCTCCTTTCATAGCGTCGGTGCTCACCGAGGGTGTATCGCCTCGCGATTCTTCCGTCGGTCCCCAGAAAAGTTCCTCACCCTCCCTAACAGGGGCGGGAGGTGCTTCCGAGGAGGTCAGCGGCAACTGCGGGCTTGATCCCTGGCGGTACGCCAAGTCCTCGTCCTCTTGGATATACCTTCGAAGGGAGGAGGGAATCATACGGATCTCGAATTCGGGGAGTACGAGACTGACGCGCCGTGTCCCCACCCCTGCCCTCAACTCGAAGGGTTGGGGGGGTGGTTCCATCATCAAGTCGTACTCTATATCCGAATATGAGAAATGGACTGGTCTGATTCCCGTCCGGACTCCCCTGTCATTCCTCCTTCGGTGACGACGCCCGACCTTCCTGCCCCTGGGTAGCTCCTCAGGGTAAGGAGACTTCCGTCATGGGGTCCCCTGGCCACAATAGAGCTGGGGCAGAGGGGACCGAAGGCCGGGGTGCGAGAAGCACCAGGACAGATGTCGAAAGGGACATGGGGAGGACCTCCATGCGAGTGAGCGACTGGATACACGAAGGCTCCATGCTCGCGACCGGCAGTAGGGGGAGTGACCTCATACCTCATGAAGTGGGTGCTGGAAGGAGTTGTACCCGGAGCATAGCCGTCGCGAAGAAGCTTTCGACTTCCCAGATCAGTGGCACGGAATGAGCCCTCATGGTGAGCGGCACTACAGCGGATTGGTCCGCAGTGGCCATTGCCAGTGTCCACGACCGGGAGATTCGACCCAAACTTCCTGCAGGGCGGTCGGGGTTTCCATCCAAGTCGGGCACGCGGCTGCCCCTGCTCAACATGCGCAAGGATCTGGGAACAGGATTCAGCAGTGGCTGGGGCCACAGTGTTTGCTGATGATGGTTCCCCAGGACGGGCATTCTCTCCCGCTCGCGCCCGACGCTGGCGTCGAGTCAGATGGTCCGGACCCGGCGGTGCGGGCATAAAGATTTCCTGCTCCTCGGCTCAGGGAGTCGGGTGGCGGCGTCAACGCAGCCTGGAGGGGGTTCTTACCGTTAACCCCTGGGATGGATCGCTGATCGGGTGGACCCGGGCATCCCCCACCTCATTGGCATAGGGGAGGGATGTGTCAAAGAGCTTTAGGGATAGGCTCTCGAAGCGGTTGAACGTCGGTGTGCGGAGCGACAGCTCCCTGCGCGGCCCTCGAGGGCGGAGATGGTGGTGAGGCGCGACCGCCTCTATATCCAAGCGGGCCATGACCCTGGTGGGGATGAACCCTTCCTCGTCATACTTATGAACCAGGTTATTGATCACCCTACATTGGATGATTTCTGACGGGGAGAGGGGGCACAAGTGCTCGGAAGCTACAACGGTCGAAGCCGGAGCGACCGCCGAATAGGTGGGACCGCGTGGGGTAGCCGCGTCGGTACTGCCCCTGCCCCTGTGCTAGTGGGAAGGTGGCGATCGAGCTCCGAATGCAGTGATCTGATTCCTGGAAATAGGGAGATGAACCCATTAGAATCAAAAGGAAAGGAGATCAACAACCAAGGACCAGCGTCATTCCATCTTCCATGGTCGGCGAGAGGGATTCACGCTAACGACGTCACAGAACGGAGTAGTCAACGTCCTGACGGCCTCGACTCCTAGTGGGTTCACGTCCCGGTGAGGGTTACCCGGACCTGGTGACATGATATTATTCCGATTCCCCAATGGCTAACATTCCCCGTGTTGAGGAGAAGAGCTTCACGTCGGGTTCAACATTTTTTGTTTCCGACGCTTTCGCCAGGGCACGTGCATCCGTCTGTGGGGAGGACGCGCTGCCTGTTGCCCTGCATTCCCGCTTTCCAAAGGCGGGCGACATCTGTTCCTTGTTCAGGTACGTATGATCCTTGATCGAAACCAGGATTATGGGATGTCGGTTCTTCCTTCCGTGGATTCCTCCTCAGAGCTCATTACCTAGTTCGGGTCTCCCTCATAGATTTAAGATGGGTTCGTGAAGCTCATTCCCGGTGCCATATCTACATGGATGCCAGTTAATTACGCTACTTCCGTAAAGACGCTCCAAGGGGTCTCGTCAGGACAGCAACCTTTGGTGAGGAGAATGGTCACGTTGGGGCGTCGTCGGCATGTCTGTCTTCGGTCCCTCATAACAAGGCTTCTCGAGGGCACGGAAGCCCGAGTCATCCCACATCAAACGCAGGGAATGTGTACCATCTGAGGTTTTCCTTATCTTCCCATGTTTAACATGAGGTATGTCATGAGTTTAACGTCTTGCGAAGACGTATCGGGTTGAAGGATCCCTAGGGGGAACACCGATGTTGGGGCCAACACGTGGGTGGCTTCCCATATATAATGGAGTGGGATGGGGTGGCATGATCTCACCGGGATGTGGCAGCCCGGGTAAGGATCAGGATGGACGGTGGAGTGAGACATGGGGCTTACGTTCTGAGACGGCCCAAGAGGGGGGACACAATTTAACGTTATGCTGGACGGAATACAGTTTAACGTCATGCGGGATGCGATACAGTTTAACGTCATGTGGGACGGAATACAGTTTAACATCATGTGGGACGTGATACAGTTTAACGTCATGCGGGACACGATACAGTTTAACGTCATGCGGGACAGAATACAGTTTAACGTCATGCGGTACGTGATACAGTTTAACATCATGCTGGACGGAATACAGTTTAAAATCATGCGGGACGCGATACAGTTTAACGTCATGCGGGACGGAATACAGTTTAACTTCATGCGGGATGGAATACAGTTTAACGTCATGCGGGATGGGATATTTGGAGCTTACGCTCTGAGGCAGCCCAAGGTGGTCGGGGAAATGACATGGAGAGGTCGGGAGGATCGGGTGGTGGGCTTGAACCTCGTGGAGGCTTCCTACGTACCATGTGTTAGCACGGATCAAAGTCCATGTAGTTCGCTGGGATGGGGCTTACGCTCTGAGGTAGCCCATAAGAAGATGTCATGGTCGATGTTCCCTCTAAGCCCACGTGAGTCATACTTGGTGTGGGAAACAAGAGGCAGTAGGGACCAGACGATCACTTCGCGAAGGGTGCGTCCGTGAGAAGCGGAATGGGGCTTACGCGTTGAGCGGCCCAAAGAGGAAATAGGGGCTAACGCGTGGTTAGCAGCCCTTGGTGTCGGGGCTTACTCCAGGGTGGAGGCCTGTGGTGCGACAAAGCGCAGAGGGGAAAGGACTCCACTGGACTTAGCAGGGGGGAAGTACGGAGATGCACGGGTGCAATCACCCGCAAGAAAGGCTAGGGGCTTATGCTCTGAGGCAACCCTTCCCCCACGGAAAAACGCCGCTCCGACAAGGAGGATCTAATTACATGTGAGGAAGAGTCCATTCCCATGGAGATGAGTGGCGTAAAAAATGTCCGAGGTGGGGGGACCCTGCGTGCGAAGCATGGGGTCGGACCACAGTTTAACGTCTTGTGTTAAGGACGAGGTGCTTAGCAGTTTAACGTCCTGCAGCTTGGACGAGGTGGGTTTGCTCCACACCCCTAGGGCTTACATGCCCAACGCCCTATACCCCTTGTGGAAGGTAAGGCATTGGCAAGGCCATAGAGAAGGGGGGCCACAGGGTGAACCACCGGGGGGTCCACGTTAGCGGGGCTATGCGAAGAAGCAATATCCGTTAGCGTGCCTATGCAGAGAAGCATAAGGCAAAGCAACGCAATGGGAAACACGGCCCAAGGGACCTTGAGGTTACTTCGCACGAGCCTGGGAGGCCGTACGGGAAAACAACGCATGGTGCACGTGCCCGAAAGGGGAGAAATCAAGTGCCGGTGCAGGGGGCAGCCAAGGGGCGTCAAGGTGAGGAGTCCCGGGCTTTGTGCGCAAAAGGAAAGGTTTGCGCGCAAAACTCCAGGACGACGCGCAATTGGAGCAATGTAATTACGCGCGGAAAGGGAACTACGCGCAGGGTTTTGCACGCATGGTAGCCTATTGCGCACACAAGACACGCATTGAGCGCAAGGCTGGAACCCGGGGAAGGGGGAAAATTCACTGAAGCCAGTGGAGTTGCACGCAAAGGCGAACTCCGGGGCAAGGTGGCGCAAAATGAGGGTTTTACCTGGAAGTCATCTTGCGCGCGGGGGGAGCCGAATTGTGTGCATGGGAGTCACTTCGGATTCCTCAACCCCAAACCGTTCAGGGTCACCTTCTATTTATAGGCGACCTCTGGCACGGAATCCAGGTGGCACGTGAAATTCTTTGCGCGCGAGCACAACCGACGCACAAAAACTCACCGTGCAGAACCCGGGCGCGCAAATATTGCGCGCCTCAATGGCTCAATTCCGTGAAACCCGGTGATTCTACGCGTGTGGAACAATTTTTTGCGTGGAGCCTCTTTTATTTTGCACACCACATCCCGGGCCTCCGGATCGGACCTCTGACTCCGAATATGACTTCACTTCGTCATTCCGAAACTTCCTCCAAGAGTTACGGACTTTTTTTGGCGTCAACAGTGTGTTTCCCTTGTTTAGCCATTTGGATAGGATACCCATGGGTATGCTGTGATTATAGAATGTTTTAATTTTATTGAGATGAAACATATATAAATTTCTTGCTTATGTGTCGAGATCGGCCTGGTTACTTTCTTAGCCTGAGGGCAATGTTTTTCTTAGCCTAAGGGCGGTGTTTCGTTTATCCTGAGGGAAATATTTCTTATACATGTGGGCAGTAGCTTCTGTACATGAAGGAGATATCTCGTATGCCTAAGGGAAATATTCATTATGACTAAGGGAAGTCACCTGAGGGTTTCATTTCAGCTTTCCTGAGGGTAAGGACTTGTATGTCTGAGGAAAATGTTACTGGAATTTTCACTGTGGTGATTTCTTATGTTATACCTGCTAAGCTAAAGCACATGCTTGGTATTGTTATTACCTTCTACGTGTTAGATAACCTATTGTGGTTTTTGGTGTGGCACTGTATAGGATATTTTCGATTGAGGCTAGGTCTCGGGAAATTATAATTCCATTATATGAAATTGATAATTAACAATTAAAATGTTAATGAAACTGGTAGGAGTAGCTGCTTTTGAGTACTTCCTAGATTACTAAATTTCTTTTTTGCATACTGCTGTTGCACATTTTCACTGACAGTTGTGCATGAGCCTTTGGTGGTTGCCTAATGGGATTTATTTCTCACACCTTGTATGGGTCATGTCTTGGGCCTAAAAAGATTATATTGCTGCAGGTGTCGATATGGGTATGGGTCCCTATATAGGTACATGATTGTTGCAGAGTAGGAGAGCAAGGGACCACGATTAGGCTTGTGATGATGCTGAGTTCCTGTTGCACTGTTGTGGTTTGGTTTTACTGTATTTTGTACTTGGTCCTATATTGTATTAGATTTTAGTGTATCCTATTTTGGATGCTTTCTTAGAATTGAGGACATGTGGAATCATATTATATATGACTGTTGACTATCTTTTACTACAGTTCCGTTTTTCGTTTTAGGTCTGTATTGTTTACTACTTCATCTTTCGGGTATATTTATATCCTTCCGCTGCACTACAATTTGACAAATGAGGGAATAGTTTCCCCACTATCAGAACTTGGCCCTCGCTGCTAGTCGGAAGCCTCTGGCATTTGGGGAAATGCACTTGAGGTCATGTGACCAACCGGGTTCGGGACACCCGTTGTGTGGCACCCAAATCTGGGATGTTACAACCTCACCACAACCCTTGTCACTTAAGATCCTCAAAAATAACATTCCCATTGATGATTCAAAGTCATATCCTAAAATCATATCAAACAACATGAACAATTGAAGAGGTACCCAAAGAATCAAACCCAACCAAGAACCACCTTATGAAATCAATCAACCAAGAATCCCTAATAGGAAATATCCCAGAAAAAACACTATAATTTTTTTGGTAGGTATTTTAAAATAACAAAAAACATAAATCCCAAAATAATAATAAATTCACAATGATAACAAAATACAAAAACCTCTTAAAAAACCACAATCCCAACTTTAGAATATGTAAATTTCATAAAATTCATTTTCCCATAAAAAATTACATTAAAAACCACTTTAAAAAAAATTAAAACCTAATTTAAAACACCCTAACTAAAAAATAATTCTCAATTGAAAATAATAAATCAAGAACACAAATACAAATCACATCCTAGATTAATTACATTCCAAAAAAAAATTTCATGAGTTTCTCTTTTAGAATCATTTAAGAATTACACATTTGATTTTCAAAACCTTGAAACCTTATAAAAACCATTTTGATAATTAATTTCCAATTTCAAAACATTTGGTTCCATTAAAAACACTTTAAAATCCCACACCTCCTTTCCTAAAACATCAAACATCCATTTTAAATTCATTTGAAATCTTGAGAAGCACCTTTTGAAAATGCCTCATGATTATTTAAACACAAAACCCATTTCATTACATTTTAAATAAAATCCAAATTAATTATTTCAGAACTCACTTTTACCATTTAAAATCAAAATCCATATTAATACTTTATTGAAATCAAACCAAATCATATCAACACGTCACCCAAAATAATTTCCAAATCCAAAGGAACCCAAAATAAAATTCCTTAGGGGATAGTGGTCATCCATGGTTGGACCACATGATTTGAAAGACCGCGAACTAATCATGAAACTACCATAGAGAGTTTCTTGGAACCATTCACATGGGATGGACATGGTTTTTGAGGCCATGTGAGCTATTAGTGCTTTTGGTTCCACTCTTTTGTCACCCAAAATCACAAAAATATCTAGAAGCGGCCCATAAAACATCCAAGAAAACCTAATGAAATTGGTTCAAAATAAAAATCCTTCAAAAGCATCAAATTAGTATTAAATTAAAAATTCAATATTAAAATCCCCTGGTAACCCAGGTTTCACTATGAATAATGTTTATTGGGTACTAACCCAAGACCAACCTCTCAAGCTCCAAAAATCTTATCTCTTATCTACCAGACATCCCAAACAACTAGGGTTACATTAAGAACCTATATCCACTTATAAACCTAATGCTATGATACCATTTTATTCATGAACCAAACTAAGATATCCCTTAATTGTATTCACAATCCATCCCATGATAAGGATTGTCATGAATTATTGATCTTCATGGGATGGCACAAGTGCCTATGCATTAAAGAAGCACCACTTGGGAATGATTTTACCCAAAAAACATTAATTAAATAAGTATTTGAAATTCTGATAAAAATAAAAAATGACTCATCTGTATGTTGTATTCACTTAAAAAAATAGATATGAATAAATAAAACAAATACATAAACACAATTAGTAAACACAATAAGCAAACAAACACTCAGCTCAACCCCAGTCTCCCTCCCCTGTAAGGAAAAGACACATGAAAATATGCCACCAAATGCCTTTGATTTGTACACCAATAGTATTTTTACTCTTCGTCTATAGAAATAAATGAAATTTACTAAATGGATAATGTTATAAAAGTAACTAAAAATAAAACAAATAACATACCTAAACAACCATCCTCCATGACTCAAGGTCACTCTCCATCCAAACCTAAACATCAATCACTCTGAGACTGATCAATAGCTAAACCTAAAACATAAATGATATATATTAGAATTAGAATAAAAATTACTAGTAGGCCACCAAACACATTTCCACATGCTTACCATTTAATCAAATATCAACTATCATGATAGTTTTAAAATACAATTATAAACTGGTTTTTCATTTTTAATTACATTTAAAATAAATAACACATCACCAAAATTAATTAAATTTAAATTAAAAATACTTTAAACTTTTAAATAATTAATAATAAAAATTATAAAGTGAAACTTTATATATATAATAGATTTTAAGGAAAACATGTTTTTGATAATTTTAAATAGACAAAGAATGAGTTAAAATTAAACCATACCAAGAACCATGAGAAATCCCAATGCCATCTATGGTTAGTGGGAACTCTAGTTTCTTATGTCACACTAATGATCTAATCAGTCAAAAATACAAGTGTTAATGAATTCCATTAAGGATTAAATTCCCTTAGCCTAGTGACATGGTGACACCCTGAACAATTCCCCAGAACTAAGTCTGAAGCTGCTAAGGTGTACATGACCTTGGCCTAAAAACATGGAGACATCCCAAATGATGACCAGAAACCAAGTCATGAATGAATAGATGTTTTTTAGAATAGTGTAACCAAAAAGGGTTACTTAAGATATAATTCCCCCCTTAGATACCCAGGATCACACATGTTATTCCCATTTCAAACAAACCACGTTAACAAAGCACATATATCACTTTAAACCATTTTCACATCAAAACATTGTAAACTATTTGAGAATAACCATGATTCAAATATATGTCATTTAAAACGTTAGTGGAGTAACTTTCACTAATTAAAGTACCCTTTTTAAAAAATAATGAGAAAAATATAATATTCTAACTAGGCCTACACAATTTATTTTTGAAATACACTTAAAAACTTTTTTTGAAAACTAACTTTAAATTCATAAGGATTCCTCTTGTTATGTATATATAAAAATACACACAATGATATATATATATATATATATATATATATATATTCACACACTTCCATGATAATTTAGAATATATATATATATATATATTCATACCCATGTATATACCCATAACTATTGGATACCTAAAAATACATATGCATAATCTAACTTTTATTCTATTTGAAAGCAGGAGCAATAAAATTTATAATTACTTATATATATATATATTTAAAATCTCATTCAAATTAAAATATTCATATATCATTGTGTGAATATGTGTAACAGTATGTGTATATATATATGTATATATGAATTGAAAATAAATAACACAAAATAGTTTTAGAACAAATTAAAATTAAGCTAAAATATAATAAATCCTCCGAGTACCATTAAACCCCTTTAATAATTCACAAAAAAAATTATAAACTTAAGAGATATTAAAACACCTAATTTATGATTATAAACTATCAAAAATACTTTTCTAGGGAAAGTTATAACATGTTTTCCAAAGGAAGAAGCAATTAAAGAGAAAATCTATGGAAATACCAAATTTGAACCATAATCTCTTCCTTGGAAATTTTATAAACACCCACAATAGGATTATTAGATATCAATAATAATAATTTAAATTCCAAGTAACCAATGTATTGTAAATTATAATTTCAACATTGGGGAAAACCTAATTGGAATAAGTTCAGATAGAAAAAACCCTTAAATAATAACAGGAGGAGGGTTCTGAGAGGAAACCACACACCCTTGGAACGAAAACCATAAGAAAATAATAAAAAATCAACCAACACCATTCCCTAGGGTTCATTATAAACATGAAGTACCTAGGGGGAATTCACGAGGAGGGGATAAAGATTATGAATAAGAAGGCGTAGGATAAGAAACTCTTACTTAATATAATTTCACTATAAAACAAAGGATGAATTGATGAAGAATAGAGACCCAACTAAGGGGGAGGTGCTTTTCAGGGAGGTTGGCCATGAGTAGGGGTGTCACATGTGGATAAGGTAAAAGGGGAAGGAAATTAGAGATAAATACCTTAAGGGAATTTATGGAGAAGAGATAAATTTCAATACCAAGGGAGTGTCACATGTTTTTTTCATAAAAATTCATCTCATCCATAATCTACTGGTGGTTTGGTGTTTGAGAGATAAAATATCACAGGGAAGAAAAATCTGGCTGGCATATTTAAAAATGTGTTAGTATAAGAAATAATGTGGCAATATTGTGCCTCAGTGTGACTCAATTGAATGAGAGGAGGATGTAGACCACTACGATTAAAGTAGGAGGAGTTTTTTTCCAAAGTGTTGGAGGATGCCGATAGGGTCCCATGAAGAAATTTTCAAGTGTAATATTATTAGAAACATAATGTTTTCTTGAAGTATTTAGAAATTTTCTCATAGAATGTTTATTCTATATTATTTCACCTTTTCCATGTCAAAATAGAGGTAGTAGGAATATAAAACATATGGTCCAGACTACTAGATGTTAGAGATAATTTTTATGGTTATTTTTTTTCAGGTTGGTATTTGGGCATAAGAAACAATGTACTAGTTGGGACAGTTGAACAAAGAAGTCAATAGTTGGATGAAATATTTTTTGGATGGCTGTGTAACCTATTTGAATAAAAATTAACTTCTATATATGTATGTAGGACCTATAACACCCCAAGATAATATGGAATAAAAATTTCAATTAAATTTTATTTCTTCGATAGCTTTATTTACACACAAACCAAATTTAAACAAACCATGATATACTATTAAAATTTTATTTAATGTTATAATTATAAACTATCAGTTAAATTAGAGAAAAATAATAATATTAACTAATTTATGAAATATATATAAATTTATTGATAATTTCTTAGTAAATAATCACTCAATTTTTAGTGAAGTTATTTTATTCTTCAAAAATATGTTTTCTTCAAAAATTATTTTTAATGATTTTTTGAGAAAATAATATGATAAATTTATATAAATTTTATAACTTTTATAAAATTTATATCATTTTTTAAATCATCATATTAAAATTATCTTATGATTAATTTTTGAGAATTTTCTGGAAAGATTGATTTTCCAGTGCATATTGAAAAATTATGATTTTAATTAAAAACTCTACTTTTATTTCAAGCATGTAAAAAGTTACATTTGTTTTTAAAAACGTTTAAAATTAAAATAAATTATCATATATCTTAAAAAATCCAATTAATTTCATTGGAGTAAATTTTATGTTCGAATTTAGTATAAAACGTTTTTATACGTAAAAAGGCATTTTCCTGAAAAACTATTTTAAGTGAAAAATGTGTTTTTATCTTAATAAATTAAAATTTTCACTATTGATGAATGTTTTTGATTAAATTTATATATTACATACCTAATATTTTTTTTAAAATTTATCTAATATTTTTTTAGGCATGTGATAAGAATAAATTTGGTTTTATGCTTAAAAACTGTAATTTTGTAAAAGCGATTTTCGTCACATTTTGTGTACATATTTTAAAATTAATATCTAACACTTATAAGTGTTTAATTTGATAAAATAATTTTAATATTTGGAATCATATGGTTAAAATTTGGAAAATATTCTTTTTTTTGTCAATAATAATAGTAACTGTGGTAACATTTATCACCACGGTAAAGGGTAAATCGAGATAATCTAAGTTAAAACTATGTTATAAAGACATAATATCTCACAATAATTATTATTTGAGGAATTTAATCCAAAAATTATCACATTATTCTATAGTTTTATTTGTTTTATGGATAATTTTCCATGAAAATTACCAATATAATATTTAAACCAGATAACGTTACAAAATGTTACTCTCTTATCTTTAAATATATTTGATGTGTCCCCAAAGGCATACAAACAAGTGGTTAATAAATATAAATTTATATTTTTAGAATAATAAATTTATGTTAATTATGGTATTTTATTTTTAGTTTTTATTTATCAAATAACTTCTTAAATTTTACACAATACTAAAAGAGTATTTATTCAATTAATAAAAAACAAAATAAATGATTTTAAATTTTTTAAAAGTGATATAAGTTAAATGAGTTAATATATACCACAAATTTAATAGATCTATATGATATATTATGGAGGTTTTAAATCATTATATTCAAAATAATCCCTTTTCTTGATGTATTTAAAGTCAAATTAAAAGAATATTGTTAAAAATGACATTAATGTTATTTTATAATAAATAATAATTTATTAAATGATGTAAAATTAATAAAAATATTATATTCAACCAATTAATGGTATATTTTTTTAAAAATAAACCATGGTTCATTTATGGGTCATTTTTCATATTATAATAACATTTTCAATCCTTAAACGATATAAAACTTTAATATTATTGTAATTGTAAAAGGGTTAATGAAGTGTTAAAACAAAATAATAATGGTAAAAATTTAATCAAAACTTGTCAAATTTTATTTTATAAAATAATTTAACCTTATATTAATATTATATTCAAATATTATCATATTTGAGCCATTTTTACAACAAAATTAATTTAAAGTAATTTAATATTTTAAGAAATTCCAAGAGTGCCCCTCCCCTCAATTATAAAAAGGCTCCCTTCTTTCTCTTCTTCGCACCACCTTGAGCCTTATATATCACCCATAACCTACCTTAATCTATTATAAACTTTCTTATTCACATTTTATATGTTCTAGTATTCCCAAAATACCAACCCTAGAGCTTTTAGAGATATATAAAAGAATTATTTTAAAGAAGAGGTAATCGCCTTAACCGATCACTTTCTTTTTAATAATTATTTTACCTCATATAAATCTTTTAAATTATTCATAAAATAATAAATTTAGTATCATAAATATACTAAAATTTTATTATGATTATTAAATCACCTTTATTTACCCTATATCCATCAATTGAGAAGTGAAAATATCGCTCGTGCGTACGTACAACTTACCATCTCTACACAGTGATGTAATTCATTTCTCATCACCATATTTTTGGGACGGATATTAATATAGTTTTATTGTTTATATATGATAATTAATAAATAATTATACTTTTGGAATTATAATATCATATCTAAATTATTATCTTCAAAACAATGGGAAAATGATAATGTCGATCCTGCATATATGTGGACTACCACCTCCACGAAGTGATGTGATTAATTTTTTATTTCTGTTTCACTTGGATAGTAATAATTATATATTTAATGAATATATATGATATATACGATATAATAATTATTTTTTAAAGTTTATTTACTATTTTCCTTTCTTTCATTCCATCCATCAAAAAACAAAAGCAATATTTATACGTATATACAGCCTACTGTCTCCATGAATGGTTTTATTTATTTTTTTATCTATATATTTTATGAATATCTATAAACATGTATATAATTAATATATTTTATAGTAATATAATTATTAATTTTCTATATATTATTTTACCATGATAAAAATACAAGGACCAAAAAATCCGAACCATACCCTACAAGAAAAACAAAGCAGATATCACCTGAAATAGTGATTTTAAAAATTAAGTGTTAACAAACAGGTGAAAAAGGTTATAAGTTAACAATATATGGTATAATATATTTGATTATGGTTATTTAATAGATTTATAATTAATAATTATTTATTATATATGAGTTTCCAACATGTACGATGGAATTTAGACTTAAGGTAAGAGATTTTTGTCTCAGTTTTATTTCTGTGGGAGACATACCTTATACACCACTTATTTTTTTGTATGGTGTATATAATACAAATGAATTTGTTTTTTGATTATTATCATGAAAATTATGATAAATTCATATCCATATACTTTTCTTTATATCATGGGTATTATGATTTAAAATTTACAAAAGTGGTAAGGATTTTATGTTACAATCTCATTTTTTATCGGGATTGTTTATGATTATGTTTCCAATGATGAAATATTATTATATAACTATCAATATACTCCTGAATTTTCTTCTAATATTATTATTTCTTGAGAATACATTTTTTCCTTTCATTTTCCTCATCTAAAGTACTCAAGATACAAAATTGTGTTTTTTAGAAAAATCAAATTTATTCCTCTCTTTGGCTGAAAAATATTTTTATTCTATATAAATATTTCAAAAAATGTTTTAAGAATCATTTTAATATTATATTATGATTTTTAAAATAATTCTTAACAATGATTTAATTTTTATAAGATTTTATAAAAGTAATTTTTATTATTTTATAAACAAATTACTTTTTGACTTCTACCAAAAATGTTAAAGGAATGTTTTTAACTTATATGACATGAACATAATTTACTCCCTCCAAAACCTCTCAATGTTTTGAATATTACTTTAAAATTTTCAAATGTTATTTTTAATGATAATATTTTCCCTGATATTTTGGATTTTTTTATTAAAAGTGATTTTCAAAATGAAAAGGATATTTTCCACCAGAAATATTTTAGTGATATTTTAAAAGAATTTTCATATATGATAAAAATATTTTATGATAATTATAATTTACTAAGGGTATGATATATTGATACCATTATTACTATTTATCTATATTTTTAAAGTTTATGTTTATGAGATGTCT
Organism: Viscum album; assembly: GCA_963277665.1. Lineage (NCBI taxonomy): Eukaryota > Viridiplantae > Streptophyta > Magnoliopsida > Santalales > Viscaceae > Viscum > Viscum album. The sequence continues at coordinate 590,913,392 of OY728142.1, read as the reverse complement.
ATGAAACCCATTTATTTTCCTTGGGTTATGCTACAATGAATTGGTAAAATGTTTGTGAAACCTTTTTTCTTTGAGTGGGTTATGATGTGATGACATGATGAATGTTTTATGATATTATGGAACAAATATATATTGTTTTTATTATGTTATGGTGGCTACATAGCACCCAATGGTGGTGGTTACATTATAACCAATGAAATTATTTACATTATTACCAAGGACGATGGTTACGTTATAACAAAAGACAATAATTATGTCATAGACAATGATGATGGTTGCATTATAACTAATTATGGTGGAATGTTTATAACAAATTAAGGGTGATACAAATATATCCATCCAATGCATTAGGTAAATATTTATATCTCATGGGATAAACATGACTAGAATGGGGAGTGAACCTATTTTACTGATGGACTTTGTCAACCCTGAGAGCATTGTGAGTGAACCATGAATACTAAGATGGTTTGGAAGTGAACACATTCTACTATTATAGTCTTGGAAATAATCCTTGAATATTAATTAAATGATTTTATATAATTATTTTTATGCCAAAACATATGTATTATGTCAATTTTATGCTCTCTTGGATCATGTTCTTTGATTCCTTTATGATTTATGTCTTATGAACTTCCAAGATTTATTCCCTAACTCTAGATTATGATCTATGATAGATAGGGTATGATTTAAAAATGTTATACTCATGTTATCATACTATTATGTTTATGTTATTCTTAAGTGATCATTGATATCTCCCTTGTTTACCCTTATTGACAATCTGATCTCACCTTTTCTTATGTTTCCTTTCCCATGGTTATTAAGGAAGGATTTAGGAATGATATATCTAAGAAGGGTGAAATTTATGATGGACTTAATGGGAGACTCTTTTTAACCAATTATCTATGTTTCCCAGTTTCCAAATTAAAAAGAATTACATGATTCTAGCATGGATCGTTATGTTATGTAATAAATTTTCTTTTATTAAGATGTGATATTTATGTATAAAAACTTTGGTTTTCTATAGTTGGTATCAGAGAAAGGTTTAGAAAATATTTGAAAACTAGAATTATAAAACTTTAGTGAGAACCCTAGGGATAAGTCCATGTATTGTATAAAATTCCAATGTTTTGGTAATGATCATGGATAAACTATGTTAAACCTGAGGTATCATAGATTGGAAAGCGGTTTCATAATTTAGATATCCTCTAAATGATTTTTTCATGATTACTCACTATGAATGTTGTTTCTAAAACTATGCTTTTTGGTTTTAGTCAATGGATGGAACAAAGAGTATTTGTGTTAACACTGATGTACAATGGAATGATTATCCTCATGAGAAAGAAAATGGAACAATACCTGGAATGCAGAACTAATGATTTTTCCTAATCATTTATCAAGATATATTATCAACAAATTTCACCTTAACCAACTCTCTAACTCATAAAATAAGTGAAGGATATAGTTTTCTGAGAGATCAGGTGGTGGATAGTAAGAAGGAAATAATATTTAGTTTCATATATGTAGATAATATGGGAATAATAACTAAAGTGAATGTATAAGAGGAACAATAAGTTTTTTCTATATGGAAATGAAGGGAATAAATAATTTAATTACTTCGGAAAATTAAGAGTTTAATGGAGGGAAATGAAGATCATCCTAATATACCTTTTATAGTTCAATTTCTTATGTGTTAGGAATGTGGGAATTATACATGCTAATTAACTAATCTAATGGTTACCCCTGGACTATATAAAGACCTATGAAGTGGAAGGAATTAAGTATTATGATTTTAGAATTATATTTTTAAGTGTTATATTAATGATATTTTGGATGCAATGATCATGAAACTGTTAAGGATTGTTCCAAAGTAGAATTTAAAAACAGATGTTTAGTTGGGATAAAGAGATGATTGACATTGGTAGGATAGTAATGGTTAACTTGAAATTGATTAGTTTATGAAAAAGTGATTTAGGAAATCTATGATGATTTTTATTTAATTTTGTATTTATAAAAGATATTCAATAGTTTTTGAACTTATTGAGGAATATGGATTGCATTAATTTTTGAAAAAAATTATTTCTTATGTGAGGTTCATTTAAAAGTAATAAATATCATCATGGGTTTATAAGTGTATGGATGATCATAAGTTAAAAGGCATAAACACCACCTTTTTAATGTTTTATGTAATTATATTTTGAAGTGATTTGTAACTTTTATTGGGTATTATGAGAAATAATCTAGTGAGGTTTAAAGAACTTTTGGGATGGTATATGATTTGATGTTAAGTTAATTATGGTCTATCGAATTATAGGATATATATGACCTTAATGGTTGAAAAGTGATTCATTGGAAAATTTATATTTTAAAATATATTTATGGACTAGTAAAGTATTACATTTTAGGATAGTATCTATATTGAATTCATGATATTTTTTTAAAGTTCACTAAATTAAAAGAGTAAATAGTGATTTATCATGGTGATTAATGATATTTGGGAGATGTTTCATTGGGTTAAGGTATATGTAACCATTAGGTTTATCAAGTGATTTAAAATGAAAGATTATTTGGGAAGAATGTAATTAAATTTTCAAATATTTAAGATGATGGTTATGATATAGTATTTGAGATTAAAATATTATTTAGTGATGTGGTTATTAAGGTATTAAGGATCTAGAGATTAATATCGTATTGATTCATATGGTGGTTTATTAATTTTGGGAGTTATATTTTTCTAACCATTTTTGTTTTTTTTGGAAAGGACTAAATATAGGATGAATATCTTGATATACATTTTTAATCTCTTAGAATTTTATTTGAGTTCTTTAGGCATAAAAAAATTCATCTTGAATACACATCATTGGGAGAAACATATTATATTGGGGTGGAAATTGAATAAAAGATGAAATTTTAATTTTCATGTAAGTATATTTTTTTTATGTTTTTAGTTAAGATGATAATGGAATTCCTTGAATCTTGGAAAAATATCTTAAGACAAAAATATTGTCCTATAACCATAAATTCTGATGAATTAATGTATTTTTCACCCATTATAGACTTATAGATTTGTGGTTGTTAATTTTATCCTAACCATATTCTCAATAATTCTATATTAGTCCTTGGGAATTAGTTTTTTCTTCCACATCAATGTTTTCAATTCACATGACTGTTCTTCAATTCAGAGACCTAGCTTTTTATTATTCCAGATGAACTTTTTATTTCCCATTGTCTCTTATCAAGAAGAATTTTTACTAACCCTTTTTATGATGTGGGTTTTCAAAAAAGGAACATTGAAATATAAAACCCTTGATTACCTAGAACAAGTTCAAATTTAGAGGATTACAATTATTTAATGTGAAGGAATGAAAAACCATGAGATTTTATGAAATAAGTTTTTCAATTAAATTTAATTTCTTCGATTGCTTTCATCACATACAACATTGAGTTTAAACGATCCAAGATATACTATTAAAAAATTATTTATTGTGATTGTTATAACCTATCCATTAAATTGGTAGGTATTAATATGATTACATAATTTATGAAATTTATATAAATGTATTGATAAATTCCGAGGAAATAATCACTCAATTTTTACTAATGTCATTTTATTTTTCAAAAAAGAATTTTCTTCAAAAATATTTTATATTAATTTTGTGAGAAAATATTATAATTAATTTATGTAACTTTTATAAAATTTATAAAATGATTTTTTTGAAATCATCATATTAAAATATCTTAGGATAAATTTTTGAATGTTTTCTAAAAAGAATGACCTTTAAGTGAATATTAAAAAATACTTATTTTTATTAAAAAATGTATTTTGATTCAGGCATGTAAAAACTACCATTTTTTAAAAAATGATTTAAAAATAAAATAATTTCTATTATACTTAAATAAAATGAATTAAATTTATTGGAATCAATTTTATGTTTTAATTTAGTTTACAAACTTTTTTAAATGTAAAAAATAATTTTCTTGAAAAACTGTTTTATGCATGTAATGTGTTTTTATATTAATAAATTAAATTTATCACTATTGGTGAAATATTTTAATGAAATTTATATATTATATAATCGATATTTGTTTTAACATTAGTATAATATTTTTTAGGAATGGGATAAGAATAAATCCGTTTTTATACTTAAACCCGTATTTTTCTAAAAGCCATTTTCATCACATTTTTCACACTTATTTTAAAATTAATTTTTCCACTTATAGGTTTTAATTTTATAAAATTAATTTAATTTTTTTAATCATGAGGATAAAATTGTGTAAATATGCCTCTTTTGTTATTTTTTCACTATGAATAGTAACTGTGATAAAATTTATCACCTCGCTAAAGGGTAAACCAGAATAATTCAGTTCTAAAATAGGTGATAAGGACAAAATTTTGCTTCTTAATTCTTATTGGATGAAGTTAATTTTACCCTTATAACCATTTTATATAAATTTATTTGTTTAAAGGACACTTTTAAATGAAAAAACTAATATAATATTTAAACTAAAGAATGTTACAAAATGTCACTCTCTTAGTTTTAAATATCTCTTATGTGTTCACATTATAAAAAAGCAAGAAGTGAATGGATATTAATGTATATTTAAAAAAAAGTAAATTCATTTTCATTATGGTAATTTATTTATAATTTTTTGGTATTAAATAATCACTTTAAATGCATGTATAACGCCAAAACAGTTTTTATTCAGTTAGTAAAAAAATTAAATAAATGTTGTTAAAAATATTAAAAGATACATAATTTGAATGAGTTAATATTTACCAAGAATTTTATAGATCTATATGAAATATTAGGTTTTTTATATTTCATTATATTCCAAATACACCTTTTTATTGGTGTATTTAATGCCAAATGAAAAGAATATTGTTAAAAATGACATTAATGATATTTTATAATAAATAAAATTTTATTAAATAATATAAAATCAATAAAACATATATTAATCCAAATTACGAGTATAAGATATAATAAAATAAAACATGATCCATTTATGAGTCTTTTTTCATTGTAAAGTAACACTATCAACCCTATGGTAGAAAACATTAATATTATGGTAATTTTCAAAAGAGTTAACAAAGTGTTAAAAAAATGATAAGTGTAAAAATAGGATCAAAACTTGTAAAAATTTAATTTTATGAGAGGATTTCAAATAATTCTCATATTATCTTCAAATATTACAATTTTGGATCTATTTAGACATCAAAATTAATTTATATTAATTCAATATTTTAAGAAATTGCAATAGTACCCCTCCCATATATTATAAAAGGGTACCCATCCTTTCCATTATTCACACCTACTTGAGCCTTCTAGATTTAACATACCCTAAAAAATAAATTATAAATATCCTTATTCACCTTATATTGGTTTTGGGTTTCCAAAAATAATAACCCTAGAGCCTTTAAGAGGGGATCTAAAGGAGTTGTTCGAAAGATGGGGTAATCTCCATAACCGATGACTTTATTTTTTAATTATTATTTACCAACTATAAATATATTTTATTCTTAATAAAATAATAAATTAGTTATCATAAATATAATTAAATATTATTATGATCATTAAAACACCTTTATTCACCATATTTCCATCAAATGGGAAGTGAAAATATTTATCGTGTGTATGTACGACATACCATCACCACGTAATGATACAATTACTTTATCATCGCCATATTTTATGGATGGAAATTATTATGGTTTTAATATTTATATAATATAATTTTGAAATAAACATAATAATATAATTATAATATCATATGTACCTTCTTACCTTCCAAACCATTGGAAAAGGACCACGTCAATCATGTGTACGCGTGGACTACCACCTCCACGAAGCGATATTATTCATTTTTCATTTATGTTTTACTTGGATGGTAACAGAGATGTATTTAATGAATATATATGATATAATAATGGATTTGGAATGTTTATTTACTGCTTATATCTCTTTATTTCTATCCATTGAAATAAGGAAATAACATTTATGCATACGTATGATCTATCGTCTCCATGAATGATGTAATTCATTTTTATCTTTATATAAAATAAATATATTTAAACATGTATATAATTAATAAATATTATATTTATATCATGATTAAATTTCTAGATATTATAGAACTATGATCGAAATACAATGAACAAAACTGCTGAACTATAACATTCATGAAAAACGAAGAAGATATGACCCAAAAAAATGATTTTAATAAAGAAGTGTTAACAAAAAGGTTATAAAAGGTTATAAGTAAATAATATATGCTACTATATATATTATTATGATTCTATAATATATTTATTATAAATATATATTTATTTCACAAGATTTTCCAATGAGTACAAAAGAAGTTGGGCCTATGGTAATGTATTTTCTTCTAACTTTTTTTAGGACACATGAATTATACACAACTTGATTCTTTTAATAGGTTTTTATAATAATGTTGAATGCATTTTATGATTATTATCATGAAAATTATGGTATATTTAAATATCCATATAAGTTTATTTATTTCACATGGATTATGATTTAAAAGTTACCAAAGTGGTAAGGGTTTTATGTTACAATCTCATTATTTATCAGGTTTGGTTATGATAATGTATCAAATGATGAAATATTATAATATACCTATTAAGAAAATCATTAATTATATTATCCTATTATTATTTGTTTATAGTACATGTTTTCCTTTCATTTTCCTCATATTATGTAATCAATATACCAAAAATGTGTTTTTAAGGAAAATCAACTTTATTCCTATCTTCAATAAAAAACATTTTCCATCAATATAAATGTTTTAAAAAAATGTTTTAATGAAGGTTTTTACTATTCTAATATGATTTATTAAAGTAATTTTTAACCATTTTTTAGTTTTTACAAAATATTTTCGATAATATTATCATTTTATATACAATATAATTTTTAAATTTTTACCAAAAATGTGAAAGGAATTTTTCTTTTAACTTATACTGTATGAACAGAGTTTCCCAATATTGTGACTAATTAATGTTTTGAAAATTAATTTACATGTTTCAAATATTATTTTTAAAGAAATTTTTTCCTTGATATGTTTTTTTTAATTTTAAATGTTATTTTCCAAAATAAAAATGTTATTTTCCTCAATAAATATTTCATTGATATTTTAAAGGAATTTTCATATAATATAACATCCTTTGATATTAATTATACTTTACGGGGGGTATGATCCATTTATACCATCCTTAATCTTTATTTGGATGGTTAATTTTTATGTTTATGATATTTTTATGAAACCCATTTATTTTCCATGGTTTATTCCATAGTGAATTGATGAAATGTTTATGAAAACTGTATTCTTTGCATGAGTTATAATATTGGGATATGTTGAATGTTTTATGATCTGTGGAAAAAATACGTATGGTTTTCATTATGCAAATATGGTTATGTTATAACTAAGTATGGTGGTTATGTTATAACCAAGGATGGAGGTTATGTTATAACCATGGACAATGGTCCTATTATAACCAAATATGGGTGGGACCTATATCTACTTACAATGCATTGGGTGAATATAGTTATATCATGTGATAAAAATGATTGGAATAGGGATTGGACCTAGTTTAGTAAGGAACTATTTTCACCATGATAGTTTTATGAGTGAACTTGACTACTAAAATAGTTGGTGGATTGAACCTATTCCACTATGATAGTTTTAAAAATGAGCCTTGACTACTAAGGAAACTATTTTCTACATTTATGTGTATACCAAAAACTTTTTTCTTATGTAAATTTTATGATCTCATGAATCATGTTATTTTATTACTTTATGATTCATGTATTATGAACTCCTAAGATTTATTCAATGATTCAATATTATGAAATATTATATGGAGGGTATGATTTTAAAATGTTATGATCATGTTCTCATACCCTTATGTTCATGTTATGCTCAAGTTATCATTAATATATCTCTTATTTTCCCTTACCAAGAATCTGATATCACTCTTTCTTATGTTTACTTTTCTCAAGTTATGAAGAAAGGTTTTAGGAATGATATGTTTAATAAGGGTTCTAGTTATTAAGAAATTAATGGGAGACTCTTATGATCTAGTTTTTTTATGTGCCCAAGTTTCAAAAGGAACTTGACCTATATTATTATGGAATGGATCATAACTTTATGTAGTAAATATTCATCAATAAAGATATGAAATCTATTTATGAAAGGTTTGGGTCACTATAGAACCCTCTTCTGAGGATGATTATACTAAATTAAAAAGAATATAATACTGGATTACTTAGATAGAATGTTTTTAAATATATTTATCGTAAATAAAAAAGAGTCTACAGTGTTATCTCAAGGATGTAGAATGAAATTCTAAACCATGCAAATATGACAACCCAAACTTTTCATACATAAATACTGTATATTATTATAGGAATTTTAAATATGTAACATTATGATTGATTCTAGAATAATAATTTTTTTATGTCTTTGGAAACATGGATACATAAAAAAACTAGTACATAAAATATCTACATCACCCCGACTTAGTTATTCACAACTAAAACCCTTCTTAATCATATTATACATAAAAAATTACTTCATAACCTAGGAAATATAAACATATTAAAGGGTGATCTCATATTCTATGCAAGGGTAGAAAAGGGAGACATAAATCTATGATCATATAAAAGCATAAGATTAGAATAAGGGTATGGGAACATGATCATAAATTTCAATAATCACACCCAATAAGTCAAATATTTTTAATCGTGAATCATGGAATAAGTTTTTTTAACAAAAATAATTACTACATAAGAGTAAAAAATAATCAATAATCAATCACGATCCATGAGATCATATCATAAGCACATGAAAAAAAGTTTATAGTATAAACATAAGTATAGAAAATCATTTACTTAGTCAAGGATAACTTCCAAGAATACCATAGTGGATTAGCTTCACTTCCTGTCATATCATATCCATAGTTAAGGTTCACTTCCAAGACTATCATAGTGGACATAGTCCCTTACTGAATTGGGTTCACTTAAATTTCAAATCATTATTATGTCATGAGATATCCATATTTACCCAATGAATTGTAGGGATACATAATTTTTGTCCCAACCATAACATAATGAAAAAAATAAATATGTGTTCTAAATGATCATAAAAAATTCATAATATATTTATATCATCATATCATAACCTACAGAAAGAAAATGAGTATCAAAACATTTCATCATCTCATCATAGCATAACCCGTGAAAAATAAAAAAGTTTCGTAAAAATATCATAATCATAATCCTAAACCATCCAATGAAATAATAAGTTTGTTATTATTTGATAATATCCATGGTAAATCATAAGTAACATCAAAGTATGTTACCATAGATGGAAAATGTATTTAAAAAGATCACTGAAATATTTTCATTTTAAAATCACATATTTAAAATCTAAAAATTAAAAAAATATTATGTAAATTTTTTTTGTTGAAAATAACCATAGAAAATTATAAAGGATGTTTCGAATCATTTAGTGGTCACAGAAATAGGAAATTATATTCATTCCATATATGTTAAAACAAGGATTTCTTTCATATATTTAGTAAAAACTAAAAAGTACCTCATTCAAAAAATGAAAAAAACATAAATTTTAAATATTTTTATAGAAAATAAAACATGTGTAAAATTTATTTTAAAAATTAAAATTATAACATTAAAAACATTCTTGATAACATTTTTTTAAAACATCGATATGGAATAAAAAGAAATTTTGACTTAAGAGAGAAATAAAGTTTGTTTTCCTTAAAAACATAATTTTAGTCTCTGGAGTTCTTAAAGATAGAAAAATGAATTAAAAACATGTAAAATATATAAATAACCATTGAATAATAAAATAATGACATTATTGAGATATATATATAAAAATTTGATCATTATAATCTTAATCATAAACAATCCATGTAAATAATGTGATTGTAACATAAATCCCTTATCTAAAGTTAGACTTTCATGAAAAGTGATCTAAATTACTTTATAAAAAATTTTAATTTATTTTAATTATCTAAATTAATCATTTACATAATTTTAATATAATATATGATCCAGTTATAACATTTCAACACCCATTTATTAATAATTCATTATTAAAATCATCATTTCCTGCTGTTAACTATTTCATTTTTCATGAATATTTCAGGTTATAAGTTTTGATCCTTTTACATTGATCATGGTTATATAATATACAAAATGTTAATCATGTTATGAATATAATATATATTATATATATAAATATATTTATAATCATCTATAAAAGGTAGAGATTGAAAAATTAATTACACCATTTATGGAGATGTGAGTCCATAAGTACGCATGAATGATGTTTTCATTTTCTAAAAAGGTAAATAAAGAAATAAAAACAATATTTTATAATTAAAAACCAAAATTACATCATAAATTTCATATATAAACATTAAATCCTTCATAATAACCAACCATTAATAATGGTGATGGAAAAATAATTTTATCATTCTATGGAGGTGGTACTCCACACATATGCACAAGTGATACATGAACTTATCATTTGATGAAAACGATGGTGGATAATGGTGATTAAATAATCATAGTAACATTTAAATATATTTATTATAAATAATTTATTATTTTATTATGAATACCATAGATTTATATGATTTAGAATAAAAAATAATTTGAAAGAGGTCAGGTATGATAATTACCTCTTCTTTGGCAGTCCTCCTTTAGAACCCTTCTAAAAGACTCTTGGAATAGAATTTTAAGAATAAAATCACCTATAATTTGTGTATAGGAAATTTTAGAAGATAATTAGTCATTTTTTGGTCAATATATGTTACTCAAAGTGGTTTAAATAAGATAAATGTGTTGTGTCCTTTTATAATTGCGGGGAGATACACCTTGAATATTTTAGTGGTTTAAAATATTATTAAGTCATATTCAAGAAAAATGTTTCCAAATAGAAAAGGATTATAAGTTAGGATAATATGAGGCTTAAATATGGACATAAAAAAATATTCAAACAGTTTTAATATGAAATATTACCCTTATATCTTGGTTTAACACCCCAGTAAACCCATTTTAACCTTAAATGTGATATTTTTTTTACTAATTTAACTATTCATTATGACAAAAAATGAACATGGAATCATTAATTTTTTTAAACTATGATTCTAAATATTTGATAAATTTTATAAAATTAATTATCTATAACTTTTAGAAATTAATTTTTAAATTAACCCATAAAATGTATCGAAAATTGTTTTCCAGAAAAATGAATTTTTTACATCAAAAAGTATTGTATACCAAGATAAATTATAATATTAACTAAAAAGGTATAAAATAAATTATTTTTTTAAAAAAAATAATCCAATAATTATTAAAACCAATCCAAATAGAAATGGATCTTTGAAAATACTAGCAAATAGTGGATAGTTTTCTTTAAAAATCAGTATTTTTACTATTCATTAAAAAACATATTTTTCAGAAAATTCCCCAAAATCCCCTAATAAAATTTTGACATGTTGATTTAAACACTACATCCTTTTCAAAAACACCACTTAATAAAAGTTTCATTAATTAATTTTAATATCCATGCATAAAATTATATAAAAACTATTTTCTGAGAAAAAATATTTTTAAACCATAAAATGACTAATGAAAATTGAGTACTTATTTATTATGAATTAATAAATACATTTTAGTTATGTAAAAAATTTATTAATATCTTTAATAATGTGGTTAATTCTATTATTACACTCTAATCCAATGGCTAGGTGATAACTATCACATTAATAATAATATTTTAATATTATATCTCAGTTCATTTCAACTTGATGTTGTGTTTAAAGAAAGATATTAAATAAATACAATATATTCAAAGATAAATATATCATAAAATAGTAGGGAGTTACATTATAACCCCTTATAATAATATATTTTTTTAAATTATGTCACTCTGATACAAAAAACTAAGGTTAATTTTACCTCATTATATTCTTAGGTTCCCATATATCTTCCTTGAATTTTTGATTACTCCAGAGAACTTTAGCTGAGCGAGTAGAATTTTTCCATAAATATTTATCTCTATGATACAAGATTTTTACTGATTATTATTCAAAATAATGACAATTATTCAGTAGTATAACCTCTGAGTTCATTACACATGAAGGATTAAATATGTAATTCATCATGAGAGATACATGGAATACATCACGATCCTAAGAGAGATTCTGTAGAAGTACTAAGAAATAAGCTACCATTACGATACAATCAATAATTTCAAAAGAATTAATATATCTAGAACTCAAATTTACCTTCTTTTAAAATCTCATAACCTTTTTCTAGGGATATATTTTTAGGGATACCTTATCACCAAATTCAAACTATAGATATAATTGATGGTTTTCAACATAATTTTTTTTCCGACTTTGAGATTCCCTTACATGTTGTTGAATTGATACAACCTTATCTTCCATTTATTTAGCTAGATCAAGTCCAAATATATTTATTTTAATAGCATCACACAAAACGTTGGATTTTTTCACTCCCTCCATAAAGGGATTCAAAAGGATCCATTTTAATTCTTGATTGAACTCTATTATTATAAGAGAATCTAAAGGAAGTTATTTATCCCAAAAAACGTTGAAATCTGTAGATAAAGATCTTAAATTATTTTCTAGAATCATAATATCTATCTTTCCAAGGATGATATAAAGTACTATAACACAAATTTTTCTCTAGATAATGCTGAATAATTCTCCATAACATTGAGGTAAACCTCAGATCTCGATCAGATATAATTGAGAGTGGTACTCCATGAAATATAACTACTTCCTTACTGTATATCCAGGAAATATGATCAAGGGAGATATATTATTTGATGGTAATGAAGTGTGCTGACTTCATAAGGTGATCAACAACAATATAAATAGCATTATGAAATCTAGTCATTTTAGGGATTCCGAACATTAAATCTATGGTGATGTTTTCCCATTTCCATTTTGGAATGGGTAATGGTTGTACCATCCCCTTAAAATTTTATCTCTTATCCTTAACCATTAGACATACCAATCATTAATAAATATACCCTTAAATATATATTTTCATATTATACCACTAGAAATACTATTTTAGATCTATGTACATATTTATAATTCTAGGATGTATAGTGAATATAGAACTATGAGATTCATCCAACATATCCTTATTCAAATATGGTATGTACTGGACACATACATAGTTTCTAAACCTTATCATTTCATCACAATCAAGGTTGAACTTAGGAATATTTCTCACCCTCTTTTATAGCTCTACATCTTTCTTTTGTACCAATTTAATACTTACTTGGATGGTTTGTTGAACTATAATTTAAGAAAGATAATATCTATCCACTTATACCAATATTTTCAAATCCATCCTTTTAAAATCCTGAATAATAAGATATTTTATAGTCCTCATCATTGATAATATAGAATTATCAGTCTGAATTAGAGTATCTGCCACCTTGTTCGTTATCCTATAATGGTAATGTATTTAAAAGTCATAATATTTAATAAACTTCAACCATATTATTTGTTCTATATTCAACCCTTTCTAAGTGAATATATACTTTAAACTTTTATGATCATTATAAAAGTCACAAATTTCTATGTAAATATAATTACTACATATCTTTAATGTATGAATTACCATAGTTAACTCCAAATCATGTGTTGGTTAATTGTTCTCATGAACCTTCAATTCGATTGACGCATAAACTATCATCATATCATTCTGCATAAATATGAATCCTAGTCCATTATTTTATGCATAACTATAGATCAAAAAACCTTATCCACTATAGAGTAATGTGATAAAAGTAATTATAACTAACATCCTATTCAAATCCATGAAATTTTCTTCAAATTCACCAGTCCAAAGGAACTTGAACCCCTTCGATGTTGACTTGGTGAGTGGATTAGATATCCCTGATAAATTATTCATAAAGAACCGATAATATCCTAACAAACAAGGAGAACTATGTAACTTATTCACTATGTTTGGTATAGGATAATGTTAAAAAACTTCCATATTTTATGGATCCACTCATATACCGTATATTGATATTATATTATCCAAAAATGAAACTTTCTATAGCCAAAATTCACAATTGGTCAATTTTTCATACATTTTATCCTTATTTAGTGTCATAAATACAATTATCAAGTGATATTCATGATCTTACTTACTATTGGAATATATAATAATATCATATATAAAGACCACCACAAACAAATAAATTTTATATCTGAAGACCATATTCATTTAATCGATGAAGATAATGGGGGAATTGATAAGACCAAATGGAATGATAATAAATTCAGAGTTCCCATACCTTGTACTAAAGGTTTTCTTGGGTATGTCTTCACTTTTGACCCTCAATTGATAGTATCTAGATCAAAAATAAATCTTTGAAAAATATTGAACTCCTCTTAATTGATTAAACAAATCATCAATACATGGAATATGATACTTGCTATTAATTATGATCTTGTTTAGTTCCCAATAATCAATGCATAGTTTCATGGATCCATATTTCTTCTTTATAAGAAGAATAGTTGCTCCCCATGGTGATTCAATTTTATGAATAAATCCGTTATCAAGATTATCCTAGAGTTTATTCATCAATTTCTACAACTTAATTGGGCCCATTATATATAGATTCTTTGAAATAAGTGTAACACCACATATGAGATCTATTCAAAATTAAACTTCATAATTTGGTGCAATTTAATGAAAATATTTCAGGAATACATCCAAAAAAATACCATACAATAGGCATATCTTTTATGTTGAGGTTCTTCCCAACCATCTGAGACAAAAATCTATTTTGAATAGGAATCAAGCCCCATACAATGAATATAATTTTCATTGGAAGTTAATATTTATCATTATAATGATATATGATCATATATTGGTTCATAATATCAAATTTGACTTTCCTTAATTGGAAATTTATGTGGTATTTATATAAATAAATCCAATAAATTCCTAAGATAACATAAAATTAAACAATAGGGAGAATAAAAATATTTATAGGAAGATATTCCCACAAATTTCAATTAGAGAAGAATCAAATACTTGATATGTGATCATTGTACCATTAGAATATTTCACTATTAATTCAACATATAATCATTATGGTGGTATTATGATATCCTTATAAAATTCTCTAGATATAAAATATTGGGAAGATCTACAATCAAATATGACATTGGCAGTTCTAGAGTCGTTGTTATGTATACCTTTCACTACTTTGTTATCATACCCTACAATAGTAATAGTGATAACCTGATATTAACCATTTTCTCCAGTATTAATGGGTTTATAATGACATTAATCATCAACAACCTTCATATTTGATAACTAGTTCGAATAATGAACATGCTACTTGAATTTGAAACGTATGAGTGTTTTTGGTTTATTCTGGGACAAATTCTCTCCATTTTCATCATCAAATAACTTATTCTTCTCATCACTCTAGTATTCGATTGCTCAATGACCTTCATTTTCACACTTAAATCATTTAATTATCCACTTATGGTAATTTAATCAATTTTCCTTCCACACTTTGAAAATAAATTAAATCTCAAATTCTTCCATATATGGTTTTTATTATTATAATATCCTTTGAATTCAGTCTTTAATTTATTATAAAACCATGAGATTATTGGGAAACATCAATCTCCATTTTCACCTTGATAGAACATAAAACGATTTCTTTATTTCTACTAAAGTCAATTATGTCTAAAACCCTTTAGATTCTTTGTTTTAAGCCACTAAGGAATCAACCAATCTTACTTTCAGGTTGGATGATAATACTATAAGCATACCTAGAAAGTCTTGAAAAATTTTCCTCATAGGTACTAATGAATGCATCATCATTTTTATTTAGCTAAAGTAATTCCTTCTATATTTTCATATAAAGAATACATAGAAATTACTTGTTAAAAAATAACCTTGTAAACTCATCCCACTCTAGAGATTCAATATTTTCATTTTTCCTCTTGTTATTGATAAGATTTCACCATTGATTTAATTCACCTTCAAAATGATAAATAGCTACAATAACATTTTCATGTTATAAACATTGGATAAAGGAAAATATATTTTCAACGCTACTGATCCATTTCTCAACTACTAATGGATCAGTGGACCCACTAAAATAATGTGTATGTTTACTCATGAATAACTCAATAGAAAATTATTCCCTTATTTTCTCATTTTTAATCTCAATATGATTCATGGATTAATAATTTTATATTAGAATAGAAATAATATTTTTCATTCCAAATCCCATAATTGTTTTCTCTGAGGAGGAAAATCATTGCATTATCCATAAAATTCATCATTAACATGATTTTTTTACGTTTCAATCATTTATTAAAACCAAATAAACAAATAATGAGAAACAATAATCATAGTGAAAAACTATATAATCATGAAAAATCATTTATAGGATGTATAAATCATGACACCTAATTTTCTATATATGAATCCTTAGGTTAAACCTATGTCAAATATGGTAATAATCTATTCATATTATTTAGAATGATTAATAAAGAAAATGTGAAGTAACAAAAGTATATCACAGAGGAGTGTCTAGAAAAGTGTGAAGTATTGTGACCACATATAATGTGCAACACCTTGAGATTTTATGAGATAGATTATCTTTATTTTATTTAATGTATTGTGTTGTACAGTAAAACAATATTATATTGCACTATTTTCAACACCGTATAATCTTTAAATATATGCAACAATATTCTTGGCTTTCATTACATGGAAGAGATACCTTTGTTGATAGCTTGCATTGTACGCCATACCGAGTTTCATGAAACAACTATATATTATTAAAATTGTATTATCGGATATAAAATATCTATTATGAATAATATTAATCACATTGAATAATATTAAGCACATTTTGAGTTTTATATAAAATTTACATCCATATTATGTATTTTCTAGACATGATATAAGAACAAGTTCATTTTTTTGATAAAAGAAGTAGTTTTCAAAAAATACAGTTTCCCCACCTTTGGATGGTGCACCCATTTTAAATCTAGTTTTTAACACTTTTATATATTATATTTTAACAAATAAACGTCTTAATGGGAATTGGGGCAAAAATTGTTTTTGGAATTTTTGGTATTTTCTGATAAAATTAATAATTTAAGAATAGTGAAAAATATTGCATTTTAATTCAAAACAGTCTTTTCATCCAATTTATTTATAAAGTTAGATTATATTTTTAATTTTTTTTAAACTTTAATTGGATTATATTTTTATCATTTAATCTAATTTTGGTCATTGTAAGTAATTTCACATTTAAATTAGACATAAAAAAATGACAATGTTTTGATAAGTTTTTACTTCTTAAAAACCTGTTTTTCAGATTTTGACAACGAAAATTAATTTTAAATTAATTTCTACCAATTATGTGTTTTGAATTATGAAAAATGGATTCCATATTTGGAATAAGTGGGTAAAAATTATGTTAATGGGTTACTTTTTAGTTTTTGGATGTTATGAATAGTAAATATGGTAATTTTTATTTCCAACAGTTAAAGGTAAATCAGTTAAATTCGGGTAACTAACTATAAGATAAAGAAAATAAAATTACCCTAACACCTGAAAAAATCCTATTGGATGAATTAATTTCAACCAATATAACTTATGGGTTAGAATTTATTCATTTAATTGACTTTTTTCCATGGAAGTGATTTAATTAGAATTAAAACAAAACAAGGTGACAACATATCACTATCATATATCTTATAAGTATAATAATTTTAATATAGTGATAAATATGATAAAACTTAGAAAATAAATAGTCTCTATAAATATAATGTAATTATCTACATTATGTGAATTTATTTATAATTTTTAGGGATTAATAATTACCATTAATTATGACACAATAATGATGTAGAATTTATTTTATTGAAAGAAATATCAAATAAAAGGTTTTAAAAATATTAAAATAAACATAATATGAACTAATTTTTCATGACTCGACCTAGTGGGGCCCACGCAGTGACTCCCCAAGCCTGCCTCTAATAGGCCATGGGCTGGTGACTAGCACCGAGTAGACATATTAGTAACATGGGAGGCATTGCCTAAGTTCCTTTACACACACACACATCTCCAAGCCCACAAATACTGAAATGTAAAAGAACCACTAAGAAATAGAATGCATTCATACTACTAAACCCAACCAACAGAGTAAAACGGGAAGTAAAGTATTGAAAATAAACTGGGCCAGAATACAAGCCCACCAAAAACAAGTGTTTGAAAACTACAAAGTCTTACCTGTAAACACAATGAGGTACTGGGACTGCTGCTCAAAGCTGTAGGAACACCTCATCCTATAGGGAACTCAGAAGGCCCAGTCCTATCTTGGCCTGCCCTGGACTCTGTCAAAAGGCTGCTCATCTGCACAAGACATGACACATGTTGGAAAAGCCCATACAGGGGTGAGTATAACAATGCTCAGCAGAGGACCCCAAAAAACAAAAAGCAATACACAAAGGAAAGGCATAGTCATCTCTACACAGTATATGTCTACTAAATATATAATAAGAGAACACAATCCATACATACTCAAAACCTAGACCCGCGGTCTTGATACAAGTCATGCAACCGCATGCCCCCTCCAGGGATTCAGTTTGAATATTTCCTGAAGCACTCATCCGGGAGAACTCACTCCACAAGTCTTATAGCTCCGATGTCATCCGTCTGAGAAGTACTATCCGTCAGGAAACATCACAAGAGATAGATACACTCATTCTGGGAGAACACACTCCAGAGTGGGGGAATATCACGATTCACAGATTAGGATCACTGCTAGGGCCTTGGAAGATACTTCGACTCATCCGGATTCACCTACTAAGTAGAAGATCAGTGCCCTATGGGGATAGTCATGTCGATACCAGACTCTACCTAGGGTCCAGAATGGATAGAGGATCTCGATCCGGGCCTCTCGGAGGGATACCCGACACTATCTCAGAAAGTCATGTTGAAGGGATCATACTACTGTAGAAGGAAATGATACCTGACCTTTAAGGGAATTCAAAAAAGGGGAACTAAAACAAATGAAACATTTCCATGATTTGGTGGAAAAGAAGATCAAGCCTTGTACTAAAAAGTACACGGTGTGTAGAAGTGTCACATGCCGTGTCTTCTGACCCCGGGTACTGCCCATGTACAACAACTCGTGTCGCAAAGCTTGTCATGTAGAAAGGTTAGTACACGGAATGTAGTATAGATCACGCTCCATGTTTGAGTAACTGGGGTCGACTCCGTGTAAGCGGTCGTGTGCCCGTACACAGCTTTATCTCATGTGTGCCTTCCCGTGTAACCGGTACATGGGGTAACCCATATAGCCAGCCTGGTCTAGCCATGTGATGGATTACACAACTGTGTACTACATCCTATGTCCATGTATCACCTGAGATACACGCCGAGTCCAGATAAGGACGCACATGTCGTGTTCTTCGGGGAACACACTATCTCATCACTTCGTGCATCGCGGAACACTAGACACCGCCAAGCCGGTCCCACACGACGTGTTCTTCGAAAATTTATAGAAATGAAGTTCTTCATCATTGTGCCTCGGGGATCCTCCAATCCTTGATCCGGTTATCCGATCATCGCAAAAATGAAGGGTTGAGGTCTCCCAATCGTCACGAAGCTGATCCTGTCAGTTTTGGGCCTCTGATCGGCCCCAAAATGTGTTTCAATCCACCTGCATGAAGAAACTTCGATTAATGAGAACTCCTGAGCCGTGTCGATTCGTCTGTATCCATCGTAGTCGCACCTCCACTAGGTCATCACGATTTAAGATCTCCAATTTGGTATTGTTGCGTTGTGAAATGGATTCATAACGATCCATTGTTCATCGCCCCACGAAGAACGCGAAGAATGCAGGGTAAAAGAGGGAGAAATCCAATAAACCAAGTTCAGGAATGAATTCCACCTTCATTTTTCATGGTGTTGATCCGGTCCCATTAGAAGGATTAAATAGGGAGAATCAAATGATAAAAAAACATTCATATCAATTCCCCGAATCAAACCCCAAATGAAACGAAAATTAATAATCCTCCTGCAAGAACACTTGATCCACATATCAACCTATTTGTGGGTTGATCCGCGTTCATTGTTTAATCCAAGAACGACGAAAGGAAGAATAAAAAACAACAAACTCCTACCCCAGTCGTCAATGAAGAGGGAGATAGGTCATCGGTCAGTATTCAATCTCGTTGCGCAATGATCCATGTGTCTTCGTTCGTCAACGTTTGTCAAAAAATCATACGAGTTTGGATCCTCTCTAATGATCCAGAGAATTCTAGGGGAAAACTCTAGTGTTATGATTCTTACCCTGGGCTTCTGATGATTTAAAGAAAATAAGTGTCTTTGCATTATGGAAATTTTTTAAAATAAAATAAATAAAATATTTATTTTATTTCTTTTAAAATGTTTCTTCTATAATGCCCAAAAACTAACTTTTTCAGCCTACCCATGTCAGTCATTATTAGGCCCTAACTAAGGTAAAGTCGCTGCTTTGAATGCAACTGTGCCCTCAGATTTCTAATACGGGCACCCATTTAAATGTTTTTCCACTTTTACAGGAAAACCGCTTATACACGCTGTTTAAAATTTTACTTTATTTCAAGCATTGGTTCTGGGCACTCCGGGCCTCGGAATCGCACACCATCAAAAATTATGGTCTCAAAATAATTTCATATAATATTTAAAAATAATACATGTAAAATCTGAGACATTACATTCTCCCCACATTGGGGCTTTTTTTCCCCGAAAATCCAAAATAAGAGCTACTCAAAATGATGTCGGTAATGGGCACGGATCTGAGCCTCCCGCTCCCACATGCTCTATTAAAGATTCTTGTGTTGTCACCAAACTTACACCAAAGGAATCAATCGTCCACAAAGGATGTTCTCCTACTGATCCTCGATCTATACCGGGTACTCAGCAAAGGTCAGTCCATCCTTGATTTCCAACTCTCCCTAGTTGATGACGTGTGATGGGTCATGAACGTACCTCCTCAGCTGCAACACATGGAAGAAATCATGTAACCGGTGCAATTATGGAAGTAGATCTAGGCATTACGCCACCTCGCCAACTCTGTGTTGTATCTGAAAAGGTCTGATGAACCACAGAGATAGCTTGCTGCCCTAGCCAAATCTCTATAACCCTCGCCGAGGTGAGACCCTAAGGAAGATGTGGTCTCCCTCCTCGAACCCCAAAGGCATCCGTTGTCTATCATCATAAAACATCTACCGGCTCTATGCAGTCTTTATCTTCTCCCAGATGATCTGTACCTTCTCGGTGGTAACTCGCAACAACTTTGAACCCATGAGTGTTGACTCTCTGGGGTCTATCCAGCAAAGCAGTGACCGGAAGGGTCTCTCATACAGGGCTTCCAATGGTGCCATACCAATAGTTGATTGGTATCTGTTATTGTACGCCAACTCCACCAGTGGTAGGTGGTCCACCCTACTACGACCAAAGTCTAAGATATAGGCCCACAACATATCCTACAGAACCTTAAGGCTTCTCTCCGTCTGACCATCGATCTGGGGATGGAACGCCGTGCTCAAGAGTAGTTGAGTCCCAAAAGGCTCGTGCAATCCATACTACATCCAGGACGTGAAACAGGTGTCTCGGTATGAGAATGTTGTCAAAGGGACACCATGAAGCCAAAATATATCCTGCACATAGAGGCGTCCCAATATCTCTATGGAACGCTACTCCCTAACAGCTAGGAAGTGGGATGAATTGGTGAGTCGGTTAATGATCACCCACTACAGCTCAGTCTTCACCTGCTGGCATGTAAGGCATTGAGAAACGAACTCTGATACTTCCTTCTTCATGCCTGACCACCAGAACTATCATCAGAGATCCTGGTACATCTTCACCACTCTAGGATGTACGGCCAAGGGAGATGTATGAAACTCTCTCAGGACCTCCTCCCGCAATGCCACTGGTACAACAGTGCTTCTCCTGAAAAGAATTACGTGTTCCCCACCTTTAGAATACTCATCAGGAGTATGTCCTGTGGATAACTGAGCACATAAAGCCTCACAGTCGACATCTACAAGTTGTGCCTCCCTAACTCACTATAAGAGTGGAGGGGTGACAACCATCAACTGAAGGTAAACTCCATCCTCTCTATCCACAAAGGATGACTACAACGTGGCTAATTGCTCTGTCACCTCACACAATAGCTACGAGCTTGACCTTCTGTTAAGAGAATCCGCCACCTTGTTCCCCTTCCTAGGAGTATAAATGATCTCTAAATCATAGTCCTGGAGTAACTCTAGAAAACACCTATATCTCATATTCAGATCATTCTGTGAGAAGATGTACATGAGGCATTTGTGGTCAGAGTAGACGATGAATAGCTCACCCATAAGGTAGTTTCGCCACATCTTCAATGCGAGGACTACCGCTGCCAACTCAAGATCATGGGTCGCATAGTTCTGCTCGTGTGGTCTAATGATACTACAAATACCCCTTCTATCAGCGCTAAAAATGGCCTTTATCAGCACTAGAAAAGTGTTGTTAAAGCCGACAAAGATAGGGGGTCCCATTATCAATACTCCAAAAAGCACTGATAAATACCCCTTTTATCAGTGCTAAAAAAAGAGCTCATAAAAGGGGTATTTTATGAGTGCTAAAAAAAAGCTCTGATAAAAGGTTCCTTTATCAGCGCTGATAAAAGTCCCCTTTTATTAGCGTTTTTTTAGCGCAGATAAAAGTTAAAAAAATTCAAAAAAATTAAAAAAAAATTAAAAAAATTTAAAAAATCCTGCAAATCGTGGGGGGGATTTTATAGTGCTTGATCCCCCCTTTTACAGTGCTTTTTCGCCCCCCTCCAGTGCCCACACACACCCCTCCACCCTCCATCAGTGCTAGCTTCCATATTCCCCCATACACGCGTGCCCCTGCCTCCACCAGGTTTTGAACTCGAGACCTCCCCCCCGCACGCCTAAGCCCTTACCACTCCTCTATTTTGATTTGTTTTCCATTTCATGATATCTATATATATATAGTTATATTTATTCGTATAATAATATATATATATATATATATTAATATATATAGTTATATTAATATATATAAATAGTTATATTAATATATATCTCTATTTATATATATATAGTTATATATTTTCATATAGTAATTTATATTTATATTAATATATATATAGTTATATTAATATATATATAGTTATATTAATATATATATATAGTTATATTAATATATATTTTTATAGTGATATTAATATATATATTTATAGTAATATTAATATATATATAGTTAGATTAATATATATATATATATACTTAGATTAATATATAGGTATATAAATATTCATATATTTGTATTTTAAATAAAATGGATATTAGTTATTATTAGATAAAGCTAATATATTTTATTTGTTAATATATTATATTATTTATATTTATAATTAAATTTTTATGTGTGAATATATAAAAAATATTTTTATATTGTTATATATTTGATTATAAATAGTAGTGCATTATAAAAAACAATTAAATTCAAAAGACATAATATCAATATGAATTTAATACCTTGGAATAAATTTTGTCCCCACTAAAAAAATCCAATAATACCTCCCTTAAAGGAGGTTGAAAATCCATAGAATGTTAAAAAATTGGGGTACCCTGACTAAAAACTCAGTTTTGGAGGCCTTCTGGGCCTTTTTTGGCCTCGAAAAAACCTTGACCTAGGTACCCCTTAATTATTTGTGTGTAGAGCTCATCGCATGCTTTGATTTGATATCTGGTAGAGCTCAAATGGACAGCCGGATCAAAAGTTATGGCCGTTTGAAGTTCGAGTTGCGTTTTCAACATATTTTGGATCTTTTTTTAATTTTTTTTTAATTTTTTAGTCTTCAAATTGTTATTAAATTACTATTACTCCATAATAATTATGAAATTATTAATTAAAAACATTTTTTTTAATTTTTTTTATAATCCATTTTCACTAAATATAATATATATTAAGTGTAACTCTATATTTATACTTATCTAAAAAATATTTAAAATTATATTTAAAAAATATATATTATATTTATTTCAATATAACTATATATATATATTTAAATATTAATATATTTTTTAATGATTTTTTTGGAAGTAGACCCTTTATCAGCACTTTTAAAAAAAGCACTGATAAAGACCCCCCTTTATCAACGCTACTAAAAAAAGGGCTGATAAAGGGGTACCATTTAACGGCGCTAAAAAAAAGCGATGTTAAAGGGGGTACATTTATCAGCACTAAAAAGAGCGATGATAAAGGGTTACTTTTATCAGCACTTTTTTAGCACCGATAAAGGTACCCCCTTTATCAGCGCTTTTTCGTTAGCACTGATAAAGGGTGGTGTTGCCTTGCCCCATTTTGTGGTAGTGTAAGCTGGCACGAACCATAAGCAATCACTGCCTGTATCTACATTACGATGCAACCAAGACTGTTCCCCGATGCATCACAGAAAAATATGTACTCAACACCCTCCTCTAATAATCTAAAGATCAGGGCACTCGTCAAACTCTACCTCAACTTCTCGAAAGCCTGTTGGAACATCTCTGTCCACATGATGGGTTGCCTCTTCCTGGTCAAGGCTGTCATCGGTGATGATATTCAGGAAAAATCAGGAATGAATCTCAGGTAATATCCTACCAACCCAAGGAAGGTCCACACCTCTGTTACGCTCCAAGGTGTCTCCCATGCTAACACTACCTCTACCTTGGCTGGGTCCACAACTACTCCATCTGCTGAAATGACATATCCCAGAAAGTGGAACTCCTGAATCCCGAACTGGCACTTCTAGGGCTTCCCATAAAGCTGGTGCTCTCGGAGTATGTCTAGAACCATCTGCAGGTGTCTCACATGCTCCTCCTTTGACACCGAGTACACAAGGATGTCCTCGATGAAGACCACTATGAACTGTTCTAAGTACGGCTGGAAGATCTAGTTCATCAGTCCCATGAACACTGTGGGGGAATTTTCCATGCCGAAAGGCATCACCAAGTACTCATAGTTACCGTAGTGACATCTGAAATCCGTATTTGGTATATCCTTGTCCCATACTTGTAACCGGTGGTAACCTGATTGATGTTCAACCTTTGAAAACCACTATTCCCCTCTTATATGATCAAAGGGGTCTTCAATCATAGGTAGTGGATACTTATTCTTCACTGTTACCTAGTTCAGGCACCGGTAATCCACACACAACCTCAAACTCCCATATGCCTTCTTGGCAAACAAAACTAGGCCCACCCAGGGGGAAACAATAGGTCTTAAGAGACCCTTTCTTTGAAAATCCTCCAACTACACCCTCATCTTGTGAATCTCTACAGGAGCCATCCAATTTGCTGATGAGGAAATCAGTGTCGTCCCAGAATTTAAGTCGATGCAGAGGTCGATTTCCCAGCGGGGAGGTAGTCCTAGAACATATTCGGGAAAGACATCCTCATACTCTACCATTATTGCTGGGAACTAGAATATCACAACATATACCACCCTGAGGGTAAGGATAGCTAACTCATGAGTGATTGGATGTACCCTCCTATGCATGATACCATTCTATACTGCCTGAGTCTTCCTTTCACCGACAATGAAAAAAACTCATCCCATCGCTGCGGACACACCACACTCTTCGCCTAAAACAGTCAATCTGGGTATTAACCAAGGATAACAAATCCATTCCAAGAATGATATCGTAAGGCCTTGATGCTACCACAAAGTGGTTCCAACAGAAAATCTCACCTCCAAGTGTAAGTTCACACTGTCTGTAAATGTTTTTGATCATCGAGTCTCCTCCCGTTAGTGTCTCCAAGCGTAAGGTTAGAGTCAATGGCTCTACCAAAATCTCAAGGTTTCTCACAAGACACGTGGCATGGAAGGAATTAATGTCACCTGTGTCTATTAGTATGGAAGATAAGGTAGAGAAGACATATATCGTACCTCAGATCATCCATGGAGTCCCTGGGTTGTACGTCTCAACCGCATGTATCTGTCCCCACCACTATCTCGCATATCCCTGAGCCTGGTGCGGACCTCCTGGGGGTGGTGGTGGAAGTAGATCAAAATATATGCCACCACTTGAAGCTCTCCCTGCTCCTCTTCCACGTTCGTCGCCTAGCGGGTCTATATGCTCCACTCTCTGCCTCTACCTCAGTGGTCTAACCACTGTCTACCTGTCAGCATCTCAATGGGTCCGACAATCTCTAGAGAGATTTCCCCTACCATCGCATGAGTAGCATCACCTCTCCCTAGGCTGAATAGATCCATCTTGAGAGACCTGGACTACCAAAACCCTATCCTGGGTACTCCTGTGATGTCTCCCCCATCCCAATCCCTCTGCCTGACATCGGCTCCCTGCTGTCGAGGTCTCTACACCAGCTTGCATGCTGCTGACTTCTGTCGGCTGTCTCTACTCCACCAAGAAGCTCTCGATCACCAAGGCCCGCTCGAGCACTCCAGCATAAGTTGAAATGAAAATATGCACGATACTAGCTTGGATGTCTCATAGTAGACCTCACTCGATGGTCCAAGATCTGAAGTACTGATCCCTAACCATATCCATCATGTACCTAGCGAGGTTGGTGAACCTCGATGAATAGTTGGATACCGTCAAACTGCCCTACTAGAGCTGAAGAAACTACTGGATGCGCACTACTCTCAGCGTAACCAGAGAGAACTCCTCCCTAAAGAGCCTCTCAAAATCAGTCAATGAAAGTGTCTCCTCATGATGAGTCTGTATGGTCAGACTCCACAATCGTGTTGCCAAACCCTGAAGAAGGCTCGCTCCTAGGATCACAATCTGGCCCGTTGGTGTCCTCACTAGACAAAAAATTCTAGTCACTGCCTCAAGCCAGTCCTCAGCCACCTGAGGGTTGGGCTCGCCTTAGAACCTGAGGGATCTCTGCCTCTAAAACTCATTGAGCACACTCATCCTGCGCCCCTCGTCGGTCGGTACTGTAGGTACCACGAGATTCTACACTGGTGGAGGTATAACAGGTGCACCACCTAGAGGCAACGCTTAGGGAACTGGTCCCCGTATCGAAGCCTCATCACTGAGGGTGTAATCCTAGTGATCACGCTACTAAATCCTTGCGGGTATGCGTCGTGAAGGCATCCTGTATGGAACAAGATGTACAATGGTCAAAGAGTATATCTGGATATCTGACACAAAGGACATGAAAAACACAACCCATTCCTATATGATGCATGTACCAATCTCTTATTTCCCTCGCAACTAGTGTTTTCATGTACCGAGTCGAAAATCAGGTTATCCGAGTCCTGATGTATTGATACGTCGGCCGCCCTCACAAACACAAGAGTCTATGGACTGAAAGTCAAGCCTAAAAACATAACACAATTTCCCCAAACCAAACTCATAAACTCTTGGTTCGAAGGTAGAACTGACCACCTCTGATACCACTTGGTCATGACCCGACCCAGTGGGGCCCGCACTGTGACTCCCCAAACCCACCTTCAAAAGGGTAGGGGCTGGTGACTAGCACCTAGTAGGCACATTTATAACATGGGAGGCATTTTCTAAGTATCTATACACACGCACACATCTCCAAGAACAAAAATGCTGAAATTTAAAAGAACCAGTAAGGAACAGAATGCATGAATACAACTAAACCCAACCAACAGAGTACAATGGGAAGTAAAGTACTGAAAGTAGACTGGGCCAGAATACAAGACCACCAAAAACAAGAGTCTAAAAACTACAATGTACAACCTGTAAACACAAATAGGTACTGGGACTTCTTCTCGTAGTCGTAGGAACAACTCAGCCTGTAGGGAACTCAGAAGGCTCGGTCCTGTCTTGCTCCAGCCTGGACTCTTTCAAAAGGCTGCTCATCTGCACAAGACACGACACGTGTAGGCGAAGCCCGTATTGGGGTGAGTATATCAATACTCAATAAAGGACCCCCAAAACCACAAATCAATAAAAAAAGGAAATGGAGAATCATCTCTACATAGTATATGTCAACTAAAAATATAATAGGAGAACACAATCCAGACATACTCAAAACCAAGACCCACAATCTTGAGACAAGTCACGCAACCGCATACCCCCGCTGGGGATTCAGTTTGAAGATTCCACGAAGCACTCATCTGACAGAAATCACTCCATGATTCCGATAGCTCTGATGTTATTCGTCCGAGAAGTACTATCCATCGGGAAAAGTCATGAGAGATAGATACACTCATTCGAGGATAACTTAGTCTTGAGTGGGGAAAGATCATAATACACAGATGAGAATCACTGCTAGGGCATTGGAGGATACCACGACTCATCTGGATTTACCTTCTAAGTAGAGGATCGGCTCCCTGTGGGGATATTAATGTCAATACCTGACTCTAACTAGGGTCAACAATGGATAGAGGATCTCACTCCGGGCTACTCGGAGGGATGCCCGAATCTATCTTAGAAAGTCCTACTGAAGGGATCATACTCCTGTAGAAGGAAATTATACCTCACCTTTCAGGGAATGAGAAAATGGGGAACTAAACCAAATGAAACATGTCCAAGATATGGTGGACAAGAAGATCAAGCCATGTATTGAAATGTACATAGTGTGCAGACGTGTCACACGCTGTGTCTTCGGATCCAGGTTACTGCTCGTGTATAGCCCGTGTCAAAAGGCTTCTCATGTAGAAAGGTCAGTACACGATGTGTCATACATATCACATGTTGTGTCAGAGTAACTAGGGTCGGCTCCATGTACGCGTCCGTGTGCCCGTACATGGATTTATATCATGTGTTCCATCTCATGTAACTGGTACACGGGGTAACCCGTGCAGCCGGCCTGGTCTGGCCGTGTGGTGGAGTACACAACTGTGTACTACATCCCATGTCCGGGTATCACCTGGGATACACGCCGAGTCTGCGTAAGGACCCACATGATGTGTTCTTCGGGGAATACGTTGTTTAATTGCTTCGTGCATCGCGGAACCCCAGCTTCCGCCGAGCCGGTCCGACACGACGTGTTCTTAGGGATACACGCCATGTTCTTCGGGAATTTTTAGAAATGAAATTCTTCGTCACCGCAACTCAGGGATCCTTTGAACCTTGATCCGTCCATCCGATCATCATGAAACCGAAGGGTTGAGGTCTCTCAATCATCATGAAGCCAATTTCATCGATTTCGTGCCTCCGATCTGCCCCGAAATGTGTTTCGATCCACCTGCACGAAGAATGTTCGAATAACGAGAACTCCTGAACCCTATCGATTCTTCCACCGCCATTGTCATCGCACCTCCACTAGTTCTTCAAAATTTCGAATCTCTAATTTTGGATCGTTGCGTTGTGAAATGGGTATGCAACAATCCATTGTTCGTCGCCCCACAAAGAACACATAGAACGCGGGGTAAATAAGGGAGAAATCCAATAAACAAAGTTGAGGAACAAACCTCCACCGTCGTTTTCCACGAAGTTGATATGCTCCTGTTATAAGGATTAAACAGGTAGAATCAAAGGAGAGACAAACAAATTTTATATCAATTCCCTAAATCAAACCCCAAATGAAACAGAAATTAATAATCCTCCCTCAAGAACGCACGATCTGCAGATCAATATATTCATGGGTTGATCCCCGTTAGTTGTTTAATCCAAGAATGGGGAAAAGAAGAATCGAAAACAATAAACCCCTACCTCAATCATCGACAAAGAGGGAGATCGGTCATCTTTCAGGATTCAATCCCACTGTGCAATGATCCATGCATTGTCATTCGTCGGAGTTCGTCAAAAAAATCCTCCAAGGTTGGATCCTCTACAAATCTCCAAAGGATTCTAGAGGAAAACTCCAGGGTTATGAGTCTACCCATGGGCTCCTGGTTATTTAAAGAAAATAAGTTTCGTTTCCTTATGGAAATTTTTTAATATAAAAAAAATTACTAATTTATTTTATTTCTTTTAAAATGTTTCTTCCAAAACACCCAATAGCTAACTTTTACAGCCGACCAATTCCAGTCAATATGAAGCCCTACCTAAGGTAAAGTCACTACTCTGAATCCAATGGTTCCCTCAGATTTCTGACCCAAGCACCTGTTTTAATGTTATTCCACTTTTACAGGAAAAATACTCAGACGCAATGTTTAAAATTTTAATTTATTTCAAACATTTATTCCAGGAACTACGAGTCTTCGAATCGCACGCCGTCAAAATGTATGGTCTCGAAATAATTCCATATAATATTTAAAAATAATACATGTAAAATACGAGACATTAAAAATCAATGTTCTCCATGAATTTTATTGGTGACTATGACATGTTAGGAGTGTATTAAATATTTCGATTAGAGTTTATCAGTTATTTGGATTTTATTTAATGTCAAATGAATTAATAGTGTCAAAATTGACACTATTGATATTTTATAATAATAATATATTACTAATTTTTTTAAAAATCACAAATATATTTTAATATTACTAAGTGAAAATTATATGGCCTAAAATTTCATGAATTAACCAATTCTATATAATTAACAACACATAAGTAAATATCATTAACCATTTATTATTTAGAATTTTTTTACCATAATTAAAATTAAATAGATTAAATTAGGATAAAACAAAATGATAAGTTTTAAAATAAAATCAAAACATGTCTAAATTTCATTGGTTGATAGTATTTAGACCCAAACTTATCTTATATTTGAAATAATCCTCTTTTGAGGCTGTTTAATATAAAAATTAATTCATATTTATTTTATAGTTTTGGTATTTCCAAAGGTCCCCCTCCCCTCTATTATAAAATAGAACCACTATTTCTCTTTTAATCATACCTCCAAAGCCCGTTGGCTAAGACAACCCATGACTAAATATACTCCCAAATTACCTCATTTTATCCTAGAGGCCACCCTTTGGGTATAAATCCATTATAAGGAGTCCTTTTGTGCATAACAAAAGGAGATACCCGAAAAATAGGTGATTGTTTTATCACCTATTTCAAAATTCTTTTCTTCTTATACTTCATAATATTATGTTCTTTCCATACTAAAATAATAACTCCAGTATATTCTACATGATGAGATTTTATTATACTTATGGGACAAACTTATACCTCATTTTATCCAACCTAGGAATAACAATATCACCATGCGTGTGTACGTATGACTTACTATCTCTACGCCATGGTGAAATTTTTATTCAAAAATAATTAATTTGGATGGGTATATTGATAATTATAATGAATTAAAATTGTTAATATAACATAAATATTATTTTTAATAATTTATATATCCAATTCCATACTATTTAACCATCAAAGGAATGATATCATCGCTTGTGCGTACATACATCTTATTGTCTCCACGACGCGATGAGATCTATTCTCCACGGTAACCATTAAAGAATGATTATAATGTATATATAATAAATAGTAATTAAATATATGACATAATAATTCTACTGTATTTATGTATATATATTTATATCATTTACTTTCTTCTATTCAATTCAATAAGGAAACAAAAAGAACATGCATGCGTACGTATGGCCTACCATCTCCATGAACAGTGTATTCAATTTCATTTATCTATATATTATATATATTTATATACTGAATATATATGATATATAAATCATGTTTTACATTATGGAAGTAAGTAAATCATGATATATGTAATAATATCAAGAATAACAAGTAAAAAAACATACGATAAATAAAATGATTATTACCCAAAATGTTGCTTTAACATGGAATTAATAAATGAACAGGTAATATAAAGTCATAATTGAATCATATTTGATGTCATAAATATGATTATGGTTCTATTAAAAGTTAATTACATGTTTAAACCCACTATACACGAGTTTTAGACACATATGAAGGATATCAGACCTAAGGTAAGGGATACTTTTACAATCTCATTTTTATCTAACATTGTTTATACGTAAGTATTTACTAGGGTATATTTATCATCCATATACATGATTCCTAAATATATAATATTATTTATATTATTCTAAAATTATTTAAATTTAATTTTACCCATTGGTTTATTTTATTAAATGGTATGAAATGAATCTTTTTTCATTAACCGATTTCAGGTACTTTTTGAATTTTCCAGTACAAGTACGAGGATAATGTTTTTTAACTTATAAAACATGAATGGATTTTTACGCTTTCATAAAAACTTATTTCCATGAAAATTACTTTACAATATTTCAAGTTTATTTTCAATTAAATTATCTTATTTTAAAATGTCTTTGCATTTTGAGAAAAGAAAACATTTTTGAAGAAGAAAGAATATTATCCTGAATAATTAAGTTCAATTGTTTTATTAAAATTATTTTCCATCTAAGATGAAACTATTTAAATGGGGTTATTTTTATATACCTATTATTACTATCATTTTATTTTTTTAATGATGGAATGATATTTTATATGGATTATGTTACTATTGAATTATTTTTAAGAAGCCCACTTTATTTCATAGGTTATGATAGGATGAATGATTTATGTTTTTGTGGAACACGTAAGAATGATTTCATTATGAGATGGGTGGGACCTATATATCTATCCAATGCATTGGGTAAAGATTTATATCTCTTGAGATAGACATGACTAGAATGAAAAGTAAATCTAGTTCAGTAATAAAGGGATGGAACTATAAGTAATTTTGGTTCAGTAATACATTGCTGGAACAAAAAGTAAACCCAGTTCAGTAATAGACTTTTTCCACTATGATGGTATTGGAGGAAATGAATTGGATACTTCAGAAATCATATTATGTGATTATGTTTTTCCACAATTCCATGTTTTATGCCAATTCTATTCTATTTGGGTTAATGTTCCTTTATGATCTATGCATTACGTACTGCAAATATTTATTTCATGACTCGTGATTTTGATATTTAAACATTATATTCATGTTTTTACATTTGAATGTTTGTGGTTTGTTTTATGTTCTCCATGTTTACCCTTAATTTTCATTTTAGGTAATCCTTTTTATGTTTTCTTTTCCTCAGTATATAAAGAGAGTTATTAGGTAGGAAAACAAAAGAGGAAGATATTTATGGGAGATATATAAGATCTTTCACAAAGTTAGAAGATTATGTTCCAGGTTTCCAAATACACTAATCTAATATGGTCTTTGAGCGTCTTTTTGTGTCTTATATTAATTATTTTGAAAAAATAATGTAATATACATATACGTAAATCTTAGGTTGTTAGTGTTGGTATTAGGGAAAAGGTTTCATCAACCTTTGGAAACTAGGATGAAAAAACTTTAGTGTTAACCCTATAAATATTTCTAAGGTATGTCCCTAAGGTTAAGTCTAACTATATGTTATAGTCTCAAAATTATGGTAATGATCATGAATAACCAAGGATTAAACCTAAGAGGTTAGATATTGAAAGTACTACACATTGATTGTGTTGTTTTCCTGGTATGATTTTTCCTCTCCCACTATTTTTTTTGGGTTTTAGATGATGACTATAACTCAACAAAACTGTGTTAATGATCAATGCACTAGGAAATGCGATGATTTTACTCCTAAATAATCAAATGTTATATGAGATGGAATTAAAAATATTATTACTATAATTACACAAGATACGAATCATTATAGACTTCCAAATGAGTAGAGAAGGGAACAAAATTTTATTGAGTACTTCATGAGGAAACATCCACCTTCTTTCAGTGGGTCTTCTGATCCACTTGTTGCTGAACAATGGACCAGTATCATTGAAAATATATTTTCCATCCTTCACTGTTCAGAACATGAAAGATTAATTTTGTCTATTTATCATTTAGAAGGTGAAGGAGACAAGTAGTGGTCTTTAATTAAGAATAAAAGGCATCAAGATGAAATTGAATCCATGGAATGGGATGAGTTCATGAACTTATTTTTCGATAAGTACTTCCCTCGTATTATTTGAACAAAGATAAAAAAGGAGTTCCTTGAGCTTAAGATAAAGGATGATGAATCTACTAGTACATATGAGGTGAATTTTATAGGACTTCAAAGGTATGATTCTTGATTTATCATCCAACCTGAAAGTAAATTTGATCGATTCTTCAGTGGCTTAAAACCAATTCATTGAAAGAAATTATATATAAGAGACTTCAGTAGATATGAAGGGATTGTGTGTTGCACTATCAAGGTATAACTGGAAGTTGGTGTTACATATCCTTCTCAGGGTTTTTACAAGAAATGAAAGATAGAGTTTAGAGGAAAATCTCAAAACAATGGTGAAAAGAAGATGAATGCCCCCTTATTCTCAAAGTGTGGAATGAATAATTGTGGAGATTATCATAAAGGGACTGGAAAATATTTCAAGTGTGGAAAAGAATTCCATCAAGTAGTTGAGTGCTGAAGTAATGGGAAAAAGGTTGCTAATGATTTGAATAGTGAAAAGACTATAGAGAACGCACCAACAACACTTCAATGCTACAAGTGTAAGAAAATGGAGAATTATGTTAACCAATGCCATAATACAATAGTTAATTATGAATGAAATCAACAAACTCTTAAGAAAAAAGACAATGGGAAGTCACATATGATCACAATTTGTAATGATGAGTATGAAAATGAAGTGGTTGAATGATTAATTTTTTATGTAATGGGACTCCAAAATAGTGTTACGGAATCTCATTTATAGTATTATGGAATATTAGAATATCTATTTATTCGTGTATTGTGGTTTTACATAATTATATGGTACCAGTAACCATGAAAAGTGATTGAAATATTTTTTGAAAGAACATGATATGCACATAATTAAGGGATAAGGAAATAATGATATGTTTGATAGTATTAATGATATCATGACTAATATAAGGACAAAGTGATATCGTGGTTTGAGTATATAGAATTATTGGTATTTTGGGTGTGCGGAAAGAGTTAATTTTGACAGAATGAAAGTTTTTATTAAGGTTCTATAGTAATTCATGTTATTATCATGTTTCAAGAGAATACATGATTAAGGTATTCACATGTTTGGAATGCGACAAACAAGAACTGACAAATGAGATATGGGATACAAATGTTAACTCTATTTAGTTCACTTCTTTCTAAGGTTTTATATTTTCAGATTTTGGAAGGATTGTAATGTTTTCCATTTATGGATAGTATAATTTTTATTCTGTTTGTTGTTTGTTAGATTAATGTATTATCTCACTATAGGTGGACTAATGCATATTAGATATCTTGTTCTAAACTTTTTGTTGAGACAGATGGAATGGCGTAACATTCTATCGTAGGATCTGCTAACACTTCAAGAATGAAAAATACAACTTCATTTCTTTAAATAAGAAATTTAAGTAGAAATTTTTTAGGGAACGAACAACAGTGATATTGTACTGACATCAAGTAAATATTTCTCCTCATGCAAAAATAATCATCAACTTTAGGAAAAGGATCTTGAAACCATAAATGTTATCCTAGTACCTTCTTATCCGATGAATCATATGGACCCTTAAATCATTACAAATTTATGGATTCCTGGTAGTTAAATTTCTCCAAAACTTATTCTCTATCACTATCCATCAGAACTTTATGGTTAGATTTCTCTTCTATATCCATGTTTTTACTTCAAACGTATGTTATCCTATGGGGAAACCCAGTGATGAGTTACTTTGGATAACTGTTATGTTTCTAAATTTCTATTTTAAAATTACGTTTTTTTATTACTTTTTATGATGTGGGTTTCTATAAAATAAAATTTCAAGTAGTAATCCTTTTATAACCCTGACGGATTTCAAGGTCTAAATTCATTTTAAAGGGCGTATAATGTTATACCATGTGATTTTATGAGATAGATTATTTTTATTTTCTTTGATGTCTTGTGTTGTAAGCTACAAAAAAATTATCTTGAACCATTTGAAACACTGTATTAGATTGAAGTATATACAACACTATTCTTGGATTCCGTTACACACAAGGGCGAGCTTCCTTGATAGCTCGTGTTGTACACTATACTGAGTTTCACTAAATGACAATATATTATTAAAATATTATTATAGGATATAAAATATCCTTTATAAAAATTATTAACCAAATTTTGAATTTTATATAACAATAACATCCATATTATGTATTTTCTATACATTAAATAAGAACAAGTTCATTTTTTTGGACAAAAAAATTATTTTAAAAAAATACAGTTTTCTCACCTTTTGATGCCGCACCTATTTTAAATCTAGTTTTTAACACTTTTATATATTATATTTTACAAAATAAACTTATTATTTAGAATTGGGACATAAAAATTTACTTTTTGTAAATTTTAGTTATTTTTTCTGATAAAATTAATATTTTAATGAATAGTGAAAAATACTGCATTTTAATTCAAAACTACATTTTCATATAATTAATTTATATAGATAGATTATATTTTTAATTGGGTTTAAAGTTTAATTGGATTATGTTTTTATCAATTAATCCAATGTTGATCATTGGAAGTAATTTCACATTTATATTGGATATAAACACATGCCAATCTTTTGACAAGTTTTTACTTCTAAAAAACCCTGTTTTTGGTTTTTGACAATGTGAATTAATATTAAATTAATTTTTACCAATTATGTGTTTTGAATTATTAAAAATTGATTCAATATTAGGAATAATTGGGTCCAAACTATGTTAGTGGGTTACTTTAATTTTTTTGGATATTATGAATAATAACTATGACACTTTTTATTTACCACGATTAAATGTAAATTAGGTAAATTAGGGTAACTCACAACAAGATAAAGATAATAAAATTACCCTAACTTCTAAAAAAAATCCTATTGGATGAATTAAAGTCTACCAATATCACCTATGTTTAAGAATTGATTCATTTAATTTACTTTTTGCCATGAAGGTGAAGTAATTATAATTAAAACAAAAGAAGGTGACAACATGTCACTCTCATATATCTTATAAGTATAATAATTTAAATATAGTGATAAAAATTATAAAATTTCTAACATAAATAGTATCCATAAATATAATGAAATTATATACATTATGTGAATTTATTTATTATTTTTAGGTATTAAATAATTACCATTAATGATGACACAATAGTGATGTAGAATTTATTTTATTGATATAAATACCAAATAAATGGTTTTAAAAATATTAAAATAAATATCATATGAACTAATTAATGTTCTCCATGAATTTTCTAGGTGTATATGACATGTTATGAGTGTATTAAATATTTTTTTTTCAAATTTATCTTATGTGCGGATTTTATTTAAAGTCAAATAAATGAATAGTGTCAAAATTGAAGCTTGATATTTTATAAAAATAACATATTTTTAAATTATTTAAAAATCAAAAAAACATCTAAAATTACAAAATAAAAATTATATATTCCAAAATTTCATAAATTATCTAATTATGGAAAATTGAAAACACATAAGTAAATATCTTAAACCATTTATTATTTAGAATATTATTACCATAATTAACATTAAATAGATTAAATAAGGATAAATGAAAATGAAAATGTTTAAAATAAAATCAAAACATGTCCAAATTTTATTGGTTGAGAGTATTTAGACCCAAAATCATATTACCTTCGAAATAATCTTATTTTTATGATTTTGAATTTAAAAATTAATATATATTAATTTTATAGTTTTGGTATTTCCAAAGGTGCCCCTCCCCTCTCTTATAAAAGGGAACCTCTCATTCTATTTTAATCACTCCTAAAAAGCCATTTTATCGGCCAAAACCTATAAAAATATCCTCCAAAAATCCCTAAATTCATCATATAAGCGACCCTTTTGGAATAAATCCATCTTATGTAGTCCTTTTGTGCATACCAAAATAAGATACCTGGAAAAGAGGTAATTGTTTTATCACGTCTTTCAAAATTATTTTCTTCTTCTAAATCGTATTCTTATGTTGTTTACATAATAAAATAATAACTCCAGTATATTAAACATACTGAGATATTATTATAATTATGGTACAACCTTATACCTCCTTTTATCGAACCTACGAATAATAATATCACCATGTGTGTGTACGTACGACTTACCGTCTCCACACCGTGGTGTAATTATTTTTCAACAATACTTAATTTTGATGGGTATATTGATGAGTATAATGAATTTAAATAATGAATAAAACATAATAATTATTCTTTAAAATTCATATACCATCTAATTCCATACTATTTATCCCTCAAGATAATGATATCGTCACTCGTTCATACATACGACTTACCGTCTCCACGATGTAATGAGATTCATTCTCCACGTTAACCATTCAAGAATGATTATAATGTATATATAATAAATTAGAATTAAATATATGAAATAATAATTCTACTGTATTTATGTGTATATATATATAATTTACGTGCTTCAATCCAATTCAATAAGGAAACAAAAATAACTTTAATGCGTACGTACGACCTACCGTCTCCATGAACGGTGTATTCCATTTCATTTATCTATCTATTATATATATTTATATAATAAATATATATGATATATAAATCATATTTTACATTATTAATGTAAGTAAATTATGATATATGTAATAATATCAAGAATAAAAATTCAAGAAAACATACGATAAATAAAACGATTATTTCCCAAAACCTTGCTTTAACATGGAACTGATAAATGAACGAGTAATATAAAGTCATAAGTGAGTCATATATGATATTATAAATATGATAATGGTTCTATTTCAAGTTAATAATACATTTAAACCCAATATACATGATTTTAGGACACATATAAAAGATATCAGACCTAAGGTAAGAGATAATGTTATTGTCTCATTTTTTTCCGAGATTGTTTATACGTAAGTTTTTACTAGGGTATATTTATCATTAACATCCATGTTTCATAACTATATAATATTATTTATATTTTTCTATAATTTTCTAATTTTCATTTTACCCATTAGTTAATTTTTATTAAAAGTTATTAAAGGACGCTTTTTTGGTTAATCGATTTCAGGTACTTTTTGACTTTACCGACAAAAGTACGAAGAGAATGTTGTTTTAACTTATATGGTAAGAATGGATTTTTACACTTTCATAATTCCTTATTTATATGAAAATTTATTTTCAATATTTCAAGTGTATTTTCAATTAAAGTTTTTTCTTTTAAAATGGGGTCTCATTTTGAGAAAAGAAAACATTTTTGAAGAAGAAAATATATTATCCTCAAGAATTAAGTTGAAGTGTTTTATTAAAATTATTTTCCATATAAGATGAAGTTCTTTAAATAGGTTTATATTTATATCACCATTATTATTGTGATTTTATTGTGTTAATGAAGGAATAATATTTTATATGGATTATGTATTGATAGAATGATGTTTAATATGACTATTTTATTTCATGGGTTATGCTATGATAAATGTTTATGTTTTTGTGGAACATGTAGGAATGATTTCATTATCAGATGGGTGGGACCTATATATCCCTAAAATTCATTGGGTAATGATTTATATTTCTTGAGATATACATGACTGGAATGAAAAGTAAATCATGTTCAGAAATACCAGATTGGAACAACAAGTAAATCCAATTCAGTAATACATGGATGGAATAATAAGTAAACTCGGTTCAGTAATGGACTTTGTCCACTATAATGGTATTGGAATCAATGAATTCACTACTATGGAAATCATATTATGTGATTATTATTTTTCCACAATTCTATGTTTTATTCCAATGTTATTCTTTCATGGATAAGTTTCCTTTATGATCTATGCCTTATATACTGCCAAGAATTATTTCATGACTCAAGATTTTTATGATTAAGCATTATGTTTATGTTTTTACATTATTATGTTTGTGTTTTTTTATGTTCTCCATGTTTACCCTTAATGAGAATTTGATCTCCCCCTTTTTATGTTTTCTTTTCCTTGAGATATAAAGAATGGTTTTAGTTAGGGAAAAAGGGGAAGATCTTTATGGGAAATTTTGAAGATATTTCAAAAAGTTAGAAGATTATGTTACGTGTTTCAAAATAAACTAAAATAATTTGGTCATTGGGTGTCTTTTTGTGTCTTGTATTATGTATTCCACAAAAGTAATGTATTTTCCATGTATTTCAAGCTTGGTTCATTAGATAATGCACCAGTGATGATCATGTTAATACCTAATATTCCCCATTCAAAGTTATTAACCCTAGGTTCATCTATTCTATAGATACATCCACTTGCTAGTATCTAAATATGGATGTATTTTCTAGAAAAAATATACTTACTTATTTACTATAACGTAGGATATTCTCCTATAATTAGGCTTATCCAAAGGATTCCCACCAAATTTTTCTCATCCTCATTTTAAAAAATAACTAGAAAATTTCTGATACCAACTATAATGACACAAACATTTCATATATAAATATTACATATTATTAGATGAATATTAAATATCTAACATTATGATCCATGCCAGAAACATAAAATGTTTACTGTCTTTGGAAACATGGATATATAAAGAACTGGTACATAAAAGATATATACTATTCACATTTAGTTCTTCCAAACTAAGACCCTTCTTAGACACATCATACTTAAAACCTTATTTAATAACATGGGGAAGGGAAACATATGAAAGGGTGAGATAAAATAACCAATAAGGGTAAACAAGAGAGATATAAATCAATGTTCATATGAAATCATAAGATAATAAAAAGGGTATGATAACATTATCATAACATACAATAATAATACCCAATAAGTCGAAGGTCATTAATCATGAATCATGGAGTAAGGTTATTTCAATAAAAAAAATAAAAGACATAAGAGTGTATAATCATCAATAATAAATAATGATCCCTGAGAACATATAATAAGAATAATATATAAGTCATTGGAATAGACATAAGAATAGAAAATAATTTCCCTAGTCAAGGATCACTACAATTACTATCATAGTGGATTGGGTTAACTAACCATTCTTTCATATCCTCATTAAATGTTCACTACCCAAACTATTATAGTAGAAATAGTCCCTTATTTAACTCAGTTCACTCTCTATTATAGTACTTATTATCTCATGATATATCCATATTCACCCAATGAATTTGAGGGATATATAATTTTAGGCCCAATTATTACATAATGAAAACCATTCATATTTGTTCCAAAAGATCATACAACATTAATAATATCTTTATATCATCACATATAACTTGTGGAAAAGAAATCAATTTCATAAAAATTTTATCATTTCAACATAGAATACCCATTTAAAATAAAAATGTTTTATAAACTTCTCATAATCATAATTATAAACCAAGAAAATAAAGAATAAGGATGGTATTATTAGATCATATCCCTATTAAACCATAAGTAATATCAAAGGATGTTATCGTAGATAAAAAAATGAATTTAAAATATCTCTAGAATATTTATTGTGGAAAATAACCTTTCATTTTGAAATCATTTATTTAAAATGTAAAAATTTCAATAATAATTTAGGAAAATTTTTATTTTAAAATAACTATAAAAATATTTAATGTAATTTTCAAATTGTTGATCTGTATTGATAATAAAAAATACTATTTAATCTGTGAAAATTAAAACAAATATACCTTTAGCATTTTCGGTAAAAGTCAAAAGCACCTTATCAAAAAAATGATAAGAAGCATCCTTTTGATTTTTTTCGAAAATAAAAAAATTATAAAAATTAAATTAATAAAATAATAGGATAATAATAAAAACATTTCTTTAAAACATGTTTAGAAATCAAGTATATAAAAGAAAAAAGATATTCGACCGTAGAGAGAAATAAAGTTGGTTTTTATAAAATTCTTTTAGTATCTTGAGTACTTACATAGAGGAAAATGAAAGGGAAAATGTAATATCTAGAAATAAAAATAGTATAATAAAATTAATGGTATTATTTATAGTTAGATCCTAAATTTTATCATTCAAAACTTAATCATAAAAAATCCAAGCAAATAATGACATTGTAACATAAATCCCTTATGTCATGTTCAACTTTTATAAAAAAAATGATCTAATATACTATATTAAAAATTTAAATTTATTTAAATTATATAATAGAATCATTTAAATTATTATAACATCACATATTATTTACTTATAACATTTTAACACCCAAATTTGATTTTTTTTATTAAAATCATTGTTTGAGGTTGTTAACTGTTTCAATTTTCTTGAATGTTTTGATTGAGAAATTATGGTCCTTGTACTTTGATCTTGGTTATATTATCTCCAAAATGTTAATAATGATATTAATATCATATATATTCATTAAATACATATTTTTAATCATCCATAAAATTTAGAGATAGAAAAATGAATTACACCGTTTATAGAGGCGACAGTCCGTACGTACACGTAAATGCTGTTTTCATTTTCTAAAAAAATAAATAAAGAAAAAAATTAATATTTTATCATTACAGAACATTTATTATATCATAAATATCATATGTAA
The DNA here is from genome assembly GCA_963277665.1 of Viscum album. Taxonomy (NCBI): domain Eukaryota; kingdom Viridiplantae; phylum Streptophyta; class Magnoliopsida; order Santalales; family Viscaceae; genus Viscum; species Viscum album. The sequence continues at coordinate 590,870,876 of OY728142.1, read as the reverse complement.
ACATTTAATTCATCATAATTATTATTTATTAATGATAGTGATGAAAAATTAATTATATCATTACATGGAGGCGGTAGTCCACACGTAGGCACAAGAGATACTTTTATTTCCCATTTGATGGTAAAGAGGGTAGATAATGGTGATTAAATAATCATAATAATACTACAGTATATTAAGGATATATAATTTATTATTTTATTATGAATACCATAGATTTAGAGGTGGTATAATAATAAATAAATAGAAAGGGGTCAGGTAAGAAATTTACTTCTTCTTTGGTAAACCTTTTTAGATCCCTTATTAAGGACCCTTAGAGTGGTCTTTTAAGAAGTCCATAAGAACTAATTTTTGTATAGGGAATTTTAGAAGATAATTTTTTATTTTTTAGTTAATTTAGGTGTCTTAAAGTGGTGTAAATAATAGAAATATGGGGTGTCCTTTTATAAGTGATGATAGGGATAAACCTTGAATATTCTAAAGCATTAAAATATTATTCAATCATATTTAAGAAAAACATTTAAAATGGAAAATTATTTGAAGGTAGGATAATATTACGTTTGAATATATCCATACAATCATATTAATAGAAGTTTAATTAGAAATATAACCCTTATCTTTTATTTTAACACCCTCGGTAAAAATGTATAACCTTAATAGTGGTTTTAAAACTTTAATATTTTTCAATTAATTATGTCTAAAAATGAAAGTGTCCTACTTAAAAAATTCAAAAATCATGATAAAATTTAATTTATTTTATAAAATTCAATCTCTATAAGTGGTAGAAATTACTTTTTAAATATCCCCACAAAATGTTTCAGAAAAGGGGTTTTAATAAAAATTCATTTGATAGTATAAAAGTATTTTTTACTAAGATAAAGTATAATATTCATTCAAAAGGTATACATTAAATTATATTTTTAAAAAATAAACTATTTTTTTTAAAACCAATCAAAATAAATTTTTATTTTTGAAAATACTATAAAAGAAAAGAAAATTTTCTTTAAAAAAAATTATTTTCACTATTTGTCTAGAAATAAATTTGATTAGAAAATCCCCAAAAATACAACATAAGATAATTTTGATAATTTGATTTAAAAATGATATCCTTTTTATGGAATTAAAATTCTAAAATTGGCAAAAAAATTAATTATAATATCCTCACACAAAATGTTATAAAAACCATTTATGAAGAAAGCTTATTTCTGAATCATAAAATGACTTTACTAAAAATTGAGTACTTATTTATTATAAATTAATAAATAAATTTTCATTAATTAAAACATTGATAAATTTTCTTCACAATATGGTTAAATAAATTCCTTCCCACCAATCCCATAACTAGGTGATAACTTTCAAATTAATTAATAATATTATAATAGTATATCACACTACGTTTAAAAATTGCATTTAATGTAAAAAAGCTATATAAGAAATCAAATTTATTTATAGAAAAATATATTATAAAATATCAGGGTGTTATAGTAAAATCATTTTCCTTCTTTTTTTCCATTCTTTGAATTCTTGTGTGCATGTTTGAGTGTGTGTTTGATTCATCTTTTGAGCGGTGATTAGGGTGATTATTGTCTTCCTAATTCTGGTGCTATCAGAAAATACGGTAATAACTGGTAGTCAGTTTTCTTCATCACGGAAATAGTAATGAATATTAATTATTTTTGAACTTAAAGTTTAACCATATGGTGATTCTATCATTTTTTCTTGCCCCATCTCCCCAACATGTCTGGATAATGGAAAGTGAATGCAGCTATGGAATAAATAAAACTAGGGGTAATCACCCTAAAAAGGATAGTTGAGTATCAACTTGATATTTATTCGGTGAATGAAGAGTGGGCCTAATACTACACACTTGGATAGACTTCAATGTGATATAATTTAATGATTAACATTGTAACATCCCAAGAAAATAGAGAATATGAAATTTTCATATTTATTAATATTTGTGAATTAAATATTAATTTTAATTTAAAGGGGTTTCTATGTTCGATAGCATACCCGATACGCAATAATGGATTTCATTGAAATCTTACGTTGCACACTAATAATATAATATTATTATTTTAAATGGTAGTTGACTCCAAGCTGTTGTATTAGAGGGAATGAATAAAACTAACTACAATATGATTATACATGTTTGTTAAAATTATTTAAATTTATCCAATAAAAGTTAGAGGCTAAAAATGTGAATGAATCCAATTTTAAGCATAATTTACATTAAAAGGCCAATTTACCACCTTTTAATGGTGAACCCTCATTAAATATAATTTTAGTCACTTTAATAAACTCTATTTGACCAAATAAAATCTTTTTTTAGAATGGGGACATCAAAATTTACTTTGCGTAATTTTTTGTAATTTTTCTGGTAAAGTTCATTTTCTAATGAATAGTGAAAAATATTGGATTTTAATTCAAAACTGTGTTTTAATCTAATTTATTTATATGGATATATTATCATTTTAATTGGTTTTAAAGTGTAATTATAATATACTTTTACCATTTAATCTAATTTTGGTCATTAGAATTAATTTCACTTTGAAATTGGACATAAACAAGTATCAATATTTTGATAGTTATTGTTTCTTAAAAACACGCTATTTGTTTTGATAACGAGAATTAATTTTAAAATTAATTAATTACACTTCTATGTGTTGAATTTGAAAAAATAGACATCATTTTTGAATTCGGAATATCAAATATATCTTAGGCTTGATTTCTGGTATTTTTCTAAAAAACATCAATTTTTGATTAATAGTGAAACCACTTAGTGGTAGTTAAAAAAACTGACGTTTTCATTTAAATGAAATTTTACCAATTTTGTGAATTTAATTTAAAAAATCCAATACACATGGTTGTTATAAAGAAGTAAAATGTGGTTCATTATGATGAAAATAATTTTTGGTGAATAGTAACTTATGACTTTTATTTTCCACGGTTAACGGTAAATAGGTTAATTTAAGGTAAAAAGAATATTATAATAATTCAAAATTACCTTAAAACTTATCCAAACCTTATTGGTTGAGTCATTAACTACCATAGTCATCTTTGGGTCTATTTGGGGACCCCATTGAGCCACTTGGGTGTGATAATGACAATTTAGATTAATTAATTTAATGTAAAGACAAAATTGACATTAACAAAAATATTTTAGTAATTAATTATTATATGGTGTTATATAAGTCATATTTTTGACTATAAATATTAATTGGATGGATAAAACTATTTCATAAATCATGGTATTTTTTTATATTTTTTAGACAACAAATAAATTAAATTATTAATGACATAATAATGATGCAGTATTTACCTCAGTAATAAATAATTTAAATAAATAATATTATAATGATTAAAATAACATCCAAAACATGTCAAATTCTGATTGGATGATTTTATTTCTACCATGAGTCGTCTTATATTCTTCTTTAATTATTTTTGGACCATTAGAATCTGAATATAATTATATAATAAAATAATAGTTTCACACTTTCCTAAAGAGCCCCTCCTCCCCCTTATAAAAGAAGACCACTTCGAACCAATTCCTCACACATCTCAAGACATTTTAATCATCCAACCTCTGCCCAATTAAGCTCCCTGCATCCCTATCCTCCCCTAGAAGCCTTAACTTAGGCAGAAGTCACTTCAAGAAGTCCTTTGGTTCAAACCAAAGGAAGTTACCGAAATTAAAGGTAACAGTTTCTCTTATATTGTTTTCTTTTAATTTACTTTTCCAACCCCTAAACACTTTTTATTCACTTATTTTGTAAAAAAATAAGTATCATAAATATAATAGGATTTTTTTATGATAATTATTAGAGTTACACTTACACACACCTCCATCTAATTGAGGAAGAACATAATGTTTCTATGGATGGAAAACTAACGCCTCACGAAACGATGATTGTTCAAATATCTCCAACTGCCTCTCATGGTGGCCATTATGATGTAAATGTATTTATATATGATATATATTATGTTTATGTTTTCTTTTATGCTTCTGTATTTTCCATTTATAGCACGCCTTTATGGTTTCCATAGTGGGTAAATACGATAATCTCATTTGAGAAAGTGCGGACTACCGCCCCCTTAAAGTGATTTGATTCGTTAATGCCTTATGTGGGATGTATAAAGTATGGAGTTAATGATATTATATATTATATTATACTGGAATTAAAATATAACTATGTATCATTATGTTTTATTTCCATTAAAATAAGAAATAGAAATGAAAGTAGCGTTCATGCGTACGTACGGCTTACCGTCTCCATGAACGGTGCATTTCATTTCTTACCTCTAAATGTTATGTACTATTATAAATACATGTATATAATGGATATATATGATATATATGATATCCAAATCATGAATATCATTCTGGATATAATGATCCATTGACCACATGAACAACATGTGATTATAAGAAGTCCATTTTTGACTACTGTACCAAATATCGACAAAATGGACGTTATTAACTTAAATGATTACATAATGTTTATAACTAGGTAATAAGTGATATAAAAGGAATAATAAACTTGAAAAAGGTTCTCAATCAATTAGAAATTAACTTTAGTTTATTATTCAGGATATTAAAGAACGATCGAGTCAAGTTGGACACGAGGTAAGGGATTTGACCTCTCTCTTTCTTTTCAAGTACTCTCTTTTATGTCATTTCTTTTATGCTCCATGTTCTTATGTTGGAGGATGTTATTTTATATTAACCATACTGTAATTTTTATTTTCATATGATTAGAGACCTCCTCTTACTCTCATCAATTCATTTTAATAATTATTAAGAGGCGCCGTTAGGCTGCCGAATTTTTGTAAAGGATCTTCTTATCTCACTTTTAATTCAAGGAGATTTTCATTGTTCACCACTTATTTATTGCATGTGGTGTATTATGTACTGAAATTTGATATATATTTTCAGTATTATATTTAAATTCATGGTATTCTGTGATTCATTTGATGGTTATTAACTTTTTACCAAATGACTCAGCTGAATACAACAAGGTAAAGGGTTTTATCTCACTTTTATTCCCGTGAGATTCATGCTATATTTTCCACTATTTATTTTTGTGTGGTGTATGTAATACCCATGATTCTACTATTTTTTGTAATAAAAATTCATTTGTGGGTATTTAAATTTAAATTTTATAGTCCTTATTTCATGTGGAGTATGTTTTTTATGTTACCAAGTCGGTAAGGGAACCTTTCACCCTCCTCTCTTTTTAAAAGACTTATTTTTGTTATGTCTTTTAATTTACATCTTATTATGTTGGGATATATTCTTATATATCCTTATTGATTTCAAATTTATGTTCAAGTGATGAGATACCATTTTCATCTCATCAACTCATTTTCTGAATTTTAAAGAGATGTCGTTAGGCTGTCGAATTTTTACAGGGGAACATCTTAACCCAATTTCGATTCTTTGGGTTCAACTTATACTTATTGAATATGTCATCCTATGAATATGTGTGAATGAAATCTGATTGTTTTACACTTAATATCCACTTATATTGGGTGTATTTATATTTTTCACACATAATTATGAGAATGATTTATCCTTAATTTAAGGATACCGTCTTTATAAGGGATTTCATCTCAATTTACTTTTCCATTGAGACTTCAATTTTGTTATGCACCAATTCCCTCTTATATGGTGTATATATTGTGATTTGACATATTATATCATGCATCCCTTTATTCTAATGATATTATAAAGTTCTTATTAAATGTTATTCCTCAATTATTTGTATTCAAGCGTCTCTCATTTTGTTAAAAACTCTTTAACTAAAATATCATTTTAAATGTTTTAAATATTTATTCTTATAAATACTTATCATTAATTTCCATGTTTTAAAAATTGGTCTTAAGGATTTATTTATATGGACATTATTGTCTTAAAATGATAATTCATTAAAAATCTTCAAAGTGGTATGGGACACATTGATTCAAAAATCTCTTTTTAAATGGTTTATGAAAATGGATTGATTATTTCAATATCTTGAAATTACTTCTTGTGGTTGAAAAAGAAATATTATTAGAGAAATTTTTACATTTGCAATATTTTATGTTTTATGATGGTAATTGGACATTTTATGGGTGGTTACATGATAAACCATATGACGGATGGTTCCATGAATACCAGGACATGTGGTTACGTTATAACCTCTAATGCATTGGGTATGGAAGTCAGCCGTATGGCTATTCCATTTAGTGATATGTGTGGAAGTTGACCGTATGGTTATTCCATTTAAGTATGTTTATGTCCCAAGTAACCTTTATAAGTTATGTGTTCTTTATATGAGTTTTATGGAAATATTTTGGTTACAAAAGGGTAAGTAATGATCTTTTATTCAGTGAATAGTATTTACTACTTCATAAAAGTGAAAAGTATTACTTATGTTAAATGATTCATGGTTTACATATTTTTTTGAAAAACTAACAGTTTTAATTCTTTGTGTATCCCTTACTAAGATTTTTATGCTTATACCAAGTTTTTTTGAAATGTTTTTCACAGGACATAATGTGGAATAGGTTTAAGGATGGGATCAAGGAAAATTCATGCTATCTTAAACATGGAACTAGACATGAATTTTTTTTAAAGAGTTCATGTTTTTAAAAAAAAATGGATACTGGGTATAAGTGTATAGTTTTTAATATTTTGAAATGTAATAGTTATGGCCTAACCCTCTAAAACTCTAAACCTGAAAAGATCCTCAATGTGAATTATTCATTTAATTCAAGATTATGTAATGTTTTAAGGTCGGGTCCTTATAGTTTGTATCAGAGGTCAGTTTAGAAAACTTTAGGGATTTGGAATTTTTGTTAGACATATGGTTAGCCCATATCTAATATTTTAGTTAAATCATTGTTTTATAACTTTTTCAGATCAAGGAAAGTCAGTTACAAATGGAAGGAGGATCTCAAATGAAATTCCTATCTCTTCCTGATGACATACTTGCAATAATTATTGAAAAGTCATGTTCGAATAATTGTGAAGCTTTTTCTAGCATACAACTCACTTTCAAGTAGTTGTTTGACATATCAAACACCTCCACTGTACCTTGTTATCATCATGTGTCATTGGTTGTATTTAGAAAAATCTTATTTTCACAATATTCCCATATTTTCAAGAAAGGTAAATATTATCAAGGCATTTTCAAATATTTTACCTTATCACAATATTTTGAAGCATATTATGATTTTAAAAAAGGTACTGAAGAAGGAGACCCTTTCACAACCTATTTATATTTGATTTTAAAAAATAGTCTCTCATCACATACTTATGGTATTTTAAAAGGACAGTTAATTGAAAGTTTCAACTCAAATTCGGTTAGACTATTTTATAGAAATCGTGTTTTATCAGATGTTTTGAAATTATATGTCATACATGATTATTTTCCAAAATGGTTTTTCTGTGAACACCCATATGACCCATGTTGTACAAGGTGTATTTGGATGAATGAAGAAAATGATTTTGAAGGATCTCTAAATCATTTTTGCAATGCATGGACCTTCTACCTACGTGAAAAAGATGATGATGAAAAAAAATGGACACCATAATCAAGGTATGATGTTCTTAATTTTGGGCATTGTTTTATTTTATCATATGGTGGTGAAATAAGACTTTAAGAATTAAGATGTTGAGATCATAATGAATTTGGATGAAAATGAGAGGTATAAGGAAACCATTGAGGATAAAACATGTTAGGGTTATTTTTGAGTTTTATAAAAAGGACAACCCGTAGGATGGGTGAAAACCCGTCACATTAGGAAAGGCTGTAGGAATCGAACCCAGAACCGATGGGCGACAAGGGCGTATCGCCTACCACTAGACTACTTGAATTCCCTAGTTAGTATGACATATTATTTTAGTAAAATGTTTTTATGGAACAAGAATATGTTGATTTTTGGAACGTATGTTTTCTCAAATGGATATACTTAGTATTGAAAAATGATTTAGTGATTAAGTGATAAAAGGTTGCTGTGGAAAACATTCTCTCTTTTGAGGAAACACTATATGCCTAAGGAAGATAGAATACTATGGGATTTAAATTGTGGAATAATGGTTGAAATTTTAGTTTGGAGGAATATATGTTTTTATTATGGACACATAATGATTTAATTTATTTATGAAAATGATCAACCTACCATGGAGAATATGTGATTAGGTTAATTACTTTTCAATATGAGACTTTATGAGTAACTGGTGTTACTTGGATATAAATGATAAGATATTTCTTGAAAGTATATGTAATTAAGTCCTTATGAGATTTGGGTTAAAATAAAAGTTTGGATTACTTTTGAAGAATTGTAGGGACAATTCTTTAATGAATGGTCTTTGTTGAACTTTGGGTTTTGTTAAGACAAATTTTGGAGATTAAGAGTAGTTTCTCTTTATGTAAAAGTTTATCCTTTTTGGAGATTATCTGATCTTGTATGAAACATTTTGGTTTTAGTTAATATCTAAAGACAAGGGAAATATATAGTTCATCCTTTTTGTATTATTTGATTCTCTCAAAGTTGATTATAACACTTTTAATGTAAACAAGTCATCCTGAATACTCATCACATGGAGGAAATATGAGTTAGTGTTAGAAATCTAGTGAAGGATAAAAGACTACATGAATACTAATTGTGTTTCCTTATGTTTTTAGTTATGCTCATAAATAAATTATTCAATTAAAAGTTACTTAAATCAAAAAACTTGTCTGTTAATTTTTCCTACTAGGAAATCAAAGATTATTCAACCTATCACAAGTTTGAGATTTTCTGGTGGTTAACTTTCTCCTAAACATGTTTTCTATCACTCTCCATCAAAACTTGATGGTTTATTTTCTCCTCCATATCCATGTTTTCCTAGAATCCTAGTATCTTTTTTCTCAGGTAACCTTTGTACTTCTCTTCCTTTATTTTAAATTGATAGTTTTATAGACTCTTTTTTTCAATGTGGGGCTTTCAATGAAGTTCTCGAGCCAAATTTTGAAAATTGCGAGGATGCAATTCCCAAAATGGGGGAAGGAAGCAACATACCAGGAAAATAAAGAATATGAAATTTTCATATTTATTAATATTTTTGAATTAAATATTAATTTTAATTTAAATGGGTTTCTATGTTCGATAGCGTACCCGATACGCAACAATGGATTTCTTTGAAATCTTACATTGCACACTAATAATATAATATTATTATTTTAAATGGTAGTTGACTCATAGATGTTGTATTGGAGTGAATGAATAAAACAAAGTAAAATATGATTATACATGTTTGTTAAAAGTATTTACATTTATCCAATAAAAGTTAGAGGCTAAAAAAGTGAATGATTCTAATTTTAAGCATAATTTACATTAAAAGGCTGATTTACCACCTTTTAATGGCGAACCCTCATTAAATATAATTTTGGTCACTTTAATACATTATATTTGACCAAATGAGATATTTCTTCAGAATAGGGACATCAAAATTTAATTTGTGGGAATTTTTGGAATTTTTCTGATAAAGTTCATTTTCTAATGAATAGTGAAAATATTGTATTTTAATTCAAAACTGTGTTTTAATGAAATTTATTTATATTGTTAGATTATCTTTTTAATTCGTTTTAAAGTGTTATTAGAATATATTTTTAACATTTAATCCAATTTTGGTCATTGGAATTAATTTCACTTTTAAATTTGACATAAACAAGTATCAATCTTTTGATAGTTATTGTTTCTTAAAAACACGCTATTTGTTTTGATAACGGGAATTAATTTTAAAATTAATTAATGCCACTTCTATGTTTTGAATTTGAAAAAATAGAAATAATTTTCTAATTTGGAATATCAAATATATATTAGGCTGATTTTTTGGTATTTTTCTGAAAAACTTCAATTTTTGATGAATAGTGAAACCACTTAGTGGTAGTGAAAAAAAACCGACGTTTTCATTTAAATGAAAATTTAACACTTCTGTGAATTTAATTTAAAAAATCCAACATACATGGTTGTTATCAAGAAGTAAAATGTGGTTCATTAAGATGAAAATAATTTTTGGTGAATAGTAACTTTTGACTTTTATTTACCGCGGTTAAAGGTAAATAGGTTAAAACAAGGTAAAAAGAATATTATAATAATTTGAAATTACCTTAACACTTGTCCAAAACTTATATTTTGAGTCATTAACGACCATGGGCATCTTTGGGTCGATTTTGGGACCCCATTGAGCAACTAGGGTGTGATAATGACAATTTAAATTAATTAATTTAATGTAAAGACAAAATTGACATTAACAAAAATATTTTAGTAATTAATTTTTATATGGTGTTATATAAGTTATATTTTAGGCTATAAATATTCATTTGAAATATAAAACGATTTCCTACATCATGGTTTTTTTTATAATTTTTAGACAAAAAATAAATTAAATTATTTATGACATAATAATGATGCAGTATTTACCTCATTAATAAATCATTTAAATAAATAAGATTATAATGATTAACATAATATCCCAAACATGTCAAATTCTTATTGGATGATTTTATTTAGACCATGAGTCATCTTATATTCATCTTTAATGTTTTTTTGACCATTAGAAACCGAATATAATTATATAATAAAATAATAGTTTCACACTTTCCTAAAGAGCCCCCCTACCCCTTATAAAAGGAGACCACTTCAAACCAATTCCTCACACCTCTAAAGCCATTTGTATTGTCCAATATCTAACCAATTAAGCTCCCTACATCCCTATCCTCTCGTTATAAGCCTTACCTTAGGCATAAGGAACATCAAGAAGTCCTTTTGGTTCAAACCAAAGGAAGTTACCAAAATTAAAGGTAACAGTTTCTCTTAAATTGTTTTCTTTATTTTACTTCTCCAACCCTAAACTCCTTTTATTACTTTATTTTGTAATAACATAAGTATCCTAAATATACTAGGATGTTGTTATGAGAAGTATTATATATACACTTACACACACATCCATCTAATGGATGAAGAACATAATGTTTCTGTGGATGGAAAACTAACGCCTCATGAAATGATGATTGTTCAAATATCTCCAACCGCCTATCATGGTGGCCATTATGATGTAATTTTATTTATATATGATATATATTATGTTTATGTTTTCTTTATTATTCAGTATTTTCCATTTATAGCAGGCCTTTATGGTTTCCATAGTGGGTAAATATGATAATCTCATTTGAGGAAGTGCAGACTACCGCCCCTTTAAAGTGATTTGATTCATCAATGCCTTATGTGGGATGTATAAAAGATGGATTTAATGATATTATATTTGATATTATACTGGAATTATAATATAAATATGTATAATTATGTTTATTTCATTTAAAATAAGAAATATAAATGAAAGTAGCATTCATGCGTGCGTACAACTTACCGTCTCCATGAACGATGCATTTCATTTCTTACCTCTAAATGTTATGTACTATTATAAATAAATATATATAATGGATATATATGATATATATGATATCCAAATCATGAATATCATTCTGGATATAATGAACCATTGACCACATGAACAACATGTGATTATAAGAAGTCCATTTTTGACTCCAGTACCAAATATCGACAAAATGGACATTATTAACTTAAATGATTACATAATGTTTATAACATGTTAATAAGTAATATAAAAGGAATAATAAACTTTAAAAAGGTTCTTAAGAAATTATAAATGAACTTTAGTTCATTTTTCAAAAGATTAAAGAATAATCGAGTCAATTCGGACACGAGGTAAGGGATCTGACCTCTCTCTTTCTTTTCAAGTACTATCTTTTATGTCATTTCTTTTATGCTCCATGTTCTTATATTGGAGGATGATATTTTATATTCACCATACATTAATTTTTATTTTCATATTATGAGATACCTCTTCTTACTCTCATCAATTCATTTTAAGAATTATTAAGAGGCGTCGTTAGGCTGCCGAATTTTTGTAAGGGATTTTCTTATCTCACTTTTAATTCCATAAGATTTCCATTGTTCCCCACTTATTTATTGCATGTGGTGTATTATGTACTGAAGTTTGATATATATTATAATTATTATATTTAAATTCATGGTATTATGTGATTTATTTGATGGTTATTAACTTTTGACCAAATGACTCAGTTGAATAAAACAAGGTAAAGGGTTTCATCTCGCTTTTATTCCTGTGAGATTCATGCTATATTTTACACTATTTCCTTTTGTGTGGTGTATGTACTACCCATTATTCTACTCTTTTTGTAATACACATTCATTTATGGGTATTTACATCTACATTGTATGGTCTTTCTTTCATGTGGCGTATGTTTTGTAATTTACCAAATCGGTAAGGGAACCTTTCACCCTCCTCTCTTTTTAAAACACTTCTTTTTGTTATGTCTTTTAATTTACATCTTACTATGTTGTGATATATTCTTACATATCCTTATTGATTTCAAATTTATGTATATGTGATGAGATACCCTTTTTATCTTATCAACTCATTTTCTGAATTTTAAAGAGACGTCGTTGGGCTGTCGAATTTTTACAGGGGAACTTCTTAACCCAATTTCGATTATTTGGTTCAACTTGTACTTATTGAATATGTAATCCTATGAATATGTGTGAATGAACTCTAATTGTTTTACACTTAATATCCACTTATATTGGGTTTATTTATATTTTTCAAAAATAATTATGAGATTGATTTATCTTTAATTTAAGGATACCATCTTTATAAGGGATTTCATCTCAATTTACATTTCCATTGAGACTTCATTTTTGTTATGCACCAATTCCCTCTTATATGGTGTATATACTGTGATTTGACATATTATATCATGAATCCCTTTATTCTCAGGATATTATAAAGTTATGATTAAATGTTATTCCTTAATTATTTGTATTCAAGGGTCTCTCATTTAGTTAAAAACTCTTTAACTAAAATATCATTTTAAATGTTTTAAATATTTATTCTTCAAAATAATTATCATTAATTTACATGTTTTAAAAATTGGTTTTAAGGATTTATTTATATGGAAATTATTATTTTAAAATGATAATTCATTTAAAAGCTTCAAAGTGGTATGATACACTTTGATTCAAAAATCTATTTTTAAATGGTTTATGAAAATTGATTGATTATTTCAATATCTTGAAATTACTTATTTTGATTGAAAAATAAATATTTTTAGAGAAAAGTTTACATTTGCTATATTTTATGTTTTATGATGGTACTTGGACATTTTACGGGTGGTTATGTGATAAACCATATGAAGGGTGGTGCTGTGAATACCCGGACAGGTGGTTACATTATTACCACCAATGCATTGGGTATGGAAGTCAGCTGTATGGCTATTCAATTTAGTGATATGTGTGGAAGTTGACGGTATGATTATTCCATTTAAGTATTTTTATGTCCCAAGTAACCTTTACAAGTTATGTGTTCTTTATATGGGTTTTATGGAAATCTTTTGGTCACAAAAGGGTAAGTAATGATCTTTTATTTAGTGAATAGTATTTACGACTTCATAAAGGTGAAAAATATTAATTATGTTAAAGTATTCATGGTTTACATATTTTTTTGAAAAACTAATAGTTTTACTTCTTTGTGTATCCCTTACTGAGATTTTTATGCTCATACCAAGTTTTTTTGAAATGTTTTTCACAGGAAATAAAGTGGAATAGGTTCAAGGATGGGATCAAGGAAAATTCATGCTATCTTAAACATGGAACTAGACATGTCTTTTTTTTCAAGATTTCATGTCTTGTAAAAAAAGGACACTGGGTAGAAGTGTCTACTTTGTAATATTTTGAAATGTAATAGTTATGGCCTAACTCTCTAAAACTCTAAACCTAGAAAGATCCTCAATGTGAATTATTCATTTAATTCACGATTATGTAATGTTTTAAGGCCGAGTCCTTATAAACATTATCTTTATGAACCACTATAAATGATTTACATGGAATTTTAGGATGTAATTTATAAATACTTTGATTAGAAAACCTAATAAGAATATGAATATGAACAACATGGGATAAAATTAATGTGATATAGGTTTATCCAATTATGTTATGTTTTAAAAAATGTATCATAGGTTGAAATAAAGGTTTCATTAGATAAGAAATCATATGATATAGTTTTCATAATATCATTTAATATGATTTTATGGGATATTATAAAAACCATTTTTTAGTGTTTGAATGGGAATAGGATCATGAAAATGAAGTTGTAAAAGGTATTTCCTTAAAAAATACAATAAACAAATAAGGAATCATATTTGGTATAAATTGTTGAGATAAAGGAAAATCTCAATGAATTCCTATTATACTAGAAATGATGAGTCTCCTAGTATCTAATATTTTGAGGTTTATATATGAGAAGAAAATATATCTTGAGTTTCTTACAGACCCCATAGATTCTTTCATTAGTTAACAATAATTAATGTTTTTAAATTTTAAATTTATTTAAGGGTGAGAATATAACACCTTGATATTATAGTATATATTTTTGTTTAAATAAATTCTATTTTGAATAGATTGTTTCTCACGCAAAAATAAACAAAAAATGAACAAAAAACAAATTTTAATAATTAAAAATAACTATCATAAAGTATCCATTGATTTGGTGGGTATATATAGAGGAAAAATATTTATGAAATATTTGTATAAATAAAAAATGCCTATTTTTAACATTCAATTAGAAACTAATAAGATCATTTTATAATTAAAAATGTATTTAACAAAAAATTTCCTATTTTAGGTGCAATATACTTTTATTGTAAGAAAATAAATATATTATGGTTAAATATATTTTATTTATGCTAATAATATATTAACCTTAATTTAATTAATAATTGATAGGAAATAAAATTTTTAATAGTTAATATCGAAAAATCTATTTTCCTATTACTTTTTCATTATATTTTATATTTACATTAAAAAGATTAATTCTTAAATTTTAGAATTTGAATTTGAAAAAATGAAATTCATTTTTGGGTTTATTATTTCAATATCATATTAAGATGTTTTTTTTGATATTTCTATGAAAATATTGGCTTTTAAGTGAATAATAAAACCCACTAATTTTTACAAATATCATAGCTTTTATGAAATTACCAAAACATATGTATGAATTTAAAACTTATAAAATAATTTTCATGAACAAGAATAAATTTAAGGATTAAAATTATAAATTTAAATGAATACCATATTTATATTTGAAAACCCACATTT
This sequence comes from Viscum album, assembly GCA_963277665.1. Taxonomy (NCBI): domain Eukaryota; kingdom Viridiplantae; phylum Streptophyta; class Magnoliopsida; order Santalales; family Viscaceae; genus Viscum; species Viscum album. Next base: position 590,855,651 of record OY728142.1, on the reverse strand, counting down.
AACATTATGAGACTTAAGTAATATTTATTTTAATAAAAAATATTTTTTGTTTGTTTATTTTGACTAAGTATCCAAAAGGGTGAATTTAGTTTTGCATTGTTTTTATATATAAATATCTCTTATTTATATAATAATAAAATAATTAATTGAATATTAATAAAAAAAATTGATAATTTTACCTGAATCAAAATTTTTAAGCATAAAACACACATTTTCTAAAAATGTTTTTTACATATAATGTGCGCTAATATTAAAATTTATTTTTATCACCCTTAGAAATTTTATTTTTAAAAATTGGTTCAATATTTTTAATAATTAGGTCCAAATTATTTAATGAGGTCCATATTATTTTTATTCATTAAAAATAAATTATTTAGGTAAAAATTAGTTACCACTATAAAAAAATGGTAATAGTGAAAAATATATGCATAAAAGACTTATAAAAATGTAGAAAACGTGTGTTTAAATGTGTGTCTGTGGATATATCTACATTAAACCTTCTATCAATCCATTATTTTCCACTATTTTTTCCACTTATCTTTGTAATAGTGACTTTACCTTTTATATTGTTACAAAAATGAAACTCCCTTTACTTATAAAAGGAGTCATCACTACCCTATTTCTACTCACACCCCAAGAAAATTATATTTGAAAAAAATATATCCAAATAACTCTTAAAAACTCATATACACTTCTTATAGGTTGTGGTATTATCAAAATCCACCCCAAAAATTCATAATCTATTTTTAAAGGATGTCTTCAGAGGATTTTGGTAAAATTACCAATTACCCCATTTTCTTTCCTTTTTATTTATTTATTATTATAGATATTATGAGTATAATATAATAAATTTTTAAATAATTTAATTAGTATCATAATTATATTTAAATATTATTATTTTTATGGTATAACGATTTTATACCCTCCTCCTAACCATTCAAAAAAGGAAATTGTCGCTTGTGAAATGTGCAGACTACTACCTCCGTAAGTGACGTTATATGTTTTTCATAAAAACATTACATGGATGGTTAAAATGATTTATTTAATGAATAAAAAGTATATTTAATTTTTTTAATATTATGAAAATATAAACTAATTCCTACCTTTTTTCCATTAAATGGAAAATGAGAACAACACTAATGTGTACGTGCCGACTAATGTCTCCTTAAAGAAACACATTTTGTTTTTTATCTATAATTTTATTATTTATCCACATATATTAAAATATAATTAAACACCTTAAATAAATATATATAATATCCTCATACTTGTATAATAATTATATTATTAAAAAATAATAACTTTCCTAACCTTACTCACCCATCAATTCTGGTATTTTCATGTTTTATTGGGTTAAACACCTATGCAAATAATGATATAAATTTATTTCTTGGCTGACTATGGAAAATTATATTCTAAAATTATTAGAATAAATTATCAAATAATTTTAGGTTTAATGTCATGTAAATGTTATATTATTATTTAACTCATTATTAATATACCACCCTATGTTCAAAAAAATTTCTCAAATGAGCTCGCCACCAATTTCATCTCAATGAACCATAACTAAAAATATTCTAGAATTAAATTGGAACTTTATAATTAATTATAAAAAATTTATTATAGGAACTTAAATTATATATTAATTATGAACTTGGTATCAATGAATGAGGATCAACATCGACACTTTAAAGCATGTGTGAAGAAATCAAAATCGCTAACATCTGATGATGAGAATAAACCATAAAAATTTTGTAAATGTATAATAAATAATTATAATTTAAGAATATAAAAGGTAAGAAATATGAATAATAATATTAAATAAGTTATTAATTTATTTATTTTTGTTATACATTATGGTAGATCATATTTAACAAAGCATGAATACAAGGTAAATTTGTTACCTCTCAAATTTACATATTTGATATATTTTTTTATTATGAAATTTTTTTATATGGTGTATATTCTACCTCATTGATGTATAATATAATTATTATTTATTTATTAATGGTATTTAAAGTCTAATTTAAAGTTTTAACTTTCAATATATTTTGAATCAAATTTTATAAAATCAGTATGTGGTTTTTTCTTGACGCCAAATATTTTCCTGATTCATCTTGATTGCACTTTGACTATAATTTTACAAGATGATTATATTATTTTGTATGATTATATTATAATTTATTTTCCGATTATTTTATATGGAATTAAATTTATGTATTTCATTCTTCATAAAATTTGATGATGTTCGGAAATATTCCCAATATCTATAAATGAGGACTTTTTCTACCATATTCATTTTATCTATTCCAACTATTGTCCTCCTTTCTTATTTTCAAATAAAAATATGTTTTATTTATGGTAATATAAAAATTTCCCTTTAAATCATTTAAAATAAAACATTTATCACCCTATTTATGTTGTGGGATTTAATAAAGGCATTTTTAAAATACTAAAAATGAAATCCATTTCAAATTTATATTTTTATATTACACTCTAAATTACTTTTGAAAACCTATATTTTTTAGGGATCCATTATTGTGGATTATTTTTCCAAATAATGTTTTCAAATGTTTTAACTTCCCCGTTTTAAAAATTAATTTTAAATTTGACCGATAATATTGTATTTTATAACTATGGTGAATTTTTTTTAGAAAAATTCTATTACAGTTTCATTCACTATTATGTGCATTCTTCTTTATGAAGATCCCTTTACATTTTTTAAAATGGTTTTCCAAATTATTTTAACACTTAATTATTTTGAAAATAAAAGGAAATATTTTTTATATTTTTCAAAATTAAAAATTTGTTTTAAAAATGAAATTTTTTATTTCAAAAAGTATTTTAAAGGCTTGAATTTTTTAAAAAAGTCTTTATTATTTTAATTTTTTATCAAGTAAATTTTTGAAAACATATTTCTTTATAATTTTTTTAAAAATATTTTTGGTTTAAAGGATATTATTAAATTTATTTATGATGTTCAAATTATTTCATTTTAAATCAAATATTTAAAATTAGTTTTTTTAAATTTAAAAAAGAGATAATTCTTTTTGTTTTCATTGGAATGATTAATCTAATAATCTTAAAAGTGTGATTTTCATATACATTAAAATCCTTTTATGTTCCTTATGTTACTGTTTTGTCTAGAAATGGGGATCACCTTATTTGTTTATGGTTCAAACTTTCCAATCATTTTCTAATAGGTTTATTCGTAGAACCGGAAACACCCAATGATTCAATATCAATTTGGACCTACTTTCCAAAGGTAGGTGCTCATTAGTTGTGGACCAATGAGGCTTAATAATTTTCATTGGTCGAGAGGATGGGAGGTCAGGCTTGTCACACCTTTTTGGTGGGAATTATTGCCTACTCCCAAACTCTCTTATAGATTTAAGTTATGTTCACGAATCCTTATTAATTCACCAAGTATGAAAATGAGTTGTCCTTTAGATTTGGAAATCAATGATTGATATGTATGGGATTTAGAGAATCTATTATATGTATTTAAGGTTCTTCATCAATAGAGAATCACCTGTATGTATTAGAGATTCTGAGTCAATGGTATCCTTCAATATATTGTATAGAAATATCTTGGTCATTATGATGACCATACTAGTTTTAAAGCCACTCAGTGGGGCACTTGATGTTTATTTTCATTCAAAAAGATAGGGATTATTTCAGAGTTGGGATCGTACCTCCAGATGGGCTACCTACATATCCTCATTAAAAAGAAATCAAAACCCACATAGTTCAATAAGAAGGATATAGTTTAATGTCATATGGGACAGAAAATAATTAATGAATGATGGGCTTGAACCTTATAAAGGCTTCCTATGTACTCTAATTTTAAGGTAGAGATCAAAGTCCACATAGTTAGGGTGATGAAATGTGGGGCTTATGCATAGTTAATGGCCCAAAAAGAGATGCCGTGATTACTTTTACACTCTAAGCTCACGTGAGTCATTCTTGGTGTGAGAAACAAGAGGTATTAGTAAACCGGGAGATTTTTCCACGAAAGATACAATCACAAGAAATGATATGGGGATTATGTATGTATGACTGCCCATGTAGATGAAGACCAAGACTTACTTCAGGAAAGAAGCCCAGGAGCAGTGTTCATAAAGGTATTTGTACCTTATGGAGATTTTTAGCTTTAACCTAGGGCTTACTCCAAAAGAGGATGCCAAAATTAAAGGGGACTTATCACATGGGGCTTAATTTTGAGAAGGAAGCCCAAATTAAAGGAATTATGACAGGGTATTACTCCTGAGTAGGAGTCCCAAATTAAAGGAATTATGGTTGGGGCTTATTCCTAAGAAGGATGCCCAAACTAAGGGAGCTTGGGGCTTACTCCCGAAAAGGATGCCCTAAATCAAAAGATCTTATCATCTTAAAGGATGAGGTTACATAGAGTAAACCTCTAACCGTGGTGACATAATTCTTTTAAGTCATGAGGTTTTGGGAGATTTTTTCACATAATTCCTTTTAGATAAGGAATCCATCAAAGTAAACATGCCATAAATGGATTTGAAAAGGGGTTTGAGGGCTAATATCTTGACGAGGAGAGGTGACTGGGAGAGAGGCACACAAATGTAGTTGGAGCGCAAGTCTTGGCCACACAAGTGTACTTGCATTACATGGGTTCACCTGTGTGACGAAGAATTTGTAGGCTAATACTTGGTCAAGACTTAACTCATGACTTTAGTATTATCCTAAGATGTTTCCAAAATGGCGAAGCACAAGTTTTATCGAATCGGTAGGGTGGCACGCAAGTGTTTCAATTTTTAAGGAAGTCTAGATACTGAGGTGAAAAGGTGTTGATAAATTCTAAACACTTAGGACTTAACCTACTCCTTCAAGTCTTACATTCTAGGTAAAAAGTTACCTTAGAAGATTTTTGAAGAGTTTAGTGGAAGACTTGGGAGAATAGAGCTTGAATTTGACTTTTGGAAAATCCTTCCATAAAATGGGGGCCCACATGGGCTATTTATTGGACACCTTTCACCTCGAGAGAAAAACAAAATTGGGCACACAAGTGAGCTTCATAACCCATAGGTGGCGCGCAAGTGACTTGCACGCCTCACTCCAATTGGGCTTCTAGTCTATGCCTTCATCCATCTTTTTTGATGTTCTTAAAAGGGTGACCCTCTTTGTGCTTAAGGTATTCCCCTTTTCCATTCATTGTACTCTTTGACGGAAAGGAGAATCAACAATAGTCCCCTACCAGTGTTGGATCCGAAAAAGGAAAGAGGTTCCGGCTCTAAGGTAAACATGGAGAAATCAAGGGTCTTTGGCATGCAAGTTTGGCACGCAGATGCTGGGGCGTGAAAGTATAGTGCACAGATGGTCTGGATATCCTATATATATAGGCTCACTCCAGTTCAAACTCACTCAGCTTCCAGAAACTTGAGTTCTCATCGCACATGTTCTTCTGTCTTCGGAGAATCACCTTTCTGGATTTTTTCGCACTTATGAAGAAGGTATTTGACTTGCGCGCCATGACTTGGGAGACAAAACATGTGATAACGGTTTGACTTGTGCGCCAAGTTTCAAACTTGTGCACCTTAATGTCTTTTCTATTTTTTTGATTTCGTTCATCAAAATTTCACAAAAAAAACTTACTTAAAAGTTGATTGTTTGATCTTTTTGCAAATTCAATGGCTCCCAGGAGAATTGGATTAGCTGATGAGTTAGCCTGTAATAGAATAGATGACATGATGAACATCGTCAGCCATGACTATTATGTTATATGCGACAACACTCTCTCATGTTTGGCTATGTACTTTAAGAAATATCATGTCAATTTCCTACAGATCATCTACTTGACTTTGTATGGACATGGTCATCTACAAGGAGTCAACGGTCCAGAGGCAAATAATTATATCCCTCATTCCCTGTTTCAAACCTACACCAACTTTTCTTCGGCAAATGTCTCAGTTGCAGGATAATTTTTCAATGTTGGGACAGTGGATAAGGCATAAATAATGCATCATAGCCCATGTACTCTATATCTGAAGCCTCACACGCTTAAGCTACAACCTCATTGTTATCCCTCTAATTTCCAAAATTCTCAGATGGACCAATATAAGGGATGAAAGAAGAGTTGGGATTTCCATTGTAGAAGAGGTGTGAAGCCAACTTAGATGTAGGAATATTGGGTGTGACAAACCTATACAGAGTTTTTCGATGATCTAAAGGGAGATACAATATATAAAGACATCTGGGTTGGGCAGACATATGTCTAAAAAAATGAAAATTTTGTGCCATAGTTAATCAGCTGTTGGAGCCCGGAAACGAATTATTTTCATATGACTCATGGAGAAGTAGGCATATGTTTGTGGGATGTCTAGAAGATTTCAGGGGATCAAATTTTGGGAGATATGTATGATGAATTCATCCCCCCAAGGTGACCTGAAATGATTCAGAGAAGACTCTGGATTTGGCTTGAGAGTTAATGAAAATTTTCTACAAGCTTAAGAATAAAACCACCACAAAAACCCACTTCAGAAAATATATCCATCCAGAGGAGTGGATGGACATGTTTTTGATTAATAAGGGATAGGAGGAACCTTCCTGCACTCATCCTACTAGTTGCCCTAGATCGGCAAAGAGGGATGCTCCGGGAACATTTTGGGAAACTCTGGAAGCATGGGAGTTTGATAGGTGGGGGTATGAAGTGAACCAGAAAATTCCAGCGAAGACCCATATAGCATGATTTTTGGCCTTGTGGATCAGTGTTTACCTTTTACCAGTTTTGGATTCGAAAGGAGGTGTGTGGATGGGGACCTTTTTCGTTGCAGCCAAGCTAGTTGAAAGGAAGATGGTTGGGTTGGCCACCTTAGTTTTGGAAAATATTCATAAGAGAATACTTCATGTTTATATGGGTAAGTATCCTCTAAGAATAGTGGGACCATTCCATATTTTATGGGGATGAATCGCCTCCCACTTCATGACATATTCTATACAAAGTGGGGTACAGGTTCATGGAAGTTCTTTCCGGCAGTTTTTTCAGGCCTTTTCTGGAATTTCTCCATTATCCCTCAACGCTTATGATATCAAAATAAGGCTGATCATGTTGAAGGAGTTCCACTTCTTTCCTTATGGAAATCGTCCAATAGGGAGATTTTTTGATGCTGGAATAGCCACCCTAGAGTTAATGGCATATATGCTGGCATGTAGAGATGGTACACTGGCCACAAAGATTGACGGAGAAATTATATGAGAGGCCTATAATCCATACAGATTCGCATGTCAATTCAAATGTCTGTATCAAATTACTGTATCCCGTCTGGTTCATGTCTGGTTAGAGAAGCATCCGATGTTTCCTCGTCAACTATTGTTGCTGACATGTATGGAGAAGACTGGGGCGGTATTTGATCTACCAGTTGTTGAAGTGGAAAGTTGATTGACTACATGGTATTCTGAGAGGTGGGTAGCATCATACCCAGAAGGGGTACTGAATCACCTAGTCCCTCGGGTGGGGATAAAGAAGAGAACCATTAGGAAAGAAGCTTTTTATTTGGAAGGTGACTCTTCCTCACCCGTAGCTGATTCAACGGATTCCTCACTCGGAGCTGATTCACCGGATTCCCAGGATGGGGATGATGAGGCTCGAAATGCGTCAAAGCAGCCTCATGGCAGATATAATCCGCCTTCCAGAGTCAAGAGATCTACTCCATTGACTCCTGGTGAGTTACATCATTGAGGAAATTTAGTCACCATTATTTTAAAGAGCAACAAGTTTCATTTTCTTATCCTTTATCTATGATTGCAAGAGCTGGGAATAAGTTGAAGTACCAGATTGTAGAACCCTCCTCGTGGCCTTCTGGTGTACATTCTAAATATTTATGACTATAGGATCTACGGACATGGAAGAGTTTATATTGTGATACTGAAACCGCCTGAATGGACTTATGCGAAGGGCTGCATATCCCTAGAGTGAGGAATCTCCGGGCTTCCTCTGTCATCCATTTTTAGGAAAACCCTAATGAAGTGAGGGATTAAATCAAAGAGCTATAAATGATAATATATTCCACTGAAGAATCAGTTCATGTCACTAAGTGGGTGAAGGAAATAATGGACCGTGGTACTACTGAGGGGATTGTTCCTTCATTATACGAATTGTGGCATGATTACATGGCACCAGAAGATGTAATTTTCCTTTTTCTTATATTTCTATTTGCTTTCCAATTTGAATTTAGTCAAATATTTGTTAGTTAATGGAATAATCTTCTTCATATTGCATCTTGTAAAGGAAATAACCACTGAAATCTGTTCACTATGGTATAGCCCTGGTGGCACCGCTCTGGGAGCCACTGAATCTCCTCGTTAGCTGGGCGAAGTATCTCCAGGACAGCAAGTCATGGATGAAGAGTTAGAAAGGGCGTTATTGACTCCGATACCTATTTTAAGAGATGATGATACCAGTCCAACCAGAAAGTCCAAGAATCAAAGGCATCAAAGAAATAATACCACAGTCAAATGCTTCATCAGTAGTGGTAAGTCTTTCTGGTAGTCATGAATCTTAACTTATGAAAAAGTGCTCAAACTTTTCGGGATTGACGGGGCTTCATTAGTATCTACTTTAATAAAAAGGACTGACCATCCCAAGAGTACAATGGAGGGTGTTGTATAATGACCTCAAGTTCATGCTAAAAAGGTTGTTCCTGATGAAATATTGAGAGCAGATGGGCCGATGTCTATTCCCAACACCTCTCCCGTTTCTAATTCCAGGAGAGAAAATACTTCTGGTAAATTAACAATACTTCATAGAACCACAAATGAGACAAAAAATGACTTCTATTCTATGATGTTTTAGGTTCAACACATGCCCCATAACATTTTGGCAACCACCTCAGATGACCCCACAACTGTCTTTGAAGAAGCTACCCGGGGTCAAAAATTGCTAGATGAAAGCCATGAAGAAGACATGCTGAGTGCTCCCACTAGTGAGACTAACATGAGATCTGAGACATCATTGGATAAAATGATGAATCTTGGAATGTCCTTTGAATAAATTTTAGAACATTTTAAATTACCACGTGATTTAGAAGATTTTGGAGATCTAGTTATTGAATCAACTGGACATGAGTTTTATCATTTTTCCTTTTAATATTCACATGATTATACTTCTAACCATGTTTCGTTAAAAAATATATAGTTCAATGTTAAGGAACTTCTGAATCAACAATGATTGAATGGGGTGTAGACATTGATCTCATCCCTATTATTGCAGAAACACTGGCTCAAGTGGAACTTAGCATAACAGACCCTCCTGAAACCCATCCTAAAAATCCAGTTGAAGCTAGGAAAAATGGGTAGGAGTCTTCAAAAGTTTCTGATCTAATTTTAGGTAAAATATGATGATAGTTGTGGCTTACATAACCTACAAGACAATCAATAAACTTTTACTATCCTTTGAAACTAACCATACTTTCAATTGACCAAACAGGGTTGTCAACTTCAATGGCTAGATCTGGAGGTGAAGCCTCAACCTCATCCCAAACAGTAGCAGAAAGTGAAGCAACTAAGGTGGGGGAAGGAGAAGAAAAGGGCACTTAATTAAGTGCATTACTCCCAAACTATGTTCCTCCCTGTGATAGCGATTCCAAATCAGACCCAGAGGTGAAAAAGGTGTTCCAATTCTCACATCGTAAGGCATGGAAAAATATATGGGAGACAATATCTGAGGTGCCTCTTGAAGTGCTTTCTTCAAAAATTCCACGACATTAATCCCTATTCATAATGCTGGGACTTGGTGGTTTTAGATATCAATAAATCCATGTCACAATGAAACAAGTCATTCGAAGGAGGGAGAAAGAGCAAAGGTGTCATCAAGAACTAATCAGAGTTAGATTGCTGACTAATATCATCAAATTTCAAGCTGCAGTGTCCCGAGATGAGGCTGATCATGCTGCAAAGCTGAAGGAGATGAAGCACAATATCAAGGAAAAGATTGTCCAATAGTTGCACCTTCAGCAAGAGTTAGATGCTATTACTGGGGAGCTTGACCAGCTTCATAATTCGTTGGAAGAAGTCCAAGAGGATGGTAGAAAATCCATCAAAGATTACAAAGAAGCACTTCATCGAGCTGAAGAGAGTGAAGCTGGTTGAGTAAATGAACTTCAAGTGGTTGATGATGAAGCTTGGGATGCTGTGAAATAGATGGGAAATCATGTCAAAATTCTTCTGTAATTTCTCAAAAAAATAATAGACTCCAGTCTATAGATGTTTTTCTAATCTTGTTCATCAATGAAAAAAAGTTCATCTTCAATCATCCATACCTTTATTTTCTTGATAATTGCCCTTATTTTTACCTAATACAATGGTCATAGTAAACATAGTTTGATTTTTACTGGGTTTATATAAACAACCCTACCAACGTTATCTTTTAATTACTCAATATTGCCTAAATCATACAAAATGTACTTTTAGTGAGCTGGGACTCGACTTTTGTTCAGAGTACCCTTTATAGGATACCAATTTAATGAGTACCATGTCTTTTATTATTGGCAGTTTAAAGTCATGCAGGTTGGACTATAAAAAGGATAATATTTAAGGTCAAATATCTTTGACCGAATGGATGATATTGACTCAATTCTTGATAATTTGTTTGGAAACATATTACCATATTCAAGTATGGAGGGAGAAAATTTTAAACTGTGACTTGAGAAATTTTGAATCTGAGGAATGACATGGGAAAATAAGTAAAAGGCATTAGAGGAAGTCTTTTCTATGAATGAAGTTACCACTACTTGAAAAACCCATTATGGGGGCTGAATTAGGCATGGACAACTAGGGCATAATCTATATAGTCAAATAGTAGTATCTTTTTTCTAACAAGTCTGTTATGTAGAAAAATTATGCAAGACAACCTAAGGGAACATGCTGCATCATCGGGAAAAATAACTCTAAGAAATTTGACTTTCTATTGCTAAATGCCGAAGAAAATTTTATGGATATTCAAAATTTTCAAATAATAGAGTCTACTTTATGGAGAAAGGTACTTGAATATGGAGAGGATATTTCCAATCAGAATTGTCAAAGAATTGGAGGAATATGACTTCTATGAAGGTCTGACCCAAACGTAGGAAAAAAGGTATTTGTGGTTTTAAATCATATGACTAAAACCGGAGATAGAAACATTATAAGGCATATGGTCAAGTGGTCCAAGGTTATTTAATATTTCTCTTAACATATGGAGAAGGAGAAAAATGTAAACCATAGACTTGAATACTTTAAGATCATGAAAAAGAGTATGGAATAAATATGTTAAGGATGACAATTTTTTGCAGATCCCTACATATCATCGTTAAGACCAATAGGGACAAAAGAGGCTTCTCCTAAGAATGAAGTTACCATTACATGAAAACCCCATTATGGAGGTTGAATTATGCAGGGCCAACTGGGGCATAAGATGCATAGTCAAATAGTAGCATCTTTTGGAAAGCAGTTCCATTATGTATTCAACTTATGCAAGGCCACCTAAGGGCACGCGCTGCATAGTCAGGAAAAATAACTCTCAGGTATCAGACATTCTGCAACCAGAAGTCAAGAAATGGGTTATGATGATCATGAATATTATTTGTAAAATTTTGCAGCTAGGTTCTAAATTAAGATTCAGGATTTCACTACGTAACTCATTAGGATGAGAATCAAGCCACACGTAGTTCTTGAAATACCGTTTAACGTAATGCAGGACGATAGCATGTAAGATCTTAGTTTAGGGTTGTAGATCTAGGACCATAGTAAGGGAGACACATCATGTATTTGTTATAAACCTGACATGAATAAATACCAGGAGGTTCCATATCACACCATGTGCTCCCAGGGGGACTTTTCAGCCAAGGGACAGAAAGTGGAGTTTGGGGTTAGGCTCCAAGGCTCGGGGCTGGACTCGATGAATGCTCGAGCATTCCTATGTATCCCATGAGGATGGGAATCAAACTGCACGTATTTCTTGAAATACCCTTTGTACCGATTGGGTTCATACATATGAGGGGTAAAGAGTACTATATTGCAATTATGAATGGACCCAAGATTAAAGAATTGGGTTTCACTACGTATCGCATAAGGATGAGAATCAATCCATACGTAGTTCATGAAACATGACATGGTTGGAGACCATGTCAATGATGATTACTCTCAAGTGAGGGTATCAAGGATTGTTGCAGTTTATTGTCATACATGACAAAAGTAAAAAAAATTTAAGTTCAAATGCATGGACCAGTGCTATGTAGTTTAATTTCTTACAGTAAGGATAATGGGGAACTGTATAGTTTAATTTCATATAGGTAGGACGATGGGACATACGTAGATTAATGTCATGTAGGACGAATGTGAACCGATATGAATAAGACAGTTAATGGGGGCTTCACGGATCAACATCGTATGGGATGGAGGTGAATCAATGTGAAGAAAGTGGTTTCGGGCATGAATCTCAAGAGGTTGCCTACGTACCCAGCCTAGGAGACAAGGATCAAAGTACACATAGTTTAATTGAGAGGGATTCGGTGATCAGGGTGTACTTGAGGACAACGACCCGAAGATGATGTTGGGACATAAGCGTGGTTAGTGGCCCAAAGAAGATGTCATGGTCGAAGATTAATCCATGATCACATGAGTCTTGCTCGGTGTGAGAAAAAAGAAGCAGTAACATACCCGATGATCGTGTTGTGAAAGAAGAGACCCCGAAGGATGTTGTGGGGCTTATGCATGGTTAGATTCCCAGGTCAAGCATGAAAAGAGAGTTTAAAAGACAATTGTGCAAGAGAAGATCACAGTTTAATGTCATGTGTCACAGACATGGGGTTTTTGGGAGTTTAATGTCTTGTAGTTCAGATGATGCTCAATTTAACATCATGCTGGACAATAGAGGGAACAAAGTTTAATGCCATGTTGGACGATAGAGAGAGTTACGTAGTTTAATGTCCTTCAACAAGGACAATGCATTGTTTAATGTCATGTTGGATGATAGAGGGAACATATTTTAACGTCATGCTGGATGATTGAGGGAGCACAGTTTAATGTCATGTTGGACGATAGAGGGATATATATAGTTTAATGTTCTGCAGCAAGGACAATGGATAGTTTAAAATCATGTTGGATGATAGAGGGAACACAATTTAACATCATGTTGGACGATAGAGGGAGATATGTAGTTTAATGTCCTGCAGTAAGGACAATGCATAATTTAACGTCATGTTGGACAATAGAGGGAGAACAGTTTAACGTCAAGTTGTACGATAGAGGGAGCTATGTAGTTTAATGCCCTGTAACAAGGACAATGCACAATTTAACATCATGGTGGATGATAAAGGGAATATAGTTTAACGTCATGTTGGACGAAAGAGGGAGCCATGCAGTTTAATGTCATATAGCAAGGACAATAGGTGTATTTGTGTTACAAAAAATACTTCTTCAAGAATCTTGCATTGGTTGGAGTTGTAATGAGCTCTCCATCCATTGATATTAAAGAATAAGCTCCATTGGAGTAGACCCTATGTATTGAGTAAGGTCCTTCCCACTTTGGCTCAAGATTTATAGGCTTCTTTCCTGGTATCATTGGGGTTCTGAGGACTAATACCAATTCTCCTTGAATGAATGAACGAAGACAAACTTTTTTATTGAAAAATCATGTTATTTTATTCTGATAGAATCTTAAATAGTGCAGTGTGCACAATATTTTTTCATCTAGTTGTTCCAATTAATTCAATATCTTTTGATATTGTTCAACTGTAGATAACTGATCACAAATGGATACTCTAAGCGAAGGTAATTGGACTTCAATAGGCAAGACTGCTTCTGTTCCATATACCAATGAATATGGAGTTGATCATGTATCAGTGCGGGTGGTAATCCGATAAGCCCATAGAGCATGAAAACGTTTATCAGTCCATGACATCTTATCTTTATCCACCATCGTTTGATATATGTTTGAAAGAGACTTATTGAAAGCCTCTACTTGACCATTGGCTGCTGCATGATACCGATATTAATGGTTGGATCTGATATTGTATTCTTTATAAATTTTCTTACCACAGATGAACAAAATTTTGTGCCATTATCTGTCAATATGGTATGAGGAACACCAAATCTGGTAATGATGTTGGACTGGAAAAAGCTAAAAATTCTTTTAGCACTGACTTCTTTGAGAGTTATTTCCTCTGCCCATTTGGAAAAGAAGTCAATAGCAGTAAGAATATACTTAAACTGCTTAGCTGTAGTCAGAGGACAAGGTCCTACTACATCCATTCCCCATGTAGAAAATGTCTAGGATTATTTATCCATATGAAGTAACTCCAGGGGTTGATCAATGAAGTTGGCACATACTTGGAAAGAATGAAACTTCTTAGTGAAATCAACACAATCTTGTATCATTGAAGGCCAGAAGTATCCAAGCCATCAAATTTTACCAGAAAGTCTATGTCTTGACTGGTGGACACCACAAACTCCTACATGTTCTTCATTCATGGCAGCCATTGTCTCTTCACCATTAATACATCTGATGATAATTCCATCAAAACATCACTTTTAGAGAATTTGTTTGGTGATCTGGGCTATCATAAAGAGTAAAATTTACCACACATCGTCAAACTTATTCTTTCCTGTCTCTATTAGGTGGGAGTGTTACATTTTTAAGGTATTCCCTGATAGGTGTCATACATCCTGTAGTATGACCATATGGTTTAGAAATGGGACTGATTTTATTGATTTTCGCTGTTCTGATTTGAAAAAAAGGTAAAACTATACAACTGTGGGCAATACTAATTATTGTTTCATCCCCATTTGGATCTGCTAGGGCTGTGGCTACATTAGCCAGTGCATCATCTTGGGCATTTTGTGATTATGGGATAGAAGAAAATGTCAGTTCTGAGGGAAATTCCACCATTAACTCTTTGAAGTAATCACAAAAAGGGATTAACTCTTCCTTTCTGATGACATAATCCCCATTGATTAGTTTGATTACAAAATATGAATCACCTTTTACCTTCAAGTGATTCACCTGTGCCTGAAGCGCCAATTCCAAGCCTGGGATGAGAGCTTGATATTCTTCTTCATTTTTTGTACCAAATTCCATCAATGAGAAGGAATAGGGTAGAACTTCCTTTTCTGGGGAAATAAGAACGATTCCTAACCCAAATTTTTTGAATTTAGGATCTTCCATTTTCTTTCCCGTTGGACTTTTAGAGGCACCATCGAAGTACATTTCCCATGTTTGAGTATTATCTTGAATAGAGAAGACTTACTCATAAATAATTTCAATATTTAAAGATATATCTTCTACATATGGGTGTTCAGCAAGGAAATCAGCCAAAGCTTGGCTCTTTATTTCGTTTTGAGATACATACTGGATATCAAACTACTGAAAAATAACCACCCACCTTACCAAATTCCCTGTAAGAATTGGATGACTAAGGATATATTTGAGCGGATTATTGTGAAATACCAATTGGACATCATGATGTTGCAGGTAGTGTCTCAATTTCTGAACTGCAAAGATTAATGGTAGGCAGCACTTTTTAATACTTGAATATCAAGTTTCTGCATCAAGCATAGTCTGACTGAGATAGTAAAGGATGTTTTCATTCACAATATCATTCTTTTGGGAAATAAAGGCACTCAATGATTTCTATAAAGCTATCACATAGAGAATAAGTGGATTTCCTTCATTAGGTGGCATTATTAACAATGGACTCAAGAGATATTTCTTGAGGATATTGAATGCTTCTTGACATTCTTCAGTCCACTAGTAGGTGACTCCCTTATTCATTAATCTGGTGAAAGGTAAACACTTGCCTGCCAAATTGGCAATGAAACACCGAATATATTCCAAGTGTCCTTGAAGTACTCTTAAGTACTTCAAATTTCAAGGAGGTGACATGCCATAGATTGATTTTTTCTTCTCAAGATCAACATTGATACCACGATGGCATACAAAAAAGCCAAGAAATTTTCCTGAGGTTACCCCGAAAGCACATTTCCAGGGGATCATCTTCAAATTGTGTTGTCTAAGTTTGTTGAATATGATTTCCAGATCATCCAAGTGATCAAAACGTTGTCTAGATTTAACCACCAAATCATCCACATAACATTCAATAAATTTCCATAAAAAGGGTTTGAAGATATGGTGCATGACACGTTGATATGTTTCACCTACATTCTTCAGGCAAAAGGGAATTACCCGATAGAAAAACACACCTTGAGGAGCTCTGATGGCTATAGACTACTCATCTTCTAGGGCCATTCGTATTTGATTGTACCCAGTGTAACCATCCATGAACGAAAGAGATTCATAGCCAGCTGTTGCATCAATTAAGAGTTTTGTGATCAGAACTAGAAAATCATCCTTGGGACAATACCGATTAAGATCTCTCAAGTCAATACAAACTCTAATTTGTCCATTCTTCTTTTTCATAGGGACAATATTAGCCAGACATTTGGGATACTGAACTTCTCTGATGATTTTATCCTTGATAATATTATCAACTTCAACTTCAATTTTGGAGGCATAAGATGGGTGTGTTCTTCTTGCTGCTTGCTTGAATCCTTACTGTTCTTCTGGAAAACCTAAATGATGAGTGGAAACATTGGGATCAAGACCTAGAATTTCTGTATAATTTTAAGAAAATACATTTCAATTTTGTTTTAGAAATTAGTTATACATTTCTTTCTCTTCAAGTGTCATGGATGCACTAATTAAAGTGGGGCGTGAATCTTCTTTTGTACCCAGATTTATTTCTTTGAGTTCATCCATAGTGGTAGATATACCCTCTTCAAATTCTGGAGGAGTATCCCTAAGATCTTACTATTCTTCATCAATTTGTGTTACTTCTTCCATTTATACTTGCATATTATATGACAAATCAAAATTTCCATGGTCATAGGAGAAGTTAAAATTTGAACATCTTGAAGAAGAAGATGCCATTTCTGACCCTATTGATATTGAAGAGTCTTCCTGGGGTGATAAAGAGGAGATTATGGATTGAGAATTGACATCATTTTCTTTCCTCTAGTTTTTCATTAACTTCTTATGGCCTGGTTGATGAAGTATATAATATCTGAATTTCAACGGATGAAATGAAGACTTCTCCATTTCATCTTTCATTACTGCTTGGTGAATCAACAATTTATCTCATGCTATCTGGCTTGATTTCCGTAATTGACATTATGGAATTTCCCATAAGAGTGTTTGGATTTAGGTCTATCATATCAATTTGACTGATAGATAACACATAATATGTACTCACATGTATGAATGGGTTTACTAGAATCTTTTCCAAACCATTGGGAGAATTAATTTTGGTGACCTTCATTGCCATGGATTATTTCTTTCCCTCCATTTGATAAAATTATACCTCAATGTATTGAGATTCAAATGTTTTTAATGAGCCTTATCACCATACAATGTACCAATTTGGCCATTGAAAAATTATTTGAGACATTAATGGTATGATGAAGGTACAACTGCATGTTGACGTACCAAGATATTCCTAGAAAAATGTTGAATGCTGTGTCCTGACGAACAAGCATGAAATATGAATTAGACACAAGGTATACAAACTAAATTCTAAGTGTAATATCACCTAGAGGTTCTTGTTCATTCTTATCATATCCTTGCAACATCAAAGTAGAAGGAGATAAATTAGATTTTTTGAGGCCCAATCGATGAAGTGTACGAATGTGAATGAGGTTGACTCCTGATCCATTATCAATGAAAGCTCGTCGGATGATTTTGTCATTGAATTTTCCAAATAGATACAAAGGTCTGATATGTACATGTACAATGTCATCTTCATATTCATCTGTAGAAGATATTACTAAATGGAATTCTATAGAATCATTCTCTATATGGTATATATCAGCCGCAATAATTTTAGTTTTGAATTCTTGAGTACTTGACAAAGACTCAATAAGAGCCTCCTGAAGATCTTTTAATAAATTCAAGGCTTCTAGAATTGATAAATTGGACGGCACGTGGGCGAAATGTTTGAAGACATAATAATTTTGGTCCAAAGGTCTGCATTTCCCAGCATGAAAATGTGGTTTTGCAGGTGCCTTGGAAGTTGATTCTCTGGTAGTAGATGCATCCCATATCAGGGCAGTAATTGGAAACACTCCTGGATTCAGTAGATTAGACCGACTAGTTCTATCTATTTGCTGGGAGGAAGAAGGTGTAACCTCTAACCGATCCTCCAAAATAACTATTTCAGGACTGAATTTTCCATGTGTGGAAGAACATTATTGTTCTTGTTGAGACCTTTGAAGAGATTTTCCATGAGTTTCTACCACATATACAGTTTTATCAGGGGTAGGATTGAAATAGTGGCTTCTAGAATATCCACATCATCCACTGTATTCTAGACCTCTGTCTCTTCCTATAATTTCTCTATTATATACATGGAACTTAGGCTCATCATGATCGAAACTCCCATTGGCATAGGGATCCATTAAATGAATCATGTTAATAGCACCAAATATCAGTTCTTCATCTGATGAAGATTCTTCCTAATGAACAAGTTTAGTCTATGTCGTTTGGTGGGGTGGTTCCTATGCTTTTGAAGGAGATGGAATGAAAACTGCTGGAGTCAAAGACAACATAGGATTTGACACGAGCTCGTCTTCTTCTGACTACTCTTCTTTCTTCAAATTAAGCCACTTCTTTGAGGATTTTCCTTCTGATGAAGGGGGTTTTTCTGTGGCAGAAATAGCAGAAGACACAATTGTTTGATTCAATTGTGTTCTTAAAATGGAATGAGTTTGGTTGATTGTTTTCTTGACCATCCAATCATTATATTTCTGTGCATTTTTACTTTTCACTTCATTCCACTCTCCTTATTCCTCTAGATCAGTAGCAGTAACACATGCTACCAAGGCTGAAGAACCTTTCAGTTTTACTTGTCCAGAATCCACCATATTTTGCAGGATGTCATTGAAGACAAAACACTTCTGAATGGGATGCCCCGACATTTGATGAAACTGGAAATAGTTGTGGACGTCTTCATATCCTTCCTTGTTCATCCTTTTGGGCCTTGAAAACTGAACCAAATTGTTTTCCAGAGCCGAGATGAAGTAACCAAGAACTTGTTAATTTCAGAAAGAATAAAATTTGTTCTTTAAATCCTCAAACTATTTCCACCTTTGATCTCTCTGACCATATTGATGAGGCAACCATTGTTGTTTATTCTCAGGAGGTAGAGCCCTTCGATATGATGAAGTTTTTGAAGTGGAAGTAGGCAAAAGTTCTTATTTAAGAGTAACTGTAGCAGCCTCTCCTTTCCCTATTCTCCTTCCCTGAGCTGATGGAATTACACAAGTTTTATCCCTAGTATTTATAAGAGAGTCTTATATCTGCTGAGAGATTGAAGTAAGGTCTCAAAACCTACCTGTGTACTTCACAGGGATCAATGGTGTGCGTAATTCATCACGTAGATTTTACATATAGACTGGCAACAACTCTTCTTGAGGGAGTGCTAAACTTAAGGAATATGTTAATCCCTTCTAGTGAGCAATGAAATCCGAAAGTCTTTCATTTCCCCTTTTTTTACAATTGGCAGGAAAAAAACTATCATCTTTTGTAATGTTGAGCTAAATTGAAGAAGGAATTTTTGATGAAGATATTACCACCCAATAATTAACCATGATTGCAAACTTTTATACCAGAAAAAAGTAGATCCTTGTATTGACTGCACAAAACACCTGATCGTAACTGCTTCTTGTTGTGGAGGAGTTCCCATCATAGGATCCTAATGAGAAACAAAATGTGTTAAGTGTTTTTTTGGATCTCTCTAACCATTAAAAATTGGGAATTTGGTATTCGCAAAATTTGATGGGGGAGGAATTGAATCCACCAATTCAGGGTAATCTCTCTTTTCTAATTGAACTGGTGCATGTTGGCCTTCCATAGCTTCCAACTGAGCTGTTAATTACTCAATGGTAGTCATTAATTTTTGAGAAACATCTGGTTGAGGTTGGACTTGAGCAGGTGCAATAACTGGAGTTTGGATGGGTGTGGAAACTGGTACTACCACTGATGGTAGTGTTTCCAGTTACTATCGCGCATGACCCATAGGATTGGACATGGGAGGGTTTACTTGTAAAGGGGGATATTCTTGATCCACCCCAATAGCCGTAACAAATTCACTTGATTGATTAACTCTAGCATGCTTAGGATAAAGACTACCTTGAAGTAGTTTGGCATTTAACCTCCTTAACTCCTTCATTTATTCTTCTTTTTGTGTAAACCTTTCCTATAATGAGAGTCATTAGACTTATCCAGAGGTAGGGTGGGATGTAACCTGAATTTTACCATTTTCCTTGGCATGTGCCTTTCTGGAGTATGGAGGGGTATTACCCAAAGGAATGTTTTGCCTCTAGGCCACCCTTTGTCTTCTAGTACTCACACCTCCTTCATTTGTTTCTTTGTGTATAGCCTCTTGAATAGGATCTTCTTCATCTGATTCCTCTATGTGAGCCTCATGTTCTGGGAGATCAGTGAAAACAACATTGGTGACATTTATCAATTCATAACGCATTGCATCCCTTCTGTCAGGGTTTCTACGATACTATCTTCTTCCATGTCCTTTATGAGACATTGAAGTTTATTTGGTTGACTCCTCAGGAACTTCTTGATGGACCATAATTTGGAGGGAATTTTCTGATAATTCATCTATGTGTTACTCTTATGGATTCTTCTATAATCGAGAGAAGACTGACTTTCTCTAAGGAAGATATTGAGAATTTGAAAAAGTCCTCAGTCCGGTGGATTGGGGTTGTTCCTGTTTCTCCTACTCAACTCCTTGAATCCTGTCTATTGTTCCTAAGGGTGGGATTGAAAGAGTCCCCAGCCTGGCAAGCTGAGGTGGCTCTTGAGATGATACATCTGAAACTTTCTTAAAATCTCTCCTGATTTTTTGGATTTTAGTATGAAAATTGGCAGTTTTCAGCATCCTACATCCAATCAAATCACCTGGCTCAGATGACTGTTGGATTATTTCTGACACCACTGTCACCTGATTATGTGCATTCTCTAAATGAGAAGCCTGTTCGATATTCTCATTTTCTTGATGCAAGAGTAATTTGACAACTTGTTCTATATATGTCTAACTTTGGGAAAAACTAGTTGAGGCATGTTCTGGAGCAAGCCATTGATTACACAAAAAACCAGTTAGTTGTGGCCACCCATGGGCAATAACATTTCATGAGACCACTTTTGGTGGGCTGTGTTGACTGGAGAGAACAATGAAATACAATGCTCCATGAACACCCCATCCCCTGAAATGAATACCAGATGGGGAATTGGTAATTAACTGGCGCAACCTTTTAAATGCATCAAGGCATGTATGTTGATGGGCTCTCTGCTACTTTTAAACCTTTGGATGTCGGGAAACTGAGAGAGATGGCAAGTCAATTTGGTTTTGTAACCCTTCTATTACGTTAACATGATGGATATTCATCATAAGGAAATATTTTCTCTTTTAAGTGACAAAGAGTTTTCCATATGTTGACATGAATACCGTGAATACAATCTTCTGTCAATGTTTCTGGAATATCATACTGAGAGTCAGCCAAAGGCCAAAACGTGACTAGAATTTCACCTTTGACCAGTTGTTTTATCATATTCAGCACCTCCAATTTGTCATTTGATGAAGATTATTCTACCTGATTAGACCAAAGCTAGTGATTATTTGTTGATTAATTGGATTCAATAAGATTGGTAGAGAATTCATTTGTCAAATTAGAAGATAAATTACCAAGGGGTGGTTTAAAGAATGACCTACACCCCAGGTTATCTTCTAATTGAGGATGTATTTCACCTGCTAGCGATAAGGCATCATATATGACTGGCTTCGCATTTGTAAGTTCCTCAAGATTAGAGGGCTTTCTCATTACTACATTTTCCATTGAATAATTTTCCAGGTAATGAGAATTACTACTATTGAGAGGACTTTTTCAGCTAAATTCACCATCATGGGGAGGAACACCATGGTGGTTTACAAAAAAAGATGAAATCTTTTTCTCCTTAGTCTTCTGGCCACATAGAGGGTTATCGTGGATCTCATATAAATATGATGCTTCGAGATTGAAGGAATTGTCATGAAGAAAGCCTTCATGAGGAAGTGTCTGATGAAGACCTTCAGAATTATTGTTGTTATTTTTGGAATTTTTTAAAGGAGAGAGTAGAATCTTGAGTTGGAACAGATAATTGTTTTAGGGCTTCAAGAAATCCATCATTGAGCAAGGCCTTATTGCATATTGGCTCATGATTTTTTAGCAGTGCTGGATGGGTATTTTCTTGGATGGATTCTTACTCACTTTGGAAACACCTTGTTAAAGAAAGTGGTTATTATGGGCAGGTGTATGTGTCTTCTCAGGAGAAATGGCCAGGTTAGGCTGACTATCTCCATTTAAATCGGGTGTATGTGCCTGACTTGATTGTTTGTATGACATGGGGGAGTATTTCCCATGACCCTCATAGACTAGAACAGATGTTTGTATCTGCTCTGGGGTGACATGTTGATGATTCACTCCACTGATAGATATATATTTATGTTTCTTTATTTGTGATGTTTCTGAAGTTGTTATAATATTCTGACAGGTATTCCGAATATGGGAAGGAATTTGCATCTGATCTTTCACCATTGTCAGAATGTTCTTGGTGACTTCAGCTGCCAGAATGGGAATATATGTCCATCTTGTGTTTGGAGTAGGTGTTTATTTCTACTTCTATCCTAATTTTCCTGTCATTGAATTCTGACAGTGCTCATGTGTGGGGGCAGAAAGTTGTGTCTGCCTCCTATTTGTCATTGGAGCATTACAATTGACATCTCCGGGTGCTACCAAATGAGACTGTTGGTTAGCTTGATGAATTACAGGTTTATGTGCCTACTGATTGTTCTCCACCGAATATGATTGGTGAAATTCCTTCAATACTGGCAGACGAGATTGTTGGCAGAATTGATGAGTGTAAGCAAGTGTATGTGCCTATTTACAGGTGGTCACCTCATTTGGTTGGTGGTCTTCTTTGGATGCAGTCAGACGAGCCTACTAAATGGTTGATGATTTATAAACAGGTGTATATTCCTGGATATAGTACTCTTCTAGAATTGCCTAGTGGGATTGGTGTGTTACTTCCAGATGAATATGCTGGGTAGTGAAATTAGGACGGACAGGTGTATATTCCCGCTGTTTTTTTTTCATCAAGTTAGGTTGAAGGACTTCTCCAGATGGGTAAAAGGTAAGAACCTTCTCCTGTTGTTCGAATTTCACCTCTGATGGTTCGTCTTGCATGCTCGGGTCTGAGGAACCTGAGACGAACACCTAGAGGTGATACCCCCATCATGTTGAGGGTGAACTACCGCACGAGTCTGACATCGATTGTTGGTGGGAGTCCTCAGGAAGGACTCCTGTCTTATGGAACTGAGGCCTCGAGTGACCTCTTGATCCACCTCCCTATAATATGTTAGGGACTAGTTGTTGCGTTCCGAGGATAAAGACCCGAAATGGTTGGAGAGGGTGGTTGGCACCAACTACTTCTGGACCAATGGTCATCACTGTCTGGACAACCAGGTTGAGTTGTTATCTTAGAGGGCTTGTAGAGCAGCTTCCAGAGTTGGGATGGTACCATGTTGACGGTATTCCCTCAACAATGCTGTTTCCCTCTGATTCCGGGGATGACCTCCTTTTGATGGGATATTCAAACATTCCAATCGGTTTCTAATGGGTTTGTTCGTAGAACTGGAAACATCCAATGATTCCACATCCATTCGGACCTACTTTCCAAAGGTAGGGGCATATTAGTTTATGGACTGATGAGGCCTAGGAATTTGCATTGGTAGAGAGGATGGGAGGTCTGACTCATCACACCTTTTTAGGGGATTTATTGTCTACTCCGGGACTCTCTTTATAGATTTAAGTTATGTTCATGAATCCTTATTACATTACCAAGTATAAAATGAGTTTTCCTTTAAATCTGACAATCAATGATCGATATGTAGGAAATTTAGAGAATCTTTTATATGTATTTGAGGTTCTTCATTGATAGAGAATCACCTGTATTTATTATAGATTCTTGTTCAATGGCACCCTTCGACTCATTTATATAGATTTCTCTTGATCATTATGATGACCATGCTTGTTTTAAAGCCACTCAGTGGGGCACTTGAAGTTTATTGTCATTCAGAAGGACATGGATTATTTCAGAGTTGGGATCGAACCCGCAGATGGGCTACCTACGTATCCTTTGTTTAGAAAAGGAATCAGAACCCACGTAGTTCGAGTAAGGGAATATGATGTTTATGATTGATGGCTCAAAGAAGGATGTCATAATTACTTTTACACTCTAAGATCACGCAAGTCATGCTCGATGTGAGAAACAAGAGGTATTGTTAAAAATTAGACAACTGCGCCATGAAAGATGCAATCATAAGAAATTATGTGGGGCTTATGTATGTATGACTGCCCAGATAAATGAAGGTTAGGATTTAATTTAGGGAAGAAATCCAGGAGCAGGGTCCATAAAGGTATATTTTCTTCATTGAGATTTTGAATACTCTAACTTGGGGCTTACTCCGGAAAAGGTGGCCCAAATTAGGATAAGACTTATGATTGGGTTTTACTTTTGAAAAGGAATCCCAAATCAAAGGTAAATTAGGACTGGTTAAGAGAAATTAAGACTGGGGCTTATCCTAAGAAGGATGCCCAGATTTGAGACTGGGGATTACTCCTAAAAAGGAGGCCCAGGTTAAGGATTATGCATGGGTATTATTCCTGAAAAGGAGGCCCAGGTTAAGGGAATTATGGTTTGGGACTTACTCCTGAGGAGGATGCCCAAATTAGGGGACCCGGGCTTACTCCTAAGGAGGATGCCCAGATTTGAGAACATTAAGAATTGGGGCTTAATCCTATGGAGGATGCCCAAGTTAAGAATTGTGACTAGGATTTACTCCTGAAAAGAAGTCCCAGGTCAATTGAGTTCTCTCATCTTAAAGGATGAGGTTGAATGAATGAAATCTCAATTTTTAGTGACATAAAAATGTGTAAATCACTAGGTTCTGAGAGATATTCTATAGAGTTCCTTTGAGATAAGGAATCAAAAATCAAGAAATCATGCCATAAATGGCTTTGAAGAGTGTCTTGAAGATTGAATCTTGAATAGGAGAGGTGGAATGTCTTAAGAGGGGTGAAATGGGCAAGAAGGGCACCCAAAAAGGCAGGGGCATGCAAAACCTAGTAGGTGCGCAGGTACTGCATGGGCGCGCAAGTCCTGGTCGCGCAGGTATGCCTGCACGACAAATTGTGTACTTGCACGACGGTTAACTAGCAGGGTAATACTTGAGCGACTCTTGATTAAAGCCTTTATAATCCTCTTGAGGTTCTTCCAGAAAAGGGGCGCGCAAGTCCTATTGAAGGAGTAAGGCGGCGCACAAGTGTGGCTTTTCCCTTAATGGCTGGCAACTCAAGCACGCAAGTGTTGATGAGTTTCAACACTTAGGCCTTCCTCCCCCTATTTAGATCTTCCGTTCTAGGTAAGAAATTACAGTAGATGTGTTTCAGATGCTTTGAGAAGAGACTAGGGAACCAGGAGCTCAAATCCGAGTTTTTGGAAAAAATCCTCCTCAAATGGGGGGCCCACAGGGTCTATTTATAGGCAGGAGAAGACCCCGGGCAGTTTTCACTTAGGTCGCGCAAGTCACTTGTGTGACCATAACGCGTCGTGCAAGTGGACTTGCGTGACTATGAGGAAACTTGCGTGACTTATGGGCAATCTTCTCGTTGTTCATCCTTTTATCGATTTTTGATATTTTCTGTAAAGGATGAATCAATTTGTGCTAAGTCATTTCCCTTTACATTCCTTTTCACTCTGTGATGAAAAAGGAGCATCAACAAAATTCCCCCCTCATAGTTGTATCTGGAGAGAAAAGAGGATTTGACTCCGAGGAGAAGAATAAAACAAATGGAAAGGCGGCGTGGAAGTTAAAGCGCACAAATGAGCTTTGGGCACGCAGGATTTTGTGTGCAGGGGTACAACCTTTAGTCGCCCAGGGTACGACGCGCAGGGTTCTGGCCGCGTCTATAAATAGAGGGCCTCACTTCCGTACAGAGCATCCAGATTTCCGGATTTCAAACCTTCGAGCTCTCGCCGCGTAGGTCACCTTAGCCGCGTGGGTTGCTCTGTTTTCCAGTGTTTCCTTGATGGTGAGCTGTTGTCAAGGTATCTGGGCCTGCGCGGTGACACTTGCGCGTCAAATACTTGCGCACGAAGTTTTATATTTGCGTTCCTTAATGCCTTTTCCATTTTTCTTAATTTTTTCACAAATTTTATGAAAAATAAAACCATTTAAGAGTTAGTTTATTCAACTTTTGTGCAGATTCAATGGCTCCCAGGAGAATTGAAATGGCTGATGAACTGGTTAGCAAGCAGATTGATGACATGATGAACATTGTTGGCCATGATTACTATGATATCTGTGAAAACACATTCCCAGATTTGGATAATTACTTGAAGAAATATCATCTTAATTTCCCACAAATAATATACCTGTCCCTGTATGTTCATGGTCATCTGTAAGAAGTCAATGTTCCAAATGTAAAGAACTATACACCTGAAATGCATCTTCACTACTACTCCTCTATTTCAGTTATGCTATGAATTAAGAGAAACAACAATGGTGTGATCTTTAAAATTCTCCATCCATGCCATTTCCTTGCAGATATGAAAATGGTAACCCATGGGCTGAAATGTTTTCCGCTGTCGGTTGGTGGAGAGAAGATAAACATGGAATTAGAGAAATATATGAAAAGAGTACTCTCTCAAAATGGATCTTTACTTCCAATTCTCCTTTATCAAATCCATG
Organism: Viscum album; assembly: GCA_963277665.1. Lineage (NCBI taxonomy): Eukaryota > Viridiplantae > Streptophyta > Magnoliopsida > Santalales > Viscaceae > Viscum > Viscum album. Next base: position 590,828,796 of record OY728142.1, on the reverse strand, counting down.
TATCCATCTTCCAAGTCTCTTGGACAGAAATAGAGTCACTATTTGATCAGCAGAAAATTTTCCCAAACCGCACTCAAGAACATTCTTTTACAATTGTTCCAAGAAGAGCTGGTTCACTGCATCTCTTATGGTATGCAGTTGAATGAATGAATTCCAGGTGGTTGCTGATGAATCTCTAGATGCTGTAAATCAAATGAAGAGTTATGTTGAAAGCCTCTTGTAATTCTTGAAAAAGAGAAGAGACTCCAGTCTGTGGATGTCCTTCTAACTCTTGCGCATCAATGAAAAAAACTTTCACCTTCACTCATTTATACCTGCATTCTATTTTTCTAAATTCTTTATATTTTACCTAATCCAATGGGCCTAGTAAGCATATTTTGATTTTTTCTAGGATTAATGTAAATAAACCTACAAACTTCAAACCTTTTAATTTCTCAATGTTACCTAAATCATACAAAATGTATGTTTAGTGAGCTGGGAACTTGATTTTTATTCAGAGTTCCCTTGTCTTTTGTGGGCAGTTTAAAGTCAAGCACATCGGACATAAAAAGGCTAATGTTTAAAGTCAAAATAGCTTTGATCGAAATGGATTATAATTGACTCAATTCATTGAAAATTCATCTGAAAACATATTACCATACTCAAGTATGAGGGAAAATATGTATGCTATGACTTAAGAATATTTGAATCTGAGGAATGATATGAAAAAGAGCTAAAAGGCATTAGAAGAATTAGTTTCCAATAATGAATTTACCATTATTTACCAAACCCGTTAGGGGGTTGAATTATGCAGGGCCACCTAAGTGCATTGGCTACATAGTTAAATAAAATAGTATCTTTTGGCTAACAAGTCTGTTATGTAGACTGTTTATGCAAGGCTGTCTATGGGCACATGCTTCATAGTCAGGCAAAAGAACTCTCAGAAATTTACATTCCTAGTGCTAAAAGCTAGTGAAAGTTTATGGAGATTCAAATCTTCCAAAGTATAGAGTTTGCTGTATGGAAATAGGTACTTGAATATGGAGAAGATATTTCCAAACAAGATTATCGAAGAACTGGATGAATATCACTCATACGAAGGTCTGACCCAAACGTAGGGAAGAAGAATATAAACCATAGACTTGAATACTTTCAGATCATGAAAAAGGATATGGGACAAATATGTTAAGGATGACTATTTTTATGGATCCCTACATACTTTCATTTAAGAAAAATAAGGAAAAAAGAGGCATTCTTCCCAAGAATGAAGTTACCACTATCCAACAAACCCGTTAAGGGGTTGAATTATACAGGGCCACCTAAGGGAATTGGCAGCATAGTTAAATAATAGTATATTTTGGCTAACAAGCCTATTATGTAGACTGTTTATGCAAGGCCGCCTATGGGCACGTGCTGCATATTCATGCAAACGAACTCTCAGAAGTTTGACATTTTTGTGACTAGAAGTCATGAAAAGGGTTATGAGGATCTGAAAATATTTAAGGTTAGAATTATGACACATAAAATGGGTATTATTCAATGTACACAGAGATACATAGATCAATGCTAACCATAATCATGTTGTGGCTGGGTCCTGAATTAAAATGTTGGACTTCACTACGTATCCCATAAGGATGATAATCAAGCCATACGTAGTTCATAAACTATAGTTTAACGTCGTGTGGGACAAAAGGATTATAGATCTTAGTTTAGGTTCATAGAGCTTGGACCATTGTAAGAAATACACAATGTGTTTTTTCATGGGGACTTTTCAGCCAAGGGATTGAAAGTGGAATTTGGGGTTAATCCCAAAGACTTGGGGTTGGATTCGAGGGACACTCGAACATTCCTACATATCCCATAAGGATGGGAATCAATCCCATGTAGTTCTAGAAATACCCTTTGTACAAATTTGGTTTGTACATGTGAAGGGTGAAATGGGACTTTAATATAATGACGGTATAACCCAAGATAAAAGGTTTGGGCATTGCCATGTATGCACGTAGTCTTTTAAATGAAACATGATTGAAAAATCAATGTAAATAATGGTTCCCTCCCAGGTGAGGGTATCAAAGAATATTGTAGTTTATTGTCATATTGGAAAAAAGTGTTGTATATTTTAACATCGTATAACAAGGATGAAATTGAACCAATGTAAAGATATTGATTCTAGGGGCGGTTTCACGAATGAACATCGTATGAGATGGAGATGAAACAATGCGAAGAGATTGGTTTTGGGCTTGAACCTTGGGAGGTTGCCTACGTACCCAACCTGGAAGGCAAGGATCAAAGTCCGCGTAGTTCAATTAAATAATGAATTAATGATCAAGTTGTTCTTGGGGACAATGACCTAACAAATGATTTTGGGACTTACACATGGTTAGCGGCCTAGAGAGAGTGTTATGGTTGAGGTTTTCTCTAAGCTCACGTGAGTCATACTCGGTGTGAGAAACAAGAGGTAACAACAACCTTAACGATGCATAGTTTAATGTCATGTAGGACATATAAAGGGACTATGCAGTTTAAAGTCTTGCAGTTAGGACTATTGGTGCCACACAGTTTAGTGTCATGTAGTAGGGAAAAAATATAGTTTGATGTTATATAGGACGTATCACAGACTTTCTATACAGTTTAGCATCATGTAGTTAGGATGATGGGGACAATAGAGTTTAACATCATGTTGGATGAAAGGGGGACTATGCAGTTTAATGTCTTGCACGGAGGACAAATGAGTACACCATTTAACGTCATGTTGGACGCATTGGGGATTTTTTCCACATTTTAGTGTCATGTTGGATGAATGTGTGAGTAGTTTAAGGTCATACATGACCTTTGATGATTATGTAGTTTAACGTCTTTCCGGATGTAAGGGGATTTTATTCAGTTTAGCGTCATGTAGTTAGGACGTCATAGTTTAACGTCTTACTGGACATAAGGGACTAGAAAATAATTTAGGGTCAAATGCATGGACCATTGATGATGCAGTTTAAGGTCATACTGAACCATTTTGGAGACACAGTTTAACGTCATGTTGGACCAAGTTACATTTTAAGGTCATACTGGACCATTTTTGTATAGTTTAACGTCATATATCAAGGACAATAAATGTACTTTGCAGTTTATACAAAATAATTCTTCAAAAATATGGCATTGGTTGGAGTAGAGATGAGTTCTCCATACATTGAGATTAATGAATAAGCTCCATTAGGGTAGACCCTATGTATTGAATAAGGTCCTTCCCATTTTGGCTCAAGCTTGAGAGGTTTCTTTCCTAGTATCATTGGAGTTCTGAGAACTAATACCAATTCTCCCTGAGTGAATGAACAAAGATGAACTATTTTGTTAACAACTCATGCTATTCGATTTTGATAGACTTCCAAGTGGTGCAAAGTGCACAATCTTTTCTCATCTAACCGTTCCAATTCATTCAATAGCTTTTGAGATTTTTCATTTGTAGATGATTGATCACAAACGGAAACTCTGAGCGAGGGTAGTTGAACTTCAATGGGCAAGACGACTTCTGTTCCATATACCAATGAATATGGAGTTGACTGAGTTGCAATGCGGGTGGTAGTCCGATAAGCCCATAAAGAATGAAAGAGTTTATCAGGCCATGACCTATTATCTTTATCTACCATATTTTGCAGTATATTTGAAAGAGTCTTGTTAAAGGCTTCTATCTGCCTGTTGTCCACTGCATGATACCGAGAGGAATGGTTGGATTTTATGTTGTATTCTTGATACAACTTCTTCACCTCGAATGAACAGAAATTGGTGCCATTTTCCGTCAATATGGTATGAGGGACACCAAATCTGGTAATTATGTTTGACTTGATGAAACTAAAAACGCATTTAGAACTGAATTCCTTGAGAGGTATTGCCTCTACCCATTTGGAAAAGATGTCAGTAGCAGTAAGAATGTACTTAAACTGCTTGGTCGTAGCCGAAGGGTAAGGTCCCACCACATCCATTCCCCATGTGGCAAATGGCCATGAGTATTTAGCTGTATGAAGCAACTCTGGAGGTTGATGAATGAATTTGGCATGTACTTGTCATGAATGACACTTCTTTGTGAAATCGACACAATCTCGTATCATTGAAGGCCAAAAGTATCCAATCCTTCGAATCTGATCAGACAACCTATGTCCAGACTGGTGGGCACCACAAACTCTTGCATGCACTTCTTTCATGACAACCATTGTCTCTTCACCATCAATGCATCTGAAGATAACTCCATCAAAACCACATTTGTAGAGAATTTTCTCTAGGTGATCTGGGCTATCATAAGGAGTAAAATTAACCACACTTCGCCAGATTTGTTCTTTCTCAGCTCTATCAGGTGGAAGTGTTCCATTTTGAAGGTATTCCCTGATAGGTTACATCCATCCTCTAGTATGACCATACCATTCAAGAATGGGATAAATTTCATTAATTTAATCTATTCTAATTCGAAAATAAGGTGAAATTGCACGACGGTGGGCAATACTGATGGTTGTCTCATCGTGATTTGGATCTGCCAGAGCTGTGGCAAATTAGCCAATGCATCAGCTTGAGAATTTTGTAATCTTGGGACATAAGAAAATGTTGGTTCCAAAGGGAATTCCTCCATTAACTCTCTAACGTAATCATACAAAGGGATTAGTTCTTATTTTCTGATGGCATAATCCCCATTGACTTGTTTGATTACTAGGTCTGAATCACCTTTTACCTTTAAGTGATTCAGTTGTGCTTGAAGTGCTAATTCCAAACCTATAATGAGAGCTTGGTATTCTGCTTCATTATTGGTACCACTTTCCCACAATAAGAAGGAATAAGGTAACACTGCCTTTTCTGGAGAAATGAGCACAATTCCTAAGCCAACTTTGTTGAATTTAGGATTTTCCATTTTCCTCCCTGTTGGACTTCTGGAAGCACCATCAAAATACATTTCCCATGTCTGAGGACTTTCTTTAATAGAGAAGACTTCCTCATTAGGGAGTTCAATATCTGAAGATGTGTCTTCCACTTATGGGTGTTCATCTAGGAAATCAGCCAGAGCTTGGCCCTTTATCACCTTTTGAGACACATGCTGAATGTCGAATTGCTACAAAATAACTGCCCACCTTGCCAGACGTCCTGTAAGCATTGGACGACTTAGGATAAATTTGAGCGGGTTATTGCGAGATACCAATTGGACCTCGTGATGTTGCAGGTAGTGTCTCAACTTCTGAACTGCAAAGATTAATGCCCGGCAACACTTCTCAATACTTGAATACCGAGTTTCTTCTTCAAGCATGGTTTGACTGAGACAGTAGAGACTGTTTTCATTCCTAGCATCGTTCTTTTGAGCAAGAAAGGCACCAAATGATCGCTCTAGAGCTGTCACATAGAGGATAAGTGGTCTTCCTTCAACAGGTGGCATGAGTACCGGTGGACTCAAGAGGTATTTCTTGAGAAGATCGAATTCTTTTTGACATTCTTCAGTCCACCGGTAAGTGACTCCCTTCTTCATCAATTTGGTGAAGGGTAAAATTTTTCCTGCTAAATTGGCGATGAAACGCCGAATATAGGCTAAGTTTCCTTGAAGTCCTCTTAATTATTTCAAATTTTGAGGAGGTGACATACCAAGTATTGACTTGGTCTTCTTAGGATCGACTTCAATACCATGATGGCATACAAAAAAGCCGAAACATTTTCCTAAGGTTACCCCAAAAGCACATTTTAAGGGGTTCATCTTCAAATTATGTTGTCGAATCTTGTAGAATATGACTTCCAAATCATCCAAGTGATTAGAAAATCGTTTGTATTTAACTACCAAATCGTCTATATATCATTCAACAAACTTCCCTAAGAAGGGTTTGAAGATATAATGCATGGAACGCTGATAAGTTGCACCTGCATTCTTTAAGCTGAAGGGCATTACCGGGTAGCAAAACACACCCTGAGGGGCTCTGAAGGCTGTATATTCCTCTTCTTCTGGGGCCATTCGGATCTGATTATATCCAGAATATCCATCCATGAAGGAAAGTGCTTCATAGTCAGCTATTTCATCAATTAGAAGTTCTGTAATCAGAACTGGGAAATCATCCTTAGTACAATGCCGATTAAGATCTCTGAAATCGATGAAAACTGGAATTTGTCCGTTCTTTTTCTTTACAGGGACAATATTATCCAACCATTTGGGATATTGAACTTCTCTGAAGAAGTTATCTTTGATAAGCTTATCCACTTCAGCTTCAATTTTGGAAGTATAAGTTGGGTGTGTTCTTCTCGCGGCATGCTTAAATCCTCGATGTTCTTCTGGTAAACCCAAATGATGAGTAGCAACATCAGGATCAAGCCCGAGCATTTCTGTATAGTTCTAGGAAATTATATCTCTATTTTTCTTTAGAAAATAAATATACATCTCTTGCTCTTCAATATTCATGGCCTCAATGATTAAAGTGGGGCATGGATCTCCTTTTGTACGCAGATTTATTTCTATGAGTTCATCCACAGTGGTAGAGATACCCTCTTCAAATGCTGGAGGAGAATCTCTGAGATCTTCCTCTTCTTCTTCATCATGTGTTATTTCTTCCATTTCTGCTTGCATAGTAGATGATAAAGTAGAATTATCATGATTCGAAGAGATGCCAAAATTTGTATATCTTGAAGAAGAAGCTTCCATTTCCGACCCGATTGATGATAAAGTGTCTTCTTTGGGTAATAAAGAGGATATGATGGATTGAGAATTGACATCATTGTTTACCTCCGATGTTTCTATAACTTCTTCTGGCCTAATTGGAGAAGCATAGAATTTTTGGATTTCAGCAGATGAAATGAAGACGTCACCATTTGTGCTTTCATCACTGCTTGGTAGATTACCAATTTCTCCCATGTTGTCTGGCTCGATTTCCGTAATTGTCATTATGGATCTTTCCATAAGAGTTTTTTGATTTGGGTCTATCTTGTCAATTTGACTGATATGAAACACATAATCTGTAATCACATGTGTAAATGGATTTACTAGAATTTTTTCCAAACCATATAGAGCATTAACTTTGGTAATCTCCTTTGTTATGGATTTCTCCCTTTGCTTCATGTGATAGAATTCCGCCTCAATGTATTGAGACTCACATGTCTTGAATGGGTCCTTATCACCAAAAAATGTCCCAAATTGACCATCGAAACAATATTTGAGACATTGATGGTATGATGAAGGGATATCCGCATGTTGATGTAGCCAGGGTCTTCTAAGAAAAATGTTGAAGGCTGAGTCTTGGTCAACAACCATGAAATCGGAATTGGATACAAGACCTACAAACTGAGTTCTAAGTGTAACTTCACCCAGTGGTTCTTGTTCATTTTTATCCTAGCCCTGTAGCATTATGGTGGAAGGAGATAAATCAGATTCCGTGAGGCCCAATCGACAAAGTGTATGAATGGGCATGAGGTTGACTCCTGAACCATTGTCAATGAAATCTCTTCGAACATCCATGTCATTGACCTTTCCAGACAATTACAATGGTCTAATATGTCCATGAACCACATCATCTTCATCTTCATCAGTAAATGATATTATTTCCTGTAATTCTGCAGGATTATTCTCTATGTGGTAGACTTCAGCTGTAGCAATTTCAGTTTCAAACTCCTGAGGACTTGACAAAGCCTCGATGAGTGCTTCCCGAAGATCTTTTGACAGATTCAAAGCATCCAGAATTGTTAACTTGGCTAGTACTTGGGCCAAGTGTTTCAATATATCATACTTTTGATATAGAGGTCTACATTTCCCAATAGGAATATGTCGTTTATCAGGTACCTTGGAAGCATATTATTTCGAAGTTGATGCATCTTGTATTGGGATAGGAGTTAGAAATATTCCTGGTTTTGGAAGATTAGACTGATTAGATCCATTTACTTGCAGAGAGGAAGAAGATGGAACCTTCAACCGGTCTTCCAAAATAACTGTTCCAGGACTGAATTTGCTATTGGTAGAAGAACTTGCTTGTTCTTGCTGAGCTCGCTGAAGGTATCTACCACAAGTTTCTGTTGCGTACACAGTTCTAGCCAAGGTAGAATTGGAATAGTGGCTTCTAAAATATCCATGTCTTCCCCTATATCCTGAGCCCCTGGAACTTCCTCTAATTCCTCTGTTTGATACAGGGAATTCAGGCTCATTGAAATCAAAACTTTGACTGACATATGGATCTGTTAATTGAATCATATTAACAGAACCAAAGATTAACTCTTCGTCTGATGAAGACTCTGCCTGATTAGCCTATTTAGGCTGTGCCGTTTAGTGGGGCGGTGCCCGTGGCTTTGAAGTAGATGGAATGAAGTCCGCCAAAGTCAAAGATAACGTAGTCTTTGACACATACTCATCTTCTTCTGATTCTTTTTATTTCTTTGAATCATGCCGTTTCTTTGAGGACTTTCCCTCAGACGAAGAGAGTTTTGCCGAAACATTCATGGAAGAAGACACAATTGGTTTCTTTAATTGTGTTCGCAAAATAGCATGAGTTCGATTGATTGTATTTCTGACCATCCAATCATCATACTTCTGTGCATTTTTTCTTTTGACTTATTACCATTCACCTTCCTCCTCTGGAACTATTGCAGTGACACATGCTACCTGGGCTGAGGAGCCTTTCAATGTGACTTATCCCGAGTCGACCATATTTTGCAGGAGGTCTTTGAAAATAAAACATTCCTGGATGGGATGCCCCAACATTTGATGAAAAGGAAAATAATTAGGACGATCTTCATCTCCTTTCTTGTTTTGCCTCTTGGGTATTGGTAATTGAACCAAATTGTTTTCCAGAGCCGAAATGAAATAACCAGGAACTTGTTCATTTCGAAAGGAGTATGTTTTTCTCTTTAGATCCTCAAATTGTTTTCGTCTTTGATCTTTTTGATCGTCTGGACGAAAAGGCCTTTGTTGTTGGCGCTCAGAAAGTGGAGCCCTTCGAGAAGATGAAGGTTTTGAGGTAGAAACAGGTACAGGTGCTTGTTTAAGCATAACTATAGCAGTTTCTGCTTTACCCATTCTCCTTCCAGGAGCTGATGGAATTACACAAGATTTTGCCTTAGCCTGCATAAGGGAATTTTCAATCTGCTTAGCGATTGAAATAAGGTCTCGAAACCCTCTTGTGTATTTCACAGGATTAACGGCGTGTGTAATTCGTCACGTAGATTTTCCACATAGATTGGCAACAGTTCTTCTTGAGGGATTGCTAAACTCAAGGAATATGTTAATCCCTTCCATCGACCAATGAAATCAGAGACCCTTTCATTCTCCCTTTGCTTACAGTTTGTAAGATCAAAAACTGTTGCCTTTGGCAAAGTCGAGTTGAACTGAAGGAGGAATTTTTGGAGAAGATCCTCCCATCCGGTAATTGACCGGGATTGCAAGATTGTATACCAAACAAAAGCTGGTCCTTGCAAGGCTCGCACGAAGCATCTGAGTATCATTACTTCTTGCTGCTCTGGAGTTCCCATCATATGATCACAACAAGACACGTAATGCATCAAATGTTGTTCAGGATCACCTGATCCATTGAAAATAGGGAATACAGGGTTCCCAAAACTGGATGGAGGAGAAATTAAATCTACCCATTCAGGGTAAACTTTATTTTCTGGTTGAACTTGTGCACGTTTCCCTTCCATAGTTTCTAACCGATCTGTTAATGACTCAATAGTAGTTATTAACTTTTGAGAAACATCCGGTTGAACTTGGACTTGGGTAGGTGCAATGACTGGAGCTTGGATAGACGTGGCGATTGGTGCTGCACCTGATGGTAGCACAGCCAACTGTTGTTGCACTTGACCCATAGGATTAGACCTGTGAGGGTGTACTGAGAGAGGAGGATATTCTTGATCTATCTCATTAGCTGCAACAAATTCCTTTGGCTGACTGACTCCAGCATGCTTAAGAAGAAGACTACTCTGAAGTAGTTCTGCATTCAACCTTCTTAATTCCTTCATTTCTTCTTCCTGTTGTGCAAAACGTTTCTCTAGTGAGAGCGATTGACCTTCTCCAGAGGAAGGATATGTGACCTGGTTCTTTCCCTTCCCTTTGTTGGATCCTTTTCGGAGAGGGGGAAGTGGGTTACTCGAAGGATTACCTAGGTTCTGAGTAATCATTTGAATTTGTGTATGCACACCTTCTTCATTTGTGTCGGTGCATACATCTTCTTGAGCAGGAAACTCTTCATCTGAATCCCCTGAGTGATCCTCATCTGGTGGATCAGAAACAACGACATTGATGACATTGATTGATGCATAACTCATCGCATCCCTTCTATCAGCATTTCTATGATACTGTCTTCTTCCATGTCTTTGACGAGACATTGCCTTTTTTTGATTCGATCCCTCAAAAACTTCTTGAAGAACTGTAATTTGGAGGGAATCTCCAAATAATTTGGCTCTTCGTTCCTCTTGAGGTTTCTTCCCCAATCGAGAAAAGACCGAATTTCTCTAAGGAGGGGATTGAGGATTTGAAAAAGTCCCCAGTCCAGTGGACTGGTGCTGTTCCTGTTGTTCTCTCTCAACTCCTCGAATCCTTTTTTTTGATTCCGAGGGTTGGTTTAAAAGAGTCCCCAGTCTGGCGAGCTGGGGTGGTTCTTGACATGCTATGTCAGAGACTTTCTTGAAAGTCCTCATAATCTTGCGATCCTTAGTCCGGAAATTAGCTGGATGTATTAACCTGTATCCGCTTTTATCACTCGGTTCTAAAGACCGTTGGATGATTTTTGACACTTCTGTCACTTGGTGATGTGCTTTCTCCAAATGAGAGGCTTGTTTAATATTCTCGTTTTCTTGATGCAAGAGTAATTCAACAACTTATTCTCTGTATTCATGATTTTTAGAGGAACTAGTTGAAGCCTGTTCTTGGGAAATATTTTTATTACAAATAAATCCCATTGACTGTGGCCGGCCATGGGCAATAACATTGCATGAGACCATTTTCAGCGGGCTTTGCTAACTAGAGAGCACCGTGAAATGCAGTACTCCATGAACACCCCATCCTTTGACACGAATACCAGATGTGGCATTGGCAATTAACTGACGCAATCTTCATTAGTGTGCCAAGGCATGAACGTTGAAGGGATATCTGCTGCTTTTCAGCCTTCGGATATCGAGAGACTGATAGAGACGCCAAATCAATCTGACGTTGTAACCCTTCTATTATCTTAAGATGATTTTCATATTCATCATAAGATAATACTTTCTTTTTTAACTTACAAAGAGTTTTCCATATGTTGAGACGAATATCATGAATTTCATCTTCCATCAACGTTTCTGGAATATTATACTGAGAGTCAACCACATGCCAAAACATGACTGGCACTTCACCTTTCACCAGTTGTTTTCTCATGTTCAGCATTTCCTATTTATCATTTGATGAAGATTCTTCTACCTAATTTGACTAGAGTTGGTGTTTCCTGGTTGCTTCATTGGATTCAACAGGATTGGCAGAGAAATCATTGATCAAACTAGAAGATTCATGACTTAGGGGTGGTTCAAAGAATGACTTACACCCTGGGATATCTTCTGATTGAGAAAGTATTTCACCTGCTAGCGATGAAGCTTCAAACATGACTGGTTTCTCATTTGCAAGTGCCTCAAGATAAGAGGGCTTTCTCGACACTACATTGTCCACTAGAGCATTTTCCGGGCAATGTGCATCACTACTGCGGAGAGGACTTTCGCAGCGAAATTCATCATCATGGGGAGGACCACCATAATGGGTTACCGAAAAAGATGAGATCTATTGCTCCTTGGTCTTCTGACCACACAGAGGGTTCCTGTGGCTCTCATATGAAGATGAAACTTTGAGATCGACCGAATTGTCATAAAGAAAGCCTTCATGAGGAAGTGTCTGTTTAAGACCTTTGGAATTAATGTTCCCACTATTGGGAAATGAGGGAGTAGAATCTTGAATTTCAACAGATAATTGTCTGAGGGATTCATGAACTCTAGCATCGAACAAGGCCTTGTTACAGATTGGATCTTGATCTCCTGACTATGTTGGGTGGGTCTTTTTCTTAGATTCCTTCTTACTTGCCTTAGAAACCACTTGTTGACGAAAGTGGCTTCTCTGAGCAGGTGTATATACCTAATTAGGAATGATGTCCAGGTTAGGCTGACGATCTCTACTCAAATCAGGTGTGTGTGCCTGACTTGGTTGTCCGTATGATATGGGGGAGTATGCCCCACAACCCTCTTGGACTGGAACAGATGTGTGTGTCTGTTCCGGAGTGAATTGTTGATGTGTCACTCCACTGGTAGGGATAGATTTATGTGTCTTTCCCTGAGATTCCACTGAAGTTTTTATAATATCCCAGCAGGCATCCAGAATATGAGCAGGGATTTTCTTCTACTCTTTCACCATTGATAGAATATTCTTTGTGACTTCAGCTGTCAGAACGGGAATATACGTCCATTCTGGGCTTAGAGTAGGTGTATGTACCTGCTCCTGTCCTCATTTTCCTATCAGTGAATCTTGACAGTACTCATGTGTGGGGTCAGAGAGTTGAGTCTGCCTCCTATTTGTTGTCGGGGCTTTCCGATTAACTTCTCTGAATGCTACCAAGCAAGACTATTGATAGGCTTGATAAATACTAGCAGGTGTATGTGCCTGCTAATTTCACTTCTCCAAACGTGGTTGACGAGATCCATCATATGTAGTCAGACGAGCCCGCTGACTAGATGATGATTTATAAATAGGTGTATGTTCCTTCCTATATTACTCCGCCGGAATTTCCTGGCGGGATTGGCGTGATGCTGCCAGACGAGTCTGTTGGACAGCAGAATTAAAACGGGAAAGTGTATGTGCCTGCTCGTTTCTTTCCACCATGTTATGTTGGTGAACTTCTCCGGAGATGGAAGAGATGAGAAACTGCTCACTGTTGACTGGATTCCGCCTCTGGTGGTTCGTTTTGCTTGCTCGGGTTTGAGGAACCTGAGCCGAACGCCTGGAGTTGATACCCTCATCATATTAAGGGTGCACTGCCGCACGAGTCTGGCGACGATTGTTGGTGGGATACCTCAGGAAGGACTCTTATATGTTTGAATTAAGGCCCTGAGGGACCTGATCATTCACCTCCCCAGAATAATGAAGCAAATGGTGAATGCATTCTGGGGATAACAACCCGAAACGGTTGGAGATGGTAGTCAGCACCGCCTGCTTCTTGATCACTGGTCGTCGTTGTCCGGACGACCGATGTGAGTTGTTTACTTGGAGGGTTTGTCGGGAAGCCTCCATAGTTGGGATGGTATCTTGTTGACGGTACTCCTTAAGCAGTACATTTGATACCCAGCGTTGAAGACGTTGAGTAGGTGATATCGTCCTTAGAACGGACGACAATCCAGCAGGAGTAGCAGCAGTACCATTTGCAGCAGCAGTATTCACAGGTGTGAACTTTAGATCAGCCATTCTAGAAATGCATAAGATCTTGGAAAAGAGTTCCTATTTGATATAATAGACGTAATCAAGATAAATTCAGCCACTACATCTTTTGGATGAGCACATATGTCAATGATTGTTTTTGTTGGACCTCTCATTTAGTTTTAAATAGGGGCCTAATAAAATAGGCAAAACATCATTTTAACTTGGTTAAGGATTCACGTCGGGTTCACCATTTTTGTTTCCCTCAGATTCCAGGGATGACCTCCTTTTGATGGGAGATTCAAACATTCTGATCGGTTTCTAACGGGTTTGTTCGTAGAACGGGAAACATCCAATGATTCCAAATCCATTCAGACCTACTTTCCAAAGGTAGGTGCATATTAGTTTGTGGGATGATGAGGCTTAGGAATTTTCATTGGTCAAGAGGATGAGAGGTCGGACTCATCACAACTTTCTGAGGGGAATTATTGTCTACTCCGGGACTATCTTTATAGATTTAAGTTACATTCGTGAATCCTTATTACATTACCATGTATAAAATGAGTTTTCCTTTAGATCTGACAATCAATGATCGATATGTAGGAAATTTAGAGAATCTTTTATATGTATTTGAGGTTCTTCATTGATAGATAATCATCTGTATTTATTAGAGATTATTGATCAATGGTACCCTTCGACTCATTTATATAGAAGTCTCTTGGTCATTATTATGACCATGCTGGTTTTAAAGCCACTCAGTGGGGTACTTGAAGTTTATTGTCATTTAGAAGGACATGGATTATTTTAGAGTTGGGATCAAACCCACAGACGGGCTACCTACGTATCCTTTTTTTAGAAAAGGAATCAGAACCCACATAGTTCGAGTAAGGTAATATATGGTTTATGATTGATGGCTCAAAGAAGGATGTCATGATTACTTTTACACTCTAAGCTCACGTGAGTCATGCTTGATGTGAGAAACAAGAGGTATTGTTAAAAATTAGACAACTGTGCCATGAAATATGCAATCATAAGAAGTAATTTGGGGCTTATGTATGTATGAATGCCCAGATAAATGAAGGTTAGGATTTACATTAGGGAAGAAATCCAGAAGCAGGGTCCATAAAGGTATATGTGCTTCATGGAGATTTTGAATACTCTAACTTGGGGCTTACTCCTGAAAAAGAGGCCCAAATTAGGAGAAAAATTATGATTGGTTTTTACTCCTGAAAAGGAATCCCAGATCAAAGCTAAATTAGGACCGGTTAAGAGAAATTAAGACTGGGGCTTACTCCTAAGGAGGATGCCCAGATTTGAGACTAGGGCTTACTCGTGAAAAGGAGGCCCAAGTTAAGGATTATGACTAGGGATTATTCCTGAAAAGGAGGCCTAGGTTAAGGTAATTAAGGTTTGGGTCTTACTCATGAGGAGGATGCCCAAATTAGGGTACTGGGGCTTACTCCTAAGGAGGATGCCCAAATTTGAGAACTTTAAGAATTGGGGATTACTCCAAAAGAGGATGCCCATGTTAAGAATTATGACTGGGACTTACTATTGAAAAGGAGGCCCAGTTCAATTGATTTCTCTCATCTTAAAGGATGAGGTTGAATGAATGAAATCTAAATCTTTAGTGACATAAAGATGTGCAAATCACTAGGTTTTGAGAGATATTCTACAAAGTTCCTTTCAGATAAGGAATTAAAAATCAAAGAGTTATGCCATTAATGGCTTTGAAGAGTGTCTTGAAGATTGAATCTTGAATAGGAGAGGTGGAATGGCTTTAGAGGGGTGAAATGGGCAAGAAGGGCACCCAAAAAGGCAGGGACGCGCAAGTCCCGGCAGGCGCGCAGGTACTGCGTGGGCGCGCAAGTCCTGGTCGCACAGGTATGCCTGCGTGAAAAATGGTGTACTTGTGCGACGGTTAACCATTAGGGTAATACTTGAGAGACTCTTGATTAAAGCCTTTAGAATACACTTGAGGTTCTTCCAGAAAAGGGGCGCGCAAGTCCTATTGAAGGAGTAAGGCGACGCACAAGTGTGGCTTTTCCCTTAAGGGTTGGCCACTCAGGCGTGCAAGTGTTGATGAGTTTCAACACTTAGGCCTTCCTCCCCCTCTTTAGATCTTCCGTTCTAGGTAAGAAACTAACTTAAAAGTGTTTCAGAAGCTTTGAGAAGAGACTAGGGCGCCGGGAGCTCAAATCTGAGTTTCTAGAAAAAATCCTCCTCGAATAGGGGTCCCACAGGGTCTATTTATAGGCAAGAGAAGACCCCGGGTGGTTTTCACTTAGGTCGTGCAAGTCACTTGCGCGACCATAACGCATCACACAGGTGGACTTGCACGACTATGAGGAAACTTGCGTGACTTATGGTCAATCTTCTCTTTGTTCATCCATTTGTCAATTTTTGATATTTTCTGCAAAGGATGAATCAATTTGTGTTAAGTCATTTCCCTTTACATTCCTTTGCACTCTATGACGAAAAATGAGCTTCAACAAATGCATTTGAGACCCAGCATTAAAGACACTGAGTAGGTGATGTAGTCCTCAGAGCGGACGAGGATTCAGTAGGAGTAGCGGTCAAGGCATTCACAGGTCTGAACCTTAAAGAGGCCATTTTGTGTTGCAAAGAGATCTTGGAAAAGAGTGCTGGTTTGATATAGCAGATGAAATCAAGATAAGTTTGTCCAGACTACATATTTTTTGTGAGCACATATGTTATTGATTGATTTTTTGGCCCTCATATTGAGTTTAATAGGGTCCTAAAAAATAAGTAAAAAATCATTTAACTTAGTTAAGGATTCACATCGGGTTCACCATTTTTTGTTTCATATGGAAATGGGGATGACCTTGTTTGTTTAAGGTTCAAACATTCCAATCTGTTTCTAATGGATTTATTCGTAGAACCGGAAACACCCAATGATTCTATATCCATTAGGACCTACTTTCCAAAGGTAGGTGATCATTAGTTGTGGACCGATGAGGCTTAAGAATTTTCATTGGTCGAGAGGATGGGAGGTCAGGCTAATCACACCTTTTGGGGGGAATTATTTCCTACTCCGGGACTCTCTTATTGATTTAAGTTATGTTCACGAATCCTTATTAATTCAGCAAGTATGAAAATGAGTTTTCCATTATATTTGGAAATCAATGATTGATATTTATGAGATTTAGAGAATCTTTTATATGTATTTTAGGTTCTCCATCGATAGAGAATCATCTGTATGTATTAGAGATTCTTATTCAATGGTATCATTAAATATATTATATAGAAATATCTTGGTCATTATGATGACCATACTATTTTTAAATCCACTTAGTGGGGCACTTGATGTTTATTTCCATTCAGAAAGATATGGAATATTTCAGAGCTGGGATCGTACCCATAGATGATCTACCTACGTATCCTAATTAAAAAGTTATCAGTACCCACATAGTTCGATAAGAAGGATATAGTTTAATTTCATATGGGATGGAAAATAATTTATGAATGATGGACTTGAACCTTAGAAAGGATTCCTATGTACTCTAATTTTAAAGGAGAGATCAAAGTCCACGTAGTTTGGGTGAAGAAATGTGGGGCTTATGCAGGGTTGATGGCCTAAAAAGAGATGTTGTGATTACTTTTACACTCTAAGCTCATGTGAGTAATGCTCTGTGTGAGAAACAAGAGGTATCAGTAAACCTGACGATTGTGCCATGAAAGATACAGTCACAAGAAATGATATAGGGATTACGTATGTATGACTGCCCAAGTAAATGAAGACCAGGACTTACTTCAGGAAAGAAGCCCAGGAGCAGGGTCCATAAAGGTATTTTTACCTTATTGAGATTTTTATTTTTAACCCAGGGCTTACTCCTAAATAGGATTCCCAAATTAAAGGGGACTTATAACTTTGGGATTACTCTTGAGAAGGAGGCCCAAATGAAAGGAATTATGAATGGGGCTTACTCCTGATAAGGAGGCCTAAATTAAAGGAATTATGATTGGGGCTTATTCTTGAGAAGGAGGCCCAAACTAGGGGAACTTGGGGCTTACTACTAAGAAGGATTCCCTAAATCAAAATATCTTCTCATCTTAAAGGATGATGTTACATGGAGAAAACCTCTAATCGCGGTGACATAAAGCTTGTATGTCACGAGGTTTTGGGAGAGGTTCTCACAAAATTCCTTTTAGGTAAGAAATACAACAAAGGAACCATGCCATAAATGGCTTTGAAAAGGGGTTTGAGGGCTAATATCTTAAAGATGAGAGGTGAACGGGAGAGAGGCACACAAATGAAGTTGGCGCGCAAGTCTTGGCTATGCAAGTGTACTTTCATGGAATGGGTTCACCTGGGCGACGAAGAATCTGTAGTGTAATACTTGGGCGAGACTTAACTCAAGCCTTTAGTATTATCCTAACATGTTTCCAAAAGGGAGGCGTGCAAGTTTCATCAAAAGGGTAGGGTGGCGCGAAAGTGTTTCCATTTTTAAGGAGGTCTGGATACATAGGTGCGCAAGTGTGGATGAAGTCTAAACATTTAGGCCTTATCCTACTCCTTCAAGTCTTCCATTCTAGGTAAAACGTTACCTTAGAAGCTTTTGGAAGAGTTGAGTTGAAGACTCGGGCGACCAGAGCTTGAATTTGACTTTTGGAAAATATTTCCTTGAAATGGAGGCCCACATGGGCAATTTATATGCCACCTTGCACCTCAGGAGAAAAATCAAATCATGCACGCAAGTGAGCTGCGCGACCCATAGGTGGTGCGCAATTGAGTTGCATGGCACACAAGTGACTTGCGCGCCTCACTCAAATTGGGATTGTATTCCATGCCCTTGTCCATTTTTTGATGTTCTTCAAAGGGTGACCCTCTTTGTGCTTAAGTTAATCCCCTTTTCCATTCGTATGACTTTGTGAAGGAAATGGGTGTCAACAGTTACACTTAAGAGATATTCTTATTATAACATTTGATATATTTTTTTGGATGGATAATGATGATGATTTTTTAAGGAAGTTTTCATAAAACTAATTTATTTCTCATAGGTTTATTAATATATGATGAAAGATTTATAACTTTGAGGAACAATTATTTATTGTGTTAATTATGAGATGGTTTGGGTTTGATAAATTCATGAGATGGTCTGGGTCTATTATATCCCTCCAATTCATTGGTTATGTTTTTTTTGAGATAGCATGGACATACTTGGATTTGACCATGATATATAGATTTAGACTTTGTGGGTTACACTCACAATATAAGGGGTAAGACTTCTTGTATAATGTTCACAAAAAAAAGAATAATGGTATTAGAATACACTCACAACACAAAGGGTGAGCCTTATTGTATATAATAACAAAATAAAGGGTGAGACTTATTAGATACTCTCTCAATACGATGATTCCCTATGCTTATGCTTTATACTATAATTTGTTGTTATGTTATGTTTTAATAACATATAATATTTTTATGTATCATGCCTATTAATATTCTCCATGGATCAGGTTTATTATCTCACACTCATATCCATGATACATGTTTGTTAATTTGGTAATACATGTCCTTCTATCATGACTTATAGATATCTCTTATTATTCCATATCCTTCTTAATAAGATATTTCATCCCTAATCATGTTTTATTATATTCTTATGATATATACCTTGATGAAATGTTGATATAGTTTACTTTAATGAAAATTTAAGACCATCCCGTTCTTATTTTTTCATTCCTCGGGTTATAATAATGAGTATAACCTATGAGGAGTGTAAAAGGGAGTATTGTGTGGTTTAATTATGGAGAAATGTTCATAGGTATCATAATTTTTTTATTATGTAGTTGATACTCAAAGACACTAAAATATATATTATTAGTATTGAGATATTACAATGTGATGTAATATTAATGCGAAATACATGAATGGTTGGACTAAGTAATATCACTTTTTTTAATAAAATATAGGTTTTAAATACAATGTTTTTAGTGCTGGACCTGAGAGTTCGAGTATGGGGTGCCTCAGTGAAAATGAATCAAAAAGAAATATTATTACTCTGGATCATGTTTGATGAAAAAATGAGAGATTAAAATATGAATCCCTGGAGTGGGGGCTGATATGAAGGCTCAATGGAAAAACTTATTTCCTTAGGAGGATCATTGGAGATTCTTGAGGACAAGAAACCCAAAAGTGGGTACTTTTTAATAATAATAATCTTCTAGGTTAGTAATTTCTCTAATCTATATATTCATTATGTTATAATATTATGTTGGTGTAAATTAAAGAAGTATTGGAGAATGGTAGAAGGAATGGGATGAAATGAATAATGATGTATGTTCTAGAGTATTAGTAAGCATCCGAAGAAGGGGTACCAAGTATCTGATTTTATCTAGTGTGATTTAGGTAATTCTTTCAGCACTACTGGGTACCTAATGAACTTTTTTACAATTCTCAATAGTTTCTTAGGTTGGTTTTTAAATGGAAGGGTATATTGGTATTTTCTTCCCAAAATTAAAACCCATAAAACAATTTGGATAGGTTTTTCACATAACATCCTTACTTTTAACCCTTAAAATATCATCATATTTATTCATCACTTATATATGATTACTCTTTTGCAGTATAATCAAAATGTCACCAGATCTTATCCTTGGTAAGCTGTTGTTTAGTGATTTCTCATTTCAACTGTTTTCTCCATATATTTCAATAAAGTGGACGTTATCCATAAATTTTAACATCTTGTTTTTGTAAACCATATTCATAATTTGAGATTTCTTCTACAAAGCTATTGTGTAAGTAAATCATTATTAGATCAAATTTTGTACCCTTAATTTCTTTTATTGATTTCTTTTATTCCATAAAGTAGTAACTAACTGAAAAGAAATATTATTAGAGGTTGGTATAATTTTTTTTGGTGGTGAGATATTATTTTTTTATAGGATGTTAAAGAAGATTAAATACATGTTAAGGTTAGTAAATCCACTTATCTTCAATATATTTATAGTGCTTTGAGTTTTAGAAACACGAGTTTTGGTGTTAATGATTCAAAATAATTATTTTTCTTTAAAAAAGGGTTTTCAAAATTTTTTATAAAAAAATTATTTCTTAGCTTAAAGAATATATTCTGTTTATACTGTACTGCTTTAGTTATTTTATAAGTATCCTTTTCACATTATTATTTAAAGTAATATGCCTTGTATGATTTTATATTAATCTTTAAATATGTTTGTCTTACTCAATATGTTTTTCCACTACACGTATTATATTTTATATATGATTTAGTTTACTAATAATGTCTAATAGAAACTTTTTAGTGAGTGGAGTTATATTGGTTCACGATTAGTGTGACTTATATATTTTTTCATATTATTTATTTTTATTAATTATGTTGATAGGGTTATATTTTTGATATAAATTACATAAGAATATATTCCATATATTGATGGATATTCAGTTAATGATGGGAAAATATTGCAGTGTCTGGGCTTATCATACCCCTTCCAACTTTCCCTTAGGACATAATATAATATTTCTTGGAATAGGTATATATAAATTCATTTCCATGGGATGGATATTTCACCTTGACTTATATATATATATATATTCTAATTAGTTTCATATCAAGGCTTCATGCAAGTAACTTAGGTTGGTATCCTCCCAGTGTAAGAGGTTATTCTTTGTGGTCCTCATTTATGTTTATAACTATATAATAAGAATGTTGTTTTTATCTAATTATTAACCCACCTTATATCTATATTAAATGCACATAAATTTATGAAAGTTAGGTTGGGGTTGGGTGGTGTCCTCCTACAAGGTATGATATATACAAACCCTATACATGTCTTTCTATGATGGATGTAGATGCTGTTGTACATGATCCAGGAAAGGATAAAGCAAAAGACCATGAGAGTATATAGTACTTGGAGAATAAAGTTCATTTGGATCCTTTTTGATCATTTAATAGATGATTCAGTCTAGTTTAATGTGGTCTGTACATGGAAATTCCATTGGAAATATTTTGGGCATGAGACTTCTCCTTACTAACATTAGTATCATTTTATCCTCATGTGGGTTATATTTATTTTAGTTGAGGTATGTTATGTATATTTTATGGAATTTATTGGTGTTTTTGGATTATATTTTTATGTTATCAAAATTTGATATTGTCTTATGATTTTTAGAACTATCCAGGTACAAAAAGTATCCTGAGTGTATATGTACCCTTATTGAGGGATTGGTTTATGTTTTTATTTAATCCTATGTCTACTAAGATCATATAGATTTTTTGGTATTAAAATTTAATAACATATTTTTTTACATAGGTAAAATAATCACCCAATTTTTTCTTATTCACCCCCTCAATATTTATACTGGCCTATGGTGATATAGAGGTGTGTTTGAGGTGTTTTGGTGACTTGGTTTTATAATTATTTTGGTATTTTGTTCACAATTTTTTCAAAATGGTATCATATCCAACTATTGATAATGGGTATTGATAGAAAATACTATAAAAAATCATGAAGTAACCCATATATATGGATGACTAGTATAATTATAGAGGAATATTAAGTTACCCAAGATGGACCATGTTTGAATTTTTTTTCTTTTTTGGTAATTCCTGATTTATTTAGTCTGATGCTTCATAAATATGTGTATATAGGTAGGAATAGGTAGGAAAACATAACATGATGCATTATTTCTTATTACTTTTTAGTTATTTATAGGAATTAATTTAAGATTCATATTAATATAAACATCAATAATAAGTAGATCATGTTTATTTATTAGTGAAAACTATGTTTTTATAATCAATAATTGACTAATTTAATTAAAAAATATATTATCTCTATTTTTATTTATATTTTACTTATTTATATTTAAATTTTATTTTGATAGTTTTCAAAACTTTTTATGATTATTATTGGAAAAATCATTCTTTCTTATGTTTAAAGTATATTTTTAAAGTCTTCTAAACAGTTTTTAAGTCATGATAGGGTTTGTTGAAAGAAAAAATATGAGACATGGGATAAAGTTAAACCTAACTAATACTATTTTTTTAAAAAATTATAAAATTTATATTCATTGAATAATAACCATATGTAATTTTATACATAAATATAGAATATGATTCTTAAATGACTATAAAATAATATGATAGATGTGTATTCTCCTCTTTTTAGATCTTCTATTGACCTATATATTTTGGATCAAATTACTCTGCTACTCCAATCCACTAGACAAAGAGTAACATGAAGGGAGCCCATAATTATTGATGTTATGAGGACCTTACAATTTCATCATCCTCTAAAATTTCATTGTAATATATTCCCTTGAGAAGCTGAATAACGGTCTGAACGCCTTCATCACATATTTAAAATTTTCAAGACCCTAGAGAAAAATTATGTATGCTTATCCACTTATATACTTTACAGCACATATCGTAGATATTTATATACCATGATTGAGGCTAAAAAGGATCAAGGTATTACTTGGAAAATATATCCAATTTTTTTTAATTATTTTTTCCCTGACACATTATGAATGGAAAAATATTGAGAGTTAATAGATCTTAACAAAGGTTCAATTATTTTAATGGAATAAAATATAGAATTTAATGATTTATTTTTCATTACAACTTACATGACACTAGATGAGGAATCTAAATAATGCTATATTAAAATAGTTTTAAAGGATCCTTTACAAATATAAGTGTTGTTATTGAACCTTACCACCTTCTATAAAGTAGTGAAAAGACCATTATATTTTATATGGTATAAAAAATAGGTTTATGAGCTAGAGGTTTACTACTTTGTTGAACCACATGTAATATCTCTTATATTTTTTAGAAGTGACAATGAGAGGAGATGATCATAGGTGTATATTTACAAGGAATCCAAGGAGGTAGTATTCCTTCATATTCTATCTTGGGGTGACC
Organism: Viscum album; assembly: GCA_963277665.1. NCBI lineage: Eukaryota > Viridiplantae > Streptophyta > Magnoliopsida > Santalales > Viscaceae > Viscum > Viscum album. The sequence goes on along the minus strand of OY728142.1, from coordinate 590,805,564 downwards.
TCTTATCCATTTTCATAAATGAAAATATCATGTAAATATTAATACAAATTATAACTTAAATGAAAATAAATTATATTTATTTTTCTATTATAACCATCTTTATAAGTTTTAATGAAAGAATATATTATATTTTATTAGTAAGTGATCCCAACATACCAAGATATCTGAGTCTCATTCTGATTGGACAGTTTATATGTGTTATTTGATCAAATTTTTAAATATCTAACCGAGGAGGTTAATGTGTTCATTAATTACGTCAAAAAGTTATACCTTTATTTGACCAGGTATTTCCACCTCAAGAATAGATTTATGGTTTAATTGAGATGTATACTATAGATTAATCTATCACTAATTATTGAGAGGGGAATTATATAGTGAGAGGTAATATTATAGTATCTTTTACATTATCTCATTTTGTTTTTGATATAAAATATTTGCACTCTTTTATATCTAACCCTATGAATTCTACTCTATAATTCAAAGTGGAAGTATCTTTTAAACTTATGTGCCATTAAAATCCATAGGTTAATTGATTAGAGAAAACTAGGAGGTGTCCATTTTGTGATTTTGTGGATGATACATATTGAAATCTCTAAGATATGGTTTCTAATAATATGAATTCATTTGATTTTATTTGGGAACAGAATGGTGAATCTAATTCTAAGCCTATATCGACTGTTATTGAAAGTGAGTATCATTTTAAACTATGGATGACACTTAGTATACTCTTATAAAATACTAATAACTTGTTGGGTTGAGAAGGGATATATTAGGGTTATGTGAGACCCATTATCACTGATATTTCTATTATTACTCATAGATTAGTTGAAGATAAGGAGTTAAAGGTTTTAAATAATGTTTTAGAGATATTTTTTGAATGTTTTCCCTAGGATATTTTTTAGGAATTTCGCCTAAGAGGGTGTAATTCCCTAACTGAATCAATGGGTCTCCCAGCGTGTCTCATGAACTCATGCACATATCCCCATATAAAATAACCTTCCAACTAGATTATAGGTTCCAAATAGTTCTGTGGGGGAACTATACCCCTAGTAATAATAGTGATGAAAAATAACCACAAAAAGTAATAACAATAATTCTAGAACAACACAGTGGAAATCACCATGCTATAATAAAATGGAAAACAAGTCATACCAATAAATAAACTAAAAGACTCCCAATGTTTTAATTAAAACAACATATGAAAAACAAATGAAATAAACTCAAATAATGTAGAATATTAATGATTCCTTCCAAACATTGTCTCTATCTTCCAAGCTCCACCTTCTTAGCTCTTCAATATATACCCCATCCCTTAGTTAATACCTAAACATTAAATCTTCATGTGAATTTAGATACCCATGTAGGGAGTGAGTATAAACTCATTTGGACACCACCATTGTGTCCTTAACATAAGTTGAACATGTTTATAAGGTGTATTTCATGATTGTAAGTAAATGAAAAAACACACAACCAATCATATGACAATAGATCATGAACTAACCAAGCCGCCCTGAGTGATGACCGTACTAGCTTCAACTCCATTCTTAAAGGAACATATCATACATAATCACATATCAGGTTAGGAAATATGTCCAAAACATGTCTTTTATCAAGTATGATATCCAATAATTCCCTAAGTAAGGCCAAAAGGATGTCTCACCCCTATATCAACCTCGAGTTGATCCATAAGGTCACCATGCCTCAACCTCTACTAGGTCAGGACATAAGGTTGTCACACCCTTGGAATATCCTTGGGTTAGGCATCAAGGCCATTATACCTATTCCTCTTTCTTGGGTTAGTCAAAAAGTCCATTTCACCCCTTACATGTCTATAGGTCCCATTATTATTATTATTACCATTTCATACTAGAACATGATACTGATCTTGTAGCTAAAAAAGACCTGATGATCGACCTTTATCCTTGATACTAGATAAAAATGTATACAATCCAAGAATTCACATAGAATAGATCACAGTACAGAAGACACAATTATAACACACAATGCATAGGTCTCATGGGATACACACACATAATTTTTTGTAAAAGACAAAAGCATACATATCATATAATGGTTATCACATCTATGCACACATGTACACACATTCCAAATGATACAATCAACTTTTCATAAACACCTTAGTGTTAAGTACTTCCTACATCAAGAGTTTAGAAGTTGAACACAATGAATTTCCACCTGAACAAATCCTTTAAACAAAAAAATGCATGAATAATCCCAAATTCATCACATAGAATCAAGATCCAAGAAGGATAATGTGAAATAAGATTTGATATAGATCAAATCACCAAATGATATCCTCTACTAATGGTAGATCTAGATCCATTCATGGAAATATGACAATTATCTAGATATATCAACCTATCTATTGATAAATAAATAACCCCTTGTGAGATCATAATAAATTACATAGATCTATCCATGATTGTAGGGATTTATGATTCCTTCCAAGAAGTGGAGATGAGATCAAGAAGAAATGCTAAAAGTGGGGCGAGAATGACCTTTTTCCTTCAATTATCATGTGCTAAAGCCTATATAATCACTGGATTTAGAGTTACAAGGGATAATAATTACCCTAATAAATAGGGAAAAACTACCCATAGTGTATACTATATTTATAATTGAAGCATATAGTGACACCGCCTTCCCAATAAGGTACTATAGAAGATCTGATTCTATCTTAATGCATACTTCTTACCTACCGTGCCTCCCCAGCCTTCCTATTCCTATTATTGGAAAATTTGATCATTGTATCATTAGAAGTCCCACTCATTAGTTCACTAAGGGATGAAAGAAAAAATTATTCTCTATCCACTAAATCATTCTTGATCATATAGTCCTTGTATAACACACCAAAATACATCATAAGGTCAAAACTCCTAAAATTAAACCTTAGCTCTGGATGAAGGATGATCTTGAAAATCTAGGCCTACTATGACTCATTACTATACAAAAGAGAAGTTAAGAGAAAAATCTGTATGAAATGATTAGAATAAGTAGATACTGACAACATCCCCTACTAAATCTCTATTAAATTCTGATCTCAATATAGATTTAGTGTATCTAGGAATAAATTCTAAAATAAGAGGTTCTTTAAGGTTTCACAAGTTATACCCTCACATATCCTTTCCTAGTTCATCACACCCCACCATCTTTTTATGGTTCCATAAACATGAAAGTATCCAGCTTAACCCATTAGTACCATAGTTTCTCTACTAGATAAATGATTACCTTAATGATATTGATCCAATTCTAAAAATCCTATGGTCCTCCAGTACATTGGAATGATGGGGGATGAGTAAGCTAGAAATCGTGAGCATAATCAGCCATTATCATGTACCCTCCCCCACCATAAACATGCAATATCTGAAACATTCTAGGTTGATGTGTTTCTGATTCCTGAACAACTAAAGAGACTATGGCTAAACATCAGGAGGTACAAAAAGAGCTACCTCCCTTGAAAGAGAATCATGACCCACTTCTTTATGTGGTACTACAAGACTTCATCATGGTAGAATTATCTAACATTCCAAAAAAGTTCTTACAATTCTTTAAACAGTTTAAAGGGCTATACTACTCAATAAATTATAGGAAAAAACAAAATATCTATTCAAAAAAGACACTTCCTAAGAGTATTCCTATTCCTAAAAGCTAAAATCCCTTAACTATACACAATGAATAAAATAATTCTTTCGTAAACAGATGTTATTAATAGTCAAACTCATATACAAAACAAATCATTCTTAGATAAATTAATTATCATAGAATCGCATATCATCTACTAATGAAATTTAATAAATTGAATTTTTATGTTTTACAATCAATCACATGAATGGAATGTGAACCTATGTTCTTAATCATGATGTATCAATGCACCAAAATCCCATAAAATATAACATCAGAAAAATACTCATGATCAAAATGAAATTTTAATACCACAATAAAGAATAGTAATCCCATAACTAGAATCTCAGAGGTGCATTACATAATATTCAGACAAGAACTTATGTCAATCCCCTACTGAAGTAACACATAACTTATCTACTTTGTAATTTTCACCAAATATATTCAATAAGAAATAAACGAAAATAAACCCTCATCTGATACCACTTTGTAATGCCATAATTGAATCATCAAGTCCGACTACTATGTCGCATGACCTCATGCATGTCTCCCGGTATACAAGAGGTTACCTACTAGAGGAAATGCTTTGAATGGTTATATGGGGAGACTATACCCCCATTAATAATATCCAAACAATATAATATCACTAAGTAATAAAAAAAATTCCAATGAAACATAACAAAAATCATCATGCTACAATAAAATGGTATACAAGTTATAAAATAAATAAATTGAAAACCCCATAATGTGATAAGTCAACCAATGTATGAAAATAAAAATAAATAAAATAATATAATATAACAATAGTATATAATTAGTAACATCATTGCCTCCATTTTCTAAGATCCACCCGGTCAGCTCCCTAACATAGGGACCCTATCCTTAGCTAGATCCCTGTCCATGAAATCCGTATGCACATCCAGATGACCGTATAGGGTGTGAGTATAAAACCAATAATACCCCCTTAATTCAACATTTACATAAATTGAACATGTATATAAGGTGTATTTCATGATATTAAGTATATGGATAAACATAAAATCAATCATATACTATGTGATAATGTGATAACCAGGATTTCACAATCCCTATGCATATTTATTTGGTTCTATATTGGAAGGAACATCTCATAATTCATCACATATCCGGATTGGACACAAGTCTAACACATATCTCAGATCAGTTCTTATATCATATCACGCCCCATGTTAGTCCATAAGGCCATCACACCGCTGGGTCAACCTCAGGTTGGGCCACAATTCTGTTAGCCCCTACCTCTACTAGGTTAGTCCACAATGTCTTCACACTCCTAGATCATCCTTAGGCTATGCCTCAAGGATGTCATACCCCATACTCTATCTCTGCTTAAGTCACAATGCCATTTAGCCCAACCATGTCTCTAGGTCCCATCATCATCATATGAACCACATCGCACAAATACATTCTCCCCCTCTATGGGATAACTGAGCCACAATGATCCACCAATCTCCTTGATACTAGATGAAAACCTTCATAGGCCAATAATTCTTACACAATGGGGAATAATAAATAAGGCACAATCCTATCTCATAATGTATATGTTTCACATACTACACATACACACCATAAAAAATCACAATAATTCCATATCAGAGAATGGTTCTCATGGCACCCCATGAATGCACACACATTCCAAATATGCCATGAAAATTTTCACTAAGGACCTATATCGTAAAGACTTTATACCTTAAGAGTGTTAATTTCTAACACCAATAACAATCCCACACACCAAAGATTCCTAAAATCCCCCTCAATGCATTATAATTGGATTATAGAATCAATATACAAGAATAAGAATGTGAGATGGTATTCTAGATAAATAAACTTACCCAACAAGATCCACCGACAATGGTAGATCTTGAACAATTCAAGGAAATATGATAATTTTATATATCCAACTACCTATCTATTGATAAATTTAGAACCACTTATTATATTATAATAAAAATTTATATAATTTTCCATGATAAAAAAATCTATGATTCCTTCCTAAAATTGGATAAGAGATATAAAAGAAGCATGAATAATATAGGGAGAATGACTTAATACCTTGAATTATCACTATCTAGATTCTATATATCCACTATAATTAATGTTTTAAGGTAGATGAATCACCCAGAATAACCACTAGAGTCCCTCGGTTTTACATCCCAAGGTGTAGGAGGAAGAATGAGGATCTTCGAGGAGATTTCAGGTTAAAATACTAATTTTCAGAATAATTAAATTTCTAAACACTTCTTAGCCGCATTGAATACCAAACCATGTTCCAATCGTGCATGTATAACTTCTTCTTCAGGGAACTCACTTAGTTTGGATGCATAGTTTGGTAAACCATACGATAAATATTCTTTTATTTATATATCCCAAGTCATATATTTTCCTAGAGAATTTCCCATGGTTATCTCTAACCATGAATAAAAATTGCACCTTCTATTAACCCTCTCCATAAATCGACACAATTTATTAGGGAGAATTTTATGGTTCTACCAAAACCAAACTCAAACCATAAACCCCCATAAATTCATCTAAAACATCCAAAACTATCCTCATGTTACACAATACTTCAACCCATAAAATCATAACTCAAAAAAACTTAATATGGTATTAATGTAAGGTGTAATTTACAGAAAAAATCTGGGATGTTATAGTGGTAAGTAAATTATTCTATTGATCTATTTCATAGAACAAAACTATTATCTGTTCCTCCATATTACATTTCTCTAACTGGTCTGAGGGAAATGAAAATTCAACTAGAGGAACTTTAGTCGAAAGTTTTTATCAACCAAATCACTTATCCTAGGGCTGATCCATATTATTTTATGAGGAAATTAAATGGAGTTCTTTGCTTGTAGGAAGAATATAAAATATTAAACCTAGTAAAAATGAAGAATCTCTATCAAATTCCTAGAATCAATGATTTATTTAATCTGTTAAAAATGGAAAGTTGGTTTTCAAATAATAAACTATTCTATGGAAATCACCAACTTTATGTGAGACTAAAACCAATTCCTAAGTCATATTTTTGATGTTGGTATGGACACTTTTAATATTTAGTGATTCATGGATTAAATAATGATCCAATTTATTTTATTGTAATAATGAATATAATATTTCACCCATTTTTAGAATCCATCTTAGTTGTATTTGTGGATGTTATTATTATATATTAAAAATCTCAAGATTATCATGGTAATCATTTTTGAATTGTATAAGTGAAATTATAGGAGTCCCATTTGTATGCTAAAATTCACAAATTCTCATTATTGATTTAAGAATTTAAGTTTCTTAGGTACATGGTTTTTGAAGATAGTTACTCAATAGATACTAATAAGGAAGAAACAATAATATTATGGAAGGTTCCCACATAAAATTTTGAAACCAAGAGTTTTTTGTGGCCTACAAAGTATTATCATCATTTTATTCAATATTTTTATAGAATTTTATCTATGATTATAGACCTAATAAATATTGAATCCAAAATTATATTTTTTAGTATAACTTATATTGTAAAGACCCGGAAATTTCAAGGAAATTTTTTTTTCTTAATTTTATTTGGAATTTTTCAAGAACGCAGTTTCTGACGGCGCCTGATTCCGAGGCCCGGTGTGCCCGAAATTAATTTCCGAAGTTTGGCTCGGGTACGTTCAGTGAATGAGCGAGCGGGAATTTCTAACTTTTGAACCGGTGCTCGGAATTGAAATCCGATTGCACCGATGAACTCACAACGCCGGTAATCGCTTAAGGGAACCTTTACCGTAGTTGCGTTTGTGCGGGAGAAGAAGTTAATTTTTGGGGGTTTTATTAAAAAAGTGAATAATATTGTTAAATCTATTTTATTTCATGTTAAGTTGTTAACTTCTCCCATGGGAAGATGGTGGTGGGACCACATCCATCCAACTTCCCATGTGTGGATATTTGAAAGGGTGGGGCCCACACAAACCCCTCCCCACCTCTTCAAATTCCTTAACTTTCCTAACCCCTCTAAACTCCCCATTTAAGTTTTGATAACTTAACACCTCCTTAATTTTATAACATCTAATGTTAATAACTTAAGTGAGTTAAATATGGGTTTTGAATTTTCAAACTCTTGAAATTCAAAACCTATATTGGGTTAATAAAATAAGTGGGAGGATTATTTTATTTTGGGGTTAGTTGTTCTTGTGGTGGAGACTTGGGAGAGAAAAGGCTAAGTCTTCTTCTTCTTCAACATCGACGAAGAACGCAAAGAACACCTCCAACGAAGAACATCTCCACCGAAGAACGCGACGTCTTCTTCCAACGACGTTTCCCCTTCGAATGCACCTCGACGACAACAGAGTCGACGTTCTTTCCCCGCGACGCCCGACCTCCGCGACGCTCGTCTTCCGCGGTTTGTTGACGTGCTCCGCACTTGAACCGAGGTAGGGGTTTATTTATTTAATTGTTCGTGAATACAAACTTGGTTATAATCGTGGATTAAAACCCTTTTTGTTATTGAATAATGCGAGGGGGTCGGACCACACAAACACGGCCGACCCTCCTCCTTTGTTTTTCGTGATGGTATCTTGAGGATGATACGAGAAAACGTGGTGCCGTCGCACCACAAGATTTATTGCGGAAGATACGCGCGGCGCCGTCGCGCCGCGCCGTGGAAAGAAATCCAAGAACGCGATGCCGTCACGTCGCGTCGAAGAAAGTCAAAGGCGCGGCGGCCGGAGCGGGGCCGCGGCGGAGGGAAGCGATGTCGTCGCATCGCGCCGAACGGCATAGGCCGCGGCCGGTTCCGGGCCGCGGCAGAGCAAGATGACCGGCGGCCAGCACCGGGCCGCCGGTGTCGGCGAACGAAGGACCGGCCGTCGCCGGTCCTTGGTGGCGAAACCGGCCGGCCAGTGCGGGCCGGCCGGGCAGTGGAGACCGGGGGAATTAATTCCCACGACCGGGTCTTCAAGCGGCCCCAATTAAGGGGTCGCGGTTTCACAAAGGGGGGGGGAGCTTTGCCCCCCGCGCGCGGCACCCGAACGACGCGCTGACCGCACCGCCGGCCGGGTCGCGCCGCCGGCCGGGCCGGGTCCAGCCGGACCGGGTGGGGTCGACCCGGTTCGGGCCGACCCGGTTCGGGTCGGACCAGGGGGGGTCGGGCCGGGTCGTCCCGGGCCCAAACCCCCAGTTTCGGACCACTTTTGGTCAAATGCCCGTATCTTGGGCTACGGGGCCTCCAAACGACTCGCCGTTAGCGGCAACGCGATCCTTGGATCGAGACGGTCGTTTCGGTATACTATACTCAAGGTACATCTTCCTTTTCGGGAGGCTACGTGGTTAAAACTCCATAGTTAAGCGTGCTTGGCCTAGAGTAGTGATCAGGATGGGTGACCTCCTGGGAAGTTTCCCAGGGTGGGTGTGAGACAGAAAAGCCAATAACTTCCAGACCAGGCGTCCGTTTGACGCGCCGTCTGTTGCGTTGCGTTCCTATTGACGATACAAAACTTTTGGCATCCTCCGCCCGAGTTTTGGATGTAGATGGATAGTGGCCGGGTTGGATCGCACCGAAATCCAACCGGGCCCCTGGAACGGAAAAGCTGATATCTTTCTGACAGAACGTCCGTTTGATGAACCATCAGTGGCGTTGGTGATCGCGTTGAGAAACGATCCCTATGCGTTTACCCTATGAGAGTTCGGGGTACAGTTGAGATACGGCCGGGTTTGGTTCGCTCACGAAACCAACCGGGCCCCTGGGACGTAAAGGCTAATAACTCACAGACCGGGCGTCCGTTTGACGCGCCGTCTGTTGCGTTGAGACCCCTATGACGTGGCGGTCCTTTGAGATACTTCTTCGTGGGACTTTGAGATACTTGGAGTATCGACCTGTAGCTCGTGGAGCGGACCCTCCCAGTGACAAGCGTGCGGAGTACGGAGACCGTGTAGCTGGCTGAGACCCGACGACTGCTGATCGAACGAATCGGTGTGTTACAGAGGTGCGCTTGGTTGTAGAGGCACATGGGAGCGCTTGGTTGTAGCGGCAGACCCACGACAGAGGTGCGCTTGGTTGTAGCGGCACATGGGAGTGCTTGGTTGTAGCGGCAGACCCACGACAGAGGTGCGCTTGGTTGTAGCGGCACATGGGAGCGCTTGGTTGTAGCGGCAGACCCACGACAGAGGTGCGCTTGGTTGTAGCGGCACATGGGAGTGCTTGGTTGTAGCGGCAGACCCACGACAGAGGTGTGCTTGGTTGTAGCGGTACATGGGAGCACTTGGTTGTAGCGGCAGACCCACGACAGAGGTGCGGTAGGTTGTAGCGGCACATGGGAGCGCTTGGTTGTAGCGGAAGACCCACGACAGAGGTGCTCTTGGTTGTAGCGGCACATGGGAGCGCTTGGTTGTAGCAGCTGGCCCGCAGTACTCGATGGGTACAGTTCTTCAGCAGTCTTATGTTAGTGAGCAGTACCTCGGAGTCGTGACAGGACCACTGTACACTCCAGAGACGGAGCTCTTCAGCAGTTACGGTTTCGATAATGAAAATCCTGGTTGAGCTGAGACTTTTGACCTTGTGTTTACCTCATGATTGAGATGGGTCACTTGCTAACTTAGGTATATGTATGGGCATATACCCGGGTAGTGGTTATCCATTGATTTCACAATCCTTGTGTTTCCTCATGATTGAGATGGGTTACTTGATAACTTAGGTATATGTATGGGCATATACCTAAGTAGAGGTTATCTGTTGAGATCTTCTTTGTGGTTATCCTTGTTGGTTTAGTGAGACCTTGAAGGTCTCGGGGTCCCTACTGAGTATCGTTATACTCACCCCTGCACGGGCTATGCCCGCACCTCGTTGTGTTGGTTGCAGACGACGGGCAGTGATGACAGAGGTCGAGTGTTCGAGGACTGGACGGTACCTGGAGGTGGACTATACGACGAGATGGTACCTGGAGGAGGACCTCACGACGAGACGGTACCCAGAGGTGGACGTGATGATGAGGCGGTACCTGAAGGTGGACCACTGGGTGGACATACTCGGAGCGGACGGCGGGACCCGAGGAGTAGAGGAGCTATCTGTACCCACCCTTCAGGTGGGATTTCCAGTGGACAGCTCGGCGTAGCAGCTTTACTTTTCAGTTGCTGTTTTCCCTTCGAGTTGTACTTTATAGTTGGTCTTGTATTTCCGGCCCATTTTTACTTTCTGCACTTACTGTTGTACTCAGTTTTTACTTAGTGTTTACTTCTTCCGCTTGTACTCTGTGTGATTGTTTACTTTACAAAGGCAATGCCTTCCCTTTTTACCAGGATTTACGCCTTGGTGCTAGTCGCCAGCCCCTGGCCTATGGAAGGAGGGCTTGGGGTAGTCACGGCACGGGCCCCGAGGACGTGTCGTGACAAATTGGTATCAGAGGAGTTCGGTTCTACCGCAGAACTTATAACTCTGATGTTTCTTTCTGTGAAGCAATAATGTTGAGAGTACCGAGTGTGGTTTTCAGTTCAGGGAGTCCAGTGTTGGTGCGGGCGGCCGACGTATCCATACACCGGGACCCTGACAACTGATTTCTGACTTTGTGCACGAAAACACTAATTGCGTGTGTGTTTTCAAAGGTTTTCTCTTAAAACAGCTCAAACCAGGTCATCTCACCAGGTATAAACATTTGACCGTGTCACGATGTTTCTTTCAGAATGCCTTTTCACGGACGACCAGCTAGAGCCCTGAGAGTGGTACGTACTGACAGCCCGCCGAGCGACGAGGCCTCAGTACAGGGCCCTATCCCAGTTGAGGCACCAGCGGAGGCACCAACGGTACTGCTACCCGTTGGGCCACCGATGCCACCAGCCCCAGCAATAGGCGATGCACGACGCTTGAGTGCGCTGCACGAGTTCCAGCGCCAGAGGCCACCCAGGTTCCGGGGAGAGACGGACCCGCAGGCAGCTGAGGTTTGGCTGGAGGCTGTGGTGAGAGTCTTCAGGCTAATGGGGACACTGGCAGACTTCATGGTGATCTTTGCTACCATCCTCCTTCAGGCAGCAGCAGGCAGGTGGTGGAGCCACTTGTTCCAGTTTTGCGATGAGATGAACTTCGCATGGGAAGACTTCGAGACCTTCTTCAGGGTGGAGTTTGTGCCAGTATCTCTACACCCCGAGTGTGTACAGAAGATTCTGCCTTTGCCGCATGCTTTTAGATCAGTATCCGAGTCATCTGTTGGCAGTAGACAGATGATGCAGAGGTCCAGGAGGACCGGACTAGCAGTTGGACGATCTCGGGTTTTAGGACCGATGGTGCGGGGCACCCGAGGTGGGGTCAGAGCCAGGCGTGCCAGAAACAGACAATGTTACTCCTGTGACGGAAAGTGTCACCTGGCACGTGACTGTCCGACTCCTCGTACGATTGATCAGCGGGTGTTGGAGGAGCCACCGAGACAGAAGCAGCGGCGAGTGCTTGAGTAACAGCTGAGCAGTGGACAAGGCAGTAGAGCTCTGAGAGCAGGTGGGCAGGAGAGGAACTAGTGGATACGTCCTTTGTACTTCTAGTTCCATGTTTCTTTGTATTCGTGTCTTCGTACTATGAGCTGCAATAATAAAAAGACACTTATCTTTGTTGCTTTCCTGTCCTTTTGTTTGGTTGATACTGAGTGGTCCCGGTTAAACTATTTACTTGACCCTCACTTTAGAGATTTCTACTGGAGGGGACCTAGTGACCTCACACTGATGCCGAAAGTGTGACTCGACCCTTGGAGGCGAGAGTGACAGTTGGATCTCTTAGTAGATACGTCGAGGCCTTACGACGTCATCCATGGCATTAATGCATCATTCATGTCATGATTGACTGTATTAGGCAACGAATGTGGTTCATCCAGGGGATGAGACCGGGTTTCTCTTATCGGCAAAGAAGAAATCATAGCAGCTCTTGTGAGACTAAAGGAGGTCCAGGACATCCAAGAGAGGATGAAGACTGCACAGTGCAGTAAGAAACAGGAAACCGGTGTCAGTCATAGAGACTCGGGCATGTTAAGAAGAGAAAGCTTAAAGGAGAGATGAGTCTACGAAGCAGTAGACGTGGAGGCAGTGCTAGGAGAACAACATGAGGTGGTGTACATCCTAACATGGTACAACCACCCGCCTTAGTTATCTCCGCCAAGCTTAGGGATCTAGAGGGCGGTGGAAGAATTCGACTGCATGCGGTCAAGGAGTGTGACCCAATGGCTCTAAAAATGATTCAAGGGACAGTCTGTGTCAACTACTATCTGCTAAAGTAACAGACGTCGATATGAATCATTCCTCGCTTTCACAAATCTTGTTCTAGACCTAGAGTTTCCGGTAAGCCGTGGACTTGACCCTCACGTCTGGAGATACCTTGGGAGGAGACTCGATAATCACACTTACGTCGATGGTGTGGTCAGACCCTCGAGGCGAGAGATTCGGTTGGAATCTCTTGGTGGCAGTGTCGAGGCCTTACGACGTTAGTTTGAGTATGGAATGGGCAATAACTGTTTATACTCAAATTGATGGTTTTAGGCAAACGTTGGGATGAGTTTTCCTTGGTCGGCGGAAAAGGAAACCCCAGGCAGCGCAGGGTAACTCTTGCACAGGAGAGTGCGACCGATCATTCTTGAGTCGGTCAACCTTACCCTCGTGGCAGCAGCCTTTCGAGTTCCAGTTCTAACAGAAAATGGAGACCTCTGGAGTTCGAGGATGACGATCACGTCCTTATACGGGTCTCACCTCGACGAGGTTTACGGAGATGTGGCCAAGGCGGCAAGTTATCTCCAGGGTTCAGCGGACCTTCTTAGGTCCCCATCTGGGTAGGAGGGGTGGTTTACTGCTTGACCCATTCACCGCAGTTGCACCAGGTGCACGATGACTTCCACGTATCTCAACTGAGGAGATACGTGCTCGACCCTGCGCATATCATCGACCATGAGGAGCTGGACGATGGCGATGGGGTGTCTTTCACGGAGGTTCCAGTGGGGATCGAGGATCGACAGGAGCAGATCCTACGAGGACGATCGATTCCTCGGGTGCACTTTCTTTGGCAGTACGGAACCTCCAGGTAAGCACATGGGAGCGGAAGGCTCAGATGCGTGCTCTGTACCGCTATTGTGACCCTAGTTTGTATTGAAGCTTTACAGGGACGTAAATCCCTGAGGTGGGAGTAATGTAAAGACCCGGAAATTTCAAGGAAAATTTTTTTTCTTAATTTTCTTTGGAATTTTACAAGAACGCAGTTTCTGACGGCGCCTGATTCCGAGGCCCGGTGTGCCCGGAATTAATTTCCGAAGTTTGGCTCGGGTACGTTCAGTGAACGAGCGAGCGAGAATTTCTAACTTTTGAACCGGTGCTCGGAATTGAAATCCGATTGCACCGATGAACTCACAATGCCGGTAATCACTTAAGGGAACCTTTACCGTAGTTGCGTTTGTGCGGGAGAAGAAGTTAATTTTTTGGGGTTTTATTAAAAAAGTGAATAATATTGTTAAATCAATTTTATTTCATGTTAAGTTGTTAACTTCTCCCATGGGAAGTTGGTGGTGGGACCACATCCATCCAACTTCCCATGTGTGGATATTTGAAAGGGTGGGGCCCACACAAACCCCTCCCCACCTCTTCAAATTCCTTAACTTTCCTAACCCCTCTAAACCCCCCATTTAAGTTTTGATAACTTAACACCTCCTTAATTTTATAACATCTAATGTTAATAACTTAAGTGAGTTAAATATGGGTTTTGAATTTTCAAACTCTTGAAATTCAAAACCTATATTGGGTTAATAAAATAAGTGGGAGGATTATTTTATTTTGGGGTTAGTTGTTCTTGTGGTGGAGACTTGGGAGAGAAAAGGCTAAGTCTTCTGCTTCTTCAACATCGACGAAGAACACGAAGAACACCTCCAACGAAGAACATCTCCACCGAAGAACGCGATGTCTTCTTCCAACGACGTTTCCCCTTCGAATGAACCTCGACGACAACGGAGTCGACATTCTTTCCCCGCGACGCCCGACCTCCGCGACGCTCGTCTTCCGCGGTTTGTTGACGTGCTCCGCACTTGAATCGAGGTAGGGGTTTATTTATTTAATTGTTCGTGAATACAAACTTGGTTATAATCGTGGATTAAAACCCTTTTTGTTATTGAATAACGCGAGGGGGTCAGACCGCACAAACACGGCCGACCCTCCTCCTTTGTTTTTCGTGATGGTATCTTGAGGATGATACGAGAAAACGTGGTGCCGTCGCACCACAAGATTTATTGTGGAAGATACGCGCGGCGCAGTCGCGCCGCGCCGTGGAAAGAAATCCAAGAACGCGATGCCGTCGCGTCGCGTCGAAGAAAGTCAAAGGCGCCGCGGCCAGAGCGGGGCCGCGGTGGAGGGAAGCGATGTTGTCGCATCGCGCCGAACGACATAGGCCGCGGCCGATTCCGGGCCGCGGCAGAGCAAGATGACCGGCGGCCGGCACCGGGCCGCCGGTGTCGGCGAAGGAAGGACCGGCCGTCGCCGGTCCTTGGTGGCGAAACCGGCCGGCCAGTGCGGGCCGGCCGGGCAGTGGAGACCGGGGGAATTAATTCCCACGACCGGGTCTTCAAGCGGCCCCAATTAAGGGGTCGCAGTTTCACAAAGGGGGGGGGGGGGGCTTTGCCCCCCGCGCGCGGCACCCGAACGACGCGCTGGCCGCACCGCCGGCTGGGTCGCGCCGCCGGCCGGGCCGGGTCCAGCCGGACCGGGTGGGGTCGACCCGGTTCGGGCCGACCCAGTTCGGGTCGGACCAGGGGGGGTCTGGCCGGGTCGGCCCGGGCCCAGACCCCCAGTTTCGGACCACTTTTGGTCAAATGCCCGTATCTTGGGCTACGGGCCTCCAAACGACTCGCCGTCAGCGGCAACGCGATCCTTGGATCGAGACGGTCGTTTCGGTATACTATACTCAAGGTACACCTTCCTTTTCGGGAGGCTATGTGGTTAAAACTCCATAGTTAAGTGTGCTTGGCCTAGAGTAGTGATCAGGATGGGTGACCTCCTGGGAAGTTTCCCAGGGTGGGTGTGAGACGGAAAAGCCAATAACTTCCAGACCAGGCGTCCGTTTGACGCGCCGTCTATTGCGTTGCGTTCCTATTGACGATACAGAACTTTTGGCATCCTCCGCCCGAGTTTTGGATGCAGATGGATAGTGGCCGGGTTGGATCGCACCGAAATCCAACCGGGCCCCTGGAACGGAAAAGATGATATCTTTCTGACAGAACGTCCGTTTGACGAACCATCAGCGGCGTTGGTGATTGCGTTGAGAAACGGTCCCTATGAGTTTACCCTATGAGAGTTCGGGGTACAATTGAGATACGGCCGGGTTTGGTTCGCTCACGAAACCAACCGGGCCCCTGGGACGAAAAGGCTAATAACTCACAGACCGGGCGTCCGATTGACGCGCCGTCTGTTGCGTTGAGATCCCTATGACGTGGCGGTCCTTTGAGATACTTCTTCGTGGGACTTTGAGATACTTGGATTATCGACCTGTAGCTCGTGGAGCGGACCCTCCCAGTGACGAGCGTGCGGAGTACGGAGACCGTGTAGCTGGCTGAGACCCGACGACTGCTGATCGAACGACTCGGTGTGTTACAGAGGTGCGCTTGGTTGTAGCGGCACATGGGAGCGCTTGGTTGTAGCGGCAGACCCACGACAGAGGTGCGCTTGGTTGTAGCGGCACATGGGAGCGCTTGGTTGTAGCGGCAGACCCACGACAGAGGTGCGCTTGGTTGTAGCGGCACATGGGAGAACTTGGTTGTAGCGGCACATGGGAGCACTTGGTTGTAGCGGCAGACCCACGACAGAGGTGCGGTTGGTTGTAGCGGCACATGAGAGCGCTTGGTTGTAGCGGCATACCCACGACAGAGGTGCGCTTGGTTGTAGCGGCACATGGGAGCGCTTGGTTGTAGCAGCTGGCCCGCAGTACTCGATGGGTGGAGTTCTTCAGCAGTCTTAGGTTAGTGAGTAGTACCTCGGAGTCGTGACAGGACCACTGTACACTCCAGAGACGGAGCTCTTCAGTAGTTACGGTTTCGATTATGAAAATCCTGGTTGAGCTGAGACTTTTGACCTTGTGTTTACCTCATGATTGAGATGGGTCACTTGATAACTTAGGTATATGTATGGGCATATACTCGGGTAGTGGTTATCCATTGATTTCACAATCCTTGTGTTTCCTCATGATTGAGATGGGTTACTTGATAACTTAGGTATATTTATGGGCATATACCTAAGTAGAGGTTATCTGTTGAGATTTTCTTTGTGGTTATCCTTGTTGGTTTAGTGAGACCTTGAAGGTCTCGGGGTCCCTACTGAGTATTGTTATACTCACCCCTGCACGGGCTATGCCCGCACCTCGTTGTGTTGGTTGCAGACGACGGGCAGTGATGACAGAGGCCGAGTGTTCGAGGACTGGACGGTACCTGGAGGTGGACTATACGACGAGATGGTACCTGGAGGAGGACCTCACGACGAGACGGTACCCAGAGGTGGACGTGATGATGAGGCGTTACCCGAAGGTGGACCACTGGGCGGACATACTCGGAGCGGACGGCAGGACCCGAGGAGCAGAGGAGCTATCTGTACCCACCCTTCAGGTGGGATTTCCAGTGGACAGCTCGGCGTAGCAGCTTTACTTTTCAGTTGATGTTTTCCCTTCGAGTTGTACTTTATAGTTGGGCTTGTATTTCCGGCCCATTTTTACTTTCCACACTTACTGTTGTACTCAGTTTTTACTTAGTGTTTACTTCTTCCGCTTGTACTCTTTGTGATTGTTTACTTTACAAAGGCAATGCCTTCCCTTTTTACCAGGATTTACGCCTTGGTTCTAGTCGCCAGCCCCTGGCCTATGGAAGGCGGGCTTGGGGTAGTCACGGCACGGGCCCCGAGGACGGGTCGTGACATATATTTTAATATTTTCTCATCAAGGAGTGGGGTTTAAAGTATATTGTAACCTTTATTTAGTAAATACAAGCTAAGTTATTTTGCAAAAATAATAGCAATGTTACTTATGGTTCTTAATATTTGTAACTTCATTTAAGTTCCCATTAGAGGGTGTTTATATTTTTTCCCAATGATCATGTAAATATATTATATACTAATGAATAATTAAGTGGATTACATTGAACATTAAAATTGATAAATAATTTATGTTGAAAAATAATTTTTGAAGAGCCATCTTCTTGGTGACTGGCCCCATACATCATACGGTTTCTAAACTAATCTTCATGGATACATGACAAGTGATAAAGGTGTAAAATCACTATCTACCATAGTTTGTAAAGGCTTGAAGTTATATATATAATAAATAAATATTTACAAAGATATTACTAAATAATTTTAATGTCGATCAAATGAGAGATGTAAGAGTTGAAGTAATAGAGAACCCATCCAATAATTATCGTGCTTGAATATCGCGAAAATCAGTGATGAAAAACACTTTGTTGAAGGATTATATAAGATGAAGTTTAATATTGAATTTAGAAGGTATTTAATCTCATGAAAACACTTTAACTTGAGTATTAATATGCTTCATAAGTTATTGAGAATTGATCTGTTGGGTTTTAAAAGGTTTGATAAATTCCCAAAGTATTTTGAAGTCTTTTTAAGAGAATGAATTGGCTCTGATTTGGTTTAAAAAGTGAATTTGGTTTAAATTAAGTTATTCATATAAATTAAGTACAATACATATTAATTTGGTCTCAAATCATAAGGCTTTAATTCTATTTCTATTGACTTAAAATTTCATATGCCTTTATGTCCAATGTTGACTTTTGAGTAGATTGTATGATTTCCCAAGGCTTATGAAATGGATAATATCACAATACTTCTAGGTAAATCATATGAATTCATGTTGGGTGTATGAATTTGAGTTGTGGAATTTTAAATTGATGAGACCATACATCTTTGGAGTTTTGAATTACTCTGAGATTCAGTGTCATACTTTTACAAGTTATATATATGATTTCCCCCCACACCAAACTCTGAGTTGATATCATAATACTTTGAAGAACATATGACTTATGACACTTTATATGAATTTTAAACACTTAAAAATATGTATTCTATAAAGAATATTACTTCTTATCTTCATATGACTTCATATTCAAATAAAATGAACTTTGGTTCTATGTATAACTTCATACTTAGTTAATTATTTGAATTTCTATAGAATGTTAAATGATGATTATAGATTTAATATTTGAATAAGTAAATAATTATGATGATTCTTGGACTATGTTTCATGGATAAAAATATCATAAATTAAATGTGACATAAGAATTGAATTTTAGAAAATTTTATCTTTAAATTGTGAAAAGAGGAAATCATAGAAAGAGAGATTTGAGATACTTTTCAAGTATGAAAAAGACGTGTTTCTTGGATTTATAGTTTTTATACAAAAAATTCAATTATTTTTACGCTATTCTTTAAATATAAAGACATAATTAATCCTTTTGGTGACATTATCTAAGACTAATTTGATAATGATTGGATGAAGATAAGATAAATAAGAAAAGTGTACTATATTAAATAATTTCAAATTAGAATATTTGAAATTTATCATTTGTGATCCAAAAAATGACTCAAATTAGTTTATATAAGAGATATTACTTATTATTTAAAATATAAAATATTGTTGTGATCCTATATTGTTTGATTAAAATAAAACATGTGTTGATTTTGAATGAATAAAGGGGATGTATATGCAAAGCCTCTAAATTATCAAACCTATAAATGAATCTGAATATGAATATGATAAAGCTATGATTAAAGTTCTAAATATTATAAATAATATTTTTATTCAAGTTCTTATTGATATAGAATAATATAATTTGAGCTTCTATATGAATGATATAGATTCAATTTGAATGTATACATTTTTAAAGTGAATCTCTAAAGCTGAAGATGAAGGAGATGAGTTTAAGGGTAATTTTTCATGATTTATCATATAAACATGGAAGATACCAAACAATGGATTTTAGTAGAGATAGTGTTTTGAATATGAATAGAATTATCAAGGAATCATGAAATAAACATCTAGAAGATATTTTAGAACTTGAAAAAACATGAGAAAAAAGGAAGGGGTATTATTATAAATACATAAGAGACAACCATTGAGAGGGGAAATGATTATTTTGATCACGGGTGACACCCGCATATGGAAAATGAGATAAATGGTGATTGGTGATCAAGGGATATGAATTTTATGGGAGAATTTATATATTTTAAATATAGAAAAAAAATTAGAGACCTATATATTAGAATAAAAATATAAAAGTGATAGATTTTATCAAGCTTTGGTTGCCTAGAGTTTTCAATAATAGATAATACATTGGAACTATCAAACGAAAAGAAGAAGAAGATAATTTTGATCATGTTCTGATGAAGTGAATATCATCTAGGTTTTAAACCTAAATAAAGTAGAGGATCCTATAATAACAATTACTGAAAAATCCATAGAGGTAGAAGTTGAGGAAGATTAACCTACTGTGTATATCTCTGTTCATTGAAAGAAAGTATTTTTTATATTTAGGAGCTACTATTTTCAAGAAGATAAGAAAATCTTAGAGAGTTGAGAAGAAAAAATATCAATTTTATCAAATATTTTAAGATAAGTAGAAAATAGAAATTGGTATGAAATTAATTATTCATGAAGAATAGGTGGTTCACAAAGACTATATATTGAGAAAAAAATTATCTATATTGCGGATGTAGTGAAATCCTTGGGTTTATTAGTGATATAATTTAACCTGATATTGAAATACAACACATATATATACATAGTGGGAAACTATGAAACCTATGTGACTCAAGTTATGCAAGGACCATATATTCAAAAACTTTTATTTCACTGTGAAGTTGAGTTTGTAGAAGTTTTATGATAATAAAGAATGCATATGCATAGTGAGACTATGCGAAGATATTAGAAACCCTAAACCATTATAGTCATAGATTTATTAGTGTGTATAATCCATTATTGGGGTGAAAAACTAATCATAATAAGGATTATATTTATAACATTGGGGTTAAATTTATAAAAATACCGCATTCTATATTTACATGATTTACTTCCATTGAACATTGTTTATTTCCGGATGGGTAATATGTAAATAGATTAATTCAAATCCTTATAGGAAACAAAGGTAAAAATTAAATTAGGCTCAATAATTAATGGATAAATTGTAATTTTTTAATAATGGAAAACACTTGATTCACCCCCCTTTTAGGTACCTACAATCAATTATTAGGCTCATTTCAACTGGTATGAAAGAAAATGCTCTCATTAGTTGGATATATGTTTATTTGAACAAGTATTTTTATACGAATTGGTTAAAGTATAGATTTGATTATTTTTAAGAAGATATTTAGAAGGAAGAACATAAATGATAAGTATGAATCACTATTTCAGAAGGGTACTTATGCTGGTAATTATCTTGATAAATCTATTGATTTTATTGCCTTAATAAAAGAAAGTTTGAGATATGAAGATGATGAGTAAAGTGATAAATCACTTCATGGTTTTTATTTTGAATTAAATGGTTATATAAAGAATGTTCTTAAGGATGTTCAATATATATTATATTTTATTAAGAAACTATTTTATGGTAAATCATATCTAGATATTGATGCTTATACCATAAAATACACATTGTATAAATAAGTTGGTTGACACAACACTATCTTAAAATTTGTGAAAGACAAGGGAGAAACAATTTCACTTTGCGATGATCTCTGAATTATTTTCCAAAATAGTTATTAAGAAATATGTTTTTAAAGATACTCTCACTAATGTAATGCATGAATTGAAAAATCCATATAAAGTAATTGTGAATGTCAAGGATGAACAACTAGATATAAAAGTAAAAAAGTGTAAAATATCTTGATAGTTCACTACAATATATAATCAAGAAGAATAAAAACAAATTCAAAATATGAATAGATATTAGGAAGTTATATTTATTTTTTTTGGTAGATAAATATTCCATCAAAATAAAGCATCTAGATCTGGAGGTAAAGTTAAAAAATTTGGAAGTAACACAACGTGAAAATATCTATGATGCAAAGATAAAATATAATAGTTCTTACGTTTCAGATATGCGATTCCCTCAAAAGGGAATCATAATAGTGGTAAAGAGACTTTGGTAACATTTGGAGATGTATCCATATAATTATTTTAGAGAATGGTATCCTAATGTTATGATGAATCTACTTACAAAAAATATGTTTTGATGAATAGTGTAATATTAAAGTCAGAATATTAAGAATTTAGGGGGATTAAAATTTTTCTGAACCCACTAATGTATCATGAGTGTATATGTTCAAGTCTAAGAAAATTATCCCCCAAATTGGAGAAAAAATTTGATATTTTTAATCAAAAAATAGAAAGGTCCAAGATTTAGAGAATTTTACATCTTGCACCGAAAGTGAAAAGGAAAATATTTTGTAGCAAGTGATGGTGCTATTTGAGTTTCTAAATATGGATATAGTCTATTTTCATAATATTTAAACTTATATATGTCATAGAAGGTCGAAAAATTAGAGTAGCTTTTTTGAAAATAAAATAAAACCTACGGGTTTGAAACATTATGCAAAAAAGAAGAAAAATCTATTTTGAAGGAAAAAATTTGATTTTATATAGATTTTTTAGTGAATATTTATAATGAATTATTAAAAACATTGAATAATGTTTGTATATACCAACTAGATACAACTCTTATAAATATTTAAAGAACTTAAAGTAATAGAAAAAGAAAAACTGAAATAAAAGCAAGGTTTCATTGAAGAGAAATAAAGTGAATAAAGATGCTAGGAATATTACTCATAAGAAGACAATGAAGGAAAAGAAATATTTTATACCAGAGAAGAGATTATTATTAAGTTGTGTTATGAAAGGATAGATCATTCTCCATTTGAAAATGTTTATAAAGATCAATGTTCAAGGGTGAAATTTGAGACAAAAAATGGATTCAATCAAAGAAAGGGGAAAAAAATATTGTCATAGTGGAATAAATCAAAAATTAGGAATGTGAGTGGTTTAATAAGAAAGGTAACTCAAAGTTTTATGAAGAAGTGTGTGGAAGGTATAAATATGTTTTTCATAGAGATATCAAATGTATGACATGGTTGTATTGTCAAAAGAACCTGAAAAGTGAAAAAGAGAAAGCATTAATGGCATCAATTTATCAAACTATTGCTGCAAAGAAGAAATACACACAAATAATGGAGGAAGAAAATGAAACTAAATAGTATTTGACAATATTAATTGATCGAATAGAAAAAATAGACAAAAAAATAAATCTGAAAACAATAAGAGTGATCTAGTTACACACGTGAAGAAACACAGTTCATCTAAAAAGAATCTTGAGAAAGAAGAGAATACCATACTACTTAATGATGTTATGGTTTGGAAACCTAAATAAATAACAATCATATAGAACATAATGCACTTTAAAGATTCAAATAAAATTGATGTTAGGATGAAGAAAAGTCTCAACCCAATTGATATAGTTGAAGAGAAATGAAATAATCACTTTATTCCTATTATTGTATGTTTATTATTCTTTAAATATGGAATTGAAGGTAAAGTATAGAAAATAAGAAATAATCAGGGTTGTGATATTTTTATAGTTTGTATAAACAACCATCAAGGATAATATTAACAATTAGTATCATGAATTCTCCTTGCAAAAAACATTTGACTTATTTCAATTGGTATAAAACATTAACTGATATTAATAGCTCTTAGAAAATATGTCTTGAAGAAATAATTTAACATGGTGAAGTGTGAAAATCAATCTTTGAGTGGGAGATAAAAAATAATAGAAATATTTCAAATATTTATTGTGTATTCATAAATTTTTAGTTCTAGAAAAAACAATTAATTTTTGAAGTTTGAGGTATGCTTTTCACTCTCTGAACTCTATTTTCATTTATGATGTATATAATTTAATGGGTGAGTGACTATATAAAAAAATGGGTAAGAAAAAAACATTAACTTGAATGTTTTTAAATGTTTTTTTTAATTTTAGTGTAGTATTATGGAACCATTTAAAAATATGTTGCACAACCCCCAATGTAACGTCTTGAGTTTTTGGAGCAGGTCGAAATCTGGAACCCATTTGAATTTTTGGAGTTTGGTGGTTGGACCCACCATTATATTGATTATCAAAACATAATTATAAGATTTTATTTGACCCAATTCATTTTATTTATACAGTTTTAGATGATCAAAAAGTTCCTAGAGGTTTTGAGTGGGTTCTGGGTATGTCAGAGGCTAGAAACCCAACTTTTACAATGGCACAGACTGAGGTGCACGGTTTAGGAAAATCATGTGGCCTCCTCGGAGTAACTGTAAGTCCATCTAGGTGAACTGTGAATTGTTTTTAAAACCATGAAGGAGGTGGTTCACATCTATATGGGTTACTGTGCATTTTATAGAAGAGGCTCATATACAATTGACACATGGTTTGGAAAAGTGTGTGCAATGTGGTACCTAGAAAATGGGTGTTGCATGGTTGGAACACAGTTAGCCAAACCGTGTGTCCAAAACATGTGATCCATTTAAAAGTGTGAAATAACATTTATACCCTAACCCATTATTTATTTTCCTTATTCTTTATTCTCCATTTCTCACATATAGATGGGGGAACCCTCTTTTTTTCTATATTTGGTATTGAGCTCCAACCTTTATCTGAGATATATTATTGAAGACATTGGGTGTGTTGGAACCGCATCATTAAGGGATTGAATAATATTTATTCTCTTTTTATTTTCACTCTTCATATGGAGTTCTAAATCCATGCGAGCTGATTTACCCTATTTTCAGCATGTTTATCTAAAACGTTGTTTTCTTCCAAACTATTACAAGTTAGAGGCCAATAATTTTCGAGCGAGTGTCTAACAACATTAGGTTGTTGATTATTAGATTTCTATTGGATTTTGATCATTTTCTAGGGGTTTTTCATGATTTCATTGTTGGGTTGTTTGATAGAGACCCTACTAAATTAAATGGTTGTCTTTCTAATTAATTAATTGAAATATAGAATTCCTATGTGAATGTTTTCACCAAAAAACAAATGGAATGAGTTGGTGAGAGGATTAAGACCTTGGTAATATTAGGCTACGGTGTTTAATTTGTTTAAATTAATTTTTTTATATTAAATTCAATGGTTTTGTTGGAATGTGACAGATGCAGACTAAGGATTGAGATGGTATTGACCATCTAAAATGAGGCAACATTAATCATTAGGTTGGGATTTCCCTTGATAATTTGGGAAATGTTGATCACATGTTGGGTAATATGGTCATAAGATTGAGGCAACATGGTCGTCAGGTTATTAGAACAACCCATGTGACATTGGAAGGTGCTGACTATCTGATTGAGCAACATAGTAACAGGGCAATGAGGTGCCGAGTTTATGTGCCTGAGGTACTATGTTGGAAACTTCTGCTCACCATGATTGGTCAATGTTCCGTTGGAGTTATGTACACATAGATAAGACTCAAATGATGAGTTGGTGTTGAACTCTAGTGTGGGTATAGGTCTCCATTAGACGTGTCTTAGGATGGTGTTGACCATCAGTATGGTTGGAGGTGATTTCCATAAAAATCCATGTGTTTGGTGATGATCCATTTATTGATGGTGTTGATAACATCGATTGGGGGCTAAGGCTTTCTATACATTAAGGTCATTGGGCTGAGATTATTTGTGATGATGGACATAACCATTCCTTTGGATGTCACCTGTTGAAATGATGGTGATTATTATTTAGGGGACAAACATTTCCATGCATCAAACATTAGGCTTTGAGCTGATGGGGATTCTATAAGATAAGGTCCTAGGGACCATGTACTTATTTGGGAATACCTTTTGGACATCATATATTATTTTGGACATGAGGTGTCATTTGGCACAAAATTCTGTGTGAAACTATTACAGGTGGAACCCGAGGGTTCACCTGGATTGATTTTCATTAGGGTATTCCTTGGATATTCAACTAAGGATCCTCTCCACTATAGTTATACTGGATTTGGCCAAAGCAGGTGATTGATTCCTTATGGTTGATGAGAATAAGGGAAGTAGGTTATATTATAATATGTGCATGTGTTTCTTTATTTATTTTTAGTATACACCTGCTTAAATCATGTATGTAAGTTAGATGCACATTAGTGGTGTCATATTGAGATTATTATGACTACCTACACAAACCCTTTGGGACACATGTATAATTTATGCTCTTGTGATTAGGAAAGGTTTCAGCACAAGAGCCATACCTTAGTGATCATGTTGTATCATTTTTCATGGTATGGATTGAAAGGAAATTGGGTTCCTATATCAGTTAGAGTTACTTTTTCTATCTTATTTTTTTATCAGAATGCTATATATTTATATATGTGTACAGAGGTCATCCACTTGAAACCCTTTTTATAATATTATCTTGTATTACATGACTTGTATTCATCTTTAGATACAAATGGTATATTTTGATGTTTTATTCTATAAGTTTTTTATTTCGAGTTATTGATTATCACTACTGTTGTCGTTTTATGCTTTCGCTATTCCATGTTATTGCTTTTGCTACAATGGGTTACTAGTCAAGTTATTTATGGTATTTTCTTCCTCTATGTTATACTTATCTATATACAATTATTGTTATCATAACCAAAGGGTATATTCTCCCCAATATAACATATTTACACTCTCACTGCTAGTTGATAGCCTTTGGCGTATGGGGAGGCGTGCTTAAGGCCTAGTGGACCGCTGACCTGAAGAACTGTTCGAGTGGTGTAATGGGTCAGGGTGATAAAAATTGTTTTCTAGGTGTTTATTTTACCTATTTTTTTTCTTAATATTTGGGATATAGTAGACTACATATTCGTATATTATTGGAACTCGATAAAGAGCTCGTTTTTGGGTTCCTGCATCCCCTTTCATGGGGTAGAGACCAAGACTCCAGGGGTGGGAAAATTGAACTTGTACTTTGATCTTTGATAGTTGATATGATTTCCATATTGATTGGAATGATTGGGTGTAATTATTTTTTGTTATGATATGTGACGTTTGTATTAGTATAGAATTGAAGGAGATATAGACCCTTGGCCTGGAATAAAAAGGGTTGTTTTATTATTTTTTCTTGATTGAAACATAAGATGATTGATTATATATGAATGTGATATGATAATTTGTTGGTGGTCATCATTGGGAACCTTGATTGGGATAGGATGGGTTTGGTTTTTTAGAGTGTCAACAAAGGAAACTAAATAGTGTTTTCCTGCTTATCCTTCTTTGGTGGAATTCTACCCAGCCAACTCAGTATGTGGTTCCATTGAGATCTATATGTGATGTGATATATGATATATATATATGGGTTTGGATATAATAGGAGAAAACATGGAAGATGATAGGGGGTGAGCTGTTAAAGTGTCAATAAAGGGAATATTAATAGTGTTTTCCTTCATAGCCTAACCTTAGTGTAATTTTACTCAGCTACCATAGATTGATATGTGATGCTCGAATCTATTATGGGTAAGTGAGGGGCTATGAGTCCATATTCATGTGTGATACCTAGCTCTGATATGGGCAGGTAAGGGTCGAAGAGGCCGGATGTCGCATGACATGCTTGCGATGGGGGAAAGTAAGGGTAGTGAGATTGCACTTACTGTTATTTCTTTCCCTATATATGTTATTATATATATAAGTTATTATGGATGTTTGACCATCATTATAGGTATTCAATGGGTATCCACCTTGACTACTTCTGATGGAGCATCAGGCAGGTGGTGATATGATGCTTCAAGGGCATGCACAGGTTGTGGCCCATGAGGGTTTGGATGAGGCACGAGAGGGTCAGGATGATCTTGATCCCATGGTATAAGCAAAATTAAAGGCTCTAGTGCAGGCAGGTTAACTACCCTATTTTATATATTTTGGGTTGTGGCTAGACAATAATCTTTGAGAGAGCTTGGTCTGGGTTATCCAAGGGTGTGACCAAGGAGCTCAGGGAGTAGAACCTTCTATGGTGTATCTAGCCTGACATCTCTAGTCAAATGACGCACCACTATTTAAGGGTGAGGGTGGACCAAAATTAGTTGAGAACTATATCGAGTATGTTCAGACCATCTTTGAGCAGCTTGAGACACCCATAGGGTGGAGGGTGAATTTGGTGACGTACAAGCTTAGGGGACCAAAAAATCACTTGTGAGAAATACATGTCTAGGTAGGAAAACATGAAGGATTGGATTGGAAGGATTTTGAGGCCAGGTTATTCAAGAACATATTTTCGGAGACACTTAGAGTGGAGAGATCGGGAGTTCTTGAGCATACAGTAGGGAGACATGTCCATCATGGACTATGAATCTACCTTCACAAAGTTGTCTCGTTTTACACCCGGTATGGTGGGTGATGACACTATGAGGGAGAGTCATTTCAAGGATGATTTATGGAACACCCTTCAGGTGTAGTTACACATATTCAGGTTAATATCACTCTTAGAGGTTATGAATCATGAATGGATAGTCATGGGAAATTTGACAGACTGGTCTTATTCAAGCTGGGTGATAGCGTTGGGTTATTTTAGCAGTGATTCATTAGAAAGTAGGAAGAGAGGCCATGAGGAGTCTCAGTTAGGATTTCCAACCAGAGTATCAAGAAGACCACCAAGGAGTGGGTCGTGGATGATGTGATTCTAGTGCTGTCTAAAAGGATATGTGATAATGCAGTGTGATTGAGCACTGAAGGAGTGCCTAGAATGTGGTCAGGTTTGGTTTATTGAGAGGTTCTGTAGAAAGCCCTATAGGTAAGCCAATAGTGAGGGACTTGGGCAGAAATAGGGTTATGAGATCGGACCAAGAGCTATTCTAGGAGCTAGTAGTCGGGATTCAGCTGCATACAGAGGTCATGGCAGATAAAATGGGAATGGGAAGTGGGGTTAATGGTCGGTATTATTTTTATCTCCAAAGGGAGGCTAGGTATCAGGTTGTCAAGCTTCATTCCAAGTTCATGTTCTTGAGTTTCTAGTGTTAGAGAAAGATGGTGAGCCAATGATAGTCAAAGGTATGCTAGGGGTAAGACTAGGGTGTTTTTTATTTTAGCATGGCCCATTTTGTAGCAATGTCTAGTTTTGGGTGCACGAGGGGCATGTGATGTATGTTTTTAGACTAAAAATATATGAGGTCTGAATTATCTTGGATGCATTATATATATATATATATATGAGGTGTGTGTAACCAGAATTATCTATGGGAATCGACGAGATGCATGATTAATTGAGGGGGATTGGAATATTGGAATTGATACAATGTGTGTTTCAAGAGGTGTGTTGGAATATTGAATCAGTGAGATGTGGAATCTATGTGATTTTTGGGGCACCAAGACTTCTTATAAAAATCTGATGAGATTCAAGACCTCATAGGTGATGTGTGTAGCATGATCATGATATAGGAATCTAACGATATGTGGTAATTGATGTGTTGAATATGTGACATTAGTGTGATTTGAGAACCTAATGAGGTGAAGGAGTGAAAATGAATTAGAGGAGGGCTTTTGAGTATGAGGATGGTTGGTGAACCATATGTTTATTTACCTTTTGGGTCAAGAATCGATTGGGGTAGGTAAATCCTAATGAATGGATCCCCTTGAGAGAGTTAACTTGTGGATTGATAACTAGGGTATGTTAGGGTGTTTTAATGATATGTGTATGTTTGGTACCATATATGGGTAATACTTTATAGATCAGAGATAAGATATGTTAAGTTGGGGAGAATATAAAGTCCAAAGTTTTTAGAGCGGGTTCAAATCCTCAACCTATTTGAATGTTTGGAGTTTTTTTGGCAGAATAACACTTTTCTTGATTATCAAAACATAATTACGAGAGTTAACTTAAGGCATTGTATTTAGAAGGGTTGAGATTCTTGAAATTTTCCTTACGGTTTTTAGTGGGTTTCAGGCATGTCAATGTTTGAAAAACCCACTTCTACAAAGGCACATACCTAGGCACATAGTTTAGGAAATTTGTGTGGTCCTCCAGGTGCACTATGAATGGTTTGTAAAATAGTGAAGGATGGGTTGCACAACTATATAGGGAACTATTAAGTTTTTATAAGGGGTTCATGCACAGTTAGCACATGGTTGTCCAAACTGTATGGCCCCATGATTTTTTTGAAATTACCATTCTTCCCTATCCCCTATTTATTTTCATCCTCCTTCCTTATCCTCCATTTCACATGCACAATAGTGAAAACTCTCCTTTTTTTGTGCTCCAACAATTATTTGAGATTTGATCATCAAGACTTTGGGTTTGTTTGAACCACATTGTTAAGGGATGCAATCCTATTAATTCCCTTTTCGTTTGCTCTGACCATATAGAGTGATAAATTCATGTAATATGATTTACCCTATTTTAGGATGTTTTTATAAAAGATAGATTTATTCCAAACCAGAACAATTTAGTGGCCAATAATGGTTGAGTGATCATCTACCAACATGAGGTATGTGATTCTTGTCTTTATCTTTGATTTCACTAATGTTTTGGGGGTTCATTCTTGAGCGTGATGTTGGGGATTCCAAGAGAGACATTATAAAGTTAAATGGTTGTATTTTAATTAATTAATTTATCATATTGGATCCAAATGGGTATTTTGGCACTAGAATACAATTTTTATGATCTGATGAGAGGCTTCAGACCCTAAGAAGAATATTCTATGGTGTTTAGTTGTTTAAATTAAATTATTTATATTAAATGTGATGATTCTTTGGGAATGTGATGGGAGAAAACCACGGATTGAGAAGGAATTGACTATCTAGATTGATGCAATATTGGTCACCAGTTTGGTCTTATCTTGGATACTTTGTGCGAGGTTGATCACTGGTTGGGTGACATGGTCATCAAATTGAGATGATGTGGACTTTTGGATATGGGCATAACCTGTATGATATTGGGTGCTGTTGGATATCAGATTTTAAAACATGGTCATACGAGAATGAGGTCTTGGGATGATATGGATTAGGTGATATGTTGGTGATTTCCACTCACCATGATTGGCCAATATATTGTTGGAGTCATGTTCACAAATACATGACTCAAGTGATGAGGTGGTTTTTATCACATGTGTGGGTAGAGGCCTCCGTTAGATGTAGATTATGATAGTATTGACCATTAGTATGGTTGGAGGTTCTTTCCATAGAAATCCATGTGTATGGTGAGGATCCATCAGTTGATGTCGTTGAGACCATCATTTGGGGGATGAGAATCACTGTGAATTAAGGCCATTAGGCCAGAATTATGTGAGAGGACAGTCATCGATGTTCCTCAGGAAGCTGGCTATTGAGCCAACAATGATTATTATATGTAGGATGGAAATATTTGTGCCTCGGGTTATAGTATTCGAGATGATGGGTATTCTATGAGCTGAGGTCTAAGGGACTGGGTACTTGTTTGTGAATTTCTTTGAGATGTCGAATATTATTTTTGACAGGAGGTTTCAATTGGAATAAGGTTCTAGGTGATTATATTAGAGGTGGAACCCAATGGTTTACATGGACTGATTTTCATCAGGGGATGACTTATTACTTGAGCTAATGATTCTCTCCACTACAATTATACTAGCATAGGAAAATGTAGGTGATTGTTTCCTTGTGGATGTTAAGAACAAGGGAGACATGTTATATTATATGTTGTGCAAGTGCTGCTTTATTTTTTTAATATACACCTACTTATATCATAAATTTATGTTAGAAAATTTTTATTGGAAGACTGTTGAGATTATTATCACACCCTATATGGGCCCTTTGGCATGCACATAGACTTTATGATCTTGTGATAAGATAAGGGTTCAGGCACAAGTGGTAGACCTTAGTGATCATATCATACCGTTTTTCATGGGATAGATGGTAAGGAGATTGGGTTCCTACATCATCTAGAGTTAATTTTTATGTATTCATTTTTTGTTTCAATATTATATATATATATATATACACTGATGTCATCAATGGGAAACCCTTTTTTCTTATTATCATGCATGACCTAACTTTTATGCATGTTTAGCTACAAATTATATCCTATGAAATCATATTTTGTAAATGGGTTATTTTGAGTTTTTTATTATCACTACTATTGTATGTTTATGCTTCCTCTATTTCATGTTATTTCTTTCTCTATAGTGGGTTATTAGTCAATTTATTTATGTTATTTTCTTCACTTGTGTTGTACTTGTCCATAAAAAATTATTAATATCATCACAAGAGGGTATATTCTCTCTACTATCACCTCTTTACACCCTTGATGCTAGTCAGTATCCTTTTCCATATAAGGAGGTTTTCTTAAAGACTATTTTCCATCTAACCGAAAGCATTGTTCATGTGGTGAAATGGGTTAAGGCACTACACACAATGACAATAATTTCTGTTGGTCACATAATGAGTAATGTATATAGACAACTTTGATGATTTAGAAAAATCAATCTTGTTTTCTTCAATGGGTCAGCCCATGTATACTTAGAGATTATGTACGTGGGGATAATTTCTAAGAAACATGAGGTTTTATCCTCTTAAAAAAATATCAAGGTATATTATAATTTTCAATGGGTGAAGAGTTTTTTTATAATTGTGAGATTCTGAAAAAAAATCCCTCCATTTCATTTATGGTTTGAATACATGGGGAAAAGAAAAATTTTCCTTCTTTGTATTTATTATCATTAAGGGGGATAGAAAAAATGAACTTTTAGTGGAATTTTGACATGCATCTCTTATATATATAACTTCAAAGTGTTTACAACAAATCCAATGGGGGATATTGAGGTTACCATTATATTGTGTTAGTATTTTTTGTCAATAAACATGAAAATATATGTGTTGGATAATAATAGAGAAATAAATCTCTTCTATTCAATATGAAAATGGTGAAAGTATTTATGTTAGAAAAGAAGTTTAAAAGAGAGAGATAATTAATTTGAAACCCTATACATCACATGGTTTTTGAACTAATATTCATAGAGATATGACAAGAGTTGAAGGTTGTTATGCACTATCATCCATAGTTATACAATTCCTAAACTGCTAGCTATTGGATACAACTTCCTAAATATGTTATTAAAGAAGTCTAATGGACTTTGAGTGAAATATGGAAGATATGAAGCAATGGATTAACCATCCAAAGATTACTGTTCTTGACTACCATTGAAATTTGTGTTAGAAAACATTTAAATGAAGGTTTTTAGAATATTAAGTTCAAGTTATAATCTATAAGGTTGTAAATCTCATGAAAATACTCTACCTTTAGTATTAATTTTCCACATGAGTTCTTAGAAATTGGGATCCAGGGTTTTAAAAGGTTTTTTTTAATTACCAGTGTATTCCGAAGAGTTTTGAAGAGATTAAAGAGGCCTTGAGATGAATTTAAGTAAATATAGTCGGAATTAAGTGTTGTCTATAAATTTAGTACAACATATATGGATTCAGGCTCAAATATTAAGAATTTAAGTCCATTTTGTAACAATTATAATTTCTAAAGTCTCCATGGACATAATATGACTTTGAGTATATTATATGACTTCCCAAGGATTATAAAATGGAAAATATTATAAGAATTATAGGAAGAGAATATGAATTCATTATGAGTATATGAATTTGAGCTATGATAATGACTTTGATGAGAGTGTATAACTTTGGAGAGGTGTATGAACATGAGTTCCAACATAAATCTTTTAAGGGTTTCAAATGAAACATTTCCTTATGTTAGACTCTGAGTTGATACTATATGAATTTTAGGAGTGCATGACTTTTGGAACATCATATGACTTATAACTTATTAATAAATTGTGATTCTACTAAGCATATTAATTTTTTAATTTGGATGTCTTCAACTTTGTATGAAATGAACTTTAACAATTCATATAAATTCAAACATAGTGAATTTTAATAATTTCTACATAATATAAAATAATGTTTCTTGATTTAATATCTAAATAAGAAATTAACTGGGATAATTCTTGGATTATTTCAAATATATCAAGATATATCATGTTAAATATGATACAAGCATTTCATTTAGAAAAAACTGATCTTCAAACTAATAAAGGTAAAGATAAAATTAAGATATATTTTGAGATACTTTTTATATTTGAAAAAATTGAGTTTACATGATTTAGAATTCTAATGAAAAGGAAATTAGGTGATTCTAATGTTTTATTTCAAGATCAAAACATCTTGAATTATTTTTATTCCATGATCCAAGACTAATTTGAGAAATATTGTACGAGGATAAGAGAAACAAGACCACTGTTCTATATATAATAATTTTAAATGTGAGTATTTGAAATTTCTTGTCTGTGATAAAAATTTATCATAAAATTAGTTTATTAATGTTCTGTTCCTGATTATTTAAGATATCAAAAATGTTTTGTGATCCTAAAAGGTATAAAGAAAATCAAATGTTAGTGGATTTTTCAAAATAAAGGCATCTAAATATGAGAAGACTACAAATTATCAAATCTATAAAAGAATATAAATATGATAATTCTTAAGTTGTTTTAAAATTTATAAATATTAGAATGAATATTTTGATTCAATCTAGTATTGAGATAGAAGAATAAGTAGATAATATTCTATATGAATGTTATAGATTCAAATAGAATTTTTACAGATTTAAAGTGAATGTATCAACCTAAAGATAAAGGAGGTGAGCTTTAAGGTCACTATTATATGATTTATCCCATATCCGTGGAAGATGCTAAGCTGTAAATTGTAGTGGATATTTTTTTAATAATATAGAGGTATTTCTCAAGGAATGATAGAGGAATCGTTTGGAAGATATTTTATATCTATGATAAATTTGAGAAAAAAATATAAAAGGTATTCATAGAAATGTATACGAGATAAACATTTAGACACAAAAGTAATATATTGATTGTGGGAGGAACCCATTTATGAAAAAGGGGTGAAAAGGGTAAAGGACCTCATAGGACATGAATGTAATGAGAGAATTTCTATATTCTAAATATAAAAAAGTCTTTTTTTGTTGAACTACATATAAAAAGAAAATGATGAAAGTGTGAGAGGTGTTCAAATTATGGACTCAAAGATCTCAAGAAGTTAAATAATATATAGGAAATATAAAAGAAAAATAAGAATAAGGGAATAATGATCCTGTATTACTAAAGTGAAGATCATATTGGTATTTAAGCTGATGAAATATGAGGATATTGTGAAATCCATTGTTGTAGAATATTGAGAAGAAGAATATGAGGATAGACCAATGTGTTGTATAAGTATCTATTCATTAGTATTGAGTCATTCATATATCGAGGAGATTATAGATTCAAGAAGGCCATAGGATCTCAGTTTGTTGAGAATCCAAAAAACTGATCTAGTTAAATATCTAAAGTAGAGTGGAAAATGGAGGCTGAGATATAAATAGTTCTTCACGAAGAATTGTTGGAAGTCAAATAATTTTTACTATGTAGATGACGATCTATATTGATGATGTATTTAATTAGTTGTTCTAATATAATATTTGATTTAATGGGAGTTGAAAAGACAACACTTTTATATACATGGTGGGAAGCTATGGGACATATGCAACTCAAGGTATGAAAGGAAAATATAGTGTGCCGGTGTGATTTCAATGTAAAGCTGATCTTATGGAATTCCTATCATAAGTAGGTAAGTGTATGCCCATTGAGACTCTATAGAGGCATGATAATAATCAAAACATTATAGTCAGAGATTTCTTATCGTGTAAAATCCAAGATTGGGGTGAATAACTAATCCCGTCAGGGAGTAGGTGTCCCACATCGGGGCCAGACTATGTAAAAATACATTTTTTCCATATTTACTTCCATAACATAGGATTAACATTTTCTTCTTGTTCGTTTACTTCAATTGTTCTAAGATCTTCTCAATCAAATTAATCTCTTAGTCTTGATTATCTATAATAGAACTATGAAACCCTTGATATAGAATTGGTCATTTTTTATCATGATTTTAATTGATAGAGGAATTATTTATTTGTTGGATGTTTTTAGTGTATACTTACCATAACATCCTTAAATATATCTTTTCATAGTGATATTTCATCTTAAGGTTACATTATTATTTCTAATATATTTAATCATTGATTTTGATATCTAGTATAAACATGGGAAAGAAAACATGATTATTGATTCTATTAGAAGGAATTTCTATCCTCAAAAGGCATAAAAATATCAGGAGGAATAGTGGATGATGGAATTGATGATAAAATTTCATTTAGATGTTATATAAGAGTGAAATGGGAAAAAATTAGTTAATCTTTTTATTATTTAATCTATTATATATTGAGTCAAGGACTATCATATATTTGACTTTGATTATCTAACCATTCAAGAGAATCTTGGTGGAGGGGAAATCTTTGAGGGATGGTATCAAGATTCCAACTCTTTTATCTTTATCCATGGAAGGTTTTTTTGTTTATAATGGTATAAATGAAGCATAAATGATAAAATATATTACATATCTACTAGTAGTGAATCCCAGGGTTATGAAAATTTATTATGATATTCATCACTAACTTTGGTTTCATAGTATAAATTATGAGATATATATTTTTTTGAGATGTTTCAATTTTTTAATGGGTTAAATATGAATAATATTGTCTTATGAGTGATTAATAACCACTTTAGATTCCTATATAAAAATGAGATGAAATGACTATTTATTTTTTTGGAAAGCATGCCAAGTATTGTGAAGGGTCGGGAAACCTTTTAG
This sequence comes from Viscum album, assembly GCA_963277665.1. Lineage (NCBI taxonomy): Eukaryota > Viridiplantae > Streptophyta > Magnoliopsida > Santalales > Viscaceae > Viscum > Viscum album. The sequence continues at coordinate 590,769,179 of OY728142.1, read as the reverse complement.
GTTATTACAGACCACCTTACCAAGATAACTCACTTTTTACCAATTAGAGAAGATTTTTTGGTTTATGATTCGAGAAAATTATAATTCTGCTAAATTTTGAAGAAACATAGAATTATAGATAGTATTATCTTTGATCAAGACTCAAGTATTGTGTCTTAGTTTTTGAAAGGGTTATAGATGGATTTAGGTTCTCTGGTAAAACAAGGTACATATTAGCACCCACAAACCAGTGGATTGCTTGATGGGACCATTTTAATTATTGAACATTTGATTAAGTTTTAAATTTTAGACTTTGGTGGCTCATGGGAATATCATCTATCACTAACATTTATTAGTTATCATATCTCTCTTATATTGGACTAAAATTGGTGTGTCCCTTATGATTAGGTCTAATATAGTCTCGGAATTGGAAATGAAATTGAAATTGATTAGAAAATGATTTATCACTGATTAAATAATAAAAAATTATATAATGTCTATAAAATATGAAATTTATAATTTATGTTTAGAGATAATGTTTTTCATTGAGTCTCAATCAATATGGGCCACTAATTTGTGGGAAAGAAAAGAAATATAAATTTGTGTTTTGTAAAAATTTTATAGATCATTAATAGAATTTGAGAAAGTATTTATCAAATTTCATTACCTCAAAAATATTTTCCATTTATAATATATTCCATGTATCACAACCGAGGGGATACATACTAGATACTATACACATAATTAAATTTTTTGATATCATGTTAGATATAGATACTTCCACCATGGTAAAAACTACATGTTTCATTGAATAAATCGAACAGTTTTTAATGAAAATATTATTCATATAAATAATATCTTATGAAAAAATAAAATATTTTAAGATGAAACACATGAGAAGGTGGATCAGATAATGGTTCAATGGTTGACCTTTTCCCTTAAGAGTATCATTGAATATTTTAATCAACAAAAAAATTAATGGTGGGAAGTTTTTAATTACCCAAAACATACAAGTTAGTAATATATCTTATTTATCTATTCATTAAGTAAAAATATAGTGTTTTTTTAAATTTATGAAGGTTGGAATAATATTAGAACGATTGGGGGAGGACAATGTAGTAGGTGATGGAGTATCATTTGGAAACTAGTATAGGGGTACTAGGTACTTGATGGCATCTTGTGGGATATATGTAATTATATTAGAACCACTAGGTACCCAATGGTATTATACCAGGTACCCAGTGGTATATAGTGTTTTTTTAAATAAAAGGGTTTATTATGCCTTTTATTTTAAAATTGAGTCCTTTGAAACCTTTTTTTTCAGGAATTTTCTCATTCCATCACACTTTCAACCCTTGGGAGATCTTATGCCCTTATCCCTCACATCCCTATGGTTCATCATTTATATTTTGTTTGGATCCCTTCCATGTTATCACATGAACTTTTCCTTTCATGGTTTTAGTTAGTACCTCCACCTTTGAGCTTTTTTTATGTTTTCTTCAAGGCAGCAAGTGTAATCATAATTTATCTCATCTAGGATTTTATGAAACCATATTTTTAGTTTAAGTTATTATTTAAAGTTTTTTAGAAGTAAATAATTATTAAATTGAAGGTAATACACTTGATATATTTTCTTGATTTCACTTATTATATAAATTAGAGGAAAAATACATAGGAATACTATTCTACGTTGTTTTAAATATTTTATTAGAAATATATTATATTCCTCTAGGATGTGAAAGTATCTCTGAAATAAATATTGGTGGGTGACCCCTACTATCTTATATATATTTGTATTTCTTGGGATAGTAACAAGGCTTGGATGAGTGTTCATGATTCCAATTTTTTTAATTAATGTTTTATCAAATTTTATTCAAAAATGAAATGGTTTCTTAGGTTAAAGAGCCCATGATTTTGATATAGTCATACTTTGATTATTTTATAATTCATCATTTTCATAGGATTTATTCATGGAATATTCCTTATGTTCTTTTATATTAATTATTATGTATGTTTTTCCTATTGAATACATTTTTATGGTTCCCATATTATGTTTCAAACATGATTTAATTTTATAAGCACATCCAATATGAACTTGTTAGTTAGTGGTGTTATATAGTTTCATACTAAGTATGGTTTATATATTTATACATATTGTTGATTATTATTAATCATATATAAAGGTGTATATTATTATTATAAATTTTATAACAATATATTGTAGATATTTATGAAAATGTTTTTAAAGATGGGATGGCTTCATGGTTCCCCAAAATATTATACCAATTTAATCTTTCCCTTGGTTCAAGCTGTAACATTTATCTGAATTTGTGTACACCATTCTATTTCCCTTGTGTGAATATTTCACCGTGAAAAATTTATATATATTCTTCATGGATTCTAAGTTAGTATTGATGCATTTGACATAGGTTTTGATGCTCCTGGCATTGTGGGTTATTTTTTATTTCTGTTATTTTTGTTTAACATTATGTATGAATTATATTCATTTTCTTGATGGATTATTCACCCAACTTGTATTAATACTACATGAATGATGATTTATAATAGTCTAGTATTAGTCTGGTGGTGAGATCTTACCGGGTATGAAATACTCACATCCTATACGTTTCTTTCAAGTATGTGTGTAGAACCTTTTAAATATGATATTGGAAGGGTGAGATACTGGAGCATGGGAGTTTATATTATTTGGAGTATGGAGTCTGGTTGGTTCATTTTTGATATTTTTATGGATGATATAGGTTATAACAATGTGGAATTTTCATGGTAGATTTGTGGAAAAGATCTCATACAGATGACTTCTCCATACTAACTTTAGTATCTTTTTAACATCACCTGCGTTATGTATATACATGTAGTGGTATGTTATATATAGATAATGAATTGTATAGGTTATTCAGATTGAATTTATATGGTTTTTAATTTTCATATAGTTTTTAAATTTACAGAACTATCTTGGTACAATTGGTATCGTTGGGGTAAAGGTACACTAGTTATTAGACAAGTTTATGTTTTTCTTTTGTCTTACATTTGAGAAGGTAAAATAGAAGAAAAGTTGAATTTTTGTCTTTTAAAGAAGTATAATAATATCCAATTTAATTATTTTTTATCCCTAAGAATTTACACCAGCCTGTGGTGATCAAGAGGAGAGCCTGATATTCTACGATGAACTAGTTTAGGTACTATTTGGGTATCTAGGTAACAATTGTTACACTGGTTCTATAATACCCTACATTATTAGGTGTTAATAGAATCTTGAAAGGGTTATATTTATGTGGATAAAAACCTTATGATATTGATTTTTTGGTTTTTCATCAGGTGGTTTTTAGTGTCTTCCAGGAGTTTAAACAAAGGTATTGGACATAGTGGGATGAATACAAAATCCTATGAGCGGGAGAGAGATTTTATCAAAAAAGTATAATAATTTGGGTTTAGTGGGATAACAAAGAACTCATAAAACCCATAGTGTTCCCTAATAGGATCTTAGTTTCTTAGGAAATGATGATATACCACCTCACTTTCCCCTAATAATGTATTGGACCACTTATATCCTAGTGGGGATCTATAATAAATCTAGTGGTGAAGCCCAACCCGTAATTAAATTGGGGCCTTTTAGTCTTTCCCATGGAGTTTATTTTAAACCCCCTTTAGGGTTTGGGGTATAAAGAAGAAAGTTGATATATGATCTCCCCCTTTTCTCCTCATTTTTTCACCAACATTCTCTATCAATCTAGGTGGTTTGAGATGTGTTTGGCTCACTAGTTTAGGTATGGATTTTCCTCCTTTCATATCATTTTTTTTATTTTCTTGGCCTATCATTTTATTTTTGATGAACATGATAGTTATTTGAGATATTATTCCATATAATAATAATAATGAAATAACTCTTATATGATGGGTTTATTATATAATGGATAGATGAGACAAATAGATGATGAACAGAAGTTGTTGATCATATTTTATTTTGAAGTATGTTTTTTACTGAGTTTTCATAGTTATTTTTTTTTCAAAATTGTGAAAAATCAAAGTCCAATAAGTCTAATTAATTGTTTTTCTCATATGAGGACCAGAATAATGACATAATGAATTTTTATATTTCTTTTGGTTCCAATGGAATTATACTACTTGGTGTGTTTTTTGGGGATTATATAAATTATGTGAATTTTATGTGGATTGAATGACTTATGAATTATGGAGTATTTTTGATTAAATATGTACTCACCGACATCAATGATGAATAATAAATAAATTAATTAATAATTTTAATGTTGTATAAGGTTTTTAGACTTTATTTATTAGGTATATTGATGGTTGTGTCTTGTGTTAGCTTTATTGATATATATTTTATGCTTTAATGTTATTATTATTATTAATATAACAAATATAAATATTTTTATGAATCCATGAAATGTGATTGGTTTTTTGTTTTGTTAATAATCTCCTAATAATATAAAATCTTGTCTAAATAGTTCATTCAGTGGTTCCTAAGTTGAACGAGTGTCGATAGATCATATTATAGTTCTAATGAGTGGTATCAGATGAGGTTTTGAATAATTTTTATGAAAACACATGGTTTGACCATTAAAATGAAAATTTAAAGGATAAGTGATTTTGAAATTGGATTTTAATGGAATAGATTGTTTAATGTGAATAGTTTAAAATGGCATTTCAAAACAAAGTGATTGGATTTTACAAGTAGAGTTTTTAAAAAGATTTTGGACAAGGGACCTGGGTGTTTAATGATGGATGGATATTATATTTGAATAGTTTATAAAAGTTAGGGTTTAGATATAGGTCTTCAAGAATTTAAAAACAATTTTTTTTGAGAAATATCTTGGGGTGATTAACATTATGTAGTTAGTTATTTATTTTGAAATAATATTTGCTTGATTATTCTCTTGATTGATAGTTTTATTATATGGTTTCTCTTATTATATAATGATGAATTATAATGTATATTACTATATGTTTATTGATAACTTTATAAATTCCCTTTAGATTCATTTTAATGTATCAGACTCTTTATATTATATTAAAAATTGGATATGATTCATGGGGTTTTTGTGGGTTTTTTGGATCGTCACATGTGGGTTTTTATCAAGTTAATGTACTACATTGATAAAGTTTGGGATACATTGTATCGGTTGAGGGTTGGGTGAGGGATTTAAATACAATCCTGATGGGATGTAATTTCTAATTTTTAATTTAGAACTTCTATTATTTCAATATATTTCTATGAATGTTTTAGGAGATAGTACCATAGTGTCATTGAACGTCAGCCATGGATATGATATCAGGATAGAATTATAGTAGGTTTTCATTTTGTTTGGTTGAATTTTTTAGTATAAAGTAGAGTGATTTATCATAAATAATACAAGGAAGGAGTGATTTTATAATGAAACTCCGATATATATATGATCTCTTGGACAAACTCATTAATCATGATACAACCTTGAGGGGTAGGAAATGTCAGAGGACTTCATAGATCATTACGAATCTCAATTATATCATGAATATTTTCATTGTGACATATTACTATCTAATGATAATACCACCATCATCTGTTCACTTCCCCATTGGATACTAGATGTGGTGTGGTGGAGGATTTGGTTGTAAGAGATAAGGATGATACCACTTGTTAATGATACAATACCTACCTTGAAGGAGGTTTAGTTTCTTATAGGTTACACCATAGTAAGATTATAAATATAGAAAACATGAAGATAATTTAAATGAAAATAATTTATGTTAGTTTTAAAGGATCAATATATAACCAATTTTTATACCAATATTTAGTGAGATCTATTCCCAATAAAGACATGTGATATATGGGATAGAGTAGGAGATACTCTACCATTAGTCTGGATAATATCCCTTGCGAGGACTGGTGATGTGAGATTGGGAAGGTAATGAGAGATAGGTTCTATGTTATTTCTTTGGGATGGAACCCATTCATTGTTTACCTATTTTTACCATGATTTTTTGTATAGTTATTTTCTTATTTGTGCCTTTTTTTATTGCCCTTTTTTTAATTTGATGATTTTATCTCAAGGGTTGGGACCTATTTGACTTCCCATGGCTGAGTTTCTTATTATTATAATTATTTTCCATAATATAACATTTTTGGTTATTGGCAGTCCATAAGATGATCAATTGGTTAGGTAAAACTATATTTAGTGAGTGTTATCAAGGATTTGATTCGAGGCCTATAGATGACTATGTTTGGTTCATTGAGAGTGGAATTATGTTATAATTCATTAAGAAATTATGGTATATGTATTTAGTTATAGGAAGGGTGGACATGACCTAGGGTTGATAATACTAGTATATGTACACATGGGTGAGGGTTTCATTTATTCAATGATGTTATTCTTATATAATTTTTTTTAATTATCATTCATGGTATATTTTTCAAAATGGACTATTGACAGTCACTTCAAACATGAACATGCATCCACTTGGTCACAATTACTCAATGAGTTGAGTCTGGGGGATGCTACTTGGTCATTGGATTAACCCCTACTTCTATGTAGGATATTATTTTATATATATACAGTGTATCCGTCATAATTTATTTTAGGTTCATGTATTAGCTTCGATCTACTATATTTCCCTAGGATGAGAAATGTTGTGGAGGTCGATGATTTGATAAAAAACTATATAGTGAGTTGGGTAGGTAGATAATATATTTTATTTTATTATTATACTATATATGTATCAACCGTGGGGATAAATTGTTTAATAATTTATATATTAATTGTGATTTATTCCATAGAAAAATTCACTATATGCTTAAATGAATACTGTTTAAACTATTTTGTTTTGATATATTGGACTATGGGATGCCATTATGGATTTATGTTTTGTTTTCAAAGGTTGGTTTTGTCCAATGCATGGATGGGTAATAATTATTTTTTAGTTAATATAGTAATGAATTCCATATTTGGATTAGGTACTTACCACTAGTCAATAACCCCTAGTGTATGGGGAGGCATGGATGAGGTCATGTGGTGTTTCCCAGATTATTTTTGTGTGGAATGAACACCAGGGGTTGTTAAAAAATAATATTGAAACATTTTTAGTTTGGGATTGAGTTAGTTATATGTAGATATTTATTTTTAGGACATGGAGGGTAGGTTACATGGGTTCCTAGCCAGTATGATTTTAACAAAATGCTAATATTTCAGGGATTTCCTTGGATAGAAGTAGGAACTATTGATATAAGTGAGTCTTTTTCATAGAAATTTATAATATATAATATATGGGTGTTAGTATGATTCATAATTCTAAATTAAGAGTGGGTTAAAACATTATTCACGAATCATGATGGTGGATTATTTAGGGAATTATACAAATTATTTTTGATGATGTTTCTTTATATTAATTTCTTTATATTATTCACGATTAATTAAGGTAAAATAATAATTTATATGATAATTTATCATATAATATATCTATTAAAACTTTGTTAATTTAGAATATAATATTTTCTTATTTAACAGTTATTATTTAGATAATAGAGGTAAATGTATTAACTGTTTTCAAAAATAGGATTTTTCAAAAAGAAAACTTATATGATGACACAGTGAATACTTAAATATATTTTATAATTTTTTTACATGAAAATTGAAATTGGGATTAGTGGTTTTGAAATGAAATATGGATTTTGAGGTAAAAATAGTTTCTAGAAACAAAGTTTTATGATATTGTATAATGTACATAAAATGGTTTGACATGAAATTTTTTTGTGAAAAACATAAGAGATTAAATATTTTAAGATTTATTGGTTTGATAGAAAACCCTTTGGTGTAAAGGGGTGTTCGAACACCAAAGTGAGTTTTTGTGTGTGTAAAGTGATTTAAATAGATTTTTTACTGGGAAACTAGTGTTGTGTAACTCATTTTTATTGATTTTAAATATTGGATTAAAGGTGACCTGCGTATTTCAATTTTTTGGGTTCTAACTAAGGTTCAATGGGTTATGGTTAATATTTGTTCCATAGAAGAACCCAGAGATCATCATAATAATGGTTTAAAGAACTGAGTGTGTTATTTGAGTGAGGATAAAGTATACAGGTATAATAAGTAATATTTTTATAATTTTGACCATATGAGGTGAAATTTGGTATAGGATTCCTATGGTTGGAAAAGATTTTTGGGATTTAGTAGAGAGTCATGATGGGGTTCACTATAAGTCTAATAATTTTATGACCACTAAAATTTTGAGAATGGAGGGTGCATCAATGCTCTATCTAAATTTAATGTTAGTATATGAATATAGAAATGATGAAAGAAATAAAGAGATGTATATGAAGTTCATGCTAAGTATAATCTTAATGATAATCTCTTGAATTTTTCACTATTAGAAAATGAGAACAACTATTTGAAGAAGTATATTAAATTATCTAGTGACAAAGGGAGAATAAGAGAGGAGGGAAAATTCACGAGATAAGTTTTTATTACTATTCTTTGGAGTAAAATGTGGTTTTATACCAATGCATAATATCTTTTAATTATTCTTTTTCCCTTAAAATAATATCAACGTCAAAAACTGACCCATTATGAAACAGAAAACTAAAAAAACTTATCATATGTGAAACATATGTTTTATTACTCACTTATAACATTCTCAAATGTTATATAATGATATAAATTCCTTTATATTAGTATGTTTATCTCATATATGTATAATAAAACATGAATAAAAAATATTTATTTGAAAAAATATTTTACACATATTCAATTATTTAACAATAAATAACCTGTGAATAACTTGAGTAATAAATCCAACTCTTATTTTTCACAGTTTTAATAAAATATAATTGAATATATTTATTCAATTAGCTATGAAAATTCACACCTGGATGTTATGAAACCCACAAATGTGGATCCCACATCATCCTCAACTCTAATTGATTTGAATTGGTGGGTTTTGTAGATTTAATTTGTGCATAATCCTCTAAGAAATTATCTCAACAATATTGATTCTTACTCATAGACCATGATAATTGTCTAAAAACATTTTATAACCCTTAAATAGATAATTATAAGTTATATATATGAAAATATATCCTATTAACACTTACCATGTAATCCAATCTCTTAATTAAGTTATATCTTATAAAGCACGATACTTACTTTATGTCACCCTAATTGGATGTTTTTTATAATTTATTTTATTGTACTTGGTGGGGTTTTTATTCCTATTACATGGACATATATTTAATCATGGAAATTCCACATGAGTCAAAGGAACATAAATATTTGGTTCTTATACATGGAAGTGAAAAATTTTATCTTTACCATTCAATTAATATCAGACCATTAATAATGTGTTTGATGAAAGATACTACACTACAAAAAAAGACTATTATATTTTTAATTATGTTTCAAAGTTCATGATAAATGATACAAATTGATAATGATATCAATTAAAGATACCAAAACAATTGTTCATAGATAAGAATAACTAATGACACCCAAAACACATGGTCCTATTATTGACATGTTAGTCTTCATTATATCCTATACTTGAGATCACTATGTGAGAAATTCATGAGAAGTAGTCTCAATTATTATATTCCACCAACATCTGATAGTCAAATATAATATGTGTCCCATTAGATCAACTAATCTAGACTATAAGGCATATGTTTAAGATTATTGTCCTAGAATCGTGTGGTTATCGTTATAGTTTGGAACTATTATAACCTTTTAATATGAAATTTAATCTATAAACATTAACATATATAGTTTATAATGATGTAAAAATAAAATCATATATTATGAAATACTTGAATACTTCTATATATATTAATGACATGGTAATTGAAAAGTATATATTTCAGCTGGGTCCAGGGAACCCACTCTCACAACACATCCATTTACACTAGATCCATTTTCTTACCACTATCAATGTACTAAGTCTCACATGAGATCCATGATTCTACTATGATATGGATTTATTTAGTGGAGTTTCTATTTTATCATATATGGATACTCTAATAACCATGACTTTAACTATTTTAGTAAAATTCATAAAGAGATGGAACTTTTTAAGTATGTGATTTTACCTTTGGTGTGACATGAGATCCATGAAAAGTACTACTACTATAATATCATCATTATATATTGTCATAGGGTCTGAAATTATAGGCACAATGATAATATCTAATAAAAATATTCATATATAATTTTTTTTACTTATCTATATCAAAATCTATAATATACTTAGATTCTTCTATACAATCAGATCCCATGATTTTCTTTGAGTTTCTCTACCACATTGTACCACATTTTTGGAAAAAAAATTATTGTGATTTAAGTTTTCCATTATTTTTCAAGAAACATGAATCAAAATATCCCCTCGAAAATAGATTCTCATCTCCTTGATAAACTAGGTGTAACACCCCATGCTTCCACAGTATGTTTCCCTTTGAATAATGCGATAGATTGAATTGTACGCAACTTCGAGATTCTAACACACCGCGACCAATCAAACTAGCCGTTATGAATAGTAATACCCACCTTTTGAAATTTTATAAATTTTATTTTTCAAAATGGAAATGATTTTTGAATTTGGAATATTGAAATTATCTTTGGGTGAATTTTAGGTATTTTTCTGAAAACATTAAATTTTTGATGAATAGTGAAAAACACTACGTTATTGGTTAAAACTGACTTTTTATTTAAATAATTAGTTATTTTATTAAAAATTATTTTAGGTCAAAATAGATACATAATACATATATAATTTAAACTTAATTACTTAGAGTCATTTTATAATAAGTTTAGATATATAAAATTTTATCCTTTTTACCGTCTTTTAGACACCTCCTAGAAGCATTTGCAATTTTGCAAAAAACTTAATTTTACTACTTCTGTGAGTTAAATTTAAAAAATCTGAGGGACCATTTTAATATTTTTAAGTAAAATTTGGTTCAATATGATGAAAATAATTTTTTGTGAATAGTAACTTTTGACTTTTATTTACCACTGTTAAAAGTAAATAGGGTAATTAAGGGTAAAAATGATATCATAATTACCTTAACACGTGTCCTAATTCTATTGGACGAGTGTAACATGAATAGAAACAACATTAGGAATAAAATATGATCCCCTTTGGTCCACTGGGATTAGATTTGGAAATTTATTATTATTTTATGTAATGAAGAGTTTAAGGAGTTAAATTCAAAGTTTAATAACTAAACCATTTTTAATATAGGGTTACACACAATATAAATTCGACTGTAAATATGAATTATAAATCTAAAAATATTTTCAAAATAATGGTATTTTATTTATAATTTCTTGATATAACACCCCAAGCTTTCACGGTACGCTTCTCTTTGAATAATACAGTAGCGTGTGTTGTACGCAACTTCGAGTTCTAACACACACCACAACCAATCAAAATAGCCGTTTTGAATAGTAATACCCACTTTCTGAAATTTTATACGTTTTATCTTTCAAAATGGAATTCATTTTTGGATTTGGAATATCAAAATTAGCTTATGGTGAAATTTTGGTATTTTTCTGGAAACTTTCAATTTTTGATGAATAGTGAAAGTCACTAAATTTTAATTAAAAACAACATTTTAATAGAAATAATTAATAGTGATAAGTTATAAATTTGAGTGGTTTTAAAGTATATTTAGAATATATTTTTACCATTTAATACAATGTTGGTCATTGGACGTAATTTCAAATTTTAACCGGACATAAACAAGTGTCAATCTTTTGATAGTAATTATTTCTTAAAAACACGCTTTTTGTTTTGACAGCAGGAATTAATTTTAAATTAATTTCTGTGACTTCTATGTTTTGAATTTAGAAAAATATATTAAATATATGGAATCATGAGGTCCAAATTTTGTAAATATGTAACATTTATTTTTAGACATTTTGAATAATTATTTCGGTAAATATTTTATTTACCACGGGTAAAGGGTAAATTCGGTAAATAAGGGTAAAATATAATATTATAATAATAATAAATTACCCTAAAACGTGTCCTAAACCAATTGGTTGACACTTTTACGACCATGGACATCTTTGGGTCGATTTTGGGACACCATGGATCTACTTGTAAGTGATAATGACACTTTATATTAATTAAGTTAAAGTAAATTCAAAAATGACATAAACATATATCTTTTAGAATTTTTTTTTGATAGTGTTATATATGTTATATTTTCAACTATAAATATTGATTAGAAAGATAAAACAATTTTATACATAATGGTATTTTAGTTATAATTTTTAGACATTAAATAATTAAATTTATTTATGACACAATAATGATGCACTATTTTCCTTATTAATGAAAGAATCAAATAATTTTTATTATAAATGTTAAAATAAATATACTTTGAATGTTTTGATGATATACAAAAATTTTGTTTCTTAATATTACATGTTATTATTTCTTAAATGAATTTTATTTGAATTAATAAAGTTTTTAAGACTTTAACAAAAATTAATTATTAAATAGTGTCAAAATTGACATAAAAGAGTTTTTAAAACAAATATTATATTATTAATTGATATTTTATTCATAAAAATATAAGGTTCAGCCAAAGGATTTATATCATGATAGGTGTATCATTAATGGACCACTTGGGGGTCTCTTGGATGTTTATAGTATGTTTATTAACTATATAATAAAAAATACAATGAGACATGGTAAGTGTCAAACTAATTAACTAAGAGTTAAAATTAGAAGATAAGGTTAATAAAGTGACCCAAACCTGTCTAAAACCTATTGGTTGAGTTTTTTTAGACCTATACCGACATTATATTTTGAATAATCCACTTTGGAGCCATTAGAAACTGAATATGAATTTATTATAAATTAATACTTTAAGTTTTTCTTAAAGATCCCCTCCCCCCTTATAAAAGGACACCACTTATAACCAATTATTCATACCTTAAAAGACATTTGGTTCGGAAAACCTCTATCCAAATACCCTCTCAACTATCCTCCCTTAATCCTAGAGGCCTTAATTTAGTCATAAATCCAACCTAAGGATCCCTTTTGATCAAACCAAAAGGACGAACCTGAAAAAGAGATAATGTTTTCACCACCCTTTTTCAAGTTCCTTTCTTCTTCAAATTCTTCTTTCTTTGTTATTTCCATTATAAAATAATAAATCCAGTATCTTCTCTATACTGTGATGTTATTATAAATATGGTACAACCATATTCAGTATTCTATCCATTTTTTTAATGACATGTCATCTTACATGCATACGTACGGCCTACCGTCTCCACGTCGTGGTGTAATTGTTAGTCAATACATTATTATTTGGATGGATATAATAATGATGTGTAATTTATGTAAATAATAAATATAACATGATAATGATTCTTTATATATGATATACCATCCAATTATATATTATTTTAATATCAAAAGAAAGATATTGTCCCTCGTGCATACGTACGGACTATCGTCACCACAAACACGATGAGATTCATTCCCCATCGTATCCATTCAAGTATAATTCTAATTTGATGATCAAAAATAATGTTTGAGGACTTGATATCATTCTGGATATTAATAAGATACATCCTATCCATAACAAACATGGCTTATGTAACAAAACATATAAAATAAAACGAGTAAGTTAACACCCGAAAGGACGATAATACTAAGATATTATTAACAAAGAAATGTCAAAAGATCATATATGATATCATATTAATGAATATGATTATCATATAATTTAATAAAAATAATTTCACCATTATATAAGAGGTTAAAGTATCCTCAACCAAGGAAAATTACAAGGTAAGGTTTTATTTCACAATCTCTTCATTATCCGAGGTTGTTTATATGTAATTATCTACTGGGACCTCTTTATCATCCACATCCATGTTTCTTAAAAATGTATTTCAAAACATCCTTAATATTTTATATACTATGGGTTAAAGTCATTTATACCCTTGTTGACTTTATATAAGATGTTTATAATGGAATCATTCCTTCATTTTCCAAACAAGGTCCTTTTTAACCTTTTCTACAAAATTAAGGTAAGAATATCCTTTTTGACTTATATGGTGGGTGAAACTATTTTCTACCATTATGAACTCATCGAAGCTTCCCTTACAATATTATAAGAATATTTCAATGTAAATGTTTTATTTTATAATTATGTGACTCTTAAATGATTTCAAAATAGAAAGAGATATTTATCTAAAAAGGGTTTTGATTTCATCTATGTTAACATCCTTTGATGGATTTTAAGTTTATTTGAAGTTGATTTATTATGATACAAAACTTCCATATTGTATTGAAGTTTTTGTGATATGTTTGAATGTGGATGTTATATTTTTATAGCATTCATGATTTATGGTTAAAGTATTGACATTTTGTATACTAGTTTTAATACGAATGTTTATGATATGTTTAAACCTTTTCGTATGAGGAATGTATTAGACTTAGTAAGTGGTGGGTGGAGCCTATTATAGCTCCTCGATGCATCGGTAGGTCTCATGTGACAACTAAATGTTGAATTGGCCGAGGCCCTTCCCCAATTTTATTTATGGTTTTGTCCTAGGCCTTAATCATTTTTAGACATCATGGCTAAGGCCTTGACAAAATGATTCAGAATGTTCGGCATTATAAATTCCCTCATTATGGAAATAATATTGATGGTACATGTGGTCATTCAACTAGTAGAATACCCATGATTATGTTTTATTATGGAATTATTTACTCAGCTCATATTCTTTCCATAAAATTATTCTTGTTTATTATTGGTAAAAGAATGTGGTTTCAATTATTTACCATGCTTAATATTTATGTCATTTTCCGCTGTATTAATTACCCTTACTAAGCGTTGAACTCAACCCTTTCTTATGTTTCATTTTCCCAAGATATGGAGAATTTAGTTACGAGTGACCTGCAGGCAAAATATATGAGGCTTGGATGTTTCTAATGAAATATATTTTTGTTGTATTTATCTTCAAGCTGTAAATTTGAACTTATATATGAATCTTGTTTCCAATAATACTAAACTGATCGGTCTTTCGAGACATGGTTTCCTTGTGATCATTCCAATGTTTTGTAATAATGAACTGACTCCGGGTAACTAGGGTCGGGGTGTTATAGTTGGTATCAGAGGAAGTTTAGTACAAAACTTGGAAACAAGATTTAGATAAACTATGATTAGATCACATAGACCTAAGATGGACATTGAAGATTAGTATAGAAGAACTTCCTAGAATTTTGGTATTGTAGAAATTTTATGAGTTTTCCGAGAAATACATCCCTGTCTATATACGAGTAGGTAGAGGCGGCTCTGGCATAGATGTACCTAGGTGTAAAACCCGAAAACACCTCTTTGGGCTAGACTCGAACAGGAACTGGTGCACGACAATGGGCCTTGCTGCACTCTTGGTTACGACACTCCCGGGGGATATGCTTAGGATAATTCTCATTTTCTTTAGAAACCATTATGAAGGGTTTGTGAGTATATAATTACTCAAAGAAAACATTTTTATGATTATGGATTATATCCATAAACTGTTCAATTTATGTTAAGTGTTTTGCATGTTTGGATTTATGTGTTGTGATTCATAAACTAATCTAGTTTATGCCATTGTTTAGAAAAGGCTCCTAGTGGAAGGAATGGAAACCATATCAATACACGCACTCCATATAGGGATTTCCCTCTGGATGAAGATAATTATAATGGAGGTAGTGATGCAACTGGTGCTGATCAGCTAATCACCATACTGGGATAACTCACCCAGGTTATGGATAATAAACTTACCCGTATGGAGCACCCTGATCCACAGCGTGGAGGATCAATGATATATTGCTTCCTGAGGCAAAAACCACCAACATTCAATGGGAGTACAAATCCACTATATGCTAAGCAATGGATAAATTCATTATAGAAAATATTCCATGCCTTGGGGAGTAGTGAAAGGGAAAATGTTATCATGGCAGTTTACCGCCTCACTGGAGATGCTAATCAATGGTGGTCATTGATTCAAAACACAAAGGAAGATGATGAAGTTTCAAATATGGAATGAAGGGATTTCAAAGATATTTTCTTATAAAAATACTTTTCTCGTGACCATAGAGCATATATGGAAAGGCAATTTTTGAGTCTGAGGAAAAATGAGGATGAGAATATTGTAAACTATGAGGCTAACTTTACAAGGTTAGCAAGGCATGCTTCAGATTATATATGTAACCCAAGAAGTATGATTGATCATTTCTTTGATGGGTTAAAACCATTTCTCCATCGAGCCACTACGGGAAAAACCGATTATTGTGACGGGGTATTTGCGATGGGATTTATTCTCGTCACAAAAAATCCGTCGAAAAGAGTATTTGCGGCGGGAATATATTCCCGTCGCAAATGGTCAGTTATTTGCGACGGGAATATAGGACCCGTCGCAATAGATATGGCGCGGTTTGCATGCTAAAACGCGGGAAGCCTATTTACGACGGTCACCTTCTACCCGTCGCAACTACCCGGAGGCAGTAAATACTATTTGCGACTGATAAATTGTCCCGTCACAAAAAAATATTCAGCAGGTGTTATTTACGATGGGGATCGTCGGTAATACCGGTGTCGGTAAATTTGATTTTGCGACGGGGATATCTGCATATCGATAATGGTTTGTCGGCATGCAGCTATTTGCGACGGGCCCGTTGCAAAAACACTTTTAACCGCTGCCCGTAATGAATTCGGGCGAAGGTATTTTTGACGGGGCCCATTGCCAATACCAGCAGCGGTAAATAGGAATTTGCGACGGGGATATCCGCCCGTCGCTAATAATATGTCGACAAGAAGCTATTTGTGATGGGCCCGTCGCAAAAAACCTTTAAACTGCTGCCCATAATTAATACGGGCGAAGGTATTTGTGACGGTATCCCATCGCAAATAAGACCGCTTCAAATCATCTAACCTAAATATACCCCACCCATTTTTTATCCAAATAATTCAGATCTCTCTTTCTTTCTCTCTTTAACTTCCATTTCTAAGTAGAAAATTTCTTTTGTTTTAATTTTTTCTTACGAGAATAGGTGAAAAGGAGTTAGAAGGCGTTAATTTCTTCAAAATATCGAAGGTATTTATATTTTTTTATTTTTTAAATTATTTTTAATTGTTAAATTATTTTTAATTGTTAATTTTATTTTTAATTGTTAATTTTAATTTGTTAATAGAATGTTTAGTATCTATATATAGTATAATTAGATTAAGTGGTTGTACCAAATAATCCTTGTCTGGATACGAACAAGTAGAGGCAGCTCTGGCACAGATGTACCTAGGAGTGAAAACTCTAACAAGGTGTTTCGAGCTTGACTTGGGGTAACCTGGTACATGACAACGTGCCTTGATGCACTCTTGGTTTGACACTCCCGGAGGATGTTTTGGTAATAATTAGAAATAATTATATTTAATTAGAAATAATTAAAAATAGTTATATTTAATTAGAAATAATTATATTTAATTAGAAATAATTATATTTAATTAGAAGTAGTTATCAAATTAATTAGAAATAATTAAAATAATTATCAAATAATTATGAAATAATTAGATTTAATTAAAATAATTATCAAATAATTAGGAAATAATCAGATTTAATTGATTAGAAATAATTAGAATAATAAAAATAATTAGAAGGAATTAAAATAATTAGAAACAGTTAAAATAATTAGGAATAATTAAAATAATTAGGATGAATTAAAATAATTAGAAACAATTAAAATAATTAGGAAACAATTAAAATAATTAGGAAAAAATTAAAATAACTAAGAAACAATTAAAATAATTAGGAAACAATGAAAATAATTAGAAAACAATGAAAATAATTAGGAAACAATGAAAATAATTAGGAGACAATTAAAACAATTAGGAAACAATTAAAATAATTAGGAAACAATTAAAATAATTAGGAAACAATTAAAATAATTAGAAAACAATTAAAAATAATTAAGAAACAATTAAAAATAAAATAATTAAAAAACAATTAAAAATAAAATAATTAGGAAACAATTAAAAATAAAATAATTATGAAATAATTAAAAATAATTAGGAAAAAATTAAAAATAATTAGGAAACAATTTAAAATAATTAGGAAACAATTAAAAATAATGAGGAAACAATTAAAAATAATTAGGAAACAATTAAAAATAATTAGGAAACAATTAAAAATAATTCGGAAACAATTAAAAAATAATTATGAAATAATTAAAAATAATTAGGAAACAATTAAAAATAATTAAGAAACAATTAAAAATAATTAGGAATTAATTAAAATTAATTAGGAAACAATTAAAAATAATTAGGAAACAATTAAAAATAATTAGGAAACAATTAAAAATAATTTGGAAACAATAATAAATAATTAGGAAACAATTAAAAACAATTATGATAATTAAAAACTACAATTTGGATAATTAGCAAGCGTGATTGACTACTCATCTACCTCAGTTTTCTTTTCATTTGTGAGTTGAGGGTTGACAGGAAACTTCTACCTCCACATGTAATATTTTCTTTTACTATCAAAATTATAAACCTCATCGCTAGTATAGAGGGGAGGATGTTTATAATTTTGAAAGTAAAAGCAAATATTACATGTGGAGGCAGAAGTTTCCTGTCAACCTCAACACACAAATAAAAAGAAAATTGAGGTAGATGAGCGGTCAATCATGTTTGTTTTTCTATTCAATGATTGATTTACCACCAAAACTATATGTATATCTTCACATTAATAATTAGTAACATAATTAGTAATATAATTAGTAACATAAATAGTAACATAATATAAAATATAATATTACTCTAATATTAATAATTAAATAATACTAATAATATAATTATTTTATTATTATTTGTTTAATATTTATAAAAAAATATTAATATTATTAAAATTATAAAAAATTTATAAAATATTACAATTATCAATATTTTCAACAAGTTTTTCTCTATTCTTAACATGTTCAAATCTTAAAGGGTCTCCAATTTTCAGGTCATGCCCAATAAAAAGTTTGCGTCAATCGTGTCCAATGTAAACTCTATAATTGTCCTTGCTTGGTTGATCACCTCGCAAGTAGAATTGCAATAGGAAAATACAAGTCATGTATTTCTCATATATAAGAATCATATCACATGACTGTTTACATAGACCATTCCTTCTTGAAAAATTCAGGGAAAGATACTGAAGTTCTCTTAAGTTTTCGAAGAAGAATGATCTATGCAAAGGGTCATGCAGAATGATTCTTAAAGACGAGAACGACATTACTTGTGTCATCCTATTGCAACACTACTTGCAGGGTGATCAACCATGTATGGAAAATTATAGAGTTTACATTAGACATGGATAATGCAAACTTTTTATTGGGCATGACCTGAAAATTGACGACCGTTTAAGATTTGAACATGTTAAGAATAGAGAAAAATTTGTTAGAAATATTGAGATTTGTAATAATTAGTAATAATTAATAATAATTAGTAATAATTAGTAATAATTAATCAAAAATAAAGTAAATTCGAGTACATGGTTATAAATTGGAACAATTTCAATCGGATTGGCGGATACCTTTTGTTCAATGTCTCATATCTTTGCTACTTTCTCCCACTGAAATCAGTATGAAAAATGTGATGTAACGTATGTCATAGAATGTTTTTCATACTGATTTGAGTCGGGAAAAAGTTAAAAAGAAATGATCCATCAGACATAAGAGGCTCTTTTACCTGAAGACTCATCTCCTTGCAAGGAGATGAGTCATCAGGAAAAAGAGTTGCCGCCAATCCACTGGAAACAAATAAGAATAAATAGTAATATAATCTACACAATGATGATTACAAAATATTATTTCATTATTCAAGCATATTTCATTTTCCAAGTATTTCTAAGTATTTCTAAATTAATAATAATTAGTGGGGATGATTACAAACTAACTGTGTCACCTATAATTATTGGTAATTAGTATGAAATAACTGTAATTATGTATCTTCTCTTTTTAGGATATTGTTTTTTTATATCAATTTATTTAACAAAATTAATGGTTTTAAATTTTTTAGAAACATATATATGAATTTGGAACAAGGAAGTCGACATCAATCATTATTAGATGATCGCGTTTGGATAAATTAGTGCAGAAATCCAAACGGTTCTAGTTTAAATCTTGTATATGTTCATGGTTTTGAAGCTTTCTTATCATTTGCATCATCAAACCCAGAATTTGTTTTAGAAAGGAAAATTATGTATCCTTGTAAAAAATGTGCTCTGAGAACGTTTGAAACATTTGACATCGTTGGGAAACATCTCTTGCGTTATGGTTTTGAATCAGATTATATTTTTTGGTATCAACACGTTGAATGCAGTTCCAGAGAAGATACTAATAATTTGATTCCAGATCCATCATGGTTTCAGAATTTAGTACATGATGTTGCAGGGTCATCCATTCAACAAACTGAAATCGAGGATGATGTTAATTTACCTCCCAAGTTGGCACCATCTGAATTTGCTGAGTTGTTCAGGTCTGTTGTGGATCCATTATATCTTGGTTTCAAGATAAGCAAATTATAAGTAGTTGAAATATTTATGGCTATTAAATCAGATAATGGAATGTCAAATAACTATTTTGATTAGATATTTTCTTTGGTTAAAGCACTGTTACCTAAAGGAAATGTGCTGCCTACTAATTATTATGAGAGTAAGAGATTGGTTCGTAATATGGGCCTTAGTTATCAGAAGATCCATGCATGTTCAAATGATTGCATCTTATATTCTGGTAAAAATGTGTCGTTGGATAGTTTTCCCACATGTGGACAATCGAGGTATAAAGAAGCTCAATCAGGGAAGTCTGGATTGATTCCTGTAAAACAGTTGAGATATTTTCTGCTTACACCCAGGTTGCAACATTTATTTATGTCTCAGAACACAGCGACAATGATGTCATGGCACAAAACCAATATTTCAGATGGTAAAAGCTTGATTCATCCATCTTATGGTTATTCATGGAAACATTGTGATCAAGTGCATCCGTCTTTTTCTTTAGAATCCCGTAACGTACGATTGGGTCTTTCTAATGACGATTTTTGTTCATTTGGATCTTTTGGTAGTCAGTATTCCTATTGGTCTGTCTTTATAACTCCGTACAATTTACCTACATGAATTTTGATGAAGGAGCCTTATATCTTTTTTACATTATTAATCCCAGGACATTCGAAAAATAATATTGATGTTTATTTGAAACCATTGATTGATGAGTTAAATTTATTGTGGAGTCATGGTGTTGGTACATATGATGCTGCTACGAAACAGAATTTTGTAATGAAAGCTACTTTGATGTGGACAATTAGTGACTTCTCGGCATATGGCATGTTATCTGGCTGGAGTACACATGGTCCAAAATCATGTCCTTACTGTATGGGAGACAACAAAGCATTTATGCTTGTGAATGGAAAAGAACCTTTCTATTTTGACTGTCATCGCAGATTTCTTCCAATAGATCATCCTTTTCGGAGGAATAAATCTCATTTCAAAAAAGGCATAATTGAAAGAGATGAACCTCCAAAAATGATCTCAAGTACAAAGTTACAATCAGTTGTATTTTCATTACCTTCCATCACTTTTGTACCGACAAAAAACCAACAGAAAATTCATGGCTTTGGGAAAGAACACAATTGGACAAAACGTAGCATTTTTTGGAATCTTTTATATTGGTCTGATTTGTTGGTCCGACACATGTTGAATGTCATGCATATTGAGAAGAACTGTTTTGATAATTTTTTTCATACATTTTTGGATACACCGGGTAAAACCAAAGATAATGTAAAGGCATGATTAGATTTTTCCCAAATTTGCAGGCGACCAGAACTTGAATTGTTTGAAAATGTCAGATCATAGAGATTAATGAAGACAAAAGCAGCTTATACACTGACCAAAGAGAGTCTCTTATTATTTTGTCAGTGGATTATAGATTTGAGACTGCAGATGGCTATGCTTCCAACTTGGGAAGATGTGTTAAAAATGGTCATATTACCGGATTAAAAAGTCATGATTGTCATGTTATAATGGAAAGAATTATGCTTATTGGATTAAGAGGTTTTTTGAATTATAATATTTGGGATTCGATAACAGATATATCATATTTTTTCTGAGACATGTGTGCGGCGACAACAGACTACGATTCAGTAAGCAAACTGGAAGAAGCTGTTGTTGTAATTATATGCAAACTGGAAAAAATCATTCCACCAGCTTTCTTTGACTCAATGGAACATTTGATATTACATTTTCCACATGATGAAAAATGTGGAGGTCTGGTTCAGTTTCGATGGATATACCCATTTGAGAGATGCATGTAGAAATTGAAGAAAAAAGTATGTAACAAAGCATCAGTTGAAAGCTCAATTGCTGAAGCTTATTTGCAAGAGGAAATTGCTTTATTCTAATCTCATTATTTTGAATCTGGATATCCCTCAAAATTTAACCGCATGGGCCAGAACAAGGGGAATGTTGATGATGATATGAACAATCAATTATCAGTTTTCAATCAGCCTGAACATGGCTTTGGTGGATTTCATGATAGATGGCTTTCAAATGATGAACATCATAGAGCTCATACATATGTTCTACTCAACTGTGAAGAAATTTCACAAATTTTACATTGAGTTCTCCTATCCCTTATTCTATTGATTCTGTTATAGTAAATTAATCATATTTTATTTGTAGGTTATATGATGATCATATCAAGAAACAATTTCCACAAATTACAGCAGCTGTCTTAGAAGAACGTCGGCAAAAAAAATTTGCCGACTCGTTTCAAAAACTGGTAACATACATTCTTTTTTGGTTTTACATATAAAATCAATTTATTACTTGTAATAGTGATAACTTTTTTATAGATATTCAGGTATTTGTACATGCTGATAAGATTGATAGTCGATTGAGTATATTGAGTATCCCACCATCCAAAATGGTTAAATCTTATAATACATATGTGGTGAATGGTTATCGCGTTCATACACTTGAATATAGGGAATCAAAGAAAATAATGAATAGTGGTGTTTGTTTGAAGGGATCACATCATAGAGATATTGAAGTTAACTTTTACGGCATGCTTGAAGAAATTATTGAACTGTGTTATTTGGGATAGAATTATGTAACAATGTTTAAATGTCGATGGCTGGATACTGAGAGAGGCTTGCATATTAATCTAACTCATGGAATTGTTGATATTAAACATAAAATTATTCTTGCAGTAAATGAACCATTTTTATTGGCTCATCAGGCACATCAAATTTATTATGAAAAATACTGTGCTACTACAAAAGAGTTGGATTATTGGTGGAGTATAATAAAAGTTAAATCTTGAGAAAATCAGTTTACTCAAACTGAATGTGGTTCCACTGAAGTGAAAGGAAATGAAAATTTTCAGGACACTCCTCAAAACACATCTTTTTCTCAAAGAGACATGAATATCGAGGATGACACCCCACAGTTAAGGGTCGATGGTGAAGATGTTATCAATGATGTTACAACTGAATTTGAAATGACAAGAGATGATGAAAGTGAAACTAATATGAAAATTGATGATGTTGATGAGGAAGATGAAGACATTGAAATTAAAAACTATGAAGATGATGATTAAGATGAACATTGACACAGTAAAATGATGGTTAGAATCATAAAAAATATATATCTATATATAATAGTTATTTTCAATTGTTTTCTAATAACAATAATTTCATGTTTCAGATGGACTCAGAAACGAATCGTTAGTTGCTGGAGGCTGACCTACCTATGGATGATGAGGTTCTTGAGTCATCTGACCCTCAGGCTATTAGCACTATAGGGAGCACTTGGATGGGGGAGTGGCCTTTCCAGACTGATGATTCCAGATCCTATCCCTGAGCGACGTCCACCTCTTGGATTCGATGCACACATGCGGTGGTATGGTAACCTGTGTATTTTAGTTATCTTTCATTATAATTTATTTATATTCTAATTGTTTGATTATTTGTTCTTTTTCCACAGTTTTAAGCATATAGCTATTGGACATGGGAGCACTATCTTGCAAAATTATTTTTCTTAGCCCTGGCTCACATGGGATCAGATTCCCGCTGATGTGCAGGCCGCCATGTTCGATCATTGGATGGTACATAATTAAATATTATTTATATTGAAATTTAATTCAGTAATAACTTTATATTAGGTTTTATGGTATCCCATTGACGAGATCATGCATGCCACTATCCACGCGGCATGGGTGGTGTCTATGCGTGACCGTTTCCGTTAGTTTTTGCATAATTTGAGAAAGGCAGCTGTGAGGAAATCCGGAGTGACAAAATTTGATTAGTCCTATAGAGCCCACCGACCAGAGTACATTTAATCTCACGTTTGGGATGGATTATGTACACACTGGTTGGGTGGTAGGTTTCAGAGGAGATCTGCATTGGGTCGACAGAATCGGGGGAGACAAGAGGTGACGCATCGAGCCGGTAGTCGTACATTTAGTGCGCATAGAGAGCGTCTGGTAAGTACTTTTTTTAAATATTTTATACAAATTTAAATATAAATAGTTTATTTTATATTCATATAGGAAGGCGAGCATCCCGGTATTACGACGTACGGTGTTTATCGGAGGATGTACACTGATCTGGCTACTGGAGAGATTAGAGGTGACCGCCAGCGTCGGATTGTGGTCAGTATTATTTTATTTTCAGTTAGAAAATTAAATGCATATAATCTTTTCATTATTTTAATTTCTAATTGAAACTTAAGGAGTCATATGAGGCCGCGACCTCTCAGACACAGGCTGAGAGTCAAGACGAGACAGGTGATCAGACTAGTGCCCACTATTTTGATGAAACGACATGGATGCAGGCGACCCAGTATGGCTTTGAAAAGGGCCGAGTAGTTGGTATAAACTCTCATTTGACTCCTACAGCTTATTATGGTACTGATGTGATGTCAGCTCCTGGCTCGAGAGGAGCTCATGGAGAGACATCATCTTCTGCTTCACACTATCAGGAGAAGCTGCGTGCTCAGAGTGAGCTTATAGAGGATTTACATCAGGGACAGGAGCAGATGCGTCAGCAGCATGATGAGGAGATGCGTCGATGGCAGGAGCAGATGTGTCAGCAGCATGATGAGGAGACACGTCGATATGAGGAGCAACATTAGGAGAAGATGGAGTACATGCGTCGTCTGACTCATAGTTTAGGGATGGAGTTTCCTCCACCACCTCCTCCAGGTCCTCCAGATTATCCACCCCCAGTGATTTTTTTACATGTAATAAACATTTGAGTTCTTAGTTTATTGTCATATTAACTATTTACAATTCTTATTTCATATTGGTACAAATATTTCATGATTTAATTTTTTTTTATTTTTTTAATATTTTATTACTTTTTAGAATAATTTTTAATGTCTGTTTATTTTAGTAATATTACTTTTAATATTTTTTATTTATCGTTAATATTGAGAAGTTTATAATTTTATAATTTTATTAATATTAATATTATTAATATTATTTTTTCATAAATATGTCAGTTTATTTTAATAATAATAATAATATATTAATTTTTTAAATTATTAATATTAGTATTATTATTATATAATATTATATTATTTATATTCATATTATTATTATTTTTTGATATTAATATTTCATAATTATATTATATATATTTTTTATTATTAAATTATAATAATATAATTTCTTTATATTATTATTAATAATATTATTATTATATAAATAATTTAATAATAATAATATTATATTAATTTTTTATATTATTAATATTAGTATTATTATATAATATAATATTATTTATATTCATATTATTATTATTTTATATTAATATTTCATAATTATATTTTTTATATTTTTTATTTATATTATAATAATAGAATTTTTTTATATTAATAATAATATTATTATTTTTTATAATATTATATGATTTTTATTAATTATTTTCTTTTATTTTAATTTTTTTAGTATTCGCGATGGGAGTATTTGCGACGGGGTGTCCCGTCGTAAAATATTTTTTTACTGTCCCATTTGCGACGGGAAGAATACACGTCGTAAAAACTATTTCTACAATGGTCCGTCACAAATACCTACGTCGCAAATACCTTTTTTATATATAAATGAAAAACAATTTGCGACGGGGAAAAAATACCGTCGCAAATACTATTTTTTGCGACGGGACCGCCGTAAAAACAACTATTTACGACGCCATTTTTTGTAATTGCTGATTTGCGACGGAGCCCCGTCGCAAAAGGTATTTTGTGACGGGAGCCCGTCGCAAATCACCCATCGCAGATATTCCGTTTTCCTGTAGTGAGTATTAGTATCACAATCCTTCTCATCATACGAAGATATTGTCTCATGTGCTATCAAGACAGAAAAGGAATTCTTTAAGTCTTATAACTTTAAATCAAAGTAAAGAGAAGAAGAGATCTGCTAAACACTCTGGGAAAGGAAATAAGGAAACATGGATAAAGTGAAGAATTGAATTTCCACCCTGTGATAATTGCGGAGGTAAGCACCCTGGTGCCTGTCTAAAATGAAAAGGAGTATGCTACAAATGTGGATATAAGGGTCATCTATCGAGTGATTATAAAGGAAAGAAAGATGCTACCAATGTTCAATGCTACAGTTGAAGAGAGATGGAAAATTATGCAAATGAATGTCCTAAGCGTTAGGGAAACTTACCTCAGAAAAGGCCAAGTGGTCAAGGCCAAGCTTATGAAATCACTATTGCTGAGGCCGAAGCCCCGAAACATGTGGTGGCAGGTAATATAATGGTTTCCTTAATTTTAGAAAATGATTTATTTGATTCTGGATAATTTCATTGTTTCGTATCTTCCCAGTTTTCTATGAAAATTAGATATTTCCAATTTTATTTGACAAGGGAGTTGTCAGTTAAAACTCCTAAGGGAAATATCATTGCTATAAAATTCTGTGGATTCGTTCCCAATAGGGAATATAAATGTTCTTTATCTACCGATCTCATCATCATACCCATGATTGAATTCGATACAATCCTTAGTATGGATTGGCTTTCAGACCATGATGTGAGGATTTATTGTAATAAGAAGGAGGTTACGATTTTTGATGATGATGATAAGGAACACCTTATCTTTAGAGAAGAATCATCACCACCTAATTCTTATCTAGATCCACCCCCAGTAGCTCAACTAAATTCAATTATTGAAGAGGAAGAGAATGAAATGACTATGGGTGAGGAAAGGAATGTTCAAATAGAAGATGTACCTATTGTGAGAGAATATGTTTATGCGTTTCCAGATGATTTACCTGGACGTCCTCCAGAACAAGAAATTGAGTTTTCCATTGATTTAATTCCGGGTTCAAGGCCTATATCGAAGACCCCTTATAGAATGACCACTATGGAATTAGTTGGACAAAAGAAACAAATAGAGGAACTGAGTAATAAGGGATTTATTCACCCTAGTGTTTCTCCATGGGGAGCCCCTGTCCTTTTTGTTAAAATGGAATATGAATATACGAGGTTATGCATTGACTATAGGGAAATCAATGCTATAAAAATAAAAAACAAGTATCCCCTACCTTTAATTGATGATTTATTTGACCAACTACATGGAGGTCAATACTTTTCAAAGATTTTCCTTCGATATGGATACCATCAGTTGTGTGTGAAGAAGGAAGACATTTCGAAGATAGCATTTCGAACTAGGTATGGGCATTACGAGTTTACTGTAATGCCTTTTGGATTGAATAATGCACCCTCTTTATTCATGGATCTGATGAACAAAGTTTTCAAGAAATATCTTGATGAATTTGTAGCGGTATTTATTGATGATATCTTGGTATAATCCAAAAGCTACAATGATCATGAAAATCACTTGTACAGTATCCTGAAGACTCTGAGAAGACATGAATTATATGGGAAGTTTAGCAAGTGTGAATTCTGGCTTCAGGAGATTTATTTTCTAGGCCATATTGTCTCTAAGGATGGAATTTCCGTTGATCCTTCTAAGACCAAGGAAATCCAAGAATGGACAGCACCGACACGTATAACTGAGGTACGCATTTTTATTGGTTTAGTAGGTTATTATCGATGTTTCATCCATAATTTTTCCCGATTGGCTAACCCATTAACAAAGCTCACACATAAAGGGGTTAAATTTGTTTGGACAAAAGAGTGTGCAGAATGTTTTGAAGAACTGAATAGAATATTAGTCAATGCTTCTATATTTACTGTACCGTTGGGGAATGATGAGTTCGTTATTTATAGTGATGCATCTAATAAAGGACTTGGTTGTGTCCTTATACAGAATAATAGAGTTATTTCCTATGCATCACGACAGCTGAAAATTGATGAGAAAAACTATCCTACTCATGATCTAAAGTTAGCTGCTATAATATTTACTTTGAAGATATGGAGACATTATCTCTATGGTGAAAAGTGTGATATTTATAATGATTACAAGAGTTTGAAGTATATTTTCTCACAGAAAGAACTCAACATGAAGAAAAGGAGATGGCTTGAACTACTCAAGGATTATGATTGCACGATAAACTACCACCCGGGGAAGGAAAATAAGGTGGAAAATGCTTTAAGTAGAAAGGATCATGGAGTTTTGAACAAGATGAGAGTTGAAAAGGATCCTATATACATGGATCTAGTAAATATAGATATGGGAATCACCATGGAAGGTGAAACATCAAAGCTTTTTCAAATGGTTCTTAAACCATATTTACTAGAAAATATAAAGAGTTCTCAGACCGATGATAAAGTGTTTCAAAAGAAGATTAAAGCTCTAAATGATGGGAGATTGAGTGACTTTTTCTATGAAGATGGAATTTTGAAATTTGGTAAAAGACTTTGTGTTCCCGATATACCTGATCTAAAAAAAGAATTGTTGGATGATGCTCACAGTTACAATTTATCTATACACCCTGGGAGCACCGAAATGTATATAGATTTAAAGGAACATTTTTGTGGGACAACATGAAGAGGGAGATTTCTGATTTTATGTCAAGATGTATGGTTTTTCAACAAGTGAAAGCTGGAGGGCAATAGTCTAGTTGTGTATTGAAACCTCTTCCCATACCTGAGTGGAAATGGGATAATATAATGATGGACATTGTCATGGGACTACCAAATAATCCTAGAAGGAACGATGAAATATGGGTCATTATTGATTGTCTTACCAAGTCAGCACATTTTTTTGCTATAAGGGAAGATTTAACACTTGAACGTCTAGAAAGACTATATATTAATGAAGTTGTGAGGCTTTATGGAGTACCCCTATCAATTTTTTTGGATCGTGATCCCCATTTTACATCAAGATTATAGAAAAGTCTTCAGAAAGCCTGGGATACTGAACTCCGTTTGAGCACTTCCTACCACCCCCAAACTGGTGGGCAATCATAACGGACTATTCAAACCTATAAAGACATGCTGGGATCTTTCTCACATGACATTTAGGGTGTGTGATATCAATATTTACCTCTGGTGGAATTTTCCTATAACAACATCTTCCATTCAAGTATTCAGATGGAACCATATTAAGTTTTATACAGAAAGAGATGTCGCACACCAACCTGTTGGGATGACGTTGGTGAGAGAAAACTCGTAGGCCTAGAAATGGTGGAGGAAACGATGGAAAAGGGGAAGGTAATCCGAAACCTCATCAAAGCAGCTCAATGTAGGTAGAAGAGCTATGCCGATAACCGAATGATGTTTTTGAAATTTCAGGTAGGTGATCATGTTTTCTTGAAGGTATCTCCATGGAAGGGAGTTATATGTTTCGGTAAGAGAGGTAAATTGAGTCCCATGTACATCGGACCTTTCAAAATTCTAGAACGAATTGGGGCTGTAGCTTACCGTTTGTCAATGCCGCCATGTTTCTCCAAAGATCACGATGTGTTCCACGTATCACTGTTAAGAAAATACATGCCTGACCCAACTCATGTAATCACTTATCAGGAAGTAGAACTAGAACCCGATCTATCTTATAGCAAAGAGCCTGTCAGGATTCTTGATACAAGAGAACAAGTTCTGAGAAACCGGACGACTCGTCTGGTAAAAATTCTATGGAGAAACCATAAGATGGAAGAGGTAACGTGGGAACCTGAGGAACTTATGATGAAGAATCTCCCGAGTCTTTTCATGCATTAGTATTCTATAAATTTGGAGGCGAAATTATTTAAAGGAGGGGAGAATATAACACACCAAGCTTCCACGGTATGCTTCTCTTTGAATAATACAGTAGTGTGTGTTGTACACAACTTCAAGTTCTAACACACACTACAACCAACCAAACTAGCCATTATGAATATTAATACCCACTTTTTGAAATTTTATACATTTTATATTTCAAAATGGACATCATTTTTGGATTCATAATATCGAAATTAGCTTAGGGTTAATTTTTGGTATTTTTTTGAAAACATTCAAATTTTGATGAATATTGAAAATCACTAAATTTTAATTAAAAACAACTTTTTTAATCAAAACAATTAATAGTAATAAATTATGTATTTGAGTGGGTTTAAAGTATATTTAGAATATATTTTAACCATTTAATACAATGTTGGTCATTGTACGTAATTTCACATTTAAACCAGACATAAACAAGTGTCAATCTTTTGATAGTTATAATTTCTTAAAAACATTCTTTTTTGTTTTGACAGCGGGAATCAATTTTAAATTAGTTTCTGCC
The DNA here is from genome assembly GCA_963277665.1 of Viscum album. NCBI lineage: Eukaryota > Viridiplantae > Streptophyta > Magnoliopsida > Santalales > Viscaceae > Viscum > Viscum album. Next base: position 590,738,487 of record OY728142.1, on the reverse strand, counting down.
ACTTCTGTGTTTTGAATTTAGAAAAATGGATTCCATGTTTATAATCAGGAGGTCCAAATTGTGTAAATAGGTAACTTTTATTTTTGGACATTTTGAATAATTACTTCGGTAAATATTTTATTTACCATGGTTAAAGGGTAAATCCGGTAAATAAGGGAAAACCACAATATTATAATAAAAATAAATTACCCTAAAATGTGTCCTACACCTATTTGTTGATAAATGTCTGACCATGGGCATATTTGGGTCGATTTTGGGACCCCATTGATCCACTTGTATGTGATAATGACACTTTTATTAATTAAGTTAAAGTAAATTCAAAAATGACATAAGCATATATCTTTTAGCAAAACAATTTTTTGCATAGGGTTATATATGTTATATTTTAGACTATAAATATTATTTATAAATCTAAAACTATTTCCTACACAAATTTATTTTATTTATAATATTTATACATTTAATAATTAAATTTATTTATGACACAATAATGATGCAGTATTTTCTTTACTAATGAAAGAATCAAATAATTGGTATTATAAATGTTAAAATAAATATAATTTGAAAGTTTTTATGACATACAAGATTTTTATTGGTTAATATTACATGTTAGTATTTCTTAAATTAATTTTATTTGAATTAATAAAGCTTTTAAGTCTTTAACATAAATTAATTATTAAATAGTGTCAAAATTGACATAAAAGAGTTTTTAAAACAAATATTATAATATTAATTGATATTATATTCCTAAAAATCTATGGTTCGGCCAAAGGAATTATATCATGATATTTGAGTCATTAATGGACCACTTGGGGGTCTCTTTTATGTTTATAATAAGTTTATTTACTATATAATATAAAAATAAAAAGAGACATGGTAAGTGTCAAACTAATTAACTAAGTGTTAAAACTATAAAATATGGTAAATAAAGTAACACAAACCTGTCTAAAACCTATTGGTTTAGTTTTTTTATACCTATAACCACTTTATATTTTGAATAATACACTTTGGAGCCATTTGAAACCGAATATGAATTTATTATAAATTAATATTTTATGTTTTTCCTAAAGAGCCCCTCCTCCCCCTTATAAAAGGACACCACTTCTATCCAATTATTAATACCTTAAATGCCTTTTGGTTCGGACAAACTCTGCCCAAATACCCTCTCAAATGTTATCCCTTAATTATAGAGGCCTTTATTTAGGCATAAATCCAACCTATGGATCCCTTTTGATCAAATCAAAAGGAAGAACCCGACGAAGATGTAATGTTTTCACCACCATTTTCAAGTTCCTTTCTTCTTCAAGTTCTTCCTTCTTTGTTATTTCCATTCTAAAATAATTACTCCAGTATCTTATATATACTGTGATGTTATTATAAATATGGTACAACCAAATTCTTTATTCTATCCATCCTTTAAATGACATGTCACCATACATGTATACGTACGGCCAACCGTCACCACGTCGTGGTGTAATTGTTATTCAATACATTATTATTTAGATGGGTATAATAATGATGTGTAATTCATTTAAATAATAAATATAACATGATAATGATTCTGTATATATGATATACCATCCAATTATATATTATTTTAATATCAAAAGAATGATATTGTCGCTCGTGCGTACGTACGGACTACCATCTCCACGAACGCGATGAGATTCATTCCCCATCGTATCCATTCAAGTATAATTCTCCTTTGAGGATTAAAATTAATATTTATGGACTTTATATAATTATGGATATGAATAATATACAACCTATCCATAAGAAACATGGATTGTGTAACAAAACATATAAAAAAATGAGTAACTTAACACCCGAAATGACGATAATACTAAGATATTATTAACAAAGCAATGTTAAAAGACCATATATGATATCATATTAATGTATATGATTCTTGTATAATTTAATAAAAATTATTTAACCATTATACAGGAATTTAACCTACCCTCAACCAAGAAAAAGTACAAGGTAAGGTTTAATTTCACAATCTCTTCATTATCTGAGGTTATTTATATGTAATTATCTACTAGGACCTCATTATCATCCACATCCATGTTTCTTAAAAATTTATTTCAAAAAATTATTACTATTTTATATACTATGGGTTAAATTCATTTATACCCTTTTTGACTTTCTATAAGATGTTTATAAATGAATCTTTCCGTCATTTTCCAAACCAGGTCCTTTTTAACATTTTCTACAAAATTAATGTAAGAATGTCCTTTTTAACTTATATGGCGCGTGCGGCTATTTTCTACCGTTATGAACTCGTTAGAGATTCCCTTACAATCTTCTAAGAATATTTTCAAAGTAAATGTTTTATTTTATAATTATGTGACTCTTAAATGATTTCAAAATAGAAAGAGATATTTCTCTAAAAAGGGGTTTGATTTCATCTATGTCAACATCCTTTGATGGATTTTAAGTTTATTTTATGTTGATTTATTATGATACAAAACTTCCATATTGTATTGAAGGTTTTGTGATATGTTTGACTGTAGATGTTCTATTTTTATACCTTTCATGATTTATGGTTAAAGTATTGACATTTCGTGTGCTAGATTTAATACGAATGTTTATGATATGTTTAAAACTTTTCATATGAGGAATGTATTGGACTTAGTAAGTGACGGGTGGAGCTTGATATAGCTCCTCGATGCATCGGTAGGTCTCATGAGAGAACTAGATGTGTAATTGGCCGAGGACCTTTCCCAATTTGATTTATGGTTTTGGATGAGGCCTTGACAAAATGTTTCAGAATGTCTGGCATTATACATTCCCTCATTATGGAAATAATATTGATGGTACATGTGGTCATTCTACTAGTAGAATACCCATGATTATGTTTTATTATGGCATTATTTACTCATCTCATATTCATTCCATAAAATTATTCTTGTTTATTATTGATAAAGGCATGTGGTTTCAATTATTTACCATGCTTAATATTTATGTCATTTTCCATTGTATTACTTACCCTTAATGAGCATTTGAGATCACCCCTTTCTTATGTTTCATTTTCCCAGGATATGATGAAGTTAGTTATTAGTAACCTGTAGGAATAATCTAGGAGTCTTGGATGTTTCTAATGAAATATATTTGTGTCGTATTTCGGTTCAAGCTGTAAAGTTGAACTTAATTATGAATCTTGGTTCCAATAATACTAAACTGATCAGTCTTTCGAGACATGGTTTCTTTATGATCATGACAATGTTATGTAATAATTCACCGACTCTGGGTAACTAGGGTCGGGGCGTTACATTTGAAATTAAATAATTTAATTTATTTATGACACAATGATGGTGTAGTAATTACCTAATTAATGAAATATTAAAATAATTGATATTATAAATATCCAAATAAATGTAATTTGATACTTTTGAAAAATTAAACTAAATTTATAGGTTAATATGACATGTTAGGGTTGTTTAAATAATTTTTTTCTAAATAATCATTCTTTTATGATTTTCATAAAAACCAAATACAAAATAGTGTCAAAATTGACATAATTGTGTTTTTAAAACAAATACTATATTATTAATTGATATATTATTCCTAAAAATCTAGGTTTTGTCCAAAATAAATAGATAAGGTTATATATATTAATAATGAACCGCTTGGGTTTCTCTTGTCTTGTTACAGTAATTTTATTAACAATATAATATAAAATTACAAAGAGACATGGTAAATGTCAAACTATTTATCTTAGAGTTAAATCTAAAAGATAAGGTTAATATGATGACCTAAACAAGTCTAAAACCTACTAGTTGAGATGTTTTCAACCCATAACCACCTTATCCTAGAAATAATTCATTTTGGATCCATTAGAAACTGAAAATTATTTTATTATAAAATAATATTTCAAGCTTTTCCTAAAGTGGCCCCCACCTCTCTTATAAAAGGGCACTTCCCCTTATCTTAATTTCACACCTCCAAAGCCATTTGTATCGGCCAACCCCAGCCAAAATATCCTTCCAACATTACTCCCTTAATCCTAGAGGAATTCCTTTGGTCTGAAAGCCAACATAAGATGCCCTTTTGATTAAATGAAAAGGAAGAACCCGAAGAAGAGGTAATTATTTCATCACCTCTTTCAAGTTCTTTTCTTCTTCCACTTCCTCTTTCTTTGTTGTTTCCATACTAAAATAATAACTCCAGTATCTTATATATACTGTGATGTTATTATAAAAATGGTACAACCATATTAATTATTCTATCCATCCTATAAATGACAAAGTCACCATACATGCGTACGTACGGATTACCATCTCCACGTCATGGTGTAGTTTGTTATTCAAACACTTAATTATTTGGATGGGTATAATAATGACTTTAATTAATTTAAATAATAAATATAACATGTTAATTATTATTTATATATGACATACCATCCAATTACATATGATTTCTCTATCAATATAATGATATTGTCGCTCGTGTGTACGTACGGATTACCGTCTCCACGAACGAAATGAGATTATTTATGCATCGTAATCATTCAAGAATAATTTTCATTTTATGAAAAAAATAATGTTTATGAACATAATATAATTATTTATATGAATCAAATACATCTTATCCATAACAAACAAGGCCTACGTAACCAGGAATATAAATGAAAACGAATCAGTTTACACCGAAAACGATGACACTACTGAAATATTATGAACAGAGAAATATTAGAGGATAATATATGATACCGTATTTATATATATAGTTATTGTATAATTTAATAAGAATTTTATAACTATTATACAAGAGGTTAAAATACCATCAACTAAAGAAAAGAACAAGGTAAGGGTTAATTTCACAATCCTTTTATTATTCGAGGTTGTTTTTACATATGTATCTACTGGGACCTCTTTATCATCCACATCTATGATTTCTTAAAAATGTATTTTAAAACATTTTCAATATTTGTTAGAAAATGTGTTAAAGTCATTTATACCCTTATTTGACCTTTTATGTTTTGAAAGGAATCTTTCTGTCATTTTCCAAACACGGTACTTTATGACATTTTTGAAAAAATTAAGGTGAGAATGTCTTTTTTTAACTTATACAGCGGGTGCGGATATTTTCCACCATCATAACATTGTAGAAGCTTCCCATACAAGATTATAATAATATTTTCAAAATAATTTTTTTCTTTTATAATTATATGAGTCTTAAATGATTTCAAAATAGAAAGAGATATTTCTCTGAAATTTTTTTGATTTCATCTATGTCAACATCCTTTGATGGATTTTAAGCTTGTTTGAAGTTTATTTATCATGATAAAAATCTTCCATATTGTATTGAAGTTTTTGTGATATGTTTGATTGTGGATGTTTTATTTTTACACCATTCATGGTTTATGGATAAAGTATTGAAATTTCGTAGGCTATTTTTAATACGAATGTTTATGTTATGATTAAACCTCTTCATATGAGGAATGCATTGGACTTAGTAAGTGACGGGTAGAGCCCGCTATAGCTCCTCAATGCAACATTAGGTATCATGGGAAAAACTAGTGTCTTATCACAATTCCTTGAAAAAAATATTATTTGGAGTCTTGGCACAAGGCCTTGACTATGTGGTTATGAAGTCTGGCATTATGCATTCCATCATTATGAAAGTGGCTATTCATACTGCTTGTGATTATTCGACTAGTAGAATATCCAAGTGAATAATTAAATGGAATTATTTGATTTTATCATTTCCATATTATGCTGAAGTTTATGTTTAAAAGTATTTTGTTTTAGACTTATATATTTCCTTAAATGTTTATTCTTATTTATGACAGTTTCCACTATATTGTTATCCTTACTGGGTATCTGAGCTCACCCATTTCATTGTTTTATTTTTCACAAGATGTGAAGAATTATTTTATGGTTGACCTGTAGGGATAGGTTAAGGATATAAGTGTGCTCAAAAGTGGACAAAATGTTGTTGATGTTTTTATTTCAGGATGTAATGTAAAACTTATGAATGTATCTAGTACTTCAAAGGCTACTAAACTGATTGGTCTTTTGGGACATGATTCCTTGTATCATGCCAATGTTATGTAATAATGCACTAACTCTAGGTAACTGGGGTCGGAGCGTTATAGTTGGCATTAAAGGAAGTTTAGTACAAACCTTGAAAAACTAGATTTAGAAAGACAAAGATCAGAGAACACTACCCTAAGATAGACTTTGAGGATTAGTATAAAAGAACTTCCTAGAATTTTGGTAATGTAGAGATTTTGTGAGTTTTCCAAGAAGTAGATCCCTATTTGGATACGAGCAGGTAGAGGTGAATCTGAGATAGATGTACCTAGATGTAAAACCCGAAAACACTGCTTTGAGCTAGACTGAAACAGGAATGGGTGCATGAAAACGGGCCTTTCTACACTCTTGGTTATGACACTCCCAGGGGATATGCATAGGATAATTCTCATTTTCATTATAAACCATTATGAAGGGTTTATGAGTATATAATTACTAATGGAAAACATTTTTATGATTATGGAATCTATCAAAAAGAATTCAATTTATGTTAAGTGTTTTACAATTTTGGAATTATATATTGTGATTCATAAACTAATCTAGTGTATGCCATTTTTTAGAAATGACACCTAGTGGAAGGAATGAAAACCATATCAATTCACGTAATCCATTTAGGTATTTCACTCCTACTCAAGATAATTATAGTGGAGCTAGTGATGTAATTGGTCCTGATATGCTTATCACCATACAGGGACAACTACCTCAGGTTATAATTAATAACCTTACCTGTATGGAGCACCCTGATCCACAACACAAAGGATTAATGTTAGACCGTTTCATGAGGAAAAAACCACCAAAATTAAATGGGATTACAAATCCATTAGTATCTAAGAAATGGACAAGTTCCATAAAGAAAACATTTCATGTTTTGGGGAGTAGCAAAAGGGAAAAGGCTGTCATGGTAGTTTATCACCTCATGAGAGATGCAGATCAGTGGTGGTCATTGATTCAAAACACAAAGGAAGACGATGAAGTATAAAATATGTAATGGGGGGAGTTTAAAGAGATTTTATTAGAAAAGTACTTTCCTCATGACCATCGAGTGGATATGGAAAGAAATATTTTGAATCTAAGACAATAGGAGGATGAGAATGTCACAAAGTATGAGGCTAACATTACAAGGTAAGAAAGGCATGAAGCAGATTATATAGATAACCCAAAGAGTACGATTGATAGATTATTTGATGGGTTAAAACCATTTCTCCATCGAGCATTAGTCTCACAATCCTTCTCATCTTACGAATATATAGTCTAATGTGATATCAAGATAGAAAAGTAATTTTCTATGTCTTATGAATTTGAAGAAAAGAAAGAGAAAAAGAGATCTGATAAACACTCTAGAAATGGAAATAAGGGGAAGAAGGGAAAAGTTGAATATCCATCCTATAGTAAATGTGGGAAGAAACACCCCAGTACTTGCCTGAAGAGAATGGGATTCCATTACAAGTGTGGTGAAAAAGGCAACCAAACTCTTGATTGCAAGTGGAAGAAAGAGGTTGTCAGTGTTGAATTCTGAAATTATATAGAAAAGGTGCATTATGAAATTGAATGTCTTAAGATCCAAGGGAACTTACCTTAGAAAAGGCTAAGGGAGCAAGGCCAAGCTTATGCGATCACTACTGCTAATGTTGAAGATCCGAAAGATGTGGTGGCAGGTAATTTAATTATTTCCCCACGTTTAGACAATGATTTTTTTGATTTTGGATCATTGCATTGTTTCATATCTTCCCAATTTTCTTTGAAAATTAGATATTTTAAATTTGATTTAAAAAGGGATTTGTCAGTCAAAACTCCTAAGGTAATGATCATTTCAACAAAGTTTTGTGAATTAATTCCCATTAGGGAATATAAATGTTCATTATTTTCTGATCTCATCATCATACCCATGATTAAATTTTACATAATACTTGGAATGGATTTTATTTCTGACCATGATGCGATAATTTATTGTAAGAAGAAGAAGGTTACAATTTTCAATGATGATAAAGAGTACCTTATCTTTAGAGTAGAACGGTCACCACCTGATTCTTATCTAGATCCACCCCCAGTATCTCTACTGAATTCAATTATTGGGGAGGAATAGAATGAAATAACTGTGGGTGAGGAAAATAAGGTCTGAATAGAGGGCGTACCTATTGTGCAAGAATATGTTGGTGTATTTCTAGAGGATTTACCTGAACATCCTCCAGAACGAGAAATTGAATTTTCTATTGGTTTAATTCATGGATCAAGGACCATATCGAAGACACATTATAGAATGGCCACTATGGAATTAGTGTAACTAAATAAAAAACTAGAGGAATTGAGTAATAAGGGATTTATTCTCCCTAGTGTTTCTCCATGGGGAGCCCCTGTTCTTTTTGTTACGAAGAAGGATGGATCTATGAGGTTGTGTGTTGAATACAGGGAGTTCAATGCTATAACAATAAAGAAAAAGTATCCCCTACCTCACATTAATGATTTATTCAACCAACTTCATGGATATCAAAAGTTTTCAAAGATTAACCTTCGATCTAAATATCATCAAATGTGTGTGAAGAAGGAAGACATTCCGAAGATAGAATTTCATACTAGGTACGCACATTACGAGTTTATAGTAATGCCTTTTGGGATGACTAATGAACCCTATATTTTCATGGATCTAATGAATAGATATTTCTAATAATATCTTGATGACTTTTTAGTATTATTTATTGATGATATCTTGGTATACTCCAAACGCTACAAAGATCCTGAAAATAACTTGTGCATTATCTTAAAGACTCTTAGATGAAATGAATTATATGGGAAGTTTAGAAAGTGTGAATTCTAGATTCAAGAGATTTCTTTTCTTGGACATATTGTCTCTAAGGATATAATCTCTGTTGATCCTTTTAAGAGAAAGGAAATCCAATATTGGCCAACACCGATGAGTATAACTTAGGTACACAGTTTTATTGGTTTAGTAGGTTATTATCGAGGTCTCATCCATAATTTTTCATGGTTGGCTAACCCATTGACCAATATTACACAAAAATGGGTTAAATTTGTTTTGAAAAAAGAGTGTGAATAATGATTTGTAGAACAGAAGAGAAGATTAGTCAATGATCCCATCTTGACTCTACTAACGGGGAATAATGGGTTTGTTATTTATAGTGATTCTTCAAAGAAAGGACTTTGTTGTGTCCTTTTGAAGAATGATTGAGTTATTGACTATGCATCACGATAGCTAAAAATTGATGAACAAAAAAATCCCACTCATGATACTGAGTTAGCAGCTATAATATTTTCTCTAAAAATATAGAGACACTATCTCTAGGGTGAAAAATGCGAGATTTACACTGATCACAAGAGTTTGAAGTATATTTTCTCACAAAAAGAACTCAAGATGAGGAAAAGGCGATGACTTGAACTACTCAAGGATTATGATTGCACTATACACTACCAATCGGGGAAGGCAAATAAGGTGGAAGATGATTTGAGTAGAAACAATAATGGAGTTTTGAATAGGATAGGAGTTGAAAGGGATCCTATTTTGACGGATCTAGTAAAGATGGATATGGGAATTACCATGGAAGGAGAAACATCAATAATTTTTCAAATGGTTGCCAATACATATTTACTAGAAAGGATAAAGATTTATCAGACTAATGATGATGAGTTTCAAAAAAACATTATAGTTGTGAATGATGGGAGATTGAGTGACTTCATATATGAAGATGGAATTTCGAAATTTGGGAAGAGACTTTGTGTTCCCAATATACCTGATCTTAAAAGGGAATTGTTGGATGATTCTCATAGCTCAAATTTTTCTGTACACCATGGTAGCTCTAAGATATATAGAGATTTGATGGAACATTTTAGGTGGGATAACATGAAGTGGGAGACTGCTGATTTTGTGCCATGATGTATGGGTTTTGAACATGTTGAAACTGGAGGGAAATATCCTGGAAAAATCATGCAACCTCTTCCCATACCTGAGTGGAAATGGGATAATATTACGATGGACTTTGTCATGTGGATACCAAGTACTCCTAGAAATAATGATGAAATATGGGTCATTATTGATCATCTTACCAAGTCAGCACATTTTCTTACTAAAAGGGATGATTTACCACTTGAACATTTAGAATGAGTAAATATTCATGAGGTTTTAAGACTTAACGAATAACCCCTATCGATTGTTTCTGATTGTGATCCCCGTTTCACATCAAGATTCGGGAAAAGTCTTCAGGAAGCTCTGGATACTGAACATCATTTGAGCACTTCCTACCACCCTCAAACTGATGGAAAATCAGAACAAACTATTCATACCTTATAAGACATGCTGAGATCTTAGTCACTTGACTTTCAAGGTATGTGGGATCAATATTTACATGTGGTAGAATTTTCCTATAACAATAGATTCCAATCAAGTATTAAGATGACACCATATGAAGCTTCATATAGAAAGATATCTCACACACCAACTTGTTGGGATGATGTTGGTGAAGGAAAACTCATAGGCCCAGAACTTTTTGAGGAAACAATATAAAAGGTTTAGGTTATCCAAACCCACATCAAAGTAGCCCGAAGTAAGAAAAATAGCTATTCCGATAATCAATGGAAGGATTTTGAATTTCAAGTAGAAGATCATGTTTTCATGAAGGTATCTCCATGGAAGGTTGTTATATGTTTTGGTAAGAAGGGTAAACTAATTCCCAGGAATATTGGACCTTTCAAAATTCTAGAACGAATTCGGGCTGTGGCTTACCATTTGGAAATGCTTCCAAGTATCTCCAAAGTTAACGATGTGTTCCATATATCACTATTGAGAAAATACATGCCTGACCCAACGCATGTACTCAGCTATGAGGAAATTGAACTGGAACCTGAACTGTCTTACTGTGAAGGGACTATTAAAATTCTTGATACCAGAGAACAAGTGCTGAGAAACCAGACAACTCGTCTCGTAAAAGTTCTATGGAGAAACCATAAGATGGAAGAGGCAATGTGGGAACAAGAGGAAATTATGATGAAGAAACACCCAAATAATTTTGTGCGGTATTATTCTATAAATTTCTAGGATGAAATTATTGGGAGGGAAGAATGTAACACCCCAAGCTTCAATGGCACGTTTCCCTTTGAATAATGCAATAACTTGCATTGTAGGAAACTTCAAGATTCTAACACACCGCCACCAATCAAACTAGCCATTATGAATAGTAATAACCACTTTATGAAATTTTATAAATTTTATTTTTTAAAATGGACTTCATTTTTTAATTGGGAATATCGAAATAAGCTTAGGGTGAATTTTTTTTTATTTTTAAAAAAACATTCATTTTTTGATGAATAGTGAAAAACACTGCGTTATTGGTTAAAACCAACTTTTTTTAGATAATGATTTATTTTATTTTAGGTAAAAATAGATAAATAATACCTATATATGTTTAACATAATTCATTTGAGTCATTTTATAATATTTTTATATATATAAAATTATATGAAATTTCTTACCGTCTTTTACCCACCTCTTAGGAGCATTTGAAAATTTGAATAAAACTTAATTGTACCAATTTTGTCAGTTGAATTTAAAAAATAAGTGAGACACAATTAATATTAGTAAATAAAATGTAGTTCAATAAGATGAAAATAATTTTTTATGAATAGTAAATTTTGACTTTTATTTACCATGGTTAAATGTAAATAGGGTAATTAAGGGTACAAATGATATCATAATTACCCAAACACATGTCCTAATTCTATTGGATTAGTGTAATTCGACAAAAAACAACGTCAAGAATAAAATATGATCCCATTTGGTTCACATGGATTAGATTAGGACATTTATTATTATTTTATTTAAAGAAGAGTTAAAAGAGTTAAATTCAAAGTTTAATAATTAAATCATTTTTAATTTAGGGTTACACACAATATAAATTCGACTATAAATATTTATTAGAAATATAAAAATATTTCCTTCATAATTTTATTTTATTTATAATTTTTATACATTAAATAATTTAATTTATTTATGACACAATGATGAAAAAGTAATTACCTTATTAATGAAATATTAAAATAATTGATATTATAAATATCCAAATAAATGTAATTGGATACTTTTGATGAATTCCACTAATTTTATAGGTTAATATGACATGTTAGGGCTGATTAAATAATTTTTTTCGTAGTAATCATGCTGTTTTTGTTTTAACAAAAACCAAATACTAAATAGTGTCAAAATTGACATAATTGTGTTTTTAAAACATATACTATATTATTAGTTGATATAATATTACTTAAAATATAATGTTTTCCCAAAGGACTTATAAATGGTTATATATATTAATTATTAACCACTTGGGGTTCAATTGGCTTATTATAGTATGTTTATTAACCAAATAATATAAAAATACAAAGAGGCATGGTAAATGTCAAACTATTTAACTAATAGTTAAATCTAAAAGATAAGGTTAATATGATGACCAAATCCTATCTGAAACCTATTAGTTGAGTGGTTTTCGACCCATACCCTCTTTATCCTAGAAGTAATTCATTTTGGATCCATTATAAAACGAAAATTATTTTATTATAAATTAATATTTCAAACTTTTCCTAAAGTGACCCTCACCTCTCTTATAAAAGGGAACTTCCCCTTCTCATAATTTCACACCTCCAAATCCATTTGGATCAGCCTAAACCTACTAAAATATCCTCTAAACTTTACCAACTTCAACCTAGAGGCCTTATGTTGGTCATAAATCTAACTTATGGATCCTTTTTGATCAAATCAAAAGGAAGAACCTGAAGAAGAGTTAAATATTTCATCACCTCTTTCAAGTTATTTTCTTCTTCCAATTCCTCTTTATTTATTTTTTACATTCTAAAATAATAAATCTAGTATATTCTATATTCTGTGATGTTATTATAAAAATTTTACAACCATTTTCATTATTCTATCCATCCTATAAATGAAAAATTCACCATACGTGCGTACCTACGGATTACCGTCTCCACATCATGGTGTAGTTTGTTATTCAAACACTTCATTATTTGGATGGGTATAATAATGAGTATAACATATGTAAATAATAAATATAACATGTTAATTATTATTTATATATGATATAACATCCAATTACATATGATTTTTCCATCAATATAATGATATTGTCTCTTGTGCGTACGTACAGATTACCGTCTCCGTGAACGTGATGAGATTCATTCCCCATCGTAATCATTGAAGAATAATTATCATTTTATGATTAAAAATAATTTTTATGAATATAATATAATTCTATATATGAATCAAATACATAATATCAATAACAAACATGTCTTACTTAACCAAGCATATAAAGAAAAATGAATCAGTTAACACCCGAAACGATGATACTACTGAAATGTTATTAATAATGAAATATTAGAGAATAATATATGATATCATATTTATGTATATAGTTATTTTATAATTTAATAAAAAAATTTTAACTATTATACATGAGGTTAACAAACCATATAATAAAGAAAAGTACAAGGTAACAGTTAATTTCACAATCTTTTTATTATTCGAGGTTGTTTTTACTTAAGTATATACTGGGACCTCTTTATCATCCACATATGTTTTTTCTTAAAAATGTATTTTAAAAAATTTGTACAATTTACCTGACTATGGGTTATAAATTCATTTATACCCTTATTTGACCTTATATGTTTTGAAATGAATCTTTCCGTCATTTTTCAAACAAGGTACATTATGACATTTTCGACAAAATTAAGGTAGGAATGTCTTTTTTTAACTTATACAGTGGGTGCAGCTATTTTACACCGTTATAACATCGTAGAAGCTTCCCATACCAGATTATAAGAATATTTTCAAAATAATTTTTTTTCTTTAATAATTATATGAGTTTTAAATGATTTCAAAATAGAAAGAGATATTTCTCTAAAAAAGTTTTGATTTCATCTATGTCATCATCCTTTGATGGATTCTAAGCCTGTTTGAAGTTGATTTATTATGATACAAATCATCCATATTTTATTAATGGGTTTTTGATATGTTTGACTATGGATGTGTTATTTTAACACCATTCATGGTTTAGGGATAAAGTATTGACATTTCGTATTCTAGTTTTTATACAAATTTTTATGTTATATTTAAACATTTTCATAAGAAGAATTCATTGGGCTTAGTAAGTGATGGGTGAATCCCTCTATAGCTCCTCGATGCATCGGTAGGTCTCATGAGACAAACTGGTTTCTTGGCACAAGGCCTTGACTATGTGGTTATGAAGTCTGGAATTATGCGTCGAATCATTATGAAAGTGGCTATTGATATTGCATGTGATTATTCGACTATTAGAATATCCATGTGAATAATTAAATGTAATTATTTGATTTTATTTTTCCCATATTTTTCTGATGTTTATGTTTAAAAGGATTTTGTTTTAGTCTTATACATTTCCTTAAATGTTTATGATTATTTCTGATTGTCTCCGCTATATTGTTATCCTTACTGAGCATCTGAGATCACCCATTTTTATGTTTTATTTTTCCAAAGATGTGAATAATTATTTTATGGTTGACCTATAGGGATAGGCTAAAGATATAAGTGTGTTCAAAATGGTAAAAAATTGTGTTGATGTTTTTATTTCATGATTTAATGTAAAACTTATGAATGTATCTAGTACTTCCAACGCTACTAAACTGATCGGTATTTCATGACATGATTCTTTGTATCATGCCAATGTTATGTAATAATGCACCGACTCTGGGTAACTGGGGTATTTGAGTTACACTAGGAACATATCCTTTGGATTCCTTGAATAATTTAGGATATTTTTACTTATAACCAAGTATGACTCTATTGGATTTTCATGAAATATTTAAACTATGATAAAGTCATAGGTAATATCAAACATAGTACTTATCATGTTATAAATGATAAATATATCTTATGAAGAATAATTAATTTTACTCACTCTATTTATATGCACCCTTTTTATGGATTTATTTTATTATATATAATAATTCCATGTGAAATTAGAAATAATTATTACTTAGATTATTCTATATCTTACCTTTTGAGTACATTGTGAATGTTTTTAACATTAATTAGTTTAATAAACCTTTTCAATATATCTCGATATATCTTTATCCCTTTAATGAATGTTGCTTCACCAAAATATTTCATAGAAAACCATTTCTTTTACCATGTATTAACTAATTATAAGAACTGGTATTTTCATAATTAATAACATGTCATCAACATATAATATTAATAAAAAAATTCCACTTACACTAATATTCATATTGACACATGGATCACTTCTATTTCAAATGAAACCAAAAACCCGTATGAATTTATCAAAATGAAAATTTTATGTCCATGATACATGATTTAACCCATAAATCGATCTCTAAAACTTATATTTGTTTTTTGAAAATTTAAAATTTTACAAATCCTTATGTTTTTATAATCGAGATATATTTAATCAATTTCACATCCATGAAATTGTTTTTTTACATCCATTTATTAAATATCACAAACAATAAATTTTGTTATTACATGTAAAATTATAATGATTTTTAATGTTCCAACTTGTGGAAAGGTTTTTTCATAGTAAATTTCATGAAATTTTATAAAAACATTTACAAATAATCATGATTTATAGGTATTTTGTTTACCACCCATGTCAATTTTTTTCTTGAATACCTATTTTTATCCAATAGTCTTGGCATTATTTAGTGAGTCTACTAAAGTCCAAACATGATTTATTACATAAAATTATTTTCAGAATTCATATATTCTTTCCAGAAATAATATTCCCTTTTATCCAGTATTTTATTATATGTAAGTGTTTCATTATCCTCAAGGAATAATATGTAACCCTACTTAATGATTATAAAACCATATCTCTCTAGTTTGCTAACCACTATTGTTGACTTATTTATTAATTGTGTCTCAAGAACGTTTTCTTCTATCATTATTTAAATTAGAGTTATTTATTATACCAACTATTTTTCATTAGAAAATTTAACATCATTGAAGTAAATATTTCATCCATTATTTGAAATAGAAATGTGTTCCTTATCTAAAAATAAATCAAGTTTTCCATAAGAATTTTTCAATATAAAAGACCTTATATGTATTATCCTTTAGTTTTCTTATGATATCTTATAGATATGCAATTAGATCCCCATGATGTGAGTTTATAATTTGGTATTATCTTGAAAAACACTTCACATACTCATATATTTATATATGATAATACATGTTTCTTTTTATACAATAACTTGTATGAAGTCTAATCTGTCACTTTAGTTGGTACTTGGTTTATTGTATATGCCATTATTTTAAATATATATCCTTAAAAGGAAAATTGAAGAGTTTCTTGAATAATTATCAATATCACCATGTTAATAAATATGTGATATCTTCTTTCAATAATACCATGCCACTAAGGTGTTTAATGGGGAGTGATGTAATTAATCAGCCCTAGCACACTTGATTAGTCTCCCTAATTTCTCAACAACTCGGCCTTAAGTGTGATCCCAATCACCCTTTGTTGGAGAAAAATTTAAAGGTGTCAAATATAACTAATTATGAATGCTTTAACCCATAAAATATAATAAAGAAAACATGAATTCAACCAGAAATTTTGGCAAGGCCATCCAATGATTAGATTCCCACACAAAAAAATAAATGTTTTTAATGTATGAACACAATCAAATAGAGTATAAATAATATAAAAAACTAATCACACATGAATATCTCATTAAATGAATAAAATAAATATTATTCACCATGTATTTACAATTTAAATCAATGTATAGTCAAGGTCAAAGTGACCTATTAAAAATAACCCAAAATCACTAAGGATCCCAAAAATCTCTACATGATACCAACTTTCTCATAAACCATGTTCACCACTAGAAACATGCATAGGAAGGCTTAAAGACATCATCAAGAGACACTAAATTATATGGAACCCTTTCCTTTAATTGTATCATGAAAAACCATGTCATCATATTCTCAAAGTCATATATAGGATATATAGAAATAACTAGTAGGATAAAAACATTAATCAAAATAATTTATATCACTATACATACTACTTTTTATCATTTGTAAACAATTATAGAAAAATATTTCCTTGAAAAATTATCCTAAATACCTTTTGTTTTATAAAATAGAGATAATTTATTAAATTCATGAATCAAGGAAATCATAAAATAAAAAGTGGTTAACACAATATAAGAGATAAAAATCTAAATCCTTCAATAAATAATATTAATTCACCACACAAATAGCATGGTCTTGAACTATGGATATATAGAAAATAAGAAAATCCTCAGTAGAACTATCTAACATAAATGAAACCATTAATGCAAACCTAAGAGCTCAATCATCTCATCAAGGTATTAATCCATCCCATTACCGCATTCAGTTTAACCAGGCCACTAACCCAAGTTAACACACAATCTAAACTAAAGGTTTTTCATATTCATGATACCAACTCACCCAATATGTCCCACATTCTCAATATAATAAAAAAACATATAATCTATGAACATAATATCACAATTGAGAAAATATAAATTCCAAGAAAAAATTTCATTTGAAATAACCTTTAAAAATTAATTTGAAACCACTTTATTCTTTAAAATATTTCATCAAACATTTTTTGCGTTCAAAACTAAATTTTCAAAGTAAATATTTCAAAGTTTCATTTATACCAAACATATGAAAAAAATAGCAATAAATTATCATATAATGCCCTCCATACATCATAAAAATTATAATTAATCAATTCAAACTAAAGGAAAATCAATAACTAAGAGTATTCCATGGGAATGTCCCATTCGATAGAGACACATACCAAAAAATTGAGTGAAACTCATTTCGTTATTCCAATATAATTTAAAATGGGAAGGGAATATCCTAAAAATACTAGAATAATAATAAATTTAATTAAAATAACAACCATGTTCCTAGTTTCCCCCACATAGTTAACTAGGGTTTAAAACTCCAAGAAGAGGTAAGAACAAGGAAAGGAATGGCTAACAGAGAAGAAACCCAAGATAAATCACACCGTACCTTGAAAAAATCCACTATGTCCAAAGGAAAACCACCAAAAAATTAAGGAAATATATAATACATGGTTTAATAGGTTGGTACACATAAATAGGATAAAGGGATAATAAAGTGTTAAAATAGAGGAGGGTTTTTAGATCATTTTTCATTTTTGTGTATTTAGGTTGGGTCACATGGTGTGGCTGCATGGTTTGAAAAATTATTCACCAACCATGAGAGACACTCCCCCTTTATAAAACATGCTACACTATTTTCTTCGAGAGTCCACATGTGTTATCAATCTAAGTGGTAACTATGAGAAATGTATTTGGTCACCTCGATCTCCCTCTCACATGATTATGTGCATAGTTTACACTATCCATGTATTATGGTCTACTTCCTCAAAATTAAATTTTTTTGACCCCAAGCTCCAAAAAAATACTATGGTAAATAAATTTATAATATAATATAAAATAAATACATATTAGTGACCTAGAATGTGCCAAAAGTGAGTTGTGTTACAATCCAATACTCATGCAAATAATAAATGAAAGCATGGTTAAGATATTTCCTACCATTATTGGAGTAGAGTTTCTTAATATTATTTCAAATAACAGTATTTGATTGATTATCATATTCCTAAAAAAATCAAAGGGATATATCTTAAACCTCATTAAGTAGATATAACCATACATATTAAATTCATTACTAAACGTAATTAAGTAAGAATACAGTCCCCTTTATTCTATTATTATTGGAGCACATTCATCAGTATTAATCAATTCCAGATGTGTTTTTTATCTTTTTACCCTTTACCCATAAAAGATTATTTTTTTCTTATAAAAAATAATAAAATATATCTAAGTATTTTATCTTGAATGATTCAGAACACTAAACATGATATATATTCTTTTAAATATTTTTTTGAATGAGAAAGGATGATGTTATAATAATAGGTGGGATATCAGTCTCTCTCACTATATTTTTAATTTATTTTTAACACTTGAATTTTAATGTTCGTGTATATTGATGCACTAGTGTGAATTGGTTGGTTTCATTGTTTTCTCACCTTGAAAATGGCCATTTTATTTTCACATCAATATATTTATGTCTCTTATATGTTTTGGTATGTAAAAATTGGGTGTATAATGAAGAAATGATGATATTTGGCATGAAAATTAAATCTAAGAGGATTATCAGAGGAATTTGGACCCATTTTTCATGGCGAATAGTTCTACAATGTCACCAAAATTGTTCAACCCCACATTGGAAACCCTGAAACGCCTAAATAATTGAGGAAAAATGACTCACACAATCTCCTCAGGATTACACAGACTACATGGATCAATCTAAGAAATCATATGAGGAAAAACATAAGTATAAAATGTCATATGCAAGGTATACTAATGGTTATTCAAACCTTTATAACCTTCCAAGAAACCATGTGACTTGAAAAGAATTATAAAAAATGGAAAAAAATTATTTTTGTGTGGTTAGACTGACTATGCACCTCAACCTTGCAACAATCAAAAGAAAAACCTTTACCTTCCATATACACCCATAAGCACTCTTTGACCTAGAATTATTTCCCTTAACAACTGGAAGAAAATCGGGTCATCTAATAATTGATCGCTGACCATATTTGGGGTAATTTATCATTTGAGATAGAGATAGAGATAGATCTTTACAAGAGGGGAGATTGAAACTCAATCTATGGAAATTTTGGAGATTTATTCATGAATTGTCTTTTAATTTCACTTCTCTTTGTTTCTATAATGAACTCCATAGGTAATAAGATCTTTTTTATCATTTATTTCATGATTAGTTAATTTTCATTCCTGTTTTTGGGTTGTGGATTATGATGAGGGATCACATGAGTAATTGATTTATAAATATTTTGTTTATGTTGAGAATTCTTTAATATCATAATTACTTTATGTTTTATTTCTTCCATTCACTAGATACAACATGTCACAAATAAATTGGTGTATATGAAAATTCCAAAAGTAATTATAATGAATATTTTCATAGAATTAGGCGAATTCATCATACTCTAGAGTTTGTTTTCATCAAATTTTTTAAAGTTAATTTTCAGACCAATTAATTGATTTTTATGAACTTAATCAAAACATACCAAATCAAGGATGTTTTGGTACATTTGAATTCAAATTATTATATTCATTATGATAAATACATCACTCAAGATAAAATCAATTATCATAATCCCCATTGAATCCCACAACCCCATTGAACTTACATTATCATGTTTTAAAATCTATTTTTGTGATAATTCTATTTTTAGAGACATAAATTATTTTAAGGATTTGAAATTGAGTCCACTGAGGACATAATTAGTTCATACAAAATATAATAAAATTAATTTTATTCATATCAAATTATATCTTCAATTATTTAATCAAGAATTCAAATTGAAAATCCCAATGTTACCCCATCTATGAACCCCATACTCCCTCTATAATAATTATATAGTTGGGTTATAGTTTAATTCAGGTCACTCAATGTAATAATTTGGTTGGAATGACACAATATTATTACTCTATTGTCAAAGAAATTTTAATGGTATTTTTTCAATTTGAGTTTATGTTGATTTATTGGAAAAAATAGGAAAATCTAAAAATTATTTTATTAACTCATTTTTATTTTATGTTATTTTGGTGTTTTCCCATTTACACTTGTTTTGTTATTTTGTGTTGTGAATGTCCATAATTATATGTGACATCCTATCACTCATTATAAGAGTACTGATACCTATGATATCCTTATATTTGATCAAAAAATAAAAAGAATAATATCAAGGTGACAATGAGCACTTATGGGAGAGTACATCCAAAATATTCCAATTCGAAATGTGGAAGTTGAAACCCCAGTAGTTATCCATGGAGTTGGAAAATAGTTCATACTCAAAGGAGGGAAGAAAAAATCACTTGCACTTGAGGGTGAAAAAAATCCACAACCCCTTCCATTCATAGAGTTCTTACTATATAATCATCATCCAATTGTTCAATTTATTTCAGTATATATACAACATCTTCAATAGTATCTCCCATAAGATAAATAATATTTTAAAAAAACCAAGGAAAAAATTTTCTGCAATAGTAGTAATACATTCCAAAACCTTTTAAAGATTAAATTGAACAACATCGTACTTTGATGGAGTATGTCTTTACTTAAATATATGGAGCATACATTGGAATTCTTTGGTTACTCATTCAAACATAAAACGTTGATATTAATCCTAAAATCATGTAGCTTATTTAAAATACATTTCAGTTTGGTAGTTTACTGAGTAAATATCCAAATTACCATAATTCATATTTTCTAGAGATATGTGATACTTTCTATTACCACAAAGCTTTGTAATATGAAATAAAGAGTCATTTTTCCCATTATAAATGAGGGATAATTCCAATGTTTTAATCAAAGGGATTCTATAACATTCTATTATCACATGGGAAGCTTTGGATTAGGCATTCTTAGTGATGTATTTTCCCCCATCCCAGATGGTAACACTATAGAATGAGATCCATAATTTTAAGAAACATGAGAATGAGTCTCTTTATGAATATTGGGAACACTTAAAAGTGTCCTCACCATGTAATCCCATTATGTATGAAAGTCCAAAACTTTTATGGATGACTCATTACAAGTACAAAAATTGTAGTGGTGAAATAACTCTACAGAGAGTAATAAAAAAATCTCTTGAGTAATTATTTGACTTATATGATGATATACTAACCAATATCATTCAATGGAATTATGAACGGACATTTAGAAAAGGGGAATTAACAATTTTGATTCCTCTATAATTATTTTTTTCAAATTGGATATAATATCAAAGAATGTTGATTCAATCTATCTCAATATATGTACTTAAGTTAAAACCGTGAAACATCTAGATTGCATCAATTTTTGTAACAAATGTTTTTTGAGAGTGTCCAATAATAACAAACTAAATATCTACTAGTGAGGTAAGATACATCTAAAAAAATCTAGGTCTAAACATTATCCACAATACCAAAATATGACCTAGAAAGATAGATCAAATCTGGGCCAAGGTGGAAAAAAATAATAAGGCTATCAACAAAGACCTTAAAGACCTCTCGGGTACACTCAACCTCAATATTAAAATACATATCCAAAGAAGTTGAAAAAAGGAAATCTATAATATAATGGGTAATACCAATAAAAAGATTATCAAAATACCAATCCACCCCTCATTAATAAAAATAGAAGGTGGTAAAATAATCATAGTAGGAGCCAAAGTCTAATATAGAAGCGATGATGTCCAAGTTTATAACCATTGATGAAACTGGGTTTCAAAATCAAGAGGCAACCATTTAATTCATTGAAAACCATTTTGGTTAGATTTCCAATAAACATTTTTTAAGACATCCTGATACACTAGTGTAATACTGATAAAAATATAATAGAGGAATCCAAGGAAATGACCTTGAGGAGTGGACCAAAACATTATCAACTAGCCTTAAAAAAGGAAAAGATAGTTGACAATGAAAAGAAATTTGAATCATCATAACTAGTGGGGGAAGTGAGTAAACCTAATGTCATTTCATCAAAAAAGAGAAATCCAAAGGGACGAATGGATTATAAGAAAAAGAAAATGAATTTTTGAAACCCCATGTACCACCTATTCCATTTCCAGATAAAATGATGTAGAGGAAATTTGACCAATAGTTCGGAAAGTTCATGGATGTATTTTGTAAGATTTAAATTAATGTTCATTTCAATGAGGTATTGAATAAAACGACTAAAAGTGAAAATTTCATGAAGGATATTCTTCCCAATAAAATTAATATGGAAGACTCGAGTACTATTTAACTCAATAAATAATTATCCCCAATTGTTCAATGTGAAATTCCTACAAATCCCCAAGATCCGAATAGTTTTAATATCCAATACAATACTATAAAATTTAAATTTTGTAAGGATCATTGTGATCTTAGATCAAATTTTAACCTTAGTCCAGATGGGTTTTTCAATAATTTGGGATTAAAGGAGAGGTATACAACTCAAGTGTTAATTAAATTATCTCATAGATCTATCATGAACCCCAATGAAAACATGGATGATGTTTTGGTTAAGGTTTGAAAATTTATCCTTTGAGATGACTTTAAAATTATTTATATAGAAGTATAATACAAGGTTCCATTAATCTTGGTAAGAATATTTCTTGCAACCTAAAAAGTTTTTAATGATTTCCATCATGGAGAGTTTATTTTTTTCCAAGGTGATGACAAAGTTTCTTACAACATACTCAAAGCTATAAATAAAAACTATCTTATGATGAAAAAATAAGTCATGCATTTTATACATATTAAAATTACTTAGAATATAATTAATTTTAAATAGTATGTTAATAAATTTAATAAGATTAAAGTGATGATTATGATCAATTTGTTTTAATACCATAAGAGGTGCTATTTATTTCTAACCAAGGTATAAATTATTAAAAAAGAGAATTAATTTTTGATAATTTAGATAGGAAAAAAATGAACCTTTAGTGCCATAAATTTTGAAGAAACATAATCTAGAACTAAATCCCCTTTTATCATCACTGAATTATGGTTATTTTAGCAAGAATGACACATTTTTGGTCATCTTGAATTCAACAGTAACTGGTGATCAATAAGTAAAATTATTTTGATTTCCAAAAATAAGAAATAAATCCATTAGTATTAATATGGATGATAAAAAATGAATCATCCCAAGTATTTTCACTAAATATTTTCTCTTAGTAGAGGGAGCCAAACCACTAAGATAACTGTATTAATGCTTAAACCCTCCCATGAAACAGGTTATTAAAAATGAAGTGACCATGTTATTGGATTCTGGAATTATCTTTATAATTTTGGATATCTCATGGGTGAATCCTTTTCAAGTGGTTCCAAAGATGGGTGGAATCTGGGTAATTTCAAATGAAAAGAATGAGCTTATTCCTACAAGGATAGTTATGGGATAGATAATGTGTGTAGACTATCAGAAGATAAACGATGCCTCTTGAAAGGGCCACTTTCCACTCCCTTTTATGAATTAGATTCTAGAATGTCTAGAATTAAATTATTAATACATTTTTTTCTAAATGAATATTTATGACATAGTTATCATTTTATTACTCCAGAATACCTAGAAAAAAGAAACTTTATGTGCCCATATGGAAAAATTGCCTATCATAGCATGTTTTTGGCCTGTGTAATGCTCATGCAACATTTTAATGATGTATAATGGAAACTTTGTATGATATCATAGAACCGATTATGAATGTGTTCTTTGATAATTTATTTCTCTATATAAATCCATTCAACGCCTTATTGATGAATCTAGAGATGTTTTTAGAATTGTGTGAGAAGAAAAACCCAATTCTTTACTGGGAGAAGTACAATTTCATGGTGAAACAAAGTATAGTCCTAGATCACATGATATATGTAAAGGTAATTGGATTTACCTCCATAAATATTAAGTGATATAAAACCTTCCCATCCCAACTTCAATCGGAACAATCTAAATCTTCATTGTACACACAAGATTCTATAAATGGTTTGTTATAGATTTTTTAAAGATTTCTCAACCATTGATAAATTTTATTAAAAATGATGCTATCTTTAAAATAGATGAAGCTATCATAAGTTAAATTTAATTATTGAAATATAGGTTAGTTGAGGATCCAATTATGATCACTCTATACTTAAATGAGAAGATTGAATTAATGTGTGATGGAACGATTAAGATATGGGTTTAGTACTTAGATAGTACATTTTACATGTATTTCATACAATATATTATGAAATTCATACTTTTAATGAAGCTCAAGTTAATTATACCCCTAAGTAGAAATAGGTTTTGGTATGTTTATTTTCATCTGTTATATTTCAGTCTTATGTGGTGTTTTCCAAGGTGATTTTCCATGCTATACTCAAATACCTCCTTAACAAAAAGAACACAAATCCATATTTTATTCGGTACGCACTCACCTTTTAGTATTTTTGTTTGGATATCCATTATAATAAGGAGGGTGATAATAATATGGTGGACCACTTATCTTGGTTATAACTACCCCTACATAAATAAATAAGAAGATAAAGAGATCTAGGAAGACTTCATAGATTGGAACATATTTTTGGTAATGATATACCCTATCCCTTTTTTCATAGATTTTGAAAATTATTTATCCATATGATTCATACACACTGACCTCTTTTATCAATAAATAAAGGTGTTTTTTTGGATTTAAGACACCATTTTTAGGAATATATACAAATTATTTGGTCTTGCAAAGATGACCTAATTAAGAATTTCGTGTTAAAAATGGAATGGAAAGAAATATTAGAGTTTCCCCATTCTTCTCTATATAGTGGACACCATGTCCTAAGCATAACCATTTAGAAAATCCTATTGTATAGTTTCTTTTGCCCCTATATGCAAAAAGATGCTTGAAATTTCATGACATTTTGTGGTATGTTATAATGCACATGGAATTTTGGGAATTGATTAGAAATGACACACCAACTTATATTAAAGGTAAAAGTCTTTTATGTATATAGAATTGATTTCATGGGACCATTTTCACCCTCCTATGGTATCACTTAGATTTTTTTATGTGTGTATTATGTTTCCAAGTGGGTGAAGGCTACTAATATAACCCAAAAAATAGTGAAGGATTTCATCTCTTTCTTCAAGAAAATTGTTTTTAGTGAGTTTGGAGTTCCAAGAGTACTTATCAGTTACTGGGGAACTCATTTAGACAATTTCATGTTGATAAATTTGATGATGAAGTGAGGGGTGAGGTAAAACGCTATAACAACATATAATCCAAAGTAATATGAACAATTGGAGCTATTAAATACCAAGTTGAAATAGATTTTTGGGATGAAAACAAGTGTATAAATGAAGGAATGCTCTAAGTAGATTGATGACTCACTGTGTTCATATTGAATAGCCTACAATAATCGCATATTTATGTCACCTTTACGATTGGTCTACATAAATCCATGTCACTTAGTAGTATAATTAGAATAAAAATAATACTGGGTAGTCAAGGTATTGAATTTTAATCTCAAATATTCAAAAGTGAAAATGAAGTAGAAGCTGTCAATATTTAATGGAATCAGATGAGAGGAACACGAAAATGATAAGCTATAAAAGGAAAAGAAAAAATCAATCTACGATCACATCATATCTCATAAGTATTTTTAGATTTGTGATAAATTATTACATTTTTACTCTAGATTATGAATTATTTTAGAGAAATTGATGTCACGGTGGTCTGGACCTTTAAAATTACTCAAATTCATCAATCACGGAGTAGTGGAAATTTCCAAAGAAGAAGTATATAGATTCAAGGTAAATGGGTAGTGAATTTAGCCTTATATTAAAATAGAAGACATTATTGGAAAAATCTGTACCATATATGTTGAATTACATAGATTTTAAGGAACATATTGATTAATATATTAAATGTAGCACTAATCTGGAGGTAACCTCACATATTTTAAAATTTTAAATAATTGTTTTTCTTGTTTGTGGGTTTTCCTAGGAGATAATGTTAGAGTTTCTTAATTTTTTTTGTTTTATAGTTATATAATAAATGTTAAGTGATGTATTTATGATTGAATTTATATTATAAAGGTATTTATATTTTCTATAGAAGCTTAATTTATCTTTTAACACAATTAGGGAACCCAAATGTTCATTTTAGGTGAAGTAATTAATTTTAAAAATGGGGAGGAACCAAAATTTTCAAAGATATACCCACACACATGGTCTTTTCACGGCTAAACAAACTATGTTTCATAAACATATAGGGCGGACACATACATTATAGAAGCATATACATGGTTTCTTCATGGATAAAAATACTATGTGCATCTACCATGAAAAAGGGGACTTCCATTATAGTGGAATGTGGATGGTTATCACACAGTTAACCAAACAATGTTGTATAACCATGTGACATATTAAGAACTGTTAATTTTAAAAATTTAAATAAAAACTCTCAAGTTTTAACCCAAAAAATCATGAAACCCCTACACCCATCACATGAGTATCACCTATCTCAACCCTCACATTCTCCCCCCTCATTTATAACCCTTTAATCCTCCCTTCAATCCCTTCACACACTAGATCAATGTTTGATTTTATTCCTCATTATTTTCCCCCTTCTTATCCCCCATTTACTACCTTCTAATTATATTTCTATCTAGGTTAGGGTATCCCCTAATTTTACTCCACCCCTTTTAAAATCTTCAATTTGATTTCATTTTATTCATGTTTTCTATGGTTTTTCATCCAAAATGTTCAAAATCATCATTGAAAACACATTGTGCATTTAATTTTTAAAGACACAAATTTTTATTCATCTTTTTACATGGGTTTAAGAATGATGTAGAATCTAATTAATAATTTTCTAATTTAAATTTAATTTTATATATTTTACTTTGTAATGTGTGTGATATATATTACTACAATGCCTATAAGGTACACTATTGACCTCCCCATAGACTCATACAAAAGTGATCAGACCTAAGACTCTGATAAAATTTCAAAACCCCATCCAAAATTCTCCAATGAAGTGGTGAAAAAGTTTTGTCATATCTTTACTACATAGGCAGTATCACCCCTTCACCATTTTTATCCTAATAACATGGATTCCCTTGGAATTGAAGATGAGATCCACCATTTAATTACCAAATTCCATCTTATAGATGCTATTCTCATGTATGAAAGAATGTATAAGTATATGGTCTTGTAGATTCAAAGACATTTCACTACAGAGATCGATATACCACTGATGAAAATTAAGAAATTATTGATAGAGGGTGAAATCACATCCCACCTTTTAAATAGGAAATATGACTTTCAATTGGGGACATTTGGTTCATTTATTGAGATTTATGATGAGGATTGTTTCAAGAACATTGTATTTAATGAGGTGTCTATGACATGAAACCCCGATGTGGAATGATAATTTTGGTCACAAATTACACACCCATGGCCATCATATGTTCCTAAAATAGCCAAATCTTCTAAAATAATCAATCCAGACCTCAAAATACTCCACTGAGTCCTTACCACATGATTTACTACCCATTCAGATATTGAATATAATGTTAAATTGATGAATTTGTTTCTGTTATATTACATGGTTTATGGTAATCCCATCAACTAATCATTCATATTTACAAAATACCAAATTTACATGTTTAAAAATCCAAAAATAGATATTTTTGGAGGGAATTACATTATTCTTCGGAAGAGTATTTTGGGATATAATTTCACATTGATGCCTTCATTGAATTAAATTGGATCCTTATATTTGATTTTAATTTGGTATACTTAATGATAATTTTAGAGTTCAATAAGAAGAATTATCATTTTATAGGAGCTTATGAGGAACCCTATGAGGAACCTCAATTATTCACCACTACATATTCATACCACCTTCCTCCATTTGAGGAGCCCCTCCAAAAATCATCCCCCAAAACATAGTCAAACATCTTAGAAACTTCCTTTAATTCCCATTCAAACTTTCCATACACCACCCATCACACATTCAAGGGGAATCTTTTTTACTGATATTGAATTCCAGTTGAAGAAAAATAATGATACATAGTCCATATTTTACTGGAAGGTTGAGCACACTCTCTGTCAATTGGAGGGAACTAGCTTTCAATATTTTCCTCCACAAATCCTATACCATCCCCTACCTAACATTACCCTGTTCCATTACATTATTGTTGATGAATCCAGGTAGTATGATACTTCCTGGCCTACATATTTACTGGAATAAAAAATTATTCTACCCAGTGGAAATTCAACTTATACCCCTTTAACTACGGAGGGAATAGATTATGATCATGCTGGGATAGATCCAACTTATAATGAGCCATCCACATCCACATTTCCTAAACCCCATCTTAGTGGACCCATGATAGGATAGGAGTGACCCATATTTGTGTATTCACATTTTTTCTTTTCCATCCCTTTCCCTAATGATTATTTACTTTTCTGATTTCTAATTTTTACTACTAGTTATTTACAAATAATTTATTTTATTTTTATTGTGTGATTGTGTTACATATTTTTTACACATTAATATTTTAATGTTTTTTATTTCTTTATCCTCTATGGTTTTTATAGATCAGACACTTGGTTTATTATTCCAATGTTTCGAGGAACACTCTTGTTCTAGTAGGTATCTCACAAACCACAATCATTATTTTCCTTATGTATCACTCTATGGGATTTTCTTTCTTTACATTATATACATTTTATTACCCCCCGTATTCCATTAAAATATCATCCTTCAGCATCTTAAAATGATTAATGGGGACCATGTTTCTTCTTATGAGTGGGGGAGGGAACCTAAAATTTTAGCACCCCATTTGGTCATTACCTTTTATTTTAGAAGGATGAACTACTTTTCTTAGAGAACATTTATGTGTTAGTATAGATGTCACACATCCATATTAGTTAAATGAAAATGGATCTTAGTGGATCATTTTGAAAATTTTCATATATTTAGATTAATAATCACATTTTTTATGTGAGTGAGTAATGAAACACTAAAGGAGAATTATTTAAATTTTATTTTTAAAAAATTTCATTTAAATATGGATTTCATGATGGAGTAGTAAAATTTATGTAACCTATTGAAATAGATGTTAATTTTTTCATTGGGATAAGTAAATGTTTTCTTGATACCACACATGTGGTTATTACCCACTCCTAATTCCATGACATATTGACCTCCTAAAATATTATATTTAGATAAATAATTTGAAAACTTTTGGTACTAAAATTCATTCATAGTATCTCACATAAACGATTAATTAAAATATGCAAAGGGAATACCCAAGATGATAATGACCCTCCATTTTTCATTAAAGTTGAAATTCAGTGAGGTTTTGTGAACTATAAAGGTGATATCTCACCATTTGGAATCAATGAGATATTTGGAAAACCTACCCAAGATGTGATGATACAAAAATGAATTAAATAAATTTATTTTAAATTAAGAAAGATGATTTCATATTTAAACAAAAAACTATTTAATTATAAAAATTTGGAATATTTTAATTGACCATAATTTGTTATTTTTTATTAAGGATTAGTGAGTCTTGAAGAATATATAACTAATTTTCAATAATCATCCATACAAAACTCACATTTGTTTTTTAATAAAATCATTAACATTTATACCTATTTCGTTGATGGTTCTTTTTAAATGATTGTCTTGGTAATTGTTTTGGGATAAATAATTCATAATGTGTGGGGAAGTTTGATGCACTTGGGATAATGAGATGGTTTATTTGTCTTATCACCTTGAAAATGGTATTTTATTTTTCACATCACTATATTTATTCACCTTATAATATTTAGTAAGTAAAAATTAGGTGAAAAATGAAGAATTGATGAAATTTGGAATGAACCAGATATTTTTAATGAAAAATTAGAAGAATTTGGATCCATTTTACATGGAGCACATTTTCTACTAAGTCACCCAAACTATACTCTCTAGACCATTATATCATGAAAGGCATGAATACATGAGATAGACTCACTCTCAAAGTCTTTTCATGACTACATAGACCATATAGATCCATCCAAGAAAGTGTGAGAGGAAAACTATGAAGAGAAAGATCCATTCACATCGTCTCTACATGGTTAGTCAAATAGTTCATACTATCCAAGAAACCATGATACTTGAAAATACTAGGATATAATTGACTACATGACTATCATGCAATTAGACTAACTGTGCTCTTTAACCATGAACTAGTCATCAGATAGACACCTACCTCCCACATACCCCTATAACCACCCTATAACCCAGTATTATCACCCATAACCACTATAATATAATAGGATTTTCCTAATAACAGATCTTTGAATTTATTAGGGCGTATCTATCATCTTTGAGTGAGAGATATTAGTGGTAGGAGAGCTTGAAACTAATTCTATGAATTTTTTTCCACTTCTTCTTGAAGTGGCTTGTACATTCCCTTATCCTTGTTATTTTAATGAAATACATGTGTAAGAAGATCTTGAATTTTTCATTTATGTCATGAGTATCTAATTTTCCTCCCCACATTGGGGTTGTGGATAATTATGAGGGACTCCATGAGCAATTAATTTACCAACATTGTGTTTATGTTGTGCAAACTTTAATTTCATCATTCCTTTATCTGATCTTTCTTCCATTAACTAGATATATGATGTTATATGAATAAAAGTATATATGTTGACCCTTTAAGGAATTATGTTGAATATTCTTATAACCATTATGCGTATTTATCATCATATTGGGGTATTTTAGTAAAATTTATGAGAGTTAATTATCAGACCGAAAAAATTATTTTTAAAAAGATAATAAAAAACCACTAAACCAGGGATGTTTTGGTATATTTGAATCCTAATGATGATATTTATTATGAAAAACATAACACTCAAGAAAAAATAAATTCTCACCACCCTCATTGAAGTCTAAAACCCGGATGTGCTTCCATTTTCAAGTTTTAAAATATATTTTTGTGATCATTATATTTTTAGTGACATAAATTCTTATAAGGATTTGGAATTGGGTCAAATAAGTCCCTGATTAGTTCTTAAAAAATGTCACACAACACATTTCATTAATATTTAATTATATCTTCAACTAGTTCACAGATAACTAAAATTGATAATTTCCCAATGTTCCCCCATGTATCAACCCAATACTCCCACAATATTATTTTCATGTTGGGTTACAATTCAATTTGGGATATCAAAATTAAAAAATTTATAAGAAAAAAACCACATATATATAAATATTTATTCAGATGAACTATACAATATATATATCATTATAATAAAATAATAAAATTTTATTTTTCAAATTTAAATAATATCCCTTAGTGTATAAACTTGATATATAAATAATGTTTTTGGTAAATAAAGGAAAGTAATAACAATTTTATAATAAAAAACCAATTCATTAAATAATGTTAGGAGATATTATTTTATTTCCAATGCAATTATTCATTCCACATTATCTTATCAAAGATCCAATTCACCCTTTTATATCATTTTAAATCTACTTGGATCCTGTAATTGAAATATATATGTGAGATACAAGATTTATCTAATACCCAAAATTTATAAATATAAATATTGCATT
Source organism: Viscum album (assembly GCA_963277665.1). NCBI lineage: Eukaryota > Viridiplantae > Streptophyta > Magnoliopsida > Santalales > Viscaceae > Viscum > Viscum album. The sequence goes on along the minus strand of OY728142.1, from coordinate 590,706,215 downwards.
TATGGAAAAACAGACTTAAATATGAGTCCTCCACTTTCCTTTTCTTCTCATTTATACAAATCTTCTTCTAGTGGCCCTTCTTACCACATGCTAAGAATACATCCTCCTGCCCACTGTTCTCCCTTTTTATATTGGGGTTCTTGGAAGAGAATTACCCATAATTCTTTAAATATTACTTATTCATTAACATCTTAGTATTTATATTCCAATTCTTATTCAATATATGGACAAAAGAACTATATTTCTTCATATCCTTAATAGCTTGGTGAACCATGTCCATATTATTAGGTAAATACTTTTTCATGTTATTAATGTTATAATTAATAATGAATTTTGAGAAGATATATGGTATAGAGAATAATATGAGATATTTGGAAAGTTATTGGTTCAACTCAATACCTATGTAATATAAACACTAAATAAAATTTACAATACTTAGAACATGAGGCCTGAATTGGTTCCCTTCTCCAAACCTACATATAAATAATGTATAGGATATGTCATACCATTCCATTTTTAAAATATTCTAAAATAAATCATAGAGATAATACAATATTTTTATGCATTCTTATCCTCATATATTATTTGCAGTTTAATAGAAATGGATTACAAAATGATTCATTATACATCCACTACATAATCAATGTGTCATATATATGTCAGTTTATCCATTTTTCTAACACTTTAAGAACGATTAGCAAGAATTGGAGACCCTAATATATAAAACTCTCCCACTTAGCATAGTATTATGCATAATCAGCTGTAATGTGTTTAAGACTTTTTATTTTTCTAGTATGGATCACAGTGAAATTGAATTTGTGTTATTTATTTCTATTTGATCAATAAAAATAAATTTTGCAGAATAGTAATTTTTTCTTGATTATTTATATTATAGACAATATTTATTAACAATAATTAAATATATCCCACTATTTTATTCAAATTTCAACATTCCATAACAATTGGATTCAAAATATTCTATCTCTTGAATATAATAGTGTGAAAGGATCCTTAAAAGCTATCTTTATAGTCCAAGCTATGTCTATACTTATACTTGGCGAGTTTTAAGGTATGATTTACGTTTTCTAATTATATTAACTCACATCTCCTTAATTTTTTTGTCTAGATTCCCAACTCCTACAAATATTAATCTTGGATTTACTTAGAACTATTCCTTTAATATTTACCCCAAGATAGCTATGGATACATGGTTGATGAAAATTTTAAGTAAGTAGACCTACCACTCTTATTTGAAATTAATTATAGTATGAAACACCATAAAATATAAAATAAAAACATTTTAAACTATAGTTTTTTTTAATTCGAGTGATGAAAGGCATTGAAGAACTACTATTAATTTGAAGGATTTTTAATTTTATTTTTCTTAGAAAATAAATTTGGATTATATTTATCATGTTTGTTAATTAAAAGATGAGATTACTTTTAAAAAATTTACCATGCATAAATCATCCAACACATATCTATTTCTTTTTATCACTTTATTCTATTTAACTATCTTGTGTAGTAATTTTCATCCACACATTCTTGTAACAATTAACCATGTATGAGAAAAATAAATAAATAAATACTAAATCATGAGTATTATTATACTGGTTTATCTATCAAGCATATTATGTGTAAAAACATATGATTTTAATATATATCCCTTCGAATTAATTATGTGCAATTGATAGTTTTTGTCACACACAACATGAAACTAAAATGAACTATGATATATTAACAAAATTATAAAATCTGATAGTTATATCATAGTTGTTAAATAAGTGGGTATATACAGAAGTAACCATATTATGAAATCTATATATAATGGAGAAAAAAAGGAATCAAGACACAAGATTCATATAACAACCCTACTCTTTATTATATCATAATTTTATTTTCATTCAATGAAAGAAATGAAGAACAAGAGATAGGTGAACAACCCTTAACCCCAAGAGAAGAACTAAGGATACATGAAATAGTGAAGCTTTAGGGAATCCCCTATAATCATGTTGACACACTAAGGCTTCAAGTTATATAATGTGTGAAAATAAATAACCTCGGAACCTGTGATGTCCAACGACGCCAGATGATCAACATCTTTATTTCCCTCTCACCATGTATACTTAACCGTGATGATGTTATCAAGTAAACTACAAAATTTTCTAATGATGTATTGGATCAACCAAGGATAGATTCTAATGCAATGCATAAAATTATTCACCAATAAGGAGTGGGTTTCAGCTTCAAGAATGGACAGACCCCTCTTCATGTAGTAACTTAGTCCAATGTATAACACCCTGGCCTCCGCATGGAGAGAAGAGTGCTGACCCAACTTGATAGAGAAAACCAAGAGGACCTATCCGTAGGCATCCAGAACCACACCCACACCATGCATAAAACCCAGGGAAAATTAGACATCCTTATTGAGCTTCAAAACATCAGAAGGAGGACACCAGTGAACCCAGTGACTGCCGATACTATTATTGACCTAATGGGAAGCATGGGATTCGACTTGAAGCTAGACCAACGAAGGGGTACCCCCAGTTATGAATGACTTAGGCCATGTCAAGTAGAATATTTCTCATGATAGAAATAATGGCACTACTCAACATGGATCCCCCTTCATGGATAATTTTATTCCTCACATTCCAAATACACCGAAAACCAACATGTAGAGTCACTGTGCGGGCCATTCTTTCAGGTATGCCTTCACTCGAGCCATGATACCACCTATCCAAGAAGGGCTGGTCCACCATGGAGGGAATATATATAGCAGTAGAATCACCAAATAATTTCAACACATCATCAACCCACTTAGTATAAAAAAAAGGTGATCCGCACTTTCCTCCTTATGGACATGGAAATACATGCACTTGGAGGAAAGATTTATCTCACAGTGATTGATGTTCTCCCCAGTTAAAACCTCCCCCTTCAAGATTCTTCAGGTAAGAAAATTGAATTTGGTTGGAGTAATTTTAACCTAGAGAACATCATACAATGCATTATCAAGAAGATTCATGTTATTAATGGGGATAAAATCCATAGAGGTGAAGCGACCCGATGGGGAGGGAGTAAAAACACATCTATCAGATTCAGAGTTGATCTCAATAAGTTTGAACTGTTCCATCTATTTATTGTCCAAAACTAGACTAATGCTCTTTATTACACACTTAAACATAATTTATTACATAAAATATTCATTTGATAAAACCTAGAATATTGATAGGTACAATTTCTTTGGGGCATAAGAAAATTACATAGCAACTTAAAACATTAAATACACATCTTTATTGAAAACATCTTTTACATGACCACACACATTCTTTCATTCTTAGCATTGCATGGGATGAGGACATGCATAAAAAAGGGTGAGATATAGAGACCAGTAAGGGAGTAAAAAAGGAATAACATGAAGAATATAATAAATGCTAGGAAATAGGCATATGAATTGAGCATAAGAGAAACATGAACATAAAGGCATGATATAACATGATTATAATAAGATGGAAATGTGGAATCAACATTTAACATGATATTAGCATGATCCATGGATCATTGCACATGGAGCACGAGTAAACCCTCATTTGACTTAAATTATCATGAGTAAAATCTCATTTCACTTGACGTATCATGATACTAATCTTTACCCAATGCATTGGAGCACTATTAGGGAACACCCTACTTTATAATTTCTTTACATTCATAAGTGTGCCACATAGATCATACAACATTGAATCATTCCACATCATCATTTATTTGATGATAAAGGAACGTGGAATAAATACATGAAACTATATCATCAATAAGTAAATGTGTGTAATGGTGAATAACCTTGATAGATAAATATGTACGGTATTCACTACACAATGACTTTGGATTGGAAAATCACGGTGCAATCTCAGCAGCATAATGGATAAGAATTCATAAAAATATTTGATGAGAGAGAAAGGGGTATATCACCATATTTTCCTGAAATTTAAAGTATTTAGGTCATATAGATACATTTCCCAAAATATTTAATGGATTTAAGATGAATAATAAAAAATAATTTCTTGAATGTAAATGGGGAGAGAGAAATCTCTTATGAAATTTCGACATAGTAACACGTGTACATGAGAGGAATTTATGAGGTAGAAAGGTGTATCTCATCATTAAAACAAAATTAAGGAATTATCAGGGTGGTTTTAAATCATACCTCAATATTTTAATTGAAAATAAAAGGGTACAACAACATATTGATATTGAGACAAAAAAAGAAAGGAAGAAACCCCTTACTTGGTAGTGTGATCCCAGAGTTTTTGAAGGGTATTGAAAGAGGCTTCTTGGGATCTTGGGGAACTTTGGGAGGCTTTTAGAGAGAGGTTGGAAGGGTACCGACGTTATAAAAGGGTTTTTAGTGAAGAGAAGATGGATCTTGGGTGGGTTTATATAGGAAAAGAGAGGGAATTCTTTATTATTTTGGTTTTGGAAACTACACATTAAACTAATCAAAAGCACAAACAAAACCATGGTTTTTGCCCATGGTTTTTTCCAAAGGGGAGTAGAAAAAATTATTTTATATGGAAAATGGCCTAACATATTAAAATATTAGGCTTAATTATGTGAAGGTGAGTCACACTTTCAAAAAAATCATTTTAAAATGTTAAAATGTTTTATAAGTCTTGGAGGGTCTACTAAAGCATTTGAAAATAAATCATACATATCTAAAAACAAATTATTTTAAAGGTAAAACATATATTTTCTTAATATAATATTTATGGGTTTTTATTACATCACTATTGGGTCATTATGATGTCATAAAACACATTATATATATTTAAATGGTATTTAATTTTTCTTCAAAAATTTGACTATCTTAGAAAATTATGAAAAATTCACTGTTGGATGATTTAGACATCCTGATTCCAAAAATAATATTAATTTTATATAAATAATTTTCTAACTATGTGAATTTTTACTTTTAAAATAAAAACCATCATTTATCGAAAATTCATTGGTTTTGGAAAAAACAGCTTTCAAACCTTAATAAAAATTAGAAATGTGTTTATAAAAAATTATACGATCATTATATTTTTAATAAAAAGTAATTTATTGATAATATTTTATTAATATATTATTTAATTCAATAATCCATTAATTCAACAAAAATAGATTTCTTTATTTAATTTTAACTAAAAATAATATTTGTGCTTTAAAATCTATTTTCAAAGTAACAATAACAAAATGAATGTATATTCTATATAAAAAAATAATGAACATAATCATAGTGTTAAGGTATTGTTACCTAACCCCTTAAAACACCACATAAGACCTATGGGTAAGGTGTGCGATGGTGAAAGACTCTTGGGGAGGATCAGATAACGTTGCTCGGTTGGAAATCTCTGTTAACTTCCACTTCTCCCATAGGCAGTTCTGTTCAAGCTTAACGTGTTGAAGCTCGGTTTGGGATTGGTCAAGAGAAAATCCCATTGATGCCACCTCCTTTAGAATCTCTCAAAAATGGGCTTTTTATGTAGAAATTCTACTATATGAGGCCATCACTTCCATTTTCTGAGTAAATTGAAATTTCAAAAGCCCTATATGTATACTAATCATGTGATAACTGTTCAATGAATATATTATAAATTGTAACAATTCATAACAGCATTTTAAAATCCAATAACATAAAACCAAGGAAGTGCATAAGTTATATATCCAATTTACATAATAGGACATTTAATTAGATCAAGAGTAATTTTGATTAATAATAGTTAGGTCTTTACAATCATTCAACCTTAAATTTATCCCTCAAAATTTTCTTTTCCCACACTAAAAAAGATGAGGGTAACTCTGCTTCATCACTTCCTCTGATTCCCATGTCACTTCTTCAAACATGGGGTTTCACTAAAACACCTTAACAAGGGGCTTTGTCTTATTTCATAGAAATTTTTCCCTAATATCTAATATCTTCACTGGATTTTCATCATAGGAGAGGTCATTCTCCAATGGTACTACCTATGGATTGAGCAAATGAAATGGTTCAAGTATGTGCTTTCTTAAGAGAGATACATTAAATACATCATGTACTAGAGATTGGTTCAGTGGGAGTGGTAGTCGATTGGCCACTGCTCAAATGCAATCAAGGATCTCAAAAGGGACAATGTACCTTGGACTAAGATTTTCATTCTTCCCAAATCTCATACCTCTATTCCATAGTGATATGTGGAGGAATAACATGTCTTCTACATCAAAATCTAGGTCTCATCGATTATTATCAACATAGCTATTTTGTAGAATCTGATAATATATAATGTGATTTGGCATGGACTTAATAATCTCCACCATTTCTTTGACCATTTCTGGACCAAGTTGTTTTCTCTCCCCAACTTCATCCCGACATGCCGATGTTCTACACCTCTTTCTATAAAGGGATTCATAAGGATCCATTTAGATTCTTGAGTAGAAAATATTATTGTAAGAGAAATGAACCAGAGGAAGACTTTGATCCCATCCTCATTTGAAGCCCATTGAGCATCATCCCAACATACCCTCAATTGTCTAGATAGTCTGCTCAGATTGGCCATCATTTTGATGATGATATGTCGTACTGAAGTTCATCTCAGTATTCAGAGCACCATGAACAATGTTTCAAAAATTATAGGTGAATCTTGGAAATATATCAGATACAATTGATAGTCATACTCCATGCATCCTTACCACATCTCTGATGTATATCTGTGCTAGTTTATCCAATGAGAAATCCTCTTGAATTTCAATGAAGTGTGTAGTCTTTGTAAGACGATCAATACCAACCCAAATTGCATTTTTTCCATTAGATGTATTCAGAAGTCTGGTGACAATGTTCATAGTGATGTTTTCCCATTTCCATGTTAGTATGGGTAATGGTTTTATCATCCCCTTAGAGTTCTACCTCTCAGCCTTCAATTGCTAACATACGAGACACTTTGATGTATACTTAGTGATCTCCTTCTTCATGTTATCCTACCAATAAAGCTTCATAGATCTTGATACATCTTTATGTTTCCTTGTTTAATGGAGAAATTAAAACTATGTGCATCATCCAAAAGTTATTTCTTTAACTCTAGATTTGATAGAAGATATAGTCTCCTCCCAAATCTCACAATTCCTTCTTCATTAACATTTAACTCTGAGGATTTATCTTTTGTGATAGTTTCCAATTTCTTCTGAATTGCCACATCAATCTATTGATCATCTTTTTACCATTACAAAAGATATGGTTGAGCAATAATTTGTGATGGTATTGATAATGTTACCTTCTTTATTATTCCCATGTACATATTCTTAAAATCTATGAATATTGGATCCTTTTCAATTATAATCAATGATAGAATCGCTGGGTCCTTTATACTTAGAGAATCCGCTACCTTTTTCACTTTCCTAGGGTGATAATAGATTGAGCAGTCAAAGTTTTTAATCACATCTAGACATCTTCATTGGAACATGTGCAACTCTTTCTCTGTGAACATATACTTGAGGCTTTTTTGATTCGTGTATATTTAAAAATTCTCCCAGAAGAGATAATGTAGCTATATTTTTAAAGCTAATATTACTACAGCCAACTCCAGATCTTGTGTTGGATAGTATTTTTCATGAATTTTCAATCTCCTTGAATCATAGGCAATGAGTTTTTCATTTTTCATCAACACACACTCCGTGAACTTCTTCGAAGCATCACTAAATACCACCAATTTTTTCCACTTGTGGGTAGTGTGAGCACATGTGCAGTGATAAGTCTCATTTTAAACTCCATGAAGATCGTTTTTCTTTCATCACTCCAAGAAAACTTGACTCCCTTCTGAGTTAGCTTGGTAAGAGGGTCTGACAATCGTGAAAAATTTCTCACAAATCTGTGATAATGTCCTGCTAACCCTATAAAGATACGAATATCCATTACTGATGTTGGCCTCGACCATCCCTCAAATGCAACTGTCTTAGAAGGATCCACATATATCCCATTTCTTGTGATGATATGACCCATTCATGAGACCTCCTTCAACCAAAACTCACACTTGCTATACTTTTCATAGAGATTCTCATTTCACAAGGTCTCTAGTATAATGCATATATTCTCCTCATGATCCTCCTTGTTTTTTGAGTATATTAGAATATCATCTATAAGGACTACTACAAATTTTTCAAGTTAATATCTAAAGACTCTATTAATAAATTCCATGAATATTGCTACTATATTAGTGAGTCTGAAAGGAATTTCTATGAATTCATAGTGCCTGTATGTTGTACGAAAAGTAGTCTTGGGGATATACTATTTCTTCACCATTACTTGGTAATATCCTGACCATAGATCCACCTTGTAGTAGTATTGTGATCCACATAGCTGATTCAACAATTCATTATTTTGTGGCAGAGGATACATTTTCTTTATCGTGATTATGTTGAGATCACAATAATTGATGCAAAGGCGCATTGACCCATCCTTCTTCTTAATGAAGAGGACTGGTGCACCCCACGGTGAAGCACTTGGGTGTATAAAACCTTTATCTAGAATCTTCTATTGTTGTTTCTTTAGCATCTCAATCTCCAAAACATCTATTCTATATGGATTTTTGGATATTGGAAATTCCCTAAGTATAAGATCAATTGAGAATTCAACATCTCTTCTTAGAGGAAGACCAGAAAATTCCTCAGGAAACACTTCAGTGAATTCCCTCACAATAGGAATGTTTTCAATGATGGTTGGTTCCTTAGAATAAATCCTCTATGAAAGATACACAAGGTCATAGGGAATTAATATCCTTGATTGAGATGATGGTGATAACTAAGATTCATCCTCCTCCTTACACTTGTACATAATCGGGGGTTGATTTTCCATATGGAGAGTGATTTCCCTCTCACGATAATTTATGTTGTATCTATATAATGAAATCCAATCCATTTTGATAATTGCATCAAATTACACCAGAGGGAGTATGAAGAGGTTCTCCAAGAAGTTTAATCCACAAATTATGATATGGGAGGATTTATATTCATGGGATGCAATGATTTCCCCATTTTTCGTTCACACCGACATCTTTACATCCATGATTTTTGGTGGTGTTGGGATTTTTCTAATAAACTTTTAGGATATAAAAGAATGCATAGAACTAGAATAAAAAAGTATGTTCACTATTATTGAATGAATAACTAGCATACCTATCACCTCTTCATTGTTGGGGTTCATATCTGTATTAGTGATGGAAAAATCTCACCCTTACTGCCTTGAAAGTTGTTAGTTCCCTAAAAAAACCCTTGGATTAGGGAACTGGTTTGAAAAGTTCCATGGTTATTTGTAGTTTAATAACTAAACAACATGGTGAGGGTCGAATAAGGAATTCCTATCCTTTATCACAGTCGCATGTTTTTCATGTTGTTAGTTAATGGTTAGGCGCCCTTAGATTCCACACCTAAAGTATTTCCTCATCTGCTTTAGGCAATTTTTGGGGTGCTTCTTTCTACACCTTTTGCAAGTGGGGTGTTGGATTTTCTTATCACTGTTGGATTTATCCATAATACCTCCAGAAATAATTTCCACATAAAGCTTATTATCCCCATGATACCCTTGAGAATGACCGACCTCCATTTGGATCTTGAGGGAATATCAGACAATTTCCTCATAGATCTCAAAGTCACGAATCTCTAGGGATTTCCATAGGCTAGGTTTTATCCCACCAAAGAAGCATTCAACCTTTCCTTTTGAGGTAATGACAAAGCCAGAGGCATATCGTGCAAGACTTGTGATGTTTTCATTATATGATATGATAGATTATTAATCTTTTTTCTTGAGGTTAAGGAAGTCCATTTCCATCTTATGTCTGAGGGTGCGAGGTAAATATTTATCAAAAGAAATTTTCTGGAAATCCTTCCATTCCAACCCCTTTATCTCTCTCCTAGTCTTTGTATTTTTGATCAATTTACACCATTTATCAGCTTCACCCTCCATATAATAAGCAGCCATAAGTACCTTCTCTTGTTTAGAACATTGAAGGATAAATAAGATCTTCTCAATGGAGTTGATCCATTTTTCGATGATTGAGGGATCAGATGATCCCTTAAAAGTAGGAGGCCTTTGTGTCATGAAGCTCTTGATTGTGACTTGTTCTTTCTTGGGGGGGGGGGGGTGAACATTCCTCTTGTCACATGTTTCTATTCAAAACCTTTAGCTAACTAAGACTGTATTGTGACAATGATCGCGATTCCCATTCCCATTGGATTGTTCATCTAATTAGAACAATCATGACATTGATATTTGTATCCATTGTTCGCCCAAGTAATCCAATTACCAGACATTGGTTGGAATAAAAGAAAATTTAGGGGTAACACATAAAGGGGAATCCAATGAAAAAAATGGATAACTTATAAATTACATTTATTTCCCTAACTTATCTATGTTATGCATGATATAATTCCAAATATATATTCATAGGGGAATTTTTTTATTCCATTAATAATGGTTCATAATAAAACTATAAATTTTCCAAAGCATATCCCTTAGGAGTTTCGTAACCAAGAGTGTAGAAAATCCCTTTGTCATGCACCTGTTCCCATTCGAGTCTAGATCAAAGCGGTGTTTTCGGGTTTTACCCCTAGATATATCTGGGCCAAAGGCACCTCTAACTACTTATATCTAGACTTGGATGTATTATCTTGATAAAACACTTACTCAATACTCACCAAAATTTTGGGAGTATTTATTATATTTAGTCTTATCCCTAAGGCTTTAACTAGGGTTTTCTAATCCTAATACCAAAAATAACAAATCCTATCATCTAATACCAACTATAACAACCCGACTCTTTATTACACAATTAAAAATAATTTATCGCATAAAATATTCACTTCATAAAAAATATAAGATCAAGAGGTATAGTGTCTTTGAGGCTTAAGAACATTATATAACAACTTAAAACATGACATACACATCTTTATTAAAAACTTCATTTACATGACCACAAACATTCCTTCGTACATAGCATTTCATGGGATAACTTGAGGACATGCATAAAAAAGGGTGAGATATAAAGCCAAATAAGGGATTAAACGAGTCATAACATGATGAAAATAGGAAATTCTAGGAAATAGTCCTATCAATGGATCATAATAGAAACATGAACCTAGAGGCATGATATAGCATGCTTATCATAACATGGAAATATGAAAACAACATTTAACATGATATTAGCATGATCCAAGGATCATTGCACATGGAGCATGAGTAAACCCTCATTGAATTTGAATTATCATGAGTAAAACCTAATTGAAATTGATTTATCTTGATACTAATCTTTAACCAATACATTGGAGTGATTTCAGGGCGCACCCTTCTTAATCATTTCATTTCATGCATAAGTGTTCCACATGGATCATACAACATGGAATCATTCAACATCATAAGTTATTCCAGGATAAAGGAATATGGAATACATGCATGAAACTATAAAATAAATAAGTAAATTTGAGTAATGGATAATACCCTTGATAGAGAAATGGGATGGGTATTTACTAAACAATGACTTTGGCTCGAAAAATCATGGCACAATTTCAGCAATAGAACAACGTCACATAAGAATTCATAAAAATGGTTGATGAGAGAAAAATGGGTATATCATAATATGTTCATGAAATTTACAGTAATATGTCATATAGATTCATTTCCCAACATATGTAATGGAATTTAGATGCATAATAAAAAAGAATTGCTTAAATGTAAATGAGGAGAGAGAAATTCCTTACAGAGTTTTGGCATAGGAACGAGTGTACATGGGAGGAATTAATGAGAGATAAATGGGTATATCATCATTAAAATACAATGAGAGAATTATGGGGGAGGTTAATAATAATATGCCAAAATTTTTAATTGAAAATAAAAGGGTACAACAACATAACGAAATTGAGACAAAAAAGAAAGAAAGGAAGAAATCCCTTACTTGGAAGTGTGATCCCAAAGGCTTGGGAGGAGATTGAAAGAGGATTTATGGGAGATTTAGGGTACTTGGGAGGATTTTAGAGAGAGGAGAGAAGGGTAGGGATGTGATACAAGGGTTTTGAGTTAAGATAAGTGGGATATTGGTTGGGTTTATATAAGAAAATAGTGGGAATTCTTTATTATTTAGGTTATGGACACAACACATTAAACCAATCAAAACCACAAACCAAACCATGTTTTTTCCCATGTTTTTTTTCCAAAAGTGAGTGTAATTTTTTTATAAGGCCAATGGATGATCTTATTAAAATATTAGGCTTTCTTATATGGAGGTGAGTCATACTCTCATGGAAATCATTTTAAAATGATAAAAAATTTTATTAGTCTTGGAGGGTCCACTAAAGCTTTTCAAAATAAATCAAAAAATATAAAATCACATTATTTAAAAGTTAAAAAATATATTGGTCGAACAACATTTTTATAGTATTTTATTACATCACTATTGGGTCATTATGATGTCATAAAACACATTATATATATTTAAACGGTATTTAATTTTTACCAAAAAATTTGACTATCTCAAAAAATTATGAAAAATTGACCATTGGATACTTTTGACCTCATAATTCCAAAAATAATATTCATTTTATTTAAATAATTTTCTAAATAATTGAATTTTTACTTTTAAAATAAAAACTGACATTTATAAAAAATTCATGGGTTTTGAAAAAATTGCTTTCAAACCTTAATAAAAATTAAAATTGTGTTCATAAAAATTATATAATCATTTATATTTAATAAAAAGTGATTTAGTAATAATATTTTATTAAAAAATCAATTAATTAAAAATTATTTTAATTCATCAAAATAGATCTCATAATTAAATATTAACTAAAAATACTATATTTTCTTTAAAATCTATTTTAAAAAGTAACAGTAACAAAATGAATGTATATTCTATATTCAAAAATAATGCACATAATAATAGTGATAAGGTCTTGTCACATAACCCCTTAAAATATCCACATAATACCTAAGGGTAAGGTGTGCAGTGGTGATAGACTATTGGGAAGGTTTAAATAACATTTCTCGGGTGGTAATCTCTAGTAACATCTACTTCTCCCATAGGTGGTTCCGTTCAAACATAACGTGTTGATGCTCGGATTGGGATTGGTCAATAGAGAAGCCCAATGAAACCAACTCATTTCCGAGCTCCAAAAATTGGGCTTTGTACAGAGTAATTCTACTGGATGAGGTCATCAATTCCTTTGTCTGAGTAAATTGGATCTGTTAAAACCCTATATTTATACAAATCAGGTTATCACTATTCAATGGCTATATTAGCAATGATAAAAATTATTAATGGTATTTTTAAATCCAAAAACATAAATCCAATGAATTGCATATGTTATATAACCATTTTACATAATAATACAATTAATTAGATTAAGAGGAATTTTCATTAACAAAATTTTGGGTCGTTAGAATTCATCCTTATGAAGATCATTTCTCTAATCATAGAAAATAAGTAGCATCACTGTGATTTTCCCAAGAAAAATCCCAATTTAAGCTTAAAAAAGTACAGTTTGAGAGAAATATTCTATAGGATATGTTCAAAATCATAAAAATCACAGTGACCTAGGCTTTTCATATATAAATATCACATATCTTTAGATTAATATTCAATAAATTTTATAAACACATGCTTGAGGAATGTAATAGAATAGTTATATTTGATACTATACACAAAATATTCTTATTTCATGAAAGATCTTCAACTTTTACCACAATGATCATCTCTCATAGTACTCATCATAGGAATATCCTACCGAAACCTTTCCTTATAACCCAATAAATGAAATTTAAGAAAGCGTGTGCTAAGATTCTTATTAAGGGTAAACATGGGAGATATCAATATATAATCATATAGAATAAAATTATAAGCATAAGGATAGGTGATCCTGAACATAAATTTCATTGTTTATACCCGACCTATCATTGATCGTAAACTTGAGCAATGGAAAACATATTGGTAGTTCATAATACAAGAATCATAATGGAATGAAAGTAAATAATCCAAGAGAGAATAACATTATTAGAAGAAATAGATTTGTGAAACACACATAATATTATAAAATTATGAAAATTTATACTTAGAAATAGGTTCCCTTATTAAGGTAAGGACATAAAATTATGCCCTCACATAAACTTAGGTACATGAAACATGGTCTACACAAAAAACCATGGACATGAATTCAATGTCCCAACATAACACTTCTAAGATGTAATTGGGTTCATACATAACATTTTAGATGTGTAATAAGGTTTAAAAATATCATATTTACTCATGATTTATCCATCTTTATCTAATTCATTGTAGATAGATATTGGTTACACCCATCACATAATCTAACCATATGTGTGCCACGAAATCATAAAATATTCATCAAATAAGAACCCATGAAAATAAATGTTCTTCATAACACATTTTTCATATCGAAACCCATGAGAATAAATGAGTTTCATAAATATTTCATCACGACATAACCTGGGTAAAATAAATAGGTTTTATAATCATCTCATCATTTCATCAAAGCATAACTAGTAGAAAAATAAGCATGTTTCATAAGCATTTTATAATGGTATAACCTGTGAAATAGAAATGAGTTTCATAAACATTTTTTAACCATAAACATAAATAATTTAGATAAATATTAAGAATTGTATCCTAGTTTTATATACCTAGTAAATCGTTGGAAACATCAAAGGTTTTCATCTTATATGGAATATAATTTTAAAATATAACTTGGAACATTTATTGAGATAAACACCTTTTAACATTGATTTTTTTAAATAAACAAATTTAAAAAATAAGTTTTATTGAAAATAATCATTTTAACTTATATATGAATCTTGAATGAAAATAATGGTCATGAAAATTTAAAACCCCTTCATGCCTTACACATTAAAATAAGTATTCCATTAAAATTTTTAGTAAGATCCAAATAAGAATTGTTTCTTAAAATGAAATGAATATTACTTTATTTTTTTTTTAAAGTAAAATGTGGGTAAAAATTTATTTAATAAATCATTTTTAAAATTTTAAAACTTTTTGGTTTTTTTAGAAAATATGGTTTTGGAAGAAAAAAGGGGTTTCAACAGAAGAGAGAAATAAAATGATTTTTTCATAAAAAGATTTATTTGATATATTGAGTACAAAAAGGGGGAAAAATAAAATGGAAAATAAGAATTCTCATGAAATAACCATAGGAGAATAAAATTCATGAATTTATAGAGTGACTTATCATGTGATTTCATCATCCGAAACATAATTATAAAAAATTCTGATAGACAATGAGGTTGCTTCATAAAATCCTTACCACTTTGGTAACACTAGATTATAAGCCCTATTGAAAGATTAATATTAAATGAAAATAAATATCATGACAATAAATAATTATATGCTACTAAATTTAAATTATGTTTTATATAAACATCATTAAAGAACATAGGTGCAAATCATAACATATGTCTCAAAGAAGGTAAATTGAGACAATAATCTCTTATCGCTTTGGTAACTTTTGAACTGTAAACCCCATGAAAGATAGATAAATAAATGGATATGTAAATCCAAATAATTTTTAGGATATAAATAATAAAATACATTCATGTTTATTATATATATAACATATAATAAATACATGATGAACAAGGAATGTATCTCACAGATATAAAAGTGAGACAAATAATCCCTTACTATAAGTCTTGAATTCCTTTGTACACTTTTGAACTACTATATAATAAATATAAGTTTATTATAAATTTATTTTAGAACCATATATATATATATATCATATGATAAATGATTTAATTATGACCTTTTATTTCACATTTATTAATGACCCCTTGTTAAAGTTATGCTTCGGGTAATAACTACGTTGTTTTTTGTGTATGTTTTGATTTGGAATTTTTGGTCATCATAAATTGTTCATAGTTAAATAATATACATATTTTTAACCATTATATAAATTTCATATATATTTAGTATATATTTATTTAGAGTAATCCATAAAAGTTATATATAAAAAATGGAATACACCGTTCATGGAGATGGTGGGCCGTACGTACGCGTGAACGCTTCTTCCATTTTATCAGTGGATAAAACAAAAGAAAAATAAATAATATATTAAAATTACATAATAATTTTTATTTCATATATATAACATTAATTAATTAATTTTATCCCTTATTACCTTCCATGTAAAATTTAAGTGAAAAATGAATCACATCGCTTTGCAAGGTGGTAGTCTACTGTACACATGATCAACATTATCATATCCCCAAAAAAATAGAAAGTAAAAAGGTGTATATTATATAATAATTACCTAAGTTTAATTATATTAAAAGTTTAATATGTATTCATTTAATCAATTAATATTACCATACATTCAAAACAAAAATGATAAACACATCACATCATTTTTTGCGGCGGTAGTCCATCGTACACATAAGTGATGTGATTGTTCTCCAACGGTTCTGGAGGATAGAAGTTAAAAATGGTATTATAATTAAATAGGTATAATAATATAATAAATATAATATTTAAAAATTAAATCCATAATTATATCCAACCATGATAGGTGGTTATGGAAAATGAATAACATCGGCTCGTGTGGTGGTAGTCCACTGTATGCATGATCGACAATTTCATTTCCAATTTAATGGAAGAGGAGATGGATACATGTAATTAACATCACATAACAAAATATAATTATATATTATATAATGTTTTTATTATATTTTAAGTGTTTATACATAAATTAAGGTTGTAAGAGAAGAAATAAAATGAAAAATCTCTGTTTGGACGATTACCTTCTCTTTGAGAACCCTCATTTACATCTCCTCTCAAGGACCCTAGGGTCAGTATTTTTAGAAGAACAAAAGAAATAAAAATTTTATAATGATATTTAGGAGATAAATTTTCAGGTCTTGGTCAAGATAAAGGTATTAAGAGGTGTGAAGAAATGAAGGGAGGGAGTGTCCTTTTAAAAGTGTGAAATGAGAACCGTCTTGGAAATTACATGAAAATTTCCCAAAATAATCCAAAATGATAAACTAATTCCCAATAAAAATGATTAAAAATAAACATATATTCGAATTTGGGATCTTTAAGGTCTATATATAGCCATAAAATAATATTTTTAAATTTTTTTAGGTTATTTTAAACCTTTATATTCTAATTTTAACCCATGGTAAACCTATTTTACATTAATGGTCCTAAATATTTTTTAACTATTTTAAATATATCATATGTTAAAAAACTGAGTCTAAATTATTATAAAATATAAAATATTTTGATTCCAAATATGTAATTATTTTTTACAGATTCATCCCACATATGTGACTTAATTTATTTAAAAATTAAACCCATAGAAGCAATGAGAAAGCGATTTTCCAAATAGAAAATGATGAAAAGTTTCAAAAATATTTATATCAAAATTAATATGAGATTGATCCAAATGACCTAAATTGGAAACATATATATATAATTTAAATAATATTAATTTTTAAACCATATTAAAATAAAATTTATCTTGTAAATTCTTTGAATGAAAAGGTGATTTCTTAATAAAAACTATTATTTTTAACTATTCATTGAAAAATTTATCTTATAAAACAATTTCAAAAATTCACCCTAAGATAATTTTGAAAATATTATTTAAAAAAATTAATTTCATTTTTTCAAATACATATTAAAAAATTGGAAAAAATTAAATTTAAATTATGTGCACAAAAGGCAACAAAAGTGCTTTAAAAAATACACTTTTAAGCGTAAAATTGGATTTATTATTATATCTTGTATAAAAAACACATAAGATGAATGTTAAAAATTATACTGAATATAAAATATATTAATTTAACTAAAATAATTTATAAAAATGTATTTTATTAATTTATTGATGGTAAACATGTTTGTGTAGATAAAAAAGTTTTTTTAAAGTATTTCCTTTATTTTAAAATAGTTATTATATTCATTTAAATTTAATTGATTAGTAAATAAATTATTATATAAACATGTTTAAACAATATATTTTTATAATTTAATTAATCTTATTCATATCCATCATTCATATTGAAATAATTTTTATTTGCGTGCACCCTAAAATATCAAAAAATTAACCTTATTTTATATTTTTCACAAAATCTCAGGGTGTTATTGAAATCACTCTAAGATAAATTCTAGATAAATCACCACTTATAATACACATAATTTATTATCTAAACCTTATATTTTTTGTTGAGGTGTTGAGGGTTTTTTATGTTGAAATTAGGTTGATATAATTTAATATATATATATATATATATCTGTGTGTGTGTTCTCACTAATTTATTTGAGTTTCTACAAAATTTAATTTAATAATAATTTTACATTTAATTTATAAACATTTCATTGATTATATCCTTGTAAATAAGTAATTAATTTTAAACATTCAAAGTAAAATCATTTTCTGTTTAAAAGACCTTTTTTCGAAGAATTTTATTTTTCAATATATTTAGTATCTTTACTTTAATAAAACTAGTTGATCACTTTTGAATGATTAATTAAATTAAATTTATTCTTAATATTTAAAAAAATATTAACACACATTTAATTATTTTTTCTTTTCATTGAATAAGAATAAATTCACTTTACATTAATAAAATAATTTTTTTTCAAAACAATGCAGACAAACTTTATAGCTTTCCCAGATCTTTAAAAATATGGAAATTCCATTTTTAGCCTCCCTCTATTGTACCACAAATAGATCCCTCCACCCTCTTGCTCAATTTTTCACAAGATGGTGACTCCCTAACTCTCTTCGTTTGGAACTCATCCCACCATTGATACTTCCTAAAGGATTCCAAGGCGAGTTCTCTTTGTTTTTGGGGGTGTTTTCTTTCTCTTCTATTCTACTTATTCTAGTTCTTGGTTATTCCTTGGCGGGGTTGTTTCTTGGTCAAACCCTGGGGTGGGAGTTGGATAATGGTGGTTGATTCCATTGTAGTCAGGGTGAGTGGATCATCACTCAAACCTAGTTCCTCCATCTCTAGTAGTTTATTCACATTCTTACGTCATTAAGGTTGGTGTTTCTATTAATCTACTTTCCAAAAAATTAAATTTATGCTTTATATTTACTAATTTCTTTCTAAATGTGATGTTATTACTTGTTATGTGTTATTATAAATGGTTTTTATGTTCCTATAGTGGTATTTGGATGAAAATTGGGTTTTCAAAGGGTTTTCATATTTATGAATGTACATATATGTATGTAAAGTGTCTGATTAAATTTTAATTGGCATTTTTAATGGAAATTGGGTACATTGGGTTATGTTTAGAATTGTTTTTTTTATAAATTGACGTACTTTGTGAATTGGACTTGGTGTGTTATTTGGTGGTGTAGTGGTTGTTTTCAAAATCATTTAAAAGGACCTCTTTAGTTTTTTAGCTGAAAAATAATGTAAATTTGTGTACTTAAATTATTACCTTGGATGTGGGAACATCCATATGTGAAAAGGGTGCACACATGGGTGGGATTACAAATTATAAAGTAGTTTTTTTGGAAAATGTCCCCCTTAAAACATGAATTTCAAAACAATTATCCCTTATCCCTCCCCTACCTTAGAACTCTTCTTTCCTAGTGGTTCTTTGGAAAACCGTAGTTTTTTTCTAATTTTTTCTTTGGTTTCAAAATGACTCTAAACTGGTTTAAAATTGTGTGTTTGAAATCATGGACTGTTTGGTACTTCAGAACATGGATTGGATTCTAAATGGTCTAAAGGACAGTTTGGAACCAGTCATGTATGTCATATATTTTTACCATGTTTTGGAAATGGATTTGGGAATAGAACTAGATTTTGAAATATAAAGGCTTGACTAGTATTTTATGATGTTTTTGGAAAGTGGTTTGGAAACTCATGTGACTTGAAAGCCTGATTGGCACTTATTCTTGGATTGATGTGTGATGGGAACCTCAATGGTTGTCCCTTCGAGGATAGGGGAATTGCATTGGTTGTGTAATTTTTTGGTCTAGGAAATAATAATAATATTGGGTAGTTGTTGGTTTATGCCACACATGTGAGGACCTCCCCATTCACCACATACAGTTAACATGGTAATCTTGGGAATCATCTAGAGGGATGGGTGATGGTTTTTTATTAACCCCAATTAGACAGGTTGGAACCCCTAAGATGTTTTATGAGGCCAGGTGGGTTTTTCCACTCATGAGGCTACTTTAGAGTAGCTAGTTGGTTATTGACTGTGGAGTTTTACCATATATAGGTAGGTGAGTCTAACTTGAGTACATCCAAGGACTAATTCTTGAGATTATTAGGAAATGCATATGATTACTATTAGTATGTTATATTTTGTTTGATAATTCCTGTGTGTTTTGTTTTCATTATTTTTAGTAGACCTTGTTTTTTATCACATGGTTATATCCTTCTTTTGGGATTTAGTTCTTGATATGGTTTTTAAAAAGGAAATCAATTTTTTAAAAAGGAAGAGCAATGTGTGTTTATTTTAAAATAAATATCTATAAATCTATGTATGGTTGTAAGAAATGATGAAACCAAACTTTCTAGATGTATTTAAAAGAAGTGTCAATATATTTTTTCGGGAAAGAAAATCTATGGAATATTTGGTGCTTACCTACTAAGATTTTTAAGCCCACACCCTACTTTACCACTTGGGGTCGGTAAACCTGAGTTATTTTCCAAGTTCAGGTTTTTGGTTTGGTCTTGCCTTTGGAGAAGGTTGGTTAATATATGGTGGTTAGAAAGATGTCATGTGGTGATCAAATCACTCTTGGTTGGTTTTGGTTTCTTTGTAGTTATGTCTTTTTCACCTGCTATTTTATTTTTATAAGGATCTGGTTGTGTATTTGTTGATGTTTTGTTATTTTTTAGGATTTATTCTCTCTTTTGGTAGTTTGATCCTTGTTTGGTTTTGTATAAACCATTTAAAATATGATTCCATTGATTCCTAATTCTATTCTCAATCTTGGGAGGATTGGGAACACCTCTTAGGCCTTTACTCATGCTAGGTAGTGTGTCGGGTTAGATGGAAGCCAGACCTGGTTTCTAAAAAATAGTTTCAGAGCACCTCTATGTTATTTAGGGAATCAAATATCATGTAAATTAGGACTTTCAAGACTTTATAGGTAGGTACGAGAAGAGCGTCGTGACTCTTACTCATCATGAGCCTCAAGTTTCTAGGGGTAGTATGGGACATGAGTATTTTTTTTTGGTTTTTGGTTGTGTGGATGGGGAATGAAAATAGAGGTGAACCAGTAATGTGTGATGGGATTAAGTGGAGTAGTGAACCATGTAGATCCTAAGTGTAGGGTCCAATATACCCATAGTGGTTTGTTATTTCTTAGAACATGGTCCACTAAACCATGTGACTGATTTTTTCATGGTTACTAGTTCCCTATTACAGGTTTTCTAGTGTGATTTGTGTGTTGGGTTGGTTTTGGATGGTGTGGGTCAATTTTCAAATGAAAAATTATTTTTTTAAAAAGGGGGTTTTCATAAGGAAAATAGTTTAAGGTTTTGGTTTTGTTTTAAAATTGGGTGTTGGTGTGTGATTTGGTTTTGAAAAATTGGATTTAGTGTTCAGAAAGTGGCATTTAGTCCAAGTGGTCTTGAAAGATGAATGGTAAATGGTAGTTTTTAAAAAATGTATTTTTCGATTTTGTTTGTGGTGTTTGGATCATGAGATGGGTTATTTGGTGTGGGTTGTTTTTTGTTGAGTTTTTGTTTGATGTTGACTTAGTTTTGTGTTATTTTTTTATATAGAGTATACCAGCAAGAAAGGCCCCAAAGGTTTCCAATGGGTCTCCTTTAGTTGTTGGTCCTATCCAAACTCCTAGTGAGGTAGAAGAGTGGAGTTATTATTAGTCATTTCCTATTATATATGGCGATTGATGTCTATTAGAGGTATTATAGTGTCTTGAGGAAGTCAAAATTGTTCTTAGGTATTTGGGATCTCTTGAAGCTGTGAGAGTGTGAGCTATCCTGAGTTCATTTGAATGATTGAGTTTGTATTGGTGGAAAGTGATAATCTCATCATTGTTGTAATATGAGATGTCTTGGGATGTTTTTAAGACAAATTTTATCTGATGGTTCATACCTAAGGTGGTGAAGGTGAAGAAAATGGAAGAGTTTTTGAGTATTCATCAAGGTCAACAGATAGTGAAGGCCTATGTTGGTATCTTCAAGGAGTTCGTTTCCTACTCTTTTGAGAGACCATTTAAGGATATGTTTAAAGCTACTATATTCATCTGGGGTCTTCATCTAGATATAAAGGAGTTATTACTTTCATCCAATAATGTATAGTTTGAGATGTTTTTGGATGAGTGTTCTTAGCTGAGTTGGTTCTCAGAGCACTGGTAGCTGAGAATATAGTTTCTTTTGGTTCTCATGAGGGTTATCTATTTGGAAAGAGGAGTACACTAGAGGAAAATATTCTTGGGGAGCCTCCTTTTATGGTTCTAACTTATTATTCATTATACCACATTATTTTGTTTTTATAATGTGGATTATTTGGGAATTCAAATTCATCCTATCATAATCCTCTAAGGGTTTTCCATCGATGTGGCCACTCTGGACATCTAGAGAAGTTCATCAAGTGACGTTTCAAGAAGAGGATTTTTTTATCGAAGGATTCCACCTCTTGACTATGGGGATGTGGATGCTTCAGGACCTCTAGGATCTATCCATATTCTCTTGAGTGAATCTCTTCACGTAGTTAGGGATCATTTGGTGTGGTGGAGTTTTTGGCGCACCTTTTTTTCTCCAATGTCAGGGAATAATTGGTTAGGTTTCATTTTTCATAGTTTTATACATTTTTATAAGTTATTATTTTTTGTAAACGGCCCAGTGTCGTCTTTTTCTTAAAGGTTCATTGTTTCACTCTATTTTATGAATCCTATGTGGTTAGATTTTGTGGATTGGTTTTGGTTTTGGTTTTTTCTCATTTGGAAGTTGCTTTAATATTATGGAAATGATGAATTTTAGTTTGGTTCTCCATTTTTTAGAGTTCATTTCATTGTATTTCCATTTTGTTAAGGGGTTTTGGTTCAGGTTGGGAGTTATTGATGGTTGTTCTTGTTGGTTGTGTGGTGATTTCCTAGGTTACCTCATGTTGGGCCTCCCTTTAAGGTGACGTGGAGTTAGATAGTTTCTTATAGTGGGGAGAGAATTTAATTCTTTTCCTCCATGGTTCCCATCCCTGTGAGTTTCCTTAGATAGGGTTAGATATGACTTGTGGAGTGAAATATCATAGTGGTTTCATGGTTTCATTTGATCTCATTTGGTTTTGAGCTTGTGTTTTGATACTTTGGTTGGCTGGGTGATTTATAAAGTAAAAAAGTGTTTATGGTGGGGATAATTGTCACACCCCAACCATGGTTTTTCTTATATTTTATCCTCCTCTTGGTGTTATCACTACTACAAAAAATGGGAAAGGGAAGCACTACCCTTTTATCAGCGCTAAAACAAATCCCTGATAAAGGGGGCCTTTATCAGCACTAAAAAAAGCGCTGATAAATGGGGGCCTTTAACAATGCAAAAAAGCACTGTTAAAAGTGACCCTTTATTAGTGCTTTTTTTAGCCTTGATAAAGGCCCCCTTTATTAGCCCTTTTTTTAGCGCTGTTAAAGGGGACCCCTTTATCAATGCTTTTTTTAGTAGCGCTACTAAATGGGGGGCTTTATCAGTACTTTCCCCTAGCGCTGATAAATTTTATGTTTCAAAAATAAATTTCATGGAAAATAATATATTGTTGTATAAGTATATTTATATTGATATAAATATAATATATATTTTTAATTATACATATAAATAGACTATTGCATTTAATATATAATAAATTTAGGGAAAATGGATTTAAAATATTTTAAAAAATATAATTAATTAATACTTTTCTAATTATTATCGATTAAAAATAATTTAATAACAATTTGAAGACACAAAAAATCAAAACAATTAATAAAATATCTAAAATAAGTTGAAAATGTAACTAAAATTTCAAACAACCATAAATTTTGATTCGGGTGTCCGTTTGAGCTCTACAGCATATCAAATCGAAGCATGCGACAAGATCTATGTGATTATGATTGAAGTGAAGGTTCTGTCACAATTTTCGAGGCAAAAAAGGCCCAGAAGGCCTCCAAATCTGTGTTTTTAGTTGGGATACCACAATTTTTTAACATTCAAACAAGTATAACTTGTGATCCGGATGTCCGTTATGCCTGTACCACATATCATTTCAAAGATTGTTTCATTTTATTCAATTTGACTAGTTGTGGAGTTGAAAAAGGCTTCTGAATTAGAAGTTATGGTTATTATAACATTCTATGGATTTTCAAATACACATATATACGTATTTATTCTTAAATATGTGTGTGTGTGTGTGTGTGTCTTTGTGTGTGTGTTGTATATATGTATATATGTATTTTTTTATTTAGTTATAAACACTCATAAAAAACATATTTTATAAATGTATTTAAAACTAATCTTATAAATATATATTAATATAAAAATAAATACACAGATAAAAAATTTAACTACAAAAATATTTATAAATAGATATAAATATATATTAATATACGAATGAATATATATATACTAATATATGAATAAACATATATGTATTAATATAACAAAATATATTTATATTAATATGAATCTATATTAATATACAAATAAATATAACTATATATATATATAAATAGATGTATCATTAAATAGAAAAAAACGAAATGGCTTAGTGGTAAAGGTGCAGGAACACAACGGAGAGGTTGTGGGTTCATGTTCTTGTGGAATCAAGGATTTGCGTGCACATGTGTGGGATCCGCAGGCAAGGGCAGCGTGCGGGGAGTGGGTGGGGCCACCAGCACTGATAGGGGGGGTCAAGCACTGTTAAAATTTCCCTGAATATAAATTATTATTTTTTATTCTTTATTTTTTTATTTTTTTACTTTTATCAGCGCTTTTAAAAAGCGCTGATAAAATAACCCTTTTATCAGTTCTTTTTTTAGCACTGTTAAAAGGGGTCTTTATTAGTGCTTTTCTGAGTGCTGATAAAATGGAGCCCCCCTTTATCTTCACCTCGATTAACAGTTCTTTTTTAATGTTGATAATGCACTTTTCTAGCGCTGATAAAATCCATATTTTTAGTAGCGTAGATTGTGTGTTTGAGGTTTGGGTCAATTTACTGGTGTGAAATTTTGAGTTTTGGACTTTTTTGGTGGTTTTGGGACCTGTGCATGGTTTGAGCATAGTTTAGCCCAAACAATGCGAGGAACGAGATAAACCATGTGGCTCTTTGGTGGTGTTTGGGACAAGGTTCATGGATTGAGAATGGATATCAGAAACCATGTGAGATGCATTTTGGGAGGCTCTTTCGTTTGATAGATAAATTTTTTATAGATGGGGCATGGTTTCCAAAACCATGCATTCAGCCCGTGCAGGGTGTCTCTCTTCTCTAACAGGGTGCACATGGTTGGTTCATGGGTTGGAAAACCATGTATCCGAACCATGTAGATTTCCTAGATCTTTAAAAATGTGGAAATTCCATTTTTACCCTCCCTCCCTTTTACCCCAAATCGATCCCTCCCCCCTCTTGATCATTTTTGGAACATGATGGGGGATCCCTACCTCTCTCCCTTTGGCTCTCTTCCCAACATTGATGCTTCCTCAAGGATTCCAAGGCAACTTCTCTTGATTTTTGGTGTGTTTTACTTCTCTTCTATTATCCATATTATTTTTATTGGTTCATCCTTAGTGGGGTTCTTTATTGAAAAAACCATAGGGTAAGAGTTATCTAATGTTGGTAAATCCCTTTGTTGTTAGGGTGTGAAAATCATCTCTCAGACCTAGTTCTTCCCTCTCTTAGATTTTTTTGCATCCAAAAATCTTTGAGGTGGGTGTTTACATTTTCTTAATTTCTAGAACATTGTACTGATTCTTGTTATTTCCAAATTATTTTCTAAATGTGATGTTCTTTCTTATGATGTGTTATTATAAATGTTTTTGTTGTTTCTATAGTAGTATTTGGATGAAAAATGGGCCTTGAAAGGAACTTCCTAGTTATTCCTATATTTATATGTATTGAAAGTGTTTGATAAAATACTAATTGTCCTTTTAAAGTGAAATGGTGTGCTTTGGATTGTGTTTTTAATTGGTTATGTTATTATAAATCAGTTTCCTTTTTGAATTGGGTTTCATATATTCTTTGGTGGTGTGGTGGTGGTGTGAATTTTTTTAAAAGGGTTCATTTAGTTTTTGAGATGTAACTTCTATAAATTAGTGGTTCTTCATGTATTATATTGGATGTGATCACATACTTATGTTAAAAGGGTGAACATGTGGATGAGCTCACAAATGATAATGGATTATTTTTGAAAATGTCCATCTTAAACCCTATATTTCAAAACACTTATCCCTCCTTCCTCCTCTACCTTATCCATATTCTTTCCAAGTGGTTATTTTAAAACCCCCAGTGTTTCCTAAATGATTCATTGGTTTGAAAAAAACTCAATTGTGATTTCAAATTGTGTGTTAAAAATCATGGCCCATTTGGTAATTTCAGAATATGGGTTGGTTTCTAAATGGTCTAAATGACCATTTGGAACCTTTCGTGTATGTCCTTTTTTTTACGTTGGTTTGGGAATGGGTTTGGGAATGAAACTGAATTTGAAAATATAAAGTCCCATTTAGTATTTTATGGTGTTTTTGGAAAGTTGTTTTGAAACTCATGTGATGTGAAGGCCTGATTGGGACTTCTGTTTGGCATGATTGTGTTGGGAACTTCTATGGTAGTCCCTTTGAGGAGAGGGTCACCGCATAAGTGGTGTTAGTTTTTGGGATGGGCAAGCATAGTGGAATTTGGGGGTTGTTGGTTTATTCCACATGTGTGAAGAAATACCCATTCACCAGATACTATTATCATGGTATTCCTAGGTGTCATCTTTGGTTTGAGTGAAGGTTTCTTATCGACTAAAATTATATGAGTTGGTACCCCTTGGATTTGCTGAGAGGCTAGGTGGGTTGTGCCACTAGTTGGTTATTTGATAATTAGATGCAGCATATTGCGATAGGTAAGTCTGAACCTAGCACATCCAAGGATTTCGTCTAGATAATTTTATGAAATTCCCATGATTACTATCCATATATTTTGTTTTATTCTATTGTACCTACTTGTGCTGTTTTACTAATTTTTAACATAACCCCCTTTTGATCACTTGGTTGTATTATTATTTTGGGATTTTGTTCAAGAGTTATGTTTTAAAAAGAAAATATATTTCTAAAAAGAGAAAATTAGCATGTTTTGTTTTAAAAAATAATTTTAGGAATGTCTTGTAAGGTTCTTTAAAAATGATGAATCCATATTTTCTAGATGTATTTCAAACTAGTGTTTATAGATTGTTTTAGGAAAGGAAATGTATGGATTTTTTGGTTCTTACCTACTAAGATATTTACTCTCACACCTTACTTGTGCCACTTGACATTGGTAGATCTGATCTATTTTGAAACATCATGTTTATGGTTGGTCATGTCATTGGAGAAGGTTTTTTTATGGATAGTGGTGACCAAGTTGTGTCGTTCCAATTTGGTTTTGGTTACTTTTTAGTTCTGTCTTGTTCATATTCTATTGTATTTTTATATGGACCTAGTTTTGTATTTATTGATGTTCTTTTATTTTGGTTACACTATGTGCTCCGATATGGTAGTTTGATCCTAGTTTTATTTGGGTTAAATAATTCCCATTGTGATATCTTTGACAATCAGTTCTATTTTCCAACCCCGGAGGATCGGTAACACCTCTTAAGCCATGCCTTGGGCTCGGTCGGGTGTCGGGTTAGATGGTAGCTTGGCCTGGTTCATGTAAAAATAGGAATTACCTTAATTAAATTAATGATATTATCATAAAATTATCATTGTTATCTTAATCTCCCAAACTGCGCATACAGAGATATCTTTCATAATTTAAATCTATTTTTGGGAAATCAATTAATTTTTAAAACATTGGTGATAGAAGAAATATATTATATTAATAAGTAAATAATTTTTTTTTGTTCTGGAATGGAAATATTAAGATATAACTCATTATTAATACACCACCTTTCTATTCAATAAAAATTATTGAAACAAATGTGTTATGGATTTCATATTGAAGAATCATACCCAAAACTACCATGGAGTGAACCTAAAACTTCATAAATAATTATTGGACTTCTATTATAGTAAATTTACAAGTACGAAGATGATGAATACATGGAAACAGAATGATAATCAAAATTATTACACTGAAATAGAAAAGGAATGATTAAATATACCAACTTGGATGATCAATATTAACTCAAAATAAGTAATAACTATGTAATAATTGAATATAAATTTAATGACCTAGAATTTTACCAATATAATTTCTTTTTTTAATATATAATTGTTTCATATTTAGTAATATAATATTATATAGTTCACACACATCATATTATAAAACCAAAAACGATTTATTATAATTTTAAAATTACATTTAGAGAATAAAAATGGATGTACAAAATTAAACATATTACAATGGGACAAAAAATTGAAAATAAGATAATCATAATTGAAAATTTTGGATATGCTCAACCACCCAAAACAATTTCACACATGAAAAATATTGTAGAAATTAATTAAAATGTTATTAATCCAATATTCCTTTTTAAAATAAAAATATATAAAACCTTGATAAGAAAAAAGAAGTGAATAAATAATGAATGGAATATATGGTATTCATAAGAAGCTAGAAACACAAATGACGATTAAAAATATGACTGTTGGAATAATAATCTGACTTTTTCAATAGTAATTTGACCATTAAGAATAGTAACCTAACTGTAAGAATATTATTACCACTTATGGAAGTGTAAAATAATATGTCTTTATCTTTTTAATGAAAAATGATATATTTATATAATTATGTAGGTAAATAAATTTTTAAAAAATGAATAATGAAGTTTTTTTATTTTTGTAGAACAAAAAAATTTTAATACCAATTTTATAATAAGTATAAAATTTAAATGAAAATTACATTTTTATATAATGGATTTATAAATTATTATTATGATATTTAATAAAGGTAATATAAATTTATGATACAATAATTAATTTTTGAAAGGGTCAGAAAAGTGCCCGTAATATTAAAATTGGTATTTTTAAATAAAATGATGATTTGAATTAAAAATAATATTTACCATATTTTGAAGATTATTTTTATAAGATGATTTATTTTTAAATATAAATTTCAAAAAATCCTCAGGGTTAATTTTTGATTATTTTGTAAAATAGTTGAATTTCTGGTTAATAGTGAAATACTGTAAAATATGGTATTTATCATTGTAAGCTAAATAAATTATTTTTTGAGTCATTGATGATGTAGGAACCCATTATCTTCAATTCATATATATAATTTCATTTATATAGTTTCAATAATCAATAATATTGATAGTCATGATCCAAAAAAATAAACCAATGAATATAATATTGAAAACACCGCTCTTATCCCCTTAAAGATACCACCCATAAAAACCCCTATTCATCACAACTAATAAGGCTTGTAGATTCCCAAATTTCTTCCCAATTCCCTCCATAATCCTTCCCCTAATGTACTTGTTCTTATGGTCTCATCTAAATACAAATACAAGGATCTTTAAGTGGAATCATAAGAGGAGACATCCAATAGAGAAGGTAATTCCCTCAATCGATTCATTTAATTTTTCTTCATCCTCAACCTACAAAAAAATCCCATCCAACATGGAAAAATAACTATATTATAATATATGTACAATATATTTATATTTATAATGGCATATCTACCATCTATCCTCTCCCCTTCCACTTTTATTCCAAAAAAATCATTGTCCATAGTAGGTTGGTTCACCACCTCTATGGATTATTAGTTTTTTTCCATTACCACATTCAAAAAAAGATTAAATTATATTATAATTAATTAAAATGAATTAAAATGGTCTAAATATTTATATTATATATGTTTTCATGTTTTGAAAAATATATGTACATAATATTAAATAAAAAGAATCTAGTTCTCGATGGTCCATAAATCTTCCAAAATAAACTTACCATATAACATTAAGATATTTACTAAATTGATCATCTATATAATAGTACAAAAAATTAAATTAGAGACCATTTGAATTTATTTAATTAATTTAATACCATTTCATTTCACTTCTATATTTTCAGTCCCATTTGATAAAAACATTAATAATTATACATAGGTGACCCTACCTTAGAATTGTGAGATGAAATTCCCCCAAAAAAAGAAATTGAACATCATATCTAATTGAAATATGTTTAAATTAACATAATAAAATTATAAAAAATAAAAAATATATGGAAAATATTATTAATTAAGTAATTAATTAATTTTATTTTATTTTCCTAGAAGGTAAGTTAAAGTAAAAAATGATTCTAGAATATAAGGTAAGGGATCTCTTTGAAACCCCTTTTTCTTTGGTTTATTACCTTTATACATTTAACTATAATAACCCGGGTTTTTCTATGAAAGACTTTGGAATATTCTTGATGATATTCCAGAGCAGCACCTTCGGACAGTGTGTGATTCTGAGCCCCGGAGTGGCCGAAATTAAATTTTCAGTGCGTTCACACTAGAAACAACAAATAAATGATATAACTCCTAAACAGAGTTCCGGATCAGAGATCCGAGTGTACGGATGAGTCCGTAATGTGTTGTTTACCCTAGGAATGACATAAAAATTTTCGGCGCGAGATGTTTGGACCCATCGCCCGCTTCTGGAACGTTAAACGGATTAAATAAATTAATTAATTCGTTTAATGTTGAAATGCAAGTATATCTTATACGGTGGCTCGGATTGGAAAACCGAGGGCACCGTTGAGTTTGGAAGGTGCTGTTTACCCTAGGAGGGGTGTACGTTTCGCGAGCGCGGGCCATTTGTGAAAAATGGCCCCAGGGGCGTTTTCGTAATTTGGCGGCCTCGGGCGCTATGTTTAATAACTTTTGAACGGGGTCTCCGATTGAAATTCCAAGACCTCTGTTGTGCTCGGGAGGTGGTTTTTGGCCTAGGGTATGCTTAACCTCATCTCCGCCGGAGGTTCGGGTTCGGGCCGGCAGGCGGGTGGTTAAGTGTGTTTCTATTTAAACACTTAACCCCCCCTCTTCCCCTCTATTAATCTCCTGGAAGGGGCTCCCCCTCCCTCCTCTCCACCACTCCGGTGAGGCATCTCCGCCGAGGCACCTCCAGCAAAGCGGCGAATCACAGCGAAGCTCCGGGCAACGCCCACGAGGTAGGGTCTTGTTGCGTTTTGTCTTCCCGCACCTACTTTGAGCAGTTTAATACTGTCGAATTGTTGTTGTATTATTGAGAAAATACCATGGATGCGTAGTAGAAATTATTCCCTTTCCAACGCATCACTCGGATTCGAATTCCGAGCCTCGTGGCGTCCGCAATCATCCGCCAAAGATGGCGGGTTTTCGGTTTTCGGTGGGTTCGAGCGGCGGCGCGGCTAGGGCGGACGGTGCGACAGCAGGGTGCTCTGTCGGCACCGCGGGTGTCCGGTGGAGGCGCTGGGCATGGCAGCGGGGTGCTCGGGCATCAACGTGGGTGTCTGGTGGCGCGTCCAGGCAAGACCGGGGCTCGGCGGATCTTCAGCAGCGGGGGAGGCCGGCGCCAGGCGGAGCGCCTCGGCGCGCCGGCGGGTCGCCAGGGAGTGGCGACCACGGGGTCGCGACACGCGACCCCTGTGTGGCGACAAAGACCCGTGCCACGCGGGTCTTCACATGGCTGCTGCGACCGGCCCTCGTGGCCGGTCTGCGTGCGGACCGCGAGTCCGCGGCCGGCCCGCGTGGCTAAGCCGCGGGCCGGCCCAGGCCGGGAGGACCGGCCAGTCCAGGCCGGTCCAGCCCCAGGGGCCTTGCCCCCTTGGTGTTCGGACACCTGTATTTTCCGCTACGTGTGTCTATTTTGAGTGCCATCTGTGGCGGTGGAACTGTATTAACGAGGCAGACTTTTTGAGATGGTTTTGGGAATTTTTAATTCCCGAAACGAGGGACCTTGGAGGCGCGACGCGTCTTTAAGTGGTTGGTCGTTTCATTCAGGGGATCTTGTTTTGGACAGCGCGGATGCATCCAACGTCTAGTTTAAGCGCCGTCAGCGGCATTGGAACCCTGGCGTCGAGGCGGAAGTTTCCAGGGTGGTTCCGGGCGTTGAATCCGGAGTTGAGGCGTGGGCCCCATGGCTCGTCTTTGGAGTTGCGTGCATCGTTTCACGACTTTCTCACCGGGCGTTCGTTGGGGCGTGTGAGCAGTCATTTCTAGATGTTTTTTCGAGGGGATTTCAATGGTGCAATCCGCCCGCTCTAATTCGGCACGATGGTGCGGGGCCCACGAGGGCCGTTTGGGCGTCGACTGTGATTTTCCATCTTTATCACCGGGAGACCATTTTGGATAAGTGGATAGTCCTTCTTGTGTACTTTTTCGAGAGGATCGCAACGGTGCAATCTGTTCGTTGAGTTTCGGGACCAGATTGCGGGTCCCACGTGGCACCGCTCGTGTGCGGTGTGCCGAAACGTATATTTTTCTCTGGATATCCGTTGCACTCAAGTGAGTAGTGATTTTGACGTGTTTTCCCGAGGGGATCGCATTGGTGTGATGCGCCCGACCGTTTTCGGGGCCGAGGCTCGAGATCACGGGATGTCGTTCGGGCGTGAGGCGGTGTTGGTGACTTTTCCGTCGGATATCCATTTGAGGCGAGTAAGTAGTCGATCTCGCGTGTTTTTCCATGAGTATTACAACAGTGCGATCTATTTGCTTGTGCCACTACTACAACCTGCGCCTTTATCAGCGCTAGAAAAGCGCTGTTAATTCCGGCGTAGATAAAGGGGTCCTTTATCAGCGCGCGGTGGAGCGCTGATAAATGTCAACTATATCAGCACTTCTCGGAGCGCTGATACATGTTCCTTTATCAGCGCTCCTTTAGCGCTGTTAAAGGTTTCCATTATCAGCACTAAAAAAGCGCTGATAAAGGGCCCATCGCCTGCACCTAAAAAACAGTACCTGCACACCTGCACACCAGAATACATGCACAAAGTAGCACATGCACACCTGCACACCATAGCACCCACACCCAATATTTTGACTGAAAACGGTATATACATTTACTTAACATCATGAATACAAAAAAAATGCATTGCTATATACATTTCAAAAAAAAATTTACATGGTTACATTTACAATTATTCAACAACAGTTATAAACATTCATGTTTCATCCTTTGATATCCGTGATCCGCTCTCGATGGTATTTGTTGCCGAACAAAGCATCCGAACTCAAGGAAAAAAATCACTTATATAAGAAAACAAATATTATGTTAGTAATGCAATAATGAAAGAAATTAAAACAGAATATGAAAGAATACATTAATATGGAAATGTGAAACTAAAATATTAAATTTTAAACTCAAAAGTTTTCATTTTCATAACAATGAAAGGGAATAATGTAAAATCAATATGTTTTTGATTGATTTATCTCATTTAATAAATACTGATTCTTTATCTAATGAAAAGCTTTACCGGTCACACCGTGCATCGGATTGAGGTGCGGTCGATTCGTACGAGTCACAAATGACTCGTGGATCGTTTTCCTAAAGTATCAAAATAATCTGAAGGAGTTTCCTCGGTTTGGCGTATGTCATTGGTGTTTTTTTCCAAAGTTTATCTCATTTTCAAACTGATATCAGACACTTTTAGCCATACCGGTCACACTGTGCGTCAGATTGAGGTGCGGTCGATTCGTACGCGTCACAAATGACTCGTGGATCGTTTTCCTAAAGTATCAAAACAATCCGAACGCGTTTGCTCGGTTTGGCGTATGTCATTGGTGTTGTTTTCCAAAGTTCATGTCATTTTCAAACTGATATCAGACAATTTTAGCCATACCGGTCACACCGTGCGTCAGATTGAGGTGAAGTCGATTCGTACGCGTCACAAATGACTCGTGGATCGTTTTCCTAAAGTATCAAAACAATCCGAAGGCGTTTTATCGGTTTGGAGTATTT
This sequence comes from Viscum album, assembly GCA_963277665.1. Taxonomy (NCBI): domain Eukaryota; kingdom Viridiplantae; phylum Streptophyta; class Magnoliopsida; order Santalales; family Viscaceae; genus Viscum; species Viscum album. Next base: position 590,672,129 of record OY728142.1, on the reverse strand, counting down.
CATTGGTGTTGTTTTCCAAAGTTCATGTCATTTTCAAACTGATATCAGACAATTTTAGCCATACCAGTCACACCGTGCGTAGGATTGAGGTGCGGTCAATTCGTACGCGTCACAAATGACTCAGGGATCGTTTTCCTAAAGTATCAAAACAATCCGAACGCGTTTTATCAGTTTGGCGTATGTCATTGGTGTTGTTTTCCAAAGTTTATCTCATTTTCAAACAAATATCAGACACTTTTAGCCATACCGGTCACACCGTGCGGCGGATTGAGGTTCGGTCGATTTGTACGCGTCACAAATGACTCTTGGATCGTTTTACTAAAGTATCAAAACAATATGAAGGCATTTGCTCGGTTTGGCGTATGTCATTGGTGTTGTTTTCCAAATTTTATCTCATTTTCAAACTGATATCAAACACTTTTATCCATACCGGTCACACCGTGCATCGGATTGAGGTTCGGTCGATTCGTACGCATCACAAATGACTCGTGGATCATTGTCCTAAATTATCAAAACAATCCGAACGCGTTTTCTCGGTTTGGCGTATGTCATTGGTGTTGTTTTCCAAATTTCATGTCATTTTCAAACTGATATCAGACAATTTTAGGCATACCGGTCACACCATGCATCGGATTGAGGTTCGGTCGATTCGTACGCATCACAAATGACTCGTGGATTATTTTCCTAAAATATCAAAACAATCCGAAGGCATTTTCTTGGTTTGGCGTATGTCATTGGTGTTGTTTTCCAAAGTTGATCTCAATTTGAAACTGATATCAGACACTTTTAGCCATAATGGTCACACCATGCGTCAGATTGAGGTGCGGTCGATTCGTACACGTCACAAATGACTCGTGGATTGTTATCCTAAAGTATCAAAACAATCCGAAGGCATTTTCTTGGTTTGGCGTATGTCATTGGTGTTGTTTTCCAAAGTTCATCTCATTTTCAAACTGATATCAGACACTTTTAGCCATACCGGTCACACCGTGCGTCGGATTGAGGTGCGGTCGATTCGTACGCGTCACAAATGACTCGTGGATCGTTGTCCGAAAGTATCAAAATAATCCGAACACGTTTTCTTCTTTTGGTATATGTCATTGGTGTTGTTTTCCAAAGTTCATGTCATTTTCAAACTGATATCAGACAATTTTAGCCATACCGGTCACACCATGCGTCGGATTGAGGTGCGGTCGATTCGTACGCGTCACAAATGACTCGTGGATCGTTTTCCTAAAGTATCAAAACAATCCGAATGCGTTATCTTGGTTTGACGTATGTCATTGGTGTTGTTTTCCAAAGTTCATGTCATTTTCAAACTGATATCAGACAATTTTAGCCATGTCGGTCACACCGTGCGTCGGATTGAGGTGCAGTCGATTTATACGCATCACAAATGACTCGTGGATCGTTGTCCTAAAGTATCAAAACAATCCGAAGGAGTTTTCTCGGTTTGGCGTATGTCATTGGTGTTGTTCTCCAAAGTTGATCTCAATTTGAAACTGATAGCAGACACTTTTAGCCATACCGGTCACACCGTGCGTCAGATTGAGGTGTGGTCGATTTGTACGCGTCAAAAATGACTCGTGTATCGTTTTCCTAAAGTATAAAAACAATACGAAGGAGTTTTCTCAGTTTGGCGTATGTCATTGGTGTTGTTTTCCAAAGTTCATCTCATTTTCAAACTGATATCAGACACTTTTAGCCATACCGGTCACACCATGCGTCGGATTGAGGTGCGGTCAATTCGTACGCGTCACAAATGACTCGTGGATCATTTTTCTAAAGTATCAAAACAATCCGAATGCATTTGCTCAGTTTTGCGTATGTCATTGGTGTTGTTTTCCAATGTTTATCTCAATTTGAAACTGATATCAGACACTTTTAGCCATACTGGTCGCACCGTGCGTCGGATTGAGGTGAGATCGATTCGTACGCATCACAAATGACTCGTGGATTGTTGTCCTAAAGTATCAAAAAAATCCAAACGCGTTTTCTCGGTTTGGCGTATGTCATTGGTGTTGTTTTCCAAAGTTCATGTCAATTTCAAACTGATATCAGACAATTTTATCCATACCGGTCACACCGTGCATCAGATTGAGGTGCGGTCGATTCGTACGCATCACAAATGACTCGTGGATCGTCTTCCTAAAGTATCAAAACAATCCGAAGGCGTTTTCTCGGTTTGGAGTATGTCATTGGTGTTGTTTTCCAAAGTTGATCTCAATTTGAAACTGATATCAGACACTTTTAGCCATACCGGTCACACCGTGCGTCGGATTAAGGTGCGGTCGATTCGTACGCATCCCAAATGACTCGTGGATCGTTTTCCTAAAGTATCAAAACAATCCGAACGCGTTTTCTCGGTTTGGCGTATGTCATTGGTGTTGTTTTCCAAAGTTCATGTCATTTTCAAACTGATATCATACAATTTTAGCCATACCGGTCACACCGTGCGTCGGATTGAGGTGCGGTCGATTCATACGCGTCACAAATGACTCGTGGATCGTTGTACTAAAGTATCAAAACAATCCGAAGGCGTTTTCTTGGTTTGGCGTATGTAATTGGTGTTGTTTTCCAAAGTTTATCTCAATTTGGAACTGATATCAGACACTTTTAGCCATACCGGTCACACCGTGCGTCGGATTGAGGTGCGGTCGATTCTTACACGTCACAAATGACTCTTGGATCGTCGTACTAAAGTATAAAAACAATACGAAGGCATTTACTCAGTTTGGTGTATGTCATTGGTGTTGTTTTCCAAAGTTTATCTCATTTTCAAACTGATATCATACACTTTTAGCCATACCGGTCACACCGTGCGTCGGATTGAGATGAGGTCGATTCGTACGCGTCACAAATGACTCGTGGATCGTTGTCCTAAAGTATCAAAACAATCCAAAGGCGTTTGATTGTTTTGGCGTATGTCATTGGTGTTGTTTTCCAAAGTTCATGTCATTTTCAAACTGATATCAGACAATTTTAGCCATACCGGTCACACCGTGCGTCGGATTGAGGTGCGGTCAATTCTTACACGTCACAAATGACTCATGGATCGTTGTCCTAAAGTATCAAAACAATCCGATGGTGTTTTCTCAGTTTGGCGTATGTCATTGGTGTTGTTTTCCAATGTTTATCTCAATTTGAAACTGATATCAGAAAATTTTAGCCATACCGGTCACACCATGCGTCAGATTGAGGTGCGGTTGATTCTTACGCATCACAAATGACTCGTGGATCATTTTCCTAAAGTATAAAAACAATCCGAAGGAGTTTTCTCGGTTTGGCGTATGTCATTGGTGTTGTTTTCCAAAGTTTATCTCAATTTGAAACTGATATCAGACACTTTTAGCCATACCGGTCACACCATGCGTCGGATTGAGGTTCGGTTGATTCGTACGCGTCACAAATGACTCATGGATCGTTTTCCTAAAGTATCAAAACAATCCGAACGTGTTTTCTCGGTTTGGCGTATGTCATTGGTGTTGTTTTCCAAAGTTCATGTAATTTTCAAACTGATATCAGACACTTTTAGCCATACCGGTCACACCGTGCATCGGATGGAGGTGCGGTCGATTCTTACGCATCACAAATGACTCGTGGATCGTTTTCCTAAAGTATCAAAACAATCCAAAGGCATTTTCTCAGTTTGGCGTATGTCATTGGTGTTGTTTTCCAAAGTTTATCTCATTTTCAAACTGATATCAGACACTTTTAGCCATACCGGTCACACCGTGCGTCGGATTGAGGTGCGGTCGATTCGTACGCGTCAAAAATGAATCGTGGATCTTTGTCCTAAAGTATCAAAACAATCCGTACGTGTTTGCTCGGTTTGGCGTATGTCATTGGTGTTGTTTTCCAAAGTTCATGTCATTTTCAAACTGATATCAGACAATTTTAGCCATACCGGTCACACCATGCGTCGGATTGAGGTGCGGTCAATTCGTACGCGTCACAAATGACTCGTGGATCGTTGTCCTAAAGTATCAAAACAATCCGAATGCATTTTCTCGGTTTGGCGTATGTCATTGGTGTTGTTTTCCAAAGTTTATCTAATTTTCAAACTAAGTAGTAGGAATTCACTAATCTAAGGATATGAAACATAAGAAAGGGAGATCATAGATGCTCAATAAGTGTAAAGGGAGATATCAATGACCATATAAAGATAACATAAGTATTAGGAATTCACCTTCATTGTCCTATTTTTTTACATTTTTCGATCAGGTACGCTGCCCATTCGTTTCTGAAGACATTTATATCATCTTCTGAATAGGAGTTTTTGAGATAGTCATAGTAGTAATGAAAAAATATAAATACGCAAGGGATTAATAATTATTTTAAATAAAGTAGTAATTATTTTCAAAAATACCTCTTCAGGGATGCTAGTTTTTCCATGAAATACGATCTCTTTCATAAATTTACAAACATAATAACCGCAATCCTTGTCATTTGTTTGTTTCGGACACTGCAGAAACATCGAGAAAAATAAGTAATTTGTTTTGATATGTATTTGGATAGTGAAATATAATTATATATACCCAGATAATTCTCCATTTATAGATCTTGTGGGCATTGTCGTCCTTACGCCCTGGATTCATTCCAGCCTTTAGACGATATTCATACACCGCCCTATCATAACAAAATCCTAATTAAAAGATAATATAAATTATATAACTAGATATTTAGTTCTAAAATGTTGGATCTAGTGTATTACAAATTGACAATCGCCATCATGTGTGGCCGGTTAGTTGGATATCCATGCAGTGAATCCAGAAAATAAATCCTTGGAGTATCCAAATTGACTGTAATGAGCATCCAATGTTCCCTAAAAACACAAAAAAGAAATAAGTACTGATAGAAATGAAAATATAATTTATATGATTAAAATTTAGAGTTTTACCTGTGCATCGTTGTTATTAAAAAGATCCTGTCAGTCGTAATTCTTCTTTGAAACGTTCTGAGCAGATTTGACATCAATTCAGCCTGAAAATTAGAATCTATTTCTGTTCGTTGTGTAGAAATGGTGTGAGGACTAACGAGTCCAAATTTGTATTCATGGGAAAATACCTTCAACTGTTTTTCATATATACGCCTGTGAAAAATATGAGATGTATTTATCCATAATTATCAAAGTATATCAGCTTCTGTAAAATCAAATCATGAAAACATACCTAATGTATACATTTATAACTGAGGCGCCTAGCCAGTCGTATGTGATGATCTCAGAAACAACGTCTGCACTAACTAAATCCATTGTTTCCTCTCTGTACATATCTTTTTCACAAACAATTGTATGATTCTTTCCGTCTTTCATTTTCGTATCCACATGGGATTGCAATGATATTAAATGTGGATATAGAACGGGCGGGGTGAACGTGCTCTCAGTAGATCGTTTTGATCGGTTGGTTGATCCAATCTTGGAGCCGCTCTTTCGTTTTAGCTTCTCCATTTGATCCTTCTGTAATAAAATTCATCGGTTCAGCCATTTTCTAATTTAATGTTAAAGGTTCTTCTTAAAAAATGAACTATAAATGAATACCTCCTGCTCGACATGTTTTTTTACAAGATTCGACGGCCATGCAACGAATGTTCCAATAGCTTTTTCCACCGTATGAATGTCGTCATCGTCATTTGGAATGGGTAGCTCGGCGCTCGGCTCATTAGCTACGTTAATCGACACTTTGACATGACCGGTTGGAAGTGGTCTGGAGTGTAGCGTGTCATTCTGCATATTGAACACCATAGCCCTCGCTACAAGGCGATGGGTGGGAGTTGACAGATATAAATCACAGTCATTTTCACCCTGCAGAATATCACTAAATGAAAGATATCAGTGTCTATGTGATTCACATCTCACAAAAACGAATATTATAACATTGATTACCTCGGTTAAATCAGGTCTTTGAGGGGAATGGCTCGCCTCAAAGCTGGTGAGGGGTGGATCTTCTCGCAGGGGTTGTTCTTGAGATGTTTGTTCTCTTCGCCTCTCCTCCATCAAACTCTTTAGCATCTCTCCCTGAGTTTGGATTAGTTCTTCAAGGGTAGCTACTCTATCTGTCATTACATGCAATTCTTTAGTTTCTTCATCCTCTTTTTTTTTCTTAAAATATGTCTTGGGTGACACCCCAAAACCCACACCTCTAATGCGGTCATACTGTTCTGGCTGTTTCAAGGCCGTTGAAAGTATGTCTGCATCTGGTGCGGGTGTTGATGTTTCCTGTGACTATGTAAAATAGAAAATATTAAAAAATAAGTAATCATCATTATGTAATAGTGATTTAAAGCAAAACAAGTTTATATTATGTCATACTTACACATGTTTCCCACACTTTTTGTGTGTTTTCATCTATCAGTTTCCCCTCTTTATTAACACGAGCCTCCTTCCATAGCACATGGCGTGGAATGGAAGTGACTTGAGATTTTGCTTCATCAATCTTCTTATAAACAGAGAAACATGGTTACAGTGTTGTTTTATGTCACATAAAATTATTACAGTACTTTTAAAATACATACCAATTATTTTTCAATTGAAGCGTACCCCAACCTTGATTTACGGTAGGGGTACGCTGGTTTTGCTACCCGTTCTTTATTTCCAGCACTCAGTTGCTGTTTCATAAATAAAAGCCTATCAATAAATGTGATGAATACAAGAAACGTTACACAACGTGTAACCAAACACAATGTACCTGAAAATTCTTTTCCGCACGACGGTTGCAAAATGCATCCCATGTTCCTTGGGATATCAAGTGTGCATAAAGAGGAGGCGGGTGCGGCTTGATTTTCCCTTCGGCATCTTTCCGATGATTTTTCGTTAAAATGGTGCGAAAGCCTCTATGAATCCTTCCTGCCGGTCTGAAAACATATTCTTTGTGCAAAACATCTACTATAAATGCACTCTGCAAGAGATGATGAAGGGTTAGTCAATATTTCAATATTTTATTTTATTTTAATAAATTAAACAGATGATATCGTAATGTTACCATAATCTCTTCCCACATTATTGTTTTCAACCCACTGACAACATGGTGCCACGACTCTACGTCAATCGGCACGCGTTGTCGAGTGACGATTCCAATGTAGGTACTAAACATGGCATTGTTGGGGTTTACATGCTGGCCTAGCTTGTTCCATCCCACCTCAAATTTGATGCCTTTTGCTTTTGCCTTAAGGATTTTTGCTAAAACTGTCAAACTATGGCGCACCTGTTTTTTTTGTGTCGCTGGGGTTTCATCGCCTACCATTTCCTCAGTTTCTGCATCATCATTATGTTTCTCCGAAACACTAGCTTCGGCACTGACACCAGCTGCAACAGGTTTAGAGACCTGTTGTACGTCAGCAGTGGGACCAGCTGCAACAGGTTGAGAGACCTGTTGTCTCTCAGCAGTGGGACCAGATGCAACAGGTTGAGAGACCTGTTGTACGTCAGCAGTGGGACCAGCTGCAACAGGTTAAGAGACCTATTGTCTCTCAGCAATGGGACTAGCTGCAACAGGTTGAGAGACGTGTTGTGTCTCGGGATTGGGTGCATCAGCAGGTGAAGAAGTCATTATCTGCAGAAATGGTTTAAAATTTAAGTTAGATCACATAAAAGCAGCAGCGAACAGATAATAACATAATGTAACACAATCTATATTACAATAAAAATCAATAACCTGATTATTGAGATCCCTTTTTTTTAAAAGGATGAAGGGATTTGACCCCTCTCTCAACTATCCATATCCCTTAATTGTGGTCTCCTCTGACATACAAAATGTCGTCTACATTGAGACCACTGCAAAATGATTGCAAAATCCCAATGAAAGGATCATCTTCCGTTGAATTTTCATCTGACCCTTCAGCTGTTTTGGTCGATAACAGAACAATTGACCAGTTTCGGTTTGCGGGATCGGGAACATAAAATACTTGCACTGCCTGTGATGCCATTATAAATGGTTCGTCTTTCTCCCCTTCCTTACTGAAATCAACTTTCAAAAATCCCAAATCATCTATTTTAACAGCACTCCTGTTATCAACCCACTTGCATTGAAATATCGGAACTTGAAATTCCGTATAATCCAACTCCCATATTTGTTTGATGATGCCAAAGTATGACATATTCGCATAAATTGGATTTCTCTCCTTAGCACCAGAAACATGCATCGCTTTAGCCACAAGTGTAACCCCACTATACTGCATGGTATTGTCTTCATCATGTTCATTATTATAAAATGTATAACCATTAACTACATAAGCATTGTAAGATAATGCATACACACTTGGTCCTCCGGCTAGCCATCGAAGTCATTCCGAAATAGACTTTGGATTTTCATCGGACTTCTTAAAAATATGATCTCGAAACCATCCTATAAACTATCGATTATGTGTATTTGATATCCATTTTTCATCCCTTGATGGATTCAATTGCCTAAGAATTTCTTTGTGGATTTCAACATATGGGTCAACGTCCAAACTGTTATGAAAAACATAAAGGTGGGCCTGCTCCCGATCTGTAATATTGATTGTGACAACCTTTCTTCCAGAAATTCCTTCACCCTCTAACCTCCCAGTGTGACGAGATTTCGGTAAGCCAATTCTCTCCACACCAGACAAGTATTCGGTACAGAATTCAACGGCTTCCTCAATAATATATCACTCTGCAATACAACCCTTTGGCCGACTTCGATTTTTGACATACGCTTTCAAAATCTTCATATACCGTTCAATGGGGTACATCCATCTGTAATGTACAGGACCACATAGTCGAATATCTCTCACCAAGTGGACTATCAAATGAACCATCATATCAAAAAATGAAGGCAGGAAGAACATTTCTAATTCACATAATATGACGGCAATTTCTTTTTCCATAGCTGGCAATTTCGCCGGGTCTATAACTTTGCTGCATATAGATTTGAATAAGAAACACAGTTTCGTTAATGTATGGCGGAAATTCATGGGAAAAATGCAACGTAAAGCAATTGGAATGAGATTTTTCATCAACAAATGACAGTCATGTGATTTCAGACCTTTTAACTTCAAGTCGCTCATTGACACAAGGTTACTGATATTTGACGAATACCCCTATGGAACTTTTACGTCATTCAAGAAGTTGAAAAACTGATATCTCTCCTTCCTGGAAAGAGTGTAAGCAACAGGAGGAAGAAATGTTTGTTTTTCACCCTTTATTGGTGCCAACTCTTCTTGTATTCCCATCTCAACCATGTCCAACCTAGCCTTAATTCCATCTTTTGTTTTGCCAGATGTATTTAGAAACGTGCCGATAACACTGTCAAATACATTTTTTTCAACATGCATAACATCAATAAAATGTCTTACATACAGACAATTCCAGTATTGTAATTCAAAAAAAATTGATCTCTTTTTCCAACCGATTTTCGTAAGGTTTTTTGAAGCCGGTTTACCAAAAGTAGTGTCCAAATTTTTAACTTTCTCAAACAATTGATCGCATGTTAGTGGAGACAGTGTTTTACATTCTTCCGAACTTCCATCGAATGATGTCTTCCAAGAACGGTACTTATGTCGTCGCGGTAGAAATCTACGATGTCCTAGAAACACGGTTTTCAATGAATGTTTCAACCTAATTGATTGTGTACCTTCTTCGCAAACGGGACAGCCTTGAGTTCCTTTAATGCTATATCCTGACAAATTTCCATACGCTGGGAAGTCATATATTGTCCCATACAACATGACTCTCAAAGTGAAATCTTCCTTTCTGTAAGCATCATACAATGTAACACCTGAATCCCACAATAATTTCAAATCTTCGATCAATGGAGCTAAATAAACATCAATATCATTACCCGGTTGTTTTGGTCCTGATATAAGCATATATAACATGATGTATTTTCGTTTCATGCATAACCACAGTGGTAAGTTATAATTTATCAACATAACCGGCCATGTACTGTGACTTCTGCTTTGAAAACCAAAAGGATTCACTCCATCTGTAGATAACGCAAGACGAAAGTTTCTCGACTCGTATCCAAATTCAGGATACTCATGATCGATTCTCTTCCACTGAGGAGAGTCTACCGGGTGACGTAGTATCCCATCATTAATTCTTGTATCTGCATGCCATGTTAATTGTTCTACAGTCTCCTCACTTCCATATAGGCGTCTAAACCTTGGAATGATTGGAAAGTACCATACAACTTTAGTAGGACTGGATTTATCTTTCTTGTATCTAGAAGCACCACACTTTGGGCATTCTTTAAGTGATTTGTGGTCCTTGAAAAACAGTATACAGTCATTCGGGCAGGCGTGTATTCTTTCAGAGATCATACCCATAGAGCGTAGCATTCGTTTGGCATCATATGTTCGGCTCGGGAGCTCATTGTCTTCTGGGAGCATGTCATTCAAGAGGGAAAGTAGTTTCGTAAAACTGTCGTCACTCCACCCGTTATCTGCTTTCAAATTATACAGCTTCAGTACGGATGACAATGCTGTATATTTAGTGCAACCAGCATACAATGGCGTCTTTGCCCAACTTTTTAACTTCTCAAACAATTTTGGGCAATCACGAAGTTCATCTTCAAAGGTCCTTGTCATTTTCTCAATACTATCTTCATCATTATTCACATCTGTAATCACATCCTCCATACGGTCATCTTTATTGTTCATGTTTGTAATCATATCAGATGATCCATAAAACGCAGTGTCACTCTAGTCACTACCTACATTCGTTGTTTCCCTGTGTTTATTCCAACATGTATAACTTTGATCTATTCCGTGACAGATCAAGGGTTCTTCCAACTCATCTGGACTAATTTGTTTTGAATAACAATAGCGTAAACACGGACAAAGGATTTGAGAAGAGTCACATGCATGATCTATTGCAAACATGATAAATTCTTTCACGCCTTCTTCATACTCTTTTGTCAACCGTTTGGCATTCATCCAATATTTATTTATATTCATCCTATTTAAAATCCATAGGATAAGTATATAGGTTAAAGGAGAAGGAATATGAGTATAATTTAGATAAAAAACAAGATACTTCAAGGAAATAAAGGAATAAATAAATACCAAAATAAAAAATATATTGGGAACCACTACAATCCCCAAGCCTCACATCAATATGATACCACCGTGCGCCAGTTGAATCACCCATAAAACCTATTCTAGATAAATCAAAAATCAATAGAAACTAAATATAAAGAATAAAATGGTAAGGAAGATGGTGAAATCACTTGAGGCACCTCTCAAACCGCGGTGGAGGAGGAGGCAGCAGAGTAGGCAGAGGAGTAGGAGGAGGAGGCGCCGGTGGAGGAGGAGGATGAGGCAACAGACTAGGAGGAGGAGGAGGACGCGCCGGTGGAGGAGGAGGAGGACGAGGCTGCGGTGGAGGAGAAGGAGGAGGAGGAGGAGGAGGAGGAGGAGGAGGAGGAGCAGAGGAGGAGGAGGAGGCGGAGGCAGCGGAGGAGGAGGAGGATGAGGCCGGTGGAGGGGAGGAGGAGCAGGAGTAGAGGAGGAGGCGGCGGCCGCGGCGGAGGAGGAGGCAGCGGAGGCAGCGAAGAAGGAGGAGGAGGCCGCGGTGGAGGAGGAGGAGGCCGCGATGGAGTAGGAGGCACCGGCGTGACCACGGCGTGACCGCGGCGTGACCGCGGCGTGACCGCGGCGTGACCGCGGGGTGACCGCGGCGTGACCGCGGCGTGACCGCAGCATGACCGCAGTGCGCGGTGGAGGAGGAGACGTGGAGGCACTGGTGGCACCGGCGGAGGAGGAGGAGGCATTGGCGGAGGAGGAGGAGGCCACGGTGGAGGAGGAGGCACCGGAGGCACCGGCGGCAGCGCGGAGGCAGGGCGGAGGCAGGGCGGAGGCAGTGAAGGCAGTGGAGGAGGAGGATGATGAGGCCGGTGGAGGGGAGGGGGAGCAGGAGCAGAGGAGGAGGCGGCAGCCACAGAGGCACCGACATGACCGTGGACCGCAGAGGAGGAGGCAGCCGCGGAGGCACCGGCGGCACCGGCGGAGGAGGAGGAGGCATCGGCGGAGGAGGAGGAGGCCGCGGTGGAGGAGGAGGCACCGGCGGCAGCGTAGAGGCAGGGCGGAGGCAAGGCAGAGGCAGCGGAGGCAGCGGAGGAGGAGGAGGATGAGGCCGGTGGAGGAGGAGGAGGAGGAGCAGGAGCAGAGGAGGAGGCGGTGGCCGCGACGTAATAGGAGGAGGAGGCGGCCGCGGAGGCACCGGCGTGACCGCGGCGTGACTGCAGCGTGACCGCAGCGCGTGGAGGAGGAGGAGACGTGGAGGCAATGGCGGCACCAGAGGAGGAGGAGGAGGCATCGGCGGAGGAGGAGGAGGCCGCAGCGGAGGAGGAGGCACCGGAGGCACCGACGGCAGCGCTGAGGCAGGGCAGAGGCAGGGCAGAGGCAGGGCGGAGGCTGGACAGAGGCAGTGAAGGCAGCGGAGGAGGAGGAGGATGAGGCCGGTGGAGGGGAGGAGGAGCAGGAGCAGAGGAGGAGGCGGCGGCCGCGGCGGAGGAGGAGGAGGCAGCGGAGGCAGCGGAGGAGGAGGAGGAGGCCGCGGTGGAGGAGGAGGAGGCCTCAGTGGAGGAGGCGGCGGCCGCGGAGGCACCGGCGTGACTGCGGCGTGACCGCGGCGTGACCGCGGCGTGACCGCAGCGCGCAGAGGAGGAGGAGACGTGGAGGCACTGGCGGCACCGGTGGAGGAGGAGGAGGAATCGGCGGAGGAGGAGGAGGCCGCGGTGGAGGGGGAGGCACTGGAGGCACCGGCGGCAGCGCGGAGGCAGGGCGGAGGCAGGGCGGAGGCTGGGCGGAGGCAGGGCGGAGGCAGCGAAGGCAGCGGAGGTGGAGGAGGATGAGGCCGGTGGAGGGGAGGAGGAGCAGGAGCAGAGGAGGAGGCGGTGGCCGCGGAGGAGGAGGAGGAGGCAGCGGAGGCAGCGGAGGAGGAGGAGGAGGCCGCTGTGGAGGAGGAGGAGGCTGCGGTGGAGGAGGAGGAACCGACGACAACGCAGAGGCAGGGCGGAGGCAGAGGAGGCAGCAGAGGCAGCGGAGGCAGCGGAGGCAGCGGAGGAGGAGTAGGATGAGGTCGGTGGAGGAGGAGGAGGAGGAGCAGGAGCAGAGGAGGAGGAGGCGGCCGCGGCGGAGGAGGAGGAGGCGGCGGCCGTGGAGGCACCAGTGTGACCGCGGCGTGACCGCGGCGTGACCGCGGCGTGACTGCAGCGTGACCGCGGCGTGACCGCGGTGTGACCGCAGCTTGACCGCGGCGTGACGGAGGAGGAGGAGGAGGCCGCGGAGGCATCGACGGAGGAGGGGGATGCCGCGGAGGCACCGGCGGCACCGGCGGAGGAGGAGGAGGCATCGGCAGCGGCAGCATAGGAGGAGGAGGATGAGGCCGGTGGAGGAGGAGGAGGAGGATCAGGAGCAGAGGAGGAGGCGGCGGAGTTTTACTACTCGCTTATTATATTTTTAAGAACGCATGCATAATGTGTTATTTTATAGGTAATGGTACTGGATATGACAGTGTTGGATGGGAAAAGAGAAAACGGGCGAATTCTATGTTTTATGGAGAGTGAAATAAAATGGTATTGAAAAAGATCGCACCTTTTAGGATGAGGAAGATACGGTATTTGGACCCCCCATTATACACCCCACCTACATGTTCACCCACTAAACATCTCCCCCACCTAAACACCCCCACCTAAACACCCCCCCACCCACTACACCCGCAGCACATGCACCCCCCACTTCAAATAAAATTGATTCACACAAATCATGATAGTTGAAATATAGAACAAAAACAAAAAACAAAGAAAATTACAGGCATAGCATACCGCACAATGGAGGAGGAGGAGGCCGCGGAGGAGGAGGAGGCCACGGAGGAGGAGGAGGAGGAGGAGGAGGAGCAGAGGAGGAGGAGGCGGCCGCGGCGGAGGAGAAGGAGGCGGCGATAGTGGCGGCAGCGGCACAGACGAGGGCTTCCGCGAGAGCTTCAACGACCACAATATCGCGAGGTTATCTCGCAAACACGCTGCAACAAACGTACGAAAACTGAAATTACACTAACAAAGCCTTAAAACAACCCAAACGAGCAACAACGTGAAACAACCACCTCGATACATTTTCAAAACATCACTTGTGCCATCGACATTATTTAGAAAACCACTTTTAAGACTAAACACGCTTTTGACACTAACAAAAAGTCAACTGCACCACAACACTTTAAAAAACACAACTTCACAAACTATCGATGCTGATAAACAGCCCAAAGTGAGTTTTCAAAAAGAAAACGTACACTAACATCACCTAAACATAACACTAACAAATCAAACGCCCAAATAACCAAATCAAAACTAATTTTCCATCTTGAAAGACAATACACATTTGTTCCAAATTAATTTAATAAGAAATATTGGCACATAAACAAGAATATTGGCCCAGATGCAAGAAGATGTAAACTAGGGACTCATAAACAGAATAAAATATTGACCTAAAATTATACAAACAAAAAAACAATGCAAACCTCACCTCGACACAGAGGTATTCTCAACCAGCAGGGTCTGGGCGGGGTTCACCGGGGCTGCGGGACTCGCAACGGGAGGCCAGGACAACGCCGACAAGGCGTGGGCTGGACGGAACGACGCCGGCAGGCCGTGCGTTGGCCAGAACGGTACCAACAGGGCGCACAAAAGCCGAAACAATGCCAACAGGGTGTGGAAAGTCTGGGATGATGTTCTAAAGGGCGGCACGACACCAGCAGGGACGGCGCCGGAAAGTGCGGTGCCGACAAGGGTGGCGGTCGGGCTATGTAGGGAGAAGCAGGAGGTGTGGCAGCCAGAATCCGGTGGGAGGGCAGCGACGGAGGCGGCGTTGCGCGATGGAGGGAACAAGCTGGGAGGGCGTCTGCTGGGCCGGGGAGCGACAGAGGGCAACGTGATCGTCGAGGGAGCCGCGCAGGGACCGACGGCGCGGTGAAGGGGATGCGGGAGCAGCGGGGTCCGGAGGAGGTCGCGTGAGGGAGTGGCGCCGCAGGGGGAGCGGCACCGGAGGGGGAGCGCGCCGGAGGGGCATTGCGCCGAAGGGGGAGCGCTTCGGCTGGGCTGCTACGCAGAGGAGGGGGGCCGCAGGGAGAGAGAAGGAGAGAAGGGGGAGGGTTTTCAGCGGCCTTGGTGGAGGAGAAGTAGGCGGCGGCAGCGGCGTAGACGAGGGCTTCCGCAAGAGCTTGATTGTGTGCGGGGAGGAGGAAGAGGACCCGCGGGTTTTTAATAAATCCGCGGGAGCCTTTATCAGTGCTAAAATGAAAAGCGCTGATACAGTGGAAGGCCTTTATCAGCGCTTTTCCGTTAGCGCTGATAAAGGCAGGCGCATGCCTTGCCCATTTTTGTGGTAGTGTGCGGAGCCTCTTGCGCAATCCTATTAAAAGTGGAGGCATGAAAGGTACTCCAGTGGTGGTTCGCCCTACCTTGTTTGTAGCGGACCCTTGGCGTGTGATCGCGCACTCTTGGGAGAGTGATATAAATGGTTCACGATATGTGGTTGTACGTGCATGGGCCTTTGAGGTGGAGTTGTTACTTCATGCCTTCGCGTTGACACTAGGTGCCGTGTGGACGATAGCCTTTGGGCTGGAACGAGGTATGCTCTGGGAGTATACGGGAGCACTTGGAGGTACGTGTGGTTTGTACCTGAGAACGTTTGTGCGCTCAGTTGGGGTTGACGTGGGGCCACACGTCGTGTGGGCCCCATGTGCGTGTCGTGTTCTACTTTTCGTACTATGACCTCTCGTGACGTAGAGGGTCGCTCTGTGTGTTTGTTTGACCAGCAGGGTGGAGTTTTTCCCCTGACTCTGTGCTCGTTAGTTGACCAGCAGGGTTGAGTGGTCTCCCCCTGGTTTTGTTCTCGATAGATCGGCCGGTAGCGGCGTTAGTGACACCTAGTGATGGAGCAGGCACTAAACCCCTTTTGGGTGAGTTGTGATGGAGATGGGTGGTTGCACGATACCCACTACGTGTTTGGTTGGCCAGTGTTGTACCCTCCAGTAGAGATGGCCAGAGCAGTTCTGAGTTTTACCCTCCAGCGGGGTTGGGCAGTGGTTTACTCATAGACTTCGTAGGGTTTACCCTCCAGCAGGGGTGGGCAGTGGGTTTCTCACTGACTTTTAGGGTCTACCCTCCAGTAGAGACTGGGCAGTGGGTCAACCGATGCACATAGGGTCTACCCTCCAGCAGAGACTAGGCAGTGGGTCACCCGACGTCCTCTTAGGGCCTACCCTCTAGCAGGGCAGGGCAGTGGGTCTCCCATCGTCTAGTTCCAGGTCTACCCTCCAGCAAGGCTGTGCAGTGGGTCGCTTGTCGACTTATTCCAGGTCTACCCTTCAGCGGGGCTGGGCAGTGGGTTGACTAATGATCTATTATGGTTTAGCCTCCAGCGGGGTTGGGCAGTGGGTCACCTGATGATGTATTAGGGTTTACCCTCCAGCAGGGCTAGGCAGTGGGTCACCCGATATCTAGTTATGAATTACCCTCCAGCAGGGCTGGGCAGTGGGACACCTGTTGGAATTCCAGGATCAGTCCTTTCTATTAGGCTAGCCTGTGGCTTTCCTCCATGATTACTGGAGCGGGACCCTGGGTTGTATGGGTCAGTGATGGAATGGCTTGACTTTGAGGAGACCTCTCGGCTGTAGGGCAGTGATGAGGTGTGGTTTGACTTTCCCTAGAACTCTCAAGTACGAGGGGCGCTTTCCCCACCGAGATGCGTTCTTGTGATGCTATCTAAAACTGTGCAGGCGAGTCAGTGCCGCCTAAAGCAGATAGTGTCGAAGTGCGGTGATTGAGACCCCTTGGCTTGTAGTTCGTGGTAGGCGTGCGGGATGATGGGCATCGATGATGGTGTTACTTCTGGGACTGTTGGCTACTCTTTTCATGGGCTGAGCTACGGGACAGAGATCCCCTTACGAAGTTGTTCGGGCTTCTTGATTGAGCATAAGGATATGTATATACCTTCTTCTAGTACCCACTTCTTGGGTTTGGTTACTCTCCTTCCAGGAGAGGCGAAGATGCGCGGGGTATGCCACATGATTTCCGTGTCTATCTTCTCATGGATGAAGGAGTCTACTCTCCTGCTATAAGTAGTGAAGACTCGATGAAAAGTTCATCTTCTCACCATTTCCATCTCCTTGTGCCTGTACGAGTCTACCTATTTTCCTCTTGTTGGGTTGAGCTGGACTCTTTACTGCACTCTCTGTTGTACTCCCTTTGCTTTCCCTCGTTCTCTCTACTGCTCACCCTTCAGTACCTCCTTTTTTTGCTCCCTCGAGCCTTCGGGGTATCCTACTGATTATTTTTATACTCACCCCTACTTGGGATTTTCCCACATTTGGTGTGCCCTCGCAGACAACAGACAGGTGGAGCGTGACATCAGTAGAGCGTAGGAGCTTGGGATCTTGGGCCACATGTGGTGGTCGTGGACGGGTTCCAGGTGGGAGACCCGTCAGCTGTTTCCTTTTTGTTTACATATTTTCGGGTTGTGGCACCTTTTCTAGTTGGGCGCGTGTTTTTCCCCTTTTTCCTTTTCAGCACTGTACTTTGTACTGTTAGAGGTCGATGCACACTATGGTTTATATATAGTAGTTTCCCTTTACTTTTCTTGTCTTTACTTTTACTCTGCACTGTTGCATTGAGTTTGCTGCGTGTGTGTGTACATGTACTTAGGAAAAGGCCTCCCCGAGTTATTGTGCCTTCGGCACTAGTCGCCAGCCCCTGGCCTATGGAGGCGAGCTTGGGGTAGTTGGGGCTCGAGCCCGGGTAGGGTCGTGACAAAGTGGTATCAGAGGTGGTTCGTTCCTTGGGACGTTGTGCGGACATTCCTAAAAGAGGAATTGGTTGGGATATAGGGAAACAGTGTTAATGTGTCTTGAGAGCGGCTCTCAGGCCATGGAGTCCAGTGATGGTGCGGTGGCCGACGTATCCATTCACCAGGACCTTGATAACCCACTTGTCGACTCGGCATGCTGAGACACTTGTTGCAGGGAAATTTGTTTGTGCATCACATGGGATTGAGTCTTTTACTGTCCTTCTTAGTCATATCCCCATCGTTGTTGTTGTGGTATATACATATATTCTCATCTGACCGCGACACTCCTTAATAATTTTTACGATGTTTCCGTGAAGACAAGCAGCCAGGATACCAGGTTTGGTTCGTGATGATGACCCTGTGAGCTATGAGGCCACAGTCCAGGACCCATCATGCGATCCCCTTTCTCCAGATGGGCCGGTAGCAGCACCCCCACCTATTGATCAGCAGGCAGTTTCAGTAGAGCAGGTTGAGCTTGAGCGCAGGTTGAGTGCGCTCCCTTAATTCCAGCAGCAGAGACCACTGAGGTTCAGTGGTGAGCCAGACCCTCATGTAGTAGAGGTTTGGCTCGAGGCAGTGGTTCTCCTTTTCAGTCTTGTTCAGACACCGACAGATCGGAGAGTGGTTTTGGTAGCCACCCTTTTCCGTGGAGTAGCTTGGCGTTGGTGGAGTCTGGTGACTCAGCTTCTTGACGAGTCGTCGCTTTTGTGGGATGAATTCCAGTTGTTGTTTCGTGAGGAGTTTTTCCCCTCCAGCTTGCGCTCCATTCGGATTTAAGAGCACCTGCAGTTTCAGCAGGGAGGGATGACGGTGGTTGAGTACGCAGCTAGTTTTGCAGGCCGTGTACGCTTTTACCCGAACTTGGTCCATGATGAAAACATCTGAGCATGGATGTTTGAGAAGGGTCTCCGCCGAGGTATTTGTGCTGTCATAGTACCCTTGAGAATTTCCACATATGCCGGGGTGCTAGAGCAGGCGCTGGTGACAGAGGGATTCCTGTCACGTTCTGGAGTTGGTGGTGGCAGCATGCACGTTGGAGCCGAGACGTCTGCCGCAGCAAGTGGGCGTCGGCAAGCAGAACCTCGACATAGGTGGCTTACTGACAATTGGGCTCAGGGGTGTGTTCGTACACCACAGTGGCACCGGAGGGCGCCATTGTAGCCCAGAGAGATTCAGTGCTATTCTTGTGATGGGCGAGGTCACTTGACACGAGACTGCCCGACCCGAGTTGCTGGGAGCTTCGGGCAGGCAGCAGGCGCACCACCACGGTAGAGGCAGCGCCGTGATCGGAGTAGTACCCAGAGAGGTCGTTCTAGTAGAGGAGCGGGAGGAGCTAGTAGTGGGGGATGACTTTACAAGATCTCCCCATCACCACTAGGCGGTCCACGTCAGGCTCCGGGAGCTGACAGTTGGGACCATAGATATCCGCGAGCTTTGCATGTCTACGATCCTGTAGAGCATGGGATGGTGAGAGGTACCCCTTGCGACTCTTCTAATTTTTGCAGTATAATTCTTAGGATTTGGATGTGAAAGGATTTTCTCCCTGCTCCTTGTTTGAGGTGTTACCAGGGTGACACAGGGCGTCTGGTGTAACCCTGTGTTGGTAAGGAAAAAGGCGTGAGACCTTTTCCTTTTGTCGATGGTGTTGACTCCTTCGCCTTTTGAGCGTGTAAGAGAGCATCGACTGTGGAATCTTGCGTGACCAGATATCCTTGGCTGTTCCACCATATGTATATTCTGAAGGGGGGAATCATCGTGCCTTGTTTCATGTGCGGGCGATGATTCCAGTCATGGCATGCGACATAGAGGTTCGCTCGGGGAGGTGAGCTATCCCCGAGAGCCTTCGGGCCGTTTGAGATCGCGCAAAGGGATGGAAAGGTACCCTACTGCCTTTCCCTAACCCCAAAGTCTGGAGTGGGTGCACGACATCGGCAAGGGCCGACCTAGCATGAACAGATCAATCCTTTGGTTTGTGTGCGGTGACGTAGAGCTGTGCGTGGGTTCTCCTGGGTATGGGAAAGCCAGGTGTGGGCTTAGTACCCTATGTTTCTCCCTAGTTTTGCTTTTCGGGGATGAAATGCTTGAAGGAGGGAATGATGCAAGAACCCGGTTTTTGCTACGAAAGACTTTGGAATATTCTTGATGATATTCCAGAGCAGCACGTTCGGACGGCGTGCGATTCCGAGCCCCAAAGTGGCAAGAATTAAATTTTCAGTGCGTTCACACTAGAAATGCCAATAAATGAGATAAATCCTAAATGGAGTTCCGGATCAGATATCCGAGTGTACGGATGAGCCCGGAATGGGGTTTTTACCCTAGGAACGACATAAAACTTGTCGGCGCGGGATGTTTGGACCCCTCGCCCACTTCTCGAACGTTAAACGGATTAAATAAATTAATTAATTTGTTTAATGTTGAAACAAAAGTATCTCTTATATGGTGGCTCAGATTGGGAAGCCGAGGGAACCGTTGAGTTTGGAAGGTGCCGTTTACTCTAGGAGGGGTGTACGTTTCGCGGGCGCGGGCTGTTTGTGAAAAATGGCCCTAGGGGCGGTTTCGTAATTTGGCGGCCTCAGGCGCTAAGTTTAATAACTTTTGAATGGAGTCTCAGATTAAGATTCCGAGACCTCCGTTGTGCTCGGGAGGTGGTGTTTGGCTAGGGGATGCTTAACCTCATCTCCGCCGGAGGTTCGGGTTCGGGAAGGCAGGCAGGTGGTTAAGTGTGTTTCTATTTAAACACTTAACCCCCCCTCTCTTCCCCTCTCTTAATCTTCTAGAAGAAGCTCCCCCTCCCTCCTCTCCTCCACTCCGGCGAGGCGTCTCCAGCGAGGCATCTCCGGCAAGGCGGACAATCGCGGTGAAGCTCCGGGCAACACCCACGAGGTAGGGTCTTGTTGCGTTTTGTCACCCCGCACCTACTTTGAGCATATTTAATACTGTCGAATTGCTGTTGGATTATCGAGAAAGTCCCATAGATGCGTATTAGAAATTATTACCTCTCCAACGCATCTCTCGGATTCGAATTCCGAGCCCCGTGGATTCCGAAATCATCCGCTGAAGTTGGCGGATTTTCGGTTTCCGGTGGGTTCGAGCGGCGACGCGGCTAGGGCGGACGGCGCGGCAGCAGGGTGCTCGGTCGGCGCCGCGGGTGTCTGGTGGAGGGGCTGGGCGCGACAGAGGGGTGCTCGGGCATCGGCGTGGGTGTCTGGTGGAGTGGCCAGGCAAGACCGGGGCTCGGCGAATCATCAGCAGCGGGGGAGGCCGGCGCCAGGCGGAGCGCCTCGGCACGCCTGCAGGTCGCCAGGGAGCGGCGACCCCGGGGTCGCGGCGCGTGACCCCCGTGCGGCGACAAAGACCCGCGCAGCACGGGTCTTCACGCGGCTGCCGCGACCGGCCCTCGTGTCTGGTCTGCGCGCGGACCGCGAGTCCGCGGCCGGCCCACGCGGCTAAGCCGCGGGCCGACCCAGGCCGGTCCAGCCCCAGGGGCCTTGCCCCCTTGGTGTTCGGACACCCGTATTTTCTGCTACAGGTGTCCGTTTTGAGTGCCGTCTGCGGAGGTGGAACTGTATCGACGAGGCGGACTTTTTGATATGGTTTCAAGAATTTTTAATTCCTAAAACGAGGGGCCTCAGAGGCGCGACGCGTCTTTAAGTTGTTTGTCGTTTCCTTCGGGGGATCTTGTTTTGGACGGCACGGACGCGTCCGATGTCCAATTTAAGCGTCATCAATGGCGTTGGAACCCTGGCGTCGAGGTGGAGGTTTCCAGGGTGGTTTCGGGCGTTGAAGCTGGAGTTGAGGCATGTGCCCCACGACCTGTCATTCGAGCTGCGTGCAGCGTTTCACGCCTTTCTCACCGAGCGTTCGTTCGAGGCATGCGAGCAGTCATTTCTGGATGTTTTTCCGAGGGGATTGCAATGGTGAAATCCGCCCTCTCTAATTCGGCACGATGGTGTGGGGCCCACGAGGGCTGTTTGGGTGTCGACGATGATTTTCTATCTTTATCACCGGGGGACCATTTTGGACAAGTGGATAGTCCATCTTGTATGATTTTTCGAGAGGATCGTAACTGTGTGATCCGTTCGTTGAGTTTCAGGACTGGGTTACGGGTCCCACGTGGCACCGCTTGTGTGTGGTGCGCCGAAACATATCTTTTTCTCTGGATATCCGTTTCACTCAAGTGAGTAGTGCTTTTGACGTGTTTTCCCGAGGGGATCACATTGGTGCGATGCACCCGACTGTTTTCTGGGCCGAGGCTCGGGATCACGGGATGTCGTTCGGGCGTGAGGCGGCGTTGGTGACTTTTCTGTCATATATCTGTTTGAGGCGAGTAAGTAGTCGATCTCGTGTGTTTTTCCATGAGGATTACAACAGTGCGATCCGTTTGGTTGTGCAAAGCCTCTTGCGCGATCCTGTTAAAAGTGGAGGAATGAAAGGTTCTCCAGTGGTGGTTCGCCCTACCTTGTTTGTAGTGGACCCTTGGCGTGTGATCACACACTCTTGGGAGTGTGATATAAATGGTTCATGAGATGTGGTTGGCCATGAATGGGCCTTTGAGGTGGAGTTGTTATGTCACTCCTTCGCGTTGACGCTGGGTGCCGTGTGCACGATATCCTTCGGGATGGAACGAGGTATGCTCTGGGAGTATACGGGAGCACTTGGAGGTATGTTTGGTTTGTACCTGAGAACGTTTGTGCGCTCCGTTGGGGTTGACATGGGGCCACACGTCGTGTGTGCCCCATGTGCGTGTCGTGTTCTTATTTGCGTACTATGACCTCTCGCGAGGTAGAGGGTCCCTCTGTGTGTTTGTTTGACCAACAGGGTGGAGTTTTTCCCCTACCTCTGTGCTCGTTAGTTGACCAACATGGTTGAGTGGTCTCCCCTGGTTTCATTCTCGATGTATCGGCCAGTAGAGGTGTTAGTGACACCTAGTGATGGAGCAGGCGATGAACCCCTTTTGGGTGAGTTGTGCTGGAGATGGGTGGTTGCGCGATACCCACTATGTGTTCGGTTGGCCAGTGTTGTACCCTCTAGTAGAGATGGCCAGAGCAGTTCTGAGTTTTACCCTCCAGCGGGGCTGGGAAGTGGGTTACTCATCGAATTCTTCGGGTTTACCATCCATCAGGGCTGGGCATTGGGTTGCTCACTGACTTTTAGGGTCTACCCTCTAGCAGAGACTGGGCAGTGGGTCACCCGACGCACTTAGGGTCTACCCTCCAGCAGAGACTGGGAGGGATGGGATGTGGGTCTCCAGTCATCTAGTTCCAGGTCTACCCTCCAGCAAGGCTAGGCAGTGGGTTTCCTGTTGACTTATTCCAGGTCTACCCTCCAGCGGGGCTGGACAGTGGGTCTCCTGATGATCTATTATGGTTTACCCTCCAGCGGGGCTGGGGCAGTGGGTAACCTGATATTTGGTTATGAATTACCCTCCAGTAGGGCTGGGCAGTGGGAAACCTATTGGCATTCTAGGCTCAGTCCTTTCTACTAGGCTAGCCCGTGGCTTTCCTCCGTGATTACCGGAGTGGGACCCTTGGTTGTACGTGTCGATGATGGAATGGCTTGACTTTGAGGAGATCTCTCGACTGTAGGGAAGTGACGAGGTGTGGTTTGACAATCCCTAGAACTCTCAAGTACGAGGGGCGCTTTCCCCACCGAGACGCATTCTTGTGACGTGATATAAAACCGTGCGGGTGATTCAGTGCTGACCAAAGCGAATAATGTCGAATTGCGGTGATTGAGCCCCCTTGTCTTGTAGTTCAGGGCAGGCATGCAGGATGATGGGCATCAATGATGGTGTTACTTCTGGGACTGTTGGCTACTCTTCTCTTGGGCTGAGCTACGGGACGGAGATCCTCTTACGACGTTGTTCGAGCTTCTTGATTGATCATAAGGATATGTATATACCTTGTTCTAGTACCCACTTCTTCGGTTTGGTTACTCTCCTTCCAGGAGAGGCGAAGACGCGCGGGGTATGCCACGTGCTTTCCATGTCTAGCTTCTCATGGATGGACGAGTCTACTCTCCTACTATAGGTAGCGAAGACTCGACGGGAAGTTCATCTTCTCACCATTTCCATCTCCTTGTTCCTAGATGAGTCTACCTCCTTTCCTCTTGTTGGGTTGAACTGGACTCTTTAATGTACTCTCTGTTGTACTCCCTTTTCTTTCCCCCAGTCGCTCTTATGCTCACTGTTCGGTACCTCATTTTTTTTCCCTCGAGCCTCCGGGGTATCCTACTGAGTATTTTTATACTCACCCATGCTTGGGCTTTTCCCTCACTTGGTGTGCCCTCACAGACGACGGACAGGTGGAGCATGACATCAGTGGAGCGTAGGAGCTTGGGAGCTTGGACCGCGTGCGGTGGTCGTGGCTGGGTTCCAGGTGGGAGTCCCGTTAACTGTTTCCTTTTTGTTTACCTGTTGTCGGGTTGTGGCACCTTTTCTGGTTGTGCGCGTGTTTTTCCCCTTTTTCCTTTTCAGCACTGTACTTTGTACTGTTAAAAGTCGATGCACACTGTGGTTTATATATAGCAGTTTCCCTTTACTTTTCTTGTCTTTACTTTTACTCTGCACTTTTGCATTGAGTTTGCTGCGTGTGTGTGTACAGGTACATAGTAAAAGGCCTCCCCGAGTTATTGTGCTTTCGGCGTTGGTCGCCAGCCCCTGGCCTATGGAGGCAGGCTTGGGGTAGTTGCGTCTCGAGCTCGGGTAGGGTCGGGTCGTGACATTAACTAACTTTATATATCTCTTAGGTGTTTTAAAATTCTTCTAAATTATGTATATATGTCTCTTACAAAATCACTAGCTTATTAATCATACCTTTGTTGGGGGCAATACATTCATTAATACCATTTCTCAAATGCATTATGATTATGACTTTTGATTGATTCCTTTTTGTGCAACACAAAATAAAGAAATGTTTTGACGGGTGTGCCTAGATAGTAGTACAATGAATTGGGTAATGTGTTTTTACCATGATACATTATGTATGGGATTAGGGAGTAAACATCATCCATGACATGATTCTGTCCACCACCTGATGTGGTCTTGGTGGTTGGCCTTGACTCATGCTTATATCAAGTTTTATGTTGCTGCAAATTCCCCATGTTTCCATGATCTTATTATACCATGTTCTTGAAATTGTACTTTGATGTGATTATTCATGAGCCTTATCTTTTATGATATCTGGTTATTCCATTTGACTCCCATTTCATTCCTTATTACCATGTTTATTCCCGTATTGGGATTTACAGCTCACCCATTTATTTTATATATTTCCCTGGTTATAATATTTAGTTTTAAGAGATAAAAGGTAACTATGAGATCATTAAGTAGAATAAAATAAATATTTGTTTTAGGTTCATTATTATGAATTATGAACCTAGTCTTCCAAACTCCCTAGGCCTCAAGATTCTTAGGTTGTGTTTATTAGATATTTATATTAAAAATCATGTAATAATATGTGTAAAAGGATTGGGTAACTATAGTTGGTATCATTGATATGTTTTGTTATTTTTGGGGATGAGGAATAGAATAATTTTGTGAGAAACCTAAGGATAAATTTATCTATAGGAAAATATATTGAAATTTTTTTGATGTATAGAGTGAATGGTTTCCAATAAATTTCACCCCTTTTTGAATTCTACAGGTTGATGTGATTTTGGAATTGTCTTAACTAGGGGTAATAATACCTAAAAGTGTGCATTGTCTATTAACTTGACCATCAATGAGTGCGTGAAAAAAGGCCTTTCTACACACCTAGTTTGAAACTCCCAAGGGATATGATTTAGAAAATTAACAAACAATTTACAAATTATTATATAATTGAATATATTTTTTGGTTAGAAAACTAAATTAAGAAATTACCATGGATAAAATAGATTTAAACTGAGAGACTCTTAAATAAGGATATAATTTTTATTTATCAGTTAGTCCTTATACATTCATAGTTCCCATTTTATAAATTTTTTATTTAATGTATTATTATCTTTTTTATCCTTAATTTTAGATAATAAAAAGAAATAGGAGAACCATGCCAAAAAAATTGATAGGTAATGTGATGATTTCCTTAATGATATACATAAAATTATTAGAGTGGGAGTAGGTAACTTTATGGAATCACTAGAACATATAACTCATGCTATAAATAATAACTTGAATAATGGGTAATTCCTTTCTTTTCCTAGGAAAGATAATGTTGTGTTTGAGTCATTTGTATAATAAAGGCCTCCTAACTTCACTGGATCTTCTAATCCACTCATCATAGAATAATGTTTTAACAATATTGATAATATATTCTCTATCCTACAGTCCTCTAAATAATATAAAGTCATGATGGCTATATATCTTCATGAATGTGAATTTGATCAGTAGAGGACACTTATCAAGCACATGATATCCCAAAAAGAAATTGATTCCATGGAATAGGGAGGATTTTTGAAAATAATATTCAATTAATATTTTCCTTGAAATCTTCATCTTAATATGGGGAGGTGGTTCTTAGGGGTGAAGAAAAATTAATATGAGTCTATTTGGTCATACGCGGTATATTTTACATGGATTTCACAGTAAACCTCATTCATTGTAATTAACACTAAAATTAAGCTAAACATTTCATTTTTGGAATAAAAAATGGTTCTATGAATAGCTTTAGTGATTTTAGAATTTGAAATCTATGAAGATATTATCTATTGTGCTCTTAAGGTTGAGAGAGAGATTAGTGGCTTAGTGATCCTGAGTTCCTGAAAAAAAAAGCATAAAATAGATTTTACATAAGGAGGATTAGCAAATAAATATCAAGGAGGAAGGAAAATCCAACATCCCATGTGTCAAAAATATTAGAATAAGAGTCCAAAAATATATCTCAATAGAACCATAAGAGGCTTCAAATGTGGAAAGATGGGATTTGGATAATAAATACTAAAGAGGGATAATGAAATCCACTAATGCGATGGAAGAAATAAGTTTTATATCAACACATAGTCTATGGAACAATGTATCAACTGAATGGGACATGTGAATTATATGAATCAATTCCCTAAGCTATGGGTTTTTGGAGAAAATCAATGACAAAAAACTCTAAGGAATGGAAATAAATTAAGGTAATATGAAATCACTACTACTGTGGTGGATCTTGAAAATGATGTAGTGATAGGTACATTGGTTATTTATTAAAGAATAATTAATATACTAATTGATTCTAATTCTAATAATTCTTTCATATCATTTAATTTTAGTAGAACTATTTAAAAAACACCTCAAAACATGGGGGTTTATCGATCAATGAGAATAGAAAATGGGGAAATTATTGAAACCCGCGTATATAAATCCTACTCTACCAGTGTTTGTGGGACAAAAAATCCCATTAAATATTTTCCTACATCCTTTAGAAAAGTTTGATACTATATTGGGAATGGATTGAATATCCTTTTATAAATCTAATATCAACTTTCTGAAGAATGAGACCACTCTTCACATTATGAGCCATCCTCTAATTTTTTATAAGTGTAAGGAGGATGATGAATCTCCTTTAGAATATTACTCTCTATAATGGATATTATTGCCTTATGAGAAATCTTATATATCCCAAATTATTGAGACAAATGAGATAATCATGCTCAAATACATTCCCATTGTGAGGGATTATACTAATATATTCCCTAAAGATTTTCCCGACCTTCTTCCTAAATTAGATGTTGATTTATAAAGAAAACATAAATGGGATCTCTACCCATATCAAAGATCCCTATAAAATGTCCACTATTAATTTTGGAGAACTGAAGAAGTGATTAGAAGTGAATCTGAAAAATGGTTTCATATTCCTGAGTACATTGATGTGGGGTCCACCGACTCTCTTCATCAAGAAGAAGGATTGGTCAATGAACCAATTTGTTGATTATAATGAACTAAATGAAATCAGAACAAAACATAATTATCCCCAAGCACATGTATATGAATTCTTTGATCAATTACAAGGGTCCCATTATTTATCTCAGCCACACCTTCAGTTAGGAAATCACTAATTAAAGATCAAGAAGGAAGATATTCTAAATACACCCTTTCGAAGAAGGTATGAAAACTATGAGTCTACAGTAATTCTCTTCAGACTCACTAATGCTCCAAAAAATATATATAGACTTAATGAATAGAGTCTTTAGATATTACTTTAAAAAATTTATGGCAGTCTTTATAGATTATATTTTGATATACTATAAAAGAAGGGGGGGGGGGGGCATGAGGAGAATTTCAATACAATGATAATTAATTTTTGAAAGGAGAATATATATGAAAATTTTAATAAATTTGATCTACATATTGAGTAAGTATCATTTTCAGGGAATGTTATCACTATAAAATGGATATATGTGGATCCTTATAGGATAAATCCAATTTAGGTGTTACCTAGATGAAAATCTGTAATAAATATTTGAAGTTTACTTGTACTGGATGGGTATTATTGATGATTTTTGAGAAACATATCATGATCATAAAAGCTTCTAACCAAGATGGCACAAAATTGGGGAATTTTTTTTCTATTTTGATAAATTAAAATATATCTTTAAGGAATTTAAAAATAATCTTATCACTACACCAATCCTCACACCACCCTCAAGTGGGGAACTTTTCATGGTATAAAATGATTCTTAAATAAAATTATTGGGTTGTGTACTAATTTATAATGATCTAGTGATATAATACACCTTATGGTAGTTAATATTTTTGGAGAATAACTATCAAGATCATGATCTAGAGTTTTATGTAGTGATCTTCACTTTCAAAATCTAGAATCTATTGGGAGAAGTGTAAAATATATATGGATCATAAAATCCTGAAATATATATTCACATAGAAGAAGATTAATATGAACCAACAAGGATAGTAAGAGATGATCAAGGATTATGACTTCTCAATCCACTAACATCTCAATAATGAAAATAAAGTGGATGATGACATAAGTAGAAATTATTCAATAACTTTATCAATGTTGAGAATGGATTGGGGTCCAATCTACTTAGACATGAAAATGATGGACATGGGAATCCTAAAGTATGGAATACCATTATTACTTTCTCAAATGATTTATCAACCATCCATTTTAGAGAAGATAATAGATTCTGAAAGAGATCATGTAGAAATATGGAAGAAGGTGGAAGCCATAAAAAGGATAAATTATCGTAGTTAAAAATTTATAAAGAAGGGGTTGTATGACTTGGGTCACAACTATGTGTACCCTAAAATCCTAATACAATGAAGTAGTTGTTAAATGATTCACATAGCTTGACCTTATCCATCCAACCAGGGAGCATGAAGGTGAATTGATATCTATGAGAGAACTATTAGTGGGATACTATGAAGTTGGGGATCAAAAAATACAAATCATAAATATTGGAATGTCAGTAGGTGAATGTTGAGAGGAAAAATTCTAGTGGGATGATGTAAAAATTATACATACCTACATGGAAATGGGAAAACATCACCATGATGTTTTTCAGTAGTCTTCTGAAGTCATTAATAGAAAATAATACTATATGGGTTTTGGAGGTTCTTCTTATAAAGAAATTTCATTTCATTATAATTTAAGAGGACTTGTCACTAATTAAAATTTCAATGATATACATTATATAAGTTTGGAGGCTTCATAGAACACCACTAATGATTGTATCTGACTAAGATCCAATATTGTACTCTATGTTCTAGAAGAGTCTGAAACATTCTCCAAACACTGAGTTGAAATTCAATATAACCTATCAAACCTATGTTGTAAGAAAACCATGTCATACTATCTAGACATTGGAAGAAATATTGAGAGTATACATGATGGACTTCAAACGATGATAGGATCAGCATCTTACTATGGACAAGTTATCAAAAAATAATATATTTCACTCAATCATCCCAATGGATTCATATGAATATATTTATGGTAAGGGATACATGTCACCTACATGCTAAGATAAAGTTAGTGATCACAATCATCTGGGACTTGAAATGCCTAAGGAAATGGTATAAAAGTCCAAAACGATTCGAACTAACATTGGGGAAACTCAAAGATGACAAAAGATCGATACTAGAAATAATTTATGAGACCTAAAGTTTGAGATTAGAAATAATGTGATCCAATATATATATCCATGGAAGGGAGTCCTGATATTTGGGAAGAAGGGAATCTAAGTCCCATGCACATTTAGCCCTTTAATTTTCTTGATAAAATAGGAGTTGTTTCCTATCAACTAATACTCCCACCATAACTTTCTCATGTACATGAAATATTCCACATATCCCTATTGAGGAAGTACATACCAGATCCCTCACCATTTTTCACCTTAGTTTGTAAAATAAAATTTCATGGGTGAAATTTTTTAAGGGGGTAAGAATGCAACAACCTATAATTTTATCTTTGGATTTTCCGTTTTGAATATATAATTAAATCATAATTATTAATATAATATTATATAATAAATACACAACAAATTATAAAACCAACAAAAAAATATTATAATTTGAGAATTAATTTTAGGGAATAAAAAATTCCATAACAAATGAATGTATTAAAATGGGGCAAAAATATAAAATAAGACAATAATAATAGGAAATTATGGATCTACTCTATCCGCCAAAATAATCAGACTTGTGAACAACACTATAGAAATGAATAAGAAATGTTAGTAATCCAATATTAATTTTAAAAATGAAGTTATATATTAAATTGAGAATAATATTGAAGTGAATGAAGAATAGATAAAATATGAGATATTTATTGAAAGTATTGAACACATTTGACAATTAAAAATTTAACTATTAGCATTGTAATCTTACCATTGTAATAGTAACATAATTGTGGGAATATTAATATGACAGTTAAGAATAATAACCTAACCATTAGAATAGTACCCTCACCTATGTAAGTGTAAAATAATATTTAAGTATCTTATAAAATTAAAATATGATATATTTATATTATGGTATATTAAAATAATTTTTTTAAAAATATTAAATAATTTTTTTATATTTTTGTAAAAAAAATTATTTTAATTGAAATTTTATAATAAATATAATTATTTAAGAGAAAGTTAATTTTAACTAAATGGATTTATAAATTAATAATATGTTTTACAAAAATGGTAGGATAATTTTGTGGTACAATAAGTTATTTTACAAAGGATCAAAAAATTACTCTAAATATTAAAATTGATTTTTTTTCAATTAAAGGATGATTTAAAAAATAAAATTTCTCTTATTTAGAAAATTATTTTCATAAAATTAATTTTTTTTTGAAATATATAAGTTAAAAAAATTAGGGTTAATTTCATGTGTTTTTCTAAAATAATATATTTTTTGGTGAATATTAATATACGATAAAATACGAAATTTAATGTTATAGTCTAAATACATGAATTTTTTATTAATGGGTGATGTAATAACACATTCGTTTAAAATAAAAAACAAAAATTATTATATATGGTCATAATAATCAATAATTTTGTCCATATTCATCCAAAATAATAAACTAATGAATATAATGTTCAAAATACCACTCTCATCCCCTTATAAATGCCACCACTCACAACCCCTTCTCCTCACAATTTCTAAGCCTTATAGATTTAAATATTTCTACTCAATTTACATACTAATCTTATCCCCAATTCCATAGTTATTGAGGCCTCATGTAAATAAAAATCTAAGGTGTCTTAAGTTGAATCCCAAGAGGAAACATCCAAAGGAGAAGGTAATTTCCTCAATCGATTATTTTAATTTTTATTCCCCCTCATCCTCCAAAAAAATTCCATACAACATGGAATAATAACTAAAATATCATATATATATATATATATATAATGTTATGTTATAGTTCTAATTTAATATCTAGCATCCATCCTCTCTTATTACCCTTTTAATCTAAAATTAAATCGTTGTCCATACTAGGTTGGCTCACCACCTCTATGGATGATGATTTTCTGTTTTCCATTACCACCTTCATGGAAAGTTTAAATTAATTATAATGGATTAAAATGAGAAAAACTTTTATATTATAAATGGTTTCATATTCTTGAATTAATTTATGTTCATAATATTAAATAAAATAAAAATATTTTGTGATGGTTTGTAAAAATGTAAAAAAAACTAACCATATAACATTAATATTTTTACTGAATGTATCATACATTATATATAAATACAAATGAAATTTAGGAGAATTTAAACTTTTGAATGTAATTTAATACCAATTCATTTCACTTCTATATTTTTGGTCCCATTTGAAAGAAAATATTGACAAGTGATCTGACCTTGGAATCATGAAATGAACACCCGTGTAACAATGTAATTGAACATCATATCTCATAAAAATGGTTATAAATGAACATAATAAAATTATATAAAATAAAATATATCTGAAAAAGGTTCTTAAATAAAAAATTAATTTAATTTTATTACCCCTGACATTAAGTTCAAGTGTAGAAAGACTTTGGAACATAAGATCAGGGATGTCTCTGAGCCCATGTTTTCCTTTATGTTATGTTATTTTTCAATCTAAATAAATTTATCACTATATTTTAGGATATAAAATTATTATAAATTCTATATAAATGTCTATTAAATATATACCTATATTATTATCCCTCCCTTTTATGGGGTAGTAAATGCATAATTTTAGTTCTCAAATTAATTATGATTTTGAATTATGATGGATTCCCTTTTGTGGAACATGAAAGCATATACATGTTATGATGAGTGAACCCAAATAGTCATATTATAAATTGGGTAATTGTTTTCTCATCATATGTTATGTATGGGGTTAGATAGTAAACCAAATCCCTGATGGGACTCTTTCCACCATGTGATGTTGTCTTGAAAGTTAGCCTTAACTTATTCTTATATCATGTTTTATGTTATTAAAAATTCTTCATATTTCCATGATATTATGATAACATGTTATTTATGATATAATACCATGTTATTACTCATCATCATTCTCTTTTATGATATCGTGTTATGTTGTTTGACTCACATTTTATGCCTTATTACCATGTTTCTTCCATTATTGTGATTTGAAGATCACACATTTCATTTATTTATTCCTTAGGTTATTCTATGTAGTTTTAGGATATCAAAATAATATAGGAGATCATTATATAGAATAAAATAAATATTTTGGGTTTTATTTTCTTTATTATGTTTTATGAACCATGTCTTCCAAAGACACTAGGAATCATGATATTTGGGTCATGTTAATTGGATGTTTATGTTAAATATCGTATAATAATATGTGTAAAAGGATTGGGTTTCTATAATAAAAAATTAATATAAAAGGTATTAAATATGAATAAGGTTCTAAAATATGTGATTAATTATTCTTAGTTTATTATATTGAGGTTATATCACATATTACCAAGCATGAATCTAAGGTAAGGGTTTTTAGTCTAAATTTAAATTCCTTAAGGCATGTTTCATTTTGTTCAAAGTGTTTCATTTTATATGATGTTTTTTTATTACCTCTACATGAAAATTTTATAACATATAATTTATTTAATTAATGATATTTATAAATCAAAATCAAAATCGTTATTTCAATGAATTTTGATTCAAGGGTTATAAAATCAATAAGGGGGTTTCATATCAAATTATATTCTTTGAGACATGTTTTTTATTATTCACCAATTTTATTTTATATGGATTATATACTACATATTTGAATTATTATATCATTATAATATCTTTTTTGTGGTATTTAAATTTCTATTTCATTATCTCTCTTTCAAAGTATTTTGATCGAAATTTTATGAATTCCTTAAGGGTTTTGTAGACCCAATTTTATTTTTTGTGAGATTGTAATCATTCTTCCTTGAATATTAAATTATAAATTTATTTTATTATTCAATTTCTATTTTATATATGTTATTTTATATTTAAATATAGTCAAATTATATCTTTTATAAAAATATTATTCTTTAAATAATATCATTCACTATAAAAAAATATGATGCAGTTAAGTATAATTTTCATCCTTTCTAATGATCCCTTTCTCATCCATATTAAAATTCATTCTTATCTATTTTTTATTTTATTATTATGGAATTAAAATAATTTTTATCTTATGTATTACTTATAATTATCTTTATCTTTTTTTTAAAAATAATTTTTTTTCACTATTTCTTAACTATGGGTTTTTATTTTAATCACTCTTAAATATAAAAATGTGTTTCTCTTCATGCTAATACATTTTTATCTTCAACTAATTTTTTTTATAGAAACATTTTTTTGTATAGAAGTTATATTATTAGGGATTATTTAATGTGATATTTTATAAATTTTTATATTCAATTTTTTTAAAATAAATTTTGAAAGTAACTCATAACATTGAATTTTATGGAAATTATAAAAATTATTTCTAATAACTTTTTTTCATGAAATCACTTCCATTTTACTCTCTAT
This sequence comes from Viscum album, assembly GCA_963277665.1. Classification (NCBI taxonomy): domain Eukaryota; kingdom Viridiplantae; phylum Streptophyta; class Magnoliopsida; order Santalales; family Viscaceae; genus Viscum; species Viscum album. Next base: position 590,637,901 of record OY728142.1, on the reverse strand, counting down.
ATCAAAAGGTTATATCTCTTATAAATAAATTTTCATGATTACTATATAAATTTTTTTATACACATTCTTTTTGAGATATTTAATTTTTATATAAAATAGTTTACTCTTGATGTCATTTTATGAGATATCAAATTTAAATGATTTGAAACCCATTTTATTTCCATCGGGTTTTCATGATATCATGAATGATTGCTTTCATATGGAATAGATTTTTATATTATTTAATTATATGATTTTGGGGGTACTATATATCCATCAAATGCATTTATTAAGGATTTATATCAAATGAGATAAATTTTGGAAAGTAGTTTTGATGCCCAATTCATTACAAGAAATATGTAGTGAAATTTGATCCACTATGTTATTGGAAACATATAGTAATTCTTAATCTAATATTTTATAATTCTATTGGTATCTAACCTTGAAATATTCTACAATTCCCTATGATTATTCTTATTCCACATTCTTGATGTCGCATTTCTAAAATATGTCATGTTTTAATGTTATATCACATGCAAATGTTATGTTATGTGGCTCATGATTATTATCAAATGTCTCCATTTTACTACACCATGGTATGTGTTAGAAACTTTTTTAGGATTTTATATCCTTATATCATGAATTATAGAAAAATAGTTATGGTTTTATGAACCTTTTAATCCTAAATATATCCCATGATCATATTTTTTCACTTTCATATGATCGAACCATTTATGATTCATTGATAGGTTTCCCCTTACTGATTATTTAAGCTCATTCCTTTAGTTTTCAATTTCCATAGGAAATTTTATAATGGAACATGTGTGTAAGGATGTTTTATGTAGAGATATTTTTGGGACATGTTGAAGAAATAATGTGTAATAAGGAATTTATGTAGATGATCTCAAAATATACAAAAATTGAGGGTTATAATATTGTGAGATTAATCATGAAATATAATGTTTAAATTATTGAAATAATATAAACTATATATATGTTTATCTTGGATAATCGTAGTTGGTATTAGAGCTAGGTTTTGTTTTTTTGGGGATTAGGTTAGGAGAAATAAACATAAAGCAACCATGGTTGAGCATAAAGTCATATAGGTTGAACTGAAAGTATCCTCATCAAAAGTTAATGAGTCAAAGAGTAAGACATCATAATGTAGAATTATAAAATTCATACATTTGTTTACTATATGTTCTTAATAATTTTGTTTTTATTTCCCATGTTGACCCTGTTTTCACTTTAGTAAATGGTTTCAACCTTGAGGAACGGATTTCACAATGGATGTAATAGAAAATGAGATGGTTTTACAAAATTAGAAACTTAATGGAATGTGATATATATCACATTAGTTCACAAAAATGATCTCTCTGGAAATGAACAATAACTTTATTAATGTCGAGATCCAAAATTCATTAATGAATTAGAAATATTAAATTGAATACTTCATGAAAATACATATTCCTTCCTTTATTGTGTCATTGAATCTTCTTTTTTCAATGAAAACTATTAACACTATATAATTTTTTTTCTTTTATAGTGTGATCAGAGAATTAAAAACTAGTTTTATCTGTTTATCACTGGGATGGGGAACCTAAAAAATTGTGGAATATCATTAAGAATATAATGAAAAAGGAAGAAGTTGAATCTATAAAATGTGGGTAGTTTTAGATAATATTATTCATGAAATATTTTACTTGCACTATTCACACAAAAGTTGATAGATAATTTATGGTGTTGAAAAAAGGAGGATGAGTCCATTGGTATATATAATGTGAAAATCATGAGACTCACAAGGAATTCCTTTGGTTTTATTATTGATCATAAATGTAAGATCAATTGTTTATTTAGTTTCTTAAATCTAAGTCTTAATAAATCATTAAATATAAGAGAATTTGGTAGCTATAAAAAAATTATTGATGTGAAATTAAGGGGAAGATATAAATTGGAGAGTCTCATTATTACCATATATTTGGAGAAAATAAAATGAAAATGGAATCTCATGGAAAATCAATTGATAAATCACTTAGAGGAAATAAATATCAACTAACTAAATTATAAAAACGTGGGAGGAGGAATCCTAGAAGATTCTTAAAAGGGATAGGTAAATATTTTAAATGTGTTATAGCTGACCACCATACACATGAGTTCCAAAAAGGGGTGAAGAGGAACGTTAATACATTTGAGGAAAATATGTACCATCTAACACACCCCCATTTCTCAATTATTCAAATTAAAGGTGTTTTAGGATTATGAAAATCAATGACTCAATAATTGGGATAATGAAGATAATAATCATCAATAAACTTTTAGAACAAAAGAATAAAGAAGTTATTGTACAATCATTACTACTGAAGTGAACCGTGATAATGAAGTGGTTAAAGGTACAATTATTCTCCGCTACTTACCCAAAAATGTCTTATTTGATTTTTGTTATTAACATTGTTTCAAATAATGCAATTTTTCCATAATATTGATTCACCACAAAAAAAATTGTATATTGAATTATTTTAAAAAGACCTGGGGGTGATATTTATTCAACCAATGTATATACTCTTCCCTAATTAGGGTTTGTTGGAAGATACTACCTAAATATACAGTTCTCCACCCTTGATGGAATTCAATGTGATACTGGGAATGGATTGTATCTCCCTACAATTTTATAATAACAATTTTTTGGAAAAGGAAATCTCATTTCATATACCAAATCATTATATTATCAAATATCAATACAAGGATTATTATGAACTCCATTTTCAAAATATTTATATTTAATATGGGTATTAATAACCAATAATTATCGGTAATTGACTCAAATAGTTAGAGGGAACTCAACATTAGTTATATAAAAATTTTATAAGAGTAAGATGATGTATTTTTGGAAGAACTACTCAGTCTTCCCGTAGAGTGTGTGGTTGAGTTTTCAGTTGAACTCATATGAGCATCGATGTCTATATTAGAGAGACCTTATAAAATGATTCCATTGAATTTCATGAATTAGAGAAGAAAATTTCGGATAGTATTAACAAGGGTTTTATATTCCCATGTGCTTCACTATGGGTTTCACTTGTCATTTTTCTCAAGAAGAAGGATTGTTCAATGTGAATTTTCATTCATAACCATGAACATAAAAAAATAATGAATAAGAAAAAGTTTCCTTTAATAGAAATTATTTATTTTTTGATCAAATTAGAGAAACATGATAATTCTAAAAGGTGAAACTTTTATCTAGATATCATCAATTAAGGGTAATGATAGAATATATACCCAAGAAAACATTCTGTACAAGAAAGAAACACTCTGAATTCCTGGGGTTACCTTTTAGACTTAGAAATTCCCCTAAAATATTCATGTATTTGATGAATAGATTATCTGGATATTACCTTGAAATATTCATGGTAGTATTTATTTATTATATTCTCATATATTCAAATAGAAAGTATGAACACAAATATTATTTTCAGATTGTGCTAAAGGCCATATGAAAGGATATGCTATATTCTAAGCTCAATAAGTGTGATTTTGGCTACAAAACATATCCTTAATGGGTAATTTTATCATAATAAAGGGTATATATTTGGATCCATCAATGACCTAGGGGATTGTATAATGTCACATACCAACCACAGTGATAGAAATATGAATTTTTGTTTGGTTAGTTGAATTATATTAACTCATTATGGGAAATTTATCTTCATTGTAGAATCCCCTAACCTAGATAGCATGGAAATGAGTAAATTTCATCTTTATATACAACTGAGAAGAAATATTTAAGGAAATAAATATAATGTTGTTCATTTTACCTGTACTCACACTAATATGAAGAAAAGAAGGGGTTTTCATATACAATTATTCTTTAAATGAGGTCTTTGTTCAAAATGACAATCTAATTGCTTATGCATCAAATCAATTGAATACCTATGAAAAACATTATCTAACGCATGATCTAGAGCCAAAATTTGTTATCTTTGTATGAAATATTTGATGAAATTATATCAATGGTGCTAAGGGTGATATATATACTGATAAAAATGTTTAAAGAATATATTCATACTGATGGATAGGGATAGAGTTAATCAAAGAATACAATTTTTCATTACATTACAATCTTGGGAAAGAAAACAAGGTAGTCGATTCTCATAGTAGAAAGGATCATTTTCCCATATCCATGATTAGGATTTCAAGGGAAAAATCAATATATACATTGAAATGATGGATATTGAAATAATAATGTAAGTAATGAAATCTAAAATTTCCTCAATTATTTATAAATTATCTATCTATATAAAGATCAGGGAGGACCATAAAGAATATATGGATCTACATTTGATGGTAGTTAGTATTATGAAGATCAAATTTGATAATTCTAGAGTTATAATATTCTAGAAAAGAATATGCGACCCTTCAAAATGAAAAATTAATAAAAAGATATAATAGATGATGCAAAATAGAGAATCCTAATCTATTTATTTAGGAATGAAAAATATTTATATAGATATAAAGTAGTATTTCTTATGGTAAAACATGAACATGGAGAATATAGAGAATGTATCTAGATTCTTTGATTGTCAGCAAGTTAAGGAGGAATGAAATAAATCTAATGGGATTATACAACCATTGCCTATACTAGTATGAAAATGTGAGAACATCACCACAGATTTTATCATCAACCTTACCAAGACATCTAAAGGAAATAATTCTATCTAGGTAGTGGTGGATCGACTTACAATGCTGGATCACTTAATTACTATTTGAGAATATTTATCACTTGATTAAATTGAAAAGTAATACATAAAATAATTTGCATAGTTTCATAACATACCAATTTCAATTATATCCGACTGAGATCCAAGGTTTACATAAAAATTTTAGAGGAGTCTTAAATAAGTATTGTATTAAGAGCGAAGATTTATCATGAATTATCATCATCAAATTGATGTTCAATCTAAAAGAACCATTAAAATATCAGAAGATATGATAAGATCATCATAAATGGATATCAAATGATGTTGGGATCAATATATTCCTCTGATCAAGTTCTCATATAATAAAAATATCCACTCTTGAAATCAAATGATACTATATGAGGTTCAATATATGAAGAGATACAAAACTATGACATTGTGAAATAAAGTCTGAGAAGTAAATCTTTCAGGACCTAATATTTTCAACGAAACAACAAAAAATATTGAAACCATTCAGTTACATATAATATAGGTACAATGTCAATATAATATTTATGTTGATAATTATTTATGAAATTAATAGTTTGAAGTGGGTGAAAAATAGTTCCTTTGAATATATCCTTAGAAGAAGGTTATGGGGTTTATGAAGAAGGGGAAGTTGATCCCTTGATAAATTGGCCCCTTAATGATTCTTCATCTTGTTGGGACTATATCTTATCACATAACGATTTCCTCAAACCTCAATGAGGTATATTATTAGTTACGAGTATTAATTTTCAGTAAGCAAATACCAGTTTCATATTATGTACTAAACTCTAAATCTATACAAGTAGAACATGTACTATATTATGAGGAAAAACTAGTCAAGATCCTGGATCAAAGAGATAATGGATTATGGACTAAGACCACCTACCTGGTCAATGTTCTATATATAAATAATATGTTTAAGGAAGCTACATGGGAACTGAAATACGTAATGAGACAAAAGTACCCTCACATATTTCTATCTAAGTAATGGTATTTATGGGGTGAAATTATTTATAAGGAGGGTAAAATGTAACAACCCATAATTATAGTATATATATCACTTTAAATAAAATTTGTGTGATAGATAGTTTGTTTCACACAAAACATAAAACTAAATCAAACCCTGATATATTAATAAAATTGTTAAATACGACCATTTTAACATGATTATTGAATTAGAAGTCATAAATTGAAGTAAATGAATAGTGAAATACATATAGAAAGGAGAAGAAACGACATCAAGTAGTGAGATTCATTCTTATGAAGCTCATTTTTAAGAGCTTGGAAAGGAATTAGCATCACTCAGATTTTCCCTATACCAATCCCAAGCTAAGCTTCACCAAGTATGGATTGAGAGAAATCCCATATGGGATAAGTTAAAGTTCATTAAAATCACTACGATATCCATGATATCTGAATCACCACCCATGATTAAAACCACTTCTTATCTCATCCTAAGAACTTATAAAGTGGTCTTGAGGGATTTGGTATGTATAATTTAGAATGATATGACATAATAAATTTAATAAATATTCTCATTATTTTATTCATAATTTTCATTAAATTCAATTTTAAAATAAAATTTAAATAATAACATTAAAAAATGTTGTGGTTAATTCTTATGAAATAATAAAGTAATTTTAAAAATTATGTGTAAAATCATTTGATGATTAAAATACATTTTTAAGAATTGTATTTTTCTACATATTATGTATTTTTATATAAATGAACTAAATTCATCACATTTTAATAATAGAATTAATGAAATATATCGATAATATATAAAAAAATAAATTAGTACTAATTTAATGATTTTTACTATGAATGTAATAAGAATAAATTAACTTTTTGTGTAAAAATACTTTTTAATACAAATTCTTTTTCCAAACTACACATTATTATTTTAAAATTAATTTTTCTTAATTTTTGGAAGTGAATAAAAAATAATGGATTTTATATTTTGAATCATTATGTCCAAATTTTTTAACAAGTTGAATTTAATTTTTATTCTTAAAATAAGATACCAAGGAAAAAATTAGACACCATGGTAAAGGTTAACATGTGGTAAAACATTAAATCAAGTGGTAAAGTTTCAAAATATCAGAAAAACTCCCCTATAAATTTTTTCATTCTTGATTTATTGACCATATATTATATTTTGATATATAATTATCAATTTTTATTCACATTCCTCGAATAATGGAACTATTTTTTATATTAATAAAATAATAATTAAAAAAATGTCACTCTCCCACATATAAATGGACCCCTTCACCACCCCACTTATACTCATAAAAAAATTATATTATATAAACCAATATTTTATAAAGAAATTTCCCAAAACTATATACTTTGTCTTTGTATGTATATTTCCACCAAAATACCAATCTAAAAAGGTATAATGAGTTATATAAAAGAGGATACCTAAGGGAGGGGAAATTTTTTTTACTGAGTTTTTTCAAGTTTCTTTCTTCTTTCACCTCCTCAAAATATACTATACACTTTAGAATATAATGAAATCTATATAATTTTATATTGGAATATTATAAATTTTTATACAATAACTATTATCTACCATCCACCCATCCATTAGAAAATTTAAATGTTTCCCATGTTATATATCGATTACCGCCTCTATGAATGACATAATTCATTTTTCATCACCATATTACGTATCTAGTTCTAAATACATATTTAATGAATAAATATTATATTTTTGAATAATTTAATTTTTTATAAATATAAAATATTCATGATATTAAAAACAGTAAGAATAAATGATCATAGTGATTTTAACCACCCAAAGAGAAGATACTGAGATATCATTCCCAAATTAAATCTATTTTTGACAAACTATTGAGATGTAAAAATTTTGTTTTACGGGTATGGTATTATTTGAATAAGTGAATAATGTTTTGTTTTTTATAGACTGGTATTAATAATATTAACCCAATATTAATACACCATTATTTTTTTATAAAAAATTACCAAAACAAAGGCGTTATAGATTTAATCTTGAAGAATAATATATAAAAATACCATGAAGTGAAACTGAAACCTAATGAATAATTACTGTGATTATATTAAATTAAATTGACCTTTCTAAATATTATAAGCTCATGAACATGGAATGATAACTGAAATCATTACATCAAAATAGAAAAGAAATGGTTGAAACTAATAATGTAACATCAAGTTACATTATTTAGGTTTTCTTAAGACCTATTTTGATTATGCTTTGGTTGGGTTTTGATTAAGGGTTATTTGGGTGAAAAACTTGGATATTATAGGCTATTCACAGTTGGGACACATTCCCAAATAGTGTGCCCTCTCAGAAGAAACCATGCAAACCTAGACAGTGAGGGTTTTTATGGCAGTCAAACGGTTTGAGAAATCACATTCTCACATAGGAAAAACTATGAAACCCCATTAAAAAGGGTTTATGGTTATGGTTCCTAGTTTTTCTAACGGTGCGACCCTTCCCAGAAAATTGTTCATAGGAATTAATTTGAAAATAAAATTTTAAAATCTCAAAACCCCACTTTTAGCAGCTTGATGGAACAAATTCAACATCCTAAGTTTTCTTCTTCATTGGAGTATCCCAAGAAGAATTTTAGGACCCTCTACACCCCTCTATAAGTAGATCAAATCCTAGATAATGACGTTCAATATCTACTAGGTAGGTTTTCTCTTCCTGTTCTCTTTCTCATGTCTTTATCATTTCCTCCCTAGGGTTTTGTAGATATCTATATTTTTAGAGGATATAATATATTCAAGTCTAGATCTTGAATATAGGGTTTATTCTCAAATATTCATTTCTAGGATTCTTTATTAGATTTCCCCAATTAGGGATTTGTGTTTTGAGATTCTTCTATCTTGAGGTAGTTTGTTCCATTATGATGGCCAATTTTTATTAACCCTAAATTGATGGATTTAAAATCAATAGTTTATTTAAATTTAATTGCTTGATAGAAATAAAATTTCTTTCAATTGGTTGATTAAAATAAAAGTTCCATTTAATTAGGGGGTTTGGATTTGATTTAGCATGAAATTGATGGAAAACCACTAATTCCATTGAATTATGGTGTTATTGTAAAATTGATGGAATTTTGTGAAATTTAAATTGTTGAAATTAAATTTTGTAATTTATTTGATTGCATTGATTTCAAAATTTTTTGGAGTAAAATGGATTCAAATTATTTTTATATAAAGCCATTGGTTTTATCTTGAAAAGGAATGATTTTATTAAAATCCTATTTTGGGTTTTAAATGGAAAATTAGCATGATTGAAATCGAATAATGGGATGAATTTTATTATAATAAATTTTTATATAAATTTCCCATCAATTATTTTTGTTAGAGAACATTAAATACTAGGTAGTTAGTGAGTTATTTAGGACAACACTCTACAATTTACAATACTAACAATATATATGTAGAAGGTCACTTCCCTGATTGTATGGTGACGAGTTCTCCTTGGTTAGTATCTTGGAGGATTTGTGTACACATATTAGCGTGAAAACTATTTGAGTGTGAGAGAATCCTATAGATTTGAACTATCATACCTTTTGGAAGATAACAATGTTGCTCACTTGGTTTTATTTGAAATGTATATACGTGCTGATGTTTTGGAATTTTTCACCATGCCTTTTGAATTTCTACAAACCATTTTATATAAAAATGTTTTCAAATACATTTGTTTAAATTATTTTTAGTAATTTGAAATGAAATCGTGATTTGTTTAAATATGATTTGAAATTCCATATATATTTATTTAAAATTGAAATATCTATTTGGTTATTTGAATGTTTGAATCTTTTATAGAATCCTTGGGGAGAACCTAATGGGATTTTATCTCACACCCTACCCATGCCTTTGGGTGTGTGTAGATTATATTTTTCTAGGTTTGATCAAGGGAAAGGTTCCACTTGGAGGTGGCATTAGCTATCTATCCTTGGCTATGGAGAGTTTCGTAAGTTGGGACTTGGGTTTTTTCCCTATTTTTTTGGCACTTTATTGTAGTACTTTGAGATATTATGCATGTTTTAATTATAGAATATTTATCCCTATAGTGGTTTTCTTGTATTTATACTGACTTGTTTATCTTTCTTATGATTTTTTGTGGGAAAAATAATTCCCAATCTCATATTGTATTATGCTTGGTGCTAGTTTCCAAACCATGGGGATAAGTAATTCCATTCAGGATATGTCATAGTTGGATTGACTATCAGGTTACTAGGGTACCTGGGCTGGTTCATGACAAAGTGGTATCAGAGATCTTGGAAGAGATTCTTATCTTGAAGTCAGTATGAAGTTGTGTAATCTTATTAAGACTTAGGAGGTAGTTATAAATAAGTGTCTAACTAGATCTCATAGCAATGGGCCTTAAGTCACCAGGGGTGGTTAGGGAAATTCAACTTTAGGATTAGTTCTATTATTTTCCCTACTTTTGATTTAGATAGATTGAAATTAAAATAATGTTTTTCTATTTGTTGGGATTAATTTCCCATGTTTTTCAGTTTGAGTGTTTTTATCATGCCTTCAATCTTGTATTTTGATGTTTTGTAGAATCATGACTCTGAGAATACATGTGAATCAGATCCAAGAGAAAGATACTAATAAACCTCATCAAGTAGATCCTCTCATGGACCTGAGTCTGGTTGAGGTGATTGTGCATACAGTCCAAGATCTGGGACATGCACCCCTACTAGTTCCCATTCAGGCTCTGGGGAACCTCATAAAGATGTTATCCAGAATCGTGCTTAGAGTTTTCTTCACTAGTAACCACCATCATTCAATGGCTCCAATTATCCTTAAGAGGCTGAGGAATAGTTAAGCATGATGGAACATTTTTTTGAGTTCTTGGAGACTCTTGACAAAATCAAGGTGAAGTGTTCCATATTGATGATAGAAGGACAAACCATGAGATGATGGGAAATGATTGTGATGATGAAGAAGCATGGGGTATTAGAGTTTAAAGACTTCAAAGATATTTTCATTGACCAGTTCTATCCAGATTTTATGTTGTTGACCAAGGATATTGAGTTTTATCAATCATGAGAAGGGTGATAGGACTGTGGTAGAGTATACAAACTATATTGCTGATCTTATACAATTTTTACCTGAGATTGTTCGAATGAGTAGTTGAAGACTCGACAGTTCAAGTTGGGACTCAAATATGACATTTTCTCTTAGATTTTCATATTGATGTTGTCTTATTATGATTATGTTATTTATAGAGAGTTGATGTTCAAATGGACCTTTATGGAATGCTAGGTTGGACAAGACTTCCATTCTCAGTGGTGGTTCTGTAAATTCTACTGAAGGGAAGAGAAAGTGGGATGATTATTTTGGTGGTTCTTGAAAGAAGGGTTTTTTCTTACCTCCTAAACTTCCTAAAAGAGTCACTTTTATTTTCGTCCGGTGTATAAATCCTGATAATTATAATCGGGTTTTCATCGAGACACCCAAGATTTGTGTCTTCTACGAACGCTTAGGACATTTGAAGAAGTTCTTATAAGTATTTTTTACTCCTCAAATGGACATGGGATCATCAAATCTAATTAAAACTACTTTTAAATTAGGTACATCATGGAAAAAGGGGCTCTATCTATAGACATCCTGAACAAAGATTATTTTCTTAGTGGAAGATTCTCTAGAGGAAATAGATACAGGTGCAGTGACTGTGATATGTAACATCATTATAGATTCATCATTAGTGACTGATTTATTTAATATTGGTGTATATTGTTTTTTATTTCAACCCATATTGTTAATATGATAAATCTTCCTAGAGAGATTTTATCTTATGTGGTGGATATTAACACACACCTTTTAATGAAGAGATATAAGGGTCTCCATAGTCCGGATTATGTTTTCTCTTTATCATATGTTAATATTTCTTTGAGATTTTTGGGTCTCGACCTGAAACTTCTTTACGTTATATTCGTGATGGATTGTATCATTGACAATAAATTCTGGATTGATTTTTATCTTCGATGGGTCTCCTTTACTAAACATGATAAAGGGTGCTATATCTTTCATGGAGAATAGGACTTGAGGTAAAGTAGATATGGACCCTTTTATCTAGAGTTGGGGAAGGTAATATATGTGTTTGATGTTGATCTGGAGTGATAATCTTTGAGCGGTGATCTCAATCGAGTTTTCATCGAGTTTCTTGACATTTTTCCTTCATAATTCTGAAGTTTTCCATTGATAATAGGGGTAGAGTTTTCTATCAACTTAGTGACTAGTTCTAAACTAGTATATATACACTATTAACACATGAAACCATATGAAATGAAAGAGTTGAAGACTTAGTAGGATGATATTATAGAGAAATTATTTATACACTTGAGTGTGCCACCTGGGGCAGAACCATTTCTCTTTTCTAAGAAATATAATGGGTCACTTCACCTCTATGTTGATTACCAAAAACTTAATCGAGTAACGGTAAATAAAAAGTATCCTTTTTATGGGTTGATGTTCTATTTGACCAATTTAAGGGGGGTGAAGTGGTTATCAAAGAGTGATATTTGATCTGCTTACCATCTATTGAGAATAAAAGAATTTTACATTTATAAATCTTACTTTCAGAGTGGGTATGACCATTATGAGTACCTTTTCATACCATTTTAATTAAACAATGATTCAGAAGTCTTTATGGATTTAATGAGCATAATTTCCATGAGTACCTTGATAATGTCATGGTAGTATTTGTGGATGAAATCCCTGATTAATATATGTGCAAAGAGGATCATGTGCATCATCTGATAACAGTTCTCAAATTTATTAGAAATCACTATCTTTCTTACAATCCTTAAAAATGTGATTTTTGGATTCAGGATGTAAAGTTATTAGGGAATGTGGTGTCAGAACTTGGTATATAAATTGATCTAGAAAAAGGTGATGGCTGTTTTGACATGGGAACAACCATGAAATATTTTTTAGATTCATAGATTCTTGGGTTTAGCTGAGTATTATCACTGGTTATTAAAGGAATTATGAATGTTTAATTCTAAAATAAATTATCTAACTCTGAAGGGTGTAATGTTATCATGGAATGAAAAATTTTGGAGTTATTTTGTTGAGCTAAAACGTCTTTTGGATACTGCACTAATGCTGACTCTTATAGAGGCTAGACAACGCTATGTGGTCTTCTGTGATTCATATAGTTTGGGTATGGGATAAATTATTATCCAAGGTGATCATGTAATTTCTTATGGATCTCATCAATATAGGCCACATGATAATAATAACCTAACCCATGACCTAGGACTCATAGTTGTGATGAACATGCTTAAAATTTAATTACATTACCTTTTTAGAGAAAGGTTTACCATGTTTTCTGACCACAAGAGATTGAGTTATATCTTCTCTCAAAAAGATTTAAATCTCCACCAGAAGAATTGGGTGTAATATATGAAATATTTTGATTTCAACATCTCCTATACCTCAAATAAAGATTATTTTATATAGGATTCTTTGAGTAGTAAACTTATGACCCAATCCATAAAAGAATCATTAGAATAGTGGAACTTGATGGATCTTTTTGAAAAAATTTATATTGGATCCTGGGAATTTGGGACTGAGGTTTCATTGACCAATGTTCATTCCACCTCTTCTCTTTTAAAGGTGATTATTTAGAAACAACATCTTGATGATAACTTCCATAGCTTTCGAGACACTTTTTATAGTGTGGAGACCACGCCTTGCTAGTCATTCTCTACTGAGGGAATTATATTCTCTTAGAATTAATTTTTTTTAATGCTAGAAGTAATTAAATCTGTAATAGAGGATTTACATAACTTCTAGTGGGTTGTGCACCCAGGAACCACAAAGATGTTATATGACATGCATTGAAAATTATGGTGTCCATGCATGAGAAAAGGAATTATAGAGTTTTTCTCTCATTTTTATACATGATAGTTGGTTAAGAATGAGCACCAAAATCCTTAGAGTTTTCTTCAGCCACTTCTAATCATGACTTGGTAGTGGTATGAGATCTCTATGGACTTTGTGGTTGGGTTGCATCATACATAGAGAAAGAAGAATGTTATGTGGGTTGTGATTGATCAAGAGATTAAATCAGATAACCTTATACCCATTCATGATTAAACTAATTTTTTGGAATTGGGAGATCTCTATGTGGAAGAGATTGTTTGTTTACATAGAGTTCTATAATATATAGTCTATGATAGGGATCCTCAGTTAATTTCTCATTTTTAGAGATTCCTTTAGGAGGCACTAGAATCTCTAGTCCATTTGAGTACGACATACCATATACAGTTGGATGAAAAAATAGAACAATCTATACATATTGTTGATGATATTCTATGCACCTATTTCCATGACCTTGGGGGATCTTGGGATGTTCACTTGGGGCTGGTTGAGTTTTCTTAAAAAAATATTTACTAGTCTTCGATCAGAATGGCTTCATTTGAGGCCTTTCATGGCCGACAATGCAGATATTTGTTATGTTGGTCTTAGATTGTTGAAAGTTCATTTGTTGGACCGAGCGTAGCCTAAGAGATGAGAACAATGATTTATTTGATTCTTTAGATTATTTTGATGGAAAAAATCCATTATAAGTCTTAGATGATCATCGTAATACACCATTGGTATTTTCAGTTGGTGATTAGGTGTTCTTGAAATTTTCAACCCTGTTGGTCATCGACGGCTAGGAAGTAAAGGGAATCTTTCTCCCTGTTTTGTGGAACCATTTGGGATTATTTAGAAGGTCTGTAAAGTTTCTTACTAGTTAGAACTTCCACCAAAACTAACATCATTACAAAACATGTTTCATGTATCTCAACTATAAAAGTATCTATCAGATCCATCTCGTGTTCTAAGATTGAGTGATATTGAGGATGAACCTAATTGATCAGTGACGAAGAATAAAATCAAGATATCTGACTCTAAAACAAAGGTACACAATAGAAGGACGATACTTTTGGATCTAGTGCTATGGCAGCACGTTTCTGATTCTCATGAGATGTGGGATAGGGAGACACTGATGAGAGTGTAGTGGCCTCACGAGTTTGACATGGAAGCTTCTGAATAGGCTTTATGAGGATAGAAATATTTTATGGTGGGGAGGTTGTAACATCTTGTTAATATTTTCAAGTATCACTAATCCCTATTTTTTTCTATTCATTGGTTGGGTTTTTGTTAAGGGTGATTCAGGTGATAATTCTGGAAATTTTGAAAGTTTCTAGTTTGTGCATAGTTGGTGAACAGTTTTCCCAAACCGATCACCCTCTCATAGGAAACCATGAAAACATATATAGTTGGGGATTGCATGGATAGAACAAAATTTTACAAACCATTAACTCATGTAAAAGAAACTATAAAACACCATTAAAAGGGGCACACAATTAGGGAACATGGTTTATCTAACCATGCGACCCTACCCAAGAAACCATTCACATGATTTAATTAATTCAAAAATATAATTTTAAAATACCAAATCCCCCCTTTTAGGTGCTCGATAGACCTAAATCAACTTCCTAAATTTTATTCTTCCTTTGAGGATCCTTAGAGGTGTTTTTGGTCCCTCTACACCCCTCTAGAAGTTGATTGAATATTGTAGATTGATGTTCAATCTCTACCTAGTAGGTTTCATCTTCCCATTCTATTTCTCCTGCTCTCTCTCCCTTCCACCTTAGGGTTTTCTAGATCTATCTGTTGTTGGAGGATATAATACCCTTGATTTTAGATCTTGAATCTAGGTTTGATTCTTGAATAATCATTTCCAACATTCTTCATTGGATTTCCTTGATCAGGGAATTGAGTTTTAAGATCTCGTGATCTCGAGGTAGGTGGTTCTATTGTGATGGAGTTTTTTTATTAAAAATAAAAATCCTGATTTAAATAAAATCGATTAATTTAAATTAAATTTATTTATATAAATTAAATTTAGTTCAGTTAGTTGATTAAATACCCAATTCTATTGAATTGGGTGATTTGGATTTGATTTGGCATGAAATTGTGAAAAAATCTGAATTTTATTGAATTAGGTTGTAATAGTGAAATTGGTGGAATTTTGTGATAATTAATTTTTTGAATTTAAATTGTGAAATTCTAAAATCGAATTGATTTAAAATGGTTATTTGAGAAAAATGGATTGAAATTATTTCGATATAAACCCATTGGTTTTATCTTGAAAATGCATGATTTGATTAAAAGAACATTTTGGTTTTTAAATGGAAAATTGGTATGTTTGAAAAGGGAGAATGGGATGAATTGTATTTTAATAAATCCTAAAATAAATTTCACATCAATGATTTTTATTAGATAAAATGAAATCCTAGGTATTTAGTGATTTATTCAGGTAAACCCCTAAAATTTACAATACTATATATATATATATATATAGTACGTCACATCCCAAATAGGATGGTGATGAGTTCTCCATGGTTAGTATCTAGGGGGTGTGTTTACATATATTTACGTGATAAATATTTGTGTGTGAGGGATTCCAATAGCCTATAACAGTCATACCATTTAGAAGATGACCATATTTATCTATTTTTTATTCAAAATGTTTATATGTTCCAATGTTTTCTAATTATTTACAATGCATTATGAATTTAAATAAACGTTTTTATATAAAAAAATGTTTGTTAAGACGTTTTTAATGTTTTTTCCATCATTTGAAATGAGAAACATGATTTTTTTAAATATGATTTGAAATTTAATAATTATTTATTTAAAATTGAAAGAGCTTTTGGTTAATTTAATGTTTTAAGCTTTTATGGAATACTTGGTGAGACCCTACTGTGCTTTTAGCTCATACCCTACCTATGCATTTGGGTGTTTGTAGATTATATTTTTCTAGGTTTGTGTAAGGGTAAAGAACCACTTGGAGGTGGTAGTAGATGTTGATCATTAGGCCTGAAATGTTGTGTCTGTTGGGGCTTTAGTTTTCTTTCTATTTTCTAGTGCTTTTTTGTTGTACTTTGGGATGTTATGTCTATTTGAATTCTTGTATAGTTCTCCATATAAAGTTTTTCTTGTATGCATACTGACTTTTTTTATCTATATTCCATTATTTTTGTGGAAATGTTCTTCCCACTACAATACTGTATGATTTTAGGTGCTAGTAACCATCCCATAGGGATCGGAAACACCCATCAGGCTATGTTAGAGCTGGCTCGGCTATCAGGTTACCAGGGTACCCATGCTGGTTTGTGACAACAAACATCAATGATCAATATTAACTAAAAACAAGTATTAAGTATATAATAAATTAATATTAAATATTAATATAAATATTAGTAAAAATTAATGAGGATATAAAATATATTATTAATGAGTCTTAGATTAATATAGGTGGTTAGATCACATCTGACCAAGCGGGAATCTAATTTAAGTGTTCTTGGTCTCGATTTCCATTGCTTGATACATATTTCATATTAATCCCAATGTTTCATTTATTATGGTGTTATTTTAATTCAATTATTTATTACATTAGTTTAATATATTTATTATTTTATTCCTATTATTTACCAGTCCAAATAAAATTATTTCCTATAATGTATTTTGATTCTTTTTTTAAAAAATAAGTTAGGGTTTTTCATCTCAATGTCCCTACTTTGAAAAATGCTTTATATTATGCATATATTTTATTTTATATATTGTATTTACAATCTATTTTAATTATTATATACTGAATGTATCTCTATTTATGAAATTTAATGTTCTATTTAATGTTATATCTTTCAAGGTATTTTAATCCAAATGTTATGATAGCCTTAAGGGTTTTGTCGACTCAATTTCCTTTTCATTGGGTCATAAAATTTCTTCTTTGAATATAATCTTATAAGTTTCTATTATTATTCCATTTATGTATTATATATGGAATTTCATATTTCAATCTATGGAAATTTTATCTTTACATGAAAATATTCTTATTTAATGAATTTAATTCTCTATTAAATATATAATATTGTTAAGGATAATTATCATCCTTTTTATTGAATATTTCTCATTCATATCCATATAATTATTAAGGAAAATATTTTATTTTATTACAATGAAATACTAATATGTAATACCTTTATTATTTCATATATTTCTAATTATTTATTTTAAAAAATAAAATTTTCTACCCTTTCTTTGAAATAGGGATTTCTCTAAAACAAACTAAAATAAAAAAGAATATTTATTTTCACACTCATATATTTTTATCTTCCAATTCAAATTTATTTATATAAAATTTATTTGTTTATAAAGTTCTATAGTTATTTATTCCTTTAAAATTATTTAATAAAAATTTTTAAAGTGACTCATAACAGTTCCTTTTATGGCAATGATAAAAATGATTTCTAAATACTAATTTTATGATTTTGATTTTATTTTCCTATTTATATCGAAGAGTTAAATTTCCTATGAATAAGTGTTCATAATCATTACATAAATAATTTTATACCACTTGTTTAGAGATTAAATATTGGTTATAAATAGATATACTTCGAATTTCATGTTATATGATACCGTTTGGAAATTATATTAAATCCATTTTCATTCTATGGGTTTGTCATATTATGATGAATTATTGATTTCATATGGCACACATATGTGTGGTATGTCATTATATGATGGGTAGGGCCCTATAAAGATCTCTGATGAATTGTTTACAGATTTATATCTCATGAGATAATTATTGGAAATGGGTTGTGATACTTAATTCATTTGGTAAATAGGTAGCCATGCATGATTCACTATGTTATAGGAAGTAGGTTCTGACACTAGATCTTCTATGGTTTTTTGGTAAAAAACTTTGAAATATTTCTTGATTTACTATGATTATGCATGTTTCACATCTTCTCTGACACATTTTGAAATCATGTCAAGTATATATGTTATATCACATGCCTTTTTTCTCAATGGATCATGATTATTTTCGCATGAATCCTCTTTCTTACACCATGATGTGAAACAAAACATGTTTAAGTACTATATGTCCTTCTATCATGATTTATAGAAAACTATTATGGTTCCAGGATCCCTTTAAGGTGATATTTATCCCATGCTCATGCTTTTTCACATTCATATGATATAACCTTTTATGAGTCATTAATACTATTTACCTTACTATGAGTTTTAGATCAATCATTTTTGACACTTCCCTAGGAAATTATATACAAGAACATGTGTTGAAGAAAGTTTTATATCAAGATTTCTGTGGGACATGCTGAAGAAATAATGTGTAATAATATATTTATGTAACTGATATTCAAAGACACCAATCCTACGGGTTCGGGGATTGTGAGATTATTTATGTGATGAAATGTTAAAATTATAGAAATGATATATAATATATATATTTTTATATTGGGTTGTCTCATGATGGATCAACTGAGACATAAGGGGAACTCCTTGAGTAGTATACTAACTTGAGTTGTAGCACTAATATTTATCCCATACATTATATTATACTTGGTTCCATGATAGTTCTTACTGCGAACAACATAGTTGTTTGATACTTCTCTTTTATACATGTATAATCACACATAGGTTAGGTGAAGTCAACATATGAGTTTATATTAAATATTTAAATTTGGACATACAAGTTCTTATTCATAATAATGATCGACAGATGATATGAACATTATAAAAAAATATTTTTTCATAATTAATTATTATAAAAATATTAATTTATGTAATAAATAAAATTATATAAATATTAATCCAAAAATATATGGTTTATTATCAACTCATTATTATTACACATGTATAAATATTATGAAAAATAATTAAATAATCTAAATTACACTTGAGGGGTTTTTAATGAATTAAAAATAAATTAACATAATTTTAACTCACTAATTATGTCTCAAAAAATGATCAAAATTATTAATTGTAGTTCATATTAGGTAAAAAAAATTTAAAAGTTTTAAATATTTTTAGAACTATTAAGACATAAAAAATCTTGCAGAGGGGATTATTTTGTGCTTAGGGGAGTGAGGGTGTCTGCTGGGTCATATATCATAGTGTGGGGCCAGGAAGGTTCCTACATGGATATATAATTTTAATTGTTTTTATAAAAAACCCTCACATCATGTGGGTATCCCATTATTATTCCACTACACTTGATCAATGGGGTAGTATAAATAGGGTGGCATTCAGGAGACACCATTCACCAATATCATTTAATATATATATATATATATATTATTGTAATTATATTATCTATGTTCAGTGATTTCCCCCTAAGGCATGTAAGGCCTGTCACCCCATACTCTCATATCTTGATCATTTATCAATATTATAATATCATTATCTAATCGATATAAACTTTTATCGATAAATCATTTTCTTATTTGGAATATTATTTAAGTCATATACACAAATTATACAAAAATTAATTAAATTTATTTACATAAAATGTGTAGGAATACATTGATTTGAACTGAAGTATTCCTTAAAAAAGGTTTTAAGAAGGAAAATATTACTTTTTACTTTATTTGATTCTAAGAACAATATCCAACATACTAGTTCATAGATTGTTTAAAGGATTTTATAAAACTAAATGTAAGAATAATAAAATAAAATAAAATGTTAACTAATTTTTGTGTGTGATATCAACTTATTTTTGTAACTTTATGTGTGGGATGAATTAAATGATCCCAACATAGAGAATTAGATATCATCTAAATATGATTGAAAAATAACATGTTTTATTTTTCTTCAATTCCAATTAAACAACATATCAAAGGAATTTATAGTGTCCATATGAATACAACATGATTGATCAGATATTTTTCATTATTTCAATTTTCACTCTTGTGATTGAAAGGGAAGAGTATATGAAAGATATTTAATGAAACACAATTATATTATGATATTAGTTTAAAATTAGGTTTTATACCTGGGTTAAACTTATTTTAATTATACTCTAGTGTTTTCAAAATTTCAACCTCTAAAACAGACCAATAATGTCATAATTATAATTAAAATTATCATATGTGAAACATATTATTTATAACTAACTTATAAAGTTCTAAAATATAATTTAATGAAATAATATCCGTTAACTAATCTCATTCTTCCCATATATTTTTATGGAACCTTGAATAATAAATATTCATTCGAAAGAACATTTTACTTGTATTCACTTATTTAAAATTAAATAACTTGTGAATAACTTAGGTAATATATATTCAATTATTATTATTCTAAAATTTAATAACAAGAAATTTAATTTATTTGTTTACTCATGTTCTTCCACACTCAAACGCACACCATCCTAAAGGCATGGGGGCAACTTCATCCTGAACTCCAAATAATCAGAATTTTGGGAACATCTAGACATACTTTGTATATAAACATTTAGGAAATTATATCCATATTATAAATTACTAGTCACATACCTAGAATGGTATATATAAACACATCATTGAGCTTTTACTAATAAGAATAATTAATAGCAATGAAAACCTCACCAACGAATACTTACTGTGCAATACAATCTCTTTATCAAGTTACATCTTATAAAGTAAGATGCATAAATTGTATCTCTATTATTACATGATATATTTATTTATTATTTGACTATATTAAGAGAATTTGACCTTCCTCTACCAAGGATATTTATTTAATCAAGGCACTACCACCTAATTCAAAGATCCATAACTATCTATACTTGGAAGTGGAAATACCTATCTTAATCATTCAGCCGACATCATACCATTAATGATGCACTCGATGTAAGATAACTCAAAAAATTATAATATATTAATTTTTTCATAATTAATAAAGGTACATGATCAATTATATATAATTATAATGATCTCAAGTTAAGAGACTAGTACACATGCCCATAGATCAGAATAACTAATGAATCCCAAAACATGTGTTATTACTATTTTAATATCAGTCATCATGATCTCAAATACTATAGATCCCAAAGTGAAAAAATCATGACAATAAATCTAAATAGATATAACCCCCCAAAAAACTATAGTTTTTAATCATTCATATCCCACTGATGGTGACAAGTCCCGAGAGGCATTCCCGATCCTCCCGGGATGGTGACAAGAACCAAGGGCATCAATAGAGTACCCAAGGGAACGATTTCCCCCATATATAAAAAATCAATCAAACATCAGAAATAAACGGACATCCCAAAATGAATTTATATAAAAATTGAAATAAATATTATTTGTACAAGAAACTAAAATTAGAACAAAACCAACAACTCAACTAAAAAACCCGATGAACAACTAACTCCATGTGACACTTCTGGTCACTCTCCAACACAATGATAAAATGTCTCCCAAGGTGATCGAACTAAAGATGAAACCTGCATAAGGGCTAAAAGAAGAAGAAGACTATAGGCGTGAGTATTAAAACTCAGTAGGTTAGCCCGGTATTCTATTCCCTATGCACATTACTTTAAAATAACAGAAACATCAATTTATAGTTTTAAATTCAAGATTTGAAAGTATGGTTTTCAAATGAGGTTCCATGCTATAATAATTATCAGAAAAAAACATGCATGTTTAATAAACAAAAATGCAAGTAACAATTCTTTTCAAAGAGGTGAAACTTCAAAATGAAAATAGTTTTCAAGAAGGCTGCTTTAAAGAATTTTAACAATAAAATAAACAACACATACTACTAAAATTACCAACCAAACACACCGTATGCTGACGGTGAGTACAAAATAGCCAATGGGCACTAGTCACAGGAATACCCCTAGGCACTAGTTAGTTGTGAGCCACAGGTACCTCGTATCTCGGTGAAAGTAACCATAATAAATATCCATTCTCATGCACGAGCCACTAGTAGGGAACATACCCATAACCTAGTGGTCCCAAATCATCATCATCATCATAGTTTAGTTAGTGTTGTCATCTTCAAACTTGCTACGTGAAACAGGGGCCAACCCCCACAGAATCACTAGCATACTAGTACACGTCCGCCCACCTAGATACCCGGGATTCCCTTTAGTGCTCAATCAAGTTACACATATTATCAAATACGCATCTCACATCCACATTCCATTACAAAACCATAAAAACACAAACAGCCCATAATCTTTCTTCACATTTCTTACACTAATCAACAAACCACTAAATATTTTGGTAAAACAATTTCATGAAGTGTATTGAGGCTTTGCACATAAAAATCTTTCAAAAACACTCTTTAAATTATAAAAAAACTTCATAACCAAACCAAATAATATTTGGAATCCCAATAAACATTTAATAAAATCATTTAATGGACCATAAAACAATCCCAATTTCCCAACTTGTTATATACAAGTAAAACACTCCTTCATTTCTAGGAAATGCCAAACGGGCCTTTAAACATTTTCTCAAAACTAACCTTTGATGAAGGTATGCATTTTAATTTTATTAAGGATCTGTATAAACATCATTCACAGCAGAAAACCTCATTCATAAATCTCTTATAATACTCATGTTACATATTCAAAACACAACAATTTTCATAAAGATGTGAAACGGTCCATTTTTGGGCAACTCGGGCCAGAATATTTTGTAAATCAAAACCCACTTGTTTGTAAAAACAAATCCAAATTGGAAATCAATATAAGTACCCAAAAATACCATTTATAATTCTTCCAATTACTTTATAAATCCAATCAAATCACTTTTAAATCACACATCAAACATAAAAGCCAACCGGGCAATTTACCGAACACATGTCGTGCCCTTTTAAAACAAAAAAATTTATTTTATGTACATGAAAAGGAATAAAACACCAATTTAATGTAATATTTTCATTAAAGATACTGTAACATGTTAAAAATACCATAAACTAGATTATAAACCTCACAAAATATTTTCAAAAGATAATGGAACATTTAAACAAACACTTGTTGAGCACTTTCATGACAAAACAACACAACCTTTCACATAACAGTGATTAAACAACGACTTTTCACACCAAGAAAATTATAAAAAGGATTAAAAACAATAATAAACATTTATATAAGTATATTATAATATTAAAATGATGATACTTCTATGATAAAGGCATGTGCAAGGGATATCGTACCTCAAATCGTCGGCGTAATTGAAACGGACACCCGAAATCACCCGTCGCGGGTTTATAAACCCTAAAACTATAAATACCAGACCGAAACAAACATAAAACCCATCAAAAAACATTTTATAACAAAACCCTAGTTCTATCAAGACTAGGGTACAATATAAAACCATGAAATAATGAAAGGATGTGGAAGAGGAAGAAGAAAGGAGAAGGAATCTCACCTTTCATCCTAGAAAACTCTTCGTCTTCCATTAGATCTGAAGCCCTAGCGAAAAGGGAATTGCTTGAAAATTCTTGGAGAGACTCATAAGGTATGTAAGAACCAGGGGAAGAATATTGGGGGCTAAAATAGTACTAATTTATTTATTTATGAATGATAAAAGTTACCTTGGAAATTATGGGCGATTTGAGGTTTCCTGAGAATTTTGGCCCTAATCCTCGGCCCACATGAGCTCCAAAGAGGTACAATAGATTATGAGGGTTAGGATAGGGTTATTGGATTCCAGGGGGAGGTGGAATCACAGAAAAATAGTAAAAAATGAAAACGATATAAATGAAGGAAATTATTTTTTTTAAACAGGAAATGGGCCCATGGGCTGGCCCAATACCTAAATAAGTAACCCAAATTCACCCAGCTTATGAATTTCTTATGGGTACAAAAGGATAAATAAATTTTAATATATCAGTATAGGACAAGTGGTAAGTTTAATGGGTGAAAAAGGATGAAAAACAAAAGAGTTATAAAAGAAACAAATTCAGTTTTTAAAACTGGGAATGGACTCACGGTTGGCCCAAATCATGAAGTAACCACCCTTTCTTCAAAAACTCCAAAACAAGCAATGGGGATCCCAAATTATGGTGCTTAGACATATATGAAACTTAAAAACTCAATATTCATCTCATCAAATACCCATGAAAAGGATCGGGATTTTTAATGGGCCGGATCAATACAAAGAAAGAAGAAAAAAACCGTGTGTGACAGTTCTCCCCACCATTAAAGCTTTCCGCCCCCGGAAAGACATAACACTTTCCGGCTGAAAAAAAACACCTAAGGATTCTAGAATGTACTCCCAACTATTAAGAATCAACTAGAACTAGAAATGTTCTTAGGATAAAAATCCAGGAGACCCATGGTGGGTCTCCCCACTATTAGAAACCAACTAGCAATGAATAGACAAGAATTGAACATGAGCTAGAGTTGGGACTCACTCACACAAGCCCAAAAAAACCCTCCTACAAAAACCTACTATACCAAGTTAATTGAGTTAAAACATGAACATATAAACCACCCACTCCCGAATGGAGGGGACAATAACTTGGTCGACACATTCAACACAATTCTGGACCCCCGTCACTTGGGGATGGGAGGGAAGGGGACCCAATAATTTGGCCACTGAAACAACAAAATAAACAAAGAAACTACCCAAAACTCCCCCCCTATGAATAGGTAACACCAAGACTGCACCTGATTTTTACAGGCGGTCCACACAGGGACATTGATTGAAAACCCACATCCATGAAGGAATAACCATAGACACTGTGTGAGGGGTTAAGTCCACCACGCTTGTTGCAACAAAGGGAAATTCATAGAAATGAAGAACCAAAACATTGACATAGAAAATACCTTAACAAAACAGAGGAGTAAGGATCCTAATCTAGCAATCCCCACCTCTGTCGATTTTCTGACTGTGTGAAAAGCTTCACTCCGAGGCCTATGGATGGAGCCCTGATTCTTGAAGCATTTGCTGCACCGCAGTCAGGTGATAAGGATCACACCACTCAAAAAAAACCACACTTGATCACCAAAAAAAACTTCATCTAAATAGGAACTCATAGATACATAAAAAAATTCTATCTCACTCCAAATGAGGGGAAGAATGGACAAGGAATACGACGAAACACATCAACATCACCGAACACAACTGCTCTATCCAAAAGAATTATCATGACCTAGAAGTACTTTTAATAGATCCCAAACAGCTCTCTATTCCAACAAACAGGTTGAGGCATCATCAAAAGAGGTGGATTTAAAATTTGAAAGGAATCCTTAGGTTGATCAGCAGGAAATATTTCCAATGCAGAACTATCCATGGCCACATCACAACATCAAAAACATTTTTAGAAACCCAATGAAAATTACTCCAAAACCAAGCCACCAACAAGATCTCATCACTAGATAGAACAAGAGTATGAATTCTAGATCACATGGAAGCTAACCAAATAAGCAACTCTTCTAAGACATAGAAAAATCAAGCCACATAACAATTGGTTTTAAAAAAATGCCATAATTTTCAGCTCAAAACAATTTTAAAAAAATCAAACTAACTTGGTGGGTTTCCACATTCACCAATGGTGTTTCATCAAGTATCACCCACATGCACATTTCCATGCCACCCCTGGCAGCCAACCTCCATACCATATAGGCCATACTTCCAGATATAAATAAAACCATGCATGTGAGCACCCATGAAAACACCAAAGGCTAAAATTAAACATCATAATTCAAAAAAACAATTTACCTTCAAAAGAAACACCAACCACCAAGTCAAAAAACATTTTCATGTTTCACAAAAAACCACAATTAATTAAGAAACTTTTTCAAGAAACACTACCCCTTTTCATTTTAAAAAACTTTTTAAATAACCAAGGCACTCCAAAAAACCCCTTCCCATTTTTTTTAAAAAAAATTCAGCAAGGTATATTTTCATAATCCGAGGTCCATTGAGACCAATACCGTTTGTAGTAAAACACCAGCCGATCAAAACCAATTTCCAAAACTAATTTATCCAATTCAAAAAAAGTTTAACATCCTAAAATAACCCATTTAAAAAAAAGATCTAGAATCACTTTAAAATGATTCACAATTTCAAAACTTTTTATTTCAACAAACCACAAGTTTAGATTATGGATAATACAATCCCTTTAAATCATTTCTTCTTCCCTCCATTTTTTTCACAAAAACACAACCTTCAAAAACCATTCATATATTTTATTTTTGAAAACCCCATTTTTCACTTTTAAAAATCTAATCCTTCGTTTAAAACCCATTTCCACAATTCTCACACAAGGATTTTAAAAACAAAAATTCAGAATTCAAGAAAGTTTCAAGAGACCCAAAAAAAGGGAACTAGTGTCGGTGGGTGAGTTGACCATATGGTTGGCGGCCATATGCCAAACACAACACCAACACAGAGAGACTTATTAGGACCAATCCCCATCTCCACATGGATTTCCAGGCCCTGCGAGCTCACGAAGGCTATTAGTCAGACTCCCCTTGTCATATCCCAATAACAAAAAAATCAACCAGAACAAAGGACACTAATAAAACTGGACTCCCTTGGAAACCGGAGGATTAGAACAAGAAAGAGTTCGCGAAGATCATCTTGAACTTACCACTCAAGTCCCAACAATCCTATTCCATCTACCTTGAAATCCCCAAAATAACAAGGGCTCTCTAAAAAGAAAGGTCCGCTAAGAGCCAACCACCTCTGATTCCATTTTGTCACGAACCAGCCAGAGTCGACCCTTAACAGGTCACCCAGGCCAGCCCGCGACAAGTCCCGAGAGGCATTCCCGATCCTCCCGGGATGGCGACAAGCACCAAGGGCATCAATAGAGTACACAAGGGAATGATTTTTCCCATATATAAACAATCAAACAAACAGCGGAAATAAACGGACATCCCAAAATGAATATATATAAAAATTGAACTAAATATTATTTGTACAAGAAACTAAAATTAGAACAAAACCAACAACTCAACTAAACAAACCCGATGAACAACTAACTCCATGTGACACTTCTGGTCACTCTCCAACACAATGATAAAATGTCTCCCAAGGTGATCGAACTAAAGATGAAACCTGCACAAGGGCTACAAAAGAAGAAGAAGACAATAGGCGTGAGTATTAAAACTCAGTAGGTTAGCCCGGTATTCTATTCCCTATGCACATTCCATTAAAATAAAAGAAACATCAATTTATTGTTTTAAATTCAAGATTTGAAAGTATGGTTTTCAAATGAGGTTCCATGCTATAATAATCAACAGAAAAAAACATGCATGTTTAAAAAACAAAAATGAAAGTAACAATTCTTTTCAAAGAGGTGAAACTTCAAAATTAAAATAGTTTTCAAGAGGGCTGATTTAAAGGTTTTTTATATTAAAATAAATAACACATACTACTGAAATTACCAACCAAACACACCATATGCCGACGGTGAGTACAAAATAGACAATGAGCACTAGTCATAGGAATACCCTTAGGCACTAGTTAGTTGTGAGCCCCAGGTACCTCGTATCTCGGTCAAAGTTACCATAATAAATATCCATTCTCGTGCACGAGCCACTAGTAGGGAACATACCCACAAACAAGTGTTCCCCAATCATCATCATCATCATAGTTTAGTTAGAGTTGTCATCGTCAAACTTACTACGTGAAATAGGGGCCAACCCCCACAGAATCACTAGCATACTAGTACACGTCCGCCCACCTAGATACCCGGGATTCCCTTTAGTGCTAAATCAAGTTACACATATTATCAAATAAACATTTCACATCCACATTCCATTCCAAAACCATAAAAACACAAACAGCCCATAATCTTTCTTTACATTTCTTACACTAATCAACAAACCACTAAATATTTTTGTAAAACAATTTCATGAAGTGTATTGAGGCTTTGCACATAAAACTCTTTCAAAAACACTCTTTAAATTATAAAAACACATCATAACCAAACCAAATCATATTTGGCAGCCCAATAAACATTTAATAAAATCATTTAATGGACCATAAAACAATCCCAATTTCACAACTTGTTATATACAAGTAAAACACTCCTTCATTTCTAGGAAATGCCAAACGGGCCTTTAAACATTTTCTCAAAACTAACATTTGATGAAGGTATGCATTTTAATTTTATTAAGGATCTGTATAAACATAATTTACAGAAGAAAACATCATTCATAAATCTCTTATAATACTCAGGTTACATATTCAAAACACAACCATTTTCATAAAGATGTGCAACGGTCCATTTTTGGGCAACTCGGGCCAAAATATGTTGTAAATCAAAACCCACTTGTTTGTAAAAACAAATCCAAATTGGAAATCAATATAAGTACCCAAAAATACCATTTATAATTCTTCCAGTTCCTTTATAAATCCAATCAAATAACTTTTAAATCACACATCACACATAAAATCCAACCGGGCAATTTACCGAACACATGTCATGCCCTTTTTAAACAAAACAATTTATTTTATGTACATGAAAAGGAATAAAACACCAATGGAATGTCATATTTTTATTCAAGATACTGTAACATGTTAAAAATACCATAAACCAGATTATAAACCTCACAAAATATTTTCAAAAGATAATGGAACATTTAAACAAACACTTGTTGAGCACTTTCATGACAAAACAACACAACCTTTCACATAACAGTGATTAAAAAACGACTTTGCACACCAAGAAAATTATAAAAATGATTAAAAACAATAATAAACATTTATATCAGTATAGGATAATATTAAAATGATGAAACTTCTATGATAAAGGCATGTGCAAGGGATATCCTACCTCAAATCGTTGGCGTAATTGAAACGCACACCCGAAATCACCCTTCGCGGGTTTATAAACCCTAAAACTATAAATAACAGACCTAAACAAACATAAAACCCATCAAAAAACATTTTATAACAAAACCCTAGGTCGATAAATACTAGGGTACAATATAAAACCACGAAATAATGAAAGGAGGGGGAAGACGAAGAAGAAAGGAGAAGGAATCTCACCATTCATCCTAGAAAACTCTTCGTCTTCCATTAGATCTGAAGCCCTAGAGAAAAGTTAATGGCTTGAAAATTCTTGGAGATACTTATATGATCTGGACGAACCAGGGTAAGAATATTGGTGGCAAAAAGAGTACTAATTGATTGATTTATGAATGATAAAATTTACCTTGGCAATTCTGGGATATTTGAGGTTTCCTGAGAATTTTCGCCCTAATCTGCGGCCCACATGAGCTCCAAAGAGGTAAAATCGATTATGCGGGTTAGGATAGGGTTATTGGATTCAAGGGGAAGGAGGAATCACCGAAAAATAGTAAAAAATGAAAATGATATAAATGAAACAATTTATTTTTTTTAAAACAGGAAATGGGCCCATGGGCTGGCCCAATACCTAAATAAGTAACCCAAATTCACCAGGCTTATGAATTTATAATGGGTCAAAAAGGATAAATAAATTTTAATATATCAGTATAGGATAATTGTTAAGTTGAATTGGTGAAAAAGGATGAAAAAAAGAGTTATAAAAGAAACTAATTCAGTTCTTAAAACTGGGAATGGACTGACGGTTGGCCCAAATCATGAAGTAACCACCCTTTCTTCAAAAACTCCCAAACAAGCTATGGGGATCCCAAATTATGGTGGTTAGACATATATGAAACTTAAAAACTCAAGATTCATCTCATCAAATACCCATGAAAAGGATTGGGATTTTTAATGGGCCGGATCAATACAATGAAAAAAAACCGTGTGTGACATTTCTCCCCACCATTAAAGCTTTCCGCCCCCGGAAAGCCATAACACTTTCCGGCTGAAAAAAAACAACACCTAAGGATTCCAGAATGTACTCCCCACCATTAAGAATCAAAGAGCACTATAAATTTTCTTCGGATGAAAATCCAGGAGACCCATGGTGGGTCTCCCCACCATTAGAAACCAACTAGCAATGAATAGACAAGAATTGAACATGAGCTAGAGTTGGGACTCACTCACACAAGCCAAAAAAACCCTCCTACAAAAACCTACTATACAAAGTTAATAGAGTTACAACATGAACATATAAACCACCCACTCCCAAAGGGAGGGGACAATAACTTGGTCGACACATTCAACACAATTCTGGACCCCCGTCACTTGGGGATGGGAGGGAAGGGGACCCAATAATTTGGCCACTGAAACAACAAAAGAAACAAAGAAACTACCCAAAAATCTCCCCCTATGAATAGGTAACACCAATACTGCACCTGATTTTTACAGGCGGTCCACACAGGGACATCGATTGAAAACCCACATCCATGAAGGAATAACCATAGACACTGTGTGAGGGGTTGAGTCCACCACGCCTGTTGCAACAAAGGGAAATTCATAGAAATGAAGAACCAAAACATTGACATAGAAAATACCTTAACAAAACAGAGGAGTAAGGATCCTAATCGAGCACTCCACACCTTTGTCGATTTTCTGACTGCGTGAAAAGCTTCACTCTGAGGCCTATGGCTGGAGCCCTGATTCTTAAAGCATTTGCTGCACCACAGTTAGGTGATAAGGATCACACCACTCAAAAAAAAACACACTTGATCACCAAAAAAAACTTCATCTAAATAGGAACTCATAGATACATATAAAAATTCTATCTCACTCCAAATGAGGGGCAGAATGGACAAGGAATAGAACGAAACACATCAACATCACCGAACACAAATGCTCTGTCCAAAAGAATTATCATGACCTAGAAGCACTTTTAATAGATCCCAAATAGCTCTCTATTCAAACAAACTGGTTGAGGAATCATCAAAAGTGGTGGATTTAAAATTTGAAAGGAATCCTTAGGTTGATCAGCAGGAAATATTTCCAATGCAGAACTATCCATGGCCACGTCACAACATCAAACACATTTTTAGAAACCCAATGAAAATTACTCCAAAACCAAGCCACCAACAAGATATCATCACTAGATATAACAAGAGTATGAATTCTAGATCACGTGGAAGCTAATGAAATAAACAAATCTTCTAAGCCATAGAAAAATCAAGCCACATAACAATTGGTTTTAAAAAAATGCCACAATTTTCAGCTCAAAACAATTTTAAAAAAATCAAACTAACTTGGTGGGTTTCCACATTCACCAATGGTGTTTCATCAAGTATCACCCACATGCACATTTCCATGCCACCCCTGGCACCCAACCACCATACCATATAGGCCATACTTCCAGATATAAATAATACCATGCATGTGAGCACCCATGAAAACACCAAAGGCTAAAATTAAACATCATAATTCAAAAAAACAATTTACCTTCAAAAGGAACACCAACCACCAAGTCAAAAAACATTTTCATGTTTCACAAAAAAAACCACAATTAATTAAGAACCATTTTCATGAAAACCCACCCCTTTTCATTTTTAAAAACTTTTTAAATAACCAAGCCACTCCAAACAACCCCTTCCCATTTTTTTAAAAAAAAACCAGCAAGGTATATTTTCATAATCCGAGGTCCATTGAGACCAATACCGTTTGTAGTAAAACACCAGCTGATCAAAACCAATTTCCAAAACTAATTTATCCAATTCAAAAACATTTTAACATCCTAAAATACCCCATTTATAAAAAAAGATCCATAATCACTTTAAAATGATTCACAATTTCAAAACATTTTATTTCAACATACCACAAGTTTTGATTATGGATAATCAAATCCCTTTAAATCATTTCTGCTTCCCTCCATTTTTTTCAAAAAAACACAACCTTCAAAAACCATTCTTATATTTAATTTTTGAAAAACCCATTTTTCACTTTTAAAAATATAATCCTTCCTTTAAAACCCATTTCCACAATTCTCACACAAGGATTTAAAAAAAAATTCAGAATTTAAGAAAGTTTCAAGAGACCCAAAAAAAAGGGAACTAGTGTCGGTGGGTGACTTGACCATATGGTTGGCGGCCATATGCCAAACACAACACCAACATAGAGAGACTTATTAGGACCAATCCCCAGCTCCACATGGCTTTCCATGCCCTGCGATCTCACAGAGGCCATTAGTCAGACTCCCCTTGTCATATCCCAATACCAAAAAAATTAACCAAAATAAAGGACACTAATAAAACTGGACTCCCTTGGAAACCTGAGGATTAGAAAAAGAAAGAGTTCGCGACGCTCTTATTGAACTTACCCCTCATGTCCCAAAAATCCTACTCCATCTACCTTTACATCCCCAAAATAAAAAGGGCGCTCTAAAAAGAAAGGTCTGCTAAGAGCCAACCTCATCTGATACCATTTTGTCACGAACCAGCCTGATTCGACCCTGAACCGGTCACCCAGGCTAGCCCGCGACAAGTACCGAGAGGCATTCCCGATCCTCCTGGGATGGTGACAAGAACCAAGGGAATCAATAGAGTACCCAAGGGAACGATTTAGCCCATATATAAACAATCAAACAAATAGCAGAAATAAACGGACATCCCAAAATGAATATATATAAAAATTGAACTAAATATTATTTGTACAAGAAACTAAAATTAGAACAGAACCAAAAACTCAACTAAACAAACCCGATGAACAACTAACTCCATGTGACACTTCTGGTCACTCTCCAACACAATGATAAAATGTCGCCCAAGGTGATCGAACTAAAGATGAAACCTGGACAAGGGCTAAAAAAAGAAGAAGACAATAGGCGAGAGTATTAAAACTCAGTAGGTTAGCCCGATATTCTATTCCCTATGCACATTCCATTAAAATAAAAGAAACATCAATTTATAGCTATAAATTCAAGATTTGAAAGTATGGTTTTCAAATGAGGTTCCATGCTATAATAATTATCATAAAAAATCATGCATGTTTAAAAAACAAAAATGAAAGTAACAATTCTTTTCAAAGAGGTGAAACTTAAAAATTAAAATAGTTTTCAAGAGGGCTTCTTTAAAGAATTTTAACATTAAAATAAATAACACATACTACTGAAATTACCAACCAAACACACCGTATGCCGACGGTGAGTACAAAATAGCCAATGAGTACTAGTCATAGGAATACCCCTAGGCACTAGTTAGTTGTGAGCCCCAGGTACCTCGTATCTCGGTGAAAGTTACCATAATAAATATCCATTCTCGTGCACGAGCCACTAGTAGGGAACATACCCACAACCAAGTGGTCCCCAATCATCATCATCATAGTTTAGTTAGAGTTGTCATCGTCAAACTTACTACGTGAAACAGGGGCCAACCCCCACAGAATCACTAGCATACTAGTACACGTCCGCCCACCTAGATACCCGGGATTCCCTTTAGTGCTCAATCAAGTTACACATATTATCAAATACACATTTCACATACACATTCCATTCCAAAACCATAAAAACACAAACATCCCATAATCTTTCTTTACATTTCTTACACTAATCAACAAACCACTAAATATTTCTGTAAAACAATTTCATGAAGTGTATTGAGTCTTTGCACATAAAACTCTTTCAAAAACACTCTTTAAATTATAAAATCACATCATAACCAAACCAAATAATATTTGGCAGCCCAATAAACATTTAATAAAATCATTTAATGGACCATAAAACAATCCCAATTTCACAACTTGTTATATACAAGTAAAACACTCCTTCATTTCTAGGAAATGCCAAACGGGCCCTTAAACATTTTCTCAAAACTAACCTTTGATGAAGGTATGCATTTTAATTTTATTAAGGATATGTATAAACATCATTTACAGAAGAAAACATCATTCATAAATCTCTTATAATACTCAGGTTACATATTCAAAACACAACCATTTTCATAAAGATGTGCAACGGTCCATTTTTGGGCAACTCGGGCCAAAATATGTTGTAAATCAAAACCCACTTGTTTGTAAAAACAAACCCAAATTGGAAATCAATATAAGTACCCAAAAATACCATTTATAATTATTACAGTTCCTTTATAAATCCAATCAAATAACTTTTAAATCACACATCACACATATAATCCAACCAGGCAATTTACCGAACACATGTCATGCCCTTTTTAAACAAAACAATTTATTTTATGTACATGAAAAGGAATAAAACACCAATTGAATGTCATATTTTCTTTCAAGATACTATAACATGTTAAAAATACCATAAACCAGATTATAAACCTCACAAAATATTTTCAAAAGATAATGGAACATTTAAACAAACACTTGTTGAGCATTTTCATGACAAAACAACACAACCTTTCACATAACAGTGATTAAACAACGACTTTGCACACCAAGAAAATTATAAAAAGGATTAAAAACAATAATAAACATTTATATCAGTATAGGATAATATTAAAATGATGAAACTTCTATGATAAAGGCATGTGCAAGGGATATCCTACCTCAAATCGTCGGCGTAATTGAAACGCACACCCGAAATCACCCTCCGTGAGTTTATAAACCCTAAAACTATAAACACCAGACCTAAACAAACATAAAACCCATCAAAAAACATTTTATAACAAAACCATAGGTAGATCAATACTAGGGTACAATATAAAACCATGAAATAATGAAAGGAGGGGGAAGAGGAAGAAGAAAGGAGAAGGAATCTTACCATTCATCCTAGAAAACTCTTCATCTTCCATTAGATCTGAAGCCCTAGAGAAAAGGTAATGGCTTGAAAATTCTTGGAGAGAATTATAAGATCTGGACGAACCAGGGTAAGAAGATTGGTGGCTAAAAGAGTATTAATTGATTGATTTATGAATGATAAAATTTACCTTGGCAATTCTGGGATATTTGAGGTTTCCTGAGAATTTTCGCCATAATCTGCGGCCCACATGAGCTCCAAAGAGGTAAAGTCGATTATTCGGGTTAGGATAGGGTTATTGGATTCAAGGGGAATGAGGAATCACCGAAAAATAGTAAAAAATGAAAATGATATAAATGAAACAAATTATTTTTTTTAAAACAGGAAATGGGCCCATGGGCTGGCCCAATACCTAAATAAGTAACCCAAATTCACCCGGCTTATGAATTTCGAATGGGTCACAAAGGATAAATAAATTTTAATATATCTGTATAGGACAAGTGTTAAGTTGAATGGGTGAAAAAGGATGAAAAAAAAGAGTTATAAAAGAAAAAAATTCAGTTTTTAAAACTGGGAATGGACTCACGGTTGGCCCAAATCATGAAGTAACCACCCTTTCTTCAAAAACTCCCAAACAAGCATTGGGGATCCCAAATTATGGTTGTTAGACATATATGAACCTTCAAAACTCAAGATTCATCTCATCAAATACACATGAAAAGGATCGGGATTTTTAATGGGCCGGATCAATACAAAGAAAGAAAAAAAAAACAGTGTGTGACAATTCGCCCCACCATTAAAGCTTTCCACCCCGGAAAGCCATAACACTTTCCGAATGAAAAAAACAACACCTAAGGATTCCAGAATGTAATCAAAACCATTAAGAATCAAATAGAACTAGAAATTTTCATAGGATGAAAATCCAGGAGACCCATGGTGGGTCTCCCCACCATTAGAAACCAACTAGCAATGAATAGACAAGAATTGAACATGAGCTAGAGTTGGGACTCACTCACACAAGCCCAAAAAAAAACCCTCCTACAAAAACCTACTATACCAAGTTAATAGAGTTACAACATGAACATATAAACCACCCACTCCCGAAGGGAGGGGACAATAACTTGGTCGACACATTCACCACAATTCTGGACCCCCGTCACTTGGGGATGGGAGGGAAGGGGACCCAATAATTTGGCCACTGAAACAACAAAAGAAACAAAGAAACTACCCCAAACTCTCCCCCTATGAATAGGTAACACTAAGACTGCACCTGATTTTTACAAGCGGTCCACACAGGGACATTGATTGAAAACCCACATCCATGAAGGAATAACCATAGACACTGTGTGAGGGGTTAAGTCCACCACGCTTGTTGCGACAAATGGAAATTCATAGAAATGAAGAAACAAAACATTGACATAGAAAATACCTTAACAAAACAGAGGAGTAAGGATCCTAATCGAGCACTCCACACCTCTGTCGATTTTCTGACTGCGTGAAAAGCTTCACTCTGAGGCCTATGGCTGGAGCCCTGATTCTTGAAGCATTTGTTGCACCATAGTCAGGTGATAAGGATCACACCACTAAAAAAAAAACTTGATCACCAAACAAAAAACTTCATCTAAATAGGAACTCATAGATACATATAAAAATTCTATCTCACTCCAAATGAGGGGCAGAATGGACAAGGAATACGACGAAACACATCAACATCACCGAACACAACTGCTCTGTCCAAAAGAATTATCATGACCTAGAAGCACTTTTAATAGATCCCAAATAGCTCTCTATTCAAACAAACTGGTTGAGGCATCATCAAAAGAGGTGGATTTAAAATTTGAAAGGAATCCTTAGGTTGATCAACATGAAATATTTCCAATGCAGAACTATCCATGGCCACATCACAACATCAAACACATTTTTAGAAACCCAGTGAAAATTACTCCAAAACCAAGCCACCAACAAGATCTCATCACTAGATATAACAAGAGTATGAATTCTAGATCACGTGGAAGCTAACCAAATAAACAACTCTTCTAAGCCATAGAAAAATCAATCCACATAACAATTGGTTTTAAAAAAATGCCACAATTTTCAGCTCAAAACAATTTTAAAAAAATCAAACTAACTTGGTGGGTTTCCACATTCACCAATGGTGTTTCATCAAGTATCACCCACATGCACATTTCCATGCCACCCCTGGCACCCAACCACCATACCATATAGGCCATACTTCCAGATATAAATAAAACCATGCATGTGAGCACCGATGAAAACACCAAAGGCTAAAATTAAACATCATAATTCAAAAAAACAATTTCCCTTCAAAAGGAACACCAACCACCAAGTCAAAAAACATTTTCATGTTTCACAAAAAAAACCACAATTAATTAAGAACCATTTTCATGAAAACCCACCCCTTTTCATTTTTAAAAACTTTTTAAATAAACAAGCCACTCCAAACAACCCCTTCCCAATTTTTTTTTAAAAAAATTCAGCAAGGTATATTTTCATAATCTGAGGTCCATTGAGACCAATACCGTTTGTAGTAAAACACCAGCTGATCAAAACCAATTTCCAAAACTAATTTATCCAATTCAAAAACATTTTAACATCCTAAAATACCCCATTTATAAAAAAAGATCCATAATCACTTTAAAATGATTCACAATTTCAAAACATTTTATTTCAACAAACCACAAGTTTAGATTATGGATAATCAAATTCCTTTAAATCATTTCTGCTTCCTTCCATTTTTTTCACAAAAACACAACCTTCAAAAACCATTCTTATATTTAATTTTTGAAAAACACATTTTTCACTTTTAAAAATATAATCCTTCCTTTAAAACCCATTTCCACAATTCTCACACAAGGATTTTAAAAACAAAAATTCAGAATTCAAGAAAGTTTCAAGAGACCCAAAAAAAAGGGAACTAGTGTCGGTGGGTGACTTGACCATATGGTTGGCGGCCATATGCCAAACACAACACCAACATAGAGAGACTTATTAGGACCAAAACCCAGCTCCACATGGCTTGCCAGGCCCTGCGATCTCACGGAGTCCATTAGTCAGACTCCCCTTGTCATATCCCAATACCAAAAAAATCAACTAGAATAAAGGACACTAATAAAACTGGACTCCCTTGGAAACCTGAGGATTAGAAAAAGAAAGAGTTCGCGACGCTCTTATTGAACTTACCCCTCAAGTCCCAACAATCCTACTCCATCTACCTTGACATCCCCAAAATATCTAGGGCGCTTTAAAAAGAAAGTTCTGCTAAGAGCCAACCTCATCTGATACCATTTTGTCACGAACCAGCCTGATTCGACCCTGAACCGGTCACCCAGGCCAGCCCGCGACAAGTCCCGAGAGGCATTCCCGATCCTCCCGAGATGGTGACAAGAACCAAGGGAATCAATAGAGTACACAAGGGAACGATTTATCCCATATATAAACAATCAAACAAATAGCAGAAATAAACGGACATCCCAAAATGAATATATATAAAAATTGAACTAAATATTATTTGTACAAGAAACTAAAATTAGAACAAAACCAACAACACAACCAAACAAACCCGCTGAACAACTAACTCCATGTGACACTTCTGGTCACTCTCCAACACAATGATAAAATGTCACCCAAGGTGATCGAACTAAAGATGAAACCTGCACAAGGGCTAAAAAAAAAGAAGACAATAGGCGTGAGTATTAAAACTCAGTAGGTTAGCCCGGTATTCTATTCCCTATGCACATTCCATTAAAATAAAAGAAACATCAATTTATAGTTTTAAATTCAAGATTTGAAAGTATGGTTTTCAAATGAGGTTCCATGCTATAATAATTATCAGAAAAAAACATGCATGTTTAATAAACAAAAATGCAAGTAACAATTCTTTTCAAAGAGGTGAAACTTCAAAATGAAAATAGTTTTCAAGAGGGCTGCTTTAAAGAATTTTAACATTAAAATAAATAACACATACTACTGAAATTACCAACCAAACACACCGTATGCCGACGGTGAGTACAAAATAGCCAATGGGCACTAGTCACAGGAATACCCCTAGGCACTATTTAGTTATGAGCCCCAGGTACCTCGTATCTCGGTGAAAGTAACCATAATAAATATCAATTATCATGCACGAGACACTAGTAGAGAACATACCCATAACCTAGTGGTCCCCAATCATCATCATCATCATAGTTTAGTTAGTTTTTTCATCATCAAACTTGCTACGTGAAACAGGGGCCAACCCCCACAGAATCACTAGCATACTAGTACACGTCCGCCCACCTAGATACCCGGGATTCCCTTTAGTGATCAATCAAGTTAAAAATATTATCAAATACACATTTCACATCCAAATTACATTCCAAAACCATAAAAACAAAAACATCCCATAATCTTTCTTCGCATTTCTTACACTAATCAACAAACCACTAAATATTTTGGTAAAACAATTTCATGAAGTGTATTGAGGCTTTGCACATACAACTCTTTCAAAAACACTCTTTAAATTATAAAAACACATCATAACCAAACCAAATAATATTTTTCAGCCCAATAAACATTTAATAAAATCATTTAATGGACCATAAAACAATCCCAATTTCACAACTTGTTATATACAAGTAAAACACTCCTTCATTTCTTGGAAATGCCAAACGGGCCTTTAAACATTTTCTCAAAACTAACCTTTGATGAAGGTATGAATTTTAATTTTATTAAGGATCTGTATAAACATCATTTACATCAGCAAATCTCATTCATAAATATCTTATTATACTCAGGTTACATATTCAAAACAAAACCATTTTCATAAAGATGTGAAACGGTCCATTTTTGGGCAACTCGGGCCAAAATATGTTGTAAATCAAAACCCACTTGTTTGTAAAAACAAATCCAAATTGGAAATCAATATAAGTACCCAAAAATACCATTTATAATTCTTCCAATTCCTTTATAAATCCAATCAAATAACTTTTAAATTACACATCACACATAAAAGCCAACCGGGCAATTTACCGAACACATGTCATGCCCTTTTTAAACAAAACAATTTATTTTATGTACATGAAAAGGAATAAAACACCAAT
This sequence comes from Viscum album, assembly GCA_963277665.1. Lineage (NCBI taxonomy): Eukaryota > Viridiplantae > Streptophyta > Magnoliopsida > Santalales > Viscaceae > Viscum > Viscum album. The sequence continues at coordinate 590,597,736 of OY728142.1, read as the reverse complement.
TGAATGTCATATTTTCATTCAAGATACTGTAAAATGTTAAAAATACCATAAAACAGATTATAAACCTCACAAAATATTTTCAAAAGATAATGGAACATTTAATCAAACACTTGTTGAGCACTTTCATGACAAAACAACACAACCTTTCACATAACAGTGATTAAACAACGACTTTGCACACCAAGAAAATTATAAAAAGGATTAAAAAAAATAAACATTTATATCAGTATAGGATAATATTAAAATGATGAAACTTCTATGATAAAGGCATGTGCAAGGGATATCCTACCTCAAATCGTCGGCGTAATTGAAACGCACACCCGAAATCACCCGCCGCGGGTTTATAAACCCTAAAACTATAAATACCAGAACTAAACAAACATAAAACCCATCAAAAAAAATTTTATAACACAAAACTAGGTCTATCAAGACTAGGGTACAATATAAAACCATGAAATAATGAAAGGATGTGGAAGAGGAAGAAGAAAGGAGAAGGAATCTAACCTTTCATCCTAGAAAACACTTCGTCTTCCATTAGATATGAAGCCCTAGAGAAAAGGGAATGGCTTGAAAATTCATGTAGAGACTCCTAAGGTCTGGAAGAACCAGGGGAAGAAGATTGGTGGCTAAAAGAGTACTAATTGATTGATTTATGAATGATAAAAGTTACCTTGGTAATTCTGGGAGATTTGAGGTTTCCTGAGAATTTTCGCCCTAATCCGCGGCCCACATGAGCTCCAAATAGGTAAAATAGATTATGAGGGATAGGATGGGGTTATTGGATTCGAGGGGGAGGTGGAATCACCGAAAAATAGTAAAAAATGGAAAATATATAAATGAAACAAATTATTGTTTTTAAAACAGGAAATGGGCCCATGGGCTGGCCCAATACCTAAATAAGTAACCCAAATTCTCCCGGCTTATGAATTTATAATGGGTCAAAAAGGATAAATAAATTTTAATATATCAGTATAGGAAAAGTGGTAAGTTGAATGGGTGAAAATGTATGAAAAACAAAAGAGTTATAGAAGAAACAAATTCAGTTTTTAAAACTGGGAATGGACTCACGGTTGGCCCAAATCATGAAGTAACCACCCTTTCTTCAAAAATTCCAAAACAAGCAATGGGGATCCCAAATTATGGTAGTTAAACATATATGAAACTTCAAAACTCAATATTAATCTCAAAAAATACCCATGAAAAGGATCAGGATTTTTAATGGGCTGGATCAATACAAAGAAAGAAAAAAACCGTGTGTGACAATTCTCCCCACCATTAAAGCTTTCTGCCCCCGGAAAGCCATAACACTTTCCGGCTGAAAAAAAAACAACACCTAAGGATTACAGATTTTAATACCCACCATTAAGAATCAACTATCACTAGAAATGTTCTTAGGATGAAAATCCAGGATACCCATGGTGGGTCTCCCCACCATTAGAAACCAACTAGCAATGAATAGACAAGAATTGAACATGAGCTAGAGTTGGGACTCACTCACACAATCCCAAAAAAACCCTCCTAAAAAAACCTACTATACCAAGTTAATAAAGTTACAACATGAACATATAAACCACCCACTCCCCAATGGAGGGGACAATAACTTGTTCGACACATTCAGCACAATTGTGGACCCCCGTCACTTGGGGATGAGAGGGAAGGGGACCCAATAATTTGGCCACTGAAACAACAAAAGAAACAAAGAAACTACCCAAAACTCTCCCCCTATGAATAGGTAACACCAAGACTGCACCAGATTTTTACAGGCGGTCCACACAGGGACATTTATTGAAAACCCACATCCATGAAAGAATAACCATAGACACTGTGTGAGGGGTTAAGTCCACCACGCTTGTTGCGACAAAGGGAAATTCATAGAAATGAAGAACCAAAACATTGAAATAGAAAATACCTTAACAAAACACAGTAGTAAGGATCCTAATCGAGCACTCCACACCTCTGTCGATTTTCTGACTGCGTGAAAAGATTCACTCTGAGGCCTATGGCTGGAGCCCTGATTCTTGAAGCATTTGCTGCACCACAGTCAGGTGATAAGGATCACACCACTAAAAAAACCACACTTGATCACCAAACAAAAAACTTCATCTAAATAGGAACTCATATATACATATAAAAATTATATCTCACTCCAAACGTGGGGCAGAGTGGACAAGGAATACGACGAAACACATCAACATCACCGAACACAACTTCTCTGTCCAAAAGAATTATCATGACCTAGAAGCACTTTTAATAGATCCCAAACAGCTCTCTATTAAAACAAACAGGTTGAGGCATCATCAAAAGAGGTGGATTTAAAATTTTAAAGGAATCCTTAGGTTGATCAGCAGGAAATATTTCCAATGCAGAACTATCTATGGCCACATCACAACATCAAACACATTTTTATAAACCCAATGAAAATTACTCCAAAACAAAGCCACCAACAAGATCTCATCACTAGATAGAACAAGAGTATGAATTCTAGATCACATGGAAGTTAACAAAATAAAAAACTCTTCTAAGACATAGAAAAATCAAGCCAAATAACAATTGGTTTTAAAAAAATGCCATAATTTTCAGCTCAAAACAATTTTAAAAAAATCAAACTAACTTGGTGGGTTTCCACATTCACCAATGGGGTTTCATCAAGTATCACCCACATGCACATTTCCATGCCACCCCTAGCACGCAACCACCATACCATACCGTCCATACTTCCAGATATAAATAAAACCATGCATGTGAGCACCCATGAAAACACCAAAGGCTAAAATTAAACATCATAATTCAAAAAAAACAATTTACCTTCAAAAGGAACACCAACCACCAAGTCAAAAAACATTTTCATGTTTCACAAAAAATATCACAATTAATTAAGATCCATTTTCTTGAAAACCTACCCCTTTTCATTTTTAAAAACTTTTTAAATAACCAAGACACTCCAAACAACCCCTTCCCATTCTTTTTTTAAAAAATTCAGCAAGGTATATTTTCATAATCCGAGGTCCATTGAGACAAATACCGTTTGTAGTAAAACACCAGCCGATCAAAACCAATTTCCAAAACTAATTTATCCAATTCAAAGACATTTTAACATCCTAAAATACCCCATTTTAAAAAAAGATCCAGAATCACTTTAAAATGATTCACAATTTCAAAACATTTTATTTCAACAAACCACAGGTTTAGATTATGGATAATGCAATCCCTTTAAATCATTTCTTCTTCGCTCCATTTTTTCACAAAAAAACAACCTTCAAAACCCATTCTTATATTTAATTTTTGAAAATACCATTTTTCACTTTTAAAAATCAAATCCTTCCTTTAAAACCCATTTCCACAATTCTCACACAAGGATTTTAAAAACAAAAATTCAGAATTCAAGAAAGTTTCAAGAGACCCAAAAAAAGGGAACTAGTGTCGGTGGGTGACTTGATCATATGGTTGGCGGCCATATGCCAAACACAACACCAACACAGAGAGACTTATTAGGACCAATCCCCAGCTCCACATGGCTTGCCAGGCCCTGCGAGCTCACAGAGGCCATTAGTCAGACTCCCCTTGTCATATCCCAATACCAAAAAAATCAACCAGAACAAGGGACACTTATAAAACTGGACTCCCTTGGAAACCTGAGGACTAGAACAAGAAAGAGTTCGCGACGCTCATCTTGAACTTACCCCTCAAGTCCCAACAATCCTACTCCATCAACCTTGACATCCCCAAAATAACAAGGGCGCTCTAAAAAAGAAAGGTCCGCTAAGATCGAACCTCCTTTGATACCATTTTGTCACGAACCAGCCTGAGTCGACCCTGAACCGGTCACCCAGGCCAGCCAGCGACAAGACCCGATAGGCATTACCGATCCTCCCAGGATGGTGACAAGCACCAAGGTCATCAATAGAGTACACAAGGGAACGATTTCTCCCATATATAAACAATCAAACAAACATCGGAAATAAGCGGACATCCCAAAATGAATTTATATAAAAATTGAACTAAATATTATTTGTACAAGAAACTAAAATTAGAACAAAACCAACAAATCAACTAAACAAACACAATGAACAACTAACTCCATGTGACACTTCTGGTCACTCTCCAACACAATGATAAAATGTCACCCAAGGTGATCGAACTAAAGATGAAACATGCACAAGGGCTAAAAAAAAGAAGAAGACTATAGGCGTGAGTATTAAAACTCAGTAGGTTAGCCCGGTATTCTATTCCTTATGCACATTCCTTTAAAATAAAAGAAGCATCAATTTATAGTTTTAAATTCAAGATTTGAAAGTATGGTTTTCAAATGAGGTTCCATGCTATAATAATTATCAGAAAAAAACATGCATGTTTAATAAACAAAAATGCAAGTAACAATTCCTTTCAAAGAGGTGAAACTTCAAAATGAAAATAGTTTTCAAGAGGGCTGCTTTAAAGAATTTTAACATTAAAATAAATAGCACATACTACTGAAATTACCAACCAAACACACCGTATGCCAACGGTGAGTACAAAATAGCCAATGAGAACAAGTCACAGGAATACCCCTAGGCACTAGTTAGTTGTGAGCCCCAGGTACCTCGTATCTCAGTGAAAGTAACCATAATAAATATCCATTCTCATGCACGAGCCACTAGTAGGGAACATACCCATAACCTAGTGTTCCCAAATAATAATCATCATCATCATAGTTTAGTTAGTGTTGTCATCGTCAAACTTTCTACGTGAAACAGGGGCCAACCCCCACAGAATCACTAGCATACTAGTACACGTCCGCCCACCTAGATACCCGGGATTCCCTTTAGTGCTCAATCAAGTTACACATATTATCAAATACACATTTCACATCCACATTCCATTCCAAAACCATAAAAACACAAACAGCCCATAATCTTTCTTCACATTTCTTACACTAATCAACAAACCTCTAAATATTTTGGTAAAACAATTTCATGAAGTGTATTGAGGCTTTTCACATAAAACTCTTTCAAAAACACTATACAAATTATAAAAACACGTCATAACCAAACCAAATCATATTTGGAATCCCAATAAACATTTAATAAAATCATTTAATGGACCATAAAACAATCCCAATTTCACAACTTGTTATATACAAGTAAAACACTCCTTCATTTCTAGGAAATTCCAAACGGGCCTTTAAACATTTTCTCAAAACTAACCTTTGATGAAGGTATGCATTTTAATTTTATTAAGGATCTGTATAAACATCATTTACAATAGAAAACCTCATTCATAAATCTCTTATAATACTCAGGTTACATATTCAAAACACAACCATTTTCATAAAGATGTGAAACGGTCCATTTTTGGGCAACTCGGGCCAAAATATGTTGTAAATCAAAACCCACTTTTTTTTAAAAACAAATCCAAATTGGAAATAAATATAAGTACCAAAAAATACGATTTATAATTCTTCCAATTCCTTTATAAATCCTATCAAATAACTTTTAAATCACAATCACACATAAAAGCCAACCGGACAATTTACAGAACACATGTCATGCCCTTTTTAAACAAAACAATTTATTTTATGTAAATGAAAAGGAATAAAACTACCATTTGAATGTCATATTTTCATTAAATAAACTGTGAAATGTTAAAAATACCATAAACCAGATTATAAACCTCACAAAATATTTTCAAAAGATCATGGAACATTTAAACAAACACTTGTTGAGTACTTTCATGACAAAACAACACAACCTTTCACATAACAGTGATTAAACAACGACTTTGCACACCAAGAAAATTATAAAAAGGATTAAAAACAATAATAAACATTTATATCAGTATAGTATAATATTAAAATGATGAAAATTCTATGATAAAGGCATGTGCAAGGGATATCCTACCTCAAATCGTCGGCGTAATTGAAACACACACCCGAAATCACCCGCCGCGGGTTTATAAACCCTAAAACTATAAATACCAGACCTAAAAAAACATAAAACCCATCAAAAAACATTTTATAACAAAACCCTAGGTCGATCAAGACTAGGGTACAATATAAAACCATGAAATAATGAAAGGAGGGGGAAGAGGAAGAAGAAAGGAGAAGGAATCTCACCTTTCTTCCCAGAAAACTCTTCGTCTTCCATTAGATCTGAAGCCCTAGAGAAAAGGGAATGGCTTGAAAATTCATGGAGAGAATCCTAAGGTCTGGAAGAACCAGGGGAAGAATATTGGTGGCTAAACGAGTACGAATTGATTGATTTATGAATGATAAAGTTACCTTGGTAATTCTGGGATATTTGAGGTTTCCTGAGAATTTTCGCCCTAATCCGCGGCCCACATGAGCTCCAAAGAGGTAAAATCGATTATGAGGGTTAGGATAGGGTTATTGTATTCTAGGAGGAGGTGGAATCACGGAAAAATAGTAAAAAATGGAAAATATATAAATGAAACAATTTATTGTTTTTAAAATAGGAAATGGGCCCATGGGCTGGCCCAATACCTAAATAAGTAACCCAAATTCACCCGGCTTATGAATTTATAATGGGTCAAAAAGGATATATAAATTTTAATATATCAGTATAGGACAAGTCGTAAGTTGAATGGGTGAAAATGGATGAAAAACAAAAGAGTTATAGAAGAAATAAATTCAGTTTTTAAAACTGGGAATGGACCCACGGTTGGCCCAAATCATGAAATAACCACCCTTTCTTCAAAAATTCCAAAACAAGCAATGGGGATCCCAAATTATGGTAGTTAGACATATATGAAACTTCAGAACTCAATATTCATCTCATAAAATACCCATGAAAAGGATCGGGATTTTTAATGGGACGGATCAATACAAAGAAAGAAAAACAAACCGTGTGTGACAATTCTCCCCACCATTAAAGCTTTCCACCCCCGGAAAGCCATAACACTTTCCAGCTGAAAAAAAACAACACATAAGGATTCTAGAATGTACTCCCCACCATTAAGAATCAACTAGCACTATAAATGTTCTTAGGATGAACATCCAGGAGACCCATGGTGGGTCTCCCCACCATTAGAAACCAACTAGTAATGAATAGACAAGAATTGAACATTAGCTAGAGTTGGGACTCACTCACACAAGCCCAAAAAAAACCCTCCTACAAAAACCTACTATACCATGTTAATAGAGTTACAACATGAACATATAAACCACCCACTCCCGAATGGAGGGGACAATAACTTGGTCGACACATTCAGCACAATTCTGGACCCCCGTCACTTGGGGATGAGAGGGAAGGGGACCCAATAATTTGGCCACTGAAACAACAAAAGAAACAAAGAAACTACCCAAAACTCTCCCCCTATGAATAGGTAACACCAAGACTGCACCTGATTTTTACAGGCGGTCCACACAGGAACATTGATTGAAAACCCACATCCATGAAGGAATAACCATAGACACTGTGTGAGGGGTTAAGTCCACCACGCTTGTTGCGACAAAGGGAAATTCATAGAAATGAAGAACCAAAACATTGACATAGAAAATACCTTAACAAAATAGAGGAGTAAGGATCCTAATCGAGCACTCCACACCTCTGTCGATTTTCTGACTGCGTGAAAAGCTTCACTCCGAGGCCTATGTATGGAGCCCTGATTCTTGAAGCATTTGCTGCACCGCAGTCAGGTGATAAGGATCACACCACTCAAAAAAACCCCCACTTGATCACCAAACAAAAAACTTCATCTCAATAGGAACTCATAGATACATATAAAAATTCTATCTCACTCCAAACGAGGGGCAGAATGGGCAAGGAATACGATGAAACACATCAACATCACCGAACACAACTGCTCTGTCCAAAAGAATTATCATGACCTAGAAGCACTTTTAATAGATCCCAAACAGCTCTCTATTAAAACAAACAGGTTGAGGCATCATCAAAAGAGGTGGATTTCAAATTTGAAAGGAATACTTAGGTTGATCAGCAGGAAATATTTCCAATGCAGAACTATCCATGGCCACATCACAACATCAAACACATTTTTAGAAACCCAATGAAAATTACTCCAAAACCAAGCGACCAACAAGATCTCATCACTAGATAGAACAAGAGTATGAATTAAAGATCACGTGGAAGCTAACCAAATAAACAACTATTCTAAGACATAGAAAAATCAAGCCACATAATAATTGGTTTAAAAAAAATGCCACAATTTTCAGCTCAAAACAATTTTTAAAAAATCAATCTAACTTGGTGGGTTTCCACATTCACCAATGGTGTTTCATCAAGTATCACCCACATGCACATTTCCATGCCACCCCTGGCACCCAACCACCATACCATATAGGCCATACTTCCAGATATAAATAAAACCATGCATGTGAGCACCCATTAAAACACCAAAGGCTAAAATTAAACATCATAATTCAAAAAAACAATTTACCTTCAAAAGGAACACCAACCACCAAGTCAAAAAACATTTTTATGGTTCACAAAAAAAACCACAATTAATTAAGAACCATTTTCTTGAAAACCTACCCCTTTTCATTTTTAAAAACTTTTTAAATAACCAAGACACTCCAAACAACCCCTTCCCATTCTTTTTTAAAAAAAATTCAGAAAGGTATATTTTCATAATCCGAGGTCCATTGAGACCAATACCGTTTGTAGTAAAACACCAGCCGATCAAAACCAATTTCCAAAACTAATTTATCCAATTCAAAAACATTTTAACATCCTAAAATACCCCATTTAAAAAAAAGATCCAGAATCACTTTAAAATGATTCACAATTTCAAAACATTTTATTTCAACAAACCACAAGTTTAGATTATGGATAATCCAATCCCTTTAAATCATTTCTTCTACGCTCCATTTTTTCACAAAAAAATAACCTTCAAAAACCATTCTTATATTTAATTGTTGAAAACCCCATTTTTCACTTTTAAAAATCTAATCCTTCCTTTAAAACCCATTTCCGCAATTCTCACACAAGGATTTTAAGAACAAAAATTCAGAATTCAAGAAAGTTTCAAGAGACCCAAAAAAAGGGAACTAGTGTCGGTGGGTGACTTGATCATATGGTTGGCGGCCATATGCCAAACGCAACACCAACACAGAGAGACTTATTAGGACCAATCCCCAGCTCCACATGGCTTGCCAGGCCCTGCGAGCTCATGGAGGCCATTAGTCAGACTCCCCTTTTCATATCCCAATACCAAAAAAAATCAACCAGAAAAAAGGACACTAATAAAACTGGACTCCCTTAGAAACCTGAGGATTAGAACAAGAAAGAGTTCACGATGCTCATCTTGAACATACCCCTCAAGTCCCAACAATCCTACTCCATCTACCTTGACATCCCCAAAATAACAAGGGCGCTCTAAAAAGAAAGGTCTGCTAAGATCCAACCTCCTCTGATACCATTTTGTCACGAACCAACCTGAGTCGACCCTGAACCGGTCACCCAGGCTAGCCCGTGACAAGTCCTGATAGGCATTCCCGATCCTCCCTGGATGGTGACAAGCACCAAGGGAATCAATAGAGTACACAAGGGAACTATTTCGCCCATATATAAACAATCAAACAAACAGCGGAAATAAACGGACATCCCAAAATGAATTTATATAAAAATTGAACTAAATATTATTTGTACAAGAAACTAAAATTAGAACAAAACCAACAACTCAACTAAAAAAACCCGATGAACAACTAACTCCATGTGACAATTCTGGTCACTCTCCAACACAATGATAAAATGTCTCCCAAGGTGATCGAACTAAAGATGAAACCTGCACAAGGGCTAAAAAAAGAAGAAGACTATAGGCGTGAGTATTAAAACTCAGTAGGTTAGCCCGGTATTCTATTCCCTATGCACATTCCTTTAAAATAAAAGAAGCATCAATTTATAGTTTTAAATTCAAGATTTGAAAGTATGGTTTTCAAATGAGGTTCCATGCTATAATAATTATAAAAAAAAGCATGCATGTTTAATAAACAAAAATGCAAGTAACAATTCTTTTCAAAGAGGTGAAACTTCAAAATGAAAATAGTTTTCAAGAGGGCTGCTTTAAAGAATTTTAACATTAAAATAAATAACACATACTACTGAAATTACCAACCAAACACACCGTATGCCGATGGTGAGTACAAAATAGCCAATGATCACTAGTCGCAGGAATACCCCTAGGCACTAGTTAGTTGTGAGCCCCAGGTACCTCGTATCTCGGTGAAAGTAACCATAATAAATATCCATTCTCAAGAACGAGACACTAGTAGGGAACATAACCATAACCTAGTGGTCCCCAATCATCATCATCATCATAGTTTAGTTAGTGTTGTCATCGTTAAACTTGCTACGTGAAACAGGGGCCAACCCCCACAGAATCACTAGCAAACTAGTACACGTCCGCCCACCTAGATACCCGGGATTCCCTTTAGTGATCAATCAAGTTACACATATTATCAAATACACATTTCACATCCACATTCCATTACAAAACCATAAAAACACAAACATCCCATAATCTTTCTTCACATTTCTTACACTAATCAACAAACCACTAAATATTTTGGTAAAACAATTTCATGAAGTGTATTGAGGCTTTGCACATAAAACTCTTTCAAAAACACTCTTTAAATTATAAAAACACATAATAACCAAACCAAAACATATTTGGAATCCCAATAAACATTTAATAAAATCATTTAATGGACCATAAAACAATCCCAATTTCATAACTTGTTATATACAAGTAAACACTCCTTCATTTCTAGGAAATTCCAAACGGGCCTTTAAACATTTTCTCAAAACCAACCTTTGATGAAGGTATGCATTTTAATTTTATTAAGGATCTGTATAAACATCATTTACAGCAGAAAACCTCATTCATAAATCTCTTATAATACTCATGTTACATATTCAAAACACAACCATTTTCATAAAGATGTGAAACGGTCCATTTTTGGGAAACTCCGGCCAAAATATGTTGTAAATCAAAACCCACTTTTTTGTAGAAAAAAATCCAAATTGGAAATCAATATAAGTACCCAAAAATACCATTTATAATTCTTCCAATTTCTTTATAAATCCAATCAAATAACTTTTAAATCAAACATCATACATAAAAGCCAACCGGGCAATTTACCGAACACATTTCATGCCCTTTTTAAACAAAACAATTTATTTTATGTACATGAAAAGGAATAAAACACCAATTGAATGTCATATTTTCATTCAAGATACTGTAACATGTTAAAAATACCATAAACCAGATTATAAACCTCACAAAATATTTTCAAAAGATAATGGAACATTTAAACAAACACTTGTTGAGAACTTTCATGACAAAACAACACAACCTTTCACATAACAGTGATTAAACAATGACTTTGCACACCAAGAAAATTATAAAAAGGATTAAAAAAATAATAAACATTTATATCAGTATAGGATAATATTAAAATGATGAAACTTCTATGATAAAGGCATGTGCAAGGGATATCCTACCTTAAATCGTCGGCGTAATTGAAACGCACACCCGAAATCACCCGCCGCGGGTTTATAAACCCTAAAACTATAAATACCAGACCTAAACAAACATAAAACCCATCAAAAAACATTTTATAACAAAACCCTAGGTCTATAAAGACTAGGGTACAATATAAAACCATGAAATAATGAAAGGAGGGGAAAGAGGAAGAAGAAAGGAGAAGGAATCTCACCTTTCATCCCAGAAAACTCTTCGTCTCCCATTAGATCTGAAGCACTAGAGAAAATTTAATGACTTGAAAATTTTTGGAGAGACTCCTAAGGTCTGGGAGAACCAGGGGAAGAAGATTTGTGGCTAAAAGAGTACTAATTGATTGATTTATTAATGATAAAATTTACCTTTCCAATTCTGGGTGATTTGAGGTTTCCTGAGAATATTCACCCTAATCCGCGGCACACATGAGCTCCAAAGAGGTAAAATCGATTATGAGGGTTAGGATAGGGTTATTGGATTCTAGGGGTAGGTGGAATCACCGAAAAATTATAAAAAATGAAAAATATATAAATGAAACAAATTATTTTTTTTAAAACAGGAAATGGGCCCATGGGCTGGCCCAATACCTAAATAAGTAACCCAAATTCACCCGGCTTATGAATTTCTAATGGGTCAAAAGGGATACATAAATTTTAATATATCAGTATAGGACAAGTGGTAAGTTGAATGGGTGAAAAATGATGAAAAACAAAAGAGTTATAAAAGAAACAAATTCAGTTTTTAAAACTGGGAATGGACTCACGGTTGGCCCAAATCATGAAGTAACCACCCTTTCTTCAAAAACTCCAAAACAAGCAATGGGGATCCCAAATTATGGTGGTTAGACATATATGAAACTTCAAAACTCAAGATTCATCTCATAAAATACCCATGAAAAGGATCAGGATTTTTAATGGGCCGGATCAATACAAAGAAAAAAAAACCCCGTGTGTGATAATTCTCCCCACCATTAAAGATTTCCGCCCCCGGAAAGCCATAACACTTTTCGTCTGAAAAACAAAACAACACCTAAGGATTCCAGAATTTACTCCCCACCATTAAGAATCAACTAGCACTAGAAATGTTCTTAGGATGAAAATCTAGGAGACCCATGGTGGGTCTCCCCACCATTAGAAACCAACTAGCAATGAATAGAGAAGAATTGAACATGAGCTAGAGTTGGGACTCACTCACACAAGCCCAAAAAAACCCTCCTACAAAAACCTACTATAACAAGTTAATAGAGTTACAACATGAACATATAAACCACCCACTCCCGAATGGAGGGGACAATAACTTGGTCGACACATTCAGCACAATTCTGGACCCCCGTCATTTGGGGATGGGAGGGAAGGGGACCCAATAATTTGGCCACTGAAACAACAAAAGAAACAATGAAACTACCCAAAACTCTCCCCCTATGAATAGGTAACACCAAGACTGCACCTGATTTTTATAGGCGGTCCACACAGGGACATTGATTGAAAACCCACATCCATGAAGGAATAACCATAGACACTGTGTGAGGGGTTAAGTCCACCACGCTTGTTGCGCCAAAGGGAAATTCATAGAAATGAAGAACCAAAACATTGACATAGAAAATACCTTAACAAAACAGAGGAGTAAGGAACCTAATCGAGAACTCCACACCTCTGTCGATTTTCTGACTGCGTGAAAAGCTTCACTCTGAGGCCTATGGCTGGAGCCCTTATTCTTGAAGCATTTTCTGCACCGCAGTCAGGTGATAAGGATCACACCACTCAAGAAAAACCACACATGATCACCAAAAAAAAACTTCATCAAAATAGGAACTCATAGATACATATAAAAATTCTATCTCACTCCAAACGAGGGGCAGAATGGACAAGGAATACGACGAAACACATCAAAATCACCGAACACAACTGCTCTGTCCAAAAGAATTATCATGACCTAGAAGCACTTTTAATAGATCCCAAACTGCTCTCTATTCCAACAAACAGGTTGAGGCATCATCAAAAGTGGTGGATTTAAAATTTGAAAGGAATCCTTAGGTTGATCAGCAAGAAATATTTCCAATGCAGAACTATCCATGGCCACATCACAACATCAAACACATTTTTAGAAACCCAATGAAAATTACTCCAAAACCAAGCCACCAACAACATCTCATCACTAGATAGAACAAGAGTATGAATTCTAGATCACGTGGAAGCTAACCAAATAAAAAAATCTTCTAATACATAGAAAAATCAAGCCACATAACAATTGGTTTTAAAAAAATGACACAATTTTCAGCTCAAAACAATTTTAAAAAAATCAAACTAACTTGGTGGGTTTCCACATTCACCAATGGTGTTTCATCAAGTATCACCCACATGCACATTTCCATTCCACCCCTGGCACCCAACCACTATACCATATAGGCCATACTTCTAGATATAAATAAAACCACGCATGTGAGCACCCATGAAAACACCAAAGGCTAAAATTAAACCTCATAATTCAAAAAAACAATTTACATTCAAAAGGAACACCAACCACCAAGTCAAAAAACATTTTCATGTTTCACAAAAAAACCACAATTAATTAAGAACCATTTTCTTGAAAACCTACCCCTTTTCATTTTTAAAAACTTTTTAAATAGACAAGCCACTCCAAACAACCCCTTCCCATTTTTTTAAAAAAAAATCAGCAAGGTATATTTTCATAATCCGAGGTCCATTGAGACCAATACGGGTTGTAGTAAAACACCAGCCGATCAAAACCAAATGCCAAAACTAATTTATCCAATTTAAAAACATTTTAACATCCTAAAATACCCCATTTAAAAAAATATCTAGAATCACTTTAAAATGATTCACAATTTCAAAACATTTTATTTCAAAAAACCACAAGTTTAGATTATAGATAATCCAATCCCTTTAAATCATTTCTGCTTCCCTCCATTTTTTTCACAAAAACACAACCTTCAAAAACCATTCTTATATTTAATTTTTGAAAACCCCATTTTTCAATTTTAAAAATCTAATCCTTCTATTAAAACCCATTTCCACAATTCTCACACAAGGATTTTAAAAACAAAAATTCAGAATTCAAGAAAGTTTCAAGAGACCCAAAAAAGGGAACTAGTGTCGGTGGGTGACTTGACCATATGGTTGGCGGCCATATTCCAAACACAACACCAACACAAAGAGAGTTATTTTGACCAATCCCCAGCTCCACATGGCTTTCCAGGCCCTGCGAGCTCCTGGAGGCCATTAGTCAGACTCCCCTTGTCATATCCCAATACCAAAAAAACCAACCAGAACAAAGGACACTAATAAAACTGGACTCCCTTGGAAACCTGAGGATTAGAACAAGAAAGAGTCTGCGACGCTCTTCTTGAACATACCCCTCAAGTCCCAACAATACTACTCCATGTACCTTGAAATCCCCAAAATAACAAGGTCACTCTAAAAATAAAGGCCCGCTAAGAGCCAACCTCCTCTGATACAATTTTGTCACACACCAGCCTGAGTCGACCCTGAACCGGTCACCTAGGCCAGCCCGCGACAAGTCCCGAGAGGCATTCCCGATCTTCCCGGGATGGTGACAAGCACCAAGGGCATCAATAGAGTACAGAAGGGAACAATTTTGCCCATATATAAACAATCAAACAAACAGCAGAAATAAACGGACATCCCAAAATGAATTTATATAAAAATTGAACTAAATATTATTTGTACAAGAAACTAAAATTAGAACAAAACCAAAAACTCAACTAAACAAACCCGATGAAAAACTAACTCCATGTGACACTTATGGTCACTCTCCAACACAATGATAAAATGTCTCCCAAGGTGACCGAACTAAAGATGAAACCTGCACAAGGGCTAAAAAAGAAGAAGAAGACTATAGGCGTGAGTATTAAAACTCAGTAGGTTAGCCCGATATTCTATTCCCTATGCACATTCCTTTAAAATAAAAGAAACATCAATTTATATTTTTAAATTCAAGATTTGAAAGTATGGGTTTCAAATGAGGTTCCATGCTATAATAATTATCAGAAAAACACATGCATGTTTAATAAACAAAAATGCAAGTAACAATTCTTTTCAAAGAGGTGAAACTTCAAAATGAAAATAGTTTTCAAGAGGGCTTCTTTAAAGTATTTTAAAATTAAAATAAATAACACATACTACTGAAATTACCAACCAAACACACCATATGCCGAAGGTGAGTAAAAAATAGCCAATAGGCACTAGTCATAGGAATACCCCTAGGCACTAGTTAGTTGTGAGCCCCAGGTACCTCGTATCTCGGTGAAAGTAACCATAATAAATATCCATTCTCGTGCACGAGCCAATAGTAGGGAACATACCCATAACCTAGTGGTCCCCAATCATCATCATCATCATATTTTAGTTATTGTTGTCATCGTCAAACTTGGTATGTGAAACAGGGGCCAACCCCCACAGAATCACTAGCATACTAGTACACGTCCGCCCACCTAGATACCCGGGATTCCCTTTAGTGCTCAATCAAGTTACAAATATTATCAAATACAAATTTCACATCCACATTCCATTACAAAACCATAAAAAAACAAACAACCCATAATCTTCCTTCACATTTCTTATACTAATCAACAAACCACTAAATATTTTGGTAAAACAATTTCCTGAAGTGTATTGAGGCTTTGCACATAAAACTCTTTCAAAAACACTCTTAAAATTATAAAAAAACATAATAACCAAACCAAATCATATTTTTCATCCCAATAAACATTTAATATAATCATTTAATGGACCATAAAACAATCCCAATTTCACAACTGGTTATATACAAGTAAAACACTCCTTCATTTCTAGGAAATGCCAAACGGGCCTTTAAACATTTTCTCAAAACTAACCTTTGATGAAGGTATGAATTTTAATTTTATTAAGGATATGTATAAAAATCATTTACAGCAGCAAACCTCATTCATAAATCTCTTATAATACTCAGGTTACATATTCAAAACACAACCATCTTCATAAAGATGTGAAACGGTCCATTTTTGGGAAACTCAGGCCAAAATATGTTGTAAATCAAAACCCACTTGTTTTTAAAAACAAATCCAAATTGGAAATCAATATAAGTAAACAAAAATACCATTTATAATTCTTCCAATTTCTTTATAAATCCAATCAAATAACTATTAAATCACACATCACACATAAAATCCAACCGGGCAATTTACCGAACACATGTCATGCCCTTTTTAAACAAAACAATTTATTTTATGTACATGAAAAGGAATAAAACACCAATTGAATGCCATATTTTCATTCAAGATACTGTAACATGTTAAAAATACCATAAACCGGATTAGAAACCTCACAAAATATTTTCAAAAGATAATGGAACATTTAAACAAACACATGTTGAGCACTTTCATAACAAAACAACACAACCTTTCACATAACAGTGATTAAACAACGACATTGCACACCAAGAAAATTATAAAAAGGATTAAAAACAATAATAAACATTTATATCAGTATAGGATAATATTAAAATGATGAAACTTCTATGATAAAGGCATGTGCAAGGGATATCCTACCTCAAATTGTCGGCGTAATTGAAACGCACACCTGAAATCACCTACCGCAGGTTTATAAACCCTAAAACTATAAATACCAGACCTAAAAAAACATAAAACCCATAAAAAAACATTTTATAACAAAACCCTAGGTCGATCAATACTAGGGTACAATTTAAAACCATGAAATAATGAAAGGAGGGGGAAGAGGAAGAAGAAAGGAGAAGGAATCTCACCTTTCATCTTAGAAAACTCTTGGTCTTCCATTAGATCTGAAGCCCTAGAGAAACGGGAATGGCTTGAAAATTCTTTTAGAGACTCTTAAGGTCTGGACGAACCAGGGTAAGAAGATTGGTGGCTAAAATAGTAAGAATTGATTGATTTATGAATGATAAAACTTAACTTGGCAATTCTGGGCGATTTGAGGTTTCTTGAGAATTTTCGCCCTAATCTGCGGCCCACATGAGCTCCAAAGAGGTAAAATAGATTATGAGGGTTAGGATAGGGTTATTGGCTTCGAGGGAGAGATGGAATCACCGAAAAATAGTAAAAAATGAAAAAGATATAAATGAAACAAATTATTTTTTTAAAACAGGAAATGGGCCCATGGGCTGGCCCAATACCTAAATAAGTAACCAAAATTCACCCGGATTATTAATTTCTAATGGGTCAAAAAGGATAAATAAATTTTAATATATCAGTATAGGACAAGTGGTAAGTTGAATGGGTGAAGAAGGATGAAAAAAAGAGTTATAATAGAAACAAATTCAGTTTTTAAAACTGGGAATGGACTCACGGTTGGCCCAAATCATGAAGTAACCACCTTTCCTTCAAAAACTCCAAAACAAGCAATGGGGATCCCAAATTATGGTGGTTAGAAATATATGAAACTTAAAAACTCAATATTCATCTAATAAAATACCCATGCAAAGGATCGGGATTTTTAATGGGCCAGATCAATACAAAGAAAGAAAAAAAAACCGTGTGTGACAATTCTCCCCACCATTAAAGCTTTCCGCCCCCGGAAAGCCATAACACTTTCTGGCTGAAAAAAAACAACACCTAAGGATTCCCTAATGTACTCCCCACCATTGAGAATCAACTAGCACTAGAAATGTTCTTAGTATGAAAATCCAGGAGACCCATGGTGGGTCTCCCCACCATTAGAAACCAACTAGCAATGAATAGACAAGAATTGAACATGAGCTAGAGTTGGGACTCACTCACAAAAGCCCAAAAAAACCTCCTAAAAAACCTACTATACCAAGTTAATAGAGTTAAAACATGAAAATATAAACCACCCACTCCCAAATGGAGGGTACAATAACTTGGTTGACACATTCAGCACAATTCTTGACCCCCGTCACTTGGGGATGGGAGGGAAGCGGACCCAATAATTTGGCCACTGAAACAACAAAAGAAACAAAGAAACTACCCAAAAATCTCCCCCTATGATTAGGTAACACGAAGACTGAACCTGATTTATACAGGCGGTCCACACAGGGACATTGATTGAAAACCCACATCCATGAAGGAATAACCATAGACACTGTGTGAGGGGTTAAGTCCACCACGCTTGTTGCGACAAAGAGAAATTCATAGAAATGAAGAACCAAAACATTGAAATAGAAAATACCTTAACAAAACAGAGGAGTAAGGATCCTAATCGAGCACTCCACACCTCTGTTGATTTTCTGACTGTGTGAAAAGCTTCACTCCGAGGCCTATGGCTGGATCCCTGATCCGTGAAGCATTTGCTGCACCGCAGTCAGGTGATGAGGATCACACCACTCAAAAAAAACCACACTTGATCACCAAACAAAAAACTTCATCTAAATAGGAACTCATAGATACATATAAAAATTCTATCTCACTCCAAACGAGGGGAAGAATGGACAAGGAATACAACGAAACACATCAACATCACCGAACACAACTGCTCTATCCAAAAGAATTATCATGACCTAAAAGCACTTTTAATAGATCCCAAACAGCTCTCTATTCCAACAAACAGGTTGAGGCTTCATCAAAAGAGGTGGATTTAAAATTTGAAAGGAATCCTTAGGTTGATCAGCAGGAAATATTTCCAATGCAGAACTATCCATGGCCACATCACAACATCAGACACATTTTTAGAAAACCAATGAAAATTACTCCAAAACCAAGCCACCAACAACATCTCATCACTAGATAGAACAAGAGTATGAATTCTAGATCACGTGGAATCTAACCAAATAAAAAAATCTTCTAAGACATAGAAAAATCAAGACACATAACAATTGGTTTTAAAAAAATGCCACAATTTTCAGCTCAAAACAATTTTAAAAAAATCAAACTAACTTGGTGGGTTTCCACATTCACCAATGGTGTTTCATCAAGTATCACCCACATGCACATTTCCATGCCACCCCTGGCACCCAACCACCATACCATATAGGCCATACTTCCAGATATAAATAAAACCATGCATGTGAGCACCCATGAAAACACCAAAGGCTAAAATTAAACATCATAATTCAAAAAAACAATTTACCTTCAAATGGAACACCAACCACCAAGTCAAAAAACATTTTTATGTTTCTCAAAAAAAACCACAATTAATTAAGAACAATTTTCTTGAAAACCTACCCCTTTTCATTTTTAAAAACTTTTCAAATAACCAAGCCACTCCAAACAACCCCTTCCAATTTTTAAAAAAAAAATTCAGCAAGGTATATTTTCATAATCCGAGGTCCATTGGGACCAATACCGTTTGTAGTAAAACACCGGCCGATGAAAACCAATTGCCAAAACTAATTTATCCAATTCAAAAACATTTTAACATCCTATAATACCCCATTTAAAAAAATATCCAGAATCACTTTAAAATGATTCACAATTTCAAAACATTTTTTTTCAACAAACCACAAGTTTAGATTATAGATAATTCAATCCCTTTAAATCATTTCTGCTTCCCTCCATTTTTTTCACAAAAACACAAACTTCAAAAACCATTCTTATATTTAATTTTTGAAAACCCCATTTTTCACTTTTAAAAATCTAATCCTTCCTTTAAAACCCATTTCCACAATTCTCACACAAGGATTTTAAAAACAAAAATTCAGAATTCAAGAAAGTTTCAAGAGACCCAAAAAAGGGAACTAGTGTCGGTGGGTGACTTGACCATATGGTTGGCGGCCATATGACAAACACAACACCAACAAAGAGAGACTTATTAGGACCAATCCCCAGCTCCACATGGCTTCCCAGGCCCTACGAGCTCACGGAGGCCATTAGTCAGACTCCCCTTGTCATATCCCAACACCAAAAAAATCAACCAGAACAAAGGACGCTAATAAAACTGGACTCCCTTGGAAACCTGAGGATTAGAACAAGATGGAGTTCGCGATGCTCTTCTTGAACTTACAACTCAAGTCCCAAAAATCCTACTCCATCTACCTTGACATCCCAAAAATAACAAGGGCGCTCTAAAAAGAAAGGTCTGCTAAGAGCCAACCTCCTCTGATACCATTTTGTCACGAACCAGCCTGAGTCGACCCTGAATCGGTCACCCAGGCTAGCCCGCGACAAGTCCCGAGAGGCATTCCCGATCCTCCCGGGATGGTGACAAGCACCAAGGGCATCAATAGAGTACACAAGGGAATGATTTCGCCCATATATAAACAATCAAACAAACAGCGGAAATAAACGGGCTTCCCAAAATGAATTTATATAAAAATTGAACTAAATATTATTTGTACAAGAAACTAAAATTAGAACCAAACCAACAACTCAACTAAACAAACCCGATGAACAAGTAACTCCATGTGACACTTCTGGTCACTATCCAACACAATGATAAAATGTCGCCCAAGGTGATCGAACTAAAGATGAAACCTGCACAAGGGATAAAAAAGAAGAAGAAGACTATAGGCGTGAGTATTAAAACTCAGTAGGTTAGCCCGATATTCTATTCCCTATGCAAATTCCATTAAAATAAAAGAAACATCAATTTATAGTTTTAAATTCAAGATTTTAAAGTATGGTTTTCAAATGAGGTTCCATGCTATAATAATTATCAGAAAAAAACATGCATGTTTAATAAACAAAAATGCAAGTAACAATTCTTTTCAAAGCGGTGATACTTCAAAATGAAAATAGTTTTCAAGAGGGCTGCTTTAAAGAATTTTAACATTAAAATAAATAACACATACTACTGAAATTACCAACCAAACACACCGTATGATGACAGTGAGTACAAAATATCCAATGAGCACTAGTCATAGGAATACCCATAGGCACTAGTTAGTTGTGATCCCCAGGTACCTCGTATCTCGGTGAATGTAACCATAATAAATATCCATTCTCGTGCACAAGACACTAGTAGAGAACATACCCATAACCTAGTGGTCCCCAATAATCATAATCATCATAGTTTAGTTAGTGTTGTCATCGTCACACTTGCTACATGAAACAGGGGCCAACCCCCACAGAATCACTAGCATACTAGTACACGTCCGCCCACCTAGATACCCGGGATTCCATTTAGTGCTCAATCATGTTACAAATATTATCAAATACACATTTCACATCCACATTACATTAAAAAACCATAAAAACACAAACATCCCATAATATTTCTTCACATTTCTTACACTAATCAACAAACCACTAAATATTTTGGTAAAACAATTTCATGAAGTGTATTGAGGCTTTGAACATAAAACTCTTTCACAAACAATCATTAAATTATAAAAACACATCATAACCAAACCAAATCATATTTTTCATCCCAATAAACATTTAATAAAATCATTTAATGGACCATAAAACAATCCAAATTTCACAACTTGTTATATACAAGTAAAACACTCCTTCATTTCTAGGAAATGCCAAACGGGCCTTTAAACATTTTCTCAAAACTAACCTTTGATGAAGATATGCATTTTAATTTTATTAAGGATCTGTATAAACATAATTTACAGTAGCAAACCTCATTCATAAATCTCTTATAATACTCAGGTTACATATTCAAAACACAACCATTTTCATAAAGATGTGAAACGGTCCATTTTTGGGCAACTCAGGCCAAAATATGTTGTAAATCAAAACCCACTTGTTTGTAAAAAAAAATCCAAATTGGTAATAAATATAAGTACCCAAAAATACAATTTATAATTCTTCCAATTCCTTTATAAATCCAATCAAATAACTTTTAAATCACACATCACACATAAAATCCAACCGGGGAATTTACTGAACACATGTCATGCCCTTTTTAAACAAAACAATTTATTTTATGTACATGAAAAGGAATAAAACACCAATTGAATGTCATATTTTCATTCAAGATACTGTAAAATGTTAAAAATACCATAAATAAGATTATAAACCTCACAAAATATTTTCAAAAGATAATGGAACATTTAAACAAACACTTGTTGAGCACTTTCATGACAAAACAACACAACCTTTCACATAACAGTGATTAAACAATGACTTTGCACACCAATAAAATTATAAAAATGATTAAAAACAATAATAAACATTTATATCAGTATAGGATAATATTAAAATGATGAAACTTCTATGATAAAGGCATGTGCAAGGGATATCCTACCTCAAATCGTCGGCGTAATTGAAACGCACACCCGAAATCACCTGCCGTGGGTTTATAAACCCTAAAACTATAAATACCAGACCTAAAAAAACATAAAACCCATAAAAAACATTTTATAACAAAATAATAGGTCGATAAAGGCTAGGGTACAATATAAAACCATGAAATAATGAAAGGAGGGGGAAGAGGAAGAAGAAAGAGAAGGAATCTCATCTTTCATTCTAGAAAACTCTTCGTCTTCCATTAGATCTGAAGCCCTAGAGAAAAGGTAATGGCTTGAAAATTCTTGGAGAGACATCTAAGGTCTGGAAGAACCAGGGTAAGAAGATTTGTGGCTAAAAGAGTAAGAATTGATTGATTTATGAATGATAAAAGTTACCTTGGCAATTCTGGGAGATTTGAGGTTTCCTGAGTATGTTCTCCCTAATCCGCGGCCCACATGAGCTCCAAAGAGGTAAAATCAATTATGAGGGTTAGGATAGGGTTATTGGATTCGAGGGGGAGGTGGAATAACCTAAAAATAGTTAAAAATAAAAAAGATATAAATGAAACAAATTATTTTTTTAAAAAAGGAAATGGGCCCATGGGCTGGCCCAATACATAAATAAGTAACCCAAATTCACCCAGCTTATGAATTTCTAATGGGTCAAAAAGGATAAATAAATTTTAATATATCAGTATAGGACAAGTGGTAAGTTTAATGGGTGAAAAATGATGAAAAACAAAAGAGTTATAAAAGAAACAAATTCAGTTTTTCAAACTGGGAATGGACTAACGGTTTGCCCAAATCATGAAGTAACCACCCTTTCTTCAAAAACTCCAAAACAAGCAATGGGGATCCCAAATTATGGTGGTTAGACATATATGAAACTTCAAAACTCAAGATTCATCTCATCAAATACCCATGAAAAGGATCGGGATTTTTAATGGACTAGATCAATACAAAGAAAAAAAACCGTGTGTGACAATTCTCCCCACCATTAAAGCTTTCCGCCCTCGAAAAGCCATAACACTTTCCGGCTGAAAAAAAACAACACCTAAATATTCCAGAATGTACTCCCCACCATTAAGAATCAACTAGAACTAGAAATGTTCTTAGGATGAAAATCCAGGAGACCCATGGTGGGTCTCCCCACCATTAGAAACCAACTAGCAATGAATAGACAAGAATTGAACATGAGCTAGAGTTGGGACTCACTCACACAAGCCCAAAATAAACCCTCCTACAAAAACCTACTATACCAAGTTAATAGAGTTACAAAATGAACATATAAACCACCCACTCCCGAATGGAGGGTACAATAACTTGTTTGACACATTCAGCACAATTCTGGACCCCCGTCACTTGGGGATATGAGGGAAGGGGACCCAATAATTTGGCCACTGAAACAACAAAAGAAACAAAGAAACTACCAAAAACTATCCCCCTATGAATAGGTAACACCAACACTGCACCTGATTTTTATAGGCAGTCCACACAGGGACATTGATTGAAAACCCACATCCATGAAGGAATAACTATAGACACTGTGTGAGGGGTTAAGTCCACCACGCTTGTTGTGACAAAGGGAAATTCATAGAAATGAAGAACCAAAACATTGACATAGAAAATAACTTAACAAAACAGAGGAGTAAGGATCCTAATTGAGCACTCCAAACCTCTGTTGATTTTCTGACTGCGTGAAAAGATTCACTCCGAGGCCTATGGCTGGAACCCTGATTCTTGAAGTATTTGCTGCACCGCAGTCAGGTGATAAGGATCACACCACTCAAAGAAAACCACACTTGATCACCAAACAAAAACCTTCATCTAAATAGGAACTCATAGATACATATAAAAATTCTATCTCACTCCAAACGAGGGGCATATTGGACAAGGAATACGACGAAACACATCAACATCACCGAACACAACTGCTCTGTCCAAAAGAATTATCATGACCTAGAAGCACTTTTAATAGATCCCAAACAGCTCTCTATTCCAACAAACAAGTTGAGGCATCATCAAAAGAGGTGGATTTAAAATTTGAAAGGAATCCTTAGGTTGATCAGCAGTAAATATTTCCAATGCAGAACTATCAATGGCCACATCACAACATCAAACACATTTTTAGAAACCCAATGAAAATTACTCCAAAACCAAGCCACCAACAACATCTCATCAATAGATAGAACAAGAGTATGAATTCTAGATCACGTGGAAGCTAACCAAATAAACAACTCTTCTAAGACATAGAAAAATCAAGCCACATAACAATTGGTTTTTAAAAAATACCACAATTTTCAGCTCAAAACAATTTTAAAAAAATCAAACTAACTTGGTGGGTTTCCACATTCACCAATGGTGTTTCATCAAGTATCACCCACATGCACATTTCCATGCCACCCCTGGCACCCAACCACCATACCATATAGGACATACTTCCAGATATAAATAAAACCATGCATGTGAGCACCCATGAAAACACCAAAGGCTAAAATTAAACATCATAATTCAAAAAAACAATTTACCTTCAAAAGGAACACAAACCACCAAGTCAAAAAACATTTTCATGTTTCACAAAAAAACCACAATTAATTAAGAACCATTTTCTTGAAAACCTACCCCTTTTTATTTTTAAAAACTTTTTAAATAACTAAGCCACTCCAAACAGCCCCTTCCAATTTTTTTTTTTAAAAAAAATTCAGCAAGGTATATTTTCATAATCCGAGGACCATTTAGACCAATACCGTTTGTAGTAAAAGACCAGCCGATGAAAACCAATTTCCAAAACTAATTTATCCAATTCAAAAACATTTTAACATCCTAAAATACCCCATTTAAAAAAATATCCATAATCTCTTTAAAATGATTCACAATTTCAAAACATTTTATTTCAACAAACCACAAGTTTAGATTATGTATAATCCAATCCCTTTAAATAATTTATGCTTCCCTCCATTTTTTTCACAAAAACATAACCTTAAAAAACCATTTTTATATTTAATTTTTGAAAACCCCATTTTTCACATTTAAAAATCTAATCCTTCCTTTAAAACCCATTTCCACAATTCTCACACAAGGATTTTAAAAACAAAAATTCAGAATTCAAGAAAGTTTCAAGAGACCCAAAAAATAGGGAACTAGTGTCGGTGGGTGACTTGACCATATGGTTTGCGGCCATATGCCAAACACAACACCAACAAAGAGAGACTTATTAGGACCAATCCCCAGCTCCACATGGCTTTCCAGGCCCTACGAGCTCACGGAGGCCATTAGTCAGACTCCCCTTGTCATATCCCAATACCAAAAAAATCAACTAGAACAAAGGACACTAATAAAACTGGACTCCCTTGGAAACCTGAGGATTAGAACAAGAAAGAGTTCGCGACGCTCTTCTTGAAATTACCCCTCAAGTCCCAAAAATCCTACTCCATATACCTTGACATCCCCAAAATAACAAGGGCGCTCTAAAAAGAAAGGTCCGCTAAGAGCCAACCTCCTCTGATACCATTTTGTCACGAACCAGCCTGAGTCGACCCTGAACCGGTCACCCAGGCCAGCCCGCGACAAGTCCCGAGAGGCATTCCTGATCCTCCCAGGATGGTGAAAAGAACCAAGGGAATCAATAGAGTACACAAGGGAACGATTTCGCCCATATATATACAATCAAACAAACAGCAGAAATAAACGGGCATCCCAAAATGAATTTATATAAAAATTGAACTAAATATTATTTGTACAAGAAACTAAAATTAGAACAAAACCAAAAACTCAACTAAACAAACCCGATGAACAACTAACTCCATGTGACACTTCTGGTTACTCTCCAACACAGTGATAAAATGTCTCCCAAGGTGATCGAACTAAAGATGAAACCTGCACAAGGGCTAAAAAATAAGAAGAAGACTATAGGCGTGAGTATTAAAACTCAGTAGGTTAGCCCGATATTCTATTCCCTATGCACATTCATTTAAAATAAAAGAAACATAAATTTATAGTTTTAAATTAAAGATTTGAAAGTATGGTTTTCAAATGAGGTTCCATGCTATAATAATTATCAGAAAAAAAACATGCATGTTTAATAAACAAAAATGCAAGTAACAATTCTTTTCAAAGAGGTGAAACTTGAAAATGAAAATAGTTTTCAAGAGGGATGATTTAAAGAATTTTAACATTAAAATAAATAACACATACTACTGAAATTACCAACCAAACACACCGTACGCCGACGGTGAGTACAAAATATCCAACGAGCACTAGTCATAGGAATACCCCTAGGAACTAGTTAGTTGTGAGACCGAGGTACCTCGTATCTCGGTGAACGTAACCATAATAAATATCCATTCTCGTGAACGAGCCACTAGTAGGGAACATACCCATAACCTAGTGGTCCCCAATCATCATCATCATCATAGTTTAGTTAGTGTTGTCATCATCAAACTTGCTACGTGAAACAGGCGCCAACCCCCACAGAATCACTAGCATACTAGTACACGTCCGCCCACCTAGATACCCGGGATTCCCTTTAGTGCTCAATCAAGATACAAATATTATAAAATACACATTTCACATCCACATTCCATTCCAAAACCATAAAAACACAAACATCCCATAACCTTTCTTCACATTTCTTACACTAATCAACAAACCACTAAATATTTTGGTAAAAAAATTTCATGAAGTGTATTGAGGCTTTGCACATAAAACTCTTTCAAAAACACTCTTTAAATTATAAAAACACATCATAACCAAACCAAATAATATTTGTAATCCCAATAAACATTTAATAAAATCATTTAATGGACCATAAAACAATCCCAATTTCACAACTTGTTATATACAAGTAAAACACTCCTTCATTTCTAGGAAATGCCAAACGGGCCTTTAAACATTTTCTCAAAACTAACCTTTGATGAAGGTATTCATTTTAATTTTATTAAGGATCTGTATAATCATCATTTACAGAAGCAAACCTCATTCATAAATCACTTATAATACTTAGGTTACATATTCAAAACACAACCATTTTCATAAAGATGTGAAACGGTCCATTTTTGGGCAACTCGGGCCAAAATATGTTGTAAATCAAAACCCACTTGTTTGTAAAAACAAATACAAATTGGAAATAAATATAAGTACCCAAAATAACATTTATAATTCTTCCAATTCCTTTATAAATCCAATCAAATAACTTTTAAATCACACATCACAAATAAAAGCCAACCGGGCAATTTACCGAACACATGTCATGCCCTTTTTAAACCAAACAATTTATTTTATGTACATGAAAAGGAATAAAACACCAATTGAATGTCATATTTTCATTAAATATACTGTAACATGTTAAAAATACCATAAACCAGATTATAAACCTCACAAAATATTTTCAAAAGATAATGGAACATTTAAACAAACACTTGTTGAGCACTTTCATGACCAAACAACACAACCTTCCACATAACAGTGATTAAACAATGACTTTGCACACCAAGAAAATTATAAAAAGCATTGAAACAATAATAAACATTTATATCATTATAGTATAATATTAAAATTATGAAACTTCTATGATAAAGACATGTGCAAGGGATATCCTACCTCAAATCGTCAGTGTAATTGAAACGCACACCCGAATCACCCGCCGTGGATTTATAAACCCTAAAACTGTAAATACCAGACCTAAACAAACATAAAACCCATCAAAAAATATTTTATAACAAATACCTAGGTCGATAAAGACTACGGTACAATATAAAACCATGAAATAATGAAAGGAGGGGGAAGAGGAAGAAGAAAGGAGAAGGAATCTCACCTTTCATCCTAGAAAACTTTTCGTCTTCCATTGGATATGAAGCCCTAGAGAAAAGGGAATGGCTCGAAAATTCTTGGAGAGACTCCTAAGGTGTGGAAGAACTAGGGAAAGAATATTTGTGGCTAAAATAGTACGAATTGATTGATTTAAGAATGAGAGAATTTACCTTGGAAATTCTGGGCGATTTGAGGTTTCCTGAGAATGTTATCCCTAATCCGCGGCACACATGAGATCCAAAGAGGTAAAATCGATTATTAGGGTGTTTATAGGGTCATTGGGTTCAAGTGGGATGTGCAATAACCTAAAAATAGTAAAAAATGAAAAAGATATAAATGAAACAATTTATTTTTTTAAAAACTAGAAATGGGCCCATGGGCTGGCCCAATACCTAAATAAGTAACCCAAATTCACCCGGCTTATGAATTTATAATGGGTCAAAAAGGATAAATAAATTTTAATATATCAGTATAGGACAAGTGGTAAGTTGAATGGGTGAAAAAGGATGAAAAACAAAAGAGTTATAAAAGAAACAAATTCAGTTTTTAAAACTGGGAATGGACTCACGGTTGGCCCAAATCAAGAAGTAACCACCCTTTCTTCAAAAACTCGTAAACAAGCAATGGGGATCCCAAATTATGGTGTTTAGACATATATGAAACATCAAAACACAAGATTAATCTCATCAAATACCCATGAAAAGGATCGGGATTTTTAATGGGCCGGATCAATACAAAGAAAGAAAAAAAACCGTGTGTGACAGTCGAACTTGGGGGGACCATTTGACTCTAATAGAGTTCCCATATGACAAGATTTACCATTTATCCATTGGTATTCCACTATATAAGACACTGTATGGATAAAATTTTTTGTATCAATTATGTTAGGTTGATATTAAAAAGTAATCTATTATAAGACCTTGATTTTTGAAAGACAAAACTAAGAGAATTTTGAAACATTAGGATATTATGAGAACTACTCAGAGTAGAAGAATTCAAATGTGGAATAGAGAAGGATACTATTGGAGTTCACTATTCATGATCACATGTTTTTTAAAGTATCTCCATGATATGGGTAGTATATATTTTCAAGAGGTATTAAAATTTTATAAAGGTTTTTTGGAACTTTTTTGGGCACTTGAACATGTTGTAGAAGTTTCATAATGTGTGTAAAATTATTCCTCAGATAAGTCCGACCCATATTTAATTCCATGTATCATAGCTTAGGAAATGTTTCCACAAACCCTATCATGGAATTAAATGGGGAGATGTTTATATAGAGGAAGACATTAATAGAACTTTTTATAGTGATTCAATATTACAGAGGAAAGGTTTTTTGGGGGAAAATTATTCTTTTGGTACAATTATTTTGGAGTAATGGAATAATTAAAGAAACTACATAGGAATGATAATCTTAGATAAGGATTCAGTATACATTTTTTTGGAGTTTTTCATATAGTATTATGATATGGATTTTTTTGTGAATGATAAAATTATAAGTAATGTATGTGTTTGTGTGATTAATTTTGATTTTATAGTTATGGTGGAATCTGTTTGAGGAATTGTTTTCAAATGTCTATGTAATTTAGTTGGTCAGAGATTCCATGTTTGTGTTTTTATGAATTTTTATAATTTTTTGGTTATAAATGGTAGGATGGTGATTTTTTAGAACTTCGATCATCTTTTTTAGTATTCCGTGGGATTAATGACATGATGTTTACCCTTGGGATGAGTTTTGGTAATTTTCTAAAGTGTTTGAAAAATAAAGTGAAGTCTAGATGTTTGTGGAATTTATTTAAATAAATTATTTATTTATTTAATTAAAAATATGTGGATTTTTTATAAATAATTTATGTATGATAATATTTTTAGAAAAAGATACATGAAATATTTGAAGAAGATAGAAAAATATTTTATTTGTGATGTAGGATTAAATTAGAGAATTGAATCCGACGATTGTTTTTTATCATCAAATAAATTATCTTCCATATATATCAAATAATTATACTCTATTTAGGATTAATTCCATTTTTTATATGTATTGAGATATATCATAATGTCATAGAAAGAAATGAATTAGACTTTTGGTTAGTGACTATTATCAATATCTTTGAGGATTACAATCATCATGGGATAGAGGCAGGTAACTATAGAACTTCCCTCTTTGAATTTTGTTTTTATGGTTAAATATTGATCATATTTTTAAAATAAGTAAATTAATATCAAAAAATTATGAAACCAATTCCTGGAGAGTAAAGGTTTCTGGATTTAATATTGATTTTTTACTTAATAGTATTCTAAAATAATATTTCCAAAAAAGGGTAATGTCAATTGATGAAAATTATAAATTCCATGTTTATAAAATTATATAAGATGTTTTATGAAATATAATAACTGAATATATCTTATTGATTTATTTATTTGGTAGATTATTTGATAAATAATTTCAATTTATGTTTATATATAAAATATTTTACAAGTCTATAAATTGATTATTAAACCATAATAAGTGATATAAGTGGAAAATACTTGAGGATGTGAGTGGAAGAGATTTATAAAAATTGAAATGGGATGTTCCAAAATACAATAGGCTCATTCCACTCTATATAATTGATTATTGAAGAGTTTATAAGAGTTTAGGATGAAGTTTATATGATTTAATCATGGGTCATTCCACTTTAGAATGAATACATACCATATTCTATTATGAAGGGACTTTTGGAATTGTGTTACATGGGGTGGGGTGGATATTATATTCATTTACAACATTTTCACTGACTACTTAATCTTGTATGGGGATTGTGTTTCATTCTAGTTTCCCATAAATTTCCTTCGACATTATTGATGTTGTGTGTTTTAGATGACAGAGAATACAAGATAGGTTGTAGTGTTATTAAATTCCAAGTAATCATAAATGGTTTACCAAGTGATTTTAAATAGTTCTTGATGGTGAAATTTTGGGTAGAAGTATATAAACAGTGTCTGATTATGGGAACTATGTATTTACATATTAAGGAGATTGTTGTTGTGGTTATTGTATGTGTAACTTGTATATTTATTTTATCTTGGTGGTGATGCAGACTCATTATCTAATATGCTACCAGCATCCTAGATTCAGGTCTGGGAATAAACAACATCTATTAAGAGATGAAATTAATAGGATGTACAACTAGTTTATTACTGGATACCCCTACCTATCACTAGATATATGAATTAAAGATATTGTGTTTGGTTCTAAGAGCTACGATGTGAAAAATGGTGGGAGTTGGTATGATGGGATACTTATATATATAATCACTTTTTGGTACGGTTATTATGGTGAGAAATGAATATACATTGGAATTTTGTCAATATTTTTTATCTCATTATCTCATTAGAAACAATAGTAATATCTCTACATATTGAAACATATTTTCCAAAGGATGGGACATATTTATTATTTATTCTTACCCTAATTCCATAAAAAATTATTTTTAGATTTTTAGGATAATGATAGTGGTGGTGTTGGGAGTGATTATCTTAGTGTAATAACCATGATTTACCTAGGCCATTACTTTGTGGAAAAGTCATGTTTGGGGTGTTCTGGGGGCTGTTTGTGACTCATTCTGGGAGTTAGCTTAAAATGTAGTCTGAATCGTCGGCGTCAGCATGTCTGTGTGTCGACATGTCAGTGTGTCACTAAGTCAGTACAACGATGAGTCAGTGGTATCAACATTAGTGATTCATGGATGTTGACATCGGGGAGTCAAGGGCCTTTGTGTCAGTAGGTTGAGGCATCAGTTGGTCAGGGTGTCAGTAGGTCAGGGAATCAGTAGGTTAGGGTGACAATAGGTCGAGGGGTTGGTATATCATTACATCGGTAGATCGACATTAGTGGATCAAAATTGTTAGTCCACTTCATTAGCTAACCTTTTGGTGGCTCCAAATCAGTGACTCACCTATCAGTGACTCATTTATAGTTTTTCATGATTTTCCCAGTTTTCTAGTTTTACCCCTCTTACGTCATATTTTATGTAAACTGATCTTCAAGCCTTTTTGGGAATTTTAGGAGCATTTTGAAGGATATTATGTATATATTTAATATCCTAACGTTTAAGGGGCTTTGAGATACTCAAACTGTGTAACCTTGACCACGATCCCATGATTAATGTTTTTTTAAACTGTTTTCCTTTTATATAGAATATGGATCTTCAAATCCGAGATCTACCCTTCCTAGTACATTTTTTATTCTTCCTTGGTGCACCTAGAGTCTTCCTCCATATATGAGTCTTATGCCGATTCTAGTGGAATTCCTTCTTATCTTTCATTGAGTTCTTCCCTACTGCTCACACGATCCCCTATTCTTGGTATATATGGAATTTTGGTAGCATGTTATTTTAGGTAGGAATTTATTCTGTCTCTCTTTAATTG
The DNA here is from genome assembly GCA_963277665.1 of Viscum album. NCBI lineage: Eukaryota > Viridiplantae > Streptophyta > Magnoliopsida > Santalales > Viscaceae > Viscum > Viscum album. Next base: position 590,564,916 of record OY728142.1, on the reverse strand, counting down.
TGAATCATGTGGGTGGGGGGGGGGGGGGTGTACTAACGATTCCTTATAAAGAACACCTGAATCATTTTTCTAATTATAAGTAAATGAATGGAAGAGAGTACGATCAAAAGATAAGGGGAGTAGTGAAATAACAGGTTGAGAGTAGTTTATGTTGACTTCTTGTTTTATATTTTCTCCTTGTTGATGGTGTGACTTGTTGTCGATGTAAATACTAATAAAAACTATAGTCATTCGTTGTCTTTTTCTTTTCAGGGGTTACACTTTATAACTATTATTGTTTCCTCATAAACAATTGGTGTGAAAACTAATTTGACTAATCATGTATCCCCAACTAAATGAAATGGATTCCCCAAGATGGAAACCCTTCTGTGATCACCCCTATTTATCAAGTGCATTAAGGAATAGTGTTTACCAAATCAAAAAAATATATATCCAATTGATAGGTGTGGCTGAGTGCTATGTTCTTTTGGGGGTTTGAGTGATCTGTGTCGTTCAACTATTGGGATCACGACTATGGGTATATGGGTTGACAAAGGAGTTGGTTCTGTGAGAATGGTGTGGTATGTGTGTGTAGTGGGGTAGTGGTTTAATGTTAGATATTGTGGGATTTGTGTGTGGGGATGTGCATGAGGTGTGTTGGTATCCTAGTTTTAGAGACTCATTGATTGCGGAATGGATGGACTTGTAGGTAGAAGAACTACCCTTGATCGTGTTGTGGTCGTCAAATGATGTTGGGAAGTGGGACTGCAGTGTGGTTACGAACTTGTTTTATAATGGTACTTCATCTTGGAATTATTTGGGAAGTAGGTCTATATGGATGGGTTCTGAGATAAGGATTTTTTATTATATCTTTGAAGAATTATAGTTGGTAGTGGTTGAGTGGGGGTGTACACTGGGACTGCAAATCTGTTTTTGTTTGTTTCTTTGATATGGTTGTGGTTGGTAGGGGTAACAACCAAAGGTGTATAGATGGGCTCGTTTGTTTGGTTGATTTAAACCTGTAGGTTAGGCCGAGTGTTTGATTATCTATATATATATTTTTTAGTTACTTGTGTTTTCTATATGCACCCCACCCTTGTTTAGAACCATGTTCCAAACACCCCTATCTCATGGGGGAGGGTTTCATCCCATCATCCCAGTGGCAAGATGGATTTATTGTTACAGACTTTTTTCCTTGCACCCTGTTCTGAGTTCTTACTGCTCGAGCGTATCTGAGTAGGATGTAATGGCTTGAGGCTTACCATAGTCCCCGATCCTTCAGGTAGGCTTGTTGTGGATGATAGTCCAAGGGGTCTATGAGCCTGGATTTCATTCATAAGTGACTTTGGGATGAGGCCCAAGTGTCTTCGGGTTAGAGTCATGCTTATCATGGCCTAGATGTTTGTAGGTGGGATTGTGTGTGGTTTAAGTCCCAGGTGTGTGTGGTTAGGTTGTGGCAGTGGGACTAAAAATGTGATTAGTGTTAGTGTCATGATGTTAGATATTAGTAATAAATAGTTAACTGATTGTAAAGTGGTGTGGGGTACCAAAATGTTGATGTGAATAAACTGTTACCTTACTTGACTTGAGTAATTTGGTGACCATACCCTAGTGAGGCTGGATAGGTTAGTACCCCTTGGTAGGTTCTTTGAGGTTCTACTATTTTCTCATAGGGACATTAGTATGTTCCCACAATTATGCATGGGTAGCTTTAGTTTTTCCCATTGAGTATACTTGTATACTCACCCTATGCCTATAAAACTATTTTCAGGTTTCCAGGAGGACGTTGAGAACCATGCTGATCTTTACAAGATCAGGTATTAGGATAGTTTCTATGCTACTTCGTAGCCTTTTTTTCTTTTGGTACTTGTTTTGTTGCTTTCCTTGTAATTTTAATCAACTTTAATTCTGAACATGCATGCGGGAATGGGTTTGGGCTTTATTTCTCCTTTTGGTATTTGGAGTTTCATGGGATTTACCATCTTATCTCTTGATCTAGTTCTATAAAAAGGGTAATTCCTTCTATATTATTTGAGATTTTATACCCTTGGTGATAGTATCTGCTCCAGGTTCTGTTGAAGGCGGAACTCGGGAGGTCTTTATCTCTACTTCTTCTTGATGAAGTAAGGGTGTGGCACTTTGATATCCCTTCCCTCATCTTGAAGAAAGTGGGGCGTGGAAAAATTATATCAAATGAAGGTTTTGGTGGTTGAGGGATAGAATGGAGTTTTGAGTAAGGCATAGTGAGAATTTTATGGGATGGTATGGAAATAATGTTAGGTGACCTTGGTGCATGAAATAGGCTAGGGAAGGCTGGCCAGGACATGGGATTTTAGGGTCCCCTATGATCTGATGCAAGGAATCTGAAACTACTAAACAACCAAGTGAGTCTACACTAATTGTAGGGTAGAGACCCTCTGAAATATACATGAATAATAATGACTCGTGTTATTTTGGGTCTTGGGCATTTTGGGAATTTAAAATAAATGAATAGTTAAAACGAATTTAAATGAAAATTTATGTACTACCCTGGCTTAAGAGTTCCTTGTTCCCTGTTTCAGCTATGGAACCTAAACACTACCCACATGTGGTTTGAGAAGTTTAGGACCAGCAGGATGACATGGTTGATCATCATAGGGATGATCGAGAGGAGGAGGATGACCAGTGGTAGAAGACACTTCATTCCTTCCTGCGACAGACTCTGGGAAAGTGTGAGGGAACCGTCTTGAACATGGAGATGGAGAGTTGGATCGTAGAGATGAAGATCAATTTTATTTTCATAATATATCTAAAAGAGTATTGAGTTACTCTAGTGGTGACCCAAATGAGATGATCATCATGTCAGTGGTGGAAACATTACCTCAGGGAGTGGAAGAATATTGATGCTGTGTGGGCTGACTTTGAGAAGGAGTTCCGGGCATAATACCTTTCTTCCATGATTAATGATGAGAAGAGGAAGGAGATACTCTCCCTTCAGTAGGGGAGTATGCTAGTAAGGTAATTGGGGATCAAGTTAAAGGATATCCTATTCTTCACACTGTATCACTTTTCGGATGAGGAGTCCCAAGCATGATGCTTAGAGGAGGCACTCTGACCTTCCCTTCAGTATGTCGTTCCTCCATTTACTCTACTGACATACTTGGAAGTTAAAAATAAGGTAGAAGTAGTGAGGAGGATGCACTCACATGGAGGTGTACCAGGATAGGGGAGCCAAATGAGTTTATAAAAGGGGAAGGCAGTTAGTAGTAGGTCCCCGACGTCAGGTACTTCGTAGTTTCGAAAAGTAGGGAGTAGGCCTTAGTAATTTTAGTTCTAATCTCATGGTCTACTCCCTTTCCACATGTGACTAAGACTAAGGTTATTTGTTTGTGCAGTCCATTGTAATATTCATATCTAGTGCCCAGTTCGAGGATAATATGGTGGGGGTGGGAAGGTTCAGCGCCCACCCCAACAGTAGCAGTTTCTAGTCCGGCCCTTCCAGCAGCAGTGGTAGTGAGGTCCCACTCCACCATGGGTAGACAATGCCAGAGCAGGCAGACCTCAGAGAGCTCCTTTGGGACCTCGACCAGGGATGGTCAGGGAGGCTATCAATAGCCGAGGGGGATAGGAGCTGGATGTGGGTAGTTGCACATCGCAGAGGCAACAGTTTTAGTGGGACCAGATGTTGTTTGAGGTATGATCAGTTTGGTTAGTACCCGTGAGTGTGCTTTTTTTGATCCATGAGCTTCAAAATCCTTTTTTCACCCATTAAAACCCATTATTTGGGTCTAGATGTGAGAGACTTTCCGTGCCCCTGGTGTTGAGTACGCCAGTTGGAGGTCAGACCAGTCTGTTTGACGTTTGTTGAGGATGTAGACTGATGTTGAGGGCACATCCGAATAGTGTGAATCTTCTTCTAATACATATGTATCCATATTATGTCATCATGGTCAACAACTAGTTTTTCTATATGCATTTATTTATCTAATACTTCCGAATAAGGGTTGTGTTCTCAGATATGGGTGTCCAGCGCATAGATTTTGTTGGAAGGAAGAGTTATCAGGTGGGTATCCAGCATGTGTAACCTATTCTTTCTTTGTTAGTAGAGATATTAGTGGAATCATAAGGCACATTTATAGTGAATGTTATGGGAGTTTTAAGAGAGTTTTTGGATGTATTCCTAGAAGAGGCTGTGACTCTACCCCCTTAATGCGACATTGAGTTCTGAAGCAACTAGCAACCCTGTGCCCGTATGATTTTGACATCTCCATATCAGATGGTACTTTCTTAGTTGTGGGAGTTGAGGATAAAAGATTATGAACTGATGGAGAATGGTTTTATCCAGCCGAATGTGTCACCACAAGGTGCTAAAATTATTTTCGCAAAGAAATCAGATGGTGGTATTATACTGTGCATATATTATTGGAGGCTGAATCGCGTGAAGGTCAAGAACTGTTACCCCCTTCCAACGATCGATGATCTTTTCGACCAGTTAAAGGGATACAGTTGGTTCTCTCAGATCAATCTATAGTATGGGTATCACTAGTTGAGGGTGAAGGAGGGTGGCATCCCAAAGACTTTTTTCATATGCAGGAATGGAAAATTTGAGTTTTTGGTCATGCCCTATGGTGTTATGAATGCGCTATACATGTTCATGGGGCTCATGAACTCTATCTTCCATGAGTTACTAGAACTATTCATCATCTTGTTTATTGACAACATCCTGATCTACTCAAGGTCAGAGGAGGAGCTTGTTTAACATTTGAGGACTGTCTTGGAGGTCCTCCAACACCCCCAAATCTATGGAATGTTTTCCAAGTGCAAATTTTGGATGAAAGAGGTTCTCTTCCATTGACACGTGGTGTCTCAACAATTGATAGTAGTGGACCCGTCAAAGTTTGAGGTGGTTTTTTCTTGGGAAGAAACCATGAACATGGCACAGGTTTGTAGTTTCTTGGGTTTCGATGGATATTACCAGAAGTTCATACCCAAATTCTCTTGGGTTTTAGCTTCGTTGATAGCATTGACTAGAAAGGTATAGGAATCCATGTGGTGTTAACAGTGTCATACATCTTTTAGATATCTGAAGGGCTGCTAGTCAGTGCTCCATATTTTAGGTTCTTAGAGGACGGGGTGTTGTTCGAGGTGTTTTGTGACACTTCCAATCTTGGCTTTTGGTGTGTGATGATGCAATAGTAGAGAGTAATGTATTATGGGTCTAGGTAGTTACATACTCTGGAATGTGACTATTCCACCCATGACTGGGAACTTGTAGTGGTCATGTTCACACAACATTTGTGGTGACATTACCTTATCTAGGAGTTATTTTTGGTATTCATGGATCACAATATATTGGGGTATATATTTTTCATGTGAGATCTAATCTTGTGGAAGTGAAGGTGGATGGAGTTCCTCCAAGACTATGACATTGATATATCTTACACCCTAGGAAAGGGGAATGTTGTGGCTGAATCTTTGAGTAGGAAGTCACAAAATGAGGTAGTTTTGGAATCCACAAATGTTTGTAAGGAAATGGAGGAGTTGGACGCTTTACATATGGATGTGAGAGTGGATGATGATAGAGGATATATATTTTAGATGATAATCTAGTCTTCCTTAATACAGAATGTGGCGGAGTCTTAGTGGGGAGAATCAAAGATAGAAGTGATGTGTGATCATGTTTACTAGGGTGATGCTCTAAAGTGATGGTCAAAGGAGTGATAGAATCAGATTATGTTTCTTGGGAAGCTATTTTTTTTCCAGTAATAATGCGTGAGGGAGTTATCCATGATTTCCATAATTCACCCTTGATGGTGCGTCCAGGAGTCTCTAAGATGTACCATGGCTTGAGGGAATAATTTTGGTAGACCTTGGTGAAGCGGGTTGTGGCGGAGATTGTGGTAAGGTGCCTAGTGTGTCAGTAGGTGAAGGTTGAGCACCATGTTCCCTAAAGTTTGTTGCAACCATTAGACATTCCTGAATGAAAGTGGGATGAAATACTAATGGATTTAATCACAAGATTACCCAGGGCTCAGGGAGTATGTGATGCTCTTTGGGAAGTAGTGGACCTGTTGAAAAAGTCATCTCCCTTCTTGGAGATCAAGGAGTCAAGCATAGTGGATGCCTTAGTGCATAGGTATGTGGATGTGGTGGTACGATTTCATGGAGTTCCAAGATCCATTGTCTTGGATCAGGTTACACATTTTACAACATGATTTTGGAGGTTATTATATCTTTCATTTGGCACCCATTTACGCCTCAGTAATGATTTCCACCATTAGATGGATGGCCAGACAGAGAGGACCGTCCAGACATTGGAAGATATACTGCGAGCGTGTGTTCTAGAATTCGGAGAATCGTGGGTATGGTACTTTCTCCTGGTAGAGTTTTCTTACAATAATAGATATCAATCTACCATTTACATGGTAATGTTAAATGACATGTGAATAAGGTCGTGTCACTCACCTGTATGTTGGATAGAGAAGAGGGAGGTATGTGTTATTGGACTAGAGGTAGTGTAGGGTACAATGGAGAAGGATCAACTTGTATGTGAGAGGATGAAGGCGGATCCAGACTGACATAAGTCATATTCCAATCAAAGGAGGAGGCCCTAGGAGTTCATTTTTGGGGACCGTGTTTTCTTGATGGGTTCCCCTTGGCTTTGGTAGTGGGGGTTGGCATAGGAAGAAAGATTTCTCCTAGGTTCATCAGACCATTCAATGTGTTGGGATGAGTTCTCAAGGTGGTATATCAACTAGTGTTTCCACCATGGTTGGAGAGGATCCACAACGTCTTTCATGTCTCTCAGCGCCATCAATATCAATATGATGACTCCCACGTCATTGAACGAGGATAGTTAGATACCAAGGATGACGTGATGTTCGTGGAGCGATTGGTAAAAATCAAGGATCATAAGGAGATGGTTCTTTGTGGATGGGCCATTCCTTTGGTTCGTGTGTTATGGAAGCATGGTGGCTTCGAGTAGAGTAATTGGGAGTTGGAGGCATAGATGTGTGCCTAGTACCCAGAGCTATTATGCATTTTTCCTTTTTCTATTTTTCTCTGTTCCTCGTTTATGATGTAATTATTGACCTTGTTTGTTATCAGATAAGTTGTTTCCATTTTCTATGAATGCGGGTGAAATGTCCTAACTAAGGGGACGTAGGGACCTTATCACTAATCGAGATGCATAAATGTTGATGCGATTAAACATATGTGGGTGAGTTATTTCCATCCAAAGAAAATATTATCTCAATATGGAGTAAGGATCTTCTTAATACACATGTTTGGATAGTGTGACCCTTGGTGTTTGTGTGGTTATTCGGGGAAGTGGGGCCTTAGTGTTTCTACAGTTTATTAGGAGATGGATGTTAAGGAGGTGTTCCTATATGTCATGGTTTTCACAACATCTTTAGGATAACACAAGGTGGTTTTCTCCAAGGAGGTATCTGAAGGGGTAGTTGTTCAGACCCTCTTTATTCTGGGTTAGTTTTGAATTATTGAGGAAGAGAATAGTTTGAGAGGTATATAATCTAATAACCCATAATTCCCTGGGACATTCCTTTGTGAAAAACCAATGTTTGGGGTGGTTTGGAGGATATGTGTGACTCATTTGGAGAGTTAGCCTAAAATCTAATTTTAACCATCTGTGTTTGAATGTCAGTGCATCGGCATGTTAGTGTGTCGGCATGTTAGTGCGTTAGTATGTTAGTACAACGATGAGTTAGGGGCATAAGCATCAGTGAGTAAGGGATATTGGAATTAGTGACTCGAGGGCCTCAACATCAGTATGTCGAGGCGTCGGTTGGTCAGTGCATCGGTAAGTCAGGGCATCGATATGTTAGGGTGATGGCAGGTCGAGGCATCAGCAGGTTGTTGCATCAGTAGCTCAGTGTCAGGCCCAACATTGGGAGGTCGCATCGGTAGCTCACCCGTCAGTGTCTCCACGTCAGTGACTCACCCATCAGTGACCCATTTCTTATTTTTCCATATTTTCCCAGATTTCTTGTTTCACCCCTTTTACATATTATTTGATGTAAACCAAGCTTAAGGCCTTGTTTTTATGAAATTTTAAGATTGTTTTTAAGGATATTAATATATCTTTAATATCCTAACATTCTAGGGTCTTTGAGATACTCAAACCACAGGATCATGATCACGATCACAGGATTAATGTCTTTTGAAACCATTCTTCCTTTAATAAGGAATATGGCTTTTCAAAGCTGGGATCTCCCTTTTCATGTATGTTTTTCATTCCCTCTTTGTGTGACTAGAGTCTTCCTCTATAGACGATTCATGTGTCGGTGCAATATCCCTTCCTGCGCATCTTTCATGGAGTTATTCCCAACATCATACACGATCCCCTATTCTTGGTGCATAGGGAGTTTTGTCCTCATGTTGTTTTAGGTAGATATTTATTATGTCTCTATTTAATTGTGAATCATGAGGGGTGCGTGTAATAATGATTCCTTATGAAGAATGGTTGAATCCTTTTCTTAAAAATAAGTAAATGAAGGGAAGGGAGTATGATCCAAAGATAATGTGATCAATTAAATAATAGGATGTGATTACTTTGATGTTGATTGCCTGTTTTATTCGTTATCCTTATTGATGGTGTGAATTTTTGTGGATGTAAAGACTTATGAAAATCATGGTCGTTGGTGGTCTTCATCTATGCATGGGTGAAGCTTTATAACTGTTGTATTTTCCTCAAAAAAAAATTGGTGTGAGTACTAATTAGACTAATCATGTATACCTGATTAAATAAAATGGATTCCCTAAGACGTAACCCCTCTGTGATCACCCCTATTTATCTAGTGGGTTAAATAACAATTTTTACCAGATATGAATATATATATATATATATATATCCTGTCGATAGGTGTGTATGAGGGATGTTTTCTATTGGGTTTTTGTGTGAGTTGTTTGGTGCTGCTATTGAGAGCACAGTTATGTGTACATGGGTGGATAGAGGACTTGGTTTTGTGATAAGGGTGTGGTATGTGTGTGTAGCTGGGATGCGGTTTTAATGGTAGTTTATGTTGTATATTTTTGTGGGGCTGTAAAGGAGGTGTGTTGGTATCCCAGTTTGGGAGACTGATTGATTGTAGAATGGATGGACTTGTAGGTAGCAGAACTACGTCTGTTTATGTTGTGGCCGTCAAATGATGTTGGGTAGTGGGATTGTGATGTAGTTATGCTATTTTTATTTATTGAGACTGCATATGGGAATTTTATGGGAAGAGCGGCTTCAGGTATGGGTTGGGATAGAAGGATTTTATGGTATAACTTCAAAGAATGATAGTTGTCATTGGTTGAGAGGGGTGTGAAGTGGGACTACAAATCTGGTTTTGTTTTTTATTTTGATATGGTTGTGGTTGGTAGTTATAATAACCATGCTCTTTATTACACACTTAAACATGATTTACTACATAAAATATTCACTTGATACAACATAGGAGATTGATAGGTCTAGTATCTTTGGGGATTAGAAAATTACATAATGACTTAAAAAATGAAACACAACATATTTATTGAAAACTTCCTCTACATGACCAAAAAATTCCCTCGTACTTAGCATTGCATGGGATAATCCGAGGAAAAGCATAAGAAAAGGGTGAGCTATAAAGCCGAGTAAGGTAGTAAACAAGGAATAAGATGAAGAATACAATACATTTTAGGAAGTAGGCATATCAAGTATCATAAGAGAAACATGAACATAAAGTCATGATATAGCATGATTATCATAACATGGAAATGTGGCGCCAACATTTAACATGATATTAGCATGAGCCAAGTCCTATTACACATGGATCATGATTAAACCTTAATTTCACTTTAATTAGTATGAGTAAACCCTCATTGCACTTGACGTATCAGGATACTAATCTTTACGCTATGCATTGGAGCGCTATGAGGGCTCCCCCTTCTTGGCCGAAATCTTTTTTTTTTCATTTTCCGAATGAACCACTTTATGGTAGTGGAAACCTCACAATCCTGGATACCACATTTCCAACACCACAAACATTAACATCTTACAGGCATCAAACATTCACCGCAAAACATAAAAATTCAAATTCAATAGTCATGGCACACACTTCTTAATCTTTATGTTTCATGCATAAATGTACCACATGGATCATACAAAATGGATTCATTAAACATCATAATTTATTCCACTAATAAAAGGCGTGGAATAAATACATGAAACTATATAATAAATAAGTAAATATTCAAACAATTTAATACCCTTGATAGAGAAATGGGCATGGTATTCACAACACAATGACTTTAGATTGGAAAATCGTGGTGTAATTTTGGCAGCATAACAGTGTGACATAATAACTCATAAAAATGGTTGATGAGAGAGAAAGGGGTGTCTCATAAGATGAACAATAAATGAAAAGTAAGGGGTAATATAGATAAATTTCCCAACATATGTAATGGAATTTATATTTATAATACAAAACAATTTCATAAATGTAAATGAGAAGAGATAAATTCCTTACGGAATTTCGGAATGGTAATGAGTGTGGATGGGAGGAAATAATGAGAGGGAAAGAGTTATATAATCATATAAAACATAAGGAGGGAAGTATGGGGGAGATGATAAATAATACCCCTATATTTATAATTGAAAATAAAAGGGAATAAAAATATTATGAAACTTGGGTAAAATGAGAAAGGAAGGAATCCCTTACGAAATTTCGGCATGGTAACAGGTGTACACGGAAGGAATTAATGAATGAAAAAGTGGTATCTCATAATTAAAACATAAGGAGGGGAATATAATGGTGGTTATAAATTATAATCCAATATTTGTAAATGAATGTAAAATGAATATTGGAGAAACATAAGAAAGGATGGAATTCCGTACTTGGAAGTGTGATCCCAAAGTATTGGGAGAGCCTTGAGAGAGGGTTCTTGGGAGCTTGGGGGTGACTTTGGAGGATTCTAGAGAAAGGAGGGAAGATATTAGTCGAGCTCTAGAGGTTCTTAGTGAAGAGTAAGTGGGATATTGGGTGGGTTTATAAGGGAAAATAGAGGGAATTCTATATTATTTAGGTTTTGGACAAGAGACATTAAACTAATCAAAACCACAAACCAACCCATGTTTTTTCCCATGATTTCTACCAAAGGGGAGTAGAAAAAAATTATAAGGAAAATGGCAGAAAATATTAAAATATTAGTCTTTCTTATGTGGAGGTGAGTCACACTCTCAATGAAATCACTTTTAAAAAAATAAAATGTTTTATAAGTAATGGAGGGTCCACTGAGGCTTTGTAAAATAAATCAAATAAACTGAAAATCAAATTATTTTAATGGTAAAACATATATTTTCCTAACATAATGTTTATAGTATTTTATTACATCACTATTGGGTCATTATAATGTCGTAAAACACATTATATATTTAAATGATATTTAATTTTTACCCAAAAATTATACCATCTCAGAAAATTATGAAAAATTCACCGTTGAATAATTTTGAAATCTTGATTCCAAAAATAATATTCATTTTATCTAAATAATTTTCTAAATATGTGAAATTTTACTTTTTAAATAAAAACTGACATTTATCTAAAATTCACTTGTTTTGACAAAAACGACTTTCAAACCTTAATAAAAATCATAGTTGTACTCATAAAAATTATATGATAATTTATATTTAATAAAAATAAATTTATTAATAGTATTTTATTCAAATATTATTTAAATAAAAATTATATTAATTTATTAATATAGATATCTTAATTTAATATTAACTAAAAATTTTATTTGTGATTTAAAAATTATTTGCAAAGTAACAATAATAAAATGAATCTATATTTTCTATTATATAAAAAAAATTCACATAATCATAGTTATAGGGTATTGTTACATAACCCATTATAACACCTGCATAATACCTAAGGGTATGGTGTGCTATTATGAAAGAATCCATGGGTGGCTCTGATAACATCACTTGGATGGTAATATATATCAACTTCCACTTCTCCTGTTGGAGGTTCTGTTCGAGCTTAACCTGTTGAAGCTCATCATGGAATTGGTCAAGAGTGAAGCCCTGTAATACCACCTCCTTTATATGATCTAATAAATGGGCTTCGAATGGAGAAATTCTACTAGATGAGGCCATCATTTCCTTCATCTAAGTAAATTGGATTTGTTAAATCCCTATCTTTATACTAATCATGGGATCATTGTTCAATGACTATGATAGTAACAATCACAATTCATAACAGTAATTTAAAATACAAAAACATAAATCCAAAAATGTTCATAAGTTATATAACCATTTTACATAATAAGACATTTAATTAGATCAAGAGGAATTTTCATTGATAAAAGTTTGAGTCATTACAATCACCCCCCCTTAAGAAATTTTGCACTCAAAATTTCCTTTTCCCACACTAAAATAGATGAGGGTAACTTTGCTTCATCACTTCCTATGATTCCTACATTGCTTATTCAAACTTTTTATTTCGCCAAAAAACCTTGACGAGGGGCATTGTCTTATTTCATAGAACATTTTATCTACAATCTAATATCTTCACAAACTTCTCTTCATAGGAAAGGTCATTCTCCATGGTACCACCTATGGATTGAGTACATGCAATGGGTCAGGTATGTACATCTTCAAGAGTGATACTTGGAATACATCATGTACTTGAGATAGGTTCGGTGGTAGTTCTACTTGATAGGTCACTGCTCCAATGCGATCAAGGATCTCAAAAGGTCTGACGTAACCTGGAATAAGATTTCCCCACTTATCAAATCTCATAACTCTCTTCCATGGTGATATGTAGATCAATACATTTTCTCGGAAATCAAACTCTAGGCCTCGTTGATGATTATCATCATAGCTCTTTTTTCGACTCTGAGCAGCTTTAATGTGCTGCTGGATGGTCTTAACCTTCTCCACCATTTCTCCAACCATTTCTAGACCTAAATGTTTTCTCTCCCCAAATTCATCCTAACATGCAGGTTTTCTACACCTCTTCCCATACATGGCTTTAAAATAAGCCATTTGGATGCTTGAGTGAAAACTATTGTTGTAAGAGAACTCAAATAGAGTAAGATGTTGATCCCATCTTCCTCGGGATTCCATTGAGAATTCTCTCAAAATGTCCTTGAGTGTTTGGATAGTCTAATCGGATTTTCAATTAGTTTGAGGATGATAAGCCATACTGATGTTCAGCTCCAAATTCATAGAATGTTGAATACCCTTCCAAAACGTAGAGGTGAGTCTTGGATCTCGATCAGATAAAATCGATAGTGGTACTCCATACAGCCTTACCACATCTATGATGTATATCCATGATAGTTTATCTAATGTTAAATCCTCTCGAATTGAAATGAAGTGTGTAGTCTTTGTAAGATGATCCCCAACAACCCAGATAGCATTGATTCCTTTGAATTCATTTCAGAGTCCAGTGAAAAAGTCCATGGTGATGTTCTACTATTTCAATGCCAGTATGGATAATGGTTGCATCATCTCCTTATAATTTTTCCTCTCATCCTTCACTTGCTTACATACCAGGCACTTTGATGTATGTTCAACGATCTCCTTCTTCATGTTATCCCACCAATAATTTTATCGGATATCTCGGTACATCTTTGTTTTTTCCTGGGTGAATAGAGAAATTAAAACTACATGCATCATCCAAAATTACCTTCGTCAACTCCGGATTTGATGGAACACATAGTCTTTTCCCAAATCTCACAATTCCTTCTTCATTAACATTGAACTCCATGGATTTCCCTTTTCTGATAGTTTACACTAACTTCTAAATTCCCACATCATCCTTTTGAGAATTATTTAACCTTTACAAAAGAGACGGTTGAGAAATAATTTGTGAAAGGATTAATGATATTCCCTTCTTTATGATTCCCATGTTCATCTTTATCAAATCTAAGAATATTGGATCCTTTTATATTATCATCAATTATAGAATTTCTGGGTCCTTTCTACTTAGAGCATCCACCACATTTTTTGCTTTCCCAGGGTGGTAATGGACTGTGCAGTCATAGTCTTTGATCAGATCTAACCATCTTTGTTATCACATATTCAACTCTTTCTATGTGAATATATACTTGAGAATTTTGCGATCTGTATATATTTTACACTTCTCTCCAAATTGGTAATACCACCAAATTTTTAACACAAATATTACTATAGCCAACTCCTGATCAGGCATATTACTACCTTGAGGCATAGACAATGACCTTTTACTTTTTACCTAAAATTACATCAAAGGGATCCTTATAAAACATTCAAGAAGAAAATTCCCACAAACTTCAACCTATGATACAATAGTTATTTATGTTTTTTCCCTAATTATTTAATATCATTTCATCTTAATGTTTTTAAAAAACATTAATTCTATATACTAATATGAAATGAATATAAATACATTATGAAATAAACTACTTCAAATTAGTGGTTACATTTAATTCATTCATTATTATCCATTTTAGCATAGTACTTCTCATTATCCCTTGATCATGGAGATTGTTGAAAATAATCAAACTTCTCAACACTTTTAATAGAGAATTATCTTGGATAATGCATGAATTATCCACATTTATGACATAGAACTGTGTAATATTCCTTAGATGGATATTTCATTCCATCCATAATATATCCATTATTTCATGGAAATTGGATAATGTTTTCCCTCTCTTTCTATACATAAATCATATCCTAGTCCCTTTGTGGAATTTCCCTTGCTGCCTCTTTCTACATTTGGTGCATGAAGGAAATTGGGTCTTCTTTCCCTTATCCATTGTATCAAATGGACTTTCATGAGATTTCATATTCCACTTCCGTTATGTCCTTGGGTATTAAAAAAAGTACCTATTAATAATCATTATTTTTGATAGATGGTTTGGAATAATCATGATATGTCTTACCTGAGCACCCATTTGATTGGGAATCTCATTGGGACATTCATCACGTTTCCATTCACATCGACTATTTTCCATATTCTTCATATTACTAGCCATTGGATAGAATAAAAGGAAATTTAGGGGTAACATATAAAGGGTAATCCAAAGACAAAAAAATACTTATAAAGCACTTTTATTTCATTAACATATAAATTTATATGCTTCAATCTATGTTATCTATGATCTACTTCCCAACATATATTATTAGGAGAATTTTTTTTATTCCCTTAACAATGGTTTATACTAGTATTGTTAATTTACCAAAGAATATCCCCTAGGAGCATCATAACCAAGAGTGCAGGAAGGCCCGTTGTCATTCACCATTTTCCATTCGATTCTATCTCAAAGTGGTGTTTTCGGGTTTAACCCCTAGATACATCTGTGCTAGAGCTGCCTCTACCTGCTTCTATGCATACATGGATGTATTGTTTTGGTAAAACACTTACTCAATACTTGAAAAACATTAGGGATGTTTTTATTATACATAGTATTATTCCTAAGTCTTTCACTAGGGTTTCCTAATCCTAATCCCAAAAATAACTAAACCTATCCTCTGATACCAACTATAACAACCCTTCTCTTTATTACACACTTAAACACTATTTATTACATAAAATATTCACTTGATAAAACATAGAAGACCGAGAGGTCTTGTGTTTTTGGGTCTTAGGAAAATAACATAATGACTTAAAACATGAAACGCAACATCTTCATTGAAAACTTACTTTACATGACGACTACATTCCCTCTTACTTAGCATTACATGGAATAACTTGAGGACATGCATAAGAAAAGGGTGGGCTATAAATTCCATTAAGGGAGTAAAAAAGGAATAACATGAAAATAAAATATATGTTAGGCAATAATAATATCAATGGAGTATAATAGAAACATGAACATAAAGGCATGATATAGCATGACTATCATAACATAGAAATGTGGCAACAACATTTAACATGATATTAGAATGATCCAAAGGAAATTGCACATGGATCATGAGTAAACCATAATTTCACTTGAATTAGCAAGAGTAATCCCTCAATTAACATGAGATATCATGATACTAATCTTTACCCATTTCATTGGAGTGCTCTTAGGGTTCACCCTTCTTAAAAATTACATTTCATGCATAAATATGCATCATGGATCATACAACATTGATTCGTTAAAAATAATAATTTATTCCAAAAAATAAAAGGTTTGTAATATATACATGAAACTATATAGTCAATATGTAAACGTTTATAAAGGTGAATACCCTTGATAGAAAAGGTTTCATGGTATTTACAACACACTGGCTTTGGCTTAGAAAATCACGGTGCAATTTCGGCAGCAAAACGACGTGAAATAAGAATTCATAAAAATGGATTATGAGAGAGAAAAGGGGTGTCACATAATATGAACATGAAATGTATTATAATGGGGTAATATAGACACATGTCCCAACCTATTTAATGGAATTTATATTCGTAACACAAAACAATTTCTGGAATGTAAATGAGAAGAGAGAAATTACTTATAGAATTTCATCATGGTAACAGGTGTGAATGGAAGGAAGTAATGAGAGAGAAAGATGTCTATCATCAATTAAAACATAAGGAGGGAAGTCTGGGTGAGGTGAGAAATCATACCCCAATATGTAAGAATTTAAAATAAAGGGCATAAAAATATTAGGAAACATGGATAAATTGAGAACGGTTGGAATCGTTTACGAAAACTTGACACGGTAATGGATGTACAAAGAAAAAATTAATGAGAGAAAAAGTGTTATATCATCATTAAAACATAATTAGAGTAATATAATGGAGTTTAAAAATCATAATCCAATATTTTTAATTTAAATTAAATGGGTTTTACAACATAATGAAACTTGGATAAAAATAATAAAGGAAGGAATCCCTTACTTGGAAGTGTGATCCCAATGGCTTGGGAGAGGCTTCAGAGAGGTTTTTGGGGAGCTTAGGGTGCCTTGGGAGGATTATAGAGAGAGTATGGAAAAGGTTTTTTGAGCATAAAATTTTTTTAGTGAAGAAGAAGTTGGAGCTTGGGTGGGATTATATAGGAAAAGAGAGGGAATTATTTATTATTTAGGGTTTGGACACCAGACATTAAACTAATCAAAATCACAAACCAACCCATGGTTTTTGACTAGGGTTTTTCCATAGGGAAGTGGAAAAAAATATTTTATAATTCCAATGTCTTAACTTCTTAAAATATTTTTCTTGATTATGTAATGGGGAGTCACACTCTCATGTGAATCATTTTAAAAAGATAAAATGTTTTATAAGTCTTGGAGGGTCCACTAAAGCTTTGAAAAATAAATCAAATAAACCTAAAATAAAATTATTTTAATGTTAAAACATATATTGGCAGAACATAATTTATATTTTATATTATTACATCACTATTGGGTTTTTATGATGTCATAAAACACATTATATATTTAAACAGTATTTAATTTTTACCCAAAATTTCGAGTGTCTCAGAAAATTATGAAAATTTCACCGTTGGATAATTTTGATGCCATGATTCCAAAAAAATATATTCATTTTATCCAAATAAATTCATAAATATTTTAATTTCTACTTTTAAAATCAAAACTGACATTTATCGAAAATTCATGGGTTTTGACAAAAACTGCTTTCAAACCATAATAATAATTTCAATTGTATTCATAAAACTTTTATGATCATTTATATTTAACAAAAAGAAATATATTAATAATATTTTATTAAAATATTATTTAATTCAAAAATCTCTTAATTCATGAAAATATATTTCTTAATTGAATATTAACCCAAAATACTATTTGTGATTTAAAAATTATTTACAAAGTAACAATAATAAAATGAATTTATATTCTTTATTATATACAAAAATAATGAACATAATAATAGTTCTAGGTTTGTTTTACATAGGCCCTTATAACACGCGCATAAGACCTATGTGTAAGGTGTGCGATGGTGGAGAACTCTTGGGGTGGCTTGGATAACTGCGATCGGGTGGTCATCTCTATCAACTTCCACTTCTCCCGTAGGTGGTTCCATTAAAGCTTAACGTGTTGAAGCTCGGATTTGTCTTGGCCAATATTGAAGCCCAATGATGCCACCTTTTTTCCAAGCTCCAACAAATGGGCTTCATATGGAGCAATTCTATACGATGAGGCCATCACTTCCTTCTTCTGAGTAAATTGGATTTTTTAAAGCCCTATATTTATACTAATCATGTGATCA
Organism: Viscum album; assembly: GCA_963277665.1. Classification (NCBI taxonomy): domain Eukaryota; kingdom Viridiplantae; phylum Streptophyta; class Magnoliopsida; order Santalales; family Viscaceae; genus Viscum; species Viscum album. Next base: position 590,546,776 of record OY728142.1, on the reverse strand, counting down.
CTGTTCAATGACTATATTAGCAATGGCCAAAATTCTTAACGGTATTTTAAAATCAAAAAACATAAAACCAAATAAGTTCATATGTTATATAACTATTTTAAATAATAATACATTTAATTAGATTAAGAGGATTTTTCATTGATAATAGTTTTGGTCGTTAAAATCTCCCACCCTTATGAAATTTCACCCTAGAAATTTTCTTTTCCCACCCTAAAATAGATGTGAGTAACTCTAATTCATTAATTAATCTAATTCTCATGTTACTTCTTTAAAATTATGGTTTCGAACAAAACCTTTAAGAGGGGCATTGTCATATTTCATAACATATTTATCTACGATCTAAGATATTAACAAGATTCTCTTCATAGAAGTGGTAATTATCCAATGGTAAAACCTTTGGATTGAGTAAATGTGATGAGTCATGTATGTAATTCCTCAAGAGTGATACATGGAAGACATCATTTACTTGAGATAGGTTTGGTGGGAGTGCTAGTCGATTGTCCACTTCTCCAATGCGATCAAGGATCTCAAAAGGGTCGATGTACCTTGGACTAAGATTTCCATTCTTAACAAATATAATAAATCCCATCCACGGTGACATGCAGAGGAATACCATGTCTCTAACATCAAACTCTAGGTCTCATTGACTATTATCAACATATCTCTTTTGTCGACTCTGAGAACCTTTAATGTGATGCTAGATGGTCTTAACCTTCTCCACCATTTCTTCAACCATTTTTGGATCTAAGAGTTTTCACTCCCAAAATTCATCCCAACATGCTGGTGTTCTGCACCTATTTCCATAAATGGCTTCACAAGGATCCATTTGGTTGCTTGAGTGGAAACTGTTGTTGTAAGAGAACTCAACTAGAGAAATATGTTGATCCCTCCCTCCTTTGAAGTCCATTGAGCATGCTCTTAACATGCCCTCAAGTCTTTGGATAGTCTGATCAGATTGACCATCTGTTTGAGGATGATATTCCATACTAATGTTCAGATTAGTATTCAGAGCATGTTGAAGACCCTTCCAAAACGTAGAGGTGAATCTTGGACCTCGATCGGATACAATCGATAGTGGTACTCCATGCAGCCTCACCACATCTCTGATGTATATCTGTTCAAGTTGATCCAATGAGAAATCCTCTCAAATTGAAATGAATTGTGAAGTCTTTATAATTCTATCCATGCCAAACACAGATATCATTATTTCCTTTGGATGTCTTCGAATGTCCAGTGAAAAAATCCATAGTGATGTTATCCCATTTTCATACTGGTATGGGTAATGGTTTAATCATCCCCTTAGACATCTGCCTCTTAGCCATCACTTTTGACATACCAGGCACTTTGATGTATACTCAGTGATCTCTTTTTTCATGTTATCCCACCAATAATTCTCTCAGAGATGGTGGTATGTCTTTCAGTTTCCTAGGTGAATGGAGAAATTCGAACTGTGTGAATCATCCTAAAGTTCTTTCTTTAACTCTGAATTTTATGGAGCACATAGTCTTGTCCCAAATCCCAAAATTCCTTCTACATTAACATTGAACTCCAAAGATATCCCTTTTTTTATAGTGTCCACTTTCTTCTGAATTCCCACATCATCCTTTTGAGAATCCATTGACCTTTCCAAAAGAGACAGTTGAGAAATCATTTGTGAAAGGACTGATGATGTTCCCTTCTTTATTATTCCCATGTCCTTCTTCATAAAATCTAATAAGGTTGGATCATTTTCAATTCTCATCAATGATAGAATTTATGGGTCATTTCTACATGGAGAATCCACCACCTTGTTTACTTTCCAAGGGTTGTAATGGATTGAGAAGTCATAGTCTTTGATCAGCTATAACTATCTTTGTTGGCACATATTCAACTCTTTCTATGTGAATATATAATTGAGGATTTTTTGATCCGTATATATATCAAACTACTCTCCAAATATGTAATTCCACCAAATTTTCAACACGATGATTAATGAAGCCAACTCCAGATCATGCGTAGGACTGCTTTGAGTCATAGTAGGTAATTAAATTTTCCATTCTTCCTCAAATTACATCAAAGAGATCCTAATAAATTATTGAATTAGAACATTCCCGCAAACTTCAACATGTGATAAAACACTTATATAATTTTTTCCCTTAATGATTTAATATCATTTAATCTAGGGACTCAATGTTCTTAGAAAACATAAAAGATATACTAATAAGGCATAAATTTAAATACATTACGATACACACTACTTTGAAGTAGTGGTTACATTTAATTATTTCATAAATATCCATCTTAGAATATTTCTTCTCATGATCCCTTGATCATGGAGATTGTTGATGCTCATCATGCATCTCAACCCTTTAATAAGGCATCATCTTAGACAATTCCCGACTTCTACACATTTATGAAATAGATCCATGTAATATTCCTTAGATAGAGATTTGTTTCCATCCATCACACCGTCCTTTATTTCATGGTAATTGGATACTTTGTGCCCTTCTATTACACACTTAAAGAATCTATGAGTCCCATTGTGAAATTTTTCTTGGTGCCTCTTTCCACATTTGTTACATTTAACAAATTAGATATTCTTTCCCTTATCACTTGTATCAGATAGAATTACATGAGATTTCATCTTCCTCTTCTTTGATGTCCTTAGGTATTCAAAAAGCTACCAATTGTTAATCATGGTTTTTTGATAGCTGGTTTTGCATAATCACGATATTTCCTACTTGAGCTCACATTTGGTTGGGAATATCACTAGGACATTCCTCACATTTCCCTCCACATCAGTTATTATCCATATATCTCATATTACTATCCATTAGGTGGAAAAAATGAAATTTAGGGGTAAAACATAAAGGGTAATCAAAAGACAAAAACAGATGACTTATAAATTACATTTATTTTCATTAATTATAAATTTATAGGCTTTAATATATGTTATCCATGATCTACTTCCCAACATATATTCTTAGTGGTATTTTTTTATTCCCATAACAATGGTTCACACTAAGCTTGTGAATTTTCCGAAGCATATCCCCTGGGAGGGTTGTTCCCAAGAGGGAAGCAAAGCCCGTTGTTGTGCACCAGTTCTAGTTCAAGGCTTACTCAAAGCGGTGTTTTCAGGTTTTAACCCTAGATACATCTGTGCCAGAGCCACCTATAACCCACTCATGTCTAGACATAGATGCATTTTCATGATAAAAAAATTACTCAATACTCAAAAAAATTTAGGGATGTTTTTATTATACTTAGTCTTATTATTAAGGATTTCACTAGGGTTTTCTAATACTAATCCCAAAAATAATAAAACCTATACTCTGATACCAACTATAACAACCCTTATCTTTATTACACACATAACATGATTTATTATATAAAATAGTCACTTGATATAACATAGAACACCAATAGGTATAGTGATTTTGGGTCTAAGGAACATTATATAATGACTTAAAATATGGAATACAACATGTTTATTGAAAACATACTTTGCATGACCACTACATTCCCTCACACTTATCATTTCATGGGATAACATGAAGACATGCATAAGAAAAGGGTGAGCTATAATGTCGAGTAAGGGAGTAAGAAAGGCATAACCTAAATAATAAAATACATTTTAGGATATATGAATATCAGTGGATCATAAGAGAGACATGAACATAAAGGTATGATATAACATGATTATCGTAACATTGAAATGGGGAAACACCATTTAACATGATAAAAGGATGAGCCATGGCTCATTGCAGATGGATCATCAGTAAAACCTCTTTGCACTTGAATTAGCAAGATTAAACCCTCATTACATTTGATGTATCATGATACTAATCTTTACCCACTGCATTGGAGTGCTATCAGGGAACACCCTTCTTAATCATTACATTTCATGCATCGATGTGCCACATGGATCATACAACATGGATTCATTAAACATCGTAATTTATTCCATGAATAAGTTGTTAGGAATATATACATGAAAATATATAAAAAACAAGTAAATGTGCTTAATGGTTAATACCCTTAATTGGGAAATGGGCTTGGTATTCACTACACAATGACTTCAGCTGGGAAAAGCATAGTGTAATTTCAGAAAAATAATGGCATGACATAAGAATTCATAAAAATGGTTGATGGGAGAGAAATAGGTGTGTAATCATATGAAAATTATATGGATAGTAAGGTGTTAATATAGATAAATTTCCCAATATATTTAATTGAATTTAGATTCATAATACAAAACAATCGCTTGAATGTAAATGAGAAGAGAGAAATTCCTTACAGAATTTCAGCATGGTTATGGGTTTGAATGGGTGGCACTAATGAGATAGATAGAGGTATATCATCAATTAAAACATTATTAGGGAAGTATGTAGTAGGTGATAAATCATACCCCAAAATTTATAATTGAAAATAAAATGGCATAACAATATTAAGAAACTTGGATAAAATGAGAAAGGAAGGAATCCCTTACAAAATTTCGGCATGGTAATGGGTGTACAAAGAAGAGATTAATGAGTGTAAAATTGGTATCTCATCATTCAAAAATAATGAGGGGAATATAAGTGAGGTGTTATATCATACCCCAATATTTGAAATTGAAAGTAAAAGGGAGTTACAACAAAAATAAACTTGGATATAAATAAGAAATGAAGGAATCCCTTACTTGGATGTGTTACCCCAGAGGCTTGGGAGAGGACTGAGAGAGGTTTCTAGGGAGCTTGGGGCACCTTGGGAGGATTATAGAGAGAGTAGGTCAGAGTTTGGTTAATATACAAATAATTTTAGTGAATTGGAAGTGAGAGATTGGGTGGGTTTATATAGGAAAATAGAGGGAATTCATTGTTATTTAGGTTTTGGACACCACATATTAAACTAATCAAAACCACAAACCAACCCATGGGTTTTTCCCATGGGTTTTTGACAAAGGAGAGTGGAAAAAAATATTTTATAATACTAGTGGTAGAACTTATTAAAATATTAGTCTTGGTTATGTGGAGGTGAGTCAAACTCTCAATGAAATCATTTTAATAAGATTAAATGTTTTATAAGTCTTGGAGGGTCCACTAAGGCTTTGTAAAATAAATAAAATAAACCTAAAATAAGATTATTTTAATGGTAAAAAATATATTATATGAAAATAATTTTTATTGTATTTTATTACATCACTATTGGGTCATTATGATGTCATAAAACACATTATATATTTAAATAGTATTTAATTTTTACCCAAAAATTCGGCTATCTCAAAAAAATATAAAAAATTCACAATTGGATAATTTTGACATCCTAATTCAAAAAATAATATTCCTTTTATCTAAATAATTTTTTAAATATGTGAATTTTTAATTTTAAAATAAAAAACGATATTTATCAAAAATTCATGGGTTTTGACAAAAATAGCTTTTAAACATTATTAAAAATCAAAATTGTATTCATAAAAATTATATGATCATTTATATTTAATAAAAATAAATTTATTAGTAATATTTTATAAAAATAATATTTAATTAAAAAATACATCAATTCATCAAAATAGATTTCTTAATTGGGTACTAACTAAAAATACAATTTTTTCTTTAAAAATTATCTACAAAGTAACAATAATAAGATAAATGTATATTCATTATTATATACAAAAAAAATGAAAATAATAATTGTTCTTGGTTCTTGTTACATAAACTCTTATAACACCTTCATAATACATAAGGGTCAGGTGTGCGATGGTGACATACTCTTGGGGTGGCTCGGATAACATCATTCGGGTGGTATTCTCAACAAACTTCCACTTCTCCCATTGGCGGTTCCATTTGAGTTTAATGTGTTGAATCTTGGAATGGGCCTAGTCAAAAGAAAATTCCAATGATGCCACCTCCTTTCCAAGATTTTTCAAATGGGATTCATATGGAGCAATTCTACTAGATGAGGTCATCGCTACCTTTGTGCAAGTAAATTGGATTTGTTAAAGCCCTATATTTATACTAATCATGTGATCAATCTTGAAAGACTATATTAAAAAAGGTCACAATTTTCAATGGTATCTTAAAATCCAAAAATATAAAACCAAATAATTTCAGAGGATATATAAAAATTTTACATAATAAGACATTTAATTAGATCAAGAGGAATTTTCATTGATAAATGTTTGGGTCATTACAGTAGTTTCCTGATAGTGCTGGAATAAATTAAATAAAATCTCGTAATTAATAAGTGGAAAGTGGTTAAATGAAAAGGGGTTGGATTTTACTTTGGAAGTAGATGTTGTTTGGTTGTGCATATAGGGGTAGTAGCAAAAATAGTACTGGTGGACTCGTTTGTTTGATTGTTTGAAACCTTTAAGATGGGATGCGGTTTTGATTACCTATATGTATAAATTATAGTTCGTTACATTTTCTATATGCTCCCCACCCTTGTTGAGAACCATGTTTCGAACACCCAGATCTCAGGGGGGAAGGGGGTTCTTTCCCAACATCTTAGTGGGAGGATGGATGGATGGTTACTGACTTTCTTCCTTGAACCCTCTTCTGGGTTCTTATCGCTCGAGCATATCCGAGAAGGCTGTAATGAATTAAGGCTTACCAGAGTCCAAGATCCTTTGGGTAGGTTTGTTGTGGATGAGAGGCCTAGTTGTTTGTGGGCCAGAATTTCTTTCCCAAGTGTCTTAGGTATGGGGCCCAAGTGTCTTCGGGCAAGAGGTATGTTTTTTGTGGACCAAGTTTATGTGGGTGGGATTGTGTATGGTTTGAGGCCCAGGTGTTTATGAGAAGGTTTTGGCAGTGGGACTTCATATGGGAAGAGTGGTATCCTAAAGACATTATCCTTTAGAAATTATTGGTTAAAGAGTGGGAAAGTGGTGTGGGGTACCCAAATGTCGATGTTCTTATACTATTACATAACTTGACTTGCATTATTTGGAGAGCATTCCTTGGTGAGGTTGTGATGTTTAGTACTCCTTGTTATGTTATTTGAGGTTATACTATTTTCTCATAGGGAAATTTTTATGTTCTCCCACTTGTGCATGGGTAGATTTAGTTTTTCATATTGAGTATACTTGTATACTCCCCCTAAATCTGTAAAAATATTTTCAGGTTTCCAGGAAGACCTTGATTACCGTGTTGGAATTTAGTAGCTCGGGCATTTGGATAGTTGATGTTCTTCTTGTTAGTCTTTTTTATCATTTGGTACTTGTGGTGGTAATTTATTTTTAATATGTATTAGCTTTACTTTTTAAGTTGAATGTGGGAATGGATTTTAGATTTACTTATACTTTTTGTATTTGAAGTTTCTTGGGATTTACTTTCTTATCTCGCAATATTGTTTTATAAAAAGGGTAATAACATCCATATTAAGTGAGATTTTATACCCTTGGTGCTAGTCACTGCTCTAGGGCCTATTGAAGGCGGGACTCAAGGGTCATTATCTCTCCTTCATCTTGAGGAAGGAAGGGAAAGACACTTTGCTGTCCATTCCCGCATATTGGAGAAGGTAGGTTGTGACACATAGCCTTGTATAACTATATATGATTCTGAGAAGTTTTTAATTAATCTTTTAAGGTTTACTTTGCAATTTGTTTTTGGTTTCCTCCTCATTGTTCCTTTATAGGTTTGTTTTATTATATGAAATTATCATGAATATACATTTTAATTGATTTTATTTATATTTCTACATGTAGTTTTCATTTATAGAGGATAATGCCTAACATTTTTTATGATATATACCCTCTATTCTAGTTACCAACCTTTTCCAGTTAGAGATTGTCATGGGAAGTCATCCTTACTCTTGTGAACAAATCAGTGGGAGTCTCATTAGTGTTGAGTGATGACATAAAATCTATATGTTAAAGAATAGTTTTTATAGATATTTAAATATTTTCTCATTATATTTATTCCCCAGATGAACTATAAAATAGATTCTTGTTATTGGATATTAGTAGATTATAATACCATTTTCAAACTTGTTCCCGGATATTGAATCACAACTTGGGTATAAAACCACTTTTTCAAATAGAGTTTTCTTAAAAACTATTTATATTAACTGAAAATAATTTGAGTAGACCTTAGACTGACACATATTATTTATTTTCATTATGATTAATTATCTTTACTTATTAACTAACACTGTTAGTGAGTTATTCTTATAAAGTTATCAGATTTAAAAAAATGACTACATGTCTTATAAAAATTATTTTATAACCTACATTATTAGTATTATTAATGTTTCATAAATTTATTATTTATATAATCATGTGTTCTTTTTTTTGGTGGGGTTAATTTTTTTTCAAAAGTTAATATATATTTAACTATATTTTATGAATTATTGATCACTTATTTCAATATACATTGTTGAATATTTGAAAAATAAATTTCATTTTTGAAATTCATAATTAAATAGTAAGGTTTTGTAGTTTAAATATTGACCTCATTATGTCAAGATACTATAAATAGTACTTCAGTTCAAGGATATTCAATATTCAATTTGACTTTTCCACTATTTTAACTATGTTACAATTGATAATGATTAAATTTAGTAATAACTAGGATATAATCACTTTTTATGAGTGATAAACTTTGTAAAAATTCCATGAGCTCATCATGCTTGCTATTTTTATGTGATTATTCATTGTTTGTTTTACTAATATAATAAGGGAATTAAAAATAACAATAATAAAGTTATTAATCGTAACTAGTGAAAATTTCAAATTATTAATTTTTTTGAAAGGTATAATTTTACATGGTTTTCATTACTTGAATTCACTTTTAGTCAAGTACTGGGGCACTATAATTTGAATCAGAAAAAAGGTTTACCCTATGATTATTGGAAGATCACAAATTTACTCTTGAGGTATAAATCCTTTAAATTTAGGTTTAAAACTTTGTTTGATTTCTATAAAATTTCCTAAGAGTTAAGGAAGGTTTTAGGAGCATCCGTGACTTTTTCCGAGCATGGAGCTTTGGTTTTTGGGAGAAACAGGTGTGGAAAATGGTTATCACATGGTTAGTGCCAACCATCCAACTACAATATGTGGACCCTAGAAGAAGTCACATAGTTTTTCAGACCGTTCATAACAAGAAACAAAACTATTAAATTTGGTGTGTGTGTGTTACAGACGGGATCCAAACAAGTTGGAAATAGTTTTTCTAACCGTGCGCACACCATTCATGGGTAGTTTCACCCAAGATAGTGGTTGTGCACGTTTTCTACATGGTGTTTCCAATAAAGCGTCCAAACCATGTGCCCCTTAAAAGTGTTGAAATTACTAAATTGAAACTCCTTGTATTTAAATTCTATCCCCATTCACATACTACAACTCCCACAACCACCTGATCTCCTTCTTCTACTATTCCAATGGCTCTGACCCTCCTCCCTCATAAAACATCAGAATCAATCGCCATTTATTTTGTTAAAAGTGTATCATTAAGATATTAATTCCTCTTACCACTTTTTTTCATTTTCCTCAACATATGGAATTCCAAATCTGTGTGACCTAATATTCCCTATTTTCAGGGTATTTCTATATTACTTCAATTTCTCGCATTCTAGCCCGCATTTGAGGTAAGTAATAGATAATGAGTAATATACCACCATAAAGTATATAGTCTAGTTAATTTTACATAAAAGTCTAGTGTTTTTATATCACGCATCATTGTAACTCATTCCATGTTTTCTTCACATTGCCTCAAAATATAAATTCTTATTTAAATTGGAATCCCTTGTTTGAGGGAATCCCTTAAACCATTTAATTTTCTGAGTTCATCCACCTCAGTGAGTTCCAACCCCTTGGGATAAAATGTATTTATTAAATTACCATGAATTTAAAAATGATTATATGAACAAACCATCATATAAATTGATTTGGATTATTTACCCAATTGAAATTGATTAAGGTAGTTAAATGAAAAATGAGTGTAACAATCATGTCACGTTAATCCTATATAAAATATTGACTATTCCCTTGGATAATGTGATTAAAAGGATTGTAAAATGGTTGAAAAAAATATATTGGTTTATGTTAAAGTGGCATATGCTTTTTATAATTATAATTATTTGACTATGTATGTTAGTTGTTGTGACTCAGTTATGGAGATTTTTGGACATAATTTTTCATGCTTCCCTAAGAAGTGTTATTAGACATGATGTTTCATGTCGTTTATTGGATGTTGGACATGATGCTCACAGCGTGTTTTCGGATGTTGTACATGAAGTTTCACATTAACTTGTATATGATATGGATCATGGAGACTCCCATCATTGATTTGGATTTTCAGATATAATGTTTTATATCCTTGAATTAATATAGGGTAGATTCCCCATTTAACAATACAATACTCTTATGATTATTCATGGATTCCTTGGTTTCACCCATTGGGTCCTTTCTAGTATTACTTATCAATATGTATGTCTACAAAAATAATTTTAATACAGTATATATTTAAACATAAATACTTGTACACACACAAATATATATATATATATACAGGGTGAAATTAGTTAAGAGACATTATTTCTAGAAACCATTGATGGACTAATGAGTTTTACTCACACAATGTTTGGGCCACCGATTAGTACCCGAAATGACCTTATGGATGAAGGTAGGGACAATGGGAAGAATCCAAATTTGGATGTAAAATTTTCTTTACTAGGATTGAGTATGGAATAATAGGACCTATCATATTCTTGTGATGCTTTGGGAGGTAGATTTTGGACTTTTTCCCTTTTTGTATAGAATATTATATAGTAATGTCGTTCTAATCCCTTATATTACCTTTTTGTATAGCTTAAAAACATGTCATAATTTTTTTTATGAATTTGGTTATTTATTATGTCATTTCATTATTATCTGGCTGGTCTAAATTTCATTACTAACTATTATTATTTTTCCAATATTCATATTATTTTTTACTACTACGTTGCACTAAGATTATACGGACATACTCTTCCCACTATATGGCCTTAGACCCTCACTACTAATTGGAATCCCTTGGCATTTGAGGAGGTGTGATTGTGTCCATGTAGCTAACCAATTTCGGTTACTTATCAATGGATCAGGCTTGGGAAGTTATAATGATCTATTGAAATTACTCTTTGGTATGAAGAGTTATTGATTTTTGTTGATATTTTCATTAATTATAATCTCTTATTTTTTAGGAATATCTTAAATAAAAAGGTAATATTTTAACACAATGAACAATAATAGAGTCTCCAAGTTCAATGGGAAGAACTAAAAAATGTGGAAGGAAGTGATATTATAATATATTATTTTTATTAGTGTAAAGCTACTTGAGTTTGTAACAAATGGGTATGTTCCATTGGCATAAGGTGTTGTGATGATGAATTGTGATCACAAGGATATCAAAATTTACAAGTATTCTAGGAATGAAATTATATAATATAGTTCAAAGGAATGATTTTAGAAGGAGATTATAGTCATCCTAACATATAAATTCATGGGAAAACTAAATAATACATGTGAAAGGGAAAAAGGTGAAGGAAAAAATACTTGAAATAAGAAAATATAAAATTGAATACATTCACATGATGGGTAATAACATAGTTAAATATTTGTTTATAAATTTAAATAAATTTTATTAGTCTAATAAAACGTTTTGGAGTGACACATGAATTCTGTTTGATATTATAGATGATCATCATAAGTCTGTATGAGAAATTTTATATTAAGGTGTATAAACTTATAGATGAATAATTGGGTTCATTTATACTCAATGATTATTATAGTGTATTGATTGATAATAAAATTCTAAATAGATTATAATTTAATAATAATGTAAATATGGTAAATAATCTTTTATTAAATATATAAATAATGATATTATTTAACTAAAATAGAAAAATAATTTGAATTTGTTTCAAATGAATACAATGATGAAATAGAGATTGAGAATTTTTTATCTCCCACAAAAAGAAGCATTAAAAAATGAAAATTTAAATATAAGTAGAATATTCCTCTTAAATGTTTCAATTGGGGTGTTGTTGGAACTTTTTAAGTGATTTTTAGATGCTCAAGGTGGATAACCCGGATAATGATGAAAATTCATGAAATAATTACACACGAAGTAAGGTTAACAAATTTATAAATACAATGTAACTTTTAAATATGAAATGATAAATGTTATTCTAAAAATTATGAAAGTTTCTTTTCTAAATAGGATGAATAATATTCAATGACAAGATGAGAAAATGTGATTCATTAAGAAATCAAAATTCGAAGACCTATATATCTCATATTGAAGAAAAACTTGAATTTTCATATAAATATCAAATAACTAATAATCAAAATAAATTAATATATATTATGATTTTTTTAAAAAGTGTTAAATTTAATCATTTCTATGATATAGAAATTATAATTGGAAAAAAAGTGTTTTAAAAATTTTCCCAAGTGTCATGTGTGAATCGATATATTTTTGAAGAAAGACTTTTCTACTAAAAAAATTGAAGAATTAAAAGTTTTCTTATTTTTTAGAGAAATATGGATAAATATATTGAATAAAATTTCATTAAAATAGAAAAATTATATTTTTAAAAAATATAGGTGTTATAAATTGAAAATGATATGAATATTTATAAATTTATTTTAAAAAAAATCAAAGAATGTGATTGGCGATTGTTCCAAAAAAGATGTGAAGAAATATGATACATCAAATAATCTCAATGATTATATTGAAAAATATATATTATAATATTATTATTAAATTTCTTAGTTATGAAGATTTAAATATTATTACCAATCAATAAATAAGTGAAGTTTTTAAATTCAAGATGTAAATTTCAAAATATCCTCGTTTTTAAATATCTTACATTGATAAAAAATTGGATCACAAATGTAAAATGTTTGGTAAAATGTATAATATATAGGGTATAAATATTAATTAATCTCACAAAAGTATTTCTTAAATATTTTGATATTAGTGTTCTGAAATTTATATAAATTGCAAAGGCATGGTGTCTGGACAAGAAGTGTGTTTTATGAAAATATTTGTTATCTTTGACTAGTATTAGTATTTTAGATTCTATAAACAGATGAATGTTTTTTGGTTATGTGGAATATTTGTTCAAAGCTATAAAAATATATAATGAGAGCATTTTAGGGGTATCCCATGTATAAAAAAATGCTAGTATAATAACAATAAGTTTAACCAAAAATGATAATGATGGTTATGTTTCATATTACGGAAGAAGTTAATGGAAGGTGGGACCAATAAGGGTATGTTTCAAAATAATATCACATAATATTTCCTAAAAAGTTTAATTATCAGAAGGGTTCCAAGTGTTTTTATAAATATTTTAGAAATAAAAATTCAACCATAATAAATAATTCACACAATAATGTTAAGGTATATAGGTAAAATCATTTATAAAATATTAAATTCAATGTGAATTAATTTTGATGAACTATTAATTTTGGATAGTTGTAGTATAAATCCACTATTAAAGAATAAAAATAATATATTTTTATTATTACAAACAATGAGTTGGATGTTCTGAAAATAGATTAGAATTAGTTGATGGTAGTGGGAAGAATGATGATTAAGAACGTTATAAAGTATAAGAAGTTTAATAATAATTGAAATTTTTATTTTGGAATGTGAATAAACATGTTAAACTTCATAATTTTAGATTTTTTTAAATACTAACTCTAGTAAATATATTTACGAATATTAAAAAAAAAGCTTATTTATTTCATCATGATGGATCAATTTTTGATGAAAATGTAATCTAATATGGGGATATGAATCATATTTATAAAAGTGTTTTAAATATAAATTATATCACATTAAATTAATTTGTTATGGTTGAAAGTAGGAAATAAATCCTTAAATTTGATGAGGAGAAGAAACTTTAGAAATTCTCGTTGAAGATATGATTTCATGATTCATCACATCATAGTTTATATACCGGGTATTGTGTATTCTTCCCTCTAAATTATTGAATTATTCTATCAAAAGGGAAGATTAATTTTAATTTTTTTTTGTAAAATACATTTATAGGTGGCTAATGAATAAAAATAATATAGTCATTATTCTCATTGAAAACAAGTTGAATGTTTCAAAAATAGTGAATAATTTGTTGATGAAAATGTGAAATAAGATGATTGAGAAAATAATTCAAAATTATAAGTTAAATAATAACTGAAATTTTCATCTTAAAATGTGTTTAAACATGTTAAATATCATAATATCAGAATTTTCTATAAAATATCAACTCACGTAAAGTTATTTAAAAATAAAATAAATCATGCGCCTCAATTCTTCTATGTTTGATAAGTATTTAATGATGATGGAATTAAATTGAATGGGATGAATCATTTAGGGAAAGGTATTTTAAATTTGAAGTATATTAATTTAAATAAAACTATGATTTATTAATGGATGAAATAGAGCCTTAAATGTCAGGATGGGTATAAATGTAGAGTTAAAACTTTTTCACTTTAAGACTGAGATAAAGTGGTTCGTGTCTCTTCCTCTCAAATTCATTGAATTATTATATTAATAAGGATTATTAATTTTAAAAACAACATTTAATAACTAAAGATACATAGACTTTATATTGAAATCCATTATTGTAAAAGCATAATCTTAACAAATAGAATTGATAAATTAAAATATTCACTTCTTTTATTTAAGGGGATAAATTGATAGATGATTTAAAACGTGTCAATAATTAATATAAATGATGATATTGGGATATCCATATTTTAATTTTAATTTATAGTAGTAACTAAATTAGGAGTAAGATCATAATTCTGGAGAGATTTTATGAGTCCATGAATGTAATAATTCATAGTTACACTTGAAATTCTCTAGAGAAAGATGAAGAGAATAGAAAATATTGATAAAGTGATATTTAAATATTTATTGTGATAATATGAACATATTATAGAAAATAATATTTTTTAATTAAAAGACACTATTCACAAAAAATAACTATGTAGTTGATGAAAATTGGATATATTGCTGATGATAATCAATTATTAGTAAATATCTTAAAGAAAATTAAATACCATGGCTAAAGGGAAAGATACATTTTTTTCCTAAAAACACAATTAATTTATTTAAATTGATTAATATTTAATTTTTTAAGGATGATTATAATTATTTCATGTAAAATAGTATTGTCTAAAAGAATATTGTTTCTTTTTAAATATTAAAGGAGAAAAACATAAATTTAGATAAGTAATAACTACATATAGTATAAGTGAAAAATAATAAATGTAAAATTATATGATTTATCCTACCAGTTATAGAAATATTGAATTTTACTAGATTAAATGACTCTAAATGAGGTAATTATAATTAATTTTGAATATATTTACATTTTTCATAGATTACATTTGAATTCTATCTGAAAACACACATATCTTGTCAACACGATATAATACATTCATAATATACTTGATGCAATATGTAAAAATTATAAAAAAAATCAAGAAAATTGCACTTGATGAAAATATATTGGGAGTTTAGTGGATGGAACACATAAAAACCCTACTCAATGAATCACTATTCAATGTATTGCTACTTGATACAAAACAATCTATCTACTTCAAATAGTTATAATATGTGGATTTACCAGATGTAAAATTGATAAAAAATATATCTAATACAAATATAATCAGTGAAAAAATATATTATGTTATTATACATATATTTTTGGAGTTTTCTACTTAGCATAGTTTTACTATATATTGATATTATTCTATAAATAGAGTACATGTAACACTATATGATGGTAAAGGGTTAGATGACTATATTATATGACTCATGTATATAAGGTACACCTTTAATAACAATAGCCTACCTAATTTGAAATCCATTGTTAAATATTCTTGGCTTGAAGTAGTGATTCATTTGGGTGACTTTCAGTGAAGTTTCTTAGGGTGTGTGCACATGAGGACACACAATATTGTAAATATCAAGTGTTGACCTATGGAGATAGTCATTTATTGAATGACCTATTTGAGAAAGTGGTTGGGCCCCAAGCAGGATACCATGTATCTGTAGGGAAATTGGTCGTACATGGTGATCTAGGACCCAATGACCATATTAAGATGGGGTGTCTGTGTTGTTAGCGGGTCAATGTTGTTACATTGGTATCAGAGCATGAACCCAACCTTATGTGAGATGGAACTACCTGGGTTGAGATATTGGGTCCACAATGAGATTGTTTTCATCTGGGGGAGGGTTGAATGTAACACCCCATAATATTATATTTTTATATGACTAAATGATATGGATTGTGTCAACACAGTGAACTTTATTTTCAGTTTCTTACCTGATTGGAACTGCACTATTAAACATGATTGTCCTGGAGTAGTGATCATGGTGGGTGACATTCATGGAATTTTCTTATGGTGTGTGTGAGTGAGGAAGGACCACACAATAAAGATCAAGTGTTGTCCTGTTGGGACATTCATAACTCTTTTGACCCATTCATACATGTTGTTGGGCCCCATGAAAGGGACCATATGTCTTCTAAGCAACCAGTGGTACCTGGCGGGCCAGGACCCGATGACCATGTTGAGGCAGGGTGTCTTTGCTATCAGTGGGTACTAGTTGTTGTAGTAAATACATGATTTTATTAATGAGGTTTTATATTATATGTAATGGTTAAGGATTTATAATATAAAATAAAAATTCATGATTATATAGGAAAAATCTAGAGGAATTTTTTTTCTACTTGATATTGTCTATAACACCACAACTCCAGTAACCCAAAGTTTGTGGTTATTTTATTACATTGGTGCACATCACAGAAGATCTAAAATTTTATTATTATCAGGTGAATAGATATATACACGATCCTTACGTTATATTCATAAAATTAAAACACAGCTTAATATTCACGGAAATTTTATTGTTCTTGAATGATTATCGTTAGATTATACATAGTACTCTTCTTGGTTTCTTATAGATAAGGGAAACAATTAAGGGTGATCTTAAGTAATTTTTAAGGGGTATAATACAATGAAATCTACCCTTGAGTAAATAATAAATACATAATATGGTAATAATAATAATCAAATAATTCCATATAACTAACACTATAAGAATAAATTAAATCCATGGATAACATAACAAATGGAAATAAATAATCACATGGATATGAAGAAATTATTTTATAATTATGGAATTCATAATCTATAACATCTTAGTCATACAGTCAAATCCTCATCCAAGAAATCATATATAATTAGGAAAACATACCCCAAATACCCCAAAATTGTCTATCTCATGAGTCATACCAATGTATCAAGGGGATATATAATTTCTAGCCACACCCCTCACATAATAAGTCCATTGAATCCATCATATGAAATAATTCAGAAAAAATACATATCATAATGTGTCAAAGAAACCACTTACATACACATTTAATAGTAATAAAAAATGTTCCACATAGATATATTGAGTTTACGGATTTTCAAATATTCCCAGATAAATTGAATTAGACGGATATCAGATGAATACAAAAATATATAATAAGAGTCATAGGATATTAACATTTAAATGTACAATATACTTGATGGTAGTACAGTAGTATGGGGCTAATTTCATCATATATGGTAATTAATAGAAATTAGTCTATGAATTAAAAAATTAGTGACCAAATCACTGATATAAAAATAATCCCAACTTAGAAGAAATGGACTTTATTATGTGGGTGGCTTTAAAAGAGGCAGTAAAAATATACTTTTCACAGTACAATCATGGGTTTTTAATAATGAAAAAATGACATTTATAGTGGTTTAATATTATCTTACATAAATATCACATCCTATTAGATAAATATTAAATATATAAAATAATGTCCCAAGTAAGAATCTTATAGATCTAGTATCTTTGGATGCATGAATACAAAAAAAACTGGTTTTAAGTGAACTACATAAACTCCCAAAAAGTTATTCATAGATTTTTACCTTCTTAAAAATATCATACTTAATAAAACTCATCATTACTGGGGGAATGGAAACATAGGAATGGATGAGATTAGATAATTAGTAAGGGTAAATTAGGGAGATATCAATGATCACTTAAACATAATATGAGTTTAAGGGTATGAGAACATGAAAATAATATTTTAAAATCATAACCTTCATATCATAGATCATAATATTGAGTCATGTCATAAATATTGATATTTCATAAGAAATAAATCATAAATGAACCAAATAACAAAATCTATGAGAGAATAAAATTGCTATAATAAATAAGTTTTTTTAATACAAATATTAATATAAAATCATTTCCTTTAAGGATTTTTTCTAATACTATCTGAACGTTCGGTCGATATTCGACTATCGAATGTTCACGGTTCAGATGCTATGCTAATGTGTATAGCACCACTTGGGTTGAATCCTCGACGATGATACTTTTTAATAGTCGATTTTTTTTAGTTGATTTTATTTTGATTGGGTGGTTTATTTGCAGTACTTATGAAATAATTTATAGATGATGTTTGATTTAACAAATTTATAAATGTTGGGGTGAGTTCATTATTGGGGATTTAATATTAGTATATCCTTGAGCTTAGCTTTATATTGCATTAAATTAATAGCCACTTCAGAAGATGACTTTGATCGGTATTCCCTAGTGTTAAAGCTTTAATCCAAGATGAAACACAACTTTGGGTTCTAATCATTACCATTACTTGATTATGGTATTTTATTTTTGGTTCCAATAATCCATGAAATCCACATGATAAAAAAACATGTGATTAATCCATGACATATAATGTTCACCATACACAATATTAATTTAAATAATATTCATTTAGTGAAGGCCCACAATCACTTAATATCCCCAAATTATGAATCATCCCAATGATATATTTACTCAGACATTTGGGTGGTTAATAATCTGGTTATAATTCTATGATGATGAATTAACAAGTGAAGAAAAAGAAAGGGATAATAAAAGAGTTGTGCTCCAAACACACACACAAAAATAGTGAAGGGAATTAAATACTGACTTTAGATTGAATGAAAAAGAAAAATAAGGGAAGGGGATTCAACAATATTTAATCTATTTAAAGAAAATTAATATTATCTAACCAAATTTTGATGAGAATAATATTTTAAGAAGAAGAAACTTGGTTTAAAATAGAATTATAAAAACAAGCACTTACACAATTATAAACAAAGAACAACACAAAAGTAAATGAAAGGAAGAAAGGAGGAATAGTTTATCAAGTAAAAAACTGAGTGTATAAGATTATACCAAGGCATTGGAAAAGCCTTGGTCTTTCCAACCTAACCTCATTTTTTTTTGAATGCCAACCACATGCAAGGAGAAGAGGGGGTTGTATTTATTGCCTAAGGTGGTGGAATGTTTTCATTCCAAATATTCTCCTCCAGTAGAATCTAAAATTTGTCCATCCAAAATCCAAATTTCAAGATATAATATTCTTCAATGTTTTAGATACTAATGTTGGACTACTAATCTCAAAATTTGGAGTTATTTTGACTTACAGAGCCAATGTCATGGAGGGGTTTGTAAAAAATTTTAATCTGTCCATTTCAATCCATACTTATTAGAAGGACAAAATGTGAATGGGTATATGAATAGGAATATGCCCTCAAAGAAAACTTATTTCTTATAAGACGTTGGCCTCACATATATTATATTTTACACTGCAAAATCCCTTATTGATTTTATGACTATATCATGAGAAATGTCATGAATAATTTTTGGATTATAATTCTTGGATAGAATGGTGGGCTGGATTTCAAAGCATCAGTTGGAATATTTTGTTTTGTAGTTGGACCTTAAATTTTTTATACGCGATTCCTTTGGATAATAAAAAACATATAGTTGAGTTTCATAAAATTTTGGCTTCGGGATTTAACCCAGTAACTCAATCATCATGGCTGGTCCAGTTTCCTCACAGATTCTTTGGGTCTTTTTGTTTGGATCATATGACCCTACAAATGGAAGATTTGGCCAAAGGACCTTTATAATGGAATGTTGTAATTTTTATATGGAACCCTAAAAAATAATAATCATTCAATTTGGATAATTATTATGAGATTTATAATTAAAAAATTAATTGTACTTGAATCTGGATGAATTCAAATAGTGCTCTAAAATTATATTTAATATTTAAACATTAATATTTCACAGAAATTATGAAAATTTCATATAAAATCAGGAATTAGAGTATATAATAATTTATGAAAATAATAATAACATCAAATAACCCACAATTAGGTTTGTGGATGTCCTCATGTACAACATATATAAAAAACATTACAAAATCAATCTCACTCGCTAACAAATACTAAAATTTGGTTTTCCCCTATCGGGGGAGGTTTAGATTATTTCACTCTTCCATATTGAATTCCACCATAAACTATTACAAAAACAATGATCCAAAAAACAATTCATTTTTCATGATCAAATTGAGAAATGGACAATGTGGACACTCAAAACTCACACCTCTCATGTTGATAAAATTCATTAATGGAGGTTCACTATTTCACCAACCAAAAGTGAAAATCTTAGAGATTAAAAGAGCTCTCAGCTTCCATTATCAATCCTAAAGTTCCCAAGAATCAATATGTATATCTAAGGAGTTTTTCTATTGTAATGGGATGGTATGAATTCAGCATTCAAAAGAGTATAAAGAGGGGAAAACACCAACCTGGAAAAATGAATGCACATTTTTTTTAAGTAAAACATAGAAATAAATGGAAACACATATTTACAAGGAAAAAATTGTGTGAATCTAGAAACAAAAGTGAAAGAAAATTTTAAGGGAATGAAAAGATGGGATATTTAAAAAACACAAAACTTCTCCCAATGACATAAGAATATATAATGAAAGTGTTCTTTTTTTCTCTTTTTATATTTTTTCATTTTTTTCAAAAGTTGAACTTAGAAAATATTTCACACTCATATCCCAACCAATGATTTATCTATTCATGACACTAATTGAAATAGTTATAACATGTTCAAAGGTTGAGGAACAATGATTTTTGACCCACCCATGAAACAACCCATTCTTTTTTTGCTCCTTTTTTTTTATTTATTTTCATTTATTTTTTTATTTTTTTGAGCACTTGTCAATAAAATTCGAAAAAAATGTCATAAGAATATATACATTCCCAAAACTCACAAGAAGAAAACTACTCCACCACACTAAAATGGGCGCTTTCCCTCAAGCATATGATAACATGTTAAAAATCAATAAAAGGGAACACAAAATGAAATCCATTCCCCCCACACATAAATTTCAATAAATAATGAACTGAAAATACTTGTAGATATTGGGTGGGATAAAGTATTTGGATTTTAATGTGGCTATCAAATAATTTTCCATAGGCTCATAGGGGCTTTCAAAATTAGGGTTAATGTAAGTGTAATGGGAGTTTATTTGGCTATTGTGATTCTTTGAAGTTATGAAAATGAATCTATCATTTTAATGCACACCAAAGTAGGAAATTTAGATCAAAGGTCCAAAAACTCAAGACTCAAAAATGGGGTAAAAAACAAACATTTTTAAAAGATGTCCATAGGTGGAATTGTCATGAAAGAAAATTTTGTTTCTCACAGTTGGGGAAAATCATTTTCCAAATCAAAAACTGATCATTCATAATTTGTTGGTTTTGAAAAAATATTCATTATCAAAATATATGATGAAAACATAAGATATTGAGATGAAACCATTTATTTTGACTCCCTAAAATGGTTATACAAAATTTCAAATTTTTAGGTGAGTAATCACGACTCTTGATTTTCAATATTTTTTAAGCAATTTTTTTTTATTGTTTTTCATTTTTTTTGGTTTTTTTAGTTTTTTTATAAAGACATGCCCAAAAAAAATATTAAATAAATACTGTGATGAGGAAATTGGAAATAAATAAAATATATGGGAAGAAGAAGAAAGAGGTAGAGAGAGGAAGAGATAGATAGAGAGTTAAAGGAAAAGAGGTGCCCCCTAGTTCAGATTTGGTGGGTCATCGTCCCCATCCAATGGTGGGTTGGTAGAAGTTGTGGAACTAATGGAAGTGGATGTGGTTCATGGGATGCGTGTCCTGTCATGGTGATGGTTTAACCAATTTCCATTAACTGTGAATGTCCTTTTGGAAGAGGGTTCTTAGACTTGCACTACACCAAATGGGTAAACCTGAGAAATAATAAAAAGACCTTCCCAATGAGAATTAATCTTACCTGGGTGTAGTGGAAATCGAGAGTTGAAGAGAAATATCTTTTCAACTTCATAGAATACGTTTCTCAGGATGTGTTTTCCATAGAGTAACTTAGCTTTTTCTTTTTACGGATTGGAATTCTCATATGAATTATGTCAAATCTCTTCTAATTCAGTCAACTGCAACAATATTTCTTCACCGATTTTTTACAAGAAAAATTTCAAGTTTTCATATCCCAAAAGGACATATGTTGGATTTCAATTCATTAGTGACATGCTTTACAAAAAACCTATCCTAAAAAAAGACATCCCAATGGGTGTTTTATAGGCAGTTCGATAAGCCCAAAGTGCTTCACCAAGTCTTTCAAGCGAATCTTTTCTTGTGGGCTTAACAATTCTCCCAATCACTCTTTTGACTACTCTATTAGAAAGTTCAGCCATTCCAATTGTTTTGGGGTGATATGTAGTTGAAGTTTTATGTATAACCCCATTCTTTTTTCAAATAAATTCCATGGCTCTATTACAAAAATGGGTTATTAAGTCACTTATCAAGGAACGTGGTGTTCCAAATCAGTGGAAGATGTGTGTCTTTATAAAATCAATAATAGTATGTGAATCATTATTTCTAGTGGGTTTGGCCTCGAACCACCTAGAAACATAATCAACCATAAGAAGAATGTTTGAGAATACATTGGAAGGGAGAAATGGTCTCATGAAATTGATTACCCAAACATCGAAGATTTCACAGAAAATTAATGGCTTTTGGGGCATTTCATTATCATTAAAATTGTTCCAAAATTTTGGCAAGTGGGACATGATTGACAGAACTCATGTGAGTCCTTCAAGATTGAAGGCCAAAAGAATCCAGAGTCTAGGACCTTTCGGGAGGTCCTTTATGGTCCAAAGTGTCCACCACCAGGCATTGAGTGACAAAATTGTATGATGGAAGAATGTTCATTTTCATCAACAAATATTCTAATTACCATGTCTTCCCCAGTTTTAAAAAGTTTATTTTCATCCCAAAAATAGTATTTTGAATCACTTTTCAACTTCATTTTTTTATCTTTTGAAAAAATTTCAGTAAAAACACTAGAAACCAAGTAATTTATAATTGGGGAATACTATAGTATTTTTGGAGTGAGAGATGAAAGGTGATTAGTTGGGAATTTAGGATCAATGATTTCTGAATGAGAAGAATTAGAAATTATACTCAAGTGATCAGCCACAAGGTTTTCTTTTCCTGTCCTATCTTTGATTTCAATGTCAAACTCTTGGAGCATTAGGATCCATATTATTAGCCTTGGTTTGGAATCACTTTTCTTGAGTAAAAACATTATAGGAGAACGGTCTATGAAGACGATGATTTTGGCACCTAAGAGATATGGATGAAATTTATCAAATGCGAAAACCACTTATAAAAGTTTATTTTCAGTGACAGTGTAGTGATATAGAGTTTATTCAATATTTTTGAGTCATTATTGATTACATGGGGAATTTTTTCTCTTCTTTGACCTATAATAGATCCAACGACTCTATCAGAAGAATAACACATAAACTCAAAGGGTAAAGACTAATCTAGGGGTTAGATTATCGGGGAAGATGTAAGATTAGTTTTGAGTTCGACGAAGTATCTCTTGAAGACCTCATCGAAATAAAAAATTACATCTTTTAGGAGCAACCGAGTGAGTGAGAGGGAAATCCTAATAAATTTATGGATGAATCACTGATAGATTTTAGCATGACCGAGGAATGAATGGATGTCTCAAATATAGTTGGGTTCAAGAAGTGAATAGATCACTTCAATTTTGGCAGGATCAACATTAATACCCTCTTTTGAAACTATGTCCCCTAGAACAATCCCATTTTCAACCATGCAGTGAAAATTTTCAAACTTTAACACAAGGTTACACTTGAAACGCTTTTGAAGGACTAGAGATAGTGAATGAAAACAAGATTCAAATGACTCACCATAAATGGTGAAGTCATTCATGAAGACTTCCATGTATTGTTCAATGAATTCTAAAAAGATATTCATCATACAACTCTGGAATGTTATAGGAGCATTGAAAAGGACAAAAGTCATCCATATTTATGCATATGTTCCAAAGGGGCATGTGAAAGTAGTCTTTTCTTAGTCCAAAGGTGCGATTGGGATTTGGATGTAGTCGTTGTATTCATGAAGAAAGAAATTATGTGACATTGAAACTAATTGTTCTAGTATTTGATCATGTAATGGATGAGGGTAGTGATCTTTTCATGTTTCAACATTCAATTTCCTATAGTCGATGCACACACGCCATTTGTTCTTCACTCGAGTTGTGACTACCTCCCTATGGTCACTTGTGACAAAAGTTATCCTGTCTTTCTTAGGTAAAACATGAATTGGACTAACCCATTAACTATCAAAAATTGGGTAGATAATACCAGCTTAAAGAATCTTGGTGATCTCTTCCCCAACTACCTCAAGTATAAGTGGATTGAGTCTTCTTTGTGGTTATCTAATTGGTTTGGAAGACTCATCATGATGGATGTGATGCATCAAAATGGAAGGGTTGATTCTTGGTATGTCATATAGGTTCCAACCGAAGAATTTTTTTGTTTTCCTCTAACACTTGAATAAGTTTGGAATCCTCAATTTTATTAAGTTATGAAGACATAATTACAGGTTAAGCGTGATCATGGAAAAGTAATGCATATTTCAGGAGTTTAGGAAGAGGTTTCAGATCACTCTCATCTTTTATTTGTGGTATAGATAACTCAAGAATGGATGAATGGATCTCCGTTTCATCAGATTCACTTTCCTTAATACTTTTCAAGGTGGAGAAGTAGATATTAGAGTTGATTTGGGATTAAAAATAGATTTCAAGATCCTCTAGATTGAGAGAGTCTATAAATGACAGGTCCACATCAACTTCACCATTTGAGACTTTGTTAATGAGGATACAAAATTCACAATCACTTTTCTCATTAGAACATGAAGAACATGATGGATTGGGGTTAAATTGACTCTAAAAAGTGACCTCATAAGCATGGATTGGGGTTCAATTTACTCTCAGAAGGGTCCTCATAGGCATGGTTTGAGAATACAGAGTGATCCTTGGATGGGTATCACATGGCTTGGAAAATATTGAACTTTACCATTTGGTAACCAAATTCCATACATAAGATTCCTAAATGGACATCACATTTTTTTCTTGCTGTCATTTGTAATGTTATTCCAAAAATTAAGGTAGATAAGGAAGAGTTCATATAACCTTCCATTTCTAGGACATAGAAATCAGCAGGAAAGATAAGATCATTGACATGAACAAGGACATCCTCGATTATACCCTCAGGACTAGCAGTGCTTCAATTAGCCAATTGAATTAAAACACCTGTTAGATATAAGGGAACAAGTCCAAGGTTGGAGAATATGGATTTGGGAATGAGATTAATTGAATATCACAGGTCTATGAGTGTATCATCGAAGTTGGAACTTACAATTTGACATCAAACCGTAATGTTCCCTGGATCATTTCACTTTATAGAAATAGACTGTTGGGTGGAAACATTTTCGAAGGTCCTAAGTTTCCTCATGTGGGTGCACGATTCCTTAAAAAACTTGCATACACAAGGATTTGTTTTATGGCATCTAAGAGTGTTATGTTGACTTGAGCACATCTATACATGTCAACCATTTTAGGATTGGGTTAAATGGAATTACTTGGTTTAGAAACACCTTGAGGAAAATGAATTGGATTCCTAAGTGGAAGGGAAGGAGGCGAGGGAATGTCTTCAGGTTCCTTTTCATGTTTCTTTTTTCTTTTCATTTTCTAGGTCAACATTAAAATGGGGGGAGGGGGGTGGAGGACTTATCTTGAGGAATTTCAATTAGCTTCCCCAATCTAAGTGAAATTGCACCTACATTACCCTTGCGGTTGGTTAATGGTTGAGATGGGAGTTGGGAAGAATTTGATTGTTGTTGCTGGTTCTTGTGGGATACTAGTTGTCCAATTTGGGTTTCAATTTTTTTTATAATGGAACGGGGTAAAGAGGCAAGATCTTCCACAGCACTGTAATGCCCCGACCCCAGCTACCCAGAGTCGGTGCATTACTTCGTAACATTGGCATGATCACAAAAGATCAAGTCTCGAATGAACAATTAGTTTAATAGCCTTGGAAACACTAGATACATTCATAAATGTTACATTACATCATAAAGTGAAAAACTACAATAACATAGTCTCCAATTTCCACACTCATATCCCCATTCAGACTGTCCCTGTAGGTCATTCCTAAAATACTTCTTCAAATCCTGGAAAATATTAAAGCATTGAAATGGGTGAGATCAGATTCTCAGTAAGGATAACAATATAGCGGAAGCTTTCATAAATAAACATTAACATTTAAGGCAATGTATAACTAAAACCAAAGCCTTTTTAAACATGAAATTCCGCATAATATGGAAAAAATAAAATTAAATAATGCCATTTACTTACTCACATGGATATTCTACTAGTCGAATAATCACATGCAATATCAATAACCACTTTCATAATGATGGAATGCATAATGCCAGACTATCATAACCACATAGCCAAGGCCTCATGCCAAGACTACAAATAAGATTTTGTCAACGCCTCGTTCCAGGACACTAGTTTGTCTAATGAGACCTGCCGATGCATCGAAGAGCTATAGCGGGCTCCACCCGTCACTTATTAAGTCCAATGCATTCCTCATATTAATAGGTTTAAACATATCATAAAACATAACGTTATTGTATCTCATAAAACATGCATAAAGGAAACATAATATTTACACACTTCAATCACAATCTATCAATACAACACATTGATATAATAAAAACATTATCAAAACCATTTTTAATACCAAAATAAAATAAATTTAAAACATGGTATTTATTTTTCTTTTAAAAAAAAATTATGGCTAATAGAGGAAGCCGAAACTCAAATAATAGTCCCAGCGGCGGAGAAGTCGTTGTCGCCGCATACGTAAGAAAAAACATTCCTTGTGTCATTTAGTAAAAATGATTCGTATAAAAAGATTCCTTTTGAATAAATGTAAAAGTCAAAGGATTTATACACCGTATAAAATAAAGTTGTTTATAAAACGAAATATGCCTCAATGAAAGGAGATTGAGACGAAGTCCCTTACAAAAATCATTTTTAAAATAAAATAGATCTATTATTGGTATTTCCTATAATTACACATAAAGAAAGTAAAAATACAGGATAGGACATAATAATATCATGACATAATTTGAAAGTAGGAGATTAACCCATAGAATGGAAATTGGGTTAAGAAATTCCCTTACCTTGTGTCCGACTTGACTCGATCATTCCTTAACCTCCTGAATAATAAAATAGAGTTAATTTCTACTTTCTTAAGAACCTTTTTCAAGTTCATTTTTCCTTTTATATCACTTATTACCATGTTATGAACATTATGTAATTATTTAAGTTAATAACGGTCGTTTTGTCGATCTTCGGTACTTGAGTCAAAAATAAACTTCTTATAATTACAAGTTGTTTATGTGGTGAAATATCTATTATATACAGAGTTATATTCATGATTTAGATATCATATATATTATATATATCCAGTATATACATGCATTTATAATATTACATAACATTTAGAGGTAAGAAATGAAATGCACCGTTCATGGAGACGGTAAGCCGTACGTACACATGAACGCTACTTTCATTTCTATTTAGTATTTAATGGAATGAAATTATAATTATATAAAGGTATAATATAATTCAAGAATAATATAATGTATAATACCATTTACTCCATCCTTTATACATCCCACATATTTCATTAACGATTCAAATCACTTTGAGGGGGCGGTAGTCCGCACTTCCTAAAATGAAAATATCGCGTTTACCCATAATGGATACCATAAAGGTATGCCATAAATGAAAAATAAAGAAGCTTAAGTAAAACATAAACATATTATATATCGCATATAAATATAGTGACATATTAATGGCCACCTTTGAAGGTGTTATATGAGTGTTGAACAATCATCTTTTCGTGAGGCACAAATTTGCCATCCACAGAAACAGAATGTTTTTTAACCATTAGATGTAGGTGTGTGTAAGTGTAGCTTGAATACTTCTTATAAAAACATCCTATTATATTGAGTATACTGTTGTGGTTACAAAAGAAATGAATAAAAATAGTTTAGGGGGTTGGATAAGAAAAATAAAACAAAATAACATAAGAGAAGACATTACCTTAAAATTGGGTAACTCTTATGATTTGAGGAAAAGGCTTCCTTGGAGAGAATTATTCCCAAAGTGAGGCTTCTAGGAGTAAGTTAGGGAAGTTCAGAGATTATTCGGGCAGAGGTTGGCTGAGCCAAAAGGCTTTGAAAGTGTGAGTAAGGTGGTAGTGTTGGGGGCCTTTTATAAGTGGAGAGGAGGGGGCACTCTTGGAATGTAATGAAATGTTACTTTATTATATAATGATTTTCGGATTTTAAAGGTCCCACACTTATATAATTCAAGGATAAGGTGATAATGGTTCGAAATATACTCATCCAATAGGCTTTGGACAAGTGTAATTCTTAGATTTTATATTATCTTTCCATTTTATTAAAATCGTTAATTAATGAGGTAATCGCTGCATCATCTAGTGTCATAAATAATTTAATTTATTTAATGTCTAAAAATTATAAAAAAAAATCATGTTGTAGGAAATCTTTTTATATTTTTAATGAATATTTATAGTCAAAAAATATGACTTTTATTACCCCATTTAAAAATTGTTTTAGTAAAATAACTCATGTTTGTGACATTTTTATTTTAACATTAAATAAAAAGTTATTTAAGTCATTTTCCTACCAAAGTGGCTCCATGGGGTCCCCAAGTTGACCCTTGGATTGTCTTGGTTGGCCATGACTCATAAAATAGAGGTAGTACAATTGTAAAGGTATTTTCATATTTTTATAATATCATTTTTACCTTAAATTTCACTAATTACCTTTAATCGTGATTAATTAAACTTAAAAGTTACTATTCACCAAAAAATTATTTTAATCTCATTGAACCACATTTTACTTCCTAATGAAAACCATGTATGTCGGATTTTTGAAAATCAAATTACAGAAGTGGTAATATTTCATTTAAACGGAAAATCGGTTTTTTAACTACCACTTAGTGATTTCACTATTCATCAAAAATTGAAGTTTTTCAGAACAATGCCAAAATTTCAGCCTAAGCTATAATTGACATTCCGAATTCAAAAATGATGCCTATTTTGAAAAATTAAAAACATATAAGTTTCATTAATTAATTTTATAATTAATTCCCGATGTCACAACAAATAGCGTGTTTTTAAGAAACAATATATATCAAAAGATTGGCAATTGTTTATGTCCAATTTCAATGTTAAATTAATTATAATTACCACCATTGGATTAAATGGTAAAAATATATTATAATTATTCTTTAAAACCACTCAATAGTATAATTTATCACTATAAATTATTTTGATTAATAAAGTTGTTTTTAAGTATTTTTCACTATTCAAGAAAATTGGAAGTTCTCAGAAAAATACCAAAAATTCAACATAGGCTAATTTCGATAAGATGAATCCAAAAATGAAGTCCATTTTGAAATATAAAATATATATAATTTTAAAAAGTGGGTATTACTATTCATAATGGCTATTTTGATTAGTCGTGGTGTGTTAAAATCTTGAACTTGCGTACAATGCAAGCTATTGCATTATTTAAAGAGAAGAATATCATGGAAGCTCAGGGTGTTACATTCTCCCCTCCTTAAATAAATTGCGTCCTCGCAATTTGAAATTTTTCTTTGAAAATAAAAGGTTGAAAATAGAAAATACCTTTGTAGAAAACCCACATCAGAAATAAGGTTAATAAAATTTATCCTTAATAAGAGGGAAAGGAAAATGAAAAAGTCACCACCAAATTATGATCTTGATAATGAGAACATTGGTGTAAATTAGAGACATATAATTGGAGGAAAAAATAAATATTTGTTTGGAGTGATTGTGGTCATCAATCACAAACAAGTGTAAAATTGAAGGCCTCAAAGCCTTCAATCTATGTTGATTTAAAATATTATCAGTTCAACAAGACATAAGGTATTAGGATAACACATTTTTTGTTTTAATATCCCTTTTATAAAGTTTAATAATTAATTTATTCATAGAATAAGATATAGGTATATATATATATATATATTTATTCTTGACATGTAGAGTTTCAACCTTCAACCAATTTCTACCACAAACTCATCTTTCACTCAAAAAGATAATAGAACTCAAAAATATTATATTTATCCTAATCGTACAAGGTTCAAAATATTAACACATACCATTTATAATACAAAAACTACTTTTTAATAACTAGGGACTTCCTGTAGGCTTGTGGTTGGTCATAGAGGCCTGTCACAATATGGTTGTGGGTTTGATTCCTGCAGCTTTGTCCGAAGCGAGGGGTTATCACCCAACCTGAAGGTTGTCCTTTTTCTAAAACTATTATAATATTCCAAAAATAATATTCAGAAATGTTTTAACCTTAAACAATACTATCCAAGGTTCAACTTAATCCATTCCAACCTTTATAGTTATCCAAAATACTTCTGTCCAACTCACAGTCCAAATTTTATGAGGAAGGTAAACATAATGAAGATCCCCTTTTTTTCCGTGTAACAACATGTGAAAACCTTCATCATATATTATTTTAAAACACTACAACATTCTAAATTAACATGATCCCTTATTCCTTATAGAATACTAGATATAATCCTTCAATCCAAAAATGTATACAAATCATTAACCAATTTCAAGGAAGTTAAGAATATCCAATATAATTTATCCAAATAAATCATGTCTTATTCCAAAATCACTATCTCGGTATCAGAACCATATTTTGGTTTATCTTTCTCTCAACCATATATTTTCCAAAAATTTAACCTGCTGTGGAGTCACTTTTCTTGGTTCCACACAATCTCAAGTCCTTGATGAAATAGTACTGCAATACAATCCTTATATACTCCATAATTATTATAACCGGCACATCATTGATACAACACTCAAATTACAAAATTATTTAATAAAAACATAAGAACTCTAATCATTCCTCCTCATATGTGGTAGTATCATTACTTGATTATTATCCAATAACATCATTTGGGGCACACTATGATGATTTGGACATTGGATTTCGTAGTGTCCCCACTCCTTGCAGATGAAGCATTGTACATTTGAAACCTTTTTCTTACCCTTGCAGTCACGCACTTGGTGTCCTTTTTCTCCACACTTATAACAAACTCCCATTGCCTTCAGGCAAGTTCCAAGGTATTTCTTTCCACAGTTATCACATATTGGAAAATTCCTCTTTTCCCACTTCCCTTTTTTCCATCATTCTCTCTTCCATCCTTTTCTTCTCTTTCTTCCCTTCAAAGACATAAGACTCATAGAATTCATTACTTATCTTATTAACACATGATAATATTTCTTCATATGTTGAGAACACATGGGATATTATTTCCCTTCTAAATGTTGGCTTAATACCATGAAAGATATGATCCTTCTTACGCTTTGGATCATACATATTGCTGGAGTTCACATTCCTTCCACTGAGCACATTTTCTATACAATGGCATAAACTAGGTTAGTTTATGAATTGCAATGAATAATTCCAAACATTTAAAATACTTAATGTAAATTGAACGGTTTATGGATATAATCCATAATCATAAAAAATGTTTTCTTTGAGGAAGTATATACTCATAAACCCTTCATAATGGTTTGTAAGGAAAATGAGAATTATTCTAAGCATATCCCACGAGAGTATCGTAACCAAGAGTGCAGCAAGGCCCGTTGTCATGCACCAGTTCCCATTCGAGTCTAGCTCAAAGCAGTGTTTTTGGGTTTTACCCCTAGGTACATCTGTGTCAGAGCTACCTCTACCGGATCGTATCTAGACAGGGATGTATTGCTTGGAAAACTCACAAAATCTCTAGAATACCAAAATTCTAGGAAGTTATTCTATACTAATCCTAAAATTCTATCTTAGGTCTATGTGATCTAATCAGAGTTTATCTAAATCTAGCTTCCAAGGTTAGTACTAAACTTCCTCTGATACCAACTGTAACACCCCGACCACAGTTACCCAGAGTCGGTGCATTACTTCGTAACATTGGCATGATCACAAAAGATGAAGTCTCGAAAGACCGATTAGTTTTATAAGCCTTGGAAACACTAGATACATTCATAAATGTTACATTACATCATAAAGTGAAAAACTACCATAACATAGTCTCCATTTTCCACACTCATATCCCCTTCAGACTATCCCTGCAGGTCATTCCTAAAATAATTCTTCGCATCCTAGAAAATATTAAAACATTGAAAGGGGTGAGCTCAGATGCTGAGTAAGGATAACAATATAGAAGAAGATTTCATAAATAAACATTAACATTTAAGGAAATGTATAACTAAAACAAAATCCTTTTTAAACTTGAACTTCAGCATAATATGGCAAAAATAAAATTAAATAATTCCCTTTACTTACTCACATAGATATTCTACTAGTCGAATAATCACATGAAATATCAATAACCACTTTCATAATGATGGAATGCATAATTCCAGACTATCATAACCATGTAGCCAAGGCCTCGTTCCAAGACTAAAAATAAAATATTGTCAAGGCCTCGTGCCAAGACACTAGTTTGTCTCATGAGACTTGATGATGCATCGAGGAGCTATAGCAGGCTCCACCCGTCACTTATTAAGTCCAATTCATTCCTCATATGAACAGGTTTAAACATATCATAAACCATAACATAATTGTATCTCATAAAACATGCATAAAGGAAACATAATATTTCCACACTTTAATCACATGATATCAATACAACACATTGATATAATAAAAACTTTATCAAAACCATTTTCAATACCAAAATAAAATAAAAGTAAAACATGGTATTTATTTTTCTTTTAAAAAAAATTATGGCTTATAGAGGAAGCCGAAACTCAAATAATAGTCACGGCTGCAGAGAAGTCGTTGTCGCCGCATACGTAAGAAAAAATATTCCTTTTGTGTTTTAGTAAAAACTCTTCGTATGAAAAGATTCCTTTTGAATAAAAGTAAAAGTCAAAGGGTTTATACACCGTATAAAAGAAAGTTGTGTATGAAACGAAATATGCCTCAATGAAAGGAGATTGAGACAAAGTCCCTTATAAAGATAATTTTTAAAATAAAATAGATCTATTATGTTAATTTCCTATAAGTACACATAAATAAAGTAAAAATACATGATAAGACATAATAATATCATGACATAATTTGAAAGTAAGAGATTAACCCAAAGAATGGAAATTGGGTTAAGAAATTCCCTTACCTCGTGTCCGACTTGACTCGATCGTTCTTTAACCTCCTGAATAATAAACTAGAGTTAATTTATACTTGCTTAATAACCTTTTTCAAGTTCATTATTCCTTTTATATCACTTATTACCATGTTATGAACATTATGTAATTATTTATGTTAATAACGGTCGTTTTTTCGATCTTCGGTACTTGAGTCAAAAATAAACTTCTTATAATTACAAGTTGTTTATGTGGTAAAATATCTATTTTATACAGAGTTATATTCATGATTTAGATATCATACATATAATATATATCCAGTATATAAATTCATTTATAATATTACATAACATTTAGAGGTAAGAAATGAAATGCACCGTTCATGGAGACGGTAAGCCGTACATACGCATGAACGCTACTTTTATTTCTATTTAGTATTTAATGGAATGAAATTATAATTATATAAAGGAATACTATAATTACAGTATAATATAATTTATAATACCATTTACTCCATCCTTTATACATCCCACATATGGCATTAACGATTCAAATCACTTTGAGGGGGTGGTAGTCCGCACTTCCTAAAATGAAAATATCATGTTTACCCATAATGGAAACCATAAAGGTATGTCATAAATGAAAAATAAAGAAGCTTAAGTAAAACATAAACATACTATATATCGTATATAAATATAGTGACATCTTAATGGCCACCTTTGAAGGTTTTATATGAGTGTTGAACAATCATCGTTTCGTGAGGCAGAAATTCGCCATCCATAGAAACAGTATGTTCTTTAACCATTAGATGTAGGTGTATGTAAGTGGAGCTAGAATAATTCTTATAAAAACATCCTAGTATATTGAGAATACTGGAGTTGTTACAAAATAAATGAATAAAAAGAGTTTAGGGGGTTGGATAAGCAAAATAAAACAAAATAACATAAGAGAAGACATTACCTTAAAATCGGGTAACTCTTTTGATTTGAGACAGAGGATTCCTTGGGAAGACTTCTGCCCAAAGTGAGTCTTCTAGGAGTAAGTGACGGAAGTTGGGAGAGTATTTGGGCAGAGGTTGGCCGAGCCAAAAGTCTTTTAAAGTGTGAGTAAGGTGGTAGTGGTGGGGGCCTTTTATAAGTGGAGAGGAGGGGCACTCTTGGAAAGTAATGAAATGTTACTTTATTATAAAATACGTTTCAGATTTTAAAGGTCCCAAACTTATATAATTAGAGTATATGGTGATAAGGGTTCGAAATATACTCATCCAATAGGCTTTGGACAAGTGTAATTCTTATATTTTATATTATCTTCCATTTTATTAAAATCGTTAATTAATGAGGTAATCGCTGTATCATCACGGTGTCATAAATAATTTAATTTATTTAATGTCTAAAAATAATAAAAAAATATCATGTTGTAGGAAATAATTTTATCTTTATAATGAATATTTATAGTCAAAAATGTGACTTGTATTACCTCATTTAAAAATTGTTTTAGTAAAATAACTCATGTTTGTGACATTTTTATTTTAACATTAAATAAAAAGTTATTTATGTCATTTTCCTACCCAAGTGGCTCAATGGGGTCCCCAAGTTGACCCGTGGATTTTATTGGTCGTCCATGACTCATAAAATAGAGGTAGTACAAGTGTTAATGTATTTTCATATTTTTATAATATCATTTTTAACTTAAATTTCACTAATTACCTTTAATCGCGATTAATTAAACTTAAAAGTTACTATTAACCAAAAAATTATTTTAATCTCATTGAAGCACATTTTAATTCCTAATGACAACCATTTATGTTGGATTTTTGAAAATAAAATCACAGATGTGGTAATATTTCATTTAAACGGAAAATTAGTTTTTTAACTACCACTTAGTGGTTTCACTATTCATCAAAAAATCAAGTTTTTCAGAACAATGACAAAATTTCACCCTAATCTATAATTGATATTCTGAATTCAAAAATGATATCTATTTTGAAAAATTCCACACATATAATTTTCATTAATTAATTTTATAATTAATTCCTGCTGTCACAAAAAATTGCGTGTTTTTAAGAAACAATATATATCAAAAGATTGACAATTGTGTATGTCCAATTTCAATGTTAAATTAATTATAATGATGACCAATGGATTAAATGGTAAAAATATATTCTAATTATACTTTAAACCCACTATATAGTCTAATTTATCACTATAAATTATTTTGATTAAAAAAGTTGTTTTTAAGTATTTTTCACTATTCAAGAAAATTGGATGTTCTCAGGAAAATACCAAAAATTCAACATAGGCTAATTTCGACATGGCGAATCCAAAAATGAAGTCCATTTTGAAATATAAAATATAAATAATTTTAAAAAGTGGATATTACTATTCATAATGGCTATTTTGATTAGTCGTGGTGTGTTAGAATCTTGAACTTGCGTACAATGAAAGCTATTGCATTATTGAAAGAGAAGCGTATCGTGGAAGGTCAGGGTATTACAAGCACATTACCATGGTTTTTTTTGGAAGAATAGGATTTTCTTGAATTGGGATTTCCTTGATTTTGTTTCTTGGGAAAGTGATTGTATTGGTTGTGGAATTGGGAAGGCTCACTAGGATAGTGGAATATAGGAGGGGGATTTCACCTTTGAGGTTGAGGGAAAAAAGGATAAGATTGATGGATGTTACCACCACCTTGACCATATTGGAATTGGATTTTGTTTTGATGAGGGTATTGTGGGGGATGAGAAATGGGATTACCATATCTTAAGTTAGGGTTATGTGTAGAATAGTAGGGATCATAATGGGTTGGTTGATGTTTCTAATGAACTGAACTGAGTCTTGAGTGTTGGTGTTCGTATAAACATATGCTGCATTGATCTCCATTGGGTCAGATGAATCAGAGGGATCCTCTTGAAGTTGTGGATATGTGTCAGTTGGATGATATGGGGAGATTCATATTCCACAGTTCAGGATAGGTCCAGGGAATAAAGTCTTTGGTGAAGATGAAGTTGGGGATTTGGCTTTCACATCTAGTTGTCCCACAAGACCTGTAAGTTCACTCATCCAATATGTCATCTTGTTCAGCTATATCGACTAACTATCTTGGTTTTGTTTTACTTGATAATGTGCTAGAGTATGGAATTTATTTGTGTTTGAAACCATGTTACTTATGAGATCTCTTGTAGCTGAAGGTGTTTTATCAACAAGATCACCGCCACTTGAGGTATCAATGAGAGTTATCTCCATAGCCAATAACCCCTCATAGAAGTATTGGTTCAAGAGTTGGTAATGTATTTGGTGGCGTGGGTAGGTTTATACAATATTTTTGAACCTCTCTCAATATTTATGGACTTATTTATTGGGGAATTGAAAGATACCACTAATTTCCTTTTGGTTAGAAGTAGTACAAAAAGTAAGAATGAATTTTTCTAAGATAATTCGCTTCATATAATTCCATATGGTTATGGAATCTGGAGGGAGGTAGTAAAGCCATGAAATGGAGGATTCAGCTAAAGGAAAAGGGAATGCTTGATGTTTTATTTGTTCCTCAGAAAACCCTTGAGGTTTCATGGTAGAGCACACCCAATCGAACTCTTTAAGACGAATATGTGAATCCTCACCGGATATTCTATAGAAATGAGGAATAAGATGAATCAAACTCGATTTGAGTATGAAGTCAGCCACTATTTTTGGATATTGAATACCAGGAGTTTGGTAATTCATATGAGTAGAAAAAAGTTCATTAAGTGTTTTTTCCCTAGGATTGGCCATTTCAAATTCAAGAGGTTGGACGAGGAATGGTTCTTGAATTATTTGATTATCCCTAATGTTCCTCCTAAGTTGGAAAATAGTTCACTCAATTTCATAGTCAAAAAAATCTAAGGAATTTCATTGGAGGATAAGGGGAATTCAGAGATATTTTGGAATGGATGGGGATGACAATGATTTTTTTTCTCATGATTTTTATGAGAATGTGTGTTTTTTATTGTGTTTTTTTAAATTTTTTAAAATTGTGTGTTTTTTTTTGTTTTTTTACAATAAACAGAAACTAACGAATAATTAATTGCACCATACATAGAAATAGATCCATTTGATAGCATAGATTATTGTCACATATAAACTGTTCAAGGTTTTAGTGCTCTGGTAATGTGTATAAAAGCTCTCAGGTCGAATCCTCCATGATGATACTTTTTAATAGTCGATTGTTTTTAGTTTATTATATTTTTATTGGGGGGTTTTTTTAGAGCCTATGATATAATTGATGGATGATTTTTGATTTATCAAATTTATTATTATTGGGGCGAGTTAATTATTGGGGATTTAAGACTATGATATCCTTGAGATTTTCTTTATATTTCATTAAATTAATAACCACTTTACAAGATGACTTTCATCAGGATTCCCAAGTGTTGAAGCTTTAGTCCAAGATGTAACTTAACTTAGGGTTATTATCATTATAATTACTTGTTTATAGTAGTGTCTTTTTGGTTCCAATAATCCATATAATCCACATGATAAACAAAACATGTCATCAATCCAAGACATATTAAGTTCACCATACACAATATTAATTTAAAGAAAATTCATTTTGCAAAGGCCCTCAATCACTTAGTATACATAAATTATGAATCAACCAAATAAAATATTTACCATTCCATTTAAGTGGTTAATAATATGGTTATAATTTTATGATGATGAATTAATAATTGAAGAGAAATAAAGGGATAAGAAAAGAGTTGTGCACTGAACACACACAAACAAATAGTGAAGGGAATTAAATACTGACATTAGATTGAATGAGAAAGAAAAATAAGGGAAGGGGATTAAACTATATTTAAACTATTTTAAGACCATTAATATTATTTAAAAATAGATGGAAGAGAATAATATATGAAGAAGAAGAAACTTTCATTAAAATAGAATTACAAAAACAAACACTTACACGATTACAAACGAAGAATAACACAAAATTAAATGAAAGGAAGCAAGTGGGAATGGTTTCTAAAGTAAAAAAAATTGAGTATGGAAGATCCTTACAAGACTTTTGTAAAGATTTGTTCATTCCAATATATCTTCATTTTCTCTGAAATTCCAACCACATTCTTGGAGAAGAGGGGGTAGTATTTACAACCCAAAGAGGTGGACTGTTTGCATTCCAAATATTCCCCTCCACTTGAATCACCAATTTGCACATAAAGATAGTAGAATATTGAGATATCCTCCTGTTAAAAGTTTTATACAATAATTTTTTATGAATACTCTCAAACATGAGAGGCATCTAGAATTATGGATCCATAGTTTTGGCGGTTTGTGAAAATCATTTTATTCTGTCCATTTCAATTCTGACTTTTTAGAAGATCGAAATGTGAATGGTTTTATTAATAGGAATACACCCCAAAATAAATATTATTTATTCTAAAAAGGTGTCCTAACATATCAAAGCTTTCACACATGAAAATACCATCTTGATGTGATGAATAGATCATAATAAATTCCATGAATAGTGTCTGGATTTTAATTCCTGTCTAGAATTGTGGCCTGGAATTCCAAGCATCAGTTGGGCCCCTTTTTGTTGTATTTGTAACTCCAAAGTTTTATACATGATTCAATTGGATAATAAAGAACACATGGTTGAGTTTCATAAAATTTAGGTCTCCAGATATATCCTAGTAACTCATTCATCATGGCTGGTCCAGTTTCTTCATAGATTCTTCGTGTCTTCTTGTGGGGATCATATGACCCCCCAAATGTATGATTTGTCAAAAGGTACCTTGTAATGGAATGTTGTAATTTGAAAAAAAACCCTAGAAAATAATAATTCAATTTTAACAACTAGGATTAGTGTTATTATAAATACATTAAAGAGACTTGAATCTTGATTAATTCAAATAGTGCTCTAAAATTATATTTAATATTTAAACATTAATATTTCACACAAATTATGCAAATTTCTTATAAAATCAGTAAAGGGAGTATATAATAAGTTATGAAAATATTAATAACTTCACCATTATAGTGGATTGGGTTCAGTCCATAAACTATCATATTATTCAAGGTTTACTCCCAAGACTATCTTAGTGGAAATATTCCCCTACTAAACATGGTTTTCTCCCCATTCAAGTCCAATTTATGTCATGAGATATCCATATTTACCCACTAAATTAGCGGGCTATAAAATTTAAATAATACCCATAACATAATGAATATAATTCATAGATGTGCCAAAATATCATAAACAATTCATCATATCATAACCCATGAAAAGTAAATGGGTTTCATAAATATTTCATAACCTTCGTAAAAGAAATGTATTATATAAAAATTTCTTCATTTCATCATATCATAACCCATGGAAAATAAACGTGTTTCATAACGATAAACCATATAGATAAATAACAACGAAGTTATCATTGGATCATACACACAATAAATGTTAATTAAAATCAAATTATTTCATCTTAGATGATAAATTATTTTAAAATATCACTTGGAACATTTCTAGAGTAAAATAGCCTCTTAACATTGAAATAACTTATTTAGAATTTAAAAATGTCCCAAATATTATGGAATAAATTTTACTTTAAAATAACCCTCGAAATCACAAAGTAATCATTTAACCATTTATCATTCAAGGCGATATAAAGTTACTTTTATGCTTTATAGGTTAAAATAAAACAATCCTTTCACACTTTTGTAAAAAAAAGTTAAAAAGTACTTCATTCAGAAAATGATAAGAGGATTGTTTTTAAATTATTTTCAAGTCAATAATGGGTATACATGACATAAAAAACATAAAATAATATAAAAACATTATTAGAAACCTTTTAAGAAAACATGTATATAAAAGCAAAAAAAAATTTCTACTGAAGAGAGAAATAAGGTCAATTTTCCTTAAAAAAATTATTTTGGTCTCTTAAGTTATTAATGGAAATAAAAATGAAAGAAAAAAAATTTATTATCAACAAATAAATATTTGAGAAAAGAATTAATGGGGTTTTTAGAGGTAGATCATAAAATTTGACCATCATAAAAAATCTGGATAAATAATGAGATTGTAACATAAAACCCTTATATCGAGTTCCAATTTCATTGAAAGTGATCTATTCTGGTTTAAAATAAATAAAATGTTATTAAATTTAAATTAAATAATCATTTAAAAACTTATAATATCATATATTATCCCTTTAGAACATTTCAATACCAAATTATCAATAATTACTTATTAAATTTTTTATTTCTAGGTGTTAACTATTTGATTTTTTTCATAAGAATTTCAATTATATAGTTTCGATCCATGTACTTTGATCGTGGTTACATCATATAATGGTTTTTAATAATGATATAAATATAATATATATTAATTATATATAAATTTATATCTATTCATAAAAGTTACAGATAGAAACAAAAATTACATAGTTCATGGAGATGGTACACCAAATATACCCATGAACATTGTTTTCTATTTCTGAAAGATGGAATGAAAGAAAGTTCAAAAATAATTAACATATATGGAATAATTATTACATAACATATCTCATATATATTCATGAAATCCATCCTTATTACCATCCATTGAAATAAAAAAGGAATATCATCACATCGTGGAGGTGGTAGTCCACACACACGTAGGAGCGACATTATCATTTTCCAACGGATTGGAAGGTAAGAAGGTAGATATTATTTTACCATTAAAAGTTAATAATTTTTACATAAATATCATATATAATCAATTAACCCATAATAATACCCATCTATAAAATATGGTGATGAAAAATGAATTATAGCTCAATTTGGAGATGTCAAGTTGTATGCACGCACGAACGATACTTTCACTTACCATTTGATGGGAAAGGTGGTGTATAATGGTGGTTACATATTCATAATAAAATTTATTATATTTAGGATAATTAATTAATTTATTTCTGAAAAATACCACAAATTTATAGGATGTAAAAATTATAAGTAAAAATGAAAGTGATTGGTTAAGGTGATTACCTCTTGTTTTAAAGAACACCTTTAGATATCTTCTTAAGGGTTATAGGGTTGTTATTTTGGGAAAACAAAAACCTATGGAATGTCTCTATGTATATTTAGAATATAATTTGATAGGGTTTTGTTATGATATAAGGCTCAATGTTGTGTAAATAATAGAAAGGAAGGACACCATTTGATAAATAATGGGAGGGGAATCTTAGAATATATTAAAAGATTAAAATATTTAAAAATTACTATATAGAAAAATTATTCCCAATGGAAAGATATTTTAAGAAAATTTAGGGTTTAAATTTAAATAAAATAAAATACAATTTTTATATATTTAAGTGTAGTTTTAAACCTTATCATTTTTAACCCCTTATTTAACTTAATTAAACCTTAACCATGATAACATATTTTTCACATGTAAAGGGTTATAATTTTCCGTATAAGGTGAAAATTGGATAATAAATGGAAAAGGGTTGAAATTTTAGAGAATAAATTATCAATTTTGTCTTATTTAATGATTTTTAAATAATATAATAAAATAATATTTTAATAAAATATCATTAACATCATTTTTGACACTATTCGTTTAATTTGACAAAAAAGAAACTAAGAAAAATAAGGAATTACAATATAATCATTTAAAAAAACAATAATATGTTATATTAATCTATACATTTCATGGAACATAATAAATTACTCAAATTATATTACTTTTAAAATTTATAAATTCATTTTACTATTATTCTATTAATTGACTAAATACTGTGTTGGCATTGCGTAAGAATTTAAAGTAATTATATAATTAACAAAAATTAGAAATAAATTACAATCATGAAAATAATTTAATTATTCTAAAAATAACAATTAATATTCATTAATAGCTTTTATCATCCTGATAAGAATATATAATATATTTTTAAATGTTAGAGAGCGGCCTTTTGTAGTTTTATTTAAAATAAATATTATATAGGTAATTTTCATTTACAGGTTCCCCATAACAATTAAATTTAAATCATAAGATGATAAGTGTCCAATGAATTTAATCAATTATGAATTAATATTGAAAATGGTTTCCTTAACATTTAGTTTTGACCCAGGTTAACCTAATTTACCCTTTATTGACATGATAAATTCTACAATAGTAACAATTCATAACACATAAAAATAAAAGGGGCATATTTATCAAATTTGATACTCATAATTAAAAACATGGAATCTATTTTTCATAATTAAATATCTATAAGTGGTAGAAATTTATTTTAATATAATTGCGCATAATGAAACGAATACCCTTTTTAAAAAAAGACAGTTTTTAGCAAAAAACTAGAATGATTCAAATCCCATGACTAGAAAAAATATTAGATGAATGTAAACAAATTTAATTGAAATTATAATATATAAATTTAATTTAAATCATTCACCGATATTTATTAAATTAATTTATTAAGATAAAATCTTATTGTGTGTATAGAAACAGTTTTTCATAAAAACACATCCCTTATTCAAATTTTTTTTCATTTATAAATAATTGATATCCAAATGAATTAATTTTATACAAATATGAACCAGATGATTTTCATAATTTATCTAGTCTTATTCATTCCATACAATCCAATTACTATATGATAACTTACATATTATACAATAATAATATTTTAATAATATATCACGTATCATTTTAACTCGGTGTTAAGTGTAATTAAATATATAAAAGAAATCAATTTATTATAGAGAGTGTTACAGTATAACCCAATTAAAAATAATTTTACCTTCAAATTACATCAATATAATGAAAAAATGAGGATATATATGTTTCATTATATCCTTGGGTTCCCTAGTAGCCTCTTCGAATTTCTGATTCTTCCAGAGAACATTAACCAGGAGAGCAGTCTTTTTCTGTTTCACATTATCTCAATAACCTAGGATCTCTATTCCTTTTATTAATAATAAATATCAATATCTAGTGGTTGAACATCTAATTTCATTATATATGATGGATTAGGTATGTACTTTCTCAAGATAGATACATGGATCACATCATTATATGTGACACGTAATAATCTACCATCCCTAATAGATCAAGAAAATAAAATGGGACAACATATCTAGGGATTGGATTTCCTTTCTTTCCAAATATCATAACCTTATTCCATGGATAAATTCATAAAAATATCTTCTAACCAATATTAATTTCCATATTTCACTGATTATTTTTAGTATAACATTTCTGATCAATCTGAGATTC
Source organism: Viscum album (assembly GCA_963277665.1). Classification (NCBI taxonomy): domain Eukaryota; kingdom Viridiplantae; phylum Streptophyta; class Magnoliopsida; order Santalales; family Viscaceae; genus Viscum; species Viscum album. Next base: position 590,503,033 of record OY728142.1, on the reverse strand, counting down.
CTTGATATGATGATGAATTGATCTGAATTTTCCTACCATTTCCTATGGAAGATCAAGTCCGAATTGATTTATTTATGCAATATAATTCTAGAACATTGGAGTTATAAACATATTTCTATCTAGGTCCATAAAATAATCTGTTTGAATTCTCGAGTGAAAGATATTGTTATAAGAGAATTAGAGAAGGGGAAGTAATTGATCCTAAACACATTTGAAATCCATTGAACAAGATCTAAAAATATAATCTAGTGTTTTATTAGATCTCTTACACTAAACATATATCTGCGGATGACACATAATATTGAAGCTTAACTGTGTGTCTAGATCATATTGAATAACTCACCATAACTTTGAGGTAAACCTTAGATCCCAATAAGATATAATAGAATGTGATTCTCCTAGAAAACTTACCACTTTCTTAATATAAATTATAGAAATATAATAAAGTGATAAATCTCTATAATAGTAATGAAGTGTTCTGAATTCATAAGGTTATCTAATACTATCAAAATAGAATGATGGAATTTAGAATTTTTGGTGAGTTGGATGACAAAATACATGGTGATATTTTACCATTTCCGTTCTGGTATAGGTAATGGATGTGACATCCCATTAGACATTTTTATCTTATATTTAAATTTCTGACATACCAAGAACTTAGATACATAATCTAAAACATATATCTTCATGTTTACCCACTTTAAATTAACATTAAATCTCTATGTTTCTTCGTACTTCTCTTATGAGGATAGAATGTTTAATTTTGAGCTTGACCCAATCGCTCCTCCAAATATGGTATGTATGGAACTCAAACAAAATTCAATAAACTTATCATTCCATCATAATCAAGGTTAAACTGAGGAAAATTCCTTACCTTATTTTTTAGTTCTACATCTTCCTTCTACATCTCTATAATAATTGCATGGATAGATGGTTAAACACTCATTTAAGAAAAATTAGATTCATCCCCCTCTTTTAAGATTTATAGATCCATCCTTTGAAAACATAGAAATATTGGACCTTTTGTGATCCTCATAAAGAAGAAGATAGCATGATTCTTTCAAATCAAACCATTATCCACCTTGTTCTCTTTCCCATAGTGGTGTTGTATTGAGAAATCTTAATCTTTAATCAATTTCAACCATCTTCTCTAGCAGATATTCAACCCTTTTTTGGTAAATATATACATTAAAATTTTATGATCAGTATGTATGTCATATATTTCACCATAAAGATAATGCCTCCATTTCATTAAAGTAATAATTACCACAACTAACTCAAAATCACGAGTTGGGAATTTTTTCTCATGAACCTTCAATTATCATGAGACATAGGCCATAAACATATCATTATGCATGATAATTCATCTCATTCCATTTTTTGATGCATCACTATAGATTAAAAACTCATCTTCACTACATGGTAAAGTAACAATTGGTGTGATAACAAAACCTATTGTTATTTCCAAGATATTTTTCATCAAATTCATCTTTCCAATTGAACTTTCATAATTTCCAAGTTAACATGGTTAGTGGATTAGATAGTTGTGATAAATTCCTCAGAAATCATCACTAATATCAATATAATACAAGAAAATGATTATTTTCTGTCAAAGTGGTTGGACTAGGCTAATGTTCAATAACTTCTACCTTTTATTAATCCACCGGTATACACTTACATGAGTTTATATGACCAAAAAATGAATCTTTTTGTAGCCAAAACACACAATTTGTAACTTTTAATAAAATTTATATTTCCTTAGGGTCTTCAGAACAACCCTTAAGCAATCTTCGTGCTATTAATTACTCTTTGAATATATAATAATATCATCTATAATGGATTCCACAAACTGATCAAGGTAATCTCTAAAGACTCTATTCATTAAATCCATTAAGATAAAATGGGAATTAGTAAAAATAAATGGATTCATTATATATTCATAGTGTCCATACCTTGTATAGAATGAATTATTTTTTATATTTTCCCTTTTGACCCTCAATTGATGATATCCAATACAATGATAAATCTTGGAAAAGTATTGAGCTTTGTGGATTTGATCAATCATGTCTTTAATAAAAGTTAGTGGATACATATTCTTGATTGTTATATTTTTATGTTCTTGATAATAAATAAAGAGTATCATTGATCCATTTTTATTCTTCAAAAAAGAAATGGTTCACCCTAAGTTGGTGCACCTGGCTGAATAAATCTCTTATCAATATTCTCCAGGAGTTTCTTTTTAATTTCTATAACTCAATCAGGCCTATTCTGTATGGAGTCTTAGAAATATTTTTAGTCCCTATTATGAATTATATTGATAAATAAACCTCATGATTCAATGGAATACTCAAAAACTCTTTTGGAATGAACTAAACAAACTCCCTCAAAAGAGGCATGTCTTTGATGTTGAGATTCTCTCTAATCATCTGAGATAAACACCCCTTTTTAATGGGATTCAAGACCCATAAAATGGGTGAAATATCTATTGGAAGGTCAAATTTATTATCTCACATATAAATGATAATTGGTTGTCTTTGAATATTTAATTTTACTTCCCTTCTTAAGATGTTATATAAGATTTATATAAAGAAATCCAATCCATGGATAATATTACATTAAATTTAACTAGGGGGATAATAATAAGATTTACAGGAATAAAATTACAAAAAACCATAGAAAAATTAAATAATTGAGATTCGATCATTATACCATTAATATTTATAATTACTTATTCAAAATATAATCATTGATGTGGTATTGTGTTACCCTTAATAAATTCTTCAGATATAAAAGAGTGGTATATCCAAAATCAAACAGGACATTAGCAGTTCTAGAGTGGATGGTAGTTATACCTTTCACCACTTCACTATAAAAATAAAAATATTGATCATAAGACATTTCCTATTGTACCTAGGAGTAAGAGGTTGATGACTCTATTCATTATCAGTAACCTTTGAGTTTGATCATTGGATATCATAATTCCAATAATTTTTTCATTTAAAATATATGAGTGTTGGGGGTGAATTCTATGGAGATTTTCCTCTATCATTGACTAAAGTATTCCCATTACTACATTATTTTAATTCCTGATGAACTTACTCTACTCACATAAAACATTTACCAGTCTCGATAAGAAAAATTCCACCATGTTTCCTTCCACACTATAATCATAAAGAAAATATTATATTCTTCTCCCCATGATTTTTTGAATTTCCTTTGAATTCCATATTTATTTTCTTATAAAAAATGATATATATAGGTAAATCTAGTATCCATTTCCTCATTGATAGAACATAAATTTATTTATTCATAGTTACTGAAGTTTCTTATGGCTAACTCCCTTTAAGGAATTGGTTTTATGCCAATGAATACTTGATTAACCTTACCTTCAGGTTGGACGATAATACAAAATGTGTACCTCAAATGTATCATAATATTTTTCTCATAAGTACTAAAAAATTCATCATCCTTCTACTTTTTATTAGGAAATTATTTCTCTATTTTAATATAAATAAAATGATTAAATTAATAATTGATATATAATCTCATAAACTCATCTCACTCCATGGGTTCAATTTCTTCGTTTTTCCTCGTGTTCATGATAATATTACACCATTGATCTTATTCTTAATCCAAATTATAAATAACAAAAATAAAATTTTCATGCTTTGAGTATAAAAGATAAAAATATATTTTTTATGACCGATCTATTTATCAGAAATTAGTAGACTAGAATACCCACTTAAAGAAGGTGGGTGTTTCCATATGAAGTACTGAACAAAATATTGTTACCTCCTTTTCTAATTTGGAATCTCTATATGATTCATAACTTGAGAAAGTTGTGTAAACAAAATAATGAGAAATTTCATTCCATTTCCCATAATATTAGGTTTCTCAATAGGGTAATAATTTCATTTCCCATCATATTCAACCTTAACATGATTACTTATGGTTATAGGCATTGAAAAAAAACTATTTTCTACAACAATAATCATAGTGGGAAACCACATAATCATTCAAAATCATTTATTGGATATATAAATAAGGAAACTTTATTTATTCTTATACACTATAGTTTTAAACTATGTCATCCATGATTGTCATCTATTAAAATCCTTTATGATGGTTCATAATGTAAATATGAATTACCCCAATCATATCCCTCGTGAGTGTCAAAACATGTGTGTAGTGTGGGAACACTCATCGTGAACCTAAATGATGGCCATGATATACTCAAATAATTCTTTTTTGAGTTATTCCACTAGATTAATCTAAAGAAAAACCATATCAACTTATAGTATCTTAAAAAAGGATGTTTTTCCCGGAAAACCATAATACTTTCTTTACCATAACATTGGATGTTATCTTATAAATATAATTACACGAAAAGTTCTTAATAAATATTTCTCATCCAAGATTCGAAAAATAACTAAACCTTACCTTTGATACCATATAAAATTACTATACTTTTGATACATAAATATCACAGCTTATGGGAATAATATTCAATACATAACATAATTAACCACACTAAAATCATACTGGTCTCGTAACATTGGACACTTAGATACACAATGACTTGGTTCATAAGATAACTATATTAATGAGAACCCTTCATTGAAATATCATACTTAATAAATTTATTCATAACATAGGGAATGGAAACATAAGAAATAGTGATCTCAGTTTCTTAGTAATTGTAAACAAGGGTGATGTCTATGATCATTTAAACAAAACATGAGAATAAGGGTATGATAATATGGGAATAATATTTTAAAACCATACCCTACATATCATATATTATAATATTGTGTCATGGAATAAATATTGGTAGTTCATAAGACATTAGACACAAAGGAGTCAATGAATATGAGAAATAGGATCATATAATTAGCATAAGACATAAGTTTGTGGCATGCACATAGGAACTGAAAATCAATTCCTTATTGGTAAAGGATTACCTGAAAGACTATCATAGTGAATTAGTTTCACTCCACAAACTATCATAGTAGTCACGGATAACTCCCAATACAATAATAGTGGACATATTCCATTATTAAACTAGGTTTAATCCCAAATATAGTCCTATTTATCTCATGTGATATCCATCTTTAACCAATAACATAGAGGGATATATAATTCCGAGTCCACATATGACATAATCAAAACCATACTTATTGGTTCTACAAGTTCATAAAACATTCATCATATTATAACCCATGAAAAAGAAATGGGTTTTATAAACATAACATAACCAATGTAAATTAAACATGTTTCATAAAAAATTAATCATTTCATCATAGCACAACCATGAAAAAATAGTTTTCATAAAAATGATCCATAAAAATAAAGAATAAGGATGGTATCATTATAACATACACCCATTAAATCGTAATTAACATAAAATTATGTCATCTTAGAGGAAATATTATTTTAAAATATCACTCGGAACATTTCTTGGGGAAAAATACCCTTTTCACTTTAAAATAACTTATTAAAAATATATAAATATATCCCAAATATCGTGGAATAAATTTTATTTGAAATTAAAATTTAGAAATTCTAAAGGAATATTCAATTCCTAGAGTAGTCATGATGAAGGGATGTTATATTATTTCTATACAAGTTAAAATAAAACATTTGTCTCACACTTTTATAAAAAATGTCAACAAACACCACAATTAAAAAATTACCAGAAGGATCATTTTAAAATATTTTTTAAAAGGTAAATCATGTGTAAAAATGACTTTAAATAATCATAGGTTAATATTAAAAACTCTTGAAAAAAAATTTAGAGAACATATAAATGGTATAAATTTTATTTTTTAGTGAAGGGAGAAATAGAGCCAGTTTTTCTTATAAACATTATTTCGTTCTCTTGAATTCATAATGACAGATAAATGAAATGAAAAATGTAATCTCAAAAAATAAAAAGAGGGAATGAAAATTTATTATCTTATTTATAGGTATATCAGGATATTTAATAATCTAAAACTAATCATAAAATATCCTGATAAACAATGTGATTGTAACACAAAACCCGTACCTTGAGTTCCACTATCTTTTAATTTTATCTATCCTTCGGTATAATAAATTTAAAATTATTAAAATTATAAAAAATAATCATGTTCATACCTATAAAATAATATATTATCCCTTTACAATATTTCAATAACCATTTATTAATAACTCTTTTTTAAAATCATCGTTTCTGGGTGTTAATTGTTCTATTTTTTCATAAGAATTTCATTTTAGTAGTTCTGATACTTATAAATTGATCATGGTTCAAAAATAAAATGATTTTAATCATGATATAGAAATCATATATTTTCATTATATATAAATTCATATCCATTCATACAATTTATAGATAGAAAATGGAAATAGATCATTCATAGATACGACAAACCTTACCTATGCATGATTATTATTTTCACTTTTTGATGGTTGGGAAAATGCTAAATGATAATTAAAATTTTTAGAATAATTATTATATGATATAAATCAGATATATTAATCAAATCCATCATCCATGTAAATCAAAAATGAAAAATGAATCACATTGCTTTGTGGAGGTGGTAGTTCACACTTACACACGAGTGATGTTATAATTTTCCAACGGATTAGAAGGTAAGAATATAGATAGGATATTATAATTCCATATTCATAATAATATCATAAATATAAAATATAAATATTAAAACAAACATAATTTCTATCCATAAAATATGGTGATTAAAAATGAATTGTATCACTATGTGGAGACGATAAGTTGTACGTATGCAAGAATGATACTTTCCCGACCCATTTGATAAGAAATAAAGAGGATAATGGTGGTTTCATAACCATAATAACATTTAATTATATTTATAATAAAAATTATTTATTTTATGATAAATTAAATTTATTTTTAGAAGGTAAAAAAAAGTAAAAATGAAGTGATTGGTTAAGGCGATTACCTATTTATTAAAAGAACTTATTTAGATATCCTCTTACAGATTATAGGGCTACTATTTTTAGAAGAAAAAAACCTCCAGAATTTATATAAGGATGTTTATAAGATAATTATATATTTTTTTTGTTGATATAGAAGGATAAAATTGTCATAATTAAGAGAATGGATGGGTTCACTTTCAAATGTTAAAGGAGCGGCACTCTTGGAATTTATTACGTGATTAAAATATAAAAATAAATAATTCTCTTGAAATATGGTTCCAAATGGACATATATTATAATATAGTGTTGTATGTGGTTTAGATAAAATCAAAAAATAAATTTTTGATATATTTAAGTGGTGTTTTAAATCTAATCTTTTGGTTTAACCCCTTAGTTATCCCAGTTTATCCTTGATCGTGGTAAGAAAATTTTCTCTCTTAAAAGGTTATAATTTTTATTATAAGGTGAACATTGGATAATAAATGTCTAGGGGATGAAATTTTCAACAAATAATTTTCCACCTTTTTCTCTTTCAATATTTATATGATTTTTAAATAATTTAATAAAATATTATTTTCATAAATACCATTATTGTCCTTTTTGATACTATTCATTTAATTTAACACTAAGGACTCCAATATATAGAAGAAATTATAATATAATCCTTTATAAAAACAATAATATGTTATATTAATCTGAATTATTTTTATAAAACTATAAATCTCTCAAATTATGTTACCTTTAACATTTTTAAAATAATTTCTTTTATTTTTCTACTAATTGAAGAAATACTGTGTCAACATGGTTTAAGAATTTAAGATATTTATAAAATTAATTATGATTATAAATAAGATTTCATTGTAAAAAAAATTTTATTATGATAAAAATAACCATTAATTTTAATTAAAAACATTCTTTTGTCCCTATGTGAACACATAAGTGATATTTTAATGTAGGAGAGTTCCATTTTGAATTTTTATTTTCTTTAATTGTTATAGAGATCATTTTGAGGAAAAAGTTTCCATTAAATTATTAAATTTAGAGACTAAGTTGATGAGACTTAAATTGAATTTATCAAATAATAATTAATAAGAAAATATATGACCAAATAATTTTTTTTATCCTAGGTTAACCCAATTTACCCTTTACTGAGGTGATGCATTTTACCACGATTAGTATTCTTAATGACTAAAAATAAATGTGGATTATTTACCAAATTTGGAAATCATGATTCCAAATAAGAATTAAATTATTAAGAATTAAATTTCTATAAGTTTTATAAATTTATTTTAAAATAATTATTTAAAACATGATAAAAACTATTTTTTTAGAAAAATACATTTTTAAGCATAACACTGAAGTAATTCTCATTCCATGTTGTGAAAAATATTATGTAATGACCCCTATTCTCTCAAAGTTAAAAATCATTTTTTTTAATTTTAATTCATTTAAATGACCCTAAAAATTATTCATAATCAATTCAAGGTGGTCTTGAGTGTGTCTAATGATTATTTGGAGCCTATGGCCCCAAAATGCAGAGAAATGACTGGGCCACATGGTTAGAAGAAGCCGTGTAACCCAAACAACCTATTTTCTCTTAAACCATGAGGTTTTAGATACTGTATAACTATGTATTACATAGTTCTTCTTCAACCATGAAACCCCAGGAGCATGACCATGTCGTACTGTAGAATTTTGGGACAGAGTTGTAACACCCTGATATTTTTGTGATTTTTTTGAATTACTTTATTATTGTGATATTTTTCACTTCACACAACACTGAATATAAATTTTCACTAATTCAAAGATTCCTTTCACACTAACCAACTTTTCTTACGTTACACATAACACTGAGTTGGCGTACAATACATGCAACACTGAGTTGGCGTATGATACATGAAACACTGTGTTTCTACCAAACATCTCTTATTATTATTATTATTATTATCTATATGATATAATTATATCCCAAAAACTAAAAATAATTATATAAATATTAATAACTACATTTCAAATATTGATAATAAAATATATGATTCTTGGTAAAGTCGTTCTTTGTTTAAATTTTTTTTTCTCGAATGAACTGCTTTTAATGCCATTTTATAACAGATAATTTTAAAAAATCATAGAAAATTATTTTTTTAAAATAAAATTATTTTTTATATTTTTAATATCAAAATTATATTAGGGTAAATTTTAGGTATTTTTCTAAAAACATTCTATTTTTGATGAATAGTGAAAATCATTACATTATTATTAAAAATGAATTTTTCATTTAAATAATTTTTTTAGTTTCAATTGATTTTAAATTCAAAATAGATAAATAATACATATATTAACACTATTTAATTCAGTTTAATCCTTTTTCTTATATAATTGAATTACAAATAAAAATTCATTGATATTTTTTAACTTCTTTTTACCTACCATCTTGCCATATTAGCGGATTAGCATTACACATAATTTTATCATTTCTGTTAATTGAATATTAAAAAATGGACATATATGGTTGTAATTTGTATGAAAAACGTGATCTAATAAAATCAAAATAATTTTTGGTGAATATTTACTTTTAAATTTTATTTACCAAAGTTAAAGGTAAATAGGGTAATTAATGGTAAAAATAGAATTATAATAATATAAAATTACACTAACACTTGTTCTAATTTCATTGGAAATGTTTTCTTGACCCAAATAAACCTTAGATCAAAAATAAGATCCTATTTAATCCAATTTTGTTATATTAAAAAATTTATTATATATTATTTAGAGAGTTAAAAGTGTTATATTTAAATTCTAATAACTAAACAATTTTTTTAATATAGGGATATACAAAAGATAAATTCTACTATAGTTATTCATTTTAAAGTTAAGGAATTTATATTAATCATGATAATTTATTTTTAATTTCTATAGAATAAATAACTTAACTAATTCCCTGTACTATAATGATGTTGTAATTATTTAATTAATTGAGATATCAAAACAATGATATTAATTTTTTTTAAAATAACAATAATTTGACTTAATAAATGATATACAATAATTTTATAGATACATTTTACATGTTTTTGACATGTAGGAGGTATTTATTCGAAGTTATCTTGTTATTTTGATATTTTTAAAAATGAAAATGTTGAATAGTATCTAAATTTATATAAATGATAGTTTACAATAAATAATATTTTATTAAATTTTATGAAATTCATAAAAATATATGGTTCATCCGACTAAATATTTTAGTGTTAAATATCTCATAAATTATCCAATTTGGGTTCTTTTGTAATTTTATTGTAACTTTAATAAACCTATAGTGTAAAAATACAAGTGGTCACAGAAAGAGTAAAATTTTATAACTAAAGGTTAAACACAAAAGACAAGATTAATTATATGATCTAAAGATGCCTAAAATTATTTTTTTGAGATTATTGTGACCCATAATCATCTAAAAGTATTATTAACTCAATTTGGAGCAACTTTAAATCTCAAATCAATTTATAACAAATTAATTGTTTTTGGGTTTCCTAAAGTGCCCCTCCTCCACCTAATAAATGGGATTCTATCCTTCTCTTTAATTAATACCTCAAAAGCCATTTGGATCGGTGAAACCCCACCCATTTCCTCTTCCAAATTCACTAAATACATCCTAGACTCCATACAATGGGAATAAATTAATATTGATGTGCCTTTTTGTACAAATCAAAGGGTGATATCAGAAAATGAGGAAATTGTTTTATCACCTCATTTAATGTTCTTTTCTTATTATAATTTCTCTTTCTATGTTATTTACATAAAAAATTAATAAATCCAGAAACTACTATATTATGATATTTTTTTTATGATTATGGTAATACCATATTCCTCATTTTACTCATCCAACAAAAAACAATATCACCATGCGTGCGTATGTATGACTACCGGCTCCACACCATGGTGTAAATTGTTTTTTTGTATACTTTATTTTATGTGTATGATGACAAACATAAAGGTTGTAAATAATAAATATGAAATAATAAATTTTTTTGTATAATTCATATTCCATCTAATTCCCCACCCTTTACCAATATGTAATGATATCATTACTCTTGTGTCTGTATGACTTACCACCTCCAAAACAAGATGGGATTCATCTTCCACATTCACCATTTAAGTATAATTATAATATATATATTATTAATAAGTATGAAATATATGATATAATAATTATAATAAAATAATATATATATATATATATACATATATTTCAGTCACTTATTTGCGAAAAATACGATAAGAAAACGGAAATAACGTTCATGTGTACGCACGACCTACTGTCTCCCCAAACAGTGTATTCATGTTCGTATATATCTCTATGATATATATTTATATTCAGAATATATATGATATTTAAATCATATTATACATTCTGGAATTATGTAAACTATGATCTAAGTAGCACGACCAAGAATAACAAGTCAAAACACATACGATAAAAACATGATTATTAACCAAAATGTTACACTAAATTGGAAATTATTAATAAATGGGCAATATAAATCAATAAATGAATAATATATGATATCATAAATATTATTATTATTCTAGTATAAGTTAATAATATGTTTAAAACCAATATACAGTATTTTCGAACATATTCAAAGAGTATCAGAATTATGGTAAGCGAATTCCATCTCACTTTTAATTTTTGGGAGATATAAGCCATGTTCACCACCAATTTCTTATGTGTGGTGTTTTTAATCCTCCTATTATATTTTTTATCATTAATATTTTTATCTTTAGGTTATATAAAGTTTCATTTTATGATTTTGGGCTTATTATATAAATTTTCAAAGTGGAATGGGACGCTTTGAATGTTTAATGAATTATTCCTTCCTCAATTTCAAAATTCTTGGTGTTATCATACATATTTATTTATATGGATATAAAATATTATAAAGAATATTTTAAGAATATTTTTAAATTCATTCAAATGTTTTCAAATGGAATATTTTTATGATTTTATGTAAGGGATTGTTGTCTCACCTTTATTTCTGTGAGACACCTCCTTCAAACACTACTTGTTTCTTCTACGTGGGTTATATACTACCCCTGAATGTCTTTTATGAGTATTATACAAAATATTATGATATTTAAAAGATCATATGATTTTCTTTTTTACATTGTGAATATAAGTCTATTGATCATAATGTGATGAGTATTGATTTCATAATCACTCTCATAATTGGGATTATTTCTTTTTAAGTCTCTATTGGGTAATATTTATCATCCATGTCCATGTTTTCCAAATATTTATTAATAATTTTTTTATATTATCCTATGAATGTTTAAAGTAGGTTTTACCCATTTTTGACTTTTTACTGTATGGCTTGAAAGGAATCTTTCTTTCATATTCCAAAAGATGTACTTTTTTAGTTTTCTGGTAAAAGTACAAGAAGAATGTTTTATAACTTATATGGTATGAACAAATTTTAATGATTTCATGACCCCTTATTACCTTAAATCATACCCAGTAATCATACAAGGTTATTTTCAAAAAATTGTTTTCTTTAAAATTTGTGCGGTATTTTAAGAAAGGAAAACTATTTCAAAAAAGAAAGGATATTTTCTTTAAGAACTATTTTAAATTATTTTCATGATTACATAATATTTTTTCAATATGTTTTAAATGAAAAGGTGTTTGAAAATATTTTATGTTTTAAAAAAGGTATTTTAGTAAAATTCATGTTCCAAGTGATATTTCAAAATCCTTCCCCGCCAATGAAGTCATAATTTGTTATAGTTCTAGACTACCATTCATATTCTTTATTTGAATGGTTTATGTTTTCATGGAATGATGTTTAATAAAACCACTTCTTTTCATGATTTATGATTTTTAGGAAATGATTATTAAACCTATATATTTTATATAGGATATGTTATGATTACAGGTTTATGATTCCCATTTTATTAAAAAGATTTATGATATGATTGTTTATGATCTTGTGGAACATATATGTATGATTTCCTAAAGAGATATGTGGGAAAAGTATTTCCCTTCCAATGCATTGGGTAAAGAATTAGATCTCATGAGATAAACTAAGATGGTATTGGGAGTGAACCATGACTACTAATATGGTATAAGGAGTGAAATCATGCTAATATGATGGTCATAAGAGTGTACCATGACTGCTAAGATGGTATGAGGAGTGAAATCATGCTACTAAAACTTCCATGGGAGTGAACCATGAAAACTAAGATGGTATGGGGTGTTCACCCATACTACTAAGATGACCTAAAAATTGATGCCTTGGCTACTATGGAAATCAGTATATACTTCTGTGTCTGTCACAATTCCATGTATTATTCCTTTGATATGATTTCTTGGATTATGATATTTATTTAATTATGAATTATGTCCTATGAACAACCAATCCTTATTAAATGATTCATTTATATTATCTTTGTTATGAAGGGTATGATCTTATATTTTCATTATCATGTTCTCGTACCATTATGATCATGATTATGCTTACATATCTCCCTCTCTTACTGTTAATAAGAATTTTCATTCACCCCTTTATTATGTTTCCTTTCCCCAGGTTATGAATAAAGTTTTTAGGTAGAGGTACAAAATGTGGTGATATTAATGGGATAATGTAGAAGAAAATTCACTAGGATATAAGATTTTGTTTCCATGTTTCCAATTACACTAAACTATTATAGTCCTTAGGAATGTATTACGGTCATGTAATGAATATTCATGTATAATGATGTAATATCTATGTACGTTAAGCCTGGTTCACTATAGTTGGTATCGTATTATAGGTTTAGTCATCCTTTAGAAACTAATATGAAAAAAAGTTTTTGAGATCCTTAGGTATATTTATAAGGATATGTCTAGGGATGTCTCTAAGGTTAATTCTATGGATGAGTTAAGATTTAAGAAAATGTGTTGGAATTTTGGTAAAGGACAGAGTGATTAGTTTACAAGAAATATGTACCTATCTATATACTACAAGAGCATGTGTATTTAGAAAAGATGTACCTAGGGGTAACAAATATGACAAGATGTTCTGGGCCTGACTCTAGGTAATCTGGTACACAACAACGGGCCTTGCTGGACACATGTTTTGACACTCCCAGGGGATATGCATTGGAAATTCCCAAACTCTTCACAATCCATTATGAATGATCTATATATAGATTGGCTATGAATAAATGATGATGAACCAATGGTGTCATATATTAAAGAAGGTATTATTATTTAGAAATCCCAAAATTAAATCTTTTGATGACTATATGGATTTCTACTATGATAAGTAATGCCTACACTATGATTATTATTTTAGTCAATAGAGGGAACTGAAAGAAACCAGATTAATTATGAATGTGAGGGATGATTTTCTAGTGAGTAGTCAAGTGGTATGATCACTGGAGTGAAATATGTTGTTATCATGACTAATTAGTTTTCAAGGATCATTATTAACAATGTCTACCTTAACCAACTCTCAGACTCACTAAGGAAGAGAAATAATGAAATCGTTGAGAGTTTGAAAAATGGAAACCATGGAGGAAAGAAGATAGGGTTTTCGTTGTGTCAAGAATGTGGAAAAAATCATCTAATTTAATGACATAGAGGAAAAATAATATGTCTTGACTATGGAAAAGAAGGACACAAGGCTAGTGGCTGTAGGGAAAAAATGAAGAGTTTTATTAATAGAATGGATTGTAATATTGGCCTACCTAAGATACTATTAAATGTTAAGTGTTTTATGTGTGATGAAAATGGTCATTATGAAACCCAAATTCCCAAGAGGAAGGTTCCTGAAGAGAATCAGCAAGGTGGTGCAAGTAATGGTTACATTGTGGATAATGACGAGACGAAAAATGAAATGTGAAAGGAAAGTGGTATTATTGTTAATGGATTAAGGATGAAGCAATAAAAGTATTTATTTATTCAGATTCAAAAGTTATGAATGATGAAATATACAATAATTGTTATACTTATTTTTTTCACTTAGTATTTACAATTTTATATTTAATGTTCCCTATCGATTGGTGGAGTGATTTAATGATAAAGTGATATTTTGACTAAGGGAAGGTAACCCTTAATATGTTCTTTATTTTAAGATAATGTTGTATGGATAATAATACGTGGGATATGAATAAGTAAATTGGATTATATTGATTACCTTAGAACTAAATGAGGATTTATTGATAGGCAGTTTATGCTACCACTAATTAATTTTACAACATTTTTGGATTTAAGTAATAGATCTAATACACATTGGAATAAGGAAGAATGCATGTTTTCCAAAATGATTTATGGTAATTCATGTTGTTACCATGTTTCTAGAGAATATATGATGAGGATATTCACACGTTTGGAATGTAAAAAACCCAAGATCTACATTGTGATATACATGGGAATAAATGTTAATATGATTTCGTGACTCTCTTTTTACTATTTTGGTTTTTGTTTCATCCATGAGAAGGATTATAAGGTTAACTCTTCATGAAAAGTTTAAGTTACAATTTAGAGGTAGTATTTGTGCACTGATTTTGTGTTTAAAACCTTGGTTAAAAGGATAATCAATGATTAAACTTTTATCAAAGATGTCCATCTTATATATTATATTAGTGTGGGGTTTTGTAAAAGAAGACATCATGTATGTTTGGTGAAAACCAATCATGTCCGACTAGGCTGAGAGTCTTGAACCCATGACCGAAGGACGAATAGGGTTTCATGCCTACCACTAGCCTACGTGATTTCCTAGTTAATGTATAATAATTTTTTTGAATGAATATTTATGATGAAACTGTAGTGTTACTTTTATTTTATAGATTAATGCATATTGATTTTTTTAGAGACAAGTAGTTAGACTTTTTATTCATTTATGGGCCTCAAGATTCATTACAAGATTATTTTAGTGATTTATTCATCAATGTTAATTTCTAGATATTCATTCCATGAGGTAATGGATGTATTAATTTGTTTTTTGAAAACACACCCCAAGAATGGAATTTTTTTATAGAAATTTATCAAGAATTACTCAATGTTCTGAAAGTGATACAAAAAAATATTATCCTAATATCTTAAATTTTTTGGAACTAATGGCCTTTAAAATCATCACAGATTTATGACTTTGAGGCCCTCAACTTTCCTTTGATAATTCTCTTGATTTTTATTGATGACCTCAATCACTTCGTATAAATAATTATGATTTCCCTCTATGTCCAATCTCTACTCCCAACTAATGTTCTCCTATGTGGAAACCAAGTTATATGTTACTTCAGGTAACCATTATGGTTCTAAATTTTCTTATTTTATGAATTTTATAGTACCCCTTTTTACGATATGGGTTTCTATGAATGAAACTTTCTAGTATTAAGATTTTGATGACCCATAAAAATTTCAGGGGGAAAATTCATTTTAAACGAGATAGAATGTAACACAATGAGATTTTGGTGATTTTTTTGAATTAATTTAATATTTCGATATTTTTACATTAAAAAACATTTAAAACAACTTTTCACTAATTCAAATATTGATTAAAACTAAACCTACTTTTTTTATGTTACATGTAACACCGAGTTGGTGTACGATGCATACAACACTGAGTTAGCAACGATACAAGAAACATTGTGTTTCAACAAAATATATCTTTTTTCTTATTATTTTCTAAATGAGATAATTATAACCTATCTATTAAACATAGTTATATGAATTTTAATAACTAATTTTAAAATATTTATAATAAAAGATAATATTCTTGGTAAAGTCCTTTTTTGTTTAAAAATACCCTTTTCTTGTATAAACTACTTTTAATGACCTTTAAATAAATAAAATTTTAGAAAATCATGGAAATTTATTTTGGTAAAATATAATTCATTTTTGAATTTGGAATATTAAAATTATATTAGGGTCAATTTTTTGCTACTTTTCTGAAAATTTTAAATTTTTTGATGAATAGTGAAAAACACTACATTATTGTTAAAAAACTGATTTTTTTATTTGAATAATTATTTTACTTAAAATTTATTTTGATGTCACAATAGATAAATAATACATATATTAACTCAATTTAGGTCATTATATTAATTTTATATACAATATAATTAGATATAAAAATTCATCGAACTTTTTTTAACTTCATTTTACAGGACTTCTTGCCCCATTTGTGGATTAGCATTAAACACAATTTTACCACTTATGTAAATTGGATTTTAACAAATGGGAATACATGGTTTTAACTAGTATGAACAATGTGTTTTAATAAGAGAAAGATAATTTTTGGTTAATAGTAACCTTAAAAGTTTATTTACCATGGTTAAAGGTAAATATGGTAAATAAAGGTTAAAATAATATTATAATAATATAAAATTACCCTAACACTTTTCCTAATTTAATTTGATATGTGTTTATAGACCGAAATAAACCTTAGTTAAAAATATGATCATATTTATGCCACTTTTTAAGACAAATACATTTATTATATTTTATTTAATGAAGAGTTAAAAGAGCCTTCTTTAAAATTTTATAAATAAATAATTTTATATAAAAGGGTTATATATAAATAAATTTGACTGTAATTATTCATTTAAAAGGTAATAAATTTATCTTCCCCATGATAATTTATTTTTAAATTTTATATAATAAATAGCCAAATTAAAACCTTTTACAATAATTGTGTATTAATTGTTTAATTAATTGAAATATCAAAATAAATGATATTAAAAATATTAAAATAACTATAATTTTACTTAATCAATGAAATACTTGAATATTATGGATAACTTAGACATTTTAGTGACATATTATAAGTATTTCTTCAAATTTAATTGTTGGTTTGATATTTTGAAAAATTAAAATATTTAATAGTATCAAAATTGACACAAAGGATACTTTAAAATAAATAACATTTTATTAAATGTTATAAAAATCATAAAAACATATGGTATGTAAAAATAACTTTTATAGTGTAAAATATGTCATAAATTATCCAATTTCAGTTCATTTTTCATTTTTTTAGTAACTATATTAAGCCTATTTTTTAAAAAAACATGTTGTCACGGAAAGAGTTAAATTATTTAACTAAAGGTTAAAGCCAAAATATAAGGCTAATTAAATGACCTAAAGATGTATAAAATTAATTTTTTGAGATAATTTCTACCCATTATCATAAAAAATTCCAAATAAATCACTTTTGATCTATTTCAAATAGAAAATAAATTTTTAACAAATTAATAGTTTTGGGGTTTCCTAAAGTGCCCCTCCCCCTTATAAAAGGGAACCTCTCCTTATCTTTAATTCACACCTCTAGATACCATTTTCTCTGCCATACCATGCCCATTTATTCTCCCAAATTCCCTCACTATATCCAAGAGTCCATACATTGTAAAAAATCCATAATATAATGTCCTTTTGTACAAATCAAAATGCTGAAAAGTTGTAAATTGTATTGTCACCTTTTTTAATGTTATTTTCTTTTTCTACTTCACATTTATATGTAGTTTCCATAAAAAACAATAACTAAATAATATAATATATTCTGAGATTTATTATTATTATGGAAAAAACATATTCCTCCTTTTACTCGTCCTACAAAAAAATACAACCATGCGTGCGTACATAAATCTTACCATCTCCACGTCAGAGTGTAAATTGATTTTCATGTATACTTTATTTCTAGGGGTATGAATATTAATATAAATAATTTAAATAATAAATATTCCATAATATTTTTTTATAATTCGTATTACATTCAATTCCCTACCCTTTACCAATATGGAATGATATCATCGCTCGTGCGTACATATGGCTTACCGTCTCCACGACACGATGAGATTCATCATCAATGTTCACCATTCAAGGATTATTATAAAATATATATTATTAATAAGTATGAAATATATTATATAATAATTATACTGCAATAATATATATATATATATATATTTATATAAAAATATTTCATTCACTTATTTCCATTCAATACGATAAGAAAACAGAAACATCATTCATGTGTACGTATGGTCTACCATCTTCATGAACGGTGTATTCCATTTCATATATCTCTATATTATATATATTTATATTCTGAATATATATGTATATATGATATATAAATCATTATATACATTATGGAAGTTTTTAAATCTTGATCTAAGTAATACGATCAAGAATAACAAGTCAAAACATGTACGATAAAGAAAGCGATTATTACTCAAAATGTTTCTTAAATTTGGAAATTATTAATAAAAGGTTAATATAAATCCATAAAAGAATAATATATGATATCATAAGTTTTATTATTATTATTTTATAAGATATTATTATTTTTAAAACCATTATATAAGAGTTTTGAACACATACAGAGAGTATCAGACTTAAGGTAAGGGAATTCCATATAACTTTTAATGTTCGTGAGATATAAGCCATGTTCACCACCAGTTTATCATGTGTGGTGTATGTACTCCTCATATTATATTTTCTATCAAGAATATGTTTATTTTGGTTGTATTTAAATATTTTTTAGATATCGGGCATATTATTTAAATTTTAAAAGTGGAATGGGATGGTTTGAATGTTTAAAGAATTATTCCTTTCTCTGTTTCCAATTATTGGTATTATCACACATATTTATTTATATATATATAAAGAATTATAAAAACCTTTTATGACTATTTTTTATATCATTAAAATGTTTTCAGAAGTAATATTTTTATGGTTTTATGTAAGGGATGTTTTTCTCACCTTTATTCCGGTGAGACAAATGCCTCACACACTACTTGTTTCTTCTACGTTGTGTATATACTACCCATGAATGTATTTTATGAGTATTATCAAGAATATTGTTTTATTTCAATATTCTTATGATTTTATTTATTTCATGGGGTATAATATTCTCTTGATTATAATGGGATGAGTATTTATTTCACAATCTCTCCCATATTGAGGATTATTCCCTTTGAAGTATCCATTTGGGAATATTTATCATCCATGTCCATGTTTACTAAAAATATATTCACAAAATATTTTTCTTTTAAACTATAAATTTTTAAAGTATTTTTTACCCATTTTTTAATTTTTATTGAAATCTTTTAAAAGGATCTTTTTTTCATATTAAAAACGAAGTAATTTTTGACTTTCCCGGAAAAAGTACAAGAAGAATGTTTTTTTAACATATATGGAATGAAATTTTTTTTACACTATTGATGATGCCTTATTACCTTGAAGATTCCCCTACAATCTTATAAGGTTATTTTCAAATAAAATTTTTTCTTTTAAAATTTCATGTCATTTTAAGAAAAGAAAACTATTTCAAAAAATAATGCATATTTTATTCAAGACTTATTTTATGTGATTTTCATGATTCCATTATATGTTTTCAATATGGTTTCAAAGAAAAGGGTTATGAAAAAATTTTTTGTTCAAAAAAAGTAATTTTAAAGAAAATTCATGTTCCAAGTGTTCTTTCAAAATCCTTCCCCACCTATGTTGACATAATTTGTTATAGTTAAAGAATACCATTCACACTATTTCTCGGAATGGTTTATGTTTTGATATAATGATTCAAAAGAAACCCACTTCTTTTCATGTGTTATGATTTTTATGACATTATTATGAAACCTATATCTTTTCCAGAGGTTATGATATGATTACATATTTATTATTCCCATTTTATTTCATGAGTTATGATATGATTTTTATGATATTTTGGAACATATATGTATGATTTCATTATGAGATTGGTGGGACCTATATCTCCCTCCGATGAATTGGGTAAATAATTATATCCCATGATATAACCTAATACAATATTGGGAGTGAACCTTGACAACTAAGATGGACATGGGACTGAACCATGACTACTTAGATGGCATGAGGAGTGAACTCATGCTAATAAGATGGACATGGGAGTGAACCATGATTATTAAGATTGTACGAGGAGTGAACTCATGATAATAAGATGTCCATGGGAGTAAACCATGAAAACTAAGATGGTATAGAGAGTGAACCCATACTATTAATATGGTATGGGTAGTGATTCCTTGGATACTTTGGAAATCAATATATGTTTATATGTCTTCCAAACATCCATGAATTATTCCTTTGATATGATTTCATGGATTATTCTCTTTATTTAATTATTAATTTTGTCCTATGAACTACCAATATTTATGCCTTGATTCATGTATATGATCTTTTTTATGCAGGGTATGGTCTTATGTCTTCATGACCATGTTCTCATACCATTATCTGCATGATTATGCTTACATATCTCCCTTTATTACCCTTACTGAACATTTGAGCTCAAACTTTTATTATGTTTCCTTTCCCCAAGTTATGAAGAAATGTTTTAGGTAGATGTTCTAAAGGTGAAGATCTTTATGGTAGAATGTTGAAGATATTTCTCCCGGATAGAAGATTTTGTTTCCACATTTCTAAAGACACTAAGCAATTACGGTCCTCAGGCATGTATCATTGTAACATATTGAATATTCGTATAAAATTATGTAATATCCAGGTATGTTGATCTTAGGTCACTATAAGAGTGATTTTTCACAATTTATGCATATTTAGATAAATAGGGAGCCTAACCATATGATTTCCCCCATCATAAAAGTGAATGGTGCATAGTTGGCACACAGTTTGACCAACCTTGCTACCAAAACATGCACCCCCTAATTTTGAGGTGAAAAGTCCATTTTACCTCACATAAAATTATAATCCTTTTTATTTTTTTCTCATATCTTCCTCTAGTGGACGGACTCCTTCTTCTTCACCTATGAGCTTAAAATCTCTTCCAACTAGGTTTTATGATAAACTTCTGATACAATGCCCAAATCATAATCCATCAGAAGAATCAAATCTATCTTGGTAATCTCTACTTGTCTCTTAACTTCAAGAAATGATTATTTATAGGTCAATCATGATATTTAGGTGCAATCTCATTTCCCCTAATTTTATGGAATTGGATCATTTCTTATATTTCATCCAACCTACTCTGAATCTAAGGCTTATATCAAGTGAGGATTCATCTAAGGCCTTGAGGTAGGCGGTCTTGTGGTTTTACCCATGATTTTTGATGACTCTATATCTATTACATTATTGTGTGTGAAATTTTTTTGAGCCTCCACTTTTTATTGTGTACGTAATATCAAATCAATCCTTTCACCTTGATTCATGCTTATTAATCCTTGACTAGGGATTTAGAGGTGTTTTATCCCATTTATGGACACCCCATTTGTGTTCCATGTGAAACTTCCCCCTGTATATAATTGAATCAAATGACTAGAAAGCCTATTTGGATTTCAAATTTTTCTTTTTAATTAAATTTCCATTATTACATGAATGATTAAATTGAACCAAGAGTACCTCTTAGGTTATTGGATCACCTATAAATGAAATTTAAAAAGTAGGAAATAACCCTTTTTTCCATGTCACCATTTATATGACTTTTAGCCTTATAAATTGAGTTGTCATTAGTAATTAGATTTAATGGTCTTGATTATATAGGATGGATACACATGATGGTTTCCCATCCTTTAATAAAATAAAATATTTTAAATGAAATGGATTGAATGGAATGAATTCTTCTTGATGGGCTATTTTCCTTTCATAAATGAAATGGAATCTCTATAATGATTTGTATAGGGTGGTAAGACCACACCTTCTATTACTCTTATATAAATACTCTTTCAGAATAGTACGGACATGTATATAATGGAACCTGGATAATGAGATGCATGATATGTATTTTCCTATTATATTATGTTATAAATATAAATACATCTTATTATGGATTTGTTATGATGGTAAGGGTTCAGTTGAGAATCACAATATCATGCTCACTTACATCGAGTTTTGAGCATGACATCTCACACCATTGAAACAAGTTGGGAATTGGGATTTACGAGACAAGTCCCTTTCTAGAGTGTTGACATGATGACATAATCTCCTTCTTGAGTGACAATAATGATCACTCCCACTCATTACGATATGTAGGGAATGCACCCTATTTCATGAGCTGATATTCTCATTTAACTGGTTATGGATATCTATGTTTTACCCTAGTCCAACCAACACCTAGTATTCTAGGTATATGGCTACTTATGTACAAACATACTTTGTTCAGCTAGCTGGATGAAATATATAACTATACTACATATATATTTAAAATATATGTAGTGACTTATCAGATATTCCTTTTTATCCATGAGAAGAAGTAGATAGACCTTCCAAGTGTCCTATAAGTACCTAATTGGACTGGATATTTATTTCAAAATTGTTTTCTTATTCTATTTATACATGAAAAATATTTATTTATAAGCACTACTTGGATTAATTCTTGACACCATTGGTGGTGGAATATTGAGATTTTATCTAACACCTTACTCAGGATGCCTTTGGTACTTGAGATGATTATCTCATTACATGTATTGATAAGGGAAAGGGAAGAATTACAATTTGTTTATATTCTTAGTTATAGATGGATCTTAGGATCAGAAAACCTAGAATTCACTTAAGATGATAGTGGAGATGTTTTTTTTTCTTTTCTTAGTTTTGGTATATGAATATCCACTATTCACTTTTTTAAAATAGCATTCCATGAATCCATGTATTTGAAATTTCCTCAATGACTTATGATATTATCATTTAGTTGTTCTGTAAATTATTTTTCCACTTGGTAAATTAATTTACTATTTTATGTTTGTGGTTTTATATGATGAAACACTCATGAGGGTATTTTATCCCCACTGTACCAAATTTACACCCTCTATTCTTATCGGTAACCTCTGGTATATGGGTAGGTGCACTTAAAGCCATGTGACTCACCAGATCATGGTGTGAGATATGTGGACCCTGGGTCTGGACATTTCAAAGTGGTATTAGAGCTTATTTTATTACATTGTCTTACTATTTTGGTTTTATATAGGATAATAGGAATTAAAGGAATTTGGAATTGGCCATGCACCTTGACGTAGAAAACCCATGGACAGGGTAAACCCAAATTACATGGGTTGTGTTTTTTAATTGATTATACCATTTAAATTTGATAAAAATTCACCATTAGGTTACATGCCTAATTTATGATGATAATGATATTGATATTATTGAAATTATGATTTCCTAACTATGGACGGATGAACTGAGGAAAATGCATTACATGCATCATTATAGGCACAATATGACTAATATACCATGAATTTTTACATGTCATGTCTATTGTTATATGTGCATCGCATGTGCATATCATTAGTGACATGAATATTTATTATATTGTCCCAACACATATTATAGGAATTTGAAAATATAATTGATACTTAAAGTACTTTCCTTAACCTAACAATTGTTTCCAGAATAGGTTAATGTAGACACCTTAAGTAGTCAATTCCAGCATGTTGAGTCGTGGACCATTGGTCCCATGGGATGGAATATCTTATGGTGTGGGTTAAGTGGATGACATATTATGGTTCATAAGAAGCATGGAACCTTATATATTGGAAATGAAAATCCATTTAATTAAATAAATTTTAAGTGGATTAAATATTTGAACAACCACAGGTTTAATATGAATGTGACTTCTAATGTGAAATTATCTTTCTTTTATTTAAAATAAGGCCTAGACCCGAACCTAGAAATAATTGTGGGTAGTGGG
Organism: Viscum album; assembly: GCA_963277665.1. Lineage (NCBI taxonomy): Eukaryota > Viridiplantae > Streptophyta > Magnoliopsida > Santalales > Viscaceae > Viscum > Viscum album. The sequence goes on along the minus strand of OY728142.1, from coordinate 590,478,452 downwards.
GTATCTTTTAAAATCTTATGCCCTGGAATGGTCTCTCTCTCATACAAAATTCCAAATCTAGAAGTAGGAATAGGGGAATGATCAGTTATAAAGAATGATTTATTCATATACTTGTTTTCTATCTAAAATATTATCAATTTCTTAAATCTCTTATGAGGAATTAATTTGGAATTATAGGATTATACCTCTATGATATCCTCTAGTTGCATGCCCCAAAGTTGGATATGACCATACTATTGAGGTGGTGCACCCCGATCCACCAATGATTCATCTAGTAGTTCCACCTATTCATCTATTACTAATTATGATATGATCACTCGTTCCCAATTCAGGGAGGGTTTTCATCATATGATGAAAAACATGCATGGTGTCATTCGAACTTCCCTGAGTATGGAAGAGTTGACTCAAGAATTCCATCAGCTACATCATCACACCTTTTCCAGGGGATGGATAACAATACACTAATGAGTTGTGACATGAAGCAACACATTCTATATTCGAGCATATAGAGATGCCTCTAGAGAAGAGGGTCAATCATACAGCATATATGCTACACGATTATTCCAAGAGGTAGTGGGATGTTATCACAAAGGGAAATTGTCAAAGAGACATGGTATGGGAAGATTTACAGAGTACCTTTTATGAAAATTTCATTCCCCAAACATTGAGGGATGATATATCTAGATAATTCATGAAGCTATAGCAGAGATGTATGCCAGTTATGGAATACTCTTCTCATTTAACGTAGCTAAAAAATTTCACTCATACTCTAGAAAGTGATAGTCTCATGACCACCAAGTGATTAAGGGATGGGATAGTATATTTCATCTGGGCATAGGTCAATGTCTTTCAATTTACCACTATCTCTGAAATCATCAACCACACACTTATCGTATAGCATAATTTTAGAGAATCTGACAGTGCGATTTAAGGTTGTTCAGTACCCAGAGCTACTTGTGTTCATTATTCTCAGCGAAAGATATTTTTTGTGGTTTTTCATGGTGGTATAAGTAGTTAGGATCCTGATGATAAAAATTTTACTATCTTTCACTATTTTCGAATTCCAGTATATACTAAACCTCAATGATTGTAGGATCTATTGGAGTGTAGAGGGTATGAAAGGATCTATCATATCCAATATTTCTACAGGACCTTCCCGATAGTTTCTAGTGAGTGAGGATCTACTAATACTCCACAAATATAAGTAGGGATAATATCATAATGAACAGAAGGTAGATTTAATATTACCTTTTGACAAGGAGGAGGTAGCATTCGAGGTGGAGGTAGTCAAACTTAGGATTCTCAGTGCCAATAGAGATGACATTATCAGTGCAGTCCGGAAGTGACTCAGGGTCGCGGTATTGGCCAGTTTCATGTAGTCCAACATATTCTAGAGGATAAGAGTGTCATAACTTATACTCTACAAGGTATTATTCTAGTATCCTCAACTGTAGTTTATATTTAATCAGATAGAGGTGCGTCTCAATCATTTATATATGAGGCAATCATATAAAGTATAGACCTTGAAGTCCATTACTTTTGTGGTGTTATGACCCTAGAATCCTTGTTAGGTATATTCTTAGAGGGTTCAAACCATTTTAAATACTTCCCCTTGAAAATGAAAGATATCTATTTATATGGATTTTATTCATCCTTAACATGATGTGCTTTGATTTAATCATCGGGATGGAAGGGTTAGCTCCTTATCTAGACCATATTGACTGATATCATCAGAGGGTGACATTTACATTGCCAGAGGGTGGTAAGAACGTGCATAAGGGAGAGTGGGATGTTAGTTCAACTCAAGATGGACTCGATTAGTAGAGGTTGGGTAGTGTGACAGATCAGATCTTATATCTTATCCTAGACAATGAGGGGTTATGATCCATTTTTTCTTCCTTTAGTAGAGTGTTTTCGGGATATCTTTTTGAACAAGTTCTCTAGTCTCCCCCAGTGTGGGAGGTAGAATTCACTATTGATCTAGTTCCTGGAGCAGCACTGGTAGTCATTACACCTTATAGTATAAGGACCAAGGATCTTCTAGAACTTAATAAAAAGGTTGAGTATCTTGATGAAAAAGGATTTATATGCCCCAACACTTATATTTAGGGTTCCCCATTCCTATTTTCTGTGAAGGCAGATGGTACCCTTAGGATCTGTGTGGAAAACCATTGATTGAATAAGATCATGATTAAGAACTTTTATCCATTGACTTGAATAGATGACCTATTTGATGAGCTCTAAGGAGAGAGAGTGCTTTAAAAGATAGATTTGAAGTCAGTCAATCATCAGGGGTGTGTTAGGACTTCTGACATACCTCACGTAGCTTTCAGATGCATGTATGGTCTATATGGGTACTTGTTCCTGCCTCTCAGACTCATGAATACACATGCTGTCCTCATGAATCTAATGAATCAGGTTTTCCACCTGTATCTGGATTTATTCATTGTAGTCTTTGTCGATGATATCTTGGTGTATTCACACTCCAGAAACGACCATGAAAACCATCATGAGATTATATTGAATACACTGAGAGAGGATAATATCTATTCCAAGATCAATAAATTAATCATTTGGATCAACAAATTCCACTTACTTGGTCACATCATCTCATGGTCAGAAGACTCAGTATTCCCAAGGAGAGTTAGAGCTCTAGTTTATTGGGAGAAACCCCAGAACATCTTTGTAATTCATAGTTTCTTAAGGATGTATAGATATTAAAAATGCTTCATCCTGGATTTCACATGTTTTGTAGAAATTATTATTGGATTGAAAAAGAAATGTGTGAAATTACTGTTGTAAGAATATTGGGAAGAAACCTTCAAGGAGTTGAAGGGACATTTGAATTTACAACGGATACTAATTTGGAAAGTGATGGTAAGGAGCTTTACTATATACTATGACACATTAAGTATCAGGATTAGAGTTATTTTGATACAGAACGAGTGATCCATCATGTACAAGTCTCATTAGTTGAGGCCCCATGAGAGGAATTACCCATCACATGAACTCAATCTAGCTTCTATAGTTCATGTTCTATTCTGTTGGAGACGTTATCTACTTCTTCAAAGTTTTATGTTTTTCACTGATCATAAAAGACTCAAATACAAATTCACACAATGGAATCTAAATATCAGAAAGTGGAGGTGAATTGAGTACCTACAATATATTTATTTTGAGATTTCCTTCATGAATGGTAATGACAATGTTGTAGATGATTCTCTAAGATGAATGTCATGGACAAAGGCAGTTCATGAATCTAGTGGAAAATGGCAGCTCAATGAATTATTCTTACTGATGTAGGTTTTTGTTTAAGAGCATCGTAGTCATAATATTCTATAGAATTTAGCAGTGACTTCTACTCTTCTAGAATAGGCAAGAATGAGATAACTATCTTATCCCGAAGACCTTTTCCTAAGGGAGAGTGTCTCAGATGATGATACATCTTTAGGATGGACCATCGATGGATATGGTACTTTTCTATTTCATAAGTGTGTATGGGTCTCATTAGACATCATAGAGTAGATGATGTGGTAATTCAATGCCTCAACATGGGAAGTCCACCCTATCATGATCTATGGTTCCAATATAGGTGACCTGGTAGGAAATACAATATTTATGACTTTATCACTCAGTGTTCCACCAGTTTTCAGGTGAAGGAAGAAAATGAGTGACTGGAATCAATTTTAGAGCTATTTTCACTTCCTGAATGGAAATGAGATAATGTTTCGATGGATTTCATGATTGGTTTACCCATATCACCAAATGAAAATATTATAGTGTGGGTTGTAGTTGATCATTTGGAAAAGTTCGCACACTTATTTCCTATGTAATTTACCTTCAAGGTAGATTATATAGGGAGGATATATGTAAGGGAGGTTGTATGACTTCATAAATATCCTTATTATATCATTTCTGGACGAGATTCTCACATCTCGTCATCATTATGGAAGGGGTTGCAGAAGGCCTTGGTTACATAGGTGATAGTGGGTAGATCCTATCACCCATATACCGGTGGAAATATAAAGCGTACTATTTGAGTGATAGAGAACATGCTTTGTGAATTATTCCTCAACATTTGGGGTTCCTAGGAGAAATAAATTCCCCTAGTTGAGTTCACTTATAATATAAATTTCAAGATACTATCAAGATGGTTTTTTACGAATCCTTATAGTCTCACCTCTATGATGTCCAGAGGAAGGGGAGAAATCAATTCTTAGACCACATCTCATTGAAGTGACTACAAAGAATGTCCAGTTGATCAGAAATCACATGTTAATAGCTCAGTGTGGACATCATTCATATCCTAACAGATGCTGGTGACCACTTGAGTTTTAGGTTGGATACTAAGTTTTCTTGCGAGACTCACCCAGGTTGGGGAATAAACATATCCAATTGTAGGGTAAGATCACACCATGATTTTTTGGATCCATTGAGGCTGTAAAATGGATCATACTAGTATCTTACCAGTTGGAACTTCATCATTTATTCTGGTCTTAACATGCTTTTTTCGTGCATCTCAGCTTCGTCGATATTTCCCATACATGTCACATGTTTTTCCTCTTGATGAGGTTGAGATGGATGTAGATTCTTCCTTCAAGGATAATCCTTTGCGTGTTGTGGATCAAATCATGAAGACACTCTTAGGAAGGTCAATTCCTTTGATACGTGTTTTATAGTAGCATGACCAAGTACATTCCAAAACATGGGAGAAGGAAGTTGATATACGAGATCCTTGTCTAAAGCTATTCTCTGATTATACCTCTTTACCCTGAGAATTAAAACTCAAGGATAGGTTCATTAATAAAAGGGAATTTGAAATTACACTTATACTCTTAAAGGTATGAATCATTTTTTTGGTTTAAATTCCATTATAAGGCCTTAATAATGATGACCAATCAATTCAAGGTGGTTTTGGGTTCATTTGAGGCTCGTTCAGATCCTGAAACCCCAAAAAGGGGTGAATAGACTAGGCCATACAATTAGAGGAAACCATGCATCCCAACCCACAAGGTTTCATTGAAGCTGTTTTGTTTTATAATGTGAAGACCAAGGGACTGTAGAGTTTTTTGGAAACCCTAAAACCCCAAGAACATGGTGATACAATACTGATGAATTTTGGGATAGAGTGATTTTCATGATTTGTTTTCATTGATAGATAATCCATGTTCCTATCCGTCTGAGGTTCCCATTCATGGTAGTTAATGTTTACCATTTAGAACATAGTTACCCAATCATTCATGAAAACACCCCCTTATTTTGAGGTGAAATGTCAATTTTCCATCACATAAACTTATAACCCCTTTCATTTTTTTCTCCTATCTTCCTCTAGCAGATGACCTCATGTTTCTTCACCCATGAGCTTAAAATCCCTTCCATCTAGGACTTGGGATAAATTTATGATACTATTTTCAAATCATGATCCATAGGAAGCATCAGTTCCATCTAGGTAATCTCTCTTTGTCTCTTACCTTAATTCTAAGTTTGTTTCTAGATCCATCGAACTATTTAGATGCAAGTTCATTTTCCCTATTTTTAGGGAATTGGAACATTTCTCATATCTTCTTCTACCTACTATGAATATAAGGTCAATATAAAGTGGGGAGTCATCTATATCCTTATGGAAGGGGGTATCATCATTTTCCTTATGGTTTTTGATACCTCATAGTTATTCCTTTGTGTTGCACGTTAGCTTTTTTAAAGAATTCCCTTTTTATTATGATTTTCATTTCAAATTGAACCTTGCACATTGATTCATTATTATTGATCATTTCATAGTGATTTATAGGTGTTTGATCCTATTTATGGAAACCCCATAGGTGTGCCAAGTGAAATTTACCCTTTTGTATAATTGAATCAAATTTATAGGATCCCTATTTAGCTTTCCAATTAGCTTTTAATTTTAATTTCCCTTATATTTTGAATGCTTAAATTTAACCAAGGGAACCTCCTTGATGAATGACCAACCTATAATGGGAATTGACCATGTAGAAAATCTCCCTTTTTTACCATGTCACCATTTATATGACTTTGAGCCTTATAAATTGCGTTGTCATTACTTAATGGATTAAATTTTCTGGATTATATAAGATGGGCTACACATGACGGATGACCTTACCTAAATGAAACAAAATGGTTTTAATGAAATGGATAGAATAGAATGACTTCCTCATGATGGATTGTTTACCTTCAATAAATGAAATAGATTCTTTGTAATAATTTGTAGGTGGTGGTAAGACCACAAATTCTAGTATTCTTATATAAATGCTCATTGAGAATAGTAATGCATTGCATATAATGGAACATGGATAATGAGATTCCTAAGAGGTATTTACCTCACGTATTATATTATAAATATAAATACACCTTGTTATAGATAAGGTATAATGGTAAAGGTTCAGTTGATAATGGCATTATCATGCTCCAGCTACATTGAGTGTTGAGAATGACATCTCACCACATTGAAATTAGTTGGGAATTGTGCTTTACATGTTACATCCCTTTTTTAATGTTTTGACATGATGACACACTCACCATATCAAGTGGTGATTTTACATATCCCACTCAACAGAAGATGTAGGGAATGTACCCAGTTTCTTAAGCTTATCAGCTTGTTATAATTGTCATGGATGTTTGAGTTATTACGTAATCTAGTTAGAACCTAGTATTCTAGGTATATTTTCACTTACGTACTCATGTACATGGTTCATATATATGGATGAAATATATAACTATAATATATACATATAAATTTACTATATATATATATAGTGACTTATTAGACATTCCTTTTAAGCCATGAGCTGAAGTAGGTAGACCTATCAGGTGTCCTATAGAAACATGAGTAGACTGGTTATTTATTTCAGCATTGTTTTCCTATTTTGTTTATACCTGTACTCTATTGAGTTACAAAAAAAATCATAGATTACTTCTATACACCATTGGTTGTGGCCTATGGATATTTTATCTCACACCCTAGTCAAGCTTCATTTGTTACCCATGATGATTATCTATCTGTATGTATTGATGAGGGAAGGGGTGAAGATATTGGTTGTTGATATTATTACTTATAGATAAAGCTTTAGAGAAGAGGACCAATCATTCACTTGAGATTATTATGGAGAATTTATTTCTTTAATTTTTCAGTTTTTTATATGCCTATCCCCTATTCCCATTTTTCATAACAACATTCCATGAATGCATGTATTTGACACTACCTTAGTGGCTTTTGATATTATCATTCAACTATTCTGGAAATTATTCTTCAGATACATATTTATTATATCTATTCGTATATTATTACACTTTTGAATGTGTATTACTATATACATTGCACCACTCTAACATGAGGTTATAGTATTCGTACTGTTCAACCATTACACTCTCTTTTCTAGTTAGTATCCATAGGCGTACGGGGAGGTGCGCTTGAGGCCATGCGACCCACCATCATAAGGAACGAGTTATGTGGACCTTAGGCCAAGAATTTACACCTTATATGACTGTTAAAAAGTTTTTATTGAACATATAATACATAAATTTAATTAAAATAATTCAATAATAGATTATAATTTAATTTATTATGTTGAAAACACATTAGGTATATAAAAAAGGTTTTTAGAAAACATCCCCATTTTTATAAATGATTTGTATTTTCATTTATGATTAATTGACAACAAGAAAATTAATTTTACACATATGTAAATTTTTTTTCAAAATTTATTTATTACTATTCATACATGCTAATCAATTGGCTAAGGGATAATTGTGACATTAAATAATAATATTTTTAATAGGACACCAAAATTCATTTAAAATTGATATTTCATGTAAATAAATGTATCAAAGAAATTTTTTTATAGATAACTATATCATTAAATCTTGGGGTGTTACATTATTACATATATCAATATAAATAACGTAAATAATAATTAAAAAATGAAATTTAGTCAAAGGTACTAATTCTCTTACCATATTAACATCTCTTCCAAAATCTTAATAATGAAATCCTTAGATACATATAATTTTGTATCATCATGTTACTATTTTCAGGTATTCTTAAACCCCTCTATTAAACTTTATTTGGTTTGGTTTCATTTGGGGTTGTTTCGGGTGAAATTTTTTGAAATTTTGAATGTTATGGGGTTGTGAATAGTTGGAACATGGTTTACCAAAACTGTGCACTCTGCAAGAGAAATCTGTGAAAACTGAGGAAGTGATGTTTTTCATGGTAAAATCATGGTTTGATAAGTTGTGGTCCCTCTTTATAGAAACCATAAAACCCATTAAAAGTGTCAAAATGTTTGGTCCAACCATTCGGCCCAACCTAGCTAACTATGCCTGTTGGAATTTTAATCTAAAAAATTAATTTTAAAATTCTCTAAACCCTTTTTTAGACCCTAGATGAACGTATATGACCCCATTATATATTCTTCTTTATTGGAAGCTCCAAAAAGATGTTTTTGGCTCCTTGAAACCCTTACCGAAGTGAATCAAATATTTGGGAACAAAATTTTATCTTGTCTTAGTAGGATTCCTCTTCTCGTTCTCTATCTCCCGTTATCTTACCTTTCCTCCAAAGGGTTTTGTGGATCCCCAAGTTAATTTATAGATATAATCCCCAAAATTTGGATTTTAAACCTAGGTTTAATTTTTGGCTCCTTGATTCCTTTATTATTTGTAGGAAATTCTTATTTAGGGTCTACTGTTTATGATCCATTTATCCCAAGGAATGTGGAACTGTTTATGTTGTCCAATTTAATTAAACCTAAATTTCTTGATTTTATTTAATTGATTTCAATTGAATATATGGGATTTGAATATTTATAAAATTTAATTGTTTAAAACCCAATTCCATTGAATTGGGGGATTTGGATTTGGAGATTATATTTTGGCATTAAATTGGGAAAATCCCCAATTCCATTGAATTGGGGTGTAATTTTGCAATTGATGGAATTTGGTGGAATTGAAATGGTTGAATTTAAATTTTTGAAACCAATGGGAATTGTTTGAAATTTAAAATTTTGAATTTAAAATTTTAATTTGAATTGTAAATTTTAATTGTGAATTGATTTCAGATTCTTATTTTTGAAAAATGGCTTAAAATGGTTTTGGTAGAAACCTTTGGGTTTTATCATGAAAAAAGGCATGGTTTGATTAAAAAACTATTTTATTTTTAAAATGAAAAATTGGAAATTTTTGAATTGGGAGAATGGGATGAATTGTATTTTAAGGTTTCTTAAAATAAAATTCCCATCATTGATTGTAATAGAGAACATGAAATCCTAGGTAGTTAGTGAGTTATTTGGGACAAACACGCTAGGATGAGAATTCCCTAACACCATATTGACATTATAAAAATCTAACAAGAACATTATATAGAACCTAGTTCTCATAAATAGGATTCTAGTTAGTCTTATCTTTCGAGTTCCAAGGAATGTGTGTACACATTGAGGTGATTATCACATTAATGTGTGAGGATCCCGCAACTTGGAACTATCATACCTTTTGGTAGATGAACATGTTTCTTTCTTGGTTATATTTGAGATGTAAATGTATTCAAATGTTTTTAAACTATTTTACATTACTTATGAAGTTTTTTAAATCGTTTTTTATAAATTCTTTATCTTATCCATTTATTTAAAGTGTTTCCATAATTTGAAATTTAATGCTTGATTTGTTTAATATGCTTTTAAAAAGAAAAATATGTTTTTCTAAATTGAAATATGTATTTGTTAATTAAATGGGGAATCTTATTATGGAATCCATAGTGAGACCCTACTACGATTTTTTCTCACTCTCTATATGTGCCTTTGGGTCATTGTAGATTATCTACTTATAGGTTCGAGTATGGGAAAAACACCACTTGGAGGTGGTTCTATCTTTTGAGCCATGAACATAGAGAGTTACACTAATTTGGATGTGGGATATCTATAATATTTTTTATATTAATTTTCTATAGTACTTTGGGTTGTTTACGAGTTATAATTCGGGTACACTTCTATATGTGTAGTTTCTTTTGTATGTATACTGACTTGATTATCTTATTTCCACAATGTTTACATAAAAATCATTCCCACATTAATTTTTTAATATGTTAGGTGCTACTTTACAACCCATGGGATCAGGATTAACCTTATATCCATGCTAGATATATCTTAGTAATCAGGTTACCAGGGTACCTAGGCTAGTTCATGAGAAAGTGGTATCAAAGCTACAAGTTCAGCTTATTGTCTTGAAGTCAATATGCATTATCTAATATTTTTAGGACATAGGAGGTATTTTTAATTGATTTCATGGAAATTTATCACCACAATTATCCTTTTGTCACAATGGGTGGTTTGAGAAATTATCCTTGAGGATTAATTATAATCCATTCCTTGATTTTTATTTGGATAGATTGAAATCCAAATATTATTTTCTATCTTTTGGGATTAAATTTACCTTGTTTCTTTGTTTAGGTGTAAATATTTTATCTTCAATGTTGTTATATAATGTTGTGAAACATAATTCCTATGAGAAGACACATATATTACATCTAAGAGGAAGGTGCTACTAATCCACAATGTGAAAATCCTCTCATGGACCCAAGTTTGGCTAAGGTGATTTTTGGTACTATCTACGATCTGGGACATGCAACGCCACTAGTTCCCGTTTAGGCTCCAGTTTTGGAACCACATAGGTATGTTCTAAAAATTAGTTCTCAAGAGTTCCTTTGTTATAATCCACCTTCATTCAAAATCTCGATTGATCCTCAAGAATATGACGAATGGTTGAGTAGAATAGAGGATTTGTTTGGGTTCTTGTATACACCCAATGAAATCAAGGTAAATTGTGCCACCATAATTCTAGAAGGACCAAGAAAGATATTGTGTGTCACAATGGTCAAAATTAAGAAACAAGGGGGATTCGAGTTGATATACTTAAAAATTATTTTCAATAAGCAATACTATCTAGAATCGATGCTGTTGGCCAAGTCCACTATGTTTTCAAAATTGAGATGGCTGACAGGATGGTAGTAGAATATGCAACCCATTTTGTTCAGTTTTCATCTATTTTCATTGGAGATTGTATCAAATGAGAATATTAAGGGTTGAGAATTCACGTTGATGCCATGATCTAATATATGTTCTCAGGTTTTCTTTCAGAAGATACATTCTTATGCTAATATTATAGATAGATATTTTATGGTCAAATTTGACCTGGTTATTATGTCAAGGTTATTGGGTATTTTTTTCAGTCTCACTGGATGCATGCATTATTCTAAGGGAAATAACAAGAGTGATGATTCTCGTATTATTTTTATCAATATCATGGTCATTAAAGATTTCATGTAATTTCTATAAGAGGCCCTTTTCTTTTATACCAGTGTGGATGGCCTAGGCATTTTAAGTGAGTTTTCACTAAGGAAATCACGATATGTGGTTGTTGTGGATGCTCAAGCCATCTCCATAAATTCTTCCATGTTTATTACAGTCCACATATTAGAGTGGGATCATTAGTGCCTACTAAAAATGCAGTGAAATCATAATCTTCTCATATAAAATTGTTTTATCTATAGGCATTTAGAATAAAGCTTCTTCATGTAGTGGAAGATTCTAGAGAGGAAGTGGATATGAATCAAGTGACCATGAGATGTACCATCATTATTATTACATCATTAGTGACTTATTTATTTTATAATATTGAATCTCATTCATTTATTTCAACATGTTTTGTTAATATTTTTAATCTTATTATGTAGATTTTATTTTATGTGATGGATAATACTACACCCCTTCGTATGAAGAGAGATCAGGGTCTCTATAGTATCGCTTGTGTTTTCTCTCTTTCACATGTTGATATTGTTTGGTATTTTTTGGTTCTCAAAATGAAACATGTTGAAAATTTTTTTGGGATGGATTGGATCATTTCTATTAAATCCCAGATTGATTGTTATATTCGATGATTCTTCATTACAATTCCCAATGGGTTTTGATGAATCCTTTAAGGATAATGGTACTCGAGGTTAAGCAGATATGAAACTTCTTATCTAGAATTATGTAATGTGATAAAGGTGTTTTCCTTTCATCTGGAGTGAGAATATTTGATTGGTGATCTACCTCTAGTTTTTTTCAATTTTAATGATGTGTTTTCTTCTAACTTATACAGGTTTCCACCTATAAGGGGGGTAGAGTTCTCTATTGATTTATTGCCCAGTACTCAACATGTTTCTATTCCCTCTTACTATATGGATCCAACTGAAATGAAGGATCTGAAGAATCAGTTGCAAGATCTTATAGAGGAAGTATTTTTACACCTGAGTGAGTCACCTTGGATGACAATAATTTTATTTTCTAAGAATTCTGATTGTTACATATTCCTATGTGTTGATTATTGAAATCTCTATCGCTTTATGATAAATGAAAATTATCTGTTACAACTAATTGATGATATATTTGATCATTTAAAAGGTTAAAATTGGTTATCAAAGATTTAAATTCTATATGGTTACCATGAATCGAGGATAAAATAATATGACATTTAGAAAACCACCTTTTAGAGAAGGTAATACCATTATGAGTACCTTTTCATGCCCTTTGGTCTATAAAATTCTCCTACAGTTTTCATGGATTTAATGAATAGTTTTTTCATGAGTGTCTTTATACCTTTTTAGAAGTCTTTATGGATTACTTCCTTGTTTACTCTAAGTATGAGGAGGATCATGTACATCATCTAAGAACGTTTCATAGTTTTTTGATAAGTCACTATGTATATTCCATGCTCTCAAAATGTGATTTTTGGATTTGGGAGGTGAATTAATTGGAAAAAATGGTGTTGGAACATTGAATATCAGTTGATAGAGAAACTTTGAAGGCAGTTATGACATGCAAGAAACCAAAAAATATTTTTGAGATTCATAGCTTCTTGAGTTTTAGCTGGGTATTATCACCTATTTGTAAAGGACTAATTAAAGTCAGATTCTATGATGACTGCTCTAACTTAGAAGGGAGTATTGTTTTCATGGGATGAGAAATGTCAGAATTCATTCATTGAGATGAAATGTCTTCTGACAGCTGCACGAGTGTTAACTCTCTTAGTGGTCAAACAAGGCTATGTGGTCTTCTTTGATGCATCTTGTTCAGGGTTGGGGTGAATTTTTATACAAGGTGATCATGTTGTCACTTATGTGTCTTGTCAGCTTAGGTACCATGAGACGAATTACCTGACCCATGACTTTGAACATTCTTCTATTATTTACAGACTAAAGGGAAACGACATTACCTCTATGGAGAAATTTTTACTATGTTGTACCTCTCGTACCCCTCGTGGTTTAATTTTCATGATCACAATCACTTTCCTATTTATCTAATATTGTTTTAAGTGTTTTTGGTTGATAGGCATAATTTCAGGGTGACAAGGAATTGGGCCAAGAAGGCCAAGAAGGAAAAAAGCCAAAGTGGACTGAAATTCAGTCCACCGGCCAACCGGTGGCTTCACCACCGGCCGGCCGATGGACCCTGGGCAGAAGGCTGAGCCACTGCCTCAGCACCGGCCAACCGGTGGCCTCAGCACCGGCCAGCCGGTGGCACCCAGCCAAAATAGTGTCAGCCACTGCCTCAGCACCGGCCAACCGGTGGCCTCCTCACCGGCCAGCCGGTGGCGCCTGGACAGAAGCATCCACCCATCTCCAAGGCACCGGCCAACCAGTGGCCCTGTACCGGTCAGCCGGTGGAGGCAGTCAAACTAGCCGTTGGGCCTTTGACCAGGCTGGTCCACTTGCCTCCCAACGGCTCCGAAAGCCTCTCCAACGGCTCCAAAGGCCTCTAACGGCCATATGAGGGTTCCCCCTCTATAAATAAAGGACCTTGAAGCCCCGGAACCTAAGACACATGAACGGAAGCCCACGGGACATTTTTAACATCATTTGGAGAACCTCCAGCCGACTTCCTCCAAGGAACCCCAACTACTCCAATCCAATTCCACATCCAAGGAGCACCACCATAGAAGATTGGGAGTGCACGTCTTCAACTCCAATAATCCATTGGCGCCCAAGGCTTCTCCCCAATTACGGTTTTTCTTGTTTTATTCATTTTGAGCATCAAATTGGGTTTGTGCCTACAAACCCCCATCTCTTTCATTATTCTCTTCATTTGGGTTTTCACACCACCTTTAAGGTGTGAAGAGGTTAGTCAAGCCTTTCTTTTTAAAAGGCTTGAGTCAAAGGTGAGCTAGCCTTCACCCGTAAAAAGGCTAGTGGGTTTCTTGCTCAAACCATTAAAAAGAAAGCTGTAATAGGTGATCTAGCCTTCACCTGTAAAAAGGCTAGTGGGTTTCTTACTACAACCATTAAAAAGAAAGCGGTAGTAAATCTCTCAACGGTTGAGTTGGGAGCGGAGACGTAGGTCGGGTTTTAGGCCGAACTCCGTTATCAAGTTGTGTGTTTTGCCTCATTTATTTCCGCTGCACTTTCACTTTGATTTTAAATTGTTAATCATTTTTTAAAAGGCAATTCACCCCCTCTTGCCATCACTTCCTTTTCTTCTCCGCCCAACAATTGGTATCAGAGGGAAAATTTGAGTAATACCTTCACCAGTTTCAAATTTAAGATCCTTTTGTGATGGCTTCAACTTCTTTCGCCCCCGAAGGATTTTCTTTGGGTCGTGCTCCATTCTTTGATGGAACCGACTATACATATTGGAAAACCCGCATGACCACTTTTCTTAGAAGCATATGATATCCTATTTATAAAATTGTCATGCATGGTTATTCTCTCTCCTCTCCCGATGAATCCAAATGGACTCAAACCGATATTAAAAATTTCGAGCTTGATGGAAAAGCCATGAACGCTCTACATTGCGGCCTTGATCGTAATGAATTCAATCGAGTTTCCACATGCACCTCCTCACATGAAATCTGGAAACTTTTGGAGGTTACCCATGAGGGGACCAACAAAGTCAAGGATACTCGATTGGATATGTATCGCCAGGATTTTGAGTCTTTTACCATGCACCCACATGAAAATATTTCTGATATGTTTACTCGTTTTACTGACGTTGGCAATGGAAGAAAATATCTTGGAGATAGTATTTCAGCAGAAACAATGGTCAAGAAGATCCTATGGATCCTTCCAAGCACATGGGCACCGAAGGTAACGGCAATCCAAGAAGCAAAGGACATCAAGAACATGCCGGTCGAAGAGCTCATCGGATCCCTCATGACCTATGAGATCACCATGAGGAGGCAAGCTGAAAAGGAAGGCAAACCAATCAAAGTTCCAATGAACATCGCCTTCAAAGTTCAACAAGAAGAAAGCTCCTCCTCCTCAACATCTTCCTCTTCAAGAGGCGATTCCGAAATGGAGAATCTTGCCCGCAAAATGCACAAGTTCATGAAGAAGCACAAGAAGAAGAAGGCCCGCAAGGCTCAACCCAATGAAAAATCTGAGCCCGAGGTAACATGCTACGGGTGTGGCAAGAAAGGCCATTACAAGCCCGATTGTCCACTCAACAAGAAAAAGGCCAAGCAAAAGGAGAAGAAGAAGGATTTCAAGGCCACATGGAGTGACAGCTCCTCCTCCTCCTCCTCCTCGAGTGACAACGGTAACAAATGCCTAATGGCATTTCATGAGGTAACCTCTTCCGACTCCTCTTCCTCTTGTTCTTCAAATTCTTTAAATCATTTATCCTATGAGGATCTCCAACATGCAAGAGATCAATTGGAGGAAGGTTTTCACGAACATTCTTCCAAATTTGTTGCTTTAAAAAAGAATTTCAAAAAACTCTCTTCCGAAAAAGAACAACTTCTCAAAGAGAAGGAGGAGTTGTCCCTCAAAATCCAAAACCTTCCCGATGTTGATTCCATGGAATCAACAATCAAAGATTTAAGGGAATCCCTAGCTAAGTTCACCCAAGGGGAACAAAATTTAACCAAACTCCTCGGTTCCCAACGCATATCTAGAACCACCGAAGGGCTTGGCTATTCCAAGCAAGCTTCCTCTTCCCATGCTCCAACTATTTTTGTAAGGGGGAGCTCCCAATTTAAATTTTGCAATTATTGTAAAAAACCCGGGCACTTAATTTATGAGTGCAATTGCAAAAATGCCCGGTATGGTAGGCCCAAAACCATTTTCCTTAATGATGAATTTTATAGGAGACGACCCGCAACTAGACAAGTATGGATTGAAAAATCCCTTTTAGCGAGTCTCTCCGGGCCAAAATTTGTCTCGGTTCCAAAAACCTCTCCCCGGTGATTTGTTGTTTTTATTTAGGGGGAGTTAGGATCGTTTAAGCCCTTTTGATTTCAATTTCAAAATTTTCGATTCAAACTTTCAATTTCAACACTTGGTATCAAATTTTTTAATTCTAAATTGTTATTCAATTTTTCACTCAAAACTTTCAATTCAAACTGTTATTCAATTTTTCATTCAAAAACATTCAATTCAAACTATTATTCAATTTTTCACTCAAAACTTTCATTTCAAATTTTTGATTCAAAACTTTCAATTCAAATTTCAAAAATTTCAATTGGATTAATTTTTTTTCCTCAATCAAGTTTTATGCCCCGTGCTATTTTGATAATCACAAAGGGGGAGAAATTCTTGGTTGATTGGAGGAGAAAACCTTTAAAGCATGCTTTTCATTTCATTTTCTACATTACTTGTTTTGGTGATTGTGATCATCAAAATAGGGGGAGATTGTTGTACCTCTCGTACCCCTCGTGGTTTAATTTTCATGATCACAATCACTTTCCTATTTATCTAATATTGTTTTAAGTGTTTTTGGTTGATAGGCATAATTTAAGGGTGACAAGGAATTGGGCCAAGAAGGCCAAGAAGGCAAAAAGCCAAAGTGGACTGAAATTCAGTCCACCGGCCAGCCGATGGACCCTGGGCAGAAGGCTGAGCCACTGCCTCAGCACCGGCCAACCGGTGGCCTCCTCACCGGCCAGCCGGTGGCGCCTGGACAGAAGCATCCACCCATCTCCAAGGCACCGGCCAACCGGTGGACCTGTACCGGTCAGCCAGTGGAGGCAGTCAAACTAGCCGTTGGGCCTTTGACCAAGCTGGTCCACTTGCCTCCCAACGGCTCCGAAAGCCTCTCCAACGGCTCCAAAGGCCTCTAACGGCCATATGAGGGTTCCCCCTCTATAAATAAAGGACCTTGAAGCCCCGGAACCTAAGACACATGTATGGAAGCCCACAGGAAATATTTAACATCATTTGGCGAACCTCCGGCGGACTTCCTCCAAGGAACCCCAATTGCTCCAATCCAATTCCACATCCAAGGAGCACCACCATAGAAGCTTGGGAGTGCACGTCTTCAACTCCAATCATCCATTGGCGCCCAAGGCTTCTCCCCAATTACGGTTTTTCTTGTTTTATTCATTTTGAGCATCAAACAGGGTTTGTGCCTACAAACCCCCATCTCTTTCATTCTTCTCTTCATTTGGGTTTTCACACCACCTTTAAGGTGTGAAGAGGTTAGTCAAGCCTTTCCTTTTAAAAGGCTTGAGTCAAAGGTGAGCTAGCCTTCACCCGTAAAAAGGCTAGTGGGTTTCTTGCTCAAACCATTAAAAATAAAGCTGTAATAGGTGAGCTAGCCTTCACCTGTAAAAAGGCTAGTGGGTTTCTTGCTACAACCATTAAAAAGCAAGCAGTAGTAAATCTCTCAACGGTTGAGTTGGGAGCCGAGACGTAGGTCGGGTTTTAGGCCGAACTCCGTTATCAAGTTGTGTGTTTTGCCTCATTTATTTCCGCTGCACTTTCACTTTGATTTTAAATTGTTAATCATTTTTTAAAAGGCAATTCACCCCCCCTCTTGCCATCACTTCCTTTTCTTCTCCGCCCAACATACTATGTTTTCAATCCACAAGAGATTGAGTTAAATATTCTCTAAAAAGATTTTAATCTCTACGAGATGAGTTGGGTTTAATAAATAAAGTATTTTTATTTCAAAATTTCCTATACCCTAAGGAAAGAGAATTTCAACACATATTATTTGAGCAGGATACTTCCAACCAAGGTAGTGAAAGAATCATCAGAAGAGTAGAACTTGATGGATCTCTTTTAATAATTGTATATTGGAGTATTGGAATCATGGACCAAGTTATATTTGGAATATTATATTATAAATACATTCTTATTGAGATTATTCTTCAGGAATAGAAGCTTGATGATGAGCTCCATAGGATTAGATACTCTATTTATGGTAGAGATACCATTTCTAAGTGGTCATTCTCCAAAGAAGGAATATTATGCTATAAGAATTGCTTTGTTGTGCCATTAATGATAAGGAAATATGTGGTGGGGGTTTGACAAAATCCCTAGTGGTATATTCACCTAGGAACGATGAAGGTATTCTATGACATATGGCTAAAATTATTGTAGATATGTATGAGACAAGGCATTGCTGAATTTTTCTCTTATTATTATATGTTCGAACAGGTCATGGTCGAGAACCAAAAACCTTATGGTTTTCTTAATCCTATTCTATTTCTAACTTGAAACTAAGATTAAATCTCTATAATCTTTGTGTTTGGGATTCCATGCACCTATATAAAGAATAATGCGATATCGGTTGTGATCGATCGAATGATGAAATCGGCACACTTTATACCCATTCATGATACAGCCAAAGTTGAGGAGTTGGGAAGCCTCTATATGAATGAGATTTTTCATTTTCACAGAGTTCATTTTTCTATAGTTTCTAATATATCTCCATGGTTTACTTATCATTTTTGGGGAGGACATCTTGTGGCACTGGGATCTTAGGTCTATTTGAGTATGATATACCATCCGTAGTCAGATGGTCAGAAGAAAAGAGAAATACATATTCTTGAGGATATTTTCTATGATTCTATTCTAAAATTTTTTGGGGATTGGTATGATCACTTAGGACTAGTTGAGTTTAATTATGATAATAGTTACCATTACATTATTAGAACATCTCTTTTTGAGGCATTGTATGGATGAACTTAGAAATCTCTATTTTGTTTATCAGAGATTGATAGAAGTTCCTTGGTTGGAATGAGCTTTGTCCAAGAGAAGAAAAAAAGATTCAGTTGACTCATCAGAGAATGTTTATGCTACAGATCCAATACAATTATTATGATGATTTTCATCATGGACTATTGAAATTTTCACTGGGTGATAAGGTGTACTTGAAAGATTCTCCTCAATTGGTTCATTGACGTCTTGGGTGGAAAGGGATGCTTTCTCCTCACTTTGTGGAAATTTTTGAGGTTATGGAAAAGGTGTAAAAAGTGGATTACCATTTATCACTTTCACTTTAGGTAACGTCAATACATAATGTGTTACATGTATCGCTGCTCTGAAAGTATCTATCTGATCCATCTCGAGTGTTGAGTTGGAGTGATCTCAATGTCAAGCCTAATTTATCCGTGACTAAATGGCCAGTCAAGATATATGATTCAAAAAACACGGTACTTCATGGGAGGATAATACCTTTGGTTTTGGTGCTATAGAAGAGCAGTTTTAACAATCATTAGATTTGGGAGAGGGAGACATTGATGAGAGAGAAGTGACCTCCTCTATTTGTCACGAAAGCATCTTCAAAGGATTTCTGGGGATAAAATGTTTCTATGGTGGGGATTTTGTAACATCATGTTATTGTCTAACATATTCCCAAACCCCTATCTTAAACATAATTCATTTGGGGTTTTTTTGAGGTTGTTGTGGGTGAAAACAATGTTTTTTTTAATTTTTTTGGGTCATGCACTGTTGCCACATGGTTTTCCCAAACCATGTGCCCTATTTGCAAAAACCATGAAAACCAAATTAGTGAGGTATTTCATGGTTGGCACATGGTTTGATAAGATGTGAGACCTATTAGGAAAAACTGTGCAACCAATTAAAAGGGGATCATGGCTAGGGCACATGGTTTGGTCTAACCGTCCAACCATGCCCAACTAAATGTGTATACAAGGGTCTTATTCCAAAAATTCGATATAAAAATTCCTCAAACCCTATTTTTAGACCATCTATATAATGTATGACCCCATTACAAATTACTCTTCATTAGAGGCTACCAATAGTAGTTTTTGGACCCTTTAAACCCCTCCAAAAGAGAATCCATGAGAGGGGAACGACGTTCGATCTTCTCTTAGTAGGTTTCATCTTCCTGTTCTCGATCTCCTGCTATATCCTCTTTCCTCTCTATGAATTTTTGGATCAACATGTTTATTTGTTTATATAATCCCCTATATTTGTATTTGAAACTGAGGTTTAATTTTTGGAACTTTTTTTATATCATTCTTCACTTGAAATTCTCATTAAGGGTGTGGTGTTTTGAGATCTTTTGATCCCGAGGTATGTGGTTCCATTTATGTTTTCCAATTTAATTAACAATAAATTGATTGATTTTATTAAATTGATTTCAATTTAATATGTGGGATTTTATTATTTTGAAATTGAATTCTTGAAAACCAAATTCTATTAAGTTGGGGGATTTTTTTTAGAAATTGGATTTTGGAATTAAATTGGGGGAAACCCCCAATTCCTTTAAATTGCGGTGCAATTGATATAATTTGTTAGAATTTAAATGGCTGAATTTATATTTTTGAAATTAATAAAAATAGTTTGAAATCTTAATTATTGAATTTAAATTGTGAATTTGAATTGTGAAATAAAATTTTTAATTGATTTAAAATTCTTAATTATGAAAAATGGTTTAAAAATGGTTTTGGTAGAAACCTTTGGGTTTTTTCTTATAAAAAGTCATTTTTTGAATAAAAACACATTTTGGTTTATAAATTGATAATTTCCCATTTTTGAAATGGGGTAATGGGATGAATTTTATTTTATGGTTTCTTAAAATAAACTTCCCATCATGGATTATACTAGATCATATGAAATACTTGGTAGTTAGTGAGTTATTTGGGATAAAAACACTAGGATGGGAATGCACTAACACTATATTGATGTTTCAAAACTCTAACATGAACATTAGTTAGCACATCAAATTCCTCAAAAGAATGATAATGATTCCTCTATTTCTAGCACCATGGGATATTAGAACCAATTTTTGTTACTATCACATGAGTGTGTGAGGATCCAATGACTTAGAACAATCCTACCTTTAGTCAGATGACCATGTTTCTCACAATTTTATATTTTAGATATAAATGTATTCCAATGTTTGTATACTTGATTACATTTCTTATAATTTTTATAAACTATTTCATATGAAATTTTTTTAATCCATTTGTTTAAAGTACTTCCATCATATGAAATGTAAATACTGACTTGGTTAAATATTCTTTTGAAATTCAAAATCTATTTTTTAAATTGAAATATTTATTGGTTAATGAAATATGGAATATTATTGTGGAATCCGGGGTGAGACCCTACTAATATTTTAGCTCATAACCTACCCATTCCTTCAAGTGTTTGTAGATTATCTCCATCGAGGTTTGAGTTAGGGAAAACTAGCACTTGGATTGGGTTCTCGCTGTTGATCCGTGTACTTAGAAATTTGCATCCGTTGGGACTTGGTGTTACCTATTCTATTTTTTCAATAATTCTTTATAGTACTTTGGGTTATTTACATGTTTGTATTCTAGTTTAATTCTCCCTATGTAGTATCTTTTTTATGTATACTATCTTATTTATCTTGTTTTCACAATGTTTTTTGGAAAATCTTTCCCACTTTTATTTTGTAATATTCCATGTGATAGTTGCCAACCCATGGGGATCAGGAATACCCTTTGGCCCTTAATAGGGTTGGATCAGTTATCAGGTTACCAAGGTACCCATTCTGGGTTGTGATAACTTACGTTTCTCAAAATGGAAATGTAAATAAGGATTTATGAACCATTTACTCACTAAGTCTCTTTAGAAAAAAAAATTGGACTGGTTTGGAGAGAGGAATAGAGAAATGGCTTGGAAATACTATATAACTCTGTATTTTCCAAAATAGTATTGAGGGGGAAAATGAGAGAAAACCCATGATCAATTGTTTTGGAGTAGAGAGGGAGGGGATAATGGGTGGCAATTTATAAAAATGTGGTAATGTTTTTATTAATTTCTAAACATATGCCTTAGAATTTAAGTTGTGGATAAATTGAAAACCATTTTCCTTCCATTGATTTGAAACCATTTAAATTAAATTTTGGGGCCTAGTTTTTTTCAATTTTACAATATTAAGAACAAAAATCCCTAAAATTGTATTATTTTGGACATATAAAATATTTTTATTCATAAATAATTGTTTTTAAAATAAAAAAAAAATATTTTAGACTTTGGAAACTGTATTTGAAAATAAATTATTTTAATTAATAAATATATTTTTGTTGAGTAAGATTTTCTGTTATTTAATACATCATTTTTAAATTATTTTTATCTTATTAAACATTCAATATATTCATACTATATTTTACTATTAACCCAAAAATTAAACTACCTCGAGATATTACTAAAAAATCGCCACTAAATAATTTTAACATGGTAATTCTAAATGTAAAGTTAATTTTTTGGAAAATAGAACTCTATATATGTTAAAATTAATTTTTAAACAAAAAAATATGAATTTAAAAATCATGATTTTGATGTCACCAATTAAAAAACTCATTTCAAAGGAATATATAAAGTTAAATTATTATCCAGGAATATTAATTTTTAATAACTAATTATTTCCAAATGATTTTTTGTATTTTATTAGACACTATTCTATATAAGGGAAGAATTATTAATAAAATAGTCATATAGTGAAGTAATTATTCTAACAACCACCTTAAACATAAAATGATCATATGAACCTTTATATATATACTCTATTCAAATATCTAAAATCATTCAAATCATTTTCTTATATCCTAAACCATGTTTAGTTCACTACTTATTATTTTCATTATAATAACAATTTATCCTATAAAATATTCATTATTTTTTGAGTATGATGATCTAGAATTCATGATTAATGAGGTTCCCTATATTGTTAAGTGTTTTTTATCACTATTTTTGGTGTCTATTGTGAATGAAATTTTGTAGTTTTCTGTTATATTCCTATATATTATGCTATTATTATTAAATAATAGAATGTGCATTGGGGAATAGTTTTTGTGATGAAGTATTTATTTAATATAGTGAAATATTTGGTCTTACATTATTATCCCATAAATAATTTCATCCTAAAAAATTAAATAATATTTTAGTTCATAAATAAATATTGGTAATTCTTTATCTTTACATCCCTAGGCTCCCACATTGCTTCCTCTAACTTGTGATTCCACTGAATTACTTTCAATAGCTATGTTGGTTAATTTAAAGAAACATTCTCTACTATGTTAAGAATTTGTAAAGGATATTCATTATAGGATAATTTAGGCTACATGTCTATATTTTTTGATTGTGAGTATGTGTGTTGGGTCAGGCATATACTTCTTTAATATTGGGACACACAATATGTCATGTAATTTATAGAGGTAGGGTGGAATAAATGTAAAGATCTAACCTCAGTTTCCTAGAGCAAGTTCTTTATTTGATTACATTGGAATATAAACAAGGAATATGCATCTAGAAGGACCGAGTAGTTTAGAATTATTCGAAACAAGATACATACATAATTTCAACATTACAACTTGAAAAAAATACTAAATAGAAACTCCTTAGACAACATCCATTACTGTAATGTTATTTCAGCATGTCATTCATAATAAAATTATTTATGTCCTAAAGAAATGAAACATAAGAAAGGGGTGATCTCAAATGATCAGTAACGGTAAGAAATATAATGGAAGATATATAAACATTAGGGAAGTTGAATAACTAAAAACAAATTCCTTTAACAAAAACTTGAACACAGTAATGCAGGAATACGGGATGAGTAAGTAATTCCATAATAAAACATAATCATGAGAATTATACTAGTCGAATAACCACATGAACCATCAATACTATTTTCATAATGTGGGAATTAATAATGTGGGACATCATCACCATACTATCAATGCCTCATTCTTGGACCACAAATAATCATTTTGTCAAGGCCTTGTGCCTAGACCATGGTTTGTCTAATGAGACCTAACAATGCACCGATGGGATATAGAGGGCCCCACCTCACACTTTCTATGTACAATTCATTCCTAATATTAATTGGGATAAATATAAACAACATATATATTCATATTGAATCTAATATATGAAATGTAAATAACATTCCCCAAACATTAAGCATAAACACTAACCATTCAAAGTAAATTGGTGAATGGTTTTAATATAACACATCCATAGTCAAAATAATCATTAATCATTAAATTAAAGATGGTATATTACAAAATTAAATATTAATACCAATAATACATAATAATAATGAAGAGTTTTGAAATAGATGAATATACTCTTATAAAATCATCGAGTAATTCTTGAGATAAATACCCTTTTACTTTGAAAAAAGAGTTCTTTCGGAAAAATATTTGTATTAAACCAGAAGTAGAGTAATAAAATATTTTAATAATAAAATTAGTTATTTTAAAACAATAATTATTTAAAAAACAGATTATAGAGTGCCCTTAAAAATAGGTAATAATTTGAGAAACTCCGTTGAATTTGGGCTTGTAATTCGTAAATAATTTTGAATGTTCATTTTAATACATGTAACTCCCTATAAAATAAGGAAGTATTATTATTTGTATATATATGTAGAACACACAAACATAATTTATTAGGAGTACATAATAATTTATTATAATTTCATTGAGGTATTTAGACAATAAAAGTAACCCAAATGAAAATGGAGGTTCAGGTGGAAAACCCTTACCTTTAGTCCGAATGTGTTCCTCTCTTGAACTTATGATCCTGTTATATGAAATTAGACTTATTAATTACTTATTAAATAACCTATTGTACATTTCTTTAGTGTATCATAATTATTTTTAGTTCATCTATGTCCTTATTATATTGAATTTCGTCGTTCTAGAGTTTTCATTTTCTTGATTTTCATAATCGGATCACTTGTTTTTAAGTGGAGTTCAGGTGGAATGGATGTAAATATATATAATTGAAAAAAATATTTTTTATTGACATCCATAATTTTTAATGGTCATTTATATCATTCGGATACATAAAAATAGGATGAATCATTAGATGAAATATTAATTACCTTCACTAAGATTCTTTTAGCAGTATTTTGATTATTAGGAACTAGTTCAGTCATATGATTTAATAATATGTATGTATACTAGTTAATTAATTTTAATTAGGTTATAATATATATATTATATTCTGTTTCAACCATAAAAATGGTTTCATTACCAGTAATGAAGGATTAATTGAAGAACGAAACATCGTTATCCACCAAGGTTGTAAATTAGAACCTCACGAACGATGATTAGGTATATAAAATAATAGAGAAAGATTAAGAATATTTATGATGATTCTTAAATTAACATAATATAATTACATTATATATAAGATACTATATTAATAATGTTAATTTTTATAGAGGAGGTTTGGAGAGAAAATAAAATAAGATAAATTGAAATGAAACTAAATAAAAAAGAAAGATGATTTACCTTTTCTAATAACCTCTTGAGTACCTCCTTAAGGGAAGGGGTTTTGGTCTTTTGGAAAGACCAAGATCTTCTTGGAAGTGGGTAATAACTAAATAAAGGTAATTGGGTAGAAATTTTAAGTGCCTCAAGGCTTGGAGGAGTGAATAGAAGAGGAAGTGAGAGGGGATTTTTATAGTGGAGGAGAGGATTGAATTTTGAAAATTTTTCCATTATTTTATTATTTCCCTCAAGAAAACCAATTGTGTTTTTTCATGTGACCCATAATAGTAATAAGTGATTGTGAGTTCAAACTATGTGACCTTAAATCACTTATTATTACATGAATAATTTATTTAATTGATAATTTGTATATGCCGTATTTTACCGTATTTCACTATTCATAAAAAACTCAAGAGTTTCTGAAAAATACTAAAGGTTTACCCTAACCATTTTTTGACGTTCAGAACTCAAAAATGAACTCCATTTTTGAAAATTAATTTTCTAAATATTATTAATTTAATTTTTCAATAAAATTATAGTTAATTTAAAAAATAAAAATTTTAAAGGTATAATTAGTTTTATATCAAATTGAAAAATAAATTAAGATCTAAGTATCTTATTACCTTAAAAAAATAAACAAATGTCATTATTTACTATTCATAAGGGTTATATTAATATTCATATTACTATTCATAAGGGTATGTTACTATTCACGAAAAATCAAGTTGGTTATATCAGACTCCAAATGACTTACTGATCATAACTCTAGATGAACATTTCTGGAAATTAAAAACAAAGTAGAGGAAATGTTGTGTTTAAAATATAGATTATAAAATGTGTTTTTTATAGGGACTCAATGTTTCATACCTTAAATGTTAATTATCAAAACATAGGGGTGTTACAATAAATAAATGGTAATACACCACTCGAATTACCTCTAAAATTTTAAAAAAGCCCAATATACCTTATAATTTTCTTCCCATTCTTAATAAACATTACAACTTCATTATATGGTGATACAATATAGAAGACTTGAGCCCTTAATGGAAAATTAATTTCCTTCCTCTTATTATCCTTATATATCTTGGATTTTCTTTTGAGTGGTCTTAATATGATTTTGAATGGACATAACATATTTAGTTTCCACATCAATGAGTTTTGAATTGAATATTTTAATTTCTCTTACTTCATCCTTATTGGTTGGAGTTAAAAATATATTATTATAGGTTTCATAATCCAGTACCATTTTAATGATTTAATTGAATCTATTATTATATTAAAATTTCACCTAATGTAGATACTAGTCCCATGTATCTTTTAAGTCAAATGAGCATGACCTCGAGATATTCACTAGTGTTTGGATAGCCATTTCATATTTCTCATCAATTTTAGGATGATAGGTGGTGTTCTAATGTATCTTAGTGAATAGAGACTTAAAATTACTCTTCCAACATTTCAATGTGGAATAAAGGTCATGATCATATAAAATTCATAAAGGTGAACCATGATTTCTCACAAATTCATTAACACAGATCTATACAGGGGACTAAATGGGTATATCCTTCTATATTTTCTGTAAATGTAAAGTCCTTATAAGGTGATCCACAATAAGACATATACCATCTCTATTTTTAAATTTCTTTGGGCATCCAATAACAAATTCCTTTGTAATATTATACCACTTACAAATTTCTATATGGATATATTGAATAACACCCTTTGGGAGTTGTCTCCCAACCTTCACTTGTTTTCAAACTAATCATCTGAACTCATAGTAAAAAATTTACCACTTCATGTCTTCCGACTAGTAAATATTCACATAAATTTATATGAATCTTGGTTCTACTAAGGTGTATAGATAAATTTTAATTGTGAGATTCATCCATCAAATCCCTCTCCTCCTCATGTATTGTAAGAACATATCACTTTTGTCCAGATTTTAATACACTATATTCATAAATTAAGTATGTTAGATTTCTATCATTTAAGGATTTAAATTTATTTTATAATCCCTTATCGTTATGTTGGAACTTCTTTATTTTATATTTTAAATATATTTAGAAAATAACTTTCATAATTAAGGATGTTTCCCCTTTCTAAAAAATATTCATATCCAACATTATTAAATATATTAATATTTATTCTTGTCTATACTCATGTTGTAAGGAACTATATAATACTACTTACTCAATGAATCATTCACATTTTTTTCTTTCTAGTGTGGTAGTGTATCAACCAGTAATAATACTTGAGTAATTCTATCCATTTTACTTTTCTCATTTTGAAATATTTTTGTAGGAGTATATACTTCAAATTATTGTGATCCATATTTATTTTACATCTTTCACTATAGAGATAGTGTCTTTATATATATAGGGAAAATATTATAGATTCCAACTGAAGATCATGTTTTCGATAGTTTTTTCATGGATATTATATTGTATTGATTCATAAGAAACAAATATATTATTTTTATAAGGATTCACCCCAATCATCAATATTAAGCATTATTATAGATTTTAAATCCCTTATTTCATGATAAAAATATTAATACAGATAAATTGAATAACATATTCTTTAATTTCTCAAAAATTTATTCACATTCCTTTCCTCATGTGAGTTTTGCCCTTTTATATATCAACTTGTTTAAAAAATTGTTTGTAGGGAATAATTATAAAAAATACCCAATAATAACGTGCTAAAACAAAGAAACTATTTATCATACTTATATTAGTTGGAGTTATCAATTATTTAATTTCCTTGGTAGTTGATGGGTAAATAGATATTCCATCCATAAAGATAATATCATCATTAAAATATAATTATTTATTCCAAAATTAAAACATACTGAGTTTAGAATAAATTTATTTTCTACTAATGGACTGATTTTTTTTAAATGGTTCACATGATCTTTATTTATTTTATATTAAATCAGGATATCATTAATAAACACCACCAAAAGTTTACCAATAAAATCCTTAAAATAAATATTTATGAAATACCTAAACACTAAAGGTGAATTTATCACAACATTCCTTTTTAATACATGATTCGTAACATAATTAATTAACAAAATATGACATTAATAACTTCAAAGGATCTTTTGTGGTTAAGTATCTTGGAAACTTGGTTCATAATACATGAAATACATAAATAAAACATAAATCTTAACATTATTTAATCCCATTAAAATACTACCTTATTATTCCATCTTACTTCACTTCACAACAAGTGATTTTATGGGGACACACATTAATAGAAAAAGGAAACCACAATTCAAAGTAAGTTATAAACAAAGAAAATGTAACATGGGAAATTATCATTGAAAAAACACGAGGTATAACATGAAATCATAACTATATGTGTGTGATACATAACATGTAAATATGGCCACAATATAAAAATGATACATTCATAAGCATATCACCATGCTAAAATACCTAGGTATCATTAAAAATATTAACAGGTTTATTCACCAAGGTATCATAGAACATTCCATTTAGAGAGAATAATTATTTACGCAATGAATTGGAGTGATATCAGGGAGCACACTTTATATGTATTAATTAAAGTGTGCTACATAGATCATAATAAATCATTTCATCAACAACCTATGGATAATAAGGAACATGTTTCTTAAAAAATCATTGAGTGCATACGTATTTAAATACATAAAATCTACATCATTTTTAACCCATGAGAAGGATTTTTGGTTTATAAATGAAAATCCTTAACCAAAAAATTATAAATACATCTATCTAAATATATTTGAATAAAATAGTTTTGGGTATTCAATACATAAAATGGTGGAATAGAAAATAAAATAATTATTTCAGTTCCATAACAAGTATGCATAGTAGTTTTTAAAAATAACTAATGATAAAGAATTAAAGACTATAATTGATGTAAAAATATTTAAATAGTCATGGAAATATCATAAGTTCATTATAACATAATAAAATTTAAATTAGAAGACTAACTACAAAGTACTTTGATAAAAGTGAGAAGAAGAGAATACCTCACCTTAAGTATCACTTCTAGAACAGAAGAGTGATTCCTTAAGTACATTAGAAAAGGGATTAATTATAGAATAAGAGATAGATGGATGTGATAATGATATTTGGAGTGAAATTAATGGGGGAGGGGGTCATATAGGTGGGTATTTGTATCAATGTGAGGATATTTTTGAATTATTATTTAAATATAGCCCTGGGAATTTCAGGTTCTTGAAAATATTTTTTCCATGGGCCACCGATGTTTTTGGGATACTATTTTTGAAATATAGAAGGTATTTTTTTGATGTTTTTAATTGAAATGTTAAAATCATTATTTATGTTATATTTTTCATGGAAATTAATTTTTCAACAAAATAATGTTTTTTAAATATCAATTTCTACTTTAAAATTTGGGAAGTTGTTTATAGGTTTTCAAGGAGATTTAAATTAAATAAAACAGATTTTCTAAAAATCGTATCTGATTTCTGTTTGTGGATTCACTTATTTAAATTACCCATTAATTAATATATATTTGTGAATTCATAAAACCAATTGACAACAAAAAAATACACTTTTATCACTCAATGAAAAATAAAATATTTTTAAAAATTATAAAAAACTTAGCCCAAACTAATTTTGATGTGATGATACAAGAAATAATATTTATTTTAGAAAAATAATTTCCAAAATATAAAAATTTTATGTTTTAAATAAAAATTATTATTGATTGAAAATAATAGTTTTTATTATATAATAAAACCTTATAAAAATTACCAAGACATTATAAAATTATATTATCATTTATATTTAAATAAATAGTTTTTTATAAGATTATTTAATTAAAATAACTTTTTTTTAAATATTAATTAAAATTATATATTTTATGAATAACAGAATTATGTTTTATTTATATCTAAAAACATATTTATAATGTTTATCTTATAATCACGTGTGTTTTGTAAAATAAAATAATAATGATAATGGGTTTTTAAAAACCTATATTTAATTTATAAAAATATACATACACCATTATAATACTATGGTCTAGATTCACAATTCTTTATTACATTGTTATACGCTCTATGGTTAACGTGTGCGATGGTGATACTTTTATAGGGTGGATAAACTAAAATTGATCAAGTTGTTATATGTAGTATCTTGAACTTATCTCATATTCAATTCCACTTATGCCATACTTATCGAATCTATGATTGGTCTTGGTCAAGGGAGAGCCCTGGTGATGCTAATGCTCACCCAAATTCTGATAAATTGTTTTTAAAATAAACGATACCACATGTTTATGATATCATTTATACCTTCCATAACAATTACCTCTTATCATTATACTTTTTACATAGTAATTCTAGAAATAACATTATTTCAAAAAATTATAATTTCCAATAGTCATATTGACCAGCGATCAGGTAACGATCAGATCCTAAACATCAAATTTCCCATTATAATTTATATATACTCCACCATTCTCATAAAAAACATTCACTAATGAACTTATAAAGGTTCTAGACATTCCTTAATATCATTAATCAAATTCATAACGTTTTTATTTCTTTTTATCATTTTTCTAGTATTATTGATCTGTATTGGAGAATTCATGCTTTTGGAGTTTACATTAGTGTCTGCATTATTTTGTTATTTATATCCATATTTTATTTATAGTTTTTATAGTCAAATATTATTACATAATGATAATGATCTTATAAAATGTAATAGTATTTCTATATGATCATAATAAAATAATCATTTTAAAATAAGAGTTCTTTTTTTAATAAAACAAAATAATTTTTGGGCCATTACATACACCCCACCTTATGAAATTGCATCCATGATATTTTTTCCTCCCTAAAAGAAATGGGATTATTTCTCAATCATCATTTTTTAGAGCCTAGTTAGCTTCTCTAAACATGTTATTTCTTCACAAGACTTTCAGGAGTCATATTTTATAGTTCCCGAACACATGTTTCATTTCATCAAGAATACATATATTATTTTCTACATATAATAGGTTCGGTTCCATTTCCACAGAATTTTTGCCTATTAAATGTGTTGGTTTTGAAATATAATTTCTTAACTATGAAACATAGAAGATTTCATGGACATTGGAATGATTAGTAGTTATTGAAAACTAGTAGAAAAATGATATAACATGTTTTGGAATCGCAAATGGTCCGATGAAACATTGATCTATTCTAATTCATTCTAAAACTCATGAATCCTTTCCATGGTGATATTTTTAGGAATACATGATCTTCTACATGATACCCTAATTCCTTCTTTCAATTTTCAACATTAATCTTTTGTATAATCTATGAATACTTGATATGATTTTAGATCACTTTTATCTTCATTGTAGTGTCTTTTATAATGTATAGCCAATATAGTTTTACTTCCCCAACATCGTCCCAATATTATAGAGTTCTACATATTTTACTATAGAGTGTTTCATAAGGAGATATTTTAATACTTGTTTTAAAATTATTATTATAAGAGAATTTAAAAATTCGAACATTTTGGTCCCAACTCCATTAAAAATCATGTGAGGTGGCCTCTAAAATGTATTCTAATGTCCTAATAGTCCTCTTAGAATACCCATAATACTGAGTATGATAGGCCATGATTAGTATTAATACTGTATTCATGGACTTTTGAATGTTCCTTCTGGATATAGATGTAAATCTTGGAACACTAACCGAAAAAATGGAAATTGGTGCCCATAAAGTCTCACCACTTCTGAAATATATAAATGAGAAAGGTGACCATGGGAGAAATACTATATTATAGTGACAAAATTTTAATAATTTTTTAATCTATAAATTACTAAACACATTGATTTTTTTACCTTGGATCTCTTAAAATGATCAGTAACAATGTTCATTGTGATGTTTTCCAACTTGTATACAGGTATGGGTACTGGTTGCAGGACACTTTTGAGTAGTTGTCTCTCATACTTCACTTTATGACATACCAAAAAACATGTAGTATAACTATAAATATGCCTTTATATTTTTCCCACCATTAATGATCTCAAATATCTCTATACTTGGTGGTACTTCTACGATATATAGAGAATGTGGAGCTGTAAGATTCATCAAATATTTATTTATTTAAAATTTAAATAGATGGGATATATAAACTTGTACCAAACCTAAACACTCCCTCTTAGTCAATATTTAATTAAAAAAACATCCATTTCTCACATAATATATCATCGTCTGTAACTTAGAATGATAGTTTCGAAATCATTAGGGATAGTATTTATTATTTACATTCCCTTATAAATTCAATGTTTATCTTTACCATGTCCTTGATAAATGGATCTCCTTCAATCCTCATTATTTAAATAACATTTTGGTATTTCCTACTCAAATAATCGATAATTTTTTTTGATATTATAGGGTGATAATATATAAAATAATCATAGCCCTTAAAAACTCCAACCATCTTCTTTGTCTCATTTTTATCTCATTTTGTGTGAATAAATACTTTAGAGTCTAGTGGTCGATTCATATATTTAACTTATCCCAATAGAGATAATGTATCTATATATTTAATTCATAGATAACAAAAGATAACCCCAAATAATAGGTAGGAAAATTCTACTCGTGTGTCTTTAACTATCAAGATGGATAGGTAACCGTGTTATCATTTTAAAGGAGTACACATCCAAGTCCTTTAAAGGATGCATAACAATAAATGAAAAATTATTCCTCATAAGAGGGTAAATTTAGTACATTTTTTCTAACCAATGTGTTTTTAGTTCTTAGAAACTTTGTTCACATTCCTTTTTCTAGATAAATTTAACTCCCTTTTTAGTTATCTTTGTCAGTGGATTATAAAACAATTTTTTTTCTCAAATACCTTTTATTGTATCATACTATAATAAGGAAGCTACGAATCTTAGTTAATGTTATAGTTAAAGGCCACTCATCTCGTTCCGTCGTCACTGAGGGATAAACTATTCTTCCTTCACTATTCACAATGTATCCCAAGAATGTGACATTATAGAATAAGAACACAAATTTTAATAATTTAACAAAAAATATTCTTTTTCTTAAGTCTTTTTTATATGACCCTTATATGATCCCCATGTACCAAAAGACTTTAGGAATATATCATAATATCATCAATAAATACCACTAAAAATTTATCAAGTTATTCCATAAATACTCTATCTATACAATCTATAAATATATTTGGAGCATTTTCAAGCCAAAGGTCATAGAAAAAAACTCGTAATGTCAAAATCATTTTCCAAAGGTACCCTTTGTGATATATTATTTCATCACCCTCAGATGATGATACCATTATCAAAAGATAATCTTAGAGAATAATTGGGTCCCATTAAGTTGGTTAAATAAATCATCAATCCTTGGATGTTGGTTTTTTTCATCAATATAATCTAAATAAATTATCAATGATCAGTTCATAGTTGTATTGATCCATACTTATTCTTCATAAAGGGGATAGGTTCACCCCAATGAGATATACTCATATGAATTAAATCCTTATCCAAAAGACCTTGAATTTTCTTCTTCAAATATTTTAACATCACATATTTAATTATATAGGGGATATTTTATATTGTATTGGATCCAAGTATGATTTCAGTTTAGAAATATACCTCAATTTCTATGTGAGGTCCATGTAATTCATCTAGAAATACATTTATTTATTCCTGAACAATGGGTACATATGCTCTCTTTGTACTTTAACTTTATTCAGTATATTTTCTAATTATTTCCATAAATAAGGAAATTTTGGGTGGTCTATGAGAAGGATTTGTTTGGGGTATCTATCTTTTAAATATAATTACATGTTTTACCTTCAAGATAACTATAATTTCATTACGTCTATAATTGATATTTGAAATATATTTTGAGATACAAACAATCCCAAGTATAATGTTTAATTACCCCATTAGAATGACCAGTAGGATTTTAGAGAGGTTTTACTCAGCATATTTAATATGGGAATCCATATATATCATTGATTCTTGAATAGTTCTTAGATAAGTTTTAACCAATATCTCTATCACTATAAGTTTATGGTTTTACTTGATGCTCTTTATAAAATTGAATAAAATAATAGAATATATAATACTCAAATAAAAAAATTTACTTTCTTGATTTTTGGGCATGATGAGTGTACCTACCACTACATCATTTGGATCCTCCACTTTAGCTAAAATGACTTCAAAAGAATGATCATGCTTTGATGGCCTCAATTGGGTTGATGACTTTTTCTATCCATTATATTCTAATTTGGAAATTTATTAGTGAAATGTCTATTCTCTTTACACGTGAAGAATTGTACATATGGTTGTACATTAACCATATTCCCTTTCTCATAGGAATTTAGATGTTGATGACTTATATCTGCTTGATAGTTTCGATCTATATGGAAATATCATCCAAACTTGTAACACATTCCAATAACTTGATAAGAAGTCCCTAAATGATACTTATAACACCTTTTAATGTAGCTAGATTTTTTTCTAACCTTCTATTTCATGGTTGAAATTATTTCCAAAATTTGGCTCCATACTTCTCTTATTATCATTCAGTCCATGATACCACTACACATGTAAAAAAACCATTTTCACTTTGAGAAGCCCCCACAATATCACCTCATAAATTGTAAATTCTAATATCTTATGATATTTAAATTGATGAGGCCTTATCCCACCAAATATTCCATCAATCATCCACTCATAATGAATGAAAAATCATGAAATGTGTCTTAGAACCCTGGTAATTTCTTTCTCATAACTACACATTAATTTATTTTAATTCTGTTTGAATTCATTGAATTCTATTTGTATTCATGTTTCAATGGTATCAGGGAAATACTTTTTGAAAAATATTTTTTTAATATCCTACCACTCTATAGATTCCACATAATCCTTTCGTTTCATGTTCTGGATCAGTGTCTACAACTGACCAAATTCTCCCTCTATGTGATATACTACCAATATAACTTTTTTATTTATTAGAAAATTTGATTTCAGAAAAATTATTTTCTACAATATTGATCAATTGTTTTGATATAAGTGGATTAGAGGTTCTTCTAAAAATAAGTGTTCATTGATTCATGAAGGAATAAAATACTATTTGTTCTATCCTTGGTGAAGATATATACTCCACCTGGTTTAGTTATTATTAATAAATTGGGATAACCATTTCAACAATAACATGATACTTTCAACTATAGATCCCCCAATATTGTGAAATACATCACCATATTTTCCATTGTATTTGTTATTTACACTTGTATTTATATTTACTACAATTTTTATATAAAAAGAAAACCCATATGATAAATTTATTTTTATTAAAAATCAGAAAATAAAAATTATAAAGGAAATTTTAATCCTAAAACATTCTAATATCATTTTTCTTTGATGTTATACTTCAATTTAATTTTTTACATTATCTCTATTCCTTCATATTGGTTTGTAAAAATCATGAAAATAACAAAATCAGTCCCTCTAGTAGTTTGAAATAATGAATGAAACAAGTACTCTTTTTGAAGCACTAGTAATAGGTTGAGTTAATACCAATTGATCCATTTTAGGGTTGTTACCCTTAGGAACTAATGTGCCATGTCCACATCAATTTGTATAATCCAAATAGTGATTTTATTTCCTATAAACATATTGATTTATACTTTACCAAAATTTAATGAGGTTTTCCTATATTAATAATTATCCATATGGTTCTCAACAAGGTTTTATAATCATAATTTCCATATCAAACTAAAACTTGAGTTTGATACCAATTATGGATACCAACTATTTAGTAAATTATTTTTAAAATATTTCTTTAATGAAATATTTCATTAATAACTTATAAGAATATTTTTTGGTTTAGTGTTTAGGTAACTAGCTACATAATAAAGTAATGACATAAAGAAAACATAAACATAAATATGATTTTATACTCCTTAAAGACTTATTTATTATTTCATCCAAGTTCACCTAACTGGAAGTGATTTCCTTGGGGAACACATCAATATAAATTGGTGAGAATAAAACCCATAAATGGATAAAAAATGGAAATGGAACATGATAGAATACTCATGAGTATGTGATGTATAATATGGGAATTTATCAATAAAATAAAAATGGTAAACTCATAATCATATCATTATGGTCAAAAAACATATTACTAGGGTTATTAACTAAGGTATCATAAAAATTTTAATTACCCAATGAATTGTAGTGATATTATGGTGAACCCTTCAAATATTTTAATTCACGTGTTCCACAAATATTATAATAAATAATTTCATCTATAATTAGTGGACAATAAGGAACATAATTCTGATGAAATCATTGAGTACATAAGTTTTTAAGGACATGAAATGTTTTTAATTTTTATCCCACAAGAATGTATTGTGGGTTTTATACATGGAAATATGAAATAAATGAAGTAAAATTAAATCTCTATTAATACCCATTTATAAAAATAGGATTGGTTATTCACAATATTAAAATGGTGGCATGGAAATTGGAATCATAATTTTTGAAGGATAACATGTATAAAAATGGATTATGGGACATGATTAATGAGATAGAATGGATTTTTCTTACTGATAGAAGAATATTTTGTTAGTAATTGAATGATAATAATTTCATGATAACATTGAAATTAGTGGACCAACTACTAATGAATTAATTGAATAAAAAGTGAGAGAAAGAGAACCCCTTACCTTATTTACTACTACGTAATCATAGAGTATTCATTACCTGAGAGCTTCAAAAAGATGATTAGTGTGAGAATAAGAGAGAAAGGGATGTGATAATTAGATTTGGAGTGAAATTAACGGGGTTTAGATGTGGATATTTATAGAATAGTGAGAAAAATTGTTTATTATTTTTCAAATATAGACCTATAAATTCTAGGTTTTGGAAAATAAACTTTCCATGGTTCACCAATGTTTTGGTCTCATTGTTAATGAAATAAATAAGGCAACTTTTTAAATTTTTTTAGTTTGAGAAGGTTACATCATTTTTTATAACACTTTTCTCAATGGAAATATTTTTTTCCATAAAATAATGTCTTTAAATGATTAATTCCCACTTAAGACTTTGGAATGTTCTTTATAGGTTTTTAGAGTCTTAAATTCCATAAAATACAATATATAAATAAAATAACTTATTTTTTTTCATGGTTTCACTTTTTTTTTAATTATCATGTCATCAATACATATTTATGAAGTTGTAAAACATAAAGAAAACTGAAAACTATATTTTTAGTATTCTATGAAAAATAATATTTTTTAGAAAATTTTAAAATTTTTACCCTAACTATGTTTTGATGTGTTGATTTTATATATAAAAATTATTTTTTAGAAATTATTTTTTTATGTGATAATTTCTTACTTTTAAATAAAAATCTGTATTTATTGAGAAATAACAGTTTTTATGGAATAATCAACTTTCCATACCTTATAAAAATTAACTAAGACATTATGAAATTATATTATCACTTATATTTAAATAAATAGCATTTTATTAGAGTATTATAAGTAAATAAATTTTATTTAAAATTTTAATTATTTTAATATGATTATGTTTTATTATTATCTAAAAGATCAATTTATCATGTTCATTTTATGTTCATGTGAAATTTGTTAAAAAAAATAAAGATGTTAATGGGGTTGAAGAATCTTAACTTTATTGTATTAGATGAAAATTACATGTTTATTATAATATTTTCTAGATAGATAAATCCTTATTATACTAGAACAGGCCCTAAGGGTAAGGTGTGTGATTGTGTCACTTTTATGGGGTGGATTAGCAAACATTGATCTAGTTGTGATCCCCACTTACTTGAAATTAAATTTTAGTTGATTCTAATTGAATCATAGTTGGTAATTATTTAACTAGGATTTATCAAGGAAGAACCCAATTGATTCAACCACCCTCCCAAGTCCATATAAATGGTCGTGAAAAGGAATGATCCTACTAGTTGAGCCCATTATTTATCACTTTTACATCAATTACTTATTGTCATCATCCTTTATATATAGAAATTATAACAAAATAATTATTACCGATGAATATAATTCCCAATATTCATATTGAAAAATGACCATCTATAACATTTTTACCAATGAACATAATTCCCAATAGTCATATTGTTAAATGATCAAATTTAACAATGACCAAGAAACAGTTAGATCTTAATAGTTTCATTTCCCTTTCCACCTTATATATATACTCTATCATTCATAATCCTTATTATTCACTACATCTCTTAAAAAGGTTATAAAAATCCACTGAAAATGACTATAATATTATTATCTCTTCTATTTGTTTTATTTTTTATAGTAGGATATATCCTAATTGAACAATTCAAGCCCAATGATTTTATATTAGTGTGTGAATTGTTTTTTTGTTTATACCCCAATATTATTTCTAGATATTATAGTCAATATTATTTCATGATGTGTAATGTTACTATGAAATGTAATAAAATTTCTATGTGTTTATAAGAAAACAATGAGTGTGAAATAAGAGTTCCTCTATTATTTACATAAAATAATTTATGGGCCATTATAATAGTAGTTAATCCAAAGGTAATTTTTGTAAAATTATAATATTCATACCTCATATGAAATAATTCCATCAGTATATCATCTTTATTCACTCTAATTTATGATAAAAAAATAAAGATAAATGTATGAGAGTTAATGATAACCCTAAAACAAGTCAAAGAATTCATCAATATGAAGTAAAGGAAGTATGTTCTTTATAGTGATGAAATTTATTTCTCTATAATTAACTCACAACCTCATTATCCCATACTTATTTTTTATAATAGTCGAGATTATCCCCAAGTAAAGACACCAGGGAATATTAATCCATCATCAAATGAATCTTTTGGTAGTTTCTTCGACTCCACTAATTCTAATGGTGCTATTCTTTAGGGAGTTTTAGATATAGGTTTTTCATCAGGGATGATTTCAATTGAAAATTCAACTTCATTATCAGGTGGATATCTAAGTAATTCATCAGTAAAGAAATATATTTATTATTTCAACATAGGAATATCATCTATTATTACGACATACTTACCATATATGGATTGTTTTTTTTTCTTTTTCTTATCCCTTAATTTCATTAAGATGAGCTAAAGGAGCCATTACCGTAAAATTCTCAGATAATGATATCTCTTATATATAAGAAATATATTTTACTCATATTTCTGAAATTGAAATATCCTTCTCTCAAAAATGAATTGCTAAATTATACTTTTACATCTAATCCATCCAAATTAAAATGGAAAATT
The DNA here is from genome assembly GCA_963277665.1 of Viscum album. Lineage (NCBI taxonomy): Eukaryota > Viridiplantae > Streptophyta > Magnoliopsida > Santalales > Viscaceae > Viscum > Viscum album. The sequence goes on along the minus strand of OY728142.1, from coordinate 590,438,659 downwards.
CAATCACAAGTATAACAATCAAGTTTAGCACTATTTAATCTATATGAATCATAATAGAAAATGCCCAATATATCCTCATTGGAGTAAGATTTTCACTAGATTTTTAAGTTGAATATTCATTCTTTAATATGTCTGGGGATTATTTTATGTTCTTAAGAAACATGAATTATTTAAAATAGTGTATATATTCATATTTAGATAAGGAATTAAATAACAATGAATTTATATTGAAAGTACCTACTATCACATCATTTGGGACTTTAAATTATACTATAATTATTTTATAATCCTTCCCTTTCTCCCTTGGACTCTTTTAATGAATAATCCTATGATTAATGGGGCATTTATTACAATAGAGTCCCATTTCCATGAAATTTAATCATTGGAAATTATAAAATTCTTCTTTTTTCCTTTTGATTCACGATCTTGGTGGAATTTATCACTAAACTTGTAGAAAAATCTCATACCCTTAAATAAATCCACAAGGGGATCCTTCCCATAGTTATTTCATGTTTGGTGTGAAAACCTCCCTCTCTTATACTTTTCAAAATTTACCTCCCTAAGGTACTCAATTTTTCTTTTTCTTCACTCTCTAATTTGAAATTATATGTATTGGAGAAATATTTCCTGATATTTATATCACTTTTCACTATCTCTCCATATGGGTAAATTGTTTGTACGAAAAATTCCCTTTGATGGATTGGATTTATTCCATCAACGAAATGATTAATCATGCCTTCAGGATTGTTTACATAGCCTATAGAAAATCTTGTTAACCTCTTAATGTTACCCTCATACTCATCAATAAATTCCTCCCAATTTTGTATTAAAGTTAGAAGCTTCCTTTATTTATCATACATTTTCACTTGAAGAAAATAACATTCAAAGAATATAACCTTACTTGTTTTCCATTCCAGTTTTTCTATTACTTAATAATTATTATGATTTTGAATCATTGACTATCATGGATCAATATCTACCCTTAGACAATAAAATTCAATGATAACCTTCTCACTTTCACTATATCCTAATGAAATGAATATATTTTCTAGATAATTGATTAATTTCTCAGATTATAATATATTAGTGGCTCTATTATAGGATGATAGTTACTATTACATAAAGTGGTTCAAAATTGTTACAACATGTTGTGGAGAAACAAGTTGTTCTATATAGGAATGGTTATTTGACATAACCCGAGTCAACTATCATAATGTAGTGGTACTGTGAAAAACTATAACACTAACCTCATTTACTTGATCATGATTGAAATACCAATATTGAAAATGGGTGTTTACATGATTTAAATTTCTTCTATCAAGGGAAATTTCTAAACAATAAAATACACATAATTAGTTCATGAATATCGTTGTCTAAGTAAAATATTTATAAATATTTATTAATAAATAAGGTAATGTTTTCTAAGAAAATTTCTATAATATCCTAAGGGTTTAAAATTTTCATATCTAACTATTTTATTCAAAATATAGTTCTCAAGGTTTCTACTAAACTATTTCCAATACCAACTATAAAATCCCATATCCAATAACATAGATATAATGTTTATTTTATTAAATTGGTACTTACTACATAGGGTGTAATAGCTTATAAGTATTAGAATACTAGACACACATGATCATATATTACTTTCAAAAACATAAAATAAAACATAATAATTAGTGAAAATTTATTATTACTATAAGACTATCCTTAGATCATGAATAATATTCCTATTGGTTTCCTAAGGAAAAAAGAAAATAAAATAAAGGGGAATTCTTAGAGGCAGAGTAAGGGGTAGGGCACAATAGAATCTATCATAAAATAAACATGAAATATATAATATGAAACGAATAATAACAAAATAAGTTGACATAACTGATTACATGAGAATAAATTCTATCTATTAATGATTGAATATATAGAATCACATAATGACATGGATAACAATAAACAAGTTTTTAATGACGGAATGCATAATGCTAGATATATTAATCATAAAATCACGGCCTCATCCAAGGAATCATACCATTAGAGCCTTATGTCATAAAATCCTATATAATAGGTAAATAATTCACCAAATACCCTAATCAAGTTACTATCATGAGACATTAAGATTCAGTAAGGGGATATATAATTCATATTCCCACATATCACATAATAATTCTAATTCATGTATTATATGTATTATTTTATCTCACAATAAATATCAAAATGTATAAAAGGTACCACTTACATACCAAAAAATCTCATCCATGGGATAACCCCCTGACCGTTTATTAAAATAAAATAAAAGGACAGTAGTCAAGCACTACAATCCAAAAAAAAATTAATCACATGTCATAAAAAGTATACCGATATACACATCCCTGAAAGAAATATTCCTCCATAGTAGCTGATTCACATTCTGAGCTGTCATAATTCTTTATAACCCTAGCATATTTCCTTCACAGATTCACCTGTTCCAAGGATAAGAGCTCAGTGTTTCCACCAGAAGACCTAGTGGCCAACAGCTTTGGAAGATAGGAGTAGTCTTTCCTTGACCTGCGTCGCAGTGGGGCAGTCAAGACTTCTTGAGACCTAGTCATCATCGTCCTCCCACCTTGGACCACATCACTAAAAGAAAGCTTGATCATACCACCATAGTTCTCTTTTTCACTCTCAGAGAAATCCCCACATTTCCGAAGGATGATCCCCTTCTGAAAATTATTTTCCCCTCCATTATTCTTCTAGAATTTACCATTGGTGTCAATCAAATCAAGACACCTTGGATGTACTATAGACTCGTGAATAACCAAAGTCCCCTACTGCACAGCCTTTGATCCATTGCTACCCTTCTATGAAGGAGATCCATGATTAAATTCATTAAATGTGATGTCCTATTCCACATTCTCTTTCTCCAACTCCTGGAAACGATTTCCGGTAGCAACTGTGAATCCCAAACCCCCATCATTTACATCCCACCTTGTTCCCCATTAGCAATATCCAAAACCTCCGAAGGACCACTATCATAGCCAACAACATCCATCATTCCTTCAACCACATTTGCTGATCCCTTCTAAAAATTCTCATACTTTTAATTAGATAAATGCACACACGCCTCATGTTTTAAATCCTTCGCAACTGCATTAACACCTACTGGACATCCCATTTCACCAGAACCAGAAGCATCCTTTGCATTAGATTGCATCATCCCATCACCCGACTGGAAATCATGGAGAAGCCTATTGAACACTGAAGACACTTATAGATTTGGGGGGGCCTCTACATAGCTCCTCGAATGCACTATAACTCGATTCTCCACACCATCAGCAATTCCAGAAATCATACCTCCAGCAGACATCAACCTCGGGCCCGGGGGGCTCGCCTACCCTCTCCCTTTGGTTACATGTTCTTCTGTTCATTAACTCAAAGTGACACTTTGAAACCATATTCCCCAGACGGAAAGAGGTATAGTATTAGTCTACCCATTATTCAAAGATCACGGGATACCTCCATCTGAATTCCTCACCAACAGTAAGCCATATCCAATTGACTGAGGGCCTTGCGACATCCACCTCCACAAAGAGACGAGGATTTACCGGATGACTTATAATGGAGGTTTGGACATCGGAACAGAGATATTGACCCACCATAATACCAATCATGCGAAGAATTATAGTATTTTGGAAAGGAAGAGGGATTTGAGGGAGACTAACTCATGCCACAATGGTTGATGGATCAAGATTCATGCATAGATCAAAAGACCAAAGAAGGAGGAAGAAACTACATCCATTGCATCTATGAGGGGAACTGGACCAGGCTCGGATCCAATCATCTTCCGAGGAAAACAGAATCATGAATTGGAATTTTTTGAGAATCCCAACAACTGCACGGTCCTGGAAATTCCACTTACCAAATATGAAGCGGTATAAATCATCAACTGAGGGCCTTCACTGATTGAAACATGCCACCAACATTAGATCCATGTGGATCGATGCTTCAATAAACTTTGACGGAGAGATCAATAACTGAGGATCACCCTGATGAAGATCACTAACTTTTGGGCATAAAAAATCATCGGGAAATCTAGGAGAGATATAGGGTTTAAGAAAGGAATAAAAGGTTTCCGCAGGGTTGGAGGCTGTGAGACCTGTTCCTTCGCCCCCTCCCACCTCCTGGAAGGGGGGGGGGAGTCATCCCAGAGCATCATCTAGGGTTCCAGTGTTGTGATTCGCCATTTCCAACACTGCGGTAACACTTACATATATATATGTGATAGTAATAAAAACATGTATGTATTGAAGAAATGATTATACAAATTTACAATGATTCCACTATCAATTGAATTATAAGGATATCAAGGTGAATATATGTTAATCTAGTTTTATTTATAGGACATACACATTGGAATATAAATTATCCTTGTTGATGGTGTATTATAGTGGGATACATTCATCATATAAGGGAATTATTAGGAATTTGTAAATAAATTTAGTGGTTTCATATCAAATAAAAGATAAAAAATAATCCCCTCTTGAAAAAATAGTTTCTATTTTGAGGGTTTTATAATAAGAGGGAATCATAATATCTTACTCACAATACAATCATGAATTTTTTTAATGAAATATAACATCCTTAATTTTGAAAATATAAAGTAATTCAATGTATTTATGAAATAGAAATAAAGAAAAAGGTATGTAAATATGTGTCATTATATGAACCTTACAAAATCTTGAAAATTAACTCCTTATATCCTTAGAGTTTTTGTTCTATAAATTGAAATGTAGATAAGGGTTTATGAACAATAACCACATTATGTATCTTGAGAAGAAATAGTATGACTGATATTGAGAGAGAAATGATTATAGAGTTTGGCACTATTATATAGAAAAGTCTCTTCAAAAAGATTATTTAGTGGTAGAATGGGATAAAACACATTCTCACCAGTTTTTTAGTGGAGAGGAATGGGGAATGTGTGGGAATTTACAGAAAATGAGGGGGGAATTGTTTATTAATTTCTAAACATAGGCCTTTGATTTTAGGTTGTGAAAAAAATCAAAAACCATTCGCCTTACCAGGGTTTTAAACCATAATATTTGATATTATGACACATTTTCATACTTTTAGATGAATAAAAACTGAACTCCCAAAAATTATATTATTTTGTACATGGAAAAGTTATTTTTTCATGATGAATTGTTTCTAGAATCATAAAAAATATTTTAGGCCTTGAGAACCTCTTTATACAATTCAAAAATTAATTAAATTATTTGAAAATATATTATTTTAATAAATAAACACATGATTGGACATGAAAGTCTTTATAATATTTTTAAATCATTTTCAAACCATTATGATGTCATAATACTTATTGTAAATGTATTTTTCTGTTTACCTAAACATTTAACTATCTTAGAAAATTATGAAAAATTCCCCACTGACTAATTTATGTGTGATGATTCTAGATATAATTTCTATTTTATGAAAATAATTTTCTATAAATGTGAATTTTAGTTATTAAATGAAAACACTTATGTATTTCAAAAATGTTGTCTTTGGAACTAACCATTTTAAAACTCATTTTATATAATATGTATATTGTTAAATTTATCTTCATGAATATAAATTAATAATAATTAATGATTCCCAAATTGATTTATTTATTTTATTAGACAGTTGTGTGTATAAGGGTCACATTACTATTACAATGGTCATATAAGGAAGTTAATATTATAAAAATCACTATACCTTTCCAATAACCATAATATAATTTATTTATACTGCCCATTATAATATCTAAAATCATACACATCCTTTTGTTAGTTCTTAAACCATATATTTTCCACAACTAATTATATTCTTCATAATAACAATTTGACATTTATACATGTCATCATTTTAGAGTAAGATCCTTTGGAGATAAATATTATGGTGTTTCCCTATATTTTTATATGTTTTGTAGCAATATTTGTGTCCATTATTGTGAATATAATTTTTTATTTTTTATATTTTACCACTATGTTTTATATTATTATGAATAAGTAATAAAATTTTCATTGTGAAATAGTTTTTTTGATCTAGTGTTTATTTAATACAGTAAAATATTGGGTCTTACACAATTTTTCAGATGTAGGGCATGTCCAAAACATGGTTTTTGAGGACTAAAAAAATATAAGAGGACATTTTGAAGAAGTTGTAAAAGAATGAAATTATTGAGACTATATTGTGATGTTATATTTCATGTGTTATGCTTGTTATAAAATTTTATTAAATAGGTTATAAATTAGTAAGGATATGTATAGAAGAATAAAGATGTTCATAGAATACATAATAGAGTGAAAAATAATATGGGATGTTGAATGGAGAGAACATTTGAGTTAAGAAGTATGTGATGCTTTAGGTATATGAGAGTTTAGTTAAAGTCACTTATAATGTTCTATATATATTTAAGATATATTTTTGGAGTCTTTTATATGTATTTGAGTTGATTTGGAAGAAATTTAAGGTGAATAAGGTTTCATTTGTTCTTTATAAAAAATAGGAAAAAATATATCAAAGGCATGATCCACTTTACTATCCTATGAAGAATAATTAGAAATGATCATTGAATTAACTACTCGTGTCCTTATGATTAACTAACCATTAAATGAAACTAAAGTGACCATGAAAAATGTATAAGTTATCATGAAATGTGAAAATATAACAAATACATGGCTTGATTAACTGTGCACATATACTTAATTGATAGTGACCTTAGGCACACATTACTATGTTCCTAAGAAAATTTGGAAGTACAGTAAAAATAAAGTGACATTAATCTAATCCACAAGAATCCATGTAATTATGATGAAGTAAATATGAATATTGAAACATTTAAAAGGAATAACAAAACCAACCATGCCCTTAAGCACATCCGACAATACAGTTGAATGTAATGACCATGACTAATTTAATCTCAACACTTGAAAATGTATTTATGATGATATGGAATTAATATAGTTTTAAAATGGTATATTATTGAGGATTTAAGTTCATAAGATATTCATGGAGTGATATAATTCTTGGAAGATATTTAACAACGAACATTGATAATTCTTTTATGTAAATAAATCAACTGTCAATTAATGTAAAATATTATTTTGGATTTACACAGTAGGTAAATGATTTTTAAATTAAATTAAAATTTAAAAAAATCAAGGAGGTAGTGGATATATAATGATCAATAAATAAATAAAGTTAAAAAATTTAGATACATCAATGTCTATTGAATAAGTATCCATAAAATAAAGTAGGAAACAAAAAAACTATAGAAAATTATTACACTCTATGAAATTTTTCAGAGAATATATTCACTCAACTTAAGATATCTGATGGTTTGATGGAAACCAAGTGATAAATAAATCACTATAAAAAATGGTGTAATATTTATTATTCATTATTACGAATTTATTTTTCAATGAAAATATATTTAATTTGAATAAAGGAAATGTGACTAGAGATAAATAGTTAATTTTATTAAAACATTATAGTCACTGTAATTAGTTTTTATAGTAAGGGAAAATTAAATCAATCTCACTCTTTAGATTAGTCTCCACATTGGAGGTAAACAAAGTCAAATTTATGTATTATCTATGCTTTATTTCATTGAAATTAGTATATATCTCGTAAATCTTAGATAAAACTATCTGATAAATTTTAGAATAAGATCTATATTAAGGAAACATATTATAAAGGAACTGATTCTATAACACCAAAATTGGAACCCTTATATGGGAATGTTCATAGTTGATCTAAAAAATTGAAATCAATTCATATGTTCTTTTTAGTTATTTTTCTATCAAGTAATAGATTATGAAAATTAATATGAATCAAAAGGGGGTTCAAATTTATAATGGAAAAAATTTACAGCTGTAGAATATTCACATGAAACATTATTTCAATTCACTCAATATATAGATGTACAATATTATTGTATATAGAATAAATATAGGATACATAAATTTAGGGAAAACTATGATTTGTTGTAAATAATTTTTAATGTTTTTAAACATGAAGTACACTATAGTAGTCTACCCTAGGTTAGTCTCTAAATGAGTCCAATCACATAAACTATCCTTATCTTCACCCTACTATCTTCTATCTAAAATATTCGAAATTATAGTATCTAGTGGGGGATGAACATGGTAATGTATATGTAAAAAAATATAGCTGTTTAGAATGTAATGCATGTATGAAAAGAAAAATGAAATCACAGAATAGAGTTAGAAGGAATAATAGTTCCCACTGGAGTTCACAATGAAACTAAAAATTATTCTTCTAGAAATTAAATAACCTTTTTATTTTTATTCAATTAGAGAATAATTACCCTAAAATAAGCATTTAGTGGTAGTTTAAACCTTCACAAAATTGTTCTGCGCAAATTTTAAAAATCATAACTAAATAGTGTGTCACCATTTATTTAGCGGTGGTTTTTCAAAACTGTCACAGAATGATTTAGCAGCGGGGTTTAAATTTTTTTAATTTTTTAGTTTTTTATTAATTATTTTATTAATATATTATTATTCTTTTAATTATTGTATTATTATTGTTTTAATTTATTATTATCTTATTTTATTTGTTAATTTTTAAATTCGACTAACTAATTAATTATTTCTTTATTATTTGTTTTGTCAATAAGGTTTTACTTATGAATTTTAAATTCCTTCATACTTGGGGGAGATTTTTGAGTCAATAAGGTTTCATTATAACATTACCATTCCTTCTTGTTTGGAAAATCACGAACACCTTATCTCAAGACAAACCTCATTTTAACCTATGTTTTAATCCTATAAGGAAAATTTTCCTTCCCCAAGGAAATTTTTCCTTACCATATTTTTCTTTGTTCATTATCATTTCCAAATTGTAAAATTCTGTTTCAAATCTAAAACCTCGGAATCATATAATACTTAGATAAAGAGAATTATGTTTTCAGAATCAAAGTTCTCTGAATTCAGGCTCCAAAATCTTCTAAGTTTGGACTCCAAATTTTAATGACTCCAGAATCCGATCTCTTCTGAGTTCTGACTTCGAATTATGAATTGAAATTCAGATTACGAACTCTTATTAATATTTAATCTGAATTCTTGTTATGAATTCTTCTGAGTTCTGACACAGAATTCAGGATACAAATTCCTATGAGTTCTAAGTCTTAATTCTAATGAATTCAGACTCCGAGCTTTGTAAGTTCTTACTCTGAATTCTTATGAACTTTGACTCTGAACATTTTAAGTACAATTTCTTAATTCTTTTCAATCCAGACACCGAATTTCCTTGAAATTCAGAATCTAAAATTCTATAGAGTTCAGGTTCTGAATTTCTTTGAAAACAGAATATGAATATCCTAGTATTATAGACTCTGAATTCATTTTTGGATTAGACTCCAAACTTTTATTTTCTTTCATTCCAAATATTTGGTTTTGTTTACGTAACCATATTTTTTCTTACACATTTTTTTGTTATAAAATGATGTCATGTATTCAGTTACTAACTAACAGTTGTTTGAGTGACACATGTACAGGTCCCTCAGAAATTCAAGGAAAAATATGACCGTTGGAAGAGGGAGCCTACCGTTGGTGCTGTGCCTATAAAAAGAATCTCATTTGAAAAGATATCAACATTGTTCTATGACTTTAGAGATTACTTGATGTTGAAGTGATTTCTAGAGAGAGGATCTCATGGTTAGTGTGTAATGAAGTTCTTGTTTAGATTGGATTTTTGCAACTCCGATTATTGATGTGAACAATCGAGGGCTTCTGGGGATAGGAAGACAGAGGTGCCGACTACCTTCCAGTTGAGGGCTTCCTTGCTGAGGAAGAAAGAGGTGCTGACTACCTTGAAGTTGAGGGCTTGTGGTGATTGCAAGACAGACATCAATATTCAAATCAAGGGCTTACCCTAGTGTGGGTAAGAAACAATTTCTTGAAAGTATAAATCAAGGGACCTTTATCCAAGGTTGTTGGATATCCTTCTCTTTGGGTTAAAATATTTACTACTTGTTACTTGTTTTGTTACAAGTTTTCTGCTGCATTTTATTTGTTGAGGAAAGTACAACTATATTATTCTTCCTTATACTTGTACTCTAATTTAGTGAGATTCTATGCGATTTAAGTTAGAATCTTTATCATTGTAAACATTCAATAAGTTTCATTTTCCGACACCATCTTTCCAGATTCACATTCTTAGAATCATATTTCCAGAATCAAGAATGTGTGTAGAACTGGAGGTTTTTTGAATTACCATGTATAACCTTTTTAAACATAACCATCTTTAAAAGTTACAAAGAAATTATTAAATGTATAAAATTCACCCCCTCTTGTATATTGAGTATTATTAGATACTTTATTCAGTGTCTTTATTATTTCAATCCTACATTTGGTATTATAGAGTATATCATACTCACATACCATCTCAACAATTTTTATAAAAGGGATTGGTTTAATCTGAATTAATATCATGATTAGATTAAGAAAAAAATTCATCTTATTCTTATTCTCAGAATCAGTTTTCTGGACTCATAATGTTCATATTCATATTCTTCTTAGAGATACTCTTTGTCTATATTTTTCCTTGCTGAGGAATATTTTATTTTTTTTAAAAAAAAATCCTATTAAAATGTTTTTTGGAGAGATTATTCTTTAAGATGGAAGGAATCAATGTTGGTTCCATAGAAAATATCAATCCAAAAAGACCACCTATTTTTTATGGGAATTATTATGAGTGTTGGAGTGGTCTCATGAAGACATTTATTATCAATACTGGAGTGGAAAATTTTGTTATGCTTACTGGGGGATATAAAATCCCTGACAAGGAAATTAGTACCTTCACCAATCAATAAAATCATGAATATCAACTGAATTATAAGGTACACAATACATTTCTTTATTCCATGACTAGAAATATATATAGCCAAATTTCATCTTGTGAAGCAGAAAATTGTATTTGGAAGAAACTTGAAGTTGCACACTTTGGAACTTTTAAAGATATTGAAACAAGAAGAGCCAAGATTAGAGATGAATATCATGGTTTCTGCATTCCCTATGGAGAACCCATATGTAAGGTGCAACAAAGATTCATGACTATTGTGAATAGTTTGCATTCCATGGGTGAGAAAGGATTAGATGATGAAGATCATGTGGATAAGATCATTGACATCATTTCCAACGAGTGGGAATCCAAGAGGAATTCTATTGATAAAAATAGGAAAGTTACTCAGATTTATCTTGATGAACTTTTTGGAACTCTTCTTCAACATGAAACTTGAATGAAGAGAGATTCTAATAATTTAATGATGGAGAATTGGAATGGAAGTGTTGATTTTACTACAACTTCAAATCATATGAAATCCAAGACTCCTGAGAGAGTTACTAGAACCAAATATAAGAAGGTTGTTATTAAATCCGAATCTAGTTGAAGTTAATCATTGGAAAATGAGTTTTCCAATCTTGATCGAAGGATGAACAAGATTGTTGGATAGAAGAACATTCAATCCAGATATAAGAAAAAGGAAATTAAGGTTAAGAAAGATTCTGAAGTCACTTGTTACGAATGAAAGAGATCTAGACATATAAGAATTGTTTGCCCTATGATTAAGAGAAAAGAAAGAAAGGAAAATCATTCTGGGAGAAATAGAAAGAAGTACTACAATGCTAAAGCTAAGAATGTATTGAAAGCTAATGACACATGGAGTGCCAGTGGTGGTGACTCTTCTGATGAATTATCAGATTATGGATCTTATAGATAGAAGAATCTTGGTCTAATAGCCAGACTACCTATTGACAATAATTACTTTAAGGATAAGGTACACAATGATGAATCAACGACCAATGTCTCTTTAAATGAAAATTATAGTAATGATAAATATTATGAATCTTCAGATGAAGATAATATTTTAACTCCCTATGAAGAAGTGTATAGGTTTTCTACACTCCTTGAGATTGTAAATTAAAAACTCATGAAAAAGCATGATAAGGAAAATTCTAGGAAATCTATTCTTACTAAGGAAATATCAGATCTTTCTAATGATCTTGAAAATAATTTTTTTGATTTTTAAATAATTTTAAAAAATCAAGAGGAAGTAAATTTTGAGAATAATAAACTTTCTAAGGATCTAGAAAATGTAATTTCTAAGAAAAATGTTTTTTATCCTAACTCTAGTTCAAAATCAAATGTTTTAGAAGACAAGAACCTGGTTATCAAAAAAAATCTGAATTTTTTTCCCTGAATAAGTGTTTGTAAAACATTATCTTAGTGTAGGAAAATTTTGATAAGATGTATTCCGAAATCCGACCTCTAATGAATAGTTCTAGTTTTGGTTTTACAATTTCTAAACCTATTTTTAGCAACATTTATTTTTTTCCTCAAAGTGCTCCATTCTGTGCTAAGTGTCGGTGCGGTGGGCATTGGGAAAAAATGTTTCTTAAACAAAACTCAGTAATTGGAATTTCATAAAGCCTATTTTTCTAAGAAAATGTTGGTGCCTAAAATTTTTCTTTCTGAAATTTTTGGATCCAAAAATTTTGGGTTCCAAATGTCTAACTGTTTTTTTAGGAATATAGAGAGAGTACCAACCAGAATACATTGTACAATGATAGTGGATGTTCCCAGAATATGACTGGTAATGAAAACTAATTTGAAAATACTATCAAGACGAAAGGAGGAAAAGTAACATTCCGAGATAATGCTCAGGGAGAAATTATCGGTATATGTAACATCGTTCTTCTTGGAAAAACTTTTATTTAAAATGTTTTATTTATTAAGGTTCTTAATAAAAACGTCATTATCAAAATCCAATTCTGTGATGAAGTCTACCTTGTGAATTTTAGGAATGACAAGTGCATAGTACACAATTCGAAGGAAGAGTTTATTATTTCTGCCCATAGGCAAGAGAATTTATATACAAATAACATAGAAGACCTTAAGATCTAATATCTACCTTGTATTAGTGCAATAGAAGATCATTCTTGGTTGTGGCGTAGAAGGGTAGGTCACTGTAACCTTAAGAACCTATTCAAACACTCAATAGAAATACTAGTTAAGGATCTACCAGAGCATAGATTTGATTTTTCAAAAGTTTGTGATCCTTGTAAATATAGCAAGAAACATAAATAAAGTTTTAAATCAATCGGTGATGTCTTAACTATGGATGCATTAGAGCTAGTGCATATGGATGTTTTTGGACTAACACAAAATGGAAGCATTGGAGGCAAGTACTATGTGTTTGTGTTAGTTGATGATTACACTAGATTTATGCGGGTCTATTTTCTAGTAAAGATGTATGATGCTTTTTCATATTTCAAATGTTTTATAGCCCAAGTTAAAAATGAGAAAAACATTCCATTGAAAACAATTCATTGTGATCATGGGGGAGAATTTGAAAATTCTAATTTTGAAACATTCTGTAGTATAAAAGGAATTAATCAAAACTTCTTGGTACCAAGAACTCTTCAATAGAATGGTGTTGTTGAAAGAGGAAATAGAATTATTCAAGATATAACAAGAATCATGTTGAGTGAATATTATATAGCCAAACATTTTTGGGTTGACGATGTTTTTGGTTTCAAGGTATTCATCCTGAATACTAAAAATAATCAACATAAATTCGCACCAAAATCTGATGAATGAATTTTCTTAGGCTACTCCACAACTTCTATGTCTTATAGAGTTTTCAATAAAAACACTGGTACTGTATAAGAGACAATACATGTGAAATTTGACAAAACTGATTCTTTTGTTTTTAAACAACCCCAACCTACATCTTCATATGTATTTTCAAAAACTGATTATCAACCCTTGATATAAGATCCTTTGGATAAGGAAAATTCCTAAGAAAATGTTTCTGAAGCATTTGTCCCAAAATATTTCCTACCCTATATTAATGAAAAGGTTTTACAAAACCCAAATTAGTTATTTCTAAAGAATCATCCCAGTGATAACATCGTTGGTGATGTGTATCAACCTATAAGGACTATAAGTTCTTTATGAAATGAAGTATAACATCTACCATTCCATTCCAAATTAGAACCAAAAAGCACTGATGAAGCTTTAGGTGTTGATTATTGGATTAAGGCCATGCAAGATGAACTAAATGAATTCAAAAGGAATAATGTCTAGGCCTTAGTTGAATGACCTAAGGAAACTTCTGTTATTGGAGTAAAATGGGTCTTCAGAAATAAGTGTGATGAAAATGGAATCTTAGTTTGAAATAAATCTAGATTAGTTGCTAAAGGTTTTAATCAATAAGAGGGAATAAAATATGAAGAAACCTATGCTCCAGAAGCTAGACCTGAATCTATTCGTATCTTACTTGCCTTTGTAGAATTCTCCAATTTCAAAATTTTCAAATGGATGTGAAATGTGATTTCTTTAATGGTTATGTTCAAGAGGAAGTTATTTTTGACCAAACTCTTAGTTTTGAAGATACAAAACATCCTAATAATGTTTTTAGACTTACCAAAGCATTGTATGGACTTAAGCAAGCCCCTCGAACCTGGTATGATAGATATACAAGATTTTTTCTTCTAAAATATTATGTAAAGGGAAATGCAGATCCAACCCTTTTTATAAAGAATGTTAAGAAAAATGTTTTTATTGTTCAAATTTATGTTGATGAAATTATATTTGGTTCAACTCAGCAATATTCAACTGATTCCTCTATGGATCTAATGAAATATGAGTTCGAAATGAGTATGATGGTTGAGTTAACATTTTCCTTTCTTTTCAAATTTCTCAAAAACCAGAAGGAATCTATATATCCCAACATAAATATATTAAAAATCTTATTAAAAGGTATGGATATGAAAAAAAAAAGAGTATAAGTACTTCCATTGGTACCTCAAACACACTTGATCTTGATGAAGCTGGGAAACCAGTAGATCAAACATCCTTTATAGCTATGATAAGAAGTTTAATTTACGTAACAGCTAGTCACCCAGGCATAATGCTTTCAGTATGCTTATGTGCAAGATATCAATCCAATCCTAAGGATTCTCATTTAAAGGCAGTGAAAAGAATTTTTCATTACATAAATGGAACCATGGATTTAGGACTCTTTTATACTTCTGGAAATGATTTTGTTTTGAAAGGTTTTCCAGATGAAGACTTTGGTGGATGTAGAATGGATAGAAAAAAGTACATCTAAAACTTGTCATTTCTTAGGAGATACTTTAGTATCTTGGTCTTGTAAGAAGCAACACTCAGTAGCACTTTCTACTGCTGAAGCTGACTATATAGTAGCTGGAAGTTGTTGTTCTCAAGTGTTGTGGATGCAACACACACTCATAGACTATGGTATGAGTTTTACCAAAATACAAATTTTGTTTGATAATACAAGTGCCATTGACCTTAGTAAAAACATTGCACATCACTCTCGTGAAAAACACATCGATATTAGACATCCCTTTCTTTGAGATCACAAAAAAAGGAGATATCATTCTCTAATTTAGTGGAACTCATGATAAACTTGCAGATATTTTCACAAAATCTTTACCCTCTGATAGATTTGAATACATTAAACAGAAGTTAGGAATAATAAATGTAAGGTAATATTACTTGTTAACTTTCTTTTGAAACCAATATCCTTATAGTAAAAAAATATTTTCCATAGGGGGACTACATTTGATTGTTAATTTTCAAAAAAATTCGTAATGAAGTTTTAAAAAGTTTTCGTAATGAAGTTTTCAAAATAATTCATAATGAAGTTTTCAAAATCTTTTCATAATGAATATTTTTGTTCTTGGGTTTTTCTTAATGAAAATTTTCGTAATGAATATTTTTATAATGAATATTTTTGTAATGAATATCTTCATACTCAAATTTCTTATTCATAATAGAGTTCTTTTTCGTAGTCATGTTTTTCCAGAATCTAATGTTATTCAAGAATAATTATCCTCAATACGAATAATCTTCCTAAAAATCTGAATGGTATGTTTTATTTCTTATGTTTTCATAGTTATCATTTACTTTATAGTATTTTCTTTTGTGTTTTAAATTTTTTGGATTCTAGTTTCCTTAAATAAAGATGTTTTCTTTTAAAAACCACAAAAGATCGGATCCTTCTAAATTTTCCTTATTTCTATCATTTCAACCATCAGATCTAATCAGAGGATTTTTAACCGTTGGATTGTCATTTGAAGTCCAACCATCACTTATAACACCCATATAAAGGACCCCTCGAAGGGTTGTCCCACATCGGATTTCAAGCCTCTACGTGTCGAAGCTCTGCCCCCCTTTTAAAATACTGCTCCAAACATCTCAAAAATTGCTCAAATCTGAATGTCTGGTGAAGTTCCTTCTCAAGAGATGTCAACTGTCAAGTTGATTTCGGAGTGGCAGATTTACAGAGAGATTTTGGTGCATCCGGATTTCTTTACCAAGTACGATTCCATTGTATCTAAGAACGTCAAGTTGAATAGATGGGGAAATGTTTGAATATCAAAGCCAAGAGCTCAATATTCGGTGTATTCGGATTTTCTTGTTGAGTTATATGAATCAGTTAGTTTCTTTAAGGAAGAAAGTTATAACGAACCATACTTTACATACATTGTTTTTACTTCAGAATTGAAGCACACATATTACAACATATAACAAAACCAAGAAAGGACCGTGTAGGTATAGTGTCTTTAGAAACTGGGAAACATAAACAACTGGTTCATAAAGCATCTACTTTGCCTCTCATTTATTTCATCATATCTAGAGTCCCTTTTTGGAATATTCTACTTAATAACCTTCTTCTGACCTGGGGAAACAAAAAATAAAAAAGGGTGAGCTCAAATGCTCAGTAATGGTAAACAAAATAAATATCAATCACATCAAGAACATAACATTTTAGAGATCTTAACCTGCAAAAGAGAGCATAATTTCATAACATGGGATAAATCATAGTAGTGAAATGAAATCCCAATAATCATAACATAAAACATGAATCTTTGTGGCATACACACATAATCATAGATAATCATTTCTTATTAGTCAAGACTCATTGCCAAGAATATCTTTGTGGACAAAGTCCATTTCTGAATCGAGTTCACTCCTTGTTTCAGTCCTGTTTTACTGAACCGGTTTAACCTGCCGTTCCAGCCATGTCTATCTCATGAGATATAAAATCTTTACCCAATGCATTGGAGGGAGAAATATGTCCCACCCATCTCATAATGATACCATTCTTATGTGTGCCACAAATTCATAAATCATACATCATTGCATAACCCATGTAATAAAAATGGGATTCTTAAACAACATGACCTCATAAAACAATTCATATAAGATAAAGGAATTCATAAAAATAATTCCATCACAACATAATCAAATAAATGTAATAAAATGGATAGAAAAAGAACCATATATTATCTTATATGGAAAATAATTTTGATAAAACACTTGAACTCCATTCTTGAGGAAAATATCCTTTATACTTCAAAAACATTTTCCTTTCTTAACATGTCATACAATTTTAAACTAAAAGAAGTTGATTAAAAATAAACTTTAAAACTTGTAAAGGAAGCTTCTTGGAAATAATGTTTTAAAAAATCCATTCATGCCGCATAAGTTAAAAAAAACATTCTTCGTACTTTTGTTGGAAAAGTCAAAAAGTACCTTGTACGAAAAATGATAAAAGATTCCTTTCATATCTTTTACTAAAAACTCACTGATGGGTAAAATAGGATTTCAACAATTTTAGGTGAATGTAAATAATATTACATATTGAGGAAACATGGATGTGGATGATAAAATACACCCCAGTAAATGCCAAAGTATAAACAATCTTGGATAAAAATGAGATTGTGATATTTCCCTTACCTTAGGTCCGATATGCTTTGTACGTGTCCGAACCTCCTGTATAATGATTTAAATAATGTTATTGACTTATTCCAGAATCATACTTATTTATATAATATCATATTTGGTCATATTCATAGCTTCTTAGTAGTAATATTTCATTGTTACTTGTTATTTGGGTGTTTATAACTTTTTTTTCTTATGCGTGTTTTGTTGAATAAATTCTTATTCTTCTCTTTAGGTTATAGATACCTCATTTACAGAATGGTATTAGTGTAATATATATCATATTAATTCATTCAATTCATTTCATTTATATAATCATTATGAAATTAAGATCATGTAGAACGAGTTGCATCACATCGTGGAGACGATATTCCGTATCTACGCACGAGTGATGATATCGTTCCTATGATCTTGGAATTGTATTGGAGTGTATGTATACTATTTCAGAATCAATATCACTTTATAATAGTCATATATAGTCATTATTTACACCATTATACCCATCCAAGTAAGGTGGTGGTGGAAAATAGATTACCCCACGGTGTGGAGACGGTATTCCATACGTACGCACGCGCGGTGATTTATTTTTCCGTAGGATGGGTACATGGTGAAATAGGGTTGTTTCATACTTATAATAACATATCAGTATATGAGTGATACTGATGTTATTACTCCATAATGAAACAACTAAATAAGAATAAGTGGAAGAAGAAATAAAGATGAAAGATTCAGTAACGGACATTACCTCTTCTTTGAGGTGCTTCTTTGAGACCTCCTTTTAGGGCACTAAAATAGGTCTTTGAAGAAGACCAGAACCTCTAGGATGTCTCTAGGGAAGTGGAGAGGAGAAAGTGTCAGGGTTTGGCTGAGCTTGAAGGGTCAAAGTGGTGTGAGGAAGAGAGGGAGGAGGTGCCCTTTTATAAGGGAGGAGAGGGGCACCTTTGGAATAACTAAAAATATTATTTTATTATAAAGTCATGTTCGGTATTAAATAGCTATAAATAGATTTATTTCGAGGATAAGGTGGGGACGGGTCGCAATACTCTCATCCGATAGAATTTAGACAAGTTTAGATTCCTATTTTAACCTTATCATGTAGATTTAACATTAAGTTAAATAATTTTACTTTTACTGTGTCTTGTTGTGTTCTTATACTATAAGGTAAATAAACTTACTATAAGTAGCCAAACGAACCCCAAGTTGTTTATTATTAATATATATAACCTTATCTAAGTCATTTTTCCGAACCTTAGATTTTTAAGAATTAAATAACAATTACTAATATAATATTTGTTTTAAAAACTAATTTATGTCAATTATGACACTATTTAGTAATTAATTTTTTTGAAAATCATAACAGAAATGTTAGTTCGAAACAAGTTAATTAAATCAATACTAACATGTCATGTTAATCTAGAAAATTAGTGGAATTCATAAAAAGTGTCAAATTACATTTATTTTGGTGTTTATAACATCAATTATGTCAATATTTCATTAATAAGATAATTACTGCATCGTCTTTGTGTCATAAATAAATTAAATTATTTAATGTCTAAAATTACAAATAAAATACCATTATATAGGAAATATTTTTAGCTTTCTAATGAATATTTATAGTCGAATTTATCTTATGTATAACCCCATATTAAAAATGGTTTACTTATTAAACTTTGATTTTAACTATTTTAACCCTTCTTTAAATAAATCAATAATAAATGTCCTAATCCAATCCAAGTGGGCCTAAATAGTCATATTTTATTCCTAAGTTTGTTTTTGGTCGAATTACACTTATCCAATAGAATTAGGACATGTGTTAGGGTAATAATAATATCATTTGTTACCCTTAATTACCCTATTTACTTTTAACCATGGTAAATAAAAGTAAAAAGTTACTATTCACCAAAAATTATTTTCATCTCTTTGAACCACATTTTACTTACTGAAATCAACCGTGTTTCTCGGATTTTTTAAATTTCCCTCACAGAAGCGGTAAAATTACGTTTTACGAAAAATTCAGTTTTTTAACTACCACTTAGTGGTTTCACTATTCATCAAAAATTGAAAGTTTTTAGAAAAATACCAAAATTTCACCCTAGGCTAATTTCGATATTACGAATCCAAAAATGAAGTCCATTTTGAAAAATAAAATTTATAAAATTTCAAAAAGTGGTTATTACTATTCAAAATGGCTAGTTTTAATAATATTTTAATAGTATATCGTTGTTTAGTGAAACTCGATATTGCGTACGACGCAAGCTATCGGGGAAGGTCGCGATTTCGTGTAAAGAAAGACAAGAAAGTGTTGTGTAGAAAAAGATTCCTTTGATGATTTATATAACATAAAAGTCTCGGGTGTTACATTCTACCCCCCTTAAAATGAATTTCACCCTCGAAATTCGTCACTTTGTAACAAACAGATGAGGATACCTCTCCCTCATCATATCCTCAAGCTCCCATGTAGATTCTTCTAATTGGTGGTTCCTCCATAAAACTTTCACCAATCGAGTGGTCTTGTTTTGTAGGAATTTTTTGCTATGATCCAGAATCTCTATCGGTTGTTCTTCATAAGAAAAATCTTGCTCCAGCGGTACAACTTCTGAGCTGAGTACATGTGAAGGATCAGGTATGTACTTTCTCAGGAGAGATACATGGAACACATCGTGAACTTGAGAGAGATTTGGTGGAAGCGCCAATCGGTAAGCTACCTTCCCAACACGATCTAGTATTTCGAAAGGACCGATATATCTAGGGCTCAAATTCCCCTTCTTTCCAAATCTCATGACCCTCTTCTAGGGAGATATTCGTAAGAACAATTTATCACCCACTTCAAACTCTAGGTCTTTTCTTCGGTTGTCGGCATAGCTTTTCTGTCGACTCTGAGCTGCTCTTATGTGTTGTTGAATAGATCTGACCTTTTCTTCCATTTCATCAACGAGATCGGGTCCTAAAAGCTTTCTTTCCACAACTTCATCCCAGCAAGTTGGAGTCCTTCATTTCTTTCCATAGAGAGCTTCATAAGGATCCATCTGAATACTGCAGTGAAAGCTATTATTATAAGAAAATTCCACCAAAGGTAGGTGTTTATCCCACCCACCTTTGAAATCCATAGAGCAAGCTCTCAACATATCTTCTAGAGTTTGAATTGTTCTCTCAGACTGACTGTCTGTCTGAGGATGATAAGCAGTGCTGAAACTCAACTCTGTATCCAGAGTTTGCTGAAGACTTCGCCAGAACTTCGAGGTAAATCTCGGATCCCGATCAGATATAATAGAATGTGGTAATCCATGCAATCTTACCACTTCCTTTACATATATCCTGGCAAGCTGATCCAGAGAGAAATCCTCTCTAATAGTAATGAAGTGTGAAGAATTTGTAAGACGATCAACTATGACCCAGATAGCATTATTTCCTTTGGATTTTTTAGAAAGTCATGTGAAAAAGTCCATAGTGATGTTTTCCCATTTCCATTCGGGTATGGGTAATGGTTGTAACATCCCCTTAGACTTCTGTCTCTCAGCTTTAACTTTTTGACAAAACAAGCATCGAGAGACATATTCAGCAACATCTCTTTTCATGAAATCCCACCAGAAGTACTCTTTCAGGTCCCTATATATCTTCGTGCTTCCAGGATGAATAGACAATGAAGAACTATGAGCCTCATCCAGCAGCTCCTTCTTTAATTTGGGGATGGGAGGAACACAAACCTGATTCCTGAATTTTATTATCCCATCACAACCAAGGATGAATTCAGGAACATTTCTTACCTTCTTTTGTAACTCGACATCTTCTTTCTGTGCCTCTTTAATCTTCACATGTATAGATGGTTTAACATTCATTTGAGAAAGATACGATTTTCCCCATTCATTATAATTCCAAGATCCATTCTTTGTAAATCCATAAATATTGGATCTTTTGTGAGCCTCATCATGGATAAACTAGCGTGGGCTTGTCGACTTAATGCATCTTTTACCTTGTTTGCTTTCCCAGGGTGGTAATGGATTGAGCAGTCGTAATCCTTAATCAGCTCCAACCATCTTCTTTGGCGCATATTCAGCTTCTTTTGTGTGAAAATATACTTTAATCTTTTATGATCAGTATAAATATCACACCTTTCACCATAAAGGTAATGTCTCCAAATCTTTAATGCAAAGATTACTGCAGCTAACTCCAAATCATGAGCTGGGTAATTTTGCTCATGTATTTTCAACTGTCGTGAGGCATAAGCTATCACCATATCATTTTGCATAAGAACACACCCTAATCCCTTCATGGATGCATCACTGTAGATCACAAACCTTTCTCCACTACAAGGAAGTGTGAGCACAGGTGCACTAGATAACCTTCTTTTCAACTCCTTGAAATTCTCTTCACATTCCTCCGTCCAAACAAACTTAACTCCTTTCCGAGTCAACTTGGTGAGTGGATTAGATAATCGTGAAAAATCTTTTACAAAACGTCGATAATATCCATCTAAACCAAGAAAAATTTGGATCTTCGTTACTATTGTTGGTCTCGACCATCTTTCGATAACCTCTGTTTTTGCTGGATCCACAAATATCCCCTCTTTTGAGATTATGTGACCCAAACATGCAACTTTTTGAAGCCAAAATTCACACATGGTAAATTTGGCATAAAGATTATCCTTTCTCAGGGTCTTCAATATAATTCTCAAGTGATCTTCATGTTCTTCCTTGCTCTTTGAATAGACAAGAATATCATCTATAAAGACTACCACAAACTGATCAAGATAGTCTCTAAAGACTCCATTCATCAGATCCATGAAGATAGCAGGGGAATTAGTAAGACCAAATGGCATCACTATAAATTCATAGTGTCCATACCTTGTACGAAAAGTTGTCTTTGGTATATCTTCCCTTTTTACCCTTAATTGATGATACCCTGAACGAAGATCAATCTTGGAAAAGTATTGATCTCCTCATAGTTGGTCAAATAGGTCATCAATGCGTGGGAGAGGATATTTGTTCTTGATAGTGATCTTGTTAAGTTCTCGATAATCAATGCAGAGTCTCATTGATCCATCTTTCTTATTAACAAACAGAACAGGTGCTCCCCAAGGTGATGCACTAGGGCGTATGAACCCCTTATCAAGATTATCTTGGAGTTGCTTCTTCAATTCCTACAACTCAATTGGGGACATTCTATAAGGTGTCTTTGAAATAGGCAAAACACCCATTACGAGTTCTATTGAAAACTAAACTTCACGATTCGGTGGAAGACCCGGTAATTCCTCTAGAAAGACATCATCAAACTCCCGTATAATGGGCATATTATTAATCGTGAGTTTCTAACCAACCATTTGAGATAAATAACCTTCATTTAGTGGAATCAATACCCATAAAATGGAAGAAATTTCCACTGGAAGGTTATGTTCTTCCTTGCATCGATAGACGATCATAGATTGATCTGGAATATGAAATGTGACTTCCCTTCTTTGGAAATTGATATGACCTCCATGTAGAGAAACCCAATCCATGCCAAGAATCACATCAAATTCCACTATAGGAAGGATCACAAGATTTGCAGGAAGCACTTTCCCACAAACTTCAATCGGAGAAGAATTATAAACTTTTGATGCGACTGTTGTGCCATTAGGTGTTGTCACAGCCCACTCAACATCTAATTGATGAGTTAATACGGTGATACCATTAGAAAATTCTTCAGAAATAAAGGAGTGGGTGGATCCAGAATCAAATAAAACATTTTCCTCTTTAGAGTGGATGGTAAGTGTACCTTTCGCCACATCGTTATCATACTCCACATTGCTGATAGAAATTGCATGTGACTTTCCTTTGTCTTTAGCCTTAAGAGTTTGTTGATGTCGACCATCATCATCAACCCTTGGATTAGGGCATTTATTGGCATAATGTCCCATCTCCTTGCACTTGAAACATTAAAGTGTTTTAGGGTCATTCTGTGTATCCCTTCCTTTGCTTTTATCATTAGACATCTTCTTCCCATCATTGCGGCATTCAAATGTCCGACGACCTTCCTTTCCACTTTTGAAACATTTACTTGTCCCTTTAAGACAACTCCCTCCATGTTTCTTTCCACACTTTGAGCATATGGGAAAGCTCATCATCTTTTCAGTGTGCTCTTTAGATTTTCCTTTGAATTCCATTTTCCTCTTCTTATCAAACCCATATGACTGATGGGTTAGTCCAATCTCCATCTCGACTTTGAGAGCACATCGAATGATTTCCTCGTAGCTATTGAAGTCCCTTATAGATAATTCCCTTCGAAGGCTTGGTTTTAAGCCACTAAATAATTGATCAATCTTACTCTCAGGTTGGATAATAATACCAGAAGCGTACCTTGCAAGTCTTGTAAAATTTTCTTCATAGGTACCAACAGATTCATCATCCTTTTGCTTCAGTTCAAGAAACTCTTTCTCCATCTTTTTTCGGAGAATACTAGGGAAGTACTTATTGAAAAATTAGTTTTTGAACTCATCCTATTCCATGGACTCAATTTCATCCCTTTGCCTCGTATTCTTAATAAGATTCCACCATTGATCAGCATCACCTTCCAAACTATAAACTGCTAAGATGACTTTATCATGATCAGAACATTGAAGAACTGAAAATATCTTTTCAGTAGTACTAATCCATTGTTCAGCAACTAATGGATTAGTAGACCCGCTGAATGAAGGTGGATGCTGTCTCATGAAGGATTCAACAGAATGTTGCTCCTTCCTTTGCTCGTTTGGAAGTCCGGCATTATTCATAGCTTGAGAAAGTTGTGTGAGAATGGATACAAGATTTTGCATTCCAGCTGCCATAACGTTTGGTTGCTCAGGGGGACAATCATTGCATTGCCCGTCGCATTCCGCATTAACACGGTTCCTTCGGGTTCCAGCCATTGACTAAAACCAAGAAGAATAGTGTGAGCAACACTAATTATAATAGGAAAACCACATAATCAAGAATAAAATTTCACACTTAAGGTCTTATCCTAGGTTATTCATGGCCATTTCTAAAACACTAAGATTGTGTTGTATGCTTAGACTTATCCTTAGGGTTCTTACTAAGGCTTTCACATCCTAGTTTCCAATTGTTGACTATACCTTTCCTCTCATACCAACTATAACGACCCATACTTTATATACATTGTTTTTACTTCAGAATTGAAGCACACTTATTACAACATATAACAAAACCAAGAAAGGAACGTGTATGTATACTGTCTTTAGAAACTGGGAAACATAAACAACTGGTTCATAAAGCATCTACTTTGCCTCCCATTTATTTCATCATATCTAGAGTCCCTTTTTGGCATATTCTACTTAATAACCTTCTTCCTGACCTGGGGAAACAAAAAATAAAAAAGGGTGAGCTCAAATGCTCAGCAAGGGTAAACAAAATAAATATCAATCACATCAAGAACATAACATTTTAGAGATCTTAACCTGCAAAAGAGAGCACAATTTCATAACATGGGATAAATCATAGTAGTGAAATGAAATCCCAATAATAATAACTTAAAACATGAAACTTTGTGGCATACACACATAATCATAGAGAATCATTTCTTATTAGTCAAGACTCATTTCCAAGACTATCTTAGTGGACAAAGTCCATTTCTGAATCGAGTTCACTCCTCGTTTCAGTCCTGTTTTACTGAACCGGTTTAACCTGTCGTTCCAGCCATGTCTATCTCATGAGATATAAAATCTTTACCCAATGCATTGGAGGGAGATATAGGTCCCACCCATCTCATAATGATACCATTCTTATGTGTGCCACAAATTCATAAATCATACATCATTGCATAACCCATGTAATAAAAATGGGATTCTTAAACAACATGACATCATAAAACAATTCATATAAGATAAAGGAATTCATAAAAATAATTCCATCACAACATAATCAAATCAATGTAATAAAATGGATAGAAACAAAACCATATATTATCTTAGATAGAAAATAATTTTGATAAAACACTTGAACTCCATTCTTGAGGAAAATATCCTTTATACTTCAAAAACATTTTCCTTTCTTAACATGTCATACAATTTCTAACTAAAATAAGTTGATTAAAAATAAACATTAAAACTTGTAAAGGAATATTCTTGGAAATAATGTTTTAAAAAAACCATTCATGCCGTATAAGTTAAAAAAACATTCTTCGTACATTTCTTGGAAAATTCAAAAAGTACCTCGTACGAAAAACGATAAAAGATTCCTTTCATATCTTTTACTAAAAACTCACCAAAGGGTAAAATAGGATTTAAAAAATTGTAGGTGAATGTAAATAATATTACATATTGAGGAAACATGGATGTGGATGATAAAATACACCCCAGTAAATGCCAAAGTATAAACAATCTCGAATAAAAATGAGATTGTGATATTTCCCTTACCTTAGGTCCGATATGCTTTGTACATGTCTGAACCTCCTGTATAATGATTTAAATAATGTTATTGACTTATTCCATAATCATAATTATTTTTATGATATCATATTTGGTCATATTCTTAGCTTCTTAGTATTAATATTTCATTGCTACTTGTTATGCAGGTGTTTATAACTTTTTGTTCTTATGCGTGTTGTGTCGAATAAATTATTATTCTTCTCTTTAGGTTATAGATACCTCATTTACAGAATGGTATTAGTGTAATATATATCATATTCATTCATTCAATTCATTTCATTTATATAATCATTATGAAATGAAGATCTTGTAGAACGAGTCGTTTCACATCGTGGAGACGGTATTCCGTACGTACGCACGAGTGACGATATCGTTCCTATGATCGTGGAATTGTATTGGAGTCTCTATATACTA
The DNA here is from genome assembly GCA_963277665.1 of Viscum album. Lineage (NCBI taxonomy): Eukaryota > Viridiplantae > Streptophyta > Magnoliopsida > Santalales > Viscaceae > Viscum > Viscum album. Next base: position 590,412,054 of record OY728142.1, on the reverse strand, counting down.
TTTCAGAATCAGTATCACTTTATTATATTCATATATAGTCATTATTTACACCATTATACTCATCCAAGTAAGGTGGTGGTGGAAAAAAAATTACACCACGGCGTGGAGACGGTATTCCGTATGTACGCACGCGCGGTGATTTCTTTTTCCGTAGGATGGATAGATGGTGAAATAGGGTTGTTTCATACTTATAATAACATATCAGTATATGAGTGATACTGATGTTATTACTTCATAATCAAACAACTAAAGAAGAATAAGTGGAAGATGAAATAAAGATGAAAGAATCGGTAACGGACATTACCTCTTCTTTGAAGTGATTCTTTGAGACCTCCATTTAGGGCACTAAAATAGGTCTTTGAAGAAGACCAGAACCTCTAGGATGTCTCTAGGGATTTGGAGAGGAGAAAGTGGCAGGGGTTGGCCGATCTTGAAGGCTCAATGTGGTGTGAGGAAGATAGGGAGGAGGTTCCCTTTTATAAGGGAGGAGAGGGGCACCTTTGGAATAACTAAAAATATTATTTTATTATAAAGTCAAGTTCGGTTTTAAATAGCTCCAAATTTATTTATTTCTAGGGTAAGGAGGGGTGGGTCGAAATCCTCTCATAAAATATAATTTAGACAAGTTTAGGTTCCTATTTTAACCTTCTCATGTAGATTTAACATTAAGTTAAATAATTTTACTTTTACCGTGTCTTCTTGTGTTCTTATACTATAAGGTTAATAAACTTACTATAAGCAGAAAAAAGAACCCCAAGTTGTTTATTATTAATATATATAACTTTATCTAAGTACTTTGGCAAAACCTTATATTTTTAGGAATAAAATAACAATTACTAATATAATATTCATTTTAAAAACTATTTTATGTCAATTTTGACACTATTTAGTAATTAATTTTTGTGAAAATCATAACAGAATTATTAGTTCTAAAAACGTTAATTGAATAAATACTAACATTTCATATTAATCTATAAAATTAGTGTAATTCATAAAAAGTGTCAAATTACATTTATTTTGGTGTTTATAACATCAATTATGTCAATATTTCATTAATAAGATAATTAATGCATTGTCATTGTGTCATAGATAAATTAAATTATTTAATGTCTAAAAATTACAAATAAAATACCATTATGTAGGAAATTGTTTTAACTTTCTAATGAATAATTAAAGTCGAATTTATCTTATGTATAACCCCATATTAAAAATGGTTTACTTATTAAACTTTGATTTTAACTATTTTAACCCTTCTTTAAATAAATTAATAATAAATGTCCTAATCTAATCCAAGTGGGCCTAAATGGTCATATTTTATTCCTAAGTTTGTTTTTGGTCGAATTACACTTATCCAATAGAATTAGGACATGTTTTAGGGTAATAATAATATCATTTTTACCCTTAACTACCCTATTTACTTTTAACCGTGGTAAATAAAAGAAAAAAGTTATTATTCACCAAAAATTATTTTCATCTCATTGAACCACATTTTTCTTAATAAAATCAACCGTGTCTCTCGTATTTTTGAAATTTCACTCACAGAAGCGGTAAAATTATGTTTTATGAAAAATTCAGTTTTTTAACTACCACTTAGTGGTTTCACTATTCATTAAAAATTGAAAGTTTTCAGAAAAATACCAAAATTTCACCGTAGGCTAATTTCGATATTATGAATCAAAAAGTGAAATCCATTTTGAAAAATAAAATTTATAAAATTTAAAAAAGTGGTTATTACTATTCATTACAGCTAGTTTTAATAATATTTTAATAGTATATCGTTGTTTAGTGAAACACGGTATTGCGTACGACGCAAGCTATCGGGGAAGGTCATGATTTAGTGTAAAGCAATCCAAGCAAGTGTTGTGTAGAAAAATATTCCTTTGATGATTTATATAACATAAAAGTCTCAGGTGTTACAAAAGTAGAGAGATGTTTTCCTTTAAAAGCTATGGTATGACCTATGCTCTGTCATATACAAAGGAATCCAGTTTGGTTGGAGTTCCATTTGATGTGGAAGCTAAGTTCTATTCCCATAAATTACCAGATATACAAGGAAGTTTTGTCAAAGTAAAATATATGGAGTGTCTTGTACTTTCAGATATAAAGACTGCAATTATTTATCATTAGAAAACAAATAATAGGATCCTTGAATTATGGGTTCATGGTTTTATCGTTCCAAGAAAATGTTATAAGGACGCCTTGAATAAGAGTGTCATGTTCTTCCTAGATTTTCTGGTGAATATTAGGAAGATCAACACGATGAAGAATATTCTCATTATGATTTAGAATAGTAAGAATGGGAAATTAAAAGCTCATATAATCATGTATCCAGCTATCCTCTCTAAGATAATTGTTCGGTGCCTTGAGTCTTTTAAGATATATTGCAGTTCCTAGCCGAGAAATTGCAATGTCATGCTAATCAGTGATGATTCCCTGAAAAGGATGAAAGTTGGTTTTTCTAAGGAGTCAAGAGAATTATATGACTTACCAGAGGTGGAAGCTGAAGCTTTTCTGAAGGAACAAGAAGTTATTGAACCATCAAAAAACAGAGGAAAGAAGAGGAAGTTGAAGGAAGTGGAAGAAGAAGATAAAACCCCTAAAGTTAAGGAAGCTCAATCCACACCTCCAAAGCCCAAGAAGTAGAAAGCCTATCCAGATGAGGTTGTAGCCAAGTGGAGGGAAGAAAAAAATAATAGGACGGAAGGAGAGCCACATTTTGGTTTGGATCCTACTGAGGCCAAGGCTTTGAAAGAAAAGACTGCTGATGAGATTGAGAATCAAGAAAAAGAGAAGAAACAAAATCAGAAGATGTTTGTGGCTAAAATTTTTCAATCCCTTCTAAGGGATACTGAAATAGAATCTGAGAATATCCCTGTACCAAAATCCTTCATGGTAGTGGCCTTAACTAAGACTCTAGGGAATAATTTCATGACTCCGAAAAAATCACAAGAGAAGGGTGTTGAAAAAGAAGCTATCAAAGAAGTATAAGAAGAAGTTGAAAGTAGTGGGGAATCAATAGATTTGATTAGGAAAGTAGAGGAATTTCATGAGAAGAAAGGCCCATCTGAAAAATTGTCAATCCAAAATTTACAAGATGGATCCTCGAAGCATGCTACTTCTGGATTAGATGACAAGGCTGATGATGAAGTGAACAAGTTATCTGAGGAAGAAATTTTAAGTCAACATTTCATCCATCCTGAAGATGCTGAGGCAAGAGAAGAGAAGGAGAAAGTAGATGAAGATAAGATTGTTCAGCTGTCCAATAGTGAACATAAATCTTCGGATGAGGAAGCCATTCTGAGAACCGATAAAGGGGAACAGGTGGTTGAGGATACACCTAATAAAGTTGTTTCAATGAAGAAGGAAGCTGGTGGATCTTCGAAGAGGAAGCTTGTTGAGCTACAGAAAGATCCATCACCAAGAAAAGTCTCAGATTCAGAATCATCTTCTCTGGGACATGATTTTGTAGTCCAATCTGTAAAGACCCGAAAAATTCAAGGAAATTTGTTTTCTTAATTTTCTGGGAATTTTACAACAACGCAGTTTCTGACAGCACCTGATTCTGAGCCGCGGTGTGCCCAGAATCATTTTCCGAAGTTTAGCTCGGGTACGTTCAGTGAATGAAGGAGCGAGTTTTACTAACTTTTGAACCGGTGCTCGGAATCAAATTCTGAGGGCACCGATAGAATCGTAGCTCCGGTAATTTCTAATAAACACCTTTTTCGGAGTTGTGTTTGCTCGGGTGTGGTTTTTAATTTTTGGGGTTAAGTTAAGGAATAAAATAAAAGTGGTGCGACAATTTATTTTATTTTACTTAAAGCGGCTTGACCTCAGTTTAGTGGAAAATGTGGGACCCACAATATCCTACCCACTTGGTAGGATATTTGTGGGGTGGGGCCCACACGAGCCCCACCGTTTCTTTCCTTCTATGTAACGCACCCACACCCCCTTTTAATGAAGTCAAACTGTGCGTTTATTCTGGTTAAGAAACGCCTCATTAATTTGGGCGGTTAAATCGTTACAATTAATTAATTGAATTAATTGTTCATTTCGTTTCTTTTGAAATTCAAACGTTGGCATGTGCATTAATAAAATAAGGCAACTCTTATTTTATTTCTATTGGAACTTTTTTTGTGAAGAGGATTTGGAGAAAAGCCTTCTTCTTCGGCGAAGAGTGCGAAGAATGCGAAGAACACACCGACCTCCGACGAAGAACGCCAAATCCTCGGAGATTGACTACACGACACCATGTACCGCGATGCCAGCAACTGTTCTTCCGTGAATCTTCTTCCGTGGTGCTTCTCCGTGATGCGACGATCCTCCCTCCGCGATGCCTTATTCTGTGACAGTTGTTTCCGTGACGAATCCTCGCTCATCAAATTCGACGAGGTAGGGGTTTATTTTGTGATTAATTCCATCGCCATCTTCCTTTCTTTTTGAGCCGCCTGATATCGCAATAACGGGAGGAGGTCGGACCGAACGAAAACGGCCAACCCTCCTCCCCCTTTTTGGTTTGATTTTGATTGCGGCACGAGCAAGGCAACGCGGTGCTGAAGCACCATGCGGAAAATATTAAAGAAAGGGAAGAAGTGCAGCGCCGACGCGCCGCGCCATTGAAAACGATCCAAAGATGCGGCGTCGTCGCGATGCACTGTAGAACTATGAAATCACTACAGCCAGAGTTGGTCCGCGGTGGTGGGGCGCGTCTCAGTCGCGCCGCGCCGGACGGATCAAGGCCGCGACAGATCGGGGAGACCAGCGGCCGGTTCCGGGCCGCCGACGTCAGAGCAAGGGGACTGGCCCTTGTCGGTCCCGTGGTGGCAGCAGCCAGGTGGCCAGAGTGGGCCGGCCGGTCAGGGGGAATCAGGGGGTCTGTAACTCCCAGATGGCTTGCAAAGAGGCCCCCACGTGGGGCCGTGGTTACAAAGGAAAGCGGGGGGCAGCACCCCCCTGCGTCGCTTTGCTCGGCTGAAACGGTCGGGCCACCCGCTGGCCGCTGGCCATGCCAGCGCGCCCAGGCCGGGCCGGGCTCCACCCCGGCAAGGCCGGGCCGCACCGTCCGGGCCGGGGCACGCACAAGCGGGCCGGACCCGGACCTGGTTCAAGTTGACCCGATTCGGGCTGACCCTGGGGGTATCAGGCCGAGTCGGATCGGGTCCGAACTTCGTAATACCGAACCTCTTTCGGTCCATTGCCCATAACATGAGTTGCGGACCCCCGATCGACGTACCGTCAGATGCGTAGCAATCCTTGGATCGAGACGGTCGTTTCGGTTTATTACACTCAAGGTTTCGGAGTACTTTGGGTTTGGCCGGGTTGGTTCGTACACGAAACCAACCGGGCCCTTGGAGTGGAAACGCTTATAACTTGAGTTCCGGACGTCTGATTGATGTACTGTCGACTTTGAAGGATTACTCTTAGTGAGAAACACCTTTTGGATTACTCCACTCGAGGTTTGGACATAGGTGGAGTATGGTCGGGTTGGATTTGATTTAAAAACCAACCGGGCCCCTGAGACAAAAAAGCCAATAACTCTCTGACCGGGCGTCCAATTGACGCGCGGTCAATGATGTTGCGTTATTGTTGACGATACAGAACTTTTGGATACATCAACTATAGACTATGTGTCAGTGGATGTATCAGCCCCTCGGCTCGTGGAGCAGGCCCTCCCGAAGGAGCTTGCTGTGTGCGGGAACCCTAGAGCTGGCTGCAACTGCGACGACGACGACGACTATGCATAAATCTTCCATGGATTCGACGGTGATGACTACAACACTCAGCGATCCTACATGGATTAGTGCTACCGATCCTGTCTGGGTCAGATCCTGTGTGGGTCAGCGCTCAGCGGTCCTGGGTGGGCCAGCGCCTACAGATCCTGTGTTGGTCTGATCCTGTGTGGGTCATTGCGGGGGTTAGTTACCTATCGACCCTGTGTGGGTCAGATCCTTTGTGGGTCATTTCGGGGGTTAGTTCCTATCGTTCCTTTGTGGTTCTGATGGGTTAGATTGATCAGTGGAAATATCTGATCATCTCTATCGTCATACAAATAAGTATACCTGTTTGAGCTGAATCTTGAATTGCTTTCCTATGTGGATTGTGTTTTGCTATCCTGTGTGGATGTGATCGAACTTGGAATCGGACGTTGGAGCGAACTGGAATTGATGACTTTGGTATATGTATGGGCATATATCTAGGCAGTGTTAGATGTTACTTCGTGATTGTATCATTCCTTTGTGGATTCTGAGAGACCTTCGGGGGTCTCGGGGTCCCTACTGAGTAGCTTATACTCACCCCTACACGAGCTATGCCCGCACTACGTTGTTTTGGTTGCAGACGATAGACAACGCTGATTGTGGTTGAGGCTTGTAGAGCAGCTCAGTACCTGGAGGTGGACCACTGGGGGGGACGTACTCGAAGCGGACAGTTGGACCTGAGGAGCTGTGGAGGCTATCTTTACCCACCCTTCAGGTGGAAATTCTAGTGGAAGGCTTGAGGCTGCGGCTTTACATTCAGTTGATGTTTTCCCTTTCTAGTTGTACTTTACTTTCAGTTTGGGTTTGTATTCTGGCCCACTTACTTTTCCGCACTTACAGTTGTACCCAGTTTATTTAGTGTTTACTTCTACGGTTTTCATGCTCTATGGTGTTTGTTTATTTTACAATTAAATGCCTTCCCTTTTTACTGGTAATTACGCCTTTGTGCTAGTCGCCTTCCCCTGGCCTATGGAAGGCGGGCTTGGGGTAGTCACGACACGGGCCCTGAGGATAGGTTGTGACAAATTGGTATTAGAGGAGTTCGGTTCTACCACAGAACTAAGGTCTATGATTGTTTTCTATGTGAAGAAATAGTGTTAAGAGTATTGAGTGTGGTTTTCAGTCCCGAGAGGCTAATGTTGGTGCGGCGGCCGGCGTATCCGTACACCAGGACCCTGACTTCTGATTTCCGACTTAATGAACGAAAACATTGATTGCATGTGTGTTTCAAGTTTTATTTGTGATTAATTTATGTCAGCTCACCAGGTATACTGTTTGACCATAGCGCACCTATTTATTTTCAGGATAGCCCCACGATGGCAGCCAGCTAGGGTTCCGAGAGATGTGCGTGACGACAGCCCACCGAGCGATGAGGCCTCGGTACAGGACCCTTTGACAGCAGAGACACCGACAATACCTCTACCTGTCGAGCCACCGATGCTACCAGCCCCAGCCACTGACGATGCACGTCGCCTTAGTGCACTGCATGAGTTTCAGCGCCAGCGGCCTCCCAGGTTCCGCGGGGAGACGGACCCCCAGGAAGCCAAGGATTGGATGGAGGCAGTTGTATGGGTTTTCAGGTTAGTGAGGACACCATCAGACCTCATGGTGATCCTCACAGCAAGCCTACTGCACACGGCAATAGGCAGATGGTGGAGCTTGATGCTCCAGGTGCACGATGAGGCATCTCTCCTCTGGATGAACTTTGAGAGCCTTGTTCACTCAGAGTTCGTCCCAGCCACCCTCTGTGTGGTGCGCATCCTGGAGCTTCTACAGCTGTGGCAGGCCAGCTTGACAGTCACCCAGTACTCGGTGAGATTTACCGATCTCTCGCGCTACTCGAAAGACATGGTACGGGACCCATTCTTCTGGTCCCGAACCTTTGAGCAGGGATTGAGGCATGAGATCAGGGCATCTCTGATCTCCCTCAGCATTTTGACTCATGCAGGAGTACTAGAGCGAGCCCTTTTGATCAAGAGCTTCCTTGCTGATCCTTCATCAGTAGCGAGACCTACCGTGGGGCGGCACGTAGCAGAGTCTTCTGCAGTAGGTAGTCGACGAATGAATCATGGGTCCTGGCAGACCAGACCCTCAGGAAGACGACCTCAAGACACTGGCTCAGCAGTGGGTGGCACACAGCGCAGAGCCAGTCTTTCGAGAGGCAGGTAGTGCTATGCATGCGGTGGGTAGGGCCACATTGCTCGTGACTGCCCGACCCGCCGTACAGAAGAGCAGCTGACGGTTGAGGGACCTCCCAGGCAGTGGCAGAGGGTCGATCGTGGAGGTCCGCATGGAGCAGGCGGACGAGGCAGAGGAGCTGGACGAGCAGCATGTGGTGGGCGATGCTTTGAGGCTCTACCACCAACAAAACCAGAAGGTCCACCCCGACCACATGGAGCTAGAGGGCAAAGACAGGCACAACTCCAGGCAGCGGAGGCCTACGACCACGGCGCACCCGAGATGATTCGAGGTAATATCTGTGTCTATTCCACCCTTGCTGCGGTTCTTATAGACATAGGAGTGAGTCATTCTTTCATAGACGCTGCCCTTGTTCGGAGCTCAGAGATTCCGACAGAGCCGTTGGATCGATCGTTACGGCTAGAAACTCCTAGGAGAGCAGACTCGACAATTACGCACTAGTGCCAGCAGTGTGAGCTTACTCTAGGAGGTGAGAGATTTGGCTGGGATCTTCTTGTAGAGGCTTTGAGGCCTTACGATGTCATCTTGGGCATGGATTGGTTATCTACAGTCCATGCTCAGACTGACTATATTAGGCGGAAGGTGCGATGTGTACCCACCGACGGGAGTAGGTTCACCTTCACCGACGAGAAGGGAGCCTTCGCAACACAGGATGGACTCTCGCAGAGGAGAGGACTGTCGATCACTCATCAGTTGGCTAGCCTCATCCTAGGATCAGTTGACGTGCGGAGTCCTAGTTTTCCAGCAGTGGTGGATCAGTATGAGGACGTTTTTTCCGACGACGTTCCAGGACTACCTCCTCGCAGAGAGGTAGACTTTTATATTGATTTGTGCCCCGGGACAATCCCGATATCCACCCCAGCATATCAGATGGCTCCCGCCGAGCTTCGAGAGCTACGTGTACAGTTGGAGGACTTACAGGGCAAGGGATTCATATGACTCAGGGTTTCACCCTGGGCTTCCATGATATAGTTCACCAAGAAGGCGGATGGGAGCATGTGACTTTGTGTCGACTATCATCGCCTAAACTAGGTGATAGTGAGGAACAAGTATCTACTACCGAGTATTGATGACCTCTTCGATTAGGTCAAGGGAGCAGGATGGTTCTCAATGATAGACCTCAGGTTTGGCTATCATCAGCTCAGAGTTCGGGGCGAGGACGTGCAGAAGACGGCCTTCAGATGTCGGTATGGTCACTATGAGTTCTTGGTTATGCCCTTCAGCGTAACCAATGCTCTCGTAGTGTTCACGAGCCTCATGAATAGGATCTTTTAGCCACACCTCGATCAATTTGTCGTGGTCTTCATCAATGAAATTTTGATATACTCGACGACTGAGGAAGAGCACGCCTACCACTTGCGGGTTGTACTTGACACACTCCGAGAGAACCATCTTTATGGAAAGCTCTCAAAGTGTCAGTTCTGGATACGTGAGGTACACTTCTTGGGACACATCATCTCTGAGGTGGGAGTTGTGGTGGATCTTGCGAAGATCGAGGCAGTGCTAGCTTGGGAGGCACCCAGGAGCATGACGGTGGTGCGGAGTTTCTTGGGACTAGCTGAATACTACCGGAGATTTGTGCCAGACTTCTCCAGAGTTGCGGCGCCACTCTCAGATTTGATGAAGAAGGGGAAAACATTTGTGTGGTCAGAAATATGTCATCAGAGCTTCCAGGAGCTGAGACAGATATTGACCAGCGCCCCTATATTGAGGCTACCGGAGGAGGGGGTAGGGTACGTAGTATACTGCGATGCATCAGGGACTGGACTCGGATGTGTCCTGATGTAGGAGTGGGCAGTGATCGCCTCTGGATAATGTCAGTTGAGGCCGAATTAGTAGAACTATGCTACCCATGACCTGGAGTTAGTAGCTGTGGTCTTCGCACTGAAGATGTGGCAACACTATCTGATGGGCGAGCACTTTACAGTCTTTTCTGACCATAAGAGTCTCAGGTACATCTTCTCCAAGAAGGACCTGAACCTGAGACAGTGGCGATGACTCTAGTTCCTCCAGGACTATGACTTTGAGATTGTCTATACTCCTGGGAAGGGGAACGTGGTAGCCGATTATCTCAATAGGAGGACGAGCATTTAGCTACTTGAGAAGGAGATAGAGGAGCTAGCCTCTTTGTAGATATCCTTTGTGGATAGAGATGGAGCAGCCTTCCTTCAGTCGCTCACAGTCACTCCTCCACTACTACAGTGGGTCAGAGAGGCACAACGTGGGGACGCCGACTGTGAGACGCGGCGTGCGCATATATCCTCAAGACATGCACCTGAGGTTTTCTCCTTAGGAGGAGAGCACGATTTCCTTTTCAGAGGAAGTACCATGGTGCCAGTTGCTTTGCAGGAGGAGGTGCTAAGAGAGTTTCACACTCCCCCTTTGGCGGTACATCCTGGAGTGGTGAAGATGTACCAGGATCTCAGACGACAGCACTGGTGGCCAGGCATGAAGAAGGCTGTGGAAGAGTTCGTTTCCCGATGCCTCACCTGCTAGCAGGTGAAGGCAGAGCACCAGGTACCAGTAGGCTTGGTACAGCCCTTAGAGGTCCCGGAGTGGAATTGGGATGACATATCTATGGATTTTGTGACTGGACTTCCATGCACTTCCAAAGGTCATGACTCAATTTGGGTGATTTTCGACCGACTCACCATATCAGCTCACTTATTACCAATCAGAGAGCAGGGCTCAGTAGAGATCTTGGGACGTCTCTATGTTCAGGAGATTGTACGGCTTCACGATGTGCCATCATATATCGTCTCCGATCGAGATGCTCGCTTTACTTCCCAGGTTTGGAAGGGGTTGCAGGAGGCGTTCGGGACGCAGCTACGTCTGAGCACCGCCTTTCACCCTCAGACGGATGTTCAGACGAAGAGGACCATTCATACTATCGAGGACATGCTCCGCGCATGTGTCCTCGACTTTGGTCATAGCTGGGAGGACCACCTACCCTTGGTGGAGTTCGCGTACAACAACAGCTACCACTCCACCATCGGCACAACACCATACGAGGCATTGTACAGCCGACCTTGCAGATCACCACTGTGCTGGACAGTACCTGGGGAGTCAGCACTTGTGGGACCAGAGATGATCTAGGCCACGACAGAGAAGGTACAGGTCATCCAGGAGCGGATGAGGACAGGTCAGAGCTGGCATAAGTCTTATGCTGACTGGAGGCGGAGGCCACTAGAGTTCGAGGATGGCGACCACGTCTTCTTGCGGGTCTCACCTCGACATGGATTACAGAGATTTGGCCGAGGCGGAAATTTGTCTCCATGCTTCATCGGACCATTCCGAGTCCTCAGCAGGAATGTCGAGGTGGCTTATTGCCTAGCTCTACCACCTCAGTTGCACCGAGTGCACGACGTCTTCCACGTATCTCAGTTGAGGAGATACGTGCACGACCCGACACATATCATTGACCATGGGGAGCTGGACATTGATGAGGAGGAGACTTTTGCGGAGGTCCCAGTGGAGATTGAGGATCGACAGGAGCAGGTCCTACGTGGATGGTAGATTCCTCTAGTGCACATCAGATGGTAACACGGAAACCTCCAGGAGAGCACTTAGGAGCGGGAGGCTCAGATGCGTGCTCAGTACCCACATTTGTTTCCCTAGTTTTTTATGTGTCTTTATAAAGATGTAAAGCCCTGAGATGGGAGTGATGTAAAGACCTGAAAAATTCAAGGAATTTTTTTTGATTAATTTTCTGGGAATTTTACAAGAACGTAGTTTCTGACGGCACTTGATTCCGAGGCCCGGTGTGCTCAAAATCATTTTCCGAAGTTTAGCTCGGGTAAGTTCAGTAAACAAACGAGCGGGTTTTAATAACTTTTGAACCGGTGCTCGGAATTGAATTCTGAGGGAAATGATGGAATCACAACAGCAGTAATTGATTAGAAACAACTTTTTCGGTGTTGCGTTTTCTCGAGTGTGGTTTTAAATTTTTGTGGTTAAGTTAAGGAATAAAATAAAAGTGGTGTGACAATTTATTTTATTTTACTTAAAAGCGGCTTAACCTAAGTTAAGCAGATAAGGTGGGACCCAAAATATCCTACCCACTTGGTAGGATATTTGTGGTGTGGGGCCTGTACGAGCCCCACCATTTCTTTCCTTCTAAGTAATGCACCCACACCACCTTTTAATAATGTCAAACTGTGCGTTTATTCTGTTTAAGAAACGCCTCATTAATTTGGGAGGTTAAATCGTTACAATTAATTCATTAAATTAATTGTTCATTTCGTTTCTTTTGAAATTCAAATGTCGGCATGTGCGTTAATAAAATAAGAAAACTCTTATTTTATTTCTGTTGGAACTTGTTGCGTGAAGACGATTTGGAGAAATGCCTTCTTCTTCGGCGAGGACCGCGAAGAACGCACCGACCTCTGACGAAGAATGCCAAATCCTCGGAGATCGACTACACGACGCCGTGTACTTTGACGCCAGAAGCGCTTCTTCTACGACGCTTCTTCCGCGACGCTTCTCCGCAACGCGACGATCCTCCCTCTGCGACGTCTTCTTCTGTGACGGTTGTTCCGCGGCGCTTCTCCGCGATGCGATGATCCTCCCCCCGCGACGCCTTCTTCCGTGATGGTTGTTTCCGCGACGAATCCTCGCTCATAAAATTCGATGAGGTAGGGGTTTATTTTGTGATTACTTCCATTTCCATCTTACTTTCTTTTTGAGCCACCTGATATCAAATTAACAGGAGGAGGTCGGACCGCACGAACACGGCCGACCCACCTCCCCCATGTTTGTTTGATTTTGATTACGGCATGAACAAGGCAACGCGGTGCTGAAGCACCACGCGGAAAATTTTAAAGAAAGGGAAGAAGTGAAGAACCGTCATGCCACGCCGTTGAAAATGAACCAAAGATGCGGCACCATCGCGCCACACCAGAGAACTACGAAAGAACCGTGGCCGGAGTTGGGCCGCGGCGGAGCGGGGAGACTGGCGGCTGGTTTCGGGCCGCTGGCATCGGAGCAAGGGGACCATCCCTTGCCGGTCCCGTGGTGGCAGGAGCCGGCCGGCCGGAGCGGGCCGGATGGTCAGGGGAATCCAGGGGATCGTAACCCCCGTCTGTCCTGCAAAGCGGCCCCCACATGGGGCTGCAGTTACAAAGGAAAGCGAGAGGCAGCGTCGCCCCCCCCCCCCCCCCCCCCCGCGTCGCTTTGCTCTGCCGAAACGACCGAGCCACCCGCTGACCGCTGGCCATGCCAGCGCGCCCAGGCTGGGCCAGGCCACGCCAACTAGGCCAAACCATGCCCAGGCTGGGCCAGGCGGCGCCTGAGCGGGCCGGACCCAGACCCGGTCTGGGTCGACCCGGCTGGGGCCGACCCTTAGGGTATCGGGCCGGGTCAGACCTGGCCCGAACCCCTTAATACTGAACCTCTTTCGGTCCATTTTCCATAACTTGAGCTATGGACCTCTGATCGATGCAGCGTCATATGTTTAGTGATCCTTGTATCGAGATGGTCGTTTCAGTTTATTACACTCAAGGTTTCGGAGTACTTTGGGTTCAGCTGGGTTGGTTCGTACACAAAACCAACCGGTCCCTCGGAGCAGAAATGATTATAACTTGAGTTCCGGACGTCTGATTGACGTTTCGTTGACATTGATGGATTCCTCATAGTGAGACAGCCCTTTTGGAATACTCCACTCAAGTTTTGGACACAGGTGGAGTACGGTCGGGTTGGTTTTGACATAAGAACCAACCAGGCCCCTAGGACGAAAACGCCAATAACTCTCAGACCGGGCGTCCGAATGACGCGCCGTCTGTGACGTTGAGTTCCTGTTGACAATACTGAACTTTTGGATACATCAAATCCCGACTACGTGTTAGTTGATGTATCATCCCCTCGGCTCATGGAACGGACCCTCCCGAATGAGCTTTCTGTGTGCGGGAACCCTAGAGATGGCTGCGAATGTGACGACGATGATGACTGTGCAGAAATCCTCCGTGGATTTGACGGAGACGACTATAGCACTCAGCGATCCTGCGTGGATTAGTGCTACCGATCCTGTGTGGGTCAACGCTCAGCGGTCCTGTGTGGGCCAACACCTACAGATTCTGTGTGGGTCCGATCCTGTGTGGGTCGTTGCGGGGGTTAGTTACATATCGACCCTGTGTGGGTCAGATCCTTTGTGGGTCATTGCGGGGGTTAGTACCTATCGATCCTTTGTGGGTCCGATGGATTAGATGAATTAGTGGCAATATCTTATCATCTCTATCGTCATACAAAGAAGTATACCTATGTGAGATAAATCTTGACTTGCTTTCCTATGTGGATTGTGTTCTGCTGCCCTATGTGGACGTGATCAAACTTGGGCTCAGACATTGGAGCAAACTGGAATTGATGACTTAGGTATATGTATGGTCATATACCTAAGCAGTGTCGGATGTTACTTCGTGATTTCATATTTCCTTTGTGGATTCTGGGAGACCTTCGAGGGTCTCGCGGTCCCTACTCAGTAGATTATACTCACACCTACACAGGCTATGCCCGCACTACATTGTCTTGGTTGCAGACGATGGACATCGCTGATCGTGGTTGAGGCTTGTAGAGTAGGTCTATACCAAGAGGTGGACCACTGGGTGAGACGTACTCAGAGCAGACGGCTGGACCTGAGGAGCTGTGGAGGCTATCTATACCCACCCTTCAAGTGGGAATTCTAGTGGACGGCTCGAAGCTGCGGCTTTACTTTTAGTTGTTGTTTTCCCTTTCCAGTTGTACTTTACTTTCAGTTTGGGTTTGTATTTTGGACCACTTACTTTTCTGCACTTACAATTGTACCCAGTTTTACTTAGTGTTTACTTCTACTGCTAGCTTGCTCTATGGTGTTTGATTATTTTACAAGGAAATTCCTTCCTTTTCTACCGAAATCACGCCTTGGTGCTAGTCTCCAGCTCCTGGCCTATGGAAGGCAGGATTGGGGTAGTCACGACATGGGCCCCGAGGACGGGTCGTGACACAATCTTTGAAGAAGCTTGTTGGGACCATTATGATTTTTCCAAGAATAGATTCCAGATGCCAGATGCTTCAACATACTTTGAACCAAAAATAATATTCAGTGTCTATGGTGATGGAAAAGTTTGTCAAGATGGAGGTAGACATAAACTCTTTCCTTATCAACTATGAAGCCCACAAAAGATCTTGTAAGAAAATGGTAATCTGGTCAAAAAATGTAGTTGAAGATTTGAGAGAGCTTGGTGAGTTTCAATATGATGTTAAGGAAGCTTTTGATACTGAAGATGGTAAAATCCAAGATCTGATGACAAGCTTTGAGGAAAAGCTAACCCTTGAGAAGAATACTCAGATTCAATATGTAAAAGATTTGAATGGAAAGTTGTATTCTATTGCCCAAATTTGGAAGAGGGAAAGGGATATTCGGATCAAGATCGAAGAGAAGCTATTCAAGCAAGATGAACTAATAAAGGCTCAGGAAGAGGCTCTGAAGGATCATGAAGAAAAGATCAAAGCCTTAGAGAAGGAAGTAGAGGAAGACCACAAGGAACTAAAAAATCTGAAAACCATAGTGAAGAAATTGATACCCAAGGAGAAGGAAGGAAAATAGATCCAATCCAATCTTTTGATGTATTTTATTTCCTTGTACAAATTCTTCATATCTAAATGAAATTTTTGGTTTCTCATTTTTGTTTGGTTGCTTTGTATTAATATTTCAGGTACTATAATTTCATATCCAATCCCTCAAATTCTTTTGGAATATCACAAAGGGGGAGAAATAAAAAATAATACTAATTAAAGAAGAAATATCCCTAAGTTAGAATGAGTTTATCTAAGGGGGAGTTTTCATTACATAGATTTCTGCACTCAAGATAATGAAAAATATCTTTCCGGAAATCTATAATACGATCCTTAGTGTTCTAAAGCCTAAGGTGGAGTTAGCCATTTTCATCTTTTTCCATATGATAAGGGAGATAAGTTTTATTTTCAAAGTCTAGAAAAATATTTTATAAGTTTTTATATTTTTTTCGTAAGGATGTTTTTGATTTCAAAAAGGGGGAGATTTTTGAGTCAATGAGGTTTTCCTTATGGATTTTCCATTCCATAGTACTTGGGGGATATTTTTGAGGCAATAAGGTTTCCTTATAACTTTACCATTCCTTCTTGTTTTGAAAATCACAAACACCTTACCTCAAGACAAACCTCATTTTACCCTATGTTTTAATTCTATAGAGAAAATTTTTCCTTCCCCAAGGAAATTTTTCCTTACCATTTTATTCTTTGTTGATTATATTGTCTAATGTGTAAAACTCGGTTTCATATCTAAAACCTCAGAATCATATAATACTTAGATAAAGAGTAATCTATTTTTAGACTCTGAGTTATCTAAATCCAGACTCTGAACTCTTTTGAGATATGACTTCGAAATCTGAATATGAATTCTGATTACGAACTCTTATGGATAATGACTCTAAATTATTCTTACAAATTCTTCTGAGTTCAGACACCAAATTCAGGTTAAAAATTCCTATGTGTTCTGACTCCAAATTCTAATGAATTTAGAATCCGAACATTGTACGTTCTGACTCTGAATTCTCATTAACTCTGACTCCAAACATTGTAAGTTCAAGTTCCAAATTATTGTGAATCCAAACTCCAAATTTCCTTGAAATTCAGAATGCAAAATTATATAGAGTTCAGGTTCAGAATTCCATAGAAAATAGAATCAGAATATCCTTGTATTCTAGACTCCAAATTCATTTTTGGATTAGACTCCAAACATTTATTTTCTTGCATTCCAAATATTTGAATTTGGTAATGTAAATATATTTTTGCATACATTTGTTTTTGATATAAAACGATGTCTTGTATTCAGTTACTGACCAACTGTTTATTGAGTGACACGTGTACATGTCCCTCCTAAATTCAAGGAAAAATATGACCGTTGGAAGAGGGTGCCGACCGTAGGTGTTGTGCCTATAAATATGAGCTCATTTTAAAAGAGATAAACATTGTTCTATGAATTTAGAGATTACATGTTGTTGAAGTGATTTCTAGAGAGAGAGTCTCATGCTTTGTGCGTACTTAACTTCTTGTTCATATTTTATTTGTGCGACTCCGATTATTTCTGTGAACTATCAAGGGCTTTCGGGGATAGGAAGACAAAGGTGCCGACAACCTTAAAGTTGAGGGCTTCCTTGCTAAGGAAGACAGTGGTGTCAACTACCTTGAAGTTGAGGGCTTGAGGGGATATCAAGACAGACACTGATCTTCGTATCGATGGCTTACCCTAGTTTGGGTAAGATATACATTCTTGAATTTATAAATCAAGGGACCTTTATCCAAGGGTGTTGGATACCCTTCTCTTTGGGTTGAAGGATTTACTATTTGTTACATGTTTTGTTACAAGTTTTCCACTGCATTTTTTTTGTTGAGGAAAGTATAGCTATCTTATACTTCCTTACACTTGTAATCTGATTTAGTGAGATTCTATTTTCTTTAAGGTAAAATATTTATCATTGTAAACATTCATTATGTTTAATTTTCTAGAACCATCTTTCTGGATTCACATTCTTGGAATCATAATTCTGGAATGAAGCATGTGTGTAGAACTAGTGGTTTTGTGAATTACCTTGTTTAACCTTGTTAAACATAACCATCTTTAAAAGTTCCAAAGGATTTTTTAAAAGTATACAATTCACCACCCTCTTGTATATTGAGTATTATGAGATACTTTATTCAGTATCTCTATTATTTTGATCCTACATTTGGTATTATAGAGTATATCATACTCACATACCATCTCAAAATTATTATGGACTTGCACATACACATGCACATGCACATGTGTTAGTAATATATAAAAATAATGTGTTGGGTGAGATATGAACCCCGTACATATTTCTTATTCTCCAAATACATTACCTCTCTAGTAGACTCTTCATGTGGTAAATAAACAGAATTTAATATACCTATATATATATTGATATATAATGAATAAACAAAGAATAAATAAATAAATAATAAATAAATAAATAAGAAAAGAATAGTAATGTAACAATAAAAAATAAATAAATAATAAATAATAAATAGTACATTAATAATAAAATAATAGTAAATAAATAATAAACAAATAAATAATATGTAAATAATAATATAATAAAATAAAAGTAAAAAATAAATAACTAATAGATAAAGAATAAAGAATAAAGAATAAATAGATTGATAAATAAATAAATAAATAGAAAAATAAATAATAAATAACAAATAACAAAATAATTTATAATTTATTATTAAAAATTAATAATAACTTATCAATAATAAGAAATAAATAATAATTGATAAATAATAAGTAATAATAAATATATAATATTTTTTTTATGAAAATTAATAAATAAGTTGAAATTAATTAATAAATAATTATTAAATAATGAATAATGAGTAAATAAATAAATTAATATTAATTGAACAATAAAATAATAATAAATAAATAAATAATACATTAAAAATAAAATATTGAATAATAAATAATAAATAATAAATAATAAATAATAAATAATAAATAATAAATAATAAATAAAAAAATAATAATAAATAGTAAATAGTAACTAATAATAATTAATAATTAATAATTAAAAATAACTAATAATTAATAATCGATAATTAATAAATAAAAAATATTAAATAATAAATAATTAATAATTAATTAACAATTAACCATTAATAATTTATTAATAAATATTTAATTATTAATTAATAAATAATTATTAATAAATTAATAATTAATTAATTAATAACTAATCGTTAACTAATAAATAGTAAATAAATAATAAGTAAGTAAGTAAGTAAATAAATAAATAAGTAAGTAAATGAATGAATGGATGAATAAAATAAAAAATATATATATATATATATATTAAATAAAAAATAATAAATAAAAAAATAACTAATTAATAATAACTAATAACTAATAATTGATAATTAATAAGTGATAATTAATAATTAATAATAAATAGTTAATAAATAGTTAATAAATAAATAATAAATAAATAATAAATAAATAATTATAAAATAAAGACTAAATAATTAAACAAATGATGAATAATATATAAATAAGTAAATAATAAATGAAAAATATACTAAAAATAATGTAATAAATAATAATTAATTAATAAATTAATAATAAATTAATAATTATTGTATACATAATAACAAAATAATAAATAATAAATAATAAATAATAAATAATAAATAATAAATAATGAATAATAAATAATAAAAAAATAATATATAATAAAAATATTTAAATAATAATAAATAAATAAAAATATATAAATAATAATATATAAATAATAATATATAAATAATAATATAATCAAATAATAAGGAAAATAATTAAATAATAGATAAATAATAAAAATTTAACAATTAATAATTAACTAATAAATAATATATAAATTAATTAATATTAAATATTAAATATTGAATAAATAAATAAATAAATAGATAATAAATAATAATTTAATAGATAAAAAATTATAAAGTATAAATAATAGATAAATAAATAAAAATAAAAAAATTAATAATTAATTAATTAAAATTTAATAAATAATTAATAAATGATTAATAAATCAATAAGAAATAAATAAGAAATAAATAAACAAACCCTAAACCATTAAAAAACTCTAAAAACCCTAAAAACACTAAAATGACCATAAAATCTGATGTGAGAGTCCTTTTTAAGCTCTACAACTAGTCAAATCAATGATCATGAAACGAGCTTTGATATGATATGTGGTACAAGCCGAACATACACCTCGATCAAAACTTCTTGTCGTTGAAATTTTATGAAATCATGGTCGGTGACTAAAAACTCTGTTTTAGAGGCATTCTAGGCATTTCTGGTGGAAAATTGGGGACAATGATCAAGGAGATGGTCCCACACCATCATGGTGTAGAGCTCGTCATATAATTCGATTTGATATGTTGTATAGCCCAAACAGACACCCATATTAAATGTTGTGGACGTTAGAAGTTCAGGTTTGATTTTTAACCTTTTTGAAATTTTAATATATCATTTAAATTTATTAACACATGATTTTAATCTCATATGGTTT
Organism: Viscum album; assembly: GCA_963277665.1. NCBI lineage: Eukaryota > Viridiplantae > Streptophyta > Magnoliopsida > Santalales > Viscaceae > Viscum > Viscum album. Next base: position 590,392,019 of record OY728142.1, on the reverse strand, counting down.
TTTCTCACTTCATAATCTTTGATTTGTCTGGTTGTGGAGCAAAAACAGACTCCCAGATTAGAAGTTATGGTCGTTTGATGCTGAAGCCTTCTATTTAGTTTTTTGTAGATTTGTTTTAAGTTTCAAGTTATTATTGAATAATAATTATAAATATTTACTAATTAACATAACATAATGAATTAAATTATAAACTCTAATATATATATGAGAGTAAATAATAAATAATAAATAATAAATAATTTTTCTTTAATTTTTTTTCAGTTAATTTATCAGCTGTTTTTTTAAAACCTCTGCTAAAAAATTATTTTTTTCTTTGAAAAAAATTAAAAAAAGGAAAAAAAATTTACTGGTGGTTTTCAAATGTGCTTCTAAAAACCACTACTAAATGTTTTTTGGGACACATTTAGTGGCACTTTGTAAAACCACCGTGAATAACTCACCACTAAATGCTATTTTTTATAGTTAATCAATTCAATTAATCTCTCAAAATATCCCATTTGAAAAATGATAAAATTAAAATGTAACCTCAAACATGAAATAAAATCCTACTCTTAAATTTTTTTATGTAACTATTTGACCAATCATCATCGACACAATTTATCTCTACCATATAGTGGACTACATTGAGGAAGAGTGGAAGAATGATTGAGGTATATGAGAAGAAAATAAAAGGAACTGAAAGAAAAGAACAACTTAATCAATCCTTTTAACTCCCACAATATTCTTAGAAGTAGAATAATTATATATATGAAAATGATATTTATAACTTAATGAAATTGATTATTTACTTCCTTGAATAAAATTATAAAAATAAATGAAATCCCAAAAATAAAATCGTAAGAATGTGGTTCAAGTAGAAATAAATAACATATAAACTGAACTAACTACCCTTTATAGTGGATAAGATGATATTTTTATATAGGCCACAATAATGTTTCCTCTACCACAATTCATCACACATGGGGTCAATTTTCAAGTCTACAAGGATCAAGGTATATAATCCTACCACTTAAACAAGGTTTTTATTTCTTCTACACAATTTAATTTCTTTAAGTATCAAATTATTTTTGATACTCTTTAAAATTTACCTTTTATCTTATCTTATTATTTATCCTTTAATGAATTTACATAGTTAAATAACAGATTTTGAAATATTTTTATGGTAATAGATCAATGGATTCCTTCTATATTACAACATCTATCTTCATGAAAATCCTGAATTCAATTTTTCATATTTAAAAAAGGATATATACTTTACATATGGGGTGATGAGTCTTAAATATTATAACATTATTCTTCTAAGAAATATTTAAGTCTCTTCTGAATGAGTCTTGGTAAGATTTTTATTAATTAGAAGAACCTTAATTATTCCTGAAAGAACCCTGGCATATCTATATAATAATCTCCGAGGGTAAAGGTAGTGACTTTTATATATCTCCATTTATCCTTTATAGTAAATTATTACTCTTTTATGTATATCTAAAATTATCCCCAATAGAAAATTACAAAATATTTATGAATCATCAAAATAAATATTACATATTCCAAGGGGAAAAAAATACCCTTATGAATTAAATGTTTCATCCCGGTAACAAATGCATGAACTCTTATGCACCATTAGTCAATGATGTTACCTTTATATATAAAGGGAGAAACCTTACACATCCCCATATTTTCCGATTCTTCTAACAAAATATACTAAGCTGACCATTATGTATTAGCTAAGGTGTTTTCCAATTTAACTCATTTATACTTCAACAAGATTATTCTATCCTTTAAAAGAACATATTATAAAATTACCCATATGTGTCCATTCAATCAATTAATAACAGAATATTAATAAAAATCAATAAAATTTTTTATTTATCCAATTCTAAAAATAACATCCTAATTAACCATATAAACTAAATATACAATAACTGAACCTCACATATAATATATCTAGTGATTAAATCATTTAATTAAAAATATGAAATAATCAAAATATATTATATATAAATACCATAAAACTTAAGAATTTAAATACCAAGAAATCATAAAATATCCATATCAAATTTACACAGAAATATATAATGAGTTAATCTACAAGATCTTCTCCAAAATTAGAATTCTTAATGTATCATTTATGAAAATAAATTTCATTTAATTTTATTCTTTCACATTAAAATTTATTCAACATCAAAGATTCATCGGTGACCAAATCATAACATAGATCACATTGAAATTCATGTCTGTAAGACCATAGATTCAACTATAGTAATGTAACTATTATTTATTCCAGATTTCAACAAATTGAATAAAATTGGATAATTAATATAATATTCAATTAATAATGGTAGAATTAAAAAATATGTATTAGAATACAATTAAATTTATTATATGAAGAGTTATTCGAATTTAGGCATTAGGTGAATAATTTTAAAATAGATAAATATTATTTTTAATAATTATATTTCAAAAAATATAGAGAATTATTTTTTAAAAAAGAACATAAATTTGGATTCAACATACCAAAATTATATAGTGGTGAATTTATTATAATATCATGGAGTAGTGAAATTTTAGGTTAAAAGGTAAAATACGGTTTGAATATATGGTAAGTATTATGAAATAATATTGTCCTAAAAATTATATAATAGGTAATATAAAGACCTTATTGAAAAAAAATTAATTTATTCATTAATATAATTCATATTTATGTAATCACATTAATTTTACAAACATATAAAGAGTCCTAAAAAATTGAAATTATATTTTAATATTTTAAAATAAATACTTTTTGAATAATGTTTCTCTATATACCAAATAAAATATTTTAAATGGGATTTCTTTCTTAATGAATTAAAATCCCAAAATCAGAACTTACATGTCAAATACTATATGAAAAACATTTGGACGGAAAACGGTTTTCTATTATTTTATAATCTAGGGTCAAAGCCCATGATTTGAAATTTATAAACAAATCCCCTTATTTTTCAAAATATACCCACACATTCTCCCATTCATGTAACACTCGATTATTTTAATATATAATATTCATTTAAATAAACACTTGTTCAATAGATTTATTCACACACAACACCAAACCAAAATGAACCACAAAACATTATATAACCGTTGAAATGCACCCATTGAATTGGTGGGTAAAAATAGAGGTAAAATAATTATAAAATACATGTGTAGATAACATAATGAAATTTTTTAATTCTAATTCATTGATAAAATTAATGTTTTTAAATAAATAATAAGATAATTTTATGTTATAAATATATTTTGTTCTAAATTTTTATTTTTATGGTCTTTATTTTAATAAACTAAATGTTTAATAGAAAAGGCATACGTTTTATGTGAATAATAAATGTTTTAACATGAATAATATATTAACATTAATCTTATCAATCATTGATATCAAATAAATATTATAATGGATAACACTTTGAAAACTTATCTTCTTATAAAAACAATTTTTCAATATTTTATTTGATTTTATTTAAATGCCAAAATATCAAATGTTATAATTTTAATTTGGAAAAATGAACTAATTTTTTAGATTCATCATAATCACATTATCATAGAGTAATTTTTTTGGTATTTTTCTGAAATATTTTTTTTATGATTATATACTTTCATGGAGTTACATCCATATTTAAATTTATGTCAAAATTTCTTTTTATGAATAGTGAAGTGGTTCTTGAGTGTATGGGTTGTTTTGGGGGTGTCTCAGGGGATTGATACATGAAAGGGGAATAAAAGAGGCTAAATAGTTAGTAGTACATGGTCGGCAAATTATTAGAACTAACTGTGTGCCTTTCCAGGGAAATAATATAAACATAACTCCTCCCGAACAGAGGCTAGTGCAAAAGAATCACATGTTTTTTCAAATTGTTTTAATTTCCCAGAAATCCATCTGACATAGCCCCTAATAGAGAGTGGGAGCTACACAACTTACAGATAGTTTGGCCAACCATACAGCCAAACAATCTGGTCTATTAAAATGGGGGGGGGGGGGGTTACCATTTACCCCCATCATGATTTAATGTTTTTATCAAAATTTCTCCACTATTCATCCTCTTGTGTCTTGGGTGACGAACCAAAATCTTATAGACTTCCAATGGATGACCCTCCTTCGATTATGAGGTGTTTAGAATTATTTTGGGTGTGAATTGAAGCTGTAGGATAGTCTTCAACCCCATTTCCATCCATTTTTTGCAAGAGGGATGGTGAGTGGTTTTCACTTCCTTCAGATCCCTAAAACCCACCTTTCCGAAAACATATTCTAATATGTGGTGTTAATTTGTTTTAGTTCAAATCAAAGGATAATATTAAGAAATTGATTTTTAATTGACTTGAGGTATGTGGTCTTTAAGCCTCTTCCCATATTATTGATTTTATATATGTGTATATAGTGACTTCAAGCCTCATCCATGTTGTGTTTTTATGTTGTTGGCTAAAGAAAGTGTTTTTGGAATTAATGTGTGGAGTGAAACCCTTCATAGACTCTGTTGGATCTATTGATGATGTGATATAGGTCCTAGGGAAACCCATGGGGTGTAAAAAGCCCTTGTGTGTGGTGAAATACTTTGGTAAATGATGAGATAGGTTAATTATGAAAGGGGTTGGGTTGAAAAATGTGATTTGGATATAGGTATGGTTAATGGGAGAATTGAAATGGCAGTGGGTTAACTTTTGGGAGATTGCCTAAGGGGTTTTTGAAATGGTCTAAATGAAGTAATTTTGGGTTTGACTCAGACATGGGTTTTTAATAAAGGAAAACAACATTGTTTTATTGGGTAATGATAAAAATTGGGGGATTGAACTCAAGGTGACTCAAAAGGGTTATTATTTGACTTAAAATTGTCATATTAGTTGTGTGTGTGTCCTACACATGTGTAAATTCAGTGGTGGATTCTTTAATTAATTGAAGGGGTTGGTATTCCTTGGGACCTGTTATGAAGTCTAAAAGAAAATACCCTTATTTAAGGGTAGTTTTGAAATTATTTAAATTAATTGGGTCAGCTTTTAAGGCCCTCGTGATGTATTTAGTGGTGTAAATGAAATTTTGGTAGGGCCGAGGGTTAATTAAGATACATCAAATGACGATTTGAAAGGAGGGAATATCCCCTTTTTAGGAAGACGTGTTATTGATTATTTTTAAATTGTTGGTAATAGTGATGAAATACTTTGTTATTGGTTTAGTTTTTCAAATAGGAATACTCGTGTTTACAGGGTGTCTTCAATATGATTTTAAATTAGTATTTTGATTATTTGTTTTCATGGATTATCAAATGAAATTGATGTTATGATTTCTAGTTGTTAATATATCATAATGGGGAATTTGGTATAATGGATTATTTTTTTAATGAGTTTTTTTGTAAATTATATTTGTTTTTAAAAGAGCGAAGAAATTTTAATAGTAAATTTGTTGAATGGTTAAAGAAGAATGTGCACATGTCTTTGTGGTGAATTTTTCAGTTAAGATGTCAGTTTGAGGATTTTTTCTCATAAATTAGGGACTAAGCCTCCCTTATTTTAAGTTGTTATATATTAATGCTCTAGGAAAAACTATGTTTTCTATAGTTAGGATGTGATTATGGGGATTTATGCTCCTGATGTTAGAATAATTTGTGATATCGGGCTAAGGCTATATACATATCATATATATGAACATGGTTTCAGATTTTGAATTGAGGCTCTACCCTTCCCAAACATATGGACATGGTTTGATACTTAGTTGAGGCTTGAAGGTAAGATAATGTGATGTTCACTAGGGAATTCCCCATGAGATTAAAAGAGTTTAAACCCTTATGCTATGGTTTACGCTCTCGGTGTAACCAGTTCTAATTTATTTGGTCGGTTTACCTTAGAGACCATGAATGATATTATAGTTAATTAAAAATTTCTTAAAGGTGAGAAATATACATTTTTTCTACTTTTACTATTTTCTAAACGTGATTATCTAAATACAATATTGTATAAATTGGTTATTTTTTTGACACAAATGGTGGTGGCCTACGGATATTTACTCACACCGTGCTTGGGCAGCGATGAAACTTGGTTACTCTGGTAGATGCTACTTGTTTTTAGGTACAATTTAGAGATAGAGACCTTGAATTGTTTGTGCATGGGTTTTTGGGTTAGAGCATGGGATGTTAGGACCAAATGTGGACTCAGAACCATGTTTGGGATCTTTTTGTAGTTTTGGTTTTGGAATTTATTCGTATGACAACCTAACATGTAGTGAATTAATCATATTATTATAGAAAGTGATTCTAGGTTACTTATTATATTTTCTGGTATGTGGTCTATTTATGGTTCAGATATGTTTTTTTATATGTTGATATTATTTATTCTATGTTATTACTTTGATAAGAGGTTATAGTCTCCCCATGTATCTCTATAGACCCACACTACTTGTTGGTACCCTCTGGAATATAGGGAGGCGTGTCTAATTTCATGTGATGACCCAACACAAGGAATAAAATATAGTGGCTAATGGTCTATGGAAATTACAAAATTGTATCAAAGATGTAATTTATCTTACTATTTGTTGTATGGTGTATAGATGACTTCGATTTTGTTAGGTTTTGGTAATTATCTCATTTCGGGGTTCCTACAGCCCCACATATGCTGGGAAAACCAGGTTGTCAAGGGTGGGTGTTGATGTTCTATTTTGTGATTTATAGTTGGTTAATACTTCCACCTTGAGTGGTATACTTGTATGTGTTTTTTATGTTTTATGATGTTTTATATCCTGTTACGATGTGCAAAAAGAGGGTGTGTTTGTTCATGCATCATGCAAGGAACATAGGATTGATATGTCTTTAGTATGTTCCCTGTGATTGATAGTTCCTCGGTATTCATATGCTAGTAGTTTACATTTATCCCTATTTATTATTCTTGTTGACCTTTGTTTGAAATTTCTGTTAATGAAAATGTTTTGAAATGTAAAATTGATTAAATTTTGGTTTTTTTGAATTGTGGGTTAATATAAAGCTTTTAGAATTGGTAAATCTTTCGACTTTTCAAATGGAATGTTTTGAAATTTGAATTCATAGGTTTTTAAAAATGATAATGATAATTAAATAGAAATGTGAAATGGTGGAATGTTATGGGATCTTTGGTGGTCAGTATCCCTTGTATTGGTCTTTGACTCTATGTATGGGTGGTTTGGGTAGTGAGAGTGCCCTAGTTTGAGACCATAGTTATGGTTAATGTTGATCTATGGTATTTTGATGTGTAATTGGATGGATGTTACTTGTTGTAACTACCGTATTGTATATCTTTAGGTGATGGTATCCAGTGTTATTGGTGTGGTAACCCTTGTAGTTTTTGATCATGTGAGTTGTGTTTTGGACCCAATATTGAGTGTTTGGATGTTAGTGATGATGTATGTGTGTGGGTATTCTGGGTGTGAAACCTTGAGTAAATGTTTGTTTGGGAAAGTCAGACGCAGTGTGTTTTGGTATTGGGGAAAGAGTGCCGCCTAAGAGTAGTGAGTTGTTTGAGGTTTGATGTGTATTACTTAAAGGGAGAGTCCGTGGTATTTTGAAAAAATGTCTCTAGTTTAGGTAATTGGTATAATTTGACCTTAAATATGACCCCTGAGTGGGGTCATCCATATTTCTCATGTTTCAGGTGCATATGGACCATGTTGACATTTTGGTCTTTGGTAGTGGCACACGGAGCGTGTTTCCAAGAACATATTTATCCTAGAGGGATATTGATAAATGTAAATGGTTTTGGAGATGTGACACAAGTTGTGGATATGAGAAGGATTTTTTGGGGAAAATGAAGGTTATCGCTATGGTAGGATGACCCAGTGTTTCAGGTGACTTTTAATGTGGATCATGGGTGTTGCTTCAAAAGTGGAATCGATGGATAGTTGGTGCCATTGAATTTTGGTAAAATTCCCTGGTTATGAAATGGTTTATTTATCAAGGAGGAACATGAGTGTTTTTTTGGTTGTGAGGTTGGTTTCAAAGGGAAGGGTCATTGGGATACCTGACCTAACGATGTTAGTATCCTTTAATGAAGGAATCATTGTTGATTTTGGACAGAAAAGTAAAGGGGGACCAAAGTGTGTATGAATACTTTTGCTGTGGGAGTGACACTGGGGGTGATGGGTGGTCACATGACTAGTTTTTTTGTGAGATTAATTGGGTTTATTGAGGAGGATGTGGAGGATTCCATGAGTCCGATGAGGATGATGGGCTTAGAATCATGGTTAGTTGATTAAGTGGGAAGTTGGCCTATCTTTGGAGATGTATGATTTGTGTTATCTATAGTCATTTTCAGAATTTGGTAGTAGGAATGTGCGAGACCTCAAGGGATATGATGAGGTCCAGGTGTAGGATCGTGATAGAAAGGCCCAATTCCATTTGAGATGGGTGAATGGTTGGCTTTTGATAGGCACCTATATTTTTCTATAAAACCAAAGTGGGATGCTCTGTTTATACCTGTGAAAGATTGATTTTTGATCAATGTGATATATCATTTTTTTATTTTGTGTGTCTCCAGGGTCATAGTGAGAGAACTCTAGAAGCATGTTTGTGGTTGTTCCATTGTAATTGTTGGTTCGTAGATACTTTGTAGAGAGTCGTGAAGTGTCAGTGAGTTTGGTTGGAAATCCCACTTTAGTGGTGGTAGTTGGGTGTTAATTAGATGTTAGCAGATAATAAATCTCGAGTCAGTTGACTGGTTAAGGTTCCCCCATGGTGGGAGGCGACATCGGTGAAGGATAATTTATTTGTGGTGTTCATATATTACTTCTTAGAATAATATTATATAGGGATGATCTTTCCCAATATCTTGATGTCATTCTAGGTACACAGAGAGAGTTCTGGAATCCTGGACATAAATTTAAATGTAATTTGGTTGGATAAGGGGCCTCACAGATTTTATGCTCATGTAGAAGTCTATTTGGAGATGTATGGTGGGATATAAACCATCGACCATTATGGGTGAGGTCCTCAAGATGGAACAAAGGTCGATTATTGATGTAAGTGCCATCATCAAAAGTCAGGAACATGTAAGGGTTGATATTTTTTTGATGTTCTAGGAAAATCTATATGGCCACATCAATGTTTTTGGGTTCATATTTTGAAGTAATTGTGGGTCGTGGTGGTCATAATTTCATGAGTAAATTAGTGATAATGTCACTCCCAAGGTGGGGAGTGGTATGCTAGTTATGGATTTGCGGAGAATTCCATAAAGTGGTTGCGGCGGAACTGAGGTAATAATATGAATCATGTGTGGTACACGTCTAGGAATCTATAGGATGGTCACATGGGCCCCCATTATGGTGTTTGATTGATCCATGTGATGTCTTTGGGATAGGGATGGTTTCAAAATTAATTTGAATGATTCACTTGGATGTGTTAATGAGAACGGTAGAGAACGATGATGACTTAGAGGGTAGTGGATGACTTGATGGTTGTGTTTTACCAGAATTTAGGGAATGACCCCATTACGTGTGATGGTTGGTGGTGGAATGACTTAAGTGAGAAGGTACCATGGGAAGGTAAAGGGGGAAACACCCCCAGTAGAAGATGGTTGTTTTAGGAAAATCCAATCGAGGATGGTCCAATAGAGTATGGTAACAGGAAAAAATTAGGTATGTTATGAGCCCCTCTCATTTAATGTTTTATATGGAATGTGTGTCTCAAAAATGAAGGAAAACATGAAAAAGGTCATGTTTTCTTTAGTTACTAAAATATGGTGTACTCATGTCCTTTCAAGGTGGTTTATGCGGCAAGGATGGATGGTAGTGTTGGTTGAATTTATCATTGATTTTTGGGTATAGTGAGTGGGGAACCACAATGGGTATGTTGGGAATGTGAGTTGAGGTTTAGATGGTCATTTTCAACAGTGAAGGTTTCAACTATCGGAAGATGGTTGTGATGGGATAACACATATGGTGGGGGAGAACCATAGTGGGGATGTGGCTAGTGATGATGTGTCCAGTGTTATAGTTTGGAGGAAATCTGTTAAGTTCCATCTTAGTGTTTCAATTTTGGTAATAGACATTGTCTTAGGTTTTGAGAAATTGAGTACCTTGAGAAGAGGGTAATTCTTGGATTATGTTCTGGATGTGTGGGTATGTAATGAGGCTATGGGCCTTGAGTTGTATTCTTGCATAGGTCAAGGAATCATGGGAGGAAAAATGTATGTTCCACTGGATGACACCAATCTTAGGTCACTTTTAAAGCATTGAAAGAAGTGTGTAATATGGTGTTATGTGATTTGGTTCATTAGTTATGAAGAGAATCCTATAGAATATTATCTAATTGGTTCTCCGGGGGTAGTGTAGTGCATTTTCGGCACCCCTTTTTTACAGTTGTTCAATGATGTTACCTGAACACCCCTCTTATGTTTGATACTAGTAATGATGAGTTGGAGGTGGATGAATCATTGAGGATAATCAGGTTCATGATTATAGATCTTGGTGGGAAAATTACTTTAGGATAGGACTATTATTAGTCCAAATGTGGTGATGGTATGTCTGTATTTAGAAGGAAACATTGGAGATTAAAGTTGATAGGTGGGCCCCATGGACTGTAACGCCCTGACCCTAGTTACCAAGAGTTGGTGTTTCATTACATAACATTGACACGATCACAAAAGATCAAGTCTCTAAAGACTGATTAGTTTAGTAGCATTGAAAATACTAGATATATTAATATTTTTTACAATACATTATAAAATGAAAAAATTCCACAACATAGTCTCCATAGGCCACACTCATATCCCTTAGACTACCCTTTCAAGTAAGTCATAATGTACTTCTTTTCATACTGGGAAAAATAATAAATAGAAAAGGGTGAGCTTAGATGCTCTGTAAGGATAATGATATAGTTGAAACTTTCATAAATTAGCATAAATATTTATGGCAATTTAAGACTAGAAAAAAAAAATACTTTTAAACATTAACTTCATAATAACATGGTGAATAGAAAATCAAATAATGCCATTTACTTATTCACATGGATATTCTACTAGCCGAATAATAAAATGAAATATCAATATCCACTTTCATAATGATGGAATGAATAATGCCAAACTTTATAACCATATAGTCAAAGCCTTGTGCCAAGAATAAAAATAAAATTTTGTCAAGGCCTTGTTCCAAGACACCATTTTGTCTCATGAGACCTAAAAATGCATCGAGGAGCTATAGCGGGATCCACCCATCACAAACTAAGTCCAATGCATTCCTCATATGAAATGGTTTTAACAAAACAAAAACATTCATATTAAAACTATCATATGAAATTTCAATACATTATACAGAAACATTGAACGGTGTAAAAATTACACATTCATTGTCAAACATATCACAAAACCTTCAGCACAATATGGATGTTTTTTATCATAATAAATCAACTTCAAATAAGATTAAAATCCATCAAAGGATGTTGACATAAATGAAATCAAAACCTTTTTTATAGAAATATCTCTTTCTATTTTGAAATCATTTAAAAGTCATATAATTATAAGAGAAAACATTTATTTTGAAAATATTCTTATAATATTGTAAGGGATGATTCGATGATGTAACAATGGCAGAAAATAGCTGCACCCACCGTATAAGTTAAAAAACATTCTTACCTTAATATTGTCGAAAAGGTCATAAGGTACATTGTTTGGAAAATGAATAAAAGATTCCTTTCAAACCATTTTATAAAAAGTAAAACAAGGGTATAAATGAATTTAACCCATATTCTAGTAAAGTTTAATAATGTTTTGGATTACATTTTTAAGAAACATTGATGTTGATGATAAATAGGTCCTAGTAGATACTTACGTAAAAACAATCTCAAAGAATAAAGTGATTATGAAATTTACCATTAACTTGTAATTTTCCTTGGTCAAGGGTAAGTTACCCTCTTGTATAATAGTTAAATCATTGTAATTAAATTATACAAACCATATACATAAATATTATGTTATATATGATCTTCTAATGTTGCTTTTTTTAATGATATATTAGTATTATCATTTTTTCGGGTGTTAACTGGTTCACTTTCCTTTATATATTTTGTTAAATAAGTCATGAATGTTATATATAAGATGTATTTGATTCATATTCAGAATTATATTAAGTCTTTAAAAATTATTTTTAATCATCAAATAAATAATATTTTTTAATGGATACGATGAGGAATGAATCTCATCGCGTTCATGGAGACGGTAATCCGTACGTACGCACGAGCGACAATATCATTCTTTTGATATTAAAATAATATATAATTGGATGGTATATAATATATAAAGAATCAATTTCTTGTTATATTTTTTATTTAAATCAATTATACATCATTATTATACTTATCTAAATAATAATGTATTGAATACCAACTACAACACGACGTAGAGACGGTAAGCCGTACGCACACACGTATGGTGAAATGTCATTAAAATGATGGATAGAATAATGAATATGGTTGTAACATATTTATAATAACATCATAATATATATAATATACTGGAGTTATTATTTTATAATGGAAACAACAAATAAAGAGGAAGTGGAAGAAGAAAGGAACTTGAAAAAGGGGATGAAATATTTACCTCTTCTTCTAGTTCTTCCTTTTGATTTGATCAAAAGGGACCCATAGGATGGATTGTTGACTAAAATAAGGCCTCTAGGAATAGGGGAGGATATTTTAGAGGGTATTTGGGCAGGTTTTGGCCGAGAAAAATGGATTTTAAGGTGTGAATTTGCGATAAGGGGAAGTGCCCTTTTATAAGAGGGGTGAGGGGCATCATAGGAAAAGATTGAAACATTATTTAATAATAAACTCATTTTCGGATTATAATTTATATAAAATGATTTATTTCTAGTATATGGTGGCGATGGATTGAAAACCACTCAACCAATAGGTTTTAGAAAGGTTTGGGTCACTAAATTAACCATATATTCAAGATTTAACTCTTAGTTAATTACTTTGACATTTACCATGTCTCTTTGTATTTTAATATAATATGGTTAATAAACATACAATAAACTTCCACGATAACCTCAAGTGGTTCATTAATGACATATATAATATTATTTAAGACATTATGCCAAACCATAGATTTTTAAGAATAGAATATCAATTAATAATAAAATATTTGTTTTGAAAACTCTTTTTTGGCAATTTTCACACTATTTGTTATTTTGTTTTTGTTAAATTCATAACATCATTATTACATCGAAAAAATTCATTTAATAAATTATAATATTCCACATTAGCATATAATATTAATTTATGGCATCAAAACATTCAAATTATTTTTATTTTGACATCTATAATACCATTTATTTGATTAATTCATTAATAAGGAAAATACTGCATCATCATTGTGTCATAAAAAAATTTATTTATTCAATGTCTAAAAATTATAAATAAAATAAATTTATGTATGGAATGTTTTTATATTTCTAATTAATATTTATATCTGAAGAGATAAAATTTTTTCCCTTATGTAAAAATTGATTTACTAAAAGATATATGCTCATGTCATTTTTGTTTTTAGTTTAACTTAATTAATATAAAGTGTCATTATCACTTAGAAGTGGCTCCATGGGGTCCCAAAATCGACCAAAGTATGCCCATGGTCAGAAATGTATCATCCAATAGGTTTATAAAATATGTTAGGATAATTTATTATTATTATAATATTATATTTTACCCTTATTTACCGGATTTACCCTTTAACCATGATAATTAAAATATTTACCGAAGGAATTATTCAAAATGTCTAAAAATAAAAATTACCTATTTACACAATAGGGTCATTTTGATTCTAAATATGGAATCCATTTTTCTGAAATGAAAACAAATAAGTGGTAGAAATTAATTTAAAATTAACTTCCGTTGTCAAAACAAAAAAGCATGTTTTTTTGAAATAATAACAATCAAAAGATTAACACTTGCTTATGTCCTGTTTAAATGAGAAATTATGTTAAATGACCAAAATTGGATTAAATGGAAAAATTATAATCTAATTATACTTAAAACCCACTCAATATTATAATTTATTACTATAAATTTTTTTGATTAAAAAAGTTGTTTTTATTTAAAATTTAGTACTTTTCACTATTCATCAAAAACTGAATGTTTTCATAAAAAAAAAATCACCCTAAGGTAATTTCGATATTCCGAACCCAAAAATGAATTTCATTTTGAATGATGAAATTGTTAAATTTTCTAAAAGTGAGAATTAATATTCATAACAGCTAGTTTGATTGGTCACGATGTGTTTGAATCTCAAAGTGGCATACAACGCAAGATATTGCATTATTAAAAGGGACACATACCTCTGAAGATTGGGGTTTACATTCTTCCCTTATTCAAATAATTTTGTCCTCAAAATTTCTAGAATATTACAGAGTAAAAGGATTCTGGTGGTTCTTCATCATAAGATCCTCGGGTTCCCATGTATCCTCTTCCATCTTATGGTTTCTCCATAGATCTTTACCAGATGAGTTGTTTGGTTTCTCAGCACATGTTCTATGGTATCAAATTTTTTGAAAGGCTCTTAATAATAAGATAGATCAGGTTCTAGTTCAATTTACTTATAGGTGAGTAGATGTGTTGGGTCAGAAATGTATTTTCTCAAAAGTGATACATGGAACACATCATGAAATTTGGAGAGACTTGGCAGCGTTGCCAAATGGTAAGCTACTGCCCCAATTCGTTCATGAATTTTGAAAGGTATGATGTACCAGGGACTTAGATTACACTTCTTACCAAATAATATAATTTTCTTCCATGGATATAACTTCAATAAAACATGATCTCCTACATGAAATTCCAAATCCTTCATTTTGTTATCAGCATAGCTCTTCTAAATACTTTGAGCTACTTTGATGTGGGTTTGGAATACCTCCACCTTTTCCATCATCTTCTCAACTATTTCTGGGCCTTGGAGTTTTCTTTCACCAACATCAACCCAACAGGTTGGTGCGAGACATCTCTTTCCGTATAATTCTTTATATGGTTCCATCTGAATACTTGAATGGAGGCTATTGTTATAGGAATTTTTTAACAGAGGTAAATATTGATCACATGTACCTTGAATGTCAAGTGAGAAAGACCTCAACATGTCTTCTTACGTTTGAATAGTTCGTTCGAATTATCCATCAGTTTGAGGGTGGAAGGCAGTGCTTAAAAAAAGTTCAGTATCTAGGGAATTCTTAAGACCTTTCCAGAATCATGATGGAAAATGGGGATCACGGTCAGAAAAAACAAATAAGGGTACTCCATGATTTCTTACAACTTCATTAATATATAGTCTTTCTAGACGTTCATGTGGTAAATCTTCTCTTATAGTACGAAAAGGTGATTACTTGGTAAAATGATCAACAATGACCCATATTGCATCATTACTTCTAGGAATCTTTGGTAGTCACATTACCATTTCCATCGTAATATTATCCCATTTACACTTAGGTATGGGAAGTCGTTTCCTGGATCATCTAGGCTGTTGCCTTCCAGCTTTCACTTGTTGAAAAGCCTTACATCGTGACACAGAATCAACAATCTCCCTCTTCATGTTGTCCCACCAAAAATATTCCTTCAAATATCTACACATCTTGGTGCTCGCATGGTGTATATAGAAATTGGATCTATGAGCATCCTCAAACAATTCCCTTTCTAGATCAGGTATATTGGTAACACAAAGTCTCTTCTCAAATTTTAAAATTCCATCTTCATATATGAAGTAACTCATTCTATAATCATTCAAAGCTTTACTCTTCTTTAGAAACTCTTCATCATCAATTTGAGAACTATTTATCCTTTTTAGTAAAGATTGTTTGCAACCATTTAAAAAAGTATTGATGTTTCACATTCCATGATTATTCCCATATCCATTTACACTAGATACATGAATATATGATCCCTTTCAACTCTCATCTTGTTCAAAACATCAGGATCCTTTCTGCTCAAAGCCTCTGCCACCTTACTTGCCTTCCCCGGGTGGTAGTGTATAGAAAAATCATAATCCTTGAGTAGTTAAAGCCATCACCTTTGCCTCATGTTGAGTTCTTTTTGTGAGAGAATATACTTTAAACTCTTGTAATTGGTATATATCGCACATTTTCACCATATATATAATGACTCCATATCATCAGAGAAAATATTACATCTACTAACTGAAGATCATGAGTATGATTGTTTCGTTAATGAATTTTTAGCTATGATAATGCATAGGAAATAACTCTATCATTCTGCATAAGGACAAAACAAATTCCTTTCTTTGAAGCATCACTATAAATAAAAAACACATCATTCCATGATAGTAGAGTCAATATAAAATCATTGACTAATCTTCTCTTCAGTTCTTCAAAACATTCTTCACACTCTTTTGTACAAAATAATTTTACCCCTTTACGTGTGAGCTTGGTTAATGGATTTTCAAATCGGGAAAAATTCTGGATGAAACGTTGATAATAACCTACTAAACCAATAAAATTGTGTACCTCAATTATAATCATTGGTGATGGAATTTCTTGGATTGCCTTGGTCATTGAAGGGTCAACATAGATTCTATCTTTAGAGACAATATGGAAATGAAAAGAAATCTCTTGAATCCAGAATTCAAACTTGCTAAACTTCCCATATAATGCATTTTTTCTAAGAGTTTTCTGGATAATTTGCAAGTGATTTTCATTATCTTCTTATATTTTGGAGAATAACAAGATATCAACAATAAATACCACTAAAAATTCATCAAGATTTTCCTTGAAAACTCTATTCATTAGATCCCTGAAGACCAAAGGTGCATTAGTCATCCCAAAAGACATTACTTTAAACTCGTAATGCTGGTACCTGGTTCAAATTTTTTTTTTCGGAATGTCTTCATTCTTCACAAACAATGGATGATATCCATATCGAAGGTCAATATTTGAAAAATATTGAGCTCCATGAGGTTTGTCGAATAAATCATCAATGCGAGGTAGGGGATACTTGTTCTTTATTGTTATAACATTGATTTCCCTGTAGTCAATGAACTAACTCATAGATCCATCTTTATTCTTAACAAAAAGAACAGGGGATACCAATGGATAAACACTAGGTAGAATAAATCCCTTATTACTCAAATCCTCTAGTTGTTTCTTTTGTTCCACTAATTCCACAGTGGCCATTCTATAATGGGTCTTTGATATGGGCCTTGAACCATGAAATAAATCAATGAAAAACTCAATTTCTCATTATAGAGGATGTCCAGGTAAATCTTCTGGAAACACATCAACATATTCCTTCACAATAGGGATGTCTTCTATTTGAACATTCCTTTCCTCACCCACAGTTATTTCATTCTCTTACTCCCTAATAATTGAATTTTGTTGAGCTACTAGGGGTGGATCTAGAGAATAAATAGGTGGTGACATTTCTTATCTAAAGATAAGGTACTCTTTATCATCATCGAGAATTTTAACCTCCTTTTTCATACAATAAATTTTCGCATCATGGTTCGAAATCCAATCCATACCTATGATTATATCAAATTCTATCATGGGTATGATGATGAGATCAATAGATAAAGAAAATTTATATTCCCTAATGGGAACTGATTCACAAAACATTGTTGTAATGATACTTCCCATGGGTGTTTTGACTAACAAATCCCTAGTAAATTGAAATAGAAAATATCTAATTTTCTTAAAAAACTCGGATGATATGAAAAAATGTAATGATCTAGAATCAAATAAAACATTTTATAAAATTGAGGGAACCATTAAATTACCTACCACCATGTCTTTCAGAGCGTCAACCTCAGCAGTAGTGATAGCATAAGATTGACCTTAATCCCTTGTCCTTTTCTGAGGTAAGTTTCCATGGCACTTAGGAAATTCATTTCCATAATTCCCCCATTCTCTACAATTTTAGCATTCAACATTAGCAACATATTTATTCCCCTTGCAATCATGAGTTTGGTGACCTTTTTCACCACGCTGGTAACAGACTCCCATTCCCATTAGGCATGTAGCAGGGTGTTTCTTCCCAAATTTATTGTAGGATGGATATTCATCTTTTCCGTTCTTCCCGTTATTTCCATTTCTAGAGTGTTAAGTAGATCTAATCTTCTATTGATTTTCTTTAAAGTCATAAGACTTAGAGAATTCTATTTCGGTCTTAATAGAAGATGAGACTATATCTTCGTATGACAAGAAGGATTGTGAGACTAATGCTCACTGGAGAAATGGATTTAACCCATCAAAGAATCGATCAATCTTAATCATTGGGTTATGTATATAATCTAGAGCATGTCTTGTTAACCTTGTAAAGTTAGCCTCATACTTTGCGACATTCTCATCCTCCTTTTTCCTCAAACTCAGAAATTTCCTTTCCATATCCACTCGATGGTCATGAGGAAAGTATTTTTCTAATAAAATATCTTTAAAATCCCTCCATTCCATACTTTATACTCCTTATTCTTCCTTTGTGTTTTGAATTAATGACTATCATTGATCTGTATCTCCCGTGAGGTAATAAACTTCCCGGACAACTTTTTCCTTTTTGTAACTCCCCAAAGAGTGAAATAATTTCTCTACGGAATTAATACATTACTTACCTACTAAAGGATTTCTACTCCTATTAAATTTTGGTGGTTGTTTCCTCATGAAGTGATCTAACATTAATCATTTGTTTTTTGGATCAGGGTGCTCTATACTGGTATGGTTATTATTCATAACCTTAGTGAGTTGTCCCAGTATGGTGAAAAGATGATCATCACCAGTTGCTTCCCCAGATCCACTATAACTATCTTGAGTTGGAGGGAAATCCCTACATGGATTATGTGTGTTGATAAGGTTTTTATTCCTTCCACTTGGCACCACTTCTATACAATTTTATAAAATATATTAGTGTATGAATCAAAATATATAATTCCAAACTTGTAAAACACTTAACATAAACTAAACATTTTATGGATACAATCCATAATCATAATTTGCTTTTCATTTAGTATGTATATAATCATAAACCCTTAATAATGGTTTGTATAGAAAATGACAATTATCCAAAGCATATCCCCCAGGAGTGTCGTAACCAAGAGTGAAACAAGGCCAGTTGTCGTGCACCAGTTCATGTTCGAGTCTAGCTCAAAGTAGTGTTTTTAGGTTTTACCCCTAGCTACATTTGTTCCAGATCTGCATCTATCTGCTCATATCCATATAGTGATGTATTTCTTGGAAAACTCACAAAATATCTATAATACCGAAATTAAAGGACGTTCTTCTATACAAATCTTCAAAGTCTATCTTAGGTTAATGTTCTTTAATCAGAGTTTATCTAAATCTAGATTCCAAGGTATGTACTAAACTTCTTCTGATACCAACTTTAATTCCCCAAACCAAGTTACCCAGAGTTGGTGCATTATTCCATAACACTGGCATGATCACAAAATATCACTTCTTGAAATACTTATTAGTTTAGTATCCTTGGAAATACTAGATACATTAATAAGTTTTAAATTACATTATAGAATGAAAAACTACAACAACATCGTCTCTATATGCAACACTCATTTCCCTTAGACTATCCCTAAAGGTCAGTCATAATATACTTCTTCGCATCCTGGAAAAAATAAAACATAGAAAGGTGTGAGATAAGATGCTCATTATGGATAACGATATAGAAGAAACTTTCATAAATTAGCATAAAACAATTAGGAAATGTCAGACTAGAACAAAAGACTTTTAAACATGAACTTAATAATAATATTGAAAATATAAAATCAAATAATTTCATTTACTTATTCACATAGATATTCTACTAGTCAAATAATCAAATACAATATAAATAACCACTTTCTTAATGATGGAATGCATAATTCCAGACTTCATAACCACATATTCAAGGCCTTGTGCCTCGGATACAAATAATATTTTGTCAAGGCCTTGTGTCAAGACACTAGTTTGTCTCATGATACATACTGATGCATCGAGGAGCTATAGCGGGATCCACCCGTCACTTATTAAGTCAAATACATTCCTCATATGGAATGATTTAAAAATAACATAAACATTCATATTAAAACTCAAGTAAAAAATGTGAATAATTTATCCAAAAACCATTAATGGTGTAAAAATAACACATCCATATTCAAACATATAACAAAACCTTCAATACAATATGGAAGTTTGTTATCATAATAAATCAACTTCAAATAAGCTTAAAATCCATCAAAGGATGTTGACATAGATGAAATCCAATCCTTTTTTAGAGTAATACCTATTTCTATTTTAAAATCATTTAAAAGTCATATAATTATAAAAGAAATAATTTATTTTTAAAATATTCTTATAAGCTTGTAAGGGAAGATTCGACGATGTAATAATGGCAGAAAATGGCTGCACCCGCCGTATAAGTTAAAAAACATTCTTACCTTAATTTTTCCGAAAAGGTCAAAAGGTACCTTGTTTGGAAAAAGACTGAATGATTTCTTTCAAAACATTTTATAAAAAGTCAATCAACGGTATAAATTAATTTAACCATAGTCTAGTAAATAGTAAAAATGTTTTGGAATACATTTCTAAGAAACATGGATGTTGATGATAAAGAGGTCCCAGTAAATACTTACGTAAAAAGAATCTCGGATAATAAAGATATTTTGAAATTAACCCTTAACTTGTACTTTTCCTTGGTTGAGGGTAGGTTACACTCCTAGATAATAGTTAAATAATTGTTATTAAATTATAAAAGAACCATATACATAAATATGATATCATATATGATCTTCTAATATTTATTTATTTTAATAATATTTTAGTATTATCGTAGTTTCGGGTGTTAACTAATTCATTTTACTTTATATGTTCTGTAACATAAGACATGTTTGTTATGGTTAATATGTATTTTATTCATATTCAGAATGATATTAAGTATTTAAACATTATATTTAATAATCAAATGAAAATTATTCTTTAATGGATACGATGAGGAATGAATCTCATCGCGTTCGTGGAGACAGTAATCCGTACGTACGCACGAGCAACAATATCATTATTTTGATAATAAAAATAATATATAATTGTATGGTATATCAAATAAAAATAATAATTATCAAGTTATATTTATTTTTTTCATCAATTATACATAATTATTATACCCATCCAAATAATAATGTATTGAATAACAACTACACCACGGCGTGGAGAAGGTAAGTCGTACGTACGCGTGTATGGTGACATGTCATTCAAAGGATGGATAGAATAATTAATATGGTTGTACCATATTTATAATAACATAATATTATATACAATATAATGTTTTTTTTATTTTATAATGGAAACAAAAAAGAAAGATGATGTGGAATAAGAAAGGAAGTTGAAAGAGGTGATGAAATATTTACCTCTTCTTCGGGTTTTTTCTTTTGATTTGATCAAAAGGGCTCAATTGGTTGGTTTTCTGACTAAAGGAAGGTCGGTAGGATGAAGGTAGGACATTTTAGAAGATATTTGAGAAGGGTTTGGCCATTCCAAATGGCTTTGAAGGTGTTAATTTGAGAGAAGGGGAAGTGCCATTTTTTAAGAGGGGTGAGGAGCACCATAGGAAAAGATTGAAATATTATTTTATAATAAAATCATTTTAGGTTTATAATGGCACAAAAATGATTTATTTATAGGATAAGGCGGGGATGGGTCGAAAAACACTCAAACAATAGGTTCTAGATAGGTTTGGGTCACTATATTAACCTTATCCTCTAGATTTAACTCTTTGTTAATTATTTTGACATTTACCATGTCTCTTTGTATTTTTATATTATATGGTTAATAAACATACTATAAACTACCAAGAGAAAATAAATTGATTTATTAATTAAACATATAATATTATTTTCAACCTTTGGTTGAACCTTAGATTTTTAGGAATAGAATATCAATTAGTAACATAATATTTTTTTAAAAACTCTTTTATGTCAATTCTAACACTATTTTCTATTTTGTTTATGTTAAATTATTAACAACATTCTTACTTCGAAAAAAAATCATTTAATTAATCATAAAATTTAACATTAACCTATAAAATTCGTGTATGGAATAAAAAACTTTCAAATTATATTTATTTTAACATCTATAATACCATTTATTTGATTCTTTCATTAATAAGGAAAATACTGCATCGTCAATGTGTCATAAATAAATTAAATTATTCAATTTCAAAAAATTATAAATAAAATAAAATTATGTGGGAATTAATTTTACATTTCCAATTAATATTTATAATCTAAGAGATAACATATATAACCCTATGAAAAAATTGTTTTACTAAAAGATTCATGCTATATGTCATTTTTTTATTTACTTTAACTTAATTAATATAAAGTGTCACTATCACTTAAAAATGGCTCCATGGGGTCCCAAAATAGACCCAAGGATTCCCATGGTCAGAAATGTATCAGAAAATAGGGTCATAACAAGTGTTAGGTTAATTTAATAATATTATAATATTATTTTTCTTACCCTTATTTACCATATTTTCCTTTTAACCATGGTAAATAAAATATTTACCAATGTAATTATTCAAAATGACTAAAAATAAAAGTTACCTATTTACAAAATTTGGACCTCCTGATTCAAAATATGGAATCAATTTTTATAAATTGAAAACACATAATTGGGAGAAATTAATTTAAAATTAATTCTCGTTGTCAAAACAAAAAGCGTGTTTTTAAGAAATAATAACTATCAAAAGATTGTCACTTGCTTATGTCCCGTTTAAATGTGAAATTACATCCAATGACTAAAATTGGATTAAATGGTGAAAATATAATCTAATTATACTTAAAAACCACTCAATAGTATAATTTAGAACTATAAATTATTTTGATTAAAAAATTTGTTTTTAATTTAAATTTAGTGTTTTTACTATTCATAAAAATTTTAATGTTTTCAAAAAGATACAAAAAATTCACCCTAAGATAATTTTGATATTCCGAACCCAAAAATGAAGTTCATTTTGAATGTTAAAATTGTTAATATTTCATAAATGGCTATTACTGTTAATAATGGTTAGTTTGATTGGTCGTGATGTGTTAGAATCTCGAAGTTGCATACAACACAAGCTATTAAATTATTTAAAAGGAAACGTACTGTGGAAGCTTTGGGTGTAACATATAATGAATTTGTTTTATAAAGGCGTGGGAATTTATGGTGTGTATGTCTTAAGGATGAGTTGTTATAAGGTTGGGAGGTTTTAAGATGCAAGACTTTTATGGAGGTACATACTTGTTTATATTTTTATTAATATTACTTTTTATGAATATTTATGTGGTTATTGGGTGTATGGGATGTTTTCTCGGTGTCTTGGTGGTTTGGGATAGGAATTTTTATGAAAAGAGTCCAAATATCAGTTTTTAATAAATCATGATAAAACCCAATCATTTCTATCTCAATCACTCTTTGTTGAGGAATGTTTGATATTATGAACCAATATTAATTTCTATGGTGTAAATACTACCCCCTTGTCTTATAATATCACAAATTATTTTTGTATGTGGAAAATTACATTCCATTCGTGTTATTTCTTATTATGGGGTACAATTGATATCTTCCCTAAAATATAAGAGTTTTTTATAACTCAATCTGCATTCTTGAGTTATAATTATTCTCCTAGATATTCATATTTAATTTTATTTGATATAACCTATTTATATCTTGGAATATAACTTTTGATTAAAATATTTCTTATTGGATAGTTATCTTCCATCATGGAAATGAAAGTAATTAAATGATGGTTTCCCCTTCTTGTCCATAATTTCCCTTCCCCCCAATGTCCTCCTATATAATATGAAACCTAATTATGTGTTATCTTATTTAAACATCATATTTACCATATATTATTTTCAAAATGATGTTTTATTATCCCTTTCATTATGAGGCATTTGTATAAATGTGTTTTGAAATAGAAGAAGGGATCTTCTAAAACCACCCTCGTTACTTTTGGGTTATACATTCTATTTATTTTTTTCTCTTTTCCTTACAATATTATTGTCATGTATTTCTCCCATTATATATATATATATGTCCCTTATTTATATATATATATATCACTATACATTTATATATTTGGGTTAAAACCTGTTTTACATTCCTTTTTAAATTACCACATTTATGTAAACTCAACTAAAGAGAAATTTATGTCTTCTTATTTCATGGAAAGTGTAAACCTACATTATTTTTTCCACCATGAATATATTTTAAAATCCATAATTATTTTATGTGAAAATATTTTTATAATTTCTATTATATATGTATATATTATTCTATTATATTTCTTAAAATATCTGATACTGGTTTTGAAAAGAATCACCTATGCAGTTTATTTTTACCCTTACTTATTCATGATTCTTCTCATTGATTTTCCTATATAGAGGAACAAAATGTTAATGAATTAGGATTATTTACAAAAATATAAATGTTCAAAATAATTTAATTACTTATTCTGTGGGGAATCTATATGATATGGTCTTCAATTTTTATTTGATACAAGATTAGGAAACCCACTTCTTTCTCTAGGGTTTTCATGCTTCGACTTTATTTATGGTTTATTTTCCTAATGTGGAACTCATATGTATTTTAATATTATAATTTCAATTATTTTATGGGTGGGAATATAATCATATATCACTAAAATATGTTTGTTAATGTTTTCATCTCAGGAGATACCATGTATGGTTGAAACACTGTTAGACAAAGTACACTATGTTATGTGGTGGGTTGACTTGAAATTATACATCCATCCAATTCATTGGGCAATGTTTTTATCTCATGAGATACCATGTTTGGTGAATGATAGGTTAGCCTAATCATACTATGTTATGTGATGCATGGTCCCTATATTAAATTTCCCATTATTTCATTGTGTAATGATTTTGGTCTCATTAGATAATATGCAAGGGAATAGGGAGTGAAGCCAGTCCACAATGGGAATACATCCACTATAACAGTCTTGGTATTGAGATCTGAATTATATATATAATGTCACATTTTATGTTGATTCCAAATATTTATGGCTCCTTTATCTTTTAATATTATTTTCATATGTCATGTTTCCATTATTATCTCACATTGTTATGTCATGGAAAATATCTGTTTTTTTTAATATTACAAGTCCTACTTTCTGATTTATGAAAAAATCATATTACTAAATGTTATTTTTAATAATAAATTTTTCCCTACGCATAATTTATTTTATTTTTTTGATATAACCCTTGATTTCATTTTGATACATTTTTTACTAAGAATTTGATCTCACTCCCTTCTTATGTTTATCTTCCTAGGTTAACTTATGAGAAATCTAAAAGGGGGTATAAAAGAGTTAAATTATGGAGATTTTTTCACTAGTTTTTTAATTATGTTTCCTATCTAACTGGTCCACAATTAAACTAAACCAAAAGGATCCCTAAACTGTGTAAAATCTTTATGAGATGAAATGTTTAACATTTTGTAATGATGTAAAATAATGACATGTTTAGATTGGGTGGCTATAATTCTTCACCCTATAAATTCATTGAAAATGAAATCAGTCTTATTATACTTCTAAATAGTATCTATAAAGTGTTTCTAAGGTTATATGGTTCTACTCACAATATTTGAGAAGTTATTTTCCAAGATAATGGTTTCTAACCTCTTTTATACCTTTATTTTTACAATCCTTAAAATTCATTTTATTTTAAATGAGAAATGTTATTATTATTCATTGTATAAATTCATTATTATTTTACATATGAGAGATAACCATTCCATATCATGATACTAATTTTATAAGAAATTATAAAAACCAAACATTCATCTAGCAATAAAAAATCATAAAATTTTGGTAAAGTAAATAGTATGTGGTTTCATAGAAATGGCATCCATGTATGGTTAAAAACAAGATACCATTGGATCTATCTCAGATTCACATAAGGTTAATAACCCTAAAAAATATTTTTTAGTTTTTAATGTAATCTTCACTCAATTCACAACTAATATCCTTAATCATATACCTATTTTAGAACTCATTAGGGATTTTATTTGGCTGATTTACGGGATCTTTACAAAACACAGTGAAGGACTATTGGCATTGATATCCCTACCCCATGAATGTAATCTAGATTATTACCATGTTCTCATTCCTATGTTATGGGATATTTCTATTACATTTTGAATATCCTATTATAAGTGGATCATAGGATTTTCATCTATATAACCATATTGTTTCATTAAATGAGAAATTATTGATATTTTGTATATATATATCATTTATGTAAAACTATTTATTAATTACCCATAATTATTTTTTGGGTTCCTTAGGTATCATTATGATATATATTTTAAACCATTATGTTCATACTATGGATGTATTGGACTTTTTACGTGATGGGTGAGGATGAAATTATATAGACCCTTGATACATTAGTAGGTCTCATGAGACAAAATAGTTGGGTATTTGGTATAATCCTTAACTCTTTATGTATTATATCTTGGTATGAGACCTTGATGGTATGTCAATGATGTCTTAAATAATGAATTTCATCACTATGAGATCAATTATTCTTATCCATGCATTAATATATTGTTATGTAATCCATGGATAAATTATGTTCATAGTTCCATTTATTAAGGAATTTATTTATTATTATAATATTATTGATTACATGCTTATGCAATATATGAACCCTTGTACGATACCCCTTAATGATCACCCGAGCATATGAATTTATTTTACGTTCCATTTCAATAGGAAACCAAAAAAATTACTATATATGACTTATGGATTTACAAGGATAAATAATAAATTTTTATGTATTCATTTGATGTAACATAAGTTTTCAGTGTAATGTATGGTTCATTTATTTGTTAGGATTCCTAAGAATAATGAACTAATGGATCCTATGTATCATGATCTATCTATTATTTACCATTGTAATAAAATGGACACCATCTTTAGTCCACTTTGGTTAGGTTGTTATAATTGATATCATAGTAACATTAGTTGAAATATTAGGAAATGTATTTAGATAAAAAATTGTTATAGAACATTACATTATGATAATACCTTAAGATATTAGAGAAACGTTTATAGACAAAAAGAAAATAGTTTATAGTAAATGAATATTAAATATTTCTATTTACATCTCATAGTTTTATTCATGAAATAATTAAATATTTTTATTTTTTTTAAATATATCGTAATAGGAAAACAAAATACTAATCAACACCCATAACAAATGTAGTTATTTCCTGCTAGATAATGTTAATGAGGATAGCGTTGGAGAAAATTCTATTATAACTATATTAAGGTAGATGACTTAGGATATGAAAAATAAAATTGTCAGTATGGAACAACCTATTACTCTATAACATGGTTTAATAATTCTAGAGTGATTCACAAGGCCGAAACCAACATAATTCAATGGAACAATGAATCCATTAGTAGCTGAAAAATGGATCAAATCCATATAGAATGTATTCCTTTCATTGGGATATTGTGAAAGGTATGAGGTTAACATAACTTTATATAATCTAAAGGGAGTTTTTGATCAATGATGGTATTTGATTCAAAACACTAATAAGGAGGATGATATATTCAATATCGAATGGAAGTATTTTAATGTGATGTTATTTAAGATTTTTTTCCTTATGAGCATTGAGATGAAAGGGATGGAAAATTCCAAAATCTAAGACAAATATGAGAGGAATCTGTTTTTGAGTACGAGGATAAATTTAAAATGTTACCAAACCCACTATGAATTAGGTATATAATATTGAAATAAATATTTATTACTTGTTAGATGAGTAGAAGCTAATATTTCAAATGGAATTATTTTCTTAAACATTTTCCTTATATGAGGAGATGATGACTAATTCCATCAACATATAAAATTTTTTCTCCATGTATTTTATTTTCAAAGGGAAGATAGATAAAAAATAGGTTGTATGAGATCATTTTTGAAAATTATTTGGAATAGGAGAAGAATGAATAATAGAAATTCATATATAAAATAAGTATGCAATGAAACAACCAAGGGTTTCCTAAATGGAATGAGAGGTTTTTTACAAGTGTGGAGATAAGGGAAATCAAGATCATGAGTGAAAGGTAAATAAGTATGCCCCAAATGTTTAATGATTAAATTTCAATGATATTGGGAGTTACAAAAATTAATGCACAAATTAATAAATTAATTTACCCTAAAATATACCAAGGGAGAAAGGTCAAACTTATATAATTACAAATTGCATAATATGAACTCCCATATGATTTTATATCTGAAAAATGGATCATAAAATCAATGTTTTTTTTTGATTTAGGATCTATGAATTCATTCATATCTTGTATGTTTTCCAAAAACAATGAATCATCCCCGGATTCACTAAAGAGTTGTTAGTTAAAACTCATTATAGAAAGCTTATTGTAATGAATGTATAATGGTATATCTATATTAAAATGAATAGTGGATATTTAGTTCAAAAAATTGGTGGTAATACCAATGGAAAACTATTATATAATCCTTGGAGTGGATCAGGTATCAAAGTAAAATAAAAGAATTCATTATAATCATAAGGATATTATAGTATCTAACCTCGAAAGGTTCAGATCAGGAAGAACCTGATCCCCAAAATTATTAAAAGAAAAAGGAAGTACATCAAAACAAATAGAACATAAATTCTTACATCATCTCAAATACAAAGGCCTTCCCAACTCCATAATCCGATAGCTCATCATCTGGTTCAGCTAACTCCCATTCAGATGACTCAGCTTTCCTAAATAATTCCAAGTATTGTTTTTCATGCTATAGCATCTCCATAGATAACATCGCCTTAGGTGGATGTTTTTCATCATGCACTTTAGTAACCATCTCCCCACGCATCCCAGATGTAGACCTGGTTGTCATTGGTTTCAGAAAATCAGAATAATCTTTTCTTGGTCTTCTTCTGATTGTGTTAGACCCGCTCATATCATTATTTGATATCCTCTTGCCTCACCCTGAACAATGTTACTTTAACTGGGAGTCACATTCTCCTTGTCACTTCCCAAGATATCTCCCCATTTCTTAGGAAGGTGCACTGCATAGTCAACTTGATAGTCATCCTTCATACACAATGGTTGATTAGTGTTCTACAGCTTACCGTTTATGCCACATGGGATCAGCTCTAGCTCAACACCAATATTCATGACACAATTATGAATTTTAACAGGTTCCTCTGCCTTATTAGCCATTGTAGAGCCATTATAGACCAAAAGTGCAAGGGAGTCGTTATAAGACTGACATGTGTCCACAACCATCTCCACATGCATATATTTGGAAACTTCCAGAGCAGCAAAGCTGTTCTTTAAGCAGATAGATGGACCATCAGGTGCATCTAAATCGGCACATGTATAGATATTCTTCCCCATTGCTTCTTTATTCCCAATCTTCACTATACCATGAACCATATATTGAAAATGTTTGTTTGGAGTGTCCCAGTCCATACCATGAGAGTGTGTGTCATCCTTGGTTGGGTGAGTCTTCTTACCTTCTACACTCTTGCACGTCTGCTCAACTGCTCCTGACTCACCAGGTAAAGCCATTATTCCAAGGTCCTGCATTAGTCTCCCAAAAACTTCTGAAACAGACTGCCCTAATGCAGTATTAGGAACCATTTTCTCAACACCTAAAGACTCGCTCTCCCCAAATCAACTTCAAAACATCCAGCAAGATCATGTATCCCTTATCCAGGAAAATATTGAAGCAGACTAACCTGATCAGCATGGTGCATCACACCTATTTGATCATCAGGTGAACCAGAAGGAGGAGTCTCCATACCCTCTTTCCCTTGTTAATTCCCATCTAGAATAGAATATACCTCACCGCTCACCACCTTCTCTATAGGTGCCTCAGTTGATGCTGGAGGTCCAGCACGCCCCCCATTTTTAGCATACTTGCGACATTCAAGGACCCACAGTCCCTGCCTATGATAGAAGGAACAGAAATTGATCCATGAATCATAGAGGTTTTATTAAACATTCCTGTACTCCTCTTCAATCAAAATCCATAACTATTCTAGTGGTGGATGTTATAATTCCATTTCAACACAGATCCATGTAGCCATTGGGTGTGTGAGTGAAGCTGTCCGAAAATCACAACAGAGAAATCATCCAATGGAGTTCCCAATTGACCGTAGAAGTCCAAGGTTCTGGAAAGGCAGTGGCAACCCCGGAAGTTGAAGCCAAATCACTGAGATATCCATATGACTATGAAGTTGAATTCTCTATTGAACATATCCCTATCGGAAAAACCATATCTAAGACTCTATTAATAATGGATGTTGTTTAATTTGTCGAATTAATGAAAAACTTTCAAGAGTTGTGTGATAAGGGTTTCATACTCCATAGTGTTTCACCTTTTGTAGAACCTATATTATTTTTGAAAATGAAATATGGGTTTATGAGGTTTTTCAAATATTACAATGAAATTAATTCCATAATTGTTAATAAAAAGTATCCTTCACCACATATTGATATTTCTTTTGATCAAATTCAAAGATCTCAACACATATGATGAATTTTTCTTCATTATGGTTATCTTAAATTAAAATTTAATATTGGTGATATACCAAATACACAATTTCACACAAGTTATGATCATTATGAGTTCACAGTAATTACCTCTAGGTAAATAAATACCCCAGATATGTTTATGGAAATAATAAATATAGTATTAAATGATTATCTTAATAAATTTTTAATGGTTTTTATTTATAATAGCTTGATATAATCTAAGTTATATGAATATTATAAATTCCTTTTATATTCTTTCCTTGAGACTCTAAGGGAGAAGCAGATATATGAGAAATTTAAAAAGTTATAATTTTCCCTTCAACAAGATTAATTTCTGTGAAATATTATCTTTAGGGATGGAATATCCATTGAACCTGTAATGCAATAGGATACTAAAGAATGTCACACACCAATAAATATAATCGACGTACATAGATTCCTTATATTAGCTTGTTACTATCATGGTTTTGTTGTAATTTTTTTCATTTAACTAATACATTAACCAAGATGGCACATAAAGGGGTTAAATTCACATAGTTTATAGAGGGTGAATAAATTTTTGAGTAATTGATGAAAATATTAATCAATTAACTAATATTGAAGTTTCCATTTAGGAATGAAGGATGTTTTATACATATTAATTCATAAATTAATGATATAGGTTATTATTTTATAATAAATTATTAAGTAGTTTCAAGTGAATTAATGAAATTTAAAACTCATTATAAAAACTATCTAACTCACGATCCTGATCTAGTAGGGTAATCTTTACATTAAAAATATAGATTTACCATCTATATGGGTAGAGATGTGACATATATACTGATCGTAAAATATTGAAATGTATATTAAAATAGAATGAAATAAACATGAGACAGAAGAGATTCTAGGAAGTATTAATAGACTATGACTATGACGCCCAATGATTTTATGAAATACTTTTTGTAGGAAAAAAAATATTTTTTATAGCTTACGACACACACAACCCTGAGTCTAAATGAATCTTAATATAGTATACTGTTATCACCATAATATTAAATTGTACGGTATAAATAGGAATAACTAAATTATGAGAATAATATAGTTTTTAGTTGGATAATGAAGATTAATCGGTTACAAAATCAATATAAATGAAAATATAAATCATTTTAATGTAAATTTTTTTTTGAAAAACAATTTTTATACACGCAATGTGTTTTTATCTTAATAAAAAAAATTAATCACTATTATTGAATGATTTTAAAGAAATTAATATATTATATATTAAATAAAATATTTTATCATTCATCTAATATTTTTTGTAGGCATGGAATAAGAATAAATATAGTGTTGTGGTTAAAAGTTATTTTTTTCATAAAATTTTTTCCATCATGTTTTTCGCAGTTCATTTAAAAAAAATTCACATTTTTTGAAAATTTACTTGAATAAATAAAATATATTTATAAATTATAACAAAAAATTATCTTAGTCTGAATTATTTTCAATTTTTTAAGAAGATTTATTTTTTTACAAATAGAGAAAATACTTAATTTTATAGGGAAATTCCTTTTCAATTATAGGATTTTAAAAAATAAATTTCGTTTTAAAATGATTTTAAGAGTTAAATTATTCCACTAATATTATATTTAATACAATTTATATAATTTTAAACAATTTTATGTAGATATTTGATATAAAAAAATATTTATACTTAATCAAACTTTTTCTTTGGAAAACCAGTTTTCATCATGCATACAGGATTAATTTTAAATTAAATTCTGTCAATTCTATGAATTTTATTTAGTAAAATAGATTAAATATTTTTAATAATAAAAATATAAATTATATAATATGGTCAACATAATTTTTTTCATAATGAATACTAAAAATAATAAAAAACGATTAAGGTTAAAACGAATTTAATGAGGGTTAAACCAAAATATAAAGGTTTGATTTCCAATTAATCATTTATAAATCCTAATTTATGGGCATATTTTGAACTTATATTATCCCATATTCTAATATAATATAATTTGGAAGAATTTTTTTGTAATTTATTTTCCATTTTGTATTCTTTCAGGAAATTTCTAAGTGGTTTCTAAGTGGGTCCTCTCTAACACTTATAAAAGGATACATAATCTCATATCTTATAAGCACTTAAAGATAAATTTGGATAAGATAATACCTATAAAAACCAATCATTATATCCATACCAATTAACTAATGTCCCTAGTTTTATATTAAAACCATCCTAGGAGAGAGTTTTCTTTAAATCAAAAGAGGTTTTTTGATGAAGAGGTGTAGTTCAGAAACAATTGTATCCATTTTATTTGTTCATAAAACATCTTAAATATCATTTAACCATTAAGAAAATTTAAAATAATTATTTAAAATATAATAATATTTTATTATGTTAATTTGATAACATACTTTTATCTCCTCTTCCATCAAATGGAAATGAAACTGCTAATCATGTGTATGACATTTTATCGACTCACGAATTAATTTAATTCATTTTCTATCACTACCTCTAATGATTGGATAAAATTATGGATTTAACATATGTGTATTATATTTATGAAATACTTATACCAATGTAATTATAATATCAAATTTACCTTCTTACCTTAAAATTCGTTAGAAAATGATAATGTAGTTCATGCGTATGTGTTGACTACCGCCTCATTGAAGCGAGATGTGATTAATTTTTTATTTTATTTTGATATGGATATTAATAATGGTATATTTAAAAAAAAATATGTGATATAAAAATTATGCTATAAATTTTAAATATTATTTACTATTATTTTATTCTATCTGTTAAAAATGGAAATAGCGTCCATGCGTATGTACAACCGGCCGTCTCCATGAACAATGTAATTAATTTCTTTATCAATAACAATTTTGGATGACTATAAATGTGAAAATATTTACTATATGTGATATTAATACCATGATTAACATTATGGATATTATTAAACCATAATAAAATCAAAAGGAATAAATCTCCCACACCAAAAAATTAATGAAAACGAATAAATTATCACATAGAAAAATGCTTTTAATAAAGAATCGTTAATAAACTATTGATAAAAAGTTTCATATAAATAATATATGATATTATATATATATTATTTTGGTAATTCAATAGATTTATAATAAACTTATAATTACTATATAGTATTTTCTAATGTGTATGATGAATTTTGAGAGTTGGGGAAATATATTTTCATCTCACTTTTAATTTTGTGAGACATATAACATATTCACCACTTGTTTTTTATGTGGTATATATAATACCGACAAATATATTTTAGGATTATTATTATTAAATTTAATTGTATTTAAATATCCATATAAGGTTCTTAGTTTCATGGCTATAATTATTCAAAATTTACTAAAGTGGTAATGGTTTTATGCAACAATATCGTTGTTTATCAGGATTGTTTATGATTATTATTCCAATAATGAAATATTGTGATATGCCTATCAAGAATCTCATTAATTTTATTCTAAAATGTTTATTTCTATAGGATACACGTTTTACTTTCATTTTAATCTCTTTACAAAAAATAACAAAATAATGTTTTTAAGAAAAATTGATTTTATTTCTCTCTTTGATGGAAAATAATTATTTTTCCATATCTATGCTTTCTCAAAATGTGCTCAAGATATTTTTCTTCGTATATGATTATTTAATGTCAATTTTAAATATGATTTAAATTTCCTACAAATTTTCTTAAATGGAATATTTTTGTCATTTTCTAAATGATATAATTTTAAAATATTATCGAAAATATGAAAGAGATACTTTTTTAATATACCCGACATGAACCAAATTTTATGCCTTCAGGATCATGAAATTTCTTTAATAATCATTTTCAAATCAACATGGTTATTTCTAAATAAAAATTTAAATTAAATATTATTGATTTTTTTTATTTTAAATAAGTTATTAAAAAGTGAAAATGATATTTTCCTTAAGAAATATTCCAAAGGATCTTTAAAATAATTTTGCATCTAAGATGAAATTATTTGATGTTATATAAGATTTACTAGGGATGTGATTCATGGATTCCCTCAATATAATTTATCTGGATGGTTTATGAAAATTATGAAAATATTTTTATAAAACACATTCATTTTTCAAGGGTAATGATATATTGATTTGATAAAGTAATTGTAAAATCTATTTCTTTTCCCTAATTTATGATATGATGTAATGTTTATGAACCATGTTTCCTCTTCTTATGTTTTGATATGATGAATGTTTTACATTATTATGTAAAACATCTCTATTATTTTCATTATATGATGGGTGGGACCATAATTATATATCCCTCTAAAGTATTAGGTAAATATTGATATCTCGCAAGATAAATATTACTATAATGAGTAGTGAAACTACTTCAGTAAGGGAATTTGTCCACTATGATAGTCTTAAGATTATAAATTTAATACTAAATTTTTTTAAGGATTGAATCCATTCCAATCTAATATTCTTGGATATTGGGCTCGATTACAAAGGAATGGATTTCTTATTCTTATGTGTATACCAAAAATATGTGTCTCATTCCAATGTTATGATCTCATGGTTTATGTATTTTTATTACTTTATGATTCATGCCTTATGAAATAAAAATATTGATGCTAGGTCTCAAGATTATGAACCTTTCTAGAAAGGGTATGGTTATAAAATGACAAAATAATGTTATCATGCACTTATTCTCATTTTATGATTATGTAATCATTAATATCTTTCTTGTTTACCATTTTTGAGAATCTGAGCTCACCATTTCATATGTTTCCTTTCCCCAGGTTATGATGAATGAAAATAAATATTAAATGCCTCATAAGGGTTCTAGTTATGAAGAACAGAGTGGGGGGTGATGCAGTTCACTTATGAACTATCTATTTATGTATCCATGTTTTTAAAGACACTAGTCTTTTATGATCCAAGAGTTTATTTTTTAAAATAAATTGAATATTCGTATATTAAGATGTAATATCTATTTATGAAAATTATTAGTCACTATAATGACTGTGTTATAAACTACCACAAGGAAAATGTGAATAATGTGGATGATGAATTGAGTATGAAGGATCATGGAGTCTTATCTATGATGAATATGTAAAAGGATCCAATATTCATGGATTTAGTAAAGTTAGACATGGAATCTATTAAGTAATGGAAACATAATTCATTTTAACAATTAATTTTATAATAACATTTAAAAGAGAAGATAAATAGATATCATCAGAATGAAATTGGTATAAAAAGGACTACTAAATCCATTGAAGATATGAGATTTATTTATTTCATCTATGAAGATTATGTGTTGAGGTTTGGGAGGAGATTATATATACCGTAATTACCTGAGATAAAGAAGGAATTCTGGGTTTAAGCTCATAATTTAATATTATTTTCACACCATGGTAGTAGAATGATGTATATGTATCTAAAAATAACTTTTGGTAGGAAAACATGATGTGAGAAACTGATCACTATGTGTCTAGATTCTTGGTAGGAAAATAAGTAAAGGATAAGAGACAAAATAAAAAGTGTATCATACAACATATCCTTTTAAAAATGTGGAATAAAAGAAAAATAAAAATGATATTTGGTACTATAATATAGAAAAAATATAATTAGAATGACAGTAAATGATTAATTGTGGATAAATTACCAATTATACACTTTTCCTAGAAATATGGAAGGATTTACCCATTAAAAGTATTACGTGGATTAATATCAATGAAGTTATGAAACTTTATAATGATCCTTTATCAATTTCATCTAATTGTGACCCTTGATTCACATAAAAATTTTAGATAATTCACTTAAAGGATTTGGACGTTGAGAAACATTTGAGAACTACATATTATCCTCAAATTGATGGGTAATCTGAGAGGATCATCCAAAACATAGAATCCATGTTGATGTCATTCTATCTTGACATCATCAGAATATAAGACTATCAAATATCTCTAGTTTATGTTTTATACAATAATTGATTCCATTCAAGAATTTAAATGGAACTATATGATTTATATAACAAATAAAATCCATACTTAAAATAATTGAAAATATAAAGACATAACAGGGAAAAATATCTAAAGATAAGTAATGAAATCTAGTCTATAATCATATTATATAATAAAAAGTATATAAAATATAAATAAATGTAAATAGAGAAAAGTACCATATGAATCCTATGCTGACATTTTAATTTTCAATAAAGTTATACATTTTCTTAATGATTATGTATTAGAACCTAGAGGTTCAGGACATATGGGTAATGTACATGGAATCACCTTTGAGTCCATGGAGCTATTCCATAGAAAATTATATGTAATATAGGCTAACATGGGCTAGGACCTAGGACCCATAGCCAAAGGCGTCTTCTTTGAGTCCACATATCTCATCCATATAAAACATAGTAAAGACTTCGGAGGATCCCACAAAGTGCATCTTAAGTGGTCCAATAAATCAAGATCCAAGATAAATGTTTGAGGAATCTAATGGGAAATATATAATTAGGTTATCGGTTTCATATTTCAGTACATCACACTGATGCCATAATATTCATTCCATTTAAACAAAAATCATGCAATGATTGAAGGGACCAAGTTAGTTTCCATGCCCTTATCAATATAATTTATCAAGATTGATTCATTACCTATTTCATTTATACATTATATGGCGGGAATCCATGTTAGTTTCTATGACTTCAATCAATTAAATTTAAAGAATTATATAAGTGATCAATGTGATATTTTAGTGTCTATACCCTTTTTACAATTAAATTTGTAATATTTAATTATCAATTTAACTCACACACATGTGATAAGAAATATGTCCTAGTTAGAGTCCATTCCACTTCACTAATCAATGTAGTAATTATACATAATCCATGTAAATTTCTATTTCAGTCCACAATTCCCTGTTATTCAATTTTATTATTCCATTCAATTATAAATTAAAAATTATAACCAAGGTACTCAACATTTTAAAATTTATTTAATTTTTTTACAAACCTCTCTAAAAAGTGGTTGGTGTAACTCATCCAATGAGAGGTGTAAACGTGTTCAAGATAACAAACCCACCTCAAGGGTGGTTCAGGTTTAGGTTCACGACATCCATATGTGCATAAAAGTGTATTCACATATTTAAATTATAGCTTAAACATCCAACTTAATAGTATATTAATTTAAGGATAAATGAATTAAAAGGCAGGTGTGCAGTACTATATCAGAAGAAATAAAAAAACAATATTTTAGGGAAAAGGTATGACCACCCACCGTGGGAAGGCAGTACTCTGCTCATCTAATATAAGCTTCTCATTTGTTCCATATCATGAGAAATAAATTAAATAGGTAAACACTATAAAAACAGGTTAAAAGATATCACATGTAATTATAATTTCATATAGAATGTTAATGAAGGATAGAAAGTAGTGTATTGAAGAGATTACAAGAAAAAATATAATGTGACCGATGGTGATCAAATCAGATTTCTTATGAAGAAGTATTCCCAAATCCTTGGTGAGGGAGTGGAAAAAATCACCATGGGTGTCTATTATTGTGTGAGATAAGGAGAAGAATGAGGAGTTAGGGTGTAAGGGGCTGAGGGTAAAAATAAAAATTCATTCTTAAATTAATGGACTTGAGGTATATATGGAGAAATGGAAAAACTACGCGAAAATATCCCTTATTAAGGAGGATTCCCATAGGTATTATGACATAAATTCACATATTATTAAATATTATATAATTTGATGACATAATATCACCCTTATGGTGTTTATCACAAAATACCTATGTAATTTTCATGGTTTAATCCATAAATATATTGTTTATAGTGTAAACTATATGTAGAAAAATCAAAATGAAGCTGCAGAACCATCCTAGATACAAAAGAACCATTACTAGGGTCTAAAGAAAGACTATAAAGGTAAGGAATCTTAAATTTTAAAATACAGGTTCTTAGAATCTATACACTTTAAAAAACTCATTATTGAGTTTCCCTACCAAGGGTGGTAAAACACTATTTGAAAAAAAAAATATTACAACCGGGAACTTTCCTTTCCCTCTTACTCCTAAGTCTCATCCTATACAGAACCATGCTACCATAAGACCCATACTAAAGGAACAGATCCTCCTTGGAGAGGCTTTGTGCTTAATTTCACAATTTGAATAGGATTATCCTCTAAGAACACATCCAAATCTCCCTCAAGCACATCAGGATGATGAATATAAGATGAGTATGAGTGCTGACAACGTAGCTAAGATATGTGGAAGATGTCATGCATGGATCGATACCTCAGATGTAATATAAACATATAGTCTATCAGGATGATTCCTTATAGAATCTTAAATAGGATGACATAATGTGGAAATATTTTTCCTGGTCCCCAAATCCATATTTTCATTAGAATAGGTGAAACACACAAGAATACTAAATCCCTGACCTCAAACTCCAGTGGTCGATAGTTTCAGTTGGTGTAATACTTCTATCTAGACTGAGCTATATCCATATGCTTCCTAAAGAGCTATACTTTCTCCAAAGTCTCATGAATGATATGAGGTCCTAGTAGCACTTCCACTCTTACCTCTAACCAGTACATAGCTGAACAAAAAAAAACATACTGTATAATGCATCCTAAGGATACATCTGTATTATTTATTGA
Organism: Viscum album; assembly: GCA_963277665.1. Lineage (NCBI taxonomy): Eukaryota > Viridiplantae > Streptophyta > Magnoliopsida > Santalales > Viscaceae > Viscum > Viscum album. The sequence continues at coordinate 590,352,829 of OY728142.1, read as the reverse complement.
ATGTTTATATTATAATAAAATTAAAAAATTTATAATTGTTTCTTCTAAGAAATTCCAAAATCCTATATTCATTATCAAACCATGTCCTCTACACCTATATCGTAGATTTGTAATTTTCATCAGTATGTGGGTGATAGACTATACTCAATAGTACTTGTAAACCAAGTTCCCTCTACAACCCTTTCCAAAACCATGAGGTAAATTGAGAATCTCATTATAAAATTATCATATATGGAACTACATGAATTCATATTAACTTTATACCATATATCCTTCCTATCACATCCAATGAAAAGATATCTCAAAAATATAGAAAGTTATATAACTTTTATAACCTATCCATTATTACCCATACTACATCACAACCAACAGATGACCTAGGTAATCATGTCACAAAATAAAAAGTGACATAATTCCACATCAACATTGGAATAAGAAATTATTGTAAATTCCTAACTAGACACTGGTGTTTTTCCTTCACTTGCAGATATGTGGAACACTGAGTAATAAAACAAGCTATCTCCATTTTCTTACCAGGGCACCAATACAGGTGGCATAAATCATGGTACATATTCATAAGGCACATATGTACATAAAAAATCATCAGAGTCTCTAATAAACTCTTTTTATAAGTATACTAGAACCCATAAAGGTCCATGAATAAAAAATATATAATCCCAACCAACATTATATCATGGTGGTTGGTCCTTTCCTGGAATATTCTCCCACAAGACCAAGCCTTATGGATTATAAAGATACATAATCTTCACTATATCGAAAAGTTAATAGGTCATGCATAAATCTATAAGAATAGATTTACAATGATACTTCTATAACTATAAGTGACTCTCAGAAAATCTGGCCATTAGTTTCCACTCACCACTAGAATCTAAAACATCATGTGTCCAAGTCTTTCATCTTATAGCATCAGCAAAAACATTTCTATTCCCAAGTGTATAAGAAATATCAAATTCAAATTATTATAAAAATTCAACCCATATACTCTGACTAAGATTAAATTAATGCTATGTAAATATATAATTGAGGTTTTTGGCCTATATAAACCACAACACACTCGTAGTATGTAATTCCTCTAACAAAACAAGGCATGAACCTCAACTACTAGCTCAAGATTGTGTATTGGGTAATTATTCTTATGAGGCCTCAAATGATGATAACCATACACCAAAACATAGTCTCCCTATATCATAATAGATCATGTATTGATACATGATTCAAAAAAATAATACACATAGAATATACCAAGTTCATTTAAAAAATAGATCATTACTGATGTCAATTTCCGTTTTAGCTTTTGAAAGGATTTCTTACACATGTTATACCATATAAACATAAAAAAGTTCTTTTTCAATCCGATGCATTGTTCATAAAGATGTGAAAAATCTCATATAATGTTCTTATAATATCTATAAATCCACAAGAAGCATTGTATATCAATGTTGTTCTTGGGATGATCCTAGGTAAAAATGGCTCTCACCTTCTCTAGGTCAGCTGATACTCCAATCTATGGGATAATATGACCTAATAAGTGGACCTTATCAATGAAAAGGTTCATTTGGTGGTCTTATCAAACTTATGGTGATCTCTCATCATGTTCAAAACTATATTTAGAATTTGGTTATGATTGTGTCGTGTATATGAGTACACTAAGATTTATTCCATGAATAATAAGACAAATGAATCCCAATATGGATGTAAAACTCAAGTAATTAAATATGTGAATTTTACTGGCACATTTGTAAGACTGAATTACAGGAAAAAATACTCATACAAGCCAAATTAATTATGGATTGTTTTTTGTGGTATATATGATGATATAACAAGAACTTGATGGTATGTAAACCTCAAATTGTTCTTGGTGAAAACCCTTTCTCCGTGGAGTCAACCGAAGTTGTATTATATACATGGAAGTGGATATCGGTTCTTAAATTCAAGATATCTATGAAAATCCTAAGGGTTCCTTTTGTCTTCTTGGTGTAAAGAAAAGTTTAACCCCATTGGGATGTAATATGAAATGTAAAAACCTTAGCAATAATGTTTTATAGCTACCTATTAATCTACTGAAACTCAATAGTAGCCATCTTGTAAGGCATTATGGATACTGGTGACACTCCCACCACTAGTATAAGAGAAAAATCTCCCTCTCTCTCAATTGGTAGACTCGAAATGTTTTGAAATAATATTTCCATGAATCTATATACTCTAAGTGGGAAATCAACCTGACATTTTCCTTGATCATCCATATAAAGGCTAGAAACCTGAGATGTCACTCAACCCAACCCATGATGATCGTGTCCCACTTGAATCTCCTAGACATTTTATTCACCCTTATGAATATTATCATAATCGTCAAGTAATGAGAAGGACACTCTAAAATGATAGAAATCAACATAATCATGATAAGGAACCATACAATGATCCTTAGAAAGATTTCAGGATATTTCTCCTTAAGAATGAAGTGGTTCAATTGAAAAGTATACCCACCTATCTTAAGGGGGAACTCTTTACATTAGTGTACACTCTCTGATCGAATACCCAATTAAGTATTGAGTGTCATGAAAACACATAAATACTCTATCTCAAGGATAAGTCTCTCCATAGTCACCATAGATATAAAGGAGTGAGAAGTGCCTGCATCAAATAGATCATAAACTAAAGTATAAGTTACTAAAATCATAATATTATCCGTAAATGGACAATAACTCTTCTCCTATGGTATCACCTACACTAAATATATCTATCCTGATCCATGTCCCTGATATACGTCCTAACTGCCATGGGAATGATTTCTCTACATTCACTATAAATTTGGTGTATGGCTATCATGAACCAATCTAGATACCCTGGAACCCTTATACCCATTCCGGAATTTACATGGACTGAAGGGAATTCCTAATCCCCATGGGTTTGTGACTAACACCTATAATCTTATAAGATAAAAGAGGGAACAACTTTACAAAAAAAAATAGTGGAAGATAAAGAAACAAGTCATTATGATAGACACACCAAAATAGGGAATGTACTAGAAACCAATAAGGTATATAAAAAACCCAAAATATTACATCATCAAATTAATCATAAACCAACAAGGTAAACTAAAAATTATGGAGGAAACATCACTCAAAACCCAATGGATCAAGATCATCCACCACCTCCAAGTAGGGATTTCTATTTTATCAGACCTGACCAAAGGAAATATACAAACACCCAAAGAAAAAGGTGGGGTGTTAGATTAAATCCCTATAGGGTCTCACCAAGGGGTCCATATAGAAATTATGTAATAATAAACAAAATCATGATTTCAATTTTCATAAAACAAGAAATTTGATAATATATTTTCATTTTTAAAACAAAAAAATGGTTTCATTTTAAAATGATGGAAAATATTTCAAATAAGGATTAGAAAAATTATATAAAAGAGTTTTTATAAATCAATAGGCATGGATAAAACAATTCTATATTGGTGGAATTTATAAATAAAACAATTTAAAAAGACACCATGGTTGTTTTCCATATGGTATGATAGATTCCAGTTATAGGATCCTTATAGTCTCATATCAGTGATCAAGGTAATATGTGTACACACATTCATCAGGTCCAGGCTGAATAAGACTTATCAACATCCCATTGAGATAAGATCTTCTTAATTATGTTTTTGTTAGAGTTATCATCGTCAATCCATTATTATGGAGTTACCATCCAAGCATTCTTTTCCCAAATAACCCACTAAATACCAAGGATCACATGTTCTACTAATCATAGGTTTTAATAAAAAACTACTTAATCCATTTTATAAAATCAATTCTCAAATCATCTCATCAATTCCTTCAATTTCCAAATTACACCACAAACTCCAACTCCATTGGAATTTGGGTTTTTCGTCAAGAATCCATGTAAAATATAATAACAATTAATATTAATATTGAATTGATGTTTTATAAATCAATTGAAATAAATTTAAATTAAATCAAGAAAATAAAGGTTCATTAATTTGGAGAAACCCCAACGGAACCACCTACATTTATCATGGAGATCACATATCAACAACACCAACAATCGGATTTTCCAATGTAGAACGATAGTAACAGAGTTATATAAATAAAAACTAGAATAAAGATTCAAATAAATGCAGTTTATATAAATCAATAATGTGATGATCTAATATTCTCTAAGGAGGAGAGAAATATAGAGTGGGAGAAGACACATGGGAGGAGAATTTACATATGGAAGAAAGATCAAATGAGATCTGACACACTTGGATTCACCAATGAATGGGTATAGTGAATCCAAAATTGGTTCCTTAGAGCATCCAAGAACAATAAATTCAATTTAGGTTGAGTTAGTGTTTATTGGGGTCTTAGAAAATGGTTTTTTATTTTTTTTTAACAATTTTTAGAATAAAAAATTACCACGGGAACAGTTACTTGTGCAGTGCTACACAGTTAGAAAAACCATGCACCCTAATTTTGTGCCCCTATAATGGGGTGTATGGAATCTACTAAGTGGGAAAAAAATTTCAATATCATGGACCAACTGTGAAAATTTTCACAGTCCAGGGTTTCATGGTATGACTAGGTGGGTGTACTATTTGGGTAAACGGTGCACTAACCATTCATGACATAGAATCTGCCAAATGCTTTCAAAATTTCACCTAAAGCACCTATAAAAAACCCAAACCAATGAATGATAAATAATAATTTTCAAGGAGTACCTAAAAACAAGTAACATGATGTTACAACCTCCCCACCATAGAAAATTTATGACCCCATAAATCCTTTCATTAAATTTCCATATTAAAAAGATAAGGCCACTACACTCTCATTAGGGCCTCTATATCCCAAGTCTAATGAATATCAAATACATGCTTCCATAACACATAAACCTAAGGAATTTTCCTCCTATGATGTACCTCCAAAACCAAGACCTATCTTACCAAGGACCTTTCACAAATCTCTAACCAACAAAAAAAATATTTAAAAGTCCATCCATACAATGCCTTAAAGGGGGCCATTGTAATAGTGGAATAGTAACTATTTTTATATAAAAACTCAACTAGTCCCAAATGGTCATCCCAAGATCCACCAAAATTGAGGATGCAAAAATGAGTCATATACTCAAGTATCTATTTAGGTCTCTCTATTTAGCCATTTATATGCAGATGGTATTCCATACTCAAAAAAACTAAATATCCCCATGCCTCTATAAGGTCACTCAATAAGGGAGATGAAAAATAGTGATCTCCATCAGTGACTGTAGAATTTGTATCACCATTCAAATGAAAAATCTATTTCATATAAAGTTTTCCCTTCTCTTCAACATTATTTGTGTAGTGAATGGGTATAAAGTGATCAGATTTCATCAGCCTGTTAATCATAACCCATATCACATTCTACTTTCTATGGGTACTTCTAAACACAACAAATAATTTATAGAAATATCATCCCACATCCATGTTGTCATTATAAGTGGGTGAAGAACACCGAAATATCTTTGGTGAATGGCCTTGACATGTTGGAAAATATAATAATGAGAGAAAAAATCAAAAATATCTTATCTCATGCATGGCCTCCAAAATGATCACCACATTTCAAAGAAAATCATTGTGGTTCCAAGGTGAACATCCCATTATGAAATATGAAAACACCCCATCATGACTTTCCCTATGAAAAAATGAATGATAAACAGATTTTAGAAACATAGAATACCCAATGTGGAGAATGACCACTTAGTAAAAATCTATTTACTATAAAAAGAGTATCTCAGGACACAGAATTCATCATCAAGCAATTGATCCTAATGAATAATTTGAATATGAGTAGACGTCAACTGAACACAAGCCAAGAAGAGCATAACCTATGTTTCCAAGAATAATTAATGAAACTGTGAAAAAAGATCCATCAATTTCTACTCTTCGGATGATTCATTTGGAACCTGGGTCAAAAGATTCATACTAAACACATCATTGATGAAAATCCCTTTCCTCAGGGTATAAGCGATTTCAAAATCAAATTATTGCAGGGACTTTACCCAACACCCCTGGTGGAGATTAAAATTGTTATGATAGATGATATAACTCATTCTATTGTGAAACAAATATACTATAACCAATTCTCTAAAAAGGTAATACCATTAGCTCTTAAGTGCATGCATCATGGCTAAGAGTTCAAGGTCATGGGTTGGATAAATATTCTTGTGTGGCCTAAATTGTCAAGAACCATACGCTACCACATGATCACCCAATATAATAACACTGTCCAAACCCAAACCTGATGTGTCACAAAATACCACATAGCCCTGCATGACCTCTAGAAGAGTCAACAATAACAAAAAATTCAAAAACAAATTCAGATAAAAAAAGTACTATACCATTTATCTTCCATGGAGAACTTCACCCTTTTCTGAGTGAGAGTGTACATCAGAGAAAGAAACATCAATAAATCTTTAAAAAACTGGTGAAAATACCCAAGTATACCCAAGAGTCTATGAATACAAAAAATATTATGTAGCTCCTCCCATGTTATAATAACTTTCACCTTCTCATGATCAATTCAGGTACCTTGTTCATATAATACATTTCCCAAGAACTTCTGTAATTCCCTGACCCCAGTTACACAGAGTCGGTGCATTATTATGTATCATTGGCATGATCACAAAAGATCATATCCCGAAAGGCTGATCTGTTTTGTAGCATTGGAAATACTTGATACATTCATAAGGTTTACATTACATCATAAAATGGAAAACTACAACAACATTGTTCCAATAGAAAACACTGAGATCCCATAAACTATCCCTGCAGGTCAGTCAAAATATACTTCTTCGCATCCTGGGGAAAATAAAACATAGAAAGGGGTGAGCTCAGATGCTCAGTAAGGATAACAATAAAGCAGAAACATTCATAAATAATCATAAAAATTTAAGGTAATGTATAAGATTGAAACAAAATCCTTTTAAACTGGAAATTCGGCATAATATGGAAAAGATAAAATCAAATAATTTTATTTACTTATTCACATGGATATTCTACTAGTCGAATAATCACATGAAATATCAATAGACACTTTCATAATGATGGAATGCATAATGCTAGACTTTCATAACCACATAGTCAAGGTTTTGTGCCAAGACTACAAATAAGATTTTGTCAAGGCCTTATGCCAAGAAACTAGTTTGTCTCATGAGATCTATCGATGCATCGAGGAGCTATAACAAGCTCCACCTATCACATACTAAGTCCAATGCATTCCCCATATGAAAAGGGTTTAGCATAACATAACATTTGTATTAAAACTAGCATAAGAAATGTCAATACTTTATCCATAAACCATGAATGGTGTAAAAATAAAAAATCTATAGTCAAAAATATCACAAAACCTTCAATACAATATGGATGTTTTTTATTATTAAAAATAAACTTCAAATAAGCTTAAAATCCATAAAATAAAGTTGGCATAGATGAAATAAAAATCTGTTTTAGAGAAATATCTCTTTCTATTTTGAAATCAGTTAAAATTCATATAATTATAAAGGAATACATTTATTTTGAAAATTTTATTATAAGCTTGTAAGGGATGTTTCGAAGTTGCTTTAACTGTGAAAAATAGCTGCACCCACCATATAAGTTAAGAAAACATTCTTACATTAATTTTGTTGAAAAGGTCATAAGGTTCCTTATATGGAGATCGACGAAAAGATTCATTTATAAAAGTCTTATAAAAAGTCAAAAAAGGGTATAAATGTCTTTAACACATAGTCTATAAAATAGTAAGAATTTTTTGAAATACATTTTTATGATACATGTATGTGGATGATAAAGAGGTCCCTGAAGATACTTATGTAAAAACAACTACGGATAATAAAGAGATTGTGAAATTAACCCTGACCTTGTAAATTTCCTTAGTCGAGGGTAGGTTAACCTTCTGTATAATAGTGAAACTATTGTTATTAAATTTTAAAATAACCATATAAATTAGTATGATATCATATATGATCTTCTAATATTGCTTTGTTAATGATATTTCTGTAGTATCATCATTTCAGGTGTTAACTGATTCATTTTCCTTTATCTGATTTGTTACGTATGTAATTTTTGTTGTGGATATGATGTATGTTATTCATATTCATAATTATATTAAGTATTTAAAAATTATTTTTAATTGTGAAATTAAAATTAGCCTTTAATGGATTCGATGGGGAATGAATCTTATCACGTTCATGGAGACGGTAATCTGTACGTACTCACGAGCGACAATATCATTCTTTTGATATTAAAATAATATATAATTGGATGGTATATAATATATACAAAATTATTATAATGTTATATTTATTATTAACATCAATTATACATCATTATTATACCAATCCAAATAATAATGTATTGAATAACAACTACAGCACGACATGAAGACGATAAGCCGTACATACACATTTATGGAGACATTTAATTCAAAGGATGTCTAGAATAATAAATGTGGTTGTAACATATTTATAATAACATCACAGTATATATAAGATACTAGAGTTATTATTTTAGAATGGAAACCACAAAGGAAGAGGAAGTGGAATAAGAACGGAACTTGAAAGAGGTGATGATATGTTTACCTGTTCTTCGGGTTCTTCATTTTGATTTGATCAAAAGTGCTCTGTAGGATGGATTTATTACTAAAGAAAGGACACTAGGATGAAGGTACGACAGTCGATATGGTATTTGAGTAGGGGTTGGACGATCCAAATGTCTTTGAAGGTGTGAATAAGAGATAATGGGGAGTTCACAAATATAAGAGGGGAGAGGGGAAACTTAAGAAAAGCTAGAAATACTATTTTATAATAAAAACATTTTCGGTTTCTATTTGTTTAAAAATGAATTATTTAAAGGCTAAGGTGGGTATGGGTTGCAAAACAATAAAACAATAGGTTTTATACAGGTTTGGGTCACTATATTAACCTTATCTTTTAGATTTAACTCTTAGTTAAACAGTTTTACATTTACCATGTCTCTTTGTATTTTTATATTATATAGTTAATAAACATATTATAAACCTCCAAGAGAACCAAAAGTGGTTAATTAATGATAAAAATATCATTATATTAGTCTTTTTTCCTAACCATATAATTTCAAAATTAATATATCAACCAAAAATATTGTATTTTTTATAAAAACTCATTTATGTCAATTTTGACATTATTTAATAATTGATTTTTGTTAAAGTCCTAAATTATTTTGTACTTCTAAATAAATACATTTAATCAACTGTAAAAATTCATATTAACCTATTAAATTATTTTAAGTCAATAAAAGTCTCAAATTAGATTTATTTGATATTTATAATATCAATTATTTCAATCTTTCATTATTACGGTAATCATTGCATCATCATTATGTCATAAATAAATTTAATTATTTAATGTCTCAAAATTATAAATAAAACACCATTATATAGAAAATATTTTTAGATTTATAATTAATATTAATAGTTGAATTTATATTGTGATTAACCCTATATTAAAAATGGTTTAGTTATTAAACTTTGAATGCAACTCTTTTAACTCTTCTTTAAATAAAAAAATAATAAATGTCCTAATCTAATCCAACTAGACCAAAGAGGTTCATATTTTATTCCTAAGGTTGTTTTTGGTCGATTTATACTTATCCAATAGAATTAGGACAAGTGTTAGGGTAATGATAATATCATTTTTACCCTTAATTACCCTATTTACTTTTAACCGTGGTAAATAAAAGTAAAAAGTTACTATTAACCAAAAAATATTTTCATCTTACTGAACAACATTTTACTTACTGATATCAACCTTGTCTCCCATACTTTTGAAATTCAACTCACGGAAGCAGTAAATTTTTGTTTTATGTGAATTTGAAAATGCTCCAATGAGGAGGGTAAAAGACGCTAAAAAGTTTAATAAATTTTTTATATATCTAGAATTATTATAAACTAACACCAATGTATTACATTGAACATATATAGGTATTTTGTATCTATTTTGACCTAAAAAAATTTAAATAATATAAATAATTATTTAAATTAAATTTCAGTTTTAAACTATAACTCAGTGTTTTTCACTATTCATAAAAAATTGAAAGTTTTTAGAAAAATACCAAAAATTCACCCAATGCTAATTTTGATATTAAGAATCCAAAAATGAAGTCCATTTTGAAAGATAAAATTTAAAAAAATTTGAAAAGTGGGTATTACTATTCATAACGGCTAGTTTTATTGGTTGTGGTGAATTAGAACTCGAAGTTGCATACAACACATGCTACTAAATTATTCAAAGATAAGTGTACCGTGGAATCTTGGGGTGTTACATTCTCCCCTACATCAAATAATTTTTTCTAGAAATTTCTAGAATATTACTGCATAAAAAGATTCGGGTGGTTCTTCATTAGATGTCCCTCGGGTTCCCACGTTCCCTCTTCTATCTTATAGTATCTCCATAGATCTTTTACCAGATGAGTCGTCCGGTTTCTCATCACATGTTCTCTTATATCAAGAACCTTGAAAGGATCTTCGAAATTAGACAGATCGGGTTCCAGTTCTAATTCCTAATAGGTAAGTACATGTGTTGGGTCAAGCATGTATCTTTTCAATAGTGATACGTGGAACACATCGTGATCTTTGGAGAGGCTAGTTGGCATTGCAAAACGGTAAGCTACAACCCCAATTCGTTCTACAATCTCGAATTGTACGATGTACCTGGGATTCAATTTACCCTTCTCACCAAAACGTATAACACCCTTCCATGGAGATAACTTCAAGAAAACATGATCTCCTACCTGAAATTCCAAATCCTTCCATTGGTTATCAGCATAGCTCTTCTGCCTACTTTGAGCTTCTTTGATGTGAGTTTAGATTACCTTCACATTTTCCATCGTTTCCTCAACATGTTTTAGTCCTATGAGTTTTTTTTCACCAACATCATCCCAACAGGTTGGTGTGCGACATCTCTTTCCATATAACGCTTCATATGGGTCCATCTGAATACTTGAATGGAAGCAATTGTTATATGAAAATTCTACCAGAGGTAAATATTGATCCCACATACCTTAAAAGTCAAGTGACCATGATGTCAACATCTCTTATAAGGTTTGAATAGTCTGTTCTGGTTGTCCATTAGTTTGGGGGTGGGAAGAAGTGCTCAAACTAAGTCCAGTATCCAGGGATTTCTAAAGGCTTTTCTACAATCTTGATGTAAAACAGGGATCACGATCATAAAAAATTGATAGTGGTACTCCATGAAGTCTTACAACTTCATTAATTTATAGTCTTTCTAAATGTTCAAGTGGTAAATCTTCTCTTATAGCAAGAAAATGTGATGACCTGTTAAAACGATCAACAATGACCCATATTTCATCATTCTTTTTAGGAGTATTTGGTAGTACCATGAAAAAGCCCATCCTAATATTACCAAATTTCCAATTCAGTATGGGAAGAGGTTTCATGACTCCTCCTGGATGTTGCCTTCCATCTTTCACTTGTTGAAAAACCATATATCTTGACAAAAAATCCGCAATCTCCCTCTTCAAGTTGACCCACCAAAAATGTTCCATCAAATATCTATACATGGTAATGCTACCAGGGTTTATAGAGAAATTAGAACTATGAGCATCATCCAAATATACCCTTTTTAGATCAGTTATATCAGGAACACAAAGTCTCTTCCCAAATTTCAAAATTCCATCTTCATACACAAAGTCACTCCGTCTACCATCACTCAGAGAATTAATATTCTTTTGAAACTCTTCATCATCGGTCTGAGAACTCTTTATCCTTTCTAGTAAAGATGGTTTGGCAACCATTTCAAAAAGGATTTATGTTTCACCTTCCATGGTGATTCCCATATCCATCTTTACTAGATCCATGTATAAAGGATCCTTTTAAACTCTCATCTTGTTCAAAACATCATGATCCATTCTACTAAAGGCATCTTCCACCTTATTTTCCTTCCCCGGGTGGTAGGTTATAGTGAAATAATAATCCTTGAGTTGTTCAAGACATCTATTTTGCCCCATGTTGAGTTCTTTCTATGAGAAAATATACTTCAAACTCTTGTGATCGGTATATATCTCACATTTTTTCACCGTATAGATAGTGTCTCCAAATCATCAAATCAAAGATTAGAGCTGCTAAATCCAGATCATGAGTAGGATAGTTTTGCTTATGAATTTTTAGCTATCGTGATGCATATACAATTACCCTATCATTCTACATAAGGACACAACCAAGTCATTTCATTGAAGCATCACTATAAATAACAAACTCGTCATTCCCCAATGGTAGAGTCAATAGAGGAGCATTGACTAATATTATCTTCAGTTCTTAAAAAATTATTCACACTCCTTTTCCAAAAAAAATTTAACTCCTTTTCGTGTGACCTTTATTAGTGGGTTAGCCAACCGTGCAATATTCTAGAAGAAACATCGATAATAACCTCCTAAACCAATAAAACTGCATACCTCGGTTATACTCGTCGGTGCTTGTCATCCTTGTATTTCCTTGGTCGAAGAAGGGACAATAGAGATTGCATCCTTAGAGACAATATGGCCTAGAAAAGAAATACCTTGATTCCAGAATTCACACTTGCTAAAATTCCCATATAATTAATGTCTTCAAAGATTCTTCAGAATAATGCAGTAGTGATTATCATTATCTTGTAGATTTTTGATTATACCATGATATCATCAATAAATACCACTAAAAATTCATCAATACATTCCTTGGAAACCCTATTCATTAGATCCATGATGATAGAGGGTGAATTAGAAAATCCAAAAGGAATTACTGCAAACTCGTAATGCCTGTAACTGGTTCGAAATGCTGTCTTCAGAATGTCTTCCTTCTTCACGCACAACTGATTTTTTCCAGATCAAATTTCAATCTTTGAAAAGTATAGAGCTCCATGAAGTTGGTCAAATAAATCATCAATGCGAGGTAGGGGATACTTGTTCTTTATTGTTATAGAATTTATCTCCCTGTAGTCAATGCACAACCTCATAGATCTATCTTTCTTCTTAAGAAAAATGACAAGGGATACCCATGGAGAAACACTAGGGAGAATAAATCCTTTATTACTGAAATACTCTAGTAGTTTTTTTAGTTCCTATAATTCCAAAGTGGACATTCTCTATGGGGTCTTCAATATAGTCCTTGATCCAAGAATTAAATAAATGGAAAACTCAGTTTCTTGTTCTGGAGGAGGTCCAGGATAATCATCTGGAAATACATCAACATATTCTTTCACAATAGGTACATCCTATATTTGAACATTCCTTTCATCACCCATTGTTATTCCATTATCTTCCACTACAATAATTTAATTTAGTGGAGCTACTGGGGGTGGATCTAGATAAGAATTAGGTGGTGACAATTCCTCTCTAAAGATAAGGTGTTCTTTATCATTGTCATCAAAAATAGTAACCTCATTCTTCTTACAATAAATTTTTACATCATGGCTTGAAATCCAATCTATATAGAGGATTATATCAAATATAATCATGGGTATGATGATGATATCAGTAGATAAAGAACATTTATATGACCTAATGGGGACTAATTCACAATACATTGTTGCAATGATACTTCCCTTAGGAGTTTTGACTGAAAAATACCTTGTAAAATAAAATTGGAAATATCTAATTTTCATAGCAAACTGGGAGGATATGAAACCATGTGATGATAAAGAATCAAATAAAGAATTTGATGAACTTGATGAAACCATTAAATTACCTGCCACTATGTCTTTTGGAGCATCAACCTCAAAAATAGCGATAGAATAAGCCTGCCCTTGATCCCTTGGCCTTTTATAAGGTAAGTTCCCCTGACGCTTCAAACATCCATTTGCATAATTCCCCATTTCTCTACAATTGCAGAATTCATCATCGACAGCCTATTTATTCCCCTTATAATCACGAGCTTGGTGGCCTTTTTCACCATACTTGTAACAGACTCTCATTTTCTTCATGAAAGTACTAGGGTGATTCTTTCTACATTTACTACAGAATTGATATTAAACTTTTCTCTTCATTCCCTTATTTCAATTTCTAGAGTGATCATTAGATCTCTTATTCTCTTTCTTTTCTTTAAAGTTGTAAGACTTAGAGAATTATTTTTCTATATTGATAGCACATGAGACAATATCTTCGTATGACGAGAAGGATTTTGAGGCTAATTATTGACAGAAAAATGGTTTTAACCCATAAAAGAAATGATCAATATTACTTCTTGGGTTATGTATATAATCTACAGCATGACTCGCTAACCTTGTAAAGTTATCTTCCTAATTTGCGACATTCTCATCCTCCTTTTTCCCTAGACTCAGAATTTGTCTTTCCATATTCACTCGATGGTCATGAGGAACGTATTTTTATTATAAAATCTATTTAAACTCCCTCCATTCCATATTTTATAATTCCTCATCTTCATTTGTGTTTTGAATCAATGACCACCATTGATCAGCATCTTCAGTGAGGAGGTAAACTACCACGAAAGTTTTTTCCCTTTCTCTACTCCCCAAGGAGTGGAATATTTTCTCAAAGGAATTGATCCTCGGCTTAGCTACTAGTGTATTTTTACCCCCATTGAAAGTTTGTGGTTGTTTACTCATGAAGCGATCTAACATTGACCCTCCACATGGTGGATCAGGGTGCTCTATATGGGTAAGGTTCTTATTAATATCCTGAGTGAGTTGTCCCAGTATGGTGATTTGCTGATCATCACCAGTTGCATCACCAGCTCTACTATAATTATATTGAGTAGGAGGGAAATCCCTACATGGATTGCATGCATTGATACAGTTTCCATTCCTTCAACTAGGAACCATTTCAAAACAATGGCATAACATAGATTAGTTTATGAATTGCAATACAAAAATCCAAACCTGTAAAACAGTTAACATAAATTGAACAGTTTATAGATATAATCAATAATCATAAAAAAATTTCTTTGAGGAAGTATATACTCATTGACCCTTCATAATGGTTTGTATAGAAAATGAGAATTATCCTAAGCATATCCCCCAGGAGTGCCATAACCCAGAGTGCAATAAGACTCATTGTCATGCACCAGTTCCCATTCAAGTATAGCTTAAAGTGGTGTTTTCAGGTTTTACCCCTATGTACCTCTGTGCCGAAGTCGCCTCTACCTTCTCATATCTAGACAAGGATGTATTCCTTGGGAAACTCACAAAATCATTACAATACCAAAATTCTAGGAAGTTCTTCTATACTAATCCTCAAAGACTATCTTAGGGTATTTTTCTCTAATCATAGTTTATCCAAATTTAGATTCCATGTTTTCTACTAAACATCCTCGCACACAAACTATAATGCCTCGACCCTAGTTACCCAGAGTTGGTGAATTATTACGTATAATTGGAATAATCATAAAAGATCATGTCCTGAAAGACTGATTACATTAGTAACCTTGGAAATTCTTGATACATTCTTAAGGTTTGAATTACATCAAAAAATGGACAACTAAAAAACATTATTTCGATGGACAGTACTGCGATCTTATAGACAATCCCTACAGGTCAGTCATTAGATACTTCTTCGCATCCTGGAAAAAATAAAACATAGAAAGAGGTGAGCTCAGATGCTCAGTAAGGATAACAATAAAGTGAAAACTTTCATAAATAATAATGAACATTCCAGCCAATGTATAAGACTAAAACAAAAGCCTTTTAAACTTGAACTTCATCATAATATGGGAAAGATAAAATCAAATAATTCCATTTAATTTTTCACATGGATATTCTACTAGTCGAATAATCACATGCAATATCAATAGCCACTGTTGTATTGATGGAATGCATAATTCCAGACATTCATATCCACATATTCAAGGCCTTGTGCCCAGACCACAAATAAAATCCTTTCAAGGCCTTGTTCCATGACACTAGTTTGTTTTATGAGACATACCGATGCATCGAGGAGCTATAGCGGGATCCACCCGTCACATACTAAGTCTAATGCATTCCTCATATGAAAAGGGTTAAACATAACCTTAAATTCATTTTAAAAGTAGAATAAGTAATGTAAATAATTTATCCATAAACCATGAATTGTGTAATAATAACACATCCACATTCAAACATATCACAAAACCTTCAATACAATATGGAAGATTTGTATCATAATAAATCAACATCAAATAAGCTTAAAATCCATCAAAGTTTGTTAACATAGATGAACTCAAAACCTTTTTTTATAGAAATATCTCTTTCTATTTTGAAATCATTTAAAATTAATATAATTATAAAGGGAAACATTTATTATGAAAATATTATTATAAGCTTCTAAGGAAGCTTCAACGATGGTATAATGGTCGAAAATAGCTACACCTACCTTATAAGTTAGAAAAACATTCTTACCTTAATTTTGTTGAAAAGGTCATAAGGTACCTTGTTTGGAAATCAACGGAAAGATTACTTTATAAACATATTATAAAATATAAAACAAGGGTATAAATTACTTTATCCCATAGTCCATAAAATAGTAAGAATGTTTTGAAATACATTTTTATGAAACATGGATGTGGATGATAAAGAGGTCCCAATATATACTTACGTAAAAAAACCTCTCATAATAAAAAGATTGTGAAATTAACCCTTACCTTGTACTTTTCCTTGGTCGAGGGTAGAATAATTTCCTATATAATGCTGAAATAATTGTTATTAAATTATAAAACAACCATATAAATTAATATGATATCATATATGATCTTCTAATATTGCTTTGTTAATGATATTTCAGTAGTATCATTGTTTCAGGTATTAACTGATTAGTTTTCCTTTATATGATTTGTTACATAAGTATTGTTTTTTGTGGATATGAAGTATCTTATTTATCTTCAGAATTATATAAAGTCTTTAAACATTATTTTTAATCATCAAATGAAAATTATCCTTGAATGGATACGATGGGGAATGAATCTCATCACGTTCATGGAGACGGTAATCTGTACGTACGCACGAGCCACATTATCATTCTTTTAAAATTAAAATAATATATAATTGGATGGTATATAATATATAAAGAATAATTATCATGTTATATTTATTATTTACATCAATTTTACATCATTATTATACTCATTCAAATAATAATGTATTGAATAAAAACTATACAACGACGTGGATACAGTAAGCCGTATGTACGCACGTACGGTGACATGTCATTAAAAGGATGGATAGAATAAAGAATATGGTTGTACCATATTTGTAATAACATCACAGTATATAGAAGATACTGGAGTTATTATTTTATAATTGAAATAAAAAATAAATAGGAAGTGGAAGAAGAAAGAAACTTGAAGAGGTGATGAAATGTTTACCTCTTCTTCAGGTTCTTCCTTTTGATTTGATCAAAAGGGATCCTTAGGTTGGATTTAGGACTAAAGTAATCCCTCTAGGATTAAGGGAGAACAGTTGAGAGGGTGATTGGGCAGGGGTTGGCCCAGCCAAATTTCTTTGAATGTGTTAATTAGAGATAAGGGTGAGTTCCCTTTTTATTAGAGGGGTGAGGGGAACCATAGGAAAAGGTGAAAATATTATTTTATAATAAAATAATCTTCAGTTTCTAATCACTCAAAAATGAATTATTTAAAGGATAAGGTGGGGATGAGTCAATAACCCGTAAAAAAATAGGTTTTAGATAGGTTTGGGTAACTATTTTAACCTTTTCTTTTAAATTTAACTCTTAGTTAAATAGTTTGACATTTACCATGTCTCCATGTATTTTTATATCATATGGTTAATAAACATAGTATAAACATCATAGAGAACCCCAAGTGGTTAATTAATAATAAAAATATCATTATATAAGTCTTTTGGCATAACCATAGATTTTTTGTATTATTATATCAACCAATAATATTGTATTGGTTTTAAAAATTCATTTATGTCAATTTTGACAATATTTAATAATTTATTTTTGTAAAAGTCCAAAAAACATTATTAATTAGAAATAAATAAATTTAATCCACCCCAAAATGTCATATTAACCTACATAATTAGTTTAATTCATTAAAAGTCTCAAATTAAATTTATTTTGATATTTATAATATCAATTATTTTAATATTTCATTAATACGGTAATTACAACATCATCATTGTGTCATAAATAAATTTAATTATTTGTTGTCTAAAAATTATAAATAAAATACCATTAGGTATGAAATAATTTTATATTTCTAATTAGTATTTATAGTCTAATTTATATTGTTTTAACTCTATATTATATTTTTTTATTTATTAAACATTGAATTTAACTCTTTTAACTCTTCTTTAAATAAAATAATAATAAATGTACTAATCTAATCCAAGTGGACCAAAGGGGTTCATATTTTCTACCTAAGGTTGTTTTTGGTCTAATTATACTTATCCAATATAATTAGGACATGTGTTAGGCTAATAATAATATCATTTTTACCCTTAATTACCGTATTTACTTTTAACCGTGGTAAATAAAAGTAAAGTGTTACTATTCACCAGTAATTATTTTCATCTTATTGAAGCACATTTTACATACTAATATCAACCGTGTCTCTCAGATTTTTTAAATTCAACTCATAGAAGTGGTAAAATTATGTTTTATGTAAATTTACAAATGCTTCTAGGAGGTGGGTAAAAGACGGTAAAAAGTTCAATAAAATTTTTATATATCTAAAATTTTTATAAACTGAATCTAATAAATTACATTGAACTTATATAGGTATTATGTATCTATTTTTAACTAAAACAAATTTATATAAAATGAATATTTATTGAAATAAAATTTCGGTTTTAAACGACAACTCAGTGTTTTTCACTATTCATCAAAAATTGAAAGTTTTTAGAAAAATACCAAAAATTACCCCTAAACTAATTTTGATATTCTGAATCCAAAAATGAAGTCCATTTTGAAAGATAAAATTTATAAAATTTAAAAAAATGGGTATTACTACTCAAAAGGCTAGTTTGAATGGTTGTGGTGTGTTAGAACTCAAAGTTGCGTACAACACACACTACTATATTATTCGAAGAGGAGTGTACCGTGGAATCTTGGGGTGTTACAACTTCACCTCTGAAATCTATAAATCACATTTTTATTGCCTGGAACAAAGTAAGTGATTTCCCAATAATTTCAGAAGTATTCTCAAACCACACAAATTATCCATTTAGGAATTATATTACACTAGGTTTTCATCCACAATGACCACCACAAATGTATCAAGAGACTCATGGAATATACTTTTCATAAAATCCATAAAAACTATAGGATAATTGGTTAGATCAAATGGAATGAAAAGATACTCATAATGTATATAACTGATCTTGAAGAATGTTTTTTTGAACGTATGACTATTTTATTTAAAAATGATGATAACATGATCAAAGATCTATCTTTGAGAACCACTTCACCCATATGATTTCTTCAACTAGATCTTTTTTCAGAGGAAAAAAATTTGTGCTCTTCACAGTAAATTGATTGATTTTCTAGTAATTATTACATAGGTAAAGTGTTCAATCATCATTCTTTTTGAAGAGAAAATGCACCATCCATGGAGACACACTTAGGAATATAAATCCTTTCTCTAAAAATATTCCAACTAAGTCTTAAACTCTTTAATTTTATCTAGTAACGTGAATTATGAAGGAATAGACACTTTTTTTGTACCATAAACTAAATCAATAGAAAACCCAACCACTATTAAAAGTTGAAAACTAGAGAAATCATAAGGAAACAAATTAAAAAACTCAATGAAATATGGAGGGAGATCATCACTCAAATACTCCTTCTCCAGATCAACAATTGAACATTGATATTACTTCCCCATACTCTAAATAAGAATGTCTGGATATACTCAACCTCAGGTCCCACTCTCCTTTAACAACACAGAACACCCCCTCTATCATGGTAACAGAGACCTATTGAAGATAACCATCAATATGTGACTTATTATAGTGAATCCAATCCATCTCAAAAATAATTTCAAGAGGATTCTTGTTAAGAATCATAAAATCCATGTTATTCTCGATATTTGATAAAGGGAAGACATAATAAGTACAATGGAGACCCCGCACTCTCTTCATTCCAAGGGGCGTTGTAATACCCATCACATAAGATAAATGTTCTGTAGAAATATTTATCAAGTTCACAATAAACGTTGATATAAGGGAGTGAAAATAATAAGTATCAAATAAAGAATCCACTAAATATGAAGTTGTAGTGATGGTACCTCTCATGGTCATTGGACCTATATTACCTTCATATGGAGACTATTCCACTTTATTAAGAAACTTCATTCTGAATTTCTATTATTGGAACCCCTTTGTTTGAGAAGAAAATGATTTCACTACATTATGCTTTGATGATAATGATCCCATGACATTATGCAGGGTAGTGTAAATATAAAATAATGTCTATAAGAGACATTATCATCCATATAAACTATAGATATTGGGTGCCTTAGTGAAAACCTATTTTTAATGCCCAATATTTCTACATTGGAAGAAATTAAAAGGGAATCTTCCTGAAAATACAAGAGGTTTGAAGGAAAAAAGATATAGAGATTCACCATGTGACTCATCAAACATCCTCTTAGATTTAAAGGAAGTCACATGTCTTCCACTGGTAGAAAAAGTAACTCGCATCATCCCTAACAAACTATCTTGGTCGAACTAAACTATTAATTCTCTATCCAACACATCATCATACGAGGAGATATTAAAAAAGAAAACATGATAATGGATATTAGGTCAATGAACCATGTCAAAACATCAAGTCTTCATCTTATAATTTGATACAATATCTAGTGAAAACTGCACTAGACCAACAATGTGATTCACATACTTTTATATAGTCCTGTCATCCTGTTCAATTTTGAAAAACTATATATCCTTAGCTAGAACCATAGTCTCAAGATACAACTGGTCAGTAAAAATAAATATAAATTCCTTCCACTCAAAACCATAATTCTTATTTTCCATTAACATTGAATCCCACCATATCCTTCTAGGCCTCTCTTGCGTGATAATGTCACATTTCACCTTAATAGAATATGGTATGTACATGAAATAAAAAAATTCAATATTTCTAAGACAACCCTCGCCATCTTGAGTATTATTAGATCCTTGGAACACTGGTGGGTTATTTAAAAAGAACTTTTGAAGTTGATTTCATGATTCATCCCTTTGAGGTTCCATGGATGGAGCTTAACGAGATTTGGTGTAGGTCCATATCCTTGAGCATGTATGTCACACACAATAATCTCAACAAGATTCTAGTCAATTGGAGGATACACTAATAGTGGTTAATCAATAGATTCCTTATAGAGTCTATTCACACATCTTTTTAAAGGCATGATTCTACCCAACATTAGGGGAAAATATTGAATACATCATAATCTTACTCAGATCAACAACTCAACATGATAAATGGGGAAAATAATCCCATCAGATAAGAAAACAGGATTTTGATTTAAACAAATCCAAATATAAAGTAGGGAAAATACTATAACTAGATCAAATCAACACACATGAAATATTTTCCAAACCTCCCATGTTTAATTAAGGATCACTAAGATGAGATATGACCAATGAATCTCTCTTAACCTCCTTCTATGTTTTCACTGGATTTATCAACTATATACTAGAATCATGGAAGGATATCGAACCTATAACTTTGATACCACTTTATCACAAACCATCCCAGAAACCCTGGTACCCTGATACCTGTATCAACAATGACATAACCTTATGGGTATTTTCTATCCCCATGGGTTGGCGACTAATACCTCAAATTATAAAAGATAAAAGAGGCACGAATTTTCCACAAAAACAATGGAAGATAAAGATACAATTTAGTATGATCAACACACCGAAGTGGAGAAAATACAAGAAACCAAACATGTTTATGAGAAGTTAAAATTTTAAAATCATAAAATTACTCCCAAACCAGCAATATAATCTCAAAATCCCAAAGGAAACATCACTCCAATCCCAAAGTATCAAGAACATTCACCATCTCCGAGTGGTGAATTCCATTTTCTCAGACCCGGTAGAAGGAAATATACAAATGGCTAAAGGAAAAGGTACGGTTTTGGCTATAAAGCCTCATATTCTCTCTCAAATTTGTTCCATAAATAGATTACATGATAATAATCAAAACCATTAATTAAATTTTATTAAAAAAGGTCATGGAATTATACATTTTTATATTTATAAAATATGTCATTTCATTTCTAAATGATGGTAAAAATTTCAAAAATTACTTATTAAACACTTTATATAATCAAATTTATAAAAATAAACAGGCATGAATAAAATAGTCCTATATTGATAGAATTTATAATAAAAAAATCACAATAATCACCATGGCCATATTCCCTATGGTATGATAGTTTTGAGTTATAGGGTCCTCACACTCTCATATCAATGATCATGGAAATAGGTGTACAATCATCTCCCAGGCTTAGGCCAAATATGACTTATCAACATCCCATTAGAGATAAGATCTTCCTAACTAGTTTTTTTAGAGTTTTTATCATTAATCCCTTTCTTGGGAATACCATCCAACTATTCTTGTCCCAAATAACACACTAATCACCAAGGCTCACATATTATCAATAAATCAATCAATTTAAAAATACATAATGATTTCATTCAAAATAAATTATCATTCAAAATTCAATTGAACAATATTCCTTTTTGAAATTTCAATTCACATTAAAAATGAAAACACATTTATTTCATAAATTCATGCATTTTCAATACAAAAACAATCCTTTGTTTTCAACAATTCAATTCAATCTATTTTCTAAAATCATGTCTCAAATAGTCTCATCATTTCCATCAATTCCCAACATACTCCCCAAATTCCAATTCCATTAGAATGTGGGTATTTTTACCAAATTTAGCTTGTAATTCTAGTCAAATAACCAATTTATTGTTAAATGAGTTCTCGCAAATCAATTGAAAGTAATTTGAATAAAATATATGTTCAATTATTTGTAAAAACTAAAATGGAACCACTTACCTTTATTATAAAAATTATGTAACAACAGAACCCAAAGTATGATTTTACAATAATGAATTATTGAAATATAGATTTAGAAAATAAATCTATAATTAGGATTCAAATAAAAATATTTTATATCATTCAACAACAATATGGTCTAACACTCTCTATGGATGAGAGAAACAGATAGTGGGAGAAGACACATGAGAGTACATTCACTTACCTTAGAGATATCAAACAAGATATTTCTTGCTTCAATCACCCAAGGAATGTATTTTAACTGTCAAAATTTTTTATTGAGAGCCTTTGAGGAATAAGAATTAAATTTAGGTCTATTAAGGGTCAATTTAAGGTTTAAAAAATGTTTCTTTAAATTTTTTAACACTTTTTAGAATAAAAATTTACTATGGGAATGGTTAGCTAGGCATGGCCACACAGTTAGAAAAACTGGTCACCCTAATTTTTTGGACCTATACTGGGGTGAGCGATTTCTACTAGGTGGGCACATTGATTTTTGAACCATACTTTAGCTGTGGAAACTTCTACTATATTGGGTTGCAAAATTTTCACTTGGTGGGCACAGAGTTTAAAAAAAACATGTTCTAACTATACGCCTAGAAATAAATTGTTTTCAAAATTTCACCCAAACCACCCCTAAAAAAACCATAACCAAAGAAAGATCAAAATAAGTTTTGAAGAGTGCCTAAAACCCAGTAATAGAAAGTTACATTAGATCCCCATCCATGAACACCTCCTCAACCTCCAGTATTAATAGTTCTATAATGCTCTATATGATATAGGGATGTTGATCATACACTTGAAGGTGGATCTAGTTTAGATCATCCTATTATATATATAAGGAAAATGGTCCTAATAAATATATAAATCTTCCCCATCATACTTGAATCCCTACACTCGGCAAGGGCTCTATCGCATTGGGGTGTTTATGGCCCCACTTAACACATTGATTACTGACCGCGTGGCTTCCTAGGTGTACGATATGACTACGTTAGACTCTTAAAGAAAGGTCTAAACAATTCTTCTTACCGATGGTTGAATTAGTTCTAATAACAAAAGCCAAACAACCCTAGATCACACCTGAATCATCTTTAAGGTTATGATTAGTAATCAGGGCCTGATTCATTATCTTAGTGATGGTAGTCAAATGAAAAACATTAATATGTGTTCATATTTCATGACTGAGACCACACATAAATCACCTATCCCTAGATAACTCATCACAAATAAGTATAAGTGAGAATCACTAGAGATCTGTGAAATGAGAGAAGTAGTACATAACTGATAAAGTTCTCTAAAATAGGTGTATAAAATCCTTGGCTCTATCAACCATCAGCATCTTGGGAAATAAATAATTGTAGGAAGACACCTATAAATCCATTCAAACCATATCATGATAATTATTATTACTATCAATCACACCTTATCATATCTTGGTTGAATCACATACTATGTAATCTATGTGAATGAACCTCTATTCAGAGGACAACCTTAGATGCTCAAAAAAAGACAGTGTGGCCTCCATCAATGACGCCTTAACCTATACATCTTCATCCCCAAAAAGAATGGATTGAATTTTTTTGCCAAAATTACCAGATCAAATATTTTATGGTAGGGCCAAGACACAGGGATCATTTCATGGTCTGCATGAGCTGTAAGACTCCCTCTCGAAAATGGGTGAATATGACTTGGTCATGTATAACCAGAGTTGTGAAAAGTGGGACTACACGAGCTAAAACCAATGGCTCAGGGCCCACCATCTCTAGAGCATGGTCTTTACCACCCTCCTGGAACATGAATCGAGGATATCATGGTTGAATAGCTCTATAAATGATAATAATAATCCTCCAAATAGATTATATAATGATTTAAATCATATATATGAGAATCTGATAGGTACAAGAACTCATAAATTAGAGTCAAACCCCTCTTCCTACTCCTATTGCCAGGTCTAGGTGGTATATATGATTACCAGGAATCTAAATAGATATGTCCAACAGACCACTTCTAAGGTCGAGTCTAGGTTAAGTTCCCTATTTCATATCAAGGGTCCCAGTATACTGTGTGTCAATTAAATTTTTTAGAGGAAAACACAGTGTATGTTGTAAGTAAAATCACTATTTAATGACACCAATTTCTTTAAATTCCCAATAATAAATCATTCATAATCATTTATTTATATTAATTTCTGGTTATATGATACACCAATTAAAAATTATAATGTATTATGCCTTATAATTTTCAATTGGAATTTCATGTAACTATGAACAAACTTTTACATTTCACTTCATAACGTAACAAGTCCATAATGATAGCCCGATCAGATGGATCACAATTCCAAATTTATAGAATTATGATCCATATAAATTGTAATTAGCATCCATGTAGTCATATATAACTAACATTTCATATCATCTAATCATAGTTACATAAATCTAACTTTTGATAATGTATTAATTACGGTTCCACAAACAATATACATCAAGAAACACCATTTTGTTTGATGCATACACTTTAATAACCCATTATTTACCAATTTCATAAATAAAATGTTATAAAATTTTCATAGGTATATCTATCAAGGCAATAATAACATGAATCCATAAATTCACATTTTAAAAATAGATATAGAATGGAATATACATGAAATGAGAATCCTAAAGTGCCTATAATGATGCATGAGACAACATCTACTTGTCATGCTATTCTATAGATACATTAACCCATAATGATTATAATAGCGGCATGAAACATGTGTGTCACCCAATGGGGCATTCAATAAAATTTTAATAGGAACATTCAAGAACAAAAATTACCTTAATAGGTAATTTATATTTTCTATGAATTTGGGTTAGCTACTCCTAGGAAAAATCTAATTACAATATCCCTACATATTCCTAGTCTCCGGTCTAATAATACAAAATAATAAATCAAAAGGGAAAGAATCTCTAAGTCCACATTGTAATGTCCCATCCCAGCTCACTTGATAAAAATAGCTATACCAGAGGCCACATGGCCTGAAGCACATCTCCCAATATTCCAGAGGCTTTTGACTGGTAGTGAGGTCCTGTAAAGGGTTGATGGAGAGAATATAACCTCATGATCAGTTTTTAGAACATTGAAATAATTAGAAAATTAAATAAAGGGATTATAACAGATAAATAAATATTATAAAAA
Organism: Viscum album; assembly: GCA_963277665.1. NCBI lineage: Eukaryota > Viridiplantae > Streptophyta > Magnoliopsida > Santalales > Viscaceae > Viscum > Viscum album. The sequence continues at coordinate 590,326,599 of OY728142.1, read as the reverse complement.
ATTAAAAAATTAAATTATTGAATATAGACATGCTTAATAACATCCAATTTCATATACAAAATGATATCAATTATTTCATGATGATATAGAAAAGTGGAAGGTACAAGGTAAATAGGTAAACAAGTATAAAAAACATGCTATAAAGAATATATAAATATAAAAAAGTCTACATCCACTAGAATCAAGAGAATTGTCTCAATCCTCTTCTCTCACACTTTTTAATAGCATAACAACTTAGGCATCCAGAATTGGATTATTCCATTTATCCCCACCTAAAACCATGATATCTATATGTCCACTAATTGGAGGACCAAAAAGGGAGCTAGATACAATCCATAGGCTACCACAAATGTTGTCTATAACAAATCCAGTATGTTATTATATGCTGTAATAGTCTCTAGATTTAACAGGGTTAATTCTTTAAAGATTGTTAATGCAATAAAGTCAATAATTAGATTCTATAAAAACCATTATCTAAAAGGTGAATAGTTTTAAACAGAGAAATGTATCAGTAGCGACCTATGCTAGAATATTAAGTGTTAATCTAGTATGAAATACATCGAAAAATCATGTATTAGACCTATGGTTTCCAAGACCAAGAGATAATTTTTGAGGCATCGTTTTTGATTCCATAGATATTTTCTATATAAAAATAAATGTATTATAGACCTACATGGACCTGGACCCTGGACTCCTAGTTGAAGGCATCATCTTTGAGTATATTTCACTTTTCCATAGAAAACTCAGCAAATAATTTGATGGAGCCTAAAGAGAGTGTCTGAGGAAGTCCAATAAAGACAGCTCCAAGGTAACTATTGAAGGCATTCAATGTATAGTATATAAGTGGGTACTCAGTACCATACCACATTACATGAACCCAATTCGATACCATGCAATCCATATCAGTATAAATGAGGAACTGACTCAAGGGATCATGTTAGTGTCTATACCCTTATCAATATAATTTATCATAATCCATTCAGTAACCATTTAACGTATAAGTGACAAGGTGGGAGGCCATGTTAGTTTCAATTCCATTAATAATTACATTTAATTAATTATGAAAGGTATCAAGGGTCTAGTTTAGGGTCTACACAATTTTTAAAATTGAAATTATCATATAAAATTCTAAATTTATACCACCCATATGTGATGGGAAAGAGGGTCATCTTCATGTCTATGCCACTTCACTTATGAAGGGCGTAATTATACATAATCCGTGAAATTTTCCTTTTAATTATAAAATTCCCAATCTTTCAATTTAATTATCTATTTCTTTTATAAATTAAATGTTTTTAACCAAGATAACCAAACGTTAAAAATTTATTTCATTTTTATACAGATCCCTTTAATAAGAGGGGAGCTCAACTCACCCCATGGGTGGTGTAAACAAGGTAAGTATAACAAACCTACCTCAAGGGTGGTTTGGGTGGAGGATTACAACCCCCAATATTGAATAATGTGGGTTTAACATGTTTGAATCATAGTTTAAAAAATAATTAAATAGTCTATTAAATTTATGGATAAACGCCTAGAAATTCCATTATGAGACACTTTGGTGAAAGCTGTGAAACACCCAAAGATTTAAGGTAACCTATAGAAACCCTACCTTAGTTGGGTAGAACTCTTATAACCTGAAATAAGATTTTTATTTGATCCATATTAGATTAAATTGATGAAATAGATGAATTCCATGAAAATATGTCAAAAGATCTTACATGGATTTAGAATTCTATAATACAAGATAAAAGAAGGGGAGAAGGTAGTGGATTAAATAGAATACCATAATGGATCCAATGTGAGGGAATATGATTGAATCATATACTGTATGAAGAATAAGTCCCAAAGATAATGTGGGGAAGAGGAGAATCTATCCATTGCTGACTAATTCTTTGTGAGAAAAGGAGGGGGGGAGGAGTTAAGGTTTAATGGGTTGAGGGGAAAAGGGAAAATAATAATTTAATTAATGGACCCATGTTTTTATTGCATAAATGAAAAATAAAAAACATAAATATCCATTTTAATGATCCTTACAATAGATCTTATGTTTTAAAGTAACATCTAACCCCATATGATACCCTTTTATGGAATAATATATGTAAACTCTTATCCTTATTACACATTAATACATGATTTATTACATAAGATTAAACATAATAAAAGCATAATGATCAATTAGTCAAGTTTTTTATGGAATTAAGTACATTGAATAACAACATGAAATAGAAAAACCAACATCTTTATTTAAAATATCCTTAACATGATGGCACATAAAACTGCATGGGACAACCCGAAGAAATACATAAGAAAGGGGTGATCTATAAAGCCATATAAGTGAATAAACATGTAATAACATGAATAATGTAATTCATGTTCAAAAAATATACATATGAATGGGGAATACAAGGAGTGAGAATTATAAACTTGAATAATATGGCATGAAATTGCAAGATAATCCTAAAGGAAACATGGGAAATGTAGAAACAACTTAAAACAATGCATCAAAAACATAATTCATTACTAAATTACATGAAATAATGATTAAAAAAGCCTTATAAAGGAATCAGGTTTACTCCCTATCCCAACATGATTTCTCATGAGACAAAATATCACATGATGCATTGGAGGACTATATAATTCTTGGTGCACTTGTCACATTTATTTAATTATCATGCTTAAGTGTTCTATATAGATCATACAAAATGGTTTCATTTATCATCATAATTTATTCCATGATTATGGAGTGTGGAATACATAACTGTAAGTCCCCAATAAATAAGTATATGTGTATAAATGTGAACACCCTTGACATTAAATGGGTGTCAATATCCAATACACAATTCTTCATCATAGAAAATTACGGTGAAATTTCAGCAGCATAATGGGGGTGTATGAATGTTGATGGGAGGGATTAATGAGAGTGGAAGGGGTCTCTCAACATTTAAATGTATACTGAATAGTAAGTGGGATACTTAATAACATATCCCATTATAAAGAAAATAAGATAAAATATAGAATATAATGAAGATACTTGAATAAAGTGGTGAAAGGGAGGATCCTTTACTAATTTTCCGCATCGTAACAGGTGTACATAAAGCTTCATTAGAGGTATTAATGTGAGTTAAGTGGGTATATAATAATTTATACACCAAGTGGATAGTAATTGTGACTTGAATGAATATATCCCAACATGAAAAAATTAAATTGAGATACATAACATAAAAGAGGTGCTTGAATTGAAATAAGAAGGGAGAAATCCATTACCTTGATATGGTGAATTCAAATTCTTGGGAGGATATTTTTTAGAGATTGGGAGAAATATTGGTGGAATCTAGAGAGGGTAGTGAATAATAAGGATGTTATCCATGTCTTTTTAATAACGAGAAGTGTAATGTCCCAGATTCGGGTGCCGCCCAATAGTGCCCCGTACCCGGTTGGTCACATGACCTCAAGCGCATTATCCTAAATGCTAGAGACTACCAACTATTGTGATGGAAAAATTCTGATAATGGGGAAACTATACCCTCCTTAGTTGATTATATCCATAATATAACAAATAGTAAACAATAGTGGAAGCAGTAATACCAAACAAAAATAAGTAGCAAAAGACTGAAGGTAAATCCAACTGAATCCATAATATATGTTTATATATGATGCATGGAATATGTATCTATGAAAATATACAAACAATTAAAAATGGTGGAAATCAATATATAATCAAAATTACAAAAGAAAATAGTAAACTCTAGCAATACCGCAAGCCTCAGCTTGGCCCCAAGCTCTCCCACTCCAACAACAATCAAGTACCTGATGAAGAAGGCCACTTTCCCTTATCTATACCTACAACCATATAATCTGTTTGGTTACAAAACATGACCTAAATAAGCGTAGAGATGATTCCCAGTAGGCATCCACCAAAAGATATGTGTCTAATAGCCAGTGAATATATATAGAAGGTAATATGCAGAAATGAAGAAATAAATTAGGAAGTACTCAAAAGTAAACAATCCAATAGTTTTCAATTACATTCACTTATGTTTATTATTAAATCCATTGAATCATGTAATTCATGGGATCTATCCTACGATCTATATCCCTTATGTATATAACAAAAAATATCTCCCTGAATATCATCTAAAAAATTCATGTAAGAAAGAATATAAGCTTTTTCTTTGTCTTGGAAAACTCATCAAAATCATTCAATTATTCAATAAACACCCTTTGGGAAAGTTCTCATAGTATAATTCCCCTTGTCCCACAACAACAATTAATTTAATAAGGATCTTCTTTAAATTCTCTCAATGTCTACCAAATTTGGTCTAATATACTTCCCAACAATTATAAACAACCACATTTTCTAGCTCTCATGGTGTAAAGCCCCAGGTATAAAATACTAACAAAATTTTTAAACAACCAACTAGAAAAGATCTCATGGTCTATACCCCAGGGTCAATGACCATCTGGAATCTCTCACGGTAAATACCCCTATTCTAACATAACAATAAAAACATACCTAAATTACCCCCTAGGGAAGGTCTAACAGTCAATTACCCTTAGTCAAACTTTCACAATGCATAACTCAGGCATCTAATATAATCATCGTCTCCATCCTAAGAAGAAAGGCACAGAAAACACCGTAAGCCTAACATGCATCATAGACCAAACTTCTAGAAAATGTTTAAAAAGGGGAAACTCACCCATGGTGTCCTATAATCATGTTATGTAACCATATGCATAATAAATAAACCTTTATCAATTATGTAAACCAAAGAAGGTGCTAAAAAGGGTTAAATTCCAAATATAGCAATACCCCAAACATGGGTTTGTGGCACTGTATTCATATATAATCCAAAACAATAAAACTAAAGGCACAAACCACCTACCTCGATGTCGTATAATTGATATACTTTAATGTTAGCTCTTGAATCGGCCTAAATTGGCACAGATCTACAATATTGTTGAAAATTCTCTAATGATGAATAACTCACGAGAGAGGAGAACTCAAGATGAAATGATATATAGGAATTGAGAGCTCATAGGTGGGATTCCAACACACTCAACAAAGAATCAATTGGAGGTCGGATGGAGAATTGGGGGGTTCGATCTTTATTCGTCATTCGCAAGATCTCCTGTACAAACCATGTGAAGAAGAATTTGTTTCTGTACATGAGACATGAACCTGCTATGATATATCAAATAAAAAGAAAACTACATGGTGTGTTCATTAAATGTACACACCGTGTAGTAGCCCTAACTAACCCTATAATTAAGTGTTCTACCATGTTATCACACGACCATGTACTCTATCGTTATATGGATGGTATATGGATGTGCGCGGTAAGTAGGTACATGGCGTGTACTCAAAAGTACACGACCTGTACTTATAAAAACCCTATTTCTTCCTTTTATTAAAAAACATCCCGAAATCAAGATCCATACATAAAATTAAGATCTGGGTTCTTAAAAATTTCCCCCTTCAAATCAATTCATCCCCAAATTTCCCTTCTAAGGGTGGTGGAAAAGAATATGTGAACAACTCTGGCCACGATTATTGTACACTGACATCCCTCTCCCAAGTCTCATCGTACAATCGCCCGTGCTTCCATAACACCCCTACCAATGGAATAGAATGGCCACACAAATCTTTTGTGCTGCGATTCACAATCTGAATAGGGTTCCCCTTAAAGTAATAATCCACCTCTAACTCAACCTCCTCGGGTTAAAAAACATGAGACAGGTCTGAAAAGTAACCCCATAGATGAGAAACGAGAAAGATGTCATGCATAGCCTGATACCTATGAGGTAACTGCAACTGAGAGGCAACTGACCTGACTCTCTCTAAAACCTCAAACGAACCTACTTATCTAGGTGAAATCATCCCATGCCTCCTAAACCTCATGTGTCCCAACCTCAGTGTGACTCGTATGAAAACCCAATATCGGACCTCGAACTACATAGGTTATCTCTGTTAACCAGCCTAAGGATTCTGGTGAGACTGTGTAGTAGCCATTCTCTTTTGAATCATCTCCACCTACTTTGTGGTCTCTTGGACAAGATGAGGTCCCAACATAGCTGCCTCTCCTACCTCCAACCAACATAGGGGTGATCGAAATGGACTATCGTACAAAGCCTTATAAGGTTCCATCTGAATCATTGCCTAAAAACTGTTGTTGTAGGAAAACTCCACTAGGGGTTTGTGTCTCTACCATGATACCCTGAAATCTAGGATGAATACTCATACCATGTCATCCAAAACCAGAATTTTTTGGTCATACTATCCATCTATCTGGGGAAGGTAAGCTATAATTAGATGCACCTGTGTACCTAAACCCCTTTGTAGTCCCTACTAGACATAAGAGGTAAACTAGGATCCCTGTCTAAAATGATAGATTGAGAAACTCCATGAAAACGTACAATATCTCATATGTACAAATTTCTATGATCATAATCGCTTAATGTTTCCTTGATCTATAGAAAATATTCATCTTTTATGAGTCTTTCAACAATAACCCATTCAACTTCATTTCCTTAGGGTAACCTTCATAAACCCGTCATGAAATCCATCATGAAATCATTCCACTTCCACCAAGGAATGAGTAACTGTTGTAATAGCTCGGTCGGTCTCTAGTGATCCACCATAACTTGATGACTGGGGTAACATCTCATAACAAAACTATAAATATCCCTCTTCATCCCTAACCACCAAAACTGACGATGTATATCTCGATGCATCTTGGTGATACCAGGATGAACTTCCCATACAGAGGCATGCAAATCTCACAACAGTTCCTCGCATATGTCTGATGAAAGCCATATGCACCCAAAAAAATTGAAAACCTCATCCTATCTTATGTTCCATCTAGAAGTAGGTTCCTCTCCTGACACACCCTCCCGTAGGGCTCGGCCTTTGGAATCTGATAGCTTCCTCATTCCTACATGATCTAGTAGAGTAGAGGTAACAACTATAGAAGAAAGAAATGTATGCCTCTTTCTACCGTGCACCTAAAAATGCATCTCAAAGAACGTAGTCACAAGCTTCCACTCAATGTTGGGCTCCTGAACTACCTATATCTCAGTTCTCATGCCCAATGCATCTGCCACTACGCTGACTTTCCCAAGTGTGTGGGCAAGCTCAATGTAAAAATACTGAAGGTACATGACCCACCATCACTGTCTCAAACTTAGATCACACTAAGTAAAGATATACATGAGTTTTTTGTGGTTAGTGTATAACACAAAATGGTCTCCCCAAAGTTAATTTCTTCAATAGCGCAAATAATGCACTACTAAATCCAACTCGAGATCATGAATTGGGTAATTCCTCTCATGCTGCCTCAACTGTCGAGACATGTATGTAATTTCTCATTCAACTTGCATAAGCATTACTCCCAACCCAATACCTGGTGCATCATAGTAAATAGTGTAACAGTTTCATAGATCTAGAAAAACTGGTATCGATACTAAAGACAACCTCCCTTTCATCTCCTGAAAGGATGAATCATGGGAGTCTTCCCACAAGTACTTCACACCCTTCTTAGTTGGGCCTATCAATGGCACTTATAAGCATGAAAAGTCTTTAATAAAGTGCCTGTAGAAACCATCCTTCCCCATCAAATTTTTTACCTCAAAGACATTATTCAGCTACTCCTAGGAAACTACTCCTCTCACTGTCTCTGGGTCTATTGATACTCCTGTCTCTGAGATGACATGACCCAAGAAGTGAATCTTTTCCATTATAAAGATAAATTTTGAGAGCTTTCCATATAACCTATTCTCTCTCAGTGTACTCAATACGATCTAAAGATGCATGACACGGTCATGTCAAGTGTGAGAGTACACCAAGATATTGTCCATGATGATTACCATAAAAGAATCCTAGTAAGGATGAGACACTCAATTCATCAGTTCCATGAAAACTGCATGTGCGTTCAAGAGACCGAATGGAATAACCAAGTACTCATATAGACCATACCAATTCTGAATGGATGAAAGAGGTATATCTAATGTTCTAACGAGCTACTGATGATAACTGGATCTCAAGTCAATTTTAGAGAACACCTGGGCTCCTCGAAGCTGATCAAAGAGATCAACAATTATCAGCAAGGGATATTGTTTATTGACCATCAACTGGTTGAGATTTTGATAATACACACTAATTATGAGGGTATCATCTTCCTTATTTTAAAAAAGGACAGGCGAACCCCAAGGAGAAGTACTGGGTCAGATGAAACCCAATGAATGAAACTCCTCAAACCACTTCTTGACCTCCTTTAACTCTGGTGTATCTATAATATAAGGAGGAATGGACTTGGGTTCCACTCATAGAACCAGCTTAATAGAGAAATATAACTCTCTTATAGGAGGTAAAATAAAAAATTCATCTGTAAAGGCATCAGTAAAATGGTCCACCACTAGTGGAAAGTCATTTTATGAAGTCCCCTAGCCATCTAGATATAAACTAGAAATTTGGGCTATAATTCCTCCCATCACATGATGCTCAGGTCCTGCTCTGCTGGCCTGAATATTCTATTTTCCCTTGTGTATAAAAGACCCTCCCTCTAGTGACTTGAAACTCACCCTTTGATGATAGCCATCAACAAAGGCCTAAAAGGTGAAAAACTAGTCCATTCCCTGAAAGACATCGAAACCTGCCATCTCAAAGGCATAGACTTCCCATAAGATGTGACACCCACCAACCCCAATAGGGATCTCCTTACACTGATGTACACTAGTCTCCTTAATTCCCAACAGAGTGTCTAGCATCATAACATCATTATACATAAAGATATAGAGAATAGGGCTCTCCACATCGATAAAAGATATAAAACTATGGGAAACCCCAATATCAAAAAGAGAAGAAGCTAAAACTAAGGAAACTAGAATCGTACCTATATCTATAGAGGGTCTGGGATCTTGCTTCGTTGGAGTCTGTTCCATCACAAATGTCTGACCTGTACTGTGGCTCTACGACCCTCTATGGATACCCTAAGATAGTTTAGCCAATTGTCACTGAGAACCTATCATCGGGATACCACAGTGGGGACCACCTCCTCGGCTTGATGAACCCCAATTCCCTAATGAATGAGAAATTGGTGGCCCTGCTCCGGAATGTGGATTCATAACAGATCTCCAATCACTCGCTGCTAGTGAGAATATCCTACAAAAATGCTGAATATAACACATCTTTCCATAAGATTGGCAATAAACTGGGTCTCTTGATCACATTGGTCTTAGGTTCCAACTCCTTCCACATAGTAGCACACTACTCGACTATCTAAAGAAACATCATGTGAGAGCTCCCTATGGCGCTTCCTCCTATCGGTCAAAATATTATTAACCCTAGATGCTAAACTGCCCCGGATCATAGCTCCTAACTCCCTCATATTCCACTCAGTAATCAGCACTAGATTTAGAATAGTAGTCACTAAAGTCATCCTGAAAGCATTCACCGGCAATCAGATGTCTTCCCTAAGACCATCCCCAAATCTTTTATCTAGTGATAACTTTTCACCTACAAAAAATTGCGTGAGGTGCTGATGCTATGTAAAATGATAAGAGTAATCCATCACTAAAAGAGTTCCCTGCTTCAAATTCATGAACTCCTAGGCTCGATCAGCCATCAATATCTCAGGGAAGAAGTAATCAAAGAATTACTTCTAAAACTCTTCCCATGCCAAATCTTGACGAGATCCCACCGTTGAGATAACATCCAATAATCTCTTGGTGGAATCACATAGAATGTGATGTTTGAGCTTGACCCTCCTCTCTAGAGGAGTCTCTAGATGATCTAAGATCGAAATCATGGCCTCCAACCATGAATCTTTAACTTGTAGTCCTCCATCCCCTAAAAACGTGGGAGAATTCTGCTATTGGAATACCCAGGTCAACTCTTCCATGGTCGGGGCATGATGTGGTGCTCCCAGAAAAGTGTGATCCATCCTCATAATGACTTCATGGAACTATGCATCAGCACCTGCATCCGGTATAATAGATGGTTCCAAGACAGGCATGATGGTATGATCTACTTGTAGTCCCTAATCTATTATTTCTAGTGTCTAAACATCACCGTACCTCTAGCACAGAATCTAAGGATGTCTTGGTGGCATGACTCTACAAGGTCAAGTACACACCTCAAATAAAAATTGTCATGTAAAACAACATATAAGTTCTATAATGGAATTGTTGAAGGAAAGAATTAACGTTTTACAAAAGAGGGTTAAATGGCTTGTTCTGTTTAATCTATAACATGGGCATGTTCCTTTTCCAACCTGGTCTTATAACACCCCATACAAACGGTGTTTTCTTCATTAGGCACAACATGTGCTTGATTGTTCCCTCCTTCCCAAGTACTTCTACATATCTCGAACTACATGGTTCTGTATGTGTAACACTACACGGAATGCACACTCTAGACACAACATGTACCACTAAAGTTTCATCCACCTTTTTCGTTAGTCATATGGATGGATACATAGTTGATTACCACATGGTGTGTATAAGATAGACAAGACATGTAAAAGCTAAGATTCATCCACCAATGTCATTAGTCACACGGCTAGATACATGGTCTTTTATAGCATGGAGTGCACTCCCAACACACGGGGTATTCTATAAAATGTTTATCTACCTCGCGTCTCTGCTCATACATTAAGTCACATGGTCAAAATTTTCATGGAGTGTACCAATGGTACATGATTTGTACTTAAGAAAAGTTAGTTCTTCTAGATCAGAAGAACACCTAGCGTGTGTTTATAACATTGCATGCTATGTGGTTTGGGTTTCCAGACTGTAAGCCTCTGAAAATTCTCTTTAACCCTTAGAAACATAAAATTTGTCTAAGTCCTGTCAAGTTCCAATCTATGAGATCCCATACTCCCCACGAATAATTTTGTTTTAATCCTTATTCATATCATATTAACAGAATTCAGTTAAAGTTCAAAAATGATCTACCAAATTCTAATCCAAGAGGCCCCCTATCACCATAGGGACCAAATCTTGTCATCCATCAAAATGAAACCTTACATATACCAATAACCTATAAAAATAGTAGGTATTTATATCATGAAATCTAACAAAACAACATGCTTATATAGCACATTATCTATTACAATAACATGCAATCAGTAATGCACCCTAAATGGCATGACACGAATGCATGCCATGTAACCTCTAGAAAGTGCCTATATGATGCATGCAATGGAATAAAATCATCTCATAGGATCGAAATAGTAATATAACAAAAATAATATCAATCATAACATCACAAAATAACTGAATCATCCAATGTTGAAATCAAATAATCTGTAACAATAGAAAAACCTGAAAAATTTCAATATTTGAGGTAACTTGGGTTTTCTCTATACACGGGGATGCTACTATCGAAAAAAACTTGTTACCAACTAACTATTATTTCCTATCCGAGTCTATTGGCTCCAAATATTATAGAAATAAAATAAAATCCTTTGATACCACTTTAAAACATCTTTGATCCAAGTACTGCCCAAAGGATCCCCGAACCTAGTAGGTCATATGACCTCAAGCGGATTTCCCCAAACGCTAGATGGTTCCAGCTAGTAGTGAGGGAAATTCATGATAATGTGGAAACAATTCCCTCATTGGAAGAGTATACATAGTGGAAAACAAATAGTAAACAATAGTGGAAGTTGTAATAATAAATAGAAACAAATAGCAGAAGACTGAAGGTAAATCTAACAGAAGCCACAATATATATATGTATGAGGCATGGAATGTGTATCTAAGAAAAGAACCAAAAAAATAAATATGCTATAAAGAAATAAAAAACCAAAGTAAAAAAGAAACAGTAAACTCCAGCAGCATTGCAAGCCTCAGTTTGGACGCATTCTCTCCAGCTCCAACAGAAATCAAGTACTTGATGAAGAAGGGTGCTTTCAATTATCTATACCTGCACCCATATAATCAGTTTGGGTCCAAAAAATGACACAAATAGGGTGTGAGACTAATCCTAGTAGGCAAACACTAAAATATATATACCTAAATGTCAGTGAATATATATAGCAGTAATATACAGAAATGAAGAAATAAATTAGGATGTACTCAAAAGTAAACAATCCTAGAGTTTTAAATTACATTCATTCACATTTATTATTAAATACATTGAATCATGTAATCCTTGGGATCTATCCTAAGATCTGTATCCCCTATGTACATAAAAAAATAGATGTCTCAGAAGATCATCTAAAAATTCAAGTAAGACAAATTCCATGCTAGTGATTTGGCTTGACAGACTCATCACAATCATTCAATTATTCAATCATGACCCTTTGGGAAAGTTTTCATAGTAGAATACCCCTAGTATAACATAAACAAAATCATTTAATAAAAACCATCTAGGAATTATCTCACGGTCTAACCCTTTTGGTCTAATATACTACCAAACAATTATAAACAACAACCTGGGAAATCTCTTTCAATCTAATCCTCACGGTCTAATATACTAACAACATTTATAAACAACCACCTAGGCAAGCTCTCACGGTCCAAACCCCCAGGATAACGAACATCTGGGAGCTCTCACGGTCAATACCCCTAGTCTAACATAACCATAAAAACATAAATATATGAACCTACCTCGTGAATATCTCATTGTCAGTTACCCTTGGTCAAACCATCATAGTGCATACTAAGGAATCTTACATAATCATCATCTCCATCATAACAAGAAAGGCATGTAAAACATGGAAACCCTAATAAGAATAATATACCAAACAAACAAAAAATAGCCAATAAAGGGAGACACACCCATGTTGTCCTATAATCAATTTATATAACCTTATGCATAAACAAATACCCTTTATCGATTAAGTAAACCATATCAGGTGATAAAAAAGGTTAAATTCCAAATCAAGAAATACCCCAAACATGTGTATGCGGCACTTTATGCATATATAATTCAAAAAAACACAATGAAATGCACAAACCACCCACCTCGATGTTGTATGATTAATATACTTGAACATCAGCTCTTGAATCAGCATAAATCAGTGTAGATCTACAAAAGGTGAAAAAATCTCAACCTTGAATAACTCAAGAAAGATGAGGAATTTGGAAGAAAGGATCTATAGGAATCGAGAACTCACTAGTGGGATTTCAAAGCACCCGATAGAGTCTCAATAGTAGGTTAGATGAAGAATTAGGGGTTTGATCTTCGTTTGGGATACCCAAGTTCTCTTGTACAAAACACAACATGAAGAAGTCGGTTTTGGATATGAGACATGAACCCACTCCTATATATCAAATAAAAATAAAACTACACAGTATTTTCATTAAATGTATACTCCATATATTAGCCTTAACCAGTCTCAGACTTAAGCAGTTTTCTAGGTCATCACACGACCATGTAATCAGCCATTACACAGAAAGTACACGGTTGTATGCATCCACTGGGTATATGGTGTGTACTCAGAAGCACACAATGTCTACTTAGAAAGACCCAATTTATTCATTTTACAATAGAATAACCCAAAAAAAGATTCATACCTTAAATGGGGATTCAGGTTCTTACATGAAGTGTGAGATTTCATGGGATTATATAGGAAATGAGTGGTGAATTTTTTTATTATTTCTCTAATATGGGTTTTGGAGTCAATATAAAAAAATAACCAAAACCAAAAACATCCCAATGTTTTTACCCATGTTTTCATCAAATGGGAGTGTTTTTCATTATTTTATATTTACATAGGCCCACATTATAAAATAATACCCTTGCTAATGTGTAAGTGAGTCATACTCTTAACAATTTTTTAACACCATTATATACAATAATAGTTTTTAGAGGATTCATAATGGCTTTAAAAAATTAATAAAATAAAAATAATATAAAATTAATTAAATTGGAAGCATATATTTGGTCCTGGATACCTTTTATAGTATTTATTACATCACTTTTGGGTCAATATGATGTTGTAGTACACACCGTATATTTATATGGTAATTAATTTTTACATGAAGATTTGACTGACTCAGAAAATTATGAAAAATTAACCATAGGATAATTTAAACATTATGATTCCAAAAATAATATTAATTTTTCCTAAATATTTTTTTTAAATATTTTCATTTTAGATTTTAAAATAATAATCTTCATTTATTGAGAAATGCTTGGTTGTTTTGACAAAAACAGATTTCGAACCCTTATAAAAATTACATTGGACATCATAAAAATATATGGTCATTTATATTTAATAAAAATTATTTAGTCATAATATTTTTTTAAAATATTAATTGTTTTAAATATCCATTAATTTAAGAAAATAAATGGCTTAATTAAATTTGAATATTACCAGAAAATATAATTTTTTTATTGAATAAAAATCAAAAATAATTTAGAAAGTAACAATAATAAAATGAAAATTTATTCATTATTATATAAAATATAAATATTCATATTAGTAGAGTTCTGATATATATATATATATCTATTTATTACACCAGAAAATTCCTTAAGGGTAAGGTGCGTGATAGTAAGACTTTTATTGGGTGGTCTAACGTACATTGATTGGGACATGATATCGATGAGCTTGAATGTATCCCATAAATGTTCTCTCTAATGTTTAAGTTGTTGGATATATATTTGGTATTAATCAAGGGAAACTCCTTGGGATTCTATCTCTCATAAAAACTCCAATAAATGGGCTTTATAGAGTACAATCCTACTGGTTGAGGCCATCACTTCCTATTTCAATTTCAATTAGATTAGTTAAAACCCTATATTTATAATAATAATATAATTTTTTTAAACACTATATTATCAATGGTAAATATGATTAATAGTCTTTTAAGTCCAATAGGATATAATAAAACCAAATAAGTTCATTTATTTTCTATAACCATAATACTTAAAAGGACATGTAATTTAAATCAATGGGAAAATCTATTTATAAATTTTGAGGTCTTTAAAATATTCCCCCCTTTATAATTTTTTCCCAAAAAAAATTCATTTCCAACAATAAAACACATGAGGGTAACTCTGTTTCATCGCATCATCTAGTTCCCACATCGTTTCTTCCAACTAGTGGTTCCTCCATATCAATTTTAATTGGTGTATTGTCTTTTTCCATAAAACATTGTCCCTTTAATCTTAGATATTCACTGGTTTATCCTCATATAAGAGATCATTCTCTAATGGTACCACCTATGTATTGAGTTCATGTGAGGGGTATGGTATGTACTTTCTCAAGTGGGATACATGGAATACATCATGTACATGTGATATGTATCTGGGAGTTCTAGTCAATAAGACACTATTTTGATATGATCAAGGATCTCAACAGGGTCAATGTATCTTGGAATAAGATTTCCCTACTTCCCAAATCTCATGAATTTATTCCACATAGGTATGTGGAGGAATACCATGTCTCCAAACATCAAACTATAGGCCTCATCAAAGATTGTTAACATAACTCTTCTATTGACTCTAAGCAGCCATGATGTGTTACTGAATGGTAAAAACATTTTAAACTGTTTCCTCAACAATTTTAGGACCTAGAAGATTTTATTTTACAAATTCATCCTAGCATTCAGGTGTTATTCACCTCTTCTCGTAATGTTATTATTTGTGATCCATTTGGATTCTTGAGTGGAAACTATTATTGTATAAGAAGTTGACTAGGGAAAGATATTGATCCCGTCCTCCTTTGAATTCAACCGAGCATGATCTCAACATTTACTCATGTTTATGGATATTATACTCATATTTTACATCCTTATTAGGGTTATAATCCATACTGATGTTCAACATAGTATATAGAGCATTTTGGAGACTCTTCCAAAACATGGAAGTAAATCGAGGGTCTCAATCAGATACAATCGATAGTGGTTTTACATGCAACATCAACACTTCTCTAATGTATATCCTTGAATGTTTATCAATTTATAATTCCTCTCAAATCACATTTAAGTTCGAAATATTTATGAGATGACCCAACAAAACACAGATAACATTATTTCCAATAGATTACTTTGAAAGACCGGTGATAAAATCCATGGTGATGTTTCCCCATTTCCAGGTAGTTATGGGTAATGGTTGAATAATACCATTATATTTTTTCATTTATGACTTAAATTTTTGATATATAATATATTTCCTTGTATATTCCATTATTCCCTTCTTAATTTTGTCCCATCAATAGTGCTTTCAAATATCTTGATATATCTTTGTGATTCCAAGATGGTTAGTGAAAATTGAGCTATGTGGATCATCCAACATCTCCTTCTTTGACATAGGATATTATAGTACACATACCCATTACCCAAATAATAAAAATATTTCATCATTTAAAATGAAATATAATAATTTACATTTTCTTATAATTCAATTGTTTTTTGAATTCCCACATCAACATTTTGAGAATACTTTATCCTCTCCGTAAGGAGTGGTTGAGCAATCATTTGTAAAATGATAGATTATGTTATTTCCTTTATGATTCCCATTTCCATCCTTTTTAAATCAAAGAATATATGATCCTTATAAATTATCATCATTGATAAAACTCTTGGATCCTTTCAACTTAGAGCATCTATCACCTTATTTGCTTTTCCAGGATGGTAGTGAATTGAGTAGTCATAGTCCTTGATCAGCTCTAACTATCTTTGCTGGTGCATATTTTAACAACCCATTATTTTTATACCTGGATATTACATAATTGTTTTGGAATATTTCATCAATTACACAGACACACACCCAAATACCGTATTAGTTTAGTGCCTTTCGAAACCCGGATCACAGACTTCTATTCTAGTGAAAGATATTCAACGTTTCTCACAAAGATATTCCCCTTTAGTAACCCCACCTAAAACCATTGTTTACTATAATAGGAATGGAAACCTAAGAAAGGTTGAAACTTGATTCTCAGTAAGGATAAACCATGAATATAAGTAATCATAACATGAGCCTATGGGTATGGAAACATGAGAATAACATTTGAAGATCATATCTTACATTTCAAATATCATACACAGGATACATGGAATAAATATTGGCAGTTCATAAGACATGAATAATATAATCAAATAACATGAGCCGTGAGAGTATAATAATGGCATAAAACATGTAATTTTGGGCATACACATATGATTAGACTATCTTATGTCAATGATAACTACCAAGAAATTCATAGTATGTTAGGCTTGGGATAATCACCTGTGTACCTACATCAGGATTGGAATGACCTCCCGTGTACCTTATATTTGAAGGATTAGGATGAAATTCCATGAACCCTCATGTTGTGGGATTTGTAGGACCTCTCATGTACCCTCTTTTTACAACCTTAGGATGACCTCCTATTTACCCTCATTTATCGGGGCCAAGGATGACCTCTCGTGTACCCTTTGTGATCATAGAACAATTATCATTACCCAATTCATTAGAGGTAGATATAGATACCCCCTATAGCATAATTAAATCATGTATACATGTTCCATAGGAAAATAAATTATTCATCAAATTAGAAATCAAAAAAATAAATGGTTTTCATAAACATGCCATCATAACACACCTCATTGAAAAGTAAATGGATTCATAAACATCCTTCAATCAAAACATTTACCATTCATTGAAAAAAACATTTAATGGTGTAACTTGATCATATCCCCATCAAGGCATGAGTAATACTAAAGAATGTCATATTAGATGGAAAATTATTTTGGAATATCATCGTTAAAAATTATTGAATGAAATATATTTTCCACTTTGAAAAATGATTTTAAAATAATAAAAAAATTAACAAAAAATTTTCTTTGAAAAGAACCATGAAAAATTATAAATCAATATTTGATACCATTTTAAACATATTTGAAATACATAATATTTAAAATCATTAAAATATAATTTTAAACACTTTTAAAACATTTATAGAAAACATTGTTTGGAAGGAACACCGATTTTTGACCAAAGAGAGAATAAAATTAGATGAAGCTTACAATATCATGAAAATAGGTAGATTCTTAATACAACATTTCGATGTTCAATATACAAACCGTGAAAAATAATATAGATGTATATTATATCATGTGTCTCAAAGAAGGCAGATTGAGACAAAATTACTTTTCCGATTCAGTATCATTTGAATAGTAAAACCCATGAAAGAGAGGTCATTAAATGAATATGTATATATGCATAAATTTAAGGATAAGGATCATATATTACATTAATGGGAATTATATACACAAAAAAAAATTAGTTGTTAATATATCCTAAGTCTCATAGAAATAAAAGTGGGTCTATAAATACGCTATCCACTTTGTAATTAGTCGAATAAATTTACCTATTAATGAATGAAAATTATATAGATATATAAAATCCATGATATATAGGATAAGACTCCTAAAATACATTCATGGGAAGTATACACACCAAATATAATAAATTTTTGTGGAACATGACTTGTATCTCATGGAAAATAAAATTGAGAAGAAAATGCCTTACTTATTTGTAACCATTTATTGAAAAGATAGTTTATTTTATGAAATAAATATTTTTATTTGAAAATAACCTTGTAAAATTGAAATGTAATATTCAAAAAATTAGTGAAATAGGATAGTGGGAAACTATGTTATTTTGTATAAGTTAAAAAAAATTCTTTTTTTTAATAATATTCATAAAGTACCTTGTTTTGGAAAACAATTGGATGATTTTTTTAAAGGATTTTGTAAAAGGTCATAAAGGGTTAAAAATGAAATTAAACAGTCATTGGTGAATAGTAAAAATAAAACATTTTTTTGAAATGACTAACATGGTAGAGAAATGCTCCCAAGTGGAGACTTAAAAAATCAATCATGAATAATTATGAAATTGTGAAACAACCCCTTATATCAATTATTGACTCTCTTCGTACTCATTCAAACATCCTATTATTTGGGTATCTTTTTTTCATTTTCTTAAAGGATATTTGGTTGGATTTATTACTAATGTAATGATTTTGGGATTAAGGGGGGATTTTTGGGAAAAGTTTTTCATAGTTTTTTGCTGAATCAAATAGGTTTTGATTTCTGAAGCCAATAGAAGGAGTGGTGACCTTTTATAGGAGAAGCGGGGGAAATTTGTCAGTTTCTCAAATGATTAATTTATAAAATATTCAATATCAATCAAAATTACTCCAAAATGACCTCAATTTGAATTATAGATATTTTCAGGTTGTAATATAATCAAGTAGTATATTTTAGACAAGTTTTGGTGATGTTTTAAATCTTATCATTTGACTCACCCTTAGTTAAGTCATTTTAATTTTAACAATAGTAACAAAATTTTTAATGTTTAGAGGATGCATTTTTTACATATAAAGCATAAATTGGACTAAGAATTAAAAATATAAGATATTTTCAACCATATATCAACCCCTTGTTCTTATTTAATATTTTTTTGGGTTTTTAAATAATTTATTAAAATATTACTTTCATAAAATACCATAAGTGTCAATTTTGACCCAATTCAATACTTTGGACTTTAGGAAAATAAATACAACAAGATAACTGGGAACGAATTCATTTAATACACTCATAACATGTAATATTTACCAAAATCATTCAAGGATCACCATAATTACATAAAATTATATTTATTTTAATATTTATAATATGAATTAATTGATGGTTTCATTAGTTGAATTAATTATGTATCATTATTTTGTAATGATTTATGACACTACTGGAAATTCAGACATTTGTGATGGGTCATTTGTGATGGGAACCCATCGCAAATGACACGTTGTAGAAAATGACGTCGCAAAAAGAGTTTTTTGTGACGACCCATCACAAAAAGAGTCTTTTTCGATAGGCTGTCACAAAAAGTAAAAATTTACGATGGGATGGGCACCCGTTGTAAATAGCTTCAACATAGTTTTTAAATACCTTATTGTTACAAAACTTCACAAATAGTGTAATAAAATAAAATATTAATAATAAAAAAATAAAAAACTAAAATTAATATTAATGAAAAAAAAATAATATTAATATTAGTAGAATAAATTAAATTATAAAATAATAAAAAATATTAATATAATAATAATAAAAATAATATTGATAATAGGATAATAATAACATTACTAATATTTATAATACAACTATAATAAAAAATTATTACATAATAAAAACATCAATATTCACGAAAAATATAATAAAATAATAAAAAGAAAACAATCAAAAATAATAATTAATATAATAATAAAAATAAGAAAAAAATAAAAAATAAAATTTAATAAAATAATTAAAATACTAAAATAATAATCATTAAAAATAATAATCAAATATTAAAAATAAAAAAATATTTACATAAAGTAATAAAATAAAAAAATTAAAAAAATGTTATATTTGCAACAATATAAAAATGCATTATATAAAAATATTGATCATTAGTATTACAAAAATATTACATTGAAATGTTTGATCATAAAATATAAATAAATCACTATGGCAGAGAGTTGTTCAAAGGGGATGGTGGAGGGAACTCCATCCCGAAACCACAAGTCAGACATCGCATGTACTCCAACAACTCCTGCTCCTATTGTTGTTGCCATCGACACATCTCATCCTACATCTTCTAATACTAGTATCGTATGAACTCTTCATGCTGCTACTGGTTCCATTAACGCATCTACTCTAACTCCATATGGATACTCTCTATAAGCTCACTCTGAGTTCGTAGGTGTTCCTGATACTATGAAGAAGAAGATGATGACTCTCCAAGAGATCCTCTCATGCTAGATAATGAATCACAATAGTGGGATAATAATCCACATGTGTCAATAAAGAGATTATACCAACAAATCATCTTTTCACAAAGGCATCCTGAGTCACCTATATCCATTCATTCTAATTAAATCATTGGGCACTGGTCTGAGCATCAGTCTCAGCCTGACCCTCAGTCTGTGTCTAAGACATCGTGACCTCATATAAATTTAAATTTAAAAGTAATATATTTAAAATATTATTTACAGTTAAATTTTAAACTCCAAAATAAAATATAATGACCACAATCAGACACTGGCGAGAACCACTAATCTCTCCAGCGGTCGGATTAATATACATCCTCCTATAAACTGTGTTCTCTGAAATATCAAGTTTTTTGAATTCATATATGAATATAAAATAAACTGTTCACAATTATTTTTATAAAAAATATTCTTATAAAATTATTTACCATATGCTCCATACGTGTACATAATGTATGACTAGCAGCTCTATGTGTCACCTCCAGTCTCCCCCAGTATTTTTGACCTATCGATGATCTCCTTTGAAAAATATCACCCAACCAGTGGGAACATAATCCATCCCAATCCTAATATGGAATGTAATCAGGTCATTTGGCATGACGAGACTCATTGATCTTCAAGTCTCTTCGTAAAAAATAGGGAATTGGAGTACTATCTTGAAATATTTCAATTCCTTCCACTTCAGCGGGACCACATTCAATTTGAGTAAACGGATTTTCCCAATATTTAATTTTTATTATGCTCCACCCATCACTCAACTCTCTTGAAGTAGCACAATATTTGGAATAATAAATTTTGTGTGCCTGATGAGCAAATAGAAATTGTTCATTCCCCCCCAGAATACTTTTATATTTAATATCAATGATTCCATGGGTCGAATAAACACAAAAGCCTCTATTAGTATCCGAACAATAACATTTATACATAATTATGTAATGTTGTCCCAGATAACACACTACAATAATTTCTTCTAGAATACCATAAATTTCAACATCAGTTTCTCTATGATGAGGTCCTCTCAAGAAAACACAACTATTCATTGTTTTGTTTGATTCCCATACGCACATGTATGAAATTGAAAACCATTACCCACATGTGAATTATAAGATTTAACCATTTTAATGGTTGGTTACTCAATACACGCAATTGATTTCCAATTTTTTCATAATGTTGAGATACATGATTTTTTGAAAAAAAAAATCAATATAACATATAAAAAATTGTTTTTATATGTTAAACCAAAGAAATATTTTGTTTCCAGTTTTTGAAACCAATATGAAAAGTAATATTACCGACATTATTCAATAGAAAATGTTGTAATTTTTAGAATTTGTTTCTTGATATTATTATCATATAACCTAAAAATAAAATAATAATAATTTACTAAAATTAATATTATAGAACAAGTGATAGGAGAACTCGATGTACAAATGTTATCATTTCCTCACATTTGATCTAAACATATGTATGAGCTCTATGATGTTCATCATCTAAAATCCATCATTCATGATCTCCATCGATTCCAAGATCGGGATGATTGAAAACTAATAATTGATTTCTCATTTCATCATCAAGAGTTCCTTAATTAATACCTATAAAATTGTTTTTTGAGGTAAATTAATATTGAAAGTAATGAGAGCATAAAAATGAAATTTCCTATTGAATATAAGCTTAGGGAATTGAACCTTAAACCAATGATTTGTTACATACTTTTTTATTCAACTTCTGTATTCATCTCTTGAATGACTAAATCTAATGGAACTGTACCGAACCTCCACATTTTTTCTTGATTCAGAAAATGTAATATAAAAGGTTACATTTAGTCAAAAAAAGCCGATGGGAAGATTTTGTATAGATTATATAAAAATTAAACAACATATTCTTATGGTTTTCTTAATGAATTTTAGTCACCTATTGATACAGAAATGTTTTAGAAAAATATTATATGTTTGTCAGCACATCCTAAATCATATAATTCAATATACCTCTTAATCCAATCGAAATAAGTGTTTCCATTATGACATGAAATTAATGACTTTTTAATCCCTTAATATGATCATTTCTAACAAATCTTCCCAAATTGGTATCATTACCATCTGGATGTCTCAAATCTATAGTCCACTTACAAAATAATAATTTATTCTCTTTGGACAGTGTATTATCTACTTTTGAATTCATTAACTTCTTTAATCTGACATTTTCAAACAGTTCAAGTTCTGGTCACCTGCAAATATGGGAATGATATAATAACACCTTTATAAGAAATTTGGTCATCCCTTGTGTTTCCAAAACTCTATGAAATAAATTTTCAAATTAGTTCTTCTAAATATGCATGACATCTAACATGTGACAGAATAAAAAATTAGACAAATATGGAAGATCCCAAAAAATTCCCCATTTTATCCAATTGTGTTCTATCCCAAAGGAATCAATTTTTTGGTTTATTGTTGGATCAAATGTGATGGGAGGTAATGAAGATACAATTGATTTTAACATTTTACCTATGATAATTGATGGAGTTACATCTCTTTCAATTATGCCTTTTTTGAAATGATATTTGTTTCTCCAAAAAGGATGATTGGTTGGAAGGAATCTGCGATGGGAGTTGAAAAAACAAGGATTTTTCCATTGAAGAGCATAATTAATTTGTTGTGTCACATAAAATATTAACATGGTTTTGGAACATGTGTACACTTAACAGATAACATGTCATATGCTCCGAAGTATCTAATTTTCCACATCAATGCAGATTTCAGTAAAAAAATTATTTCATAGTAATATCAAAAGTACTGAAACCATTACTCCACTATGAATTAAACTCATCAATCAAGAGTTTCAAATAATTTTTTTTATCATTTTTCAGATTTATCAGAATTAATAAGTTCAAAATGGTGTATGGACCCTTCATCAACATCCAAGGCGGTAAATTGTACAGAGTTATAATGATAGAACAACATGAATACTGACTACTGTAAGAACCAAATGGACGTAAACCATCAGTAGAAGGACCCAATCACATATTTCAGGCTTCTAAAGAAAAAGAAGAATTCACTTGTACAAAATGTTTCCACGAATCACCATTATAGTGATTATTTACGGTTTTACTAGTTGGAATATTGGTTTTATGCCATGACATCAATGACGTTGTGTTTCGAGACATAAAAAAACCCTGTTACCTGGGTGTAAGAAGGAAGTATCTCAATTTTTATATAGTAATCAATACATACTTCTCATGTGAAGCCACTTTAAACCTCGATTTTCCACATATGGGAAAACTATGAAATTTCTCATTTTCACCATAATATAACTTGCAGTCATTTGAACATGCCTGAATCATATGATAACCAAGACCCAGATTACGAACGAGCCTCTTGGTCTCACAAGAATTTATAGGCAACACATTTCCTTTAGGTCTCAAAGTTTTTACCAAAGATAATATCTAATCAAAATTTCTATTTGACATTCCATTATCTGATTTAATAGCCATAGATTTAGCGACTGCTTCATATTTTTTAATCTTGCAACCAGGATATAATGCATCCTCAACCGATCTCAACAACTCATAAAAATGAGATGGTTTTATCTCAGGAGTTAAATTAATATCATCTTGAGTTTAAACTTCTTGAAAAGAAGGACCTGGCACATCATGTACGAAATTTTGAAACCGTAGTAAATCTATTACTAAATTATAAGTATCATCAATTAATCTGCGTTCACCATGTTGATACCAAAAAACATAATATATTTTAAAACCAAAACGCTATAAATAACCCCCAACATTTTCATATGTGTTAATCATCCTCAGAGCACATTTTTTTAAAGGACACTTAATTTTCCGTTCTAAAACAAATTCTAAATTTGATGATATAAATGATAATAATGATTCAAATCCCTAAATAT
Organism: Viscum album; assembly: GCA_963277665.1. Lineage (NCBI taxonomy): Eukaryota > Viridiplantae > Streptophyta > Magnoliopsida > Santalales > Viscaceae > Viscum > Viscum album. The sequence continues at coordinate 590,301,955 of OY728142.1, read as the reverse complement.
ATATAGGATTTAAACAAGAACTTTTTGGATTCTAAGGATGATTTATCCAAGTGTGATTATTTAATAATGATTTTTTTGACTTACTAGGTCCATATTTATCTAAAAAATATAAAATAAATAGTTTTTTGTATAATTTGATATAAGAAAAACACTATCCAAAAAAGAGAATAAAATAAAATTAAATTTTCTATTAAATTATAATAAAGTATATTATTTCATACTTCTTTATTGTATTTTTTAAAAAATTTATAATAATCTACACTAACTTATAATAATTTATATTAATTAGAACTAATTATTATTAATTACTACTAATTTTTACTAATTATTGTTAATTATCAGTGACATAATTTCCTACAGATTGGTGGAAGCTCTTTTTCCTCAACAATCATCTCCACTATCTCCACCTGAAATCACAATGAAAAATCTACTCATACATACAGATATCTATTTCAGTATGCATGAAGATGGATAGCAGTGTAGTGAGGCCTCTCTGATCGTCATCTTCATGCATACAGAAATGGTTATTCATATGTCTGAGTAGATTTTTCATTATAATTCTAGTAGGAGTAATGGAGTTGGGTCTTCATGAAAAAGAGCCTCTTTTTTCAACAACCAATCTCCATGAAACATTCTCTGACTAAAATTAGTATGAAACATTTCTTCCAATGTACGAATATCCATTTTCAAATGCATGAGAATGGAGAGCATAAAGGCCTCGCAATGGTGCACTCCATTATCGTGCATAAGAAAATAAATATCTATATGTGAGAACAAATTTTTCATAGTGATTTCAGTGGGAGAACATTACAAGGAGATAAGGTGTCGGGAAAAAATAAGTATGTTGAAATTTATTACAACTTCTTCCTAATAATTGATAATTATTACTAATTATTACTAATTATTACTAATTAATATAATTTTTAAGAATTTATTACTAATTATTACTAATTATTTCAATTTATTACTAATTGTTGAAATTTATTACTAATTTTTACTAACAATTTCAATATACTACTAATATTTAGAATTTATTAAAAATTAATACAATTTATTAAAATTTATTATAATTTATTACAAATTATTACAATTTATTGGTAATTATTACATTTTATTGAAAATTATTACAATTTATTATAAATTATTACAAATTGTTATAAATTATTACAATTTATTTCATATTATTAAAATTTAATTTAAATTAGTACAATTTATTGCACATTATTATACATTATAGCTAATTATTACAATTGATTGCAAGTTGTTACAATTTATTAATAATTATTTCAATTTAATACAATTTATTACTAATTATTAGGATTTAATACAAATTCTTTGAATTTATTATAATTATTACTAATTATTTCAATATATTACTAATTATTGAAATTTATTACTAATTATAGAAATTTATTAGTAATTGTTTCAATTTATTACTAATTATTAATGTTTATTACTAATTATTGCAATTTATTACTAATTATTTCTATTAATTACAAATTATTACCATTTATTATTAATTATTTGAATTTATTAAAAATTATTTTATTTTATTACTAATTTTTAGAATTTACAACTAATTATTCAAATTTATTATTATTTTTTTCGAATTTATTTCTAATTATTTGAATTTATTACTAATTTTTGAAATTTATTACAAATTATTCAAATTTATTACAAATTATTCGTATTTATTTTTAATTATTTCAATTTATTACTAATTATTCGAATGAATTACTAATTTTTTGAAATTATTACTAATTATTATTAATTATAGCAATTTATTACTAATTATTGCAATTCATTACTAATTATTGCAATTTATTACTAATTATTTGAATTGTTTACTAATTATTTGAGTTTGTTAGTAATTATTGGAATTTAAAACTAATTATTCAAATTTAATACAAAATTTTAGAATTTATTACTAATTATTAGAATTTCTTAATAATTATTTCTAACTATTGCAATTATTACAAACTACTGCCATTTAATCTAACTATTGCAATAATTACTAACTATTGCAATTTAAAACTATGTATTGCAATTTATTACTAACTATTGCAATTTATTACTAACTATTATAATTTATTACTAACTATTTCTATTTATTAAATATTATTAAAATTAATTACTAATTATTATAATTTATTAATATTTATTTCAATTTATTAATAATTATTTCAATTAATTACTAATAATTGCAATCTTTTACAAATCTACTATATCTACTAATCCTGGCATTCCAGCTGCCACGTGTCCCTCCACTATGAATCCACGTCTCCTTTTTCTAACGTGTCAAACAACCACTATCTCCACGTACCTCCTCCCCGCGGAAATCAATTTTCTTCCACCACGTAACTGAGTCGCTCCCGCATTTCCTTCCACCGAGAAAAGCGCGAGTCTTTACCTAGCTCCCCAGCGTACTCCCTCCGTCGCCTTCCTCGCATTCACGGTCTCAAACCAGTCTATCTCCGATCACCACCTACCGATTTCGACTGCAACTTCCACGCGTATCGCCCCTCCGCACGGTATCTCTTCCTATCTCCGCCCCACTCTCCCACTCTCACTGAGTTTATCGTGCGTCCCGACCTATCCTCTCCTCAAACCCTAGCCTCCATCGTCCTGGAATTTCCAGTCTACCTGCACTCGATCGACCTTCGTCTCTGCTGTCGACCTTCCCCCGGTTTCTACTCTACCCTCAGTCGATGTAGTACCTCCGACGCTTACGACTCCGGGTTTTTTTCCACACACCATTCCTAGAGTGTCCTACGGTTTCACCTTTATCTTCTCATCCATTCCACCTTTTTCTCCTGCACAGCTCTGCTAAACTACAAATCTTGGTTTCTTTCTTCCTCCACTACACTGAAATCAACCCTATCTCATATACCCTGATAAATTCTATTTGTCTTTCCACTTCAAACAATACCCCCATCGTTTTTGGATCCCGATTTCCTTCTACTCCTCCACGATTCCTAGAAAATTAACGCCCACCTCCTGCTAGATGTTTTCATCATCTACTGCTACAGCTTAACAACAGCTCCACCTAAGTTGCGGTAATACTCCGAAAACGTGTTGCCCGATTTCCCCTCCAACGATTTCTGTAACCCTTACATTTACCATATAACATCCCTATCCCCGAGTCCCTCTTCTCATCCAACTATTCCCTACACTCATCCACTTATACAAATTCCAGCAGACTCCTAACATCATTATATGCTCCATTGAGGTACACATTGGCGACCACTCCATAGTCTATGCTTTATTGGTATCAATTTCCATTCTCATTGTTTATCCAATATTTCATTGTTTTTAATTTCTCATTGTCTATGGTTTATTTCAATTTCCTTTGGAAACAGTTTATTTGATTTCATTACTCGACCAGTTTTGGAAAAATTAATAGGACTATTTATTGTGTTTGATTTCAGGTGATGATATTAGTCTTCCTGCTGGTATGTTTGAATGTTTTTATTCATTGTCTATTTTTATCATTGGTATTCTATATTTTTCTCTATATTTGGATGAATTTATGCAATTTTATGTGCATTTTTTTCTATTATAGATGTCCATTTATGTCACTGGGCTATTTTGTGCTGGAAATTATCCATCCAAACCTATTCATACAAAACATTCACAATGTAATGCAATATTACTGCTTTCATGTTTCAGTTATTGGGGCTCCACTATGTTCGGTCTACCACCTTAACTATACCACTTCTTATATTGACCAACACAATCTATCAAAAAGGAGTTCCATTTTAATTTCATGAAAAAATATACCTTATATTCATAAGTTAATATTTCCCATAGAACCATGCCTGCATCGTGATCTTGCTATAGATTCCGATAGAACTCCAAAAGAATCATGCTCCTCCTCCTAGTTTCCCAACGATTCTACTCTAATTGTGTATTTTCTGATAATAGTAATCATATTTTTCCAATATTCTATATGAAATTCACATTAACTTTTCATGTTGGACACATTCATTACGTGAAAGTGTTGATTCATTTGAGTTTTGACTCCTGTTTTATTTTTTGATTACTTTGAGAAATACAAATTGAATTCCAACTTTTTTGTCCATGTAAATTTTGGTATATTATTCTTTAAATACCACCATTCAGAGCGATGACACGAGGATATTCTTCTGGTGTTGGGCTGCAGGAGCCTTTCAATTCAGAACCACATAGATCAGCCTTGGTTTCCTCTATTACGCTAGCGAAGTTGTTATATAAGGGAAATCATGGACTAATCCTAGTTGTTGATGATTTATAAAAGGTCATATTTCTTCACCTCAATTACTTTCACAATGTTTAAGATCTTTAACTAATGTTCTAATGGTTGTTTTGAAGGTCAAATATGTTGTTTTAATCAACGGTTTGATTGGAGCTCCCAAAAAGTTGCCTATGAAATATATAAGGGGAATGAATGAATGCAGAGCATTTAGAACCATATATGAAATAAGATTTCGACATTGCCTCCACATTTTAATTTTTAGTGTCTCTTGTATCCCTTGAATAATGAAATTCACTTTTTTCATTTGGTTCACAAGGAGCATCTCAAATATAATGTTACTATTGCTTTGTAGGTTTAGTTAATTTTATATTATGGATTTCAACCTTATCAAAATGTTATTTTATTTCATATTCATTTAATAGTTATGATAGAGATGATTTTATGTTTTTATCTAAAACAATATTATTGATCTGGTTTGAATTGACTGATTATGTGTGCAGGAAACAGGAGGACTGAAATGAGTAAGAGTAAAATGGTAAGAGGAGTTTGCTAGGGTGTTTCTACATTAAGAAACAGTTTGTTTCCTTCCATAATACATTTAAGATGAATTTTTTATGGTTAATTTTTTTTAATAGAGAAATATATATTATGATCAGACTTGATCTTGCTCACAATTTTTATAAGATACTCCTATGGTTCTCACTCGCAATTACCCTCTGCTCGACCTACGGTTCATGAAGACCTCTTTTGTCATCATGCTGTGGCTCCTGGTTTTATTTTCAACTCTGGAAAGCTTTTCTACAAAGTACTTCGGGCTTCGTACATTGAAAACCCTCCTTTTCATCAATCCGATTTCATTCCGTCCCTCCAGACCCGCTCCTGCTAGCGATTTCCATCTGCTTTTCCCTCTCGCAATTCCTCTCTACTCTTCCTAGGGTTCCAACAAAATAATGTTGGATGATTTAATGATGCATGCTAATAAAAAATTGATGTGAATGAAAATTTTCTTCTAATACTTGGACCTATGATAAAAACAATGGTATGTTGATCCCTGTGGAATGAATGGTTATAAATATTAATGTTATTTGTGATGAAAGACACATCAAATATTTGTGAAAATAGAATTAGAAATGAAATAATTGTCCTGATGATAAATTTACCTGTATTATTTATTACCATGAAATTCAAAAAGTAGAAGTCGTGGTAAATCAATCTGAATAAAATGTTTTTTATTGTCTCTTGTAGTCCATGAATTACGAAATTCACTTTTTTCATTTGGTTCACAGGGATCATTCCAAATATAATGTTACTACTAATTTGCAGGTTTGGTTTATTTTATATTATGACTTCCCAACTCATCAACATGTTGTTGTATTGCATTCTCATTTTTTAGCTATGATAGAGATGATTTTATGTTTTTAAATAAAACAATATTATTGATCTTGTCTGGTTTGACTGATTATGTGTGCATGAAACATGAGGACTACCTCGAGTAAGAGTAAAATGGTAAGAGGAGCTTCCTGGGATGTTTCTGCATTAGGAAATGGTTTTTTTCTTTCCCTGATCCATCTAAGATTAATTTTTAATAGTTAATGTTATTTTAATGAAGAAATAAATAGTATGATAAGACTCACCCCAACTCACAATTTCTGTAAGACACTCTTACGTTTCTCACTCGCAATTACCCTCTACCTGACCTACAATTCCTGGAGAACTATACTGACATCGTTCTCCCACTACATGTTATATTTTCCACCCCAGAAAGGTTTCTCAAAGGGAACTTTGTGCTTCATTCTTAGAAACCCCTCCTCTGCATCGTTCCTCTTTCATTCTATCCCAACAGACCCACTCCCACATGCAATTTACCTCATCTGTTACTGATTTTTTTCCCTGAACTCTTCTGTTATATTTTCAATGTATCATACATAAAATTTGTAATTAAAAACCCATGTAATGAACACATTGGTTGGGTTATATTGGGACCACTAGCCTGATGTGAGATAACCAAAGAGCAGGGGTGAATCGATGTGTGAATTTACAATTTTCCACTAAAGACGATACCTCAAGCACATGAAACTATAACAGATCTTTACAGATGATAGATAGTCACTCCCCCTGCATTGGTTTATTTACATTCATTTTCTTCTTATGGTGCACTACAGTTTTTTTTATTTTGAACGAGAAATGATGCGGAGCATATCAGTTGAATACATGGGCTATGTAGATTCAACTATACATCAATCATACCATCCATCATAGGTATAGTATGACCTATATTTGTACATGTTGATCATATTAGTAGAAAAAAGAGATTCATTACATATGGTTTTTCTCATATATTGCTGTCATTTATTGCCCAGGTTGTATGGAACAAAACATGGAAACTTTTTTCAGAAGATATCTTATATGCACAATGAAGATAGTTACAAATAGAAGGTACATGTATGTATACCCCTTATAGATGCAAACATGAAAACATAATATTCTCCCTTTTTTAGTATTTTTTTTAGCATTTCTGATTTTTAGGATATATTTATACTGTTTACATCCTTAATAATATCACATTTTGTCTAGGATACTTCTATGTACTCACTAAATTCTATATATAGTTCGACCTACCATATCATTATATTATTTGGATATATCAGTTATGCGAACCTACCTTCAGATGGCTGTGAAATTTACATAATTTCTTACACATTATAAAAAATTTAGTGTTTCAAGTTTTTTAATATGTAACAGTTTTCATATTAGTTATACATCGATATTTATGGAATTAATATTCAACTGTTTCCCAATTTATTACACATACTATTTTTATACATTTCATATGCATAACCATTTCCATGTTTCTTATGAATAAGTGATTTTAGATTGCTTATAATCACTATTTTAGGTTGATCTAGATAGTTTGATATTGAGCAGTATGTACTGAATGAATATCAATATGCTATGAGTATTGAATACATTAATATGGCCAATGTATTTTTCAAAAAACACGAGTTTCAATATGGTAGGAGATTAGTTTTGATTATGTATTTCTTCTTAATAAGTGTCTCCATATTTCTTATGGAAAACAATTTCCAGATTTCTTAGGATCACCATATAAGGTTGATTTGGATAGTTTGATATGCGGTATTAGTATCTACTGAATGAATCCCTATAGGATATGAGGTTTGATAACATAATATGGCCAAGGTGATCTTCATTAGAATGTCTTCATATTTTTAAACATTGTTGTATATATAGGTAATCATGTTGGATGATTATGTAAGTGCTGGAACTCCAGGATCATTGCCTCTTATTCCATAACTATAGCTGAGAAATAAATATCTAGGTAAAACTATAGGTTTATTTTGGTTGATTTTGTAGGTGCTAAAACTCATGTGGGTCAGCCATTTTACTAGCATAACATCGGTAGAAGGTAGTAACAACGTGACGGTTTGGAAATTTGGTGTGGAATCCCAATTAAATTACTTTTAATATAGGAATGTAAATTTATTTTCATTGACGTATTCAAATAATTTTTTTCATGGTAACATTTTCAACATTCTTAGTTCACATATCTGACTCTTTCCTTTTTTTAGGGATGTTATGCAACTGATGGACATACATTAGAATTTTTATGTATGATTTTTATTATGCATCGATGTTCTAGCATAGAGGTATTAAATTTTGTACAATTTCAGTGTTCCCCCATAACCGGAAAAATAAATACTCTACGTTAGTTTCTCGATATGGAATTTGCATTATGTAATAAAATAGTGACTGTCATTGAAGTCGCAGGTTCAGGGAATTTTTACTCATGGCCTTTAGATATTCTACCAACAAGTAGATTCAGCTGAATTCTTTCTTAATTTATATTTTTCTATGAGAAAAATTATACTGATATATGTTGATTTCCTTTTTATATCACTAATATAACCCATCTTTAATTTCAGTATCCCTCTAAGAATAAGTTATACTTTAAAATCTGCAATTTTTTAACTATTATTTTTAAATATTATCTTCTTAACTATGAAGATTATTATTATTTAATATCTTATCATATTATTTCAGAGATGTCACACACAACTTCAAACAATAAAGAAAGCTCCATGAAGAGAAGGTTGCAAAGAGTAATATTCTTATCGCTAGGAATGGATATTATTATTTTTAACTTTATTTCATGATCTTTTCCGTATGATATATAATCTGTGTAATTGATCACCCACATTACATGTTTCTCTATTACCTCCACAACCTTACCATCTTATTCTAAATAATAAACTTTCACTTCAAAGGAGTTGTCTCCAACAATCCTATGGATCCATTTCAAACCTCTAGGGACCTTCAATTCTCTCTTATATATCTTCAAGAGGCCCCAAATGTCCAGAAACTTGATGGGTAGTAGAGGTATGATTCTAGAAACAATATTTTTAAATGGTCAATACTATTGATAGATGACTCTAACGTCAGTGGATCGACAGATTTGGTTGTTCCTCCAATAGATTCATCAGTCTTCATATCGATTTCGGTGTGATTTAATGCCACTAGCACATTTACAGATTTTATGTTTGTTGATGTGCTTACCCTCAAGGGCAGAGCTCCACCGAGTACTTTTAGAGGATGTAGTGGTTCACTGAATGCTACATTTTGGCGTAATAGGAAATCAAACATTGTGGATTTGGTCTCCTATGTGATGGGCTGTTGGTTTTTCCAGTTGCTCTCCCTTTTTTTGCAGGTTGCAGTTCTATTCAGATTTCTCTTTGGGATATATATGTATCAATATTGTTTTTAAACATTTTTACTCATGATGTTTATTCATTGAAAAAGAAACATTGTGTGGTTGATATGTATATGTTTTTGTATGGTTTCCACTTATCCGAAAAGTTCCTTCTTAGAAAAATGAATTTTCCATGTAATATATATAGTACATACTAAAATAAATAGACTACCATTAATAGTTCTATTTTTTCACTATATGTATTATTTCATTATTCCCTAATTCATCCACATTTTCTTCAACCTTATTATTTCTTCTCAAGTTTTATAAATACTATTCTCTTATTAAATGAAAAACCAGTAAGAAGAATATGTCATGAAATAGCATGGGCAAGTACTAGTTATTGCTATTTATTACTAATTATTACAATTTATTACTAATTATTGCAATTTATTACTAATTATTACAATTTATTACTAACTATTACAATTTATTACTAATTATTAGAATTTATTACTAATTATTCAGAATTATTACTAATTGTTCGAATTTATTACTAATTATTGCAATTTATTTCTAATTATTGCAGTTTATTACTAATGATTACAATTTATTACTAATTATTCGAATTTATAACTAATTATTTGAATTTATTACTAATTATTCAAACTTATTACTAATTATTCGAATTTATTACTAGTTATTAGAATTTATTAATAATTATCAGCACTTATTACTAATTGTTTGAATTTATTACTAATTATACTAATTATTATTAATTATTACCAATTATTACTAGTTATTACTAATTCTTAAAAATTATTACTAATTATTAATAATTATTACAAATTATGAGAATTTATTATTAATTAATAAAATTTATTACAAATTATTTTAATTTATTACTAATTATTGCAATTTATTACTAATTACTGCAATTTATTTCTAATTACTCCAATTTATTTCTAATTATTCAAATATATTACTAATTATTACAGTTTATTACAAATTATTCAAATTTATTCCTAAGTGTTGCAATTTATTACTAATTGTTAAAATTTATTATTAATTGTTGCAATTTATTTCTAATAATTTGAATTTATTACTAATTATTAAAATTTATTCCTAATTATTAAAATTTATTACTAAATATTACAATTTAATATTAATTATATCAATTTAATACTAATTCTTATAATTTAATACTAATTATTAGAATTTAATACTAATTATTACAATGCAATACTAATTATTACAATTTAATGCTAATTATTACTAATTAATATAATAACTATTAACTAATACTAATTCATACTAATCGCACATAATTATTAGTTGAAATAAACAAAAAAATGATAAATAAAATTTTATATTTCTATTTTAATTAAACTACAACTAATTAATAATAAATATAATTAAAACAAAATAAATTAGGTTAAAAAATAGATAAATACCTTAAAATTGAAGCTTTTGAAGGATATAAGTTGCGAAAAATTCCCTAAATTAAAACATTAATCTTGGAAAACATTTGAGAGAAAATATTTCACTATATTGAGAAAGAAGAGTAGAAAATGGAATGGAATGATGGGAAAAATGGGTTGGGGTATATATATATGTTAGATTAGTTGCAACGATGTTATTTGTGACGAGACCCATCACAGATACCCTCTGATTAAAAGTCTTTTGTGATGGAACCCATCCCAAAAGACCACCTACCAACATACTATTTGCGACGATATGTTTATCTCTTCGCAAATTCCTATCACGCCATCGAGTATTTACGACGGGCTACTATAGCCTGTCGGAAATACCCTTTCCCATGTTTTAGCGCACAACGCAGGCGGAATATTTTGCAACGAGAAACATTTACCCATCGCAAAAGCAATATTATTTGTGATGGGCAGGTTCTCCCATCACAAAAACTTTTTCGGAAGGACTATTTGTGATGGGATACTGACCCGCTGCAAATAACACATCGTAATAGACTGGTTTTCCTGTAGCGTGATAATTATTTATTTAGTAAAAGCTAAAAATAAATTTCTATGATGTTGATAATCATATTATATTTCATAAGAATATATACAATCAATGATATTTTCTATTGATTCTCATTTTTAAAATATTATACTTATTTAAAGTAAGAGTGTGACATTTTGTCACTCTCGTTGATTTTAATAATATCTAAATCATTTTCATAGAAAATTGTCTATTAAATTATTTAATTTTGATGCTTATGTGTTTAGGGTCTAATTAACTCCATCCAATAATGTTTAGGAAAATTTTAGGGTCATTTTATATCCTTTATCACATTATTTTTAACTTTAATTACCCTATTTACCCTATAACATAAAAATAAACATTTCCAAAATTACTATTCATATTGACAAAAGGGAACCATTTACGAATTTTTACCCTATGATTCCAAATATGGAATACATTTTTCATAATTCAAAACACATAATTTTCTAAAATTAATTTAAAATTAATCCCATTGACGGAACGAGAAAATATGTTTTTAAAGTGAAAACGTCCAAAAGATTAATATGTTTTTATATACAAATTCATTGTGAAATTGATTCTGATCTCATAAATTGAATTAATCAATAAAAACATGATCAAATAATTATTTAAAAACAATAAAATATATAATTCAACAGTAAATTATTTTTATAAAAAACCGGTTTTCAATTAAAATTCTTTATTTTCACTGTTCGACAAAACATGAAACTTATACGAAAAGCACAAAAAACTAAACCAAAGTAAATTTAAATATTAATCCATAAACTAAAAAGTTTATTTTTTCAAATAAAATTTGTAAAAGTGTCAAAAACTATATTTGAAACATGTTCATGATCAAAAGGCAACCAAACAACATTTTTTGAAAAATGCTTCTGTTATGCATAAAATTGGATTTATTCTTATATTATGTCTAGGAAACATATAAGATGAATGTCAAAAATTATATTTAATATATTATATATTTCATTAATATAATTAAAAAAATCGATTTGTTTATTTATTGGTATACAAAAAACTTGTGCACATTTAAATAATTTTTTATAAGAACATTTCCATTTATTTTAAAAGGGGTTTATATTAATTTATAATTAATTGGTCAAAGAATTATGTGTAAACCATAATTTTAAAACATAGTTGATAAGGTTCATACCCATCATTCTATTGGCTAGGTTATAAATGTATTTATATATAATTATAATAATGAAATTGTGTTCTGTAGAAACTCTTCCATGCGTCTAAAGAAAGATAAGCCAGTGTTTCATGAAGCTCATGCATAACTAGGTGTTTTGTATAACACAAAACATAAATGGAATTTAATTTAATTTTAAAAAAAGTTCATAAAAACTTGAGGTGTTACATTCTACCACCGAAAAATAAATTTCAACCTCAAAATTCATCATTTTATTAAAATCAAATGTGGATACTTTTATCTCATAATTTCATCATGTAACCATGCAATTTCTTCAAATTCATGGTTTTCCCCATAAATCATTAACCATTGAGGGGTATTGTTTTGTATAATATTATATTTATGATTCAAAATTTTTACTGATTTCTCTTTATAATATGGATATATCTTTAGCGGTACAAAATCCATGTTTAGTACCTATAAAGGATAAGGTGCATACTTCATCAAAAGAGATACATGGAACACATCATGAACATGATAGATATTTGTTATAAATTTAAATGGATATGATACCGTTCAAATTTGATCCAGAATTCAAAAATGAAATATCATTATTGAAATTTCAAATTTCACTTCAAAAATCAATGGTCAGTGTTTGAGAATTTTATTTTGGGAAACCCACATCATAAAAGCGTCAATTAAACATGCTCTTAAATAGAGGGAAAGTAAAATGGGAGGATCACAACATAACTTGGATTAGTAAAAAGTAAAAACATGGACATGGAATAGGATCTCAAATATCAATTTATTATGGAGAGTGATAGAGAACATGGTAATTATAAAGTTAATCATCATATAATGATAAATATGAAATGATCTAAGAGACCATTTGATTAGTAAAAAATGAAGGTACTAAAATAATTTTTTCATTTCAACATACTTTTCATAAAGTTTATATTTATTCACAAGAAGATATACTTAATTTATTTCATTCCATTTTCTAAGAAGGATCTCATCCATTTGTTGTTTCTTGATCAATTTCCTCTTCATCTCTTACTCCAACAAATGAAGTTGAAATTTTAATCCATGAATAACTAGTGGATCATAGGATCCATAATGTCATGATAAGTCATTCATTCAATCTGTAGTAATCTTAAAAATAAAATTGTTACCACATGTTATCCAATATTTATAAATTGAAAAATTAATCTCCAAAACATCATCTAAATTTCAACATAAAAATTTCAGAAATAGTTACCCTTATGAACCTTCAAGAATAATAAAATCCTCGACTTTCTAAATAAGGTAACTAAACATAGAATTTGTCCCCCGAAAACATGATGTATCTCTTACTTTTCACATACTATAAAAGTGATGATCATTATCATGTGCTCTCTTGAAACATGTTAATAACATTAATTACTATAAAACCTTAGTGAAAACATGCATTCCATTAAAAATAAACTCTTTACACATACCATAAATCAAAAAATTATATAATCTCAATCCATGATATCATAAGACACATTGTCATCTAATAATCGTCTGGGTCATCAATACAATCCCATTTATTTTATCACAATAAAACACCTATGTATTTCATTATCCCAACATCATGAACAATTTAAGTGTTAATATTCCCTTAATCATGTGATTTCGAAAAATATCACCTTTTAACATAATCAATTTTATTGTCCATTAGAACCATTCAACATATTCATGTAATTCGTTAAAAAAAATCAATCAAACCATCCATATAAATTTTACAATTAATATAACATAATTCTTGAATCCAAATACCTAAAAACTATAATTAGTTCACTTTATCCTTAATCCATTAACAAGGATACCTCATCCTATTACTTAATAACTCTTTTATATTACACTTCATCTATAGTCTCATCATCAGCAACAATATAACCATTACTTGTACCAACTAGCTGATTATCTTCATGAGCTTTCCACATAGGAAATTAATTTTCCATATTCCCATTCTTTCCACATTTGAAGAATTCATCAATTGATAGTCCTTTAGAGAGGCTAATATTCTCATATATTGTGTTAATTAAAATTTTCATTTTCCTTTTGAAATTACTTTCTATATAGCCTTCCTCCAACGGCCTGAATGCCTTAATATTTTATTGATTTTTGAAAATACATCTTTCAAGGGGTGAGGTAGAACCCTTACAAGGCCCGTAGGTGTAAGTATTACATGGCCTGTAGGCCTTAGAGGAATTAATTTTCCCATAGGTTTCAAAAATTACACACAACCTAGACAAACTAGTTGGAACTGCTCCTCCCCAGCATCTTTGTCATTAAATTAGCTCTCTACCTTCGCTTGGATGTTAGGCTAGGAATTCTCGTGCATGCACATGATTTTCCCGATGGAAGGTACCATACCCTCTCATTCTTGCAATCAGTTTAGCTTCTACTGTGGTGAAAACTCCATGCTCATCATCCTATAGAGCTTGTTCCTTGTAGGTCATATGGTTCTCAACTGAACTTAAGGTGGCCTGAAGGCCTTGAGGTGGCCCGAAGGCCTTACTGACTCGAAGGACTAGGTGACCCGAAGGCCTTAAAGGACTCGAGGAACAAATTGGTGGCCTGAAAGCCCAAACGGGGGCATATTCTCGGCTGCTACAGTTCTAAACATTACCTACTATAGTTCCCTCTACAGTACCTGGATACAGTATCGCACAGTTCCCCCTACAGTACCCAGAAATAATGTCTCTGCTTGGATTTTATCCCAGGACTCCCGGATGCACTTGAAGAGTCTGTTCAAACTAGCCAAGGCTCATGTACGCTTTCATTATATCCTTTTTTTCTACAGTAAAAACATATTCTCATTCCATTGATACATCCATTTGGGTATTTCTTCCCACATACTAGAAAAAAGGAAATGAAATATTTTTTCCTCTTTGTTATTAATTACCAAAATTCTCATAAAAATCTTTCCTTCTCTTCCTAAGTGAGTCTAAGAGTTGGTTAAGATACATGTTATTAATAATATAACATGAAAAATGATTAAACATGATCAAAACATCATTACCACCAATGATCATCCCATTTGACTGCTCATCAACAAAATGTTCATCACATTCAACGTTAATCCAGTTCCTTTGGGTTCCTTCCATTGACTAAATCCAGAAGAAATAGCATTAGAAACACATATCATAGTGAAAAAACACATAAATATGAAAAAAACATATATAATTTCTATATTATTACACCTCCACTAATCTATGAATCCTTAGGCTTATCCTTATAGATTTCCTAGACATATCTTATGAAATATCTCTAGGAATCTCACTAAATTTTTCTCATCCTAGTTTCAAAATGTTGAATAAACCTTTGCTATGATACTAATTATAATGAAAATGATTTTCATACATGGATATTAAATCCTTTTGTGGAATATTTCATATAGTAAAAAAATACACTCCCAAAGACTGTATCAGTTTAGTGTCATTGGAAACATGGAACCCAAACTTCTAGTCTGGTGAAAGATCTTCAATGTTTACTATAATGATATTCCCCTTTAGTACCCATACCTAAAAACATTATATATAACATGAGGAATATAAAAATATGAAATGGTTACCTCAGATGATCAGTAAGGATAAACATGAAATATATATAAGAATAACCTGAGTATAAGGGTATGAAAATAGGAGCATAAAATTTTAAGATCCCACCCTGTATATAAAAGATCAAATACATGGGTCATGGAATAAATATTGGCAGTTTATTAGACAGAAATCATAATATAATCAAATAACATGATCCATGAGAGCATAATTATAGAATAAAACATGGAATTTGTGGAATACACAAATGCATAGAATATATTATATTAATGATACCTAAAAATACATTCATTGTATGTTAGGCTTGGGCTAATCACTCAAGTACCTAAGTCAAGATTGGGATGAACTCTAGTGCACCATTTATTTTCAGGCCTTGGATGACCTCCCATATACCCTCTTGTTGTGGGATTAGGTTTAACTCTTGTGTACCATATTTTTGGGGGAATATGATGTCCTTTCATGTGTAATGGACCATATTCTCCATGTAATTGTTTTTAATTTTATGGAATTTTTATGAGTCTATGAAAATTGATGGCATGTGATTTTGTGCTCCAGTGCCCCCGGAATGAATTTATGATCTTTTAATGGTACATTAGGTAAAATCACAATCAAAATTCTATAAATTTTGAACTGGTGCATGAAATAAGAATCTGAGGGCACTGTTGAATCTGCAGCACCGAGAATCTCTTAAGGGAGACTCCACTTTGACTGTAGTAGGTCTGGAGAAAAATTTAGATTTTGGTATTTTAAGAAGAATAATAAAATAACATTGTTGTTTTATTTATTTATTTCATTTCCTCCAACGTAAAAGAGGAAATGTGGGACCATTAGCGTTTCATGTCATTAAATGGATTGACCTTTCATATCTTTTATAACATCATCATTAGAATTTATGAAGGATTCTATTAAATGGGCCCTCATAAATTCTAAGAGAGTGTCTCATCCTCCCATCCCCTATTTATATGGAGTTTGGGAAGAGATAATGGCACAACATCACCAAGAAAAAAAGTGCTGATAAATTGCATCGATGCCAACTTTGGAGGACAGAGCCTATTTCAGCAGGCGGTGATGGGTGACGCCGAATCACGAACAAAAGGACGATGGTTGAGCGACAACGTTGGTGACATGTTGCATTGAAAAAGAACACTGACCCACTTCCTCAATTTTGTGTGCTCTCCAACATTCTTGAGGTAGAGTTTTGAAATTTTTTAATTTCATGTATGGATGATTCAATCTGTTCAACCAATTGTAATCAAGATAACGCAAAGGGTGAGGGCCCAATAAACAAGGCCCGATCCCCCCACTATCTTGATTAATTTGTTATTTGTTTGCGAGTGATTATCTGGGATGGACGGAACCCAATTTTTTTGGGATAGAAAAGACGGTGATGTCCTAGGATGTTCAACGACGCCTTTAGAAGAAAAAACGGTCCATCAGAGCTCACCCGTTGAACCAAGGAAGGCCGTCGGCACGACGGTACAAGCGGCTGGTGCCGGCGGGGACTAAGGAGGTGGCCAGCACCATCCGACCATGATGGAGGATGCTATGCACCCACACTGCTGGAGGAACCGGCATTGGCTATTCAGCCGCGGTGGTCGGAGGAGGTAGTCGACACACTGGCCAGCCACGAAAGAGGAGAGTGACATGACCATTTTTCCACTAGAGGATGCGGTCCGCGAATAGTCAGCCGCGACAGATAAGAGGTGGTGGCCGACACACCATCTGACCGAGGTTAGTGGAGCGGCGTTCCATCGCACACCCCTAGAGAAGGCGGCCGACACCAGCCGACCGTGATGGGAGGTAGGACCCACTCTAGAGGATCCCGTATGCCACCTGTCGGCCCCACGTGGCACCGTTGCTATATAGAATAAAATAGTCCTTTGAGGCATTCAGAATCACCAGGGTCACTCCCCCGGGTGGCGGCTAGGGTAGGGCCCGCCACAGCGGGGCTCTCTACCCCAGCCGTGGGCTACGCCTCATGCGGTTGGGCCGCTCGCCCAGTGGGCCATTCCACCCTTGTGGGTCGGGCCACCCCCTTGAGGGTCAGGCTATGCCCTTAGTAGGTGGGGCTAGACCGCGGCCCAGCCAAGCTGAGTGGGTCCGACATGGTCAGACCGGACCTGGGCACAATCAGACAGAAAAACACTCAAAGTGATATATCTTGAGAACCAGACATCCATTTGACGAACTGTCTATGGAACTGAAATATTTGGATTGATATAGACCTTTTTGTATAGTCAACTTTTTTTTTGAAAACAGTTGGAGTATGGCTGGGTTGGATCGAACCCAAATCCAGCCAGGCCCTCAGAACTAAAACTCTTATAACTCACAGACTGGGCATCCGATTGATGCATCGTCTGTCACGTTGGAACCCTTATGACATGGAGATACTTTGGTTTACTCCATTTTATAGAATAGTGGAGGTCATGGTAGGACCGATATCTCGAGGGTCAGATTCTATGGAACTCGAGCGCAACAAGTGCGAGGAATCTTATGGAGGGTCGTAATTTGAAGAACGAACATCAAACCTAAGTGGGTCAAAATCTATCGATCCTGTGTGGGTCAGAGTACACCAATCCTATGTGGGTTAGATCCTGTATGGGTCACTGGGGTTTATTACTTATCGATCCACTCTGGGTTAGAAGTAGTGCCTCTTAAAAGAATTAGACAATCTAACTATGACTAAACATCGACACTTTTGTACATAAGTTATACCTGATTGTGAGCTGAGTCTTTTACCTTCATGGTGTTACCTATGTGGTACTTCTGTCTTCATGGTGTTACCTGCATCGTACATCTACCTTCATAGTGTTGTCTTCATGGTGTTACCTATTTGGTAATTCTTCATTCGTGCTATTACCTGTGTGGTACTTCTATATTCGTGATGTTACCTGTGTGGTACATATACCTTCGTTGTGTTACCTTTGTGGTATTCTTCCCTCATGTATGAGATGAGTATATCTTGATACCTTAGGTATATGTTTGGGAATATACCACAGCAGAATTGAACTTCATTCTTGAGATGGAGGTCTTGCTTTGTGGTTTTTCCTTTGTGGAACTCTGGGAGACCAATGGAGGTCTCGGGGTCCCTACGGAGTATCGTTATACACACCCCTGCACGTCCTATGCTCACACCTTGTTATGTCTTGTCTAGATGAAAAACAACATTGATTAATGATGAGATATCATGGACTGAACGGTGCTTGGAGGTGGACCATTTGGTATGGCGTGACACTGGAACTACTGATCGTGAGATGTACCTATCCTTCTGGTAGGATCCTTGGTGGAAGATCCAAGAGATATTTTTCACTTTTCAGTTTTATTTTTACTTTCCAGTTGTACTTTTAATTTTCAGTTGGGCTTGTATTCCATCCCCTTTACTTTCATCAAACTTTTACAACAACAGTTTACTTCGTAGTTGCTTCTTGTTGTGTTCTTGGACTATGTGTTTATACATGTAAAATGTCAATGCCTTCCCATTTTAGGGATATTCCTTTTTGGTGCTAGTCACCAACCCCGGGCCTATGGAAGGCGGGCTTGGGGTAGTCATAGAATGTACCCCAGGGGATGGGTCATGACAACTTGTGCACTATTTTTTGTGGGATTAAAATGGCCTCCCATGTACCCTTCAAACTCATAGATATTTTATCATTAACCAATTATTTGGAGGTAGATATAGGTCCTATCCTTTAAATAATGAAATCATAAATTAATTTGTGAGAAGATCAAAAATCATTCATCGCATTATAAATCTTAAAACTAAATGGTTTTCATAAACATTTCATCATAACATATTTTATTGAAAAGTAACAAGATTCATAAATATCTTTTCATCAAAACAATACGCATTATGAAAAAAAACAATGAACAAAATCCTTAGATAATATTCCTATTATGCCATGAGTAACACCCATGGATGTCATCTTATATGAAAAATAATTTAGAAATAGAATTTTATCATATTTATTGAGGAAAATATCCTTACCACTTTGGAAAATTCATTTAAAATCATAAAAAATTTATCAAAAACTTTTCATTGAATGTTACATTGAAAAAATTATAAATGAATATTTAAAACCATTTAAAACATCCTAGAAATCCATATCTGTTAAAATCCATCAAAGATCATCTAAAACACTTTCAAAACAATTTTGGAAAACATTGTTTTGAAGGAACACATATTTCTGAAAAAAGAGATATTAACTTTACATAAAGCTTACAATATCATGAAATTAAGAATATTCGTGAAAAAAATGTCAAAATTTTGTATATACACCTCATAAAATAATATAGGTTCATAACATAACATGTGTCTCAATGAAGGAAAATTGAGATAAAATTACTTTACCAATTTGGTAACTTTTTAACTATAAAACCAATGAAAGAGAGGTCATCAAATAGATATGTAAATACCCATAACTGTAAGGATAAGGATTATAGATTAAATTAATGGGGATTATATACAGTATAAAAAATAAATGAGTTGTGATTATAGCATAAGTATCACATAAATAAAATTGAGACTAGGAATCTCGTTACAACATTGTAATCAGTTGAATCATATGCCCCATAAAAGAAAGAAAAATATATGGATATGTAAAAACCATAATATATATGCAAATACTCTAAAAATAAATCCATAGGTATTATATAAAACACAAATAGAAAATATCTTGTGAACATGAATTGAATCTCATGGAAAATAAAATTAATATTGAAATCCCTTTCATCTTTGTAATCATTTATTGAAAAGTCTATGGATTTTATAAAATAAAATATTTTCTTTTAAATGATCCTTGTAAAATTTTAAGGGAAGCTTCAAAACATTAGGTTGTCATGAATTCAAGAAACTCTATTAAATCCATGTAAGTAAAAAAAATAAACTGTTCCTTTTATATTTGTATGAAAAGTCATAATGTACCTTGTTTTTTAAAACGATAGGAAGATTACTTTTAAATTATTTTATAAAAAGTAAAAAAGGGGTAAAATGACATAATAAAATCATTAGAGAATAGTAAAAAAATATTTTTAGAAAACAATAACATAGGAGATAAATATTTACAAGTGGAGAATTATGTAAATAAAATCCCAAATAATGATGAGATTTTGAAATAACACCTTACCTTAAATCTTAACTCTCTTCATAATCATTCAAACCTCCTCTTATTTGGGTATCTCCTTTTGATTTTCACAGAATAACTTATTTTTTGGGATTCCTACCCAAATTAAGGCATCTAGGATGACATTAGAGAAGTCATGAGAATATTTTTGTTGAGTTTTTCCAAACCAATTAGGTTCTTAAGTGTGAATATAAGAGAATGATAGGTTCCCTTTCATAAGAGGGGGGGGGGGGGTTGAATTTCTCAAATGATTAATTTGTAATAAATTCAATAATAATACAAATACCTCCAATTTTTTTTTATCAAAAAATAGATATGATAAAGATGTAATATAATAAAAAAAGTTATTTTAGACAAGTTTTGGGGTCATTTTAAACCTTATCTTTTTGATTAACCCTTAGTTGACCCACTTTAATTTTAACTATGGTAACAATGTATTTAAAATTATGTAGATGTAATTTTTACATATAATGTTTCAATTTGACTATAAAATGAATGGTATAAAATATTTTAGACCATATCTTATCCTGTTATACTTATTTAATATTTTTATGATTTTAAAAAAATTTAAAATATATTATTTTCATAAATAGCATAAGTGTAATTTGACACTATTCATTACTTTTTATTTTAATAAAATAAATAATGCAATATAACTTCGAAAAAATTATTTTTACACACTTAAAAGATTTCATATTCATCTATAAATTATTTTTATCACCTTTGTTAAGAAAAATTATATTTATTTTAATTTTTCTAACATCATTTAATTGGTTTTTTCATTAATTGAACAATTACAACATCATCATTTGTAATTATTAATGATTATTATTTCATCACTAAAAATTCAAAATAATTTTCTATTATGTAGATAAAAATTTTATCTCTCATTATAATATATATAGTTTATCATATCTTCTATTTAACACCATGTTAAAAATATTATATTTAGTAAAAGTAAGTGTGTGACATTTTTTCACCCTTTTAAATTTGATAATATATAAGTCATTTTCATGGAAAGATGTCCATTAAATAATTAAATTTATATAATTATGTTTCAAGGGTTTAATTAAATTCATAAAATAATTTTTGGGAATGTTTTAGGGTTATATTATATTCATTATCAATTTATTTTTAACTTAAATTACCCAATTTTCCCTTTACCATGATAATAAAAATTAGCAAACTTACTATTAATATTGGTCAAAAATAAAAGGGATCTATTTAATAAATTTGGCACTTTTTATTAAAAATACGGAATCAATTTTTCATAATTAAAAACACATAATTTTATAAAATTAATTTAAAATTAATCACGTTGATGGAACAAGAAAATGAGTTTTAAATGTGAAAACATCCATAAGATTGAAATGTTTTTACAACCAAATTCAATGAGAAATTGATTCTAATGACCTAAATTAGATTAAATAAGTGAAATTAGATCTAATTATACTTTTAAAATAATAACATATATAATTTATCACTATTAATTATTTTGATGAAAAAGAGGTTTTCAATTAAAATTCAGCATTTTCACTAGTCATCAAAACAAGAAACATATCAGAAAAATATCAAACATTCAACCAAAGTAACTATTAATAATCAAACATCAAAGATGAAGTTAATTTTTAAATAAAATTTATAAATTTTTCAAAAATTATATTTATAACTAGTGCACCATCAAAAAGCGGAAAACTACCTTTTTAGAAATTTAATTATTTCAAGTTTAAAATTGGATTTGTTATTATATAATTTATAGGAACAAACAATATTGATGTTAAACATTTTATTCAGTTTGTTTTATATTTCATTAATATAATTCAACAACATTATTTGTTTATTTATTTGAATAAAACACAATTTTTCACATTTAAATACTTTTTTAGAAAAAATATAGTTTTATTTTAAAAATGGGTTTTAATTAATTTATAATTAATTTGTAAAATAATTATTTGCAAACCATAATTTCTCAATTCAGTTAACCCTATTCATTCCTATCATTCTAATAGATATGTTATAATTTTATATTTTAAATAACCGTTATAATAAAATAATGGTTCATAGAAACCTAGTGTTGTGTGTAAAGAGAGCTAAGTCGGTGTTTCATGTAGTGAAAGCATAACATGGTGTAGTGTATAACACAAAACATTAAAGAAATTTAATTTAATTGAAAAAATGTTAATAAAATCTCTGAGTGTTACACATATTAATATCTTTCTATGTGAATATATACTTGAGGATTTTGTGATCCGCACATATTTCACAATTTTCCCCATTTATATAATGATACCATATTTTCAAACATAATATCACTATATCCAACTCTAGATAATTTTTTGGGTAGTTCTGTTCAGGAAATTTCACGTACCTTAAAGAATAGGCTATCACTTTATCATTCTTTATTAAAACAAAACCCCATTCCTTCTTTAAATCATCAATGATTACCATGAAAAGTTCTCTAGTTGTGAGTAGTGTGAGTACAAGTGAAATGATAGGTGTCTTATTCAACTACATGAAACTACATTATGTATTATCATAGTTATATGGTTTCATAATGTTGATAAATTACTCACAAATCAAATATACTACCTAGATAATCCATGTAAACTATATATATCTATCACATATGTTGTCCACGACCATAATTAAATAGTTTATATCTTTGAATGGTCAAAAAATATCCCATTTCTTGTTATTATATTCCCCATAAATGATACATATACCAAAACTCACATTTGATGTAACTGGCATAAATATTCTCATTTCTTAAGGTCTTTAGCTTAGTGCTTAAATTCTCCTCATTATCTCCCATTACTTTGGAATATATTAGAATATCATCTATAAAGACCACAAAAAATTTTCAAGGTAATCTCTAAATACTTTATTCATCATGTTCATAAAGATTTCTCGAGAAATAGTGAGTGCAAAAGGAATTACCATTAACACAAAGTGCCCTTACCTTATAAGTAAAATAATTTTGGGTTTATCCTATTTCTTCACCCTAATGTAGTAATACCCCAAAAACAAATCATACATGGATAAATATTGGGCTCTACATATCTGATCAAAGAATTCATCAATTTTTGGAAGAGGATGCTTGTTATTTATCATGATCTTTGAATCTCAAAATAATAAATGAAAAGGCACAATGGACCATCCTTATTCTTGATGAAGAGGACTGGTGAATCCCATGGTGATGCACTTTGGAATATGAACCCTTTATCCAAATTCAATTATAGATATTTCTTAGCCTCCTCATGTTAAAAAAACAATTCTTTACATATTATTTGATAATGGAAACACCCCAGGTATAAGCATGAAGGAAAATTAAAATTATCGGCTAGGAGGAGGATAAAAAAATTCATTGGGAAACACATTATCACATTCCCTTACAATGGGAAGTATTCAAGAATGATATTTTCCTTAGAATCAATCATTTGTCCTAGAAAAAATTTATCATAGGCAGTAATATACATACGTGAGATATTGGTGATAATAATATTCATCCTCCTCCTTTAATTTGTATAGAATCAAAGGATTATTCTCAATACATAGAGTGATTTATTCTTTTACAACAATTTATGTTGGATCTATATAGGGAAAGCCAATTCATACCCAGTATTTTATAAAAACCCACCAAAGGGTATCTGAAAAGGATAGATGGGATGTCCAGTACACACATTTTGGTTGGGGAAGAGTTATATACATAGGATAAAATAATTTCTCCATTTTTTTCTCTAACAACTAAACTTCTATGCTTTTTGGTGGTGACTGAATAGAGCTACTAAAAATTCATGATATAAAGGAATCTATAGAACCAAAATCAAAAAGATAATTTTCTATTCATGAATAAATAACTAGCATACCTATTGACACATCATTTGTAGGATTCGCCTTAGTAGTTTTTATAGAAAAATATCACCCCTACTACTTTGGAGGATGTTTTTTTGTCTCAAAAAAACCCTTGGTTTAGTGAATTATTTTGAAATGTTCCCTGGTTATTTAAAATTGAAGTAATGAAAAATGCATTATGGGTTGACCAGAGCATTCCTCTAATCGAATATGTTAATGGGTTTCTTTTTTTAGAAATCTGTAGCTATGTTTCCTTCCTTCCCACACCTAAATAATTTCATCATTCCCCTTAGACAGTTTCTTGGTTTCTTATATATACTCCTTTTATAAGTGGGATGTTAAAATTTCTTAGTACTGTTAGATTTATCCATCAGATTTACAAAATTAAACTCCACTTTCCTTTTATTATCCCTATGATACACTTGATATTCACCGATCACCATTTTTTACATTGATGGAACTTTATAAAATTTTCTCATATCTATCAATGTATTGTGTCTCTAGGGATTTTCATAGAGTAGGTTTTATCCCACTAAAGAAGCGGTAAACATTGTATTTGGGGGTAACAAAAAAGATGGAGTTTTATTATGTAATACTTGTGATGTTATTCACATATTATCTGATGTATTCTTAATCTTTTTGATTAAGGGAAAGAAAATCCCTTTCCATTTTAAGTTGATGAGTGTGAGGTAAATATTTTTTGAAAAAAAAAATTCTGAAATTTATTCCTCCCCATTGATTCAATAACCTCTTTAGGCATCATATTCTTGATAAATGTCCACCACTGATCAACTTCTCCCTCTATATGATATATTCCCAGTAGAACCTTCTTTTGATAAAAATATTGAATTATGAAGAATATCTTCTAAATGGGTTTGATCCATTATTATATGATTAAGGGATTAGAAGATTCATTGAAATTTAGGGGCCTTTGTCACGTAAAGCTATCAATTATTGGTTGTTATTTTTGAGGGGTATTTGGGTGATCCTTAAAATATAGGTTTCATTTCATAAACTGATTCAACTAAGTGAGTATATTAAAAAAAATTGATTCCCACTCCCATCGGGCTGGGAATCTCGTTGGGGCAATCATCACATCGCCTGTCACATTGATTGCTTACCCGATTTCTCCTATTTATGGCCATTTTCTAGAACAAAGGGAAAATTAGGGATGCATATTTTTAAACTATTAGACATATAACCTTGAATACAATGAAATTAATGAGATAACATATAAATTAAATTTATTTATTTAACTTCTTAATTTATAGTATTTAATAAATGTTATCCATGATCTATTTCCTAACATTTATTATAATGGGTATTTTTTGTTCCCTTAATAAAGGATCATAATTAGATTATGAATTTAACAAATAATTTAACTTAGGAGAGTCAAAATAGGATTAAATAAAGGTTCATTTTCATGAACTATTTTTTGGTTGAATTTATCTCAATGTAGTGTTTTCGGGTTTCACTAATATATATGTCTATTCTAGAGTCACATCCACTTGTAGTATGCATATAAGGATGCATTTTCATGATAAAATACTCAGTACAATTTATTAAATTATTAAGGAGTGTATAATAAAGACATAAATGTCTATAATAAATAAGTTCAAGTTTATAAAGGTGAACACCCTTGATATGAAATGTGTATGGGTATTCACCACACCATAGTTTGGCATGGAAAATTGTATTGAAATTTCAGCAGCATAATAGAGGCATATGAAAGTTAATGGGAGGGATAAATTAGAGTGAATGGGGTATATATTAATTTAGACATAGATCAAATGGTAAGTTTAATATGGAATAACATATCCCACAATATGGAAATTAAGATAAAAGACATAAGATAAAGAAGATACTTTAATAAAGAAGATAAATGGACGATTCCTTACAAAATTTCGGTATGGAAACGAGGGTACATAATGGTTAATGAGAGGTATTAATGATATTTAAAGTGGTATATAATCATTTATAAACAAAATGGAATGTAAGGGGGATATTCATAATATATATGGACAAGAAAAAATTGAAATTGAGAGACACAAAATAAAATAGGTGCTTGAAATAAAATGAGAAGAGGGAAATCCCTTACCATGAAAGTGTGACTTGAAATACATGGGAGGAGCATGTTGAGAGATTTGAGGAACCATTATAAAACTATATGAAGGGGATGTAAGAGTAAGTATGTGATCCAAGTATTTTTAGTGAACCTATGTGGGATCTTATTTAGGTTTTATAGGTAATGAGTGGGGAATTCTTTATTATTTCTGAAACATAGGTTTTGGAATCTATATTATAAAATAATCAAAACCACAACATTCACTTCGTTGTTTCCTATGTTTTATAAAAATTGGAGAGGTTTTAATTATTTTTTAATGGATAGGGAAGAACATAATAAATTAATACCATTTATGGTGTGCAAGTGAGTCATACTCTTAAAGAAATTATTTTAAAGCCTTAATATTGATTAATGGTTTTTGGAGAATTCATAATGGATAAATAAAATTAATAAAATAAAAATATAATAATATAATTTGAAAGGGAAAACATATATTTGTTCATTAATACCCATTATATTATTTATTGCATCACTTTTGGGTCATTATTAGTTCATAATACACACTATATAATTATACAGTATTTTATTTTTACCTGAAAATTCGACTCTCTCAAAAAATTATGATAAATTATCCATTGAATAATTTAAACTTTTTAATTAAAAAAATAATATATTTTATCTAAAGAGTTTTCTAAATATTTTCAATTTCAATTTCAAAATAATAATCCACATTTATTGGGAAATATTGGGATTTTTTAACAAAAATAGTTTTCAAACCCTTATAAAAATCCCATTTGTCTTCATAAAAATTATATGATAATTTATATTTAATAAAAATTATTTAAAAGAATATTTAAATAAAATATTAATACTTTTGAAAATAAAATAATTAATGAAAATAAATTCCTTAATTGAATTTGAATATTACAGTAAAATTCATTTTTTTTATTTTTTTGAATAAAAATTAAAATCATTTATTAAGTTACAATAATAAAATAGAACTATATTAATTATTTTATAAAATATACATATTAATATTACTATGGTCTTGATACATATCCATTTATAACCCTAGTGAACACCTTATGGGTAAGGTGTGCCTTATTAAAACTTTCATGGGGTAGTTAAGCGTAGATGGTTTGAGGCGTCATCTTGATAAGATTGATCTTTTATAATAAATAGTTTCTCTCATGAATAATTTGATGGATCTTAGATTTGAATTTATTAGGATAATATCATAGTGATTGTATATCCAACAGAATCTCTGATAAGTGGGTTTCATAGTTTACAATCCTATTGGTTGGGCTATCACTTCCTTTTTCTATTTTAATTAAATTAGTTAAAACCCTATATTAATACTACTCATATGATCACTATTCATGGACTCTATTTTCAATGGTAAACATTATTAATGGTATTATAACTTTTATAGGATATAATAAAACCACATAATTTAATTTGTTTTCTATAACCATAATACTTAATAAGGCAATTAATTTAAATTAGTTGTTTATACATGTTCGGGTCATTATATAAGATCCCCTTTATTGGGTATCCGAAAAAATACAAATAATATAATAATGGTTTATTCCATAAATCCATAGTTTGTTGTGTATAGTGTCTAAAAATAAAATCCATTAGAAGATATAGAATAATTATAATACTGGAAAAACTAATACCAGTGCTCAAAAAAAGTCTCTAAAAGTAAGGAATATTACCTCACAAAAGATAGGATCTTACAACATGTAAGGGATATATAATTTTTTAATGGAATGTAATATATTTCTGTGGTACGTTAGACCTTTTTAATGTTTAGTGGAAATTAGAGCTATAAATTATCATATAGATTTTCCACTTAACTATTATAAAGTAAATAGTGTCTTTCATGTATCAATGTTATGAAATATCATTCCAAAGCCTACTCGTGTACTCAACACTAATTATGTAGAGCTCGAACATGACCAATATTATAATGTGGATCATGTGAATATTCATAACACTAGATATAAAGTGTTATATATTTAGAAACAATGACCGGTGAATGTTCTTTTAAGGAGCCACAAGTTGGATGAAGTAATATGGGATCCTAAGGAAGAAATGAGAAAGAATTACATTTATTTGTTCCCAGATTAATATAC
Source organism: Viscum album (assembly GCA_963277665.1). Classification (NCBI taxonomy): domain Eukaryota; kingdom Viridiplantae; phylum Streptophyta; class Magnoliopsida; order Santalales; family Viscaceae; genus Viscum; species Viscum album. The sequence continues at coordinate 590,273,106 of OY728142.1, read as the reverse complement.
ACATGAATTTGTGAGGTTGAAATTATTAATTGGGGGACAATGTAATACTTTAAATTAAACTATAACACCTTTAATGTTATTTATTCATGATTTGGATAAAATATCTTATACGATTTAATTAATAATAACTGAAAATTTATTAATCCATGAATAATGATATAATTTCATAAATATATCTTAGAATAAATTCAAATTTACTAGAAGAAGAGTTACCAAATTTAAGGCACCAAATGATGGATTTTAAAATACACAAGAACCTTTTTAAAAAACTAAATTTCACAAATATGGAGATATTTTTTCATAAAAAGGAACTTAATTTTATAAATATGATATATAAATTATCAAATGGTTAATATTTTTTTATAATTTTTATAGATAGTTGGTTTTTTGGTAATAATTGAAATAAAATATTAATATACCGTAAATATTATGACATCATAATTATATAAAAAATATGTAACAATTAATATAAATGATTTGTTGACCAATAATGTGTTTAGTCAATAAAATAATTTATGTTTGATGTAATATAATTAATTTTCAAAATATATAAAGTATCATAAAAAACTATTGTTGATTTTTAAATTTTGAAATAAATTCCTTATGAATAAGAATTTTTTATACTTGAAAAATAACATATTTTAAGGTTGGTTCTATTATTAAATAATGAAAATATAGAAACCAGTTCCTATATGTCAAATACTATGGGATAAAAGAATGGGAAGGCTAATGGTTTTATCTTATTTTATAACCAAGCGTACAAGGACAATTATTTTAAATTAATAAACAAATTGACTTATTTTTCATCAAATACACATCCGTACTCCCATTCCTCTCCACTATAAGTCCATTGAGCATGAATTTAATATATTTTCTCTTATAATAGCCTCTCATAATTTTTTTGAAATTTTTAATGACTTCCTATCATGATTTAATAAGAAAAATTGAATGGTTATTCTCCTAACCACTTCTCTACCTTTATTTTTGGAATCCTTATAATACGTCTACTTTTCAAAGAGAAATTTCATTATAATTCATTGTTATAAACTCATTAGATTAATATAATTGACATACCACAATTTCCTCCCAATATACTTCATTTATAAGTCATTATAATGATCAAATATTACTGTATCCATAAAACATCTAAAAAATCTATTATAATAACGATCATGTGGTTACATAGAAATGAAATCCATGTATACAATGTAGTAGATATAAGCTATATATTAGATTCACCAAGGGGTAATATATATGTAATTTTTGGGTTGTGTATTAACTTGATCTTCAGTTTTTGGAAAAAATGGGCCTAACCGCACAACAGGTTTAACACTCTGTGGGGATCAAAATTAGATGATTAATTAGGAATTAAAAACCATAAATAAGTATTATTTCCCATTAATATCACTACACCATGAAATTTCTCTTCCTAATAAATATTTATCATTCCTTTTATAAAGTTAATTCCCATTACATCTTGAATATTGTATTATTTATATGTTGATTGTTGAAAATTAATATAGAAATCTATTTTTTTCCATTGAATGGGTAAATATTAATATCCCATAGATATATTATTATTATATTTAAAATAATTAATTAATTAGGCAGGATTATGTTTTAGGTTCCTTTGGGAACATTATGATATGTATTGTTTATCCATTCACTTCATATAATGGATGCATTGAAATTTTTATTCGGTGAGTGGGAAACAAAATTATATAGCCTCAAAACACATTAGTAGGCCTCACGATACAAACTAGTATGGTATTTTGAATAATCCTTACCTATTTATGTTTTATGACTTAGAATAAGACCATTGAATTTTATTTATGATGTCTATAATTATGCATCCCATTAATATGTGAAAATTTATTCTTATCCGTGCATCAATTTATTGTAATGTCATACAAGGATGTATTATGCTCATAGTTCCATTTTTATGGTATTTTTTTACTATCATATTATTGATTCAATTCTCGTGGATAATAACTTCCACTATAAGCTACCCCTTATTGAGCATTTGATATCACCCATTTATTTTGTTTCACATTTCCCTAGGAAACCTTGATTATTACCATGTGGGACATATTATATTATAATGTAAAATAATAAATTATCGCATATTAATTTGATGTAAATTATGTTTTAAAAATAATTTAATATTAATTTATTTATCCAGTTCCATTAGAATAATTAAATATTGAATCATATCTATTGTGAAATATGTATTCTATACCATTGTAATAATTTACCATCGAATCTTGGTAGATAGGGAGAGGCTATTAAAAGTCATAGTTCAGTAACAATAAATTTAATCTTCAATTAAGATAATAGTTAAAAAAATACATTGTTATAGGCTCATAGAAACTCTCATTTCTCCATACCATGAGAGAAAACATTTTTTAATCATGATGTAATTTTCTAGGTGATGGAGAATAATGGACGGTGTTAAAAATATTTTAAAAACACAATTCTAAAAGAGAAGGTTTTACTCATAGATGTAATTACATAAATATTCCTATGATCTAAAAGGATAAATACCTCACTTAATTTCACATTAAAAAATTTACACCACATTCACCTTCCATGAAATGGAAAATAACTCAACAAAAAATGGAATAAATGGATTCATCCATATTTTCCCATTTTTTATATTTTATTCTCAAAAGGAAGATGAGATGAAAATATCATTAAATGAATGAATGAAACTTAATGACCTTGATTTTTGATGGGGCATGGGATATAAAAGTAATCATAAAGCATAATCAAATCTCGTCCTTATTTCTTTCTCTTTTTTTAGAAGAAAATAATAATATGAATGAAGAAAAAAATAATGATAACTACTCATGTCTGATTAGATATATCCACTAAATAGAATATTTTTACACACATCACATACAAAAAATTATTTTATTTATAATGAAAACTCATGAAAGCCCCTACTCCCATACTCAAACATTCTATATCCATAAAAGAAAAGAGTGAAGGTTGGTTTGGATAAATTGTATTGTGATATTCGTTATAAATATAAGTCAATTAATAGATTATAATGGAAAAACAGGGTTATTGTAAAGGTAGGTATCAAGATAAAAATTTGTTCTTTCAAAATAAATTCCCTAATAATGTCAAAAAAACTTCGTGAACTATAAATATTTGAAATTGAAATAATCACATGCCCTTATTCTCTCACATTATCTATGTTTCTCTTAAGAAGTTGAGGGTATTCAGAATAATATGTGAAAAGGGTTTATAGTACCTCCTAGACAAATAGATATATTTTTTTTCATTGTTTCTTGTATACAGATTTAAAAAATAATATGACTCATAAAAATGTTTTGAAAATTTAATTATTGAAAAATATTACACATCAATAATAATTTAAAAAAAAATTTAAAAAAATTATCCACCTCCCTCAAGTATAATTTAATTGTGAAAAAACATTATGAACATTCCTGAAGCTCAAATTTCCTAAAAAATGAAAAATACATGAAAAACACTAAACTGGGATGACACACCCCCAAACCTCAATAAAATTACATGTTGAATTTAAGTACACAAATATAAAATATAAAATATTTGGCATGTATCAAACAAGAAGTATAAATTCAGCCTAGTTTTTGTTAATATGAGTTAAGTTTCTAGTTTCTTCATTCTACAAACCATTAAGAAATAAAAAATCAAAGCATAAATATTTTTTCAAAAGAAAAATTTTGAAATTAATATAGGGGGAATGAAAATATATAAGTATTATTTTAACCTCTAAGTGGGTTCTAGATTTTTCTTCCCATAGTTTGGTTGTAATTTGGTCAACTAATATATGATTGAATATTTGGTTTGGGTTATTTAAACCATGGTATCCTTTACATCCCACATCTTTTCATTAACTTATTTTTGAGATGTACACCATGTTATTTATGTTTCTTATCTACCCCTTTTCTAACATAATTTAGGTTTATAATGATGGGTGAAATATGTTTTTGGGACCATATTCAATTTTTTTATGAGGGGTTTTGTAAATCATAGAGCTTCTATTTATTATAAAAAAAGTTGTATTTATTTTGTTTCTATTTATGAAGATTATTAAATGACCTCTTATATTAATATTCCAAATTTTCCATCTATCACATTAAAGAACACAAAATATACATACTTTCTTCATCGACCACTTCATTAGTGGAATCTTTATCATATTCATGGGTCTACACCATTATGAATTAATTTGGGAAATTTTTATATGAGAGATCTATTTTTACTCAATATCAGTTGAATTATAATAAAAATAATTATCAAAAAATTTATCTCCCTTATAAATTTCATCATTAAGATCCTATTCATTAAGAATACCCTTAAGATTAGTTTCAATGAAGGGAGGTATTAAGTCAGCCTCTTCCAGGATCACTTCAAATTGATACATCTCAATTTAAGTGTCCCATTTATCCTTAAAAGTGAACAAAGGTGATATTTTTTCATTATCAAAGTGTGATAGAACACTAGTAATTTAATATTATATAATGTTAGTAAAATAATTATCAAAATATTATTGGTCCCCCACATTCAAATCAACTAGTATGTCATTATGGATTTCCTCCTTTCGGGTGTGGAAGACAAATGATTCTAATTCATATATAATATCATCCTTGTATGGTTTCTTAACAGAATGAAAACGTGTGAAAATATTTTAATTTTCATGATCCCCTTTTTTTGCTTTCAATCCCTCTAAATAAGTGATAATAATTTCTATATATTTACCTACTTCTTCAATAAATCTAAAATTTTGATGAATATTTTTTCTTAAATAATATTCTTTGTTAGACTCATTAATTTATTATTTATAAGGAAATGTATATGATTAATCACTATGATAATATATCTCTAATATAACTAAATCCTATAAATAGAATGTTTTAAAAAGCATAATAGATCAATATAAAGTATGTTAATGAAGAAGGATTTGTTTTATTTTTATTTTTATAAAATTTATGATTTATTTTTTTGTTTTACTAATAAATATAGTATCTTCATGTCTTGATAATTTTTAAAAATGACACATAATTGAAACAAGTATCATATATGAATCCTTTTAAAAAAAATTAATATATAAATTCACTATAATAGTGAACCATAGGTTGATCTCTCAATGGGGACACTAAAAACACCATCCTTCTATTTTCATTATTATTTATTATTTAAAATATAATAAATTATACTATGCAGTGTGGGTGAACATGGAAATGTATATGTATTAAAATAAAGGAGTTTGAAAATTAATGTATGCAAAATAATAAAAATATAATCAAAGAGTTGAGTTAGAAAGAATAATTTTTCCCACTGGAGTACATAATGAAAACTAATAATAAATTCTCAATGAATTAACTAATATTTTTATTTTTATTTATTGAGGGAGTTAACATCAGTCATATCACATCTCTTGTATTTGAATAATAAAAATATTGCAATGAAACCTCTAAAATGATATAAAATCTCCTTCTTGAATTTAGTTAAGAAATATCTTTTCCAAACATCATCAAAAAAATACATCCCCACTATATGGAAGACTATATTGATGAGTAGAGGAAGAATTAATGAACATAATTAGAAGATTTTTTTTATAAATAGAATGGAAAAAGAAACCTAATTATTTAATTTGACTCTGGGTGTATATTCTGAACATGAATAATAAAATAAAATAAAATGATATTTATAACTCATTGTAATTCACTGTTACATCCCTTAAAAAACAATATGAAAAAATTCTTAATACAAATCATTTAGGGATGAGGTCAAAGTCGTGAACCCTAACATTAAAAACAATATAACTCATATTTTCAATGGATAATATGATGTATTTAACTTGTTAAAATAATGGTTTCCTCTACCAAGCTTCATTGTGCATGGGTCAACTTTTACGTCTGTTTTTCTTGATTCACACGATCTTTATATATAGGAGAATCTTTAAATTATTCTCCAATTATTTAACACAATATGTCTTCCATTATATTTAATCTTCCTTTTAATTTTCCTTAGATCTCATTTTCTTCTTTACCCATGAATGAATGCATGTAGTCAAATAATATATCAAGAAATTTTTTTTAACACCCCATGGTTAAAAAAAATTAAATGCATAAAACTTTCCTTTATGTAGATCTCGTTAACTAGACTTTAAAAATTATTTTACTGATTCTATGTTTTTAATTTTGGAAAACAGCCATCTACAATCTTGTTCAGTACATATTTTGGAGTCTAATGAATCCAACTTGTTTTCTTAGTGAATAGTAACATACCCAAAGAAATATTAATATGAATATTAATCTGACCCTAATTAATAATAATATTTTTATTTAATTTTCTTAAGGCTTTTAGATAATTACATCTTGGTTAATTTTTCAATGTGATATAAAATAAGTTAGAGTTTTAAAATTGTTACTTATGAATAAATTGTGATTTTATTGAAATATTAAATTGATAATATTTAGAAATATTTTTTTTTTCAAAAAATGGAGTTCATTTTTGAATTGTACACATTGAAAAATGGATAGGGTGAAATTTTGGGAATTCTCTAAAATTCTCGCCATTTTGGTGAATAGTAAAATGTGATAAAATACACTAAATGCTAAATACTTGATTTACTACATCATAGGTGAGGTAAGGATGATGTAAGAACACTTGGTTTGAACTGACATGTGATTATTACTATTTGTAGTCATATTAATTGAGACTATTCATTGTCTTGAGAAAAAATATTATAATAATGATTAAAATAATGTAAAATACCTCCTCCCCTCAATTATACACACCACCCTCATTTCCCTCTTCCTCCCACACCTTTCAAGCCTTGATCCTTTTCTAAGATCTTCCCAATACTACTCTAAATACTCTTCCCACGTACTAGAGCTACTGGTCTCACTAAAAGACAAAAACCAAAGGCCCTAAGAAGGATCTCAAGGTGAAGAGACCAAGAGGTAAACATCCTCTATTCTTTTCCTTATTTTCATTCATTTTTTTGTTATTATTTTTAATTTCCTTTGTATTATGTTAGGATATGTCATTACATACTGACCATATTAGTTAATAATTATGGAGACCAATTTTCTCTCGTCAAAATATTTTATGAAATTTTAAGGGACACCATTAGGCTACAAAATTTTCATAAGAGATTTCTCATACTCTCTTTTATTTTGAGATTACTTTTTATTCTTGTTCTTTACTCACCACCCCTTAATCCAAAAGTCATGAATTATTCGGTATCTTAAATATTTTGGGTTTCATTATGTTTATGTAATAATCACCATTTAATTTATTCTCCTCTACTATTTATTCATTTAATTAAAACACCGCTCATGATGTGTCGAATTATCAACATCGTGGATGATGTGATTTCAATTTCTTTTAATTCCTCCAAGAATAACCATGAAAACATTTTATGGTGGAACCAGATTTTATGTAATTTATTATATCTTATATATTGGTCTGTAATAATTTTATATACATGTTATTAATTTATGAAACAAAATGAGTTCTATATGATCGAAGAATCTCCAGAATAACCTAAACAAATGTCAATAATGTTTTCACTCATGAATCATCTTCATGAAAGAACTCAAAATGATAAATGATATAATTTATGGTTATATAAATATTTATATACAACTCTATTCCAATTCTGGATTTTCACTTCCAATAAATATGCACATCTATCATGAACCGATCATGGAAAACATGTAATGAAAGCAACCAAAAACAATGGAAGAACAAAATACTAACCATTAAAGGGTAAAATGAGGTTATTAAGTGATCATATAAGATACTATCGACATGAAAAGTTTTCTAAGAGATATTAATAAATTTTTTTTTAACCATTATATAGTATGTTTAATGGAGTTTGAGGCCTGAAAAACCTGAGGTAAGGGAATTTTAACCTGATTTCCATTCTTTGGGTTAAAATTCTACTTCATTATTTATGTGTAATTAAAATTTATTCTGTGATGGGTTTTGTTTATATTATGTTGAATTATTTGTATTAATAGTGTTTATACATATTCCATCCACCCAATAAAGTCTCATTTGAATTATATGATATTCTTAAATGGCTTCTCTTTTAAAATCCTCTTTTAAAATTCCATTTAACCAAATTCAAAGGCAATATTTTTATGAAATTATTCTTATTGGATGATTATGATCTGGTTCATTGGAATTGTTTATGATGAAGAGTGTGACCTATATCTTCCTCTAATTCATTATTTCTGTGTATGTTGTAGGTCGTCTGTATGGTTACTCCAAGTGTAACTGTGATGATTACCAAAAATGTAAGGTAACTGTGATGGTTACAAATTATAAGGTAGCATTGAGGGTTTCAAAATTATGTGAGTAATGCCCCAAGATACTTTTATTATTGTATTTATGTTCTTATTTATTGTAGGAATCTATTTGAAATCGGATGTTTCACAAAGTAATTAGATATGGGTGAAATGTATGTCTTTTAAAAATAATTTCATACGTTACAAGTGTTCATGGACTAATGTGTTATTTCCTTATTTTTATATCACTTTCTAATTTATTTTTTTTTTCATCCCAAGCGCTTAAATTATTTGTACAGGTTATAAGAATGTGTAATAAAAATAATTAATCCATGTTAAATATTTGATTTTTTTTAATGAAATCATGTTTTATTTGAAATGTTTTATATTTTGGAAGAAATGAGTACTGATTTTGTGGTATCCACTCTGTAATAATGTGTAATGTCATGAATGTGTTATGTCCCTTTTCTCAAATGATCTAAACATGAAAAGATCCTCAATTTTAAAGTATGTGATTTAATGACTAAATTCAATATTATTTAATGTAATAAGGTTGGGTTCTTATTGTTGGTATCATAGTAATGTTTTTTACAACATTGGGGATTATGATTTTTCATTAAACATATAGTCAGTCTCTATGTACAGTATTTAAGTTAATTCATTGTTTTATAACTTTTCAGGTCAAGTAATGTTAGGCTAAAAATTGAAGGAGGAGGATCTCAAATGGCATTCCTATATCTTCATGATGACTTGATTGAAAAAATTATTGCAAAGTCATGTCCAGACGATTCTGAATCATTTTCTAACATACAGCTCACTTGAAAGGAATTGTTTGAGATATCAAACAGCTCCAATATACCTATATACCATTGTGGATCATGTGATGTATTTAATAAAATCATATTTTCTCAATATTCTCATTTTTTCAAGAAAGGTAAATATTATCAAGTCATTTTCAAATAGTTTACCTTATCACAAGATGTTGAAGAAAATAATGATTCTGAAAAAGTGATGAAGAGTGAGACCCTTGCACAACCTATTTATATTTTATTTTACAATATAGTCATTCAAAACATACTTATTATATTTTAAAAGGACCATTTATTGACTTTTTCAACTCAACCTTGGTCCGACTATTTTATAAAAATCATATTTTATCAGATGTTTTGAAATTATATGTCATACATGATTATTTTGCAAAAACTATTTTGCTGTGAACACCCATATTGTCCAAGTTTTACAAGGTTTATTTGGATAAAAGAAGAAAATTATTTAGAACGATCTCTAAATCATTGTTTCAATGCATGTACCTTCTATTTATGTGAGCAAGATGATAATGAAACCAGGTGGACTCTCTGATCGAGGTACCCTCACTAGTTAAATAAGTAAATAAAATTGCAAGGACGCAATTTCTAGAATGTTGGGATAATGTAACACTACAAGGTTTTAAAAAAATGAAATTCATGAAACATTTTTATGTAGATATTTTTAACATTCCTTTAAACATAATTTTTTTTCTTCTATGTTTTGAATTTTGAAAAATGGTCATCTACAATTATGTTCAATAAGTTTTTTGGAGTCTAATTAATAAAACTTGTTTTTGGTGAATAGTAACATACTCTAATGAATAGTAATATTACCCTAATATATATATATATATATATATTTTAAGGATTTCATATAATGACATCTTGTTTATTTTTTCAATGTATTATAAATGCTATTATAATTTTTAAATTGTTATTTTTGAATAAATTATGATTTTATTTTAATAGTTAATTAATAATATTTTGAAAATTGTTTTCAAATAATGGAGTTCATTTTTTAATTCTATATTTTGATAAATGGTTAGGGTTAATTTTTTGTAATTTTCTAAAAATCTAGAATTTTTTATGAATAGTAAAATAAGATAAAATACGGTAAGTGATAAATACTTGATTTGCTGCCTCACAAGTGATGTAAGGATGATGTAAGACCACATGGTTAGAAATAAAATTTCATTATTACTATTTTGGGTCCCATAATGGTGACTATTCATAATCTTGGGAAAAAATATTATAATAATGATTAAAATATTGTAAAATACCTTCTCTCATCCACCATAAATACCACCCTCATTTCCCTCTTCCTCCAAACCTCCAAATCCTTGAGACTTACCTACGTTCTGCAGAATAAGCCTCCCAAGACTCTTCCCCATTTCATAGAGCTAATGGTCTCACAAAAATTCCAAAACCAAAGGCCTTATGAAGGATGTCAAGGAGAAGAGATCCAGAGGTAAACATCCTGTTTTATTTGCATTATTTTCTTTTATTTTATGTTATTATTTTTAATTTACATCAGCTTATTTTGGGATTTGTCATTAAATACAACCACTATTATTTATAAATGATGAGTGGACCATTTTTTCTAATCAAAATATTTTATGAAATTTTAAGCGATGTCGTTATGTTGCCAAATTTTCGTAAGGGATTTCTCAACTTTTAGTTTATTTCGAGATTCTTTTCTATTATTCATCTTTACTCACCACCCCTTAATACAAAAATAATGAATGATACAATATATTACATATTCTTTATTTCACCATGATTATGTAATACTCACCTTTAAATTTATTTTCCTCTCCCACTTATTCAACAAAATTAAATCACGGCCCTTGATGTGTCGAATTACTGACATCGTGGACGATGTGATTTCAATTTATTTTACATCATTAAAGGCTGTTCATGAAACTATTATATGTTTGAACCAAATTATAATTTATTTATTATATCTTATATATGGTTCTGTAATCGTTTTATAAACATTTTATTAATTTATGAAACAAAATGATTTCTTTACGATCAAAGAACTGCCAAAATAACCTAAAAAAATATCAATAATTTCTAATCTCATAAATCATCATCATAAAAAAACTCAAAATGATAAATGGTATAATTTATGGTTATTTAATTATGTAAATACAACTCAATTACAATTCGGGAGTATCTCTTCCAATCGACAAGAACATCCATCATGAACCGATCATAGAAAACATGTAAAGAAAGCACCCAAAAACAATGGAAGGAACACAACACTAATAATTAATGGGTAAAATGAGGTTATGAAATGATCATATAAGATTTTATAAACATGAAAATGTTTCATTAAGATATTAATAACACTCTCATAACCATTATACAGGAGGTTTAAATGAGTTTTAAGTAATAAAAACCCAAGGTAAGTGATATTTTAACCTCAATTCCATTTTTTGGGTTAACCTTCTACTTCATTATTTATGTAGTATTAAAATTGTCTGTGTGATGGTTTTTGTTGATATTATGTTTAATTATGTATTTATAGTTTTTATACCTATTTAATCAACTCTATTAAGTCTCACATTAATTATATGATAATTCTAAATGTATTTTCTTTTAAAATCCGCTTTTAAAATTTTGTTATAAAATTTTCACATGAAATGTTTTTATAAAATTATTCATGTTGCGTGATTATTTACTGGTTATTGGGTATTGTATATGATGATGTTTCAGACCTATATATCCGTAAAATTAATTTGGTATCTGTAAGTTTTAGGTCGGCTATATGGTTACTCCAAGTGTAACTGTGATGGTTACACAAATTGTATTGTAGCCGCGGGGATTGCAAATTATAAGGTTTCCGTGAGGGTTAATAAATTACATAAGTGATGCCCCAATTTACCTTTATTGTTGTATTTATTTTCTTATGTATTCTTTGAATCTTGTGGAAATATCATGTTTCACAAAGTAAGTATAAATGGGTGACAAGTATTCCTTTTGAAAATGATTTCATACTTTACAAGTGTTCTTGGACTAATGTGGTATTTCCTTCTTTTTTTATATCCCTTACTGAGATTTCTGTTCTCATCCCAAGTTTTTAAATGATTTTCACAGGATATAAGGATGTTTAATAAAAATAAATAATCCAAGTTAAATGTTTGAATAATTTTCAATAAAATCATGTTTTATTTGAAATGTTTTATATTTCTGAAGAAGGGATTACTGTTTTTATGGTATCCACTTTATAATAATGCATAATGTCATGAATGTGTTATGTACATTTTATCTAAAGTTATAAACATGAAAAGATCCTCAATATTAAAGAAAGTTATTTCTTGACTAAATTCTAGATTATGTAATGTAATAAGGCTGGATCCTGATAATTTTAATGGATGAAGATTATGGGATAGTTTCCATGCCACAATTCCTGTCTTCATGATGTGATAGACTTCAGATATTTATATTTTTCAAAGGATATAACATTTATGTAAGATGTGTCGAGCCTTATTTATTTAGGTATTCTTCTTATCATAATAATATATTACTATTACCTATATTTTTTGGATAAATTTGGTCAATGTACAAAAACTTTACACATTCTGAAAGGAACCCTTATATATTATCATAATACTCTCCATAAGAAAAGGAAATGACCTTTACATATCAATATTTATACTCTATGGTAATGTAACGAACCTTATATATATCTCTAAAATTCACCCTATTGGAAAAGTAGAAACCATTATATATCCCTAAAACGACTCTTACATATTCTAGTGGGATTGGAAATACCCTTACACATTGAGTTTTCCCCCGTATGGAAACCGAATGAATTGTTTCACATCAATAAGGCCAAGGGACTACCAATACATATGAATAGATCACCCTTACACATCCCAAATGTTTCTAATTCTTCCCAATTAAAATTTTCAACCTATCATTATGTTTTGGATGTGGAATTTTCCAAATTTACGCTTAGTTTCTTCAACCAAATTATTCATACCATAAAAATAGAAAATTAAAATCTTATCAATTGGTGGAAAATGTATCAATAAATTAATAAATAATAATAATTATCACTAAAAATAATTTTGTGTTCATTTTTTCTATAAATTCAAATTAATCATGTAAACTAAATATTTGATAACAACCCATAAAAAGAAAAATTATCAGGTATGGAATCATGGAAATAAAAATAAAAAATTGTACAAATATATGTTCTATTAGTAGGATCACTTTTTGAAAAATTTCTCAAAGCATTGATGAAAAATATAAAGGAATGAATGTATTGGGGTTAACAATCTCTAAAATAGTGTATAAAAATAATGGGATTAAATTCCTTTATGTATATGTGGTAAAAATTAATCTATATTTATGAAACATATTTTAATCTAAAGAATGAAAACATACATGTTTTTTTGAAACAAATTTAAATAATTAAAAATAAAAACAAATAAATTCATTGATCAAATTTTAACTGATATATTTAAAATATAAGAAACATGAGTGTCCTAAGTTAATTAAATTAAGATAATATTTTTTCAAATAGAATTATAAATACACTACATGAATATTTCAACCAAAATTATTTTATTAATAACATAATTCACATTAAAACTATTTCCCTTGATGATCTTGAATGAATTCTTTTATATTATAAGATATGAATGAAATAAGATATTAAAAAATTATTAAATAATACATGTGGAAGAATTATAAAACTATATAAAATCACTCTTTTAATGGAGATATATAAGATAGTGATGTTGATAAAATGATTCATACCCTTTAAAAAAATAGAAAATGAAAAATGGTTTAAATGAAAAATTTTACATGAATGATATAAGTGATAAAAATTGATAATCTTACAAAAAAGTTCCCAAATAAATTCTAGGAATATTATGAGAATGATGAAACCTCGAATACCGCTTCTAGAATTGTGGATAAATAAAATAATTTTTTTTATAAAAATAATTCTCATAAGAAATAAATTTTATTCATCAAAAATGAAATTCATTATGATTAAAAAGAAAATTAGGTTGAATACTATAATGTTAAAGTTTATTATTAAATGTTTTATTTAACTAGTAAATTAAATTAAAATAATGGATATATAGATAAATATAAAGTGTAGTAAGGGTTAGTAAACACGAAATTTAAACTGAGAGATACATTATATGAAACTTATGTTTATAAAAATATGAAAAAGTTATCTAACTATATAATTAATATCTATATAGTTTACATAAACTAGAAATAAGAGTTTATTTATAGTTAAAATACATAAAGAAAAATTTAATGATAGAAAATTATTGAATTTAAAGAACGTTTATTGAACTAAAACTGAAAATAAAAGAACAAATCCATATTATTTATGGGATGAACAATCTCCAAAAATTATCTTTAGTTATTGTGATCAAGAAACAATAACCTAAATGTAAAATGAAATAAATGGGTTATGGTGTGTTTTAAAGGTCAGTGAAAACATAATTATGGACATCTCAAATCCTAAACCTAAAATATGTGGTATATTCTAGTAGAGGAATTCATTTCTAGGATCCATAATTGTATGAATATGGTAAATACACACTTTAACCACATAATCCTTTGACGTGATATGCCTAAATAAAAGACACATTACAAATAGGGTACTGAACCATTTTTCAAAAAATATATATTATTCCAAAAAAAGTATTCTTTAACTAATTAAATTGAATGATTTGTGAACATAAAAAGTGGTGGTGGTAAGTGGTAGAGGCAAAGAATGAATTCAAATTACATTAAACAATTTTTTCAAGGTTTAATTACTATGTTTCAATTTTATAATTCATGATGTTCGGGGGTTACAATACCATTTTCCATTTCCTTATCTTATTTTAAGCATAGAATTTTTGATATTAGAGAAATATGATTTCTAAAATCTAGGATTAAGAAATATAAAAAACAAGAAGAAATAATTCAATCCTTAATTTTCAATCCACATTAAGTGACTCTAAGGTCATATTAACCTTCCACATTCATTATTATCCTCAAAACTGATAATTCTATCTCTAGAACTACCCCTGTAATGTTTATTTGGATATTACCACATTAAATCACTATTTTTAGAAACAAAATACTTTAAAATATGTGAACAAAAATCATATCATATTTGATGATGTCATTAACATTGTGAATTATTTCAAAACCAGATAAAAAAGTGTTGAACATATATCTCAAACTCCCTTATGATCACATAATCGATTATTCCAACCTATATTGTATCATTCAGTTCCACTATGAAGTGATAAATTTGACGGTTCCATGATTTCTTTAGGTAAAACATCAATAATAAACATCCTCAATCCATGATTAGTGAAACATTTTTTTATTCAAATTATTGTATGTTTAGAGGAACATGATCATTTTTTCTCCTCATGGTAGTATCTTAACCCAACATTAAAAAATCATAGAAACATGAAAAATTTAGCAACATATATTTTCACTAAATGCCATGATGTAGTTGTAAAAAATTCACCTTTTTATTTCTTCCTTATGGCCAGCAGCCGAACATGTAAAAGACCATGAGCACCCTATGGTTATTTTTTCATTTATTTATATGAAATTGTTTAATACAATGACCACGACATGTTTTGGATATCATCATGGCATGGTTGTTATATCTTTAAAAACTCTGTTATTTTTCATCTCATTCAAATCTAAATGATCTCCCATTAATCTATAAAAATGTTAAAATAAATTCAACTTGAAAACATTTGATAAAATCATGAATGATATTCATGAGAAACTAGTCTTATAAATCTCCCATAAAAGTGTTATCTAAATACCAAACTATTGGATAGAATAGTATTTTGGAGCATTATTCAGCCCCTAGAATAAAAACTAATAATATATTAATCAAGTATTAATTGATTCCCTGTAAAATAATATGTTCTAGCTTCAATTAATAAGGTTTATATAATCACCTCATTGCCAATATAGCTTTAATATACACATTTTTATTTTTTTACAATATGATATAAAAAATTAACTTCTTTTTATAACCTTCATAAACTAACACCTCCTATATCATCAAAAAATAAAACTTATATACTCTAACACCTTTTAGTAGTGACCCATGTGACAAGAATCTATCCTCACTTTCAAGAATAAATTGAAATATATTGTCCCCATTTTTAGTAAATGAAAATGAATAAAGGAGGTAAAAATATGAGAATACTATGATTTGGAGAGAGAATTCAATCCTAAATACACTCTCAGGTGATGGAAGGTATAATTTAGTTGGTGATTCATGAAGATATATAATACTTTATCCTTATTTAACACATATTCAAATTAATTTTCACTATATTACACTATGTCCTTTATAAATTAGTACTTGATTTCAACATGATTTAATGTCGACTATTTCCATAAATAATTTAACAAATTGTTGTTACTTTTATTGTCAAACCAAATCATTAATGGTAATGAGACCTCTATGACCATATCTTAATGTTGTGAATTTATCCACATAATTTGAGATAAGGATTGTGAGGAATTAGTATAATTTTATTGATTTTTCTATATGTGACTATCTTTTTTATCATGGAGTGTGAAAAAAAATCTTCCACAAAAAAGTACATCTAGATGTTGACTTTTGATCTCTAAAATCACTTTCCGAGTATGAAGAAGAAAGCAATAAATCTCTAAATATGTGTCCGTTTCAAAATTCAAGGTGACTTTAGAGTTATTTTTATCCAATGAAATATGTAATTTACTACCATAAGTTACAAATAATTGAAATTTATTTGTTATTAAGATCATAGAGTAGAAAAAAATGGTATCCTATCTTGATATAATCTGGAAAATTAGGCTTTAAATTATGCTTATAATCTTCTTTAAACTAAAATAATTTTATATCCATCCTTGAAGTAAATTAGTGCCATGTTCTATAAGAGTTAATACCTATCTCAATTATCTCATTATACACATTTATAAAATTTAGTAGAATTTTTTTTCAGATAAATATTTAATTTTCTATATTATTGAATTTAGAACAAAAAGATAATTTTATCTCACAAATAATAAACATTTCAAAAAAATTCATTTGAGTATCAAATATCACATATTCCATCGCTTCATTCTCTGTAAACATAATTTAATTGACATACCCAAAAAATGGCCATGTTTTATTTATTTACCTTGATATATATTTTTATATCCACCAACCCTTTATCTATTACTTTTATACTTATGTAGTAAATATTGTTAAGCACTATTCAGTTTAATCATTGAAATAAAACATGTATGATTTAAATTTATCAAAATTCCACTGGTTTTAACACCAAATATTTTTTATCCAATGATATTTTATAAATTTATATACTTATTAATTCTTGAGAAAATATATCATCTTCAAAATAGGTCTTTGACATCCCTAAAACTTTTTAGAATCATTATAGTAATTTTGAATTTTTTTAGTTACCAAATCTATCCCCTGATATTCATGAAAATTTCCATGAGATTCTTTAATTTCATTATTAACATGGAAATTATGTTCACTTTGTACCTTTTTCCTCTAAAATAATAGCATAATAGTTATTAATAAATTTCTATAGAATGTTTATACAAAAATGAAAACTCCTTACCTTAGGTGTATAACTAATAAATATCCCCACTCTTACCCAGTCATAAAATTTTCCCAAACATATTCATTTAAATTTAATACAAAGAGTGATACAAAATAAATATAAAATCTTTAACATGGTTTTGTTAACAAACAATATTTTATTACGAAATTTATCAAAAATTTGTTAAATTAACCACTAGTTACATATATAAATATAGTTCTATATATGTCTACAAAAAACTAGTTCTTCGTTTCTATTATTCCATTTGTTGGGTGTTAAAGGAGAACTATATTTATGCCTTATACTATGTTTTCTATAACATGATGAAAATTATTCATTCGTATATTCATATCCATTATTGGATTGAAAACTATTAAAAGTAAAGCTTAATTTACTTTCATCACATTAAAGTAAAAGGGGTAAAAATATCGTGATCTTGGGAGTCACTCAATAGTAAATAAACTTGAATCATATGAGTAAAATCATTTAAAAAATTAATAAAATACTTATCTATATTGTAACAATTTAATTTTTCTAGTCAAAAAACATTGGAGTATATCTATTCAAGTTAATTTTTGTTTTTTAGTATAAAGATTGTGTTTATTTTTATCACCACATTCCCATTGGGTTTTATGTCACACATTCTACTTCCCTCACAATTCATTATTTATAGATTTATCATATCATCATTTTCTATAAGTTTTTATTTGTTCTTTTGACCCACATTTACATATATCCTATGTCAATCTCATTCTCTCCCTTCACAACTATACAACTACTATTTTAATCATTGAAAATATTGAAAAAATTTATATTTTACACTATCCATTAATAATTATTTTTCCATCCCTTATCATAAGAATAAAAAATCCATTCTTCTAGAAAATGTGTTCATTACCATTTTTAAAAAGTTGAGAAACACTCATAAGATCATCCCTCAAATCATTAATTAAGATAAAATCACTTTATTAAAACTTATTTGTAACAAGAATTGGGCTTCCAACACCTTTTATATGTAAAGATCCAAAATTTTCAAAAGTGAGTGCTATGCCATAATTGATGGGGATATCTTAAAATTTTATTTGTACTATTCATGTGCAATTAGAAACCACTGTCCAAGATCAAATTATTTTCTTCTTTTGAAGCTTTGTAATCCACCACAACCATTATACATTACTCTTGTTTTCACATCATCCTATTATATTTCTAGTTTCCATTGTTATTTAGATTCTTTGGAAGAAATGTGAGTAACTTTTTATCTATTTTTATAGGCTAATCATTCGAACAACATGTTTTCTAATGTGAATCAAAAATAATTATTCAATTTACCATATCTTTGTGGGTGTTGTCTTGGGTGACTTCATATTTTGATTTAATTGATTTTAAATAAAATTATCACATTTTTTAATACTTAAATCACAATATATTTTTCATTAGTATTTTCCTTAACATATTTCTTCCTCCACGCCTCACTATTTTTTTGTAATTTTCAAAACAAACACAAGAAGTAACAATGAGTTTTTCTCAATTATTTAGTGCAGTATCCACCCTATTTCTCTTATTGTAAATCCAAAAACTTGTTTGATTTCTATATTTATCATCAAATACAATTTTTTATAGTATAATAAGACAATATATAAGATTTATATGGGAATTAATAACATTATTTAGAGATTTCAAGGATTCCCTAATCCCTATGACAATGTTTTAAAATTAAAAATGAGGAATTTTCAAAAAATAATCCACTTTATCAAAATTTAGTTAATTAAATTACTCAATCAAAGAAATAATGTTTACTATAGTGATTTAAAGCATCTTTTTATCTTTAAAGATTGTATTGAGATCACCCATATTTATTTTACACTTCATTTCCATCTTTCAAATATCATTAACATGTTATATTTCAAGGTAATTTTTAGTTAATCACTATAATTCATTAAATTTAGTTTTTATATTTCAATATTTATATTTTAATTTTAAAAAACTATGATTCATATCCTTGATTATAAATCTTTTAGTGTCTCCCCATCTTCAATCTACTCTTTACCACTTCCCTCTCTACTTCTATAAGGATCATTTATATTCTTATACTATTCAATATAATATTTATCTCCTTCGAACACAATTATATTCTTCTTATTCTCTTTCACTCTTCTCATAAAAATATAAAATATCACGTTGTCAGATATACTTTATCTTTTTTGAAGTGTTTTTATTTCCTAATTTTTTTGATAATTTTTCTTATTTTTGTTTATTAAATACCAAGATTCTTTATAACAATCATTTAAATCATCCATGATCATAATCATATTCAATATTCTCTAGGAATGTAGGTTGAATATTTGAAATATTTTCATATTTAAAACACTACAATGATTTTTTACTTTTTACTTACCTTTTTATTACTCCATAACTTTAGAAATAAATTATATAATCTTATTAAATTAATTAAAATAATATACAAATTCCAAATCCACATCATGAAACCTTTTTGTTTAAATGATTTTTTATCTTTTAGATACTTTGAATGATGTATCAATAAAATTTATTACATTATTGTAACAAGATGACCCCTTATCATCTCATAGTATATAATGATATTATTAATATTATCAACGATAAACTCATCCATGTATTAAATCTCCAATGATTTTATTGGTTTCAATATTTTATAGAAAAATTATCAAAATTTATTCACTAAGATACCATGTCTAAAAAAGTCTCTATAACATTTAATCGAGAAAAACATTTGGTCACCTAAATTGATAAACTGTTAAAAATTCATATTATATTTTTTTAATATCCTTTAATTAAGAATGAAAAGTTTTTAATTATGATCCCATAAATTTTTTATCACCTCTTTGAAAATCATATGGATTTCACCATATACTATTCAATATTTAAGAGGCCATGAATCATATTAATCCATTCATGGACTGAGATGAGGGAAAGTAATTATTTTCTTAACAATTATATTAAATATTATTATCATATTATAAAGTGAATATTATCTTAAGTTTGGTACTATTAACACCAATCTTTGTGATTTATAGAATTTCCAATCTATGAGATAAAATATATAGCACCATACACTCTTTCCATAAATACAGTCCTTTTCCATTGAACATGGAAAAAAACTTGTTGTTGAAAGAATTAATATTATCTATTGAAATTATCAATCAAAATATATAATCACTGTTAAATATCTTACACTATAAATAATAACTAGAAAAAGTTCTATGAATATTCACAAGAATAGTTATGCTATGATAAAAATTCATAGGCCTAAGTAAAATATGAACTACCACTGAGGGGTGTGGAGGAGGTAAATGAATAGTAATTAAAAAAAATAGTTTGAAATAATTATTCTAATATGGATTAAATTATAGTATAAAATATTGATTCAATGTGGAAATAATAAGTGATAGAGAATTATAAGTAATTCACATGATATGTGATATTTTTTATAAGGATCAAAAAACATTATATCTAGTGATAGATCATTAAAGTTCAATTGCTTTGATCCCATTGGACACATAATTATATCAATTTTAATAAAGAATTGGTTAATATATTATGAATATAGACCTAAATTAAAATAACTATAAATCTTATAAGAAATCTTCAATTAGTTAATCAATCTATTACAATCCCACTAATGTGCCTCCAAGATTAGATTAAGTGAACACATTCATTCTCATTAAACCTATCCAAATTTTCTATATAACTTTACGTAAAAAGGTTTTCCATCTATGAGGAAGTTTTATAAAAAAATTAAGAAAAAAATAAAATTTAACTGATGATGAAAAGCCATGATGTGTTGGGTGGTGACTACGGTGCAAAGAGACTAGTTAAACCTAGATAATAAATAGTATATATATATATCATTATCTTACCTCAAATATTAAAGGATATTTTTCATTTATTATGTCATTTAATTCAACCATGATGTGGTAAATTTTACAAAAATATGTTTTCTTCATGTAATACTTATATAATAAAACTCTTTATATCATTATGGTAAAAATCGACATTTCTTCTGGACTACAACATGAAGAAAGACAATGATAATTTTTTCTCCACATGATGGAACTATAAATATACCCTAAAAACACTAGAAAATTTAATACATTAACCATGTGAGTTTTGTGTAAATATCATGAGAAATATGTAAATATCACACCCATTTATTAATTCCTCATAGGCACCCTCTATACTTTTAGAATAACATGAGTACTCCCACAATCATTTTTACTCAAATATTTTTTGGTAAATTTTCAAGATATGTAAAAATAAAAATTATATAAGATTATTATTAAAAATTTTATGTATCCCTTAAAACGATTCACTTCTTTTAAACTCATTCAACACTAAAATTTTATCTTCTATAAATCAATGATAATGTTGATAAAAAATACCATATTAAAAAATATGTCAAACTCATGAATGGACATCTCGATATACTATTCCTAATAAGATCCCAATGCGAGAGTTATATAAATTCCACTATATAGGTTAAAATAGTGTTTTTAGATATATAAAATTTTTTATGTAAATATCAATAACATTTTGACCAAGTCTAAATTAATATATTCATCACCCTCCTTTAGAATACTAATAGTTACACTGACCCAAATACACGCACAACACCCATGCTGGTTAGCCACTATCCAAAGATAATTCTAAAATCCCAATGGTCTGGAAACTAGCACCACCGGTATTGAAATACTAGTGGGGAATGATTTTATAACACTCATATATTTTATGATATAATTATATTTAAATAAATTAAATTTCATTGATAGATTTTTTTATATGGAAAAGGGAACCATGATATACTATTGAGTTATTATACGTTAAATGTGACCATTATAACCTAGACATTAAATTGGTGGTTTGAATAGGAATAAAAAAATCGTGAGAAGTATTTATGGAAGTTTTTTATAGTGAATATTTATTTATTAATTCATAATAAGGATGTAATCTATTTTTAGTAACGTTATTTTATGCTTTGAAGATATGTTTTCTTTGAAAAATGGTTTTTATTTAATTTTATGCCTATAAATTAAAATTAATTTCTAAAAAAATTATAACATAATTTTAGAATACTGATAAGTTTTTAAATAATTATTTCAATATTATTTCTGTGGGGATTTCTTGTATTTTTATGAAAATATTGATTTTTGGGTGAATAATTGAAATTACCGATTTCTGGGAAAACTCAGTTTTTATTTATAATAGTTTCAATGTACCACATTATTTTGAACTGATTAAAGAATTTAATGTGAAACTTTTGAATAAAAATAGTTCAATTAATTTAATTTTAATCAGTATTATGCATGATTTTGGAATTACATTTTGTTATTCTTTAAAATGATTTTTTTTAAAAATGGTTTTCATTACATTTTGCAGGTTTACTTTAAAATAAATTTCTCTAATAATAGATATTTAATTTTATAATATGGATTTAATATTTAGATTAATGATATTTTAATATATATATTCAGTTCAACTTAATTTTTTTCTATTTTTAATCGCGATCAAGTTAATAATTCATTACTATGGTAATGGTTTAAAGGGGTTTATGGGGGTTAAATTAAAGAGTTACAGGTTAAACTGACATAAAAATTGTATAAATAATTTTTTATTTTTATATTTTGTTTATATCTCATTATATATTATATATTTATCCAATTTTTATCAAATTTGTGAGATTAAATCACTAATATACTTTAATCATTTTTGAAATATCAAGTGTGTCCTCCCCCTCCCTTATAAAAGGACACCACCTCTCCTCTCTTCATCGCACTTCAAGAGTTTCTTAAATTATAAAAAACCTTACCCAATACAGTATATAAATCCAATACCCCTATCCTAGAGGTTATATTCTGATTAGAATAAAATCCTTCATAGGATTCAATTGTAAGCCAAAGAACCTTTCTCAATAAAGAGGTATAAATATAATAGAGTACTTCCAATTGTATTTCTTATTCCACCTTATATAAACCCATAGTATCCATATTTAAATGATTATTACAGTATAATAAATATAATTATATGTTATTATATTGATGGATAAACCTGTATTCATCTAATTCTACATTAAATGTGAAATGAAAGCTTAATTCGTGCATAGGTACAAACTAACACCTCGTAAAGAGATGTATTTAATTTTTCATTGTCATCATTCATGAAGGGTTATTATGGTAGATTTAATGTTTACATATTATATTTATGACATAATTATTCTTATATAACAATTATATTTTATTTACCTTAGTACATTTACATCCATTGGGGAAAGATAATGTCACTTGTGCGTACGTGTGGACTACTAACTCTCCAAATTGATGTGATTCATTTTTAATTCCTTATTCACATTGATGGAAATATGGATACACATAATTAAAAAATATGATATGTATTATATAATAATTATTATATACATTTTAATAATTATTTGGACTTCTTTATTTCCATCCAAAGAAAATTTGAAACATCACTCGTGTGTACGTAAGGATTACCATCTCCACAAAGTGATAAAATTCATTTTTGATAACCACATTATATGAATAACTATAAAAGATTATATAACGATTAAATATTATACTTATTATATGATTAAAATTACAGATATGATGTAACCATGATCAAAATACAAGGATTACAACTATAAAATTGAAATATCCACGAGAAATGAGACAATATTCACCAAGAATAATGATTTTCATAAAGAAATATTAATAAAAGGTTGATACGATGGTGTTTGTAAATAATAAATGGTATGATATATATGAATTTATTTCTGAAATATATGTAATATAAATATACATTTATTATAAATGAGTTTTAATATATATAAACGGGACGATACTTGAGGTAAATGATTTAAGTTAGAATCACATTTATTTCCAGGATTGTCTTTGATAAATGTTTGAAACTCAATGTTTTATTAAAAAATTATAAATAAATTAAATTTATTATATGACATTAATTTTATTCTATAATAAGTTAATCTTGTACTACACACAACAAAAACTTATCTTGCATTAAATGTGAAATTGAGTTTTAAAAAAACTATGATATATTATTAATATATTTATTAAAACATGACAATTAAAACATATCCATTATATTTAAATAAATAATTATTAATAAATAATTTTTCAATATTAATTATAATATTTTTACTTAAAGCAAATATATTCATAAATAATATATAATTTCTTGTAAATTACTTATATGTTTTAAAATAATACTTTCTCAACGATTTGATTTTTAATTCTTTTTTAAACAATAATAAAATTAATTTTTGACAGATTGAGAAATTTATTTTCTGATAAAAAAAACTTATTTTGTAATTAACAATGTATTAATTATATAAGGGTGAATTTTAGGTATTTTTCATAAAAATGATTCATTTTTTGATGAATTGAAAAAATACTTAATTTGAATGGAAAACTTCCTTTTGGTTAGTTTATTTATAATGTTAATGAATATTTAAATTTTGTATTAAAGTATAATTAGTTTAATTTTAAATCTATTAATCCAATTTAGTTCATTGTAATCAATATTATATTAAAATAGAATCTAAAAAAATTGTAAATTTTTTATCTTTTTCACTTTAAAAACCCTATTTCTTTTCAATTTTACGAGACTAATTTTACTTTACGTTTTCCCACATATATGAATGAAATTTAGAAAAATTTATTTTAAATTTAGAATCGTAATATGTTATAATGTCTAACAATTAGAACTTAATTTGTTACCAAAATTATTATAGAAATAAATTTAAATTAATTACAATAATTAAGGTAAAATAAAGAAAACAATGTAGTTAAAGATATAATATTAGGGGTAAAAATTACCCAAAACATAGTCAAAATCCATTTTATAGACATATTTCATCATTATCCTATTTAGGATCAGGATTTTTCCAATAATGAACAAGGTCAGGTTGAAATCCAACCCAACACCCAGATTGATCAATTGTATGTCCCGAAGGGCATTTCTGATCCCCACAGGCAGAAAACTAGTGCCAAGGTATCAAAAATACTTTCTAGGAATGATTTCACAATTTTATATAATCATAAAAACCCAATAAGAAGAAACATAAAAATAATTGAAATCTATAACCAAAGGCGAAACAAAAATTTTTAGATTCAAAATTATACAACATTAACTAAAACAAATTGTACAACAATGGAATGGGAACAAAAAAATCAAAAAAACCTCTATTAAAAAAGAGAACATCACAATTAATCCACCTCCATCAACACCTACAAGAAGTGTAACAGTAGAAACAGGATCCACCATCACCACACTGACACATCTTTCAATTACCTAGGACACACATAACAAAGTCTACACATAGCCAAATGTATATATATGGTGCGAGCCAAAGATCAATAGGATTCCACCCAAGAGAAGGATTCCATGATATAAAATTATAATACAAATAAAAATTTACTTTTTCATAATAACATTTGAAACATTTCAAATAAAATGATTTCTAAGGAAAACATTCTGAAGGAAATAATTTTAATGATTACAATAACTTTTCTTGAAATAAAAATATACACAAGGTATTCTATATACCAATGGATATCACCATATCAGATAAAAATCACGTCACAAGGGAGAACCATTAGATATCCCAATATATAACTAGCACAATGGGACCCTATAATCCTCATACCTTAGTGATTAAAATTCTATAACTCAAATACCAAGAGTGTTCTCATGTATGAACTATTATAGGGGATATCATACAAAGGTATAATGGACTATATATCATAATAAAATAGCTGAAAAATTCTAGTGCATGATCTACAAGTGGGGAACACATCCCAAGATCTAGTGTTCTTTAATGAGATGATATGTTTAGTTAGTATTGTAATCATCAAACCTACTAGATAAATTTGTGCCTTTCCACTACCGAGTCAACTAGCATACCAGTTCCTGTTCACCCACCCAAATACCCTGAATTCGCTTTGTTCTTATTTCCCATTTCAAATATCGCGTAAATCATCACTTTCACATACACAAGCCAAGAATCATGATCAAACTAGTAAATCACAACTTTCAAATTTTCACATTGATCCAACAATCAATATCCACATGGAAACCACGATTTTACTTAAATAAAATCACATCCCATTTCAAATACACCCCAAAACTTTTTAGAAATACATTCTATTCCATTATAACAATTTATGAAACCAATTTGAAAACACAATGGGAAGAACACATATGGAATCTTAAAATTTCCATGGGAAATTCCACTATCAAATTAATACACGTATAAAATATATTTTATAACCTACTTCACATCACTTTCACAATTCAAAGACACATTAATGTTTCACATGAAGAAGACGATATGCAACAAAAACCCATTTCTCTTGGAAAAATCCACTTTCAACACATTCACACCACTAAATATCTTTGAAAACACATATCTCACCATTAAATATATTTGAAAACACATTTCTCACATTTCAAAAAGGAATAAAACATATTTAAGAAATACCACAATGAATCAAAAATAAAACACAACCACATTACTTTAGAAAACTCATTTCCATCACCCGTTCTTCTCAAAACAATTCCAAAACTAATTTCTCACTAGAAAAAGATTACATAGAAAATATTCAAAAAATCAAAAATATAATTTAAAAATCATATAACAATTTAAAATCATGGGAAAACCTAACACACAATTAGAAAATTTTATAAATTAGTGGAAAAACACAACCACACCACCACAAGAACCTATAAAGGAAATATTGAACAATAATGATAATTATTTAATCCAAAATATTATGATTATACTCTTTTTTGGAAAAATAACATACTGGAAAAGAAGAACACAAGGAGGGAAGTGAAACCCAAGAATAAGGGAATAATCATGAGAAATGTGAGTTATTGGATAATTCCTTGATGTTCATACAAAAAAACCACCCAATGATTGATGCTAAAAGGTCAAAGGAGGAGAAGAGGTTGATACTATGGCTGAAAATACTGAATGGGGAAGAATAGAGGCAACTTAGGGTTAAAATAGAATGGTGAAAAGGGTAAATTTATAATTTTTAATAACTCGATAGGTTCCACGGTTAGCCTAAACATTTTTCCAAATAGTATAAAAACCATGAATCGCTCACTGTCCCAGAGGAACATTCCAAACTGTTATCCAGAACAATTTTCCAAGACATTCGTTAACTACGTGGTCATTACTATTCAAAATAAATATTTTCCACATGGATTCTTATGTGATAGCATAATTTTTCCCCAAACAATGAGCCAAATATGAACCACTTTCTATCTTTAACAATATATCTATTTTTTCACCCAAAACTCAAAATAATATGAAGGATAAATGAATGACCAAAAATAAACAAAATAATACCTCAAATGAATAATCAGTGATGTGAAAACTCTCCCCACCATGAACAATTTCCATGCTCAAAAAGTCAATGTGTTGTCTAATTAGAAAAAAATGGATACTCTTCATCAAAACAAGGCTTCTTCTCCCATTTCTCATTATTGTCACCATAATTCTGCCAAATAACATGAACCAATAGAATAAAATTCCCACAATGATCTTTCTATAGAGAATCAAAAATACGCATTGTCCACTAAAATACTAAAAAATTAGTCTTCAACTCTAACTCTTCCCAATTCAACACATGGGACATATCTAGATTATACATTTTTACCCGAGAGACATGAAAAATGTCATGAATTTATATCAATTGGGAGAGAAAACAAAACATGTTTGACCCCTTACTAATCCACCCAGTAATCTCAAAAGTTTTGACATACCTATACCTTAGCTTCCCTTGTATACCAAAATGATGATGACCCAATAAATGAGCCACTTTCAGAAACACCCGATCACCCACAGGAAACATGAAATCGTGGTTCCTTTGAAAGTTATAAGAATTGAGACAAATCTGTATCGTCAAAAAACAATACCTGATCAACTTAAACTTTTTAGAAGTTTCTTACAAATGTCTTGGTCATAAAACCGAGGTATTTCCCACCTCAGGCCGAACCAAAGGTGACCGACACAACCAACCATAG
The DNA here is from genome assembly GCA_963277665.1 of Viscum album. Taxonomy (NCBI): domain Eukaryota; kingdom Viridiplantae; phylum Streptophyta; class Magnoliopsida; order Santalales; family Viscaceae; genus Viscum; species Viscum album. The sequence continues at coordinate 590,244,318 of OY728142.1, read as the reverse complement.
TGTTCCTTAAAAATATCCATTAAAATTGATTATTTTAAAATATTTTTATATGAAAACTCGACCAATCCAAAATGGATTTTCCATGAACCTCCAAAATCCACACAAATTCCTGGAGAATGTCTTCCAATATTTCATTCTCTGGATTAATCTGACTATCCATTTTAAAGATGATATTCTATACTCAACTTGACCTATGACCCCCTCACATTTTAATGGCCTTTAAATAAAAATGAGGTAAAATGAAGGTCCTTGTATGAAAAAATATCTGATGACACACCATGAATACTCACTATCTCTTGAACATACAATCAACCAAACTCATCCACTTCTCATAAATCCTTGAACGATATGAAATATGATGTTTTGGTTTGATGGTTAATCACCATGAAAATAAAATTCCATTCTGATGGTGTACAAGCAAATACAATAATAATTTCAATAGAGATATAATCCAACTTATTGGTAGGAATAGGTAACAAATAAATCAAATCAGATGGCCTTTAGTACTCCAATTTAACCAAATGACATGTATAACACTGTGATATAATATCATCTACACCCCACATAAAAAATAGACACCATAACAGACAACACATGTCATAGAACATATTAGGTGCACCAAGATAAATCACCCACTAAGAATGGAGGATATCCAACATCACTACCTTTCACAAAGACTACATCATCACCAAGACACCTCTAAAGCACAATACTCCCTCTTGTTAAAACAACCATTCAGAAGGCACATATCCACTAATAACTAACATCACAGAATGTCAGCACAACACATCATCAGGATTCTCTTAACAAATCAATTCTTGAAGGGAATGTTTTATTTGAACATTGGAAAATAACTCACCTCCACTATAATCCTTGGTCTCTAGATGCAATTGGGAAATAAGACCCATCCGACTACACTCATCATTGAACTCTTTCAATGCTTTCACATTCACATTCCTACTCAAGAAATCTGCAACCACATTACCTTTTACTATGGTATAGAATATATTGAAATAAATATCTTAAGGGTAATCAACCCAATGATGTTGCATTAAATTAATATTTTTCTTATATAAAATGTAGTTTAAGATCTTATGATAACAATAAACTACATACTTCTTCCATGAAAAGATAATGGTGTCACATCTTCATGTCATGCGCTACCACTGCTAAATTTAGATCATTGGTTGGGAATTTAATTTCATGTGTTTAGAGATATAGAGAACCATAATCCACCACATGGCCATCCTACATCAACACAAAACAATATCCAGACCTAAAACATCACAATAGACCACATATCCCTATCTAAATTATAGAAAGATAAAAATAGGGGCTATTTTGAACCAACGCTTTAGCTCTTAAAAGGATTCTTGACACTCTAGGATAAACTAAAACTTCACCCATTTCTTGGTATAGTTTTTTTGTGGATAACTAATGGAAATAGAAATCCAAAAAAAACCACCTGTAATACCTAACTACACCAAAAAATATCATGATCTAAAAACATTCTCTGGCTATTCTGTTGACATTACTGCATCATTCTAATTAGGGTCCACCAAAATCTCTTCTTCCGAGAACATATGACCCTAAAACCTCACCTCCTAGATCATTAAGGGGATCCTAAAAAAATTCTCATAGAGATTATGATCAGGAAGAGTTCCAAACAAAATTCTCAAATGTTTCCCATTATCCTCCTCAATCCATGAATAGACGAGGATATCATCCATAAATACCTATAAAAAAGAGTCTACATACTGATGGAACACCCTATTCATGTGAACCCTAAGGACCACTGCAACATTTTTTAACAATAATGGGATTACCAAGTAATAAAAATTGTGATACCTACATCAAAAGGCTATTTTCAAAACATCTAATTCTCTAACTCTGACTTGGTGATACCCAAAATTAAAATAAATATTTGATAACCACTTTTTCCCCTTATGATGATAAAAAATGTCATCAATATAGGTAAACTTATTTTTTTTCCTTTTTAGTTTCCTTATTATAATTATTTTAATAAATAAACAACCAAATAGATCCATCAAACATTCATGAAAACAGAATTGGGGAGGCCTAAGGTGAGATTCTTGGGTGAATGAATAATTTGGATTTAAAATATTACAATAATTCCTTTAAGTCCCTTAACTTAGTGGGTTCCATAATGAATGAGTGGAGGGATATTGAATATATTCTAGGAACAGAGTCAATGGAGAACTCAACATATTCATATAGAGGATAACTTGAAAAATCCTCAGGAAAAACATCTAAAACAAATCCACACATGATGTAATCCATTGTCAAGATCACCATAATAATATTTCAACATGAGAAATGATATATTACAAACAAGATTAACCAGTTCTGTGAGTGTATGTCCATCATATCATGAATTAGGATCCCATTCCCCTTGAAATACTTAGGTACTTTGATCAGGTTACATAAAAATCACTTTCCATCTATAACAATATTGGTGTGCCTAGAAATCCACCATACAATTCATACCAAGGATCACATCAAAGATGTCAATCTCTAAAATAAGAAAAATCCAATTCCATGTTGACCCCTAAATGGGGTGTGCAAATGATGGACACCTGAAACCCTACTATCTCTTCTTACTAAGAGTCATTACCAACTCCATAGAATAAGGAATCAATTTGGTTAGAAACATTAACAAATCCACAAGATTGGAATAAATAATATAAATGGAGGAAGCGATATCTAATAAAACAAAAGATAAATATGATGCAACAATAATAGTACCTTGAATGTTCATAAGCCCTATATCCAATTCCACTTATACTCGTTCCACCACATGATGTTTCCATATATCTTTTTGACCCTGAGAGGTACCATTACCCGATGAATATGTGCTAAAATGAATCTGACCATTGGATGATCCATCCCTATTGCCACATCCCTTGAACTCAGATTCTATTATTTTAGAGGGTTTTGACAAGGATGACAACACCTTGTAATCCACTGATCCTTCACCCCTCTGATATGGGTGCTCCACCTTGCAAAATCACAGCACGTTTCTCATATCCACACAATAGTGGAAAGGTTTGGGTAGAGATGAACAGTCAGATCACATGATTCATGTCTTTCCACATTGACAGAAAACAATTGATCTAGTACCTGGTTCCATGGATGAATACAATACAAAAGGATATCTTGAACTACCACTTCCCTTCCTCCCCTACTCGCCCTACATACCCTTCTTATCAGATGAGCAACCCCTACCCACTAATGACACTTCTCCAGAGAAACCAAACATTAACTTTTGATAAATTTCAACAATCACGACATAGTGAACCACCTAATAATAAATACTTATCTTTAATAATAATACCTAATGTGAGACTTTTAACCACATCCCCATATCGATATTTTGAGCCTTCAATTTCTAATTTGAAACAGTCTTAGTTTTATATCGAACTAACTACACAAAGTGGTTAGCATACTCCATCACAATCTGGTCTCCTAATCTAATATCCAAAAACTCTTGGGACCTAGAGAAGGCTAAAATATATGGATAATAATACTCATTAAATACATCCTAGAGATCATTCCAACCCATTTTCTTGGGTTTTCATGATTTCACCACTGAGTTCCACCACTTTAGACTGGGATCTTCTAATACAAGAAAAGTGTATTTCACCCTGACTTCCTTAAGTATATTAAGAAACTAAAACATACTCTAAATTTTCTCAATCCACTACTTAGATTCTTGATGGTATGTGATACCGTGAAAAAATGTAGGCTTGTTCTTGAGGAACTCATAAGCGTTGTCTATTATGGAACCATGTTCGACGTCTCTAACCTGAGTAGGATCAGAGCTTGCTCCCTGACCCAATGTTCGGACTACCCAAACCACCACATCCACTAATCTAAAATCTATTAGTGAGGTACAAATATCTCTATCCTCTTCCAACTATATCATAGGAATTATCGGAATAATAATTTTACTACAATAAGAAACAACTATATAAAAAATCATCAACACATAGTATGAAAATTTAGAGAAACAAAACACTAAAACAATTACATAAATCAAAACATAAAAAAAACCACGAAAATAGAAATTAAAAAACCACTCTACCCATACCCAGTGTCCATATATAGTCTTCAGCCTATATGCCTCAGGTTGAGGAGAATTCAAACTAAATCCCAATATCCCATGGAAATGTGATTCCTGTCATAAGGTGTGTTGGCAGGACACCCCAACTGAAACCAAAACCTTAAGCTCCAAAACTCATATCTCTGGTATATATAAACTCATCTCATATAACATGACCCAAAAAAAGAGTAACCTTATGTAGTACCATTTTTCATGAACCAGGATGGGGTGCCATTAAACCTGACACCCGACCCAATCTATGGCATGGCCTAAAGGGAATATCTGATCCCCATGAGCTGACAACTAGTTATTAGGTAACAACAGTAAACTATGTTAATGATTTCACCTAGTTATATCTTTTTAAAAATCCAATAAGAATAAGCATCATAATAATTCATAACCCTAACCAAACTAGGCACCCCTCTTTTTATATTCAATGTTTTACAAAATTAACCAAAATGAAATGAACTTCAACTGAATGGGAACAAAAAAACCATCCAAAAAATAACCATACAACAAGAGGGACATCAAACTAAATCCACCACAATAAAAACCTACAAGAAGTGGAACACTAGAAACTATATCCACCGTCTCCACCACGATACACTTTCCATTATCTGATTCATACATAAAAAAATCTACAAAAACCCAAAAAGGTAAGTAGGGAATGATATTAATCCCAATAGGATTTCACCTAAAATATGGATTCCATTATATAATATTAGAATAAAAATCAACATGCACATTTTGATAATATCATTTGAAACATTTTTTTAAAGAAATCATTCTCAAAGAAACAAATTTAATGAAAATATTTTTTTTTCAAATAAGAAATCTTGAAATAAAAATGTCCCCATGGTCTATCATATGGTGATGTATATCACCACATCACATAAAAAAATTTCATTAGAGAGAACCATGGGAAATCTCTTTAGGTAACTAGCAAAATGGGACCCAAGAAACCTAAATAATCAGTGATGAAAATCCTTAAACTCATCAAACAATAGGTTTTCTTGTGCACAATCCATTGGAGGGGATCCCATCCCATGTTCTAATGGTCTCTATATCAGAATATAATACCAAAACAATTCACAAGCACTAGAAAATAGAGGGGAACACATCCTAAGGTCTTGGGGTATATAATCATGTCACATGTTTAGTTAGTGTTTTAATAATGAATCTTGATAGATGTATCCAGGACTCACCACTGCCGAGTCAACTAGCATACTAGTTCTAGTTCACCCGCATACATACCTGAGATTCCATTTGTTCTAATTTATCACTTTACATATAACAGAAATCATCAGTTTCACATAAAAATTCAAGTATCCTGAACATATAAGTACATCACCAATTTCACATTTTGAAATTGATCCAATGATCAAAATCCACATGTAAACCACCATTTTCCATAAAAAACCACTTCCCATTTCACACGCACAATAAAAATAGTTGGAAATACATTTCACCCCACATGTAAAATTTACAAAACACATTTGAAAACACAAATATAATAACACATATAGAATATAACAATATTAATGGGTAAATCCCCTTTAATATTCACACTCACATCAACTATATTTTATAACATGATTTACATCACTTTCACAATTCAAATACACAATTAATGTGTACCAGAAGATCCAACAAGCAACAAAAACCCATTTCTCATGAAAAAATACACTTTTAACACATTATAAAATTTAAATATATTTTAAGACACACCTCACACCTTTTAATATATTTAAAAACACATTTATCACCTTCCATACGAGGCATAAAACATATTTATGAAATACAATAATTACGTATACATGAAACATAACCATTTTACTTTAAAAAACACATTTTTAACTCATGTGAATCTCAAAACCTTTCCAATAAATATTTATCACCACAAATATAATTCATAGAATACATTTAAACAATATAGAAAAAATTCAAAACTCATCTAATGACATAAAATCAAGGAACCACCTACCTCACACTTGGAAACTTCGGGAAATCAGTGGAAAACCACAACCACACCACCATACGACATTATAAAGGAAAGGATTAATAATAACCATCCTGATTTTACCCATAATATCATGAACATACCCTCATTTGGTCAAATAAACCTTTGGAAAATAAGAAATCAAGAAAAAGGGAAGATAAACCCTAAAATAAGAGAGAAATCATAAAAAAGACTTACTTGATGATTCAATGTAGTTTAAACCTGAAAACCCCAAAATATTGATGCTTTAGAGGTCCAATAGGGATTATAGGGAGATAATAGGGTAGAAAACCCCAAATGGGGTGGACTAGAGGTGATTTAGGTTTAAAATATAATGGGGAAAGGGAAATCTTTTCAATTTTTAATGACCTAAAACGTTCACATAGTTAGGTCACATAGTTTTCCAAGAAGTGTGGCAACCATGAATCCCTCACTATATAAGAGGAAAATTACACAAAGTTAAATAACATATTTTTTGGAAACACTGTAATAACTAAGTGTTTTCCACTCTAAAAATGACTATTTTAGCAAGGTTTTCTAGGAAAGGGTTCACAGTTTCCCCAAACTATGCTCCAACTTTTCTGTAACCACAATCAAGCCCAAAATTTCCATTTTCACCAAAAATTCAATTGGAAACCCATGGATAAATGCATGACAAAACATAATTAAAATAATACGTCAAAAAATCGAGGATGTGGAATGTTCACTATAGGAACCACATGAAATTTAAAAAACATGGGATAAATTCACTATTTTCTAAAAATTACAACAGTTCCTCTCATATCCCTTATAAAAGGCCACCCCCACTCTTAAAACATCAAAAACCATGTTTTTTGGATAATTCCAACCAAAATAACCTAAAAAATTCCCTCCAATCATCTTATAATCCTTAGTTTGGATATAAATCCAACTATGGAAGGCTTTTAGTGCAATACTAAGGAGGATACCTGAAGAAGAGGTAACATTTATCAATGTGTGTTTTTGTTTTATTTATTTATCAATACCCTAAATTATTTTTAGGTCATGATTATACCATAAACTTTGTATCTAAAATATACTAATATTTGTTATATTATGGGAAATACTAAAAACCACACACACTTTGATAAAATGTGTTATGAAGTCATCATTCGTGTGTACGGTAGACCACCACCTCATGAACCAATGTTATTTGTTTTTTTCCATTTGCACCTATAAAGGCTGGGGTTAATGATAGAAATAATATATATATTATAATTATCATATTTATGATGTTATTTTGATTGTTTAATTTTTATATCTCACATAGCTTCATGTATTCCATTTTGTGGGAATATGATAATGTCGTTCACGTGTACGACGAACTAACACCACACAAAGAAATGTGACTTAATAATGATTTACATGGAATGTATAAAGGATTATTTTAATAAAAATATATTATATATATTACATTAAAGTTATTATATAAAAAAAATTATCATATAATTTTCTTTTTCTTTCTGATAGGAAAAAAGAGACAACATTTAAGCATACGTATGACCTACCGTCTCTATGAATGGTGTATTTAATTTATTATTTCTATATTTTATAGATTATTATAAATATATATATATATATATACAGATTATATATTTTATTTATATCATTTTTTCATTCTAATTATTATGAAATCATGATTATGGTAAGAGAGAAAAATTTAACTAATCAAAACATTTATGAAAAACAAAGCGGTTATTACCTAAATATTAACATTAACAAAGAATCTTAATAAATGGGTAAATAAACGGAATAATTAAATCACATATGGTATTATAAGTATTAATATTATTATTTAATATATTCATGAAAAACATATCATTTTATATAGGAGGATTGAATGTGTATGATGAAAGTTAAGAATTACGTCAAGGGGATTTCTAGTCTCACTTTTATTTCTGAGATACTTTTGTAATATTCCACACTTGTATCCATTTTTTTATGTATATACTACCTTATGAAACTATATATCATTAATATACCTCAATTATTATTAATTAATTATTTAATTTATTATATTATTTCATTGTATTATGATTCAAATGATATTCAGGTAGTAATTGATTTCCATCTCACTTTTTACTTTCACGAGACACACACCATATTCACCACATATTTCATTTATCTGTTGTATTTAATTACCATTAATATATATTATTATTCTTATAATGAATTTTTTTGTCTTACATATCCATTTTATGACCTCTCTTTCATGGGGATTACAGTTCACATGTTAACAAAACGACAAGGTAAATTTGTCTCAATTTTCCTTCTTTGAGAGGTACTTTATATTATGAATAGTTATACCTTTATGAGGTTTATATAAAAACCCTTTGACATGTAATATCAATAATTTACTTATACACATTATATCTTATGTTTCGTTGTATGTTATTCCATCATCAGTCTTATGAATCAATGTTACCAACATGGAAAATATTTTACGTTACAATATCATCGTCTATGAGGATTATTTATGATTAAGTTTCCATAGTTGAAATATTATGTTTTAAATATAAATAATTCACATTAATTTTCTTATCCTTTTTATAATTTTTATATATTCTTGTTATGGTAAAATTTTTAATCTCTTTTTTACCTATTATAAATGATAATTGTTTTTATGAAAATTTGACTATATTTATCAATTAAGGTAGAAATATGTTTTTTTAGGACCCATATTTTATAAAAATGTTTTCAAAAATCTTTTATGATGATATTATTATATTTAAAATAAATTTTTCCTCTTTTTTTATTTTTTGTTAATTTTTTTGAGATGAATCTTCTTGTCATATTCCAGAAAAATGCCTATTTTTCTTTTACTACAAATCTTGAAGGAACCTTCATATTAAAATGTACAACATAAATGGGAATGTATGATGGAATAAAAAATAATTTCTTTAAAAATTACTTAATATGTATTAAATGTTTTTTTAAAATAAAGCTTTTCAAATTTATTTATGTTTGAAAAATATTTTTTTAAGATATAAGGTTATTTTCTTCAAAAAATATTTTAAATGGTATTTCAAAACTATTTTCCATCTAAGATGAAATCCATTGGTGTTACCTATTCCTTACTAGGGATATAATAAAATAATAAAATTCATATTATTTATTTTAATGGTTTATGTTTAGATAACATGATTTTTACAAAAACTGTTTCTCTTCCATGGGTTATACCATGATAAAACACATATGAAACCTAGTTCTTTTTCAGTGTTATTCTATAATGAAATGATTATGAAACCTGTCTCTTTTCCATAGGCTATGATATGATGACATATTTATGATTCAAATTTCATTTCATGGGTTATGATATAATGAATGTTTATGATCTTCCGGCCCACATTTGTATTATTTCATTATGGGATGGGTAAAACCTATATGTTCTTCAAATGTATTGGGTATTGATTTATAACTCTTGAGATAGAAAGGAAAAGAACATGGAGTGAACTCAATTCTGTAATATTATCATAAAATGGGAATTAAAAAAGGTTTAGTAATACATGGTTGGATTGTGGAGTGAACTGGGGTTAGTAATGATCCTTTTTAACTTAATGGTTTTGTACGTGGTCCTTGAAAAATATTGAAAGGATTTTCTATGGTTATGTGTATGCCACAATCTACATGTCTTATGATATCATGGATCATGATATTTGAGTATATTAGGACTCGGGTCTTATTAAATTCCAATATTTATGCCATAAATCATGATTATGATCTTTTATATATAGGGTATGGTTTTTTAATTTTAGGATCTTATTCCAAAAAAACTATGTTCATGATATGGTTATGTATCTCAATTTGTGACGATTAGTAAGAATCTACCCCCACCCTTTACTAGGTTTACTTTCCCTATGTTATCATGATTTGTATTATTTAGGACATATCTAAGAAGGTTTCTAGTTATAATGAATGCATAGAGAGATGACATAGCAGACTTATAGACTAGTGTTTCTGTTTCCATGTTTCCAATGGAAGTAAACTATTATTGTTCTCAGGTGTGTATTTGTTTAATGTAATTAATATTATGAAAAATTATGTAATATCTATGCGTAAAAAATAATGTTCTCTATAGTTTTTATAAAAAAAATGGTTTAGTTAAACATTATAAACCAGGATGAGAAAACCATAGTGATATCCCCAAGTAAATGTCTAAGGATATGTCTAAGGACCAGTTAATGTATAAGAAAATGTCCTAGAATTTTGGTAAAGGATAGAGCGAGTTGTTTACTAGAAATACATCCATGTATAGATACTAAAACTATATTTTTACCTAGTATATATGTACCTAAGGGTAACTAAAACTAAAACACTATATTGAGATAGACTTGAGTGGGAACTTTTGTATGAAAATAGGCTTTTTTGACACCTAGTTTGACACTATTGAGGGGTAAAATTTGGAATTAAAAAACTATTTATAAAGCATAATGAATTATTTAAATATAATATGGATATCAATGACCTAGGATAAACCTAAGGTATCATTGATTAAATAAGGTTTCATAATTTAAACATCTTATAAGTGATTTTCATTATTATATAGTTCCCTATTATTATTATTGTTTTTGACTCTATGTTTTTTATTTTTAGTTAGTGGATGAAACCAAAAGGAACCATATTAATGCCAAGTACAATGAAAAAATAAATGATTATATTCCTGAGATTCAAAATTTTATGTGAAAATGAATGAAAAATATAATTTCTATTCTCAAAAAAAATTCCAAGACAATGAATTATACTATAATTTCAATTGATCAAAGGAGGGTACAATATTTTTTCGGATCCCTCATGATGAAACACCAACCTTATTTCAGTCAGTCTACGAATCTATTAGTTTATGAAAAATAGATTAGTACCACTAAAAAAATATTTTTTGTTCTCTAGTGTTCGAAACATGAAAATTTTAATTTGGGTATCAATTGTTTGGAAGAAGAAGCATATCAATGATGGACTCTTATCAAGAATAATAGGTGATGAGACAAAATTGAATCCATGGATTGGGATGAGTTCAAGAACCAATTTTTCATAAGTACATTACTCATATTCTTCATATTATGATAGATAAGGAGTTACTTGAGATATGAAAAAATGTTGATAAATCTATTGGTACATATGATGAGAATTTGACAAGACTTGAGAGGTAAATTTTTGGTATTATCCACATACCTATAAGTAAGGTTGATCGATTATTTAGTGGCTTTAAACCATGTCTCAAAAGGGTGTTAGTTATACGAGACTTCAGTATCTATGAAGTGATTTTTTTTCTATGAAATCAAGGTCTAAATAGAGGTTTCAGTTACATATTAGTCTCATGGTTTTGAATATAAATGGAAGATAATGTTCCAAGAAAAACATACGAACTATGGAGTGAAAAAGATAATATTTCCACTATGATCTATGTGTGGGAAGAAGCATGGAGAAAATTTTATTTGGGGAAAAATAAAACGTTTTATGTGTGTATTGGAAGGTCTTCATGAAATTAATTTCCAAAGTTATGAGAAAAAGTTTTCTAATAATTTGAATAGAGAGAAATTTGCACATAATACACTTCCCACACTTCAGTGATTCATGTTTAAGGATAATGAGAGTTATTATAACAATTTCCAAAATAGTAAGGTTGATGATGATGATCGATGTTAATAATTTAACATCTCAGATATTTTATGTAAATAAATACATAATGTTATGAAATTTTTTTATAATATAATGTAATTTCATTTAATAAAAATGAAATTTGTTTACTTTAATTTCTATTAATTTTCATGTTTACATTAATTATTTTTCAACATGTCACTATTTAAATACATAATGACTTATGGAGATAATATAAACTAATTATACTTTTATGAAATATATTTTTCATGAAATAAATTTTTCTAATAAATTATTTTAATAAATAAATAAAAAATATATAATGGTAACATTAAAAATATATATTTTATTATAATGTCTTGAATGAACATGTTATTTATAAATATAGAGAAGAAAAATAATTTTATATTTACTTTCTTTGTGATATTAAATAATGATTATTACGGTTTTTAAAATATTTAATTCTTTGATTTATAAAATTTATTTTGATTTGATATGAAAATATGTTTTATTTAATATTAATGAAACTAAATTAGATAAATGATAAGAATTTTTTTAAATTTTTAAATAAAATCTAAAATAAATGATCAAAATATTATAGGAATTCTAAATAATGTTTTTATATTATTCAAATTTATAAAAAAATTAATTTTATTACAAATGGAAATTATTAAAAGTATATTTATAAAATTAGAATTATGAATTATGATATATAAATAAAACTAATTATGAATAAATATATATCTATATATAAAGATGATAAATGATAATATATATATATATGAAACAAAAAATGAGAAAAGAACTCGGAAAAGGGTGTTTCGTACGAGTCCAGCGTGAGGGTAGGGTTTCAGATCGAACTCTACAGGTCGTTCCACCATGGGGAGTACAACATATCTTTGTTGAGCGTTGTTCTTATTCAGGGGTTGAGATCGATAGAGATCTGAGCATTTCCTTGGTGTCATTGATGACAAATGATAAGTCACGAGCTCGATTTGGGTGTTTCAGAGTGCATGTTGATGCTGGAGCGTTTCCCGACCACTAGAGAGATTCGGTAAGTTCTTTTTGGAGTGCATTAATGGTTTTGTGAGATATCTAATGGAAAACACCCTTCTGATTTTGAGCTCTTTTCTTTTTTCAGTATCTGGAGGTTATTGTTTTTTTTGTCTATTTGACTATTATGTCTGAATCTGAATGTGATCACATTAATAGTGACTTATTTTATCAATTTCTCTCACATGTTTATTATTTGTGTAGATAATTACTTCACTTAATTTTATCATTAGTTGGATTTATCTTCAAATTTTATTGTTTAGAATACAGATTTTCAATAATTCAGTTTTGTTATGTATGGATATGGATCGATGCGTGGAAGACAAGCATCTATTTCTGTAATCAATGCATGTTATTGCATTTGTATTTTTGTTGATGATCCTTCAATATATCTCAATTTGAAACAGTTTCCTTGTTTTTTTGTTATCTAATAGTTTTGATTTTAGATTGAAATCTTTTTGTGTGGTCGTGTATTGAAACTTCACAACAAAGCTACTAATCCAACCAAATTATCCAATATAATATGTATCAATTAATTTTTCAAACAATCAATAGAATATCTTCTTATGTCCAGTTACAACAATATATGAATATAATATATCATGATTTCTCAATAATAATTTCAATAAAACCAATTTTTGGGGACATTTCATTGATTACATTTAATAGTGTTTTTGTCTATATTGTTCATTTGATATTATAAATAGAGAGGGTATTCAAAACCCAATTTAAGGCAACGTGTGCTTGCCGCATATAAGGGGAATGGTTCTTCAATTAAAAAACCAGTAAGGGATTTATTATATCTATTTTTTGAAGTAAATTTTCAACCCAAATTATATTTTCACAAAAAATTATATATTTCATATCTGATTTATTTACATTCAAAGTTTATTTTAATGGGGGTTTTCACTATATTTCATCTAAGGTATTTAAAAATTATTTAACTTTGAGTAATGAATTTTAATTTTTATCATGTAAAATTATTTGTTTCTTTCAATTACTTATATCCTTAATGATTATTAATTTCATAGTTGATCTTGATGGAGTTTGACACCATTGGTCATCATGTTCTTCAAAATTTATTTATTTTTGTGAAAATGAACCAATTATTATTATTTTTAGACACTTATAAGTATTTATTTTTCAAAGCTAATTTTGTAGTATAGTATGTTTAATCATTTGAAAACATATGATTTTTATATTTGTTGTTTTGGGTATAAATTTATTATTTATTTTCAATCTTATTTAATAAGGGACATTTTATATATTTACATGTAAAGGATATTTTTTAAAATATTTTAAGATTTATAATCCTCATATTTATAAGAGATTTTATTTACATATATTAATATAATAAACAAAATATTTTCATTTGAATTATAATAATTTATTTTTATAAATTATTTATTCAAAAATATATAGGAGATAATTATTCATGGAATTATATCAATTTAATTTACTGATTTCCATGCATGTAATACTCATAACATGATTATGGCCATATATCGATGATTGTTCAAGAAACATCATACATGCATATTCATATATTTTATATGAACACACACATGATCATTGAATAAACATTTCAAAAAAATTGATTTTTAAAGGAATAGGATGAAATGTTTATAGACATGTTATAATTTTACGTTCTCCCATACATGTTTATATTTATAATTTTACTCATGAATGAAATATTGATTTTAAAATATATCATTTATTATCTTATATACATGATAATGATTATTTATTTAATAAAATATGATTTGGAATCATATGAATGGTTTAAGTAATTAAATCATGCAAATAAGTTATCAATATTTTTATTGATCTTTAACTAAACAATGATAATTTTTTTTTAAAAAAATTACTTCTTTGACATTTTGTGGGTGAAAAAAATAATTATCTTTATAAGAGTTGATTTAACTACAATGTGATTAAGCAATGTCATGAGATCTGATCATTCAAAGTTGACTATGAAATTTTCAGAAAATATTTGTATTTATTTGTTCCAAACATGATTATAAATATATTTTCATATCAAAAAAACCAGTGGATAATATATATATATATGTAAGGTAAGCTAGGATAAAATTGTTTTATAGAAAAATTGGTACTCGAAATTTGTAAATATGATAGGGAATTGGATAGTTAATCCATCCCTTAAGTGGGTAGGCCCAAGAGAGCCTTTAATGTTTTGAGTGGCCTCAATTGTTTTGTTTTTAAGAGCTTGCTTAATATTTTCAATCGAATAACTCGATTAAATGAAATGTGTTTTTGATGTATGATTATTTTTCAAATAATTTGTTTAAAAATGTATTTCTAATTGAGTATTTTAAATGTATTATAAAAATGATATTTTTAAAAGGAATTTATCAACGGTTTTCAAAACCCCTTATTGGGAAATTGAATTATCACCCCTTTGTTTTAAAATGATATTTCATAGGTATCTTAGGAGATTATTGTAGATGTTATCACTTTTGGAGATAGTGCACACAGAAGCAGAGTGAGAAATTGATTTTGTTTTGGTTCAACTCTGAGTAAATGGGAAATGTACTCTAATTTCTCCAGAACATAGACAAGTAAAAGGTCCTCATTTTGTATTAAGTGTTGTGTAATTGTTCAGCGTCTTTTAAAAAAAATTACACAAAATTTCTCAAGAACTGAGTCTTGAAGAGTGGTCTTGGGAGGTTATAATTACTATCAGTGGAATAGTCTAGACAACTGTGGAGATTAGAAGTTGAATTTTGAAGAAAAAAACAAATCTACGCTTTTGAATTTTCGTTAGTTAGTTAAGTCCCCTTAGTGTTTCCTAATTCTGAAGATGGAAGTTCAGAATTCTCGTAAGTCTAACAAAAGAATTGAGAGGGTTCAATGCATTTAGGGGGGGGGGGAATGTAACATCCCATATATTTTATGTAATTAAATAAATAATTTTATGAAATAATTTTATGAAAATATGTAATTTCATTTAATCAAAATGAATTTTTTTACATTAATTTGTATTAATTTCCTTGCTAACTGAAATTATTTTTTTACATGTGACTATTTAAAAACATAATGACATAGGAAGATAATATAATCTGATTATTGTTTTATAGAAACTCAGTTCTTATGAAATAGCTTTTTATAATATATTATTTTATTAAATAAATAAACAATACATAAAGGTAACATTAAAAACAATATTTTATTATAATGTTTTGAATAAACATGTTATTTATAAATATTGATAAGAGAAATAATATTATATTTACTTTCTATGTGATATTATATAATTATTATTAAGTTTCTTAAAAAGATTTAATTCATTGAATTTGAGTATTATTTTAATTTATAAAATTTATTTTCATTTATACGGAAATATGTTTTTTGTAATATTTATGAAACTAAATTAAATAAATGATAATAATTATTAAACCATTATAAATAAAATCTAAAAAAATGATCAAAATATTATAGGAATTCTAATTAATTATTTTATATTATTTAAATTTCTAAAAAAATTAATATTATAACATATATAAATTATTAAAAATATTTTTATAAAATTAGAATTATGAATTATGATATAAAAAATAAAAATATTTATGTATAAATAAATATATATATATATATATAAATAACGATGATAAAGAATATATATATATATATATATATATATGAAAGAGAAAAAAATAAATGAATCGGGAATATGGGGATTCGTCCTAGTCCAGAGCGGGGGTAGGGTTTCAGATTGAAATCCGCTGGTCGAGCCACTATGGGGAGTCCAACTGATCTATGTCAAGTGCTTTTCTTCTTCGGGGGTTGAGGTAGAAGTAGATCCAAGCATTTCCTTGGTGTCGTTGATGACAGAAAATGAGTCGCGAGCTTGAGTTGAGTGTTTCAGAGTGCATGTTGATGCCAGAGAGTTTCCTGACTGTTGGATAGCTTTAGTAAGTTTCGTTTTGACCGTGTTAAGGGGTTTTTTAGAGATCTAAAGGAAAACACCATTATGATATTTAGATTTTTTTTCTTTTTTTGGTTACAAGAGGTTTTTGTTTTTTATGTTTATCTGACTATTATGTCCAAATCTGCATGTGATCTCATTTAAAGTGACTTATTCTATGGATTTTATCCACTTGTTTCCTATTAGTGTATACAATTACATTAATTAATTTTATCATCGGTTGGATTTATCTTCAAATGTTAGGTTTTAGTATATAGATTTTCAATAATCTAGTTTTTTTATGTATGGTTGTGGATCAATGTGTGGCAGAAAAGCCTCTTTTTCTATAATCAATGTATAAAATTGCCTCTATATTTTTTTCACTGATCCTTCAATCTCTCTCAATTTGACATAGTTTCTTTGTTTTTTATTTTCTAGTAGTTTTTATTTTAGATTCAAATATTATTGTGTGCTCGTTTATTGAAACTTCACTACGAAGCTACTAATCTAACGAAATTATCAAATATAATATGTATAAATCTATTGTTCAAACAATCAATACAATATCTTCTTCTGTCAAATTTCATCAATATATGAATATAATATATCATGATTGATCATAAATTATTTTAATAAAACCAATTTGTCGGGACATTTAATTGATTACATTTAATAATGTTTTTGTCTATATTTTTCATTTGATATTATAAATAGAGAGTGAATTGAAAATCCATTTTAAGGCATTGCATGCTTGCCGCACATTGGGGGAATGGTTCTTCAATAAAAAACTAATAAGGTATTTATTATATATGTTCTATAATGTTATTTTTCTACCAAAATTATATTTTCGCAACAGATCATTTATTTCATATCTGATTTCATTACATTCAAAGTTGATTTCAATGGGGGGTTTTCACCATTTTTCATCCGAGGTCTTCAAAAATAATTTAATTTTGAGTAAGGTATTTTAATTTTTATCATATAAAATTATTTTTTTCTTTCAATTACATATTTACAAAATGATATCTAATTTTATAGTTGATCTTGATGGAGTTTTACTCCATTGGTCATCAGGTTCTTCCAAATTTATTTATTTTTGTGCAAAGTAATCAATTATTATACTTTTTAAACACTTACGAGTCTTCATTTTTTGAAGCTAATTTTTTAGTGTAGTTTTTTTAATCATTTGAAAACATATGATTTTTATATTTATTATTTGGGTATATATTTATTATTTATTTTTTATCTTACGTAATAAGGACCATTTTATATATTTTCATATAAAATATATATTTTTTAAATATTTTAAGATTCTCAATCCTAAAATTTATAAGATCTATTATTTACATATATTAAAAGAATAAACAAAATATGTTCATTTGAATTATTATAATTTATTTTTATACATTATTTATTCAAAAATATATAGCAAATAGTTATTCATTGAATTATATCAATTTAATTTACTGATATCCACACATGTAATACTCATATCACTATTATTTCAATATATCGATGATTCTTCATGAAACATCATACATGAAGATGCATATATTTTATATACACACACACATGAAAATTGTATAAACATTACAAAAAATGTGTTTTTAAAGGAATGGGATGAAATTTTTATAGGGATGTTATAATTTTATGTTTTCTTGTCCATGTTTATATTTATAATTTTAAGCATGAATGAATTTTTGATTTTAAAATATATAATTTATAATCTTATGTTCATGGTAATGATTATTTATATACTAAAATATGATTTGGAATCATATGAATGGTTTAAGTCATTAAATCATGCAAATAACACAAATATATTTTTGTTGATATTTAACTTAACAATGATATTTATTTTTTTTCAAAAAAATACTACTTTGATAGTTTTTTTGCGTAACCCATAATTATCTATGTGGTAGTTGATTTATCTTCCATGTGATTACGAAAAGTCATGAGATCTAATCATACAAAGTTGAATATGAAATTTTTGGTAAATATTAGTATTTATTTGTTCCAAACATGACTATAAATATATTTTCAAAACCAAAACACCAGTGAAAATATATATATATATATATAAGGCAAGCAAAGACAATAATGTTTTATAAAAAAACCTATACTTGAACTCTATAAATACGATAGGGATTTGGAGAGTGAATCCATCCCTCAAGTGGTTTGGCCCAAGATAGACTTCAATGTTTTGAGTGGCCTCAATTTTTTTTCTAAGAACTTGCTTAATATTTTCAATTAAATCACTGGATTAATTAAAAAGTTTCTTCTAAGTATGATTATTTTTCAGATAATTATTTCAAAAATTTATTTCTTATTGAAGATTTCAAACGTATTATCAAAATTATATTTTTAAAAGGAATTTATCAAAAGTTTTCAAAACCCCTTACCGGGAAATTGAACTCTCACCCCTTTGTTTTAAAATTATTTTTCACAAGTATCTAAGGATATTATCGTAGATTTCATTGCTTTTGGAGATAGTGCGTGAGGAAGCGTAGTGTCAAGTTGATTTTGTTTTCTTATAACTCTAATAAAATGGGAAATGTACTCTAATTTATCTAGAACCTAGACAGGTAAAAGGTCCTCATTTTGTATAAAGTGTTTTGCAATTATTCACCTTATTTTTAAAAAAAATTACAAAGAATTTTTTAATCACCGAGTCTAGAAGAGCGGGCTTGGGGCATTATAAATAACCACCTAAGCCAATGTACAAGAGAAAATATTATGTGATCACTTTTTCTGATGAGGGGTTTAATAATAAGGTGGTGAAAGGTACACATACCATCCACTCTATAATTTTTAATGTCTTATTTTACTATAGATCTACCATATTTATTCATTTCTAAAGAATTTTATAATGATATTAGGATAAAAACCAAATTATTAGATGTATGACTAGTAGTAAAAACCCTTATTGATATAATGATATAATTTCAATTATATGATTTCTCTATGGTTGAAATTGGTGGGAATCTACTTCAAAAAAATCCTATCATTATTTATCTAGTCGATTTCTATTTTATCCTATGCATGGATTGATATTATCTACATAAAAATCACATCAATTTCTAATAATGGGAAGTCAAAATTGATATTACAAACCAACCTATGATCCTCTTTCAATGTGAATATTTGTACGAAATTTTAATGGAGATGAAATCTATGGTATGGGTCTTAGTTCCCATTTTAATGGGGTGAATATCTCAAATGGTTGGGGGAAACCCAACATCAATCATATGAATATTGTTTGGGAATTTTTGGATGAGTTTATAGAATATTTTCCCATCCTTAAACCAAATTGTGAAGTTGGTTTCTCAATAGAACTCATACCTGGGGGCAAAAATATTTCAAAGCCTCCCTATTGAATGGTCTCGATTAATTTACATGAATTGAAGAAAAAACTCCATGAAAAACAACATAAGGGATTTATTCAGCTATATATGTCACCTCAGGGTGCACCTATTCTATTTTTGAAAAATAAAGATGGATCAATGAGACATTACATTATTTATCAGGAGGTGAACATGATCAACATTAATAACAAGTATCATCTTCTCCATATTGATGAATTTTTTAATCAACAACATCAATCTCAATGCGTTTCTAGGATTGAAATTTTTTATAGGTATCACTAATTGAGGGTAAATAGGTTGTATATAACCAAGATGGAATTCCCTAGAAGGTATAAGCCTATTAATATACAGTGATGACTTTAGGTCTTACTAATTCCCTTGATATCTTCATAGATTTAATGAATATAGTGTTTAGATATTAACTTGATCAACTTGAGGATGTATATATAGATGATATTATCATCTATTCAAATAGAAAAGAAGATCATGAAAACAACTTAAGGGTTGTACTAAATATCGTAAAAAAAGAGAAAATATATGAATATTTTAAAATGTGTGAATTTTGGATGCAAAAGGTTTAATTTTTGGGTGGCATAATCTCATGATAAGGTATATCAGTATATCCATCAAAGACAGAGGATATTGAATGTTGGCCCAATCCAACCATGGTGACTTAGATCTGTAGTTTTTTGGGTATAGTTGGATATTATTAGTGGTTTTTGGATAATTTCTCATGAATATATAATCCTCTAAGCAAGGTAACAGAGAATGGATCCATGTTAATCTGGACATATGAATGAGAGTAAAATTTCATGGAACTCATGAGAAGGTTAGTCAACACACCAATTACTACATTACCTAATAGTAGAGAAGGGGTTTTAATCTTTAGTTTTACATCTAAGAAGGTATTCAGATGTGTTATTATGAATAATGACATGCTTATAGCTTAGGCCCCAAAAAAACTATATATTCCTGAGAAAAATTACCCAGATCGAAATTTGGAGGTAGATGGGGTGATTTTTTCTATAAATATATAACGATATTACATTTATATAGAAATGAGTGATTTATATACCAATCATAAAATAATAAATTATATATTCACATAGATGGAGGTGAACAATTGATAAAGAAAATTGTTAGATATGATTACGGATTATGACCTCTCAATACATTACCACCATGGCAAATCAAAATTGGTGGAAGCTGAATTGTGTCAAAAATATCATGGTAGTTTATCCATAAGAAGGATAAAAAAAGATTCATAATTTATGAATGTTCTAAATATGGATATAGAAATCCTAATGAAAGGGTAAAATTATTATCAATATTAAATAAATGTTTAACCATCAATAAACATTAATATTAATGATGTGTAGATGAAATATGAAGTGCTACAAAATAAGGTTAAAAATGTTACTATGATTGACCTTGATTATGATGGAATGATAAGGTTTAGGAAGCATGTATGAATTCCATCCATACCAGACATGAAGAAGGATTTTTTTTTCAAGTAACTTTATAGTTCATCATTCTCTATTCATCCTGGAATTATGAAGATGTATACAGATTTGAAATAATACGTATGGTGGGATGAAAGGAAGAGAGATATCATAGAGTTTGTACCATGGTGTTTGATATTCCAAAATGATAAGGATAAAACAAAGAATTATAAGGGTAATTTTCGACAATTTCCACTACCAGAATGGAGATAGGAGAACATCACTATGTATTTTGTCAATTGGACTCCCCAGAACCTATGAATTTCAGAATGGTATATGGTTTCTGGTTGATCTTCTTATGAAATCTTCACACTTCATCAATACCATAGAATAATTATCTTAGGATTAGATTTCTATGATATACATTGAATAGATGGTAAGGTTGAATGAAGTACCACATTCCATTATATCTTATCGGGATATGAGTTTTACAAAAAAGTTATGGAAATGTATTCAATATGATCTTGATATAGAGTTGATTTTAATGACTACATGTCATCCTCAGGGAGATGTTCAATATGAAATAATAATTAAAACCTTACGAGATATGTTTGAGATCTCGTAATTTTGATTTAAAAGGTATTTTAGATATGTACCGTCCTCCACTTTAGTTTTCATAGAAAAATACCTCCCACATATAAATTCATATTGTTTTGCATGAAGCCCATTATGTAAAGAAATGTTGAGATCTAACATGATTGAATTAATTTAGGGAAATAAATATATTAGTACATGAGGCAGTTGAAGAAATTATAGATAAGGTTAGATTAATTTAGAAATATATCAAGGATTATTTAAATAATCAGAAAAGATATGCTGATAATAGTTGAAATGATCTAGATTTTAAAGTTGCTGATATGGTGTGTCTAGGAATATTTCTATGGAATAAGGTTATGAAATTCAAGAAGAAAGTGAAACTAAGACCTAGGTATATTGGACCATTTGAAATTCTTGATCGTATCAGGGAGGTATTAAATCTTGTGACACTTCCACAAATCCTCTCTCAAGTACACGAGGTGTTTTATGTATATCTCTCAAAGAATTATATACCTAAAATTTAACATGTACTAAACTCATAGGTCAAACCACTAGAATAAGATATTTTTTGTGAGGAATAACTTGAGGAGATTCTTGATCATACAAAGAAAGTTATGTGAAACAAGACCACTCTCCTACTCTAAGTATTATGGTGAAACTACCAATTCATCGATGCTATGTGGGAAGTTTAGGATATTATGAGATATGAGTTTCCTCTTTTTTTATTAGAGTGATGAATTTCATGGGATAAATATATTTTTATGGGTTTTTAATTTAACACCTAGAGGTTGATGGTTTTTTTTCAAATAAACTAAACATTTTAATGGGTTTCAGTGAATGATATACCAAATTAATCTTACATTACATGAAACACTAGATTATCTTGTGTTATAAGAAACAATGGGTTTTAACAAAACTAAGTTATTTTAAAAATATAGTTATTTTAAAGTGACAGTTATAACATAGAATTTAAATTTATAAAAATTAATAGTGATAAATAATTTTTAAATCTTAATTATAATATTTTTATATAATGGAATCATATTGATAATGAAATATATAGTTTTTAGTAAAACCTAATATGTTTGAAAATACTACTTTCTCTTTAAGATGTTATTTATTTATTTTGTGAACAATAATAAAATTAAATTTTGGCACTTTTAGAAATTTAATTTTATGAAATAAGAGATATTTTGACTTTATAATGTTAAAAATTATTTCATTATGATTTTTTTAGATTTTTTTGGATTGTTTTTTGATGAACATTGAAAAAAAATAAATTTCAATTGATAAATTCCTTTTCTTTTAATTTATATACAATGTTAAATAATGTTATAGATTTATTTAAACTATAAATAGTTCAATTATACATCTACTAATCTATTTATGACCATTTTATCAATTTAATATTGTAATATAATGTAATTTTTTTAAACTTTTGATCAATTTCACTTTAAAGACCCACTTTCTCATCAGGTCTGCGAGATTAATTTTATTTAAATTTTCCCACTTATGTTTAAATAATTTAGAAAAGTAGATTCAATATTTGGAATAAAAATAATTATTAATTTATAATATGGATTAAATAATTTTTGACTAAAATGATAATTAAACCAATTAAAATTAATTACAGTGATTAACTTAAAAACAAGATTATGTTGTGGTTAAACATAGAATATAATGTGTAAAAGTGATATAAAACTTATTCAAATCCGATTATATTTCAATATATAGACCTAGAACCTTCTATAATCAATATTGAAACATTATTAAATCCACTCTTCATGGAGAAACATGGGCAGAATTATCTGTTTTCAAAAAAAATTAAAAGAGTGCCAGTCACCTCCCTTATAAAAAGACACCCCCTCTAACCCTCTACTCATAACATGAAAACAATGTTGTTTAAAAAATAAGTCCAAATTATCAACTATAATTCTAAACCATCATCCTAGAATCCTTATTTCTTATTTAAATAAAACAAATGAAATATTTTAGTACTATCATAAAGTGGATACCTACAAAAGAGGTAACATTCATCAATGATTTTTTTTTGTTAATTTATTACTAAAACACCTTTAATTATTTTTAGATAATTATTATTTAATAACAAAAATATATTATATATAATAATATTTTTTATGTTATGTTTACTACCTATAATTACACACACTTCCATCAAATGGGTTTCAAAATCATTGTTTGGGTGTACGACCGGCTACCGCCTTGCGAAAAGATGTATTTCATTTTTCCATTACCAGTTCTCGAGGTTGGTATTAATAATATACATAATATTTATATATTAAAGTTATTATTATTATTATGATTTTATGATTCTTTAATTTCTATATACCACATACCTTCGTGATTTCAATTTTTTGGGAATAAGATAACATCGTTCTTGTGTAATGTGGACTACAACCTCGTGAACTTATGCGATCATTAAAAATTTACATGGAATATTTTAAGGATTGGTTTAAGAAAAATATTAGATAAATATTACATAAAAATGACTCTATAATGAAAATATATCATATAATTATCTTTCCTTTATTCTGACAAGAAAATTGAAACAATATTGATGTGTACATTTGTCCAACCATTTCCATGAACAGTGTGGTTCATTTTTTTATTTCTATCTTCGATGTATTATTTTAAATACATATATAGAAAAAATATATATTATATTTATATCATTTTTATCATTATTGAGATTATTAAATCATTATTAATTTAATATAACCAAAAAATACAATGAATTGAAACATTTACAAAAAACTTTCTTATTACCCGAAACATAACAATAGCATGAAATAGTCAATAAGAAAGTAATAAAATGGAAAAAGTAAATAAAATATGGTATAATATACATTAATATGTATCTATAATTGATTCAAAATAAATAAAATTTATTTATTTTTTGGAATGAGTATGTTGGAATTCAAGACTTATGGTAAGGGGATTTATTGTCTCTATTTTAGTTCTTAGAGACTAAATCCTTATTCACCATTTATTTACTTTGTGTCATGTATACACTAAATTAAGAAATGATATATCATCAATATACAAACTTTCATGAAAATTTAATTTTTTATTGATGATTTTCTTTCAATGGGATTAAGGTTCAAAAGTTAACCAAACAGTAAGTGATTTTTGTCTCACTTTTTACTTATGTGAGACACATGTCATATTCAACACCTATTTCATTTATGTGGTTTATATAATAAATATGAATGTATATTATTATGATTATAAAATAACTAATTGTGGTTACATATAAAATTTATTATCCATCTTACATGGTGTTTACCGTTTATTATTTAATAAATCTGTAAGGGAATTTATTCTCAATTTTTCTTCATTGAATTGTATGTTATGTTATGAACTTATATACCTTTAAGATGTGAATATAAAGACCCTATGACATGTATTATCATGAATATATTTATCTTTATGACATTTTATCTTTCATTATATGTTATTACTTTATTGTTATTATGAATAGGTGTTACCAATATAGTAAAGTTTTTATGTTACAATCTCATATTTTATCGGGATTGTTTATGATTAATTCACTAAAGTTGAAATATAATGATATACCTAGAAATTATTATATTTAATTTTCATCCACTCTATTTTTCTTGATATTATCATGTAATGGAACTATCTTTCACTATGTTGTAGTAAATATAGTTAATAAAATGATTTTAATAAAATCCGACTTTATTTCTCCCTTCGGTCAGAAATTTAATTTATTTCAAAACCATTTTTTATGAAACAAATTAATCATTTTTTATTAAAATAATAATATTTTTAAAATAAATATTTACCCATGTTTTAATTTTTTTTATGAATGTTTTGTAAGGAATCTTCATGTATTTTTCCAAAACAATGTCTATTTGGATTTTACTGTAAATGTAGAAGGAAACATCATTTTAATTTGAATGAAATGAAAATAATTTTTCAACCTAATGACCAATAATTTATTTGAATATTAATTTATACTTAATAAAGTTTGGTTCAAAATTAAGAGGTTTTCAAAATTTTTTATTTTTAAATAATGGTTTTTCTAAGAGGAAATGATATTTTCCTCAAGGAAAATTTTAAATAATCTTTAAATATTATTTTCTATCTACGTTGATATCCATTGGTGGTACTTATTCCTTACTGAGGATATGATCCAAGAATACTATTCATATTATTTCCAAAAATGGTTTATGTTTTTAAGGAATGATGTTTATAAAACACAGTTATCTTCCATTAGACATACCATTATAAAAATATTAGGAAACCCACTTATTTTCATAGATTATGTAATTATAAAATGATTATGAAACCCATATATTTAACATGGGTTATGATATGAGGAAATATTTATGATACCCATTTAATTTCATGGGTTATGATATGATAAATTTTTAAGATCTTGTGGCACACATATATATGATTTCATTATGTTACGGGTGGAATATATATCTCTTTCAAAGGAATTAGGTAAAGATTTATATATCATGAGATAGACAAGAATGGAATGAGGAGAGAACATGGTTTAGTATAACGTGAATGTAACGATAAGAGAAACCAGTCTGATAATACTGTGATAGAATAGGGAGTCAACCTTATTCAGTAATGAAATTTTTCTCATATGATGGTCTTGAAAATGATCCTTGTCTATGTGAAATGAATTTTAATGGTTATTTTAATGTAAAAAATTCCATGTCTTATACTATTGTGGCCCATTTCTTTCAACTTTTTATGACTCATGTCTTATGAAGTTCCAATATTTTTTTCTATGAATCATGATTTTGATCATCGATATGAAGAGTATGGTTTTAAAATGTTTTTATCATGATATAATACTATTATTTTCATGTCATTATTACACATATTCCTTATATACCCTTACTGATCATCTAAGATCACCCTTTCTTGTGATTCCTTTTCTCAGGGTTTGAATATATGTATTATATATGTTATGTCTAAGAAGGGTTTTTTTTAAGAAAATAGTGGTAGATGACATTGCTCACATATGGAAAAGTGTTTATGTTTCTAATTTTCAATTGGAATTAAAAAGTTATAGTTCTCAAGCATGTGTTTTTGTAATTTAATAAATATTCCACAAAAATGACGTAATATTTATATATGAAAATCCTGGGTCGCTATAAGTTACTTTCAAATAAATTATATATATCTTATACATTAAACCTGATATATTATATTAATCTCTATTTATTCATTGGTTTTTTATATATTAGTACCATTTTACTCTCTTAGGTACTTAAAATGATTAAGAAAATGTTCTTAAAGAAAATTTGACCTTATTTCATTTTTGGATGACATACTTTTTCTTCTATGTACATGCACTTCAAAAAAATAGTTTAGAATCTTTGATCTATAAATTATTATTTTTATAAATGTTATGTTCAATAGATTTTACATTATTTAAAATGGTTTAAAAATAATATTCATAAATTATAATATTCTGAAAGTTTTATTTTTTACATTATATAAAAATTTTAAATTAATATTTTTTTAATGTATACGCCATGAATATTTTTTCCCAATATCATGAATGTTCATTACATTGAATCTTAATTTACAATTTTTCTTAGTTATTTTAAATAGAAAATATTTACTTAATATTATGGGAATTTGTAATTAAATGGATAGTATTGAGAAAGAATATTTTCTTATTTTTTATAATAAATGTTTGAATGATATTTCAAAGATATTTTTCATCTATGTCAACATCCATTGTGGATTTTTATTCGTAATTGGGGATATGATCTTATCATACCATCCAAAATATTTCTCTGGATAGTTAATGATAATGATTACTATATGAATGCCATTTCCTTCCCATGAGTTAATTATGTTATAATTAAACCTTTTATTAATCCCATTTCTTTTCAAAGGGTAATGCGAAGTTGAAATGAGTATTTTATGTAAACAAATATTATATTCCATCAGATATTATTCAATGATATGGCTAATGTTTTATTATCATGGGGCACATATTTTTATTTTTTTCATTATTTGATGAGTAGGGCCATAATTACATATACCTTCAATGCATTGGGTAAAGATGGATAACTCATAAGATAACAATGTTATACATGAAACAGATTTCATGCCCAAAAATTATGTTTGGACCAGTTTTCGTGTCCAAAAGTTCATTATGGGATGTGTTTTCAAGTACAAAAGTTAATTTGATGACCTAGTTTCATGTCCATAAGTTATTTTGGGGACTTGGTTTCATTTACTCAAAAAATAAACAAGTAACCATGTTAAAATTTATATATGTTCCCAATGATATAAACTCATTTTTTTCTGTATTCCTACATTTATGATATGCACTCAGGGACCATGTTGTACTATTGATGATTCCATACTCTTATATATTTTATAACTTTTTATGTCCAAGCCTTTTGATATGATTCATTATTTATGTTTTATAAATTGATTGGGTGTGAATTTATTATGTTATGATCATATCCTCATTAAATTATATTTAATTATGATCATTGATTGATATTCCCTATGTTTACCTTTACCGATCATTTGAGATCACCCTTTTTTATGTTTCCATTATCTCTAGGATATGAAAAAAAAATATGTATATTTTTTATAAGGAAAGTTATATTATAGAATAACTTTATGGGGTATGTTTTAGACCCCTTATGAAATAATATGTTTATGTATTTAGTATCCAAAGATAAGAAACCTTTATGGTTCTAGGGAATTCATAATATTTTATTGTATTGAATAATTATCTAAAATTATTTTATATTCATTTATTTTTTTCATTGGTGACCTCATTTTTTAGAGGAGGGTTTAGTTATTTTTCTATATTATGACTAGAAATATTTTTTAAAAAACCTTTTAATAACTCTACAAGTAGGATAACATCCTAATGTTTTGGTATAATAAATATAGAGTGTTTTATATAAAATAAATTCCTCTCTAGATACTAGTATATTTATGTAGCTATGGAAGAGATTCATCTATGGGTAAAAACTATAAAATTGGTGGATGATGTAATAACTCAATTTTCACTGATGCATGAAGAGAGGGAAAAAGAATAAATACCTATATAGAAACTACTTATAAAAATAATTTAGTTAATTTATATCCTATTTATGACCCATTAAAATGTATTTGAATATATGATAATCATTTATGAGAATGGTTAAAATTAATGTGTCATTGGTGGATAAGAATGTGTGACAAATAAGTCTATCTCAATAATTATTTATATGAACATAAATTGTTCACTTTTGTTATTTTATTTTGATAAATAAATTATGTTTTTGGTTTTAGTTAATAGATGGAACCATAAATAATTTAATGATGAATGTATATTATATCTAGTGTAATGGACATAATAGTGATAAACCAAATGGAATAGGATATGAGATTAAATATAATGTGGCTCTGATCACTCATTTCTCTCAATATTTGGGAGGTAACATATGCCATTTTCATCTTATTAAAGCATTAAGAAGGGAGAAACCTGGCATAAGATCATGTATGTGACAAAAATAAACAAAATTTCAATGAGTCTTTTAATCAATTTTTTTCTGAACGATGGATAAATGTGATCAAAAATATATTTTCCATTCTATAGTTATTATACCATCAGAAATTTTTCATAGTGGTCTATAACATTGAAGGTAACCAGACCAATGGTGTAATCTTTCAAAGAATAAAAGGAATGAAGAATAAAGTAACTCCGTATAATGATAGGAGTTTAATAGGGTATTTCATAATAATTAAATTTCATGAAAACATCATACTGAAATGAAGATGGAATTTCTTTTGTTAAAGAAGATGGATGATTAATCCATCGATTCCTATGAAAAAAATTTACAAGGCTTGCGAGTTATTCTTAAGGTTTTATCATTAAAATAGATAGAAATATTAATGGATAATTTTGTGTTTTAAAACACAATATTTGAATGTAATTACTCATAAGGGACTTTGTAATATATGAAGAGATTATTCAATGTGACCTCAAAGTGGAAATGGAAGATGTAAATCCTCATTTTAATGGTTCTGGGGATAAGAAAAGAAAGATATAGTTTCATAGAAGATCTAATGATATGTCACGTGGTGGGGAGATTATGTTTCGATATATTATATGGAAATAATATGGGAATTGTCATTTATATAATTTCCTGAAAGGAATGAGATGATGTTTCAAGTATAAGAGGTATAACTATCAAGAAAAATAATATCAATGTTAAGTGAAGAGGATAGTAAATTAAATTAATAGATAAAAAAGATCAACCTAATACAACACCCACACATTAGTTCTTTAGATGAAAGGATTCTAAGAAATATGGGTATCATATCCCTAATATAATGTAAAATGAGGTTAATAAGCATAAAAACCTCTAAATTCTAAGGAACAAGGGAAAGATTATGAAATCACTTTTTCATAAGTGAACTAATAGAATGATGTTGTAAAAGGTATACTTATCATCCATTTTGTAATTACAAATTTTTTATTTTATTTATGTTATAACCACACATTAAAATAAGAATAACTTTTTAATGGTATAACATCACCACCTAAATGATTATTATATGAGTTAACAATAAAAAACATAATTCTATAAAGATTATTTTTTATGTTTATAACTCCTATCCAATAGAGGTTTGTTGGAATTTTCTTCCCACAAATCACAATTTTCTTAAAATAGTTAAATTTAATGTCATTTTTGGCATGCTTAAGATCTCATAGTATAGAGCTCATATCAATTTCCATGTAAAGAAATTACATTCAATATTATTAAAAAAATCACAATTTTATATTTGTGTGAGGATGAAAATAAATTACCAGGGGAAATTACTTACACTATTTAGGTTTTACTTCCTATTCATGAGGGTTATTTATCACAAATGGTTAAGTAGAAACTCATCATTGAAAATTTACCTATTTTTTGAGAATATGAGTATGCATTTCATGAGTTAATGCCTAGTCTTCCCATAAATGGATATGTTAATTTTTAAAAATAACTCACACATGGTGTTACATCTACTTCAAATACTCCATATAAAATTAGTGATATTATATTAGAATGATTGATGGTGAAATAATAGGATAATCTATATAAGGGATTAATTTGACCTAGTTCTTCCCCATGGGATGAACCTATTCATTTTTTAAGAATAATTATGGTTCAATGTGATTTTTCATTTATTACCGGGAATACAACGAGAAGACAATTAAGAAAAAATATCATCAACCCCATAAACCTAATCAGTTTGATCAATTATGAGGATTTTAATATTTTTTAAATATTGATCTTTGATCAAAATATCATCATATAATGGTAAAAAAGATGATATATCAAAGATAACATTCTATATGAGGTATGGTGTTAATAAAATTATAGTTTATCCATTTCGAATTACCAATTCTCCTACTGTCTCAATATATTTAATGAATAGAGTCTTTAGAGATTACATTGATCTGTTTGTGGTAGTATTTATATATGATATTATTATATATTCAATGAGAAGTAAATATAATTATGATTATTTTAGGATTGTGCATATATCCACGAGGAATGATAATATATATTACAAATTTCTAAAGTATATATTTTTTCTATGGAATGTCTCAATTTTGGGTCATATAATTTTATGTGAGTGAATATGAGTGAATCATTAAAAAAATCGAGTTATTAATGAATATACAATACCAACCATGTTGATTGATATAAAAAAATTTATGTGGGAAGGACACTTTCAACAAATTGTGAGAAATTTCTCAAAGTTATCAAACACACTGAAGAAATTGATGAAAATGGGAGATAATTTCATGTGGATAGTTGAATATGTGCATTATTTTAAAAAATTAAATAAAACATTGATAAAAAAAAATTTCTTACCCTACCCTGAAGTGGAGAAGGGTTTTTGATCTATTGTGATGCATTTAAGAAGTCACTAGGATGAACATTCACTTTCACTGATATGATGATATCTTATACTTCACTCCAATTTTTTTTTGGAATAATTTACATGACTCATAATTTAGGGATGCAATTGATACATTATTCAATGAAAATATATATTAATTATCTTTATAGATAAATATATGACATATATACTAATCATAAAATATTTATGTATGTATTCACACATAAAAAGAACAATATGAACTGAAGGAGATGGTTTGACTAAATTAAATATTATATATAATCAATAAACTACCATCCTGATATTGAAAACAAGGAAGATAATGCTTTGATTCTAGAGAACCATGGTTATTTTTACATGATGACGATTCAATGAGATTAAATATTTATGTGTTTTCAGAATATAGACCTATAAATCATGAGAAAAGACGATAAATCATATCTTTTTCAGACGAATAGTCAACCATCCAACGATGTGAGGATTAATGTAGAAAAGATGGACGATGTCAAATTATAGAATAAGCTGTGAAATTTTCCTGATTTTAAATTTGATAATTATGGAATGATAAGGATCGTAAAATGAGTTTCTATCCCATCAATACAAGACGTGAAAAATGATATATGGGATGAATATCATAGATCACTATTCACTATTCATTATGGAAGTTATAATATGTATAGAAATCTAAAATATGTTCTGATGGGATAATAAGAAAATGGATATTGTAGAGTATCTATCTAGTTAAATAGTATCATAGTAGGATAAGACTAATAGATATAAGTTTAAGGTTATTTTAAAAGCATTATCTGTTCTAAAATGAAAATGGAAAAATATTTCGACGCATTTCTTCATCAGAATCATCAAAACATCTGAAGTGCATAATGCTATTTCATCTATATTTGATCCTTAAAAAATATACATATTTCCTTTATATTAGAGAATATATATATCTTGATAATATTTATATGATATAAATTAAGGAATTATTAAAACATCCAGTGGTGCCACATTATATTTTATTAGATTGGGATCTGAGGTTCATCTCAATGTTGTAGGGAAGTATTTAACAAGATTTGAATATAGATTTTAAATTTTAATCTGTATAACAACCTCATATCTGTGATTAATTTTATAGAACCATTTAAACCCCATATAACATGCTGACATCTTTTTCTATGGATTTTAAAGGTGGTTAGGATCTACACGTTTCTCTGGTCAATTTTTATTAAAAAATAGCTTTCACTGAGAATTCATATGACCTCTTATAAATATTTAGAGAGAAGTTATGAAATCCAACATTATGGGTTAATGATAGAGAAATAAATCTATATAGACCTTAGATAACTAATAAAACAGTAGAGAAGGCCAAATCCATTCAGAATCACATTATAGTACCTTAGTGTTTACAAAAAATGTTTTACAGAAAGTATTTTGTAAGATCTAGAGTGTGGGGTTGGTGAAAAAGTATTCCATTGAATATTACCTAAGAAGAAAGTTATGGGAATTGGAAATAATTCAGAGATAAGACCACATATTTCACCCCCTTAGATATTATTGGTCATATCTAGAAGGTAGAATATTTTTAAATTCTTCTACTGAATCTCTCTCATATTGACAATGTGTTACATGTATCTCTCTGGAGGAAGTGCATACTTAAACCATTAAATTTTATAAACTCAAATTTCATCCTACCGGTGTATAAAATGTCATATTATAAATAAAAAATATATATTCTGTATTTAAGAGAGAAATTTTTATGAAATTAGACCATTCACTTGGTTAAGGTTGTTTTAAAAACCATAAATTTATGTAATCCTTATGGGAACCCAAGGATGTAATGAGATGGAAGTATATTTAGTTTCTTATATCAATGTCATGGGGTATTAAGGGAGTAATTAGTATAATAGGGGTATAATTTTACACCACGGTATTTTATGATCAGTATAACATTAAAAAAAATTATTTCATTGATATATTTCTATGCACAAAATAATGATTTAAACCAAATAACAGTATACTATTGAATTATTATTTAAAAAAAAAACATTTAAAATATATCATTTAATTAGTGGTATAAATACTAAAAAATATTATGAAAAATATATATATGGGATTTATATAGTGAAAATATAATGATTAATTTAAAGTAAATATGTACTCAATTTTCAGTAATGTAATTTTATGCTTCAAAATTATGATTTCTTTGAAAATATTTTTACAACATTTTTTCATAGATATTCTAAATTATTACAATATTTCTAAAATTTAATTAATTAAATTAATATAATTTTTTGAAACAAAATTTGTAACATTATCTTTGAGAGAATTATTTTTCTTCCTCTGAAAAAATGATTTTTTGGTGAATAATATGATATTCTGATTTTTGGGAAAACATTATTTTATATTCAATTATTTAAAAAGTTATTATTTTTGTTTTGAATTTATTTTAAAATTTATTTAATAATTATTTTTTAAAAATAATTTAATTAATATTATTGTAATTGATATAATTTTCTAATTTTGTTGTTAAAACATTTTATACTTCAAAATGATATTTTCTCGCAAACCATTTGTCATTTAATTTTGATGGTTTATTTTAAAATAATTTCTTCCACATATAGATATATAATAAGATAAAATGGTTAGTATATTTGGAATAATCAAAATTAATATTATATGATATGTTCAAATTAATTTTTTTCATTATGATTAATATCTGATTAAAAAATTCATTACTATGGAAAAGGATAAAAGGGGTTATAAGGTGTTACACTAAATAGATAAGGGTTAAAATGGCCTAAAAAATTATATAAATAATATTTTTTGAATATATTTATAGTCAATATAATCCTACATTTTATCTTGAGTGAATCTGGATCCATTGTATGAGTAATACATTAATATAATTTTATATTTTGAAATAATCCATGTGTGTCATACTGTACCTTTTAAAAGGAAACTACCTCTCCTACCCTATTCACAATTCAAGAGACTATAATCTAATCAAGACCATACCAAAATACATACCATAAATTCCTCAAAAATTCTAGATGTCCTGGTTATATCACAAAACCATCCTTCCAACGATTAATCTATATGCCAAAGAAGGTTTCACAGTGATGAGACATAACTCTTAACCGAGTACCTTCAATTATATATTCATACTCTTTATATAAAATAGTTTTATCTATTATAAAATGATTGAAATGTTATAATAAATATTCTTATATATTATAATTATTATTTTGAAACTATTATTCATCTATTTATCTATCTAACGGGAAATGAAATCATCATTTTTGTGTATGTATATGCGAGCTACTACCTCGCAAAGCGATGTAATTTATTTTTCATCGCGATCATTAATGGGTTTTTTTATTTTAGGATATATATATATATATATATCAATTAAATAATGTTTTATATAATTTTTTTTATTATCTACCTTTTTACATTTTGATCTATAGAGAAATGATAACATCGTTCATGAGTATGTGTGGACTACCACCTCCATATAGTGATACATTTTTTTATTTCTGCTTTACATGGATGGTTATATGGAAAAATTTATTTGATATATTTTATATTTATGATATAATTATTATTTTATAAATTTTATTTATTATTTACATTTCTGTCATTCAATCCATTGAAAAGTGGAAGCATTTCTCGAGTGTACGCACATATTTCTGTCTCCCAAAGTGATGTAATTAATATTTCATCATTTTTTTATATAAATAGTAATAAATGTGTATAAAATTATTTAATAATACAATTATGATAATATTATCATTTTATATATTATGTTTCAATGATCAATGTACAAGGATAAGAAATTCCAAATCAAAACATGCATGAAAAAGGAGACAATTATGTATCAGAATAATGATTTTAATAACAAATTTTTTATAAAAGGGTGATAAGAAGTTATAATTAAATCATATATGGTATAATATATATGAATATTGTTTTTAATAGATTTATAATATATATATAATAATTATACTTTAGGTTTGATCAAATATGATTTTGTTCAAGACTTGAAGAAAGAGATTTATGTTACTATCACATTTTTTTCTGGATTTTCTATTCTAAATTTCTATTAGGGGAAATTGTATAGATATTATCCTCAAAAAAACCATATAATTTATTAAACTATATATTTCCTCAAATTTTTATCTATTATTACAATTTTCTTCTCTTTATTATTTAAAATGTCCATGGAAATTATTTTAATGAAACAACAAATTTATTTCATTTTTAGTGGTCATACATTTTATTCCATGTCCATGCTATCAAAAAATTGTTTTGCGGAGTTTTATAACCTAACATGTAATTTTTCAAAAAGTAAATTTTCATTAAATGTTTTCTTTTTTTATATAAGGTATTAAAAGGAATATTATTAATAATTTTTTTTGAAAAATACTTTTATAAAATTTTACGTGAAGGGAATATTTTTTAATATATACAACATAAACATATTTTCTCATATCTTGGACTAATAATTATTTGAATCCACCTTTAAATGATTCATTATTTATTTTTAAATAAAATTATTTTCTCAAAATTCTTTTAATAATTAATTTCATGGTTTTTACTGGAAATTTTTTTTTCTCATATCTTAAAATACATAATAGAAATCTATTTTAAGGGTATTTTTCATATATGCCAATATATTTTAAGGACTGTTTTGCTTCACTAGGGATATAATCATTTGATTCCATCCACTTTAAATCTCTATATATATTAATATGATAACGATTTAAGGATAATTAGATAAATCCCATTTCGTTCCCACATGTTAATTAAGTTATGATGAAACCTTTAAGAAAATAATTTCATTAATAAGGGTTTTGGTATATTGAAATGTAAAAATGCTTATCAAACCAATATACTTTACATATTATTGGATATTATTTTATAATTACTGTTTTATAATATATATACCAAATACTTTTAAACATATTATTACATAATTTTCTATATAAACATTCAATAAACACAACACAAAGATCATGTTGCCTAGTCTCTATAAAAGACCATGTCTACAAAACATCAAATTAAAACTAAAATACAATATTTTTATATTATTATCATTAATAATATTCTTGTAATGATATAAATTTTGGAATGGATTAATAAGAGAATGTTTTTGATCCTTTTCAATTACTAAATGGGTCATTATTAAAACTACTCTTCAGAACTCAATTATGATAGTTGGGTCACTTAAAATTGTTTTTTTGGACTTGGGTAAATCCTTGTTAAATTTTATGGGTGGAACAAAGTGTTTTGGGGGCACCAGACTTGAAAAAAATAAGTTTTTGAAGTAAAGAAGAAGAAACATGGTTGGAGAATGGTCTGAAAAACCATGCAGCCGCTGATAGGAAATAATGCAACATTAATTAAGGGGGGAACATGAGTTTCGCATGAGCTGCACACGGTTTCCCAAACAATGTGGCCAGCACTTTCAGGATGTTTTAGGTGTCATGTATAGTGCACCATGTTGGAGCACCATTTTCAAAATCGTGTAGCCTAAATCATGCGCGACACACAATTTTATTTAAAAAATATCTATTTTTTAATTTAATTTAATTAAATTAAAACCCTAAAATAATACTACATTACCCCCTCTCTTCTCAATCCATAGCATGCAACACCCCAAAAGGGTTTCCCTCTTCGACGCATGGCCCTGCCCACATATGGACTCCTCTTCGGCTCTGATTCCTCACATATTTCTACTGGATCTTGGTCTGGAATTAGATTTTAGGTATCTCTCCATTTGGAT
Source organism: Viscum album (assembly GCA_963277665.1). NCBI lineage: Eukaryota > Viridiplantae > Streptophyta > Magnoliopsida > Santalales > Viscaceae > Viscum > Viscum album. Next base: position 590,206,492 of record OY728142.1, on the reverse strand, counting down.
CCTACTTCATTTCAGCCAATTTTTTATTCTACATCTTCCTATGGTGTTCAAACGAACCTAGGATTAGGTGTAAGCAAGTTATTTTTTGTTTTTTTCTTTATAGTGTGTGCCAGAGGCATCCCAGGTCGTTTTCTTACTTGTTCTGACATCCACTGCCAAAGGCAAGGCGTTTTGGGTCGTTTCATTCCTCCGACATCATTTTGGGGTAAGTTTTATGTTTGTTTCTTCATTTTCCACCTATTAAATTAGTTCTTTTATGAGTTATAAGGACTGTAGTAATCATCTTGTTGTGAATTGATTTTGACCTTATGCTATTGAGGTGCCACGTCATCGACAACTCACTTTAATGTGTATAGGTAAACAAATATATATATGTGGGTTCCCCCGTTACATGTATACTCCTCCATAGAAATGATTATACATGTAACAGGATATGTTTTCCCATATATATCTATTTATAAATAAATAAATTCACACATAGGTGAGTGGAGAAGGGTATATGCATATAAGAATATGTGTATGGATATCCTTGCACATGCTCATGGCCATGCGTGTGTGCATAGGGGTTAGGGGTCCTTGTATATTTGGGAAGGATTATATGCTCAGAAGAGGATAAAAAAATTCTTGTTAAAATGTTCCAAGAGACAAATTGGATGGCTTGGTTCAACTTTGAGCTAGGGTCCCTTTCTATGCCGTTTTAATTTAAGGAAATATCCATGTTTTGGACAAGATTAAAAAGAGAATGTTTTTATCCTTTTTAGTTACTAAATGGGTTATTTTGAAAACTGAGATTCAAAAATCAATTGTGAGTGTTGGGTTACTTCAAAGTGATATTATGGACTTGGGTTAAGCCTCGTTAAATTTCCATGGAGGTTTGAAGAGTTTCAAGAGAACTGTACCTGAAAACATCATGTTTGAAGTATATTAGAGGGCTCACAGTTGGACCATGGTCTCCTAAATCATGATTCCCATAGAAGGTAACTTTTTGGCCATAATTAAAGTGGACAGAGGTGTTTCACATGTCCTATAAATGGTTTCCCAAACCATGCATCCAGCCCATGTGAGGTATTCAACATGTCCATTGTAGGGCGCATTATTGGTGCATGGTTTTCTAAACCGCGCAGACTAAATCATGAACAACACCTTGTTTTTTATAATTTTTTTAATTTATTTATATTAAATTAGAAACCTAAACTAAAACACCCTCACCCACTCTTTTTTTGACCCGCAACATGCAACACCCTCATAAGGGTTCAATTTTCGACGCACGACCCTCCCCACCTACAACCTCCTCTCTGGTCTGATTCCTCATGTATTTTCCACCTGATCTTGATCCAAAACTCCATGGTAGGTCTCTCTCCCTGCTGATCATTCTTTATTTAAGGTGATTTTGGATTCTCCTTCTCTCTATGGTTTTTTTCTAAACCTAGGGTTCGGTGTAACCCTATTATCTTAGGTTTCTTCCTTATATAGGGTGTACAATCAGCCTATCGAGTCTTACTATTTCTTGTTCCGACATTCACCACCAAAGGCGAGGTAGTTTAGGTAATTTTGGTCCTCTATCATCATTTTGGGGGTCAGGGTTATTTTTTTCTTGGTTTTTCACCTATTAAATTAGGTCTTTAACGTTTTTTAAGGTTCACAATAATCATCTTATAGTGAATTGGTATCTTTCGTTGTGTTTTCGAGTTTCCATGTCAAGAGCGACTCACCTACTTATGAAAAGGTAAGTAAATGTATATACGTGGGTTCCCTCGTTATGTGTATAATCATCCATGGAAATGATTACACATGTATGGGGCCAGGTTTTCCCATGTATATATATATATATGCATACTTAGGTGAGTAGAGACAACTATATGCATATAAGAATATGTTTTAGGATCCCCTTTAACTTTCTCATGGCCATGTGAGCCTGTGAATTGGGGATATGTATTCTTTCATGTGTGTGATGGTGCATGTTCTTATTGGGTAAATATCATCTTTTAGTTAGAATCTTATATGATCTGAAGTGGATGGTTGGTTCCACTTTAAGGTAGGGAACATTTCTATTCCCATTTAATTGAAGTAATTTATTAGTGAATTTATTATTGCATTACCGTTAGAATTTAATTAATGATGTATGATATGATTAAATTATTAATTTGATAATGTTAACAAAATTTTAAATACTACATATTGATTTATTGATAAGAAAAGTCGTGGTTTTTAATACCCCCCCCCCGATGGAGGTGTGCTGCCTTCAAGCTTAAAATGTAGAATGTTGACTTCTGTTCTTTATTGGTCTACTACTTTTGTATTGATTCTTCTTTAAATAAATATATGATAAGTGACCTGATTAGGACCTCATCCAACTTTATTAACTAAATGTATTTCTTAGCTGTATGAAGTGGTACTTTTCCCTGGTGTTTTTAGTGAACCCAAGACACCCTTTAGGTTTTTGGAATCTTTAGGCTCAGAATTTCCGAGAATGATTTTGATAAGTTAACACGACTTAATTAATGAGTTAAATTAGATAAGACCAACGGAATTTAATGGGAGGGATTTAATTAGATGCTTCAATCCACTGTATGGTGTGACCTTGATACTTAAACCCTTAAACCCATTTAGCATGATTAGGAAATTTGGGTGAGATAACCTAGAGTAGGGCGACTAATACCAAAGAACATTTCTAGAATGAATGGTTTAGTCATATTGAATTTCTTGCATTGTGTTAAAGGTAAAATGAAATGTATTCCTTGAAATGTAATTGTATATGGAAAATGTGATGCATGAGAGGCCCTTGCATCAAGCATTTAAGTAGAGTGTAAAGCCTATGTTGATGTTTTGACTGAAATACTTAAGATGGTTTTCCATACGTATAAATGTGAATATGTTTTCTTATATGTAATGGAAATGGGATAACGAAAATAATGAGAGTTTAATGACTCATGTACTATATTTTTTGAATGGTTCCGCCTTATATAGGAAGGGAAGCCAAATGACTATGATAGCGTTGGGTTGGAAGACCGTGTGAGATTCCATGTTGATTTCCATGAGACAGTGAGAGCTCGTAGAATTGATCCTGGGGATAGACTATGTGCACTAAACTTAGTGATGGATGGATATGTGTTATGTCCTAGTAAATCCAATGTGGATTTCCAAATGACTGTGAGAGCCTTGGTTAAGAAGACTGTTTGAGCTTCCATGTTGATTTCAAAGAGACCATGATAGCTCAAGGAGTTGGGTTAGCAGGTATCACCATCAGGTGTCCTGTAGGAACCTAGATGGGTGTTAGTTATTTATTCAATTCTTGTAATGAATACCTCATACGAGTAAATTGTTAAATCTATATTATACTATCTAGATAGGGTTATACACAAGTTGTGCTGGCATACTGAGATTTATCTCTCACACCCTAATTGGGCCACAATTGCACTATGGTACCGAGATAGACCATTCTTGTTCTCAAGACTAAAGACCATGAAACATTCTTTTTGTTGTATGATCATACATGGATTGAGGAAAAAAGGAATGAGTTAGAGATGAATATGCTCACAGATATTTATTTAGGGTTTTTAGTTGTTTTCCTTATTTGAGTCCTGTATTTTTTTGTTGTGAAATTTATTTTGTTTGTTTACTTCTTTCAGATATGTAATACTACCATGTCATGCATACATTATTTAAACTGGTGTTGGACACATTTATAGAATGATTATTATCTATCTTTCACTGCTTTTCCCACTATTTATATATACTACTTATGTTTTTTCTAATGTTTATTCTCTAAAAATACAACTTCATAACTCAGATAATAGGGTATAGTCTCCCCACTATCACCTCCTAAGACTCTCACTCTTAGTTGGAATTCTCTAGCATATGGGGATACACACTTGATGCCACGTGACCCACCATTCCAACTACCAGTTTTATGGTAAGCTAGGAGGGGACGTTACGAAGTGGTATCAGAGAAATATTTTTTCGTTTTCCATTCTATTTTGGGTTGGTAGACATGATACCTGAAATGTGTAGGTTCTTGGTTAGTATTCGTGCTTAGGAATGATTACCCCATGTACGGGAAATGACTGAGTTACCAGGAATGGGATTGCTTTTTATGATGTTTGCTATTACATTTGATTTAATTTTACCTAGAGTGACTATTTAACTTTTCACTTCTTAAGATTTATGGGACCTCTGTTATTTATACCCTTGGAATGTTATGGTAAGTAAGTTTCATTTCATGCATCATATTTGGGAAATAAATTAACTTATCCTGCATAGTTCCATTCCATGTAGTTACATTATCGTTTTCCTACTAATTTGATTATGTGAATTAAGTGATAATCCATTCCATTGTTTTAAGTAGCATGCTGTTATATGACATGTTAATAATCCTATTAAAATTCCTAAATTTTTACATACCTACATAATTCTTATGTATGATTTACCATTGATATAACATTCCTTGTTGTATAGTATGTTGTGCCTTTTGTTTCTTTAGCATGCCTTGCTTGATTATGTTCCATGGTTGTTTTTTAATTGCATGAGATAACTTGTGTATATTGTTTTGAAATATGTAATTTTTTTCAGTTACAATATGATCTAGTTTTCAGTTATAAGGTGTATGGGTTCCATATAGCTGGGAAAAGGTTACCTGTGTATTCAAACCATTGTTAAATCCTTCTGAAGTATAAATTTTAAATGGAAATTTTTTAATTAAACGAGAGGAAAATGTCAAACTAAAAAGTGTATGAGCATTTTATAGGCTGGTAGATGGCCACCCATGTTGCTGGACTGTTATATGTATACATATGTGACCTAGTAAAAATTCTTATGTGATTTTTTTTTCAAAAAATTAGAGCCAATTTCTTTCCATCAAGTGTACGGTCACTTCATGGATTGGGAAATGGAAAACCTTGTTAAATATAATGAAATTATTCTTTCTGAAATGACTATTTATGTGCAAGATCATCAATTTTGATATGAAGTGAATTAGATTAATGGGATTCTTGTAGGTTTCCTTAATTGTTAATAAAAAATTTTGATGCTAATTTTCCAATCATTATAGGATGTCAAAAGAGGTTCAATGTTTAAAAAATAAGTGTGATGTAACTTTCCTGCTTTTCCCTTGAGGTGTTTGTTAAAAATCAAGTCCCTTGAGTTTATTTTGAAAAAAATGGTGAATGATGTTGGATTAAATAATTTTATTTCTAAATACTAAATGTGAGTAAATATAAAGGTCTTGGAAAGTAGAACATTTAGCGGTGTTCTTTGTTTAGAACCATGAGTAAGGTTAGTTGAGTTCCTCCTAAGAAACCTTTGGATTGAAACTGTAGTGTTTTCCATATGTTTTTTTTCCCTTTTTCAATGGAATTATGTTTGGATTTTAGCATATGAATTTCTTTTAGCATGACAAAATTCTTCGGTCTATAGTTGTTCTTTCACAAGGGGCCAGCCCGCCATTGGTAGCTCCCTTAAAGATTTTAATTCCTTGCCGGTGTTGTACCTTTTTTGGTGTTTGGAACCATTTGAGTACCATTTACCCTTATAGAACTTGTAGTTTTTAAATTAATCAATTGTTCGGATAGGTGGTCATGTTTTCCTTGACCTTGTTACGGGATTGAGAATTGGTTAATGCTCGTTTTAAGTAGGTTAGACATGCCCTGGACATGGTCGGCTTCTCCTTTAAACATTTTATCCCTTCATTATCCTTGGGTAGAATGTGTTGATAATCATGGTACCGTCAAGTGCCAAATTAAATGACAAACTAGTTGAGTTTGGTTAAGTAATTGAGTTATGTGCTTTTAAGTATGGCATCTAGTCATCTCCAAGTAGAGTGACCTGAGCATTTAAGAATAACTTTGACCCAATTCTTGGGATGGGTTTCTAAAGACTTGGTTGTATTGAAACACCATTCTCATTGGTTTGGTTTTCTTTAAATGTTATGATGTCGTGATTGTGGTTCAGAGAAGCATCACATGTTCGTTTATGTTTTTTTATACTTGTGTGCTTGTGTGCGGCTAGCTTACCTTCTTTCCTTCAACAACTAGAACACTGATATGGTAGAGAGTCTCTTGTCAGTTCTAGTAATTTTTTTTTCTTCCATGTAGAACGGACGCCAAAGAGGTCTGTTGGAAAAAGGTAGGTTTATGTTTGAATTCCTTTGAGGCCTACGGGTTTTAAATACGTGTCAGTTCTTTCTTAACAACATGAAGTTATTATGTTTGTTGAGTATCAAAACCCTGATAAACACAGTTGGCATGGGATGACCTTTAGTGGTAATGTTTGAATGATCATGAAATTTCTTAAGGTGTTAATGGCCTATGTTTAGTTAATAACGGTTTGTTTGTAGGTGAAGTCGAGTCCCTTCCTAGTATTCAACCAGTGATGGTTCAATGTCATTATTCTATAGTAATTGGGAATGATTAACTAGAAGTCATTTCAATCCTATAAGTTTAATCTATTAAGTAACGAGCATGTCCCCCATCTTTTATTCATCCTAGATACACTAAGAGAGTGTCGATCTTATGTCATTCTAAAAGTTTTAAATGTTGTTGAGCTTTTTGGGCGATTCTCTCATGGTGTTGCTTGTGGGATGTTGGGTTTCCTATGTGTTTGGGATAGAAACATCATCGGGAGTCAGGTGTAGGATTTTGGGTGTGTGCTTGTTGTAAATGAGATATTCCTTTGGAGAAGGAATCACAATTTAGCTTATAACCTGCTGACTGTCTAAGCCGAGAATCTTCCTAATTATTCGGCCACAGTGTCTTGACTCTTCCCTCTCTTATTTAACGGTTACAGTTGGAGAAGAATAGTATTAAGTCATTTCTTCAAGAGAAAATGAGTGTGGTTGCTGTAGGCCAAGTCCTTTCATGATAAGCCAGCTCGACATGGGATTAAAGGTCGATGGGTTGTTGACTGGCTCATCATTTATAAATCTTTTCTGGAGCATCATTGGAACTATTGGATCGTGATTTGAAAGGAAATTAAAATGGTGGAGGATATATAGTTTCAATTTGGCCATTTAATGATAAATCATATGGTGGGATGTACCTTTAACCAGATGCATGACGAGATGACAAGGTGATCGCGTCTCTAGTTGAGTGGGCCTAGGTAAAATTTGTCTCGGTATTTACTTTGGAAAAAAACATTGAATAATGATGTAAGGGATTAAGTTTTTATTTATTATGAAGTAGTTCAATTGTGTTGGATGTTTGGTAATGAAACTCTAAAATTTGAATAAAGTGTCATAACCCCTGTATGTAAGGTGAGGTGTGCATTGTTCCATAAGGAGTCTATGGCATGAGAAGTTCAATGGTGGGAAGGTTGTAATGATATGCATTTTGGACAAGACTAAAAAGAGAATGTTATTGATGTTTTTTGATTACATAAATGGTTGTTTTTAATACCGAGATTAAGAACTGAATTTTGACAGTATGGATAATTCAATGTTGTGTTTTTTGACATGGGTGATGCCTCGTTAAGTTTCCTAGCTGACCCAAAGATCTTCAGGAGGTCCAGACCGAAAAAATCATGTTTTGAAGTATAACAGAGGGCATACGGTTGGCGCATGGTAGACTAAACCATGAACCCCATAGTAGGTAACAATTTCACCTTAATTAATGATGGTAGAGGCGTTTTTCATGGTCTCCACACGGTTTCTCAAACTGTGTGACTGACCTATGTTGGGGTGTTTAGGGTGTCCTATGGAGGGAACATGGTTTTCCAAACCATGCGGCCTAAAACATTCGCAATACCAAGGTTTTTTAGAAAATGATTTTAATTTTTTAATTTAATATAATTAAATTAAAAACCCAAACTTAATCTTCTTCACCCACTCTCTTCTTGACTTGCAACTTGCAACGCCCCCAAAGGGGTTCCCCATTGGACGCACACTCCTCTCTGCATACGACATCTTCTCCGGTTACAATTCCTAAGGGGTTTCCATTGGATATTTGTTTGAAAATCCATGGTTGGTTCTCTTCCACCTTATAATGATTTGTTTCGGCCAATTTTGGCTTCTCCTTCACCCAATGGCATTCAGATGAACCTATGGTTATGTGTAACCTGGTTCTTTTATGATTTTTCCTTCGAAAGGGTGTGCAAGTGGCCTCTCAGGTCATGTTCTTTCTTGTTCCGACATCCACTAAAGATGGTGAGGTAGTTTGAGTGGTTTTGGTCTTCTAACACTGTTTTCGGTTAAGGATAATGTTTTTATTGGGTTCTCACCTATTAAATTAGGTCTTTTATGTGTTTTATGTTTCATAGTAATCATATTGTAGTGAGTTGGTTGTTGCCTTGTGTTTTTAAGTCTCCATGTCAAGGGAGAATTGTCTGTGTGTTCATAGTTAAGTAAATATATATATGTGGGTTCCCCAATTACATGTAAAATCATCCATGGATATTATTACTCATGCATAAGGCCAGGTGTTCCTATGTATATATATAAAATGCAAGAATAGGTGAGTGGAGACGAGTATATGCATATAAGAATATGTGTAAGGATCCACTTGCACATGCTAATGGCCATGAGCGTGAGTGTATAAGGGCTAAGTAACCTTGAATTTACGGAACGTTCATATGCATAGTGGGAGAGAAACATATTTTAGTTAGAAATTTCCAAGAGATGAAGTGAGAGGATTGGTTCCATTTTCAGTTAGGGTCCCTTTCAATTCGCTTTTACATAAAGAAATGAATTAGTGAATTTTATATTCCACTACCCTTATCTTTTAATTAATGAATTATGATTATATTAAATTCTTCCTTGAATGGGTTTAATGAAATGTTAAATATGACACATTGGTTGATTAATAAGAAATGTATTGGATTTGTAATAAAAATCCTCTGATGGACTTGAACGTCCTTCAAACTAAAAAAGTAGAATGTAGACCTCTATACTTGCTTGGTCCAATGATTTTGTATTGATTTTTCTATTAAGGAATGTATGAAAAGTTACTTAATTATGAACCCATCCATCTTAGTACCTAAATGTATTTCCTAGTTATATTATGTGATCCTTTTCACTTTCATTTTTCAGTTAATGCAAGACACCCCTTCGGTGTTTAGACTCTTTAGGCTTGGAATTATCGAGTAGGCTTTTCATAAGTTACCATGACTTTATTAATGACTTAAATAGTTTAACACCAATGGAATAGAATTTGTGGGGATGAATGAAATGGTTCAATATTTTGGATGGTATGACATTCACACTATAACCCTCAAAACCATTTTCCATGCTTAGGAAAATTGGGTGATATGACCATGAGTAAGGTGAATCATACCAAATGACATGTATTAAATGAATGGATTAGTCATATGGAATTTCTTTCTTTGTGTTAAAGGGTTTAAATGTAATGGGTTCCTTAAAATAGAATTGAATATGGCCAATGAAATTCATGAGAGGCCCTTTCCTCAAGCATTTGAGTTTAGTGTGAAGCGTATGTTGATGTTTTGATTGAAATACTTAAGATGGTCTTCCTTAAGTATAAATGTGAATATGTTTACTTATATATAATTTAAATGGGTTAATTCAATGCATGTTAGGTTAATGCCTCATGAACTATATGTTGAGAATGGTTCTATCTTATATAGGCAGGGAAGTAAAAGGACCGTGAGAGCCTTCGGTTGGAAGACCGTGTGAGATTCCATGTTAATTTCTATGATACTGTGAGAGATCATGGATTTGAGCTAGGGGACAGACTATGTGAACCACCCTTGGTGATGGATTACTATGAATTATGTCCCAATCTATCCAATGTTGATTTCCAAAGGACCATGACAGACTTTGGTTGGAAGACCATGTGTGCTTCCATGTTGTAAACTAAGAGACCATGAGAGATCTTAGAGTGGGGAAAAGTGGTAGGCCGTTAGAGAAACCATGGTATTGGATGTATATGCGTTACATTCCATTCCACCCAATGTTGATTTCCAAAGGACCATGATAGTCGTGGGTAGGAAGACCGTGTGAGCTTAAATATTGATTTCCAGGAGACCAAGAGAGCTCTTGGAGTTAGGCCGGGGGTTAGACTGTGAGAGCTCCATGGTATTGGATTTTTTTGTGTTACATCTCAATCCATCCCAATATATATCTATGTATATATATATATATATTGACTTGATCAAACATACCAGCCATGGGCTGAAGCATGTATCACTGTTAGGTGTCCTATAGAAACCTAGATGGGTGTTAATTATTTATTCAATTCTGACATTATTACTTCATACCTATACACTATTAAATTTATATTACACTATCTAGATAGGGATAAACACCGGTGGTTTTTTCCTATTGATATTTATATCTCACACACTAATTAAGATTCCATTGCATTGGGGTACCAGAGTGGTCCTTTCTTGTTCGAAGGACTACAGACCTTGGACCTTGCTTTTAGATGTATTTTTGTATCTAGAGTGAGGAGAAAAAACTAAGCAGGAGATCAGGATTCTCATGGAGGATTAATTATGGGTTTTTAGTTTTCTTCTTTATTTGAGTTCGGTATTGTTCTGTTTTGAAAAACATGTTTTTTTACTTCTTTAGGATATGTACTATTACCTTTTCATTCATGAAATGTTTAAATTGGTGTTTTCCACTTTTATAAAATGATTATTATCTATCTTGTGCGGCTTTGAACACTGTTTATATACTACGTACAGCTATATTTATTGTCTATTCTCTGATAATACTATTTTGTACCTCTGATAAGAGGGTATAGTGTCCCCACTATCACATCCTAAGACCCTCACATCTATTTAAAAATCTCTAGAATACAAGGAGATGTGCATGAGGCCATGTGACCCACTGGTCCATCTACCAATTCAATTTTAAGCTAGGCTGGGATGTTACACATATAAATACCCTTGATTTCGTAAAATTGTATAGGTGAACATGAGGAATACCTAGAGGAAAGTGGTGAGATATAAATCTAGGATAGAAATTAACATGGTAATGATGCATAACATGTGAGTCAAATGAAATAATATGATACCATAATATAATTGTAGAATGAATAATCACATGCCATAAAAACCTAAAAACATGGTATCATATGATCATGGAAACATGGGGAATTGGCGGCAATATAAAACATGAAATAAGCATAAGTAAAGGATAAATGTCATGATAATATCACATGTTGGATAGATTAACATCATGGATTTGTTTTACTAACAAATCCCATAAATAAAATATAATGAGAAAAAAAATCATTACCAAATTCATTAGGGTACTATCGAGTCATAACCATCATAACATGTACATTCTTATATGTTACACATATGGGAGTCAATCATAAGTCAAAATCATAATGTATTTGAGAAATGAACTTATGAAATGTATTACCCTATAAATGGGAGGTAAAAAATATAGGTATATATATAGGAGACATGTATAAAAAATGTAGTATCATTTTACAAAAAACAAGAGAGAGATAAAGTGATTTAGATAGAGAAAAGTCATAACATAAAGGAAAAGAGATTTTAGAGAGATCTCTAACATCATCTTCGACAGTCATTATGTACTTTTAATTAACACCCTAGATAAAAAATAAGTAACTAATAAACTATTTAAGAAACTTGTACATATATATTTAAATTAATATAATTTTATTTTGTTCATTGATAACAATTTAAAAGAGATATGAAGTTCCATTTCTCTGTTTCAGGGGCGTTTTTTTCTTGATTCCAATGTTGGATCACTAGTGGATAATAATTGAAGTTCTTATAAAATTTAACTAAAAATATATAATTGAAATTAAATGATATTAATGTACCTAGATAAATTTAAAATTTTCTAAATTCCCTTTGGTTCTCTAATATATGGATGATCCATTCAATAAAAACATTAATGTTATATGGTATGTTTATATTATCGGTTTTACCAACCATCACGAAATAGATTCATTTTAGATATTATTATTAACATATATTAATTATTGAAAATTAAAACTTAAATAATATAAATATTTATGTCATTTTAATCCACTATAAAATAATTTAAGCATTCCATGAAAGTGTTAATGGAAAATAAAAACTCATCATCCATAGGGGCGGTGAATCGAACGTGTACAGACAACAATTTCATTTTTAGAATAATAGGGAAAGTAGAGAGGATTGATGGTTGATATTACTTTAGAAATATAAAATTAATATTTATATATATATGTATATGTGATATAAGAGTTATTATTGTATTTTGGAAGTAATTTTTTTTGGATATTGAAGTGCAAAAAAATTAAATGAATTAATAGGGGGAATTACCTTCATATTTGGATGTCTCCTCTTGGGAATCCACTTAAGGAAACTGGTATCAGACTTCTAATTATACCATAAGAACATGTATGTGGGGCAGTGGATTTTTACATTAATTGGGTATATATTTTTAAAGAACGAAGTTAAAGATTGTGTGAAGAGAAGGGGTTTTGAGATGTGGTATTTATAAGTGGAGGATATGTGTGTTTTTTTAATATTATATTCATTTTCTTGTTATTTAGGCTCAAGTATACCAATAATATTTTTTAGTGTGACTATATAAAGTATTTAAGGCATGTGATGTCTAAATAATGGGTGTATATGTCATCCATTATAAAATAATTGATGTATTTATTTTATACTGTTAAACAACATTATTTGTCGTATTTCACTATTCACAAAACAATCAACTATTTTATACAAATAGCAAAAATTAACCATAATTTTTTTGATGTATAGAAGAAAAATATTAAATACATTTTACAAAAATAATGTTTTAAATATAATAATTTTAATTTTTAGGTAAAATAATCAATTATCTGAAAAATACCAATTTTAATATTACAAGCAATTTTCCAACCCTTTGAAAAACTACTTATAGCCTCGTAAAGTTATCTTAAAAATATTATAAAACATTATATTAATATATAAATCAATTTAGAAAAACTAATTTAATTTTAAATTAATATTTTTATTATAAAAAATTAAATAAAATATTTATGTTTTACAAAAAATACAAACATATAAATTATCAATTTTTAGATATGTATTTACTTATAGCATAGTATAAATATATCATATTTTCATTTTATTATAAATATATATATTATTTAATGATTTCATGGTTGGGGATACTATTATAACTGTCATTTTTCTTTTCTTAATGGTCAAATTTCTATTCCAAAAAAAATATTACTATTCCAAATATTAATATTTTAATGGTTATATGGGTTCAGAACATCCTATAAAAACCTCATATTGAAATCATTATACATTAAATTATATCTTATTTTCTAGGTTATATAGTTTATTTCATTTTCAATATGAATATTGGATTACAAATTTTTTTCTTCATTTACAGAAAATATTAAATGAGTGTGATTATTTTGAGGGGATAGAATACATCCATGTTTTATTATTATTATTATTATTATTATTTTATTTTTTTCCCCATTATAATACTTTCCATTCATACGGTCATTTTTATTCTATAAATTTAATGTTGAATTTATTATAAATTTTTTTGGGTTTTATCATATGGTGTGTGTGCATTATATAATATTATAATAGTAAATATGACAGAATTATAAGTTAATAATGTAAATTCAATTGATATAAATATATGTCCTTACATATAATATTTTGTAACACATATGTATTGTTTTGATTATTTAATGGGTGGTCATAAAATTATATAGTCTCCCAAATTAATTAGGTAAAGATGGATAAATCCTGAGATAACTATGTTCTGTATAAACATGATTTAATTTTCAAAATATTATATGAAGACCTTGTTTCATGTTAATATTTTGATGGATGGACCTAGTTTCATATTTGTAAGTTAATACATGGACCTGGTTTCATATCAATATGTTTGGAGAAGGACCTAATTTCGTTCCCTTAAAATAAAAGGTGAATCTATTACTATTTTTACATGTTCAAAATTTTATTTTTTACACATTCTTTTGACTATGATATAGTCTGATGACACATGATGTATTATTGACGATTCCAAGATCATATGTCTGTATTCTTATGTTTGGACACATTACGCCATTAATCGTGATTTATGAACTATAAATTGATTTTGCATGACTCTTTTATGTTATGATCATGTTCTTATAACATTATTCTTAATTATGATAATTGATTTATATAAGCAATCATTACCCTTAATGAGAATAGGATGTCACCCTTTCTTATGTTTCCATTTTCCGTGGGTTATGAAGAATTATTTTATGTTGGGTTTTTCTATAGAAAGTGTTATGATTGAATAAATTTATGGGAGATTTTGTAGATGATTTATGAAATAATATTTATATATATATATATATTATCCAAATAAAGTAAACGTTTAAGGTTCTAGGAAGTGTATAATTCTGTTATATATTTACTATTCATATAAAATGGTGTAATATTTGTATATGTTATGCTCGGGTTACAACATATTTACCTATGGTGTACATAAATATAATTCATGAAAATAATCTCCTATAAATTTGTCTTGAAAAATCTAGATGTTGAATTTTATAAAAATAAAAAAATAAAACCTATTCTCTATTTGGAATTCCAGTTCACCAATAATACCAAGTGTAATTGTAATAACATGTAAAAATTGTCACTAAATTAATGAGTTAAAAACCAATAATGTTTCAATTTTTTTAGTAATTGTATTTAATAAATGCACAATCCAAACTATGATAAAACTAATAAAAAAAAGATAAATTAGAGATGTACTAAACACCGTGTGTGTATATATATGATTATATACATATATATATATAACTATCTATATATATATAACCATTTATCTAAATTAGGACTCTATTATCATATGTAGGAAATTTATATACATATTAATAAATTTCAACATATATCTACTACATAAGTCTATTGATTTAAAATACATGAAAAGATCCATATACCATTATATACCCCATATCTAATAGTATACATTCTTCACATCAATATTATACATCCTATTTAATAAGGGTAAACATATTTCAAGAAAAATAATAGACATTACATTCATCAAACAATAGACATTATAGTATAAATTCAAACATGTTATAAAAAAGGCATTCTGAATGTTTAAATAAAATTTTGAAAATAGAGACAATATAGTTGAAAGGAAAAAGATACAATTTTGAATGTTCTTGAAAATAAAATTGGAATTATTTTCATAACAATAAAAATGAAAATTCACGTATAGTATAAAGGAAAAATAACCCAATCAATTAAGAAATATATTTCATTATGATTATCAATAAATAATTTTAGATTTTATTCCAAGAACCCTATTTAACCATACTTTTCTAGAAAATGTATCACTTTTAATTTACCTAGGATAAGGTTTTTCTAATCATTAATTGGAAATATAAGACAACTAAACACTTCTAAAATCATTTTATTAATACATATATGGTGGGTAAAAATTCATTTCTCACTAACCAGTAGGGTTACAATAAATATAAAAAACCTTTATAGGATTAATGCATAAAATGAAATAAAGAGAGTTATTTAAATCCATGTCTGTAAAAGGTAATACCAAAGTTGTTATGAGATTTATCCAAATAATTTATAAACAATTTACAAGTTTGGTATTCCAAATTGAGGTTAATTATCAAAAATTAAATATATACCACTCATTTTAAGTTGAAAATAAATTGGTATCATTCCATAAAAAATATATCTTCATTGGTAAAAGTAATATGTCAAAACATTTTGAATAAAAGGTAGAAAAAACAAAAGGATTTGGTTTTTAATGAGTTATATTTTATCTTAGAAGAAGATATATTTTTAAATATGGGTTCTTATAGTATTTGAGTCATCAACGAAACCAAGAAACATTTAAATTCACGTTTTTAACAGTTAAAAAAATTGTCTTATATAAATCTTTAAGTAGTGTCTTAATATTGAAAAATTATATATTTCAGATCACATATTCCCACCAAATTAATCCAAATTCTTTTCCCTACTAAATTAATCACTTAATTGAAGATTAAGTACTATTCTTGAATTATAATTCATTCATGTTTTAACGAGAAATTGGTGACATATTTTTGTAACACTTATGTAATGTTCATAAGAATGTTATTCATCCCAAGTATAGTAATCCCTTAAGGGTTTCCCTCAATTATATTTTCCATTCTCACTAAAATTACACTAGCATTTAGAGTACATGATAAAATCATTCCCAATAAGAAATTTTTATTATTAATCATAATCATTGTGGATGAACATTAATATAATTTACAAAGAATTGAAAAGTATTATCTTTTCTCAATATAATATATATTTTTTAGTATCATGAATAAATTATTTTATATACATATTTTCATTTGAAAATTAAATGGGAAAACTTATTTTATTATAAGATAATTACATTAGAGAACCATCCATTCATAATTCTTAACGCAAGAGTTGAAATTTACTAATAATTTAAAATCCATAGGGAATTTATGTCATTTAAAAAGCCTAAGAATTGGTTAAAGAGTTTATACCACATAACAATATCAATATTTAGATTTACCATACGTCTGAATTCATAAGGGTAGAATCTAAAACCTCAAACTGTATTTTATTACCACAAAATCATAAATTAAATGGAAAAATAATAAAAGGGATTCCATTCCTAAGAATACCCCTTAGGTTAAATCTTATAATCCATCGAAAATCAATATATGTAAAATATCCAATTTATCCTAATATAAATCATGAGAATTAATCATACTATAACCCCCTTACTTGAAAAAAATAATGTAATGTGAACACAAAACCTATAAAATCATCCTTTAACCAAGATCAAAAGAATCTACAACCCATGAAGTTATATTATATTTAATTGGTTATATAATGAAACTAATTTTGTAATATGGGTAATGGAAAACAAATATATAAAGGAAGATGAAAGAGGTGTGGTGTGGGTGAAGAATTACCTTGAATCTATGAAAAATATTACCCATTATCATCCCTAAACCATGATACCAATTGAGGGGAAGGAAGCGACCTAAAGGATCCATGGGTGATATATCTTTGACACTGGGAGAGGAATGGATCAAATGATGAAAAATATGAGGGTAAAATTATGGATTTAATAAAAATACAAAATTACACTTAATTAATTAAATACAAGACTGGGGAATACAAGGAACGCATTATAGGCTAATTAGGCACCTTATGGTTCCACCATAACCATCCCAAACCACCCAGTCTCACTTGGTACCTCATACCCTCCACCAATTACACATCCTCCCTATAGTTTTAAACTATAGGTATCACCTCCTTATAGCCTACTTGAAGACCCAAATTACATTTGAAATCCTAAAAAACATTTAAAACAAACACTATATCATTCTAAAACATTAACATACATGTCTATGAACCAAAAATATTGATGAACCTTGTTATGAAAAAAAATATTATATTCTAAATTTTAATCATAGAAATCTCAAATTTAAATCCATGAAAGTGATAAAATCCACATAATCTAGAAACAAACCCCAAACTATTCCCCAAAAGATGACCACTTATCCATGATAAGTCTAAGGATATTATTACTAATGATTCAATTAAACACTAAACCTTCAAATGATATATAATCAACCAATAAATTTACCAAATAATCTACAACACCCTAGATACCAAAATACCAAATTCAATTCATCCCACCCATATTTTAAGATCCTAATATCTATGAGGTACATAAGAAATAATATGTTAACAAATATACCAACATCACCACACCTCTAATGCGAAACTCCCTTAAATTACATGAAACACTAATCACCATAATATAAAAACAATCAACAAAACATGAACATCTACATAATTCCACAAATACCGTAGACTAACCAGTATAACATTAATATGAGATGTTCCCCAGTATATTATTCCCATAGGGATATCAATAACTATCCTAGAATGATATTTTATTTTTCCTTAAAATATTCTACTACAATAATTTCTTATATAAAACCATACTCCATTTCAAAATCCACATGATAACATGTCTTCAAGGACACCACATTTTTGAAAATTACAAAATATTAAAAATGGAAGTATTCATAATTTATCATTATGTTTCAAAACTACTAACTTTTAAAACATAAAATAATTATATTGTTTTAACCCTATGTTCCAAACCATTTCAATGTAAAAATATTACATTTTAAAATAATGGGTTTTTGATGAAAAACATTTGTATACCAAATCAGATTCAATATAAAATATCACCCTTTCATATTATCCCATACAGTTAGTAAGTAGTTCCATAAAACACCTCAATAATTTAATGAAATTAAACTAATGTTAAATAAAAAAATACCATTTCCTACTAGAATATATATTTATATATATATTAATTAAATTTTATCTTATAGAAATTCCTGTTTACTCAAAAAATTTAACAAGTTCTGCCAACTAAATCTTCTATGAAAGCACACTTCTCATCAATCCTCAAGCATGATGATACACAACGACTATATGTATGGAAAAAAATTAACATATATCAATATTGAAAAAATATTTTAAATAAATGAAAAAGTATAATTCATACCTATAGATCACTAAAGAGAAAATAGATTCCATACGTAGTAGAAAAAACCAAAAGAAGAAACAAAATAAAAGTATCACTTGAAATCATTTTAAACCGTAATTTTATTATGAGTATGGAAAGGATAGATATTAGTAGATATAAGCAATGATATCATCTAAAAAGTAATCATTATTTAATCATTATTATCCTAGTAATTACCAATATATAAATTATAAAATACTATTATCTTATTTATAAATTTGTAGATCAAATTATCAATCGATTTTAAGTAAAAAAGAAACAATCCAAGAGAAGTACAAAGTTCATCGTACCATCCTACTGGTGCCTACTTAGATATGGATGATCATGATGCACACAATTTTTTGAATCATACATCCCAACTAATACTTATAAAACTTCCCTTGGTTTACCATATTATTCTCCAGATCTTCTATGAAAAATCGTCAGTCAATCCTACATTTCATACTCAATAACCAGGTATACCCTAGTAACATGAGCTTCGAACATAAAGAGGATGACTAGGATTATATATGGATTACTTAAAAATAATATATTTTCCTATCTATTTTCTAAAAAATATAAGAACAATATAAATTCCCAAAAAAGACATTAACAATAGTTATAGAGACCCTAACCTGGATACCCATATGATGATTGAGTCCTCTATCCACTACCCCAAGGGAATTCCTCGATCCATATGGGATAATGATTAACAATATGGGTATTCAAATATATCTAGGGAATGATTTATTCTATGAATATTTTAACAAAGGTCGAGAACATATCTTATTGGAATCCTATCATGACACATCCTGACATTGGATATTCCAAAATGTAAAACATACAAATTATCTTCCATTTAGAATAATTACTTACTAACAATACCTGGATAAAACATAAAAAATTTATAAATAATAACTAAATAAATGTATTTTTAGCCAATAAATATGAAATATAACAACAAAAAATAGAACATTAGAAATGATCATGGAAAAAATCGACTCAAAATATAAAAATGAAATATGAATTATTGATGTTCCAAACACAAACATTGACAAACCAACTATGTTCTCTGAAAATTGTGTGGAGGCTATAACAACTCCTATAACACTCAGAAAACCAAGTTATATGAATCAAATAGATTCTAAAATACATATTAATACATGAAATATAACAATTTCATGATACAAGTCCACCCAGGAGCCTATATATGGGGTGGGAATAAATTCTCAGTAGGGAACCATCACTGGTGGCTCAACACACACAATGAGTATAATGGTGTAAACATGAACATGTACACATAGACATATATATTGATAATAAAATATATTAATAAATGGTCAAAAAATAACACTACAATGATTAAAAAACAAAATCAATTTAAAATATATATCTATAAAATAGTAGACCTAATTTATATAAACTTGGAACGAAGATATTATGATTAGAATAACTTAATTATATTTTTTGTGGAATTATCTAAACATTATTCATTCGATGATTGAAATAAAAGTAGTGTACCTATCCAAAATAGGGGTCTCATTCATCATGAATTTATAACAAGACCCTCCTCTATATAAGATAGTGAACACACACACACACAAACACACAGACAGACACTATCATCCTTTATATGGGGACCTATATTTTATTTGGAAGGTAATATATATATATCATAATACCATAGTGGGTCTCTATAACTTTAGGGAGAAACTATATATGTATTTGATCATCATCCTCTATTAGGAGGCCTGATCTTCTCATAGAATGGAATGTGTATATGTGTGTTTGTGCATTTCTATAATTATATACATATATATAATCCCACCACTATAAGAGTCTTATTTTCTATTATATTGGAACTATGTATACATATATATATACCTCTACGTGTAACTAGTATACATGTTTCTAGATTGAACCTAGAAGAAAATTTACTTATTCCTACTTTTACTGAACATAAATTTTTTTATGTCTATGCTGCATAATGAAATAAAACCTCTAAGCCTGATTATCATATCAATATCAATAACAGAAGCTAGACACATGGTCTCCACATTAAAATGATGGTCATACTCATAATCATAGTAGTTTACCTGATCTATATCAACTTTTAGACATACTTCATAACAAAAAAAGATATTCTATCTATAAATAGTAGAAAATATATAAGAAAACTATATATGTGTGGCTGATTAAAAAATAACAGTGAATATTTAATTTTCAATGTGTTATAACACAATACATGACAATTTTTTAATCATAATTATGAAAAAACATTAAAATCAAATATCAATATAAAAATAAACAATTTGATATGATCTTGACAAGACAAATGTGGAAATTTATGCATAACATGATAAATGAAAATTAGTGCATAATATAAATAAGTAAAAACCTAATAAATCAAGACACATATGGATTTATTATTATAAATATTTAATTTTATGTTTTGGTTTATGAACCCCTCATTAACCACAATTTACTTTTATATTTATCACTTGTAAGGGATTTATTCCAATGGGCCTACAAGGAATGTATTTCTCAGGCCACTATTCATCTAGGCCTTTGATCCATGTAAGGTTTCCATTTCATCATAGTTAAAAATATAAATTAAAATATGTGTATTTAACCACCATCAGTTGTAATTTTCATTAAACATGGTATTTATAATACTTATTCGGAAGTTTAGTATTCCAAAATGTAACGCCCCGACCCCAGTTACCCAGAGTCGGTGCATTATTGTGTAACATCGAAATGATCACAAAAGATCAAGTCTTGAAAGACTAATTAGTTTAGTAGCCTTGGAAACACTAGATACATTTATAAGTCTTACATTACATCATAAAGTAAAACAAAATTAAAAAAACAATATGTCCTCATATCCCCTCATAATATCCCTGCATGTCATTCATAATATACTTCATTGCATCCTCGAAAAATTAAAACATTGAAAGGGGTGAGCTCAGATGCTCAGTAAGGATAACAATACAACAGAAATTTTCATAAATAAACATAAACATTTAAGGCAATGTATACCTAAAACAAAAGCCTTTTAAACTTGAACCTTAGCATAATATGGAAAAAATAAAATGAAATAATTCAATTTACTTATTCACATGGATATTATACTAGTAGAATAATCACATGAAATATCAATAACCACTTTCATAATGATGGAATGCATAATTCCAGACTATCATAACAATGTTTCCAAGGGCTCGTGGCAAGACTACAAATAAGATTTTGTCACATCCTCGTGCCAATACCCTAGTTTTTCTCATGAGACCTACCGATGCATCGAGGAGCTATAGCGGGCTCCACCCATCACTTATTAATTCTAATGCATTCCTTATATGAAAAGGTTTAAACATATCATAAACCATAACATAATCATATCACATAAAACATGCATAAATGAAACATTAAATTTTCACATTTCAATCACAATAAATTATCAAAACCATTTTCAATACCAAAATTAAAGAAACGTAAAACATGGTATTTATTTTTCATTTAAAAAAGTTATGGCTTGAAGAGGAAGCCGAAACTCAAAAAATGGGCACGGCGGCGGAGAAGTCGTTGTTTCTGCATACGTATGACAAAAAAACATTCCCTTTTTTCATTTAGTAAAATTCTTTGCATAAGAAGATTCCTTTTGAATAAATGTAAAAGTCAAAGGGGTTTATACACCGTATAAAAGAATGTTGTGTATAAAACAAAATATGCCTCAATGAAAGGATATTGAGACGAAGTCCCTTACAAAGATCATTTTTTAATTAAAATATATATATTATGTGTATTCACTATAAGTACACATAAATAATGTATAAATACAAGATAGGACATAATAATATCATGACATAATTTTAAATTAGGAGATTAACCCAAAGAACGGAAATTGGGTTAAGAAGTTCCCTTACCTCGTGTCTGACTTGAGTCGATCGTTCTTTAACCTCCAGAAAAATATACTAGAGTTAATTTATACTTGCTTAATAACCTTTATCAAGTTCATTATTCCTTTTATATTATTTATTTCCATGTTATGAACATTATGTAATTATTTAAGTTAATAACGGTCGTTTTGTCGATCATTGGTACTTGAGTCAAAAATAAACATCTTATAATTATAAGTTGCTCATGTGGTAAAATATCCATTATATCCAGAATTATATTCATGATTGAGATATCATGTATATCATATATATCCAGTATATACATTCATTTATAATATTACATAACATTTAGAGGTAAGAAATAAAATACACCGTTCATGGAGACAGTAAGCCGTATGTACGCATGAACGCTACTTTCATTTCAATTTCATATTTAATGTAATTAAATCGTAAAGATATAATGGTATATTATAATTACAGTATAATATCATATATAATATCATTTACTCTATCCTTTTTACATCCCACATATGGCATTAACGATTCAAATCACTTTGAGGGGGCAGTAGTCCGCACTTCCTAAAATGAAATTATCACGTTTACCCATAATGGGAATCATAAAGGTATGCCATAAATGAAAAATACCGAAGAATAATGAAAACATAAACATAATATAAATCAGATATAAATATAGAGACTTATTAATGACTACCATGAGAGGTGTTAAAATAAGATTGAACAATAATCGTTTCGTGAGACAGTAATTCGCCACCCACAGAAATAGCATGTTCTTTAACCATTACATGAAGGTATGTGTAAGTGTAAATAAAATCCTTTTCATGACAACATAATAGTATATTTTAGATATTGTTGTTGTTAAAAAAAAGGAATGAAAAGAGATTAAGGGGTTGGAGAACCGAAATAAAACAAAAGAACATAAGAGAAGACATTACCTTAAAATCAGGTAACTGTTTTTAATTTGAGCCAAAGGCTTCCTTGGGAAGACTTACGCTGAAATTGAGGCTTATAATAGTAATAGAGGGATGTTTAGAGAGTATATGGGCAGATTTTGGCCGAGCCAAATGGCTTTTATGGTGTGAATAAGGTGGTATAGGTGGGGGCCTTTTATAAGAGGAGAGGAGGGGCACTCTTGGAAAGTCATGAAATTTTACATTATTATGAAATGATTTTCGTATTTAAAAGGTCCCAAAATTATATAATTTGAAGATAAGGTGATAAGGGTTTGAAATATACTCATCCAATAGGGCTTTGACATGTGTATGTCTTAGATTTTACATTATCTTTTTATTTTATTTAAAAAGTTCATTAATGAGGTAATCGATGCATCATCATGGTGTGATAAATAAATTTATTTATTTAATTCCTAAAAAATTAAAAAAAATTACCTTGATGTAGTAAATATTTTTATCTTTCCAATGAATATTTATAGTCTAAAGTATAACTTATATAACCCCATGTAATAATTGTTTTATTAAAACAACACATGTTTGTGACAATTTTATTTTTACTTTAAATAAAAAGTTATTAATGTCATTTTCTTACAAAAGTGGCTCCATGGGGTCCCCAAGTTGACACATGGATTGTCTTGGTCGGCCATGACTCATCCAATAAGGGTAGGACAAGTGTAATGGTAATTTCATATTATTATTTCATTATATTTACCTTATATTACACTAATTACCTTTAATCACAATTAATAGAACTTAAAAGTTACTATTCACCAAAAAATTATTTTAATCCCATTGAACCACAAATCACTTCCAAATGACAACCATGCATGTCGTATTTTTGAAATTAAATTAATAGAAGTGGTAAAGTTTCATTTAAACTAAAAATTAGTTTTTTAACTACCACTCAGTGGTTTCACTATTCATCAAAAATTGAAGTTTTTCAGAAAAACACCAAAAATTCACTCTAAGATATATTTGATATTACAAATTAAAAAATGATGTCTATTTTAAAAAATTCAACACATATAAGTTGAATTAATTAATTTAATAATTAATTCCCGCTGTCACAACAAATAGAGTGTTTTTAAGAAACAATATATATCAAAAGATTGAAAATTGTTTATATCCAATTTCAAAGTGAAATTAATTCTAATGACCACCATTGGATAAAATGGTAAAAATATATTCTAATTATACTTTAAAACCACTCAATAATATAATTTATCACTATAAATTATTTTTATTAAAAAAGTTGTTTTTAAGTATTTATCTATTCATAGAAAATTGGAAGTTCTCAGAAAATTACAAAAAATTCAACATAGGCTAATTTCGATATTCAGAATCCAAAAATGAAGTCTATTTTGAAATATAAAATTTATATAATTTCAAAAAGTGGGTATTACTATTCATAACAGCTACTTTTATTGGTCGCGGTGTGTTAGAACTCGGGGTTGCGTACAACACACGTTGCTCTATTATTAAAAGAGAAGCGTACCACAGAAGCATGGGGTGTTACATTATCCCCTCCTTTAATAAATTTCATCCTCGAAATTTGAAACTGTTCTTCAAAAATAAAAGGTTGAAAATAGAAAATACCTTTGTGGAAAACCCATATCAGAAATAGGGTTAATAAAATTTAGTCTTAATAAGAGGGAAATGAAAATGAGAAAGTCTCCACAAAATCAGGGTTTCAAATAGGAGAACATTGGTGGCAATTATAGACACATAATGAGAGGAAAACGAAAATATTTATAGGGATTTATTGAGGTCATCAATCACAAACAATTGTAAAATTGAGGGCCTCAAAGCCATCAATCTATGATGAAAATATCATATGTTCAACAAAACATAAGGTATTAGGATAAGACAATTTTTTAATACCCCTTTCCTAAATATTAAGAATTAATTTATTCATAGAATATGAGAGAGGTATATATATATATATACTTTACAAGTAGAGTTTCAACATTCAACTAATTTCTACCACAAACTCATCTTTCACTCAAAAAGAGAATATAACTCAAAAATATTATATTTATCCTAATCGTACGAGGTTCAAAATATTAACACATAACATTTAGATTAGGGAAAATATTTTTTAATAACCAGAGACTTCCTGTAGGCTAGTGGTAGGTAATAAAGGACTGTCGCACTATGGTAGTGGGTTAGATTCCTACAGCTTTTCCCGACACGATAGGTTGTCCCTCGACCAGCAAGTTGTCCTTTTCCTAAAAATACAGTATTATAATATTCCAAAAATAATCTTCAGAAATGTTTTAACCATAAACAATACTATTCAATGTTAAACATAATCCATTCCAACCTTTATAGTTATTCAAAATACCTTTGTCTAGACTTTCTCTAAAAGGTCTCAAAATTCCAAAATAAATTGTAACATCAGATTCCCCAAAAAATGTAAAGTTTATCTAATTGTCACATACTAAAAATATGATTACCTTCATCATATTAAAACCTTAATGAAAACAATTAGTACAGCAGTATAATATTTATATATATCACATTATTCTTATAACCAGAATATAATCCTTGAGTCCAAAAGAAAAAATACATTAAGTATTCCACTTCAACTGTAGCAACAGCATAAGATTGTCCTTGATCCCTTGGCCTTTTCTGAGGTAAGTTTCCCTGATACTTAGGACACTCATTTGCATAATTCCCCATTTCCCTACAATTGTAGAATTCAACATTGATAGTCTCTTTCTTTCCCTTGCAATCACGATCCTGGTGACCTTTTTATCTACATTTATAACAAACTCCCATTGCTTTTAGGCAAGTATCGGGGTGATTATTCCCACAACTATCACATAATGGAAAATCCTTCTTTCCCTTGTTCCGTTTATCTATATCTTATTCCATCATTATCTTCTTCTCTTGCTTTACTTTATTTATATAATATATAGAGAATTCCTTTTCTGTCTTGATAGCAAATGAGAAAATATCTTTGTACGATAAGAAAGATTGTGAGACTAAGGCTCGACAGAGAAATGGTTTTAACCCATAAAATAAAAGATCAATCTTACTTATTGGGTTACATATATAATCTGTTTCATGCCTCTCTAACCTTGTAATGTTAGCCTCATACTTTGCGACATTCTCATCCTCCTTTTGTCTCAGACACATAAATTTCCTTTCAATATCTGATCGATGGTCACGAGGGAAGTATTTTTCTAAGAAAAGATCTTTTAACTCCCTCCATTCCATATTTCATAATTCATCATATTCCTTTGTGTTTTTTATAAATGAACACCATTGATCAGCATCTCCGGTGAGGCGTTAAACTGCAATGAAATATTTTTCCCTTTCACTACTCCCTAAATCCTGAAGTATTTTCTCTTGGGAATTTATCCATTGCTCAGCTACTAATGGATTT
Organism: Viscum album; assembly: GCA_963277665.1. Classification (NCBI taxonomy): domain Eukaryota; kingdom Viridiplantae; phylum Streptophyta; class Magnoliopsida; order Santalales; family Viscaceae; genus Viscum; species Viscum album. Next base: position 590,179,732 of record OY728142.1, on the reverse strand, counting down.
GTACCACCATTAAATGTTGGTGGTTGTTGCCTCATGAAGAGGTATATCATTGATCCTCAATGTTGCGGATCAGGGTGCTCTATATGAGAAAGGTTATTATTCATAACCTGAGTGAGTTGTCCCAGTATGGTGATAAGATGATCAGCACCAGTTGAATCAGCATCTCTACTATAATTATCATGTGGAAGAGGGATATACCTACATGGAGTACGTGAATTGATACAGTTTCCATTCCTTCTACTAGGCACCATTTCTAAACAATGTCATAAACTAGATTAGTTTATGAATCAAAATACATAATAACAAACTTGAAAAATACGTAACATAAATTGACCTATTTATGGATATAATCTATAATCATAAAAATGTTTTCTTTGAGGAAGTATATACTCATAAACCCTTCTTAGTGTGTGTAATTAAAATGGGAATTATCCTAAGAAGATCCCTCAGGAGTGTCGTAACCAAGAGTGCAGCAAGGCCCGTTGTCGTGCACCCGTTCCCATTCGATTCTATCTCAAAGAGGTGTTTTCGGTTTTTACCCCTAGGTACATCTATGCCAGAGCTGCCTCTAACTGCTCGTATCCAGACAGGCATGTATTTCTCGTATAACTCACAAAATCTCTATAATACCAAAATTCTAGGAAGTTCTTCTATACTAATCATCAAAGTCTATCTTGGGGCTATGTGCTCTAATCAGAGTTTATCTAAATCTATCATCCAAGGTTAGTACTAAACATCCTCTGTTACCAACTGTAATGCCCTGACCCCAGTTACCCAGAGTCAGTGCATTATTGTGTAACATTGGAATGATCACAAAAGATCAAGTCTCAAAAGGCCGATTAGTTTAGTAGCCCTGGAAACACTAGATACATTCGTAAGACTTACATTAAATTGTAAAGTAAAACAAATCTAAGAAAACATACTGTCTTCATATCCCCTCATACTATCCCTGCAGGTCATTCATAATATACTTCATCACATCCTGGAAAAATTAAAACATTGAAAGGGGCAGATGCTTAGTAAGAATAACAATACAACAGAAACTTTCATAAATAAAAATAAACATTTAAGGCAATGTATAACTAAAACAAAAGCCTTTTAAACTTTAACTTCAGCATAATATGGAAAAAATAAAATTAAACAATGCCATATATTTATTAACATGGATATTCTACTAGTTGAATAATCAAAGGCAATATCAATAACAACTTTCATAATGATGGAATGCATAATGCTAGACTGTCATAACTACGTATCCAAGGCCTCGTTACAAGACTACAATTAATATTTTGTCAAGTCCTCATGCCAAGACACTAGTTTGTCTTATGATACCTGCCGATGCATCGAGGAGCTATAGCGGGCTCCACCCGCCACTTATTAAGTCCAATGCATTCCTTATATGAAAAGGTTTAAACATATCATAAACAATAACATAATTGTATCACATAAAACTTGCATAAAGGAAACATAACATTTCCACATTTAAATCACAAGATATTATCAAAACCATTTCCAATACCAAAATAAAAGAAAAGTAAAACATGGTATTTATTTTTCATTTAAAAATAAGTTATGGCTTGTAGAGGAAGCTGAAACTCAAATAATGGTCACGGTGGTGGAGAAGTAATTGTCATCGCATACGTACGACAAAAAAACATTCCCTTTTTTTCATTTAGTAAAATTCTTTGTATAAAAATATTCCTTTTTAATACACATAAAAGTCAAAGGGGTTTATACACCATATAAAAGAAAGTTGTGTATAAAACAAAATATGACTCAATGAAAGGAGATTGAGATGAAGTCCCTTACAAAGATAATTTTTTTAAATAAAATAGATCTATTTTGTGTATTAAATATAAGTACACGTAATAAAGTACAAATACAAGATAGGACATAATAATATAATGACATAATTTGAAAGAAGGAGATTAACCCAAAGAATGGAAATTAGGATAAGAAATTCCCTTACATCTTGTCTGACTTGAGTCGATCGTTCTTTAACCTCCTGAATAATAAACTAGAGTTAATTTCTACTTTCTTAAGAAAATTTTTCAAGTTAATTATTCCTTTTATATTACTTATTACCATGTTATGAACATTATGTAATTATTTAATTTAATAACGGTCATTTTGTCGATCTTTGGTACTTGAGTCAAAAATAAACATCTTATAATTAGAAGTTGTTAATGTGGTAAAATATACATTATATCCAGAAAATTATTCGTGGTGTAGAGATCATATATATCATATATATCCACTATATACAATCATTTATAATATTTCATAACCTTTAGAGGTAAGAAATGAAATGCACTGTTCATGGAGATAGTAAGTCGTACGTACGCATGAACTATACTTTCATTTTTATTTCATATTTAATGGAATGAAATAATAATGGTATAAAGGTATATTATAATTCCAGTAAAATATCATATATAACATTATTTACTCCATCCTTTGTACGTCCCACATATAGCATTAACGATTCAAATCACTTTTAGGGGGCGGTAGTCCGCACTTCCTAAAATGATATTATCAATTTTACCCATAATGACAATCATAAAGGTATGCCATAAATGAAAAATACTGAATAATATTGAAAATATAAACATAACATATATCATATATAAATATAGTGACTTTTTAATGGCTACCATGAGAGGTGTTAAAAGAAGATTGAACAATCATCGTTTTGTGAGGAAGTAATTCGCCACCCACAGAAACAGTATGTTATTTAACCATTAAATGAAGGTATGTGTAAGTGAAAGTAAAATACTTCTCATGAAAACATCTTTGTATATTTTGGATATTGGTTTTGTTACAAAATAAAGGAATAAAAGGAGTTTTTGGAGTTGGAGAAGAAAAATAAAACAAAAGAACATAAGAGAAGACATTACCTTAAAATCGGGTAACTCTTTATGATTTGAGCCAAAGGCTTCCATGGGAAGACTTATGCCCAAAGTGAGGCTACTAGGAATAATATAGGAAAGTTGAGAGAGTATTTGGACAGAGTTTTTCCGAGAAAAACAGATTTTATGGTGTGAATAAGGTGGTAGAGGAGGAGGCCTTTTATAAGAGGAGAGGAGGGGCACTCTTGGAAAGTAATAAAATGTTACATTATTATGAAATGATTTTCGGATTTCAAAGGTCCCAAAATTATATATTTCTAAGATAAGGTAATAATGGTTCTAAATATACTCATAAAATAGGTTTTTTTTACAAGTATAAGTCTTAGAGTTTCATTATCTTTTCATTTTATTTAAAAAGTTCATTAACAAGGTAATCGTTCAATCATCATGGTGTGATAAATAAATTTATTTATTTAATTCCTAAAAATTATAGAAAAATTACCATGATGTAGGAAATATGTTTATCTTTAAAATGAATATTTATAGTCGAAACATTTACTTATATTACCCTATGTAATAACTGTTTTAGTAAAACAACACATGTTTGTGACAATTTTATTTTTACTTTAAATAAAAAGTTATTAATGTCATTTTCTTACCCAAGTGGCTCCATGGTGTCCCCAAGTTGTCCCATGGATTTTATTGGTCGGCCATGACTCATCCAATAAGGTTAATACAAGTTTAATGGTAATTTCATATTATTATATCATTATATTTACCTTATATCACACTAATTACTTTTAATCGCGATTAATAGAACTTAAAATTTACTATTCACCAAAAATTATTTTAATCCCATTGAACCAAATTTTACATCCTAATGACAACCATGTATGTAGGATTTTTTAAATTCAATTCACAGAATGGGTAACGTTTCATTTAAATGAAAAATTAGTTTTTTAACTACCACTTAGTGGTTTCACTATTCATCAAAAATTGATGTTTTTCAGAAAAATACCAAAAATTCACTCTAAGCTATATTTGATATTCCTAATTAAAAAATGATGTCTATTTTTCAAAATTCAAAACATATAAGTTTAATTAATTAATTTAATAATAAATTCCCGATGTCACAAGAAATAGCGTGTTTTTGAGAAACAATATATATCAAAAGATTGACAATTGTTTATGTCCAATTTAAAAGTGAAATTAATTATAATGACCACCATTGGATAAAATGGTAAAAACATATTCTTATTATAATTTAAAACTACTCAATAGTATAATTTATCACTAAAAATTATTTTGATTAAAAAAGTTGTTTTTAAGTATTTTTCTATTCATAGAAAATTTGATGTTTTCAGAAAAGTAAAAAAAATTCAACATAGGCTTATTTCCATATTCCGAATCCAAAAATTCAGTCTATTTGAAAATATAAAATTTATATAATTTCAAAAAGTGGGTATTACTATTCATAAAGGCTACTTTGATTGGCCACGGTGTGTTAGAACTCAGGGTTGTGTACGACACATGATGCTCTATTATTTAAAGAGAAGCGTACCACAGAAGCTCGGGGTGTTACAAAAAAACATTAGAATAATGTTATTGATACATAGAAAATAGGTAAATAATAGTTCAAAACATTAAATTTTTATTAAAATAGGTATAGTTGATAATTATGAGATGAAATATCTAAAATAAAGTGATTATTTTTATTTCATGTCATTATTAATTCATAAAATAGTAATAATTTTATTTATCCCAACCTTTTTTAAACAATTTACAAGTATGTACATAAAAATTGAGATTATTTTTAGAAAAATAAATAGGCCCCACTCACTCATCACTTGAAAAAAATAATGTTTCATTCTTTGAAAAGAATATTTTCAAAGATAAAATTAACAAAGAAATTTTTTAAAAAAAATAGGGGAAAACCCACAATATTTTTAAGTAGAAAATACATTTAGTATATGAAATTTTCTTTAAAGAGGAGTTATGGAATGATTTTATCCATTATCTAAAAGAAAGTTAAAATATGTTTTTAAAAAATAGATTAAACTAGAGTACATAAAACATTAAAAGTTAATGAATATAAAATTAGTATAATTTTTGGATAAAATCATCCATCCTAATAAATCTATCAATTATTTCATCATAGAATAAAAAAATTAAATAATGGTTATCTATGGTTCATGATATATAATTCATTCAGGTTTTAGTTGTGAAGGTGTGACACCATTATGTGATTATTATGTAAGTTCTAATAAAATATACTTTATCTTATGTAAAATAAATCCATAATGAAATATCTTAATATTAAGTTCTATGCTCATTAATATTTTTTTTTGTTTAGAGTAGATGAGGAAATCATTCCCAAAAATTAACTACGATGCTTACCCATATCCATTCAGTTTAAACCTTAATATAATTAACATGAAAATGAAAGGGACTAACTTTACTCAACATAATATATTAAAAATATTTGAAGAATCAAGAATAAATTTTTTCAATTACATATTTTCATATGAAAATTCATTGGGACTAAAAATTTTGTTATAAAAAATACCATTGGAAATCCAAAAATTTATAATTATAAATATATGAGTTAAAATTTATTAATAATTTGAAAAAATGGGGTAGTATACCATTGAGGAAACTATAGGAGGGGTTCATAGAGTAGTTAGGGAAAATGGTTTGTTAAAAGTGGAGGAGAACCACTGAGTACCTTCATATGTTTAACATAACAGTAATGGGGGAAAGAATATTTATCACATTCCCAAAAAAAACATTACAAACATAAAACCACAGACACCATTGGGTACAAATACCCTACTAGATGGACTAACAAAAAGTAATGAAAAAAGGCCAAAAATTTTAAAATAGTAAAATATAAGTAATGGAATAATTTTCTGGGAGATAAAGTAATGGAATCTATCATAAAATTATACAATTAACTAATAAATTTATACATGGTATGAAATTAAAAAATACTAATTCATGTAGTCATAGAATATAAAAAATATAAATAGAAGTCCTATGAATCATCAATTAATCTATAAGATTTCTTGTATCAATAATATTGATATATTGAAGGAATGTTAAAAGGTATTATTAAAAAATAGATATATTTAAATAAAACCAAAATTGAAGAAATAAGATGATGTCTCAAGAATGAGTATTGGTCTGTGTGAACCTATATAAGTGTTAAATGTTTGAAGGAAATCTAAAATTAATAAAAAATGTATGTGTTATTATATTTGAAATGTTTATAACACTATTTATAATCTTTCAATATAAAATATGATGGGGGTCATGCAATATACATATACCAATAGAGGTAGAAAAATAATATTATTCCTACTAACTTGTAAATACAATAATTTAGTGTTATTATCCTTACTTATGCAATGTATGACTATAAATTACTTTATTATTCATCAAAATGACCTGTAAATAAATGAAATAAAATTATAAATCCCATTCCAAGAAGGGTTTTTCCGGTTTTATTATATAACATAATAAAATTATAGATCCAAATTTCTTTATTGGAAGAAGATAGAGATCTATAACGCACTTATGGTATAATCATTTCCATAAGTTCACCCACTAATTAAAAATGAAATTGGGAAATAGGAATTGATCATAGAATGTCATATGATATATATGTTTCTTTCAAGGACTATGATATAAAAGGCGTATGTATCATAGATTGTATTGGTATTTCTATTAAATTATTGTAAATATAAATTTAAATAATAATGAGAAAAAATAGTAATTCGTTATGCATATTTATAATGACAGAAATCGATAAATTGAGGGGTGAGATAAATAAAATAATATAGGAAAATATATAAATAAAGTTGATGTGTAACTCATAGATGGAGTGAGGTACAATTTAATTAGTTTAAGTCAACATTGAGATTATTAACATGTTATGAACTTTTGTAATAAGAATTTTATAATAAAAGTGAGGGATAACAATAGGATGATGAAGGAAAAACTAACAAGATTTGGTCGGTATCAAATAAATAATGACGTTTTTTACTTACTATTATCAAAATATTACGAAAATAAGTTATTTATCTAAAGATTTAATTACATTAATCTATTATATAAATAAATATAATTCTAAAAAATACATAACCACTTTGGAGAGAGATCATGTACACAGTTATAGTCCATGTCAATTGGTAGTAATAAAAAAATCATAAAAGTACCATAAAATTAAATGAATATATTTTTTATATATATTCTATATTGATTTTTGTAGAATAAAAAAATAAAGGATTTATAAGGACAAAGTTATTATAAAATATATATTGATGACAACAGAAGAGTGTTTTATATTACTTCCACTTTAAAAAAGGATAATATATTGGAATTTATAACAATGTATAATAGGGAAAAATAAAAGTGATTAGAAAATTATGTGTTTAAGATATGTCAATGAAATATTATTTATAATCACCAGTTTGAGATGTATATTGATAAAATGAAATATTTCATCATATTTATTCTATAAGGATTTCCCAATATAAAATAATTATTGAAAGAAAAAATCACTCCAAAAAAATTACTTAGATAATGTTACCAAGAAAAGAACTTCTGAACAATGAAAGGAAAGAATCTATAATGCAATAGTTTATGTAATAAATAATACGTGTTTTTTCCTCGTGAAAAAAATCCATACGTGACATTCTATAATGAATAACTAAGTTTGAAATGTTTTTTAATGTCTATAAGTAACTATTATATCTTAAATAAGTTAGGTATAACAGGGGAGTTTGAAGGAATAATTAATAATTATATATTTATTTTATACTCATTCATATAAAAACATTTAAATTAATTAATAAAAAGATGGGTAAAATGAAAGAATGATATAATTCAACTTTTATATAAGGTTAGAATGACACAAATTAAAAAGTAAATATAATTTTAAACAACTTTAAATATAGTTCCACTTTCAAAAAAGATAAATGAAAAAGGCGAATAATTTATAAATGATTCTGAAGTAGAAGCTCAACATGGTGAAAATTTAATATAAAAAACTTATACCAATATAACGACATTGAATGAAATTATAGAGAAAATCAATTTTGGTGAAATGAAAACTAAATTTTCAAAATAGGTTGGATATAGTTAATAATGAATATAATATTATAATCTCTTATTAAAAAAATAATTTGGAATAATAAAAAAATAGATTTGTGTTAAATACATATATCAAGAGATTGAAAAAATTTAAAAGAATAAATCTATGATATTTTTAAATAATCATAAACAAAATGGTGAAACTAAATAATTAGTTTGAAATAAGGTAAATTGGGATGATGTCCCAATGAAAAATAAAGAAATTATAGTTTTTGTTCTTGTATTTTGTAAGGTTCACACAAAACGAAGAGTTCATTTTTCAGAAAAATATAAAAAATTAATCTGTATTGTTTGTAAGTGATATTAAATAATAAAAGGAGTAGTTGTTGGTGATTCATTTTATTTTTTTTATGAAATTTTAGTAATTAGGCAACTCCTAAAAATTTATTTATAGAATATGTTTAAAATATTTCATATGGATTCAATGTCAGCCTATCTTGATAAAATATTGGAGGATGAGGTGTACATAAAAAATCCTAATTTTTTCGAACATGATAGTATTCAAAGTGTGGTTTTTAGGATCCGAAGACATTATATTGGTTGAATCAAGAAAAAATTGTTACTATAAGATGGATGTGTTTTTAAATAATTTGATTTTTAAATGTGGATTATTTAATCAAAAAATATTTATAGAGAAAATATATTTATGATTCAAATCTATATTTATTTCATTAAATTGTGTGGATTAAAAATATACATAGAAGGATTTTATAGAGATGTTGAAAAATACTTTTAAAATTATATCAATCGGTTAAATTATATTTTTCCATGAATTAAACTTTATAAAAAAACCTGGTGGAACAATTGTCTCACAAAATAAATATAACAAAAACGTTTGGAATGGATTCTATATAGATAAAATCCATAAAACAATGACACCTATTTTAATTGGAATAAATATAATTAAAAGTTATTATGTAAGATTAATGAATGAAATGAAGTAGAGAGGGATGATTTAAATTCTACTATATTTTTAATTTTAATTTACCGAACAATTGTATGCTACATGTTTTAAAATAGTGGATCAAAGTAATGAAATGGATATTCATTTACAAATAATGAAGATAATATTGAAATTTATAATAGGTATAGTGGAGTATGAGTTATATTGAACCAAGAATAGTGAGTACAAAATTATTAATTTTAATAGTGATAATTTGGTTGGTTCTATGGATTATGTGTAACTATTAGAGTGATGAAGACTCGGTGAGTTTGTTGAATCAGTGTTCTCTATTTTTTTACTTGTAAATTGTTTCCAAACTTTTTATTGGTTATTAGATAACCCAACCCCTATCACTAATTTAGATAAATTTTCTATATTTATCTTTTCTCTTAACATCACTCTTGTATAGGAATATGAATTAATAAAATGAAGAAAATGGGGTTTTACAAGGTTTACGCTCATGGGTGAGACACATCCTTCTCGTGCATGAAATCATCAATGACACATGTTGTCTAATCATTTAATAAATCATATTAAAAAATATAAAGTATCATTCATGAATAAATTATTGATATCTTACCAGTATTATATATAAAGCTTATATAATGATTACCTCCTTCGATATTTATCACTCAAGGTGAAATAATAGGTGAAACATATATGCATTTAATCAAAACTAGAACTTTCTACCAATAGAAGAAAACAAATACTATATAATTTGGAAGGATTGGTTCATTATAGAACTCAGTAAAATAAAATAATACCTCTCATAATATATAAATTCATGGAATCACATGTTTAATGATTTCAATGAGACCTCAAGATCAACCCATTTACCCTTGTTAAGAATTGATTTTAATCTTCTTCTACCGCATTTCATTTCTACATCATCCTGTTCTATCAATTCATATATTCAATTATCATAGTTTATACATACCTGATCAATTTGTCCATCTTTATAAATATTCTCATATAACCCTTATATTATTTTTTGAGTTCCTTTTGTATTTTATTCAATGGAATGATTCAAGAAAAATTATTAATTAATTATAAATACAAATATCATAAAAATTGGATATATATATATCTGATTTCATTGACAATAATATGAAATAAAATCACTAATTTTTTCAAAATTCTCTCAAACAATTAAATAATTTAGATCCATAAATATATTTATCTTTTTAATTTTGGTTCCCACATTTAAATAATAAATTATATCTCAATAGTATCTCTTAAAATATTGGATTTGAATTCCAATATATCACTAAAATAAATCCCAATATCTAAGTTATCTTATCTCTCATATTTCAAACCAAAACACTTCTAATTAAATTTCCAGTAATTTATAAAAATATTTTCATACCAATTTATTAAATCAACATTCTTATATTTTTACGATTCATGCAAATTTTCAAAATAATTTGTTATAAATTTTCTGTGGATTATGACCTCTTATATATGTTTTATTCCATGAAAAACAAAAATATCTCAAGAAATAAAACATAATATATATATTAATTTTTATATATATTATTTTTAACATATCTAATTCAATTATGTTCAATTATTCCATGCTCTATTTGTTTTAGGAATACTAAAACTGAAAAATAATATTTCACAGTTAATGTATTCTTCAGGTAATTCATAGAAGATAATTGAATGTTATAGCCCTGAGAAACAAATTCTCCACACATGTTTTGATCTTTTAAAACAATAAATATTTTATATTACATTTTTACAGTTTGTATATTTTCTAAAAATCTATTAAAACTCAAATAATATCTTTTAAATTACTTATGAAAAAAGATTTTTTATATTTATTTATAATAATTTTAATTAGATTCTTTAAAAATATATCTTTTCACCAAAGAAATTTTTTAAAAATACCAAAATTATTCAGACGATTAATCAAAACTATCAGCCATAATTAGTAACTCAAGACTTTGGGGTGGAGGGGGGAGGGGGAATTAAGTTACAACTAAAATTTATATTAAATAAAATTTAAAATAAATTCCCCAAATAAAAAAAAATCATTAGGTTAATTAAAATAGTAGTTTGATAATAATTTGGACTTTTGAAGGATTTATGAATGCTTTATTAGTGATCAAATAAGACAATATTGAAAATTAATTTAACATTTGAAATATATTTACTAAAAAAATACTAAAAAAATTAGTTAAGTTTGTTTATCAAAGTACCCATTTTATTTGAATTTTTTAAACAATTGATATTTAATTATTTAAAAATAAGGAAGAAATAAAAAACCCAAAACAGACTAAATAAAGGGGTTCAGTCTCATGTTGGGACCTAATCTTCTCCACTTGGAAATAACCCACTACCTAGAATATTATATAACTACAATATGATCCCCAACCTTGACTAGATATACAAACAACAACATACAAGCTTTCCAAGATCAAATGCCTTTTAAATAGTTATACATGGAAATAAAACTAATAAGACAACAAAAAAGACCTCTTCCACAAACACAATCAGTAATTATATGAAAATTACTAGAAGGGAATATCTTGTATTCTCCAGTTCTAGTGCATGAGTCAGTTAATGTTGATAAACAGAGAAAACAACACATTTCAAAAATTAAAAGGAAAAAAATGGATCTATAAATAAGATATATATTAATAGGGTAATATGATGCTCTGATTATGGTGATTAAGATTTTAGATGGTCCTCAAATGTGGCTCGGTGCGGAACTGAAGTTGTTTCTATGATGTATTCGGTAAAAAATGTACCACAATGGCTCTATTTTATATATTTAGTAAAATATTTTGATCTTCAATGATTTACACTCTTTCACAGATTAAACTCTGTAGGAATATAGTGTGTAATATCTCAAGTGATGATCTTTACAAAAATCAGTAAGAACACCTCTTGATCACACATCTTTTGTACATGAGGGAGTCTTATGTGAATATAAATCATTTCATGAAGGAGTTTTCATTTTAAGAATGATAATTGATATCTATTGGATCCTCATACAGAGTTATGATTCCTTCTTAAATTAATTAATGAAATAGGTTAATTAATAATCATTAAATAATCCTTATACATTAAATTAAATAAAATATTTATATAATAATTTATTTTAAAAACATTCATAACAGTGATGATGACTCTTCTAATGGAAATAAATCTTTGAATAAAAGATATCTTTGGTGGTGAATCATTCTGGCAGTCATTAAGTATGGCAGAATGACATATCTGATTTTGAGTCATTCTAGTGGTGACTCGTTATTGTATAGATTCAAGTTAGTGGTGAAATATTTGATATCATAGTTAGTCACACATGTAGTTTTTCATATGGGATTCAGTCATGTCTCGAGGTTACTCAATTTGAACTAACAGTCCGTCAAGCTGGAAGTGAGAAATTTCTGGTGGAAATTCAACTATGGAAATCAGGAATTTTGAAAGACAAACATTCTGGTGGTAGCTCAACTCTGGCAGTTAGACATTCTGGTGGTCCTACATTCGAACTAACTGTGACTCACGCTGGTGGTGAGTCTTACCTAGTAGTTAGTCATTTTAAAATAATAGTTCTTTTTTTTAAAATTATCTAAAATTTCATCAAATTTCCCTATGAATAAAAATGGTACCATAAAGTAGTAATCTTACTATAAAAATAATAAACAAGATTTGTGAGCATAAAAATAAGTTGGTTCCAACAATATCCCCCCTTTTGATGATAAAAAATACTGTAATTTTTATAAACCATATTTTAAATAAACATAGAAAAAAAAAATCTAATTTTAAAGGATAATAGTCTGCCTAACATTTCAAATATCATGTTTGAGATATATGAAATGTGGTATCAATGATAAAGAGAAGTGGTATAAATGATAATTCATCGATAAGGGAAATTAAGGTTTTCGAAGGTAAGGTAAATAAAATCTAAATAATTATTATATCAAATAAAAATAGTGATGGTATGCAATAATGTTTTCTAATAAAAATATGGTATTAAGGAAACATGCAGGGTAAAGACATCCAAACGAGTAAGGCATCAAATAAAAAATATTTATCAAAGGGAATGGAAATTGAAAAAGATGAAATACCATGAAGATTCCTTAACTATTCTCCCTCTTTAGGGACTATCATAAAGGTAAAATAAGAAACATCTAATTCAATGTTATGAATAATAAGTATCAGAGAGAAATAATAATTTTATCCAAATTAGAAAAAGAATAATTTTATTTGTAATAGAAGAAACGTATTAAAGAATATATAAATTAATGTAAAATGAATACTAATCAAAGAGATGAAGGATAAAAGAGATATTTCACTAAGAAAAAAAGTCATAATATTAGACCCAAAAATAATACAGGGAAAGTAAAAAAAATCCATATCAATGACTGTTGTAAATTTGAGTCACTTCGATTTTAGTAAGGATCAACAATGCCCTTTACTTTATCAGCGGTAGGAGGGATAGATAAAAAGGATGAGGGTGTTGTGGCAATGGATGGGTGTAATGAAGAGCGTCGAGGAAGCTCTCTAATACTGATAACCCTCATATTACTGACAGATTTACTAGAAGACTTGTTGAAGGGATGGTACTGATGAGGTAGAGGGGTTGATGAAGGATAAGTGGTGAAATATTTCATTAGTATATCCTTTGGAGGAATCACTATAGTGGTAGATAAAAATAATAAAGGCTTCATAAGGTTGAAAAAATCATGATAATATCTCCTCCTATATCCATAGCACTAAAAATTCATTCTTTTCCTCCATAAAAAACATATTAATGGGTGATAAAACCATAATATGGCCAACCTACTCCTCAAATTCCCTCGTGAACTATGGAATCCTAAGATTCTCATCCAAAAACATGAAATATGTATTCAATTCATTATTTTTATACACCCTAGTAAGGTAATATTTAATGCAATTTATGAACGTTTCTTGATCACTTTATGCTTAATGTTAACATTCCACTACAAGTTTCTATATGTTATCACTAGGATGATGAATTATTATCATATCCTTCTCATGAGTAGCATAAATATATCCCAAATTGGCCTGAAGATCCTGTCTAACTATAGTGAGGATCAACTCAACATCCATTGAAAGTGAGGGAGGTGGATTAGTATAAGTAGAAACCACTGAAGGTAAAATCTCCAACCTATCAATCATAGATATAAAATTTAGAGAAAATTATTTTCTCATATCCTCCATAACATACTTCATAGACTACATATCACATTACATCTTATGGTTCACAATTTACACTTCCTCTATGTGATGATTTATCTTCAACTGAATATGACACAAAACAATTTGGAATAGGTGTCTAGAATCCTGATATTTGACCTACGTGACCGAAGGTGCCTGATACCTAAATAATTTTATAATATTTGAAAGAGGCCTCTATCTAAAAGATTCTAGGTTTGTTTTGGAATGAAAATATATAGGCCCTGATGTAAAAGGCAGTGAAGGAGAAGCATAACTCTGAACACAAAGACAAACAACATCTATAGGTTCTAGTATCGTAGTAGGTGCATCTAAACTAAATTATTTATTCTCACCCAAAGACTCCGTAGGATCTGTAATATCTCTAGTAGAGAAATTTTTTCCACCATCCATTGGTGTACTACCCTCTTCATAATCTGAATCATCATTTTTTATACCATGAAGAAATTAACCTAGGGAAGGTACCCCCTTAGAGGATATATCACCCTCTGGATGAGCATCACCATGCTCTTGAACATCTTCTTCATTAACATCATTGGGATATGAATTGTACAAAGTGAGATATATAAATTATAGGAATTTATCTAATTCAACATGAGCAGAAACCACCCTAACAGAACTAGGAGAATTCCATCCTGGAAAAGGTAATTGGATCTCTCTTTGGAAGAAGGAACACCATCAACTAGGTGCTCTAGAACTGATCTCTCCAAGGGATCAAATATGAAAAAACTACATCACTCAATATGTGAAGGACTGGGTGATCCAAGTATCTCCATAGACCTATCTGAAGCAACAAAACTAAAAAGGGATGGATGAGGTGTCTGTCCCCTAATAACATCAATATTAGGATCATGACTATCACTGTCACTATCCTCATTACCATCTCTATATTCCCCATTCAATACCTCAAAAACATTTTTAAAAGATTTATAAAAATAACTTCTAATTTCTTTACCACCTGAAAATTATGTCTCCTCATCATCATCTTATCGCTAAATTAAAAAACTCTATTTAAAAGGTAGAGAAACTATTGAACCAGTTGGGACAAAATACATAATATGACTTTTAGGGTTCTTTGGGTCACTTTCTTCCTCTATTAAGGTAGCCACCACCACCTAAAAATCAACTTCCTATTCTTCTTCATCACTATAGTAATCAACCAGATCATCTAAATATAATTCATGATGCACTCATTTATTGGGTATGTTAGGATAATCTATGATATTGAAACACTCAAGTAACTTTTCATTGTCTCCAACCCATTACTTCATGCATGGGTTCCAACTCAACTTCATCCTTCTGCAAAGGATCAATGTCAAGAAGAAACCTCCACATTTGACCTCATATTATTCCACCTAATCTGTCCAATTTTTTATCCATGAATGAAAACATAAACATTGAATATATTAAAGAGTTGTATCTTGAGGATGACTTACACAACTCCATCATGTATACTATAAGTTATCTTCAAATATTGATCTTATACCCACTTCTCAAAAAGAACATGAGGTACACATCTTGGTATCTTTGTGTATTGAAGTATCCATTCCTAGGACATTAAAGATATTATAAATACTTGAAAAGAGGTTTTCATTCATCATACGACTTAGTATAAGTATGTATTCTTAGAGTTCCATAACATGTCGGATCAAAAAAAATCATCCCCACACTTAAAATATAGAGAACATAATTTTTCTTAAATGAATGTAACATAATTTTAATATAGAATAAAAAAATAATGTTACAAATACAGGATGAAACAATTTAGTTTATTGGGAAAATTAGTTCGAGACATCACATTTACAAAATAAAACATAATATTTTTTAATTCCTTCTTCTCTGGCTTCTTAAGGTCCCTTTAATTATTTTTAGAAAAATTAATCACCTAAGGATATAAATCAATGAATTGGGTAAACTAAAATCCTAGTACGAAGATAAATAAGGAATGGATAAATATAACATGGGTGATAATAATAATCATTATCATTGTATCCTCATCATAATCATGAGAGGAATCATTAGTTAAAGGCATAGAATGTGTTAATGTATAAAAATGAAATATTTTGTCTTAGTGGTCAAACATCACACATAGTTGTGAACAAAGATTTCATCATGGTAATCCATAACCTATGTGAATAATCCTAAGATCATATTTGTGAACAAATCGTGCCTTATGTTCAAGAATATTGCACTATATCTCATGAGATACAACACATTACCCAATGTATTAGATCACTATATAATTCTGGGGACAACCTTTAAATCATAACATCTAAATAATCATGCATTCGACATAGAATGTATATAAATCTTAGACATAAAATAAACCATGGAAATGAATAGGATTAATTTCATAAATCATACATTCATGAATAAACTTTGGGCTTCCCCTAAGAGAAACAAAATAATATACATGGTATAAGAATAAAAAATCATGACTGAGAAGAAATAATATCATGTGAATAAAAGATGTGTTCTTAGAAAGAAGAGTTATTTTGGGAAAATATTTATAGAAGTCATAAAATTCTGTTGAAAACATGTATATCTATGAAAATATAAGGTAAGAATTATAACATCCCATCCCATGGTGCACTTAACCCATGCCTCGATATGGTAGATCACTTGGAATCAAGATAACCTCCATGTATTCCTGAGGATAATAACTATAATTGAGGGTGTAATGTTAGTAAAGTGGGGATAATATACCCTATTATCATAATGTATGAATATATACAATCAATAAAAAATAAAAATAGAACCATAATATAAAGAGACATAACAGATAAACTGTAGAAGTGTAAATAAAAAGAATAAACAAGAAAGAGTGGAAGAAAAAATAATTGATAAAATGAGTAAACATAATAAAATATGCTAATGTAGTATCTCATACATGAATTCGTGGCATGATGATACAAAAGGGAACATGGGACAGGAAGATGAGCATTCCCTCAAAAAAGAAAAAATAGAAAAAAAGTTTCTTTATATCATATTGAGATAATGAATAGTCATATAGATCTATGATATTGCTGAAGGTAATACATGTCAACAAACTATAAATGAAAGATTTCTCTTATCTATACCTATAAGAGTAAAATCCTCTCAGGTACCAATGGAAGCTATAGTAGGGTGTGATATAAAAATATCAGTAATCCACCGTCAATGATGTATACGTATAATCCAAGAAGTTATCAAAACTAAATAGTGTTCATGTATAACAAAAAAAATAAGGAAATGATGAAATAAATAAATAACCAGGACACTCAGGTTCCAAAAAGTACATGATGAATCTACCAGCTGCAGATCATAGCCGGAATGGAGTTTGATTATTTACTATATATATATATAGATATAATATATATTTGGTATATATATATATATATTTCATCCACCAATATGAACAAAGTACATGCAGAAATAAGTGGGAGTATACATGGAATACTAGTTATTTTTTATACAGTGTTGTTACTCCGACATCCATTACTACTCTAGTGAGCCTATAATATCAAGAAATAGGGTACATTCCCTACATCCCATGACGAGTGAGAGATGTCATGAAAAAATAATAAGTATGGTGAGTGATCCATCGTGTAATAAGTATTATCTTGAAACATGACACATAAAGGCCAACACCATATAGTATCACTTGTATAATATTCTATATAAAACACATGATGTAAGGGAGTTTTATTTCCCACCACTTTCAACAACCCTTACCATCATACACATCCCATATTAAGGCTTCATCACATTTATAAAATATGGCGTGAACAAAAACCACTCATGCATCTCAATTTCCATGTTCTATTACAAACAAGGGATTACCAATTTCAATGATAATTTAATAAACATAATAGAAGTTGGGGTCCTACCAACCTTTGAAAATCACAAAAAAAGAAACAATTAATTTAATAATGGAAAACAACCCACCATGAAGACGTCAATCAATTCAAACCATTTAATTTTAATCATTTAAATTAATTTAAGGAAAACAACCAGTATGTATAAGAATTTTCCAATAATCCTTTTTAGTTGATTCACCCCTTCAATTTACGAAAACATGACAATTTTATTTATAAGGCCGAAATGGTTACATGGGAGGTGACATGGTCCACAAGACAATTTCCAAATTCAAAAATTACAATTATAATATGACCAAACACCTAATAGGTTCCTTCAGTTACATTTAATACTAATGTGTCAAGGAAAACATTTTTTAAAAACCATGTTGTAAGCTATTTAAGAGTTCCATGAATTTTCAACCAATTGTCCATAATGGTCAATTCTACTAGGCCCACCCATGGGGTGACCATATATGATATGTGAAACCTCTAAAACACAAAAAAGGATCAATAAAAATGTATATATGTGAAATGATTAAGTATACATGAAGTAATAAATATAAAGGAGATGCTCAGAAATAGCAGAAATATGGAACAATGACTAAATTATGAAACATCCCAAACTCTAATGGAAAAATTGTAACCACTTGTATAACAACAATGCTCTTTATTACTAACATAAACATTATATTTTACATAAAATGAACTTAAAACAACTCTATGGATATATAGGTATAGTGTCTTGAGAAATTAGGAAAATTATATAACAAATTAGGACATAAAAACACAACATCTTTATTGAAAACTTTCTTTACATGACCACTACATTCCTTCTTACTCAACATTGCATGGGAAAGTCTGAGGAAATTCATTAGAAGATAGTGAGCTATAAATCCCAGTAAGGGAGTAAACCACACATAAAAAAATAATACAGTACATGTTAGGAAATAGCCATATCAAAGTATCACAAGGGAAATATGAACTTAAAGGCATCATATAACATGATTATCGTAACATGGTAATTTTGAAACAACACATAACATGGTGTTAGCATTATCCAAGGCCCATTTCACATGGATCTTGATTGAACCCTAATTTCACTTGAAATAGAATAATGGAACCATCATTGCACTCGACGTATCATGATACTATTCTTTAACCAATTCGTTGGAGTGCTATCAGGGTGCACCCTTCTTAATCATTTAATTTCATGCATAAGTGTACCACATGGATCTTATAAGATGGAATCATTTACATATTAATTTATTCCACAATAAAGGAACATGAAATACATAAATGAATCTCTATAATAAATAATTTTATGTGCATAATGGTGAATACCGTTGATAGAGAAATGGGAATGGTAATCACTACACAATGACTTTGGCATGGAAAGTCACAGTGCAATTTTGGCAGCATAACTGCGTGGCATAAGAATTCATAAAAATGGTTGATGAAAGAGAAATGTGAGTCTCATTTTAAGTACAATAAATATTCAATAATGGGGTCATATAGATACATTTCCCAACAAATATAATGTAATTTAGATTCATATCACAATAGAATTGCTGGAATGTAAATGAGAAGGGATAAATTCCTTATGGAATTTCAGAATGGTAATAGGTGTACATGGGAGGAATTAATGAGAGAGAAAGGGATATATCATCATTAAAACATAAATAAGAAATTATGGGGGGTGATAAACCATACCCCAAAATTTACAATTTAAAATAAAAGGGTATAACTATGTTAAGAAACATGGATAAAATGAGAAAGGAAGGAATCCCTTACATGGAAGTGTGATCACAAAGGCTTGGAAAAGGCTTCAGAGAGGCTTCTTGGGAGCATGGGGAACCATGGGAGGATTTTAGAGAGAGGAGGGAAGAGGTTGGTCGATCTCCAAAGGCTTTTAGGGAAATGGAAGTGGGAGCATGGGTGGGTTTATATAGGAAAATAGAGGGAATTATTTATTATTTAGGTTTTGGGGACCACACATTATACTAATAAAAACCACAAACCAGAACAAGGGTTATTCCCATGGGTTTTTCCAAAGGGGAGTGGAAACAATTATTTTATGTGGCCAATATATGAACTACTGATAGTTTTAGGCTTTCTTATATAGAGGTGAGTCACACTCTCATGGAAATCAATTTAAAAAGTTATAATGTTTTATAAGTCCTGGAGGGTCCACTAAAGCTTTGTAAAATAAATTAACCAAACTTAAAATCACATTATTTTAATTCTAAAACATATATTGGCCGATCATAATGTTTATAGTATTTAATTAAAAAACTATTGGGTCATTATGACATCATAAAACACATTATATATATATATATACAATATTTAATTGGTAAAAAAAAATTTGTCTAATAAAATTATTAAAAATTCACCATTGGATAATTTAGATGTCCTGATTCCAAAAAAAAATATTAATTTGACATAATGAATTTTTTAAATATGTGTATTGTTATTTTTAAAATCAAAACAGACATTTATGGAAAGTTCATTGGTTTTTCAAAAAACAGGATTAAAAATAAATATAAATTTCAATTGTATTCATAAAAATTATATGATCATTTATATTTAATAAAAATTAATTTAATAATGATATTTTATTAAAATATTATTTAATTAATTAAAATCCATTAATTCCTAAAAAAATATTCCTTAATAGAATATTAACTAAAAATACTATTTGTGCTTTAAAAACTATTTACAAATTAACAATAATAAAATGAATTTATAGGCATTACTATATACAAAAAATGCACATAATAATGGTTCTAAGATCATGTTACATAAACCCTTATAAAACCCACATAAGGCTAAAGGTAAAGGTATGTAATTGTGACAGAATCTTGGGGTGGAATGGATAACATCGCTCGGGTGGTAATCTATATCAACATCCACTTCTCCCATAGGTGGTTCTCTTTGAGCTTAATGTGTTGAAGTTCATCTTGACATGGTCAGGAGCGAAGCCCAATGAGGCCACCTCCTTTCCAATCTCTGAAAAATGGTCTTCATATGGAGCAATTCTACTAGATGAGGCCATTTCTTCCTTTGTCTCAGTAAATTAGATTTTTAAAGCCCTATATTTATATTAATCATGTGATAACAGTTTTCCGGCTATATTAGAAACAATCACAATTATTAATGTTATTTTGAAATCAAAAAACATATAACCAAATAAGTGCATATTTTATAAATCCATTTTACATAATAATACATTTAATTAGATCAAGAAAAATTTTCATTAATAAATGTTTGGGTCGTTACAATATTCCCCCATTAAAAAATTTCACCCTTGAAATTTCCTTTTCCCACACTAAATAAGATGTGGGTAACTCTGCTTCTTCACTTCCACTGATTCACACATTTCATCTTCAAACTTGTGGTTTTTCCAAAACACCTTGACGAAGGGTGTCTTCATATTTTATAGAACATATTCTCTATGGTATAAGATCTTCACTGGCTTCTCTTCATAGGAGAGGTCATTATCTAATGGTACCACCTCTCGATTGAGTACATGTGTTGGGTCAGGTATGTACTTTTCAATAGTGATACATGGAATACATCATGTAATTGAGATATGATTAGTCTGTGTGCTAGTCTATAGGTCACTACTCCAATGTGATCAAGGATTTCAAAAGGGACGTTGTACCTTGGACTAAGATTTCCCTGCCTAGAAAATCTCATACCTCTCTTCCAAAGTTATATGCAGAAGAATACTATGTCTCTGACATCAAACTCTGGGCCTGGTAGACGATTATCATCATAAAACATTTTTTGACTCCGAGTAGATTTAATGTTCTACTTTATGGTCTTAACATTCACCACCATTTCTTCGATCATTTACTGACCTAGAAGTTTTCTCTCTCCAACTTCATCCCAAAATGCTGGTGTTCTGCACCTCTTCCCATATTGGGCTTCATAAAGAGCCATATGGATGCTTGAGTGTAAAATGTTAGTGTATGAGAACTCAACAGAAGTAAGATGTTGATCCCATCATCCATTGAAGTTCATTGAGAACACTCTCAACATGTCCCCAAGTGTTTAGATAGTCTGCTCAGATTGCACATAGTTTAAGGATGATAAGCTGTACTGAAGTTTATCTCAGTATCTAGAGCATGATAAAGAATCTTCCAAAACATAGAGGCGAATATTGGATCTCGATCACATAAAATAAATAGTGGTACTCTATTCAGTCATACCACGTCTCTGATGTATATCTATGATGGTTGATCCAGTGAGAAATCCTCTCGAATTGCAATGAAGCGTGTAGTATTCGTATGATGATCCACAACAACCCATATATCATTATTTTCTTTGGATGTCTTCGGATGTCTGGTGACAATGTCCATGGTTATATTCTCCCATTTCCATGCTTTTATGGGTACTGGTTGTATCATATCACTAGAATTCTGCCTCTCACCCTTCACTTTCTGACATACCAGGCACATTGATGTATACTCAGTGATCTCCTTCATCATGCTATTCCACAAATAATACTCTCAGAGATATAAATACACATTTTATTCCTAGTTTAATGGAGATATTTGAACTATGCACATCATCAAAAAGTTTCTTATTTAAATCCATATTTGATGGAACACATAGTTTTACCCAAATCTCAAAATTCCTTCTTCATTGACATTGATCTCCGATGATTTCCCATTCTTAATAGTTTCTATATTCATCCAAATTACTACATAATCCTTTTGATCATTCATTAACCTTTCCAAAAGATACAGTTGAGCAAACATTTGGGAAAGGATTTATGATTTTACCTTTTTTATGATTCCTAAGTCCATCCTCATCAATTCTAAAAAGATAGGATCCTTTTTAATTATCATCAACAATAGAATCACAACATCCTTTCTACATAGAGTATCAACCACCTTGTTCTCTTTCCCATGGTGGTAATGGATTGATCTATCATAGTCATTGATCAGAGATAACCATATTTGATGGCGCATGTTCATGTATTTCTGTTTAAATAGATATACTTTAAGATTTTGTGGTCTGTATATATTTTACACCTCTCCCCAAAGAAGTAATACCACCAAATTTTTAAAGGGAAGATGACTAAATCCATCTATAGAACATGTGTTGGATAGTTTTTCTCTTGAACATTCAATTTCCTTAAATCATATGCAATGACACTGTCATTTTTCATCCACACACAACTGAGGCCCTTCTTCGAAGAATCACTAAATAGTACAAAAATTTATTCACTTGTGGGTAGTGTGAGAATTAGTGTAGTGATAAGCCTCCTTTTCAGCTCCTTGAAACTCTCTTCTCATTCATCACTCCAAGAAAGCATTGCTTTCTTCTGAGTTATCTTGGTAATAGTGTTGGACAATCGTGATAAATTTCTCAAAAATCGGCGATAATATATATCTAACTCCTAGAATCAACGGTAATCCATTACCGATGTTGGCCTCGAACATCCCTCAATTAAATCTACATTAGAGGGATCCACATATATCCAATTTCTTATGATGATATGACCAAATAACAATACTTCATGAAACCAGAACTCACACTTTCTATACTTTGTATTGAGCTTCCCCTTTCGCAGGGTGCCTAGTACAGTTCATAGATTCTTCTCATGATCCTCATTGTTTATAGAGTATATTACAATATCTTCTGTAATGACTACCACAAAGTTTTCAAGGTAATATCTAAAGACTATATTCAACAATTCCATGAAGATTTCTGGAGCATTAGAGTGTCTGAAAGACATTAATATGAATTCATAGTTCCCATACCTTGTACGAAAAGTAGTCTTCAGGATATCCTCCTTCTTCACTCTTACTTGGTAATTTCCTGACCGAAATCTCCCTTGGAGAAGTATTGTGCTCAAATTATCTGATCGAATAAGTCATCAATTTGAGGAATATGATAATTGTTCTGTATTGTGTTTTTTTGAGCTCACGATAATCAATGAAATGTTGCATTGTCCCATCATACTTCTTGACGAATAGGACTGGTGAACCACAAGGTGAAGCACTTAGGAATATAAACCCTATGTCTAGATTCTTCTACAATTATATCTTCATCTCTTCAAGCTCCACAAAATCCATTCTATAAGGAGTCATGGAAATTTCAAATTCCCCAAGTATATGGTCAATTGATAATTCAGCAAATCTCCAAGAGGAATACTTGGAAATTCCTTGGGAAACACTTCAGCGAATTCCCCCACGATAGGCATTTTATCAAGGATGGTTTCTTCCTTGAAATGAATCATCTGAGAATGATACCTGTGATTATAGGGTAGTAATATCAATGCTTGAGATTATGATACAAAATAAGATCCATGTTTCTCCTTGCACTTGTAGAGAATCGGGGGTTGATTCTTCATATAAATAGTGATATCCCTCTCACGAAAATTTATGTTGGATCTATATAAAAAAGGCTATTCCATTCTCGAAATTGAATCAAATTCTACCATTTGGAGTATGAAAAGGTTAACTAGGAAGTTCAATCCAAAAATTATGACATGGGAGGAGTTATATGCATGAGATCCAATTATTTCCTCAATTTCCATACTCACCGACATCATTACATCAATGATTTGTGGTGGTGTTGGAATTTTTATACTAAACATCAAGGATTCAAAAGAATGCATAGAACAAAAATAAAAAAGTAATATCTCTATTCTGGTATGAATAACTAGTGTAACTATCACCACTTTGTTTATGGGGTTAACTTTGGCAGTAGTGATGGAAAAAGCTCTACCTTGCTACCTTGGAGGTTGTTGGTTGCCTTAAAAAATCATGGGATTAGGGAACTGATTTTGAAGGTGCCTTAGTTATTCTCCTTTTATGAAATGAACAACGGATTGAGGGTTATGCATAATATTCATCTCCTCGGTCGTAGACAATGGATTTTCTTATTTTTAGTTAATAGCATGGTTTCCTTCTCTTCTACACCTAATGCATTTCCCCATCCCCTTCATGAAATTTCCATGGTGCTTCTTTTCACACCATTGGAAAGTGGGTTGATGTATTTTCATACCACTATTGGATTTATCCATTGTACCACCAGAATTATAGTCCACCTTACACTTCATATCCCCATAATACCCCTGGGATTCACCAATCTCTATTTTAACCTTGAGGTCACATAATATAAATTTTTCATAGCTATCAAAGTCATAGATATCCAGGGATTTACGTAGGCTAGGTTTCATCCCACTAAAGAAGCGGTCAACCTTGCATTCGGGGGTAAAAACCAAGTTAGAGGCATATCATGCAAGCCTTGTGATGTTTTACTCTTATCATCTGATAGATTCATCATCATTTTTCTTGAGGGAAAGGACGTCCATTTCCATCTTAAGTCATAGGGTGCGAGAAAATATTTTTCAATTTTGTTTTCGTAAATCCTTACATCCCAAAACCTCGAAAACATCCTCAGGCTTCGTATTTTTGATCAATCTCTTCCATTGATCGGCTTCACCCTCCATAAGATAAGTATCCAATAGAACCTTATATTTTTTAGAACATTGAAGGATAGAGATGATATTTTCGAATGGATTTGATCCATTGTTTTGCAATTGAGGGATCACATGATCCATTAAAAGTTAGAGGCCTTTGCCTCATGAAGTTCTTGATTGCGACATGTTTTTTCCTATGGGGGGGTTGAACTTTCATCTTGACCCATGATTCCATTCAAGGATTGAGTTAACTGAGAGATTATCATGACAATGTTCATGATTCCTACTCTCACTGTATTGGGCATCTTCTTAAAATAGCCGTCACATTGATCATCACATTAGTTATTTGCCCGAGTCCTCATATTACCGGCCGTTGATTGGAATAAAAGTAATGTTTGGAGTAACACATAAAGGTTAATCAAAGAAAAAAATAGATTAATTATAAATAACTTTTATATCCTTAACTTATGAATCGATAGGCTTCAATCTATGTTATCCATGATCTACTTCCCAATATTTGTTCTTATGGGAAATCTTTTCCCTTAACAATGGTTTATACTAAGAATGTGAATTTACCAAATCATATCCCCTGAGAGTGTTGTAACCAATAGTCAAGCAACACCCATTGCTGTGTACAAGGATACCCAGGGTCAAGCCTGAAACTCCATGACAATGTTTTCTCTCCTAGGTACATATGTTCCAAAGCTACCTCTACCTAATCATATCTAGACAGGGATGCATTGTTTGATAACCAAATTATTTAATAGTCACAGAAATTTAGGTATGTTTTATTATACTTATTATTATCTCCATGGATTCACTTGGGGTTTCTAATCCTAATCCTAAAAATAACTAACTATGTCCTTTGATACCAATATAACCGCCCTTCTCTTTATTACACTCGTAAACATGATTTATTATATTAACTTTCACTCAATACAAATTTGAGGTTCGAGAGGTCCAGTGTCATGGGAAATTAGGAACATTACAAAACAACTTACGACATAAAAACACAACATCTATATTGAAAACTTCTTTTACATGACCTATACATTCCTTCGTAATTTTCTTTGCATGGGATAACCTGAGGGAATTCATAAGAAAAAAGTGAGATATAAATCCATTTACGGGAGTAAACAAGACATAACATGAAGAATACAGTACATTTTAGGCAATAGGCATATCAAAAGAGCATAATAAAAAGTTGAATATAAAGGCTTGTTATAACATGATTATCATAACATAGAAATGTGGAAACAACACTTAACATAGTACTAGTGCGAGCCAAGGATCATTGCACATGGATCATGAGTATACCCTAATTGAACTTGAATTAGCATGATTAAACCCTCATTGCACTTTATGTATCATGATACTAATCTTTACCCAATGCATTGTAGTGCTATTAGGGTGCACCCTTCTTAACCATTTCATTTCATGCATAAGTGTGCCACATGGATCATATATCATGGAATCATTCAAAATCGTCATTTATTAAACAATAAAGGAATGTTTAATTAATAAATGAAACTCTATAATAAATAATTAAATGTGCATAAAGGTGAATACCATTAATAAAGAAATGGTCATGGTATTCACTACACAATGACTTTGGCTTGGAAAGTCGCAGTGCAATTTCAGTAGAATAACGATGTGACATAAGAATTCCTAAAAATGACTAATGAGAGAGAAATGATTTTATAGTTATATGTATATGAAATGTATAGTAATGGGGTCATTTGGATAAATTTCCCAATAAATGTAATTGATTTTTTATTTATAATATATTATAATATCTTGAATGTAAATGAGAAAAGAGAAATTCCTTACTGAATTTCGGCATGCTAATGGTTGTACATGGGGGGAATTAATGAGAGATAAAGGGGTATCTAATAATTTAAACATAAATAGGTAATTATGGGGGAGGTGAAAAACCATTCTCTAATATTTACAATTGAAAATAAAAGGGTATAACAATATTAAGAAACATGGATAAAATGAGAAAGGAAGGCTTCCCTTACTTGGATGTGTGACCCCAAAGCATGGGAGGTGCTTGAGATAAGATTATTGGGAGATTTGGGCACCATTGGAGGATTCTATAGAGAGTATGGAAGAGGTTGTTCTAGCTTCAAAGGATTTCAGTGAAGAGGAAGTGGGAGAATGAGTTGGTTTATATAGGAAAAGAGAGGAATATCTTTATTATTTAGGTTTTCTACACCACAACTTAATATAATACAAACAAAAAACCTTACAACTGTTTTTTTCTAAAGGGGAGTGGAATAAATTATTTTATAATTCCAATGGCTGAAATTCTTAAAATATTAGGCTTTTATATCTATAGGTGAGTCACACTCTCAAGGAAATCAATTTAAATAATTAAAATGGTTTATAAGTCCTCGAGGGTCCACTAAAGCTATTTAAAATAAATAAAACAAACCAAAAATCACATTATTTTAATGTTAAAACATATATTTGGTGAAAATAATATTTACTTTATTTTATTACATCACTATTGGGTCATTATGATGTCATAATACACATTATATATTTAAACGGTATTTAATTTTTATCCAAAAATTTGACTGTCTCAGAAAAATATGGAAAATTCACCATTGGATAATTTAGAATCCTTGATTACGAAAATAATATTAATTTTATATAAATAATTTTCTAAATATGTGATTTTTTATTTTTAAAATCCAAACAACAATTTATCAAAAAATCGTCGGTTTTGACAAAAACCACTTTCAAACCTTAATTAAAATATCCACTATATTCATAAAAATTATTCGATCATTTTTATTTAATAAAACGTAATTTAGTAACAATATATCATTAAAATGTTATTTAATTCAAAAAAATACATTTATTAATCAAAATAGATTTCTTAATTGAATATTAACAAAAAATTCTATTTGTGCTTTAAAAACTATTTACAAATTAATAATAATAATTTGAATGTATGCTATTTATTCTATAAAAAATAATTCACATAATCATAGTGCTATGGTATTGTTACAAATCCCCTTAGAACACCCACATAGTACTGAAGGGTAAGGTGTGCGATGGTGAAAAACTCTTGGGGTGGCTCAGATAGCATCACTCAGGTGGTAGTCTCTAGCAACTTCCACTTCTCCCGTAGGTGGTTCCGTTCGAGCTTAATGTGTTGAAGCTAGGATTTGGATTGGTCAAGATAAAAGTCCAGTGATGCCACCTCCTTTCCAGGATCTGACAAATGGGATTCATATGGATCAATTTTACTGGATGAGGACATCGCTTCATTTGTCTGAGTAGATGGGATTTGTTAAAACCCTATATTTTTACTAATATTGTGATCACTGTTTAATGTCTATATTAGCAACGATCACAAATCATAATGATTTTTTAAAATAAAAAATATAAAACCAAGGAAGTTCATATTTTATATAGTTATTTTACATAATAATACATTCAATTAGATCAATAGGAATTTTAATTAAAAAAGATTAAGTCGTTACAACTTACCTTAAGGCTGTAGATGAATGCTCACCCAATATAAGCCCCATATTCTGAGTAGGTTGGAAGAGATCTAAGAAATGGTCCAATTCCAAGAGAATAGGGGAAATGATCATCCAACTACATATCACAATATACTTGAAGAAACACATAGATAGGGAGTGGGAGACTAGGGGAGGTTATCGAGACAGATCCAATGCTTCCGATAGATTCAAGGAACCGACACTGGTTGAAGGTACTAGCTCAATTCCTAAATTGATGTGTTATTGAGATCAAAAAAGGAGGAAATCCAAGGATGGATGCTCGACGAAGAATACTAAAATAGAAATAGGTTATATATTAAGTGGGGGAAATGTAATTTCACCCCAAAACATCAAGGCGCATGGTTTGGTCGCCCAATTTACAAAATGTGTGCGAAAACAGTGATCAATTCATTGTAACTAAGGAAAAAATTACATGACTAGGAACAAAGTTTGTCTAACCATGCATAAAACATATAAAATGCCTCGGTACCAAACCTAAAACTAGCTACACAGTCTTGCTCCCTAGATCAAAATGTTGCATAAAAACTATGCAGCTGAGTCCCATCTTCCCATTTCGGGGTTCTAATATTTGAATGAGTCCCAGACACACCCAATACCTCCTTTTATTGATTTGAAATAAATATTATGGTCATTTAAGGAATTTAATAAAAAAAATAATGATCCATACCTCCATTGAATAGATGGGTAATTACAACCTCCGCTCTTTAAAGCATCTCATCCTAGAGTTGGACTTATGTGGGTAACTAGGTATTGTCAACAATGTGTTCTAGCCATTGAGATCATATATTAACTTCCCCATCGTAGGTCTTATCCAGTACTCATCCGTACTTCCATGTAACCAGTATGAGTGGAACTGACCTACCTCATAGTGTCTTCATGCTCTGATCAATAATACAAATAAGTTACTCCTCAAAGGAAGAGAAAAATATCATTTCAACCTCGTCGGGTTGAAATATGGGTGATGGGTCCGAATTATTTTGGTGAAGCTGAGAAATAGGAAAAACATCATGCGTAGACTGGTATCATTGTGGAAGCACCAATATTTAATCTAATATTCTGATCTGTTTCACATCCTCGAGGGGTCTAACAAGACTTAGTGACAGCATAACCTACTTTCAAATATATAAATTCCCCTACCATGGTATAATTATATGAAAACCCTGTCTACGATCCCGAACAAGAGAGGTCACTGATGTCTGTTGTCATATGACTTCTGTTTGGACTAAGATGTCAAGAGTTTCTTTTTGATTATCTAGACCTACATCGTATTCTCCTACATGATATGTGGTCTATGAAAAGATGCTTCTCCTACCTATAGCCATCATAGAGATAAGAATAAATTCCTATCATATAATTCCTCATAAGCAATAATCTAGGTGGTAGTATGAAATCTATTATTATAAAAACATTCATCAAGGGGAATGTTTCCAATTTTAATGAAAAATTCACGGAGAATGTAATTTAGATCATGGATCATATGCTCTATCTTTCCAATAGTATTTGTGTCACAGAAATGACTTAGTCTAAAGTTAAATTTCATTTTATTTTCATTTATTCTTTGTTTCTGGGGTTTCTCAAGCTTTTGTGGTGTAATGGGTGTGTTTTCGTGAATTGGGCCAAACCGTGACCCCAATACCAGATTTAAAAATAATTTTTTTTCTTTTAAAACATTTTAATTTTTTAATATTTTCACCCATTACAATTCCTAAATGGCCTCCCCTGACATATTAACACCACCATTGTAGTTTGGAGCCTTTAGAAATCTATAACCAAGGTGTATATTGTTTTTTATTTAAGGGATTGGGCCTACCCAAAAGCCCAATTCCAGTTTTGAAAATAAATTTTATTAATTAACAACGTATTAAATTTTATGTTTTTTTAGTGATTCAAAGCCGTACACATGCCCATTGAACCCAGCCGCAAGTCTAGTATCCTTCTATCCTTTTTGGAACTCATTTACCTCACGGTGTAGGTCGAAACTTTTGAAGAACTTACATTTAGTGCAGATTTAAAAAGGAAATTTGATTCCTTCTTAAATATTTCATTATTCACTCTTTTCCCCCCATTCTAGTTCTCAATTAACCTGATATTTCTTGTTCCAATCATAATTTAATTTTTGGCTGTTTTAAAATTCATCCACTAGTGTATTTGGGGTGATTTCTTCAAGAACCCTCAAGTTAGTGAGTCTCCTTCATTCTTCTTTCATTTTTCTTAGGGTTTCATTCAATGTGCTTAGGGTTTCTTCCCTTATACATGAAGTTCCAAATTTCCATAGTGTAAGTTGTTAAACTTAAGGTGTAACCTTGGGTTTTCTTAGTCTAGTTTTCTAGTTTTAGGTTTGATCTACACTCCTTGATGTGTGGTGGTGGAGCATTTGTGTTTTCCCACAAAGGATTCAGGGTTTTCCTTTGTTTTGGTAGGTGATTCCAGGTTTATGCAATCTTTGTGTCTTAGTATGCTGTATTTATCATATTTTCAGGTTTATCTCATTTTATTATTGCTGTAAAAATTAGTTTTAGAGGTGTCTGTGTTGCAAATTAACATTAAATTCCAACAATATGTGAAATTGGGGGGTTTTCATAGAAATGTTTTATGAGTTAATTTGGAGATTCCCTAAAACTAGTTGATTGATTTTATTGAAATTTATTAGGGCTTATAATTATGTTTTTAATATTTACATCCCTTGTTTTATTCTACGAAATCTTATTTTGGTGATGTTTGATAAGTGAAAGATTTTTGGCACCATTTTGGTGCTAAGTTGGTTGTTTTCCATGACTATTTGATGTTTTGACTAATGGGGTTGTTTTATAACACATGTAATAAGTTTATAGAAATTTTTTGGGCACTATGACTTCGTTTTTGGTAAATGTGAGTGTTCAAAAAATGTGAAATGTGGGGTTTTCAAGGAGTTTTGGGTGCAAAATAATGCAGGTTTTTGAGAAATTGTTTTATGAAAAAAAGTGTTTTGTTATATGTTTTATGTGGTATGAAGAGTGTGTATCTACTGTACTATTTGAATGTGACCAGTAGTGGTGTTTAATATTAAAACGGATTTATTTAGCATGCTGAAATTGTTTGAGCATAAAGGGGGATTCTCGGGTTCCTAGGTGGGGCAGATGTGTACTAGTACGGGTAGTGGACCAGATTGGTTTTGTCCCAGTTTCACATAGAATTTGGATAACGAAAACTCTAACTAAACTATACGGATGATTATTTTGGACTACTAGGTTATGTGTATGTTCCCTAACAGTGGCTCGTGCACAAGAATAGATTTTACTATGGTTACATTACACCAAGGTACGCGGTACATGGGGCCCGAGACTATCTAGTTCCAAGGGTTAATCCTGATTTTGTTGCTCATTGGATTTGTGGAATTTTCCCTTGTATCTGAGTGTCTTTGTAATTATATTGTATCATATAACATGACTATTTAAATGAGTAAACATTCTGAAAGTTTTTTCTTGAAAAATGTTTTCAATTTGAAGTTTCATTTCATGTAATTTCTCGCCTCTATTCATTGCATATTAAAACTTCTTGCTTTTTCACATTGAATTGCATTCACCTTGGAATCATAGGGTGGAATCATATTGGGATTAGGCTCACACCCTACTTACACCCCTTGGGTGTAAGTAGACATTTTTATTTTTGACCCATGTAATGGAAAGGCATTGGGTGATGGTGGTTCGGGGTGTTAGTTCCCATCCTTGGGGCGGAGTTGCGCAGACGGTTGGTGGGTGATGACCTCTTTCCATGTAGAGTCCATGGGGATATTTTGTTGATATTAAATTGTTTATTTGGACCTTTTTTATTAAATTTGAACTTATGTATTCAATTCTGGATTTTTTTATAAACCTTGTTGGTATGAATTTTTTAGATTAATTTTATCAAATATTTTTGGTGTTTTATGTATACATATTCAGGTAAATCATTTCCAAACCAAGATAAATAATACTCGAGCACTTATTCCAGCCCGTGGGGATAGGGAACTCCCTTTGGGAATTGTCATCAGATGGGTTTGGTGACGTGTTTGGCAGCAACCAGATTCGGTTCATGACAAAATGGTATCAGAGGAGGTTTCCTATCTTTGGGTCAAATTATTTGGGGAATAGTTGGGATAGTCTAAAGTTATGATTGTCGAGACTTGGCATTCTAGTTATGAGTAATGTGGCTGATCACCATGCCACATGATGGGATTCAAGTCACCATGGGATTTTTGGATATATATGAATCCTTTGGATTTCTTGGATTGATGATGATTTGGGGAAATGAAAAAAGAGTTGGGTTACTAGTCTCGGTGAACTCGCAGGGTCTGGAAAGCCATGAGGAGCTGGGGATATTTACCTAGAACACTTTTTTTGATGGAGAAGTGATTGTAATATGGCTTCCAACCATATGTCCAAGTCACCCACTGAAACTAGTTTCCTCCCGCATTGTCTTGTATTCTTTAGTTGTGAAATCTTGGATCATTGGTTTTAAAGTGACTTAGTTTTAAGAAGCGCACAGTTTTTTTTGCAATGATTAAATATTAAAGAGGGAATGGTTATATTTTGGAATATGTAGAACTGAATTTTTATAATTTTATTGGAATGGAATATAGTGTGCTTTCACCTCTTTTGAAACCATGAACTATGTCAATGTTGGTTTTCAAAAAGTGTTTCCAATAGTGTTTTCTAAACTATTGAAAGGTGTTTTAATGGGATGAGAGGTTTTGAAATTGAAATGTATTAATTGAAAGTGTGTTTTAATTTAAATGATTTTTCCTTTATTAAAATCTTGGTAAGATGTAATTTTGGTTTGATTTCATGGTTAGAGGTTTTGAGAAAAAATAGATATTGGTTGACTGTTTTGGTTTTGAAAAGTGGTACAATTTTTTTAACCATTGGTATTTCCATGAGAGTCCCCATGAATGGGGTTATATGGGATGATGTATTGTAAATGGAATGGATGGATGGGTTCTGTGATGGATATGAGGAGGGTGCCCATGATGGCACAGAAACATGCATGTGTAAGGCCCATGGGGTACCATTGGTGGATACACTTACTGCTGAATAGTTTATTTTCAAAAAGAGGATTTTAAATGTGAAACTTGATGCATTTATGACTAGTATTTGATGGTGTGTATTATGTTTTGTTAATGTTGATGTTTTGGGATGTTTATATTCCAAGAACCCCTCTTGTTTTTATTGTGTTTTGGGTTTGTGTTTGGTCGGTAAGCTGTGTTGAAGGGCCGGTTAGTGGTCTCTTCTGAGAAATGTTTTGGGATGCTTTTACAGTGTTTCCTTTCATGTATTTTGATATAGTTTGTGTTATATCTTGACCAATGGACCATCTTGGTTTGGTCCTTAGGTTTAATATTGGATAAGGTATGCCCCATTAAGGGTTAGTGCACAACTAAAGTGCAACCCAGATTGTTTCTCCATTAGAATACCCTCCAGTTGATCAATATAAGGAATCTTTTTCTTGAGATTTTTAGATTGATTCTACACCGTTTACATTC
This sequence comes from Viscum album, assembly GCA_963277665.1. Classification (NCBI taxonomy): domain Eukaryota; kingdom Viridiplantae; phylum Streptophyta; class Magnoliopsida; order Santalales; family Viscaceae; genus Viscum; species Viscum album. The sequence continues at coordinate 590,145,265 of OY728142.1, read as the reverse complement.
TTGGTTTTGTGTATCATATTTTCGTGGTAGAGGGATCTTATAATTTTGAAAGAGACCTTAGCCTCTTCAGTTTCCTGATTTGCCGATGCTGGAAGTGGTATGGGGTTGTTAGAATGGATGAGTATCTGGATGGTGTCTAAGAGGTCCTCTCAGTCTTTAGTAGTATCTTCAAAGAAAGATTTCACAATAAACTACCAGTGTTGTAAATATGGTCACAAGAGGATATTGAGGCCACTTTCTAGAATTGTGTGTTGTTTGGGGATGTTGTATAATGTCCCACTCCCTGCTTTGTTTATATCAGTCGCAATGGTCATGTTCGGTAAAGCCTTTTGATTTTGTGCACTCGATTGACTTTAAAGGTGAAAGTCGTGAAATCCAATGAGAGTCTCTTTATGTTGAGAGAATGTCACCCTTGGAAAAACTTCAAAATATCCATTTTAGAAGAAGCTGATTATAGGTGTTAATTACTTTTATAGTTTCTTACTCGAAGAAACAAGGTTTGATGTGTGTTCATTTTCTAAGCCCTTATTTCTGTGAAATATCGAGTTAGGGTAAAGTGAATTTGGAATGTGGTACGTCTTGGAAATCTTATCAGGGATTTTATTATAGATTTTTTTGGCACCGAAAGAATAATTCTGATTCATGGGGGTTTCCAAATCCTAACTGTGAGGTCGAAGATGCTTCAATCATTTGAGCTCCAGACATAGGTCTCGGAGAGAAGCTAACTCATAGTCCGGGGAAATCCCAGGGTTGTTTAAACCCATGTATAATTTATTATCCTCACTATGAAATATAGTAAGAGTTTAGACCTCTAGTGTTATCATATTTCATCCGTTGTTCACATTCGGTGGAAATAGGTTGAGGGCCTTGTACCCATGTCATCACCTAATATCATTCCATCCCCCTTTGGTTTCCATCGAGTCATTAGAGAATGGTTGGAAATTTGGATAGACGTGCTGAGGACACAATTTTTGTATGATTTGTACTGACAATGTTCTAGGAAGCCATGAAAAAATAATGATGTGCATTGTTAGTGCAGAAATTCCCAAACCATGCAGACTGACCCTACGCCCTTCCCAAATCATTTAAAAAAATTGGGTCTTTCTGTGTCGGCCCATGCTGGTCTGTTATGAAGGTTGGTTATTATGGTGGGGAGACCCACTATGATTCTCATGTACGTTCCTTCGAAAACATGGAATGGAATTCTACCCTTTGTACTAGGGAGTACATTCAGCCCTCCCATGTTAGTGTCTTGATTCTGTCACGGAAAATAATATAGGTGGCCTCTTATGGTGGGGTTCGTATTTGTGTCCCCCCATACCAATAGCTCAGATTTATCCATGGTCTTGTCTTGGAGGTAGGTAGTAATGTTTGGAACTATCTAGATATAAACATCTTCCTTGATTAAATGTTGGGATTGGAGATCTTCCAATGGTTTAGTTAATGTATGGTAAGTGTAACCTTGTTTGAAGTTGTTGTTTGTTTGGGTGAATTGCTTGAGTCTTGTTCGGATAGTGTTCGTGGAGTTTCATTTTAGGATAAAGTATGAATGTGATTGATCATTTTAGGAATGTGGTTTAAGTTTGGGTTGTGAGATTAATAATTCCTTAATTGATCATTAGAGGTGTTTTGGCCCCTGGGGGCGAACCTTGGCAAAGAAGTACATCTTTGTTTATCAGTTGGGTTTGGTTTTGTTATCTGGCCTTTTTGTAGATTTCTGGGGATGGAATGTTTTCATGGTGGGGATAATTGTCACATAAATGAATTATTTTAATGTTAAATTTCATTTAATTTCCATTTATTCTTTGTTTTTTGGGGTTTCTAAATCTTTTATGGTGGAATTGGCGAGTTTTCGTGAATTGGGCTAAACTGTGAGCCCAATTCCAGATTTAAAAATAAAATTTGTTTCTTTTATAACATTTTTATTCTTCTAATATTTTTCACCCATTCAAATTCCGAAATATCCTCCCCTAACATATTAACACCACCATTGTACTACAGAGCATTTAGAAATCAATAAACAAGGTGTATATGAGTTTTTATTTTAGGGATTGGGCCTGCCCGAAAGCCCAATTACAGTTTGAAAAATAAAATTTGTTTAATTAATACCATATTCCATGTTAAGGATTTTTCATTCATTCCAAGCCCCACACACGCCCATTGAACCCATCCGCGAGTCCAGTATCCTCCCACCCTATTTGGAGCTCATTTACTTCACAGTTTAGGTTGAACCTTTAGAAGAACTCACATTTAGTCTAGATTTAAAAATGTAACTTGATTCCTTCATAAATATTTCTTTATTCACTCTTTTCCCCCCATTCTAGTTCCAAGTTAACCTTATATTGATTTTTCCAACCGCAATTGAATTTCTGTCTATTTTCAAATTCATGGAATAGTGTATTTGGGGGAGATTTCTTCAAGAACCCTCGAGTGAGTGAGTCTCCTTCATTCTTCTTTCATTTTTCTTAGGGTTTCATTCAATGTTATTAAGGTTTCTTCCCTTATACATGAATTCCAATATTTTTATATGCTATGGTGTAAATATCAAGGTTTAAAATTGGGTTTTCTTGGTCCAAATTCTTATTTTTAGGTTTGATCTACCCACCTTGAGGTGCGGCAGTGGGGCGTTTGTGTTTTCCCCCAATGGATTCAAGGGTTTACTTGGTTTTGGTAGGTGATTCCATGTTTATGAAATTCTTGTGTCTTAGCATGCTATATTTATCATATTTTTAGGTTTATATCATTTTATTATTTCTGCAAAAATTAGATTTAGAGGTGTTTATATTGAAAATGAATTTTAAATGCCAATTTTATGTGAAATTTGTGGTTTTTCATAGAAATGTTTTATGAGTTTATTTGGGGATTCCCTAAAAATACTTAGATGATTTTATTAAAATGGATTAGGGCTTATAATTATGTTTTTAATGATTATATCCCTTGTTTTCTTCTACAAAATCTTATTTTGGTGACATTTGATAAGTGAAGGATTTTTTGGCACCATTTTGGTGCTAAATTGGTTGTTTTACATGACTATTTGATATTTTTCCTAATGGTGTTGTTTTATAACACATGTAAGAGGTTTATAGAAATGTGTTGGGAACTGGGAATCCAGTTTTGGTAAATGTGAGTGTTCAAATTGTGTGAAATATGGGGTTTTCAAGGAGTTTTGGGTGCAAAATAATGTGGGTTTTTGAGAAATTGCTTTATGGAAAATTAAAGTGTTTGTTGTATGTTTTAGTGGTATAAAGAGTGTGTAGATACTGTACTATTTGAATGTGACCAGTAGTGGTGTTGTATATTAAAATGGATTTATTTATCATGCTAAAATTGTTTGATCACAAAGGGGGAAGCCCAGGTACCTAGGTGGGGCAGATTTTTACTAGTACGGCTAGTGGCCCGGATGAGTATTGTCCTTGTTTCACATAGCATTGGGATAAAGACAACTCTAAATAAAAAATATTTATTATTATTGGGGACCACTAGGTTATGTTTATGTTCCCTACTAGTGTATCATACATGAGAACAGATTTTACTGTGGTTACATTACACCGAGGTATGAGGTACATGGGGCCCGAGACTATCTAGTGCCTAGGGGTGTTCCCGATTTTTTTTATCATTGTATTTGTGGTATTTTCCCTTGTATATGAGTGTATTTGGAATTATATTGCAGTATCTAACATACCTTTTTAAATTTTTCATCATTATGAATGTTTTATCTTGAAAAATGTTTTCAATTTAAAGTTGCATTTGTTGGAATTTGTCACCGCTTCTCATTACATATTAAAATTGATTTCTTTTTCACCTTGTATTGCATGAACCTTAGAATAATAGGGTGCTGTCTTATGGATCTTTGTATCACACCCTAATTACACCCCTTGTGTGTAAGCAGACTTTTTTATTTTTGACCCAGGTAATGGAATGTCATTGGGTGATGGTGGTTCGGGGTGTTAGTTCGCATCTTTGGGGTGGAGTTGTGGAGACGGTTGGTGGGTGATGACTTCTTGTCATGTGGAGTCCATGGGTCTCTTTTTCTGCTGTTTAATTGTGTCTTTGGTCCTTTTTTATTGCATTTGAACTTATGTATTTAGTTCTGGATTTTTTATAAACATTGTTGTTATGAATTTTTTAGATTCATTTTATCAAATATTTTTTGTGTTTTATTTATACATATTTGGGTAAATCGTTCCCAAACCAAGATAAATGATACCCGGACACTTGTGCCAGCCCATGGGGATAAGGTACACCGTTCAGTCCTTATCATGGGCTTGGTTTGGTGTCGTGTTTGGCGGTGACCAGATTTAGTTCATGACATTATGGGTGAAAGATCATGCATAAAAGAACCTGTATACCCAAATCCTTCTTCACCCCCTATAAAAAGTATTATGTGAAACAAGAATCTCTTTCAGAAAGGATAGAATAAGGATATTCATGATTACATGAAACATATCTGGCATAAAACCTTCCAATATCATCTAACTAGAAGGTATATCGATAGGTAATAAGTGCATGTCCTTATTCAAAAGTTCAATGATAACCCACAATGTATCATTTCCACGAGGTGGTCAAGGTAGACTAGCCACAATGTCCATGAAACATTATTCAATTTTCACTCAAGAATGGAAAATGACTATAAAAGTCCTACCAAACACTGATGTTATTCCTTTATCTAATGACAGGTGGAACATAGAGTGGTAAAGCTAGAAATCTCACATTTCATACAAGGCCAAAGATTCTAGCATTGAAACTGTCGAAACATTTTGGTGACACCAGGGTGAACTAACCATGTTGAGGAATGAAATCCAAACATCACCTATACTCTGATGTCTACAGGGTCCCATACATGCCCATGGAATAATAAGGTATCATCATCTTCCACAATCCAACCTAAATATGTGTCATTATTTAAAGCACTTTTTGTTGGAAAAAATACTTCATAATTAGATAACTGCATCATTATTACCCATTATAGAAGATTATAAGTCACAGTTGAGGCGGAGAGGATAGTAAAAACATGGTACACCTGAACATCAATGTTAATAATTTAGAATATGTCCCTAAGAATCCATTCACCACTATATTTATAAGGCACTTATGTCAATGTTCTTCAGCTCAGAGAATCTGCTTCTGAATTTTCCTTACTAGGCATGCTGGTAAGCTCGAAATCAATTAAATATAGGTACTCTACCTACACACACTTCCTGATATTTAGATCATGTTGTGTAAATATGTTCTTGGTGATTTTGTGATATGTAATACCATAACATTCTATCCAATTTGATAGTTTCTACAAAAGTGTAAATCATGAACTATAAAATCTAACTGAAGGTCATGTTTAGGGTAATTTTACTCATGAGACCTCAACTAATGAGACCAGTATGCATCAACTCCCTCATCCTACATCAGAATAGCTCAATGACTAATACCTGATGCATCACATCATAAAATATAGATTTTTCCTAGCTCTGAAAGAATCATTATCAGCATTTAAGCCAAATGACCCTTGAACTCTTGGAAGAATGCTTCCCAAGCTTCTGACCATGCGAAATTCATACCGATTTTTATATATCATGTAAGAAGAGCTATAAGGCATTAGAAATCCTGGATAAAACATTGATAATATCATTATCTCCCCAATAAACTATAAATTTGAATGCTTTTCATAGGCAACTTATAGGAAAATAGAGGTCCCACTTTCAATAGATCTACTTAAACTCCCGCCTATGAGATGATGTGACCCAGAAAGTTTAATTTTTTTATCTGAAAGTAGCATTTATTGAGAATATAATAAAGCCAATTCATTATCAGTGTATTCAAAATGTTCGTAAGATGGGTTTCATGATAGTGCTTGGAGTTGGAATACATTAAGATATCTGCCAAAAATACTACCACAAATGAATCCATATACGAGTGGAAATCAGATTTACAATATCTATGAAGATAATAGTTGTGTTCATGAGTAAAAACAGCATAACTAGTCACTAGTAAAGACCATACATACTATTTATGTCTATGATAGGTATGTTTGATGTCTTGACATGCACTTAATAACATCTAGACCTCATATTCATCTATTTAAAACACATTCTCTCTTTGGATATGATCAAAGGGGATGCCTATTCTAGGTAGTTAATACTATTTTTTAATTGTGGGATAATTAAAATAAAAGTAATCCATAAAAGGCTGATGTTATGATCCCACTTCATAGTTAAAAAGACTAGTGATCCCTAAGGATAAGTGATGGGGAGTATAAAGAATTTATCCTATAAATCCTAAAATTAATTCTAGAGATCTAGAAGTTCCTTAGGTACCATCCTATAAGGAATAATGGTCATTAATAATACTTCTATTAATAGATAAAGAGTAAAATATACCTCTTTCAGTTTATAGATACCAGAGAATTCACCAGGTAATACGTCTCTAAAACACTCCACTATAGGAGGGAAAATAGTGGGTTGTAACCCTAAGATATCTATGAAAAGACTGGTGATCTAAGCTGTCACATTACCCATCCTCTACTGCTCGGGCCCAGATCTAGATTCACAGACATCCAATTCACCCCTATACTAGTGCCTAATGCCCTATTGTGTTGTAAACATCACCTTATGATGAACTAAGTCAATTTGGGATATATTGGTAACCAACCATTCCATTATGATGACCACATAAAATCCAATCATGTTTAGGACAAACAGATTCCATATGAAAAGGTAACCCCCTATATCTGTGGGAAAATCCTTAAAACCATGAAAAACATCAAATAATATTCTTAATAGGGTGTCTAATTTCATAACACTATAAAAGTTCTCAATCACGAGGAACAAACTCTTATTGATTGCCTAAGATTTAAAAGAAGAGACATGCCTATATCAAGAAAGGAGGCCCTAAAGTGGAGAAAACTATAAGAGTACCATGCACCACATAAGGTCTATCACTTTGATCCTCTTTTATAGGCTGTTATTCATGTAACTGAACTTTAATATGGCCCAGAAGACCTCCACGAATTCCTTGAGAATGTTTTCTCTACTAGTGCTAAGAATCAAAAGATTGACTACCTATACTTGGACCACCACCTCAGCCGGATTGGACGGTGGTACTCTAGTTGCTTTCATTTCATGATCCAATTTTCCCTGCTCTTACACATGGAGTAGGAATAGATCCCTCTATGTAGGAAAAATTAGGAAATTCCAACAGAATCAATGGATATGGACCATCCTTCCACAACCCCGACACTCCACTAAATCCTAAAAGAACTAAATCTTCTTGTTCCTTGGATTCTCTAATTGGTTACATATCAGAATGATATCCATGTGATAATATTGATTATTACTACCACCATGGGAAACCTTAACGTGATTATTGCATTCACTGGAAGAACCACTGATCGCCTTAGGAGCCAAACTGACCCGAGTGGCATTATCTCCTTCACTCATATTTCACTCTCTGATAAGGGCTTGGTTGATTATTTAAGAAATAGTAGTCAACCACAAACATATTGAACTATGACCGAATGACATATAATTGTCCATCATAAAATCACCTTGATTTCATAAGATTATATCCAGTTAGAGTAGGAGATAACTAATGTAACTCAATGAAACATGTAGAGTATTCCATAACTGACATAATCCCCTAACGTAGGTTCTTTTATTATTTAGCACATTTAGTCCTCAGAGTCTAGGGAAATAAATATTCATAGAATAACATTGAGAAATCATCCCAGACCATATCTCTAAGATCATATTCCTTGGTGATGACACCCTACCACCGCATGGGTGTATAGTGAAGCATATAAGTTGCTAGCATGACCCTCTAATATGGAGGTCACTAAAGATTCTAAAATATAGAAAGGATTTATTTGATCCAAGACTCATTATCATGTGGTCTTACATCCCTCGAGATGGTGGGAGGATTCCACAGCTGAAATTCATGATTCAACTCTATAATACTGTAGGTAGGTTGAGAGAAACCTTGCATGTTCTGAAGCATACACAGAAAACCCTTTTGGAACTATGTGTCAATGCCCATATCAGGAATAGGAGGAGGTTCCACAGGTGGAATTGTAGGAGGAATCACCGGTGGATTAGGTACTTTCACCTCAAGAGTATGTTCTCCATCTCCGTCAGGGCATACAATAGGAGTAAGTCATTTCAATACGACACTAAAATACTAAATGCATGCCTCCAAATAGATTTACGCAATTTAGATGATTTCGTTAGAAAACAAGGACATGACTAGATATATCCTATTAAAATATTCTCACTTATTTTACCTCTTCAATAACCATGTCTATATAATATAATGTGTCTATAAAATGGCATTGAATTCAAGAGAAACCCCACAACCCACTACTGAGGTTGGGTTTGGGTCTAAGTCTCCATGTCAGACATATATAAGATGGAGTTCTTCAATTTATAAGTCATATTCATTTAAAATTGTTCTTTTTCAGATATATCTATATATATAAATCACTTTAAATGGTTGAATTATTGATTTTTCATTTCCTATCCATATGTTCTTATACCCCTTATAAACCAAAATGGGGAATTCACTTAACCCACAACATATCATGTTCAAGCTCATGCGACCAATGGGCCATAGCTCAACGTGTCACAGTTGAATACTTAATATGTATTCATAAACCTATTTAAGATTAATGTTAGGATAATGAAAGACATTCAAGTGTCAATTATGTTTTCCAATCCTTATAAGAGGTTTCAACAAAATTCAATACATATCAAGAACTAATATTATGCATAAGAACATGCTTGCTGAAAATAAACATGGTATGTAAATATGCATTAGATATTAGTTATATTGCAACTAAAAATGATGCATGTATTAATAAATAAATATCATTTGAATCAGACCAATATCAAATACATCCTAAATCATGTGCATTACCCAATGGTGAAGCCATATCGACAGTAGACATAACAATCAATAAATAAAATTTTCCATCCCTTGAAATTTCTATTCCCCTATAAGTGAGTTTTATACGTTATAGAACATGGTCTATTAAAGCTCTTAGTCTCTTATATAGCACATAAACATTAAGAAAAAGGAAAAGAAATGTATATGATACCACTTTTTGACATCCTGACCCGGGGTCCACATAATCTGTCCCTCGAGCCTGTGGTTCAGAAAGCCTCATGCTCACCTTCCCATATGTGAGAGGCTACCGACTAGTAGTTAGAGAGTAATTATAGAACAATGGGGAGACTATACCATACTATCAGATTGTAATAGAGGATATGATTAATAAGAAACATTAGAGGAAGCATGATATAAATAGAAAAAATAAATATACAACAGAAGCATAAATAAAAACAAATAAATAAGAAGGTGTGGAAGCATAAATAACTTTGAAACTAATTAAATATAAAAAAATTCTCTAAGTTAGTGTTTGATACATGGATTCATGGAACGATGATACAAAAAAGGAACAAGGGACATGAATACAATCATGCTATGAAAAAATTACAAAAGGAACAAAAATATTCTCCAGAGAATATCGAGATAATGCCCAATCCTATGCTTATATGCTCCATCTAAATGAAAAACTTCTCAAAAACATATAGAAGGGATATTTACCTTATCCATAAATATAGATAGATAATCTCCTCCAGCAATAAAAAAATATTGAGTAAGGTGTGAGATAAAAACCGTAGTAATCCACCACCAACATTGTCTATGTATAATCTAGGAAATTCTCATAACTAAATAATGTCAATCTAAAACCAAATAATAATGAAATGATGAAATAAATAAATAACCAAGATTCTCAGGTTCCAGAAAGACACCTAAAATATTTACCTGCTTCAGATCATTCCCAAAATAGAGTCAGATCAGTTAATATATATATATATATTATAAATATGTATATTTAATCCACCTATATAAACCAAGTACATGAAGATTTATGTGGACATATACCTAGAATACAAGTTGCTGGCTGGATTGGGGCATAACATATATATACATTACCAGCCTAATGAGCCTATAAGCTCACGAAATAGGGGACATTCCATACATCCCATGAAGAGTGAGAGACGTTATGGAATAACATTTAGGATGATGAGTGATCCATCATGCCATCATTTAAATCATAGAAGGTGTAACATAAAGCCCAACACCCATATAGTATCACATGTGTGAGATGACATACTGAACACCCAATTTAAGGGTGTGTGATTTTATCCATTTTTAAAACCCCTTACCATATTACAAGTTCATATAACAGAATCATCATATGTTTTACACAAATAATGAGGAAAACCCTCAGATGAAGTTTAGTATCCATGTTTCAATGAGCATTTGTTATGAATAATTGAATGTGTGGTCTTACCACACTTTGAATGTCATTATAAAAGATCATTATAATTTAATGAAGAACCAAAACCCACCAAGAAGATGTAAATCCATTCAACCCATTTCAATTAAGTAATTTTAATTCATTTAAGTAAAATCACCATCATGTATAATCCTTTCCCTATAAACCATTTTGATGGATTCACCCCCTTTAATTTACCAAAACATAAAACTTTTATTTATAAGGATAATAGGGTTACATGGGAGGTGGAATGGAAAACAAACTAATTTTTTACTTAGTAAATTCCAATTATAAAAGGTATAAACACTTATTAAGTTCCTTGGGTTACATTAAATACTCATGTATCAAAGGAAACATCCTTTAAAAACCAATCCATTTCCAATTTTGGAGTTCACGTCATTTTCAACTAATTTACCATAATGGCCTATTCAAATTGGAACACCCATGGGGTGACCATAAAAGATATGTTCAACCTCTAAACCATTAAACAAGGATCAATAGACGTGTATTAAGGTGCATTATGAATTATACATGAAGGAATCAATATAAAGAAGTTGATGAATAATGGTCGGCATACACCACAATGAAATAATTATGAAACTACTAAAATATGGATGGAAAACAACATGACCACCGCACCCAATGTTGTAGATGAATCCTTACTCATTATTGTTCTTATATTTAAAGTGGGTTGGACGAGATATGAGAAATGTTCCAATGCCATGAAAATAGGGAAAATAGACCTACACCTAAATAGTGCGATATATTTAAAGAAAAAAACTGATAGGAAGGGAGAGACTAGGGGAGCTTACCATAATGAATCCAACACATTATATGGATCAATTAATGGTCACCAAATGAAGGAACTATCTCAAATACTTGATTGAGGTGTTCTTGAGCTCAAAATAGATGGAAATCCAAGGCTGGATACTAGAGGGAGAATAAGAAAAGAGAAATAGGTTATAACATATATGGCTGGGGGATGTAATTTCACCCAAAATATCAAGCCACATGGTTTGAAACACATTTTTTCCAAATTGTGTGCAAATTGTGCTCAGTTCACATATATTAAGGGGTTAATCACACAATTAGGTGCATGGTTTGACTAACCATGGGAAAACTGTGAAATGTTGATCTATCTGAAACCTACAAATAGACTCATGACCACACACCCTGAGTCGAACAATTTCATAAAAACCATGTGTCCCAATCCATTCTACCCATTTCCGATCTCTATGCTTTGAATGAGCCCCATACACACATGAGGGCTCCTTATCTTTATTTGGAGTCACTATTAGGGTTGTTTAAGGAATTAAAATTTAAAAAATAATGATTCATTACATCATTAAAAATATGTTTCATTACACGAATAATGAAATTATATATAAAAAACATTAGAGAAACATAAAAAACTGAAATTGTTGGGAAATAAGGAAACCCCAAATAACGAAAATTGGGTTCTAGATTCCCCTTACAATTATTCGCATCTTATTTCATCGCTTGTGTGCCTCCTGAGTAATAAATTTATATTTATTAAATCCTTGATCTATAAGTGAATTATATTATTTATACAATTATTTATCAAATATAATCACTGGATTGTATTACATAATTTATGTTGATGAAATAGATGCATATTGATATCTTTTTTTTCTTAAAAATTTACCATTTCACCTTGATTTCTCTATTTTCTTATATGTAATTTATACCTCTGTATGAATTATTCATGAAGATTATAATTCATATAATTAAATATATATATATTATATATAGTTTATAATCATCATCCATAATTATGGTTATATTTTTTTCATGGAAATTTCTCTGGGGGTGGTTATTTGACCATTGATAGGATTTTGTTGTGTGTGAGAGAAGATGAATTTTAAATATATATATATATATAGTATTATGATACATAAAGTAGATTAAAATCATTAATATACTGTTAAATTACTATATAATTAATTATTTTATGGTTTGGTTGTGAAAATTTTTGTATAAATAGAAAGAGAAGAGGAAGAACAAATATAAAAGTGATAGGAGTGGATTAGAACTTAATTAATCATCATTGTAGCATCTCATATATGGAACTATAATTCCTTGAAGACTAGAGTTTTATTTCTATAGAACTACCCTATGGATTCTATGATTTTTGAGTGGGAATATTTATTCATATCTTGGGATTTGTAATGGGTAGGAGGAGTGGTTTTCCAAGGGTATGGATATGGGTTATTTATACTTGAGGAGTGGGGTATTTTTAAAATAAAACATTGAATAAAATATTATATCAATTTTTAGACTTGTAATAGTGAATTTTGGAAAATTTAAATCAAATATAAATTTAATATAATGTTTTTTAGTCATTAAAAAACCTTTATAATTCTAATTCATTATTTTATTAAAATGGAAAGTGGAAGGAGAGAAAAAGTGATATTTCTATGTAATCACTTAAGACATTAGGTTTTAAAAAATATTCTTTTGGTTTAGAAAGAGAGTTTATTTAATTTCAATGAATAATTTTTCTATTAAAATATATAATAGTCTAATTTTATGTTCTAGAAATATTTATTTCACTAATACATCCTGAATGATGGAATCTGAGTCACACTGGTTACATGAAAATTGTATTTGTCCTATTCATAAAAAAATTGAATCATTTCTAGAAAATTATCAAAAAATCACTCTGGGAAAATTTATATGATCTCATTTGAAAATTGTACTCTATTTTATGCAAATTATTTTCTTATAATGAGAAATTTAATTTTTAATTAAAATCTATTTATTTTAAAAAAAATACTGATTTTAACATTATAACTAATTTTATGGCACATTGAAATATTAATTAAGGTATAATTAAATTATAATAAAAAAATATGTATTTATTTTATGAAATTAAATTTTATTTTAAAATATTATAAAATTTAAAATAAACATTTATGTTTTACATAAATACTAGCACTTAGTTTACCATTTTAAAATATTTAATTACTTAAACTATTATAGAATTATATCCTATTTTCATTTATAGGATACCAAATTTTTATTTATACCTTCTTTGGTGAGGTTAAAATTCTATTTACTGAATTAATATAAGTAATAGTCATGTTACTATTCTAATGGTCATGTTTCTATTCTATCAATATAAGTTCTTTAATTTCTAGAAATACCATAATTTATTTCATTATTCATTTTGAAATATTGATATAAGGAATCGTCCTTAAAACATTATATAATCTTGATATAAATGAATAATTTACATTAAGGATATTTTCAGGTTTAGGGTTTTAGTGAATTTGGACATAACTATTACATTTCATTTAAAAGAATATAAAGTAGACACTTCTACTCTATTTCCATTTTTTTCACAAAACAAGAATTCTTGGAAAAAAGAGTCATGTCTAGTTCCATGTTTAAGACAACATGAAATTTCCACAATCCCATACATGACCATATTCCACATTATGTCATGTGAAAAACAATTCAAAAACTTGGGATGAGCATAAAAAGTTTAGTAAGTGATACACAAAGAAGGAAAACTGTTATTTTTTAAAAACAATAAGTAAACCATGAATACTTTAACATAATTAATACATTTCAACTTTATGAAGTAGTAAATACTCTTCACTGAATAAAAGATAACTACATTCCCTTTTTTAACCAATATATTACCATAAAATCCATATAAAGAACACATAACATATAAAGGTTACTTGGGAGAAAAACATACATAAATGGAATAACCACACGACCAAGTTCCACAAATATAACTAAATGGAATAGCTGTATGGCTGACTTCCATACCCAATGCATTGAAGTTTATAATGCATCCACCCATTCTGGTTTATCACGACCTCACCCATCAATTGGTTTATCACACAACAACCTGTCAAATCTCTATGTATCATTATAAAATCATAACACATAAAATACATATAAAGGAAATAAAAAATTTCCACATTTCAATAACAATATATAACATTAATATATTGACATAAAAATCCATTATCATAACCATTTTCAATACCAAAATAAATAAAAGAGTATATGGTATATTTTCCCTTGAAAAAAACATTACGATTTGTTAATGAAGCCAAAGAACAAATAATACTCACGGTGGCGGAAAGGTCGTTGTCACCGCTTATGTAAGAAGAAATATTATTTTTCGTCATTTAGTAAACCTCTTTGTAGAAAAATATTCCCTTTGAAATGTCAAGGGTGTTTATACAACGTATAAAATAAAGTCTGGTATTAACACAAAATATGCTTTAATGAAAGGAGACTCAGATGAAGTCCCTTACATCGTGTCTGACTTGACCGATCATTCTTTAATCTCCTGAATAATAAAATAATGTTAATTTCTACTTGCTTAAGAACATTTTTCATGTTTATTATTACTTTTATATCACTTATTACCATGTTACAAACATTATGTAGTCATTTATGTTAATAATGGTAGTTTTGTTGGTATTTGGTACTTGAGTTAAAAATGAACACCTTATATTTACAAGTTGTCCATGTTTTCAATAGTCAATTATATCTAGAATAATATTCATTATTTAGGTATCATATATATCATATATATCTAGTATATATATATATTTATAACAGTACCTATCATTTGGAGGTAAGAAATGAAATGCACCGTTCTTGGATACGGTAAGTCGTACGTATGCTTGAATGCTAATTTCATTTCTATTTCATTATTTAATAGAATTAAAACATAATGATAAATTAGTATATTATAATTCCAGTATAATATCATATAAAATATAATTACCTCCATCATTTATACGTCCCACATATGACATTAACGAGTAATATCACTTTGAGGGTGCGTTTACCCATAATAGAAACTATAATAGTATGTTATAAAAGAAAAATACAGATGAATAAAGAAAACATAAACATAATATATATCATATATAAATATAGTGTCAACTTAATGGCCACCATGATAGGCTGTCAGAGATAATCAAACAATCATCGTTTCGTGAGGCGTTAGTTTTTCCATCCACAGAAATAGTATGTTCTTCACCAATTAGATGGACGTATGTGTAAGTGTAGATTAAATACTTTTCATAAAAACATACTAGTATATTGAGGATACTGGTGTTGTTATAAAATAAAGGAATAATAAGAGTTTATGGGGTTGGAGATGTAAAATAAAAGAAAGCAATTTAAGAGAAATCATTAACATTAATTAGGGTAACTTCCATTGGTTTGAACCAAAAAGGTTTTTTGAAGTGCCTTATTCCTAAGGTAAGGCTTCTAGGTAGAATAAGGTGATGTAGGGAGCTTAATTGAATAGTGTTTGGATGATCCAAAAGGCTTGAAATGTGTGAGGAATTGGTTTGAAATTGTCTCCTTTTATAAGGGGGGGGGGGGGTAGGGGATCTTTAGGAATGTGTGAAAATATTATTTTATTATACAATTATATTTGATTTCTAAATGTCCGAAAATCATTAGAGTCGAAGATAAGATGACTCATGGTAGAAATAAAAACATAAAATAAGATTCAGAAAGGTTTTGTATTATAGTTTAATCATTATAATATTATTCATTTAAATCATTAATTAAATAGGTAAACACTCCAAGATTATTGTGTCATAAAAAATTTAATTTATTCAATGTCTAATAATTATAAGAAAATACCATGATGTAGGAAATAATTTTATATTTCCAATGAATATTTAGTAAAAAATATTACTTATATAACCCCATATAAAAAGTAATTTACTAGTTTTTTTTGTTTAGGTCATTTTTTCCTTTACTTTATATTAATTAATCTAAAGTGTCATTATCATTCATAAGTGGTTCCATGGGTTCCCAAAATCGTCCCAAGGATGGCCATGGTGGTCCATTACTCATCCAACATGGTTAGGACAAGCGTTAAGTTAATTTTGAATTATTATAATATTTTTTTACCATGAATTACCCTATTTACCTTTAACCGTGTTAAACAAAAGTCAAAAGTTACTATTCACCAAAAATTATTTCGATCTTATTGAACCAAATTTTACTTAATAATTAAAACCATGTATATAGGATTTTCAAAATAAAATTCACAGAAGTTGTAAAATTTCACTTAAATGAAAAAGTCAGTTTTTTTAATTTCTACTAAGTGGTTTCACTATTCATCAAAAATTGATGTTTTTCAGAAAAATACCAAAAATTAATCCTAAGATATATTTGATATTATGAATTCAAAAATTATGTATATTTTACCAAATTCTTATCATATAATCTGAATTAATTAAAATAAAATTTATTCCTACTGTTAAAACAAATAGCGTGTTTTTAATAAACAATAACGATGAAAAGATTGACACTTGTTTATGTCCAAATTTAATGTAAAATTTATTTCAATGAAAAAAATTGGATTAAATGGTAAAAATATATTCTAATTACACTTTAAAACCATGAAGAAAGATAATCTAACCATATAAATAAATTATATTAAGACCTAGTTTTGAATTAAAATACAATATTTTTCACTATTCATTAAAAATGAATTTTATCGCAAAAATACCGAAAATTATCACTATAAATTTTTATGTCCTTATTCTAAAGAAGGATTTTATTTGATCAAATAAAATGAATTAATCTGCACAAAACTATATTTAAATAGGTTTCTCTATTAAAAGGCGGTAAATCGACCTTTTAATGTAAATTATGCTTAAAATTTAAATTCATTCACATTTTAATCTTCTAACATAAATTGGATAAAAGTAAATAAATTTGACAAACATGTATAATCATATTTTAGTTAGTTTTGTTAATTCCCACCAATACAATGTCTAGGAGTTAACTTCCATTTAAAACAATAATATTATATTATTACTATGCAACGTAAAATTTTAAAGAAACCTGTCGTTGCATATCGGGTACGCTATCAAACATAGAAACCCTTTTAAAGTAAAATTAATATTTAATTCACAAATATTAATAAATATAAAAATATCTTATTCTTCATTTACATGGGATGTTACATCCTTCCCCACTTTTGTAATTTTCATCTTTGCAATTTTTATACACTTATGAAAATAAGTGGGGGTTCTTATCCCTCAAAGTATTTTCAGATTCCCATGTTTCCTCTTCAATCATTTTGTTTTTCCACAAAACCATTAACTGGTTAATTACCTTATTCCATAAAACTTGCTCTCTATGGTCAAAAATCTAGACAGTTTGTTCTTAATAAGAGAGATTCTCTTCCAACTGAACTACCTCTGGACTCAAAACATGAATGGATCTAGAATAAACCTTATCAACAACAAAACATGAAAAACATTGTGTACCTGGGATAAACATAAAGGTAAAGACACTATGTATGAAACTGATCCAACTTTCTCTAGGATTTCATATGTTCCAATGAAACTCATACTCAACTATCCCTTCAACCCAAAACGCATTACAGTTTTCCATGGAGAAACTTTGAGAAAAACATGATCACCAAACTCAAAAGAAATATTCTTCCTCCGGTTATCCACACAACTTTTCTGTCTGCTCTGAGATGTTCTCATATGCTTCTGAATCAATTGAACTTTCTCGGCCAACTCTTCTACCAATTTTGGCCCCATCAGCTTCCTTTCACCTACTTCATCCCAAAAAGCTAGAGTTCGACAGCGCTTTCCATATAATTCTTCAAATGGAGCCATCTGTATACTAGAATGAAAAATGTTATTATAAGAAAATTCATCCAAAGAAAGATGTTGGTCCCAACTTCCCTAGTAATCAAGTGAACAAGCACGTAGCATGTGCTCAAAGGTCTGATTTTTTTGTTATGACTTCCCATCTGATTGAGGATGAAATTTTGTACTAAAATTTTATTCAATACCCAACGACTTCTGAAGGCCTTTCAACAAGATAGAAGTAAACCTAAGATCCCGATCAGATACAATGGAGAGGGGAAATCCATGCAACCTGACAATCTATTTAAAATACAAATAATCAAGTTGATATAGAGACAAGGTATATCGAATAGGAAGGAAATGAGCATATTTAGTCAATCGATCAACAATTACCCAGATTTCATTATTACTTCAAGATGTATTTGGTAATCCTACAACAAAGTCCATTGATATATTTTCCCATTTCCACTCTGGCACCGGAAAAGACTAAATAATCCCATTTGGTAACTACCGATCTACTTTGACTTGATGACATGTTAAACACTTCACAGTAAAAGAAAAAATATCTCTTTTTATTGCATCCCACTAGTAATACCCACAAATATCTCTCTTCATCTTAGTACTACCGGGATGAACTAAAAATGGAAAACTACGAGCTTCATATAAAAACTCATTCTTCAACATTGAATCAGAAGGCACACATAATCTCTTCCCATTCCTCAAAACACAATCATTATCAACATTTAAATCTGGAAACATACCCTTTTGAACCAATTATACCTTTTCTAAAACTCACTACCTTTTTTCTGCACTTTCATTATTCTATCTGATAGAGATGATTTCACTCACACCTAAAACAAAACTGAAGAATTTCTTGCACTAACAACTTCTATGCCAAAATTTATCAAATCAAAAATCAATGGATCTCATTCCGAATATAACATGGTTAATTAAGCATTACTTTTTCGATTCATAGCATCATCCACTTTATTTGATTTTCCCAGATGGTAAAGGATCGTGCTATGATAATCCTTGATTAAACGCATCTATTTCTTCTGTCTCATGTTCAATTCGTTCTGAGTGATTATATACTTTAAACTTTTTTTGTTAGTATATATTTCACATTTTACTCCATAAAAATGTTTCCTTCAAATTATTAAAGCAAAAACAATAGCATCTAATTCCAAATCATGTTTAGGGTAATTTAACTCATGAGGTTACAACTGACGTAAAGCATAGACAATTACCTGATCATTCTATATAAGGACACATCCAAATCCTTTCATTAAAGCATCACTGTAAATAACAATCTCACCATTTATGGATGGTAGTTCCAAAACTGGAACATTCACCAATCTTCTATTCAATTTCTGAAAAAAATCCTTACATTCTTTTTTCCAAATGAAATTAACACCTTTTCGAGTTAACATAGACATTGGACTGGATAACTGTGAAAAATTCTCATCAAGCCTCTGGTAATAACCTGGAAAACCAAGAAAACTACAGATCTCGGTAATATTTGTGGGTCATGTCCATTCTTCAATAACTTTTGTTTTAGCAGGATCAATAGTTATGACATTTTTTTGAAACAATGTGACCATGGAATGAAATTCGTTATCACCAAAACTCACACTTGCTTAATTTCCCATAACGTTTCTTTTCATTTAAGGTTTTAAAGATGACCCTTAAATGACTTTCATGCTCATCATTAACTTTTGAATAATCCAAAATATCATCAATGAAAAAAACCACAAACTTATCCAAGAACTCATAAAAAATTCTATTCATAAGATCCATGAATACAACAGGTGCATAGGTTAACCCAAAAGGAATAACAACAAAATCATAATAGCCATATCTTGTACGCAACACGGTCTTCGGAATTTCTACTTCCTTTAATTTCAACTGATGGTACCCCAATCTCAATTCAATATTTGAAAAATGATGAGCTCCCTCAAGATGATCAAACAAATCATTGATATGAGGCAAAGGATACTTATTCCTAATAGTGATGTTATTCAATGCTCTATAATTAATGCAAATTCTTATTGAACCATCTTTATTATTAACAAACAAGACAAGAGAACCCCATGGTGATGTGATAGGTCGAATGAAAACATTATCTAATAACTCCTGAAATTGATTCATTAACTCTAAAAGTTCATTTTGAGCCATTTGATAAGGGGGTTTTGAAATTAGCTTAGAATCGGGAATAAGTCAATAGTAAATTAAACATCCCGATCAGGTATAATACCAGGTAAATCATCATGAAAAACATCAAGATACTCATTTACCACTAGCACATCATTAATCTGAATAGTTCCTTTATTTTCAACAATATGTGCAAGGTAACATTCATTTCCATATTTTACTAGTTTCTCCGCTTCCTGATATTTTACAAAAAGAAAGGGTTCAGTCTTGTACACAAACTATAAATATTTCTGAAATGAAACCTCTTTAGCTCTGCAGTCAACCTTAGCATGATAAACAGACAACCAATCCATGCCCAAAATAACATCAAACTATAACAACCCGAGATTTTATGGCAATTATTCTTTTTAATTTCATTGATGTCTTGTGTTGTACGCGACACCAAAATTAGCTTGTTCTATACGAAACACAGTATACACAACACTATTCTTGGCTCACGTTACACAAAATTTCATGTTAGTTTGATAAAAGTTATTCTACGCAACATTGAGTGTATATATATATATATATTCAAAGAATAAATGAAATACAGTTGGATTCTATTATTCACAACAACAATAGAATCTTTCACTACACGCAACCCTGACTTGTATTTCTTTACACGCAATCACAACCTTCCACAATAGCATGTATTGTACGCAAGACTGAGTTTCCACTAAACAACGATATTTTATTATAAAATTATATAAACTAGACATTATGAATAGTAATACCCACTTCTTGAAATTTTATTTTTTCAAAATGGACTTCATTTTTGGATTCGAAATATTGAAATTAGCCTAGGGTGAATTTTTGGTATTTTTCTGAAAACATTCAATTTTTGATGTATAGTGAAAACACTGGGTTACTATTTAAAAAACGACTTTAAATTTAAATAATTATTTATTTTATTTAAATTTATTTTATGTAAAAATTGATACATAATACCTATATAAGTTCAATGTAATTCATTGGAGTCATTTTATAATAATTTTAGATATATAATTATTTTAATGAACATTTCACCGTCTTTAACCTACATCCTAGGAGCTTTTTAAAAACATACATAAATAATTATTTTACTGCTTAAATGATTGGAATTTAGAAATTCTGAGAGACACGGTTAATTTCAAGGAGTAAAATGTGGTTCAATAAGATAAAAATATTTTTTGATGAATTGTAACTTTTTTCTTTTATTTAATACGTTTAAAAGTTAATAGGGTAATTAAGGGTAAAAATGATATTATTATTACACTAACACATGTACTAATTCTATTGGATACGTGTAATTCCATAAAAAACAATCTTATGAATAAAATATTTCCCTTTATATCTACTTGGATTAGTTTAGGACATTTATTATTATTTAATTTAAAGAAGAGTTAAAATAGTTAAAATCAAAATTTAATAACTAAAACATATTTAATATAAAGATATAAATGAGATAAATTCGACTATAAATATTAATTAGAAAGATAAAGAGTATTCCTACATAATTCTAGTTTATTTATAATTTTTAGACATTAAATAATTTAATTTATTTATGACACAATGGTGACGTAGTAATTACCTAAATAGTGAAATATTAAAATAATTGATGTTATAAATACCAAAATAAATGTAATTTTAGACTTTTTTTGAATTAAAATAATTTTATAGGTTAATATGACATGTTATTATTTATTTAAATAACTTTTTTCGAACTAATAATTTTTTTATGATTTTCAAAAAAAGTTAATTACCAAATAGTGTCAAAATTGTCATAAAATAGTTTTTGAAACAAATATAATATTAATAATTGTTATTTTATTTTTAAAAATTTAAGGTTCTTCCAAACGACATAGATAAGGTTATATATATTAATAATGAACAACTGTGGGTTCTTTTGGCTTGTTATAGTAAGTTTATTAAACATATAGTGTAAGAAAACAAGAAGACACAGTAAAAGTAAAACTATTAAAGTTAGAGTTAAATCTAAATGATAAGGTTAAAATTGTAACCTAAACTTGTCTAAAATATATTGGTTGAGATAATTTCGACCCATACCTACTTTATCTATAAAATAAATCTATTTTGAGATATTATAAACTGAATATGACTTTATTTTAAAATAAGATTATAAGTTTTTCTAAAGGTTCCCCTCTCCTCCCTTATAAAAGGGCACCCCTTCCCTCTTCTCTTCACACCCTTTTGAGCCTTGAAGCTCAGAAAACCCCGGAATATTCTTCTTCTCATCCTATATATTTACATTATAGTGGTTCGAGTCTTCTCTAAAGATGAACTCTAGTTCCCTAAGATGATGTTTAAAGGTGGTGAGTCGAGGAAGAAGTAATCTCTTCTACCGACTCTTTCAAGTTTCATTCTTCTTCTACATAATCTTATTTAGTTGTTTCTTTATGAAGTAATAACATCAGTATTACTTATATACTGATATGTTATTATAAATATGAAACAACATATTTCACCTTCTATCCATCCTACAGAAAATGAAATCACTGCGCGTGCGTACGTATAGAATACCGTCTCCACGCCGTGGTGTAATTTGTTTTTCCACCACCACCTTACTTGGATGGGTATAATGGTGTAAAGAATAAATAAATATAACTATTATAAAATAATAATGATTATATTATATTATATCATCCACTATAATGACATTAAATAAATATGGTAATGATATCATCGCTCATGCGTACGTACGGATTACCGCCTCCACGACGAGATGAGATTCATTTTCCGTGTTAACAATTCAAGAATGATTATAATTTATATATAATAAGTAGTAATGAAATATATGACATACTAATGCTACTAGATTTATGTATATATATATATGTATGTCATCTACTTAATTCAATTCAATTCAATAAGGAAACGAAAAATAGCGTTCATGCGTACGTATGGCCTACCGTCTCCATGAACGGTGTATTTCATTTCATTCACCTATCTATTATATATATATATATATACAAAATATATATGATATACAAATCATTATTTAAATTCTTGAAGTAAGTAAATCATGATATAAGTAATAATAGTATCATTAACAACAAGTCCAAACATGCATAACAAATGAAATGAATATTACCCCAAATGTTGCTTCAACATGGAATTGACAAATGAACGGGTTATATGAATACATAAGTGAACCATATATGTTATAATAAATATTATTATGATTCTATTACAGGATAATAATATGTTTAAACCCACTATATTGGAGTCTCGGACACATATGGAAGAAAGTTTACATAAGGTAAGGGATAATTATTCCAATCTCATTGTTATCCGAGATTGTTTATTCGTAAGTATTTACTGGGGCTATGTCTATTATCCATGTCCATATGATCTCAAAATGTTTTTATAAAATGTTTACTTTTTTTACATGTATGTTTAAATTCATTTTTACTCCTTTTTACTTTTTCCACATCATATGGAATGAATCTTTCATCTGTTTACCATACAAGGTACTTTTTGACTATTCTGACAAAAGTTCGAGGAGAATGTTTTTTTAACTCATACGGAATGAACAGATTTTTACGGTTTTATAAGGCCTTATTTTCATGAAGCGTACTCTACATTATTTCATTTCTATTTTCATCAAAATCCTTTTCCTTTAAAATTGCAAGTGATTTTGTGAAAAGAAAATGATTTTGAAGAAGAAATGATATTTTCCTCAAGAATTCATTTCAAGTGTTTTATCAAAACCATTTTCCATCTAAGATGACATTATTTCATATGTGTATGTTTCAAGTATAATGTATCTATGATTTACATGGTTTCAGTTTTCTTATGATGAAATATCTATTTTTTTCCATGGATTATGTGATGATGGGATGATGTTTATGAAACACATTTTATTCTTTGGGTTATGATGAATGTTTTTATTTTATTTTTTGGAACAAGAATGAATGATTTAATTATGAGATGGGTGAGACCTATATCTCCTTCCAATGCATTGGGTAAAGATTTATATCTCATGATATAGACATGGCTGGAATGGTATGTTAATCTGGTTCAGTGATATAGGACTGGAACAAGGAGTGAACTCGATTCAGAAAGGGACTTTGTCCACTAAGATGGTTTTGGAAGCAATGCATTGGCTACTATGGAAATCATATCATGTGATTAATGGTTTTCCACAATTACATGTTTTATTCTGATGATATTTTATCATTATTGATGTTCTTTTATTATATATACCTTACATACTTCTATGATTTATGTCTTTGCTCAAGATTTTGATGTTAAGATTTTATGTTCATGTTTTTGCATTCAAATGTTTATGGATTGTTTTATGTTCTCTATGTTTACCCTTAATGAGAATTTGAGCTCACCCTTTTTATGTTTTATAATCCCCAAGATATAAAGAAAGGTATTAGGTAAGAAAACCAAAAGGGAATGATCTTTATGAGAGATGTTGAAGATCCTTCACCATGATTAGAAGATTACGTTCCGAGTTTCCAAAGACACTAAACTAATACGGTATTTGGGCATCTTTTTTTTCATGTATTGAATATTACAAAAAAGTAATGTAATGTACATGTACGTAAAGCTTTGGGTCTCTATAGTTGGTATCAGAGAAAAGGTTTAGTTAACCTTTGGAAACTAGGATGCAAAAACTTTAGTGAAATCCCTAGAGATATTTCTAAGGTATGTCTAGGGATGTCCCTAAGGATAAGTATACGTATAGTTTATAGTCCTAGAATTACAGTAACGATCATATAATTTAACCTAATATGTTAGATATTGATGGTACTCCCCCTTAATTATGTTGTTTTACCTATAATTATTTTTTCCTCTTACACTATTCTTTTGGGGTTTTATAAAATTGCTGGAAACAGAAAGATTCATGATAGTGGACGATATGATGGACAATGGAATGATATTCTTCATTAGAAAAAAAATGAAATGGGATATGGAAGTCCAAACATCATTATTATTCCTAATAAGTAATCTCATAATATGATCAATAATCTCAACTTTTGTATGTTTCCAGACTCAGCTAATAAGATAAAGATGGAGGTTCATGATGATCATAGAGGAAAGAAAGCTCAATTTCTCTCATGTAAATCATGTGGGATGGGGCACCATGTAGAATTTTTCAGTGGAACTGGAAGATGATTTTGGTACGGAAAGGAAGGACACAAATCTAGTAATTGAAAAGGAAAAGGATCAGTTTACACCATGGAGAAGGATAATGGTATTGCTACGACATCAACAATGATTAGATGCTTTAAATGTGGAATGTATGGGCATTATTCAAACCAATGCCCTAAGGGAAAATTTCATGAAGAGAATCAGCATGGTCATATGGGTAGTATTTATGTGGATGATTATGAGGATACTACAAATGATATATGAGATAAAAGAAGTGTTGAATATTGGTCAATGGTTTAAGAAGGTAGTGGAATGATTGTATGTTTATCAAGAGTTATCTTGTATAGGAAATTTAATGGTACTATGGAATAAAGAAACATCTAAGGATTGTTACAGTATTGTTTTTCCTAAATTATTTGAATGTATATGTTGAATGGTGCTGTTTACCATGAAATGTTATTTAGATATTTTTGGAAACAAGATGATATGCTCATAATGAAGGGATAAAGAGAAAAAGAAATTTTCATAGTATTCATGATCTCATGACTGATATACAGACAAAGTGATATCATGGTTTGAGTATATAAAAATTTTGGGATTTTGGTATGTGGAATGAGTTAACTTTTGACATCATTCATGTTTTCGCTAAGGTTCTATGGTAATTCATGTTTCAAAATAATACATGATTAAGGTATTCACATGTTTGAAATATGACCAACAAGATATATCTTATGATATATGGGAGATAAACGATGGTATTCACATGCTTGGTATATGACCCCTCTAGTAATCATTTTCTTTATACTATGAGATTGGACAGATGTATTTTGGATAATCCTAAAGATTGGAATGGATTATGATAGACATAAGATAATATTGTTTAAGGATAAAACTTGTTTTTTGATATTAATTATGGAATGTTATAATAGTAAAGTTTTAGAAAAAGGAAAACCCATAGGACGAGTGACAACCCATCGCGTCAGACAAGGTTGTGGGAATCGAACCCACAACTGAAGTACGACAGGCCTTTATCGCATGCCACTGGCCTACAGGAAGTCCCTGGTTTGTAGAAACTAGTTTTATTTTATTAACCGCTATGATAGATGATGTATAAGTCTATTTTAGAAACCATATATGATTAATCTAATGATATATGGACTTATGTATATTTAATAAATTGTGAGAAACTTTTTGCGATAGAAAAAAATAGAATGAAATATCATTCTATCAAATTATCTGCTAACACTTCACGAAGGACAAATTCAACTTCATTTATTTTAGAGATGAAGTGGAAATTTTTCAAGGCACAAACAATAGTGAGATTTTACTACAATAAAGTAAGCATTTCTTTTAATTAAACAATTATTCAACTTTAGGGGAATGATCATGGAAACTAAAAACATTGTCATTGTACCCTCATACCTGATAAATTAGATAGAACCTTAGTTCATCACAAATTTATGGCTTTGTGATTGATGGATTTTTCTTAACCATGGTCTCTGCCACTCTCCCTCAGAACTTGATGGTTAGATTTCTCTTCCATATCCACATTTTCACCTATGTTCTCCTATGTGGAAACCCAATGGTGAGTTAATTTGGGTAACCATTACATTTCATACTTTAGTTCTTTAAAGTTATGTTTTGGGATTCCTTTTTACAATGTGGGTTTCTATGAAAGAATCTTTCAAGTAGTAAATGATTTATAACCCCGACGAATTTTGAGGGCGAAATTCATTTTAAGGGGGGTAGAATGTATCAACCCGAGATTCAATGAGAATTATTCTTTTTAATTTCATTGATGTATTGTGTTGTATGTGGCACCAAAATTAGCTTGTTCTGTACGCAACACCATATACGCAACACTATTCTTGGCTCGTGTTACACAAAATTTCATATTTGTTTGATAGAAGTTATTATATGCAACATTGAGTGTATATATATATATATTCAATTTATAAATGAAATATGGTTCGATTATAATATACAAAACAACAAAGGAATCTTGCAATACACGCAACCCTGACTTGGATTTCTTTACAAACAATCGCAACCTTCCACGATAGCATGTGTTGTACGAAATACCAAGTTTCACTAAACAACGATATGTTATTAAAATATTATATAAAATAGCCATTATGAATAATAATACCCACTTTTTGAAATTTTATTTTTCAAAATGGAATTCATTTTCGGATTCTGAATATCTAAATTAGCCTCCGGTGAATATTTGATATTTTTCTGAATATTTTCAATTTTTGAAGAATAGTGAAAACACTGGGTTACTATTTAAAAACCGAATTTTTATTTAAATAATCATTTATTTTATTTAAATTTATTTTAGGTAAAAATTGGTACATAATACCTATATAAGTTCAATGTAAATCATTGTAGTCATTTTATAATAATTTTAGATATATAAAAATTTTATTGAACTTTTCACAGTCTTTTACCTACCACCTAGGATCTTTTTGAAAACTTAAATAAAATATAATTTTACCACTTCTGTGAGTGGAATTTTGAAAATACGAGAGACACAGTTAATATCAAGGTGTAAAATGTGGTTCAATAAGATAAAAATAATTTTTGGAGAATAATAACTTTTTACTTTTATTTACCACGGTTAAAAGTAAATAGGGTAATTAAGGGTAAACATGATATTATTATTACCCTAAAACATGTCGTAATTCTATTGGATATGTGTAATTCGACCAAAAAAAACCTTTTGAATAAAATATTTCCCTTTAGGTCCACTTGGATTAGATTAGGACATTTATTATTATTTTATTTAAAGAAGAGTTAAAATAGTTAAAATCAAAGTTTAATAACTAAACCATATTTTATATAGGTTTATACATAAGAAAAATTAGAATATAAATATTAATTAGAAAAGAAAATATATTTCCTACCTAATTGTATTTTATTTATAATTTTTATACATTAAATAATTTAATTTATTTATGACACAATGGTGATGCAGTAATTACCTAAATAATGAAATATTAAAATAATTGATATTAGAAATACCCAAATAAATTTGATTTGGTATTTTTTATGAATTAAACTAATTTTATAGGTTAATATGACATGTTATTACAGATTTAATTAACGTTTTTTGAACTAATAATGCTGTTATGATTTTCACAAAAATCAATTACCAAATAGGGTCAAAATTGTCATAAAAATGTTTTTTTTAATATTATATTATTAATTGTTATTTTTTCCTTAAAAATAAATGGTTCAAAAAAATTAATTAGATAAGGATATATATATTAATAACTAACAACTTGGGGTTCTTTTGGCTTGTTATAGTAAGTTTATTAACCATATAGTGTAAGAAAATAAGAAGACATGGTAAAAGTAAAACTATTAAACTTAGAGTTAAATCTAAATGATAAGGTTAATAATATAACCTTAACTTGTCTAAAATATATTTTTAGAGGATTTATAACCATCCCCACCTTAGCTACGAAATAAATCAATTTGGAGCTATTATAAACCAAATATGACTTAATTATAAAATAATATTTTACGTTTTTCCAAAGGTGCCTGTCTCCTCCCTTATAAAAAAGGCACCCATTCCCTCTTCTATTCACACACTTTTGATCCATTATGTCCAGACAAACCCTGCCAATTCAACTTATAAACCTCTCTATTTACATCATAGAGGTTCTGTTATTCTCAAAATAATAACTCTAGTGCCCTAAGAAGAAGTTTAATGGAGGTGCATCGAGGAAGAGGTAATCTCTTCTACAGACTCTTTCATGTTTCGTTCTTCTTATACTTCCTCTTCTTTAGTGGTTTCATTATAAGGTAATAGAATAAGTATTAAATTTATACTGATATGTTATTATAAATATAAAACAACCCTATTTCACCTTATATCCATCCTACAGAAAATGAAATCACCTTGCGTGCGTATGTACGGAATACCGTCTCCACACCGTGCTGTGATCAGTTTTTTCACCACCACCATACTTGGATGGGTATACTGGTGTAAATAATAACTATATATAATTATTATAATATCATAATTATTCTATAAAATTATATCATCCACTCCAATAACATTCAATAAATATGGGAATGATATCATCGCTCATGCGTACGTATGGATTACCGTCTCCATGACGTGATGAGATTCATTTTCCGTGTTAACAATTCAAGAATGATTATAAAGTATATATAATAAGTAATCATGAAATATATGACATAATAACGCTATTGGATATATATATATATATATATATGTGTGTGTCATCTACTTAATTCCATTCAATTAAATAAGGAAATGAAAAACAGCGTTCATCCGTACGTACGTCTTATCGTCTCTATGAACGATGTATTTCATTTCATTCACCAATCTATTATATATATATATATACTGAATATATATTTTATATAAATGATGATTTACATTCTGTAAGTTATTAAATCATGATATATGTAATAATAGTATCATGAACAACAAGTCCAAACACGTACGACAAATGTAAAGAATATTACGCCAAACGTTGCTTGAACATGAAATTGACAAATGAACGGGTAATATAAATACATAAGTGAACCACATATGATATCATAAGTGTTATTATGATTCTGTTACAAGTTAATAATATGTTTATACCCACTATACCAGAGTCTTAGACACATACAGATGAAATTGGACATAAGGTAAGGGATAATTATTCCAATCTCATTCTTATCTGAGATTGTTTATTCGTAAGTATTTACTGGGGTTATGTTTATTATCCATGTCCATATGTTCTCAAAAGGTTTTCATAATTTTTTTAAATTTCTTCCATGTATGTTTAAAGTCATTTTTACCGTTTTTTACTTTTACCACATCGTATGGAAGGATACTTTCTTTTTTTTACCATGCGAGGTACATTTTGACTTTTTCGACAAATGTACGAGGAGAATGTTTTTTTAACTTATATGGAATGAACAGATTTTTACGGTTTTATAAGGCCATATATTCATGAATATTACTCTATAATATTTCAAGACTATTTTCTGGATAATCCTTTTCCTTTAAAATCTCATGGCATTTTGACAAAATAAAATGATTTTGAAGATGAAATGATATTTTCTTCTAGAATACATTTCAAGTGTTTTATCAAACAAAATTTCCATCTAAGATGACATTATTTCATATGTGTATGGTTCAAGTATAATTTCTCTTTGTTTTAAATGGTTTCACTTTTCTTATGATGAAATATCCATTTGTTTTTTTATGGATTATGTGATGATGAGATGATGGTTATGAAACCCATTTTATTCTTTGGGTTATGAGGAATATTTTAAGTTTACTTTGTTGCAAAAGTAAGAATGATTTCATTATGATATGGGTGGGACCTATATCTCCCTCCAATGAATTGGGTAAATATTTTTATCTCATGATATAGACATGGCTGGAATGGTAAGTTAATCCGGTTCAGTGATATATGAATGGAATGAGGAGTGGACTCGACTCAAAAAGTTACTTTGTCCACTAAGATGGTCTTGACTGCAATGACTTGGCTACCATGGAAATCATATCATGTGATTAATGGTTTTAAACAATTACATGTTTTATTCCCATGCTATTTTATCATGGTTGATGTTCCTTTATGATATATGCCTTACTTACTTCCAAGATTTATATCTTTTCTCAAGATTTTGGTTTTTAGATTATATGTTCATGTTTTTTGCATTCAAATGTTTATGGATTGTTTTATGATCTCTATATTTATCCTTACTGAGCATTTGAGCTCACCCTTTTTATGTTTTCTTTTCCCCAGTATATAGAAAAATGTTTTAGGTATGAAACCCAAAAGGGGAAGATATTTATGGTAGATGTTGAAGATCTTTCACCATGATTAGAAGATTACGTTCCAAGTTTCCAAATACACTAAAAAAATACGGTCTTTGGGTGTCTGTTTTTTCATGTATTTTTTATTCTGCAAAATTAATGTAATTTCCATGTACGTCAAGATTTAGGTCTCTACAAAAACTTTACTATAGGAAAAAAATAAGGTTTCCAGGTAGATTCTTCCCGCACACAAGGACAGGAAGGTTCTTATGTTTTCTTTTTGTCTCAACATTTCCTCCTAGTGTTTTTACCATAAGTTCAGTATTCATATCATGATATAGAATTCCCAATTTATTAGAAAACTTCTCAGAAATGAAATATTGTGTAGACCCTGAATCAAACAACACATTGGTGTATTCTGAAAAAACCAACAGTGTACCTGATACTACTACGTTTGATGGACCAACATCTACTCAAGTAGTTGCAAAGGATTTAAGCACCCCTTTATGCTTTTAGTTTGGCTGATTCCCTTAGTTGAGTTCTTCACTTGACACTCATTTTCATAATTACCCATTTCATTACAAAAACAATATCTTACCAATGGATTTTCATTTTCTGCTTGATCATCTTCCTTACATTTACGAGCAATATGACTAGACTTACCACACCATAATCACTTTCCAGACTTTGATAAACATTCTCTAGGATTCTTTTTACCACAATTCTCAAAAGTTGGATATTTAATTTTTTTACCTCTATGCTTCATTTATAAATTCTTTCCCTTTTCGTACCAAGTGGACCACTTATTCTTTTGTTTGTCTATAAACACCTGATCATTGGGAAACTCCATTTCCACCTTCTCCTCACATCGACCAAGTTTTTCATAAATTTTTAACTCACGAGAGGCTAATTATCTTCGATATTGTGGCATCATTCTTGAAAAAAATCAATTTATCTTACTATCAAGATATCAGATGAAATTTGTAGCATACCTTGCTAATCGAGTGAGTTTTTCTTCATAAGCATCCAATGAGTCATCCTCCTACCTTAATTCCATGAATTTTTTCCATCCTAAGAAGAACCACCATAGGAAAATATTTCTCATGAAACATACCTTTGAATTTATCCCAATCAAGAGAATCAATATCCTCACTATCCCTAATATTTTTCCCTATCGACTACCACTGATCAACTTCACCTTTAAATTGGTAAACAGTGAGACTAAACTTTTGTTTTTCTGAACACCCCATGACATCAAAAATCCATCCTTCAGCTAGCACAGGGTCAGATGATCCTCTAAATGATGGGGGATGCTGCCTCATGAAATGCTCCACTACAGACATGTTCCTCTATAGTTGATCTGGACGATCTCATGCATGGATACCACCACCAATTATAGCTTGTGTCAATTGTGCCATCACTCCAACAAAATGTTCAGCTCCGATTTCGACCATCTCAGCTTCCTGATTTGGAAGGTTGTCTTCCTCTTTATGTTTTCCCAACATATCTGCCCTATTTCCACTACGAAAAACCATTATGAACACAAAAATATCTTAGGCGAATCAACATGGTAATCTCTAAATGCTATATCATTTCAAAATTACCATAAATTAATTTATGAACATTTATTTAACAATACCCTAACTCCTAAAGACATCTAAACTGACCTATGGCACCAACTATAAGGACCTGGGCTTAATACATTACATAATCATGAATTAAATGAATAATTTACTTTAAGGATCTTTTCATCTTTAGAGTTTTAGAGAATTAGGCCATAACTATTACATTTCATTTCAAAAAAATAAATATAAACTAGACACTTCTACTAAGTTTCCATTTTTTTCACAAAACAAGAACTCTTGAAAACAAGATTCATGTCTTGTTCTATGTTTAAGGCATCATGACTTTTAGTTGATCCCATCCTTGACCATATTCTATATTATGTCATGTGAAAAAAATCTCAAAAACATGGGATGAGCATAAATATCTCACTAAGGGATACCCAAAGAAGGAAAACTGTTAGTGGTTCAAAACAAATATTAAACCATGAATACTTTAAATAAGTAATACTTTTCACCTTAATGTAGTAGCAAATACTCTTCACTGAATAAAAGATCTCTACTTAACCTTTTGTAACCAAAAGAGTACCATAAAACCCATATAAAGAACAAATAACATATAAATGTAACATGAGACATAAACATACTTAAATCGAATAACCATACGACCGAATTCAACACATATCAAAAAATATAATAACCATACAACTGACTTACATGCCCAATAAAATGGAGGATATAACGTAACCACCTATCCTGTTTTATCAAGACACCATCTATCAATTGGTTTATCACGTAACCACCCGTCTAATGTCCAAGTACCATTATAAAATCAAAACACATAAAACAAATATAGAGGAATGAAAACATTTCTGCATTTCAATCACAATATATCACTTAAATATATTGACATAAAAAATTAATTATCAAAACCATTTTCAATACCAAAACACATAGAATATTATATGGTATTTATTTTCCTTGAAAAAAAATTACGGCTTGTTATGGAATCCAAATAAAAAAAAATACTCGCGGCGACATAAAGGTCATTGTCACCTCTTATGTTAAAAGAAACATTCATTTTTTTCATTTAGTAAAACGCTTGGTAGAAAACTATTCCCATTGAAATGTCAAGGGCTTTTATGCATAGTATAATATAATGTCGTGTATTAAAACAAAATATGCCTCAATGAAAGGAGATTGAGACGAAGTCCCCTACCTCATTTCCAACATTACTCGATCATTATTTAATCACGTGAATAATAAACTAAAGTTAATATATACTTGATTAAGAACATTTTTCATGTTTATTATTCATTTTATATCACATATTACCATGTTATAAACAATATTTAATCATTTAAGTTTATAATGGTCATTTTGTCGGTATTTGGTACTTGAGTAAAAAATGAACACATTATATTTACAAGTTTTCCATGATATCAATAGTATATTATATATAGAATGATATTAATTATTTATATATAATATATATCATATATATCAAGTATATATATAAATATATATTTATTACAGTACATATCATTTGGAGGTAAGGAATGAAATGCACCGTTCATGGAGGCAGTAAGTCGTACGTACGCATGAATGCTACTTTCATTTCAATTTCTTATTTTAATGGAATTAAAACATAATGATACATTAGTATATTATAACTCCTGTATAATATCATATATAATATCATTACCTCTATCCTTTTTAAATCCCACATATGGCATTATCGAGTCATATCACTTTGAGGGTGTGGTAGTCCGCAGTTCCTCAAATGAAATCATCGCATTTACCCATATTGGAAACTATAAAGGAATGTTATAAAAGAAAAATACAGAAGCATTAAGAAAAAATAAACATAATATATAACATATATAAATATAGTTTCATCATAATGGCCACCATAATAGGAAGTAGGAGATTATGGAACAATCATCATTTCGTGAGGCGTTAGTTTTCGATCCACAAAAACAGTATGTTCTTCACCAAGTAGATGGAGGTGTGTGTAAGTGTAGTTCGAATACTTCTCATAAAAAATTCATAGTATATTGATGATAATTGTGTTGTCAAAAATGAAAGGAATAAAAATATTTTAGGTTGTTGGAGAAGTAAAATAAAAGAAAACAATTTAAGAGAAACCATTACATTTAATTTGGGTAACTCCCTCTGGTTTGATCCAAAATGGTTTATTGATGTTCTTTATGCCTAAGGTAAGGCTTCTATGTAGAATAGAGGGATGTAGGGGGAATAATTGGGTAGAGGTTTGATGACCCAAAAGTCTTTAGAGGTGTGATAAGTTGGTTATAAATGGACTCCTTTTAAAAGGGGGAGGAAGGGCTCTTTAGGAAATTGTGAAAATATTATTTTATTATATAAAGATATTCATATTCTAAAGGTGAAAAAATATTTATAGTTTAAGATAGGATGACTCATGGTCGAAATAAAATTATCAAATAAAAATTGGACAGGGTTTGTATGTTATTTTCATCATTATAATCTTATTTATTTAAATCATTTATTAATGGGGTAAACCCCGTATCATTATTATGTGATTAATAATTTAATTTATTAGATGGATAAAAATTATAAACAAATACCATGATGTAGGAAATTTTTTTATCTTTCTAATGAATATTTATAGGCAAAAATATTACTTATATAACACCATATAAAAAATAATTTACTAAAATATTTTTGTTTATTTCATTTTTTCCTATACTTTAAATTAATTTATCTAAAGTGTCATTATCAATCATAAGTGGCTCCATGGGGTCCGAAAATCCACCCAATAATTCCCATGGTCATCCATTACTCATATAATAATATTAGTACAAGTGTTAATGTAATTTTTAATTATTATAATATTATTTTTACGTTGAATTACCGTATTTAAATTTAATCGTGGTAAATAAAAGTCAAAAGTTACTATTCACCAGAAACTATTTTCATCTTATTGAACCAAATTTTACTTACTAATAAAAACCATGAATGCCAGATTTTTGAAATTTAATTCACAGATGTG
Organism: Viscum album; assembly: GCA_963277665.1. Taxonomy (NCBI): domain Eukaryota; kingdom Viridiplantae; phylum Streptophyta; class Magnoliopsida; order Santalales; family Viscaceae; genus Viscum; species Viscum album. The sequence continues at coordinate 590,109,630 of OY728142.1, read as the reverse complement.
TTAAAATTTCATTTAAATGAAAAAGACAGTTTGTTTAACTACTACTCAGTGGTTTCCCTATTCATCAAATATTGATGTTTTTCAGAAAAATACCAAAAATTCATCCAAAGATATATTTGATATTAAAAATTCAAAAATTATGTCTATTTTAACAAATTATAAACATGTAAGTTTCATTAATTAATTTAAAATTAATTACAGTTGTTAAAACAAATTGTGTTTTTTTAGAAACAATAACTATCAAAAGATTTACACTTGTTAATGTCCAAATTCATAGTGAAATTAATTAAACTGACCAAAATTGGATTAATTGGTAAAAATATATTCTAATTAAACTTTAAAACAATTTAAAAAGATAATAAAACCAAATAAATAAATTAGATTAAAAGGTTGTTTTGAATTAAATTACAACATTTTTCACTATTCATTAAAAATGAACTTTATCGGAAAAATTCCAAAAAATTACACGATGTAAATTTTGATGTCCAAATTCTAAAGAAGGATTTTATTTGGTCGAATAGAATGTATTTATGTGACAAAAATCATATTTAATGAGGGTTCTCCATTAAAAGGCGAAAAATCAACCTTTTAATGTAAATTATGTAGAAAATTAGATTCATTCAAATTTTAATCCTTTAAAATTTATTGGATAAAATAAATTATGTTTAAAAAACATGTATAATCATATTGTAGTTATTTTTTTCATTATCACTAATAAAATTTATAAGAGTTAACATCCATTTGAAATAATAATATTATATTACTATTATGGAACATACGATTTTAAAGAAACCCATTGTTGCATATCGGTTACACTATCGAACATAGAAACCCTTTTAATGAATAATTAATATTTTTAATTCTCAAATATTAATAAATATGAAGATATTTTATTCTTCATTTACTTGGGATGTTACAATTGAATTGTGTTTTCTTTGATATTTTATGTTATTTAAATTATTGTTATTATAAGGTAATATACATTCATAAATGTTTGGGTCGTTACATTCTTCTACCCTTTTTAAATTTCTCCATCTATATTTTGTTTTAGAAACATCAGTGATGGTATTTCCCTCTCATTACTTCCTCCGGTTCCCAAGTTGCTTCTTCATACTTATGATTCCTCATAACACTTTAACAAGGTGAGTTTTCTTGTTATGAAAGACTCTGTGTCTTCTAAAAAATATTTTATAGATATTCCTCATTAGAGATATAATTTTCAAACTATACCACCTCTAAATACTATACATGTGAGGTATGTGGTTGTACTTCCTCGAGAGGTAAATTGTGGAATACATCTTGTACTTGATACATGGTTGTTGGATGTACTAGTAGATATTCTACCAATCTGACATGATCAAGAATATCAAAGGGGCTAACAAACCTGGGACTTAACATTATTTTCTTCCCAAATTTCATGATCCTATTCCATTGATATATGTAGAGAAATACCATGTGTCAAACCTTAAACTCTAGGTCCTGTTGATAATTTTTTCCAAAGCTCTTCTATCTACTTTGGGATTTCCTGAGGTGTTGCTAAATAGTTTTCATGTTTGTACCATTTCATTGACCATTTAAGGTCATAGAATCTTACATTTCGTGTTTTCATCCCTGTATGATGATGTTTTTAATCCTTCCAGATAAATTTAATTTTATGGATCCATTTTGATGCTTGAGTAGAAAATGTTGTTGTAAGAGAAATCAAACAAAGGTATATGTGGGTCCCAACATCTATTTAAGTGCATATAACATGATCTCAACATCTATTAAGATCTATAAATAGTATACTCTGATTGTCATCATTTTGAGGATTATAAGCCATAATAATGTTTAGCTATGTGTTTGGATATTTTTTGATACATTTCCAAAACATGGAAGTGAATCTCAGATCTTGATCAGATAAAATCAATTGTTTTACTCCATGAGGTCTTACCACTTATATAATGTATATATAAGAAACAATATCTTTTGAGAAGACCTATTAGATTATGATAAAGTGTTTTGTCTTTGTATGATGATCCACAACAACACATATACCATTTTTCCTTTAGTTTTCATCAGAAGTTCAGCGGCATAGTCCGTGGTGATGTTTTCCCATTACCATGTTGGAATGGGAAATGATTTCATCATCCCCTTATAATTTTCTGTTTCATCCATCACTTGATTCAAATCCAAGAACATTGACGTATATTCTGTGATATCTCTCTTCCTATTTCCCACTAATACTTCTCTCAGAGATCTCGAAACATTTGTGTTCTCCCGGTGAAAATAGAGATAGTTGACCTGCATGCATCATTCAGAAGCTCTATATTTATGCCTATATGAGATGATACACATAATAATGTCCAAAATATTTTGACTCCTTCCTCATCAATTTTTATCTTTAAAAATTCATATTTTCTGATAGAATCTTCCTTCATATGATTTTCAACATAATTTCTTTAATAATATTTTATTTTCTCTAAGACAGATGGTTGGTAAATCATTTAATAAAGGATTAGTTATGTTCCTTAATTAATTATTCCTATTTATATCTGTTTAAAATATAAGAATATTTTATCCTTATCAATTCTCATTATTGATAATGTCATAGGATTAGTTTTATATAGAGAATCCAGTAATTTTTCCTCCCTAGGATGGTAGTGGATTAAGCAGTCATAATCCTTTTTGAGAGCTAACCATCTTCACCCGAACATATTAAGCTTATTTTTTTCAAATATATATTTGATGCTATTATGATCAGTATATATCTCACACTCCTCCCCATAAAGATAAAGTCTCCACATTTTCAACATGATGATCACAACCACCAACTTCAGATCATATGTGGGAAAATTATTCTAATGAATTATCAATTTACTTATGAAATAAGATATCACTTTTTCATTTTTCATTAGTAAAAAACCTAATTCCTTCTTTTTCGTATCTATGTATAACATATAGATCTCCCCACCTTTCAGAAGTGTGTCTACTAGTGTAGTGATAAGCCTTTTTTTCAACTCATTGTAACAATCTTCACATTTACTAGTCCAGAAATATTTTACATTCTAACTAGTAAACATGGTTAGTGTGTTTGAAAATCATTAAAAATTATTAACAAATCATCTTTAATACCCAACTAGACAAAGTAAAATGCAGATCTCTTTTAAAGATGTTGGCCTTGTCCACTATTTGATTGCCATTGTCTTGGAAGGGTCACAAATATTCCTTTCTTGGTGGCATCATTCCCCTAGAATGATACCTAATCAATCCAAAAATCACATTTTGTATAAATTTCATATAGATTCACCCATATCAATGTCCTGATCACATTATTCAAATACTCTACATGATCTTATTTGATCTTGTATTATATCAAAATATCATCAATAAGGACTACCACAATTTTTTATGTAATATTTAAAGACTCTATTCATTAAGTCATGAATATTTTTGTAGAATTAGTTATTCTTCAAGGAATCACTATGAGCTCATATTGTCCACACCTTGTTTGAATGTAAGTCTTGGAAATATCTTCATTCATCACCTATAATTTGCGAAATGTTGACCGAAGGTCCACCTTAGAGAAATACTTCTCCCCATGTAGTTGATTGAAAAAATCATCTATCCATGGAAGGTGATAACTTATCTTTATCATGATTTTGTTGAGATTATGATAATTATTGATGAGGCACATTAAACCATACATTTAATGATGATGAAGACTAACACTCCCCATGGTGAAGCACTCAGGTGTATAAAACCCATGTCTACATTCTGTCCTAACTTCTTATTTAGATCATCTAACTCAATGGTGGACATTCAATATGTTTTCATTGACATAGGTAGATATCTATTGAATAATTTCAATTTATAACTCAACCTCTTGTTCAGGAGGAAGATTAATAAATTATTCGAGGAGCACGGTAGTGCAGTTCATCCCAAAGGGCATGTCATCGAACATGATTCTCTATTTTGTATTAATAATTTGAGCAATATACTTTGTCTCGTAAGGCAATAATATCAACAATTGAGATGATAAATATAAAGGATATTCATCCTACTCCATACACTTGTACAGATTTTTAGGAAACCATGAGACGTGAAGAGTGATCTCCTATTACCTGTAGTTGATATTTTATTAATATAAATATATCGAATCCATGAAAAATATATCATCAAAATCCACCAGAAAAAGTTAGAAATAATTTTCAAATAGATTTATTCTAAAAAAATTAATCGAGGATGAGTTATATAGATTGGATGCAACAATTTCTCCATTTTCTATATTTCCAAATAACTCATCCTTCATATTTTTAATTTGTGTTTGAGTTGTTCTACTAAACTAGAAATATAAAAAAGAATGTGATGAACTAGAATAAAATAGTTTATTCACAATTCTGAATTAAATAACCACCATACCTATCATCTCATCCTTATTGGGGTCCACCATAGTAGTAGTGATGAAATAATCTTTCCCTTCCTCTTTTGGGTTTGGTTCATGATGATGCCAATTACCCTCAAAGAGAATATGTTTGGTGAACTGGGTTGTATAGTACCCTTACTCCCTATAGATGAATAATTAAATAATGGGTTGTTCTCTCATTTCCTCCATCATATTGACCATATTCTTTATGTTTATCCAACATTCATGATCTTGGTATCTTTATCTCTCACACTTGAAGCATTTACCTATCCCATTATTGTAATTCCCATGATTATTCATCCCAAATTATTGGCATGTGAGTGGTTGAGTTTTCATTACAACTTTTTAATTAGATCCCCCATCTTGAAACTCCATATTTTGTTTCTTATCTCTAAACACATGGGAAAATTCTCTAAACTTCATATCCACTTTGATATCAAATAAAACAACTTATTCATAACTCCCAATGTCTCAAATAGATGAATAATTTAAATGGTGAGGTATAAAACCACTAAAGAATCTATCAATTTTTTTATCATATCGATAAACAAACTTGAGGTGTACCTTTCAAGAATTTTTAGACATTATATAAAATCTATGATCAATTAACTTTCATTTTTCATCATCACTATATATTATATTTCCATCACCATATGAATAGTTCATGGGAAATACTTGATAATAAATATTTTCTTAATGTCTTCCCACTCTATCTCCTCAGTTTCATCCTTTGATTTGATTTTAATAATCAAATACCACTATAGATCGGCCTATCCATCCAAATTATAAATGGTCTGAGTAACCTTCTTCACCTCAAAATAGTGAATCACATAAAATATCTTCTCAATTGTGTTCACACACTCTTCTTTTACTAGTGGACTGAATGATCCACTAAATGTTGGTGGTCATTTCTGCATAAAATACTTGATTACCAGTTTCTCCCTCTTAGGTGATAGAAAATTCTCTACATTATTCAGGTTATTGTTCATATCCTAAGAAAACTGAGTAATAATCACCATGAAATTTTAAACTCCACCTCTCAAGGCATTGGGGTGTTATTCGGGTAGTCACTGTATTTTCCCCTACATAGTTTATTGTCATATTTTCTCCTAGTTCCCTTATTTTTCTAAAATAGAATATATTTAAACAAAACACATGTTAACAATTTATAAATAAATAATATATTCCTTTATGCTATTTACTATATAGTCATACGTTGTGGGACCCAATTTTTCTAAAATAAATCTTTTTGTGTGCTTACATATACTTAGTCTTATACTATGGGTATTTAATAATGTTATTTAATCCAAATTACCAAATTAAGTAAATAGTATCTAATAATAGATATAGTGAACCTAATTTTTCATACATGACTATTACATTATTTTAAAGGTAAATAACAAAATAGAATTACAAATCTAGGATAAAATAATCTAGTTTCTTGGAAATATTTGTCTTATACATCACATTTATCTAATAATATATAATAAATATTTAATTCCTTCTTCTATAGATTCTTAGTGTACCTTTTTTTCTTCTTATAACAAGTAATCACCTGAGGATATATATTATTGAAAGGGGTGAGATAAAAGTGCAGCAAGAGGATACATAAAGACTTGGATCAATATAACATGGGTGACCATAATCATCACTATCATAAAATAATCATTGGTTCACCATCATAAACATTATATAAATCATTATATAAAGTCATGGAATGTGGTAATTCATAGAAATGAAACATAATGTCTTAGTGGTATAACGTCACACATAGTTGTGAAAAAAGATGATATAATGTTTACACATAACTTACGTGCATAATCATAACATCATCATTATGGAAAAAGATAGCATCATTTTAATTCATATTTTAACTTATCTAATGAGATACATCACATTAATCAATGCATTGGAGCCCTATATAATTTCAGGTGCACCCGTCAAATCACAACATTTACATAATCATTTATGCTACATATAATGTATATCAATATTTGATATAATATAAACCTCATAATGGAATGAGTTTCATTCCAAAAAGCATAAATTCATGATTAAACCATGGTGTTCCCAAAATAGAAAAAATAACATACTTCGTATATGAATCCCGAATCATGAGTTAAGAGAAAACAATCTCAAGTGATGTAAAAGATGTGTTTTTAGATAGAAGAGTTGTTTAAAAAATACATTAATAAATGTGATGAAATATAGTTAAAAACATGTATATCCCAAAAAATAAATGTTAAGAATAATGAAATGATATACATGGAACATTAATAGAACTTAGAAACTAATGTTGGGTTTAAAAAGTGAACACCTAAAGAAAGAAGGTTGGGTTAAAGAATCCCCTTACTATAATTATTGCATTATTTGTTCACTTGTGTACATCTTGAATAATTAAAATATATTTATTGAAACATTGATATAAAAGTAAAATATAGTCATTTATAAAAATATTCCTCAATTTAAATAATAGTATTGTATTTCTTAATTTCAGTTGATGAAATTGAATTATTTTGATATCCTCTTTTTCATTAAAAAATCTATTTTTTTTAATTTCTCTATTTTAATAAATGTAATTTATACATTAGTATAATTAATTAATGAATTATAAAATTCATATAATTAAATTTTTAAATATTATATAATGTTTATAATTTTCATCCATGATGTTGGTTACATGTGTTGTCACGTAAATGTCTTTATACGTGGTTAACCGACCGTGGAGATGACATTTACTAGAGACCTGGGAAAAGAATTTTAAAATTTATATATATATTATTATGATACTTATATTATGTTTAAATAATTAATATAATGTTAAATTACATCTTATTTAATTATTATATGGGTTGGTTTTGAAAGAGTTTTTGGAAAAATAATGGGAAGAGGAAGTAGAAATAAGAATGAGACATGAGTGGATCTTAACATACATAATATTCGGTGTAGCTTCTCTTGTATGACACTGTGAATACATGGTTATTGGAGTTGGATTTTACTTGAACGTATAGATTCTAAGAGGATTTATTGGGAGTATTTGGATAGATAGGGAGATTTTTAATAAATGGTAGTAGTGGCTTTCCAAGGGGAGGGCAAATAGTTATTTATACTTGAAAAGAGGGGTACTTTTAGTATAAAATATTGAATCAAATACTATAACAAATGTTATATTTTTAATAGAGATTTTTTAACAACATAAATAATATATTATTATAATATAATTTATTTAAGACATTAAAATACATTTATAATTTGAATTCATTAATTTATTAGAAAAGAAAGTTTAATGAGAGAAAAATTGATATTTTAAGTAACCACTTATGAAATTGGTTTTGGAAAACACTTTTTAGGTTTGGAAATTGTGTTTATTGTAATTTATTGAATCATATTTAAGATTAATTATATAATAGAATAAATTTATTTTATATATATAATTATGTCACTGATATATCATGAATTATGTAATTGAAGTTACACTAGATAAGTGGAAACTGTATTGTTACTATTAATCCAATAATTGAACTATTTTAGAAAATTACCATAAAATTACACTTGAAAATTTTTACATATTTATTTCAAATATGGAATCCATTTTATGAAAATAATTTTATAAAAAAGGGACTTTAATTTTAAATGAAAATTATAATTTATTAAAGAAATAATAATTCTCACAATATAACTAATTTATAAAACATTGTAAAATTAATAAAGGTATCAAAACATTATAATATAAAAAAACAAATCCATTTTAATGTTTTTAAATAATTATAGAATTTTAAATAAACACGTATGTTTTACAAAAATACCAGTAGTTAATTTATCATTTTAAAAAAAATATATTTACTTATACTATGATATAATTATATTATATTTTCATTTATAAGATGCCTAAATTTTATTAAAACATACATATGTGAGGTTTCTATTCTATTAGATAAATTTCTATTCCATATGTCCATGTTACTATTACAAGATTCAAGTTACTATTACAAGATTCAAGTTACTACTCCATCCATATAGGTTACTTAATTTCTAGAAATACCTTCTATTTAATTCCTTATTCAATAAAAAAATTATAATTTTTTCAGTGTGATTTTATGTCATTTATACAATTTTTATAGAAACAAAATTTCTATTGAAAATTTTTGGGCCATAAAATGAATGATTCTATTTCCCTATATATTATACCCTGATAATCCTTAAAAACTCCATGATGAGGCACATTTTAACATAATTCTCGTTACATTGAATAAAAAGGGAAATATTTACCTTCAACCATACTTCGAAACAGATATTTCTTCTTCTTGAAACTGAACTCATCATACTGATAGAACTAATGAACCAACCTTGGATAGAATCTTATGTCATTTATAGAGAACCAATCTACCCATATTTGGTCCATATCATATTTAGAACTAATAACTTATCATAATGTAAGAAATTTGAATCCACCTATTTTTTGGTAACTACAATACGATTCACCTAATATGGGTTCTTTAGTTTGATAGATAAATAGATCATTTGTCCATTAAATCTTATAAAATGTAACAATTTCTTATTGGAACATTGAGTCATGATTGATTCACACCATTTCAGTGGAATAATGAATGTAAAAACAATGCAAGAATGATGAATTTCATGATATGAAGGGGAAGGTGAAACATCTAGAAGGAATAATGCTTGAGTGAGAGTGAATATGTTTCAAAATTAAGTCCCAAAATATACTTTATGGGTTGTAAATAAAAAATATCATCAAAATAAAAGAATAAATCACATAATAAATATTATTGGAAAACTAAAATCATTGTAACACTTGAAATAGGGAATGGTGAGTTTCCTAACGGTAACTGACCAATGGTTGCTCAACAAAGGTGGCTCGCCAATAGAGACTTTCTAATAGTGTCTTTCTAATGGTTAATCACCAAAGGTTACTCAATAATGGTGACTTTCCATTTTTTTTCTTGCTTATGGTAACTCAGTAACACTGAATCACCAACCATGAATCCATATCGGTATCTTGCCAACTGTGACTCGCCATCCCAGAATCACTAATAGAAGTTCATCAATTGTAAATCATAAAAAATTAATGAATCCAAAAACTTAATCACTCACAATTAATGTTTTATATAGTTTAATATATCATAATTCAATCATTTTGAAAAATACGAGAAAGATAATGTTCATTTCTTATGAATTCAAGAGTCATATCTCCCTTTTAAAAACGATCCCTCAAAAAGAAATGTCTTACTTTAATATGATTTTTCATAATGTGATATCTTATATTCTTATAAATGTTTATAGAACTTTTTCTTCAAAATTTATAAGGACATGTTTTAATTTATTTTTATATTCTTGTAATTTATGTTTCCAAAAAAAATTGAGCACATCAACTACATGAAACTTTGTATTTAGAATTAGAAGTATCCAGTGAAACAGATTTTTTTCATTTATACACCATGATACTATAGACTTTCCCAAAATATGACACGTTCCAGAGGATATTTTTATATATAACTTATAACCACTAATATCAGCATCTTAATAACTCACAAAGTGAAATCCTTTTCTTCTAGGGTTAAAAAAAATCCTAAATTAGTTTTAAATTTGAGTTATATGAAAATTATTTTACCATTAATTAAATTTGACAATTTTAGGATTTCATGAAAATGAGAACTCATACACACACAAAACAAAATATTTAGTATAATAATAGTTAAGAAGAAAAAACTATCGATCATAACTCTATAACTGGTTTGATCCTCTAACATATTAGCACCATAAATATCCAATATATCAATACTACTCGTGGTAGTGTCATTAATTTTAGTTCTGTAACATCCCAAGCTTCCACTGTACGCTTCTTTTTGAATAATACAGTAGTGTGTGTTGTACGCAACTTCGAGTTATAACACACCAAAACCAATCAAACTAGCTGTTATGAATAGAAATACCCACTTTTTGAAATTTTAAAAATTTTATCATTCATAATGGACTTCATTTTTTGAATTCATAGTATCGAAATTAGCTTAGGATGAAATTTTGGTATTTTTCTAAAAACATTCAATTTTTGATGAATAGTGAAAAACACTATGTTATAGTTTAAAAATGAATATTTATTTAAATAATTATTTATTTTATTTAAATTAGTTTTAGGTAAAAATAGATACATAATACTTATATAAGTTCAATTTAATTCATTGAAGTTAGTTTATAATAATTTTAGATATATAAAAATTTTATTGACCTTTTTACCGTCTTTTACCCACCTCCTAAGAGCATTTAAAAATTTACAAAAAACATAATTTTACTACTTATGTGAGTTGAATTTCAAATCTCTGAGAGACATGGTTGATATCAATAAGTAAAATGTGGTTCAATATGTTGAAAATAATTTTTGGTGAATAGTAACTTTTTACTTTTATTTACCATGGTTAAAAGTAAATAGGGTAATTATAGTTAAAAATGAATTTATTATTACCCTAAGACAAGTACTAATTATATTGGATAAGTTTAATTTGAAAAAAATCAACCTTAGGAATAAAATATGATCCATTAGGTACACATGGATTATATTAGGTCATTTATTATTATTTTATTTTAAGAACAGTTAAATTGTTAAAATCAATATTTAATAATTAAAACTTTTTTAATATGGGGTTATACATAAGATAAATTGGATTATAAATATTCATTAGAAATATAAAAATATTTCCTACATAATTTTATTTTATTTATAATTTTTAGACATTAAATAATTTAATTTATTTATGACATAATGATGATGTAGTAATTACCAAATTAATGAAATATTAATATAACTGATATTATAAATATCCAAATAAATTTAATTTAAGACTTTTTATAAATTTCACTAATTTTATAGGTTAATATTACTTGTTAGGGTTGGTTATATGAATTCTTTTCGAAGTAATAATGCTATTATGAATTTAGCAAAAACAAAATATGAAATATTTTCAAAATTGACATAAAAGAGTTTTTGAAACAAATATTATATTATTAATTGATATTATATTTCTAAAAAACTAAGGATAGTCCAAAGGTCTTAATAATATTATATATATAATTAATTAATTACTTGAGGTTATCTTGGAAGTTTATAGTGATTTTATTAACCATATAATATAAAAATACAAAGAGACATGGTAAATGGAAAACTATTTAACAAAGAGTTAAATATAAAAGATAATGTTAATATAGTTACCCAATCCTGTATAAAATATATTGGTTGAGTGGTTTTAGACCCATCCCCATCTTAGCCTTTAAATAATCCATTTTTGAGTCATTATAATCCAAAAATTATTTTATTATAAAATAATATTTATTACTTTCCCTAAAGTTCCCCTCACCCCTCTTATAAAAGGCCACTTCAAATTCTCTCCAATTTACACTATAAAAGCCATTTGGCTCTGCCAAACCCTAATAAATACCCTCTAACTTGTCTTCCCCTTATCCTAGAGGCCTTATTTTAGTCAGAAATCCAATTTGAGGAGCCCTTTTGATCAAATCAAAAAGAATAACCCGAAGAAGAAGTAAATATTTCATCACCTCTTTCAAGTTCCTTTGTTCTTCCACTTCCTCTTTCTTTGTTGTTTCCATTATAAAATAAGAAATATAGAATATTCTATATACTGAAACGTTATGATAAATATGGTTTAACCATATTCATTATTCTATCCGTCATTTTAATGACATGTCACCATACGTGGGAAAGTACGACTTACCGTCTCCACGTCATGGTGTAAATGTTATTCAATACATTATTATTTGGATGGGTATAATAATGATGCTTAATTTATGTAAATTATAAATATAACTTGATAATGATTCTGTATATATGATATACCATCCAATTATATATTATTTTAATATCAATAGAATGATATTGCCGCTCGTACAGACGTACGGATTACCCTCTCCACGAACACGATGAGATTCATTCCCCATCATATACATTCAAGAATTAATTTCATTAGATGATTAAAAATAATGTTTAAAGACTTCATATCACTTTGAATATGAATATGATACATCCAATCCATAACAAATATTACTTAGTTAACAAATAACACATACGAAAAATGAATTAGTTTACACCCGAAACGATGATAACACTAAGATATTATTAACAAAGCAATGTTAAAAGATCAAATATCATATCATATTATTGTATATGTTAATTTTATAATTTAATAAAAAACATTTCAGCATCATAAAAGAGGTTAAACTACCCTTGACTATGGAAATGTACAAGGTAAGGGTTAATTTCAAAATATCTTTATTATCTGAGGTTGTTTTTTGATAAGTATCTACTGGGACCTCTTTATCATCCACATCCATGTTTCTTAAAATTGTATTTCAAAACATTATTACTAATTTATATACTATGAGTTAAAGTCATTTATACCCTTATTTTAATTTTTATAATATGTTTATAAAGTAATCCCTCTGTCATTTTCCAAACAAGGTCCTTTATAACCGTTTCGACAAAATTAAGGTAAGAATGTCCTTTTATTAACAGTACGGCAGGTGCGGCTATTTTCCACCATTATAACATCGCCGAATCATTCCTTACAATCTTATAAGAATATTTTCACAATAAATGTTTTCTTTATAATTATGTGACTCTTAAATGATTTCAAAATAAAAATAGATATTTCTCTAAAAAAGGATTAGATTTCATCAATATCAACATCCTTTGATGGATTTTATGCTTATTTGAAGTCGATTTATAAGATACACAACATCCATTTTATATTGAAGGGTTTTTGATATATTTTAATGTCAATTTATTATTTCTACACCATTCATGGTTTATGGATAAAGTATTGACATTTTGTATGATAGTTCTAATACGAATATTTATGTTATATTTAAACCATTTCATATGAGGAATTCATTGGAATAGTAAGTGATGGGTGGAGCCTGCTATAGCTCCTCAATGCATCAGTCGGTCTCATGAGACTAACTAGTGTCTTGTAATATGGCCTTGCCAAAATATTATTTTTAGTCTTGGCACACGGCCTTGACTATGTGGTTAGGAAGTTTGGGATTATGCATTCCATCATTATAAAAGTGGCTATTTGTAATGCATGTGATTATTCAACTAGTAGAATATCCATTTGAGTAAGTAACTGGAATTATTTTGATTTAAATTGTCTATATTATGATTAATTTTCTGTTTAAAATGATTTTCTTTTAGTTTTATATATTGCCTTAAATGTTTATGCATGTTTATAAAAGTCACCGCTATATTGTTACCCTTACTGAGAATCTGAGCTCACCCATTTCTATGTTTTATTTTTCCAAGGATAAAAAATGTATATTATGACTGACCTGTAGGGATAGTCTATGGAATATAAGTTTTGTCTATGGAAACAATGTTGTCATAGTTTTCCATTTCATGATGTAATTTAAACCATAAGAATGTATCTAGTACTTCCAAGGCTACTAAACTAATCGGTATTTCGATTCTTGATCTTTTTTATCATGCCAATGATACGTAATAATGCACCAACTCTGGGTAACTAGGGTTGGGGTGTTATAGTGGGTATCGAAGGAAGTTTATTACAAACCTTGGAATCTAGATTTAGACAAACATTGATTAGAGAAAATTACCCTATGATAGACTTTAAGGATTGGTATATAAGAACATCCTAGAATTTTGGTGCTATAATGATTTTGTGAGTTTTCCAAGAAATACATCCCCTTCTGGAAATGAGCAAGTAGGGGCGGCTCTAGAAAAGATGTACCTAGGGGTAAAAACAGAAAACACCTCTTTGAGAAACACTCGAATGGGAACTACTGTACGATAACGGGCCATGCTGCACTCTTGGTTACGACACTCCCATGGGATATGCTGAGGATAATTCTTATTTTCATTAGAGAAAACTATGAAGGGATTGTGAGTATATACTTCCTCAATGAATTTTTTTTTATGATTATGGATTATATCCATAATCTGTTCAATTTATGTTAAGTGTTTTACAAGTTTGGGTTTATGTATTATAATTCGTATACTAATCTAGTTTATTCCATTTTTTAGAATTGATGCCTAGTGGAAGGAATGGAAACCATATTAATGAATTCACTCAATTTAGGGATTTACCTCCTAATCAAGATAATTATAGTGGAGTTGGTAATTCAACTTGTGTTGATAATCTAATCACCCTACTATGACAACACACTCAGGTTATGAATAATAGCCTTACCCATATAGAGAACTCTGATCCGCAGCATGGAGGATCAATGTTAGATCGCTTCATAAGGAAACAAACACCAACATTAAATTGGGGTAAAAATTTACTAGTAGCAGAGAAATGGATAAATTCCATAGAGAAACTATTCCATGCCTTAGAGAGTAGCGAAAGGGAAAAATATTTTAGGGTAGTTTACTGCCTCACTGGAGATGCTGATCAATGGTGGTCATTAATTCAAAACACAAAGGAAGATGATAAAGTATCAAATATGGGATAGAGGGATTTTAAATAAATTTTCTTATAAAAATAATTTCATCACAACCATCGAGAAGATTTGGAATGTCAATTTCTGAGTATGAGGCTAAAGGAGGATGAGAATGTCGCAATGTATGAAGCTAAATTTACAAGGTTAGCGAGGAATGCTATAGATTATATAAGTTTCCCAAGGAGTAAGATTGGTTGTTTCATTGGTGGGTTAAAACCATTTCTCCATCAAGAATTAGTCTCACAATCCTTCTCATCATACAAAGACATTTTATCATGTGTTATCATGATAGAAAAGTAATTTTCTATGTCTTATGACTTTAAAGTAATGAAAAAAAAGAAGAGATATGCCGAACACTATGGAAATGGATATAAGGGGAATAAGGGAAACGTTGAAAATCCATCCTACAGTAAATGTTTGAAGAAACACCCTGGTACTTGCCTGAAGGGAATGAGATTCTGTTACAAGTGTGGTGAAAAAGGCCACCATGGTTGTGATTGCAAGAGGAAGAAAGAGGCTATCGATGTTGAATGGTACAGTTTTAGAGAATGAAGGTATTATGTGAATGAATGTACAAAGTGTCAGGGGAACTTACCTTAGAAAATTCCAAGGGATCAAGGCCAAGCTTACGCTATAACTACTACTAAGGTTGAAGTTCTGAAAGATGTGGTGGCAGGTAATTTAATGGTTTCCTCATGTTTAAAAAATTCTTTTTTTATTCTGCATCATCGCATTGTTTCACATCTTCCCAGTTTTCTAAGAAAATTATATATTTCCAATTTGATTTAACAAGGGTGTTGTTAGTCAAAACTCTAAAGGAAAGTATCATTATAACAATGTTTTGTGATTCATCCCCCATTAGGGAATGTAAATTTCCTTTATCATCTGATATCATTATCATACCTATGATTGAATTTGATATAATCCTCAGTATGGATAGGATTTCAGACCATGATGTGAAAATTTATTGTAAGAAATGGAGGTTATATTTTTTATGATGATTAAGAGTAACTTATCATTAGAGTAGAAATATCACCACCTGAATCTTATCTAGATCCACCTCCAGTAGCTCTAATAAATTGAATTATGGGGGGGGGGGGGTAGAATGAAATAACAATGGGTGAGGAAATGAATTTTCATGTATAAGATGTACCAATTGTGCAAGAATATGTTGATTTTTTTCCAGAAGATTTACCTGGACATCCTCCAGAATGAGAAATTGAGTTTTCCATTGATTTAATTCTTTGTTCAAGGCCCATATCAAATACCCCTTTTAGAATGGCCATTGTGGAATTAGTGGAACTAAAGAAACAATAAGAGGAATTGAGTAACAAGGGATTTATTCCCCCTAGTGATTCTCCATGGGGATCCCTTGTCCTTTTTGTTAAGAAAAATTTTGGATCTATAAGGTTTTGCATTTACTAAAGGGTGATCAGTGCTAAAACAATAAATAAAAAATTTCACCTACCTCGAATTGATGATTTATTCGACCAAATTCAGGGAAGTCAGTAATTTTCAATGATTGACCTTCGATCTGGTTATCATTAGTTGTGTGTGAAGAATGAAGAAATTCCAAAAATAGCATTTTGAACCAGGTACGAGAATTACGAGTTTACAGTAATTCCTTTGGTATTGACTAATGCACCCTCTGTCTTCATGGATCTAATTAATAGAGTTTTCAAGAAATACCATGATGATGTTGTAGTGGTATTTATTGATGATATCTTGGTAGTCTACAAAAGTGAAGAAGATCATTAAAACCACTTGCGTATTATCCTGAAGACTCTTAGAAGACATGAATTATATGGGAAGTTTAGCTTGTGTGAATTCTGGATTCAGGAGATTTCTTTGCTTGGACATATTGTCTCTAAAGATGGAATCTCAATTTATCCTTCTAAGACCAAGGCAATCCAAGAATGTCCAACACCAGTGAGTGTAACCGAGGTATGAATTTGTATTGGTTTAGTAGGTTATTATTGTTATTTCATCCAGATTTTTTCCTGGTTGGCTATCCCATTAAAAAAGCTCACACAAAAAGGGGATAAATTTGTTTGGAAAAAAGAGTGTGAATAATGTTTTGAAGAAATGAATAGAATATTAGTCAATGCTCCTATATTAACTCTACCATTGTAGAATGATAGGTTTGTTATTTATAGCGATGCATCCAAGAAAGGACATGGTTATGTCCTTATGCAGAATGATAGGTTTATTTCCTATGCATCACAATAGCTAAAAATTCATGAGAAAAAATATCCAACTCATGATATTGAGTTATCAGCTGTAATATTTTCTATGAATATTTGGAGACACTGTCTCTATGGTGAAAAATGTAAGATATATACCAATCACAAGAGTTTGAAATATATTTTCTCACAGAAAGAACTCAACATGAGTCAAAGAAGATGGCTTGAACTACACAAGGTTTATGAGTTCCCCGTACATTACCTCCTGGGGAAGTAAAATAAGGTGGAATATGATTTTAGTAGAAAGGATCATGGAGTTTTGAACAAGATGGGATTCGGAAAGGATACTATATACATGGATCTAGTAAAGATAGATATAGGAATCTCACTAGATGGTGAAACATCAATGAATTTTCTAATGGTTCCCAATCCATCTTTACAAGAATGGATAAAAAGTTCTCAGGTTGATGATGAGGAGTTTCAAAAGAAGATTAAAGCAGTTCATGATGGGAGACTGAGTTACATCGTATATGAAGATGGAATTTTGAAATCTGTGAAGAGACTTTGTGTTCCCGATATACCTGATCTAAAAAGAGAATTGTTGAATGATGCTCATAGCTCAATTTTCACTATACACTATGGGAGCACCAAAATATATAGATAATTGAGGGAATATTTTTGTGGGAAAACATGAAGAGGGATATTGCTGATTTTGTGTTGAGATGTATAGGTTTTCAACAGGTGAATGGTGGAAGGCAACAACCCAGAGGATTCTTGCAACCTCTTCTCGTACCTATATGGAAATGGGATGACATCACGATGGATTTTGTCATGGGTATACCAATGACTCCTCGAATGAATGATGCAATATGGGAAATTGTTGATCTTCTAACCAAGTCAACACATTTTCTTTCTATAATAAAAGATTTACCACTTGAACGTTTAACAAGATTGTATATTAATGAAGTTGTAAGACTTCATAGAGTAACACTATCGATTGTTTCTGATCGTGATCCCCATTTTACATCAAGATTCATGAAAATTCTTCAGAAATCCAATGATACTAAACTTTGTTTGAGAACTTCCTACCACCCTCAAACTGATGGAAAATCAGAACAGACTATTAAAACCTTAGAAGACATGTTGAGATATTCCTCACTTGACTTTCAAGGTATGAGGGATGAATATTTACCTTATGTTGAATTTTCATAGAACAATATCTTCCATTAAAGTATTCATATGGAACCATATAAAGTGTTATATGAAAAGATATGTCACACACAAACTTGTTGGGATGATGTTGGTGAAGGAAAACTCGTAGGCCCAGAACATGTTGAGAAAACGACGGAAAATGTGAATGTAATTCAAACCCACATCAAAGCAACTCAATGTAGGCAGAATAGCTATGCTGATAAACAGAGGAAGGATTTAGAATTTTAGGTAGGAGATCATGTTTTCTTTGATGGTATCTCCATGGAAGGGTGTTAAATGTTTCAGTAAGGTGGGAAAATTAAGTCGCAGGTACAACAGACCTTTCGAAATTCTAGAACGAATTGGGGATGTAGCTTACCTTTTGGAAATGCAACCAAGTCTCTCCAAAGTTCATGATGTGTTCCACGTATCACTATTGAGAAAATACATGCCTGAACCAATGCATGTACTCACCTATGAGGAATTATAACTATAACCTAATCTATCTTATTGCTAAGATCCTATCATGATTCGTGATACAAGAGAACAAGTGGTGAGAAACCAGATGACTCGTTGGGTAAAAGGTCTATAGAGAAACCATAAGATGGAAGAGGCATGGTGCGAACCCGAGGAACTTATGATGAAGAACCACATGAGTCTTTTTATGCAGTAAAATTCTAGAAATTTCGAGGATGAAATTATTTGATGTAGGGGAGAATGTAACACCTCATGCTTCCACAGTACGCTTCTCTTTGAATAATACAATAGGCTGTGTTGTATGCAACATCGAGTTCTAACACACCACAACCAATCAAACTAGCCATTATGAATAGTAATACGCACTTTCTGAAATTTTATAAATTTTATCTTTCAAAATGGACTTTATTTTTGGATTTGGAGTATCGAAATTAGCTTATAAATAATTTTTGGTATTTTTCTTAAAATTTTAATTTTTGATTAATAGTGAAAAACATTGAGTTATAGTATAAAACAGAATTTTTATTTAAATAATTATTTATTTTATTTAAGTTTTTTTTAGTTTAAAATAGATACATAATACCTATATAATTTCAATGTAATTAATTGGAGTCAGTTTATAATAAATTTATATATATAAAAATTTTATTGAACTTTTTATCGTCTTTTACCCACCTCCTAGGTGCTTTTGAAAATTTACATAAAAAATAATTTTACCGCTTCTATGAGTTGAATTTCTAAAATTAGAAAGACACAGTTGATATAAGAAAGTAAAATGTGATTTTATAAGATGAAAATAATTTTTTTGTGAATAGTAACTTTTTACTTTTATTTACCATTGTTAAAAGTAAATAGGGTAATTAAGGGTAAAAATGATATTATTTTTACCCTAACAGATGTCCTAATTCTATTGTATAAGTTTAATTCGAACAAAAACAACCTTATGAATAAAATATGATCCTTTAGATCCACTCGGATTAGATTAGGACATTTAATATTATTTTATTTAAACAATTAAAAGAGTTAAAATCAATGTTTAATTACTAAAACATTTTTAATATAGGGTTATACATAAGATAAATAATACTATTTATATTAATTATAAATCTAAAAATCTTTCCTACATAATTGTAGTTTATTTATAATTTTTAGACATTAAATAATCTAATTTATTTATGACACAATAATGATGTAGTAGTTACCTAATTAATGAAATATTAAAATAATTTATATTATAAATATCCAACAAAATGTAATTTGAGACTTTTTATGAATACAAATAATTTTATAGGTTAATATGGCATGATATAATTGGTTAGATGATTTTTTTTGAAGTAATAATGTTGTTTAGAATTTAGAAAAAAATACCAAATAGTGTCAAAATTGACATAAAAGAGTTTTTTAAAAAAATATTATATTATTAATTAATATTCTATTCCTAAAAATCTAAGGTTTGGCCAAGGGTTTTAAGTAATATTATATATGATATTAATGAACAAATTGAGGTTCATTTGAATGTTTATAGTATGTTTATTTACCATATAATATTAAAATACAAAGAGAAATGGTAAATGTCAAACTATTTAACTAAGAGTTAAATAAAAAATATAATGTTAATATAGTGTCCCAAACCTGTCTAAAACCTATTGTTTGAGTGTTTTTCAACCCACGCCAACCTTATTTTATAAATAATTCATTTTGGAGCCATTAGGAACAGAAAATTATTTTATTAGAAAATAATATTTCTAGCTTTTCCTACGGTTCCCGTCACCCCTCTTATAAAAGGGAACTTCCACTTCTCTCTAATTCACACCTTAAAAGCCATTTGGCTAAGCCAACCCCTAGCCAAATACCATATCAACTTCCAAACTTCATTATAGAGGCCTTATGTTAGTTATAAAGCCATCCTAAGGATCCCATTTGATCAAATCAAAAGGAAGAACCTGAAGAAGAGGTAAATATTTTATCACCGCTTTCAAGTTCCTTTCTTCTCCCACATCCACATTCTTTGTTGCTTCCATTATAAAATAATAACTCCAGTATCTTCTATATACTGTGATGTCATTATAAATATGGTACAACTATATTCATTATTCTATCCATCCTTTGGATGACATGTCACCATACATGCGTACATACGGTTTACCGTCTCCACATCGTGGTTTAAATGTTATTCAATACATTATTATTTGGATGGGTATAATAATGATGTGTAATTGATGTAAATAATAAATCTATCATGATAATGATTTTTTATATATGATATAGCATACAATTATATATTATTTTAATATCAAAAGAATGATATTGTCGCTCGTGCATATGTATGGATTACCGTCTCCACGAACGTGATGAGATTCATTCCCCATCGTATCCATTCGAGACTAATTTTTATTAGATGATTAAAAATAATGTTTAAATACTTTATATCATTCTGAATATTAATAAGATTCATCCTATCCATAACATATATTACTTATGTAACAATTAATATAATGGAAAAAATGAATCATTTAACACCCGAAACGACGATAATACTAAGATATTTTTAACAAAGCAATGTTAAAAGATCATATATGTTATCATATTAATGTATATTATTATTGTATAATTTAATAACAATTATTTAACCATCATATAGGAGATTAAACTACCCTCTAAGAAGGAAAAGTACAAGGTAAGGGTTAATTTCACAATATCTTTATTATCTAAGGTTGTTTTTATGTAAGTATATACGTGGACCTCTTTATCATCCACATCCATTTTTCTTAAAAATGTAATTCAAAACACTTTTACAATTTTATAGAATGTGTTTTAAAGTAATTTATACCCTCGTTTGACTTTTTATAAGATGTTTATAAAGGAATCCTTCTATCATTTTCCAAACATCATCTTTTATAACCTTTCCAACAAAATTAAGGTATGAATGACTTTTTTTAACTTATACGACCAGTGATGCTATTTTATGCCATTATAACAACATCAAAGCTACCCTTACAAGAATATAAGAATATTTTCAAAGTAAATGTTTTTGTTATAATTATGTGACTCTTAAATTATTTCAAAATAGAAAGAGATATTTCTATAAAAAAGGTTTTGATTTCATCTACGTCAACTTCCTTTGATGGATTTTAAACTTATTTTAAGTTGATTTATTAATATTCAAAACATCCATATTTTATTGAAGGTTTTTTGATATTTTTGACTATATATGTGTTATTTTTACCCCATTCATGATATATGGATAAAGTATTGACATTCAGTATGCTAGTTTAATAATGAATATTTATGTTATGTTTAATCCTTTTCTTATGAGGAATGAATTAGACTTAGTAAGTGATGGGTGGAGCCCACTATAGCTCCTCGATGCATCAGTAGGTATCATGAGACAAAATAGTGTCTTGGAACAAGGCCTTGACAAAATATTATTTTTAGTCTTGGAACAAGGCCATGAATATGTGGTTATTAAGTCTGTGATTATGCATTCCATCATTATGATAGTGGCTATTGATATTGCATGTGATTATTTGACTAGTATAACATCCATGTGAGTAAGTAAATGGAATTATTTTGATTTATATTTCCCATATTATGATGAAATTTATGTTGAAAAGGTTTTTGTTTTTGGTTTATACATTTCCTTAACTGTTTATGCTTATTTGTGACTGTTTCTGCTATATTTTTATCCTTACTGAGATTCTGAGCTCACCCCTTTCAATGTTTTATTTTTCCCAGGATGTGAAGAAGTGTATTATGATGGACCTGTAGGGATAGTCTATGGGATCTCAGTTTTGTCTATGGAAACAATGTTGTTGTAGTTTTCCATTTTATGATGTAATGTAAACCTTATGAATGTATCTCGTACATCCAAGGATACTAAACTAATCGGTCATTCGAGACACAATCTTTTGTGATAAGGAAAATGATACATACCAATGCACCGACTATGGGTAACTGGGGTTAGGGCGTTACATGTTTTCTCCAAACCAAAACATTTTAAAATATCCATAGTGCAATTAATATGTCTTAAATTAATTCCAAATTTATTTAAAAAAAATTAAGACCATGAAATAATACATGTTAACCCATTAAACTCATTTAATATTCATTTTGCATCATTTTGGAAAATTCAATACATAATGAATTTTTATAAGATCCAAAAATAATACAATCTACATAGATTTGAACAACTAAAACTTCTTTTGAAATTTATTTTATAAAAAGTGTAGGATTTTAATCACCTTTTAAAATAGATTTAGAAATTATAAAGGTGTTGAACTTGTGATACCAAGATGGAGGATCGTGTTTTAAACCATAAAAATATTTTTTTCTTGAAAATGTGATTTTTAAAATGAGGATTTTGAAATATTGGGGTTGTTAGAAAAAACATCCTCAACTATATAAAAATTTAAGAAAGAACTTTTTACATCAATTTGAAATAGTTTAAATTCCAAATGGGATGCGTAGGATAGAATTATTATAATAGAATCATGTATATCTAATTTAGAAAATATTTCCTTATATTAATTACCCTTATTATGAGTATACCCTTACATAACCATCCTAGATTTCTTTCTTACTATATTTCTGTATTCATCATCGTTGTTTCTAAACTTACATTTAATGAAAATAATTAGAGCATATTTAGGTCTAACTAAACATTACCAAACATTCAAACTGATTATGGTCCACTTTTATTTCCATTACCTAGAATTCATCATTAATTTAATCATTGATGTTCATAGGTTCAATCTGTGGAAATAATTCTTGAAGTTCAACCAAATTCTTAAGAGAGGATCCCATCTGTATATGTCTATCTAGGATTATAACTGTAGCATATAAATCATGGTATTTATATGTCCTAATATCTCTTGAAAATGAATGATTTTTCAACTCATGGTATTCTACACATCAATGCTCAAGTTGAGAGTGTTCTTTAAAACTGGATGATTTTTTTCTTATTTCATAGAAGTGTTAAAAGGTTCAGAATTAATGGTCAAAGTTTGAAATGTAGGTTTCAAGAATAACAGAAGTGTGCAACGGTCAATTACCATCATTTATTTGTTTTTTCACAACCAATGATCAATCTGAGATATTTAGGATGATAAATTCCACGATCAAAAAATTTAAATCAAAGAAGATATACAACATGAATCACCCCATAACTAGATATATAAGATCATCACATATTATTTATAATTAATTTAATTAAATACAAATTACCATGATATAATTATTTATTCATTGATGGATATGGTAATAGATCTTCTATGAAATATAATTGCATTGTCGGAATCAATTGAAAATTCTTATTAGGGGTGATCCACAGGTGTTCCAAAAATCTCGAGACATCGCCGAAAGAATCTTTAGGCACTAGAATGGTACATCCTTAAGCTTGAATCATCCACTGTTGATCATTATGAGAATTTATTTGATTGTGTTTTGTGGAGGAAGATTTATTTCTATTCTTGGGAGCAATATCAGAGAAGAGAGATCCCAAGGAATTGAGAGAATTCTCGTATTTCATTTTGAAAAACATAAAAAATGAATTGTTCTATTAAAAAAATTTCATAACTGGGATTATATATCCCAAGGGTTAAAATAAAATAATTTCACAAGTTCCCTTAATTATTTATTGAACCTTAGAGAAAACCCCATTTCAAATAATAATAATAATTAAAATATTTCTCGAGAAAGGCAAACTTTTAAATTTAAAATTAAATATTATTTAATCAAATAATATTAAAATTTTATTATTTTCTCATCATGCATAAAATAATATCCATTCATTCCTCCATAATATTTATCAGTACTTTAATAATTTCTATTTTTTTAAATTAAATATAACTACATTATTCAAAAATAAATATGTAAATATTAAATATATAAATTGAAAATAACATTTTATATGAGATCAAGCATACATTAATAATATTTTAACCACATGCGAGAATAATATTTATTTAACTTGTTATGTAATAAATACTAATTTATTAATTAACTGAGATGCTTGATAGACTTAGTGTTTGAACCTGTAGGGCTCATTCATAGTGTCATTCGATGAATAAGCGTAAAGTTCAAGGTTAACATCTAGAAACATGCCAGGGCACCCATAAAGAAGTATGTTAATGGCATAATGACATGTTACCTCATATAGTTTCATACTATGTAATCTAATCATTTTATTACAATATCTCTAAAAAAGAAGGTTTCTTGTTGGTGCCACCAATCCAAGTTCATGATATGTCAATCTTTGATTTCCTAGAAAATGAACTTTCCTATCGAACACTATGGACAAGAATTTATTTAGTCTATATCATTTCTATAAAGGGGGCCGATATATCAACAACCATTAAAATAAATGGGACAAATCCTTTCTCATATTATTCATTAATTCAATATTACTTGTGACACACCCAACATATCCTAACTCACAACAAACATATATCATGATGGTTTTTGTCAATACGTCAAAGTACGCAACTCATAATATTCATTAATAATAATCATAATGTCTAAGGATCAATTCACACATCCATAGATTGGAATATCTAATGACAAAAAATGTGGATTTCCTTCTAGTGGGTCTCATTCTCATAATGTCCTACTAGTCATTATCAAGGGTGTACACCATGAGAATGTGCCCCAATGTCTAAGTATTCTCCATACCTGATACCCTATATCATTTGTGTACCTCAAATGATATCATCCAGCTATAGAACATATATTCAAGAATAGTTTCATAGCACATCCATATTATCATAATAGTGGGGAACTACAATGCCATTTTTGTGTGAAAACTACTCTTAGGACATTATCAAATACTATTTCATACAAAATGAAAATCATGATGTGGTATTTAATTAATTTATATTCAAAAAAATGTATAAATTTTATCATAAAGTACACAATATTTTTTTATAGATAAATATCTCCAACAGTCTCCCCCTTGCACTAGAGAAAACTGCAAACAACCTTTAGTCCGCTAGCTCTCACATAACCATACTTCTGCCAAGATATCCCTTCAGTCATGGGGTCTACCACATTTTCTTTTTTCAGTACAATACTTATTAAAACTTCTGCCATTTTATGAATATACCCTAAGAGGTGATACTTCTAGAGTATATGATTTAGCTTTTGGTGTGACCTTGGCTCTTTTATAAGAGACAACAATATAGTATTATCATAGTACAATGTGATGGGGAATTTATTTCTAGGTTGACATCATGCTCTTGGTAAACATTTCAAATCCAATCAGCTTCCTCAGATGCATCAGAAGCCACTATATACTCAAAATATGGTGTAAAATCAGTGAAAATAAGCTTCATTGAACACTTACATCTCACAGGTCCTCCATTGATATAGGGAACATATCGTTTTTATGACTTGAGATCATTATGATATATCTAAAAACAAACAAAAGTATAACCACTAATGACAACCTCCTTGTATCTTCCATACAACAGGAAAATATCCTTAGTTCTTCTCAGATATATAAGGATAACCTTAAATATAGTCAAATGCTGATATCTCAGATCTTATTGATATCTTCCTACCATACATAAATCATAGGAATCATAATTTCTAGTACATATCCTGGAATACATGATTGATCCTATTGATGAATCATATGAGATCATAATAATTATCTCTTTCTCTTGTTGTGTTTGAGGGAACATTATTATAGAAAGATGTCAACCATGTGACATCAAAACCAACCACTAATTGGATTGTTCCATTATAAATCAAGTTAATATCTAGTCAACATATATACTTTGACTTAGTCAATGAAACCTCATGGATCAATCAGAAATGATCTTGATTCCTAGAATATAGGCTGCTTCATCTAAGACTTTCATTATAAAACATTTGTTTAATCAGTCCTTAATAGACTGTAATACTGGTATGTAATTTATAGTAAGTAATATTTAGAAAACAAATACAACTAGAATAATGACCATATTACAACTGAACCACTTTCAAACACAAATCTCACATTTATTATTAAGGAAACCAAATTATTTTACAGAGTCATGGGATTGAATATTTCATAACATAGATTCTTTCATCAATCCAAAAATAAATCTCTATAACTAGAAAATTCGTTTTTCATCACTTTGAGTCATAAATCATTTTGGATGTGTCATATAAACATCTTCCGGAAGGTTCCCATTAAGAATTATGTTTTGACATCCATTTTCCAAATCTCATTGTCATGGTAAGATGCTATGGAAAGTAGAAACATGATGGATTTAAACATGGAAATAGGTGAAAAGGATTCATCATAATCAATTATTTTATTTATTATAAAACGTTATCCACTATCCTTTGTTTACAAATTTTCAATTTACCTTCAATTTCCATCATTCTATTGAATACCCATTTTCACCCATTGGACTTTACATCAACTAGAACATTGTCCAAAACCCAATCTTTGTTATGATACATGGAATCAATTTCAAAATTCATGGAATATTTCCAACATTCATATTTTTAGCTCTCTAATACCTCCTTATAGAAGAGAGGTTCATCATTGTTAACCAACAAAAATTAACCATATTTGGTGAATAGTATACCATATCTCTTTGGTTCTCTTACCACACTTATGATCCTATGAGATACTTGTGTTTCAGTAATGAATTCTTCTAGGGGGGCTTGTGGAATTTATTCATGATCCATCTCTTTTTTGTCTGATAATCAACATCATCATTTTCAATCTTGCTCCCGCTATCCTATTTTTTGATGTTCTCCTCTCAATAAAGGCATATTGTTTAGAGAAAATCACTTTCTTGCCTGTGGGGTTGTATAGGTAGTATCCCTTTATTTATTTCGGATACTGTATAATGATACACTTTTTTCATTGGTGTGATAGTTAGTTTCATGATAAAGACTTTAAAAATTCCTCACAACCCTATACACATGTATGGGACAGAACATGATTCCTTCTACTCTATAACTCGAAGGGAATTCTATTTTCCACTTTAGTTTAAACATGGATTAATGTATGTTCACCATTTAGAATGCATATCCCCAAAAGGATAATGAAAGACTTTAATAAATAATTATTGACCTTACCATGTCTACCATGGTATGATTCATCCTTTCACTAACACAATTACAATGTGGTGTATAAGGTGGAGTGAGTTGAGATTGAATCCCAAACACCAGTAGAAATTCAATGAACTCTTGGATAAGATATTTACCACCTTGATCCGATAGAATATTTTTTATTATCTTACGAAGTTGATTCTCTACTTCATTCTTAAATACCTTTAATTTATGAATGGGATAAGACTTATACCTCTTCAATTAGATATATACATGTCTACTTAGGTTATCAGTAATAGTATTAAAGTAAGAATATACACCTACATGTTCTACTAGAGATGGTCCACACACATTAGTGTGTAAAAATCAAAGAATCTATGTGGCCCTTTAACCCTTTACGCAAAATGGGGGTTTGGTCATTTTCCTTATAAATAATCACAGCATATTTTAAGTTGTTTCTTCTCATAGGAATCTAAATAAGCATCATGACAATGCATTTTTAAATGATTCTTGTTTACACGACTATGTTGGTTATGCCAAATATGGGTGTTATATAAGTCATGTTAACATGATTCTTTATAAATTTCCAATACATGGTGTTTTTGATTTAATACATAAATATCGTTATTTAAATATTTAATACTATAAAAAATGTTTGAATTATAAAATATATAGTTTGTATTTCCAAACCTGAAAATAAAACCATATCCCTTTAGAAATGATACCAAAATTATGTTCTTAGTAACCATAGGTACATAATAAAAATATTTTAAAACCAAAATTACTCCCAATGGAAATGAAAGTTTGTAGTCACCAATGGAGAGTGCATCCAACCTCTCACCATTAGTAGCTCTCTAGTCCATATAACCTCCATAAATATTAAGAGTCTACATGGTTCCTACATTTAGATATAGATCGGATAACCACAAGTGGTATCTAATACCCAATACGTAGATACTACAGGATTACACTTGATATAAAACACACCTTTATCTTCCTATTACTTATGGGCATATTTCCTCTTCTAGTGGCCAGGCTTTCCACATGAAAAACATACTACCACTTTTTCATTTATTTATTTATGGATATTTCATGTCTTGGATGGAAGGTCCTCATGACACTTAGATGGTTTATGAGTCTTAGTCTCCAATACATTGTTCTTCCTTTTTTTATTAACCACAAGAACCATGGGTTTATCATGCCCATATAATTATCCAATTTGAAAATTAAAGTATAATGTTCTAAAAGAGACTTCCCATTATTACTCATATTGTAATTAATAATAAAACTAGATAAGGTCTTTAGGGTGATGAAATTATGAGATCTATATGCAACTCATCCTGGAATTTAATTCCTATGTTGTCAAAGCATTCAATGTATCTAATAATCTTTACTACATGAGGCCCATCTGGTTTAGGCTTTTCAAACTTACATGCAAAAAAAGAATGTGAGATATCATATATCTCTTATCTCACCAGCTCTTTATAGATATATTGAAGGTGATACATCATGATATACACATCCAATTCTTAATGTTTCATTAAAAGAACTTTGGACATGGATGATAGCATAAAACATTGAACATATTTGGAATCGTTGAAATGTTTCTCATAGAGTTGAAACGCTTTATCACTAGCCCCATTTCAAGGAACATTACAAAAAAGGTTCTTCTATCACATATAATATCCTTTCATGGTGAAGGATGAAATGTAGGTTCCGTTTCCATTCTTTAAAATTTGTGCAAGTGAGATGATTTTACTTCTAAATTATGGATCACAATGATATGTTTGATTTCATTAATATTTTTTTCTACAGATATGATAAATATTATTTCAGTGCATTATCTGTTAAAATTTAGTAAAATAAATAAATAAATTTTATATTTATATGACCCCTATTTTATCAAATCCCAATAGCCATCACCATTGAAATAATAATGTCTTGTTTCTTGGACACTTTAGTAGAAATGATCCATATTTTTGGTCTAATTACAATAACATTGGTTGGACAAGAAAGTAGAATTGTTTTAGGTAGGCCGTCCAAATTACAACTACATTAACTCATAGTTCCTTGATCCTTTTAATAGACTTTCTAATACTGAAATACTTAAAATGTATTTCTTCAATCCATGCCCTTCAGATGCCCCAATTATTACTTTAGAAGTCAATCCTTAATGTAAATTAACATAATCCAACCCAAAACATTAATTTAGAATTCCATAATAGTTTAAAGCACCCCAAATTTGGCCGTTCAAGCACTTTTAACTATGGTTCGATTTTAACTTTGGTAGTAGAATGGTCTGCAGACATAATATATATAATCGAGGTATTTTATCCATTATGTGTAAATTGAAAATTATTATCTTTATCACAACCTTGTTAATATTAAGTAGATTATATTAAGTGTTTAACCATGTATCAAATAATATTTATGGATAGGACAATTTATTTTAGTTCTCTCTTATATGCTTGTTAATTTCATTAATTCATGTGAATGTGACAAAACATACATAATGAAACAACCATGTAACATTACTGAAATAAAATAATAAAGTAGTATAATCATGCTCTTTTACTAATGGTTAGTTTATATAGCTGTTGATAACTAATCGTTGCCTATGGGAAAACACCATGAACTAATTTCGGGTTCTTATTGGGGCTTTCGACCTTTCCACCTTTGTTTCTCTCTTGGAGTTGTTTCGGCTCAAATAAAAACATAAAAAACAACCACTAGTTTGTGAGCTCCATCCATTACCTATTCTTTTATTCACACACCGCTGAGGGGAAAAGAGTTCACATAAAAGAAACCAAGGGCACACTAGACTTTACCTAGTAAGAGTAGAGAAGGAACAAATGACTACAATTTAATTTAATAATAAATTAAATGAATCAGATATCATACAAAGTCCTAGTCATTTCTCATGATCATCCACATGAAAGAAACAAATTATGAATTTAATAAAACTAAAATTCAGATCTTAATTGTTCAAATTTAAGATAAATCAAACATGAATCAATTAATTATTTTATTTATTTAATAAATTATTTTATCTTCATTCTCATATGAATTTCTTTATGATTCTCCTCCATCATTAGTTTAAAAAATGATTATTTTTAAATTAACTATGTACATAAATATAAATTAGTGGAAACATGGTGAAAAGACATATTATTCCACCCAATATTAATTATACTCATATAATATTTACTCTTGTAACATATGGAATAAATGACTTACCACGTAGGTTCATGATGTGTACTATCAACATAATGATTAACAGAATTACATGATTTCTCGATCATGTGTTATGATTCAATTCATGTAGAGTAACAAATGTATTATAATTTATAATGTATACGAAGATATGACCATTATGTTGATATTAATTAAATATTTATATATATAAATATTAAAAAACATCACATGGAATGTCCTATCAACTTAATGACCTCACAGAAGAACATGTCTCAAGGTTTACATAATATAATAAATAAATTTTAAATCTGTGTAATTTGGTATAAGTATATAGTTTGTATAGGTGATCTAAATGACATGTACATATCTCTTCATCAATCTAAGGTAAAAACCTTGGGAATTGGCATGTAAATCATTCCCTAATAAATAATACTACATGACATGTAAAAGGGAATGTACGATGTGTGGACTCTAAGTTACATGGTCACCATTTAGGTAGGACATATATAAAATAGAAAGCCTCTATATGACTCCAAGAGACTACCTACCTGGTACAAGTGCTACAAAACCTGAACTACAGTTCCCCTTGATCCACTCTAACTCGGCCAACAAAAAGTGTATGTAATAAATTCACCACATGACATCAATTCACATGGTTTGAATTAATTTCTAAATTAATTCCTAACACATTTAACAAAACTACATGGCGTGTAAGTCCGGTTACATGGTGTGTGCTCTAGAGTTAATTTGGGAAAATCCTTGTCACTTTACAATGAGATCTTTGATTTTGGATTATTAAAAAAATTAATAATATTGATTAGAACTATTGGGAACAAAGGATGAAGAATTATATCTCATGATTCATATTAAATGAATGATTAAAAGTGAAAGGAAAAACTAAATTTCAATGCATAAATCGCGAACAATTTTTAATTAATTATAAATAATTCTCTAACTGCTATGATAACGCTTTTGGGTTCTGAGTGATGCATAATTCTGTGATGGATGGTTCCCAACATTGCTTTTTGTCATGTTCAATGATTGACATGAGATTTACATGATGATAATTGTTGTGTTCAACAATGATGAATCAAAGTAGACAAACATCATGAATCTTGCTGGAACAAGAGGAATATGTTCATCAAATATTATTAATAATTTATTTAGTTAAATAAGAATTAAATTAATGAAATTATTTCTTTATTAATAGATCTGGTAACATATCTATGATGCACAACCATTGTACTGTAGGAATCATGTCCAGATTCCATATATCGGTGACTTTATGTGTTTCTTGAATCATTAAACGTTGTCGAAATAATCTCCAGCTACTAGTATGGAATATCCTTACACTTGAGTTCTCCACCGTTGATATATATGAGAATTTCTTCTAAATAAATCTATTAGATATAGTGGTGGAATATTTATCTCCATTCTTGGGAGCATTATTGGAGAAGGGAGATCTCAAGGGCTTGAGATAATTCTCTAATTCCATTGTGCACAACCCAAAAAAAATGAATTATTTTTTTGAGAGAATAACATAACTAGTTTTATATATCAAAAGGGATAAAATAAAAAAAATGAACTGCCCTTAATTGTATATTTAATCCTTGTGAAATCCCCATGACAAATAATAACGATAATATTATTATTTCTCAACATACACATAACTTATGAATTGAAATTAAATATTATTTAATAAAATAATATTCAATATTTATTATTCTATCACTAAAAATAAAATCTCAGTGCATCATTCCTCCTTAATATTTATCAGACCATGAATAATGTTTATTTATTTATTAAATAAATATCACTTCCTCATTCTCTAATAAATAAATTAATATTTTATTTACTAAATTGTAAAAAATAATTTATATGAGATCTAGAATAAACGAATAATTATTAAACCATGAATGAGATTAATACTTACTCAACTTTTTTAATAATAAATAATAATATATTATTTAATTTATATTCTGTATACACATAGTGTGTGACCCTATAGGCCTCTTTCTTAGTGGCATTTGGTGAAGCATCATATAGTTCATGGATAAAATCATGTAAAATGCCATGGAATCCATAGAGAATGTAGTTAATTCCATAATGAGTGTTATCTCTTACATAATCTTACATTTTAATATAATCTATTTATCATAATATCGCTATTCAACCATGTTTCATGTTAGTGCTATCAAACAATGTTATTAATGTCTCTTTCTTTGATTTACATAAAAATTAACTTTCCTATAAAACAACATGGGAATGGATTTATTTTGTATATATCTTTTCCATAAAGGGCCTTAGATATCAACTTCCATTAAAATTTATGGGTCAAATACTTTGTCGTATTATTCAATAATGCAATATTACTCAAGACACACCGAACATATCTTACCTCACCAGGAATATTTGTCTTGATGGTTTTCATCAACACATCAAATTACTTGACTCATATTATTCATTAATAATAATTTTAGAGTCTAAAGGTAAATGCAGACGTCTATAGGTAGGAATAACTAATGAAACATAGAAATATGGATTTCTTATTGGAAGGTCTCATTCTCATAATATCCTACTGAATATTACCAAGGGAGTACACAATGAGGTGGTGCCTCAAAGTCTCATGAGTCTCCACTTTTGATACCTTATATCATTTGTGTCCCTCAATGAATAATATCTGGCTATAGAACATATATTAAAGAATAGAGGTGTAGCACTTTTATGGTCTCATAATTACGATGGACTTCTATGAAATTTTAGTGTGATATTTATTCTTAGTACATTATCATATACAATCACACAGAAGAAAAATCATTACATGATAATTAAGTCATTATTATTCAAAACATTAATACATGTTTTCATAATGTGCACAAATTTTGGTTCTTTAGAACCAACTCTTATGAAAAAATCATTCTCAAGGTTTTCTATACGGGGTTTAGGATCACGTGGATCAGTCTCATAAAACATTAGATCAACATACTCTTCTATATTCTTGGTTAGTTTTCTATACTCTATATATGACTCACTAGAAGCTGAGTAACCAAGTAAAATTCATTCATTAATCTTGGAAGAATATTTTTCAAGGTTATCCATAGTGTTACGAATAAATACTTTGAAACAAAAAAATATAGTTCAAAAAAACTTTTTATTTGTACAATTACATAGTTCATAGGGGGTTTTATTCAAAGGTGGTATGATTAAAACACACATAATTATATTATTGGTCATTTTCATAACATCATCCAAAAACTAAATGCAAAGGTCATACTCATTAATCATATTTCATACAATTTCTTGGGTATTTTATTTATTCTTTCTAAAAAATAATTCTTTTATGGGGTCCTAGAAGAAAAAAATTAACGATTACAACCATTTTGGGGAAAAAATATTAAAAGTCCTTATTTGAAAAATGATGGCCCTAATCACTTCTTATGTAATTTTAACAATGTCCACTATTATTTTCTGCAGATTTATATTACATGGTAAAGTACCAATAAGATCCAATTTTATGTGCTAGAATGAATACCCATGTAAAATTATAAAAGTCATCTAAAATGACAAAAAAATATTTCATCTAATTAAAAATAGATGGTCTATATGATCTGGATAGAAACATGTGAACCAACTTTAGGGGTTGATAAGTTTAAAATTCATTCTTTAATTTGGATTATAGTGTATGTTGTTTACTTATTTGAAAGGGGTTATAGACATTATAATATAGGAATTCTAGTTTATGTTGATCTCTAACTAAGCCTTTTATAGTGATATTTTGAAGTAAGTGAATATTGTAATGGAATAGTATTTTATTACAAATGCATGAATCTTTTTTAAAGTCACATAGATAAGAAATGTATTGAAAAAATAAAGATTCTAACTCAATAAAAAATACATTTTCATTTCATAAAGCATTATATACTAAATAATTTTTATTATAATAAACATTGAAAGAATTAAATTGAAATTTCATATAAAAACAATCATCACAAAACTATGATATACTAATATGATTGTAAGTTAAACCATATACAAACAATAATTTATAAATTAAAATTAAGTTAGAAATAATGATTTTGATAAGGATAATTCATTTCCCTCTAGGATTTCCCCAAAAGTGATATTCCCAACAAAAATCATAATAAATTTTTTGATGATTGAGTAATCTATAGTAATATGTCATGAAACACCTTTATCCATGTACTATAGGTTCTTATTTGAGCACTTCTAGTTGCTTTCCTATAGAAAATGTTTTATAACAAAAATTATTTTTGTATAGAAATCTTAATAGCTCTTGAAATGTGTTTAATTATGAGTTGAGGAACCAATATTTTCTTAATAAGTTTCCTCTAAGTATTTTGTAAACTTTTTTAAATACACCCATTAGTAGGTATAGTTAAAAAAACTAGCAACAGATTTTATAAAACTCGATTTTGAATAAAATTGTTCTTGACAATCCTCCTCTATCTAAGTCGATAACCCAAAAAGTCAAGGTATTTAGGGGCTATCTATTTTACAAGTATTTGAGTGAGGTTATTTATACCTTGGATAAATCTATACTGTTCATTCATTAATTTCCCATTAGGCAATTTTATTTCATTATTACATTTTATCATTTTATCATTTTTTTTATTTTTCAACAGCCTGGTTAGGCTCTAAATTAACAGTTAAATCATTTTTTTCATAAAAATATTATAATTACCCCTAATATCATTGAATGTAACATATAATATGTAACAATACTCAAAAATATATTCATTATTTATTCTATTAGCACTATCTTCATCTCCAAACCCATTTGAAATAGATACTAAAGAAGCAAGAAAGACATTGGATACCTCAGATGTGATTGTCAGGAAACACATGTTTGCTCTATCATGTTTTCCTTCTAGGGTAGTTTCTGAATCCCTTAAGATGTCATCAGATTCAGTGTATGTTTTTTAATTTTTTTCTTATATTTTACATCCTTTTAATCATATTTATTTTTATATTTCAGCTTAGGATAATCTTATTTTACATTCACTTTTCTTTTACACTCATAGAATATGATCTCATTTGACGCATCAAATTTATTCCTGCCCTTCTTCCAATTACATAAATTTTCAAATTTAAATTCCTATATTGGAATCCTAAAGAACATTTTATTCTAATTAAACTTCTTAAATCCTCTAGTTAGATGGGTCATCTCTTCATCTATATCATCTGGTAATTCTTCAACACTGAACATTTTATCTTGAACATTCTCTTTCTATTTTGACGTTGTGGGTTTGAATGATAAAATAATCTTATTAGGTTCATATTCTCCCGATATTTATATTATGTTCTTCATCATACATTATTAATTTTTTAACAAGTCCATTAATTGGTATCTTACTAATATCAAATGACTCGCTTATTGGTACTGAAGTTCCTCTGCATATTTTTGGTAAACACCTCAATAGGACCACCACATGGTTTTTATCAGTTACTAGATTCCCAAAGGAATTCATTTTGTTTACTTCCTCATTGAACCTAACATAAATTTCATAAATAAGGTCATTATGTTTCTGCTTAAAAGTTTCATATTTGATAGTATAGGTATTTATTCTCATTTATTTAACATTATTTGTTCTTTAATGAGGAACAACTAAAGTGTCTCAAATCTCAAAATAAGTTTTACAAGATAATATTCTATGGATTTATTCATCACATAATTCTCAATACAAGACATCCATGGATTTAAATTTATTATTATAAGATATATTTTTAGAATCACTATAGTAAACTTTATTAGTATGATTTGATTTATATATATCTTTTATTTCTGTCTAGATATCAAAATCCATGCACTCAAGATATATTTTCATATTTCTTTTCCACTGATCATAGTAAGTGCCATTAATAATTGAGGTATATTTGTAAATGAATCATTTTTCCAATTTTACATAAAGAAGTAAAATTTGAACTAAAAAATAATTGATGATTAACACACAACAAAAATCACATTAGGAAATATATTTAAGAACATTTGAAACCAAATGTTGGCCAAAGTGACTAACTCTATGGGGGGGGGGGGGTAAATTGATTTTCCTATACCACATCAGTTAATAACATGTTTACATAAAATCCCCTAATTTAAAACAAATTTTCCCAGATAATAAAAAAAATAGTTTGATAAAAATATTTACATTTAATGTCTTTCTAAATGATTTATTTTGTAACATTTAAAACAATATTAAAAATTACTTTAACTATTGAAATCAATTTACTCAAAATAATAATAATATAAGGATTACATTGGTCTAAATATCAATGTACAAGTTTTTTTATAGTTTAAAAATAAGTGTAGTTTACATATTTGTAAATAATGAAAAAGAAAAAATCTTGGAACAGAATAAAACAAGGGGTTCAAATTCAAGACAAGACAAAATTAAAACACATGGAAATCACCCATTTATAAGGAGATTATAAAACTATAATTTGATCAAAAAAATTTATTTTGTATAAAACAATAGGTTTTAAGATATCTAAGATCATAGTAAAAATTGATAGTTATACATGGGAAAAAACAACCTTGGAAACATAAAGAACTCTAATGAAAACATGATGCTATTTAAATAAAAATAGATAGAATATATTTCATGTATTTTTTAGTTATAGCATAGGAGTTATTTTGTGTTAATAAATAGAGAAAAAATCACTCTGGTTGAATGTAAAAAAAAGAATCTTGATATAGAGAAGGTAATGTTTCTATTGTTTTGTAGTGATTCAGATTCTTGAACACCCTTAAATGTTACTTGGTGAAGATCATGAGTTGTTTTTATGGCAGTTTCAATAAAAGAGAGTTTCAACAAGGTTCCCTTTTCTCGATCTAGGAATGGATCATGATATTCAATCAGTTCCATGATTTTATAGATAAAGGTTAGTATGAATGTAGCATGTAATATATTTAGTGATGATCCTTATAATATTTATAAATTTAACTTCATGATAACTCATCCTTAACATATTAGGAAGTCTACTGAGAATATAATTCACTGCATGAAAGAGTGTCTATTTGAAGAATAATTATTGATATCTATTAGATCCCCATATTGAGCTCTATATACTTCTCAAATGCATCTGTGTAATTGATTAATGAATAATCACAAAAAAATCCTCTTGAATTAAAATAAATAAAATAGATGTTGAAGCATATAATTTTTAATAGGCATAACAACGATGGTGGCTTTTATGGTTGTTAAGACATATCTGGCGGCAAGACGTCTATGGTAGGGATTCATCCTGGCGGTGAGTTAGTGTAGTGGTAAGACATCTCCAACTGTGAGTCAGTCTAGAATTGATTCATTCTAGTAATGACTCATGATAGTGGTGACTCAAGCTATAGGTGAATCATTTGACCAATGATTAGTCATTCTGAAAGTTTCAATTCTAGAAGAATGTCATGTCTAGTGGTGACTCATTTTTAACTAGCAACTTCTCAAGTTGGTGGTCAGACATGTCTATTAGTAGCTCAACATTATTATTCAAGCATTCTAGAGTTCATACATTCTTCCATCACCTCAACTCTAATGGTCAAGGATTCTAGTATCAAACATTTAAACTAATGGTGAATCATGCAAGAGGTGATTCAAATCTAGAGGTGAGTCACTTTTACCTAATAGTGAACTATTTAAAAAATTATCAATTTTTTTCATTAAATTTCCTTTTGAATCAAATTTATATCATAAATTAGTAATCTCATTATAAAAATAATAATCATGATTAGTGAGCATCAAAATAACAAAGTTCCAACAAAAAATATCTAAAGATCATCCTTTTAAAAATTTATCTTCAAAATCAAATTATCTAAACCAATTTATAATTTAAACATAAATGGACTATGAAACACAATACAATTTGAAATAAAATTATCATTGGAAAAAAATTGTGAATTTTATTACAACTCATAATAATAATTATATTTAGTAGGTTACCTTGTTCAATACATAAATAAACTCAAACACTATTTAATTTTAAACAGTTATAGATTAAATGATAGATATCACGTCAGTTCATATTATGTAATTTCTAATGATGATCTATACCCATTATATTCAAAAAGTTTAAATATACATATAAAAATCGTCTTAAAATTAATAAATATCATTATCCTATAAAAAAAATTCAAATTATTTTAATAGAGGGATGTTTTTTATCCTATAATAACTCAATCCAGAAATAATTTTATATAATTTTCCCTTTAAATATTGTACTCATGCTAAGTGTTTTATGATTCTTAGAAAAATGTTTTATGAATTCCAACATATTTTATGTGACATAATTTAAATATATGAACCAAATATATTATAGATATATCCATATCATATCATATTCATCACCATATCAATAATACTCACTAACAAATGTAGGTTCTTTGTAGTTTCTGATGGTTTTATAAAAAATATATTTTTACAAATTATAACATTAACTATATTATGTTTTCCATTTTTGTTGAATTTTGTAACCTCTCACATCACCAAACATGATCCATTAATCTAATAATATCATCTAAAATATATATTGATCAACTTATATATATTATCACAGTGGAAAACTCATATATTAGGTGCACTATCCAAATTTTATTAGAGTGTTAATGTTCTATGATTTATAAATTCATATAATGAATTAATTATACTTAATCCACCATAGATAACTTCTAGAAATAGTGAACTCAATATTCATGTTTTTCTCTATATAAATGAATACCTATATAGTATTGTACTAAAAAAAAGTTTCATGTTGTTTCACCATGGGTTTCATGGTATATGTTATGTGAAAAGATAATGGGATCATAAATGGAGCTATAATATTTTTATAATTCTTTTAATATTCTTGTATACCTTTTATATTTTTCTATATGCTCTAATTTGTTTTTAGAAAATTTATTTTAGTATATTACCCAAATATTATTTTGAAATGGTAAATTTTATGTAGAAAATTTTTTCCCACGATTCTTATTGTTTAGAGTTATACACCTCTTTGAGAGTCTTCATGTTCCAGTTATCATCTGTTGATTAATTTTCATAAAATGACCCCTTTCAAATTTTTTATTTTGATGAATAAAAAAATAATATATATTATATTTTTTAACTTGAAGCAGTTCTTAGTTCTATTTTGGAATAAATTTTATCATATAAATCACTTGTTTTGGATAAATTATTTTCAAAACATGTACATTCTAGAACACCATCATGTAACATGAATCTTAATAAAGTGGAAGATCATGTTGAAGATTCTGATTTTGTTAGAATTGATATTTTTTAACAAATCTTAAGGATAATTATATTATGTTTTCGTTATATCGCTCATATGAAAATATGAGTTTAAGATGTTACCCAAAAATAAATATTTATTTTATGTTGAATTATTATATTTATTTTGTTTGTTTTAATACAAAACAATTTGATCATTCATATTAGTTTTTCGAATTACTTTATTTAAGGCTGATACACTAAGTCCTTCTGAACTATCATGTTTTAAAATGGAATTATTTTGTATGATTATTAAAATAATTAATTAACCCCCTATTTATGTATATAATTAGATGAAATTCTTGGAATTATGAAAATGATATATTATTCTTTGAAATATATAAAAACAATTAAAATACCATTGTGGTGGTTATTACTATAGTTTTAATATTAGAGGATCTCAATCCAAATCGACATTTAATCATCGATATTTATAATTATAAATATTAGAGATATAAAATATTAAACAAAGTTACCAATACTAGATTAGATTCATATATTATAATAGATGATGAATATAAGATTTTGGATAATCTCTTTTTGGATTTTAGTCAAGATGAGAAATAATAATTTTAAAAATATTATGAAGCTTGAAACAATATTTTGTGTAATATGACTAGGAATATGGTTAGTAATCATTCATAATGTGAAACTATAAATGGTATTTAAAATAATATAGAGATTATTAATTTTAAAAAATTTAAATTTATATATTTCTTAAGAGCTATAAGAATGATATATTATTATGAATTTGATTATATATATATAGAGACATATTTTAGATGCTTAAAATGGTGGAGAAGATAATTTATATCCTTTTAAAATAATGGGAATCTAAGTGGAAAACATAGATAACACTAAAAATTATAAAAATTTAGATGTTAAGAACTTATCATAATATTGATCAAGTTTGAAAATAATTTGAATAGATGCTGTAAATAAATAGTAACTTTTATTTTCTTAGATTAAATCTTAGCTCCATTTTATTTTATGAGTCTGGAGACGTCAAATTGCTCCAAATATAAAAAAGGAAAACTAAAATATTCAAGGTAGGTGAATTTTGGATTCAATCAAAAGTAAAAAAACTTAAGCACACCTAGGTTTTATGTTGATTGAAAATATGATATTTTGACCATGTTACAAACTATTAGTGTATATTTATAAAAGAATCAAAAATGAAAAATATTATAAATTTGGAAACTTATGATGAAGATAATAAAAAAATCATAAGAAAATTATAAAAAAAATACACAATGATTTGAATTACAATACCAACACTCCTAACAAGGATATTATAAAATCAACTCGCTCTATGATTAAGTGGCAACAATGTCAATAAATTGATTTTATGCATCCATGATTTTATAACTGTCAAAAGGTACGTGTACCATCCCCTTGAATACGTCAATATAATCCAATAATAAGGTTATATGTCTTAATATCCTTGAAATACCTCAATTTAAATGATTATTTTCTCAATCTCCTTATATATAGAAGCCCTTGATACACAGGTCGAATAAAAGATTTACACACCAGAATATCTATCTTAATTATACTACTCCCTCAATCATATGATAAAACACAAAATGATTACAAGGGATGATATTTTATAATAAAAACCTCTCACAACCTATCATTAATAGATAAAATGTTTAGGAAGAAAATTTAATCTTATTAGAAGTGATCTCAAGTCATTAAATTAATTTAAAACTAAAAAAATCCATATAAATTTATAGAATAATGTAACATATTCTTATTCCTAAAGCTATAACTATATTTATATAATTAATTGTAACAAAATAAATTATTAAAATTTAAATTTCATTAAGATCAGTTGTAACCATGAAAAAATTATCTTTGTCATCTTCTGATGAACTCATCAAAGCTTTAAATATTCTAATAGAGTAGTTACTACATCGCCATAATTCTCTAACATCTGATTAATGTAATATCATTTGAAACCTAAAATGAAATTATCTTCATTTACATATTAATTTATCTATAATTTCATTAATTTTAAATTCATTTCTATATACCAATGAAAACTAAAACAATATCCAAGTTAAATAAAATTCAAATAAATTGTATTTTGATTATAAAAAACAATATAATCAAGGGTGTCATTGACTCCAAAATATATCCCTTTTGAAAAAAATTAAGTATGAAAAAATTACATGATATTAATTTTTTTAAATAAAACTATTAGTATGTTTTTATCAAATAAACTTCTTCCTCTTTGTCTTAGAAAATTAAAAAATAACTCATTATATACAAAAAAGATAAGTAAATGAAAAATTCAACCACATTGTATCTAATAATTTGTATATTAATATAATAATTTATCATTTATCGTCCTTGGTAAAAATAAAAAGAGATGATTTTTTTTATTCTAAAAAATAATTTATAAATTTTAAAAATTATTAGCTCATTATAATTTATAATATTCTCAAATTTTTTAATTTTTGTTAAATTTCTCCCCAATTAGGATTTTAAAAAAGGATTATGGAAAAATATTATAATTATTTTTCAAATTCGTTTTACAGTTATAATCCCCCACTTAATTTTATAATTATGTAATATGGAAAAATATGAGAATGAAATCAATATAAGATAGAGTTTATGAAATTGAAACTACTATATGTTATCTTCTGACACATATATTATCTACCACTTTTAGGGATTTTTCTATTAAAATATAAAATTATATTTTTATATTAAGATATTTTAATGTTATTTCTATGTGAAAAAATTTATGAAAATTATCCTTCTATTTTAGAGTTTAAAATATATAATCTTTAAATAATAACATTGAAAGTTATAAATAATAGATAAACTTGAACATTATAATATATCTCCCATTAAATGTAAATCTAGTAAAATAAAACATAAAGAAGTAATAAAGCAAAAAAATTTCCCCCTTTCATGGAGATTTGTTCACGTTCAGGAGATATTTTAATAAATTAGTAAATTGAGGATCAATTGAAGTTCATCATTCCCAATATCTATTTTATGCATTGAAATATATTTTAATTTAATTGGGTTTTTAAACATACCAACTAGTTAATATTCATTTATAAAAATGTCGTGAATAATATATTTTTTTGTACAATTCATAAAATAATTTTACCAAACCAATTAATGATAGAATTAATATTTTTTATATTTATTAGTATTAATTTAGTAAATAGTTATATTATCAACATATTTCGGGCCATAAAAACACATTCCACTCTATCCATGGAGCGGCGGATTTTCCTTTTCCCTTCAGCCGCTTTGTTTTCTCCTTCGGTTCTACCTCCTTCCCCCTACGATGTGGTCTGATCCTGGTGTTCATGGCTGCATCCTGGATCGTCCTCAATGGAGGATTCCCCCGTGCGTGATGGCTTCGGATCTGGCGTATCATCGTGCCTTGCGGCTTCGGGATCTGGATGCGGCTTTGGTTCGTTCGTTGCTCGCTATGGTCCACGCAGAGTTGACCCTGTCTCTCCTGGCTTCGTGATCTTTTCCGGGCTTTGGTATGCATCAGCTATGTGTGCTTCGGATTTTGGTGCCAGGTCGGTGCTTTCCATTCCAGATTTGGGTTCTTTTTGTGGCTTCATGAGCTTGGTGTCGTTCTTGGTGTTCGTGGTGTCAGCTTCAGCACTCCCCAGTCCTCCGGATCTTGTCGCGGTTTTTGTGTGCGTGTCGCCTGATCCAGGTTGTTCTTTGCCGCATCCGGATGGTTCCTCCTTGGCATTGAGATTCTGTTGCCGCATTGGTATTCTTGGCTTCTGGATTCGCTAACCTCGCCCGACATCTTATCATCCTGATGGCAGTCCTGGGGTGCTTTGCTCTACCCAAACTCGAATATATTGGTTGGGGGGAGGCCATTCCTTTCATTTTCTCTAGATTCCTACGCTACTGTACTTATGTAGCTAGTGATTTTTTGTGGTACTTTGGTGATCTGTGGGTTGCTCTGGAAATCGTATCGAAGTTTTATGCGTTGATTCGGTGGATGGTTCCTTGGGTCCATGATTCTGTGTCGCAGCATGGTGATTTTCCCCACTTGAATGGTTTGTTGTTCGAAGGAGGGAAGTTTGTGATCCGGATGAATTCATGAACAGACTTCAGAGGAGGTTCCAGAGCTGGCACTTCATCTTTGTAGAGATTTTATGGATTTGGTTGTTTGAGAGGGTATCGCGTCAGCCATCATATCGGGTCTGTGCTATGCACATGACATTTTCTTTCTGATTAGCATTGCAGTGGTGGAGA
This sequence comes from Viscum album, assembly GCA_963277665.1. Taxonomy (NCBI): domain Eukaryota; kingdom Viridiplantae; phylum Streptophyta; class Magnoliopsida; order Santalales; family Viscaceae; genus Viscum; species Viscum album. The sequence continues at coordinate 590,065,123 of OY728142.1, read as the reverse complement.
GCTTCTTCATGTTGAAATGCTGGGGAGGAGCATTTCAATTATGTCGTTCTCGTTTTTATTCTTTTTTCCTTTGAATGTATTTTACAATTTCCATGATGTCTTTGGGTTTCAATCCCCTTCATCCCTTAGAAGGGGGAATTATCATATAATAAAAAATTCAAGGCCTTCAGGCAGTTGGATGGATGGATGTAAGTAGTTATATTCATTATAAAATATTAATTAAATTTTAAATCAATATGGTATTAGTTTTGCTGAAATATTTATTATGTGGTTTTATTTGAAATTTTAATTTTCAAATTATAGAATCATAATTTGAATAATTTTTTTTTGAATTTATCATGTCAATATTATCCTATGATTAATATTTGGGTTATTTCTAAAAATATTTATTTTAATCGAATAGTGAAAAATACATATTTTTTTAACATTGTAATTTTTTTCAATGAAAAATCCCCATTTTTAATTTTATACTAATTTAGTATAATAATTATTTATTTATAAAGAATGTAATTATTTACAAAAGAATCTATATTATACATGATCTTTATAAAAAAACTTTTTGTCTTAAACATGTTGTTTTCTTAAGAAAATCATTTTCAACTCGCTTTATGGGATACATATAAAATTAATTTATACAAAATATATATTTAATTTTTTAAGGTGAAATAAATATTTTTATTTATAAAATTTTATAATAATTGACATATTTTACTTAATTTTTGGTCCTAATGAATACTAAAATAAAAAAAATTCATCACCATTGTAATAGGGTAAATCCGAATTACATTAGTAAAAATAATGTGATAATACCACCATTATTTATGTTAAATATTATTTGATTAATATATTTAGAACCTATACCTCTATTTATTGATTTTTATTTATACATAATTCACTTTTCCATGAATGTGATGTATGTAATATTTTAATTAAATAAAAAACAAAATGTCACCCTCTTACTTTTTAAAATATATTATTTGTTCACATATGGATTATAGAATGATGTAAAAGATTCTAAGGATTATTTTTAGCATAATGAATTTATTTTCAAGATGGTATTTTTTTAATTTTCAGTAAATTTATAGTTAGATGAAATGCTTATGAAACAGTGACACTGTATTTATTCAATTAATTGAAAATAAAATGAATGATTTTAAAAATATAAAAATTAATATAAATTTAGTTTTTTATTGTAATCCATGAATTTAAATTATAAATATAACATTTTATATATGTTTTAATGTAATATATATTTATTATTTTCCCTTCACATTATTTTTAAATCCATATTGAATGAATAGTTCCTAAAATAAAATTAATGTTTTTTAAAAATAAATAATATTTTATGAAGAGATTTAAAATTTATTAAAATAATATATTCATCCGAAATATTGGTATACATTTAAAAATGTGTATTAATGTACAATAATGTACCAATTTTATTTTATTTTAACAATATTTATCCCTAAAGAGTAAAAAGTTCACTATCATAGTAATTGTCAAAATGGGATAAAGCGATCTATAAAACAACTTATGGGTGAAAATATGACATAAACTTTTCTTATTTTTTTACTAGAGTATTTAGAGTCAAAATTTTCTTATAATTTAATGTTACTAATTTTTTCTATTTGAATATTAATATTAATTTATATAATTTTAATACATTAAGAAATTAAAAGAGTTCCCCTCCACTCTCTTATAAAAGGGAACCTATTATCTTATTTTATTAACACTTTAGATGCATCTCTGTTCAGCTCGAAACATTCCAAATACAATACTCATATCCCTACCAACATATTAGAGTTTATTTTTTGATTAGAAAACAATCCTAGGAAATTTAATGTTGTAAAACTTAAGGTGTTGTCCAAAGAAGAGGTATAACTTTTAATCATACATTTTTATTCTATTTATACTTAAACATAATTAATACATTATTTACACAGGGTGGAATAAAAAAACATATATCTTATATATGATGATTTTTTTTATTTTTATTTCATGAAATGTATCCATCTAATCTCCCATCAAATGGGAAATAATACCATCATCCATGTGTATGGAAGACTACATCCACATGAACAAATGTAATTCTTTTTCCATTACCAACTATCATGTATGGATATAATAGTTTATTTAATGTATATATATGATATTAGTGTCATATATTTTTCTGGGGGAGTAATATATTGTGTATTTTTTTAAATATTCATTAACTAAAAAAATTATAACATCATTTGTGAGTATCCGTACAATACCACCTCAACAAATCATTGTGATTCATTATTCATTGACACATAATATTGATGATATACATAAGTATATTTAATTAAATAATATGTTATTTAAAATATTATTAAAATTTTACAAATATAAAATAAAAATTACTACATTTCCATTATTTTCATGAATAAAGAAAATTTTACTCATGAGTACATTTAGCCTTCCATCTCCATGATTATAACATAGTTCAATTTTCATAACCACATTTCATTTTTTGTTTTCAATATTTTAATATTGAATAAATATTATAATTATTAAATGAATATTATTCTATATATAATGAAATAATGACCTCTTTGGCCATATTCAACATATAGAAACCATTTTCATCTGTGCCAAATATTATCAAAACATTTGATGAGAAATTAATAGATTTTGTAATTTTTCATAATATATTATTAAATAAAATAAAAGGAACAATGATCACAAAAAAAAGTTTCTTATGAAAGTAAATAAATAACAGAAGTTTATTATCCAGTTCGATAAATAACATACATGATGAGTCAGACATGACGTAAGAGACTAACTGTAAAAATGATCTTTTAAAGTTCCCTTTACAACAATTTTTCTTAAATGTCAATGTAATTCAAAATGTTTCTGGAAAATAATAATACATGCATAAGTGGATTATAAATTTAATTTTAAAATATTTTTCATTCTTTATAATGTCTATAAAAGGAATCTTTTAACGATTTTATGTATTGGACACTTTAACATAAACCTCATTTTTAATGTGTTATAGATTTATATTTTAATTACTTATCTTGCATTTCTATATTATTAAAAATATTCTATATATTTATGTTTATGGTTGTAAAATAATTTTTAAAGGAAATTTGATGACACTTGTTAATTTCTTTTAAAAGTTTTCAGGATTTATCTTTTTATATATTTTATACAATTTTTTTTGAAAAATGTAAAAAGGGAATGTTCTATTTTAATATATATGACATCAATTTTTTTCCCTTCACCATACAAAATATTTTATTTTTTTATTTCATTAGAAGATACCTTGATTAATGAAAATAAAAACTCTATTTCAATTTTCAGAATAAATACAAAAATATAATTAAATTGTAGTGATATTTTAATATCCAAAAATGTTTTCATATGGTTACAAAGAATATTTTTATGAGTGTAATATTGAAGAGTAAAATATTTTATGTGATATGTTTATGTTATAGTTCTTGATAATTAGTTAGGATGATAGTTGGTTCTATTATAAACCAATATTAGATGGGTCCATCATATCCCTCTAATGCATTGTGTATGATTTATGTTAACAGTAAACCATGAAGGTTATTGAATGTATAAAAATTAAGGTTATTTTAAATGATTATGGTTATTACACTGTTAGCAATGATGATTATTATAATTATAACTATGTAAGATATTCCATATGTAAGAGTAATTTTAAAATTATTCCTCAAGTTACCTACATGACTGTTTTTATACCTTCAATTGTTTTTTTGGAAATATTATGATTTCACAAGGAATGTTAGTAAGATAATGTTTAAATTATAGTATTTTAAAATTTTTAAGGGTTATAAGTAAAGCATTCAAAAAAAATTTATCTTATTTTCATGATTTAAAATAAATCATTTTGAATTTTATTCTTCTTATATATTCTCTTATGCAATTTTTAATGAAAATATTTTGGTATAGAAGTTAATTTATTGAGAGAAAAATTGTTATTTTGAAACAAATGTTTATTTTAAAAAACTATAATTTTTATAAGTATTCATGTGATAATGGTTTCTTTAAATTTTTTCGGAGTACCTTACTGAGATATTGTGGTCATTCCACATTTTATATTTTTTTCACAGTTTTTTAGGAAGGAGTAGGGGAAAGGTTGAGTTCAAGATCAAAATTGTGATGAAATTTTACAAAATAAAAACATGTTATATCATAAAAGTTTTATTTTTTTTGTAAAAATTAATTCTAAAAATATGTTTACGCTTTATGATGTAATTTTTATTTATTTAAGAGTGATTTTCTAATTCTATAAAACTCTAAACCGCAAATATCATAAAAATGTAAGAAAATTAATTCATGACATCAAAATAAAGATTATGAATTATTTAAGGCTAATTACTTAAAGTTTGGATCAGATAAAATTCATAGATAAGTTTATAAGCATTGATAATGTTAGTATATACCCTTAAGAAATTTTAATACATGGTTATCATGTTATATAACTTGAATATTACAATGTTTCCCTATCTTTATTTTTTTTAGAATGGGTTTCAAAAGATTCTATAAGAAATTTGTAGTAGGAAGGTACCAGGAGGACAATATCCTTCGAAATAATATCCCCAGGCTGGTTGGAATTAGAATTTAATAGTTTCTTATTGTGATGACTCAATTTACATAAGATATAAATGTTAGTGGTATCCATGCTAGAGATAAACCCTATATACAAAAGAGGAATATGTTGATAGTGGATCATTTTTCATGGAATATCCCTCTTAAATTTTTTTGATCTTGTAAACTAGTAGTTAATAAGGGGAGGATTGAATGCCTATAAATGATAATCAATGACATTGGTGGTTCAGGTAATCAAAAGGAAAATACTTCAATTTAATATTTTAAAGTTTAATCTGACCAATGATAGATAATGGTTAAAAATAAATAATAAATGGAAGATATTGTTATATTGTAATTGTAATAATTTAATATTTTTTTGATAAATATTTTCATATGTCAATTCAAATTATGTTGGAAAAAACTTCATATAATTGTGGTATAAGGAGGAAGATTCTATGACTGCGTAAAAAGAAAACATCACCTGACATGAAAGGTACATAAAAAAATTTATCGAGGATATTTATTGAGAAATAAAATGGTTTTTATCAGGATTAAAGATAATATATTAAATAGAATTTGAATCATGGGAATTTAAAATTTATGAGTAATCTTTTTGATGTACTAAGTAGGATGGAATAGAGTTTTTCAATGATCAGGTGTTCAAAAAAAAAGTTGAAAAAGAGTTCTTAGAAGAATGAAATGGTATAAAACCCATTAATGAAATATAAAGGTACGAAAATCATGTTTCCAGTTTGAAATAGGTTAGGTAAAAAATCCTATGGAGTTACAATTGAAATAAAGGATGTTATTATGATGTTGTTAGTTTGAGAATATTCTTATGATTGTGATGAAAAAGATCTTGGAAGTGGTAAGGGAAAATTCAATAAGGAGAATGTAAAGTGTTTTATATTAAATGAGATGGGTCATTATTACTATGAGTTTCTAAATAAGTAAAAAAATTATGGGAAGTAACAAGGCTATAAGCATAAGGGTGTGGTAAAATACTTTAAAACTACTTCTTTATATTTTGGTCCATCAAAAGATGTGGAAATAGTGATATTAATTATTTATTCATATTATGATAATGTATTGTTTAATTTGGTGTCTTCATATTCCATTATGTTTGAAATTTTTTTAGGTAAATTAGAAATATCACCTCAATAAATGAGGAGATAACATATAGTAAAAACACATGGTCAAAATATTTGGGAAAAACAAAATTATATAAATATTTGTGTTGTTTTATATGATATGATTTGACCTGAAATCCTTCTTTTCATTTCCCTAGTAGATTTTGATGTTATTATGTGTATGGATTGGTATTTTTAAACATGTTATGTTATATTTTATAGTTAAAGAAGTTGTTTTTTTAGAAAAAAAATTATTTTTACAAGAATAAATTCAATCGTTTGATAACATATCTAGTAAATATGCAATATTTGAAAGATTAAAATGATTTTATATTACACATATTATCGAAAATGATGGAGAAATTAATATTAATTATTTGAAAATATTAATATAATACCTAAATGTGTTTTCAAATGAGTTTCCCAGATTTATACCTAATCAAGAAGTAGAATTTACTATTTAGATAGTGCTTCATGCTAAGACAACTTAAAAACACACTTAAAAAGAATGATCATGCAGAACCTATGAATTGATAAAGTAGTTACAAGAGTTTCTAGATAATAGTTACATTCATCCTAGAACATTACCATATGGTGGCCATGTTTTTTTTGTTATAATGAAAGATGGTTCCATGAGTCTTTTTGTTGATTATAGAGCTTTTAATAACATTTATATTAAAAATATGTATCTATTTCATAAAATAAATGAACTATATGATCATATACAGAGATCGTATAATTTTAAAGAGTTGTCTTAAGCACAAGGTAAAATCATATAAAGGTAATGTAGGATGAAATTACAAAAATAACATTTCAAAACTGATATATGGATTATGATTTTGTGGTTATTCCCATTGGGTTGACAAATTCACTAGCTTTATTTATATATTTTATGAATATTACCTACCTAGAATATTTTTATAAGTTTATATATGTTTTTATTGATGTCATCCTAATTGATTAAAATATTTATGAGGATCATGATAAATATATAAGGATATTTCTACAAACCCTAAAAGAGAATACGTTATACAAAAAATTTATAAAATTTGTTTTTTGGTTATAAAAAATATCATTCATTGGTCACATCATAAATAATGATTTCATAATAGTTGATACCACAAAAACTAAATTTGTTAATAAATGTCAAGGACCTACAAATGTTACTAAGATATGTAGTTTCCTTGGAATAACTGGTTATTATCGATGGTTTTTTTAATACTTTTTCAAGTTATATATCCCAATTTATATGTGGTCATGAAATGGAGTTCTATAAATTTATAAAAAGTATTATGATAAATGTTCCTGGGAATTAAAAATAAAATTCATTATTGCTCCAGTTTTAGTCCTACTATAAAAAATGGAAACTTTATGTATTTATAGTAATGCTTCATTAAATTGTACGAGTTGTTTTTATGCAAAATGATTGGATAATTTCTTATGATTCCCTTCAATTAAAATGAAGTAAGAAAAATAATCATACACATGAGTTTAAACAAGAAGTTGTAGTGCTTGACTAAAATATTTAGAGACCTCATTTATATGGAGAAAATTGAGAAATATATATAAAAACTTAATGTTTGAAGTATATATTCACTCAAAAGGGTGGAAAATTTGATTGTGGAGATGGCTAGAATTGAACAAGATTATAAATTCATGATTCATTATCATATTGGAAAGGAGAAAAATGTAGATGATGTTTTGAGTTGGAAAAATAATGCTATATTAACCATGTAATGTTTGGAATATGACTTTATGAAAAATGAAATGATAAATTTTGGCCGATGATTTATGAATGTAGGTTCTTACTCTATTTTCATTTGGTTTAATTAGAATCATGTCTATTAGAAATAATTAATAATGATTAAAAGGAGGATCATATATTATTGGAAAATGTAGAATCTCTTAAGATAGGTATATTTCTAGAATTTAATGTTTATAAACTCGGTGCTTTTAAATTTTAGAAAAGATTATATGTGCCCTATGATTCCCCATTAAGGGGAGAAATGTTATGTGAAGCTTATAGTTCCCCATTTTCTAATTATCTTGAAAGAACTATGATATATATATAGACATTCAGGAGTAATAATTGTTGGATGGAATTAAATTATATATTATAGATTATACAATGAAATGTTTGACTTTTCAATAGGTTAATGATGAATGAAAATTACTAAAGGGGATTATTCTGCCTTTTCCTATGCTATAGTGGAAATGGGAAAATATATTCCTGGATTTCATTTTATATTTTCAAAGGACATAAAAACCTAATAATTAAATTTTTCTATTGTTTATCAACTAACAAAATCTGTATATTTCCTTCCCATTCGAGATGCTATGTATTTAGATCACCTTTATCAACTGTATCTTGAATAGATAGTGAGGCCACATAGAGTTCCACTCTCCATTTTATCTAACTTTGATAATCAGATCACATCATGTTTTTTTAATGGACATCATATTTCATAGGGAAATAAATTAAATTTCAATATAGACTTTCATAATTTGTATAATGGATAATATAATAAAAATATTCAATCCTCAGAATACATGAGTTATGATTTTTCAATATCTTATCAGATAATTTTGGAACAACATCCTCAATAATTAGTTTTCTTATAATAACATTTTTCATTCTAGTATATAGATAAAACCTTTTGAGGCATTATATTAAAAGAGGTGCCAAAATACAGTTAATTGGGATGAAGTAGGATAACAAAATTTTATTGGCCCTGAGTTGGAACTTGAAATTACTGATAAAGTGAAGATGATTCAAAAATGTTTTAGGAAATATTAGAGTTATAAAAAATGATATGAGTATAATTAGAGAAAAGTATTTTCTTTTAAGATAGGTTTTCATGCTTTTCATTATGTCTCTCCACGTAGTGTATTTTTGTAAAAATGGGAAGTTAGGTACTTGGATCATTAGACCATATAAACTCATAGATGTATTTTGGTTAGTTTCTGAACAAGTGTCTTTTCCTTTGATAGTATCCTAGGTACACAAAATTTTTTAGGTCTTGATTTTAGGAAAATATGTGTCAGAATAATCAAATGTTTAGTCCCCTCAAGTAGTTTAGTTATAAAATAAACATTCATATAAGTAATAGACAGTAAAAATTATTTAGCAGAGAAAAAATTATTATGGAATAAGGTGATTCACCATGTAATATTTTATGGAAAAATCATATTGTTGAAGAAGATAAAGGATAATCTAAAAATTCCAAGAGGAACGGGTATCCTCTCTTGTTTAATAAGTGAATAAAAATATGATGAAACAATTTGAAAAGAGGGAAAATAAGTTTTTCAACCTAGATTATGATAAAATAATTCAATTTTATATTTATTAACATTCATTATAAGATAATTATATTAACTATAAATAAATTATGTAATTTTTATATAAAAAATGATGTAGTTTTATTAAAACTATTTTTTAGTGAGTTATTATTTAAAAGAATAATTTTATAATTATGTAATTTTAATTCAAAAGATGAATTTTAATTTTTTAATTTATAATTTCAATATTATGTTATGATTATTTATTTTTAATTTTCAATTAATATTGAATGATGATTAAATTGGGAAAATAGAATTTTTCTTTGAAAAATTGTCATTTAATTTCATTGAAAATCATCAAAATATTATGAATTTTATTGAAAATTTATATAATATTAAATTATTAATAAATAATATAAGTATTGACAAAATAATTTACATTATATATGATATTTTTATATAAAAACACGTAGACATTAACATGGTTTTTTTCTAAAAAACCATTTTTCATCGTGCTTTACGAGATACTTATAAATGTAATTTCAGAAACATAGATAGATTTACTTTTCTTAAATAGATCCAATATTTTTAATTATAATAATTTATATTATTTAATAATGTCAAATTAATTTTTCTTCACAATAAATATTTAGAATAGTAATAATTCATTACGATGTTAAAATAACAAATCCAGACAACTCAGGTTAAAATAAGTGAAAAGGCCACCGTTTCTCATATTAAATATTTTTTCATAATGGGATTTAAAACATTATCACATTAAAATTGATATTTATTTTTATATGGGATACTTTTCTTTGAAAGTGACTGATATAATATTTTGCCTAAAGAAAAAAAAAATTATTATTGTCCGACTTTTTAAAATATCATATGTTTTCACATAGGGAAAAATAATATTGTTGGTTAATATTAATGGTTACATAGAGAATTATAGAATTATTTTCATTATAGGAAATATATTTTACATTTTATGTAATTATATAATTATCTTAAATTCTTATGAAATGCTGAAAAATTATTTATTCAATTAAATGAAAAATAAAATAAATGAATTTAAAAATATTAAAAGTAAAATAAATTTAAAGAATAAATGTTTTAGATGAATTTTTAATACAAATATAACATTTTATATAGTTTTTAATGGATTTTATTTTAATTTTAATGATTTAATGTTGTTTTCAATGTCAAATTAATTAAATAGTTCTAAAAATTACATTAATGTTATTTTATAATAAATAATATTTTTTTATATTATTTAAAGTTACTAAGAATCCTATATTGACAACATATACTAGTATATATTTACAAATATCAACTATGGTCAAATAATGGACCAATTATTTTTATTATATAACTATAGTGACCTTAAAATAGAAAAAAAATCATTATAGTTCAAATTGTCAAAAATGGATAACACAAGTTAAAAAAATAGAAAAGGTAAAAAAATATTACATAAACATATCCAATTTTTAGTATATTATATTATTTATAATTATATTGATCTTATATTAATTTTTAATCAACTTTAATACATTTTAATAGGAAAATTAATTATATTAATATAATACTTTACGAAATATCCAAAACCACCCCTCCCCTATCATATAAAAGAATATCTACACTCTCTTTTTCTTCACACACAATGTGCATTTTTGGGACCACACCAACCCATATAAATTTCATACATCTATTCCGATGTCTTAGAGTACTTATTATTTTAGAAAACCATCCTTGGAACGACTTTGGTGTAAACCTTAATAGTTTTCCCAAGACGAGGTATAGTCTTTTATCAAAATATTTCATTTTATTTCGACTTAAAACACTTTCAAACCTTATTCAAACATGTTGAAATAATAAAACTATTATATCAAAAATTCTAAGAAGTTTTTATGTGTATGTAATTAATTATGTCTATCTCCTCTCATATAATATGAGAAATAAAATCATTGTTAATGTTTATGACGAACTTCAATTTCAATAACCAATGGAGTAAATTATCCATCAAAACCTATGAAATATGGTTATAATGATTGAATTAATGTTAATATATGATATTCATTAAATATTTATGTTTTTGGACAAGTAAAATATCATCTCGTTTCATAATTTTTCATTCAGTAAAAAATGAAAACATCATTCACTCGTACACGTGGACTACCACTACTATGAATTGATTTAATTATTTTTTCATCACCAAATCACCTGGATGATATATATTGTTGGTCAGAGTGAGTATCTCAAGATTCAGTGAATTGAAAAACATACAAAAAAATCTGATAAAAAAATTATTTAAATAGATTCCCCCTATTAATTTTTAAATTTTCTATGTTAACCAAAATAAAAGACCATTATATGTTATATTATTTTAAAAGATTTATCAAAAGATTGATCAGGTCTCAGTAAAAATGATTTTGAAAATCACATATCATTTTAAATCGATTTATATAATAAAAATATTATAAAAAAATAATGAATTGAAGGTATAAAAGATTATGTTTTTATATATTTTAAAATAGATTCAATTTAAAGAAAACTAATAGAAGAAACACATCGAGGAATTTGAATATAATTGGTTCAGTATCAAAATGTGACTTAGTCCTATATACTTAGAATCCACCTTCTTCCAAGAAGTTTATATAAAATAACCTTGTGATCCACAATATATATTGGGTATTACAATAGTATAACAACTACCCAGGTCACACAAAATCTCTTCAATAATTTTTTTGGGAGAACAAAAAATACTTCAGAACTAGAACTCTACCACATTACAAGGGAATGCAAGAGTATAAATAGTTTTATTTATATATTTGAGTGTCGTACAGTTTAAATTATGATACATTGTGTGTGTTTATAAATATAAATTATCACAAAGTACTTCTAATATGAATGAAAATAAGAAGACTGAGTAATAAAATATGTAATGGGATATTGTTTCTTGGTTTATTATTTTCTACAAATTATAATTCCTTGAATGTGATTTTAACTGAATATTGACTCATATTTCATGTGTTATATAAAAACAAAGTGTCATAAAATCTTTTTTCTTGACTATAGGAAGTAAATAAATGTATGTTGTTCTTATTCTTCCTTAGTTGAGTGTTGGTATGTTTTCTTTTTGAATATTTTATCCAAAATAGCACTCATTAAGATATTAAATAACCAATGCCACTCATGTATGGATATATCCTTATGTTTGTTCTTTTGTGGATCAAAACACTTCACTCTATTTCGCACTAGGGAGTCTGATTCACTTTTAACATCAATAGATGAAAATGAAATATGCGGATCCTCTTCTCCTTGTTATGAATTTCTAACTTGATGTTTAATGCAACTATGTAATTGTAAAGTCAAAATCAATAAAATAAATTTCATCATTCAATTTGATAAGCTAGTAGTTATAAATACTTAATTCAAAAATAAAATTAATTTAAATAGTGGTGGTGAGTCTTTTGAATAATAAAATTTGTGGTGTCTATGTTTGGTGGAGAGTCAAAATCTTGTGGTGAGACACTCAAGTGGTGTGTCAGGCTAGAGGTGAGTCAGACTGGATTTCTGTCTTCTCATTGGTAGTTGTTTTCAATACTTTAACAAATATCCATTCTATCGGGGACCCTTCAAATAGTAGTTCATCATTATAGTTTTCTAAAATATTGGTTCAATGGTATGTCGTAGCATGGGGTAAGTAAATTCTATACATAGATGATTTTTTATACGGTGATGAGTAATTAGGATGGTGAGCCTATTTTACACTGTTACATATTTTTACAATGATGGTGAGTCATTGATAGCGTTGACTATTTTCCATAAATTTTCAAATTCTCAAATTGGTGACATTCAAAATGATCATTGAATCTTGACTGTGAGTGTTTCCAATACTTAACCATTTTCATAGTGACGGTGAGATATTTTATTATGGTGAATCAAAATCAATATTGAGTCACTGTCTCATAGTGACTCATACATAGGAAAATTATTCCACTCTATCTCACATGATAAAATTCTAATAGAAAACGTGAAACTAATTATTTATCACAATAAACATAATTATGTTATCCTTAAAACAAGGTGGTCAATAATACCCCCTCTTTTGATGATAAAAAACATGAAATTATATACAAATGATATCAAAGGTAAATTATGATACATATGGTATGAATGGAAGTGGAAGTACCCATGGTATTAAATGTAATTAAATAGGAAACAATATCAAAGTAAAAAGATGGTATAAATATTTGGTATTTTCAACTGAAAAATTAAACACATATGACAACAAATAAATATCACTATATAGTAAGAAAAAATTTCTCTAATTAAAATATATCATCTTACCCTTTTGGTATTATGAGAAATTTATATGTAAATAGAAAATAAAATAATAGAATAGAATATGAATAAAAAGATATATTCATTAACGATAATCTAAAATTTAAGAACAATTATGACATACAAAAAGTGTTTAAAAAAACATCCCTATCAATGATAGAGTCTTTTAACAACACTTATTTTCTATGGATGAAGGGAACTATGGATCTTTTCCCTTGTCCTTGGCTGAGGGCGAATGCTCAACATCAGATTCTGAAGGAGGACGAGGTAGGGTAGTTAGAACCCAGTCTGAGAACAAGGCTGTCTGATAATGACGGGTATTAAATGTTGACTATCCTTCCTATGAGACAAATAAAAATACTAGAACATATATGTAAGATTAGAATTCAAATCTCTATTCTTACTTGGTCTGATAAATTTGGGATCTTTAGTAGGAGGATTCAGATTATCTAAAATAGATTTTTCATCCCAAGCTACAAAAACTATTCACTAAACATGCATGAATGGTTTCATAAGGTTTATGAAATACCTTATTATTTGACCACCTCAATTCATTTCACTAAAAAATTATGTCTTATCATCCATAAAATGCTACAGCACTAGAGTCATCACTTTTTAGATTGTTTACATGCTCTTTAAAGCTTGTGATACATGAGAAATTCACGTAATTTCAGCCAAAAATTTTAAATATGAATTATTATCTTGTTTGAGGAAAAACATTGATATATAGTACTTTATGGATTTTATTATAGTCTCTTAGTCAGATATTGAATCTTTCATGTATGCTCGAATCAACATATGGTCTTGATCAACATGGTAATCAAATTTCCTCAAACATTTTGGAGGCATGGAAGGTGCACTACATGAATCAGTATTTTAAAGACCAATGAGTTTCTCTCTTACCAATGATCTGATCAACTCAAAAACATTAAGCAGAATTCTTGAAGAAGAAGTCATTGAATAAATGTTTCTTCATACTCTCTAATAAATTAGGCATGTAGTCCATAAAAGAAGAACTAATTTCTTTAATTATAGTTTTCATACCCTCCATATCAAGTTCGAACCTTATATTTTTGATTTGAAGTTTTTATATATGGGGAATCATTTTTTTACTAAATATGATGTATTAAAAATTGGATAAACTATATTATATCCTTCTCACATAACATTGTAGTCAAATTAGGTTGGTTATTTATCGATAAACCGATGTTATATATAACATTATCTCTGGTAAAATTGAAATCATCTCGAGTGACAGTATCCACTAGTATTGAAGGTTTAAGAGTAGATGTAGTAAAAATACTAGAAGATTATGTATGGGCCATAACAAATAGAGATACAGATCCACCATACTTTGGTGGACTGATATCTCTATCTGAGTCAAATTAGTCAATACCTAATCTAACATGCCCTAGAAACATTTCAAATTACTCTAAAAATGTGTCCATCCATTTGAAAAAAGTCATAACAAATGTATTTATTGGAGAATGATATGAAACTAAAGGTACTTCCATAGAACGTATAATAGTGGTAGTAATGAAAGATATCTACACTTTGAACCTCTTCGCAACTTCAGTTCTATCATCAGTAGTAGGGGAATCATCCATATGGTCCTCAACTGAAGTCTCAATGGTAGGAGGCACATCACCCAACATCACATCAATAGTTTTCTCATCAGGAGATGACTCAAAATCCATGTTATTAGAGAATTAATCCACAATTGAAGAAACTAATTTCATATACTAAACATTTTTCAAACATGGGGAATGCTCCCCCTCAACTGATTATTCTTTCTCTCTAACTGATCTATCCAAACTTCTTAACCAAACATGGTATATCATCAGATACAATGGAAGAGGCTACAAGATACTAAGGTATATCATCATTTTATGCATGAAAATGGCCCCTTGGATAATCATAAGCATAATTATGGTCATCCACTCCTCCATATCCATAATCATATTCATTATTATCTTCATCAACATTGGCATTGTCAGATTCTCCACAATCTCCTCCTCCGCATTCTTCATCATCTTTGTCATCTCCATTTTCATTCTCAATAGTATACATGGAAGATGTTTCAAATTCCTCTTATTCAGACACTTTAGTTTCAACATCACATTCTTCCATTAAAAGTTTTTCTCTTTTAGGACGTTTTCTGTGTGGACTAGGTTCTCCATAAGATAGAAAAAAGATATCCTCTAAAACAGATCAGGGTCATTACACTCTTATACTGAATATGATTCCTCTTACTCTCTACCAACATGAAATTATTATTTTTCATCACCATAAAAATAGTTTACAAATTCATATAGATCCATGTCAGGATCAGAAATGGTTTTTATTCTTGATGGATGGAAAACTGGATTAAATTCAACAAACAACTATTCATCATCAACAACCCATTTACTTTTCCATTGGTTCCAACATATTTTTATCCATTTTAAAATAATTTTTGTAATATAAACACCACCAAAATGCACTATAGATTATTTTTTTAAGAACATGAAATTATCTTCTAACATAGACAAAATAAATTTAGGATATATAAAAAAATAAATCTCGGAGTAAGCTTACTCATTTATTACATATGAATCACTAGATATCTATATATATTGATATTAACTGTATATTTCATCAGAAAAATAACATAGAAATATTAATATCTAATTCTATCAATGTATATTTTTCGTGGATATAACATGTAATGTATAAACTTAAATCGTAGTCTACACTCACCATCTAACTTGGAATCTATAGCTCTTATGACGAATCTTTTTTCCTGTCAACTCAGCTATAGAATGTTCATAGATAATGTTATCACCATCAGTGGTAATCCATCCTTGAAATTCATTTTCTAATTCTTCATTAGAAACTCCAAGACCTGTAGAAAATTATCTTGATGAAAACAAAACTTTTTTTCATTTATTCTAGTTTGTAACTAGTCCTCATTTTCTCCAAATCTATACTTGAAAAACCTGTAGAATTCATACAACATATTGGGATAAAATGGTTTGTGTTTACTAGAAAACCATTTTACCCACCCTTGATCTTTTAAAACACGAATCACTATGGACATACAAGAAAATAACAATTAGGCTTTAAATTATTTCTCAAGAACAATAACCCACATCGAAAGCTCATGATTAAATGGATCTAATAGAGAAACTGAATGACTCAACTTTTCCCTTTGATTCTTTGATTAATGCAACTTGTCAATTAAATACTCAAAAGAACTCTTGGGTCATACCATATAATTCACATTGAAATATTATTCTAAGGGGAACATATGGTTGAAGGTTGATAGGTAAAGGTTGAAATATGATTGGTGTGAGGGAGAGTGTGCATTGAAATAAGACAATCGTCGATTTATATTGTTTATAGATTTTAAAATTTTTACAATCGAAAAATTGGATAAACATATATTTGACTAAAAAATTAAATAAATAATTCATAAGATAAATAATTTTGGTGACTAAATAAAAAAAAGGAAAATGAAAAAGTAAAAAGACTTCAATGGCGAGATATTCAGCAGTGAGACATTTCACAATAGTGAGATATAAATTGTTGATACATAGAACGATAATAAATCCATCAGTGAGACATAAAATGGTGAGACATGCATCAATGAGACATCCTACCGTGTGAAATCCAATAGTTATGCATCCAAGAGTGAGTTGATAAAAATAAATTCTATAAAAATTAAGCATACATAAATCATGTTTGATGTAACTAATTCTCTTATAATTCAATGTTTTATTAAAAACAATAGAATGTTGATGTTATGTACCAATGTATTCAGGAGTGATATTGACCCTTTTGAAAATTATCTCTCATAAAGTGATGTCTTACATCAAAATTCCTTTTTATAGAGTATGATATGGGGTACATTGAAATTTTAATATAACTTTTATTCTGAAAATTTATAGGTACATGTAATAATTGATATCCATTGTCTAGTAATGTGTGTTTCATCTAAAATATATTTTCACAATATCTACCTAAAGATATGTATTCAACTTCAACAATATATAGTGAAAAAAAATTATTTATTACTATACCAAGAGACTAGAGACTTGCCTAAAAGGTGACAAATTCCAGATATTTTTTTATATCGAACATACATCCACCAAAATCATCATATGAATAACTATTTATGTCAAAGTTATTTCTTCATTGATAAAATAATCATAAATTGGTATAATATTTGAGGTATTTTATTTTTTTTATACCCACAATATGTGAAACGTTTTTATTTTCTTGAAAACAACCACACATACACACAGTAAATAAAATATCAGGTTGACTACATGTCAAGTAGAGAAGCCTTCCAATCAAACCTCTGTCACTTGTTTGATCTATTGGTTTCCCAACTTCATCAAGATCCAATTTATAGGTGGTACTCATAGGATTATCATTACTCTTAGTGCTATCTAGACAAAAAAAAATTAAAATATCCTTCACATATTTGCATTGATTAAAAATAATCTCTTCTTTATTTAGAAAAATTTCAAAACCATGAAAGAACTTTAATTCAGATATCAAACACATTTGAAATTCATTACAAAAAGTTTAAAGAAAAGTAAAAAATGAAAATTTTAATGATCCAAGAATTCTATCATCAACATAAATTAAAATTTTATAATATCTTTTGAAATTTGTTTTTTAAAAGGCTAGGATCAACTATACATTTTTGGAAAATATTTTGAAATATATAAATTTTTGATCTTATCATTCTAAGCTGTTGGATAATATTTCAAACTGTATAAAGCCTTTGTTAATTAAAAAAATGATTTGGGAATTGGGTATTTTGAAAACTAGGTTTTGTTCTATAAACATATCCTCAATTATATACCCATTTAAGAATGAACTCTTTACATCTATCAGATATAATATGAAATCTAGTTGAAATGTATAGGAATGCATTTTTATAATCGATTCATGCCTGGATACTGGTGTAATTCTCTCATTGTAGTCTATTACTTTTTATTGACTATAAACTTGTGCAACAAGTCTATCCATGCTTCTTACTATTGTTTTCAATTTATCTCCTTGTATCTAAACACCCATTTAGTTCCTATAATCAATTTTTCATTGGTTCTTTCCACACGTTCCCATAAATTGTTTCATTAAAATTCATTTAGTTATACTTTCATTACCATTATCCAAAAATCTTCATTGATTACATCACTTATTTTATTTTGCTCAAGCTGTGATAAGAATACATGTTGTTTGAAAATATTTATAAGTGATGCTCTAGTCTGTATACCTATTTATAGATAAAAAAAGAAACATAAGGGATGGTAGTTATGGGTCCTAATGTCTCTAGAAAAATAATTTTTGGTCAATTAATGTTCTTATACAGGTTTGGGTTTGGGTTGTAGATGTTTTTTAAAATCCTTAGAACTAGATGATTTTTTGGACTCTTTTATAGCAAAATCATTAGGATTGAAATTTATGTTCAATGAAAATAAATCATCCTCATGGGTTTCTATTGGGGTCGTGGGATCTAGTGTATCTTTCTTATAAAATTTTACATGAATAATATCTTCTACACTCTTGGTCCCTCTATTTAAAACTCTATAGGCTTTACCTGAGGTTGAATAACCTAGGTTTATTCCATTAACACATTTTAATGAAAATTGGTCTTTATTATACTTAGTGTTAGGAATAAATAATTTTCAACAAAAAAGTGTATGTAAATAATCTTAGGTTTCATATTGATCCAAATCTCATTAGGGGTATTCTTTATGATGTGTCTATTTAAAACTCTATTGTTTATGTTGAAGGATTTATTCATAGTTTCAGTCCAAAAGTATATATTTATATAATATTCATCAAGCATGGACCAAGCTATCTATTATTGTATTCTATTTATCCTCTATGCTACGCTATTCTATCGAGGGGTCATAGGGGTAGAGATGTTATGACTATATCCATTTTGTGAGAAAAAAGATTCAAGTTATTGGTTTTTAAACTCATAGCCATGATCACTTATTAGAGTCATAATTATAAGTACACATAAGTTTTATATAGATCAATAATACATGGTAATGTAAGAACAAGCTTCAACCATGTTGGATAAGAATAATACCCAATTATTCCCAGAATAAATCATCTAATAGTACATAAACATAATGAATCCTATTTAGAATTTAAAATCTAGATGGTCCAAATAAATCCATATGACCCAAATGAAGAGGTTTTGAAATTGAAACGTATTTCTTTAATTAATGATATATCTTATGTTGTTTCCTTATTGACTATGGTCATAGACCATGTCATTTTGGAGATCATGTTTTGGTATATCCCTAAAAAACATTCCTATGATGATTTTTATGCGAGTTATTATTAATTTGGACTGGTCTTATTTTCCAAATCCAATATTCATTATGAATGTAACTTAAGCATAAAAAATTTAGAGAGATTTTACTAATTAATATAAAAAACATAAACATTTTCTTTTCCTAAAGTAGTAAAAATTAATGAATCATTAGAATCAAAAACATTACATGAATTACTTTAAAATATAACAAGAAAACCATCATCACATAAATGTGATATTCTATATAAGTTATACTTAAAAACATAAAAATCAATATATTGGAAATTAAAATAGAATTTATGATACCAATCTGGAAAAGGATGATGATTTAACCTTTAACATTATCACCAAATGTGACATAACCACTATCAAACATTATTTGGTTCTTGTAATTTGTGTCATCTCCTATCATATTCTTTGAACATCCATTTTTTTAGTACTATTGAATCTTAGATGAATTTTGAAATTATTTTTCCTAAAAAAATATTTATACAAAAATTATTTTGGTACATATAGCCTCTTAGGTCTAAATGTGTTAGTAATCTGGGATTTAGAAACATAATTTGTTTAACATGACCATTATAAATTGACTGTATGCTTTTTTAAGTAAAAAAATCGTTTGGTCCTCTTGAAAAAACTGGAAGTAGAGATATAAAATTAATATATAGGAAAAATTGTAATTTTAGCTATTTTTCTTTGTCCATGTTGGTATGCTAGAAATATAACATATTTTGGATAAAGGTTTTACCTATAATATGTGTAAGTGTTTCTGTACCATTGATAAAAATTTCTAAATATTTATTCATTTTTTCATGGAGAAATTAATGTTTTTTGTTTTCATTTAATTATATAGAATTGTTCTCTTTCTCAATAGCAAGGCCAGATTTATTATTTTCAGTTAAAGAATAACATGTCTTAATACCTTTATAATTATTTTTAAGTTAACTAATAATGTATTATAGAATTAAAATTTTTTTAATCATGTTATCTTGAGACATGTCATCATAATTATGTTCATTCCAGAATTGTGATCATTTATAATAGGTAAGACAATAGATACTCTAGGTACCTCAGAGAATTTATTCATGAAGCACATGTTGGATCTATCATCAATTTCTTCATGAGTAGAGTGAAAATCATGGGAGTTGACCTAAGAGTAACTCTATTTTGTTTTCATATCTTTCTTGTACATTCATTCCTTGTCATATTATTTCTTTTTTTATTTTAGTTTTTTACAGTCTTCTCTAACATGTCCTTTTGTTTTTCATTCATAACATGTAATTTTTTTATCATCCTTCTTCCAATACCCATTATCATTTCTTTTGTTTTCATACATTATTTTATAACTAGGCTATCCAAATAACTTATTATACCTATAAAACCTCTCAAATATTCTTTCTATGTTGGACATATCATAATCACTATCTAGTGGTGATTCACGGTCATAAGAAATTTCAACTTTCAACTTTTATTTTTCTTTTTTAATTAGATGTAGTATAATCGAAAAATACCGAAATTCTTTCTAGATCATCACCTTATTCTCATTTGAATTTTCATATCTTCTTTATAGATCATCAATTTCAAAAAAATCATTAACTAGATGTTTTCCGACGTCACATGATTATCTGATTGACAATGAAGCCCCACTCCATATTTTTGAAAGTCATCTGAGCAGCCGTATTATTTTATGTTTATTAGATAATGGATGAGAGCTCCTGGTGTTCTGAATTTCATTGAACCTGAGTAAAATGTCATATATTAATTCATCATGATTAATTTTATATGTATCATACATAATAATATATGTTTTCAATATCATCTCCTTATCATTGGTTGTTTCATTACGTGAAACAAGTAATGTATCCCAAATAGAAAATGCTATTTTGCAAAAAAAAATTCTCATAAATTCATCATATCCTAAAACACAATAATGGGAATTCATAGATTTTTAATAATTAATACAATAATTCTCAGTAGCCTAACCCCATGTGACTCTATTAGTAGCGGTTAATGCACATCTATCACTTATGGAATTCCAAATATCAAAACCTGCACATTCTATATGCCTTTTAAATTTTATTGTCGATTGATAAAATTTATTTCCATTAAAAAATGAGATCTGTTGGTAGATAAACCATCTTTTATATTATCCATTTAAATAATTACATTTAGAACTAATATATATTTACGATCATTGAAGCACATCTAAAATTCAATCATTGAATGTTTTTAAAAACATTCAAACAAAAAGTAAATATTTTGATACAAAATATATTTCAGAGTCAGTATCTTAAGAGTGGGGTGACTGGAGTACCAAATAAAATTTCAATTAAAAAAGGATTTAAATTAAACCACCTAATTAATTTTAAATATAGCATCATTAACAAGGAAATTAGATAGTCATTACTTTTAATATTTTAAAATATTTCTCAAATGATGTATTAGGTATAAGTTAAAATAAATATTAATATCACATTAAAATATTAAAATCAATTTACATTATCAAAATCTTATAAAAACAAAAATTAAGGATAACTATCAAAGTTTTGTGTATTTTATAGTTTATGATAGATAAAGTTTAAAGAAAAGTTATAAGAAACCCAAATTATAATTTGAAAAAAAAATGCTTCAGTCTCAAGATCAGACTTATTCCACTTTACATGGGAATTAAATAATGAAAATTAGTTTATATAAATGAATATTTTTATTAAAACCTATATTGGGTATTACAACAGTATAAAAAATCCCAAGTTCACAAAGATCCTATTCCACAGTATTTGCAGGAGAAAAAAAATAACAGGTCTCAACCAAAACTCTACCACATCACATGGGAGAGAAAGAGTAAAAATAACATTGAGAAGATGTTTATGTATCTTCTAGTTTAAAGAAGGAGGATATGTGTGTGTTTATAAATACAATTTTACATGAACTACTCATAATTAAAATGAAAATAAGTAGATTTAGAAATTTAAATTTGTAAAGGGATAATGTTTCATAGTCTGTTATGCTCTACAGCTCATGACTCCTTGAATGTGATTTGAACTGAATATAGAGTCTTCTTTCTGAAGTTGCAGAAAAAAAGAGTGTCCTAAACACATTGTTACTTATTTCTAGAAGTAACTGGATATATGTCGTTCTTTAGATTCCGTAGTCTATTGTAGGTATGTATGCTTCAATTATTGTATATTTTAGTAAAAATACAACTCCTCAGGATCATCAGGGAGCTCTTGGACTCATGTACGTGAATATATCATTGTATGTTCACATATGAATTTGAAAACATCACACTATTTTTCATGAGGGATTATTCATCACTTTAAACAATATAAGTATAAAAAATAATCAACCATATCATCTATTCCTAATACTATATTTTAGGCATGATCCCTAACGCCACTCTAAAATAGTTAATAAAAATACTATTAAAATAATTTTCAGAATTAATTGGATAAACTAGCTATTAGAAATATTAAATTCATAATGAAAAATACAAGAAACAGTGTTGGTGAGTCTTTTGAATAATGAGAATTGAAATGTCTTAGTCCTGTAGTGACTCAATGTTTGGTGGTGAGACACTCTTGTAGTGTGTCTTGATGGTAGTGGGTCAGATCGGCGATGTGTCTTCTCAGCTGTTGGTGTTTTTCATCAATTTTCAAAATATCTACTCTGGTGGTAACTTCTCTGAAGGTAGTTCATCTCTATAGTTTTACCAAATCATATTTCAGTAGTATTTCATAGTTGGTGATAGGTAAATTCCACGGTCCTATTTTTTTATCCGACGGTGTGTAATTACGGATGCTGATTCTTCTTGACACTTTTCCCTATTTCCAAAATGATGGCGAGTCATTGATAGAGGTGAATATTTTCTATACTTGGTCAAATTTACATCGTGGTGAAACCCATAACGGTGACTGAAACATGGATATTAATTTTTAAAATAGTTCCCCATTATTTCATAGAAATAATGAAATATTTTCGATGGATGACTCAAATTAAATGGAGAGTCATTGAATGACATTGACTCATACTTAGGACAACTTCTCCATTCTATATCATATGATAAAATACTAACATAAAACATGAAATTCATTAGTAGTCATAATAAATATGATTGTGTGATCATTAAAATAATTAGGCCAACATATATTAGTATATTTATCGAAATAATATTTTATTTATGATATTAATATGATTATTTAAATATAAAATAATAATGACCTTTCCATAATTCTTGTTGATTAATGGAAAATTTAATCATGCATACGTATGAGCAACCATCTCCATGATTATAACATAGTTCAATTTTCATAACAATATTTAATGATTGGATTTTAAATCATTTTTAATGTGTAATAATTTTAATTATTCAATGATTATTATTCTATATATGATGAAATAATTTCCTCTTAGACCATAATTGTCCTACTACAATCAATATTTACATATTAGCCGAATATCATCAAAATGTCCAATGTGAACTTAATTGATTATGAAATTCTATGTAAAATTGTATTAAATAAAATAAAATTAAGAATTAATCAGGAAAAATATCATAAGAGATTAAATTATTAATATACTTTTTTATTAACTATGATAAGTTATATACATGATGTGTTAAACTCATTTTCATGGACATTCTTTTAAAAATCATATTTTAAAGTTTCTATTCCCACTCCATTTGTTCATACTTTATATTCCTCTAAATATTTCATGAAATTTTTTATTTATGATTCAATGGGTGCTAAATTTCATTTTAACCATATATCACTTTCTTTAAAATGTTTTTATAATGGAATATTTTTATTGTTTTACATAAGGGACACTTTAAATTAGACATAGTTTTATTTTGTTTTAAATATTTATTTTCTAAATAATTCTCATTCATGTGAACATTCTTAAAATTATTTTATAGATGTATCCATATAGACATGAAATATTTTATTATGGTTATTTTCTATCACTTTTTACATTATTAAAGTCATTAAAATAGAATATTTTTATGTATTTTATATGTAATGTTTTTATAAAAAAGGAAAATTGAAATGTTCTACATAATCTTACATGATGTCAATGTTTTTACCAACATTGTAACCATAACTTATTGATTGTATTCTTTTACAAGAGTTCATGTTTTCCCCAAATAAAAAACCTATTTCCCTTTTTATGACTATTTTATGCATGGGTTTTATATAGAATGGTTATGTCAATATCTAGAAATGTTTTCTTTTTCATTAAAAGAATAATTTTATTGGTGTAATGTTGGAAACAACAAAATATTGTCTTTTATGATTATGTTATGGTTCTTGGGAATTTTTTATAATGACAGGTTGTTTTATTGTTAAACATGGATGGGTGGTTCCATTATAAACCAAGGATGGGTGATTTTGTGATACCACATCAAATCATTGGGTATGATTTATATTGGAATTCTATATGGAAGATTATTCTATTTGAAATCATGAAGGTATTTGTAATTATGAGGGCAATTCCATTAGTAACCATGAAGGTAATTCTATTTATAACAATAAAGGATATTCTATATATAGGGGTGATATAAAAATGATTCATAAAATTACCTAAATCATTTATTTATTATCCCTATGGTATTTATAGTAACATTTTGATTTATTAATGTAAGATAATGAGATTATATATAAATTATAATAATATATACATCTTATGGTTGAAAAAATATAGCTTTGTGAATAAGTTTTCCTATGTGTTTAATGACTTCAAATAAAACATTAAGAGTTTTATCCATATTTTATGACATTTTTTGAATTGTTTTTGAATAGATATTGTAAGAGATGTTTATATCATGGGAATGAAATTCCCTATTTTGAACTCAAAGTTTATTATAAATTTTTTTTAAATCATGGACACTGATTTAATTCTTTTTTAATGTCCCTTACTGAGATTTTTTTTCAATTCCATTTTTGAAATATTTTCCACATGGTTTTGTGGATGAGCTGGTACAAAGATGATATAAAGACGATAAATATGAACATAATTCAAGGAATTAAAACATGTTATATCAAAAATTATTATTTTTTGAATAATTGATACAAAGTCAATGTGTTCACTTTGAGATGTAATATTTATTTATGTATGGGAGATGACCTAATTCTCTAAAAAACTAAACCACAGTGATCCTAAAATGTTAGAAAATGAATCATTGACTAAGAAATCAAGATTATGAAATTCTTAAAGATGGTTTCTTATAGAAATGGTGTATTAAATCTATTTTACTTGAACATTAGTGATTTTATGGGTTCACAGATAATGCAATAACACTAATATTATCACAAAATATTAGAGTTTAAGTGTAACTCAATCCAAAATCCATGAGCTTGTATGTCATCCACAATAGTTATTCATTTAAACTTCTAGTTGATACATATTTAGCTTCAATATTATAATGTGAAATATAATGCTTATCATTTCTAGACCATGAAACTAATGCTTCAGATAAGAAATGGCATGTTATGGAAGTACTTTTCCCAATATAACTTGCATCCTAAAAATTCATCATCTGATTAAATTGTTTATGTTTAAATAGATTTTATAAGTTTTAAAAAAAATATGTTCTATGATTTATTTTAGGTAAAAGAAAATTAATTTAATTGATTTTATATGCGATTACTTCCGATTTAATTGTAATATTCCTCACAATTATATATAGAAAATAATTTCTAGTAGACTTACATTTAAGTAAGGAAAACATATGATCATACATCGATAATTTTTTTGAGGAACTATTTTCCTAGATTTATAAAGATACAGTTTGATAAAAGATATTATCAATGTAATTAAACATGAAGTATTTTTAAAACCAAAACATTTGAGTAAATATATAATATTTTTTTATTTAAAATATTTCATTTTGTTTTTTTTGTGATTTTAAGTCAATGGAAGAAATTATGTTCTCCCACCATGATAATCTCAACCTCACTTTTCACATGTTCCATAAAATATTAAAAAATAGATTTATTTTTAAAAAAATGTGATTTCCTTGATGTGAATTTTAATATTAAGGTTTTCATTGAATTTTTCTATCAAATGTATTAGAAAAAAAATTTCAATTAGGAAAATTATTTTTATGTAGAAATATGTTAACTATATCATACCATGATCTTCATGATTATTTAACTCTATATAATGATTTGGTATTTTTGAACAAATGTTCAAAAAATTTAAAATTGTCAAGATGAGAGGGGGTTTTCAATATAAACACCCTGATAGACATATATTTTTTGTAAACATATTTTAACATCTATTTGAGAAAATGAAATATTCAAATGATCTAAAAAATAAATTAAGACCTAGACATATTCATGTCTAGAAACTCAAAAAAAAGTCTTACTATATTTTAAGTATTATTCCTTGAATGAAGACATAGTAATAATATTTACTTATACTTTATTAATTTTCTATTTGTATAAAAATTATTTATAAAAATCAGTTCCACTCAAATCAATGGAATTTTATTAGCTTGCTCAAAAAGGGACAAACTTTATATTAATTTTTTTTTCTATTATTACTTTTTCAATATCCATATTTCATTACTCAAGGTATCAAAATCCATTTTAGGATTTAATTTTTATATGAATGTATTTTTATCGCATTTATTTATTAATGAAATTATAATTTTGATTGGTTGGAGTATATCTCTAATGATATTAATAGTGGGGCGAGACCATCAGATTGATCAGTTCTTAGGTAAATAGTTAGTTGATCCTAAACAATCTGTTGTACACATTTCAGTAATTTTTTTAGAGATATTGAAAATATATTGATATTACTACCGATGTAAGGGAGTCAATTTATAATAAACATATAAGATTGTTTTCTAAAAACCTAAACTAGAAGATTAAATTGTGAAATTTTATCAAAATAAAAGGGTTAGTTTAATCAAATTTTGTATGAAAAATTTCTTCAAATTTGTTTTTTCATTTATTTAAAATAATATATGAATTACATGTTATAACATTACAAACAAAGTACCATTAAAATCATTGGAATCAAATATAATAATTGGATCATTGGTATTTTGGATGAATAATATATGCAAAAGACCAAAATGTATGATAATTTTTCATTTGTTCTTCTTAAATAATCATATGGAAATTTACTTTGAAAAGCTAGAAGTAAATATCGATATATAGTATATGATGTATTACAATATTAATTAGCCCAATACATTCATGAAAATGAATTTTGACTCAATAAAGTTTGATTAATTTCTTTAATAATTCTATTTCTTCATTCTACAACACCATTTTTTGAGTTGTTCTCGATGATGAATATTTATGAGGAATACCTTTCTAACTATAAAAAATTTCAAAATAAAAGTTTGAAAATTCACCGGTATGATCTGTTTAGATTATAAGAATGGGTTTTCATTTCTCATTTATAATAAAATCATGATTTTTTTCTAAATGAGAATGTTTTTAATATTTTTATGTGATAAAATAAAGTCAGGTAAATTAAATGTAATCATAAAATAAGTCATATATATATATTTTCCTCAAATAATATCTATTTTTTGACCAAATAAATTTATTTCCAATAAATTTAAATATTTAAAAGTTGAGTCATAGATTTCTAGACTGAAAGTAGACTTATTTTTCATTCCAAATTTAAAAAGTTCACTAACTCGTGTAGTGTTCCAGTTATGTTTTGTTTGTTCTTTATCATGTATTTTCCTAGAATATTTAGAAAAATTCTCAATGTTACACTATCCATTTGTTTTATTCCACAACCAAGATAAATATTCAATTAAAAATAAAAATATAAATCGAACGTATTAATTATGCTATATAATTTTATAAAAATTCTTATGCCCATTGATAGATAGAATGAAATGAAATTATAATTTTGAATAATATATTTTTCATCTTCAAAATTAATAGGGTAACACTCATTGTATAGTTGAATAATTCTTATAAGGATATTTTGAGGTTCTAGACCATTCAAAAAATCAATTTTTTAGCACGAAAATAAACATAACCTGTTTGGATGATTTCACCTTGTGCGTTGTCACAAATAGTGGCTTATTCCTTATTTAATATTTTCAGATATAAAATGTCAGCGTTATCTCTCTTCATATGTTAATAAAAACATTTTTCCACGTACCTTATATTTTGGATAAATTTTCATTATATATATCATTGAAAATAAAAATATTATATTCTTAGTACGCAAAAATTCTTGAGTATACTTCCTTTGTCAAATAAAATTTTAGGAACTCACAAACTGTCAACTTCTTTAAGTAAAATAGAATCTAGTTCTTCAGACAAAATCTCTATGAAATCTCAAATATTTAACTCAGACTAAATAACAATATTTTTTCTAGTGACAACCCTTTTAACATTTATTTAAAATGATACACTTTTAGATAGTAATTAATTTGATTATAAATGTGATTTATCAAAATTATATTTATTTTTGTTAGACTTTATATACGGTTTAATTTGTTTATAAATATTATAGAAATTTTCATTATCTAGTCTAAAATTAGAAAATAGTTTCATTGAAGTACTAACTTCATACTAATGTTTCAAAAAAATTGATGTTTTAATTTTAAATTAAAAATAGGATTTAATTATAACATTGAAAAATGTTTAGAAATAATAAAAGTTAGTTTCAAAATTCAAAATTCATCTTTAATAATATTTTTATATTTATAACACTCAATATTTTTTGAAATCTTTTTTCCCTTCTTTATAAGGTTTATAGATCTAACATTTTCTATAACACATCAAACCCATACTCCTAGATCCAATACGAACAACCCACAATATATATACTAGATTTAATACCCACTGTATATTATATGGCACAACTATCATCTAATTACATGAATTAATGAAAATAATTTATTACATATAATCTTCTAAACATTTAGGTAATGGAATTTATAGAATAGGGTAAAAATAACTAAAAAACCGGTTTATTTTTCAACTAAATGGAACTTTTTCAAATATATAAGAAATTAACTAATCAATAATAATTCATAAACATCTCTAATAAATTCACTACACTTCATATTTTATTCTATATATATCATCTTTAATCCTTTTTTTAATATCATGGGGAAATGGAAATAAAAGATGGGTGATCTAAAATTACCAATAAAGGGATAATATAAATCCAAAGCTACCATGAAATAAATAATATAGTAGGGAAAAATGGTAGTTTAATATTTATATATTACTGAACACATGATCTTGAAATAAATCCTTGGATTATAAAAAAATATAAACATTCATATGGATGAAAAGAATTGAATTAAAGGTGTTAGAATGGATAATGTCAGACATATTTTATTATATAGTCCATAACTATGAAATTATTCTTTTTATAATGGAAAAAATGAGTAACTAATTCTTTCTATCATGGTCACAATTGAGACATAATTCCTTTAGTAGGTAGGTATACACCAAATACCCAAACAATATATCTCATGACACAAACTGATGTATTAGGGGGATATATAATTCCAAGCCCCATATATAACTTCTTTTAGTCCAAAAAATTTACCATATAAAAGGTATTAATTTAAATAAAAGAATAATTAAATTTATTTAGAATTCGGTAAACATTCTATATTATGATACAATTATATAAACATTCAGTATATTTTTAGTCAATAAATAAACATAATCCATTCAGAGAATGAAGGTGGTTGGTTAGATAATGAACAATAAAATTACTAGGGTTATATAATCAAATCCATATCAAAATAATAATTATACTTTTTTTCAATATTTCCCCAATTAATCTATGCGTATAATCTAGGTTACACCCTTCAGTAAAATAAACAAAATATAAGGTGTTCACAGAGGAATGAAATGGAATGAATAATTATTCGTATAATAGAGAATGATTTGGAATGAAAAATGCTGCGATAAATTTCCATGAGTTTAATACCCCCTAAGAAATTGTATTAGAGTGTTTTTAAGGAGATCTATTTCAATTAAATCCACCAAAAAATAGAAATAGGTGGTGAATATTAATCATATCACAGTGAAGAAAAATAGTGATGTAAAACTCATTATGGAAATGGTAATGTAATAAACAAAAGTAAATGAGTGGGATTCCATGAAATTAAAATAGTATGACATTAATGATATCAATTGTACTAGATGGAAATATGGTATTCAATACACTATATAAAATAAATAATGGTTCACAGTATCAAACACGATTCCATGAATTGAAAATATAAACAAATAACTTTTACAACTTTAAAAACAGTTGAATCAAAACCCTTTGAATGAAACAATTTCAAACAAAATGATATATAAAACAAATAATGAGAGAATCATGAGAAAAAAATATTAATGATTCATTAGATAAATCAATATAAATTAAACATGGTGAAAAATACAGAATAATTCTCAAGGGGTGAAAATTTAAGATGTGAAACCCTTACTTTAATTACTAATATCCACTAAAGTGTTGGAATCTCTTAAATAACAAAAATTAATACATTAATAACACATTATAGAAAAACATTAATATATATTACCTTTCATATACATAGTTTGAAATTATTATCTATATTTATATTAGTCATATATTATCTAATTTCAGTATTATTTTTGTGTAATGTCGATCATTTTGATCATGTTTCATAATGTAAATATTATTCCCCCTTATTTTCAAAACTTTTAACCTTAAAATATCATAAATTATATTATAATTTATTCTTCATAATTATTTATGATGTTATAATATTATTCTGGGATAAGTTGTTTCATGACCCATAAATACAAAATCGATGATGATCACCTTTCAGTGATTTTACATGAGAAAGCATTAAAATGTTATTTAATGGGTTTATGATAAATGTAAACATTCAACAATTAAAATAAAATATTTATTTTATTATATATGTATATATATCATATATTAACATTAATTTTGTTCTCATAGTCATCCAGGATATTATTTTATATCATTGTGCTTGTATGTGGTTAGACAGACCTAGGCATGGGTGCATAGTAAAATATCGATGATTATGATTTTGTAAGTAGTTTATTTTGGAATAATATAAATTTTAAAAAATAATAATTATATTATTTATATAATTTTAATTTTTTTAATATAATTTTATTTGTATTTAATGAATAATAACTACATTAGATAAAATGGGAGATACATTCCTTCAGGATGGTGCTAGTCCACGCAACACACAATTAATAATTTCATGTCCCAAATAATGAGAGGGAAAGAATATAGATTATTATATAACTCTTAATAATAATAATTATATTATATATTAAACATTTATTCATCAATGTTTCTATTATAACTAGTTAAGAGAAGTGTTTTTGAAGAAGAGAGTCGTCTCTTCATTGAGGCGGTAGTTCGCAGAACACACCGTTGACAATTATGTTTTTTGTAACGTAAATGAAGAAATTTTTCTAATTCGTTTTCCATTATAATAATAAAATAAATTATAAACACAATTACTGATATAGTTATAAAATAATTTTAAAAATATTATTTTGGAAGGATGGAAATAAGAAGAAATAAGTTAAGAATAAAGAACACACACTGAGGACCAAGGGTTTTTCATGGAACGATCCATAGAAATGGTGTTATTAATCCAATATATTCTGAAATGAGGATAAAATTAAATAAATAATATTATAATGGTATGTATAGTGTAATAAATTTATGTAGTTACAAGTTTTTTGGGTGGTCTTGGAAGGGGGAGGCACCATTTATAAGTTGTGAGAACGACATCTTTGTAAATATTTCAAGCTAATATAAGGAGAGCACATGTTTTACATGTCAAGAACACTCAAAAAATAAAAAATAAATGAATAAGAGATGATATAAGGTCTATAAAAACAAACTATTTATTTTCAATCATGCTTTTAATTGTTTTCTAAGTCCTTTACTGATTGAATTTTCAATGTAACAATTTTTAGTTTTACTATGGTAATTGGTTTTTACCTAGGTAAATAAATTTTTATGCATAAAAATAAATTTTAAATTATTAGATAATTTAGAACTATGGAATAAAAATAAGAACCCTATTTTTCTAGATAAAATAGTCTATATGTAAGAATACACAATTTTAACCTTAGCGCATGTAATACGTAAAAACCTATTTTTTGAAAAAGTATATTTTTAAACATAAAATTTATGTTTAGGGTAAAAATATCAACATGTTTAATTTTAATGATATAAATTGGTTTATTTTAATAAAAATAATTTTTTTTCTTTTTCTTAAATCCAATACCAAATTTTATCAAAATAATATTCAATTAATTAAAAATACCAAAAAACTTTTTTATTGGATAATATTACTTAAATCCATAAAATGATTATTTTGGGTTTTCTAGATTCAATATTTTATTTTTTTAAATTCATATATTTACATTTATAATTCATATTTTACTGATATAATGGATTTATAAACATATATTTCTTTCTTATTTAATTATAAATTCCTAATATTTACAGTTTGGGTAAAAAAAATATGTTTCCTATATTAAACTAGAACAAAATTATTTCATAAACATTTAAAAAAATAATACTATGTTAATTATGGAAATCTAAATAAAAAAATAAATTATATTTGAAAATTTAAATTTTAATATTTTAGAATAGAACATTTAATCAATAAAATATATAATGAAAACTGTTTTCATAGGAAAATATCTTTTTTAATATATTATGTATTAATTTTTCTCTAGGGAATTATTGATAAAATTTAGTGTAAAAATATTATTCATAAAAATAATATTTTTTATAAATAAAATATTTAATATATTGATATAAAATGACTAAAATATAATTTTAAAAGGGTTATATTTTGTGGAATAAATCAATCTTATTAGTTATTTTAATGAACTAATTGAATTGTTTATCAATTCCTTAGTATTAATAATTCTAATTATTTATATTTCAACATATAATTCATAATATATTTGCTATATTTTTACCCTCCAATTTTATAGAAACACCTTAATTGATATATAATGTTCCATGGTTCTTTTTTAGTTTATATTTCATGTAAAGCAATCTATTACACACCTTAGTTTTTAATAGAAAACATATAATTGTAATTATTTGAGTGTTATAGTTTATTAAAAAGTAGGAATATCATTCACATCATCATATGTATTATAATTTACACCATCAAATCTATTTTCTGTTTCATAATCTATTGAATCTGAATAACCATTATCATAAGTATAAGTAAATTGTGAATTTAAAGTTGTGTTTCTCTATTATTATATTATTACCATAGCCATAAATAAATTTTTTTTATTTAAAATTTATAAAAAAACAAATTATGATTTCAATATCACATACACCATCATTAAATAAAATATCAGTATTAGTATTACATTCATTTTCTCTTCTGGTTCCCAAATCCATAAATGTTTTTTACCCTAATCTCAGAGTACTTATTTGATTTTTTATCGTTCATATTTATTCATGGAAAATTCTTTCTAATATGGAATGTATTATTACATTCTCTATAATGACTCAAGATTTCAATAAATATTTTCATTAACTAAATATTTGGTGAAATCATATTCAACAAAAAACACCTAAATAAAATTAAACTATGATATGTTGAAATAAAAATTTACTATTTTAAAACAACCATTAAATATGTGGGTATAATAAGTAGTGACTATATTATGAAATATATAAAGGTCATAAATGAGAATGATTAGTAAAATAATCTATTATGATGCTCATTTTCAGAGCTTGGGAATGAGGCATTATTGCAAGAGTTTTCTCTAGAAAAACCCATGATGATATTAAAAAATTATAGTATAAAAGAAATAATATACATGAGAAATTAAAGCTTAAGGTAATTTCATTAAGATCTATGTTTTCTGGATCACCAAACTCGACTGCCACTTGAGCATAAATTATAATAAGATCTTAAATGATGATATTAGTGTGATATGTAAATTAAAATTAGGATGATATACAAAATTAATTACCAATGTAAAAATTTATTTCTCACAAGTATTTTACATATTTAACATTTTTACTTTAAATGATAATTAATGTTTTTTATAATAAAAATAGTTCTTTTTATATTTCATATATAAAATTAAAATTTATAATTTTTTTATTTTTCATTTTATTAATTGAAATTAACTTTTATTTTAAACATGCCAATAATTGATTTTGGTTAATTTTTGAGATATTTATAAAATAATATATTTGCATGTGAATAGTAAAAAATATAGTTTTTACCCGAAATATAAATTTGATGACATTATAAAAAAGGCATAGAACAGAATTAACATTTTTATTGTTCAACTGTTTATTTAAGATGTAAAAAAATAAAATTTTAAAATACCATGTTGAATTTATATATCTTTTTATTAACATTTTTTGAACTAGAGTAATATTGTCTAATGAAAATATTTCTTGGTTTTTTCCTTAAATTAAATAATTTCTTGGTAACATTTCATTTACTCTTGAATTTAGATCCAAATACATTTTTCTTTTTATAATAATAAACATTTTATAATGAAATCTAAATAAATGGATAATTTTACCCTACACATAAATTTTATTCTTAGAAATACACTTTGTTTTTCAAAAAATGGGGTTTGAATCATTTCATGTGACAAGGTTAAAATAAACGTTTATTACACATTAAGAAAATTTATTAAATTTATTTAAAATATAAGTTTTTAATGATTTTTTTTATAATTTGTATTACATTTTACTGTAAAAAATTATTTAATTAGATAAAAACTAGTTACCACGGTAAATCCCAAAATGGTAAAAGTGAAAATTTTAATAGTAAAGTACATATCAAAAGGTCTTTTACATATGTGAAAATGTATTTTTGAGGTATTATCGACCTTATATAAACCCAAAATCCATTATTGTACATTTATGGATTTACATCACATGATTAATATGTCCCCCATTTATTTGAAGTGATTATATTTAAAAATCCATTTTAACCACTTCTAAAAGGTCCCTCTAACCACCCCTTCAGGACGACGTAAAGAATTCAGTATCCATTGTAAGCACATAAATTTTTTATTTCAACTATAAAATAATCCTTTTTTGCCTTGAGGTTGTGGTTAAATTAAATTATATTAAGAACACCATATATGATGAAATTGTCCAAGGAAAATGCAACGATTTCAATGCATGTACTCGTTATTCATAATTTAGATTCCTTTATATCATATATTTTAAAATCATGTTTTTAAATTTATATATAGTTACATCTTTGTTTTTCTATTTTAATGATATATGTGATGTTAATATTTAATAATCACCCTGTCCCTTCTCTATTAAAAAAAATACAGCGCTCATACATGTGTTGTGCAGACTACCACCTCCAAAAAGGGACAACTTCTATTTTCACCACCACATATATTAATTGATTACATTTCTAAAATTGAGTCATAAATATGATATATCCAAAATAATTATTATTATGAAGATTCAAATTATAATCCTCCATATTTCCCTCTCATTCTTAATGAAATCCAAATGTTAACCCTACATTGTGAGGACTACCACCTCCATGTATTAAGGTATCTCATTTTTAATATCCAGTTTCAAAAAAATTTATTAAAGTATCCAAAAACATTATTCAACACCTTAATATAATATTAATAATAATATTATTCTTCTATAGTAATTATGTTTTTCCAAAGGAAACACATTTCATGATCATAATTATCTATTAATTATGGCATGTTCATGTTTAGGTCAGTCTAACCATATAATTTAAAAATGTTCTAAAATAATATCATGGATGACTATGAGAAAATTAGTATTAAAATATATAATAAAATTAATTAGATATTTATTTTATTGTGGTTCTCGAATATTAATATTTTTCTCAAACTCATCAATTATGATACCACCATTCGGCTGATAAAAATAATTTCAATATGATCATTTTAGATTTCACCATCAAACAACATTAACAAAACTCACATAAGATGAAAATATATCATTATAGATAATTATAAATAATAAATTATAGAACCTTTAGTGGTTTATTAATGGTGATATTATAGAGAAGAACAAATAATTTCACATCTGTTATAAAACAAGTTGAAAATGATCTAGATTACTCACACAAATATTAAAATAGGTATAAACTGACTAATATACATGTATAGAATAAATATAAA
The DNA here is from genome assembly GCA_963277665.1 of Viscum album. Classification (NCBI taxonomy): domain Eukaryota; kingdom Viridiplantae; phylum Streptophyta; class Magnoliopsida; order Santalales; family Viscaceae; genus Viscum; species Viscum album. Next base: position 590,028,296 of record OY728142.1, on the reverse strand, counting down.
TTAGTATTATAATTTTCTATAGTTATTAATATGTTTATTAAATAATTAAATAATATTGTTAGATTTTTTACATGATTTTAATTCATGATCTTGGAAATCCTGATGAAAGGTAATCGTTTCATTGTATCATTTTGAAATACATAAAACATGTATTATATTATGAACCATAATTTATTTCATATGATGTGATTAATTAGAAAACAATAAATTTTTATATATTCTTGTAATTAATGGGTTTTGAATATCTTTATATTGTTCTTTATTTAAATGGACTTTGGTTCAAAAGATACCAAAGATTGAAAGGTTTCTATATCAATCAACATTTATTGATTCATACCTCGATATTACACCCAAATATTATTTTATAAGTTTCAAATAAAATCCTTTTACTTCCAATAGATTAAAATTTTTATTACATTGGAATATTTACTTCTATCTGTTGTCTTAAATTTTTTGGACTATTAATTATATATTTCGTAACATAAAATGGTTTTCCCAAATAAAATGAATTTAAGTTGAAATGATAGGTGATTTTATGGTTTTCAAGAGTAAGGTATTTGAAGTTAATGTTTTCATTATATATGTTAATATAATTCTATTATAATTATATTTATTCATTACTCGTGTTAACCTCCTTAGGTTTTATTAGTGGATAAATCGTAAAATATCCAAGTTAACAATGGATGCCCTGGATAATACATTGATTTTACTATAACCATTCTAATGATATTAGAGTTGCAGTGAGGAATATTGTGATTATACCAAAATATTGATCCAGAAATTTTTCTATCAAAAATAATATAGTTTAAATAATGAAAACTGAATAAAGGAAGGATGTAGGCTCATGGATGTTGACATGAAAATAATTATGCAGGAAAAAATGTTCAATTTCATTCGTATCAAAAATGTTTGTAGAATAAATAAGGGTAATATATCAAAGAAACTTGAATATGTTTGATCTGTTTTAAAGGGGGAATAAGGAAAGTAATTTTCATGGGGAAAATTAGATTGCCTAGGGGACATAGTTAATAGAAAAAGTAGTAATTATCCAAGAAAATAAGCTGAGAAAATGAGCTAAGAATAGGGATTATAATAATTATAGGCATAAAACCCTCCAAGGATAAGGGATCATGGGAAAGCCTGTATAACCACAACTAGTGATGAAGGTTCTGAAAATGATGTGGAGTGAGGAATACTAATCATAAAATCAAGCACTATGAGTGGATTATATGTATTTAAACCAATTTAAAATACCGAAAATGTTTTTTTAAATAAATCCAATAATTACCACAATTACTATATCTAGATTTATTAAGAACAATTTATAGTTGTATGATTAATGTATCCTACGTATATTACTCCTCTATAGTAGATTTGTATAGGAATTGTCTTCTAATAAAATTGTTTTATCCTTTTATCAAATTCTATGTCATTGGATATCTCCACATAGATAACATTATCATTTAAAAGTTATGAAAAATAAATTTATAATCTTAAATCATTCCAAATAAATTATTAGTAGAAGTTTTATTATATGCTCCCTATGAATTATTATGTCAATTATATTATTAAATTAAAAAAATTGACAGTGAAAAACTCAATGATAGTTATATTCCTTTTAAAATGAAAAATATGTGTTAAATAGTGACACATAAAATAGTTTGGATATAACCTCACTAGAAATAAAATCTTGAGTTATGTTGATCTTTTATATACCCTTAAATATTCTTAATAGCGAGTAGTAATTAAATTTTCAAGGGAATGTTGTATATAATTGGGCAGATTGTAAGGACCTAAATTTTCATTATGTATTCTCCTTCAATAAATATAATGCTAATAACATTAAATATTTTCCATGGTGTATAAAAATATTACTGTGATTATAAGAAATGTAGGAATTATCCAAGAAAATGAGCTAAGAAAAGGGATAATAATAATTATAGGCATACAAAACCTCCAAGGATAAGGGATCATGGGACTATTAGTGTTTTATATGTATTTAACACAATTAAATATACCAAAAAGGTTTCCTAAATAAATCCAATAATAACTACAATTAATTTATCTAGATTTATTAAGAAAAATTTCTAGTTGTATGATTATTGTATCCTAAGCATATTACTCCTCTCTAGTAGATTTTTATAGGAATTGTCTTCTTATAAAATCGTTTTATCCTTTTGTCAAATTTTATATCATTTTATATCTCCACATAGATAAAAATATAATTTAAAAGATAGGAAAAATCAATTTAAAATCTTAAATCATTCCAAATCACTTATTGGTACAAGTTTTATTATATTCTCCATATGAATTATTATATAAATTATATTATTTAATTAATAAAATGGACAGGGAAAAACTCACTGCTAGTTATATTCCTTTTAAAATGGAAAATATGTGTTAAATAGTGACACATAAGATATTATGGATAAAACCTCACTTGAAATAAAATCTTAAGTTATGTCGATCTTTTATACACCCTTAAATATTCTTAATAGCGAGTAGTAATTAAATTTGCAAGGGAATATTTTATTTAATTGGGAAGATTGTAAGGACCTAAATTTTCACTATGTATTCTCCTTAAATAAATATAATGCTAATAACATTAAATATTTTCTATAATGAACTAAAATATAACCGTTAAAATAAAATTTGACTACTACAATTTAGTCATTAAATAAGTGGGTATTATGGGAAGTAAACATATTAGGAAATCTATGAAGGAATAGGATCGGGTAGCAGAAGTATCACTTATGGAGCTCATTTAACCAATATTAGGAATTAGGTATCCTAAATAGGTGTTTCTGTAGACCAATACCAATCTTAACTCGAGAAAATATAGTATGAATGAAATTTCATTCGATAGAAATTCATGATTGAGGAAATTTCCACAGGATGTATATTAGGAGATTCACCACTCTCAACTTCCAGAAGAAAATATCTTATGTTTAAATAATATGAATAGATATCGAGGGGCTATTTAAAAATAAACTAGGATGAGATAAACATGTTTTTATTATGGTAATAAGTTATTTATCTCATGTATTTTACATAATTCTAATTTTTAATTTTAATGAAAAAGAAGGATATATTTTTTATAAAAATGGACTTTCATTATATTTAATTTTTGAAATATAATTTAAAAAAAATATATTTTTCATTTATTAAATTACATTAATTTTAAAATTATTAATTTCTACAAAACCTTTGGTTTAATTCTTGATAATTTTCTAAGATTATTGTTTTTATATGAAAAGAGAAGAATGTTTTTTTACCCAAACTATAAATTTTATTTCTTTATAAGAAATACCTATAATTTTATAAAACATTTTAATTAGTAAAATATATTTTTAATATATAAAACTAAATATTTTTAAAATTATTAGTTGAATTTATTAAGCCCTTCATTAATATTTTAGGAACTATAGTAATATTTTCTAATTTTTTTTCTTTTCCTTTAATTTAATAATATTTTTATAAGGCATGGTTCTTTATTTATTTAAAAGTGAAAAAAAATTATAATAAAAAATTTATTTCAATAAAATAAAATACATATATAATTTTAAACTACACATAAAATTTAATCTGAAAAATATATTTAAAAAAAAAAAATTTCTGCACATTAGATGTTGTTATGTTGAAATTAATATTCATTACACATATAAATATTACACGGATAAATGGATTTAATATTTTAAATTATTAGTTTCAAATTAGTTATTAATGTATATAATATTTTTATGCATAAAAAAGTATTTAATTATGAAAAACCTAGTTACCTTGTTTAAATAAAAAGGGTTAAAGTGATTTTTTATGTATAATAGCTAAAAACATGTTTAAAACATCCATGAAAATATATTTTTTATGTATGAAAAATTTTGTCCCACAAAAACTATAATATTTTCAAATTGTTTCGTAATTTGACATGTTTAACATGTGATCCCTTTTTATTATTTTATTATTATGACAAAATATCTCTTCTCACCACTTATAAAAGGGGTCTCTCAACACCATTACAATATATCTCAAATAATTTGTTTTACCCTTAAAAATATTTCTTTTTTACATTCTTTTATAACCATATTCCTTTTTATAGATCCTCAAGAAACCATAAATTGGCATAATACCTCTATTTATGTGTAGTAATCCATAAAAAATGTAAATATTTTAACATGAGTACTCATTTCTCTTAACATCAATTACATTTCATATAAAATATTCATTTTTAATTTTATAATTAATATATAATTACATTATTATTTTATGTATAATGAATTTTATTATTATAAGGGATTAACTATTATCCACATTTCTATTTTTTGGGTTTGAATATAGCAATAGTCCTTTATGTGTTGTGTGGATAACTCCATCATGAAGCGATGAAATTTGATTTCCACCAGCATCTCTATTCTCTAATTTTAAGGGTGAAATTTAAAAATATTAAATATGAAAAATAATTATTATTATGAAGACACAAATTACAATACCCCTTCTTTCAATCTCATTTTTGTTTTGAAATATGACATTGACAATTCTTTGTGTGGACTATCACCCCCACATAATTACATATTTCATTTTTTATATAGTTTCATAATTATTTTTAAAATATCTATAGAAAATGATTCAAAACCATAAAATTATCTAAATAATGTCATTATTATTACAAATTAATGAAATTATTCCAAAATAAACCAATTTTACAATCATAATCATCCATTAATTATGGTATGTTCATTTTTCCGTCGTTCTATCCACTCAATTGAGAAATTCTATTAATAAATTTCATGTATGACTCTAATAAATTAAATTTTGACAATATATAATATAATAATTTAAACAATGTTATTATTGTTTTCTATAACAACAATATTTATATCAAAATCTATAATTAAGATACCACTACATCATCATTAAAAATTAAGGAAACATGTTTTTTTGTCAATTTGAAAATAATTTTTCATAACAAAAATTCGTATAGAATGAAATTCTAACATTGCCAACAATTGTAAAGAAACAATTATAGTATTTTTAATGGTTTAGGAATGATGAAATGTGGGATTAGAATAATGAACGACACCAATATTATGAAACTGGTTTAAAATGATCAACATTACTCACACCTAATATAAAATAAGTAAAAACTATCTAATAAAAATATAGAGAATAAATATAAATGATGAGAATAAATGTTTTTAGTTATGAATATGGTTATTAATTAATTAATTAAGGTTATTTTTTGAAATATAATAGGCCACAAAATGTTTATAGAAATCATGATAATTTGTAAATGGACATTTATCTCTTTCTAAAATCCAAGGGATATTTATGCTACTACACTCCCTCATTTCATTTATATGGTGTAATTATTTCGAAATTAAATTATTTTAAATATTCATAAATTAGATGGTGTTTTAAGATCCATATAATTTTCATTATATAAATGGAAATCTCCTTAACCTTTACCAATGTTGTAAGGGGTTCCCTCTCAATCAACATTCATTAAAGAAATAGTTAATATTATACACTAATTTTATTTTATATGGTTTAATTAATTAACATTTAATCTTATATCATAAATCATTAATTACCTTATATACATAAATTCCATTCATTCTCCTTCTTTCTGTAAAATGTGATTTATTTCTACCATAAAAAGTAAGGGTTTTTGTTATATCAATCATCTTTATTATGTTATAATGTTTGTCCTTGAGATTCATTATTCAATTTAAATGGTATAACATATTTATATCATGGGAGATAAATTTTAATTCAAATTTTCTTTAATGATGAGTTATCACCCATCTATAAAATTAAACTATATTAAGAATAATTCTCAAACTATTAAATTATCATTTATCATCGAGGTCCAAATTTTCCTCTTCATGAAACTATTTTTCTATAATATTTATAATACCAAGAATTTTTTGTTTCCATGTTCATTTATACTTCTTCTTACATCATTTAAAAAGGAAATTATTTTATCTATTTAATTATGTGGGTTTTTAATAGAGGTTTCCAAAATATTTTCTACTATTTAACAATCGAAGGTTTTCCTTCCACACCCTAATTCTTCAAGAAAAACCATTAAGTAACTTTAATGTCTCCAATATTGATGTTTATTTTTAACGGGAAATGTTTTTAAAAGGATGCAACACATGTTTTTTGAAAAATAATTTTTGTAATGACACATAACATCATATTATTGTATAATTGTAAAAGTTATTTCAAGAAACACTTTAACATTATTGAATCCAATTACCATTTAATTCTAAAAAGGAATTACCATAGTGGGATTTATGATTCATTATTTATAATCTAATTTATATTATGCGGTTATACTTTTCTGTAATTATAATAATAGTATAAATTGATTCTAATTGTTAATATTTTTATGGTTTCATTTGATGTGTTCTTATTATAAGGACATTTTCATTATATTCAACAACATTCCATAATTCTCAAGATATGATTTGGTGACATAATTTACATTATTTATATAGATGGTTCATGATTATGTTTTATCGAAATCATTATAAAACAAATTTATTTCCTAAGATCATAATACATTCTATTAAATCAAGAATGTTTTTATATGTTGAAAATTTATGCATATATATAATATTATGTAATGGACAGGCCCATATTTATATATTCTTTCAATTAATGGAGTATTGTTTTCATCTATGAGATATCATGTACGGTTTATGGGTGATTATGTGAAGCACAATATGTCATATGATGGGTGTTCCCAAAATTATCTATCCCTAAAATGTTTTAGAAAAATTTATATATCTCATGAGATGTTATATATGTGATTCGAGAGTGAACCTAAAATAATATGGAACATATTATACGATTTGATGACAGGCTTAGGAGTTACCCATGACTTATGGTAATGATGTAATGCATTATATTGTGGTCTCTATATTATTAAAGAAAGATCCTTTGATATAGATTTCATTATGATAAATACTTATGATATGTATCTTGTATTATAAGTCATGTTTTATTTTGTTGGAATTCTATATTTTATTCTCGCGTTCCTTGTTTACATTCTCAAACACATATATTCATCTTCTTCTCACTTATGATATTTTTTTTTTCTTATTCTTACCCCTATTGGGTGTTTTCTCTCACCCATTATCATGTTTCCATTTTCCCAGGTAATGAAGGTTAGTCATACATGTGTTATGTCAATATGATTTTCTTATAAATAATTTTCATCGACTTTCTTCAAGAGAGATTATGGTTTAACCATATATTCATATAGTAAATAGTTCCCTTAAGATAATAAATGAATTGGATTATTTAATTGGAGGTTACTTTTTTACCCTAAATCTTCATAAAAAACTATACCTACTAACCCATGGTTTGTATTAATTAAGGAATTTTATATGTAAAATTATATAATATTATGTTTCTAATTAATGGGTCACTATATTCATAGAAAAAAGGAATATGAAGATTTCTTTTTGTTATGCTTATTATTTATGTATTTTTATGATTATCTCAAATAATTTTTAATTTTGATAATTTGATTATTTCATATATAATTTATTAGAGTTCATTATATTATCATGTAAATGTATTTTAATTTATGAATATATTTATTCTTTGAAACCTGAGATTTACTAACATTAATACAAGAATAAAAAGTAGTAAATGTAGAACTACAATAATTTGAAGTAAAATACACCCCATTCATCCTTTTCCATTTTTCATCATCTCTCTAAAATATAATTTTATATTGGATGAATTTATTAATCTATTCGTATTTAATATTATTAGTAATATTTTTTGTATCATTGATAGTTTACCTCTTTGGTTCCCACTCATTCGGAGTAATATATATTATATTTTCAATAAGTTCATATTTGATTAATTATTGTTCACCCAATGATTATACACTATTTTCCACCGACATAAAAATATGTAGAATTTTATCCACTATATATTTAAGTAGGGAATTAAAATCCTGATAATCAACTCTTAACATAGCTCTCTAATATTCTAAAACATTAGAATTTTAAAAATGTGTGACGTCTTACTTATTCCAAATTTTATTAATTATATAAAAATATTATATATGAATGAATATATTTTTAGACACCAAGAACAATATAGTTTCACAAACATTTATATTTCCTTCACTATCCAACTATTCTTTAAGGGGGAAAATATAAAAATTATTTATCCATAATATTGTATACATTAGTTATAATGATAAACATGAAAACACCACTATTAGTGATACAATATTTCATGTAATCAAGAAAATATTCATAATATACCACATAAAAATATGTTATTTACTATGATATAAATTCTAAAATGTTCTAATTAAATATCTTTATATAAAAAAACAAGAGAAACTTTTATCTACAACACAATTACAGTTAGAAGGATAACTAATATAATTTCTAATACATAAAAAAAATATGAAAAAGCATAGTTTCAGGGTGAAAAATTATTTGATACAAAATGTTGTGCCAAATATAATGACCCCTACCTTACATATATTGTTACTCCTTAAGAATTGATGAATAGTTATTATAACATTTAACAAAACCATGGTAGGACTGTATAGGTATAATGCCTTTAGAAACTGGGAAACATAATCAACTGGTTCATAAAGAATCTACATTTTATCCTGTTTATTTCATCATATCTAGAGTCCCTTTTGTCATATCCTACTTAATACCCTTCTTCCTGACCTAGGGAAAAGAAAACATACAAAAGGGTGAGCTGAAATGCTCAGTAAGGGTAAACAAAAGAAATATCAATCATATCATATTCATAAGAACATAACATTTTGAAAATATTAACCCACAAAAGATATCATAATATCATAACATGGGATAAATCATAGTAGTGATATGTAATCTTAATTATCATAACTAAAAACATGAAACTTTGTGGCATACACAAATAATCATATAAAATCATTTCATATTAGTCAAGGCTCTTTAACAAGACCATAATAGCAGACAAAGTCCATTACTAAACCGAGTTCACTCTTCGTTCCAGTCCTATATCACTGAACCAGATTAACTTTTCATTCAATCCATGTCTATGTCATGAGATATAAATCATTACCCAATGCATTGGAGATAGATATAGGTCCCACCCATCTCATAATAAAACCATTATTATGTGTTCCGCAAAATCATAAATCATAGCATAACCCATGTAATAAAAATGGGATTCTTATACATCGTGCCATCATAAAATAAACAATATAAGATAAAAGTACATCATAAAATTCATTCCATCATAAAATAATCAAATAAATTTAAAAATAAAGTTAGAAACAGAACCCTATGTTATTGTATATGGAAAATAATTTTGATAAAACACTTCGACTCCATTCCTGAGGAAAATATCCTTTCTACATCAAAAACAATTTACCTTTCTTAACATGTCATACAATTTTAAACTAAAATAAGTTTATTAAAAATAAACATGAAAACTTGTAAAGGATGCTTCATGGAAATAATGTTCTATGAAATCATAAAAATAAATTCATGTCATATATGTTAAAAAACATTCTTCTTGTACGTTGGCCAGAAAATCCAAAAGTACCTCATACTAAAAACGACAAAAGATTACTTTCATATCTTTTACTAAAAACTCATCAATGGTTAAAATTGGATTTTAAAATTTGTAGGAGGATAGAAATAATATTAAATATTGAAGAAACATGGATGTGGATTATAAATATTCCACAGTAAATTCTGAAGTATAAACAATCTCAGATAAAAATGAGATTGCGAGATTTTCCCTTACCTTAGGTCCGATTTGTTACGTACATATCCGAACCTCCTGTATAATGATTTAAATAATGTCATTGACTTATTACATAATCATATTCATTGTTATTATATCATATATGGTCATATTCTTATCTTCTTATTAGTAATAATTCACTACTAATTGTCATTCGGGAGTTCATTGCTTTATGTTCTTATGCATGTCTTGTCGAATAAATTCTTATTACACTTTTTAGGTTATAGATACCCGATTTAGAGAATGGTATTAGTGTAATATATATCATATTTTTTCATTAAATTCATTTATATAATCATTATTCAATGAATATCATGTAGAACAAGTCGCATCACATCGTGGAGACTATAGGCCGTACATACGCACACACGATAATATCGTTCCCATGATCGTGGAATTTTATTGAAGTGTGTTTATAATATTTCAGAATAAATATAATTTTAAAATAATAATATATAGTTATTATTTACACCCTTATACCCATCCAATTAAGGTGGTGGTGGAAAATAGAGTACACCACGGCGTGGAGACGATATTCCATACGTACGCACGCGTAGTGATTTCATTTTCCGTAGGATGGATAGAAGGTGAAATAGGGTTGTTTAATATTTATAATAACATATAAGTATATGAGTGATACTAATGTTATTACATCATAATGAAACAACTAAATAATAGGATTTAGAAGAAGAAAATAAATTTGAAAGAATCGGTAATGGATGTTACCTCTTATTTGACATGCCTCTTTGAAACCTCCTCTTAGGGAACAAAGATTGGTCTTTGAAGAAGACCAGGACCTCTAGGATGTTTCTAGAGAACTTGAGAAGGGATATGGGCAGGGGTTGGCCTAGATTGAAGGCTCTAAATTTTGTAAAGGGGAAAGGGAGGAGGTTCCCTTTTATAAGGGAGGAGAGGGGCACCTTTGGAAAAACATAAAATATTATTTTTATAATAACGACATATTCGGTTTTTAGTAGCTCCAAATTGATTTATATTTTAGCTAATGTGGGGATGTGTCGAAATACTCTCAACCAATAGGCTTTATACAAGTTTAGGTTACTATTTTAACCTCATCATTTAGATTTAACTCTAAGTTAAATAATTTAACTTTTACTGTGTATTCTTGTTATCTTACACTATATGGATAATAAACTTACTATAACAAGCCAAAAAAACCCCAAGAGGTTCATTATTAATATTTCTAGCTATATCTTAGTCATCTGGCCGAACATTAGATTTTTAGGAATAAAATAACAATTAATAATATAATATTTGTTTAAAAACTATTTTATGTCAATTTGGACACTATTTGGTAATTGATTATTGTGAAAATCATTTCAGCATGATTAGTTCAAAAAAAGTTAATTAAATAAATACTAACATGGAATATTAACCTACAAAATTAGTTAAATTCATAAAAAGTCTAAAATAACATTTATTTGGGTATTTATAACATCAATTATGTTAATATTTCATTAATAAGGTATTTATTGCATAATAATTGTGTCATAAAAAAATTAAATTATCTAATGTCTAAAAATTATATATAAAATACCATTATGTAGGAAATATTTTTATATTTATAATGAATATTTATAGTCGAATTTATCTTATGTATAACCCTATATTACAAATGTTTTAAGTTATTAAACTTTGATTTTAAGTCTTTTAACTCATCTTTAAATAAAATAATAATAATTGTCCTAGTCAAATCGAAGTCGACCTAAATGGTAATATTTTATTCCTAAGGTTGTTTTTGGTCGAATTAAACTTATCCAATATAATTAAGTCTTGTTTTAGGGTAATAATAATATCATTTTTACACTTAATTACCCTATTTACCTTTAATCGTGGTAAAAAACTAAAAAGTTACTATTCACAAAAAAAATATTTTTATCTTATTGAACCACATTTTACTCCTTCATATTAACCGTGTCTCTCGGATTTTCAAAATTCAACTCACAGAAGAGGTTAAATAATGTTTTATGTATATTTGCAAAATCTCCTATGAGGTGCGTAAAAGACGGTGAAAAGTTCAATAAAATTTTTATATATATAAAATTATTATAAAATGACTTCAATGAATTACATTGAACATATATTGGTATTATGTATCAATTTTGAACTAAAATAAATTTAAACAAAATAAATATTAATTTAAATAAAAAGTTGGTTTTTAAATAGTAACCCAATGTTTTCATGATTCATCAAAAATTGAATGTTTTCAGAAAAATACCAAAAATTCACCCAAGGATAATTTTGATATTACAAATACAAAAATTAAGTCAATTTTGAAATATAAAATTTATAAAATTTCAAAAAGTGGGTATTACTATTCATAACGGATAGTTTATATAATATTTTAATATCATATCGTTGTTTAGTGAAAACTCGGTATTGCATACAACACTCGCTATCGTGGAAGGTCACGACTGCATGTAAAGAAAGCCAAGATAGTGTTGTGTGTAGTGAAAGATTCCTTTGGTGTTGTGTATAACATAAGTCATAAAAAATATACTTCTCATAAACTATTAGGGTGTTACATTCTACCCCCCTTAAAATGAATTTCTCCCTCGAAATTTGTCACTTTGTAACAAACAGATGAGGATAACTCTCCCTCATCATATCCTCAAGCATCCATGTATATTCTTCTAATTGGTGGTTCCTCCATAAAACATTCACCAAGCGAGTGGTCTGGTTCCGTAGAAATTTTTCTCTACGATCCAGAATCTATATCGGTTGTTCTTTTTAAGAAATATCTTGCTCCAGTGGTACAACTTATGAGATTAGTACATGTGAAGGATCAGGTACGTACTTTTTCAGGAGAGATACATGGAACACATCGTGATCTTGAGAGAGATTCGGTGGAAGCTCCAAATGGTAAGCTACCTTCCCAACACGATCCAGTATTTCAAAAGGACTGATATAGCTAGGGATATTCTTTCACATCTTTCCAAATCTCATTACTCTATTCCAAGGAGATATTCATATGAACACTTTATCACCCACTCAAAACACTAGGTCTTTTCTTCAGTTGTCGGCATAACTTTTTTGTCGACTCTGAGCTGCTGTTATGTGTTGTTGAATAGATCTGACCTTTTCTGCCATCTCATTAACAAGATCAGGTCCTAATAGATTTCTTTCCCCAACTTCATCCCTGAAAATTAGAGTCCTACATTTCCTTCCATATAGAGATTCATAAGGAGACATATGAATACTGGAGTAAAATCTATTATTAGAAGAAAATTACACCAAAGGTAGGTGTTGATCCCAACCACCTTTGAAATTTATAGAGCATGCTCTTAACACATCTTCAAGAGTTTGAATTGTTCTCTCAGACAGACCATCTGTATGAGGATGATAAGCAGTTATGAAACTCGACTATGTATCTAAAGTATGGTGAAGACTTCACCAGAACATGGAGGTAAACCTCTGATCCCGATCAGATATAATGGAAAGTGGTGCTCCATGAAATCTTACCACTTCCTTTACATATATCCTGTCAAGCTGATCCAGAGAGAAATATTCTCTAATAGCAATGATGTTTTCAAACTTCCTAAGATGGTCAACTATGACCCAGATAACATTATTTCCTTTGGATGTTTTAGGAAGTCCGGTGACAAAGTGCATAGTGATGTTTTACTATTTCAATTTGGGTATGGGTAATGGTTGTAACATTCCCTTAGACATCTGTCTCTCATCTTTAACTTGTTGACAAACCAAGCATCGAGAGACATATTCAGCAACATCTCTTTTCATTCCATCCCACCAGAAGTACTCCATCAGGTCCCTATACATCTTTTTTCGTCCAGGATGAATTGAGAATGAAGAACAATAAGCCTCATCCAGCAGCACCTTCTTTAATTCTGGGATGGGAGGAACAGAAACGATATTCCTTATCCTTATTATCTCATCACAATCAAGGCTGAATTCAGGAACATTTCTCAACTTCTTTTTTAACAATACATCTTATTTTTGTGCCTCTTTAATCATCAAATGTATATGTAGTTGAACATTCATTTGAGAATGATAAGATTTTTCCCCTTCCATTATAATTCCAAGATCCATCCTTTGTAAATACAAAAATATTGGATCTTTTGTGATCCTCATCATGGATAAGCTAGCATGGTCTTGTCGACTTAATGCATCTGAAACCTTGTTTTCTTTCCCAGGGTGGTAATGAATTGAGCAGTCATAGACCTTAATCAACTCCAACCATCCTCTTTGGCACATATTCAGCTCCTTTTTTGTGAAAATATAATTTAAACTTTTATGTTCAGTATAAATATCACACCTTTCACCATAAAGATAATGCCTCCATATTTTCAATTCAAATATTACCGCGGCTAACTCCAAATCATGATTGGGTAATTTTTCTCTTGTATTTTCAACTATTGTGATGCATAAGCTCTCACCATATCATTTTTCATGAGAACTCACCCCAGTCCCTTCTTAGATGCATCACTGTAGCTCATAAACCTTTCTCCACTACAAGGCAGTGTGAGCATAGGTGCACTGGATAACATTCATTCCAACTCCTTGAAATTCTCTTCACACTCCTCCGTCCACACGAACATAGCTATTTTTCGAGTCAACCTGGTGAGTGGATTAGATAAGCGTGAAAAATATTTTACAAAACGTCGATAATATCCATCCAAACCAAGAAAACATCAGATCTCGATTACTATTATTGGCCTCGACCATCTTTCGATAACCTCTGTTTTTGCTGGATCTACTGATATCCCCTCTTTTGAGATTATGTGAACCAAAAATGAATCTTTTTTAAGACAAAATTCAATCTTCTTAAATTTGGAATCAAGATTCTCTTTTCTAAGGGTCTTTAATACAATTCTCAAGTGATCTTCATGTTCTTCCTTGATCTTTGAATAGACAAGAATATCGTCTATAAAGACTACCAAAAACTGATAATGATAGTTTCTAATGACTATATTCATTAGATCCATGAAGATATCAGGGGAATTAGTAAGACCATATGGCATCACTATAAATTCATAGTGTCCATACCTTGTACAGAATGATGTCTTTTGTATATCCTCCCTATTGACCATTAATTGATGATACCCTGAACGATGATAAATCTTGGAAAAGTATTGAGCTCCATGTAGTTGGTAAAATAAGTCATCAATACATTGGAGAGGATATTTGTTCTTGATACTGGTCCTGTTATGTTCTTGTTAATCAACGCAGAGTCTCATTGACCCATCTTTCTTCTTAACAAATAGAACATGTACTCCCCATGGTGATGCACTAGGGAATATGAAGACCTTATCAAGATTCTCTTGGATTTGCTTCTTCAATTCCTGCAACTCAATTGGGGCCATTCTATAAGGTTTCTTTGAAATGGACATAGCACCAGGTATGAGTTCTATTGAAAACTCATCTTCACGATTTGGTGGAAGACCTATTAATTCCTCTGGAAAGACATCATCAAACTCCCGTAAAATGGGTGTATTCTTAATCGTGAGTTTCTCTCCAACCATTTGAGATATATAACATTCATTTATTGGAATAAAGACCCATAAGATGGAAGAAATTTCCACTATGAGGTTATGTTCATCCTTGCATTAATAGATGATAGTAGATTGATATGGAATATTAAATGTGATTTCCCTTATTTGGAAACTGATATGAGTTTTGTATAAATAAGGCCAATCCATTCCAAGAATCACATCGAATTCCACTATAGGAAGGATCACTAGATTTTCAGGAAGCACTTTCCCAAAAACTTCAATTGGAGAAGAATTGTAAACTTTTGATGCAACTGTTGGTCCATTAGGGTATGTCACAACTAACTCAATATCAAACTGATGAGGTAATTTGACGATACCATTAGAAAATTATTCTAAAATAAAGAATGGGTGGTTCCAAAATCAAATAAATCATTTTCTCCTTTAGAGTGGATGGTAAGTGTACCATTCACCTCTTCATTATTGTACTCCACATCGCCGATAGTAATTGTATGTGACATTCCTTTGTCTTTGGACTTAATAGTTTATTGATGTCGATCATCATAAACAACCCTTGGACTCGGGCATTTATTAGAATAATTCCCCACTTCCTTGCACTTGAAACATTGAAGTGTTGGAGGTTCATTTTGTCTATCCCTTTCTTTGTTCGCATCATTAGACATCTTCTTCCCATTATTTTGACGTTCAACTGCCCGATGACCTTATTTTCCACAATGAAAACATTTACTTGTCCCTTTAAGAAAATTCCCTCCATGTTTCTTTCCACACATTGAGCATAAGGGAAAGCTCATCTTTTTTCAGTGTGGTCTTTATATTTCCCTTTGAATTCCATTTTCCTCTTCTTATCAAACCCATATGACTGATGGCTTACTCCAATCTCCATCTCAACCTTGAGGGAACATCGAAAAATTTCCTCATATCTATTCAAGTCCCTTATGGATAACTCCCTTTGAAGACATGTTTTTATGCCACTAAAAAACCGATCGATCCTACTCTCAGGTTGGATAATAATTCTGGAAGGGTACCTTGAACGTCTTGTAAAATTTTCTTCGTAGGTACCAACAGAGTCATCGTCCTTTTGCTTCAGTTCAAGAAAATCCTTCTCTGTATTTGTTTGAAAAATACGAGGGAAGTACTTCTTGAAAAATAAGTTCTTGAACTCATCCCATTCCATGGACTCAATTTCATCCCTTTACCATGTATTCTTAATAAGATTCCACCATTGATCAGCTTCACGTTCCAAAAGATATACTACTAAGATGACTATATCATGTTCAGAACATTATAGAACTGAAAATATATTTTCAGTGGTAATGATCCATTGTTCAGCCACTAATGGATCATAAGACCCGCTGAATAAAGGTGGACGCTACCTCATGAAAGATTCAACAAAATGTTGCTCCTTCCATTTCTCCTTTGGATGTCCAACATGATTTATAGCTTGAGAAATTTGTGTGAGCATGGCTACACAAATTTTGTTTTCCAACTCCCATAATGTTTGGTTGCTCATGGGGACAATCATTTCATTGCCCATCATATTCAGCATCAATGCGGTTCCTTCGGGTTCTAGAAATTGACTAAAACCAAGAAGCATAGTGTGAGAAACACTAATCTTAACAGGAAAACCACATAATCAAGAATAAAATTTCACACGTTATGTCTTATCATAGGTTGTTCATGGCCATTTCTAAAACAATAATATTGTGTAATATGTTTAGAAATATCCTTAGAGTTCTTACCAACTCTTTTACATCCTAGTTTCCAAAGGTTGACTATACCTTTCTTTTGATACCAACTATAATGACCTGTACTTTACATACATTTTTATTAATTCATAAATGAAGCATACTTATTAAAACAAATAACAAAACCATGATAGGTCTATATAGGTATAGTTTCTTTAGAAACTGGAAAAAATAAATAACTAGTTCGTAAAGCATCTACATTGTCTCTTATTTATTTCATCATATCTAGAGTCCCTTTTGGAATATCCTACTTAATACCTTTCTTCCTGACCTTTGGAAATGAAAACATATAAAAGGGTGAGCTCAAATGCTCAGTAAGGGTATACAAAACAAATATCAATCATATCATATTCATAATAACATAATATTTTGAAAATATTAACCTCCAAAAGAGATCATAATATCATAACATGGGATAAATCATAGCAGTGATATGTAATCCCAATAATCATAACTTAAAACATGAAACATTGTGGCATACACACATAATCATAGAAAATCATTTCATATTAGTCAAGTCTCTTTGTGAAAACCATCATAGTGGACAAAGTCCATTACTGAACCAACTTCACTCCTCGTTTTAGTCCTGTATCACTGAACCAGATTAACTTGTAGTTCTAGCCATGTCTATATTATGAGATATAAATCTTTACCCAATGCATTGGAGGGAGATATAGGTCCCACCCATCTCATAATGAAACCATTCTTAAGTGGGCCAAAAAATCATAAATCATAGCAAAACCCATGTAATAAAAATGGGATTCATAAACATCATGCCATCATAAAATAATCTATATAAGAAAAAAGAACATCATAAAATTTATTCCATCATAACATATTAAAATCAATTTAAAAATAGGGATAGAAACACAACCCTATATTATCATATATGGAAAATAATTTTGATAAAACACTTGAACTCCATTCTTGAGGAAAATATCCTTTCTAATTCAAAAACATTTTACCTTTCTTAACATGTCATACAATTTTAAACTAAAAGAAGTTGATTACAAATAAACTTGAAAAATTTTAAAGGAAGTTTCATGGAAATAATGTTCTATGAAATCGTAAAAATCCATTCATACCATATAATTTTAAAAAACATTCTTCTCGTACATTGGCCGTAAAATTAAAAAAGTACCTCGTACTAAAAATGACAAAATATTCCTTTCATATCTTTTAAAAAAACTCACCAATGAGTAAAATTGGATTTAATCAATTTTAGGAGGATAGAAATAATATTAAATATTGACAAAACATGGATTTGGATGACAAATATTCCCTAGTAAATTCTGAAGTATAAACAATATCGGATAAAAATGAAATTGTGAGATTTTCCCTTACCTTAGGTATGATTTGCTTCGTACGTATCAAAACATCTTTTATAATTATTTAAATCATGTCATTGACTTATTAAAGAATCATATTCATTTTTATGATATCATATATGGTCATATTCTTTTCTTCTTGTTACTAATATTTCATTGCAACTTCTTTTTCGAGAGTTCATTGCTTTATGTTGTTATGCATGTCTTGTCAAATAAATTCTTATTTCTCTTTTTATGTTATAGATTCCTTATTTAAAGAATGGTATTAGTGTAATATATATCATATTTTTTCATTAAATTAATTTATATTATCATTATTCAATGAATATCATGTAGAACGAGTCATATCACATCATGGAGACGGCATGCCGTACGTACGCACGAGCGATGATATCGTTCCCATGATTGTGGAATTGTATTGAAGTTTATGTATAACATTTCAGAAAAAAATATATCAATTTAAAACAATCATATATAGTTATTCTTTACACCCGTATACTTATCCAAGTAAGGTGGTGGTGGAAAACAGATTAAACAACGGCCTGGAGATGGTATTCCGTACATATGCTCACGCTGTGATTTCATTTTTCGTAGGATGGATAGAAGGTGAAATATGGTTGTTTCATATTTATCATAAAATATCAGTATATTAGTGATACTGATGTTATTACTTCATAATGAAACAACTATATAAGAACAAGTAGAAGAAGAAATAAATTTGAAAGAATCGGTAACGAATATTACCTCTTCTTCGACACACCTCTTTGAAACCTCATCTTAGGTCACTAAGATTGGTCTATGAAGAAGACCAGGACGTCTAGAATGGTTCTAGGGAAGTTGATAAGTGAAATGTTCAGGGTTTAGACGAGCTTCAAGTTTCTAAATTATGTAAAGAGGATAGGGAGGAGGTGCCATTTTATAAGGGAGGATATGGGAACCTTTTGAAAAACATAAAATATTATTTTATAATAAAGTCATATTCGGTTTTTAATAGCTCCAAATTGACTTATTTATAATATAAGGTGGGGATGGGTAGAAATCATCTCAACCAATAGGCTTTAGACATGTTTAGTTTACTATTTAAACCTTATCAATTAGAATTAACTCTAATTTAAATAATTTAGCTTTTACTATGTCTTCTTGTTTTCTTACACTATATGGTTAATAAAATTACTATAACAAGCCAACCGAACCCCAAGTGGTTCATTATTAAAATATATAAACTTTTCTATGTCATTTGGACGATCCTTATATTTTTAGGAACAAAATAACAATTAATAATATAATATTTGTTTTAAAAACTATTTTATGTCAATTTTGACAGTATTTGGTAAATGATTTTTGTGAAAATAATAAAAACATGATTAGTTCTATAAAAGTTAATTAAATAAATACTAACATGGAATATAAACCTATAATATTAGTTGAATTCATAAAAAGTCTCAAATAACATTTATTTGGGTATTTATAACATCAATTATGTTAATATTTCATTAATAAGTTTATTGCTTCATCATCATTGTTTCATAAGTAAATTAAATTATTTCATGTCTAAAAATTATAAATAAAATACCATTATGTAGGAAATATTTTTATATTTCTTATTAATATTTATATATGAATGTATCTTATTAATAACCCTATATTAAAAATGTTTTTAGTTACTTAACTTTGATTTTAACTATTTTAACTCCTCTTTAAATAAAATAATAATAAGTGTGCTAATCTAATCCAAGTGGACTTAAATGGTAATATTTTATTCCTAAGGTTGTTTTTGGTCGAATTACACTTACCCAATAGAATTAAGACATTTTTGTGTGATAATAATATCATTTTTACCCTTAAATATCCTATTTACTTTTAGCCGTGGTATAAAAAAGAAAAAATTTACTATTCACCAAAAATTATTTTTATCTTATTGAAACACATTTTTCTCCTTGATTTTAACCATGTCTCTTGTATTGTTGAAATAAAAATCATATAAGCAGTAAAATTATGTTTTAGGTACATTTGCAAATTCTTTTAGGAGGTGGGTAAAAGACGGTGAAATGTTCAACAAAATTTTTATATATCTAAAATTATTATAAAATGACTCCAATGAACTACATTGAACTTATATAGTCATTATGTATCAATTTTGAACTAAAATAAATTTAAATAAAATAAATAATTGTTTAAATAAAAAGTCAGTTTTTAAATAGTAACCCAGTGTTTTCACTATTCATCAAAAATTTAATGTTTTCAAAAAAATACCAAAAAATCACCCTAGGATAATTTCAATATTCCGAATCCAAAAATGATGTCCATTTTGAAAGATAAAATTTATTAGATTTTAAAAAGTGGGTATTACTATTCATAATGTCTAGTTTATATAATAGTTTAATAGCATATCGTTGTTTAGTGAAACTCAGTATTGCGTACAACACACGCTATCATGGAAAGTCGCAATTGCATGTAAAGAAAGCCAAGATAGAGTTGTTTGTCGTGAAAGATTCTTTTGATGTTGTGTATAACATAAGACATAAAAAAATTAATTCTCATAAACTATCAGGGTGTTACACCAAATATGTTGGGAAATTATATTACAAGATAGGGAAGAATTATTGTTTTATAGAAACACACAATTGGTTGAAACCCTAATGTTTTATGTTAATTGTAAATACAATATTTTGAATGAGGTAAAAACAATCAGAGTATATTTATTAAATAATTATTATTAAAACTCTAATTTTTTTATACTTTTGATGATGATAATAAAAATATCCAAATAAATCTATAAAAAACAATGCATAGTGTATAAAATTAAAATACAAACTATCAAAAAAAGGATATAATATAACTAATTGGTTTAACATTAATCAGTATCTTAGAATGTACTACTAGAAGGTCTATCTTTAAATCAATAAAAGAACTCAATTTAATCCATTTAGATGGTGATATGTCTTATAATATTTTAAATGCCTCAATATAGATGATTAAATTCTCAATCTTCATATACCTAAAATCCCTCAATATGTAGGTTGGATTCATGATTCACACACCAGATTCTCCTTCATCCTTACTTGAATCCCTCAATTAGATGATAAAAAACTCAACAATTTCAAGGGAAAATAATAGATTATACAAGGAAATTATCAAAAAAATAAAATATTTAAGATAACATGTTTAAATAGAAAAATTACATTAATCATAAGCACTCTCAAAGAAATAAGATATTTTCCAGCTTTAAAATGCATATATAAATTCTAATACTAAAGTATAGTTTTGTTCTTCATGAATCTACATATCTATTTATATAATATATTTTTGAAATTTTCATATGTATAAAATTTTCTTTCATCATGAAAAGCTCAAAATACATCCGAATTAGCTTCATCATATTCTAATGAACTCAAAAATGATTTATATCTTCAAATGACTTTATTCATAATCTGCTATAATTATTAAACATCCAAACAATGAAATAGTCCTTGAAACTTCAAATTTCCCATCATTTATTTTCTAAAAATGTTTTAAAAATTAATTAACCAGAAATACAGTTTTTTACACCAAATATAACTAAAAATATGTTGCATGTTAAATCAAATTCATATGAAGAGTATTATGGTTTTCAAAACAGAAGAAGAAGACAAGTCATTATCTCAAAATCTACATAAGGATAAAATGTTAAATTCATCATAATGGGTGATACCAATTTTTTTCAGGACTTCATTGAACCAATTGTGTTGTGTTTACCCCTAGGTATAAATTTATATATCTACATAGAACATTCTATATTATAATATTTATAATATTTATTATTAACTAAATTTTAAAACATGAGTATATATGGAAATAACTTTTATACAATATATTGGATAAAATTATAGTGTTTCATTTTTTAGATTATGTGGTTTAAACAAGGGGAGATATAATCTTATTTTCAAATTGGGATCTCAGTTCGGCCCTATCATGTGTGTTTCCTTAAATAAATAAATAATATAATAAATAAAAAATTAAATCCTATATTTACTCAACTAATGGATATACATTATTCTTTATGAGATCTCTCTACGGTTTAATTCACCTTCTATTATCATAAAAAAAGATCGAGAGATAGAGGGGAATGTCGAGATGGATTCTTCAATGGATTAATGGAATGGAATCAGATCTACAATGGTATAAATGATTAAATCATGAAATGAAAATGAAAAAAAATGTGTGATATAACTAGAGAGATAGATTATAAATATTTTATGATTTGATAAAATTATAGGGATCTTTATTTCTAATTTTCACTCCATTATATTTTATTTTAAATAATTAATTATTTTTATTTTCCAACCTCCCAAAGATATCATATATTATAAATATATTTTTCATTTAATTTATTGTTGATGTTTTGGTTATTTTTAATTCATTATCATTGTAGTTTCTGCAACTAACAAGTTATAGTTAGACCTTCACAATAGACTATAATGATTTCATTATTGATATTTCTTCTATATTTGTTCCTCTTTTTTTTTGAATTTACCACCAACCATCATTATGGAAAACTATTTGATGAATCTATTCTAGATCCACAAATGTCCACGATCCTGACCTATGAATGGGGAATTGGAGAATGAAAGTGGGGATGAGGTGTCATGGGATGTGGTATGCATAATGGAATATTTACTGGAGGTGTGGTGACACCTGATATAAAATTTGGAATCAATGTTTGGGTTTAGGGAGTGATGTGATGGTATTTATGGTTGGATTTTAGTACAAGGATAGTCAGAATGTTTCTGATAATGAAAGAAATTGACACAATATTGTGTGGAAGTAGTGGTTAAGAAACTAGATGGTGATCCATGATTGAATGAAAGTGAAATCAGAGAGAAAAGTTAAATTCTAGGTTAGTAATAGGCCAAATATGTGATCACATGATGTGTACAAATGGCCTAAACATCCTGTATTACCAAATATATGGTGGTTAGGGTCTTAAAAAATCAAATATCAAATTAGGTGTACCTATAGAGCAGACCACAAGTAACCTGAGGTATCTAACTTAGAGTTTACAATGAGTACATGACCCTGTGGTCATCTTGATCCACATGATGTGTGTCATAATTGTACATGTCTGTACCTATAATACCACATGACTCGGTCTAGAAATTATATACATTGAGTATGTCTACTTGGCCTACATTCCATGTACTCCCTATGGGACATGACACATATCATTTCACATACATGACGCAGGTTGTGAAGTTAAATTCCAATTACCCATATAGACCCAACATTTAGTGAACTCCAGTAAACTCACAAAGTATTTTTACCCTTACATGACATGCAGTTTAAGGTTCATGACCATTATCTTTCATAGGGGATACACACCATGTGCCTTAAAGTACATGTCATGTACATTATCCAGAAACAGATATTTATGTATCCTCGTGGTAAGGAATCATTTTTGGGTTCATCAGTAGTGCATCCTTATAATTTTTTCGAGTAAAATATTATGGTACATCCCTATTAAGAACTTTTTATTTTGAAATAAGGTAGTTAGGGTTATTTACCATCATCAAATTAATAATAATAGTGATTAGGTTCAAGAAATTTGTTTAGAGTGGAAACGTGTTTAAAAACTCCCAGGACGACATGATGACTATATGGTATGGGTCTGACACTTTCCAAAAGGATTTTAGTACTCCCTGACATTCTCAATGAGTGGGTCCTACAGATCAGACATGAGGTTACTTCTCAAATAGAACTATAGAGATGTACATCCACTACATTGCTAATAGTGTTGGTAAATCCCCCACACACATAGGGTGCAGTTCCTCCAACTATAAATTCTAGTACTACCTTTTTTTGACATGTTCTACATAACCTGACACAATTATTCCATTATTGATTCTCTAAGGAACATGGGTTTTTTATGGCTTTGTTGTTATGATAATATAGAGTAGAAATTAATTGAATGAATATTATAAATAGATAAGAACCAGGTTAGCCAATTTTTTTAGACTAGTGACAATATAGTAATGACTATTAGGTTGTAGTAATCAATCTATTGACATACATGCATTAGTTAGAATATGGCCCCCCTATTAATATATGTTGTATAGATGTGAAAGTGAGAAAGTCTAATCATTTTAGACTCCTTGAACCTTATTACGACTCATACACCACCTTGGTTACAATCAATATGTTACATACAATAATTCTATCAACTTTAGACATTGTCAATTGATGAGAGGCAACATTTCCCAAAATTTGATAAAATTATCAATGAAAAGTAACATTGAAATTTAGTTTTAAAATATGAAATTAAATAAAATTTTATATTATTTTGAATATTTAACTAAATAAATTAATGTATGTAATATAATATTTGGATTTTCTTTTATAATTTTTGAAATTAATTGAAAATCCATACGTTGATTTTTGGATTCTTTTAATTAATTTTTAGTAGTGTTTTAATTCTGATTCTCATTATTTAATTCTATTTTTGAATCATTCAAGGAATGTATTACACTATGTCTATGTTTATCATGGTTTGAAGGAAGAATAAAAATGAAAAAAGCATGAGATTTTATGATATGTGATACATCCTGAGGAGAAAGAGAGTACATGACATTTTTTTGAATCAGAGATAATATATAACATTTTTGAGGTTTTTTGGGTAATATGTACTCTTTATGACTTTTATGATTGTGGATAAATTGAAATGTGCGGTTTTTGAAGTATTGGGGATAATAAATACGATATTTTTAGAAGATATAGGAGATATGAGACAAAATTTTGTGCAAGGGATATGATACATGAAATTAATTTTCAATTGAAGGTCGATATGAATTATATTTTGTAGGAGAAGATAATTCATAAATATTTTCTATAAGAGTATCCTAATAAATAAAATATTTTTTTTCCTAGGAATGATAAGTAGCATAATTTCTGAAGGATCTAGGGTATTGGAATTTAATTTTTTCATTACTAAATCATGTATATGACATTTGGAATTATTGAAATTATATTTAATTTCTACATAAAATAATTTTTTCTCGCACTATGATCCATAAATTTTTATTCTTTGTAAAAATTTAAACCATAGAAGTCACATTGAAATAAAACGTAAAATTTATAAAATAAATTATTCTTGATTGAATCTTATTTATTTAGATTTTCCATATAAGGAAAATATTCTCAAACGATTATACATTATGTGAATCCATCAAAGGGTGAAAATAAAGATAATTAGTAGGTTATTAAATGAATGGAGAATTAATAAGAGATTCCCATCTGAAGAATATGTACCCTAATCTAAGACACGTGTAATCCATCCAATGAATAAGGAAGATGAATGCCTTTTTCACTATAGTTTTGGAGGATGGAGAAGAAATTCTTGATTAAAATATATATATTCCCTTACCATTTTTAAAATAATTTTTAGATTATATTGCTTATATTAGATTCTTACCTAGATTGACATTATTAACTATCTTTATTTTTAGAAATTTTAAAATCAAATTATTTCTTCTCATATATTTAGTGATATATTCTTCTTATCTACTAATTTATTTAGGATTATGTAGCCATTCTGAATTACACATAATATTATAATTTATAATTGTGAAATAATAACCCATTATGAGGGGTAATTAAGGTAATAATAATGGGTATTATCAATTTTTTACATTTTATTTCCTTAAAATATTTACTTAAATATAGCATTAAAAACAATTTGATGACTGGGGGTGATGATAATGGCTCATTATTTTCAATTTGGCCACATTTTTCTTACTGATTGATCTTAAATGTATCCCTAAAACTAAATAATACTTCATATGATTGGAATTTTGTTGTTTTAATGGATGAATGATCTAAGATGATGACATGATATGTTAGAAGATTCATTCTATTGATTGAGGAGTGTTCATACACACTACTTATAGTGGAAAATTGAGTTGATGATCTATTTTTGGTTCTGTGAATTTTTATACCGATAAATATTGAAATAGTGTGGTCTGAAAATATGAATGGTATTAAGAATTTATATTAATTTTGGTGACTTATAATGAACTGAAATGATGATAGAATCCACTAGAATTCATCATAGGACCTTATATTGTTTTTCAAACTCTTTGGGTTTTTTCTAAATTATATTTTAATTTTTGATTATAAAAAACCCAAATAATATTCTATTTATTTTGTATTTTAATCATTGAATGTAATAAAAAAAATATAAGTGTTAAAGGATAGTGTGTTTTCTTGTTCTAGATCACTAGGTGAAAAACATATGGTCATCAAACTACTCTACATAAGATATTATGTATTCTATTTTTATAAACCATAATGATGTAAAATATAATACATGGAACTATTGATGTGGAAATGTATTGAGAATTAATTATTCTTCAAAAACATTAACATGTTTTTATTTTCTTCTCTTTTTTCCCTTTAATTTTATTCTTTGTTTTCGATTTTTATTACTTTCCATCTTTCATTTCATTCTTTTATTGGGGAATGAATATATTATACAACCATTTATGTATAATGAATCATATTTTTTATGCTTAGTTACACTCAATGGATGAGATTACATAAAAGGATAGATAATTCACCCTCAACCTACAATTTAACCATGTTATTTTTCTACATGAGAAATATATAAAAAGATTCATGTTCAGTAGCCTCCAAATCATTTGGTATAAACTAATGGGTGGGTGATAGAATCTAGAACATCAATAAATATATAAAACATAAAATACATAATAACCCACGTTACAAAAATAATAATTACCCACACCATTTATTTTCCATGAAATTATCCAGAAAAATAATCTTTTGGAGTAAAAAATTAAGGATCAACGAAGTGTGATAAATTAGTTTAAGGACATGATAACATTGATATATACCACATTCCGAACACACATAGAGTAAAGGAATCAAAAAAATGAAAAAATAAAAAGAAACCTTATTGTAAAAACGTATTAAATTTAATATTATATAAATTTTAGGCATAGTAAATATTCTTGAATTAGATTTTATATTGTTATATTAACTAGAGGAATATTAATTACTTTTTTAGTCAAAAGAAAAAAAGCATTACTAGTAACTAAATTGGTGTTTCATGCATTATGTGTTTCTATTTTAAAATATAATTTATAATTATTATAAAATTAATATGATAAAAGGACATATATTTTTGGATTTATAATAAAAAAATTATTTTATTGTTAAATATTTAGATTTTTATGAAAACGTCATATTTTTAGTGAATAGTGAAAAATACCAATTTTTGATAAACATTCATTTATTTTTAATAAATAATGTAATTTAAAAGCCCTTTTGAACGTAAATTTTTATATGTAATCTTTAATAAAAATAAATTTAATTAATTACATATGATTCATTATTATACCATATTTTTGTATAAGGTCATTTTTTGGGATGAGACACATTTTTCTAAAAAACTCATTTTTTACATTTTTCATTTTTATTTAAAATTTATTTATACCACTTATAGTAAAAATGAATCTTGAAAAAATGAATCCCAATTTTACCTCATAATATTTATTTTATTTAAATATTCCCCATTTTTTTATCATTGTGAATAGTAACTATTGTAAATATTTATTACATTAGTAAGACTTAATCGTGTAGATAAGGTTAAAAATTACATGATATGGTCCAAAAAATAATGAAAGACTTGTTTAAATATATTTAATTCGTTTGGTTAGACCATACAAATCCATGAATAATATTTATAGAAATTTTTTGTTGTTTCTATTAGAAAATGAATTTTATATTATTTTAGGTAATGAAATATACAAAATCTCACTAACTTGATTTGGATTTTATATTATATGATAACATAGGGATAGAAATAACTCGTGAATGAATATTAATTTTTTTTGATAATATTGAAATTATTTTTATAATTTTAATTTATTTTTTATTTTTCGAGATGAAATAATTACCATAAATTGCAATGCTACACCGACATAGTGCTTATAAATTGAGTATAAAAATCATGTAAATGACATTAAAAACTCAATTTATTCTTTTTTTGTGATTTATAATGTTCCAAAATATTTATATATAGATAAATAATATTATTTAAATGTTAAAATTTTATATTATAATTATATTTTTATCTCAACGACTTTAAATTTACAGTAAATGAATAGTTACAAAAAATACATTAATGATATTTTATAATAAACAATATTTTATTAAATAATTTAAAATTCATAAAAAAAAATTCATCATCCATGTGCATAGGATGTGGATTTTTGTAAAAAATGTTTCATTTATGAGTCACTTTTCCTTTTATAATATCTTTCTTGACCCCTAATGTGTAAACACCTTTGATACCATAATAATCATGAAAAGGGTTAAAATGTGGATAAATAAAGAGATAATGGTGAAAACATTTTCTAAACTTGTCCAAATTTTAGTGTATGAGATTATTTAGACTCATCCATGTCTTTTATTAGAAATATATCAATTGTTTTGGATTTTTTTCATCGAAATTAATTTATATTAATTTAAAAAATTATGTAGTTCCCAGAGTGCCCCTCCCCTAACATATAAAAGCAAACATCACCTCCTCCCATCGTCACACATTTTGAGAACTATATATTTGAAAATAGACGAATATTTAACTTCCTAAACTCACTAGAAAATTTATATAGGTATTAAATTGGATATAATACTAACAATATGGGGCTTAAGTTATATAATAATTGAGGTTCTTTGAAGAATAGTTATAAACATTAACTGAATGTTTTAGTTTTATATTTTCTTCTACCCCATTCAAAAATATTCTAATCATTTTGATATAATAATATAAATAAAACCCATATACTTACATGTTAATATGTTTATTTCTTAACATATATCTATATCAACATCAATCGAATGTGAAATGAAACTGTCATTCATGTGTACAACGGACTACCGCCTCGTGAACCAGTGTACTATGTTTTCCAACAACGCTTATCATGAAAGGTTATAATGATGGATTTAATGAATATATATATTATTAATGAAATAATTATCATTATACAAGTTTAATACAACATCTATTATCTATAATATATATCTAATGAAAAATTTGAACATCATTCGTACATACAAGTAAATTATCACCTTCATGAAGTAATGCTATTTTTTTCATCGATGCATCAAATGGATTGTATATATAAGGGTATTTAAATATATAATGTGATATTTCTGATAAAATCATAATTATTTCAAGATATATTTATACTTATTTTCATTTAACCATATTTTTTGAAAAATTGAAACATTACTCATGCGTATGAAAGACCTATCATCTCCATGATTCTAAGATAATTCATTTTTCATAAAAATATTTTGCAGTTTATTTTAAATATATAATTATTATATAAATTATTTAATTATTTCATAATCATTTTTTTATATTATGGAACAAATATCCTTTTACCACATTAAACAGAAAAAATTAATTTTGCTACTATGAACCAAACACCATCAAAACACAAAACATGGACTTAATTGATCGTTTAATTAAATATTTCATTGAAATAAATGTAATAAACAGTTTAATTATAATGTTACAATATTTAAGAATGATTTAAAAAATTTATATAATTGATATAATTTTATTATATTAGAGTTAAAGGATAGACCTGGTATGTCTGGATTAATGGGATGTGATTTCATCATAATTTACCTTCATTGAGGCATGTTTTAATGTCCTACATCTAATTTATTTTATATTATGTATATAATATTATTTTATATGTTATCACATCCAAAATTGGTAAATTATTGTTTTTTAATTTAAAATTTATGGTACACCATCTATGTGCTTTTGATTGAGAGGTTTCAAAAGCGGTAATAGGTTTATTAACACAATTTCAATTAATTGGGTTATACATCTACTTCATTGATCATAGAAAGTCATAATTATATTTTAAATTATATTTTATTTATTTTTGATTCATTTACATTTGTTTTTTTATTTACATTTTTTACACATAATCAATCCACTGATTAATTTTCAATTAAATGATATGATCATTGTAAGTGTTTTCCATATCTAATTTTATTTCTTTGGGAAGTTTATTAAATATATTTATCTATACACATTTTTAGGATTATGTAATACCAATATGACTTATAATATCAGGAATATCTTAATTTTCATGATATTTAATGATTAATTTTATGTTATTTTTTTCATGGGGATTAATATTAAAAAGTTTCCAATGTGGAAAAAGTTTTAGTTTTCAATCCCATTATATGTCAGTATTCTTTATGATTGAATTTACATTGAGAAATTATAGGATAGTTTTTTTATAAACCCATTTATTTATTATTTTACTCATGATATTTATGAAATCTTTATTCCTAAGTACCATTTTTCTTCAATTAGTACCAAAATTGGTTCATAAAATGTTTTTAAGAAAATTTATCTTTATTTATATTATTTTAGTTAGAAAACCATTTTCTTCCATATCCATGATTTAAAATATATTTTGAATAATTTTTTCTATTTTTAAATTAATTTCAATGTCATTTTACCTATGCATTATATTTTTTAATAATTTACAAAAAGAATCATTTTTTTGTTTTCTAAACAAGTTACTTTTTATAAAAGTTGTGAAAAATAATTGTTTTAATGATTATGGCATGAAAATAATTTCCAGACATCATAAAAACTAGACAATTTAAATATAAATTTTTTATTTTCTGTATTATATTTTTAGTGAATCTTTTTTTTAATAAAAAATGCATTTTTATTTCATATTATTAATTTTCAATGTTGAAAGGTTATTTTCATCAAGACTTTTCTTAATTATAATTTAATGATATATTTCTTCATTAATGAAAAATTCCACTAATTTTATCAATTCTCCAATGGGGATATATTTTTATGATTCCATCCATATTGTTTCTCAGGTAGGATAATGATTATTTCAATGATATTTTCATGGAGTCCATTTCTCCTCCATGAGTAAACCAAACCATTAGAAAATTATTATTGTTATGTTGAAAAGTAACATCTTTTAATTTTTTATCTCAATATATGATACATGGAAATTATTTTGGAATGTAAGAAAAAGGTGTGAAATGATATCCTCAATGATCTTTTTTGAACATGTTATGGCTGGGTCCATTATTATCCTCAAATGAATTTGGTAATGATGATAATGTTGAATAAATAAGTTACTTCTAATATATGATAGAATAAACAATTTAATAGGTTATTATTAAGATAGTATGTGTAGTAAATTGGTAAACCTTCACAACCCAAGATGGGGTTGAATCCTAACTAACATCTAACTTGATCCATGGCATGGTCCAAAGGGCATTATCAATTAGCATTGTCTATCAAGTAGTGTCTAGGTATCAAAAATACACTTTGGAATGATTTTACGCATTTAAAGAATCAAATACAACCAAATATAAAAAACATCACAACAACTAATAACCATTACCAAATGTGGTACAAAAATATTTAGATTCAGATTTTACAACTATAATAAAAAAACAAAAGTACACAACCAGAAAGGGAACCACAAAACTATACCAAAACATCCATGTAAAAAAATAAAATCACCATAAATCCACCACCAAAAACAACAGTATGAATTGAAAGACTCTAAACCTGATCCACTATCACCACGATACATCTTCCTTTATTGGGGTCATATATAACAATATCTACATACATCCAAAGGTGGGTGTCGGGTATGAGCCAAATCTGGGTAAGATTCTATCAAAAAGAAAATATTCGCTCCTATAATATTATAAAAAAAGTTAAAATTAAAATTTATATAAGAATACTTGAAACATTTATATGAAAAATGTTTCAGGAAAAATTTCTTAATAAATACTTTTTTTAAGGAAAACCCTTATTTCACATATAAGATTGATTAAAATAAAAGTATACACTATGACTACCATATTCTTATTACTAGAACCATGTCACATAAAAATCGTTTCATATGAGATATCAATTGGAAAATCCCTATAGGTAACTACAATAAGTGGGACCATATAAACATTGTACCTTAGTGATCAGAATATTCTAACTCAACTACCGATATCGTTCTCCTGCATGACCCACTATAGGGGATCTTATAAAATGTTCTAGTGATCCAACAATATTATCATGCCTAAGACACTAGATAGGATCTTATCCAATGTTTTAGTGGTCTATGATCATATCACATGATCAGTTAGTGTCGTAACATAAATCCTCCATGATAAATCCCAACCATACCTCTTCCAAGTAAACATTCTTACTAGTTCTAGTTCTCCAACCTAGATAATCATGTTTCCATTTTTTCTCAAATTATATTTCACATATCACATAAAAATAATAATTTCACACAAAACATTCTAATAATTAAAAGCACACAAGGAACTCAACAATTTCAAATTTTCTCATTAATCCCTCATTCAAATGTTCACATAAAAACCACCATATTACATAACAAAACCACTTTCCATTTCACACACACCAAAACCATTTGGAAATAAATTTCAAACCTCTTTAACAACATATTAAACCCCTCTTAAAATATTAAAATAAGATAATATATGAAATTTAACCTTTACCATGAGAAAAACCTCTTATGAAAATAACACTCACATCAAAACTATTTTTATAACATGGTTAACAGAAATTTCGCAATTCAAGTACACAATTAACATATACAATAAAGAATTATATCTGATAAAACCCATTAATCTTGGAAAATAAACTTTCAACAAATTATCACACTTCAATAACTTTGAAAAAACATTTCACACCTTCCACACAAGGCATTGGACTATTTCAAAAAACCCTACATTGAATAACAGAAGAAAAATTACCAATTTATTTTTATAAACCAAATTCTATACCAAATGCATTCCAAACAAATTGTAATATTTTTTTGAAACACACATAAAATCTATAGAACACATTCAAACAACCAAACATGCATATAAAAATAATATATTAATGTAAAATCATTGAACCACCCACCTCACACTTTAATGAATACATAATTCAGTGTCAAACCACAACCACACCACCATAAAACCCTATAAAGGAAATATAGATCAATATGAGTAATTTAATTCCCAGTAAATAGAATATCGGACCCTATTCAGGTCATAAATCCCACTATATAATAGGGACTCAAGAAATAGGGATGAAACCCCCTTGAAAGAGGAAGAATCAAGAGGTAAAGGACATGCCTGATGCTTCCTTGAAGAACCAAGGTGAAAAAAACATATGGACTGAGGAATAAATGCTTCAAGAAACCTTGAAAGAGGATCCCATGGTGGTAAATCCTTAATGTGGGAAGATGATAGTTGTTTTAGAGGAAAATTAGATAAAGAAACAAAGTTAATTTTCTAATTTTTAATGACCTAGACAGTTCACATGGTTTTACAACATAATTTTCCAAACTGTACCGTAACTGTGCACCCCTCAGTTTTTAAGAGGGATATACTCCACGGTTAGCCCACATAGTTTTCCAAACCATGTGGCAACAGTACGATCCCCATTATCCAAAATCAACATTTTCCACATGAATTCATATATAAGGGTTCATAGTTTCCACTAACCATGTGAAAACTATGCAACACCTATTTTCATGTCCAAAATCAAAAATTTTTACAAAAAAGTCATGGAAAAATTTATTTTAAAATAATGATAAATAATAAATATAATAATAACATAAGAAAATAAATAATGTGAAAATTCTTTACACCATAAATTTTTTTCCCTGTGAATGTCAACTAGAAGCATGATCAGAAAAATAACGGGTACTCCTTCCCAATACAATAATTCTTCACCAATGTATCATTCTCATAATTACCATTATTATAATTAAATAAAATATAAATTATAGAATTCTCAAAAAAAACATTTTACTAAGAATACATTATCTGTACCGGCCACTCAAATTCTGATAAATCAGGCTCCAAATCTAAATTGTTGGTTTTTTTTCACAAGAGACAGATCCAGATTGAAAATTTTCAAGGGAGAGACACAAAACATGTCATTAATTGACCTCAACTAAGAGGTAAAGGATTACCAATATTCCATGTCCCCAATCCACACTATGATTTTTAAAAGCCCAACGTACATCGACATTAACTTTTCCGATTACCCTAATGACGAAGAATCAAGCAAGGTGGGATATTTAAGAACACACGATCACTCATAAGAAACACCAAAAATCGGTGCCTATAATCATTATAAGACTTATATAGACTCTATAATCAATAAAAACCTCATTTCATCAACATAACTCTATTAGAAGTTTCTTTCACAAGGCTCGGTCCCAACAATAAGGTCTCACCCACCTTATCCCAACACAAAAAATACTGAAAAAGATTACCATAAATTCTTCAAAAGGATTCATTAAAAACAATAATTGGTAAATATATTTATAATAAAACTCAACCAATCCGAAATGGTTATTCCATGAACCCCCAAAATATAACACACATACATAGATAATATATTGCAAACACTGATTTAACCGCTCTATATGACCTTCCATTTTAGGATGGAATGTCATACTGAACTTGACATGTAACCACATTTCCCTTTGAAGTTCTTCCAATTACCTTGAGGAAAAATGGTTGTCCCTTTTTAAAACAATTGCCGATGACACACAATAAAGACTCACTATCTCTTGAACATCCAAATGACCTAACTTATCCCCTTTAGATGAATATCAGATCGTAATGAAGTGGGTGGATTTGGTAATATGATCAATCACTACCCAAATAAATTTACTCCTCTAGGGTGTATGATGTAAATAGGCAAAAGAGTCTCTGGAAATATCATCCCACATCTAAGTAAGAATAAGTAGTGGTTAAAGAAAACCAGAGGGTATTTGGTGCTCTAATTTAGGATGATGACATGTATAACACTAAGATATGAAGTCAGCTATATCCCAACCCACGTATGACCACCATAACTATTGAAACACATCATAAAACATCTTGGTGGTATCTATATGAATGACCCACTAGTATAAGTGGCTATCTAGCATCACGATATTCTTTATAGGAAATAACACAATGAAGTGAACCGTTAGTCACAAAACTACATCAAGAGAAAATGACCACTAAAGAGGTATATCCCAAACATCATGTAATTTCATATAATGAAAAAAAAACTCATCATGAGGATGATCACACCGAATCCACTCTATAAGGGAAGCCGTGAACAGAACACTGTCCAAGAGAAAATCTCCACTATTCTTATTTGTATGCAGTTGCATCTATGAAAAGATCCCAATAAAATTATACTCTTTTTTGGACACATCCAATACTTGAATAGGTAGTTTACTACTCAAATAATTAGCCACAATGTTAACTCTTCCTAGGTTATATAATGTATAAAAATTCAACCCCTCATGTTACTCAACCCAATAATGTTGCCTCATATTCTTATATTTTTGGGGGAAAATTTTGACTGAACACTTATGATCTGAATAAATCATAATATTTTAAACAAAAAATTAATGGCACCACATTTTCAAGTCATGAATCACCACTTAAAAGACTAAGACATGGGTTGAGTAATGCATTTCATGTGTCCAGAGTTAGGTAGAAACATATTCCCCCACATGTTCAACCTAGATCAACACACCCCCGAGACCCATACCTAAAGCATAATAGTATACCACATATCCATTTTTATATTCTAGAAAGATCAAAACAAGGGTGATGTTCAAACATTAATTTATCTCTTCAAAGGACTCCCAACACTCAAGGATCAATTAAAATTTCACCCACTTCTAGTTGAGTGCCATCATGGATGAAGTGATTCGAGAGAAATCCCAAACAATCCATATGTAATACCCTTCAAGTCCCAAAAAGCATTATATCTCAAAAACATTTTTCAACCGATCTAATGAAATCACTATTCTGATCTTCCCTTGGT
The DNA here is from genome assembly GCA_963277665.1 of Viscum album. NCBI lineage: Eukaryota > Viridiplantae > Streptophyta > Magnoliopsida > Santalales > Viscaceae > Viscum > Viscum album. Next base: position 589,992,025 of record OY728142.1, on the reverse strand, counting down.
TTTCTAAAACCCATTGTTCTTTGATCACATGGGGTATAAAATTCACCTCCCTAATCTTGACGGTGCACATAAAAAACATTTTATAGAGACAATGATCCAGAAGAGTTCCCAACACAATCCACAAATGATTATCATGCTCCTCCTTGGTCCTAGAATATACTAGGATATCATATATGAATACCAAAACAAAGGAATCAAGGTACTAGTTGAAACCCCTATTTATATGCACCAAAAGACCATCAGATAATTCGTTAACATAGAAATCATAAATAAGTACTCAAAATGGGTGTACATTATTCAAAAATTAATTTTCATATCATCCTCACCTCTAACTCAGACTTGGTGATACATGAAACCCAAGTCAATCATGGAAAACAACCTTTCCCCCTTATATTGACAAAAAAGGTCATCAATTCAGGGAAAATGATATTTCTTCTTGATCTTCACCTTATTTAACATTCGATAATTAATAAAAAACCCAATATATACATTATTCTATTTCACCAATAGAATTTGAGAAGCCTACGGAAATTTGATTGAGAGAATGAATCCTTTGGATTCCAAAATCTTATAACTGTAATTTTTTTACATTAACATGGTGGAGGATATATAATATAAGGAATGATATATCAGCTATCTTCATTGTGCCAAGTCAATGGAGAAACATCCTAATCAAAAGGAAACCCCGATAAATACTATATAAAAACATTTGGTAACTCATCCACCAAATAAGGTAATACACCCTTAGGAGCACCATCATCATCCTCTAATAGGAGAGATGAGATCTGAAAAATGAGGTCCCCCAAATTCTAGAAGTGGATGTCTAGAACTACCTGGCCGAGTATCCCATTCACCCTGAAAAACCTCGGTAATTTTATCAGGTCCCCCCAAATATACATTCCGCCTAAAACATTCAGTGTATTCCAAAAAATGATCTATAAAATCCATAACATGGATCACGTTGAATAATTCTATATCGAAAATAAGAATATCCCATTCCAACTCAACCCCTGAAACAATAGGTGAACAATACAAACACTTGAAACCCTACTCTCGCTTTTTACCATGAGGGATTACCAACTCCATTATGTATGGCATAACATTGATTGGAAACATTAACACATCTAAAAAGTGAAAAAAATAGACCATTTTCAAAAAAAACAAATGCAAAAGATAAAGCAATAAGAATGCTACCTCGAACTGTCACATGCCCTGAATACGATTCCACTGGTGCTCAATCAAACAGGTGGAGTTTCCTTGTCTCATATTAACCCCACTCCATCCAATATATATTTTTATCATTTTCAACTGACACTTTTAAAAGTGAATGTGTGAACCTTTATAGCATACCAACCAGATAAAACAAACATCACAGTCCGTCCAGAATCCAAAAAAGAGGGCCATCAACCAAAGTTTCAAATTCAAAATTCAAAAAACATCCAACCAATAATCAAACCACATGCCATCTGCCATTATTCACATTGATCAAAGATCCACCTCGCATCACCATAGATTCACACCCACCTTGAGTCGTGCGCCAGTCACACCAAAGCACTAACAACACAGCCGATCAGACCACCAGTAAGCCTCAACAGGATTCCATCAATTCCGACATAGAGTTCAACAATGACAAAACACAAAACAACATCACATCAAACAAGAAAACCATCGACACAAAAGAAGACACGAATGACAGAGAAATATTGCATGCCAATGAACTGCATCCACAAAGCCATCACTAAAAACGCCCAGAGCCGGCAAATATGAGACACCAGAAGCCACTGGCCGCCCGAAACGCACATCCCAATGCGCCTGGGTGACCACCTCGCACAACTGCCTCAGAATTGGAATTGGAGACCTGGAACCAGAGTAGCGAAGCTAGCAAGATGGAGGCCGATGTAGCTTGTCCTCGATACTCCCTACCAGACAAACAACAACAGAGAATGAACCAACATCCAAAATACCTCGTGCGAACGTCATACCAATCAACCACAAGGGAAATCACCAGATTTAGACCTACAAGAAGAGCACCGGAATTCCGGAAGCCAGAAACAAGATGTCCCCCTCCCCTACGCATCTCTTCGAGACCGACACCAAGCCATACCAGAACTGATCAGAACACCTTCGCTCGCTGACATCAAACTCGGATCTAATAGGGGCACACCATTATGAAAAATCATTACATATTTCTCATTACTCATCACCGGTGACAAGGTCTTCATGGATGTGAACACATAAGTCATGTGTTCTAGACCTCCCCACACTAATGGAACATGACTGAGCTGTTGTTGGAAGACAGATATGATGATTTCCAGGAACGATGGCCTGATCTACAATCTCCCTTCTTTCACTATTCATCCCAATTCCAATTCCTCTTTAATGAAATACCATTGACCACAACTAATACTTCTCCAGAGAAACTAGTTTTTAATACATGATGAATTTCTACCCTTACAACATGATCAAACACCTCAAAATAAGTTTTCATTCTAAATAAGAAATATTGAGATGAGATTTCTGGCTACAACCCTATTTAGAACTTTGAGCCTTCATCTGCTCATTGGTAATAATAATAGGCATGCACTGAACTAACTCTTCAATTATGTTGGTGTACTTCATTATAAATTTTTCTCCCTAACTAAGATCCATAAACTCCTAGGATCATGTAATGGCCGAAATATCAGGACAATAAAACTCATTTAAAATGACCCTATAGTCATTCCAACCCATTTTCTTCTACTTTACAGATTGCACCACTCAGTCCGACCACTTCTGACAGAGACCTTACAACATGAGCAATGAATATTTCACTCTATATACTTGAAGAGTATCATGTAACTCGAACATCATCTATATCATCTCAAGCCACTCCTATGATTCCCGAGATTCCATGCTACCATGGATGAATTGAGTATTTTTCTTGAAGAACTATTGAAACTTTTCCTTTCTTGGACCTGGTTCATCTTCTCTAACCAGACCAGGACCAAATAATGATCCTTGTTGTAATGATTTGATAGACCAAACCAATTCTTCAACCAACCTCTGATCAATTGGTGAAGGAGAACTCTCTCTGGTCTCTTTCTATGACTATAGAATAATTATATGTGGGTTTATTTTTAAACAAAAAGCAATAACCAAAAGGAAAACCATCAATACAAGAAATCTAAAAATTTGCGAAACAAAAATTATTACTATTTTTTTTTTAAAAAAACATAACAAAATCCATAAAAATAACAAGACGAACTGAACTACTCAACCCCACATAGTGTCTATATACAATCTGCATCATGTGCATCTCCCATTTTGGAGAAGTAACAATCAAATCGTAACATACCATGGTGACTCGAGCCCTGTCACGAGGTGTGATGGCTTTGCACCATACTCGCAACCAAAACCTCAATATATGACAATCCTATCTCCAGTATTTCCAGACTCCTTCCCAAATAACATGACCAAAATAATAGCATGACTTGCTTGGATAAATTTTTTTACCCAACCAAGCAAGGATTCCATATAAATTGACAGCCAACCTGATCCATTGTTTGGACATAAGGGTGTTCCTGATCCCAAAATACTAGAAACTATTTCTTGGGTTTCAACAATAAACTTTGTGAATGATATCAATAAATTTCATAAGCATAAAAAACAAACAATATTAAACATTAGAACAAATGATAACCATAATATATTGAGGTACACCTATTTTCAAATTTTGAGTTTAAAGATTTACTCAATTCCAAATGTAAAAAATGGAAAGGGAACAAATAAAATTATACAAAAAACCTCCATGAAATAATAAGGACATAACAGTTAAGACACCACCACCAAAAACCACATGATGTGGAACACTAAAAACTAGATCCACCACCACCATGACACATCTTACCTATACCTAGGTCATACATAAAAAATTCTACATAAACAGGAAGTTGTTTGTAGGGTGTGATCAAATGAATAGTAGGGTTACACCCAAAAGAAGAGATTACATTATATAATATTAGAAGACAAATTAGTATATAAATTTATATAAAAATACTTAAATAATTTATATGAAAACAATTTAAGGAAATATTTATCAATAAACACATTTTTAAGAAAACCCCTTCTTTTTCAAATAATCATTCATGACATAAAAGTATACACCAGGTATACCATATATTGATGGATAGAACCATGTCACATAAGAATCATGTCATATGAGATCATCATGGAAAAACTATAAAGGTAACTAGAAGAAGTGGGACCATATGAACATCATTGGTTGGTGATCAAAATCCTCCAACTCAACTAACGAAAATGTTCTCATGAAAAAGCCACCAGATATGATCTCATCCAAATTATTAGTGGTCCAAAATCATTTTCATTCACGATACACTAACGTAGATCTCATAAAAAGTAATAGTTTACTCATATCATGTCAAATATCTAATTAGTGTTGTAGCATTAATCATAGTAGGAGAATCTCTAACATGTTACTTCCGATTCAACAAACATACTAGTTCAACTTTTATCACCTAGCTACCCAGTATTACCTTAATGTTTAAATTCCATTTCACATATGACATAAATCATGACATTCACAAGAACATGACAAGAATCACAATAATATAAAGAAGTCACTAATTACACATTTTCACATTGATCCCTTGATCGAAATATCACATGGAACCCACCATTTTCAATAACAAAACCGTTTTAATTTCAAACTCATACTAAAACCATTTGTGAATATATTTATCACCATTTTAAAAATTTACATGTCCCCTTAGAAAACATAACAATAAGAGAATGTACTAAATGTATCCATTTCCATGGGTAAAGACCGTTTAAAATTCATACGTAAAATAAAACCACTTTTGTTACATGATTACATCACTTTCATAATTCAAAGACACACTTAAAGTGCACAAAAAAGAATCCAATATGAAAAAACCCATTTCTCATGGAAAATACACTTACAAAACATTTTAACCATTAAATATATATTAAAAACACATTTCAAAAATTCAAAGAATGGAAAAGAAAAACTTCAAGAAACCCCACAATAAATCAAACATGAAATATAACCACTTTATGTTTTAAAAAAACAAACAACCGTCACATATGCATGGAAAACCATTTCCAAGCATGTTTCTCAAAACAAAAACAATCATAATAACAAATTAAAAAACCCAAAAAAGAATATATAAATAATATAATAATGTAAAATAATGGAACCACCTACCTCATACTTGAAATTTTTTAGAAATCGGTGCCAAAGAACAACCACAAACATTAAAACCCAATATTGGAAAGATAAAAAAATATTTGTAAATATTTTTCCAAAAACAGTTATGATGAAACCATATTTAGGTCAAAAATCCCATTGGAAAATAGGGATTCAATAAGTAGGGAAGAAAAACCCTACAAAAGGGATAAACCAAGAGGAAAAGTTCTTAGTTGATGTTTCATTGAAGAACTAGGGTCAAAACCACTTAGAGATTGAGGTAAAAAGGCTTCAAGAAAGCTTGTTTGAAGCTCCCATGGATGAAAATAATGAATAGGGTAGACGATAAGTGTTTTAGGGTTAAATTAAGAGAAAAAGGAACATTAATTTTCCAATTTTTAATAACATGGAGAAGTTGAATTGTCTTCCCTTAGATTTTTCCATACAGTGTGAAAACTGTAAGCCCCTCACATTCTAATATGACCATACCACATGGTTTTCAAAACTATGCACCAACTGTGCATTCACCACTATCCAATACCAAAATTTTCCATATGGTTTCCTGATAAAGGGTACATTGTTTCCTCTTACCATGTTCTAACCGTGCACCACCTACTTTTAGAGCTCCAAAAAAATATTTTTCATTAATAACTAATGGGAAAATAATGTGGTAAAATCATGATAAAAATAATACTTTAAATAAGAATCACATATGTGACAAAAAGTTATCCCATATATATGGGTTCATGTAATAGTTCTATGAATATAAGGATCCAAGATACAAATATGTTTTTTTTACTCACTATGATTTTATAATGGTCAATTTTCTCAAATATAGTTTTTATATAGCCTAGGATTATTGACTTATATGAATCTTCAATTATGTTAATGTTTAATGTAATGTTTCATGGTTTATGATATGTCTTTTGATAGATATGAATTTTCATATTTTATAATCATTCACTATGATGATGTCATCCTAACCCTATAGTCTTTTTATTATCACAAAATGGAATTTAATTGTTAATACTTATGTCTATCCTTTCTACGATTTTGACCTCACCCTTTTTATGTTTTCAATTTCAAAAATTTAATAAGAATTATATAAAATTTATTATGTCTAGAAAGGTTTATTGTTTTATGAATTTCGTGGTTCAATTATAATACTTATTTTGGAATATGAAAAGTAGGGTATATTAAAAAAAACAGTTATTTTATGACATTGTTATTGATATGTAAGAGTTTTTCTTAACTCCTGAAAAATATAAAATAATAAGGTATTTTTTCTGTAAATGAATCGACATTAATTATGGAATTTTTAATTATGGACAGTTCAAACTGAGTCACTTTTATCCATATCAAATCTAGAAATGTAAAATTATGTTTTTAGCATAGGGTCTAGAAGTATGGGTTGGGGGATGGTATAGTAGGTACTAGAGCAGGGTTTAGAAAAATTTATTGATTTGAATGTTTTCATGTGAGGTTAAATTAAGAGTTATTTATAATATCATGGTTTTATAAGTTTATGGTAATAATTAGTTAAAATATATAGATAAACCTTTCAAGGTTTTTTTTAGTGTGACTGATGATTTTTTAGGGAGATGTTGTATTGAGTTGATGTATATGTGAACCTTAGGTTTAAATGCATAATTATTATGAAATAATTATATTATTTTCTTATGAATGTATTTTGAAAGGAATGATATAATTTTTATGTTAAAATAATCTTTAATGTTGAGGTTATTTTGGTTATTTATTATATAATAGTAATTATAAGTGGAATGATTTAATTTAATCTCAGGGTGTTATTGTTAAATTTTAAAGGTTATTAAATAATCTACACATACAATGATGTATTAATATTGGGTATTATATTATCATGTGTTAAAAATTTTGGGTTAAGTAAATATATGATATATAGTTTATTCTGTTAAAATATACATCACGTTCAATCAGAAGTACATTATAGGGCTTTAAGAATTAAATATTCATACTCATCATTTGGATTAAAAGAAAAAATAAAGGTGGAAACTATTTGAAACATGAAACCAAAAATTGAAATTGAAATTATGTATTTGATGGAAATAAAGTAAGTAAATTTCCTTATGTTATTAGTCAATATTTTAATGGAATTCCTCATCTTTTTGAAAGGTATCTAGAAAAAAGTATTCTTATTGCCAACATTTCAGATGAATTAATAGTATTTTTACACTAAATCGGTATATGTTTTTGTGGCTATTGACATTATCATTACTATTAAATTTCATGTGATTAATGCTCTTTGTGACTCTACATAATTATTTGGACATTATTCCCCCCCCCATTTCAATATTTTCACTTATCAACTAATGTTATCTTGTTTGGATACCTAGTTAAGTATCATTGTAGATGACCATTGTATTTACCTGTACATTTTTTCAAAATTTTTTTGTATTATACATTTTTATGACTTGGCTTTTCAATAAATATATTCCTAAATATCATTTTTTCCCTTAGTGTCGTTATATTTTATTATCCACTCATTGGCATTGATTTTGAAAATGATTCAGACCCTTTCAATCGGGCATGATATAAAATTAGAAGGACACAATTTCCAAAATGGGGAAGAATGTGACAACCTAGGTAATGTTAATAGTAAATCAATTTGATTAATTAAAAATAATAATGAATTATTTTTTATAGATTTATATTTATTATAAGAATATTAGTTAATTTTTTTAGTTAAAATGAAAAAGGATAAAATTTAAAAAAAATTGGGATATCATGCATTATATTGTTTTATTAAAAAGTATAATTTATTGAATTTAAAATTTGAATTTTCTTAAAAGTATGTAATTATTAAATTTATCATCAAAAAATTATCATAGGGTGTATTTTTATTTTTCTAGAAATATTTTTTTAGTGAATAGTGGAAGATAATAATTTTTACAAAATTATTAGTTATTTCCATTAAATAAAGTAATTAAATACCACCATTTGATATTAAAGTAAAATAATTATCAATTAATAATAAATAATAAAATTTTTTATTTATGAGTCATCAATATACATTATTTTCTTATAAGAATATTTTTAGTCATAAAAAAATTCAAAAAAACTTATTTGTTTTGCATTTTTCTTTTATTTAAAATCAATTTATTGAACTAAAAATTTGAATAATAAAAAATGGTTTCCTATTTTGAATAAAAAGGTATTAAATTGATATATATTACCCATTTAATTTTATCATTATGAATGAAAACCATTTTAAATCATTGTCCCTTCGGTAATAGTAAATCAGGTTATGCAGGTTAAAAATAAAATGATAAAAAATTAAAAAACTGTAAATTTTTCATTAATATATTAGAAGATATTTTTATAAAAACATTTTCTAAAAGTAATCTTTATTGAAATTTTATTGCATTTTTTTAAATGAAATATAATATTTTATGAAATGAAAAATATATAATGAAACTCTATTGATTTTATATTTATTTTATTTGTTAGCATAAGGATAAAAATATTTTGTTAATTAATATCAAAGTTTATTTTTATCATAATTAAATTATTTTTATGATGTTAATTTATTTTTAATTTATTTTGACGAAATAATAACCAAAAATTCTTATACAATTCTAGTATAAATCTTTTGAAAATAATAGAAAAATTATGTAAATTATTTTTATTCTCTAAATGTAATTTTGATCTCATGATAGTCATCAAAAGGGTAAACTAGGTGTTAAAAATAGTTAAGATTGAAAAAATCACCTATAAATGTCCAAATTTTTTTATATGAGACTATTTAGAAACAAAATAATCCCATATTATAGATATATCAATTTGGTTCAACTTCATCGTGAAATATTAATTTATATTAATTTAATACATGATGTATTTCCTAGAATGCCCCAATCCTCACTAAAATCTTTTCCATGTTTGAAAGGTCTTATTTTGAACATAATATCTATAGTATAGGGATTATGTTGTATAAAAAGAGATTTTTTTAATAAAAGGTATAAATTTTAACCAAACATTTATGTTTATTTATTATTCTACAATCAAAAATCATATAATAATTGTCATATAATAAAATAATTATCACCCATACACTATTTTTTATTTTTATTGATCAATCTATAACCATATCTCATTAAACAATATAGTAAATGAAACCATTGTTCGTGTGTACAACAGAATACCACCTTGAAAAACAATGTAAATATTTTCCATAACCACATATAAAGGGTGGTTATTAAAATGGATTAATTTATATATATGATATTCATTAAATATTTATTAGTTTAAATATTAAATATTATATATTTTATTACATCTCCATCATTTGAAAAAATTATAATGTCAATCAAGGGTTTGTGTGGATTACAACCTCCTTGAAACAATGTTATTAATTCTACATCACTCCATCACATGAATAGAAAATATAATTTTATTTAAATACATAATATTATATTATTTATATAACCATAATTATTGAAATAAAATAAGTAATTACATTTCCACCTATCTTTGTTAAAAAATGAAAACATTACTCATTTTTACGCATGACCAACCATGTCCATGACTATAATGTAATTTAGTTTTCAGAACCATATTTCATGGTTGGTTTAAAAATTTCAATTAGTGTATAAAAATTATAATTATTTTATTATTATTCTGGAGATTATGGAAGAATAATCCTATTTACAATTGTCAACATACAAACGACATTTTGGAACTATTAACTCAGTGTCCTCAGAATACATGTAATGGACCTAACTGATTATGTAGTTAAATATATTTTTTAAATAAATTAAAAATTGTTTAATTATAAATAAATAAACCTATATATTTTAATTATAAAATTAAATAATCGATATAAGTTTATTATTATAGATTAAATGTTCATACATGAAAATTTTAGACTCTTGGAAAGGGAATTTGTCTCAAATTTCCATCATTGAAGAATGTTTTAATGTTATAAAAATAATATCACTAATATGGTGTATATAATATCATTATTTTATGTTATATCATAGATCTTTCAAATTTCATGGTATTTTTAGATACAATTCATGATTCTTTAACCAGCTGGTTTTGATTGAAAAGTTACCAAAGTGGTAGGAGGTTTCTTTACCCAATTTCTATTCATTGGGTTATAGTTATAGATACTTGATTGTATTATGTATATATTATTAGTTAAATAAAATTTTTTTGATCTTTTTTGTATTTATATTTTTTTGAATTTATATTTTGTAAACATATTTTCTCCACTGATTAATTATCAATTCAATGATATGATCTATATAAGGGTTATTATTATGAAATTTTCATTAGGGGGGTATATGTTTTTTCATGCACCTATATTAATTTATGAGATGTATATACATCCACTTTTATATTTTCTGTCATGAATATACTCATGTTCATGATATTTAAATATTTATTTGATGTTATTCTTCCATACAGATTTTGATTTAAATGTTTTTAAAGTGTAAAGGGGTTTACGATTCAATACCATTTATAGTTGGAATTATTTATTATTTATTTATAATTGATAAATTTTATGATCCTTATTTTTAAAAATTATTTCATTTTTATTATACTATTTATATTTCAAGAATATTTATTTTTATGTAAAATTATACCTTGTTCTCTAAAAAATTGTTTCAGAAAAGGTTCTTAAGAAAAACTGATCTTATTTCTTCCCCTTTATCCAGAAAAACTACTTCGACCACATCCATATATTTAAAAATGTTTTCATTTCTTTAATATTTTTAAATGATTATTTAAATTAATTTTACACATATTTTATCTTTATTGTTTTAATGTATCTTCTTTTCATTTGTAGAATAATGTTAATTTTATTGAAGGTTTGAATGAAATTTTTTTACCATTTTTTAATGAATATAATTTCCCACTATCATAAATACAATATTATTTTAATATTAAATAATATGGTTCCATGTAATGTTTATATATAAAATTCTATTCCAAATATATTTGATATTTCTATTTTTTAAAATTGATTTACAATGTTGAAATGTTTTCTTAATGAAGAATGTTTTCAATGATTATTTTATGGGGTTTCTATTAATAAATGAAAATATATGATTTTACTAAAGATTTATTGGGGATATTTTTAAATTATTTCATCCCCATTATTTCTCTTGATGTATTGTGTTTGTTTCAAAGTTATTATCTTGGAACTGATTTTTTTCTAAGTGTAAATCTATCTATGAAAGAACAATGGTTATTGTTATAATTAAATATAAAATCTTCTAATAAAATATTTCATGATATTGTACATGGAAATTATTGTGGAATTTTTTGTATTGGTGAGTTACTAAAATAATTAATATGATTTATTTAATATGTTATGGTTTGTTCTTTTATCTCCCTTTAATGTATTGCGTAATGTTTTCATATTAGAATGAATATACATAAATCATACAAGACAATGGATTTAACCTATTAATAGACTACTCTTAAGTGATTATAGGTATTAACCAAGTATGGTTTTCTAAGATACGAGTGATATTGTGAGGTTATATGAATATAATTTTTGAATATACCAACATTTTTTCTCTAGGAATTCTATGAGTATCTAATGGATCATTTTCAGAAAAATTTCACATGGATCATGATCATTTTATAATATGAATTTTATCATATGTTAATATTTTATGTCATTTTTCTGGATTTATTATCCATATATTGATAGGTATTTATTTTCATATGTTATGATCATGAACTTTTATTATTTCATTATACCCTTATTATCATCTTATTATCACTGCCCTCTTTTAAATGTCAATATTTATGTTTACCCATACTAATTGATTGATCTCGCCCTCATTATATTTTAAAATTCCACATGTTATTAATAATGTGTTTTAATTGATTATCTATATAAAGGTTTCATGATTGAATAATTTTATGGGAGATATTGAAGACTAAATTTTGAATAAAAATAGATGGATTGGTTGAAAAATACTCATTTGATGACAAGATTGTTTATCTGTAATATTTATTTCTTAATTATATATGAAAATAAACCCTAAAGGTCATAGATATGTATGTTACTCAATATTAGTTATGAATTTTTTAATTATGGATAATCAAAAATGGGCCATATGTATCCGTATCAGAGTCAGAATTATAAGGATTATGTTTTTAGTATTGTATCAGAGAATGTGTTTTTCGGGAGGTTTTTATTGTTATTCTCTCTATTATACATCGAATATGTGGAAGAAACACTTCAAGACGCATATCTACAACACATTTGATAGATTTTACCTGTGGTTACATATGATGAACACATAATATTAGATAAACCCTTAGAAGGGGATGACTGAACCTTGTAATTTCTTAGTTTTTTATATTTTTTCATAAATTTAATTTAAAACTAATCCCCTATATTCCCATCAAAATGATTTTAAATCATTTGAGTATGAATAAAAAATTATTTTTTATATTTTAAAGTGAAGATAATAAATCCTTTAATGTCTATTATAACACCTTGTCTATAGTAATTCATTCAACAGAAGGAGCTTATGGTCTAGCCAACCAATGAAGTAGATATTATTATGTATTCCATTTTTTCAAATTTTTTATTTCCTTAAAATACTTATATATCTATTATTGATAGATATTATGGTATGTATGAGATAAAAATAGCCCTGAACCACGAAAAAATATAATTATATTCAATAATAGATTAGAGAATTGGGATGAAATTTGACGGTAAGGTTGTAATAGTGGATGAGTAAGAAGAAATAGGTCTACATACTATCAATTTTGAAGAAACATTTATATAAATAACCCTTGGTTTTGATGAGGAATATATGTAAACTAACATTGAGGATAAAACATTTTGGGATTTTAAATACGTGTATTCATAGTATGGAGAAGATTATTCAAGAATTTTTTCCAGATAAGTACTCTCTCAATATCAATACGAAAACTTCATCAGGGAGAGAAATATTTTAATAGGGATACCCTTGACACAATTTTCCCACCCCTTATAAATAACTATTTTTACCTTTTGTGGATAGGAATCAGGTAAACTATTCATATTATCTCCATGACTGATTTCCTATTATAGAAATTGGAAAGAATAACTTATGGTGGTTTATACAAAAGAAACCAAACCCCCAGCTAAATTTGGTCACTTATTGAAATAACCCACTAGGTGTTGTAAAAGACGAGTACCCACTTGGGGAGTAAAACCAATTATTATTTCTAATTACTATTTTTTTAAATATATTTTGTATAATAATAATTTTATTTTAGTTTTTAAGTATAAAAAAATTAAAGGTGGCTAACTAATGGTTGTCTACAACGCACCAAGGGAAAATGATTAAATAAAATATTCTAGGAATAATCACTAGGTTATGTTCCTACTTTTAAATTTTTTAATATTTCTACATATTTCAATTTTTCATAGATTAAAATGACTAGTGTTAGTTTAGAGTATATGAGTTGTGGATTAGAAAATATAAAGTGTGAGAATTAAATGATATATTACATAATGAAAAATCAAACTCTAGTTTTGAAGGATTAATAATATTTGAGAGTATTGATTTCATATGATAATTGAATTATTTTTACTGTATTTTCATGGTATTTTTAGGTTTCTAACCATTGAAAAATGTGTAATAGAAATAATTTATGTGAATTTATTTAACAAGATTAGATTTTTTACCATTATCTTTGGTAACATCACCTTTGTGGAATAGAACACATCTATGAGCCAATAAAAAAATTCTTATAAGTCTATTGATACTAGTAAATTAAGCAATTTGGATTCCACATAGGGTTATAATAAAATTAGATAGTGCATGTGAGAGTAATAAATTATTTAAATTAAACATTGAATAAGTAATTATAACTTATTATGGAATAAAAAAATATTTACAACCTAATTACAGAAAGTTAATGGATTCATGTATGAGGAATATTAAACCCATATGAATAAGGGTGGAATTTAATTATAATAATTTCATTCAGGTTGTATCAAGGATGTTTTAAATAGATCATTGGTTAAGAGAGATTTAGAATACGGGATATACGATTGTTTCACTTATTAAAATATTTAATCCAGGAAATTCTATTTTTATTACAATTACAGAACATTAATGTTTTATTAAAATAAAATGGATAGTTGGTTAAATTTATAAAGATGGAAAAATATATTCAATAATGAATGAATATATATTTTTAGTAATTTTATAATTTTGTGGTTTTAACAAAAAATTATGATATTTTTTGTTTAATATCATTATATATCATAGGAGTGAGAGAATGTATGTATGATTGAGTGATGAAATAAAAAATCAAATGTTTTGAAATAATTTTCAATGAAAATTTAGACAAAGAATTATTTTAAAATTTGAATGAAATCATTTTTCTTTTTTTGAATATTGAATTAATGTTTTAAATGTAATTTATCTCTTTTGTAGTTGTTTTAATTTTTTGTATTAAATTAAAATCCATAAATTTTTTTAGATTCAATGTTTTGACAATTATGAATATTTAATATCTAATTCTCAATTTTAAAATTAATTTTGGTATCTTTTGAGAAAAATACTACATTATTCTATGTTTTGCATGGGTTTCTGGCTGATAAAATAAAGAAAATATCCAGATTTTTTTAATTCATAACATTTTTTAAAGAGAAACTATGACACATAATAGAATTTTAAAAGTATATATGATAGAAAATATATATTTTTAGTGTCAATTGAATATTATTTTTCCCTTCAATGATTTAGGGGATGTCGATATATGAGTATTTTAGTGGTATCAATATGAATCTTATGATATTTTTTGAAGATAATATTGTAATGTAAAATAATTTTGGGAATGATATATAATACATAAAATAATTTTTCTTAGGGTTACTAGTATATATAAAAAAATTTAGGAGTAGTACATACATGAAATTTCTCCACTATAGATGGTTTATAGGAAAACAATTTATGAAAGGATGGTTGATTAATTAAATATTTCTAAAAGTATGTTTGATAAATAATGTAATATTTAAAAGATCCAGGGCACAGATAACCTTGTTTATCATGGTAGAAGTATGCATATGATATTTTAACTAAGAATATTTTTTTTCAAAAAGTGATACAAATGGAAATTGTTTCTAGTTATATAATGTATATAATTTATAGAGCTTATCATATTGAAGACACAATGGCCATGTGGAATTAAAATATAATATTACAATAATAAATTTTTCATAAATTAGCCTTATTTATATGTTAATTTCTATATATGGAAAGTATTATAAAGTCATTCCATGTGATACACATACATTAATGGGTGAAGATGAAGATAATGGGGAGAATCTTCCATGAATTGAGAATAATCTTGAGATACCCATTTAAAAAATATACACATTCGATTGAGACATATTAAATCCATACAATGATTAAAGGAGAGGATTTCATAATGAAATTAATTCTCATATGAGGGATAAAAATATCTTTATTTCTATTAATATTATTATATCCTCGTTTTTAATAGAATTTTATTATTTAATTAAATTCATTGGATTTAACTTTTCGTGATTTAGTTTTTATTTTTCCACTCTCTATATTTTAATGATAAATTAGTGTTTTTGTTAATCTGTGTTGTGTGGTGTTCATATATTCTCACTATTTATTTATATTTTTTAAAAAAATTTAATGTACCAATGATATCATACTTCATGATTATAAAATACTAACCAATTTTTGGTGTCAATGGGGAATAACAGTGGGTATTATTTAATATATTCATTTCACTTACTTAAATTATTTCACTAATTTATTTATGAAAGTGAATCTGTAGAGTTGGGTTTGTGATCATAAATCCTTTTTTTTACGATTGGTATAATATTCTAGAAATAAAATTATGTTCAAATTCTCCCTCAATATAAATAAAAAATCATACGATTGTAGTTGTGTGGTATGAAAGGACTAATGATCTATGGTCAGGTATAGGTGCGTGAGTAGATTTATTCTCTTAATTGAGGATAGTCCTTTCACATTCCCTATGAAGGAAAATTGAATTGATGATCTATTTGAGGGTCCATGAGGAGGTTTTTATTCTCATTCATATAAAAAAGAAATGGATGAGTATATGAATAGTATATAGTCTATATATTGAGTCATGTGATTTAGATTAAATAGAAATGATGAAGGAACCAAATGTAATTCACCTTTTAAAAATTTAATTTTCTTTCTAAATACATGATTGTGTCTTGAAATATTATATTTTAAATTTAAAAAATCATGAAATGGGGAAATATACTATTTCTAGATTTTTTAAAGCCATGAAAATGATCAAAAAATATATGTTCTAAAGGATAGTCTGTTTTATAGGCCTATATATTTGTGATAAAATATTTGGGAAATATTTCTCCACTATATAGGGGATTTAAAATCATTATATGATTGACCTAGATGGTGGTTAATTTCATCAACCTTTTTGAACACTGAGCCTCCCAAGTTTCTCATGAGGTGCGATCCTTTGTGGGACATAGTTAAGATTTCATGGACATTCATTTGCCGACGAGACTTGTAACTAGAAATCATATTTGCATTTCTTATATTTCTTTAGGTTACACATCTATTATGATAAATGATATTACTTTTATCTATGTATTTTTTGGGGGAATCCTACCAAGTATGTTTATACTGACCCATGCACATTCTTGAGGTCCATACATGCGGTTTCTATAGAGATGATGCATAATTTAGAGTTTATAAAAGTGGGTAAAATGAATCTTTATTATATTCTAGGTTTATTAATGATGTTTAATGATGGATATTGTTTGTTCCTGGTGATGGTAGTGACTTTTATTATTGATGGTCAATCCTAGAGCTCCTGAAAAGAGGATGAAATTTCTATGGTATTTGGTATATTGGATTTAAAGATTGATCATATGGGAAATTCTTGTTGAATTTTATATTTGGTTATGCACTAATCATGTGTTGTCCCATTCATACATAGTATATAGTTTATTTATATAAATGTATATAAACTTATGATATTTTATGTTTCTTATTCATTGGATATATATGTCTCTTTAAGGTCTATATAGGTTACTTCCACCGATATTATGTAATATTTGTACTCAGTGAAAGTCAACAACCCCTGGATTATTTAGTTGGGATTGAGGTGGAATAGTCATATTAGTGAATGCATAGGATGAGACTTCAAAGGTGGGTCTATTTCTATATGGTATCTAAGAGTTTCTGTCATAGGGAGTATTTTGAATTTAGTAGTTAAATGATGATTGGTGTGTGAATTTAATGGAAGTGATGTTAATCGATTTTTGAGTATTTATATATTACTAGGGAGTCAATATAGTTGTGAGAACTAACAGATCCTTTCATTCATATATTGATAACCTATTAGTAAATCTATATATATAATACATTATTTTCAGGGTACAATAATGTTGGTACATGAATCATATAGTGTATAGTTCAGATCTTCCTTTTCTTTATAGTTTCATTTCATCAATATATTATTTAATCCCTATGGGTTTATCCTATCATATTAATAGTGTTATCCATAGACAAATTTCTACTTTTTAGAGGAATATTTATTGCGTTCTCTTAATAATTCATGAGTCTATCACCCCATTTTAATGGATGTAAAATAAAATGATTTATAGAACTGGTTGGGAGATATCCTTTATCCTTGAGAATATTTGGATTCTATACCCACCCCATTTTCAATAGTGAATAACTCTTTATATAGTAGTTGATAGTACCCACTGAGTTAGATGATTCTACCCAAAGTCTAAATACTTTATGTGGGTTTTTACTTCATATACCCCATTAGTTTATGACGAGATTCAGATCCTTATGCAACAGAGGTCTCGTTGGAGTTGAAGACTCATGTTTCCATCTGTTTCAAACTCTCACCTGTTATATTGAGACATCCATATTGAATTTTATACACAGTTCATCAAGAATTTAGCAGACAATGTTTTTTCAAACTCACAATATGAAAAATCTACCATGGTTGGAGATTGATCAGTTATTCCATATTTAATTTTATCTAAGTATTTTATACCATAAATAACGATACTTTATCATATCTGAGTATGCAGTGATTCCTATAGACCTTCCATGTTATCCTTAGGAGATGTTCTGTAGTGGAATTGTTAGAGATTAATAGTCTAGATGAGGCTTATGGAGATATATATATTTGGATTGGGTTGGGGATATTATGTAATACCACATACACTATGGTTCCTAAGAAAACATTAGTATTTGAGATTATCTATATGAGAGGAACCATAGCTATAAAACCACATTAGTGTTTTAGTTGAGGTAATCCCTAGTGGTGTTGTTGATATAACTCCACATAGAATATAGTGTTGAGTTTATAAACCTCCCTATTTTATGAATAATTTATTACTCAGTTTCATAGATGATCAAGGGAACGATTTTAGTTGAAAATATATGATACACCAATTCCCTCCGACCATTACCACATGTATCCTATTAAGCTTAGAGAACTAACTGCTAGATTTTGGGAAAGGTGTGTGTAATAGTCTTAAAAGGTCATGTGGCATTGGTTCTAGATCAAGGAATAAATTTTCTGTCCTCTATTCATATACCCACATAAATGATTAAAATATAAATAGATATACATCATGTAACATATTCTATAGAGTTAGAAATTACAGCACAACCATAAGAAAAACAATAATTATCTATAAAATTTCAACTGAAGGAAACCATATTTAACTCACACCTTATGGTGATGTTTGTTAAAACATAGTGGGGAAATATATCATTCAGCGGTTCCATCATAGTAGATATAAGACACTATTATACATACCATGGTATGGAATTTTTACCCACTAATAGTAATGTGTAATGGCACAAAATTGAGTAAATAAAGTGAGGTATGCCTTGAATCATCAGTGGAAAACCGTAGATGTGGTGAGAATATAAATCCATCAGTAGGTCATAGATGATACCTATTTGAATATATATATTTCTATATATTCTATGGGTGTTATTGAGAAATCACATCCTATAAATTTGGAACAATGTGTGAATGCTTCTAGAAGGTGATTTAGAAATGTCCCCTAATAGGAGACAAACATATGCATCAAATTTCATCCCATATATAGTGACTATATGTCTCTATATAGGATAATGACCACTATTATTTCATTTATAGAACATATTCATTTAATCATTCCTTGTATCTAATTATGGGGGAGCCTTTTAAAAATATGGGGATATCCCTAGTCAAATTCTAAGAAGAAAATTTTTACAAAAAATTATTATAATGTGAGTTTTTATTTCAGGGAGTAGTTCTTTCCCTTCATGAAATTGAATCCACAATGAATTATAAAATCATAGAAAATAGAAAATAACATTTTAGATGAAACCCTTGGTAAGAAGTTTTATAAATGTTTGATAGAGTAGATTCATAAATAAAAATCATAATGGTTGTTCATTATTATATGTAGAGGGATATGTCACTCACCCTATACCGATAGTGGTAGCCCCACTATGTGAGAGAGGTGCATGTTGTTTATTATGATATAGTTGTCGTTTTTGACATGTTATTATAAATAAATGGGCATGAATTAACTTTTTAATGATAAAGAGATTATTTTCCACTTTCCTAGCTGGAAAACGGTTTTATCTTAGAGTTTCTATTAAATTACATGATGGATATCCAATGTGAACACTTCCACAATGACTCATGGAACTCTATGTGATAATTCTAATGAATCATTGTCGGTGTTCCCAATGCATGAAAATATAATATATACAATAAAAGAGGATATTTTATTTGGAGTTTTTGGTTATTGTTCACCCATGTTTTGGTAGGTGTTTTCCATGATTCTAGAGTTAGAATAGTAGGGTCATATAAGTGGTTAAAACTATTCAATTTTCCATGTGGTGGATAGAACCAACTGATTGGTAATGGATTATTTTTGAGTATTTTATTCAGGTTGTTTTTTTCTTAATGTTATCATTGGTAGCTTTCATGAATGATTAATAACAACATGACCAGACTGTCATTTAAGTTTATGTAAACCTATCAAAACTCAAGATGCAGAATGGATGTTATTGTGATTGATTTGGACACTGTTGTGTAAGAATGATCATATAGACCTTTTTACATGATAAAGTGTCATTTTCATCTATGAAATACAAGAATATGTCTATTTTAAACTAGCATAGATCATGAGGTGAATATTTATTTGCACCATTTTCAGCGTTGATTTAAAATATTTTTGAATTTCATTGACATGGAGTGTAACCTATATGGTTTGTTCTTATTTGATAATTATTTGGAATTTTTATTTAATGTGTAGTACATGATTATCTTATTAAAGTTAAAATTGATGATGAAACATTCAATGTTGTATGTTATAGATTTTTGTTTTCACTTTTTACCATGTGGTTGGATGACCCTTGAGAATTTAAAGGTTTTTTTAAAAGGATTGAAGAGACTCATATGAAGTAGGATTATATAATTATTAGGTCCATAATTATGTGATCTGGAGCTGATATACTTGGTGATAGAAAATAATTTCCCCTTCATGGGTTTTTGTTTACTAACTTATCTAATGGCATGGACGTACAAAGGTAAAGTTATTACGTTCAAGGGTGAATAGTTTTCTAGATGATATTATATCATTAACAACCTTCTTGAGTGACTATGGTTATTTTATTTTAAGATTTGAAAATTTTATAAGGTGATATGATATTTTTCATATCTTTTTCATGATGAATACATAGTTTAAATTTTATTTTTAGAGCTCTGGGACATCCCCAAGTGTAAAATTTTTTTTACCCTAGTAGGTGGACATAAAACTTAATTTCAATGATTTTATTGATCTTGGGGTATGTTGTTCAGGCTCATTCAAATGATTTGATATCTAAAAAACTTTTTCCACTTTATTAGGGTTTTAATATCTATTATTTAAATAAATATTATCTTACAAGAGAAGAAGATGAAATCTCTTTAATGAGATCTTGGATGGAAAATCAAGCACCACAGTTCCATCCCCAATATACGGTTTACCAGATGGGATATCTGATCATGACTCACAACTAGGGCATGGGTTGGTACTTTTTAAATATGTGTTTTTAAATAAATAAATGAATTATTAAGTGATTAAATAACAATCTAATTGACCCAATTGATGGATATAAGATCTATTGAATGAGTCCAATTTTTATTTAACTGCAATTTCAATTGACATAAACCCTATATAGAGAGAAGGTGATTATATGGTGGAGATGGATAATTCAATAGATAGAATGAATAGTGATAGATTTATGATTACATCAATGACTGGATTAGGTGGTCATGAAAAGAGAACCTTTAAAAACATTGGAGAGATGAATTTTAAAGCTAAAAATATTCTATATTTTGGTAGAGCTCATGATTTCCAATTTCCACACCATTTATCAGGATTCCAACTCATGTATCATTATTCTTGTCTAACTTTAAATTATTTAACTCACCTATATGTGGTTTAATTTTTAATTTATTATCAATGCTTTGGTTCTTGTAAATTCTTTAGTTTTAGTGATTTTATGTTAAATAAGAGGTGGGATAACCTTCATAATAGCAACAAATGACTTCATTTAATGGATTTTTTATTCCCTTCTCCTCCTTTATTTACATATTATATATCACCAATCATCTTGGCCAATGATATGATGAAACTAGTACTCATACATGAATGATCATAATTTAAACCTGTGAATGGAGAATATGAGCATTGAATTAGTGATGTGGAATACTTGGAGGAGAGATGTTTTTTGTTATATATTTGGAGGCATGAAGTCAATTGATTTAATGGGAGAAATTATATTTGAGCCTCAGGTGTGATGATATGATTCTTTCGGGAATAATTTAGTATAAAACTAACTGGCGAGGATTTTAAGGAGTATGAAGTCTACAAATTGGGGAGGCAATGTATTGATTAAGTACGTCAATAATAGTTTAATAATAAATGATGAGAAATTTTATATGGTGATGTGATTCTGGTTTGGATTCAAAGTTTTATGAAAAATACATGATCACATGATGTGTACTACTATCCTACACAACACATATCATTTGATATATGGTGAATAGTGTTTTATTAAATGTTAAATATCACATAAAGTAAACATATATAAAACATGACATATGACTCTAGGTTCTAGTTTTATGTGTAAATGTAGTATATGATAAGGTGGATTTTTTAGGGCAACCCTTCAATTTATTACACATTAATTCATGGTTTATAACATATGATTACACAGAATACAACTATGAATATCAATAATTCGAGTGTATTTGATAATTAGGTACATTAAATACTGAATTAAAATAGGGAAACAAAAATCATTATTGAAAACTTCCTTAACATACGTTTATTATTACTTTATACTTAATAGTGTATGGGATATCTTGGATACATATATGAGAAATGGGTGGGATATAAAGCCCAGTATGTGAAGAAAAATGGCATGACATGAAGAAATTAATAAATATTATACAATAGGAAAATAAATGGGTCATAAAAGGGGTGATAATCATAAATATGAACAATAAGTCATGATACATCATGGTAACATAATGACAACATGGAAATTTGGAAACAACTTTAAACATGGAATCATAATCCGTGTTTAAGGAAAAACTGTCATGAAATTATGGTCGAAAAAGTCTCATTATAGATTATTTTAAAATCACTAATTCATTTTATGAAATCTCGTGAGACTAAAACATTACCCAATTCATTATATCACTATATAATTCAGGGTGCACCCATCTCTTCTGTTTCATTCACATGAATAAGTGTTCCACATTAATCATACAACATGGAATCATCTTTTATAAAATTTTATTCCACATTCAAGGAGTGTTGAATAAATAAATTTAATTACTATATAAGAATAATTATAAGTGTATAAATATGAACACCCTTTCTATGAAATGGGTATGTGTATTCACTACCCAATTGTTTTTCATGAGAAATCATAGGGAAATTTCAGCAGCATAATAATGGAGTAGAAATGTTCATTGGAAGGATTAATGAGATTTAATCGGATATCTCAAAATATTTAAATAATAGTGGTAGTAGGTGGGATATGTTATAACATATCCCATAATTATCAATTAGATATAAAAGGAATAAGATAATGAATATTCTTAATTAATGAGTGAGAGTATAGGATCCCTTACAGAGAGAGGGTGATTTGAAATGTTTGAGAGAAGATTCATGAAATATTAGGGGAACATTGGGAGGGATATAAATATGGTAGGGAATATTAATTATGTGACCCATTTTCTTTTAATGGGTATTAATGGGATTTTGGGTGGGTTTATATTGGAAAATAGAGGGTAGTTCATTATTATTTCTAAAACCAATGTTTTGGACACTATATAATAATGCAGTCCAACCCACAAAACTTCCGATGCTTTTTCTCATGGTTTATTGAAAATGGCAGTGTATTTCAATATAATATAAGTCTAAGGGTATAAATTTTTAATTAAATACCCTATCTAATGTGGAAGTTTCTCATGTCCAAAAATAAATGATTTTTAAACCCTAAAATATATTATAGGTTTTGAAGGATTCTTAAAGAATTTATAAAATCAATAAAATAAATCTAAAATAACATTATTTTAATTTTGGAACATAAATATTGTTTTAAATACCTTTATATTATTTATTACCTTATTTTTGGGTCATTATGATGTCCTAATAAACATCGTATATTTATACTGTATGTAATTTTTTCCTGAAAATTCAACTGTTTGAACAAAGTAGAAAAAAATAAACATATGGTAATTTTAATTTTATAATTTCAAAAATAATAATAGTTTTTTCAAAATAAGTTTTCTATATATATGAATTTTGAAATTTAAAATTTAATCAACATTTATTGTGAAATTCTTTGTTTTTTTGACAATAAAAGTATTTGAACCCTTATATATTTTACATTTGACATTTTAAAAAATATATGACAATTTATATTTAATATTGTTTTAATAATAATATTTTATTAAAATAAAAAATTTTCAATAGACCACTAATTTATTAAAATAAATGCCTTAATTAAATTTTAATTGTACCCAAAAATAAAATTTCTGTTTTATTTATAAAAAAGAAAATCATTAATAATGTAACAACATTATGTAAATATAACCATTATTATACTGAAAATGAAATAAAATATTCATATTATTATGTTATTAATAAATATCCCTTAAATACACCCAAAAACATCTTAAGGATATGGTGTATGATAGTCATACTTTCATTGGGTGGTTCGACGTACATGGTTTGGATTGTTATCTCAATGGGCTTTAAATTCTTTTATAAAGGGATTAAATAATGATTTAGTTGTTGAATATAATCTTGGTATTGGTTAAGTAAAATCCAAGAGATTATATCTCTCACAAAATCTATGGTAAATGGTCTTCATAGTGTATGATATTTGTGGGTGAGGCCATCACTTCTTTTTTCTATGTTAATTGGATTTGACAAAATCCTATATTTATACTAATAATTTTATCAATATTAAACTATTATATTTTCAATGGTAATGATGATATATGGTTTTTAAAATTAGACATGATATAATAAATCCAATTATGTTCATTCTTTTTCTATTACAATAATATATAATAATACAATTAAATAAATAGAAAGGGGTATTTTTTTATAAAATTTAATGTCTTTAAAATCATCCCCCATTTATAATTTTTTCCCTATAAATATTCATTTCACAAACTAAAAAAGATAAGGGTTGTTATGTTTTAATAACCCTTATGGTTCCCAGTTCACTTCTTCAAACATGTGGTTTTTACACCACAATTTTACTAGGTTCATTTTATTATTTTGTTAAACTTTATCTCAACGATGTATGATTTTCACTATCTTCCCATCATATGGATGACCATTATCCAATGTTACCACCTCTGGAAATATTACATGGTAGAGTACTTGTATGTACTTCCTTACGAGGGACAAATGGATTAAATCATATACATGAGATATGTTACGTTTGAGTTCATGTTGATATACCACAACACTAATGCAATCAAGGACCTCTAAGGGACTGATTTATCATGAACTATGATTTCCATTATTACTATAAATGATGAAATTATTCCATGGTGATATTTGGAGGAATATATTTGCTCTAACCTGAAAATCTAGGTCTCATCGAAGATTATCATCATAACTATTTTTTCGACAATAATCATTATTTATATACTGCTGAATGGTCTTGACCTTTTACACTATTTCTTCAACCATTTCTTGAAGTAGCAGTTTTTCCTCCCCATCATCATCCAATCACACATATATTATACACCACTATACATATATGCAATATAGAGAACCATTTGGTTGATTGTGTGGAAAATATTATTGTAAGAAAACTTGACCAGAAGAAGATTTTGGTCCCACCATCCGTTGAAATCAATTTAACATGCTCTCACCATGTCGTTGAGTGTCTAGATAGTTACTCAGACTAGAAATTAATTTAATCGTGATATGACATGATAATGTTCGAATCAATTTTTATATCATGTTGAACACTTATCCAGAACATGGAGGTATATCATGGATCTCAATTAGGTACAATAGATAGTGGTTTTACATGAAACCTTACCAATCCTATAATATATATCCATGAATGTTTATCGAGTGATAATTCATCTCAAATTCCAATGAAGTGATTAATATTTGTATCAGAACCCACCAAAACCCATATATAATTATTACATATTTATTTATTTAGAAGATAAGTGAAAAATTCCATGATAATTGCTTCCCATTTCTAAGTAGGTATGGTAAATGGTGGCATCATCTTCTAGTATTCTAACTTTCTTCCTTCACTTGATGACATAAAAGACAACTTGATGAATATTCCATGACCTTCTTCTTTATAATTTTCCACCAACAGTTCTCTTAGAGATCTAGATACATATTTATGCTTCTAGGATGGAGAGAGAAGGTGGATCTATGTCATCATCCAAAAACTCCTACATTATCTCCTGATTGGACTATACACATACTCGTTGCCCAAATATAAAAACTCATTTGTTATTAACATTGAACTCCAATAATTTATATTTTCTTATAGGCTCCACAGTCTTATGAATTTTCAAATAATCTATTCGATCATCCCTTATCTTATATATAAGATAATGTTGTGTAATAATTTATGAAATGATTGATGATGTTCATTCCTTCATGATTCCCATGTCCATCCACTTTATGTATAAGAAGATCATTCCCTTCTCAATTATCATTAATGATAAAAATTCAGGATACATTATACTTAGTGAATCATCCACTTAATATTGTTTCCCAAGATAGTAATGGATTGATCAGTAATATTCCTTAAACAGATTTAACCACCTACACTGGTGCATATTCACAAATTTTTATGTTAACATATACATAACGCTCTTATGATTGGTATTTATTTAATACATCTCCCCAAATAGACAATACTACTAGATTATAAATGAAAATATTCCTATAGACAACTCTAAATCATGATTTGGTTAATTATGTTCAGGAACATTAAATTTATTTGAAGTATAGGCTATCACTTTTTCATTATTCATTAACACATAGTCCAATACCATCGTTGTATCATCCAAGTGTACCAAAAAAATTTACAAAATTGTTGGTAGTGTGAGTAAATGTGCAGTGATAAGACTATTTTTAAACTCTTTAAATCACACTATACATTCATTATTCTGAAAATGTGACTCACTTTTGATTAATATTGGTTAGAGGGTTTGAAAATCATTAGAAATTTATTAAAAAATTGATGATAATACCCAAATAATCAATTTAAACTATGAATTTAAATCATATATGTTGGCCTTATCTATATTTAAATTTATTATTTATTTTAAGGGAGAATAGATACCCCATTAATTATAATAATATTTTCCCCATAATGTGAATTCCTTCAACAAAAAATCAAATTTTATATTCTTTTTATAAATCTTCTTCTTCTGTAAGGTATTTAGGACAGATCTCAGATGCCCAACTTGGTGATCCTTTCATTTGGTGTTTATTATAATTTCATCTCTATTGAATACCATTAATTTGTAGAGGTAATATCTAAAGACTGAATTCATCCATTAAATGAATGTTTATGGACCATTAGTGAGTCAGAATGGAATTACTATGAACTCATAGTTCTGATACCTAGTTTGAAAAAGAATTATTGAGGATATCCTTCTTATTCACCCTAACATGGAAATACCCCAACCATATATACTCCTTTTAGAATTATTATTCTCCACATAGTTGATTGAAATTTTCAAAAATATATGGAAGAGGATACTTGTTCTTCATTATGATCTTTTTTAGCTCACAATAATCAATTCAAAGGAACATTGACCCATCCTTCTTCACGATGAATAGGACTGGTGCACCCTATGATGAAGCACATGGGTGTATGGAACATTTATCCATATCCTCATATAGCTGTTTGTTCAACTGGTCAATTTATATAATTAAAATTCTATTTGTTGTTTTGGATCATGTTAACATCTTGTGTATAGGATAATATGAAATTTAAACCTCTTGGTGAGGAGGAAGGCCATAAAATTTGATGGGAAACACATCAATGTATTCCCTGATAATGGGAATGGCATAAATGATGATGTTTTCCTTTTCTCAATCATTTATTTTTGATATTCCTACACTTAGGGAAATAATATCGATGATTGAGATAATGGTTCTAAATAAGAATTATCCAACTAATTGAATTTGTAGAGATTCAAAGGATGATTCACTATATGGTGAGTGATTTCCATTACAAGACAATTTATGCTATGTCTATATAGGGAAATACAATCCTTACCAATAATTACATCAAATTACATAAATTTCCGTATCAAAATGTTCACAAAAAATTTTACCCCAAAAATATTTATAGGGTAGTTGTTATATAAATGGGAATAAATAATTTCCCCATTTATCATTTCACTGATATCTCTACTTCCATTATTTGTGGTGGTGAATGAATATTACAACTTAACATTCAAGATATGATGGAATGCATACAACTAGAATAAAAAAGTATATTCTATATTCTTAAATTAATAACAAGTATAACTATATCCAATTCCTTTCATGGATCTCCCTTTTTTGTGTTGATTGTATAAGATTAACCTTACCACCTTCGAGGTTGTTGGTTTTCTATGAAAAAACTTATATTAGTGCATTAGTTTGAAGAGTACCCATGTTCATTGTAGTTGAAATAATGAATGGCATACAAGGGTTTGCTAGAGTATTCCTTTACTCCATCACATTATTGGGTTTCTCCTTTTTGAAATCGATTGCTAGGTTCCCTTCCTACCCAATGCTAAATCATTACCTCTTTTCGATAAAGGAATTTATAAGGTTCTTCATTCCACATATTTGGCAATTTGGATGTTAAAATATCTTACCACTATTATATTTCACTATCGCACTTCTGCAATTAAACACTAACTACCACTTCTTATCCCTATGAATCAATTGATAGTTTCTGATATCAAATTTTACTTTAAGGGAACATCATACAATTTACTCATAGATATCAATGACTCACATCACCAAGGATTTTTGGGGACAAGATTTTTTCCCACCAAAAAAGAATTCAACATTCCAATTTGGTTTAAAGAAAAATAAGAACGATGATATTGTAACACCCAGAGATTTTATGAGAAGTATTCTTTTTAATTTATTTGATGTATTGTGGTGTATGCTACACTAATATTAGCTTGTACTATACACAACACCGTATTAGCTTGTAGTATATGAAACACTATTCTTGGCTCATGTTACACACAATTTAAAGTTTTTTCGTGGAAATTATTCTATGCAACATTACGTATAGGTTTTGTTTAATGTATAAATGAATTATGTTTGGATTATGTTATATGCAATACCAAACGGAGCATTCACTATACGTAGCCGGAACATGGCTTTCATTACACGCAATCGCGACCTTCCATGATAGCATGTGTTGTACGCAATACCAAGTTTCACTAAACGAGATATTATTTTAATATTAAAATGAATTAGTCGTTATGAATAGTAAAACCCACTTTTTGAAATTTTATAAATTTTATCTTTCAGAATGGACTTCATTTTTGGATTCGGAATATCGAAATTATCCTAGGGTGAATTTTTGGTATTTTTCTGAAAACATTCAATTTTGGATGAATAGTGAAAACACTAGATTACTATTTAAAAACAGACATTTTATTTAAATAATTATTTATTTTATTTAAATTTATTTTAGGTAAAAATTGATACATAATACCTATATAAGTTCAATTTAATTCATTTGAGTCATTTTACAATAATTTTAGAAATATAAAAATTTTATTGAAATTTTTACCGTCTTTTACCCATCTCCTAGGAGAATTTGAAAATCTACATAAAACATAATTTTACTGCTTATGTGGGTGGAATTTTGAAAATCTGATATACACGGTTAATATCAAGGACTAAAATGTGGTTCAATAAGATAAAAATAATTTTTGGTGAATAGTAACTTTTTAATTTTATTTATAACAGTAAAAAGTAAATAGGGTAATTAAGGGAAACAATGATATTATTATTACTCTAACACATGTCCTAATTTTATTGGATAAGTGCAATTAGACCAAAAACAACCATAGGAATAAAATATGACCATTTAGGTCTACATGGATTAGATTAGGACATTTATTATTAATTTATTTAAAGAAGGGTTAAAATAGTTAAAATCAAAGTTTAATAACTAAATAATTTTTAATATAAGGTTATAAATAAGATAAATTAAACTATAAATATTCATTATAAATATAAAAAAAATTCCTACATAATGGTATTTTATTTATAATTTTTAATCATTTAATAATTTAATTTATTTATGTCATAATGATTATGTAGTAATTACCTTATTAATGAATTATTAACATAATTGATGTTATAAATAAACAAATAAATGTAATTTGAGACCTTTTATGAATTACACTAATTTTTTAGGTTAATAGGACATTTTAGTATATATTTAATTAACTTCTTTGAAGTAATAATGCTGTAATGATTTTCACAAAAATCAATTACAAAATAGTGTCAAAATTGACGTAAAAAAGTTTTTAAAACAAATATTATATTATTAATTGTTATTATATTCCTAGAAAATCTAAGGGTCGGAAAAATGACTTAGATAAGATTATATATATTAATAATGAACCACTTTTGATTCGTTTGGCTGGTTATAGTAAGTTTATTTACCATATAGTGTAAGAAAACAAGAAGACACGGTAAAAGTTAAATTATTTAACTTAGTGTTAAATCTAAATGATAAGGTTAAAATAGGATCCTAAACTTGTCTAAACCCTATTAGTTGAGAGGATTTCGACCCACCCCCACATTAGATTCGAAATAAATCAATTTAGAGCTATTATTAACCGAATATGACTTTATTATATGATAATATTTTATGTTTTCTCAAAGGTTCCCCACTCCTCCCTTATAAACAGGGCACCCCTTACCTCTTATCTTCACACCCTTTTTAGCCTTTAATCATGTCCAACCCCTAAAAATTTATCTTCTAAACCTCTCTAGTTACATCATAGAGGTTCTGGTCTACTCAAAAGACCAACTCTAGTTCCCTATGAATAAGTTTAACGGAGGTTCATCGAGTAAGAGGTAATCTCTTCTACAGACTCTTTCAAGTTTCTTTCTTCTTCTACTTCCTCTTCTTTAGTTGTCTCATTATAAAGTAATAACATAATTATTAATTATATACTGATATGTTATTATAAATATGAAACAACCCTATTTCACCTTTTATCCATCCTACAGAAAATGAAGTCACCGCGCGTGCGTACGTACGGAATAACGTCTCCACGCCGCGGTGTAATCTGTTTTCAACCACTACCTTACTTGGTTGGGTATAATGGTGTAAATAAATAACTATATATGATTATTTTGAAGTGATATTGATTCTAAAATATTATACATACATTTCAATACAATTCCAAGATCATGGGAATGATATCATCGCTCGTGCGTACGTACAGACTAGCATCTCCATGACGATATGATATTCATTCTCCATGATTAACCATTCATGAATAATTATAAAGTATATATAATAATTAATCATGAAATATATGAAATAATAATGATAATAGATTTATGTATATATATATGTAGGTCATCTACTTAATTCCATTCAATTAAATACGGAAACGAAAACATCGTTCTTTCGTACGTACGACATACCATCTCCATGAATGGTGTATTTCATTCCATTTATTGATCTATCATATATATATGTATGATAGGAATATATACTATATATAAATCATGTTTTTAATTCTAGAATTATGTAAATCAGGATATAAGTATTGATATCAAAAACAAAAAGTAAAAACACGTATAATAAATGAAATGATTTTACCCAAATCGCTGCTTTTACATCGAATTTACAAAAGAATAAGCAATATAAAGTCACAAGTGAACCATATATGATATCATAACAATGAATATGATTATTTAATAAGTAAATTAAATTATTTAAATCTTTATACATCAGGTTCAGATACATACGAAGCATATCAGACATAAGGTAAGGGATAATTTATCAATCTAATTTTTATCCGAGATTGGTTATTCGTTAGTATTTACTGGGGTTATATTTTTCATCCATGTCCATAAAAATGTTTTCATAAAGTGTTTAATATTATTACATGTATTTTTAAAGTCATTTTATCCCATCTTAACTTTTAATTTGTGTTATTGAAGGAATCTTTCTTTTGTTTACCATATGTAGTACTTTTTGACTTTTCCGTTAAAAGTACGATGAGAATGTTTTCTTTAAATTATACAGCATGAACGAATTTTTTTCTTTTTTATAATGCCTTATTTTCATGAAGGTTAATCTACAATAATTCATGAATATTTTCAAAAAAATACTTTTCTTTTAAAATTTCATGGCATTTTGAGAAAAAAAATGATTTTGAAGAAGAATGGATATTTTCCCCAAGAATTCATTTCATTTGTTTTATCAAAACCATTTTCCATCTAAGATGACATTATTTTATATGTGTATGTTTCATGTATAATTTCTCTATGATTTACATGGTTTCAATTTTCTTATAATGAAATATCAATTTGTTTTATATGGATTGTGTGATGATGGAATGATGTTTCTGAAACCCATTTTATTCTTTGAGTTATGATGAATTTTTTAAGTTTATTTTGTGGTACAAGTAAGAATGATTTAATTATGAGATAGGTGGGACCTATATCTCCCTCTAATGCATTGAGTAAAGATTTATATCTCATGACATGGCATGTCTGGAATGGTAATTTAATCTGGTTCAGTAATATATGACTGGAATGAAGAGTGAACTCGATTTAGAAAGGGACTTTTTCCACTAAGATGGTTTTGGCAAAAATGCCTTGGCTACTATGGAAATCATATCATGTGCTTAATGGTTGCCACAGTCACATGTTTATTCCCATGCTCTTTTATCATGATTGATGTTCATTTATGATATATGCCTTACGTACTTCCATGATTTATGTCTTTGCTCATGATTTTGATGTTTAGATTTTATGTTCAAGTTTTTTCATTCAAATGTTTATGGATTGTTTTATGTTCTCTATTTTTACCCTTATTGAGCATTTGAGCTCACGCTTTCTATGTTTTCATTTCCACAGGATATAAAGAATGGTTTTAGGTAAGAAAACCAAAAGGGGAAGATCATTATGGGAGATGTTGAAGATCTTTCCCCATGATTAAATGATTAAGTTCAGAGTTTCCAAAGACACTAAACCAATATGATATTTGGGTGTCTGTGTTTTTTATGTATTAAGTATTCCGCAAAAGTAATGTAATTTCCATGTATGTTCAGTTTTGGGTCTCTACAGTTGGTATCAGAGTGAAGGTTTAGTTAACCTTTGGAAACTAGGATGCGAAAACTTTAGTGAGATCCCTTGAGATATTTCTAAGCTTTGTCTTGGGATGTTTCTAAGGTTAAGTATAAGTATAGGTTATAGTCCAGTAATTATGGTAAAGATCTTAGAATTTAACCTATGATGTTAGATATTGAAGGTAATCCCACTTGATTATGATTTTGGCATCTCACCCTATTCTTTTTGGGTTTTAGAAAATTGCTGGAAACGGGAAGATTCATGATAATGTAGGATATGATGGAAAATAGAATGATATTATTCATGAGAAACCAAATGAAATTGGATCTGGAGGTCCACATATCATTATTATTCCCAATTATCAATCTCATAATATGATTAATAATCTCAACTTTTGTAAGTTTCTCGACTCAGCTAATAAGAGAAAAATGGGTTTTTAGGATGATCATAATGGAAAGAAAGATCAATTTATCTCATGTAAATCATGTGGGAAGAGGCATCAAGGAGAATGTTTCAAAGGAACTAGAAGATGCTTTGGGTGCGGAAAAGAAGGACAAAAATCCAGTAAGTGCAAAGGAAATGGTTCAGTTAACACCATGGAGAAGGATAATGGTATTACTACGACATCAACAATGGTTAGATGTTTTAAATGTTGAATGTATGGGCATTATGCAAACCAAGTCCCTAAGGGAAAATATCATGAAGATAATTAGCATGTTTATATGGGTAGTTTTTATGTGGATGATGATGAAGAGACTACAAATGATATATGCGATAAAAGAAATGATGAAGCTCAGTCAGTGGTTTAAGAAGTTAGTGGAATGATTGTATGTTTATCAAGAATAATGTATTTTACTATGGAATAAAGAATCATATAAGGATTGTTACACTATTGTTTTTGCTAATGTATTTGAATGTATATGTTGAATGGTACTGGTAACCATGATATGTTATTCAGATATTTTTGAAACAAAGATGATATGAACATAATGAATGGATAAGGAGAAAATAATATGTTTGATAGTATTCATGAGCTCATGACTGATATAAGGACTAAGTGATATCATGGTCTGAGTATATAGAATTTTTGGGATTTTTGGTATGTGGAAAGAGTTAAATTTTGACAACATTCATGTTTTTATAAAGGTTCAATGGGTATTCAATTTTCAAGAGAATACGTGATTAAAGTATTCACTTGTTTGGAATGTGACCAACAAGATATATCTTATGATATATGGGGGATAAATGATAGTATTCACATGCTCGATAGATGACATTTCTAGTAATTGTTTTCGTTATACTATGAGGTTAGATAGAAGTATTTTGGATAAGCCTAATGATTGGAATGGATTATGTTGGACATAAGTCAGTATTTTTTAAGGCTAGAACTTTTTTCGATATTATTTATGGAATGTTATAATAATGTAGTTTTAGAAAAAGGACAACCAGCAGGACGAGCGACAACCCGTCACGTCAGACAAGGCTGTGGGAATCAAACCCACAACCGAAGTGTGACAAGCCTTTATCACTTACCACTGGCCTACAGAAAGTCCCTGGTTAGTAAAAACTAGATTTATTTTACTAAGCAGTATGATAGATGAAGTATAAGTCCATTGATGGAATCATATACGATTTATCTCACCATTGATGGACTTATGTATTTTTAATAACTTATGCTAACCTTGTTATGATAGAAATAGATGTGATGACTTATCATTATATCACATGATCTGCTAACACTTCATGAATGAAAAATTCAACATCATTTCTTCAAATAGAGATGAAGTGGAAATTGTTCATGGAATAGCCAACGATGATATTACACTGAAATCGAGTAAGTATTTCTCCTCATGTAGAAGTTCATCAAAATTAAGGAAATGATCTTGAAACCGAAAAATCTTGTCCTAGTGCTCTTATATCTGATGAATCAGATGGTACCTTAAATCATCACAAATTTATGAAATTGTGATTGTTAGATTTTTCATAGCCATGTCCTCTACCACTCTCCATCAGAACATGATGGTTATATTTCTCTTCCATATCCATATCTTCACCTATGTTCTCCTATGTGGAAACCCAGTGATGAGTTAATTTGGGTAACTGTGATGTTTCATACCTCACTTTTTAAAATTAAGTTTTAGTGTTCCTTTTTACAATGTGGGTTTCTATGAAAGAAGCATTCAAGTAGTAAACCATTTACAACCCCAATGAATTTCGAGGGAGAAATTCATTTTAAGGGGGGTAGAATGTAACACCCTGAGATTTTATGTGAAGTAATATTTTTAATTTATATGATATCTTGTGGTGTATGCTAAACCAAGATTAGAATGTACTATAAGAAACACTGTATTAGCATGCAGTATATGAAACACCATTCTTGGCTCGTGTTACGCACAATTTCAAGTTTGTTTTGTGGAAATTATTCTACGCAACATTAAGTATAGATTTTTTTAATATATAAATGCATTAAGTTTTGATTATGTTATATGAAACACTAAATGGAGATTTCACTACACGCAACCCTGACTTGGCTTTCATTACACACAATCATGACCTTCCACGATAGCGTGTGTTGTACGAAATACCAAGTTTCAATTTTTGATGAATAGTGAAAACACTAGGTTACTATTTAAAAACAAAATTTTTATTTAAATAATTATTTAATTTATTTAAATTTATTTTTGGTAAAAATTGATACATAATACCTATATATGTTTAATGCAATTCATTTGAGTGATTTTATAATAATTATATATATATATATATATATATATATATTATTGAAATTTTCACTGTCTTTTACCCACCAACTAGGAGAATTTCAAAGTCTACAGAAAACATAATTTTACCGCTTCTGTGAGTGGAAATTCAAAAATAAGAGAGACATGGTTGATATCAAGGAGTAAAATGTGGTTCAATAAGATAAAAATAATTTTTGGTGAATAGTAACTTTTTTAATTTTTTTACCACGATTAAAAGTAAATAGTGTTATTAAGGGTAAAAATGATTTTATTATTACGCTAACACATGTCCTAATTCTATTGGATAAGTTTAATTCAACAAAAAACAACCTTATTTATAAAATATGACAATTTAGGTCCACATGGATTAGATTAGGACATTTCTTATTAATTTATTTAAAGAAGGGTTAAAATAGTTAAAATCAATGTTTAATAAATAAATAATTTTAATATAGGGTTATACATAAGATAAATTCGGCTATAAATATTTATTAGAAAGATAAAAAGATTTCCTACATAATGGTATTTTATTTATAATTTATAGACATTTTATAATTTAATTTATTTATGACACAATGTTGATGTAGTAATTACCTTATTAATGAAATATTTACATAATTGATGTTATAAATAAAACAAATAAATGTAATTTAATACATTTTATGAATTACACTAATTTTATAGGTTAATATGTCATGTTAGTATTGATTTGATTAATGTTTTTAGAGCTAATAATTATGTTATTATTTTCACAAAAATAAATTACCAAATAGTGTTAAAATTGACATAAAATAGTTTTTAAAACATATATTATATTATTAATTGTTCTTATATTCCTAAAAAATATAAGTTTCGACCAAATGACTTAGATAAGGTTATATATATTAATAATTAACCACTTGGGGTTCTTTTGGCTGGTTATAGTTAGTTTATTAAAAATATAGTGTAAGAAAACACGAAGACAATGTAAAAGTTAAATTATTTAACTTAGAGTTAAATCTAAAAGATAAGGTTAAAATAGTAACCTAAACTTGTCTAAAACATATTTTTTGAGAGGATTTCTACCCATAATTACTTTATCATTTTAATAAATCAATTTTGAGCTATTATAAACCGAATATGACTTTATTATAAAATGATATTTTATGTTTTTCCAAAGGTGCCCCTCTCCTCCCTTATAAAAAGGGCACCCCATCCCTCTTCTCTTCAAACCCTTTTTATCCTTGAAGCTCGGACAACCCCTGAAAATTCTTCTTCTAAACCTCTCTAGTTACATCATAGAGGTTCTGGTCTTCTCAAAAGACCAACTCTAGTTCCCCAAGAAGATGTTTAAAGGAGGTGTGTCGCAGAAGAGGTAATCTCTTCTACGGAATCTTTCAAGTTTCTTTCTTCTTCTAATTCATCTTCTTTAGTTGTCTAATTATAAATTAATAACATAAGTATTACTTATATAATGAAATGTTATTATAAATATGAAACAACCCTATTTTAACTTCTATCCATCCTATGGAAAATGAAGTCACCGCTCGTGCACACGTATTGAATACTGTCTCCACGCCGTGGTGTAATCTATTTTCAACCACCATATTACTTGCATGGGTATAATGGTGTAAATAAATAACTATATATGATTATTTTAAAGTAATATTTATTCTGAAATATTATACATACACTTAAATAAAATTCCACGATCATGGGAATGATATCATCGCTCGTGCGTACGTACGGACTACCGTCTCCAGGACGCGATGAGATTCATTCTCCACGATTTACAATTCATGAAAGATTATAAATTATATATAATCAGTTATCATGAAATATATGACAAAATAATGATACTGGATTTATGTATATATATATTTATGTCATCTACTTAATTCCATTCAATTTAATAAAGAAACGAAAATAGCATTCATCCGTACGTTCGACCTACTGTCTCCATGAACGGTGTATTTCATTCCATTTATCGATCTATCATATATATATGAATATGCTGAGTATATATTATATATAAATAATTTTTTAAATTTTGGAATTAGGTAAATCAGGATATATTTAATAATATCAAGAACAACAAGTCGAATCACATACAATAAATGAAACGATTTTACCCGAATCGTTGCTTTTACATCGAATTTTGAAAATAACTGGTAATATAAAGTCATAAATGAACCATATATGATATCATAACAATGAATATGATTCTATAATAAGTCAATGAAATTATTTAAATCATTATACATGAGGTTTGGATACATACGAATCATATCAGACATAATGTAAGGGATAATTTTGCAATCTCACTTTTATCCAATATTTCTTATTCGTAATTATTTACTGGGGTTATATTTTTCATCCATGTCTAGAAAAATGTTTTCATAAAGTGTTTATTATTCTTCCATCTATGTTTAAATTAATTTTTACCCATCTTGACTTTTACTTTGTTTTATGGAAGGAATCATGCTTTTGTTTACCATACATAGTACTTTTTGAAGTTTCCGTTAAAAGTATGAGGAGAATGTTTTCTTTAACTTATATGGCATGAACGGATTTTTGACGGTTTTATAACGCCTTATTTTCATAAAGATTAATCTAAAGGATTTCATGACTATTTTCAAAAAAACCATTTCTTTTAAAATTACATGTCTTTTTGAGAAAAGAAAATGATTTTGAAGAAGAATGGATATTTTCCCCATGAATTCATTTCATGTGTTTTATAAAAACCATTTTCCATCTAAGATTACATTATTTTATATGTGTATGTTTCAAGTATAATTTCTCTATGATTTACATGGTTACAATTTTCTTATGATGAAATATCAATTTGTTTTATATGGATTATGTGATGATGGGATGATGTTTATGTAACCCATTTTATTTTTTGGGTTATGATGAGTGTTTTAAGTTTATTTTGTGGCACAAGTAAGAATGATTTAATTATGAGATGGGTGGGACCTATATCTCCCTCCAATGCATTGGGTAAAGATTTCTATCTCATGGTATAGACATGGATGTAACGGTAAGTTAATCTGGTTCAGTAATACAGTACTGGAATGAGGACTGAACTCGATTTAGAAAGGGAATTTGTCCACTAAGATGGTCTTGGCAGCAATGCCTTGGCTATTACGGAAATCATGTCATGTGCTTAATGGTTTACTCAATCACATGTTTTATTCCCAGCTATTTTATCATGATTGATGTTATTTTATGACATAT
Organism: Viscum album; assembly: GCA_963277665.1. Taxonomy (NCBI): domain Eukaryota; kingdom Viridiplantae; phylum Streptophyta; class Magnoliopsida; order Santalales; family Viscaceae; genus Viscum; species Viscum album. The sequence continues at coordinate 589,952,934 of OY728142.1, read as the reverse complement.
GTCTTACGTACTTCCATGATTTATGTCTTTGCTCAAGATTTTGATGTTTAGATTTTATGTTCATGTTTTTTCATTCAAATGTTAATGGATTGTTTTATGTTCTATATGTTTACCCTTATTGAGAATTTTAACTCACCCATTTTTTGTTTTATTTTCCCCAGGATATAATGAATGGTTTTAGGTATGAAAACCAGAAGGGAAAGATCATTATGGGAGATGTTGAAGATCTTTCACCATGATTAGAAGATTATGTTCCGATTTTCCAAAGACACTAAACTAATACGATCTTAGGGTGTATGATTTTATCATGTATTAAGTATTCTGCAAAAGTAATGTAATGTCCATGTACGTCAAGCTTTGTGTCTCTAAAGATATTGTATGTATTGTGATGTTTTCCTCATACACCCAGATATATTTTTCAACTTTTTGTTTGAGGGAATAGAAATCCCTCTCAACTATAATTCATAGTGCGTGAGGAAAATATTTTTCCAAAATCATTTTTCAGAATTCCATCAACCCCATCGCTTCAATCTCTTCTTCATGATTCATATTCATGAAGAGTGTCCACTCCTAATCAACTTATCCTCCCATATGATAAAAATCAAGGGTAACCATCTCTTTCTAGTAAAATTAATGGATAGAAGGTATCTTCTTAATAGAGTTGATCCATTTTTCCATGATTAAGTAACAACATGATCCATTGAATGTTGGAGGCCTTTGTTTCATAAAGTTCTCAATTGATAATTGTTCATTATTAGGGGGATTTGGGTGGTCATTATAATATAAGATTCTATTCAAAACATGTTTAACCTAAGAGAGTATTGTCATAAACTTTTTGATTCATTCTCTCCTTGAAATGGGCATATCATTTGGGAAATCATCACATTTCCCTTTATTTTTTTTTACTCAGTGCGACCTATTTCTAGGCATGAGTATGAACAAAGGTAAATTTGGGATGATTAGTTCTAAACTATTATACGAATATGTGGGAAACCAATAACATTAAACATATAACTTAAAAATGATATTTATTTACACAATTTATAAATTTATATGCCTTAATCTTTGTTATACATGACCTATTTCCAAACATATAATCTGATGAGAATTTTCCCCATTATAATGGTAAAAGATGAACTTTTTAATTTACCAAGTCATATCCCATGGCAGCGTTTAACTAGGTGTGCACCAAGTCCCATTGTATTGCACCAGTTCATGGTCAAGTCTAGCTCAATGTAGTGTTTTTGGGGTGTACATCTATGTACATCAGTTCTAGATCCACATTCACTTTTACCTCTTAGATAGAGACGTATTTTTTAAAAACAAATTACATGATACATTACCAAAATTTAACAATGTATTTCTTTCATTTATCTTATCCCTAGGGTTTTTTCTAGAGTTTTCTAATCCCAATCCAAAATATAACTGAACATTCTTCTGATACCAACTATGACTACCCTTCTCATTATTATTCATTAATTCATGATTTATTAAATAATATTACACAAAATACAAACCAAAGAAAACAATAATTCTAGTTTATTTGTGAATTAGGTTCAATACATAGCAACTTAAAATATAAAATAGACATATTAATTGAAAAATTCATTAACATTCTCATATTAGTCCATTAAATTTAAAATTTTATAGGATAACCTAGGGACATAATAAAAAAGGTGTGAGAAATATGTCACTGTAAGGTATTAAAATTGGAATAACATTAAAAAGTTAACAAATTTATGAAAAAATTTATACAATGGGGAATAAAAGGGTTCATAATTATAATCATGAATAATGAGGCGTGATATTGCATGGTAACATAATGAAAACATGGAAATGGGGAGACACCTTTAAACATGGAACAATAAATATTAGTAAATGATAATATTCCAAAACATCATCGTGAAAAAATACTTATGATGGACTGTGTTCAATTTCTAATCTATTTTATAATGTCTCAGGACACTAAAACAATACCCAATGTATTAGAGCTCTATATAATTCTGGGTGCACTTGTCACATTCATTTAATTCACATTCATAACTGTTCCACATAAATCGTACTACATGGAATCATTTTTCAACACATTTTATTCAATGTTAATGGATTTTGGAATAAATACATTCAAGTACCCAATCAATTTAGTATAACTACATAAATGTGAAAATCCTTGATAGGAAATGGTTATGGGTATTTAGTTTACAATTTTTTTGGAATAAGAAGTCAAAGTGAAATTTTAGTTGCATAACATGGGCGTATAAATGGTCATGGGAGGGATTAATGATATTGAAAGGTGAATCTCAACATATATAAATCATATGGTGAGTAAGGGGGATATGGTAGAACAAATACCAAAATTAGTAAATACATTTAAAAGGAAACAGATAATGAATATGCTTGAATAAAGGGGAGAAGGAGGGGATCCAGAACCTTGAGAGGGTGATTCCAAATGATTATGAGGAGATTATTGAGATATTAGGGCACATTGGTAGGACTCAAGAGAGGGTAATTAAGAGTAATAATGCAGTACATTTTTTTTGAGTGGGGATGAATTAGGGAATGTGTGGGTTTTTATAGTATAAGAGATGGGAGTTCATTATTTTTTCTAAAATATTTTTTTAGACTCTATATAATATAGTAATGAAAACCAAAAACCATAGAATGGTTTTTTCCCATGTTTTCTGAATAATGTGAGTGGTTTAAATTTTTTATATTTTCAATAGCTAATCTTGTTAAATTAATACCATTGATGAGGTGGAAGTGATTCATGTCTTTAACAAAATGATTGTAAAACCATAAAATATAATATAGGTTTTAGAGGATTTCAAAAGGATTTATAAAATAAGGAAAATAATTTTAAAATCTAATTAATCTAATTAGGGAAAATATATTTGGTTTTGGATTCCATTTATTTTATTTATTACTTCATTTTCTAGTCATTATCATGTCATAATACAGATCGTATATTTATACGATATTTCATTTTTACCTGAAAAATCAACTGCGTCAATTTTTTTTAAAATTCACCATAGGATAATTTAGATTTATTGAATAGAAAAATAATATTCATTTTATACATTTAATTTTTTAAATATATAAATTTTTACTTTATAAATTTAATTGACCTTCATTGAGAAATGTTGGGTTTTTTAACAATAGTAGTACTTGAACCCTTTTAAAATTTAGATTTAATTTCATAAAAATTATATGGTAATTTATATTTGATAAAAATTATAAAAATAATAATATTTTAATTATAAATTAGTTTATTTTAAAATTTAATTAATTCCCCAAAACAAATTCCATAATATAATTTGACTATTACAAAAAAAATTTGTAATATTTTATAAAAATAAAAAAAAATTATATTAACAATTTGAATAAAATATAAATATTTTAATATTGAACTAAAATATATATATTCATATTATTATTGTGCTGATGCATATCCTATTACTACACCAACAGATGACCTATGTTTAAGGTGCATTACATTTAGGCTTTCAGGGGGTGGTTCGACGAACATGGTTTGGGCCGTGATCTTGCCGATCTTGAACTTCTCACATAAACAGTTTCACTCATTGTTTAGTCTTTGGATATCATATTTGACTTGGTGAAGGGAAATGATTAGTGGTGGTATATTCCTCGAATGTTATGATAAATGGGCTTCAAAGCGTATGATCCCACTGGTTGAGACCATCCCTTCCTTTCTCTGTGTGAATTAGATTTGAAAAACCCCAATACACATAAACATCATATTATCACTATTTAATGGATATATTATCTATAGTAATGATTCTTAACAATGTTTTAAATATGATAAGATATAATAATACCAATTAATTACATGTTTTTTCTATAAATATAATGAATTATAAGTCATTTAACTAAATCATAAAGGGAATGTTATTTATAAATGATCAGTTCGTTGTAGTCTGGCTCCACATGGTTTGTGGCATAGGGGTACATTCCATTCACCAAAACCTCTACATGACCATTGTTAACAGTTCTATGTGATGAATAAGATGGGTGGTCTGACACATCATGTAATTTCCATGGATAACTCTATATATATATTTCATCATTCATGACTCAGGATGATACAATACATGATATGTAATCTGGAAGGCCCAACTTGTTGTTTATAACATATAAAATATGTATAGTTCTGTCCTAACATGAAATAAAATTTTCAATGCATATCTTGACATCATATGAGGGAATAGAAGAAATTTACCCTATTCTACATGTCATGTACCTTTTCAGGGTTATAAGATTTCCCAATCATGCTTCCTATGACTAAAATCATGGTGCACGAATAGTCCATCCTAATAATTTTCCATATTGAACATCATAGTACCTACCACTTCATTATTAGATGTTGTACACAAGGGTGTTCAGTCCATGAATTTTTCATTTCTCTAATGGTCTAAAAACATAGTTGCGATGATATTATTAGGGTGGACACAGGGTTCAGAACATCCCCAGTTATGTGATGATGACCAAGAATGGGTACCCTATATTCTTCATGTAGTGTTGTACTCTCCCACATTCTCAGGGTGTGGGTCCACTATATTTTTCCTATATTCTGTACTCCCTTATTCCCAATATGATGTGGGTACCAACACTATAGAAGGAGTTAGTAATTCTCCAACTTATGTGGGGGCAAGAATCCTCTATAAATGGACTCTTGTACTGCCTCGTCTGAAGTGTTTTACACATCGAGGTGTGGGTAATCCAATTAAAATTAAATGAAGAACCTCTATTTTCATATGTATAGGTGGTTTTAAAGGTAGGGGTTAGAACTACCTTTCATGAAAACTATTATTGTGCATGGAGTGGGTTACCTATTTTTTTCTAGACATGTGACATGATAGTTATTGAAATTAAGGTGTAGTACTGCTTTGATTTATATGTACACTTCAGTGAAGAGCATTCCCCTATTATGATTTCTAGTGGCACAATGAATGTTATAAATGCGGAGTAGTTAGTATACCAATATCCTTATAAAACCTAAAGTACCCCTTTGTTTTTATTGATATATGATATATAGATGCATTACTGAATTCATACATCATAAACCTTTTTGTACTCAAATAATCCCCAGTTTCTCATGAGATGGGATCCTTTATAAATTATTGTTGTGGTGGCCAGGACTTCCCTAAGTCCTAGAGACTTCTAGTTATGGATAATATAGGGATTCTGAGTCTTTCTTTTGGTTAGAAATCAATTACAGGGTTTGTGCTAAATTGTTTGTTCATCATTCCTTTTTTGAAGTAATTCTACGACATTAGTTTATATTAATACTTGTGTTATTTTTTCCCCATGCATGTTGTGTTTATGAAGATATTTAATTGTTTAGAGGTTATAATGATGGGTGGGGAGCTAGTTGATATTATTGTAGAGATTTAACTTAATGATAAATTTTGGATATCTGTGGTTTGTTATGATGATCATGATCAGTTTAGTAGGTGATCGGTCCATGAGATCTTGTATCATTGTGGATATTTTATAGTTTCTCATGTATAATAGATTCTAAGACTTGTCAGATGTCCAATTCTTATGTTATTTTACTGTGTGGTGGTGTTATTATAATGTAATGTGTCATGTATGCATTGTATACAGATCATCTATTTATATTTAAATATTATTGATGTTTCTCGTTATTTTACGCATAAGAGATATATGCATATTGTAGGTTGATATAGGCTAATACCTCATTTACTATGTGATTTAACAACATGGTGCTATAAACTAGCCCATTTCCTATTGAAGGTGGTCATGAGGTGGAACAGTTAACTTAATGATAGTCCAAGAAAGGCCATAGTGGGTTAGGTCATCTTAAAAGAAGTATATGAACGATATGGAAGGAAGGATGATGAAAAGGGGTTACACGAAGTGATAAACTGTGATTGTAATAAACATAGAGATTCCAAACCATTATACCATATACTAAATGGAAAATAAAAATATTCTATAATTTCAATGAAATAAAAATCAAATAATGTCCTGAAATCTACTAACATAAGGTGATCCAAATGAAGAATCTTATTTTGAATGTGATTTGGAATGTGATGAAAACTAGATCTTTTTTGGATTCATTATTACAACCATTCCACGAAAAACAAAATTTCACATGATAATGGTTCATGAATTTTTATTACAATGGGATGAATATAAAAACCCCATAGTTAAATTTTTTACAAAAAATAATACAACACATATATTTTGAAGACCTCCATTTTCTATTTAATAGAGGATTAGTAAATAAAAAATAAATCCAAATTAACGGTTTTTAGTTAGGGTATATTTTTTCAAAAAAAATGATGTTATTTAAAAAATGAAATTTATATTATAATGTCCAATCATCATAACCACACATTCAAAATTTTTAATTATTCAAAATCATTAAAAAACCTTGTAAAAAACATAATAAAATTTTGAATAATAATATAAATCATAGTAAGGGGTATAAAAATGAAAAAAAATTAGATCCTGAAAATACTTGAAAACTCAGAAATTTGTTTTTTTAAATAATAAACATTGAATATATAATATGGAAAATACTTATATTAAATAACTAAATAAAAATATTTTCCCATGTTATAAAATCCAAGTAGTTTTATAAATTAAATTCATATGAAAACCTAGAGGGAATAAAATAATAATGATGGTTCCCAAGGAAATTTTATTCAAATATACTTTAATAACTACTAATTATCCATAATAGATTAACCTAATAGTTTAGTTCTAATATAAATTCTACATATAATATATCTTTACCCAATTTATTGGGGGATATATCCTTGTCTATCATATAATTATCTATAATTTTAATTACATTTTCAGGAATAAAAAAATAGAAACATTATTTTTCAATTCATAAATATAATCCCTGAACATAATCTAAATTAATCCAATAAAATATGTTAACCAATTATTAATTCTGATAATAATAAAATAGATTAGTCAAATATTAATTAGATAGTATAAATAACATTGTAAAAATGTTATAAAATATCAGTGTGAGTGTTTAGAGAAATACATAAAACATTTTAAGGATTAATGAAACCCCTTACATTCTTCCAATATGATTTCATGTGACTTTTATTCAATAAAAATAAATAATAATATTTCATAAAAAATAATATATATATAAATTATGAAATTTAATAAAATAATTTAATTCATTTTATATCATATACGAATTTAAATTTTATGTTCCATGATTACAATGTTAATCTATTAATAGTCATGGTAGTTCATAATTTTATCCTGATTGTTTTTGGTGATATCATCACTTAAGAGTTTAAAAATACATATTAAATGTTTATTAATGAGTAATAATGTTCACATTCAATATTTTTTTTCTTATTTTTGAAATTACATCACCCTTATATTGTTTAATAAATAATTATAAGATGTATATTTACAAAGACAAACATTTATTTTAGCATGCGTTTTATTTATGGTTATGATAAAAAATGGGAAAAATATATTCTTATATACATGATATAATCCACCAAATTGAGTGATTTTTTATCCTATGGAATTAGTTTTAAAAAATTAAAAAATTAAAAAATTATTAAAATTACTAAAATTAATAAGTGCATACTTAATCATCTAACTACTATATATAGTTTTATAAGAGTATATCCACTATTTTGAATTATTTCAACACCATGTGTATTTAAAATAAAGATAATTTAATATAAATAAACCATACATGAGTGTAATAGCCTTATAGGGAGTGACTTAAAAGAAAACCAGAAGAGATAGAAGCAATGAAATGAAAATAGATGAGAACATGAATTAAAAATATAGATAAAATGAAATCAAATAAAAAGTTATGTATTATAAAGTTAGTGTTTTAATTTTTTATCCTTTAATAATGAAATAATTTATTTAACCCAATTTTTTACATAATATAATTTACAAAAATAATTTATTCATATTTATATATAATAATTGAAATAAATATAAAATTTTAAGAAAAAGATAAATTATACCTTCGATGATTAGTAAAATTTATAAATAGCTTGTGTTATTTGGTCAAAAAGTAAATTTAGTTGAATATATAAAGTGAATGGAGGCAAATTTTGAGTGCATATAGATATTTTAGGTGAGATAAATTTACGAAGAAAAGTGATGTCTTAAGAAGATACAAAACACCATTTTTATATAAATTATTTTGTGGGATTTTTATGAATATTCATTCTTTAAGGGATAAATATGTAAATGTTATGTAGAATGTGGAAAATAATTTATTAATGAAAAATATAGTGAATAATATATAATAACTATATTATTAAATATAAGTTCTTAATTTTTTTTATTTTATAATTTCAATTCATTTGAATCAAAATATCCCATTTATAGGGATTTTCAACGTTATTCTTGTAATTTGAGTTTAATAATGTGATATTTTTTTAGAATTCAATTTAAGTTATTTATATAAGGTATTTATCATCATGTGTATTCAATTATATTAATTATAGTCTTAACACTTTTCAATATTATCCCCAAGTCCCCATTTTCGATTTTTCTATTGTTGTGAAAGCACTACGTGGACATTCTACAAACATTATTACATTTATATTGGCATAAAATTCAACTTTTATTGAGTAGAATGTATTTATTTATTATTATATATATATATATATTAACATTTATTATATGTTACATAGGTTACACTATTGATCTATAAAATTATAGATCAAAATATTATGAGATAAATTGAAATTCTATTTGAACTCAAATTCATTTTATATAATATTTTTAAAAGTTTTACTGAAATTATATGTAATTTCATTTATTGAATAGAATTTATAAATTGAGGATTTATTTTTATATAATATTTTACACATTACATAGATTTCCAAATCATTCTATAACTTTTCAAAAAAAAAATTAATAAAGGTTTGTGAAGTTCAATTCAAACTTTAATTATTAATATTTAAAAAAATAACTTTATTACTCAACCCCAAATAAAATTTATTTTTAAAATGAAACATTTAAAAAAATTTGTTTTATATATAGAATGTTATAAAATATTCCATATATTTATAAATTTTGATAAAATGTTTTAGATATTCATAAATTGATAAGGGATAAAATTTAATTTTACTTGAAACTCATATTTTTTAATGGGAATTAGAATTAAAATATATCACCATATATATGATAGTCCAAGAAGAATAAAATTTGTAGTATATAAACCCAACTGAGACAATTAAAAACTTCTTTATACGGGTTTACAAGATTAAGAATCTTATCTGACCCAATATATTCATTTTCTATAAAAACATTTGAATACATAACTAATATTATTTACATAGAGAAACTCATTACTCTATCTATGATGATATTATTCTCATTAAATGATTAATTATAAAATACACCTGATATACTGTATCACATTAAAAAAACATAAGTAATTAATAGAGTGGATACATTTTGGAAGACCTTCTTTATCATCTTTATTTTTTAGGGCATGGTTTGAAATAATTTTTTTCCATATACACTATGAAGATATAGATCTCTCGATGAATATACATATAGAGTCACTCAATTTTTCTCCCTATGGATAATGAATTTTTATATTCCCCTAAAACAAGTAAATATTAATTCACAAAATTAATAAATTTAATACTTCTTCAAACTAGTCAATAAAAACCAATATTAATGATAGTTTACTTCGTATCGTGCTTCCATATAAAATCAGGTTGACTTCCTAAATTTTTCTATTGATCATTTCCAAAAACATGCAACCATAATCCCCATGAAATAAAGAAGTCGTAGGAAAAATTCCATCCCACGTAGCTAGATCCAGAATTAATTCCCATTTTATTATCCACCATAGAAACATAATCCTTAAAAATCCATGGACTATGACATGTGGCTTTCCTAGTTTCTCATTCAAAAAACACTTAATCAAGTCCACCATAGTATCCAAAATGCCAATTCTGGGATTTCTCAATTTGAAGATGTACTTCAGAAATATAACACTACAAAAACCATGGTGTGGAATATTTTTCTTCTCCAAGTATCCACATGTTTCATAGCTCTCATATTCCCTAAATCTAGACCAAAATTATGAGAAGTATTATGTCTCAACTCCCATATTCCCATAGGTAATCTTCTAGATAGAAACACCATCCTATACGGTAAAATGGAAAAAACAATCCATTTTTAAATTCATCATTGTTATAGTTCCTAGATCATAAACGTGGGAAACTTCTAATCTCCCTAAAATTTGTATGTTCTTCTTTTACATTAAATAGTGTTGCAACTTGTTTTAAGCACATTATACATAATTGTTTTCTATGGATTGTTGATAATATAGAATATAGAATCCATATATTGAATAAATCTTGTAGTGCTTCCCTATACTAATACTACTATTCCTAGAATCTCTATACACTGAGACCTACATCCCTTAAGCTAGAATTGACCTTTTCTACTTCTCTACTTATTAGTTGGCCCATTCTTAGCACTATAATTTAGCTTGGGGATGCCTCTTGAAGACTCCGTACTTATGTGGTTCTGCAAGTTTTGATTTTTTTTGTTATTTATTTTTATTCAAAATGCATTCCCATTTTTCACCTCACCAAAAACCTCCACCATGGATTCAAATATTCCTAATATGGGCTTCCCAGTTTTATAAAGGGATTATTCTCTCTCAATGATACATATAACATTGGGTTGTAGTGAAACTCTAGGTGTTTTGACAACCATCATAACATAATACATTTACATTGCCGTGTGACTTCACAAAATTTCTAGAGAAAATATATAATCACTCATACCATTCATAAAATCTTGTACACCCTCTTAAATTATTTTTATAAATATTCCTTAATATTTTCAATAAACACAACCCAAAATGCACTTAGAGGGGTTTTTTTCTTACACTATCTCGAAATACAATCCATACTGAATATATTATCAAAATTAACTATAGGTATAACAATAATATTTCTGTGTTAAATAATGCTACAAATCATTATAATGAGATTATTATAAAAATTAATTACATTAATACAAATATTTGGAGTTTTTACCTCAATTTAAGACTATATTATTTTGAACAATATTTTCATATTATTGGAAAATTTTTTATAAATGAAGGAATTTATAGATGAAAAATAAAATAAATGATTAGCCTAATTTGAGTAAAATATAATGTATATATCACCACTTCACTTAGTGGATCAAAATCTATTATAGTATTAACAAATAATTTTTTTTACAAATTTATACTTCTGACCTTGATGATTTTTAACGTGCACATATATTTTCATAATAACCCACCACATTACATTTAAAATATTTTAGTTCTAGATAACCACTTTAACTAAATCTTCACTATGTTCTACAGTAATTATATAACCATTACCAATTTCATTGAAACATTGAGCTATATAAAAAACATAACTTATTGATAACTCCCATTTTGTCTCATAAGACACATCACAATTGTTTTTAGCATATTTTGGGAATGAGAGAAATTGAATTCTCTTACCTTTAGGATTTCTTTTTTAAATTTTTTAAATTTATTTCCACTTTTATGTCACCTTATCCTTGATATTATGAGATGTATAATATTAGAAAAACCCTATTTGAACCTTCTCATCACATAAAATAATTTCCTCATAACTCTTAAAATTATATGTAACTGCATTCCTTAATAAGGTTTATTACAAACATATATAAAATCTATCAATTGCACTTTTATGTTGTGTATTAAAATATAATGTATAACTTGTAAATATAGTAACATTTTCTTCATAATAATAAACTGAGTTATAAAACTTTTAATTCAAAACTATAAATTTCTTTTCAATTTTTTGTCGAAGAACTTTAGTAAAATACTTTTCAGGGAAATGATATTTAAATATCATCAATCGTATGGTAAAAATTTAATTATTTTCCATGGTATTGTTAATTATTTAAAACTACTAATTGAATTCACCTTGTAGATGATAAAATATATGGCATACCCAATGCTTCTATAAAAATACCAAAGCCTCAAATATCTTCCCCAAATCATTTATCTATCCTTCAAATATCACCATATATATGGTTCAACAAAATATTTGAGGATGTTTCCCCTCACCCTTCGTGATAAAAAATTTCAAAACATTTGGTCTTCCTATTGCATTAGTATGAAATTTTATAGGTATTTTTTATTAACATAACATTTAAAAAGATTCATATTTGAAACTCTAACCATTTTATGTTGATGATTTAGAAGGGTTATGACCTCTTGTAGACTTTCTAGTTCATTCTTCTTGTTATCAATATGAAAAATTAATTTAATGTAGTCATTGATAAGATGAAATAATTTAGAAATCCTTAGAATAATTAAGAATTATCACATGGTAATAAAAATATAAAATATCTTTTCTTAAAAACCATTACATTTTATGTAATATTTTTTTCTCAAAAAAATTAATTTCATTTATAGCACATGATACATGTAACCAAGAGTCTATATAAATTTTCATATAGTATACATTTTTCATATAGTCATTAAATTGAAAAGTATTAATTTGAATAACTAAATTATTAATAATATATTATTTATACATCTATAAAATAGAATCATTGGTTAACAATTGATTATAATTGAAAATAATATTCATTTGATAGTTAAAGAAATATTTTTATGGAAAACTATATTTATCTGTAAAATGTATTTTTTCTTAATAAATTTTAATTAGAAAATATTGGTGAATTATTTTAAGGAAATTTATTTTTTATATATTTAATAAAATATTTTATGAGTCATTTGATATTTTTTATTGGCATGGAAAAATAATAAATCCAGTGTTTTGATAAACGATGTATTTTTTTTTCAAAAAAAGTGTTTTTTCGTGTCTTTCATAGTCATTTGAAAATTAATTTTTACATATTTAGAAATTTTATTGGGGAAAATTAAAATAATTTTAAAACTTAATTTTAAAAATTTATATTAAATTTATTTTTTCAAATTTTCTGAAAAGATTAATTTTTCGATGTGTAGTCAAAAATAATAATTTTTATTAAAAACTATTTTTTAATTTATTGAATTCATAGAGGTATATTTTGGATTAAAATGATATTAAAAGTCAAATTATTTCAATTATGTTATTATTAACCCAGTTTAGGTCATCAAAATCGATATTATTTTGAAATTTGATATTACAACTTCTTATTTTTGAGGATAAAAATTTCCCGCAAAAGCCACATTTCCATCACGCATGTGAGTATGATTAAAAATTAAATGAGGAAAAATATATGAAACTAATATGGTTAGGTGGATTAAATTTTTTTAATAATAATGATGAATATTAGGTAATAATATAAAATTAATGTTTGGCCATAATGAATCTAAAAAACAATTAAAATTAATCAACACTTTTAAGGTAAAAACTGGTTTACTGATGGGTTAAATTAGAAAATAAGAATAAAAATGGCCTAATAACATTCATATATTAAATTATAATGAATTATAAAGATATTATATTTTATATGGTTCTAAAATGTTCCATTGTTTTACCAATTTTGTGTTTGTAAAATGTGGGTATATTTTATTCTTTCCACACATATCAAGTGTGTCCTCTATTCCACTTATAAAAAGACATATCCTTTCATATCCTCTCTAAAATTAAAGGGAATTTTAGTTCAGAATATATCTACTAAAATACCTTAATTAAATATTTCTTCATTACTTAGAGTCAATTCCTGGATCCCAATTCATCTTAGGAAATCATTAGTTATAAAACTATAGAGGTTGTTCGAAGAATGGGTATAGTACTTTACCATGCATTTTTGTTTTATTTCTTCTTCTACCATCAAAAAGTATTATTTACCAATGAATAAAAATTAATAAAAAATAATATTAAATATATTAATATGTTATTATGTTTATTTAATAACCGATATTTATCTTCTAATATATAAAATGTAAAAATAAACCATCAATCGTGTGCACAAAATACTATTTCCACAAGAATCGATGCGATTATTTCCCATAATCTTCTCACACAGAAATAGATAATGAAGGACACAATTTTTATATATTATATTTAGGAAATAATTAAACTATTTAATTTAAAATATCACATCTACCTTCATGCCTTCAAATCCGTTGGAAAATGATAACGTTGCTTATTCGTATAAGTCGACTGCCATCTCTTAAAAGAATTTTATTTTTTTTCATATTTTTTGACATGGATGGTAACATGTATATTTTTAATTAATATACATGATATTTATAAAATTATTAACTTCATATTGATTATTTTATCGTCATTAATGTACAAGGACCACAATTGCCGATCACGATAATTCATAAAAAATGATGCAGTCATAATACAGAATAGTTATTTTAATAAATATTTATTAATAATCAAGTGAAAATATTATATTTAAATCTTATATATTATGATATATAATATTATAGTTACGAATTTTTTTTAAGAAACTCGTATTTATTATATTAGAGTTTTTAACATGTTTGAATGAAATTATACCTAAGGTAATGGATTTTCATCTCCCATTTATTTCTATGAGACACACGCCAAATTCACCACCTCTTTCTTTTATGTGGTTTATATACCAATGATAAATTACATTTAGTTATATAATTTTTAAATTTATCAGGATTTAAATTGTAACATCTTGGATTTTATATTTATTATTACTAGATATTATATAGTTTGATTTTGAGGCTAGTTGTTGATATGGAATGCGACTCCGAGGTCCAGTGTGGCCAGAAAAAATGTTAGAAAAATATTAAATTTTTTAATAGCATGCATGCACCGTTTTAATAATAAATTAGAGTAACTATTAAAAGGGATCTCGGATCATAAATCCAAGTGGACCGTTGAGTTCAGAAAAATGGATTTATCTTCGGAGTGACCTAACATTAGTGAGCACAGGTCGACTGCGAAAACGTTACTGTAGTAATTTTAAATGAATTAAATAATTTATATTATCTCATCAACATAAATAATTTTTCCTTTAAATTAATCCTTATGTAATAATTACAGGGATAACCACATAACCTTGGATCTTATCGAGGGTCGTGGAGAGAATTCTCCAGAAAGCCCTTCCAAAAAATGATGACAGATTGAGGATCGATAAAGATGTAGTGACTGTTCTTCATCACAAACCGATCGAAATCAAGGTTGCATGTGTTATTTATATTTTATTATTATATTATTGATTCATATGATGAAACAAGACTAATACACGAATATATTATCCTAATGAACAAATGTATTTGCAGGATTGGATTATTTGCAGGATTATTAGGAATTATTTGATCTGTTTTCTAACATGAAACCCCTAATGTAGATCATTGTCCAATAACTCTAGGGAAACAATGAAAAATATCTATTTTTGTGATTTACACCAAATATTTTTCAAATTATTCTCCATTAAAACACTGATACTCATAGATTGATGTTTCTGGGTGGTTTGGAAAGTGATCAGATCCCCAAATTAAAGATGAATTGACCACCGAAGGAGGATTTGAGTAGATCGGGACCCAAGGAGCTCAGATATGTGAACGATTAATTTTTCAGGACATGGAGGATTAATAGTGGTCCATGAAAGTGAACAATGGCATGCTCAGTGGTGATCAAAGAGGTGGCGGCATAAGCGACACAACAGCGTGTGACGAGGAGACGACATCAACAGTGTGGAACTCCCTAGAGAAAGAAGAGGAATACCACAACGGATGAGCCTAGTAACAATAGTGGCTGATTTATAAGAAGAGATGGGGATGAAGAAGGTAGAAGTGGTAGTGAGCCATGTGAGATGCAGTGGCGAGTGGAGAGGGCTGGGAATGAAGAATAGACCAGGTGGGCCGGGTCAAACAGATGGGTTGGGCCAGAATAGTAGGCCGGACCTAGGTCAGACTCGGATTAGATTTAGTGAAACCATGGTGGATCCGATTGCATTAGACCATCATGATCGACCAAAGAGATCTACTATAGTGGTTGACCATGTGGTATTGTTTAACATGTAGTGTGGTTTACCATGCCTGATGATTGACTGTGATGTAGTGGGGAAAGTTGAATGACTCCAATGGTCCGTGAATGCATAGCCGAACTGCATGGTAGGTGGACCGGCCATGATGGTAGGTATATATGCCCTCAGCAGGGTTGTGTGATGCTTCGTTCAAACAAATATTTAATTCTAAATGGAGCACCGAATTGCTGAGCCTGCTATGATGTTGAGAACCTAACATTGAGAAGGTATTTTGAGACAAATTATGGGTTTTTAATTTGGACCAGTATGGTTTGAGATCGTTCCCTTAGTCCTTTCCATGAGGGTTCAGGATGACATTATATCAACATCACTAGATTTTATTCCCATATAGAGGCCAAGTATCAAATAGTGTGTGGTGTCCCTTCCCAATACTAGAGTTAAATCCTTTATCACCCCTAGTGGTGTCTGGGGAATTGGCATAGCCTCCCTAGAAAGTCCATTGATCCTCCATCTAGAAGGACACATCTGTAAGGACTTTGGTATCACCTACCTGTTATGCTCATGATCTCCTATGTAGTGGGTTAATCTAGATTGGGTATGTGCTATCACATAGTGAGTCTAGGAGTGATCCCCTCTATGTGTATCATATTATTCCTTGACCAAAAAGTTGCCTATGGTAAGGGGCCAAATGAATAGACCTATTAATTGAGTGTATCTGAAAATATGATATCATGAAGAGTGAGTTATTCGGGAATTATCATGTTTGAGGAGGATCTTATGGATGACAATTGGTTACTTCAAGATGGTGGTGTGGTGTCTCTATATTGATTATAACTGGATATTCTTGTAGTTGTGTTGTATACATATTCCTATGCTGATCTAAATATAAATTTTTTTATTACTTTTTGTTTTACGGGTGTCCAATTGAGTATTGTTATACTCATACCTAAAAGGGATTTTCCTGCACATGTCAGGTATTGTGAAGATGGTCACCCTTTAAATGGAGTCCTAGGTGGACAAGGGCCAGATGGATACTTGTGAGTATGGAATGACTGTGGTGTGAACCTACGTCAAGTGAAACAAAATACCAATACAACTTTTCTTTCATGCTAGGATTTTTGTTAGAGACTATTTGTGGTTGGTTTTTTTCCATGTTTACCATTGAGTACAATCACTATCTTACAATGTTGTGGGGTCATAGACGTATGCATCTATCCTTTTAGTTATTTTACTTTTCATCATTTCATGGATTGGATATGTGTGATTTTCTACATGTAGTTTAGGTTAATGCGTCTAATTATTTGGATATGCATACTCGGTGCCGGTAACCGGCATCTAGCCTAATGGATACAGGATTTGGGTAGTCACGACATGGTCCCCACTGGGATGGGTGATGATAGAGTCGTATTAGATAAGGTATGGTCTACATTAGGATCAGGATTCTCTGAGGTTGGTTCGGGGCGAAGGTGTTAAGTGTATCGAGTTTGTATTTCAGGCCAGGGACCCAAGTGTTGGTGTGGCAGTTGACAAAATCCATACCCTAGGACTTGTATTAACATATTTTCAACTCGGTACAAGAAAAATCATGTTGTAGGGAAAACATTGGTACATGAATCATTTATGAATTGTGGTGTCTTCCATGTCTTTTTGGAGTCAGCTCCCTAGATGTACTCTATTGGTTGTGGTAAATCTTGTTTTATTTCAGGAAGGCTCCATGTAGACATCCAGCTTGGATTCCACCACATGATCACGAGGATCATCCACCTAGTGATGAGTCATCAGTACCGAGGCCTGCACCAGAGACAACACCTCCTGGCGGTTTACCAGCTATACCACCACCCAGCGAGCATCACTTACTTCCATCATTACCAGTTAAGGGTACATGTAGGTTGAGTGCATTTCACGAGTTTAGGGGTGAGATAGATTCCCACATGGCAAGGATTTGATAGAGGCGTTTACCCATGTTTTCTTCCGTTTGAGGACACATATCGATCAGATGGAAGTACCAACCATGAGTACTCTTTAGGGATCAAAGGGGTGCTGGTAGAGCTTGGAGGCTCAATAAATTGACTAGAAATCTCTCTCTTGGACATACATTAAGAATCTCCTTATATAGGGGTTCTATTCGGCCATATTGCGATCATTTTGAATACAAGATCTCATGCATCTGCAGTAGGGATGTATGAACATGGTGGAGTATTCAACAATGTTTAATGATATTTTGCACTACTAATTGGACATGGTAAAATTATAGTTCTATAAGGATCATTCCTCTAATTAGGTATTATTCCAAGACATTAGGGCATCAGTGGTATACCTTACAATTTCTAACTATCTTGGGGTACATGAGCGAGACCTTCTTGTAAAGTGTTTTCCGGCCGAGTAGACACCAGTAGTGGGATCTACCAGTGGGATCCCAGTAGCTGAGACCTTAGAATATAGTATCCAATGGTAGTCATAGGGATCCATGTAGGTTACACACATCATGAGGGGATCCTTGGAATCATGGTTAGTGTTGTACGGATCCAAGGATATCTTGAATGAAATAGGGGATAGACAGTGTTACTCATATTGATTTCATGGACATATGGCATGAGATTAGTTGACCGATCAAAAAACTAATTAGGATACAGCCGACGAACAACCAAGAAATAGGTAGATACAAGATAAGGGTTTTCATTAGGGAGGAAAACATAACTGAGGAGTTGGGAGAGTAGTAGGAGGTGGTCAGAGGTTTGACATTTTATCGCCACCACCCCCAAATGGTCCACGCCATGCTCAGGGAGCTTTTGGATAGGGAAGAGGATTGTTGTAGGCAATGTAGGGGTATGGACCCTAGGATTTAGGGATGATATGAGGTATGATCTATGTATTTTAAACATTAACTTTAGTTTTTGTAGACAAAGTTTCTAATCATTCCTTTCATTCCACGAATCTTGTATGAGACATAAGGATTTCGGTTAAACCATTGACTTAACCCTTACACTTGGAGACTCCTGCTTGAGGAGACTCTAATATCACACACTGGTGTAGATAGTGTAACCAGAATCTTGTAGGTGAGAGTTTCCTTTGGGATCCCTTGTCTGTGATGTCATTGACTTACAATGTCATTCCTAAAATGGACTTTATATCCACAGTTCAGGCTTAGATTGACTGTTTTAGGTTAATAATGAGGTGTGTCTATAGTGATGGTACCAAGGTTTCCTTTGTTGGTGAAAATTAAGCGTGGGTAGTGTAGGATGGACTCACACATAGGAGGTTTCATCCTATTACTCATAAGTTGGATAGCCTCACCCATGGTGTATTGAATGATATGATTCTGCACTTTCATGAATTGGTGGCTCAGATTGAGGATGTCTTTCATAAAGATGTTCTAGTTTTACCTCTCTAATGGGATATATAATTCTGCATTGATTTACACCCCAGTATGGAACCAATATATACACATGAATATGAAATGTCTCCCGTAGAGCTTCATGATCCAACGATATAGTCTATGAACTTGGAGTGGAAGGGCTTCTTGAGACCCAATGTTTCATAATAAGAATCCTTAGTTTTTCATTCCATCAAGCCAGATAGGTTCTCGAGGTTATGTGTGGATTACTGGAACATAAAAATGGTTACATTTAAGAACATGTAACCACTATCAAGGATCTAAGACCTATTTGATTAGTTGAATGGGGAATGATTGTTCTCAATGATTGACCTTAGATATGGTTATCACCAGATATGAGTATGGGATCTGGATATACCAAAGATGGACTTTAGTTGTCATTCCAATCACTATAAGTACATGATTATTCTGTTTAGTGTTATTCATTCCCAAAAATTGTTCATGGTTCTCATTGAACTTGATATTTCAGCTTTACATAGATCGGTTCATAGTGATCTAGATTGAGGACATCCAAGTGTACTCATCGTCCAAGGTGGAGCATGTGAGAAATGTGAGGATGGTCATTGACACACTATTAGAAAACCAAAATTATGGGAAGCCCAAAAACTATTAATTATGGGTTCAAGATGTCCATTTTATGTTGCACGACATTTTGGATGCTAGAGTTTCAGTGGATCCAGTAAAGGTTGAGGCAATGCTTGCTTTGGATACACCCAAGAGTGTTACCGAGGTACATCATTTTTTTTGGATTGGTAGGGTACTATCCAAGATTTGTACCTCACTTCTCAAGAGTTTCATAACCCTTGAAATCCTTGACATGAAAGGGTCATCCTTTCATGTAGAAAATTATATTCTTGCTTTGATTTTAGGAGCTTAGGTGGTGTTTGATAAGAACTCACATTATGAGGTTACCAAAGTAATGTGTCGAGTATGTGGTGTTCAGTGATGCATCATGAACCGAGATGGGTTGTGTCCTGATTCATAGGAATGAGTTGATTGCCTATGGTTCTCACCAATTGAGGCCAATGGTTCATAATTACATGAACGATGATCTTGAGTTAGTAGGACTAGTCTTCACATTCATTATGAGGTGACACTACCCAATGGGAAAGCAGTTTATCGTCTACTCAGATCACAAAATTCTAAAGTATCTCTTATTTAAGAAGGATATAAACTTGAGATATAGTAAATGGATAGAATTATTCTATGACTATGAAATTTAAATTTTTAGTACTACTGGTAAGGGGAATGTGGTGGTAGATTCTCTTAGTAGGAGATCCAGTTTTCAGTTACTGAATGACGCGCCAGAGCAGTTGGCATCATTTCAGTTATCCCTCGTGGATGGAGAGGGATAAGCTTACCTCATGTTTATCATTGTCACCCCTACACTCATACAGTGAGT
The DNA here is from genome assembly GCA_963277665.1 of Viscum album. Lineage (NCBI taxonomy): Eukaryota > Viridiplantae > Streptophyta > Magnoliopsida > Santalales > Viscaceae > Viscum > Viscum album. Next base: position 589,932,154 of record OY728142.1, on the reverse strand, counting down.
CAGGGAGGCACATATTTGGGATACCGACTGTGAGACCCAATGTTCTCAGTTTTCTATAGGGCATTCTATTGATTGATATTCGAAATGTGGGGAGCACATCCTTTTTTTCAGAGGGTGCAAAGTAGCACTAGTGTTGATGTGGGATGAGGTTCTGATAGAGTTTCATACAACCCCATTAGTGGTACATGTAGGTGTTGAAAATATGTACCAGGACCTACGATGTCAATTTTGGGGGCCAGGGATGAGGAAAGAAGTTGTAGAGTTTTTTTCTCGATGCCTTACTTGCCTTCAAGTAAACTTTGATCACCATATTCTAGCGGATTTAGCTCAACCACTTATAGTCTGAGAATGGAACTAATATGGGATATTTATGTACTTAATTGTGGGTTTACAACCTACATCTAGAGGACAAAATTCCATCTTGTTGATTATTAACCGACTCACCAAGTCGAACCACTTGTTATCTATTAGAGAGAAGAGTTTTTTAGGGAAATTGGGATTCCACTATATGAAAGAGATAGTACAACTCCAATAAGTTTCATCAACAATTGTTTCTGATCATTATGGTCTCTTAACATATAGTTTTTTTGAAGGATTTAAAGTGGAATTTCATACCGAGATATGATTGGGAACAATGTTTCACCCATAATCGGATGACCAGTCTAAGCAGACATTCTTGTTATAGCGGACATGCATTGGGATTTCATATTTGAAAATGGCCGTAGCTAGAAGGATCACCATCCAATGGTTGATTTTTTATACAATAGAAGATACAGTTCCACCATTTTTATGGAAATATTCAAGTATTTGTATGGGAAACCCTATATTTCACTACTTTTATAGGAAAACATTGGAGATTAGCACTCATGAGCCTGATATTGATGAAATATACTTCACAAAAGATGAAGATAATCCATGAGTGGGTGATGACTTCACAGAGCCTTCACATGTCTTAGGTAGATATGTGAAATATGCCTTTGTAGTTTGAGAAAGTAGTCCTTGTGTTCTTTCCGGTTTCACCTCAATTGGTATTATGAAGATTTTAATAGGGTGAAAAGATATATATAAGGTTCATCATCCCCTTCCAGATACTATGTAGAGTTGGATAGGGTTTCTAGCACTTAGCTCTACCACCATAATAAGAGAGGGTACAAGACATCTCCCACATGTCTCAACTATTGAGGTACATGAAGGACCCATCACACACCATTGAATGGGGATAGCTATACATTGAGGATGGTGTGACCTTTACTGAGTACCAAGTAGAGATCAATAAACATTAGGAAAGAATACTTTTTGGGTGATCGATTCTTTTGGAGAGTGTTTTGTGGTAGATCATGAATATCTTGGAGAGAAAATGGGAGAAGGAGGCTTTGATTCATGTTTAGTATCCTCATCGGTTTGAGTATCCCCTATTTTAGATTTTCAGGGATGTAAAGCCCTAAGGTGGGGCGAATGTAAGGTCTCAAAAATTTTTTGAATTTATTTTCAATAATACATGGAATAATTTTGATACTAGGTGATTATTTTATGTATAATTTAGAGGCCCAATGTTCCCAAAACAAATGTTTGAAAAATATAAATTTCATAATAGCATGAGCATGTAGTTTTCCTAAAAAAGGGGAATAAATATTAAATGGGTTAACAGGTCAGAAATATGAGAGAACAATTGTGCTCATAATAGTGGATTTACCCTAGAAGAGACCTAACATTGGTAAGCATGGGTCGATAGTGAAAAAGATACCACATTCAATTTATATAAATAAATTAATTTATTTTATTTCATCGATGAAAAAAATATTTTCATTAAAGGAATCCCTGTGTTAGAATTCAAGGGGTTAGCCATATAACCCTAGAACCTATAAAGGATCATAGGGATAAAGCTATGCAAATATCTTTTGCTGAACGATAATGAATCAAGGATCAATGATGACATGATAACTATTCTTCGTCAGCGAATGATCCAAATAGAGGTATGTTGGGTATTTTTTATTTGATTTTACCATTACGATTCCTATGATAAAGAGTAAATAATCTATGAATATATTAACCCATAGATAAATCATATTTGTGGGATGAGATTTTTTTCATGATAATGAGTTATTATTTGATATGGTTTTGTAACCCAAATCCCCAATCATGATCATTGGCCAGGAACACATGGAAAATAAAAATAAAGCTTTCTGTTTGTGAATTCCTCCACCTTTCTTCATGTTATTACCATTATTTCCCATTGAAACCCCATATTTCATGGCACGATGTTGCTGGGTGGTTCTGAACATGACCATACCCCTATATTAGAGGTGAATGAACTATAGAAAGAGAATCTCTATAGATCGTCACCCAAGGATATTAGATCTATGGTCTTTTAATTTTTTAAGCCTCGAAGAGGCAACAATTGTCTATGAAAGGGACCATTTGTGTGGAATCATCGATCGACAATGTAGTAGTGCATGGTGGTGTTTGAAGGGCTGACAATGGTGGTGGTGTGGGACGTAGATGACATGGCGGGGATAGTAGGGTTAGTGGAGGTAGATTGTGGTGGGTGGCCACATAGAGGTATTGTAGAGGATGGAGAGGCACTGATGGAGATGGATGCCTTGACGAGCCACATGAGACACAACAGTGAGCCACATGAGATGCAACGACAAGCAGAGCGGGTTGGATTTGGGGTAACCCTAGTGGAGCTAGTTGCAGTCAACCATGTGGTGTGGTTAACCATGGGATGTGGTAGACTGTGTCTGATGATCTATATTGAGAAGGAGAATAAAGTGGACTGACCATCCCGGTCAGTCCGCAGTTAGATGGAATGTGAGATTGGGGGACCGACTACGATGATCAACCATAGTGGTAGGTAGAACTACCCCGGTGGTAGGTCCGCAGGCCCCAATAGGGCTGCGTGTCACTTTATTCAAACTAGCATAACTGTAAAATGGAGCATCCAGTAGATGATTCATATACGGTGTTGAGAACCTAATGCTGTTAGTTTTTTTGAGAAAAATGGTATCTTTTTAGTTTAGACCAGTGTCAGTTGAAATTGATCCCTTAGTCCTTTCTTCGAGGATTCAGTATGATATAACATTCACATAACGATATTATAATACCTCTAGGGGAAGAGTCTCAGATCGAGTATTGTATGCCTCCCCGAAACTATTGTGTGATCCTCTATCACCCCTAGTGGTGTTTGTGGAATTGGAATATCCTCCATGAGCATTAAATTGATCCTCCATCTATCATGTCCACATGAGTAGGTTCTATGTTAACCCCCAATTATTCTATGCATGATCCCCTATATAGTGGGTTGATCCAGATTAGATCAGTGGTATCCCCCAATGATTCTGCATGTGATCGCCTCTCTGTGTATCATAGTATTCCTTGACCAATGTGTACTCTTTTTGTGGGGCCTAAATGTGTTATTCCTCTTCATTGAGTGTATCTAAAAATATGATTGCTTGAGGAGTGAGTTCTCCAAGAACGAGCATGCTTTTATTGGAATATTATGGTTGGAAGTCAGTTATGATGGCCTGATGACATGATGTATCTCTCTTGAGTATAAATGGATATTCTTGTCATATGTGATATTGACTTATATCTGTGTAGATATGACTGTAATTTCATTTTTTTTCTATTGATGTATGGTTCAAGGTGTCCTACTGAGTATTTTTATACTCACCCATGCACAGGATTTTCTTGAACGTGTCATTTATTGTGCAGACAGTCACTATTTTGATGGATTCCTAGGTAGAACAGGACTGAACGATGCCTTTTGATGATGGACAGACCAATGTATATTCCTACGATAATAGACATTACTCATCATACCCCTTTTCATTCAGTTTGGATGTGTTGTTACATAATCTATGGTAGGATTATTTTCGGCCATGTTTACCTTCTAGTACTTTCACTATCATACTATGTTGTGGGATCATATATGTATGCATGAATCCTTTCAGTTGTTTTAAATTTCATCATTTTTAGGCTTGTAGATGTGCTCGTGTGTATAGGTACATTAGGCTAATGCCTCCCATTTTTGGGATATACCTACATGGTGCTAGTTAACATCCCCCATCCTATTGAAGGCATGCTTAGGGTAGTCACAACACGAGCCCCTCTGAGATGAGTCAGGATCTAAATATCCATCCATTGTTCTTTATTTCATAGGGCTTATAAATAAAATGTTACTAAATCTGTAAGAGTTTTATGTTATAATATCATTGTTTATTTGGATTGTGTAATATTAAGTTTTATATGATGAAATGTTATGATATACCACTCAATAAACTAATATATTTTAATATATTGTGATAATTTAATGAAAATATAATTTTTTCCGTTCATTTTTTCTCACATTACTTACTCAATATATGGAAATTTTTTTTAAATGAAATATACTATATTTCTCTCTTTGGTTGAAAATCCATTTTTTTCAGACCCAAGATTTTTAAAAGTGTTATAAATATTTTTTTAATAATCTCCTATGACTTTTTAAATTTGTTTAGTCATATATGAAATATTACAAATTTTTTAAAAGTAATGTTCTTTTCAATTTTCAAATGAGGTAATTTTTTTGACAGTTTCAAAGAGTGTGACAGGAATGATTTATTTTTACTTATATATCCCAAATATAATTTCCCACCATACAAATAGCTCAAAATTATTAATATTCCACTAGAAGTTTCAAAATATATTTCCAAAAAAAATTATTCAAACAATATTTAACGATTTTATTGTTTTAAAAAATCAATGTGTAATGTGTATTATACACAAAAATTATTTATTGATTATATAATTATATATATATTCATCAAAGATAACAACAGTTGATTTTAATTATTTTTTATTGAGGATATGATCCATTGGTACCATCTTTATAGTTCTATAGATATTTTATAAATATGAAGAAATTTTTTATTAAAATAGTTACTTTTGTATTTTTTATGATATGAATAATTGATTAAATGATTAAGAAATCTGTTTCTTTTCAACATGTTATTTCTTACTGTAATGTTTATGAAGACCATTTCCTTTCATGGGTTATGATATGATTAGTTTTTTTATATTTTATCATAAATATATATGATTTTCATTATGTGATTGGTGGGACAACTATTATATAGCCCTCTAATGCATTGGGTAATTATTGATATCCCATGGGATAAATAACAATAAAATGGGATTTGAACCCAATTTAGTAAGGAACCCTATCCACTATGATAGTCTTGATAATTTTCCATTACTACTATAATGGTTTGAGGAGTGAACCTTGAGTACTACAATGATATTGGGAATTAACCTAGAGAACTATGATGGTTTGGTGAGTGAACCCAATCCACTATGATATTCATTACCATGAGCTTTAATTAATAAGGAACTGATTTTCTATACTTATGTGTATGCCTAAAATTTATGACTTATGCTCATTTTATGATATCATGGATTAAATTTATTGATTTATTTATCATTCAATTACTATAAAATTCCAATATTTATGGAATGTCTTAGGATTAAAAAATTTGATACGTGGGGTATGGTTTTCAAATGTTCTGTTCATGTTTCATTCCCTTGTTCTCATAGAATGTTATGTGATAACTTCGGTCCCCCTCATTTACCCTTACTGAGAATCTATGATCAAGCTTTATTATATTTACATTAGAGAGGTTATGAAGAAAGGTATTATGTATGAAATGGATAATTAAGGGTTGTGGTTATGAAGAACACAGTGGGAGATGATTTAATTGACTTTTGAACCAATTTTTTATGTATCTTTGTTTCCAAAGACACTAAACCTTTATGGTCCATATACATGATTTTGAAAAATGAGTTGAATACACATATATTAAGATGAAATATCTATGTATGAAATTAATGTGTGTTTATAGTCAATATCATGACATGTTTAGTTTATCATGGGAACTTTGAGGAGATATAATTTGTATAAACCCTTCGGATAATCCCATAAATATCAGAATCTCTTATGTTAAGTTAAAAAAAGTTTCTTTCATAGAAAAAAATCCAATTATCGATAATACAAGTGGTTGTGGTTTTAGAATATATTCATATAGGGTTAATAACCCTAAAAATATTTGGTTGAGTAATTATTTTTTATCATTCTGCGGTATAGAGTGTGTACACTTACTACACACCACGTTTGATACTTCCACTGGATATGCTTATGTCAATTCACATTTTATTTATCAAATTTCCCAAAGGATTTTAATATAAACATACCATTTATAAACAAAGTAAAAAAAAATTCTAAAATATTAATAAAGGAGTACTAATTTAGACATCCTATGAATGATTGATCACTCTATTTGAAGATTTATAGTGGTTAGGATTCGCATTTTTGTTTAAATAAGGGATTTGAAATAGAACAATGAAGTTGGGGTGGTAGTAGTTATGATCAAATGTTGAATTATCTTATTTGATCATATTTATAAAAATTACATTATATCATAGAACGAATTTCTGCATAATAATTCCTATCCTCAAAAATTAGATGTTAAATTTTTAGAAAAAACCATTAATGGTATGATTATGACATCTCATGTCTATAAATATTATCCAGTTAATATTTGATGGAATATTCTTCTTAAAAATATCAATATTTTTCCTATAGTTTAAATTGATGTTTTCTTAAGCATGGATTGTCTTTATTTATATAAATTGCTTCTAAATTATATAGGAAGGAATTCACATTTGATCTTCTAAACCAACCTATGATCGACTATCAATGAGATGATAAATATGAACTCTTAATGGATATCATATCCATTTTTTGATTCTGGATTCCTATTCAAAGGGTTTTTTTTATCTCAAATGCTTTGGGATAAACTCATCATCGATGATATTCCTATTGTTCATGAAATTTTTTGTATGTCTAAAAGAGTTGTCTAGTATTCCATTAAATCACGAAGTAAGGTTCCTAATATAACTCATTCATGGTACTGTAAATATTTAATAGAATCCTTATAGAATATCCTTTATTAGGTTGTAATAATTGAAGAAGAAACTCTAAGGTAGTCTTCACAATGGTTTCATTTGGAGGATTGCATCACAGTAGGGTGAACCTATTCATTTTTGTTAAGAAGAAATATGGATCAATGTGTCTCAAAATTTATTATGGGGAACTGATTATAATCGTAATAAAGAACCAGAATCCTTTACCCTATACAAATGATTTTTTTGACAAAAAACATGGAGCCCAATAATTTTCAAGGATTGAGCATCATTATTCATATCATGAATTGAGAGTATAAAAGGAGGATATACCCTTTAAAATATTCCATACAAGGTATAAACTCTATTAATATTTAGATATTCCATTTGGTAATACTAATTCCCCTACTATATTAATTGATTTAATGAATATTGTATTTAGAGACTACCTTGAATAGTTTTTGTTAATCATTATAGATGATATACATTTATATTTAAAGAGTAAGGAAGAGAATAAATACCGCTTGAGGTTTTATTTAGTTCAATATGGAATGATAAGCTACATACGAAATTTAAAATTGTGAATTTTGGCGAATTTTTTTTGCTTTTTGCTCAAAAAATACAAAGAAAGTGTATGTTTGTGGATTTATCAAATATGAAGGCAATTGAATTTTGGCCAATGCCAAAAACAATAACAGAAGTCCATAGTTTTATTAGTTTTTGTGGATATTATCAATTATTTTTGTAAAATTTATCATTGATATCGAATCCACTCACTTTGTTGACTCGAAAGGGAAAAAAGTTCATTTGGATAGATGATTGTGAAGAAAATTTCAAGGAACTAAATAAAATGTTTTTCAGTAATCTTGTTCATAAATTACCCTATTATGGGGAAGGGTTTTTAATCTATAGTAATACATCAAGGTATGGACTAATATTTGTTATGATGTAGAATGATATCGTGATAGCTTATGTCTCTAGAAAGTTGGCGGTCTATGAGGAAAATTACCCAACACACTATTTGGACCTTACTGTGGTTTCTTTTTCCTGGCTGATATAGAGAAATTATCCTTATTGATAATGTTGTGTAATATATTCTGATTATAAAAATTAACAAAATATATTTACATATAAATAGTTGAATATTCTATATAGATGATGGTGAGAACTTATTATAGATCATGATTGTTGATTACATTACCACCCATGAAAAGTGAACAAGGTAATGATGCTTTGAGTTTAAAGGATAATGATATCTTATATATGATTAGGATAATAAAATATATAATATTTAGGGATTTTTTAAGTATAGATCTCTAAATTTTGAAGGAATGAGAGAAATATTAACTTTTTCAAATGAGTCTTTAACCATCTATCTAAGTGATGATTAAAGAGGTGAAAAATAAAAGTGTTGAGTTATATAAGAAGGTAAAAATTGTTCCTATGTTTAACAATGATTCTGATGGAATGATATGGTTCAAGATCCTTTTATGGGATCCATACAAACAAGATTTAATAAGGGAGCTATTAGAGGAGACTCATAGTTCCAAACTCTCTATTCATCCTTGAAGTATAATGTTGTATATAAATTTGAAAGGGAATTTCTAGTGGGAAAACATAAAGAGAGATAGTATAGAGTTTATATCTTGATACATGTTATTTCAATATGTTAATGGAGAGAGAAGAAATCCCAATGGGTTGTTAAATACATTTCCCAAACCAAAATTGAATTGGGAAACTACTATAACATAATTTTTTCTCAGACTCAACAAAACATATAAATGGAATAATGTTATTTAGGTTTTATTTGATCATCATATAAAGTATACACACTACATTACTATTAGATAATATTTCTATCTAGATATAAATTCCAGGATATATATTATGTATGTGGTATGTTTTTAGGGAGTACCACATTTTATTGTGTCTTATTAGTATCTATGATTTACCTTGATGTTTTATAAATTTCTTGCATATGCTCTTGATAAAAATTCATGCTTCAATAATTCATACTACTCTTATACATATTCCAATTCTATGAATTCCATTTAAATCTTATAGGATATATTCATGTCTTTATCTATGGGATTCAATGGTGGGTGGGATTGACACCTTCCTCTAGTTGAGTTTTCTTACAATAATAGATTTCTCTTCAGAATTGAGATGTCTCATTATGAATCCCTCTATAGAAAGAAGTGTTGAATTGAAAAACGAATGAATAAATTAATATAAATAAATATATTGGGACCTTTTATGGTTAAGATAATAGTGGAAAATGTTACATCCATTTTAAAAAAATAGAATGAAATCTCAGTTTTGATAGAAAGGAAATTCTAATGATCATCGATGTGATATTGAATTTAATGTTGGTGAGAAGATTGTTTTTGTAAATTTATATAAGGAATAATTTCATGATATTAAATAATAAATTATTATTGATACCTAGGTATGGTTTATCTTTTTTTATTCATTTCGGAGTCGATAGAATACAATATTGTTTGTTTCTTCCACCAAACATCTCTTAAGTTCATTATGTGGTCCATGTATCTCTATTGAGAATTTACATACCCAATAACTCACATGTACTGAACTCAGAGGTCACACCACCAGATAAAGCCATGTCTTATAATAAAAAACTAGGGTATATTCTAGATTATATAGATAATCTTCCATGAAACAAGACCACTCAACTGGTTATTGTTTTTTGATGAGAAAACCAATTTTTGGAAGCTACATAGAAACATGAGGATATGATGAGCGATAAGCATCCTTATTTCCATTGTATTGGAATGGATGAATTTCAATGTATAAATTATTTTTAATAGGTGTATAATATAAGACCTTAATATTTTATTAATTACAATTTATCAAATTAATTTTATTTCTATCATAGCTTGCATTAAATACAACCCGAAGTCTAAGTAACTCATAATATAGTATAACATTATCACGTAGAAATTATATTGGATTATTTTTATATGACTAACTCAAATATTAAAATTATAGGGTTTACAAATTCATAAAATCAAAAAAATGCTTATGAATTTATTATAATTGAAAATGAAATTCATTTGAAATTAAAGTAAATATTTTTATGAAAAATAGTTTTCATTAAGGAAATGTATTTTCATCTTAATTAATTTAATTAGTCACTATTAGTGAATGATTTTTATTATTTTCATATATTTTATATTCATTATTTTTTTATCATTCAAATAATATTTTATATTGATTTTGAATAAGAATAAATCAAGTGTTATACATAAAAGATATTTTTACTAAAAGTGGATTCATCTTGTTTTCACAATATTTTTAAAATACATTTTTCTACACATATTTTAAAATATGAACTAAAATTTTAAAATAAACATTTCAAACATATATTAATGTAATTTTTTGATATTTTTATGATTTTTTTTTGATAAAATAGTTGAAAATAATGAAATTTACTGAAAAAAGTGACTTCTTATTTAATGAATTTACAAAGTTCCATTTTGTTTTAAAATTGTTTTAAAATTAACCTCACTTCAATTATATTATAATTCATCCAATTTATTTCATTTAAATCAATCTTATATCTTACTTTGATATACATACTTTTAATACCTAAGAAAACTATTTTTTAGAAAACAATATTTTCATCGTAGATCAGTTTTGATTTTTAATTAACTTCCAAAAATTTTGTGAATTTAATTTGGAAAATTTTATTCCAGAAGCTGAATAAAATTAATAAATATTAGTTAATAATGTAAAAATTTGTTCTGGTCCAAATTAGTAGTATAAATTTTAAAACTTATATATTACGATTATGGTTTAAATGGGTTTATATAGGGTTAATATTAATATATAAGGGATAAAATGATGTATAATATTAAATATTTTCTCTTTTATGGACGTATTTAGACCATATATCATATTATTTTCAAGAATGGACCATTTTTTATCCATTTTTTGTGCGTAAAATGTGGTAATATTGTATTCTGTTCAAATAATCAAACTGTGTCCTCTCCCCAACATAAAAAACGACTTCTCCTCTCCTCTCCTCTACACAAATCATGATAATTTTAATAAAAAATTTCCAATTTAAATTCCTTAAATACATACCCTTGACCAAGAGTACCTTTTTTATCATAAATCCATCACTGTAAGGCTTTATTTGTAAACATAAAGAGGTTGTCCAAAGAAGACGTACAATTCTTAACCATGTGTTTTTGATTTATTTTATCTTGTACAACCTCAAAATATTATTTTAAAATTATGAATTTATGAAAAATTATATAATAAAAAACTATATTCTATTATGTAAATGTCATAATCTTTATCCACTACTATTCAATGAAATGAAAAACAATATTGTCAATCATGTGTACGACAGACTACCGACTCGCAATCCGATGAAATTCATTTACCTAAATTGCCTCTCAAGAATGGAGATACAGATGGTTTATATTTATTTATATGATATTTGGGAAATATTTATAGTATTTTAATTATAAGATCACATCCAATCTCACATATACCTTCTTATTATTAATCATGTCTATGGAAAACTAGTGCCTCACAAAAGCGATGTGATTTGTTTTTTTTTCATTTTATTTTGACATTGAAAGTAATGAGGATATATTTAATATATATATATATGAAAATTATATAATCATTAAAATATTTTTTATTATGTAACCATGATAAAAAATAAAAAACCAAAAATACCAAACCAGTACATATATGAAATATGAAGTTATCATAAATAATAGTGACTCAATTTTTTTTATAGTAATATGTGATAAAATGTTAGAATTAAATCATATATTGTATAAAATATATTATTATTTTTCTATAATAGAATTATAGTACTCCTGTATATATGGTATATAAGATTCAAAAATGCATGAAAGATGTCATACCTGAGTTAATTAGTTTTCATTACACTTTTATTTCCATGAGACAAATGTCTTACTAAGCACTTGTGTGTTTATGTGGGGTATATACTTCCCATTAGTGAATTTTATGAAGATTATTATGAATGTAATGGGTATTTATATATCAATAAAGAATATTTTATTTAATTTGTCTTATTATTTATCTTTTACTAAAGTAGTAAGGGTTTATGTTATAATCTCATGGTTTATTAGAATTTTTTATGATTTAATTTCTAATGATGACATATTATGATATAACTCTAAATAATATAATGATTTTTATTTTTATATTTTTATTTATATAAAATTAATGTGTTCCATTCATTTTATTCACCTTAAGTACTCAATATACAAAAAATATATTTTTTAAGACAATACAATTTATTTCAATCTATTGTTGAAAAACTTGGTTGTCCATATCCATTCTAGGTAAAAATACATTAAATAATATTTTTACCAATATACTATTATTTTATGAATTTTATTTTACCAGTTTTTGAATTTTGATAAAAAATAGTTTAAATTTAATTATCATAACTTCTTCCAAATGAGGCACTTTATAAATTTTTCCAAAAATGATGAAAGGAATGTTTTTGTTTAACATATATGACATGAATAAAATTTACCTCCATCAGGACTACATAATAATATAAATATTACGTTATAATTGACCATGGATATTTTCATAGAAATTGATTTTGGAGATATTTTATAAATTATATATTTTTTGAAATGTAATTTTTGAAGTGTAAATTATATTTTCCTCAATAATGTTTTTGTAATATTTTAATTTTATTTCTATTCATCAAAGACAATGAACCAAGATTTAATTATTGTTTTCAATGGATATGACCCAAGGGTAACATAAAAAGTATTTAACTATAGAGTTCATTTATCATTATGAATATAGTTTTATGAAATACATTCTGTTTCCATGGGTAATGCTAAGTTAAATTGATTAAATGATTATGAAGCCCATTTCTTTTCTACATGTTATTTCTTAATGGAATGTTTTTGAAACCCATTTATTTTCTTGTTTTATGATATAATAAATATTTTATGATATTATGGAATAAATAATTATGATCTCAATTATGTTATGGCTGTGATTAAATTATAATCTCTCCAATGCATTGGATAATGATTGAAATTTCTTGATATAATTAGAACTACAATTGGAAGTGAACCTATATCAATAAGGAACTTTATTCCCTATGATAGTCTTGGGAGTTAACTTTAACTAATATGATGGTTAGTGGAGTGAACCCAATCCACTATGATAGTAATTGGAGTCATCCTTTAATACTACAATTATTTGGGGAGTGAACCCAATCCACTCTGATATTAATGGGATTAATCATTGACTAATATGGAAATGGTATTATATGCTTATTTGTATATGAGAAATCTATGTATTATGAAAATGTTACTATCTCATGTTTTTAGTTAAATGATATTTTATTATTCATGACTTATTAAATAATAAGCTTTATGTAATGTATCAAGATTATGATCTTTGATATGTAGGGTATGAGTTTCAATTGTTATGATCATGTTCTAATACCATTATTCTCATGTTATGCATATGTGATAACCGATATATCCTTTATTAACCCTTACTAGTCATATGAGATAAACATTTATTATTTTTTATTTACACTTATTACAAATAAAGATATTATGTATGATCTGTCTAATAAGGGTATAGATTATCAATAACGTAGAGGGAGATGATGTAGTTCACTGATAAAGCAGTAGTTTCTGTACCCAAGTTTCCTAATATAGTAACCCTTTATGGTCCTCATGTTTTATTTTTTAAAATGAATTAAATATTAATATATTAGGATTTAATATATGTATATGAAAAGTAAACTCAATATTGTTTCATTCCAATGTAAACCATTTTTTCCTTCTATAATTTACCTTTACATTGATTCCTTAAAAGTATCTCAACATATAATGTAATATAATACTTGATCGTATACCAACAATAATGGTCCAAACATAACCACCCCATAATTTCATGTTTGAAAATAATTATTATGAAATTCAAATACCAAAGACCGTTATGTTTTGATATTTTTATGACAGTAAGTCCATCAAATAAAAAAACACTTTTTTACCAAGTGTAAATTTTCCGACAAAATATGTTCTTTAACTGACACACTTTCTTAATTGATGAACAACCACTATTACTAGAATATTTACTTCATCATTCTCAATAATACCCTTATACCTTTTGAAATTAATAAGAAAATATGAGTGTATAAAAAAATATTTGTATTTTGCATTAAAAAATAGAAAAACCTATTAGGCAATGTAAATGCATGAAACTCATGAATTTTGTTTAAACTACAAATATTTAACTCATATAATATAATAAAAATATATTCTATAAAAAATTAACTTAATTGATCAAATAAATTATATAATAAGAGTTCAAAAAAACATGATCATTTGGAAATAAAAACTGAAATATAATTATCAGGAAGGTTCCTTAGGACATTAAGTTCATATCACCCATAATGAATCACAAGAACCCATAATGGAATATCCTAACCAATTTATTTGTAATGTTCATTATATTATATATCATTAACCACTGAAATTAATAAATATTTTTTAAATATCCATCCTCATCATTAATTTTTATTTACCATATCATGAGGAAAAACATATAATTTTATATTCCAACCCATAAAAATTTACGATAATGAAGAAAATTAAAAGGATTAACTAATTACATGTTATATGTAAAATGAATTAAATAGTTATAAAAAATATATGATTAAATATAAATATGAATGTTATAACGAAAATATTTTTAAATCATTATAGGGAGTGTTAATAGAAATATGTCAAAACATTTAATGGATTAAATGAAGTCCGTAACTTCCTTCCAAAATGATTTGGTGTGACAGTTATTTTTTAAAAATAAAATTTAATGTGTCAAAAATTTTAAATTAAATATATTATTTATTTCTGTAAAATTATTTTTAGTTCAACTTATATCAAATATGAATTCAAAATTGAATTTCCACATACATGGTACTTAGTTATTGATAGTTGCGGTAGGTCAAATTTTAAACCATGATGCGATATTGTTTTATCACCGCTGAAGTGCTAAAAAATAAATATGAAATGTTTATTATAGATTAATAATATATATATAAATTATATTTTTAATTGTTTTTATATCCTCATCACCAATTAATTATTTAATAAAAAATTAGAAATATTTTTTGCATTATATTTGCAACGTTAAACATGTATTTAGGTTTATGTATCATTTTTGGGGATGATAAATACTTAGGTTGAACATGTAATTATATTAATTATATAATCGACCCTGCTGAGTTATTTTCTTCCCTTGTTAATTTAGTTAAGAAAAAAGAAAAAGAAAAGGAATATAAATTAAATAAATTATTAAAATTACTAAGTGGAGACTTAACAGACCGATCAATATATTTAGATATATATGTATATATCAATAGTGAGGAATAATATATATTCAATGTGGATTTAACATAAGGTTAATTAAATATGAATAAATAATAGATGAGAGGATTATAATTTCCAAATTCATCATAAAAATGATGAATAGAAAATTTATGAAAACAAAATGAAAATTGAAGAGAAAAATAAATCAAATTAAAATTATGTATAATAGAGTTAGTATTAGTTTTGTCATCTGTTTAAGATATAAAATATTACTATTGAAGCATATTAATAGATATTATTCATGTTACAAATATATTTTATCCTTATTAAATAAATAATAAAAAGGAATTATATAATTTTAAAAATAATGCTAAATCAAATCTTTGATGATCTTTAAAAAAAAATTTGATTGAGTTGTTTGGTTGAGAAATTACTATGGAATAGTTAATGAAATGAAATAAGAAAAACTTTATGAGTATATGGTTATATAATGTGAGATATGTTCATTCATTAATGTAATGGGTTTAGATGAGAGAGTAATATAACTATTTATAGACATGATTTGGTGGCATTTTCCCAAATATTCATTCCCTAAGTGGTGAGAATGAAATTTTTAATTGGAACAGACATTTTAAATTAATATTAGTATATATGGTATATAATATGTCATCATTTTTATAATTTTTTAATTATTTTAAAAATACTTTTAATAAAAATATTCCATTCTTAAGGATTTTGAGGGTTACTCTTGTACATATGGTATTATAATATTTGGAAAATTTTGAAATAAAATTTATAATTTTTATATAAATTATTTATAATAATATTTTTCACATTATGTTGATAATATAATTATACCCTTTCAATCAATCCACTAATTCACCATATCTTTTCATATGGTGTACAAGCACTACATCTACATTATTGAAACATTTTGAACTACATTTTGCTAAAAAAATCAATAATCTAAAATGGATACTATTTATATGATATTATATATATATATATATATATATTATCATGGAAGATAAGTTACAAAGGTTTTTATAATGTTCAATTTAATTTAAGGAAAAAATATATAATAATATGTCATTTAATACTATTTGAACTTAAATTCTTATTTAAAAGGATTTCAGATGTGTTAGTTAAACTATAACCAATTTAAAATATTCTATTGAGATTATAAAATATTTTTTTTGTATATATATTATTATTACATGATACATACCTTTATTAAGTTCTATATACCTTTATATTCACACATTTATTAACGTATTGTAATGCTCAATTTTAAAATGAATTATTATTTTTTTTTAAAAAATGGAATTTAACTTAAAACTCATCCTCAAATAAAAATTAATTTTAATATTGAACATTAATTTTTTTTAAATAATATTATTAAATATATATATATATATATATATATATATATTTTATTATAAATCTTTCTATTCATTTATAAATCAATAAGTAATAGAATTCAATGTTAATTGAATCTTTAATTATATGAAAACGAATTCGAATTTAGATGTATCACTCCACTTATAAGAACACAAAATTCATATATTTAATTTAAAAACCAATTTATTAAATACATATAAAAAATGAAATAATATTATCCTAGATAATATTTTACCATATATTTTGATTGAATATTTTTCATTTAAAAACCCCAATATTTAATTATATATTTCTTCATTAATAAATATAATTTCATTAATATTTATCTTTAGCTGAAACAATGTGTATAAAAAATCCATGAAAAAATATGGACTTATTTTGTATTTATATCATTTTTTTAAATCAAAATGAAACAATTATCTATGGATGAATTTTTTTTATTTTTCAAAAAATATTTATTTTTCAATAAGTTGTAAAAATTACCAATTATGTAAACAATCATTCATTTTCCTTAAATAATGTAATTCAAAAATTTCAATTATATTTTAGATTTTTATAATAGTTATATATGATATATTTCGTGTAAAATTATCTAATTAATTCCATTTGGATGAAAATTTTACAAGATTTTGATATAAGTAAAATTTTTGGATTGACATTTTTTGGAAAACCATTTTTCATCACATTTTGAGGTATTATTTTTAAATAATTTTTTTCAAAATAAAGGATTTAGATTAGAAAAAGTTATTCCATTTTTGATGTCAGGATGTTAAAATTTTTAAGAGAGGTACATTTTATTTTTAGGCATTACAAATAGTAATAATGGTAAATGTTTTCATCATGGTAAAGGGTAAATAAATAATTAATGACTAAGATAATGTGATAAGGCATTTAAATTATATCCAAAACATTTCATTATTTCGTTTTATGAGTCTAATTATACCATATATATCCAAATTTTGAATATATTTAATTTTTTTTCCATTTTCCTATTATAATAAAATTTATGTAATTTTATTTAATGGAAAAAACAAAATTTCACTCACTTTCCTTTAATTTTTTTATATCTTCACATTGGGATTAAAATAATTCCAAAATGAATTTTAGTGTTTATTTTTTGAATAATAAAATTAATTTTTACATGAAAATTTATTTATCATTTTTAATTATTTTATAATTTCCTTAAACACTTATATAACGTCGACACAATACTTGTGCATGTAATGGAAAAATCAGAGTAAATAACCTTATAAATATTACAACTATGGTTTTTGGGATGGATTATTGTTATTGAATAATATTATTGTAAATAGAAATAGATTATTCTTGGTGAAAAGGATTATATTTTAATTCCAATAATGTCTTGACATCATTAATGTCAAATTAAATTAATAGTGTCAAAAAATTACCTTAATGATATTTTATAAAAAAATAAATTTTTAATGAATTATATTAATAATAATAAAATTATTAAAAGTGGATAATTATGTTAATAAATAGTTAAATGTTTCATAAAATTTACATTACTGTGAAAATTTCTATGTTATATGTAAAATTATAACCCTTTAGGATTGAGAAAGTCATTTTTCTTGTTAAGGATAAAAAATTTTAATGAAGGGGTTAAGAAAAAGTATCCTTTAAAATACCGCAAAAACAATGAAAATATTAATTTTTTAAAAGTTATTACAACTTTATCCTCTTATAGAATTAAATTCTGGGCCACATGCTTCCACTTTCTCCTGAAAAATAATTTATTATAGGTTAATCAATTTATTAGTTACATGTGTTACATTTTTTCACTAAATAATGAATCACCTCTCTCATCTTATAAACACATTCTAGTCAAAAATATAATGACAAAATATGGAAAAAAAACCTCTTATAAAAATACTTATACATGTTCTAGAGGTGTTGGTTTCCCAAAATACCAACCATGGATCCCTTAAGAGGATATATAAAAGATATCTTTCGAAGAAGATGTAATCATCTTCAACAAGAACATTAATTTACTTTTATTATTTTACAACATTCAATTATTTCATAACCATTCCAATATAATAACATAATTATATTACATATATTTATATAGAATTAATTTTATTTCATAATATCTATATATATACCTCTACATCAACTAGGATACAAAACCATCACTCTTGGGAATGGCGGTCTACCACCTCAAAAACTGATATAATGTCTTCCCAATACCACCAAAAATGGCATGTAAAATTGAAAAAAATGAATATATATAATACAGATGATATAATTATAAATCTAAAAGTATAATATATCATTTAAATTCTTACCCTTCCACCCATTAAAAGATGATAACTTCGGTCGTGCGTACATAAGACCAACTATCTCTATTAAGAAATGTGAATCATTTTTCATGTTAATTTATCATGGATGATTTTAAAAATGTATATATTGAATATGTATAATACTTTTCTCCTTAATACCATTAAATATATTATATAACTATGGTCAATATATATAAACCATACCATCCCAATCAAAACATGCTTGAAAAAAGAAGTAACTAACACCCAAAATAATGATAACAATAAAATATCATAAACAAACATGTGATAAGATATAATAAATGGATAATAAAATATATTATTGACATGAATATCTTTTTTTTATGTAATTATAATAAATTTAAAATTTTTATACATGAAGTTAAAATCACTTATTATGTATGTCGAACATAAGGTAAGGGATTTCATATCAATAAACACTCCATTGAGAAATATTTTTAATTATACTAAAAATTACTTTTATGTGGTGTATATAAAACTTCTTTGATGTATTTTACATGAAAATATATTTATTATTTAATACTACATTTTCTTTTCATGTTGACTCTTTCAAGGTGTTACAATTTAAAAGATACCAATTAGGAACGAATAAATTTTAAAATCTCCTATTTTTGGGATTGATCATAATTTTAGTAATGAATATTTTAAATTTTTCTATATAAACTCCATATATTTTCTTAATGTATAAATATTTAAAGAGTTTAGAGTTTATTATAACTATTCCTCTCTTTGTAAATTTAATCAATAAAAGAAATATTTAAAATAAAATCCAATTGTTTTTATTGCTTCCATCAGGTCCCACCTATGAATAAAAATGAACATATTGACTTAAATTTTTCATAACTACATCTATCCAATAGAGCGTGACTTTCATAACTTTCATTAGTGATTTATTGACATTGATCTAAACAAGATTATGGGATGTCATTTACTCCTTCTGTGGAATCATCCATGGATCCCATTCCATATTCTTAGTATCCCTCACTGATTTGAGGTCATGTTCATGGAATTAATTCTTTCTTCCATGTCTATGTAGATTCTATCTAATTAAACAAAATGTATCATGATAGGTAAGGAACCTTTAGTCATGATACTAGTCTCGTTGGTCATCTATGGGAATGTGTTTACATTGGGATCATTGGTCACCTATTAATATTCGTCTTAAGATGGAATATCATATGAGGTATGTTAGGTGAAAAAACTAAGGAATCCCTTTTTTATGAAACAATAATTAACACCACATAAATATGTTTTCATTGTCTTATTAAAATATTAATCCCATTTTTATTGAATGGGGTAGGTATTGTGGATCATTTAACGAGTTTTATGTCCCGTGGAGATGGATCGGAACATCCAAATGGGTTAGATCAAGGTATGAGTTTAGAATATTGTGGAGATGGGGTCATTTGATTAGAACACCCCCTGGAAGAAGATCATGGAGGTTTTTCACTGGGATATATTGTTTCACACATAGATAGTTTACCAATGGATTACAATTCCATGTGGATGTAGATATGGAGGTTCTTACCACATAAGTTTACCCATTTTGGGATTGAACCTCAAGGAGGCTTCCTATGTACCATGTTTATAGATTGGGATAAAAATCACAACAGTTTAAGGTTGTGTCATTAGATTGATCCATGATTTTTAATATCATCCGTTAAGGATTCTTGTGTCAAAAAATTATCTCCTAATAGGTATTTTGTGGGGATTATATATAAAGGATTCCCAAAACAATATGTTCTGTATTTACGTAATGGTTTGGGGAATACATGTAATGTCTTCTAGTTACAAGAGTACCACCCTTTAGATAATGATATGGGGATTATTCATGGTATCTTTACATTGCGGGTTCCTCATACCATGATGGGGAATAATAGTTTGGGGATTACACATGAAATCCTCCTCGGGTTGGGAGTTTCATCTGTAGGGGTGTATTTTCCACCCATAGTGGGGGAGAAGCTGGCATCCCATGAAGACCATGCAAGGGGAATCCAGTGTTTCTAACATAGTGTTGTGTAATATTTTTATGAAATGTTATGTGGAAGTCGTCATGTAGGTTAACATAATATTAATAGGACATGGGAGAAGGTAGTTTTACGTCATCTATCTTAGATTGGGGGACCCACTCCTCACCATAGAGATTATGTGACCACTGCTCATACACCTTTATGTGGGGCATGGAGTTGGAAATCCCATCGAAGAGTGGTTGATCATAGGGTCATGGTTAGAGTCCGTATGATTATAAGAAATAAGAGTTAGATTACCAATCAGTAAAAGAAATGGGTAGGGTGGAGTACCATTCCACACTTGTAATGAAGCATGCATACATAAGAGTGGGTGGAACTTGTCACATGGGTACTCAAGGTGAAACAAATCTTGTACATGGTTTGTATGGGGGCCCTAGGAGCTCATGATTTGCAAAAGGGTGTAAATATAATATAGGTAGAAAATTGAGGCAAATGAGAGGTGCTTCTTGAATATTGTGGACTCTTAGAGAGGTGATCCATGAAGCTTAGGTTCCTCATGGAGTTCTAGGTCTTTGTGAAGGAATAATCCTTACCAAAAAGTTTGTAATTTCCTCATAGTGATGTCTTAATTACTTGAGGTAGATCTTCGTGAAGGATTAATACTTTCCCAAGTCTCAAGTTACTCAAAGTTATTACATATTCTTTGAATGGTTTATTATTCAACAGAGGAACCGCCACTTGGGGCGGAGGCTCTCAATAAAACAATGGAGGTGGTTTCATGATGATCTAATACCTTTGTTGATCCATATTATCTATTACTCATAAAGTTCAAGTGGTTTGTGAATAGGGAGAAATTAAAATAAATTTAAAGGTCTCTTTCCCCATAAATTTCATACATAATGGTGTATTTATAAGAATCCATGATTCTAGATGATAAGTGGGTTTCATTAATCTTCATGAGCTTCATGAGTTGGTGGGAGTCATCACTACAAATTTTTCTTTCATAGATATTACCATCAACCCTCCACACATTTGGTAATGACTCCATGAAATATAATTTAAATTTTTTGAGGTTACCATAAGTATATCACACATTCTTTATGGACTTTCTAGGTCTATGAGATTCATAAGATATGAACATTTTCAAGGGAAACCAAATTTAGGAAATAGGACCTTGGAGGGATTTTTGGGTTGTTTTGTCATGGACTCCCCCCAAACCGGCCATAATGTCCTCAAAATATTCATCGAACTGGATAATTTGGCATTAAAAAACTCCCCCATTCATAATTGGTGTTGACAGGGAAAGGGAGTGTCATATTTTGAGTGGGAATTGCTTAAAATTGGAAATCAACTCCCATTCGTGAAGCTCATTTGTAAAGCCCGCTCACGATTCCGGTTTCATGGAGACTATCAGAAACCCCTATAAATATTCACATATATAAATTTAAAGGGTACCCATCAAGAGAACCCATGATTTATTTGAAGATAAGATACTTTAATATCATTTTTGTAATGTTTATATCCTTTACATGGACTTTGTGATTTTGATCCCCATCACTCACGATGCACTCCTTCTTTGTGAGGATAGCTTTGAGAAATATTATCCAAGAGCAGTGCTCCATGAACTCAACATAAAAAAACAACCTAAAAGTAACATACATTTTTTAATAGATCTCTGTGATCATACCATCATAAAAGAAAGCCAAAAAATCCTATGTATAAATGAGAATTTATAGTCTAGGATCCACTTCTACTGCCACTCTTCAAGAAGAAATGAATTGGAATATCCTGAACAAGGAGAGAGTTTAGATTTCCTCATAACATGAATTACTCATTTCAATATAATCAATTGTTCTAAAAGAGTACCCACTATGAAAGAGGCTACCATATTCTGTCTTTTGGATGAGTCAAAATGTGTTCATCCCTGAGGAATGAATAGATAACAAAGTCTATTGGTTCATAAGAATGTTGGGACATTACTAGTGGCACAAATACACTAGAGGAAACATCAGATAGGATCATGTATGACTCATAGTGGACACCCTCTATATCCATTTAAAAAACATAAATATGAATAATATGGAAAATAAGGCATGCCCATGTAGTATGAGATTATTAAAAATGTAGGTTTGGGGGGTCCACTTAAGGGGTGGAACAAAAAGTGGGACACAAATAATGGTTGAAAATTTACATATGAATGGGAATGGGCCTATTGGGTTTGCACATAATGTTGAAAATTGGAGGCCAAGATGAAGTGAGTGGGGAACTATGAGGAAACAAGGGCATCACAGTTTCATGTCTACTGCCATGACGACATCATGATAGACCTACTGAGTAGGTGGTTATCAGGAACCATCACTTTCTATTGAGATCATGGGAAGGATGGAACAATTCCTTGGTATCTTTCTAAATCACTGGTATCAAAATCCTAGGTGTGATGTATGATGAGATACTCCTTTAATATTATGTTAGGGCGGACCATGTGTAGTTGTTGGTCCTAGTGAAGGCATTTATTATTTAATGAAAAGGTACCATCAAAGAGAATATCGGAATGATCGAATTCCAATTAATGGAATGGTTCCACTCGTTCCTGAATGAGATAGTGGATAAGCTACTTGGTAGGAAATGTACATGACCGGGAGTTTGCTATTGGGTTAAGGATCATTCTTAAAGGATGATCCTCTAGGAGTCCCAATGAAGTTGCGGGGATATAAAATCAATCTTGAAGCTCCTACAGTCTGGCTGGTAGGGATCATTACTATGAAGATCTATGGATGGATAATCCCTTTGAGGGATACACAAATTGATGTGCAGTGAAACACATTCATTATGGAGGTGATTCTAGGGATGGGGAAGCCCATAAACATAGTTGTCCTAGAACTAGAAAGGCTATAAAATGTGATCATCCGCATTATCCAAGGTAAGAATCCACATCCTATGTAACATCGTAGGAAAATAATGAATATGAAATTTTAATATTTATTAATATTTTTGAATTAAATATTAAATTTAATTTAAAGGGGTTTCTATGTTCGATAGCGTACCCGATATGCAACAATGGATTCTTTGAAATCTTACGTTGCATTCTAATAATATATTATTATTATTTTAAATGTTAGTTGACTCATAGCTGTTGTATTGGAGGGAATGAATAATACTAACTAAAATATGATTATACATATTTGTTAAAAGTATTTACATTTATTCAATTAAAGTTAGAATCTAAAAATGTGAATGAATCTAATTTTAAGCATAATTTATATTAAAAGGACGATTTACCGCCTTTTAATGAAGAACCCTCAATAAATCTAATCTTGGTCACTCTAATACATTCTATTTCACCAAATAAAATCATTATTTATAATGGGGACATAAAATATTTCTTTGTGTAAAATTGTTTATTTTTTCTGATAAAGTTCATTTTCTAATGAATAGTGAAAAATATTGTATTTTAATTCAAAAATTTGTTTTAATAGAAATTATTTATATGGTTAGATTATCCTTTTAATTGCATTTAAAGTGTAATTATAATATATTTTTACCATTTAATCCTATTTTTTTCATTGGAATTAATTTCACTTTGAAATTAGACAAAAACAAGTATCAGTCTTTTGATAGTTATTATTTCTTAAAAACACGCTATTTGTTTTGATAACGAGAATTAATTTTAAAATCAATTAATTCAAATTCTATGTTTAGAATTTGGAAAAATAGACATAATTTTTGAATTCATAAAAGCAAATATATATTAGGTTGAAATTTTGGTATTTTTCTGAAAAAACATCAATTTTTGATGAATAGTAAAACCACTTACTGGTTGTTAAAAAAACTGACGTTTTCATTTAAATAAAATTTTACCACTTATGTGAATTTAATTTCAAAAATCAGACATACATGGTTGTTATTAAGAAGTAAAATTTTGTTCATTAAGATGAAAATAATTTTTAGTGAATAGTAACTTTTGACTTTAATTTACCGCGGTTAAAGGTAAATAGGTGAATTCAAGGTAAATAGAATATTATAATAATTCATAATTACCTTAAAAATAGTCCAAAACTTATTGGTTGAGTCATTAACGACCATGGGCATCTTTGGGTAGATTTTGGGACCCCATTGATCCACTCGGGTGTGATAATAACAATTTAGATTAATTAATTTAATGTAAAGACAAAATTGACATTAACAAAAATATTTTAGTAATTAAATTTTATATTGTGTTATATAAGTCATATTTTTGAATATAAATATTAATTGGAAACTAATACTATTTCCTAAATCATGGTATTTTTTTTATAATTTCTAGACAAAAAATAAATTAAATTATTAATGACATAATAATGATGCAGTATTTACCTCATAAATAAATCATTTAAATAAATAAGATTATAATGATTAAAATAATATCCAAAACATGTCAAATTCTGATGGGATGATTTTATTTCGACCATGAGTAATATTATCTTCATATTTAATGATTTTTGGACCATTAGAAACCGAATATAATTATATAATAAAATAAATGTTTCACACTTTCTTAAAGAGCCCCTCCTCCCCCTTATAAAAGGAGACCACTTCTAACCAATTCCACACACCTCTCAAGCCATTTGGCATGTCCATCCTCTACCCAATTAAGCTCCCTACATACCTGTCCTCCCTCTAGAAGCCTTACCTTAGGAAAAAGGCACTTCAAGAAGTCCTTTTGGTTCAAACCAAAATAAGATACCCAAATTAAAGGTAACACTTTCTCTTAAATTGTTTTCTTTTATTTTACATCTCCAACCTGTAAACTCTTATTATTCCATTATTTTGTAAAAAAGTCAGTATCCTGAATATACTTGGATGTTGTTATGATAAGGATCGGAGCTAGACATACACACACCTTCATCTAATGGATGAAGAACATATTGTTTCTGTGGATGGAAAACTAACGCCTCACGAAACGATGATTGTTCAAATATCTCCAACCGCCTATCATAGTGGCCATTATGATGGAACTGTATTTATATATGATATATATTATGATTATTATTTCTGTATGATTCTGTATTTTCCATTTATAGAACACCATTATGGTTTCCATAATGGGTAAATACGATAATCTCATTTGAGGAAGTGCGGACTACCGCCCTCTTAAACTGATTTGATTTGTTAATGCCTTATGTGGGATGTCTAAAGGATGGAGTTAATGATATTATATATGATATTATACTGGAATTATAATATAACTATGTATAATTATGTTTTATTTCCATTAAAATAAGAAATATAAATGAAAGTAGTGTTCATGTGTACGTACGGCTTACCGTCTCCATGAACGGTGCATTTCATTTCTTACCTCTAAATGTAATATACTATTATAAATACATGTATATACTGGATATATAGGATATATATGATATCCAAATCATGAATATAATTCTGGATATAATGAACCATTGGCCACATGAACAACATGTGATTATAAGAAGTCCATTTTTGACTCCAGTACCAAATATCAACAAAATGGACGTTATTAACTTAAATGATTTCATAATGTTTATAACATGGTAATAAGTGTTATAAGAGGAATAATAAACTTGAAAAATGTTCTTATGCAATTATAAATTAACTTTAGTTTATTATTTATGAGATTAAAGAACTATCAAGTCAAGTCGGACACGAGGTAAGGGATCTGACCTCTTTCTTTCTTTTCAAGTACTCTCTTTTATGTCATTTCTTTTTTTCTCCATGTTCATCTATTGGAGGATGTTATTCTATATTAACCATACAATATGTTTTATTATCATATTATTAGATACCCCATATTACTCTAATCAATTCTTTTTAAGAATTATTAAGAGGCATCATTAGGCTGCCAAGTTTTTGTAAGGGATTTTCTTATCTCACTTTTAATTCCGTGAGATTTCCATTGTTCACCACTTATTTATTGCATGTGGTGTATTATGTACTGCCGTTTGATATATATTATCATTATTATCTTTAAATTCATCATATTTTGTGATTCATTTTATGGTTATTAACTTTTGATCAAATGACTCAGTTGAATACTACAAGGTAAAGGGTTTCATCTCACTTTTATTCCCGTGAGATTAATGCTATATTTACCTCTATTTCCTTTTGTGTGGTGTATGTAATGCCAATGATTCTACTCTGTGTGTAATAAACATTCAGTTATGGGTATTTAAATCTAAATTTCATGGTCCTTTCTTGTGGCGTATGTTTTGTATGTTACCAAATCAATAATGGAACCTTTCACCCTCCTGTCTTTTTAAACAACTTTTTTTTGTTATCTATTTTAATTTAAATCTTATTATGTTGGGATCTATTCTTTTATATCCTTATTGATGTCAAATTTATGTCCAATTGATGATATAACCTTTTTATCTCATCAACTCATTTTCTTAATTTTAAAGAGACGTCGTTAGGCATTCAAATTTTTACATGGGAACTTCTTTACCCAGTTTCAAATCTTTGGGTTCAAATTGTAGTTATTGAATATTTCATCCTATGAATATGTGTGAATGAAATCTGATTATTTTACACATACTATCCAATTATATTGGGTGTATTTATATTTTTCACACATAATTACGATATTTGTTTCTCCTTAATTTATAGATACCATCTTTATAAGGGATTTCATATCAATTTACATTTGCATTCAGACTTCATTTTTGTTATGAACTGATGCCCTCTTATATGGTGTATATACTGTGATTTGACATATTATATGAAGAATCCCTTTATTCTCATGATATTATAATTTCTTATTAAATGTTATTCCTCAATTATTTTTATTTAAGCGTCTCTCATTTTTTTTAAAAAACTCTTTAACTAAAATATAGTTTTAAATGTTTTAAAGATTTATTCATCTAAATCATTATAATTAATATCCATGTTTTAAAAATGGTTTTAAGGATTTATTTATATGGAATTTATTGTTTTAAAATGTTAATTCATTTAAAAGATTCAAATTGGTATGGGACACTTTGATTCAAAAATCTATTATTAAATGGTTTATGAAAATGTATTGATTATTATAATATGTTGAAATTACTTCTTGTGATTGAAAAAGAAATATTATTATAGGAATGTATACATTTTCAATATTTTATGTTTTATGGTGGCAATTGGACATTTGACGGGTGGTTTCGTGATAAAACATATGACGGGTGGTGCCGTGAATACCAGGACGGATGGTTACATTATAATCTCCAATGCATTGGGTATGGAAGTCGGCCGTATAGCTATTCCATTTAGTGATATGTGTGGAAGTCGACCATATAGTTATTCCATTTAAGTATGTTTATATCCCAAGATACTTTTATAAGTTATGTGTTCTTTATATGGGTTTTATGGAAATATTTTGGTTAAAAAGCGTATGTAATTATCTTTTATTCAGTGAAGATTATTTACAACTTCATAAAGGTGAAAAGTATTACTTATGTTAAAGTATTCATGGTTTATTTGTTGTTTTGAAAAAAATAACAGTTTTACTTCTTTGTGTATCCCTTACTGAGCTTTTTATGCTCATCCCATGTTTTTTTGAAATGTTTTTCATAGGAAATAATGTGTAATAGGTTCATGGATAAGATCAAGGAAAATTCATGCTATCTTAAACATGGAACTAGACATGACTTTTTTTCAAGACTTTATGTTGTGTAAAAAATGGATACTGGGTAGAAGTATCTACTTTGTAATATTTTGAAATGTAATAGTTATGGCATAACTCTCTAAATCTCTAAACCTGAAAAGACCCTCAATGTGAATTATTCATTTAATTCGAGATTATGTAATATTTTATGGTCGGGTCCTTATTGTTGGTATCAGCGATCGGTTTAGAAAAATTTAGGGATTATGAATTTTTGTTAGACATATGGTTAGTCCCTATCTAATATTTCAGTTAAATCACTGTTTTATAACTTTTTCAGATCAAGGAATTTTAGTTAAATATTGAAGGAGGATGATCTCAAATGAAATTTCTATCTCTTCCTGATTACATGCTTGAAATAATTATTTCAAAGTCATGTTCGAATGATTGTGAAAATGTTTCTAGCATACAACTCATTTGAAAGCAATTTTTTGAGATATCAAACACCTCCACTATAATTTTTTATCATCATGAGTCATGGGTTGTATTTAGAAAAATCATATTTTAATAATATTCCTATATTTTCAAGAAAGGTAAATATTATCAAGGCATTTTCAAATATTTTACCATATCACAAAATTTTGAAGCATATAATGATTTTAAAAAAGGTGATGAAGAAAGAGACCCTTGCACAACCTATTTATATTTGATTTTAAAATATAGTCTCTTAGAACATACTTATGGTTTTTTAAAAGGACCGTTAATTGAAATTTTCAACTCAAATTCGGTTCGACTGTTTTATAGAAATCGTGTTATATCAGATGTTTTAAAATTATATGACATAAATGATTATTTTCCACAACTGTTTTTCTGTGAACACCCATATGACCCATGTTGTGCAAGGTGTATTTGGATGGAGGATGCAAATGAATTTGAAGGATCTCTAAATCATTGTTGCAATGCATTGACCTTCTACCTACGTGAACAAGATGACGATGAAACCAAATGGACACCATGATCAAGGTATGATGTTCATCATTTTGGGGATTGATTTATTTTATCATATGGTGGTGAAATAAGACTTCAAGAATTAATATGTTGAGATCATAATGAATTTGGATGAAGATGAGAGGTATAAGGAAACCATTTAGGTTAAAACATGTTAGGGTTATTTTTGAATTTTATTAAAAGGAATACCCATAGGATGGGTGACAACCTGTCACATCCAGCAAGGCTGTAGGAATCGAACCCACAACCGAAGGGCGTCAAGGGCGCATCACCTACCACTATCCTACTTGAAGTCCCTGGTTAGTATAACCTAATATTTTAGTAAATTTCTTTATGAAAGAAGAATAATTTGATTTTTAGAACTTATGTTTTATCAAATGGATATACTTAGTATTGAAAAATTATTTAGTGATTAAGTGATAAAAGGTGGTTGTGGAATATGTTCTCTCTTTTGAGGAAACACTATATGCCTAATTAAGATATAATACTATGGGATTTCTGTTGTGTAATAACGGTTGAAATTTTAGTTTGGATGAATCTTTTTTTATTATGGACACATAATGATTTGATTTATTTATGAAAATGATTAACCTATCATGGAGAAAATGTGATTAGGTTAATTAATTTTCAATATGAGACTTTATGAGTAACTGGTGTTACCTATAGATAAATGATAACATATGTCTTGGAAGTCTACGTAATTAAATCCTTATGAGATTTGGGTTACAATCAAAGTTTGTATTACTTTTGAATAATTTTAGGGGCAATTTTTTATAGAATGGTCTTTGTTGGACTTTGGGTTTTGTTAAGAAAAATTTTGGAGATTAAGAGTAGTTTATCTTTATGAAGAAGTTTATCATTTTTGGGGATTATCTGATCTTGTAAAAAAAATATTGGTTTTAGTTAATATCTAATGACAAGGGAAATATATAGTTCATCCTTTTTAGTTTATTTGATTCTATCGACGTTTATTATATCACTTTTAATGTAAACAAGCCATCCTGAATACTCATCACATGTAGGAAATATGAGTTTGTGTTAGAAATCTAGTGAAGGATAAAAGTCTACATGAAAAGTAATTGTGTTTCCTTATGTTTTTAGTTAATCTCATAAATAAATTCCTCTATGAAAAGTTACATAAAACAAAAAAGTTGTCTGTTAACATTTCATACTAGTAAGTCAAAGACTGTTTAACCCATCACAAGTTTAGGATTTTCTGGTGGTTAACTTTCTCTTAAACATGTTTTCTATCACTATCCATCAGAACGCGATGGTTTGTTTTCTCCTCCATATCCATGTTTTTCTGGAATCCTAGTATATATTGTCTAGAGTAACCTTTGTACTTCTCTTCCTTAATTTTAAAGTGATAGTTTTAATGACTCTTTTTTTCGATGTGGGTCATTCAATGAAGTTCCCGAGACCAATTTTACAAATTGCGAGGACGCAATTCCCAAAAGGGGGGAAAGATGTAACAACATAGGAAAATAAAGAATATGAAATTTTCATATTTATTAATATTTTTGAATTAAATATTAATTTTAATTTAAAGTGTTTTTTATGTTCGATAGCGTACCCGATACACAATAATGGATTTCTTTAAAATCTTACGTTGCACACTAATAATATAATATTATTATTTAAAATGGTAGTTGACTCCTAGTTGTTGTATTGGAGGGAATGAATAAAACTGAATACAATATGATTATATGTTTTTGTTAAAAGTATTTATATTTATCCAAAAAAAAATTAGAGGCTAAAAATGTGAATGAATCTAATTTTAAGCATAATTTACATTAAAAGGCCGATTTACCACCTTTTAATGAAGAAAAATAATTAAATCTAATTTTTTCACTTTAATACATTCTATTTGACCTAATAAAATCTTTCTTTAGAATAGTGACATCAAAATTTACTTTGTGTAAATTTTTGGAATTTTTCTGATAAAGTTCATTTTCTAAAGAATTGTGAAAAATATTGTATTTTAATTCAAAACTATGTTTTAATCTAATATATTTATATGGTTAGATTATCTTTTTAATTGGTTTTAAAGTGTAATTAAAATATATTTTTACCATTTAATCCAATGATGGTCATTGGAATTAATTTCACTTTGAAGTTGGACATAAACAAGTATCAATTTTTTAATAGTTATTGTTTCATAAAAACACGCTATTTGTTTTGATAACCGGAATTAATATTAAAATTAATTAATGCCACTTATATGTTTTAAATTTCGAAAAGTAGATATAATTTTTGAATTCGAAATATCAAATATATCTTATGCTGAAGTTATAGTATTTTTATGAAAAACATCAATTTTTGATGAATAGTGAAACCACTTAGTGGTAGTTAAAAAAAACCAACATTTTCATTTAAATGAAATATTACCACATATGTGAATTGAATTTCAAAAATAATACATACATTGTTTTTATCATGAAGAAACATGTGGTTCATTAAGTTGAAAATAATTGTTGGTGAATAGTAACTTTTAACTTTTATTTACCGCGGTTAAAGGTAAATAGGTTAATTCAATGTAAAAAAAATAATATAATAATTTAAAATTACCTTAACACTTGTCCAAACCTTATTGGTTGAGTCATTAACGATCATGGGAATCTTTGGGTCGATTTTGGGACCCCATTGAACCACATGGGAGTGATAATGACAATTTAGATTAATTAATTTAATGTAAAGACATAATTGACCTTAACAAAAATATTTTAGTAATTAATTCTTTTATGGTGTTATATAAGTCATATTTTTGACTATAAATATTCATTGGAAATCTAAAACGATTTACTACATCATTGTGTTTTTTTTATAATTTTTAGACAAAAATAAATTAAATTATTTATGACATAATAATGATGCATTATTTACCTCATTAATAAATCATTTAAATAAATAAGCTAATAATGATTAAAATAATATCTAAAACATGTCAAATTCTGATTGGATAATTTTATTTCGACCATGAGTCATCTTATATTTATATTTAATGATTTTTGGACCATTAGAAACCGAAAATAATTATATAATAAAATAATAGTTTCACACTTTTCTAAAGAGCCCCTCCTCCCTCTTATAAAAGTACACCACTTCTAACCAATTCTTCACACATATCAGGCCATTTTCCTCGTCTAAACTCTGCCCAATTAAGCTCCATACATCCCTCTTCTCCTCTGAGAAGCCTTACCTTAGGCAGAAGGCACTTCAAGAAGTTCTTTGGTTCAAATCAAAGGAAGCTACCCAAATTAAAGGTAACAATTTCTATTAAATTGTTTTCTTTTATTTTACTTATCCAACCCCTAAAATCTTTTTATTCCCATATTTTGTAACACCATCAGTATCCTCAATATACTAGGATGTTGTTATGAGATGGATTCTATTTACAGTTACACACACCTCTATGTAATGGATAATGAACATAATGTTTCTGTGGATGGAAAACTAACGCCTCACGAAATGATAATGGTTCAAATATCTCCAACTGCCTCTAATGGTGGCCATTATGATGGAACTATATTTATATATGATATATATAATGTTTATTTTTCCTTTATGCTTCTGTATTTTCCATTTATATCATGCCTTTATGGATTCCATAGTGGGTAAATACGATAATATCATTTGAGGAAGTGCGGACTACAGCCCCCTTAAAGGGATTTGAATCGTTAATGCCTTATTTGCGATGTATAATGGATGGAGTTAATGATATTATATATGATATTATACTACAATTATAATATAACAATTTATAATTATGTTTTATTTCCATTAAAATATTAAATAGAAATGAAAGTAGCGTTCATGTGTACGTACGACTTACCGTCTCCATGAACGATGCATTTCATTTCTTACCACTAAATATTATGTTATTTTATAAACACATGTATATACTGGATATATATGATATATATGATATCCAAATCATTAAAATTATTCTGGATATAAGGAACCATTGACCACATGAATAACATGTGATTATAAGAAGTCCATTTTTGACTCCAGTACCAAATATCGACAAAATGGACGTTATTAACTTAAATGATTACATAATGTTTATAACCTGATAATAAGTGATATAAAAGGTATAATAAACTTCAAAAAGTTTCTTAATCAAGTATAAATTAACTTTAGTTTATTATTCAGGAGATTAAAGAACGATCATGTCAAGTCGGACACGAGGTAATTGATCTGACCTCTCTCTTTCTTTTCAAGTACTCTCTTTTATGTAATTTCTTTTATGCTCCATGTTCTTATGTTGGAGGATGTTGTTTTATATTAAACATATTTAAATCTGTATTTTAATATTATGAGAGACCCCCTCTTACTCTCATAAATTCATTTTACGAATTATTACGTGGCTCCATTAGGATGCCGAATTTTTGTAAGGGATTTTCTTATCTCACTTTCAATTTCGTGAGATTTACATTGTTCATCACTTATTTATTGCATGTAGTTTATTTTGTACTTCTGTTTGATATATATTATCATTATTATCTTTAAATTCATGGTATTCTGTGATTATTTTTATGGTTATTAACTTTTGATCAAATGACTCAGTTGAATACTACAAGGTAAAGTGTTTCATCTCACTTTTATTCCCGTGAGATTCATGCTATATTGGCCACTATTAACTTTTGTGTGCGGTATGTACTGGACATGATTCTACAATTTGTGTAATACACATTAATTTATGTGTATTTACATCTATATTTTATGGTCCATCTTTCATGTGGCGTATGTTTTGTAAGTTACCAAATCGGTAAGGGAACCTTTCACCCTCCTCTCTTTTTAAAGGACTTGTTTTTGTTATGTCTTTTAATTTACATCTTATTATGTTGGGATATATTATTATATATCTTTATTGATGTAAACATTATGTACATGTGATGAGATACCATTTATCTCTCATCAACTCATTTTCTGAATTTGAAAGAGACACAGTTAGGCTTTCGAATTTTTATGGAGGAACTTTTTAACGCAATATCGATTCTTTGGGTTCAACTTGAACATATTGAATATGTAATCCTATGAATATGTGTGAATGAACTCTGATCGTCTTACACTTAATATATACTAATATAGAGTGTATTATTATTTTTCACACACAATTATGAGATTGATTTATCCTTAATTTAAGGATACCATATTTATAAGGGATTTCGTCTCCATTTACATTTCCATTGAGAATTCATTTCTGTTATGCACCAATTCCTTCTTATATGGTGTATATATTGTTCTTTGACATATTATATAATGAATCCGTTTATTCTCAGGATATTTTAATGTTCTTATTAAATTTTATTCATCAATTATTTGTATTCAAGTGTATCTCATTTTGTTAAAAACTCTTTAACTAAAATGTCGATTTAAATGTTTTAAAGATTTATTCTTCTAAATCATTATCATTAATGTCCATGTTTTAAAAATGGTTTTAAGGATTTATTTATATGGAAATTATTATTTTAAAATGATAATTCATTTAAAATATTCAAAGTGGTATGGGATACTTTGATTCAAAAATCTATTTTTAAATGGATTATGAAAATAGATTGATTACTTAAATATCTTGAAATTACTACTTATGATTGAAAAAGAAATATTATTAGAGAAATGTTTACATTTTCAGTGTTTTATGTTTTATGATGGTACATGGACATTTGAAGGGTGGTTACGTGATAAACCATATGACGGGTGGTGCCGTGAATACCAGGACGAGTGGTTACATTATAACCTCCAATGCATTTGGTATGGAAGTCGGCTGTATGTCTATTCCATTAGGTGATATGTGTGTAAGTCAACCATCTGGTTATTCCATTTAAGTATTTTTATGTCCCAAGATACCGTTATAAGTTATGTGTTCATTATATGGCTTTTATGGAATTAATTTGGTTACAAAAGGGTAAGTAATTGTATTTTATTCAGTGAAGAGTATTTACTACTTCATAAAGTTTAAAAGTATTAATTATGTTAAAGTATTCATGGTTTACCTGTTGTTTTGAAAAAATAATAGTTTTACTTCTTTTTGTATCCCTTACTGGGATTTTTATGCTCATCCCAAGTTTTTTTGAAATTTTTTTCACATGACATAATGTGGAATAGGTTCAAGGATGGGATCAGGGAAAATTCATGCTATCTTAAACAGGGAACTAGACATGACTTTTTTTTAAATAGTTCATGTTTTGAAAAAAAATGGATACAGGGTAGAAGTGTCTACTTGGTAATATTTTGAAATGTAATGGTTATGGCCTAAATCTCTAAAAATATAAACCTGAAAAGATCCTCAATGTAAATTATTCATGTAATTAAATATTAAGTAATGTTTTAAGGCCGGGTCCTTATATCCTGTTTGCAGACCGCTCAGTTTCTTGTATAGTTCAGTGTTTGAACAGATGGGGGGATATGAATACCCAAGACCCATATCACATCTAACTACAAACATCCAAGGGGTGATTCTAAACAACTCTGGGTATCACTTTTATTATATGGTATTGATGTATGTAGTATAAAAATTGGGGGAAGTAGAGTACTTCATGTTCAACCCATTCCCCCATGCAATGGGGATGGTGACCAATGTTTGTAGGAGGAGAATCAAGAAGTGATTATACCTCACGGGCTTCAGTGGTGGGGTGCTAATGGAATGAGTTGAGTGAAAAGTGATTAAAAAACATACAAGACACATCGGTTCATAAGGTAGTTTTGCCTCCTAAAATGGTTGAATCTCACGGTATATATAGGGTTTCATCAGGAATTCAATCCTTTAGTCTTGAGGTAGATCTGGGTCATGTTTATGATTGATGATGTAAAATGAAATATTGACTCTCCACCACCAACTTCCCCTTATGTTCTCATCCATGAATATTTGTTGAGGTGGGAGAGTGCATATCTAGAAGAGATGATAAAGAACATAAACACCCTAGTAGATAATGTAGAGTCCATATATCAATTGTTTTGAGGGTGACTGGCAGTCGGAGTGAGTTGTAGAGGAATGTTTGGTTCAATGGGAAGACCTACTATCACATGGTCCAATGATCCTAGCCCATCAAGAAATGTGGTTGGAGAGAGTGGAGAAACATTACGCTCAGATTAACAAGGAAAACATTCATGGGAGGAAGGTTAACATTCAAGGGTGATTTTAAGGGTGCACATCCAAGGACTATTCAAATGAGTTCATCACTTATATTTTTCTTGCAAAACTGTCTTTCCCTATGTCTGGGAGAGTTGGGGACTCCATAAGAAGCTTTCCAGCGCCAGGGGGGAGGTAAAATTATCTCATCATATAAGGGATATACCTTATTGGGATGGGTGATGAATGTGAAGGGTTCTTCATTCCTCGCATTGTAGCAATTAAATATATGGTGGAACTAGACGAATTGGTCTACTCAAGTGGAACTATGCATCCCATGGCTGTCCAGGTAGGGGCGAAATTGGGAATGTATTCCCCTCCAGTTACCAATATGGATCCCATGAAAATTTGTGGATATGAGGGTAAATAAGAAAGAGATTCCTAGTTAAGTGATACATAGTGAAACATAGCTAGAGATAGGAATATTGTTACCAATTTGGTGGATCCTTTGAACAATGTTCACTTTTGGACATCACCCAACACACAATCATATTTTCTAGTTCATTCATTCTATTGTGCATGAATTGGGGAGAAAAAAAGAGGGAGAGGTCTATGATGAACCTTAGGAGGAGGGTGGGGGAACATTGAAAGGGGAAGTGTGGGTCCCTTCATGACATGAAGTCCATGGGTTGAAAACCATCAATTGAAGCAACTTTTATGATTGATGTTGTGAAAACTTTGTAAATTAAATTCATAGGGTAATAACCAATGAATATCTAGTAGTTTATTGCAAGGATGTACTAAAAATATTAACCTCTTAATCCCTTGTATCTTTTTTTCATTATATTTAATTTAATTTTTCGGATTATTCATGTGGATATGCTAGTTTTATTGTCACTCAGGGTAAAGCTTCTAATGTACACTTCTACGTTATTAACACATGAGTATGAGGTGATGATATAATATGCAATTCCCCAAGTCAAAAAGATAGGGAAGAACATGGGGGTCAGGCCAATGGAGTAAGTGTCACTAGAAGGGACCACTAAAAATGTTCCCTCAATGTATGGGGTCAAAGAGGGACCTATGATAGGGTTGGAAGATGGAGTATCAGTGGAAGATCTAATCATAGAGGTGCCACCTGAGGTGGATTCTAGGGCAGAAGGCATAATGGAGGAGGGGGAAATTATACCAATTACTAGAGTTGATGGGGATGTTACATTAGATGGTCCTACTCTGGAATTCACACATGGAGAGGCTACATGAGTTGAGGTTTATATTGCACCACCTGTAGGGGGAGACTTGGTATTTTGTAAGGTTTCATCCACTGTAATGTTTTCAGAGGGGGATGTATTTGTTTCTACTATAGGTGAGGGGGTGACGAGTATGTATTCATGGGAATAGTTATCCATCAACTCATGACCGAAGACCTATCTATAGAATATAAAACCATTGAGTTCTGGGTGTTCTTACCTCTTTATAAACCTACACCACCCTAATAAATTGACCATTATAGATAAGATTTTGTTGAGGAGAGATTGGTAATTTTTTATAAGGTGTGGTATTATGTGTAGAACATCATCAACCTTTCCCAGATAAATGATCTTACACACCTGGTAAGATTACAATGACATTGGTTTGTCAAAATAAAGACTAGTGGGATGGACTGTAGCAACCATCACACACTATCTCAATACTTACTAGTCTAACCACAATATGATGAATGAATGGTGATTGATGTTTCTTATAAGAATCAGATGGACAAAGGAAACTAGGTTATTTAGGGAGTTGAATGGGAGACACTTAAACTATAAGGGATGAAATTGGAGCATTGTGTGGTAAATTATACTTTTGATTATACCATCATGACTTTGAAGGTCTGTTGGTGGCAGGGGAGGAAAATATGGAGGAGGAAACATCCTTGATGTCTCCATGCTAGTCTGAGTATAACTGGTTATAAATCAAGGACGAATAAGTATACAAAAAAAGCCAATGAAGAATAAAAATATCAAGTGGATGAGCAACCGAACGTACAAATCTACATCATAGTGGCCAGATGAGTTTGAATGCCTAATAACTGGGAATGATCATTTGGTGTTTTTTCAATGGATAGGATCTAATATGTGGATGACCCTCTAAAACATTATTGGTTTCTTTTTAACTTCCTCCATGATAAAACAGATCTACTCTTCTTTATTATCTCACTTCTATCGTATTCATGATATACCCAATGAATGATCAATAAGCCCACATGGGTCATGATTAGTGTGAGAAATAAAGGACAACATTATGATCGCTTGGTCATATGAGAGTGTATGGTAATGATAAAACAATAAGGGTATTATTTTTTTGATTGAATACAAGGAGTGTTTTGGATGAGAGGGGATATGGGTGTAGAATGTGGCTATCTAAAAAGAAAACATTATTCTACAATATGTTTTAATTCACAATTGGTGTAACATAGTGGGTATTTAATTCTATTGAAACAAAGGTTAATGGAGAGCGTGAATCACAACACCTGATTTATGGAACATCAGGGGAGTGGTGTAATGATACACGATGTCTACTGACCATGTTATAAAAATAAAATCTTCACCTCTTATCCATGAATGAGAGAAAATGACAGTTGACTATTGACAATCTTTGAATCACATGACCTATCTAAAATTTTTGTCCAAGGCCTTTCATGGCATTGGCCCAAGATGGTAGGTGAGGCATTTTTTCTAAACAATATTTCTGATAGGGGAATATTTTGATATGGAAGAGGATGAATATATAGTTATGGGGAAACTAAATGAATGAAGATGAAGTGGTAGAATTTTTTAATTGATTCCAACAATATTGGAATTACACCATCGCGGTATAAAAACATGGAGTAAGTGTATCCATCTGAAAAAAGGTTAAAACTCATCATCCATGGGCAGAATTTACTCAGATTCCATGTGAAAGTTGAAGAACATGAATTATGTGGTAGCTGATCACTACCAGATGATGGGGATTCACATAAAAATGAATAATATTCATTGTAGTTTTATATCACAAAATTGGTGTAATAGTGGAAAAATTTAATGTCATATGTTGAGGAGATGTTTCATGTAGTTTAATTATGTATGGTGAGCACGATGGTGTTTCTTGGGATTGTGTATTGGGAATCCAATTATTTTATCCTCATTTAATGTCATCAGGGAATCCCATGTCAATTTCAGGGAATATGGTTACAATTTAATTCAATGTGTTAAAGATATATGAATCAATGTGAATGGGGTTCCTTAGGGGCCTCTCCATAGGGAATATCTAAGATAAACCTTGTATGCACACATTTTAAATTCATGAATCATGGAACATGAATATTATTTATTGGTTTATAGAGTTTTGACCAGGGGTGATGTGTCTCAAAAAATGGTGTGTGACATCAAATGAATGATACCCGATGTGAATGTATTGTCTTGTGATTCAACTTGATTCCAAAAAAAATGTCACAAAGAAAATTGACATAATGTTTAAGGGCATGAAGTCTAGACCATGGATTTCAGTTTAGGTTCATAAATCTTGGACAGTGAGTGGGTACCGTAGAAAGATATGTTTATCATTGAAGAGAGAAAACTCGATGTAAATGAGGGAATAAAATATCCATCACCATATAAAACATTACCAGGGTGATTCACACATAGTATAAAGTCGTGATTCTTTAACTCGGAATTCTATTTTATAGTTATATATTTATGAAAAATGAAAAATAGTTCACAATGATAATGATAGGCCACTGCATTTAGTTTTAATTCATAAATCATAGATCAAAATTCATCTCAAATGGATATTTATAGTGTGGTGAATTGAAAAATATTAAGTGAGTGGAGGGAAAAAAGATTCCCTCTGTAACATAACACATTCATGAGAATACATTAACATTGTATAAAGTCATGATTCATGGACTTGGGATCATAGTTTATGGTATTATATTTTAGAATGAGGTTACTCGTGTGTATAAATCTTACTTAGGGAACCTCCCCTAATCCTAATTCCATGTGATACATTCTTTGTGTGAGAAACATGGAGAATTATGGAGTTTCCATTGATCATAGGGGGGAACAAAATAAACAGAATGAGTAGATGAAAAATCTCACAAGGTTGGTTGTGAAATTCACGAAATAGATAGTGAAAGAGTAATAACTGACATATGAAGAAAAACATCTATCAATATTCAAAGAATTGTTTCAATACCCACATCTATTAAGGAAGATGTGAAAAAAATTTGAACTTGGTATTTGACAAATTTTGAAACAAGGGATTTTCTATTTGTTTCTAAAGATACACCAAGGTGTGATCCGAGGAAGGAAGGTGATATAGTGTGGTATAAGACCATTCTATTAGGGATACTATTTAGATCAGGAGGATGATGATTATCATAGTTGGTGAAAACCTGAAGCAAGGATGTGAAAATGAAAATTTTACCAAGAGGGAATATTTAGTTCCATTATAGATATTCCACCATGCACTTAAATACTTTGGAAGAACATGTTGGTAAGTTATAATCAGTTCTTTACCCAAGAAGAATGACCCATGAAATGAATCGATGATAGAGCTAGGCCTAAAGCGAAATATCTAGGAGTCACTATGTACCATGTGAAGATAAGAATCAAGACACATGTTGTTATGAGACACATAATGGTAGGAGACTGGTGCAGTAAGACTGTTACCCTCTCTAATTAGGATACTAAATCATTTCTTGAAGATATATGATCTATCCAAATTTTTTATTTATATGAATATAGTTTAACATTGTACACTGAGGGCATTGGAATTTTTTCATCCCAAATTCTTTATATGCAGCATCCTGCTTTGATAGAGGGTAAAATTAATCATTTATAAGTTGTGTACCAATATTCAATGGGGTAATACTGCAATTTATCGTCATGTACAAAGGACTCTTTTAGATATTTTACATTATATTCCCATTCAATTATTCCTCAAATCAGTCTATGAGGTACCTTTTGTATTGGTGGAGTCTAGGAATAAATGTGTTAAATGGGGTTTTTAGGGTTATATATATATATTAATGGATTTGGAGGCACTTTATGTTGTTTTTATGAATCTAGGATGAAAATTTCCAATAGATACTTTTACCCACCATGTAAATGCATTATATTACATATAAATGTCACTAGACACATGTTGTGAATGGTTCTAGTCCACGAACTTGTTCCCAAAATGAATAGAATATATGCAATGAAATCTATTTACATTTCTTGTAATAGTTGATTAGAATAAAATATTAAACATAGGTGATAGTTTTTATAGAATATCTCTTAAATATGAAATACACAACAATAAAATGGGTCACACACTAACTATTAATTGTCTCCAATGGGTTTAATTATTTCGTATGTATTTTTTATCTTTTTGTTTTTGACACTCTTCCTCCTTTTGAAACCTAAGGTTCCATAAACAATTTTAGGTCCCTTTCATCCATTTTAGACATCCTCTCTATGCATGCAATACCTACTATTTTTTAATAGGATTCCCCACGTTACCATTACTTTGCATCATTGTGGTGTAAATTTATGAACCACTATTGTTTTGTGTTTTGATCAAATATTTCATGACCTAGGTCCCTCTTTATTATCTTCCTCCCCTAAATTATTTTCAGTGATTCTGGTTGGAACATTTTCCTAACATCCAGATATTAGAATGGGGTGTAAAACTGAAAAATATAGTGTGATTAATATTCATCAATGTGAAGTATTGTAAAATACTCCAAAAAAAATCCACATTAAATAAATAAATAATAAATTGAATTATTCATTGGACCAATTTGGATCCAATTCATAGTGACCGTGATTATGGATACCCGATCAGTGAGTAA
Source organism: Viscum album (assembly GCA_963277665.1). Classification (NCBI taxonomy): domain Eukaryota; kingdom Viridiplantae; phylum Streptophyta; class Magnoliopsida; order Santalales; family Viscaceae; genus Viscum; species Viscum album. The sequence continues at coordinate 589,889,626 of OY728142.1, read as the reverse complement.
ACCATTGAATATATAAATATGAATAGGATAGTGGTTAAATGTTTATTTATAATGACCCAAGATTCAAGTCATTTCATGATATAGATTCACTATGGAGTGGACTTTTTCATTTAAATGGATTCCATGTTAATGGATTAAGACCAAATTGATAAATGAAATGTTTAATTGAATGATTATTATTCATTTTAAGAAGGACTCATTGAGCCATATGATGTTTTATTTTGATATCCATATTGGTATGACATGTTTTTTGATTCATGATGTAATGCATATATTGAGGAATCTTTGTGCAATCGCATTCTATAATGCTTATATAGAGTGGAATCTACAAAGTCTGAAGCTGTAATTTTTTGAGAAGGATATGCCTAGTACAAGACTATAAAGATTATATTGGATTTTCTCTACCTAGTCCCATGGAATAATGATTATACTGAGCAGCCTCTACCCAGTCCCATGTTGTAATGATTATATTTTTTGGGCTCTACCCAATCCCATGCTTGATGCTTATATTTATGGGACTCTTCATAATCTTATTCATTAATTCATTTATTGTGGGCTTGGTCCATATTTGTGTTATTTTTTATTGGATATATGGTTATGCTTGAAATGGTTATACCACATGCCCAGAGACATTTCATCATTGGGATGAAGTAGGTGGATTTTTTCATTTTATTAATTTATTAATCTAAACATCAATTTTTCACTCTATTGAATTCACTTATGATCCGAGTTTTTTAATTTATACATGATGGTTTTGACTTATTGATTTTTACTCAAACTATATTTGGTCTGCTATTTCTTACCTGAGAAGATAACGTGGATGCATTTTTGGAAAAGGGAAGGTACCTTTTTGTTGATTAATAGCTCCTAGATGAGTTTGAGTTTGGAGATAGGACTGACATAGGGTTTGGGACTAGGGGTCTCTTGAGTTTATTTTTGTCAGCAGAATTAAATTATTATTTTTTATTTTGAATTTGAAATTTAGATACATTATAGCTTATCATTATATTATTATTTATTATATTTTTATTGGTTTATCCGTTACTCTCTAGATGTGTGATATATTGTTCTAGTATTATTCATTATTATTAAATTTATTATTATTTGATTATTTATTTGTGTTGTAACACTATACTTGGGGGTATATCTTCCCCACTATATTAATCAAATCCATACTGAGTATCTATAACCTCTAACATATGGGAAGGATCACTTGAGGTCTCATATCAACCATAAAGGAAACATGAGAGTGTGCTAGATCAATGGATGATACAAAGTGGCATCATAGGTACATGATTTCCTTTTATATAAATTTAATATTTTCTAATGAAATAATGGATACTATTATGTATCAAGACATGGTAATGAGCTTATTTAAGAGACTATTTAACCCATATATAAGAGAAAATATGAGTTCAAATGGAAGAGATTTCTATTCTTGATGCTCGGCAGTTACAGTTGATGTTATTTTCCCAAGAATGATTCACATGTTGTGTGATGTTATTCTTCTTGATATATATAATAATGGTCTAGTATGTTGTGATATGATTATTCATGCATCATTATAGGAAAATATGGATATATAAAGACACGAATGTTTCATGATGGGGACATATTTATTTCATGAGATCTATTTTACTTGACGAACTAAGAAATGAAGTACCTATTATATTTGATAAAATAAATGAATGAACTTCTATGTCATGATAAAATTATTTTAATCCATGTTTATAGATATTTGGAGAGTGGAAATCTGTTGTTTCCACCTATTGAGATTGAAATTATTTTTAGCCTGTTTTCTATGGGGTTCATTTGTCATATTTAGAAAATGCCTCCTCATTGTCTTTGACTTGAGTGAAAAGTGAGTGGAAATCAACATTCTCATAAAAAATCTAATCTAAATTTTCATGTATCCCATGATTATAACATGGATATTCAGAATTGTGATAGCTTTCTAAGGGTCATGTCATTCATGCATAGGGAGACGATTCACACCATGCCTTCGATGTTTGAGATGAAAAGTGAATTTTAGAAGAAATTTAATCATGTTTATAATAGTGGGGGAGTCCTCCATGAACATTTTTCTGGATTGAGTTTGTCAAGGTGAACTTTAATAATCATGAGACACCCATAGATAGGTGGGTGAAATTTTATTCATATATTATTTTTTGATCTTCTATGCATTGGTGGGACATTCTAGAGAAGGATGGGAGGTATAAAGAGATATATTTGATGTTATTAGAGGAAAGGTTCCTAAAGTACTTCAATACCATGAAGTTAAGTGATGATAAGGATCATGAGATCATTCATCAGATGTATGAGGGATTTTCAGTGCTGGACTCTGACAAACATTTCACTGACCTACATCACACTACACCATCTTGAGATACTGATGAGATCTATATGGAAATATATTTTTTGGATTCAATATTCTATAATATGAGATAACACGTGAATGTAATCTATTTGAAATTTTTTAAGGATGTGATGATTATAGAACTCATCATGATAGGGAATAAATAAGAGTCCCTTATAAGTGGCGAAACTATTTCAACAGGGTAAATTGGGAGCTCTCCTTCTGGTGGAAAAAAGTGAACGAATGATATTTTTTTACTGAGGATGTAGTGGGAAGAGAAGTCAAGGAGGCACAATGACATCTCAAAACCATGTTTTTACAGTGATTTTAGCGTGTCCGGTTAAGTAAAAGTGGTATTAGGGTCTGTAATATAACAGCCTGATATTTGGTGAACATTGTATTAAATAAATTAAAATTGATAGATGTATTTAATTGCACTAAATCAATCATTCATATCATAAGACAACAACATTTCTTGTGCTACATGTGGCCCCGACATGGAATACGTTACACACAACATCGAGTTTTAACAAAAAAATATTTTTATTATTATTGAAATAAGATAACAACCAATATGTTAAATTAGTGGGTATGAATAGTAATAACTATTTTATGGAAATATGAATTCATTGGATACCAATTAATTAGAAACAAAAATGCATACGAATTAAATATTAGTAAAATATTTGTATAATTCCCAAGTAAGTTTGTGTTAATAAAATAAATAAATTACAATTAATAAATTATTTTAATGAAATAAATTTTGTATATATTAAATTAAAAATTTCTTATATTAATCAAGTATATTTTGAAGTCATATGATAATATCAAACACTATTTTATACATAAAAACCTATATTTTTTAAAAATGAAATTTGTCACCTTTTAATAGATAATCCATTTTAAATAATTTTTTTGAAATGTTCATATATTCAATTTCAAAAAATAAACCCTTTCTTTGAAATTGGGAAAAAATATTTACATTTACTGATTTTTTTGTATTTTTATGATATGTTTCATGTTTTGATGAAGAGTAAATAAACTAAAATTTAATTAAAAACAACCTTTTTCATCAAAAAATTTTATTGTGTTAATTAATATTTTTTATTGGTTTTAATGAATTATAATATTATATTTTTATCATTTAAAAAATTTTAGTTCATTTTCATAATTGTTACATTGAATTTCAATAAAAAAACATTTCATTATTTTGCATGTTTTAATTTTTATAACATGTTTTCTCATCCCGGCAATGAGATTAAATTTAAATTAATTAATACCACATTTATGTTTTGAATTTTGAAAAATGGATTCCATATTTGGAATAAAGTAGTGAATGTTATGTTAATATGATTCTTTTATTTTTGGGCAATATGAATAGTTACTTTATTAAATTTTTATTTACCATGGTTATATGTAAATCAAGAAATTAAAGGTAAAAATAATATTATAAAATTAAAAAATTAACCTATTGATTGTCCTAATTTAATATTATAAGTTAAATTTGACCTAAATAAAATATTTTTCTAAATTATAATATTTTTAATACCCCTTGTGAGAATATGACATTTATTATATTTTATTTTAGGATAAATTAAAAATGACATAATCATAATTTTTTTATGAAAATATTTTTTAAGATAGGTTCATACATAATGTAAATTTGATTATAAATAGTAATTTGAAATATTATTATTCTATATTCATCATGAAAATTTATTTGTATTTTTTAAATAATAAATAATTTAATTAATGTCATTTATAATGACGATGCAATTATTGTTCAATTAATATAAATACCAAATAAATTATATTAAAAATACAAAAATAAATAAAATTTAACATTACTAATGGATTAAAAGAATTTGATAGATATATTTTATATTTTTCTGTTATATTTGATGTTTTGGGTTTTTTTTGCTTATTGTTAGGATATTTTTAAAATGAAAAATATTGAATAGTATCAAAATTGACAGAAATGGTACTCTAAAATATATAATATTTTATTAAATAATATAAAATACATAATAAAATTTAATTCAAAAAAATAACTATAATATGGTTAAAAATTTCATCATTGATCATGTTGGGGTTTGTTTGGCATTTTATACTAACTATCCTAACCAAAATGTGTAAAAAGACAAGTTGAAAATGTAAATATGAATGCATTGAACTAAGGGTTGATGACAAATAATAAAGTTATTATTGTGATCATTAAATGACTAAAAATCATTTTATGATGATTATTTTTACCAATTTTGATGTTATTATTGAAATTAATAAAATTTGAGCTATTTTAAGTCAGAAATCAATATATATTAATTTAGTATTTTGAGTGTTTCCGGGTGTTCCCTTCCCTCTCTTATAAAATGAGAATTCCTCCCTCACTTCCTTAAGCCACCCTGAGACTTCTATCTTGAGAAAAACCTACCCATTTTACCACAGGAAATTATTATCCATATTTCTTGAGGTTGTGATCTTCTAAAAAGATGAACTCCAGTGCCTCTAAGAAAAGATCTTGGGGGTGTTTGCCGAAGAAGAGGTAATATACTTTATTGACACTCTAAAGAGTATTTCTTCGTACACTCCCCCTTTATGTGTTGTTTCCATTATATGTTAATAAATATATTATAAAATATTTTTTTAGATTTTATTATGAATATCAAACAAGTACATTCCACCATTTATCCATCCCTTGAAAAACAAAATCACCACATGTGCGTACATAGGATCTGCCATTTCCACACCGTACTATAATATGTTTTTCATTCCCACTTTACATGTATGTGTATAATGATGAAATTAATTAATATATATTTTAATTACAACTTGATATTGTTTAAGTGAAAAATATATACCATCCACTCACAAAACATTTCACAATTAAAGGAATTATATCATCACTTGTGCTTACGTATGACCTACTGTCTCCATGAAGCGACGTGATTCATTCTCCATGATCACTAATAAATATTGATTATATCAATGTATATAATTTATTAATATCTTAAATGTTAACTTAATATTATACTTTAAAAGAAATAACGATATTATATCTGCATAAACTGGGAATTATAAGACAAAAACACATAAGAAAAGGAATCAGTTAACACCAAAAAGTAGAGTAATAATGAAATATTATTAAATAACCGATGATAATATGATCATATATGATATAATTTGAATATGGTCATTGAATAATCTAATGAAATTCTTTATGCCATTATACAATTTTTTCAGATATGTATGAGTGAAATCATACCTAATGTAATTGTTAATTACACAATCTCATTATTATCAGGATTTTTTATAAGTAAATATCTATTGGAAAAAATTTATCATCCATTTTCATGTATCATTAATGATTATTTATAAAATATTTGTACTATATTCCTAAACATATTTAATGTCCTTTTACCCAGTCATGATATTTTAAACCTATTTGAATGGAATATTTTATTCATTTATCAAAAAGTTACCTTTTGACCTTTTTCCAAAAAAAGAATGAGAAGAATGTTTCTTTTTAAATTATAAATCATGAAATTGTTTTTTCCCAATTAATTAAATAATAATTACATGAGGATTCCATTATAGTATTTATTTTTTTAATAAAATTTATTTCTTTTAATATAGTCCAAAATTTTTATATAATAAGTATTTTTCAAAGAAATGATATTTTCCTCAAGAAACATTCTCAAAAGATATTTTCCCATCTAAAATAAAATCCATTTTTATTACTCATTCCTTTCGTGGAAATAACTCAATTAATCCATTAATATTATTTCCCTGAATGGTTTATAGGTTATGGCATGATGTTTATGAAATCTGTTTAATTTTCACGGGTTTTATGCTTATGAACCCCACCTCTTTTCATGGGTTATTCATTGTTGAAATGATTATGAAACCATTGTATTTTGAATCTGATATGATATGATTACATTATTATGGTAACCATTTATTTCATGGGTTATTATATGATTACTTTTGATATTATGTAACATGTACGTATAATTTCATTATGATATAAGTGGGACTTGTATCTCTTTTTAATACATCATATAATGATTTATATATCATGAGATAGACATAATGTACATTGTCCCCTAAGTAGGTCGTGCTAGTAAAACATGATAACTAATATGGTATCTGAAGTGAACCCATACTACCCAGATCGAATTGGTAGAGATGCCTTGACTACCGTTGAAAACATTAATATATTCTTATGTGTCTTCCAAACTTCTATGTTTTATTCCTATGTTATTCATCCAAGGATTATGTTCTTTATTACATTATGATTCATGTATTATAAGCTATCAATATTTATGAATTAATCATTCTTATGATCTTTAATATGTATTAAATCATCTTATAATTTAATGATTAGATTATTGTACCCTTATTCTCAATATTATATCTACATATATCCCTTTTTTACCCTTACTGAGAAACATACATTTCCCCTTTTTATGTTTTATTTCACCTATGTTATGAAGATATGTATTATGTATGTTGTCTTATAAGGGTTTTTGTATAGAAGAACCCAGTGGGAGATAATGTATCTCACATATGTAGTAGTGTTTATGATTCAATGTCTTCAAAGAAACTATACTACTATGGTCTTTGGGAATTTATTTTTATGATGTAATTATTATTCGAAAAATGTAATTTAATTTTAAGGTAGGAAAAGTGAGGATATCTATAGTTGGTATCAGAGAAAAGTATTACTTATCATATTGAAACTAGGATGAAAAAACCATAGTGAGAACTATAAGGAAATGTCTATAGAAATGTACAAGGATAAAGAAATGTAATGGAAAATTTCCTAGGATTTTTTTAAGGATAAAGCATGTGGTTTCATAGCAATACATCTGTTTCTAGATGTTACAAGTGGATGCGTCTATGGAACAGATGTATATACAGTTATTAACTTTGACAAGGTGAATTGATCCTATCTCAGTGTAACCTGGTACACGACAACAAGCCTTGTTACACACTTGATTTGAATCTCCTAGGGCTATGATTTGGGAATTCACAAACACTTCTCAAACCATCATGAAGGATTTAAATATATGTTTTCTATATATAACCTAGTATGAACCTAAGGTGTCACAGATTAAAAAATGTTTCATGATTTATACATTATATAGGTGAAATTTCATGATTTTGTGGTTCCTCATTGTGAAAACTGTTTCATACTATATGGTTTTGATTTTTTTCAATGGATGTAACCTAAATAAACTATGCCAATGGTGATTTAAATGGAAAATGCAATGATTTTCTTCCTATGAGCCCAAATACCATGGGTTCTAGAATGGAAAATATTGTTTCTACACTCACACAACTTTATCAGGCTATTAATTATGTTGTAATTCCAAATGACCAATGTAATGAACTACATTATGTTGTGCCTTTCCTAAGGAAATGTCCACCTTCTTCTTGTGGGTATTATAATCCCCTTGTTTATGAAAAATGAATTAACACTATTGAAAATATATTCCCCATTCTTCAGTGTTCATATAATGAGAATGTCATCGTATCTATTAATCGGTTAGATGGAAAAGTGGAATTGTGTAGACTCTAATTAATAATATGAGGCAGTAAGATGTAATTGAATCCATTTATTTGGATATGTTCAAGAAATTTTTTTTTCAATATTTAATTTCCTTGGATTCTTTATACAAAGAACTATAATGTGTTCCCTGAGTTGAATAAATGGACGAAGAATCTATTTGTACATATGAGGATAATTTCACAAGACATGTGAGGTACACTTAAAGAATTATCATCCAAACTAAAACTAAATTTGATGGGTTCTTCATTAGATAAAATCCATGACTTAGAAAAGAGGTTAACATGATAGAATTTATTATATATGAAGTGATTATGAACTATGAAATCAAGATTGAAATGGAGGCTGTAGTAACATACAAATCTCATGTTTTTTACTAGAAAAGGATGATTGATTTTAAAGAGAAATATAGAATATAAGATAAAAAACAATAATCTTTACATAATTCCTTATGTGTGGGAATTTTCATAGAGGAAATTATATGAGTTGGTCTAATAAATGTCTTAACTGTGGAAAGTAACGTCATGAGGCATCTTATTTTCTATGTGATAGAAAAAAGTCAGATATCAGTGCGAATGGAGAAAATTCATGATAACATACACTTCACAAGAATCACTGATACAAGTTTAAGGAGAATGTGTATTACACTAACATGTTCCCAAACCCAAGGGCTGGTGATGATGATCGATGTTAATATTATCTTAATCTTAGTGACAAGGGGAAATTTCACGCTATCACTATTTCAAATTTGGGATGTGATAATGATGTGGTGAAATTTATAGTTGCCTTCCACTTTAGAAATAGTAATTTGTTATTTGATTATGAATCTATACACTCTTTATTATCTAAAAACATTTCTAAGGGTGTTAAAAATCCACCGAAATGATTAGATGCGTAAGTTAATGTGAAACCCCCTAATTGTATGATGATTTTATCTCAAGTCCATTTTTCCTCTCTATTTGAAGAGTGTGGGAAAGTGTTTCCTTAAAATACTATAATTATTTCTCTATCTGAATTTGATTTCATCTTATTTGCAGATTGGATTTCTATATATTAATCCCACATCATGTTTCAAGAAAGAACGATACCTTTGATGTATCAAAATAGACTACAATCACTTATCAATGTGATTATATGTATGAACATACTATGGAGATTACATTATGTCTATGGGTATTAATTCCCATTTGGAAGGGATTTTTATCTCAACTTGTTGGGGAGGAAATTTTAATTGAATATATACCAATTTTTTATGATTTTTTTGGATATATTTCTATAAGAATTACCTGGTCTTCCACCAAAACATGAAGTGGTGTTATCAATAGATCTCACTCCCAGTTCTGTACAAATATCAAAGACTCCTTATAGAATGACCCAAATTGAGTTTCATTAATTGAATAATCAACCTGTTGAAATCCTTTATAAGGGTTTCATTCATCCATGTGTGTCACCTTGGGGTGGACCGGTTTTTTTAAGAAGAAAAATGGATAAATGTGATTCTGCATTGATTATCGGGAGTAGAACATCATCACAATCAATAATATATTTCTTCTTCATTATATCAATCATTTTTTTATCAACTATGTAGTGATCAAGACATTTTTAAGATTGAACTTCATTTTGAATACCATCTATTGTGGGTAAATAAAGATGATATACCCATTATTACATTCCATAAAAAGTATGGTCACATTGAATATATAGTAATTCCTTTTGGTCTTCTTGATTCCCCAACTATCTTCATGGATTGGATGAATAAAGACTTTGTTTATTAACTTGATTTGTTTTTGGTAGTACTATAAATGATATACTTATCTATTAAATGAGAAAGGAAGATCATGAAGACCTCTTAAGAATAGGGATAAAGGCCCCAAGAAGGATAAAATTTATGAAGAATTTTCAAATTATGAATTTTGGAAGAAAAAAGATTTCATTTTTGGGTCACGTAATTTTTAGAGAAGGTATAACAGTAGATCCATCAAAGATAGTGGATATTGAAAGCTGGAATAGAACACCCACAGTAACTGAGATCTATATATATCTTAGCTTAGATTGATATTATCAGCGATTTGTGGATAATTTATCACAAATATATAATACTATGACCCAGTTAACATGGACGGGTTTCATGTTCCTCTGGACATATGAATTGAGGAAAATTTCATGGAACTGAAGAGACGGTTAGATACCACTCTATGTATTACATTACCCTATATTGGAGAAGTGTTTGTAATCTATAGTGATATATCCACGAAATTATCAGGATGTGTTCTTATATAAAAAAAGTTTATCACTTATCCCTTAAGAATATTGAAGATTCATGAGAAATATTACCCAAATCACGCATTTGAGATATCTGTGGTTTGTTTTTCATTAATGATATGCATGATGATCTTTATGGTGAAAATTTTGATATATATATTGATTCTAAATGTCTTAATTATGTATTCACAATATAAGAGTTGAATGTATTCCAGAGAAAATTGTTATATCCGATAAAAGATTATGACTAATCAATATATTACTATCCTGGGAAAGAAAACATGGTGGACATTTATTTAATTCAATGCGATAAAGATAGTTTTTCTATGATGAGGATCACAAAAGATCCAATATTTCAAGATTTTCGAAGGATGGACCTATAAATACTGAAGTAAGCGGAAAATAGTTGCCTTTCTAAATTTAATTTTCAACCCTCAATACTTGGAAAGATTAAAGAGATGAAAAAAATTTGTGGAGATATAGAATATGGTAAAAATGTTCCTCAGTTAGACCATGAATAGGATGGAATGATAAGGTTTAGGAACCCTAAATGTATTCTTTTCATACCATATTTCAAGATGTAGCTACTAGAGGGAACTCCTAGCTATTCATTATTTATTCATCCAGTAAGTAAAAAATATGTATAGGTACTTGAATAAATACATTTGGTGTGATGGCATGAAGAATGATATTATATATTTTGTATCTTGGTCATTGGTTTGCCAACAAGTTAGGTTTTATATACAAAATCTATGAGGATGTTTCATACATTACCCATACTAGAATGGAAATTGGATAATTTCACCTTGGGTTTTGACATTGGACTCCCCGAAACCTCCGAACGGTTTAATGAAAATTGGAGGTAGTCGATCACCTAACTATGTTAGCACCCTTAATTTCAAAATTAAAAGAATTATATATGGATCTAAATTCTTGGATATAATTTAAGGAAGTGTTAATGTATCATGAAATACCGTATTCAATTTTATACTATCAGGACCCCATGTTTACCTCAATGTTCATGGGAAGTCCCCATCAATCACATGATATAGAAATGAGTTTAAGCACTAATTATCGTCCTCAAATGGATTGTTAGTCCAAAAGAACAATTCATACCATAGAAGATATTTTGAAATCATTCTTCATGGATTTTAAAGGTGTTTGGGATCAACACATTCTGCTAGTTGAGTTTTCATTCAATAATTGATTTCACTCAAGAATTCAGATGCCTTTTTAGGAAGCCTTATATGGGAAGAGATAAAGAGATCAAAAAAGTTGGGATGAAGATGGTGAGAGAAATCTATTGGCTCCTAAGATAACTAAAGATATTGAAAATAAGTTTGGAAACATTCAGTAACAAATTAAGGAAACATAATGTTAATAGAAATGTTATACTGACAACCGACAGTGTGATCTAGAATTTGATTTTGGTGAGAAGGAATTTCTATGAATTTCTCCATGGAAGTAGGATATGTGATTTTTTTAATAAAGGAAAAATATTCCCTAAATATATCGGTCACTTTTAAATTCTTGATAAAATCAATAACGTATCCTATCGCATTTAATTTCTTCAAAATCTCTCTCAAGCCCATGATGTGTTGCATGTATCTCTCCTGAGGAAGTACATACCCAATCCATTAAATGTATTGAACTCAGAGGTCATACCATTAGAGGAAGATATCTCCCTTATAAAGAACATACAAATGAAATTATAGATCATATAGATAATGATCTATGAATTAAGACCACTAACCTGGTTAATCTTTTGTGGGGAAATCACCAGTTAGGGGAAGAAACATGGGAACTAGAGGATATAATGAGGGATAAGTATCCAATGTTTTTTGTATCAGAATAATGAATTTTTAGGGAGAAATTCATTTTATGGGGGGTATAATGTAACAACCCATGTTTTTTATATTTTTTGAATAAATTAATTTTCATAGATATATTTCATTTCACGAACTCAAACATTCCTTTCATATGACACCAACATGACCTTCACTACACGGAACACTAACTTGGAGTACGTTATATGCAATATTATGATTCCATAGAAAAATCATTTTATTATAATTTATATAATATAACAACCTTCCTATTATAATATCTTTTATGAATAATATTAACTAACTTATGAAAATGTTAATTCATTGTTTACCAATTATGTTGGAAAACGATACAACAATTTAATATAAATGAAATCTTTTTATGATTCCAAAGAAATTTTTTGTTAATAAATTAAATTAATTACAATTAGTGAATGTTATTATGGAAATTTATATGTTATATATTTAAATAAATATTTTCAATATTCATTTAATATATATTATTGGAATAATATAATACGTAACTTAATTTTTTGAATAAGAACCTATATTTTTCAAAAAGGAAATTTATCTCATTTTAACAACAACCCAATTTTGAATCCAATTTTTGACACTTTTATATATCATATTGTAAATAATAATCTACTTTGAAATCAGGGTATAAAAATAAAAAATATTTAATTTTTTTTAATTTTTCTGATAAGATTCATGTTTTGATGAATAGTAAAACAATTCACAATTTTAATTAAAATGATCTCTTTTATATCAAAAGAACTTTTAGTGTTAAATTATTTTTTTTATTGGATTTAAAGTATAATAAGAATAAATTTTTATTAGTTAATATAATTTATGTAATTGGAAAAAAAAATTACATTGAATTTAGATATAAATTTTTTTTCATTCTTTTGAAAGTTTTAACTTTAAAAACCTGTATTATCACCCCAGAAATGGGACTAATTTTATATTAATTACTAGAAAATATGTGTATTGAATTTAGAAAAATAGATTCCATATTTAGAGTCAGAGGGTCCAAAAATATGTAAATGTCAATCTTTTATTTTTGGCCAATATGAATAGTAACATTATTAAATCATTATTTACCACAGTTAGGAGTAAATCGGGCAATTAAAGGTAAAATTAATATTATAATATTATAAAATTACCCTAAATTTTTTTATAATTTCATTGGATGAGTTTATTTCGACCAAAATTTACCATATTCAAAAATTATTACCTCGCCAAAACCAATTACATGTGAATATGACATTTATTTTATTATATTTTAAGATAAGTTAAAATTTTAATACTTAAATTTTTAGTATGTAAGTAATTTTTCATATAGGGTTATACAAAATATAAATTTAACAATTAAAAATTATTGTAACTATTATTCATTCATATTCATCATGATAATTTATATTTAATATTATGTGAATAATTAATTTAATGAGAGGCGTGTATAATCATAATGGAGTAATTGTTCAATTAATAGAAATATTAAATAAATTTTATTAAAAATATTAAAATAAATATAATTTTTTATAATTAATTATATTAATATATTTAACAGATTTATTTTATATATTTGTTTTATATTAGAAGTTTTTGGTCTATGTGAACATGTTGTTCATATGTTTTTAAAAGGAAAATATTGAATAGTATAAAAATGGACAAAAATGTAAATTTAAAGAAAATAATATTTTATTCAATGATATAAAATTCATAAAAATATTTAATTATAAAAAATAACTGGAATAAGATTAAAAACTTCATCAATATTCTTTTTTGGGTTCTTTTGGCATTTTATTGTAACTATATTAACCCTAAATTTTAAAAATACATATTGTTTTGGAAAAAGTTAAAGGGTTTAATTAAGTGTTAATTCCAAATGATATGGTTATTATTGAGAACTAAAAAATACAAAAAATCTTTTTTTGAAACATATTTAGACACATACCCATCATAGATAATAAATAACTCAATTTTGAGCTATTTAAAGTGAGAAATAAATTTATATTAATTTAATATTTTGAGGGTTTCCCGGAGTGCCCATCCAATTTCTTATAAATGGAACATCTTCCTCCACATTCTCACACCACATTGAGCCTTATATATTTTAAAATAAACATTCCATTTATCATAAAAAAATCATTATCGAAGTTATGGAGGTGGTTTTCTCCTCAAAATTAAAACTCTAGTTTCCCTAAGTGAAGATATAGTGGGAGTTCTCCGAAGAAGAGGTGTAACACCCCAAGATTTCTTAGTACGTTATTTTTTTTAAAAAAATCAATAACATTAACTATAGGAAACACCAAGTTCAAGCACACCACGACTTACTAAACTAGCCTTTCAAAAGTGTTTATGCGTATTACTAACTTTATTTTGAACTTTACATAATCCTTATAATTTTTGAATCCATATTATGAGTTTCTTAGGAATAATGTAAGAACTAATTCATTTTTCAGATAAAAGAAGTATTTTTCAAAAAATTAAATTTTAACGCCTTTTAATGGAGAAGCCTTTTTAAATACAACATTTAAAATTTTATATTTTAAATTTTAAAAAATAAATTTCTTCTTTAGAATCGAGACATAAAAAATTAGTTTTAATAATTTTTTGGTGTTTTTCTGATAAATTTCATAATTGCGTGAATAATGAAAAATACTATATTTTAACTGAAAACAAGTTTTTTAATCAAAATAATAAATAGTGTTCAATTATATACTTTAATGTTTTTTAAGTATAATTAAATTATATTTTTACCATTTATTCCAATGTTTGTAATTGAAGTAATTTCACTGAGAAATTAGACATAAAAAAGTGTCAATTTTTTTATAGTTATTATTTCTTAAAAATATTTCTTTTGGATTTGACAACGAGAATTAATTTTAAATTATTTAAAGAAACATATATGTTTTGAAGATGGTAAAATAGAATTCATTTTTTTATTCAAAATATCATAATTAGCTTATGGTGAATTTTTTGTATTTTTCTGAAAACATTCAATTTTTGTTGAATAGTGAAAACACTAGGTTATTGTTTAAAACCAACATTTTATTTTAATAAATAATTATTTAATTTAATTTTTTTGGTCAAAATAGATACATATTACCTATATATGTTCAATTTAATTCATTGGAGTCATTTTATTATAAGTTTGGATACATAAAATTTTGTTGAACTTTTTACCGTCGTTTACCCACCTTCTAGGAGTATTTGAAAATTTTCATAAAACATAATTTTTCCCCTTATGTGAGTTGAATTTAAAAAATCTAAGAGACAAATATAACCTTAGTAGGTCAAATTTTTCTCAGTAAGATGAAAATAATTTTTGTGGAATAGTAATGTTTGACTTTTATTTACCACGGTTAAAAGTCAAAAGGGTAATTAAGGGTAAGAATGATATTATAATTATCTTAACACATGTCCTAATTACATTAGATAAGTTTAATTAGACCAAAAACAATGTTAAGAATAAAATGTGATCCTTAGGACCACTTGGATTAGATTAGGACATTTAATATTATTTAAAGAACACTTAAAAGTGTTAAATTCATGTTTTCATAACTAAGACATATTTAATATAGGGGTTTACATAAGATAAATTCGACTATAAATAGTCATTATAAATATAAAAATATTACCTACATAATGGTATTTTATTAGAATAAATTAGACATTAAATAATTAATGTAATTTATGACACAATGATGATGCAGAAATTACCTTCTTAATGAGATATTAAAATAATTTATATTATAAATATCAAAATAAATGTAATCTGTGACTTTTGATGAGTTACACTAATTTTATAGGTTAATATGACATGTTAGGGTAGATTATATAATAAATTTATAAGCGATAAGGTTGTTATATCTTTGAAGAAAAAAATATATTAAATAGTGTCAAAATTGACCTAAATTAATTTTTAAAAGAAATACTATATTATTGGTTGATATATTATTTCTAAAAATATAAGGCTCTGAGAAAGGTCTTAAATAATATTACATATTTCATTAATGAACCACTTGTGGTTATTTTGTATTTTTAGAGTTCTTTTGTTAACCATATAGTGTAAGAATACAAGAAGACACCGTAAAAGTTAAACTATTTAAGTAAGTGTTAAATATAAAAGTTAAGGTTAATATGGTAACCTAAACTTGACTAAACCCTATTAGTTGAGAGTATTTTAACCCATCTCCATCTTATCTTCTAAATAAATCAATTTTGATCCATTATAAACAGAAAATGGTTTTATAATAAAATAATATTTTATGTTTTTCCTAAGGTGCCCCTCACTCCTCTTATAAAAGGGAACTTCCCCTTCTCTCAAAATCACACCTCCAAAGCCATTTTTATTGGCCAAAACCTGCACAAATATCCTAAATCATTCCCTAAATTAATCCTAGAGGCCTTAATTTTTTCATAAAGCCATCCGATGGATCCCTTTTTATCAACTCAAAAGAAAAACCCCGAAGAAAAGGTAATAATTTCACAACCCTCTTTTAGGATCTTTTATTATTCCTCTTATTCTATCTTTTTTGTTTCCATAATAAAGTAATAACTCTATTGACTTCAATATACTGTAATGTTATTATAAATATGGTACAACCATATTCGTTATTCTCTCCATCCTATAAATGAAAATGTCACCATACGTGCACACGTACGGCTTATCGTCTCCACGTCGTGGTGTAGTTTATCATTCAACAATTAATTGTTGGTTTGGGTATAATAATGAGTATAATTGATTTAAATAATTAATATAACTTGTTAATTATTCTGTATATATGATATACCATCCAATTTCATGTAATTTCATCATCAATATAATGATATTTTTGCTCGGGCATACATACAGATTACCGTCTACACGACGCGATTAGATTCATTTCCACGTTCACCATTCAATGATGAATATAAAAATATATATTATTAATAAGTATGTAATATATTACATAATAATTATACTGTATATATATATATTTACATTCATCTCATTCACTTACTTATATTCAATTTTATTTGAAAACAGAAAAAACGTTTATGCGTACATAGGGCCCACCGTCTCCATAAATGATGTTTTCCATTTCATATATCTATCTATTATACATATTTATATTCTAAATATATATGATATATAAATCATTTTTATATTCTATAAGTATATAAATCACGATCTTAGTGATACTATTAAGAATAAAAATTTAAAATACGAATGAAAATGAAAGCGATAATTACCAAAAATGTTAATTTAACATGGAAATATTTAATAAATGGGTAGTATAAAGTCATAAATGAATCTTGTATGAAATAATAAATATGAATATTATTATGGAATAATTTAATTACATTCTATTTTCATTATACAGGTGGTTAAACACACCCTCTACCAATGGAAAATTACAAGGTAAGGGTTAACTCTACAATATCTTCATTATCCGAGGTTGTTTATACGTAATTATCAAATGGGACCTCTTTACATCCACATCCATGTTTCTTAAAATATATTTTAAATTTTTTTTTACTATTTACTAGAAAATGGGTTAACGTCATTTATACCCTTATTTTACCTTATACTTTTTTGAAAGGAATCATTCCGTCTCTTTCCAAAAATGGTACTTTATAACTTTTTCGACAAAATTAAGGAAAGAATATATTTTTTTACTCATACGGCTGGTGCAGCTATTTTTTCCGTCATAACATCATCTAAGATTCATATAAAATATTATAATAATATTTTCAAATTAAATTTTTTTCTTTATAATTATGTGACTCTTAAATGATTTCAAAATAGAAAGATATATTTCTCTCAAATAGTTTTGATTTCATCTATGTCAACATCCTTTGATAAATTTTACAGTTTTTTGAAGTTCATTTATTATGATACAAATCGTCCATATTGTATTTATGTTTTTGGTATATGTTTGACTGTGGATGCTTTATTTTTATTCCATTCATGGTTTATGGTTAAATTATTGACAATTCGTTTTCTAGTTTTAATATGAATGTTTATATTATATTTCAACCTCTTCTAAGGATGAATATGTTTGTCTAGTATGTTCCATGTTGGGGACCTGTAAATGTAAGACCTCCGGGATGGGGTTTGGTTACATTAGACCCTCCGGGTTGGAGTCCGGTTACAAAGGCTCTCCGGGATTGAGTCCGGTTACAGAGGCTCTCCGGGTTGGATTCTGGTTATAGAGACTCTCCTGGTTGGGGTCTGATTATAGTTAGACTCTAGGTCCTGGCACAATGCCTTGACACAGAAATCAATGTCTGGTACTAAACATTCCCTAATTATGAAATTAGTTATTACATGTGATTATTTGACTCGAAGAATATCCATGTGCTTGTTAATATGGTAATTTTTGATTTATTCTTTCCATATTATGTTCAGGTTTATGTTTAAAGGACTGTCTTTTATTACACATCTTGCATTAAACGATTATAGCTTCTGTTAAATTATTTATCCTTATAGAGAATATGTATAAGGACCCAGACTTAAACCTACTTAATCTTGAGTTTTTACAAGATTACACATTGAGGATCTTTTCAGCTTCAGAGTTTTAGAGAATTAGATCATGAAACTTGCATTACATTCCACATTTAAACAAAGTGGTTACATAAAAGACAGTATTCATTCTTCCCATCAACGGAAACATATTTAAAATAAAACATGGATTCTTTCTTGACACATCCTTGACACTATCATCCCATTATGTACCTTTCTCTTGACCTATGAAAAACATTTCAAAAACATGGGATTAGCATAAAAAGCTCAGTAAGGGTTATAAAAATATGGAAAGGAAACATGAGTACATGTATACATAAGAATGAAATCATACTTTACCCATAAAACATAAGCACTTTAACATACCTCATAAAATCATGAATAAATCATAGAAATCAAATAACATAAAGGTAACTTGAGGCATTCATAACATTCTTACGTAGGGAGTAACCCTCTTGGTTACGTTTGGAATACCCATCATAGTATATTCCCTAAATCTCTTCGGAGAAACCTTAACGTTTCACTCCTTCGCATTACCCAATACATTGGAGAGCTATATCGGGCTCACCCGCCCTTAGTCTATCACGGAACCACCCATCTTCATAATAATGCCCAAGAACCATAACATAATCGTATCACATAAAACATGCATAATGGAAACATAACATTTCCACATTTCAATCACAAGATTTCAATACAACACATTGATATAATAAAAAAATTATGAAAACCATTTACAATACCAAAATAAATGAAAAGTAAAACATAGTATTTATTTTTCTTTTAAAAAAATGGTATGGCTTGTAGAGGAAGTCGAAACTCAAATAATGGTCACGGAGGTGGAGAAGTCATTGTCACCGCATACGTATGACAAAAACATTCCCTTTTGTCATTCTGTTAAACGCTTCATATAAAAAAGATTCTATTTGGACAAACGTAAAAGTCAAAGGGGTTTACACACCGTATAAAAGAAGGTTGTGTATAAATTAAAATATGCCTCAATGAAAGGAGATTGAGACGAAGTCCCATACAAAGACGGTATCCTTGGTTTGAGGATAAATCAATTACATAATTATGTGTGACAAACGAATACACCAAATATAAGTGGATATTAAGTGTAAAATAATCAAAGGTCATTCACACATATTCAAAGGATGACATATTAAACAACTACATGTTGAACCCAAAGAAATCGAAATTGGGTTAAGATGTTCCCTTGACAGCCTAACAATGTCACATCAAAATGAGTTGATGAGAGAAAAAAAGTGTATCTCATCACTTAGACATAAAATTTACATCAATAAGTATATATGAGAACATATCCCAACATAACAACATGCTAATTAAAAGACCCAACAAAAGAAGTCTTTTAAAAAGAGGAGGGTGAATGGTTCCCTTACCGACTTGGGTATCTTTCAAAAACATACACCCCATGAAATAAGGACAATACAACATTGATGTAAATACTCATAAAAGAAATTATATTACACAAGAAGTAAAATAATGGGCAGTACATACACCACTCAAAGGAAATTATGGCAAATGTAGCATAAATCTCACGGGAATAAAAGTGAGATGAAAAATCCCTTACGAAAACTCGGCAGCCTGACGGCGCCACATAAAACTTACAAAAATGGATTGATGAGATAAAATAGGGTATCTCATCATATTAACTTAAAGTTTATAGAAAGAGGATTATAAAATAACATCCCCCAACATAAAAAAAGAGGAGCTTAAAATAAGTGACATAAAGGAGAGTACTTAAAAAGAAAGAGAGAGGTTAGATCTCTTACGAAAATTCGGCAGCCTAACGTTGCCACTCAAAACTTCCAAAATAGATTGATGAGAGGAGATAGGGTCTCTCATCATATGAAAATAATACGTACAGTAGGATTATTGTACAAGAACATCCCAATCATAATAAAGATGAGCTTAAAAGGAATGACATAAAAGAGTGTACTTAAAAAAGAACGAGAGGTGTAGGATCCCTTACCTCAAGTCCAACTTGTCTTGTTCATTTCTTAATATTCCTGAATAATAAACTTTGGTCAATTAATAATTACCTACATACCTTTTTTAGAGATTATTATTTATTTCATATCACATATTATAATTTTATAATAATTTTTTAATAATGTTAGTTCATATCAGACGTTTTTGCCGATGATTGGTACATGGGTCAAAAATGAACTTGTTTGAAAAAAGATTGCCCATGTAGTTATAATTAAATAATTTACAGAATAGTATTATTGATTAAAATATCATATATATACTGTAATTATTTATTTTATACAATTCCATATCATTTGGAGATAAAAAATGAAAATCACCATTCATGGAGACGGTAGGCCGTACGTACGCATGAACGCTACTTTCATTTTTTTGTCATATTAATGGAATTAAAACAAAATGAGAGAGATAAATATATATGTTATAATTAAAGAATGATATCCATAATCTAGATGTAATATATTACATATATATCCATTATATATATGTACTTATAATATTACATAGCATTTTGAGATAAGAAATGAAATGTACCGTTCATGGAGACGGTAAGCCGTACGTACGCATGAACGCTACTTCCATTTCTATTTCATATTTAATGGAATTAAAAAATAATGATAGATATTAGTATTTTAATTACAGTATGTTATAATATATAATATCATTAAATATATCCTTTATATGTACCACATATGGTATTAACGAATCAAATCACTTTGAGGGGGCGGTATTCCGCACTTCCTTAAATGAAGATATCGCGTTTACCCATAACGGAAACCATTAAGATACGCCATAAATGACAAATACATAAGCTTAAGTAAAACATAAACATATTAAATATCATCTATAAATATAGTGTCATATTAATGGTCACCTTTGAAGGTGTTTGAAGAATGTTGAACAATCATCGTTTCGGGAGGCAGAAATTCGCCACCCACGGAAACAGTATGTTCTTTAACCATTATATGTAGGTGTGTGTAAGTGTAGATATAATAATTTTTATAAAAACATCCTATTATATTGAAGATACTGTATTTGTTAAAAAATAAATGAATAAAAAGAGTTTAGGGGGTTGGAGAAGCAAAATAAAACAAAAGGACACAAGTGAAGACATTACCATAAAATCGGGTAACTCCCTTTGGTTTGAGCTCAAAGGCTTCCTTGGGAATACTTCTGCCCAAATTGAGGCTTCATCGAGTACTAGAGGGAAGTGTATAGACAAAATTGGTAGGTTTTGGCCGAGCCAAAGGCTTTGGGAGTGTGGCTAAGGAGGTAGAGATGGGGGCCTTTTATAGGAGGAGAGGAGGGGCACTCTTGTAAAGTTACAAAATGTTACTTTATTTTCAAACATGTTTCGGATTTTAAAGGTCCCAAATTGATGTATTTCAAGGATAAGTTGATAAGGGTTTGAAATCAACTCATACAATAGGTTTTTGAAATGTTTATCTCTTAGATATTACATTATGTTTCCATTTTATTTAAATCGTTAAATAATGAGGTGATCACTGCATCATCATGATGTCATAAATAATTTAATTTATTTAATTTCTAAAAATTATAACAACAATACTATGATGTAGGAAATATTTTTATATTTCCAATTAATATTTATAGTCAAAAATATGACTTGTATAACCACATGTAAAATGTTTTTTGGTAAAACATCTTATGTTTGTGTCATTTTTACTTTAACAATAAATGAAAAAATATTTATGTCATTTCCCAACCAAAGTGGCTCAATGGGGTCCCCAAGTTGACCCATGGATTTTCTTTGTCGGCCATGACACATCCAATGAGGGTAGGACATGTGTCTAGGTTATTTAATTTTTTTAAAACATTATTCTTACCATAAACTACACTTAATTACCTCTAATCGCGATTAAAAACTTAATAAGTTACTATTCATCAAAAAAATTATTTTAATCCCATTGAACCACATTTTACTTCTTAATGACAACCATGTATGTTGTATTTTTTAAATTCAAAGCACAAAGGTGGAAAAATTTCATTTAAACGGAAAATCAGTTTTTATAAGTACCACTTAGTGGTTTCACTATTCATCAAAAATTGAAGTTTTTCAGAAAATTGCCAAAAATTCACTCTAATCTATATTTGATATTCCAAATTCAAAAATTATTTCTATTTTACAAAATTCAATACATATACGTTGCATTAATTAATTTAATAATTAATTCCCGCTGTCAAAACAAATAGCGTGTTTTTATGAAACAAAAAGTTTCAAAAGATTGACACTAGTTTAAGTCGGATTTCAAAGTGAAATTAATTTCAATGACCACTATTGGATTTAATGGTAAAAATATATTCTAATTTAACTTTAAAACCAAACAAAAATATAATCTAATCATATAAATAAATTAGATTAACAAGAGGTTTTGAATTAAAATACAACATTTTACACTATTCATTAAAAAAATGAACATCATCGGAAAGATACCAAAAATTTACACAAAGTAAATTTTGATGTCCCAATTCTTAAGAAGAGTTTTATATGGTCTAATATAATGTATAAGAGTGAAAAAAACTATATTTAATGACGGTTCTCCATCAAAAGGCGATAAGTGAACCTTTAGTGAAAACTAGGGCATATACGCCTAAAATTGAATTCTTTCCGTATTTTAAGCCTTTATCTTTTATTGGATAAATGTAAAAACATTTAAAAACATATATAATCATATTTTAATTATTTCTATCCATTACCGCCAATACAATGGCTACATGTTAACTACCATTTAAAATAATATTATTTTATTATTAGAGTGCAACGTATGATTCCCAAAAACTCGTTGTTGCGTGTTGGGTATGCCATCGAGCATAGCGTCCCCTTTAAATTCATATTAATATTTTATTCAAAAATATGGATAAATATGAAAATTTCATATTCTTTATTTACCTGGGGTGTTACATCCTTCCCCCCTTTTGGAAATTGCGTCCTCACAATTTTTAAAATTGAGCACGGAAACATCCTTGAAAGTCCCACATCGGAACAAGAGTCGGTAAAACAATAACTTTAAAATAAAGAAAAATAAGTACAAAGGTCACCTGAGTTAACCCATACTAGGATTCCAAGTATGAAAATATGGACATGGAGGAGAAAACATAGGGTCATGTTCTGATGGAGAGTGATAGAAAACATGATTAGGAGAAAGTTAACCACAAAAAAATCACAAACTTGTGATGGGTTAAACAGTATTCGATTCCCCAGTAGGAAAAGTTAATAGAAAACATTTTTGTTTTAAGTTACTTTTTATTGAGGAATTTATTCATAAGTATACATAATCACTTATCATGTTGACTTTCAACTTTTACTAGATTCCTTAATCAAACTCATATTTTTTCCAAAAGACGAGTATTTAGGAAGACTTGTTCGCATTAAGAGTACTATAATAAACCCCTAGAGAATCACCTAATACACCAAAGATAACTATATACTTAACATGCCTTTAGACTTTAACCAAAACCAAAACCAAAAAGGTTAGTACAAGATCCGATAATCCAGAAAAGGATAACCCTTTATAAAAAGAAAATCAATTCTTAATTTCCAAAATTTGTCCAAGAAAACCCAAAGTTCAACGAGGACCATTCTATAATAAATTTGTCCATAAAATTATTTAAAGTAAACCAAAATAAGATTGAAACCCAAATATTTGAAGGATTTAGTCACATAGTCTTCCAAGTTAAATCGTAACATTTATCTCCAAACAACATCAGTTGCTCCTAAAGTCTCGTATTGAAAAGTAATTAACCTAATCACATATCCTCCATGATAGGTTAATCATTTTCATAAATAACCCAAAATAAACTTAATCTTAATTAATAAAATCATATAACTCAGTCAAACTAACCAGGGACTTCACGTAGTCCAGTGGTAGGTGATAAATACCAGTCGCACTTTGGTTGTGGGTTCGATTCCAGCAGCTTTGTCCGATGCGACGGGTAGTCACACAGTCTACGTGTTGTCCTTTTTCCAAAACTATATAATTCTCAAATAGTTCCCCAAAAAGAGATAAAATCATCAAAAATAAACATAACATATTTTATCATCATGTTTATCTCATGCCTTTCATTTTCCCTCATAACATATAGTAACCCATAACTACCTCAAAAGTAAGGATCATATAAACTCTAATGGTTACCTTTATAATAATTACCTGAACATCCACATCGATTGGTCATCTCGTACATGATGCATTATTGAACATACCAAGGTTGAAGTGGTTCATCATGACTCCTTGATAGTTGGTTTAGAACAACCACGAGTTTCTTCATTGAATCCCCCATTTTATCTACTATCTTAATCATAGAACCACCACAATTTCCTTCAAACCTGTTGTCTCTTTGGTGCCTGCTAGATCCAGCCATTTACTAAAACAAAAAAGGTCAGTGTGAGTATATCAACATAACCATAATGTACTAATGAATAAGATAAACACTAACATATACTTACTCATTCACTTTATCTAAAACTAGGACTCTTTCTGAAATCCTAACCATTATGGTAATGTCACTTGTGCTTAGAAAATACCCTAACCTCTAAAGCTATCAAAACTGACCTCTGATACCAACTATAAGGTCCCAGCCTTAAACCTTACTTAATCTTGAGTTATTATAAGATTACACATTGAGGATATTTTCAGGTTAGAGTTTTAGAGAATTAGATCATGAAACTTTCATTACATTCGACATTTAAACAAAGTGGTTACATAAAAGACAGTATTCATTCTTCCCATCAACAGAAACATATTTAAAATAAAACATGGATTCTTTCTTGACACATCCTTGACACTAGAATCCCATTATGTACCTTTCCCTTGACCTATGAAAAACATTTCAAAAACATGGGATGAGCATAAAAAGCTCAGTAAGGGTTATAAAAATATGGAAAGGAAACATGAGTACATGTATACATAAGAATGAAATCATAATTTACCTATAAAACATAAGAACTTTAACATACCACATAAAATCATGAATAAATCATAGAAATAATATGACATAAAGGTAACTTGAGGCATTCATAACATTCTTACGTAGGGATTAACCCTGTTGGTTACGTTTGGAATACCCATCACAGTATATTCCCTAAATATCTTCGGAGAAACCTTAACGTTTCACTCCTTCACGTTACCCAATGCATTGGAGAGCTATATCGGGCTCACCCGCCCTTAGTCTATCACGGAACCATCCGTCTTCATAATAATTCCCAAGAACCAAAACATAATTGTGTCACATAAAACATGCATAAATAAAACATAACATTTCCACATTTCAATCATAAGATTTCAATACAACACATTGATATAATAAAAACATTATGAAAACCATTTTCAATACCAAAATAAAAGAAAATTAAAACATGGTATTTATTTTTCTTTGAAAAAAATGTATGGCTTGTAGAGGAAGCCGAAACTCAAATAATGGTCACGGCGGTGGAGAAGTCGTTGTCGCCGCATACGTATGACAAAAACATTCCCTTTTGTTGTTCTGTAAAACACTTCGTATAAAAAAGATTCCTTTTGGATAAACATAATAGTCAAAGGGTTTTATACACCGTGTAAAATAAGGTTGTGTATAAAATAAAATATGCCTCAATGAATGGAGATTGAGACGAAGTCCCATACAAAGACGGTATCCTTGGTTTAAGGATAAATCAATTACATAATTATGTGTGAAAAACGAATACACCAAATATAAGTGGATATTAAGTATAAAATAATCAAAGATAATTCACACATATTCAAAGGATGACATATTCAATAACTACATGTTGAACCCAAAAAAATCGAAATTGGGTTAAGAAGTTCCCTTGACAGCCTAACGACTTCACATCAAAAAGAGATGATGAGAGATAAAAACTGTATCTCATAACTTAGACATAAAATTTACATCGATAAGGATATATGAGAACATATCCCAACATAAAAACATGCAAATTAAAAGACTCAACAAAAGAAGTCTTTTAAAAAGAGGAGGGTGAAAGTTTCCCTTACCGACTTGGGTATCTTTCAAAACATACACCCCATGAAAGAAGGACAATACAACATTGATGTAAATACTCATAAAAGAAAGTATATTACACAAGTAGTAAAATAATGGTCAGTACATACACCACTCAAATGAAATTGTGGCAAATGTAGCATAAATCTCACGGGAATAAAAGTGAGATGAAAAATCTCTTATGAAAACTCGGCAGCCTAACGACGCCACATCAAACATACAAAAATGGATTGATGAGATAAAATAGGGTATCTCATCATATTAACTTAGAGTTTATATAAAGAGGAATATAAAAGAACATCCTGCAACATAAAAAAGAGGAGCTTAAAATAAGTGACATAAAGGAGAGTACTTAAAAATAAAGAGAGAGGTTAGATCTCTTACGAAAATTCGGCAGCCTAACGGCGCCACTCAAAACATCCAAAACGGATTGATGAGAGGAGATATGGTCTCCCATCATATGAACATAATAATTACAGTATGATTATTGTAGAAGATTATCCCAATCATAAGAAATATGGACATAAAACGAATGACATAAAAGAGTGTACTTAAAAAAGAAAGAGAGGTGTATGATCCCTTACCTCAAGTCCAACTTGTCTTGTTCATTTCTTTATATTCCTGAATAATAAACTTTGGTCAATTAATAATTTCCTACTTACCTCCTTTAGAGATTATTATTTAGTTCATATCACATATTATATTGTTATAATAATTGTTTAATAATGTTATTTCATATCAGACATTTTTGTCGATGTTTGGTACATGGGTCAAAAATGAACTTGTTTGAAAAAAGATTACCCATGTAGTTATAAGTAACTAATTTACACAATAGTATTAATGATTAAAATATCATATATATCCAGTAAATATTTATTTTATACTATTCCATATCATTTTGAGATAAAAAACGAAAAGAACCGTTCATGGAGACGGTAGGCCGTACGTACGCATGAACGCTACTTTCATTTTTTTGTCATATTAATGGAATTAAAAAAAAATGAGAGATATATATATATATTATAATTCCATAATGATATCCATAATTTAGATTTAATATATTACATATATATCCATTATATATATGTACTTATAATATTACATAAAATTTTGAGATAAGAAATGAAATGTACCGTTCATGGAGACGGTAAGCCGTACGTACGGATGAACGCTACTTCCATTTCAATTTCATATTTAATGGAATTAAAACATAAAGATAGATAATAGTATTTTAATTAAATTATGTTATCATATATAATATCATTAAATATATCCTTTATATGTACCACATATGGTATTAACGAACCAAATCACTTTGAGGGGGCGGTAGTCCGCACTTCCTTAAATGAAGATATCGCATTTACCCATAATAGAAACCATAAAGGTACGCCATAGATGAAAAATACAGAAGTTTAAGTAAAACATAAACATATTAAATATCATATATAAATATAGTGTCATATTAATGGCGACCTATGAAGGTGTTAGAATAATGTTGAACAATCATCGTTTCGGGAGGCAGAAATTCGCCATCCACGGAAACAATATGTTCTTTAACCATTAGATGTAGGTGTGTGTAAGTGTAGCTAGAATCCATCTTATAACAACATACTAGTATATTTATGTTACAGTATTTGTTACAAAATAAATTAATAAAAAGAGTTTAGGGGGTTGGAGAAGAAAAATAAAACAAAAGGACACAATTGAAGACATTACCTTAAAATCGGGTAACTCCCTTTGGTTTGAGCTCAAAGGCATTCTTGGGAAGACTTCTGCCCAAAGTAAGGCTTCAAGGAGTATGATAGGGAAGTTTAGAGACAAAATGGGTAGGAGTTGGCCGAGCCAAAGGCTTTGGGTGTGTGGGTAAGGAGGAAGAGGTGGGGGCCTTTTATAAGAGGAGAGGAGGGGCACTCTTGTAAAGTTACAAAATGTTACTTTATTTTCAAACGAGTTTCAGATTTTAAAGGTCCCACATTGATGTATTTCAAGGATAAGGTGGTAAGGGTTCTAAATATACTCATCCAATAGGTTTTGGACATGTGTAGGTCTTAGATATTACATTATCATTCCATTTTATTTAAATCGTTAAATAATGAGGTGATCGCTGTATCATCATGATGTCATAAATAATTTAATTTATTTAATGTCTAAAAATTATAAAAAAAATACTATGATTTAGGAAATAGATTTAGATTTCCAATGAATATTTATAGTCAAAAATATGACTTCTATAACCCCATGTAAAAATTGTTTTAGTAAAACATCTCATGTTTGTGCAATTTTTACTTTAACATTAAATAAAAATATATTTATGTCATTTCCCAACCAAAGTGGCTCCATGGGGTCCCCAAGTTGACCCATGGATTTTATTGGTCGTCCATGACACATCCAATGGGGGTAGGACATGTGTCTAGGTCATTTAATTTTGTTAAAACATTATTCTTACCATAAACTACACTTAATTACATCTAATCGTGATTAAAAACTTAATAAGTTACTATTCACCAAAAAATTATTTTAATCCCATTGAACCAAATTTTACATCTTAATGACAACCATGTATGTCGGATTTTTTAAATTCAAAACACAAAGGTGGAAAAATTTCATTTAAACGGAAAATCAGTTTTTATAAGTACCACTTAGTGGTTTCACTATTCATCAAAAATTGAAGTTTTTCAGAAAATTACCAAAAATTCACTCTAATCTATATTTGATATTACAAATTCAAAAATGATTTCTATTTTACAAAATTCAAAAAATATAAGTTGCATTAATTAATTTAATAATAAATTCCCACTGTCAAAACAAATAGCGTGTTTTTATGAAACAAAAAGTATCAAAAGATTGACACTAGTTTAAGTCCGATTTCAAAGTGAAATTAATTCCAACGACCACTATTGGATTTAATGGTAAAAATAAATTCTAATTTCACTTTAAAACCAAATAAAAATATAATATTATCATATAAATAAATTATATTAAAAAGAGGTTTTGAATTAAAATACAACATTTTACACTATTCATTAAGAAAATGAACTTTATCGGAAAGATACCAAAAATTTACACAAAGTAAATTTTGATGTCCCAATTCCTAATAAGAGTTTTAATTGGTCTAATAGAATTTATAAGAGTGAACAAAACTATATTTAATGACGGTTCTCCATCAAAAGGCGATAAGTGAACCTTTAGTGAAAACTAGGGCATATACGCCTAAAATTGAATTCTTTCCGTATTTTAAGCCTTTATCTTTTATTGGATAAATGTGAAAACATTTAAAAACATATATAATCATATTTTAGTTATTTATATCCATTCCCGCCAATACAACGGCTACATGTTAACTACCATTTAAAATAATATTATTTTATTATTAGAGTGCAACGTAAGATTTCCAAGAAACTCGTTGTTGTGTGTTGGGTACGCCATCGAGCATAGCGTCCCCTTTAAATTCATATTAATATTTTATTCACAAATATGGATAAATATGAAAATTTCATATTCTTTATTTACCTAGGGTGTTACAATCTGAGATCACCGCTTTATAATGCTTTATTTTCCTAGGATCCCAAGAAGTGTTTTATGATTGAGATGTAGGTTTAAGGTAAGGGAAAAGTGGTGTTCTAAAATAACAATCTATGATGTAATGTATGATAGAAAGGGTAATGTAATGTTCATTAATGTAATCTATTTTCCAAGAATGCTAAACATATCAGGGATTCAGGACTTGATTACTTGTAATCATGCCTAAGTATTAAAATAATGCACTGACTCTGAGTAACTGGGTTCAGGGCATTACAGTTGGTATCAGAGCTTGTTTAGAAATAACAATAGAAACTAGATTTAGATAAACACTAATTATAGCACATTACTCTAAATTAAACTTTGAGGATTATTATGGATACACTTCCTAGAATTTTGGAAATGTAGAGATTTTTTGAGTTTTCCAATCAATAAATCCCTATCTTGATACGAGAAGGTAGAGGTGGCTCTGGTAGGGTAAAACATGAAAACACCACTTTGGGCTAGACTTTAATGGGAACTGGTGCACGAAAATGGGCCTTGCTGCACTCTTGGTTACGACACTCCCGGGGGATATTCATAGGATAATTCACATTTTCATTACATTCCATTATAAAGGATTTAGGTGTATATACTTCCTAAAAACGTTTTTATAATTATGGATTATATCCATAAATTGTTCAATTTACATTAGGTATTTTACCAATTTGGAATTATATTTTGTGATTTATAAGCTGACCTAGTTTATGCCATTATTTAGAAATGGTTCCCAGTAAAAGGAATGAGAACTCTAACAATACGTTTGATCCAAAGAGTAAGAAGGATCATATCTTTCATGGTATTGAGCCAAAATTTTGAATGGAAATAGTCTCCCTTATATTCTCATCATATGAAGAAATAATAGCATGTGTTAATAAGATATGTAAAGAATTTTCTATGTCCTTTGGCTTTGAAGGGAGGCAAGAGAAGAAAAGGATGGTAGATAGAATGACGGATAAAGGAAAGAGGGGAATGAAGGATTTCCCATTTGTGATAAATGTTGAAACAATCACCTTGGTAAGTGCTTCAAGGGATTAGGAGTTTGTAATAAGTGTGGAGAAAAAGGACACCAAGTACGTGATTGTAAGGGTATGAAAAAAGTTTCGAATGTAAAATGCTTCATCTACAAGGAGTCCGGACACTATGCAAATCAATGTTCCAGTCATCAGAGTACATCGCAAATGATGCTATTGGATAATAATCCTGTTATGATACTACCACAGATGAAGAGGAATGACTAGTGTTCTTATATTGTTATTAAATAATTATGTCATTTCAGTGATGTATCGATGATGTACCAATTATATGAATTATGGAAATAAATAAGGAATGTACTACAGTACTATTTTATTGTGGATTTGATATTATATGGTTCTATGAAAGGTGAATCGAACACAAGTTAATCTTTTTTGGAAAATACATGGTTAGAGGAAAGATAAACCTTAATATGGTCCTGATACTGAGGTAGTAATTTTGTAATAATAGATGGTTGATTTTGATATATTATATTGGATATTCATGACACCCTTGGAACTGATTAATGGTTTGTTTATTTCATCATTGATTGAGTATTTAAAATTTTTGGATATATGGAATATATATAGTATTCTATAAGGAATTAGGGAGCATGATTTTAATCAATATGGTTTTATGGTAATTCAGGGTATTATCGTGTTCTGAAAGTACACATGATGAAGGTATTCAGATGTTTTTACGTGGAAAAAAAGATCTTCATTGTGTTTACCTTCCTTATAAATTTTGGATTATCGGTTTGGACACAAGTATTTTGTATAAGACTAGATGTTGTAATGGATTATGTTTGACAATGGATACTAGTGTTATGGTTAAAGAATTTCTGAAAATTATTGTTGGAATGTTATAAAAAGGAAAACCTGGAGGTCGGGCGACAACTCGTCGTGTCTGACAAGGCCACAAGACTCCAACCCACAAACGATGGGTGAAAAGGGTGCATCACCTACCACATTCCTACATGATATCTTGGATTGTATAATGTAGTTTCTTTTTTTTAAACATCTGATAGGTGAATTATAAATTCATTATTTTAGGAACCTTGTATAATTAGGATAAATAGAATATTTTTTGAAATATTTTGGAGTAAAAGATGAGCATGTTGTAGGAATTAGTTGAATAATGAAACTCTACTTGTCAAGTATATTTATATTCTTTCACTTATTCTATTAATAAATTAATTCTTAAACATTAGGGGTGGGATCCTAAAACCAAAAATGTGTTTTCCTAATTCCTTCTATTTTGTTGAACTCAATATATTTTAAATCATCATAGATATATGGATTTGAGGCCCTCAATATTACATTTGCTGGTTATTGATGACCTCAATAAATCTCTATAAATATTTATGTTTTCCTCCAATTATTTGTCTCTAATTACCACAAATGTTCTCGTAATGATGATCATAATTTGATGGTGACCCTTTCATTTCCTTTTCCCTCTTATTAAGACTAAATTTTATTAACCCAATTTCCTATGTGGGTTTTCTACAAAGGTATTTTATATTTTCAACCTTTTATTTTTTAAGAATAATTTCAAATTGTGCGGACGAAGTTTATTGATAAAGGGGAGAATATAACACCCCAAGATTTCATAGTCCATTATTTCTTCAAAATAAATCAATAACTTGCACTACAGCCCAAAAAAAAGCTCAAGCGCACCACAACTTACAAAACTAGCCGTTCAAAAGTAGATATGAATAGTATTAACTGATTATTGAACTATATATAATCCTTATAATTTTAGAATCCATATTTTGAGTTTCTTAGAAGTAAACAAATTCATTTTTTTCAGATAAAAGAAGTATTTTTAAAAAAATGCAATTTTAGCACCTTTTAATGGTGAACCGTTTTTAAATCCAATTTTTTAAACTTTTATATATTAAATATGACAAAATAAAATTCAACTTTGCAATCAGAACATAAAAATTTAGTTTCAATAAAATTTTGGTGTTTTTATGATAATTTTCATATTTCAATGAATAGTGAAAATACTATATTTTAACTCAAAACAACTATTTTTATCAAAATATTTTATTATGTTCAATTATACATTATAATGGTTTGGAAGTATAATTAGATTATATTTTTTCCATTTAATCTAATTTTGGTCATTGGAAGTAATTCCACATTGAAATTGAACATAAATAAGTGTCAATCTTTTGATTGTTATTATTTCTTAACAATACACTTTTTGGTTTTGACAACGAGAATTAATTATAAATTAATTAATGAAAATTTTATTTTTTGAAATTGGTAAAATATAATTCATTTTTTAATTAAGAATATCAAAATTATCTTATGGTGAATTTTTGGTATTTTTCTGAAAATGTTTAATTTTTAATGAATAGTGAAAATACTGCGTTATTGTTTAAAACAGACTTTTTATTAAAATAATTAATTATTTTACATAAATTTATTATAGGTCAAAATAGATACATAATACCTATATATGTTCAATTTAATTCATTGGATTCATTTTATAATGAGTTTAGATATATAAAATTTAATTGAACTTTTTACCATCTTTTACCCACCTTATTAGAGTATTTGATAATTTGTATAAAAATTAATTTTACCACTTCTGTGAGTTGAATTTCAAAGATCTAAGAGAAAAAGTTAACCTAAGTAAGTAAAATGTGTTCAAATAAGAAGAAAATAATTTCTGGTGATTAGTAACTTTTCACTTTTATTTACCAAGGTTTAAAGTATATAGTGTAATTAAGGATAAAAATAATTTTATAATTACCATAAAACATGTCATAATTCTATTGGATAAGTTTAATTCTACCTAAAACAACATTAGGAATAAAATTTGATCCCTTGGGTCATCTTGGATTAGATTAGGACATTAATTATAATTTAAAGAGTTAAAAGTGTTAAATTCATGTTTTCATAACTGAAACATTTTTAATATAGGTTATACATAAGATAAATTGAAATATAAATATTCATTATAAAGATAAAACAATTTCCTACATAATGGTATTTTATTTATATTTTTTAGATATTAAATAATTAAAGTTATTTATGACACAATGATGATGCAGTAATTACCTTCTTAATAAGATATTAAAATAATAGATATTATAAATATCCAAATAAATTTAATTTCATACTTTTGATGAATTACACTAATTTTATAGGTTAATTTAAACTGTTATGGTTGATTAGATAAATTTTCTTTGAAGCAATAAGGATGTTATGATTTCCACAAAAAATATATTAAATGGTGTCAAAATTGACATAAATTAATTTTTAAAACAAATACTATATTATTGGTTGATATAATGTTCTAAAAAAATATGAGGTGTGGAAAAAGAGCTTAAAAAATATTATATATGTCATTATTGAACAACTTGAGGTTCTTTTGGAATATTAAAAAAATTTTATTAACCATATAATGTATGAATACAAGAAGACACGGTAAAAGTTAAACTATTAAACTAAGAGTTAAATCTAAAAGATATGGTTAAAATGGTAACCTAAACTTTTCTAAAACATATTGGTTGAGAGGATATTATAAATTACCACCTTACCTTAGAAATAAATCAATTTTAGATCCATTATAAACTGAATTTATTTTATAATAAAATAATATTTTATGTTTTTCCTAAGGTTCCCTTCACCCCTCTTATTAAAGGGAACATCAACTTCTCTCAAATTCACACCTCCAAAGCTATTTGTCTCAGCCAACCCCTTACCAAATATCCTCCCAAAATCCATTACTTCAACCTAGAGTCCTTACTTTGGTCATAAAGCCAACCTATGAATCCCTTTTGATCAACTCAAAAGGAAACACCCGAAAAAGAGGTAATAATTTCACCACCCTCTTTCAAGTTCTTTTCCTTTTACACTTCTTCTTTATTTGTAGTTTCCATACTAAAGTCATAACTCCAGTACCTTGTACATACTTTGATGTTATTATAAATATGGTACAACCATATTAATTATTCTCTACATCATATAAATGACAAAGTGACCATACATGCGTACGTACGGTTTACCGTCTCCACATCGCAGTGTAGCTTGTCATTCAACAATTAAAGATTTGGATAGGTATAATACTGAGTATAATTGATGTAAATAATAAATATAACATGTTAATGATTCTTTATATATTACATAACATCCAATTTCATGAAATTTCATCATTAATATAATGATATTTTCGCTCGTGCGTATGTATGGATTACCGTCTACATGACGTGATGAGATTCATTTCCACGTTCAGCATTCAACGATGATTAAAAAATATATATTATTAATAAGTATGTAACATATGACATAATAATTCTATTGTATACATATATATGTATGTATTTACATTCATCTCATTCAATAACTTCTCTTCAATACGATATGAAAATAGAAACAGTGCTTATGTGTACATACGGCCTACCGCCTCCATGAACGGTGTTTTTTATATCATATATATTTCTATTAAACATATTTATATTCTAACTATATATGTTTTATAAATCATTTTGATATTCTATAATTATTTAAATCATGATCTAAATGATACGATCATGAATAACAAGTTAAAATACATATGAAAAAGAAAGCGATTATTACCCAAAATGTTAATTTAACATGGAAATATTTATTAAATGGGTAGTATAAAGTCATAAATGAATCATGTATGATAAAATAAATATGAATACGGTTGTGTTATAATTTAATAACTTAATATTGTCATTATAATGGAGGTTAAATGTACCCTCGACCAAAGGAAAAGTACAATGTAAGGGTTAATTCTATAATCTCTTCATTATCTGAGGTTGTTTATACGTAATTATAAACTGTGACATCTTTATCATCCACATACATGTTTCTGAAAAGGTATTTCAAAACATTTTTACAATTTAATATAAAATGGATTAAATTAATTTATACCCTTCTTTGACTTTATATGTTTTTGAAAGGAATCTTTCCGTCATTTTCCAATCAAGGTACTTTATAACCATTTTGACAAAATTAAGTTCAGAAGGTCTTTTTATCTTATATGGTGTGTGCAACTATTTTCCACCATTATAGAATCACTGAAGTTCCCTTACAATATTATAAGAATATTTTCAAAATAATAGTTTTCTTTATAATTATGTGACTCTTAAATGATTTCAAAATAGAAGGTGATATTTCACTCAAATAGTTTTTTTTCATCTATGCCGACATCCTTTGATATATTTTACACTTGTTTGAAGTTGATTTATTATGATACAAATTTTCCATACTGTATTTATGGTTTTTTGATATGTTTGACTATGGATGAGTCATTTTTATGCCATTCATGGTTTATGGTTAAGGTATTGACATTTAGTATGCTTGTTTTAATACGAATGTTTATGATATATTCCATCCTCTTCCTAAGATGACTGTGTTGGACTAGTATGTTTTGGGTTGGTGAACGGTAAAAATAAGCCCTCCGGGTTGGGGTCCGGTTAGATCATCCCCTCCGGGTTGGAGTCCTGGTGCAGAGGCTCTCTGGGTTGGAGTCCGGTTATAGTGACTCTCAGGGTGGGGGTCCGGTTACAGTTAACCCCTAGGTCCTGGAACAAGGCCTTAACACAGAAATTAAAGTTTGGTACTAAACATTCCATCATTATGAAATTAGTTATTACATGTGATTATTTGACTAGTAGAATATCTGTGTTCATTGTAATATGGTATTGTTTGACTTATTTGTGCCATACTATGTTCATGTTAATGGTTAAAAGGATGTAGTTTTTATTACACATATCTTCTTAAAAGATTATAGCTTATGCTAAATTGTTTACCCTTAATATGAATATGTGCTCCCCCCTTTCTTATTTTATATTTTCCTAGGATCTCAAGATGTTTTTTATGATTGAGATGTAGGGTTAAGATAAGGGAACAACAGCATTCTCAAAGAACTATCTATGCTATAATGTATGTTAGAAAGTGTAATGTAACATTCATGTATGTAATATATTTTTCATGAATACTAAACTGATCGGTCCATCAAGAATTGATTCTTTGTAATCATGCTGATGTATTAAAATAATTCACCAACTCTGGGTAACTTGGTTCAGGGCGTTACAAGAGATAATCTCTTTTATCGACTATCTGAAGAGTATTTCATTTTATACTTCATATTATTGTGTTTTTTCCATTCTAAATTAATAAATACCATATCACACATATTTTTCGTTTTTGTTATTTTTATGGAACAACCATATTCCTCATTTTATAAATCCTATGAAAAATTAAATCACCACACATGCGTACGTATTCCCTACAATCTCCACGCTGTGGTGAAATCATTTTTTGGTCACCAATTTACTTGGATGGTTATAATGATTGAAATAATGAATATATATTATAATTATAAAATTATATTAATTATAAAACAACATATATACCATCCACTCCCATATGATTTCACAATAAAGTGAATAATATCGCCGCTCCTGCGTATGTATGACCAGATGTTTCCATGACGTGATGCAATTCATTCTATATGATCACTAACAAAGAAAGATTATATAAATGTATATAGTGAATAAATATATTATATATTACCATAATATTATTCTATTAATAAAATAACTATATCTTATCTTCAAATACTAGGACTCATTTTACAAAACATATATACGAAAAAGAAGCAGTTAACACCAAAAACAAGAGTAATAATGAATTATTATTAACAAATGTGTGATAATATGATTATATATGAAATCATATGAATATTGTTCTCTAATATTTTAATAACATTCTTTAATCCACTATATATGAGTTTCATACATTTGTGAAGAAAATCATACCTATGGTATGTTTCAATTCCACAATATCATTATTATTGGGATTGTTTATACATAATTATATGCAAGGAAATATTTATTATGCATGACCATGCTTCAAAAATAGTTATTTATAATTTAATTTAACAATATAAATAAAAAAATTAAAGGTATTAATTCTATTTTTATACTTTTTAAAAAAACATTTGAAATAATTCTTTTTTTGTTTTTGAAATAAGGTACTTTTTGAATTTTCTTGAAAAAGTACAAGAAGATTTTTTGTTCTTAAATTATACAAAAATATATATTTTTTCTCACTTTCATGAAATCATAATTCCATGAGGATTTCCTTATAATCTTTCATGTTTTTAATTAAACTGTTTTCTTTTAAAATTTCTTGGGATTTTAATAAAATAAAACCATTTCAATGGAGGAAGGTTATTTTTCATATGAAATGTTTTTCAAATATCTTTTCTAATTTTAGATAGCATCCATTGGTGTTACCCATGACATTCTATGAAATAATCCAATTAATTAATTCATATTATTTATTTGAATGGTTTTTGTTTTATGAAGTGATTTTTAAAAACATCCATTTCTTTTTCGTTGGATATATTCTCATGAAACCCGCTTCTTTTCATAGGTAATTCTTTTATGAAATGATTATGAAACCTACGTTTTTTCCAAAAGTTATGATATGATAACTTTTTTATGATTTTCTTTTAATTTAATGTGTTATGATATCATTATTTAAGATCTTGTGGATCATATATTCATTATTTCATTATGAAATTAGTAGAAATAATAGCTCCATATAATTAATTGCGTAATTATTCATATCTCTCGAGATAGACAGAAGGGAATTTTTCAACTAATATGGTTATGTGAGTGAACCTAAATACTAAAAAAACATGGGAAGTGAACCCATAATATCATAATGGCATTGGATATTATTCCTTGACTACTATGGGAATAATTATTATATTATTATGTGTATTCTAAAATTCTATTTTTATTCCAAAGTTTATCTTCTATGGCTCGCATTCTCTCTTTTCTTATGATTAATTTCATATGAAATGTAAATATTTATGCCATGATTATGTTTGAGATATTTGACATGCATGGAATGATCTTATAATATCATGATCAAGTTCTTATAATATTATGAACAGAATTTTGCTTACACATCTCCCTTGTTTATCTATACTGTGCATCCGAGCTCTCCCTTTTTATGTTCACTTTCACCTAGGTTATTAATATATTTGTATTATGTTTTAAGTGTCTAAGAGGAGTTCTAATCAAGAAGAACCTAGTGGGACATAATATTTCTCACATATGTACCAGTGTTTATGTTTCCTTGTTTCAAAAGGAACCAGACTACTGCGGTATTTTGGAGTTTGTTTTTTGTAATGTATTATGTATTCCAAAAAAATAAATATAATTTTAATGTGGGAAAATTGAGTGTCTTTGTAAGTACCATGATTTGTAGTGTCTTTCTAGTGGAAGGGTAGGCCGCCGAAAAAGGTTTTATGGGAAAATTTAGTAGCAATATAGTGGGATGGGATGTAAAAAAGCATTGGATACTTGGAAAGACTTAGTTACACCACATTAGTCTAGTATCTGGATTTCCATTGGATGTTCAGATCGAGACAGAGGATGCAGTAACCCATTTTATGAGTGGTAGTTTTAGATAGAGAAAATATCAAAGGGGAGTAACTATGGAGCCCATCGTATAGGTTCTAGTTAGGTACATGCAATGTATACTACTATGGATATTATTGATCAATAATCTTCTGCTGTTAGAGGTACAATTCTTCTATCATTACCCTTACTTGATTTTTTTTGATATAGTAGCATCAAATAATTTTTTAACTAATTTTTTGGAAATGGTTACGGTATATATGTGGAATTATTAGATGGTTTTTGGATCATCGATACACTATTTGGATTGTGATCAGAGAATATATAATGTTTAAGGGTATTATCTCAAGATATTGGGGGAAACTATTTCTTATGGGAACTATTCATGATAAAAATAACAGGATTAAATTTTATTATTCGTATGTATTGGATAGTTCTATATTAGGATTATACCAAGTGTTACTATAGTATTCTAGACTTTATTTATCTAGAATTAGGTAACTATTCTCACTAGGCTGAGTGAGGTATTCAGGTTAGCTATGAAGGACCAATTCAGTGTAGATTGGATTGTATCATGGATCAGACTACTATTCACTATCTAGATGATTGTGAAATGTAGCATGATTCTTTTACTCCATTGTTATTACATCTATAGGATGTATCTCTTGATGAGTTATATGTATTACTTCCTGATGAAGTGATTGAGTTTAGGATTGTGCTGGTATAATGATAAAATCCAGTTTCTATCTCACCTTACAGGATACAACAAAAAGGGATTGAGTATTTGATGGTTTTATTGGAAGATCTGTAAGATAATGTTTTCATATATACTAGTATATCTACTTGGGGTTATCAATTTCTCCTCTCCAAGAAGGATTATGAGAAATTTTTCTTAAGTTTGTATTATCGAAGGTTGAACCAGATGACAGTCAACAAATTGTATCCACTTCCCTA
This sequence comes from Viscum album, assembly GCA_963277665.1. Classification (NCBI taxonomy): domain Eukaryota; kingdom Viridiplantae; phylum Streptophyta; class Magnoliopsida; order Santalales; family Viscaceae; genus Viscum; species Viscum album. The sequence goes on along the minus strand of OY728142.1, from coordinate 589,849,126 downwards.
TATTGATGATCTTTGAGATCAGTTGAGAGGTGATACGATCTTCTTCAAGATTGAATTGAGATTTGGGTACTAACAGATGAGGATTTGACTGTTAGATATATATCATATTTCTTTTTCGATAAGTTATGTTTTATATGATACTATAGTGATACCTTTTAGATTGACGAATTAATCGAATCTATTCCTGAACTTGATGTACCATATCCTTCATTATTTTTTTGAATAAGTTTTTGGTGGTTTTTTTATGACATATTAGTATACTCAATGTTAGTATAATGTAATAACCATTATCTTGAAAGAATTTTGAGTACATTGAGAGAGAATAAACTTTATGCCAATCTATATAAATGTAGTTTTTATATTGATAAATTTAACTTCTAATGTCATATAATCTCATAGGATAGATTGTTAGTGGTCCTGGACAAGGTTGCAGTCTTATTATCTTAGGAGCCTCACAAGAATGTCTTTCAGTTTTGATGATTTATGGGTCTTACATCTTGTTATTATCATTTAATTTGTGACTTCTATCATCTAGCATGAACATTGTATAATATAATTTACAAGGCGGTGTAGTTTGTTTGGGAGTATTTTTGAGAGATGAATTTTTATAAGTTAAAGGTAAGGTTGACCTAAACATCAATACTCACATTACCAATAATAGGTAAGGATTATACCATGTATTGTAACTCAAAAAGAGTTGGACTCATATTTTTTATACATGTATATCAAGTGGTTTCTTATGGCTTTGTAAATATAATACTGAATTAGGGGAATTACCCTTCTAAAAATCTAGAGTTTTATGAGGTGTTACATGACCTGATATTTTAGAGGCATTATCACATGGGCGAGGGATTTGTGGTGCAAATGGATGAAAAAAATCCTCAGGTACATCTTTTCTTAGCAATACCGAAACATTAATATAAGAGGTGGGTTATGTATATATTCTATGTCAACATCATGATAGCTTATACACTATGATAGGGAATCATTGTTTCCGATGATTCAAGATATATTACATATATAGAGGCACTGTGGGAGATTTTTGATGGGTGAAAGATAATGGAACTATTTGGATACATGAATTTAGATGTTTAAGCGTCTCAAAGATTAGTATATATGACTTTAAAATATGTTATAACCATTATTATTGTGTTGATAAAGTTATAGAATTTATCTGATATGGGGTATTAGTTATGAGAGATAGCTTATTTGGTGGAGAGGCACCATCAGGATGGTCTCTAAGATGAATTTCTTTTCTTAATTTGCATGGTCAAGTATAGGTTCTTATAGGATTTAACTAGGAGATAAAGAGAGATTCATTACTCTATATATTAGGTATATCCTAATTTTAAAAGGTTGTATCATGATATTTATAAATAGAACTTGTGGGAAGGAATTTAGAGGGATATTGTATAATTTTTGGATGGATATTTCACTTGTAAAGAGGTGGAAACTGAGCATTAGAGGCCATCTCGTCTGTTTCAGCCTCTTCCCATTCCTAAGTGTAAATGGGAAGATGTCACTATGGATTTTGTTATATGATTTCTTAGGAAACCTTGTATGAATAATGAAGTATCAGTGATCATGGATCAACTAATGAATGTTGAACACTTATTAAATATTAGGGAGACCTTCATAGTTGATGTTCTTGGAAGTCATTACATTCTTGAGGTAGTCTAGTATCATACTGTTTAAATAAGTATCAATTATGTTAGTAAACAACCTCTTACACCGCATTTCTGGAAGGGTCTGCCGATGGCTTTGGGATCATAGATTCTTCTAATAAAAACCGATCGTCATCTAAATATCTATCAATCTGATCAGACTATTTTGGTTGTAGAGGACCTGTTATGAGCCTATGTTTTGTATTTATAGGTACAAGGGATCAAAACATATAAATTTCATTTAATAATAGATTCCATGAATTGATCCTGATTTTTTAATTTTATATTTTTCATGGAAGGCCATGTGATTTTACGATTTATTGGATGGAGGCATGTGAGTTAGTCATTGTTGGACCAAGTCACATGAATGAGACATATGAGTAGGTTTAGTTGATCCGAATTCTATTGGTGATCATGCATAGTATGATAAAAATGTATTTTTATAATCAGATATGACCACAAGAGATTGAGGTATGTCATTGTGTTTTCCATTATCGAGAACCTATCTTGGGGAACCACCTTATATGGAAATAGGGAAAGCTAGTGCTCAGTTTTTTCAGGTTTTTTGAGAAAGTGAATAGGGTCAGTCCAGTGGCATACCGAACAACCCGTCATCAATTCTATAGTTAAACGCATGTAATGTTTCACATGTTATAATTTAGAATATATTTTCCAGACCATTCTCATGTGGTAGACATTAAGAATGTAATGATTTGTGTTATTTCATCATTTTAGGAGAATATAATAATGATTATGGACCATAGTGGGAAGTAACTTTATAATAGGATTATACCTCAGGTTTGAGTGTAGTGGAAGAATGGGTATCATAAGGAGACCTAAAAAAGGTATTTTGATAAATATGCATAGAGTCGAAACATTTGCACCGAGACCCCATAATGGTTCTTGGAGTATCCTTGGGATAAGATGTTATATGGTGGGGAGGTTGTAAGATCCATTCATTTTCTAAGTATGAACTTATTTATGTTTTTCAATTAACAATATTAATTTTGGGTTCTCATTACCTTTAAAAAGTGACGATCGAGTGTTCTTTAAAAATAGAGATATTGTTTTTGTAAAATGACCTAATGATTGGGATGAATGATTTTTAAATTAATAAAGTCCATGTATGATATTGTTTATTGGGTTTACGAGAGTGTTCCCCATGATTCTAAGGATTCATAGGTAGATCATTTGATTTTTTTTAGAAACATGGATGAAACTATCTCCACACCAATTACATGTTGTGTAAATATATTACATGATGGGTAAATGTTTTCAGACACCTGTCTTAAACTATTACAGGATATGAAATGGTTAATGACATGAAAAGAATACATTTAATGAAATATAATATCATGGCATGTAATTTTAGATCATAATAAATATGAAACCACAGTGATGGGTTTTTTTGGAATATCACATAAATAGGAAATAGATAATGTGAATGTGGATTACATGCCTATTTTGTGTGCTCTTGCTGTTTAAAGAATGTCATGAATATGTATTCACTCATCCATTCTATATATCCCTTCCTCTAATAGTAACCTATGGTTTTGTATGTGATTTTGGTTCCCTTTCCCACATTATGGATGTGTTGTTTGCACATTCAATCCTTTTTGAGTTCTTTTTCTCAAATTTTCCAACCCTTATATTACTCTCCGTCATTGTGGTGTACATTTATTGACCATGGTTATCTTGTATTTTCATTTGTTTTCTACATGATGTAGGTACCATTATGTGATCTTTCTCATATATGTTCGTTTTGGAAATTCTAGGGGGAATCATTTCTAAATCACCAGATAAAGGAAGGGGGTATATGCCCTAACCCTACGGTCCTCTTATTTTTCAATTATGCACAATATTTCAATATTTTATGACATAAAATGAATGCAATTTAAATAAAGGATGAATTGGATTATTCATTGAAAACTTTAGATCTAGTTGATAGAGACCTATCTTATAGATACCCATTGGGTGAGGAAATCCTTGAATATATAAATATAATTTTTTAATATATTAATGTGTGTTTCAAATTACAATAGAATCTGGTGACATCTTGACATTGAATCACTATGGAATGGATTTATTTATTTAAATGGATGTAATATTTATGGTTTAATACAAAATTGATAAACTAAATGTGTAATGGAATGATTAATTTATATTTTCATTAATAACCATTGATTCATATGATGTGATATTGATATATCCTTATTTCTATGACATGTGTTGTGATTCATGATGTAACTATTATATTTATCTATACCTAGTTAAGTAATATAATTCTTATATTGAGATGGATCTACTTAGTACCAAGATATAATAATTATATTAAGTGGGAGCATCCCATTCCCATGTCGTAATTCTTATATTCATGGGAATCTACCCAATCCGATACTACAATGATTATAATGAGAAATCACTACTATTCCCCACAATATAATTCTTATATTGAGTAGGTTATACCCAGTCATATATTGTAATTATTATATATAGAGGGATGTTCTTAATCCCATGTTGTAATTATTATATATTGTCGTTGGCCCAAATTTTGTTGATTGTTTCTCGGGGTATATGGTTATGGTTTAAATGGTTCTAATAAATTCTCAGAGACATTTCTACACAATGATAATAAGGTTCATTTTTTGTATTTTATTACATGATTAATTAATATACATGTTTAAAGCTTTATTGTATGAACTTTTATATCCTACTAGTTTCCCTTAGAAACGATAGTGTCTACCAATTGAGTTTCACTCACATCCTATATGGGCCTTCATTTGGTACCCATTCATATTACATGGATGTTCGATTGACAGTGGAAAGGGACCTTGTTGTTTATTTTTAACTCATAGAAGAGATGATGCTTGCAGACGGGATTGACATGGGGTTTGGGACTAAGGGTTTCATTAGTTTATTTTTGTTATCTAATTTACTTTATTTGTCTCATTTTTTAATTGTGACATTAAGATACATCCTAATTTTTCATTACATGATTCATTATTATTGTTTTATTGGTTTCTCTTTCACTTTATAGTATTTTGAATTATTATTCCTCTATTATTAATTTCTATGATATTTATTATTAGTTAATTATTACACTATAATGTAACTCTCTATCGGGGGTTATAGTCTCCCAAGATTATTTATCACACCGCTCTATTAGCCAGAATCCAATGGATTACGGGTAGGCATTCTTGAGTTCTAGTAACCAACCTTATTTGGCCATGTGAGAGGGTTCCAGATCAGGGGACATTACACTATGCACAAGGATTTCCCCCAAAAATGGGCTAGACACCCCCCTTCACTATATTATTACCACATATTGAAACATATTAGTATTCTTTATACATTTCTTAAATTGTCTTTTATTAGAAAAGTAAACATGAATCTGATACCGCATTGTAGCATCCCTGACCATGTCCTCCCATAAGTGACAAATCATGTTTGGATGAAAGACCTCAGGTGCACCTCCATATATTCAAGAGGCTATTGAAAAAAAATCAACTATGTAAAGGATGTAGTGGGGGGAATATACCCTCTATACCAATTTATAAAAACAATATAAAATAATAACTTAGATGCATAAATAACGAAGATAAAATAACCAACAACACACATTCATACAAAAATAACGAAAAACTCCAACATCTCAATAATAAAAGAATCACACAATAAAAGCTATAAATGAAAATAAATGATGTGCTAAAATAGAAATAAATAAATCACTAAGAAAAAATTCAAATAAATACTCCATGATCCCAATCTCAAACCCCACATTGATCTCATCTTCATGATCCAACCCATCCTTCTAGTTATAACCAAAAAATAGCCCCTTTACCTTATCCATACCATTATCCAAGAAATCTATAAATAAAGAAAATGTAATCACATACATGGTGTTAGTACAACTGAGTAGGTTGGAACCAAAATGTATAAAAAAATCTATTATGAGAAACATAATGCATAAAATATAGAAATTAAAAGGTATTCATTTAATTAATAAATACTAATATGAAAAAAATCCAATAATTATCATGATCTGGGAGGAATAATAGGGTTATCCATAATTTCATTTAACATGAATAATGTTATATGTAATCATGTCTTCAATCCATGACAACCATTTCCATAACCCTCCGAGGGTATAACATATAAATTGTTATTGGAAAATGGGAAAACTAACTTTAATAATTACAACTTAACTAATACAAGACCAATAATAATTAAATAATAAATTATAAAAGCACAACAATAATTCAAATATAATCAGGACATGCCATATTCGTATTATACCACAACCTATCCAAACCCGATAGGAATTACAACATAACAAGTACAGCCCTTGAGCATTATAGCCTAAAAAATCCTATCCCTATAAGTATTATATCCTAAAAGGGCCAAAACCTATAAGAATAAAAACATAAAAAATAGAAATCCTAACACATTCCCATAGAAACCATTATGGCCATTCAATAAAATTATCATTTTTTGTTTAAATCAACAAGCTCATTATTATACCAATTAACCAATTTTTTGTCAGTGTGATCCCATATAAATTAATCAAAAAAATATTAGAAGTTATTAAAATTCATATTATTAAGGAAACCATCAAAAAATCCAAAAAAATAAAGGGTGTAGTGATAAATCAAACTAAAACAAAGGAATGGTCAAACATTGGCATTGTTATTGGGTTCTCGTATGTCTCTATATCAACAAAAAAAGACATGATAGGATCCAACATGATATCTATACTTCAGTAAAAAATAAAATTATGTTTCAACTGATTAATTATTCAATTTTCATGGTGTGAAAACATTATTTCACATAATTCACATTCAAGTAAAAACTGAAATACACAACTCAGGAAATGTTCGAGACTAGCCACCTGAAAACAAATAATACACAAGAAAAAACTTAGCATCAAATTTAGAATTTGGATTATTCTCCCTTTCCATTATTGATGATAAGGAATTCAATCAACATGGGTAATACAATTGAAAATTAATGAAGGAGAAGAAGGAGAGAAACTAAAATTCTTAACTTGAAACTCTAGGCTCAAAACACCCTGATTTGAAGGATTGAGTAGATTAAAATGAAAAGGAGGGCCAAAAGACTTGAAAAATCTCTCAGGGGAACATATAGGTTTATATTAAAATATTGGGCTAAAAAGTATTTGGTTGGGCTGGTGTGTATTGACATATATGATGTTAAAAATAAGTTTATGAAACATCCCCCTAAGCCACACTGTAGATTTGATTAAAATAGGGTACTCTATCGGTAAATCCAAGGAAAATTTCACAACATCAATTGGTAAATATGCATTCAAAATCCATGGCGAGTTCCTAGGAACATATCCTCTTTACACATGGAGAGACTAAACAATAACCGATGAAACCATACTGCAACCATGTCCTTGCAAACATAGGAGTGGGTCCACAACCTACCTCCACACTATAGGGGTAAGATATTTGTAAGAACTGACAAAATACGACCTCATGACCCCTTTTCCTAGGCCACAATCTCTATTCCACAACACTAATCTTTCAAGGTTGGGAATATGGCCCAATAATACTCCATGGAACAAATATTCCATTAGTGCAATTTGCGTCAAAAAACATCTCCTCATACCCTTCACCATCAAATTTATTTCTACAACACATTTACTCAGACTATAATTCATCCTACATAAAAATTCCATTTCCAACCCAGATGATAGGTATTTTTAAACTCCCCTTATACTTATTCCATCATTTAATAAAATCACTCAAAAAATAGATCTAAAACAATATTCTAACTGAAGAAACAAGTATAATGAGGTTTACAAAAAAACAAATGAGGGATGCACTATGAAAATGATCTAATCATATAATTGAAATATGTCTCAAAACAATAAATAAACTCATTCCAGGGAGGATTAATCATTGAAACAACCTCGAATTCTAAATATAATCAATACCTTATATAAACTAGTTCTATAAAACAAATATATCTTCCATTTTCTTATCTCAACTACTCTTTTATACTTCATTGATGTCAACATAATCTGGGATTATTTTGTTGTATTTTAAATTCATAGATTATTAAAAATTGAATGGATTCTTATATTTATAATAAAACATCCACATGGATAACAAAATCATTTTTCGTCAAGGTGATATAATCATCCTATATTTCAAAATATGTTTGAACATATCTACTCATGGGTAATCTCATCATCACCTCATGGTTGGATTTAAATTGTGATATTATTTGATTACAAATCATGTTCAAACCATCAATATTAATTCATGTTTTGCCCATGAAACTATCATCTTCATGAGTGAGTATCCCCAGATATTATGAATTTATCTTTTCTTTTTTCCATTATGATAAGATTCTTATTTATTCTTAATTTTTTGATTTTAATGAAATAACTTTACAAACTTTTACTTATATTTTAGACACTCAAGACAATATCATTTGAACATATTCTTCTTATATGTTTTTAAAATGAATATTTTAATTTCCCTTAGATTTTATAATATTTATGATGACAAATTTATTATTTATATTACATAATTACTAGTTTATGTATCTAATGATTCAAAATAACATCTTACTCATGAGGTGATAAATCTAATATTTTTTGTATCAAATTTCATTGAATATTAAAGAATATTATCCTCAACTATTTATATGAAAAATAAAAACATTTATAAATATATTTATATAATTTTACATGATTATAAATAACAATAGATGAATGATATACCCACCCAAGACAATAAGGTTTATTATATTTGAATATCACATACATATTTTATTTTTTCACACAAAACAATATGTATTTATTTCATAAAATTATCCATACATGAATCCTTATATGATATATCAATTCATAAAAAACCATTGGGATATATAGAAAAAAGGATAATCTAAAAAATATGTAATTTGAAACCATATGAGATATCAATCAGATTCAAATGTATTATCATGAATGAAAAACATAAATGTATGATCATATATACACATATAGTTATTGAAGCAGTAATATGATACATTATACTAAAATATAAAAATCATTAGTGAGTAATTTTGAATGATTTAAAACCACTTTATTAATAATTCAAAAGAAATTAGAAACCAAAATCCTTAAGATCACCATGCATTAAAGTCTATACCATGTAAATATAAATCAAAAAACTATAGAGCTTTAACTATTGATAGATGTTATTTATTTCTAGAGTATATACTTGAGAAATAGCACTAGGAACAACCAACCTACTCAATCATGAAGGTACATCCATTGATAGATTTGAATCACACAATGATTGGGCATAGACATCTCTATACCCTTGGTAAGAAAATTAAACGATTGAAAATTAATTAAGGATGGGATATAAATAAGGATATTCTATAGAGAAGGATTGGGAAAGGATCACAAGAAAAAAACACCCATCCCCATTCATTATACTTTTAAATAGGCCTTCAGTAAAATCCACAATCCAAATGATTATAAAAATATAAATTCCAAAACATATTAGAAAATATAATATTGTTACAATAATTTAACATATATCAGATATAACTCCCATATATTTCATCTTATGAAACATTTATATAGACAATAATTATTGGTGTATGTTTCTCAAAAAGTAACTATTAATTTTCAATTTCATTATTATTTTAATGATTCCCCAAGACTATTAAAATATGATTCAATACATTATAATGGGACCTTATCAAACCATATGAGAAGGTGAGGTAGTGATATACAATATCACTATATCATAAGAAATGATATACCCATCCATGGAACATCTATATTCATAGAATCACGGATATGGTACCCTATGATATCCAAATATCACACAAAATGATAAAGCATAAAATTTATAATATAAATAATATCCTTTAGAGCACATATCTATCAATATCCAATTTTCAATAATGTATTATAGTCGTGTTTTCCATATCACTGTATATTAAATCATATACAATAACTTATGAGACCATATCCAAAACGCATTTTTGATATCCTCTAAACAAATTCTTGAAATCTATCTCAAAATAAACCTTTTAAAAAAACATATTCAATATCATAATGTATGACCACAAACGAATAGATAGGGTTGAAAAAATATAAATTATTGAATTCATAAATATAATAAAAGTGATACCACTTGAAATGAATCTACTCTACTCAAGATATAATGGGATCCAGTCTGATATCCATCAGACAAATGTCTCTATAAACATTTATCCACCAAATAGATCATATAAAAAAAATTATAAATCATATAATAACTATTTCCAAGGCTTCAAGTGACCATGATACATTGTGTATGTCAATCCCAAATATTCTTCTCCTAATGTATAAATTCATTGAGTGTAGGCTATCCAAATTAATGAATATATCACAAGTCATTCATCTAAGTAAATGAGCAATACATTACCCATTATCCAAATATATAAACACATCACATGTACCTTATCATTGTATGACCTTAAATTTTAGTTTTATATCTCTTTTAAAGGACCAATTTCCATACATTTCATATGAGAGGACAAATATAGTCATGGTTATTCCTTAGTCTATGAGATGATAAAAAACATACCAAACATTGCATATTTTCTAATTCTTAAGACTTTCATATTAAAGGTATCAATGTATGAATGCTCTGATGTTATTTACCTCTCCATAATAAAATATGGTGATTCAATATGAAACATGCACCCTTAATATACTAATAACACTTTGTGTGAAACTCCATGTGTTATACTTTTTGGGTCATATAACACACATAACCTATTTTTTGTATTACAAGAATATTTGGTATCTCCATATGAAATCAAATCCATGTAAACCTTATCATTTTATCACAACTTATAATAATCCATGGATGATATTAATTAGTTATAACTCTAATTCATTCTTTTAGAGGTAAATTATTATTTCACATCATGAAATATATAGAGCTTACCAGAAAGAATGATATATTAAAGATTAATTTTTTGTAAAATATGATTGATTTTATATTCTCATACTATTTAATGATCAAAAAAACTTAAAACAAGAATCCATCTAATAATATCACATATTATGGAATTTTATAGTAGCCTTATACTTTGAAATATTTTAGGGTTTTGTTAAACTAAGTAAAATTCTATGTGATTTATACTAGATACCTATAATGTTATCTTATTGAACCCTTCCAATAAACAATTTTGTGAGTCACACGTTTCATGATATTTTTTTCAATAATGGGGAAACTTGGGAATCATAATCCTAATGGTTAAACCACTGAACATGTATTTAAACCCTTTCACCTCACAAAAACAAATGTTATAATGTAAATTACTATATTTCCTTACATAAAAGTTTTTTAGGTTAACAATCCTTATTATTTATGGAAATTTTATACAAAAATATTTTCTTAGAATAATCTTAGTAACAAATATAAATTTTACATTATTATTACTTTTATGATCACAAAAAATACATTTTTAGAATATAAAGATACATTTCCATTGTATTTGTATTAATGAAATAATTTATTTGTTATGATTTAATTTATATATATCCATATATTCTCCACTATATTTTTATCTACTACATTATCTTTTTAATATCATGATGTGATACAGAAACACTTGGCTTTTATGAAATAACCTTTATTTTCACCTAGTGATAATATTTAACGAAAAACTAATACATTCATATTAAATATGGTATTCAATGTGTTTAGAGAATTTTTTTAAAAATAGGCATGTATTATTTAAAATTTAACATTAATGGATGTGGGATAACATACATAATATATTAGAAAACATCTAGATAAAAATTTTAATATAGATGAAAACTCATATAATCTTTACATTCATTTCAATAATGTAATAAGTTATGATAAATCAGAATAAATGTATATTAACTCAATTTTTTAATAAAAAATTATTAGTTAAAAAATTTCATATCATATAAGTCAAATAAGTGAACAACAAAAATTCTTTATTTAGATTTATTATTTCATGGAATATTAATTTACCACCAACCCCCCTGATTAAAAAACCAATTTATTTATCATTTGATTGAAAACTAAAAACTCCTTCATATGTTACCTTTATTTTGAAATTATAATATGTGGAAGATCATTGTAAAATATAAATTTTTTATTATATACACATTAAAATTGATGAAAATATTGTCAGAACATAATTAAAAAACATAGACTCTCCATGGGGATTCTCGAACACATTCATGTTTTTTGGGAAATTATATATCATATAAAAATATATTACTTAATTTATAACATCCCCTAGAAGTTTTAATAACCATGGATGACTATTTAACTATCCAATATTTCAATTATATATTAATGATTCACTATTTTTTAATTATATCACAACACATGATTCATAACATGCCTTATGGTATATTTTCAATCTCACCAAGTCATTGGAACACTTAATAAAGTTGAGTGTATGAGTAGAGACTAAATATCCGTTGATTATTTAGTGTTATGTGATCTATATTAAACAATGTGATTATTCCCTTATAGAATTAATCTCACTGCATAACTATTTATGTAGACCATAATTTTTAATCCTATCATATATGAATCATGGATGGTTGATTGTAAAATTATTAACCTAATCCATAAAATAAGTAAATTAACCAAAATTCCTCAGGTCGATACTAGCTATATAGATGATCAAAGTGTTGTGTTTTATTTGTATAGAATATGATACATATTATTTTCTAATGGATTTAAAGTCACCATATTTTCTCAAGTATTACTTTTACATGTTTTCATGCTTCTATTGATTATGTTTGGAATCATATTTCTTCAAAGAAAACAAAATGTTCAATACATATTGATATGTAACTATTTACATAACCCATAGCTTGTGTTACATAACAAAATTAAATTATTAAGATATTCATTAATATCGAAATTAATCTCATTATTAAGGTATATAAAAATTTTCAAGTTAAATCATAGTATCATATGAAATCAACATTCACCATGAGAGCGAGGTTGGATCAACATATATCAAATTTCCACTTTTATAGAAAATACATAAGACCCATGGATAATGAGTATTCAAATATAATATCCATATAACAAATGTTACCTTACTCAATAGAGACCTCAATTCCTTCACAATTCAAACACTTAATATTTATAAACTTTAATTAACTTTTTAATTCATGCTTATAATCTTGTATATGTGAAAATCATTGTAAGAGAATCCTAAATTTCATATCAGACCTAGCATAAGTCTCTTTATAATCATGTATGAAAATTTTTAGAAGTTGGTAAAAAATTTAAACAAAAGTATAAAACCATTTATACTATAAAAAATATACCTATGAATAATGAAAAAAATAAATAAGTTAACAATTCAAATAATTAAATATCAGGTTAATATTTATGAAAAATTCATAAATAATAAATTCTAAAAAAATTATAATTTATCCATGGATTATGAAAATTCCTTAATTAAGTAAATATAAACACTAAATTTATACCTAGTAGTAACTCGTTAATATTTTTCTTTATATGGAATTTCATTTTAACATATGATATGAAATGAAATATAAACATTATATATTCTAAGTCACTAATGTATAAAATTTACACAGTCTAAATTTTATGTATTTAATATTATTTGAAACATAGTCATATAAATTATAAAAATGAATTTTGATATGGTATAAATAATTTCATCTTATAAGGCCTTTAATTAAAAAAATTTAATTATTTATTAAGAAAAAATCATATTATTCAGTACATGATCTTTTTTATTTTGATTATTTTTTAAATTATAAATAAGTACAAATTAATATTTTAATTTATATATATACACATTATATCCAAATTATATTTCATGAAATATATTTTCTAATATTATTTAATAAAAAAAAATTATATATCTAATATATATTTATAAAATGTTTCACAAATATGAAATAATTTATCAGAAACATTTTATAATTCATTAAATTTTAAATATACATTGTATAAATTAAATAAACATCTCCTAATACCTCGTAAATTTTTTTAATAATTTTATTTTTTATATTGTATAATTATAAGTTAAAAGTTAATAAAAATAATTTTTTTCATCTGTGTCTTGTTTTACGATATACAATGTATCACAATGTGTAAGAGCCCCTATTATCTATCATTTTTATGATATGAAGACATTGAATAGGGTATGTGATTAAGTGTTTTGGAATTCATGAATTAGGATATACCATAAAACATACTGATGATGTGATTAAATTTTTTCATTAATGGTTTAATGATATCCCCATATACGATTTCCCACATAATATGGTATGATTTGTTCAAAAACAATTAAATTTAACTGTTTCACCACTTATGATACCCCATATCACAATGTTTGACAATATAATATTTTAGGATATTTTAATTCATAAGAAAAACCATAGAAAAAATTTAATCATTTCACATATTGAACATACAATATGAAATACAATATACAATATTTCTCATTTTTCATCATAAATTCAAGAATAAAAAAGTATGATAAGGACATGATACCCTTGATGAGTTTCTAAGGATATGAAAACACTCATTCAAAATGGTATAAGACATTAGAAGCCGAAAAAATAAATATCACCATGAATTTATGTTGAAACCATGTAAATATAAATGATGAAACTATATACCATTAATCATTGATAGTTATTATCATTTTTCATCAATAAATAAATGATGAAGACCATCAGGAATAAATATTAGAGACTTCCTATCAAGGGGCCTCCACATATCAAAATAAATCACCATACAACATGGTAGTACACTAATTGTAACCACGATATTATAGATGTAGAAAAGTTTTGTGGAAGAGAAGGAAACATAAAGAATCAACTGAGAGAGACTGGGAAAATATCTAATTGGAAAAACACCTATATCTATGGATTTTCCCCCTATACAGGACCTTTAGATATTTGATAAGACATATAAAAACATAATTATGAATTCATAATGTATAATTATGTGTTATGTGGTTACAATAGTTGCATCCCATAGTTTATATGTCTCATATATGTTTTATTATTTGTAATATTTTTTATGGTTCTAGGTATTGGTAATATATTCATGAATGTTAACTATTATTTTTAGATTTCCTTATTAATCATATGATTCCACATGAATTTAACATTATTTTTTCATTCATTATGATATTCTTATGTCACATAATATTATAGTCTGGGGTAGTGGTACATGATATCTATATATTGTAGGTAATGATATACTCATAAATGAAATATTTCATTCCTTGGAATCATGAATTTGATACCATATGATATCTATTTATTGTAAATTATGATGTAGGATAGCATGTACCATACACACAATATAATTTCAGGAATATAAAATTCAGTAATCCCATGAGATTTAACTATCACCCCACGTATTAGAGGAATATATACTTCAAGACCCACTTATCGACTTTTTGTAATATTCATACATATGTGTACCATATGAAAATGAAAATCACCACACATCCCTTAATTTTTTAACATGATTATGTTGTGAAAATAAAATAGGCCACAAAAAAATATTCATAACCTATAAAATTCTTGTAAAAAGATAACAAAAATGATATCAAGATTATAAATCACAATATAAAGAGAGTAAATGTAACACCCCATCTTTTTATGAATTATTATTATTTTTAATAAATTAAAATTATTTTGTATATTGTGTTACACAATTGAGAAATTGTATAATGTGTTACATGAAAAAAGGATTTTATCTTATGATACATGAAACACTTCGTTTAGATTACGCTAAACATGACATTGAGTTGAAAAAAATCAAGATATATTATTAAAATTATAATTTAAAAAATTCATTGTAACCAAGTATTTAAGTGTTGAAATATTAATATCGATAAATAATTTTTTATTTTTATTATTACGGTTTTATATAATGAAAAAATATTGATAAAAGGTAAAGAATTTATGTTAATTTAAATATATGTTTTGAAAGTATTATTTTGTAGAAACATGTTTTTTAATTATTTTTTGTGATCAAAAAATAAATTATATATTTAATTTTTTAGAAATTTATTTCAAAAAAATAGAATTTATTTTACACAACAAAAATTTAAAAATTATAATTTGTTGATTTTTGGGGATTTTTTAAAATGTTTGTTTTTTCGATGAAAAGTAAAAAATAATGGTTTTTATTGAACATTTATTTTTTAAAAGGATTTAGTGGGATTATTTTTTATATTTTGATTAAAAGCAATATTGTTTCAATTATATATCAATTAATTAAATTTAGGTAACTCGAATATTTTTCATATAGAATTTTTATATATAAACATCTTAATCTTTTGAACCATTTATCTTTGGAAATCTGCTTTCTCGTCATGTCTATGAGATTAATTTTAAATTAAAAATTTCAACATATCTGACTGAAATCTATAATAATCAATTCGTTTTTTATAATATTCATAATTTATATTATCAAACATGGTCAAGTTAATTTATCACCATAAATGATTTCCGAAAATAGTAAAAAATATAAATCATGGATAAGGTAAAAATTGGTTTACCAAGGTGATATACTAAAATGACATGGGAATCAAATTACCCAAAAAGTTTCCAACACAAATTTTATATAAATATTTCAGAATTATAATGTATTAGTATCAATAATGTTATATTTTTGAGTTATGTGGAATGTAAAAACATTGTTACACCTTTTTAGATCCAAAAATTATAATTGTGCCACTTGCCTCACTTATAAAGGCCACCCCTTCTCTCATCTTTACACTTCCAAAAAATTTGGTTAATCCAATACATGGACTAATAACTTCCTCATTTCCCTTTTATATTCCTAGAAAAATTACTATTATTAGGAATACAACAATGTAAGTATTTTGGTGCAAACCTAATGAGGTTACCCAATGAGGCAATAAGGTTCTTCTATGGGTGTTTATATTTTATTTATTCCTTCACCAGGTTTTTTTATTAAAACCTAATATGATAATAACTAAATTATGTTAAATATACATATTTTTTACTTTCAAGACCTACAACCCTATCCACATCCACCAAATGGGATATGAATTTACCATACCTCTGTATGGTGGACTACAGCCTTGTGAACCTCTGTTATTCATTTTCCATCACCACATCTAATGGATGGATGTAATGATGGATTTAATTATCATTTATAATATATATGATAGTATTATACTTCATTAATTATTATATCATATATAACTTCGTACTTTTCATTTTATGGTAATATGATAACATCACTTTTGTGAATAGAGGACTACCACATCACGATGTGATGTGATTCGTGCATTCTTTACATAGAAGGTAATAAGGATGAGTTTATTTAAAGTATGTGAAATATATGAAATAAAAATAATTCTATATTTTTAATACATTATTTACCTTTCTTCATTTTAATCTTTCATGGAAATAGAAACATCATTAATCCGTACATATGACTTTTCATCCCCATGAACAATGTATTCCATTTTTAATGTCTAAATTTTATGGTACGGTATATATATATATATGTTTATTTAATAAAATTATTTTAACCTTATATATATTATACAAGATGTATGAATGTGTATGAATTAAATTCATAGTTAAGGTAATATATTTTCTCTCAATTTTCCTTCTTTGAGACATATGTTATGTCATCCACCCATATTATTTGACAAGGTGTATATAAAGACCCTTGAACATATAATGTCATCAATTTATTTATTATATTTATACTATATGTTTCATCTAAAATTATTCTTTCAATGGGATTATTCTTAAATGTTATAAAATATTTATGAGTTTTATGTTATAATATCATTTTATATTAAGATTTCTCATGGATATTCTCTCAATGTTGAAATATTAAGATTTATATCAAAATAAACTCATGTATTTTATTACATTATAGAAATTTTTTGATAATAAAATTTCTCAATTCCTTTTCATCTCTTTATATACTCAAATATTTAAAATCATTTTCTTATGAATAAATCATCTATATTTCCCACATAGGTCGAAAACCCCTATTATTCCAAAACCATGTCTTCTATAAATGTTTGCAAAAATAGTTTTTATAATATAAAATTTATTTTTTAAATACATTTCTACCCATGATATACTTTTTGGTTTTTTTTCAAATGAATATTCACGTAATTTTCCAAAAGGCTCAATTTTTACAAAAAAAATGTAACAAGATTATTTGTTTTAATATATAGGGAATGAAAAAAAATTATCTTTATTATAAAAATTATTATCATTGATGATTAATTTATAAATTAATAATTTATTTTCAATGAAAATAATTTATTTAATATTTTATTAATTTCTAATTTTTAAGAATGAGATTTTTAATGTTGTGATATTTTCCTCATGATATATTCCAAGAGATTTATTGTTAAAAATATTTTTCCATGCAAGAAAAAACCATTTATATTTATTACTATTTAAGGGGATACGATCCAAAGATACAATTCATATTCATTATTAGAATGGTTTATGTTTATAAAGAAAATATCTTTATTAAAGCTGTCTCTCTTATATGAGTTATATAATAATGAAATGATTATGAAACCCATTTCTTTTTCAAATGGTTATGATTTGATGAAATTATGAGATTATTATGAAAATTGTTTAATTTATATAGTTCATGTTATGATGAAATGTTTATGTATCACATTACATTTCATGGGCTATGATTTGATGAATTATTTATGATCATATATCAAACATATGTGGTATTTTAATTATATGACAGGTGGGATTGATATATTCCTCAATTGAATTTGTCAATTATTTATATATCATGATATAAAAAATATTTTAAGGGGGAGGTAACACCATTATGTAAGGGAATCTGTTCACAATGATAATCTTGGGAGAAAATTTTGACTACTAAAATGGTTTTGGGAGTGAATAAAATACACTATGATAGTCTCTGTAATGAGACTTAGACTACTAAGTAAATGATTTTATAATACTCTGTGTATGACACAAATTTATGACAATTTTATTCTCTCTTAGTTCATTTTATTTGATTTCATTACTATTCATATCATATATACTTCCAATATTAATTCCATGACTCAGTTTTATGATATTAGATGTACATGGTACAAGTTTCAAGTGTTAATATCATGTTTTCATATACGTATTCTCATGATTCATTGATTTTCCTTTTTTACACCCTTACTAATCATCACATCTCACACAATGATACATTTCACTATCTAAAGTTATGATAAAAGGTATTATGTGTGACATCAATAATAAGGTTTCTAGTAATGAAGACATTGTGGGAGATGTTGTAGATCACTTATAGACTAGTTGTATAAGTGTTTATGTTTCATAAGATGCTATATATAAATGATCATGAATTATGATGTTATATAATGAACACTCATCTACTATGATGTAATATTTTTATATGAGAAGATTGGCAATTATAGATTCTATCGTAGAAATGTGTAGTTAAAATTTAAAAACTAAGATAAAAAAGAATAGCGAGAACATTAAGGATATGTGTAAGGATAGATTAAATGATGAGTCACAGTACAGGAAAATGTCTCAAAATTTTATTAATGGATATAGAATATTATTTCCAAGTAATTACATCCCTATATGAATACTACTAGTGTATGTGGCTCAAGAATAGAGGTACCTCAAGGTAAAAACTATAAAAGTGTGTATTGATATATACTCTATAATCATCTAGTGCCTTTTAATGGGACTTACTTAAATACTTTTTTGACACTCCCATGGGATATTCTTTTGAAATTTATAATCACTTTATGAACCATAATGACAGATTTAAATAATTTCCATGACGGAATGAGGATAAAGATAAGGTGTCATAGATTAAAAATAAATTTTCAATATTTAGAAATATAGTAAGTTAATTTGAAAGATTATTTGGTTTCACAGTATGATAATTATCTCTTACACTATGCTTTTAGATTTAGTCAATGGAATAATCCCATAGAATCATGTTAAGACTATTTGTGACATACAATGTAGTGAATTTCATCCTAAGTAGCCAAATGTTTTGGGAGCTGTAATAATAAATATTTTTGTTGTGCTCCTGCCGTATTATAATTATAGGAATCATGTTAAAATTCAAAATAATGAAATGAGGTAAAATTATTATGTTGAGTCCTTCATGATGAAATGTCCACCAATATTTAGTGGATCCATTCATCCCATAGTATATGAGTAATATATTAGTACCACTGAAATGATATTTTCTTTTATCCAATGCTTGGAACATGACAAGTTCAAAATGACTATGTATCAATTATAAGGATATGTTGATTAATGGTAAACTCTCATTATTAATAAAAGTGAACATGATGAAATTGACTCCATGGATTGGGATGAGTTTATGTGATTATTCATCAATAAGTACATACCTAGTATAAATTGTATAGAAATGAACAAGGAATTCCTTGAGGTAATGGACAAGGATTATGAATCTACTTGTACCTATGGGGTAAATTTTTAATTACATTCAAAAAATGTTTCTAGAATTATCATGTAACCTGAAAGTAAATCAATAAATTTTTTAGGGGCCTAAAACCTTGTCTTTATAGGTCATTATGCATAAAGGACTCCAAAAACAATGAATAAACCATCTGATGTTCTCTCAAAGAGGATGTAGAGAATATAGTTTCCCCTCAATCTCATGGTTTGATATGAAAAGGTATGTGGAATTTAGATTAAACACAGAAATCCATAGATATAATAAGATGATATTTCATTCATGCATGATGTTTAGAAGGGAAAATAGAGGAAATATTCATAAGGGGACTTTTAAATTAATTATGTGTGGAAAATAATGTTGTATATTAATTTAATGATGATTTTATGGGAATTAGTAACTATTTATACAAATATATTGAATGCTTCACTAGATGTATGACCCACATTTTATTTTTTCAAATGTAAGGAGTATGGGAATAATGTGAACTAATGATAAAATATGAATGTTAATGAAGATGATTGATGTCATAAACCTCTAAATTTTTAAAACAAATGTGAAATCTCATTTTACCACTATTTATGTGTAAGTGTGTTATAACAACAAGGTGAAAGGTATACTAACTATCCACTCTATAAAAAATAATGTTTTATTTGAATCCATATCTACCCATTCATTCACATCTGAGGAATTATATATGGTTATCATTATGCCACCCAAAGTATTAGATGTAATTTTTTTAGTGAAATCATTTAATGGTATGTTGATCGCATATCAAGTACATTATTCTGTTCTTATTTATTTTTGTGGGAATGGGTTTCCTATAAATATTTTCATTATTCATCTAACTGATTTCGATGATATCCTATGTATGGACTGCATTTCTCGGAAAAAATAGTACATCCATTTTTTTGGATGGAAGGTCAAATTTTATATTCATAACCATCCAATGATTGTATATAAATGCAATGATAAAAAAGATTTATGGAGATAACATCAATTTTATGGGTCTTGATTCCCTTTTAGAAGAGATTTTTTCAACCTAGATGGTTAGGGAGAAACTTGAAATAATTGATATTTTTATTTTTAAAAAATTATTGATATATTTCTTGTTGATTTATCTAGTAATTTTCTAAATCATAATGTTGTGTTTTTAAAAGATCTCATACCTGGTGCCACGCCGATTTCAAATAATCCATATATAATTCCTCTAAATTAATTATACAAATCGATGAAGAAACTATAGGAGAACGTTGAAAAGACATTTATTCATCAATGTGTGTCACCTTGGTATTCAAATAGTCTTTTTAAAAAATAAAATGGATTGATGTGATACTGTACAAATTATCGGGGACAGAACAAGATCTAAATCACGAATAAGTATCCTTCACCTTATATTGATTACTTATTTTATCATCTATATAGAGATCAATACTTTTAAAACATTTATCTTCAATAATGATATAAATAATTGAGGGTTAATAAGGAGTATGTATTAAAGACAACAGTCTATACAAGGTTTTAAAATTATGAAAATATGTTGATTCCCTTCAATCATTATAATCCCCCTGCCACATAAAGGATTTATTGAATATAGAATTGAGAGATTAACTACATTATTTTTTTAATTTTTTATAGAAAATATTATTATATATTAATATAGAAATTAATTTCATGAATATCACAAGACGATTTTTACTAAAGGCACTATGGATGGGGAAAATATTATAAACATTTACAATATATGAATTTTGGCTGAAAAATTTATCATTTTTTAGTATAAATTAAATCGTATATCTATTGATAGATTCATAAAATATAACGGCTATTGAATGTTGGACAAAACCAAAAACTATGATAGAGATCTATAATTTTGTTGGTTTACTTAGATATTATCTAAGGTTTGTGGATAATTAAGTATTTTTATATAATACACTCACTAAGTAAACATGGAATGGAGCCAGGTTCCCCATGAATGATGATTGTGAGGAAGATGTAAAGGAACTCAAGTTAAAATTAGTCACCATGCCTATATATTCATTAATTTTTAGTGGACACGGGTTATTAATCCATAGTGATGTATCAAATAAGGGATTAGAATTTTTTCATAGGTAGAGTAAACTATTTTTAACTTATTCTTATTGAAAATTTATCATTAATGAGAAAAATTTCCCAAACTCTTTATTTAGAGTCTATTGGGGATTTTTTCATTAAATATATAGATGCAATGTCTTTATATAGAAAAGTGTTATTTATATACTTATCACAAAATTTTAAATTATATAATGACACAATAGGAGTTTAATATGTCTTTTAGAAGATGGTTTGATCTGATTAATGATTATGACTACAAAATATGTTACCACCTTGGGTAAGGGAACTCGATGAATGGTCTTCTGTGTTGAAATGATGATGATATCTTATCTATGTTGAGGATAAAAAAGATCCAATATTTTTGGATTTAGGGAGTGTGGATATAGAAATATGGTAGGATGTGGGAAAATATTATCTTTTTAAATTAAATTTTTAACTATAAATTCAGCTATGTATTAAAGAGGTGTATGACGAATATTTAGAGATACAGTAATGGTGAAAAATGTTCCTCATTTTAACCATGTAAATACCCATACCCTATTAAATGATTTTTTTTCCTGAAAACGTTTTTGTTACATTTTATATAATATCTTACATGTATAAAACTAAAATAAATCTAATTTTTTTATATTTAATAATTATTATTACATTAACTCTCTATGAACCAATTAAAATTCCCAACATTAGAATTAGAAAAAATATAAAATTGAATATATAAAATTGGAAATTATGGATCGCCCCAATCTTCTAGAATCATCCCTTCCACAGAATATTCTACAAAAATGAAATAATATTTTAGTAAAACAATCAATATCTTTTTAAAATTGACATATAAACATATGACAAATTGTAGTGATTTTTGAGTGAAATAATGAAGTGGTATTTATAAGTTATAAAGGGATATGTGACCATTGGTATTAATTAGTTATATGACTATTGTTCAATATGACTATTGCTCAATATGGCCATTGGAAACTATACCTATGCTTAATAATTTTACCGTTATTTTTTTGTTTATAAGTTATAAAGATAAAGGATAATTGGTATAGAAAATAGTATCAAAGGCCTCAATCAATAGAGTCAATCAGTTTGGAGCTCATTTTTCAAAAACACTTGAGTGTGGTATCATCATTAGGTTTCACCCTTGTCGAAGTCCAAGTCGAACATCAACAAGTGAATCCTAAAAAAAATATGGGAGAAGTCCATGTTACTTATGATTACCACTTGGTCGATGTTAGCTATAGAACACCACAAACTACTACTATCACACACCTTACCCTTAGCATGCATATGAGTATAATAATGGGTTACGTTTCTAGAACTTACCATAAATTCATATTTATAAATTAAATTTTTATTCTATTATTTTATCTAATAATGGGTTTTCTTACTAAAATATATTTTTAATTGAGGTGAATTGAATAATTTTATTTTGGGACTCAAATAAAATAAAACTATATTTTTCAAGAAATTATATAAAATTTTTAGAATAAACTAAAGAATTCGGAATACCATTTTTTATGAGATAAAATTTTAAAAAAAATTATTAAAATTATTAATGATAATATAAATATATAATGGCCTAGGAAATGATTTATAACTATCATAAATTTCATTGTACCTTAAAATGGCTATTTTTAAATATATATAGAGTTTTATATTGAAAAGTCAAAATTATCATATTTATAGAATTTTTATGATAAAATAAAAATCATTTCTGAAATCATCGCATTGAAATTACAATAGAGTGAATTTATAATTATTCTATAAAATACATTATTTTGTCATGAATAGTATAAAATACAGTTTTAGGGTTTTTATATATTTTATGACATCATATTTTTTTAATGATGTAATAAAAAATTAAACACAATATATGACCAACATAATGTTATTTTGTTAATATTATGTATTTCAATATATTTTATCATTTTTTGAAATTAAAAGTGAACTTCAAAAGAATAAAAAAGACATTTTTATTTTTTAAAAAACATCACTATGTGAAATCGTCATTTTTCCATGTCATAAAAAGTAATTAAAAATTATATTATGTTTTGTTAGATTAAAATAACATAAAATGAGACCAAATTTCTCAAATATAAGAGAAAAACACATGTTTAAGCTAATGGTTTTTGATTTTCCACAACTATGTTTTCCGAGACCAAAATTTGTAAAAATATTAAACAATTACACCACATTTTCTATAAATACCCACTTATTTCTCTATTTATATTAACTCTCAATCTATATTCCTCAATGTTCTTGTGATTGATCCTCCAATGGATCCCCCTAATGTGTCCTGAATCCACCAAAGTTTCATCTTAATTTTGGAGGAACAACTCTTCAATGTTAGGGAAATATTCTCTTCACTTTTCCATTTAAGATCCCATTTCATGTGGAATATATCTTAATTTGAAAAATAAGATTTTCTACTTTTTATTATACCATTACTGTAATAAAAATATTTTTTGAAAGGTATTCCATTTTCCCATCTCATTTTACCATTTTCAAAAACAATGTTTGATACCCTCTATGATTCCAAATTTCCTTCTCAAGTTTTCTTCTTTTACGTGGTAAATTATATTTTCCTATTTATTTGAATAAAATAAATAAATTATTTTTAATGGGTGTTAAAATATAGATAATATGACAATTTTATCCAGGTATTTACATATATAAAACCCAAATTTACTTTCATGGGTTAAAATTATGTTATGATAATATGTTTTTGATCTTTTGTATGCCATGATTTTTGATAGGAAAACTCTTCATTATTATCGATGAGTTATTAATTAAAACATTAATTTTTATCTATGTTCTACACCACAAATTAATAAATATTAATATTTTTCTCTAATAGCACTACAATGAATTTGGTAAAGAATTTAATCTTTAGATATGGTGTGTTTTATGATTCCTTAGTGAATAACCTCGCTATTTTTCATTTATGACACCTTGGGTATAAACCATGGTGATATGCTTACGAATGTTTAATTTAAAATTTTGGACACATATTCATGTTATTATTTATATACGTATTATCATGTTATATCTATTGGTCATTCCTTTTTGTTATGCCTCATGTTCTTATTGATATGTCTCAAGATCAGAAGTTATATGTATCTCTTCTTCATTACCTTACTTGGATTTATGTTCACCCGTTTCCTTTGATATATTTACTAAGGATATATGATGCAGTTAAAGTAATATATAGTGAAAACATGATGAATTCATTCAAGTCTATTCAGATGATTATTTTGTGTTTTCATTTATTTTATTCCATATTTCCAAAAAATGAAACTTTAAAAGCTCTTATCTTTGTACCATTTAATGAAAATCAATGTTATAAAATGGAGGGATTCCATGGTTGGTATCAATTTAATGTTTAGTTATTTTATAAATACGGATTCGGAAACATTATGAATAACCCTACAGTCATGTCTAGATATAGGAAAATAATTCAGTATTTTGTTAAGTATTAATTAAGTGGTTTCCAAACAAATGCATCCATGTTTGGATGCTAAAAGCGCATGTGGCTCTAGAACAGATTTACAAAGGGGTATCATTGAAAAAACTGCTTTGAGATAGACTCAAATGGGAACTTGTGAATGATATAAAAACATTGTGAAAAAATTATTTAGGGGATATGTTCAGTTAATAAAAATCTTCTTATAAACTTTTTCGAAGAATATATAGAAAATGTAATTGTTTTTAGAAGATATTAATAACATATTTTAGAAATATTTTTTACGTAATAAAATCTCTCTTGAATTATAAGATTTTTAAACATAACACATTTCTCAGTAATACATTTTTCATTTTGAAATATAATGTCAAATATATGAAACCGCATAAATGATGAGTGCAATATACATTCTATTGTGGGCATTCCAATGTAATCTGGAATAAAAAACCTGTTGTGGAAGAATAATAAAGAAACTCAATTTACAAAAAAATAACATGAATGAATTCAAAATTCATGATTCACCTCGAAAGGAAAAAATTTCTATCGAGTCCTTTATGTGTCAATGAACACATTCTTTCCATGGATCTATAGACCTATTGATTATTGAACAATGTATCCACTCTGTAAAAGATATTTTTCTATACTCTATTTCATAGAATAATAGAAAGTAACAATGATATTTTACTACTAATAATGGGAAGTTGAATAGGTGTGAAAAATTATTAAATAAAAGAAACTATGAAGGGATTTAAATTATATTTAGTGGGAAGGGATTATTGGAATATTTTTCCATAAATATTTCACTTATTTGGGGTGAAAATGAATATGGATAAGGAATTACATGAACTGAAATAGAAAGAAATTTAATTAGTGGGAACTTATGAGATGAATATTAGAAGACGTGATCAATATACCTCTAGATTTAATATTGATACTGAGGTAATAATTAATTGATTCCTGGATGGAATAAGATCCCAACTATTGTAAAACCACGAAATTGATACTATGGAAGCATTGAAGTGATCTTGCAGAGTGGTATGAAGGTTTAATTAGTGTTTCTAGAGAAACAATAGCCTCATATATATAATTAAAATAAGATATAATTGGAACCAAACTTAAAGAGGAAACTTTATCATGGAGTAGGAAATAAAGGGAAACATTATATATGATGAAAAAATTCCGGAATAAGTATTTGCAGACCTTCTTACTTGGGAGATTGATTTGATATTTGTGTAGATGAGATGATCATATAGCTCAAAATTATCTCGGGGAGTTGAGTCCTCATCTTCTCAGTAACAACAAAAAATGGATGATGGTTTAGGCATAGCCCAATATTCAATGGATCATGTTTTGATAGTAGTGGAACATTCCCAATTAATTCACAAATAAGAAGATAATTAAGGGAAACAACCATCATCTTCAGCATAGGCCAAGGGTAAATGGTTTCACATTTTATTTTATAATGGATGAAGCGGAGGCTCCGAATTATTTGGGGGAAGGTACATATATGGTGATATCAATGATAGAAAGTGCATTATTTTTTTTTATTTCATGGCATTCATTTTTTTCATCCACGGTTTAGAAGAATATAGAATCATTCACTTAATTGCTTGATGTAGAGTTATCATTAAATATTCCTTGGGGATTTATCCTAGAATAGAAATTATATAGAAACTTTTGTATTAAATTGGGAATGTATAATCTCATTATAAATAAATTATTCAGTCCCATGGTGGAATTCAACACAATAATTGGGATGGACGAGATCTCAAATCATAATGATATGATCAACTATATAAGCAGATTAATCTCTAAATCCTGGAATGAAAAACCTATAATCATTATAAAAGGAGACATATCACAGATAAATGATTTTATAGACGAACTTCTGATATAATTATTTATGGATATGATTAGTAAATAGGGATAAGAAAGTGAAATTATAAATATAGATAATGTCCCCATCATTCAGGAATACATTAGTGTATTTCATAATGATTTACATTAGCTACCCCCAAAAAGAGTGGTAGATTTTTTCATTGAACTGATACCTAGATCCTAGAAGATATCAAATCACCAATATAGAAAAGAAATTATGTAGTTAGAGTTAATAAATAGTTAACTTCAAGATCATTTAGAGAAGGGATTTACCTGACCAAGTCAGTCTCCTTGGGCATAACCAGTTTTCTTTCTAGACATAATGGATGGATCAATGCGTTAATCCATTAATTAAAGAAGACATAATGGGTTAATAATGAAGTAAAACTACCCTATCACAAGGATTAATGAATTTTTTACTATATTTTGGGGGCTCAATTATTCACCATGATTGACCTGTGATCTTAGTATCGTCAGTTGATGGTGAATAAAGAAGATAATTCAAATACTTTATTAGGAAAACGATATATGCATTATGAGTTTATTATTATCCCTTCCTCTTGAATAATGATCCTTCTGTATTTATTGATTTTATTTATAGATTATTTAAGAAATAACTTGATAAATTCATAGTAGTTTTTATTGATGTTATTATGATATATTCAAAAATCCACGAGGGAGAAGTGGATTATCTGAGGGCTATTTTGGGAACTCTGAGGTAGGATAATTTTTCTAGAAAATTAAAAATATTTGAATTTTGGTTACAACATATTTATTTCATGGGGAACATTGTAACTAATGAAGGAATCTTAGTTGACCCTATAAAGAGAAAGGAAATAAAGGAGTAGACTCATCCTAAATACAGAACTAACAGTCTTAGTTTCCATGGATTAGAAGGATACAATATGAGGTTTATGAATAAATTTTAATGACATTCTAATCAACTAACCATGTTAAATAAAAAAGGTTATAAGATCATATGGACTAAATAAGTGTGAATATTGATTCCAATAACTAAATAAGTGATTGATTATTTTACATGTGTTTAAGATACCTTCTATAAGATAAAGATTCATTATTTATAGTGATTTAGTTCTAGAAGGGTTTGGGTGTGTCCACATGAAAAATTAAAAGGTGTATTTATTATGTATCTAAGTAGTTAAATCATGAGGAGCCTAATTATCAAATTAATTACATGGAGATACATGTGGTTATTATTAACTCTGAAAAAATTGAGGCACTATCTTATTAGAGATTAATGTAACATATACACACACCACCAATGTTGGAAGTATATTTTCATGAAAAATGAATTTAACATGAGATAAAAGAGATGGTTGGAGATTCTTAAATACTATGATTTTTCTTCTCACTGTCACCATAGAAGAGTAAACAATGTATAAAATTAACATAGTAGGCTAGATCCTATTGCTATGAAAATGACAAGGATTCAATGAGATCCTATTATTAATGACCTAGTAAAATTGGACCTGGTAATCGTAATGGAAGGTATATAATCAAACCTTTAGTAAATTATTTCTCCCCCATCATTACAGTAGCAGATCTTGAATGATCAATGAGAAGATCTTTTATGAAAATGTTAGAAAAATAAAGTGAAGAATGGGATGCTTTCGTAGTTCAATATTGTTCAAGAAGGTATATTAGAATTTTATAAAAGGATATGTCTGCCATAGATCATGAAGATAAAGAAGGATATGATGGTTGATTCTAGCAGCTCTAAATTCTATATACATCCTAAAAACAATAAAATGTATAGGAAATTTCTCGATCATTCATGGTGGGATAATATGGAATGGGAGATTTTTGAAATTAAATCACGGTGCTTGGTATGTCATCAAGTTAAGGTAGAGAGAAAACATCCTAGAAATGGGTATTTCAACTAGTACCCGTACCAACATGAAATTTGAAAAGAATAAATATCGACATCATTAATTGTATCCTAAAAAATCTCTAGGGATCAATGTGATATGTGTTAGACTTGATCATATCTCTAAGACTCCCTATTTTATCGTTATTAGGGAAGTTTCCTCTCTTGACCAACATTACAAGATTTATGTAATGAATGTGATAATGTTTCATGGGGGGAAACTTTATATCTTTTATTATCATGATCCAAGTTTCACATCTAAATTTTTCATATTTACCCAATATGATCTGAATAATAAATTTAATTTCAATATAACCAAACATCATCAAACTAATGACCAACATAAAAGGTCTATTTAGACACATGGAGAAATGTTGATAAGATTATCAATTGAATTTAAAGGTAGATGTGATCAACACAAACCATTTGTTTAGTTCACATATAATAATAGCTACCAATCAAGTATTCAAATAGGACCATATACAGATCTATATAGGAAGTAATGTATAACTCCAACATGTTGTGATGAAGTTGGTGAGGGGAAATTTCTTAGGAATGGTCTTGGGAAAGAGATGATAGAAAATTTTCCTACCACCCAACAACATATAAATTTTTCTTAGATTCAGAAGAAGATTTACGATATCAATAGTGGATGGGACAAGGAGTTTAATGTTGGGGAGAAATATTTCTTTCTAAAATCACCATGGAAGAGAGTCAAGTGATTTTATAGAAAGGGAATCCTAGCCCTCGGTTAATTGGCTCCCTTGAGATACATGATCGTATGGAAGAAATGTCTTATCCACGAGCACTTCCAAAAAAATATAGTTCATGTTCATGATGTATTTCATTATCTACCTTAAGGAACTACATACAAGATACCATACATTTACTAAATCCAAAGGTTGTATAATTAGAACATGACCTACCATATGAGGATCAACCAGGGGAGATCTTGGAATGTTGAGACACAGATCTATACAACAAGACTACTCACCTTGTTAAAGTGATGTGGGGAATAGAGGAGACAATAAGAAGTAAGTGCACTCACCTTTTCAGAACTCATAAAATGATTTGAAATTTTAGGGATGAACGTTTTTATGTCGGTAAGAATGTAATGACCAAAAACAATTTAAAATGATATTTATTTCCAGAATAAATTTTAGTTACATATTATATAATATCACACTCATAAAAACCCTAGGGAATGAATTTTTTATCTTCAATAAATATCAGTACATTAGTCACTTATGAGCCCAATTAAAATTACAAACATTAAAAATAGACAATAAATAATAAATAGAAATGATAAAATGGGTAAGTATGGATCACCTTTATCTTTTAGAATATTTACATCCAAAATAAATACTATATAAATAAAAAAATATTAGTAAACCAACCAAAATATTATATGAATGAAAATTTAACATTCAGATAAGTTATATTAATTTTTGGGTGAAATAATGAACATGTATTTGTAATTGATAAAGGGAAATGTGATGATTGGGCTTTGGTCATTATACGACAGTTGTTCAATATGATTGTTGGTCCATATGAACATTGGTAAATTTTAATATTGGAAACTATAACCTTGTTTCGTAATTTTACCATTATAGTTATTCGTTATATTTATCAATGATAAAGGATAATTGGTACGAAAAGGAGAATCGATGGCCTCAATAAGCCGAGTCGTTCCATTTGAAGAACATTTGTCAGATCATGGGAGGGAATTATCATCAGTAGGATTCACTAGTGACCAATCCCAAGTCAATCTAAAAAAAATGAATAATGAATGGAATTTACTATTGTAGATGTTCATGTTAGAGTATATTACCATTTGATCAATTTTAGTCGAGGAACACTCGAAACTATACCCATTGCGGACCTTACCTGGAGGGTGTATGCGGTTTTAATAAGTTATACTTGTCCAGACAACATTATAAATACATTTTTTAAAAAAATATTTATTCCATAATTTCATCTTAATAATAGTTTTCATTAATGGAATATATGTTTAATTGAGATTAATTTAATAATTTTATTTTTGGTTGAAAATAATACAAAACAATATTTTTATAGAAAACATTTAACATTTTTATAATAAACAATGATATTATTAATAGTATTTTTTAATAAAATAGTCTTTTAAAATAATACTTTTTAAATAATAAATTATAAAATAATTTTATAATGGCCTATATAAGTTTTTATAATTGTCAAGAATTAGATTGTGCCTTAAAACTGCTAATTTTAAATGAGTGTGGATTTTTATATTTACATGTTAAAATTATAAAATTTATTATATTTTTCTTTCAAAATAATCATCATTTTTTAATTCATCATGAAAAAATTATGTTAAGGTGAATTTATGAGAATTTTTTACATTACATTTTTTTTAATGAATCGTAAAAAATACAGTTTTATTGTTTCTGTTTATTTTACAACGTAATATTTATGCCATAATGATGTAATAATTAATTAAAAAAATCCAATACCTATATCATGTTATTTTATTTGTATGAATTTTTTGTATATATTTAATCAATTTTAATTCTAAAATTGACATTACAAATTCTAAAAACTATTGTTTGATTTTTTAAAACATTACTTTTTTAGAATATTCAATTTTCCATGCCAAATAATTATTTAAAAAGGTTGTTTGATTCATATTTATTTAAATAACATAAAATATGACCCAAATTTCCAAAAGCATAAAAAAAATAATGTTTAAGCCAATAGTTTTTTATTTTCTATAATATTGTTTTCCAAGACATATATTAGTAAATTATTAATCAATTCCTCCTATTCTGCTATAAATACCCACCCATTTCCCCATTCCAATTCTATCTTAATCTATCCTATATAATTTTATGTTGATTTTTCCTCCCATGGATTCCCCCATGGTTTCCTCATTCCCCCATGGTTTTATCCCCATGTTTTAGGAATAACTATTCAAGGTAAGGGAAATCTTCACTTCCATTTTCCATTCTAGACTCGTTTACATGTTGTATATCTTATAATTTCCAATGTCATTTATTTTGTAGATTTCTATTATCCAATTACTATTGTAAGATTATATTATGAATGGGGGACCATTTTATTATCTCATTTTTACCATTTTCTAAACCATGTTTTATACCTGTTATACTGTTGAATTTTTTTCTCAAGTTTTCCTCTTTTACATGAGAAATTATAATTTTCTTTTTTAATGGAGTACCCAAACATATTTTATTTTAAAATTTTATTCAGATATATTAAAAAAATTTATTTGGGTATTTACAAAAATTAATCACATATTTCCCTTTTTGGGTAAAAATGAGGTACTTATCGTGTCTTTATTATCTTTTGGATGCCATGATTTTTAATAATAAAATCATAGTTTATTAACAATAGGAAATTAATAAAATGATTTATTATGATCTATGTTGTTCTAATGAAGATAATACACATTTATGATTCTCCTTGATAGTGATCTAATTCATGGGATAAGGAATTTAATTTCTATATGTGTAATGTTTTATTATACCTTGGTGAATAACCTTGGTAATTTCCATTTATGACACCATGTTGATAAATAAGGTGATATGATTATGAATATCTAATTTAAATGATATAGCCACATTTAAAAGTTAATATTCATGAACTTATTATCATTTTATGTCTATTGTTCATTCATTATTGTTATGCTTAATGTTCTTATTTAAATGTGTCAAGATCACATGACATATGACTATCTTGTTTATTACATTACAGATTTCCTTAGTTTTCCCATCCATTTATGTATATCCCTAGGATATGAGACGATGTAAAATTAACCCGGAGTGAACTAATTAATATCTTTTTAAATTTAATTAATATGAATGTTTTATATTTTTATGTATGACGTTCCATATTTCCATGAATGTAAAATTTAAAGGATCATTTGTTTTCACTTTGAACTAAATATATATATAATAAAATGGAGGGATTTCATAAACCATGACCATGATAAAATGAAATGTTTTATGAAACATTTATAGGTCATATTTATAATTATTTTGATGGGTTTTTTATAATAAAATATCATAGGTCATAAACTCCATGATCCAGTGCTAAATTCGTAAACATTACATTTTTGGATTTGATATCAAAGAAGATGAACAATTTATTTCCAATCAAAACATAAAACATCACAAATAAATACTGCATCATTTATATACCCAAGGACCATTTTGGTTTAGAGTTTAATAGACATATGACCAGATCATATCAACTTGTATTCATAAACACCAGGTTTATAAATATGACAATACTGTCTTATTATATTCGTACCTTCTTATTTCACATTATGTAATCAACATCATCCTGTATAAATCCATTATTAACCGAATTTCTTCAACCTCATTCATTATTACTTGTGGAAGAAGATATATTATAAGGGTGATTTCTAATTCACAATATGGGAAAGTGAAATCATTAAAATATGAATGTCATCATTAAGATTAAGAAGATCATGAGGGTATGATTACATAATCAAATTACATGATTATAATGTAAAAATATTAATACCAATAAATAATTTGATCATCAAACAAAAATCATTGAATATGAATTTAAAAAGTATCGATTCATTAGAATAAATAATCATGAGCCTTTTTCTATAATCCTTGATCGAACGAGACACTATAAAACCATATAAAGAATGGAAAAAACTTTATTGTATCATTGAAAATGATCTAAATAAAAATTTATAGAACCCATATAGAACACTTATAATTGGAATATGTATTAAGATAACTTCCAAAACAATTCTTCGGAAAATATTTTCAATAAAAAATTCATTGGAGTACCTCTAACCGAAATGGATCTGCTTTCCCCTAGTTTTCTCCTCCCTCTCTTTCTCACATGCTTCACTCACGGACTTGGTGTTTCTTCCTAAAACATTCTACGCTCATGGATTCTTCCCCACCCTCAATCATTCTATCTCATTATTCCTCCAAGTAACATCCTCAGGTTTATCCCCTATGTCTCATTAATAGATGATCTGATTATGATTTTATTTTTGACCCTACTTCTCTGTTTCACTTCCGAGAAGGAATTATGGTTTTCCCTAGGTCGTCGTTGCTACACTCAGACCTCAAGTACCATCATTCCACTACAGGTCAAATCTGGGGTGATGGAATCTATACATTTTGGGAATAGATCCTTGGTGATCTTGTGTCTTATCGGCGCCTAATTATTTTTCTCTTTCAGGTTTCAATCCCTCCCATCCCATTTCTCTCCAGGCTTTGGTTTTTATTTTATTAGAGTTTTTTGGGATATTGGTTTTTGTTCTATGGTTGGTCTCTTGGTGGGTATTCTCTAAGATGAGCTCTAAAGGCCTCCATCAAGTACTCTTCTCTACTATTGTTCCTGGAATCCACTTTCATTTGTGAGGCGGTTGTGTGATGTGGTCATCCATGCACTTTGGGATGTTGGTTGCGGCTTCTGGTAGCTTGCGGTGGTTTCAAATTTACTTCCTTCGGGCATTTATGGGGATGGATTCTTGGATGTATCTCATCGGCCAATGAAATTTATGTGTCATTCATGTTTTATTATGGTATTTTAGTGGCTACGGTGTAGAGATCGTTGGGTAGCTCACTGTCTTAGGTTGTTTTTCAATGGCGTCAGTGGGTATCGGTGGACGTTCGACGTCGCTATTTGTTTTTTGGTTTGGGTGGAAAACAACGTGAGTCTGTGTGTGTTGCATATTTTTCTATCCATATTTGTTTTTATGAAGCCCATACATGATGGTGTGATGTATCTGTCATGATGACGATGATGATGTATGTGTATTGCGGGGGCGGTGCTAGATCCTGTTGTGTTGATGGTTTACTTGGTTGTTATTGTGTTGGTTTGTGTACTAACATCGTTGAATCTCTTTATCAACAATGATGGACTCCAGTCATGGTTTTTTGGAACTCTAGTCTGAGATTCAGTGTGATTACTTCACAGATCAATTTGAGTTTGAATAGATGGTTACACGATGGGAGGTTGGACATAAATCAATACAGAATGATAGAAGATAGAATGTTGTCTGAGGATTGTTTGGATGTTTTTTGAAATTTTGAATTTGAAATTTTTGATGATGGCACTCTCTTTTTGGATTCTGTTTAGGGGGGCCTTGATGTTTGTTTTATCTGGTTGGAAATATGTTAAGGTCAAAAATACCCATTAAATGTGTTATTTGAAACAAAAAAATATAGATTGGAGGTCAAAATGCATTGGAGTGTAATATGGGACTACCCATCATATAAGCTATAATGGGAACAACTGATGCTATCTCGGTGAACACATCATATATAATTTCCATAAACCAAAACATAAATAAAGTACATATATATTTCCTCAAAAAAATCATTGAAATTGTAATTATTCTTTTTTAACCTGATTAACCCACAAAAAATAAATGGGTTTCAAGATAATATATTTGAAACATTCCTATGTTGTAGAAATGATACGGGTTACACAGCTATATATTTGAAGCATTAATGATGCATGAAAAAGAAATAATATGTATAAAAATCTCTTTGAAGCAATCTGTATCCATAAAGATAAATAATTAGGATGCTATAATTACAAAATATCCCGAATGGAGTATAAGTAACAATAAGGGTTGTTTACATTGATGAATGGAAATACTGTTAAAAGATCATTAATTTTTTATTTATGAAAATAAATTGATTATTTAGAAAGAAGTTTTAAAAATAAAAAAAAATCATGTTAAATTCATTTTCATTGAATAGATCCTTGGAAACATATGAATAAAACTTTTAAAAATCGATTAAATCATTTTTTTGAATAAAACATAATTTAAAATTCATTTTTATAATTAAAAATTGTTGAAAATCCTTTTCATTATTTTTAAACCAATTATTTATAGAATAAAAAATAATTCTTAAAAACAATGTCTTAAAATTTCAAATGAATATTTAATGAAATGACGGTTAAGTCGGAATGTAATTCTATATATTACATAAATAATATTCCTTTTATGTTGTAAAATGGTTTGAAAAGTTCATTTATTAGAATGTGACAATCATATTTATTTCAAATATATTTAAGAAGATTTTTTTTAAAATATTCTTTTATAAAACATTTTTAAAAGGGGTGATTTTCTATAAAACATGTTTTATGAGGTGAATAGTTTTCCAAATGAAGAGAGAAATGATGTCATATATTATTAAAACAATTTATCTATAATTTTAAGTACTAAAGAGTGTTAAATGGAATTATTATTGTCAAAATATCATTAATAACTAGAGGGGAATAGAATATACGTGTTTCATGAGATATGTATTAGAATATATCATCATTTGAAGAATAATCATAAACAATCATGATAAACAATGATATTATAATATAATACTCTTACCACATTAGTAAAATTAAATCATAATCTCCAAGAAAAAATAAAATAAAATTAAACATATCATATAATTTAAATAAATATAATAATAGTATAACATGTCAATAAATCATTATATATACCATGTAAAAGATGATACATGTATAAAATAACAAACATCTCAAAGAAAGAAGATTTAGACCAAACCCCCTCTTCATTTTTGAAAATTTGATACTCTAATCCCCCTGAAAGGGTGAGTCTCAAATGGATATTAAAATAAAAAAAATTAATTATATTAATTATATAATACATTTATATTTATTTAATACAACTTCTACTAAAATTTAGATGTGTATATGGAAAAAATCTCATAGAAAAAAATGTATGATGAGAAAACCCATACCTACAGTTCAATTTATCACACTTATTCTTTATCCTCATGAATAGGAAACTTATGTTAACTATTTAATTTCATTAGAATCGTTTTAAAGGTTATTATTACCATAATTTCACCTATTTTGTTGTTTTATATAATCACCTAATGGATTATACTTACATCTGATGTTTTGACCATATTCCGGTATTGTGTTAGAAATGAATTTGGTAGGTAGAATATGGCCAAATACGTCATTATTTAATCATATATTTAATAATAATCAGGAAATTATTATAAAATTTATACTTAATTTATACTTTTATATTCATTTAGAAAATATGGTAATGAAAAATGAATTTATGTTACGATCATGGAGACGAGAGGATGTTCGCATGCATAATTAATGTTTTAATTTTTCAATAATCATTATAGAAAGATGATTAGTAACATTTATATTTATAAAATTATAATAATATCATAAAATCCATTTTAATTATTAAATACTTTTATATATTTCATTATTCTCATGTGTTTCTGAAAAGGAATCACATCACTTTGAGGAAGCGATTGTCTACATGCCCACTAACTATGTTATTATTATTTTTCATTATGTGAAATGGTAAAAGGAAAGTGATATATTATATTTAAATAATAATATATATGTCATAAATATCATAAATATTTTATTTATATAATATATATTTATTATCATTACCCTTATTACCTTCAAGGTAACGTGTAAGTAAAAAACAAATAACATCGCTCTGTGAGGCATTAGTCCGCTATAAATACGAGCAACAATATCCTGGAAATTATGGACCAAAACATAAAAGGATATATATGATATAATGAATATCTAACTACAATTACTTTATAAATTTTATATATATATTCTTTATATCAATCATATTATCCAACCTTGAGTGGTGCTAATGAAAATATGAATGACCCTGATTCACAAGATGGTACTCCACCGTACACATTAACGATGATTTCAGAACACTTTGGATGGAATTGTGTATGGTTGTAGTTATTAAACAAAAAATAAAAAAATAAATGTATAAAAAATAAATTTTTGTAATTATATCACAATTTTATAATAATAATTTCAGGAATTGGATAAAGAAATAAAACAAACCAGTACGTTGATGAACATTGCCTCTTCTTCAGGCACCTTCCTTTGGTTTCCCTAAAAGGAATTCCATGGTTGTATTTATTCTCACACTAATTATTCTAATATGATACAAGTAATATTTTGAAGTAATTATTATTTTTTGTATACGAAACTTTATTGAGAGGTGTGATGAATTTTGGGGATCTAAGTTGCCTTTTATAGATGAAGATGGGTGACATTTTTTTAAATATGAAAATTAGTCAATATTGGGTGTTCAATACTACTTCATGTTTCTACTGAATTGATTAATCATTTATGGGGGGTGGGGTTTATGGGGTAGATAAAAATATAAAACACACAAATAATAATAATAATTTTTTCATGTTATTCCTTAGTCTTTATGTTTACTCAGTTTTACCCCTTTGTTTCTACCATCATAACATGTATCATTTTCATTATCATGGAAATTTAAAAATTATAAATAAAAATAAAATTATAATAATTATATAATTTTAGACACAATTACTATAATTATTAAATTAAAATTATAAAAATATTCAATTTTTTTTGAAAACTAATTTAAAGAGAGGGGTGTGCAAAATTACTATTTTAACCTTCATCATGTTGGATGCGTTTTTACTATTAGGTTTCAATATATAAACTACAATAAAATTATTTATCCATTAATATAAAATAGATGGAAATTTTAAAATATTAATTTCAATTTTAAAATTATTCAATTAATTCCAATTGATAATATATATAAAGACAATAATATAGTTTGAATATATTTTGTTAAAACCGATGTAACAAGATTTATTCATCTAAAGAAATAATTTATCCAATAATTCATTCAATTTACTTCACTTTTGATATTTATAGTTTTATTTATTTTATTTTATTGTTAACTCTATAGTTACTATGTTACTATTTCTTAAGCATTTAAAGTAATTCTTTCGTCTTCGAAAAGATAAAATAAATTATATTGATATAAAATAAATTTAAGTATGAAATTAATATTTATAACATAATATATGTTGTATTTTTTATTTATCACAATGTATTATATATATTAAAATAAATGAAGGTTACTTTTTTTCGTTTTCTATACATAACTTGTATATTGGTAATTTTCAACGAAAATTGGTAAAAAATTTCCATATTTCATAAAATATTATGTCCATGATATAAATATGTAATTAAAACAAAATTAATATAAATTTTTGGGCCATTTTAAGTCTTATCTATTTAGTTTAACTCCATTGTAAAATGAAATTTAACCACAATTGTGATAAATAATTTTTACTATTTTCACTATTCAATTTGGTAAAAAATTATGTTGAACATATTATAAATTATAAATTATGAAGAGTAAAAATATGGAATGCATTTTAGAATTTTAAATTATCATAAATGGATAAATGTAATTCAAAATTAACCTCACATACATGATTAGAAATCAAGCTTATAAAGAGAAATAATTTCAAAATATTACAATGTTTTTGTATCAAAATATAATATGTAAAAGATTAAAATGAAATA
Source organism: Viscum album (assembly GCA_963277665.1). Lineage (NCBI taxonomy): Eukaryota > Viridiplantae > Streptophyta > Magnoliopsida > Santalales > Viscaceae > Viscum > Viscum album. Next base: position 589,809,229 of record OY728142.1, on the reverse strand, counting down.
AATTGAATTAATCAATATAAATTTATTTTTCTAATATTAATTAAAAAATAATTAATAATATAAATTATAATTATAATTTATTTAAATGAAATAGGAATTCTCAAATTTAAATATAGTATTTTTCACTATTCAACTAAAATTGAAACTTAAAAAAATAACAACAATTCACCATAAGTTAACTTATTTATTAAAATATTAGAAATAAAGTTTATTTGTTCAAATAAAGTTTATAAATGTGTCACAAATTAGTATTAACATATTATTCTATAAAAATATGAAATAGAAAGTTTTAAAAAAATTAAAATTTTAAGAGTAAAAATAGATTTATATTTATCTTTTGTCTTGAAAGCCAACAAATGTTAAAAATTAGATTGAATAATTAATATATTGATATATATATAATTTATATAATATAATAAGAGTGATTTATTTAAACTCTGTGTTTCATTTGTATATGCCTTTGATATATAAACTTCATATTTTAGGATATCAGGGTGTTACAACCTTTACCCTTAAATAAATTTCAAAATTGAGATTTGAACAATATCTTTGTTATATAATTATAGGAATTTGATAATAAATATATTTCTAACCAACTTATAAAAAAGTGTTAATAAAAAATCCTTTTAAAAATATAGAAAGTGAAGTACAAAGGTCATATAAAATTATAAATTACATGGTTTATAAATAGGAGAAAATATGTTAGAAGTGAATATTTTGAAATCAAATAATAGCATAAATAATTATAGAGAGTGATTGAGGTAATTGATAATAATAAATGGAATGATCAATACAATTTTAAGGGCCTCAAAACCATAAATTTATCATGATAAAAAATACCCAAAAAAAATTGAAGGAACTGGGATAAAATTTTTCGTTCAAGCTCATTTTTATTTAGTTGGTTAGTTATATAAACATCATGAAAATTGAATATGGAAATATACTTGATGAGAATAATTTATTCATATAAAAAATTTCCACTATAACCTCATCTTTTTCTTCGAACAATGTGTATCGCGGATGATTTTTTCATGAATGGAGCATGAGAATCATCTTTGAAAAAAAAATAACTATAAAAGAGATGAAAATATATTCCTCATTTATTTAGATAATAAATACAATGAAATTGTAGAGCACATGGTAAGATAATTTTTTATAAACTCCCATAAATTAATCTTCAATTTTCAATAGTAATACCAAATATTTGAACCAAATCATTCCATAAACCTATATAAAATATTACCCCAATAACCACAAAATTATGACTTTTTCAACTCAATAGTTATCTAATTCCTTTTTAGTTTCAAGACAAAAAAAATAGGTAAATCTTCTTCTAATGTAACATTTTTCAATTTTTCACCAAATCAATTTTCGATCATGTGGATCTCTATATGATAAAAATATCTTCCCATAATTACCCCAATATCCATGATAATGTAGAACCAAGATTTTATAAACACCTTAAATATAATTTCCCTAAAATTAAAATACATACATCATCTCAAATCATTCCTTTCAAAATACATCAACCTATTAAATTTTTTATTAATATGTCTTTAAGAAATTTATATTCTCATCACTTAAAACCTCAATGGGGGTGTCTATGAATTTGAAATTAAGATCATCAGGTACTTTATTGAGTTGTGATGGTATCCATAACTCTTAATACATCCTCACATCCAAACATCATAATATTCAATGTTATCTAAACCCTACTCTGATCCAATATATAATAGCATTGGGCCTACCCTCAAAGATCTATTTCTAAAATCATATACTTTATATATTATGATTTGATACCGAAGAAGGTGAACCAATATTAAAATGTCAAAACATACAAAATTAAAGATAAATCATGTATTAATTATATGCCCATTGTCCATTTTGGTTTCGATTTTTTTATAATTTGGACTAACTAATTTCAACATGCATTATTAAAATATTGGTTCATATAGATTAAAATCATCTATCATTATTCCCAAAATTTCTATGTTCACATTTGTTCATCGAGATAATCCATATGAAATACTTTAAAGAAATTTTTGTTGTAGTGAGTATCTCAAAATTTGAGGTTAATTGAGTACCCCATAAAATTTTTTCTATTTAAGTTGGATAGATTTGAAATACCAAATTAATTTTAAAAAATCACAATTAATCAATATAGGAGATCACTATAAGTTGTAATTTTTTAAAAAAATTCTTAATTATAGATTTTTTCATGTTTAAGTAATATAAAATATTACTAAGTCTTTTGAGATGAATTTACTTAATAAGAATATTATAAAACACTAATAAATATTAACTATAAAATTATTTGTTTTTTTTTGATATATAGTTTCCATTTTAAAAGTGGATATAAGATTAAAAAAACACAGTGGAAATTTGAATCATGGCATTCCGTCTCAAGTTGAGACTTAGTCCTCTCCACATGGGGATCACCTTCCACCATGAAATTTATATAAAATGAAAAAGATGATCCATGACCAGTATTGAGTTTTATAATTGTTTATAATGCTTTAGGTTACACACCTCCTCTTCCACCATTATACGTGGGAGTAAAAATAAACAAGCCACACAGGGACCAGTACCACGGTTATCCATGGGAAAGTAAATAAAATAAGATTTTCAATATATCATGTATCTTCAATTTAAGTATAGAAGACAATGTGCATTTGATGAAATAGAGTATGGACACACACTAATTGATATTTATGAAATTAAATATAACATATAAATGGATAGTGAAAAGGAATATAAGTGATTGGTTTGTTTCAAAAGCATCTCATGCCCCCTGATAATATTTTGATATATAGCTTGTGACGGGTTCTCTTGAACTTTTTTGAAAATAATTATTTCACAGACTCTTGATCTTAACTAAAGGAACGAATCTGATGTGTATAAGGTTATGGTTCCTCAGTCAAGTGTAATATACTATTTTTATTTTAATGTGGTTCTGCTCTATGATCATGGTCATTAAGGGCGATATATTTCTCTTTTTTCATAATTTACATTCTACATCCATATATACAATATATATACTACACAATGGATATTTATTTTCTTTTATTAGCAGGAAAATAATGAATATTTGGATGGTCGTTGCTTCCTCATACTATGCTTCTGACATCTTATTCAATGAGATCTATCGAAAATTTAGGTGGAAGTAATTAAAAATAACACTTAGAATTAAATAAAATAATATATTTTTTAGAATATTTCCAAATATATGTTCAAAAAATATTAACAGAATCATAGTCTCATAGTGAGTCAACATGGTGATAAATCATGTTTCAAGTGGTCTGGAGGTTTCTTAGCTTATGACAATTCAACCTTCTTGTATTGACTCCAATAGCAGTAATTTCAGCTATTTGTATTTCATAATTTTCCAATTTTTCATTATGGCTTCATGGAATCTTGAAAACATGAAATTATGAATAGTTTATAAGAATTTATCATTTTTTTAATTTGATTTTATATCATATGATGGTGTCTCATACATAGAGATGTTTTCATACTGGTGGTGAGTCATAGGCAACTGTCTCATAAGAAATGATGTCTTAGACATGGTTAAAAGTCTGTCTTGGTGGTGACATGACTGATGGTGTGTCCTCTCAGTGGTGTGTTAGTGTCAACATTTACTTACCCTTCTCTTTGTCAGTATAAAAAATTTATCATACATAGTAGGTACAGATGATGACACATACAAAATTAATTATCATCACATATCTCAAATTGTGATATACTTACAGAAAATATGAAATTCCTTAAAATCATTATAATCATAATTTTTTTATCATGAAAAATAGAATTTGCAACAATCTCCTCTTTCTTGATAATTACAAATCATGGAATCAATGTTATCATAAAAAAAATATGATATAAAAATTAATATAAAAAAATAACAATCATGAATTATCATTCACAATATGTGCAGATGGTATTAAAGTTAAAGAATTATATAATAAATAGTAATAATAAAATATTAAAGTGAAAAGAAGTAAAAATAGTGTCAATGTTAAAATATAAACATCTCTATAAAATATGAGTAATCTCAATAATGATATGCTTTCTCTTTCTGGGAGTATCACGAAGAAAAATATTACTCGAATAAAGACATGAAATGTAGTACTAAAATGATAAATAACATAATAATAGTTATGAAAGGAATTCGAAATTATTATAAAAAATTAATTACAAACCAAGTCCCATCAATGACATATTGTCTAATATATCATCAAAAATGATAATGATTTTTTAGTGGGGTCCATTAGATGTTTTCCATTACCATTAGATTGTCCATGATCTGAGGATGTTGGGTAAGAATGAGGTAGAGTAGATGGAACATAAGTTTCCATTCCATCTATATGGAGAGGTAGATCATATATGATAATAAATATCATCATATGACATAAATTTTTGGAAGGAGGCATAAATAATGTTTTTGATATGGCTGGAATATGTTTAAGGAGATCTTAGGGGACTCCTGATCTAAAGGATAATCGAGGAGTAATAGGAACTGCTTCAAGAGAAACAACTGCTTGGATATTAACATGAAGAAATGGATTCATTAGATTAATATAATATATTATAATCAGGCCACGAATTTCAATTTCAATAAATAAATAACCATTTTTTTTCCATAATCATATTCAAAATAAGATTTAACTCCTTAAATTGTCTCACTTGTTCCATTAAAAGATGAATAAGAGGGTATATCCTCATATTTTCAGTTAATATAATGAAATTATCATCAATTTCATTACTTCAATATATCATGGAGAGATAAAATTTGATTAAATATGTATTTATTTATCTATCATCAATATTATATTTGGAATAAAATTATATCATTATATGATCATGCTCATTTCCTTGGTCAGACTTTCTTAAAATCTATAATGCGATGACAAGTTCACCACAAGAAGGAGAACATGATATAACAATAAATTATTCTCTAAAAACTTTTATAATTTGATCAACATCAACTGTAGGTGGTTTTATGGAGGTATATTTTCTTGAGGACATAGTCTCAAGACTCTTCAATATACCATCCAAAAAAGTATTGAAGTTTTACTTCAAGTCAACAAGCATATCCCACACAGATTGAACCTCTTCACTAATTTACATGTTCTAAATATCTATCTCATAAATATGGTGCATCGTCTATGGATGTATGATGTCAAACACCAATTAAAACTAGTATCTAACATAATTATCCCAAAAAATAGTTAGAGTAAATGATTTATTCTTCAAATACATACTAAAATCATAAATCAGCTTCTCTCTATAAGCATTTATGTCACACCTCATGAATAAGTCCACTGGAAAAATAAGGGGCTAGAGTAGTAGGTTCAGGATTAGGAAGTCTCATAGATAAATATTTTTCAAATTGCCTATAAAAACCAAGTTGAACTATAATGGATCCATTAGGAAATTCGTTAATTCAAACCTCAGGTCCACCATCCATTGTTGGACAACTAACATCGCCTAATTTACTCATTCTTACATCATATAATCAACCTATATGTATAATGGTTAACCATTAGAAAAATAAATACAATACATTAAAACAACTGTAAAAACAATAATACAAGGTACTGAAATAGATGTCAGTACAATTGTAGTAGAGGTAACAACAGCTGTTTCAACACTCTAAGCACTAAGAACATATTCCCTCATTAGAACATCTTCAATCTAAACATTAGATTTATGAACACTTGAACTCTGTACAAAAACATATTGGCATAAAAATATGTTCAACAACAAAATGAATGTATAATAGAGGATCATTAGTATACATATATTCTAAATGTAAATCTCTGAATATCTCAGAAGAAGACATATTTTTTAACCTGCTAATCTGTATGTTGTTCCGCAAAAAAAATCACACTCATCTTATTCATCATAGAAGAATCCAAATTTGCTTGGCCATCACTAACTGAAATCATTTTCGTTCCATCAGAATCCTAATCCTTTTAATGTAATTCTACGGATTGGGATTCCTCCCCTCAACATGGGCATCCTTATTTTATGGATCAACTTGTCTATAATGGTCTGGTCTCTCACTAGAAAAACATGTTAAATAAAGAAGCTATGGATAAATCTTTACATCTTCCCTTTTTATTTTTCTCGGAGAAACCTCTGGTTCAATATCATTATCATCATTAGTATCAGCAAAAACACATCCATTTTCATTAATAATTCCATTTCCATTAGATTTAACTTATTATTCTTATTTTTAGTTATTATTTTAATTCTCATTTGTATCATATTTCTAAGTGGATTTTGGACTTTTGAAATAATCCTCACTAGACACCTAAGTCTAATATTCACCACTTTTAATACGTTTTTATATGATTGGAAGAATCCTAGGTAGACTAATAGATCTATATTCAACAAGTTAATATTTTAGAGAAAGATATGAATAACATAATTCATTAAAAAATGCCATTTATATTTATCCCTAGAGGTTAAAAACTCTTCATTGTCATCTGAGTAAGAAATGAATTCATAATTCTCCAATCCATAGTCAACAATATCCCTTAGTTTGGTAGGATGATCCATGGTGATAAACTAAGAATATAAATTATCATTGTCTCTAACCAAAAAGTTCCATCTACAGTTCCAACTTATCCTTATTCTTGAACAGATATCACTTGAAATACAGAAACTGCCGTAATAAACAATAGTTATTCATCATCTAAGATAGATCTATTTTCCATTAGCATAGCTAAAATCAAATTTGGATAAATCAAGGATTTATTCCTTGATGTAGGGTTTTCATCTTCAAAATATGGGCAACGGTATATCTACACAAATTTTTCTTTATTCCTCTTTTCATAAGGCTTAACCAATATATATCTCGATATCTCATTGTAGAAAAATCAACCTTTCTATGGAAGAGAATGTGTTGAATAAATTTAAAGAGAAGTCTACACTCCCAGTCTATTTTAATACCCAATTATCATCATAGGGTAAAATCACATATTAGTTCTTTTAAAGCATCTACATAGATAAATAATTACTATCTTCAAGAATAGAACCTTTGTAATAATGACATATTCCTCATGGTGGACCTCCAAAAAAATTGGTCCATTATTTTTAACATAATGATTAATATTTTAAATTTGAATCTATATTTGAACCAATATTATTCTTCATCATTCAATACAAACTCAACACAATAGAAAAACTAATGAAAAATATTAAGATAAAATTGTATTTCATTTGATGAAAATGAAACCAGCCTACCTTAGTCTTGAATAACATTGAGTACTATCAACTTTACTGATAACAACCATTTTGATTCAACATCCCTATTATATACTAAAACTGTATATCCAATATTTGGGTTAACTGGTGAAACTGGAGTTGTAAAACTTCCATACATCTTTTTCTTCAAAGCTGGTCTTGACTCAAACAGAGAAGAATAAAAATGTCAATTATTTCTGTGAACATATACCGGTTTATAAAACATAGTCAAAGTCTATGAGTTATGTTGTAGGCTTAATGGGTTGGAGAATATAGTTTTCCCTGAGATTTAGAGTAACACTCGGGGATTTAGTTGTGTTGGTATTATGCAAAATAATATATTTATAATTTTAGATTTAAGTATATCAAAAAATTAAAATAAAATAGAGCATTAAAAACATATATATATATATATATATATCATTTTATGAAATAAAAATAAAACTAAAGATATTAAAACAACGGTTCATCTTGATAAATAGAGAAAACTACAAAGGTATGCGAGAGACATGACAGGAAAAACCCACATTATGTAATGACAAGGGCGTTTCAACCACAATAGCGAGACAACAACAATTGTGTGGAAAACCAATGGTGAGAAAAAAAGAATGGTGTTTCAAATGGTAATGTGTCATAGAAATATTAAACTCAATAAAAATTAATCATTCCTAGTTCATGTTTGATAGAGTTTATTCTTTTAAAATTTAATGGATTAGAAAAAATATCCACCAACTGATGTTCTATGCCAATAAACACAAGAGGGATATCACCTTCTTTGAAAATGGCCAATCAAAAGGTGATTTATTATGTCATTGAGATTTGAAAGAGATTGAGAAACAAGATTCATATAAGTATTAATAGAACTTTTGTTCTCACAATTTATTAGGACCTGCCATAATTGATATCCACTTGTTCCAAATGTACTCTTTCTATCTATCATTCATCCTCTAAAATCATCATTATTATAACTCAATAGATTGAATTATTTTCCTCTTGGGTAAAAAAATCCTAAATTTTTTGAACACTTGAGAAATTTAGAATCTCTTCTAACAACAACCAAGGGTGAATGTTTTCATTTTTCATGAATACTAACAAACATACACACACTAAACATTATATATGGTCGAGTAGGTATCATCGAGAGAATACCTCTAACCATACATCTATAACTAGTTTTCCAACACCATCAATATCAAATTTATAGGTGGTACTAATAGTAGTATCACTACTCTTTGTAAAATCCAAATTAAAATGTTTTAGATGGTCTTTTTTACATTTTCTTGTATTAAAAATAATCCCTTATTTATATTGAAAAATATGAAAACCATGAAATAATTTGAGTTCACCCATTAAAATCATTTAAAATTAATTTTGTATCATTTTAGAAAAGTCATTAGAAACTGAATTTATTAAAGATCAACTAATAATAATATATATATTTTTTAACAACCAATACATATTTTGAAATTCATTTTATTAAAAGATCACAATAAGTTATACCTTTTTAAAATCCTTTTGAAAATATAAAATTATTGAGCCTATAATACCAATATCTAGGATACTATTTGAAACCCTAAAATGATTTTGTTAATGTAAAAAATTATTTATAAAATTGGGATACTGAAAACCAGGGGGTTATCAAAAAAACATGTTTAATAATAAAACCATTTAGAAATGTAGTCCTACAATCCATTAGGTAATTTTTTGTTCTCTAGATGAATTTCATAGGAAATAAGGATTATTATGGACTCAATGTAGGTTATATGTCCAAAGTTTTCCTTATATTATACTCCTTCCTCTTAACTATAACCATGTGAAACAAGTCTAGAATTTTTTAACTATAGTTCCTAGCTCATCAACGTTATTCCCAAATACACATTTATTTTCAATGGTTATGTTGTCCATGTGTATATCTATAAGTTACCACACTTTGATTCATTTAAACTGATTTAGTTTTTCTTGAGTGGATATTAACCATAATTCATCATTAATATCTCCATTTCTGTAGCTATGTTTAAGATGAGACAATAATTAATGATGTTCAACTCGATTTCTTAGAGAATATTTAGTTTTTGTTCTTGTATTTTAGTCTCCTAAAGAACATATTAAGGATGATACATAATAGTTTTAATAGATCTAGAGAATTATGTACTAGTTACCTCTATATTTTCAGGTTTAGTTTCTCAATGTTATTAAAATTATTTTGAATTGGATGAGCTTTATGACTATTTGACAACAAAATCTACAAGATTAGAATGTAATTTCAATGAATAAAAACCATAACCATGGTTTTATAGAGAGGTATTTAGATCATGAGGATTAGTTTCACAAAACATGACATGAAATTATTCTTATATAGTTATGGTATTCTTATTTAAAATTGTATAGGCTTTTCTGGAGATTGAATATCTAAGAAAAATTCCATAAAAACATTAGGAGGAAAACATTTTAATATTATAGTTAGTGTAAAGAATAAATAATTTTCCTCCAAATAAACAAATACAATAAACCATATGATTTATATAATTTCATAGTTCATAATCAGTGTTCTTAAGGATAGGTCTAATCAAGACTCTATTGATCATGTATTATGATGTGTTTATTGCTTCTACACAAAAATAAATCAGTAGATCATACTCATTCAACATGGTCATGGATAACTCATGTAAATTTATATCCCTTATTTCTATAACTCCATTCTACTGAGGGGTTTTAGGAGTAGTTATGTTATAAGTGTTTCCATTTTATGACAAAAAAATCTAAATATTCATTTTCAAACTCACAAACGTAGTCAATTCTTAGGTTTTTAAAACAAGGTCCACTAATATTTTATAATGTCTTTTTATAATTGATAAAGTCATAGAAAACGTCACTTTTGTGAGATAGAATGTATTATGAAGCATACCTAGAGAAATAGTGTTTAATAACTTAAACTTATTTCTTCCATTTAATCTATAAACTCACGAAGGCCCAAAAAATCCATGTTAAGCCACTCCCGAGGTTGAAAATTTGACACTTATTTCAATAATTTAAATGAAACATTGTGATGTTTCCATTTTGATTGGGGATACAGACTTTATCAGTTGTAAATTCAAGCTTAGGGGATCCCTAAAAAACCCATTCCTAGTCAACTTCCTATGTAAGTGAATGTTTCAATATACTGGTATCATCTCCAAAAGACATGATTCTTTTTGAAAGGCACTTAAGCATGAAAATTTTTGAGAAAATAATTATTTTAAATGAAAAAAATAAATATTATAATTCCTCAAGGACGTAAAAATTAAATAATTTTTAGATTCATAAAAATTTCATGCATAATTCTCAAATTAAATAAAATCATCACATAACTGGGATATACTAATAAATTAATTCTATAAAAGAGAAAAACTTACTTTAGAAATTAAAAATTAATTATGGTTATATCTTTGTATGTGGTTATTGATTTTTCCTTTTTCATTGTCACCAAAGGAGGAATGAACAAAATAAAATTAAATATGACTCTTAAAGAATGAAAGATATATTTTCATATTTCTTGAACTTTTATTATCTAAGATTGATAGATTTTTATAGGATGTTTTCAAATATGTTTCCTATAAAAAGATATAAAAAGAAATGACTTTGGTTTAATGTCTCGACAAAATTTACCATTAAACTGATTGCTACCTCGATCACTAAATGTCCTCAATAACGTCTCCTCATATTCTATAGGATGCCAACTAGTAGTGATAGTGTATTGGTATTTCATTTGAGATACTATTCCATTATAAAAAATGGGGTACAATGGTAAATAAATAGGAAAACTCAGATAACATCAGAAGTAGTATATAAAAATAATTAAATAGTGGAAGACAAATGCAATATCAAATGAAAACAATTCATAGTGAACAAAAGTTATTATAAGGCATGTATGGAGTATTATTATACTTATTCTAAATAAGTTACTAATAGAATTCTATACATTTCAGTATAAAATATTGGAAAATAGTTGAAAATCCTTAAGGGAGATCTTCATGAGCATCCCAGGATCCCATCATGTCCTTTTCTGCTATATTGTAGTTATAATAAATATAGCACACGCTTGGTCCAAATCCCTCCAATGAAGTAGGCCTAATTAGGTACCATTGGTGCTCGAGTAGGGTGTGAGATATAAACCTCAATAGGCTGGTACCCATAGTGTCAAGCCCCATCCAACCAGTGCTATTTTAAACTATCAGTATGTAAGGAGTTATATAACGATAAAATATGTACTCAAAAGTAACAGACCTATAATATCAATGCTTTCATATATACTCTAATTTGATTAATCAAACACATTAAGTGAGATGTTTTTGGATTTAATAGTCAGAAATTTTCATTTTACCATGATGAAATTATGTTTGAATTCATTAATTAAATAAGTCTCAATGCCAGGTTCATGGCCCTAAATCACCCATAAATATATAATAAACATTTCTAACTAGGCCATCTATATGCATAACGAAGACCAAATCCAATCTTGTGATATGGATTGAAAGAAACACTATATGAACTGTTTCATTCATCAAGAGATTTAGATCCTAAGTCCTTCCTCAATATTCCAAAGTTGGAATTCATGTATCACTAAAAGTATAATATCAAACAATGTCATACAAGATATTCCATATTTAAACTCTTAGGAATCCGATATCACTCTAGGTGAGGTATAATTTCCCTATCATTTGAGTCTTACCTAAGTGATCCTACATAGAAACTACAAGTATCAACCACGAAATATCATCATTTCCCTTAGAGTCCATCCATGGAATCCCTCATATAACTGGATCCATGTATCAATTTACATATAAGTCAAAATACATTATTATTCTATTTGTTGAATTCTAAAATCAATCCATATATCACTTGACTTATTAGTCAAAATCCATATATGAGCCCATCCAAGCCATTCTAATTAGAATCCATAGAGCACACGAATTATGAGTAAAAATTGACTATGAGTAGGTCAATGGATTTATAATATGAATCTATGAATCTCTCGAATTATGAGTCAACCCTCAAGATTCCATCCATGGGTTTCTTCATTTGGATCAATGTATCACTATTTGAATAAACATAGTTCATGGAAATTGAGTCTATCACAAAAATTATTATATGAATCCATGTATCACCCATGTCTTTTGTCCATTTATTCATTTCTATTCTATTTAATGAATTAATTTAACCTGCCAAGGTAAAAACCAAGTGAATCCTTTAACAAACTCACCTCAAGAGGGTGATTAAATAATTGGACAACCTCATAAGGATTTTTTTTTCATTTACTAATGTGGAAATAATATGATAATGATCTTCCCTTGCTTATTCAATTCCTTAAATAACATTCCCTCCATATTACTGCTAAGGGCTAGTAGTTTGTAAACCATTCAAAATACACATATTACCATTTTCAAAATAAAAATACAAATAAGTCTAGGAATATATCACATTGATTAGTTATCATTTTACTCACATGGGGAACAATTTATAATAATATTCTTAATTGTAATTATATTCTACACAACGTTGTACTATTTATCTCACATTTCTTTAAGCATACAATGAAAATTCATGATAAATATAGTAGTGACATAGTAAGGTACAAGGGTAATGGTCACTCATACCTTCCCATAAAATCCATTTAATTCCCAAATCATTTTAAAATTCAATTACATGTTTGACGTCCCATGAAATGGGGTAAAATCAAACCTAAGGGTATTTGAGGCAAAAAATCGTGCAAATTCTATTTAATAAGAAAAATCAATGACTACTTCATGATTAACATTATGTCTCATGTCTTATAATTAAAAATAACTCTTATGAGAAATAAGCGATATAATAAGAATTAAATCCTTAACAGTAACTTCATGGACAAGTCCTAATTTAACTAACTTCTGAAACATCAATAAATAATATCAATGGGGTCATGCCCTGAAATTATATATATTAACACTAATAAGATGTCATATGGAAAGCATAAACCATTATGAAGCATGATATAACAACTATCACTTATTTTTTGGTTTCAATATATAATACCTCCATTGGAGTGTGATTATATTAAAAAGAAGAATTAATTCATAAATGAGTCATTTATCACCTTTAAGAATTTTATTCAAGCTTTGCAGTTCCATAAATCAAGGAAAATCACAATTCAACTTATTTAAAGAAGCACATACATAATTATTATATATAAAGATCAAGGATTGGGATCCTACCTTATGTATAAGAGATATCCGACTTCCAGAACCTGTATTATTTAGTAGAGACCACTATAAACTACCTCACACTTTCAAAAACATACATTCTTATACATATTTATTAATATCCTTCAATCTCAAGCACATATTCCCCTAGGTATGAGGTAGAATTCATGAGGAAGATATATATATATATATATATATATATATATATATATATTCAAATACATATATATTTGTTTCCACACCACAAAGGATGATTAAAACATCATATAGTACTTTTTCAAGACCAAACACACCATAAGACACTTAAATAAATTGTGTGAAACAAAATACCAAGTTGAGAACCTCATCCAAAATGATGGTGGTGGGAAGAATTTATCCCATCAGCCTAGACTATTATGGTGGATGCTGGAATAAAAACCCAAGAGTCCTTAGGGAGGCACCGCAGACCCAAAAACGAGAAGAAACCCAAAAACCAATATTAAAACCTCACATAAGGTTCCGACCGAACCATGAGGGGAAATGGAAAGACCAAAATCTAAATAGTTGAACGAGGAGGGGTAGGGAGAAGGATATACCTCATCGAATAAGATAAAAACCACAAAGAAACCACATTGGATGAATCAATGTAGTGGGAGCTGGAGGAGGGATCGAGTACATGACCAATGGGGAGGGTGGATGGTGTATCGCACAACAGAGATAACCGGGAGGTGAGGTTTAATTTAGATTTTAATTTATTTTTATTTAATTTAAAACAATTAAAATTTTAATATAGGGACTTAGTGAATTGTTTAGGTTGTGCGGTCTGTCAAACCATGTGCCACCCGTTCACCCCTTTACTGGGTACTTAAGAACCCCACACGACTCAGCCTGCACGGTTTTGAAACTGTGTTCCAACCATATGGAAAATAGTGTTTATGTAATGGAAAAACCACTATTCATACGGGACTATATCATGTTTTGATAAGCTCTGTGCATGCCATGGGATAGATTCTACCCACATATAGATAAGATTCACATTAAGAATGGATGGGCCTTTAATTTTAGACAAACATTTTTCCCTCTTGAGGCCCATCAGAACATTCTTTTCCCATTTAGACACTCCCGAAACTCCTTGATATTCTTAGTAACGTTCTCAGGCCATCATCCAAGTCGAAAAAAAATCACCTTCGGGTGATCCAACTCGTTTAATTCAATTGAAAATCCTAGATTGTAAAATGGTATCTCCAGTAATCCCCAAAATTAAAATTCCCATGGAATTTTGTCTTGTTCAAAAGCACGGGTTCTTACAAATTCATCACCATAGAACTTATCATCCATGAGAAGCCATTGAGAAATAATTAATACATCACCCAACCTACAAGGGTAATGATCATTCATTCAAACTACCACATCACATTTCCAAACACCCAATGCACCTCGGATTTCCTCTTATGCACACATCACTTACAACATCAAAACCAAATACAATGCTCAATCACCAGATAAAACATCCAATCAGAGCATACCCGAGCACTATAAACCAATGAAATGACCATGTCATCATCTTTTTAATATCTAGTCGAAGGTTCTCCACAACATAGTTTTGAAACATTAGAAAGGTTCCAATTCAAAATAATAGATTTTCCCCATAGATGAAATTTTATTTCAAAGAACACACCTAAGAGTTTTAATGATGTTTTGGTGATATTTCAACAAAACTAGAAGACATTCCTTCAAGGATCCCTCATTTATAGAAACAGAATCCATTGAAACTCACACCCTATGTCTGGTGACTTTTCATGACCAAATAAAAACATACCTATATAAAACTATTGGTCCACAGTGAAAATGAAATTGATGTTCAGTCCTAGTCCTCTGGGGACACTACCGTTAAAGAATTACTGATGTGCCTGAGAACATTTCCATGATAAACATTGAGTAAGAACACTTGAGTTCATGGGAAAATCTCTAGCTATCACATACCCCATGCTATAAGTGAGATGTTGAGACAAATCTATAACATCCACATAAGAACATTGATTGAGCCCATAACATCATTTTCCTGGTTGTCACATCAAAGGAAGTCGTAGGATTCCAAAAGTCACTCCATGGTGTTCTTACAAAGGAACCCAATTATCAATTAAGACTAAATATTCCTCATTAAAAACCATGCGTCCCTCATACAATCGAAATGTAAATCTCAAAATAACCCTACAACTTTTAAACATTTTCTTGGTGTATGACCAACACTCTCCTAGTGCATCATAGATGACGTCATGATAGGGTACATGATTGTCACTAAGAATACACACTAATAGAATAACCATGATCATTGGAAAAAAATGTTGAACCACTAAAAGTTGGCCCATAGAAAAAAGATCAGCTTCACCCTTCCAACACATCATCAATAACAGTTCCCAAGCCTTTACTACCCGAGGAACTTTTTGATTGTTCATGATTAACCACCAATGTTCCTCCATGAAAAATGATGTTTCTAAAGGGTTCATAAAACCCCAACCATAAGAATGTCTTGTTTCCACGACAACATTGAAACACATTTAAAACAAGAAATACTCAATGGAATTTGAGTAGAAGTATCCATTTCAATGGTATTATTTAATTTTGTTCTTTTTACTCATATTGACACATTTAATAGAAATAATGCGATGCTCCCACAAATGGAGTGTCCTAGATGCTAATATAAAGGTTGAAATATACATTCACTAGCATGTCATATGCATATTCACCTTAATAAACATGTGATGTTCCAAAAACAATGATCACCTAGTAAAATAACGTGTCATGAGAGATGAATCAAACTGATCGGTGTTTCCAAACACCTATATCCTAGATATTCTATTTAAACAGTGGGAGAAACATTATTTTTAAAACACTCGGGTTAATCTACATTAGATATTACCTAATAATATACTCAATAGATCAATGGTCATGATCTAACTAAAGTCAAATGGCTCATTTCAACACTTAGGACTGGAAGGGAACCACACACATCAACACATTCTAATTCCAGTTCACATGATACAAACTGAACATCCAACGTATTATCCATAGAATATTCAACCTATGAAATCATATACTAAATGGATAACATAGACACAGGCTCAAATCGCATCACCGTATACAACCATTAGTCAGATGATGACATACCGAGTCGTCGATCGCTTTATGAAAAGAGATGTTCACATGACATCCTAAGAAGCCGACACTTCCCGAGGCATGAATAACCTACTAAAAAGAGAATTACTCAATGACCACTCCCATATTAAGGTTCAAGATATATGAAGAACCCATTCAAAAAGAGATTCCTTTAAAAAACAAACATCCTTGTAGAGACAACAACAAATAAATGGGAAAAAGGTCAAAAATCTCACACAGTGAATCAAGAAATCAAGATCTAAGGGTGATACCTACTATAGGTTATCCCCTTACGATGCATAAGCATCAACCCCATCTCATAGTCATGAAACAAATATTTCACTAGGAACAAGATCCAATTTTATATAATCCATCTCTAAAAAGAAATAGCCTAAGGATAAATGATTACATATACATTCCAAGAATACCACCAGAAAACATTTTAACTAACCTTATACGATATTCTATGTAGAGGAAACCACTTCTGGTGATAATTTAATTCCATTTCATTAGTTCACTATAACTAGTAAAAATTTGAATGAATTTTAAACCAAACCTGAAGTAAAATTTTATAAAACAATGTACTGGGTATCCACTTTACTTTTCTCATCAATGATATAATATGAATGACTCATCAAATTACTTTTTAAATAGTATCATTCAATTCCATTTAATCATAATTGAAAATTAAGAATATGAATTCCTGTTAATAGATAATGAAAAATACGAGGGTCCAATAAAACCAAACTGGGTTCTTCAAAAAGCAGTCCAATAATAGTTGATTAACTATTTGAAGAATAAAAATAATTATGGTTCATTTCATTAATACATTCATGAGATCACCTACTTAGGTCCATTTGAGCATTGTAAAATCTAACAAAACAATTTATGTTCAAATGTTGACATCATTCATATTTAAAACCAATTATAAATATAAAATTGTTATATAATATCTCATTAATATGGGTGGCCATCTACAAATACATAAGGCACCCATACACCTTCTAGTTGGAATGTTTCTCCCATTAATTGAAAACATTAAACTTTAACATTTATTTTTACCATACATTTTCATTTAAAAAATGATCATAAGAGAATATAAAGACCAAAAATGGTGTGAGTATATGGTTTACCAATTTTTCAATCATATATAACACCATAGGATTGGACACTGGCTACCATTTAAACCATAACAAAAAAATTTCGGCCCATGAAACCATTTTCATATATGAGAACTAGCATGCTATAAAAAGTAATATGCACTGAGATCATTCTAACAACTACAAAAGTACGGACTATAATAACATAATCATGTTACAAAACAGGACATACATTATAAATAGACAAGATGTAACTCCCCAACCATAGTTACCCCCAGTCGTTGCATTATTTTAATACATTGGCATGATCACAAGGAAATCATGTATCGAAAGACCAAACCGTTTAGCAGTCTTAGAAAATAGATTACATACATTATCATTATATTACAATTTCAAACATAAAACACAGCATAAATAGTTATTTCAGAACGCCATTATTTCCATTAGCTTAACCCTACATATCAATCATAATACACTTCTTGGAATCCTGGGAATATTAAAACCTGGAAAGGGGTGAGCTATAATGGTCAGTAAGGGTAAGAAATACAACAGAAGATAACATAAATATTTAGCATGGAGAATAACTGAAATGACATGCATTTACCAATAATAAATATGAATACTTTCCTGGTAGGAATATGAGATTAGTAGATTATGCCATAATAAAACATAATCACGGGTATTCTACTAGTCAAATGACCACATGAACCATAGATATTATTTTCATAATGAGGGAATGTATAATGTCGGAAATTCTGAAACTTTTTGTCAAGGCCTCGGCCAAGACGTCTAAAAATGATTAAGGCCTCGGCAAAAACCATATATCAAAATTGGGAAAGGGCCTTGGCCAATTTCACATCTAGTTGTCTCATGAGACCTACCGATGCATCGAGGACCTATAGAGGGCTCCACCCATCACTTACTAAGTCTAATACATTACTCATATGAAAAGTTTTAAATTGATCATACTCACTCGTATTAAAACTAGCTTACGAAATTTCAATACATTAACCATAAACCATGAATGGTATAAAAATAGCACATCCACAATCAAACATATCACAAAACGTTCAATACAATATGGATGTTTTATATCATAATAAATAAACTTAAAAATAATTTTAAAATATGTTAAATGATTTCTCATAGACTGAAATGATTTGTAAAACTCTTTGATTGAAACATCCCTTTTCATGAATACATTTAAAAGTCACACAATTTAGAAAGGAAGACATTTAAATACATTTTTCAATCAAAGTGTCCCATAACAATTTGAAACTTCTTAAAGTAATTAACAGTTTAAAACATTCATGTTCATTTAATTAAATCCTTAAAATCATTTTAAAAACATGGACATTAATGAGAATGGTTTAGAAGATTAAATCTTTAATATAATTAAAATGTTGTTGACATAAATGAAATCATAACTATTGATGGAAATATCACTTTTTTTGAAATCATTTAAGAGTCACATAATTAAAAAAGAGAACATTTAATTTGAAAATATCATTATAAGCATGTAAGGGAAACTTTAATTATAATGGTGGAAAATAGCTACAACTTCTGTATAAGTTAAAAAAATACATTCTTGCATTAATTTTGTCGAAAAGGTTAATAAGGACCTTGTTTGGAAAATGACGGAAAGGATCCTTTATTAAAATCATATAAAAAGTCAAACAAGTGTATAAATGAATTTATCCCATATTCTATAAAATAGTATGAATGATTTGAAATAAATTTTTAAGAATCGTGGATGTGGATGATAAAGCAGTCCCAATAGATAATTACATATAAACAACCTCAGATAATGAAGAAATTGTAAAATAAAATCTTACCATTTACTTTTCCTTGTTCGAGGGTAGGTTAACATCTTGTATAATAGTTAAATCATTGTTATTAAATTATACAGTAATCATATACATAAATATGATATCATATATGATCTTTTAATATTTCATTTTTAATAATATTTTAGTATTATTGTCGTTTCAGGTGTTCACTTACTCATTTTATTTTATATTTTTTGTTACATAATCCATGTTTGTTATCCATAAGTTGTATATTATTCATATAAAGAATGATATCATGTCCTTAATCATTATTTTTAATCATAAAATGAAAATTAGTCTTGAATGGATACGATGGGGAATGAATCTCATCGCGCTCGTGGAGACGGTAGTCTGTATGTACGCACGAGTGACAATATCATTCTTTTGATATTAAAATAATATATAATTTGATGGTATATCATATATACAGAATAATTATCATGTTATATTTATTATTTAAATCAATTAAACATCATTATCATACCCATACAAATAATAATGTATTGAATAACAATTACACCACGACCTGGAGACAGTGGTCCGTACGTACACATGTATGGTGACATGTCATTCAAAGGATGGATAGAATACTGAATATGGTTGTAACATATTTTTAATAACATCACAGTATATATAAGATAATGGAGTTATTATTTTAGAATGTAAATAACAAAGAATGAAGATGTGGAAGAAGAAAGGAACTTGAAAGAGGGTGGTGAAATCATTACATCTTCTTTGGGTTCTTCCTTTTAATTTGATTAAAAGGGCTCATTAGGTTGGATTTCTGATAAAAATAAATACTCTAGGTTGAAATGAGGGAATATGATAGAATATTTGGTCAGGGTTTGGTCGATCCAAAAGGCTTTGATTGTGTGAATTAGTTATAAGGGGGAGTTTCCTTTTATAAGAGGGTGAGGGGCATCTTAGAAAAAGCTAGAAATGTTATTTTATAATAAATTCATATTAGGTTTATAATGGTTAAAAAGTGGATAATTTATAGGATAAGGTGGGGATAGGTCTAAAACCACACTACCAATAGGTTTTAGATAGGTTTGGGTTAGTATATTAAATTTTTCATTTTTATTTAACTATTAGCTAAATATTTTGACATTTACCATGTCTCTTTGTATTTTTATAATATTGTGTTAATAAAATTACTATATACATCCAAGCGAAACCCAAGTGGTCCATTAATGATACACCTATCATTATATAAGTATATTGTCTGATCCTTAGTGTTTTAGGTATATAATAACAATTTATAATATAATATTTGTTTTAAAAACGCCTTTTTGACAATTTTGAAACTATTTAATAGTTTATTTTTGTTAAAGTCTTAAAAACATTATTTATTCTAACCAAATTCATTTAAGAAATACTAACATTTCATATTATCCAATAAAATTCTTGGATTTCATCAAAACATTCAAATTATATTTATTTTAACATTTATAATACCAATTATTTGATTCTTTCATTAATAAAGAAATACTGCATCATTATTCTGTCATAAATAAATATTATTGTTCAATTTCTAAAAATTATAAAAAAAATATCATTATGTATGAAATATTCTGAAATTTCTAATGAATATTTATATTCAATAATATAACATTAATAAACCTATGTAAAAATTGTTTTTCTAAAAGATATATGCTTATGTCATTTTTGTATTTACTTTATCTTAATTAATATAAAGTGTCATTATCACTTTCAAGTGGCTCCATGGGGTCCCAAAATAGACCACAATATGCCTATGTTAGGACATGTATCAACCAATAGGGTTAGGACACGTCTTAGACTAATTTAATATTATTATTATATTATTTGTTACCCATATGTACCGGATTTACCCTTTAACCATGGTAAATAAAATACTTCCCGAAGTAATTATTCCGAATGTCTAAAAATAAAATTTACCTTTTTATACAATTTTGACCTCATGATTCTAAATATGTAATCCGTTTTTCTAAATTCAAAATACAAAAGTGGCAGAAAATAATTTAAAATTATTTCTCGTTCTGAAAACAAAAGCTTGTTTTTATGAAATAATAACTATCCAAAGATTGGCACTTGATTATGTCCAGTTTAAATGTGAAATTATTTCCAATGACCAACATTGGATTATATGGTAAAAATATAATCTAATTATACATTAACATCACTCAAATTCATAATTTATTACTATTAATTATTTCGATTAAAAAAAGTTGCTTTTAATTACAATATAGTATTTTTCACTATTTATCAAAAAATGAAAGTTATCAGAACAGTACCAAAAATTTACCCTAAGACAATTTTGAAATTCCAAATCCAAAAATTAAGTCAAATTTTAACGATATAAAGTATATAATTTCAAAAAGTTGGTATTACTATTCATAACAACTAGTTTGATTGGTTATGGTGTGTTATAACTCGAAGTTGAGTATAACACATGCTATTGTATTATTCAAAGTGAAGTGTACCATGGAATATTAGGGTGTAAAATTCTCTTCTCCTTCAATAAATTACATCCTCTCAATTTATGATCGATATTGGAAACATGGGGTTGACATCTCAAAATACCTTAGTTGAAATACCACATCGAAAAATTGATTAATGAGGCCTCTATTTTAAATAAAGTGTGGTAAGTATGAAGGTTACCAAAAATAGAACATACTATGGTTCCATATAGGAAAACATGGATATGGAAGAGAAATCTAACCAACAATATCTGATGGAGAGTGGTAGAGAACATGGCTATGAAAAGGCTAACAATCACAAAGCCATAAATTTGTGATGATCTAAGGTACCATCTCGGATGACATTTTTGTTCTATGTTCCTTTTCTTATGGTTGTGGAATTTATTTATGAGATTGGATAAGATCATAAAGAGATAAACATACTTTATAATAACAGTTTTATCTATAAATAAATTTCTACCACAAATTCATCTTTCACTCCAAAACATAATACATCTAAAAAATACTCTATTTATCATAATAATTTAGGGATTGAAATATAATGAATTTATAATTCAAATATAAGACCCTTCAAAAAAAAGAAACTACACTATACCATCCATGAACGTCACATAGTCTAGTTGTAGGTGATAAATCCCAATCGCACTATGGTTGTGGGTTCGATTCACACAGCTTTGTCCGACGTGACGGGTTGTCACATGGTCTGCGTGTTGTTCTTTTATAATAATCCAAAAATAACCCTTCAAACTTAATCCATTCCAACATTTAGACTTATCTAAAATACTTCTATCCAAACACATAGTACAAAATTCATAAGGAATTTAAACACAATTAAAATCCTTTTTTCCATGTAATAACACGTGAACGCCTTCATCATGTATTATTTTAAAACATGGTAACATACTGAATTACCTTAAAACCTTATTGATTACACTCATGCTCTATTATTCCTGATATTATACTGGATATACTCCTTCTAACAAATTTTTTTTTAAAATTACAACAATGACAAATCATTAATCAATTTCAAGGTTTTCAAGAATATCCAATATAATTTATTCAAATTAACCATCTCTTATTCCAAAATCACTACCTCATTATCGGGACCATATTAAGGATTACCTTTCATTCAACCTTGTATTTTTCCAAAAGTTTATCTCACTATTAATTTACTTTTCATAGAACCATATAATGTCAAATCTTCAAAAAAAAATAGTACTACAGTACAATCCTTATTTATCTCCATAATTCATATAACCATTATATTGTTGATACAACACTCAAATGAAATAATCCTATAACAACATAATAACACTAGTTATTATTCCTCATATGAGGTAGTATCTTAAGCTGTTTATCATCCAATTGAATTATTTTGGGCATACTATTATGATTTGGAATTTTGTTCGCGAAGTGTCCCTTCTTTTTACAGATGAAGCATTGTAAATTTGAATCCTTTTTCTTACCCTTGCAGTCACGTATTTGGTGTCCTTTTTCTCCACACTTTTATCAATCTCCCATTCCCTTCAGGAAAGTTCTAGGGTGTTTCTTCCCACAGTTATCACATATGTAAAAATTCTTCATTTCCCTCTTCCCTTTATCCATATTTCTCTCTTCCATCCTTTTCTACTCTTTCTTCACTTCAAATTCATAGGACTCTGATAATTTTTTACTTATATTATTAACACATGATACCATTTCTTTATATGTTGAGAAAACATGAGAGACTATTTCTCTTATAAATGTTGGCTTAATACTGTGGAAGATATGATCCTTCTTACTCTTTGGATCATATGTATTTCTAGAGTTTAAATTCCTTCTACTAGGTACCATTTCTATAGAATGGAATACACTAGTTCAATTTATGAATTGCAATGAATAATTCCAAACTTGTAAAATACCTAACTTAAATTTAATAGTTTATTGATATAATCCATAATCATAAAAAAAATTCATTTAGAATGTATATACTCATAAACCCTCTATAATGGTTTGTAAAGAAATTAATAATTATCTTAAACATATCCCCCATGAGTGTCCTAACCAAGAGTGAAGCAAGGCCCATTGTCGTACACTAGTTCCCATTCGAGTCTAGCTCAAAGCGGGGTTATTGGGTTTTACCCCTAGGTACATCTGTGCCAGATCGACCTCTATATGCTCGTATCCAGACAAGGATTTATTTCTTGAAAAACTCAAAAAATCTCTACAATACCAAAATTCTAGGAAGTTATTCTATAAAAAGCCTCAATGTCTATCTTAGGGCTATTTTCTCTAATCAATGTTTATCTAAATCTATTTTCCAAGGTTTTTTTTAAACATTCTCTGATACCAACTGTAACGCCCAAATCCCAGTTACCCAAAGTCAGTGCATTATTTTAAAACATTGGCATGATCATAAGGAAATCATGTCTCGAATGTCCGATCCATTTTAAAGTGTTGGAAAATAGATTACATACATTAACATTACATTACAATTTCAAACATAAAACACAACGTAAATAGTTCTTTTAGAACGCCATTATTACCTTTAGCATAACCCTGCATATCAATCATAATACACTTCTTGGAATCTTGGGAAAAATAAAACATGGAAAGGGGTGAGATCAAACTCTCAGTAAGGTTAAGAAATACAGTGGAAGATAACATAAATATTAAGCATGGATAACAATTGAAACCACATTCCTTTACAAATAATAAACATGATTACATTCATGGCATGGAAATGAGCTGAGTAAGTAATGACATAATAAAAAATAATCATGTGTATTCTACTAGTCTAATGACCACATGAACCATCAATATTTTTTTCCATAATGAGGGAATGTATAATGCCAAGAATTCTGAAACATTTTATCGAGGCCTCGAACAAGATGTCTAAAAATGATTAAGGCTTCAGCCAAAACCATTTATCAAATTAAGGAAAGGGCCTCGACCAATTCCACGTCTAGATGTCTCATGAGACCTACTGATTCATCGATGAGCAATAGTGGGCTCCACCCATCACATACTATGTCCAATACATTCCTCATATGAAAATTTTTAAACATATCAAAAACATTCATATTAAAATTTTCATACGACATGTCAATACTTTAACCATAAACCATGATTGGTATAAAAATATCTCATCTAGAGTCAAACATATCACAAAACAATCAATAAAATATAGATGTTTTGTATCATAATAAATCAACGTCAAAATATTCTTAAAATCCATTAAAATATTTTACATAGATGGAAATGATTTGTAAAACTCATTGATTGAAATTTCCATTTTCATGAAAACTTTAAAAGTCACACATTTTAAAAAGGAAGACATGTAAAGATATTTTTGAATCAAAGTGTCCCATATCACATTGAATCTTTTTAATGTAATTTACATTTTAAAACATTGATTTCCATTTAAATAAATCCTTAAAACCATTTTGAAAACATTTACATTAATGAGAATGGTTTAGAAGAATAAATCGTTAAAACATTTAAAATGATGTTGAAATACATGAAATAAAAACTATTTGAGAGAAATATCACTTTTTTTAAATCATTTAAGAGTCACATAATAATAAAATAAAACATTTACTTCGAAAATATCCTTATAATCTTGTAGTGGAAGCTTCAATGATATTATAACGGCGGAAAATAGCCACACCCGCCGTATAAGTTAAAAAATAAATTCTTACCATAATTTTGTCGAAAAGGTTTAAAAGGAATTTGGTTGGAAAATGACGGAATGATTAATTTATAAAAATCTTATAAAAAGTCAAACAAGTGTATAAGTGGCTTTAACCCATAGTCTTAAAATACTAAGAATGTTTTGAAATACATTTTTAAGAATCATAGATGTGGATGACAAATCTGTCCCTGTAGATAATTATGTATAAACAACCTCAGATAATGAAGAGATTGTAAAAATAAACCCTTACCTTGTACTTTTCCTTGTTTTATGGTAGTTTAAAATTCTTTATAATTGTTAAATAATTGTTATTAAATTATAAAATAATCATATAAATAAATATGATATCACATATGATCTTTTAATATTTTTTGTTAAGAATATTTTAGTAATATCGTCGTTTCTGGTGTTCACATACTCGTTTTATTTTATATGTTTTATTACATAAGACATGTTTTTATCAATATGTTATATCTTATTCATATATAGAATGATATCAAGTACTTAATCATTATTTTTAATCATAAAATGAAAATTATTCTTGAATTGATACGATTTGGAATGAATCTCATCGCATTCGTCGATATGGTTTTCTGTATGTATGCACGAGCGACAATATCATTATTTTGATTTTAAAATAATATATAATTGGATGGAATATCATAATTAAAGGATCATTATAATGTTATATTTGTTATTTAAATCAATTACACATCATTATCATACCCATCCAAATAATAATGTATTGAATAACAATAACACCATGATGTGGAGACAGTAGGCCGTACATACGCACGTATGGTGACATGTCATTAAAAGGATGGATAGAATACTGAATATGGTTGTACCATATTTTTAATAACATCACATTATATATAAGATACTGGAGTTATTATATTAGAATTGAAATAATTATGAATGAAGAAGTGGAAGATGAAAGGAACTTGAAAGAGGGTGGTGAAATCATTACCTCTTCTCCAGGTTCTTCCTTTGGATTTGATCAAAAGGGCTCATTAGGATGGCTTTTTGATCAAAATAAGGCCTCTAGGTTGAAATTAAGGATGATGATAGAATATTTGGGTTGGTTTTGGCGGATCCAAAAGGATTTTACGGTGTGAATTAGTGAGAAGGGGGATTGCCCTTTTATAAGAGGGGTTATGGGCACCTTAGGAAAAGATAGAAATTTTATTTTATTATAAATTCATACTCGGTTTCTAATGGTTAGAAAGTAGATTATTTAAATTATAATGTGGGGATTGGTCGAAAACCACTCATCCAATAGGTTTTAGATAGGTTTGGGTCACTATATTAACTTTATCTTTTTGATTTAACTATTAGTTAAATAGTTTGACATTTACCAAGTGTCTTTGTATTTTTATAATATATAGTTAATAAACATAAAATATACTTCCAAGAGACCCCCAAGTGGTCCATTAATGATACAAATATCATTATATAAATCTCTTGGGCGATCCTTATATTTTTAGGAATAGAATATAAATTTATAATATAATATTTATTTTAAAAACTTTTTTTTCAATTTTGACACTATTTAATAATTTATTTTTGTTAAAGTCTTAGTAACTTTATTAATTCGAAAACAATTAATTTAATAAATCCTAAAATGTCATATTATCTAATAAAATTCGTGGATGTCATCAATACTTTCAAATTATATTTATTTTAACATTAATAATACCAATTATTTGATTCATTAGTTAATATGGAAAATACTGCATCATTAGTGTGTCATAAATAAATTTTATTATTCAAACTATTAAATTTAGAAAGAAAATACCATTATGTATGAAATATTTTTAAATTTATAATGAATATTTATATTTTAAATTATAACATATATAATCCGATGTAAAAAATTGTTTTGCTAAACGATATATGCTTATGTCATTTTTGTATTTACGTTAACTTAATTAATATAAAGTGTCATTATCACTTTCACGTGGATCCATGGGGTCCCAAAATCGACCCAAAGATTCCCATGGTCGGACATGTATCATCCAATAGGGTTAGGATATGTGTTAGGGTAATTTAATATTATTATAATATTTATTTTACTGTTATATACCGGATTTACCCTTTAACCAAGGTAAATAAAATAATTACCGATGTAATTATTTCAAATGTCTAAAAATTAAACATACATATTTAAAAAATTTGGACCTCATGATTGTAAATATGGAATCCATTTTTCTAAATTCAAAATACAGAATTGCCTGAAATAAATTTAAAATTAATTTCGGTTGTCAAAACAAAAAAGTGTGTTTTAAAGAAATAATAACTATCCAAAGATTGACAGTTGCTTATTTTCAGTTTAAATGTGAAATTATTTCTAATGAACAAAATTGGATTAAATGGTGAAAATTTAATCTAATTATACTTTAGAATCACTAAAAAGAATAATTTATCACAGTTAATTATTTCGATTAAGAAAAGTTGATTTTAATTAAAATTTACTAATTTTCATTATTCATCAAAATATCAGAGTTATCAAAAAGTACCTAAAATTCACCCTAGACTAATTTTGATATTATGAATCCAAAAATGAAGTCCATTTTGAAATATACAATGTATAAAATTTCAAAAAGTTGGTATTACTATTCATAACTTCTAGTTTGATTGGTTTTGGTGTGTTAGAACTCAAAGTTGTGTATAACACACGCTATTGTATTATTCAAAGAGATGCATACAGTGGAAGCATGGGGTGTTATACATGCTTGCTACAAGATTACCTCAATAGGAAAAAAAC
The DNA here is from genome assembly GCA_963277665.1 of Viscum album. Classification (NCBI taxonomy): domain Eukaryota; kingdom Viridiplantae; phylum Streptophyta; class Magnoliopsida; order Santalales; family Viscaceae; genus Viscum; species Viscum album. The sequence continues at coordinate 589,780,797 of OY728142.1, read as the reverse complement.
TAGAATGACATTAATCAAGGAACATTATCATACTTAGAAGGCAACCCACTAATTCAACTGCATGGCATGTCATGTAATTTTTTATGTTCCTATAATGATTCATGTCATGTTATTTACATGTCATTCTAGAAAAAGGGGAAATTTACCATAAATTTCCATTAATTCATAATCCATGGTAATAAAATATAAACCAAAGGTGAAATCACCTCAACTATAACGCAGAACTATAAAAACAAGAATTCCCATCACTAGACACTTTGTTATTTCCTGTAGATATAGTGATCAGTCATGGGAACAACTATTTACGAAGAACAGACACATTCCTAGTCTCCTATATACCATCCCAAAGTAGGAAAAAATGGAAGATAATACATTTATAACACCTTTTAATACCCCATCCTGATTTACCACTAAACCTGTAGACAGACCAGTTTCCAAATGACCTCAAGAGGGTATCCCCATATGCTAGAGACCTTAGAATATAACCAAGGGTGTTATTGAAGTTAAGTGGGGAGATTATACCCTCTTAATTAGAGTGGAACAATGGTAAAACTATTGCAATACTCTGATATTAGTGGAAGCAGTATAATGAAATAATTAAAAAGTGGATGAATGATAAAATATCAACTAAAAATAGTGAATGGAAAATGTAAATTATTATAATGTATGAATTAAATATAATGAAACATAATCTATAAAATAACTAACAAAAATCTTTACATTTAAGTATAAAATAGATAAAACGATAGAATATTCCCAAGAGGGATCTCCACGAGCATCATGAGATCCAACTAAGTCCTTTTCACTCAACTTTCAGGTACAAGAGATACAGAACAAGGAATGTCCAATGCACTAAAAACAAGTAGGTATACTCAGGAACCAATGGTTACCAAGAAGACTATGAGATATAAATATCAGTAGGATGGCACCCATAGTGTCAAGAACAATCCAACATATTCTATGAAAATCTAGCGGTGTGTGATTAGTTATATAACAAAATAGAAAGTGAGAAAAAGTATGAAACTTATACAGTCCTGGCTTCCATGTATACTAAAGGTTTTTGAATCATACTCATTTATGTATAGGTATATTATTTAATAAGAAGAAATGTTTCATTTTACCAAGTTAAAATGGGGTTTTTAATTATTAATTAAATAACTCTCGAGACTCAGTGCATAGCACTGTGTCCCCCATAAAGATATAATAAAAGATACCCAACCATTCCATCTATAAGAATAAGTAATACTAAATCCAATCTTGTGATTTAGTTTGGAAGATGCAATATATGAATTATTTCACTCATCAATCAATCAAGAACTATAGTCCATCTGTGAAATTACTATATTGGAATTGAATTATCACTCAAGGTATGATATCAACCAATACCCTTCAATCCCATCCATGAACAACCTCTTAGTAATACTGTATCAATTTAAGTGAGGTATAATGTCAATGTCATCTGAGTCCTTCCTCGGTAGTCCTATATAGAAACCCCATGTATCAACCATGAAATATATTCATTTCAAATTGATTCCTTCCATAGAATCCCTCATATAACCAGATCCATGTATCACTCAACATATAAGTCAAAATACCCCATGAGTTCACCGATGTAATTCTAACATGAATTCATGTATCACGTGGATTATAATTCCAAATAATCTATGATTCGATCCATGATATTCTAACATGAATTCATGTATGAAATATCTTATGAGTCAAAATCCCATATGAGTTCACACATGTAATTATAATATAAATCCCTATATAACTCAACTAATGAATCAAACCTCAAGATTCCGGCCATGGAATACATCAATTCGAAAAATGTATCACTCTTGGAATAAACTTGGTTTAAGGAAATTGTGTCCATTCATGCCATTATATTATGAATTCACATATCACCCAAGGATCATAATCATTTAATCAGTATAATTCGTTTTAAATAATTCATTTAACCATCCAAGGTCAAAATGAAGAGAATTCTTTAACAAAATCACCTAAAGAGGGTGATTCAAGCATTGGAAAACCTCTAAGGCTTGGCCTTCATTTACTCACATGGGAAAACATGATAACGATATTCATATTATTAATCAATTCATTACATATCATGGTATTCACATTACTCACAAGGGCTAGTAGTTTGTAGACCATTGAAATACTTATACGCAAATTTTTAATATAAAAATCCTTACATGCATATCAAGATATCAACTGCTTTTGTAATTATTAAACTCACCAGGAGAAAACAGTATAACATTTTTCATATGCTTTATAAACTAGTACATGGTGTGGTATATTTATCTTATATGGGCCTATCCATACAATAAAATTAATGCTAAATCAAAAAATGACATTTTAAGGGACAATGGTCATGGTCACACATCCTTTTCCATTGAATCATTTTCATTCACAAATCATTTTTAAAATCCATTACATGTTTTAAATCCCATGACATGGGGTATAAAGGAACACCTAAGGGCGTCGAAGGAAAAAATCCATTCATGTTCCATTTAATAAGTAAACCAAGGTGGTCGTAAATGTTTAAAAATATATCTCAGGGAAAATACTTAAACATAAATCACATGGGAAAAAAGAAATATAATAATAATTACATGCTTAATAACAACATCATGGATGACTACTCATTTATTTCATGTGGGTAAAACCTATAAATAACATCAAAGGGTCCATGTATTAACATGAAAAATATAAACGCCAACAAGAAGAAATATGGGAAAAGTAAACCATAACTAAAAATAAAATTAAAACTATCAATACTTTTTTATTTTAATATAGCCCACATATGTTGGTTTTATTTTGTTATAAAAACAAGAATTTATTCATCAAAAATTCATTTATCACATTTAAGAAATTTATTCTAGATTTTTAGTTCCATAAATCAAGGAAACTCAATATTCAACTTATTTAAGAAGCTCTTGAATTATTCTTAAATGAAACGGTAAAGTATGTGGATCCTACCTCAAGATGGTGACCAAACCAAATTCAATAACTTTTCTAGACGGAGACCACTCTAATCTTCCTCACACTCGCACGCACCTGCAATCATATATATATATATATATATCATTTAATCCAAATAACTCATTCCCCTCTTCATGATGGAATACATACAAGGAAGATATATATATATATCTGTGTGTGTGTTTGTGTATATATATATAAATATTTATGTGTTTGCACACCCCTATGGACGATTAAAACACCATATAGTTGATTTTAGAGACACAACACACCTTAAAAATCTCAATTAAATGCTGTGAAACAAAACAACAGGTTTGAAACATTACCCAAAACAATGGATGTGATCCAAATCAAACCCATCTTCCTCTCCTTTAGTGAAAAATACTAGAATATTTACCTAATATTTTTTAGGGTGGCACCACACACCTGAACACCATAAGATAGATGAAATTATGGATTAAAACTTAACCTAGTGTTTTGGAAGAATTGTGAGGGGAGGAATAAATACTAAAATTGGCTGAGGTGAAGGAGAATGGGTAGGTAGAATGCTTTATATCATTGAATCATATGATAATCATGAAGAACCCACATTGAATCGACTGATAGATAGGTAGATGGAGGAGGGATCGAGCACGCGATGAATGGAGAATGGACTGGTGCATCGCGCGACCCATGTTAGGGGTGTTGATGTTTAAAAAAGTTGTTAATTTAATTTTAATAGAATTTAAAATAAATCAATTTTTAATACATGGACTCTAGATAAGGTTTATGAAACCATTTACTACACATACACCCATTTACTAGGAATTTAAAAACCTTTTATGGAATATCCTTCACAGTTTAGAAAATATGTTCCAACTATATAGTGAATAGTGTTTTGGTAACACTTGAACCACTAATAATGCGGGCTAAGAGAAAGGTTAGGAAAACTATGCACAATCATTGAGAAAACTTATACCCACCTAAAAATTAGCCACATGGTTACCTGTTATGGGCCGCATGGTTTTAGATAATCTATGTGATCTATATAGGTCCTTGAAAACCTTTTTATCCTAGTCCGATGATACCAAGTCTCATTGAGCAACATGGGAAAGTTATTGAGCCATTAACTAATTACAAAAAATCTCATTTGAGTGTATTAACTCTCTAAATTTCATTCCAAATTCTGGTTTGTAAAATTACCCATCTAGAAATCAGAAAAATTCAAATTTCCATAGAATCATTTCTGGTTAAAAAACATGGTTTCTTAGATTTAGTACCTAGATTTGTTTGGTTCATGAGATGTTAGTAATCAATTATTTGGGAAAACACATTTTTAATGGTATTATTTTATGAATTTTTAGGGTTTTTTGAAATAAATACATTATTTAGTCCTTTAGAAGAATAACTTTTAGAAGATGTTTCAGGTTCGGACCTAGGAACAAAATTCCTCATTATTATTTTTCTATGTCCTGGTTGGTAACCTATTATTGTATGACAATTTTATGCAAGATTATTTCATTATATTTTTTTGTGTTTTTGTCTATAATTTTTAATATTTTCCATATATTTCTTCAATATTTCATTTGAAAAATTTGGGTCCATATTTTCATTAAGAAGTTTATCATTTTTATATTTTTCAATAAATAGATTATATTTACTATTATTATTGAAAACATTAAATATTTTGAGTCTTTTATTCTTAACTACTAATACATTACTTGTATTCTATAAAAAATTTCAATACATAAACAATTATGCTTCAAAATTTTCATCATGATAGAGTTCATTTTTAGAATCGTCAGAATCATGTTTAGAGGAATCATTATGTACAACTTGTAAAGATAATATAAAATGTATCATAGATGTGTTTTTCATGAAGAACATGTTTTATCTATCTAACATCACCACATTTGATGAATCTAAGTCACTATTTCTTTCCCCAGAATCACTCCATATGGATTCAGTAGAGTTCTTTTATATTCTAAACATTTCCTTGTGGTTCTTTTTATACCTTTTCTTTGTGAAGTCTGATTTTATATAAAATTTATTTTTTAAATTAATAGAATACAACATATTTAGAATCACCGTTCTAACAGTCTTTCTTCCAGGTACCCTTGGAATCATATTTCCCCTTTTCATTTGGCTTCTTCAAAAATATCATTTTCCTAAAAAAAAATTATCAAATATTCTTGCTATGTTAACTATCACCTCACCACTATCGGGTGGAGATTAACTATCACAAGAGCTAACAATTTGATAATTATCCTTTGGTATTTATATATATTTTTTCTAGATGTGGTAGTATTAAAGGATATTGATTTTATTTTTGTCTCTTCATCATCTTTTCAATTTCCTTCAGCTATTATTCATACACCAAACTTTCCAAATCAACTTATTGACTAGAAGCTTTCTAATATCACACAATTTTATGATGGTGATAGACGTGCCTCTCTATCATTTATATAGACATCTCAATAAGATCATAATCTGGTCCTAATCAAATTATGGTTTTCTAAGTGATCACATTGTGTTAAACATTTACATTAAACCCGAGGTACATGTTAGAAACCAGATCATCAGAATTCATTTTTATGGTAACAAATTTTATTATATAATTATTAAGCCTTATTTTCTTAACAATCGTATTATTAGCAAGGGAAATAGAAAAAATTCCCAAATTTCATGCAGTTTTACAAGAATATATTATATTAAATTATTCATCTTCTAGGAAATATGATAAGGAATTTATAGTTTTACAATCATTATTGTAAGATAACATTGTTTCTTCATCCAAAGTACTTCTAGAAGTATCAGATATAATATATTAATATTCTATACTAGACCAAATATCACAAATCATTTTTTTATATATGTTTTCATATTAATTTTCCATTGATCATAATTTTCTCCATTAAATAATGGAGTTCTATTATTATCATAACCTTCTTGTCCATTATGAATATAAAGAACTACATTTAAAAATGATAGAAATTTAAGATCATTATGGTACAACTAAAATCAATGTTAAAATACATGAAAACATTAATTTCAAATAAATAATCCTTTGATACCAAATGTTGGTTGGAGTGGGTATCTAAAGAGGGGGGTGAATTGAGTATTGAATAAAAAAATTCTATTTAAAATGTTTTCAATTGAAACACCCTAATTAATTTAAAAGATCATAGTTAATAGATATTTTATAATTCTTTATGTTTTAATCTTTAAAATTTTTTCTAAATGATTGATTAGTTAATGAGTAAGTATTCTAAAATATTACATAGTCCTTTGGAATCAATTTATTAAATTAAAATTTTATATAAACACTAAAAAAAATTAACTATACAAGTATTATTATTTTTTGGTTTAAAGAAATTTATTTTTAAAATCATTAATAAGATAAAAAAATCTATGGAAATTTTAAATAATAGGATCATTTTCAAAATTGTAAATATTCCTCTCAAAATTCCAAAAATTATTTTATATGAAATATGAAATTGATCCACAACCTGGATCAGGTTTTCGACAGTTTCGAAACTATCTAGGTCACACGTGACCTCATCCACTAATTCATGTGAGATTAAAAAGAAACATGTCCCAAAGTGGCCTCTAGAACTATTATCCATGGGAATGAGGAGAAATGAAGTTTGTGAGGATAACAAAAATCTTATATTTTAGCACATGATTCATTGTGAATGTTGTAAAATAGTGTATCCAAACACATTGATCAAAATTTAAGAAAATAAGAAAAATAAGAAAACAAAGTTTGTAATGGAATATAAGTGATTGGTCTATATTCAAAGTGTCTTATGACTCTTTCATTGTATTTTGAAGTGAAGTTCAAGCCATGTTATCTTGATCTTTTCAAAAGTATAGAGTGTTGTAGAATCATTTTCTTGGATGAGGAAAACCAACACATGTGTAGAGGGTTCATGTTTCTTATTCAAGTGTAATATATTAATGTTCTTGTAATGTAGAATCTCTAGGAGTGTGTTAGTAAACATGAGATCTCCATACCTTTTCATTAGTTTTATTCTACGTCAATGTGTAATACACAAGAAATGCACAAGGGTGTTTTATATTATTTTATCCGCAAAAACAATAAGAATATATAGATGTCAAATGGTTACTCAAACTAGACATTTAACATCAACTTCAATGAATTCTATAAATTATTTAAGAGATAATAATTAAAAATAACACATTTAATTAACTTCCATAATATAACTAATATAATAGTTCAAATTATATGTCTGTAAAAATGTAATTGTTTCTTAGAATGGATGTGAGTTGGCATGGATGTGAATCATTTGTATTGTGGTGTGGAAGTGTCTCAGATGATGGTGAGTCACACTTTTGGCAGGGAGTCCTCTTGTGGTTGTTAAAGCTGGTGGTGTCTCATACATTTTCCAATTTTTCATTAAGGATTCATGAAATCATAAGGATATTATATTTTGACAGTGTCTCGGAAATTTTCATTTTTTCACCATTGTAGTGTGTTTTCTTACGGTGTCTTAGAGACTAAAAAATTTCTTTGTTGGTGGTGTGACATGGACAACAGTCTCATATGAAATGGTGTCTCAGACTTAGTCAAATGTTTGTAATGGGTGTGTCTTTTATGGTGCTGTGTCTGCTTGGAAGTTAGTAACTCTTGACGGTGACTCATCCTTAGTGGTGTCAATCTAAATGGTAGTTTTCCATTAGTAGGTACTAGTAGGGACTCATAATTAATCAATTTTCATCACTTTTCTCATATTATGAAATTCATTAAGAAAATAGAAATTTTATTAATATCATTATAATCATGATTTTATAATCATTAAAACTAGGAGGTCAATAACATAATTTTATAAACCTTATTCATTATAAACTATGGAAGAGGAAACATAATAAGGATGAGCTCACATACTCATTAATGGAAATTGTCAACCATAATAAGTTAAAGTCATGAGTGACAATATGGAGTGAATAAGGGTTGATGATATAATCAAATTTCATGAGTATAACATATAAACATTTATACCCATCAATACATGGATCATAAAACATGAAAACATGGAATACTGTTTTGAAAAAGTAAATAGTCATAGCAATCAATAATCAAGTGCCTTATGATATAAATATTGATCAAATGAGACATCATAAAACCATACCAAGATTAGAAAAATTATGTTTGTATCTTGGGACATCATCCTCATTAAACACTTATATAACCATTATAGAACCACTAAAATTGGAATAAACATATATCAAGCATAAAATAAAATTCCTAGAAAAACATAATCATTACATAATTATTTGGAGAACTATCTAGTTGTTCCCATCATATAATCTGTAACAGGCTCACCAAGCACTATTTGGGTGCACCCATCGTATATAACATATATGTACTAGAACCTGAATAATATAAATAGATCATTCATCAAATACCTCGAAAAAAATAATCATTTTTATTCATAACCAAATTAAACCATGTACTATTAATTGGTTTGATGTCAATCTCTTTGAAACACGATTAACCTATAGAAAAGAAACAAGTTCAATAACAATAACTTTGAAAATTTATAACCCTATAGAAAAAATGGGTTCTATGACAATCATTGTGAAACAATATTAATCTAAATACAGAAATAATGAGGATTATATCATTAAAAAATATCCCTAGTATATCTTATTTAATATTATGAGTTATTGATATTGATGAATGTAAATACCATTAAAAGATCATTAAAAACCATTTAGATAAAATATATTTATTGTTTTGAAAATCAATTTCAAAAACATAAATATTTTTTTAATATGTATTGTCTTTTAAACAACATTGGAAACATATATAAGATTCTTTTAAAAAATATTTCGATTGATTTCTTGAGAAAAATATCATATTTGATTGAAAAATATTTTGAAAAAACATAACACACATTAAATATCCTTTTCTTTAAAAATAATTTTAAAAAAAATGATGAATTTATAGAATATTAAGAAAAAAAATTCATTAAAAATAATATTTTAAACTTGAAAAGTAATCATGAAATAAATGATGGTAATTTTAGTGGGTAATTACACATGTTTTGTAAATAACATTAATTTTGAATTATAAAAATATTATAAAAGTGACATAATTTGAAGCGATACAAAGATTAAATTGATAACATTTTTGAAAATGTAAAATGGGTAAAAATTCCTTTAATAATTCATTTTAAAAAGTGTTAAAAACAAATTATGAATTTATTTTTTGAAAACATGGTTTTGGAAGAAAATAGAATATTGACCGAAGAGATAAATGAAATTTTATTATCTTAAAATAATTTTTACAAAATTTTAAGGTACCAAAGAGATGAAGATGGTAATATTACTTTAAAATATCATGAGTGACTACAGGATAACCAAATTCATGACTTTCTTGATATATTCATTATAATATATCATCATTGTAAGCATAATCCTAAACAAAATGAAAATAATATGAGATTTTAACATAATAATCATTCAAATTTAGTAACATTGAATCTTAATTGGCCTGAAATAATAACATGAAATGAAACATATAATATCATGAAAATATAGATATTAATAATATAAAATTTTAATGGGATAGTATATAATTCTCATGAAACAAGATAAATTTATTACATAATATATGTCTCAAAGAAGTAAAATTGATTCTAAAATCCCTCATCACTTTACTAACATTGAAACCATATACCACATGAAAGGGTATTCCTCAAATGAAAATATAAATCCCAATAAAATCAATTATTATATTAATTATAAATATTCATGGTTATTATGTAGAACAAACAATAAAAACAACTCGTAAATATAAAATTTATACCATATAAATAAATGTGAGATGAGAAAACCCTTACCATGAGTAGAATTAGCCACGACTGATCATTATTTTCATGAGTAATTTTATTATGTTAATTATTTAATTTTGTTATAAAATTTTAATGTTTAATATTAATTTTATTTCACTTGTTATCATGTTATATAAAATTATTTACTAAATTATATTTAGGTCATATTTTTCTTACTATATTTGGTTTATGTGCCAAAAATGATTTTGTAGGTTGAATACAGTCAAATAGGAAATTATTTAATAATCCCAAGAGTAATATTCATGAAATGTGTGTCATAATTTTAAAAAAATTACACTTTTATAATCAATCGTGAAATATGGTTATGTAAAATTTTCAAACATTTCAATCATGGAGACAGTAGACCGCACGTACGTAAGACCAATGATTCCATTTATAGATGATAATTATGGAAATAGAAAAGTAGAATATATCCTTAGATAATTATAATAAGAACATAAGTAAAATATTTTTTAATTACATACTCTTATACATATCATTCATGTTATGTGGTGGTGAAAATGGAATCACATCGCTTTGAGGAGGTAGTAGTTCACACATCCAAGAACAACGCTATAATTTTTTTAGTGAGTGAAAAGGAACAAAGAAAATGATATATTATATTTACAAAATGAACATTATTTCCTAAAAATAAATAATATTTCATTTATATAAAATATTGTTTTTCCAATTAAACCTTCATACCTTCCAGATAGCACGTTAGTGAAAAAAAATTCAAATCGCTTCGTGAGGTTGTAGTCCGACACACACTCGAGCGAAATTATCATATACCTTATGGAATGTAATGTAAAATTATATGTATGTTATAATTTATCCATAGGTATAATTTTTTTATTAATATAATATGTACACTTTTGATAAATCCTCATATCCAACTAAGAGAGCTGGTTTTGGAAATACAAACGACATCAGTTCACGGGGCGGTAGTCCGCCATATAGATGAACAATGATTTCATAACACATTTGATTGAAGTGTTCGTGGTTTTAGTGTTTGAAAGTAGTATAGAAAAATATAATTATATATAATGTAATTATTATAATATATTCTAATTATATAATAAAAATTAAAGGTGGTTTAGGAATAAATAAAAAAAATTCTCATTGATGATCATTTATTATTCTTTGGGTATCCGCCTTAGCATTCCCCCAAATAAAATCCTAGGCAGGAATTATGCCCAAAATAATCCTTTCAGTATGTGATTATATAATTTGGGAATTTTTTTGTAAGGTATATATTGAAATTTTTTCTTGATATGTGTGATGAATTTTGGGGAAGTGAGTGCCCTTTTACAGATGACGATGTGTGGAATTCTTGTAAATACCAAATGGATTCACTATTGGAAGGTCAATATAAATCATGTGGATAAAAAATTAATTAATAATTTATTATAGGGTTTATTTGGATGGGAAAAATCACCACCATCCAAAAAAATTACATTATCATCATTTAATTCCTCTGTTATTTTGTATACTGAATTTTACCATCTTCTTTTTTGCATGAGAAATGGTATATTTTTATTTACCTAGGTTTACTTTTCTTTAGTAATATAATTTAAATTATCATTATTAGATAAATGAAACCCAATTATTTTTAATTTAAAATTAAAATTATAAAATAAAATTTCAATGAGTGTTGAAAATTAATATTAACCTAAACCCATTTGAAAACATCATAATTGAGCTAACTATGTTTTTTACTCTTTTGGGGTCAATATATTCACTATAAAAGAATAATTGATCAATTAATGGACCATTTTTGATATTATTAAATAATTAAAAATTACTTGTAAGGATATATTATTTTTAGTAATTTTAAATAATTTTAAAAAAAATATCATTTATTGTAAACAACATTAATGTCAATTTTTGAATTATTCATTTAGTTCATATTTAAAATAATATTAAGACAATTATGGAATAGAATATATTTTTTATACACATATATAAGAAGATATATTTATCTACAAAATATTGGAACAAAATAATTCATTAATATTACTTCAGATTTACAATTTATGTTATCATTTATCTAAATTAATTGTTATATAAATGATTATTGCATTGGTATTTTTGAAGCATTTATAGTAATTATTTCATCTTTAAAAATTAAAAATAAATGATCATGATAAAATATCATATAAAATTAGTATTTTAATTATAATATATGTTGATATTATCCTTATCCAAATTCATCATATAGACTAAAACAAAGGATTATTATTTATTTCTCATTATCATTATGTAACTTATTATATAAGTCATTTTCAAACGAAAATCGTAATAAATTTACTTTTGTTCTCAATTTTGATACCCATGGTTGAAATAAATTCATAAAAAAATTGGGATAATATATTTGGTCATTTTTACTATTATATTTTTTGTTTAACCCCACGGTAAATTAGTTTTTACCCTAACCGCAATAATTAAATTTTACTATTTTCAATATTGATTTTGGTAAAAAATATAGTTTACCTTTTTAGAAATTATAAATTATGCTAATTATTAATATAGAATCACATTTTATAAATTCAATTAAAATATTTTTAAAATTTTAATATATAATTTTGTGGCATAGACATGATTAGAAAACAAGTTTTTAAAGGGAATAAATTCAAATGTTTACAATGTTTTTTATCAAATTTAAATATCAAATAGATTAAAATAACTTATATTTAATTAATTGAAAGCAAAATTTACTAATTATACTTTACTCATATATCAAATTATAAATAAAAATTATAAATTATTCAAAATAATAGATGTTTTCAATTAAAATTTAGTATTTTTCACTATTCCAAAAAAATTGATACTTTTATGAAAATTACAAAAAAATTATCCCTATGATAATTTTTGTATTCTTATTAAAACAGAAGCTTATTTTTTCATATAAATTTTCAAAATTTTTAAAAATTAGTTTTATATAAGTGTTCCATAAAATGTGACAATACTTATTTTTTGAAAAATATAGTTTCAAGCGTAAAATTGGATTTATTTTTACCTCTTGTATATAAAACATAAATAATTAATGTTAAAATTAGATTGAATATATAATATATAAATATCATTAACATAATCCAACAAGGCTGAATTTTTTAAACTCAATATTCCATGTTGTTTGTGGTATTGAAAATATTTTTATTCATTTAAAATATATTGGCCTCGAATATAGGAATGACATAGATATTCATTCCCTATTCATACTTGATGTACAATGATAAATAATGATTTTAATGAGTATTTCTTATGGGATTGAATGAAGAGAGATATTTCAATGTTTGTGTCTCGATTCTTGGTATGTCATAATATTAAGGATGAGAGACAAAAGTCTAAGGGATTGTTATATCCATTACCTACATGATAATGAAAATGGTAAAACATCACCATCGATTTTATTATCAGACTCCCAAAAATGTATAAATTGTGTAATGATACATATTTTGTAATAGATCTAATTACAATGTTAGAACACTTCATCAATATTAGGATATATTTCTGTTTGGATAATATTGGTAGGATATGTAGTTATGATATGGTAAGGATGCATTGATCACCCCATTCCATTATGTTTGACCAGGATATGAGATTTACCTCTATGTTATAGTGAAGTCTTCAGTAAGCTCTAGATATTGATTTGAGTTTCACATCATCGTATCATTCCAAAATAGAAGGTCATTTTAAGAATAAAATTCAAACCCTAGAGGACATATAAATATCTTATTTAACAAAATTTTAATGGTGGTTGGGGTCAATAACTTAATATAGTTGAGTCTCCATACAAAAAAAGATTTCACATTAAAAATTAGATGGAAACTAGTGAATCCATTATTTGAAAGAAGTGTATCACTCTAAAGTACTCAAATGAAAATAGATAAAGAAATATAGAGAGTCCTGTTATATGTAATGAAATAGAACATAATGTTTGAGTCATTCAACAACACTAATGTGAAGAAATATTATCATAGAAAAGTCATGATGGAAATAATCGTTGTGATTTAAAATTCGAGGTTGGTGAAATGGTGTTTCTAAGAATATGTCCATAGTATAATGTAATGTGATTTGGAAATATGGAAAAACTATTCCCTAGATAATTCATTCCCTTTGAAATTATTTATCTCAATAGGATAACAAATTATTGTTTAGAAATACCAAAAAATAAATCTCAATTTCATGATTTATTTCATGTATCTCACTAGAGAAAGTACATATAAAATCCTACACATACACTGAAATCAAAGGTAATACTGGGGATTAAGATAATTCCTATGATGAACAACCAATAGAGATAGTAACCATAGAGAGAACCATCTATGAAAAAAGAAAACTCCCTCAGTCAATGTCTTATGGTGAAGCTAAAAGTTTAAAGAATCAATGCTGTAATTGTTTGAAATTACATGGAATTATTATCCTTAGTTGTTTTTATTGAGGTGAAAATATTTGATGGAAAAATTAATTTTTTGGGCGTAGATTTTAACACCCTAAGTTTTGATAAATAATTTTTTTCAAATAAATTAAATTTATTTGATAGATTTCATTACATGAAACACCATGTCTTTCTATCATTACATTAAGAAACATTTTTATCTTCATTTACATGTAAAAATGAGTTTATCTTGTGTTACAAGAGACATTGAATTATAATAAACCACGATATATTATTAATATTATTAGATAATCAAGACTATTATAACCTAACTGTTAATCTAAATTATTTAACTATTAATAACCCATTTTTTATAAATTAATTATAATATTTTTATATAGTTACTACATATTGATAAAAATATATTTAATTATTGGTAAAGTATTTATATGTTTTGAAAGTATTGTTTTCTAAATTACTTTTTAATTTAATTTTGTGAAAAAAAAATAAAATTTATTTTTAATATTTTTAGAAAATTAATTCGATAAAATATAATTCTATTTTAATGGCCTTGTCAAAAATGACATATGGTAATTTTTTTGGATTTTTTTGAAAAGATTATTTTTTCGATGAATAGTGTTTTTTTTGTAAAATACCCTTTTGTTTAATAAAATTATAGGTTTAATTTTAAAATGGGTTTAAAATTAAAATTTGTAAAATTATATATAATTTAATCTAATTCAAGTAATTTTAACCATTTTAATATTAAATTTTTTACATATTTACTTTTTAAACTCTTGAAATTGTTTTCTTAAGAAAACTACTCTCTCCTTACTCTTATGTGTTTTAATTTTAATATTTATTTTCTAACTATATGAATGAAATTTAGAAAAATAGATTTCATATTTAGAATCAGAATAATTTATATTATCTAATAAGGTGAAAAAATGTTTTCAACACAACAAAAACTAAAAATAAGAAAAAAATATTAACCAGGATTAGGGTAAAAATGGGTTTACCACGGGATTAAACATAAAAGGATATGGTTTAAAAGTGACCCAATACATGCATGAAAAAACATTAATGGCCCTATATCAACCTTATATTGTATAAGGATCCTAAAACGTTCATTTTACAGCTTTTTTCATGTGAAAAACATGGGTATACGTTTTTATTTCTAAAAATTACATGTGTGCCACTCACCTCATTTATAAAAGGCAGCCCTTGTCTAAGATTCATAGTTACAAAAAATTTTAGTTAGGAACATTTTTACGCATATATCTTATTTAATTCCATAATATCATCCTACAAACCATATTTTGGTTATAAATACATTTTATGACAGATTTATGGTGTAAACCTCAAGTGGTTACCCGAAAGAGAGGTAATGTTCATCAACTAGTATTTTTATTTTAGTTCTTCCACCGCCACATTAAATTCCCATTAAAAAATTTATGTATAATAGTATTATTATATTCCTTATACTAATACATTTTTATATAAAATTAATGAAAAACATTCATATCCATTTCCTTTAAATGGGATATACAATCTTTATTTGTGTGTACGACAGAGTACTTCCATGTGAACCGATGTTATTCGATTCCCATCACCATGACACCCGGATGGATATAATGATGTGTTAATTTTTATAAATGTTATTAGTAATATTATTATACATCTTAGGCTATTATAAAACATATACCTTCTTACATTCAATTCTATGGGAAAACGATAATGTTACATGTGTGTACGGCGGACTACTACCCCAAGAAGAGATATGATAAGTTCTATCATCACATGGATATTAATAAGAATGATTTAAATGTGAATATAGAATATAAATGGAATAAAATTTATTTTATAATGGTAATTTATAATTTATTATTTTCTCCTTTCAATCCTCTGAGAAAATGGAAATAGAGTTCAAGCTACGTACGAACAACAACTTCACTGAATGATGTATTACATTTTCTATTTATAACTTTTATCTATTACTCAAAATACATATATAGTATATATTTTTGAAATTTATCTCATGGTATATTTTTTGATATAAAATAAACCCGATCAATGTATGTGGACCAAGAAAATAACAAATCAAAAAATACATGAAAAATAATGTAGTTATTTTCAGAATTATGACATTAACATGGAATTTATAATAAATGGGAAGTAAAAGGACATATTTAAATCATATATGAAAGGGTATATATCATTATGAATCTGTAATAAATTTATAATAAAATTATATTTGTTATATTGGTGGTTTTAATGGGTGTGAAGTTTGTCAGAACATAAAGTAATGGATTTTTTCTCAATTTTCCTTCCTTGAGTCATATGATATATTATAAACCTCTATTCATTTATGGGGTGTATATAAGAAAATTTTAAAATGGAATGTTATGAATTTATTTATTATCATGATGTCATTAGTTTTATTTATAATTCATCATTCATGGATCTTACAAATCAATGTTAGCAATGGGGTAAGTGTTTTATGTTAGAATCAATTTGTTTATTAGGATTTCTCAATATTGTGTTTCCAGTGATGAAATCCTACAATATCTATCTCAATAAACTATTTTATATTGTTCTAAAATTTTTATTTAATTATAATACCTGATTTCCATTAATTTTACTCTATTTATTTCCTCAATATTTTAAAATAATATTTTTAAGAAAAATCTTCTTTATTTTCTTATTTATTTGAAAACTCATTCTCATCTGAAACTATATTTTATAAAAATTAATTGAAAAAATGTTATTAAATTTATAAAAATTATATTTTAAGTAATTTTTTACCCATTATTAAATTTTTTTAATTTTTTTAATTAATATTCATGATCTTTTCCAAATAATGTTCATTTTGATTTTATTGAAAATATTAAAATAATATTTGTTTTAACATGTATGACATGAATTATTTATATTTAAATCATGAAATTTATTTTATTAAAATATTCATTTATATATTTTTTCCATTTTATTTTCAATTAAATTGATTTTCATTATATTGTTTTAGTTTATACTTTTAGAAAAAAAATTCAAAAAATTCATATTATTATCAAGAAATGTTCCAAGTGATTTTTTGTTCAATGTAATTTTCCATATAAAATGAAATACCATTATGATACTTATGATTGAATATGGATATTATATAATGATTTCATTATTTATATATCTCTTAATGGTTTATTTTTATAATGAGATTTTTTTTATCAAAACTTTTTCCCTTATACGGGATATACCATTATAAAATTTTTATAAAACCCACTTCATTTTTCAATGGGTTATGTTTTGATGAAATGTTAAAATTGTTATGAAAAATATTTCATTTCAATTGATTTGGTTAAGTTGAAATTTTTATGAAACCCATTTCAATTCATGGGTTCTGATATGATGAATATTTTATGATGTTATGCCACATATACAAATAATTTTCATTTTGTTAAGGGAAGTACCTATATCACTATCCAATGAATTAGGTAAATATTGATATCTCATGAGATAAATAGGATTGGATTGGGATGTGAACCCAATTCAATAAAGGTATTTTTTACTATGATAGTCTTTTGGGTGAACATTGACAAATATGATGGTTTGGGGAGTGAACCCATTTCACTATTATTGTCTTATAAATGAGCCTAGAACAAGCGAGGAAATGGTTTTTATTGATTATTAGTATTCTATAAATATATGAAAAGGTAATTCTATTATGATTCATGATCTTTGATTTAATTTTGAATCATGTCTTAAGAACTAAAATTATTTTTCAATGACACAATATTACGATCTATGATATAAAGGCTACGATATTCAAATGTTATTCTCATGATCTCATAACCTTATGGTCATTATATGTTGATATCTCCCTTATTTAGCATTATAGAGAAGCCTAGATCGTCTATTCTAATGTTTTATAACAAGGGAATGAAGAATGTTATTATGTAAGATATGTCAATGAAGGGTTCTATGTATGAAGATGATAGCGGGTTATAACGTAGCTCACTTTTGGACTAGTTCTTTCAGATTCATTTTTTTTCAAAGGAAGTACACCTAAATGATTATTTTTTGGATCATTGAATTGTGTAATGAATATAAATTTATTAATATTTAATATTTATGTATTGGGTGTTTGGTTCTTCATAGTAAGTATAACAGGTAGAATTTTTTAATGTTACAATATAAAATAGAATTAACATAGCTGAAAAACACTATTGAGAGAGACAAAAAATTATAATGTTTCAAGAAGGATCTTCGTTAGATTTTATTTATGTCAAAGTAGTTAGAAAAGATATGGGACATGAAAATTAGTTTGAAAAGACACCATAAATAAATGTAAAAAAAATATTAATAAGAATAGGATATCTTGAGACACATCATAATAGAAAAATAGGTATATTGTTTTTTGGTGTTGTGTATATTGACAAAATTACTGAAGGGCCTTCTAGAGATGCATACCAATTCATGAGAAAGACCAATTAGTTTTAGAATTTTATTGATGACTTGTTTCCTACTATACAGGTACTACACAATGTAATTTTTTTCAATTCCTTATTTTATGTTTCTTATTAGGTAGAAATAGGGAAATGACCAGTATACATAATATATTTGAAGTTACTATGCATGTTTGTAGAGTTGAATTAATATATTCTAGAGGTAAATAAAAAATTATCTTATTTTCACATACTATTTAGTGGATCACATATCCATTCCATGGTGGTTTGTAAATAATTATAATTTTTCACCACATTTTGTTTGGAGTAATTATACACTACAAGTTTACTTGACTAAAATGATGGGTAATAGTTTAAGAATTATGGAATCCATGGTTGAGGTCGAATATATTTAAAAATAAAAAAGAATAAGGGAAAATCAATCCTTGTATAATTAACATATTCAAACCTAACATATTATTTCTTCAATTTCCTATTGCATAAGGATTTCATTGAAGAGTTCTATCGAAGCAGGTATACAATGGATACCATATCATGATAGAAACTAGTTTTTTAAATTTAATACCTCTATGTGAAATGGGTGTGGACACTATGGAAGTTATAGTTACCATGGAGGAATCACATAACAGTATATAAAATATGATATTGGATATCCCCTGATCTAGGGTCAATGGGTGGTGAGTATCTGGTTTCTGGTTTAAAAGGGAAACCGTGATTGGTAAGCATGTTGCAAGTTGTTTTATACGGAGTTCTTGCCTAAGAAGATGTATGATAGAGATAACACTACACCATGCCACAATGTGTAGGTTATAGGGTGTTCTGTAAGAGTGAGCTGTAAAAAATCATCATTAACCTACAATTTCTAGATATTTTCAAAAGGTTTCAATAAGAATAAATGTTTTCACATTATAGGACTTGATTTGGCTCTTTTAACGAACATTTCATTTAATTCAATTTTAATAGTTTATAATAGAATAAAGGAAGGAGATACTGAGTTTGAAAATATAAGGGAAATTTTTCATGAAATGAATGTGAATGAGGAGGATGAAACATCAAAAAAAGGAATGAAAAATTAAAATATCTTGGAATGATTAGTATAACATAGAATAATAAAATGTATAAGACATGTAATGAAAATTATGGTGAAGAAGAAGGAAATACTAGATTATCATGTGGTTCTAGGGGGAATTATTTATATTATTTTGTGTAGTTATTCAATTATAAAAAACTAAGATGGAGATTCACACCATTATAGGTGTAGTCTTATTCTTTTTTTTGAATATTTAATACAACATCATTTAGTAGAGTAGGAGGTTCCCCTAGTTTTTTTAGAGAATTGAGATATCTATTCTATGATAGATGTAATCCTAGAGGATAAGTGATATCACGATGAATTGTAAAAGTAGTGGACACATTATATCATATATTGAATCATTTCTAGTGTATCATCCTTGTATTAACCTAAATTAGGTAAACTATGTAAAAATGTGGTGTCCTTTTTTATTATTTAGTTGTAAAAATCCATTGAAATTGGGAGTGTGTTAGTACATACCATGGATTATGATTATTACATAAGGGAAAAGTAAAAAACTAATAAAATAAGACTCACCCCCTCAGTGTATTTACCTTTCTTAGAACAAACAAGTGGTATCAAAACTATAGGTTAATGGTGATGTTTTGTCATTATGTATAATTCATTTTAGTCTTTAAACTGGTGGGTATTTCAATAATCAATGGACACATTTTTTATTTATAGATGAATTTGATGTAACACTATTCCCATTATTTAGAAATATATGTTTATACAACAGATATTTGTCGGATTTTGGATAGCCTGGAGTGACATGTCCTGACCCACTAGAGCTTGACTAGGATTTTGATAATTTAAAAGTGATATTCCAAGTGAATATCTGATTATAAATTGGATGGTTAATATATTTTTCTATAAAATAATCAAAATATTAGAGGGCTTAGACTATATCAACCTATGATAGGTAAATTTCTCAATGCATAAAATATAGAAACATAGGAATGTTTAATTTATATATAATGAACTGAACTGTATACAAAAACATTCATGAGATAAATGCTATATATAATTAATAAAAAGGGAAAATATATTGGAACCATACATTTAAGAAACTATAAATGTCAATGATAAAAGACATATATAAATTCCTCATCCCAAAGAGTACCCCAGGAATGATCTCCTGCTACAAAAAAAATGATCACAATCAAGGACCACCAACATCCATTTCACATCACCAATAATCACCAGGAAATATCTCTGGATAATCTACAGTAAATTCATATATACCTAGTCCATCCTTGAACCTGTGAGTCATTTATATAGAAACCGTACTTGTGGGAAAAAATATTATATAGTGGTGAGTAAAAAACATAAACAATTAGAAAATAAAAAATCCTTAAAAAACATAGAATAATAATCCATTCTGAAGATATCACTATCATATATTAATTGGGAAGAAGAAAATATAGATTAATTCATATATTCTTTACAACTACAGTTATCAAGGACATGAGTTAATCCAAATCATTTCTTAACTATCCCATGATGGTCCAAATCTCATGTTCAACTATGGATTCCTTGTGTTAAAAAATGTCTCAATTCTATAGGTCACTAACTATATGTAGATAACATATATAAGGCAACCAATGAGTTCCTAAGGATTCAAAATTCTTAATAAAATATGATTTTATCAGCCTCTAAAATAGCCACATTATCACCATAACCCATAAGTGTGTCTTACTCATAACTGAGCCATGATATTAAGATGGGGGAGTACCACATGTTGTATTTCATCAATACTGAATCACTGATCAATTGATCACACTATAAATCCAAATAAAATCAATAAAACCTAATAGGAACTATAATGTGAAATCAATTCCTTTTTGGAGGACACCTCAATTGAGGAAATATGACCAAAAAAGGGGATATCATTCCCTAAAAAAGAGGTAAAAGCAGACCCTACTTGTATTATGAAATAGAGGATCCTATTTGTTTGGGTATATGGGGTGTGGGTACCAAAACCTATCTATAAAACAAATAATATATTGGGGATCTCACTCCATCAGTAATCATGGTGGATACATAAAACATTCAATAAGATGAGATAGGGGATCCCATAAATTGATGTGTGGGAGGATAAATGGACCGATCGTTTAAATTAACCCCTAGATATATGATTCTAAATCCTTGGTAAAAAAAGAATATTGTACTTTACGTAAATGACGAAAAAAAATGGAACATATTGTTTGAAACCCATCATCATCCATATTGATCAAAACATTTAATTATAGCTATCTCTCCTCTCAAAGAGTGTTAAATATACAAATGGAAAAACCTATTGAGATATTTGTTGAAAACACCTTAAGAAACCCTATTTATTTGTAAAAAACACATATTGAGGAAGAGTTAAAAGAAATCCTATGAATGAGTGAGAATGAACATTGAATCCCTATGGTAAACCAGGTGTAATGCGAAGAGAGGGAGGACACAACCATTAGTACATGTCGTACAACATGTATAGAATCATGTCTCGCCACATTGTTCCCCCATGAGAATGAAGATGACTTTTCTCACATATGTAGAGATTCTCTATCTAATTGGTTTTATAAATCATTTTGGTGATTCTATTGAACCAATAAATAGATCAGATTTTTTTTCATAATAAACTCTTTTCTCTATGCTTCCCTAGTGTAAGAATAAACCTGTTGAAGTTTTATTCTAAAAAGTATGGGAAGAAATATATTTTACCGGATAATTTTAATTCCACAATGGTCAGTGCTCATCCATGGGGATGGAGATATGATATCGAAAGGTCACATGTGGGGAATCTGGTGACCTCGTTCAACTATAATTGGAGATGAATGAGATCTAGTAGAGAGAGTCCTCAACAAGTGTTCTCAATATTGGGAAGTAGGAAATTACCTTGAAATGTTGGTGATGCAATGGAGTGAATCAAATTCGTGAAAAGGCTGATGTTGTTCTCTCTAGGATATAATCTCGTCTTCTAGATGTAGGGATAGATCAATGATTTTTCACATTTTCTGCTGGTGTATGGGTGTTTTCAGTGATGATGAAAGGAATGAGGGGGATTGAGTCACCGATTACATGTGTCATTGCGGTTGTGGGAACCTATCAATGAAATGGGAAGTAATGTGGTCCCTGATAGATCCTCCAATCATGGGGTCTCTTTTGACATTGTTTGGTCGGTGACTACATGGTCTTGTGATGAAATGCACTATAAATGTGAGGTGTTTTCATGAGAGGATCAACCAAACCCATTGGAGGGAATTTGGAATTATGTGGTGGATGTGATTGGTGGTTGGTGTAGTGAAACAATTTTCTGGTGATAGTGATAAACTGGCCAAAACGATCTTGGGATGCGGTTAAATGACCTTTGAATTCATAAGTTGGAACTGACCTTGAATTGGTGGTTGGGACTTGTTATTAGTAGGTATGGGATTTTTATGGTGACTAATCCATTTTAGGGGGAACCAACGTTGTTTGAGTGCTATTTTAGGCTATAGGATTGCTTCAGTGAGAAACTTAGAGGCTTGATGTGGATGGAGCTTTGGTGTCAGACGGTGTGAGTTATAGCAGTGATTGTGCATGATTAGGATGCCATAAAGGCATGATTTGCAGTGATTACCTTGATGGGTGGTGACCTTGTAATGATAGGAGTATTTTTCTATCCAAAACATTGTATATTGACCAGACAGTTGGACCTTGAGTGGAGTGAGGTGCCATTAGAAGGCAATTTTCCATCACTTCATTGCATTGGGATTTGTTTTTGGATGCTATAATTGGTGAGACTTTGGTCCATTTAATGTGGGTTTCTATGAATATTAATTGGGTCATGGGGATTTTTTTATGGATGGTGAGATGGCCACATTCATGTTTGGTGAAATTTCATGTGTCACAAAAATTATCTTTCCTATTATTTAATTTTTTTCAATAAATTTATATGGTCGGGTATAATCGGTACCTAAACATTCCTCGTAGTTCTGCCATGCATCGTACACCATTTGTGGTTGGTTTTGGTGGAATTCAAACCATATTGGTTGCATACCCTACCTGATTTGTTTTAAGACATGCATTCCTAGGTCTGCACAAGGATGTCCTACACTGCCTGGCATATTGGGAATTAATCCAAGAGCCTCATACACAAACAATTTTGTGTTAGGGAATCCAACTAATCCATCATTATCTGAATATTTGGAGGAATGGTCAAAATTAAATCAACCTCATTTTTAATGCCACACATTTGGATCCAAGACTGTAGTTGCAATGTCATCACCCCATCCTCCCAACCATTAACCTACACTCTTTATACCCTCCCCCACAGTTCACCTGCTACCAAAACTATGATATATCACATATTTCAGATTCCCCTACATCTAATTAGTACATACGTTTCTCATACAGTCACTAACTCACAATACCATCACCATCAATCTCACCTCATCAACCTCAAACTTCATTACATCATTGAGTCCTTTCCTTCCCTAATACCATTCCACCTCAACCTTTTCCTATACCACTAGCCACACCTGGGCCTTAAATGATACAACAACCTACTACTTACACTAGAAAACAACAACTATGGTGTGTTTCTTATCATTGTGTGATATAGAAGGAGGAAGAATGTTTGAGAGAGGAAATATTATGGAGGAAAACATTAAATGGTTTTATTAAATGGTCCACTATAAAAAACCTTACTCACATTGAAAAATATCAGGGTCTAATCTAACTAACCAAATAAAATAAATGAATTTTTTTTTTCTAATTCGACAAGAATAAATTAACTACCCACTTTGAATAAAATAATGAATATAAAATGATCAAATTTTAAATTGAAATATAAAACTCGCATGGAATTAAGTATTGAATTTTAATCTAAATATAAATTACATGGAAAAGACAAATCCAATTTTTAAAATCATTTTCAACAAAACATCCATGAGGAATAAAGAATATGAAATCAAAACTCACATCTCTAGGTATATATCCTTCATTGATGATGTTTTTATCGACATTTGTTGATGATGATGATCCCAAAAGGAGTTCTTAAATTTTCTCTAAATTACATTCTTTATTGGAATAATTTGAAAATATATGGTTCATGTTAATAATGATAGGTTTTAGAGTTAAATAATGTAACAATTGGGCCGCACCCACCAGTTTCCCCACAGATACATGGTTCCCACCTTGGGTCCCACCCATGTGCCTGAATGGGTTATTTGACTAATGCCTATCCCCACACGCCAACACATGTCCTTTCTAGTGTGTTTTTTCCTCACTCACACACACCCTGAAAAACATTCCATGAGGTCAGCCATCCTGATCACTACTCCAGGCCATGCACGCTTATCTTTGGAGTTCTAATCAGACATGCTCTCAAAAAGGAAGGTGGACTTTATTGACATGAGTCTTATCATTTATTCATTTAACCATTTATCATTTGGGGATGTTACAGTCACCCCCCCCCCCTTTAGAGCACAACACCCTCATTGTGGGCCCTACATCTCATCCCAGGCAGTGCACCGCACTTAAGGATGGGTTCCTCCTCTGATACCAAATGTGACAACGGGGCCCCACCCACCAGTTGCCCCGTAGACACGTGATCCCTACCCTCGGGCCCAACTTCATGCATGAATGGGTTATCTGACTAATGACATTCCCCACAGGCCAACACGTGTCCCTTCTAGTGTGTTTTGTCCTCACTCACACACACCCTGAGAAACATCCCAAGAGGTAACCCATCTTGATCACTACTCCAGGCCAAGCACACCTAACTGTGGAGTTCTAATCAGACAATCTCTTGAAAAGGAAGGTGCACCTTGTTGACATGAGTCTTATCATTTAGTCATTCAATCCATTATCATTTGTGGATGTTACAAATATGGTTATATAGGATTTGTATCTTTGTATACTAATTGGTTAAACACTTAATGGTTTGGTAAATTAATTAAAAATATCAATATAAAATTATTAATCCACTTTTGACAACCATCAAAACGGGTTACCAATGCGAAAAAAATTTATGCATGCCCTAGGATTAAAACTACACTTTTGAGGAAACCATGGACTTAAATTTTATATATGATTATTTGTTTGAAATGAAAGGTACAATTATTGATAATTCATCCATTAAGAATAAAAATAATATTTTTATACAACATATATTTTTATCAACGTCCTTCCATGTATGAAATTACTTGAAGAAAAACAAGGGTGTTAACACCAATCAATATAATTATAAGGACTATTAAATCATTTTTTGGGTATTCATGTTAGTGTAAATTTACCACATTAACTATTGATATTTCTTAGGAAATGAAAAAAAAACCCAAAAATTCCCATATGGAAAAAACATGGGTCACTATATCCTACCCACCTTAAGAATATTTTTGCTTAAAAGGAATAAACAAGAGCTCTCGAAAGTAATCTCACAAAATAACCCAGTGAAGAAAGAAACTCATTTATCATTTTCACATCCATAATAAATATGGGGTCATGCTCTATGAAATTTTCGTATAACCCACACATGAATGGATCATCTTATTTTATCATTGAATGTATTAGCTCTATATCATTTATAAAGAATAATTTAATGGAATAATGCAATCACACTATGCGGGTCTCTCCAATACACAGTACCAAAAGTTTTCATTAATTTATATTCGTCCAATCATAATTTACAAGATGAAATCTATAAAACATTAAAATATTTAATAACATGGTTCATTTCCCATTTAATATAGGGTTAAATAACTCCACTATCCACATTTACAGACAATCTAATATAGTTGATTCAATAGTTTAACCCATCAACCATACACTCTATCATTGATCACATCATAAGAAATTTATGCAGACACTAGAAGAGTTTCAATACATCATGTTCTACCAGATTGACATCAGTTACTCTGTTATCTAATGCCCATAGGGTAAATTTACTAATGAACCTAGAATATAGTATAAAATAAATATATTCAAAATTTACCCCCTCATAATATTTTGGATTCATTTATTCTCTCTCTAAATTATGATAGGTTGTTCATCAACTATCTATGATAAACTAATTTTGTTGTCTTCACTATTTTTTTTAAAGATATTTATGACCAAATCCGGATTAAAAACCTCCCTAAATAACTCTCCATAATTATATTGCATACCAGTTGAAGCAATATACAATAATATGAAGTGGATGCTCTTGGGAATTTATATTATATTACTCTATCTGCTCTAGAAACATGGATAACTCTTGAATAAGAGAAAAAATGACCAAATTTTCATCAAAACCAACTCATAATCCAAATAAGAACAGTTTATGTGTAATGGGTACACCCAAAAATATCCCTTAAAAATTCCCCACTATGGATCATTCTCCTATAGGAAAGTCTACACTAAATATTTATATTTAAATTCTTTATATGTAAACACCAAAAAATACTGCTATGCACCTAAAAAAGTGTTGGATGTTATACCTACCTTTAGAAAACTCTTAATGTCTACAACATTAGAATGTTGAACCATAGAGGACTATTAATTAAATATCACCATTATGGGACTCCTTAAAAAAGGGTTGATGGAGGGTCCATCACCATTTATAAAGGGAAAGAACATCTCTCTCTTTCAGTGAACAAATAACTTCCACTATGAAATCTACTCATGTACTACCTCCATTGTTTGAAAAAAAAATCATCCACTAGTTGCATCAACCACTATTCCACTAATACACTCGGATTTAGTTAACCAAAATATACTTTACTGCAATGTTCAAAAACCTACCCTTGGAATCTAGATCCTATATTTCAAGAAATAACATTACTAATGGATCTCTCATGGAAATAAAAGGTAAATTCCAATAATTACCAATGGGCTCCTTTACAAACTAATTTCATAAAGGGGTTGTTACAGAAACATGTGAACACCATAGTATTGCTCAAAATTACAATCATAAAAATCATAATTCTATCTCTGAATTCCATGAGGAGGAAAATACTATCTTATCATTAATTTTTAACCCTGAGACCCTTTTCTAAGAATCCATTTGTTCTTCAAAAAATATATGAATCAACTCTATGATATTCTCACATAGTTTACAAAGACCCCAATACCATCTGATGGTTATTTGAACTCATCATGGAACAGAATTGATCCACTCTTCACACTATAGGTAATAAAATCCTAGCATGAAATAAAGTGTTGAATTCTTATAAAGGAATTTATAGGCCTCGATGATAGAATTATTCTATTCATTTAAAAATATTATTAATTATAGATCACTAACCACATTATATAATATGATGATATAACTTAAATTTAAGGGGTGATTGAATGATAGTCTCCATATATGGATACCCACCTTCTTAAAAGGGTTTTTGTTGGGGTTCCATCGAAATACACAACTCCAAAACCTCACGTATATGGAGAATAACTCATGCATAATAAATCATTTGTGATGTTCCCTAATGATAGGATAATATAAACACTCTAAAATGAAACTATTGACTCTAAATAATAGTCTTCCATTATGTACATCATCTTAAATATCTTACTATCGAAATACCATGTGTGACAAGAACTGAAAAAGGGTAGTGATTGTGTTATTAGTTCATTGCATCATCTATCTCAAAAAACACTCACACCACAGACTCTTCTCTTGTATGAAACATTGTTAGCCAATGAAAACCAAAAATAAGGATATTTTTGATCTCATAACCATTTCTATAACAGAGATCCATAACTGAAAAAACTATGGATATATTAATGTGAAATGTTAACTTCAAACCACATACAAGGTGTATATTTAGTTATAATATTCAACTAGAAATAGTCAACCAAAATCCACTCACATCGTTGGTATTACAAATTAACTAGGCCATAGTTCACTAACACTATGTCCAATGTATCATCTAAAAAATATATTGAAAAATCCCTTCACAAAACATTTCTGGTGAATTAAATTTTTGGTCCGACGCATCAATGTGTAATTAGATATGGTCATTCTACCTTGTCGAGGGCCCATCGTTCCCAGAGAAAAATCTATCTGGGAAAATATAATAAAATCTATACATGGTAGAGAAGTATTATCCTCTATTAAGGAAAAATACCTCCAACTAATATCTAAAAATGTCTTGTAGTAATGTTGATATATGGATCAATTTCTGGTCATGAAAAGATCAATTGAGATGGTCATGTGAGTCTTTGACTCAAAAAAACTTCTTTCAGATGAGGTTTAGGATCACCTAATAAATCCATGAGAACTATAACATCATAATTAAAAAAATATTACCAATATATATGATGTATTATCTAAATTTTAAAATACTATAATCATCTCTTAATAATTTTCAATTATCACAAAATAGAGAGAAACTTACCCAAATAACGGCGAAAAATACCTCTCAACCAATTTTTGGAAAAATAAACCTCATCATTATCCAACTTTTGGTGAGGCGAAAAAATATAGGAGCATAATCAAATCAAACCATAAATATAAGGCCCCGGCCTTAAACCTTTACTTAATATTGAATTAAATGAATAATTCATATTGAGGATTTTTTCAGGTTTAGAGTTTTAGAGAATTAGGACATAACTATTACATCTCAAAAGATTACAAAGTAGACACTTCTACTAAGTTTCCATAAAATAAAAACTCTTAAAATAAACTTGTCTAGTTCCATGTTTTAGCTAGCATGACTTTCCCATGATCCCATCCTTGACACTATTCCACATTAAGCCCTGTGAAAAACATTTCAAAAAAACATGGGGTGAGCATAAAAAGATCAGTAAGTGATACCCAAAGAATGAAAACTGTTAGTTTTTCAAACATCACGTAAACCAGGTATACTTTATCAAAGTAATACCTTCACCTTCATGAAGTAGTAAAAACTATTCTCTGAATAAAATATCTTTACTCACCCTTTTGTAACCAATGGATTACCATAAAACCCATATAATGAACACATAACATATAAAGATAACATGGGACATAAACATACTTAAGTGGAATAACCATACGGTCGACTTCCACACATATCTCTTAATGGAATAGCCATACGACCAACATCCATACATACATTATGGAATAGCCATACGGCCGACTTCCATACCCAATGCATTGGAGGTTATAACGTAACCACCCGTCCTGGTATTCACGGCACCACCCGTCATATGGTTTATCACGTAACCACCCGTCAAATTTCCAAGTACCAATATAAAATCATAAAACGTAAAACAAATATAATGGAAAGAAAAAATTTCCACACTTTGATCACAATATATCTCATAAATATATTGAAATAACAAATCCATTATAAAAACCATTTTCAATACCAAAATACATAATAGAGTATATGGTATTTATTTCATTTTAAAAACAATACGGCTTGTTGAGGAAGCTAAAGACCAAATAATACTCGCGGCGACGGAAGAGGTCGTTGTCACCGCGTACGTTAAAAGAAACATTCCTTTTTATCATTTTGTAGAATGCTTCGTAGAAAAAGATTCCTTTTTTTATAAAAGTAATGGTCAAAGGGTTTTATACACCGTATAAAAGAATTTTGTGTATAAAACGAAATATGCCTCAATGAAAGGAGATAGAGACTAAGTCCCTTACCTCAGGTCCGACATGACTCGATCGTTTTTTAACGTCCTGAATAATAAACTTGAGTTAATTTCTACTTTCTTAAGAACCTTTTCCAAGTTCATTATATCTTTTATATCACTTATTTCCATGTTATAAACATTATGTAATCATTTAAGTTAATAATGTTTGTTTTGTCGATATTTGGTTCTTATGTCGAAAGTAGACTACTTACCAAGACATGTTGTTCGTGTGGTCAAAGGTTCATTATATCCAGAATGATATTAATGATTTGGATATCATATATATCCATCATATACATGTATTTATAATATTACATAATCATTTAGAGTTAAGAAATGAAATGCACCGTTCATGGAGACGGTAATCTGTACGTACGCATGAACGCTACTTTCATTTCTATGTCATATTAATGGAATTAAAACTTAATGAGAGGTATGTATATTTTAATTACATAATTATATTAATCATTTAGATGTAACATAAATCATATATATCCATTATATATATGTACTTATAATAGTACATTACATTTGGGGATAAGAAATGAAATGCACCGTTCATGGAGACGGTAAGCCGTACGTACGCATGAACAATACTTTAATTTCTATCTCATACTTTAATGGGAGAAAATAATAATTATATAGAGGTATATTATAATTCCATTATAACATCATATATAATAAATTTAAATCCATCCTTTATACGTCCCACATATGGCATTAACGAATCAAATCACATTGAGGGGGCGGTAGTCCACACTTCCTTAAATGAAGATATCGCATTTACCCATAATGGAACCATAAAGGTATGCCCAAAATGAAAAAATACAGAAGCTTAATGAAAACATAAACATATTATATATCATATATAAATATATTTACATCTTAATGGCCACATTTTAAGGTGTTATAATAATATCGAACAATCATCGTTTCGTGTGGCAGAAATTCGCCATCCACAGAAACAATATGTTCTTTAACTATTAAACATAGGTGTGTGTATGTGTAGATCTAATACTTCTTATAACAACATCCTAGTATATGGAAGATACTGGAGTTGTCACAAAAGAAATGAATAAGAAGAGATTAGGTGGTTGGAGAAGCAAAATAAAACAAAAGGACTCAAGTGAAGACATTACCTTATAATCGGGTAACTCCCTTTGGATTGAGATCAAAGGTTTCCTTGGAAAGACTTCTACCCCATTTGAGGCTTCAATGAGTTAGAGATGAATGTGTAGAGACAAAATGGGCAGGTTTCAGTCGAGCCAAAGGCTTTGGAAGTGTGGGTAATGAGGTAGAGGTGGGGGCCTTTTATAAGAGGAGAGGAGGGGCACTCTTGGAAAGTAAAGAAATGTTCCATTATTTTAAAATGAGTTTCGGATTTAAAAGGTCCCACATTGATATAATTAAAGGATAAGGTGATAAGGGTTCTAAATATACCCATACAATAGGTTTTGGACAAGTGTAGGTCATATATTTTACATTATCATTTCATTTTATTTAAATCCTTTATTAATGAGGTAATCACTGTATCATCATGATGTCATAAATAATTTAATATATTTAATGTCTAAAAATTATAAAACAAATAAAATGATTTAGGAAATATTTTTAACTTTCTAATTAATATTTATAGTAAAAAATATGACTTGTATAACCCCATGTAAAAATTGTTTTAGTAAACCATCTCATGTTTGTGTCATTTTTACTTTAACTTTAAATAAAATGCATAAATGTAATTATCATGCCCAAGTGGATCCATGGGGTACCCAAAATCGACCCATGGGTTGTATGGGTCGGCCATAACTCAACCAATAGGGTTAGTACAAGTGTCAAGATATTTTCATTTTATTATAATATCATCTTTACCTTAAATTACACTAATTACCTTTAATCGTGATTAATAAAACATAAAAGTTACTAGTCACCAAAATTTATTTTAATCCCATTGAACCAAATTTTACTTGATAATTAAAATCATTTAAATTGGATTTTTGAGATTCAAAACACAGAAGTGCTAAAGTCTCATTTAAACGAAAAATCAAATTTTGTAGCCACCACTTTGCGGTTTCACGATTCATCAAAAATTGATGTTTTTCCGAAAAAAACAAAAACAACACCCTAAGCTATATTTGATATTCCAAATTCAAAAATGAAGTCCATTTTAAAAAATCCAAAACATATATGTTTCATTAATTAATTTAACAATTAATTCTCGTTGTGAAAACAAATAGCGTGTTTTTATGAAACAATAAGTATCAAAATATTGACACCAGTTTAAGTCCAATTTCAAAGTAAAATTAATTCCAACGACCACTATTGGATTAAATGGTAACAATATATTCTAATTTCACTTAAAAACCAATTCAATAGATCATCTAATCATATTAATAAATTAGATTAAAAAGTGGTTTTGAATTTAAATACAACATTTTACACTATTCATTAAAAAAATGAAATTTATCGGAAAGATTCAAAAAAAATTACACAAATTAAATTTTGATGTCCCGATTATAAAGTTGAGTTTTATTTGGTCCAATATAATGTATAAGAGTGACCAAAAATATTTTTAATTACGGTTCTCCATCAAATGTTGATAAGTGGATCTTTCGTGAAAATTAGAGTATATAAGCCTAGAATTGAATTCTTTTCGAATTTTAAGCCTTTATCCTTTATTAGATAAATGTAAAAACATTTAACAAACATATATAATCATATTTTAGTTATTTCTATCCATTCCAGCAAGTACAATGGCTACGTGTTAACTTACATTTAAAATAATATTATTTTATTACTAGTGTGCAACGTACGATTTCAAAGAAACTCTTTGTTGCATATCGGGTATGCTATTGAACATAGAAACCCCTTTAACGTAAAATTAATATTTAATTCGAAAATATTAATAAATATGAAAATGTATTATTATTTATTTACCTGGGATGTTACATCCTTCCCCCATTTTGGGAATTGCGTCCTCGCAATTTTATTCACTTATCAAAATAAGTGGGGGTATTTATCCCTCATAGCATTTTCAGATTCCCACGTTGCCTCTTCAACCATATGGTTTTTCCACAAAATCTTTACCTAGTGAATTACCTTATTTCGCAATAATTTCTCTCTTCGGTCAAGAATTTGGACAGGTTGTTCTTTATAAGAGAGATTATCTTCCAACTGAACTACCTCTGGGCACAAAACATGAGATGGATCTGGCATATACTTTCTCTACATCAAAACATGAAAAACATTGTGTACCTGAGATAGACTCAGAGGTAAAGCCACTCGGTAAGATACTGATCCAACTCTCTCCATAATTTCATATGGTCCAATGAACCTTGGACTCAGATTTCCTTTCTTACCAAATCTCATCACACTTTTCCATGGAGAAACCTTGAGAAAACCATTATCACCTACCTCGAAAGATAGATCCTTCCTCCGGTTATCTGCATAACTTTTCTGTCTGCTCTGAGCTGTTTTCATGTGTTTTTAAATCAACTGAACTTTTTCTGCCATCTCTTCTACCAATTCTGGTCCCATCAGCTTCCTTTCACCCACTTCATCCCAAAATGCTGGAGTTCGACAACGCTTCCCATATAATTCCTCAAATGGTGCCATCTGTATACTGGAATGAAAACTGTTATTATAAGAAAACTCAACCAAAGAATGATTTTGGTCCCAACTTCCCTGATAATCCATCGAACAAGCTCATAGCATATCCTCCAAGGTCTGAATTGTTCGTTCTGACTGCCCATCTGATTGCGGATGAAAATCTGTACTAAAATTTAATTCAGTACCCAACAACTTCTGAAGGCCTTTCCAAAAGTGAGAAGTCAACCTGGGATCACGGTCAGATACAATAGAGAGTGGAAATACATGTAACCTGACTATCTCTTTAAGATACAAACGGTGAAGTTGATCTAGGGAAAAATTATCTCGTATGGCAAGGAAATGAGCAGATTTAGTCAAGCAATCAAAAATAACCCAGATTGCATTATTACCTCGAGATGTCTTCGGTAATCCCACAACAAAGTCCATGGATATATTCTCCCATTTCCACTCTGGCACTGGTAGAGGCTGAAGCATCCCTTTCGGTAAATGCCACTCTGCTTTAACCTATAGACAAGTCAAACACTTCACAGTAAAATCAGCAATATCTCTTTTCATTCCATCCCACCAGTAATACTCCTGCAGATCTTTGTACATCTTAGTACTGCCATGATTAACTGAAAATGGAGAACTATGAGCTTCACATAAAAACTCTCTCTTCAACTGTGAATCACAAGGCAAACACAATCTCTTCCCAAATCTCAAAACACAATCACTATCAATGTTGAATTCATTCAACTTACCTTTCTAAACCAGCTCTACCTTTTTCTGCAACTCACTGTCTTGCTTCTGTGCTTTCTTGATTCTATCTGATAGAGAAGATATCACTGATATCTGAAACAAAATAGAAGGACATCCTCCACCAACAACATCTATGCCAAAGTTCATCAAATCCTTAACCAAATGATCAAGTTCCAAACACAACATCATTCATTGAGCATTACTTTTTCGACTCAAAGAATCAGCAAATATATTGGCTTTTCCCGGATGGTAATGAATTATACAATCACAATCCTTGATTAATTCCAGCCATCTCCTCTGTCTCATGTTAAATTATTTCTGATTGAATATATACTTTAAACTTTTGTGGTCAGTATATAATTCACACTTTACTCCATACTAATGATGCCTCCAAATTTTTAAAGTAAAAACAACAACAACTAATTCCATATCATGTTTAGGGTAATTTACCTCATGAGTTTTCAACTGACGTGAAGCAAAAGAAATTACCTGATCATTCTGCATAAGGACACAACCAAGTCCCTTCAACGAAGCATCACAGTATATAACAAAATCACCATTCCTGGAAGGAAGGGCCAAAACTGGATCATTCACCAATCTTCTTTTCAACTCCTGAAAACAATCATCACATTCTTTTGTCCAGATGAATTTAACACCCTTACGAGTTAGCTTAGTCATTGGACTAGATAACCGTGAAAAATTTTCAATAAACCTTCGGTAGTAACATGGAAAACCAAGAAAACTACGGATCTCGGTTACATTTGTGGGTCTTGGCCATTCTTCATCAACTTTTGTTTTAGAAGGATCAACAGTTATGCCACCTTATGAAACAATGTGACCCAGGAAAGAAATTTTTTGTAACCAAAACTCACACTTTCTGAATTTTCCATATAGTTTATTTTCATTGAAGGTTTGAAAGATAACCCTTAAATGACTTTCATGCTCCTATTTACTATTAGAAAACACAAAAATATCATCGATGAAAACAACCACAAACATATCCAAGAACTCATGGAAAATTCTATACATAAGGTCCATGAATACAGCAGGTGCATTGGTTAACCGAAAAGGCATAACTACAAATTCATAATGGCCATATATAGTACGAAACGCAGTATTCGGAACGTCTGATTCTTTTACTTTCAACTGATGGTACCCTGACCTCAAGTCAATCTTTGAAAAATACTGAGCTTCTTAGAGCTGATCAAACAAATCATCGATATGAGGCAAAGGATACTTGTTCTTAACAGTAATATTATTCAAGGCTCTATAATCAATGCAAAGTCTCATTGAGCCATATTTATTTTTAATAAACAAGACAAGAGCACCCCATGGTGATGTTCTAGGTCGAATGAAACCTTTATCTAATAACTCCTGCAATTGTTTCTTTAACTCTAAAAGTTCAACTTGATCCATTTGAAAAGGGGGTTTTGAAATTGGCTTAGAATCAGGAACTAAGTCAACATTAAATTAAACTTCCCAATCATGAATAATACCAGGAAACTCATCAGTAAAAACATCAAGATACTCATTTACCACTGGCACATCATTAATCTGAACAGTTCCTTTATTTTCAACAATATGTGCAAGGTAACATTCATTTCCTTCTTTTAATAGTTTCTCATCTTCCTGATATGTTACCAAAAGCAAGGGTTCATTCTTGTACATAAACTGAAAATATTTCTGAAAAGAAACCATTTTAGCGCTACATTCAATCTTAGCATGATAAACCGAAATCCAATCCATGCCCAAAATAACATCAAACTCTACTAGAGGAAAAACAATAAGGTTTGATGGTAGATTCTTTCCACACAAAAGGATAAGAAGGTTCTTATAATTCTTTTTTGTCTCAACGTTCCCTCCGGGTGTTTTTACCATAAGTTCAGGGTTCATATCTTGAGATGGAATTTCCAATTTACTAGAAAACTTCTCAGAAATGAAAGAGTGTGTAGACCCTGAATCAAACAACACATTGGCATATTCTGAACAAACAAACAGTGTACCTGATACCACTTCATTGTATGGCCCAACATCTGCTGAAGTTGTTGCAAAGGATTTCACCACCCCTTTCTACTTGTAGTTTGGCTGCTTTCCCCCAGCCGAGTTCTTCGTTAGACACTCATTTTCATAATGACCCATTTCATTACACTTAAAACATCTTACCGCTGGCTTTTCATTGCCTGCTTGATCATCTTACTTACGGTTAAAAGAAATATGACCAGACTTACCACACCGAAAGCACTTACCAGACTTGGATAAATATTCTCCAGGATGCATTTTACCACACTTCTCACAGGATGGATATTTTGTTTTCTTACCTCCTTTCTTATTTGGTGAATTCTTCCCCTTTTCCTGCCAACTGGACCTCTTATTCTGTTGTTTTTTCATAGAACACCTGATCATCGGCAAACTCCATTTCCACCTTCTCCGCACATCGAACAAGTTTTTCATAACTTTTAAACTCACGAGAAGCTAAAGCCCTTCGATACTTTGGCTTTAACCCTGAGTAAAAACGGTTTATTTTACTATCAAGATCTCATATGAAGTTTGGAGCATACCTTGCCAATCGAGTGAACTTTGCTTCATAAGCAGCCACAGATTCATCCTCCTGCCTCAATTCTAGGAACTGTTTTTCCATCCTATGACGAACCACCTTAGGAAAATATTTCTCAAAAAACATACCTTTGAATTCGTCCCAGTGAAGATCCTCAATCTCATCATTATCCCTGATATTTTTTACCATCTACCACCACTGATCAGCTTCACCTTCAAAACGGTAAACAACAAGAGTAACCTTTTGATGTTCTGAACACCCCATGACATCAAAAATCTTCTCCAGTTCTTTAATACACCATTCAGCTTGCACGGGGTCAGATGATCCTCTGAATGATGGGGGATGTTGCCTCATAAAATGTTCTACCAA
Source organism: Viscum album (assembly GCA_963277665.1). Classification (NCBI taxonomy): domain Eukaryota; kingdom Viridiplantae; phylum Streptophyta; class Magnoliopsida; order Santalales; family Viscaceae; genus Viscum; species Viscum album. The sequence continues at coordinate 589,743,218 of OY728142.1, read as the reverse complement.
TGACATGTTCCTCTCCGATTGATCTGGCTGATCTCGTGCATGGATACCACCACCATTTATAGCTTGAGTCAACTGGGCCATCACTGCAACAAACTGTTCAGTTCCAATTCCGACCATCTCACATTGCTGATTTGGAAGGTTGTCTTCCTCCTGATGTTGTCCCAACATAGCTGCTTTGTTTCCTCTGCGGAAAACCATTCTGAACACAGAAATATCTTAGGCGAATCAATAAGGTATTCTTTAAATGCTATATCATTTCATTCATACCATAAATTAACTTATAATTTAACAATTTTCTAACTCCTAAATTTGTCTAAACCGACCTTTGATACCATCTATAAGGCCCCGGCCTTAATCCTTTACTTAATATTGAATTAAATGAATAATTCACATTGAGGATCTTTTCAGGTTTAGAGTTTTATAGAATTAGGACATAACTATTATATCTCAAAATATTACAAAGTATACACTTCTACTAAGTTTCCATAAAATAAAAACTCTTAAAAAACATGTCTAGTTCCATGTTTTCGATAGCATGACTTTCCCTTGATCCCATCCTTGACCCTATTCCACATTATGTCCTGTGAAAAACATTTCAAAAAAACTTGGGGTGAGCATAAAAAGCTCAGTAAGGGATACACAAAGAATGAAAACTATTAGTTTTTCAAACATCCCATAAACCATGTATACTTTATCAAAGTAATACCTTCACCTTCATGAAGTAGTAAAAACTATTCTTTGAATAAAATATCATTACATACACTTTTTTAACCAAATGATTACCATAAAACCCATATAAAGAACACATGACATATAAAGGTAACTTGGGACATAATCATACTTAAGTGGAATAACCATACGGTCGACTTCCACAAATATCTCTTAATGGAATAGCCATACGGCCAAATTCCATACATACTTAATGGAATAGCCATACGGCCAACTTCTATACTCAATGCATTGGAGGTTATAACGTAACCACCCGTCCTGGTATTCATGGCACCACCTGTCATATGGTTTATCACTTAACCACCCGTCAAATGTCCAAGTACAAATATAAAATCATAAAACATAAAACAAATATAATGGAAAGAAAACATTTCCACACATTGATCACAATATATCACATAAATATATTGACATAACAAATCCATTATAAAAACCATTTTCAATACCAAAATATATAAAAGAGTATATGGTATTTATTTTATTTTAAAAACATTACAGCTTGTTGGGGAAGCCAAAGACCTAATAATACTCACGGTAGCAGAAAAGGTTGTTGTCACCGCGTACGTTAAAAGAAACATTCCTTTTTGTCATTTGGTAAAACGCTTCATAGAAAAAGATTCCTTCTTTATAAAAGTAAAGGTCAAAGGGTTTTATACACTGTATAAAATAAAGTTTTGTATAAAACGAAATATGCCTCAATGGAAGGAGATTGAGACGAAGTCCCTTACCTCGGGTCCGACTTGACTCGATCGTTCTTTAATGTCCTGAATAATAAACTTGAGTTAATTTATACTTTCTTAAGAACCTTTTTCAAGTTCATGATATCTTTTATATCACTTAATGCCATGTTATAAACATTATGTAATCGTTTAAGTTAATAATGTTTGTTTTGTCGATATTTGGTTCTTATGTCGAAAGTGGACTTCCTACAATTACATGTTGTTCGTGTGGTCAAAGGTTCATTATATCCAGAATGATATTCATGATTTGGATATCATATATATCCATCATATAGATGTATTTATAATATTACATAATCATTTAGAGGTAGGAAATGAAATGCACCGTTCATGGAGACGGTAAGCCGTACATACGCATGAACGCTACGTTCATTTCTGTGTCATATTAATGGAATTAAAACTAAATGAGAGTTATGTATATTTTAATTCCAGAATTATATTAATCATTTAGATATAACATAAATCATATATATCCATTATATATATGTAATTATAATATTACATTACATTTGGGGATAAGAAATGAAATGCACCGTTCATTGAGACGGTAAGCCGTACGTACGCATGAACGCTACATTCATTTCTATCTCATAATTTAATGGGAAGAAATAATAATGATATAGAAGTATATTATAATTCCAGTATAACATCATATATAATAACTTTAAATCCATCCTTTATACGTCCCACATATGGCATTAACGAATCAAATCACTTTGAGGGGGCGGTAGTCCGCACTTCCTTAAATGAAAATATCGCATTTACCCATAATGGAACCATAAAGGTATGGCCAAAATGAAAAATACAGAAGCTTAAGGAAAACATAAAAATATTATATATCATATATAAATATAGTGACATCTTAATGGCCACCTTTGAAGGTGTTAGAAGAATATAGAACAATCATCGTTTCGTGAGGTAGAAATTTGCCATCCACAGAAACAGTATGTTCTTTAACCATTAAACGTAGGTGTGTGTAAGTGTATCTCGAATCCTTCTTATAAAAACATACTAGTATATGGAAGATACTAGATTTGTTACCAAAAAAATGAATAAATAGAGTTTAGGGGGTTGGAGAAGCAAAATAAAACAAAAGGACTCAAGTGAGGACATTACCTTATAATCGGGTAACTCTCTTTAGTTTGAGCTCAAAGGCTTCCTTGGGAAGACTTATACCCAAAGTGAGGCTTGAAGGAGTTAGAGAGGGATATGGAGAGACAACATGAGTAGGGGTTGGTCGAGCCAAAGTCTTTGGATGTGTGGGTAATGAGGTAGAGGTGGGGGCCTTTTATAAGAGGAGAGGAGGGGCACTCTTGGAAAGTAAAGAAATGTTCCATTATTTTAAAATGAGTTTCGGATTTAAAAGGTCCCACATTGATATAACTCGAGGATAAGGTGATAAGGGTTCGATATATACCCATCCAATAGGTTTTGGACATGTTTAGGTCATATATTTTACATTATCTTTTCATTTTATTTATATCCTTTATTAATGAGGTAATCGTTGTATCATCATGATATCATAAATAATTTAATATATTTAATGTCTAAAAATTATAAAAAAATATCATGATGTAGGAAATCTTTTTAGATTTCTAATTAATATTTATAGTAAAAAATATGACTTGTATATCCCCATGTAAAAATTATTTTAGTAAAACATTTCATGTTTGTGTCATTTTTACTTTAACATTAAATAAAAGGCATAAATGTCATTATCATACCCAAGTGGCTCCATGGGTTACCAAAAATCGACCCATGGGTTGTATTGGTCGGCCATAACACAACCAATAGGGTTAGGACAAGTTTCAGGATTTTTTCATTTTATTATAATATCATTTTTACCTTAAATTACACTAATTACCTTTAATCGTGATTAATAAAACATAAAAGTTACTATTCACCAAAATTTATTTTAATCCCATTGAACCAAATTTTTTTAATAATGAAAATCATTTAAATTTTATTTTTGAGATTCAAATCACAGAAGTGGTAAAGTCCCATTTAAACGAAGAATCAAATTTTGTAACCACCACTTTGCGGTTTCACTATTCATCAAAAATTGAAGTTTTTCAGAAAAAAAAACAAAACATCACCCTAAGATATATTTGATATTCCGAATTCAAAAATGAAGTCCATTTTACAAAATTCAAAACATATATGTTTCATTAAATAATTTAATAATTAATTCCCGCTGTGAAAACAAATAGCGTGTTTTTATGAAACAATAAGTATCAAAAGATTGACACCAGTTTAAGTCCAATTTCAAAGTAAAATTAATTCCAACGACCAATATTAGATTAAATGGTAAAAATATATTCTAATTTCACTTAAAAACCAATTCAAAATATCATCTAATCATCTTAATAAATTAGATTAAAAAGTGGTTTTGAATTAAAATACATCATTTTACACTATTCATTAAAAAAATGAACTTTATCAGAAAGATACAAAAAAATTTACACAAAGTAAATTTTGATGTCCCGATTCTAAAGAAGAGTTTTATTCGGTCCACTAGAATGTATAAGAGTGACCAAAACTATATTTAATGACGGTTCTCCATCAAATGTTGATAAGGGGATCTTTCGTGAAAATTACAGTATATAAGCCTAGAATTGAATTCTTTTCGTATTTTAAGCCTTTATCCTTTATTAGATAAATGTAAAAACATTTAACAAACATATATAATAATATTTCAGTTATTTCTATCCATTCCCGCCAGTACAATGGCTACGTGTTAACTAACATTTAAAATAATATTATTTTATTACTAGTGTGCAACGTACGATTTCAAAGAAACTCTTTGTTGCGTATCTGGTACGCTATCGATCATAGAAACCCCTTTAAAGTAAAATTAACATTTAATTCAAAATATTAATAAATATGAAAATGTATTATTCTTTATTTACTTGGGATGTTACAATAAAAAAAGGAGAAAATATATTAGTGGGAAGTAACCATTAATAAATATGTTAAAACCTAAAGGATTATAGAATATTTGAAATAGATAACTAATGAAGTATGTGAATGGTCATAACTAAATGTTATTTGATGTGTGTATTAACTTATGTGAACCCCAAAATTATGTGTTAGAACGTTGGGGCAATATATAGGTCATTAGTCCAAAAGAAAGTATACATCAGTGACTAATTATATGATTATATCCTTGGACTAATGAAAAAACAAAATAACTGATTAATGTCAGCCATTACACACGTGAACACTAACATCATTATACATCCCTAGTAAAAACCATCTATGATGTCAATATTAGACATCAGGAACCATCGAGGCTATGCATGGGAAAATTGTAAAATTAAATTTCCACCCCATTCCATCATCAAATAGAATGTTTTCTAGAAACTAAAATTGAGCAGGAATCACTCAAAATATGAGTGCCCTTAAACTAAATAAGCAAGGGAACAATACATATCTTGGTATTAAAAACCACCAGAAGGACATAAAACTGTATATTCAATGAAATAAACAATATATAACACATGAATAAGTCATTAGGTCTTGATACATAGCTAAATGTACTATATATGGTAGTAATACATCTCACAAGTCTATGAATCTAATATATACAAGGTATAACAATACTAATCATCACTATGATTGATTCAGAGGATCATTCAGCCATGGTAAATAGGTGGGATACATAAACCTTCCTATAAGATTATTACACATTTATTGTCATACCCAGACCCCAATATTTTATATAAAACACCAAATATATAATTAATACCACATCCCCTTGAAAATTTACATATATGGATGAATGGCCAGCATCATTGAAATTTATGTTGGAAAGAACTTATGAATATCTACATATTTGTCTAAAATAAAAATATGGTGAAGCAAATATGAAAACAAACATAAAAGAGTGTGTAGTACATGTGGGACCCCTATGGGAACTACATTAAAGACTAGTATAGGCTGATTTCCCCATCTAAGTATCTTAAACCCCCTCCCAATTTAAGTTAGGAAGAACATATCATGTTTTTGTCGCATGCTTCAACTAACATCCATTAGATCAAAAAATGCATGGGTTTACACCACATAGTTTTTGAGGGAGGGAAAGGCCTTCCCAACCCCCATGTAGTAAGTGGGAATCCAATCAGTCCATTGATAATGGATTACTGGTAGAATAGTGTTGGATTTAGATAAACCTTACACCATTAGTCATGCATGTGGAACCTCAACCACAATCCTTGAAATGTCACCCAATTTGTGGCATCCACTACTACGACTAACCACCTATGACCCCCTTGATATTAACATACTAATGTATCATGTCATATTATAACCCCCACGATACACATCTCAAACTCCCCAACAATCATCTCATATCTCCCTCACCTGGACAATCCCAAAGACACACCTATATCTTTATCTATCATTCCTCCATGACCCTACACTTCAACCATTACTTATTTTCATCTAGGGAAACGTTTATACTTATTTAACCTTACACCACACCACAAACTATTCATAGCACTTAATTTATTCTATATTTCATTATCTCTGACTATAACATCCCTTGTCTTCATTACAAATATAAACATGCTTTATTAAATAAAATTGAACTTAATAAAACCCAGAACATCATGAGATCTGGTGTAATTGAGGATTAATTACATTAAATGAGAACATAATACATAAAATAAAACATCTTTACTGAAAACATCTTTTACATGACCACAACATTCCTTCATACATAGAATTTAATGGGGTAACCTGAGGACATACATAAAAAATAGAGAGATATAAGGTCCAATAAGGGTGTAAAAATCCATAACACTAAGAATAAAATTAATTTTATGAAATAGGCATATTAATGTATCATAAGAGATACATGAACATAAAGGAATCACATTGCATGATTTATCATTACACGGAAAAGTGGCGAAAATATACAACGTGATTTTAGCATGAGCTAAAGCACATTGCACCTGGATTTTCATGCGTAAAACATAATTGGATATGAATTATCATGAGTAAACCCTCATTGAACAAGGTGTATAAAGACATTAAACATTTCCAAATTAATTATATTACTATCAGGGTGCACCCTTTATGATCATTTTAATCACATTCTTAAGTGTTCCACATTGGTCATATAATAAGGATTCATTCAACATCCTCATTTATTACAAGTTAAAATAATGTGGAATTTATAAATGAAAGATATATTAAATTATTATATGTTCATAATGGTGAATAACCTTGATAGAGAAATGGGTATGGTATTTACATCATGATGATTTTAGATTTGAAATTCGTCGTGCAATTTCGGCAGCATAACGACGTCATATGGAAATTCATAAATTTTCTTATTGATCGATAACGAGGAATATAATCATTTATTCAAGAAATATATACTAATAGGTTCATGTAAAATAATTTCCCAACATGTTAAATGGAATTTAGATTCATAATATAGAAGAAATGCGGGATTGGAAATAAGAAGAGAGAAATCCCATACGGAATTTCAAAATGGTAATGGGTGTACACAGAAGGAATTAATGAGAGAGAAAGGGGAATATAATCATTAAAACCAATGTATTAAAGTATGGGTGAGGTAAAACATCATACCCCGACATTTTTAAATGAAAATTAAATGGTCTGACAACCTGAAGAAACATGGATAAAAATCAGAAATGAAGGAAAGTGAGGATCCCTTACTTGAGTGTGTGACTTAAAAAGCTTTAACAGGGGATTAATTAGAGATTGGGGTGCCTTGGGAGGATTATATAGAGGGTTTTATACTGTAGGGAGGTGATCCAAGTATTTTTAGTGAAATTAAGTGTGAGGTTGGGTGGGTTAATATATGAAATGTGATTGGAATTCTTTAATATTTCACAAACATAGGTTTTGGAATCTATACAATTAAATATTGAAAAACAAAAACCATTCCATGTTTTTTACAATGTTATTTTCGAATTAGGAGTGGAAAAATTATTTTATATGGCCAATGGATTGAAATATTAAAATATTATCCTTTCATATGTGGAGGTGATTCAGACACTCAAGAAAATAAATTTAAAATAAAAAAATATATTATAAACTTTTGAGAATTCAGTAAGGTATTAAAAAATAAGACAAATAAATATAAAATTAAATTATTTTATGGTAAAATATATATTGGGCCTTGAACAATAATTATAGTATTTATTACATTATTTGGGGGTCATTATGATATCATAAAACACATATTTTATTTACACTGTATTTAAATTTTACCCAAAAGTTGAACTATCTCGGAAAATTAAGAAAAAACCAGTGATGGATAATTTTGACATCATGATTCAAAAATAAAAATCATTTTATTAAAATAAATTTCTAAATATGTACATTTTCACTTTTAATATGTGAACCGACATTTATTAAAAATTGATGGGTTTTGACAAAAACAGTTTTTAAACGTCAATAAAAATTACATTTGACATCATAAAAAGTATATACTCATTTATTATTTATAAAATTAATTTAATAATAATATTTTCAGAAAATATTATTTATTTAAATAATTCATTAATTCCTCAAAAGAAATTCTTTAAAATTACACATACTGTTTTATCATATAAAATATAACACTTATCAAACTAATTACCTAATCATTTATAGATAAAAATCCAATATAATCATAATTTATAAGCATTGAATAATTAATATTTTTAAAAAGAAAATATTTGTATATAATAATTTATATATTTCTCAAAATTATCATTTTTACCTGAAAAATCAATTTATCAAATTTATCATTTCTTATGAAAGACTATTTTTCTAATGAAATTGATGGAAGAATAATTTTTTTTTTAAAAAAGGATTACAAAATAATTAAATAATACATTATTACATATGTTCTTATGACACTCTCATAAGACCTAAGGGAATGGTTTGCGATGCTGATAGGCTCTTGGGGCGGCTCAAATAACATCACCTAGGTGGTAATCTCTTTTAACTTGAACACCCCCCATAGGAAGTTCCATTCAAGACAAACGTGTAGAATCTCAATTCATTCTTGGTCATGAGAAAATACTAGTGATGTTACCTTCTTTGTGAGCTCTGAAAAATGAGATTTGTACTAACTGAGTCTTATGGATGTGGACATACTTTCATTTCTCTATGATGAAAGGAATTTTTTAAAAATAAGTTGCATTTATATCAGATGTGTGATCACTATAAAATGACTATATTATCAACATTATTGAAACATAATGGACATTTAAACCCATTATTAACAATAATAAGAGTTCATGTGTTTTCTATATATATATTATACAATAAAATAATGGGAAATTTATTCATAATGATCAGGTCGTTACAACATTCGCCCCTTAAGAATTTTTTCCCTCGAAATTTCCTTCCCCCACACTATAACAGACACGGGTAAATCTACCTCATCGCTTCCCCTAGTGCCCAAATTGATTCTTCAAACTTTTGGATTCTCCAAAAATCCATGATGAGGGGAATGTCTTATTTCGTAGAACTTTTTCCCTATGATCAAATATTGTCAATGAATTCTCCTCATTATAAAGATCACTCTCAAATGGTACCACCACTGTATGGAGTACAAGTGATGGGTCGGGTATATACTTCCTAAGGAGTGATACATGGAATACATCATGTACATGAGACAGTTTTAGTGGGAGTGGTAGTCGACAGGCCACTGCTCCAATATGCACAAGGATATCAAAAGGCCTGACATGCCTTGTACTAATCATTCCCTTCTTCCAAAATATAATATCTCTCTTTTATAGTGATATTCACTAGAATACCATTTCTCCAACATAAAACTCTATGTATCATCTACGATTGTCAACATAGATCTTCTCTCGACCTTGAAAATATTTAATGTGTTGTTGAATGGAATTGACCTTCTCAAAATTTCATTGACCATTTCCGGACCTATAAGTGTTCTCCCCCCCAACTTCATCCCTACATTCTGGTGTTCTACACCTCTTCCTACAATGGGATTTATAAGGATCATTTTGAATTTTTAGTGGGAACTGTTGTTGAAAGATTATGCAAGCATATGAAGTTGTTGATCCCATACTCCATTGAAGTCTATTGAGCTTGATCTCACCTTTTACTCAAGTGTTTGGTCAGTTATCTTAGATTGGAAATCAATTTGAGGATGATAAGACATACTAAAGTACAGATTTGTATTTAGAGCATGTTGGAGACAATTATAGAACATATAGGTGAATCTTAGATCTCGATCAGATTCAATCGATAGTGGTAAACTGTGTAGCCTAAAAACTTCTCTGATGTATATATGTTCGATTTAATCCAATGACAAATAATCATAAATTGAAATTAATTGTGTAGCCTTTATAATATGGTCCTTAATAAACCAAAGAGAATTGTTACCCTTGGATGTCTTCAAGAAGTCTGGTGACAAAGTCCATGGTGATGTTCTCCTAATTAAATGTTGTTATGGTTAACTATTACATCATCCCCTTAGACTTATGAATCTCAGACATCACCTACTGACATACCAGGAACTTTGATGTATATTTGGAGATATCCTTATTAATTTCATACCAATAATAATGCTTTCAAGGATCCTAATACATGTTTGGGTTTCCTAGGTGAATAAAGAAATTCAAACTATGTGCATCATCCAAAAGATCATTCTTTAAATATAGATTTTATAAAACACAGAGTCTTGACCCAAATCTCACAATCAATTATTAATTAACATTTTAATATGAGGATTTCTCTTTTCTAATAGTTTCAAATTTATTCTAAATTCCCACATCATCCTTTTGAGTATGCTTTAATATTTCTAAAAGTGTCGGTTGATCAATCATTTTTTGAAGGATTGATGATATTCATTTGGGTATGATTCCCATGTCCATCTTTGTCAAATCTTAGAACATTGGATACTTTTAAATTCCCATCAATGAAAGAGTCACATGATCCTTTCAACATAGAGTGTCTTCCACTTTATTCTCTTTAATTATATGACAGTTAATTAAGAAGTCATAGACTTTGATCGGTTTAAACCATCTTTTTTGGTGGATATTCAACTATTTATATGTTAATATATACTTGATACTATTTTGATCCATATATATTTCACAGTTCTCCCCAAGGAGGTAATGTCTAAAATATTTCAAAGTTGATATCACTATATCAAGCTCCAGATCATGTTTTGTATATTTATTTTCATGAACATTCAATTTTATTGTAGCATAGGAAATGACATATTCATTTTTCATCAACACACTTTACATTACCTTATCTGAATCATCATTGAATACCATGAAAATATCACCCCTTGTGGGTAGTGTGAGAATGATCATTGTGATAAACCTCTTTTTCAACTCTTTGAAGCCCTCTTCACATTCATCATTCCATGAAACCTTTTCTCCTTTATATGTTTGCTTAGTCAGAGGGTTTTAAAGTTGTGAGATATTTTTCACAAATCGGCGATAATATCCAGCTAACCCATGGAATCCATAGATATAAATCATAATGTTGACATTGGACATCTCTCAATGGATTTTTTCATGGTGGGATCCATAGATATACCATTTCTTGTGGTGATATTCCCTAATAATTATACTTCCTTTAACCAGAACTCGCACTTGCTATAATTTTCATAGATATTATCTTTCCTGAAGGTGTCTAGTGTAGTTCCTTGATGTTACTCATGATCCTCTTTGTTTTTAGAGTATATTATACAATAATATACAAATACTACCAAAACAAATTCAAGGTAATCATTAAATACACTATTCATCACGTCCATGATGATTACAAGAGTATTAGTGAGTCCGAAAGGCATTAAATGAATTCATAGTGCATCTAAATTTTAAGAAAAGTAGTCTTGGGTTCATCCTCATTTCTCACCCATACTTGGTAATGTCCCAACAGCAGATCCACCTTGGAGAAGTATTGTGCTCCAGGTAGCTAATCGAACAAGTCATCAATTCGTGGTAGAATATTGTTGTTCTTTATCGTGATTTTTTTGATCTCACGATAATCATGGAAAAGGCGCATTGGCCGAAACTTTTTCATGATAAAGAGGACTGGTGGACCCCATGGTGAAGCACTTGGTCATATAAACACTTTATCAAGATTCATTTATAGTTGTTTATTTATCCCCTCAAGCTTCAAAAAATCCATTCTTTATGGATTATTGGAGCTTTGAAATTTCCTTAGTAAAAGATCAATCTAGAATTCTACATATCTTCAAGGAGGATGACCAGAGAATTCCACGGTAATCACTTTTGTGAATTCCCTCACGAATGGAATGTCTTCGAGGATGGATCGTTCCTTAGACTCAATCATCTGAGCAAGATACATGTTCTCATATTTTAGTAATGTACACACATGAGATAATGGTGCTAAATAATATTCATCATCCTCTGTGTACTTGTACATAATTGGGGGTCGATTTTCTATATAGAGAGTGATTTCCCTCTCATGGAAATTTAATTTGGCTCTATATAGGGAAAGCCACTCCACGCCATGAATTCTATCAAATTCCACCAAAGGGAGTATGAAAAGGCTCACCAATAAGTTCAATCCACAAATTGTGACATGGGAGGAGTAATATTCATGGGATGCAATAATTTCCCCATTTTCCATTCTTTCTGACATCTCAACTTCCATGATTTGTGGTGGTACATGGATTGTTTTACAAAAATTTAGGATATAAAATAATTCCTTCAACTAGAAAAAAAAAATTTACATTCAATATTATTGAATGAATAACTAGCTTACCTAGAACCACTTCATTTTTAGGATTCACATCAGTGGTAGTGATTTTAAAGCTTCCCCTTTCTGCATTGGAGGTTGTTGGTACACCCTGAAAACCTATGTCTTAGAGAACTAGTTTGTATTGTTCCATAGTTATTTGTAGTTGTAGTAATGAATAATGTGTCGAGGGTCAAACAGAATGTTCTTATCATCTATCATGGAAGTAAGTCTTTCTTGTAGTAAATTATTGGCCATGTACCCTTGTCTTCCAGACCTAAATCAATTTCTTTGTCCCCTTCAAGCAATTTTCAGGGAGATTCTTTCATCACATTTAGCATGTGGGGTGATGTAATTTCCTATCATAGTTGGATTTATTAATAATACCACCAGAATTAATGTGCACTTCCGGCTTATTATCCCCATGATACCTCTTTAATTCAATGATCTCCATTTTTGACAAGGAGGGAACATCTGAAAATTTCCTCATAGCTATCAATGTTAAAAATCTCTAGGTATTTCCGTAGGCAATGTTTTATCCCACCAATGATGTATTCAACCTTGCATTCAAGGGTAATGAAAAATTCATAGGTTTATCATTCACGCCATGTGATGTTTTCATTGTATGCTCTTATGGATTCTCCAGCTTCTTTCTTGAGGGAAAGGAATTCCCATTCAATCATAAGTCGTTGGGTGTGAGGAAAATATTTATAGAAGATCATTTTTTTGAAATCCTTCATTTCTAATGCGTCAATATCTTCCTTGGGCTTTTTATTTTTTTCTAATTTCCACCATTGATCACCTTCACCCACCATATGATAAGAAAAAAGAAGGTCCTTATCATGTTCATAACATTGATGGATAGAGAAGATCTTCTCAATGGAGTTGATCCATAGTTCGGAGATTGAGTTATCTGATGATCCATTTAAAGTAGGAGGCCTTTGTCTAATGAAGATCTTTATTGAAATAGGTTCTTTCTGGGGGGGGATGTATTTTCCTCTTGACCCATGATTCTATTCAAAAAAAGATTTAACTGAGAGAGTATCTTTACAATGTTTGTGATTCCTACTCCCATCAGATTGGGAATCTCATTAGAACTGCCATCATATTGATCTTCACATCAGTTGTAAGCCTGATTCATTTTATTACTAACAACTCGATTGAATAAAAGGAATTCCATGAGTATGCATTTTAGACAACTAACCACATAATGTGCAATCCAATGTCAAAAAGGGATAACTTATAAATTATATTTTTTCCATAACTTATGAATTTATTGGCTTCAATCTAGGTTATCAATGTTATACTTCCCAAAAAATATTCATACGGAAATTTATTATTCCCTTCATTAACGGTTAATACTATGAATATGAATTTACAAAATCATATTGTCACAACCCATCCTCGGGGCCCGTGTCGTGACTACCCGATTCCCGCCTTCCATAGGCCAGGGGCTAGCGACTAGCACCATGGCATAAATCCTGATAAAAGAGAAGGCATTTCCATTGTAAAGTAAACAAGCACCTCAGAGTAAGCAAGCGGAAAAAAGTAAACACTAAGTAAAAATAGAGTACAACTGTAAGTGCGGAAAGAAAGTGGGCCAGAATAAAAACCAAACTGAAAGTAAAGTACAACTCGAAATGGAAAACAACAAATGAAAAGTAAAAGCCACTACGCCGAGCTGTCCACTGGAAATCCCACCTGAAGGGTGGGTCCAGATAGCTCCACTGCTCCTCGGGTCCCGCCATCCGCTCCGAGTACTTCCCGCCCAGTGGTCCTCCTCCAGGTACTGTCCTGCTCTACAAGCCTCAACCACGATCAACGTTGTCCATTGTCTGCAACCAATACAACGTAGTGCGGGCATAGCCCGTGCAGCGGTGAGTATAAGCTACTCAGTAGGGACCCCGAGACCCCCGAGGATCTCCCAAAATCCACAAAGGATAAACCACAATGGAAAGAAATAATCACGAAGTAACAACCGACACTGTTTAGGAATATGCCCATACATATACCTAAGTCAACAATTCCAATACGCTCCAACCTCTGAGCCCAAGTACAACTCAGTCTACACAGGAAAGTATACGTATTCCACACAGGATAGCACAACACAATCCACACAGGAAGGCAAACCGGATTCATCTCACACAGGTATAATTCTTCAAATGACGATAGAGATGATCAGATGTAGCCACTGATTAATCTAAGCCGTTGGACCCGCAAAGGATCGGTAGGTACTAACCCCCGCAATGACCGACACAGGATCGATCATGAAGTTGAACCCAAAGCTATTGGGAAACTCATTCTCCATCAAGTACAGTGGTTATGCCGCTACAACCAAGCGCTTCCCTATTACCTTGGACTACTGTAGTAGTACACCTATCGGGTACTGTGGGCCTGCTGCTACAACCAAGCGCTCCTCCGCCGTGGGTCTGCCACTACAACCAAGCGCTCCCCTGTGCCGCTACAACCAAGTGAACTTCTGTCGTGGGTTTGCCGCTACAACCAAGCGCTCCCCTGTGCCGCTACAACCAAGCGCACCTCTGTCGTCGGTCTACCGCTACAACCAAGCACTCCCCTGTGCCGCTATAACCAAGCGCACCTCTGTTGTGGGTTTGCTGCTACAACCAAGCGCTCCCCTGTGCCGTTATCTGTAACACACCGAGTAGTTTGATCATAATTCTTCATGTCTCAACCGGCTCTAGGGTTTCCGTACACAGCATACTCGTTCCGGGAGGGTCCACTCCATGAGCTAAGAGGACGATGCATCAATTGACATGTAGTCCAGAGTTTATGTATCCCAAGTTGTACCATAGTGGTCACTGCTGAAAACACAAGGGATTGTCGTACTGTTTTCATCATCGTCGCAGTCGAATCCACTGAGGATCTCCGTACAGTCGTCTTCGAAGTCGCAGTCGCAGCCAGCACTAGGGTTCCCGCACACAGCAAGCTCATTCGGGAGGGTCCGCTCCACGAGGTGAGAGGCTGATACATCAACTGTCACATAGTCCAGAGTTGATGTATCCAAAAGTTCTGTATCATCAACAGGAACTCAACGCAATAGACGGTGCGTCAATCAGACTCCCGGTCTGAGAGTTATTGGCTTTTTCGTTCCACGGGCCCCGTTGGTTTTTAAGGCAAAACCAACCCGACCGTACTCCACCTACGTCAAAACCTCGGTCTGAGTGTTCCAAAAGATCCGTCTCACTAAGAGGAACTCAACAAAGTTGACGTCACGTCAATTAGACGTCCGTAGCTCACGATATGAGCATTTCCGCTCCGAGGGCCCCGTTGGTTTCGTGTACGAACCAACCCGGCCGAACACAAAGTATTCTGAAACCTTGAGTGCGATATACCGAAACGACCGTCTCGATCCAAGGATCTCATCGCCGCTGACGGCGCATCGTTTGGAGGTACGTAGCCCAATTTATGGGCATTTGAACCCAAACAGTCCGAAAACGGGGGTTTCGGGCCCGGACTGACCCGGCCCGAGACCCCCTGGGTCGACCCGAACTGGGTCGACCCGACCCGGTTCCGGGTCGACCCGGCCCGGTGCGTCCCACACGCTGGGCGCGCTGGCCGGCTGCTCGGCCAAAACGGATGAGCTGTTTTGGCGGCTCGCGCACGGGGGGGGGGGGGGGGGGGCGCTGCCCCCTCGGTTCGTTCGAAACCGCGGCCCCTTAATGGGGCCGCTTGCTGCTGTCGACCGGGGGAATTTAATTCCCCCGGTTCTCCATGTTCGGCCTGCCCGCCATGGCCGGCCGGTTCCTGCACCTCGGGAACGGCGACGGCCGGTCCCCTTCCAGCACCGATGTCGGCGGCCCGATGTCGGCCGCCGGTTACCCTGCTCCGCCGCGGCCCGGAACCGGCCGCGGTGTCTTCGGTTCTCTTTGATGTGGCACGACGGCGTCGCGTCCTTGTTCAACTCCACGGCGTGGCGCGACGGCATCGCATAAAACTTGTCGTGTGATTCCCGCGTGGTGCGACGGCACCACGCCATTCCGTTCCATCCACAAAGAATCAAACAATAATTAAGGAGGGGGTCCGGCCGTGTTTGTGCGGTCTGGCCCCCTCTCATTAATCATTATCATTTAGTCGTTTTAACCACGAAGAACAACTATCTAGATTTCAAGAAAGGGAAAATAAATAAAAAGATAAACCCCTACCTCGGTTTCAAGAGTGGAGCACTTCAACGAGCCGCGGAAGACAAGCGTCGCAGAGGTCGGGCGTCGTGGAAAACAAATGTCGATTCTGTTGACGTCGAGGTGCGTCCGAAGAGGAAACGTCGCTGGAGAAGCTTCGTAAGGTGACGGAGAAAGCCCGAGGAGGAAGCAGCGTCTCATTTTCGTTGACACGGGAAGAATATCCAATGAAGCGGCATCGTCAATCTTTGGAAACACACCTGCGGTGAAGAAGAGAAGAGACGGCACGTCTTTCTCTTCTTATGGTGACGACATTCTTCGTCGAAGCCTAGGTGTTCTTCACGTTCATCCTTGTAGACGAAGAAGATCTTCTCGTTTCCAAAACCTCTCTAGGTGGAAAAAGAAACTAACCAAAATAAAATAAGTCCAAGCCTTATTTTATTTACACAACCTAACCTCTTTTAATTTCAAGAGTTTATAATTAAGCAACTCATCTTAATTAATAACACAAGTTGTCAAAAATTAATGAAAGAGAGTTAATGGGGAGTTAGGAATGTGAGGGGTTAAGAGGGGATATGGAGTTAGGGAAAATTGAAAAGGTGGGGGGTTCGTGTGGGCCCCACCCTTTTAATTATCCACACATGGGACGTTGGGTGGATGTAGGCTCCACCACCAACTTCCCATGGGAGAAACTAACCCCTTGAAAAAGAAATAAAATTGATTTCACAATTTTATTTACTTTTTTTAATTAAACCCCATTAATTAACTTCTTCTCCCGCACAAATGCAACTACAGTAATGGTTCCCTTAAGCGGTTACCAGTGTTTCGAGTTCATTGGTGCCATCAGATTTCAATTCCAAGCACCGGTTCAAAAGATAGGAAATTCCCGCTCGTTCGTTCACTGAACGTACCCGAGCCAAACTTTGGAAATTGAGTCCGGGAACACCGGGCCTCGGAATCAGGTGCCGTCAGAAACCATGCTCTTGTAAAATTTCCAAGAAAATTAAGAAAAAACTTTCCCTTGAATTTTATGGGTCTTTACATTACTCCCATCTCAGAGCTTTACATCCTCGTAAAGATACATCAAAACTTGGGAAACAAAAGATGGTACTGAGCACGCATCTGAGCCTCCTGCTCCCAAGTGCTCTCCTGGAGGTTCCCATACTGCCATCTGATGCGCACAAGAGGAATCGACTGTCCACGTAGGACCCACTCCTGTCGATCCTCGATCTCCACCGGGACCTCCGTAAAAGTCGCCCCATCGTCAACGTCAAGCTCCCCATGGTCAATGATGTGCGTCGCGTCGTGCACGTATCTCCTCAGCTGAGATACGTGGAAGACGTCGTGCACCCGGTGCAACTGAGGTGGTAGAGCCAGGCGATAAGCCACCTCGCCAATCCTGCTGAGGACCTAGAATGGTCCGATGAAGCGCGGAGATAACTTGCTGTCTCGGCCAAATCACTGTAATCCACGTCGAGGTGCGACATGCAAGATGACACGGTCGCCATCCTCGAACTCTAGTGGCCTTCACCTCCTGTCAGCATATGACTTCTGCCGGCTCTAAGCTGTCCTCATCTGCTCCTGGATGACCTGGACCTTCTATGTCGTGGCCTAGACCATCTCCGGTCCCACAAGAGCTGCTAAGATTTCCCCTTTGCCGATAAGAGAAATCTGGTCTCATCCCGTGGATGAACCACTTTCTATGCCTAATAACGTCAATCTCGACATGGATGATACTAATCCATACCAAGGATGACGTCGTAAGGCCTCGATGCTACTACCAAGAGATCCAACCGTTACTCTCGCCACCAAGGGTTGAGTCACACTGTCGGCATCAGTGTGTTAACTGGGTCTCCTCCAGTAGATGTCTCACAAGTGAGGGTCAAGTCAACAGTCAAAACTGAAACCTCCTAGTAACAACACAAAAGATGACAAGAATGAAAACATCACAAAGGTATGCGTCTTTTATTATTATAGCTCATAATTCAAAGACGCTACACAATAGAAACAAGGAACTAGAAGTACAAAAGACGTATCCACTAGTTCCGCTCCTGTCCATTTTCTCCCAGAGCTCCATGATCGAAGGCCTCAGCTGCCTGAAGCTGAGCTCTCACATTTCCACTAATTTCTGCTCGGCCAACTCCTCTTCCATGGCTGCCTGCTCCTTGCGGCCCGCCCTGATCGAACCACTGCCTCTGCCTGGGGTGTCCTTCGTTCATCTGCTGGTCATCCGTATGGTGGGTCGGACAGTCACGAGCCGTGTGACCAATCCCGCCACAGGAGTAACACTGCCCACTCATGGCAAGTCGTTGTCCACCCCGAGTGCCTCGCACAATCGATCTTGTGTCGCGCAGTCGACCACCGGTAGGTCTAGTCCTCTTGGACCCCTGCGTCATCTGTCTGCTACCTGCTGCAAAAGGCTCTTCCGCAAGCCGGCTAGTGGTGGGTCCTGCTGCTGGAGACTACTCAGCAAGGAAACTCTCCACCAAGTGGTCTCACTCCAACACTCCTATCAGTGTCGGAATGCTGTGAGAAACAACTGAAGCTCTGATCTCTCGCCTAAGCCCCTGCTCGAAGGTTCGGCCCTTGAAGAATGGGACCCGTACCATGTCCGTGGAATAGCGCGAGAGATCGGTAAACCTCGCCGCGTACTGGGCTACTGTCATGCTACCCTGCAACAGCTGTAGTAGCTCCTAGATGCGCACCGCTCGGAGGGTGGATGGGACGAACTCGGAGCAGAATATTCTCTCAATGTCCGTCTAGAGAAGAGATGTCTTGTCGTGCAACTGGAGCATCAAGCTCCACCATCATCCCGCTGCTGCGTGTAGTAGGCTCGCTGCGAGGATCACCATGAGGTCTGATGGTGTCCTCACTAGCCTGAAAACTCATACGACTGCCTCCAGCCAGTCCTCGGCTGCCTGGGGGTCTGTCTCCCCACGGAACCTGGGTGGTCGCTGGCGCTGGAACTCGTGCAGCACGCTAAGGCGACGTGCATCATCAGTGGCTGGGGCTGGTAGCATCGGTGGCTCGGCGCGTAAAGGTATCGTCGGTGCCTCCGCTGACAAGGAGCCCTGCACCGAAGCCTCATCGCTCGGTGGGCTATCGTCACGCTCGACTCTCGGAACCCTAGCTGACTGTCATCGTGGGGCCGTCCTGAAAAGGAAACATGTGCTCCACGGTCAAACAGTATACCTGGTGAGATTACACAAGTAATCACAAAGAAAACATGAAACACACACGCAATCAATGTTTTCGTGCATTAAGTCGGAAATCAGAAGTCAGGGTCCTGGTGTACGGATACGTCGGCCGCCACACCAACACTGGACTCCCTGGACTGATAACCACACCCAATACGCTAAACACTATTGCTTCACATATAAAAGATCAGAGTTCGTGGTAGAACCGAACTCCTCTGATACCAATTTGTCACGACCCGTCATCGGGGCCCGTGCCGTGACTACCCCAAGCCCGCATTCCATAGGCCAGGGGCTGGCAACTAGCACCATGGCGTAAATCACGGTAAAAGGGAAGGCATTTCCATTGTAAAGTAAACAAGCACCTCAGAGTAAGCAAGCGGAAAAAAGTAAACACTAAGTAAAAATAGAGTACAACTGTATGTGCGGGAAGTAAGTGGGCCAGAATACAAACCAAACTGAAAGTAAAGTACAACTCGAAATGGAAAATAGCAACTGAAAAGTAAAAGACGCTACGCCGAGCTGTCCACTGGAAATTCTACCTGAAGGGTGGGTACAGATAGCTCCACTTCTCCTCGGGTCCCGCCGTCTGCTCCGAGTACGTCCCGCCCAGTGGTCCTCCTCCAAGTACTGTCCTGCTCTGCAAGCCTCAACCACGATCAACGTTGTCCATCGTCTGCAACCAACACAACATGGTGCGGGCATAGCCCGTGCAGGGGTGAGTATAAGCTACTCAGTAGGGACCCCGAGACCCCTGAGGGTCTCCCAAAATCCACAAAGGATAAACCACAATGGAAAGATACAATCACGAAGTAACAACCGACACGGCTTAGGTATATGCCCATACATATACCTAAGTCAACAATTCCAATACGCTCCAACATCCGAGGCCAAGTACCACTCAGTCCACACAGGAAAGTATACGTATTACACACAGGAAATAAAAACGTAATCCACACAGGATAGCACAACACAATCCACACAGGAAAGCAAACAGGATTCAGCTCACACAGGTATACTTCTTCAAATGATGATAGATATGATTAGATGTAGCCACTGATTCATCTAAGTCGTCGGACCTGTAAAGGATCGGTAGGTACTAACCCCCGAAATGACCCAGACAGGATCGATCATGATGTTGAACCCAAAGCTATTGGGAAACTCCTTCTCCATCAAGTACAGTGGTTATGCCGCTACAACCAAGCGCTTCCCTCTTACCTTGGACTGTTGTAGTACTACACCTATCGGGTAATGTGGGCCTGCTGCTACAACCAAGCGCTCCTCCTTCATGGGACTTCCGTTACAACCAAGTTCTCCCTTGTGCCTCTACAACCAAACGCACCTCTATCGTGGGTCTGCCGCTACAACCAAGCGCTCCTCTGTGCCGCTACAACCAAGCGCACCTCTCTCGTCGGTCTTCTGCTACAACCAAGCGCTCCCATGTGCTGGTAAAACAAAGCGCACCTCTGTCGTCGGTCTGCCGCTACAACCAAGCACTCCCCTGTGCCGTTATCTGTAACACACCGATTCGTTCGATCAGCAGTCGCCAAGTCTCAACCGGCTCTAGGGTTTCCGTACAAAGCATGCTCGTTCCGGGAGGGTCCACTCCACGAGCTAAGAGGTCGATGAATCAACTGACATGTAGTCCGAAGTTGATGTATCCCAAGATGTACCGTAGTGGTCACTGCCGAAAACACGGAGGATTCCCATACTATTTTCATCATCTTCGCAGTCAAATCCACTGAGGATCTCTATACAGTCGTCTTCGAAGTCGTAGTCGCAGCCAGCACTAGGGTTCCCGCACACAGCAAGCTCATTCGGGAGGGTCCGCTCCACGAGCCGAGAGGCTGATACATCAACTGTCACATAGTCCAGAGTTGATGTATCCAAAAGTTCCATATCGTCAACAGGAACTCAACGCAACAGACGGTGCGTCAATCAGACGCCCGGTCTGAGAGTTATTGGCCTTCTCATTCCAGGGGCCCGGTTGGTTTTTAAGGAAAAACCAACCCGACCGTACTCCACCTGCGTCCAAACCTCGAGTGGAGTATGCCAAAAGATCCATCTCACTAATAGGAACTCAACAATGTTGACGGCACGTCAATCAGACGTCTGTAGCTCACGATATGAGCGTTTCCGCTCCGAGGGCCCGGTTGGTTTCGTGTACGAACCAACCCGGCCGAACACAAAGTATTCTGAGTCCTTGAGTGCGATATACTGAAACGACCGTCTTGATCCAAGGATCACATCTCCGCTGACGGCGTGTCGTTTGGAGGTTCGTAGCCCGAGTTATGGGCATCTGAACCCAAAGAGTCCGAAAACGGTGGTTTCAGGCCCAGACCGACCCGCCCCGAGACCCCCTGGGTCGGACCGAACCGGGTCGACCCGACCCGGGTCCGGTTCGACCCGGCCCGGCGCGGCCTGGACCGGCAGGCGCGGCCCGGCCCGGTGGCCCGGCCCGGCTGAGCCATTTTGGGAGCTCGTGCATGGGGGGCGCTGCCCCCTCGGTTCGTTCGAAACCGCGGCCCCTTAATGGGTCCGCTTGCTGCTGCCGGCCGGGGGAATTTAATTCCCCCGGTTCTCCATATCCGGTCGGCCCACCATTGCCGGCCAGTTCCTGCACCACGGGACCGGCGACGGCTGGTCCCCTTCCAGCACCGACGCCGGCGGCCCGATGCCGGCCGCCGGTCACCCTGCTCCGCCGCGGCCCAGAACCGTCGGCGGCTCGGTTCGTCCGGCGCGGTGCGACGGCACCGCACCCTTCAACCGTGGCCCCGCTCTTGCCGTGGTGTCTTCGGTTCTCTTTGAAGAGGCGTGATGACGTCGTGTCCTCGTTCAACTCCACAGCTTGGCGCGACGGCATCGCGTAAAACTTGTCGTGTGATTCCCACGTGGTGTGATGACACCATGCCATTCCTTTCCATCCACAAAGAATAAAACAATAATTAAAGAGGGGTTCGTCCGTGTTTGTGCGGTCTGGCCCCCACTCGTTAATCGTTATCATTTAGTCGTTTTAACCACGAAGAACGACTATCTAGATTTCAATAACGGAAAAATAAATAAAAAGATAAACCCCTACCTCGGTTTCAAGAGCGGAGCTCGTCAACGAGCCGTGGAAGACAAGCATCGCGGAGGTCGGGCATCGTGGAAAACGAACGTCGATTCCGTTGACGTTGAGGTGTGTCCAAAGAGGAAACGTCGCTGGAGAAGCTTCGTAAGCTGACGGAGAAAGCCCGAGGAGGAAGCAACGTCTCCATTTCGTTGACACGGGAAGAATATCGAAAAAAGCGGCGTTGTCGATCTTCGGAAACACACCTACTGCGAAGAAGCGAAGAGGTGACACGTCTTTCTCTTCTTATGGTGATGACGTTCTTCGTCGAAGCCTAGGTGTTCTTCGCGCTCTTCCTTGTAGACAAAGAAGATCTTCTCGTTCCCAAAACCTGTCCAAAACTAACCAAAAATAAAATAAGTCGAAAACCTGTCCAGGTGGAAGAAGAAACTAACCAAAATAATATAAGTCCAAGCCCTATTTTATTTACACAACCTAACCTCTTTAAATTTCAATTGTTTGAAATTAAGTAACTCATCTTAATTAATAACACAAGTTGTCAAAAATTAATGAAAGAGAGTTAATGGGGAGTTAGGAATGTGAGGGGTTAAGAGGGGTTAGGGAGTTAGGGAAAATTGAAAAGGTGGGGGGTTCGTGTGGGCCCCACCCTTTTAATTATCAACAAATGGGAAGTTGGGTGGATGTTGGCTCCACCACTAACTTCCCATGGGAGAAACTGACCACTTGAAAAAGAAATAAAATTCATTTAACAATTTTATTTTCTTTTTTTAATTAAACCCCATTAATTAACTTCTTCTCCCGCACAAACGCAACTATGGTAAAGGTTCCCTTAAGCTATTACCGGCGTTGCGAGTTCATCGGTGCCATCAGATTTCAATTTCGAGCACCGGTTCAAAAGATAGGAAATTCTCTCTCGTTCATTCACTGAACGTACCCAAGCCAAACTTCGGAAATTGATTCCAGGCACACCGGGCCTCAGAATCAGGTGCCGTCAGAAATCGCGCTGTTGTAAAATTTCCGAGAAAATTAAGAAAAAAATTTCCCTTGAATTTTATGGTTCTTTGCACATATCCCATGGGAGTGTTGAACAAAGAGTACATCAAGGCCCGTTTTTTTTCACATGTTCCCATTCGAACCTATCCCAAAGTGGTGTTTTCAGGTTTTACAGGTAGATACAACTATTCCAGAGCCACCAGTACATGTTCATATAAAGACATGGATATATTTTCATTATAAATCACTTAATGTATACTAACTAAAATTTAGGGATGTTTTTCTTATACATAGTCTTATCCCTAAGGCTTTCACAAGGGGTTTAAAATCCGAATACAAAAAATAGCTAAACATATCCTTTGATAAAAACTATAAAAACTATTATCTTTAATTTAAATTTAAACATGATTTGATTCAAAAAAAATATCTTTATACAATACAGAATTCTTATAGTTCTAGTTTCTTTGGGGTTTAGGAACATTACTTGAAAACATAATAGATAAAATACAACATATTTATTGAAACCTTCTTTTACATGACCACAACATTGCTTCATTCTTGGCATTGCATGAGATAACCAAAGGACATACATATGAAAATGGTGAGACAGAAAAACTAGTATGGGAGTAAAAAAATAATAAAATAAGTAATAGAATACATGTTATGTAACAGGAATATCAATGGGGCATAAGAGAAACGTAAACATAATGGTGTGATATAGCATGATTATCATAACATGAAAATGTGGCAACAACAAACAACATGATATTAGAAAATGCCAAGGATAATTACACATGGATTAACATGATTAAAACCTCATTAACATGACTTATCATGACTTTACCCTCATTTCAAATGGGGTACCATGATACTAAACATTACCCAATACATTGGAGCACTAATAGGGTGCACCGTTCATGAACATTTTAATATCATGCTTAAGATCATATAACATGGACTAATTAAAAATATTGTTTTATTCCCCGATAAAATAATTTGGTATAAATATATGAATGTAGCATTGAACATGTATATGCACATAAACGAAAATAACCATGATGGAAAAATGATTATGGAACTCACTACACGATGATTTTGGCTTCGAAAATTGTTGTTCAATTTCGGCATCATAATGGCGTCATATAGAAATTCATAAATTGGGTTGATGAGAGAGAAAGGGGTATAAAATAAATTATACATTAAATAGATAGTAAGGTCATCATGGAACATAATATCCCAACATATGAAATTACATTTAGATGCATAATATATAAAAAATTCATAAATGTAAATAATTAGAGGGAAATCTCTTACAAAATTTCAGCATGGTAACATGTGTACACAAAAGGCATTAATGAGGGAGAAAGGGGGTCTCTAATCCTTAAAAAATAAGTAGTTAAGTATGGGAGTGGTGATAAATCATATCCTAAATTTTTTAATTGAAAATAAAAGTATATGACAAACTAAATAAACATGGACAAAAATGATAAAGGAAGGAACATGAGGATCCCTTTCTTGAGTATGTGACTTCAAAATCACGAAGAGGGGCTTCATGAGATCTTGTGGTGCCTTGGGAGGATTATCGATAGGGGAGGATATAGTAGAGACATTATACGGGGATTTTTAGCAAAGATAAGTGGGATATTTGGTGGGATTATATAGGAAATGAGAGCAGAATTATTTAATATTTCACAAACATCAGTTTTGGAATATATATAATTAAATATTCAAAATGAAAAAATTCCAATGGTTTTTCCAATAATTTTCTCAAAATATGAGTGTAAATAATTATTTTTTAAGTTCAATGGACTAGAATATTAAAATATTATCATTGCTTATATGGAGGTGAGTCACACCTTAAAGAAATGAATTTAAAATCATAAAATATATTATACACTTTGGTGGATTCACTACGTAATTACAAAATAAGTCAAATAAATATAAAATAACATTATTTTAAGGGTATAATATTTATTAGTCTGAGAATACCCATTATAGTATTTATTACAATAATTTTGTGTCATTATGATGTCATAAAACTCATATGTAATTTATACGATATTTAATATCTACCAATAAATTTGACTATTTGCAAAAATTATGAAAAATTCTTCATTGGATAATTTTGACATCATGATTGAAAAAAAATAATTTTATATAAATATTCTTCTAAATATGTGAATTCCCACATATAAAATGAGAAACATCATTTATGGATAATGGATAGGTTTTGGAAAAAAATAGTTTTGAAACCAAAATAAAAATTACATTTGACTTCAAAAAATTATATATTGATTTTTTGTTAATAAAATTTATTTGATAATATTATTATATTAAAATTTTTATTATTTAAAAAATTCATAAATTCCATAAAATAAATTCTTTACAATTATTGTTTCTGTTTTATCGTATAAACTATATATCTCATCATTCTGATTACCAATTAATTTAAAGATAAAGAAATAATATAATAATAATTTATAAGAATTGGTATTATAATTTTATTAATAAAAGCAATATTTGGTTATAATAATGTATATATTTCTCAAAATTACAATTTTTACATGAAAAATCAATTTATCAAATTCATCATTTTTTAAGAAAGACTATTCCCATGATGGAATTGATGGAATGAAAATATTATTTACAAAAAATGATTTCACCATAAGTAACAAATAACATATTACATAACCCCTTATAACACCTACATACAAACTAAGGGTAAGGTGTGGGGTGGTGATAAAATCTTGGATTGGCTTGGATTACATATGTCAATTAGTAATCTTTATTAACATGAACTTCTCTTATAGGCAATTCTATTCATGCTTAACGTGATAAAGCTCAGCTTAGGATTGGTCATGTAAAAATCCCAGTTACTACACCTCCTTTCCTGGAACTGAAAAATTATATTTTTATGACTCGAGTCTACAAGGGGAAGCCCTCTTCTCCATTTTCTATGTCGAATGTCTTTTCTTTCAAAAACCGTGTATTTATATCAGTTGTGTAATCACTATCTAACACAAATATTATCACCGATAACGATATATAATAATCTTTTAAACCCAATAAAATAATGTGTGCAAGTGTTTTCAATACCCATAATACATTAAATGAAAGGGAATTTTATTCAAAAATTATCAGGTCGTTACACTGACCATTGATAAGGATGGTGGCCTTTGCATCCATGAATGATATAAAATGGGGGAGAATGGAGGAGAAAAAAAATAAAATATGGGGATAATTATAATTTTTGGTCTTTGAGGATCCTCCATTGAAAATACTTAATCATGTTGATGAAACTGAGAGTTTTATCCATATAACTAAAGTAATTACATGGATTGGGTTTTATGGAATTTGATAAGAACAATTTAAAAAACCACAGATAAAAAATCATGGAAATATAAGGATCTAATTTTTAATTCAAATATAAAATACATAAATATTCCCATATTGAATCATACTATCAATATAAAATAATTAATGGAGGGAAAAAATTTTTATAAATATCATCAATTGAAATTCAATGAATAATGATTAATAATAATAATGAAGTCACACCTTTTGTTTGAAGAAGTCACTGGAAAATGTGTTATGCCTTTTCCTTAACATTGAAAATCCCAAATAGAATCATCCAACATTCTAAAAACTCAATTCCTCTTAGGAATCCTCTCAAAATCAAGGATTATTGAATCTAAATATAAGTTTTTGAGAATCATTTTTACTATATAGCCATAGTGTATAGGTTTGTTAATTGATTACCCAATAAATAGTTTAGTTAATTAATGAAGAGTTTGCTCATTAAATATTTAATCCCCCAATGAAGGCCAAACCTCTGGGTAACCAATGTGAATAGAATTTAAGCCCCACCGAGTGAAATTATAATATATTAGACCCAAATGTTGTCTCATATTTTTTTTAAAGGCATTAATTGTACATAAAATAAAAATTCATGATAATTCACATTTATAGGGTAAAAATAAAATTTTTATTAAGGACACATAACTCTTGTACTTTCACTAGGGATTAACTCATGTGTAAACACTACACGTTGGAGTCATTAAAAAAAGTATATAATTTCTGAGGTTACATATTTCTGTAAATATATATTTTACACTTTTAGAGGTCCCAATACACAAAACCTCAAAACAATGTTATGTCTCATTTGATAAAAACATGGCCCACTACAAGGAATCTAGAGCATTTTCATATATTTATATTGAATATCTCATGACACTAACAATAAAAGAGGCAATGTTTAGGGAAGAAATTTTTTCCTATTCTTTATTCACTAAGGTGATTTCATGTAAATCCTCACATTCCATGTTTGAAAAAAATATCAACATTTTTTATGAAGATTACAAGTTATATGAAGATAAATTATAGGCACTATAGAACATGAATAATTATTTGATTATGCTATGGAATGAGATTATTTATTCATTCTTTAATCATTATAACATTATAACGGTTGATATGAATAGAATTAATGAAAATACCAATGATATTAAAACAGCTAAATGGATCGTGAAAATATTACCCATACACTTAAATTAATATTTATTAATACTTGAAAAATATATATAAAGGTTGTAAAAATAGATAGTCTTCATAACACACATTGTATAAGAGATGAAGAATAATGGAATCATGTCTATATAAATGGATAAAATATAGTATGTGGTGTCTATGGTAATGAATAAAAAATATTTATTTAATCCCATCAATAGGGAGGTTGACAAGATGACATCTTTCCTATCCCAAAACCTTAATCAAGGAAAATATTTATTCGAAGGAAATATTACACATACTATATTTTTATGTGGAGAATATGGGGATCTAGCTATAATGTTCCCAATAAAATTTTAAGATGATGATGAAGATGATGTCCCCAATAATAAACCATTATAATATATAAAACAAAAAAAATCGATGAATAATTTATGGAAAACTAAATAACTTATTCCCAATAGAATATTTTAGCTAGGACGAGTTAAAAGTGGTAGTGATTGAAAAATAAAATTTCATCTGTTGTAATTTTATTTTTTCAGTTAAAATTTACAATAATCAATTGAAAATGATGTTTATGATAATAAATTTGAATGAAAATTTTTTGTAAATGATTAAATAAAATATGCTCTTGAATAATTTTTTTTTTGGAGGAAAAAAATAAAAGATACCCAATGTAGTTCTATATGATTCTAATCTTTACATACAAATATATGAAGGTGAAAATTATGGGTTCAAGGATGAGATCATACATATCATTATAGGAAATGTATATAGCATAAAAATGTTGCTTCAATATATGATAAAAATTAAAAATCATGATAAGATCATTGATAGATATATTAATTCTATGAAATATCACATAAAAAGGAAAAAAGGAATTTTAATGTCACATTATAATCATATGGTGATATCATGATGATCAATATTTAATGAAAACTCCAAGCCCAACTTTAGGGAGTTTAAGTGTGTAGGATATCGAGGAATCTAAGGAGGAATACATGGGTTTTAAAAAAGAATTAATTTTTCCCACAACTGTAGTGGTAAAAAAGTCAAATCTTTTGAGTGAATTGATCCTTAAGAAATAGTAGCGGTGGTTGATGTGAAATCCTAAACACAAAATTCCTATTAATTTTTTTTGGGTAATGGAAAAACATAATATAAAATAATAGTTAAAATTTAGAAGAAAATGAATCATATAGTAATAAGCTTGTGTTATAATATTGGGAAGAAAATACCAAAAAAATATATGTGTTATATTAAAAAAATCATTCACGGAATTGATAAATAAAAAAAAGATAAATTTTTTACACTTTTTATATTTGTAAAATATATAGATTTCGGTGTGATGTATATCAACCCAAATACATGAATTTGTAAACCAAGGTAAAATGAGGGGTTCCAATGCATAAACTCAATGGTATAACTCTTTAGTTTAAATCATTCTCAAGGAGGGTAAAAATTAATAATAAAATTTTAACATTTCATTTACAGGATTATTAAATAGAACTAAAGGTGGAACAATCATATTAACCACTAAAAGAATTGAAAGATTGGGCATGGACCATGAAATAAAAGTTTGATATGGAAAATTTAAAATCAAATGATTTGAGACCAATAGATTGAGCGAGAGTATTAATGATTTATAGTTGATTTACAATACACATGAAGAGAAACAATGATATTGTAACATGAATCTAATATGAAAAAGATGGATACATTCATTATTTAAAGGAGTGATGATCATTGTATCATTGAAAGTAAAAAAATAGTTGAAAATATTTAAGGAAGATAATTATATTAATTATTGACGGATATGGTAAACATTTATTAAGAATAATGAATTATTTTTACTCTGGACAAATAATAAATTTCAACAAGAACACTTATGGTGTTAAAGGAAGAGATGGTAAAATTTTGATGAATGGAAAGATAAAAAAGGAGAATCTATACCATGTTATTATAGATGAAGACATGCTTTTTTCAAAAAAAGGATAAATAGAAATACCTATATAACAAATATAATATCTATTTGATCCAAAGTTCTATAGAGGACATTGTGAATAAAAAAGGTGATTTTTTTTACCAAAAGATACACATTATAAAATACACACATGAGATAATTTTCAAAATGGAAAAATCATTCAAATGATATAAAGAACAAAAAATAATAAATATATAAGATTGATTGAGTTTTTCTAGGTTCATATGTTTGGGACAATATAAATGAAATCCATTGATTTGAAAAGATAATATATTATTCTCATCAATTATTAAAATAGGATTTCATGGCTGATGGTGATATATAAAAAATAATATGTGTTCATGTTTATTATTTATCGAATATTAGAGGAGAGTATTATCATAAAAAATTATGATGTTTTAGACTGATATTGTAACAAATTCACGAACAAACTTTTGATGAAATTTTTTGAGAATAATAATATAAGAACCCATGTTTAATAGTAAGGAAAAAAATGGTTCATAGATTGGTGGAATGAAATCATAATAAACATATCATAGAAAATTATTTTTTAGAGTAATATACTAATGAAATATTGGAAGGAAGTAGTTTTGAGATTAGTTTTTTTCTCAAATAAGGCCATTTGTATCCAAGTAAAGAGAATACAACCTATTAGATGTGGTACGATAAAAAGGGTAGAATAAAATTCATTCATTTATTATAGAGTAATTGATTTATTCCCAAAAAAGTGAATAAATAAAAGTTGTACACTTAGGGTTATAAATATATTTTTTATGGATATTACTCTAAAATTATTGAATACATTTTTTATAACAAAAGTATTGGTAAATTAATTAAAATACATTATTTTAGTATTGTAGAGACTAAATTTAATTCATAATATAGAGAGAATGTTTTAAAAAAATATATTCAAAAAAGTATAGGGTAGTGATGTTTATGTGATAAATCATGGGTTATCACATGGTGATGGAGTAGACATAAAGAAACAAACTAATCAACAAAATATTTATTTAATATAAAAAACTATAAGAAAGATAAGTATCAAGGTTGAAATTAAGTAAGGGAATAACATTGGTGATCAGAAAGCTCTGGTGAAAACATAGAGGACGAAGACTATATTGAAAACCCTCATTTTATACATATTATAGGTAAAATAACTTCAATATATTTTCAAATAATATTACTCAGTTAATAAAATGTATTAAATTATTTTAATAATCAAGAATAACGAAATAGATGAATTTATTCCAAGGTCAGATGAGAGAATTGAGATTGAAACCAAGTGGGTGTTTCATATTGAACTCAAGGAGGATATAAAGGTGACATATAATAAATAAACACTATTTTATAGTGGGTATTAAAAAATAAAATGCATTGATGATGATGATACACTTTCCCTTGTATCCAGGTTGGATACTATTTAGGTATTCATAGTTATGTTTGGGAAACTAATGTTTATAGTGTACCAATATGATGTTAAATCCATATTAATAAATATATTATTTTATAAAAAGGTGTAAATAAATCAATTAAATGTGTTACATATACTTAAATGAGGGTTAAAATTTGATTGGTTGATGAATAATTTATATTATTTGATTGAAGTTCCAAGAGATTGATATTATAGACTTGATCAATAATTAAGAGAAAATGGATTCTATCATGGTGGAGTAGATCAAATCTCAACATCAATAAGTATTGTTATCAAATAATTTTTCAGTTAATTTATTTCGATGTAATCATTTTTATAGGAGAATACGAGGAACAATACATGATTTTTTTTGAAGATATGATGTTTGAGTTTGAGATATCCATAGTTGGAGAACATAATTTTTTGCATATATTTTAGGTGAATTAAGGAAACTTTAGAAAATTTATTTCTCAAATATAATATGCCAATGTATTTTACAAGATATTTATTATAGAGGATTATATGTTGATGAGGACCCTACATTCTTCCTTAATACAATTTTAAAAAAGATGATAATGGGATAGAGGTCGATGTAATAGATTCTAGGAAAATCATTAGAATCCTATTTTTATAAATATAAACATGACATGAAATTTTATTTTCCACATGTCATGATGCATAATACCAATTTTATCTCAAAAGAAGAAACTTGTTTTTGGTGAAATTAATTTTTCACTATATCATTAGAATAATAGATTTCAGATTATTATATCATTAAACATCACAACATGAGTTTTTGGGAATCCCAGATGTGGAATGGTTTGGTGAAAAATAATTTTATTATGTTGGTAATTTGTGTAGTACATGGATGATAAATAAAAAAGAGATAATTTATCATTAAAATATGGTGGTTTAGAACATTTTAGATTCTCTTTATTATATATAATTAATATGGATGATGAAATAACTTTAGGTTAATTGAGTGGATATAGAATTTCATATGATATCAGATGCGATAAATTGAGTACCATTGGTTTTAAAATAATTCGGTTTCCACCAATAAAGGACAAAGAACATCACAATAAATTAATATTTCACCATGAAAAAAGTTAAAAATGGTTTGGATAATTTTTCTTATGTGTCAACACAAGATCAAATAAAATATATCATAGAAAAGGCTGTGAAAAGGTGATTCTGAGCTATATCGGTAGGCTCCAAGAGTTCATCCATATCCCTAAAAGTAAACAGTTTGGAGAAGGAATCTAGACTCCCGCATGTGACTACATATTTATATAATGGTATAATGACCCTTTTTATTGGAATATTTGTATTTATAACTCTTTATTGAGAAAATTCAGACAGTTTACCTTCGGGTTCACTAAAATAGGGAGAATATGTCCTTACGTCATAAGTATGGATTCATTCCTTGGAAAATGATGAATATGGATGGGAGTAATCATTTATATTATCAAAGGGGAGTTATCCTTATATTATTTTTTATAAAGGGTGGGGGGTTATTTATTTTTTATTTATGGGGATTTGTTTTTTAGGTATTGAATCCAGTGAGGATCGATGAATTTTTTTCTCAAGGAAATTTCAATTTAACTCGTGTTTCCTATAATAAACATGAATACTGTAGGGTTGATGTTTATTTTTGATGAATCTTTAATTAACTATTAGGGATAAAATCTTTTAGACTAGGGATTTAGTCACTTATAAAATTCTCATAAGAGAAAGTTGTAAATCTATTTTGGGAAGGTTGTTAAAAAACCCAAAGGGGAGATCTTTTTAGAAAAATACCTTTAGTCTATTTAAGGGGGTTTTTTTGTTGAATATTTTACAAAAGGAAATTATAAATTATTTTCATATATCATGAGAAATAATAGAGGATTTTTGGAAGAGGATTTATGATGTTCTACTCATTGGACATGTACATCGTTATGAAATTTCAAGCTAAATAGTGTTGGATGTTTTCCCTGTAAAAAATGGTAAATTCCATTATACATAATATATTTGAGGCTCTTGTATATTTTATTATAGATTAATCATAAAATATTTATCTTTTAATGGAAATTATAGTTATTTGGAAGACTACACCATTTAATGGAGAACCATGCCATGGTGATTGTAAAATTATGAGATGTTTTTTACTACACTATGGTGCATGGATTTTAATTTGGAGGTTTCCCTATGTGAAATTGGGAGTATGTTTTCAGAAATTTTTTAATTCATAGTCAAGGATGAATAAATCTCAATATATAATTGAAAAATGAAAAAATCATTGTATATATATAATCTATAAAATGAAGATTCATTATCTTTTATAGTCCTATTTCATATAGTTTTCTAGGAGGTTAGTCATATAGGATGACAATGGAGACCATGCGGTAGAATATTATTTTTTTTGGGGATTTCTAGATCCCAACTTGAAATAGGGTTGCACATTATTAGAATTTATTTTTTTAGAGGGATAATTTGAAAATTGGTTATATGGTAAATAGACAATCACTACATGTATATGGTGTGATTTGGATCGGGTTCATGAAGATTAATTGGAAACGATAAGGGTTAGTGTGGTTCCAGTCATTTCGATTGGAATTTTTTCTAGAGGATATATCTTCTAGGGTTATCATTACTCTTGGAAAAGGAGTACATGTTCATGGAAATTCAATGGATATGAACTTTAAAACGTTTCATGAACTTTCCATTCCTGTAAATGGAAAAAAATTAAAATAAGAAAAAACATTTTAACTTATGATGAGTTAAATTGACCCTTATAGTGGATTTTAGTGGAAAATAATTATAATTTTTCTTTATCATCTGAATATAATGTGTTGAGGAGTCTTAAAATAGAAGAGATATAATTCATTATGATAATTTGATATTCAATATCACACACTATAATAAAAACTTGTAGAAATATATGTTACAAGAAATTCATATAAAACATATCATAAGATAAATGCCATGAAAAATGATAAAAAGAAGTTAGAAGAAGAAATAATTATAGAAAAGTGATTGAAGGATTTTGAATAAAATAAGGGTGTTATATGAGGCCTTATTAATAAATTATTTATATTTATTCAATAGAAATAATGTTAAGAAAATCAATACACCATTGGCTGTTTATTCTTATTCCGAGTTTAAGAAGAATATTGACAAGAACACATGGAGGAGAAGTGATTAACTTGAGTGTTGGAGAGACATGAGATCTATATTTGTGTAAGGTTAATAACATAGAGTTTTTGTGGGGTTTCTAATAACTTTAAAATTTATGCTCCTTTTAGTGTATTAACACTTTTATGATGTATAGTCCTTGGATTGTGCCTATATGGGTAAACCAATTTGTGGTCTTGTGTGATTATTTTATGTGATTTATTTTTTCTATTTAGCGAATAAGAGATAGTATTCTTACTAACCATGGAATGTATTTTTTTATGTTCAAATTAATAAATTGGTACAAATTAATTCGACCCACTATCATTCTAGAAACCATTGTTGGGACCAATACTACTAAAAAATAAAAAAATACACAGAGAAATATAAAAAATGAATAAGATTATTTAAGATACAACGTTTCATATGAATAAAATTTAATAGTAAATATTTTTTTCCATTATTTTTTTTATAAAAATTTAATTGATAAATAAATAGTTAATAAATGAAAAATATAATGAAATTATTTATATATCATTTCATATAAAACTAATAATAGAATTATCATAATGAAAATTGAATAGATAGGTGAGAGAGTAACTGAATGAGAAGCGTAGGGAAATAGAAATAGGTACACCCTTTACATCATGAAAATTAAGTATTTATAAATTAATCATATTAATGATAAATAATTAGAATAAAATGAAAATATAATATGATTTTTCAATATAATTTGATAGAAAATAAATTATATATAGAATACGATGATCAAATTAAAAGAGAGGCTAACTAGGGAACCCATTACCTTAATTTCTAAATTAACCAAATAAGCAATAAGATATAGAAAACAACCTTAGATTACTAATTAACTATTTAGAAACTATATATTATAATAATTCTAATTAACTATAATTATTCATTACTTATTATGTATCCATGATTTATTTCGGTCATCCTATGCTAGGATTTCAAATTTCTCAATGAAATTTTTAGTATTATGGTATTGATAATCATTACATATCAATGAGTTTCTAATATATAGAATAAAAAATTTACTATAATTAATTTTTTATAATTAATTATAATGTTCAATGATAATTTAACTAAATTTTGACTATGATTTAAAGGAAATAAATTAATAATTCATTCATTTTTGCTATATTTTTCAACCCTAGTGAGTTACTCATTAATGAATATTCAACTAGTTAATTCCAATAATTAAATATAAAATATAATTAAATCCATAATTAGTTAGGTATATAACCATAGTTTAATTTTTTTTAATGAAACATTATTACAACGTTGAATGTGGAGTTACAACATATAGTTTTGTGGTTCAATCGACCTAATCATGAACATGATAAAATTAAAGAATGATTATGAATCAATAAATACTTAATTATAGTAAAAGATATTAAATAGGTATTAAATTGAGAAAAATAACCAATTAAATTAATTAATATGGAGAAATAATTTCCATATACATTATAATCATTGTATCAAATATGCCTTGGTACAAAATAAGAAATATGTTTTAAGAAACTAAATTTCAGACAAAGAACCCCTTACCTTAACAACTGACAATAATTAAAGTGATAAAATCTAATGTATAAAAAATAAATATCTTAGATCACTATTTATACACCTTATTCATTTTATAACCTCTTATAAACATCATTTTTAATTATTCTTAAAATATATATTTAATAGTTTTATCTATTTTCAATATTGTGTGTAAGGAATATGGATCGTTCTGATATAGTTTCATAATAGAAGATTTTTCCATCATTCCTCTTCAAAAAAACATTTTTAAATTATCATAAAATGTATTATAATAAATTATTTATAGCTATTTATAATATTATAATTTCATTCAATGGTATTTTTTAAGGATCCTTTAAATGAAATTAGTGATGATCTTGATTTGCTGATTATTAATGAAAGGATACTGTTATCATAATATGTTATTTTAATATTTATGATACCAATATATAATAAAATTAAAATAAATATGGAGTAATTTTGATCATATATTATAGTCAATTTTGTTCTTATAGTGATCCATTGGTTTTTTGTATAATTTTTATCTTGGTGGTTAGACGAAACCAAACATGAACATATCATAATTAATGGATGAGTATGGTGCTCTACATGGATTATTTCAGAAAAATATATTTCATATTGAATAATAATGATATATTTTTTTTATTTTTTATGTGCTAAATAAAATTTTATCCAACTTTAATAAACAATAAATAAAATATTTTAAAAATGAGATAAATTACTTTATAAATACAGTAGTCTACTGACGCAAAAATGACATTTTTATTTATATTAATTGAATATGGAAATGTAGGATAATATTTATACCATTATAAGAATAATAATATGTATTAAAAAAACAATTATTTTATTATATAGTAATGATAAATTATATTTTTTATAGTACTATTGAAATTAAAATAACTTA
Source organism: Viscum album (assembly GCA_963277665.1). Lineage (NCBI taxonomy): Eukaryota > Viridiplantae > Streptophyta > Magnoliopsida > Santalales > Viscaceae > Viscum > Viscum album. The sequence continues at coordinate 589,706,110 of OY728142.1, read as the reverse complement.
TGGAAAATTAATATTCTTGTATAGGACAAGGGATTTCCCTTGGAGGACTCCATAAAAAAAGTTATATTAGATGAAACTGTTATGAGAAAATCCATATGAATAGAAGTATAATTATATGAAAGTTATAAAGGGTAAATTTTTAATCGGGAAAACATTTTAGAGTGGTATTGAACGTGTGGTGAAATACCCCTTTTATACTCCATGTGAATGACATTTTTTTAAATATTTCTTCATAATATAAAGTGATCACATATTTCACATGTTATGAAAAATCCAATATTGGAAATAATGGAATGGACAATTGTATAAGGATTATAATATCTCAAATATTTATTTTCAAACAAGTTTGAAACTTTTTATTAGGTCATTTACTCTTCAAATATTAACATTTACTATTTGGGGTTTTAGTAGGATAACTAAATTTTAAACAAGAAATTTACATTTAATGAATAAAAATAAAATGATATATATTAAATAATTTTTACTAGTTGATTCCATATATTAAATAAATATTATCATATAAAATATTTATGTTAAATTGAAATCAATTTTAACATTAGAACATAAAACACATACAAACCCAATTTTATAAAGTGTATTTTTATACTTAAAATTTATGTATAGGATATATTTATCAATATTTAATATTTAAATTATATAAAATGTTTAATTTAATTACTTTTTTCTTTCTAATCATGGAAACGCCGAATTTTACAAAAAAATAGTTTTTAATGAAATTAAAAAATAGTTTCTTTTACTAAAATATACTATTTACACTGTTAATCAATGGTATTATAAATAAATATTAGAAATTATGAATATATTGTTTCCCTAAATAATATTTCCTTTTTCATGATTTTTTTATGTTTTTAGGTTATACTTATTTCATGATACATTCATAAATGCACCAATTTTGGAAAAAATAGTATTTTTCACTATTCATATAAAAAATATATTAGAATATGTTTTAAAAATAATCATAGGATAATAATTATATTTAGAGTTGAAAAATTATGTTATCTTTTTAAATCATAAATTTTGATTTTTATAAAATTTAATCTTTAAATGAAATTTAAAATTTAAAGGAAAACTATTGTAATTAAAAAACGATGATTTTAAAAATTAACTATTAGGAATATTATTTCATATCAATTTATGATTATAATAATTTTGATATATTATTTAACTTATTAATATCATATATTATCATAACATCCATTTAAAAGTGGTCAATATAATTTATCATCACATCAAAAAGTTATTTGAGAATGTATAATCATTTCAAATATTAATTCATATTAATTTTTATCATTTAAATATATGATATTTGAATTGATTAAAATATTTTTATTTAACAGAGTTATTATTTAGCTTCTAATTTCTTTAAAATGTTCACTAAATATTCCACAATGCATTTTATTTTGGCATTGTGTGTGAAAATTATAGTTGAACAATGTATTCATTTAATGGAATATTTACCAAAATATATTGGTGTCAAATAATTTCATGTCCCTATAATTATTTCATTGAAATAGAAAAACATATGTAATAGGAATTATATATATAATTGAAAACATTATTTTTTTATGCTCAATGTGCGTTATGAATATTTTAAAATAGTAGGACATTTCAGGTAATTCACATCTTATCTGAAATGTTTGACGGTCAAGATTTAAGTATCATTCCATTGTAAATATATCAATGTTTATTATTTAGATCTTCCAAATTTAATAAATTAGTGAAATTAAATTGGAAATGATTATAAATATTTCAAAAATAAATACAATGAATATTATATTTATTGTAATATAGTTTTTTTAAGAAGTAAAATTAATATAATTTAATTGATATAATGAAAGTTATTTTTACAAAATTTTCAATTTTTACATACCATTATATTATATAATTTCATACGTTGTATTTCAATACATTAATTTGAAACTCAAATGTTCATATGTAGTTTATAATTTGAAATGGAATTCTTTGTGTTTCTCTACAACATATGTGACATGTATGTCATTTTATAATCCATATGAAATATATTTTAGAAAATTATAAGAATTATTTTCAATTATATTCGGTTCCATATAAATTGATTAAACTTAAATGTTTTTTTCTTGTAAGAAATTCTAGGCCAAATTTTCTATACTTCATTAGTCTATGTTCTATGATCAATAATGAGGATCTACTACATTGAGATTTGATTGATTTATTTATGAATTATTTCATCTCCTAAAAATTTCATATATCATTATACTATAAAAAATCCTTCGTATTATATTCATATATAGACATATTCTATATTCATTGAATAATAATTATTTTTTACTTGATATTATGTGATGTTATTATTTTTTTTATAAATTTGATTGTTAATTTTTCCTGCACATTATATTAATTCAAAAGAATAATTATTCTGAAATTTTAATAATTAGTTATAAACTTATCATAATAGAATAATCGTCAATGATAAATGTTAAATGCATTCCGTTAAATGTTTCAAGTCTCTAATAAACCATTAAAGGCCACTGACTATAATATATATCTATCTTTTTTCATACAGAACACCATCTCAAACAGTACACATCAAGAAATTTACCTTTTCTACTATTTAGTATGGTTTATGATTAGATTTTTAATATAGACACTAATATGATAGAACATTTGATATATGTTTATAATCTGAGGGAATTTTTTTGTTTTTCACATATGACTATAACTCAAATTATCAATTGACATTTCAATATATTCCAGATTATTTATTGATTACTTATCATTTAAACAAATAGTTGGATTTTTTTCTATTTTGTTCATTACGTTGTAGGTTTTAGGAACTATCCATGTAACATCATATACAACAATATTAAACATTTCCTACTATAGGCCATACCTACCCAACATTTTTTTGAGAACTCAAGGACATTCCCATCCCTAAAAGGAGTCCTAACAAAGAAGGTATCATTAAATATATTTCAAGAATTAATCTTCCCCATTCACCATTTATGTGGTATTTTTTTAACCTCCACCATATAATGTATAAAATATTTATTGGCATGTTGAATGTAAATGGATTTTATACCAACTATAACACCACAAACAACCTGTATATGATGTATTTTTTGGGTTCGGGAAAATAAAATTTTGTTTTGTTTAGACTAAAATGTCTACAAATAGCCTTATAAATCCTCAAATAGATTTAGGTGTCAATATTCGTATTTCATGCACACTTTATTCACCTTGACTGTTGACATGTGGCTTATTCAACCCATATAAAAAAATACAAATATATGTATTTATCTAAATATATTAAAATTTCATATCGTGTACACAATAATTAAGTATGTATTTCATAAAATTTCATGATTTTATCCATATAATACACTAAGAACATGATGGTGTTAATAATATTTTTGGACCCCTATGTGATAGGCAATTCTAACCCATAGTAGAGACACAAACATGCTATGCGATCCCAACATGTTTTAATTTCAATAAAAAATATTTTTCCTATATTTTTTATATAAAATTAAAAATTAATTTTACTACTTTTCCACTGAGATGACTGTTTATCATGGTTTGATACTATTATATATTTTTTATATATAGGTTTTGGTATTTAAAATATTTAGATTAAATTTGATGATTAAATTGGATAAAAAAATCATAGAGAATGATTTTTTTCATTTTCATGAGTAATACTTAATGTTGTATTCTATTTTTTCAATTTGAAATTATAATTTTTAAATTTTAAATAATGAAAATTTTAGATACAAATGTGTGAAAATACTATCTAATAAAGGTTGTGAGATGTTGGTTCATGAGGATCCTATTGGGAAAACAATCATGGGTAAATTTTTTATTACCTTTATAAATATATGACTCAATTTAACATAAAGTTTTTATTTTATTTGTTTAAATAATGATGAATAATGAATATTCAATGGGTTCATAAAGTTATTTATCTTCAATGGGTTCATGGAATATAGAATTTATTATTATAAAAATATTGGATAAAGAAAATTATTCTATGTGATAGTTATTGTTATGATATATTCATCTTTATCATACCATTCTCATTAAATATTGTAGGAGCTAAGTGATTACATAGTGGGTTTTTCACAACCTGTACCCCAAGGCACATTCCATGACTACCCCAAGCCCACCATCCATAGGAAAACGGTTAGTGAATAGCACTAAAAAAGCATATCCAAAAAAGGGAAGGCATTTCCTTTAAACATATACACAAACACATAGCCCATATTATGGAATGTAAAGATGAAACTAGGATTCAAACAACATGTATGTCACACAATGAAGCAACCACACAAGTAAAGGTGAAACTGAAAAGAGAAATGGGGCCATAATAGAAACCTAACTGAATGGGAAAGTATAGTAAAAGGATGTACAAAATATGGATGTCTTTCGCTATGGATCCTGCCTGAAGGGTAGGTGGGGCTCACTCTCGGGTGGCTATGAAGCATATTTGATGTTTAGATGCACCTACGAGAACCACCTGGACAAAGATTTCCATGATCCCAGTCAATGATATTCGTCATCTACACAAGACAAAACAAGTGTGGAAAATGCCTGTGTAGGGGTGAGAATAACAATATATAGTAGGGACCCCGAAACTAACTTGGGTCTCACATAAATCCACAATGGTAATCAGAAAATAATGAACAATGATTAGAGTCACTATATACATCTTGACATAGCTATAACATCATGTGTACATAGAAAAACCAACGATTTCAAAAACTGAACACCAATCACCACAAAGGAACTCTCCACTTATTATTCCATTAGACTAGCAAGGTCACCAATACCTATTTAGTAGCTCAGACATAAAGCCTCATTAGGTATCTGAGTCCGAAAGCCTCACTAGGTAGTTGAGTCATGAAGCCTTGCTGGGTAGGTGAGTCACAAAGACTCACTCAGTAGCTGAGTAACGAATCCTCCCTGATAGCTGTGTCACGGAGCCTCGCTGGGTAATTGAGTCATGTAGCCTTGATGGGTAGCTTAGTCATGAAGCCTCTCTTGTAGCTAAATCGCAGAGCCTCGTAGTGTAGCCGAGTCATGAAGCCTCACTGGGTAGCTGCGTCAAGGTGCATCACTGATAGATGAGTCACAGAGTGTCAGATGATCAATATACATGAAATTATACATAGATAATTTCATAAGAACTACCAAGTCATGTGGTTACCCATGCCGTAAATGGAATGTGAATTGGACACATGGCTTAAGAGATAATACCCATTTTTTAAACAGGGTCCAGTTGAGTTTAGCCCTGGTCCACTGGTTCAGACTGACCCGAACAACCAGGCCCGCACTGCAGGGGGGTTTCTTTTCTTATCCCTCGCTACCCCATGGCCCGGTTTTATCCCATTATCTCGGTCCTCTAAAGAGGCCTGCTCTGACGGACCGGTTGGGGCACGTGCGACTGGTCAGCTGGCCGCCCCCATTGGTCAAAATGCGGCTCACATGGAGCGGTACACTCCTCCCACATGGTGCCACATTGGTGCTTTGTTGAGCCAACCACCACACTGAGAGTCCATGGCCCTCCTTCATAGTAGCATGCATCGAGTGCACCGCCTCCGGTGTAACGGCATTGGCAGTACCTTCCATGGTCCCCGAGCCTCCTCCGGTGGCCCAATCTCAGATTCTACTGTTCCCTCATGCCTATCGATTTGATGTCATCCCTACAACAACCATGGATCCACCTTGGCTCCATTTCAAGGATGCGTCAACAAAAAATGAAAAATTGGAGGAGGTCATGCCTTTTTTGTGTTTTCATGCACCCTCTACATTAAATGATTATAAATAGGGGAGACTTATGATCACAGTTCTATCAGATAATCATCAATCCTCATGGAAAAACCCCAAGGAAAAAATCCTCTAACAGAAACACCCAATCTTCAGATCATCCTGTTCATGTGTGGATCCGATTTATTTATTTTTGAATAAGAACAAGGAAGCCCTAAAATTTTTTTACCCCTACTTGGATTGAGGATCCATCGCTAACATGGGATGAAGATCTGAGCCTCATCGATCCTCGATCTGTTAGCTTTTGTCATTGTTAATTATCTCTTGAATCCATCCCACTGGAATTCTTCGATCCATGATTCAATGGCATTCATTGAAGACATTCGTCGTCATCAGAGAGATAGAGAGAGAGATATATTCCTTATTTGTCGGAGGATTTCCCAGGGTTGTTCTTCCACACTGGATCAATTTTTAATTAAAGGAAGGAGACACATTGTGAATCGCCATACTATCTCATTAATGAGGTTGATTAATGATTCAGTTTCACCTCGTCGATACACCACAACACTAACTTTTCAGTGCATCATAGTTGAAAAAGTTTGAATAAAACAAAAATTGAATTTATTTGATGTTTATATAATTTTTCACTAAATGTCTGAAATTTATCTTTTTCTGTTGACCAGCACCGGTCATCGATATGCCCTTCATAGGAAAATCCCAACATTCTGAATTCAATGATGCACCCACTTTTTTTAACCGGGTACCGGTTCAAAATTTTGAAAAGACTGGTTGCTTGATTACTGAATGTACTATAAAAAAGTTCTAAAATATGTTATGGCCTCTCTAGGCCATAGAATCACATTCTGTCTAGATGATTGGTTTCAAAATAATTCCATCTTAAAAAAAAATTTACACAATAATTTTGGGGACATTACATTACTCCCTCATTTTGGGATTCCTGTCTTTGTAAGCTAGAATAATTCTAAAAACAAATGGGGTACTAATAATGAATCAGAGCCTCCACTCCCATGTTCTATCCTAGAGATTCTTGTGCTTCTAGGGAATGTGCACTAGAGGAATCGCCCGTCCATGAAGCACCTCCTTTTATCGATCTTCTATATCTGTTGGAAACTCCGAAAAAATCACCCCATCATCAATGTCCATCTCACCCTAGTTGATGACGTGCAATGGATCATTCACATAACTCCCCAGCTACGAAACATGACAAAATTGTTCACCTGGTGCATCTGTGGGGGAAGATCTAGGCAGTATGCCACCTTGGGTACTCTGGTCAGAATCCGAAAATGTCTAATAAACCTTGGTGATAAATTAACATCCCGGCCAAATTTCGACAATCCTCATTCGGTTGAGACCCAAAGAAAAACGTGGTGTCCATACTCGAACTCCAAGGGTCTCCGTCTACTATCAAAATATGATTTTTGCCTACACTGTGTAGTCCTCATCCGCTCTTGGATGATATTCACATTCTCAATAGTAGGCCGTTGATAGAACAAATATTTTCAATTATTTTATTCTGAATTTCAATGTTTCTAATCCCCCCAATGTGTTATTTAAGGGTCAATTGTCACATTTTATGTTTTAGGAGTATTTTTGAGCTTAATTGGAAAAATGGCTTATTTGGGATTTAAACAGTTTTCATTTATTATAATGTTTTGTCCATAACGTTTTTTACACTGATCCAAATTGCACAATTCTTCTTTTAAAGGTTTCTATGTTCGATGAGCTTCATTTTATCCTTCTGGACCCAAATCTCAATCAATCATTTGGAAGCTCAAATCAAGCTCACAATCCAGGCCTCGAAAACTGTGTACAGAACTGCATACTTTTATTGTGGGGACAATATCTCATAAATGGCCGACCCAATGGATCTGACAATTTACATCGAGATGAAAGACATACTGATGAAGAACTTTCATTAAGAAGTACGCGAATTATTCTTTCATTTTCAAGTCCATTAATGCTTTGGAACGCGGTGTATTGGAATACGAACAGTCTGCCTGGCAGAATTAAATACTATGAGTGAGGCGGCCATAACGACTTCATTCCATGTCCAATAAAGCGTAAATTTCGTGGTTCTACAGAGGAGAAGTATTGGAACAACTTTAAAGAAGGACCAAGTCCCAAATTCTGTCATTAATAAGGTCATAAATTCGCATTCTTCTGGATAAAGATGTTTGGATCAAAATTTTCACACACTCTCCCTATAAAAGAGTGTGCATTCTTCATTCCAAAAGGTTGGCAACTTAGGAATAGCCTTATTTGGCCATTATATGTAGTTTAGCATTGTATTTTCTTTTAATTTCATTATGTAATATAATTTCATATTTTTATTCAAGTTTTCTCCTTTCTTCACTTTTCTTTCTCTCTTTTGTTATCTCTCCTCGTTTTCTTCATCACTGTGAACTCTTATGCTCGTGATCATGAGTAGCTAACTCGAGGAAGTTCCTGAGGGAGTAATCCAGTGATGTACCCAAGTCTTTGATCATTAATGTTTTATTGTTTCTTATTTACTTAGAGTTAGGCTAAGGGGGATCTTAGTGGGCAAGGCGCCTTTGTGTCTCCCCTTGCCACCCGAAGCCTAGCTTTCACTTCTGTCACATTCTCCCTCGATCAAGGATGTGGATGTATGGTCTCTCGGCAATCATTGAGTGTATCATACGTTCAAAACCACAGGAAGAAGGGGATTTTCATTCATACGATGGAGCATTTTCAATAAGTAAATTGGAAACTAAGAAAATTGACGATGAAGGTTCACTCTGGATAATCTCCTAGGAGGATCTCTTTTATGTCTAACATCATTCTGTTTGCATTCATTGTGATTCAATTACATCTTCATATTTACTTTTAGTTTTGTATTTTTAATTTTCAAAAATCATTTCTGGTCATTTATGTTTATATATATATATAGTGAATTAGAAATAGTGAGTGATTGACTGCAAAAGGATCCTCAAGAGATCGACCTAGGTCAGCCACTGTGCTGCACTTAGTATAAATATTTTTGGGAGCGTGCACGACAACGCTACATCAAATTGGCGCTGTTACCGGGGAGCCAAGTGGTCTTCACTCATTGTTTTTATTCAAATATTTTAAATTATTTTTTCTTCCTTTTATTAAAAAACACAAAAATATCATAAATTTCAAAAAAAAATATATTAGTTCATGATGAATTTCAATTCAAATTATTAGGAATGGATTGATCAATCACAGGTGCATGAAGAAGTTCAAAGTGATTATGAATCCAAAATTCAAGAACTTCATGAAGAGATTCAAAAACTAAATAGAACTGAAAAAAGCTTTGATGAATGTATTCGTTCACTGGTGGAACAACCCGAACCTGAACCAGAACATGAACCTGAACCCAAACGACTGGTGGAAGAGATTACACCGATTATTTTTTATGTCAAAGAACCTGAGGAGGGTGAGAAGGAGCTTCTAAAGGAATTAATAATATCATCCAGAACTCATCCATTGCTCAAGGAAGTCCCTGATGTACACATTCCAGCTGATGCACTTATGGGAGATCAACATTTTTTGGAAGAATCCTGGAATCACTTTGTTGAAGATAACCTAAAACTTGATCTTCCCATACCTGATATTGAACAATCAGAACCTTTTTGCCTCTCTCTTGATTTGTAGGATGAATAAGATGATGCACCTGTTGAGATGGAGTTGCCAATGGTCTTGCCTGAAGAAATCAATTTTCAAGCTGACTTACATGAAAGGGAAGATTTCTTAATTGATTCATCTTTTTTTAATCTTATTCAAACTGAATTGTTTTCTAACTTCCCTTTTCCTGAAATTTCTGATACAGTAAAAATAGAGCATACCTTGGATTATATGAAAGATACCACTCAAGTGGTGGTGATCAAGGAAGAAGAGCTAGTGAAGCTAGTGGTGGTGCAACTACCTCCTCTACAACAAATTTCATACCATTTGGAGGAGGAAACCACAGATGTTCACAAGGAGCACCCCTATTTTGTTTTCCCTCCCACTCTGGATCTAAAATTCTATCTTTCTTCTTTCTTGGGGGTTGGGAACATTTTTTTTTTCTTTGGGGTTCTCCAATCTCAGTTTCTACAGATGGACACTAGAAAAAGTCACATGTGGTGGTTTATCTCAAAGAAACCACATCCACCATCGGATTGGGGATAATCTGCTGCAACTGTCTGACTATGGGCAGTAAAAACCTAGCATCTGCTTGGGGGTCAAACCAAGAATTATCCATTTTCTATTTCTTTTTATTTATTTTTCTTATGAGTTGTCATTTATTTTGTTTGTTCTTTCATTTTTCATGTTGTTTTTTTCTGAAATTTTCTTGTTTTCCTTTTTCATTTTATTTTGTGTATTTTTAGGAATCTGGAGCTGAATCTAATACTTTGGAAAATTCAAACCATCATGGTATTTTAGGCCCATTATTTGATTTGAGTATTTGAGGTTTTAAATTACTGCTAAATGGATTTTGTTTCTAATTTCTGGTCTTTTCATTTGATGAAGTTTGGTTGATTGTGAAACTCATGTGCACTAGTGCTGTCCAAATTGAAAATCATGCCAAACCCGAGAGGTTTCTAAACCTGTTTGATATCTTCTTTACATTTCTATTTTTCTTGAGAGTCTTGAGACATGTTGTGTGATCCAGAACTTGCTATTTTTCTCTTTTTCAAAGCTATTAGAGTTCATGGAATGTTTTAAGTATGATTGAGGCATCACTTTGAAAGCCCCTTTTGCATTAAACTCTTATTTTTTCCTACCTTTAAATCTGACCTTCTTAATCCCCTAGTAGCCATGAAATACCTTGTTAGGAAGACACATTACAAGCCATTTATCCCTTTACAACCTTCTCTAGAAGTTAAATGAATGATTATTGTTGAACTCAAGTGTGGGGGAGGGAGAAGATGAGCTTTATTTTGCTTTCCTGAAGAATCTTTTTGAGCTGAATTGAAAGTGTTTCCATATTTATTGTTGCTTGGGTGGAAGAAATGTCATGATGGGAAGATGTATGGGTGGCCCAAAATATCATTACACATATGGGCTGGGTGTTCACAAATTTTTGAAGATCAAAAGCTGCCTCTCTTTTCCTCCAAAACATGATTCTGACGAGAAATCCAAATCTGAATTCATGCTGAAACAATGCTACAAATGGGGAAAAGAGGGATGAAGATCATTGATGCTGAAATTATAAGTGTGAACTTCCCAAATGAAGAGGTTTTTGGAGGTTATTCGTTTTTTAGCTGATTGAGGAGCACACCATTCTTGAGCAAAACTGTTTTCATGCATTTACTTCACTTTAGAGCTTAACCCTCCTCATTCTGCCTCAGATGTTTTTACATTTTAAACCTGCCAACCCTCAGCTTCAGAACAACCCATGAAAAAGACCTCATGATTGACACATTTTTGACTCTATGAAGTGGAGATACTTGGAGGATGACAAGCCTATGGAAATCACACATGTTCTTGGGAATGAGAAAAACTCCACATTAAATATCCTTGAGTGAAGAGAGAAATAATTTTCCGGGGAGGTAGGTACGACATGCATGTGAGGATTAACATGAGATTTAATAGATTCTTATGATTTTTTATGAGTTCTGAAATTTTTATCCATGTAGGAGGCATGATATTTTCTTTTATATGATAATTGAGCTATGTTGTCATTTATGCTTTGAGAAGTTTGTTTTTGACCATGGTATAAGATGATTTCCCAAGAGTGCAATGTTTAAGTGTGGGGGAATTGATATAACAAATATTTTAAATTATTTTATTCTGAATTTCAATGTTTTTAATCCCCCCAATTTGTTATTTAAGGGCCAATTGTCACATTTTATGTTTTAGGAGTATTTTTGAGCTTAATTGGAAAAATGGATTATTTTGGATTTAAACAGTTTTCATTTATTATAATGTTTAGGCCATAACATTTTCTACACTGATTAAAATTGAAAAATTCTTCTTTTAAAGGTTTCTATGTTCGATGCGCTTCATTTTATCCTTATGGACCCAAATCTCAATCAATCATTTGGAAGCTCAAATCCAGCTCACAATCCAGGCCTCAAAAACTGTGTACAAAACTGCATAATTTTATTAAGGGGACCATATCTCATAAATGGCCGAACCAATGGATCTGAAATTTTACATGGAGCTGAAAGACATACGGATTAAGATCATTAACTAAGAAGGCCGCGAATGATTCTTTCATTTTCAAGGCCATTAAGGCATTGGAACTTGGTGTATTGGAATACGAACAGTCTGCCTGGCAGAATTAAATACTTTGAGTGTGGTGGCCATAATGACTTCATTCCATGTCCAATAAAGCTGAAAGTTCGTGGTTAGACATAGGGGAAGTCTTGGAACAACATTCAAGAAGGACCATGTCCCAAATTCTGTCATTTAGAAGGTCATAAATTCGCATTCTTCCGGATAAATATTTTTGGATCCAAATTTTCACACACTCTCCCTATAAAAGAGTGTACTTTCTTCATTCCAAAAGGTTGGAAACCTAGGAATAGCCTTTGTTGGACATTATATGTAGTTTATCTTTGTATTTTCTTCTTCTTTCATTATGTAATAGCATTTCATATTTTTATTCAAGTGTTCTCCTTTCTTCACTTTTCTTTCTCTCTTTTGTTATCTCTCCCCATTTTCTTCATCATTGTGAACTCTTATGCTCGTGATCATGAGTAGCTAACTCGAGGAAGTTCCCGGGGGAGTAATCCAGTGATGTACCCAAGTCTTTTATCATTAATTTTTTATTGTTTCTTATTTACTTAGAGTTAGGCTAAGGGGTATCTTAGTGGGAAAGGCGCCTTTGTGTCTCCACTTGCCACCCGAAGCCTAGCTTTCACTTCTGTCACATTCTCCCTCGATCGAGGAGGTGGATGTATGGTCTCTCGGCGATCGTTGAGTGTATCATACGTTCACAACCATAGGAAGAAGGGGATTTTCATGCATACTATGGAGCATGTTCATTAAGTAAATTGGATGCTAAGAAAATAGACTATGAAGGTTCACTCTGGATAATCTCCTGGGAGGATCTATTTTCTGTCTAACATCATTCTATTTGCATTCATTGTGTTTGCATTTCATCTTCATATTTACTTTCAGTTTTGTATTTTTAATTTTCAAAAATCATTTCTGGTCATTTAAGTTTATATATATAGTTAATTAGAAATAGTGAGTGATTGACTGCAAAAGGCTCCTCAAGAGATCGACCTAGGTCAGCCACTGTGCTGCACTTAGTATAAATATTTTTGAGAGCGTGCGCGACAATGCTACATCAGCCGTACCAACTCCAGCCCCATGAGTAATGACTCCCCTAGGTCATTCCAGTATAGAGGTGATCAAAAAGGCCACTCGTACGTGGCCTCAAACAGTTTCATGCAAATGTTGGAGTGGCAGCGGTTGTGGTACGCAAACTTCTCTAGTGGAAAGAGGTCCTCCAAGCTGCGACCAAAATCCAGGACACTAGAACAATGCATTTCCTCCATGGTATGAACGGTTTTCTCTATCTGACAATACCTTTGGGGTGAAAGGTTGTTCCCTAGTGCAACAGAGTCCCAAACGAATCTTGTAATCCCATACCCAACTGGGTTGTAATGAATGAATGATGGTTCAATACAATTATCAATAGAACCCTGTGTAGCCTCACTATCTCATATACATAGATATGTCTCTACCCTCTACCGATCCATTCTCTCATATGGGTAGGATGTGAGCTGAATTGGTGAGTCGGATGACGATCACCCAAATAGAATCATGGCCCCTGGACACGTGTGGTAACACAATCATGATGACCACAGAGATACCATACCATTTCCACTCCATTACTTCTAGTGGTTGGGCCAATTCCACTGGATCCTAATGCTTAGAATTTACTTTTTCATATGATTGGGATTGTGAAATAAACTCTTCCACAATGTTCTTCATCCCCATACACAAGTACTTACGTCAGATGTCTTGGTAGATCTTCACCAGACCAGGATTTACAGACAAATGAGAAGTACGGAACACTCTCAACACCTCCTCCCTCAACGTCATTAGTACCACTGTGCATCCTATGAATAGGAGGAAGTCATACCCACATATTTAAAATCCATCAGAACCCGTTCATGAGGGTAACTGAACACGTCAGGCCTCGTAGTCCATAACAACATGTTTTTCCTCCATAACTTGTTGTAAGAGTGGATGATTGACAGTCTTCCACTGAAGTTAATCCTCTCTATCATTATCCACGAATGAAATATTAATCGTGGATAGATTATTTGTTTCCTCACTCAGTAGTTGTAAACTAAACCCTCTACTGAGTGCATCTGACACCACATTCACCTTCCCAGAAGTATAGACAATCTCAAATTCATAGTCATCTAGGAATTCCAACCATATCCATTGAATCAAGTTTATGCCCTTCTTTTAGAAGATATACCTGAGACTGTTTTGGTCGAAGTATATGGTACACCATTCTCCCATCAAGTAGTTCTGCCACATCATCAAGGATATGACCACTACTGGTTACTCCAGGTCATGGTCATGTAGTTATGATCATGCAGTATCAACTACCATGAGTCGTAGGAAATCACTACTCACTCCTGCATCTAGACACAACCCATTCTAGTCCCTAATGCGTCACAGAAGACTACATACCTGATTCCCTCTTCTTGTTGTCTCCTGATAGGGGTACTCATCATTCTCCGCCTCAAAATCCTAGAAACTCAGCTGGCACCTCTCCATCCACATGATGGATGTCCCTTTCATGTCACGGATAATAAATGGTCTTCTAATATTGAAATGCTGGGCATGAACTTGTGGTAGTATCAAGCCAACTATAAGAAACTCCTAACTTCAATCATGCTCATGGTTATCTCCCAAGAAAGCACTGCCTCAATCATCCCCAAATCCACTACAACTCAAGCCCCTGAGATGACGTGTCCTAGAAAGTGAACCTCCAAAATCCAGAACTGGAACATCAATATTTTTCTATAAAGATAGTGCTCTTAAAGTGTATTCATGATTATCCATAGGAGTCTAGCATGCTCCTCCTCCAATGTCTAGTACACCATGATTTCAACAATGAAGACTACGATGAAATTTTCAAGGTAAGGATGGAAGATCCTATTCATGATCTCCATGAACACGGCTAGGGAATTTTTAATGCCGAAAGGCATCACAAAAAACTAATACTGGCCATACCAGCATCTAAAGAATATTTTCAGTACATCATTATTCCATACCTGAAGCTGATGATAGCCTAAACTATGTTCAATCGTAGAGACCCAGCTCACTCCCTTCAGTTGGTAGAAGAGGTCATTAATCCTTGGTAGTGGATACATGTTCTTCACAGTCACCGGGTTCAGTTGTCGGACATTCATGCATAGCCTCAAGCTCATGTCTACCTTCTTGGAAATCAACACCGGGGCTTCCCATGGCGAAAAACCCGGTCTCATGAATCCCTTATCCTATAATTCATCTAACTCTAATCTCATATCAAAAAGAAGAAAGGGGGACATCCAATATACTGGTGTTGATATCAGTGTCGTTCCAGGGAACAAGTTAATGCGGAAGTCTACATCACTGTGAGGAGGTATTCCCAGAACATACTGAAGAATGAAATCCCCATACTCCGGGACCACTACATTAAATCTCAGACTCCCCTCATTCACTCCACTGGGGATGAGGCTCTCCAACAGATGATTAATCTGCTCC
This sequence comes from Viscum album, assembly GCA_963277665.1. Taxonomy (NCBI): domain Eukaryota; kingdom Viridiplantae; phylum Streptophyta; class Magnoliopsida; order Santalales; family Viscaceae; genus Viscum; species Viscum album. The sequence continues at coordinate 589,690,639 of OY728142.1, read as the reverse complement.
AACCTCCATAGATAATATCTGTCTGGTGCTATAAATGATAGCTTCTCACCAGTGATGGAAAACCTAGTCCCATCCTCGCAAACACAGCACACTTCGCACGCAATATAATTGATATGAGCATGGACTTTAAGTAACTAGTCCATACCAATGATGACGTCTTATGGTCTCAAAGATGCTATTAGATGACCCCAGTAGAAGCTATCTCTCCTAGATTACGGTCACACTTCTTGATCAAGTGTTTAATCATGAAATCCCCCCATGTATGAGGATCTAATTGTAAGGATCAAGCTATTGACACCACCAGAATCTTCTAAACTCATACGAGGTCCATGGAAAAAAAATTGTGACTGGAACCTTTGTCTATATGAACTGTAGCTAAGATAGAGAAGTCAAATATTGTACCTATAATTACCTCTGGATCACTACAGTCATATGCCTCCATTGACTGAAGCTCGCATTGCCCCTATTCACTGGATCCCCGAGCCTATGGTGGACCAGCTATGGGTGGTGTTGGTAGCACCTCAAACCGTCGTCCATGGTTTGTCACTCATCCATCTCCTCTGTCACTTCTACCACACTTTAGACTTCCTCACTCGAACCTCTGCCTCTTCCCTGGCGGTCCCTCAACCACCTTCTAATATTATGTACTGTAGGTTGGGATGTCTCGAGATATGTTCCCATTCCCACTGTATGTGAAGCAAAAACTGTCCCTCTTCTATTTTCCACCACCTTTGGGGCCTTGCACATCCAATCTAGTATCACTGGGTCATCCCCTTGAGTGTATGGTCCTCTTGGACCACTGTGTTTGTAGTCAACTATCTGCTACCATGGAATCCGCTATCGGCCATCCGGTGGTTTCTCTAACAGTCAGTGCAGGTTCATCCAGGATGTTCTCCACTAGAAAAGCTCTCTCCATCACTCCAGCATGCATAGAGATGCTGAGAGAGATCATGGGTGCTCTGATATCCTGTTTGACCCCCTGATCAATGGTTTTGGCCCTGATGAAAGTGTCTCACACCATATTAAAGGAGTATCAAGAGAGGTATTTGATCCTCGCTGAGTACTCATCCATTATAAGGATACCTTGAAATTAGTTGATCATATTCTGTATGTGTACTGAGCGCATAGTCACGGGGAATAACTTCTCCCTAAAAAGGCACTCGAAGTCTACCTAGGTGACGGGCCACTCCTCACGTGTCTATAGTGTCAAGCTCCACCATCTCCCTGATAAACCCTATAGAAGGACAGATGCTAGAATATCCCTCTGATACCACTCTATCCCAACCCATCCCATGGGACCATTCCATGACTATGCCAAGACCACTTTCCATAGGCCAGGGTAAAGCGACTAGCACCAAAAATGAATATCCTAAAAATTGAAGGCATTGCCTTTAAACCTATACACAGACACACATCCCATATTACAGAAAGTAAAGACGATACTGGGATAAGAACAATAAGTATGTCACACAAGGAAGAAACCACACCTGTAATGGTGAAAGTGAAAGAAAAAATGGGCTAGAAAAAAAACTAAAAAGGAAATTACAATAAATATAAGTACAAGAATCAAAGGTCATCTTCTAATGATCCTACCTAAATAGTCGTTGTAGCTCACTATCAAGTGTTTTCAAAGCATACTACATCTTTATATCCCCATAAGAGCACCACCTAACCCTAGCTCTATAGGATCCCTATCAAATATGTTCATCTTTAGGCCATGATAAAATAAGTGTAGGAGAAACCCGTGTAGGGGTGAGAAAAACAATACTCTGTAGGGACCCCGATAATAACTCATGTGTCACTAAAATCCACAATGGAACACATTATACTGCAAAAAATATTAGAGTCACATGAGTCTGTTCGATATTGGAATAATTTTCAGTGTTGATATAAAAACCAATGGTTTCAAATACTAAACATTAATCACCCTGAATGCACACATCCTTGATGGGTCCTTTAGGCTAACTAGTCACCTAGACATATTTTTTACTAGATTAATGAATACATAATGGGTAAATGAGTGACAATGCCACACTGGGTAGTGGACTCAGGAGGCCTCATTTATATATGAGTCATATAACCTCAATGGGTAGCTGAGTCATGAGGCCTCACTGGGTAGCTAACTCACGACACCTCGCTGGTAGCTGAGTCACGGAGCCACACTGGGTAGCTGAGTCACGGAGCCTCACTGGGAAGCTGATTCACGAAGCCTCACTTATAGAGGAGTCATATATCCTTTCAAGGTCAAATTCAATGAAATATTACCTAGATGATTTCATAAGGACTGCCTGTCACGTGGGTCCCAACACTATAGATGGTGCTTCAATCTGACGCATGATTTGAGAGATAAGTCCCTTTTTAAAAACTGGGGCCAGCTGTGTCAAGGCCTGGTCCGACAGATTCAGACCAACCTAAAAAACTCGGTCTAGGGTCTCACATGATGCAATCCACCTTGTCTAGCCGATTGGGGCTTACTGGACCAGGCTATCGGTACAGTCTTCCCAGTCACCCAAAGATTCGATTTTATCATGTCTGACTAGCACTAGTGGGCCAGTTTATTTTCCCATTCCGGGCCACTCCACTTGCCGAATATTTTCCATTGGAAGAGTCTGCTAAAGTGGACCAGTATGAAATTTTTTTCGGGATTCTCATAAAGACCAGTGGTCCAGCTAGTTTGGCCCTACCTGATGTGCCGGTTGGTTCTCCCATGAACGACTCGGCTAGTTCGATTCAGTGTCGATCGGCTTGGCCGATCCTATTGGGGAACATGTGGCCGGTCATCCGGACACCCCCCTTAGTCAACAAGTGGCCCACATGGAGAGGGCCTCTCCTCACACAATGTTCCATGCTGGAAACCCATTTAACTATCTGACATGCCCGATGGGTCATGACCCTCCTTCGCTGCGATGCTCATTGAGTGTTCCCCCTCTATTAGCATGTTTGGTGAGAGACAACCGCTTCATCATGCACACGTCATCCAGGGTGGTGCCAAATCCATCCTACAGTCATCGCTACGTTGGTGGTGTTGCACTGGCTACACCTTCCGCGGGCCACCAGGTCTGCTCCAGTGGTCTGATCTCATATCCATCTGTGCCCTCAGGCCTCTCAGGTCACCACCATCACTTCGACGACCTCGAATCCACCTTAAAACCATTTCAAGGATACGACCACAAAGAATTTATAATCGAACGGGCTTAGTCCCTATTCCTATCAACTGACACCCTTTGTGTTAGATGTTTAGAAACCTGGGAGGCTTGGGATCACGGTTATATCAGATAATAATCAATCCCTGTGAAAAAATCCCAAGGGAAACACCCTCCTACAAGATCACACAATCCACTTATCAAACAGTTCATAGGTTGATCTACATTAATTATTTTATAATAAGAATTGGAAAAACATAAGAACAATTTAACCCTTTTCTTGGATTTAGGATACATCACTGACATGGGACGAAGCTCCGAGCCGTCGTCGAACCTCGAGTTGTTTGCATTCGTCTTAGTGTGTCATCTATTAAATATGTCTGACTATCATTATTTGATCTGTGATTCGATGGCGTTCATAGATGGCGGTAATCTTCAGAGAGAGAGAGATTCCTCATTCGTTAGAGGATTTCTGAGGGGGTTCTTTTCAACTCCGGATCTCAATTTAATTAAATGAAGGAGATGCGTTGTGCATCACCACGATATCTCATTAATTAGATTCACTAATGATTCAACATTTCCTTGTTTCTACACTACAACATTGACTGGTTTCTACGTCGTAGCAGAAACAGTTTGAATAAAATAAACATTGAATTTATTTTTAGTTTATATTATTTTTTACTAAAATTATAAATTTATCTTCTTCGGTTGATCCACAATAGTATAGGTTAGGCCGTTTTTTTGAGATTCCCGGTGTTCTGAATTCAAAGTGTGCCCTCGGATTTTTGATTCGAGCACTGGTTCAAATGATGTCAAATCATGCTCACATTTTTACTTAACGTACTACAAAAAAAGTAATGAAATACATTCTGTCCTCTCTAGGCCTTAGAATCTTGTGTCATTTCATAGCCTGATTTTGATATAATAACATGTAATAAAAAAATAACCACAAATTATGGGTCAATATAGTGTTTCCATGATATGATAACAAATTTTCCAATGATCGAATTCCCATCATTGATAAGAATACTGATTAGAAGAAAATTTAGTTTGAGTTGTCATCGAGTCATATGTTTCACCACAGCTGATTTACCTAGAGTTTCTTATCTCCTAAAATTATTTTTTTGGAAAGATTTCATTAGTATTATTTACATGATAAACCAGAGAAATGATTCATCGGGAATTTATTTGATACATTTATTGTGATTTTTTTACATAACATTAATTGTTTACTTTATATGAGGTTCATGTTTTTGTATTGTCATATGTAAATATATGGTTTTATGGTTTTCAAATGGTGATGGTGTCAAATAATAATAAAATGATTTAGTCATCAAATGTTTATATTGATATAGACATTCTCGATTGTGGAATAATTTTTTTTCATAACATGGGTTATCGAATGACATGAATTACCTAGGAATAATAACGAAAGTTATTGACAATGGGTTTGGGTCATATAGGGTTTGATAAAAAATATCCTCATGAAATTTTTATTAGAAGTACATATCATAAGAAGAATATTTATTGTTTTTTAGACCAGGATGTTATACATTATTTCTCATCAAATAATTTGGGATCTTGTTTTTCAATTATATGAGGTCATACTTCAATAGAATACTAATGATTTAGTTAAAATAAATATAGAGGAATCGGAAAATATGGGATATCAAATGTGATATATATAAATATTTTCTTAATACATGTGATATCTGGACCTAAACCCCCTCATTAGATGATAAAGGATTACAATATAGTGGTTACATTTTTATGACTATCAGCAATATTCTTGGCCAGATAAGACCCAATATCAATTAAGAGATATTCTATTGTGTGGGTTTCTTCATATAACATGGTTTATTTTTCATGTTACCCCACTTCATGTAACATATGGTCATGTCAAGGTATATAATAAGTTATTGGGTCTTTGTGTACTAATTTAGTAGTACATAGATGTTGGGGGACCAAATGTGTTGATGTTATATAGTGGCTGTCATGTTCTATTCTATTATTAATTTTGTGAGTGTAAGTTTTGTGAGATGTTTATAGCATTTAATATCATATTTATTCATTAAAATAGATGCTAAAATTCATGGGATTATGAATATGGTGTGAATTATAGTCTCTATATTAATCATTCACATTGAATATATTTCAATTTGTGGGTTGGGTGATTTCTTCGAATGACCACAATGAGTATAAATACTGATATTTTCAGATGAACTTGTGTATTTCAATAATTTCATCATTTATACTAGTAGGTTCAACAAGGGTATGTATTTAGACATAATTGGATATAATGGGGCCTCAGTGGAATTAACTGGTAGACATTATCAGGTAAAAACATTAGTAAATCTTTTATAGTGTTATTATTTTCATATATATTTTTCTAGGAGGGGGTGTTTACAATTATGGGTTTCATTTAGTTTTTTTATGTTTTATCATAGAGAAATATATCATTCATTCATGGTTTAAATTTTATATCATCTATGACTTTCATTGGTATATATAATGTACTTATTTTCATGGTTAGTGAAATGTTCCAGTCCATGAGACACTAAAATGGTGCCATGGTCTAGTTTTCCATAAGCCCTCAAGCACGCCTCCCCATATTCCCGATGCTATTGAATAGAAATGAGGGTCTAAAGGTGGTACAATGGGAATACTATATCCTTATATTAGAGTAAAAACCAAAAAAATAACAAGATATCATTCTAGGAGTTAATAAAGAGATTGTGAAAGAAATAAATTAACAAAAATATTATATATTTTCTTAATAAATAAATTGATATAAATAAAATAAAAATAAATAATTTTATAAGGTTATACTATATACATTGATCCATACTACCAAATTGATATCCACATACATATCAAATCCATCCTGGTCGATATATCCTGAGTGTCATCCCTATTTGTCACTTCAACCATGTGAATGTATTCTTATGTACTATAGTGAAATGGTGGATGATGTAGGGTGTGAGTACCAAACATATCATTGCACCACCCACACAGTCCCATACATAATTAGAAATACGGAGTTTATTTAAATGTGAGGTACTCCAGAGGATAATAGTAGTGATAATAATAACTATTATTAATAAACTAATACACAATTCGTATAAGAGATGCTCATTTACAATCCTCGTAGAAGTTGAGACACAACATGAATGAGTAAATAAACCAAGTGAAACCATAGTAAATCACTGGGCCTAAGATCCAGATCAACAGGGAAATGTACCATAAGGAATTGAACCACATATAGTTTTATAAATATGATTATACATAAGTAAGGTGTTAAATTACATAACGAAATGTATTTAATCCTTTGGTCTATAATCCCAATCATTTTCAGATCCTATAAAAGGGAATTGAGTTGGATATTGTACCACATACCTCTATATAATTATGTAGATCTATGGGTCTATAATATTAATTGAAAATACATGCTTCATTTTGTGCCAAAAATGCCTTTGAGTATGCTATGTCACCACAGGGCGATACATATCCAAACCTAGGTTTCACCCTTACCCACCTCTAATGACCATAATAAAGGACACCATATAGAATTATACAGTCTTCTTAAGGTGGAAATAAGATAGGTGTCATACTACTAAACCATAGTGAATCAAGTTTGATGTCTCATTCACAGGTCCCAGACCATTAGAAATCACGACATTTCATCTCAGATAGTCCCTATAAGGGCTGACCCTAAGGAATTAATTGAGGAATTGTCTCAGAATTGGGTACATAAACATAGAATAATTCAATAAATAGCTCAATATCTCACTAAAAAATAAGTCTGTAGGGTATCTATAATGGTGAATTCACTAATCCTAATAAGTGTCTTTGGCATTATATTATGGGATCAGGACCATCCTTAAGAACTTGCTCAGCATCCCGCTCCTCGAGGTAAATTTTCCCAGATGAAAATCATTGGAATTCGCTATAATTCAAGTAGAATATACCTTCTTATAGAGACCTAATATATGATGGGTTCTAGGAAACTCTCATCCACTTACATCGGTGTCCCTAAATAGGGTTCAATTCTAGTGAAAAATGGGACTTCTAGTAATAATAATTGTAAAAGTCATATAAAATTTTCATAATATTGGTTCCATGTTCCATATATAGATATCCTAATGAAATAAGACGTAGAATAAAAATTCTAGGTTGAACATCTATCAATCCTAATTAAAAAATATTGAAATAGAAAGGATTGACCAGTCATGTCCTATGAATTACATCTCAGAACCCCAAAAGTAATATTTTATAAAAAAGATCAGAAGATGACCACTTAGAATTACATCTCAGTGTCCCGATAATATTAATAGTTATAATAACAATATACCTCATTTTATCCCACATAATATCCACAAATTTTGAAGCACCTATGACTGTCATAACAACAACAATAATAACTATGTAAATTAATAAAACAATATTGAGGGTGTTTCAACACAAAACCCACCACTACATACACAACAATGTGGTTTAAATTTAACTATACGGTATATGGTGAATCATAGTACTATATTTTAACAAAATATGTAATGAAATAACAGATGACAGTATAATAACTAGCCATGTACTAGGCCCCTGGATCCTAATGTTGTAGAGTTTTCATACTTGATATCTAAAAGTTCCACTGTAGAGAGAGGAATCCCTCTTAGAATCCTCTATGTCAAAATATAAAAAATCAACCTTCTTGGGATCCTAAAAAGGAAAATACAAAGGCATCTCATAGAGGATCATCATTCATGGTCATATCCTAAGGTCGTGTGATTATTTCTATGTATTGGGGTTGTAAGTGACCTCAGGAGTTCATCCAATACCATTTTTGCATATCATTTAATTAAAAAATTTATCGTAACCTACTTTTACAAGGAGAAAAGAAATTTCGTTGAGTCCATTCAACAAAAACATACCATAGGCATGCATATATACTGATGGGTAATATTTGAAATACAACCTACCAATAAGAAGCATTAAATTTTTTAAAAGGTCCAAAAGATTGTTCCAGGGCCCATACATACTCAAAAAATTCATATTGGACTACCTCACAAATAAAACTTCAGAAATAAATAATTATAACACATTAAAATTAATTTATAAAACCAAACAATATATAAATAATGGAAACATCTTTATGCAAGAGGGAATAGATTTCAAAATCCCACCAACTGATCTCATCACACCAAAATGGAGACCTTATAACTGCCAACAACATGCTTTTCATTACCAACACAAAATCGAGTAAAAGAACAAATAAATGAAACAATTATAAAAATATAATTCCATAAATCATTATAAACTCATTACGACATCAAGCCTAGATGAAAACATATTCAGTGAAGTGTATACAAACTATCAGTTTATACTCTTCCAAGTCATATTGAAACCCACCAAATTGGTATCTAATTCAAATATACTATATTTGTAGCAGGAACACTAACGATAACTATAAGAACCTATATTCTAGGATGATGGGAAAGAAGAAAAGTGATGATAATTGGGTCTAAGGATTACCTCACCATTCCCATATAACCTAATAGAATGTGATTATAACTAAAAACATAGGAGAACCACCCAAGGGAGGAGGAGGATGAGGAGAGATGAATGCCTACGGGAGTAGAAGGGAGAAATAATTCCCTTCACTATTAAATCTGTGAGGGGAAAAGATCAATTATATACTTTTTAATAGATAGCATGATTTGGAAACATGGTTACCCAAGCCATTCTCATGATGTGTAGTTGGAACAATGTTAGCAATACACCCCCATTAAAAACCATTAAAAGGGTTTAATAGATGATACACTATCCATGCGACACATATTCAATAAATTTCAGACAATCACATGGTTTTACCTGGACATCAGTAGGGTTCCCCCTTCTTGTGTTCATTTTAGAACCGAGCAACATTGTTTGGTCAAATGGCTAACTCTAACCTTTCACCAATTGTGCGCCTATACTTTACTTTTCCCAAAACTACTATTTAAATTCATGATCCTCAAAAGGACTGCTCCATGGTGGCCATGATCCAAACGTAGAAAAAATGATGAACTTATATTCACCAAGAATATGTATATGGTAATACCACCATGGAGGTCCATTTCAATAAAAAAGTTTATTTTTCAATTAATTTCATACAATGTGTCCATACTATATCACCTAAAATTAAATGATACACCGATAAAGGTTTTATTAGAAAATCATCAACTACATACAAAACTACTTGTGTTAGTACGATAATCACATGGTTCGGTTAAGTAGAATTTCATTTCAATATATATAGTAAAACACTATATTGGGTATTAATGAATCATTAAGTAATTTAACTAATGAAATAACAGCCCACAAGTTGAAAAATGATTGGGCATCAAGTGCACTATAGACCTTTTAGGGTTACTACACCACCAGTTCACGAGAACTTATTCCACAACCTCCCTACCAAATTCCTCAACAAATATCCGCAATTTCTTCCATAAAATGGAAATATATATATATATATATATACAATTCATCTCAATTGAGTATAATTCCACCAAGAACCAGTATCAGAAAACATTGTTTGGCTTTATATTGACACATTAAAAAATTGGACACCATCAATAGAAAAAAAATAGAAATCGTAAAAAATTTGAATCCAACGTGTTGAATATGATGCAAGAAAATACTCTGTCCTTTTCCATCTAAGAGAAAAATACCATTCACTGGCCAATTTCTAATGGGATAAGAGCTAGAAATCGAGCAATGGAATCTTAAAAATAGGCTGAGAGCCATAGATCAAATATTATTCATAAAATCCAGAATACATGTACATCACTCCAAGATAAAATTATATAAAAATATAACAACATAGATCATAACAAAAAACCCATAACCTTTCAATCCATGAAATTTTTTCAGAATAATTTCTCTTGATGTAGCAGTGTGATATCCATCACTATTTTAGACACATTCTTAGTAATCTTGAATACTATATCCTAAATAGTATAAAAATAGATTATAAACCCATTTGAAACCACTTTTTAATGTCCCAGACATGGGATAAAAAAATAGTTCCTCGATATGGTACACCACAAGGTCTCAAGAACACCTCCCCATATGCCAGAGGTTTCCATATAGCATAGAAGATCTAATGGAGGTATAGTCGGGTGACTACACACATATATTAGAGTAAAAAAATGTAAATAAATTTATATCATCTCTGAATTAAATAAAAAGAGTGTGAAATCAGTCAAGAGACTAAAATATAACATATTATAAAAATAAATGAAATTATATAAAACCCTGAGAAACCAAGTCAAACATACAACAAGGATCACCCACTAGGATGATCACATATATGGGAATAGATAAATGAAATAAAAATAAATGTACACGGATATACTCCATACACAAATCCATACCACATACCCAATATCTTCATACATATATGAGGAATCATACTTGATTAGTTATGGGACTTGAACCTACCAATTCCCGCAACCATGCAAACATCTTCCCATCTACCCGTTTTAATGGTGGATTAAACAGTGTCTAAGTGAAAAAATAGGTTTCAACCACCAACATAGTCCCATACATTTCCACTAATATGATGTGTATGTAAATGTGATATAATTAGGAAAACAGTAATAATAATAATAATTATTATTATTATTATTATTTATGGAAATAAAATAAAATTGTTTTCGTACATAACATGCTCAAAGAAAGGTCTCAACCAAGTTGAGACACAATAAAAACAAGTAAGTAAAACAAGTAAACCACAATCAATCTATAGGTCTGTGATCCATAAGAGCTTGGGAATGTGATGTCAAACACACACATATAAATATATATATGTTTGTGTGTGTGTGTGTCTGTGTGTGTGAATATATATATATATATATATATATTACCATAGATATATATATATATATATACATGATTAGGGTGACAAATAACATAAAATATATCCGCTGATCCTTTGTTCAGTATTCTCAATCATTTAGATAGCATGTAAAAGTTAATTGAGGAAGATTTCATACCAATTAATCCGTTTATAATTAATTTGACATCTGGATCATTAATCCCAATTGAAAATTATTACTTCTTCCAATTATAAAAATTTATCTTAGTAGGCTATGTCACATCATGGGATACATGACCAAACATTGGGTTCACCCATACTCGTCTCCACTCACCTTAATAAAGAGACCATTTCTCAATAAAAAATCTTATAAATATGGCATTGATCTTGATTTCATACTACTCAATCCACATGTAATATACTATGATGTCTGGTTTATAGGTCTTGGTCCATAGGCAATCATGATTTTGAAACTCATATATTTTCTATGAGGGATGACCATAATGTGATATATAATAAGAATATCTTTATCTAGTACATCAACAAGGAATCATACATTTAATTTAAAAAAATCCCACTCCTAGATCATTATAATGAGTATCTATGATGGTGAATCCACCAATCGTAAAGAGTATCCTAAGAATCAGATGAGGAGATCAAGTCTATCCCTCGCGAGTTCATCAACATCCCAATGCTTGGGAAAATCCACCCAACAAAAAGACCATTGGTATCCTTTTGAATTATAATAGACTATCCATTAATAGATTGACCCTATACAATAGGAGTCTTGAGAAACTATGGGTAACCTACCTCTATATCTTAAAATATGTAGGAATCCTAGTGAGGAATGTGACTTCTAGTATCACTAATAATAATATTCAAAGAAAAGGATCATAATATGGATCCTTGGAAATATTTTCGGAAATACCAATAAAATGTTTCGTTGAAACAATATTATAGGTAGTATATTTTTCAATAATAAATAAATAATAGTCATATATAAAGGACTTACTACCAAGGTCCCAGCTAGTACATATGAGCACCCCAACAAAAATATCTAATAAAAAGAAATAGTATATGGACCCCATGAAATACATATGGGAATACGAATAAAAACAATAATATTAATAATAACGATAATAGCAAAAACAACAAAAACAACAAAAATAATAATAATAATATACCTCATCATTTCTAGAACACCATGAAAAAATTTAGAAAACACATCTGGCAATCATAGCTACCTCAAAAAAATAACAACATGAATACATAAATAAATGAGTGACGGTGAATGAATTCCCAAAACCACCCATACAACCAAATACTCATAGACTATTTATTTGGTACATGTTATAATGTGAAACATTCTACTTTATCTATACAGACCCCCAACTCACTAACTCAAGGCCATTCAAGCACTAAGCACCTATTGGGTCCCCTATATCTAAATGCTGGAGAGGAATCCTAAAAGTCCACAATAGATAAGGGAATTTATATTACTTTCATCCAAATAAAAATCTATAAAAGGAATCCCTCTTTAGATGATAAAAACGATACCATAGAGGAACCCCAATTAGGATCCCCAGTTATGGTTATAGCCTTAGTATTAGGCATGTTACAAGAACCCTGGTGTCATTAGTGGCCTCAAGAATTCATCTAGTATCATCTACACATTTCATTTTACCATTTAGTTTTCTAAAAATAAATTAAAATATGGATTTTACCATATGAGATAACCTGATAATTCATAATATACCATATACATGATTTTATACTTAAAGGAAAAGTATGACAGAAAACGTAACATATGGAAACATAAAAAGTTTATTTTCTAAGGGATAAAAGTCTGTACCAAGGCCCATATGAGCTCATATAATTCATAATAGACCTATCTAAAAAACCATTAGAATTAGTTAATAATAAGACATTATATTTATTTCATAAAACAAAAAAAAATATTAATAATGGACTAATAGTTTATTTAAATGTTCATAATGCTCAAAAGCTCATCAGATGATCTCCTCAGTATTTAACAAAGACCTACCTCTCTCTAAAAACAAGAGATACAAAACAAAAATTGGAAGGGTAAATGTCCTATGAATTAGTTTTAAAAAAAAAATTAAAATAAATTTACAATGCCTTTTATAAATATAAATTCATTGCAATAACATACCTCAATGAAATAGCACATTAGGAAGTGAATATAACTTCTTGGATCATCTTATTCTAAGGAAGATTATAATCCCTAACACTTGTATCTGATTTCACTATGATTAGATAGAATCTAGGGCAATAAATATATTATTAGGAATGCATGTTAGTGAAATAAGGAAAATAAAAAAAACGTAGTCTAAGAAATTCGAAGGATTAGCTCTTTTCTTCCAACGCACCTGATGAAATTTGATTGTGAAAAAATAAGGAATGAACCATCCATGTGAAGTGGAGTTGGATATGTGAATTATTGGGGGAGTTTATGGGAGAAAATATTGGCTTACCTATTAAATAAAATATGGTAAAATAGTAATTATACAATTTTAATGGTCCAAATTGATTGTTCTCACAACTAACCAAATTGTGCTTCATCCATGTGGTTGAAACTATCCAAGCAATACACCCCTTATGGGGGCATGATGCAATGTTTAACAGACCGTTAACTAGTCATGGGACATGTCTTAAACAAATTGAGAAAAACTAAATTTTTTTTCCTAGAATGATGGAATGTTTCCCCATCTTATTTTCCTATATAAAGTGGGCCTAATGGTTTGGCCAAATGGTTAACACTAACCATGTGGCATCTATGCTCCCTTTGATGTACTTTTCCAAAACACCGGGTTTCAGTCCCAATCCCCCATGTTAGTCCCAAAATCGTCTAGCTAAAATCCAAGAATCATTCCAGATCTGAAAACATAATTTCTAGGAATTCCATCATTTTTAATATCATTCTGAGTCTATGATTAGGATTTTACCCATCGACAAAACTATAAATTTAATTTCTTTCTAAAATTTCTAGCATGAAAAAAAGATGATCATACAATGAGTAGGGATAAAATGATCATTAGAAGTAATTATTCCCATTATTTTTGAGGATATTTTACTATAAGTTTAAATCCCCCATTCTAGTGGGTGTATGTTTAGGGAAATCATTTATCAGAAATAGTTGTCCACCCATGTGGATCCCTTGTAGGGTTGTGATGTAGAATTCCATTCTATATTGGGGAGATCATATTCTACTATTTATGACTTAATTTTGTGAAAGAAACATAATTAAAATACATTATGATCTCACAAAATAACTAAATATTATTATTGTTTTTTATCCATTTGAAATAATTTCATAAGTTTATCAAAAAATGTTTGATACAATTTCATCATAGTATATATAGTTTCTGTGCTGAGGAATTCTATAAAAATCTGGACTATATATGGGAAGTTATATTTTTTCAACATATAATATTACTTGTTTTCTTTGTAAATTGATGTGATTGGTTATCTCAATTGATATTTCTTCACCCATGAATAATTTGTATGACATATAATTATAAATATGTCAACAAGATATGGAATGAAAAATTAGACCCTTCATTGAATACATCATAAAAATTTACTAATGGATTACATTAGATGAGTTTGTAAGGCTCATAAAATCTAACTATAATGGACCAGTAATATGTTAGATATTATCATATGATTTGGAAGAAATCATATTTTAGAAATATATTCTTCTAACTATATGAATTCATGTTTGTTTACTAATGGATATATCCCATAACTTTGATGTAAACTTGTTTTTTGTTGGAATGAAGATTTAAAAGGATTTGTACACTAATATTCATATAATTAGTAGATTATGTAACAAAAACATATTCCATTCACCTATATATTATGTTTTTGTTATTAGGGTATTCATTAAATGACATTATATAGGTTTTAATGATGTTTTATGAATCTTATAAAAGAACCATTTTGGTGATGTTGAAGTAGTAGGAATGAATGTGAAACAAATTTTCATGATAAAATTTATTTGATTTTAAGGAACTAAAAAATGATAGAGTATTTTATGGATGTTTAATAAGGAAGGATAATTTAATATTATGTGAACATGAATGATGTTAGATGAATACATATATTAGGAAAATCATTGTGTAATAGGGAATGTGTTATGTTGTGATTTATTTATAAGGTAATTATTAGCATATTCTAACTAAATCTTGAATGATATATGATGCATGTTAAGATAAGATAAAATTTAGTTATTTTCATTTTATGATTTATTCAATGAGTTATCGATCATGAGAAATATAGAAATAATAGTTTAAATTGTATGCATCACTTATTCCATAAGAACATGACATAATTTGAGAGAGGGTTGAACTTTGAGTATTTTATATGAGTGCATGTTTAGTCATTGAAAATATGTAATAAATACAAAATATGTAGTGTTTAATTTAATTCTACTTTAAAAAATGTCATATTTTTTGTGCATTTTATTGGAAGAATAAGATGATGTAAATATATAGTTATTCGTTACTAGGATGTAATGAGGTTTTAGTTTAAGGAAATGTGTCATAGTGAACCACAAAATATTTTAAGGCTTTTATATATCAATTTGATACAAATAAGATAATATATGGTCAATAACAGTTCATTTATTTAATATGATAAAATAACACATCTCTATGGTTTATAAAATTGAAAGCTATTGTTATTTTTCTCTGATAATAATAATCACCAGAACATATTTTAAATATATACATATATATATATATATAATTTATCATGATGATTATTCAATGTTAAGATGAAATATATATGGTATAATATTTTAGAATTTTAGTTTTAACATAGATTACATAATAATGAATTATATAATTGAGTGATTTTCCTATATCGAAAAAATATTAATTTTTTTATATTCTATCCTTTTAGGATGTATTTTTTAGTTTTTAGATATCTTTTGGGTGTCTATCCATATAACCTTGAACATGTAACTTTTATAATTTCTATATGGACCAAGATGAGTCCATACATGACTCTAGGATAGATTATTATCATTAATGTAGATATGGAGATGATTACTATCTATAAAAATGTATTCTCTTGATATTATATAAGATTATTTATGAGTGAGAGATCATTGTGAAGTTATTTCCATTCAACTGGGATCGTAATGATGGAATACAAATTTACAAAACATCCATTAGATCAAAGACACATATGGAAGGAGGATTAAGATTACACACACCAACAATATTTTTTTATCATGTTTCCCTTTAATTTTTAATGTAATACTTTTAAGAGATTAATTATGTATTTCTTCCCTATATTCCACATTATTAATCTTAAATATTATTATTTTAACATGATATGTGTGATACAAACCATTAATATTCACGGAAATATCCTCCTGATGATATGAGTGTGTGAATATTGTATTTATTTATATCTATGGGATTTAATTTCTTATTATATATATATATATATATCTCATATTACTCACCACCATTATATTATAAATTGAATACCCAAGTATTAGTTAACATTATAAGCATGATGTTTTTTTGAATGGAAAATAAAGGAAAAGTTTCTATTGTAATTCGATCACTGAATTACCTATAATTTTTTTTAAAAAATATATCATCTTAGACTAAGATATAGTATAAAAGCCATTCATTTCACTAATGTATCTTTTATCAATAAATATTTGAGAAAACATTGGTCTATATATTAAGGAATATGTTCTCAGTTTTAATCAGGAGGATCATGAATTTATGATAAATATTGATGGCATCATTTAGTATGAGATTAGAATTTTGATAGTTTCATACTTTCATTATTGTATTCTTTCTCTTGAGAAATTGATTTAAAATATTTTATTGTTGGCTAATTTTATAAATTTGAAAATTTTAATCGATGTATTTATCAATAATTTATTAAATATATATGATTCTATATATTTATCTTGATATTTAAAGTATCATATCTTCAATGTGAAGGGTTTTTTATTTTCATGAATTAAAAATTAAGTGGAATTTTTATAATTACATTATTTTTACTAAAATATGTTTTGAATGTATAAGAGGAGCCTATTACTCTATTAAATATTTGGAATCATAATCATCATGGGAAAAATAAATTTATAAAATTAATGATGTTTATTAAAATCTCAATGAATGATCCAAAATAATCTATATATCTTTAGCAGGGAAATAATAATCACAAAACTGGTGATTCTATTCATAAATGAAAAAAATGTTAAGGCTCAAAGAGATATTGATTTCATAGGTAGATACATCAAAAAATTTAATCATGAATTAGTTTTATTTTTTAAAAAAACCCCTCTAATATATCGTTAAAGTTTTATTGGATGATATAAATAAATAGTTTTGAAAGGGATAAAAAATATCCAAAAAATATAAAATTAATTACTATAACTTATATTAAATTATGATTTTCCATTCGTATTGGAATGAATAAAAAAATAAAAAAATAAAATACCTTATTTATCATTTGATCTTGAATTTTTTCAATATGTTGTACATGATATTGATATTGTCCACCATGAACAAGATGATATGATCCTTCCTCTATGAGTATCCACATTATCTATGAAATTACCAATTAATGGTAAATATCATCTCTTCCTCATAATTTCCTTGATACTTGGCATTAACAAGAAAGTGATAGATAATGAGCTATAGAATTTCAACCAAGGGAGTTTCAAAAAATTCTGAAATGACAAAATGAAAAATAGCGAACCTCGTTATATAGGTCATCCATTAAAACTCCAAGGAAGCCAATAATTTGGAAATTTAAGGAGATAGATTTAATAAATAGTTCAGGAGTTAAAACACTTTGTAAGTCATGACTTAAAATTTTTATATTTATTTATTTAATCATTGAATATTTTTTTTGATGTCAAAACCCTTTGTATAAGAATCAAATGATTTCTAAAAACCCATATGATATCATAATGTAGAATAATGTTTGTGAAAAATTAAATATTATATATCTTCTATACTTCATTATAAAACCCCTAGATATGACGTGCCTCACTATTTTATGGTTCACACAGGAATAAAACATGATATAGTAGAACCTTTAGATCACATTTCCAACAATATACCACTTAAACTAAAGACATATTGACATAATTATTTTTAACCTTTTATCATGTCATATATATTAACTTTTGAAACCACATCCAGATCTCCTTTAAAATATATTCCAAAACTAATTTTCAGAAATCTATCATATATTTTCACTACATGTTAAATCATATATAACAACTATTTGAAAATATATCAAACATTTCATTTTTATAGATAATAATGAATATAAAAATTATGTAATAAATAATGACTTATATTCATACAATGAAATTTTATAACCCCATGGGACATTATAATATCACCAATAATTATGAATCATCAAATATGTAATTCTTTTTAAATAGAATCCTCTTTCAAAGAAATAATTATACTCATGTTTTAATGGGATATTGTGTTATCTCTATCAAAATATTTATCTATATATATTTTCCCATCAGTTTTATCATAAATAATTATAAAAAATCAAATAATCCCTCTATATAAGATATCGAGTAACGACAGTACATAGGGAATATAAATCAAATATAGTCTACTCATTCATTCTCGACTCCACGCGTATATAAAAACTATATGGATAAATACATCACATGTATTTCATACAAACTTATGAGAACATCATGTAATCCTCATCTAAATAGATAATCAAATCACACAAACCATATCGGGGTATGGATACACACTTCCTCGGTCTATCTAAATCAAGGAGCTAGATTTATATTCGTTATATATGAGTAAAAATTGATTTTCTTTGTCACCATCCAATGAAACTCTTGACATCATGCACAAAAAACCCCCAGATTAATATATCATCAAGGAACATAGAATAAAGGAATCAAATTATGACGTGACACCCATATTTTTTTTATTTTTTTCTGAATAAATTATTTTTCATCGATAGATTGTTTTACATAGAACTCTGAGTCTTATGAGTCATTGAAAAAATAGTAATAATATTATTTAAATTATCCATTATTCCCTATATATTGAAATTTCTATAATTAATATGAATAAAAAAAATTTATTATGTATAATGGTTTTATATAAATAAAAATAATTGACAAAAAATATATAACATTTAATAAATTATATATGATTCAAACCTAATTTAAAAAATGTTACTATTTATTATTATATTGAATGATAAATTTATATTTTAACATCTTTAGAAAATTAATTTTATAAAATAAACTCCATTATTTATATAATTATGTCAAAATCATCATTATGTGAATATTTAGGATTTTTATGAAACGAATAATATTTTGATGATTATTGAAAAATAATAGTTTTTATTTAAAACCATCTTTTTTTGGATTAATGAATTTAAAATAGACGCTTCAATTTATAATGTGTTTAAAAATGAAATTTTCCCAATAAATTTTCATTTATTATAATTTATTTCATTTTAATCATTTTCATTTGGATTATTTATAATTTTTAAACCTTTTGAACATTTCCCCTTTGAAAAATAACTTTCTTCTTTCATTTGTGGGGTTTGTTTTAAATTAAATCATTACAATTCTTAGAATGTAATTTGGAAAAATTAATTCCCTGTTTTGAATAAGTATAATTTTTATTATATGAGTACTCGCTGATGTATTTTCATAATGATATAATCCCTTGATATAAATAAATGATCCACTACATAATACAAATTCAGGATCCACTGCTCAAATAAAATATGTGTTCCAATTCTCTAAATAATATCAAGTAATAATATTAAATACATCATCCAATTCCCAATGAGAGTATATGAACTTGATCTGGTGCTCTAAAAATTGAATCATAAGTCTTATTTAGTACAATTAAAAAATTCAATTAAATGAAGAAAAATAAAATGACTCACTACTTCAAAATATTCCCCTTCTCCAGTCTTCCATGATGGTGTATTTCTCTAAAATATACCATTAATCCACCTATCACCTTGTTTGTAGGATCAAAAAACCACAATAATATTTATTATATTAATTATTTTGAAATAATAAATTAGTGATACATAATATTTCAATAAAAGTGTATTAAACATAGAGACCGTTAAAATAGTATAAAATATAACTGAAAGTGACGATAAATATTTGATGTTTCGTTACCCAAAGAAAAGATAATTACAAATTCAGAACCAAATAATGTTTCATGGTTAATCATTCTAGGCATATGTACATATATTGAAATGATATCTAAAAAAGGCTACTTATTTCTTATTATAACAAAGAAGACATTGAAACATAATATTAATATTATGGAACTAGAACAAAATAATATGTATGAAACTTAATTTGGTACCTTAATTATTGGTAAACCATACCATTCAAATGTTGGTAAAAATACACGATAAGGGATACTAATTACAACAAATACAGAGTACGCATCATTCATGTCATAGTGAGATCCTAATTTTATGTTTCTACGGTCATTGAACGGAATTAAATTAATTTTATCATCTATAAGACAACTATTTTAACCTAAATAATGATGATAATATAATGAAAAGTAATATAAGAACCCTGGATAGTGAATGACCCTATAATGATTGTATTACACTCAAAATAACCATATTGATATCTAAGAATGTTTGAATCTTACACTCTAATTATTGAAAACATTACTACCCATTTCAATGATATATTATTATGAATTTGTGTTGTGACATGGATACGTACACACCCATGAACATCCTCATAACTAGAGTTGTTGGAATCATTTACTATCAGGTTGCAAACAAGTCAGTCTATGGTAACCTTAACAACAAGATTGTTATGAAAGATAATCTCGATTACTATTCCATGTTAAAGGGTGTAATTATTAGTGATGTAATAACTATATTTATAGTTATTTTATCTTCAATAATAGTTGAAAAAATGCATGTTATGGATTATGGATGGTTATATGGGCTACCAATTATATCAAATTGGGGAAATCTTGTTTACTGATATGTGTCTATACATATCATATGGAACAATTTAAGATATTTTCATAAAATATGAAAATGTAAGGCATATTTTGTGAACGATGATTATTATGAAAAATTATAATTCCCATGCTAAAGAATGTAATAGTGAGATAAGAAATACAGTTATAAAAGCATGGATTATCATATTTAGACTAACATGATGAATAAACATGAAAATTTATTTTTGATCCATCCAAATACACTGTATATATGTTGAGAAAGAACTGAACATGAATTTTCTACATAATTGAATTAAAGATACTTAAATAATTGAACATAAATATATATTATAACATATAATTTGTCCATCTATAATGATAGATAAAATAAATTATTTCAAAAACTCAAATGCATGTTTTTTTATTACAATAGTATATATCCATTCAAATATAAAAAAAACATACCACAAATATTTTAAAGAGAAAATTCATTATCACTATAAAAAACATTAAATTATATATATTTTATAATAATTGACATATTCATTTAAAAATGAGAAACTGAATATTAATTGTTTAAAAACCAAAAATTGGAAACATATTCTCTCATAGATAACCATATCAATCTATTTTAGAAAATACAAATTCATATTAACCCAAATTTACACAAATTCATTAAAAAATAACAATTTAACTTTTATTAAAAATAAAAATTGAATGTTTTTCTGAAAATAAAGTAACAAAAATGAAAAATAACTTCATTAAAACATTATTTTTACTAATCAAAAAACACAACTGAATTTTCAGTTTGAAACAAAAAAGTCAAAACAAAATATTTTTTTATACCATCTAAAAATACTAAAACCAAACACATGTTCTGTTATCTGTTATGATGATCGTCCTTAATATAAAAATAATCTAACATTGCAGCTATTGATATAAAAATAAAAATATATATTAATTTGAAAAGAAAAACCAAAAATCGAAATCATGTTTCATTAAAATTAGGTTAACTTAAAAAATAAAAACTCACACCCAATCAAAATAAAACTATCAATTTTTTAAAAACATGTGAAAAGGGACCTCTATGGCAGAATAACCAATGATCAACAAAATCCTATGAATAGAACTCACGTGGGTGAAACTAATCACAAAACTACTAGTATGAAATAACTAACGACCAATGTCTTCCATTGAATATATTTTATCAAAATTCATTTACAAAGACTGTAACATAAAAGGTATTTGTTATTTTAATACCATCTTTCATGTTCGTGAGGATGTTTTTAGGAATCATAAATAATGGTTGTTAGTACATAGAATAATGTAAGGAATTTTATGCGGTGAACTGAAGGAAAATATGGGGGTACTTACAAGGTAGAAGTGTACAGATTGTAGAGAAAAATAGATGATGGGTGAGTGGTATCAGATTTAGTCGTAATAGTTGGTGATGATGATGAAGTGGGGTAGGTTATGAAACCTACATGAATAGGTAGTGAAAGGAGTTGAAGGTAGTCAATAATGAAGGAGTAGTCATTAGCGTACTTGAAGGTGTGGAAACCCTAGACTAGGGAGACTGAATAGAGAAGGTGAGGAAACCCTAGATTGGGGGGAACAAAGGAGGTGGAGCTGGAGAATGGAGAAGTAATACAATCCCTCGATTGGGGATATTAAAAATTTGAGGTTAGTGGTAGGTGAAAAATCAATACTGGATAATTAGGGGAAAACGAAGATCAGGGAGATGGAAATTGTGTTGGAGAGCCCAGTTGAGTTGAAGGAAAATAGTTGCAAGGATACAAAATAGTGAATGGAGATGTTGAGGAGGTTAAAAATGAAAATAAACATGAAAAATAAGAATACATATAGATAATATGTTCAACATCATATTTAATGTAATTAATAATAAAAGAAGTAAAAATATTTACCACAACTATGATAAAAATGTTTTTACTATAGGTCAAACAAAATTGATATGGCTTAAAATGACCTAAAACATGTCAAAAACACATTTTATGGTCATATTTCAACTTTATAATGTGTATGTACCGATACAAGTATATTTTATTATAAATTTTTCATGTAAATAATATGGGAACATCTTTTTCATTCGAAATATTACAAGTGTGCCAGTAACCTCACATAAAAAACCACCACATATCATATAATCTTCACAATTCCAAAAAAAATGTCTAAAAATTTTACTCCCAAAATATATTCCTAAATTCCCTCCAATCATCCTATTATGCTTATTTTGGATTGAAATTCATCCTAGGAAGGATTTTGGGGAAAACCCAAGGATGTCACCTGAAGAAGTGGTTATGTCATTTAGTGTAAGTTTTTATTTTATTTCATCCTCCACCTACATCAATTATAATTGAAATGGGATGATATAATATATTTAGTATTGTAGATATAATTATATTTTTTTAATCTAATTTCATGAACTATTACAATCTAGAGTTTCATATAATAGGATAGGAAATCATCATTCATTTCAACAATAGGCTAACGCCGCACAAAATTTTGTTATTCATTTTCCATCAATAAAACTCACCACTGGTATTAAATATTGATTAATGTTTTATATAGGATATTTATGACATTATTATAATTTTTAATTTTTATATAATATATACCTTATTACGATTCAATTTTTTGGAATACGATAATGTCACTCGTTTTCATGGCGGACTACCACCTCACTTAGCGATGTGATTCATTTGTTCTTTATTAGTAAGGTAATATGGTTGAGTTTAATGAAAATATGTGAAATATATGAAATAAAAATAGTATTTTAATTTTTTTATATTATTTACCTTTTTTCATTCAATCTTCCACGAAAATAGAAGCATGGATCTTGCATACATATGACCTACCATCTCCACGAACTGTGTATTTCATTTTTTATCTCCATATTTTTTTGGAATACTCAAATAAATATATTGAATGAATAAAATATTTATATTATGGATAAATTGTGGATATAATGGAACCATAATGAATGTAAGAGGATTAGGAAAATAAGAAATCAAAACATACATGAAAAAGAAAGCAGTTATGGCTTGAACCATGATGTTAACATGGAATTTTTAATAAATTGGTAATTAATGGGTCATAAGAAAGTAATATATGTTATGATATATATTGTTATTTTACTATAATATATTCATAATATATATATATATATATATATATTATAAATATGGTCTTAACATTTACAATGGTTCTCGGGGCTTAAGGTAAGGGATGTACGTCTTACTTTTTAATTTTCTAAGACACATGCCATATTAACCACCTATTTATTTTATGGGGTGTATATAATGTAACATCCCAAGTAAATGAAGAATAAGATATTTTTATACTTATTAATATTTTTAATTAAATATTAATTTTACTTTAAAAGGGTTTCTATGATCGACAGTGTACCAGATACGCTACAACGGGTTTCATTGGAATCTTACGTTGCACACTAATAATATAATGTTATTATTTTAAATGGTAGTTAACTCCTAGCTGTTTTATTGGATGGAATGAATGAAACTAACTTCAAAATGATTGAACATGTTTGTTAAATATATTTACAATATCCAATTTAATGTTAGAGGCTTAAAATGTGAATGAATCTAATTTTAAGCGTAATTTACATTAAAAGGCCGATTTATCACCTTTTAATGGTGAACCCTCATTAAATCTAGTTTTGGTTACTTTAATACATTATATATGACCAAATAAAATACTTCTTTATAATGGGAAAATCAAAATGTACTTTGTGTAAATTTTTGGTATTTTTTTGATAAAGTTCATTTTTTAATTAATAGTGAAAATGTTGTATTTTAATTCAAAACTGTGTTTTAATCTAATTTATTTATATAGTTATATTATATTTTTAGTTGGTTTTAAAGTGTAATTAGAATTTTTTTTACCATTTAATTCATGGTTGGTCATCAGAATTAATTTCACTTTGAAATTGGACATAAACATGTATCAATCTTTTGATAGTTATTGTTTCATAAAAACACGCTATTTGTTTTAACAACGGGAATTAATTTTAAAATTAATTAAATCCACTTCTATGATTTGAGTTTGAAAAAACAGACATCATTTTTGAATTCATAATATCAAATATATCTTAGGGTAAATTTTTGATATTTTTTGAAAGACTTCAATTTTTGATGAATAGTGAAACTACTTAGTGGTAGTTTAAAAACTCACTTTTTCATTTTAATGAAATTTAACCACTTCGGTGAATTAAATTTAAAAAATTCGAAATACATGATTGTTATCAAGAAGTAAAATTTGGTTTATTAAGATGAAAATATTTTTTGGTGAATAGTATCTTTTGACTTTTATTTACCGCAGTTAAAGGTAAATATGGTAATTCAAGGTAAAACTAATATTATAATAATTCAAAATTACCATAAAACTTGTCCAAACCTTATTGGTTGAGTCATTTCGGATCATGGACATATTTGGGTCTATTTCGGGATCCCATTGAGCCACTTGGGAGTGATAATGACAATTTAGATTAATTATTTTAATGTGAAGACAAAATTGACATTAACAAAATTATTTTTGTAATTAATTTTTATATGGTGTTATATAAGTCCTCATTTCGTCTATAAATATTATTTGGAAAGATAAAATTATTTAATATACCATGGTATATTTTTATAATTTTTAGACATCAAATAAATCAAATAATTAATGACACAATAATGATGCAGTATTTATCTCATTAATAAATGATTTAAATAAATAAGATTATAATGATTAAAATATTCTCCAAAACATGTCCAATTTTGAATGAATGATTTTATGTAGACCATGAATCATCTTATCTTCGACTATAATTATTTTTGGACAATTAGAAACCGAATATAATGATATTATAAAATAATATTTTCCCACTTTCCTAAAGAGCCCCGCCTCCCCCTTATAAATGAATACAACTTATAACCAAATACACACACCTCTCAAGCCATTTGTCTCGTCCAAAATCGGCCCAATTAAGCTCCCTAAATCCCTCTACTCCCCCTAGAAGCCTTAACTTAGGTAAAAGTCACTTCATGAAGTCCTTTTTGTTCAAACCAAAGGAAGTTACCCAAATTATAGGTAATGGTTTCTCTTAAATTGTTTTCATTTATTTTACTTATCCAACCCCTAAACTATTTTTATTCCTTTCTTTTGTAACAACACCAGTATCCTCAATATACTAGAATGTTTTTATGAAATGTATTCTAACTACACATACACATAACTCCATCTAATGGGTGAAGAACATAATGTTTCTCTTGACGGAAAACTAACGCCTCACGAAACGATGATTGTTCGATTAACTCCAACTGTATATCATGGTGGCCATTTTGATGGAACTGTATTTATATATGATATATATTATGTTTAGGATTTCATTATTCTTCTGTACTTTCCAATTATATCAAGCTTTTATGGTTTCCATAATTGGTAAATACGATAATCTCATTTGAGGAAGTGCGGACTACCGCCCCCTTAAAGTGATGTGACTTGTTAATGCCTTACGTGGGATGTATAAAGAATAAGGTTAATGATATTATATATTATATTATACTGGAATTATAATATATTTAGGTATCATTATGTTTAATTTCCATTAAAATAAGAAATATAAATGAAAGTAGCGTTCATGCGTACGTACGACTTACCGTCTCCACGAACGGTGCATTTCATTTCTTACCTCTAAATGTTATGTAATATTATAAAGACATGTATATACTGGATATATATGATATATATGATATCTAAATCATGAATATAATTCTGGATATAATGTACTATTGACCACATTAACAACATGTAAATATAAGATGTTCATTTTTGACTCAAGTGCCAAATATCGAAAAAATGAAAGTTATTAACATAAATGACTACAAAATGTTAATAACATGGTAATAACTGATATAAAAGGAATAATAATCATTAAAAAGGTTCATAAGAAATTATAAATTAACTTTACTTTATTATTTAGGATATTAAAGAATGATCGAGTCAAGTCAGACACGAGGTAAGGGACTTCGTCACAATCTCCTTTCATTGAGGCATATTTTGTTCTAATACAAGACTTTCTTTTATACGCTGAATAAAAACCTATGAATTTTCATTTCATTCAAAGGGAATCTTTTTCTACGATGCATTTTACTAAACAACAAAAAATAATGTTTCTTTTAACGTACGTGGTGACAATGATATTTTTTATCGTTGCGAGTATTATTTGATCTTTGGCTTCCCCAACAAGCCATAATGTTTTTAAATGAAAATAAATACCTTATAATCTTTTACGTATTTTTTTTATTGACAATGGGTTTGAAAATGGATTTGTTCTGTAAATATATTTATGTGATATATTGTGATCAAAATTTGGAAATGATTTCTTTCCATTATATTTGTTTTATGTGTTATGGTTTTATATTGGTACTTGGACATTTGACGGGTGGTTACCTGATAAACCGAACGAATGGTGGTGCCATGAATACCAGGATGGTTGGTTACGTTATAACCTCCAATGCATTGCGTATGGAAGTCCTCCAGATGGCTATTCCATTTAGTGATATGTGTGGAAGTCGACCGTATGGTTATTCCATTTATATATGTTTACATCCCAGGATACCTTTATATGTTATGTGTTATTTATATGGGTTTTATGGTAATATTTTGGTTATAAAAGGGTAAGTAATTATATTTTATTTAGTGAAGTGTATTTACTACTTCCTAAAGGTGAAAAGTGTTACTTTTGTTAATGTATTCATGGTTTACTTGTTGTATTGAAAAACTAACAATTTTACTTATTTGGGTATCCCTTACTAAGCTTTTTATGCTCATCCCATGTTTTTGAAATGTTTTTCATTGGACATCATGTGGAATAGGGCCATGGATGGGATCAAGGAAAATTCATGATTTCTTAAACATGGAACTAAACATTACCCTTTTTTTCAAGAGTCCATGTTTTGAAAAAAATGGATACTGGGTGGTAATGTCTTATTTGTAATTTTTTTGAAATGTAATAGTTATGGCCTAATTCTCTAAAACTCTAAACCTAAAAAGATCCTCAATGTGAATTATTCATTTAATTCAATTTTATGTAATGTTTAAGGCCGGGTCCTTATATATAATTACCAATAATTTCAAATAAATTTTCTATAATTAAAATTATATTTATTTATATATCTAATTGAGTATCTCTTTTTCAAGGGGTTAAAAATTCAAAGGTGACCAAAGTCGTAGGGGTTTTTGTCTCAAATTTTCTTTCCATGAGACATATGAAATGTTATGAGCATATAATATTTTAGGAGTTGTATGTACAAACTACTTGACATGAAATATTATAAATATATTTAGCCTCATGATATTTTAAGTTTCATTTATCTTTTTTCATTTATTGGGAATCCAATTAAATTATACATAATATTTGACGATTTTATGTTACAATATCTTCATTTATTGAGATTGCTTTTTGATTTCATTCTGATAATAAAATATATTGATCTATATCTCATAAAAACCATGTATTTTATTATCTTCTGGTAATCTATAAACAACAAATTTTTCTCCTTCTGTTTCCTCTATTTAAGAACTCACGTGTTCTAAATGATGTTTTTATGAAATACAATGTTTATTTCTCTATTAAATTGAAATCCCTATTTTATCTAAAACTATGTTTTCTATATATGTTTTCAAAAAAAAATTTAACCTTATTAAAATGGGCCAGTAAATATTTTTTCATGAATGGATTAATTTTTAATTTCTACTTAATTTAATATTCATATCACTTCTAATCAATTATTATTTTTATTTTACCAAAAAAGTGAAAGGAATTATAGTTTTAACATGTAATAAATAACCGAAATCATCACCATCATGAAAAATAATTTCGTGGAATCATTCATTATAATATTCAATGATTATTTACACATAATTATATTTAGAATTATTTTTATAATTTAAAATTATTTTTCAAATATGAGAAAAAAATTCCCATTATAAATGTTTTAAATGGCCATTCAGAATGATTTTCCTTATAATATTATATCCATTGATGTTACATATTCCTTGATAGGGATATGATACGAGGATAAAAATACTACTCTCTCTATGAATGGTTTATTTTTATGATGGTATGATGTTTATGAAACCTTTTTCTCTTAACTGGGTTATACCATGAAAAAATGATTACCAAATTCCATTCTTTTCACGAGTTATTATATGATGAAATGAATTTTAAATATGTCTATCTTTAAAAAGATATGATATGATGAAATGATTATAAAACTAGTTTTATTTCATTAGTTATTATATAATGAATAATTTATGATCTTATGGAACACATATTTATAATTTTCATTATGTTAGGTATGATACTTATATCTCCCTCTACTGAATTAAGGAAATATTTATATCTACTATGATACAAATAACTACAATGGGGACTAAACCCTATAAAATAAGGGACATTCTCTACTCTGATTGTCATGGTAGTGAAACATGACTAGTATAATGGTTTTGGGAGTGAATGTATTGCACTATTATATCCTTAGATGCTATCCTTGAATAAATTGTAAATAAATTTATCTATTTTTATCTGTGTAACAATTCCATGTATTATTCCAATATTATCATCATTCATTTTTTTGTTATTTTTATAACAACCACTTTTAGGGTGTAGTGGGAACCATAAGAAACCATCCAAAATTCTAAGTCATTCCACAAAAAACCAAATTGAAATGCAGAGGGCATGTCATGGTCCATGCCGTCACCAATGATCACACTACCATAAGTAAGTCATCAAGTTCCACACCATGACATTTTCTATCAGGTCATCTTTACCATCCACATCGACACGACGATCAATAAATCATAATCATTCTGACTCATTTTTTTCATTCAATCCACACATTTACATCAACCACCATGTCATTGATGAGTCTCAACAAGCTGGAGACACAACACAATCCACCAACACTAAAAAAAATACCTTCATCATCATCACATCACTTGAGAGATCCTGTTGTACAAGGCCTCACCACATCATAAAACATTCATCACACTTCACACATTATCATCACTACATGAATTGTAATTAAAATACACTAGAATATAACCCATATGTGTTTTCCAAAGTCATATTGCTTTAAAATGGTAGGGGAATAACCACTGGAGATACTAACCACCATCAGCAGAAACACCTTTAACCTCACCAATTAAATATCTTGATTTCACATTCTAATCGAATCCAAATAACAAAACCAGAACCTCATCGTTTCACCTTGAAACATTATTTGCTTCATAAAATATTATATCCAGGAGGTCATACACACCTCAAACCTTAAATTTCCAGCCAATGTGATCATCTATATTGAAGAACCATTAGGAAACCAAAATGAACTAGATGAAGATCGTGACACCATTAAACCATCGACTATCTGAAAAAACCTCCCAACTCCTCAAACAGGACCACCACACCAAACTAAACAGAGTAGGAAAAATGGAGAATGAATCCATAATAATGGTTTAGGCAGTTTAGGGCCCCAACATCAAACAAAATTCTCATCCTGGAACAACCGTCACCTCAAAGAGAACCATAAAAAATAATAGGAGGAAGATAGTCATAGGCTGCTCTTCTGGGAAACCAATGCTATCTCATCCAACACAACCCAAAAATCCCAAAAAAAATCTACTCTATGGAATCAATAAAGGGTTATAAATGTGGTAATGGGGTATTAAGAATAGAGGAAGAAATAATGAGGGAATTAATATAGAGTTATAAATCTTGAAGAAAGCCAAATGAAATATGTTGATGAACTGAGGAAAAGAAATGGAATTTGTGAGGAAAGACCATTAAAATTGAGGAATGAGGAGGGGAGATGGAGGAAAGGGGTGATGATGCCAAGAAAAATGTAAAGTCCTCCCCAATTTTATTCACTTCCAGATAATAAACCCTAACATGAGAGGAAGAAGGAGAGATGATGCTTAGATTCCCCATCTCAGTATTTGAGTCATCCTATAAATATTATTCTCTTATAGATCATTTTCATTGATTTACTTATAATTAATGTCTTATAAACTAAAAATTTATAAACCAAGACTCCATATTATGAAACATTTTATATAGGTTATGTTTTTAAATGTTATTATCATGTTATGATTCCCTTACATTCATGTCATGTTTACATATCTCCCTTCTTTACCCTTCTCAGAATCAAAACTCATCCTTTCCAATGTATAATTTCCATATGTTATGAATAAAGTTATTATTTATTATCTATCTAAGAAGGTTTCTTGTTATGAAGAAAATAGTGGTACATGAATTAGTTCATATATGAACTACTTTTCAATTTTTCCAACCATCCAATTTAACTATACTTTTAGGATCCTCTTGCATGTGTTTGTGAAATGTAATGAATATTTATCTAATAAAATTCAACATACATGTGTGAAAAGTCTAGTGAAAATATTTTTATCATATATTAGGTTTATCGAAACCTGCAAAACATGGATGATAAATCATTAGAGATATATATAGGTAACTATTTAAGGATATGTTTATGTATATGTTTTAGAATATATAAAATTATTGGAAATGTCTTAGAATTTTTTATTGGATAGATAAATTGTTTGAAAAGAAATTACATCCCTTTTTGGATACTACAATTAGATGTGGCTCTAATATTATGGTACCAATGGGTAATAACTTTGTAAAGGGAATATTTAGTTGGACATAATCATCACATGGTGTACAAAAATGATCCTTACATCACATAATGTCTGATACTCTTAGAGGATGTGATTTTTAAATTTATATACACATTATATACATTCAAGAATGTTTTAAATAGATGATTATAATTAATGAACAAGAATAAACAGATGGTGTCATAGGTTAAGAATATGGATACATGATGTATACATCCTATATGTTATTTTTTATGGTTATATGGTTACAAAATATGATTATTGGTTCAAACCCTAGGATTTTTAGTTTCTGTCATTAGATAGAACCTAATTTAACTATGTTATAGATAAGTGGAATAAAAAATGACATAATTTTACTCCATATAATCCAAATATTATGGGATCTTGTATGAAAAATATCATTACATGAGCTCCTAAATTTCTAAAGATATTAATTATGATGAACTTACAGATAAGTAAATGAGAGAAAAATGTTCTATTAATAACTTTATAATGAAATTTCCAACTTCATTTAGTGGATCTTCGAATCATGTAGTGTTTGAGATGTAGATTAGTACCACTAAATATATATTTTTCATTATCTGGTTTTAGGAACATTAAAAAGTTATTTTGGTTTTATATTATTTTGAAGGTGAAGAAGATCAATGGTAGAATCTCCTCTTGAATACAAGAAAACATTATGAAATTGAATCCATGGATTGGGATGATTTTATGATATTTTTTTAATAAATACATTTCTCTTATTATTTATAGAAATATTTAGAAGGAGAGCTTTGGGATAAAAAAGTTGATGAATCCATTATTAATAATAAGTAAAAAATTACGTGAATTATGTGGTATGCTTATAGTATAATAATAAACCATAAAAGTAATGTTTATAGATTCTTTAGTGGATTAAAAAAATATATTTAAAAGAAGTTATCCATAAGAGACTTCAATAACTACTAATATATTTTTTATGTCATATCGAGGTAAAAATGGATGTTGGTGTTACAAATAAATATCATGGATTTTTTAATAATAGAAAAATGGTATTAATCTATATATCTAAAAAATAAAGAGGGAATAATATGATAATTATTCTATTCACAATGTTTGGGATGAAACTTGATGATATTTCCTTAGTATGATTACTAAATTTTTTGCTGTTAAAGAAATATTCATTGAGAAATTTATTTCTAGAGTGATTAAAATAAGTAAGCTAATTATGTGAATAGAGAGAAATCCCAATAAATAAACCACCCAGACTCTAGTGTTTCATGTGAAATCAGTATGGGAAATATGCTAACTTGTGACCAAATATGAGTGTTAATGATAGTGATCAATGTCCCAAAACATTAAATTTAAGGGAAAATGGGAAATATCCTTAAATAATTGTTTCTGATGAGGGGTGCAATAAATATGAGGTGAAGGGTCCACATACCATCCACTCTAGAACTGCTAATGTCTTATTTGACACTATTTCTACACATTCATTAATATATGAATAATTTTATAAAGGTATCAAGGCACCATCCAAATAACTTGATGTAAAATAAGATATGTGGTCCCCTAATTGGAATTCCAATCACTTCTTATGTATTTAATACCTCTTCAGTAGAAATTTTATGGAATGTTATTCCTAAAAATATTTTCTTATTCATGTGGTTAAATTTTATGTTATACTAGGAGTACGATTCATTTATCCCAAAATATACTACATCGATTTTCAAATAATATAATTCACATTTGATATTCCAAATCAAACTATGACAATATTTGAATGTGACCAAAATTATGAAATTTCTATGAAGATAACATTAATTGTATGGGAGATGATTCCAAATCAAAAGTGGAATTTGTGTTAGGTGGTGGGGGAGAAACTAAAAATCAATGATGCCTCACTTGTATAATAACTTGTTGTTGTCATTTTAGAAAATTTTCTAATTATTCTATTGAATTTTTATGTTTATTTTAAAATAGAAATCATACATTTTATAAAAAAAATTTAAATATATAATTATATAATTGCACCAATTGAGTTGTAGAAATCAAATAAGTAAATACATGAGAAACATGAAAATGGGTTCATTTAGCCAATCACGTCACCTTGGTGATCAATAGTTATTTTTGGTAAAACAAATTATAAATTGACGCAACACTTCATTGATCATCAGGATATGACAAAGATCACAATCCAGAACAGGTATCCTCTACCCTGTATATATTATTTATCTGGCAGACTCTGATAATATCAATAATTCACATTGATTTACCATCATCATATATATCATAAAATTATGTTCAATAAGTAGGACATATCAAGGAAAGCATTCCATACAAGTTACGGTCAATATGAAGATATAGTTATTCTAAATAGGCATATCAATTACCCCACAATATTCAATTATTTAATTAATAATATCTTTATAGATTACCTTGATCTATTTGTGGTACCCTTTACTGATGATATTATTATATATTAAAATATAATGTAAGAGAATTAATAACACTTAAGGATATTGCTAAATTCCCTAATGAAGGAGAAACTATCCAAAAAAGTTTATAAAAAGTGATTTTCCACTAAAAATTCTCTTTTTTGTGTCATATAATCCAAATAAATTGTATATATGGAGATATATTAACTAAATAAGACATTTAATATGATCTATTACAAACCATGGTGACTGAGATATATAAATTTTCATGGTTTATATGGATTTTATTGATGGTTTGTGGAGTTTTTCGCATGAGTATCTATCCCACTCAGTATGATAACATATAAAGAAACCAAGATCCTCTTGACAGTTGAAAATGAGGAAAATATGAAGGAACTGATTAAAATATTATTCATCACACCTATGATTACATTATACTAAAATGGAGAAGGGTTTTAATCTACAGTGATGCATCCATGATGTGATTAAATGTGTTATCACACATAATAACATGGACATAGATTATTCATCGCTAGAATTTTTTGTTAATGATATAAATTACCCTATTCATTATTTGGAGTAAAATGTGGTAATTTTTTAATTTATGATATGGGTGAATTATTTGTTGAGAAAATGTTTTAAAAAAACAATATTTTATAAAGGGGAGATCGTTGAGAACAATAATCTATCTCTTGGTGTTTATTTTTATGTTCACAAACACCATTATTTATCAATCTAATGATTTTAATTTGAGTAAAATTCAGGAAATTAATATTATTTATTTCTCGATATTGGAATAATATTTAAGAACTTAATCTACGTGGAATATTTGGTATAATATTCGGAAACCGTTTTAGCGCATTAGCGTGTTCTGGAAACTCTTTTCCTGGTCTACGTGTTCGTAAATCACTTTAGCATGTTCTGGAAACACTATTGATACCCTACGATGAGGAGCGTAGCATAACATTGGAATCTGTCACTTACGCATTATTAGAAGGGTTTGGTTAAGAAACCCGACGTTATCAGAAAAGTAAGGAAGGAACCTTATGTTATAAGAAATGTGTGGAAGGAACCTTACGTTTGGAAAATTATGGAAGAAAAACCCTACGATAGTATAAAACGTCATGTTTGTTTCTCAAAAGTATGTTTCACCATCCATAATTCTATAAACAACCTTACATTGGATCATGAACTGTATGTCTTTAATTTGAATAGAAAATTATGGATGATCACCCTTACGTTTGAGATCAAACTAACGTTTTATGAATGAATCAACAAATCTTACTTTACTAATCATCCTTACATTGTGAAAATTATATTCAGAGAATGTATGATAGGCATTTCAAACCCTACGTTTGGCATTAGAGATATGAAATACAACTTTATGGATCAATGATCTTTATGAAGATTGTTAGGCTGATTAGAACAAATATTAAAAGGTACATATTAAAACACATCTTTGACTGATTCATGTCCATTTATTTGTGTTTCAAATGATAAATTTAAGAACATATTTTTATGCCTAATATTATGGGGAGTTATGACTGATCTGTTATTCAATCTTTTGAATATCGCGATTCTAAATGAAACTTTTGTTGATCAAAATTTGAAAGGAACATGATTTTATTTATTATATATATCTATGTAATTTTTTAATTACAGTGTGCATGATGAATCATTTTAAATATATTAGAAGAAAAAGTCCTTTTGTTTTTCACTACATTTTTACAATGATATAGGAGTCACATAGATCTGTTGCTACGATAATCTATCAAACTCTGTTTTCTAAAGAAGAAGAAAGACATTAAAGATTCTTCATTTCTACATCGGAGTTCTATTGTGAATCCATTATTGTTAGAGTTCATGAATTTATTTCATTATCTATTTCAACCACATCAGCTTAGAAACTACTTCTACCTGAAGATATTTCTTTCTGATGATGATGATCTATTGACTGTTATTTGCGAGCTATTGCAACTATGAAGAACAAATGGAATGTATTTTTAGACAAATAATCATTTTATTTTGAGTAATTAGTTTCTCGTACTAAGCTGTATATTCGGTTTTATGTATTAACAAGAAGACTCTGTTTTTAGCCTTAACATTTAATGGTGTCAACTTCCTGCACTCAGTTGTTGAAGGTATGTTGATAAGAGGACCAGATAATAGAAATCACCAAGCTCATGGAGTGGACTAGGGGCCTTTTGTTCCCTGAAATACTATAAATCCTTGAGTTATTTAACTATTTGTTTTTCTTCTACATAAATATTATGATTAAAATAAAAGGATATATTTGGTCACCATCTTGATTCGTGAAGATTTTGTACAGGAAACAATTTACACCCTCTAGTGTATATTTTGTATAACCCGATCCAAAAATTTGTATCAAAGGTGGTTCTTTTGTTGAAGCTATAACAAGATGAATGTTTTGGGATTATACAGAGCACAATGGCTGATACACAACAGGGTATGTCAATGGTTCGATCTCCTTACCTCAACGGTGAAAATTATGGATGTTGTAAATATAGGATGATCATATATTTAATTAACCTTGGATACAGAGTTTACTCGAAAATTATAACTCTATGTGTGATTCTAAATAATCCTAAAACATGGAGTGCTGATACAGAAGCAGAGTATGACATAAACTCGAAAGCTATGAATGACATCATCTGTGGTCTTGGACCAGATGAATTCAACAGAGTATCATAGTTGCCGATGACTTATGAAATGTGGTTGAAAATTGCAGTTACATATGAATGAATTTTCAATTTCAGAAAAATGAGGTATGCCACATGTAAATTGAAATTCAACACATCTATAAAGTTTGAAAGAGAAAGCATCAAATAGATAAATGGAAGGAATACAGAAATTGTTAATAACATCATTGCCTTGGGAGATCCCATCAAAAAAGTATACAAGGACTTAAATGTTGTAAGAGTACTACCACCTAAGTGGAATAGAATTCTAGCTCCTATTAAGAAATACTCACCAGTCAAAGATCATACATTGAGAGAGTTAAATGGAACTCTTATGAAGTGTGAAGTCGATATGGAAGATGAATCAAATAAGAATGGCGTTTTAATCAAAAATTAAAATAATGCTTTGAAGGTTACATCTCAAAAGAAAATATGTAAAAAGAATAATGAAATCAAAGTGAAATAAGAGAAATATCAGTCATCTGATTCTAATGTGGAACTAGCTCAGCTGTCTATAAATTTTAGTTAATTATACAGAAATAAGAAAGGATTCAGACTATCCTTTGAAAATGATGAAAAAGAACCAATGATAGTCAGATTCTATGAATTCAAAAATATGTGTCACATTATACCTAACTTTCCTTAATTAAAAGAAGAAATGATGATGAAATCATTCAAAAACAATAATTATGAGAAGAAAGGCGAAAGAGAATTGAATACCACATGGAGTGTTTCTGAAGACTCCAGCTAGTCATCAATGTCTGTATCAGAAAAGGAATAATCAAATATGAAAGTAAATATGTCCTTTATGGAAGAAGTTGAGGATGTACAAACATATTACTCGTCTTATTCGGATTCTAGTTCTAGCTTTTAAAAAGATAAACTTGTGGCCTACTTCAATATGATGGAAGAGAACTTTGATTCCTTATTTAAGAAACCTAAATCACTGAAAAATATTCACACTACTATGTTAGGAGAATGAGTCACTTTGTTAAAAAATCATCAAGGGTTAATTGAAAACTATATCTCATAAATCAAAAAATGTATATAAAATGAAACTAAAATATAAACACCGCAAACAGAAGTAGAAACATAAAAGTGTGAAACTATCATTTTTACAAAAAGGGAAAACAAAATAAATGAAATAATTGAAAATAATGTAATAAAAAATGAACAATATGGAATAGGCAGTAATTTTGAGAAACCTAAACTATAAAAGAACTATTTTTTCCCAAGTATAAAAGGTATAAAATTTTACTTCTATGGAAAAAAAGGTCATATATCTAAAGAAATTTATTTAAGGCAACCAAAAATAAGTGCTCTTAAGAAATCATTTGTTGTAAGAAGTTTATATGATTCTATTTATTATATAAAAATGATGAATGACTGGATTCCCATGACTTTCCTAGTTAACACTACTAGACCCAACAAAGTATGGGTATCAAAAAAAGTATTTGTTTAACTGACTTTGCAGGAAATAGGTCACTGAAACCAAACTGAAATATGGTACATGGACAGTGGCTACTCCAGGAATATGATTGGAAATTCATCAAAAATTAAAAAAAATTCTCAAAAGGACGGTCATTTAGTCACATTTGGTGATAATGCCAAAGGTAACATTATTGGCATTGGAACTGGTTGAGATCCAAAAGATGTCTCAATTAATAAAGTCCTCTAGGAACAAGTATTGGAACACAACCTGATAAGTCTCTCTCAATTATGTGATGATAGTTATTGTGTTGACTTTTATAACAAATTTTATTCAATTTTTGATGATAAATTGCTTAAATTTAGGGCACTTGAAATTGATAATGTTTACTCCCAGGACTTAAATTCATTTTGTAAACAAAAAGCAAAATGATTAACTGCTAAGATAAATGAATCTTGGATCTGGCATAGAAGACTTCAACATTGCAATATATATGCTTTACAAAAGTTATGTATGAAAAAATTAGGTTTGGATATTTCTACTCTCAAATTTTAAAGTGATAGATTTTGTGATGCATGTCATCTTGGAAATCATGAAAAATAATCCTTCAAATCTGTTAACAAAGCTACTACATCTAATCCTTTAGAACATATCCCTATAGATTTGTTCGGACCTTAAAAAAACAATCATGGCTGGTAAAATTTTCGTATATTTTTTAGTTGATGAATATTCTATATTTACATTGTTTTATTTTTTGAAATATAAAAAATCAGCTTTTACATTATTTAAAAGGGTTATCAAAGCTTTAAAAAATTAAAAAGATTCTAAAAAATTTCTTTAAGAACTGATCATGGTTGTGAATTTGAGAATCTGGAATTTAATTACATTTTCACAAATATGGGTATTAAACACACCTTCACTACACCAAGAACACCTCAACAAAATGGAATTGTTGAAAGACGTAATAGGAATATTCGAGAAATGGATAGGAATATGCTAAATGAATATTGTCTTCCTAACTATTTCTATGAAGAAGCTATAAGCATAGCTTATTATATAATGAATAGAGTATTAATCAGACCTATTTTTAAAAAGAAACCCTATGAAATCTGAAATAATAGAAAACCAAAAGTATATTATATTAATGTTTTTGGATGAAATGTTTACACCTTAAACACCGAGGACAATGTTGGTAAGTTTGATCCAAAATCTGATTAAGGAATTTTCATAGCATATTATGCTACTCATAAAGCCTATAGTGTTTTTAATAAAATGTCAAGGATTGTTTAAGAATCACTTCATATAACATTGTATGAATATGAGCCCTTTTAGAAAAGGAAATACCAAATTGATGAATTTTACTCTAATGAAAACATGAGACTTATGAACGTAAAAGGTCACTTTGGAAAATATTTAAATGAAAATTTATCCATTTCAGAAGGAAGTGACATTGAAGAACCCTACAATGTACTAATTAAGCAGTATAGAACCCTAAATAATCACCCATTAGAAACTATTATGGGAGACATAGACCCTGCAATAAAAACTAGACTAAATGTAGGGAATAATGTCAAATTCTCTACCTATCTATCACAATTAGAACCTATACATTAGAATAATCCTTAGCTGATGAATGTAGGATGATAGAAATGAAAGAAGAAATCAACCAGTTCAAGGGAAATGAAGTTTGGAATTTTGTTGAAAGTCATTATAACTATCCTGTTATAAGAACTAAATGGGTCTTTAGAAATAAACAATATGATCAAGGACTAATAACTATAAATAAATCAAGACTAGGAGCTAAAGGATATAACCAGGAAGAAGGTATAGATTATGATTAGACCTTTTCCCCCGTAGCTAGATTATATGTTATTAGAATTATTTTAGAATATTCATCTCATATGAATATTAAATTATCTTATATGGATGTTATGTCAACCTTTTTAAATGGTTACATATTGTAGGATTTTTATGTTGAGCATCCTCTTGGTTTTGAAAATTCACAAAAACCAGATTCTGTATTTAAACTTACTAAAGAACTTTATGGACTTAAACAAGCACCTAGAGCATGGTATGAAAGATTATGTTTTTTTCTTTTAAAAACTTATTTTACAATTGGAATGGAAGATCCAACATTATTTATGAATACTGTCAACTCTAATATTTTATTGGTTCAAATTAATGATGATGATGTAATTTTTGGTTCCACAAACAAAAAGCATTGTCATGACATTTCATATTTAATGCATAACGAATTTTAAATTACTATGATGGGAGAATTATATTTTTTGTGAGACTTCAAATTTATCAAAAAGTTTTTTGAAATGTTTTAAATCAAATAAAATACATTACTGATTTACTAAAGAAATTTTGACTTTAATACAACAAGACATATACCACTCCAATTTGTAAAAATATAAAACATGATTTGGATAAAACTGGAAAATCAGTTGACAACAAATTATATAGAGGTGTGATTGGAAGTTTATTATATCATAATGCTAGGAGGATATAAATAATGTATTAAGTATTTTTTTGTCCTATAATTTAATCTGATCCTAAAGAATCTCACTTAAGTGCTGTAAAAAGAATTATTATATACTTAAAAAGAACTATTTTTCAATCACTTCTCTATTAAAAAACATCTTATTTTAATTTAATTTCATATTTAGATTCTTAATTTGGAATCTATATATTAGATAGAAAAAGCACCTCAAGGACTTGTCATTTTTTAGGAAAATATTTAGTGTCATGGTCTAGTAAAAAACAATACTATGCTTCCCTGTGAACAGCTGAAGCAGAATATGTATTTGTAGACAGTTACTGCCCAAATGTTCTGTGGAAGAAATCACTTCTATGGACTTTGGTCTAAATTATAATAAGAAACCTATTTTATGTGATAATACTAGTGCTCTAAATATTTCAAAAAACCCTATTAATCATTCTAGGACTAAATATATTGATATCAAACATAATTTTCTAGGGGATCATATTCTTAAAAAGGACATATTCATAGAATCTGTAAGTACTAAAATTCAATTAGATACTATATTTACTAAACCACTTCCCACAGCAAGGATTGGTTTTATTAAGGTAAAGCTACATTTATTTATTTTTAAATGAAATCTTAATTTTAAATAAATTATTTTAATATTTGTTTTATTTGTTTCTATTATTACTTGTTTTTATAATAATTTAAAAACTTCATCATTTCTACTATAAAATTCTTCCATGTAAGATTTTAATTTTAAATAATGTAATAATTACTATGTTCATAAAGACACATGAATGAAGATTGTCCGAATACTTTTCCACATCCAAACACGTTCATTTTCTCAGAACCTTTTGAATTACCGAATAACCCTTTCCACCTTCATCTTCCATCGACTAAACCATCGAAACCCTAAAACATCGAGCCTACAGAACTATGAAATAGAAATGGCCAAGACAAAGAGATTCATAGACCGAGAAGCTAGTATTGCCAAGCGTCAGCACATGTCATGAAGAAATATTCTACAAGGAAAAGTAATCGACCTGAATGGCTATTTCAAATGGGTCTCATGCAACGGCAAGCCCTCTCTTTTTAGAATCTCAAGAAAACATTCAGTGGAGAAATTACAGTTTTTCTATATAAGGTATATCTTCTTCCCTTTTTCAAAACAATTCAGTTATGTCTTCGAGATACAAAGGATACCATATTTATTAAAATTGAAGATTGGGATTTTTCAATCTCATCTGTGGAAAAAGCTAGAATTCTAAACTACCCTCACGAGAGATATTTTCATTTCGATTTAAAGAATATTGAAGATAATAAATAAAAGTTAGAGGAAATTATTCCATTTTTATTTGGTTCTACAAGTATAATAAACATGTTTTTATAGGATCTGGAACTTGATTAGATGATTTTTATTAAGATTGTGAAAATAGAGATTGAACCTATGATGTCAGAGATGGAGAAGATTTTGTTTCCTATCTTGTATTTAATGATTTTACATATGAGTGAAATCAAGGTGAATTTTCTAGGATATATGGTTATATATCTCAACTACTGTTGTCAACCATAGGCTATAATGAACTCATATCCCTATGGAAGGTTCATTACCAAATTACTATTTAAGTCTGATATGGTGAGATTAATAGATTTCAGAGTTAGATGTCATCATAGCAACATTTTGTATACTAGAACTGTAATGAATATTGGATTCTTCTGGGGTATTGTGACAGGATAGCTTATGCCTGTTGGAGCAGAGGAAGACTAGGAATTGGTTCAGGGGGAGAAACCTGCTAAATATAAAGAAGGAATGGCCAAACATAGATTATGTGGAACCATAAAAAGACTATGATTTGAGGAAATTGATACACCTACTAATGATGAAATTCAAGAAGGATTTCAATGGAAAATACATAGAGTGGCTCAAGCTAGTAAGAAACCTGTTCATGAAAATTTTGGAGAAACTAATCCTATTTTATGTTAAAAATTTATTAAAGAATATATATTACAGGAAATTTCAAAACCAACAGATTCTCAGATTTAGGTGACTCCTCATGTAGTAAAAGAAATTGTGAATCCATCTTTTGAAAATCCTAGAGAAGTTGAAGTGGAAAGATCTGAAACTGTACAACCTACTAAATGTTTTAAAAAGAATTAGTTCCAAAGGAACCTATATAGAGAAACCTATCTTTGAGGAAATAAATGATGAATATGATTAGGATGAGCCAGAATCAACAT
This sequence comes from Viscum album, assembly GCA_963277665.1. Taxonomy (NCBI): domain Eukaryota; kingdom Viridiplantae; phylum Streptophyta; class Magnoliopsida; order Santalales; family Viscaceae; genus Viscum; species Viscum album. Next base: position 589,647,647 of record OY728142.1, on the reverse strand, counting down.
ATATGAATCAGGAAGAAAAACCTTATAAAATTCACACTGAAATTATTGGTGATGATTTTTATGTGGATAAGTCTGGAGAGCACTTGAAAGAAACAATTCAGTGGATAAGCCCATACAAAGGAACAATGAAGAGAAGTCAGTTGCTGACTCGCTACCTCTTGCACGGATAAATATACTGGAACCTCTGACTGAGAATCAAGTATAAGTTTCCTCTAATTCAGAAAATGATCATTATTAGGAGTTAATCCGAAAATTTAAAAAATATCATGCTTAAAATTCATATTTGAGAAGAGAATTAGAAAAGGATAGATAGATGTTTCTGAACATGAAAGATAGTTCACATTCAAAAATAGAATTGGATGATGTTAAGAAGGAAATGTTAGCTGACGTTGGAAAACTGAAATCTGAAATGGTAATGAAGTCAGATTTGGTAGAATTTAATATTTTTGTGGAGAAACAGTTTTCAACTATTAGGGACAATCAAGAAGGTACCTCAGGTACTTAGCCTAATCTGATAAAGAGATTTCAGGCCATTACAACATTAATGAGCAATATTAATTACATATTTCAAGACTTACAGTGTAACATTGCTCTCTTTTCTATTCTACTAGATAATCAAAAGCATCGTTTTGACTAATTTACCTTAGATGAACTAGGGATCAGAGTTTTGTTGAACAAATTCACAGAGAATGTCAATAAGTTTATTTATAAGGAATAGAGGTTACCTAAGTTTTTAGAGGAAATTTTATTGAAGAAAACCATTTTACTGATGAAGGAAGTGATATCATATCATGTTAGGGGATGGAGTGGTGAAAAGGTTTAGACTATAGATGTCAGAGATCAAGGAAGTCCTTTAGAGTCACTGAAACTTGTCAATCAAACATTTTTTTCCTAAAAATTATTCTCATTGTTATTACTAAACATGTAATTATATTTTCTATAAAATATATTTGAATCCAATATTTATCTGTTAATTATTTATGTTTTACTGAAATGTCTATGTTAGAATTCCAATAATAATGATTCATATATTGATAAATTTTTTATCAGAGCATTTAAGAAAGTTCAGTGCTACATTAAAATGTGTTCTATTCCTTCTTCAATCATTCTATTTGATTTCACAAAAGGGGGAGAAATATGGATAAAGACAACATATTTTTTATTGGATAAATATTGATAAACACAATAATCTTTTACTTATTGTGTAACAGAAAATAATGTTTTTCATTTTAATGGGAGAAATTTCAAAAAGGGTTCTTTATGGATTTTTTTTGATAAACACAAAATTAATTATTTATAATGGAGGAAATATTATTTTAATTTATAAAGGGAAAAATTTTAAAATATACAATTTTTTTTAATAAAATATTTTTCTTATCTTTGAAAAATACTAAATTGTATGCAACTGATTTTTAATTGGATTTTTGATGGGTTTTTTTATCATCAAAATGGGGGATATTGTTAAACAAGTGTGTTTTTCAATAACACTCTATTTTATAATGGGGAGATCATTGTGAATAATACTCTATCTCTTTGTGGTGATTTTGATGTTATAAATTACATTATTTGTTATTCTAATAATTTTACTTTGAATATATTTCAAGAAATTACTATTATTAATTTCTCTTTTTCAGAATAATATTTAGGTGTTTAATCCACATGGAATATTTGATAAAGTATTCAGAAATCATATTAGCACATTAGTGTGTTATGGAAACACTGTTCATACCCTACGATGAGGAGCGTAGCATCAGGATGGAATATATTGCTTACGTGTTATCAGAAAATTATGGTTACATACCTATATGTTATAAGAAATGTATTTAAGGAACGTTATGTTATCAAAAAAGTATGGAAGGAACATTACCTTTGGAAAAGTATTGAAGAAGAATCCTATGTTAGAATGGAACATCATGTTTGTTTCTCAAATGTATGGTTCACCAACCTCACTTTTGAAAAAAAAACCTTACATTGGAACATGTATAGTATGTCTGAATATTGAAGAGAAAAGTATAGATGATCAACCTTAATATTGAGATCAACCTTACGTATAAAGAATGTATCATCAAATCATACTTTCATAATCAACCTTACATTCAGAGAATTTTTGCTATGCTGTTCAAACCATACGTTTGGAGTGAGAGATTTAAAATAAGACTTTATTTAGAAACGACCTTTATTCAAATTGTTAGGATGATTTCAAGCCAGATTAAAAGCCCAATTTTAATAATGGTCTTTGACTGACTCAAGTCGATTTATTTTTGTTTCAATGGATCGATTTATGAGGAGATTTATATGCCGAAAATTAAGGGGAGTTACAACTTCTATGTTATTCAAACTTTTTTATATCGGGATTATGAAGTCAACTTTTATGAATATTAATTTTAAAGGAAAATGATTGTCTTTATTATATATATTTGTGTTATTTTTGAATTATAGTGTGCATGATGAATCATTGTGAAAAGATTATAAGAACAATTCCTCGATTTTTTCACTACATTTTTACAGAGATATATGAGTCACACAGATCTGGTGCTTCCATGATCAATCAAACTCTTTTTTATAAAGATAAAGAAAGAAATTGAAGATTCAACATTTATACATCAAATATCTATTACGAATCCATTGTTTTTAGATTTTCTGAATTAATTTCTATATCTATTAAAACCGGACCGGCTCAGAACTAATTCTACCTGAAGATCATTTTTTCTGAAGACGACGATCTATTGACTGTCAGTTGCATGTTGTTGCAACTGTGAAGAACAATTGGAATGTATTTTTAGAAAAATACTCTTTATTTTGAATAATCGGCTTCTCGTACTAAGTTTTATATTCAATTCTCTGTATGAACATGAAGGCTCTATTTTTACCCTTAACCGGAAAAGGTGTCAACTTCCTACACATAGTTGTAGCCATTCTGTTGATAAGAAGACCAGATAGTGAAAGTCACCATGCTCATGGAGTAGAGCATTGGTGGAGTGGATATGTGACTTCTGTTCCCTGAACAACTATACATCATTCATTTCTTTAGCTTTTTATTTTTTTGCTGCATAAATAATATGATGAATATAAAAGGACAGATTTTTTCATCATCTCGATTCGTGAAGAATTTTTAAAAGCCACAATTCTCCCCCCTCTTGTGTGTATTTGGTATTACACGATCCAACATTATATTTATTGATAAATGTGTCAAATTTATACCAAGCATAGAAGTGTACAGTATATATTCCCATATAAGGAGTTGAATATGGTCCAGAGAAGATAATTATACATGATTAATGATTATTACTGCTTAGTACAATACTACCCTGGGAAAGTGATCATGGTTGCTGATGCATTGAGTAGAAAATAAAATTCTAGCATGTCAATAATGAGGATCCCAAAAGAACCATTATTTATATATTTTTAAAGGATGAAAATGTAAATATATAATAAAGGGGAGAACTATTATCTTGGTCATTAGATGTTAAACTAATTAATCATGTGATGATTAAAGAGTCAAAAAAGAATATGTAGATCTGAAAATGTTATCAAAAAAATTCTATATATTTTATCCTTGATCATCATGTAAATATAATGTTTAGTAACATTGTTTGTGTTCATCCCATACTAGATTTTTAGAAGGTTATATTAGTGTATGGTCATAGTTTTTCATTTTCTATTCATCTTGGATGTATGAAAATATATTGTTATTTGAATGTGATATTTTGGTGTGTTTGAGTGAAGAGAGATACCAAAGAGTTTTTATTTTGGATCATGTTATGGGAGCTTGATAATAATGAGAGAAAAATGTCTAAGGGGATGGTACATCCTTTTCCCAAACCATAATGGAAATGGGAAAACATCATCATATATTTTGTCATTGGACTCTCTAAAATATCAAAGTGGAATAATATTATATTGGGAGTAGTCAATTACGTTAAGAAGTTACAAATCATCATAGCTATTTGATAATATTTTTCTCGGGATCAGCCTGTCAGTGTATACATCATGGAGGTGGTATAGTTTCAAAAAGTACTACATTTCATCATGTCTGGTTAAGATTCAAGGATTACCTAAATGTTTTTGTTAAGACATTAACCAAATCATGATATGAAGTAGAGTTCCAAAACTAGTTATCATCATCAAAATAATTGGTAAAATTGATGGAAAATTTCAAAACATATAGGATGTGTGGATATGTTGATCTTTGGATTTCAAAGGAGGATCGGATCAACACCTTCCTTTAGTTTTGTTTAATTAAATAAAAATCCTTCCCTTAGAAATTTAGATAGATCCTTATTAAGTTATATATGGAAATAAATGTAGTATTCCATTGTTACAGAATGAATTTGGGAGAAATATAGATATTAGGAATTGAGATAGATGAATAAATGGTATATAAGTTTATATACATTCTACAAAACATAAGGGCATCTTAGTGTTAGAATAAATGTTATGGTGACAAAAGCTGATGTGATCTAGAAATTGATGCTGGTGAAAAGTTTTTTCATATAATTTTTCCATGGTAGAAGATTATGAGATTTGATAATAAAGGTAAACTAATACCTAAGTATATCAATATCTTTGATATTATTGATTTCATTAGGACGAAATCCTATTAGTTGGTGCTGCCACAGAACATATGTCATGATCATGATGTGTTCCATATATCTCTCATGAGGAAGTATATACTCAATCCTACACATGTACTGAACTTATATATCTTACATTTGGATTAGAATAATTCTTATGAAGAAGTAAAATATGATATTTTAGGTTGTATAGACAGTGTTCTATTCAATAATATGACTCGAGTAGTCTATGTTTTGTAAAAAACCTCCACTTCATGGAATCTATGTTGATAATTTGAGGAACTGATGAGGTAGAAGTATCCTTATTTGTTTATATCATATAGATATAATATTTAATTAAAAATTAATTTAATGGGGGGGAAGTATAATGTAAGAACCTGAGATTTTATGATTAATGTTGTTAATAAATTAAATTTCATTAATATCCAACGTTACGAAAAATACTGAGTTAGAATGAATCATGATAATGAATTAATAATAATATTTCACAAGAATGCTAATACCATGATATTAAAATTAGTGGAATGAATAATAATAACAATGATTCATATATTATATAAATTTTTTTTATATAAATTAAACATATTGATAAAAATTACTTAATATTTAGTAAAAACACTATGTGTTTTAACTATACTATTTTTTTTAATTTTTTTTGTATTTTTGTGCAAAATAAAAAACTATTTTTTAAAAAATAATAACAAAAACTGATAAAATTAATTTATTTTTGAAATAATAGTGTCAAAATTATCATAGTGTAAATTGTGGGGATTTTCCTGAAATGATTAATTATTTAATGAATTGTGAAAAATAATTGTCTTTATTGAAAAACACCCTTACATTAAAAGAATTTATAAGGAATTTTTTAAATGGGTTTCAAATAAAAATTACACCAAAAATATGTCAATTAACATTATCTATGTAATTTTTAGGAATTCAATGTTAAATTTTTTTTTCAAATTCTTTAAACATTTAACATTTTCTCTTTGGAAAATCACTATCTTGTCAGATTTGTAGGTTTAATTATAAATAAATATTTTTTAAATTATATTAATATATGTTTTGAATAATGGATACAATTTTATGAATTAGAATAATTTATATTATCTAATATGTTGATGTTAAATTTTCTTACAATGAATCGTACAAATAGTAAAATTATTTTCCATTATTAAGGTAAAATTGATTTTACCATGTGTTAAAATAAAATGATGTGGATTAAAAATTACCACAAACATTTCCAACATCCTATTTATAGCAATATTCATATTTTATAATGTAAAATTACCAACAATGGTCTATCTTCAATACCTGTGGCATATGAAAATCTTTTAAAACCTTTTCCTTTCCAAAATATAATAGTGTGCCTCTCACCACACATATAAAAGGCCACTGATTGTCATATCCTCTTCATAAATCTATATTTTTTTGTTTCATACAATAAATAATCAAATATAATCATTAGTTAACTACTTTAATCATAGTGTCCATATTTTGGTAAAAAATCCTTCCTTGGGAGGCTTTTCATGAAAACCTTATATGGTTACCTGAAGAAGAGGTAACATTCTTCAAATAGCGTGTTTATTTTATATATTCCTCCACCTCATGAAATTATTATTGAAAAATAATGACATAATAATCTAGGTATCTTAAAAATGATAATATTTTGTTATGTTATGGTTAGGCCTTTCAATATTACCCACTTTCATCAAATGGGAAATGAAATTGTCATTCATGTGTACAACTGACTACTGCCAAACGAATTAATGTTATTAAATTTCCATCACCACCTCTCACAACTATTCCTAATTATGTATTAAATTTATATATATTATATTTATGATATTATTTTACATAATTATATATTATATCACATATAACATCATACATTCCATCCTTGGAGAATATAAAAACCTCACTCTTGTGTATAATGAACTTATACCTCGTGAAGTGATCGTATTCATTCACATTATACAATGAAGGTTATAAAGAAAATTTTAATAAAAATATGTTATATATATGATAAAAAAATTATTCTATATGTTTAATAAACTGTTTAACTTTTTTTGATTATTATTTTTAGAAAATGAAAGTAATGATCCTATGTATGTATAACCTATCATCTATACGAATAATGTAGTTTATTTTATATCTATATATATTATGAATTAATATAAAATTAATAATTATTATAAACATATATGGTATTTATTCCATGGTTAAAATTAAGGATATTATGAAAACATGATCAAATTAATTGGATGAAAAATAGAATGTAAAAAAATACAAAAGTAATGTAGTTATTACCCGAAACAAGACCATATCAATGATTTTTTAACAAAAAATTCATAAAAGGTCATAATAAAATAGTATGTGAATTGATATATAAATTAATGGTTATATAATATATTAATAATAGAATTGTCTTTATTATATAGGGGTTTTGAATTTGTAAGATGGAGGTTGAGACTTAAGGTAGAGGATTTTCCTCTCACTTTTTTTACTTCACTGAGAGACATGTCATATTCACAACTATTTTTTATGTGGTAAATATACTTCACATGAATTTATTTTATGATTATTATCAATAAAATAATGGTTATTTAGATATCTATTATAGAATCTCTCTTTTATGGATTTTATGTTCAAAAATTTACCAAAGAGGTAATGTATTTTTTCTTGAATTATCCTTCCTTGAAAAAAAATTTATGTTATAAGTGTAACATATTTTTTGAGGTGTATATAAACTTCTATAGAAAAAATTTATTTCATGAGAATATATGCTTTTCATTCATTTTTTTCTATGTAATCAGGATTTAAAAATTATAATTTTAATAAGAATCCTTATTTTTTTCTTCATTAAAAACCTATTTTCCTTCCAAAAAAAATTTCAAATATATTTAAAGCATTCCTAATTTTTATTTATAAATTTATAATAACACATTTTGTAGTTTTTATATTTTTTTGAATGGAATATTTATGTAAATTTCCAATAACATCCCATTTATATTTTACAGATAATTTGAAAGTAATCATTATTTTAAAGTACATGATATGAACATAATTCTCCACTATAATAGTCAATCAATACATTGAATCATCCATGATAATCTTCCATGTTTATTTTCAAAGAAAAAAATTTGGAATGTTTTTTATTTTTTAAAATTTATTTTCAATGTAGAAAAGATATTTTTATCATGAAATTCTATAAATGATCTTTTAAAATCAATTTCTATCTAATATGTCATTTGATAATGTTACCTATGCCTTAGGGAGGATATTATCCAAGGATACCATTCTTATTATTTTTTCAATGGTTTATGTTTTTTATGTCCCTAAAACAGGTTTATTTTCATTGGGTTATACGATGAGTAAATTCTTATGAAACCCACATACTTTCAAGGGTTAATATATGGTAAAATGATGGAATTATTATGAAAAATTTCACTTTTCGATTGGTTATGATATAATAATAAGTTGAAAAATCTCATTTCATTTCATTAGTTAGGATATGATGAATGTTTTATGATATTTTTTCACACATAAATATTTTTTCATATATGCTATTGGTGGGACCAATATTTCTTTTTATATAATTGGGTAATTATTTATATCTCATGAGACTGACAGGATTTGAATGGGGAGTGAACCCAATCTGGTAAGGGAATTTGTTTGCAATGATGCTATTGGGAGTGAAACATAACAACTGTGATTTTTTGGTGGGTGAACCCATTCAACTATGATATCCTAGTAAGTGAGCCTTCAATACTATAGAAATGATTTTTATGCTTATGTTTTCCACAACTCAATGTCTTATGATTTTTTATACATTCATGGCTCGTGTTCCAAGATTTCCTTATGATTCATTTATTATTACCCACCAATATTTATGCTATGACTCTAAATTATATTATTATAATATAGGAAGTTTATGGTTTTAAAAGGTTATTCTCATGTTCTCATACCCTTATGTTCATTTAATACATATTTATATCCCTTTTTACATGTACCGTGTTGCAATTATAATAATTTCTTATGATTTATTTAAATAAATCATAAAGAAATATATCATGTATGATCTATCATGGAAGGGTTTTAGTTATTAAAATCATATTGAGTGATAATTTAGTCAAAATATGAAATATTTGTTTATTTTTCTATGTTTCTAGAGGCACTATACATTTACAATCCTTAAGAGTGTGTTTGTGTAATGTAATTAATATTCACATAAAATATGTATTTTTTTGTATGAAAAGACAAGGCCTCTATAAATGATATATCTAAAATTTGATATATTGAAATCCCAAGGTACTAAGGTATAATATGAAAATTTTACCCCAATTATACTAATGAAATATTATATTACACTTCATATGGTATACATGGAATTTCTTCCAAAACACACAACTCCAATTTTGTATAATGATTATATTCACTAACTATATATAAAATTAACCCCACATTAAGATTCAAATTCCGTCACATCCTATAATACTACATGAACAAAATTCATTTTGTAACAACTTAAATTCATACCTATAGAGTATAATTACGATTCACTTCAATAAATATATGTTTACCACATGAAGGAATTTTAAACTAAAGATTACATTTTGTATAATATGATAAATTTTATGTTCATAGAATAATTTAATAATATTAAAAATATCATACATAAAAACCTTTTAATCATATATTATATGTCCGAATATAAGAGAGGTCTGATATTTGAGGAACTTTTATGATTTTCTTAAACATATTACACATTTATGTGATTCTTATCACTTTTGTAAGAGACCACTTGATAAAATATTTTACTAAACATATTTAGTGAGTAAAATAATTGAATAAATTTAGTTTAAATAATATTTAGACATAAAAATATTATTCTTATTGTTTTAATCTTTTAAAAGAATATTCAATATCCATTACATCACAACATTAAATGTCATTATTTTAATAATCATTTTTTGTATACTTAAAAATAATTTTGTGTTTATCATAACCATATCTGAAAATTTTCCATTAAAAAATTTATTTGAGGTCATTTGATAATAACATATGACTATTTTATTTAATATTAATTTCCATAATTTCAATCTACATTATAATAAAAAATAACTTTTTTCTTGAATTAGACTTTTAAAATAATTAATTTATATAATTTGAACAAATATATTTCCAAATAAAATAGTATTTTACATTTAGAAACTATATTATCTCTAAAATGTAAGGGTAAGATACAAAAACTCTATTATGTTAGAAAATCACACTTATTAACTTTGGTGTGAATTTTTAACAAATATAAAATTATATCCACTGAAAATAAGGTATTATATGTGTTTCGAGTAATATAATGGAACAAGATTTTTTCATTAAAATATACCACTATGAAGTGGTGGGAACATTTACTTTATATTTAAAAAATATGTTGGGTAAAAAATTTATCCTCGAAAAGACATCTTTAATACATACCTTATTTTAAAAAATTATTTAGAATTGTATCCATCATAACACAGATTATTATGGAAACTATCTTCTATATTGATAAAAACCAATTTTTAGAGTAAAAGATTTTCCATTAGATATGATAAATGAGTTTAACATACAAAATAATTATTCTTTCTGTAGATTTAAAGTTAATCCTTCACTTACTACTCCATAATATAGAAACAACTTACTTAATTATTCTAATGCATGGTTTAAGCTCTAATCATCAATAACTCATTAATTCTAAATTTTTATAAATATTGAAAATAAATATTAAAGTATAATTAGTATCATATAACCATATATGTTGATGAATTAATTATATAAACTTATTACCTAATATGAAATACATATAGGGTTTGTTTCACCCATTCATGTACTTTGAACTATTCCCCCCTCCAATATCCAATTTCCTCATATTGAAAACATTTCCCTTTCATTAAAGCTCATTTATTTAAATTAGCTATTGATTTCGATGCTCAATATCCTCTCTTCACCAATTTATGTCCAAAAAATTTTCCATTTCTTTTCTATACTATCATCAATACAATCATGCATGAACCTCCACTGTCCTGTTTAATATCCCGATATTATAGAATAAATATCATTAAATAAATACTTTGTTCAATATCATGGTTCACAAGAAAAATAAAACCAATCATATCCATGATATAGAGGAATAAATATACTATTAAATTATAAGATAAATAAAACCTATTGTAAATAAAAATATATCAATGAATAAAAATTTTATATTCTTAGAGGATAAATAATTAATATGAATGAATATGAAAAAATAGTCTTCTTTCTTAAATAACTATTTATGATTAAAATAAATTAAATTAACCATTTGAAATCACTATAATGATAATATATTATATTATAATATATCCAATAATAAATTCATATTCTTTAAATTAGAGGATTAATTCATATAATGTAAATAACACTTAATGTTTAAAAGAATCATTTTAGAATGAAATTATTTTTTTCCATTACATTTTGTGTTTTATTTATAAGAATACATATCTTATTTAAGAATAATAATTTTATAAAATTAAAATTAATTTTTAATTAATTTTTTTAATACTATCCTAATGAGATTTTTTTATATTTTCCACAAATAATTATTAGTAAGTGAATAGTGAAAACATTATTTTTAAAAAATGGAAACATTGAGGAATATATAAAGATGTATGTGTGTATTTAAGACTAATAATTTTTTTCAGGATAAAAGATATATTATGAATTAAATCTATAAATATTTAAATACTTTTATAATTTGGAATACCAATGCCAAAAAACACATGCAAATTTTTTCAATAAAAGAAACATCTTTTTGTCATCTATTTTAATGAAATTTTATTTTTTATAAAATTTAATTTTCTATTCACTTTAAATATGAATAAAAAATATTTTCTTATCATTAATTTTTTTTATCATGATAAACAAATATATTGATAATTTTAATTCATGGGAAATTATAATCTTATAAATACACTTTCTCTAAAAATGAGTTTTTGAATGTTACATGTGCTAACGCTAAAATTTATTTTCATACACATAAAAGTATTTTTTGATAAAATTAATTTCATATTAAAAATAACTAATAATAAATTATGTAATAAGGATAATGTCTTATCAATTAAGATTAAATTTAATAGGGAAATTTTTCATAGCATGATGTAACCAAAAATGGTAAATGTTAATGTTCTAACCGGAAATGACTTAAAAACATGTTTATTTTGTTTCCAAACGAATGGTTGGGTTATTATAGAAATTATCTCATTGGAAAATCCATTATGTTATATTTAAAAGTCATATTGACATGTTAATCATGTTCTTACTTTTTATTATGATGAAATATTTACAAAACATCTATTATTCTCACTTATAAAAGGGGCCTCTCACTAACCATTCAAGACCAAACATGAATTTCAATTTCCCTTAATTTTTTCAAACCCTTATAATATTATATCACATACATTATATTCTGTTCACTTCTATTTATCATAATACATCTATTTCAAAAGATTCTTCAAAGGGAAATACTAAATCTTGAATGTGCTTAATAATTTTTCCAAATCTATTATCCTTTCTATCTTAGTCACCCACATAAATTATTTGATTAATATATAATGAAATCAGTACTTTTTATACAAAGAATTTTATTTTCTAAAGTATAAACTTTTAACCACCTTTCCCTTTTTCTAGTAAGTAAAATGAAAATTTAATTTTTGGATGTACAGAATATGACCTCAATAATGTAACATTTCTTGTTTTTTATATATTTTATTTCTATTTGTTATGTTATTTTAAAATTCAATTCAAAATATTTAATGTTTCTAAATCATAGAATTATGAATCAATAATAATTATATTATTTGACAATAAACCACATTAATTACCAATCTCATATATCAATTTTGGTATGTTAAATTTTGTACCAATCTAATCACCTACTAAAAAATTCTATACAATTATATCATTGATTTCTATAAGAAAATAAATAATAATAAAATATGATTAAAATAAGTAAATTAAAATTTACTTTTATTATTTAATGGTATCATTAAGATTGAACTTGTTAACTATGATACCAAAGTTCTTTTGTCGAAAATCAACAAAATATGCTCATTACTAATTTGATTTTATGGATCACAATAAAAAATCCAATGGAATGAAAATGTAACATTCTAAATATTTATTAATAATCAATTGGAGTACCATTTATAACATATTAGTGATGAAATTTGGGTCAATAATGAATAAAAACACTCCTATTATCAAACTAGTTCAAATGATCAAGATTTATTATAGTACATGTTGAAAACTAATAATAAATAAATAAATATTTGAGGAGAATAATTATAACAAAAATAATAAATAATATAGAGATAATTTTTTTCAATTATTTATTCAAAAAAGTAATTTCATTATAACATAGATTTATACACTTTAGTTTAATTCATGAATTATGTTAATGGGTTCATGGTCTCAATTTAATTTTACGGAGATATATTTCTTAATATAAACCATGAAATATTTGATATGGTGTGATTAAATCCAATATAATGTATTTTTACTTATTCATTTAATTAATGGTGTATAAAGATTCATATAATTTCCATTCGTGAAATAAATTCTAATAAAATTATACATATGTTATTTGAGCCATTGTTAACTCAACCCCGATAAATTAGTTAGATTTCCTCTTCTAGAACTTATTTATCTAATTTTTAGTTGATTACAAGATGATATATTTTTTCATGTTACAATAAATGTACTATCTATAAAGAATTATTTTTTAACATAATTGTATTACCATGAAGAATATAATCCTAAAAAACAATAATTATAGAGAATAATTCATCTCCACATTAATGAATGTTTCCGATCCTTGTGTATATTTTATATTCCCTTTATTTTTCTAAATTATAATTTAAAATAAAATTACATGTTACTCAACTAACCTTCATATTTCCACTCACTTCTTTTAAAAGAGAGTCATTTTGTCTTTTTATGATGATGGATTTCAATAATGTTATTTTAAAATAATAAAATATGTTCCCATCCTTTCCATATCAAATAATTATATTTAGAATCAAAATTTATTTTTAAAACCAATTTTTCTAACTTATATCTACTTTTGATGTTTATTTTCAAAATATAAGTGCTTAAAAATTATTTCACATATCCATTTGAAACATTTATGTCCACATCAAGGATCTAATAATTATTATCCATATTAAATGCAAATTTTTTCAAAATGTTTTTTATTAACCCATTAAAAATAATTATCTATTTTAAAAGGATTCACTATGGATTTTTATTTCAAATGGCTGATTTTTAAAATTTCTTATTTTAAAAATTACCATTCTGAAAATGACTTATAAATTTGACAAATAACATCATCACCTATTTCAATGAAAAAATAGTTTTCTTCCAAAATATTTGATTATTTTTAACCATTATCCTCTTTATATCGAATAGAATTATTCATGTTGAAATTATTTTTAATGTATAACCATGTAAATGTTCTTATGAAACAATTTTTTAGGTTATTTAATTTCGGGCATCACCTATTTAAATTATTGACATCATTTTTGGTCATACCATTTAGAGAAGTTTTTAAACCTGTTTTTATTTCAACAGGTTATTTATGATTTTTAATGATTGTTTCCTTCTGTCACACATTGGTTTTTATTATTAGTAGGTGGGGTTCTATATATCACTCCAACTCATTGGTTATGGACTTATATATTTATCAATAGATGATAATGGGAATCATGTATTGGTTCTCACAACACTACTAGAATTAATAAGTGATCCTTCTTAACCATGATTATGAGAATTAGGAATTAATGATTAGTTCAATATGTTAGGGTAAACTAGGTTTGGAAGCCTATTAGAATATTTTTATTAGACTTAGATAGTGCAACCTAATCCACCATGTTTCTCAGAATTTGGTAATGAAGCCTCCTCTAATATGTTAATGGCATATATGTAGTGATTCCTACTCCAACATATTATTATAAACAAGAATGGATTCACTCTTCACTATTTTATGATTTATACATCCATTTCTGAGATATAATTTACTGTAATACTTCATTTCAATTATATGTCTTATCATGATGCCTATGATTATTCACTAGGGATCATGTTGTTTGTCTCATGTTTCTACACTATTATACAATGATATAAATTTGAGTTTTTTATATTACATGTGTTTCCATTATAGATTATGGGAAACTATTATTGTTCCATGTTATTTTAATATTATTTCAAACCCCTACTAACGTTTTTTCCTATTCATATGATCTACCCCATGTTGGAATTGTGATGAGTTATTCCCTCACATAGCATTCGAGATTGGCTATTTTTTATGTTTCTATTCCCAATGTTTTGAAGATGAGTATAAATAATTATAATTCTAGAATGAAGTCATGTATGGTTTAGTAATATAGAAATGTTCACACGGTTTTTAAAATATGATTCATATGTAATTGTCCCTCATTTACCCAAAACAATTCTAATCCTAGAACTGTGATATTTTTTATTTATTTTTATTGTTATCTAATCGAAGTGTTGTAAAATATAGACATGTTCATCTAAATTAGTTTGGACTATAGTGTCATAACACTAGACTTGAGAGAGCAGTTCTTAGGTTCTTTAGTTGGCATCAAAATATAGTTTGGTTATTTTTGATGATTAAATTTTTTATTCTTAAGTATCAAGATTATGTAAATTTAGTAAATCAAATGGGATATATTTATTCATAAGATAACATTATATATTATTTTAAATCTTCTGAGTATATTTTTTCTATATTAATTACATAATTGTCTAGATACGGTAATTTGGATGCGGTAGTGGCATAAATGAAACTAGGGGTAATAAACCTTAAAATAATGGATGAGTATCAAATAAATGTAAACATTGGTGAGTGATGAGTTGGACTATGGTTGTACACCTAGATAGACACTTCTGAGGGTTATTCATTGGTTAATAATATTCTATTTATATTCAATAATGAAACATTAATTATGTTAATGAACTATTTTTTCTAAAATGATAGAAAAAAAATAATGAAACCTATAACAAACAAAATTTAATATAGGATGAGATAACTTTATCATATTTTAATATCTTGGTACCATAAATTTTTTTAATAAGGACTATTATAAATATATATATATTATTATTATCTATATCTTTGGATACTATTGACCACATATGATTTAAATTTTTGGTTTTATCATGAGATATAATTGGTTAAAAATTATAATATAATTATGTAGTAGGTAATTCATTTCATGTATAACTTTTTTCAATAGATTAATGATATTTTATCAATATGGATGGAAATATATCTAACACAACTCTCTTATCCCTCATGAATGATTTAATTGAAATAAATAATGATATTTCTAGTTCAAGTGAACACACAAAATAGTTTATAATTAATTTCACTTTTATATTAAATTTAAACATATCCCAATATCCACATATTCAAGAATAATATGATTTGGATTTCAAATATTTTTACCATATTTTAAAGACACAAAATCTTGATTTTACAAAAATTGGTAATTAATGTTAGGGAAATTATTCATATTTTACATTGTCAAAAAACAAAATAGGTCATATCATCATTTATAATGAAATTTAGGTTGATGATCTTACTAAAACATAAATTCAAAAAAATAGGTTTTACATAATTTTGAAACCAATAATGTTTTGAACCATTCCATTGAGACCATGTTTGATTTTTTTTGGAAAGAATGTCTAGAATGGAATTCCAAAACTATATTTCCAATATCTATAACTACATAAAACTATTTTTTGTTTCATGGACTCATTTAAAAAAGGTTTGTCACCTATGTTCTTCTGAAAAAGAATTTATATACTTTATGATGCACTTTTCAACTAATAGATGTGACCTAATTCACCATTAATCCTCCAAAGGAAATAATGTAATTAGAGTACCCAGTGATCATCATGTTAAAAAGCTATGCATTAAGAAACTCATATGACTCATAATCGTACAACATATCATCTTTGGAAAAAATAATAGATAATATTAATATATGACATAAATGAGGGAAAAAATGAGTTTAATAGTCATACCTAAAATATTAAGATAGAATTGTAAATTGAAATCATATTTTATGTTATGTTTTTCATTTTTATTTCCTTAATTAGGTTTCATTATGAAGTTATAAATGATATTTAGAAAATATAATTTATTTTAAGGGGCTGGGGAGTAAGACATTTATATGTTGGGATATATTTCATCAAATAAAATATTTTCCTAACATCCATCATACCATATAACAACAAACCAAAACAGTACAATACATATTATCTGAACATTAAATATTTTGAAATTTTTTATCAATGAATCCAATTTTTATTATGAATGTAATGACCGCTTTTTATATAGGTAGAGAGAGGCCAATTACATTGATTGTAGGCGCAAGGCCATGAATCCCTAGAACATTCCCTAAAGACCCATTGCAGCATCTTGATTTCATCATCCTAACTATATCATACCTTTATCACTATCTTCCAACATCTTGCATGTGTCACCACCTGCTTAGTAAATCCCCATATGTGGTTGCTATAATTTCAACCCTGGTTTATCGAATACATGATCGTAGTGTTTTACAGTCAGTAACCACACCAACTTCATAGATGAATATTATTAAAAAATTATAACAACAATAGATCCTATAATAAATAAAAATATAGTAACAATATAAGCATTCATTTATTCAGAGGATGAATAATTAATATATTATAATATTAAAAAAAGTATCAAATAACTTTTTAATGATTTAATATATTAAATCAACCACTTTTATTGATTATTATGATAATACCTGATATAAAAATTTATTAAATAATATATAGTAGTCTTTAAATTATAAATTTACTTGAAATAATTGCATTTACTGTTAATGTTTAAAAATGTAGTTTTTTTAAAAAAGTTCTTTTATTTATATTTTAAATTTACACATAATATCTGAATTTATAAATTTATAAATTTTAATTTTAAAAAATTAACTTAATTTTTTAATTCCAAATATCAATATTATCATAAGGTGAATTTGTAATATTTTTTGAGAAATTTTTTTTAGTCAATAATGAAAAATATATTTTCTCTATATTCATACCATTAATTACTATATAAATAATTAAGTGTAACATAAAAACTCATAGAACATTTTATTGATAAAAAATATATCACATTTTAAAACTATACATGCATAAGTACTACTATGAATTTACAAAACCTATTTTTAATAACATTATCAATACATTTAAATAAAATAAATTATTTTTATAATATTTTAATATATTTTTTGTATTGATAAAAAATCAATATAACTATTATTTGTTTTGATAATATATTTTAAATCATGAAATTCATTTTAATTAAAAAATTTATCTTGAAGATATTTTTAATAAAAAAATACAATTTTTTTCTAAAATTTGGTTCTTAGTCTATAAATATAGTAATGTTAAATTTATTTTTATTACAATGAAATTTTAACATATATAATTATATTAAATTTTGGAATTAGTATATATGAATTATTCAACTAGTTTTATTTTATTTTTATGCATCTAAAGTAAATTAAATAGGTAAAATGTATTTACCAATGTAAAAAATAGTAAAAGTAAAATTTTAAGAGAAAAAAAAAATATCATATCTAGAATAGAATTAATGAGGTAGTCACCATAATATATCGTGATCCACTAAGTTTTTTCCCATTAAGGACTCTTATAAGAGTGTGATACTCTTGATCTTTTTATATTATGATGAAATATTTAAAAAAATATGACACTTACTATATATTAAATGAGTTTATCTCCACCACTTCAAGAAAAATATCAAATATAAAATTTTAATTAAATATATGACATCTATACTTTCCATATAATCCTTCATCACTTTCTTTGGCTTCTGAAAGGAATAGTTATTCATAAGAACTTCTTTTCCACAGATTCTTCCTTGGGAATTCCTAATAACTTAATGCCAATAATAATTTTCCCAAACTTATTTCTTTAATATCTTGCTCTCATAAATCAAATTTTCACATTCTGGGATGGACCAAGAATAACGCACATAATTATTTCATCATTAGAGATAAATTCACAATACATTTTTGAATATTACATTGTGGAGGACTATAAAGGTTTAGTGTCTTTAGAGGAATGATATTTAATCATCTTACGTCATGAATGATCTTTAATATATGAAAAAAATATCTTATAACATAATAAACTTCTTAAAAAACACCATAGAAACCCAATAATCATTACATGTGTTATGAAAACACTAGAAATAGTGGGATATGATTCACATTATGGTTAAAAATATCTGGTATCAGTCAATGATCATATCTGCGAATAAGAGAAGAATAAGTGTATGAGAACACGGTCATAACATAATATAATCATTCATAATGAATCATATATCTATATTCACTATTCAGGGAATTATAATTTTCATAAAAAAAATACATAAAACATAATGGTAATGAATTATCAATAATAAACTATAATAAGTGATAAAATATCATAAGAATAAGTTAAAAGTTTTAGAATACTAATAAAAATATAAAATCCTTTTTGTTGTCATGTCTCACTACAATTATTATCATAGTGGACTTAGTTCACTCAACATTCAAAAATATATGTAGTTATAGATGACTATTAAGACTATATTATTGCAAATATTCTCTTATTTAATAGGGTTTACTTCATATTACATTATTTATTGTCAGATGAAATATAACTCATTAACTAATTCATTAGAGGGATTTATAATTTTAGTCCCACCCATCACATAATGAAAAATATAAATATATGTGAAGAAATAAATAAAGAAAAAATAATGTCATCATATAAAATCAATGAAAATGGAATGTTTTTTTAAAAATTACATCATTTCATCATAGAATAACCAATAAAAAATAATTGTGTTTCATAAAAGTTTTGTGAAAAAATAATCAATCCATTGGAAGGAAAAATATTTCATAGAATAATTATCAAATCAATATTTTTATAATCCATATTGAGAAATATATTATATGGTATCATAATATTATATCCCCATATAAGTATAAAAATCTTTTAATGGTGTTAACAGATATGAAAAATACTTTTAAATGGAAATTTAAATCTTTCTATGGAATCATGAGAAAATTAACAATATCTTTTGATAACATCTTTATTGAAAATTACTATAATTTTGAGATAAATTATTTCTTTTAAAATAAACATGAAAATTTATAACGAAATCTTCAATACATTTAATTATAATTATTGTGGGAAAATAAATTCATTCTGTATATTCTAAAAGAGGATGTACCTCTCACATTTTTGTGAAAATGTCAATATCTACTTATTCTGAAAAATTTTATTTAAAAAGATTTATTTTAAAAACATTTAATGTAAGAAAAGTGAATAGAAATGTCATTTTAAAACATTTCATATATATTTAAATAAATCCATTAAAAATTTTGATCATCATTGAAATGGAAGGGAATTCTTATTAAATAAATTGGAAATACAGTCTGATTTTCATTCAATATTCTGGTTATTAATTTGAATAAATATAGAGGGAAAAATTATAATAATACATTAAAATTATATTAATCAATTGAGAAGAATAAAACATCTTAGTTTTAAAGGATAATATCCATATATTTTTTTCTCAATACAAATTTATCATTGACAATCATGAAATGAAATGAGACTTTAAAATAAATCTCTTACTTAATGTATATTCTAACATTGTAATCATTCATAAAAACAGTATAATAAATATAAATTTATTATAAATAAATTATATAATCATATTATTATATAACATGATATTTTTTATATCATTTATATGTATAAATTATCATATTACTAAAATTACTTAATTAACTGAATTTTCAGATTAAAATTCATTTTTCAAACATGTTTCAGTTTTTTGTTTTAGGTAAATGCATGTGGGTAAAGATTTTATCGTATATAGGGAATAATTATGAATTAACTATAACATTTATTCATCATATAAAACCTTTTAACCATTTATTAAAATCATTTATGAAAAATAAATAATATCACTATATGATGATAGTTGTTCATATATAAAAATGATTGATGTTTCCACTTTTTGACAGTTTAAAAAATGACAGCTAACAAATAATTAACCAATATAGAATCATCACTATATAATAAATACCATATATATTCAATTAATATATCCTGAATATAATGCATGTTATGTGAAATTTAAAACAAATCACCTCACATCATGGAGATAGTAGACCAAATGCGATAACGAGTGACATTATCATCTTCCAATGGATATAAAGGATAGAAGATTGATAATAAATTATAATTTTAAAATCTTAATTATTCTTAATTATCAAATTTAAAAATGAAATTAATCATTCTATATATCCATGTGAGGTGGTAATAGAAAATGAATCATATATTTACAATGATGAGGTATTCCACTATCATTAAAAAATACTCTCATTTTCCATCTGATTAAAAAGAGGTGTAAAAATGTTTTCAAATAATCATAATAAATTATTATTATAATTATGATATTTTAGTAATAATTTTTTTGGATAAATTATTTTCGGATATGGTGGAAATATAAATAACATTAAAGGTACTCTATTAACTATTATACCTCTCAGTTGAAAAACCTCCTTCAGATTACATTTTAATCCATGAATTTATGGAATTATGAATAAAATGACCTATAAGAAATGTTAAGGGATTTTATACAAAGATTTTGGTAGCCATTATTCATGGTATAAGTATCATGACGTGTGATTAAGAGAGGTAAAGTTGTGTCATTTTATAAGGGAGGAAGAGGAAACACATGTAAATTTTTAAATGATTAAAATATATTAATGTATTGATCAAGAATAATTTCCCCAAAATGACTTATAGTTGAATATGAGATTATATAGAGTCTAAATATGACAATAAAATATGGTTTATAAATTTATTTAGGTAATTTTAACCATTATCATTTTAGTTTTAAAACTTTTAACATGTTTCATTTCATAATGTGGTTATTTAATTTTTTTAGCAAAGATTCTATTAGTAATGAAAAAAATTGAAAGTGGAATCATTAAAGAATTATGAAATGTAGATTAAAAATAAGAATTCCCTTTTATGAAATTCAATTTGAAAAATTATATGATATTATAAGTAATATAATTTTACAAAACATTCTGAATAATAGTTTTCTAGAACAATTTATTTCTATGAATAAAACTATATTTGATTTCACTAACTTCTTAGTCTAAAATATATACATTATTTATGATATTGAATTGACTATATGATCTCCAAATTTAATTAAAACTAATAATTATTAATGATTTAATCAAATTTTCCTGATAATAACATGTTACATATATAAAAATATTTTAATAAAGAAAACATATTTATTTAATTATTTTATCGTCATTCCTAAAATTTAGATAACAAATGTATTGATTATTATTAATTTATTTAAATCAATTATCAATATATTTTATTTCAATAATTTTTCATTAGTGATCATTATATTTATTTTTAAGAAAATACATAACATATTGAATAATACATTTTTATAAAGATGATCTCTATTAATCATGAAATGATTTTATAAAAAACATAGTAATTCACAAGAATTTTGTATCATCCTAAAAAGCATTAAAATATTTCATAATGCAGTTAATCCAATTTGTACTTACCAATCCAAAGATTTGGATATTTAGATATACTATATCATGGTCCATTGAGACTCAGGGTTTCTTGTAAATAATTTTATTTAATATATAATATTTATTTAAAAGAAAATAAATTTTAAATATTGGTTTGTTACACATTAATAGTCTAAAAATTAATTTATACCGGAAAATTTTATAACTATGATAAAAAAATGACGGTATATCTACTTCACCACATCCATGGGTACCCATGCATAATTCTTAAATTTGTGATTCCTCTAGAGAAATAAAACCAAGTGAGTAGTATTATTTCAATTATATAAGTCTCTAAAACAATTTATACTTGTCATTCTGAATTAGAAATATAATTAACCCACATTACAACAACTTTGATTAGTACTTGTGAAAAATCTGGTATGTACTTCCTCAAAATGGATATATGGTACACAATGTGAACTTGAGAGAGGTTTGATATAATACAAAATAAAAAAACCCATTCAATGGTAATAAATAATCTCAAAAGGTAAGATATATATTAGTAATAGATTTACTGTAAATATGAATCTAAAAACCATTATTAATGGAGAAATTCAGAAGAATTCCTTATCACCAACATTGAATTCCATATCTCACAGATTACTATTATCATAGTGCATCTATCGACTCTGCGCTAACATTTTTTAAGGGAAAATAGATCTAACACTATCAACCATTTAATTAGCTCGATTGACCCCCCAATAATATGTTTATCTAACATCCCACAACACATTGATGTTTTATAGTTTCTTCAAAAGATATATTCTTATGGATCCATCTAAATTCTACAATGAATTTTATTATTATAATTTAGTTTTACATTAGGAAGGTATTGATCACAACCACCATTGAAATATTGGGAAAAAGATCTCAACATATACTCCATGGATTTATTGGTTCTCAAACTTACTTTATATATTAATATGATATATAATGCTAATGTTTAACTTTGTATTCAACATTACCGTAAGACTTATTTAAAACATCATGGTAAAACTCAGATCCTAATTTTATATAGTAGAATATGGAACTCTCTGAAATTTTACCACTTAATTGATTTATATATAAGACATATGATAAATAGTGAAATATTCTATTATTATAATGATATATTATGACTATCTGGGAAATCCATTACAACCGTGTTAGCATTATTCCCGTTAAGTGTTTTTCGGTGATAAAATAATTGAATCCATGGAAATGTTTTAACATATCCATTATGGTATATGTAATATCCATAACATCACCATATTCATATATCTCTCTACCATAATTTTCTATCATAATAAGAATTAATATATATACTATATTATATCCCTTTTCTTATTTTCCTAAAATAAATGCTATTTCATACCTCTTTACATATTTATTATTATGAGATGAATAGAGAAGGATGAAGTAAAAGATTCATCCATTAAATCCTTGTTCTTCTATGGTATTGATCGAACACAAATTTTGTTCAAAAGATTATCTTTCCAATAAAATAATGGTTAATATAAGGAATATTTATAACTTTCTTTTATAGTTCCACATCCTCCTTCAATGCATATTTTATCATCACATGGATGGATGGTTGAATAGTCAACTATGAAATATATGATCCATCTCCATTCATTATAAAATTAAAATAAATATATTAAAAATATCTAAATATTAGATATATTTCCATACTCATATTAGAAAATTACCTTGGTACATCCAACTCAAACATCATCCACCTTGTTTTCCCACCCCAGATGGTATCGAATGGGGAATTCAAAATCATTAATCAATTACAACCATCTTTATTGGTGTACATTTAAATATTTCAATGTTAATATATAAATAAATTTTTAAGGATTAAAATTTTAATATTAAATCATTTATTATAATAATAATTCCTTTATATTTTCAATGCCTAAATTACTGCCTGCAAGTTCAAATCATGAATTGTGTAATTTATTTTAGGAATTTTCAATTCAGGAAAGACATAAGCTATCACCATATCAAAATAAATGAGGATTAATCCCAATCACTTCATCAATACATCACTAATAATCACAAAACCTTCCATATTATAGGGTCATGTGAGAACTAGTTTATTAAATGACATTAAATTATATTCCATGAAATTTCCCCAACATTCATATGTCCAAGGAAACTTATCTCACAAACAAGTGAACTTGGTTATTGGATTTGATCCATGAAAAACAATGAAAAAGAAATAGTCATATACCACCTACCCAAAAAACTATAGATATTGGTTATCATGGTTGTGTTGGTATGTTTTTCAATGCATTATTTTAATTAAGGATTCATGAATATTAACATTTTTGAGATTATATGACCAATAAATGAGTCTATATGTTTTTAAAAGTCACAGGAGGTATATTTTTCATACAACCTATCATTATTTAATTTTTTCATTACAAAAATTAATTGATAATTACTCTCTTCCATTATCCTATATTATATAATAATATCATCCATAATTACTTTTAAAAATATTCAAGAAAAACTCTAAAGATTCTTTTCAATAGATCCAGAAGGATGACATCGTAATTGGTATGTTCAAATGAGATTCCTATAAAATCATAATGACAATTCATAATATGAAAGTTTGTCTTCCGTATATCCTATTTCATGAACCCAAGTTGAATATATACATAATAAAGGTCAATAATTCCAAACTATTAATATCCACATAGTTTATTAAACTAGTCAACAATATGGGGTAGATGATAATTTTTATAATTAGTGATCTTGTTTTGTTCATGATAAATGATGCAAAGATTCAACGATCCATATTTAATAATAAAAAAATAAAATCATATCCCCATTGTGACACACTATTTGGGTTGAATCACATATCAATATTCAGTTACATTTTATTTTTTTCATTTCCTACATCTCAATAAGCATCATTCTATAAGGTTCTGGTAATATAGTTGTAACACCAGGTGAGAGTTCTATTAAAAAATGAACATAAAAAATCATGGGAACACTGGAAAAATATTTATAAAAGACTTATAGATAATCCTAAACAATTTTATATATCCAATATTGATGTTTCCCTAACCATTGGAGATAATTATCCCTCTGAATTAATTTTAAGTACCATAAAACATATATTACTTCCATTGAATGTTTATATAAATAATTACATTGAAAAAAATTAATAAATTGATTTTAAACATGAAACATAACTAAAATCCCGAAAAACATTATATGGGATATATATAGAGATATATAATTTATTCCTAATATGAAATAAATTTTAACTAGTGGTATAATCACAAGATTAATATGAAAGGCATTCTAATACACATTAATAAGAGATAATATATAGAATTTGGATGTAATCATCCTAATGTTAGGTGTGTTTAATGCTAAAAAACCATATAATAATTTTGGTAGTGGTGTAACACACTTATATAATTCATGAAATATTTAAAATGGGATCATCTAGAGTTAAATAATGTATTTTTATTCTAGAGAGAACAGTAAGTGTACCTTTCACCACTTTGTTCTTATGGCCCACTTCATCAATTTTGGTTTCATGGTCATTCTATATATCCTGAAGTGTAAGAGGTTTATGATAATGATATTCATCATTAACCCTTGTATTCATTCATTTATTGCAATAATTTCCACAGTAACTATAATTATAGAATTGTTGATTGGGTGGCATTGTTAGTTGATCTTTTTTGGATTCCATTCTTTGAATGGCCTCTTCATGACAATTTAATATTCATTTTCTCAATATCATTCTTTTCCATTGTTAAACCATTTATCATACCCCATAAAAAATATTATGTGCTTCCATCTACTATTATCCTGGAATGAATTTTTTTTATTTAGATTTTACTATTATTGTTTATTGGAAATTTAATATTTCTCTTATTTCAACAAAACTATTATAACACCAAGATCCTTAAATTTCAATATCTAGTTTGGGAGATAATAAATCATTTTCTTTATTTCTATAAAATCCTCTTCTGTGCAATTCTCTTTGGATAATTTCTCTCAAGACACGAAATAATACATCAAAATTATTTACAAGATCAATGATAAAACCTGAAACAAAACTAGAATGTATACTGAAATCAGACCCATAGGTAATAATGTATTCATCAAATTTTATATTTATATATAAAAATCCCTATTCCATTTTAGTTTTAGGATTTTGGGAAAATATGTATAGAAAATACCATATTATATTATTTACATGTAATGGAGTTAATTTTATTATATTTCCTTATATACTTCATATGATTTTATCATTGATCAAATTCACTGTGTATATTTTACCCAACCAAAATAAAATTAACATGGTATTAGAATTAGAGAACACAAAATATTTTATCTATAGAATTGATCCATCACTCAATAATAAGTTCATCATAGGAAATAGTATTGGTAGGTGGATATATCCTCATTAATGACTCAACACTGAGTTGCGCCTTCTTTTGGCCATTTGAAAGTTCAAAATGATTCACGTTACCATTCATTGCATGAGAGATTTGGTTTAGAATAAACACCAATTTTCCCATTCTAATTCCCATATCATTTGGTTTCCCATTAGGTTTTAAATTTAATTTACCATCAAACTCAACATTAAGATAACTCTTCCAAGGTGAAACCATTTAACAAGACCTAAAAACATATATTTTGAAAGACTAATAATGGGGTGTAATCATTTAATAATTAAAAATCATTCATAGGTTGTCGAAATGAGGAAAAATTATTTCTAATATATGACTATTAATGTTAAAAAAATTCAATAATGGTCATAATCTATTCAAATAAATCATAAGGTTCATAATATAAATATTAATTAACAAAAGAATATTCCCCGGGTGTTTTTAGCTCGGTGTGCAGACATAGGTCCACTCATTATCCACCATTGATGACTGAGTTAATACCAAATATACCCCACTTTGGTTATTACGGTTATGATAATATTTTCCACTTCCCAATAAAAATTATTGTATTCATACATGGACGTATTTAAAAATAGAACATATAATAGATAATTTGACAAATATATATGATGTTATGTAATATTTAGAAATATCCCCATTGTTATTAAAAATTTCTCTAATCGTAATATCTAAAAATATCTAATCATTTATTTGATACTGTAGAGACACAAAGCCTGACGTACATGGCCATTACATTAATTTTGCGTAATAATTAATACATAACAAAAACGAACACACAAGGACCGTAAGAGATTAGTGTCTTTGGAAACTCAGAACATAATCTTCTAATCATGGTGAAAGATCTTCAACATCTCCCATAATTATTTTCCCCTTTTTTCTTACCTAAAACATTTCTTTGTACCCCGGGAAAAAGAAAACATATAAAGGGTGAGCTCAAATGCTCAATAAGGATATATATGAAGAAAAAATCAAACCATATACATTTGAAAATAAAAACATGAACATAATATTTAAACATCGAAATCTTGATCAAGGACATAAAACATGGCAGTACGTAAGGCATAGATCATAATGGAACATTAATAATTATAAAATAGCATGGAAATAAAACATGTAATTGTGGAAAACCATTAATCACATGATAATATTTCCATATTATCCAAGGCATTGCTGCCAAGACCATCTTAGTTGACAAAGTCCCTTTCTGAATCGAGTCCACTCCTCATTCCAGTCATGTATCACTGAACCAGATTAAATTACTGTTCCAGCCATGTCTATATCTTGAGATATAAATATTTACCCAATGCATTCGAGGGAGATATAGGTCCCACCCATCTCATAATGAAAACATTCTTACATGTGCCACAACATGAACCCAAATCATTCATCATTACGCAAAGAATAAAATGGGTTTCATAAACAACATCCTATAATAACATATTACATATAATTAAAATGGATATCATTTCATCATATGAAAAGTGAAACCAATTAAATCATAGAAATGTTATACTTGAAACATACACATATGAAATAATGTCATCTTAGATGGATAATGGTTTTGATAAAAACATGTGAAAACAATTCTTCAGGAAAATATCATTTCTTTTTAAAAATCATTTTCTTTTCAAAAAATACCTGAAAATTTTAAATGAAAAGGATTTTATTAAAAATAACCATGAAATATTGTAGAGTAAAAATCATGAAAATAAGGTGTTATGAAACCATAAAATTCCGTTCATGCTGTATAACATAAAAAAATATTCTCCTCGTACTTTTTCCGGAAAAGTCAAAAGGTTCCTCGTATAGTAAACTAAAGAAAGATTCCTTCCATACTATGTGGTAAAAGTCAAAAAAATGGTAAAAATGACTTTAAACATACATGGAAGAAAATTAAACATTTTTTGAAAACATTTTGAGACCATATGGACATGGATGATAAACATAACCACAATCAATACTTACGAATAAACAATCTCGGATAAGAATGAGATTGGAATAATAATCCCTTATCGTAAGTTCGATATGCTTCGTACGGATCTGAACCTGCTGTATAATGATTTAAATAATGTCATTTACTTATTAAAGATTCATATTTACTGTTATGATATCATATATGGTTCACTTATGACATTATATTACCCGTTCTTTTGTAAATTCCATGTTAATGCAGCGTTTTGGGTAAAATCGTTTTATTTATCCTACGTGTTTGGACATGTTGTTCTTGATATTTTTACTACTTATATGATGATTTACTTACTTGAAGAATGGAAATAATGGTTTATATATCATATATATTCAGTATATATATATATATATAATATAGATGAATGAAATGAAATACAAGGTTCATGGAGACGGTAGGCCATACGTACACATGAACGCTGTTTTACTTTCCTAATTGACTTGAATGGAATAAGTAGATGAAATATATATATATATATATATATATATATATATGTATAAAAAAATCCAGTAGCTTCATTATGTCATATATTTCATTATTATTCATTATATATACTTTATAATCATTCTAGAATGGTTAACATGGAAAATTAATCTCATCGCGGCGTGGAGATGGTAATCCGTACGTACGCATGAGCGATGATATCGTTCCCATAATTATTGAATGGAATTAGAGTGGATGATATAATATCTTAGAATTATTATTATGTTATAATAACCATATATAGTTATTCATTACACCATTATACCCTTCCAAGTAAGGTGGTGGTGGAAAAACAGATTTCACCATGGCGTGGAGACAGTATTTCGTACGTACGCATGCGCGGTGATTTCTTTTTCCTTAGGATGGATAGAAGGTGAAATGGGGTTATATAATATTTATAATAACATGTAAATACATTATTGATACTGATGTTGATACTTTATAATGACACCACTAAATAAGAATAAGTTGAAGAAGAAATAAACTTGAAAGAATCGGTAGAAGAGATTACCTCTTCTTTGACGCAATACTTTTAAGCTTCTTATTAAGGCTCAATAGATGGAATTTTGAGGAAAATAGAACCACTCTAATAATTATAGGGAAGTTGAGAAGGGAAATGGGAAGGTTTTGGCTGATCTTGAAAGCTCAAAATTGTGTAAAGAAAAGAGGGAGGAGGTGCCCTTTTATAATGGAGGAGAGGGGCACCTTAGAAAAAACATAAAATATTATTTTTTAATAAAGTCATATTTGGTTTATAATAGCTAAAAATAAATTTATTTCGACTCTATAGTGAGTATGGGACGAAATACACCCAACCAATAGGTTTTAGACAAGTTTAGGCGACTATTTTAACCTTATCATTTAGATTTAACTCTAAGTTAAATAATTTAACTTTTACCATGGCTTTTTATTTTCATACATTATATGGTTAATAAACATACCATAACAAGACAAAAGAACCCCAAATTGTTCAATATTAATATATATAACCTTATCTAACCCATTTGGCCTAGCCATAGATTTTTAATATTAGAATAGAAATTAATAATATAATATTTGTTTTAAAAACTAATTTATGTCAATTTTGACACTATTTTGTAATTGATTTTTGTGAAAATCATAACAGCATGATTATAACTAAATAAGTTAATTAAATTAAAAAAAAATTGTCATATTAACCTAGAAATTATTTTGATTTGTAAAAATTCTCAAATTACATTTATTTTGGCATTTATAACATCAATTATGCTAATATTTCATTAATAAGTTAATTAATGCATCATCATTGTGTCATAAAAAACAAAATTATTTAATGTATAAACATTAGAAATAAAATACCATTATGTTGGAAATATTTTTAGATTTCTAATGAATATTAACAGTTGAATTTATCTTATGTATAACTGAATATTAATAATTTTTTAGTTATTAAACTTTGATTTTAACTCTTTTAACTCTTCTTTGAATTAAATAATATTAAATGTCCTAATCTAATCCAAGTGGACCTAAAGGGTAATATTTTATTCCTAAGGTTGTTTTTAGTCTAATTAAACTTATCTAGTAGAATTAGAACATGTGTTAGGATAATAATAATATCATTTGTACCCTTAATTACCCTATTTACTTTTAACCGTGATAAACAAAATTAAAAAGATACTATTCTCCAAAAATTATTTTTATATTATTGAACTACATTTTACTCCTTGATATTAAACATGTCTCTTGGATTTTTGAAAATCCACTCAGAGAAGTAGTAAAATTAAATTTTATGTAAATTTTCAAATTCTCTTAGGAGGTGGGTAAAAGACGGTGATAAGTTCAATAAAATTTCCATATATCTAAAATTATTAAAAAAATTACTAAAATAAATAACATTTAACTTATATAGGTTTCATGTATCAATTTTGAACTAAAATAAATTTAAATATAATAAATTATTATTTAAATAAAATGTCTGTTTTTAAATAGTAAACTAGTGTTTTCACTATTCATCACAAATTAAATGTTTTCAGAAAAATACCATAAATTCACCCTAGGCTAATTTTGGTATTCCAAATCTATAAATGAAGTCAATTTTGAATGATAAAATTTATAAAATTTCCAAAAGTGGGTATTACTATTCATAACTGCTAGTTCATAATAATATTATTATAATAACTCATTAATGAAACTAGGTCTTGCGTACTACACACGCTATCAAAGAAATTCTTGATTCTGTGTAATGAAAGCCAAGATAGGGCTGCATGTAGTGAAAGCTCGGTTTGGTGTTTCATATAACATAATCAAAACTTAATTCATTTATACATTAAACAAAATCTATACTTAATGTTGTGTAAAATAATTTCCACAAAAAGAACATGAAATTGTGCATAACACAAGCCAAGAATAGTGTTGTGTATACTGCAAGCTAATACGGTGTTGCGTATAGTACAAGCTAATCTTGGGGTAGTTTATAACAGAAGACATCAAGGAAAATAATATGTCTCATAAAATCTCTGGGTGTTACATTCTACCCCCTTACAATGAATTTCACCCTCAGTATTCTTCGGGGTTATAAATAGTTTCCCACTTTAAATTTTCATTCATAGAAACCCATATCATAAAAATGAATACTAAAATGACTTTTTAAAAAGGAAAGTTAGAATCATAACAGTCACCGTAAGTAACTGAGTACTAGGATTCCACATAAGACAACATAGGTGAAAATATGGTTACGGAAGAGAAATCTAAACATCATGTTTAGATTAAGAGTGGTAGAGAACATGGCAATGAAAAATCCAAAAATTATAAAACCATAAATTTGTGATGATCTAAGGTACCACTTGATTCATCAGATATGAGGGCACTAGGGAACTTTTTTGGTTTTCAAGATCATTTCCCTAATGTTGAATAATTTTTTATTTAAAATAAATACTTACTTGATTTTGGTACAATATTACTGTTGTTTGTGTCTTGAATAATTTCCACTTATTCTTATAAATAAATGAAGTTGAATTTGTATTTTGTGAAGTGTTACCAGATCATGTGATTTAATAATAATCATTCCATATCTCTCAAACAAAAGGTTTAAAAAATTTATTAAATATACATAAGTCCATCCATAGTGAGATTAGTAATATATGGTTCCTAAAATGGAATTATAATTCATTTATCATAACAATTAATAAATTAAAACTAATTTCTACTAACCAGGGACTTCATGTTGGCCAGTGGTAGGCGATAAAGGCTTGTCGCACTTCGGGTGTGGGTTCGATTCCCACAGCCTTGTCTGATGAGACAGTTTTTCTCCCATCCTGAAGGTTGTCCCTTTTTCTAAAACTACATTATTATATCATTTCGTCAATAATATTGAAATAAATTCTAGCCTGAAACAATACTATCTTATGTCTAACATAATTCATTCCAATCATTAGGCTTATCTAAAATACTTCGGTCCATGCTCATAGTATAATGAAAACGATTACTTGAACAGTCACCTAACAAGCATGTGAATACCATCATTAATCCCCCATATATCATAAAATATATCTTTTTGGTCACATTCCAAACATGTGAATACCTTAATCATGTATTCTCATGAAAAATGAATACCCATTTAACCTTAGTGAAAACATGAATGTTGTAAAAAGCTAATTCTTTCGACATACCCAAATCCAAAAATTTCTATATATTCAAACCATGATATCACTATGTCCTTATATTAGTCATGAGCTCAAAAATTCTCTAAAAAATTTAATTTCCTCCTTATCCCTTCATTATACGCATATCATCTACATTCCAAAAATATTTCAACCACTTTTCATTGTTACCTGTACCGTATAATTATCAAAATACACAATAAACCATTACATAGATATTCCAATGTTCCACAATACTATAAATGAGATTCCACAACATTATTTTGGAATCCCTTTACAAAAACACATAATCATTCCACCACATCATTGTCATACTCAACATTGCTAATAGTGATCACATGTGACTTTCATTTGTCCTTTTCTTTAAGAGTTTTCTCACTTCGATCATCATTAACCCACAGATTAGTGAATTGATTAGCATAATGCCCCATTTCCTTACACTTGAAGCATTGAAGTGTTGGTGGAGTATTATCTGTAGTCTTTTCCATATTCGCGTCATTAGAAACCTTTTTCACATTATTTTGGCACTCAGCTTCTTGATGACCTTTTCTTACATACTTGAAACATTTTCTAGTACCTTTTAGACAATATCCATCAAGTTTCTTTCCACACTTTGAGCATAATGAAACATTCACCTTCTTTTCACCATTGTTCTGAGATTTTTCCTTCAACTCCATCTTTCGTTTCTTGTCAAAACCATGCGATGGACATATAACACCAACTTCCCGTTATACCTTGATAGCATGACACACAATTTCTTCATAGCTACAAATGTATCTTATCGATAATTCCCTTCGAATACTTGTTTTTAATCCACTGAAAAATCAATCAACTTTAATTTTAGGTTGGATGATAAATCCAGATGCATACATTGCAAGCCTTGTAAAATTCGCTTCGTATATACCAACAGATTATATCATCCTTTTTCTTAATCTCAAGGAACTCCTTCTCCATCATTGTTCGAAGAATATGATAGATGTACTTATTTAAAAACATGTTCTTGAACTATTTCCATTTTATGGATTCAATTTCATCTTGGGGCCTTGTATTCTTAATAAGAGTCCACCACTAGTCTGGTTCACCTTCTAAACGGTAAAGAGCTAAAATGACTTTTTCATGATTTGAGGAGTGAAGTAAGGAAGATATCTTTTCAATGGAACTGATCCATTTTTCAGAAAAAAGTGTATTAGAAGACCCAATGATCGAAGGTGGACATTGCCTCATGAAGGACTCAATAGAATATTATTCCCTTCTATGCTCATTTGGAAGTCCATAATGATTCATATCTTATGTTAGTATAGAAATAATATTTTGAACTCCATCTCCCATAGAGTTGGTTTGTTCAGGAGGACAATCATTGCATCGTCCATTACATTGATCAACACAGTTCCTTCAGGTTCCAGCCCTCGTCTATAACTCAAAATGAATAGTGTGAGAGGCAAAATCATGATAGGAAAACAACATAATGAAGGGGGAGTACCTTCAATATCTAACATATTAGGATTAATTCTAATATTGTTACCGTAATTATAGAACTATAACATATACTTATACTTAACCTTAGAGACATCCCTAGACATACCTTAGAAATATCTCTAGGTATCTCACTAATGTTTTCGCATCCTAGTTTCCAAATGTTAACTAAACCGTTCCTATGATACCCACTGTAGAGACCAAAATCATGACGTAAATGGAAATTACATTACTTTTTCGGAATAATTAATACATAACAAAACCCAACACACAAGGACCGTAATAGTTTAGTGTCTTTGGACACTCAGAACATAATCTTCTAATCATGGAGAAAGATCTTCAACATCTCCAATAAAGATCTCCCCCTTTTTTTCTTACCTAAAACCTTTATTTATATCCTGGGGAAAAGAAAAAATATAATGGGTGATCTCAAATTTTCATTAAGGGTAAGTATGCAGAAAATAAAACAAACCATATACATTTGATCTTAAAAACATGAACATAATATTTAAACATCAAAATCTTGAGCAATGACATAAAACATGGAAGTATGTAAGGAATAGATCATAATGGAACATAAATCGTGATAAAATAGAATGGGAATAAATCATGTAATTGTGGAAAACCATTAAGAAAATGATATGATTTCCATATTAGCCAAAGAATTGCTGCCAAGACCATTTTAGTGGACAAAGTCCCTTTCTGAATCGAGTTCACTCCTCGTTCCAGTCCCGTATCACTGAACCATATTAACTTACCATTCCAGCCATGTCTATCTCATGAGATATAAATATTTACCCAATTCAATGGAGGGAGATATAGGTCCCACTCATCTCATAATGAAATCATTCTTACATGTTCCACAACATGAACATAAATCATTCATCATTACCAAAAGAATAAAATGGGTTTCATAAACATCATCCCATCATAACATAATCCATATAAAAAATGGATATCATTTAATCATTAGAGAAGTGAAACCATGTAAATCATAGAGATATTATTCTTGAAACATTAACATATGAAAAAATGTCATCTTAGATGGAAATTGTTTTTGATAAACTACATGAAAAGAATTCTTGAGGAAAATATCCTTTCTTCTTAGAAATCATTTTCTTTTCACAAAATGCGACACAATTTTAAAAGAAAATGATTTTAATGAAAATAACTATGAAATATTTTACAGTAAAATTCCTGAAAATAAGGCTTTATGAAACCGTAAAAATCCATTCATGTTGTATAAGTTAAAAAAACATTCTCCTCGTACTTTTTCCAGAACAGTTAAAATGTTCCCCATATGGTAAAAAAAGAAATATTCCTTCCATATGATGTGGTAAAAGTCAAAAAAGGGTAAAAATGACTTTAAACATAGATGTAATAAATTTAAACATTTTATGAAAACATTTTGAGAACTTATGGACATGGATGATAAACATAACCCCAGTAAATACTTAAGAATAAACAATCTCGGATAAGAATGAGATTGGAATTATTATCCCTTACCTTAGGTCAGATATGTTTAATACATATCTGAAACTCATGTATAATTATTTAAATAATGTCATTTACTTATTACAGAATCGTATTTATTGTTATGATATCATATATGGTTCACTTATGACTTTATATTACCCGTTCTTTTGTAAATTCCATGTTAAAAAAGCATTTTGGGTAAAATAATTTTATTTGTCGTACGTCTTTGGACTTGTTTTTATTGATATAATTATTAATTATATAATGATTTAATTACTTATAGAATTTAAATCATGGTTTATATATCATATATATTCAATATTTATATATATATATATAATAGATAGATGAATGAAATGAAATACACTGTTCATGGGGACGGTAGGTCGTATGTATGCATGAACGCTGCTTTCCATTCCTAATTGACTTGAATGAATGTAAGTAGATGAAATATATATATATATATTCATAAATCTAGTAGATTCATTATTTCATATATTTCATTATTATTCATTATATATACTTTATAATCATTCTTGAATGGTTAACATGGAGAATGAATCTCATCGCGTCGTGGAGACGGTAATCTGTACGTATACATGAGCGATGATATCATTCCCATAATTATTGAATGGAATTGGAGTGGATGCTATAATATCTTATAATAAGTATGATGTTATAATAACCATATATAGTTATTATTTAAGCCATTATACCCATCCAAATAATGTGGTGGTGGAAAAACAGATTTCACAACGACGTGGAGACTGTATTCCGTACGTACGCACGCGCGGTGATTTTGTTTTCCGTAGGATGGATAAAAGGTGAAATGGGATTGTTTCATATTTATAATAACATATCAATATATAATGGATATATATTTTATTACATTATAATGAAACAACTAAATAATATGAAGTTGAAGAAGAATGAAACTTGAAAGAATCAGTAGAACAGATTACCTCTCCTTCGATGCACCTCATTTAAGCTTCCTATTAAGGCACTATATTTGGTATTTTGAGG
This sequence comes from Viscum album, assembly GCA_963277665.1. NCBI lineage: Eukaryota > Viridiplantae > Streptophyta > Magnoliopsida > Santalales > Viscaceae > Viscum > Viscum album. The sequence continues at coordinate 589,610,819 of OY728142.1, read as the reverse complement.
ACACCAGAACATCTATAATGTTTCTAGGGATGTCGATAAGGAAAATGGGAAGGGTGTTTCCAATATTTAAATCTCAAAATTGTGTAAAGAGAAGAGGGAGGTTGTGACCTTTTATAAGGGAGGGGAGGGGCACCTTAGGAAAAACGTAAAATATTATTTTATAAGAAAGTCATATTATGTTTATAATAGATCAAAATTAATTTATTTCAAAGATAAAGTATGTATGGGTATAAATTCTCTCAACATATAGGTTTTAGAGAAGTTTAGGTTACTATTTTAACCTTATCATTTAGATTTAACGCTAAGTTAAATTATTTAACTTGTACAATGTCTTCTTGTTCTTTTACAGTATATGGTTAATAAACTTATTATAACAAGTCAAAATAACCCCAAGTGGTTCATTATTAATATTTATAACCTTATCTAATTAATTTGGCCGATCCTTAAATTTTTATAAACAGAATAGTAATTAATAATATAATATTTGTTTTAAAAACTATTTTATGACAATTTTGACACTATTTGGTAATTGATTTTTGTTAAAATCATAATAGCATTATTAGTTCGAATGAAGTTAATTAAATCAATACTAACTTGTCATATTACCCTAAAAAATTATTGTAATTTATAAAAGGTCTCAAATTACATTTATTTGGGTATTTATAACATCGATTATGTTAATATTTCATTAGTAATTACTGGATCATCATTGTGTCATAAATAATTTAAATTATATAATGTCTAAAGATTATAAATAAAATACCATTATTTAAGAAATCATTGTATCTTTATTAAAATTATTTATAGTCTAATTTATCTTATGTATAACACTATATTATATTTTTTTGTTATTAAACTTTGATTTTAGCTCTTTTAACTCTTCTTTGAATTAAATAATAATGAATGTTCTAATCTAATTCAACTGGACCTAAAGGTTAATATTTTATTCCTAAGGTTGTTTTTTGTTGAATTCCACTTATCGAATAGAATTTGGACGCGTTTTTTGGTAATAATAATATAATTTTTACACTTAATTAACCTATTTACTTTTAACTGTGGTAAATAAAAGTAAAAAAAGTTACTATTGACAAAAAAACTATTTTTATCTTATTGAACAACATTTTACTCCATGATATTAACCGTGTCTTTCGGATTTTTGAAATTCCACTCAAATAATTGGTAAAAATAAGTTTTATGTAAATGTTAAAATTCTCCAAGGAGGTGGGTAAATGACGGTGAAATGTTCAATAAAATTTTTATATATCTAAAATTATTATAAATTGACTCTGATGAATTACATTGAACTTATATAGGAATTATGTATCAATTTTGACCTAAAATAAAATTTTAAAAAATAAATAATTATTTAAATAAAAATTCTATTTTTAAAAAGTAACCTAGTGTTTTCACTATTTATAAAGAATTGAATTTTTCAGAAAAATACGATAAATTCACCCTAGGATAATTTCGATATTATGAATCCAAAAATGAAGTCCATTGTGAAAGATAAAATTTATAAAATTTAATAAAGGGGGTATTACTATTCATAACGTCTAGTTCATAAATATATTATAATAATATCTTATTTAGTGAAACTTGGTCTTGCGTACTACACACGCTATAGAAGAAGGTCTTGATTGCCTGTAATATAATCCAAGTCCGGGATGCGTGTAGTGAAATCTCCATTTGTTGTTTCATAAAACATAATCAAATCATATTTCATTTATACATTAAACAAAATCTATACATAATGTTGAGTAGAATAATTTCCACAAAACGTACTTGAAATTGTGTGTAACACGAGCCAAGAATAGTCTTGCATATACTGCAAGCTAATACGGTGTTGTGTATAGTATAATCTAATCTTGGTATAGTGTATAATAGAAGACATCAAAAAATATAATATATCTCATAAAATATTGGGGTGTTACAGATACCAACTGATGTGACCCATCTATAGAATACATAAATACTACATCATCATTATAGATGAATATTCAATACATTTTATAGTAATACACAGCTGGGAATAGGTACAGTTTAGTTTTTTGAAAATAGATACATAATAATCCAATTTAAATAAATATCATGAAAATCTCACAAAAGATCTTCTAACATAGTGCATATCAATATAAAAATCTAAATAAATAATTTATTCAAAACATAGGGAAAGGAAACATAAGAAAGTGTGATCATAAATTCCATATAAGGGTAGAAAAATGAGATATCAATCATTGATCCTATGTGTGAATAAGAAATAAATAATATCATGAGAACAAGATCATAACTTATTATAATCCCTCATAATTAGTTAATGAAGAAGATTATATATCTGGGTATAATTATTTGTCATAAGAGATGGAATAATTCATAATTGAGTGAAATCAATAATAATCAACCACGATCTATGAGAACAAATCATGACCATAAGATATGATATTTTAGAATACCCATAATAATAGAAAAATATTTCCTTAGTCAAGTATATCTTCTTTGAATATCCTATTAGATTGGGTTCACCCCAATTCCATCATTATCAAATACAAGGTTCACTCTAAATACCATTTTATTGGAGAGAATCAATTAATAAACTTGTTTAACATCCCATTATAATCCTTATAATCTCATAATCTATATTTTTTTAACCAATGCATTGTAATGAAATATAATTTTTTCACTAAAAATTTCATAATTAATCCATACATATATATTCTACCTGATCATAAGAAATTAATAAAATAATCATATCATAAATTATTGAAATAGAGGAAATTTCATTAACATTCCACTATTTTTTTGTAGAATAACCCTTATAAAAGAAATGGGTATCACAAAGGTTACATTATAAATTAATTAACCCATATGTAAGCAATAAGTTTTATTGAATCATATTTAAATAATAATAAAAAAATATCTAACAATGAATAAAAAACATTTAGTGTTTTTTAAATTGATTAAATTGACTATTAAAGAAATCAGCAATTAATAAATAAAACATTAGAAAAACAATTTTTTATTTTGATAACAATTTTTATTAGAATTCACCAAATATATCGAATATTATTTACCTTGAAAATAAACATGGTAAATTATAATGTAAGATTAAAATAAATTAACAGTTTTGATGGGTAAAAAATACTTTTATACATTATACATTAACAGAAAATATTCCATTCTCACTTATAAAAAAAGTAAAGAACATTATCACCGTAAAATGTTTCCTTAAATAATTCCATTTAAATATTTAAAAATAAAGTAAAATATATTTAATTTGAACTTTTTTAAAATTTCATGAATAGGTAAAACTTATAAAAAACAATTTTTATGTGCTTTGACATTGTCAAAAAATTTCATCTCTTATTGAGGAAATAATATTGGCTTTTCATAAAAAAAATTAATTTAATCATATAAAGATAAAAATTGATAAAATTGTGGTAATAATTTATAAATTTTTGGAATTAATATTACATAATAAATTTATAGGTTTTAAACGATAATATCATTTAATAATCCCTTAATATAAATCTACCACAAATAATCTTGAAAAGAATTTAGATTGTAACATTAATCCCCTACCTCGTGTACTGTATTGCAATATATGAATTCAATACTCAATACAATAAATATATATTTATTATAAATATATTATATATCCATATTGATGAATATATTACTATGTTTTACTCCATTATAATTTTCAAATATCATTTTAATAACATTTTCTATATTAAAATTTTTATTATGGTGAAAACTATTACATTTTCAATGCATGTTTTAGTTCAATGGAATGATACATTATCCTTTATAGTGGTTTAAAAATATATATAATATTAATGAAGAAATAATTTCAATATTAATTGACCATATTTACTTTTATAAAAATTCATATAATATGGACATGAAAAATGAATTAAATTACTTAGTGGAGAGGGTTGTTCGTACATACTCACAAGTAATGTTTCAACTTTTTAATTAATAGAAGGAAATAATCATGAATAATAGTTAAGATTTATAGGATAATTATTATATCAAAAATATCATGTATATTTATATTATAAATCTTGTTTACTATCAATGAAAATCATAAATGAAAATCAAATCACATCGCTTCATGGTGGTGGTAGTCCACACGCACACATGAGCTATGTAATTATTGTACAACACATTGAATGATAAGAAAGAAGATAAAATATTATTATTATAAAACAATTATTATTTATATATAATAAAATGAAAATATGAAATCCATAAATATAAATAACTTCCTATGTTAGTTATGGAAAATAAATCATATCACCATGTGGGGACGGTAGTCCACATGTATGCACGAGCGATACATTGATTTCAAATTTGATAGAAAGGTGGTATAAAATGATTGTTATATCTTCATAATAACATATTAGTATAGTTATGAACGAATATTAGAGATTTTATGTTGTATAAAACAAGTTTTTTGAAATGTGGAATTATAAATAATAATGAATGTATATAGTTAAGAGTTATACCTCTTCATTGAGGAACTATAAATGACTTACACCTTATGCCGTAAATAATTGTATTATAGTCACCAAAAATATATAGGATGTTGACATGGATGATTATAAATTATTTTTTATATATTTTTTAATATATAATTATCATGAAGTGCGAGTAATAGAAGATAGGTGGTGTCCTTTTATTGAGGAGGGAGAGGGTACACAAGGAATATATCGAAATATTAAAACATATTAATGTCTTGCTCAATATTAATTGATAAAAAAATGACTCATATTCTATGATGATATGATATAGGGTCATAACATGGTCATAAATTTTTACTGTGATAAATATTTAAGTCGTTTTTACCCATATCCTTTTAGTTTTTACTATTTTACCCTATTTTTACAATTACTATGGTAATTAACATTGTCTATACCAAAGTAACTATTCATAATGAAACAATTGAATGTGGAATCCTTAAAAAAATTAAAAATTATGATTCTTTATATGTATTAAATTTTATCAAAATGTATTTATATAAGTGGAAAAAATGTAGTGTAAAATAAACGTGCAAAATACGATGAAAAATAGTTTTCATGAAAAAAGTATTTTTACTCAAAAATTTAAAATTACTCTATTTCTATACTGATTAAGACAATAAAATGAGTGATAAAATATTTTATTAAATTATTATCTATAAATTTCATTACAACTATTAATTATAAATTTTTTTCTTTAATTTATTATGATAAAAACACATTGTGCACATAAAAATACATTTTTTAAAAATAAACACTTTTTGAATTTTAAATGATTTAATATATATTCCCGACCGTTAGATAAATAATTTGTATATTATTATTAATTTAATTATATAAATTATAAATATATTTTATTAATTATTTTTCATTAATGATCAATAAACTTTTTTAGATAAAATGAACAACATGTAGAAAAATGAATTTCTTAAAATATAGGTCTTTTAATAATTAAATAATTTTATTAAAAATTTTCTTATGCCAAATTTTTTTATCTAATTAAACCATTATAAATATATTTTATAATGCATTTAATCTTATTCATACCCAAGAAAACAAACTGGTTGGTTATAAAAGCATACATTATCAGAGATTATTTAGACTCAGTGTTGCATGTAAAAAAATATTTCCAATAATTTATGTTTATTTTAAAATAAACACATTAAAAATATTTGAGGGTAATGAGTTAATATATAATAAAATAAGGTATGTTTTTATATAATTTTTATAATTATATGGGAATAAAAATTATCCACCTTTCCCTATAACCACTAAAAAAACCAGACACATCATTTTTGCATGTGAGAACAACCACATTCACAATGTAACATATCTTTTTTTTTTAGCCTCTTTATTATTTATTAAATTATAATAAAATATCACTAAAATAAACCAAATTTCATAAATAAGGTCATTATTATTATATAATAATATTATTATTCTAACAACTACATTTATGGTCATACTCACCAATTAATTCTGGAATGTTCATGTTTGGGCGGTCTATCCACCAACCTAAAATGATATCAAATAACAAAATGGATGTCTCTAAGAACATATTTACTAACAGTATATAATATAAATAATTAAATAATTATATCACTCTCATTATGGAATAATATCATTAATATTTAACTCATTAATTAATATAATAATTTCCATTCATTAAAAACCACTCAAACATGCTCATTAACAATTTCATTTTATAGAAAAAAACAAAAACCACAATATAATTAAATTATAAAATTATAAATAATTATAAAAAAATACATTATCTTTTATGATATAAAAATTATTCACTTTAGCATATTAATGAAGAACAACCCCACTATTATGAAACTGATTTCGAACGATAAAGATTACTCACACCTAGTATTGAAAATAGATAATAACTAACTAATATTCTTGTCCGGAATAATCAGAAATTATGTTTATAAAAGGTCATGTATATGAATAACGTTATTAAATAGGTGACTAATTTAGTTATTTTTTTTATGTAGGGGTTCATGAGTATTAGTGGAAGTCAAAATTATTTGTAATGCGTTTTTCCTCAAATTTAATTTCATGAGACATATTTCATATTATACAACATCAAATATTTGATATGGTGTGATTACATTCTATTAATTGTATTTTATAATATTTATTTAATTATATATGTTTTATGATCCATATTATGTACTTTATTTAAAGGGATTTTGATTCAATGGACACCAAATGTTTTATGTTATTTGTTAAATCAACTCCGTTCTTTGAGTTAGAATGCTTCTTCAGGAACATATTTCATCGATGTTATATTACTTATATGTTATTTTTTTCCATGATACATTATGTTTCCTATATAAGATGAATTAATTTTTAATTCAATTATTTTACCTTGAATAAATTATTCCAAAAACATTATAATTGTTCTCAGAATAATTCGCGTCCTCTATAATGAATATTTCCCCTCATTTTTCATATTTTTCTTTCCCAATAATGTTATCCTTTTTATTTGGTATCACCATAATTTTATATCTCATGTTAAAAACATATTTATCTTCTTTTCTAAATTGGATTAATTTACACTCATTTTACAATTTTGGTTTCTAACAAACATTTATCAACATATTAAAATTGTTTTACATACATTCAAAAATAAAATCGTTTATCCTCCACTTAATATCTATTTTTCATAACCATTATGTAATTTCTAGGATCTATTAATGATTTTCATTCTATTATTTTTTTCAGATATATCACTTCACCGTTTTGATTACATTATTTCTTTTTCAATACTCTACAATTGAATTTTATTTTTAAAAGTAAATGTTTTTTAATTGTTTCCACTAAACTATTTTAAAACTTTTAGGTATTTTAAATGGATTCATTATAGATATTTATTTAGTAATATAGATTTTAGGAATGTGTTCTCTTCAATTTTTTAATTTCTATAAATTGACATTTAATGTGACCCATAACATCATTAGTTGTTACGATGTTAAATGCATTTTTAAAAAATCACTTTTAAGATTTCACTACAATTTTCCTCTCAATCTCCAACAACATTATTCCCTTTGAATTTATTTTTCATGTATAAAGTTATAATTTTTCTTATGAAATACTTTTAAGTAGGAATTTAATATATGGTATCAACCATTGAAATTTTTGTGTTCAGTTTTATTGTTTCATTATATAATTTTTATGAAACATATTTTTCTCTCTATGTGGTTTTTAGATGTGTCTATTGAAGGCTTTAAGGTGGGTAAATATGTATAGATGATTTATGGTTGTGGTCCAATATAGTACTATAATTAATTGGATAAGGATTTATATATTAGGATATGACTACGATAATCATGTAAAAATGGTCGCCCAACTATGGGAATCATGATGTGATGCCTTCTCCACTAGTTTGTGGGAATCAAGTAGTAAGGTCTTCTCTAGTTTGTTTTTGGAAATCATGAGTTTATACATATTTTTCTACGAGAACCCCATAGTGATTCCATCTCTAACATAATAAATAATATGGATATTGGCTACCACTCAAATGTTCTTTTATTTCTTTTCCAATGTTAGTGACATAGATCATTATCATGATTCATTTGAATTACATTCCATATATTATTTCATATTATTATACAGCATGTCTCAAGTTTATTATCACAATATTAAATAATATAATACCATGGTTTATTTTATCCCTTATAGGATTACATGTCCTCATATTATGGATTATGGAAAACTATTATTTTACCATGTTCTTCCAATAATAGTTTTATCCCCTGTGTTCCTTTTATCATATGATTAGGATCTATCCCTTTATGAAAATACTCATTAATTTTTCCCATATTGATAATTCAATCTCACCCATTTCCAATTATTCTATTACATAGGATATGAATATTAGTAAAACCAATGATAATTATATAAGGGAGCATATTACATTTTTTATAGAGAAATGTTCAAAAGATTTATAAAATAAGTTTCCTATGTAACTGGTCCTCAATGATATTAAACATAATGTTTATTGGATTATGAGATGATTTATAAATTGCAGTGTTTTTTCAATTTTAAGTTTTTAAAATAAATATAGGTTGACCTATATTTTTATTTATTTCATTTATTATGGAGTGTTTTTTGCAAAAAACATAGTAGTGTAGTTTTGGGTTTCATCATCATTTATAATAATCCAAAATTTATTATAGAGATTGCGAATATTTGTTTTTGAACTCACTCATGTTGATACTAAAAATAAATTATTTGGAATTTTCTAAGAGATATTTTATAACAAAGTTCATAGATTAATGAATCCTATTAGTGACCTCGATATCTTGATGTCAGTTACATAACTGATCATATTTAGTACATGTGTTGAGAAGTATGTAATGTCAATTATATTACTCAAAAATATTTCATATAATAATTCATATCTATTATAATTAATATGTTCCTGATATATCCCTTTTATATTTTCTATTATACCAAAATAACTCATGTTGTTATTTTATTTTTAGAGTTTTGGATTAATTAAAAAAACATTGGTATAGTGTCATGAAGTGAATCTTTACTATATTCACTATATGTACATTTATATTCATGAATAGCTTCTTTAGTGGGAGGACACTCTGGAATATTTCTCAATTGAACATAATGTATTAATTATTACTTAACAATAACAGTGAACATCCCATAATATCTTACAAATATTCCTCATTTAAAATTTTCATTATCTAATATTGATCTCAATGTTATGTTTGATGATGATAGATCGACATTATCTGTAAAAAAATTAGCTCAGTTTATTGATTTTTATACATGTAATAAATAATTTTTTTTAAACTTTTCTCCCACTAGAATAATAACCCCTTTTAATTTCATTATTTCCAATAGTTACATAAGATTATTATTACAACTTGGTTTTTTTATTTTGAAAGTATTACCATTACATAACTATTTTGGTATTCCATCATTCTAATATTATTAATTATTATTATTTGATAATTGGGTGAAAATTCATATTTCTATTGTATTATAAATATATAATAATATATAATCTTCTCATTTCCTAACATTTAGGGGATTATAATTTAGTGTAACTAAAATAAAACATTGAATTCCAAAAACTAATCTTATTAGGGGTACCCAATATTTTTTCTATAATAAGATAATCCTTGTCCATATTTTATTGGTAGAACCTACCTATATCAACGATTTTGGTCTTGGAAAGTTTTTATATTGAATAAATATAACTCATATTATTTTTATGCGTATATAAATTTCACAACCTAGTCTCATGTTTTTTTATTTATCTATGATTCTAGTTATATATTTTCGAATCACTATTGTATCCACCAAATAAATATGATTGAACCATTTAGATGAGTATACCCTTAACTTTTTCATATCATATGTTACAAGACATTAAAAAAATCTAAATACAATTATATATATCAAAATATATACAAATAATAAGGTAAATGATACCATTTCATGTAAATTTTTAGAATTATATGAATTCCAAAACCCATATGAGTAATCATGGATTGATATGTATCCAACCCCAACATTTATATATAGATACAATGATCAATGCCCAGTGAGAAGTATAAACCAAAGTCCCTCTACCCATGGTTATATAATAAAGAGATACCTCAATTTTATTATTATTATAATACCTAATATGAATAAACTATTATAAACATTTAAATTACATCTCAAAATTCCAGAACAAGATGAAATAAATATAGAATAAAACTAAATGAACTATTATACATAGTATTTAACACCTTAAATTCACGTGTAACAATTTAGAGAAGAAGTTTAAAACATTTATTCTATAAATATTATTTCTTGAATGGCCTTTTTCTAGTTGTTTCCAATTGAATAATCCACACTGTTAGAAGGTATTGACTCTATTTATTGACATCACACCCAAAATATATTTATGTCATACCTTCATACACCGAATTTCTATATATTATGGACCTGTTATCCCAATGGAGTGATGGTTATATTTCTCTATTCCACCAGTAATACAATATTGAGTTTAATAGAATAATGGTCATGATGGTTAGTCAACTCCATCCCTGGATGAAATTTATTATACCACATTCAAAATTTGTAAAGTTCATATCACTCCCCACCAAAAAACTTTCTCCTTGAATAATAAAAATAACTCCCAAATACATTTTGAATTATTTCAATAGCACATCCACTGGTCAATTGTTCTTTAACCAATGTCCTCATTGAGTACAAACTAAATAAATTCATGTATAGAAATTTATAGATGTAGTTTACAAAAATTAAAATTAGTCCTTTATCAAATAATAAAAAAAAATTCTATATGAGAATAAAGAAGTGAATAAATTCAGGAAGTGAATAATTCATATATTTAATCACTAGATAAACATTTATAAATGATTCATAAATAAAAAAACTATAAACACTTTTTAATTTATCATGTTTTATGGTTATTCAAGAACTAAATAAACCCAAATACTTCATAATAATTTTAAAATGAACTGTTTCATATTCCTTATTTCCATGTATTTTTCTATAATATAATTTATATTCAAAAAAATATTATAGTAATGAATTTTTCAAAATCATATAAAAATTGTATATATTATTAATCATTTTATTTAAAAAATATCAAAAACTTCTAAATAAGGCATTTCTAGATGAACACATTATATTATCATTTGAGATATTTTATAATTATTATTAAACACTTTTATATTTTCCCTATATTATATTTTATGAAAACATTATAAATTATCCCGCAGTAAAAACTCTATTTAAAAATAGATCATATACACGGAAAAATTTAGGTATACTATAAATCCACCGTATATTCAAGCCTACCCCAGTGAAGGATTTTGATAATTTATAATGAAACTAATTATCATTAACTTTATTAATTCTTGGTAATTTTATGATGTTCACCATGGTGTAGTATTCCCATTGTTTTCAACTCCTTAAATGGGAAGAAAATATTTTTTTATGAGGTGAATAATTTGATATATGTTTTTAAATCAAAATAATGAAAACATTGGACATACCCAATCCATTTTGTTAAATTCCATAATTCTGTCACCATAATATTTTTTTACTCTATAAAATCACTAGATTTATCCATTATTAAATGATAAAAAAAGATAATTGTATATTGATGTTTCAATTTTGGTTTAGTAATTAATCTGTAAAATTTTACTTTTTGATATTCTCCTCCATATGGTGATCCCCATGATCTAAATATGCAACTATATAATGATCAGATAAACATGACATTTTGATATAAAACAATAATGATATTTTTTTCAGGAAAATTATTTATTACTATTTTACATCAATTATAGTATGGTATTATAACATTTATATAACCATTCCCATTTAAATTATATACTACATCATGATATTTAGAAAGCTTTATGTTTTATATACATTTTGAATAGTACTCACCTTATAACTAAAATTATTATTATTTTAGTTTCTTCATTCAATCAAAAACATTATTAAAATGACAGAGGAAAATATTTTTCCATATTGAAGTGGTTTTAGGGTATAAAACATATATCAATACAAAATAAATCAACAAAAATAACCCATGAAACCATAAGACCATAAAATAATATTAGATTGAAAAAATAAATGAAGAAAAGTTTACCTTATTTATATATTTATCATTAATCCATTAAATCTCCATTACATGATCTTTATAGTGATCACTAAGAATATATTAACAAGATACTTTCTCAATGATAATAAAATAATTTTTTGAACCACCGCAATAAATTTAAAGGATCTTCTCTTTCGAATAGTTTTGTAAAACCATATTTTTAATGATAAATATAGATAGATAGAGATATATATATATATATATAGAATTTCTTCTAGTGGAGTTTCACTATATTTTAAAACTAGTAAATAAAAAATAATGATTTTAATTATACATTTCATATAATGAAATTAAATTTAAAACAAACATTTGGATATTTACAAAGAAAATTTCCATTGGTTACATTGTTTTTATTAATAAATCATCACTTTATGATTAATATATTTATGATTAAATCAAATATATTTGATGCTCAACATCCATTAAATAATCATCAAAAGATGATATAACAATGTATAATAGTTTGAATAATGATATGATGATTAAATACTTGATACCACATATCACATATACTATCAGGCATAAAACCATGACATAATGACTATCAGAATGCCATGGTTCACAATAGAAAAAACAATATATTGACAAATCCATTCCATAATAATTTATATAATTCTAATTTATGACACTTAATGAGGTTATATTGATTTTAATCGGAGTTAGAAAATTATTTTCCTATTGGAAAACTATAAATCAATTAATATTGAGGGGATGATTCCATATTTTTCAGATTCATAAGCGTTGGTAATTTAAACATTTATAATGAATTAAAATCAAGTTTAGAGATCATAGAAAAGGAAATATGATTTAAATTTTGTTACTAAAACAAAAAGATAGTAAAATGTTTTATGAAATGTAAAAAATTGTAAAATATATTATTATAATAACCTATTAGTACAAAAAAAGATAGATTAGGGAGTTATTCTAATATGGACACCCAAATGGTGGATAATCCCGTGGATGAATTTTTCACAACCCATCCCCACACGAATGTTATTGGGTTGGTAGTGGAGACATGTGTTACTCTTCTATCCTTCATCCTATAGGCCCTAGTTTTTAGATTAGCATCAAGGGTATAAAATTAATTAACCTGGGAGTGATAACATATGAACTAATCAACACCGAACATATAAATAATGAAACCTAGAACCAAATAAATAAAAATATAAAACATACTAAACTATCATTTAACAAAAATAAATACTAGGATAAAAGAAAAATTACACCAAAATATGGTAAAAATCATCCATTATTGAAAATTATATGTGATCTACTAAAAATATAGATCAATATAAAAATCGATCCTAGAGTATTTAAAAAATGATTATAGAAGTGTGGGATGGAATAAATGTTTTCTACATAGGATTATCAATTGAAATTATACTTTTTATTTTAAAAAATAATACAAATTCCCCAGTGAAAATGTAATGAATTTTACATGGCTCACATCCTTGGACTACTAATAAAACCATATCCCTACTAAAATTCTCTATAATTGTTAATTAAATATAAAAATTTATTAAAACATTTAAAATATTATAATAAAGATACCACACACCCGCTCATTCACTAATCTTGTCACACTCACATCCCAATGTAAAACATCTATGTGCTCTCATCCCCTCCCATTTCTATATACCACAATCCATAGTCCACATCTAAATTCAACAAACATACAACACAACTATAAAGAACAACTGAATACATGGACCACATAACCATTACCACATACTCATATAATGATCCAACGGAAAACTAGTGAGGGGATGTAGTTATCCATCCATATCATGAATATCCTGGAAAATTGGGTTGTCCCCACACCTAAACATTATATATCCATCGATCACATTACCCCAATCAGATTGGATTTCATATGAAATAAAAATAACTATCAGATATATAAAATAACATAAAATCCTATCCTATGGTCTACATTTTATATAGAGTCATCTATAACCACATAACATTATTACTCTATCACTACCCCCCGATTATGAGGATGTTTTTCCCGTTTCCATATATCAACCCCCCACCACAACTGAAAAAACAAAATAATATTCTTCATTATTTATTATAATTCCAAATTTTTCATATAAACAACATTAATTACAATCATATTAATTGGAATATTTGTAAACAACACCACTTGAAGGGAAAATAATAACTTCAATATATTTTAATATTAATGTTTCAATTATGATATATTATTTTCAGAACATAAAAAATGTTATTCGGCACCAAATTTATTTACCCTAAACCATCCCTCATTGGAGTTATTAAATTTTCTCATTAGGTTCAACATAATTACAGATTATATAAAGTATAACATACTGATGGAATCCACACCTCTACAATACCAGATAAATGACCATACCATTATGTATTTCAATTATATATAAATATTAATCAATAAATAAAACATATAATATAACTCATAACACTAGAACAATATCATGAAATTTGATTATTCAATTTTTATTTTCCAAATTACTATATGAATTACTAATTATTAACATAATCAAGCTAGTGTAAAATAATAAAATATAACATTCAAAAAAAATCGACAAACAAAAATAAGGTATCACAATTGAATAATTTTCATTTTCGACTAACATCCGCAATATGTTTTCAATTCAATTCGTGTTAATTTTGAAACAAATATATCCTTACAAAATAAAAAACCCAAAAAATTATGAAACAAAATTACATATAGGAAATACTGGACTATATCTAAATAAACTACCTTAAATAAAGATTAAACTAATATAATATAGGGTAAGATGGTTTTTTTATGATCAAACACCCAAAATTACTCAAGGATCCACTATCTAACCAATAATACATCCCTGACATAGTAAAAATAAATCAATCCACAATCTTCTACTACCACAACTACTCGAGTAGTGTTAAAATATAAAAGAGGATTGATAATGGATAATACTACCTCAAATAATTAAGACTCAATATTATAAAACAAGTGAATAAAAAAATAATCAAATGTGTTTAAAATTGAAAGGGGAACCCCATATCTTTTTAGGTTTTCATAATAGTTAGTGTAATTGTACATGAGAATATAAGCGATCAAATGTTTTATAAAATATATGTTAACCAATCAATTCCATGGTGAAGAAATATAATATCATGGTTTACATTTTTAAACACTCATACAAAACTATAATTTAATAAAATATGTTATTACTTAAATTACTTTGGTCATTTAATTTCACGAACCACATCTTTGACCCAAACAAATTTGGGTATACCAAACCATGTCGTGGTCTTTCAATCATCCCATATAACCATTTAATAATCATGATATAACAACCGTAAAACCACACTATTTCCATCTATAATTAAATGAATCATAATTAAGATTATACCTAACAAATATTCAGGCTCCATATAAATTCCTCTTCAAACCATGATAAGAAAAGTCTTATCTATTCATAAACAAAATCTTAGTTTAAAATATGATTTAATATTTCTCCTAAAATGACAAAATTATCTCAAATTACCAACCATCAGTAAAACACACATCCAATAGGACTAAACCCCAAACATATTGATGCCCTAAAATCCTGATGTGGTGAGGAATCGACAATGATGTGATTTCATCCATAGTTCAAAAGTCAAAACTTTATAGGTAATTAACCTTAAAGGACAACACTATTCCTCTCAAAACCTATTAATCACAAAATAGAAGACCAGAAAATTGATGAACTGTATATATGATACCATAAAATTGATTTTCATCCTTGTAAAAAACAAAACCATAAAGAAATTTAGACTCCATGTATTAGAAAATTACAGTATAACAGTCATACTAGATTCCTTCTATCACCAATTCTCAACAAAGCATTACAATTAAAAAAGTATAATCCTATCCATCACATAATAAAATATATATATACTATAAGTATTAATGTACAAATAAATTATGGATAATGATATAATATATTTTATCCATTCACGTGTTTATATTTATCTATACCACCATGACTCCATAAGTATCACACCAATGGATTATAATTTCTTATCAGTACATTCCAATGAAATTCCTAAATATTTATTGGATACTCTCCAAAAGATGAATCCTTCTAAATAAATAACATTCCCTAAAAATGATAAATAATTATTCAAAATGTTATATATGAAGCTAAAAAAATTACAAGATTTCATGAACTCAATCCAAATAAGGCACATGTGGAAACTAACACACCACATTTCTAGCACCCTCAAACACCATCAACTAACTAATTGTGGAGGAATATTATTAGTTTTTTTTACCAAACCTCCACTACCCATAAAAATTAGAAATATTTTTAAAAAATTATTACAAAATATTAACTCCATGAGTTTAATACTCTAATAAAAATATGACATAAGAAGGTTTACAGTGAAATTAATCCAGTCTTCAAATTATTGTTCATTCTCTATTATACATGATACCAAATTTGAATGGATAATTAATGACTAATGAATATGAATCTAAATAAATTGTGATCTATAAATAAATAAATATTCAACATAAAATGGTTCCATATCATTGGATGATTTATTGATAATTTCATAACAATAACCATAAAAAATGACTCTCCCATGAACATACAAACTTAAAAATGAATTCATGGAACATGTCATCTTATGTCTATATTTTCAAATACGACATCCCATATTATTTAATGTGAATGATTGGTTTAGTAAATAATTATTATCCAAATTCTAGATAATATATTCCAAACATTCATGGTAAATAAGAGATATTAATTTAGGATAATAATTCTTAGAGCTCTATGAAGCCTCACCACCTCCTTTACATATATTATAACCACAAACTCAATATGTCTATTGTTTCACCTAAAAGAGGAATTATAAATATATTCCACAATTAACATCATTGGATGATATCATGTGAGTTGGTAAATCATTAATAAAAATATAAGATATCTTAATTGATCAAATATATCTTTAATCTATTAGAGTGGATAATAGTTTTGTAGTCACTTGTTTTTTCATTTTTAATAAATGAATACTTGAAGATTTATATATTCATTCTTCGTAAATAACCCCCATGATCTCCCAATAGGTATAATAGGTTGGATGAATCTATTCAATTATATATTTTTATCCCAAATCCTTAAATAACATGACTTAGAATTATCAATCATATATGGATACATAGAAACAGATATATGTTGGGTTGTAATTATATCCAAAAAATCAATATAATGTTAAGGGGTGTAGGGTTGTAGAATCTCTAGGAAAGTAATTTTTAATGTCCTCCATAAATATTTGGAACTCATATTCCGATAATTTTTTCAAAATCATCATTAGACATACTAAATACAATGAAATATGATCTCATCATCTAGGATCCACCAGCTAATCATACTTTCCAGAAAATTTCAGGTGCCTACTATATGTTCAAATAATACAACACACATATGATAATGATTAATTAGATTATATACCATGAAGGTCCAGTCCACGAAATACTATAAATTTTATAGTTCTAAAAATAAAAAAAATCTAGCTAATCTATCAAGGATACCCCATCAACGACTTGAATCCCTTGCACATCACTAGAATACTAGACCAAACTCTAACAATCATAGATAATTCTAAGGGTAAATGATATATATCCAACACAATATCCATGACATATGAAACTATAGGTGTACTAGTGAGTAGAAATATCTTGAATCAATAAGAGCACAAGTCAAGGTAAAACAGAGAAAAATAGTACCTATGAAAATATTTGGTTCCCTTGGTATTGATAACTCAATATTCTATAACAGTTTAAATCCAACCAAACAGCTGAATCATCCCTAATGTCACTGCTAAATAAATCCATCATTGATCTAATATATTTTAGGAAGTATAATATCCTATAACTTCCATTCTAAACTCTTTTATTATATATATTTATATAAATACTATCTTCATGACTAATACTATAATATCTAGGGGAACTATGAAGAGGATGCATCTAAAATTAACAATAAATGTCCCATTAACCACAATGAATGTTCAGAAGAATCACCACCACTTTATTTCCAAATCATACATATAAAAAATATCCTAATAGGTTCGAATACATTTTTGAGAACTACCAGAACTAGAAAAATATGACAATGAATGGAGGACTTAGAACCTTTCCACTCAAAACCTCAATGTTATAGATAATCAAGAATATGTATCCATAAATCTATATTTCAAAAATTTCATATGACCTCCAACTCAATTAGATTACATCCTTGATAACATATCCTCAATATAATCAGTATCCATTATTAAATTGATATTAATTGGTAACTTGAAAATTAAAATTTTACGGTAGAAATCATAGTGAAATTCCTCTTTAAAAATCCAAGACCTTACCTCATTCTATGGAATTATATCTGGATAATAGTGGGGAATGTTTATGATATTTACTAATATATAATTAATTTTTGTACACCCCTTCTTAATGATAAAAATCTCTTACATTTGTGATGCCTTTATTAGTGAAAATAAAAATTCTATGTGGAACAATCACCTTAATACATTCAATGAATCCTTAAACTATTCATAATATATAAGATAAATTGTTCAAAGCGATTGAGTTTATAATCCAAAAATTCTAAACACTAGTGGAATACTAATACTATTTCTCACAAAAATTCAAATCAAAATATGAGATAATATATTTTGAAAAAATCTCCTTTAAAAGGCTAGGGATAATCTAGTATTACTTTAAAAAAATTTACCTCCTCATCTCCAATACAGTATTTATCCATGAATAATCTTTTTCAAGATAAACCTATATATTTTTTTGTTAGGAATCATATCCACTTCATGAACATTAGCCACATTTTTTTCATCCGAAATCCATTATTTTAATTAAAAATAAAATCCATAACCTAGGATATTTATTTGATTTAATGTATTTTGATTAAAAAAAATTTCCCATGGAATCTTATTCAATTCAAATAGAAGTGTATAAAGGTATAATTTACATATAAAAACTAGGTCTCAAATATTTAATTTGGGAACTCATTATTAATCATGTTCAGTGGATTATGAATTTCATTACATCAAATTTTATGGGACCTTCTATATATTAGTGGGTTTCCTCATACTACATCGCATCCCAAGATGAAATAAACTTTTCACCTACAAAAACAATGAAATCCTTAAAAAAAACCTTATGATAAAATCCTTCTTATAAGAAACCATAGCACTAATACGACTATTTCATGAGCCTTACCCACTAGAACTATACAATTTTCTATAGTGATGTTGAGTTTTACCCTTAAAGTTTTCTTCAAATAGGCCATAGGATGATGTGTAGCACATTGGGTATTAAAAAAATGTGTGAGGCATTACTATATTTAATTATTGAAAAAAATTAAGAAAATAATAAATTAACACAGAATCTATATATAATGAAAAAAATAATCCTATTATTCATAATTTTAATAAGATTTAAATTTCATATAATCATGAAAATATAAAAACACTGTAGTAGGAAATTAATTTAACAATAACTCCTCCAACACCAATTAATAATTATAATAAATGTTTTTATGATTTATCACTATCTCTCAAGGAAATATTAAATAAATACACAATTGGGTTTTAGTATGAAATTATACTTTGTATGTTCCTCCCTTTAACTTATGAGCTAATTTGGAAGGAACAAACTAAATTCTTAATGAACACGAATTGAAACTGATTGATATCCTATCCTAGGTAAACAAAAAAACAATGCCACCATAAGATCACTATAAAATTCATATATAATATATTTAAATATTATATATATATATAATAGATGGTATCATCTTAAAACACATTAAAAATCACAAGGATCTTACTTCTATTTGATCTTGTCACCCTCATGCATCAATGGATATTTCCATGGTGCACACATCACCTCCCATTTTTACATAACACATTCTGAAAATCAAATATATGATCCATATATACATAAATTAACCAGATTATAGTGTGTTAAAAGAACATCCTCAAACACCTATTGGATAACTACTAAAAAATTACCCCACCATGACTAAAAGTGATGTTAAGAGAGGGGGATTAATCATCCATCCACACATCCCATGTCCGAAATACTTTGGGTTCACCCGATATAGAAAAACTCATATGAAAATTGGTTTCTTCACCAAAATCAGGTGGTTTTCTATAAGAAATAACAATAATAAATTATGATATATACTAGAACATAATCCCAAAATTAGTTTCACTTGCTATCCATACAACATTAAAATCACATCCCATCTATACAAAATAAATTCCATTCAGAATAAAACACTACCACCTCTATACATATATATAGTAACAGAACTTACCATGTATTATTTTTCTCTATATTAATAATGTTATTTAGCACCTGAATTATTCCTTCAGAATGCATTCCCATTTCAGGTTATATAATATATTAATTAATTTACACATAATTTCATATTCTATTAATGTATAAAAATCTAATAATACCCACTCAAAAAACCTAAAATATCAACAACCACAATATCATTTATACTCTTACATATCATATTAAATCAATAACCACCACTTATAAACAACCTCATAACACTACCATACCATAAAAAATTCCATTTATTCGTCATTTCTATTCAATTTTTCATATCTATTAGAACTACATAACATTCTCAATCAAAATCAATTTAATTAAATATGAGAAAACATAAAAATAATTTAAAAATAATAATCAGGAACCATATCTACATTATCATCTTCTACGAAATCCATCTATCCTCATTTTTATTCAATTCTACTTTAATTAGGATAATTACACCCCATTACCCATATATAAACTTCAGGATTATAAAATAACATTAATAATAATAAAATATAACATAAAATCTAATTTTTCCATCTTGAATAAAGATAAAAATGATATGACATAGTTAGTGTGGGGTTTTTAAGATCAAAGAACCAAAATTCATCAAGGATCCTATAACCATACTATAATCTATATCCCACTCATCAAAATTTTATTGTATAACGAGATCCACTACGTCCAATGCTTCTTAAATTTGAATAATAATATAATATTATAATTTTAAAGTAAAAGGCTCCCTTAGATAAAAAAAAGAGAAAAGTCAAGTGGCATGGGATTCAAATAACCACAGAGAGAATAAAAACCCAGAAAAATAAACTATTGTAATCAAATTTTATTTAAAATGGATGAGAGAAATTAACAAGATAAATATAATGAATAAATTTATAATTAAATATAAGTGAGAAAATAATAATTTGATGAACCTAAACTACATTGTGGCTTACTTTATTAAACATATATTTGAAAACCATAATGAAATAAAATATTGTACCCCTTAAATATTTTTGGAAATTAAATTTAATAAATAAAATATGTAGACAAATCATGGTTTGTTCATACAAATCCTTGAAACATATATTCAATGTCCCTATTGAACCGAAAGGAAAATCATAGTATATACCTCAATAGTCCACACCATTTTCCACCACTCCATATAGTCGTAAGTCCCACTAAAAATCTATCATGAAACCACAATAGGAAAAATTGGAACTACTCATATATCGTTTCAAGGATTATAATAATCACCTAATCATTCCCCTAAATCATAAACTTACCTTAAATTATATATATCTCAAAAAATTACAACACCACTGACACTAGTTCCCTATATATGATAATACTATCATCCAAAGATGAAACATTTAACTATTCACTCATAATAAAATGGTAAAATCAAGCCTAAAACCACCAACAGAAAAAAATGAACTATTAAATTTATTGCCTTCGTAAAATGGGTTATAAATAAGGAAAAGTAATCTTGTAAATTATACATCATCTTAAATATTCATTATTATAAGGAGATGAAATGTGGGGATAAAACACTACCAATATAAAATATGAATGTTTCAACTGAATGACGTGCCTATACGTAAAAGTAGAATGTAAATTCATTATCAAATAATAACTTCTATTTTATTTCCTGAAATAATAATAAATAAAAACAATGCTTTAATATTATTTTATGAGTCAATTTTTTATTGTGTCATTAATGTCTCAAGAATATTTAATTCTATTATATTATTGTGGACACAAAATATTGTATTCAGGATAACAAATTAAGGTAGAATAAAATTTAAAAAAAATAAGAAAATAAAATATTCAAAATAAGTGAAAAAAGGTTCAAATAATGTTTATTTCACTTTAGGATGCATGTGGAAGGTTTATGAAATTGGATCATAATATCAAGTATTTTATTCCATATCCTGCAGAGTAGATGAGGATAAATATCATTAAAATTAATCAAATAAAGAGGGTTGTAATGATATTATTATAATGATCAATGATGAAAATAAATATGATAATTCCATAAATCATAGTGAATAATGTGAAGAAGTGTAATATAGTTATAAAAAGACCATATGATTTTTATTAATTTATCGAATGATTTAATCCATTTAAAGAACCAATTCAAGGATGATTAATGTGGAATTCTATCTATAAACCCTAAAAATCATTGATTATATGTCACACATATAGAGAACTAATGGTACCTATCTAATGATAAGGATTATTAAAGATACAATGATTAAGAGTGGAATAAATAGCAGAGGACTCCCATATGATATTGTGTTCCCATTGAATCAAATACGAGAAAAAAACTGATTAGAAATAAACTGATATAGAATGGTTATAAAGGAAAATTTAGACATTTCAGAAATCCTAGTTCCATAAATGTGGGATAAACTCCTTCTCCAAAATCATGAGGTATGATATTGTGAACCCTCCAATCCTAATTAAGGATAAATTATTTATTTTGTTTTACCCTAAAAAGAATGAATTATTGTTTGAAAAAATCAATGAGGTTATTTAAAAACAATTTCCACTTTTGAATCATTTATAGATAACATGGATTTATTAATTTATAACAATTCCTTCCTAAAATGTGTACGCACTCAAAATATTAAAATTATATGTTTATATGTCTGTTATTGCATATTTATTTTTTAAATTATATAAAAATATACATGAGGAATTTCATGTCATGAAATTTTTTGATGATTTTCATGACATAGATTGTGCTATAACATTATACAGATTTGTCGATATAATAATTTTTTATTTCTACCAATAAATTAATTGAATTAAAAAATGGATAAGAATAATTTCGATTATTTTTCAAATGGATAGTAAAATTTAATAAAAAAAGGTAATTATTTGTATCCTTATAGTAATTAAAAAACTCATTCAATGGTGATAAAATTTTTGATGTCCTTAAATATTTATAATTTAAGGAACAATTCTAATCCATTATTTCCAAATTTTTATTTGGATTATGTTGAAAAAGGGGGATAAAAGAAACATATATTGGATGTTATTGTTCTAAAATTAAAATTATCTTTATGACGAAACGTGAATATAGTAATTTTTTTAAATAATCATTTTTCATGTTTCTTCATGTTATTTTAATGACCGTATATATATATTTTCCATTATTTATTCTAGTTAAATTAAAAGTAACCCATAGATAGAGATTGATATTTGAAATCAAGTCATAAAGATGAATTCCATGCATGACATGTTTCTTTATAAGAATATAGGAATACATTATTTTTTATACATTGGGAAGATTAATGATCTCAATGGATATTAACATACCCATGAATGATGATTTGGATTTGTAAGTAAAATGATATCATAATAACAAGAGAATAAAATTATGGCCTTACTATTAAGAGAATGAATTTGATTCTAAAATCATGAATAATATCCCTTGGGAGTGAGTTTCCATGATATCCATAATAGAATTAGAATATGGTTGAGATTATAATATTCTTTTATATAGAAGAAATAATCTAAGGATTTTCCTTTTTCCACATGAATGAATGTCTATAAAAGAATAAATAAATCTCATAAGAACTATCCAAACTGATAGCATGGTGATATGAACAACCAAAAGGAGTTAGATATATATTCTCTATATTATTAAGAAATAATGAAATATTAAATTAATATATATCACTATATCTAATATTTAGATTTAATATTTATTATTTTAGATATACTCTTGTGGTTGAAATTAAGCATAATGTATCTTATATAAGTACCACTAGAAATATATTGAAAGAGAAAAGAAGTTTAAAGATTAAAGATAAAATATGAGAATGAGTTAGTTTAAAGGAATCATGAAAAAGGTTTTGATATTTTTGTATTACATTAATAAAATGAGATTTCATGAAGGATTTAAGATGAATGAATGAATAAGAATATAGAAATAAAAAAATTAATGTCTATTAGGGTATGTGTAATTCATCATTTATTTTCAGGGAATTATAATACTATTCTCACTAACTCAAAGATGTGATCTGAGCTACATGATGATAATTTCATAACATACCATTGTTGTTTCACGATTCATTTACAGTTTTTTGGTTATTTAGGGACATGAAAATTTAAAATTTAAAGCTACACATACATTACACCATAATATTATTTCTTGATTTCTGTAAAGGATCCCATACATTGACAGATTTGAGATGGGTTTATGAGTGGTCACTTTAAGTATGGATTTACTGCCCAATGAAAATAATTTAGATTTTACACTTTATATTATTTCATAATTTTTTCCATATGTTTTTTCCTAATAGAGAAGAGAAACATGTTATACATATGTGAATTTGTAGGATGGTGTCATAGAGAAATTCACGTCATTATAATATTGTAAACCAAACTAAACCACAATGATTATGTCATAGGAATTTGATGTTTCTATTATAATTTATGGTCAATGAATCAGGAAATAATAGGTTTTATCGATAATTAAAGGATCCAAGTATGGATTTTGAGTATTAAATAAATTGATTTATGTAGAGATAAATGGATCTATGTTTGACAAACATTATGCTATAATACACTATATTATACTATATTTTTGTTAGATCAATAAATAAAATAGTTTTAAATATTATATCATTTTGGAATTGGCTTTGGTTATTGAGGTGGAATTTTTGGTAGGCATAAAATAGCTTTCATTAGGAAATATGAACAATTTCTATATAGATAAATATGCGGTCATTCATGTCTCTAGGATTGACTATAATAGTTGATGAATAATTATATATATGAAATTTTTCTTATTTATATTGTTACAATATATAAAAAATATAGATTATTGAGTGATATTTATATATATAATAACACTGATCTAAGATATTCTTTGAAGATGAACATTGCACGCAGTATATGTTGGAATCAAGGAAAATGATGAAGAAAGAGGAACAATACATGAACCAGCGATCTTTTTCTTATTATCCAACTTCTATCATATTTTCAAAGACATAATTTTAACGGTCCATGACCATCGTACTACTACATACACTTCTTTATTAATAATATATAAAAATATATTAACATGAAAAATGATATAAATTTTTTTAATCCACAATGATATAACCACTCAATAGTAACAGTGTGTAAAATGTAATGGACCAACCTATTTCACCATAACAAATATTCTAATATGGCCTTCTATAAGGTCTAGAGATAAATAAGGGGATGTACACAAGTCATATCAAATCAACTATAACATTATATGCAAATTTTACTTTTGGAATGATATAATAATGAATTGGTTTGTGTAAGGAACTTTTAATTATTATTCCATATATTATTAATGTTATAAATAAAATGTAATCAATTTTAAAATAGGTATTCCCAAAACAAGACATAACACATATATATCAACACATATAAAACATAATTATTCTAAAAATAGATAATATAGATATAATAAATATATTATAGATATGAAATAATTATTTAAAATTCGAAATCAAATAAAAAATAAAGGGAATAATGAAATGATGGGCCTATGGGGATGAGTAAAATAATATCGTCGAAATACATATCTAAAATATAACATTAAAAAATCGGTGAAACTTCCATAAACAAGTAATAAGTGAGATCCCACATCTTGTCACCTCTTAAAACACAAAAATAATAACCTTGAAAATACTATTTAATAGTGGTTACTTCTATTTACCTATACTAGATAAGATTAAATCTTTATACACCCAATTTTTTTGTATAGTGATTTATCTAATATTCCATGTATTATTACATCACATAATATGTGAGTAAACATTGTAATATAAACAATGAAATTCTATTTTGAAATATAATTATATACGTATTATTTTCATTTATTTTAAATACATCTAACTTGATTTATCCCATGGTTATTTAAAATGAATAAGTTATCCTTATGATCTAATATATATAGGTATAAAAGAAATGTTATGAATAAAAAATTGGTAATACTAGGGTCAAGCATAATAAAAGATAACCTACTACACAAAGGATATAAAACCATAGTTCCAAGCAGTAATAAAATATAAAAACATATCTATATCTAATCATGTGAATGAAACTACTTAGAGTGTTATCCTACACATTTAAGAATAATTACAATCAATATTGGAATCCCATTCTAATATTGATACCACAATGGGCCTATCTAGAATTGCTTCTCAATTAGTATATCCCAGCTAAAGTGGAATCATAACATTGAAGATAATAGCCTATATAGAGTAACATCATAACCTAAATTAGGTATTATTTTATAGAAACCACTATGAAATAAATATATTTCCATGATGATTTTCTATAATCAATGGGGTTTCAATAATTCCAAAAAAATACACAAATCCATCCCTTTATAATTATTCATTACATAGTAATGAATAAAATTTTGATAACTATATTACATAACAAAATAAGAATTAATGTTAAAGGAATATATCATTTAAACTGTACATTAATTAATCTAAACAGACCTTTATCCAGGGAATTTATTTATAACCAAACTTTAATATTCCATATAGTTCATCTAAAATATTTCATGGAAAATAATTTTCATATTTTCATTATGAAATAGTACATGTAATTTTTTCTAAAAGATGGTTTTAGAAATTTGTTTCAAAACATAATTAACCCCCTAATCCTACACCATGTAAGGAATCAAGAAAAGAGAGTCATCACATAAATCCTAAAAACCAACATTCTAGTTATCATATATTACTTCAACATTCTAAAAAATATTTATTCATATAAGAAAACACATCAACATGGATTAATTAAAAATAAAAATAACATTGAGCTACCAACTAATAATAGTTGTATACATAGAAAAATATTGTTTCCCTACCAAAATAGAAGCAAAGTGATCCATGTATGAATATTATAATCTATAACAACAAAAACACTCACCAAAAAATGTCCAATAAGAACTTATAGGGCACTATGGTAAATGAAAAGAGCGAAAATAGAAGATATGTGACGAATAATATGAATGATGATGATTGAAAACATACATAAAGGAAAAAAAATCACATCCATGGTGAATTAATAAGTAAAATACAAGACGACAAGAGTAACAAAGGGGGATTATGAGTGATGATTTAGGAGGGTCTTCAACAAAACGATAAGGAATAAAAAATTAACACGTTAATAATTTATTTACAATAAATAAAAATATTTAAAATTTTCCAATCCTTTATTATTTGGGTTCAATTTTAAGAAATGTGTGCACCAACCATATAAATTATTCTAAAACCATAAAATTATACCTTTATTGTTTTTTACATGGATAGGGTAACCAAGATAAACTCATGTGTGAACTATTGTGAACCCCAATAGAATTGGATTAAATGTCCTGAAAGCATTTGATTTTTACATATTTAAGATAATCATATATTTTACTTGGTTATGAGGTAACCCTTACATTACCTTGAGGCCTAATTTAATAACGCCTAGTACATGTCCCAATATCCCAAAGTCACAAGGCCTAATACATGGCTAATTTCCCAATGACTCGACTGTAGTAAAAATAGCCCTCTATTGTATACTCTTAATAGATGGATCCTAGATCCCCACTTAGAATGATTGGTCAGATACCATTTACCCATGCAGATATTTTTAGTTCCTAGTACTGATATTGATTTCCAAAGTAACTCGTCATTCTCATTTTGTTTATATCTACTCTGGTGATTTCTAGTTTCTTTGATTCTTCCTCTATGGAATTGTCATGTATTTTCTAACTTGAAAACTTCCATGGTCTAAATTAATAATAGATAAAAATCCCATGGTTAAAAAGACCATTGTGGCTCTCATGCCCCATGCCCTAATGGAAAACGGTGTCATGATGGACCTATAGAATAATGTCCTTAATGTATGTCCTATAAGCCCAAACTAGGGGAATAGTTAGGAATATACAGTAACTACAATAGTAATAGATACATTAATTTATAGACAAACTAAAAAATTCACCTCTTACCGGTTTTGAACATGATTATTTTTTATGTAGGATTATATGGTATACGATTCAGGCCCCACCTAAACTACACCCAAATCAAGCTCACACTCTATACATGTATGGTTTTTGAATCCATTAATATTCAACATGTATTCTTGTATTTTTCATAAATGTTGAAATGTTATAAAAGAAACTTGAAAAGAAATTATGAAACTAATAAATAAAAAATTAAAAACCTAGAGGGGAAATCAAAGGTGTACAAATTCTACCCACTATAGAACATTAAATCATTAGAATTATCAAATAGAAACTATTTATTTGATATTTCTTTCACTTATTTCTCCATTAATTATTATTCCCACCTGCCTAATTCATTATATTCCTTAATGTTCTTAAAAAGGATAAAAAATAGATTAATTGAATGTTATTAATAAAATTTATTCTTATAATTGGGAATCTGGTCTAGTTTTTCAACCACAAAAAGTCCATAATAAAATTTTAGTTCATCAATGTTTTAAACATAGTAGGGATTAAGATTATACTTATTTTATTGATTCATTTTATTTATATAGTTAATTGAATATATTTTAGCTGGTAGCACCAACATGTGTTAAAACTTCGAATAATTAAAACAAAAAAAGAAATATATAAATATATATACCTAAACAAACCTACATTTTTTCGATTTATGTCTATAAACTAGTAT
The DNA here is from genome assembly GCA_963277665.1 of Viscum album. NCBI lineage: Eukaryota > Viridiplantae > Streptophyta > Magnoliopsida > Santalales > Viscaceae > Viscum > Viscum album. The sequence goes on along the minus strand of OY728142.1, from coordinate 589,581,602 downwards.
AGTAGACACCTTGAAATAATTAATATCAACTGGCCTAAAATTCATGTAACCTATAACAAAAATAGGGATATGATTTCTTCTAACTCTGAGTTACCACAAAATATATTTGAATAATCTAAATCCTCTTTATTATTTCCTTGAATTACGTGGTTCTAGTAGACATATTTTTTATTTTAAGTCCAAAAAATTATAGACTAAAATGGAAAACCATATAATTATTTAAATAGATCCAAAATTATTAATATTTGGATGTTATTACTGTATATAAATTCATAAAATGACTGATGAGGTTCTTATAATCATCTAAATTCCTTCACCCATACATCAAAAATTAGATCCAATGTTTTCATTTCCCTCTCAATTTTAAAATTTTTCTGAAGATGGTATGTAAATTTACAATTCAATTGTTATATCATAACCACATAAAAGACTATGGTAAATTAGAAGATTATTTGAGGATATTTATTAGTGATGATCATTAACAAATCCCGGTTTAATATCATAGATTAATACATGTAAAATTTATTATTATTTTTAACCATATTACTATATTTGATTAAAATTAAATTTGTTGATTTAGTCTATTATGGAAAATGTACCTAGTTTTAATACTTAAATTGAGATATACGAGACAATATAATAATGGAATGTATAGATATAACTCCCCATATTCATGTAATAATATAAAATTACTAAATAAATGTAGATATATATTTGTTCCATTATTCAACATGTTAAAAAATAAATCACTAGGAAACATTGTATGTGATATCCCTTATCATTTCAGGCCTCTAAAATTTAATTCTAAAATGAAACTATATCATGGTAGATCTTTGATTCATTTCCCATTCAAAGTGATAAAAATAATTCATTGCTTAACTTATTTGGGGAAGAGATAACACTTATAGATTTTTTAAATTTTTTATAAAATTAATTAATAAATACTTGTCAATAGTGGCATCGTCACCATTTATGATTTTTCTAATACGTTGATATTTATCATCCATTTGTCTCTTATATTAATTAATCTCACAAATATAAATAGTAAAATAAAAATTAATAAAAAACTATAATATTACATAACATATTGATTTATTTATATAAAAAGGTATATCTTAATTTATTAATCACTGGAATTATTCAATTCGTGGGATGAAAATATCATTATAATTTAACAAGTGACAACATCCTACATTCTATGTGCGTAGAAGAGGTAGAAGTAATTTTTTTATATTATGAACCAATTTTATTTTTCAATGATTGAAATAGATTTATGATAATATATATCTCAATATTTTATGGATGGAATAAATTATAAAATTATCATTCCAAAGATAGTGCTTCTAGTTTTTTAAGGAAGCATGAAAGTGGCTAATTTGAGGTCATGTGATAGGTAGTTTATTTCATATGAATTTAATTTTGTTGAGATATACTACACCTAATAATAACAATGAAAAACTAAAAAAACTAGTATAAATGAGTCATAATAAAAAATAATAATTCCCAATGTTCCAGATGAATTGTAACTGAAGGCACAATTAGCATTCAATTTGGAATATCAATTGTTCTTAAAATAACAGACTCCACTATGACTCCACCGTTTTTTAGTGGGATTACTAAAATGTCATTTTCTATTTTTGAAATACAATATGAAGAGTTTTTCTATCTTACTTTAAATTAGAAACTCGATATCTCAGAATTTTTTTAGTTAACAATATATAACTACATTCAAATTCTTAGTATTATCTGAAATTACATAGTTAGAAAATACATTCCATAATAACTATACATATTGAATATATAAAATACACAAGGATAGTGTTTCAAATAAATGATATAATCAATGAATTACTAAAACAATAATTAGTGATTCCCATGATTCTATTTTTTTTTATAAACATGGATATCATCTATGAAATACACAATAAAGGAATTAAGGTGCTGGTGGAATGTCTAGTATATAAGAACTAAAATACAATATTATATTTTTACAATACAAATACCATCACAAGGAATAAAAATTTACTATACATACAAATAAAGGAAGTCTTGGGAATTTCAGACTCATACATATACTATTGCATATACAATGACTTGAGATCAATCATACAGAACCAATTCATACATTTCAACTAATCAAAGAGTTCATCAATATAAGGAAAATGATATTTTTTATTTATAATTAATTGATTAAATAAATTATATTTAATATATTTGTGTAATAATTAATCAATAAAATTTTAAATGTGCATAATATCTTACTTTGGTGATAGAAAATAAAAGTAACACTTTTTATTGAAGATGATCATGTTGGTTCATTAACTCATTTGGCTCAGCTGGATTTATTTGATAATAAAAGAAAAATATAATATGTTTTCAAGTAATAAGACCAAAATATAAATTGACTCCTTTTTTATGTAGAATCCTATTAAATCCTCAAGAAACAAATATAAATATGCCTCTGACCATTGGATGATGTTTCTTACATGAACAACCTTCTTGTATTTCTACCATCTGATATAAAAAATAATATTTTGACACATTAAAATCATGAATAAGACGTATTTCTTGACTAAATTGAGGGTCCCACCTTGATAAAAATATAAACCCCCATTGGAAGTGTCAAGTAACACAAATTTTTGATTGAAAGTAAAGTAATATTCAAATAAAATAAATTATATTATCATAATTATAATGTAAACTCAGTCCATTTTTAGGACATGAAAATCCAATCCTAGCTTCACTTCAGATATGAGGATAATTTAAGATGGAAAATGGAATCTATACTCATTACTGTTTCCGATTTGAGTTTATATCTCAATTATATGAAACATTTTTTGAGATAAAATATTCATAAAATACAAGATTTCAGAATATGAAAATGATTGCAAGGCAATGATATAAAATAAGGAAATATTTATAAATTATTCAAAAAATAAATTTCCTTTCATTTTGATTACTCTAGATTTAGATTCAATAATAGTTTTAAAAATTTTATATAACAACCTGGATTATTGATGATTTTGATACCAGCATGGAAATTGAGTGTTAAAATTTAATTAAATAATTAGATGATACAAACCACATAAAAATATAGACTCTCATTGATAATATATTCATTCATTAGAGGAATCTGGTTAGAATAGATATCCCATTGGAGATGAGATACCCATATAAATACTATGAGGATTATTTATCAAACATAATTTTTGAAGATAGATCAATCATCCATATAAATGAAAACCCAAAGTATCCTTTTGAATGGAAGGCATTGATTCTCCATGATATCCACATTTATGGATTTTTATAGGCCTAAAAAATTGTAAAAATGAGATTGATTGGGATATATGAGTTGAATTATTACCATTCCGTTTATGGAACTCATACCACTTATTTTTATTCACGAGGAATCCTTAATCGGTACTATTATGAATAAAAGATGAATTTACAATAGTACCAAGAAATCCATTTGATTATGTCTATAAATTAAAATCTTTACATACCACCATGGCATGTGATTTTTACTAAAAACCACGTTCAACTGTATATTTTTGAAGAAAAAAATCTCGAAAAACCAAAAACTCAATGAATCATTTGTCACATTTTTTGGGGTAAAATGAATGATCAAAATTAATCTATTTTTTTACTCCATAATTGTAGAATTACATTATAAGAGCCACATAAACACTTAAAATTTATAAAAATTTATTATCTTAGGGTTGAAATTATAGGTAAACATGATTTTGAAATATTTTATATTAACATTCTCGTGTATCTTTTCCAAGTCTATAGACAACCAACACTTCTGTATTGTTCACTAATGTATTATTATTCCACACTTCACTTTCAAATATTTCTGAGTTTTATGGAAATTAAAATTCATTTTGTTTTATTCATAATTCTTGTACATATCAGGGGCCTTTCATTCCTAAAGAATGGAATATAACAAAATAAATATTACACTCAGTCCCTGGATTGGGTTGAACTAGGATCAACTTTCTATTTCATTCCAAGTACAATATAAATATCTATATTAAAAATACATTTATGAATTAGTTGGGTATCCTAAGTTAAATTATATATAATACCATCTATGGGATTTATTATGTATTTTTCAGATACATGAATCTATATAAATGGAAATAATGAAAAAAATCACCAATAACCTTGAAATAAAATTCAAATCTTTTAAAAATATCAATTTAAAAAACAAATATCTTGTATTTTTATAAAATATCAATAAAAAATTTAAAAAAAAGTAACTAAAATAAATTTTTTATGCTATATGATTTTTCCAAATAGTTTCCCAAATAATGGGTCAAAAGTTTTCAAAAAATATATTTTTTAAATCAAGACACACAATTTGAGATCATGGATTTTATTACCACACATCAACATTTTGAGATCTAATATACACTCTATTTTATATTTCATAGTTTTTATATGGAATGTAACCCATACACACTAATTGTGCTTCTTTGAAATAACCATATAAATTATTTACATTTAAAAATAGATAATCTACCAAACAAAAATATAAAAATATTTTTTTATAATATCATTTGGAAACTCAAGTCTCATAAATAAAGTGTTGAACCAAGGATTATCATAGCCCTCATCCTATGTACTTACAATATTATCTCTATTATACTATAAATCATAAATATCATAAAACCAATATAGATATATAATAACATATTGTTATGAACCAAACTAAGGTTCCTTGATAAGTATCCCAAGATTGTATTCCTTTATTATAATACTATATTTTAAATTTACATGGGTTGTAAACAAGTGAAAAGGAATGAATATTACTCTATTCAAAATAATTTCATTAAAAAAATATAAAATTATTGATGGAATTGTCCCTCAAACCTGACATGACTAATTTCTATATTTTTAATGTCAAAAACATGAAATAAATAGTTATGAAATTGGTATTAACAAAACATGGAATACCAATTATTAAATGTCACCATGTATCATAATTCTTATAAATAATCCATTTATTAATATAATTATGACTTTATACATATTTCTCTATCATGTACAAGTCAAATGTGAACTAAAAAATGTTAATAAAGGGATATGAGGCTCATGTGGATGATTATATAATACCCTTCACTATATATAACCAAAATTGGACCCAATAAGATTTTGAAATCTAACATCTTCATGTGAAGAAGTGATATCCCACATCCAATATCCTCCTTCGACCCAAAAAAAACTAAAAAGAATTTTCCAACTTATAGAGGGTCCTTCCCTTTACATGTATCAAATAAAACCAAAACATCATAAACACAATGTGTGTTTTTGGTAGTAACATAACATTTCCTATATGATTCCAATATATACTAAGTGTGTAAAAATTATAAATCAAATATATTAAGCTATATTTATATAAAATTATGTGAAATTAAACTTTTATATTTAATTAAAGACATGAAATAAGATAATACACAAGTTTAATTTAAAATGACATGGTTAGACTTGTGACCAAAAATATACCTAAATAAAAGTGATTACATAAAACAATTGTTTTTTTACGAAACTAATTTCAATAATATGTCGAATGATATGATTAATACACATCATTTCATAATTTGTTATATAATCATAGACATAATAAAACCCCATAAGATTAGGAGGCTTAGTGTATTTTAGTAATTAAGTATATTACATACTAACTTGAACATTGATACAAAATAATTATTTTAAACTCCTTTAACATTATTTTAACAAACCATTTCCCTTATAAGACTATCTAGGATAACCTAATAACATACATAAGAAATGGGTGAGGTATAAAGCCTTGTTGTAAGGCCCCGACCCCAGTTACCTAGAGTCGATTCAATATTACATAATATTGGTATGATCACAAAAGATCATGTCTCAAAATACTGATTAGTTTAGTATCCTTGGAAACACAAGAAACATTCATAATATTTACATTACATAGTAAAGTGAAAAACAACAATAATATAGTCTCCATAGTCCACACTCATATCAATTTCAGACTATCCCTATTGGTCAGTCATAAAATATTTATTCACATCCTGGGAAAAATAAAATATAGAATGGGGTGAGCATATATGCTCATTAAGGATAACAATATTGCAGAAACTTTCATAAATAAGAATAAACATTTAAGGCAATGTATAACTAAAACAAAGCCTTTTAAACGTTAACTTCAACATAATATGAAAAATATAAAATGATATAATTCCATATACTTATTCACATGGATATTCTACTATTCGAGTAATCACATTCAATATCAAAAACCACTTAAATAATGATGGAATGCATAATGCCAGACTATCATAACCACATAGTCAAGGCCTCATGCCAAGACTAAAAATAAGATTTTCTCAAGGCCTTGTGCCAAGACACTAGTTTGTCTCATGAGACCTACCGATGAATCGAGTAGATATAGCGGGCTCCACACGTCACATATTATGTCCAATGCATTTCTCATATGAACAGGTTTAAACACAACATATAAATTTGTATTAAAACTAGCATAAGAAATTCCAATACATTCTCCATAAACCATGAATGGTATAAAAATAACACATCCACAATCAAACATATCACAAAACCTTAAATAAAATATGGATGTTTTGTATCATAATAAATAAACTTCAAATAAGCTTCAAATCCATCAAAGGATGTTGACATAGATGAACACAAAACTTATATGAGATAAATAACTCTTTTTTTGAAATCTTTTAGTAGTCACATAATTATAACAGAAAACATTTCCATTGAAAATATTCTTATAAGCTTGTAAGGAATCATTGAATACTTTATAATGGCGAAAAATAGCCACACCCGCCGTATAAGTTAAAAAAGACATTCTTACCTTCATTATGTCGAAAAGGTTAAGAAGGACCGTGTTTAGAAAGTGATAGAAATATCCCTTTATAAACATATTATAAAAATTCAACAAGGGTATAAATGACTTTAACCCATAGTCTGTAAAATAGTAACAATTATTTGAAATAAATTTCTAAGAAACCTGGATGTGGATGATAAAGAGGTCCTAGTAGATAATTACGTATAAACAACCTCGGATAATGAAGAGATTGTGAAATAAACCCTTACCTTGTACTTTTCATTGGTTGAGGGTAGGCTAACATCCTGTATAATGGTGAAATAATTTTTATTAAATTATAAAAGAATCATATACATTAATATGATATCATATACGATCTTTTAAAATTGCTTTGTTAATAATATCATAATATTTTTTTCATTTCAGGTGTTAACATACACATTTTATTTTATATGATTTGTTACATAAGACATGTTTGTTATGGATAGGGTGTATCTTATTAATATCCAGAATTATATAAAGTACTTAAACATTATTTTTAATCATCAAATGAGAATTATACGTTAATGGATATGATGGGGAATGAATCTCTTCGCGTTCGTGGAGACGGTAGTCCGTACGTAAGCACGAGCGACAATATCACTCTTTTGATATTAAAATAATATATAATTGGATAGTATATCATAAATAAAGAATAATTATCATGGTATATTTATTATTAAATTAATTACACATCATTATTATACCCATCGAAATAATAATGTTTTGAATAACAATTACACCACGACGTGGAGGCAGTAAGCCATACGTACACACGTATGGTGACATGTCATTAAAAGGATGGATAGAATACAGAATATGGTTGTTCCATATTTATAATAACATCATAGTATATATATGATACATGAGTTATTATTTTATAATGGGAATAACAAAGAATGAAGAAGTTGAAGAAGAAAAGAACTTGAAAGAGGGTGGTGAAAACATTACATCTTTTTCGGGTTCTTCATTTTGATTTGATCAAAAGGGCTCCATAAGATGGATTTATGATCAAAATAAGGCCTCTAGGTAGAAGTGAGGGAATTTGAGAGGATATTTGGGCAGGTTTTGGCTGAACCCAAACGTTTTGAAGGTGCGATGAATTGGTTTCCTTTAATAAGAGGAATGTGGGGCACCTTAGGAAAAGCTAGAAATATTATTTTATAATAAATTCATATTCAGTTTCTAATGGCTCAAAAGTTTATTATTCAAAGTATAAGGTGGGAATGGGTCGATATACTTTCAACCAATAGATTTTAGACCGGATTCAGTCATTATATTAAACATATCTTTTAGTTTTAACTCTTAGTTAATTAGTTTGACATTTACCATGTCACTTTGTATTTTTATATTATATAGTTAATAAACATAGTATATATATCTCCATGCGACCCCCAAGTGGTCCCTTAATGATACACCTATCATTATATAAGTCCTTGGGCCAATACATAGATTTTTAGAAATATAATATCAATTAATAATATAAAATTTGTTTTAAAAACTCATTTATGTCAATTTTGACACTATTCAATAATTGATTTTTGTTAAAGTCTAAAAAAATTTATTAATTCGAAAAAAATTCATTATTGAAATATTATCATGTCATATTAACCAATAAAATTCATGTATATCATAAAAACATTAAAATTATATTTATTTTAACATTTATAATACCAATTATTTTACTCTTTCATTAATAAGGAAAATATTGCATCATTAATGTTTCAAAAATAAATTTAATTATTAAATTTCTAAAAAATTATAAATAAATTACAATTATGTAGAAAATCTTTTTATATTTCTAATGAATATTTATAGTCTAAAATAAAACATATATAACCCTATGTAAAATTTTTTTTCTAAAAGTTATATGTTTATGTCATTTTTGTATTTATCTTAACTTAATTAATATAAACCGTCCTTATCACCTTCATGTGGCTCCATGGGGTCCCAAAATCGACCCAAAGATTCCCATTGTCTGAGATCTATCAACTAATAAGGTTAGGACACATTTTAGAGTAATTTATTATTATTATAATATTATTTTTGTACCCTTATTTACTGGATTTACCCTTTAACCATGGAAAATAAAATATTTACCGAAATAATTATTCATAATGTAAAAAAATAAAAGCTACCTATTTACACAATTTTGAAATCCTGATTAAAAATATGGAATCCATTTCTATAAATTCAAAACACAGAAGTGGGTGAAATTAATTAAAAATTAATTCCCGTTGTTAAAACAAAAAGCGTGTTTTTAAGAGATAATAACTATCAAAATATTAATAGTTGCTTATGTCCGGTTTAATTATGAAATTATGTGCAATGACCAATATTGTATTAAATGGTAAAAATATATTCTAAATATACTTTAAACCCAGCCAAATTCATAATTTATCACTATTAATTATTTAGATTAAAAAGTTGTTTTTAATTAAAATTTAGTAATTTTCACTATTCATCAAAATATAAAAGTTATCCGAAAAGTACCAAAATCTTACCCTAGCATAATTTCGATATTATGAGTCCAAAAATGAAGTCCATTTTTAGAGATAAAATTTATAAAATTTCAAAAATTTGGTATTAATTTGATTTGTCGCGGTGTGTTAGAATCTTGAGGTTGCGTACAACACACACTACTATATTATTCAAAGAGAATTGTACCATGGAAGATTGGGGTGTTACATTATCCCCTCATTCAAATAAGTTCGTCCTTGAAATTTCTAGAATAATACCAAAGGAAAAGACTCTGGTGGTTCTTCGTCATAAGTTCCTCAGGTTCCCACGTTGCCTCTTCCATCTTATGGTTTCTCCATAAAACTTTTAACAGATGAGTCATCTGGTTTCTCAGCACTTGTTCTCTTGTATCAAGTATCCTGAAGGGATCCTCCCAATAAGACAGATTAGGTTCCAGTTATAATTCCTCGTAAGTGAGTACATGCGTTAGGTTAGGCATGTATTTTCTCAACTGTGATACGTGGAACACATCTTGAACTCTATGGAGATTTGGTGGCATTGTCAAATGGTAAGCTACAACACCAATTCATTATAGAATTTAGAGAGGTCCTATGTACCTGGGACTCAGTTTATCTTTCATACTGAAATGTATAACTCCCTTCCATAGAGATACCTTCAAGAAAACATGATCACCTACCTGAAATTCCAAATCCTTCCTTCGATTATCGGTATAGCTCTTCTGCCTACATTGAGCTGCTTTGATGTGGTTTTGGATTACCTTCAACTTTTCAATCATTTCCTCCACCAGTTATGGGCCTAAAAGTTTTCTTTCACCAACGTCATCCCAATAGGTTGGGGTACGACATCTCTTTCCGTACAACGCTTCATATGGTGCCATCTGAATACTTGAATGGAAGCTATTATTATAGGAAAACTCCACCAGAGGTAAATATTGATCCCAAATACCCTGAATGTCAAGTGAGGATGATCTAAACATGTCTTATAAAATTTTAATAGTCCGTTCTGATTTCCAATCTATTTGAGGGTGGTAGATAGTGCTCAAATGAATTTCAGTATCTATGGACTTTTGAAGAATCTTCCAGAATCATGAAGTAAAACGGGAATCACGATCAGAAACAATCGATAGGGGTACTCCATGTAGTCTCAAAACTTTATTAATATATAGTCTTTATAGACGTTCCAGTGGTAGATATTCTCTTATAGAAAGAAAATGTGATTACTTGGTAAGACGATCAATAATAACCAATATTGCTTCGTTCCTTCTAGGATTCTTTGGTAGTACCATGACAACGTCCATCGTTATATTATCCCATTTCCACTCTAGTATGAGAAGAGGTTGCATGAATCCTCCAGGCTGCTGCCTTCCATCTTTCACTTGTTGAAAAACCATACATCTTGACATAAAATCAGCAATCTCCCTCTTCATATTGTCCCACCAAATATTTTCCTCAAATCTCTATACATTTTGGTGCTCGCATGGTGTATAAAGAAATTGGAGCTATGAGCATCGTCCTATAATTCCATTTTTAGATCAGGTATATTGGGAACACCATGTCTCTTCCCAAATTTCAAAATTCCATCCTCATACACAAAGTCACTCAATCTCCCATCATTCACAGCTTTAATATTCTTTTGAAACTCTTCATCATTGGTCTGAGAACTCTTTATCCTTTCTAGTAATGATGGTTTGGAAACCATTTGAAGAAGTATTGATGTTTCACCTTCCATGGTAATTCTCATATCCAACTTCAATAGATCCATGAAAATAGGATCCCATTCAATTCCCATCATGTTCCAAACTCCATGATCTTTTCTACTCAAAGCATCTGCCACCTTATTTTCCTTCCTCTGGTGGTATTGTATCATGAAATTATAATCCATGAGTTTTTCTATCCATCGCCTTTTTCACATGTTGATTTCATTCTATGAGAAAATATACGTCAAACTCTTTTGATCAGTATAAATCTAACATTTTTCACCATAGAGATAATCTCTCCATATCTACAAAGAAAAGATCACACCTACTAACTCGAGATCATGAGTAGGATATTTTGTCTCATGAATTTTTTTCTGTCGTGATTCATAGGTAATAAACCTATCATTCTGCATAAGGAAACAACCAAGTCCTTTCTTCGATGCATCACTATAAATAACAAATCCCTCATTTCCCGATGGTTGAGTCAATATAGGAGCATTGACTAAACTTCTCTTCAGTTCTTCAAAACATTCTTCACACTGTTTTTTTATAATGAAATTTAACCCCTTTACGTGTGAGCTTCGTTAATGGGTTAGCCAATCGGGAAACATTTTGGACGAAACACTGATAATAACATGCTAAACCAATAAAATTGCATACCTTGGTTATACTCATTGGTGCTGGTCATTCTTGTATTGCCTTGTTCATAGAAGGATCAATAGAGATTCCATCCTTATAGACAATACGGGCAAGAAAAGAGATCTCCTGAAGCCAGAATTCAGACTTTCTAAACTTCCCATATAGTTCATGTCTTCTAAGAGTTTACAGGATAATGCGCAAGTGATTTTCATGATCTTCATATCTTTTGGAGTATACCAAGATATAATCAATATATACCACCAAAAATTCTTCGAGATTTTACTTGAAGACTCTATTCATTATATCCATGAATACAGAGGGTGAATTCATCAATACAAAAGGCATTACTGTAAACTCATAATGCTCGTACCTGGTTCAAAATGCTGTCTTTTGAATGCCTTCCTTCTTCACACACAACTGATGATATCAATATCGAAGGTCAATCTTTGAAAAGTATTGATCTCCATGAAGTTGGTAAAATAAATCATCAATCTGATTAAGGGGACACTTTTTCTTTATTGTTATTTCATTGATCTCCCTGTATTCGATACATCACCTCATAGATCCATCTTTCTTTTAAACAAAAAGAACATGGGATCCCCGTGGAGAAACACTAGGGTGAATAAATCCCTTATTACTCAATTCCTCTAGTTGTTTCTTTAGCTCAAATAATTCCACAGTGGCCATTCTATAAGGGGTCCTCAATATAGGCCTTGATCCAGGAATTACATCAATGGAAAACTCAACTTCTCGTTCTGGAGGATGTTTAGGTAAATCTTCCGGAAACACATCTACATATTCTTTCACAACAGGTACATCCTCTATTTGAACATTATTTTCCTCACCCACAGTCATTTCATTCTCTTCCTCCTCAATAATTGAATTTAGTTGAGCTACTGTGGATGGATCTATATAAGAATTAGATGGTGACGATTCTCCTCTAATGATAAGCTATTCCTTATCCTCATCATCAAAAATAGTAACCTCCTCCTTCATACAATATATTTTTTCAACATGGTCAGAAATCCAATCCATACCGAGGATTATATCAAATTCAATCATATGTATGGTGATGAGATCCACATACAAAGAACATTTATGTTCTCTAATGGGGACAGATTCACAAAACATTGTTGCAATGATACATCCCTTAGGAGTTTTAACTAACAACTCCCTTGATAGATAAAATTGGAAATATCTAATTTTCTTAGAAAAATAGGATGATATGAAACAATGCAATGATCTAGAATCAAATAAAGCATTGTTTAAACTTGACAAAACCATTATGTTACCTGCCACTACGTCTTTAGAAGCTTCTACCTCAGCAGTAGTGATAACATATGCTTGGCCTTGATCCCTTAGCCATTTATGGGGTAAGTTCCCCTAACAATGAGGACATTCATTTTCATAATGTCCCATATCCCTGAAGTTGTAGCATTGAATATTGGTAGCTTCTTACATCCCCTTGAAATCACGAGCTTGGTGGCCTTTTTCACCACACATGTAATAGACTCTCATTCCTTTCAAGCAAGTACCAGGGTGTTTCTTCCCACATTTACTGTACGATGGATATTCAAATTTTCCCTTCATCCCTTTATTTACATTCCCAGATTGATCAAAATATCTCTTATTCTCTTTCTTTTATTTAAAGTCATAAGACTTAGAGAATTCCTTTTCTGTCTTGATAGCGCATGAGATAATATCATCGTACAACGAGAAGGTTTGTGAGACTAATGCTCGATGGAGAAATAGTTTTAACCCATAAAATAAACGATCAATAATACTTTTTGGGTTACGTATATTATCTGCTTCTTACCTCTCTAACCTTTTAAAGTTAGCTTCATACATTGCGACATGATCATCCTCTTTTTTTCGCAGACTCAGAAATTACCTTTCCATATATGCTCGATGGTCATGAGGAAACTATTTTTCTAAAAAAAAATCTTTGAACTCCCTCCATTCCATATTTGATACTTCATCATCTTCCTTCATGTTTTGAATCAATGACCTCCATTGATCAGCATGTCTAATGAGGCGGTAAACTTCTATGATAAATTTTTCCCATTCACTACTCCCCAAAGCCTGAAATATTTTCTCTAGGGAACTGATCCATTTCTCAGCTAACAATGGATTTGTACTCCCATTGAATGTTGGTGGTTACTGACACATGAAGAGATCTAACATTGATCCTCCATGCTGCGGATCAGGGTGGTCCATATGGGTAAGGTTATTATTCACAACCTGAGTGAGTTTTCCCAGTATGGTGATTAGGTGATCAGAACCAATTGAATCACCATCTCCACTATAATTATCTTGAGAAGGAGGGAAATCCCTACATGGAGTGCGTGCATTGTTATAGTTTCCATTTCTTCCACTAGGCGCTATTTTTAAAGAATGGCATAAACTATATCAGTTTATGAATCAAAATACATAATGTCATACTTGTAAAACACTTAACATAAATTGAACTATTTATGGATTTAATCCATAATCATAAAAAAATGTTTTCTTTGAGGAAGTATATATTCATAAACCATTTATAATGGTTTGTAAAAAAATGAGAATTATCCTAAGCATATCCCCCAGGAGGGTCATAACAAGGAGTGCATCATGTCCCGTTGTTGTGCACCAGTTCCCGTTTGAGTCTAGCTCAAAGCGGTGTTTTCGAGTTTTACACCAAGGTTCATCTGTGCCAGAGACGCCTCTACCTTCATGTATCAAAAGAGGGATGTATTTCTCGGAAAACTCGCAAAATCTCTACAATACCAAAATTCTAGGATGTTCTTCTATATTAATACTCAAAGTCCATCATAGGTCTATGTGCTCTAATCAGAGTTTATCTAAATCTAGTTTCCAAGGTTTGTACTAAACTTTCTCTGATACTGACTGTAACTCCCTGACCCCAGTTACCCTGAGATGGTGCATTATTACATAACATTGTCATGATCACAAATGATCAAGTCTCAAAATACTGATTAGTTTATTATCCTTGGAAACACTAGATACATTCATAAAGTTTACATTACATTATAAAGTTAAAAACTAAAATAATATATTCTCCATAGTCCACACTCATATCCCCTTCAGACTATCCCTGTAGGTCGGTCATAAAATATTTCCTCACATCCTAGGAAAAATAAAACATAGAAAGTGGTGAGCTCAGATGCTCAGTAAGGATAAAAATATAGTGGAAACTTTCATAAATAAGCATAAACATGTAAGGCAATATATAACTAAAACAAAATTCTTTTAAACTTGAACTTCAGTATAATATGGCAACGATAAAATGAAATAATTCCATTTACTTATTCACATGGATATTATAATAGTTGAATAATCACATTCAATATCAATAAAAACTTTCATAATGATGGAATTCATAATGTTAGACTATCATAACCACATAGCCAAAGCCTCGTTCCAAGACTACAAATAATATTTTTTCTAAGCCTTGTGCCAACACACTATTTTTTCACATGAGACCTACCGATGCATCTAGGAGCTATAGCGGGATCCACCCATCACATATTAAGTAAAATGCATTCCTCATATGAACAGCTTTAAACATAACATAAACATTCGTATTAAACCTAGCATATGAAATGTCAATACTTTATCTATAAAACATGAATGGTATAAAAATAAAACATCCACAGTCAAACATATCACAAAACCTTAAATACAATATGGAAGTTTTGTTTCATAATAAATAAACATCAAAGAAGCTTAAAATCCATCAAAGGATGTTGACATAGATGAAATCAAAACTTATTTGAGAGAAATATCTCTTTTTTGAAATCTTTTAAAAGTCACATAAATATAATAGAAATCATTTCCTTCGAAAATATTCTTATAAACTTTTAAGGGAAGCATTGACGACTTTATAACGGTGGAAAATAGACGCACCCGCCATATAATTTAAAAAAGACATTCTTAGATTAATTCTGCCGAAAAGGTTAAAAAGGACATTGTTTGGAAAATGACAGAAATATTCCATTATAAAAATCTTATAAAAAGTAAAAAAGGGTATAAATAAAATTAACCCATAGTCTGTAAAATAGTAATAATGATTTGAAATACATTTTTAGGAAACATTTATGTGGATGATAAAGTGGTCCCCGTATATAATTACGTACAAACAACCTCGGATAATGAAGAACTTGTGAAATAAACACTTAACTTGTACATTTCCTTGGTTGAGGGTAGGATAACCTCTTGTATAATGGTGAAATAATTGTTATTAAATTATATAGGAATCATATACATTAATATGATATCATATATGATCTTTTAACATTGCTTTGTTAATAATATCCTAGTATTATTGTCGTTTCAGGTGTTAACTTACTCGTTTTCTTATATATGTTTTGTTACATAATCCATGTTTGTTATGGATAGGTTGTATCTTATTCATATCCAGAATTATATAAAGTCCTTAAACATTATTTTTAATCATATAATGTGAATTATACTTGAATGGATATGATGAGGAATGAATCTCATCGTGTTCGTGGAGACGGTATTCCATACGTACGCACGAGCTACAATATCACAATTTTGATATTAAAATAAAATATAATTGGATAGTATATCATATATATAGAATAATTATCATGTCATATTTATTATTTACATGAATTAAACATCATTATTATACCCATCCAAATAATAATGTTTTGAATAACAATTACACCACGACGTGGAGACGGTAAGCCGTACGTTCGCACGTATGGTGACATGTTATTCAAAGGATGGATAGAATAATGATAATGGTTGTACCATATTTATAATGACATCAATGAATATAGAGTATAATGGAGTAATTATTTTAGAATGGGAATAACAATGAAAGAAGAAGTTGAAGAAGAAAGGAACTTGAAAGAGGGTGGTGAAAACATTACCTCTTCTTCGGGTTCTTCCTTTTGATTTGATCAAAAGGGCTCCTTACGTTTTATTTCTGACCAAACTAAGGCCTATAGGTTGAAGTGAGGGAAGTTTAGAGGATATTTTGTCATGTTTTGGCCGAACCAAAAGGCATTGAAGGTGCGAGTAATTGGTTAGAAGTGGTGACCTTTTATAAGAGAAATGTGGGGCACCTTAGGAAAAGCTAGAAATATTATTTTATAATAAATTAATATTCGGTTTCTAATGTCTACAAATTTAGTTATTCAAATTATAAGGTGGTAATGGGTCAAAATACGTTCAACCAATAGATTTTAGACAGGTTTGAGTCATTATATTAACCATATCTTTTAGTTTTAACTCTTAGTTAATTAATTTGACATTTACCATGTCACTTTTTATTTTTATATTATATAGTTAATAAATTACTATATACAACCATGAGACCCCCAAATGGTCCATTAATAATACACCTATCATTATACAAGTCCTTTGGAAGATCCTTAGATTTATAGGAATATAATATCATTTAATAATATAATATTTGTTTTATTAACTCATTTATGTCAATTTTGACACTATTCAATATTTTATTTCTGTTAATGTCTTACCAACCAGATTAATTGCAACCAAATTCATTTAAGAAATCATATAATGTCATTTTAACCAATAAAATTCCTGTATGTCATCAAAACTTTCAAATTATATTTATTTTAACATTTATAATACCAATTATTTGATTCTTTCATTAATAAAAAAAATAATGCATCATTAATGTGTCATAAATAAATTTAATTATTAAATTTCTAAAAATTTATAAATAAATTACCATTATGTTGGAAGTATTTTTATATTTCTAATTAATATTTATAGTCTAAAATCGAAAATATATAATCCTATGTAAAAATTGTTTTTCTAAAGGTTATATGCTTATGTCATTTTTGTATTTTTTTAACTTAATTAATATAAAGTGTCCTTATCACCTAAAAGTGGCTCCATGGGGTCCCCAAATAGACCAAAAGATGCCCATGGTCAGACATGTATCAACCAATAAGTTTAGGACACGTTTTATGGTAATTTATTATTATTATAATATTATTTTTTTCCCTTATTTACTGGATTTACCTTTTAACCATGGTAAATAAAATATTTTCTGAAATAATTATTCAAAATTTCTAAAAATAAAAGTTACCTATTTACAAAATTTGGAAATCCTGATTCCAAATATGGAATTCATTTTTCTAAATTCAAAACACAGAAGTGGCAGAAATTAATTTAAAATTAATTCCCGTTGTTAAAACAAAAAGCGTGTTTTTAAGAGATAATAACTATCAAAATATTGACACTTGTTTATGTCCAGTTTAATTATGAAATTATGTACAATAACCAACACTGTATTAAATGTTAAAATATACTCTAAATATAATTTAAACACATTAAAATTCATAATTTATCACTGTTAATTATTTCTATTAAAAAAGTTGTTTTTAATTAAAATTTAGTAATTTCTACTATTAATAAAAATATAAAAGTTATCCGAAAATTACCAAAATTTCACCCTAAGATAATTTTTATATTTTGAATACAAAAATGAAGTCCATTTTGAGAGAAAAAATTTATAAAATTTCAAAAAAATTGTATTACTATTCATAACGGCTACTTTGATTGGTCGTGGTGTGTTAGAATCTCGAAGATGCGTACAACACACGCTACTGTATTATTCAACGAAAATAATACCATAGAAGCTTGGGGTGTTACACTCGTAATGTACTAATCAATGAAAAATATGATGAAAGGAATAAATATGTTTAAATAAATATATTAATATGACACAAAATGGGTGAGAATCATAATTATGTTCAATGAGTCTTGATATAATGTTATATTATCAACAAAACATATCTATGTGGAAACAACATAAAATAATACATAAAAACATAATTCAAGGATAACCACCAAGAAACCATAAAATTTTGTTCATATGATAACATTCCATGAACCATACATGGAATCTAATGATAGTAAACAATACCCAATGAATATGAGGGCTTTGTAATTTTTGTCTCACTCCTCACTTTCATATCATGTATATGAATATGTTTTCCACATAGATCATAGAACCAAATGTTTAATTTAGCAGTTTTAATAATAAATTTAGGGATTTTTGGTTTCATACATGGAAATACCAAATACATTATTGATGTGTATATATAGATGAATACTCTTGATTGGAAATGGTGATGGGTATTAGGTAAAAATATATTTGGAAAGGAAAATTGTAGGATAAATTTCGACCATAATTAGGGATTATAAAGATTCATGGATGTTTTAAATGAGAGTGAAATGGGTTAATCATTACATGTAATTAATAAGGAGTAACAATTATGGGTGAAAAAATATCAAAACATAAACAAATAAATAAAACACATAAATTGAGGAAGGCTCTTTAATAAAGATGTGACAGCTAATATTCCTTACATTGAGAGGGGACTTCTAAAATCTTGTGATGAGATTTTTGAGAGATTTGGTGATCATATATAAGTATATATGTAGGGAAGGTAGAGTATATTCATACTAAAAGTGTTTTTAGAGATGATGAACAGGAAGTAAGGTGGGTTTATATATAAAAATAGACAGTAATTTTTTTATTAATTTCTAAACATATGATTTGTACTATATATCATAAATTAAACCAACCCACAATACATCCCATGGATTTCCATGATTTAATCCAAAAAAAAGTGGATTTAAATATTTGATAAGGATAATAATTGAAATCATTAAAATAATACCCTCTGTGATGTGGAATTGTTCCATTTTTATAATGAATTGATTTTAAAACCATAAAATATAATATAGATTTCGGAGGATTCAATAAAGTATTTAAATATTAATAAAATAACATAAATAAAATTTAGTAGTGAAATATAGTTTTGTTCATGGAAATGATAAATATTACTTATTAAATAAATTTGGGATTTAATGATGTCATAAAAGAACCCATATATTTATACAAACTATTTTTACCCAAAAAATATTATTTCTCAAAAAATTATAAAAAATTCACTAATAGATAATTTAAAAATGATTATTCCAGAAGAAACATTATTTTTCAAAATAATTCTCTGTTTAATATTATTTACACATTTAAATCACAGGAACCCTATATTAAAAAATATTATTATTTAATAATAACAAATTTATGACTTGTATAACAAATCTAATTTTCCATCATAAAATAGTACTATAAATTATGTTTTAAAAAATAATTTAATAAATTATCAATTATTTTTTAAATCCATCATTTCATGAAATGAGTGACCTAATTGATACTATATTTTCAAAAATTGCAATTTTTTCACATTATATAAAAATATAATTTTTTATCAATCTAAATATTTAAGAATTTGTAATTTAATTATATAAATTAACAATTATTATCAGTATTTTCTGAAAGAAAATATGAAAATTCAAACTATTAGTGTCTAGGTATATCGCCCTTGATTACACCAGTGAGTTCCCTGAGGTTATGGTGAGTGATGGTGGTATTTTCTTATAGTAAATTGATGATCATAGATTTGGTTGTGATTTCAATGATTATTATCTTCTATAGTAATTGGTTACACTCTTTATTTAGTTATTTATTCTAAATAGAGAATTGGTTAAGGGAAAATCCCAATTACTCTATATCCCTTCAATGCTATAATAAATTGGCTTGATAAGGTACTATCTAACTTGTTGATAACATCAATTACTAATTCTATATCTAATGGATTTATAGTAATGTCATATATGCACTAATAATATTTTTCATAGAACAATGACTATATTATCAATGGTTCTGATTCATACGTATCTTTTAAATCTGGATGGATATATCTTATTATTATCCAAATGACCAATGTAGTGCATGGGTTTCTATAATTAATTTTATTGAAAATTAATTTACTCATTTAAAAGGAAAATATCATTTAAAATATTTTGGGTCCTTACATTCTCCTATAATTGTAAAATTTAAACCATGAAATTTTAATTTCAAACACTAAACTAGAGGACGATACTTATATTTCATCACTTATTCTGATCCTTATGTCACGTCTTCAAAATTGTAGTTCCAACAAAAAAACATTGACCTAATAATTTTTATTGTTTTTCATAACATTTTATCTAGGATAATTGATCATAAATTGTTATACCTTCTATAAAATATTATTCTCCGAATGTACCACCTTCTAATTCAAAACCTACGAGGGGTTTGGTGTGTAATTCCTTAAGAGGGATACATATATCAAATCATGTACTTATGATATGTTAATTGGGACTACTAGTCGATAGTCCAAATCTCAAATGCGATAAATTATCTCGAAAGGATTGATTTTTTATAGAATATGTTCCCTCATATTCACATACCACATTAATTTATTCCATGGTGAGATATAATGGAATGATTTATCGATAACATAAATAACTAGACCCCTTTGACAATTGTATTCATACCATTTATATCAATTTATTGTAGATATCATATGTTGTTAAATGGTTTGAAATGTATCCTCAATACCCTAGATAAGATTAGGTCCCATAATTTTCCTCTCTCCATGATTAACCCAACATGTTTTAGTATGACACTTATTACCATATAGATTCTCATAAGGTGAAATTTTTATTATATAATGAAAATTTTGTTATATGAGAACTTCAATAGGGGAAGGTGATAATACCAACATCCTGGTAAATTTATTGAATTAGACCTTAGTATATCCTCATGAGTTTAAATAGTTCTCTCAGAATGACCATCTATTTGAGGTACATAAGTAGTGATGAATATCAAATATGTATCCAACACTTATTGGAGGATTCTCAAGGTCCTCGATGTAATATTTAGATCTCAATTAGATACAGTGTATAGTTGAACTCCATGAAGTCTTAACACATAAAATATGGATATCATAGTCTATTGTTCAGGATATAAATCTTCCATGATAGAAATTAAATACACTAATATATTAAGGTGATTGACTACCACCTAGATAGTGTTAATTCCATTAGGTATCCTAGGGAGTCCAATGACAAAATAAATGTTTATCTTTGCTTTTTTAAATACACATATGGGAAATATTTAGATTATAACATGAGTGTTCTATCATTCATCTATGATGTATTGGAATACAAGGCATCATTTCTCAAATTCTATAATCTCCCTTATCATGTAATCCCAAATGAGTTTTTCTTCAAATCTATATACATATTTTTTCTTCCTTGTTAAATATATACGGATGAACTATGCACATCAACCAAAAGATCCCTCTTATGTTTTTTTTGATAGAATAATTTCTAGAGTCCAATCCTTATAACTTTTTCATTAGTAATGTTGAACTTTGGAATACTTTCAACTATTAAATGTAACACCTCATCATTCATCAAAGCCTACATGATCCACTAAAAATTTCATGGTTTCGAATTTATTTGACTAATAATTAACTAAGGTACTTTTATTATTAATATATCTATAATTTTTATGTAAAAAACGATTTGATCCATTTTTATACTAATCATGGATAGGGTTGTGGGATCCATTATACTCAATGCATATGTTACTTTATTCACCAACCAAATATGGTAATAGATTGAATAATCATAATACCTGAACAAATATAACCACCTTCATTAGTGCATATTAAGATCATATTATGTGGATATAAACTTGAAAATATTATAATTAATATATATTTTAAAATTCTCTTCATATAAAAAATGTCACAAAGATCATTAATACGAAGATCACTACATCCAATTCAAGATCAGGAGTTGTTTGGTTTTTTCCATGAATATTTATTTGGTGGATGGTATATGATATCATGTCATCATATTTAATGAGTATAAATCCCAAGACCTTTTTAGAAACATCATTATATATGAAAAATACTTACCCATTTTTGGGTAATGTTTGAATACGTGTTGTGAGAAGCCTCTTATTTATCTCTTTAAATATCTCTTCTCATTATTTATCCTAGAAAAACATGAATCATTATTGATTTTACATAGTTAGAGGTCATGAAATTCATGTAAATTTTCTCAAAAATAGAAGATAGTACCCATACAATTTAAGGAATCATCAGATACATTTCACATATTTTATTCATGTACATCCATTAATTTTCATAGTATTTTAGTTATCGATAGATATCACATTGATGGCGATTAGATTCCCATGGAAATTTATTTTCACTATAAATAACTCTCATTTAATATACTTATAAAATGATGTTTCCTTCAAAAATTATTTAGTATAGAATTAAAGAGATCAACATGTTCCTGCTTTCTTTTAGAGTAGATAAGAATTTATTAAGTAAAGTCTACCACAAATTTTTTCATGGTAATATTTAAAGTCTCTATTTGTTATTCCTAAAATTTTTACAAAACACAGTCTAGGGGATATCAAACTTCATCACTATTACATAGAAATATATAGATAATGATCCACCTTAGATAATCACTAGGATCCATATAGGTGATTAGAAAATTTATCCATACAAGGTTGAAGATACATTTTCTATAGTTTTACCTTTTTATGTTCATGAAAATCAATGTATAATTGCATTGAAACAACCCTATTATTGATGAAAAGGACTTGTGCAGCCCATGTTGAAGCACATGGGAGTATAACTAATTTTATCTTGATTCTTCTATTAATGATTAATCATCTCTTCATGTGAAAATATTTATATTCTATATATATTCACGGATATTCAATAATATCTACATATAATTTTGACTGAGAAGTCGATCCCTTGACTAGTAGGAAGACCGTATGTTTATATTTGTATAAAATAAATGAATTCCGTTATTAGGGGAATGTATTCATAAATGACCTTTTACATGGTATCAATCATTTGTGTAATAGATTATTTCACAATTTGGAAAAATATCCATACATCAGATGATGATACCAAATGATATTAATCCTCCTCGAACATGTATATATTCGGAGGATGATTCATGATAAATAAGGTGATTTACTTCTCTCATCAACATACAGTGGCTGTATAAATGTAAATCAAATATATATATAGAATATCATCAAATTTTTCTAAGGTGACTATAACAATGTACTCTCATATATACATCTAACTAATTATGATAGGGGATATGTGTCACGACCCCCTCCCCACAAAGTGTACCCCTCAGGGGTCGACAATGTGAGAAGGGAGATAATGACCCCTGAGTCTCACCTCCAGTAGGCCCTGGGTTGGCGACTACCACCGATGGTATAGTAAACACACAGATAAGATGTATCACCCTCTAAGAGAACATATGCGGAAGAGAGATATATGATCGACACCAATCAACTCTAGCTCATTACTGAAATATAATAGAAACCCAAGTTCACATATGTAATTCCATAAAAATTTACAAAAACTAAAAGGGAAAAAACATCAAGTTCCCAGAATAATGTAAAATAGCAGCAACCACTAGCCCGAACAGCTCCTGCAGCCCCAAGCTAGTAAATGCCAGCCTGACCTCCAACCTTCGCCAAGTGACCTGAAAAAAAGTTTTTATATACATTGGGTGAGTATAAACATATACTCATAAGGATCCTCCCTGAAGAATCTAGTGAAAAAGTAAAGAAATCATCCTAAAGAATAGTGAACAACATGTGAAACTAACTCGTCACCTAAACAGGTATACTAAGTTCCCAACCTCACCATGGCTTCTCTCACCAAGTAACGCATACAAGAATATATCATATAATAATGAATATCAAGGGTACCCCTCTACTACTTCCCCACTGGTTTTCCCCTTTGACCCAATGTCGCACGTCCGAAGCATCTCTCTCTAAAAATGCTTGCCCACAGACACATGGGCGAAGCACCACAATGTGCACCCCGTGCAACAAACCCACCACGTTCACGTAATCAATGTAACTAGGTAGTTTCTGGGAGCCACCATGGCCCACATAATATGTATCATACATCAGGTATTATACCTCAAGTCATTACATTTCATACACCAAGTAAGGATCCTCAAGCCATCGCATCCTATACACATTACACCAATTTTAGTCCATAGAATACTATATTCCAAATATATTTTTGTGTATAAACACAATTCATTATAAAACTCTACACACATATATTGGGAAAAATATATGTTGTGCCTACCAACACAAGTAACTACCAATAGAAGAGATGGGGGCCAAAGGGGATAGCCAGCTATTCATCCTCCCACCAGAATGCTAGGGAAAACACCCCCCGAGGGATCAGAATCCCCAGGGTGTCAGTTTCCCTTACCGACAGGGTGGAGTAGCATATAGAAATACGAAAAGTACATGATATACTATATCTCACAACCACACTATGGGCATAACATAATCTTAGACACAACTGCAACTAACATCTTTCAAAATCCAGGCTTCTACTTCTAAGACTATGAATCCTAGATACACACAACCATTTAAAGTGACTTATTAGATTAATTCATTCCCTTCTTTGTCAGTTCCACTTTACATTAATTAATTCATTAAACATTAATTATCCATGAACAATTCCACATTAAATTTCATTAGAATCAAACCCAAAGTCAACTATTCCTTCAAAATTTCAACCTCGTCATTATGTTACAGCAAACACCAACCCCATGGGTTAACACCATTTATTCAATTATTAAATATATATTTACATTCCCACATTCCTAGGCATTATAGTAAAACATTATATGTTAGTAATTACAAGGGGGATCAACATGGTATGTATATTTACTAACCATAAATTCTTTGATGTTTATAGCAAGATAATATACACATCCTTCCCTGAGAAGATAATCACGGAAATAATGTGGCATACCCCGCATGTCTTCACCTCATTCAGAAGAGGGGTATGTGAGACCAGCTACCTTGAGTAGTGGGGAAAAGTAAAGAAGATAAACAACAAATCAAACATTAGCAAGCATCCATCAATCAAATCCATCCCATTCCATCATCCTTGGTGTCCTCCCCGACACCCACATGCATAAACCGATGAATCTCTCCACTCTAGGCGTCATCTGCTACCACAACCAAAATCCTCCATGCCCCCACATATCACAATGGCCATCCAGGATCACGCCACAACAAAAGCAACAGAAAAATTAACATCACATCAATTACGATCCTTTCCCTTTAACAATCAAGAGGGTAACATAGAACACTTTAAGGGATTTTCTAGAAATCATTTCTTTAATCCATCTTGAATTAACAGATTTATTATTCGTAGGATCCAAATTCTGGATACCTAATCTATATGTTATCACAATTAATTAAACATTCTTACTGCCCAAATTTGATTAACATTAAATTAAAACAAGAAAAAGATTCATTTTAATTCATCTTTATGTTTAGCCAAACAATTATCAATTAATCCCAATTTACGTTCTTTACCAATTTTCATCAAGAATGAATAGCAAAGAAAGGAAAGCATAAATATCCCACTATCTAGCAAAGCAAAAGGCCATGACATAAAATCAATATCAATTTACTTATCCAGTTAAAATATTTATTATCTCAATTCCATTTCCATCAGGTGGGATTAAACATTCTTACAATATAGTTGCACAGAAAATAAAAGAGAAGCAGTGAATCCCTTACATCAAACAGTTCCTCACGTTCTTTATCCACACAACGGGTCACGATCCTCCCCTCGCGACAACTGCATCCACCCGAGGATGCTACGGTACGACCGCACCAACAAAACTCAAAGAAAAACCCCATTAGAAGAACGGATATTACATGCTATAATATGGAAAAGAGAAATAGTATAAGATGATCCCCAATGGAATGATGATAAAACATACCATATATCGATTATTTATCGATAAAACTTGTTTGCATCAAAACAGATCGGAACCAATTCTAGGAGTAAAGTTTGATTATGTAACTCCTACAGGAAGGATTGAATGGTTCTAGTGTCTCATAGCCAAGAAAGAAGAGGATGAACAAATGAAGAATATATCTTGTCCCTTTTGATGATTAAATGGGGTGACGGTTTGAGATACGATTAATTCCCCATTAAAAAGGGATCACATTAACCCACGGGGTTTGACCAAGTTAAAACGTCTAGATCCTTAGGAATAACTAATATAGGATTTATAGCCTCTGAATTGGCCTAAATTGTCCTTAAAATAAGGCTTCAAACGTATTTTACGTCAAAGGAAATGTCAAAGGGGTGAAACTTTAGGAAGATGGAAACACTATACACCTACCGTTACTGTACATCTACTATTACTGTACACCTACCATTACTGGAACTGATCAAGGTTACCGATAGACCTCACCATTCTGGAAATATTGTACACCTACCGTTACTATACACCTACCGTTACTGTACACCTACCATTAGAGGTTACCGATACAGGTTACCGATAGACCTCACCATTCATGAAACACTGTACAATTACCATTACTATAAACCTACTGTTAGAGGTTACCGATAGACCTCACCATTCTGGAAATGATGTAAACCTATTGTTACTGTATACCTACAGTTATAGTACACTTACCATTAGAGTTTACTGATAGAGGTTCCTGATAGACCTCACCATTGTAGAAACATTTTACACCTACCCTTACAGTACACCTACCGTTATAGGTTACCGATAGAGCTGTTCACCGATGGAACTGTTCACAAAATTGGAAAATTGGCATAGTGTTGTGGATAAGTCACATTGACCTCCCGGAACACATCAAACACCACCTTTTTATAATGTAATGGACCAGGGAGGTCGGAGAAATTACATCAGATACCTCTCAAAACATTCTTGTCCTAGAGAATTCAAAACCCACCTAATGAAAAAAAGAACTGGGGTCCGAACAACCACCCATCGAGATACCTCTCAGAAGATAGAAATCCAAAAAATAAACAAATGAAAATCATAAATAAACATGAAAGTTTTAACCACAAAGGAAACATCGTTACATGAAAAGAGTTAAACATCAAAAAACTCTGGGTTCTGATCACGTATCTGTGACTCACATTCCCAGGTAATCTCCTCCATGCCACCGTGTCACAACAAGACATGAACTAAGGGGATAGATCACCCGTGCAACACCTTCTCCATGGTGTCTTGGATCTCCACAGGTTGCTCCTCGAAGGTTTCATCATCATCAACATTGATCTCTCCCCAATCGATGAAGTGAGTGTCGTCATGAAGATAATTAAAGAGCTGTGATTCATGGAAAACATCATGTATCCGACTCATTTGTGGGGGAAGTGATAATAGATATGAGACGGCTCCAAAATTATCTAACACCTCGAAAGGCACAACAGACAGGGGAAAGGCCTACTTCCACGACCAAACATTCACTGCCCACGATGGGGAGTCACCTTCAGAAACACATGATCCCCAACATTAAACTTTGATGGTCTCTTTATGTGATCAGTATATGATTTCGGATGATATTGCGCTATCTTCATCCTCTCACAAATCACATGGACCATCTCTCTTGTATTTTGCACTAGTTCTGGTCCAAGAATTGATGACTCTTCAACCCCAGTACAGCACAATGGAGAACGTAATGGCCAGCCATACAAGGCTTCACACGGAGCCATACCAATGGTGGAGTGAAAACATTTATTGTAAGCGAACTCCACCAAGGGTATGTGCCTCATCCAGGAACCTACAAAATCAGGAACACAATTGTGTAACATGTCTTCAAGAGTCTGGATGGTTTTCTCTGTCTGACCATCTATTTGATGATGAAAAGCAGTGATAAGGCATAGTTGATATCCAAAAGCATGTTGAAAATATCTCCACACCCTGGAGGTAAAACGAGGATCTTGATCAGAAATGATCATCCTAGGGACTCCATGAAGTATCACCACATCTTATAGATACTGCCTCGACAAAACATCCACTGATTGTGACTCCATGATTGCTATAAAGTAGGACTATTTTGTTAAATGATCCACTACCACCCAAATAGCATTATGACCTCCCAGAGCTCGAGGTAAACCAGTAACAATGTCCTTTAATATGTCCTCCCACTTCCATTGGGGAATCTCTAATGGCTCGAGAAGACCACCATGAACACGATGTTCAACCTTCACCGTCTGGATGAACAAACATCGAGAAACAAACTCTTCAATTGCACGCTTCAGCCCAGGACACCAAAACTGTCTCTTCAAGGAACGATACATCTTTTTCATGCCAGGATTCACCGCTAAAGGTGAAATATGAAACTCAATGAGAAACATCTCACACATCATCAAAGGATCAAAAATCCTTCAATGATACAAAACTCAGTGTTGTTCATCATCCGTCCAACCATCAGGGGCCTCACCACAAACAACTCAGTCTCTCCAAGCGTCCACCTCAAGATCCCCCAATTGGGACTCTTCTACCTTTTGAATCAGGGATGAATATATCATCATCTGAAAAATCCAACCCCTACACCTAAATTCTCCCATATCAAGATTTAATGCTGATAGTTCTTCCAGTACTCTCCAGAAATCACCAGATTCATGCACAACATCACTGCATGACATTCGGCTCCGCGCATCAACTACAACATTCCCTTTTCCCACTGTATATGATATTTCAAAGTCATATTTCTGTAAGAACTCCATCCACTGATGCTGTCATAAGTTCAAGTAATACTGGGAGAAACATTCCTCAATCTCTTTGGATATGTGAAAACCACAAATCTCTCACGAATGGGGTAATGTCTCCACACATTCAAAGAAAACACCACAGCGTCAAACTCAAGATCATGAGTTTCATAGTTACATTCATGGGGACGTAACTACTGAGGCCCCTAAGAAACAACTATCCTATGCTACATGAGAACACAGCCTAACCCTATATGTGAAGCGTCATAGAAAACATCAAACATAACTCCCTAAGCAAGAAGAAAAACAACTGGAGAACTTAGTTACCTCTCCATTAGATACTCGAAAGCTCCCGGACACTTATCAGTCCATATGAATGCCTGATCCTTCCTAGTGAAAGCTGTCAGAGGAGTCGCAACTCATGAGAAATTGTCTACGAACCTCCTGCAGTAGCATGTGAGACCAAGAAAACTTCGCACCTCTGAAACTTTCTGGGGGGATTCCCAATACAAAACTGCTTCTATATTCGATGGATCCATAGCTAATCCCTATTGGACCCAACATTCCCTAATAAATGGAATTCTCTATCCCAAAACACACACTTCAACAACTTCCCAAACAGGTGATGTTGACGAAGAACTTCCAAAATGTCTTCTAGATGCTCTGCATGATCCTCTTCAGATGTGGAGTAAACAAGGATGTCATTAATGAAAAAATCCATGAAATTGTCCAGGAACTCTTGGAATACAGTATTCATCAATCCCATGAATACAGCTAGAGAATTCATCACCCCAAATGACATTACCACGAACTCATAATGCCCAAGCCGTCAACTGAAAGCAGTTTTCAGGATATCCTCATCTTTCACACGCATCTGATGATATCATAACTGCAAGTCGATCTTTGAGAACCAACTTTCACCCTTTAGTTGATCGAATAAATCATAAATATGTGAAAGAGGATAGAGATTATTTATTTTCTCTTTGATTAAGTGACAATAATAGACACAGAACTGCAAACTTTCATTGTCCTTCTTCATGAACAAAACTGGTGCACCCCATGTTTACACACTTGGCCAAAAAAACGCACTGTAATAGACCATCAAGATGTATACGTATCTCTATAAAATCAATAAGGGGCCATCCTATATGGATAAATAGAGATAGGAGACGCTCCTGGCTCTAGCTCGATCCCAAACTTGATCTCTCGTCAAGGGGGTAATGCTACAACCTCTTCTGGAAAGACATCAGGGTTCTCCTCTACAACCCTAGGAAACCCCAACAGATGAAACTCTGATGAACTCAACATCATCTTAGCCATCAAGGATGATAAGGATGGAACATGCCTATGACCCATCTGAGGATCTCTCTCACCACAAAATATCACAGGTTCTCTATCCACACAAATGAATTAGACCTTCTTCTTGAAGATGTCCACGATAGCCTACACTGAATACAACCAATCCATGCCGACGATGACATCATATGGTTGTATTCATAATCATAGGAAATCTCCCCAAGAGAAGTGATTCCCCATCATTATCTCACAGTCTCTACATACATCAAACGAGTCACCTCGAACTCCAACAAGCATAGTCAACACCAAGGGCACTGGAAGCCTCTCTACCTCATGTCCCAAAGCATGGACAAGGGTAGGTGATATGAAGTACTTTATCACTCCCGAATCAAACAATTCATACACCAAGGTACAAAAAAAGGTACCTCGAATGACATTTGGCTCACCTAGTTTTGGAAACTATAGAGCACTAAGCTGGCCACGTCCTCCTTCATGGCCTCTATGACCCTGATGATGACCACCACTACAGCCTTGCTCTACTCTCTGAGGATAGGGAGCATCATGGGGATATCCTATTCTTTCCCCATATAACCTCTGCTAATCTAATGATGGTAAAACCGACATCTGCTGCCTCGGATAGAACTGCCTCAACGGAGGAACCTGGATTTTAGCACCTGGTGCATGATGACTACTCTGAGTTTTCGGGCACTCCAACTGCTGATGGACAAGACCAGCATTAGAAAAAAAGTGCATGATCCCTTGGAGTAGACCTGAGATTTCCTACCTCTGGAGAAACGAGATGTGAATGGTTGTGATCCACCCCCAGCTGAATGGAAACCCTTCTGCCTGGAAAACTGGGATCCCCAGACCACATCTCTACTTTGTGAGGAATCATGTTGATTCCCCTCTCGTGATGGTCCATTCCTAGCCAAAGTCTTCTCGACAATATCTTCCTTTGCTAGTACATCAAGATATATTTTCAGCATAAATGGGGTGACTTGGCGCTATTTTTCTGGATGCAATGCCTCCTCAAAATGTCTCGCCCTAGAATCCTTATATGAAAATATATCTGAATCATATCATAAATGTATTCTAAAACAGATTCTAAACTATAGTACACTAGAGGTCCCCTGTCGAAGTGTAAGAAGCTTTTAGCGACTGGAAGCCATCGCAGTCGAAGAAAGAAACTCAACTCTATACCTATCTCGGAACTCCTCCCATGAGACTGCTGACTCCCCACGATCCCCGTGGAACTATAATAACCACTGCCTCGCTACTCCACGTAGCATCGTCATAACCAATGACACCCAGATCTCCTTCTGATCATGGATCGAACTGAATCATATCTTAACCTCCTCCAACCAGTATTCTGTGACTAATTCTGAAACTGATCCCTCATAATTCTGCAGACCCTGGTGCGGAAAATCTCAGAGTTTCTTCATACAAGTGTTGGTGTCGTCAACCTCTACCCTGCAGCGATCTACTGGAATAGCCTGCTGACATTTTCTATGAAAACCTGACAAGGACTTCGACCTGGAGCCATACTTGTAAAATAACAACCATTAGAGTTCCTAAACCTAGAATATGGAAGACTCAACATTAATTATTTTAATTTTTTATTTTATTAATTTTTGTTTAACCTATCTCAAGGTCTTCCCATTAAAACAAACGCACAAAGAAGAAAGATGCATGATCCTTTCATAGGTATCTACCCTGCAACTAGTATCTCCTTGTTCAGTATCGATTTTAAACTTAAAGATCCATATATCATATCATAGGGGGCCCAAACCGCCTATTTCTCAACCAGTCTCCAGTGTTTAACTCACCTTATAAACATGAATGACACTGTCTCCCTACCAACCCATGCAACCTCACCTGTGCCTAACACTGAAATCCATCATATCCCTCAACTAGGGCTCTGATACCACTTTGTCACAACCCCCTCCCCACAAAGTGTACCCCTCCCGGGTCAGCAATGTGAGAAGGGAGATAATGAACCCCGATTCCAGCCTCTAGTAGGCCCTGGGTTAGAATCTAGCACCGAGGGTATAGTGAACACACAGATGGGTGGCATTACCCTCTATGAGAACTCATGCAGAAGAGAGAGATAAGATAGACACCAACCAACTCCAACTCAAAAATGAAATATAAAAGAAACCCAAGTGCATATTTGCAATACCATGGAAATGTACTAAAACTGAAAGGGGAAAACTGTAAGTTCCCAAAAGAAAGTAAAATAGTAGAAACCACTAGCCCGAATAGCTCCTACAACCCCAAGCTAGTAAACTCCATCCTGACCTCTAACCTGGTCCAGGTGACCTGAAAAATAGTGTGTATATACATAGGGTGAGTATAACAGTATACTCAATAGGATCCTCCCCGAAGCCACTCATGCAAAAGAATAGAAAGCATGCAAAAGCACAATGAAAAACAAGTGAAATTTCCTCGTCACCTAAACAGGTATACTAAGTACCCAACCTCACCATGGCTACTTTCACCAAGTAACTCATATATAAATATATCATATAATAAAGAATATCAAGGGTAACCTGATACTACTTCCCCACTCGTTTTCCGCTTTTCCCCAACGTCGCACGCCCTAAGAATCTCTCTCCAAAAGGCTCACCCACAGACAAATGGGCGAAGCACCACAATGTGCACCTCGTGCAACAAAACCACCACATCTACGTAAGAAAAGTTACCAGGTAGTTTCTAGGAGACACCACGGCCAGCATAACGTGAATCATACACCAAGTATTATACCTCATTCTATTACTGTAGATACCCAAAGACTGACGTACATGGAAATTAAATTACTTTTCAAGAATACTTAATACATAACAAAAACAGACACACATGGACTGAAATAGTTTAGTGTCTTTGGAAACTCGAAACATAATCTTCTAATCATGGTGAAAAATCTTCACCACCTCCCATATAGATCTTCCCCTTTTGTTTTTTATACCTAAAACATTTCTTTATATACTAGGGAAAATAATACATATAAAGGGTGAGCTCAAATGATCAGTAAGGGTATGCGTGGTGAAAAAAAAAACCATATAAATTTGAACATCAAAACATGAACATAAAGTTTAAACATCAAAATCATGAGTTGCAAAATAAATCGTGGCAGTACGTAAGGCATAGATCTTTAAAGAACATCAATTATGATAATATAGCATGACAATAAAACATTTAATTGTGGAAATCCATTAAGCACATGATATGACTTCCATAGTTGCCAAGGCATTGCAGCCAAGACCATCTTAGTCGACAAAGTCTCTTTCTGAATCGAGTTCACTCCTTGTTCTAGTCTTGTATCACTGAACCGGATTAACTTACCATTCCAACCATGTCTATCTCATGAGATATAAATATTTACCCAATGAATTGGAAGGATATATAGGTCCCACCCATATCATATTAAATCATTTTTATGTGGCACAAAATAAACATAAATCAATCATCAAAACCCAATGAATAAAATGGGTTTCATAAACATCATACCATCATAACGTAATCCATATAAAACAAATGGATATCATTTCATCATAAAAAGAATCAAACCATGTAAATAATAGAGACACTGTACTTGAATCATAATAATACTATGTAATGTCATCTTATATGAATAATAGTTTTGAAAAATCACTTGAAATGAATTCATGAGGAAAATATCCGTTCATATTTAAAATCATTTTCTTATCATAAAATGACATTCATTTTTAAAATAACATGATTTTATTGAAAATAATCATTAAATATTGTAGAGTAATAATCATGAAAATAAGGAATTATGAAACCGTAAAAATCTATTCTGGTTGTTTATGTTAATAAAACATTATCCTCGTACTTTTTCCAGAAAAGTCAAGAAGTTCCTCGTATTGTAAACAAAAGAAAGATTCCTTCCATTCGATTTGGTAAAAGTCAAAAAAGGGTAAAAATGAATTTAATAATTCACGGAAGATAAGTAAACATTTTATGAAAATATTTTGAGAACATATGTACATGGATGATAAACATTACCCCAGTAAATACTTACGAATAAATAATCTCAGATAAGAATGAGATTCGAATAATTATCCCTTACCTTAGATCTGATATGATTCGTACGTATTCTAACCTCCTGTATAATGATTTAAATAATGTAATTTACTTATTCAAAAATCATATTTATTGTTATGATATCATATATGGTTCACTTATGTCTTTATATTACCCGATCTTTTGTAAATTTCATTTTAATGTAGCGTTTTGGGTAAAATCGTTTTATTTATCGTACATGTTTGGACTTGTTGTTATTGATATTATTATTAATTGTAGCATGATTTACGTACTTCTAGAATAAAAATCATGGTTTATATATCATATATATTCAGTATATATATATAATAGATAGATGAATAAATGAAATACACCATTCATGGAGACGGTAGGCCGTACGTACGCATGAACGTTATTTTCCTTTACTAATTGAATTGAATGGAAGTAAGTAGATGACATATATATATATACATAACTCCATTAGCTTAATTATTGCATAATTTTCATTATAATGCATTATATATACTTTATAATCATCCTCGAATGGTAAACATGGAGAATGAATCTCATCTCGTCATGGAGACGGTAATCCATACGTACGCATGAGCGATGATATCATTCACAGAATTATTGAATAGAATTGGAGTGGATGATATAATATCTATGAATCAGTATGATGTTATAATAACTATATAGAGTTATTATTTACACCATTATACCCATCCAAGTAACGTGGTGGTGGAAAAACAGATTTCACCACGGCGTGGAGACAGTATTCCATATGTACACAAGTGTTGTGATTTGGTTTTCCGTAGGATGGATAAAAGTTGAAATGGGGTTAGTTCATATTTATAATAACATATAATTATATTATTGATACTGATTTTATTACTTTATAATGAAACAACTAATGAAGAATAATTTTAAGAACAATGAAACTTGAAAGAATCGGTAGAAGAGATTACCTCTTCTTCGATACACCTCTTTTAAGCTTCCTTTTAAGGAACTGGATTTTGTCTTTTTAGGACACCAGAACATATATAATGTTTATTGGGAAGTTGATAAGGGAAATAGGTAGGGTTTGGCTGATCTTGAGGGCTCAAAATTGTGCAAAGAGAGGATGGAGGAGGTGCCCTTTTATAGGGGATGATAATGGCATCTTAAAAAAACATAAAATATTAATTTATAATAAAGTCATTTTTAGTTTATAATAGATCCAAATTTATTTATTTCGAATATGAAGTGGGGATGTGTATAAATCCTCTCAACCAATAGGTTTTAGACAAGTTTAACTTACTATTTTAACTTTATCATTTAGATTTAACTCTATGTTAAATAATTTAACTTTTACCGCATCTTCTTGTTTTCTTACACTATATGGTTAATGAAATTACTATAACAAGGAAAAAGAACACCAAGTGGTTCATTATTAATATATATAACCTTATCTAAGTCATTTTTTCGAACCTTATATTTTTACGAATAGAATACAAATTAATAATATAATATTTGTTTTAAAAAACTATTTTATGTCAATTTTGACACGATTTGGTAATTGATTTTTCTGAAAATCATAACAGCATTATTAGTTCAAAAAAAGTTAATTATATCAATAATAACATTTCATATTAACCTAAAAAATTATATTAACTTATAAAAAGTCTAAAATTACATTTATTTGGGTATTTATAACATCAATTATGTTAATATTTCACTAATAAGATAATTACTGCATCATCATTGTGTAATAAATAAATAAAATTATTTAATGTCTAAAAATATAAATAAAATACCATTATGTAGGAAATATTTTTATATTTATAATTAATATTTATAATCTAATTTATCTTAATTATAAGCCTATATTCAAAATGTTTTAGTTATTAAACATTAATTTTAACTCTTTTAACTCTTCTTTGAATTAAATAATAATAATTGTCCTAATCTAATCCAAGTGGACATAAATGATAATATTATATTCCTAAGGTTGTTTTTGGTCGAATTATACTTATTAAATATAATTAGGACATGTGTTATGGTAATAATAATAACATTTTTACCCTTAATTAACCTATTTACTTTTAACCGGGATAAATAAAAGTAAAAAGATACTATTCATAAAAAATTATTTTTATCTTATTTAAAAAAAATTTACTCTGTGATATTAACCGTGTCTCTCGGATTTTCGAAATTCCACTCACAGAAGAGGTAAAATTATGTTTTATGTAAATTTTCAAATTCTCTTAGGAGGGAGGTAAAAGATGGTGAAATGTTTAATTAAATAATTATATATCAAAAATTATTATAAAATTACTCCAATGAATTACATTGAACTTATATAGGAATTATGTATCAATTTTTATCTAAAATAAATTTAAATTAAATAAATTATTATTTAAACAAAAAGACGGTTTTTAAATAGTAACCCAGTGTTTTCACTATTCATCAAATAATGAATGTTTTTAGAAAAATACCAAAAATTCCCCCTAGAATAATTTTGATATTCCAAATTCAAAAATGAAGTCCATTTTAAAATATAAAATTTATAAACTTTCAAAAAGTAGGTATTAAAATTTATAATAGCTAGTTTATATAATATTTTAATAACATATCGTTGTTTAGTGAAACTCGGTATTGCGTACAACACACGCTATCATGGAAGGTCACATGTAAAGAACAAATATTTTTTAAAGGAATTAATTTTCTTATAAATATTTCATAATCACATTAACTACTAAGTGCTACGGTACCCTTAAAACATAAGTTTGTCACTTCTGTGATGGGAATTTCCAAAATCCGACATACATAGTCGTGATCAGTATGTTATTTAGAGTCCAATAAGAAAAACATAATTTTTGGTGAATATAAACCTACCCCTATGAATAGTAAGAAACCCTCATGAATAGTTATATATCATAATGAATAGTACCCTTACTTAAGATAATATATAAATAATTTTCTAGTTGAAAGTACGATATACCTATGTTTTAGAATAAGTTAATGAAAGTTTTAAAACTGTTTTTTGATAATAAATTATGATTTTATATAAATATTAAATTAATAATATTAAGAAATTTATTTTGGAAAAATGGACATTATTTTTGGATTCTACACGTCAAAAAATGGTTAGGGTGAATATTTGGGATTCTTATGAAATAGTTGATTTTTTTATGAATAGTAAAATACGGTAATTTACCGTATA
The DNA here is from genome assembly GCA_963277665.1 of Viscum album. NCBI lineage: Eukaryota > Viridiplantae > Streptophyta > Magnoliopsida > Santalales > Viscaceae > Viscum > Viscum album. The sequence continues at coordinate 589,543,884 of OY728142.1, read as the reverse complement.
TATACATTATAAGTTAAATAGACTATTACTAACATCATGAATGATGTCACCACAATTAATCCGAAGTAAAATGATAAAATTACTATTCTTGGTCATGGAATATTTACTATTACTTGTCTTGTGAAGAAATTATAAATAAATGAGTTTTATATTAAGAAATCTCCTCTCTCCTCCACTATAAAACTCCCCTCTCACCCCCTCTTCCAATCACTCCTTTAATTCCTTGAGACTTCCCCAATTCTAGCCAAATACCGTCCCAACCACATCTCCCATGTAGAGAATGATTTGGTCTCATTAAAATACCAAAACCTCTCCCTTAAAGAGGTTCTCAAGGAAGTTTGGTTCAAGAGGTAAATTCCTCTTTTAAATTCTTTGACTTCACTTTCAAGTTCATTTGTTTTATTTTTCTATTACCTATCTTAATGAAAATTTTGTGAGGAATCCAGTACCTTATATATAATTTAATGTTGTACTGATTGTGGAATATGTTATCATCATCTCCCCCTGTTTACATTCTTTTATACTAGTAGAAAGAACACCATCCGAGATGTGTCAATTTTACACATTCAATGACTATGGACTTTCAAATTTTTTATCATTCTAAATTCTTTTCATGAAAAAAATATTGTTATTGTTGAACCAGATTATTATATATAATATAAACTCTTTAGGATTCTGTAATACCATTGTTCAAATGGTGATAGGTTATAAAGAAAAATGAGTTCATTGTAATCCAAACCCACAAATTAACCGAAACAATTATCATTAAAGTTCAATATGATAATTCATTCTCGTTCCATGTAAACAAGTTATATAAATTAACAATATCATATATTTATGTTCATAAATAATATATAATTTCAATTTTGGAGATTTACATCCATTCCACTTCATTACTTAAAAACAAGTGAACCGAATATGAAAATAAGAGAAACGAACAGTCCAGAATGACGAAATTCAATACAATAACATGTCAATAAATACATAAATGAACCAACAATAATTATGGTAAAATAAATACATGTATAATAGGTTATGAAATAGGTTATTAGAAAGTATAGTTTCATATTCTAGGATCTTAATTATAAGAGAGGAACACGTTTGGAGTTAAGGTAAGGGTTTTTCCAACCGAACTTCCATTTTCATTCGGGATACTCTCATTGTCTAATTACCTCGATGTAATTCTTTTTTATTGTTATGTACTCATAATATTTTCTGTTTGAGTATCTTATATATGTTTACAAACCTGAATCCTTCTTTATTTTATGAATAGTTACACATTTTTGAAGGATCATTCAAAATTGTTTCCAAATATACGAGCCTGATACAAGGGAATTTCTCAAATTCATATCTATTTTCAAGGAAAATCTATAATATGTTTTTAGAAACAATTAGTGTTCAAAAAACACTAGTTTTATTATGAAAATACTATCTTACTTCGTTTCTGGTTTTATACAAATATTTTTTCAAAATAAGTCTTCATTTCACAATAAAAGAGTATTTATCTCAAGAATTTCTTAATGATTTTATAAGAGCGTTTTCATCTAATTCAACAATCCTGTTGATTCCATGGTATTATTGGGTTTAATAATTTATGAAGTCCTCTACCATATTTTATTTAATGTTTTATGACTAACTCTATTGTGGATGATCTGTCCTAAAACCATTCACTATATTATTCTGAATGGTTAGTGTTTATGTTCAATAATTGGGGAAAGCTTGTTACATTTCATATGATAGTTTCAATATGAATGTATATGTTGTTTATGTTTATCCCTGTTCATATAAGTAATTCATTGGACTTATTATGTGATGAGTGGGTCCTCCTATAGCCCCTCAATGCATTTCTAGGTCTCATGAGACAAATTCACATGGAATTGGCCACGGCCTTTCCCAATGTGATATAGATTTTGGCTGAGGCCTTAATCATTAGATGTCTTGGAAGAGGCCTTGAAAAAATGTTTCAGAATGTCTGGAATTATTCATTCCATAATTATGAGTTCAACTGTTGATATTTCATGTTGTTATTCGACTAGTATAATACCCATGATTATGTTTTATTATGGTATTTTTTAATCAGCACATATTCCTCCCATACTGTGTTCATGTTTATTATTAAAGGCATGTTTATTCAATTATTCACCATGCCTAATGTTTATATTATCTTCCACTATATTTATTACTCTTACTGAGCATTTGAGATCACCCCTTTCTTATGTTTCATTTTCTCAGGACATGAATAATTATTTTATGAATGACTTACAAGCATAATCTCGGAGATGTGATGACTCTAGTGGAATAAATTTGTGTTGTTTTTCTGTTACTTATGTAATGTTGAACTTATGTATATATCTTGTTTCCAACAATACTAAACTACATGGTCCTTCAGGATTCGTATTCCATGTATGTAGTCCAACGTAATCAAATAAGGAACCAACTCCAGGCAACTGGGGTTGGGTCCTTACATCACGATTGCATGTAAAGCAATCCAAGTCAGGGTTGTGTGTAGTGCAAGATTCCTTTTTTGTTGTGTATAATATAATTCAACCATATTTCATTTATACATTGAATATATATATATATACACTCAATTTTGCGTAGAATAACTTCTATCAAACGAACTTGACATTTTCTGTAACACGATCGAAGAATAGGGTTGCGTATACTGCAAGCTAATACGGTGTTGTGTATAGCGCAAGATAATCTTGGCGTAGCATACAACACAAGACATCAAATAAATTAAAAAGAATACTTCTCATAAAATCTAGGGGTGTTACATTCTACCCCCCTTAAAATTAATTTCTCCCTCGAAATTCGTAAGGATTATAAATGGTTTACTACTTGAATGTTTCTTTAATAGAACCCCACATATTAGAAAGGACTAACAAAACATAACATTGAAAAGTAAATTATGAAACATAATCGTTACCCAAATTAACTAATTACTGGGTTTCCACATAGAAGAACATAGGTGAAAATATTTATATGGAAGAGAAATCTAACCATCATGTTCGGATGGAGAGTGGTAGAGAACATGGATATGAAAAATCCAACAATCAAAAAGCCATAAAATTGTTATGATCTAAGGTACCACCTGATTAATCAGATATGAGGGAAATAAGACAACATTTTTTGTTTTCAAGATAATTTCCCTATAGTTAAAAAAATTGGTATTAGAAGAAATAAATTCTTGATTTTGGTACAATCTCACTATTGGTGGTTCCTTGAACAATTTCTACTTCATCTCTTAAATAAATGAGGTTGAATTTTTTATTCATGAATTGTTAGCAAATCATGCGATAGAATGATAGTTCATTCCATCTGTCTCAAAAAAAGGTTAGAAAATGTTATTAAATATACATAAGTCCATCTATAGTGAGATTAATCGTATATGGTTCCTAAAATGGACATATAATTCATATATCATACAGCTTAATAAAATAAAACTAGGTTCTACTAACCTAGGACTTCATGTAGGCTAGTGGTAGGCGATAAAGGCCGGTCGCACTTCGGTTGGGGGTTTGATTCCCGTAGCCTTGTCTGACGTGACGGGTTGTCGCCCGTCCTGCAGGTTGTCCTTTTTCGAAAACAACATTATTATAACATACCATCAATAATATCGAAAAAAAATTTATCCTTAAACAATACTAACTTATGTCCAACATAATCCATTCCAATCTTTATAATTATCTAAAATACTCTTGTCCAAGCTCATAGTATAAAGAAAACAATTATTAGAAATTTCATCTAACGAGCATGTGAATACCATCATTTATCCTCCATATATCAAACGATATATCTAGTTTTTCACATTACAAACATGTGAATACCTTAATCATGTATTCACTTGAAAAATGAATACCCATTTAACCTTTGTAAAAGCATGAATTGGTCAAAAGTTAACTCTTTCCACATACCAAAATCCCAAAATTTCTATATACTCAAACCATTATATCACTTTTTCCTTATATCAGTCATGAGATCATGAATACTATAAAAAATTTCATTTTCTCCTTATCCCTTAATTATGTGCATATCATATACATTCCAAATATATTGCAATCATTTTTCATGGTTACATGTACCATATAATTATCAAAAACTACAATAAACCATTACATAGATATTACAATGTTCCACAATACTATAAATGAGACTCCACAATATTATTTTGGAATAAACACAAAATCATTCCACCACATCATTTTCATACTCAACAATTCTAATAATGATCGCATGTGACTTCCCTTTGGCCTTTTCCTTAAGAAGTTGCTCAAGTCGATCATCATTAACCCTTGGATTAGGACATTGATTAACATAATGCCCCGTTTCCTTGCACTTGAATCATTGATGTGTTGGTGGAGTGTTCTCTGTAGTCTTTTCTAAATTCACGTCATTAGAAACCTTTTTCCCATTACTTAGGCACTCAGCTACTCGATGACCTTCTTTTCAACACTTGAAACATTTTCTAGTACCATTTAGACAATCTCCACCATGATTTCTTCCACACTTTGAGCATAAAAAAATCCACCTTCTTTTCACCATTTTTCTGAGATTTTTCTTTGATCTCCATCTTTCGTTTCATGTGAAAACCCTGAGATGGATATATAGCACCATCTTCCTGTTCTACCTTGATATCACAACACCAAATTTCTTCATAGCTACTGATGTCTCTTATCACTAATTCCCTTCGAAGACTTGGTTTTAAGCCACTGAAGAATCGATCAACATTACTTTTCGGTTGGATGATAAATCCAGATGCATACCTTGCAAGCCTTGTAAAATTCGCATCGTATATACCAACAGATTCATCATCCTTTTGCTTAAGATCCAGGAACTCCTTCTCCATCTTTGTTCGAAGAATACGAGGGATGTAATAGTTGAAAAAAAGTTCTTGAACTCGTTCCATTCCATGGATTAAATTTCATCTTGGGGCCTTGTATTCCTAATTAGAGTCCACCACTGGTCTGCTTCACCTTCTAAACGGTAAACAGCTAAAATGAAATTTTCATGTTCTAAACCGTGAAGTATGGAAAATATCTTTTCAACGGTATTGATTCATTTTTCATCAACAAGTGGATCAGAAGACCCATTGAATGAAGGTGGAAGTTGTCTCATGGAGGACTCAATAGAATATTGTTCCCTTATCTACTCATTTGGAAGTCCATAATGATTCATATATTGTGTAAGTATAGAAATAATACTTTACACGCTATCTCCCATAAACATGATTTGTTCAGGAGGAAAATCATTGCATCATCCATTATATTGATCAAAACAGTTCCTTCGGGTTCCAACCATCGTCTAAAACCCAAAACGAATAGTGTGAGAGGCAAAATCATGATATGAAAACAGCATAATAAAGGGGGAATACCTTCAATATCTAACATCTTAGGATTAATTCTAGTATCATTACCATAATTATAGAACTATAACCTATACTTATACTTAACCTTAGGGACATCCCTAGACATACCTTAAAAATATCTCTAGGGATCTGACTAATGTTTTCACATCCTAGTCTCCAAAGGTTAACTAAACCTTTCCACTGATAACAACTGTAGAGACAGGAATCTTGACATACATGGAAATTACATTGCTTTTTCGAAATACTTAATACATAAGAAAACCAAACACGCAAGGACCGTAATTTTTTACTGCCTTTGGAAACTCGGAACATAATCTTCTAATCGTGGTGAATGATCTTCAACATCTCCCATAATGATCTACCCCGTTTGTTTTCTTACCTAAAACAATTCTTTGTATCCTGGGGAAAAGAAAACAAATAAAGGGTGAGCTAAAATTCTCAGTAAGGGTAAGCATGGAGAAAATAAAACAAACCATATACATTTGAACTTCAAAACATGAACATAATGTTTAAACATCAAAATCTTGAGTTGCGAAATAAATATTTTCTGTACGTAAGTCATAGATCATAAAGGAATATCAACCATGATAAAATAGCATGGGAATAAAACATTTAATTGTGGAATCACATTAAGAACATTATATTATTTCCATAGTATTCAATCATTGTTTCCAAGACCATATTAGTGGACAACGTCCCTTTCTGAATCGAGTTCACTCCTAATTCCAGTCCTATATCACTGAATCGGATTAAGTTACCATTCCAACCATCAATACATCATGAGATATAAATATTTACCCAATTAATTTGAGGGATATATAGGTCCCACCCATCTCATAATTAAATAATTCTTACATGTTCTAAAAAATAAACATAAATCAGTCACCATAACCCAATGAATAAAATGGGTTTCATAAACAACATCCCATCATAACGTAATCCATATAAAACAAATGGATATCATTTCATCATAAAAATAATCAAACCATGTAAATAATATATACATTATACTTGAAACATAATCATACAAAATATTGTCATCTTAGATGGAAAATAGTTATGACAATACAGTTGAAATGAATTCTTGAGGAAAATATCCTTTCTTCATTAAATTAATTTTGTTATCACAAAATTCCATTCAATTTTAAAAGAAAATTATTTTGTTGAAAATAATCATGAAATCTTGTACAGTAATCTTCATGAAAATAAGGCATTAGAAAACTATAAAAATCCGTTCATCCGTATAAGATTAAAAAACCTTCTGCTCGTACTTTTTTCGGAATAGTAAAAAAGATCCTCGTATGGTAAACAAAAGAAATATTCCTTCCATAAGATGTGGTAAAAGTAAAAAAAGGTAAAAATAACTTTAACATACATGGAAGAAAAGTAAACATTTTATGAAAACATTTTGGGAACATATGTACATGGATGATAAACATAACCCAATTAAATACATACAAATAAATAATCTCGGATTAGAATGTGATTTGAATAATTATCCCTTACCTTAAGTACGATATGATTTGTACGTATTAGAACATCCTTTATAATGATTTAAATAATTTCATTTACTTATTAAAGAATCATATTTATTTTTATGATATCATATATGGTTCACTTATAACTTTATATTACTCGTTCTTTTGTAAATTCCATTTTAAAGCAGTGTTTTGGGTAAATTAGTTTTATTTATCGTACGTGTTAGACTTGTTGTTATTGATATTATTATTACTTATATCATGATTTACATACTTCTAGAATGTAAATCATGGTTTATATATCATATATATTCAGTATATATATATAATAGATAGATGAATGAAATTAAATACACTGTTCATGGAGACGGTATGTCGTACGAACACATGAACGCTGTTTTCCTTTAGTAATTGACTTGAATGGAAGTAAGTAGATGAAATATATATATATATATATATATACATAAATACAAAATCTTAATTATGTCATATATTTCATTATATTTCATTATATATACTTTATAATCATTCTCTAATGGTTAACATGGAGAATGAATCTCATCATGTTGTGGAGACGGAAATCCGTACGTACGCACGAGCGACGATACCATTAACATAATTATTGAATGGAATTGGAGTGGATGATAAAATATCTAAGAATCATTATGATGCTATAATAACTATATATATTTATTCTTTACACCATTATACCCATCCAAGTAAGGTGGTGGTGGAAAAACAGATTTCACCACAGCGTGGAGACGATATTCCATATGTACGCACGCGTTGTGATTTGGTTTTCTATAGGATGGATAAAAGGTGAAATGGGGTTGCTTCATATTTATAATAACAGATAAGTATATTATTGATACTGTTGTTATTTCTTTATAATGAAACAACTAACGGAGAATAAGTTTAAGAAGAATGAAACTTGAATGAATCGGTAGAAGAGATTACCTCTTCTTCAACACACCTCTTTCCAGCTTCCCCTTAAGGCACTAGATTTGGCCTTTTGAGGAGACCAGAACTTTTATATTGTTTCTATGGAAGTTGAGAAGGAAAATAGGCCGGGTTTGGCTGAGATTTAAGGCTCAAAATTGTGTAATGATAAGAGGGAGGAGGTTCCCTTTTATAAGGGAGGAGAGGGGCATCTTAAAAAAACATAAAATATTATTTCATAATAAAGTCATTTTCGGTTTATAATAGATCTGAAATTATTTATTTCAAAGATAATGTGGGTATGTGTATAAAGCCACTCAACCAATATGGTTTATACAAGTTTAGGTTACTATTTTAACCTTATCATTAAGATTTTACTCTATATTAAATAATTTAACTTTTACTGTGTCTTCTTGTTTTCTTACACTATATGGTTAATGAAATTACTATAACAAGCCAAAATTACCCCAAGTGGTTAATTATTAAAATATATAACCTTATCTAAGTCATTTGGCTGAACCTTAGATTTTTTGGAATAGAATAGAAATTAATAATATAATATTTCTTTTAAAAAACTATTTTCTGTCAATTTTGATACGATTTCGTAATTGATTTTTTTGAAACTCATAACAGAATGATTATTTCAAAAAAAGTCAATTATATCAATAATAACATGTAATATTAACTTAAAAATTATTTTAATTTATAAAAAGTCTCAAACTACATTTATTTGAGTATTTATAACATCAATTATGTTAAAATTTCATTAATAAGATAATTACTGTATCATCATTGTGTCATAAATAAATTTAATTATTTAATGTATATAAATTATATATAAATTAAAATTAGGGAGGAAATATTTTTATCTTTATAATGAATATTTATAGTCTAATTTATCTTAAGTATAACCCTATATTAAAAATCTTTTAGTTATTAAACATTGATTTTAACTCTTTTAACTCTTCATTGAATTAAATAATAATAAATGTCCTAATCTAATCCAAGTGGACGTAAATGATAATATTATATTCCTAAGGTTGTTTTTGGTTGAATTATACTTATCTAATAGAATTAGTACTTGTGTTATTGTAATAATAATAACATTTTTACCCTTTATTACCCGATTTACTTTTAACCGGGGTAAATAAAAGTAAAAAGAAACTACTAACCAAAAATTGTTTTTATCTTATTTAACAACATTTTACTCTATGATATTAACCATTTCTCTCGAATTTTTGAAATTACCCTCACAAAAGAGGTAAAATTATCTTTTATGTAATTTTTCAAATTCTCTTAGGAGGTGGGTAAAAGACGGTGAAAAGTTTAATAAAATTATTATATATCATTAAATATTATAAAATGACTCTAATGAATTACATTGAACTTATATAGGTATTATTTATCAATTTTTTACTAAAATAAATTTAAATATAATAAAAAATTATTTAAATAAAAATTCGGGTTTTAAATAGTAACCCTGTGTTTTCACAATTCATCAAAAAAATAAACGTTTTCAAAAAAATAGTAAAAATCATCCCTAGGATAATTTCGTTCTTCCGAATCCAAAAATGAAGTCCATTTTAAAATATAAAATTCAAAAAATTTCAAAAATTGGGTATTACTATTAATAACATCTAGTTTATATAATATTATAATAACATATCGTTGTTTAGTGAATCTCGGTATTGCGTACAACACATTCTATCACGGAAGGTCGTTATTGCATGTAAAGAAAGCCAAGTCACGGTTGCGTGTATGGAAAGATTCATTTGATTTTGTGTATAATATAATCCATCCACATTTCATTTATACATTGAATATATATATATATATACTCAATGTTGCGTAGAATAAATTATATTAAATAAACTTGACATTTTGTGTAACAAGATCCAAGAAAAGGGTTCCGTATACTGGAAGCTAATAATGTGTTGTGTGTAGCGAAATATAATCTTGGTGTAGCATACAACACAAGATATCAAAAAAAAATTAAAAATAATACTTCTCTGTAAAAGGTCCGTAAATTTCAAGGAATTTTTTTTCTTAAATTTTTTGCAATTTTACAACTATGCAGTTTCTGACGGAACCTTATTTTGAGGCCCGGTGTGCCCGGAATAATTTTCTTATGTTATGTTATTCATAAATTAATGTGCGAATGTAGTTTTCCGGAAAAAGTGGAATAACACTTAAATGGTTACTCAGATCAGAAATATGAGGGCACCTTTGTGCTCAGGATGGCGGGTTTACCCTTGGTGTGACTTATGTTTAGTCGACACAGGCCTCCTGTGAGAAAACCTGAAAATGGCATAAACGTAAATAAAATATTTAAATAATGTTATTTTATTTTTCAAATGCTTATAACTCACAAAGTGTAAATCGGATTACAAATCTGAGACCACCGCTGAACTCGTGAGGCTATGCTTCTATTATGAAGATACTATCTTTGGTCGGCGCGAGCCGCCTGAGAAAGTTAGTTTTTGGTCGTACATAAAATAATTAAGTGACACTTATTTTATTATAAAATTCATAACATCTAAACGATAACTCGAATTGAAAATCCGATATTACCATTGAGTTCGTTGGGTTATGTTTCTCTTAGGAAGAGCCAAACCTTGACCGAAGTGGGTCGAGGGTGACTGATAATAATTTTCCAAATTTTTTTCAGGTACATTCAGTAAACGTACGAGTGGCATTTTATAAATTTTGAACTGTTGCTCGGAATCAAATTCTAAGAGAACCCTTGAACTTGCAGTGCCGATATTTGCTTAAAAATACTTTCACCTCAATGGAGGATGATCGGGTATGAATTTTAGTTTTTGGGTTTTTAGGTGGGTTAATAAAATAAAATAAATGAATAATTTATTTTGTTTTTTTAACCACATGAAGTGCGGATAAAGTGGTTAGACGCCCCATTTGGGAGTTGGTTGTGGAACCGCCACACCCTAACTTCCCATTTAATGGGGAGGGAGATAAAACCTCTCCAACCCCCCATCAATTAATTTTATATGTCGAAGTAAAATTAATTGCACTCAATTAATTTTATGGGTCGATGTGAAATTAATTATTGTCAGTTAATTTTATGTGTCGACATAAAATTAATTGCACTCAATTAATTTTATGAGTTGATGTAAAATTAATTGTTGTCAGTTAATTTTATGTGTTGACGTTAAATTAATTGATGTCAATTAATTTTATGTGTGAACATAAAATTAATTCTTATCATATGTTTTGACACAGGATATGTGGGGGAATCTTCTTGGAATCCTCCATTCATAAGTTGCGCCAAAGCAATTGAATTCGTCCGACCCCCTTTTTAAATTAAGTAACTCCATCGTTTGAATTTAGGAAGGTTCCAAATAAAGGAACCGTCATAAATTTCATAATGGTTACATACCTATACCCCTCTCCTATATATAGTGATCTTGGGGGAAGGTTTTGGGATGGCTTCACCAAACAACGAAGCGTTGGTAAAGTATTGCGACGCCCCACACTTGGGGAAATCTTATCCTCTCCAATGAAGAATGTGAAGAACGAAAATGACGATCTTCCACGCGATTCTTCTTCGAACTTCCTTCCCCAGAAACCTATCCTCTGCAACTTCGTCAACGAACCGACGCAGCTTGGAATTGGGGACATGTGGTGGACGCGACGAACAACGGTCTTCATCATCTTCCTTCCGCGACTCCGCCAAAGAGCTACGATCAAGTGGTACGGGTTTTTTTTGTAAATTATGAACCTTTCCCATGTTCTTCCTTTATCTCAAAATGATGAATGGTGGTTTTTGTGCTTCATACTTGCGATAACCTATTGCTACCACCCTAAACGCGGAGGGTCCAGGCCAAACCCACATGGCCCGACCCCTTTGTTGTTCTTTTGTAATGACTCCACGACGGAATGGAAATGAGGCGATGACAACGAATGCGGCGAACAAAGGTCGTGCTACCCGCGACCTCCGTGAACTATGCCACCCCCGCGGCCTCGAGCGCGCACCCGGTGCCCCGTGCCCCTGTCGGAAGCCTGCCCGATGCACCCCGGTGCCCCCGCAGTGCCCTATCGTGCTACCTGGCATGCCCCCACTCGCTGCTCGGCGTTCGACACCCTGCCTCGCACACCTGCGCCCTGCCCGGTGCACCCGCGACCAGCCGGAGCTCAGCCGGCCCACTCGTGCCCCGCGCAGTCTGCCCGCTGGCCTCCCGGTCACCGGCCTGCTGAACCGGCCCGCTATGCCCCCGCGGTGTCGCTGGTCGAACCAGCCCGGTCTCTCGAGCCGAGTTTCCGAGCCGCCTATGTGGCGACTATCGGGTCAAACCGCCCTCGCGGTCCGCTGGGCCGGGCCCAGGGGACGGGGTAAAAACATAGCGGGCTAACTCTACCAATGGGACGGGTCAGACCCAGCGAGTCTTACTGGGTCAAACTAGACCAGGTCGACACAGTTTGGGTTTGGCTGAGTTGGTATGACCGGGTCAGACCGGACTCGGGCTCATTACTGGCCCATTACCTTCATGGGCCATATATTTGGCACCGGACGTCCGTTTGATGTACCGTCAGCTGCGTCGATACTCTTAGAGCATAGACCAACCTTTGAGTATACCCCATGGGAGTTAGGGGTATAGTTGAGATACGTATGAGTTGGTTCGTATACGAAACCAACCGGCCCCCGGAACAAAGATGCTAACAACTCACGAACCATGCATCTGATTGACGGACCGTCTGTTGCGTTAAGACCCCAATGAAAAGGTGGTCCTTTGTGATAATTATTCGTGGGACATTGTGATACATGGAGTATCGACCAGTGGCTCGTGGAACGGATCCTCCCGGAGGTGAGCATACGGAGTACGATGACCTTGTAACTGGCTGAGACCTGATGACTGCTTGTACGATTTGATTTGGAGTGAATTGCATAGCCTAGTGGGGAGAACTACTTTGTGAGGTAAAAGAACCATGGTAGAGGATCACTAATTTGTGAGGTGTCAGACCTGCGGTACTCGACAGGAGGACTACCTCTGTAGGCTATGAGGGGGAGCACTACTGTGTGAGGTGGTAGACACATGGCGGAGGAGAACTACTTTTTGAGGTGGCAGACCCACAGTACTCGACTGGAGGAGTACCTTAGCAGTCTAATGATAGTGAATGACACCTTAGAGTCGTGATAGGACTACTGCACTCGACAGAGGAGGAGTTCACCAGCAGCCATGTTTTCTTCATCGTGAATATAAATCCTGGTTTGAGCTGAGTCAATGAACTTTGTGGTTTCCTCAGGATTGCGATGGGTTACTTGATAACATAGGTATATGTATGGTAATATAACTAAGTAAAGGTTATCTGTTGATATCTTTATTTTCGGTTTATCTTTGTTGGATTTAGTGAGACCTTGAGGGTCTCGGGGTCCCTACTGAGTATCGTTATACTCACCCCTACATGGGCTATGCCTGCACGTTGTTGTGTTGGATGCAGATGAAGGACAACACTGATCGTGGTTGAGGCTTGTAAAACTAGATGGAACCTAGAGGAGGACTTCATGACAAGACGGTACCTGGAGGTGGACTTCATGATGAGATGGTACCTGGAGAAGGACTTCATGACGAGACGGTACCCGGAGGTGACAGACGGACGTGGAGAGCTGAGGTGGCCATCTGTACCTACCCATCAGGTAGGAATTCCGGAGGACGATCCAGGAGCATCTTGACAGCTTCCTGCTATTTTGTCGTTTATTTGTACTTTACTATTGGTCTCTTATTTCCGGCCCCCTTTGTACTTTCAGCACACTTGTCTTATTGCATTACTTAGTGTCTGCATCCACTTGTACTTTGGTTTTGTTTTTTTTTGTGTTTCATAAAGGAAATTCCCTCCCTTTTTATCGGGATTTTGGCAATTGGTGATAGTCTCTAGCCTCTGGATTATGGAAGGCGGGCTTGGGGTATTCACATCATGGGCCTCGCTGAATAAGGGTTGAGTCACACTGTCGGCAATAGTGTGTGGTCACTGGGTCTCCTCTAGTAGGAATATCGAAAGTGAGGGTAAAGTCAATAGTTTTTACCGGAACCTTTCACTATCAACCACACAAAAGCGAAGGAAAGAAAATGTCACAAGGAAAAGTGTCTTCTATTACTACATCTCAAGTACAAAGACACACAACAACCACATACAACAACATCATGGAAACTAGAAGCACCAAGAACAAAGGCCCCCATGCCTGGAACTAGTCCCGCTCCTGTCCCCCTACTTCCATAGCTCTATAGTTGTATGCTTCAGCTACCTGAAGTTGTGCTCTTTAATGTCCACCTGTTCCCTGTGGTCAGGGTGGACCTGCTAGTGGTGGTGGTGGCAACACCTCGAAGCGTCGTCAACCTCCATGCTGCATGTCCATCTCCACTACCTCAGCCACTAGCTCCTTGCGGTCCACCTCGATCGAACCTCCGCCTCTTCCTGGATGGTCCTTCATCTATCAGCTGATCATCCGAGCGGTAGGTCTGATAGACACGAGCCAAGTGACCCTGTCTGCCGCACGTGTAACACATCTTGGTAGGTATGGCTCTGTCACTCCCCATGGTGCCTCACACTACCGAGCCTGATTCGTGAGGCCGACCACCTGTAGGTCTAGACCTCATAGACCTCTGCATCATCTATCTACTATCAGCTACAGAAGACTTCACTGCATACTGGCTAGTAATGGATCCTGCTGCTGAAGAATTCTCAGCAAGGAAACTCTCCACTAAGAGGGCTCACTCTAACACACCCGTCTGCGTCTGGATGATATGAGAAACAACTGAATCTTTAATCTCTCGCCCGATCCCCTGGTCGAAGGTCCGAGCCCTAAAGAACAGGTCTCGTACCATATTAGTGGAGTGGTGCGAGAGGTCGGTGAACCTCGCTGAATACTGCGCCACTATCATGCTACCCTGTTGAAGATACAGTAGCTTCTGTATACACACCTCTCGAAGGGTGGATGTTACAAACTCTCCATAGAACATGATCTCGAAGTCTTCCCAAAGAAGTGTCGCCTCATCATGCATCTGGATCATCAGGCTCCACCATCTGCATGCTGCTGCCTGAAGTAGGCTGGCAGCAAGGACCACAATAAAGTCTGCTGGTTTCCTTACTAGCCTGAAGACTCTCACCACAGACTCCAGCCAATCCTCATCCACCTATGGGTCTGTCTCTCCCTAGAACCTGGGAGGCCTCTGGCACTGGAACTCGTGCAGCGCGATCAAGGGGCGTGCATCACCTGCTACTGGGGCTGGTGGCATCAGTGGCCCAATGGGTGGTTGTACCGCTGGTTCCTCCGTTGGTGCCTCAACTGGAAGAGGTCCATGTACAAAGGCCTCGTCGCTCGGCGGGCTGTCAGTACGTACAACTCTCGGGGCTCCAACTAGTCATCCTCGGGGAGGCATCCTGAAAGAAACATATGTGACAATTGGTATCGGAGGACATCGGTTCTACCGTAGAACTTATGACTCTGATATTTTATTTCTATGAAGCAATAGTGTAAAGAACACCAAGTTTGGTTTTCAGTTCAGGGAGTCGAGTGTTGGTGTGGCGGATGACGTATCCATACACCAAGACCCTAAATTCTGATTTCTGACTCAATGCACGAAAACACTGATTACATGTCTGTTTCAAAAAAAATTTCCTTTAAATCATCTCAAATTAGGTCAGCTCACTAGGTATAGTCTATTGACTATGTCAGATCTGTTTCTTTTAGGATGCCTCCCTGAGGACGACCAGTTGGAGCCCCGAGAGTGTTACATACTGATAGCCCATCGAGCGACGAGGCCTCAGTACATGGCCCTCTTCCAGTTGAGGCACCAGCGGAGGCACCCGTGGTACTACCACCCGTTGGGCCACTGATGCCACCAGCCCCAGTAGTAGGTGATGCACACCGCTTGAGCGCGCTGCACGAGTTCCCGCACCAGAGGCCACCCAGGATCCGGGGAGAGATGGACCCCCATGCTGCTGAGGATTGTCTTGAGGCTGTGGTGAGAGTCTTCAGGCTAGTACTGATGGAACAGAAATTATGGTGATCCTTGCTTCCAGCCTACTTCAGGAAGCAGCAGGAAGATGGTGGAGCCCAATGCTCCAGATGCATGACGAGGCGAAACATTTGTGGGCATACTTCGAGATCTTGTTCTATGCGGAGTTTGTACCAGCCACCCTTCGAGCGGTGCGTATATAGGAGCTACTGCATCTTCATCATGCTAGCGTGACAGTGGCACAGTATTCAGGGAGGTTCACCGACCTCTCGCGCTACTCCACTGATATGGCACAGGACCTGTTCTTCAGGGCCTAGACCTTCGAGCAGGGGCTCAGGCGAGAGATTAGAGCTTCAGTTGTTTCTCACAGCATTCCGATGCAGACGAGGGTGTTGGAGCGGGCCCTCTTAGTGTAGAGTTTCCTTGCTGATAAGTCTCCAGTAGAAGGATCCATTACTCGCTGGTATGTAGTGGATTCTTATGTAGCTGGCAGTAGATAGATGATGCAGAGGTCCAAGAGGTCAAGACCTAGAGGTGCTCGGCCACACGACTTAGGGTCGGTAGTGCGAGGCACCAATTGGAGAGACAGAGCCGTACCTACCATGCTATGTTACATGTGCGGAGGACTGGGTCACATGGCTCGTGACTATATGACCCTAACCTCGGATGATCAGAAGATAGATAAAGGACCTCCCAGGTAGAGGCAGAGGTTCGATCGAGGTGGACCGCAAGGAGCCAGAGACCAAGGTAGGGGAGCTGACCGTGCAGCAGGAGGTGGACGACACTTCGAGGTGTTGTCACCACCACCACCATGAGGTCCACGCTGTCCACATGAAATAGGTGGACATTAATGATCACAACTTCAGGCAGCTGAGGCATATGACTATGGAGCTCTGGAAGCAAGGGGACAGGAGCGGGACTAGTTCCAGGCATGGAGGCCTTTGTTCTTGGTGCTTCTAGTTTCCATGATGTTATTGTATGTGGTTGTTGTGTGTCTTTTTACTTTATCTGCAGTAATAAATGACACTTTTCCTTGTGATGTTTTCTTTCCTTCCCTTTTGTGTGGTTGAGACGGAGAGGTTTTGGTTAAAACTGTTGACTTGACCCTCACTTTCGAGATTCCTACTGGAGGAGACCCAATGACCACACACTAATGCCGACAGTGTGACTCAACCCTTGGAGGCGAGAGTGATGGTTGGATATCTTGGTAGTAGTGTCGAGGCCTTACGACGTCATCCAAGACATGAAATGTACCATTCTTGTCAGGATTGACTGTATTAGGCAAAGAACGTGGTTCATCCGGAGGATGAGACAAGATTTCTCTTTTTCGGAAAAGGGGAAATCTAAGAAGCTCTTGTAAGACTAGAGATGGTGCAAGCTATGATGGAGAAGGTGCAGATCATCTATGAGCAAATGAAGACTGCACAGTGCAGACAAATGTCCTATGCTGATATGAGAAGGAAACCATTGGAGTTCAAGGATGGCTACCACGTCCTCTTATGGTTCTCACCTCGACGTGGACTACGGAGATTTGCCTGGGGTGGAAAGTTATCTCCACACTTCATCTGTCCCTTCCACCTCAGTTGCACCAGGTGCATGACGTCATTCCACGTATCACACCTTAGGAGGTACGTGCATGACCCGACCCACATCATCGATCACGGGGAGATGGACATTGACTATAGGATGACCTTCCCAAAGGTTCCGGTGGAGATAAAGGATCGAAAGGAGTGGGTCCATCATGGACGGTCGGTTCCCCTAGTGCGCATTCGTTGGTAGCACGAGAACCTCTAGGAGATCACTTGGGAGCAGTAGGCTCAGATACTTGCTCGGTACCTCCTTTAGTTCCCCTAGTTTGTGTTGTAGTTTTATGGGGACATAGAGCCCTGAGATGAGAGTAATGTAAAGGCCTGTAAATTTCAAGGAATTTTTTTTTCATAAAGTATTTGGAATTTTTTGAGTACGCAGTTTCTGAGGGCACCTTATTCTGAGACCTAGTGTGCCCGGAATAATTTTCTGAAGTTTTGTTACGCTTAAATTAATGCCCTTAAGCAGTTTTCCTGAAAAAGTGTAATAACTCCTAAATGGTTACATGGATCAGAAATATGAGGGCACCGTTGTGCTCATGATGGCAGGTTTACCCAAGGCGTGACATAAGTTTAGTCGGCACAGGCCTCCCGTGAGAAAACTTAAAAATGTCATAACCGTAAATAAAATAATTAAATAAAGTTATTTTATTTTTCAAATGCTTATAACTCACAAACGGTAACTCGGATTAAAAATCTGATACCACCACTGAACTCGTGAGGGTATGCTTCCTTTATGAAGATACTAACGTTGGCCGGCGCGAGCCACCTGAGAAAGTTAGTTTTTGGTCGCAAATAAAATAATTAAGTGACAATTATTTTATTATAAAATTCTTAACATCTAAACGGTAACTCGAATTGAAAATCCGAGAGTATCGTTGAGTTAGTTGGTGCATGTTTCTCCTAGGAAGATCCTAACCTTGACCAAATTGGGTCGAGGGTGACTGATAATAATTTACCGAACTTTTTTTCAGGTACGTTCAATGAACATATGAGCGGTGTTTTATAACTTTTTAACCGGTGCTCGGAATCGAATTCTGAGGGCACCATTGAACTCACAGTGCCGATATTCGCTTAATAAGACTTTCACCTCAAAAGAGGATGATTGGGTATGAATGATAGTTTTTGGGATTTTAGGTGGATTAATAAAATAAAATAAGTGAATAATTTATTTTATTTTGTTAAACACATGCAGTGCGGATAATGTGGTTAGAAACTCCACTTGGGAGTTGGTGGTGGAACCACCACACCCTAACCTCCCATTTAATGTGGAGAGAGAGGAAACCACAGAAACCCCCATCAATTAATTTTATATGTCAACGTAAAATTAATTGCACTCAATTAATTTTATGGGTTGACATAAAATTAATTGTGGTCAGTTAATTTCATGTGTCGACATAAAATTAATTGCACTCAATTAATTTTATGAGTTGACTTAAAATTAATTTTTGTCAGTTAATTTTTTGTGTCGATGTTAAATTAATTGCTGTCAATTAATTTTATGTGTCAATATAAAATTAATTCGTGTCATATGTTTTGACGCATGCTATGTGGGAGAAACTTCTTGGCATCCTCCACTCTTAAGTAGCGCCAACGCAAATTAATTCTTCGGACCCCATTTTTAAATTAAGTAACCGCATCGTTGGAATTTAGGAAGGTTCTAAATAAATGAACCATCATATATTCCATGATGGTTACATACCTCTCCCCCTACCCTATATATAGGGAGCTTGGGAGAATGTTTTGGGACGGCATCACCAAGCGATGAAGTGCAGGTAAAGTATTGTGACTCCCAACACTTGGGGAAATCTTATCCTCTCCAACGAAGAATGTGAAGAAAGCCAATGACGATCTTCCATGCGATTCTTGTTCGACCTTCCTTCCCAAGAAACCTATCCTCTGTAACATCGTCAACAAACCGACGCTGCTCGGAATTGGGGACGTGTGGCAGATGCGATGAATGGCGGTCTTCAAAGTCATCCTTCTGCGACTCCGCCAACGAGCGACGATCAAGAGGTAGGGAATTTTTTATTTAAAGTATGAACCTTTCCCATGTTCTTCCTTTCTCTCAAAACGAAGAACGGTGGTTGTTGTGCTTCATACTTGCGAGAACATATTGCTACCACCCTAAACGCAGAGGGTCCGAACCAATCCAAATTGGCCCGACCCCTTCGTTGTTCTTTTTTTAATGACTCCACGATGGCATGGAATTGAGGTGATGACAACGAAGGTGGCGAACAAAGGACGTGCTACCCGCGAACTCCGTGAACTATGCCGCAACTGCGGCTCCCAGCGTGCACCCGGTGCCCCGCGCCCCTGTCGGTGACCTACCCGGTGCACCCCGGCACCCCAGCGGCGCCCTATCGTGCTACCCTGCGCACCCCCACGCGCTGCCCGGCGTTTGGAACCCTGACGGGCCCACCCGCGCCCTACTCGGTGCACCCACAGCCAGCCAATGCCCAGCCTGGCTGCTCGTGCCCTACGCGGTCTGCCCATTGGCCTCTCGGTCACCGGCCCGCGACGCCCCAACAATGTCACTGGTTGAACTAGCCCCGTCTCCCGGGCTGAGTTATCGAGCCGCCTACGTGGCGACTATCGGGTCAAACCGCCCTCGCAGTCCGCTGGGCCGGGCCCAGGGGACCAGGTAAAAACATAGCGGGCTGACTCAACCAATGGGACGGGTCAGACCCAGCGAGTCTGACCGTGTCGACCCAGACCAGGTCGGCCTAGTTTGGGTTAGGCTGAGTTGGTCTGACCGGGTTGGACCGGACCCGGGCTCATTACTGGCCCATTACCTTCTTGGGCCATATCTTTTGCACCAGACGTCTGTTTGATGAACCGTCAGCGGCATTGATACTCTAGGAGAATAGTCGTCCCTTTGAGTATAGCCCATGGGTGTTCGGGGTATAGTTGAGATATGGCCGGGTTGGTTTGTATACGAAACCAACCAGGCCCCCGGAACAAAGAGGCTAATAACTCACGAACCGGGCATCCGATTCACGCAACATCTATTGCATTAAGACCCCTGTGAAAAGGCAGTACTTTGTGATACTTCTTCATGGGACTTTGTGATACTTGCAGTATCGACCAGTTTCTCGTGGAGAGGATCCTCTCAGAGGTGAGCATACGGTGTACGGTGACCTTGTAGTTGGCTGAGAGCTGATGACTGCTTGTCCGATTTGATTTGGAGTGACTTGCATAGCCTAGTGGGGAGCACTACATTGTGAGGTGGAATACATATGGTGGAGGAGCACTACATTGTGAGGTGGTAGACCCACGGTACTCGACAAGAGGATACCTCTGTAAGCTATGAGGGGGAGCACTACTGTGTGAGGTGTAGACCCATGGCGGAGAAGCACTACTTTGTGAGGTAGAGGACCCGCGATACTCGACAGGAGGAGTACCACAACAGTCTAAGGTTAGTGAGTGACATCTCGGAGTCGTGATAGGACTGCTGCACTCGACATAGGAGGAGTTCTCCAGCAGCCGTGTTTTTCGTCATCGTGAATAAAAATCCTGGTTTGTGCTGAGTCGATCACCTTTGTGTTTTCCTCATGATTGAGATGGGTTACTTGATAACATAGGTATATGTATGGGCATATAATTAAGTAAAGGTTATCTGTTGAGATTTATCTTTGTGGTTTATCCTTGTTGGATTTAGTGAGACCATGAGGGTCTCAGGGTCCCTACTGAGTATCGTTGTACTCACCCCTGCACGGGCTATGCCCGCACCATGTTGTGTTGGATGCAGACGACGGACATCACTGATCATGGTTGAGGCTTGTAAAAGTGGACGGTACCTGGAGGTGGACTTCATGATGAGATGGTACCCGAAGGTGGAATTCATGAGGAGATGGTACCCGGAGGTGGACTTCATGACGATGCGGTACCCGGAGGTGACCGACGGATGTGGGGAGCTGAGGTGGCCATCTGTACCTACCCTTCAGGTAGGAACTCCAGAGGACGATCCAGGAGCAGCTTGACACCTTCCTGCTATTTTTTCTCCTCCTTCTACTTTACTTTTGGACATGTATTTCTGGACCCCTTTGTACTTTCAACAGACTTTTTTTATGGCTTTACTTAGTGTTTTTTTCCGCATGTACTTTGGTTGTGTGTTTTTTTATGTTTCATAAAGGCAATGCCTTCCCTTTTTATCAGGATTTACGCCTTTGGTGCTAGTCGCAAGCCCCTGGCCTATGGAAGGCGGGCTTGGGGTAGTCACGACACGGGCCTTGAGGATGGGTCGTGACATTCTCATAAAAACATGGGGTGTTACAATTACAGCCCATATACCGAGTAAGGATCCTCAATCTATCCCAACCTATAAACATTACACCTATAGTAGTCCATAGAATACTATATCAATAATATATGTTTGTGAATAACCACAAGCCATTACAGTTCTCTACACACATATATGGGAAAAACTAACTATTGTTCCTACTAGCACAAATAACTACCAATAGAAAAGAGTTGGGCCAAAGGGGGTAGTCAGCCATTCATCCTCCCACCAGAATGTTGGGGAAAACACCCCCAGGGCTTAGAATTCTTGGGGTGTTAGTTTCTCTTACTGATATGGTGAAGTTGTGTATAGAAACACAAAAAGAACATGATATAATATATCTCACATCCACACCCTGGTCATAACCTAGTCATAGACACAACTATAGCTAATCTCTCTCAGAATCTAGGTCGATACTTCTATGGCTAGGTATCCTATAAGCACACAACCATTTAAGGAGCTTTATTAGATTACTTCATTCCATTTTTTTTATCTGTTCAACTTTAAGTTAATTAATTCATTAAACATTAATTTACCATGAACAATTCCATATTAAATTTAATTAGCATCACACCCAAATTCAATTGTTCCTTCAAAATTTCATCCTCATCATTATATTCCCGAAAACGCCAACCCCAAGGGTTAACACCATTAATTCAATTAATCATTATTTAATTACTTCCCCACATTCCCTGGCATTATAGAAATACATTCTATGCTACTAAACTCAAGGGGTCTCAACACGATGAGTATATGTACTACCCATCAAGTATTTACCACATATAGCAAGAGCATATAACCATCCTTCCTTGAGAAGCTAAACATGGAAAACACATGGAATACCCCGCGTATCATCACCTTTTATAGAAGAAGGGTAAGTGAGACCAGCTGCCTTGAGGAGTGGGGAAAAGTAAAATAGACAAACAACCAATAAAAATCCGCAAGCATTCTACAATCACACCCATCCCATTCCATAATGCCTAGTGTCCTCCCCGACACCCACATGCATAAACTGATGCATCACGCCACTCTAGGAATCATCTACTGCCACAACCAAAATCCTCCATGCCCCAACATATCACAATGGCCATACATGATCACATCACAGCATAAGCAACAGGAAAACAATCATCACATCAACTGGGCTCTTGGCCCTTTAACAATCAAGAGGGTTACTCAAAACCCCTTAAGGAATTATCAAACAATCAGTTCTTCAATCCATCTGGAATTAATAGATTTATTATTCGTAGGTTCCAAATTTAGGAAACATAATCAGTAAGCTATCACAATTAATTAAACATGATTACTGTGAAAATTTTATTAACATTAAATTACCAAATTAACCATATTCTTTTACATGCCTCTTTATCATTATCCAAACAATTATCAATTAATCCCAATTTACATTCTTTAACTATTTCAATCAAGAATGAATAGCGTTGCAAAGAAATAAAAAATATAACACTATATAACAATAAATTTTCACGTAAAACAAAAGAGAAGAAACAAATACCCTACCTTAAACAGTTCCTCATTTTCTTTATCCATACAACGGGTCACAATCCTCCTATCGCGATAACTGCATCCTCCCGAGGATTCCACGGTACGACAGAACCAACCAAACCCAAAGAAAACCCCATTAGATGCATGGAGATTACATGCTCTAATATAAAAAGGTGAAACATGAGAAGATGATCCCCAATGGAATGATGATAAAACATACCTTATATCGAAGATTGGTCAATACAGGTTGGTTGCATCAAAACAGAGCAGAACCAATTCAAGGATTAATGTTTGATTATGCAAATCCTAAGGGACAGATTGAAAGGTTCTAGTGCCTCATAGACGAGAAACAAGAGGAATAACAAGGGAGGAAGATAAATTGTCCCTTTTGAAGATTTAATGAGGTGATGGTTTAAGATACGCTTAATTCCCCATTAAAATCATATCACATTAACCCATGGGGGTTGACCAATTAAAAACATCTCAGACCTTAGGAATAATTAATATAGGATTTATGGCCTTTGAATCGGCCTTTAGAGTCCTTAAAATAAGGCTTTAAATGTATATTATGTCATAGGAAACGTCAAAGGGGTGAAACTGTATAAAGCTAGAAACACTGTACAACTACAGTTACTATACACCTTCCATTATTGTACACCTACCGTTAGAGGTTACCGATAGAGGTTACTGATAAACCTCACCGCTCTGTAAAAACTATACACGTACCGTTACTATACACCTACCATTAGAGGTTACCAATAGATGTCACAATTCTGGAAACACTGTACACCTACCGTTACTATACACCAAATGTTACTATACACCTACTGTTAGATGTTGCCGATAAGGGTTGCCGATAGACCTCACCATTCTAGAAACATTGTTCACATACTGTTACTGTACACCTACAACTATTATACACCTACCGTTAGAGGTTACTGATAGAGTTTACCGATAGACCTCACCATTCGGGAAACACTATACACCTACTGTTATTATACATCTACCATTATAGGTTACCAATAGAACTTTTCACCGATGGAACTGTTCACATAATTGGAAATTTGGAAAAGTGTTGGGGATAAGTCACCTTGACCTCCCAGAACACCTCAAACAACAAATTTTCACAATGTAATGGACCAGAGAGGTACGTGTCATTACAATAAGTTATATTATTAGTATAAAATAAATAAATTATTTTATATCTTTAATGTAACTCAATATCTAGGTTTTGAAGTCTTATTTTAGTAGGTCTACTAAACATGAGTGATATAAAAGAATGTGTAAAATCATGAATGATAAGAATAACATTGATTATTTAATTCTTATTTTAATCATTTACATTATATAAAATATTCATTGGGATGTGAAGTTCTTAACTATTAAACATATGAAAGGGAAACTATAAACATTTAAGGGATAAATCATAAATGAAACATTTTCCTTAAATTATATATTCCTCGGATTAAATATATATTATCCATTCTATAATTAATAATAATAAATACTAATAGAATTTGGTTCCTTTTCTAGTACATCATAGAGGGATTTAAAATTTACTAAGGCATATCCCCGGTAAGCTTCAAAATATGTGTTAACAAAGGCCCATTTTTGTGCACTAGGTGATAATAGAGTCCAAATTGATTTCCCCTTTAATGGGTAATTAGATAGAGGTATAACTATGCTAGATCCACATTCATTTGTAGCATATTTACACGGATGAATTTTCAAGAAAACCATTGAATATATATTATAAAAAAAATTTATGGATGTTTGTTTAAGTGTAGAATTATACATAAATAATTTACTAGAGTTTTGTAATCATAATCATAAATATAACTAGTCTTTCGTCTAACCCAAAAGTTGACAACCAATATCTTAAATACACATTATTTCATGATTTATTAAATAATCATAAACATAATACAACCCTAGAATATTATGAGGGCTACTGTATTTTTGAAATTTGTTAAACAAAATAATAACATGAATGGGGATACAACATCATTATTTAAAACACCATTAACATTCTCATAAAAATCAATTTTAATTATAAAATTGCATCGGATAACCAAAAAAACCAAGAAAGAAAAGAACGATATATCATTATCATTAATGTAATAATCAATTATTAATATGCTGAAAACAATAGATGTGTGTTAGAAGGAATATAGAGATGACATAAAATGGGTGAGAATTGAAATTTTGAACAATGAGGAATTATATAACATGACAACCACAAGGAAGCATAGAAAGTTGTAAACATTATAAAACCTGAAATAATAGACACATGTCAAGGATAAATTCAGCAATACCATAACACATAGTTCTTATTATAGCATTTTGTAAACCATATGTGGCATCTCATGAGACATAAAATAGCAAATTCATTGGAGAGATATATAATTATAGGATCACATGTCACTCTCATATCAAGTACATGTATAATTTTTCAACATATATCAAAAAAAGTAATTCCGCATTTCATCACTTTTAGTCCCTTTATTATGGGGTTTGGGTTACATACATGGAATTAACCAGTCAATTTAATTTGTGTAAGTCAATGTCAATTCCAGTTATTTGAAATGGGGATGGGTATTTACTAGACAAATAATTGACAAGGAAAATCTCAAGATAACTTTAGCGGCATAAAGAGGGTATATAAAAATTCATGGAAGGGTAAAATGAATGTGGAAAGGTTCTATCGACAAATTGAAATCACATGGAAAATACTATGTACATTGGAAAACATATCCTAATATGAAAATTTTGAAAACATAAAACAAATTTTAAATAAGTTTATTGAATAATTATAATGATAACAAGATCCATTATGTTGTGAGGGGACTTATTAAAGAAATGGTGGAAGTTATTATGAGATTTACAAAACCTTGGGAGATCTCTAGAGAGGGATCTATAGATAAAATTATTTCTCCCTGGGTTTTTTTGTGAAATTGAAAGGTATGTTTTTTTGGGATTGTAATGTGAAAGTGTGAGTAATTCTTTAAATATTTGTAAACATAGGTTACGACCTCTATATAATAATTTTATCCTCTCCAAAAATCAAACCACTATTTTTGAACATGGTTTATTCCAAAGAAGACTGTTTTTCATTATTTTATATGTCAATTAATTGAACTCAATAAAAATAATACCCTTATTTCCATGTAAGTGAGATATGTTTATCTATAATTCATTTTAAAACCATAAAATATAGTTTTGGTTTGGAGGATTCATGAAGAGTTTATAAGGGTTATAAAATAAAATCAAACCATATTATTTTAAAGTTGAAAAATAGTTTTGATTGTGGATATTATTTATTGTATTTATTATATATCTTTTGGTCTTTTATGATGTTAAAATACATACCATATATTGAACCATATTTGATTCTAACATAAAATTTTGGTTGTCCAAGAAAATTTTGAAATCTTTATCATTTGATATGATTAAATTTTCAGTTCCAAAATAATATTTATTTTTAAAAAAAAATCTATAAATATGAGAATTTTCGCTTTTAAAAAAAATCCCAAATTTTAAAAATAGTTTTTAATGATATTTTTTAAGAAATTATAAAAAATTACATCTAAATTAAAAAAAATATATTATAATTTTAATTTTAAAATTATTATATATTAATAATATATTAATAATATATTATTTATTTAGAAAATTCAGTTAATCAACCAAAGATTACATTGATGGAAACTATATATTTTACAAAAAATATAATTTGTGTTTCATCGTGTAAAAATATAATTTCTATAAAATTAAATATAAATTAATTTAATGGATACTATGAAAAAGTAATAAATATAATCATTATTTTTTTAAAATAAAATATAATAAATCATACTATTAGATCCCACACACATATCTGTTTATAACACTAGTGAATACCTTAAGGGTTTGGTTTTTAATGGTGAGATTTTCATGGGCGTGTTTGATGAAGATAGTGTAGATCATGATCTTGATGAGTTTGAAATTCTCCCATAAATGGATCATTAATGATTTCTTTCTTGAATATCAGATTGGAATATTCAAGGTAAAATCCTAGTGATGTTATCTCCCACAAACGCTCTGATAAATACATTACATAATGTATGATCATACTATTTGAGGCCATCTATTCCATTTTTTTATCAAATGGATGTATGATAACCCTTGATGTATCCTAATTATAATAGTTACTATTCAATGGAAATATTACCAATGTTAATGATTCCTAAATATATTTTAAAAACATGAGGATATAACTTATAATGGCCCAAAATGACCAACGTAGTGAATGTATTTTATATAATTACATTTCATAGTAAGGAATTTGCACATTTAAAAAGGTAATTTCATTTATAAATGTTTCGGTCATAAAAATTCATAATGGGAGTGTACCTATATGAAAAAGTCATGAAAACCTAATATCCCATTACAATTCACATATATATCCAACCACACTATGGAAGATAGCCAAATATACATACTACAATACAAGGAATAATCACTAGCTATAGTTTAACCCTATACATGGGATCATTATTCCACTAGATGATGATGGATTGAATTTGTTATCAATAATAAATAATGTCAATATATTTTGAGACTATTGTGTAGGTATACTACTGAAATACCTAATCACGGATTCCAATATGTGTGTGTTGAAGAATAGTGAAGAACACATTATATCTTGAGTATTTATGTACCCTAATGTTTGATATGTGCTTACGTTAGATTGTAAATGAGGGGTAAACTGATATTAGAATAAAGTATGTGCGGAACTACAAATTATTATACTCAATGGAGAGTATGTATTGATTGAATATTGGTAAATCTAATGGATGTATGATGATAAAAATTCATGATATTTATGTGTAGAATCTATTTAGAAGGTTGAATAGGTTGGTAAAATAATGAGATTAATCATTTTTATTGAAAAGGATAATATTCCAATTTTGGTAGTTTTATATGAGTATGAATATTATTTAATTCTATATCAAAATTATTGAAGTAATGAGTAGTGGGATATGAATATAGAAAATAGTATATAACATTATATATTGGTGAACACTCATCCTTGTTATTATCATGTATGCTATTTTAATCAGGATATAAGATGTATCATGAATAATGATATGGAATGAAATCTATTTTGATAAATATGAATCATTTATTGATAAATAATATAAACACCATTTGAAGATATTGAAGTAGTGGAATATCATTAAAACACATTAAGGATATTATATGCATGGTTTGAGATTTGTGATAATTTTGATATGAAATCAGATAATATAGAGATGTTATAATGTGATTTCAGATAAACTAAAATAGATAATGTTATCTAGAAGATTATTTAATTTTAATCCAAATACATTTGAGTTCATATATATTTCATATTCATTTGAAATTTTTCATTATATTTTTTAGGGGGTTTATGAATTTTATAAAGTTATTTGAAGTGTTTTAAGTAAAATAAATGTTTCTGAGATTTATTGAAGATGTATTGAGAGTAATGGGGTTGAACTCATTAAATTTTAACAATATATTTTCAAAATTTGGAAAAATATTTTCTGTGTAATAATATCATGACAGTGAAAAAAAGAGTAACATTGATTTTGATAGGAATTAATTATAATTTTTAAATAATATCTCTAGATTTCTAGTGATTATTTATGAATCACCTAGTATCACATGAGAGTAATAGTTCAATAATAATAAATGTATTGAAAAATAAAAAAGGTATGAGTATAAATGAGTTTGAGAAAGAGTGACATAGAGATTTCGATGGGAACCAAATATTAACCTGGTCTTAGGAAAATGCTACATAGATCTATGAAAGATTAATAAAGAGTGGTGTAATATTATAAAATATATCTTCAAATATGAATAACTTTAATGTTGATTCATATTGACCTTATGTTCCCAAAGTTTATATATGATTAATTTATGGCATATAAAATTAAATATAAGTGTTTAGGTAAATCATAAATTAATAATATATGATTCTATTTTTTTATATTGTGAATACACATCATGATTCGTAATAAATAAAAATATAATTCAAGATGATATTGTTTCAATGTTTTTCCAAAGGGGTTTGCTCTATTTGGTAATGCATACCATTGTAATTATATTGTTTCATGTAGGAATTTATATGTGGAGAAGCGATAGTTTATATTTCCTAATCATAAAGTAACTTTAAAATAAAACTTTTAGAGAAGTAATTAATGAAGATATTGGTTAGATACTTATATGATATTGGAAATGGGGTGTAATTTAATATACTTCCCTATATAAAACATTTCTACTATATTCTTATCACCAAGTGTAAAATAATTGTGAATAATAAGATCACATGACCAAAACTAATTTTAATGGACATATTCAAATATATTAGTAACATCCATGTGACTTTTGATCCTAAAATTTAAATGAAGATAAATTGTAATTGATGGGTTATATAAATAATAAATAATAATTTCTATTTAATGAATAACACATCAAGAATATTTGATAACCAATGATATTGAAATATTTATACTTTAATAAATAATGAAGAACCATATGTGATGAGAGGGAGGATGATGATATTTCCCCTAACTATCTCCAAATCTAGAGTTAATGAAGAATAATTAGTGAGACAATTTTAAAGTGATTGCAATGTAATTTAAAAGAGGAATGTAATTAATTATTTCTACACAACTAAGGATGATATTCTAATTTACATAGTCAAAAAATAATTTTTCTCATTGTTGTTCAAACTTAAAGGATGGGATATACAAATATGAATTTTCAATAAATTACTAATTGGTACCAGTTTCATAATAGTAGTGAGTTGGTACTTAAAAATGTAGGTTTTATGCATGTAATATAGTTATTTTTAGATATAATCGGTTTATGTCAATTCCATTTCCCTTGGATATTATTAATAATTAGAAATCATCCTTTTGTTTATTTAATCCCAACTAATATACATTGATAACTAGCTCACACATTCTGAGTAAACATCATAATTATATGTCTATCTTTTCATTTTCATTTTCTTCTTTTTTTTCACAGCTATATATGGATTGTGGGATGAGAGTGTGAGATCCATTAACTTTTTAGTATACCAAGGTAATGTGAAATGCCATATTATTGATTTAAATTTATCCACAATAATTCACCCCCATTTGAGTATGGATTCAATGATCCATGTTGGAACTAAAGGGATGAGATAATAATAAATCTAAATATAGTTAAATCATACAAATCCTATCCTATAAATCTAGGAATCATAACTCAGGTAGAGATTAGAAATGAAGAGTATTATAATTACCTATAATACGTTGTTGATTTTAGAAAACCGTTTAAGTAGAAATTGTATTACCATGAAGTGTTACCTTAATTAAAGGTATTCAAATAATTAATGAAAATAAAAAAAATAAATCCAGTCAAAACCAATCCCAACTATTACTGAAAACAATTCATATATATAAATATATATAATATAAAAATGGAAACTAATTTCAAATGAATATATGATTTAATAAGGACTTTAGAAATACTAAACATCCCATTTTCGTTTTAATTCATTTATAAAAACACTTTCCCAAATCTATTTCAATCATGTCATATCATTTCATGAATAAAATTTCCATTATTTCATGGTAAAACTATACTTCTAATTTTTATAAACATATGTTTTGAAAAAATTATAGCAATACATATTTCATACTCTTTATTTACAAATGATACCAAGTATTTTTACAAAATAACATAATAACAAATGAAACAATGGAAAAGAATCATCGATACTACATATAACTTTTTCATCATTAAAAAATTATTTTAAACTAGAAATCCTGCACATTGTTTTTTAAATACGAAAAATTACATTTATCCACCAATTGATAAAAATTTAATCCATTGGTGACTGATGTTTGTAAACAATAAAATTATAAATTGGGGAAATCCCTCGATTAAGAATTAAAGACCTATAATTGAAAATACATACATTTAAATTCCTCCAAGAGGTACCCTAAGCCTCCATTTATATATGAATGAGATAAAAGTGTAGATGAGGGACAAAAATTATAGATGAAGCTAATCAACACACATGAATGAATTTGAAAAATCAAATCTGGAACTAACAAATATATGCTAAGAGGTATGGAGGAGACAAGTTGAATGACATGAGAAGCTTGTGAATATTTATCTATCTAATGAGAAAGAATAAAATCCTCTTATTTAAATTATAAATATAAAAATTATATAATTTTAGATTTTAAATATCATCACACATTGGATTTAAGGATATGATAATCATGCACCAAATATTAAAATTCTATTATAATAAAAAAAATATTACATATTTGGTTTAGATGTATATCTAGTGTTAATATTGAACAACCATGAATTATGTCACGAACCAGGCTAGGTTGTCATCTGACCCGGTTCCCGACCCGGTGCCCGAACCAGTCTATGACATGGCCCAAAGGGTGTTCCTGATTCCCATGGGCTGGAAACTACTGTCAGGTACCACAATTAGATAGTTTCAAATGATTTATCATAAAAAAGACATATAAAAAGTTGACATAAACTAAGAAAGGTAGTTAAATACTTACAATTGAAAATAGAAAAAGTTTCGGTCGTTGAACATACATCCAAGTGACCTCATGGGTCACCCCCAAATAGGGATACAGGCTTACTCCAAGAGAGATCCAAAAATAGAACCTGAAAACTGAAAATATAAAGTAGGTATGAGCACTGAGATGCTTAGTAGGAAAGCCAAAATACAACAACACCCTATGCTACTGCCTATATTGAAAAATCCAAATCTTGCTAGTTCAAAAATCTGGCATAATAATGTAATGTTTTTCTCTCTTTTCAAATTCAAATAATAAGTTTTCATTTCCATGAAAAACATTTCTATTCCCTTTTCAAAATATGTTTTGATCATGCTTTCACATTTCAATATTTAAGGAGACCGACTCAGATTAAAATATGGTTTTCAAAAAAGTGGGAAAAAGTATGAAACAACTGAATTAAAAATTGTATCACAAGCACCATGGGAATTAGATAAGCTTCTAGTGTTAGTTGGGGACCTAGGATCTTTGTGTCTCGGTGTTACATGGATTAGAAAGCCACGACCCTTAGAAAACATGGCTTGCAAGGCCACGACCCTCAGAGAACGTGGCATAGAAGACCACAAACCTCAGTAATTCATACGTTTAGTTAGTGTTGCAATCATCAAACCTGTAGTGATACCGGGTCAAGTCACCTCTGGACCACTAGCCCACGAGTACTAGTTCACCCACCTAGATACCTAGGATTCATATTGTGCTCCTGTTCTAGTGGTGGTGAGTTTTTTTCAAGAAACCATATATTTAAAAAACATTTTGTTTATCCTAAACACATTAAACATCTCACCAATGTTCTCTCTCCTTACGCGCATCCCCCCTCTTTCATGACACACAAAGCATAAGCAACAACAATAGGAACATGTCACAAATCACATTCTAACACTTGCATTACATTTCTCAAACTAAGGGGAATGCCTCAAGAGGGGTTTTTCCAATTTTGTAAACCATTTTCAATGTGCCAAATAGGCCCCATTAATTTTAAAATAACATTACCAATCAAAAAACGATGTTGCTCATCATTTTTTAGTTCCAAAAAAAATCATAAAAATCCATTTGCACATCGAATGTACCAGACTATTAAAAACATTCTTAAAATAAATCAAACCATTGAAGAAAGGAAAATTACCATTCAATCCCAGATTTATTCCAAAACTCATGCATTCTTACAAACTAACCAAAACATGAACTTCACACTTTTTAATGCCGTCCAATAATTGACCTTTATTCAACAATCAACCTTCAAAACACACATGCTAGCCACTTAGGAAAACCCACATTAAGAATATATCATTTCAAAACCAATTTTGCTAAAAAAGGGTATTACATTTTCCAAGAATGGTTGGGATCATATATCAATATGAAAAACACACATTGGAAATATATTAAATTATACATAGAGAATTCATAACCATATTTAAAAAAACATCAAAGAATTCAGTGTGTCAAGATAGAAAACATATCTAAAAGAAGGATACACATTATAAAGCGTAAAATTTAACCATTAAAAGGGATGTTAAACTCTAAGAATCACTAATATTTTTCATAGCATGTATATACAATATAATTTTGAAAACACTTTTTAAATAACTAAAGAATTTATGAAATTTAAATTGAACACATAGGAATAGCGGACCTACCTAAAAACACACAGCTTTTGATAAGGGTAACCCAAGACCGCTTCACCTGCATGCATATACATTTTCATGCATATTCCTATACATAGGTCCTTACTGCTAATGACTCGAACCCCCGAGGAAGGTACCACTCAATATAAATATAATTTAATAAAGTAATTAAACACTTAAACAATTTATAAAGAATTTAAAATATCACATCAAAGGTTTACATTAATAACACACTCAAAACAGCCTTTCTGAAACCAAGCACACCATGATGCAACACAAAAAATATGATAAAATAGAATTCGCGACACTTTCATGACATAATTAACCAACAAAAATGTTTATAAAACACTATGAAAGGCTCAGCATGGCTTTCAAAAAATCAAAACATTCATATTAAATAAAAACGCTACTAAACACATCGAAATCATATTAAAATTTATTTGAAACTATATTCGCACAATGAAAACTAATCAATTAGTTCACTGAATTAATTAAATATGAAAATTAATTCATCAAACAAAATATATATGTGGAAACACATATCTTCGGTATCGAAACATCGCAGACGTGGTGTGAAAACTCTTCCACATAACAACCGCACCACAAAAAACACAATTAATATTTAAAAACATGTAATCAGATCAATGCCATAATAAATAAACAAAACACCAAACCAAAACCCTAACTACAACTTAATGAAATTTAAATAATGAACAAACGAGGTATAACGCACCTATATCAATGATGTGAATGTACAACCAGGTAGGGGGAAGACCGATGGAGGTGCGCCACCCCAGAAAATTAGACGGAAAAGAGGGCAGCGCGGCTACGTGAAGGGGAAAAAGGCAGTGAGGTGGCTTAGAGGAGGCCACATGCGCGAGTGGGGAGTCTGGAGAGGCACTATCAGACAGGAGGATCATCATAGGGCAGTAGGGATCCATCTAGGGTATGAGGGAATGCGTCTTTCGATTTCGTTGTAGGAAAGGAGCACTGAGAGTAGAAGGGAGTGCGGCTAGGGGTGGTGCACGCTGAGCTTCGAAGCGAGGAGGGTAGCTGGGGTGACTTGGGTGGCTAAGACGAGTGGGAGGAACATGAGGGAGGTGTGTGCTGGTTAGAGGGGAGGTCGCTGGAGGACTGCATTGATGAAAGAGAGTAGGGGAGGTCGGTCTGACACTGGAGGAGGCCATGCCGGAGGAGGAAGGCAAGGTATGTGCCACCCTGGAGGAGAGGGGAAGAGGAATGCATCTAGGGTAGGGTTAGGAGGAGAGAGGGGGGTCCACGCTGGGAAGGGTGGAGCGCAAGAGTGAGGGAGAAGAAAGAAAAAAAAGAGTAAAAAAATAGAGGAAAAAAGAGAAAAGAAATGGAATAAATAAATTAATAAATGAAACTAAAATGAAACTAAAAAAACAACATAAATTCACCTAATCATAAAAGTAACCATAATTCAAATTAGAAAGTTATTAATTATATAATTGTAATAAATATTTTAATATTAATTGCCTATATAAATAATTTAAAAAACTAAATATGATAATATTAATATTAATATTAATATTAATATTATTAAAACAACAACACACACACACACACACACACAGAGATATATATATATATATTATTTGCAACCACAATTCATTATTAATAAAAAAATTAGAATATTAACTTAAATATTGATAATACTAATGATATAACTAAAATGATAAAGCCAAAAGAAAGTGATAATATCTATATTTATTGAGGTGAGACAACGCAGATGGTCACGTACCTGGTCGCGCATATGGTCACTTGTCCGTATAATATCTCAATTTCATCTAAAATATAACTGGTTCAAACAGAATCTCCAAAAGTAAGACCCAAAATAAATAAATTAAAATTATGTATCAGTTAGGGTTTGAAAATTCTCCCCACCATGACACGTTTTTTCCCTAGAATGTCCCAAAAGACTAAGTTAACCATGGGGTCTAAGCGAGACCTCAATGACAGTTAGAACGAAACCTCAATAACCCAAAGACCCAGTATTCGGAAAGCCCGTGACCTGAAAATTTGAAGATCTCAAAATGAGAATCATCAAGAAAAACAACCAAAAGAAAGAAATTCACCAGAAAACTACAACATTGGACACCCCATACCCTATCTTAGGGATCACTAGGGCCGCTTGAGATCTCCAAGAACACTCTTCCAGTGACCCACTACCCAAGATAACTAATTATCATGGTCAAGTTCAGGCGGAAAAGAAGTGGTAAATCCACCAAGGGAACTATGAAAATATAGTTGTTCCCACTAGTTCATCCCAAGGTGGTCTCCCCACCATATTAGGGTTCTCGTCAAACATTGGTTCTCCAAAACAAAATGACTCAAAAGCCTAGTCAAACCTCTAACAGTAACATTACCCACAGTGTATCCTATGTTTAACCAACACAATAGGGCACATTGTCGAGACCCTCATTGGGTCTCCCCACCATTTTAAAATTTCCTTGCTCCAGGGAACCCGTACGGGCATTCTCAGTTTACATTGAGAGATACAAACTTGACCCTTCATCACAAAAACACCAACACATTTTGACTTCCATGAAAAATTCTTACAGTGGACAATACTCAACCCCATAAGATTGTTTTAATAACTAATACCCATAATCATAGAGGCAAAATAGGCAGGCTCATGTCAATTCCACAAGACGAGAGCATCTCCAAGATGATTACAATTCCGATCCATAACCAACCACTAGAAGGTTCACGGAGCACACCTCCCAGCTCTATAAGAATAAAGATTCTTCGAACAACTTTAAGGCCCATGAGAGACTCTCATAAACTAATACTGCAACATGGAGATAGAGGAATTATTCTTCTCACAACAAAATTATTCCTTTAGAGAAAATACCAAAATATGTTAAATTTAATTTTCCCCCATCCCATTACTGCGGACTTATGTCAGACCAAACTTGCACCACCTCCGATGAGTTTTGACTTCGTTCAAGCTTCACCCCGAGACCTTTGGCTGGGGCCTAGATGTTTGAAGCATCCACTGCCACATAGTCATATGTTGACCACCTCTAATTTCAACTCCCTCAACTTGAAGAGAAACCTACATATTTATCCTCATGTCCCAAATGGACACTTCATCCATATACCAACTAAGAACTATAATGTATGACCTAGAGTGCCCGAATGACCACATTTGGAATGAAATTGAGTGGAATGTTAAACGTGTGATGCCATAAGATGGAATGATCACTCCCAAAACAAGTCATATTAGTTCACACTGCTCATAATATGAGAAACAATCACTTACCATAGTATAAACAGGACCAACAACATAAATGAGTCTTAAACTAATAGTTCCACCCTACCTCTGGGGAGCATTGAACTAGCTCATCAGAAAGGTCAACCCACCTCCTCCATCACCTGTTGACTGGTCAAGAACCTATAAGATCAACCATATTCCCTTAAATTTACTCCTTTGGGTGCAACCTCAAGAAGATGGTAGTCCTGAGGATCGCTGCAGACATCCTCATTCATATCGAGATGATACGATCCTCGTTCACTGGTCTAGTCCCGCTCCTCCATACACACATGAGAAAACATACACCAACAAAACATTCAGAGTTCCTTAAAACCAGAGAAACTCCCCAACATTGAAAAGTATTCAAAAATACTCACTCGACCTCCAAATCTACAAAAGGTTGATACAGAAGAGCAGAACCCAACTCTGCCACTCCACTGAGAGTCTGGGTCGGGCCAAGAACTGAGAGAGACCTACTAAAAACTCATGGGACATTTTTAGGGAAATATTCCAAACAATAAACACAAAACAAACTTTAAAAATCCAATCAAATCACAAAAAAAAATCTTCCAAACCATAATAACAAATCCAAATATTCCAATTTAAAACATCGATTCTTTTACAAAGAAAAAAGAAACACCCGCATGAAAAACCAAGAACAGCACAAAAAAGCACAAAAGATCCTTTGAACCCATCACCTTCACTCCGAAATCAAATCCATTTTCCAATTTCAAAAACCATTTATGCACAAAACCCAAATTTAGAAAAAAACTCACTTTTCAATAGAAGAAAAATAAGAGAAACCCTAAAGTACATTTTCTTAAAAAAAAATACATTCACACCATTGAAAAACTGAACAAAGACATCACAAACATTAAAGAACCTAGGGGAGGACTAGTAGTGGTGTCTAACCTAGCTACATGGTTTAGTATACCATGCCCTAGGCAAAAAAACCACTAGTAGTGTCAAACCTTACTCTCGGGCATCACATGGCTCGCTACTCCATGTGAGCCCGCACACAGCACCAGTTTAATCCTATTGTCAACACACATCAACATAGAGAAAATACAAAACATAAATCTCTCACTACCTCATGGTTACTCAAGGATTAGAACGAGCAAAATTTCACGACGCTCTTCCCGTACCTACCACTTGAGTACTGACAATCCTATATATAATCTACCTAACACCCCAAATATCAAGAACAAAACATGCTCTGATAAAATTTTGTTAAGAATTAGGTTGGGTCATCATCCGACCCGGCACGCGACCCAGTCCACGACATTGCCCAAAGGGCATTCCTGATCCCCACGGGCTGGGAATTAGTGTCTGACATCAACATTAGGTATTTGGGAATGATTCATCCCCAAAAGGCATATAAACAGTCGAAATAAACAAATCAAGGTAGTTAAATACTTTTAATTGAAAATATAACATGGATTACACATTGCACATACATCTAAGGGACCTCATGGGTCACCACCAAACACAAGAACAAGATTACTGCAAGAGAGATCCAAAACTAGAACCTGAAAACTAAAAAGATAAAGTAGAC
The DNA here is from genome assembly GCA_963277665.1 of Viscum album. Lineage (NCBI taxonomy): Eukaryota > Viridiplantae > Streptophyta > Magnoliopsida > Santalales > Viscaceae > Viscum > Viscum album. The sequence goes on along the minus strand of OY728142.1, from coordinate 589,505,674 downwards.
GTGAGCACCGAGATGCTTATTAGGAAAGCCAAAATACAACAACTCCATATGCTACTACCTTTAATGATAAATCCAAATTATGTTAGTTTAGAAATAAAGAATAATAAAGAAATTTTTTTCTCTCTATTCAAATTGAAATAACAATCTTTCATTTCCAAGAAAAAAATTTATATTCCCTTTTCAAAATAGGTTTTGACCATGCATTAACATTTCAAAATTTAAGGAGACTAGTTTAGATTAAAATATGATTTCCACAAAAGAGGGAACAATCATGAAACAACTGAATTGAAAAGCATATCAAGAGCACTATGGGAAGTCCCTAAGAAACTAGTGTTAGTTTTGAACATAGGAACTTCGTGTCTTGGGGAAGTGTTGCTTAGATGGACACAACCCTTAGAAAATGTGGCATAGATGGCCATGACCCTCAAAGAACGTGGCTTAGAGACCCCAACCCTCAGTCATTCATATCTTTAGTTAGTGTTTCAATCATCAAACCAGCAGTGATACCAGGTCAATTTACCTCTGGCCACTAGCCCACGAGTCCTAGTTCACCCACCTAGATACACAGGTTTTCCATTATGCTCTGGCTCAAGTGGTGGTGAGTTTTATCAAGAAAAAATATATTTACAAAACACATTCTTTATCCAAAAATCATTCAACATCTCAACACAATTATCTCTCATAAAAAGACTCCCCCTCTTTCATTCCACAAAAATCATAAGCATCAAAACTAGGATCATATCAAAAAAATCATATTTTAACACTTTTATTACATTTCTCAAACTAAGGGGAATTCCTCAAGAGGGATTTTTCATATTTTGTAATCCATTTTCAAAGTGCGAAATATGCCCCATTAATTTACAATGAATATTACCAATTAGAAAACGATGTTCCTCAACATCTTTATATTCCAAAAATAAGTTTAAAAAATACCTTTTCACAACCAAACCACCATAATTTAAAAAAAATATTACTATAAATAAAACCATTGAAGAAAGGAAAATTACCAATCAATCCCAAATTTATTCCAACACACATGCATTAAAAAAAATAACCCAAACATGAACTTACATCCTTTTAAATTCTTGCACTAATTTATATTTATTAAACAATCAAACTTCCCAACACACATGCTAGCCAGTTAGGAAAAACCACTTTAAGTATTTAGCATTTCAAAACTAATTTAGCATAAAAAGGGTATTACATTTTCTGAGCATGGTTGGGATCATATATCAACATGAAACACACAAGTTGGAAACTTTAAAAATTATGCATAGAGAATGAGGAACCATAATTTAAAAAAAACATCTAAGAATTCAGTGTGTCAAGCTTCAAAACATATCTAAAATAAAGCTACACATTTTAATGTTTAAAAGTTAACTATTAAATATAAAGGGATGTTCAACGCTAAGAATCACTAATAATTTTCAAAGTATGTATATACTATTTTATTTTAAAAATATTTTTTAAATAACTAATTCATTTATGGAATTCAAATTGAAGACATAGGTATGAGGGCCTACCTCAAAACACACATATATTGACAGGGGTAACCTGAGACCACTTCACCTACATGCATATGAATTTTCATGCATATCAATACACACAGGTCCTCTCTGTCGATGACTTGAACCCCCGAGGAAGGGACCACACACTATACATATAATTTAATAAAGTAATTAAACACTTAAATGATTTATAAAGCATTTCATATATCCCATCAATGGTTTACACCAAATACACTCTCAAAACATCCTTTCTGAAACCAAGCACACCATGATGCAACACCAAAAAAATGATAAAACTGAATTTTCAACCCTTGCATGACATTATAAATCAACAAAAGATATTATAAAACACTACGAAAAGCTCAGCATGAGTTTTCAAAAAATCAAAACATTCATATTAAATAAACATGCCACTAAACACATAGAAATCCTATTAAACCTTAAGTTAAACTATATTTTCACCATTAAATCTAATCAAAGAGTATACTAAAATAATTAAATATGAAAATTAATTCATAAAACAAAAAATATATGCAGAAACCAAAACCTTCGGTATCGAAACTTTGCAAATGCGGTGTGAAAACACCGCCACATGACATCTGCACCACAAACGACACAATTAATACTTAAAAACAAGAAATACGATCAATGACATAATAAATGAACCAAAATACAAACTGAAACCCTAAGAAAAACATAATAAAATTGTAATAACGAACATCTGAGGTATAACTCGCCTATAGAAATGGTGAAAATCTACAAGCGGGCTGTGGGAAGATAGCCAAAGGTGTGCCACACTGGAAAATTATCTTTAAAAGAGGGAGGTTCAGCTGTGTGAAGAGGAAAAAATAAGTGAAGTGGATGAGTGGAGTCCGCACGTTCGAGTGAGGAGGACGGAGAGGCACTGCCGGACATGAAGATTATCAGAGGGCAGTAGAGATATGCATAGGGTTTGAGGGTGGTTGTCTTTCAGTTTCATCGTCGGAAAAGAGAACCGACAATAGAAGGGGGTGCGGCCAGGGGTGGTCTACATCGGGATTTGATGCGAGGAGGGTAGTCGGGGTGACTTGGATGGCTCAGCCAGGAGGGAGCTGGTGTGAGGGAGGTGTGCGCCAGTTAGAAGGGAGGGCACTAGAGGAATTCCATGTCGGAAGAGTGGAGGGGAGGAAGGTCCGACATTGGAGTAGTATGTGCCGGAGGACGAAGGCAAGGTCTGCGCTGCCATGGAGGAGATGGGAAGGGGAATGTGGCTTGTGTAGGGTTAGAAGGGGAGAGGGTGGTCCACGCGGGGAATTGTGGAGTGCAAGAGTGAGGGAGAAGAAAAAAAAAGAGGGAGTAAAAAACAGAGGAAAAAAGGGAAATGAAATGGAAAAAATAAATACATAAATAAAACTGAAATGAAACTAAAAAAACAACTTAAATTAACCCAATCATAAAAGTTACCATAATCCAATTAGTAAGTTATTAATTTTATAATTGTAACAACAATTTTAAAATTAAAGGCCTATGTAATGAATTTAAAAAAAATAATAATGAAAATCTTAATATTAATATTGTTATTATTATTATTTAAACAATACACACATAAAATATACATATATATATATATTATTTTATTTGTGACCAAAATTCATTATTAATAACAAAATTAAAATATTAACATAAATATTTATAACACTAATGATAAAACTAAAATGATATAACCAACAAAAATGATAATATCTTTATTTATTGAGGTGAGACACTGCACACGGTCGCGTGTGCGGTCGCACGTACGGTCATGTGCCCGTATAAGATATCAATTTCATCCAAAATACAACTGGTTCAAACCAAATCTCTAAAAGTAAGATAAATAATAATAAAATACATATTAAGCATCAGTCGGGGTGTGAAAATGGGTGATTGTAACACCCTAAAATGATAAAGGGTTAAATGAATAAATGATATGACTCTAGTCAACATGGTGCACCCACCTTTTTGGGATCCTGTATAATTAGAACTCATCAATTAAGCATGTATGTCCTGGAGTAGTGATTAGGATGGGTTACCTTATGGGAAGATTCCCACGGTGTGTGTGAGTGAGGACAAAGCACAGTGGAAAGAACATGTGGTGGCCTTTGGGCACTCTCAATAGTCATATGACCCGTTCTGGCACGTGGGTGGGCCCTAGGGTGGGGAAAACATGTCTGCGGGGCAACTGGTGGTACCAAGTGTGTTTTTATCATCACCGGGACTGAGTTGTTACATTTGGTATTAGAGGTGGTACCCATCCTTAAGTGCGGTGCACTGCCTCGGTTGAGATGTAGGTCCCACAACGAGGATGTTGTTCTCTAATGGGGGTTGATTGTAACACCCTCAAATGATAAAGGGTAAAATTGATAAATGATATGACTCAATTCAACAAGGTGAACCTGCCTTTTTGGGTGCCTTCTTAATTAGAACTCCTCAATTAAGCGTGCTTGTCCTGGAGTAGTGTTCAGGATGTGTGACCTTCTGGGATGTTTCCCAGGGTGTGTGTGAGTGAGGACAAATCCCATTAGAAAGGACATGTATCGGCCCGTGGGGATCGTCATTAGTTAGATGACTCATTCTGGCATGTGGGTGGTCACCAAGGTGGGGACCACGTGTCTATGGGACAACTGGTGGTAATTGGCGTATCTGTGCAGTCACCTGGACCCAGTTGTTACAAATTAGATACAAGAAACCCCCATTCATCTCACATTGTTTACATTAACAATTATGGAAACCGTGTTCCTTAACCATGTATTTTTTATTTTCTCCAAAAGTGCAATTTCTTTAACTAACCATACAAATAAATTATAATGCCAGTAAATTACATAATATTTAATTAAATTTAATCTCTTCTAAAAAATTTTCCTCACCATATCACATCATATCTCTATAAATCATTCATTAATGGTTTTTGATTTGATAGGAGGTGAGTACATTTATTACTCATATTCATTTCCCACTCACTAGTTTTTTTAGTTTCATTATATTCCCATCATAAAAATTATATGAGAGGAATTTAATTTCGATGAAGTACATTATGATAAAAATTATCAATCGAGGCTGGTCTATCAACCATTCAATCATTGGGGACTAATTCAACGATTATGAAATTTAATACACAAGATATATAATTATAGTTAAATTATTATAGGGATATGTGAAAGTAATTGGGAATAGATTTCATTTGAGGTGGTAATTCCGGGAAACATGAGGTTATTATAGTCCTCTGAATAATGTTATATATCATGGAATACCTCTCCATCGACATACATTATTTACCCATCCATTAGTGACCTGGCGTGTCTGTGCCGTCACCAGGACCCAGTTGTTACAAATTAGATACTAGAAACCCTCATTAATCTCACATAGTTTACATTCACAATTATGGAAACCATGTTCCCTAACCAGGTATTTTTTAATTTCTCCAAAAGTGTAGTTTTTTAAACTAACCATAAAAATAAATTATAATTCCAATAAATTACATTATATTTACCTAAATTTAATATTTTTTAAAAACGTTTCCTCACCATATCACATTATATCCCTATAAATCCTTCATTATTTTTTTTGATTTGATGGGATGTGAGTACATTTATTACTTATATTCATTTCCCACTCACTTTTTTTTGAGTCTCATTACTTTCCAATTATAAAAAATATATGATAGGAATTTAATTTCTTCCCAGTACATTATGTTAAAAATTATCAATCAAGGATGGTCTATCCAACATTAAATCCTTGGGAACTAATTATATGTTTTTTCAAATTAATACACAAGATATATAATTATAATAAAATTATTATAGGGATATGTGAAAGTAATCATGAATATATTTCATTTGAGGTGGTAATTCTGGCTAACATGAGATCATTTTAGTCCTTTTAATAATATTATAAATCATGGAATACCTCTCCATCAACATACATTGTTTACCCATTCATTAGTGTCCCTTCAATTATATACCATAAAAAATAAATGGTCAGTGAAAAAAATTCCAAAATATCTATGAAGAAAATCAATATATGATTTAAGGGTAATTTTAGCTATCACCATAAATTTTTAAATATGATAAATATTATATATTATCTATTTCCCCACTCATGGACCTATGAGAGTCAAATTTATTATATTAGTAAAATAATATCAAGACCATAAATTCCATAAATATAATTTTTAGAAATAATGAATGTTTATTTAATATTAGTATATATTTATTATATAAATTAAACTAATATTAGATGAGGATACCAATATCCTTTGAAATATAGAAGCATGTTTGAAACAAATCTACCAAAAATTTTATTTCCTTCTTCTGATTAAAATTAGAATGAAGATGGTTTATTTATCTATGAAAAACTGTCATTCTTATGTCCACTTTAAGGAATTTATAAAACTGATAGGTGAACCATATATCTATAAAATACAATTTTTCTGAATGATACCAATTTAATTTCATACATGTTTAACTTCCCAAGATCAATAATCTGAGTTCCATTTTTGATCAGATAAAAATGTTATTATATATTTAGTCAACTAACAATTACCTAGATAAATATTTTAAATGGGTTGTATTTATTCAAATAAAGAAATACATATTCATAAAATCCCATTTAAAAAAGAAATTGTAAAATGATAATTCATGCCAATGGGCATTTTGTATTCTTTCTTCACTTGATGACAAGTGAATCACTACGAAATGTATCTTTTAAATTCCATTCTCAACCTGGAAAATATATATTTCTATTTCATATCATATTAAATTTCTGTATTTCATGGATGTGTCACCCATTAGATCTAATGGAAATACTTTATCATTTCCTTAATCAATAAAAATAACAAATATTATAATTTTTTAAATAGAAGATACCCTTAGAAGTTAGAGAGTAGTCACATTTAGACGATACCATTTTAGATTCAATTGATATTGTGGCATTATATAAGAATGATCATTTCTTGAAAGGAAAACTAAATTTCGTCTCCTCATTATCTTCCACCTCATTCACACTCATTTCATTAAAAAGGAAAACTAAATTTCATCTATCGATGGACTCATTCAAAGTAAAACCCTACAATTTTGGAATATATTTCCCACTAATAAATAAATATATTTACTATTTTTTTTAAGTAAAAAATAACATAATTATCTAAAAAATTATAATAAAATTTAAAATAATTACCATTTTATGTATTTAAATTAAATATATTTTTTAAAAATGATTTGTAATTCACATAAAAAATATTATTAAATATATATAACTAGTTTGAAATATTTTTATAGAGATTTTTGGTGTCATATATTTATAATTTAAAATTAATTCAATGTATAATAATTTTAAAAAGTACTTTTTTATAGTTATAAAAAATGAATTTATTGGTTATAAATTTGTTAAAAATAAAAACCAAATCATTTGAAGGTAAAAACATATTATATTTTGAAAAAAAGTTATTTTATTTATGTAATTTGTTTAAATATTAATAAATTAAAATAAAAAATATTTATATGCTCGGTTAATGAATCATGTACATAAAATATTAATTTAAATATTTTAATATTAATTTAATTTCTGTTACTTGGTTATTTATGAGAATAAATTTTGTATAATTTATAAAAAAAATTTAAAAAATAGTTTCCATTTGGTTTTGTATGATAATTTAAAAAATAAATTTAAAGCATTTAGAAATTTAATTTTATTAAATTATTTAAATAGTTGTAATCGAAATTTCTATATATGGTAATGATATTAATTTCCTTTTTTATCACAATAAATAGTAACTATGGTCAAAAATTTCACATTGGTTATGGTTAAAAATGTTTAACATAGGGTAAACTAAAATATATTTGTTTAAAGTCTCACATAATATTTTATAAATTTATTTGGTTGAAAATATTAAAACATTGTATTATATTATCCTATATTATTTTTTACTTATGTTCAGCTCTCACTTGTTTATGAAATTGTTATATTTTAATGTTTTATATATTTAAAAGGTTCCCAATCACCTCCCTTATAAAAGGGATCATTCCCTCATAACATATTCCAAAATATTGAGAACAATATATTTGAAAATATCTAAAAAATATCTTCTTAACTTCCTTTTACAATTCCCATGGCATTATTTCATTCACTAAGACCAATCCATGTAGGCAAGATGTGAAATAAAAAGGAGGTTTCCCTAAGAAGTGGTAATTTTCTTTACCAGTATTTTTTGAGTTTCATTCTTCCTTAACGTCATACATATCTTATATAAACATCAATAAATGATTAAATCAGTATAATACCTATACATATACGTTTTTATGTTAATATTATAATTATTTTATACCACTATTATGTCATTTGAGTGATAATAACATTGTTCATGCGTACATGTAGACTACCAACTCCATGAAGTGATGTTCAATGTGTTTTCATATCATCGATAAATGAATGATTATATGGATATATTTAATAAATATATTTTATATTTTTTGATATTATTAATATTTTCTAATGGGATACTATTATTAACCTATATTAATTTTCATTCTTTGTAAAAAAACATTACTCACACATACATGCAATCTTTCATGTCAATGAAGTGATGAAATTTAATTTACATCGCCATATTCTATAAATGATTATAAAAGTACATAAAATTATTAATTATGATTGTTATGGAATTATTAAGAATTTTTATATTATAAAATCATTAGAACGACTCAAGGGCCTAAACTGCCAAACTAAAACACGCATAGAGAACAAACCAACATTCACCTAATTGTTGATTTTATTTAATAATTTTCAAAAAATAGGTAAATAAAACTATAATTCAATGATATATAAAATGATAGGTAGGAATATAATAATTTTATACATTTATAATAAATATAAAATTATTATATAGAAACTTAGGAGAGAATATTGAGAATGTCAAGACCTGAGGTAGGAGAGTATGTTGTCATCCAATTTTTAATTTGGATTTTTTTATGAATAAATATAATTTCGGGGAATTATATGATATTTATCTCATAATCCTAATATATTTTCTTAAAATATTTTTATTTTTGGTAATATCTTTTCTCTTTTAATATAAATCAATTTTTTACTAAAAACAACAGAGAGAATGATTTTAATAAAACCCAAACATATTATCTCATTATATTATGGAATTTTTATTCAATGTCCATGATCTATAAAATATTTAAATAAATTTTATTTTATAAGAAAAAATTATGAAAAATTTTAATTTACTACTACATTTTAATTTATTTTCAAATTATTTTATAGGAATTTTTTGAAATTTTTTGACCATTCTATCTATTAATTTTTACAAATAGTGTGAAATGAGGGTTTATTTTAATATTTACTATAGAAATGAATTTTCAAAATATCATGACCATTATTTTACATTAATATTACTTTAAATTTTTTAAAAATTATATTCAATTAGAATAAATTTTTAGTAATCAAGGAATTATAGTTTCTGTCTTATCAAAACAAAATGATATTTTTCACATGTTTTCAATGAATGGTTAAAATATCATTTTAATGGTATTTTTATATAAATGAATACCCATTGATGTTTTTATTATTAATTTGGGGATATGATATAATTATAAAAAATAATATCTATGTCAGGATGAATTATTATTATGTAATGGTAAAATCATTATGAACAAAGATTGTTTTCCACATGTTATACATTGAATAAATGATGAATGTATCTATGATATTTTATTATAGAGATGTATGGTTTACATTATGTGATTTTGGGGTATAAAAATAAATATACCTCCAATGTATTAGGAAAATAAGGATATATAATTATCTAATAAGATTAGGATGGGGTAAACCCCTTCCATGGATGAAAAGCGGTTGAGGAGTGAACCCTATCCATTATGGGTCTTTTTATTCTACATGATGATGTGTACGGAAGTAAAAATTTCCTATAGAAAAGATTTTCTATTCTTATGGTTGGGAAAAAATTACAATGATATTTTCTTATTTGTATGATATGAACTCATGGATTATTATCGATTTAATGATAATTCCATACTTTTATAAATCATGAATTCTGAAATGCTAAAGATTTATTCCTTGACTCATGAATGTAGTAAAATAGTTATAAATTTTAGGATTATTGTAACCATAATAACATTGATAATATAATATCACATCTAAAATATTTGACCTAAAAAAAGTAATTTAAGAATTTAAATTATCATATGTTTTATCTTTCCCCCTTTTCTTCTTCTGAGATATATTCACTTGATACTTGGAGAGTTCGTTTGCATAGTTTTCTATCTCCTATCAATTGAAAAACCAAAAAATTGTTTTTATTTTCTTACCATTGAATTCAAATTTCTAGTGTCCTTTCTCTAAAAAATTGTTACAAACTCCAATTACCTTTAACCAAGTCCCTAGCCTTTTCCTTCAATAATTATCACAAGTTATAAAACCCTTAATTCCTATTTTCCTCATATCCATTTTGTTTTTCTCATCATATTATTTTATTACATCCCTAAAAATCCATAATAATTAGATAATTAAATCTAAATATTTTTATCACCTAATAATATGTAATTATATGATGAGAATATATGGGAGAGTAGTTTTCATCAAAATATTGTCATAAAATCATCATGATAATGATCATTAATTCTCTTTGGATTACATGAATTAATACAATTCAAATTATTTATGCTATGTCACATTTATATATAATGTAATGCACTACATTAGATCATAAAATTCTGAAAAATAATTTATAATCTCAAAACTAGTTAAACATTAAATATTATTTGAAAATTTCAGAATAACTAATTTCCAAAATATAAGATTGGTTTCTTTAGGAGGGTTTCCAAATTCTTCCATAGGGTTCCATTCTATAATAAATATCTTTCTTAATATTATACCCAAGGTTTATACTAAACATATTATAATACCAAATATATAAAAAATAAACCCACATATCCTATATTCATGGGAAACTATATTACATTGTATTTATATACAAGTAATCAGATCTTGAAAGACTGAAATTATTAGTAGTTTTGGAAAAGTAGATACATACTTCAATCATAGATTATAATTGAAAATAGAAAATAGAAAATATTAATTCCTTTTAAAAACAATTATTATATAAAATTTTCACTACATAACAATCATAATATACTTACTGGGATCCTGGAGAAAAAAACATAATAAAAATGTGATATTAAATTCTCTTTAGGGGATTGTATATAGGTCAGGCCCATAAAGAATGAATGATAATCAAATAATAATTTATTTTCAAATAATTCCATATAAAATACTCACATGAACTAAAAACTATTACATGGACATAATAAATAATAAAATAGTTAATATCTTAATTCAAACAAATTTAATACATAATGAACGACATATGAAACATACCATTGAGTTCAAGGCGATGAAATCTCAAATTAAATGGGAAATTATTTGAACAAAAACAAATCTAGATTGTTTCATGATCCATACCATGGTATCTAGTTGATATATAAGTGTTCAAACATTAAAAAATAATTATTATTTATACCTCATATAAATAAATAATAAAACTTAATCAACCAAAATATACACAATCAATAACTGTTAGTATTGGAATAACCAGTCATACAGAATATCAAAAACATCACTATTTAGAATTATCATAAACCATTAAAATAAATATTATTAATAGTGAAATTATAGTACTTACTAAATATATTATTCAAAAAAATATTTTGAAAAATAAGAATATACTTTAAATAGATTAAGAGAATATTTCATGATGAAAACACAATTTTTATAATGAAAATAACTGTTTTAAAATCAGAAAACAATAATGTAATAATAAAATAAATTAATTTCAAAATAGCCTTGAAATTTTTTAAGTATTATTTAAATAATTAAGACTTCATGATGGAAGAATTTTCTATTTTTGCTTTGTAAATTAAAAAAATTCCATTAAAAATTTTGTATGAAAAACCATAAAGTTCCCTCTTTGGAAAAGTTCTGGTATATTACCCTTTTATAATATCGAAAAAATAAGAATAATAAAGGGGTAAAAAAGACATTAAAAAATAATTGGAGAATATTAAAAAAAATTGAGATTTTTTTAGAAAACATGGACATGTAATAGAAATATCACTAGATACTTAAACATGAACAATCCCAAATAATTATGAGAATACTAAATAAACCTTTACCAGATGCATTTCTTTCGAATCATACTCCCCATAAAAGATATAAACTAAAAAACATTAAATAACATGAATAAAAATCGATTATTGGTATATTATAACAAATGTGTATTATATATACAACATAATCTAAATAACTGCTGAATATTTAATATACCTCACGGAAGTAAAAGTGAGTCGAGAAACACATACCTTTGGTACGATATCCTTCAAATGTTTTCAAAACCAATATATAATAGTTTAAAACATGTTATTAATTCATAAGAAAACGAAATTTAAATTTATAATATCATATATGATCCACTAATATAATATTATCACCCATTTATTAATAATATTTCATTATTACCCTTATTTCTATTGTTATGTGCTTCATTTTCCCATAAATGTTATTTTGTGTATGTTATATTTTATCTGTATCAGATATAGTCTCATTGCATCTAGAATTTTATTAATGTAAAATATATAATATTTTTCAATATATAATTTTGATAATAATTCATGAATGTTGGACCGAGAAAAATTAGTCACATAGCTTTCTGAAGATGGTAAGTTGTATGTACACACGAGAGATAATATCATTTATAAATTCAATAATGGTTAAGGAATTGGATTATTTAATAATTTTAAGGAAATAATAAAATTTAAATTGTTTCATATATATCAATTAATTCCATCATTATAACCATTAATGTAAATTTGGGATGAAAAAAATACATCACTATGTAGTGGTGGTAAGTCACATGCTTGCACGAGTTGTGCTATAATTTCTCATAGTATCAATTAAAGGTGAAATAAGGTTTTTTGTGATAATCAGAATATTATATAAATTTATATATATATTATAATATATTAATTAATTTATTAAGGAAATAAAACACGAATAAGATATAGAATAATAAATAATCATTATAAATTCTGCAAAGAGGATTTCTTCTTGTTTGAAAAAATTCTTTTAGAATCCTTCTTAATGGGATTAAGGTTGGTATTTTTAAAGATACATTCTCATAAATCACATTAAAAATGAATTTTGGAAGTGGAAAAGCTAATAAGGGTAAACATAAAATGCTTAAATTGGTGTAATTAAGTGAGGGCGGAGGTTCACTTTTAATATTTTCGTGAGGAGAACTTCTTGAATTTCTCAAAAGATTAAATTATAGTAAATAAATTCTCATACAAAATCCCTCAAAATGGGAATTTTTTAAAGATAATGTAGAAAAGGGATTTAATATCAACAACAAATTTAATTTAGACATTTTTGGTGAAATGTTCAACATTATAATTTTGGTTAACCCCATGATTAATTATTTTTGACCCTAACATTAGTAATTACTATTTTTTCATTAAGAATTATGAGTTTTACAATAATTGGAAAAATGAATAATAAACAATTCTATTATGATTTATTCAACTATATTCCATTCCCATTGAATATGTTAAGGGTTTTAGTAATTTAAAATATATAATAAAATATTATTTTTTAAATTATCATTAATGAAAATTATGAAATTATTCATTTAATTTCAATAAAAATGACTTCAGAAAAATGATAAAATTGGAATAAAATGTTTCATAACTTCTATTAATTTTCATATAGATGTATAAAATTCATTTCAGAGAAGAAAAATAATTCAAATTATATCAAAATTAACTTTTTTAAAATCATTTATTTTATTTTTCACTTATTTAAATAAATACAATATTAATATTAAAAAAACATTTTAGATAATTTTGTAATTTATGAAAATATAAAAATATTTATATATTTAAAATAATTTTATTAATATAAAAATAGAAATTTATGTTCATTCATATCTTTTTTTCTTTAGGTGGACACATAAAAGATGTTAAAAACCAAGAAACCGACATTTTATATCTATATTTGACTTTAATAATATTTATGTAATTTTCATGGAAAAGTGTTCATTAAAAGAAAAAAATAGATTTTATTGGTCAAATCCACTTCATATAGTATTTTTTTATTTGTTTACGTCATGTTTATAACCTTATGTGTTTTTTAAATTCCTGTTAAATTGTTTGAAAATTATCGTATGGTGAATATTTTCAACAATATAATGGTCAATAATGTTAATATAAAATTAAGAAACAATAAAAGGAATATTGTAGATTACATTAACTATTTAATATTCAATTTATTTAATGTAATATTTTTCGTATTTTTTTATCAATTTGATAAATTATTATTTACTATTACATTGTCTTAATGTTAATTTTTATAACTCTTTGTTAAATTGATGTTAACTATATCAAGATACCACTCACAATTCAATTTTTTTTATTTCATAACTACATAGTCAATGACATCAATAAAATTTCACATTATAAATAATTATATCAAAAAATATATATTTTAATATTTTTATTATCATTAATTTTATTTTTCTAATAATTTAATAATTACTCCATTAGAGTTGTGTAAGCATTTTTGTTGATAAATAATATTCTAAAAATTAATATAAATTAAACTATTATGAAAAATGGTCTGATTTAATAAGAGTATTTCTAATATATCAAAACCACCTGATTAACCCATATTAAAAATGTTTTAGTTATTAAAAACACGAGTGTGACATATTTTCATTTTTATTCAAAATAAAATATTTCCAATCTGATATTTGAATTAATATTAAAGTGAACATATACTTGAACCATGCATAATTGTTGATTATAAATTCTCATCGAATTTTTTTAAAATGTTTTAGTCTTATATTATAGTCTTTACCAAATAATATTTACCATTAATTTCTCCACATACCCTTTACTGCGGTAATAATAATTAACAATGTTACTACCTATACTGAAAAAAGGTGGTGTAATTACTAAATATTTACCACATGATTCAAAATATAGAACTAATTTACAATAATTATTCACAAAATGTTTTCAGAATTTAATTTTAAATTAAATAGGAAAATTTAATGAAATTTGTTTTCAAAAAATGCAATATTCATATACAAAATTTTATTATACAAAATTCCTTAATAAAATTATTTTAAAAAGCCAAAATTATATTAAAAGCAACAAATTATTTTTTAAAAGTAATCCAAAATAAATTTTTATATTTAAAATGATTTAAAATAAAAATCAGTTTTCAATGAGAATCAACATATTCATTATTCATTAAAATTTCAATTTTTTAGAAAAATATAAAATATTCATCCTATGATAATTTTCACAAAATTATCTGAAAAAATAAATTGTTTTTCAAAAAATAAATTATCTTATATTTTGGGATATTAATTATAATATTCACATTAAAAGGAAGAAAACGTATTTTTGAAGAATGAAAATTTTTGAAGAAGAAAATTACATTACTAGAAATCAAGTGTTTATTCACAACGAATTATTGACTACCTATTTATAGTTTAGTTCCTATATTCCATAATTTGTTTAATATTATATATAACCACCAATTAATATCAATGTAATAACTGCCAAATAATAATATTTTGTGGTTCATTTAAGCTCAGTTTTGCGTTTTTTATACTAAATTGAACAAAGAGTTCTTTTAAAATATCAGGTTGTTACATATATAATGACCTAAAACCTATATTATAAAACCTATAGATATTTGGGAACCTATTTATAGTGATATTAAAAAAATTCTTTAAAATTATATTTGGAATCATGAACCAAATAATGTAAAACTCGTCAAATTGGAAAATGTTAAGTTAATAAAAGAATAAACCATGATAATATAAAGATTATATAGAAAAATAAATATTTAAAATAATTTAATTTATTAATTTAAATTAAATATTTAAGTGGTTAATGGTGAGTTCCAGGAAAATTTATTCGCATGGATTGGGATCTTTCCAAATATTCCTCATTCATGTGTTTATTTTCCCTATCACATTTTGTCCATATATATTTATCTTACACTATTTATATTATTATTAAATCTTATTACATATCCTGGAATAATAAATTCATTTTATTTCCCCTCCTATTTATTCTTTAATTCACATCCTATGTTATTTAGGTTAGAGAATATTTTATATTTTCCTCTGTAAATAATTCTTCAAATATGTATTCCACGGTCATTAGACTTCCTTTGATGAGAAATATTACATTAATATTTTAAGATTCTGAACATTCAATGTCCAAAAAAATATATTCTCCTATTATTATTTTTTCAGGTACATGATTTACCATCTATAAAATCATTCCTATATTTTTAGGTAATACATTTAATTATCATTGATTTATCTCATATTTATGCTTCCCATTGGTTTACTTTCTATTTTGAACATATATATATGTAATATTTTTATATTATGAGTTGTGAAAAAATTTATATAATACTAATTTATTGCTTTTTATTACTTCTCATGAGATACTATGTTTGGAGAATGTGCATTAATCTCAATATATTACGTTTTTCTGTTTTGGAAGTGAGCATAAAATTTTGTATATGATGACATTTTTTATGTTTCTTCAACATTATTATGATTCTAATGATTACTATTCTTCTTTTATATATTTTCCCTCACACCATATTTCCATTTTATGGTTGTGATTTTTACTTCCTAAAGTTCCATGTTATGATTGTTTTGTCTTATGATTTATCACCTCATGTTCTTCATATATTACACCTTTGGTGTGTTTGTTAGATCAACCATTTATTGTACACATTATATTATAGGTATTGAGGGTAATATTATGGGTTATATGATTGAATTTGTAATATTTAAATAAAATAATACATAGTTCATTTAAAAAAAATTTATTATGTATCTAGTATTCTATAAATATTTGAACTCTAGATTTGTTGGTGTGTTCATGAATATTTATGCTCAAACTGATGAAATATTATGTGTTTTATATATGAGTAATTATCATCAATATAAGGTAATGGTGTTATTATTTTATAATATTGGTTTAGTTAAAATGACTGATACACTATAAATAACATATATTGAAACTTAGAAATCTATAATCTAAGATAAAAAGTACTTTATAAGTTATTTTAACATTGTTCTTAATTTTCTGTTATTATGATAATTAATTGGATTATTATTAAACCTTAATTCTCCTTCTTTTAAAAAATTATAGTAAATATAATGAATCATGTAAATAACCATTATTGTATAAAATTTCAATATTACATCAAGGAGATTCTATACATGACGTGAATGAGATTGAAAAACATCATTGTGTTACATTATCAATGGACTCAAGTTATGACTAATATTTAGAACCATATGAATCACCTGACTTCACCAAAAAAGGAAAAAAAATTATTGATTAATTTATATGATTGGGGAGACAATTTTCTCTTGTATCATTTGACTCATTGTTCATCGATTAATAGATTAATTCCATTTAAAAAATATCTTTCACTGACATGTTTCCTCATAAAGACAATTCAATATTATAAATTTGTAAAATTAAGGGATAAGATTGGTGATATCCATTGATCAAGAATACATATCCAATGAAAAGACATAAAATTAATTGAATGGGATGATTTCAATAATATAATTATTGACAAATATTTTCATCACCATCACAACATTGAATTTGAGACATAGTTTCTTAGACTTCAAAAAAGAGATGTTGAATCAATTTGTTTATATGAGGAAAACATCACAAGGTTTTTAATAGACACATATTGTTTTTAATTGACCTTTAAAAAAACATAACCTATTCCTTAGTTATATAAAGACAAATATTTTAATTTTTTAGTAATTTGATACTTTAATATATATAAGGAAAGATTTGATATTTCATTAATGTGGAGATATATATTAGTTAATTTCAACTGTCCATGGTTCTAGATATATCAAAATAATTATAGAGTTTTGTTTTGAAGGTAATTTTGAAAATGGACAAGTAGGGAAGAATATTCAATTACACAAATTACAAAAGTGTTTGAAGAATCACTATAAAAACAACCTCAAAGAAACAATGAGATGATTCATATTTGGAAAAGATGGTAATAAAGATGATGGATATCATAGATACATGATGAAGATAATAATTTTGATATAATCAATCTAGTTTCATATTGATAAAACACCATCATCCATTTTTTTCTATTTCAACGAATTGGGAACTATATAAGTAAATTCAGAATGCCATATTCCATATATGAACATCACATAAAAGTGATAATGAATATATTTTGAAATTATTACAACTATGGAGGATCCGAAAAATAATGTTATGATAGGTAAACATAGGGGTGGGTATAAATTTGTATGTTTTATCTTGGAATATTAACAAAACAAAACTAAAATTAGTGTTTCAGTTTTATACATAAATGACCAAATAATTAAATAGGCGTTTTATTTTGATAATAAACCTTATGAATAAACAATATCTGCTATGATTTTTTTTGTTTTTTTGGATTAACCATTTTTTAATTTATGAATACTTATATCTAAATCCAACCACATCCATTTACATGGCCCAAGGAAAAGGACCCCCAAAACACATTATTGTAAATAAGAAATTTCTAAAATAGATCAATGATTAAATTTTAAGGAAATAAGGATTTATAAATCATGTTTAAAAATTGGAGAGTTTAAATATATTTAATCATAACATTATAGGTAAAATAAATCATTATTTATGATCATAAATAAGATATCGAGATTCCTTATATAATAGTACAAGATTTAGTGGTTATGAAATTTGATGTTAATAATTTATTTCTAATGGTTTTATATATTATATCAATGATTTATGCATTATGAAATTTAATTTATTGTTTTTTATTTTGAAAGATTTATTATTCTAAAATTTACAAAATATTATATAGTATCTAGTATATTTATTTTTACTAATCAATTTTCTAAAATAAGATAATGACTGAAATGTGAAATATAAATAATAAATAAATTTTTTATTATTTCAACCCCTTTGATAATTTTGAGGAATGGTTGTACTTTTTTTTAAAACAAAATTGAATTGTTTTTTTGATATCATATTATTCTAATAATTGTGATTAACATAGTTACAATATAGCTTCACGGGGGTCAAGAATATCATTCTCACTTATCCTATCATATTTATTATTTTTAAAAGTAACTCTTGTGAAATTATATGGTAATATATGAAATGAAAAATATGATAGTTTTTAGATAATTCTTTGAAAATGAAACAATTATAGTTATTTTACATAGAACCCAAACCTTTGTTAGATAAAATAGTGTATTTCTTGAAATAAAAATAGGGAAACAAAATGAAATAAAAAAAAATGATGATGTTCAATTTATAATTGAAATCACTAATAAAAAATTAAAATATATATTATATTAATAAAATTTTAATTTTATTCAACAAATTAATGTATATTTTCCTTAAATTATACCTTTTTAAAGGACTAATCTAAAAATGAACTTTTAATAAACACCCAAGCTTCCACTCAGAAAAATTTTTAGCATATAACAAAGAGGAAAACACATAACAAAATGCAGGTTGTGGGAAAAAAATAATCGAAACAAAACAGAGTAGAAAAAAAACATTATAATAATTCAATTTATCATTAACCTCATAGACCTACCATTAATCACTCAATAAATTCTAGTAGCTTTCACAAAATGATCTGCATTCTATTTGTAAAAAGTTCATCATCAATGATAACATGACACCAAAAAAACAACACCCATAGAAGCAATAATTATCCATCACATACAATTAAGAAAAATGAATTAGGAACATATAGATAAGATTTTAAATATAGAAACCTAGTTAGTTTTGGTTATTAATATCATCTCTGATACCCACTAAGACCAAATAGATGATATATTGATAAGAAGTTTATAGATATGTCATGCTAAGTGATGTTTCAAAATAGATACTAACATGAATATTTTATATGTTGTGAAAATGATTGTTAATTGGGGAAGATCTCATTAGATAATGGGTGTCATCATTGTTGGGATAGAGTATAGATGTTACTCTATTTGAGAGTTAGAGACACTGTGTGGATGTGGTGTATTTTCATTGAAATCATGTGGGAGGGGGTATGATTTATAATTGGGACAGGTGGTGGAGATGTAATGTGATTGAAAAATAGAGGGAAAATAACTGGGAGGGAATAATATTTGAACTAGCAGGGGATTATGAAAGGGAAGGGATTCATATTTGAATTCTTAGGTATTAAAATGGAGAGGGAGATCAAAGGATAGAATATTACGAGATGGGATGGGAGTGATTCTGAACGGGATTAGGGAATATTATGATATATATATTAGGATATGGATTATTATAATACTATGTAATTGTCTCTAAATTGGGGTGGTTTAGTTTAACATGTGTGTTTTTTCCCATGGACAAAACTAAAAACCAGAAAGAAAGTGTTTATATATTCTTATAGTATTTTTCTATCCTTCCTCCTAATTGAGAATTTTAATTCTCTAAATAATCTATAGAAATAAAATTTCCCATTATCAGAATTTCCTATAGAATGGACATCGTTAAACTCGAAGAGGAGATGATGAAACTAGAATAGAACATGGAAAAGGTATTTATATTACCTAATGATTTTTTAAATAATATTCCTTAAATAATGAATCTATAAATACCATTTAAAAATAAGACTATAATTTATGAGGTATGTGAGTTATAGTCCTTTATAATTAATGATAGTTTGTAGAAGTCAAATGTAAATGCTTAGAAAATAAAAAATTCCATTATATAGACCCCTAATTAGTAATGGATTCCACAATTTTGTTGGATTCAAGGAAATCATGTGAAATAATTACATTAAAATTCTTAAAGAAATATAATATATCCAATCTAACATTATAGGAATACACATGAAGGCACATGTGTACTATTTTTGAAATGATTCAAATGGATTAGTGAATCTATTTTAATAGATATTTGTCCCCATACTTTTCAATTTATAATGAATAAGACTATAATAAATCACTCCATTTTTTCACCTAATATAACTTTTCTCTCACTTTTTTGAAAAATATCATTTCACCACTGCTCCTCTAGAATCATAAATGAACCCATCTTAACTATTTCACTCAAGATTCCAATTTTCCACCCTATAAATTTCTATCCTATTCTATCTTTTAATATAATCCTAACATGATATATAAATATTCGATTTATCATCAAATAAGTTCCCCTTTATTGTCAAATTATGATGGACTGAGATATCATATTCAAATATTATGTTATTTACCCTTCGAAGTAAATTTATATATCTCAGATTAGCTAAATAACGAGACAAAGAAACCATTCAAGAGAATTAACTCCAATAATATCTAACAAAATTTCAATTAAAAATAATAATATAATGAATATTAGTTAAAAATAATAATATATGGATACTCAACTATGTATATAAATTTAAATTTGAAATGTTAAGAATAAACCAATGAAAATACATTCATGAAAAGAAGTAATTTCAAACAAATCAAACATTATTTTGATATAATGTTTTTTAAAAACATCAATTAATAAAATTATAATACATTATTTAGTAGATCTATAGTACCATGAAATACATGAATATATGATAAAAATATTTTTGAGATTAAAATCCATTGGGAGCATCCCATGTAAAATTATCTAAATAATTGAAAATTTTTATTATGGAAATCACTACTTAAAATAATACTTCAGGATTTCACTAGGTCGATATAAATTTCCATTGATAAATATATAATATAAATTCATATTAATGATTCTTTTTTTTCCCTATTTCTAATCTAGGATATCCTTATTAAGAATAAATTTATATTTATTGATAATTTTATTGAAAACATTTGCGACATTATGAAACGAATTTATCAGTTTATCCTTAATTATGATATCTAATTCTGTAAATTTAGGCCTATTCTATTCAATATTTATAAAACAATATACTATTTTTATGCTTAAAAAGGTTTATTTAAACGAATTAAAATTAGACCACAAGTAAAGCACAAATATAGAGTTTTAAACTTTTATAAAGAATGGATACATAAATTATTAAAATAATAAATAATTCCCATGTTGAGTATTTTTTACAAATATATATTTTTTTAATGTTATTTTATCCAACACTATAATTTTGTAATAGGAGGGTACATCCTCGTCCTTTAGTTTTTTTAAGAATTAGTGGTGTTTATAGAGATAATGGGGTTATTTGGAGGTGTAAAGTTTAGGATTGTCACTCTAGCGGTGGAAACACCTATTTTGTTGGAGGAAAAGGTTCTTTAAATGTTATTGATGTGGATATGTGAATAGAGGTATATTCATTTTTTAGAATTAGGTAATTTTTGATAGAAACAATTATTTCAAGGGCTATACAAGCTATGATAGTTTATCTGGGTTATTTTGGTGGTTTATTTGGAAATCCTGGTTCCTAGAGAATCATTGTGGAATCCATATATGATGTTACAATGTCAAAATACATAATTAGATGGCTAGAGAGGTTTTATTCCTTGTTCATGGGAGTTTTTTTGGCATGATCGATCATATGGGTAGGGTGAACACATTGAGGATGGTTCCTTTACTATATAGTGATCATTTTAGGAAAAAAACATGTATCAATACCAAAATGAAAATTTCAAGTTTCATCATATTTTTCTAGAGGTAAAATCTATTCTAAAAATGTAAAATGGGTTATTATAATTTATTGGAATATAATATTTTTTTATGAAATCCTAGCTCGAATCACTCTAAATATTGTTGCTAGACCGGTCCCCACAAGGACTCACATGTACCTCCCCATATGTTAGAGGCCAAGGAATAACATTTTGGACCCAATAATGGCATGTTTTGGGGACTATTACCTCATGATCAGATTCGGATAATTATACCAAAAAATATGATAAATTCAACTTAGAAGATGTAAAAAAAAGAAAGGAAACCAATTAAACTATAATGATTTCTAAAATTGATAATTCTAAATACATACAATCATTCTTTTCATGAGATAAAAAAAATGTGAAATAAGTTGTCATATAATAGGTAGTAAATAAATGATACATAATAAAAATATGAATCCCCAAGGATATTCAAATGGGAATCCTAATCCCTGACTCATTCATTTTCTCCAAATACGACATTTACAATGTAATGACACAAGAAAAATCCAAGAACATGAACATCAAACCAATAGGATTGTTTAGGACCCCTATAAAATGGAGGTCTAAATAGTGTGTGAGATATACATAGTTATCTACCACCGATATTGTCTAAAGTTATACTATATGTGGATAAAAAATAAATTAGTGTTCACGTATAATAATTATTTAGTGCATAAATTAATGTAAACAATTCATTCATGGGTTCCCCAAAGGACACCCAACTGATATTACCTTCATTGGACCAAGATAAAATATCTCTAAGAATGTGAAGATAGATATAAATATATGTATAGGTAAATATATATATGTAACAGATATGTATTCAGATATGTGGCCATATATATTGATAACATGACTATTCCGGACCAGAGCCTTCACTCATCCATCAATGCGTTTTCACTAAAGTATTGTTGAGTAAAAAGGGAAGCAATGAACAAAGACTTGAAATCATGCAGGATTTTAGGATCAAGTATGATAATTCCAGAGGTAATCATTTTTCAAGAATCATAATTAAAATTGATTTAATTCTTGATTTTCAATTTTTAATAAGGGATTCCATGCTCGAATACAAAAAATCAAGAGGGATTCTATTCTAGAGTTTAGCATTTTAATATTGGATCTCATGCCTAAATATCATAAGCCAAGAGGAAAACTATAACCAAATATAACAATCAAGTGAGATTTGTTGCCTCAATGTCATGATCAATATGGATTCCATCTTTGATTTAGAATTTTTAAAAAGATATTCCATGGTCTTATATAATAAATACATAGGGACACCATACCCAAATATCCTAATCAATATGGAATCCATGACTGAATATCTTAAATAATAATTAACATTGGCCATGGTAATAGACATACACTATTCATATCCATGTATAAATAATTAATAGGCCATGTTTATATGAATTATATTTACTAGTGTCAAATATCATCATCTAATATACATGTTTTATTTGATAATACATCATACCTCATAGGAGGTTTGATTATAAAATAGTGGTAAGGAATAAAATCCATATCTCATCAATTTATCATTGAAATTACATATTTAAATTCTATAAAAATAATATGACTTACTACTTCACAATGTTGATAATAAATTAATATATCATTAGGTTATGAGGTTTATCTAAATAATTTAATTAGCTAATACATTTATGAACACGCCATGTCATATGACGAACACCCCCACGTGGTGGTTTAATCACTAATCAAGGATGAAAAAAGTGTCACATAAACGAACTAACCTCAAGAGGTTGTTTATGTTTAGGTCACAGAAATAGAACTTTATCGGATTTTTCTGGTCAGTTTCAATGCATTTAATTTATATAATATCATGGTTAATATGTGAGGTACAAAAAATACGACGTGTGGAAAAAAAGACTATTTGAATGAAAAATGATAAATTGTCGGAAAATCAATAGAACTCATACTACCTGATTATAAATATTCACTCATAACTTATATATATTCGATACTAAGATGGATTGAGTGAATTGAAGAAAAAAGAAAATTCATAAAAAATAGTTAAAATGAACTTTTAAGGAATTATAATTTCATACGTTGAGAGAAAAATAAAACAAACAAACAAAATGAATTGAGAGATTACCAATAAATACCCAAATAAACTAGTTGATCTTTATTATGATGATTAATGAAATAAATACATGTATATCTAGAGAAAACCCATATTAGAGCATGAGTGTCGAGGTGCATGAGTGAAAGAGGGTTATAATTGGATAACAAAGGAAATATTGATAGAGGGTCAAAACTAGAATTTCAACACACTTTGATGAGATCCGATATATGGAAAAAAACCTGCACCAAAAATGTGGGATCACTAATTATGTGGTACTAAACATCGAGACTTGGTTAATGGTTTGAAAACCCATATATAGCTCATGTAGAGATATTATGAAATTTATCCACCCAATCTCATGGTTATGAATATTGACAGAAAGACTACATTAGAATAAAGTAATGAAAAATATTTTTATTTCACAAGGTATCATGATTATATGGTCTGCATCACATAGTTATACAAATCATGTCCTTAAACAATACATTTCACACAATTTTGTCGTACGGTTTTCACAAACCTTTTTCGAACTGAGCACATGAAGATGTATCCTTTAAAAATGGGTTTTGAATCTCGATGATCCTGAAACACATCTAGAAATATGAGACACATTCCAACCCTTAAACCCCATACAAAAGTATTACATTCATGTGACGTAATCAAATTCTTCATTATCCCATTTTAAATAACAATTCAACATTTTCTCCACCATGAAATTGAAAATTGAAAATTCCTTTGGAAATTTCAACTGTTCAAAAATAAGGGACCTCACAGTCTCCCAACAATAAACGTTATCATCCTCTAGAATTATTGAGGAAACAACAAAAAAACATTCTAACTACTCAATTTATTATGTTTAATTCAAATGGTCATGTTGTGTTTACAAATTCCCATATCAATTACATGAATTACATTAAAGTATGGTGTAAAAGAAGTTGAAACTAGAGAAAAAGAATATATACAAAGATGAAACAACAAGATAGTGCTTAGTCAAAAACATCTAAAATGAGATAGGATAACAGAAATGCATCATTCAAAAACTATGTTAGGGAATTCCCCACCATAATTTCTATCTTGAATGGAAAATTCCAGGTCACAATACCTCAACCATTAGAATTTTATATTTATGTATGGCCCCGGTTTCTTAATGAAATACCCACCGTGATTCTCAGTTTTATCTTAAGATAAAATTCCTAATTGAACTCATTAATCTTTTTCATTCCAATTGTCCATTAATTTCCATTGATGAACCTTTCACAATACTCATCTCAACATGAAAATTTGTTTGATGCACTTTCTCAATGAAGACATTGATCAAGAGAATAGAAAATTTAATCGAGACACTATCAGCCAACTACCACTGAAAATACTTATATTTAGTAGATACTGCATCAGAATCTAGATTATAACTCCTTCAACAAAATGAATACCAAGTTTATATTTAATCAAGATCACTTAATGTAGTAATTTTATTTTGGTGATTTATATAACCAGAAGGATCATTTAAACCATTGTGAAACAACTCAAACATATGTGTATACCAATTTGTCCCCCTTATATCATTACACCATAAATATATCATCTGAGACCTATCTTTAGACTGAGGTAACCTTAGATTAAACTAATGTGGTCTATGTAGATCATACAAGGTATTCTATATTCCAATATTTACAAGTGATATATTGGTATGAATTCCAACATCCATGAATTAAAGAAACTGACTGATCCCAACAATGATATATCTCCTGGAAATTGAGTCAAATAATTTATTTGTGTCCATGATTCAATCCGAGGACTTTCAATAATAGAATCCAAGTATCCCTAAATATAATATAAGCCTCCATAAAAAACCAAACCCATATAAACGAACCCAATAAAAGTCTAAATATCATGGAATTGTGATATTGAACCTATTTTCATAGGGGGAATAATCATAAATAAACCAGGACTACTCCATGATAATATTAATGATTTCTAGTAAGAAAAAAAACTTCTTAATTATATCCATGATTAGGTTCCAAACATTGGTTTAGAAAAAAAATCCAACTACTCATGGTAAAAATATATGAACCATATGTGGAAGTCTCCTTTATAAAAAGCACTACTACATCTACCAATGCATCATCCTCTTCAAACCATGATTATCTCTCTAATGAAGCAATATGTTATTTTTTATGGATAACAAGATAATTAGAAACAGATTATAGTTGTGTTCATATTCTACAAACTAATGCAACACTTTTATCGTAAATCTATCGTAAAATCATCAAATGATTTAGAAGTGCAACATCCCATGTATTTCCTATAGAACCCAATAATTATTTTGTAATAAATAATATATCCTAAACCCATATCTAGTATTTATTTTTAGTATCACTACATGTACTATATTATTGAAATTAATAGACTCAAGGGATCTTAGAAAAAAGGATGACCATACCCAAGTGCCCATTAATAGTTTTACTCCAACTACTTCAAAGTACATGGCAAACCATTTTCAACTCAATGTTCCCCAAATTAATAGTTTCCTTGTCATCGTTTAAAAATAATGGTAATATTTCCACTTAACACAATCTATTCTTCAGTAAACACTATTTATGGATGTGGAAAAATTGATTTTATGAGGTTCCAAAATGAAAATAATATCGATAGAAGCCACTAAAAACCATGCATGGTAACATTTTACTAAATATGAATATGGGATTCTCTCACGATATGTGGTAATTCTCATCAATAGTTTCAGGAATATAGGCCAAAACTAAAAAAATATGTAGCATTAAAACAACCAATGCTTAAGAAATTTCATCCTGATAACTATGAAAATTGAAACATATATAATTATCAAGTCACTATACTATGGATATGATTTGATAATGTAAAATAACATATTAATAATTTAATTATGTTGTTTTGAAGTCATCTGATTTGCTTTACTAGTTTTCATCTAAACAGGTATCACGTGTGTCTACATATACTACCCTGAGTTTTCATCATCACAATGATACATGATTTAATACTATCCATAGGAATATTAGTCTAACTATCAGAGTATCTAATGACTCATACAAAATATTTTTTCCGGATTCACATTATGCTATATTACTATTATGCTAGAAGACCTCAAGATTCATCCATCACTAAATAATATGTAGGGTGACATGACCTAATAAGTTGTCAACATTCCCCTAAAAATTTCTAAAATTTCAGGTCTTGGAATTACATGATATTCATACACCTAATAAGGTTCAAATCACTACATTAAAATCCCTCCTACCAAGGTTTCCTTTTATAATCTATGATTCAAACACTGGTCATTGAAAAATTTATCAACACATAATGTTTGAAACTGTTCATAATCATATAGTAGGATTTAATTAATATGGGAACTACCCATTATAGTATTGACCATTAATCTAACATTATGAGTCGAACCCATGAATAGGTCATACAAAAATTGACACATTTA
The DNA here is from genome assembly GCA_963277665.1 of Viscum album. NCBI lineage: Eukaryota > Viridiplantae > Streptophyta > Magnoliopsida > Santalales > Viscaceae > Viscum > Viscum album. The sequence continues at coordinate 589,477,853 of OY728142.1, read as the reverse complement.
TGAACGACCAAAATTTGGATCAATATAACAAAATTAAATAGAGATCCATGGGTAATGAAAATATTTCCATTCAAGGAATCTCAAGGAAAAATTTAAGCATCCCTAACATGATGTTCAAAACTAGGAACACCACATTAAGGCTTCATTAAATCAAATTTTACTAATCTTATTTTATTTTAATCAAATAAAAATATTAGTAATAATTCTTCCATGTTCCATTTAGGAAATAAACACTACACTTCTACATTATTTAGTTAATGATACAATGACACATAGTTAGGTTCTATCAAACATACATTCATTATTTATTTGTTTAGTTTAAATCTAATATCAATTTTAGAAATTTATCCTATATATTCCATTTTCCAGTTTATTCCCCCAGAAGACCTCATAACTGAAAATATTTAACAAAAATGTCAATTATAATATCATTATGAAATTGTGCTTTTTGGTTTAATTTTAATTTTAATTAACCAATTCCTCAAAATAATTACCACTCATAAGAAGGGTAACATTATTTTTATTATTTTAAAACTTTTATTTAAATATGAATCCTCCAAACATTTGTACAGACAACCATAATTGAAACTACACACAATTTAAATAACCATACCATAATAACTTTTATAAATTGAATGAGATAAGCACTAAATCCTAATAAATTTTAATAAAACCTATTAGGGTCCCTTTATTTTATTCATAATTAATTACACCCTTAATGGGTTAATCATACAAAAAATATTCCCTAATTTACATAATTTGGTATATTTGTGCATTTAATATCATAAATATACGGTCTCCATGACCTGGTCATTGAGATACTAGACACTATAAAGGAAGCCTTGTAATTTAATGATTTTAATTTATAACAAAACCTTTGTATGTTTGATGCACTACCATTCCCAATTAATATATTTAATTTCCTTTAAAAAATTTCAATTGGAATGTAAGTAGCTACAATGCATATTTTTCATATTTCATTTAGTGTATTAAATGTTCACTTATGATGGTTCAATTATAAGATTCACCACTCTCCTATTAATAATGTGTTATACACTTTATAAATTGGCCAATTGGATCCAATTTCATTACGACCTGTAATGTTTCATCCCATGAGGCCATTTTTACATCGATCGAACGTGTCAGGATTGGTTAGTTACTGTTTAACCATCATGATATATGTTAAAACACCATTTAGGATGATATAAAAAAATTAATAACCAATCAATGTTATAATAAGGGATTTTATCACGTAGCTGTAATGAATAATGACATATAAACAGGAAACCATTCAATCATGATTTATAAGTAAATTATGCAATGTAATCACCTATCATGGTATAAAGATAATAATGTATCCAAATTACACCAGGAACAACTTTCATATATTAGAAAGACAACTAATGAAACATACATGGAATACCATATGCATGTAATGTGATTCCTTATGTGACTATGACGATTCATGTGACAATACATCCATGTCACACTTGGGAATGGGAAAAATTCAATAAATCTCATAAATTAGAAAGAAGAATAATGTCAATCAGTCACTCAATGTGAAATATCAATCAACTGTAATAAAAGACCACACAAACATTTCACAATCCCTAACCACATGCTCTTTCTTCAGTGCGTGGTCTTATCACTCCCAAAAAAGTTTATTAAGAATGACTAGAAACATTTCTACTCTCCTTTCTACCAGACCAAAAAAGTAAGACAATGTTAAATAAATATGATACCTATTTGTGACTTCCCTAACTGAATCACTCTGAAAATATTAGCTGAACTAATCACTACATGGCCTCAGTCATGGATCCCCATATACTATAGGCTTCCAAATAATATCTTGGGTCAAATGATTGTACGGTGAGGAGAATCTTCCATCCTGATCATATAATCATAGTGTTAAAAAAATTATATTTATCATAAGATTATTTAATAATTTAGATTGGAAATGGAAGAAACTATAATAACTCAAAAAATGGGCAATGCTGAACACATACACACATGGTTGTAATGAGATGACACAATGTGAATGATGTGGTGGAACAACAGATAAAAAAATTCTTAATAAAATGAAAAATTCTCAAGTCTATATATATTAGAATCTAATTATTGGACTTAGTATTATGTCTCGTAGATATTAAGTTCAATGTAACACCATAATAACAATCCATGAACTAAAACCTTTAACCAATAGTTATTATTCTATACCCTAGTGAAATGACATCCAAAAGAGGGTGTGAAATATACTTAGTAAGGAAAAAAATTTATTCATATGTTATCCTATCCATTAGTAAATAATATAACAATGTGTTTGTATATTAAATGGGAAATTCATAAATAAAATTAAATAGGTCGGGCTTAGGTTCCCCCATATAAATTGGTCCAACAATACCTACTTTTTTTCATGATGGAATTTCCTTAAACATGTGCATGTTAACATAAATATAGACATATTTATATATATGGAAATGATATGTAGTAAAATATGTATCCATATATATATAAAGAAAATCCAGTACCTAAGGTGCACCATATGTGTCCATGTATAATAATAAGAGTCCCATTGAGTAAAAGGGATTCCTTGTCCAAAGATCAAAAATCATTTGGGAGGCCATGCTTGAGTATCATAAGTTATGTGGGAGCCTTACCCAAGCATCATAATAGAATGAGGAATCAGTCCTGAGTATCCAATTTTAATTAGGGACAAAATGCATGAATACCATAATTCATTTGGGTTTCCATTCCAAAATATCATAATATAAATGGACATTATTCTTAGGTATATATAGGGATATCATTCCCGAGTATCATAATCAAGAGGGATTCCAACTGATAGTGTAACATTCTAATAATGGATTACATTACTGAATTTCATAAGTTAATAGGTATTTCATGCTAGAATATCATAATCTAGAATGAATACATTCCTAAAAATCTTAATAAATAGGGACTCTATGCCAGAGTGTCATAATTTAATAATTGATGGCATGCATGAATATCCAAATTAATGAGGGATTCCATACCCAAATATCATTATGAAGAGGGATTCAATTCCAGAATTACATAAAAATAATTATCAAATGGTCATGTTTGTAAACATGTAATACACTAATTCAAGTATAAATAATTAAAATTACATGTCCATATGTGTTACATTTATTAGTTTTGTGGGCCCATAGGAGACGATTGGCCACCCTCTCTAGTTTTAATAGTTTAATGATCACAAATCATGTCAAATCATATTATTTGTGTCTAAACATTTCAATTATGTTTCTATATGTGAAATTACATTTATCTTTGATTTCAAAAAAATTTGGAACATTCTTTTAATATTCATATTGTAAAACATTCCAATCATAAATATATTCTAAGTGAAACAGACTTACACCGATAGTTCAACTGAGTCATTGAAAGATGACCTACCGATGTAATTGACCTTCTAATGAAAATGACCTATCAATACAGATGAACTACTTATGAAAATGATCCACTTATCCAAATACCTTATCTATGTAGATAAACAATCAATGAAAATGACCTCATGACATAGATGACATATAGTCAGTTCAAATGCCATACCGATTCATTGTGCTACTGAAGTAAGGACACACTGAATGATAAATAAATTCATAGATGCAATGAGTCACCAATTATTGGGTAGAACAAAATAATGACACACTTATTGAATGAGTCACCAATATAAGGAGATACTGACTGAGGACTCATTGATATACTATTTAAAATTTCTTCTACATAAAAATTATTTCTAACAGTCATGTTTTGAGTGTTTTAGTGCAAGAGAATAATTTAATGCTTTTTAAGTATACATCAAAATGGTGGATGTCAAAATGATGAGGTATATTGTCTACCTCAAACATGAACATTTCTGAGCTACAATAATATATATACAAAGGATATCACATGAAATAATATAAGTATAGAACGACTCAGACATACACATATATAGAAGAAAAAAAGGACAGCACCCATGAGCACCATACTGAAAAGAAGAATGCACATTAAATTCCTGATTACAAATTGATGTAAAGTAGAGTACTGATGATCATAAAATATTAGCCATCTCAATAGAATCCATAAAAATAGAAGGAGAAGAACGTATCACCATCTTGGAAGACCGAACATAGTTCTCCATGATAATCTTTTTTCAGTGTCTGTTTCAACAAGAGGACTCGAGCACCAACTCTGATACATCAGATAATCTACATCATAGTTGAAGAACACTCATAGAATCTCTAATACCTTCCTAATATATTCTTCTCTATTGTATTATATTTATCTAATCATTCGAGTAGTGTTCGTGTGTGTATTAAAACTACACACTGTCTCCTGTACTAAGCTAGAGGAAAGTAGATATCTTCAAACATTAGTTTTCGTACTCGTGTTCATCCCACAATGAACTATGGAAGAGGTCCTTTGTGGCCTGGATGTGATTGTTCCCACATAGAACCGTGGTAGAGGTCTTGTGACCTGGAAAATTTGTGTATAGTTATGTTAACCCCAATCAAGGGTGTGGATGAAAATCATTCTCTATATAGATTTCATAGTTTCAGTTGATCACAAGGTGGGGAGGACTATGTCTATAATTAGTAATGATCCTCTTTTTTTATATTTGTTGTGTTTTCAATTTAGTATTTATATGTTTTAATTCAATTTTCAAAGAACAAATATTTAATTTTCTAGTTAGTATTGGATAGTAGTTATAACTGTTTTTTTCTTTATTAGTGTTGTTTCCAAAGTTATACCAATATCTCATATTGTTATAACTAAGAGTAAATAAATCTTTTGAGAAACTAATTTAAAAATAAATGTATTATAATTTTACAACTTTGGTTAACATTCTAGTTTTATTTAAAATTTGGGGAACCATTTATTGAAATATTTTAAGACAAATTTTGATAGGAACTCAATCCCCCCCTCCCCTCTAGAGTATCATACCCTAACCAAAAAATTTCATCAGAGGTTCTTTTTCAAGTTATTGTTTTATAAATTCAAATCTGGTTTAACATATTTTTCAATTGTGATTTTAGTTTTATTTTAAAGATCTAAAATTTTTTTAATTCTAAATTTATAATTATTTGAAAAATCTACACTTCAGTATTAACTATGGATTATGGATTAAAATTTTTCTCTACTAACATAATTATATTATCAATTGAAACAAATTATGCACAATGGAAAATTAAAATGAAAATGAACTTAGAAAGTATGTGTTTTTAGATATTTTTCTTTATTTATAGATAAATATAATAATCCTTCTACACTTATGAATACATGGGACGATCCAACTAAGGATTCCTATAACCATATTTTCAAATAAATGAATGCCATATATTGTTATTTAGTTGATAAAAAGTTTAATATAATTTTTTAATGTAAAATATACCCTGAAAATTTGGAAACGTTATATATATCACATGAAGGAACCTCTCGTGTTGAGGAAATGAGACTTAACACATATATTATGAAATATGATAACATTAAAATGAAGTCTGATGAATATATTTATAACATGTTTGTAAGGTTTAATGAAATTTTGAATACTATTATCACTCTAGGATGAGATGTTACAACCATGGAGAAAATCATGAGAATAATCAGATGCTTACCAGATATGTGGAGAGGAACTTCGGTAACAATCAAATAACCCTGTGACATCAGTAAGTTACCATTATAGTAGATGATAGGAAAATTGATGTTGTATGAGGAAGAACTAAAATTCAACAAATAAGATGATGATGAACCCAAATTAAAATCTGTTGCTTTAAAATATACTACCTCTAAGACAATGGGAAATGTTCAAGATGAAACCGAAAATTCAAGTGATAAACAATAATCAGTAGATAGTGATGAGGAGATGGCTCAAGTTGACATAATGTCTATAAAATTTTATAGAATGATGAAAATCATTAGAAAGTCCAACTACATTGGAAACTAAGATAACAAGCGACATTGGAAAAAGGATTGAAATAAAGGTGGTAAATATAGTGAAATAATCGGTTATGGATGTAAGGGGAAGGTACATGTAATGGCCCGCTTTCCCAAGCTAAAATATAAGAATAAATATGAGTAAATAGAAAGAAAGTATAAAAAACTCTAAATGAAACATGGAGTGATTTGGTGAATAACTGTTGTGATTCAATGCCTACACATAATGAAATCTCTGACAAACCCAATATGTGTTTTATGGAAAACACATTTGAGGATACACTACATTCTCCTGAACATAATTCCAATTAATTTGTGGGTGAAAGTGACTATGAAAATATGAAAAATGAGGAAATGTTTGAAAATATATAAATTCTATAAGACACATATAATGAATTAAAATATAAATATAAATAATAAATGAAACAACATGCTTTTACCAATACCGATTGTTTTTTACTTTTTTTGGAAAAAGTGAAAAAATATTAACTGCTTACGGAAAACAATGAACATAAACTATGAAATGGGAAATTAAAAAATGATATAGAGATATTTAACAATGGTAATGAAATATTAGTTCAAATTATTGGTAAACAAGTATCTCCTAAGTATTATACTAGAATAGGATACCAACTAGGAAAGAAGAATATTTCAAAAAAACGTTTTGTATCCATATCTGGAAAAACTGGTTTTATGCCCAATTTTGAATTTTTTTTGCAAGTTCCTGCTATAAAACATTTTCTTCTATTTCATGTTTTTCTGAATAGAATTGTTTTTACTTCTCAAATTCATTACAATTTACTTATAAGAATCCCTAGAAGAATGTATGGTTCTCAAATCATTTATTACTCATGGTTATGGAGAAATGAAAATATCAGAACCATAATATTATCATGATTGACTCTTATATAGTAGACCTGGTTGAAATGATCTTTCAAATTATTATGTTACATGGATAGTGGATGTTCAAGACACATGATAAGAGAGTACGCGTGATTCAAGAACCTAATATTGATTAATTTTGGGCATGTCACCTTTGGTGACAATGCTAATTGAAAAATAATTGTCCTCCACCATATTGGTAACTCTAACTCAATTTTAATTTCTAAAGTAATTTTTTATGATGGATTGAAATACAATCTACATAATATCTCTATGTTATGTGATGATGGTTTTAATAATAAATTTGGTAATGATTCATGTCTTTTTAACTCTACAGATAAATTATAATTATCCCAGCATAGAAATGAAAGTATATTTGCTGTAAAATTAGATTCATTTATTTCTCCAAAAATCATGCTTGAGTGCTTTTTATAAAGAATCTTGGCTTTGGAATAAGATATAATCACACTGCAATATACACTTCATTAGAAAACATAATAAAAATGATTAATAAAGGATCTAATAAAACTTGATATTCTAAATTACAATATATATAATCCTTATCAAAAGGGTAAATCACCCAAAATTTATTTCAAACCATAGAAAATAGATTGAAACTCTCAACCAATCGAGTTAGTTCACATGGATTTTTTTTACCTTCTATAGTCTCATGTATTAATAGTAAATATTGTTTGTTCTGGTATATGTCTGATCTAGATATACATGGACCGTCTTCTTAGCTCACAGAAGTGAATATTTATCTTATTTTACAAAGAATTCAAGGACTATAGATAATCTTACTGGTGTTAGAATTAAACACTATGATGTGACCATGGCCATGAGTTGAAAACCAAGATTTTGAATCCTTTTTCTCTCAAAATGGATATAGTTAAAAATTCTCTGATAATAAGATACCTTAGAAATATGGTTTTTTAGAAAAATAAAATAGATCCCTACCAGACAATAAATAAAACAATGCTAAGTGAGTATTAATTACCTATATACATTTGGGAAGAAGATGTCAATATATCATGTTATATAATCAATAGATTCTTGATTATAACAAATCTTAATATAACTCCGTATGATTTGTGGAAAAATAGACACCCAGAGGTTAACTACATCAAAGAGTTTGGTTTCAAAGTCTATTTCTTATCACTAAGGATAATCTAGAAAAAATTTCTTCCAAGGGTGATGGTGAAATTTTTTTAAGATATTTAATATCTAGTAAAGTATATAGAGTCTTAAATAAGATAAAAAAATGTGAGGTGTAATCTATACATGTAAAATTAGATTAAAAAGATCCACATGAACCAAATACCAACATTGTGAAATTTGAGGATGATATGTCAAATATGGAAACTAATTCTAAATAATCTCACCATCCTATGATGGAATATCGTAATATATATATTTATGGATAATCTCCAAATTCTAGTCACAATAAACTCGAACATGTTGAAGAACATGAAATTACCAGTCCTTGTTTTTATATATCTATTAGAACTTATAAGAACCATCCTTTAGATACAATTGTTTGAGACTTAGATGAAGTATCACAATATAGATATTCTCATAGATATCATGTTTAAAATCAAGCCTTTCTATCATATATTGAGATTAAAATGATCAATGATTCTATCTATAATGAATTTTGGGAGATTGTTATGGAATAAGAGCTAAATCAGTTTTAATGGAAAAATGTTTCAAAACATGTGGATAGACCTGATGAGGATTTAAATAATGGCACTAAATGGGTGTTCAAGAATAATGTTTATGAAACTAGTAACATATTTAGAAACAAATCTAGATTGGTTGGACAAGGATATAGTTATGAAGATGGAATTGAATATGAAGAAACTTTTTAACCTATTACTAGACTTGAATCCATTAGGATCCTGCTTGCCTATGCATCAATTCTAGATTCCAAACTATATCAAATGTTTTTCAAGATTGAATTCATAAATTGTTATATAGCTAAGGATATTTTTTTGGAAAACCCACATCATTTTATAAACCCTCATTTTCCAAATAATGTTTTTAAATTGAAAAAATATTGATATAGTTTAAAACAAGTTTGAAGATATTGGTATGATGGACTGACCACTTTTATTTTTATTGAATGTTTTAAAAAAGATATATATGATCCTAATATATTTATAAAAATAATTTCCAAATAATTTTTTGTAGTAAAAATTTATGAAGATGATATTATTTTTTAATTTTCTAAACATTCATTAGGTGTTGATTTTTCAAAGATAATGAAAAATGATTTTAAAATGACTATAATGGGGGAACTCAAATTCATTTTCGAATTTCAAATATTTCAAAATAAAGATGATATTTTTTGATTCATAGTAAATATTCTAAGGATGTTTTAAAAAGATTTTGCTTTGAATGCACTAAGAGTACTGACACTTCAGTGAGTACAACATGTTCATTGGATCTTGATGAAGATGGAAAATCTATTAATCAAACCACTTATATAGGAATGGTTGGATTTTTACTCTACTTAACTGCTAGTAGGATAGATATTCTATTTAGTGTATTCATGTGTGAACATTTTCAATAAAACCCAAAATAATATCATCTTATTACTGTTAAAAGGATTTTCAAATACCTCAAACGTACTCCCAACGTAAGACTATTCTATCCTAGGGGAAAACCTTTTGATTTTGTGAGTTATTTAGATATTAATTTTGGTGGCTATAAGTTAGATAGAAAAATAACCTCTATAACATTTCACTTTTTAGAAAATTATATAGTTTCATGGTATAGTAAGAAGAAAAATTATGTTGCATTATCTACTGTAGAAGTAGAATACATAGCCCCTAGATGTTTTTGTGAACAAATTTTGTGAATGAAACACACATTACTAGGTTATGGATATCAATTCAGACATTTAACTATAAATTGTGACAAAAAAAGTGTTGTTAATATTTCTATGAGTCATATTTTACATTCCAGGACAAAAACATTGATGTAAAGCATCAAATTTTGAGAGACCATTATATTAAAGGTGATATAACTTTATAATTCATTGTTACTGAACATCACCTTTTTGAAATTCTAACTAAGACATTGAACACTAAAATAATGAACTACATCATAACTGAGTTAGGAATGATATATCTACATGACCTTGTGTTGCTTTTCCATTGACAATTTTAAGTGAATTTGGAATGCTGACACCAATGCCTTGTCATGCCAACACATTTTTCATGACATCACTCATTCATTTTTATGACAATACCATATCCATCCAACACAATTATTGTTATGAAAAATATGTCATGATGACACCAATGAGTCATTATTTTTTACAAAATTTATATTTTACCAAAAGGACAATGTTTCAATAAGTATGTTGAACTGGGTTCACAATTTCATGATTTTGTGATTTCAAAACTACTAAATGATATAAATTTGAATTGATACACACTATTCTATAATCCCTATACTCTCTTAGTCATTTATCTCTCTTCCCCTAGCCTTCCAAATGAACTGTTCAAATGGCGCATGTGAAGTGAGCTCTTAATTGTGGCAAGTCTCATGAATCTAGGGAATAGTAAGGTGAATTGAGAAAATCTACTAGACCTGTAAATCTAGATTTGGAGAACCTTGTTGTAACTCCATAAAATGATGTTCCTATTGAATGGTTGTTGGAATGAATTTAATTGCTTCTCATGTAACTACAATATCATGGATGGCTTGAGGGGTCTTAAGATAAGGATAGACCTTTAAGCTAATGCTAGTTCCTGAATTTTACATGAATATGGAGTTCCTGCTGAAAGGAAGTGATTTTTCCTGGATAAAGTCCATAGCGATGAGAAATTGAATATATTTCTCATAAATAAAATGTGGTGAATTTCTTAATGTTCAAAATAATTGTGTATTTGATGATTACAAGGTACCTCTCCACCTGTGATTTATATGTTCTACTTTCAGACAACTATGATGGAGCTTACTAATAAAGATGAGCATAGGAGAACCATTACTACATATTTAAGTTAAGAATGTAGAATCTTGTTTAATTTTATTCAGCATCAGATCTATCCTAGGAAATGGGGGCATTTCTTCTCTGATGTATCAAAATGTATACTTGGTTTCTCTTCTATGAAAAGGGATAAAGGGAATTTTTTTTGATAAAATGATGTTTACAAGAATGAAATGATCAAAACACACTATAAAACTATTTCCCTATTCTATCCTAGGATGAAATATTTAATTCTAAAAGAGAACGTTTTTTTAAATTTAGGAGAAGATGTTTTTTCTAAGTGTAGTGGGATCAACCTCAGTATATAGATTTTTAAAATGATGTAAATCAACTGGAACCCATGGAAGAGAGAACAAGTTAGAGATGAAGATAAGATATATGAAAATTTGAATCTGGTAGACTGTCCAACTAGGACTAAGAATATGGATGATCCTAGTCTAGGACCAAATGTGGATGTTGTTTACTCTTCATAAGATGAAGAAGATCCTGCCCCTATAGTTTGAGATTAGGGAGCACCTGTCGATGAAAGAAGTGATCCTAAAACCATTGTACCTCACAAATGTTATTTATTTTTACATTATAGTCCTCCACATTCCATACCATATGATAGGACCACACATAAAGACAATGGAGATGAGGAGACAGAAGTCTCAGGTAGTGTACAACATGTAAGTAGATCTAGTGGCTTTGAATAACAAGAAGAAAGTGAAGATGGTAAGAGTGGAAGTGGTAGTGTAGTAGAAGAGGATAAAGATGATGGTGATAAAAATGGAAATGAATAACATTTCTCATGCACATAATGTTGATGAAAGTAGTGAATGTGATGATGACCATCATAATAATGATCAAGGTGAAGTTGTTGAAATGGTTAAAGGTATGGATTTGGATTGGTTGGAAGAAATGCATGATGTTGTTATTGAAGTTAGTGAAAATGGTGAAGTTTTTGATGAAGTGGAACTTCAAAAAATTATTGTACATAATTTATTTTATGAAAGATGAATACATCATGATGAATATGAGCTACTAGTGATGAAATATCATATTTAGGGGGAGCCTCAAGAGAGAGAAGAATGAGCTAGTGAAGAGCATCGACATGGATTAGTAAGGCTTTATACTCTCACTCCCCTGGATCATCATATAATGGTTTTAATTGGAATAGAATCCTATGTACATAGCATTGGGATTAGATTATTATTATTCAGATGATGAAGTATTTATAGTTGTTTCAAGGGAATTAGTAGTTTAGACCCTTCCTAGTGACTCTGTCACTAAAATAGATTTTGAAAGTTTAATGAAGATGTAGGTTCATCGGCATGTATATCGGTTCAATATCAGATGGTTCATGAGATTCCAATATATAGAAGAGAATTATTTGAGCGGAGTGATGAATTAAAAACTCTTAAATCATCAATATTAGTAACAAGGCTATCTGGGAAAGAGGTCCCTTGTCAATGTTAGAAAATATATATAAGTGAGGGAAATGCAGCTAATATTGCAACGAAATATCTTGAGGAGATTTAACCCAACCTAATTACAACTACAGAGACAATTGTTTCATGTACTACCAAGTCAAAAAAGAAATACCCAAGCTTTCTTGATTAATAAACACATTTACATAAGAGTGAAAAGGTTGTGTGGAGACTGTTCATAAGATTTTTAGAATCATTACTCTTCTCCTTCTATTATTCATTCAACATCTGGTCAGACTTCACAGACTCTTGACATTGAGGTTGTTAGAAAAATTGTAAAGCAGGAGGATTATGGTTTATTTGGTGCCTTCGGTTTATCCAGAATTGAAAGGATTGAAAATAAAACTGATCGTAGACATTATATGGTCAGATTATATACCATGGAAGTATTTTCCACTTAGGAATATCTTACCAAGAAGATTATTTCATATTAATCGAATATCTACACCAAGCAATAGCTGAACAATAACATAATGTATTTGGAAAATTATTTGAATTTACCCCAGTTACAGAATAAATCAAATAAAAAATTAATAAATTGAAGTACATCACTTCTACTTTGTAAAACATTCATATAGAATAAGGATGAAATTGAGAAATCAATGAAGTATGGTGGTGAGATTATTCAGGATTTCACCGAGATGTTAAAGACATACATTCATATCTAAAGTGAAGAGATTGTAGTACATGCTGCTTCACCTATTTGACCTCCTAGATCAGTGCCTCCACCTCAAATGTTAGTTGATCAAGATTTCTGTCAAATTACCCCAGTGATCAAATAATAGATTCAACCTCATGTGTTGTCTCAACACAAACCCATACTCGTACATAATGTTCTAGAAGGAGTGATCCTACCTCCTTTGAAAATTTCTTCAGGCTCTCCAACATCTCAACCACCACTTTTTGGACCCTATATTTATCCCTCTAAGAGTGGGAAAGAAACTATAAATCATCACCCATAGTTTGGATCATTATCTGATAGGGATGTTTTCTTGATTTTTGTAATTTGTATTTGAAGTCATCTAACCTATTGTACTTTATTGATAAATATAAGTTTGTGTTCTTTTCTTTCCTCTATTTCTCTTTTCTTTGTGACATCATGATACTTTTTATTTATATTCTCCCTGTTTTCTATTTGATAATCCTAAATGGGGGAGAAAAAGTTTTGAATTATCATTAGCTTTATCATTATTTACATTACATTGATATTACTCTTATATATGTTTTTATCTTGTTAATACCATTTTTCTTTATTTTACCTATAAACCCTCTCTATATTAAAAAAATTCATCCATAGTCGTAATTGATAAGTATAATGATTTTATTCTATAAAAAATGACTATATTAAATAATTCCAGGTTTTGTGATCATCAAAAGAGGGATATTTTTTGCCCATATGAGACTATTGTACACCCTCTATAGTATTAATAGTTTTAAAAATCACAAATCATGTAAATTCCTATTATTAATGTGTAAACATTTAAATTAAGATTAAATATGTGAAATTATGATTATAATGTAATCTCGCATAAATTTTGAACATTATGATAATGTTTATATTGAAAAATAGTCCAAATAATAATATTTTTCAAGTATAACAGATTGACACCAACAGTTTTACTGAGTCACCAACTGATAACCAACTGATGTAAATGACATACCAATGAAAATGACCTACCAATGCAGATGAGCTACCAAGGAAAATGTTATACTGATTAAAATGGACTATCAATTAAGATTACCTAGCGATGATAATGACCTACAGATGCAGATGACATACCATCATTTCAATTGACCTATAGATGATGGTGTTTCTGACAGAAGGAGTCACTGATAGTTAAAACGAGTCATAGATGCGATGAGTCACCGATGCATGGGAGGACTAACAAATTGAAACACTCATGGAATGATTCACCGACCAAAAGAGATAATGACCGTGGACAATGCGATAGACTCTTTAAAATTTCTACAACTTAAAAATTATTTCTAACAGTCATATTTTGAGTGATTTAATGCCCCTGATTAATTTATTTAATTTTTGAAGAAATTTTAATGGTGGATGTCAGAATTAAACGGTACGGTGTCAACCTCATTCATGAAAATTTTTAGGATCTAATAATATATATACAATGGAGGCTGCATGAAAGAAGTTATATAGGGGTAGATGCGTGCAGACACATATATAGAAGAAAGTAGAAGGATACCTCCCAGGAGAACCATTTTGAAAAGAAGAAGGGATGAGGAATTATTGATTGCTACTTGTAATAATCCAGAGTACTGTTGATCATAAGAGATTCATCTTCTCAGTATAATCCATATAAACAGAAGGAGAAGAACCTATCACCCTCATGGATGACAGAACATAGTGCTCCACGACACTCCGTTTTAGGTTTCTGTTTCTAAAAGACAAATAAAGATTCAACTATGAAACATCAGAGAGTCCAAAGATGATTTGAATAAAACATAGGTAATATCTAATCCCTTCCTAATATATTCTTCTTTGTTTTTTTCTATTTAACTAAAAATTCGAGCAGTGTGTGCATGTCTATACTAAAACCACACTCTCTCTCCTACACTAAACTAGAAGATACTACATATCCTCAAAAAAATATTTTCCTACTCGATTTCATCCCATGATGAACTATGGAAGAGGCCCTATGTGACCTAGTTGTGTTTTTTCCATGTAGAACTTTGGTAGAGGTCTTCTGATCTGGATAGTTTATGTACTGTGGTGTTATCCCCAATATAGGGTGTGATTCAAAATCGTTCTTTATGTAGATTGCTTGGTGGCTGGAGATCAACATGTGGAGAAGACTAAGTCTCTTCTTGAGACTAATCCCCTAGTTTTATATCCTCTTTGTTTTCAATTTTTTATTTCTCCATTTTAATTAATTCTTCCGAAAACTAAAAATTACATTGATGGTTAGTCTTGGATAATAGTTATAACTATTTTACCTAATTAGAGTAGTTTCAAAAGATGTATCAATATTACATATGTTAATAATTGATAATTAATCAATATTTTGAGAGAATATTTTATTAGTCAATATATTATAATTTTACATCCTTGGTCGAACTTGATAGATTAATTTTAAATTGGTGTAAACATTTTAATAAACCATTTAATATAACTTTTTTTAGGAACTCAATTCACCCACACATTAGTGTCCTACTTTGGTCAACAAGTTTAAAATATATCCATTTAACTAAAATGTTTTATTATAGAAGACAATTCACCTCATAGGTGTTTTTAAAATAAAAAAGTGCTAAGGAATACTATCCATATATTTTGATTCTGAATATAAAATTACCCATTATAATTGAATCTAAAAAATATGATTTTCTACTTTAGAAAAACAAGAATTAATTAATATATGAAGGTACTGTAAGGCTTTTTTAAACCACTTATTTCTTTTCGGAATTTATAAACATACCATGGAATATGAGGAACAGGCCCATAAGGTGTTTTAATCAATAATAAAGGATGCACAAAAACGAAATCACCTCATGATGAGGTTCAGGTTGAGTTAATTTTACTAAAACCATGTAAGATGGGTCTAGAATTAGGTATATGAATATATTAAAACTATTTTCACATTTAAGAAGCATCAAATGGAAAATTTGATGAGTGAAAAAATGGAGTACATTATAAAAACACGTTTAGATGATGGAAAATCTGTATACCACATTCCTCATACTAGAGTGAAATCATAGTTATTCAAGGCCTAAAACAATATTTTTTGGATTCTCCATAGCATGGTTAGTTTTTTTTTAAATCATCACCCCCTTTTCATTATCATTCATTCTCACTTAATTTCTCTAAGGTCCTATATAACATAGACATTACATTAGAGATCATGGAATTGTTTTCAAGGGTCATGATCCAATATATTTCAAGGTTATTATTTTTTGATTTGGTGATACCTATTCATGTCATTAATTAATTATTTATAAGTTATTCATTTCATAAAAGATATAATAGTGGTATTTCTTAGTTTTAGTGGGTTGTGATTGATATCTTGATAAAGAATGATGAGTCATTTTTTGGTGTTTCTCTATAGTATTATTACATATCATGGAGATGTTTTGATCAATATGAATAGAGGTATGGGATTTCTATTTTTTTTACTATCACCTGTAATGATGTGCTTGATTAAATTTCAAGGATTCATTCTAATTATATTCCCTATTTCCTTTATGCATTGTTAATTAGTTATGGTTTTCTTATTTCCATGGAATTACATTTGGTAAGTGGAGGTAAAAATATTATATTATGTAAATATATTTTTTAGATTCATATATGGGAAGGAAATATTCTATAACGACCTGGAATTTTTAATAAATTTTATTTCCAAAATTTAATGTGTTATTTTATTTTATACCCAACAAAACTATATCCATTAATTAATTAAGTGAGTGTAATTAAATGAGATCATTGGGATTCAAATGTTATATGACCATTGTAAAAAAAATCTTAAAACTAAAATTATTGGTTATAAATACAACTGATCGTGGTTAATTAATATAGAAAGAAGAGTCGTTGACCCCATCTAGTAGACTCGGGCCATATGAAGGCCATATGTCTGAGGTTGTGAAGGAGGTAGATTCTCTGGGCATTGCTCTGGACACACCCAAGCCGAACTCCAACATGAGAACCTTGAACGAAATCGCCTACGAGAGAAGTTCAAGCTGATAGAAATCACCACTTGGGAAATGTTGTTTGAGCTGCCCCAATATTCTATCTCTATAGCACACAATACACTTATTTCCTATGAAGGTGTTATAAGGTGTTGTGTAACGAGGAATTTAATACTATTTTTTAATCCAATGGTATAAATAACATTTTTATTTCTTATTATGGTATAATTTGGGATTTGAAAGTGTCTGAATAAATATAGAATGAATATTATTAATGAATTTTGGAAAAAAATTATTTTAAAATATTCAAGTAAAATTTAAATAATTAATAATGTGAAATTATTTTAAAAATGTGGTCTTCTATAGTTGTGATCAGTAAGAAATTTATAGTATAATAAAATCAACATGATTTTTATTGAATGGTAATGTTGGAATAGTAACATACACTAATGAATAGTACCGAATAGTAATGAATAGTAAATTGTACATAAAATAGAAACTACACCCATGAATGTATAAATTCAATGTAGACATCTTAAAAGTGAAAAAACGATCATAATATAAGTTTTCGTAATTTTGTAGGTCATAATTATTTTTATTAAAATTTTATAATTATTTTAAAGAATTAAAATAAAAATGTATTTTCATAAAATGTTATCATATTTTTTTTCTTTATTGTCTTATAGTTATACGATAATTTTATGGGACCTTGATTACTTTTTTAGTGTCGTACAAAACAAGGTATATTTTAGAGTGTTTTTTCTGAAGAAATAATGATTTAATTTAAATATTATATTAGAAATATTTATAAAATTATTTTGATTGGATGGAGTTTATTTTTGAATTCAGAGCATCTATATTAGGTTTTGGTGAATTTATGAAATTTTTATAAAATGTTTGGTTATTTCGTGAATTGTGAAAATACAGTTATGAGTTTTGGGAGTTTAAGGAAATCTTTAATGATGTAATAATGATGTAATAATTCCTGTACACTTTTTAATAGTAATATATTCTATGAGTCGTCCCCAGTGGCCAATACCCTGGGATATACCGAGGGATTTCCCATGGTTTTTCAAATTCCTTCTATGTGGTGACCCTTGGAAATTAATTAAATATTCTCTCACTTTGGCTATAAAAACCAAGCCAGTCTCTCATTCCTGTCATTCCAAAATATTTTTAAAGAAGCTCTAGTATTTTTACCACCCAAGAAGTACTCCCAAGGTTTTATCAGGCCACCCAAGGTCCCAACCTTCAATCATTCGCTGTTAGTATTCATGGTAAGGGAACCTCTCACCCTTCTCTTTTAAGTCAAGGATCCCATTATGTTATGTCTTCTAGATTCCATCTTATTATGTTGGTGTGTGTTCTTATATAACTTTATTATTGTCCATTTCATTTCAAATTTATTAGAGACCCTTTTCTCTCTCAGAAACATATTTTTATGAATTATAAACGACGTCATTAGGAAGCTGAATTTTCATAAAAGAAATATCATTTTCACTTTCCATTAATGTTTCCTTTCTATTTGATATGTAATTAAAATTTCCACACCATGATATTATTTCATGTTACTATTTATATCCACTAAAAAATGATTCATTTATTTAGTGGAGATTCTTCTCCACTCTCTTTTTATTATTTTCTAAAACCATGTTATATAACTGTTATGGAGTAGAAATTTCGTCTAAAATTTTCTCTCTATTTCTCTCATGGAATTTTCCAGTTTTATTTATCTGAATACGTAGACCTATTTATTATATATGTGTGTTCATAAATACACAAAAATGATATATTTGATTCTGGAATTGACATACATATACCGTTTAATCGTTTTCCTGGGTTATTAATGACATAATGATCTTATTTTTAAGCACTTTTAAAATGTCACGATTTTGAAATGAAACTCATTTATTTTATTCTCTATGGGTTATTAATCAAATGTTTGATTATTATCTATGAGGATCACATGAAAGTAAATAAAAATTAATGATATACCCCGATAGCACTCCAATGCATTGAAGTACTGGAATGTAGGATTTTTTCAACACTTCCATACCAACGGTTTCATAAAACCGTTGGTAAAAAAGAGTTTTACCAATGGTTCCTTAAAACCATTAGTAAATCACCACCTAAGAAAACTTTACCAACCGTTTAAATAGAACCATTGGTAAAATAATGGCTTAGGGGACCTTTTACCAATGGTCTAAGGAACCGTCAGTATAAGTGTGGCCCGAAAATGTTTACCAATGGTTTTTAAAAACCATTGGTAAAAGTTTACCAAAACTAACAGTAGCCCCTCCTCTCCACCATTCACGATACATAACCCTAAACGACTGCACTTACCACAAATTTCCCCCCTCTATCAGCTATCCAGGAGCTCCATTGACTTCCTCTTCCTCCATCCCATCCAAGCTGCTGAATCTCTAGCTGAATCTCCATCCAAACCATCCCTAATTATGTATTTTATTAAGTTGTGCATTGTTTTTATTGAAATTTATTTAATATTTCAGTTTTTAGTTATGATTTTTATGTTTATATGTTTTTTGTTTCTATTTTGATTTAACCAATATTTTTTTCATTATAATCCATTTAATTAATTAAATCTTTAACCCTCCATCAAAGATGAAGGAATTGTTTCTCTGGAACCATAGAAAACTCTCTTATATTTTTTATTTGTCGGTTTATTTTATCATATCATTATGTTAAAATGTTATATAAATAGACTAGATAGTTATAGACCTCTTAGTGGACACCTACATGAATTTTATCTCACACATTGTTCGAGATACCATTGGGTACCCAGATAAACTACATGATTATATGTCTAGATAAGGGGAATCACCATCTTACAGATGAATGACTACCCACATGACATAGGATGGAGCATAAGAGGGTTATGTGAACAATATTCACTCAACTAATGTAGAATAGGTGCATATTCAATGGATATGTGTATTAGTATGGTGTTTACAACAATGTGTTATATAAAGAACATAATTAAAATTGAAGAGATTATTTAATGGAAATGTTTCCCCCCTTCTAGAAGGAACATTATTTGACTCATGGGGTGGTGTGGTTCCTATATATTGGGCGGTGAAATGTATATTCACAAGACACAAGTATGTTTTTCAATAGTTTTTTTTATTTTCTTTATCACATTGGCCATTTAGGTATTTTACTTATTTCTACGAATGGTGGGTAGTGATACTATCCTGACTAGTTTACGTAGATCTCTTCTATACTAGAATACCATGAGGTGTGAATGTGAGGAAACATTGGAAGATAGAGGAGCCTTGGGTTTTTCTATGATATGGAATTGTTTTTCTAAAAAATTGTGTGGGAATATTTCTGGAGTATGCTGGAGGCATTAAATAACCCGAAGTGTCTCTATGAGATAGCATAAGTAACCCCAAGTGTATTCAAGTGTCTCCATACATCGTATTATCCTCACATGGGTTGTCCACTCACCCAATCCTATCAGACCCATCCCAGTCTATCCTCTCTGTCACATAGTCTAGACTCATCTATCAAGGATTATCCCATGCCTCGATTAAATTCTAATCATCCAACCAGACAAATAGGATTATTCACCTTCTGATTTTCCTAGTCAAAAAATCACACCATGTCGAACCCATCTACATTATATTCTCAATAATCTAGTCAAAAACCTCATCAAAATCATGTATTATAACCCAGCTCAACTAACCATGTTCCATCCAAAGCTAAATCACTCCAGCCTTTTGGAATTATAATGCCAATCTGTTTGAAAGTACCCAATACCAACACTAACATCTCATCCTTCATCTCTTTAGTTGAACTCCTGAATCATTAAATGGAGCGAAACCATTCATAATACATTTTATATACTCAGAGGGACCATCTCACACTAAGAACCTACCAATATTCTAATCCATCCTCATAAGTATTTCCTCGTCAAACGCTAGATGTACAATTGCCACACCTATCACTACAAGGCCCAATCCTCTCAAGAATATTTTACTTGATCTAAATCCTCATCTTTAGTGACATCAATTACATTAAAGCACATAAATGCCAACTGAACCTTACATTCCAAGAATTATTCACGTGGACAGGACCCATGGAAACAGGCTAATAACTAATACCATAAATAATAATGCCAAATACATGCATAATTTTTAAATAAATATCTCAAGTGTAAACATAAAAAACAAGAATAATAAGACCTCATCCCTTGTATCGAACAAAACCAAACTAAGTTGAAACTCGGGCCAAATTGATTATATACCATTAATAAAAAGAGTAATTTTTAATTAATAGGAATGTACTATCTGATAATATCATTTTGAAACATTGATATGTTTCCCCATTGCTTGTAGGAACATGATTTGACCCATGGGGTGTTGTGGTACTTACATGTTGTGCAGTGATAGGTATAGTCACATGAGACAGGTATGTTTTAGTTTAGTTTTCATTTTATTTTCTTTATCACATTGTCCCCTTAGATCATTGACTGCTTACAACAGAAAAAGGGTAGTTATATTATGTGAAGGGTTCCAGAAGGAGTTTAGATTGATTCAATCCACTGGCTTTGATATGAGGTAAGATTCTATGGTTACTACTTGTCTCGCACCTCATTTATTTGGTGCTTTTGTGTTTTTTACTCCATATTATGATTTTGGTAGGGTGTTGGATCATTTCGTGTTGGTTCAGGTGGATTTGGTTTTCTACTGCCAATATGGGTAAGGATTTAATGCCATTTGTTGGTATCTCACTGGTTATGTTGCGTCCTTAATGTGTTTTAAGGATCTTAATATCCTTTGTGTAGTGTGTTGATCCCTGCTCGTTGGTTTCGAGTCAAAAAGTCAAGGGTGACTCACCTGCATGTGCATATGTATGTAATTATATGTATGTGGGTTCTTCCGTTACGTGTATAGTCACCCATGGCAGGGATTATGAACGTATGGGGCTAGGTGTGCCCATGTATATATATATATATAAATAAATGCATATGCAGGTGAGTGGAGACTGATATATGCATATATGCATATGTGCACGGATCCCCGTTCACATACTAATGTCCATGCAGGTGTGTTCATAGGGGATATGTTTCCTTGCATGTCTGTGAAGGTGCGTATAGGCAGTGGTGGAGCATCAACTTTTAGTTAGAAAGCTCCAATAGCTAATGTGAAAAGCTTGGTTCCACCTTGAGGTTGAGTCCCTCTCGTAGACTCTTTAATTTAAGAATGCTTTAAATTCTATTTAGCTTCTTTCTTAATTTTCCTAAATTATATTGAATTGCATATCTTAAATAAGTGTTCTTTGATATAATAGTTTCATTTGATAAAGAAAGTCTTGTTTTTATAATAAAACCCCTTCAACTGAGGTGTGTTGTCTGCGAAAACTCACAGTGATAATTTGAGGTGTATGATTATTTTCCTCCATTTCGTTTCTCTTTAGACATTGCATCATTGTGCCGCTCACTAAAACATTCTGACGATCCCTTGTTATAACATATTAAATAGGATATTTGTTTTTTCATGTCTGTTGTGACCTTTTCATATGGAGAAACCCATTTCGGGTGTTTTCCTGGCCTCTTGGCCACCCCTTATGGTGTTTACCCGATCATATATATCTAAGAAAACTGATGATGACATTGTTTAACACCTATCAGGCTTATGGTTCTTCCCACCAAAAGCTTCATCTTAACACTGTTTTGGATCTGGCCTCGATACATATCTAAATTTTTATATATATTATTTCTCCTATAAGATTTGTGTTGCGTCCTGAGATGTTAAAATATACTCAAATTATATTGTTCTCAATGTGACTGGAGTTTTATTATTACAGTTCCAGGAAATGAATATATCATTGATAATTAATACACCTACAAAATTTTACTCTCAATCAATAGTTTCAACTACCTAGTACCACTTTTAAAAACAACAAATATAATATATATATATCTTTATCTTACAAAAAACCTTAATCAAGTGTCTATTATTTATAAAATAAGATTAGTTTCTATAATGTGAAGGACAACAACATAATATTTATTTGGAATCCTGGCCGGAAGATGCTACCCTGCAGATGTCGCTGGATCGGGCCAACACATCGCGGTCATGCTGCGATCACACCACGGTCACCCCACGGTCACGCTGCGGTCATGCCGCGATCACGCCGCTGTCATGCTGTAGTCACGACGTGGTCATTCCGTGTTCGAGCCACAATCATGCCGCGGTAATGCCGTGACTTGGCACTGCTATAGGATGAAACCTCATGGAGGTTCGCAGTACTGTCAGAGTTTCATGTATGATACATAGATAGAGTTTTAGATACATTACCCATCCATAGATAATGGAGAGGGAGGCGATGGCCAGAATGTTTCCCTGCTTCCAACCACCCCCTTTGCCTTTGCCCATAATATGTTGCCATGCGGATGTCACTGGACAGGGCCAACATGTCGCGGTCACGCCACGGTCATGCCGCAGTCACGCCGCGGTCACACCATGGTAATGACGTGATTTGTCCTTTCTCTAGTACGACGCCCCACAGAGGTTCTTAGCCCTATCATAATTCGATGTGTTATACCTGGATAGAGATTTATATACATTACCCACCCATAGTTAATGGGGAGGGAGGTGACGACCAGAATGTTGCCCCGCTTCCTCCCACTCCCTTCGCTCCTGGACGAAAGATGTTTCCCCACGGATGTCGCTCGACTAGGCCAACATGTTGCGGTCAGGCCACGGTCACGCCATGATCATGCCACTGTCAATCCGAGGCGTGGTGTGGCCTGAACCACTCAACGTGTCACACTTTTCTTTGAAATGGACAACATTTTATGTGAAAACACAAACTGACATACGGAAAACCAACCAAACACATTCAGATTCTATTGATAATTTAAGACAAGGATCCATGGGTCATTTTTGACGTGTACGAGTCATCCCCGCCTCAATCTGAGGCATGGTGTGGCCAGTACCACTGAAAGTTTCTTTCCTCTATTAAAAATGGATACACTTTTAAGTAAAAACAACAGGCATATGAAAAACCGACCAACCACATTCAGACAGTGTTGATACTTTAAGAAAATGATCAATGAGTCATTTGTGATATTTATGAGTCAACCCCTACTCAATATGAGGCGCGGTATAGCCGGCACCACTCAAAGTGTCACTCTTTTGTTTTAAAAGGACATCATTTTAAATGAATACAACAACTGACATATGGAAAACTGACAAAATGAATTATTATTTTGTTGAAACATTAGGAAAACGATCCATGGATCATATGTGACGTGTACGAGTCAACCTCGCCTCAATCCAAGGACCGGTGTGGCCAGCACCACTCAAACTATCTCACTTTTATTTGAAATGGACATGATTTTATGTGAAAACAAAAACTGACATATGGAAAACTGACCAAACGCATTCAGAATGTGTTGATACTTTATGAAAACAATCCATGCCTCATTTGGGATGTGTAAGAGTCAGCCTAGACTCAATTAGAGGTGCGGTGTGGCCGACACCACACAAAATGTCTCTCTTTTGTTTAAAAAGGAAATCATTTCAAATGAAAACAACAACTGACATACAGAAAACTGACCAAACACATTCGTATTCTATTAAAATTTTAGGAAAACGATCCATGGATCATATGAGACATGTACGAGTCAACCCCGCCTCAATCTGAAGCGCGGTGTGGTCGACACCACTGTAATTGTCTCTCTTTTGTTTAAAATGAACATCATTTTAAGTGAAAACATAAATTGACATACGAAAAACTGACCAAATGCATTCAGATTCTATTGAAAATTTAGGAAAACGATCCATGGGTCATATGTGACGTTTATGAGTCAACCACGTCTCAATCCGAGGCGTTGTGTGGCCGACACCACTCAAAGTGTATCTCATTTTTTTAAATGGACATCATTTTATGTGAAAACAACAATTGACATATGGAAAACTGACCAAACACATTCAAATTATGTTGAAACTTTATGAAAAAGATCCATGGGATATATGTGATGGGTACGAGTCAAAATCATCTCAATCGAAGGTGCAGTGTGTCAGGTATCACTCTAATTATCTCTCTTTTGTTTAAAATAGACATCATTTTATGTAAAAACCACAGGAATATGGAAAACCAACCAAAAGTATTCATATTGTGTTGATACATTAGCACAACGATCCATGGGTCATATGTGACATGTATGAGTCAACCCTGTCTCAATCTGAGGCACAGTGTGGCCGACACCACTCAAAGTGTGTCAACATTATTTGAAATAAAAACATTTTAAGTGAAAACAACAACTGGAATATGGAAAACTGACCAAAGGAATTCTGATTCTGTTTATAATATTTGGAAACGATTTATGAGTCATCTATGACATGTACGAGTCAACCCTGCCTTAATATAGGGCATGGTATCACCGGTATCACTCGAAGTGGCTCTCTTTAATTTGAAATGGACAAGATTTTAAGTGAAAACGACAACTTGAAAATAGAAAAATTACCAAACTCTTTCAGATTGTGTAAATACTTTAGGAAAATGATAAATGCATCATTTGTGATGTGTACAAGTAAACCTCACCTCCATCCAAGGCACGGTGTGGCCGGTATCTCTCTAAGTGTCTCACTTTTTTTAAAATGATCATCAATTGAAGTGAAAACAACAACTGACATACAGAAAACTGAACATTCATATTTGGATTGTGTTGATACTTTATTATAATGATACATAGGTCATTTTTACGTGTACGAGACAAACACACCTCAATTCGAGGCATGATGTTGTGGAATCCTACTCTGATCAATATATCACACCATACTTGTACCATTTGTTGAGTCAATAAGGTTTTTCTTATGACTTTTCCATTCCTTCTTGTTTTGAAAATCACAAACACCTTATCCTAAGGAAAATTGCTTTTATAAGGAAAATTGTTTTTATAAAGAAAATTGCTTTCTTAAGGAAAATCGCTTTTATAAGAAAAATTATCCTTATCATATTTTCATCCATATTTTTCTTATGTATGAGATTCGGATTCATTTTTTCTAAATCGTTGAATCTTTGATATAAAGCATTCTGTCTTAGGATTCGGATTCTAGATAAGAACTATAAGGAAGTTTCATTCCGAATTCTGGATATGAACTCTGACTAAGTTCTATTCCAGATTCAGGATACGAATTCTGAAGAAGAATTCTCATTACGAATTCCAATGAAGAATTCTCATTACGAATTCTAATGAAGAAATCTCATTCCGAATTCTCATTATGAATTCTGATGACGAATTCTCATTACGAATTCTGATGAAGAATTCTCATTACGAATTCTGATGAAGAATTCCCATTACGAATTCTGATGACGAATTCTCATTACGAATTTTAATGACGAATTCTCATTACGAATCTTGATGATGAATTCTCATTACGATTTCTGATGACGAATTCCTATTCCGAATTCTGATTCCGAATTCACCTATTAAACAGAATTTGAGTATCTTTGTTTAATATACTCTGAATTAATTCAGACTCCGAAAAATATCCTTGTTAGACTCCGAACATCTATATTTCTTACACTTCTAAAATTTGTCTACTCTTTACTATTGTTCTTTACACTCTGAACCTTCACTCCGAAGTTTTCATTCTGAACCTTTATGTTAGAGTTTAAAACTATGTTGTAAATTCTGTTACATTTGTTTTGTTATAAAATGATGTCGTATGTTTTGTTATAAACTAACCGTTGTCTAAGTGACACATGTACAGGTCCCTCCGATCTTTAAGGAAAATATGACCGTTGGAGAAGGAGCTGACCTTACCTATAAATAGGAGCTCATTTGAAAGAGCTCGTAGCGATTGATGGATGAAAGTGCTGAAAGGCTGACAAATTTGCTTGAAGTGATTTCTAGAGAGAGAGGATCTTATTAACTCTCAAAAGCTTCGTGCGACTCCGAATGTTGGTGATTACATTCGAGGGCTTCCGGGGATAGGAAGACAGAGGTTGCCAACTACCTTAAAGTTCGAGTGCTTTCTTGCTGAGGAAGACAGAAGTTGCCAACTACCTTGAAGTTGAGGGCTTGCGGGGATAGAAAGACAGAGACTCCGATCTTCGTATCGAGGGCTTACCCTGGTGTGGGTAAGACAGACTTACTTGAATGTATAAATCAAGGGACCTTTATCCAAGGTTGTTGGATACCCTTCTCTTTGGGTTAAAAGACTTATATCTTGTTACTTGTAGTTTTACTACTTGTTTATATTCCGCTGCATTTTGTAATATAAGGAAAGTATAACTTTCTTATACTTCCTTATTTGTACACTGATTCATTTAGATTCTATACGCTTTAAGGTAGAATCTCATATTGTAATTGTTTGTTAAGTTTCAATCTCCGGAACCATACTTCCGGAACCTACTTTCGGAATCTCTATCCTAGTTTACTTTCGGTGTTAGAGGTGTTGTGAATTTGCTTAGTTTAATCTTTGTTAAACTTAGCCCTTTCCTTTTCTTAAGGAAACTATAGTTATTCATAACTAACATTAAAGGTTCCAAAGGAATTTTTAAAGTATACAATTCACCCCCCTCTGGTATATTGAGCATCTCATACTATATTTCGATCCTACAATTGGTATCAGAGGTTAGAAACCTCTTACTCTATACCAATCTTACATTTGGTATCAGAGCAGGTCTCTAAAATACTTGTACTCACATACAAGTTTTTCTAGCTCAATTTATCATTCCAAATTCTCATTCCGAACTTTTCCCATTCCGAACTTTGTTATTACGATTCTTTTCTACTAACAAGTTTGTGTGCAAAGTTATTTCTAGTATGGTAGGAATTAATGTTGGATCTATTGATAATCTGAATCCTACAAGACAACCAATCTTTGATGGTAATGACTATGAATACTGGAGAGATCGTATGAAGACTTTTGTTATCAATACTGGAGTAGACAACTTTGTTATGCTTACTGGTGATTATAAAATTCCTGACAAGGAAGTCAGAACCTTTACTAACCAGGAAAAGCAAGAATATCAACTCAACTATAAGGTACGCAACACTTTACTATGTTCAATGACTAGAAATATATATAGCCAAATTTCTTCTTGTGAAGCAGCTAATTGTATATGGAAGAAGTTATAGGTTACACACTTTGGAACTTCCAAGGTGATTGAAACTAGAAGAGCTATGCTTAGAGCTGAATATCATGGCTTTAATTTTCCGTATGGAGAACCTATCTGTAAAGTTCAAAAAAGATTTATGACTATTGTCAACAGTCTACAATCCATGGGAGAGAAAGGTTTAGATGATGAAGCTCTTGTGGACAAGATAATCGATATTATTCCCAATGAGTGGGAATCCAAGAGAACAGCTATAGATGAGAACAGGATGGTAACTCAAATTACTCTTGATGAATTATTTGGAACTCTTATACAACATGAAACTAGAATGAAGAGAGATGCTGACAACATCAAGAAAAAGAATGGAAATGGTACTTTTGCTTTTACTATAACTTCAAATCAGATGAAAGCTAAGACTCCTGAGAGAGTAACCAGATCCAAGTCTAAGAAAGTCATTTTTCAATCCGAATCTAGTGAGAGTGAAGTCTCAGAAAATGAATTAGCCAATATTGCTCGAAGGATGAACAAGATAGCTGGACAGAGAAACTTTCAATCCAAGAATAAGAAAAAGCACAGGAAGGATAAGAAAGATGGAGAAGTTACTTGTTATGAATGCAAGAGAGCTGGACATATTAGACCAGATTGCCCTATGCTCAAAAAGAAAGAAAGGAAGGAAAGACATTCAGACAGTAACAGAAAGAAGTATTATAAAGCTAAAGCTATGAAAGTTCTGAACGCTAATGACACCTGGAGTGCCAGTGGTGGTGACTCATCAGATGAATCTTCTGATTATGAATCTTCAGGACAGAAGAATATTAGTCTTATAGCCAGATTACCTATTGATAATCATTGTCTTATGGCTAAGGTACGAAATGCTGAATCATTGAACAATTTTTCTTTGAACTCTAATGATAGTAAGTATTATAACACTTCTGATGAAGAATCATCTTCTGATGAAGAAAATACTTTACCTACTTATGAAGAAGTCTCTAGGTTTGCTCAACTCCTTGAGATTGAGAATTCCAAACTCAACAAAAAACTTGACAAAGCAAACACTAGGAATTCTATTCTTACAAAAGAGATATCAGATCTTTCTAAAGATCTTGATAAGAAAAATGTTGATTTTGATAGTATTTCAAAAAATCTTGAGGAAGTAAGTTCTGAGAAGAACAAACTTTCTAAAGAGTTGGAAAAAGTAATTTCTTAGAAAAATGTTTTCGAGCCTAACTCTATTTCTAAAACTAATGATTTTGAGGATAAAAACTTGGTTGTAAAACTCAAGTCCGAAATTTTTTCCTTAAAGAAGTGTTTATCAAACTTTACCCATGGTAAGGAAAATTTTGATAAGATGTATTCCTAAATACGACCTTTAAGAAATAAATCCGGATTTGGTTATACCCATGCAAAACCTATTTTCAGTAAAAATTATTTTGTTCCTCAAAGTGCCCCATTCTGTACCAAGTGTCAATGTGGTGGTCCCTGGGCAAAGAATTGTTCCTTAAACAAAACCAAATCTCTAGGATTTCACAAAGCTTACTTTTCTAAGAAAATGTGGGTTCCTAAAATTTTATTTTTTGGAAATCTCGGATCCAAACAAGTTTGGATTCCGAAAGTCTAATTTTCTTCTTGATTTCAGGATAATAAAGAAAGTAACAGCAACAATACATGGTACATGGATAGTAGATGTTCCCGGCACAAGACTGGTAACAAAAGCTATTTTGAAAAGATTATCAAAATGAAAGGAGGAAAGGTAACTTTCGGAGACAATGCTAAGGGAGAAATTGTTGGTATTGGTAATATTGTTCTTTTAGGTAAAACCTTGATTTCAAATGTTCTTTTTGTTAAAGGTCTTAAGCACAACCTCATTAGCATACGTCAGTTATGTGATGAAGTTTACCTTGTGAATTTTTGGAATGATAAGTGTTTAGTTCACAATTCCAAGGAAGAATTTATTCTCTCAGCCAATAGGCAAGATAATGTCTACACTTTGAACCTAGAAGACCTCAGGAGCCAAGATTTACCTTTCCTAAGTGCAATGGAAGATCATTCTTGGTTATGGCATAGAAGATTAGGACACTGTAATATGAGAAATCTATGTAAAATCTCTAAGAAGAAACTAGTTAAGGATCTACCGGAGCATAGATTTGATTCTTCTAAAGTTTGTGATCCTTGTCAATATGGAAAGCAACATAAATCTAGTTTTAAGTCAATCGGTGAAGTCTCAACAATCGATGCATTACAGTTAGTGCACATGGATCTTTTTGGTCCAACACAAACTGGAAGTATTGGAGGCAAATACTATGTGTTTTTTCTAGTTGATGATTACACTAGATTTACTTGGGTTTATTTTCTAGCAAAGAAATATGAAGCTTTTGCTTATTTCAAAAGTTTTAGAGCTCAAGTTAAAAATGAGAAAAACCTTCCATTGAAAACTATTCATAGTGATCATGGAGGAGAATTTAAAAATTCTGATTTTGAAACTTTTTATAGTAAGAAAGGTATTACTCACAATTTTTCAGCACCTAGAACTCCTCAACAGAATGGTGTAGTTGAAAGAAGAAATAGAATTCTTAAAGAAATAACTAGAACCATGTTGAGTGAATATTCTATTGTAAGACATTTCTGGGCTGAAGATGTAAGTACTGCTTGTTATACTATAAATCGAGTTTTGATTAGACCCTTTCTTAATAAAACTCCTTATGAGTTATGGAATGGTAGAAAACCAAGACTTTCCTACTTCATGGTTTTTTGTTGCAAAGTATTCATTTTGAATACTAAAGATAACTTACATAAATTCGCACCAAAGTCTGATGAAGGAATTTTTTTAGGATATTCCACAACCTCTAAGGCTTATAGAGTTTTTAATAAAAATACTTGTACTGTTGAGGAAACAGTACATGTGAAATTTGATGAGTCTGATCCTTTTGTTTTTAAACCATATCAACTTACATCTTCGGATGTGTTTTCAAAAACTGATTGTCAACCTTTGATAGAAGAACCTTCTGATAAGGAAATTGTTCTAGAAGATACTTCTGAAACATTTACCCCAGAATAATTTCTACCCTATGTTGATGAACATGTTTTACAAAACCCAAATCAGGTGTTTCTTAAGAATCATCCCAGTGATAGTATCATTGGTGATGTAAACCAACCTGTAAGGACTAGAAGTTCCTTAAGAAATGAAGTAGAACATCTAGCATTTCTTTCCCAATTAGAACCTAAAAGCACAGATGAAGCTTTAGGTGATGATGATTGGATTAAAGCAATGCAAGATGAACTAAATGAATTCGAAAGGAAGAAAGTCTGGACCTTGGTTGAAAGACCTAAGGAAACTTCTGTTATTGGAGTAAAATGGGTTTTCAGAAATAAATGTGATGAAAATGGAGTCATTGTTAGAAATTAAGCTAGACTTGTTGCTAAAGGCTATAATCAGCAAGAAGGAATAGACTATGAAAAAACCTATGCTCCAGTAGCTAGACTTGAATCTATCTGTATTCTACTAGCCTATGAAGCATTCTTTAATTTCAAACTTTTCCAAATGGATGTGAAATGTGCTTTTCTTAACGGTTATGTTCAAGAGGAAGTTTTTGTTGAACAACCTCCTGGCTTTGAAGATACAAAACATCCTGATCATGTTTTTAGACTTACCAAAGCTTTGTATGGCCTTAAACAAGCCCCACGAGCATGGTATGATAGACTCACTGGATTTTTGCTTCAAAATAACTATGTTAAGGGAAATGAAGATCCAACCCTTTTTATAAAGAAAGATAAGAAAAATGTTTTAATTGTTCAAATTTATGTTGATGACATTATATTTGGTTCAACTCAGCTATCTTTGACTGACTCTTTTTCTAGTCTAATGAAATCTGAGTTTAAAATGAGTATGATGGGTGAGTTAACATTTTTCCTTGGTTTTCAAATTTCTCAAAAACCAGAAGGAACCTACATATCTCAACATAAGTATATTAAAGATCTTCTTAAAAGGTATGTTTATGACAACACTAAAAGTATAAGTACTCCCATTGGTACCTCAAACTCTTTAGATCGTGACGAAGCTGGGAAACCATTAGATCAAACATCTTTTAGAGGTATGATAGGAAGTCTACTTTACTTAACAGCTAGTCGACCAGACTTAATGTTTTCAGTATGCTTATGTGAAAGATATCAATCCAATCCTAAGGAATCTCACTTAAAGGCAGTAAAAAGAATTTTTCGCTACCTCAAGGGAACCATGGATCTAGGATTATTTTATACTTCTGGAAATGATTTTGTTCTAAAAAGCTTTTCTGATGCTGACTTTGGTGGATGTATAATGGATAGAAAAAGTACATCCGGAACTTGTCATTTCTTAGGAGATTCACTAGTTTCTTGGTCCTACAAGAAGCAACATTCTGTAGCACTTTCCACTGCTGAAGCTGAATATGTAGTAGCTAGAAGTTGTTGTGCTCAAGTGTTGTGGATGCAACACACACTCACAGACTGTGGCTTGAGTTTTACTAAAACTCAAATTTTGTGTGATAACACAAGGGCCATTGCCCTAAGTAAGAACCCTGCACATCACTCCCGTGCAAAACATATAGATATTAGGCATCACTTTCTTAGGGATCACACACTCAAAGGGGATATTATTCTTCAGTTTATCGGAACGCAAGATCAACTTGCTGATATTTTCTCAAAATCTTTGCCTTCTGATATAATTGAATATATTAAACAGAAGTTAGGAATGATAACCATAAGGTAATCTTTCTTAATTAAATTTCTGTTGAAAAAATCTCCTTATAGTAATAAACTCCTTTTCATAGGGGGAGTACATTTGATTGTTTGCTTAACAAAGTTTTTCAAAATATGTTTTCAAACTTTTCGGAACAAAGATTTCTGGAATGGAACTTCCGGAACTACAATTTTCCAGAATGGATATTTTCGTACAGAATATTTCTGGAATAGAAGTATTCATATTGAAAACATCCGGAATGGAAGATTTCGTACTGGTATTTTCATAATCGGATTTTCGTATCGAACCTTCATAGTTTATTTTTCGTACTAAGTTTTTGTTTTCTCGTAGTGAGTTTTTCGTAATAAAATTTTGCGAACTTTGTCTTTTCGTAATAAAGTTTTGTTTTCGTAGTCATCTTTGTATTACCCATTACGAATAACTTTCCTAAAACAATCCGAAAGGTATGATTTCCTTACTCAACTTTTCGAAGTCATAATTTACTTGCTGGCATTTTCCTGTATTATGATTTCGGATTATAGTTTTCTTAACTCTTTGTTTTAATAAAAACCTCAAAAAGATCGGATTCAAGCTTTCAACCGTTAGATCTGATCTCAGCTTATTCCAGCCGTTAGATCAATCGTGGAAGGTGAACCGTCATCTCGTTGCCTATATAAAGGGGACCCAAATACTCGTCCCACATCGATCTCAAAGCTTTCACATCCCGAATCTCTGCCACGCTGTTTTAAGCCCATTCCGAACTACAGTTGTCTTCGTTCCGTACTTCCCAGAGGGTTACAGATCCAAATGTATGCAGATTTAACATCTCAAGAAATGTCATCCACTAAGCCTATTTCTCAATGGTTAGTTTACAGAGAAAGATTACTCCATCTGGATTTCTTCAAAAACTATGATTCCCTTATCTCAAAGAACATTAAGTTGAATGGCTGGGAAGATGTTACGGTCTCAAAAACCGGGAATCAAGATGATGTATATTCAGATTTACTTGTCGAGTTTTATGAATCAGTTTCCTTCTTTAAGGAAGATGATAGGGAGAAGTTTTCTTTCAAGTCGTATGGCAAGACCTACAAACTTTCTTACACCAAGGCCGCAAGCTTGGTAGGATTGTCTTATGAAGGAGAAGCAGAATTTATTTTGCATGTGTTGCTGGATTCCAAGGGTAGCTTCAACAAGGAAAAAGCCTTAGAAACTCTCGGACTGGCTGATGACAAGGCTCCGAAGATTGCTATTTTTCCTACAAACTTCCGGATTCTAGAGCTATGGGTGCAAGGACTTATCGTACCAAGAAAAGGTGATAAAGATAGCTTGAAGAAGAGTGAGATATATATCTTAGATTTCCTGATAAATCTAAGTAAGTTTAACCTCATGAGGCACATTTTTATAACTATTGAGAACCTTAAGAAATGAAATCTCAGAGCTCAGATCGTAATGTACACAGCAATATTATCAAAGTTGATAGTTCGGTGCCTAGAATCTTTCAAGGAAGCCTGCAGATCTAAGCCAAGGGTTTGTAAAATCTTGTTGGTTAGTGATGACACTCTTAAGAGGATGGATGTAGCTTTCAATAAAGAGATTGGAGAGTTCGTTGACTTGCCTAATCAAGAAGAAACGGTTCCGAAGGTTACTGAACCGGAATCATCCAAACCAGTGAAGAAAAGGAAGTTGAAGAAAGTTGCAGCTGTAGTCGAAGATCCTAAGTCTAAGGAAGCTCAAACCGCACCTCCCAAACTAAATAAGAAGAAGACCTATCCTGATGAGGTCGTTGCGAAGTGGAGAGCAGACAAAAAGAAAAGGAAAGAAGGGGATCCGCAGTTCGGATTGGACCTTGTGGAAGATAAGGCGTTAAAGGAGAGAACTACTGATGAGCTTGAAAAACAAGAAAAGGAGAAGAAGCTCAAGAAAAAGATGACAGAAGTTGAGGCAGTCCAAGCGTTGTTAAAGTTTAATGAAATAGTATCCGGAAGCATTCTAGTTACGAGATCTTTCTCCCTGGAATCTCTACCTGAGACTCCAGGAAGAATCCTTGATTTTCTGGAAGAGACTACAGCTGAGCAAGTTGAGCAAATTGAGCAGATTCAGCAAGTGGGAGAGGAAGAAGAGGTTGTTGAAGGAAGTGGTGAAACAGGAGATCTTTTGAAACAAGTGGATGATTATAAAGGATCACCTTCGGAACATCTATCACTCCGAACATCAGAGGCGGAATCCTCTAAGTTAGTAACTCCAGAGAAGGATAAGGATGAGGAAGATGTTGTTCAGAAAGTTGTTGATGAGATTATTCAAGTATCTACTGGGGAGCGGAAAACTCCTGATCAAGAATAAATTCCGAAGAAAGACAAGGGAATGCAACTTCTTGTTGAAACTCCGAAATCAGTGGCTAGCAAGAAAAGAGAATATAGGGATTCATCTAAAAGGAAGTTGGAGCTTATTGAGGAAGAAAACTCTCCAAGAAAGATTTCAGATTCGGAGTCATCATCGTTGGGGCATGATTTTGTTGTCCAGTCTTTAAAGAAGTTGGTGGGATCCATTCCGACCTCCTCTAGTATTGACTCAAGATGCCAGATGCTCCAACATGCGTTGAATCAGAAAACAGACTCCGTATCTATGGTTATGGATAAGTGCGTTGAGATTGAGGCTCAGTTCAAAACCTTCTTTGTTGGTTACGAAGCTCATAAAAGATCTTGCAAGAGGATGATAAGCTGGTCTAAGAAGACTGTGGAAGAGATGAGATTGCTTGATGAGTTTCAAGACAATGTTAAATATGCCTTTGTGACCGAGGACAAGAAGATAAATGAGCTGACTTCCTCCTTTGAAGAAAATCTGACTGAAGAAAAGAACTTCTGGATCCAAGAAGTCAGGGATCTGAATGGGAAACTGAATTCTGTTTCTCAGAACTGGAAATTTGAAAGGGATCATCGGATCGATTTTGAAGAAAGGTTGAAGGCTCAGGAAGAAAAGATCCAAGCTCAGGAAGAAGAGATGAAAGTCCAGGAAGAAAAAATTGAAGCTCAGTCCGCAAGAATAGTCATCTTAGAGAAGCAAGCTGAAGAAGATCATAAAGACTTAAAGAAGATCAAGACTATTCTAAAGGGGCTCATGTCAAAGGAAAAAGATCCGAAATAACCTAATCCGATCTTTTTATTGTATTTCCTTGTCGCTGAGATTTCAAATCTAATGAATGTTGTGCTTGTTGTTTCTTTTGTTGTCATTACTAATATTTCAGGTACTTTGTTTGTTTTTCCATTCCCTCCAATTCTTTTTGAAAATCACAAAGGGGGAGAAGGAAAAGATCTTTAAGAAATAGAAGAACTCTAATAAGAGTTTATCAAAGTGGGAGAAGAAAAAGATCCCTAAGAAAAAGAAAAACTCTAAATAAGAGTTTGTTTAAGGGGGAGCTTTTTCATTGAAGAAGACATTCCTATTAATCACTCCGGAAATCTGAATATGATCCTTAGAGTTTCAAAGCCTAAGGGGGAGTTAGTCGTATTCATCAATATCCTTAAAACAAAGGGAGATAAGCCTTAATGTTTTTATTTCTTCTTAGAATTTCTTTTTCATAAGGATGTTTGTGCTTTCCAAAAAGGGGGAGATTGTTGAGTCAATAAGGTTTTCCTTATGACTTTTCCATTCCTTCTTGTTTTGTAAATCACAAACACCTTATCTTAAGGAAAATTGCTTTTATAAGGAAAATTGCTTTTATAAGGAAAATTGCTTTCTTAAGGAAAATCGCTTTTATAAGAAAATCTATCCTTATCATATTTTCATCCATATTTTTCTTAAGTATGAGATTCGGATTCATTTTCTCGGAATCGTTGAAACTTTGATATAAAGAATTCTGTCTTAGGATTCGGATTCTGGATAAGAACTATAAGGAAGTTTCATTTCGAATTCCGGATATGAACTCTGACTAAGTTCTATTCCAGATTCAGGATACGAATTCTGAAGAATAATTCTCATTACGAATTCCAATGAAGAATTCTCATTACGAATTCTAATGAAGAAATCTCATTCCGAATTCTCATTACGAATTCTGATGACGAATTCTCATTACGAATTCTGATGAAGAATTCTCATTACGAATTCTGATGAAGAATTCCCATTACGAATTCTGATGATGAATTCTCATTACGAATTTTAATGACGAATTCTCATTACGAATCTTGATGATGAATTCTCATTACGATTTCTGATGACGAATTCCTATTCTGAATTCTGATTCCGAATTCACCTATTAAACAGAATTTGAGTATCTTTGTTTTATATACTCTGAATTAATTCAGACTCCGAAAAATATCCTTGTAGACTCTGAACTTCTATATTGCTTACACTTCTAAAATTTGTCTACTCTTTACTATTGTTCTTTACACTCCGAACCTTCACTCCGAAGTTTTCATTCCGAACCTTTATGTTAGAGTTTAAAACGATGTCGTACATTCTGTTACATTTGTTTTGTTATAAAACGATGTCGTCTGTTTTGTTATAAACTAACCGTTGTCTAAGTAACACATGTACAGGTCCCTCCGATCTTTAAGGAAAATATGACCGTTGGAGATGGAGCTGACCTTACCTATAAATAGGAGCTCATTTGAAAGAGCTCGTAGCGATTGATGGATGAAAGTGCTGAAAGGCTGACAAATTTGCTTGAAGTGATTTCTAGAGAGAGAGGCTCTTATTAACTCTCAAAAGCTTCGTGCGACTCTGAATGTTGGTGATTACATTCGAGGGCTTCCAGGGATAGGAAGACAGAGGTTGCCGACTACCTTAAAGTTCGAGGGCTTTATTGCTGAGGAAGACAGAGGTTTCCAACTACCTTGAAGTTGAGGGCTTGCGGGGATAGCAAGACAGAGACTCCGATCTTCGTATCGAGGGCTTACCCCGGTGTGGGTAAGACAGACTTGCTTGAAAGTATAAATCAAGGGACCTTTATCCAAGGTTGTTGGATACCCTTCTCTTTGGGTTAAAAGACTTATATCTTGTTACTTGTAGTTTTACTACTTGTTTATATTCCGCTGCATTTTTTAATATAAGGAAAGTATAACTTTCTTATACTTTCTTATTTGTACTCTGATTCATTTAGATTCTATACGCTTTAAGGTAGAATCTCATATTGTAATTGTTTGTTAAGTTTCAATCTCCGGAACCATACTTCCGGAACCTACTTTCGGAATCTCTATCCTAGTTTACTTTCGGTGTTAGAGATGTTGTGAATTTGCTTAGTTTAATCATTGTTAAACTTAGCCCTTTCCTTTTCTTAAGGAAACAATAGTTATTCATAACTAACTTTAAAGGTTCCAAAGGAATTTTTAAAGTATACAATTCACCCCCCCTGTTGTATATTGAGCATCTAATACTATATTTCGATCCTACACCATTTAGTGTTTATAGCCTTAAGAACATTAATATTATTCTCACTAAGGTCAATAAACATACAATTCCATTCTTCAAGACCATCACTAGTTGAAATTTTGATCATTTCAGTTATGCCTAAATTTTAAATCAAGTAAAGAGTTCCATACTTCACTCCTTTTATGACGACCATGGAACCGTGGGTCATTATCCATACCACATTATCCAATTTAGATTCATAGCATGCATCATGAAACTTTATCTTTAGATTTAGGAAGAAGAAATACACTCCCAGGTAAAATCCATTTTTGGCCATTTTTCATTTTCTGTAAATGATGCTTTTGTTTGAAGATATGTCATATTTGGGTGTTCATTCTTTGTCAAAAGATCTTATTATGATCCTAAAATACGTAACAATTTTAAAAATTGGGGGTTTTATTTTACAACATTAAGAAAGTCTAGCGAGGGAATATGCTACCACTTTTCAAAGTCCTATGGTAGCATGGTTGGGTTAAAGATGGTATTTGGGGCATGATTCAGTTGGATCGAATTTTTTTAGGATATTATGTATCGTCACTTTTATTCTCACTATTAAGCATGAGAGGGTCTCATCAATTATTTTTATCATGGAATAAATAAGTGTCGCCCTTACATTAACCAGTTGTACACCATGTATGACTATAAACCATCCTAGATGGGGACTATTTTTTGTCAACCTCATTCGCATCATGACACACTCTGGATCAGACACATGTTCAATCCACTTATTCAACCAATTTTGACATGATCACTATGCATATAAAAACCAATACGGATGTATATTATGTTATTACCATTATAGAGTCTCCCAACAACGCAATTACCATTCACCCAATATCTAACATTAACACCCCTACCTCCTTCATCTTCCTTCTTACTGAATCGAAACTAACATTTCCTTTACAAAGAACATATTCTATTTCAAATTTGAACATCTACAAGTATTTTATCGAACACATCTGAAAATGATTTAGTTTACATTAGAATAAATTATATTACTATGACATTCAGTTTGAATATATAAAATGTCTCTAATCAAAGAGGTGGTGTCTCTGAAATTTACCCTCATAAACGATAGTCACAAACACTTTTTCAAAAGTTGGGTAGTTTCACTCATGGGGTCATAAATGAAGAGACTCCTACGAAAATACATTTTCAACATATATTAAAAAAATATATTTTTAATGAAAAATGCATCACAAATCATTACATACCCAAATCATGGATCAAGAAAAAATTGGGATTTTAGACAATTTCAAAAGCTTATTCAACTCTAATAAGTATTTCCAAGACTATTCTGCCTATTACATTTTGATGGTGAGGTAGGGGGGGTTGCTTGTTGGCGGGGTTGTGTAGGGGTAAGGTGAATTACTAGTGGAAGAGTGGTTATCATATGAAGATTGAAATGGGTTTAAATAATGTTTGAGTTATTGAAACTATTATTCAACTGTACTGTAATGTTCTTTTCATGTGCATATTGAAATAGGGAATTCTAGTACATGACATGGTTAGAAGAGTGTCATGGTTTTATGTTTTTTTTTTGTGCTATTGTAGGTGTTGTTATGCTATTTTAAGTCAGTTTGTATGTGTTTTTTGGTCTATTTTTATGCAGGTGTATACTGGAGGGGCTTCTATGCAATAGTTCTGGAAATACAGAATACCAACAGTTTTAAACCGTTGGTATACATTGAGAGAAATTTATGGACTATGCCAATGGTTTTAAAACCGTTGGTATAGTGTTTAGCCTTCAATATATACGAGTGGTTTCAATTAAACCATTGGAAAAAATTCTATACAAATATATACCAAGGGTTAGCCTACAACTGTTGGTGAATATATACATATAGTGGCCTATACCAACGGTTTAGATCAAACCCTTTGTATAGGGCATTCCTCACTGCTTACTGCACTACAGTTTGGAAAGCCATTGGTATAGGCTATACCAACAGTTTTACAGCCTATAACAACAGTTTAAAACCATTGGTATAACCTTCATTTCTAGTAGTGTTGGGTAATGATTTTAATCTCTAAAGATGAAATGTTTCACGATACCATGGTGAATAAGCATAGTAATTTTTATGATACCTTGGGGATGAAACTTGGTGATATGTTCATGAATGCCTAAATTAAATGTTGTAGCCACAGATTCAAGTTATGGTTAAGGTTCCTTTCATTATAATATGCCATTAATTACATTTCTTATGTATTTATGCTTTTTTATCAAGTTATTTTTGATATCACAAGAAAACTGATTGCCTTGTTTACCATTACTGGGCCTTCTGCTCATCCTTTCCATTGATGTATGTCTCCAGGTTATGAAATGCAGTAATTCTAATTAGGATGAATTTTTTATGAAGCCTTAAAAGTGGATTAGATGATGTTTAGTGTTTTCATGTATTATGTTCATGATTTCCAAGACACTAGACTTTAAAGATCCTATATTTGTGAAATATAATGAAATGTTATGTAATAAAAAGGCGGGATGACATATATTTTATCAGGATTTTCTATTCCTCATCAGTTGAAGGTGTAAAGGATAATATTATAAATATTTACTTTCATAGAATATATATTCAATATTAATTCATGTTAATTCCAATCAAGCACACTAATTCATTGATAATCATTATATACAGGATGAATACATTATTTATTGATTACCTAACCAATAGTTAGTGGTTTTTATTGATTGTATATTAATATATTCCAAAAACGGAATGATGCAAAGAAATATTTAGAATTTTTAAAATAAAATATGATATGTTCTATGAAAAGAAAGTATAGGTTACTTCTATATTAAATATGAAAAATTATTATGGTATGTTTTCACAAAAAGGGGGATATCAGTTGATCCTTTAATTATAAGGGAATGTCATATTCTATCATTTTTTGTTGAATATATACCATTTTCCATGACAATATGGGTACTATAAATGATTTTTATGTGATTTATCACAATTTTAAATCACACTAAAAAATTTAACAATGAAATGAGTAATTGTTTTATAGACTAATGAATGTGATAAATGATTTATGGAGTTGAATAAAGGGCCAAGATTATCAATTATACACAAATTAAAATTTAGGGGAATTTTGAAAAAGTACATGTATCATGATCTACATTTAGAAGTGTTAATGTTTAACATAATTACTTAGATACATTACATCAATTGAGAAAAATGTGAAATACATACTGAGTGTTAATGTATAATGTATTTTTCCTCAGAGAATGCTATAAAAAACATAAAATATAGTTAGATATTATAAATTAATATGAACTTTCAATCAATTGACATCATTAAAATGTGACCAATGGAAAAAAATATGTAATTGAAAAATATCTTATATATTTATAGAAAATAAGGACTGAAAGTGATCCATTTTTTATAGACATAAAAAATAATCATGGGAATCATTAAAGATGTTGTTAAATCCAATGTTACATACATGATTTCCTATACATATATATTTTAGAATATTAATGTGTACGAACACGTGTGGTGGATATAAAAAATAATGTTAAAGTGGTAAACAACATGATAATCATTGGGGTTGAAATTTATATATATATAACCTTAATATTTGGTACATGATTATGTGGACCATTACAACTATAATCAAAGAAGGATCTATTTAGTGATGATCATAACTTAATATTTTCTCACCACCTGTATAGAATAAGGGTGTATATAGATATCCTTGTGTTCTAATAATGGGATTGTGAGATGAATGTTGTTCTTAAATATGAATTTAGGTATTTGGTATGAAAATATATGGTGGTGGAATAGTATAGTCTAAAGGGATTATTCTTTCATTACACATACCAACATGGAAATGGGAGAAAATCAACATGGAATTTATCTTCGTAATACTAAAGGTATGAATTGTTACAATTCTATATGAATTTAGCAAGATCAATATATAAATATGGGTCACATATTTTCCATTATATAAGACATATCAATAAATAAAATTTCAATGATATATAACAATTATGTGGTAAGGATATGTGGAACATCACTATCGATTATATCATATTAGAATTTGAGGTTGACCTCAATGTTCTAGTGGAGTCTTCAGAAGGAATTAAATATCGAATTGAACATCAGTATGATGTATCACCCTAAAATAAATGTTCAATATAAAAATAATATTCAAATGATTATAGATTTATCTTTGTAAAATAATTGACCTTAGGTTTAATACCATCCACTATTAGGGTTTCCAAACAATAGTTGTAATGTTATTTATTTTTTTAGTCCATCATTTTTTGTTATGGGTAATCTAATTGTTAGGGAGAAATTTCATAAATTTATATGTTTTAAAAAAACATTTATAATTTATATTTTAGATTTAAAATTGTTTTGAACATTATAGAATTAATTTCCATTTATTAAATTTTTATTTGAGTAATGAATTTTGATATTTTTAAAGGGATGCTAATATTTTTCTTTTTTTAGTGTTTTGGAGATGATAATAAAGAACTATCCTTATTATTTAAATGTTTTTAAAAGGGTAAAATTAATATTTTAAAGTAAAATATTACCCTTATGCATGAAATTTCATCCATATAGTGGAAACATCCATTTTTAATTCGTTGTGATATAGTACTGGGTGTTTTTAGTGGTTTCTGTAATGCTATTCTAAAACCTACATAATTGAATGTATGGGTTCATCTGACCAGCGTTAGGGTCCTATGGATTTGTGTAATGGTAACTAATAAGTTATAAAATCACATATAGGTAATTAGAATCTATTTTAAGGGTAACCATGAGACCTTTATTACTACACAAGGGGTTTTCTATGTTATCTCTACACATGTGTGGTTAACTAGTCTTATAAGGGTACAACCATGTCACAAGTATGTATTCAATATGTCTTGTCAATGGATACTATAATATTCATATCAGATCAATATTTCTATTCAAAATTCTCTCATAGCATATTCTCTACGTAATTATGGGAATTTAAAAAATAAATTGGTTTTTTTCATTGATTGGAGTTGTAAATTGTATCTTTTCACTCTTACTAATTATAGGAGTTATGACTGGTTCATGTGGGAATTAGAAAGAAATTAATTAAAAATAAATATAATTTATGTGTGAATGAATATAAATTTATTATTTAAATAAAATATCTTACTCATTTGAGAAATTATTCTCTCTTGAGCTTGGATGGTCTGAAATAATCATGTAGGGGAATTTGAATCCATTTACAATTGTTATGATCTTTTCCCTCTCACACAAAGACAATGTGTGAAAGATGACTAATTCACTATCTATCTGTCATATTTTTTTTTGGATATATCTACATGGGAATCAAATATGTGTTAGGGGATTTGTGACTCTTGAATTATATTATATGAAAATGATGATTAACAATTATATAGAATATTTGTGTTCGAATGATAAAATTAACCATATTTAGATAAAAATATGGGAAATAATTGCATAAAGAATGAATATGTTATAATATAGAAAGAGTAGTATAAAATAAATTATATGTAATACTATTTATGATAATATAATATTATTAATTTTAAAATAGTAAATGAAGACAAATTAATTTAGTTGAATTTTTCGTCTGATAATACTATAATTTCATGCATTAGATTTAATGTGTTAATATTATTTCAATAAATCTAATAAAATTTTATATCATTAAAAAATGGTCCCATTATTGTTGTTTAATTTAAAAATATATTTATAAATTAAAATATATGATGAGGATAAATAATGTTATCTTATAATCTTGAAATTGATTCTTGAAATAAACATTTTCAATTAAAATATTCAATAATGGAAATTAAATTTTTACCT
Source organism: Viscum album (assembly GCA_963277665.1). Classification (NCBI taxonomy): domain Eukaryota; kingdom Viridiplantae; phylum Streptophyta; class Magnoliopsida; order Santalales; family Viscaceae; genus Viscum; species Viscum album. Next base: position 589,433,882 of record OY728142.1, on the reverse strand, counting down.
CATTGAGTAGATAAAAATTTGGGAAAATCAATAATAAAATAAAATAATTAAAAAACGTATTTAAATGTAGTAGAATAATGTTATTTATTTTTGAAATTATCTAATTGAAGTAAATAGAAAATTTCATGCCATTATATAATAAATAATTTGGTAAAATCAATATGACTTCATTCCTTGATGTTAAAATCCATATATAATATTGATGATAATTATTTTATAATTACCTTAATTAGAGTTTATTAATAGTTATTTTCACTTGTATTATTCTTGATTATAATTTTACAACTACTAAAGTTACATTAGATGAAATTTATTATTTCTTAGAGATAATTATCACATGTTTGTTATTACCACAAAATAAATATACGATCTTATTGTGTAATATTTATAGAAATGTTGAAATATTATGGATATTTGATGACATTCTTTTGAAATATATTTTTTTCTATAAAGATTCCATTAATATAATTATTTCTATTATTATGGTCATTAATCCTTGTTCGTATGCATTGAAAATTGACAACTACTCAAAGATTTTAATGATTTTATTACACATAAAAAGTAATGTTAAAATAATAATGTTTTTGATTTTTAGTAAATTAAAACAAAATCTTAAGTTGGAACACGAGATAAAATAAATAATATTTTTCCTCATAAATTTTTGAGGTTGTATATTTTGAGATTAATTGTTAATTTAATTAAATAATTATTGAAAATAATGAGAATTTAGTGACCTATAAAATCATTTAATTGGGGTGGTTAATAACCCTTCCCATGTAGACCAGAGTCCGTGGTAACATAAATTAATTGTTGACAACATGCAATTGGTCTCATCCCAAAGCACTAAATTGTTTAGTAATCCTGTAAAACTTGATATATACTTTAATTTCAAATCATATTAGAAAACATTAAATACAACATAATATTTTTCTCTGAGTACACCAATATTCGGTTCCAAATATCCTTTCATATAAATCATAATACACATCTTGATATTCCTCATCGAAGGAAAAAATAGGAATGATGTGAGATCATATGCTCAGTAAGGGTATGTGTACAACAAAAGATAATTTAGAACGGATAAAATTGAAAAAATGGAGATAAAATAACACTACAGAAATATTAACATAATATTTAGAAATATATATTTATATAAAAACTTTTAAAATAATAACATCAACCTCAATAACTGTTTTTAAAATGATTAAATTCATAATTCCAATCATTTTAGAATTTTTATGAAGGCCTTGTGATATAAAATATATAAATGAGTAAGTCTTCATCGGAATATCCAATATAGTTTATCTGATGGGACCTAAAAATTCATGTAGTTGATATGTAATTATATATCCCACCAACCACATGGTAATTCATACTCACTATTCATATAAATAAAATATATAACCAAATCAATAGGCCTTAAAACCCAATAACATCTTATATTTGAAGAACAAACATACATATTATCAATATATCTCCCAATTAAGTTTATTATAAACAATACAAGTTAATAAGTTAGATGGTATTATAAGAGTATAAAATCTATAAATAATATGATTCATTAAATGAAGTTACTATAGATCAAATAGATTAAAAATACCAATATAAAATTTCTTGAGGGAAATATCAAGTTCCAATTTGAAATATCTTATTTAAAATATTATATACTCTCAGTTATTAAGGGAAAAATTATTTTTGAATAGAAATTTCATGACCTGTCCTCAGGACCCATGCCTTGACTACCCCAAGCCCACCTTCCATAGGTCGGGGGATGGCGACTAGCACCAAAGGCATAAATCCCGATAAAAGGGGAAGGTATTTCCTTATAAAGTAAACAAACACCACAGAGTAAGACAACAGAAGTAAACACTAAGTAAACTGGGTACAATAGTAAGTGCGGAAAGTAAATGGGCCAGAATACAAACCCAAACTGAAAGTAAAGTACAACTGAAATGAAAGTACAACAATTGAAAGTAAAGCAGCAATGCCGAGCCATCCACTAGAAGTCCCACCTGAAGGGTGGGTACAGATAGCATCCTCAGCTCCTCGGGTCCAACGATCCGCTCCGTGTACGTCCCGCCCAGTGGACCGCCTCCAGGTACCGACTTTCTCCACAAGCCTCAACCACTATCAGCGTTGTCCGTCGTCTGCATCCAACCCAACGTATTGTGGGAATAACCTGTGCAGGAGTTAGTATACGCTACTTAGTAGGGACCTCGAGACCCCCGAAGGTCTCCCAGAATCCACAAAGGATAATCTAAAAAGAAAAGATACAATCACGAAGTAACATTCAATAGTAATTATGTATATGCCCATACATATACCTAAGTCATCAATTCCAGTTCGGCTCCAACATCTGAGCCCAAGTTCGATCACGTCCACACAGGATAGTACAACCCAATCCACATAGGAAAGAACAACCCAATCCACATAGGGAAGCAAGCCAATCATATCGAAGATAATGATTGAGAGTCAAGACTCAGCTCACACAGGTATACTTCTTTGTAAGGTGATAGAGATGATCAGATGTAGCCACTGATTCATCTAAGATGGGACCCATGTAGGATACTAGACCAACCAAGCTATCGGACCCATGTATGATACAAGACCAGCTACTCTTCCGGACCCACGTAGGATACAAGTATAGAGTCAGATACTGCCGGACCCACGTAGCATACAAGAACAATAGTATTGCCAGACCCACGTAGGATACAAGAACAGTAGTCATCGCCGTCGAACCCACAGATGATTTCAGTACGGTCGTCATCGCTGCCGAACCCATATAGGATTTCAATACAGTCGTTGTCGCTGCCGAATCCACGGAGGATTTCAGTGCAGTCGTAATCGTTGTCGCAGTCGCAGCCAGCTCTAGGGTTCCCGCACACAGCATGCTCGATTCCAGGACGGTATGCTCCACGAGCCAAGGGGGTCGATACATCAACTGACATGTAGTCCGGATTTGATGTATCCAAAAGTTTTGTCTCGACAAAAATAACTCAACGTGACAGACGACACATCAATTGGACGCCCGGTCTAAGAGTTATTGACTTTTTTCGTTCCAGGGGCACGATTGGTTTTTATGTCAAAAACAACCCGACCGCAATCCAACTACGTCCAAACCTCGAGCGGAGTAAGACAAAAGGTCTGTCTCACTAAGAGGAATCCATCAAAGTCCACGACACGTCAATCGGACATCTGGAGCTCAAGTTATAAGTGTTTCTGCTCCGAGGGCCCAGTTGGTTCCGTCTTCGATCCAACTCAGTCATACCAAAGTTCTCCAAAACCTTGAGTGTAATATACCAAAACGATCGTCTCGATCCAGGGATCACATAGCAACTAACGGTGTGTCGATCGGAAGTCCTTAGCCTATGTTACGGGCATTTAAATGAACCAGTTCGGTTTTAGGAGGTTTTGGGCCTGGACCGACCCAGCCCAAGACCCCTGGGCCGGCCCGAATCGGGACGACCCCACCCAGGTCCGGGTTCGGCCAACTAGGGCGCGGCCCGACCTAGCTAGCGTTACCCGGCCCCACCGGCGTGGCCCGACCCAGGGCGGGCAACCCGGCCCCGCTCGGGCAGCCCGTCCAGGCCGGCACGGGCGCCGCGCGCCGCGTGAGCGTGGAAGGGGGGGAACCGCCACTCCCTTCGAACAAAACGGCGGACCTTATGGGGGGTTCCGTGCAACTGCACTGATCGGGGGTCAAACCCCCCGGTCTTTCCGGATATGGTCGGTCGTTACGGTCGGCCGGCACACCACACGGGACCTGTTGGTCCCGCCCTCCAGAGCACCGGTGGCCGACGGCTCCAGTCTCCCTACCTTGGTCTACCGCGGCCCAAGGCCGCGGCACGACGGCGTCGCGCCCCTCCGCCGCAGCCCCGCTCCGGCCGTAGCCTCCTCGTGGTTCTCTGGTGTGGCGCGACGGCGCCACGCCCCTTTGTCACGGACTGACTCTGGCCGCAGCTTCTTTCGGCCTCAATGGGGCGGCGCAACGGTGTCTCGCTTCTTCGTCGCGTTCCTCTTTGTTTTTGCACGGTGTCGTTGCTCCGTGCCACCTTTGTTCGAGCCACAAAAAATTCAACAACAAAAGGGGAGGAGGTTCGGCCGTGTTCGGGTGGTCCGACCTCCTCCCATTAAATTTATAACAGGTGGCTAAATCATTAACGATGAACTCCCAAATATTCACGAATAGAAAAATCAAACCCCTACCTCGATGAAGTCATCAAATGAGAATGGTCACGAGAAAAATACGTCACGGAAGACGGCGTCGTATACGTCGTCAGTGCACACCAGATGAAGGATGTGGTGCGTCGTCATTCTCCGAAGAATGTGTCTCTCTCCGGTTGTGGAGAGGAGAGGAGATGGCACAACGATTCCCTTGCGGTGTTGGAGTTCTTCGTCATTAACTCGGCGTTCTTCGCGTTCTTCGACGAGGAAGAAGATGTTCTTCAGAGCGCAAGGGTTCACTCCTTGCTTCTTCACAATGAATCAACCCTCAATAAAATAAGACATTGACTTATTTTATTCACACACATTCATGCCATTATTAAATTTGAAATTTAAAAAGATCCCATTCAATTAATTAAATTAATTGAAGAGCCATTAACAGTCCATTAAATTTGGAGAGTTGACTTGTCAATTAAAAAGGGGGTGCAGGTGTGTTACACAATTAAATCCACGAGGGAGGTTTTAAGGAATTTGAAGGGGTGGGGCTCGTGTGGGACCCACCACACTATTATCCTACCAAATGGAGTTAGGATGTAGTGGGACCCACTCCAACATCCATGCATAGGTTAAAACTACTTATAATAGAAAATTAAAATTTAGCAGTAATTTTTATTTCATTCCTTAGTTAACCCATTTTTTAATAACCTCACCCGAGTAAACGCAACTCAAGAAAAGGCTTTCCTAGGCAATTACCGGCGCTGCGGTTTCATCGGTGACTTCGAATTTCGATTCCGAGAAACGGTTCAAAAGTTCGAAAAACCCGCCCATTGGTTCACTATACGTACCCGAGCAAAACATTGGAAAATGATTCCAGGCACACCGGGCCTCGGAATCAGGTGCCGTCAAAAATTGTATACTCGTAAAATACCAAAGAAAATTAAGAAAATATTTCCATTGAAATTTACTGGTCTTTACATTACTCCCACCTTGGGGCTTTACATCCCCGTAAAGATACATCACACACTAGGGAAACAAATGAGGGTACTGAGCACGCATCTGATCCTCCCACTACCAAGTGCTCTCCTGGAGGTTCCCGTGCTTCCATCTGATGCATACTAGTGGAATCAACCGCCCATGTAGGACCCGCTCCATTCAATCCTCGATCTCCACTAGGACCTTCACAAAAGTCACCCCATCGTCAATGTCCAAATCCCCATGGACAATGATATGCATCAGGTCGTGCACGTACCTCCTCAGCTGAGATATGTGGAAGACGTCATGCACCCAGTGCAACTGAGGTGGTAGAGCCAAGCGGTAAGCCACCTTTCCTATCCTGATGAGAACCTGGAATGGTTCGATGAAACGCAGAGATAACTATCCGCCTCGGCCAAATCTCTGTAATCCACGTCGAGGTGAGACCCACAAGAAGACGTGGTCGCCATCCTCGAACTCTAGCGGTCTCTGCCTCCTATCAACATAAGACTTATGTCGGCTCTGAGCTGTCCTCATCCACTCCTGAATGACCTGGACCTTCTCTATCATGGCCTGGACCATCTCTGGTCCCTCAAGTGCTAACTCCTCAGGGTCTGTCCAACATAGAGGTGATCTACAAGGTCAGTCGTACAATGCCTCGTATGGTGCCATCCTGATGGTGGAGTGGTAGCTGTTGTTGTACATGAACTCCACCAAGGGTAGGTGGTCCTCCCAACTACGACCAAAGTCGAGGACACAAGCACAGAGCATGTCCTCGAGAGTCTGAATGGTCCTCTCCGTCTGACCATCTGTATGAGGGAGAAAGGCGGTGCTCAGTCGTAGCCAAATTCTGAGTGCCTCCTGCAACCCCTTCCAAAGAGGGGAAGTAAAGAAAGCATCTCGATCGGAGACGATAGATGATGTCACACCATGAAGCCGTATAATCTCTTAAATTTAGTGGCGTCCCAGGCTCTCCACTGAGCCCTTCTCTCTGATGGGTAATAAGTGGGCCAACTTGGTGAGTCAGTCGACAATCACCCAAATGGAGTAGTGACCTCTGGAAGTATGTAGAAGTCTAGTCAAGAAGTCCATAGATATCCTGTCCCACTTCCACTCCAGGACCACCAAGGGCTGTACCAAGCTTGCTGGTACCTGGTGCTCCTCCTTCACCTGCTGATAGGTGAGGCATCGAGAAATGAACTCAACTGCAGCCTTCTTCAAACCCACCCACCAGTGCTGTCATCTGAGATTCCGGTACATCTTTTCCACTCCTGGATGTACCGCTAAAGGGGAAGTGTGAAACTCCCTCGGCACCTCCTCCTGTAAAGAATCTGGTACCATGGTACGTCCTCTGAAAAGGACGATGTGATCTCCTCTCATAGAAAACCCATCAGGTTCCAGTCCTGGGGATATCTGTGCATGCGTCGTCTCACAGTAAGCGTCCCCACGTTGTGCCTCTCTAACTTGCTGCAGTATTGGAGGAGTGACTGTGAGTGACTGAAGAAAGGCTGCTCCATCTCTATCCATGAAGGATATCTGCATAGCGGCTAGCTGCTCCGTCGCCTCCCCGAGTAGCTGAATGCCCATCCTCCTGCTGAGAGCATCGTCTACTACGTTCCCCTTTCTAGGAGTATAGACTATCTCAATGTCATAGTCCTAGAGGAACTCGAGCCATCACCGCTATCTCAGATTCGGGTCTTTCTGCGAGAAGATGTACCTGAGTCTCTGATGGTCAGAGTAGACTGTAAAGTGATCACCCATCAGATAGTGTCACCACATCTTCAGAGAAAATACCACTACTGCTAACTCCAGGTCATGGGTAGCATTGTTCTACTCATGTTGTCTCAACTGAAGTGATCCATAGGCGATCACTACCTTCTCCTGCATCAGGACACATCTGATTCTGGTCCCTGATGCATCGTAGTAGACTACGTACCCCACTCCCTCCTCTGGTATCCTCAAGATAGGTGTGATGTTCAATATCTGTCTCAGCTCCTGGAAGCTCTGATGACATCTATCTGACCACACAAAGGGTTTCCTCTTCTTCGTAAAAGCTAAAAGTGGTGTCGTAACTCTGGAAAAGTCTGGCAGAAATCTCCAGTAGTACCTAGCTTGTCCCAAGAAACTCCGCTCCTCCATCATGCTCCTGGGTGGCTCCCAAGCTAGCACTGCCTCGATCTTCGCAGGGTCCACCACAACTCCCGCCTCAAAGATGATGTGTCCCAATAAGTGGACCTCACGTAACCAGAACTGACACTTTGATAGCTTAGTATAAAGCTGGTGCTCTCAGAGTGTGTCCAGTACAACCCGCAAGTGGTAGGCGTGCTCCTCCTCAGTGGTCGAGTATATCAACATGTCATCGATGAAGACCACAACAAATCGATCGAGGTATGGCTGAAAGATCATGTTCATGAGACTCATGAACACTGCTGGAGCATTGTTTATGCCTAATGGAATATCCAAGAACTCATAGTGGCCATACCAATATTTTAAGGCCATCTTCTGCACGTCCTCATCCCGAACTCTGAGCTGATGATAGCCTGACCTGAGGTCTATCTTCGAGAACCATTGTGCTCCCTTGAGCTGATCGAAGAGGTCATCAATCCTTGGTAGAGGATTCTTGTTCCTCAGGGTCACCCAGTTCAGGTGACGATAGTCGACACACAGTCGCAAGCTCCTGTTCGCCTTCTTGGAAAACAAAATCGTGGAAGTATAGCGTGAAAAACTGGGTCGGATGAATCCCTTGCCCTATAAGTCCTCCAGCTATACACGTAGCTCTTGAAGCTCAATGGGAGCCATCCGATATGCTGGAGTGGATATCGGGGTTGTCCCAGGGTACAGGTCAATATAAAATTCTACCTCTCTGTGAGGAGGTACTCCCGGAACGTCGTCTGGAAAAACGTCCGCATACTGATCCACTACTACTGGAAAACTCTGACTCCGCACGACAAATTATCATAGGACGAGGATAACCAACTGATTATTGATGGTCTGTCCTCTCCTCTGCGTGAGTCCATCCTATGCTGCAAAGGCTCCCTTCTCACCGATGAAGGTGAACCTGCTCCTGTCGGTGCGGACACACCGCACCTTGCGCCTAATACAGTCAATCAGAGCATAGACTGTTGATAACAAATCTATGCCCAAGATGACATTGTAAGGACTAGACGCCGCTAAAACAAGATCCCAGCCGAAACTCTCACCTCCTAGAGTAACCTCACACTGCCAGCACCAGTGCGTAATCGTCGATTCTGCTCCCGTAGGAGTCTCTAGCCGTAAGGATCGATCCAACGACTCTGTCGGAATCTCCAAGATCCGAACAAGGGAAATGGTAGTAAAATAATGACTCGCTCCTGTGTCTATAAGAACTACAGAAAGGGTGTAGTAGACACAGATAGTACCTCGAATCATCTCTGGCACGCCGTGGTCGTAGGCCTCAGCTGTCTGTAGCAGAGCCTACCTATTCTCGCTAGCTCCCTGTGGCCGGGGTGGACCTCCTGGTGGTGGTGGTGGTAAAGCCTCAAAGCGTCGCCCACCACCCACTGCTCAGCCAGATCCTCTGCCTCATCCATATACTCTCTACGGACTGCCACGATCGACCCTCTGCCTATGCCTGGGTGGCCCCTCAACCGTCTACTACTCCTCTGCACGGCGGGTCAAGCAATCATGATCCGTGTGGCCCTGCCCTCCGCATGCATAGCACTGTCTACTCCTCAGAAGGCTGGCTCTACGTCATGTGCCCCGATCCTCTGAGCCAGGGTACTGAGGTCGTCCACCTGATGGCCTGGTCCTCTGGGACCCCTGTGACATCCGTCGACTTCCAGCTGCAGACGACTCTGCTACGTGCCACCCTATGGTAGGTCTCACTGCTGGGGTAGGCTCAGCAAGAAGTCTCTCTATAAGAAGGGATCTCTCCAGTACTCCTGCCTGTGTAGGAATGCTGACTGAGATCATCGATGCCCTGATCTCATGCCCCAGTCCATGCTCAAAGGTCTGGGCTAGGACGAATGGGTCACGTACCATGTCCGTCGAATAGCGCGAGAGATCGGTAAATCTCACAGAGTACTGGGAAACCGTCATGTTGCCCTACCGCAGTTGTTGTAGCTCCTGGATGCGCACCGCACGGAGGGTGGCTAGGACGAACTCTGAGAGGAAGAGGCTTTTAATATCCGTATAGAGGATATATGCCTCATCGTGCACCTGGATCATCATGCTCCACCATCTTCCTGCTACCGCGTGCAGGAGGCTCGCTGTAAGGATCTCCATGTGGTCAGATGGTGTCCCCACTAACCCGAATACTCAAACTACAGCCTCCAACCAATCCTCGGCTGCATGAGGGTCCGTCTCCCTATAAATCCTTGGCGGTCTCTGATGCTGAAACTCGTGCAGTGCACTAAGGCGACGTGCACTCTTAGTGGCTGGGACTGGTGGCATAAGTGGCTCGGTGGGTAGAGGTACCGACGGTGCCTCCGCTGTAAAAGGGCCCTGGACCGAGGCCTCGTCACTCGATGGGCTGTCGTCTCGCACAATGCTCTGAACCCTAGCTGGATACGGTCATGGGGCCATCCTGAAAATAAATAGGTGCCCCATGTTCTAAATAGTACACCTGGTGAGCTTACACAAAGTAATCACAAAGAAAAATTTTGAAACACACATGCAATCAATGTTTTCGTGCATTGTGTCGGAAAACAGAAGTCAGGGACCTAGTGTATGGATACGTCAGCAGCCGCACCAACACTAGACTCCCTGGACTGATAACCACACTGAATACCCTTAACACTATTGCTTCACATAGAATAATGATCAGAGTCTAGAGTTCTGTGACAGAACTGAACTCCTCTGATACCAATTTGTCACGTCCTGTCCTCGGGACCCGTGTTGTGACTACCCCAAGCCCACCTTCCATAGGCCAGGGGCTGGTGACTAGCACCAACGGCATAAATCCCGATAAAATGGGAAGGAATTGCCTTATAAAGTAAAAAAACACCACAGAGCTAGCCAGGAGAAATAAACACTAAGTAAACTGGGTACAATAGTAAGTGGGGAAAGTAAATGGGCAAGAATACAAACGCAAACTGAAAGTAAAGTACAACATGAATGAAAGTACAGAAACTGAAAGTAAATCAGCAACGTCAAGCTATCCACAGGAAGTCCCACCAGCACTATGGGTACAAATAGCCTCCTCAACTCCACAGGTCCAACCGTCTGCTCCTTGTACGTCCTGCCCAGTGGTCCACCTCCAGGTACCGACTTGCTCCACATGCCTCAACCAAGATCAGAGTTGTCTGTCGTCTGCATCCAACACAACATAGTGCGGGCATAGCTCGTGCATGGGTGAGTATACGATACTCAGTAGGGACCCTAAGATCCCCGAAGGTCTCCCAGAATCCACAAAGGATAATCCATAAAGGAAAGATACAATGATGAAGTAACATCCAACACTACTTCGGTATATTACCATACATATACCTAATTCACCAATTCCAGTTCGGATCTAATATCTGAGTCCATGTACAATCACGTCCACACAGGATAGTACAACCCAATCCAAACAGGAAAACACATCCCAATCCACATAGGGAAGCAATTCTATCATATCGAAGATAATTATTGAAAGTCAAGACCTAGCTCACACATGTATATTTCTTCGTAAGGTGATAGAGATGATCAGATGTAGCCACTGATTCATCTAAGCTGGGACCCACGTAGGATACTAGACCACCTATGCTATCAGACCCACGTAGGATACAAGACAAGCTACTCTGCCGGACCCATGTAGGACACAGGTAGAGAGTCAAATACAGCCAGACCCACGTAGGATACAAGAACAACAATACTGCCAGACCCACGTAGGATACAAGAACAGTAGTCATCGCTGTCGAACCCACGGAGGATTTCAGTTTCATCGTCGTCGATGCCGAACCCCCAGAGGATTTCAGTGCTGTCATCATCATCGTCGAAGTCGCAACCAGCTCTAGAGTTCATGCACAATACATGCTCGATTTCGGGAGGGTCCGATCCACGAGCCAAGGGTTTCAATACCTCAACTGACACGTAGTCCGGATTTGATGAATCCCAAAGTTCCGTCTCGAAAAAATGAACCCTACGTGACAGACGACACGTCAATCGGACGCCTGGTCTAAGAGTTATTGGCTTTTTCGTTCTAGGGGACCGGTTGGTTTTTAAGTCAAAACCAACCCGACCACACTCCAACTGCATCTAAATCTCGAGCGGAGTAAGCCAAAAGGACCGTTTCACTAAGAACAATCCAACAAAGTCGACTGAACGTCAATCAGACGTCTAGAGCTCAAGTTATAAGCGTTTCCGCTGCGAGGGCCCGGTTGGTTTCGTGATCGAACCAACTTGGTCGTAATCAATGTTCTCTGAAACCTTGAGTGTAATATACCAAAACGACCGTCTCGATCCAAGTATCTCATCGCAACTGACGGTGTGTCGATCAGAGGTCTGTAGCCCATGTTACATGCATTTAAACGATCCTATCTGGTTTTAGGGGGTTTTGGGCCCAGACCGACCCTGCCCAAGCCCCCCTGGGTCAGCCCTAACCGGGAAGACATGACCCAGGTCTGGGTCTGCCCCACTGGGGCATGGCCTGGCCCGGCTGGCGCGACCCATCCCAGCCAGCGCGGGCGGCCCGACCCGGTGTGGGCGGCCCGGCCCGGTGCGGACGGTCCTACCGGCAGGGTCGGTCCCGGCCGGCACGGGCGCCGCACGCCGTGTGAGCGCGGAAGGGGGGGAACTGCCACCCCCTTCAAAGGAAATGGCGGACCCGCTGGGGAGGTCCGCCTAGCTGCGCTGACCGAGGGTCAAACCCGCTGGTCTTTCCGAATCTGGCCGGCCGTAATGGCCGGCCAGCACATCACGTGAGACCTCTTCATCCCGCCCTCCAAAGCATCGGCGGCCAGGGGCTCCGGCCTCCCTCCCTTGCTACCCCGTGGCCAAAGGCCGTGTCCTTGGTTCGTCCGGCACCGCGCGGCGGCACCGCGCCCCTCCACCGTAGCCCCGCTCCGGCCACGGCCTCCACGTTGTTCTCCGGCGCGGCGCGACGGCGCCGCGCTTCTTCGCCGTGTTCCTCTTTGTTTCCGCGCAGTGTCGTTGCACCGCACCACCTTCGTTCGAGCCGCAACGAATTCAACAATAAAGGGGGAGGAGGTTCGGCCATGTTCGGGCGGTCTGGCCTCCTCCCGTTATGTTGATAACTGGCGGCTAAATCATTAACATTGAACACCCAAAAATTCACGAACATAAAAATCAAACCCCTACCACGATGAAGTCGTCGAATGAGGATCGTCGCGGGAAAAAGGACGCCGCGAAAGACGGCGTTGCGTAAGACGGCGTCATGGGAGACTGCGTCTCGGAAGACGATTTCGCGGAATATAGCATCGTATACATTGTCAGTGCACGCCAAATGAAGGATGTGGTGCGTCATCATTCTCCGAAGAAGGCATCTCTCACCGGTTAAGGAGAGGAGAGGAGACGACACAACGATTCCTTTGCTGTGTCAGAGTTCTTCGCCGTAAACTCAGCGTTCATCGCATTCTTTGACGATGAAGAAGATGTTCTTCAAAGCGTAAGGGTTCTCTCATTGATTCCACACAATGAATCAACCACCAATAAAATAAGACATTTTCATATTTTATTCACACACATGCATGTCATTATTAAATTTGAAATTTATAAAGATCCCATTCAATTAATTAAATTAATAGAAGAGCCTTTAACAGTCCAATAAATTTGGAGAGTTGACTTGTCAATTAAAAAGGGGGTGCGGGTTTGTTACACAATTAAATGCACGAGGGGGGTTTTAAGAAATTTAAATGGGTGGGGCTCGTGTGGGACCCACCTCACTATTATCCTACCAAATGGAGTTTTGATTTAGTGGGCCCCACTCCAACATCCATGCATAGGTTAAAACTACTTAGAATAGAAAATAAAAATTCTAGCACAAATTTTTATTTCATTCCTTAGTTAACCCATTTTTTAATAACCTCACTCGAGTAAACGCAACTCCAGAAACGGTGTTCCTAAGCAATTATCGGCGCTGCGGTATCATCGGTGCCTTCAGATTTCGATTCTGAGGACTGGTTCAAAAGTTAGAAAAACCCGCTCATTCGTTCACTGAACGTACCTGAGGAAAACATCTGAAAATGATTTCGGGCACATCAGGCCTCAGAATCATGTGTCGTTAGAAACTGCGTACTCGTAAAAAACCTAAGAAAATTAAGAAAAAATATCCTTTAAAATTTACGGGTCTTTAAAACAAACATTTTAAAATGTTAAGTAATATACAATTAAATGAGTGTTTATTGTGGATAGATATTACATTCATGCAGTATAAGTTAAAAATAATATTCTTTTCAATTTTATTTAAATGGGAAAAAAGTACTTTATTTAGAAAATAAAAAAAAGATTATTTTTAAAGTAGTTTTTAAAAAGAAACAAATGTGTAAAAATTTCATTAATAATGCATTTTTTAATGTTAAAAATAAAATTACTTACATTTTGTTGAAAATAAGGATATGAGAGAGAATGATTCCTTCTTGAGTAGAGAAACATAACTAGTTTTTGTTAAAAGCATTTTTTTTATCTTTAATAAAAAATAGAGGATAAATATAGAAAAAGATGTAATTTATAGACAAAAATAAATTTATAATAATATCTATTTGTTTTAATAGTTACATATAATGAAATTACCCCAAAGGATAGATAAATATATTCAATCATGAGGAATGATGAGATTCTGAAATAAACGCTTACATTAAGCCAAACTTCCTTCATAAATGTTTGAGATTCCTATATAATTCAAATATATCATTTAATCATCTATTATAGAATAATAATAACATATATCTTACTATATATGAATTAATTATAATAATTTATCACTGATTTATTAAAAATTATTTGTTAAAATCCGCATTCCTTGTAATAATTTCTTCATTTTTATGTTTGTTTTGGTACACTACATTCGATCCATTTTATTTGATTGTGGTTTCATAATATCCTCAATTTTAAAAATTCAATAAATATCATATATATTCATTATATATTTATTTAGAGTATTCCGTTGGTGAAATACGTTATATTAATCTATAATATTCACTGAAAGATGTAAGTATATCAAATTATTTTTCTTCTAATATTTTTAAATATAATTTGTATTATTTTTTTATTAATTGAAAATAAACTATATCAACATTGTGTAAGAATTTAATCTAATTTTATAAAAAAAAATTATAAATAAATTACCATATTTAAAATAATATTTTTATTCTCAATAAAACCATTAATATTAATTAAGAACATGATTGTTTCCCTATGTGAACACATAAGATATATTTTAAAGTAAGAGAGTGAAGTTTTTTATTTGTATTTTATATAAATAATACATAGGTTATTTTCATGGAAATGTCTCTAGAAAATAATTCCATTAAAATATTAAGGTGATAAAAGTACTTTTAAAATCATCATACAATAATTATAATGAAAAATAGTTACTTTTATGCACAGTTTTTTTTTGAAGATTTACCTATTTTATCATTTACCATGGTGTTAAATTTTACCACGACTACTATTTATAATGCCTAGAAATAAAATGGATGCATTTAAAAAAAATTCTTTTCATGATTGCAAATATGGAAATATTTTATATACAATTCGAACATAATAGTTTTTAAAATTTAAATATCCAATAAGTGGAAAAAATATGGGAAACCAAATTAAAAAAACACTTTTAAGCATAAAAATGGATTCCTTATTATCTTATACCTTGAAAAATATTAGATGAATAATAAAAAAATTATAGAATATATAAAAAATAAATTTCAATAAAATCACTCGATAAATATTGATTAATTTAATTAATTATGTTAAAAACACATTTCATGCATAATAATAGATTTTTAGAAAATAATATTTTTTAAATAAAATATTATTTTCATTTACAATCAATTGATAAAAAATTAATTTATTATATATAGGTGTGTCAAATATAATTTTCATTATCTAAATAAACCTATTTATACCTGTGGATTTAATTCCTAGGTTATAAAGTTATACTATGTTATTGTTCATTTAGAGTTGGGGTTGCGTTTATCATCAGATATAATAAAAAATAGATTTATTTAGATGGAAATATATTAATAATATTTGGGTTTTCATTATAGTGACATTAAAATGATTCTCCCACTAAAACTACTATACTCCAACATTATCTAATAGGGATACCTTCTCCACATCACATCATTGTCTTCACTATGGCATCTTTGAATATATGATTTCACTAGAGATGTTTATCCAGAGGAGTATTCTTATTACATAACATTTATCCTCGTAGAACAATATTAATATTAATTGTTTCTAATTGAAATGGTTATTCTATAGGGGTAAAACATATGAGTTTTTAACATGCGATGAATAAAAAATTTATTTCACGAGTATAGAAAAATAGAACACAACATGACCATGAGAGAGGTTTTGTAGAAGCACCCCACGATAAGCGATAGGTTGTACTCCATCAAGAATCTCAAAGGGAGCAATATAAAATAGTATTAGATTTTCATTAAAAATATCATAAAATTAATCCATTTATAAATTCATAAAATCACCTACATAGCCACATCAAAAATAATATCTCACTGATGATTACCTGAATAACATTTTTGTTGACTTTCGGCTAATTAATGTTTTGTTGAATGAATATTAACTTCTTTGCTATTTATTCATCATGATTACGTACCTATATAATTATTTCTCTACCATATTATTTATAATGATAGGATCTTAAAATTATTTATAAATAAAAATTCATATGAATACATATGAAATCTAGATTGAATGATATTGTTATAGGAAAAGACAATTACTTGTGTTTATTGATCCCAACTACCATTTATATAAATTAAATAATTTCTTAACATTTCCTTTAGGGTTTTAGTGTTCCTATGATATTTACCACCTTTATAAGGACTAAAGGAGTTGCTGAAACATAATTATGAGTCAAGAGGTGGTTTAATTATTCTACAGAATATTTAGTAAAAACTCATCTTATTATAAGATATAATAGGCTGTTTCCATTAATGAAAATATAACAAATCCTTAATTTATAATTTTTAATTTTGATAAAGATTGAAATATTGTTTTTTATAAATGATGTATACTAACAACATATGGCCATGAACTATAACCCATAGTGAATTGGGTCTTTTTGACATTTTGGGGAGTTCAATAAAAAATCCACAGTGTGGAATTTCAATTTTCATCCATGTATGGGTTAATATTATTAAATCACCATAGATTTTAGTTTCAAATTAATAGGTTCTTGAAATACTAGGAGTAAAGAAACATAGTAAACTATATCTCTCATCATGTTTCCCCACATAAAATAATATATTATATCTCTATATATATCAACACTTCTATCATAAATATAAAAAATGAACTATTATCCTCATTCAAAAACTCTTTATTCAAATTTGTTATATATGGAACAAATACATGGTTTTTTAACCTTATAATTCCATAATAATAAATGTTAATCTTTGGAAAATTTCCCAATTATTGATATAGCTCCACTTATTCTTTATTCCCCTCTATAATCCTTTCTTATATATATGGTTGAACAATCATTTGATAAAGATAAAAATTATACCCGTCAATCATCATTTTTGCATCCATCCTCAAAAAAGGCAAAAATATTTTATAATTTTTGATACACTATATAAATAATCTCATATATTTATTTCATCTCAATTCATCAACCACATTGATCACTTCACTAGGGTGTTAATGTACTGATCAGTCATAATCATTAATAAACTCAATCCATGTCCTCTATAACATATTTAGATGGTTTATTAGAAATATACGCCTCAATATTTTATAATCAGAATATATTTAACACCTTTGACTATATTGATAAAGTTTAAATATCATAAATAAAAAATTACCATTTTCATATCAAAATAATGAGTCAGGAAATTTGACACATGAATTTTTAACTATTGAGAATCATTTTCTATCACCATGTTGTTCTATATAGGGATGCATCCAACTCCCCTCTTTTATACATCCCTATATTTTTCAAACCCTTATTCATTACAGGGAATTTCCAGAAATGGTTCACTAACCAAATTCCATTATATTCTTTGAAACACTATTCACATTCATATATCTATAAGATAACCATCCTCTTCTAAGTCAACATGGTGAATGTTTTATACAGTCTTGAGAAATATCTCATAATTCAGCAACAGTTTCCCACAAACCTATGAAAACAATGAATTTTAGTTACTATTCTTAGTATAATCCTTTTCCCAATAACATAAATTTTGATGGATCCATTAGTATACCATCAATTGATATTATATTAAACAAAAATTTAATTTTTAGAATCCGAATTTCACAAGTTGTAAATTAATATTACTTGTTTTATTTCCTTACGGTCTTTAAAAAACTTCTCAGTGTTTATTCTTATTATTCATTCATCACATAATAAATGAAAAATATCATCTCTAATGGCAGCCAAAAATTATAAATTTAATCTCAAAATAATATATTCATTAAAACCAAGAAGATAAAAGGATAATTAGTATGTGAAAATGGGATTTCTATAAATTTACAATAACCATTCCTCCCAAGGAAGGGTTTCTTATTTGAATCCTCCATCTTGATACTTATATGATGATATTCTGATCAAATAATGGTTTTGAAAAAATATAGATATCTGTAGAATTGATCAAAATTTTCATTGATATTGGATAGAGGATGTTTTATTTAATAGTGATATTGGTATGATCCAGATAATCTATACAAAGACATATTAAACCATCTTTCTTCAAAGAAAAAAAGAACAATCTCCCTACTTAGTGAATTAATAGGCCAAATGAATCCCTTATATATATTATATAGGGTTTTCTTCCTCAATTTATGAATCTCAATCATTGATATTCTATATAATGACTTTGAAATAGGTTCAGTAGTATATATGATCTCTCTTGAAAAATCTTCATCGTGGTTAGGTGGAAGAGTATACAAGTATTCTAGAAGTACTTAACTCTAATTTTAAAAATAAGAATCGTATTCAATACCAAGTTTCTTCCCAAAAAGTTAAGATTAATATCCTTAATTAATTTTATTCAAAAGAAACATGATAAAAGTAATTAAAATTTAGTGTTCATATTCATCATCACACTGATAGATTATTGATGTTTTTTTAGAATATCAAATCTATCTTCCCTTTCACAATAATTGATAAAGGCTATATAGTGAGAGATCAAATCCATAACCAAAATTTCATCAAATTCAATGTGAGAATATGTGATAATATTTTACAGAAGAACATTCCCAAAGTATTATATTACAGAGGAGTTTAAAACATAATACGTAATCATCATAAAATTTGTATTATTTTCATATCAATATCTAATCATTGAGTTGGTTACGTGATATCCTGAGAAAATTCATTAGACATAGATGAGTATATAAAACCAAATCTAATAATACATTTTCATTCATTGAGTGGATGAAAAGTATACATTTAACCCCATCACTAGAAACATTTATATGATCTATTATTATATTATAATATTGTCCTTCTCTGCGTGTCTTTTTTGTGTAACATTCCCTAGAGGTTTGGGAAATTGGTTGGCATAGTTCCCCATATCTTTATATTCATAAGACTGCACCTTGATAGATTGAAACTTACCCATAAATTCATGAATATGGAAACCCTTTTATATACTCGAATTAAACTCATTTCATTAAGAATATACTTTGATGTTTCTTTACACAAGTATAACATGTTAAGAAAATCCCCCCTTCTCTTCTTCTCCATATCTATCTTTTGATCCACTTTCCTTTTCATATTGTTATTTCCATTGAAGAAATATGTCTTCTAGAATAATTTATCTATCTTGATATCACAAGACATTGTATTCTCTTATGATGAGAATGTTTGGGAGACTATTTCCCCTTAATGTATTGGACTAATCCCATAAAA
Organism: Viscum album; assembly: GCA_963277665.1. NCBI lineage: Eukaryota > Viridiplantae > Streptophyta > Magnoliopsida > Santalales > Viscaceae > Viscum > Viscum album. The sequence goes on along the minus strand of OY728142.1, from coordinate 589,414,732 downwards.
TAAATGGTCAGTCTTACTCGATTTATTACAATGATAGTGAACAAAATGACATTCATTCCTTATTAAATAATCTTCATACCTATAAAATTTTCCATCTTACTTTTTTTTCTTGCTCAATAATATTATCTTCATATCCATTCATTGATCATATGGAAAATGATTTTCCAAGAAAGGTTCCTTAAAAACCATTCCAGTCAATGATCTATATTTTCGCTATATATTAAGTGTTTTTAATCAATGACCAACACTAATCTATATCCTATATGATATAATGAACATTATTTAAATCATTAACCTTATAATTACTTCCCAATGTGAGATATTTATTCTCTATGGAACTTATACATTGTTCAGATATAAATGGATTGTAGTCCCATTGGATGTTATAGGTTTATAACACATGAATATTTCTATAATTTTTTACACCATATTGTTGATTATTATGATACTCCACATGGTAAAAATTATTTTTCATTACCTAATTTCGTTTCATCAATATAGTTACAATTTATCCATATCTAACAATATCTATAACACTAGCTTCATTTTCTTTCCTAGGAGAGAAATCCATACAGGGAATATATACATTTAAATGGTTTCAATTATTTTCATGGAACCATTTATATATGATGGAATTCACTATATTACATCATACCATTACGAGTAATAATGTTTCATTTCGATGTTAGTAAAATACATAACATATATTGAAAAATTAATGTATTTTTATACTCAGAATCATATACTTGGTATCATTGGGAATATTTTAAAATAATAATTTTTTTCATCTTCATCATAATGTCTTGTAAATTATATTTGAATTAAGAGAAGAATGTGCCCTACGAGTGTCAAACAAGGTTAATAGTATGATGAAACTCATAGTGTGCCATAATGAGGGTTTAGATATAACTGATCAGCTATTATTGGGGTTATTAACCCTCGATGCATCATTTCAAAAACCATGTACATTTTTAATTCACAGATATGAAATTATCTATAGAAACCCAAAATAATATATACCTACCAAAAACATTAGTTTGTTATCTTGTACGTATATTTATTCTTAAAGTTAGTCATAGGTGTATATTCCTTAATTTATTTTTTTCTAAATCCATTTTTCAAGGTTAATACAATACAATCTATCATCATAATAATAAATATTGTGACCATTGTAGGTTAGGGTTAGTGGTTAGCTTATTACATTGTTATTAGATACAAGAGATCACATCCCAAATACCAAATAGTCTCTATTGTATAATAACTAGATACATAGTAGTATTTTACATTAAAGTTAAAAATTAAATTACCATATTGTTATTTTCCATTAGAAAACAATTATTCTATAGATTATATCCCTAAATGTGAATCCTAATACACTTAATATCACCCTATGAAAGAGAATCCGAAGAAATGAGTGAGATAAAATGATTAGTATGGGTATAAAAACAATAGAATATAATAAGGAATGGATAATAAAGCTCGAAGAAATAATGAGAGAATAATTCCACAAAAATTATAACATGATCTATAAAATTATACATGGATATCACATCGATTTAAATAATCACATGGAATTAATTAATTGATTTCATAATGATGGAATGTTTCATTCAAGACATTTGGAACTTATCGTCATGGTCGCATGCCTGATATATTACATTAATGGATAAGCCTTGTCTAAATACCCACTCTAGTTTGTCACATGAGGACCATTCATTTATCATAGTGATATGTAATTCCAAACTAAAGACATTATATTATAATTCCAATCCATTCATAATCTGAATAAACACCATTAAATAGTCAATATGACTTAATAATCAATAACTGTCCATTTCGGAAGAAATAACATAATGAATATCAATACATTCTACATTCAAGATAATCATAAACCATCAAAATAAATATGGTGTATGGTTTAATAACTATATAACATCAACAAAACGTATGATTCAATGAAGGATGTGGACATAGATTAAATCCATTAAAAATCCCACTAACTGTTTATTGAGTAAAATATCCTTCATCAATTTTTAATCCCTCATTTAAAATATAAAAAATTTCAAATATTAAGGAAAAAAATATATTTTAATGTAAAAAATTCTATCCCATAAAAGGAATTATCAATGAAATTAAATGTCTTGAATGTAAGATATTCTGTTCATATCTTATAATTTTAAAATATAATTCATTTCATAGATTTATAAAAATGTGAAACAATTACCTTATTATGAAAATGATGATAAGAATCATTTGAAACCATTATTTAAAAATAAAAAATGTTGAAATGAAATTAATAAATTATTTAATAATTTTATGAAAATAGTTTCTAAATTTTAAAGAATATATAGACATGGAAGATAAATATTCACAACTAGGTAGAAAAACAAGGCCCGTTTTCATTAAAAACAATATTTTGGTATCTTTTTTTATTAAATAGAATAAAATTAATAGGAAAAATCATCGAAAATAAATAAACAAATAAAAATAAAATATCTTTTAATTATTATATAAATATCAACAAATTCACCAAGCGTTGACTTAGTCATAAAAATTAAAAAATAATAATGAGATTATGAATAAAATCTTATCTATAGGTCTACTTTATTTTATAAATTTTAAAAAATAATCTTTAATAAATGAATATTTATTATAAACCTTGTATAGAACAATAAAAAAATATATCATACAATATATATTTTATTTACAATATTTTATCACCAGTTTATTTACAATTCTTCATTAAAATCACTATTCCATGTAATAACATCATCATTTTTTATGTTTGTTTTGGTTATGTAGTTTTGGTCCTTTTTGATTGATCATAGTTTAATAATGTTAATTATGTTAATTATTATATAAATATAATAGATATAAATTAGATATATATTTAATTTAATCCATACAATATATGAGATATAAATTAATAAAACATTTCATTGAGACGGTTGGCCATACATAAACATGAAAACCATTTTCACTTTTCAAAATAAGAAATGAAATTATGATAAATAATAATATAAGTTTCCATTGTCATTATTATATCATATATATAATATTAATTTATTAAATATACAATTATTATCATTCTTGTAAAGAATAAATTAAAAATTAATCACATCGCTACGTTGAGGTGGTAGTGCACACATACAAACATGCAACTTTATCATCATTAAATTGATGTAAAAGAGTGTGAATAATGGTGGTTTCATAAAAACTATAAAATATCAGGATATTTATGATAATGAAATAATTAGGTTGTGATAAATACTAATGATTTAGTAGAGGTAAAAGAAGAATTAAAAAATGAATGCAATATGTTATGAATATTTATCACTTCTTTGAAAGAAATAATTTAGATCTCCTCTTAAGGAAAATATGGTTTGAATTTTGGGAATAAAAGGAATTCAATAATATTTATACATATGTTGAGTGGATAAATAGTTATTCCTTGGTCGATCTAGGTTCCTAAATTTTGTGTAAGGTGGAGAGGGAAGATGTGTACTTTTATATGGTTGGGAAAGAACACACTTGGAATTACATAAAAGATTATTATATATATATAAATTATTATGAAGAAAAATACTTAAAAAAGACCATATATTCAAATTTATGGTTTTATATGGTTAAAATATTATAAAAATACAAAAAAATTAAAGGATTATGTTGTATTCTAAACATTATCTATTTGTTTATCCTCTCCATTAAATTATTTTTTCCCTAATAACCATAATATATTTTCAAAAATAACGGGTTGCAATTTTATTTATAATTTAAAATTATTGCCATAAATGGAAAAGGAATGAAATTCTATAACCTATATTATCCCCTCTTATTACTTCATCATTTTTATTATTGTAAATAATTTAATAAATTATTATATCCATAAGATATCACTACTATTAATTTTGGAACTATTCAATAAATTTTACTTTAAAGTAGTCTCCAAAAAGATGAAATTCAAATTTAATTCTTTAAATCATAGATAAACTATTATATACATCAATAAAATTAATGTAACACTATTACTCAGAAAATTTATATTGCCATCAATATTTCATAAAATAATTAAATTTGTATTTATGTTAACTCAAGAAATACTATGGAAGAGCTATGAAAGAATTTAATTTAATTATATAATCGTGGAAAATAATAAATAAATTACCATAAAAAATTAATTTTATTAATCTCTTTATGTTAATTTATATTCATTCACAACTACATTTTTCCATTGTGATCAAATTAGATACATTTAAAAGTAAGAGACAAATATTTCTTATTTTCCTTTATTTTAAATAATATATAAGTCATTATCATGTAGAAGTGTCCTTTAAAACATCAAAATCACAGACTAAGGTGATAATGGTTGAATACCATTCATCGAGAAATAAATCACATGGAAAATGGTAACCTTATCACCTAATTTTAACCGAGGATAACATGACTTCCCGTTACTCATGCGATACATTTATCCATAGTTGGAGTTTATAAAAGAATAAAAAAGGGTTACATATATAAAATATGGACACCTTGGTTCCAAATATGGAATCCATTTTTCACAATTATATAAATATAATTGGAAGAAATTAATTTTAATCTAAGTGTTAAAAACACGACCAAATAACTTTTTATAAAATGAATATTTTTTATATAAAACTAGTTTTATTCTAATTTCATGCCTAGAAAAGAATATGAGATAAATTATAAAAAATTTCCTCAAATATAGGATGTATGTGTTTCATCAAAATTCATTCATCAATAGAAAATAATTTAATTTATTAATATAAATATAAATTGTATGCATGAAAATATTTTTTGATAGAAAAAAATTTGTTACAATCAAATGATTTTTATTTTCATTTATAATAAAATTATAACCAATGTTTTTTAAACAAGTTTAAAAATAGAATATTTATTATTTATTTAGTCATATTCATATTCTCTATTTCAATGGAAAATTTATAATTTTACATTATATTACTATTCATTTAGACTCATTTTTGTGTGTATAGAAATCTATATATGAATGTAAATAAATTTAAAATAATATATATCCTAAAATATTATGTTTTAAAAGGGTATGAGTGATTATGATGTTTCTGAAAAATACTAGATTGATTTAATTATTTTTTCTACGGTTTCTCTTTCAATTATGTCTAGAATAATAAATTAAATATATTTAACCTATATGGGTTTAGGGACGTGATGTGATTAATGAATAAACATTCATGGATGGAATAATGAGGTGGTATTTCTTAGGTTATGATAGTGGCGTGTGACACTATTTATAGAGATGATATGGGTTGGGATGCCCAAGGTTGTGATTATTTATTAGGGTACTGGTTATGATATTGATGTTGGATTGGGATGCGGAATGTGTTTGCGTGTTATATTGTTAAGGATGGAACTATTACTAAAATAATGGGTTGCAACATGGTTTTCCCTTTTTTGTTGTGATAGAAACTAATAGAATTTCATGATAATAAACATTCTTTATTATTGGTCCAATGAATGTATATTTTTATATAATCATTTTTCTAATGGGAGTATGTTATTCCATACTATGCACAATGAGTTTATTTTTATATGGTATCTTGGCATGGGTCCTAGAGTACCTAAATTTTAATTAAATGATAAATGGTTTAATTAAATACAGGGTTGGTTCTAGATTATTTATATGTTATAATAAAATACATGAGAATAAAATAAAGGAATTAATAGTTGAAAAATTGGATTATAATATTTAATTTTTACTCTAGGAAAATAAACTAAAATAATATTATATATATTATGTTCTTTGAGATATAGTTACATTAAACTCACACACCCCACACAAACATGCCAAAAGGTAGTCCATATCCCAAAAGGGTTATCCCACCCATCAAACCTTAATTTTTCAGTACATGGCCCGAAGAACCAGTGGGAAAGAATCCCATTACATGTTATAAAGGCCCACAATCTTCTTGAGTTCCCAATTCAGTGTCATGCCTACATCATGCATATGCCATCGCCTGCCTACGATGTGCTTGCATCACTACCTACCTGCATAAATTCAGAAACTCTATGATTTGAAAACATGTCTGACGAAAAATCATGAGGCACCTCTACTACTGAGTCACAACAGAAATTCTTGAAATAATATTAATTCATTAATAATTAATTAAATAATTTTAATCATGATGTTTTGTGTTTAGGATTCTTAGGCCTAGGAAGTAGTTGTTGGTTGTCTTTTATGAAATTAGTGGCATATGAGTCTTAGGCTATATAGTTTCTCATAGTGTGGTTGTGATCAATATATATCCATTTCAATTATGTGTTTTGATTTCATAATCTCCCCTCCCATTCCTGTATGGAAAATCATACCCAATAAACTCTAGGAGGGTGTTTTCTACAATATACAGGTTTGTGTGGAATGGATGGTTTACAACAACTCTGACCCTAATCTATTTTACGGGTTGTATTATTTATTGTTATGAAAAGTGGATAACCGTACCCATAATCATGTGTAGAATATATTAATGGATTTTGGTTATTTCACAATCAAATATCTTTATATATAGTATCCTAATGTATGTTATAGTTATGGTGTTCATCATATGTGATGTCTTAAGGTACAATACATGACATATGGGTTATGGTGGAACCTATAAAATACTCAATTATTTTATATAGATGTGTTTTGGATTATGGGATGGTGTAATGCATGAGCTGCATGATATATCATCCATGGTTTCTTTGGGTAAGTTATCACATTCCTGTGTATATTTTGGGAGTATTTTGGAGAGAGATGGATTAGGATGTGAGATGTTGGGGTGTAGTGAAAAAATAGTGGGGAAATAGTACTATGGTACACATTATTTATTATATTATATTATATGTTTTATGAAATACGTGGTAACTTAGTGAAAGTGAATATGTGAAAATAATAGTTAACCTATTATGTTGATTATTTCGTATCATTTGTTTACTCAATGGTCTTTAGTATTCCAGTTTCACATTTTCCACAATGGATTTTGGGGAGGATTGTAATGCGTTCCCATTTTATGCTCGCATTATATTTTTATATAATATTTTTATGTCAATAGGAGGAGGTTAGTGATCAAGGTAGATGTTTCTAGTTCAATAAGATATTAAGGAGCCACTGGTGCTTCATTGTTACTATCAAGGATCATTCCTATAGTTTTAAAATAGGTTAAGTTGTATATCATTACATTCATATCATATATTAGGATTATTTATTATTTTGTTATGAGAAGGAAAGGATTGGTGTTTGTTTTCACCTTATCTATTACATAACAATAAATTATAGCGTAATTCTTGCAATTTCATTTGTTATATAACTTTGTTACTTTTTACCAAACCCTTCTCTACTAGAGGTGGGTATTATGCGCAATTATCTCTCTTCTCATATTTTCTTCCTTGGATTGATAATTATGTTGGATAAGATCATCGGAGTGGTATCAAAGTTGATAGAGGTGTAATATTATAGGGTTTGGAGTTTTGAAATTTTGAGGATGAAAATGCTTGAAGAGAAGTATTTTCATATGGGATTAATACATGATGTAAATAAGGGATACCAACTAGGACATGATATTTTAATAACCCAATAATTTGATGCTATCAACATAATGTTAAATGGATATACTAAATGATATGATGTTTCTTTCTAGGTAGAAACCTATGATAGGATCATGGATCATGATTGTATGTACTTATGTTGTAATAGGGTATAAAGTGGTAAAATTATAAATATAATGATACTAATTAACAGTAATTAATGTATGTCATGTGTTATAAGTCTCTAAAATTAGTAATTCTGAATAAGTATATCCTAGTCAACATCCTCATTACTTTCATGTCTACATGTGTAATAAGATGTGTTAGAAAATATACGTAGACTGCTGGATATTGATTAATGTTATTATATGAGTATATTAAGAGAATTTGAGAACAATTATATACATAAGCCTAAGTGATCCATTTCATATTGTGGGTAAGAGGTTTTGTTGGAGGAGTAAGGGATAACATTTTGTTTGAATCATGATCAGAGAGATAACAATGAATTATTGTTTGTGAAAATGTGACTTTGATCATCTTGAAAATGATATTCATTTTACCTGGGATTTAAATAGGTACTATAATTTATTGGTTATTTTCTGATGAAAATATATATTCCATTATTATTTCTTCTACCCAAAGAGGTGTGTCTTCACAGATGGTGATTTTTCCCCTCAATTATCAAAATTCTTATCTCTGATCATAATGGGTTGTGAAACTTTTGAATTTTCATTTGGGACTAAAACCATTTTATTATTTTCCAAATAAATTTATTAAAAAAGGTACTCTTCAAACATCAATTGATATCCCTTTTAAAATGAGTGAATGTATTCCTCCTCATTCATTAGATTAAAACCCGCCTAATAGATCTTGGAACCATGGTTATTTTTATCACTTCAACAATTCAGAATATATCCCATAAATAACTTATTTATAGGATATATTTACAACTCATTCCTCAGACCTAGTGATGTGAGAGATATGTGGTGTGGGGGGAAATGTAATATATAACCATGTTTATAATATTAATTTCCTCTCTCCTCTTTCCATTTTTTGCTATGGGGGTATTTCCATCATCATGTAAATCAAATAGTTCTCTACCAGTCCTTGTGTGTAATCGTTTATTTCGTGGAGAAGAGCTTCATTTATATATTTCATTACACAAATCAATACAGTCTTCCCTTGTTTTAGGGACATGGGACCTAGTTTGGGAACAAAAAATATTTTAATTTTATTTTAATTTATTTTTCCATGCATTTTATTATTTAATCACTATATTATGAATTAATATTCTTGTATATTGTGACTAATGCATATGGACGTTGGTTTAACCAATTATTAATGTTATTTAGTTATTTTTACTCACCATTTGAAGTTTTAAAAGCATGTTTTTTTGAAATTATGTCAAATATCATATTTAAATATTAAATGGATTTCCTACCGTGGTGTAAAGTTTAGTAATGGACTTGTTTCTATTTGAGTGGTATATCCCCTTTGATATTTTTAAGAACTATTATAATGTGTTTTTGGGTATAAATTTTTATCCTCTAGTGGTCTTCGTGTTCCACATATATTTATAACCTTGAAATGTATCTTGTAGGGTGGTTGATTTATCGACATACCTTCCATATAATTCTTAGTATTTTTAAATTATTTTGGATATGAATTTTTTATAATGCATTTAATAAAAGGTTATATTTTTTTTTGATATATTATTTTTTTGTTCTAGGTTTTCTAGTGGGTTGAATTAAATTTCATATATTTAGAAGTTATTTTTAAAAATATTTTGTAATTTGTAAAAAAAATTCAATTTTTTTATCAATTATGAAATTAATTTCATCATTAAAATGAATTATTTTTGGAAAAATAATTTAGATGTATTTAATGTATTTTTTATATTTTAGATTCATTTTATGTTTTTTTAAAGTTATAATAAATCCATATCCTAATTATTTTCATGTTTTTGGTATGTGGAAATGTTATATTTTTATGTATAATATTAACCTTAAATGTGATAATTATTCTAGGTAAGGGTAAAATCAAATTTTAAATTAGAATGAAAGGAAACATTTTGTTTAAATGGTCTATCTGGGGGAATTTTGATAAATAGATATGGGTATATCGGGATTCCCATGACCACTAAATGGTTTTTCTGGAGTTGAAAAATTTTAACACATGAGATCTAAATATTATGTAATGTTAATCTAAATCTTGTGTAAGGGTAACCATGAGATCTTTTATCTTATGTAAGTGCCAAACAATGTTTATTGTTCTCGCATAAGGGTAAATATTCTTGAACGGGTTCAACCATGATACCCTTATGTAGTGTATTCCTCTTACATATGGGTAGTATAAATTTATTGAAAACTAAATATTTCTATTTCATACAATCTATAATATTTTTCTAATGTAATTAAGGGAATTTAATGATGAAATTGGAAGGTTTTTTCTGTATTATGAGTTATAGATGAGATCTTTTTAACATTTTAATTTCAGAAGTAATGAATGGGATGTCTGTTATTTTCTTGGGAGATACTTAAATATATATTATATATTATAATGAACCTGTATCTATATATACGATAATAATATATCTTCCCTTTTTCAGTCATTATTCCTTCTAAAGTCAGAGTTTTCCAAAATATTCCTGAAGAATATTCAAAATCCATTTACAATTGATCCAATCTTCTTCTATTAAGACCATATCTATGTTTCAAAGAGGAATTAGACTTTCTATATCTCATCTTTTTCAGGAGAAATGACTCTGAAAAGAAATAATGGCTAGGAGACTAGTGAATTCCCCATTATATTATGTGAAAATATGAGTTAACCATATTTAACAATCATTGTTTATATTGATGTGGTTTACCATATTCTGATAAATATATGTGAAATGATTTCATAGAGAATGAATATGTGGTAATATAGAAAGTTGAATATAAAATTCATGTTTTGTAATCCTATAACTTATACTGAAATAATAATAATTCTTCAATATTAAATGGAATAATTATTTATAAATTAAATGTTTTTATTAAGATAGTACTAGAACATAATTTATAATATTTAATGTATTAATATTATTTCATGAAATGGGATAACAGTTTAATTTTTGAAAAAGTGTTATATTAATATTATTTAATTCAATAATTGAATTAGAAATAAAATTTTCTTCATAGGATATATAAATTAACCTAAAAATCATGAAATTTATTGTTGAAATAACTATGGTTGAAAATTATTTTCCATATCCAAAATTATTGATTGATTTCTTATTGTAGATAACAATATTTGATAATTTTCAGGATTTTCAAAAGATAGTTTAACTAAGTATTTATATATATTATAAGAAAGATAATTACAAGGTAAATTATCCAAGAGTGATAAATATAAATTTAATTAGTTAATAAAATAAATAATTTATAAAATCAAAATGATATCATATCATGATGTGATAATTATTAAATAATATTAATTATAATATTTTGATAATTCTGTTTATTATAAGATTCAAATGAATCTTGTCCCACATATTATTCTTATTATGTTTTTCATAAATAATATTATTTAATTCCAAGAAATTTATTTGTTCCTCGATATGATTTTCACATGATAGTAACGATATATTAAAAAATATGATCACATGAGATAACACTTTAATGAAGAAAACTTTTATAAATAAAATTATCAATATTATTGAATTAATTTACTTATTATGGTTATAGAAAACACATCCAATTAATTTGTTTTATTATAAAATATCAGATTTAAAAGGCTATTATGAATCATAACCGTTGATAATATAGTTGATTATTAGTGACCATATGATTATAAAAAATATAGGGTTTTTATAAATTAAATTGTGATAGACTAAAGAAGAAGTAACCTTAACCAGTAGGACTGTATCATATGAATCCAATTTATTGGATCTTATATGGGAGATAGAGTCATTAGGATCATTTCTTGACGATATTTAAGTAGAAAACCAACAATTATATCCAGATAAAAAATCATTTATGGTAGAAGTTCAAGATTATCAAGATCACAACCCAAACAATGTGTGTTGAACCACCACATAAAAATATCACTATCATGTACCTGATCTTATAGGAATTTTTAGTATAATAATTTTTTATGTAAAAAGACCCTAATAATATGTATATATAATATTATTTAATATTATAATTCCTATATTCTCTTCTATTGTTGTTACTTTATAAATGATTTTTATATGATGAAACGTTAATTTTATTTTTGTGTAATATTTAGTTTGAATTTAAAAATTCATTTTGATGAATTATTGATTATTAAAATAAATTATATTTTAATAAAATGTTTTTTCTAAATAATTGTTATTAAATATAAATGATAATTTACTTATTATGATTTCAAAAATATTTTTTGTAAGGGATTCAAAATAGTTATCATAAAAAACACAACATTTCTCAAAATATTCCTATTTTTATTTTAGAAGATAAATTTAAAATATTAGGAAATTATTTTCAATAAATGAAGATTATTTTTGGAATGATATCGTCAAAATTATCCAATATTAAATTTAAATTATTTTTAATATATAGTCAAATTTTTATATATAAACTGAATAATATATGATTATACGGTGTGTATTATGACATCACAATGAAACGAAAATGATTTAGTAAAATCTATAAAGGGTATAAAAGTTCAAATATACATTTTCCCATGTAAAATAATGTTAATTATAGGTTATTTGATTAATTTGACAAATCAATATTCAATCTTACAAAATAGATATATTATATTTTAAGGTTTTAAAAACATTTCTTTATGAACATGACTCACCTCCATTTCACCAAGTGTAATATTTTAAATATTTAGTCCCATGGGATTATAAAATAATGTATGTAATCCTATTTGGTAGATAAAATGGGGAAACCCGAGGAGATATTTTTTTGGTTTTGATTACATTGTTATATAGGGTTCAAAACCTATGTTTGAGAAATAATAAATAAATCTCCTCTCTTTTCATTCATAAATCTACCCAAGATCCCCTTAATCTTCACGAAAAAACCATTTCAATAATTTTTACTCTTATATACCCTCTATATTGTCTTCAAATGGTTCCAATATGCTCTCATAATGGTCCTCTCAAGCTTTTGGAACCACCAACTCACGTTAAGAGATCTTTATTTATCTTCTTTATTCAAGAAACTTCATCATATTAACCATTTAATATGAAATTCAAAATATAGGAATATGTTTTCCCAGGTAATAATTATTAGACATTCCTTTACATCTCATTAAACCATTTTATGATTCTTTATGTACAATGGTTATGCTACCAAAAATTCACTATGAATTTCCCATGCCAAACCATTGTATTGTGAATACCATCACTATTTCCTATCAAGGGTATTCATATAGAAATAAATATACTACTATGATTTGGTAATTATAACGTCCTGGTTCGGAAATCCACCCAAAGGTGCCCCGTACCCAGTTGGCCACATGTCCTCAAGTGCATTTCACCGAATGCCAGAGGCTGTTGACTAGTAGCGAGGGCCTTGGGTGTGATAGTGGGGAAAAAATACCCACATTTTCAGAGTAACACAGCAGAAGATAAAAAAATATACAATAGTAGAAGTAGTAATATCCAAAAAATGTGAGCAATAGAAGAATGAAATGATAAACAACTGGAGCACATATATATAAAGCGATTAATGGTACATATATGTCTATGAAAAGAGCCAAACAAGTCACAATGATGGAATACAATAGCACTAAACCAAAGTGAAAAAGAAAGCAGATAAACTCTTCAGCATCACAAGCCATATCTCGGTCCCATGCTCACAAGCTCCAGAGAAAATCAAGTACCTAAAGTAAAAGGGCGCTTTCCCTTGTCTATACTTGCAACAATATAATCTTTTGGTCCAAAAAACATGGCCCAAATAGGGTGTGAGACAAATCCCAGTAGGCAACCACCATAATATATTTTCCTAAAAGTCAGTGAGAATATGGTAGGTAAAAGCATAGATAAAAGAAAACATGACGGTACTCAATAGTAAACAATCCACAATAATAATTATCAAGAAATATCTAATCAATGAAAGTAACACAAACATGAAACCCTCTAGGGAGTACTCACAGCCTATCCCCTCGGGTCCTACCTATCAGATATAAGACACCCTTTGGGAAGAACACACAGTCTCACCCCTCTGGTTCAGTTAATGTATAGACTCTTTGCTTAAGCACTCTCCCTCAATTCCCCCTATAGTCTCGTATCGGTACAAAAGGTGCTCTGGGGAATCACTCAACGTCAATTCCCCCTATGGCCGACATCGAGGAACTACATACACTCTGGGGAAGAACTCAACGTCAATTCCTCCTGTGGTCTTGCATCATAAATTATAAAGGACACTCTGGTGAATCCCTTACGTCAATTCTCCATATGATCTACTTCACTAGGTTCTCACAGACTTATGTAAATCAAAATGCATAGCATCGCGTATTGGAAAAAGCAATCCTCAAGGACTAATTGGCTAGCAGTCTTCAACATATCGGCATATCAGATCAACCAGTTCACTCCATCCTACAATACCAGGCATGGAAAAAACAAATCATCCTAATAGGATAAGCAAAACCAAACAGCCATAAATAGAACATGCATGGGAAACACCTCTAAAGCATAGAAACTAAACCTATTCACATATAAATAATCTCTAGTCACACACACCAGAAATGCAAGAAATTAATAGGATTAAAAATGGTAAACTCACAATACCACAATAATGTGTATTGGAAATTTTTCACATACAATTTTAAGACCTTAAACTGAAACGCACAAACCACCTACCTTTAGGGTTTCGAAGAAAACGATCCACAATCAACCACACCCAAAAATATGGGCAACCACTTCACGGAAGACCACTCAAAAACTCCATCCCTATCATACAAAAGCCTTAAAATCAACACCCATGGAAAACCCAACTCGATATCTACATGAAACGGATGCAGATCTAGAATACCTAGAAATAGGGAAGAGAAGTTCTTGGGAAAACCAAGGAGAAACCGAGAGGAGGGACTTTCCTGAGATGAACCGCCTTCGATCCACAAAGAAACCCCTCCAATTTTCCTCTAAAATGAGCCTAGGAGCTCCCCCAATCTCTAAAAATCACAACTCCCACATGATCCACGAGTAGGAGGAAGAAAGGTGGAGTAATGGGAAATCCCGAGTGGCTCGGGACATAAAAACCCTAATTTTATGTGGTCGCACAGTTACCCAGCGCGGCTTGGAAACCCACGCGCCAACCATGAGATTGCCACTGTCTCACCTAGGGATTTCTCTCGGCTTTCCCACATAGTTTGATATTCCATGCACTACCCGTACGGAGCCCACTGTCAATGGTTGCATGGTTTCCTGGGCTGGCTGCATGGTTTGTTCAGACCGTGCGCCAACGGTGTGCCAACCGTGCACCACTGCAGGACCTCCAAAAATTCCTCTATTCCTCAGAAATGACCGGAAAAGGAAAACATACCTGAAAATAACGACCGGTTTCTTACAAACTTCCCCCCTTAAAGAAATTCGTCCCCGAATTTTCCTAGCGCGGTGTAGAAGAAGAAATGTTGAACAACTTTGGCCACTATGATCGTACATTGGCCTCCCTCTCCAATGTCTCATCCTACACTCGCACATGCTGCCATAGCACCCATACCAGAGGAACATACCGGCCACAGACCACCTTTTTACTATGATCGAAAATCAAGATAGGATGCTCCTCAAGAGATGCATCCACCTCCAACTTGACTTCCTCGGGTTGGAAAGCATGAGACGAGTCTGAAAAGTAACTTCGGAGCTGACAAACGTGGAATACATCATGCATCGCCATGTACCTCTGAGGTAACATCAACTGATAAGAAACTGGCCCAACTCTCTCTAACACCTCAAACGGCCCAACATACCTCAATTAAATCTTACCATGCCTCCTAATCCTTTTATGTCCCAACCTTGGTGTGACTCATAGAAAAACCTGATCCCCAACCTCGAACTCCAGAGGTCTTCTCCACTGATTAGAATAAGACTTCTTGATGAGACTGTGCAATATCCATCCTCTTCCGAATCAACTCTATCTTCTATGTGGTCTCCTGAACAATACGAGGACCCAGCAAAGCTACCTCTCCTGCCTCCAGCCAACAAAAGGGTAATCGGCATGGCCTTCTGTAAAATGCCTCATAAGGTGCCATCTACATAGTTTCTTGAAAACTATTGTTTTAGGACAACTCCACAAGAGGTATATGTTTCTCTGAAGAACCTCCAAAATCCAGGATGCAATCTCGGATCATTTCCTCAAGCCCCTGAATCATACACTCAGACTGAACATATGTCTAAGGATGGTAAGTTGTACTCAAAATTACATGTGTATCCAAAGCCTTCTGAAGCCCCTTATGGACCCGAGAAGTAAAACGAGCATCCCTTTCTGAAATCATGGAGTGTGGAACTCCATGCAGACATACAATCTCACGGTTTTACAGCCGTCCCAACTCATCAAACCTGATGGTTTCCCTATTTGGAAAGAAGTTATCGACCACCATGATTTTTCAACAACAACCCAAACTGCATCATTCCCTCGAGGCAACCTCGGAAAACTGGTCACAAAAACCATCGCGACGTCGTTCCACTTCCACTCATGAATGGGTAACTGCGACAATAGCCCTACTGGTCGCTGAGGCTCCACCTTCACCTACTGACAAGTGGAACATCTCATGAAGAAACCAGCTACATCACTATACATACCCGGCCACTAATACTGATGGTGTAGATCTCAATATATCTTGGTGATGCTAGGATAAACTGCCCAAACTGAGGAATGGAAATCCCGCCTCCGCTTCTCGCGTATATCTGTTGTCACCCATACGCGTCCCTAGAAATGCATGATCTTATCCTCTCCTATGGTCCTCCCAGGAATAAGGTCCTCCCCTGACACACCTTCCTGCAGGATGAGGCCTTCAAAAACTGATAACCGCCTCATTCTCACTTGATCAAGTAGAGTAGAGGTAACAACTACCAACGATAGAAACGTTTTCCCTTGCCTGTCGTGCACCTCCAATGTAACACCCTAACCCCTCTAGATAAGACACGGTGCATTACTTGTGATATTGGCATGGATAGAAGGAATTAAAATCCTGAAGGAACGATCAGTTTAGTAGTTTTGAAGAAACTAGATACATAGATGTAACTCTAATTACATTGGAAAAGGTTTCAAAGTACAATACATAACAACAAATAAAAACGGAATCCCCAGGAACTCAATAAAATATCTTCTCTTAATTTCCTATTGAAAGTAGACAATGAAAGGGGTGACCTCAAATGCTCATTAAGGGTTACAAATAGTGGAAGTATGAGTACAATAATAAGTTAATAATAATCAATTTGACATAATCAAAATGGCATAGTGAATAAATGAACAACTAATGAAGTTAATAAACTGAGAATGAAATTGCATCCATAGATTTTGTCATAGTTAAAACCCTATGGATAGTAATAACAACTGATAATGAATAAAGAGAATGCTTATTAATTGGACTTCATGTATCTGGCACATGAACCATAATACCGTAAAAACGGTTTATTTCTATGGGTAGAAACCCGTCTGATTTTTGGAAACAAACTCGAAGGGTCTGTTGCCAGACTTTATTGTCTCATGAGACCTACCGATGCATTGATGGGCTGTAGTGGGCCCCACCCACCACTACATCCAAGAATTATTTATAAATAGTTTCAATACAAGAGAAATATGTATTTACATTATCTGTATAGAATAGAGGATACAGATTCATCCACATTTCCATAGTCAAAACAACATTCAAAATAAATACCATATGTAAAATGGTATATGACTTAGACATTAATAATATCCATGATATGAGAATATGGATATTTAAATGGAATATAATTTCAATTAAAAAGTGATATCAAATGGGGAGTAGGTATAACACATAAGAAAGAGTAGGTGTGTCACGACCCGTCCTCAAGGATCGTGTCTTGACTACCCCAAGCCCGCCTCTCATAGGCCATGGGCTGGATACTAGCACCAAGGTGTAAATCCCGACTAAAAGTTGAATTAATTGCCATTATAAAGTAAACAAACACCACATAGAAAGCAAGAAGAAGTAAACACTAAGTAAAACTAGGTACAATAGTAGTGCGAAAAAGTAAGTGGGCCAGAATACAATCCCAAACTGAAAGTATAGTACAACTGGAATGGAAGTACAACAACTGAAAGTAAAGCAGCAATGTCGAGCCATCCACAAGAAGTCCCACCTAAAGGGTGGGTCCAGATAGTCTCCTCAGCTCCACGGGTCCAACCGTCTGCTCCGTGTACGTCCCGCCCAGTGGTCCACCTCCATGTACCGACTTGCTCCACAAGCCTCCACCACGATCAGCGTTGTCTGTCGTCTGCATCCAACACAACGTAGTGTGGGCATAGCCCGTGTAGGGGTGAGTATATGATACTCAGTAGGGACCCCGAGACCCTCGAAGGTCTCCTAGAATCCACAAAGGATAATCCAAAAAGGAAAGATATTATCATGAAGTAACAACTGACACTACTTAGGTATATGCACATACATATACCTAAGTCATCAATTCTAGTTCTGCTACAACATCCGAGCCCTAAGTACAACCCAGTCCACACAAGAAAACATAACCCATTCCAAATAGGAATTCGAAACCCAATCCACAGAGGAAAGCATAACGTAATCCACACAGGATATCAAGTCAATATTATCGAAGATAATGATTGAAAGTCAAGACTCAGCTCACGCATGTATACATCTTTATAAGACAAAAGAGATGATCATATATAGCCACTGATTCATCTAAGATGTCGGACCCACACTGGATCGGTAGGTACTAACCCCCACAATGACCCACATAGGATCTGACCCATACAGGATCGGTATGCACTGGCCTACAAAGGATCGCTGAGCGCTAACCCACACAGGATCTGACCCACACAGGATCGGTAATCACTGATCCACACAGGATCGTTGAGTGTTGTAGTCGTCTCTGTCGAACCCACGGAGAATTTCGGTACAGTCTTCATGGTCATCACAGTCACAGCCAACTCTAGGGTTCCTTCACACAGCAAGCTCATTCGGGGAGGGTCCGCTCCACGAGCAAAGAGGACGATACATCAACTGACACGAATTCCGGAGTTGAAGTATCCCAATGTTCTGTATCGTCAACATGAACTCAACGTGACAGACAACACATCAATCAGACGCCCGGTCTGAGAGTTATTGGCATTTTCATTCTATGGGCATGGTTGGTTTTTTAGTCAAAACCAACTCGACCGCACTCCAAATGCGTCCAAACCTCGAGAAGAGTAAGCCAAAACGTCCGTCTCACTAAGAGGAATCCAACAAGGTCGATGAAATGTCAATCGGACGTCCGGAGCTCAAGTTATAAGCGTTTCCGCTCTGAGGGCCCTGTTGGTTTCGTGCTCGAACCAACTCGGCAGTACCCAAGGTTCTCCGAAACCTTGAGAGTAATATACCAAAACGACTGTCTCGATCCAAGGATCGCATCGCAACTGAAGGTGCATCAATCAGAGGTCTGTATCCCATGATATGGTCAAAATAACGGACATGCCTGGTTTTATGGGGTTTTGGGCCCTGACCGACCCGGCCCGGCCCAGGGGGCGCGGACCGACCCAACCGGCACGGCCCGGCCCGGATGGTGTGGCCCGGCCCGGCCTGGGTGGCCATTTGGCCTGGCTCGGGCATGACTCGTGGGTGGCCAGCTCAATGCTGGCCGAGCTGAGCGGAAGGGGGGGGACTGCCCTCCTGATTGAAACCACGACCCCCCACGTGGGGCCACTCCATTTTGCTAGCCGGGGGTTACGACCCCCGGTCTCCCCCTGAAACGGCCAGCCCGGTCTGATAGGCCGGTGTTGCCACCACGGGACCGCCGCGGTCCCTCCCTCCAAGGTGCTGGCGGCCAGAGGTACCGGCCGCCCCGCTGTGGCTTTGAGCCGACCGGCGCATCGCGACGGCATCGCGCCCCTCTACTGCAGCCTCTTCGTGGTTCTTCAACGCAACGCGATGGCACCACGTCCTTGTTTGGCCTCAATGGCATGGCGCGACGGCGCCTCACTTCTTCGCCGCATAACTCAATGTTTCCGCGCGGTGTAATTGCACCGCGCTGCCTTCTTTCGAGCTGCAATAAACACAACAACCAAGGGGGGAGGATGACTGGCCGTGTTCTTGCGGTCCTACCTCCTCCCATTAGGTTGATAATAAGTAGCCCCAAATAAAATATGAAGAATGAAAATGATCATTCCACGAACATAAATAACCCATATCTCAAGGTGTCTTCGAACGAAGGTTCGTCGCGGGAAATTATCATTGTGGAAGACGGCGTCGCGGAACAAGGTTCTGTAAGCGTCGTCGACATCACATAGAAGAGAAGATTTGTTGTCGTGGTACACGACATTGCATTTTTGATCTATGAGGATTCAACGTTCTTCATCGTCCTTCGTCGGAGGTCGGCGTTCTTCGTCGGAGACGGTGCGTTCTTCACATTCATCAAGGAGAAAGAAGAGGATTCCCAGGCTTGAGAAAATCCTCTCCAATCCCTCTCGCACAAGGAACCAACCCTTAATGAAATAAGACTTGTCTTATTTAATTAACACTCAATCCAACATCTCAATTTGAAATTCAAAAATAATTCATTCAATTAGTTGAATTAATTGAAGAGTTTTAACCATCCAATAAATGTGAGTGTTGAATCGTCATTTAATACGAGGTGCAGGTATGTTACAAAATGGGGGTTTGAGGAAGTTGAATAGGTGGGTCTTGTGTGGGCCCCACCCCACTAATATCCTACCTAGTGGAGTAGGATATTGTGGGTCCCACTCCAACCACCAAACATTGGTTTTAACCACATAGAAATGAAAATAAAATTGGTTGCACAAATTTTATTTTATTCATTACTTAACCCGTTATTTTAATAACCACACCCGAGCAAACGCAACTCCAGAAAAGGTGTTCCTAAGAAATTATCGGCGCAGCGGTTTCATCGGTTCCCTCAGATTTCGATTCTGAGCACCGGTTCAAATGTTAGAATAACCTGCTCACTTGTTCACTGAACGTACACGAGCTAAACTTTGTAAATTGATTCCGGGAACACGGGGCCTCGAAATCAGGGGCCGTCAGAAACATCGTTCTTATAAAATCCCAACGAATAATTAAGAAAAATTTTCCCTTGAATTTTACGGTTCTTTACATTACTCCCACCTCAGATATTTATGTCCCTGTAAAGATACATCATAAACTAGAAAAACAAATGTGGTGATTCTGCACACATATTATCCTCCTGCTCCCAAGTGCTCTCCTGGAGGTTCCCGTGCTTCCACCTGATGCGCACTAGAGGAATCGACCGTCCACGTAGGACCCGATCCTGTCGATCCTTGATCTCCACCGGGACCTCCGCAAAGGTCTCACCATCATCAATGTCCATATCCCCATGGTCGATGGTATGTGTTAGGTCGTGCACGTATCTTCTCAGCTAAGATAAGTGAAAGACGTCGTGCACCCGGTGCAACTGAGGTGGTAGAGCCAGGTGATAAGCCACCTCGCCTATCCTACAGAGTACCTGAAAAGGTCCGATGAAGTGCGGAGACAACTTGCCACCTCATCCAAATATCTGTAATCCACATTAAGGTGAGACCCACAAGAAGATGTGGTCGCCATCCTCGAACTCTAGTGGTCTCCGCGTCCTGTCAGAATAAGACTTCTGTTGGCTCTGAGCTGTCCTCATCTGCTCCTGGATGACCTGGAACTTCTCCGTCATGGCCTGGACCATCTATGGTCCCACAAGTGCTCACTCCCCAGGGTCTGTCCAGCACAGAGGTGATCTGCAAGGTCTGTCATACAATGTCTGTATGGTGCCATCCCAATGGTGGAGTGGTAGCATTTGTTGTACGCGAACTCCAGTAAGGGTAGGTGATCCTCCCAACTGCGACCAAAATCGAGGACACATGCATAGAACATGTTCTCGAGAGTCTGAATGGTCCTCTCCATCTAACCATCCATCTAAGGGTGAAAGGCGGTGCTCAGACGTTGCTGCGTCCCGAATGCCTCCTGAAACCCCTTCCAAAGTCGGGAAGTAAAGCATGCAACTCGATTGGAGACGATAGATGATGGAACACCCTGAATCCATACAATATCCTAAACGTAGAGGCATCCCAAGATCTCCACTGAACCCTTCTCTCTGATGGGTAAGAAGTGGGCCGACTTGGTGAGTCGGTCGATAATCACCCAAATAGAGTCGTGACCTCTGGAAGTACGTGGAAGTCCTGTCACAAAATCCATAGATATCCCATCCCACTTCCACTCCGTGACCTCCAAGGGTTGTACCAAGTCTGTTGGTACCTGGTGCTCTACCATCACCTGCTAGGAGGTGAGGCATTGAGAAACGAACTCTACCACATCCTTCTTCATACCCAGCCACCAGTGCTGTCGTCTAAGATCCTGGTACATCTTCGCCACTCCTAGATGTACCGCTAAAGGGGAAGTGTGAAACTCTCTCATCACCTACACCTATAAAGCAGTTGGAACCATGGTACAACCTCTGAAAAGGATGACATGCTCTCCTTTCATTGAGAATCCATCAGGTTCTTGTCCTGAGGATATCTGTGCACGCCGCATCTCATAGTCAACGTCCCCATGCTGTGCCTTTCTGACCCGCTGATGAAGTGGAGGAGTGACCGTCAGTGACTGAAAAAGGTTGGTCCATCCTTATCCACGAAGGATATCTGCAATGCAGCTAGCTGCTCTATCACCTCCCCAAGTAGCTGAATGCTCGTCCTCCTACTGAGTGCATCAGCTACTACGTTCCCCTTTCTAAGAGTATAGATTATCTCAAAGTCATCGTCCTGGAGGAACTCGAGCCATCACTGTTGTCTCAAGTTCAGGTCCTTCTGTGAGAATATGTACCTGAGACTCTGGTGGTCAGAGTAGACTATAAAGCGCTCGCCTATCAGATTGTGTCGCCACATCATCAGAGCGAAAAGCACTACTGCTAACTCCAGGTCATGGGTAGTATAGTTATACTCATGCTGCCTCTAATGACGTGATCCATAGGCGATCACTACCCTCTCCTGCATTAGGACAGATCTGAGTCCGGTCCCTGATGCATCGCAGTAGACTATGTACCCTACTCCCTCCTACGGTAGCCTCAAGATAGGTGCTCTAGTCAATCTCTGTCTCATCTCCTGGAAGCTCTGCTGACATCTATCTGACCACAAGAAGGGTTTCCCCTTCTTCGTCAAAGCTGAAAGTGGTGCCGCAACTATGTATATGTCTGGCACAAATCTCTGGTAGTACCCAGCTAAACCCAAAAAACTCCGCACCTCCGTCACGCTCCTGGGTGGCTCCCAAGCTAGCACTGTCTCGATCTTCGCAGGATCCACCAAAACTACCACCTCAGAGATGACGTGACCCAGGAAGTGGACCTCACATATCCATAACTGACACTTCGAGAGCTTAACATAAAGCTGGTGCTCTCGAAGTGTGTCCAGTACATCCCGAAAGTGGTAGGCGTGCTCCTCCTCAGTCGTCGTGTATATCAATATGTTTTCGATGAATACCACGAAAAATCGATCGAGGTAAGGCTAAAAGATCCGGTTCATGAGGCCCATGAACACTTTTGGAGCATTGGTTACGCCGAAAGGCATAACCAAGAACTCGTAGTTGCCATATCGATATCTGAAGGCCGTCTTCTGCACATCCTCATCCCGAACTCTGAGCTGATGATAGCCTGACCTGAGGTCTATCTTCGAGAACCATTGTGATCCCTTGAGCTAATCGAAGAGTTCATCAATCCTCGGTAGCATATAATTGTTCCTCATGGTCATCTGGTTCAGGCGACGGTAATCGACACACAGTCGCAATCTCCCGTCCGCCTTCTTGGAGAACAAAATCGGAGAAGCCCAGGGTGAAGCACTGGGTCAGATTAATCCCTTTCCCTGCAAGCCCTCCAGTTGTACCCGTAGCTCTCGAAGCTCATCGGGAGCCATCCGATATGCTGGTGTGGATATAGGGGATGTCCCCGGGTACATGTCAATATAAAAGTCTACCTCTCTACGCAGAGGTAGTCCTGGAACATCGTCAGGAAAGAAGTCCACATACTGATCCACCACTATAGGAAAACTCGGACTCCGCATGTCAACTTCTCCTAGGATGAGGCTAGCCAACTGATGAGTGATGGGTTTTCCTCTCCTCTGCAAGAGTCCATCCTGCGCTGCAAAGGCTCCCTTCTCACTGGTGAAGGTGAACCTACTCCAGTCAGTGCGAACACATCGCCCCTTGTTCCTAATACAGTCGATATGAGCATTGACTGTAGATAACCAATCCATGCTCAAGATGACGTCGTAAGGCCTCGAAGCTGCTACAAAAAGATCCCAGCTGAAGCTCTCGCCTCCTAGAGTAAGCTCACATTGCCGGCACCAGTGTGAAATCATCGAGTCTTCTCCCGTTGGAGTCTCTAGCTGTAAGGATCGATCAAACGGCTCCGTCGGAATCTCCGAGCTCTGAACAAGGGCAGAGTCAATGAAAGAATGACTCGCCCCTGTGTCCATAAGAACTTCAGAAAGGGTGGAATAGAAACAGATAGTACCTCAAATCATCTCGGGCGCGCCGTGGTCATAGGCCTCCGCTGCCTAAAGTTATGCCTTCCTCGGACCGCCAACTCCATGTGGCCGGGGTGGACCTCTTGGTGGTGGTGGTGGTAAAGCCTCAAAGCGTCGCCCACAACCTGCCGCTTGGCCCGAACCTCTGCCTCATCCACCTGCTCCCTGTGGACCACCACGGTCGACCCTCTACCTCTCCCTGGGTGGTCCCTCAACCATCTGTTGCTCCTCTGCATGGAGGGTCGGGCAGTCACGAGCCATGTGGCCCTGCCCGCCACATGCGTAGCTCTGTCTGCCCCTCTTTTGACTGGCTCTGCGCTGTGTGCCCCGCACCTCTGAGCCAGTGTCCTGAGGTCGTCCTCCTGGTGGTCTGATCCGCCTGGACCCCTGGGACATCAGCCGAATGCCAGCTGCAGAAGAATCTGCTACGTGACGCCATGCGGTAGGTCTCGCTGCTGGTGTAGGCTCAACAAGAAAGCTCTCAATGAGAAGAGCTCTCTCTAGTATTCGTGCCTATGTCGGAATGGTGAGGGAGATCAGTGATGACCAGATCTCATTCCTCAGTTCCTGCTCGAAGGTCTGGGCCCGGAAGAATGGGTCCCATACCATGTCTGTTGAATAGCGTGAGATATCGGTAAATCTCACTGAGTACTGGGCGACTGTCATGCTCCAATGCCACAACTGTAGTAACTCTTGGATGCACGCCGCACGGAGGGTGGATGGGACGAATCCATGCTGAAAAGCCTCTCAAAGTCCCTCCAGAGGAGAGATGCCTTAATGTGCACCTAGAGCAACAAGCTCCACCATCTACCTTCTTCCGCGTGTAGGATACTCGCTTCAAGGATCACCATTAGGTATGATGGTGTCCCAACCAATATTAAAACTCGTACAACTGCTTCTAGCCAATCCTTGGTTTCCTGGGGGTCCGTATCCCCACAGAACCTGGGCGGTCTCTGACGCTGGGACTCGTGATGTTCACCATGGTGATGTGCACTCTCAGCGGTTGGGGCTGGTGGCATCAGTGGCTCAGTGGGTAGAGGTACCATCGGGGCCTCCACTGTAATAGGGTCGTGCACCGAGTCCTCGTCGCTCGGTGGGCTGTCGTCATGTACAAAATTCAGAACCCTAGCTGGCTACCATCGTGGGGCCATCCTAAAAAGAGAAAGGTGCACCATGGTCAAAAAAGTATACCTGGTGAGCTGACACAAAGTAATCACAATAAAAACATGAAACACACATGAAATTAATGTTTTCGTGCACTGAGTCGGAAATCAGAAGTCTGGGTCCTGGTGTACCGATACGTCGGCCACCGCAACAACACTAGACTCCCTAGACTGGTAACCACACTCAATACCCTTAACACTATTACTTCACACATAAGAAATATCAGAGTCCTGAGTTCTGCGGTAGAACCGAACTCCTCTGATACCAATTTGTCACGACCCGTCCTCAGGGCTCGTGCCGTGACTACCCCAAGCCCGCCTCCCATAGGCCATGTGGTGGCAACTAGCTCCAAGGCATAAATCCCGACTAAAAGATGAAGGAACTTCCTTTATAAAGTAAACAAACACCACAGAGTAATCAAGGAGAAGTAAACACTAAGTTAAACTAGGTACAATAGTAGTGCGGAAAAGTATGTGGGCCAGAATACAAACCCAAACTGAAAGTAAAGTACAACTGGAAAGGAAGTACATCAACTAAAATTAATGCAGCATTGTCGAGCTGTCCACAGGAAGTCCCACCTAAAGGGTGGGTACAAATAGTCTCTTGAGCTCCACGGGTCCAACCGTCTTCTCCGTGTACGTCTCGCCCAGTGGTCCACCTACAAGTACCAACTTGCTCCACAAGCCTCCACCACGATCAAAGATGTCAGTCTTCTGCATCCAACACAACATAATGCGGGCATAGCTCGTGCAGCGGTGAGTATACGCTACTCAGTAGGGACCCCGAGACCCCTTATGGTCTCCCAGAATCCACAAAGGATAATCCAAAAAGGAAAGATTCAATCACGAAGTAACAACCAACACTACTTAGGTATATGACCATATATATACCTAAGTCATCAATTCCAGTTCAGCTCCAACACACGAGCCCTAAGTACAACCCAGTCCACATAGGAAAACATAACCCATTCCACATAAGAATTTGCAACCCAATCCACAGAGGAAAGTATAATGCAATCCACACAGGATATCAAGTCAATCTTATCGAAGATAATGATTGAATGTCAAGACTCAGCTCACACATGTATACTTCTTCATAAGACAAAAGAGATGATCAGATGTAGCCACTGATTCATCTATGCTGTCAGGCCCACATAGGATCGGTAGGTACTAACCCCCGCAATGACCCACATAGGATCTGACCCACACAAGATCGTTATGCGCTGGCTTACACAGGACCGCTGAGCGCTGAACCACATAGGATCTGACCCACACAGTATCGGTAAGCACTGATCCACATAGGATCGCTGAGTTATGTAGTCGTCACTGTCGAACCCACGAAGGATTTCTGTACAGTCTTCATCGTCGTTGCAGTCGTAGCCAGCTCTAGGGTTCCCGCACACTGCAAGCTCATTCGGGGAGATCCCTCTCCACGAGCCAGGGGGTCGATACATCAACTAACACGATGTCTAGAGTTGATGTATCCCAACGTTCTGTATCATCAACATGAAATCAACGTGACAGAAAACGCATCAATCGGACGCCCGGTCTGAGAGTTATTGGCTTTTCCGTTCCATGGTCTCGGTTGGTATTTACGCCCAAACCAACCCGACCGAACTCCAACTGCATCCAAACCTCGAGTGGAGTAAGCCAAAAGGTCTGTCTCACTAAGAGAAATCCAACAAAGTCAATGGCACGTCAATCATACATCCGGAGCTTAAGTTACAAGGGTTTCCGCTCTGAGGGCCCGGTTGGTTTCGTGCCCGAACCAACCCGGTCGTACCCAAGGTTCACCGAAACCTTGAGTGTAATATACCATAACTACCGTCTCGATCCAAGGATCGAATCGCAACTGATGTTGCATCAATCTGAGGTCTGTAACCAAAGATATGGGCAAAAGAACGGACCTGTCCGGTTTTAGGGGGGTTTTGGGCCCGAGACTGACCTGGCCCGAGACCCCCTGGGTCGGCCCAAACCGGGTCGACCCAACCCGGTTCCGGTTCCGTCCCGGCGGGGGCGGCCGGTCGGCCTAGCGCGGGCGTGACTCGTGGGTGGCCAGCTTGTTGCAGGCCGAGCTGAGCGGAAGGGGGGGGGCGCTACCCCCTGATTGAACCACGACCCCCACTTGGGGGGATGCTCCTTTTTTCCAGCCAGGGGTTACGACCCCCGGTCTCCCCCTGAAATGGTCGGCTCGGTCCGGCCGGCCAGTGCTGCCGCCGCGGGACAGCCGCGGTCCCGCCCTCTGAGGTGCCGGCTGCCGGTGGTTCCGGCCGCCCCTCCTTGTACCATCGCGGCTTTGAGTCGCAGCCTTGTCTGACCGGCGCAGTGCGAAAGCATCACGGCTTTGTTCGACCTCAACGGCGGGGTGCGCCGGCACCACGCTTCTTCTCCGAATCCCTCCATGTTTCCGTGCGGTGTAATTTCACCGCGCCACCTTCTTTCAAGCCGCAACAAACACAACAACCAAGGAGGGAGGAGGTTCGACCGTGTTCATGCGGTCCGGCCTCCTCCCATTAAGTTGATAACAAGAAACCCCCAAATAAAGGATTAAGAACGGAAATGATCATTCCATGAAAAAATTTAACCCCTACCCCAAGGTGTCATCGAATGAAGGTTCGTCGCGGGAAATAATCGTCGCGGAAGACGGTGTCGCGGAACAAGGTTCCGTAAGCATCGTCGGCATCACAGAGAAGAGAATCGTCGACATCGCAGTACACGACGTCACGTCGTCGATCTCTGAGGATTCGGAATTCTCAGTCGTGCTCCGTCGGAGGCCGGCGTTCTTCGTCAGCGACGGTGCGTTCTTCGCGTTCTTCAAGGAGGAAGAAGATGATTCCAAGGCTTGAGCAATTCCTCTCCAATCCATCTTTCACAATGAACCAACCCTTAATGAAATAAGACTTGTCTTATTTAATTAACACAGAATCCAACATCTCAATTTGAAATTCAAAAACAATTCATTTATTTATTTGAATTAATTGAAGAGTTTTAGACGTCCAATTAATTTGATTGTTGACTCGGTATTTAATAGGGGGTGCGGGTGTGTTACAAAATGGGGGTTTGAGGAAGTTGAATAGGTGGGTCTTGTGTGGGCCCCACCCCACTAATATCCTACCTAGTGGAGTATGATATTGTGGGTCCCACTCCAACCACCAAGCTTAGTTTTTAACTACCTAGAAATAAAAATAAAATTGGTTGCACAAATTTTATTTTATTCACTACTTAACACGTTATTTTAATAACCACACCCGATCAAACACAACACCAGAAAAGGTGTTCCTAAGCAATTACCGGTGTTGTGGTTTCATCGGTGCCCTCATATTTCGATTCCGAGCACCGGTTCTAAAGTTAGAAAAACCCGCTCCCTCGTTCACTGAACGTACCCGAGCTAAACTTCTAAAATTGATTTTGGGCACACCGGGCCTCGGAATCAGGTTCTGTCAGAAACTGAGTTCTTGTAAAATCACAAAAAAAATTAAGAAAAAATTTCCCTTGAATTCTACGTCCTAAAAATGTTCACAATTACAAATAAAGTCACAACGACGTGAAAATTGTGAGAAAGATCGTTACCGTGTTGTATTCAATTGAGTCGTATGAAAAAGAGTTAATAACCACCAAACTAGTCATAGAATAAAATGAATATAATGATAACCATGATAAAATATGTCAAATGGTAGTACACCTATATCACATATATGAAATAAGAGGTGAACAATAGAGATTCCACAGAATTGAAAGTGGGATGAAAAAACCCCTTACAAACATTTCGGCATGGTAACGAGTGTTCTTGCAAGAGATTAATGAGAGATAAAAGGTTATACCATGATTTATATATCATAAAGTCAGTATGGGGGAGATGAGAAAACATACCCCAACATTAGAAATTGAAAACAAAATCACAAAAGATAGGGTGGATTCTTGAATAAAAGTTTGAGAGAGGATGCCTTACCTTATGCTTGAAGGTATTCTTGACATATTATTAAAGACCTGAATAAACAAATTAGGATTACTAATTCATAAGTCCAGAACCTATTTTATATGTAAATGATTTATTATAAACATTTCTAGTTCATTATAGGCATTTTTGATTGGTTATAAAGTTCAATTTCATTGTTCGGGCTCGTTTGTTTACTTGGTTTTAAATGATTGGTTCAACTATATTCAAGTTCGGATAAATATATAAGATGGATGTGGTTGCCCAGAAATGAAGTTATACACTATTAGTGAAAATATGGGAGAATACATGGTTTTAAATTTAATTCGGTTTACTTAGATTGAAGTCGAATTTATATATATATATATGACCTTAGTGTTAAACGTTTTGGTTAATCGGTGGGTTTGATTATGATGAACATGTTTTTCTTAATAACTTAATACCATTTGTACAACAGACATATAGAACTAAATTTAGGATATGTTTCATAATAATCTGGTTCAACTATAACACATACGGTTTCCTGGCCAGAATTAAAGATTATAATAGAAATCGATACGCCATTGTCCTTGAATATGCTAAATTAGAACATCTCAAACGGTGCTTTCATTTCTTTCAAATAAATGTGGGGAAAGGAGATAATATAATTTAATATAGGCCATTAGCATGAAAACCTTACAGAACATGTATGTTACTATATTTTTCATACAATTTTGGTGAAGGGAGGTGCGAAAACAAACAAAAATAAAAGAACATAAAAGAAAAGAAGGGATTTAAAATATGAGTTTACCTCTTGATACATTCCCCTTTGAGATCCTCTTAAGGGGATAGGTTTAGGTTTTTTATGAGACCAAAACTTTCTGGACGTGGGGGATGTGGTTGGGAAGGTATTTGAACAGAATTTGGAGAAGGCACAAGGCTTGAGAGGAGTGAATGGAAGGGGGTTAGAGGGGGTTTTTATAGTGGAGGAGAGAGGAGATTTCTTAATATAAAACTAATTAATTTAATATTTCCTCTCAAGACAACCAATAGTGAGTATTCCATGACCAATAATAGTAAATGTATCATGTGAATTCGAACCAAGTGGGATTAGATCATCAGAGCATCATCGATGACTCAATTAATTCATTATTTAGCATTTATTGTAAATTATCGGATCCTACTATTCATCAAAAATTTAAGTATTTCAGAAAAATCCCAAAAAATCACCCTAACCATTTATTGATGTGTATAATCCAAAAATGAAGTCCATTTTTTAAAAATAATTTTTTAAATATGATTATTTTAATATTTTATTAAAATAAAAATTTATTATCAAAAGCAGTTTTAAAACATTCATTAACTCATTCTAAAATATAGGTATATCGTACTTCCAACATGAATATTATTTTTATACCATCATAGGGGATGTTACTATTCATTATGGTATATCACTATTCATAAGTGTGTTTTACTATTCATTAGGTTAGGTTACTATTCAACAAAAATATTTTTGTTTTATTAGACTCCAAAAAACATCTTGAACACAACCGTGTATGCCAGATTTTTAAAATTCAAATCACAGAGGTGGTAAATTTAAGTATATTGGCTATGTTATAACTATATCCTATAAGTAACCATGTTTTTTTCCATAGAGGCTCGATGATTCATGAAATATATGCAACCTAATTAATAGAGTGAATTTAAGAGAAACATAACATAAAATGCATGGGGTGCTACATCCAAATGCATCTTAGATAACAGAGCCATAAGCTGCCAATCACTGATGGCCTTTGAACGACCTGTATCTGAGTCATCTTGCTCAGTGCATCATCCACTGGGTTTCCTTTCCCAGGAATTTCGGCAAGCTCAAAGTCAAAGGACTTAAGGTACTCAACCCACCTTCGCTGTCTCAAATTCAGATCACACTGAGTGAAGATGTACTTTAGAATCTTGAGGTCGGTGAAAACCAAAAAATGATCTCCCAGAAGGTTATGTCTCCAATATAGTAATGAATGGATAACATCTAACAAATCCATATCGTGTGTTGGGTAGTTTCTTTCATGTGGCCTCAACTTCCGAGACCCGTACGCAACGACTCTATCTCCCTGCATAAGCACAGATCCAAGCCCGATACCCGAAGCATCACAAACTATGGTGTAGCTCATTCGAGGATCTGACAAGACTAGTATCGATGCTGAAGTCAACCTTCATTTTAGCTCTGAAAAGGCAGACTCGCAATATTTTGACCACATGAACTTCACACCCTTCTTAGTCAGACTCGTCAGCATTGCAGCTACGTGTGAAAAGTCCTATATGAATCATCTATAGTATCCATCCATCCCTAGAAAACTTCGTACCTACAAGACATTCTTTAGTTTCTATTAGGAAACTAATACTATCACTTTCTATGGTTCAACTAATACTCTTGTCTCTGAGATAACATGACAAAAAAGTGAATTTGGTCCATCCAAAAGTGACATTTTGAGAGCATAACATATAACGGATTCTCTCTCAGTGTTCTAAAATAGATCTCAATATGGGTATCATGGTCGTGTCGAATGTGAGAGTACACAAAGATATCATCCATGAAGACCACCATGAATGATTCCATGTATGGATGGAACACTCAGTTCATTAGTGCCATGAAAACTGCATGAGCATTTGTGAGACTGAACGGAATAACCATATACTCGTATAGACCAAACCTACTCTAGAAGGTTGTGAGAGGTATATAGGATGGTATTACATGAAAATGATGATAACATAACCTCAATTCAATATTTGAGAACACCTGGTCTCCTCGAAGCTGATCAAAGAGGTCATCAATCTGGGGAAAGGGATATCTGTTCTTGACCGTCAACTAGTTCAACTTCCGATAATCCACGAAAATCTTGAGGGTGTCATCTGCATTCTTCGCAAACAAGATAGGCGAACCCCAAAGAGAAGTACTAGGTCAGATGAAACCCTTTGCCTGTAACTCCTCAAGCTGCTTCTTGAGCTTCTTCAACTCAGGTGTATCCATCTTGTAAAGATGAATGGACACTGATTCCACCCATAGAACAAGATCAATAGAAAAGTAAACCTCATTCTCCAGAGGAAAAACAAAAATTTTCTCTATAAAGAAATTTATGAAATGATAATCCACTGGATGAAAGTCTAACTATGTAGTCTACTAGTCATTCATATAAAGACTAGAAATCTGGGTCGTAACCGCTCCCAACCCATGATGCTCTTGACCTGCTCTGCTCACTTGGATATACCACTTGCCCTTATGAAGAAATGATCCACTTTATAGTGATATGACGCTCACCCTATGGTGAGAACAATCAATGATTTCCTGGAAGGGATCTAGCTAGTCCATTCTGAGAAGGACATCATAGCCGGTCATCTCTAAAACATAAATATCCCAAAGTATGTGACACCCACTAACATCGAGATTGAACTCCTTACACTGACGTACACTAGTCGTTCTACTCCACAACAGAGTGTCTAGCATCATGACATCGACAGAAGAAATGATACAGATCCCAAGGATCTCCACGATAGAAAAAGATATAATGTTATTCATAACACCAGTATCAAAAAGAGTTGAAGATAAAACATTGGCTACTAGGATGGTACCTTGAACCGTAGAGGGGTCGGTATCCTTCTCATGATGGGTCTGTTGCACTTCAAATGGATGTCCATCTCTACGGCCCTGTGACCCTGCCTGACTACTCTTAGCAGATACACCCTTCTGTCGATGGTAGCCTGGTGACTGACCACCATGGCTACGACCTCCAACTCGGCATGAATGGTCGGAAGAACTCCAGTTCCCAGACTGGTGAGAAACTGGTGGAGCTTCTCTTGTATGAGGATTCATTGAAGAATACTTGTCACCAGCTACTGGTGATAATACCTGACATAATCACTGAAGGTGACCCATATTGCTACATGATAGGCACTCCACTAGGTCTATCTAGATCTATGGCCACATATTCCCACTCTTCCCGGACTGGTATCATACCACCTGGCTACTAGAAAATGTGTCTTTCCTCCTTGGATCACCATGCATAGACTCGCTACGGCACTTCCTACTGTCAGTAGAAGGAAGGATTACTCTAGATGTCAAGATTCCCTTACTCACAAATCCTAATTCCCTCAGGTTCCACTCCAGGATCAGTGCCTAGTTGATGATGGATGCGATGGAAGTCAACCTGAAGATATTCACCGGAGAGAGAATGTCCTGTTAGGGGCCATCCTCAATATTCCTTTCCAGGAATAATGCATCTCCTCCCAGGAAGGGTGTGAAACGCTGAAGCTTGGTAAAACAAGAGGAATACACCTTGATAGAAAGAGTACCCAGCTCCAGACTCATGAACTACTGATCATGGTCTGCCCTCAAGGTCTCTGGGTAGAATTAGTCATAGAAGATGTGTTGGAACTCCTCCTAAGCCATAACATGCTGCTGACCCGCTGGTGAGATCACATCCCAGCATCTCTTGGTGGAATCTCATAGAATATAGGTAGTTTGCTTGACCCACCTCTATAGAGGCGTCTCCAGATGCTAAATGATAATTTGCATGGCTTCTAGCCATGACTCCGCAGCCTGAGGTCCTCCTTCCCCTGAAAAAGTTAGCGGATGCTGCTACTAGAAGACTCGCATCAGATCAGCCATCAACGGGGCGGGAGGAGGCGATTCCTGAAAGGTCTGCATCATCCTCATGAAACCTTCCTTGAACTAAGCATCTGCACCAGTAATAGGTATAAATGATGGTGCCAAGACTGGAACAATAGGAGGATCTACTAGAAGTCCATGATTAGCCATATCCGGCATTTGATCACTGCCATGTAACCGGCGGACAACCGTAGGACATCTCTGTGGCGTGACTCTACAAGGTCAAGCGCACATCGTAGATCAAGATTAATAGAGACTGAAACATAGGAGTACACGGCATGTAAATAGAGTATATGGAATATAATTAAGAAAGTATGTTACATCCTGAACATAAGAATACATGTCATCTAGTCAAAGCTACATGGCATGCATTTTGTGTTTTATAGACAATATGCCTCAGAAACTACTCTGGAAACCATAGAAACATGGAAACGAACATTGAATGTTTCAAATTTTGATTCGTGAGGTCCCCACTCCCCATGAATCCAAGCTTGGCATCTTACACATGTTATAACACTCCTAGAAAGTCCATCTTTCCCAACAATTCTATACCAACGGTTCAAAATAACTGTTGGTATAGATTCCATTTACCAACGGTTTATTAAAATAGTTGGTAAATGTGTGGTTAGGGAGGGATTTCACAATGGTTATCAAAAACCATTGGAAAATCTATGGTTAGGGAGGGATTTCCCAACAGTTTTTAAAAACCGTTGGGACATCTATGGTTTTACCATGGTTATTAAAAACCGTTGGAACCCCCCACCCCCCAAATTCACATGGACAGAACCCCCGGCTCCCAGACGCGCTCCATTTACAGAAGCACATTCCCGACACCCAGAAGCGGCCACCTAGATGAACCTCTTCCATCCGATCAACTGCAAATCCCCCATTCAGGTTAGAATCCTTCATCCTCTTCTCATATTAGCTAAGGATCTACTTCTATTGTCAACATTTATTTTTTTATTTCACTATTTAGAAAGATCATGTCGTTTTCCCTATTTCTAGGGATTTTGGAAAATTTTATGATTCACTACTCCCTTCACAAATTGTGTACTCAAATCAATAAATCAATGTACACATTGTACAATTAATATTTTCATTACACATAAACATTTATAAGGGCATGGTCTCTTTCTTGTGTTCTAATTTTAAAGATTCATAGTACTTTTTTTAATCTCAATGCTCCAAATATTATAGTTTCATGTATATGAACTCATAATAAATTGTATGTAATATTTATTCATAGTATTTCATGAAAAACACTCCTTTCATTAAGATCAAGTCAAACATGAAGATCTTATTCATATTCATTTTTGTTTACTATGTGTGTTACATAACAAGTATGTGTCATGTTTCTATCAAAATATTTATATATATAAAATGACACATTGTTCACTTATCCATTGAACAACAGAACATATGGAGTATCTTCTACAACATTGAAAAATATTATGTGGTCCCTAATTTTTTTCATATAAGAAATAAGAAATACATAACCATACAATCCAATGATGTTATTAGGGTTTGGAGGTGAGTGACGCTATATGATATTTTATGGTTTATTGTGAGTAGTTTCTTTCCCATTAATTGATTGGTTCATAAAACATAAGGTGGTGCAACATATATTATGTAATTGGAATCGGTAAAGTAAAATGTTGGTCTTAGATTTCCGAGTTGGTTATTTTTATGGTATTCTCTATCAAAAGTGGGTATATCACTATTGACTATGGGTGTAGTTTCTAATTGACAAATGTTTTTATTAAACTGTCCATGCAATAAAAATTTCCCACAGTACAGAAGCACCACAATAAACATAGATAGACTCTATACACCACAAGACACCCATATGAGACACCCCTTGAGGTAGAGTCCCTCTTGTAGCCTCTTCAATTTAAGAATGATTTAAATTCAATTTAGCTTCATTATTAATTCTACATAATTATATTGAATTGCATATCTTGAATAAGTTTTCTTTAATATAATTGTTTTATTTGATAAATAAATTCATGTTTTTATAATAAAACCCCTCCAATGGAGGTGCGCTGTCTACAAAAACTCACAGTGATAGTTTAGGCTATGATAATTTGACTCTCAATCAGTAGTTTCAACTACCTAGTACCACTATTAAAAACAACGAATATAAAACATATATCTTTATAATACCACAATCCCGAATCAAGACTCTGTTTTTTATAACATAAGATCTGTTTCTATAATGTGAAAGACAACTACAAAGGATTTATTTGGAATCCTGACCGGAAGATGCTTCCCTGGGGATGTCGTTGGACCGGGCCAACATGCCGCGGTCAAGTTGCAGTCACGCAGTGGTCACTCCTCGGCCACGCCGCAGTCATGCTGCAGTAATGCCGTGATTTGGCCCTACTCTAGGATGACACTCCGCGGCAGTTCAAAGATCAATCAGAATTCAATGTATGATACCTAGATAGAGTTCTAGATACATTACCCACCCTCCTCCCAGGACCCAGGTCATCACCCCCCTCCTCCCAGGACCCCAGACAGCCCCGCTGACAACCCCCGAACAGCCCCCCAGACAACCTCCCTGGACCCCATACAACCCCCCGGACATCCCCCTAACCCTCCAACCTGGACCCTAGATCCCAATACATTCTCTCTTCAAGATTCACAATAAATCCCAATAGAAAATAGGGTTTTAGAGCTTTGGAAGTAGATGAGAGAAGAGTGAAAACCCTAATCAAAAAGAGGAAGCATGGAGAATATTAGACTCACCCAGATCTTTAATCCACACTTGACGATACTCAAAATGCCCAAGTGATGTGTATGAGTAATCTTTGCCTCAATCCGAGGCGCGGTGTGGCCGACACCACTCAAACTGTCTCACTTTTCATAGAAATGGACAACATTTTAAATGAAAACAATAACTGACATACGGAAAACCGACCAAACGCATTCAAGTTCTGTTGATACTTTAGGAAAAGGATACATTGGTCATTTGTGACATGTACGAGTCAACCCCACCTCAATTCGAGGCACAATGTGGCTGGTACCACTCAAAGTGTCTTTTTTAAACTGGATATTCTTTTATGTAAAAAACAATTCTCTTATGAAAAATTGACCAAACGCATTCATATTCTATTGATAATTTAGAAAAATGATCCATGGAACATTTTTGACAAGTAAGATTCAACCCCGCCTCAATATGAGGTGCAGGGTGGCCTGCACCACTCAACGTGTCTCTCTTTTGTTTCAAAAGGACACCATTTTGAATGAATACAACAACTGAAATATGGAAAACTGACCAAAGGCATTCATATTCTATTGAAACATTTGGAAAACTATCCATGGGTCATATGTGATGTGTACGAGTCATCCCCACCTCAATCTGAGAGCTGGTGTGGCCAACACCACTCAAACTATCTCACTTTTATTAGAAATGGAGAGGAATTTAATTGAAAATAACAACTGGCATACGGAAAACCAACCAAACACATTTGAAATGTGTTTATAATTTAGGAAAATGATCCATGGGTCATTTGTGACATTTAAAAGTCAACCTCGCCTCAATCCGAGGCACGGTGTGGCCGACACCACTCAAAATGTCACTCTTTTGTTTAAAATGGACATCATTTTATGTGAAAACAACAACTGACATACAGAAAACCAACCAAATGCATTTGGATTCTATTGAAATTCTTTCAAAAAGATCCATGAGTCATCCTAGACTCAATCCAAGGTGAGTAAACCTCGCCTCAATCCAAGGCTCGTTGTGGCCGACACCACTCAATGACTCTCAGATTTCTTTGAAATAGACAACATTTTTAGTGAAAACAACAAATGACATAAGAAAAAACAAAAAAATGCATTAATATTTTGTTGATACGTTTGTACAAGGATCCATGGGCCATTTGTGACGTTTACGAGTCAACCTCACCTCAATATGAGGAACAGTATGGCCGGTACCACTCAATCTGTCTTTATTTTGTTTTAAATGGATACACTTTTAAGTAAAAACAACAGGCAAACATAAAATTGACCGAACGACCTTGAAATTCGATTAAATGAGATGAAAACAAATCATCGGTGAATTGTTAAATGGGCAGCCAGACGACACATCAATCAGAGGTGTCGTTTGACCATGGTGGCCGAAAATGCACTCTGTGTGTTGTAAATAGCCAAAACATGCGTTTAACTGTCAAATACATACCCAACGACATCATAGTGACTATAAATCACACAAAAAACTCTTATTATTATTCATGAGGTGTATGATGAGACGACACATCATTCGGACGTCTGGTTTTCACGACACGACTGAGTATGTTTTTTAGGTGTTTGGCACGCTTGAAAAGCGTGTTTGGGGTGGTCCAAACCAGCCGAATGACCTCAGAATTCCATGAAATTAGACGAAAAAAGTGTGGGTGATATTTGAAATTATCGACAAGAAGGCACGTCAATCGGAGGTGTCGTGTGACCGCGCTGGCCGAAAACGCACTTTGCATATCGTAAATGGCCAAAAGATGTGATTAACGGTCAAATGCAAGCCGAACGAAATCATGAATGACTTAAAATCACATGAATACACCCTAATTATTATTCATGAGGTGTAATAGTAAACAAAACGTCAATCAGATGTGTGGTTTGTGTGGCACGACTGAATATGTGTTTTCTAGGTGTTTGGTGCACTTGAAAAGCGTGCGTGGGGTGGTCTTAACCGGCCGAACGACCTCAGAATTCCATGAAATAGGATGACAACAAAGGGTGGGTGAATTGTGAAATGTTCTCCAAATTTCACGTCAATATGAGGTGTCGTGTGACCGCGCTAGCCGGAAACGCACTCGGCGTGTCATAAATGGCCAAAACATTTGTTTAATGGCCAAATGGATTCCGAACGACATCAGAATGACTTGAAACCATACAAAAAAACCCTAATTAGTATTCTTTAGGTGTACGAGGAGATGTCACATCATTCGGATGTGCGGTTTGCATGCCACGACTGAATATGCTTTTTAGGTGTTTGGCGCGCCTGAAAAACATGTGTGGGGTGGCCGAAACTGGTCGAATGACCTCAGAATGCCATGAAATCAGACTATAAAAATGAGTGGGTGAATTTTGAAATGGACGGAAAGACAGCACGTCAATCAGTGGTGTCGTGTGACCGCGCTGGCCAAAAATACACTTTGCGTCTCCTAAATGGCCAAAACATGCGTTTAACGTTCAAATGCATGTCAAACGACATCAAAATGACTTGAAATCACAAAAAAAAACTTTAATTGTTTTTCTTGAGGTGTACGAGGAGACAACATGTCATTCGGACGTGTTGTTTGCATGACACGACTGAATAAGTGTTTTTAGGTGTTCAGCGTGCTTGAAAAGTGTGCGTGAGGTGGTCGAAACTGGCCAAACGACCTCAGAATGCCATGAAATCGGACGAAAACAAAGGGTGGGTAAACTGTAAAATGGTCGGCTAGACTACATGTCAATCGAGGGTTTTGTGTTGCCGCAGTGGCTGAAAACTCACTCTCCATGTTGAAAATGGCCAAAACATGTGTTTAACGGTCAAATGAATGGAAAACGACATCGTAATGACTTGAAATCATGCGAAAACACCCCTAATTATTATTATTGAGGTGTACGAGGATATGAAACCTCATTCGGATGCGCGGTTTGCACGAAACTACTAAATATGTGTTATTTAGATTTTTTGCGTGTTTGAAAAGCGTGCGTGGGGTGGTCAAAACCAGCCGAAAAACCTCAGAATTCCATGAAATCAGATGACAACAAAGGGTGGGTGAATTATGAAATGGTTGGCCAGACGGAATGTGAATCAAAGGTGTCATGTGACCGCACTGACCGAAAATGCACTCCGTGTGTCGTAAATGGCCAAAACATGTATTTAATAGTAAAATGCATGACGAATGACATCATAATGACTTGAAATCACACGAAAACACCCTAATTATTATTCGTGAGGTGTAAGAGGAGACGAAATGTCATTCGAACGCGTGGTTTGAACTACACGACTGAATATGTGTTTTTTAGGTGTTTGGTGCACTTGAAAAGTGTGCGTGGGCTGGTCGAAACTGGCCGAATGACCTCGTAATGCCATGAAATTAGACAAAAACGAAGGGTGAGTGAATTTTGAAATGGTCGTCAGACGACACATCAATCGGAGGTGTCGTGTGACCGCGGTGGCCAAAAAAGCAATCCACGTGTCATAAATGGCCAAAACATGTGTTTAATGGTCAAATGCATACCGAGCAACATCAGAATGACTTTAAATCACATGAAAACACCCTAATTGTTATTCTTGAGGTGTAATAGAAGACAAGATATCATTTGGGCGCGTGGTGTGCGTGGCA
Organism: Viscum album; assembly: GCA_963277665.1. Taxonomy (NCBI): domain Eukaryota; kingdom Viridiplantae; phylum Streptophyta; class Magnoliopsida; order Santalales; family Viscaceae; genus Viscum; species Viscum album. The sequence continues at coordinate 589,374,428 of OY728142.1, read as the reverse complement.
CGATAGAAGATGTGTTTTTTAGGTGTTTGGCGTGCTTGAAAAGCATTCGTGGGGTGGTCGAAACCGAACGAACGTCCTTGGAATGCCTTGAAATCGGACGACAACAAAGGGTGGGTGAATTTTGAAATGGTCGGTCAGGAGGCGCTTCAATCAGAGGTGTCATGTGACCACGCTAGCCAAAAACGCACTCCATGTGTTGTAAATTGCCAAAACATGGGTTTAATGGTCAAATGCATGCCAAACGACATCAGAATGACTCTAAATCACACGAAAACACCCTAATTATTATTCTTGAGGTGTATGAGGAGATTACATGTCATTCAGACGCATGGTTTGCACAGCAAGGCTGAATATGTTTTTTAGCTATTTGGCTCGCTTGAAAAGCGTGCGTGTGGTGGTCAAAACCGGCCGAACGACCTCGGAATGCCAGGAAATCGGACTACAAAAAATGGTGGGTGAGTTGTGAAATGGTCATCCATACATCATGTCAATCGAAGGTGTCATGTCACAGCACTAGCCAAAAATGCACTCTGCGTGTCGTAAATGGCCAAAACATGTGTTTAATGGTCAAATACATGCCGAACGATCCATGGATCATTTGTGACGGGTAAGAGTCAACCCCACCTCAATAAGAGGCACAGTGTGACTGGTATCACTCGAAGTGTCTCACTTTTGGTTGAAACAGACAACATTTTATGTGAAAACAACAACTGACATATGGAAAATCTTCACAAGGCTACACATATATTCTTTAAATTAAGGGATAAAAAATAAAATATTGTCTATTGGTCATATGTTATTAGAAGAAAATATTCACAAGGCATAGATTGAATCAAAATGAGTCATAGTATATATAGAAAAACATGAATTATATTAGAAATGAGTCTCGACATCTCATCATGAACATGCACCAACACTCATGTTCTAATTCTCAATCACGGGCCGTTCATTCTATACAATAACATACAACAAATAAATATCATATAGTGATTTCATATGAAACCTATGAAAACTCAAGCATACCATATTACAAATTGGTCAACACGGATACTCATACATTTTTGAAGAATAAGTTTCAAAGTCTCATAAAAATACCCTATGGTGAGGAATAATTATGGTGACACCATAGTCCCATGGATCACCTCAATCCCATCCTCAAACAGTTGGTTATAGGTCCAAACCAAAGTCTTTTTGGGATCCCAATACCAAATATATAATTGAATATTCATACCCACTACCCTTGATGAGGATTCATCTCACATCACACCCAGAAGAGCAAATTACAATTAGCCACATACCCTCTTATTCTAATTGAAAAATATATAAAAAACATGTAGGCTATTCCAGTAACCCATCTCATACGTCGAGATTGGCCAATGTTTCCCACTAACACGTTATGAACCATTTATACATGGATGCATAATCATTAGAGGAATATAAACTTCCCATGTTCTTCTTATAACAGATCCTAGGTCTAAGCACATGAGAACTACCATTGTCAATCTTATGGGTATCATGATCTTTGCCACTCTACCCAAGTTTTTCTATTGGTTTTAAGATACTCAACCCAATACCATGACTGAACATACCATGTGCTTCCTATAACATGTAGGTTTTCCCCCCCACACTTGGACACCCCCACCCCCTGGACACCCCCAACCCCTTATATGTTTTATTTTATATGTGTTATATATAATTCAGAATTCTGTATGCAACATAATTAATTTTGCTTTTGTTATTGATTCATAATTCATAATTCATTACATAATTCATTCTTCATGTATTTAATTGAGAATTCAATTATGAATTCTTTATTGCATAGGGAAATTGTAATGCCCCGACCCTAGATACCCAGAGTTGGTGCATTATTACATAACATTGGCATGATCACAAAGGATCAAGTCTCGAAAGACCGATTAGTTTAGTAGTCTTGGAAACACTAGATATATTCATAAGGCTTACATTACGTCATAAGGTAAAAAAACTAAAACAACATCTTGTCTTCATATCCCCTCATACTATCCTTGCAGGTCATTCATAAATTACTTCTTCTCATCTTGGGAAAAATAAAACACTGAAAGGGGTGAGCTCAGATGCTCAGTAAGGATAACAATATAGAAGAAGCTTTCATAGATAAGCATAAACACTTAAAGCAATTTATAACTAAAACAAAAGCCTTTTAAACATGAACTTCAGCATAATATGGCAAAGATAAAACAAAATAAGGGAATTTACTTATTCACATGGATATTCTACTAGTCGAACAATCACATTAAATATCAATAACCACTTTCATAATGATGGAATGCATAATGCCAGACTATCATAACCACATAGCCAAGGCCTCGTGCCAAGACTACAAATAAGATTTTTCCAAGGCCTTGTGCCAAGACACTAGTTTGTCTCATGAGACCTACCGATACATCGAGGAGCTATAGAGGGCTCCACCCGTCACTTACTATGTCCAATGCATTCCTCATATGAACAGGTTTAAACATAGCATAAACATTCGTATTAAAACTAGCATAGGAAATGTCAATAGTTTATCCACAAACCATGAATGGTATAAAAATAGAACATCCACAATCAAACATAACTCATTCTATACAATATGGAATATTTTATTGTATCATATTAACCTCAATAGAGAATGATGAAAGATATTGACATAGATGAAAATAGTCATCAAAATCATTAGAGTGAAATATCCCCCTTTTTCTTGAAATCATTTAAAAATCACACTCTTTGTCAAGAATCCATTTAAAACAGATTTTAGAATCAAAGTGTCACATACCACTTTGAAAGTTTTAAAAGAAGTTTTAATTTTAAATCTTTAATGTCCATATAAATAAATCCTTAAAACCATTTTCAAAACATGGACATTAATGAGAAAGAATTAGAAGAATAAGTCTTTAAAACATTTAAAAATGGAATTTTAGTTAGAGTTTCTAACCAAAAGACATACACTTGAATACCAATAATTGAGGTAATCAAGACTTTGTAATATCATGAGAATAAATGGATTCATGATATACTATGTCAAAGTACATTATATACACCATATAAAAGTGATTTGGTGTATAACAACAAATAAGTATCAATGGAATGTAAATATGGATTAATTCTCTTATAAAGACCATATCCTTAGGTTAAGGATAAATAAATGACATAATTATGTGTGAAAAATATAAATACAGTCAATATGATTGGATATTTAGTGTAAATCAATCAGATGAAATTCACACATATTCTTGTAAAAACAACACCAATGAATTTGGTTATTTAACTCAACAAATGGAGATTGAGTTAAAATTACTCTTATCAAGTTCATACCGATGAATTGAGAATTTATCAATGGAGTGATTATGTGTATCAAATGTATATCCACAGAGAGGTGAGTGGAATTTATGACATAATCAAATGAATAGTGATTCAACACATAATCTTGGAGTAATATAATCAATGAAGTATGTGTAAAGCCGAATGAGTGGAAATTGAAATTTCAAATTCCCTTATTTATTTGGTAACATACAAAACATACACCCATGAAATAAGGATCATACAATGATGATGTAATTATACACAATATTAAGTATATTACATAATTAATTCAAACATGGGCAGTAAACACACCACATGCAATAAATAAGTGGTGAACAATGGAAATCTCACAGAATTAAAAGTGAGATAAGAACCCCCTTACTTTGTACTATTTCCTTGGTAGACGGTAGGTTAACCTACTTTATAATGGTGAAATAATTGTTATTAAAATACAAAATAATCATATACATTAATATGATATCATATATGATCTTTTAACATTGATTTGTTAATAATATCTTAGTATTATCGTTGTTTCGGGTGTTAACTTACTCGTTTTATTTTATATGTTTTGTTATGTAAGCCATGTTTGTAATGGATAGGTTGTATCTTAATAATATACAAAATTATATCAAGTCCTTAGATACTATTATTAATCATCAAATGATAATTATACTTGAATGGATACGATTGAGAATGAATCTTATCACGTTCGTGGAGACGGTAATCCGTACGTACGCACGAGCGACAATATGATTTTTGGATATTAAAATAATATATAATTGGATGGTATATCATATATAAATAATCATTATCATGTTATATTTATTATTTACATGAGTTACACATCATTATTTTACCCATCCAAATAATAATTTATTGAATAACAATTACACCACGACGTGGAGAAGGTAAGCCGTACGTACGCACGTATGGTGACATGTTATTCAAAGGATGGATAGAATACTGAATTTGGTTGTACCATATTTATAATAACATCACAATATATATATGATACTGGAGTTATTATTTTATAATGGTAACAACAAAGGAATAGGAAGTGGAAGAAGAAAGGAACTTGAAAAAGGGTGGTGAAATCATTACCTCTTCTTCGGGTTCTTCCATTTGATTTGATCAAAAGGGCTCCTTAGGTTGGCTTTATGATCAAAATAAGGCCTCTAGGTTATAGTGAGGGAAGTTGAGAGAGTATTTGGGAAGGGGTTGCCCGATCCAAAAATCATTTAAGGTTTGAAGTAATGAGAATGTGGAGTTCCCTTTTATAAGAGGGGTGAGGGGAACCATTGGAAAAGCTAGAAATATTAATTTATAATAAATTCATATTCGGTTTTTAATGGATACAAAGTTTATTATTTATAGGTTAAGGTGGTTATGGGTCAAAAACCATTCAACCAATATAATTTAGATAGGTTTGGGTTACTATATTAACATTATCATTATGTATTAACTCTATGTTAATTAGTTTCACTTTTATAATGTCTCTTTGTATTTTTATATTATATGGTTAATAATCATACTGTATACATCTAAGAGACCCTAAAGTGGTCCATTAATGATACACCTATCATGATATAATTCTCTTGGCCGAACATTAGATTTTTTGGAATTTAATATCAATTAATAATATAATATTTGTTTTAAAAACTCTTTTATGTCAATTTTGACACTATTCAATAATTGATTTTTGTGAAACTCATAACAGAATTATTACTTAGAAAAAATTAAATTAAATCAATAATAATATGTCATATTAACATATAAAATTAGTTTAATTCAATAAAAGTCTCAAATTATATTTATTTTGGTATTTATAATATCAATTATTTTAATTTTTGACTATTATGGTAATTACTGTATCATCATTGTGTCATAAATAAATTAAATTATTTAATTTCTAAAAATTATAAATAAAATATAATTATGTAGGAAAGATTTTTACCTTTCTAATGAATATTTATAGTCGAAACTCCAAAATATATAACCCCATTTAAATTTTTTTTTTCTAAAGGATTTATGCTTATGTCATTTTTGTACTTATTTTAACATAATTAAAACAATGTGTCCCTATCACCTACAAGTGCCTCCATGGGGTCCCAAAATCGACCCAAAGATGCCCATGGTCGGAAATGTATCCACCAATAAGGTTAGGACCCGTTTTAGGGTAATTTAGTATTATTATAATATTTTTTTAACCCTTATTTACCGGATTTACCCTTAACCACAGTAAATAAAATATTTACCGCAGTAATTATTCAAAATGTCTAAAAATAAAAGTTACCTATTTACACAATATTAACATACTGATTCCAAATATGGAATCCAATTTTACAAATTCAAAACACAGAAGTGGCAGAAATTAATTTAAAATTAATTCCCGTTGTTAAAACAAAAAGCGTGTTTTTAAGAGATAATAACTATCAAAAGATTGACACTTGTTTATGTCTGGTTTAATTTTAAAATTATGTACAATGACCATACTTATATTAAATGTTAAAAATATATTCTAAATATAATTTAAAACCACTCAAATTCAAAATTTATCCATATAAATTATTTTTATTAAAAATGTTGTTTTTAATTAAAATTTAGTAATTTTCACTATTCATAAAAATATTAGTGTTATCCGAAAAGTTCCAAAATTTCAACCTAGGATAAATTCGATATTCCAAATCCAAAAATGAATTACATGTTGAAATATAAAATCTATATAATTTCAAAAAGTCGGTATTACTATTCATAATGGCTAGTTTGATTTGTTGTGGTGTGTGTTAGAACTCGAAGTTGCGTACAACACAAGCTACTGTATTATTCAAAGGAAAGCGTACCGTGGAAGCTTGGGATGTTTAATTTTAAAATTTTGATGTCCCCATTTAGTAAAAGAGTTTAAAATATTGTATTTAAAAAGGGTTCACTATTAAAAGTTGGTAAAAGTGCAATACTGAAAATGAATTTATTCTTACATTATGTCTAAGAAACTCATAATAATGATTCTAAAATTATAAGGATTATATAAAGTTTAAAATTTTGTTAATACTATTCATAACCACTTTTGAACGGCTTGTTTGGTAAGTCATGGTGCACTTGAACTCGGTGTTGCGTGTAGTGCAAGTTATTGAATTATTTTGAAGAAATAACACACTATAAAACCTTGGGGTGTTACATTCTCCCATCCTTCAATAAATTGTGTCCTCTCAATTTTAAAATGTTCTTCAAAAATAAAAGGGTGAAAATATAAAATATCTTTGTGGGAAAACCCACATCGGAAATTGGGTTACTAAAATTTATTCTTAATATGAGGAAAAGACAAATGAAAGGGTCACCACCAAATTATGATTTCGATTAGGAGAAAATTGGTGGAAATTAGAGACATATAATTGGAGGAACCTAAATATTCATAGTTAGTGATTGAGGTCATCAATCACAAACAAGTGTAAAATTGTGGTCCTTAAATTCATCAATCTATGATGATTTGAAATACCATCGGTTCAACAAAAACATTGGGTATTAGGATAACACATTTTTGGTTTTAGGATTCCTTAAATAAAGTATAGGAATTAATTTCTTCATAGAATAAGAGAAGAATAAAAATATATTCATGACAAGTAGAGTTCCATACTTTAACTAATTTCTACCTCAAACTCGTCTTTTACTCTAAAAGATAATAGAACGTTAAAAAATATTCTATTTATCCTATTCGTATAGGGTTCCAAAAAAACGAATTTAAAATTCATCTACAAGATCTTTTAAAAAAACTGCATTATTTATTCTCGGACATCACGTGGGTCAGTGGTAGGTGATACACCCTTGTCGCCCTTCTGTTGTGGGTTCAAGTCTCACGGCCTTTCTGGACGCGACGGGTTGCCGCCCGACCTCCGGGTTGTCCTTTTATGGAAATCCAAAATAATCCAAACTAGAACAATCCAAAATACATTAGTCCAAAATTTATAAGGAAGGTAAACACAATAAAGATCCTTTTTTCATGTAAAAACATGTGAACACCTTCATCATGTATTCTTTTAAAACACTGCAACATCCTGAATTACCATAAATCCTTATTGATTACATTCATGATCCCTTATTCCTTAAAGAATAATAGATTTACTCCTTCAATCCAAAAATGTTTTAAACCCCAAAAATGATGGAATATAGAAATCATTAATCAGTTTCAAGGTAGTCAAGAATATCCAATATAATTTATCCAAATCAATCATGTATTATTCCAAAATCACTACCTCAGTATCGGAACTATATTATGGTTTATCATTCTCTCAACCATATATTTTCCAAAAATTTATCCTGCTATTGAGTCACTTTTCATTGTTCCACACAATCTCAAGTACTTAATGAAATAGTACTACAGTACAATCCTTATATACTCCATAATTATTATAACAAGTAAATTGTTGATACAACACTCAAATGACATAATCAACACAAGAACTCTAATCACTCCTCTTCATATGTGGTAGTATCATAACTTGATTATTATCTAATAGCATCATTTGCGGCATAGTATGATGATTGGCACATAGGTTCATGTAGTGTCCAAACTCCTTGCAAATGAAGCATTGTACATTTGAAACCATTTTCTTACCCTTGCAGTCACGTACTTTGTGCCCTTTTCCTCCACACTTATAACAAACTCCCATTCCTTTCAGGCAATTTCCAAGGTGTTTCTACCCATAGTTATCACATATGGGAAAATTCTTCTTTTCCCTCTTCCCTTTATCCATATTTCCCTCTTCCATCCTCTTCTTCACTTGCTTCCCTTAAAAGCCACATGACTCAGTAAAATCATTACTTATCTTATCAACACATGATATTATTTCTTCATATGATGATAATACATGGGAGAATATTTCTCTTATAAATTCTAGCATAAGACCATGAATGATATGATCCTTCTTTCTCTTTGTATCATGTGCATTTCTGGAGTTCTCATTCCTTCTACTGGGTGCCATTTCTAAACAATGGCATACACTAGATTAGTTTATGTATAATAATACCCAATCCCAAACATGTAAGACACATAACATAAATTAAATAGTTTATGGATATAGTCCATAATCATAAAAATTTCTCCTTTTAGGAAGTATATACTCATAAACCCTTCATAATGGTTTGTAATGAAAATGAGAATTATCCTAAGCATATCCACCGGGAGTGTCGTAACCAAGAGTGCAGCAAGGCCCGTTATCGTGCAACAGTTCTCGTTTGAGTCCAGCTCAAAGCAGTTTTTTCGGGTTTTACCCCTAGGTACTTCTGTGCTAGAGCCGCCACTACCTGCTCGTATCTAGACAGGGATGTATTTCTCGGAAAACTCACAAAATCTCTACAATTACAAAATTCTAGGAAGTTATTCTATACTAAACCTCAAAGTCCATCTTAAATCTATGTGCTCTAATCAGAGTTTATCTAAATCTAGCATACAAGGTTTGTACTAAACTTCCTCTGATACCAACTGTAATGCCCCGACCCTAGATACCCAGAGTCGGTGCATTATTACATAAAATTGGCATGATCACAAAGGTTCATGTCTCAAAAGACCGATTAGTTTACTAGTCTTGGAAACACTAGATGTATTCATAAGTCTTACATTAAATCATAAGGTAAAAAAACTAAAACAACATCTTTTCTTCATATGCCCTCATACTATCCTTGCAGGTCATTCATAAAATACTTCTTCTCATCCTGGAAAAAATAAAACACTAAAAGGGGTGAGCTCAGATGCTCAGTAAGGATAACAATATAGCAGAAGCTTTCATAGTTAAGCATAAACACTTTAAACAATTTATAACTAAAACAAAAGCCTTTTAAACTTGAATGTCAGCATAATATGGCAAAGATAAAATAAAATAATGCCATTTACTTATTCACATGGATATTCTACTAGTCGAACAATCACATGGAATATCAATAACCACATTCATAATGATGGAATGGATAATTCCAGACAATCATAACCACATAGCAAAGGCCTCGTTCCAAGACTACAAATAAGATTTTGCCAAGGTCTTGTGCCAAGACACTAGTTTGTCTCTTGAGACCTACCGATGCATCGAGGAGCAATAGCGGGCTCCACCCGTCACTTACTAAGTCCAATGCATTCCTCATATGAATATGTTTAAACACTACATAAACATTTGTATTAAAACTTGCATACAAAATGTCAATACTTTATCCACAAACCATGAATGGTACAAAAATAGCACATCCACAGTCAAACATAACTCATTCTATACAATATGGAAGATTTTATTGTATCATATTAACCTCAATCGAGAATGATGAAGGATATTGACATAGATGAAAATAATCATCAAAATAATTAGAGTGAAATATCCCCCTTTTTCTTGAAATCATTTTAAAATCACACTATCTGTCAAGAATCCATTTAAAATAGATTTTAGAATCAAAGTGTCCCATAACACATTGAATCTTTTAAGAGTTTTAATTTTAAAACTATAATGTCTATATAAATAAATCCTTAAAACCATTTTTAAAACTTGTACATTAATGAGAAATAATTATATGAATATGTCTTTAAAACATTTATAAATGGTATTTTAGTTAGAGATTCTAACTAAAAGATAGACACTTGAATACAAATAATTGAGGTAATCAAGACTTTGTAATATCATGAGAATAAATGGATTCATGATATACTATGTCAAAGTACATTATATACACCATATAAAAGTGATTTGGTGTATAACAACAAAGAAGTATCAATGGAATGTAAATTGAGATGAATTATCTTATAAAGACCATATCGTTAGGTTAAGGATAAATCAATGACATAATTATGTGTGAAAAATATAAATACACTCAATATGATTGGAAATTTATTTTAAATCAATCAGATGACATTCACACATATTCTTGTAAAAACAACACCAATGAATTTGGATATTTAACTCAAAAAATGGAGATTGAGTTAAAATTACTCTTATCATGTTCATACCGATGACTTGGGAATTTATCAATGGAGTGATTATGTGTATCAAAAGTATATCAACAGAATGGGGAGTGGAATTTATGACATAATCAAATGAATAGTGATTCTACACATAATCTTGGAGTAAAATAATCAATGAAGTATGCGTAAAGCTGAATGAGTGGAAATTGAAATTTCAAATTCCCTTATTGATTGGGTAACATAAAAAACATACAACCATGAAAGAAGGATCATACAATGATGATGTAAATATACACAAAATAAAGTATATTACATAATTAATTCAAACATGGGCAGTAAACACACAACATGCAAAAAATAAGTGGTGAACAATGGAAATCTCACAGAATTAAAAGTGAGATAAGAAACCCCTTACTTTGTACTTTTTCATTGGTTGAAGGTAGGTTAAAATCCTGTATAAAGATGAAATAATTTTTATTAAATTATACAAAAATCATATACATTAATATGATATCATATATGATCTTTTAACATTGATTTGTTAATAATATATTAGTATTATCGTTGTTTCGGGTGTTAACATACTCATTTTATTTTAAATGTTTTGTTACATAATCCATGTTTGTAATGGATAGGTTGTATCTTAATCATATCCAGAATGATATCAATTCCTTATATACTATTATTAATCATTAAATGAGAATTATACTTGAATGGATACAATGGAGAATGAATCTCATCGCGTTTGTGGAGATGGTAATCCGTACGTACGCACGAGCGACAATATCATTCTTTTGATATTAAAATAATATATAATTGGATGTTATATCATATATACAGAATCATTATCATGTTATATTTATTATTTACATGCGTTACACATAATTATTATACCCATACAAATAATAATTTATTGAATAACAATTACACCACGACGTGGAGACGGTTAGCCGTATGTACGCACGTATGGTGACATGTTATTAAAAGGATGGATAGAATAATGAATATGGTTTTAACATATTTATAATAAAATCACAGTATATATATGCTACTGGATTTATTATTTTAGAATGGTAACAACATAGGCAGAGGATGTGGAAGAAGAAAGGAACATGAAAAAGGGTGGTGAAATCATTACCTCTTCTTCGGGTTCTTCCTTTTGATTTGATCAAAAGGGCTCTTTAGGTTGGATTTCTGATCAAACTAAGGCATATAGGTTGTATTTAGGGATGTTGAGAGAGTATTTGGGCAGGGTTTGGCCGAAAAAAATGCTTTGATGGTGTGAAGTAATGAGAAGGGGGAGTGCCCTTTTATAAGAGGGGTGAGTAGCACCTTTGGAAAAGCTAGAAATATTAATTTATAATAAATTCATATTCAGTTTATAATGGCTCCAAAGTTTATTATTTAAAGTTTAATGTGTGTATGGTTCTAAAACCGTTCATCAAATTGAATTTATATAGGTTTGGGTTACTATATTAACCTTTACTTAAAGTATTAACTCTAAGTTAATTAGTTTCACTTTTGCAATGTCTCTTTGTATTTTTATATTATATGGTTAATAAACATACTATATACATCCAATAGACGCACAAGTGGTACCTTAATGATACACATATCATGATATAAGTCTCTTGGAAGAACCTTAGTTTTTTAGGAATTTAATATCAATTAATAATATAATATTTGTTTTACAAACTCTTTTATGTCAATTTTGAAACTATTCAATAATTAATTTTTGTGAAACTCATAAAAGAATGATTACTTCTACAAAAGTCTATTAAATCAATCCTAATATGTCATATTAACCTAGAAAATTATTATAATTATATAAAAGTCTAAATTATATTTATTTGGCTATTTATAATATCAATTATTTTAATTTTTCACTATTATCGTAATTACTTTATCATAATTGTGTCATAAATAAATTAAATTATATAAGGTCTAAAAATTATAAATAAAATATAATTATGTAGGAAATCTTTTTGTCTTTATATGGAATATTTATAGTCTAAAATACAACATATATAACCCTATGTAAAAATTGTTTTTCTAAAAGATATATTCTTATGTCATTTTTGTACTTATTTTAACTTAATTAAAATAAAATTTCCCTATCACCTACAAGTGGCTCCATGGGGTCCCAAAATCGACCCAAAGATGTATATGGTCGGACATGTATCCACCAATAAGGTTAGGACACGTTTTAGGGTAATTTAGTATTATTATAATATTATTTCTTATCCCTTATTTACCGGATTTACCCTTAACCGTGGTAAATAAAATATTTACCGTAGTAATTATTCAAAATGTCTAAAAATAAAAGTTACCTACATACACAATATGAAAATCCTGATTCCAAATATGGAATCCATTTTTCCAAATTCAAAACACAGAAGTGGCAGAAATTAATTTAAAATTAATTCCCGTTGTTAAAACAAAAAGCGTGTTTTTAAGAGATAATAATTATCAAAAGATTGACACTTGTTTATGTCCGGTATAATTTTAAAATTATGTACAATGACCAAACATATATTCAATGGTAAAAATATATTCTAAATATACTTTAAAACATTCAAAATTAATAATTTATCAATATTAATTATTTTTATTAAAAAAGTTGTTTTTAATTAAAATTTAGTAATTTTCACTATTCATCAAAATATAAGTGTTATCCGAAATGTTCCAAAATTTCACCCTAGGCTTATTTCAATATTCCAAATCCAAAAATGAAGTCCATTTTGAAATATAAAATATATATAATTTCAAAAAGTAGGTATTACTATTCATAATGGCTAGTTTGATTGGTTGTGGTGTGTGTTAGAACTCGAAGTTGCGTACAACACACACTGCTGTATTATTCAAACGAAAGCATACCGTGGAAGCTTGGGATGTTTCATTTTAAATTTTTGATGTCCCCATTTAGTAAAAAAGTTTATAATATAGTATTTAAAAACGGTTCACTATTAAAAGTTGGTAAAAGTGCAATACTGAAAATGAATTTGTTCTTACATTATGTTTAAGAAACTCATAATATAGATTCTAAAATTATAAGGATTATATACAGTTTAAAATTTAGTTAATACTATTCATAACCTATTTTGAATGGCTTTTTTGGTAAGTCATGGTGTGCTTGAACTAGGTGATGCGTGTAGTGAAAGTTATTGAATTATTTTGAAGAAATATCACACTATGAAATCTTGGGGTGTTACAGAAATTGGGTTCATATACATGATTATAATTGTATTACATTTTGTGGTTATAGTAGTATCATGTTTTATGTTCTTTTGTGTGGTATATAAGGTAGTTTTTTTGCTGTTAAGAGTGTATGTAGGTGTGTAGTTGAGTGTGCAGTGGATGATTTTAAGTGATGTCAAATTTTTGTAATACACTATACCAACGGTTTACTAAAAAGTTGGTATAGTGTTGTACATATTTTTACCATCTATTTTAGTAAACCATTGGTAAAACATTGAAATACTCCATAACTTCCAAGGGTTTGTAAAACCATTGGCCACACTCTTTACAACCCACCTTTCCCAATGGTTTTAGTAAACTGTTGGTATAATGTTGTATTCCTCCAACAATGCCAACGGTTTATAAAACTGTTGGCCATGCTCTTTACAAACTTCCTTTCCCAATGGTTTTATAAAAACCATTTGTAATAGGATACTGCCACACCTTACTTTCCATCATTTTTCCAAACTGTTGGTATATAGTATACGAATGGTTTGGCGGCCTTTACCAATTGTTTCAAACCGTTGGTAAAGGCTTAATTTCCAGTATTGTAAACAAGGTAAACTAGTCAATGATACACCAAGTTTCGGTTCATGAAGGCCCATAACACCTCAAGAAACAAAATTCGGCACTCATTAAAACAAAACCTTACACAATCAATGCTCTAAGAAGAAGAAGATATTTTTATCAAGGAATCTATCAAAACATCATGCATATTCTACACAACATCTATCACAACAAAAAGCAATTGCTAATTCATCCTAGATGACATGACATGAATGCATGACATGTGATTTCTAGCAAGTCCCTATATGATGCATGAGATGGAATATGATCATCTCATTGAGTTGAAACAAAAATAGAACCTTAATAACATAAATAATCATCATCACAAAACATGTGAGTCACCAACGGTGAAAATCAAGGAAACCATAAACTTGAAAAAAAACAAAAAATTGCATCAACGAGATAGATTGGATTTTCCCCGTACACAGGTTAGCTACTCTCGGGCACAGCTTAATACCAAGTACATATTCCTTCATATACCTGGAGAAAGTCTCCAAACAGTAAATCAAGGGAAAATAAACCCTTTGATTCCACATTGTAATTTCCCAGTTCTGAAAGCCACCCAGAGGCGCCCCGTACTCGGTTGGTCATAATGCCTCAAGCGTATTTTCTCGAACGCCATAGGCTAACGACAAGCAGAAAGGGACTTGGGTGTGATATTGGGGAAACTATGACCTCATCGGTAGAGTAAATCATCAGGAGATAAAAAAATATACAATAGTAGAAGTAGTAATATCCAACAACAGTAAACAACTAAATACTGAAAAGTTAAACAACTGGAGCCCAAATATATGAAGTGATTCATGGTACATATATGTCTAGGAAAGCAACCAAACATGTCACAATGCTGTAATACAACAACGCTAAATAAAAGTGCAAAAGAAAGCAGATAAACACCATTGCATCTCAACCCACAGCTAGGTCCCATGTTCTCAATCTCCAAAACAAATCATGTACCTGAAGTAGAAGTGTGCTTGCCCTGGTCTATACCTGCAACAATATAATCTGTTCGGCCCAAAATCCTAGGCCAAATAGGGTTTGAGAGGAATCCCATTAAGAAACCACCAAGAGTTCTATATTTAACAATTAGTCTGTATATTTCAGGTAAAAGTATAGAAAAAATAAATCTGGAAGGTACTCAACTATAAACAATCCACAATAACAATTATCAAGCAACAAGTAATCAAAGAAAGTAACAAAAACTGGTAACCCTCTTGGAAGTACTCATAGCCTATCCCTTCTGGTCCTACCTAACAGATACAAGAAACCCTTTGGGAAGCACACACAGTCTCACCCCTCGAGATCAAATAATGTATACACTCTCTGAGGATGCACTCACCGTCAATTCCCCTTATAGTCTCGTATCAGTTCTTAAGGCGCTCTGGGGAAGCACTCAACGTCAATTTCCCCTATGGCATGTATCGAGGAAATAAAGACACTTTGGGGAAGCACTCAACGTCCATTCCCCATGTGGCCCCACATAGTAAATAATTAAAGACACTCTGGAGAATCCCTTACATCAATAATCCCTATTGTCTACTAAACTAGGTTCTCAAGGCCCTATGTAAATCAAAAAGTATTGAATCATGTTTTGGCCAAAGTAAACCTCAAGGACTACATGGATAGCATTCTACAGCATATCAGCATATCAGTTAAACAAGATCACTTCATCCTACAATACAAGGCATGGAAAAAACAAAGCAACCTAACAGGTTAAGAAGAACCAAACAGTCATAAGTAGAACATGCATGGAAAACACCTCCAAAGCATAGAAAGCAACCCTATTCACATAAAAACAATCTCAACTCGCACACACCAGAAAAATATGAAATTAATAGTGTTAAAGATGATAAATTCACAATACCCCGTTCATGGGTATTAGAGGTTTTTCACATACAATTCAAATAATTTAAACCGAAAGGCACAAACTACATACCTTAAGGGTTCCGGAGAAAACGATCCACAATCAACCGCACCCATGAATCCTAGAAACCTCTTCATGGAAGTCCGATCTAAAACTCCTTCCCTATCATATACAATCTTTAAAATCAACACCCAAGGCATACCCAACACTAGATCTACATGTAACAGATGTAGATCAAGAAAACATGGAGAGAGGGAAGAGAAGATCTAGGGAAAACCAAGGTAAAACCAAGAGGAGGGAATTAACCAAGGGGAACCTCATTCGATCCACCAAGAAACCCCTCCGATTTTCCTCCAAAATGTGTCAAGGAGCTCCCCCAATCTATGAAAATTGTAACTCTCACGTGAGCCATGAGTAGGAGGAAGAAAGGTGGAGGAATGGGAAATCTTGAGTGGCCCGGGACTTAAAAACACTAATTTTATGTGGTCACACGGTTACCTCGCACGGTTTGGAAAACTGTGCGCCATCCATGTGGTTTCCACTATCTCACCCCGAGATTTCGCACGGCTTTCCCACATGGTTTGGCAAACTATGTGCTGCCCATGTGGCTCCCACTATCAAGGGTTTCATGGTTTCCTAGGCTGGCCACATTGTTTGTTCAGACCGTGCTCCATCAATGTGCCAACCGTGTGCCCCTGCACGACCTCCATAAATTATTCTTTTTCTCAGAAATGACCTGAAAAAGAAGACATATCTAAAATGAAGGTCTGAGTAATTAGAGTAATTTAATTTATTTATGAAAAATTATGTGATCTTATAATTAAATTTGATGAAATATGACACTATGTCGAATGATCCATTTGGCACACTTATGACTATACATGATGTTAAAGCTATAGGTGTACCCCGAATTATATAGAACTAAAATACATTGGGTAATTCTTTAGTCTCATTAAAAAATAATTAAATGGATTATGGAGTAATCATAATCTATCATGGTAATTGTTTCACCCTTTCATGGTGTCTAGGAAGTTACCCTTGACCTATTTTTATGATGCCATGTTTAAAGTCGTTTTCACATTCCCATGTTGCATTTATTTTATCATTCAAAATCATGAATTTTTGTTCATGTTAATAATTATCACCCCATTTATGTACAATTTAAATAAATAATTTAAAAAATTTAATAATTTATTTGTTTATGGAATTTTTATTCCCTTACTAGGATTTATAGATCACCCCTTTCTTATGTATGTCCCCAGGTTATCCTATCTAGGTTTAGAGTCCCGATGATTTATAAGATCCTATCAAAGATTAATTAATTAATGTTATTGTATCCCGTGTTGAAGATTTCATTTTATAAACTTAATTCACAATTACACTAGATATCATGAAATTATGTGTTTTTTATGTGTTCCATTTTGTAATAAATGATGAATTAATTATTAATAATTATATGGGTTTTCATAGTTTTCATAAAATGATGTTTTTTTCATTTTTTATTAGGATTAGAAAAATCTAGAAAAATATTTAGGGATAAGCTGAAACATTATAGTAAGTCTTTATTTTTTTAATGTATTTATTAATTGTTTTATAAGAATATACTTCCTCTTAAAGATACTATAAATTGATGTAGTTTTGGAACAAATGTACCTTGGGTAACACTGAAAAAACCACATTGAGCTAGTTAAGAACTAAAACTGGTGCACAAAAACATGCCTTGATTTACACCTAATTTGACACTCAAAGTGGATATTATATTGTATGGTCACATGTTCATTTTGAAAACCAATAAAGGGAACAAAAATGACTATTAGAGTCTATATTAGGAAATAGATCATGAATAACGTAGACATATTCCTAGAAATTCATATGTTCAAGAAATACATGTCATTAATAAATTATACCTTTAATGAATTTGGATTCATGATTATTTTAATAGTTTAATAGTAATAATCTCTTATTTTTCCTTTGTTACGGCCAATAAAAGAAAATATAAGGATCTTTTTAAACAACCAATGTGAAGGGAAATGTGATGACTACCCAAATGGGATGTCCAATCAGATATTTGTTGGAGTCACAGAATTTGTTATAATACTCTCTCAATTATCTCTGGTTTAGAATAAAAACCTAAATATTTTGATAATCCGAAATTCCACAAAGAGATAGAAATCTAAAATTGAGAACTATATGTAAAAATGCATCTAAATTTTAATGGATCATCTCATACATCAATCCTGAAAAAAGGATCGACATTATTAAGTTGATCTTCTCCATCCTTCAATGTTACAATAAAAAATTCAATACTATATTTTTAATTAATGATGGTATAATTTGATCATTGGTGGACAATGATCAAGAATATGATGTAAAAGTAAGATATTGAAGCATTGGTGTGGAGGGAATTACAGAAAATGTTTTTGGGAAAACATTTTCCTCGAACTCTGTAACTAAAAATGGAAAGGTATTTTCTTACCATCAAGTGAAAGGATGATGAATCCATTGAGGAGTTCATGGAATAATTTACATGTCATTCATGTTACACATCTGATTTTTTTGTACCCCCAAATTTAATGTTGAAAGATACTTTTTTGGAATAAAACTATTCCCATGATAATACCAAGAGAACTAATAGATTGATAGCTATGAGAAAATTTTACAATGATCCTTGATTATAGAAATGAAGACCATCGAACCTCTTGTGTATCAAAGGGATAAGAATAAAATTTAATGTGTAATTATATATGTGTGGTGAAGAAATATAATAATGGTAAGAAATTTGAATAATTAACATGTGAAATATGTGGAAATAAGCACCCTAAAAATTCTATAAAGGGGACAATAAAATGATTTAGGTGTCAAAAGGTGGGGAACCTAGCTATAAAATTTAAATGGGAGAATCGAACCAATTTAATGGAATATATGAATTATCCAATCAACCCTCACAATTATTCCAATGATTAGTCCATGATGAATAAGGTAACTTTTCTAACCAATGCATAGAGAAATGGATGGTAAGAGACAATCAATTCCTATAACCTACAAGGAAACATGGGTGAGCTTATTCCATCACAACTACTTAGGTGTACCATGACATTGAAGGGGTAATATATACTCCGGTCATTCACTCAATAATAATGAATCTACATTTTTATCATCATTCTATTAATTTCTCTATAACACACATGATTAGTATAACTATTCAAACACCAAAACAAATAATGGGAGTAGATCTGGTTGAGAAAATAGGAAATGGGGAAATTATTGAATCCCAAGTATAGGAATCAACCCCTATAAAAATATTATGGATCAATATCCCATTAAACCATTTTATACTACCTTTGGTGTAATTTGATTCAATTTTTTTGGTCGATTATATTTCCTTACATATAGCCAACATAAGTTTTCACAAGATGGATATCACACGTCATATCCCAAATCATCCTATTACTATATACTAGTGTGAGTAGGATGGTTGATATTCATTAGAACCCACATATCATGATTGGATATTATTTTTATATGTACAATAATATATAGCTAAAATTATTAGGCCTATGTAAAATTTCATCCTTGAATACATGCCCATTATGAAGAAATACAATGATGTTTTTCCCGATGAATTGTCGGGACTTCATCCAAGTTGTGTGGTCGAATTTTT
Source organism: Viscum album (assembly GCA_963277665.1). Lineage (NCBI taxonomy): Eukaryota > Viridiplantae > Streptophyta > Magnoliopsida > Santalales > Viscaceae > Viscum > Viscum album. Next base: position 589,354,841 of record OY728142.1, on the reverse strand, counting down.
AATTGATATTATAACAAATCTTTTTTCAATATACATGAATATATATGTATATAATGTATCATAAGAAACATGATGATATCAATAACTAACTATAGATGAATATGGATAAAGGGTTCACATGCCCATTTACTTTACTTTGGGGAGCACCAATCCTATTCATGAAGAAGAAGGATGAGTCGACATGACTTTAAATTGATTATAATGATATCAGGAAGATCACAAAAAAGAACACGTATCCACTTACATAGATTGATTACTTGTTCAATTAGTTATTTGGATCCCAATACCTCTCTATTGACGATCATAGTTTAGGGATAATCATGTTAGGGTGAAAAGGGAGGATATCTCTAAGACTGCATTCCATACATTAAATAGGATCTATGAGTTAATAATTATTCTATTTAGACTCACTAAGGATCCTAAAATCATAATATAAATGATTAATAGAGTATTTATAGATCACCTTGACATATTTTTCGAAGTATTTATAGATGATATTCTAATATACACCAAAAAAATTCAGTAACATGAGAAGAATTTAAGAACTATTCTAAAAAGCTTTGAAAAGATAAAAAATTAAGAAAAGTATATAAAGTGAGAGTTATGGTACAATTAATTCCCATTTATGGGAACATTATCACATTAAATTGTATATCTATGGATCCCACAATGATAATATAAATTATAGGATGGAAATGGCCAAATTATTTAACAAATATCATTAGTTTATGTGGGCTAGATGGGTATTATAATTCATTTGTGAGAAATTTCCAATTATTTTCTATTCTTCTATGCAACACCCTAACCCCAGTTAACCAGAGTCATTTCATTAATTAATAACATTGGCATGATCACAAAAGATCAATTCTCAAAAGACCTTTTAGTTTATTAGCCTTGGAAGTACTAGATACATTCAAAAGGTTTACATTACATCATATAATTAAACACTAAAACAAAATTATTTCAATAGAAAACACTTAGATCCCATATAATATCACTAAATTTAAATCATAATATACTTCTTCACATCCTGTAAAAAATAAAACATAGAAAGGGGTGAGCTCAGATGCTCAGTAAGGATAACAATATAGATGAAACGTTTAATAAATAAGAATAAACATTAAGGAAATGTATAGAACAAAATAAAAATCCACTTAAACAAAAAATTCATCATAATATGGAAAATATAAATCAAAATAATACCATTTACTTACTCACATGGTTATTCTAATAGTTGAATAATCACATGCAGTATCAATAGCCAGTTTCATAATGATGGAATACATAATTCCAGACTTCGAAACCACATAGTCAAGGTCTTGTGCCAAGATAACAAATAAAATTTTGTCAAGGCCTTGTTCCAAGACATTAGTTAGTCTCATGAGACCTATTGATGCGTCTAGGAGCTACATTGGCTCCACCCATCATTTACTAAGTCCAATGCATTCCTCACATGAAAAGGTTTAAACATAACATAAACATTTTTATTAAAAATAGCATATGAAATAAAATATTTTATCGACAAACCATGAATGGTAAAAAAAAATTACACATCCACAGTCAATCATATCACAAATCCTTCAATACAACATGGAAGTTTTTTATCACAAAAAATCAACTTCAGATAAGCTTAAAATCCATCAAAGGATGTTGACAAAGATGAAATCAAAACCTTTTTTTAGAGAAATATATCATTCTATTTTGAAATTATTTTAAATTAATATAATTATAAAAGAAAACATTTATTTTTGAAATATTATTATAAGCTTGTGTGGTAAGCATTGATGATTTTATAATGGAGGAAAATAGCCACACCTGCCGTATAAGTTAAAAAACATCCTTACCGTAATTTTGTCAAAAAGGTCATAAAGTACCTTGTTTGGAAAACGACGGAAATATTCTCTTAAAAACATATAAGATCAAATAAATGAATAAATTCCTTTAAACCATTGACTATAAAATTGTAAAAATGTTTTGAAATACATTTTTAAGAAACATGGATGCGGATGATAAAGATATCCTAGAAGATAATTACGTATAAACAACCATTAAAAATGAAGAGATTGTGAAATTACCCTTACCTTGTACATTTTCTTGGAAAAGGGTTGGTTAATATCTTGTATAATGGTGAAATAAGTTTTATTAAATTATAAAAGAATCATATAAATTAATATGATATCATATACGATCCTTTAACATTGCATTATTAATAATATCTTAGTATTATCATTGATTCGGGTGGTAACAAATTCATTTTCCTTTATATTCTTTGTTATGTGAGTCATATATTTTAATGATGGGATGTATCTTATTCATATTCAGAATGATATGAAGTCTTTAAAAATTAATTTTAATCATCTAATGTAAATTATCCATGAATGGATACGATGAGGAATGAATGTCATCGCGTTCGTGGAGACGGTAATCCGTACGTACGCACGAGCGAAAATATCATTATTTTGATATTAAAATAATATATAATTGGATGGTATATTATATATAAAGATTAATTATCATGTTATTTTTATTATTTACATCAATTACACATCATTATTATACCCATCCAAATAATAATGTATTGAATAACAATTACCCCACGACGTGGAGACGGTAATACGTATGTGCACGCGTATGTTGACATGTTATTCAAAGGATGGATAGAATAATGAATATGGTTGTACCATATTTATAATAACATCACAGTATATAGAACATACTGGAGTTATTATTGTAGAATAGAAACAACAAAGAAATAGGAAGTGGATGAAGAATGGAACATGAAAGTCGTGATGAAATATTTACCTCTTCTTCGTGTTCTTCTTTTTGATATGATCAAAAGGGATTCATAGGCTTGATTTACGACTAAAGTAAGGACTCTATAATGAAAGGAGGAATAATGATAGGGCATTTGGGAAAGTTTTGGCTGATCCCGATGGCTTTTAAGGTGTGAATTTTATGTACGGGGGAGTGCCCTTCTATAAGAGGTTTTTTTATTCCTAAAGGTTTTTTTTGGTCGAATTACACTTATCCAATAAAATTAGGACATGCGTTAAGGTAATAATAATATCATTTTTACCCTTAATTACCATATTTACTTTTAACTGTGGTAAATAAAAGTAAAAAGTTTTTATTCCCCATACATTAGTTTTATCTTATTAAACCAAATTTTACTTAATGATTTTAACCATGTCTCATAGATTTTTGAAAATCAACTCACAAAAGCTATAAAATTTTGTTTTATGTAAATTTGAAAATTCTCCTAGGAGGTGGGTAAATGACGGTAAAAAGTTAAATAAATTTTTTATAAATATAAAATTATTATAAAATAATTCCAATGAATTAAATTAAACTCATATAGGTATTATGTATTTATTGTGACCTAAAATAAATTTAAATAAAATAAATAATTATTTAAAAGAATTCGGTTTTAAACTTCTACTCAGTGTTTTTCACTATTCATTAAAAATTGAATGTTTTCAGAAAAATACAAAAAAATCACCCTATGAAAATTTTGATATTCAAAATACCAAAATGAAGTTTGTTTTGAATGATACAATTTATAAAATTTCAAAAAGTGGGTATTACTATTCATACAGGCTTGTTTGATTCGTTGTGGTGTGTTAGATCTCGAAGTTGCGTACAACACCCTCTATTGTATTATTCGAAGAGAAGCGTACTGTGGAAGCATGGGGTGTTACATTCTGCCCTGCTTCAAATAATTTCATCCTAAAAATTTCAAAATATTATTTCATAAAAATACTTTGGGGGTTCTTCATAATAAGTTCCTCAGGTTCCAATGTTTCTTCTTCTATCTGATGGTTTCTCCATAGAACATTTACCAGATGAGTCTTCCGGTTTCTCAACACCTGTTCTCTTGTATCAAGAACCTTGAGAGGCTTTTCTCAATAAGATAGATTGGGTTCGAGTTCTAATTCATCATAGGTGAGTACATGCATTGGGTCAGGCTTGTATTTTCTCAACAGTGATTCGTGGAATACATCGTAAACTTTGGAGAGATATGGAGGCATTATCAAACGATAATATACAACCCCAATTAGATCTAGAATTTCGAATGGTTTGATGTACCTGGGACTTAATTTTCCCATATTATCGAAATGTATAATACCCTTCCATGGAGATAACTTCAAGAAAACATGGTCTCCTACCTGAAAATCCAAATCCTTCCTTTGGTTATCGGCATAGCTCTTTTTACTACTTTGAGATACTTTGTTGTGGTTTTGGATTACCTTCAACTTTTCCATCGTTTCCTCCACCAGTTCTGGGCCTACCAGTTTTCCTTCACCACATCATCCCAACAGGTTGGTTTGTGACATCTCATTCCATATAATGCTTCTAATGGTGCCATCTGAATACTTGAATGGAAGCTATTGTTATAGGGAAATTCTACCATAGGTAAATATTGATCCCACATCACTTGAATGTCATGTGATCGTGATCTAAACATGTATTCTAAGGTTTAAATAGTCCGTTCTGATTGTCCATCAGTTTGGGGGTGGTAGGTAGTGCTAAAATGAAGTTTAGTATCCAGGTATTTCTTAAGACTATTCCAAAATCTTGATGTAAAACATGGATCACTATTAAAATCAATCTATATTTATAATCCATGAAGTCTCAAAACGTCATTAATATATTATATTTCTAGGCATTCAAGTGGTCAACCTTCTCTTACAGCAACAAAATGTGTAGACTTGGTAAGATGATCAACAATGACCCATCTTTCATCATTACTTCTTGGTGACTTTGTTAAAAGATCATCAAAATATTATCCCATTTCCACTCAGGTATGAGAAGAGGTTGCATGAATCCTCTAGGATGTTTCCTTCCATCCTTAAATTTTTGACAAACCATACATCTTGACATAAATTTAGAAATCTCCATCTTCATGTTTTCTATAAAAAAATGTTCCTTCAAATCTCTATACATCATAGTACTACCAGGGTGTATATTAAAATTAAAACTATGAGAATCAACCGACAATTCTCTTTTTAGATCAGTTATATCAGGAACACAAAGTCTCTTCCAAAAATTAAAAATTATATATTCATACCCAAAGTCACTCAATCTCCCATCATTCACAGATTTAATCTTCTTTTGAACTCTTCATCATCGGTTTGAGAACACTTTATCCTTTCTATTATAGATGGTTTGGAAACCATTTGAAAAAGTACTTATGTTTCACCTTCAATGGTTAATCCCAAATGCATCTTTACTAGATCCAAAAAATTAGGATCCCTTTCAACTCTCAATTTGTTCAAAACTTCATGATCTTTTCTACTCAAAGCATCTACTACCTTATTTTCATTCCTCGGGTGGTAGTGTATCGTGCAATCATAATCCTTGAGTAGTTCAAGCCATCTCCTTTTCCTCATTTTGATTTCTTTCTGCGAGAAAATATACTTCAATCTCTTGTGATCGGTATATATCTCACATTTTCACCATAGAGATAGGGTCTCCAAATATTCAAACCAAATATTATAGCTACTAACCTAAGATCATGAGTAGGATACTTTTTATCATGAATTTTTAGCTACCGTGATGTGAAGGTAATAACCCTATCATTCTTCGTAAGGACACAACCAAGTCTTTTCTTTGATGCATCACTATAAATAACAAACCCATCATTCCCCGATGGTAGATTAAATATAGGAGCATTGACTAGTATTATATTATGTTATTCAAAACATTCTTCAAACACTTTTTTACAAACAAATTTAACCCCATTTTGTGTGAGCTTTGTTAATTGGTTAGCCAACCAGGAAAAATTATGGATTAAATTTCTATAATAACTTCCTAAACCAATAAAATAGATTACCTCGGTTATACTCATTGAATATTTCCATTCGTGGAATGACTTGGTCTTATAAGGATCAATAGAGTTTCCATTCTTAGAGACAATATATCCAAGAAAAGAAATCTCCTGAAACCAGAATTCACGCATGCTAAACTTCCCATATAATTCATGTCTTCTAAGAGTCTTCAGTATAATGTGCAAGTTATTTTCATGATCGTCGTATCATTTTTAGTATACCAAGATATCATCAATAAATACATCTACAATGTCATCACGATATTCCTTGAAAACCCTATTCATTAGATCCATGATGACTTAGGGTTCATTAGTCAATCCAAAAAGGCATTACTGTAAACTCATAATGCACGTACCTAGTTCGAAATGTTATCCTCAGAAAGTCTTCTTCCCACACAACTGATGGTATCTAGATCGAAGGTAGATCATTGAAAAGTAATGAGGTCTATGATGTTGGTAAAATAAATTATCAATGCGAGGTAGGGGATACTTGTTCTTTATTGTTATAGAATTGATCTCCCTATAGTCAATGCACAACCTCATAGATCCATCTTTCTTCTTAACAAAAATGACAGGGTCTCCCCATGAAGATACACTAGGGTGAATAAATCCTTTATTACTCAATTACTCTAGATGTTTCTTTAGTTACACTAATTCCATAGTGCCCATTCTATAATGGATCTTCGATATGGTCCGTGATCCAGGAATTAAATCAATGGGATAAATAATTTCTTGTTCAGGAGGATGTCCATGTAAATCTTCTAGAAACACATCAAAATATTATCTCACAATAGGTACATCCCCTATTTGAACATTTTTTTCCACACACATAATTATTTCATTCTCTTCCTCCGAATTAATTGAATTTAGTTGAGCTATTGGCGGTGGATCTAGATAAGAATTAAGTGGTGATGATTCTCCTCTCAAGATAAGGTGTTCTTTATCATCATCATCAAAAATAGTAACCTCCTTCTTCTTAAAATAAATTTTTGCATCATGGTCTGAAATCCAGTCCATACTGAGGATTGTATCAAATTCAATCATGGGTATGATGATTAGATCAGTAGATAGAGAACATTTATATGCCCTAATAGGGACTAATTCATAAAAAATCGTTGCAATGATACTTACCTTAGGAGTTTTGAATGAAAAATACACTGTTAAATAAAATTGGAATTAAATATTTTTTTAGAAAACTAGGAGTATATGAAATAATTCGATGATACAAAATCAAATAAATCATTTTCTAAACTTCAGGAAACCATTAAATTACCTACCACTACGTCTTTTGGAGCTTCAACCTTAGCAGTGGTGATAGCATAAGCTTGGCCTGGATCCCTTGGCCTTTTCTGAGGTAAGCTCCCCTGACGCTTAGGAAATTAATCCGCATAATTCCCCCTTTATCTACAATTGTAGCATTTAACATCAACATCCTCTTTCTTCACCTTGCAATCACGAGCTTGGTGGCCTTTTTCACCACACTTGTAACAGACTCTCATTCCCTTTTGGAATGTACTAGGGTGTTTCATCCCACATTTACTATAGGATAGATATTAAACTTTTCCCTTATTCTCCTTCTATTCATTTCTAGAGTGTTCAACAGATCTCTTCTTCTATTGCTTTTCTTTAAAGTCGTATGACATGAGAATTATTTTTCTGTCTTCGTAGCACATGAGACAATATATTCGTATGATGGGAAGGATTGTGAGATAAATGTTTGATAGAGAAATGGTTTTAACCCATTAAATAAATAATCAATCTTACTTATTGGGTTACATATATAATCTACAGCATGCCTCACTATCCTTGTAAAGTTATATTTAAAATTTGGGACATTCTAATCCTCCATTTCCCTCAAACATAGAGATTGTCTTTCCATATCCACTTGATGGTCATGAGGAATTTTTTTTCATTGAAAATATCATTAAACTCCCTCCATTCCATATTTGATTCTTCATCATCTTCCTTTGGGTTTTGAATCAATGACCACCATTGATCAATGGCTACAATGAGGCAGTAAACTACCATGACAACTTTTTCACTTTCACTACTTCACATGGCATGCAATATTTTCTCTAAAAAATTTATCCATTGCTCAGCTACTAGTGGATTTGTACACCCATTGAATTCTGGTGGTTGATTCCTCATTAAGAGATCTAACATTGATCCTCCATGATGCGGATTAGGGTGCTCCATATGTGTGAGGTTATTATTCATAACATGAGTGTGTTGTCCCAATATAGTGATTAGCTGATTAGCACCAGTTTTCACCAGCTCCAACTATAATTATCTTGAGTATGAGGGTAATCCCTACATGTAGTGCGTGCATTGATACAGTTTCCATTCCTTCCACTTGGTTCCATTTCTAAACAATGGCTTAAACTAGATTAGTTTATGAATCGAAATATATAATTCAAAACATGTAAAAACATAACAAAAATTGAAGAGTTTATGGATATAGTCCATAATCCTAAAAAACATTTTATTTGAGGAAGTATACACTCATAAACCCTTCATAAAGGTTTATAAAAAAAATGAGAATTATACTAAGTATATCCCCTAGAAGTTTCGTAACTAAGAGGGCAGCAAGGCCCGTTGTTGTGCACCAGTTCCCATTCGAGTCTATATCAAAGTGGTGTTTTCTGTTTTTAACCGTACGTACATCTATTCCAGAGCCGCCTCTACCTACTCGTATCCATACAAGGATTTCTTTCGTGGAATACTCACAAAATATCTAAAATACAAAAATTCAAGGATGTTCTTCTATAATAATATTCAAAGTCTATCTTTGGTCTATGTTCTCTAATAAGATTTTATCTAAATCTAGTTTCCAAGGAGAGTAATAAACTTACTGCGATAAAAATTGTATCTCCCTGACCCCAGTTACCCAAAGTCGGTGCATTATTACATATCATTATCATGACCCCAAAAGATCAAGTCTCAAAAGACTGATTAGTTTAGTAGACTTGGAAGTACTAGATACATTCATAAGGTTTAAATTAAATCATTAAATGGAAAAATACAACAACATTGATTCCATAGAAAACACTGATATCCCATATACTATCCTTGTAGGTCAGTCATAATATACTTCTTCGTATCCTAGGTAAAATAAAACATATAAAGGGGTGAGCTCGGATGCTCAATAAGGCTAACCATATAGCAGAAACTTTCGTAAATAAGAATTAACATTTAAAGAAATGTATAAAACAAAAACAAAATACATTTCAACATAAACATCATCATAATATGTAAAATATAATTCAAAATAATTTCATTTACTTACTCAAATGGATATTCTACTAGTTGAATAATCACACACAATATCAATAGCCACTTTCATAATGATGGAATGCATAAAGACAGACTACATAATCACATAGTCAAGGCCTTGTAACAAGAATACAAATAATATTTTTTCAAGGCCTTATGCCAAGACACTAGTTTGTCTCATGAGACCTACCGATACATCGAGGAGCTATAGTTGGCTTCACCTGTCACTTACTATGTCCAATGCATTCCTCAGATGGAAAAGATTAAACATAACATAAGCATTCATATTAAAACTAGCATACAAAATGTCAATACAGTATCCATTAAATATGAATGGTAAAAAAATTAAAACATACACAGTCAAACATATCAACAAACCTTCAATATAATATTTACTTTTTTTATCATAATAAATCAACATCAAATAATCTTAAAATCCATCAAAGGATGTTGACATAGATGAAATCAAAACCTTTTTTAGAGAAACATCTAATTCAATTTTGAACTCATTTAAAAGTAATATAATTATAAAAGAAAACATTTATTTTGTAAATATTACTATATTTTTGTTAGGGAACCATTGATGATGTTATAACTGCAGAAAATAGCTGCACCCACTGTACATGTTAAACAAACATTCTTACTATAATTTTGTCAAAAAGGTCATAAAGTACCTTGTGTGGAAAACGACAGAAATATTCTTTTCAGAACATATAATGTCAAATAACGGTATAAATGACTTAAAACCATTGTATACTAAATAGTAAAATAGATTTTAATTACATTTTTCAGAAACATGGATGTTTATGATAAAGATATCACAGTAGATAATTACGTATAAACAACCTTTGAAAATGAAGAGATTGTAAAATTAGCCCTTAACTTGTAATTTTCATTGGTCGAGGGTAGGTTAACATCCTGTATAATGGTGAAATAATTTATATTAAATTATAAAATAGTCATATACATTAATATTATATCGTATATGATCTTTTAACATTACATTGTTGACAATATGTTAGTATTATCGCTATTTTGGGTGTTAACAGATTCGTTTTACTTTATATTATTTGTTATGTGAGTCATATTTGTTATGGATGGAATTTATAATATTCATATTCAGAATGATATTAAGTATTTAAACATTATTTTTAATCAAATAATGAAAATTAGTCTTGATTGGATACGACGAGGAATGAATCTCATCGCGTTTGTGGAGATGGTAATCTGAATGTACGCATGAGGGAAAATATCATAATTTTGATATTAAAATAACATATAGTTGGATGGTATATCATATATATAGAGTCATTATCATGTTATATTACTTATTTACATCACTTACACATCATTATTATACCCATCCAAATAATTATGTATTGAATAACAATTACACCAGGACGTGGAGACGGTAAGCCGTACATATGCACGTATGGTGACATGTCATTCAAAGGAATGATATAAGAATGAATATGGTTGTAACATATATGTAATAACATAATAGTATATAGAAGATACTTTAGTTATTATTTGATTAGGGAAACCACAAAGAAAGAGGAAGTGGAAGAAAAAAGGAACTTGAAAGAGGTGATGAAATATTTACCTCTTCTTCTTGTTCTTCCTTTTTATTTGATCAAAAGGTCTATATAGGATGGAATTATAACTAAAGTAAGGCCTCTAGGATAATTGGAAAATAATTTAGAAGGTATTTGGGAAGGGGTTGTCTGATCCAAATGGCTTTGAATGTGTGAATTTGAGGAATGGGGGTGTGCCCTTTTATATGAGGGGTGAGAGGCACCTTAGGAAAAGCTAGAAATATTATTTTATAATAAAATAATGTTAGGTTTATAATGAATAGAAAATTAAATATTAAAATGGTAAGGTGGGGATGGGTTGAAAACCTATCAACTAATAGGTTATAGATAGTTTTGGGCCACTATATTAACCATATATTTTAGATTTTACACTTAGTTAAATAGTATGACATTTACCATGTCTCTTTGTATTTTTATAATATATGGTTATTAAACAGACTATAAACATATGATAGAACCCCAAGTGGTTAATTAATGATAAAAATATCATTATATATGTCTTTTGGCCGAACCTTAAATTTTTAGGATTATTATATCATCCAATAATATTGTATTTCTTTTAAAAACTCATTTATGTCAATTTTGATATTATTTAATAATTGATTTATATTAAATTCATATCAATGTTATTACTTCAAAATAAATACATTTAATCAAACCTAAAATTTAGTATTATCCTATAAGATTATTGGAATTCATTAATAGTCTCAAATTAGATTTATTTAGATATTTATAATATCAATTATTTTAGTATTTCTTTAATTTGGTATTTACTCCATCATGATTGTGTTATAAGTAAATTAAATTATATAATGTCTAAAAAATATAAATAAAATAAAATTATGTAGGAAATCTTATTATCTTTCTAATAAATATTTATAGTTGAATTTATCTTATGTGTAACCCTATGTTAAAAATGGTTTAGTTATTAAACATTGAATTTTACACTTTTAACTCTTCTTTGAATTAAATAATAATAAATGTCCTAATCTAATACAAGTGGAACTAAATGATCATATTTTATTACTATGGTTTTATTTGGTCGAATTACACGTATCCAATAGAATCAAGAAATGTTTTAGGGTAATAATAATATCTTTTTATCCTTAATTACCCTATTTACTTTTAACCATGGTAAATAAAATTAAAAAGATAGCATTCACTAAAAATAATATTCAACTTATTGAACCAAATTTTACATACTAATATCAGTCATGTCTCTAATATTTTTTAAATTCAACTCATAGAAGTGGTAAAATATTGTTTTATGTAAATTTGCTAATGCTTCTCAGAGGTGGGTAAAAGACGGTAAAAAGTTCAATAAAATGTTTATATATCTAAAATTATTATAAACTATCATCAATGAATTACATAAAAATTATATAGGTATTATGTATATATTTTGGCATAAAATAAATTTAAATAAAATAAATAATTATTTAAATAAATATTCGGTTTTAAACAACAACTAAGTGTTTTTCATTAATCATCAAAAAATGAATGATTTCAAAAAAATTCCAAAAATGTACCCTAACCTAATTTTGATATTTTGAATCCAAAAATGAAGTCAATTTTGAAAGATAAAATTTATCAAATTTCAAAAATTGGTTATTACTATTCATAACGTCATTTTTGATTGGTTGTGGTGTGTTAAAACTCTAAGTTGCGTACAACACACGCTATTGTATTATTAAAAGAGAAGTGTACCATGGAAGCTTGGGAGTTACACTACAACTAAAATATCTCAAAATAGATTCATGTTTGGTTGGAGTAATTAATTTTAATAGAGCATCATGGAGTTAGAAAAAGGCTTATCACTGCACTTATAGTTTTGCAACCCATAAGTGGGGAACATTTATGGGTATACAATGAGGTTTAAATAGATGTCTTGTGTTGTGATCTAATGAATAATAACACTGTGATAAACTATTACTAAGGAAAATTAAATTTTTAGGAATAGAACTATTGAACGAATGATCTAGATATGGTTACAGTAATCTTACTGGTGAATATCTAGTGAAATTATCTATTTTTTATAAGTGTTATATATACATACAGATTATAAGAGCCTCAAGAATATATTCACACAGAAAGGGGAGGATATGTGGGAGAAAATATGGTTGGTGTTTGTTAAGAACTATTGATTCTCAATATACTACTATCTTGGGAATAAAAAAAATCACATATGGTCCATGTAGGAAGGATTCGATAATTTTATCAATGATTATATTTGAGAAAAATATAGTCTTCTTAGACATGAATAGGATGGACCTTGGAATCATAAAGGAATGAACATAATCAATCCTTTCACAAATTATTAGGCATCCATCACCTCTAGGGAAGATACATGATTCTGAAAGCGACGATGTGAAAATTTTAAAGAATATTGAAGTAATGAAAAAATGGGAATCCTCATAGATCTAAATAATTGAATATGAGTTTTAATATTTGGGTCAGAACTTTGTGTACAATAAAATCCCATGATAATGATGGAATTTATAGATAATGAATATATGTTTAATTTAACTATCCGTATATGGAGAAAAATTATGTATCGAGATATATAAGTGTAATATTGGTTGTAAAAAATAATGAAATAGATTACATAATATACATAAATGGGTCTTGTATGTTCGTAAGTGAAGGCTTAATGAAAAAAATACAAGGGGACGATCAATTATTACCCCTAACTAAATTTAAATGGGAAAACATAACCAACTAAATTTGCACTAGTATTCTAATAAAATGGATATTAAATGATGTAATATTGGTTTAGGTGGAAGATCTCACAATTACATCTCATATTATTGAAATTTGAGAAAAAATAAAAAATGACCAACTTTTAAGAATATACAATAGATAAGTGGTGAGGAAGCATGTTACACCACCATAAATTATATCATATCAAGATCTATGATTTACCTCATAAATCTATAAGAGTATCCAAAATGATCTAAATATTGAGTAGAAAATTATAAAATCTTATCATCCTCAATATGATGTACACTCTAAGTATACTATCCACACACTCAAGGACAAATTCAGATCATGCTCAATTGACCTAAAAAGAGGATGGAATCAACATATTCCTCTAGTAATGTTCTCAAGAAATAATAGATTGCCAAAAAGAATCCAAAATGCCTCCCTATGAAGCCCTTTATGGGAAGAGGTGCAGAACAACTACATGTAGGGATGAATTTAGTGAACACAAATTTCCATGTCCTAAACTGGTCAGGTTAATGGTAGAAAAGGTCAAGACCATTCAATAACACATCAGGGAAACTTAGAGTCGATAAAATATATATGTATAAAATCATTAGTGAATCCTAGATTTTGATGTTGGAGATATGGTATTCCACCAAAAATATCATTGGAATAAATTAATGTGATTTTCGATGTTGGGAAATATTAGTCAAAGATGCATTGGTCCCTTTGAGAACCTTTACCGCATAGAAGTGGTGGAATGTCGACCAGAACTCCCACCTAAAATATCTCAAATACATGATTTCCTCTATCTGTTCCTCTTAAAGAAGTACATATCTGGCCTTTTAGATTAACTATATCCATATTTAGTACCATTGTAGAATAATCATTCATATGAGGAGAATGCATACATGATTATAGATTGAAGAGAGAATGTTATATGAAATAAGAAAGTTCCACTGATCAATGTACTATGGAGAAACAATTTGTTTGAATAAGTGATGTGGCAACTAGAGGAAGTGATGAAACATAATTACTATCATAATTTTTAGTGTGTGAATTGGAAATATTGAGTGGAAAATAAATGAATGTGGGAATATTTTAATTTCTTTAACTATTATAAATAAAATTCAATTTTTTGATTGAATTAATTGACATATCATGGGAATAGAAAAAAATATATGTCCATTGATTAATTATATTCTATCATATTTAGATAACTATTAAACATAAAAATAATTGACTATATAGTCTTTTAAAAATTATCAAATGATTAGTATAAATGTACTGTAATGGTAAATTCCATTGACATAGAGAAAATAATAAATAGAATAAACCAAAAAGATAATACATTTTGAAGCCTAATTATCAGTGCTTATGAGGGAGATACCATATCTTTTATTTTACCTTGACCAATCACATTATGAGATTAAACAACTAATGCATGACCAAAACCATTTCCGGACGTTGTTCAAGCACATTGAGGTCACTGGATGAACCTTGTTTGTCGAACCACCACCTGAAAATTTCACCATCACAAAACCTATCCTTAGTAAATTTATTGTTGTAATAATGTGTTATGTAATAATACACTAATAATATGAGTATCTATGTTGTATTTTAAATATTATTATTTTTATATTTACTTTTATCATTGCTACTTTAAATAAATATTTTATATGAAAAATAAAAAAATTTATTTTTGGAAAATATACAATTTCAATTAAGACATTCATTTTTTTGAATTACTAGATTTTTGATATTAATGTTAAAATATTATTAATAATAAAATTTTATGAAATATATATGATAATTTAATTTTTATCAAATGAATTGTATTTTTTATATGGTTCAAAAATTGGTATTGTCCAAAAATTGATCATTTCTCAATAAATGTAATTTTTTTTAAATTTATAATTCATATATATATAAATTATTCATGATAAAATAATAATTAATTTTGGAATACAAATCTTGAAATTTAACAGTAGTGAATTATTAATTATATTCTGAGATAGTAAAATTTAGGGTTTAAAATATTATACGGTATTAATATATGTTTTGTATTACAATGACATAATGACAAAAAATTGATTTAAAAAATGATATATATGGTATCAGAGACCAAATATATTTTTACCCTTTAAAATAATGTGATTTTCCAATTTTCTGATTAATTTTTTAAATACTTTTTGAATCATTCAAAACATATATTTTATTTTACGGTTCTAAAATCATTTTTCTGAGAACATGAATCACTTTCATATCCCCAATGGTAATATCTTAATTATTTCACCAATTCTACTCATAAAATATTTGAAAAATTTTTATTTTGAAGAAAATATGCTTTAAACTCATGTGATGGTTTTTGATTTTTATTACTTTGATATAAAGAGTCAAAATCCTATGTTTGAGAAGTAATAATTGACTCACCTATATTTCCCTATAAAACTCATCTAGGATTCCCTTCTTATTCATTAAAAAATTTTTATCACATCTATACTCTTCCCTCCCCTATCTATAGTCCTCCCAAGATACCCCAATCAATTTATATTCGCCTCCTAAAATTTTGGAATCACCATCTCAAGGTAAGGGATCCTTTAATTATTCTCATTATTCAAGTATCTTTTTCATTATATGCATTTTATTTCTAATTTCTAATGTTGTTATAAGTTATTTTACATCCCTATTATTATCCAATTTATGTAATAATTTTTAGATTCCCCTTTATCTATATTTAATCATATTTATTAATATTTTAGTACATTAGTTATGCTTCTGAAATTTCACTATGATTTTTTCTTTACTGAACCATTGAATATGGAATGACATCACTATTTCCACTCAATGGTATTCCCCAAGACACAAATATGTTTACTTTATTGAGTAATTCCATGAATGTATTCAATTTTACAAGATAGTTGAATTAAATGAGGTGAAATGTGATCCTAGGTTGGATTATGAATTTTCTACAATTGTACTTGTACATGATACAAAAACCATGGGTGCAACAATAATTATATAACACTCCAGTGCATTTTGAAGTGTTTTAGTATACAGGGACATCATACAAGGGATTGGGAGTGAACCTAATCCATCATGACACAATTTACACCATGTCATGATGTATTTTTAGTTATTCTGGACAATTGTTTATAATGTCAATTTTAACTGTTTTTCCACTTTTTCATGTCTTCATTATGTTATCATGTTATAAGATGCATCATTTGTTATTGTTTATGATTCTCACAAAGTTTATGTCCCATTTATATACAATATTTTTTATCATGTAATAATTCCTTCAGGTTATTGTTTCTCTATTCTATTATAAGGATTTATAAATCAAACAATTCTTATGAATGTCCACAGGTTATCCCATATAGTTTTAGATGACCAGTAATTTCTAAGAGAATGTTAAGGATGTTTTTGATAGCGTTGTTATATTCCATTTTCATGATGTTATGTTATTTACCTAATTCCCAAAGACACTAGACTTCACAATATTATAGGTTTTTTATGGTTAGTTTAATTTAATAAATCATGAATAAATTGGTAATATAGAAAAATTTTCACAAATATTTATATTCATGAAAAATCAATTGTGATGTGTGGTCATATTCTATTAAAATATATTTATTACATAAAATATTTAAAAATATGTGTTATATATTCTATTATTGAAATTAAGCATATATGTAATACATATAAATTCGTTAAAACAGTAATTTGAATGTTGTTTTTATTCCATTAAATAAGGAATATTAAAATTATAATTGTTGATATTTATTATAAAGGAAAAATAAGTTTAATTAGGAAATCAAGATAAAAAAATAATATATATCATTGTCAATTTATTAGTCTACAATGACTAATATAAATTGTAAAATTAATTAAATAATAATATATAGTCTGAGAATTTAATGATTGAAAGAATCATTACATTGGTGTTAACTGAACCGAGTGTTGTTGAAAAGGAAGAGAATTATTTGAAATTTTTTATATAGTTTACTTTGAAATAATGTGTCAAATAATAAATTTAATATATTTTATTTTATATTTATTTATGGCCCTAATGTGATTGGATGGTAACCCTGTGCAGTTGGAATAATGGGTGCGGATACCCAAGGTTGTGAGAGTGGCATTAGGTGCCAATTATAGTAATGATATGGGTGAGGATTCTTGATGTAAGGATGGTTGAACAGGGTATTGGTTATGGACATGATGCGTGAGAGGATTCCTAGGGCTCTGTTGGTGGTATATGGTTTAAATAATGATGATGATGGGGGAATTGGGTATGACAATGTTTAGTAGTGTCAGGAATGGATGGAGGGATGATTAAAAATGTGGATGATGGGATTTTCTATTATGGTTGTAAAAAATATTGGAATATTTTTTGGAAAGGATTTATCTTGTTTAAGGGCCTAATGTTATTTTCTATTATATATTGTTTCTTAATGGTTATTTTAAGTAATTTTGTATTTGTTTTGGTGGATTGAGTTAAAATAAGTGCGTACAATTGGTTGTGTATCATGGAAACTTCGTAGTTAATACATGATTATGTTTTTTTGGGATGATGGGATTATGTGATACTTGAGGTTCATAATATTGTATCATAAGTATCTTCAAGATAACATACTTTATCCTAGGTATATTTAGGTTTGATTTTTGATAGAGATGGAACCAGAAAAGCAACATTGGGATAGAGAAGAAAAACATTGGGGAAGTGGTATTGGTGTACCCTGATTTGTTATTATATTATAAGATATCTTATTTATATTACATGTAAATGATAAATGGGGATGATGGAAATATTAATGTAAACCATTTTAGGGGAATAGTTGGGTTCATTTTTTTAATCACCGGGATTTAGTACGCTTCTTTTTCATTTTTCAGAAGATGTCTCATGGAGGATCCAAATAAGTATTCATGTTATTCTCACACTATGTTTTTTTAATCTATCATCCAGGTTATTATGATTTGGTGGGTGATCGATATATAAATTTCTAGTTCATGGATTCTTTAGGAGCTATTTTAGATTCATGGTTATTGTTGAGTATTTTTCATAGTGTCTTCTATAGTTCAAGTTGCATGTCATAACTTCCATATAACGTATTGGGATGAATTCTTCTTTTATTATGACCATGAGTTTTTTCTATTTATTATTTTTATATCCCTTAATTATCAAATATTTAGAGGTTAATTCCTCACATATTTGTGATTATATACCCTCGATGGTTGTCACCAACCCATGATCTTTTGGAGGCGAGATTTAGGTGCCATTATCTCTCTTCTCCCTGTGTTGGCCAAGGGGGTGTCCTATTTTTGGAAGGGGGTAATGTAAAAAATATATTACAATAAATAATTCAATTTGATCCATATTAAACATTACAAGGGATTATATATCAAACTATAACATGTTGGGATGAATAAAGGGAAACAAATATATTGCAGATAATGTAGTGAAAGTGATGATTGATTAAATTTCATGCAAATAAATTACAAATTATAGTATCCCCACATTGATAGAATAACTATTCAGAAATTCAACAATTTTAAATTGTATTTGAAATTAGGGATAATTATTCAATAGAATATATCTAACTATGAGAGTTATGAGGCTTATGTGGAATTGAAATCCTGTTCATATATAAATTTGAACCTTTGATAATAATTATCATGTTAGAGTTGTGGATTATTGATTTACCCTTCCATAGGAGACATCTTTGGTAAATTTTGTTCTTCAAATATAACTCCTGAATATGTATATAAAAATTACATCACTTGAACTAAATTTTTAAAAGGTACATTTAGAGAAATTCGTTTTTTGAGAATTATTTGATGGACGTCTTGAATTATAGACATAAAGCTCAATGAAACAGGATCACTCATCTTGTCAATGTTCTATGAAAAAATCATAGGTATAAAGTGTAAACATGGGAATGGGAGTATGTAATAAAAAAACTAATATCATGTATTGTTTATAGTGTGTAATTTGAAATTTTTAGAATGAAATTTCTAATAGGGGGAATAATGTAGTGACCGAATATTTTCCATATAAAGATTTTCATTCTTAATATATATATATGTCGTAATTAAGAGTAAATCAAATGAAACATGTAATAA
The DNA here is from genome assembly GCA_963277665.1 of Viscum album. NCBI lineage: Eukaryota > Viridiplantae > Streptophyta > Magnoliopsida > Santalales > Viscaceae > Viscum > Viscum album. The sequence goes on along the minus strand of OY728142.1, from coordinate 589,335,320 downwards.
AAATCACTCTATTATTTCCTAAACATATAATGTTACAAATAACGTATAAATACAATAAATAAAATTAAAAATAGTATAAAATTATAATAAAAATAGTTAAATAACATCAGTAAAATATGAAAATATAAAGGATCATGAACTACTATAAATTCCATTGTAAAGAAAAATATTCTTAAATAAAAACACTTTTAGAGAATAGATTTTGATAGTTTAAATTAATTTTAAACAACATTAATAGAATATACAGTGAATGAATAATACAAAAAATAAAAGATATTTATAAGAATAAAAATATTTAACTGACATTTGGAGTAATAGTTAACTATTATAATAATAACTAAGCATTGAAATAGTTACCTGATAAATAGGTGATGAAAAATAACTAGTTATTAAATTTTTAAATGAAAAGTATAACTTAATATTAATATTAACACTTAATAAAATAATATCTCAAATTTTGTATCATAAATAATAAATAAGTATAAATATTAATAATGTAAGTTCTAAGAAATTTAGTAAAATAATAATTTCAATATTATAATATGAATATTAAAAGAACACATCATGAATATTTATTTTTATAAAAGTGATCAAATTTTTTTGAATGAATACATGAATTTTTTGTTATGGTGTTTTTTTGTTAAAAGGACATTTTATGTGAACAATAAAAATATGGATTTATTTGTATACAATAGTTTTGTGGCATCATTGTTATTTATAAATATCTTATTAATTATTAAATTATTTTTCATAACAGGAAAAATATATTTAATTTTTAAAATAATTCATTTAAAAATGATAAACATAATTTTAAAACATATAAATAAATATTAAAATTGAAAGATATATATTATTAGAATAAAAAATAATTGCTATTATTAAAATAGAATAATATATTTAAAAGAGTTTGTTATGACACCCTTCCTATATTGTGGAATGGATTTGTTCAAAATTATCTCTAAAACACCTCTAATTGGATGATTATGGGGTTTTATAGATGTTATTGGAGGATGAGAGTTTGTATATGAGGGTTTAAGCTTTTTTTAGATGAAATTTTATAGTATGTACTTAGTCACAATGAAACTCAGGGTCATTCACCATGTGGACATACTCGATTAGGGAGGTGTCTCATCACAAATTTATATTTCTCTATGAACCCTTGTTAGATGGAAATTATGTCATGATGTGTAGAGTCACACTATAGTGTGACATCAGATATGGTGATTAGGTTTTCCAATTCTTCTATTTAGAGGTTCATGATTTCATGAACTGTAGGATGATTCCACAAATTTTTATTAGGAAGAGCATTGAATCTTACCCCATGCGGTCATGCAGTAAAAATCCTTCTTTTATTTTTGTTTAAATTAAACTAAATGAAATAATTTTTTATTTTTTTTAAATGTTATCTTCTTATTTTATCATAGTAGCTTACTGATTCCAATACTTCTCATTAGGTCCTCCTCACAACTCCATCTATTTCTACATAAGTAGATATTGCATTATTGTACCATCTATTACAGAGGATTTATATGAGCTACTTTAATAATCTACATATATTCATTCACTATTTCCGCTTATATAATATCATTTTAAATTTATTATGATAAAATATATTCATTTTATTATATTTTGTGAAACCCATTAATTGAAATTGATTCTTATAAATATTTTATATTAGAAATATCCTATTGTGCTGAGGTAGTTGTTCCCTAACATGCCAATATATTTCATAATTGTTACCATGATTTTTAGGATATGTGGCCTCACCAAAAAATAGAACATGACTATAAGTAAATTTAAATTATTTTATTTTATTACATTAATAGGTGGTGTGTTCAATTTGTAGAATATGTAGTTTACATATACTGAAACATGATGCCATGAAAACCAAATTTCATGAGGTTAAAATTTTGAATTAAAAAATTTATACCAATAAAATGTAATATTGGTAAAATATAACTTATATGACCTTGAATAGGTTCCAATAGCCACAATAGATGAAGGGAATGTTATTATTTTTGGATGATCAACTTAATCTCTGGCCCATATGTAACTTATGGGTTACATTATAGCAGATTAACTTATTTTACTTAAATATGAAGAATTTGATCCTACCATAGATGATTTTTATTATATGGGTGTGATATTGATCAATTTTTAATATATAAATACATTGGGTGTGTTTGAATTATCTATGTAACATCCATGGTAAAAAAAATATGAAATTTTCATATTTCTTAATATTTGTAAATTAGTTATTAATTTTACATTAAAAGGGATGCTCTTTTTGATTCTGTACCTGATACCCAATAATGGGTTTCTTTGAAATATTACGTTGCACACAACGTTGGGTCATACCGAAAAATAAAAATATAATATTATTTTAAATGGTAGTTATTTCCCATCATTTATAATGGCATGAATGAATAGAACTAAATAAAAAATGATTATACATGTTTGTTAAATATTTTTTCATTTGTCTAATAAAATTTAGTGGCTTTAAATAAATAAAGAATTCGATTTTAAGCATAAATACTCTAATATTCACTAAAAGGTCGATTTACAGCATTTTGATGGCTAACCATCATTAAATATATTATGGTCACTTTTATTTGTTCTATTTGAAAAAATCAAAATTTCCATTAGAATCAGGACATCAAAATTTACATTGGGTAATTTTTTGGTATTTTTCTGATAAAATTCCATTTTTAATGAATAGTGGAAAATACTGTATTTTAATTGAAATATGCTTTTAAATATAAATTTATTATATGAATAGATTATATTTTTAATTGGGTTTAAAGTGTAATTATTTTAAAATTTTACAATTTAATCCAATGATATCATTAGAAGAAATTTCACTTTTAAATTGGGCATAAACAAGTATCAATCTTTTGATATATATAGTTTCTTAAAAATACGTTATTTGTTTTGACAACAGGAATTAATTTTAAATTAATTAATGAAACTTCTATTTTTTGAATTTTTTAAAATAGATATCATTTTTTAATTTTCAATATCAAATATATATTAGGCTGAATTTTTGGAATTTTTCTGAAAAACTTCAATTTTTGATGTATAGTGAAACCACTAAGTAGTAGTTAAAAAACCGACTTTTTCATTTAAATGGAATTTTACCGCTTCTATTAATTGAATTTCGAACATCTAACGTACATATTTTTTATTAATAATTAATATGTGATTCAATAAGATAAAAATAATTTTTTATGAATATTAACATTTGACTTTCATTTACTACGGTTAAAGGTAAATAGGGTAATTCAAGGTAAAAAGAATATTATATTAAAATTAATTAACTTAAAAATTGACCTAACCTTATTGTATAAATCATGTCTGGAAATGGGAATTGCTGGGTCAATTTTGGGACCCCATGGATCGACTTGGGAGTGATATTGATACTTTAGATTAATTAATTTAAATTAAAGACAAAAATGGAACAAACCAACATTTTTTAGTATAGTAATTTTTACATGGGGTTATATAAGTTATATTTTTAAATATAAATATTCAATGGAAATATAAAAATATTTCATACATCATGGTATTATTTTATAATTTTTATAATCAAATAAATAAAATTGTTTATGCCACAAAAATGATGCAGTATTTACCACATTAATAAATGATTTAAATAAATAATATTATAAATATGAAAATAACATCCAAAACCTATCAAATTATTACTGGATGAATTTATTTCGACCATCAGTCATCTTATATTCTACCTTAATGTGTTATGGATATTTAGAAACCGAAATTAATTATATTATAATATAATATTTTCACACTTTCCTAAAGAACCCCTCCCCCCTTATAAAAATCAATCACTTCTTTCCAATTCCTCACACCTCTGAAGCCCCATGGATCATCCAAACCCTTCCCAAATAAGCTATAAAGATACCTATCTTCCTCCAAGAATCCTTACCATAGGCAGAAGGCACTTCAAGTAAACCATTTGGTTCAAACCAAAGGAAGATACCCAATTTATAGGTAACGTTTTCTCTTAATTCCTTTAGTTTTTTTAAAAACTCCAACCCCTAATTTTTTTTATTATTTTAGTTTATAACAACACTAGTATACTCAATATACAAGGATGTTTTTATGATAGTTATTCTTACTAAACATTCAAAAACCTTTATCTAATCAGTAAAGAACATACTATTTCTCTGGATGGTAAACTAACGCCTCACGAAACGATGATTGTTCAATTATCAAATACTTCCTATCACGGTGGCTATTATTATGGAACTGTATTTATATATGATATATATTATGTTTATTTTTTCCTTTATTGTTCTGTATTTTTTCTTTTATATCATACCATTATGGTTTCCATTATGGGTAAAGGCGATAATTTCATTTGAGGTTGTGCGGGCTACCGCCCCCTCAAAGTGATATGACTCATTAATTCCATACGTGGGACATATAATGGATGGGGTTAATGATATTATATATTATATTGTACTTAAATTATAACATAACTATGTATCTTTAAGTTTTTACTCAATTAAAATATGAAATATTAATGAAAGTAGTGTTCATGCGTACGTACGACTTACCGACTCCATGAATAGTGAATTTCATTTATTATCTCCAAATGTTATGTAATATTATAAATACATATATATAGTGGATATATATGATATATATGATATCTAAATCGTGAATATAATTCTTGAGATAATGGACTCTTGACCACCTGGACAACTTCTAATTATAAGTGGTTCATTTTTTACTCAAATACCAAATATCGACTAAACGACCATTATTAACATAAATGATTACATAATGTTTATAACACTGTAATAAGTGATATAAAAGGAGTAATAAACTTGATAAGGGTTATTAATAAAGTATAAATTATCTTAAGTTTATTAATTAGGAAGTCTGAGGAACAAACATGTCAAGTCGGACACGAGGTGAGGGGTTTCTTATCTCACTTTTAATTCCTAGAGATTTCCATTGTTATTCACTTATTCATTGTATTTGGTGAATTTGGTACTACCATTTGATATATACTATCATGATTCTATTTATATTCATGTTATTCTATGAATAATTTGGTGGTTATTAACTTTTGTTCATACGACTCGATTGATTACAATGTGGTAAGATATTTTCATCTCATATTTAATTCCAGTGAGATTCATGATATATTTGCAACTACTTCCTTTTGTGTGGTGTATGTACTACCCATGATTGTATTTATTTTGTATTATAGTTCAATTTATGGGTATTTACATCTTAATTTTATGATCCTTCTTTCATAGGTTGTATGTTTCATAAGTTACCATATCGGTAAGGGAACCTTTTAACCCAATTTCCATTCCATGGGTTAATCTTTTAATTATTTATTATATAATGCTATGATTATGTGTGGAATAACAATTTATTTATTTATGTATTTATTTATTCTCCCCTTTTAGTTGGTATAGTTTTGATACACACAATCACTCCATTGATAAATTCTCATGTCATAGATATGAACTTTATATGAGTAATTTTAACTCAATTTCCATCCATTGAGTTAAACATCATAGTCATTGGTGTTGTTTTTACAAAATTATGTGTGAATGTTCTCTGATTGATTTACAATAAATATCCATTCACATTGAGGAATTTATATTTTAACACATTGTTATGCAATCTATTTATCTTTAATTTAAGAATACCGTTTTTATAAGGGATTTAATCTAAATTTTCATTCCATTGAGACTTCATTGTTATTATGCACCAATTCACTCTTATATGGAGTATATACTACCCTTTAACATATTATAACATGAATACATTTACTCTAATGATATTATTATGTTCTGATTCAATGATATTCCTCAATTATTTGTATTCAAGAGTCTCTCATTTTGCTAAAAACTATTTAACTAATATATCATTTTTAATGTATTAAAGATTTATTCATCAAAATATTTTTCACTAATGTCCATGTTTTAAAAATGATATCAAGGATTTATTTTTATGGACATTAATGTTTTCAAATGTTAAATTCCTTAAAAGCATTAAAGTAATATAGTATACCTTGATTCAAAAATATCTTTATTAATTATTTTAAATGGTTTTGAAAATGGTTTGATAACGCATTGTTTATTTCAATATCTTTATTTGATATATTGAAATTTTGAAATATCATCTTTCTTATATACGCGTTTTATGTGTTTTGAGTATGTTAAGGTTATTGGGCATTGTTTATGTATACAGGTGGTTCCATGATAAACCTAGGGAGGGTGAGCCTGAGACAACTCTCCAATGCATTGGGTAACAAGACATTGGTAAACGTTAATGTTTCTTCTAAGATATTTATGGAATATACTGTGATGGGTATTTATAATATGACTCCCAATGTAGTTGTGATAGCTACAATGTAAGTATGTAATGAATTCCATCAGTGACCTTTATGATTTATGATTTCTGTATGTTATTCATAAATCATATTATTTTCATGAGGTATGTTATGATTGAAAAGTTTGGTTTCATTGATTTGTATTTATTTGTGGGATAATGATTATTTTAATTATTTTATAACCCTTACTATGATTTTTATGCTCATCCCATGTTTTGAAATGTTTTTCATAGGATATAAAAATGAATAGTGTCAAGGATAACATCAAGGAAAAGTCATGTTGTCTAAAACATGGAACTATACATGACTCTTTTTTAAGAGTTTTTTTTTATGAAAAATGGATACTGGGTAATAGTGTCTACTTGTAATATTCATTTTGTTATCTAATAGTTATTACCTAAATCTCTATAACTCTAAACCTGAAATGATATTCAATGTGAATTCTTGACCTAATTCAGGATAAAGTAATGTTTGAGGCCTGGAACTTACCGTTGGTATCACAGGTCGGTTTAGATAACTTTAGAGGTTAGGGTGTTATTTAAGAATAAGTGAAATAACAACAATGGTTAGGATTATATAAAGAGTAATAGTTATTTTACATAATGTGAATGAGTTTAAGATAACAAGATTAATTCAATCTTAGTATTTACCCTCCTTATAAGATACTATATGATGATTTTTTTGATATACTCAAACTAACCTTTTTGGATTTAGTAAATGGTTGGATCTAGTAGGCGCAAAAGTAATAGTGGATGTGAAGAAAACTGTGACAGTTTTTTGAATGAGAAACTGAATGAAATAGGAGATGCAATGAGAACTCTTATGGTTATTCTCAACCAACTATCTGGAGTCATGATTGACCACCTGAACCATAGTTATTTTTATAAGGCTTAGCATATGCGAGAAACAATTCCCTATGAATGTTTAGTTAATAATAATAATGGTTAGTATGTTCAAAAACCTATGTGCCAAGGATGTGGAAAACAATAGCATGTAAAATGATTCAAAGGGATGGGAAGATTCTATAGATGTAGAAATGAATGTCATAAAGTAAGAACCTTCCATGGAAAAAGGAATCATCTAGTTGACTCTAGGAAAGGGAAAGAAGTTATGTCTGAGGGACCAATTAAATGTTTTAAATGTGGTGTGCGTGGTTATTATACAAACTTATGTATTACCATGAAGTTTCCGGAATGGGATTACCATGATCATACAAATATATGTTTACCAATACCTAATGCCATTCCAATTGAGGATGAAGAAACTGACTATGACAATTGGAAGGTATGGATTATTTCTAATTATATTTTTTGATATTATTGAATCTTAGCATATGACTCATGACATTGTATGTTGGAAAAAAGTATTTCAGAATATGTTGGTAGTGAATGGTTAATGGATCATGAATAACGTTAAAAGAGTAATAAGTCAACATATAAGGTATTCAAGAGTTATGGTAGATTTTAGGATGATGAAATGCTTCAAGGTATTAAGGCTATTTTGATGATGGGATTACATTAGAAGAATTTTTATAGTACGTGTAACATTGATGATTGATATATGAAAATTTTATTCAAGGAATAATTATATTTTCATTTGTGGATATAGTTATAAAGAACCATTTGGGTTTATATGGTCCTTTAATTTGAGGCAATTACAGGTTAATAGATTTTGGGATGCAAAATGAAAGTTATTAGATAACCATTGTGGTTAAAATATGTTATGGTTAGTTTTGATGAATTTATCTGATTTTGGAAATGTTATAAAATGATATAGTTTTTTCAAAAGGACAACACATAGACCCTGTGACAACCCATCGCGTCAGACAAAGCTGCAGCAATCAAACCCACAACCAAAGTGCTATTGGGATTTATTGCCGACCAATGGACTACGTGAAGTCGCTAGTTATTATGACTAATTATTTTTAGTTATATGATATTATGAATTAATAATACATTGATTTTGGGTTATCTATGGAAATGATTAACCAATCGTGGATAATATTTGATTTAGTTAATTACAATTAAGTATGAGACTTTAAGAGTAGTCGATGTTTTTGGAGATAAATGTTACGATTTTTGTGGAAGACTATGTGATCAAATCATTTTGAAATTTTGGGTTTCAATCATATATTGAGTGACTTTATAGAATTTAGGGATGGTTCGTTATTGAATGGTCTTTGTTGAACTTTGGGAATTGTTAGATAAAATTAGAAGATTATGTGATGTTTTTTTGTAAAAGATTATATTTTTTGGGGATTAATTATCTTGTACTAAACGTTTTGGTTTTGGTTAATGTCTAAAGATAGAGGAAATATACAGTTCATATTTTTTGGATTATTTGATACTCTAGATGTTGATTACAGCTATTTAAATTTGACAAAGTCAATTTGAATGCTCATCGTTTGGAGAAAATATACATTTTTAGTAGAAACTTATTAAAGTATGATTGTCTATATGAAAATTAAGTATGTTTCCTTATGTTATTAGTTAATATAAAAAGTCATTTCATCAACTTTATGATATGTAACTTAAAAAAAATGTTGTCTATTAACTTTTCCTACTGGGAAATAAAAGACCGTCTAATCCATCACAATATTGTGATTTTCTTGTGGTTAACTTTCTTCTAATCATGTTTTCTGTCTCCCTTTATCAGAATATGATGGTTTATTTTCTTCTCCATATCTATGTTTTTATGGAATCCTAGTATCTATTGTCTTGGGTGATCATTGTACTTCTCTTCATTTATTTTAAAGTGATAGATTTATTATAAGAAGACGACCTTAAACCATTCATAATATTTAATTAAATGAATAATTAACATTGAGGGTCTTTTTAGGTTTATAGTTTGAGAGAATTAGTCTATAATAATTACATATCAAAAGATTACAAAGTAAACACTACTAAGTTGTATCCATTTTTTCATAAAATAAAAACTTATAAAAACAAACAAGTCTAGTTCCATGTTTTAGATTTCATGACTTTTCCATGATAACATCCTTGGCCCTATTCCACATTATGTCATGTGAAAAACATTTCAAAAAAATATGAGATGTGCATAAAAAGCTCAGTAAGGGATACACAAAGAAGGAAAACTGTTTGTTTTTTAAAACAACATGTAAACCATAAATACATTTACATATTTAATACTTTTCACCTTTATGAAGTAGTAAATACTCTTCACTGAATAAAAGATCACTACTTACCCTTTTGTAACCGAAAGGTTACGATAAAACCCATATAAAGAACATGTAACATATAAAGGTAACTTGGGACATAAACATACTTAAATGGAATAACCATACGGTCGACTTCCACATATATCACTAAATTTAATATCCATATGACCGACTTCCATACCCAATTCATTGAAGGTTATATTGTAACCACCCATCCTGGTATTCACGACACCACCCATTATTAGGATTATCACGTAACCACCCATCAAATGTCCAAGTACAATCATAACACATAAAATATTGAAAATTTAAACATTTATCTAATAATATTTCCTTTTCAATCACAAGAAGTTATCTCAAGATATTTAATTAATCAATCCATTTTCATAATCCATTTAAAATGTGATTTTTGAATCAATGTTTCCCATACCACATTGAAGCTTTTAAATGAATTATAATTTGAAAATATTAATATCTATATAAATAAATCCTAAACCCCATTTTTAAAACATGTACATAAATGTGAAATATTTATAAGAATAAATCATTAAATCATTTAAAACAATATTTTAGTTAAAGAGTTTTATAACCAAAACGGAGACAGTTGAATACAAATAATTGAGGAATAATTTTTAATCAGAAATTAATAATATCATGATAATAAAGGTATTCATGATATAATATGTCAAAGGATAGTATATACACCACATAAGAGTGAGTTGGTGTATAAAAACAATGAAATCTCAGTGAAAATGTAAATTGAGATGAAATCCCTTATAAAGACGGTGTCATTAAATTAAGGATAAATCAATCACATAATTATGCATAGAAAATTAAAATACATAGAATATAAGTGGATATTATGTGAAAAACAATAATAGGTCATTCAAACATATTCATAGGATGACATATTCAAGAAATACAAGTTTAACCCAAAGAATTGAAATTTGGTTAAGAAGTTCCCTTGCACAAATTTGAAAGCCTTATAGTGTCACATTAAAATTCAGAAACTGTGTTGATGAGATAAAAAAGTGTATATCATCACTTATACCTAAAATTGACATCAATAAGAATTTATAAGTACATATCCCAATATAATAATATGTAAATTAAAACACTTAACAAAAAAAGAAGTCTTTTAAAAAGAGGAGGGTGAAAGGTTCCCTTCCCGTTTTGGTAACTTACAAAACATACGCCACATGAAATATGGACAATAAAATGTAGATGTAAATACCCATAAATGAAATTGTATTACAGAAAGAGTAGAATCGTGAGCAGTACATACACCTCACAAAAGGAAATAGTGGAAAATATAGCATGAATCTCATGGGAATAAAAGTGAGATGAAACCCTTTACCTCATTGTAATCAACTAATCCATTTGATCAAAAGTTAATAACCATCCAATGAATCATATAATACCATGAATATAAAGATAATAATGATAACATATATCAAATTACAGTACATAATACACCACATTCAATAGATAAGTGGCGAACAATGGAAATCTCACGGAATTAAAAGTGAGGTAAGAATTCTCCTTACTTCATGTCAGACTTGACTCGATCATTATTTAATCTCCTGAATAATAAACTAAACTAAATTTCTACTTGATTAAGAACATTTTTCAAGTTTATTATTCCTTTTTATATCACTTATTACCATGTTATAAACATTATGTAATCAATTAAGTTAATAATGTTCGTTTTGTTAATATTCGGTACTTGAGTAAAAAATGGACTTCTTATAATTACATGTTGATCATATGGTCAAAGGTTAATTATATCCAGAATGATATTCATGATTTTCATATCATATATATCATATATATTCATAATATATATGTATTTATAATAGTACATAACATTTAGAGGTAAGAAATTAAATTCACCATTCATGGAGACGGTAAGCCGTACGTACGCAAGAACGCTACTTTCATTTCTATTTCATATTTAATGGAATTAAAACAAAATTATACATAGTACTATTATAATTAAAATATTTTATCATATATAATATCATTAAATATATCCTTTATACGTACCACATATGGTATGAATGAGTCATATCACATTTAGGGGGAGATAGTCTGCACTTCCTCTAATGAGATTATCGTGTTTACCAATAACGGAAAGCATAAAGTCATTATATAAATGGAAATTACTAAATAATAAAGAAAACATAAAAATAATATATATCATATATATATATAAAATTCCATCATAATGGCCACCATGAGAGGTGGTAGGAGATAATCGAACAATCATCGTTTCGTGAGGTGTCAGTTTTCCATCCATAGAAACATTATGTTCTTCATCTATTAGATGGAGGCATGTGTAAGTGTAGCACGAATCCTTCTCATAAAAACATCATAGTATATTGAGGAAACTGATTTTGTTACAAAAAAATGAATAATAAGAGTTTAGGGGTGGGAGAAGTAAAATAAATGAAAAATATTTAAGAGAAACTGTTACCTTCAATTTTGGTAACTCCCTTTAGTTTGACCAAAGGACTTCTTGAAGTGCCTTATGAAAAAGGTAAGGCTTTTAGGAGGAGGAGAGGGATGTAAGTAGATTAATTGGGTAGATTTTTGATGATCCAAAATTATTGAGAGGTGCGAAGAATTGGTTAGAAATGGTCTCCTTTTATAAGGGGGAGGAGGGTCTCTTTAGGAAAGTGTGAAAACATTATTTTATTATATAATGATATTCAGTTTCTAATGGTCCAAAAATCATTATAGTCAATGATAACATTAATAATGGTCGAAATAAAATCATCCAATCAGAAATGGAAATGTTTTGTATAATATTTTAATCATTATAATCTAATTTATTTAAATCATTTATTAATGAGGTAAAAGCAGTATCATTGTTGTGTCATTACTAATTTAAATTATTTGATGTTTAATAATTATAAAAAACTACCATGATATAGCAAATCTTTTTATCATTCCAATTAACATTTATAGTCGAAAGGATAATTTTTATAACCCCTTTTAAAAATTAATTTACTAAAAGATATTTTCTTTTGTCATTTTTTCCTTTACTTGATGTTAATTAATCTAAATTTTCATTATAACTCACATGTCGCTCAATGGAATCCCAAAATCGACCCAAAGATTCCCATGGTCGTAAATGACTCCACCAATAATTATTGGACAAGTGTTATGGTAATTTTGATTTATTATAATATTATTTTTACCTTGAATTACCCTATTTACCTTTAACTGCGGTAAATAAAAGTCAAAAGTTACTATTCACAAAAAATTATTTTCATCTTATTGAACCAAATTTTACTTCTTGATGACAACCATGTGTGTTGTATTTTAAATATTAAATTCATAGAAGTGGTAAATTTTCATCTAAAAAAAGTCAGTTTTTTTAACTACCAATAAGTGATTTCACTAATCATCAAAAATTGATGTTTTTCAGAAAAATACCATAAATTATGCCTAAGCTCTATTTGATATTCCGAATTAAAAAATGATGTCTATTTTTAAAAATTCAAAACATAAAAGTGGAATTAATTATTTTTAAAATTAATTCCCGTTATCAAAACAAATAGCGTGTTTTTAAGAAATAGTAACAATCAAATGATTGATACTTATTTATGTACAATTTCAAAGTGAAATTAATTTCAATGACCGACATTGGATTAAATGGTAAAAATTTATTCTAATTACACTTTAAAACAAATTAAAAAGATAATATAACCATATAAATAAAAAATATTATAATGTAGTTCTGAATAAAAATACAATATTTTCACTATTAATTAAAAAATGAACTTTATCAGAAAAATTCAAAAAATTTACACAATGTAAATTTTGATGTCACCATTCTAAAGAATTATTTTATTTGGTGAAATAGAATGTATTAATGTGAGAAAAACGATATTTAAAGAATTTTCTCCCTTAAAAGGTGGTAAATAGTCCTTTTAATGTAAATTATGCTTAAAATTAGATTTATTCATATTTTAACCCTCTAACTTTTTATTGGATAAATGTAAATACATTTAACAATCATGTATAAAAATATTGTAGTTAGTTTTTTTTTTCATTCCTTCCAATACAACAGCTAGGAGTTAACTACCATTTAAAATAATAATATTATATTATTAGTGTGCAACATATGATTTCAAAGAAACCCATTATTGCGTATCGAGTACGCTATCGAACATAGAAACCCCTTTATGGTAAAATTAATATTTAATTAAAAAATATTAATAAATATGAAAATTTCATATTCTTAATTTATCCGGGATGTTATATTCGTCCCCCCTTTTGGGAATTGTGTCCTTACAATTTTAAAATTGTGCTTGGGAACTTAATTGAATGCCCCACATTGAAAAATGGGTCAATAATACTATAACGTTAAAATAAAGGAAGAGAAGTACAAAGGTTTTCCAAGACAATAGATACTAGTATTCTATGAAAAAATGGATATGGAGGAGAATAAATACCATCATGTTTTGATGGAGAGTGATAGAAACAGGTTTAGGAGAAAGTTAACGACTAGAAAATCACACACTTATTATTGGTTAAACAGTCTTTGATTCCCCAGTATGAAAAGTTAAGAGACAAGGTTTTTGTTTTAAGTTAAATTTTATTAAGGAATTTATTTATGAGATTAACTAAAAACATAAGGAAATATATTTACCTATCATGTATACATTCATCTTTTACAAGATTTCTAACACAAACTAATATTTTCTCCAAATGATGAGTATTCAGGATGAAATTTTCCCATATTTAGAGTGCTATAATCAACTTCGAGAGAATCAAATAATCTAAAAAGGATGAATTATATATTTCCCATGCCTTTGTAACTTAACCAAAACCCGAATGGTTAGGACCAGATTAGGTAATCCCCAAAAAGGATTATCTTTTACAAAAAGATAAAATACTCTTAATCTCCAAAATTTGTCAAAAAAAACACAAATTTCATCAAAGACCATTCAATAAACAACTATCCATAAAATTCTTCCAAATAATACAAACTAAGATCAAAACACAAATATCAAATGGATCTAATCACATAAACATCCAAGATAAATCTTTAAATTTATCTCTAAATAACATCAGTTACTCTTAAAGTCTCATATTGAAAAGTAATTAATCTAATCACATATCATCCACGATAGGTTAATCATTTCTATAGATAACCCAAAATCGACTTATTCTTGATTCATAAAATCATCTAACTAAAAATAATTAGTCATAAAAACCAGGGACTTCACATTTTCTAGTGGTTGGTGATAAATACCAGTGGCACTTTGGTTGTGGGTTCGATTCTCCCAGCTTTGCCCGACGTGACTGGTTGTCACACGTTCCACATTTTGTCCTTTTTTCAAAAACTATATAATTTTATTACATTCCAAAAAAGAGATAAATTAATCAAAAATAACCGTAACATATTTTAACCAAGATGGTTATCTAATTACTCTCATTGTGCATTACAAAAAAGTATTAACCTATAATTTTCTCAAATTTAAGGAACATATAATCCCAAATGGTTCATTAAAACTATATCCTCAAAAGAAAAGATAATTAGCCCTTGAATAAAATTTTCATATATAAAACTTTAGGGGTACACATACTATAAAAATTATTCTAATGTAATTCCCATCAACAAAAGAGCCTTAATAGTTTTAAGCATTTTACCATCCTAAAATCTACCGTAAAACTTGTATCCCATATATGTTGACTTCTTACTCATTCAACCTTCTTCATGATCCATTAACCATTTCTTTCCAAATTATTCTGAAATACTTATTTCCAAAAAAAATCACGAATCATATCCTAAGATTCAATAATGTCAAAACATATGTTATGAAATAATCCATACCTTTCATTGGTTATTTTCAGTTTCTTCATCCTCAATCGGAATGGAATTAGTTATTGGTAAAAAATATTTATATGATCCTGGAGACCCCATTCCCAAAACTTCTTCACAGGACAAGTGTTTGAATAATGACGATACACACCACATTTAAAACATTAAATTGATCCCTTATAAAGAACATTCCCTTTCCTAGAGTCAACTGGATGCTTCCTTTTTCCATGACAGGTACATGATTTATGACCTACATTTCCCCATCTATAACATCTTCATATCACTTTGATACATTTTCCTAGGTGTTTCTTTCCACATCATTGACACATAGGTTTTTGAACATACATACCATTATGATTATTACATGAACTTCCATGTGGATTTGTTTTTCGCATATACGATGCCTTATAAAAATCACCAAGGTTCAACTGGTAAATCATGACTCCAGATAGTTGGTTGAGAATAACCACAAGGGTTCTCATTGAAGCCCCCATTTATTTTAATTACTCATTCAGAAAACTTTCATAGTTTTCTTCACCTCTATTGTTACTTTGATGCCACCTAGATCCAACCATTGACTAAAACCAGAAAGGTTAGTGTGAATATATTAGTAAAATCATCATATAATATCTTATGAGGAGGATAAATACTAAGATATAATTAATCATGTTATCATAAACTCATTCACCTTATCTAAAAAAACAATGACACTTTTTGAAATCCTAACCATTATGGTATTGTAACTTAAGTTTAAATAATACCCTAACCTCTAAATTATCTAAACTGACCTCTGATACCAATTATAAGAACCCGACCTTAAACCTTAAATAATATTCAATTAAATGAATAATTCTCATTGAGGATATTTTCAGGTTTATAATTTTATAGAATAAGTCCATAACTATTACATATCAAAAGATTACAATGTAGAAACTACTACACAATATCCATTTTTTTAATAAAATAAATACTCTTAAAAAGAAATATGTCTAGTTCCTTGTTATAGACAGGATTACATTTCAATTATCCCATCCTTGACCCTATTCCACATTATGTCCTATGAAAAATATTTCAAAAAATCTTGGGATGAGCATGAAAATATCAGTAAGGGATAGACAAAGAAGGAAACTTTTATTTTTTCAAAACAACATGTAAACCATGAATACTTTTACATAAGTAATAATTTTCACATTTTTGAAGTATTAAATACTATTCACTGAATAAAAGATCACTACTTACACTTTTGTAACCAAAATGTTACCATAAAACCCCTAAAAATAACACATAACATATAAAGGTAACTTGGGACATAAACATACTTAAATGGAATAACCATACTGTTGACTTCCATACCCAATGCATTGGAGGTTATAACATAACAACCCATATTGGTATTCACGGCACCACCATTCATATGGTTTATCACATTACCACCCGTAAAATTTCCATGTACCATTATAACACATAAAATATTGCAAATGTAAACATTTCTCTAATAATATTTCTTTTTCAATCACAAGATGTAACTTTTAGATATTGAAATAATCAATCTATTTTCATAAACCATTTAAAAAGATATTTTTGAATAAAATTGTCCCATTCCACTTTGAAGCTTTTAAATGAATTATCATTTGAAAATATTAATGTACATATAAATAAATCCTAAAACCAATTTTTAAAACATGGATGTTAATGTGAAATATTTAGAAGAATAATTCTTTAAAACTTTTAAAATGATATTTTACTTAATGAGTTTTTTAACAAAAAGGGAGACACTTGAATACAAATAATTGAGGAATAAATTTTAATCATAAAATTATTATATAATGATAATACAGGAATTAATGATATAATTTGTAAAAGTATAGAATATAAAACACATTAGAGTTAGTTGGTGTAAAACAACAATGAAATCTTAGTGGAAATGTAAATTGAGATGAAATCCCTTATAAAGATGGTATCCTTAAAATAAGGATTAATAAATCACATAGTTATGTGTGAAAAATATTAATATACCCAATATATGTGGATATTAATTGTAAAACAATCATAGGTCATTCAAACATATTCATAGGATGAAATATTCAAGAAGTATAAGTTTAACCCAAAGAATTGAAATTGGGTTAAGGAGTTCCCCTGCAAATATTTGAAAGCCTAACATCGTCACTTTAAAATTCATAAAATGTTTTGATGAGATAAAAAGATTATCTAATCACATAGACATAAAATTTACATCAATAAAGATTTATAATGACATATCCCATCATAATAAGATGTAAATTAAAAGATATAACGAAAAGATGTCTTTTAAAAAGAGGAGGGTGAAAGGTTCCCTTCCCGATTTTGTAACTTACAAAACATTAGCCACATGAAAGAAGGACCCTAAAATATAGATGTAAATACCCATAAATGAAAGTGTATTACATAAAGAGTAGAATCATGGTAAATACATACACCTCAAAAAAGGAAATAGTGGCAAATATAGCATAAATGCCATGGGAATAAAAGTGAGATGAAAGCCTTTACCTCGTTGTAATCAACTGAGTCATTTGATCAAAAGTTAATAACCATAAAATGAATCACATAATACCATGAATATAAATATAATCATGATAATATATATCAAACTACAGTAAATAATACACCACATGCAATAAATAAGTGACAAATAATGGAAATCTCACGGAATTAAATGTGATATAAGAATTCTCCTTACCTCGTGTCCGACTTGACTCGATCGTTCATTAATCTCTTGGATAATAAACTAATGTTAATATCTAATTTCTTAACAAATATTTTCCATTTTATTATTCCTTTTTATATAACTTATTACCATGTTATAAACATTATGTAATCAATTAAGTTAATAATGTTTGATTTGTCGATATCTGGTACTTGAGTCAAAAATGGACTTCTTATAATTACATGTTGTTAATTTGGTAAAAGGTTCATTATATCCAGAATGATATTCATGACATTGATATCATATATATCATATATATCCAGTATATACTTGTATTTATTATAATACATAACATTCAGAGGTATGAAATGAAATGCACCGTTCATGGAGACGGTAAGCCGTACGTACGCATGAACGATACTTCCATTTTTCTTTCATATTTAAGGGAATTAAAACATAATAATACATAGTAGTATTATAATTACTGTATTGAATCATATATAATATCATTATATCCATCCTTTATACGTACCAAATATGGTATGAATGAATCATATCACTTTGAGGGGGTTGTAGTCCACACTTCCTCTAATGAGATTATCGCGTTTACCCATAATGGAAACCATAAAGGATTTGTATAAATGGAAATTATAGAATTATAAAGAAAACATAAACATAATATATATCATATATGAATACAGTTCCATCATAATGGCCACCATGAGAGGCGGTAGGAGATAATCGAACAATCATCGTTTCGTGAGGCGTTAGTTTTCCATCCACAGAAACAATATATTCTTCATCCATTAGATGGAGGTGTGTTTAATTGTAGCTCGAATACTTATCAAAAAAACATCCTAGTATATTGAGGATACTTATTTTGTTACAAAATAATGGAATAAAAAATTTTAGGGGTTGGAGAAGTAAAATTAAAGAAAACAATTTAAGAGAAATTGTTATCTTTAAATTGGGTAACTCCCTTTGGTTTGAATCAAAGGACTTCTTGAAGTGCCTTATGACTAAATTAAGGCTTCTAGGAGGAGTATATGGATGTTGTGAGATAAATTAGGTATAGTTTTGACCATCCAAAAGGCTTGATAGGTTTGAGTAATTGGTTATAATTGGTCTTCTTTTATAAGGGGGAGGAGGGTCTCTTTAGGAATGTGTGAAAACATTATTTTATTATATAATTATATTTCGTTTATATAGGTCCAAAAATCACTGTTATCCATGATACGATGACTAATGGTCATAATAAAATCATTAAATCAGAATTGGACAAGTTTTGGATAATATTTTAATCATTATAATCTTATTTATTTAAATTATTTATTAATGAGGTAAATACTTTATCATTATTGTGTCGTAACTAATTTAAATTATATGATGTCTAAAAATTATAAAAAAATACCACGATATAGGATATATATTTATCATTCTAATGAATATTTATATTAGAAACGATAATTTATATAACCCCTTATAAAAATTAATTTACTAAATGATATTTTTTTTGTCATTTTTTCCTTTACTTTAAGTTAATTAATCTAAATTGTCATTATCACTCCCAAGTGGCTCAATGGGGACCTAAAATCGACCCAAATATACCCATGGTCGTAAATGACTCAAACAATAATTTTTGGACAAGTGTTAAGGTAATTTTGAATTATTATAATATTATTTTTACCTTGAATTATCAAATTTACATTTAATCGCGGTAAATAAAAGTCAATAGTTACTATTCACCAAAAATAATTTTAATCTTATTGAACCACATTTTACATCATGATGACAAACATGTATGTCGGATTTTAAAAATTGAAATCCCAGAGGTGGTAAAATTTCATTTAAATGAAAAAGTCAGTTTTTTTAACTATCACTAAATGGTTTCACTATTCATCAAAAATTGATGTTATTCAGAAAAATACAAAAAATTAAGCCTAAGCTATATTAGATATTCCGAATTGAAAAATGTAGTCTCTTTTTCCAAATTCAAAACATATAAGTGGCATTAATTAACTTTAAAATTAATTCTCGTTATCAAAACAAATAGTGTGTTTTTAAGAAACAATAATAATCAAAAATTTAATACATGTTTTTGTCCAATTTCAAAGTGAAATTAATTCCAATGACCAACATTGGATTAAATGGTAAAAATATATTCTAATTAATCTTTAAAACAAATTAATAATATAATCTAACCATAAAAATAAATAATAATAAAACATAATTTTGAATTAAAATACAATATTTTCACTATTCAATAAAAATGTACTTTATCAGAAAAATTCCAAAAATTTACACAAAGTAAATTTTGATGTCCCCATCATAAAGAAGTATTTTATTTAGTCAAATAGAATATATGGAAGTGACCAAAACTATATTTAAAGAGGGTTCTCCGTTAAAAGGCGGTAAATCGACCTTTTAATGTAAATTATGCATAAAATTAGATTCATTCATATTTTAAGACTCTACCTTTTTATTGGACATATGTAAATATATTTGAATGTCATGTATAATCATACTGTAGTTAGTTTTTTTCATTCCCGCCAATAAAATAGCTTGGAGTTAACTACTATTTAAAATAATAATATTATATTATTATTGTGCAATATAAGATTTCAAAGAAACTCGTTGTTGCATATTGAGTACGCTATCAGACATAAAAACCCCTTTAAAGTAAAATAAATATTTAATTAAAAAATATTAATAAATATGAAAATTTAATATTCTTCATTTATTCGGGATGTTACATTTATTGACACTTTTTTTGAGGTGTGACTTTAAATGATGTTTCTGAGCCCAATTTTAAAATTAAGATGACACAATTCTCAAAAGAGGGGGCGAAGGATGTAACATCCCAGGTAAATAAAGAATATAAAATTTTCATATTTATTAATATTTTTAAAATATTTATTTATTTTACTTTAAAATGGATGTTGTGTTAGATAGCGTACCCGTTACACAACAAGAAGGTTCGTTGAAATCTTACGTTGCATACAACGTTGGGTCATACTGAAAAATAATAATATAATATTATTTTAAATGGTAGTTAACGCCTAGCCATTGTAATGGTGGGAATGAAAAGAACAAACTAAAAAATTATTATACATGTTTTTTAAATGTTTTTATATTTATCCAATAAAATTTATAGTCTTAAAATAATAAAAAAAATGGAATTTATGAATAAATACTCTAATATTCACTAAAAGGTTGATTTACAACCTTTTGATGGAGAAACTTATTTAAAAATTGTTTTGGTCACTTTTATATGTCCTATTTGACAAAAAAAAATTCTTATTTAGAATCGGGACATCAAAATTTAATTTAGGTAATTTTTTTAATTTTTCTGACAAAATCCTATTTTTAATGAATAGTGAAAAATAAAGTATTTTAATTCAAATCTGCTTTGTAATCAATTTTATCAATATGGTTAGATTATCTTATTAATTGGTTTTAAAGAGTAATTAGATTATATTTTTACAATTTAATCCAATTATTTTCATTGGAAGAAATTTCACAATGAAATTGGGCATAAACAAGTGCCAATCTCTTGATAGATATTGTTTCTTAAAAACACGCTATTTGTTTTGACAATGAGAATTAATTTTAAATTAATTAAAGTAACTTATATTTTTTTAATTTTTTTAAAATAGACATAATTTTTGAATTTGGAATATCAAATATAGCTTAGGTGGAATTTTTTGTATTTTTCTGAAAACCATCAATTTTTAATGAATAGTGAAACCACTAAGTAGTAGTTAAAAACTTTCTTTTTCATTAAAATGATAATTTACCCCTTCTATGAATTAAAATTTGAAAATCCAAAAAAAATGTTGTTATTTGTACGTAAAATTTGATTCAATATGATGGAACTATTTTTTGGGTGCATAGTATCATTTGACTTTTATTTACCACAGTTAAAGATAAATAGGGTAATTCAAGGTAAAAGGAATATTATAATAATAAAAAATTACCTTAACACTTTTCTTAACCTTATTGGGCGAGTCACGACCGACCATGGGAATCCTTGGGTCAATTTTGAGACACCATGGAGCCACCTAGGAGTGATAATGACAATTTAAATTAATAATTAATGTAAACACATAAATGACATAAACAAATATATTTTAGTAAATTAATTTTTAAATTGGGTTATGTAAGTAATATTTTTAACTATAAATATTCATTGTAACGTGAGGAAAGGGTTTTCTTATCTCACTTTTAATTCAATGAGATTTCTATTATATTCTACTTATTCATTTAACGTGGGGTATTGGTTACATCCATTTGATATATACTATCATGATTCTATTTATATTCATTTTATTCTGTGAATAATTTGGTTTTAATTAACTTGTTGTCATAGAACTCGATTGATTACAACATGGTAAGGGATTCTCATCTCAGTTTTTATTCCCGTGAGATTCATGCTATATTTTCCACTATTTCCATTTGTGCGGAATATGTACTACCAATTATTGTATTCATTGTGTAATATACTTATATTTATGGGTATTTACATCTTCATTTTATGAACCTTCTTTCATGGGTTTTATGTTTCATAAGTTACCAAATCGGTAAGATAACATTTTAAACCAATTTCAATTCCATTGGTAAATCATATGATTCCTAATTATGTCATGTTATGATTATGTGTGGAATCAATTTTTATTTATTTATGATGAAATTTATACCCCCCCCCCTTTGTGAGGATATACATTTGATGCACATAATCAATCCTTTTATAAAATCTTAATTTATCGATATTAACTTGATACGAGTAATCTTAAATCAATTTCCATTCATTGAGTTAAACATCCAAGTCATTGGTGTTGTTTTTACAAAAATATGTCTGAATGTTCTCTGATTTATTTACACTGAATATACAATCATATTGAGTGTATTTATATTTATCACACATTATTATGTTATTGATTTATCTTTATTTTAAGGATACCGTTTTTATAATATATTTCATCTCAATTTGCGTTCCATTGAGACTTTATAGTTTTTATACACCAATATACTCTTATATGGTGTATATAATTCTATTTGACATGTTAAATCAGGAATCCATTTATTCTCATGATATTATAATGTTCTAATTCAATGTTATTTCTCAATTATATATATTTAAGTGTTTCTCATTTTGTTAAAAACTCTTTAGATAAAATATCGTTTTAAATGTTTTAAAGATTAATAATTCTAAATATTTATCATTAATGTCCAAGTTTTAAAAATGGTTTTAAGGATTTAATTATATGGAAATTAATGTTTTCAAATATTTAATTTTCTAAAAGCATCAAATTGGTATGGGACCCTTTGATTCTAAAATATCTATATTAAATGTTTTAAATGTTTTTGAAAATGGGTTGATAAATAAATGTTTATTTCAATATCTTGATTTGATATATTAGAATGTCGAAATTTTATCTTTCATATATTATATTGTTATGTGTTATGATTATGTTATGGTTGTTGGTAATTTTTTACGTATATAGGTGGTTCAGTGATAATCCTTGGGTGGGTGAGCATGAGATAGCTCTCTAATGCATTGGGTAACGTGATAGAGGTAAACGTTAATGTTTCTCCTAATAGATTTAGGGAATATGTAGTGATCGGTATTATAAAATTGTTTCCCTATGTCGTTGTGATAGAAACAATGTAATTATGTTATGAATTCCATAAGTTGTCTTTATGATTTATGATATCTGTATGTTATTCATAAATCATGTGATTTCATGAGGTATGTTGTGATTGAAAAGTATGGTTTCATTGATTTTTATTTATTAATGTGATAATGTTTCTTTTCCTTATTTTATAACCCTTACTGAGCTTTTTATAATCATCTCATGTTTTCAAATGTATTTCATAGGGCATAAATATAAATAGGGCCAATGATGAGATCATGGAAAAGTCATGCAGTCTATGACATGGAACTAGACATGTCACTTTTTTCAATAGTTTTTATTTTATGAAATATGGATACAAGGTAATAGTGTCTCCATGTAATATTCATGTTGTTATGTAATAGTTATGGCCGAATTATCATAAACTCTAAACCTAAAAATATCCTCAATGGTAATTATTCACACAATTCAAGATTATGTAATATTGAAGCCCTGAACCTTAAATTTTAAGGTATGATTTAATAATATTTGACATTATGCCAACCTCTTTGTGAATCATGTATATTTCAACATTTAAGATGTTCATTATTCCATTATATGAAAGTGGGTATATTCTAGGATTCCATCCCAAATTATGAAAACAATTAATAGGTATATTAAATATCTACTCATTCTTATAATTTATTTATTGACGTAAGATATTCCCATTCAATCAACGTTACCTTTTGGTGTAGTATGATATACCCATTTACGGAAATTATTCCTACTATAAGGTATGATATACCTATTGTGGTCTTGTTTATGATATGGGATGTAATAACCATTTACCCTATTTTTTTAATGAGGGATATTATGAGCATTGTTATGCAAGGTAGAGTGATACATTTACCATTATGTCACAATTCAATGGAAGGGGATGTGATGCCCATATGTTTAGGGTTTCAAATGACGTGAAGGTTTGATTATTACTATAATATTCTATCTTGGGGATATGGATTATTTTCCCTAATTTGATCATTTTAATGGATTCTGATATTATTTCTATTTACAGTGTTTTTGTGACACGTAATCCTTATTGGTTAGATGATGTTTTGTGAAAATATTCCCAATTATCATTTTTCTCCATTGGGATGTTATGAAAATTTATGTGACTTGGTTACGAGAATGTGTTTTCCATAATCCTCTTAATATGGGATTTCTAGATAATATGACCACTTTTTATGACATGAGATATTATTATCGGGTTCTATCTTCATTTATATATGTGTACTTTCTAAAAACCCCGGCATATTATTTTGGATATATTTAGACATCCTTGAAAATAAAAAATAGAATACAGTCTGTAACGTCCTACGTAATTATAGAATGAGGCATTTTAATAATTATTTGTATTTATGAATTAAATATTATTTTTAATATAAAAGGGACAACATGTTTGATAGTGTACCAACCCACAACAACAGGTTTCTATAAAATTTTATTTTTTACAGATGACTGATTTAATAGAAAAATAATATAGTATTAATAGTATTATTTTATGTTTTAGTTTTCACATAGCTATTATAATGAAAATAATGAATGATAATAACATAATTATGAAAATTGTGTTTACACATGTTTATATAATGATTCATTGGTTACCAAATTTATTTGGAAATTGAATAAAAACCAATTGAAAATAATTGATTTGTTTTCTGAAAAATTATTTATAAGAAAATAAGTGAGTTTATAAAATAATGAATTCACTCTTTATGGATTTAATTAATGAAATATATATTTATTATATTCAATGCAATTTTTAAAATTCATCTTATATGTTCTAAAGAAATGATATTATAACAATATAATTTTTTTTGGGTAAATAATGTATTTAAAAAAATTATGTTTTACAACCATTTGTTGATGAACCAACTTTAATCTTTAATTAGAAACTATTATATGTTATATTTGACAATATTAACTTATAATATGAATATGGGGAATAAAACTTTACTTTGAGAAAAGTTAAGGTATTTTTATGATAAAATTCATATTTTAATGAATAGTGAAAATAATGTATTTTAATTCAAAACTAACTTTTTGTAAAGTTTATTTTTATTGTTATACTATCAGGTTAATATTCTTTAATTAATTTTAAGATTATGTTTTTATCACTTAATCCAAATTTTTTCATTGTAAATAGTTTTAAATTGAAATTACATATAAACACATTTCAATATTTTGATGTGTTTTACTTTAAAAAAACATGTTTCCTCATTTTGACCACAATGATTATTTTTTATTTAATTTTCCAATTCTGTGTTCTAAATTTGGAAAAATAGATTCACTATTTTTAATCATAAGGTCTCAGTTTTTTAAATATGTCTATTTTATTTTTTGAGATTCTGAATTGTAGAATTGGTAATAATGTTTATAACCACGACTAAATGTATATCATCTAATTAAATGTAAAAATAATATTATAATAATATAAAACAACCCTAAAAATGTACTATTTAATTTTATGAGAGTATGTAGACCATTACCATATTTTATTTGATTTTAGGACCCATTAGTGCCACATGGATTACTGTAATTCTTATATAATATTATATTCTAAGAATAGTCATTTTTGTTACACTTTTCTTTTTAAAAATTAAAATATTTTAATATGGAGTTATAATGGAGATCTATTAAACTATAAATATTTATTGGAAAGATAAATATATTAAATACTTTATGATAATTTATTTATGATTTTTATAAATTTAAAAATAAAATTTAATTATGACACAATGATGATGAAATAATAGATTTATTAATGAAAGAATAAAATAAATGATATTGAGAATATTAAAATAAATATTATGGGAGATAATTTATGTCATCCAAAAATTATATGAATATATTTTACATCATGGTGCTGATTCAATGGAGTTTATTTTAACATATCTTGCAGTTATGATATTGTTTAAATGTCAACTAATGAATAGCGATAGAATTCATACTATTGGTATTCTAAAATTTAAAATTTTATATTGTATGTTATAAAATTCATAAATTTTATGGTTGTAAAAATTGTTTGGATATGTCCTAATATGTAATATATGACGCGTAATTTTTTATTTTTTGACATGTTATGGTTATTACATTAACCCAAAAACTTTATATAACATGACATCACAATATGATTAAAAAAGGTAAAATATAGGTTAAACAAAATAGATAAGGATTGAAAAATATTCAAAAAATTTATAATTATAATTAGGTGATTGTGATTCGAAAGAAATTCATATTATCTTTAAAAAAAGTTATTCTGGGAGAATATTGACCTGAAATTTAATTTATTTCAATTTAATAATTTTAGAGTTTCCAAGAGTTCCCCTCCCATCTCATATAAAATGGTACCCACTATTCTATAATATTAAAACATAATAATTCTTTTGGATCATCCATTTTCTACCCAAAAACATTCTATATTCCATCACCTCATTCGTGATGCATTATTTTAGGAATAATATCCTCTATAAAGGATTTAAGGTGTTTCTCAAAGGTGATCAACCAAAGTAGAGGTATTGGTTTTTAGTGTTTCTATTTTATTTATTTTTCAAAATCCATTAAATATCCTTAATCTATTATTAAGAAATATATACAGTAACCTGAATATTCGAGGTCTCTAGATATACGGATGGAGGTGGGTAGCTCGTGGTTCTAGGATGATTTTGGTGGGTTTCTGAAATTTGGTTTTGAAATTTAAATGTTGTATTCTTGTTTTTTTAATTAGTGTCTTGTGTATAGGGTTATGAATTGTTGGGTTTTCTTTCTATGGTTCCCAATTTTCAAAAAAGTGGATTTTAATAAATTAAAAAAATATATTGTGGTGGGAAATGAACACTTCCCTCGTGTGTAAGACAGACTACCACCTCATGACCCGATATAGTTCATTTTTCATTACTATCTATCAATACTAGTTTGAATAGTGGAATAAATATTTATATATTACATTAATAAAACATTTATAATTTTAAAAGAATAATATTTCAATTATATTATCAATTTCCATGAATAAAAAAATGACAATTTCGTTCATGCGTATGTGTGAATTATCACCACCACGAATCGATGCGTATCATTATTATTCACAGCCTCACCAATATGATATATAAGGATTATTTAATTTATTATTATTATTTTAATTATATTATTATTATTCTGGAAAAATAAAATAATAATTACCCATTTTCCATAATCATCAGTTAAAAACGGAAACGTTACTCATGTGTACGTACGACCTACTGTCTACATTATTATAACGTTGTTCTTTTTTCATACCATAAATGAATGGTTTTATTTAACAAGTATAATTGATGTATGAAAATAAATAATATGTCACAAATGTTATTCTAGAGATGATGGGCATACAACCACATGGACTATTGACATATGAAAATGTTCATTTTTCACTCAAGTACCAAATATCGACAAAATGTCTGATATGAACTTAATGAATTATGTAATTTTTTATAATTATGTAATAAATGATATAAAATAAATATTAAACATGAAAAATATTATCTAGAAAGTTTAAAATAGCTAAAATTTATTATTTTACAATAATAAGGAACACATGTGAGGAATCAAACTTAAGGTAATGGACTTCATCTCAATCTCTTTTCAAGGAGGCATATCTTGATGTTTTGGAACTTTTATTATCGTATAATTTTTATATATAACCCTTATTAAATGTTATATCATAAATTTTTATATTTTCATGACATTTAATGTTTTATTAAATATAATTTCTTAAATAATTTTATTCAAGTGTTTCTATATTGGTAATAGACTCTTTAACTAAAACATAATTTAAATTTTTTTAAGGATTTATTATTCTAAGAACATCCATTTCATGTCCATTTTTCAAAATGGTTTCCATGAATTTATTTATATTGACATTAATGTTTTAAAATTTAAATATATATCAAATTTTTCAATGTGGTATGATATAATTTGATTCAAATGTCACTTTATTAATTTTTTAAATGGTTTTGTAAATAGATTGAATATTTCCATATCATAAAAATATTTCCTGTGATTTAAAATTAAATTGTTTTGGTGAAATTTTGAAAATTGAAATATTTTATATGTTATGATTATATAATGGTACTTATGCATTTTACGAGTGTTCAGATGATAAAAAAAATACAGGTAGAAGCATGATAATCGAAAGATGGGTGGTTCTGTCATTAACCAAAGACTGGCGGTTACTTTAAAACCTCCAAATAATTTGTTATGGAATTCAGCCATATGACTATTTCATTTAGTGATATGTGTGGAAGTAGATCGTATGGTTATTCCATTTATGCATGATTATGTTCCACGTTAACTTTATATGTTATATGTTTTTATGGGTTTATGGTTATAATTTTGTTACAAATATGTTATGCAAGTAGATTATATTCGGTGAATAATATTTACTAATTCATAAAGGTAAAAAGTATTACACTATGATAAATTATTCATAGATTACATGTTTGCATAAGGCCAAATGTTTTCCTTCTTTGTGTATCCCTTACATATATTATTATTCTCATCCCATGTTTTAAAATGTTTTTCATAGGATTTAATGAACAATTGAAAAAAAATGGGATCAAGGTAAAATTATTTTGTTTAAACATGAAACTAAACCATGTTTATTTTTAAATGATATTGTTTTATTAAAATATTGATAGTGAGAAAAAGTGTCTATTTTGTAATATTTAGGTTTTTTTGTTTGAGTTATGACCTAATTATCTTTGTCTCTGAACCTTAAATCATAATCAATGTGAATTTAATTCAAGTTATTGATTTATCATAATATTATGTAATGTTTAAGGTTAGGGTAATATATAGTCACTCTCTAGATTATTTTTTAACACATATTTATATTATCTTTATTTATATTTAATTTTAATATTAATTACTTACATGAATATCAAACTATAAATAAACATATATTTATTGGATTTTTAGGGGGACATCATTTGAAGTATCCCATAGTGTTTTACCCAAAAATTTCTTGGGATCCCTAATACTGGATATTGTTTCATGATTTTATACCATACAAATGGAAATCACACTACTGCTTGGATAGTTTAGTCGGAGATGCAATATTTGATCTAATAAGTATGACTAGGTGAGGACATGGGCCTATATTTGAGGATGCCTCCAAAATTTTATTCATTTTATAAATATATTATATTATTAGAACATGATAAATAATTTTTATTCACATATAACCAATTTGAAAAAAAACCATTTTGGTATATCATATTGGTTTTTTTCTCAGGGATGGCACTTAGTTACAATGTAAATTTTCATGATTTTTTATTAGAATGTACATTTTTTTCTATTTGTACTATTATTTTTTTATCTATATGAGATGGTATATTCTACAAATGATCACCAATTTACCGTTGCTACTAGTTAGAATTCTTTGGTGTCTAGTTAGTTGTGCTTGAGGTACATAGAATTTATGTTTGGCCATGGTGGTTTTGAATCAATATGGAGATGTTACGGAGTGTAATTTGATCATTATTTTATTGTCTTCTTATTTGGGATACAATAATTTTAGTAAGGCTGTTGTTCTGACTATGGATGATCCTTATGACTTGGATTCGATTATCCAAAGATATGTAATGTTCTTTTTAACAAGGGTGAGAATGTTTTGATTTTTTAAAATGTTACGACTTCTTGATTTATTAGATATATTCTCTACAATTTTCAATTTATTGAATTTACATTAGGACCAAGGTGAAAAGAGGACATGAGTTTATTCATCATATTTGAATTATATGGTCAAAATGAAATTCATTTTATTAATTTTGGTCATTCTCCATAATTATGATATTGGTTTTAGTTTTCTAAATTTATAGCAATATCTTATATAATAGTTTATTATATAACATGATGGTTTAATTCTACTTGATCAGACTAATGTTTTATTATATTATTGCAATATTAGTTTTATTATTCAACCCTTATATATATCCTAATTTCTACTTGTGGGAGTGGGTGTTCTAGGATGGCGAGATTATTTAATTTATGTGGGAAACTTGTGTCACGATTAATTTTCAAAGAGTAAAGAGATTAAACACAAGTAATTACTTATCCTCAATGTAAAATGAACACCTATGACACTAATGTGTTTTTCAGTTAAGTATTTATAATTTTGATGTTTTACCATAGTAAGGATATACTATAGAGAACTAGGAGGGCATAAATGATCATTCCCAAATGATTTTTGGGACAGATTCCCTAATTTATCATACACATCCAATTAATTTTTAAGTATGATATATTTTTATACTTGATATTTGTTCTATATGACTTAGATCCCTAATATTGGTTCCATAAAGATTATTTCTGACCAAAGAGTTTTATTTTTAATATGAACGTAAATTTTTTAACAAATAATATCTTAAGTCATTTAGTTTTAAGTAATGTCCATTAAAATTTATAAAATAATATTAGATTTATCAAATTTATTTAAAATCTAATAACCAATATGGATATTGGAGTAGTGTGTCAAGCTTTAGTGAATGTGAATTATTAGATATGAATAAAAAAATCACACAAAAAACCCAAATAGGAAATAAAACAATCGAATATTTGTGAAATAATAACAATTATTACCACATAATTTTCTCAAAGGAACCTTGAAATGAGAAACAAATAAAAATTTTAGGAGATGTTTGCAATCATGTAAGGATTACAGCAAAAAAATAGTGGTTGATAATTGGTTAAAATACAAGGAATAATTTCATTTAATAATTAAAATATTACTCTTCATTTTGGTAAATGTGTTACTAGACCTACATACACCCAAACGAAATTTACCTTCTTAACATAATGAGAATAATGAATATTTTGTGTTAAAATTTCAATTCCTTAACTAAAACATCAAACAGAGTCATAAACGATGAACATGATTTATCACCAATGTCAGTATATTGATTTACATCAATGTTTTTATTCACTATTAGGATTGATGAACTACATTTAAAAAAATTTATTTCAATATAAATTAAATGAAGTAATAAAATTTGAAATATGATACTGAAATAAAGAGAGATAAAAAGGAAAATTAGTTAAAAATTGATTTTTAAGTCCAAAATTTATCCAGAAATCAATAGGACAATAAAAATTAAAAATGATTCATGCTAAGAATGATGAAATTGAATGGAAGGGGAAGAAGATTAGGAATCATCCCCCAATATTTTACTCTCTAATTACCATTTTCCTTCCTTACTCTGTGTTCCCTTACTCCAATATGTCTCTAAACCCAAATTCTATAGAAAATAAACCAATCTCCCCATATTTTCCATTTTTAAAATAAAATTTCCATATAAATTATTTATAATTTTATCTACCTAAAATTTATAACAATATAATGATAAATTAATTATTTAATTAGTTCTGTAACTATGATTTTAGAATAACAATACCATCTCAACCACCACTTCCACTTGAAATTTCTTTTATCTACTCCAAACAAAATCCATTTCAATCTATAATCAATAAATCTACATGTACATTGGTAATGTGGAATCAATGGATTTTTTTTCTCATTCTCAATATATTATATTTAACTCCATCCAATAAAACACACAACATATTTATGTATGTGGATTGAACATATGGTTGAAATCCTTCTTCAGAAAAAAAAAATTCCAAAAACATTGATTAAATACCTTAAATAGGAGATGGAAATTAAAAATGTTTCATTTAGTAAGATTAATGGGGAAAAGCAATCACCCATAATCATCATCATTTGAATATTTATTAACAAATAGTGAATTCCCACCATCAATTCGATCCTCAAATTTATTTTAACACTATCATCATAATCTCATCATTTTTAATTTGGCATGGCCTAATATGTGATGAAATTTCATTATATTAATAACATGAATGATTGTTGATCACTATATTTATCCACAACTTATCGTTGTAGTAAATTAACATTTCATTATTAGATCAGGATCAACTTTAACTTTTTTACCTTGATTCATGAGAATCCACCCATAAAGATTTATATATCACTCTTTAATCCCTATAGTTTGAGTTTTTTTGGCTTCAATAATCATCATCCATTTATATTCTTCATATTCATCATGTCACTCAATTAATAATCAATTTATTTCTTTAGATTCATGTCTAATTCTTCATCATTGGATTCATACTCATGATATAATCCTTGAGTTAGCTACCTTTAACTCATTTTTATTGTAACTATTCCCAAATGTTTGTTTTCCTTATCATTGTGAATTTTCTAGATGTGGTCGGCTTTTTATATTGATTTTAACAGTCATGATTCAAAAATAATCATCCACTATATTCCAATGAAGCATATTGTATTCCCTCGGTTTCATGATCTCCTCACACACATTTTATTATTGAAAATGTGAAATTTATATGAGGGTTGGCTAAAATAACATATTATAAAGGCTCATAGGATAATATTGTTTTCCTAAAATGCTTAAGAAATCATGAAATCCACACTTATAAAAATTGAAAAGTAAAAAATAGACAATGTGTAGAATTAAAAAAAAATCTCATGGGACAATCTCAACACTAAAATTAAAAAACCATGTCATATGGTTCTCCCTTTCCAATGTCTGGTATTACTAAATTAAAAAAATCACAATGGAAAAAGTTATATGAAGAAATAATAAAAATAGAACATTACCAATTTTAAGATGAGAAAATAAACATCCAAAATTTAATAAATTCCATAATTTATATTCATAGATACAATGTGGAATAAAGAATTAAAATTTTGACTCTGATACTAGTAAAAAAATATTCCATTAGAATCAATTAAGAAAGACTATTTTCAAACAATGAATCTTCAATAATAAGAAATGGAATAGTGGATATTAATTTAAATGAACCACAAAAACCCCAATAAAATAGATTATTAATATGAGAACTCAAAATTTATTTTTCTAATATAATTTTAAAACCATTTCCTTGATCATTTTATAATTATAACACTAAAATCACACAATTTCACCAAAATATTTAAATAATAAATATTCTATTTTATATTTTCCATTATTGATTATTGAATTAATTAAAATATATATTCACATTAAAAAATATTTATTTCAATAATGATATGTGAAAAATATATCAATCTGATCCAGATAAAATTCCACCACACCTAAGAAATTTCTTATCCTCAAATAATTAAATTAAAAAAATAAATGTAAAAGGATAAATATTGAAAGTGAAAATTTAATTTCAATATAATTAGTTTTCAAATAAAATTTCCCTAATATAATATTTGATGTTTAAAATGTTATTTCCTACCAAAAAATGTATGGTTTCAATGAAAAATTGGTGTCTTGATTTACAAAACTGTTTGAAAATGAATATTATTAATGGAATTAAATTTAATTAATTTCATATCTAATTTTAACTTCCCAACTACTCATTACCTATAAGTGAATTGACAAACATAATTAAAAAGTGATTATGTAGATTAAAATGAGTATATTTGTGGGAATAATAATTAAAAAAAATAAATATAACCCACTATACAGTGAAAATACTAAAGAATATTAAATTCATCACCAACTTAGATTTTAATTTCAAAGCATTTTCAGATGCATATCATATAATATTCAATGAAAATATTAAGATGTAATCATATTTTTTTCGATGACCATGTTTTTTACGAGGAAAATAAAAGTATTCTCTTAAATAAATGTTTTTTTAATAAAATAAACCTCATCAATGTGGTATCGTATCATTCAATTTAAATAAAATTATTCACCGACTAAAAAAATTGATGGTTGAAGTAATTTGAAATTTTTTGAGGGTTTTTATGTTTAAAATTGTGAATACGTATTATCACATTTAATACCACACCCAAAAACATTTTAAATATCCCATTATTTTTAATGTATTTCCATTGAAAAAACTCAAGGTTTTTGATAGCTTCCATTACACACAACCATGAGTCTAAAAATACTACGAAATGTTAATCCTTCATAAAATAACCATTAAAATGAATATTATAAATATTAATAAATACAGTATGAAAATTATTTAATTAGGTATTTCATATTGGTAATTTATTTATTAATTAAAAATAAACATGTATTTAATTTTTATTAAAGTCGATTTATGTTTCAAAAACATGTTTTTTTATATTTTGGGCATTGAAATTAAAAATAATTTAAAAATTAGTTTGAAATATTTTTTTAGGAAATTTAGAAATATATTTGAAATCTTCATCTCAATATTTTTATATAGTGATTTTTTAGGTTTTTTCCAAAATGTGTTATTTAGTGAATAGTAAAAATATAAACTTTTCTACAGGTGTCACATCCTTTAATTAAAAAAACTACTTTTAAAAGACACATAATGTTTTAATTTTATCTCAACTTAATATCATTATATATTAATAATATATAATCTAATTAATCATATTATAATTTTAAGTATACCTGAAATTGGTAAAAGTTCATTTTTTAGCTTAAAAATGAATTTTACTAAAAATAGTTTTTATGAATGAAATATGTTTTCATGATAAATATTTAAATTAATAACAATTTATTAATATTTTTAATGGAATTTAAATATTACATATTCAATATAATATTTTAACATTCATTTAATGGTATTTACTATGCATGGAATGAACATAAATTCTGTTTTATTCTTTAAAATGTCTTTTTTAAAACGATTTTTCATTGATTTTTTCAAGCTATTTTAAAATTTAATTCTTATAATTATTTAAATTTATTAAATATTATTAATTCTATTGATTAATATAATTTAAAATGATAAACAGAATTTTTGGAAATAATGGATAAAAAATAGTAAATTTTTTTAACACAACTAATGTTAAAAAAGGTTTATTAGGGATTATTCTAATATTCAATGGTGTAAATGGCACATAAAATTTTATAATAATTATTGGATTATTTTTTGAAAATTATATTCTTTTAATATCCATTTTTTTAATTTGGAGTATCTTTCAAAATAATGTTACATTATGTTATTGAAATGATTTAATTAATTCTATTTATTCTTATCCTATCACTCTTAAAATAGAAAGAATTCTCCAATTTTATTCAAAAAATTTTATCTAAATAAGTCTCCCAAGACCTGAAAAATATTCCTATAGTATTTAACATCATTATAATTTTTTTCTTATTATACGAATATTCATTAGATGCTTAAGGTGTAACCCAAACCACGTCTGTAAAAGAAGATGTATAAATCTTAACCTAGATATTTTAATTTTATGTCTTCTTATATGTAGTCTATACCAATTTTATACAACATAAATGGATTAATACAATATAATCAATGTACTTATATGTTGTTATATGGATGTAATAACTATTTTTCACAAATTATCTATCAAATTGATGTTTAAGTTATTGCTCCTCCGTATGTGTGGACTACTGCCACCACATAGTGATATCATTCATTTTCCATCACCATATTTCATGGATTAATATTATGATTAATTTAATGTTTAAATATTATATTTAGGAAATAATTATTCTAATTTAATTATATTATCCTATCTACTATGAAACTATCTCATATGTTGAAAAAGTGATAACATAACTCGTGCGTACTTGTAGACTCCCACCACCACAAAGTAATGCGATTTATTTTATGTTAACATGTCACATGAATATTAATAAGGATATATTTAATGAATATATAATATTTATATGATATAATAAATTCTCAATTATGATGAATTATTATTTATATTTATTTCTTTCCATCCATCAAAATGTGGAAACATCACTCTTCTCTACATAGAAACCTTCATCTCTAGAATTTGACATAATAAATTTTGCATCAAACCTTCATATTAAGGGTTATTGTAATGGCCCGAGTAGTGGATCATCAAGGAATTTTCCTAAAGCTCAGTTCCATCAAATGGTTCCCCCGAAAATGGTGGCACCGGTCATGGAAGCACCGTGAGATTGGCACCGGCCATGGTGGCACCATGACGGTGGCACTACACACAGTCGCACACTGAAATAGTGGCACCGTGATGATGGAACGACTCACGGTGTTCAACCAAAATGGTGGAACAGTGATAGTGGGACCATTGACGGTGTTCCACCGAACTGGTGGCACCGTGACAATAAAACTGTGATGGTCGCACCATGAAGGTGGCACCACTGACGGTGACACCATGATAGTGTAACGATTACAGTGTCTCACTAAAGAGTATCCCACACTTTTTTCTTTTTCTAGTTCTTCTCTTGCAATGTATCTTTTGACGTAATAGTTTTTTAATACCCATATCAATTACTTTTAAATCCCATTAATGATATCTAAAATCCCCCATGTTTTGGGAGACCCTTGACTAACCAGAACGTGTGGCTTTTCATCAGTATCACACCCTTTTTCCAATACTTTCCAGTTCGTCCCCTGATGGAATTTTCATTTTTTAAAGGAAATCCTTTAATTCATAGATTTTATGACCACCTCTTGATGGGAATTATTAAATAACAATTAATTACATCGTGTGTTACCACCCAACTGCATTGTGAAACCACGATCCGCCTTTAAATCCATTAAAAATTATTATTCTGTAACTCTAGGATATCACCTCTTTATAATACTGGAATCCCTTCATTCCTTCTTTCTTCTTCATGGTTGGTTTCTTTTCCTGTCCATGTGGTGTTTGGATTCCCCCCTTCTCAAGGAAAGTGGTGCGCCTGTGTTGGAGCTTTTCTACTCACTCTGGGAGTCTACAGAGTTCCTCCCCCGGAAGTCATGCATCCCTAGTTCTTTGTGGATGGGGAAAAAATTCAATTGTTGATAATCCAAGTTAGGTTTCGTCCCTCATCTCTCATTAATTTGTATCAAGCATGGAGGTTATTTTAATTTTTCTATGTGGATGGATGAATCAAACCCTTAATGAAGATAAAAATGAACTTTTAGAGAATGATGTGGTGTGTTTGATGATGTTGTTCTACTCTTCGAATTTTTCTTATATGTTGTGAATTATACGGGCATATGTCCACTAAATATTATAGTCGTTGGTTGTCACTAATGACCCTTTTTTATGGTTAATTTTTTTATTGAATGGCTGTAACATGGAAACCGGTGAATGACATAATATTGGAAGATAAAATGGATGTCCGATGAATAAAAGACATTGTGTGGTCACCCTGATTAACCAAACAAAAAGACGAAACTAATGGAATGTTTTGTCTAAATATAGAAACTCTCTTACTCTGTTCCAGTGATGTGTATGGTTATTATGCTTGATGCTTATGAGGTGACATGGATAGGGATGGGATCACCTATTTAAAAGTTTTTAGCTTGTGGATTTGGGGGCTGTGTGAGGTCATATGTTTTGGGATTGGTTTGGTTCCAATACTTTGAGGGATCTCCTATATCCCCCTTATTGTTGTGACTTAATAAGAGAACTGGGTGTGAATACTTAAATAGTTGTTTGGCTGTTTTTTCATTCCTTGGCATGTGGCTATGCCTGTTACTTTCCCAGTAGTGATGAATTATCTAAAATGAATCACTTTAATATGAAAAAAAGAATGGGTTCAATGGGGAAGTGTTTTCCGGTAATGAGTAGGGACATGGTTGTGGATTTGGTGATTCTTATGAATTATTAGTAATGAGGGTGTTTGTTTATGGGAAGGTTTTGTAACCCCTAGGCTTGGATGAGTTCTTGATATATATATGTATAATTTTGTTCTTTGCTTCTTATTCGTGCCCCACCCAAGTAGATCACTTCATGCCGAACACCACATTTTCATGGGGGGTGTTTTTTCAAACACTCCTATTAGTGGATGGTTATTAGATCCTTTTCTGCTCCTTTTCTTGAGTATCCAAAGACCCTTTGGGTAGGCTCTGATGGTCGGATGTCCATGACAGCCCATGATTCTTTGGGCAGGGTAGTTGTGGTGGTCAGACCTGGTTTGTGCGGGCAGGTTATTTCCCAAGTGTCTTGAGGATGAGGCCCAGGTGTCTTCAGGCGTGGCAGTAGTTGTTCAAGCCCAGCTGCATTCAGGCGTGGCGGTAGTTGTTCTGTCACAGGTGTCCATGGGTGTCGTTATGTGTGGTTGTGGCCTAGGTGTTTGCGTGCATGATGTGTGGTTGTGGTATCCCAGGTGTGTGCGGGTAGGGTATGGTAGTGGGACTGTTGTGAAAATGGTAGGGAAGGTCTGATGCATAGGGTGTCTTCAATAACTAGTGGGGAAGTGGTGTAGGGTACCCAGACATTGATGTGTTATATGTATTACCTTACATGACTTGTATTATTTGGGGAGTGTTTCTTGGTGATGATTGGGTGGACAGTTTCCTTTCTGGGTGTTTTTGTTATATCCTTTTCTCACGGGGCATTAGAATGCCTCTCCGCTTGTGCAGGAGAGATTTTGGTTTTCCCAACTTACTATACCTATATACTCACCCTAGGTATATAAAAATACTTTTCGGTTTCTAGAAGGACATTAAGGGCTGGGTTGTACCGTACTAGTTCAGGTGTTAGGACAGTTGATGTTGCTGTTTTCGTTTCATTGGTATTTACCTTTGGAGTTTTCTAGTATTGTAGTACTTATTATTTGAAACATCCATATGGGAATGGATTTTTTTCCCTTAATTTTACATCGAGTTTTGGTGTTGTTTGGGACTTACTATCTTATCTCCCTATCCTACCAAATAAAAAGGGTAATTCCTTATATTTTACATGTTATTTTATAATCGTGGTGCTAGTCGCCTCTCCAAGGCCTATTAATGGCGGGTCTTGGGGGTCATTATCTCTACATCAACATGTGTAAGGAATGGTTTGGAAATCTTCTGTCCCTTTCCATCTTCATGGTGAAGGTGGGTCATAACAGAATGGTGTCAGAGTCTGAAGGTTGAGAGATAAGATGGATTCTGGAGTTTGTCACAGTGAATATTGCATGAGATGGTAGGGAAATAGTTTTATGCAATAATTTTGTGTAAATTAGGTCAGGGATGGGTGGATAGGACAATGTATTTCAGGGCCCCCATGATCCAATGAAAGGACTATGGGCCTAACTAATGACCATGTGTGGCTACACTGATT
This sequence comes from Viscum album, assembly GCA_963277665.1. Classification (NCBI taxonomy): domain Eukaryota; kingdom Viridiplantae; phylum Streptophyta; class Magnoliopsida; order Santalales; family Viscaceae; genus Viscum; species Viscum album. The sequence goes on along the minus strand of OY728142.1, from coordinate 589,295,533 downwards.
GCAGAGTAGGGACCCTAGGAAAGGTACATTCATTATAATGACATCTTTTATTGTGTGTCTTATGTATTATGGTGATTTAAAATGAATTAAAAGTCTAAAAAAATTAAAATAAATCTTCTATTGTACTCGGTCTTAGGCATTCCTTGTTTACCTTGAATCTATGGAACATGGACGATGACCACGAGTAGTGTGGGTGATCGGGGCCAAAGATGATGATTTGGCAGATCGGAAGAGGGCTGACCGAGAGGAGGAGGACGATCAGTGGAAGAATATGCTTCATGACTTTCAGTGACATAACCTTAGGAAGTACGAGTGCAGTGCCTTGGACATGGAGACAGAGAGATGGCTCAAGAAGTTAGTGATATATTTCATCTTGATTCGGGGTTTGACGAAGTACTGACTTCCACTGGCTGTGAGCCAGATGCGGGTAATAGCACATCCATGGTGGACTCCCTATCATGGGGAGAAGAGATAGGTTGAGGATAGGTTGGCTGACATTGAGAGGGAGTTCCAGGAGAAATGTCTCTCTTCCACGTTGAAGGCTGATAAGAGGCAGGAGCTTTTGCCCTTTCAATAGGGGAGTATATTCATGAAGTAGTTGGGGATCAAGTTCAAGGATCTCCATCGCATTGCTCTAGACCTGTTTCTGATTGAGGAGTCTCCGGTGAGATGTTTAGAGAAGTCACTTTGACCTTCTCTTCAGTATGATGTTACTCCCTTCACCCTGCTAATGTACTGGGAAGTCCAGTAGAAGGTTTATGTGGTGGAGAGGATGCACATGGAGGGAGTTGTACCTCGAGAGGGGAGAATGTTAGGCACGTCACAGGGAAAGGCCTTCAACAACATGCCTTGAGTGTCTAGGCCTTCTACGTTTCGGCCAGTGGGGAGCAGTCCCAAGAAGTTCCAATTTTGATCTCCCAATCCTCAACCATTCTATTTAGGTCTAGGACCGAGATTCTTCATCTATGGAATCAATGGGCACCATCAGAATCATTGCCCAGACCATGTACAATACGGTGGGGGTGGGCTGGTCCTGTACTCACCTGAAGAATAGCAGTTCCTTACCAGGCCCTTTTAGCAGCTGCAACAGGGACAGCGAGCTCCTGCTCCTCAGAGAGACTATGTTATAGGAGGAGGCCGACCCCAGGGTTCTTCTCAAGGACCTCGACCTGGGTGTGGTCGGGGATGTGGCCGACAGTCGAGGGGCAAAGGAGATGGGCATGGGAACTTACATGCCGCCGAAGTAGCAGTTCTAGTTGGTATGGAATTCTTTCGAGGTATAATCAGTATATTCAGCACTATTGTATCTATCTTGTTTGATTAATGAGATTTGAACTCCCCTATTTCACCCAGTCTAGTCCATTCAATGAGTCTAGATGCTTAAATACATACCGTACCCCTGGTTTGGAGTATGCCAGTTGGAGGTCAGACCATATTTTCTCATGTTTTCTTAGAATGTAGATATATATTGGGACCACACCTTTCCAATGAGGACATTCTTTTGCTGCATATGTAGCCGTATGATTTCATTATAGTAATCAACTGGATGTTCTCTGAATGTGATTTTATCGATTTCTTACAAAGATAGATCATGTTTTCAGATGTGGGCGGACAACATGTGACCTTCATTGGTGAGAAAGGTTTCCAACAGTGTAGCCGGCAACTGAAGCCCCTTATTTATTTGTTCGCCGAGCTATCAGTAAAGTCGTTGGATACATATATAGTGGCAGTTTTGGGGATTTTTAGTGAGTTCATGGGAATATTCCCTAAGGATTTAGTGCCTCTACCCCCTTGATGTGATGTTGAGTTCAGGATATACTTTCAACCTGGTGCTTTTCTGATTTTGATGGCTCCTTATCAGATGACACCTTCTTAGTTGTGAGAGTTACATATTTATATTGATCATTTGATGAAGAAGGGTTTTGTTTGACCAAGAACACCACCATGGGGAGGTCCAGTCTAATTCACGAAAAATGCACACTATAGTCTCAGGATGTGCATAGGCTACCATAGACGTAATTAGGTAATTGTCCAGAATCGATACCCTCTCCCGAGGATAGACGACATATTTGACCAATTGAAGGGGGAAAGATGGTTCTCCAAGATAGACCTGTAGTCAGGATATCCCCAGTTGATGGTGAATGAAGGTGACATCTAGAAGGCTGCCTTCAAGTACAACTATGGGTACTTTCACCTCAAGGTCATGTCATTCGGCAATACATACACATAATATGTGTTAATGGGTCTCATAAACTCCATATTCTGGGAATATCTGGACCGAATTGTATTCATTTTTATTTAGGAAATCCCAACGTACTCAAGATCATAGGAGGATCACACTGTGCATCTGCGGAAGGTTTAGAGGACCTCTGACAACACCAGATATATGGGAAAGTGTCTAAGTTCAAGTTATGGACATGAAAAGTTCACTTAAGAGGACCCTTGCTATCTGGGAAGGGAATAATGGTTGACCAAACAAAGGTTGAACCAATTATTTCATTGAAGCACCCAGGAATTTGGCGGAGGTTCAAAGTATCTTGGGTCTAGTGAGTTACTACCAAAGATTTTTGTGTAACTTCTCCAGAGTTGCAGCACCTTTTAAAGCCTTGACCAAGAAAGACTGGGATATTGGATTGATGGAGCAATGCTAGGTAGCCTTCAGTTATTTGGAAGGGGAATTAGTTAGTGCCCTGGTGCTGAGGTTTCTGTAAGAATGGGTGATGTTTGAGGTATTATGTGATGATTCAGTCCAAGGATTGGGGTGTGTGCTGATGCAACAACAGGAGGTGATCTCTTAGTGGTCTATGCAGTTATGCCCATATGATGGTAACTAGGCCACCCACGATTTGGAGCTCGTAGAGGTTGTGTTTGCACTAATGTTGTGGCGGAACTACCTCATCGAGGAGCACTTTGTGGTCCTCACGAATCACAAGATCTTGAGGAATATCTTCTCCATGCGGGAGATGAACTTGTGGAAACAGAGGTGGATGGTGTTTTTTCAAGACTACAACATCAAAATTTCCTACACCTCAGGAAATGGGAATGTGGTGGTTGATGCCTTGAGCGGGAAGTCTCATTAGGATGCTGTTCGAGAGGCGGCAGATTCTTGGAAGGCGTTGGAGGAGTTGGCTGCACTAAACCTGGATGAAATGGTGCATGGTGGTAGAGGTTGCCTATTTTATATTATAATGCAATCCTCTATGTTTCAGTAGGTGGAGGAATCTACGTGGGGTGACTCAATGGCTGAAGTGATGTGTGATCATGTTTTCCAAAGAAATGCTCCAGAAGGATGGTCAAAAGACGGGCATAATCAAATGATAATTCATGGGAAGTCATTCTTCCTAGTAGAAATGCGCAAGATATTTCTTGGTGAGTTCCATAACTCACCCCCATCGGTGTACCCAAGAGTTTCTAAGACATACTGGGGCATGAGGGGTCAGTTTTGGTGGCATAGGGTGAAGTGGAAAGTGGAAGAGTTTAAGGAAAGGTGTCCCATATGTTAGTAGGTGAAGGATGAAAACCACATCTTAGGAGGTATGTCACACCCTTTATATGCCCCCCAGTGGATGTGGGATAGAATATCAAAGGATTTGGTCACCGCACTACCCAGAGATGTAGGGGGTAGCGATGCCATCTAGGTAGTGGTGGACCAGCTGACGAAATCGACTCACTTTCGAGAAATCAAGGAGTCGAGTGCGGTGGATGCCCTATAAAAACGGTATACGAATGAGGTGGGGTGGTTGAAAGAAGTTCTGAGGTCTATAGTCTCCGATTAGGATACCCTTTTTACCTCAAGGGTCTGGAAATAATTGAAATATGCTTTTAGCACCCAGCTATGCATCACCACAACGTTCCTCCCCCAGATAGATGGGAAGACCGAGTGCACCATCCAGACATTTGAGGATTTGATACGGGAATATGTTTTAGAATTTGGATGATCATGGGTGAGACACATTCCTCTGGTAGAGTTTTCCTACAATAATTGCTATCACTCAAACATTGGAATGGCTCTGTTCGGAGATTTGTACGGGAGGCTGTTTCACTCACCCGTGTGATGGACAGAGGTCAGGGAAGCATGTGTTCATGGCCCGGAAGTGGTGCAGATCATGATGAAGAATATTTATCTTTTAAGAGAGATGATGAAGGAAGACCAGGATAGGCATAATTCATTTTCTGATAGTTGGAGGAGACCCTTGGAGTTCGAAGTCGGGGACCACATGTTCATGAAGGTCTCCCCTCACCCTGGACAATGGATGTTTAGAAGGGTGAGTAATCTTTCTCCCAGGTTTTTCAGACCCTTCAAGGTGTTGTGGTGGGTCGACGAAGTGGCTTATTAGCTAGTGCTACCACCTCCGCTACTGAGAGTGCATGATATCTTCCTTGTGTCTCAATTTCGTCGATATCTACACAATGATTCACACGTCCTCGGCTGGGGAAAGCTGGATATCAAGGATGATGCGATGTTCGTAGAGTGGTCGGTGAGCATCGATGGTCGTGAGGAGATGTTTCTTCATGGATGAAAAACTCCATTTATTTTTGTGTTCTAGAGTTTGGTTGGCCTCGATAAAAGTACATGTGAGAGGGAGTCATAGATTGAAACCCATTACCCAGAGTTGTTTTGTGTTTTGTTTGGTTTTGTTTTGTAGTTTTTGGTGATATAGTTCTTATCCTTTTTAACAATGAATGTGTCATTTTCGTTGTTCAATGAATGACTATGAAGGGTCCTGGTGGTGGGGAAGTGAGTACGTGATCCCTAATCAAGACGCATTAGAGTGGATGCGATTAAACCCGTGTGGGTGAGTCAGTCCCGCCCAAAGTGGATAATATATTGAAAATGGGGAAATAAATATCTGATCCATATGTCTAGACAGTGACACCTTTATATGTTTGTGTTGTTAATTGAGAGAGAGGTGTTCTTAGATGTCTATGGGGTTTACTCTTGAGTTGTATTTTTCGAGGTGTTTGTTGGGACCCCTATCTTATCTTCGGGTCTAGTTTAAATTCCCGAGGGACAGAATACATTGAGAGGAATCTGATGTAACGGCCCTAGTAGTGGATCATTAAAGACATTTCATGAAGCATGGTTCCATCAAACGATTCAACCAAAATGGTGGCACTGGTCATGGATGCACCGTGACGGTGGCACTGATCAAGGCCGCACCGTCACTGTGGCACCGGTCATGATCGCACACCGAAATGGTGGCACGTGATAGTGGAACCTCTCACAGTGTTCCACCACACCGGTGGCACCATCATAGTTCCACTGTGATGGTGGATCCTTGATAGTGGCACCACTCACGGTGTCACCGTGACCGTGGCATCGTTATTGTGTCTCACCAAACGGTGTCCCACCCATCATTCATTTTCCAGATCCACTACCACAATGTATCATTTTATGCAAGGGTTTTTTAATATCCCCCTTTAAATACCTTTTAAATCTCATTAATTATATCAAAAATCCCCCATATTTTGGGAGACCCTTGACTTACCAAAAAATGTGTCTTTTCCTTGGTGTCGCTCCCATTTTCCCGTACTTTCCAATTCCGCCCTTGTTGGCGTTTTCCTCTATTTAAACGAAACCCATATACTCATAGCCATTATGGCCACCTCTCCAATGAGAATTATTAAATGAGAATTAATTCCAATATGGGTGACCACCCAACTTCATGGTGAAACCATGATATGCCTTTAAAGCAATTCAAAATTATTATTTTGTATCTCGAGGGTCCCGCCTCTTTATCACACGAGAATATTGTCATTCCTTTTTTCTTATTCTTGGATGGTTTCATTTCCTTTAATTGGTGCATTTGGATTCTGCACCCCCTTCCCGAAGAAATTGGTGCACCTGTGTTTGTGATTTTATGCTAACTCTTGGAGTCCTCAGAATTCCTCCCCTACAAGTCATGCATCCCCAGTTCTTGGAGAGTAGAGAAAAACATTGATCGTTGGTCTTCCAATTAGGGTTCTTCCTTCGTCTCTCTATAATGTGTATCATTTATGGTGTGTATGCTATTTTTTATGGGTGTGGATGAAACCTATCTGTAATGAAGATAATAAACTGAATTTAAAAAAATGATGGGGTGTGATTGATGATGTTGTTGTACTCTTCTATATTTTCTTATCTGTTTTTAATTATATGGGATAATGTCCACTAAACATTTTTGTCGTTGGTGGCCATTCCTTGTTCATTAACGAACCTTTATTTCTAGATAATACTTTTATTGAATGGATGTAATATGGAAACTAGTTATTCACGTAAACTTTGATGATTAAATAGTTTTCCGATGAATATGAAACTGTGTTTGGTCACCCCGGTTAACCAAATGAAAAGACAGAAAAAATGGAATGTTGTGTCTAAATCAAGAAACTCTCTTACTCTATTCTGGTGATGTGTATGGATGTTCAACTTAATTCTTGTGAAGTGACACTAATGGGGATGTGATCCCCTGTTGTGAAATTTTTAGCTTGTGGATTTGGGGGTTGTGTGGGGTCGTATGTTGGGGCTTAGTTTGGATCCAGTACGTTGAGGGATAAAACATATCAAAATTGTTGTTGAGACTTTACAAGAGAACCATGTGTGAATGATTAAATTTATATTTGCTGTTTTTTCATCCTTGGATTGTGGGTAGGCCAGTTTTTTTCCTGGTATTGAATAATTTTATAAATGGAATCACTTGAATATGAAAACAATAATGTGTTCAATGGGGAACTTTTTCTAGGAATGAGTTGTGACATGGTTATGACAGTGGTGCTTCTTATGAATGAATAGTAACAAGGGTGTCTGTGTATGGGATGGTTTTGGAACTCCTAGGCTGGAATGACTGCTTGTTACCTATATGTATAATTTTGTTTTATGTTTCTTAATTGTGGCCCACCCATGTTGAGAACTTCATGCTGAAACAACCCCATTTCGTGGGGGAGGTTGTTTTTCCAAAAACATATATGAGTGGATGGTGATTATATTTCTTCTACACCCTTTCCCGATTATCCCAAGACTCTTCAGGTAGGTTATGACATCATGTGGTACATTATAGCCCATGATTCTTTGAGTAGTGTAGTAGTGGTGGTCGGCCCAAGTGTCTACAAGTAGGTTGTTTCCCATGTGTCTTCGAGATGAGGCCCAGGTGACTTCAGGTGTGACAGTAGTTGTTCGGGCCCAGGTGTATTTAGGAATGGCAGTAGTTATTCTCATCCAGGTGACTATGGGCCTAGATATGGTGGTTATAGCCTAGGTGTTTGCGGGCAGGATGTGTGGTTGTGGTCTCCCATGTGTGTTTGGGCGGGGTATGGCAGTGGGACTATGGTGAAAATGGCGGCGAAGGTCTAACGTGTAGGATGTCTTCAATAACCAGTGTGAAAGTGGTGCTGGATACCAAAATATTGATGAGTTATTAGTATTACCTTACATGAATTGGGTTATTTGGGGAGTGTGCCTTGGTGAGGTTTCAGTGGCTAGTTTATTGGCTAGGTGCTTTGGTTATCTCCTTTTCTCTTGGGGCATTTGAATGCCTCCCCAATTGTGAATGAGAGCTTTTGGTTTTTCCCTACCAAGTATACCTATATAGTCACCATACATATATAATGCTACATTCAGTTTTCCATAAGGACATCAAGGACCGTGCGGGACTATACTACTTTAGGCATTTGGACAAATGCTATTGATGTTTTATATTCTTGGATATATACCTTTAGATATATCTTTTATAATAGTACTTATTATTTTAATTAAGAATATGGAAAATGATTTTTTGGGATTTACTTTTACTTCCAGTTTTGGTGTTTTTTGAGACATTATATCTTATCTCCCAGTCCTACTAAATAAAAAGGTCAATGCCATCCATTTTATATGTGATTTTATCACCTTGGTGCTAGTCACCATCCTGAGGCCTATTGAATAAAGGTCTCATGGATCATTATCACTCCATCTTCAGAACAAAGGGATTGACAATCTTCATTCCCATTCCCTTATCTTGTTGAAGGTGGGTTGTGACAGTTATAAAGGCATATATAAATTTTAACATATATTAGTTTTTATTTGATAAATTATATTAGTATTATAGATGAAAAATCAATTTTCATTGACCGTAACATTAAAACTAAAACATACAATAAAAACGAAACAGTTGTCACCCATAAATGGGGATTTTGATTATGAATTATTAATTAACATGTGATGAAATGATATAAATGGATAATATATGATATTATATGTCGTTCAATTGATATTTATTATAATTATAATATATATTAATTTATTTTATATGTATTTAGGGTGCCTATGATTCAATTCATATATGTGGTTAGGTCCTCATCTCAATATTTTTTCATTAAGACTTGTTTATGTTATGTGGATAATTATATTTATGAGGTGTATATACTAATATGTCGAATATTTATATTATGTATTAATATTAATTAATTTTATTTAATTTGACATGTCTAATTTCTTCATCCACGAGGATTTTATATGGAACTTACCAATGAGGTTATGGTTTATCATCTCAAATAGTCTTATTTGTGAAATATGTTATTTTAATCACCTATCTTCTTTTGTAAGGTATAACTAGTGAATATTTTATATTGTTTATCATGAATATAATTATATTCCTATTATTTAATGTTTCATTCAATATAATTTATTTCATGGATGTTATGATTAAAAATTTACCAAAACAATAAGGGTTTTAGGTTAAAATTTTTTTAACCATGATTATTTATTGTCCAATATCAAATTATTAAATTAAAAAAATAAATCAACCCATAATACTTTAAATTTTATAGAAATATTTTTTTTAATATTAATTAATTTAATTTATTATTTTACTCTCTAATAGATTATGGTGGAAAATTGATTTTATATCACTCATGGGTGACGAATCATTTTCTTTTCATTCCATAATTTCGTTAAAATGTTTCATAGATTGTTTTTAATATTTTCCAAAAAATTAAAATATTAATTTTTACCCATGATTTAATTTATATATATTTATTTATAAGGATTATTCATATCATTTTTTGGATGAGAAACTTCTAAAAATTACTGGAAATGTGGAAGGAATAATTTTTAAACATACTATGCATGAAAGTATTTTCATGAAATCGGGACTTCTTTTAACTTTTAATACGTATTTATATGATTCCATGGTTCTATTAATAAATTTTTTCCATATTATTGTTGGAAATTTATTGATTTTTATTATGTGATGTAAAAATGAAAATTGAATTTTTTGAAGTAGGTGTTTTTGTAATATTAAAATTGTATTTTTAATTTCTAAAAAAACTTTATTTTATGTGGCATGTTCTTTAATGGGGATGATATCCATTACTACCATAATTATTTATTATATTTAATGTTTAGTATTATAATTATATAATATTTATGAATACTTTTTATCATACACAAGGGTATGTATTGGATTTAATAATAATTTTTTTATTGATCTTGTGGAATAAATATGAATGGATTATGATTTTGTGAATTATGGGTTCATTTAAACCCTCTAATAAATTAAGAAATTAATTATTTTTAAAAGATCGCATGGTACTTGAGAGTTGTAGAAAACCCAAAATATGGCACATAAGAGCTTATCCTAATCCCAAAATTTGGTATATTTGAGGTAATCAAAATCCCAAAATAGGGTACATGAGAGGTTATCCTAATCCCAATATAAGTACATGAGTGGGTATCCTTTAAATAATATGTCTATGATTATTATTATGCCACAAATTATGAAAAAAAATTTGTAACAAGATATTATTCCAATGTAATACTCTCACGACCCATATTCTTTAATTCCTTTATGATTCATGGCTTATGAAATGATGAGTTTAATTCTATGATTCCAAATTATTTGAATTTTTTTGTATTAATTTCAAATGTTAATCTCATGTCCTCATACACTAAATATTATGATTTGATTACATATGAAAATTGATTGATATATCTCATGTTTATCCTTATTAATCATATAATCTCTCCCATTATTACATTTCCTTATCCACATTATATAAATAATGGTTCTATGTTGTTTTGTATAAGAAGGGTATTAGTTTTCAAAATGTAAGGGGTATATTATAAATATATTTTATGTAATATCAGTTTTTGAATAAATAATTCCAACAATAATAAACCTTTATAGTTCTGGAGTCTATTAAACGATAAAAATGAATACTTATATAATAATATGTAATATTTATTTACGTAATGATATGATATATATATTTTCTATTAGAAATGGAATTTTTTTCTTGGAAACCAGGATTAAAAATATTCAATGATATCCCTTATTAAGATCCTATGTATTGGATAACATCATATGTTTTGGAAACTGATGAGTGTGGTATTCTTAGAAAAATAATCCCCATATATATACTAGTAAATGAATGATGATCATGAACAAATGCACCATTAGGTTAAAAATATGAATGGTTTAAATTCATTATTTAATCTATTTTCATTAGGTCCCTATGAGTTTTCCTAAGACATCACACCTAGACGAAGACTCCAAGGGATATACTTGGGAAAAATATAAATTTCATTATGAAAAATTATGATGTTTTTGGATAATATTATGACCATAGATGACCCAATTATACCCAACGGTGTCATTTATTAAAAAATAGGTTTAATGATTTATAAATACTTTAATTATTTCAAATATTATATTATGGATACCTCTTGATAAGGATTTATTATTGTCATAATATTAATTTTGTTTTTAGAAAAGGATTGACATTAGAATGATAAATTTTATATGGTTACAACAATGATTCTGTATTGAAGTACCCTAGTTGAGATTAGTAATATAAACTCATTTATATCAAAAAGATACTAAAGGAATTTTTATTCATATACTCAATTATTAAATATTGAATTAGTGGTAAAAAATAAAAAATTTATGACAATCGCATTTGAACATTATTATATTTCTCCGATTTACATTTAGTGGAATGTATTTTCTAAATATATAATTATTCTACCTGTAGTTGATTTTGATATTAATTTGGGCCCTAATTGGAATTATTTATATATATCCCTAATTTATTTCTAATTATGGGATGTAATATTTAATAATTTAAACCAACCTATAATTATTTTTCAATGAAAGGACAACAAAGAACATCCAGTGATAAATACAAACATTGTATAGGTCTGTAATCCCATTAAAAGAGGCTACTTTTGTCATATAGTTGTAGGTATAATAAAAATATAATATTTTCCTATTGTATTGGAGTTTTTATATATTTATAGATGATTTTCCCAGTCTTACTCCATGTCACGAAGTAAATCATTCAAAAAACTCATTCTTAGTTCTACACCAATTTAAAAGACTCAATTTAGAATAAACCATTTTGAGTTTTCATAATTGAGAAAATATTTATAGGGGAATATTGGCAAGGTATTAATTCATCCAAGTGTATAATATTGGGGTGCAACTAAATTTGTTTAGAATAATGAATGATCAATGTGGATCTATATTGATTATCAAGAAAATAACTTGTTCACAATCATGAATAAGAATGTTATACACTATATTGATTATTTTTTAAATAAATAATGACACAATCATTATTTTTAATATAATTATATTCAATATAGATAATTTTATTTGAGGTTCAAAACTGAAGACTAACCCCATATTACATTTCTTTTGATATGGACACTATGAACATACAATGTTTCCATTGGGTCTTACTAATATCATGAAAATCAGCATGTTTTTAATTAATATGGTATTTATATATTACCTTGATCTTTTTATAGTTGTTTTTATATATGATATTATAAAATATTAATCATGATATTGTTAAAAATGTTTTTGATAAGATGGTCATTGTTGACTAAATTTTATTACTACTCAATACACATCCACCACTGGAAAGTTAACAAGGTAAATGATGTTTTGTGTCGAAAGGATCATAGAATATTATTTATGAGGGTGACATCAAAAATTATTTTATTTATGGATTTTACAAGGATGAATATTAAAATACTGAATATTGGGGGGATATTTTATCTATCTCCATTTCTTTTTAACCAAGTATCCATGTAGAGATTAAAGTGGTTTGAAAGGCAGAATTAGAGGTACAAAGAAGGCGATATATGTTTTAGAGTTCAACCATTATTATGATTTTATTAAATATTTTCGGAACTGGGTATGCATTTTTTCAATACCACACTTTATAAAAGAGATTTTGTAAGAAGAAAAAACTTAACCATTCTCTATTAGTACTAAATGTACGAATATGGTGGGAGATTTGTATAGTATTTTTGGTGTAAAAAATAAATAGAGATATTATAATGATTTTATCTTGATTCACGGCATTCCAGTATTCTAAGGATTTGAGACAGATGTATATGGATATGTTAAAACAATTAAACATTCCATAATAAAATTGCGGAAACATCACAATGGAATTTTACATTTGGATTACTAAAAAATATAAAGGTAATATTGAAATCTATATTATAGTTGAACCCCTTATGAAGTCAAAAAAATTAATTTCAATTACAAAATATATTTCCCATAATAAAATTTTGATGATATATTAATGAAATATTATGGTTTTATGGATTACCAAATTCTATTATATCTAATCAAGATCCAAGGTTTTTCTAGATGTTATGGATATGTCTTAATTAAGATTTATAAAAAGAGATGCGTTTTAATATTTCTTATCACACACATACTTATAGTTATTCAAGGAATACTATTAAAATCATAGATGATGTGGTGTGATCTTTCTCATTGTCTTTCAACAGAAGTTAGGAACAAATCCTTCCCTTGGGTGAGTTTTCTTATAACAATATCATTCAGTCAAGAAAATAGATGGATCCTTTTGAGTCCCTCTACAGAAATAATTGAAAATATCAGACATAAATGAATGTAGTTATATAAATTGATCTATTATGACTTGAGATAGATAAGGAAAATGAATATATTTTTAGATTCATTCAAACACACTTCAAGGCATCTTATAGTCAACAAACAAGTTATAATTACAATCATCGATGAGATATGGAAATTTTAGATAGTGAGAAGGTATTATTAAGAATTTAACCATGGATTGAGGATATCATTTTAAGAAATAATGGAATTATGATCAATAGGTTAATTAGTTTCTTAGATAATCTTGATAAAATAGGGAACACATCATATCACTTGGCGCTTCCACAACACCTCTCTCAAGATCACAATGTTTTCAATGTTTCTCTTTTGAGTAAGTACATATGTGATCCTTAATATGCACTAAATTCATAATTTTAACCTATAGATAAATATATATCCCATGAATAACTTCTAGTAAAAATCATGGATCAACGAGATAAATTTGAATGGAGTAACACTGCTCACCTGGTTAAAATAATTTGGGGGATTCATTTATTCAATAAATACACAAGAGAACCTAAGGATATGGTAATGAAAATATATCCTCATTTACTTTGATTATATTGATGTATATTGAATGGAAAAAATAACCTTAGGTGTGTTAGGATATAAAAACACATGATTTTAAATTTATTTCTTTTGAAACAAAATTGACGTATTCGATATATAGCATTACAAATAATCATGATTCCAAATAAACCAAGATATTGTAATCGTTTATAACCTAGATATGATAATTTAAATGTGAAAATAATAATGAACTATATTTTAATATTATGAATAAATTTTTTAAATAATAATAACTTATTTATCAATTAATTTTTAAGTAATAACTCAATTTTTAGAAAAGTCATTTCAGTATTCAAAAAATCTGATTCCTTAAAAAAAATAATTTTTACTTCCCACATTTCATTTAATGCAAAAAAATTTCTATCACTAATATGAATTTTATTTTAGGGAAAGAATTATGTTTTCGAAATCCTCATTTCAATATTTCCTTAAGGTATTTTTCTTATATTTTTTAAAATATTTTTTTTTCATGGATTCGTTATCATGTTGATTTTATAAAACTAAAGTATCTTTTAAATGAATAATAAATTTAAGAAGTATCTAAATTTTTAAAATTTTATCTAAAAATAAAAAACACTACTATTATTATAAATAAAATAATTAATTACATTAGAATTCACATCATACTTTTTTCTGATATATGTTCATTTTTGTTTTAAAACACATTTTTCAAAAAATATTTAAGCACAGTGGGTTATGATATTAATAAATTAAATATATAAGTATTATTTAATATATTTTATTCAATTTATAGAATAAATATTTCGTAAAATATTTGAAAATTTATTTTATAAGTTTTACAATGCATGGAATGAATGTAAATTTTGTTTTAATTTTATAAATTAATGTTTCATACAATCAAATTTTGTTTGGTTTTGAATGATTATTTAAAATTAAATTCATCCAAAAATAGATAATTAACATAGTAAATTTTATTTTATATTTTGAATCATAATAATTAATACAATTTCCTTGGGTCAACTTAATTTTGCGTCATAATTAATTATAAAAACAATAACATTTATTTAACATAGACAATGATGAAATTGGTTTACTAAGGTGGGGGGGGGGGGGTTAATCATTCATATCAGGGTAGTAATACCATAAAGATTTTTATTAAAATTATTATTTGTATATATTTCATACATTTATTATTTTATCTTGAAATTATTTTCCTTTTGGATTGACTTTCCTAATAAAATAAAATTTTATTGTAGAAATTTTCTATATAATTCTAAATGTGTTCTTACCATCACATTTAAAAGGGAACCACTTATCCTCAAATATCAACATAATTTGAACCTTATATATTAGAAAAATCCTACTAAAACCCCATTTTAAAATCATTCCACATTTCGATAGATTATTGTATTCCTTGAGGACAAATATTTCCAGGCTTATGGTGTAAAACTAAGGATGTCTCTCAAAGACCATGTATAAATTTTAACTTATATCTTTCGATTTTATTTCACCATCAATATCTTATATTCCATTTTATTCAACACAAACATGATTAATATAGTTTCATAAATAGACTAATATTTTATTTTAATGATGGTATAACCATTTACCACAACATCTCTTTCAAATGGGAGATGACAATATCGTATGTCTGTACATATGGGATACCACCTCCACAGTGTTATGATTCATTTTTTCTCACCAAATTATATTGATTTTTAATATGATAATTTAAATATATATTTACATTCATGATATTTTTCAAAAAATTATTTCATTATAAAAATAATATATTATCTTCCTTCTTAAATTCATATCTAATAGAAAAAAACATTTATCAAGCATACATGTGGAATACCACCACCAGGAAGTGGTGTGAATTTTTTATGACTTCCTCATTACATGGATTTTAATGAGGATATATTGAAAAAAATAAAAATGTATTTCGGAAAAAAAATGATTCATTAATGGTGCTTTATTATTCACATACACACATTATATGAATGATTATAAAAGTTTATATAATGAAATTATAAGATAGTCATGAAATTATTATTAGTATTGAGATGGGGGAACAATTATGCATGAGTATGGACTATAATCTCCAAATGAAAACATACATGAAAAATAAAACAATCATCACCCATAAACTAGAAATTTGATATAGAATAATTAATAAATGGATGATGAATTGTTTTATGTGAAACATAGACAACATTAAATGTGGATTAATGGTTTTGTTATAATATTATATTAAATATAAATTTATCTTAATTCATGTTAGATGACATATGATTCAATTTGAACATAACGTAATGTTTCTTTACCTTAGTTGTTTTCAAACTATGAAAAGTTTGATTTCATGGAACGATTTATATTTATGAGTTTTATGTTCTAATCCTATTCCATTTTATGTCATTAATCATTCTTAATTCGTCATATTATATATAAAAATTAAAATTTTTTCATATAGGGTTATATGATTTAAATGTTTCCAAAGTGTAAATGGTTTATTCACTCAAAATGTCTTATTTAAAATATTTGTTGTATTATAGAGATATTTTCGTTTTTAAGGATATATAATTACAATTTTAGAGGATTTATATTTGATATTTTTATTGTTTATGTTATTTTATGTTTTATTTTATGATATTTTTTTGGTTTTTATGTGTAAAAAATTACCAATGTTTTATGGATTTAATATTAGATTATCATTTTTAAGTATGATTTTTTATGACTAAAATTTTTATGATGAAACTATATGATATATCATAACATAAAATTATATGATTTATTTAACTATAGTTATTTAATTAGTTTACATTTCATCCTTTATATTCTTATCATTATGTAAACAAGATATCGAAGTAATTTTATTAAGGATGATTTTATTTCTTTCTTTCTTCAGTAGAAAACATTTTCTTCCATGTCGATATTTCTTTCAAATTAAATTCAATAATTTTTCACTATTAAAAATATATGTATTAATGTTTTTTACCTGTTTAAAAAAATTTATTATATGGTTAAATGTAATATTGTTTTTGTTTTCTAAATGAGGTACTTTTGATCATTATTGAAAATGAGAAAGGACTATTTTTTTAATATACACTATATGAACGAAATTTCTCATGATAATGGATTGTCTTTATATTTAAGATTCCCTCAAAATTTTCTATATTAATTTTCAAATAAATAATTTATTTTATATTTTTTATATTAAAAAGAGGAAATTTCAAAATGAAAATGGTAGTTTCATCCATAGATGTTCTAGTGTTATTTTATTGTGTTTGTAATCTATAACAACTTCAATTGATGTTGCCAATAAATTTATGTTATACGATCATTTTTTCCATATTTAAAATTTATCTATTTTGTTTTTCATTATGATGATGAAATATCGATGAAACCTTTTTTCCCATGGGTTATTATTTGATTTAATGATAATCATTTTCATGATCTTGTGGAATGTACAGGAATGAATTATAATTTTATGTCCAATGAGTTTCCTATTTCTATAAAGTATATTTTATAAGGAATAATGTTTTATTAAATCAAAGGGTTCTTAGGTGGTTATCCCAAGACAAAAAAATTCTACTCTATATTTTATCAAAATCTCAAAATATGGTACACATATGTTTTCCCCTTCCCAATATAGGGTATATAGAAGATCATATAAATATTGTATCAGTGTAAATATGAAATTATTTGAAGCCTAAAGTTGGAACATAGGTAGTTATCTGAATCCTAACAAGTGATGAATATATAGGTGGGTATCATTGATATAATATTTCAATGATTATTATTACATAATTTATGAAAATCATTCAATAAATTATCATGTACAACTATTATTCTCTCCTGGTTAAAGTTCTATGATTCCACTATGAATCATTTCATCCAAAAATCCATTATTTATTACTGGAATCTTGATTATATTAATTACATTGTAAGAATGTTAAATGTTAATATCATGTTCATATACCCTTATAATTATTATATTCGTATATATGATCATTTATTGAGATATCTATTGTTTAAAATTACTAACCATATGAGCACACCCATTATTATGTGTACTATTTTCCTACAGAATAGAGAATGGTTTTACATATAATATGTCTATATAAGGTTCTAGTTATGAAATAATATTTGAGAGAGGATGTATATATTTTATTTAGTAGTTTTTTATGTATAAAATTTTATAAAGATGCCAAACATTTAAGATTATATCATGGATCATCATGATATATAATTAACAATAATAATATATCATATTTTATTTACATATATAATATTCATGTCACCATAGAATATGACCCATAATTTTCTATAATGATTAATCTCATGGTGGAAGAAACAAGTTTTAAAATTTTATCTCAACAATATTCCAATATATTATAACTTCAATACCATTTATTAATAAATTACAATAATGTTCAAAAACATATTTTATTGTCCAAAAAAACAATTGATAACAATTATGATATTTAAACATACTACCAAATAAATATTTTGCTTCAATACAATTGAATATAGAAATGAGAAGGCTGGAACATTATGTTATAAAATTATTTTAAAAACACCAACAATATCATGTAATTAAAAGATTTTGGGGCAAAAATACTGTTAAAATATAAATAATGACCAAAAAATGTTTTATAATTAAATTCATCATCTAAAATAATTTTAAGATCCATTTTAAAATAATTTATATAGACAAAAAAACATGCCTCATATCTTGAAACCAAAGAGAATAAATATAAAATGGAATTTAAAACAAAAATTCCCTTAAATTTAGAATATTTTATCTATTTAGTGAAACCAATGGAACCCTCCCTTTTTTTAAAAAAAATCATCTAGTTAATAAAAATTAACACCATTAAATTAAAATTTAAATATTATAATAAATTAAATAAAGTCTCAATAAGTAAATAATAAGAGTTTTAAAGTCATAAGAGTGATCATAAACAAATGATTTCCAAATACTATTCTTACTCAAGATAGGGAGTAAAATCTAAAAGTAATTCCAATCGGAAAAGAAAAGTGAAATAATAATATGATGTTAACATTTAATTTTTATGAAAACCCATAGATAAAAATAATTGAAAACATTTTTTTTCTATAAGGAAGCATTAAATTTTATGTAATATTTTTAATATAATGAAATATCAATAATTAAACATAGATATGATAGAAAAGATCTTTAGTTTCCCATGAAAATTATTCATAATATATTCTAAATTTACAAATAATTACAAATTCTATCTCATAAAATTTAAAAAACACCATTAATTATCACTATGACAATGGTAAATGGTATAATACATTTGGATTTATTCTTCCAAGGAAAACATGTGTGTCTATAATTAAAATATATTACCATTTATATAACAATGTAATTATTTAATAATCATTAATTATTTATTTATTACATAAATATTCACATAACAAAATCCTAAAAATATATACCAGATTCATGTAATTGGGTAATTAGATATATAATAAAATAACACAAAATAGGGATAAAAAACATTTATTTAAACTCCATAGCATACTGTTATATTCTATTGATATTATAAAACTACATGGGATATTCTAGGGATGCAATTTAGAAATGGGTGATCTATAAAACTGAGTAAGGGAATAATAATTGAATAATAGGATAACCATAATACATGAGTCATATCATGGTGATATATAAGTTTGAGAATCATAAACATGAACATCATGGAATGATATAATATGATACTCTTAAGATAGTATAGGAATCTGGAAACAATATAATACCTAATATTATCAGTATAAGTCAAGGTTAACATCTAATAAAATATAAAATTTTGTGATTTTTCTAATTTCCCATACAAAATTTATGGTATCTAATGAGATAAAACATTACCCTATGCACTAAAGGGATATATAATTATAGACCCTCCAATCACATTCTAATCATATACATGAATTTTTTCCATATATATTTAAAAAAATAACATCATTCATCACATTTAATCCCATGATTAAGGAGTGTGAGTTATATATATGGATTTACCCAACCAAGAAATTTTAAACACATTTTATGTGAATAAATTTTAATTGAAATGAGGATGGGTAGTCCAAACCAAAATTCTTCGCAAGGGAACTGAAAAGAAAATTATGGCTGAATAATATGTGAACATAACGATTCAGGGTGGGTTTTAATTTTATTAAAAGGTGGTATCTCATTATTAATAATGTAATGGGATATGAAAAACATATTAAAACATTAACAAATTAAAATAGATAAAGTAATAATTCAGATAATGTACTTTTTAAAAGAGGAGGATGATAAAATCACTTACCCTAAGAGACTGCTTCAAAATGTTAGGTGGGATATTTATTATATATTGATAACACCTTTATAGGGCATTATAGAGGTATATAGAGAAGAAATCCATGCTCATTGGGTTTTGAGTGAATACGAATGGGGGGTTGGTTGGGTATTTATATCACAATAGAGGGAATTATTTATAAATATCTAAACATTGGTTTTGAAATCTATGTGACAAAATAATAAAAAAACAATAATTCTCATGGGTTTTTCTATTTTTTCTATAAAGAGGATTTGTTTTTAGAATTTTATTAGATAATAATCGAAGTATTAAAATAATAACATTGATTGTGTGGGAGTGATTCGTGTTTATAATGATTTGATTTTAAATCCATATAATATAATATTGTGTCTGGGAAATTTATTAATGGTTTCTAAAGTAATGAATATAAATTAAAAAATTAAATTATTTTAAATTAGAAATATATGTTTGCTCATTAAGATCTTTTATATTACTTATTACATCACTTTTGGGATATTATGATGCCATAATTCATACTATATTTAATTTTAACCCATAATTGGAATTTCATAGAAAATTATAAAAGAGAAACCATTGGATAATATTTCAAAGTTTATTTAAAATGAACATAAATATTTTACAAAAACTAATTTTATAGGTATTATAATTGACACATTTTAAAAAATGTTGATTATAGAAAAATAATAGTTTCATATAGAAGAAACCACATTATGAAAGTATAAAAATTAATCTATACTTCACTATGTTATATTAAAAGTTATATTTATGAAAATATTATTTAATAAGAATAATAAATTAAAACAATTTTATATTGAAAAATTGTTGATTTTTTTAAAATATTACCTTAATTGAAACAATATATTTAATAAAAATACAATTATTTATTCTTCGTATCAGAATTTAATTTTTATATAACACACTAGATAATCACATATGTATATATATATTTTAATAATTAAAATGTGATAAATATAATAAATATTTTTTAATAAATAAAATATTCAAATTCATAGTACAACGATTATGATATATAACGCCTTATTTCACTAGAACATGCCCTTGTGGTAAGGAGTGCGATGGTGGTATATTCATGGGGTGGTTTGCAAAACATTGTTTAGTAATTTATGTCGATATATCTGAACATATATTGAATTTGATTTCATGAGTTTCAGTTTTTGAACATCATATTTTGAGAGTGGAAAGGAAGACTATATTGATTAAATAACCCATAGAACCTATAATAAATTGGCCTCCTGGGGTAATTTCCTACTAATATAGGACATCTCTTCACATATATCTTCTAAATAGAATCATTCATAACACTTAATATATAATAATATAATTGGTTAATTTAAAATAGATATGCTAAAAGTAGTTATGATTCATAAAGGTAAAATAATTATTACTATCTAATCCTAGAAATATTTTATAATGGTGAACCATAATAAAAATTGAATATATTTTCTATGACAATATTTCATAATAACGAATTTATTATTTAAATAGGAAATTTCATTTATAAATGTTTGAGTGATTACATTCTCTATCACTTTAGAAATTTCCCCCTTAAAATTTCACTTAAAAAATGTATGAGAGCATACTTTCGCTTCATTGCCTCTTCTGGTTCCCATGTTTCCATGCCAAACATGTGGATCCAAAAATGTCCTTTGACCAGTAGAGTTTTTTTATTTCATAGAACATTGTCTCTATGATATTATATCTTCAATGACTGCACCTAATATGAATGATCATTCACTAGGGAACCAACTGTAGATTCATAACATGTGATGGATAGATTATGTACTTCATTAAGAGTGATAAATAGAACAAATCATGTACTGAATATAGGTTAGGTGAGATTTCAAGCCAATAAGTCATTTCTCCAATGTGATTAAGGATCTCAATGGTATCAACGTATCTAGAACCATGATTTAACTTCCTCCCAAACCTCATCAATTCCATCCGCAACGATATATGAAGGATCGTAATATAAAAATCATCAAAATATAGTCTACATCATTGGTTGTCTATGTAGCCTTTATTTCAAATTTTGGTGTATTTTAAATTATGGTCAATTTTTTTACCCTTATATTGTGTCGTTTGGATATGATTGGGTCCCTTAATCATAAATTCTCAAACATCATCACAAAATTATGAGCTCTCAACCCTCTTCCAATAAAACCCCTTAAAATGATCTATTTAAATGGTATAATGTATAATCTTTTTAATTGAGAACTCAAATAGGGGATGGTGATGATCCTGATGTCCTTGGATATCCAATAAACATGATCTCAACATATCCTCTAGAGATTGAATGGTCCTCTTAGACTAACTATCCATATAATGGTGATAAGTTGTTTTTATGCTTAAATTTGGTGTATACCATCAATTGTGTTAAAATTCTATTATCCCCCTCATTATGTGATCACAACATATGAATTGTATAATATCTCTATACATAATTGTGGTTTTTATAGAAATAATAATGGATCAGCTATTCAGATCATCATGATGTTCCCTCATATGTTTTAGTTTTTATGGGACACATTTCCAGGATCGAAAAAATTATCACAAAAATTTATTAATATTGGAGGCTTAAATATTTTCTACATTTCTATATACCTCATCATCATATTTGTAGGCCTCCATAGTCATATCAATAATGAATGGTTATGAATTTATTTTATCAATGTATGTTGAATATTATTTTATTATTGAAATATATATCCTTTACATGTATAAGAACATTGAATCCTTTTAATCCTAATCAGGGATAGGGTTGCAGGATCCTTTCAACTCATGGAAAATTCCACATTGTTATACTTAAGAATATGATAATGGATTAAACAATCATAATCCTTAATCGGATATATCCAACTTTATTGGATCATATTCAAATTCTTTTGTGTGAATATATACTAGATGATTTTATGATATGTATATATGTCACACTTCTCTCTATAGAGATAATGTCATAAAATGTATATTACAAAGATCACTGTAGTCAATTTCAAAGATTGTTGGGGTTTTTTCTATGGAAAAAAAATTATTTAGAGGGAGACATATGATAATACTTGGTTAATTTTCTTTATTACACATCATAACTGCTTATTGGACATATCCCTGGAGACAAAAAAATCCTTCCCCAATGGTGGGTAATGAAAGAAACGGTGCAATGATTAGCCTCTTTTTTAACTCATTAATGATCTTCCAACATTCAATAGTCCAGAAATGCATCACTCCCATATTATTTAGATTTTTTATTGGGATAGAAAATCATGATATGTTTCTCTAAAATTGATGATTATAATTAGATAATCCGTGGTAACTAAAAATATCTATCCCAATTATTGTTTTAGGCTATACTTTAATTCTATATATGTTTGAACTGTCCACATATATTTGACTTTTAGTGATAAATATCCATAGGAATGATACTTTCCCCATCCAAAACTAACCATTACTATGATTCATATATAAATTTTCCTTTAATGATGTCCTCAGTAAAACCCCCAAATACAGCTCATTTTCATCCTTGATTTTAGAGTTTATTATGTGTAATTAATAAATACCACCTTAAATTTATCAAGTTAATCCATTAAGACTTTTTCCATTTTGGGTATTAATTATATGACATATTGTCTTAGGGTTGTCCCCCTTGTTCACATTTACCTGATAACATCCCAACTAACAATCAAAATTCATGAAATATTGGTCTCCACATAGATGATCTAAAAAGTTAATAATAAATGTTTTGGTTTTTTTTCTTCATCTGTGAATGATTATTTCATAAGTTAATTAACCCATCATACTTCTAGATGAAGAGGTATGTCACACCCCATGGTGATGTACCTAGGAGTGTAAACACTTTAACTATATTATCTTGTATTTTATTCTTTAACTAATCGAGATTCACATTTTTCATTATATATAGAGTCTAGGATATTATAAAATCTCCATGAATAAGTTCAATTGATAACATAACCTCTTGGCAGGGTGGAACACCGGAATATTCTTATGGAAACACATGAACAAAATATATTACAATTGGATTATCATCAAGGATGATATTTCCCTCAAATAGAATAATTTTAATAGATATGTTTTTTATAAAGAGGTAGTATTGTGTTAATGAATACTAATTATATCAATTATCATGTTTAAAAACTCATAGAATTTGTGGATGATTCAAAATAAAGAGCATTATTTCCTTCTCCTAGTAATTGTTTTGGATATATTCATGTATAGGTATTCCATACCTAAAATTCCAAATAATTATACTAAAGTGAGTATCAAAATGTATATTGGGTTCTAAAAAAAGAAAATATTAACATGGTAAATGATATTTAATGTGGTTTCAATAATTTCCTCATTTACCATTTTAACTAAAATATCAACTTCCGCGTTTTGAAGTGGTTCTTGAATATTTTAACTAAAATATAATGATATGAATGAATTCATTAAACAGAAATCTAATAGTATTTTCACTATTAGTTATTTAATAACTATAATACCAATACATACATCATTTTTGGATTAACCATAGTTGTTAGGAATAAATATAAATATCTTTCTCTCTAGGATATAGATTATTTTTTAAATGGTTACCTTCAAAACCATTGGCATACTATATATGTTTTCTTTGTGTAATTTACCCTTACAGTTGTATATGTGAACAAGAGGTTGAGGGTTGACTAAAGAATACATTACATCCAACATATTTGTTGGTTTCTCCATTTTTAACTCACTAGATAGGTGTCACGCATTCCTGTAACTAAATAATTTCCTTTTCCCAATGAAGAAATTTTCAGGATGCCTCTTCCTACACTTTTGACAAGAGGGATGTTAGAAAAATATTCCACAATTTTATTTCACTATCAGTACACTAGAATAAAAATACAGTACAAATTTCCTATTTTAGTACCCATGAGATCATTGGATTCATATATCTATATTTTGAGATTGATGGAATGTCAAAGAATTTATTAAGAACTATCAATGTGACGAAATTCCCAAGATTATATCATATTCAGTTTTATCACATTGAATAATTTGAAAAATTAATTCTAGTTTCAGTTAAAAAAATTAATGGTTATCATGCATGCCTTGTTATATTTTCCTCCTGTGTAACGATTTATTTTTCATAAATTTTATTGAGATAAAAAACTCACCGAATTATTATTCAGAGAGTTATTAGAAATAGGTATCAGAAATAATTTTCTTGATTTCATTCCAAATAATTAACATCATTTTTCTTAAATATTTAAATTTTATTCAAAACCCACTATCGATCAGTCTATCCCTACATGGTACAAAATGAAATAATAACCTTCTATTTCTTGGTTCACTAAGGATAAATATGATGTTTTCAATAGATTTATTCCATTATTATTGGATTATTAAATTAGATGAACCACTTAATGTAGGGAGCCATTTTGACTAAAAGGTCTCTATTTTATCTTTATATTTTTTAGGGGATGTGGGTTTTCTACAAGATTCGTGTTTCTATTCAAAACATGAGTTAATTGAGAATGTATTCTCATGATGTTCTCGAATCGTACTCTAATGAAGTTGGGAATATCATTTGTGTAGTTGTCACATTTCCCACCATGCTGTTTGTTCACTCAGTTACTCCTATATCAATCCATTGAATAAAATTAATGGAATATATTGAGTAAGACAATCAATATATTAAATACATAGAGGGTAATATATAATCACTTAAAGGATAACTCATAAATGGTATATATTCATTTACATATAAACTTCTAGGGTTCAATTTTTGATTTCCACTGTATATTTCCTATAATAAAATTTTATAGGCCTTTTTTCCCTTTATACTAGTTATTATTAAGATATTGAATGTGGAAATTTTTATCCCTAAGGACTATAAAACCAAGTGTGTTGTAAGGTCACATTTTCATTCTTGTGGTGAAGATTGAGTTTATTTCCATTACTCCCTTTTTGGGGTTATAACCACATGATGTTACTATTCTAGATCCACATCCACTGCAATTATCAAGATATATATTTTGGTTTTTAGAACGAAATTGTTATATACTTTACAATAGTTTATGGTTATTTTCTTATGTTTGGTCTTATCCCTATATTTTTCAAAAATGTTTTGTAATATTAATTATAAAAAAATAGTACTTTCTATAATACCAAATATGTCAACCCATATCTTTTATAAACATTAATTCTAAATTTATTACATTAGTATTCATATTACACTATCCTAAAATATTCATAGACCATGTGTCTTTGGGTTAATATATAAACAACATAAAACAAAGAAGGATATAATGAAAAATAACAAAAAATAATTCTGAATCCATTAAATTACTCTGATATTATAATATTTAAATTTATAACCTAGAGACACACACAATAAAGTGGTGAAATTTAAATCCAAGTTAGGGAATAGTCAAAGTATAATTCATTGGGAGAAAAACAAGAGGAATATATTGCTGAGATATAAGGAGGAGAATTATAAACATCATGTAACACCACAGTACATTAAAATGATTTAATTTTAGAAAAAAAAATTTCTATCATTCATTTTGAGCAACACCATGCTGTGCAAATGCTTCACACAACAATTAGTTATCTTTTGTAACATGGAATACCGAGTTTTACCACCATTTAATGGAAAACCTATTTTTAAAATAAATTTTGAAAATTTAAGAAATATTATTTGTAATAATAAGATTCATTTCTCAATTTGGAATTCCAAAATTATATTCGGATGAATTTTAGGTATTTTTTGAAATGTTTCAGTTTTGGATGAATAGTGAAAAATACTCCATTATAGTTAAACACTGTACTTTTTTAAAATAATTATTGATGTTAAATTAACATTTAATCATTTTACGTCAAAATAGATCCATTATAATTATATTAACTTAATTAATTTCATTAAGATCATTTTAATATTAAAATATTCTATTAAAACTTATAAATCTTTTGGAGGTTTTAAATTTAAAAAAACATTTTCTCCACTGTTATGTGAGATTAGCGTTAAGAATAATTTTATTGGTTCAATAATTTAAATTTTTTAAAATATAAATACATAGATGTAATGAGTATAATATTTTTTTATAATAATTTGTACATAATTTTTTTACAAAATTATTAGTGAAAGTGATAAAAAAAATAATTATGATAATTTAGCTAAAATTTCACATAACAAAGGATTGTACCTTATTTGTAAGGGCCATAATGTCATTGAAAATTTTCCAAAAACCATTTAATTCCATTATTTATACCACATCTTGTATTATTTATAATTTTTTTAATTACAAATATAATATTAAATGGAGGTACCTGATATAATATATTAAGTAAGGAAATAGACAAAAAACAGAAGATTCCTTAATTTCAATTTTTTTTAAACTTCTAGGAATGTAAAATCATTATAATTTTTATTATAAATAATTTTTTGAAATATAAATGTGTTAATGTTATTATAATTATATTTCATAAATTTTTAATGATGATTTAGTTACTTAAAAGGTTTAATAAATTCAAATGTATTGAATTTCTAGTTAATTATTAACTAAAACTAATGATCCTATAATTATTAAAAGAGAAGTAGATGGATTTAGTTATTTTATTTTATTATTTATATATATTAATATATATTATTAAATAGAATAAAACGTAATATAAATTAATTAAAATAAATGTTTCATATTTTAAAATTAAAATTAAATAAATAATTCCAAAATTGATATTATTGTTATTTCACAGTAAATGACATCTTATTAAGTTAATTGAAATTAATTAAAATACTACATTCAGAAAAGTTATTTTAATGTGTTAATAGATATTAAATATAATATTTTAATGTAGCAATATCTATTTTATAATATAAATATTTACCTATATACCTTCAAATCAATGTTTACATGGTGTTGGTTTCAGCAGTGTTTTAGTGCATCACTTGTGCTGGTTTCAAAATTAATTTCCAAAAAATGGGATTTTTATTATATAAATTAAATAGAAAATTAATGTTTAATTGAATCTATATTTAAAAAAATATATATAAATTTATTTTATTCTTAAGGGTTTATGTAATTAAGTTAGAAAACTATATGCTTTAATAAAATCCAAAATGAAAAAATTTGGGTATCTTTGATGATAATGAACCAAATTATTAAAACGCTCATATTTTTTGGTGATGGTTTTTTACAAACATTATTACCATTTAATAATTTTTTTTACATTTTAGAGACACATTAGGTATGTTTTACCTCCCATTAATGAATACCTTTTTCTATTTACAAGATTTCCACACCCCCTCCACTACAAAAGGGAATGCACTCTACCCTTTACTCACACCTCTCAATCCAAATGGGCCCACCAAACCTCTAACAAAATAGTCTCCAAAAATTAAAACTCCCATCGTAGAAGAATTAATTTGGGAATAAATCCTCTTAATGAATCCCTTTGGTACTATATTAAATGAGTTACCCGATTAAGAAGTAAAATCTTACCTTATTTTAATATAATTTATTTGTTTCTCTACACAATAATTTGTTATTTTCCCATGTTTATAAAATAAAAAAGTGTCAAAAATATACTAGGATGTTTTATGTAAATATTTTTACCAACACACATAGAACCACCCATCAAATGGGTATGAGACAAACTATTTATATAAACGATGAACTACCACCTAACAAAATTATGATTATTCGTTCTTTCTTTACCTCCTCTTATGATGGACTTATGATGTATAATATATTTATATATGATATATATTGTATTTATAATGTCATTATTATTTTTAAATTAGTTTATAAAATATACCTTTACACATTCCATTTTTTTTTGTATAAATGATGACATATTTTGTTGAAGTATAGAATATCTCCCCTCAATGTGATGTGACTCATTCACACCATACAGGGAAGGCATAAAGGTTGTTTTAAAAAATATGAAAACTTTATGACATAGATATTATAATTTTACCATAATATTAATATTTATAAAATAATTTTCATTAAATTAACATGACAATGAAACTTATGTAGCATTAATGCGTACGTTTGGCCTATAGTCTCCACGAATGGTGCATTTCATTTTATATCTCCAAAAAGTATACATTATTCTATAAATATATTTACTTGTAATGTAAAAGACCTCTATGGTCCATTTCATTGCTAAAATCTAGTGTTTGATGTGTTCTGGGAGGTAATGTTGACTTATACCCTACACTTTTTCAAATTTATAGACTCTTTCACGAAACCATCTCATAAAACTACCTCTCAGAGACTGTCTCATTGATACTGTGTCAAAAAAATAGTGTCATAGAAATGGTATCACAAAAACTGTCTCATGAATAGTGTTTCTAGAACTGCGTTATATTTCGTTAGTTGAATGTCTAGATTTTTTCAGTTCCACCGATTTAATATTTTCAATTAGGAAAATCACAATAAAGGCCTTTTTTAAGGGATTTATGGAAGATTCAAATCCCATTGCTTTGCCCGAATGGCCTGAAGGCCTTCTTTTTATTTTATTATAGATAATACCCGTTTTAAGGGTTGAAGGGGAACCCGTACATGACCCGTAGGCCCAAGGCACAAGGCCTGACATGACCCGTCCTACATGACCCGAAGGCCCATAGGCATTCCATTCCCATTACATGACCTGTAGGACCATCCCACTAGAACTACCCCTCCCAAGAATCTTGAATCATTGATCTCCTTAGCTCCCCACCTTGCATTGCTGATCGTCTAGCATTTCCCCGAACAAAGCTGCACAATGCCTGGTCCCGATGGCGGTAGTCATACCCTCTCATTTTTCCAATCCGGTTAGCTCTACATCTGGTGGCTACTACTCATGTTGCTTTGATCTTCTTCTAGGGCCTGTTATTTGTGAACTGGGCTACTCCTTGGTCTACGTGACCCGAAGGCCCTCTAGGCCAAATGCCTTTGTTGACCCGAAGGCCCTGGAGACCCATAGGCCCAAACTGGTGGCCCAAATGCCCAAATCTAGTCAATAGTTCCGGCTGCTACAGTACTGAACAGTGACTTCAATAGTACTTCTACAGTAACCTAGAAATTCGCCTCCACCTGGTTTTGAACACGGGTCTCCTGGATGCCTATAATGAGCCCTTACCACTCGTGTACGAGCTCGTTGAAAAAACCTGTGTTGCTAACACCGACTCCCAGAGGGGGGCCCCCACCAGCCCAAGTTCAAACCACATTCCCCATCTATGAAATGGATTTAAATCGCCCTATTCATAATACAAAAAATGTTCGAGCCTGGTGGGACTCGATCCTATTCCAGTTCCCATGGAGAGCGAGGGGTATAACAGCGGGTACCACTCGACTAACACCCCATGGGCTCAAAGCCCATTATTCTGATATTAATTTTACTAGGGATAATGATACCTTTACTTTTTCAAACTTCATTGATTAATGTGGACCTATTTTAATTGAATATCTATTTCATCTTAAACCACTTCTCCATTAAATATTGTAAAAGGATTGTATATCTTCTAATCTAGTTCTTCATTATTATTTTTGGTATGAGATTCCTGATCCTTTTCTACCTTCACGTAGGAGTTGTGCATTCAAGAATTCCTCATTTAATTGGTTCTACTTTATGTTCTTATTATTGTATGTGCACCCCCAATTTTGTGGCAGCCAAGCAGTATAAATCATTTATTCTTTTTTTTGGGTTCATCACCTTATGTTTCACCTTGCTCTGTTATGGCATGATATCACCATGTTCCTGTTGGACTTTTTTTTGGGTGATGGCCGGTGTGGTGTTGTCTTTTCATCCTCAGTGGATGCAGTCCTCCAAGAGAGGTGATTGTGATCTGTTTTTTTGGTTAGTTCTCATTCAAAGAGAATCTAAAACCTTTTAATGTAGGGTATTTATTGCTTCTATAATATTTTATGTGAATTCATAGAGTTATCATAATTTATCCACTGAACAACATCAGAATTGACATAATAAATATTTGAACCAGTTAAATCAATTGGTATCCATCGTATGTTATTTCATCTTGTTTTGTAGGATAGTGGGATATCAATGATTTCATTGATTAACATGTCATTCTTGACAAAAAAATTTAAAGAACGTAAAATAGAATAAATTTTATTTGTTTTTCATTGATAAAGAGGCAAGTAAATGAATTTAGTTTTTGTTGATATATTTTAAAGTTAATCTAACTGATTCAATAAGAATATTTAATTATCTGTGATAACAAACTATTTGGGTTTCTTATAGTTGGAAACTGAAAATAATAAATCTGTTAATTATAGAATGATTAAATAACTAACTTTTTGATAAAAAGATAGTGCCATGTAGGGTTCTGAGTTACCCTTTTTCTTGTAAGGCTAAGTGTTTTGTGCATTGGATCCTTGAGAGCTCGTTATGTTTTTATTCTGGATGCCTTGTTTAAGAGATAGGAGCCCAGTTGATATGATGTTTGTTTCCTACGTCTTGTGTTGTGATGTGATCCTAGATGGATATTGTGTTATGTGGGGGGAAAGTAGGTCCATTGGTTGTGGATGTAGTTGACGCCAAGAGTAAAGAGATGCATCGGTTTATGCATGTGGGTGTCGACGAGGACACCAGGTATGATGAAACGGATTGGATGTGATTGTTTGGATTCTTGATGAATCTTGTTGGTTGTTCATGTTCATTTCATGACCACTACTCAAGGTAGACAGTTTTAATGCCTTCCATTATAAATGTTAGAAGATGTGTGGGGGATGCCAGGTGATTTATGTGTTTATCTTCTTGAGGGATGATCAGTCTATGCTCTTGCTAAACGAGGAAAATACATGACAGGTAGTTCAACTACCCACCATGTTGATACACCTTGTGTTTACTAGATTATAAAGGGTCTATATAAATCTAGGGAATATGGGAAAATAACAATATTTTTAATAAATGAATGAACAAATGATGATAACCCATGGGGTTGGAGCTTGTTGGGATGCAATACTGAGGTTACAATTTAAAGGAACAATGTACTTTGGGTGTGATGCTAGTGAAATATAATGTGAAATTGTTAATGGTTAATTAATGTGTAACGAATAAATTATCACAAAGTGAAACTGATAAAAATGGTACAACATAATGTAATAAATCACTTTAAATGGTTTTTTCCGTATAGGATACATAGCCTTAGAAGTGTAATCTAGGCGTCCGAGAGATGTTTGCTGCAATTGAGTATAAA
Source organism: Viscum album (assembly GCA_963277665.1). Classification (NCBI taxonomy): domain Eukaryota; kingdom Viridiplantae; phylum Streptophyta; class Magnoliopsida; order Santalales; family Viscaceae; genus Viscum; species Viscum album. The sequence continues at coordinate 589,263,563 of OY728142.1, read as the reverse complement.
ACTAGGTTATTCCCATAGTTTGGTTGTGTGGTATAGTATATTATGTACTTTTTGTGTTTCTATATGCTACTCCACCCCTTCGGTTAGGGAAACTAACATATCAGGGATTCTAAGACCCTGGGGGTGTTTTCCCCAACATTTCAAGTGGGAGTATGTATGGCTGACTTCCCCCTTTGGCCCCGCTCTCTTCTCTTTGTAGTTACATATGATAGTAGGAACAATGGTTAGTTTTCCCCATATACGTGTGTAGAGGGTTGTGATGCCTTGTGGCTACTCACACACATATATTCTAGATATATTTTTCTATGGAATACTATTGGGGTAATGTGTATAGGCTATAATGGATTGAGGATCCTTATTCGGTTTATGGGATATATTGGCTTATGGTTTAATACCTGATGTATGATACAAGTTATGCGATCTCTAGTGGATCCTAAAAATTTCCTAGTTACTTTGATTACATGGATTTGGTGTTTTTGTTGCATGAGATGCATGTTGTGGTGTAACACCCAAGGGTCTTCAAGAAATCATTTTTTGATAGAGATTCTTAGGATGCACGACATTCGGGAAATGTAGAAAACTAGTGGGGAATATGTAGTGGGGTGCCCATGATATTATTTATTATATTATATAGCCTATTATGGGATACATGGAGAAAGTATCCATGGAGAGGTTGTGAACGTAGTATACCAGTTTAGTTGAAAAGTTTTATTCATTTGTTGTTCACTATTATTTAGAATGATTTCATTAGTTTTGTACGATATGCTCCTAGGAAGATCCAACTGAGTATATATTTATACTCACCCTACGTATATATAAAATATTTTTTATGTAAATTGGAGATGTTTAGAGATCAGGATGGATACTACTAGCATGGGTTTCAATGAGATATTTTTGCTTTGTGGTAGCTGCTATTTTTACTTTCCATTGATACTTGCAGTTTTTCCTTTATGTTTTCATAGTTTTTCATGACATTATATATGTGTACATGAGTTTCCTTTTATATTTGTTGGACTCACCTATTTTGATAATCCCAAATTAAATTTTGATAATCGCAAATCATATTTTTATAATCACAAATCATATTTTGATAATCTGAAATTGTATTTTGATAATACCCAATACTGTTTTCATTTAAGTGAGAACCATGTTTTCATTCATTGCTAATTATATTTAATTAATATTTCTTGCTTCTAAAAATTAATATTCATGTACTCTAAATCTCACTACTTGAATGGTTAAGCTTACAGTGTATAATTTATCAATGTTATAAGGTTACCGCTACAAGGTCACTGTTACAAGGTTACCGCTACAAGGTCACCATTACAAGGTTATTCCTACAAGGTCACCACTACAAGGTCACCACTATAAAGGTTTCCACTACAAGATCACCGCTACAAGGTCACTGTTACAAGGTCATGGTTACATAGCTACCGATGATAGTGTACTGCTGAAGGATACCATTGGAAGGTTACAGTTTGAGATTACTGATGTGCCTCTACTATTGATTCTAAATATATAAAGGCTACTGTTACCCGTCTATTGACTCTTATCCCCCCATAGTTTATCATTTTATCAATAATATTATAACGGCCATATTTGATAAATTAAATGCTCTGATAGTAATTAATGTTGATTGTAAATGTTTTAGGAGACAATATAGTGGAAAGTACGAGGTATAAGAAAGCATGCAGGTGATATACTCATTCCTATTGTCGGACCTCAAATATAAAAAGGGAATACCATGAAATAAGTAGATGATCGAAGGATACAACTGAACCGAGACACATACGTGCAAAAAGAGAAGGGGACATATGATGTGTGATAGAGCTGACTTGTTAGTTCTAATGACCCACTAATTATCATTGGCTTGAGAGTGCAACGAGTCAGTACTAGGACATAAGCGACATCCCCAAGATTCCAAAGGCTGGAATTAAATGCCGAAGGGTCTCAAGTATTAGTGGGGGATAATTTACCCTTTAAAAAATAAACCCATTCATTAACCATTCACTATATGATTCTTGAACAAATGAAAGAAAAATCAACAAATTAAATTATATTAAACCAAACCAGAGTACACAATAGCGGAAGACCAAACCAAAAATCAGGGTACATAGCGGAAGAACAACATGAGACTCTCAAAATACACCACGACTTTGTGGTCCACAAGCTCCATGCTCCACACCATCTCCGGAAAATCACCACGATCCATTAGTACTGAGATGCTTTCCCGTTACCTATGTCTCAGAATACAACATATGAAAAAGAACCAAAATGCCAATGCAGGGGTGAGTATAAAACTCAGTAGGTTTTCCCCAATGACTTCACGACTCATGCCACTAGGATAGAAAAGTTACCCACATTTAATTAAAAACAGTTTATATAAAACAGTTTCCCCAAATCTGGTTATAACTAAATATAAACAAGTTTTCCAAGACCATCCATGCTCAAAAGCAGCAAAGTGCAATTTAAACTAACTTTTACAACATGTTATTTTTCCAGAAAAATAACCAAACAAATTTCCAAACCATTTCACAAACATCCCATTTTGGAATTCCCAACCATTTCAAGAACCCGTGAAATCAACCATGTATTCATCGTTATGACAGTTCCATACTCACGAGAGGTCTCTCATAGATCTACCAAGTCATGACAAGGTAATTGTTTCCCATATGCCATTACACCATTCCACCAAGAACAAGGTCATATTTCAACCAAGCCTCATACATATTGTTACCATGGTTCCATTAAAAGTTTGGCACTGAGCACAAGATCATATTTCAACCAAGCCTCATACAATGCAATATGAAGACACACTACACATTTCCAAAAATCATGCCAAACCATCCTTTCAATAAAACACCTTTTATTGAAAAACATTTTCCATCCAAACCAAGTGTGTTCAAATGATTCATATCATTTCAATAAAGCTGCCATTTTGTTGAAATCCAAATCCATCAAAACCAATTAAATAAAACACACTTTTTATTGAAAACTCATTTCTCACCAAACCATTTACAATTTCAGAAATTTAATAATTTAAAATCAACATTTTAAATTTAAATAGCCAAGTCACTTTTCACACAATTCACCATGATTTCACAATTTCATTAAAACCATAAATCATCACTAAAGAAGATTTATTCCATGCTATTCATAATCAATTCCATTCAAATAACCAATTTGAAACCAAGACAACCAATTCTAACAAGAGGAGTCGACAGTGAGGCCACCTACCTCAACAAAAAGTCGAAACCAATCCACGGATGAAGAACGCTCAAGAACACTAGGTAAAATCTCCTAAAACCCACCATAGATATCTTCTCATAACAAAACCAAGACCAAATCTCAACATATTTGGCCTCCAAATACTTAGGTCTACCACTAACAGGCATAGATCTATGAAACCAAGAGAAAGGGGGAAGTAGATCTATATAGATCTAAGACACCATTCAAGAATGAAGGAGAAAGATCACATACATCTAGAATCCGGCTTTGATTCGCCAAGAGAAGCATTCAGATTACCTCCAGAATGATGGGAGAACCCTCTTTGACATTAGGAGATCCAAAATCCCAAGTTAGGGCCACATCAGAGCTTTAATGAAGAAATTAGAGGCAAAAAAAGTTAGATCCACAATTTAAGGATCTAATTTTAAGTGACTGCATTGTTAGTCCGCACGGTTTGACAAACCGTGCACTAACCGTGCGTTAGATACTGCCTCGACCACCCTTCTCACACGGCCTCATCGCACAGTTTCCCTTAACCGTGCACTGACCGTGTGAATGCCACTTCCTCCTCAGTCATCCACGCACGGTTTGGCCACACGGTTTAGACAAACCGTGCACCGCCCATGCACCTTCCCCTTTACTTCAAACTTCAATCCCGGATCTCCTGACTCTCCCATACATTTCCCTTAACTTTTAAAACAAAGAAAAGCATCAAGTAAGGGTTACATAATAGAAACCAGGGTTACTACATTCTCCCCACCATTGTCCTTTCCGTCCCCAGAAAGTAGAAAACCAATTCTTGTCTAAAAGAGTTCTTGCCACTGCTCTCTCATTTCTTTCTCGTGTTCCCAAGTCTCTTCCTGAATCTGACCATTTGCAACAAAACCTGCACTAGACCGATGCTTTTTCCACTTAAGACTTTATCCTGCCTATCAATAATCGGCACCAGGGTATGTACCAATGAAGCATCTAGCTCTAGGTCAATGTGATCCAATCTGATCACAAGGTCAGGATCAGGTCGATACTTCTTCAACTAAGATACATAGAACACATTGTGCACCAAACTGAACCGGGGTGGTAATGCCAACCAACATACCACCTTTCCAACCCATTCCCGCATCTCAAAAGGGCCTACATATCGAGGAGATAATTTCCATGCTTCCCCAAACGACGATGTCCAAGCCTTGGAGAGATTCTCAAAAAGACATGATCACCCACTATGAACGAAAATGGTCTTCGATGGTGATCTGCATAAGATTTCTGATGACTCTAAGTCATATCCATCCTCTTTCTAATCAACTAAATCTTCTCTATTGTTTCTTGGACAAGGCTCGGCCCAACTAGTTAAGTTTCACCAGTTTCCACCCAGGAAGGTGGTGAACGACAAGGACACCCATACAATGATTCCAACGGAGGAATATGTATCGAGGCCTGATAACTGTTATTGTTAGAGAAATACACTAAGGGTATATGCTACTCCCATGAGCCACCAAAATTTATTATACAATCCCACAACATGCCTTCCAACATTTTTATCGTCTTCTCGGATTGCCCATCCGTCTGAGGATGATACGCCATGCTCATCGTCAACTGAGTCCCCAGGGCTTGCTGTAATGATTTCCCGAAACGAGATGTGAACCTCGAATCTCTGTCTGAGACTACAGACACAGGTACTCCATGCCTCTTTACCACTTCTCGGATATCGATTTTTGAAATATCATCCACCGAATGAGTTTCATGAATCAGGATGAAATGGACCGACTTGGTTAGACGATCCACTTTTACCCAAATGACATCTTGTTTCCGGACCATTCTTGAAAGACCTGTAAAAAAATACATTGGTATCTCCTCCCATTTCCACACCGAGATAGGTAAAGACTGTAACATACCATCTGGTCTCTGATGCTCTACATTAACCTACTGACAATTTAAGCATCACAAGACGAACTTGGCCACCTTCCTTTTCATGCTGCTCCACCAAAACTGCACCTTTAGTGCCTTATACATATTCTATGTACCCCGATGTACAAACCATCTTGAATGGTTGTAACAATTATGGAGTTGTTCCATAAAAACTATAGGTACAACCATTCGATAAATGAAACACAAAACTGAACCCACTTCTAGTTTCTAGCCATCAATGGTCTCCCCAAAATTGAGTTTTGAACTCATTACCAGACATTCCACATCAGATTTTTGTGCCTCATTGACAAATTTTATCAGATTAGGAACAAGCATAGCTGAAAAGAAAACCACAACATCACCTCAGTTTTCACATTCCACATGCATGTCAGCTAAGACTGACATCAATTTCCATTATTCTGAAGCTTCCATTGCGAACTGAGCATATGACTTCGTGCTTAATGCATCAGCCACCAAATTTCCCTTATCCAGTGTATACATTAATTCAAAGTCGAACATTTGATGATACTCCATCCATCTCATCTGCCTCAGATTCAAATCTCGTTTTGAGAAAATGTGTTTCAAGCTTTTGTGATCAGTAAACATAGTAAATTTCTCACCAAAGAGATAATGTCTCCATTTTTTCAAAGCATGGATGACTGCATCCAACTCCAAATCTTCTATTGGGAAATTATTCTCATGCACTCTCAATTGCTTTGAACCATAAGCAACCAGATGGAATCCTTGCATGAGAATACAACCCGACCCTCTTATCGAAGCATCACAATACACCACATATCCTTGACCTGATTCTGGCAAGGTTAAGATATGTGCTGATTGATGGAGAACTTTCAACTGTTGAAAATATCTTTGACATTCCTCAATCCACTGAAATGAAATGTTCTTCTTTATAAATGTTGTCATAGGATAATCTAGTCATGAGAAGTCATGAACACAACATCGGTAATGACCAGAAAGACCAAGAAAACATCTTATTTCAAAAACATTCTTCGGCGGTTTCCAAGAATGAACAACTTCTATCTTTTTTGGATATATTGAAACACCTTTCTTGGAAATGGCATGGCCCAGAAAACGTACCTCTTATATCCAAATATTGAGCTTTGATAATTTGGCATACAACTGATGGTCTCTCAAGATTTCCAACACTATCGCCAAGTGTTGGTCATGATCATCCATTGTTCTTGAATACACCAATATGTCTTCCACAAACACCGGAACAAAAGAATCAAGATATTTCTGAAATATCTGATTCATCAAATCCATGAAGACCGCTGGTGCATTCATTATACCGAAAGGCATGACAACATATTTATAGTGGCCATATCTTCTTCTAAAAGTTGTATTTGGAATATCGACCTTCCGAACTCACAATTGGTGATATCCTGATCACATTTTAGTCTTTCAGAACCACTGAGCTCCCCTTAATTGATCGAATTTATCATCAATTCCATGAAGTGGATATCTATTATTTATCGTACCTTGGTTACATTTAGGATAATAAACACAAAGCTGAAGAGTTCCATCTGCTTTCTTTACAAACAAAACTGGTGTTACCCATGGAGACACGCTTGGCCGAATGAAACCCTTGATTTCTAGCTCCTCTAACTACACTTTAAATTCCTTTAAATCCATTGGTTCCATCCTAAATGATGGAAGTGAGATAGGACTGGTCCCTAGAATGAGATCAATTGTAAACTCAACTTCTCTTACAGGTGGTAATCTAGAGAAGTTTTTAGGAAAAACATCAGGAAATTGATCCACAAAAGCTGGAAAACTATTTTCCTCAGTCTCTTCCAAAGATTAAAAATTCAACACTGCCAATTGGTAAGACATCACTCCCACCATTGGTTCCAACAAGATCATTGCACATTTCATTACCATTCTCTCTCCTCTAAAGTGATGATTTATGTCGTCCTTAGTCGTGAAACTAACCATTCTCCTATAACACTCTATGCGAGCCTTAAACCATGTCAACCAATCCATACCTAGTATTATATCATAGACATCCATCTGAAGAATAGAGAAATCCCATTTCAGCTCAGCTCCATCAATAGTTATAGAACATGCTCTACACACGAAGGCTTGACATTCTCTTTCACCGAGAAGAGTTTGTTGTTTCAAGACAGAAGGAATCATTTCCAGTATTATGTTCAAAAAATCACCAATACAAGAAGCATGAAAGGAATGTGATTATCCATTATAAAACAACACTTATATGAGGGTAGAATTCAAAAGAACTGTACCTATCATCATAGATGGTCCAGCCTGATCTTCGACCACCATCTGCTGGGATCCATACAATTGTTTCATCACTGCACTGTTCTCCTTGTTGCCATGCTGAGTTTTCCCTGGTTGAGGAGTCATGGTATTCCTGGAATCACCATAACTAGCTCTGTTCTGCTGGCGAGACTGATTTTGCAGTCCTCTCCCTATTGAATCACAAGATTCTTGCGACACTTGAGAAGTGTCACGAACACCTGACAGTGGAGCACTACAACAATATCGCTGAAGATGCCCCATCTTCTTGCAATTGTAGTATGATCTTGGTGGTACTGTACATTCTCCTTTCATGTGATCAGTCGAACCACATTGAAAGCAACCTGCTTTACTATGGGGTCATGGAGGAAGGTTGACTGATCTTGCTGTCCGGTTCTGATTCGCACTCCCACCTTAAGAGTAGGTGTCCCTCTTCCGCTTGTTTCTAGCATTAAATTCCGACCAGTTCCCATGGTTATCATCATGCCTCCTCCTATAGATCTCGAGATATCACATTCAGCAACCGTTGCTCTGTTCACCATCTCTATATATTAGGTAATACAGATCACCACAATCTTCGATCGAATATCCTACCTTAGTCCCGATTTGAATATTCGTGCCTTCAAAGAAGCACATTCCACAACCACTGGTGAATAATAAACTAAATTCATGAACTAAGCTGCATACTCTATGATAGAGAGGCTCTCCTGTTTAAAGCTGAATAAGTCCATCACTTTCTGGATCTTGACTGTGTGAGGATAGATTTGTTTGTCAAAAAATTCATCAAAATCCTCCCGTGTAAGGCCTTCATACAATTTAACATGCACCGCTAAATCCCACCAATGATGTGTAAGATCCTAAAGCATATACATCGACATCTTTACTTTCAGCTCCACTGGTATGCCGATGAAATCGAATATACGATTCATCCTTCTTAGCCACACCCCCGCCATCTCAGGTTCAGCATCACCCCTAAAGTTCGGTGGATTCTGCTTCATAAACTGGATGGTATGATCCACATGTCATGGATAATTCCTCCAATTCCCCGTATCCAGAGCTTGAAAATATTGGACAACACTCTAAACCAGATCTTGGTTCACACATGGATTTGGTGCAACCACATTCTCTATAGCTTCTTCATGTTGGTTTTGATGATGCCTATTGGGTTCCATTTTCTAAACCAACAATAAACCCCGCCTATCTATCTCTCTAACAACTGTTGGCTTAGAATTTAAAATTCTATCACATAAACTATCACGAAAATGTTCTCAAACAACATTTTTCCATGTTTAAGCATTTTTGAAAACATTCAACATACTTTTTTAAAATCAATCCATTTTTAAAATACACCAAATACCTTGTTTTCAATGTCTTTTGGTTGATTTTTTTTTGCATATTTAAAAAATTGTCAACTTTCACAAAATTCTTACTCATTACTCACAATGAGATATGAAATCCTAGTGGAAATTCATTCCTCTAAAATTCATTTCATTCTCCTCTCATTGGATAAACCCACGACAATGAGGTTTCCAACATTCTAGAAGTGTATCGAAAACACATATGTACCAAACACCCTGGTAACTTGAAGTTCATCATAAATGGGTTAGCTACATCCTTTTATGTCATACATTTCATGTTCCGACAATCCTACTCTTGTCTAAGATGACCACCCAAGGAATAGACAAGAATAAATTTCAACTCCAAGACAAAGAACATCGATAACCATTTGTTAGGCAAGGACTGAAAATGCTGATACCAATTGTAATGACCCGCCAATTCACATTGGCTTGATAGTTCAATGAGTCATTACTAGGCCTTAAGAGACATCCCCAAGATGCCAAAGGTTGGAGATAAATACCATATGGTCTAAAGTATTATTGGGGGATGATTTAACCTTTATGAAATAAACCCATACATTAACCATTCACTATATAATGCATGAAAAAAATGAAAGAACAATCAACAACTTTATTTATATTAAACCACATCAGAGTACACAACAGTGGAAGACCAAACCAAACATCAAGGTACACAGTGGAATAACAACATGAGACTCTAAAAAGACCCCACGACATCGTGGTCCACAAGCTCCAAGCTCCAAAACATCTCCAAAACATCACCACGGGCCATTAGTAATGAGATGCTTTCCCCTTACCTGTGTCTTAGTATACAACATCTTCAAAAGCACTAAAGTGCCAAAGTAGGGGTGAGTATAAAAATTAGTAGGTTTCCCCAATGACTTCCCTACTTACACCACTAGGATATAAAAGTTAGCCACATTTATATAAAAACATTTTATATAAAACAATTTCACCAATGAAGTTTATAAATAAATATAAACAAGTTTTCCAAAACTATCCATGCTCAAAAGCATCAAAGTGCAATTTTAACCAGTATATCCAACACGTTATTTTTCCAGATAAATAAACAAAAAAATTTCCAAACCATTTCACAAACATCCCATTTTGGCTTTCCCAACCATTTTACAAACCCATGAAATCAACCTTGCATGCATCGTTATAACAGTTCCATACTAATGAGAGGTCCCTCATCGATCTACCAAGTCATCAAAAGGTAATTGTTACCCATGTGCCATTACACCTTTGGCACCGAGAATAATGTCATAATTCAACCAAGCCTCGAACATATAGTTACCATCGTTCCATTAAACGTTTGGCACCTAGCATAAGGTCATATTTCATCCACGCCTCGTTTAATGAAATATGACCACACACTACACATTTCCAACAATCATCTCAAACAATCATTTCAATAAAAAACCTTTTATTGAAAACCACTTTCCATCCAAACCATGTGTGTTCAAAAAATTCAAATCATTTCAATAAAGCTTCATTTTTATTGAAAACCAAATCCATCAAAACCATTTCAATAAAACACCCTTTTTATTGAAAATCGATTTCTCATCAAACCATTTACAATTTCATAAATTTCATAATATAAAGTCAAAATTTTAAATTCAAATTGCCAAGTCACTTTTCACACAATTCACCAAGATTTTAAAATTTCATTAAAACCATAAATCATTACTAAAATAGATTTATTCCATGATTTTCACAATCAATTCCATTTAAATATACAATAAGATTCTAATCCAACCAATTCTATTAGGAGTCAAGAGTGAATCCACCTAGCTCAAAAAGGCGAAACCATGCCACGGACGAAGAACGCTCAAGAACACCGGGTCAAATCTTCAAAAACCCACCTTAGATCTCTTTTCCTAACACAAAAAAGACCATATCTCAACATATTTAGCATCCACATACTTATTTCTACCCCTAACGGGAATATATCTAAGAAAACGAGAGAAGGGGAGAAGTAGATCTAAGTAGATCTAAGAAACCAATCAAGAACGAAGGAGAACGATCACATACAACAAGAATATGGCTTCAATTCGCCAATATAAGCCTTCAAATCAACTCTAGAATGATGGGAGAACCCTCTTTGACCTTAGGAGAACCAAAATCATGAGTTAGGGCTGATTAGAAGCTTTAATGAGGCAATTAGAGGAAAAACGAGTTAGATCCACAATTTAAGGATCTAATTTTATGTCATCGCACGGTTAGTCCGCACAGTTTGACAAACCGTGTGCTAACCGTGCATTAGCTACTGCATCGACCACCCTTCTCTCACAACCTCATTGCATAGATTCCCTAAACTGTGCACCGACCATGTGGAATCCACTGCCTCATCAGTCATCCACGCACGGTTTGGATGCACGGTTTTGACAAACCGTGCACTGCCAGTGCACCTTCCCCTTTGCTTCAAACATCAATCCCGGATCTCTCGACTATCCCATATGTCGCCCTTAACTTTTAAAACTAAGAAAAGAAACATGTAATGGTTAAATTCTAGAAATTTTGGGTACTACACTAGTTCAATGAAATCCCATTAAGAAGTAATACTCTCAACCCCAAGCATCTCGAAGATCTTATGGGACAACCTCGCTTCCGCCTTCCGTGCTTCCTCAAATCTTGATCAACATCAGAAGTAGAACATTGAAAGCTAGAACCTGTAGTTGTGACACACTATTTTTGGAGAATTTTTTTTGAGAAGATGAAAACCTTTATTTCCTCAACTGTAAGGAGTCAATAGGTGAACTACAAACACATAGATCCTTCTAAACTCTTTCTCATTATACCTTCTCTATTGTGTTTCTTTCTTTTACATTTCTGAGAAGTGTGTCAGTCTATTGAACACACTCTCTCTCGTGCATGAACTAGAGGATACTGAATATCCTCACATCAAACTTCACCTATTTTTTACCATGTATATCATTGGAAGATACCTTGTGTGGTCTGTGTTGTTTGTATTTCCAATGAAGAACAGTGGTAGAGGGTGTGATCCCTGGATAATTTGTGAAAAATGTTGCAAAGCTCAATATAGGTTGTGTATCAAGTTTATTGGTAATATTAACTTTTTGGTGGAAGTTTATCACCAGGTGGAGAGGTTTAGGTCTCAGCTTGACACTGAACATCATGTTTATATTATTGTAAAAATCCCCATATACTTTGTTTTACTTTATCCACTGTTTACAGTAGCTAAAAAATAAAACTGTTTTGACTTCACTCTGATTGATAGTTTTGGTAACTGTGTATATTTGTTTTAATTTTTTAAACTTGTTTCAGAAGTTGAATAAGTTTTATACAATAATTAAATTGATGACTAATCACCCATTTTGAATCCTATTGACCAATTATTCATTGATATTTCAACTAACTTAATTAACTGGGCCATTTTCAACAATTTGGTGGTGTTAATCATAAAGTTTTTAATAGAAATTTTAATTGGAACTCAATTCTCTCCCCTCTTCTGTATCCACTCCGACCTACATTTGGAATCATAGGTTTTTATTTTCATGTTTTCGATCTATTTTCAACTTTTATTTTAGTTCTATCATAAAGATATTAAAATTTCAATCATATATAAATTTTTTTTTAATAAATTCTAAGTAACTATGGAAACTAGATTTGATGGTGATACTACAAACATGCCACATTTCATTAATGGTAATAACTATGCTTATTGGAAAATAAAAATAAAAATGTATATAGAGAGAATGTGACCTGAAATCTGAGACACAACTGATGAAAAACATGTATTGCCTACTACTACTAGAGACACATGGTCTCAGATGACTAAATCCACATATAATAATAACTGTAAAGAAATGAATGCCTTGTACTATTATCTAGGTGATGATGAATTCAATAGAATATCTACTTGTAAAACTGCATTTGAAATTTGGGATACATTACCTATTTCTCAAGAAGGAACAACCAATGTTAAGGAAATGAGATTAATTACATACATTATTAAATATGATAATTTCAAAATGAAGCCAGATGAACTTATTTTTAAAATGTATCTCATGTTTAATGAAATAGTGAACACTATGAGGCTTTGTGGAAAACCAGTGGACAATATGTACCAAATAATGAGACTGATTCGATGCATACCAGAAAGATGGAGGGGAACTTCTGTTTCTATCTTAGAATCTTATGACACAGGAAAACTTCAAGTGAAAGAGCTAATTGTAAGACTTATGATGTACGAAGAAGCGATTAAGGTGAATCAAGATGTATATGAGGAACCAAGGGAGATTTCAGTAGCATTCAAGACTAATACATCAAAGAAAGTAGATAAATAAAAGGTTCATGTTCCTGTAGATAGTTCCACTAGTGAATAATTAGATTTAGATAATGATTAGAAGATGGCTCATATTGTTAGAAGGTTCAAGATGTTCTAGAAAAAGAAGAAATTTTTTAGGAAATTAAACTATAAGGGAAAGTATGATAGTAAAGGATTATAGAATAGATATAAAAAAATTAAATGACATCTCGAATGAAATAATCTACTATGAGTGAAAATGAAAATGTAATGTGAAGGAAGACTCCCCCAAGATAAAATTTAAGAAAAAATACGAAGACGAGGGAAAAGGATATAAAAAGGATATAAAATCTACCTGGAGTGCATTAGATGATAGCTCATGTGGATCTGACACTTCTGATATTGTGAATAATGCAGACCTATGTTTCATGAAAGAAACTTCCGAGGTAACACCCAATTCTCCTATACATAATGTTTATTATTCTAAGAATGAAAGTGAATCAAATAATGATGAATATATGACTAAGGATGAGTTATTTTAATACTATGGAATTCCTGAGGATACATTTAATGAGCTCAAGGATAAATATAAATAATTGAAAAGAAAACATGCTTTTAATTCCAATTATAAATCTGATTTGGATATTGAGAACGAAAAATGCGCTCTGTTGTTAAAAGAGAATACTAAACCCAAACTATCAAATGAGAAATTAAAGAGAGATCTTGAGATATTGACTACCGGTAGAGATTCCTTAACTCAGTTTCTAGGAAAACAGATTTCCCCAAAATATAAAACTGGTCTAGTATATCATCCAGGACAGAGAAGGATCATTTAAAATATATTTATTCCTAAATTTGGAAAATTAACAGCTAGTTCAAGTTCTAGAGAATTTATTGAAAAACAATTCTATAAATGACTAAAAAAATTGTTTATGTCTCAAATTTTTTTTTCTGAATATAGAAAATCTGTGAGACAAGAATGGGTTCCCAATGTTTTAATTTCTAACCTCTCAGGACCCAAGAAAATATGGGTACAAAAGTTACCCCATGCCTAATATGTTTTGTCGGGATGTTTCCTAAAGAGTTCATGTAAGACCTTTTGGTACAAGGACAGTGGATTTTCAAGACATATGACAGGATATTATTCTTGCTTTAAGACCCTAATCAATGTTGATGGTGGACATGTAACTTTTGGTGATAATGAAATGGGAAAAATCTTCGGCTTAGTTCAAATTGATAACTCTGATACTATATTAATATCAAATGTACTTTCTGGTGATGGATTAAAATACAATCATCTATGTATTTCTCAGTTGTGTGATGATAGTTTTAATGTAAAATTTGAAAATGATGCATGTAATGTTTTTAATTCAAAAAATAATTTTGTATTCCTTGCTTGTAAAAATGAAAATGTATATAATGTTGATATAAATTATTTAGCTAAGAAAAATGATTCTTTTTTAAATTCATTTCATAAGGAATCTGGGTTATGGCACAAAATATTAGGACACTGCAATGTGCACTTACATAGGAAACTGAATAGGAATGGTTTAGTTAGATACTTAACTAATTGGAATTTCCTCTAAACAAAGTGTGTAATCCTGGTCAAAGTGGAAAACAATACAATGTTTCTTCCAAACTGAATAAATACGTTTTTACATATCAACTGCTTGAATTGGTTCACATGGAATTGTTTGGACCATCAAGAGATTCAAGTTTAAATGGCAAGCACTATGTTTCTGTTCTTAAAGATGATTTTTTAGGTACACTTGGGTATACATTCTAGCTCACAAAAGTTAATCTTGTTCTTATTTTATCAAATACTCCAAGTCTATAGAAAATTATAGTGGACTTATAATCAAGACCATGAGAAGTGATCGTGGATGTGAGTTTGAAAATCTGAATATTGAATGTTATTTCTCACACAATGGCTATAGTCACAATTTCACTTCTCCTAGAACACCTTAACAAAATGGAGTCGTGAAAGAAGAAATATGACCCTTCAAGAAATTTCTAGGACAATTCTAAATGAGTATGATTTTAAATATAATTTTGGGTTGAAGTTGTAAATACAACATGTTATACCATCTATAGAGTCTTAATTAGACATGTTCTTAAGAAGACACAAAATGAGATTTCGAACAATAGGAAGAGTAAGGTTAATTACATTAGAGTTTTTGTTTGAAAAGTATTTATCCTTAACACTAAGGACAATCTTGACAATTTTCCTTCCAAAAGTGATAAAGGAATATTCCTAGGTTACTCAATCTCGAGTAAAGCGTATACAGTTTTCAGTAAGAAACCAAATGTGTTGAAGAGTCAATTCTTGTCAAATTTGATGACACTGTTCCACATGAACCCAAAAACTCTCTTGAATATCATGAGGAAGATATTTCAATTCCTGACCTTAATGAGAATGATAGTGAATCCCCTATAAAAGTAACTTGTTTTGGGAATCTTCTAGAATCTTCACTTGCTATGTTTTAACTAATAGAAAATCATGAGGATTCTAGTTCAAATCTTTCTAAAGGTATTAGAACTATCTAGAATCATCTTTTAGATGCCGTAGTAGGTGATTTAAATAGAGGGACACAAACTTGAGCCTCTCTGAGAAACCAGAACTTCACGATTTTCTTTAACAACATGAACCCAAAAATATTAATGATGAAATCAATGATGGATTTGGGGTGATGGCAATGGAAGAAGATTTAAATCAATTTGAATGAAAAGATGTGTGGGAACTAGTTGAAAAACTAGGGAAGCATTGATATTAGGCACAAAATGGGTTTTTATGAACAAAGTTGATGAGTGTGGAAATATAGTTATAAATAAATCTAGGTTAGTTGCACAAGGATATAGTCAAGCGGAATGAATAGACTATGAGGGGACATTTTCACCTGTATCTATGTTAGAGGATATTAGGATACTACTTTCTTATCCAGCAAATCTGATTTTCAAACTCTATCCAATGGATGATAGAAGTGAATTTTTAAATAGGAACACAGTTGAGGATGTATTTATTGAACAACCCCATGGTTTTACAAATCCCCATTTTCCAAATTTTGTTTTTAACTATTTAAAGTGTTATATGGTCTATAACAAGCTCTAAGAGCCTGGTATGATAGGGTCAGATCTTTTATTATTTCAAAAATATTTACTAATGGGATAGTAGATCCTAGTTTTTTTATTAAAAGAATTTCCAAACATGTGTTAATAGTACAAAATTTTTTAGATGATATAATTTTTGTTTCATCTAAAAATTCTTTATGTACTAATTTTTCAAAAATGATGCAAGATGAATTTGAAATGAGTTTAATGGGAGAACATAAATTTTTCCTTGTATTTCAGATTTTTCAAAATAAAAATGGTATTATATTAAATCAATGTAAATATAAAAAGGATCTTTTAAAATGTTTTGGTTTGGATATTAGTAAAGGTTGTGATACACCTATGAGTACCACCTGTAATTTGGATGCTGATGAAACTGGTGAACCAGTGGATCAAACCAACAACAGAGGTATGATAGGGAGTCTGATCTACCTTATAGCAAGCAGACATGATATTATTTTCAGTGTATGCATGTGTGCTCATTTTCAAGATAATCTCAAAGAGTTTCACTTAAATTATTTCAGATTAATTTTTAAAAATCTAATGTATTCAATAAAATTAGGACTATTCTATCCAAGAGGAAATCCATTTTATTTAACTAGTTATTCGAATGATGACTTTACTGGTTGCAAGTTAGACATAAAAAGACCCTTTGGAACATGTCACATTTTAGGCAAGGCACTAGTATCTTGGTGTAGTGAGAAACAGATTTCTGTTGCATTATCTACTAGTGAATCAGAATATATAGATGTTGGTAGTTTTTGTGCCCAAATTATGTGGATAAAACACACATTACTAGACTACATATATCATTTCAAACATGTCTCTATAAACTATTACAACACAAGTGCTATTAAGATCTCTAAAAATCCGGTATCTCATAATAGGACAAATAATATTGATATAAGACATCACATCATGAGATATCATTATCAAAGGGGCGATATCACTCTTAAATTCATTGGAACTGAACATCAATTGGCTAATATATTCAAAAATCCATTGAATTATGAAAAGATAAATTACATGAAACATGAGATGGGTATGATAAACTATAGGAACCTCAGCGTTGAACCTCACTATTATAACCTCACCTTTGAACATCCCTGTTTGAACCTCACCATTGAACCTCACTGTTAGAACCTCAAGGTTGAACCTCACTGTTAGAACCTCGCCATTGAACATCACTGTTAGAACCTCACCGTTGAACCTCACTGTTAGTACCTCACCATTAGACATTACCGATAGAACCTCACCGTTATACCTTACCGATATAACCTTACCATTAGACCTTACAGACACCTCCTTACCAATAGACGACTTAAGTCTAGGACTTTGCATTTTTGTGCTCTCAGCCATAATCTGAAATGTTTTCTTGCATAATACATATTTGTTTTATTTGTTTTTTTTTCGATCCCAAAATCATAAAAATAGAACATAGATCACATCTCAATCCACATCAAACCCTATCCCAAACCTTTTTTTCCCAAATCTCAGTTCCTAAACTTTTACAGAAATCTTGAACCACTCATGATCGATGGCAAGATTCAAAAGGTCGTTGGGTGCTGATGAAGGTGACGTGTTTGATCCTCAGACAGCTAGAGCCGAGTCGAGTAGTGGTAGCCATACAGTGGAAAAGGTGTTGAACCCACATTTATCGGAAGGGGAAATAGTTTTTTAGAAAGAGTTATGTTCTGAGTGGCTAATATCGAGTCATTTTTTAGTACATAAGCCACTGGAAGATCAAGAAAGGGTTGAATGTTTTTCAAACAACAATGGACCTTATTACCCGAAATTAATGAAGGTATTTAATGCGTATCTGATGTTTGAACAGTATGAGGATGAGAACCGAATTATTTATAGAGTAAATGGTGTAAATGTATGTTCCTCCTATACTAAGTGGGATGACTATATGATGGTTCTACATGAAGTAATTTTTTTACTCAAAATTGGTGCCTCTCATAAGTGAGTTCTTCTGCAATTAAGATGCTTTAGCTGAATTGGCTGGGCATGGAATTCCTAGGAAATTCATTTCTGCTGAAATGATAGGAGAATATAAGTTTTTTATCAAGTTAATTCAGCATGTTTTATGTCCCAGGAGAGGGTACTTTGCAGTTTTTTAGTATTTGGACATATTCATACTGTATTTTCTAAAGCATGGACATAAGATCAACCTATGTAGGGTGTTGATGGTTCTGTTGGAAGATATGAACAAACCAGGTTCTAAATCAAATTCTCTATTCAAAGATAATCCGATATCCCTAATGTTGATAGTGTAAGGAGTTTCTGGAGATAAGGAAGAAACTGTTGTTGTGCAATATACCCATTGCATCAGCAAAGTGAATTGCAAGGTGATGAAGATTACCTGAAATCCATGGCTGAGGAGATGGGTGAATGATTAGGCTAAAGTGTATGAAGAGATTAATCATGTGACTAATCCTACTAGGCCCAAGAATATAAGAGACCCCAGTCTTAAGCTTGATGAAGAAGAACCTTATTATTCAGATGATGAATAAGAGTAATTATTTGTTGTGCCAGAAAGAGAGGATTCTCTTATAGATGACTGGAGTGACCCTGGCCTTCCCTCCAATCCTCGTACAAATACTGTATCCTTTGGTGAGCCTAGCGCACCAAAGAGAATGCCTAGAAAGTAGGTTGTCCTAAGGGACAATGATAAGGAAACTAGTAAATAAAAAGGGACTAAAATAGTCTTATGAGAAGTTATAGATACCTCAGATGAGGATGAGGACTCGGAATCAAGTCATGCTAACCTTGAGACAGTTGCTACTGAAAATGAAGAGGAATGCCTATGTCTTAGTCTTTAAATATTACATATAGAAATTGCAAAATGTAGAGATGATGAGTTTTCTGATTTAGTCAAAGCTGGACTTGTTATTTATGTTGTTGAAGATTCTGTAGAGGAAGTGTTAGTGAACCTTCCTGTTGATGAAGTTGATCAAGGATATCAGACGAAGATAGATGTAGTTGTTTAGGAGAATGATCAAATTTAGGGTGATGTACCTGTTACTACATGATTATTTGATGTTCCTCATGAGATATAATACATGACGGAAGATCCTAGCTTTGTGGTTTTAGGCCTAGACTATGGATATTCTGAAGATGACCATCCTGTTAGAAATACTCCAATTCCTACTATCTCAGAATCTATCATTGTGACGCTGATGGTTTTTTACCTCAAGACAATGTAAATAAGGATGAATTGGATTATTTTAAATAATAACTGAAGAGGTATATTGATGAGAAAAACCCTGAGTTAACGAGAAAAATATCCCACAATAAAGGACTCGTGACATCGGTAGCGGAAAGGATTGTCTCTACCTCTCACCGTGTTATGTTACATGAGGTCAAGAAATGTCAGAATCAGGTATGGACTGGAGATAAGTCTATGGAATCTGTGAAACAGTCTATTTATAGCTTAGATGCATATATGGATTCAAAATATTATTCTCACAGAGACCTCGGATATGTTAAGAGCGTGGTTTATAAAATGGCCGCAGTGTTTGAGGATTTTACGAATTCTATGGAAACACATGTGAAAGGCAAAGATGATGATTTAAAAAGGAAGATCAGTGGGCAGAAAAATCATTTAAGGAAACTGTGGATTTCCCTATAACACCTCTCGGTGCATCTGTATCTTCATCAGCCTCTCCAGTGGACAATGAATCCTTCAGATCAGTTAATAGAGAAGAAGTTGAAATTTTTTATGGTGCTAGTACCTCAGACTCTCAGGTCATTTTCATCACCATGGAATTTCATATCCTTGTGGGAAAATATTTCAGGGAAGCTTCTCAATATCAGAAATCCATCAAGGATCATGTTGACTTCTACTACAAAAGGGATTACACTAAGCATCAGATGGATGTCCATTTAATTTGATGTTGGAGAACTTTTGGATTCCAACTGTCACTCATGAATTTAATGTTCAAGTGATTGAGCTTCAAGAGTTGACTCCTGCTTTGGAGAAATTTATGGAGAACAAGGATGATATTATTTCTGTTATAGAAAGAAGAGGAAACATCATTACGGGCTTCATGATTCTTTTATTGCCTTTCCTCCATGTGGACTTAACTACCATCATTGTCCCTCCTACTTTTCCTACTTCCTATGGTGCCTCAGGATCTGAAAGTGCTTCACCTATGATGACTCCTACTAGAACATCAGATGTTTCACCGAAATGATTCCATAGGGATCTACTCATTATAGGTCTACTGATGCTTCTGTTGTAGCTCCTTCTACTCTGCTAACTACCATCCATCGGCTTATCCCTCCACCTCCAAACCATGCATCCTCAGTTTCTGAGGACAAATCTCCTATGAGAATATTTGATGTGGATAGAATGTTGACAATCACAGTTTATAGGGATTGGTGTATCTCTTTTTGTATAGTATAGTCCTATTTTATTAATAAAGAATCTCTATTTTCCCTATTTTTTTGTTCTATATGCATTTTATTAATCATAAAGGGGGGGGGGTGATAGGAGAAGATAAGGGAAGATATGGGAAGAATAGTAAGATATTAATGGGGGAGAAGAGACGATAATCAAGGAGACAATATTAAAAACTTGAATTCTCTAAGATAAAGAATTTCTTATATGATTTTATATATGTTTTTACGTAAATGTAATGTTTTCCATAATATTTGTTTATTATCACATGAATTATGACATTAGTAGATGTGTTTATCCCTGATTTAAAACTCTTAAATCTAAAGATTCAGTGACATAATTTGTGATTATCAAAACGGGGGAGATTGTTGGACTCACCTATTTTGATAATCCCAAATCATATTTTGATAATCCTGAAAAATATTTTGATACTCCCAAATCATATTTTGTAATCCTAAATCATATTTTGATAATCCCAAATCTTGTTTTCATTTAATTAAGAACCATGTTTTAATTCTATGGAAATTATGTTTCATTAATATTTCCTACTTCTATAAAGTAATTTTCATGTACTATCAATATCACTGCTTTATCGGTTATGCTTACAGTGCAGAATTTATCTAAGTTACAAGGTTATCTCTACAAGGTTACTAATACAAGATTACCTCTACAAGGTTACCATTACAAGGTTACCGCTACAAGGTCACCGTTACAAGGTTATCACTACAAGGTCACCTATACATGGTCACCCCTAAAAAGGTTACACCTACAAGCTCACTACTACAAGGTCACCATTACAAGGTCACCATTACATAGCTACTGATGAAAGGTTACCGCTGAAGGCTACCGTTGGAAGGTTACAGTTGGAGATTTCCGATGTGCACCTACTGTTGAAGCTATCGATATAAAGGCTTCTGTTACTAGTCTACCGATTCTTATACCTTCATAATTTTAAATTTCTCAATAATTTTATAATGGTCATATTTGATAAATTAAATGCTATAGCATTAACTAATCCTGATTGTAAATGTTTAAGGAGACAATACAGTGGATAGTACGAGTAACGAGAAACCATGCATGTGATCTACTCATTCCCATTGTAGGACCTCAAATATAAAAAGGGAAGACCGCCAAAAAAGAATATGATCGAAGGATAAAAATGAAAAGAGACACATACGCACAAAAAGAGAAGGGGACATATGATGTGCGATAGAGATTACTTTCTAAAACAATGAATAACCATTCGACACAAATACTATGAACCTACAAGCATCACAAATATAATTTTGGGACAAATAGGCTTATGACTTCTGTGCTTCATCATCTATTTATCGACATCAGAAGAAGAACACTAAAATCTATAACCTGGAGTTGTGACACTCTGTTTTTTGAGACAACTAGAAGAGAGGAAAAAACCTTAATTACCTCAACTGCATGAAGTCAAGTGATGAACTGCAAACACATAGAGCCTTCTAAACTCTTTCTCATCATAATTGCTCTATTGTGTTTATTTCTCTTACATCTCTCAGGTGTGTTTCCTTCTATTGAGCACACTATCTCCTATGGTTGAATTGGAGGACACTGAATATCCTCACATCAAAGATCACTTATTTTTGTTTCCCATGTATAACTATAGAAGACAACGTGTGTGTTCTGTGTTGTTTTTCTTTACCATGAAAAACAGTGGTAGAGGGTGTGAACCCTAGAAATTTTTGGAAAATTGTTAGAAAACCAGATACAGGCTATGTATCATGTTTATTGCAAATATAAACATCTTAGTGGTAGGTGATCACTAGGTATAGAGGATTAGGTCTTGTCTCGAGACTGAACCACTTGTTTACATAGTTGTGGAAATCATCATATACTCTGTTTTATTTTATCTTCTCCTTACATTATCTAAAATATAATACCTTTTATTCTTTCCTTGTGATAGTTAGGTTTTTTAGTGTGTATATTTTTTTTAATTCAGTAAACTTGTTTCAAAAGTTGAAGAAGTCGTATACACTAATTTAACTGAGTACTAGTAACCATTTTAAAAACTTATTGACCAATTAATCATATATATTTCTAATGCCTCAATTAACTAGTTTTTTTCAACATTTTGGGAGTTTTAATCATAACATTTTTAATAGAAATTTTAATTGGAACTTAATTCACCCCCTCCCGAGTATACACTCCGACCAACAATATTGCTGTCCGAGTTAGATTTCAGTTGTTCCCATTTAATATCACTCATTCACATGTGTTCTCTTAGTGGGTAATGCCTCCCATTTTCTGTATTTTTAATACACCCTCGGTGCTAGTCGCCAATCCGAGGCCTACTGGAGGTGGGACTCAGGGTTCACTATATCCCTTATCACATTTTGGCCTAGTAGGTGTACACCTTATGGTGAAGGGGTTGTGATAAAGTGGTATCATAGATCTTATTGTGGGATGTGATGATGTTTGGTGTTAGGCATAGGGGAGGTTTCATGGGTTGGTAGGGAAACAATGTTAGTTGTGTTCTTAAAGTGATATAAACAATGGAGACGGACTAAGACATAGGTGTTTTGGTCCCCATGTGATCTGATGCATGAAGCATTATATTTTTTTTGTGGATACTAAACAAGGTGATAATAGTTGCAGGGTATAGACCTAGGGATGTATTATAGATCTTTCATCATTGTGAATGTATTTGAATGAGTAGAAATTTGGATAGGTTAACCAAAAATGAGTAAATGAAATTAATTAATTAATTAATGTTGTGTCTTACATATTATAGTTTTAGGAGCTCTACCTATTTTTTATTTTACATGTATGGTTCTAGGTCGATGTCCTCAATAGGTTCACATAGAATATGTCCCATAGGTTGTGCCATAAAATCATTGAAGGTTAGAGGATTATGATGATAACACATGGAGGAGGACACTCTGAGAGTTTCAGTGCTAGATTCTGCAAAGGTACAAGGTCTCCGTTTCCGATGCAGTCATGAGAGACTGGTGGGAGGAGGTTGAGATAGAATTCAGTTTGATCTGTGCTCAAAAGTTGCACATGGTGTCTTTGGTTGTGATGATGCTACTTGGATTAATGAGGTAGTGGTGGATCTTGTTCATCTCAGACCACGAGGAGTAAACGATCTCATTGGAGGAGTTCCGAGAGAAGATCAAAGATGATATTATTACATTAAATGTGAAGGAATCCTATCGTCAGGAGCTTCATACCCTTCGAAAGGGGAGATATAGTGTGATAGAGTTTGGAATCCGTTTCATAAACCTTTTACTATATGATTTAGACCTATTTCAAAATGAGGAGGCCCAGGAGAGGCATTTTGAGGTGTCTTTTCATCCAGATATCTTGGGTCAGGTCTCCACATTTATACTGAAGACATATATTGAGGTGTTAGTGAGGGTAGAGGTTTTAGAGAGGACATTCGATAGAAATGTATCATCATGAGAAGGGTATTTTTATTAATTCTTCATAATGAAGAGCTATGGTTCAGGGTTCTCTATTTTCAGGGCAGAAGAGTTTATGTTCGGCTGGGGGTAGGTCCCAGCCCTCAGCATCTCATTTCAATGGGGGAGGCGAATCATAGGAATATTCTAAGATATTTGTTGCTTTATATTTCTTGTGTAGGATTAGGTATTCAGTAGTGATAGTGCCCAAACATTCATAGAAGTCATCGTTAACCAGGTGTTATGCAATAGGTTCCTCTGTTGTGGTAGTTCCAACCGAGGCAATAGTAGCAAGTTGGACCACCTTTGGATCAACATAGGGTAGATGGGGAAGGTAGAGGAAAACCACGTGATGCTCCCTGTCCTCATAGAATAGAGTGTGTCCATAGTGGTGGTCATAATCGGGGTAAGAGAGGATGTGGAGGAGGTCGTGGTCATCTACATGCTTTTGCATTGCCAATGCCTGGTGAGCCAGAAGATGTTTGAGGTACCATTTTCTTATTTTGTACGTATGTGTATTCCTTGTTTGATTTAGTAGTGACTCACTTCATCATATAACCTACTCGTGTCCATGATATGGGGCATGGGGTATAGAGTCTTCGAGTTCCCTTGGCATTGACTACACCATTGGAAGTCGAGCTGACTTGTTTGAAGTATATAGAGATTGTGACCTAGTGATGGGGCAACACCGCTCATGGGTAGATTTAATAATTTTACAGATACAACCATATGATTTTATCCTTATTATGTATTGGTTATATTTGGTGTAGAATATCATGGATTTTTTTAGAAGGCTGTTGGTGTTCTTCGATGATGATGGAGATCCAGGAGTGTTTGTTGGCAAGAGAGACACTCAAATGGGTCAGAGGCATGGTTCATACTTATCATCCACGATGGCCGAGCTGATAATGAGTTCTTCATATATTCAGCAGTTGGAATTTTCCAGAGTCATTTAATAATACCCAGATGTATTTCCATAAGAGGTTGTATCACTACCCCATCGACGAGAGATCATGTTTAGGATCGACCTACAGCTAGGAGAATCTCTTATATCTATTACCCCAAATAGGATAGCTCAATCATAGTTACAAGAGCTATGTATATATCTTGATGGTCTATTTTAGTTTGGTTTTGTTTGGTTGAGTGTGCCACCATTGGGTGCACCAGTTTTTTTCGTGAAGAAGGATGATGACAGTTTGTGGTTTTGTATCAATTATCATTGCTTAAACAAAGTGACAACAAAGAATCTTTATCCTCTTCCATGGACTGAAGAATCACTTGATAAACTAAAGGGTTCAAGTAAGATCTCAATGATCTACTTATGGTAAATATGTCATCAGATGTATTTAAAGGATGAGGATATCTCAAAGAGTGCTTTTCGTTTTCCTCATGGGCATTTAGAGTTCATTGTAATGTTTTTCGTTGTGAAGAATGATCCAACTGTGTTAATGGTATTGACGAATGATGTGTTCTGTGAGTTCATGGATATTTTCATGGTGGTTTTAGTCGATGAAATCCTTGTGTTCTCCACATCTGAGGAGGATCATTCAAAGCATCTACACACCATTTTTGGAGTTCTTTATCAACATAAGCTATTTGGGATGTTGTTGAAGTGTGAGTTTTGGGCTTGGTAAGTCCATTTCGTAGGGCGTGTTGTGTCCTAATAGGGAGTAGATATGGATACATTAATTATAGAAGCAATTCTGTCTTGACCAGTCCCCAAGATAGTGTTAGATGTTCATGTGGACTTATAAGTCTCATAAAACATTCATGTATGTAATGGAGAAGTTGGTAAGTGATCTATTTCATTGCGCTTCAACAGAGGGATATCATATTGTTGTTTTTTGTAATGCAACACATTAGTTTTAGGTTGTGTTCTGATGCAGAAGATATCAAATTTTTATCTTTCTTATCTCCAGTTGCATCCCCATAAATATAACAAAGACACCCATGATCTAGAGTTTGTGGAAGTGGTGGTTTCTCTAATGTTTTGGAGAAATTACGTCATTAGAGAGTTCTTTGTGGTTTTCATTGATATAAATATCAGTAGGTTAGTATTCTACCAACATGAATTTTCCTTGTTGTAGAATTGTAGGATGGATTTATTACAATAATACGACTTCAAAATATTGATACCGATAGAAATGTGAATTTTATAGTTCATGCGATGAGTTGGAAATTAGGTAGTGATGTAGTGTGTGAATCAGATTATTATTGGATTGTGATGGAAGAAAATTAAGCATTACATCTTGATATAAGAGAATTTGGTTGTATATGATGTCTTTTTTAGATGACAGTGTAGTCATATATAGTGCACCGGGACGAAGTGTCCAAGTTGGGGGATCTAGAGTTGCAGGTCTGGAGAGACTGAGTTGTTTCTGGTGAGGCCCCTGATGGTTGGTCTGAGAATGAACAAAATAGAGTGTTGTATCATGAATGGATTTTTGTTCCATTGGAAATGCAGGAGATGTTTCCTAGAGAGTTTCATATTTCACCTTTAGTTGTACATCCGGGCATGGAAAAGATGTACCGAGGAGTGAGGAGTCATTTTTGGTGGCATGGGTTGAAGCATATAGTTTCAGAGATTTTGTCTCGATGTTTGGTCTTCCAAAAGGTTAAGGTCGAGTGGTGTGTCCCCGGTTGTTTGGTCCAGCTATTAGATATTCCTCAATGGAAGTAGGAGTAAATCTCAATAGACTTTTTTACTAGTTTACCTTGACCTCAGAGTGGAAATGGTGCTATTTGGGTGGTAGTAGATCATTTAAGAAAATCATCCAAATTTACAGTGAATAAGGAGTCAAGCACTATGGAAATTATATCGAGGCAGTATCTTGATGAGGTTGGAAGACTCATCGGAGTCCTGAAGACGATCATTTCAGATCGAGATCCTTGTTTTACCTCTAGGGTGTGGAGAGGTCTCCAACATAATTTTGGTTCCTAGCTATTCCTAGGAAGTGATTTTCATGAATAGAAGTATGTTCAGATAGAGCGGACCAACCAGACTCATGAAGACATGACACGCTCCTGTGTCTTGGATTTTGGAGGTTTGTGGATGGGCCACATACCCTTGGTGGAGTTCACTTAAAAAAGTATTTTTCACTCCACCATCGGTATGGATCCATTTTATTCTTTTTATGGATGACAATTTTATTCTCTCTTGTGCTTGACTTGGGTCGGAGAGTTAGCAATTGTCAGACTGAAACTAGTGTAGAATATGACAAAGATAGTTCAGGTTATTCGTGAGAGGATGAAGAAAAAGTAGTATTTTCAGAAATATTATGTTGTTCAACAAAGGAGTCCTTTATATTTTTATTTTTGGGATCACGTTTATTTGAATTTGACTCCCTATCGTGGGATGTGAAGGATTGGATGGGGGAGTAAGCTTTCTCCCTGGTATGTTGGGACTTTTGAGGTGTTGGATCATGTTGGAGCCGTGGCATATCGAGTAGCACTTCTCTCATATATAAGCTAGATACACAATGTCTTTCATGTTTCATAGCTTGATCGTTATCTTCATGATGACCCTCACATCAGCAATTATGGATAGATCTATGTTCATGATGATGCAACCTTCGAGGAGTGTCCTGTGGAGATCCAAGAATGCAATGTGAATGTATTGCGTGGGTATTCTATCCCATTGGTTCATGTCTTGTGGCAACATGTTATCATGGAGGACATTACCTAGGAACGTGAGTCACATAAACATGCTTAGTAACCCAAGTTGTTTGATGTTTAACTCTTTTCATGTAAAAACTTTCGTTTGTGATGGGATACTATTCATATTTATGATATGGCATTCTTTTGTTGCTTTTTGTGTCTTTCTCTCTTTAAGAGATATCTCGATGGGTGGTTGTTCAGACCCATTTAGCTTTGGGTTAGTTTTGGAATCTCAAGGATGAGAATGTATTGAGTTGTATCTGATGTAATGTCCTAGACCTCTCTGGTCCATTCCTTTTCTAAAATCGGCTGTTTGAGGTGTTCCAGGATGTCAAGGTGACATATACCAAAAACTTTTTCGATTTTCAAGACTGTTTCAGGAAACTATTACACAAAGCTATCTCACAGATACTATCTCACAGATAGAATCTCATATTTACTCTCTCACAAAAATAGGGTCAGAGAAATGGTGTCATAGAAATTGTCTCATGAATAGTGTTTCAATAACTCTGTCATATTTCCTAATCCAAATTTATATATTTTTTATGTTTCACCGATTTTATGTTTTCTTGGAAGAAAAAATGCAATAAAATCCTTAAATTATTGTATTTTTGATGGGATGATATATATTCTTCCCTTGTTCTTCATTATTGTTTCCTAGTACAAAATTCTCGAATCGTTCATCCCCACCTGTAGGATTCGTGTGATCATGCTTTCCTCGCTGTATTGGTTCTCCATGAAGTTCTTCTTGCTGCAAGCACAACCCCTATTTTGGTGCAACAAAGTAGTATTGATAAATCATGGATATAAGTTATGATCAATCATATTTATTTTCGGTTCATCTTCTTATGTTTATCTTATCTGTATTATGGCATGATATCTCCATTTTCCTAATGGATTTTCATGGGTTTTGGCCATTGTGGTGGTGTCTCTACATCCTTTGGTGGATGTAGTCCTCCAAGAGAGGTGACTATGATATGTTTTATTATGTCTTTTCGAGTTGAAATATCATCATAAACCTTTTGAGGTATGGTATTTGTTGTTTCTCTATTATTTTATGAGAATTTGTAGAGTCAGCATGATTTATCCTCTGAACCACTAAATAATTGACATAATAAATATTTGAACTGCATAAATCAATTGGTATCGATCATATGTTATTACCTCTTGTTTTACTGGATAGTGTGATATCTATGGTTTCTATGTTTAGCATGTAGTTCTTGAAAAAAATTGGTAACGAACGTAAACTGGGATTAATTATTATTCTTTTCAATGATAAAGACGAATGTAAATGAATCTGGTTGTTGTTGCTGTAATTTGATGTTAATCAAACTGATGAAATAATAATGTTTAATTATTTGTGATAGCTTACTATTTTGGTTGAACATAGATGAAACCTAAAAATAAAAAATCAGTTAGTTCCATATGGATTAAATAACTAGCTAGTTGATAAACATATAATGTCTGGTAGTGTTCTGATTTACCATTTTCTTATAAGGATGAATGTATTATGTTTTGGAGCCTTGAGAGCTCATTATGTTTAAAGGCTGGATACCTTGTTTAAAGTCCAAGATCCCAATTGATTTGATGTTTGGTTCTTTCATCTTGTGTTGTGAAGTGATTCTGGATGGATTTTGTGATATGTGGGGGTACGGAGTACCATTGGTTTTGGTAGATTTTGATTCCTAGACTGGTGAGATGCATTAGTTTATGCATGTGGTTGTTGGGGAGGACACTCGAGAAGATGAAATGGATTGGATGTGAATGTTTCAATGCTTGTGGAATCCTGTTGGTGGTTTATCCTCTTTAACTCCCCCACATTTCAAGGCATAGATTTTTTCATACAATGATTCCAAAAGGGGTGAAGACACATGAGGTATTCAATTTGATTTCTGTTTTTAGCTTCTTGAGGGAGAATAGGTCTACACTCATAATATAAGTGTCAATGACTTGATGGGTAGTTGAACTACACACCATGTTGAGCACCCCTGTCTTTAGTAGATTAGAATGTTTTTTGAGAATTCCTAGGAATATGGGAATCTAATAATGATGTTAATATATTATTAAATAAATAATGTTAACCCATGAGGTTGGAGCTTGCTGGGAAGCATTGGTGAGGTCACAATTTAAAGGAACAATGAACTTTGGGTTTGATTCTAATGAAATATAATGTGAAATTATAAATTATTAAATAATATATAAATAATTAATTTACGTAAAGTGAAACTGATAAAAATGTAATAATGTAATGTAATAAATCTATTTAAATGGTTGTGTGCCTATAGGATACCAAGTCTTGGAAGTGAAAGTTTGGAGTCCAAGAGACTTTTTCTGAAGATGAGTTCAAGACTAGGTTATTTCAATAAAATCATTGTTATCTATAGTGTATTCTATACATTTTGTGATTCTACATGTTACCACACAGCTTCAATTAGGGAAACTGACACCATAGGGATTCTGGGCCTTAGTGGAAGGGGGGGTGCTTTCCCCAAACATTTAGTGGTACAATGAATGAATGACTAAGCCCTTTAGACCCACTCTTTTCTCATTGTAGTAACTTTTGTTGTTAGGAACATTGGATAGTTTTCCACATATATGTGTGTAGAGGGCTATAATGTCTTGTGGTTATTCACACACATATAATCTAGATATTGTTTTCTATGGACTGCTACATGTGTAATGTGTATAGGATATAATGTCTTGAGGATCCTTATTCGGTGTATTGGATATAATGGCTCATGGTTTAATACCCAACATATGATAGAAATTATAAAATATGTGGTGGATTTTGAAAACTACATGGTTTATTTGCTTATGTGGAACTGGTGGTATTGTTGCATGATGTTCATGTTGTGGTGCTACGCCCATGTGTCTATGGGCAAGAATTTTTGGAGAGATATGCTTAGGACATCGATGTTGGGGGAAACGAAAAACCAGTGAGGATGTAGTTGAGGGGTACCCCTTATATTCATTTTTATTTTATATATTCATGTATGAAATAAATTGGGAGAGTATCCATGGTAAGGCTGAAAACATAGTATACCTATTTAGGTGATGAGTTAGATTCAATTTTTGTTTACTATTCTATAGCATGCTCTCTTTACTTTTGCACGATATTCTCTAGGGATTAATTTTCTATGTATACTATTATACTCACCCTATATATATATAAACTGTTTTTCTGGTCAATTGGTGGAGGTTGAAGATCTGGATGGTTACAACAAGCATGGGGTTGTAGGAACCATTTGGGCATCATGGTTGCTGATATTTTTACATTCCTTTGGTACTTTCAATTTTTTCATTTAGTTGTAGTAGTTTAGAATGACATTACATATGGGTAATTGGGTTTTCATTTATATTTAAGTCTTAGATGGAGTTGGTTTGTGTCTTACTTATCTGTCTCTTTGTCATGTCCTCTCTTAGTGGGTAATGCCTCCCATTTTGTTTTTGTATATTATACCCTCGGTGCCAGTCACCAACTCAGGGCCTATTGGAGGCGGGACATGTGGGTTACAATATCCCTTCTCACATTACGGGCCCATAAGGGGTAAACCTTGTGGGGAGGTGTCATGAAATGACTGAATATATATATATGATAATTACATCATTTATAACACTTTTTAGATGATTAATTAATGATTTTATTAATATTAAAAATAAATCAAAAGGCAAAACATACTTGAGAAAACTAGGAAATTAACATCTGAAGAAGTTAAAATAATGAAAGTGTTAAAAAATGGGTAATGAATGTTACAAAAATAAAATATATGATATTATAAGAATGATTATTGTTCATTTATAAGTTAGTAACATATTTTAAATCACTATATATGAGGTTGAATACCACAAAACAAAAGAGAGGTTATTTTAATTGATTTCATCTTAGTTTACATTCAACTAGGAATTGTTTGACGTTATGCACCAAATCACTTTTTTTGGTTTATATACATCCCTTTGACAAATAGTATAATGAATATCCTTATTATCATGATATAATATATTTAATATAATGGCATACATTAATTAGTATTAGGATTTAAATGTTTCAACGTGGCATGTGACACTTTGGAATGATTTATGATTATTCTTGTCAATAATGTTTTATATGATTATCTTTCCAATCTATCTTACTTTTGTGATTCATTATTTTATATTGAATAAATCACATTATTGTAATAAATTTTCATTTTTTATTTACATAAATATCAATATTCTCCTTCAATGGATATTTTTAGTTCTGAAACCATATACAATTTTAAAAACAACGACTTATTTGGATGTTATTTTATTATTTTAGGGAAATAAGTATAATTCTATATTCCTTATTCAATACATATATTATATTAGGCCTATTATTTAATTTGATTATTCTATATGAGTAATTATTTGGATAGGAAATGAAGGTATGATCCTAAAAATTATATAGATCCTCAATGAATCAATAGGTTATTATGATACAAATAAGTTGTCAAAATCAAAAGGGTTTCAATCCATAGTTTAAAATGTCTTTTAAAAGTTATAGATGGTATAATTTTCCTATGCCTCAGACATGATGGCCAATAATTAACTATTTCCTTAATATATATTCATTTATTATTTATTAATGATATTTCAAATCTAAATTTATATGTATATAGTTCATTCGTAGTTTATTGACTAGATTCATTGTGTTTTTAGTTAATGACATTTCCATTGTAATTTATTACCACTGATTCATTATTTCATCCACTTTACATACCCTTAATTATAATTTCATCTCACCCTTATTATTTTCTATTTCCCTAGGTTATGAATAATAATTCATTGAATACGAATTCAAGGATACACCTCATTTTATTTTATTATGAATCATATTTGTATTTCTCATTTTACTAATGTATTATTAATATTATGTATATAATCTAGATTTAGTAGAAAGCTACATTGATAAGTCATTCTTTATTTTTTCACTACAATCATGCCAATGTAATAAAATAATGCACAAACAAAATGATACCGGGGTTGGGGAAATAAAGTTGGTATCAAAGAGAGGATTACTAAAATCCCAGGAAACTAGATTTAAAAAACATAGATCAAGGATCATAACCATATTATTAACATTAAGGATAAGTATATAAGATCACTGTTGAATTTTGGAAATGTAATGATTATGTTGGTATTCCTAGAAATACATCCTTATCCTCATTATTCAAGTGGACATGGTTCAATAACAAATTCATCTACGAGTAAAAACCCTCATATGGTGTGAGGATCCCGACTCAATGTAATCTAGAACACGAAAATGGGACTTACTTTACAACTAGTTTGAAACTCTGAGTGGGTATTTATAGGATTACATCATATATTCATTACCCACAATTATAAAGGATTTGAGAGTAATTATTTTCCTAATGTAACCACTTTTTAGGATTCTATGATACACAATGCATAAATTTTCATTATGTTCTATACAATATTTATACGTATAAAAAGTACTTATCATTTGAGAGATAATCTTGTATATTCCATCATTGAGAAATGGTGCATGGAAGAATGAATGACATCAATATTCATGGCCAATAATGTTGTTTCCCTACTAAGAATGTGAATATAGCTGGTATTGGAACTGATAATGTTATGGTTATATTAGGGTAACTTAGTTAGGTTATTAAAAATAACCTTTATAAAAGGTAGAAACAAAAATCTCCAAGAGAATATCATATTTTTGATCACATTATATGATAGATTCCCCCATCATTTTGTGGGACTACCGATCAAATGGTACCTTATTAATGGATTATGTCATTGGAGAATATATTTATGACCGTTGGAAAAAATGAAATATGAATGTTTACACTAGTGGGGTATTTTATCTAAGGTGATGTTAATCAATGGTGATCATTGATTCAGAATAGTTGGGAGGAAGAAAAAATTGAACTTATATAATGGAGAAATATCGAGGAGATATTCAATGATAAATACTTCCCTCATGGTCAACAAACTAAGATGAATATATATTTTCTTAGTTTAAAGAAAAATGAAGAAAATAGTGTTTTAAAATATGAGAATACCTTAACAAGGTTATCAAGATATGATAAAGAATATATATGCCACATGGAGTGAATGATTGACCAATTATTTGAAGGCATTAATCTACATCATAAAAAGGATCTCATCTGCAAGATATTCTAATCCTATGATGAGATAGTATTATGTACCATCAAAATAGATAAAGAATTGTCCAGATCATACATATTCAGTGGAAACTAAGACAATAAGAGGCTATCTAAGCACCTTGATAATTGGTAAGGATTCCATGAAGATGAAGGTTAACGATTTTCCAACATGTTATAACTGTGGAAAAAATCACCATGGTAAATGATTAAATGGTTCAGGAGTATGTTATAAATGTGGGTATAATGGTCACCTGGAGAAAGAATGCAATGAAAATAATTAAAATATAGATATTCAATGTTACAATTTCAAATATATGGGGCACTATGAATAAAATTTCTCCAAAAATCAAGGGAATACATCCTTAAAGATAATAAGGGATCATGATGAACCATATGTTATTAACACAACCGATGTGGAATGATTAATGCAATTATGTATTTGGATTAAAAAATATGATGGAAAAGTATTTCATTTACGTTGTTATCATCATATGAAGTATGAAATATATAAGGATTATACAATAGTGAATCTCCAATAAATATTATAGATTATATTTCGAATGGTACTGGGAAAAGATATTTCGTTGAACATTAAACTTTTCTGAAAACACGTGATTGAGTTAAATAAAATCCTTAATATGTTCCTGATGTTAAAATAATGGTGATGAAATGATTGATTTGGACCAGTTATGACTACCATGGAACAGATTAATAACTTGTTGGCCAGTGGTATATGTTATCATTGATGGAGTTTACAATAGTTTTTGGATTCAAGGAATATATCCAATAACATGTTTCTGACACAGGGAATAAGGAAGAATGTATGGTTATAATATGGTTTTATGGTGATTAAGGGTATTATCATATTTAAAGAGGTTACATGATAACGTTATTCACATGTTTAAAATGTGAAAATTTATAACTACTTTATATTTATTAATGGCTAATGATAAATACATTTTGGAAATTTTGTGACCTTTATTGCAATGTGCAGGATCATAATCATTTTGAAGAGTTAACCTTTTATAAAATGTGGTATCATTGGGTAAAAATGTTATAGGTAAATTTATTACTTCACTATATGATGCATATTGTTCTATGAGATAAACTAGAGAATATTCAGGGTGTAATAAATGGAAAATATTATGTTTATAGAAACAAATATTAAATTATATTTTTATATAGTGAAAGAATTACAAAAATATAGAAAAAAACATTTGAAACAGAAATTTTGTCCGAGTACCATCAATTACAATTACTCAAATGCCCCTTATATCATCAATGATTTAAGGAATTGTGACTTTTAACTTTATGATAACCATGTTCTCTATCACTCATCATCATATCATGACTACTACATTTTTCTTCTACATCCATGTTTTCATTTCCCACCTATGTTTTTTTACTAGGGAACCTATTTTCATGACCATTGTACTTTCCATTCTCTATTATTAATAGAATTTGTTATTAACCATATATACAATGTGTTTTTTAAATAATATTATTTAATAATATAAATCCCTTGATTACTATGATCATGTTTAAATAAAAAAGAATGGAATTTATATAAGGTGCAGAGAATATAACACCGGGAGACATTAAAATTTTTAATTTTAGAATAAATTTTTTTTTTCTAAATTTATTTATGTGCACCATCATATTAGGACTATACAACCCACAAATCATAGTTAGCAAGTGTTACTTGGAAAGACACGTTTTTCAACCTTATAATGGAAAAAAATATTTCAGAAATATGTTTTTGAAATTTAAGAAACTTTATTATTCAATGTAAACATCATTATTGAATTTAGAATTTCCAAATTAGGTCACTGTGATTTTTCTAAATTTTTGTGACTAGATTCTTCTTTGATGAATAGTGAATAATACTCCATTTTAGTTAAAAATTGACCTTTAATTTAAATAAATAATAATGATAAATTATTTTTTAAAATAGTCTTTGAATTAAAAATATATCTAATATTAATATTTTATCCCAATTTACATAATTTGAATAATTTTAATGTTAAAATGTTTTATAGAAACTTATTGAACTTTTGCATATTTTTAAATTAAAAACAGATTTTTTTCACCATGCCAATGGGATTACCATTACTATTAATCTTCGCACATATGTGATTTAAATTCGAAAAAAAATAATTTATGTTGTAATCAGTGAAATATTTGTTTGTAATATAAGATTAACTAAATTTTTTTAATAAAACAATTTTTTAAAGTGATTAATATTAATTATGGAAACATTAAACATAATAATGGGCTATACCTTAATTTTAAGGGTAAATATGAGCTGTAAACTAATCCAAAAACCACTGTATACCAATATTTCGACCATTAACTATATTGGTTATAATTTTATGGATTATTGGGATATAATTAAATATAATTACAATATATAAAAGGTTATGAAAGGAAAGAGACAAAAAAGAACATTCTTTAGCATTTACAATTACAAAACATTGAGATATGAAAAAAACATTCTACTTTAAGATATACATATCCATTTGAATGATAAAGGGGTTTATGTTATCATAATAATTAATTTATAAATTTCAATAGTGATTTAGTTACTAGAAATTGTTAATAAACTTCAACGTACTGATTATTTAGATAATAATATACTAAATAAATGATAATATAAATATTAAAAGTGATGTATATTGATTGAGTTATTGAATTTAATTATTTTCAAAGACAAATAAATCATGTTAAACATCTTCAAAATTAATATATTTGAATTCTAATGGAGTATTTTTTTTTCAAAATTAATAATAATTAATTAATTCTAAAATTAACATTATTTTAATTTTACAAAAGATAATATTTTATTAAATGATTTAAAAATAATATATATAATATATTCATTCATGTAAGTTTTTTTATTAATAAACAATAAATATTATTTTATTAAAATACCAATTGATCTTTTATAATTAATATATTGACCCATATACTATAAAAACATTGTCAACGCGGTCCAGGTTTAAGTTGAGTTTTATCGCGTCACATGTGCTTATTTTAAAAATAACTACCATAACACATGATGTTTTATTTTATAAATTACATGTAATATTAATAACATTGTGATTCAATATTTTATAATAAATCAAACATTATTTTAATCTTTAATGATACATTATATATGTTAGAAAAGTGGGTAATTTAATAAAAACAAAAATGATAAAATTGGGGAATGTTGCCTGTTGGGGAACTAAATTATCAAAATTCGAATATTTTTTCATGGTTATGGTTTTTATCAACCACGATTCCACTTTAATAAATTATTTTTTCATTTATGATAGACATTATATTTGTTATACCTCTGATTAATTAATACATTTTAGTAATGACAGGAGTTCCACTGCCCCTCCACCATAAAAAGAAATGCACTCTACAACATACTCACACCTCTCAAGCTAGACTTTCTCAACAAAAACCAAAAAAAATTCTCCCATAATTCATAAACTCAATTTAAAACCATAAATATTGATATAAATCCACCCCAATATTCCCTTTTAATACAAAACCAAGGCAGTTACCTGATTAAAAGGTAAAATCTTCCCTCAAGCTCTTCAAATTTCTTTGTTTATCCACCCCTTATTATTATTACATGTATATATAATAAAAAAATTAACATAAATATACTAAGATGTTTTTATGTAAATATTTATACCTTAACATACACAAAATCCCATTTATTGGTTAACAAACATACTATTTATGTGAACAAAAAACTACTACCTACCAAAATTATGATGATTCGTTCTTCCTTTACCGCCTATAACAATGTTAATTTTGATAGAAAATAAAATTTATATATGAAATATATAAACTTTATAATTTATTTATGTTTATTAAATTATTTTATAACAAATATCTTTATGCATTCTATTTTTTGTAAATACAATAACATTGTTTCTAGAGATTTGGACTACCGCCCCCTCAATGCGATGTGAATCGTTCAGACCAAACATGGAATATATAAAGGATGTTTTTAATAATCCTATATAAAATATATGTCCTAGATATCATACTATAATTATAATATATATATATTTGTTAATAACATTCCATTATTTTAATATTAAAAATAAATGAATGTAGAGTTCATGTGTATGTACATCGTACCGTCTCTATGAACGGTGCATTTTATTTCATATATCCAAACATTAAAAATTATTATAAGCACATATGTATAGAATATATATATGATAATTATTTCACATATTACATTCTAGATATTATGAAATTATTATTTAATAAATCGGAACATCAAATCACAAGTCAAAATAAACTTGAGAAAACTAGGAAATCAACACCCTAAAAAGTTAAAATAACTCTGAGTGGTAACAAATGAGTGATGAATAATGTGAGAAGATAATATATGATATTATAAATATGATTCTAGTTCTATTAGATTTTATAAGAATATTTTAAACCGATATACATGGGAAAATACTACAAAACCAATGAACGGTTTAGTGAAGGGATTAAATCTAGATTTACATTCAATTTAGACTTATTTGTAATTACAAACCAAATCACTTTTTACGGTGTATATGCTACTATTTTGACATATAATATCAAGAATATAATTACTATATTTATATTATATGTTTTATTTAATTTCATACATTTTTTTGGATTATGATTTAGATGTTTAAATTTGGTATGGTACACATTGGAATGTTTAATGATTATTCTCCTCCAGAATGTTATTAATGAATATATTTGAAATGTATCTTATTTTTGTGATTGTTAAAATTATTTTCAGAAAATAATTATATTTTAATCATTTTTCATTACAAATTCTAATGAATATCCACATTAAAATATAGATGATATTGTTATTTCTTAAATTGTATAACATTTTACATACATTGTCTAATTTGATAGTTATTTGATTAAGTTGGGGGTATATTAATAAATCCATGTTATTTATTAAATAAAAAAAATTGATAAGGAATATTATTTATTTAGACTATTATATATTAGAAATTAATTTGATATAAAATTATGGGATGGGATCAGACTTTATATCACACCTTGATGCATCAACTGGTTCTCATGAGACAAATAAGTTGTCTAAATTAAACATGCTTCTATCTGTAGTTTTAACCATCTTGTGAAAGGTATTGAAGGTATATATTTTTCTGAGCCTCATAAATTATGTCCAATAACTTATATGTTCTATCATATACATTCAGTTATTATTTATTCATGATATTTTTCATCGAAATTTCTATGATTATAGTTCATTCTCACTTTTTTGACTAAATGACATGTGTTTCCAGTTAATCACATATCCATTTGGATTTATTGTCACTGAATTAAGATAGATCGTTTTTACTCACCCTTTTTATTTTGCCTTTCCCTGTGTTATGAAGAATAATTCATCGATTAAGCATTCAAGCAATCATTTTATTTCATTTTATTATTAATGATATTTTTATTTCATATTTTATAAATTTATTATGGGTAACTTTTATGTTATATGGATTTAAAATACTTCTGAACAGATCATTACTTTGGGTTTTTTACTTGTAAACATTCCAATACAATAAAATAATACACCAGCACTAAGCATATTGGGTCGGAGAATTACACATGACCATCAAAGCATGATATAAGATGAACATAGAGAGGAAACATAAGGAGATAGAATCCACTTCAAAAAAGACATCATTTTTGTAAGTAAAGTATTGATGTTGAGACATTAAGAAATAATTTGATTGGAACACCACCCATGCCCCGTACATATTATCTAATAAGAAAAAAATTCCCAATTCATTCGAGCCCTATGTAATTTTTGTCCTTCATATTAAATTCACGTCGTATATATGTATTTGGGTGACACAATGAATATAAAACATAAAAATAAATTTCATAAATTTTAATAAAATGATTATGGATTCTATTTTATATACATATAAGACCAAATTAAAAGAATGATTAGTACACATATTTGGATAAACTATAGTGGAAATGGGGAAGGGTATTCACAAAATAAATTTTTTCCCAAAAAAATCACTGAATAATTTTAAAGTCACAAAAATTTATATTTATATTCATGGATGTGATTAGTGATATTGAAAGGTATTATACAACATAAAGAAAATAAAGGGGTGTGTATAAACATTTAACAACATCGAAAAATAGGAAATCAAAATTCCTAATTCAAAAGAAATACTTAAATAAAGAGGATGGTGAGTGAATCATTTACATTGAGACAGTGATTCAAATTGCTTTGGAGGTGGCACATTATTCTTGAGAACACCTTGGAAGGTATTTATAATGGTATAGTGCGGGAAAAATCATGATCAATTATTTATGAGTTAACATGAATGATAGTTTGGATGGGTATTTATAGAAAAATAGAGTGAAATTATTTAATAATTTATAAACAATGATATTGAACTCTAAGTGATACAATAATCAGAAACAAAAACCATTCCATGATTTTATGTATTGGTTTCTATCAGAAAATATATCTTTTAAATATTTTTTTATGATCTTAAATATATAAAATTATACAATTTAGGATGTTCAGGTGAATTATGTTAATAAATTATATATTTTCAATCCTTTAGATATAATATTGATTGTGGAGGATACATTATGGTTTTTTAAAATTAGTTAAATAAATTCCAAATTTTATTATTCTAAAGGGGAAATATATTTTATAGTCATATATTTCTTTTATAGAATCTATTACATCGCTTCTCGGCTATTATGATGTTTGAATAAATATTGTATATTGATAATTTATTTAGCTACATTATAAAATTATTAAATATTACAGAGTATCTAATTATAAAATGATGATTTCAAAAAGAATTTCTATTTTAACCAATTATGTTTAAATATATTAATTTACTCTATTAAATAAAAAATTTAATTATTGGAAAATACATGTTTTTTATTAAAATAACAACATTATAACCCTTATAGAAATTACATAAAAATTAGTTAAATTAGGTTATAATTTATGTATAAATAAATGTTAATAAATAATAATATCTCATTAAAATGAATTTTATTTTAACATTTATTGAAATTAAACAAAAGGGTGTTTTAATTGAAACTATATATATCCTAAAAATAAATTTATAGTTTCCTCATATAAAAATATATAATTTATATAAATCATTATATAATTATATTTATTTAAATTAATAATGAAAAATGGAAGAATATAATCATTATATTATTAAATGTAAAATATAAAAATTCATAATATAAGGGTCAAGATACATGAACACTTATTACACTAGAGTACACCCAATGTGTCATGTGTTTGATGTTTTTGCATTCACGGGGTTCCTCAACAAAAATTGATCGGAATATGATCTTCATAAGATTGAAAATATCCTATAAATTATTTCACATGAGTATTATGGGTTGAATCATTGATTGATTTTGGTCATGGGAAATGAATTGTGATCATATCTCCACTATAGGACCTATTAAATAGCCCTTATATGTTATGATCCTACTTCTCTAGGCCATCCCTTATTCCATATATATATATAATAGAATTTATCAGAACTATAAATGTATAATAATCATAGTGGTCTCTTTACAAAATTTATATTTACAATGGTTATGATTTATAAGGATCTTTCAATTATAATAAAAAATGGAAATTTTTTATATCTGTAAAAAATAAAAAAATGTGCATGTGAATTCTCTGATTAAATTTTTTAGTAAGGAAATTATTCGTTAAAAATGTATGGTTAATGGATTTTTTTGGTTCATTACATTTTTACAAATATATAAAATCTATATTCTAGATGATGGAATCCACAATCCATTTTTTATTTTATTGAAAATCCACATTCAGGGTGAGTGGGAACCTACTGTCGCCTGAGAGATCTAGATGATGGAATCATGAAAAATATTATCCATCTCCTTATATATCATACCATTTTTATAATATTATCTCCTAATATCATCAGTTTTACTCAACTGAGGAAATATTATTTCACATGAAGATTAAAAATCAATACATAGGACTTTCAATTCCCAAAAATATTTCTATTGCAACTCTATTATAGTGTTTCATGATTTACTAAAATGAATCATGTAAGGAGATATTTTAGTTGGGGTTTTAATGATTTGTATATCCAACAAGCCTCATAATTTTTTAAAGACTATTCTTTTATCTAAATAGACATAGTTTTCTTTAAAATAAATTTCATCCTTATATTATAAATTTCATATGTCCACTATATTGTGGATGGTAATATGTTCTAGGTTATTGAATACAGAAATATTTTTCCATTGTAGACTTAAATATATATATCATAAAATGAATCCCAATAGATGTTATAAAATCATTTAGAATTATAAATATTTTAAAAAAAGTCTTTATGAATATGATTATACAATTATATATATTTCTAAGAAGCTATACATAATTATACCATATCTAAAAGTAATCTAGTCCTAATAATATACACTCCTTCCAATGATAAGATAGAAATTTTCCCATGAAGTCTCACCCAATAAAATTTAAATTATTATACCTCTAAAATTCATTTTTTAGTTATTTATAATTTCCTACAAAAATTTACTAAACTTTGGAACTTATCTTATTCAACTACCAAGATCATAGAATCATTAAATGATTTAAGCTAGTAGAAACTGGGATGTATTACATTTTGAACAACCCTCTCTCCCCCATTATGTATACCCTATGGTGAAAAACGAAAACATTCATGAATCGATGAAATATATTCCTTAGGACCCCACCACCTAATATTACTATAAATAAAACTCTTAAACCATATAGCATCATCCCAGTAAGTAATAATTTAATAAAAAACTGAATTTTATCATTTGGATTTTTATAAACTTCATCAAAATAAATTGGAAGAAAATAAATTTAAAAAACATGAAGTCTACGTAAATCATTAAACTATAAAAAATAACATTTAATTTAAAAAAATAATTAATATTCATAGGATCACTCGTTGCAGTACTAAAAAACGTATCCAAGTATCCATCAAATACATTTAATTTACCATGTTTATCAAAACTGGGTAAATAAAAGTCATGTACAAAATTATACATATAATGCATCTTGGTTCTGAATTTTATTTAAAAACCACGTATTTCATGGAAGAATGGTCAGTGGAGAATATTACATTATACCCAATAAAATAATGGATACACTTTTCAAGAGAAAAAAACTACCAACCACTATTTATCAGTTTTTTCATTCCTCATGGGTTTATCTTAAAGCCTTATATTATAGTACATTACATACGATATAATTTCTGTCCATTAGACTAAAACATCAACACTAGAAACTTCATGTTATATGAAAATTATTTCAAATAGATAAATCCCATTAAGGGAAATGATGATGGTTGAACTTTTGATTTTATATTTAAAAATATTAATGGATTGAAAACCTTGTCATCAAAAAATATTTTATGTTTTCTTATTAGTGATTATAAAGGCCCAATGAATTTATAATAATTATTAAGAAATATTTTAATTAAACATTCAGGGACTACAATGATTCTAACTCCCTTAGAATTAATAGTAGGGGTATATTATGAATGAATTATATGTTATCATTTTTATTAAATATACCCATAAAGGATAAATTATGACCAGGAAAATTATTTCAGTAATAATGAATTTAGATATCATCAAATTATAAAAAAGATTAGTTCCTTGAATCCATCGTAAAAAAATATCATAACCTTTTAAATGAAATTACAATTTAATAAAAATAATGGATTCATATTCACTAAATAAATCTATTTTCCACTCATTCATCTAAGAATAATATACCCATAATACATCATTAAAATGTGGACATTTCACTACTTAATCAAAATGGAAATATCTATTAAACAAATGCCCTAATGTGGCATAGAAAAATATTTTTTTCTCCAATAGATATAAAGATATAAGAATATGAAAACATCCAAAATATCTATCCATAAAAAAGATAATTTAATTAAGAACTATATTCCCATTAATTTGATAATGAAATATCACGTTTCTTAGTGATGAACTATGTTTACATATGTCT
The DNA here is from genome assembly GCA_963277665.1 of Viscum album. Classification (NCBI taxonomy): domain Eukaryota; kingdom Viridiplantae; phylum Streptophyta; class Magnoliopsida; order Santalales; family Viscaceae; genus Viscum; species Viscum album. Next base: position 589,219,706 of record OY728142.1, on the reverse strand, counting down.
ACATATAATCTCCATGTAGTTTCATTTCTGACACAAATTTTCATAATACTATTATTACTAGCACATGTGAAACCTCCATTAATTTTAATTAAATGTAATAGAATAATGCAACAACTATCATAAATGGAAGAAATAATACCATCATCCATCATCGTTATCACATCCTCTAAAAATACATCCTTTCTATTGGGATTTAGCCTCATTTATTTTCATACTCTTGGTTTGTGAAAAGATTCCATAGATTTTTTTAGCATGAATAATTAAGGGATATTCCATTTTATGATATAAATGGTATATCTAATGGTGATTTTTATATTTTATTGAATACATTTAAAAACCTTTTCTATTGAATTTCTTATTATTTAGAAAAAATGATGACAAACAATGAAATATTGTCACAAAAAAATTACTATTTTATGTGTAAATTAAAGGGATAAATAAAAATTTTTGATGATTCATACAAAAATTTGGAGACTCTTTAGTTAAGGTGTACTATGTTTATAAATGTTATTATTATTATTTTTATTTGAAAATTAATTCTATTTTTAATTTCCAAATAATAATTTAGTTTTTTCTCACTATGGTCCAAATTAGATAACAACTCACTCTCTACAAAAAAAACATGATTTATGAGAACATTCCACCATAAATTAATCTATGTATTTGATGATATCTCTATCACACTTATCAAATTGATCAACCTATTTGTTTTAAACTAAAGGAAAAATATCAAGATTTCCTAAAACCCCTATCATCTCAGAGTAAAATAATTATTCTTCAAATAATATTTTTAATGTAAGAACATAGATGTTTTCCATCTCTATAAAACCATATATATTTTAATATTAATCAATTTAATTTTTTTCTACATTATCAGTAATTTCCAAAATGGATACATTGGTTAATTATTGTTTAACTACATCTTCTTGAGGACTTAATGAGTTCTAAACATCCTTTATTTCATATATAGATCAATTCATTCTAAATAATTGTTCTTTTATATCTTTAATGAAAATATAATTTATTTTCTCTCCCAAAACATAATAAATAGTGTATAATTAGATATTACAATAAATATCTCCTTACTACTAAGAAATGGATGACAAGGAAGAGATGTACTTCCTTATAACACTACTTATCGAGAAATAGAAAATAAATAGGTAAAATTTTCTTAATAACACCAACATTTAGTTCACGACTCTCCCTATGGGATGTGTGAAATATTATACATATGGTTGGATGAAAATAGTGGTGGGATGTTGTTATTATAATATCAAATATTTTAATTATGTGAATGGATATAAAGTGATAATTTTATTATTTTCACAAAGAAATTTTTTTGATAACTACTCTCTATTTTCCATGATATGAAATAACTCCCATGATCATTATGGTTTTGTGGTATTTATTTTTAAAGGATAATGTTTCACTCTTTAATCAGTCTTTTATTGAAAAATTTTCCAATTATTTTTTATATTTTTTATATATTTAAGATAAAATGAAATATATGATAAAGATTCAATTAGATAGATATTACCATGAATATTATTTAAAATCCAATTGAATTTTATATATTCTTGTCTATTATTATTTTTAGTTTTATTCATTGACTGAATGATATTGTTGGGGAAAACATATTTAGAAAATTATAGAACACAAAAATTTAAACTTCTATTTTTCATTCCATTTTTTCCTTTTAAATCTAATGAGTTTTTAGTCAATATTATTAATGTAAAATATCATGATTTTTTATAGTCTGAATTTCACTTTTTACAATTATAGATTTAGTTTTACCGAGTATTTGAGTTAAAATTTCTGGAATATTTTTAATTAAAATATTCATATGGGCATTTATATAGTCACATACTTGTTTTATATAAATTCTATTTATATTAGTAGTGAAAATATCCATTGGATTTGTTTTAATTTTTCATAGAATCTTTCCTTTACCACTTAATTTAAAGTATCAAACTAGACACCATAATTATAGATCAAGGTTTTTTATCTTACAAAATCATTTTGTGAAAAAACTTCCAAACAAATAATAAAACATCCCTCTAAATTCCTCTTATGAATTAGAGGATTAAGATCAAGGTAGAATTTTGAATTATTGTCCATAATTATTTTGTAACACAAGGAAAATATATTTTCCAAACATTCATTTTTATTTATTAAAAAAATTGGTATGGTTACTACAGCTAAGATTGATGTTATTAAAAAATATATCACCTTTTTCTCCAATCATTAGACTTTATTCCACAAAACTATCATTTTTTCTGGTTTAGGTAGAAATATAAATTTTTATGAAGTAATATTTAGTGTTCCAAAACATGAAACACATATAATATTAATTTCAAATATATTTTTTCAGTACTTTTTAGGAAGAATTATTAGAAATCTTTTTATCATTTTGGTTTATTATTGACTTAAATTAATCATTAATATTTAATAAATGGGAGTTAATTTATATCCCTAAACCATTGTTTTACCCATATCTACATATTCTAATTATCCTTTAATTTTTATGTTGTCAATTATGGTAAAATGTTCTAAATGTTTTCCTAATCTCTCCGTAATTTTATTTAATATAGTTTCTACCATATGATTGGTCAACCATGTTCTATCCTAAATGAGATAAACCATTAAAGAATTAATACTTGATAATATGTGAAGGGTACCAATATTGATAACACTTCCTAACATAGTCTATAAACATTTCAAAGTCCCAAGTAAAGGTATCTCCACCCATTCATTAAAAACTAGTTATGTTTTTTTTAATCCATATTTCGAGTCTCTAAGGATAAAATTTCATGAAAATCGAGTGAAAAAACATGTTCCCATTTTTTAAAAATATTTTCATTATAAGATAAAATCTAATTTCATTCATTTCCCATTAAAAATTGGAAAGACCTCAGATCGTCATTACTGACACCATTCAAATGAAACTATTTCAAAAAAATCTACAAATACCTAAAAAATACTAGAAATACATAATTAGGCATTCCATTAAAAATTTTCAATATTTATAGGTTTGATTAAATAATATAAATGTTTTGACCTCTAGGAATCAACCTAATAGAATTACTGTTACATGAGAATTGATGTAGTTTTTACTCCTTTACCCTATGTCGTTCAATATTTTCATCATATTTTTTAAGATTATGATTTGGTGTCATTAGTATCTTGATCACACTAAATCAAATTTATAGTAGAATTTTAGTTTTTATTCATAAGGGAAATTAGATATTTGTATATTTTAGTTTTTCTTATTTTTAATTTATCTACTTTTCTCTTTGTGAGCATGAATAATATAGTTGATATTTTTTATTAGATAGATTATTTTATATTTTCATTATAAATTCCCAATATATGTTTTGTTTCAATTTTATATATTAATAAAATAAATCTGTTTTCTCATGTAATTGATTTATGTTTTATTATAACCTTTTTCAATGGATGCAAGAATTCATCCGAACATATATGATTAAAATTTGATATATTGTTATTATTTATATAAAATTTATTTTATATGTACTAACTACTAGAAAGTGGGGGACATAGTTTCGAACCACATTGAAGGGGAATTGTGATATTGTATTCAAGAAAATAAAAATAAAAATAAAAGAAAGAAATAAAAATATACAACATTCATGAAAAACTAATAATGATGAATATTTATTTAAAATTTATAATTGATGTGAAAGATATTCTGATTTTGAAGATATTTTGGAAAATTTAGAAGGATAACAACAATAAATTAATAATGTTAAAAGAAAAAATTTAAAGGGAATACTAGATTGAATTATTAAAATATATCCCTTTATTCATTTAAACATGTAACTAGACAAACATAAACGAAATAGACACATCATATTAACTATCATGGGAAGTATGTATGTGATGGATGAACATTGTAGTTCCTAAACAAAAACATCCAACTTAGACATAATTAATGAGTGTGATTCCATCCTTAATGTTAGTCAATTGATTAACCTTTATGAAAACATTCAAGAATTTTTTTTGCAGAACCCTGTTTTAAAAAAATCCTATTAATAAAAATTTAAAAATAAATCCAATTATAATGATATTATTTAGATGATGGGATAGAGAATAAATTAATACTTTCAATCATATTTTAGAACAACATGTTTTAGGAAACAATAATTATAAATAAAATATAAAATCTTTAAATCATGCCTGATGAAATGGAATGATTGTGGAAGAAGATGAATAATATTCCCTCAATATCCTACTATAGAATAAAAAATTTCCAACCTTGTTTTTTAGTTCCCGTCATACTTTTTACGTCACTATAAATTCCCAAAAAAATTAAACTATATCTCTGCATTCTCCTATTCTAAATGTGGTTTCCCACTAATTTAGTCTATCAATTTATCTGACAGGATTGTTTCATAGTAAAATGGTTATGTAATTATCTCCTTCATTCAATATCTATATTTATTACAATGAAATACCATGAAAACAATATATTACACTTCCACTGACTCCTAATTACCCAACCTAGCATCTAATTAAATTTCTCGCCAAATAAAATATGTGTTTTCTTACAATGGTACTATAACGGATTCCAATTATCATTTAGAAAATATCATATTTAACACATTCAAGAACCAAGGAAAAAATAATCAAGATTGTATACTATGATTGTGGTCAAACTCCTAATATAAACAAACCTATACTATGAAATATTTAAGGAAATTCCTAAAAAACTAATTCATGTTCTAATGATCCTCGTAACTAAATCCTTGGTGATGATGAAGTAATCAATAATATTTAACATTTTAATCTATAGAAAAAAAATGTGAACAATCATCTTCGATCCACATGTTAAATAAGGATCCTACCCAACTTTAACAACCCACATTCATCAATCTGGCTTAACCTCCAATATAAAGTATATTAATCATTAAAAAAACATGAAGTTTTTCTAATCACCATCTTCAATAATTTTTATAGGTCTTAGTAAAATTATATTTAAATTTCAGAGCTAGGTTAATGTTTAGACCATTTTTTGAACATGAGAGAATCGTCCAATTAGGACTATGATCACTCTCTTTATTAATATGATTTTGAGGTTTTGATTGTGTATAGACCAAAATCATTATGTACATCGACATTACATTACTTTTTCAGAATAATTAATACATTACAAACACAGACACACAAGGACCTTATTTGTTTAGTGTCTTTGGAAATTCGGAATTTAATCTTCTAATCGTGGTGAAAGATATTGAACTTCTACTATAAGGATCTTCCCCTTTTGTTTTCTTACCTAAAACCTTTCTTTATATCCTAGGGAAAATAAAACATAAAAAGGGTGAGCTCAAATTCTCTGAAAGGGTAAGCATAGAGAATATACAACAATCCATAAACATTTGAATGAAAAATCTTGAACATAAAATCTAAACATCAAAATCTTCAGCAAAGACAAAAATCATGGAATTAGAGAAGAAATATATCATAAAGGAACATCAATCTTGATAAAATATCATGGGAATAAATCATGTAATTGTGTAAACCATTCAGCACTTGTTATTATTTCCATAGTAACCAAGGCATTGCTGCCAAGACCATCTTAGTGGACAATGTTCCTTTCTGAATCGGCTTCACTCCTCATTCCAGTCCTGTAACACTAAACCAGATTAACATAATGGTATATTCATGTCAATATCATGAGATATAAATAATTACCCAATTCATTGGAGGGAGATATAGGTCACACCCATCTCATAATTAAATCATTCTTACTTGTGCCACAACATAATCAAAAATCATTCATCATAACCCAATGAATAAAATGGGTTCATAAAAATCTTCCCATCATAACATAATCCATATAAAACAAATGGATATCATTTCATCATAAGAAAAATAAAAACATGTAAATCATAGAGACATTATAATTGAAACATACACATATGAAATAATGTCATCTTAGATGGAAAATAGTTTTGATAAAACACTTTACATTTATTCTTGAGAAAAATTTCTTTTCTTCTTCAAAATAATTTTATTTTTACAAAATTACATTCAATATTAAAAGAAAATAATTTTTTGAAAATAATCATTAAATATTGTAGAGGAATCTTCATGAAAACTAGGCGTTATTAAACCGTAAAAATCTATTCATGCCGTATAAGTTAAAATAACATTCTCCTCGTACTTTGGTCAGAAATGTCAAAAAGTTCATTGTATAGTAAAAAAAAGAATGATTTCTTCCATAACATGTGGTAAAAGTAAAAATGGGTAAAAAGTAATTTAAACATACATAAAAACACTTTTAGAAAACATGGACATGGATGATAAAAATAACCCCTGTAAATACTTATGAATAAACAATCTTGGATAAAAATGAGATTGGAAAAGTTATCCCTTACCTTAGATCTGATATGCTTCGTACGTATCTTAAACTCCTATATAATGATTTAAATAATGTCATTGACTTATTAAAGAAGAATATTAATTGTAATTATGTCATACATAGTACACTTAAGACTATATATTACCCGTTCTATTGAAAATTCAATGATAAAGTAGTGTTTTTGGTAAAATCATTTAATTCATCATACGTGTTTGGAATTGTTGTTCTTGATATTATTACTTATATCTTTATTTAATTAATTCCAGAATGTAAAACATGATTTATATATAGTATATATTCATCATATACATATATATATTATAGATCAATAAATTGAATGAAATACACTGTTCATGGAGAAGTTGGTCGTACGTACGCATGAACGCTGTTTTTGTTTTTTTTAAATTGAATGGAATTCAGTAAATGAAATACATATATATATATATATACATAAATAAAGTATCATTATTATTTAATATATCTCATTATTATTCATTATATATACTTTATAATCATTAATTAATGGTTAACATGGAGAATGAATCTCATCACGTCGTGGAGACGGTAGTCCGTACGTACGCACGAGCGATGATATCATTCCCATGATCATGGAATTGTATTAAAGCGTATGTATAATATTTCATAATCAATATCACTTTAAAATAATCATATATAGTAATTTATTTACACCATTATACCCATCCATGTAAGGTGGTGGTCGAAAATAGATTACACTACGGCGTGGAGACAGTATTCTGTACGTACGCACGTGCGGTGATTTCGTTTTCCGTAGGATGGATAGAAGGTGAGATAGGGTTGTTTCATATTTATAATAACTTATCAGTATATTAGTGATACTGATGTTATTACTTCATAATGTAACAACTAAACAAGAATAAGTACAAGAAGAAATAAAGTTGAAAAAATCGGTAACGGACATTACCTCTTCTTTGAAGCACCTCTTCTTAACCTCCTCTTTGGGCACTAAAGATGGTCTTTGAAGAATACCAGAACCTCTATATTGTTTCTATGGATGTGGAGAGGAGAAATTTTCAGGGTTTGGTTGACCAGGAAGGCTCAATGTGGTGTGAGGAAGGGAGCGAGTAGGTGCCCTTTTATAAGGGAGGAGAGGGGCACCTTAGGAAAACTTAAAATATTATATTAATATATTGTCATATTCGGTTATTAATAGCTCCAAATTGATTTATTTCGAAGCTAAGGTGGGGATGGGTCTCAATATTATCATCCAATAGAATTTAGACAAGTTTAGGTTTCTATTTTAGCATTATCATTTAGATTTATCTTTATGTTAAATAATTTCACTTTTACTGTGTCTTCTAGTTTTCTTACACTATAAGGTTAATAAACATACTATAACAATCCAAACGAACCCAAAATTGTTTATTATTAATATATATAACCTTATCTAAGTCATATAACCAAACCTTATATTTTTAGGAATAAACTATCAATTAATAATATAATATATATTTTTCAAAAACTATTTTATGTCAATTTTGACACTATTTGGTAATTGATTTTTTTGAAAATTATAACTGCATGATTAGTTCAAATAAAGTTAGTTAAATCAATACTAAAATGTCATATTAACCAATAAAATTAATTTAATTCATAAAAAGTATCATATTACATTTATTTGGGAACTTATAATATCAATTATTTTAATATTTCATTATTTAGGTAATTACTGCATCATCATTGTGTCATAAATAACATAAATTATTTAAGGTCTAAAAATTATAAATAAAATACCATTAGGTAGGAAACCTTTTTATCTTTTTAATGAATATTTATAGTCTAATTTATCTTATGTATAACCTTATATTTAAAATTAATTAGTTATTAATAATTGATTTTAACTATTTTAACCACTCTTTAAATAAATTAATAATAAATGTCCTATTCTAGTCCAAGTGGACAAAAATGGTAATATTTTATTCCTAAGGTTGTTTTTGGTCGAATTACACTTATCCAATAGAATTAGTACATGTGTTAGGGTAATAATAGCATCATTTTTACACTTAATTACACTATTTACTTTTAATTGTGGTAAATAAAAGTAAAAAGTTACTATTCACAAAAAGTTATTTTCATCTCATTGAATCACATTTTAGTCCTTGATATTAATCGTGTCTCTCAGAATTTCGAAATTCTACTCAAAAATGCGGTAAAATTATGTTTTATGTGAATTCCCAAATTCTCCTAGGAGGTTGGTAAAAGATGATGAAAAGTTCAATAAAATTTTTATATATCGAAAATTATTATAAAATGACTCAAATGAATTAAATTGAACATATATAGGTATTATTTATCAATTTTGACCTAAAATAAATTTAAATAAAATAAATGATTATTAAAATAAAAAGTCGGTGTTTAAATTGTAACCCAGAGTTTCCACTATTCATCAAAAATTGAAAGTTTTCAGAAAAATACCAAAATTTCACCCTAGGCTAATTTCAATACTCCAAATCAAAAAATGAAATCCATTTTGAAAGATAAAATTGAAAAAATTTCAAAATGTGGGTATTACTATTCATAACGGCTAGTTTTAATAATATTTTAATAGCATATCGTTGTTTAGTGAAACTCGGTATTGCATACTACACACGCTATCGAGGAAGGTCGTGATTGCGTGTAATGTAAGCCAAGTTAGTGTTGTGTGTAGTGCAAGACTCCTTTGTTGTTGCGTATAACAGAATCCTACCATATTTCATTTATACATTGAATATATATATATACACTCAATGTTTCGTAGAATAACCACTATCAAATGAACTTGAAATTGTGTGTAACATGAGCCAAGAATAGTGCTGCGTATACTGCAAGCTAATATGGTGTTGCATATAGTACAAGCTAATCTTAGTGTAGTGTATAATAGAAGACATAAATGAAATTAAAAGAATATTTTTCATAAAATCTCAGGGTGTTACATTCTACCCCCTTAAAATGAATTTCGCCATCAAAATTCGTCGTGGTTATAAATGGATTACTACATGAAAGTTTTTTTAATAGAAACCTACATCGTAAAAAGGAATACCCAAACATGACTCTAAAAACTAATGTATAAAACGTAACGGTTACCCAAATTAACTAATCACTGGGTTTCAACATAGGAGAACAAAGTTGAAAATATGGATATTGAAGAGAAATATAACCATCAACTTATGATGAGGAGTGGTAGAGGACATAGCTATGAAATATCCAAAAATCACAAAGCCATAAATTTGTGATGATCTAAGGTACCATCAGATTCATCAGATATGAGAGCACTTGGACAACATTTTTTGTTTTCAAGATCATTTCCCTAAAGTTGAAGAATTTTTGAATTAAAAGAAATACTTACTTGATTTTGGTATAATCTAACCGTTTCTCATTCCTCGAACAATTTCCACTTCATATCTTAAATAAATGAAGTTGAATTTGTCTTCTGCGAAGTGTTAGAAGATCATTCTATAGAATGATAGGTCATTCCATCTATCTCAAACATAGGGTTATCAAAATTTATATACATAAGTCCATCTATGGTGAGATTAATCGGATATGGTTCCAAAATGGACTTATACTTCATATATCATACCGCTTAATATAATAAAACTAGCTTTGATTAACTAGGGACTTCATTTAGGACAGTGGTAGGCGATAAAGGCATGTCGCACATCGGTTGTGGGTTCAATTCCCACAACCTTGTCCGAAGAGACGAGTTGTCGCCCATCATACATGTTGTCCATTATATAAAGCTAGATTATTATAACATTCCATAAATAATATCGAAAACAAATTCTAGCCATAAACAATTCTATCTGATGTCCAACTTAATCCTTTCCAACCATTAAGCTTATTGAAAATACTTCTATCCAATTACTAGAAATTTCATCTACCGAGCATGTGAATTCCTTCATTTGTCCCCCATATATCATAAGATATATGTTTTCGGTCACATTCCAAATGTCTGAATACCTTAATCATGTATTCTCTTGAAAAGTGAATACCCAATAATCCTTAGTAAAAACATTAATGTTGTCAAAAGTTAACTATTTCCACATACCATAAATCCCAAAAATTCTATATACTCAGACCATGATATCACTTAGTCCTTATATCAATCATGAGCTCATGAATACTATCAAACAATTTTTTTTCTCCTTATCCCTTCATTATGCACATATCATCTGATTTCCAAAAATAATTGAATAACCTTTCATGGTTACCAGTAACATTCAACATATAATTTAAAATAATTTAGGAAAAACAATAGTGTAACAATCTTTAGATGTTTCTTTATTCTATAGTACAATTAAATTACCTATACAACATAACTCTTGATACACATACAATCATTCCACTACCTTCTTAAACCATTGACCAAGCTTCAATGCTTCATTCATCTCATATATCATTTGTAGTCTCCTCATCATCATCCACATAATGACTACCCATATGACCATGCTGATTATCATCATGAGATTTTCCCTTAGGGCATTGGTTTTCATAATGCCCATACATTCCACATTTAAAACATCTAATCATTGTTGATATTGTAACAATACCATTATCATTATCCATGGTGTTAAATGAACCTTTTCCTTTTCACTTACTGGATTTGTGTCCTTCTTTTCTAGTCCCAAAGCATCTTCAAGCTCCTTTGAAACATTCTCCTTGATGCCTCTTCCCGCATGATTTATATTTTAGAAATTGAACTTTCCTCCGTCCATGATCATCATGAAACTCCATATTTCTCTCATTAGATGAGATGGGAAACTTACCAAAGTTGATATTATTGATCATATTATCAGATTTCTGATTAGGTATAATAAAGATATGTGGATCTCCAGTTCCAATTTCATTCGGTAGCTCATGAAGAATATCATTCCATTGTCCATCATATCCTCCATTATCGTGAATCTTCCCATTCCTAGCCATTTTCTAAAACCTAAAAAGAATAGTGTGAGAGGCCAAAATCATAATCAAGGGGTATTACCTTCAATATCTAATATATTAGGTTAAATTCTAAGATCGTTACCATAATTCTAGGACTATAACCTATACTTATACATAACCCTAGGGACATCCCTAGACATACCATAGAAATATCTCTAGGGATCTCACTAAAGATCTCGCATCCTAGTTTCTAAAGTATGACTAAACCTTTCCTCTGATACCAACTGTAGAGACCCAAAGCTTAACGTACAGGGACAGTACATTACTTTTTCGGAATACTTAATACATAAAAAAACAGACACACATGGACCGTAATAGTTTAGTGTCTTTGGAAACTCAGAATTTAATATTCTAATCATGGTGAATGATCTTCAACTTCCCCCATAAAGATCTTCCCGTTTGATTTCTTATGAAAAACCTTTCTTTATATCCTGGGGAAAAAATCATAAAAAGGGTGAGCTCAAATGCTCAGTAAGGGTAAGCATAGAGAAAATAAAACAATCCATAAACATTTGAATTCAAAAGCTTGAACATAAAATCTAAACATCAAAATATTGAACAACGACATAATTCTTGGAAGTACGGAAGGCATATATCATAAAGAAACATCAATCTTGATAAAATAGCATGGGAATAAATCATGTAATTTTGGAAACCATTCAACACTTGTTATGATTTCCGTAGTAGACAAGGCAGTGCTGCCAAGACCATCTTAGTGGAAAAAGTCCCTTTCTGAATCGAGTTCACTCCTTGTTCTAGTCCTGTAACACTGAACTAGATTAACTTATTTTTCCATACATGTCTATATCATGAGATATAAATCTTTATCCAATGCATTGGTGGGAGATTTAGGTCCCACCCATCTCATAACAAAATCATTCTTACTTTTTCCACAGCAAAAACATAAATCATTCATAATATCCCAATGAATAAAATGGGTTTAATAACCATCATTCCATCATAACATAATCCATATATAATAAATGGATATCATTTCATCATAAGAAAAGTTAATCCTTGTAAATAATAGAGACATTATACTTGAAACATACACATATGAAATAATGTCATCTTAGATGGAAAATAGATTTGATAAAACACTTGAAATGAATTCCTGAGAAAAATATGCTTTCTTCTTCAAAATGATATTTTTTTACAAAATTCCATGAAATTTTAAAAGAAAATGATTTTATTAAAAATATTAATTAAATATTGTAGAGGAATCTTCTTGAAAACTTGGCTTGATGAAACCGTAAAAATCCTCTCATGCCGTATAAGTAAAAAAACATTCTTCTCGTACTTTTGTTGGAAATGTCAAGAAGTTCTTTGTATGGTAAAAAAAAGAAATATTTCTTCCATAACACGTGGTAAAAATCCAAATGGTTAAAAAGAAATTTAAACATAAATAAATACACATTTATAAAACATGGACATGGATGATAACAATAACCCCAGTAAATACTTACGAATAAACAATCTCAGATAAAAACGAGATTGGAAAAGTTATCCCTTACCTTAGATCTGATATGCTTTGTATGTATCTGAACCACCTATATAATGATTTAAATAATGTCATTGACTTATTAAAGAATCATATTAACTGTTATGATGTCATAAATGGTTCACTTATGACATTATATTACCCGTTATTTTGTAAATCCCATGTTAAAGCAGCGTTTTCGGTAAAATCATTTAATTCATCGTACATGTTTAGACTTGTTGTTAATGATATTATTACTTATATCCTGATTTACTTAATTAAAAAATATAAAACATGATTTATATATAATATATATTAATCATATAAATATATATATTATAGATCGATAAATGGAATGAAATACACCGTTTATGGAGAAGGTAGGCCGTACGTACGCATGAACGCTGTTTTCGTTTCCTTATTGAATTGAATGGAATTAAGTAGATGAAATAAATATATATAAATACATAATTCCAGTATCATTATTATTTCATATATCTCATTATTATTCATTATATATACTTTATAATCATTCATGAATGGTTAACATGGAGAATGAATCTCATCACGTCGGGGAGACGGTAGTCCGTACGTACGCACGAGCAATGATATCATTCCCATGATCATGGAATTGTATTAAAGCGTATGTATAAAATTTCAGAATCCATATCACTTTACAATAATAATATATAGTTATTTATTTACACCATTATACCCAACCATGTAAGGTTGTGGTCGAAAACAGATTACACCACGACATGGAGACGGGATTCCATCCGTACGCACGTACGATGATTTCGTTTTCCATTGGATCGATAGAAGGTGAAATTGGGTTTTTTCATATCTATAATTACATATAATTATATTATTTATACTGATGTTATTACTTCATAATGAATCAAATAAATAAGAATAAGTAGAAGAAGAAATAATGATGAAAGAATCGGTAACAGACATTACCTCTTCTTCGAAGCGCCTCTTGTTAGCCTCCTCTTTGGGCACTAAAGATGGTCTTTGAAGAAGACCAAAACCTATAGGATGTTTATATTGAAGTGGATAGGAGAAATTGGCAGGGGTTGGTCTATCATTAAGGCTCAACGTGGTGTGAGGAAGAGATGGAGGAGGTGCCCTTTTATAAGGGAGGAGAGGGGCACCTTAGGAAAACCTAAAATATTATTTTTTTTATAAAGCCATATTCAGATTTTAATAGCTCCAAATTGATTTATTTAGAAGATAATGTGGGTATGGGTCGAAATAATCTCATCCAATAGAATTTAGGCAAGTTTATGATTCTATTTTAACCTTATCATTTTGATTTAACTTTAAGTTGAATAATTTTACTTTTAGCGTGTCTACTTGTTTTCCTACACTATAAGGTTTATAAACATACAATAACAAACCAATAGAACCCCAAGATGTTTATTATTAATATATATAACCTTATCTATGTCTTTTGGCCGAACCATATATTTTTAGGAATAAAATAACAATTAATAATATAATATTTTTTTAAAAAACTATTTTATGTCAATTTTGATACTATTTAATAATTGATTTTTGTGAAAATCATAACAGCATGATTAGTTAGAAAAAAGTTATTTAAATAAATACTAACATGTAATTTCAATCTATTAAATTATTGTAATTCATAAAAAATCTCAAATAACATTTATTTGGGTATTTATAATATCAAATATTTTAGTATTTCATTATTTAGGTATTTCCTACATCACCATTGTGTCATAAATAACTTAAATTATTTAATGTCTAAATATTATAAATAAAATTACATTAGGTAGGAAATCTCTTTATGTTTATAATAAATATTTATTGTCAAATTTATATTATGTATAACCCTATATTAAAAATTAATTAGTTATTAATCATAGATTTTATCTATTTTAACCCTTCTTTAAATAAATTAATAATAAATGTCCTAATCTAATCCAATTAGACCAAAATGGTCATATTTTATTAATAAGGTTGTTTTTGGTCGAATTACACTTATCCAATAGAATTAGGACATGTGTTAGGGTAATAATAGTATCATTTTTACCCTTAATTACCCTACTTACTTTTAACAGTGGTAAATAAAAGTAAAAAGTTACTATTCACAAAAAATTATTTTCATCTCTATGAATCACATTTTAGACTTGATATTAACAGTGTCTCTCGAATTTTCAAAATTCCACTCACAGAAGCGGTAAAATTAAATTTTATGAGAATTTTCAAATTCTCCTAGGAGGTGGGTAAAAGACGGTGAAAAGTTCAATAAAATTTTTATATATCTAAAATTATTATTAAATGACACCAATGAATTACATTGAACTTATATAGGTATTATGTATCAATTTTGACCTAAAATAAATATAATAAAATAAATAATTATTTAAATAAAAAAGTCGGTTTTTATATAGTAACCCAGTGTTTTCACTATTCATAAAAAAATTGAAACTTTTCAGAAAAATAACAAAATTTCACCCTAGGCTAATTTTGACACTCTAAATCCAAAAATGAAGTCCATTTTGAATGATAAAATTTACCAAATTTAAAAAAGAGGGTATTACTATTCATAATGGATAGTTTTAATAATATTTTAATAGCATATCGTTGTTTAGTGAAACCCGGTATTGCGTACTACATACGCTATCGAGGAAGGGCGTGATTGCGTGTAATGTAATCCAATTCAAGGTTTCCTGTAGTGCAATACTTCTTTGTTGTTTTGTATAAGAGAATCCAACCATATTTCATTTATACAGTGAATATATATATATATATATATATACACTTAATGTTACGTAGAATTACTACTATCAAACAAACATGAAATTGTGTGTAACATGAGCCAAGAATTGTGTTGTGTATACTACAAGCTAATACAGCATTGCGTATAGTACAAGCTAAACATAGTGGAGTGTATAATATAAGACATCAATGAAATTAAAAGAATATTTTTCATAAAATCTCAGGATGTTACAGATTGTTTCAATGAGTCTAGACCTAGTATTGGCTTCATATTTAATGTATCACTCAATAATCATTGGTTTAAAAACATCAGTTTCAATTCTTCATCTTAAATATTATTTTCATCAATAAATGAAATTAATCAAGTGACTTCCATTCGTATCACGTTGAAGGTTCATTTTATTTAAACATAATGTGTCCTTATGATTATGAAATCTTCTGATGTAGTTTATCTCAATCTGAGATTTCATATGGTCGATATCAGAATCAACATAACAATGTTTTCTATGTCATTATTTCTATGACTTCCTTGCACATATTTGATAATGGAAAAGGTGAAATTGAAATGAGGCTTATCCAAATTTTCATATGATATAGGATCAATAGATATTTTATCTATCTTTTGATCCTTAATAAATCATATGAATATCGCATTAAAAATTCCAATCATACTAACATGATAATTTTAATATGTAAAAATTCATATTGAGGGAATCATAAAAGCTGTACATTTAATCCAGATAATTCAAAAGTTCCCAGATTTATTTATTCCCAAAATTCAATTAATATATATATAATTGGATGGATGATCCACTGTGTTTCATTGTTTAAATGGGTAAATTTGTTTTGGTGAGTAAAATAATGTGATGGTTCTTCAAGACTTTTTATTGAATCAATTAATATAATTGGATTGCATTCATGACTAACTATCCATGTTTAATTATGATGATTTTCGAACCAGTATTATAAATATAATCCATTTATGATATTTTCTATGGGTCAAAGTTTTTCATGGTATGATTAAATAATTAAATTAAATAAGGACATAAAAAATATTATTTATTTTACATGAAAAAGATTTTAGGGGGAATTTAGAGTTTGTTATTTATATTAAGATAGTGATTGATAATAAATTTTATACATATAATTAATATATGTATTATTTTTTAGAGGGCCTTATATAATTTTTTTTGAACCATATAAGAAATAAGGGATATCTCGATCGCCCAAACTATGGTAGCATTCACAACCATAAGGGAGAGACAGCCTGAGTGACTCATGTGGAGGAATGGGTGGGAACCATCATGGGATGGAGGGTTTGTCAATAGGTGAGGATAACTGGAGATGGTAGAACAAAACATAAGGGTATGGAATGGTGGAACATTGATGGGTGTGTGAGTGGTTTGGTTCTAGGAGAAGACCCTAGGATACACATATCTTCATTCTAATTGATATGCCATGACATAGGAAGTATAACCTAGCCATGTGAAAATATGATGTGGGATGAGAAGACACTTGGTTAATAATCAACATTTTAAATAACATAAAAATAATTACTACTAACTAAATTAGAGCAACATGTTAATAATGGTACCAAATAAGTTGTAATGTGTATTAGTAGTTCTATGAAGGGGTATGTTTTATAAAGTATAAATAAATAATAAGTAACATAACTAAAGGAAATATTATGTATGATGTTCAAAAATTAAATCATGATCAAATACATGGGGGAAGAGATATATAATTCCATTGATTATATTAAAAATAAAGTGAAAAGTTATTCCTTTGATAATTTTTTTAATGAGATTTTTTTGTACAAGCATTACATGAACCTAATAATTTACAAAAAAATCTATAGATATCAAATAAACTCATATAGAGATTAAAGAAAAAATGAAAAAGTATAATTAAACTACCTTAATAAAGTTATGATAATTACCTAATGAAAAATATAGAATATGAATGTGGATTTAGAAGATAATATAATATCATATTAGGATGAAAAGAACTCCCTCAAAATTAAGTGTTATTATTTGGATATTATATTGATGATTAATGAATCAATCCAAGATAGAAATTTCCTTGTCGATGAAAAAATATATATTTACACACCATTATACATTTATATTTATTAATCCAAGAATAATTTTTTTTTGGAAATAATATCAAGAGATCATCCTCTAACGAGATGGGGACATCATCAGTGAATAATGTCTCTCGTAACCTAAGAACTCTATGTTTTTACTAGTATAGATAGAATTTCTTGTATAGATTATATAAAAAATTCATGGAATATATCGTTTGTAAAAAATAATTATAAAACCAACACATAATGGGTGGATTATAAAATATATACAGATACTATTTCCCTATGAATTTTCTAGAAGAGTGATGGTCCGCATAAAAATAAAAAGGTTTAAAACCTGTGAAATTTTAATGGAATATACAGAAAAATAATAGATGTATATTAAAAGGATTTTTTTGGTGTTTCTAGAATATGGAGAATACTTCATTTGATTATTGTCATTACATTTCAATTCATGAAGTTAATATAAATCCACATGAACAGGGGGGATAGATCAGAAGAGCAGAATACCTACTGACTAAATGAAAAAGAAAAATATTTTTTTTTATTAATCCTATATAAATTTAAAAAATGTGTTGAATCAAAAATTCCCAAGAACAAAAAGAAATGTTAAACTATTCTAATAACTAGAAACGTGAATAACAGAGGGGACTTGTATGATGTGTGTAATATAACAAGTAATGGTCCACACTACTACTTGGATATTTTAAATAAATTGATCGATAAATTCATAAATAATGATAAATAACATAGAATTACATATACTCAAATGAATAAAATTGAAAAATAGATTTCACACAGTGGAAACCAAGAAAATGGATTTAAAAAGTGTTCTTGGTTGGCGGGATTTTATCAGCCTCAGAGTTACTTCTGAGAAATCTATAGTTCCTCTTTATTAATTATCCTGTTATTTATTATGAGCTAACATGTAAGTAATTGGAGGAGAAGGTTACTGATATAAAATATAGAAAATAAGTATGATGATTAATATCATACAGTATCATGTTAAGAAATTCAAAATGATATATATTATGAGTGCATCCATTGAGGTGGATCTTACAAGGAAAATAAATTTTATAAATTACATTCACTTCCCCTTCTTCAATTAAATAATTATATCATATTTGGGGATGTTCTGTTTGAAAAAATAAGTGGAAAGGGGGAGTAATTATTATACAGTTGACGTTTTAGATTTACATCTTATACTTTTCAGAGGATTATTCATTTTACTGATACATATTATTATTTTAAACCTCTTAAAAGAAAAATTGGCAAACATATAAAATGTAATTTATTGAAATAATAGATAACCTTGGTTATATATAATTTTTTCGTAACCCATTTTTTATAAAAATGAATTTTTTTATTAAATAAATCATCCTTTACATATGAACCAATTTATACCATCTCTATACTAGAATAGTTAACGAAAAAATAATATAGGGGATGCGAACAATTTTTTCAGAATAAATATGAGATTATAAGAACCCTTCTTATCAATTTCATTTTATTTTATTTGAATGAAAATATTTAAATATATATATTTCCACTTACAATGTGAAGAGATATTAACAACAAAATAAAAATTGGTAATTGTGGAGATTATGTGTAAAATTTGTTATTAATGATCTAAAATGTGTTTAGTGAGTGAAATAATGTGATAATATTGGTGAATTGTTATGGATTAATTTAATGTAATTGGATTTTATTATTGAATATTTAAAATTATTTAATTTTGATGATTGTTAAATTGATATTTAATGATAAATAAATATATAAATCATTCTTAGGATGTCACATTATATAAAACAAGATCCACACGACTATTATAGAAATAAAATATTCTTATGAATTTATTTTGACATAAGGATTTATATTATATTCCATACATAAAATTGTTATAAATTTTATTTTTTTAATGGGTCCTATATATGAAATCCAACCCAAAAACCATAAGGGATATCTCAATTTACTATACAGTAGGATAAAGGTCACCTACAATGGAGACCCATCCAAAGAACCCCATATATAGGCACGATTGATCACCTTAATGGGAATGCGAGTGTGTTCCTTGGTGAGCATAAATGGTTGTGATAATTTCATAGTGTAGGGTAATAGTTATGTGGAGTTTTAGTGGGAATTTATGGTGTGGTTCTTGGAGTGAAATTCAAACTACTGACATTTATGCAGTAAATGGGACATCATGGAATATAATGTGTATCCCAACCAAGTAGAAATATGATGTGGGATAATAAGACACACAAATGTTGTTAAACTATTTAAATTATACACAAATAACAAATCTCATCCGTTTTTTAACATAGGGCATCAGAATTAGGATATCAATGTCATATTATTTCATTGTTCAAGGATTCTTCTGTGAAAATAAATTTTTTAGTCTTCATCCACTTCTTCTACAGAACACCTTGTACACAATTTAGAAGGAATATTTTACTTATTAAGATCATGGAATATCAGAAGCACATGTTTCCTAGGATAATATTACATCTTCCATGAATGAAAAATGGGAACATATGACATTAAATATCATGTAATGATGATGACCATTCAAATAAATAATAAACAAGATAAATGTACTTGTAATATTAAAAAATATTCATATGAATGATGTTTAAATTCTATCCATGAAATATTAAATGAGAAAAGGTTTGTAGAATCATCTAACAATGAGGATACGTGATGAAATAATAGTAATATGTATCAAAAAATGAATATTTCACATGATGAAATAGGTTTACATTAATATTTTGAGCATTATAAATGTGCGGTATTAAAATGGAGAAACTCGAGATGGAAATAAATTTAAATGAAGATTAAATGAAGTTTTTTATACTTTATTAACAAGGTATGAGTTATGGTATTTATTTCTCTACAATAATAATGAACAGAGATCGATTCCTTCAGGTATTTAAAATGAAGGAAATAATGCATGACATGATGGAATATAATGTGAAACAATGGAACCTTTGGGTATTTCAAAGGAGTAGTATGAAAAATACCCACATATTACTAAGTAATTAATTTGATGGAATATAATTACAAACCCCATGTAGATATTATTATTAGAAATAATTATTTTTTTGGACTTTATATAATATTTAAATGAATTTTTCAAATTACAAAACAATGTGTTTGAGGAGAAATTAAAATTACTGATCTTTTATAGTCCTTTATGTTAAGAATAAAATGGCTAATTTACAACACATTAAAATCATGAAAAAATATAGATATCAAAAGAAACGTTTTTTTATTATGGATTAATTTTTTTATCTCTATTATGGAGATTGTTAGTATATGAATACTAATGATATTTTATCCATTATGAATGATAATTTTGAGAATCCCTACAAAAATTAGTATCAATTAAAGGAGGACTCATAGTTGAAAATTACATAAGATAGTGATCTTATTTGATAGAGTATTTTTAGAAGAGAAGTCAGAACTATTGATATCAAGGAAAATATTCAATTATGAATAACCATTTTTATGTATCTAATGAATAAATTCACGAATTTTACATGTGAAAACCAAATCTTATAGGTTCGTGGAGGAAGGAATTCATCTAGAATTCCAGGTCTCTTTGTTGTTGTGGTACATCATTGTGAAATAGAAGAAGTCTCCTAGTGGACATGGTAAGTGAAGGAATATAGTGGGATTGTATATTTATCATATTAGGATTTTCTATGGGTGTAATCAATTTTTTGACAGTAAATAATATTTGTTTCATGATATAAAAAATATAACAGTGAATAGAATAGTATACTAAACATTGTAAATATCAGATTCTACTTGATGTATTATCATAATTCCACACATCATGAGATTGATAGATATTATTGAGTGGATTGTGAACCTAAACTAGTTTAAGAAGTTTAATTTAAAATAAAAATATTTATAATGAGTGTAACACTAATTCACCCCTCCCTCATCCTCTATGGGATTTCCATACTGGAGCACTATTGAAATTACTACATTAAAATTATAACACCATTAGTATTTCAATAAATTATTGTTATATCAATTAAGATCAATTTTTTATCAAGAAATAATATGTGAAATGATAACATGGAACACCATAGATTACTATAAAACAACCATGACAAAAAAATAAGTATATGAAAATATTTCTCTAATAAAATCACTCAAACCTAAAATTATGATCCTAAAACTCTTGTTAAATAATACCTTGAATATCTTCATCAATAATTCAATAAAATCAGACAATTATATCAATATATTCAATGAATAAAAATTCCATCATAGATTTACCAAAATTCAATATTTTTAAATTTATGAACATTTTCATTTAAAAAACAAAATTATATCAAAAATGTGTTTTGAAATACATTTAATAATAAGATCTATATCATAATATATCATTCAATTTATTGAGACAACATTTGTTATGTGATTGAGGGTTTTTATATATATTGTTCTTGGAATATTGAATCACTAGGGGAAAAAATATTCTTGAAACAATAAATCATTAGTTTTTCTTTGATAGACTTTCAGTTCTTGTTATACAAGCATTTTTCCAATAATATAATAAGAGGTGATGAGGAATGAGAGATTATACATCTGGTTTAGGAGATCCTATCCTTGGTAGACTATAACGCGCATTTTACAAATATTATTTGGTTTTGACATAGGTTGGTAGTTCATGGGATACTAGGGATCACTTTTTTAAAGATGATTTAATATATTTGATTCAATAATTGGTGAAAAAATATTTTCTTGTTTCTATTTAAGAGGCCATGAAAAATTCTATTATTATGAAGAAGAAAATGTATGAGGATAGTAATTTCCGTGAGTTTGGTTCTCATGGTTGGTCTAAGATTAGTTATTTGAGTATCCAAATGTGTAATTTTTCATATCCATACTAGTGTAATGGTAGATTGGACAATCTGGGCCATGGTTATTCTTTCAAATAGAAGTAGAAGACTCCTCTAATATCTTATCAATGTGGCATTCTAGGTTAAACTTGACCCTAGTTCTCCCAACCACATTTCAATTTTCGTTTATGCAAGAATATGGGAAATCAATAGTTCATATGAAAAAGTTAATATTAACATACTGATTACTACGTTGATTTCTATTATTAGTGATCTAGAGTAATATCATTTTATTCACCTCCTGGAGATAGTTTGAACTCTACTAGATAGTCAACATAGAAAGGGGATATGGTTCTAGTTGTATGTAGAGGTAATGGTGTAGTTCTCATATAATTATATCAACTGATAGAGTCTAATATAGATTTTTTTTCATTAGGCCATAATTTTTACTTAAAAATTGTCTCTTTACGATCATAATCCATTTCCATCTGCTATTTTATGAAAAATATTAGGATTATATACCAATTTATAAGATTTATTTGATACAAGGGTATCACATTCAAATATACCCCCTCAATTTTATGAAGATATGGGGCCTATGACAGAATATTTATATATGTTGATTCCTATTGATATACTCTTTAGGGTATAAAGAAAGGGAATCATGAGATGTCTAGAGTGAATTTTTGTGATCACCAGGAATATGTTTATCAAGGAGTTTATTTATTTGTAGATGAAAAAAATGATGTGATTATTTGTTTAGATTAGTTGAAATTTAATCAACTGCACATCGACATCTATCACATACATGTATCATTCACAACTATAGAGAGTGATTATAATAACCTTGTATGATGGTTGGATTTAGGGCATGTATATTCATGAACAAATAGTGGGAAGCTAATGGTAGTGTTCTACTAGATTTTCAGAATTGTTATAGGAGATGAGAAAAATTTTTAGTCCGCATTTCATCTTATTAGTGATCTATTATAGAATTTATTTTAATGATGATGACTTAGGTTTTCTATTTATACCATGGTTCAAATCATCACTAGGATTTTTTAAATATTTTAGAGCTCATATCCAGGAATATTTTTAAAATAAATCAGTTAGATCTAATATAGATTATGGTTTAGGAAATTAATTATGAGGTTAAAGGATTCATTCATATGAGCATAACCCATTTACATGAATCTATTTTATTCTACAAGAATTGAAATTATTAACCTCTCTTATAAGAAGATTACTAGAGGTTGAACTGGATGATGTTCAAGAACCCATATCTTATTTTGTAATATAGAGGTCATATTTTACTATTTTAGGG
The DNA here is from genome assembly GCA_963277665.1 of Viscum album. Taxonomy (NCBI): domain Eukaryota; kingdom Viridiplantae; phylum Streptophyta; class Magnoliopsida; order Santalales; family Viscaceae; genus Viscum; species Viscum album. The sequence continues at coordinate 589,195,877 of OY728142.1, read as the reverse complement.
GATCCTAATGGTTTTTTAATATTTACCGAAAGCTACATTATCAACAATTATTGACGGGGTCTTCTAATATTCCCCATACAACATTAAGGATCATGTATTCCCTAAATAATCATCTCACGTTTCGTTTTTTTGCAATGATTTCATTGATAGTGTTTATAGAAAAGATAAATGTATTTTTTAATCCATTTCAATATTACTATGTGATCTTATTTTTGAGGATATTTTGTTATAATTCTAGTCATTGTAATAAAATTTTCATCATTTATATATGTATTGAGAATACATAGAAATAATTAAATTTATGCTACCATCTCAATGTGTTATTTAGGGAAAATGGTTTTTTTATTTTTGGGGAACATGATATCATAGGGTGGTGTATTATTAGACCCTTTTTGGTTATGGTTATGATTTCATATGAAATGATGAGTATATTTTTTTCGGACCCATTGGTTACTATGATTAATAGGATATTATAGGAGAATAATTCAGGTCTTCTTCCAGACAGTTATACTAATGATGAAATTATCCAAGAAGGGTTTTGTGTTTGAGTGGTATACTCATTATCAGATAACCTTCTAGTATATAATGTTATGGTTATGATCTATTAAACCCATGGAAAATAAAATTTTTATTAGATAGTGTACACTATATTTTTATGCATCAAGCCTCGGACATGGGGTAGTACCTTTGAGTTATAAATGAGTAGTCACTTATGGAGCTATATATTTGAGGATATATGATTAGAATTATTTGAAAAATAATATTGAGTAAGTGAAAATAGTTATTCTAGGATACCATGGAATCACAACTGTTGGGGTGGTTGATTTATGGAATATTGAAACCATAATATCCTAGAGTATATTTTTTACTCCTATAACCTAAAATTTTGGCCTCGAAAATTGGCCAGATTGATTTATTACATTGAATTTGAGATGATGTATAACCCTATGAAATATTTTGTTTGACTAATAAATTTAGTAGGAATACATAATAATTGGTTATTCCTAATTCACTTAATGACTGAAATTATATGAGCCCCTTTGCTGGGATGAATATCAATATCCATAAATTCTATAGAACAGAAACCTGTGTATCTTTATATATTACTGATTCACACCATGCGAGGGAAGAAAGAGGGATTTATCTATCCCTAATTAATGTTCTATGAGGCCTAAGAGATATAGTGTTGAGATTTCATAAGATTATTAATAATATGATGGTGTGATAAAATATATCTAAGGTTATGTAATTTTCCCAATTTGAATGTGTGGTGAGATGGTGTAAGATGTGAACACATCATGATAAATTCAACAATTATGATTTACCATGATTTACTATGAAATTATTATTAGATATTTATGGAACATGATAAATAAGGATATATTGGGGTTTTCCAAAGGATGCACCACATATCAAATGGTGAAAGATTAAAATAAGAGAACAACATGTATTTTTCAGTCATCATCCAATTCTTAGTGGTAATTGGATGTGGTGATGATGGATTTTATGATGGAGTTTCCATGATCATCCTAAGAAAATGAATTTTTATGGGTTATCATTGACCAATTTAAGATAGTTATTTATATTTATTAGTGATCATAGATACCTAGTTTTTTATAAACTAAAAATATTACATGTTTAGGAGGTTGTACATTATCATGATTTTCCAAAGTCTATCATTTCATATTATATAATATTTTTCATGTGACACGTTTAATAGGGTTTATAGAAAAGTCATATCAAATAAGTGAACTTGATCTTGACATACCACCATCACCCAAGTAGAGAATAAAACGATACTACTTGAATTTGATGGACTTGATTAGATCATGTTCCCATGATTTTAATAGTACATGGGAGAATTATATGATATTGAATGATTTTGACTATAAAAATAAGTATTATTCATTGGTTCATATGGTACCAATTTAGGACTTGTATAGAAGGATAATCTGATAACCAATATACTAGTTAGTATTTGAAGAATCATCTATTATAAGGAAACATATTGTTTAGTATATGTCATAGAATAATCGGTTGATTGTGAAGAATTTGGAAAGTAAAGACATTATCCAGTGTTTATATATAGAATTTAGATTCCTCCCTCTCAATTTTAATATAGGATATATTTTATTCTTTATCATTTCACATTGATTATGTCAGAATCAAATTCATAGTTTGGGTAAATTGGGGCCTAAGAGATTGGTGGTAATTTTGGTTATTAAGAGTATTAGTATAAATTTTTTATGGTTGGTGTTTTTTAGTTATTACATGTTATGAATTATGCATTATAATTTTATCATTTTAGGAGTTCACATTCTAATTCTTTTCATGTGACTATAACAGATGATATAAAACGGTATATTTATGTGTCTTTCATGAAAAAAATGACTATGTTTTACTAAACCATGTGATAAGATCATACATGGGAGGATAGTGAAACCAATAAATGTACTATAAAAATAGTCATATCAATGATGGTAATTATCATTACAAGGATGATATTCAAGAAAAATTGATGGATTTGTCTATAGGTGACACATTGGGATATATCTCTGAGATAAAGGCTCTAGGGGTGGTGGTTCTAAAACATTCCTATATTGTGGTATGTAATTATTTAAACCATTCACCAAATCATGTGTAAATTGATGGTTTTATCTTTTTCGATGTGTTAGTAGTGAAAAATAGTTGATATTTTAGGGTTTTACCCAGGATTGGGCTAAAAATATATAGTTAATGGCATGGTACACAATGACCTACGATGTTCAGCTATAAGGTCCTACTCAAATGGGGGTGTTTTATCGTAGGTATTCTTCCAAAAATATACCTCCTATATTGATAGGGGTTTCATATCATGATGGGTATGATCATGCGAAAAAAGACATTGGTATGGGTGATTGGGTTTTTTATTTCTGCCCAACAAAGGTGTTTTACAACATTACCCATAAGATAATACTACAATGTGGAAAAAGGAAGGCTATTTCTCTATGGCTTATATGATCACAAGAAATGTCCCATATTTTCATTTGTTAAAAAAACTAAATTAATTAATTTCATGAATATTATTATATGGGATCTTTATCTTTTACCCTAGCAACCTCTAGATGAATTTCATCCTCCTTGGGGTCTCCTATGTTTTTTATTTTCTAGTTTCCACCATTTATTAATATATATTTATATCATCTACCCAAATGAATGTTTAATGTATTTAAAATTCTCACATTCTATTCTTTCTATATTTCTCTAATTATTATAAAATTGTTTAGTAGTTACACCCTAATTTAGTGATTTTGTTAGATTTTTGGGAAACCATAAATTGTAGATAATTTATATTACAATTATCTATTATAGGAATCCAACAGTGTAATGGAATTATATCCCTAACCCTTCCAAATAGTTTATAAATTATCCTATGTTTTCTGTTAAATAAGATCACTCCATCCATGGGAACATGTACCTAAATTAATTGAAATGGTTTTATTTTGTCAATTATGCAGCAGTTATGTTGTATTGGGGATATAAATTTTTCTTCATGTGATGTAACATGATCCCATAGCACCTAAATATCGTCTGGTTCATTTAAAGTGCTTGAAATTATGGAATTCAAGGAATGAATGATGTTGCCATCATAAATTATAATCCATAGCATCTTGAATAGGTTCCCCTAGAATCCATATATGAGTATGTTGCTATAACACCACAAGATTTAGTGACCTTTTAATCAAATAATTTAATTTTTATTAATTTATTTCATTACAACAAATCAATCATTCTTTTCATGTGACACCATCTTGGCATGCACTACACGGAAAACCAACTTGGTGTTTATTACATGAAACATCGAGTTTCCAAAAAACATAATTTTATTAATATTTAAATAAGATAATAAAAATGATTTTAATTTCTAATGTTTGAAGTTTATTATATAACTATGAAAATGTGAATCCTTTTTTACCAATAAATTAGAAACGAAAATATATACCAATAAAATATTAAGAAAATATTTTTATTATCCAAAATTCATATTGTATTAATAAATTAAATTAATTACTATTGAAGAATAATATTAATTAAATGTATGTTATATATTCAATTAAATATTTTCGATAATAATCATATAAATTTTATAGTCATAAGATAAGAAACAACACATTATATTCATAGAAACCTATAATGTTCAAGAATGCAATTTGTCACCTTATAAGAGAGAAATAAATTTTAAATACAATTATTACCACTTTTATGTATTTTATTTTACAAAATAAAATTTTTATTTGAAATTGGGATAAATAAATTTACATTTATTGTGTTTTTGTAATTTTTCTGATAAGTTTCTTATTTTAATGATTTGTAAACAAATAAAATATAATTAAAAACACCTTTTTCATAAAAATAATTTATAGTGTCAGTTTATATTTTTAATGGTTTTAAATAATAATTAGAATTAATTTTAATCATTTAATATATTTTAGTCTATTGGAATCAAATTTAAATTGAATATATAGATAAAATGTTTCAATATTGTTCATATTTAAACATTAATATATCGTTTTCTCAACCCATCAATGTGGTTAATTTTTAATTAACTACTACAACATATAAGATTTTAATTTTTAAAAAGTGATTTCATATTTGGAATAAATGGTTCAACATTATATAAATTGTTTTCATTTATTTTGGTGTAATATGAAAAGTAACAATACCAAATTTTTATGTAACACGATTAAGGGAAAATCTAGTGATTAAAAGAAAACATAATAAAATAATATTATAAAATTACCCAAAAAAGTCCTAATTTCATTTTATGAGTTAATTTATACCACAAGAAACCATAGATCAATATTAAAACTTTTTTATCCAACATAATTGAGAATATGACTTTTATTACGTATTATTTAAAGATAATTTATAAAGGTCATACTCATATTCTTAATTAGTAAGTAATTATTAATATATGGTTATAGTGAAGATAAATTCAACTATAAATATTTATTTGAAACATAATATCTTTTTATACATCCTGATAATATATTTAAACAATTTAGAGAAGAAATTATTTAATTATAGCCTTGTATATGGACGATGTAGTAATATTTCAATTAATGGAATTATGAAATATATTATATTATAATATATTAAAATAAATATTATTTAACATAATTAATCACATTCATGAATTTTATAATTACAGTTTATATGTTAATGTAATATTATATGTGTTGGGATGAAGTTATCATATTGATAGGATATTTTTAAAAAGAGGATTTTTGAATTGTATAAAAATTTTCATAAATTGTACCTTAAAAAATAAATTTTTATTAAATGATATAAAATTCATAAAAACATATAATTCAAGAAAAATAACTATAATAATTTTTGAAAAGTCATAAATTATCCATTTTTGGTTATTTTGTGATATTATATTAACTACATAAACCATAATGTGTAGAAACCGAAGTTGTCATGGTAAAATTAAAATGGTGTAACTAAGGGTTAAAGCCAAAGGATAAGGTTATTATTTTGAAATTAAAATATATAAAAATATATTTTTGAATATAGGTACAACCCATAATAATATTATATTATAAATGACTCACTTTGGAGCTATTTTATGTGGAAAATAAATTTAAATTAATTTCATATTTTGAGCATTTCAAAGATTTCCCCTCCCATCTCTTATAAAAAGTCACCTCCTCCCTCAATTATTGACACAAATTTTTTCATTATTTCATGAAAAACCCCTTAAAATATCTCCTCCTAAAATACATATAAACGTTATTAAGGTGTGTTTATTCTCATAAGTCCAAATCTAATGTCCCCAAGAGAATTTCTAGATAGGGTTCCCCAAAGAAGAGGTAACCTCCCATACTGACTATCTCAAGAGTATTTATTCTTCTACTACCTCTTCAGTTGTTTTTTAAATTATAAATTAAAAACTACAATATCAAATATATAATTAGATGTTATTATGGTAATTTAAAAAACATATTACAACTTTTATACATCTTTAGAAAAATGAAATCACCACGTGTGGGTACGTATGACCTACCATGTCCACATCGTGGTGTAATCTGATTTTCATTACCACTTTACATGTATGTGTATAATGATGGAAATAATAAACATATATTATAATTATAGTATGATATTAATTTTTTAACAAAATAGATACCATCCAATCCCATACAGTTTCATAATTAAGGGAATGATAGTGTCGCTCTTGCTTGTGTACATCCTACCATCTCCATGACACGATGCAATCCTTCCACCACGTTAAACAACAATGAATTATCATATAAATGTATATAATGCCAAAATATGTAATATATTACCTTAATATTGTTATTTAAATTATATAATTATATACTATCAACATTAATTTGGACTTATATGAAAAACATGTATAAGAAAAAGAAGTATAACAATTGAAAGAAGAGTAATAATGAAATCATATTATCAAACAAGTGATAATATGATCATATGATGTATCATATTAATATGGTTCTAGAATATGTTAATAATATTATTTAATCCCATGTAAAATAGTTTCCAACATGTACAATTGAAATCATACGTAAGGTAAGGGTAAATTCTTCAATCTCATTATTATCAAGATTGTTTATATGTATGTATCAATTGGGAAATATTTATCATTCATGTACATGTTTCTTAAAAATTAATTTCCAAAATATTTTTAATAGATTACTAAAAAAATTATTTCCATTTTACCCATTTTATCCTTATTCTAAATTTTTTTAAAATAAATCAGTTTTTTATTTTCCTAACGTGCTATATTTTGACTTTTTTAGAAAAATTATAATAAGAATGTTTCTTTTTATGTTAAATGGAACGAATGGATTTTTATTACTCTGTGAAATCGTAATTATTTGAGAATGAAATTATAATAATTCAAGTTTTTAATTAAACTTCTTTATTTTATTATTTCGTATAATTTATAAAAAGGAAATCTTTTTCAATGAATAACGGTTATTTTACACATGAAATGATTTAAAAAGAGCTTTTAAAATTTTAACCCTTCTAGGATAATATCTATTTGTGTTATTCATTCCTTTCCCAGAAATAAAACAATTATTTCATTGATATTATTTCTCTAAATTGTTTACATATTATATAATAATGATTACAAATCAGTTTCATTGTAATGGTTTATATGCTTACGAAACCGAATTCTTTTCATGGGTTATTCATTGATGAATTTATTATTAAACATGTCTCTTTTTCTATATGTTATGGTATGATTGCTTTTTTTTTGAAACTTATTTTATTTTAATGTTTATGATATTACTATTTATGATCTTGGGGAACATTTATGTATGATTTTTTTATTAGATAGATGGCACTAATATCTCCCTCTAATACATTAGGAAACGATTTATATATTATGAGATAGAAATAAAAGAAATTGTTAACTAAGATGTTCATGGGACTAATACATAAATAAAAAGATCTTATGGGAAGTTAACCCTTTATACCAATATGTCCTTGATATTGATTACTTGACTATAATGGAAATCATTATTATATTCTTATGTGTATGCAAAATTATATGTTTTATTCTTATGTTATTTATTCATTGGGCATGTGATTTATTTCCCTATGATTATTGTCAAATGAATAGTAAACATTTTTCCCATGATGTTGTTTATGATATGTTATCTGTAGGGTATTATCTTCTAATTTCATGATCATGTTCTTATACCCTTATGATCCTAATTCTGTTTATATATCTCACTTATTTACCCTTATTGAGCATCAAGGATCACACTGTTTTACAATTCCTTTCACCCAGGTTGTGAAGATATGTATTATGTATGATGATTATATGAATGATGAAATACAATAAGTACATAGTATTATATAATTTAGCTCACATATGTACCGGTGTTAATGTTTCCATGTTTCCAAAGGCACTAGACTACTATGATATGTGGGCGTTTGTTTGTGTAATGTATTATGTATTCCATAAATTTAGTGCAACGTTAATTTAAGAAAAGAGAGGGTTATTATAGTTTGTATCGGATAAATTTTTTAGTTAAATTTTGTAAAATAGGAATAGAAAAGCACAGTGATAACTCTCAAGACATGTCTAATGATAAGTGTATAGATAATGAGAAATATATAAAATTTTCTAGGAATTTTGGTGAAGGATAGTGCAAGTGGTTTACTAGAAATAAATAATTATATGGATTCAAAAAATGTCTGTTGTTCTGGAATAGATGTAAGAAGCAGTAAATAATCTGATAGGGTGCATTAGGCCTTACTCAGTGTAACCATGTACTCAAAAAATGAGCCTTGTTCTACCCCTATTAGTCACTCCCTTGGGATATGATTTTGGAATTCACAATCTCTTGAAAAACAATCATGAAGGATTTAAATATATGTAGATTTTGAGTAACCTAGGTTTAACCTAAGGTTTCATATATTATGGAAGGTTTCATAATTTTGACATCATATATTTGAGTTTTCATGATTCTGTGGTTTGTTATTATGATTATTTTTTCTTAACTTTTGTTTCTGGTTTAATTTAATAGATAGAACCTGATGGAACCATATTAATGGTCATTTCTACAGAAAATGCAATGATTTTCCTCCTAAGAAACCAAATTCTATGGAATATAGAATGAAAAATAATATTTTAATACTCACACAGATCTCTGACGATATGAATCATGGTGGACTTCCAAATGTGAAATATAGGGAAAACAATTATTTTGAATCTTTCATGGGGAAACTCCCACCTTATTTTAGTAGGTCATCTGATCCCCTTTTCCTTGAAAAATTAATCAATACTATTGAAATGATGTTACCCATTCTCCAGTGTTTAGGGAATTAGAATGTTATTCTAGCTGTTTATCAGTTCGAAGGTGAAGAGGACCAATTTTAGAATCTTACTAAGAATACTTTTCAGAATGAATAAATTGAATAAATTGTTTGGAATGAGTTAAGGAACTTATTTTTCATTATGTACAATACTTTTAATCATTGTACCGTGATGTAGAATGAGTTCCCTAAGTTTAAGCAAGAGTATGATGAAAATATTTGTACCTATGAGGCCAATTTCATATGACATGTGAGGTACACTTTAGTAATTATCATACAACCTATATCTAATGTCAACATGTTATTCAATGGATTAAAGACACGTGTCAGAATGGTGTTGGCCATAAAATAATTTAGTATCTATGAAGTTATGGTGTATTTTGCAATGAATTTTGAAATGGGTGATGTAGTCATGTACTAATGTCATGGTCTTGACAGGAATAAGCAGATAAATTTCTAAGGAAAATGTAAAAACCATGTAGGAAAAGACATATGATTTCTATAATGATCTATGTGTGGGAAGAATAATGGAGGAAATTATCTTAATGGGTATAATAAATGGATTATTTGAGTAAAGAAAGGCCACGAGGCTTTTAAAAGTTTAAGTTATTATAAAAAGTCATCTAACAGTGCGAATGGTGAGAAATATGGCCAGAATTTACCTTCCACACATTAGTGCTAAAATTTTATGGAGTGAGAGAATTTTGATAACCGGTGTCCGAACCTAATGTCTAGTGATGAACATAGACTTCAATAACCACTTATTCCCCAAAAGTAGGGGAAATCTCATGTGACCACTATTTTTGTTAAGGGATGTTATAACGACATGGTGGAAGGTACACAAACCATCCATTTAGAACTTATAATGTATTATTTGATTATAGATATACATATACATTCATATATAAAGAATTTATTATGAGATTTATGATTCAAACAAAACCTTTAGATGTTCAATTAGATACGGAAAAGACAAATGGTACAATGATTTCATCTCAATTTTGTGATTCCTCTCCAGTTAAAGTTTTTAGGAATTTATTTCTTGGAGAAATTATCATTCATCCTCTAGATTAATTTTATGTCATCTTTTGAATTGATTGTCTTTATATTTAAAAATACTACATCAATTTTCATGGAAGGGAAGTAATGTTTTATTTTTCAAACTAACCTATGATGGTCTATCAATGTGATGATATGTATGAAATCCTTATAGTGATTAAATATAGTGTGTAATATTTAATTCCCATTCAAAGGTTTTGTTTATCTAAAATTGTTGGGGAGAAAACTCTCATCGATGATATTTCTATTTTTTGTGACTTTTTATATTCCATTCTATAAGAATTTTCTAATTTTCCTCATAAATGTGATGTGTAGTTTTCTATAGAAGTCAATAATGGTTCGACACGAATTTAAGATATTCCCTAAAGAAAGTTCGCAATTTATATATAGGAATTGAAGAAGATACACCTATATAACCATTATAGGGATTTATTCGGCCATGTGTGTAACCGTGGGGGTGAAAAAATTATTTTTTTGAAGAAAATTGAAGGATTAGTGGGAATCTGCATTGATTATGTGTAGTTGAACAAGATCAAAATTAATAACGAGTATCATATTCTCTATATGGATGATTTTTTTGATCAAATACATGGTGCTCAAAAATCTCCCAAGATTTACCTTTATTCTGGATATCATTAATTGAGGTTCAAGAAGGAAGATATACCCAAGGCAATAATAATTATAGGGTATGATCACTATTAATATATAGTAATTTCTTGTAATCTTATTAATTCCAAATTTATCTTCATGGATTTTATGTATATATTCTTTAGAGATAATCTTTATCAGTTTTTGGTAGTCTTTATAGATTATATTATATTATATTCCATGGGAATGGAAGATATTGAAGACAAGTTATAAATTGTTATAAAGGCCCTAATAAAGGAAAATCATTACAAATATTTTAAAAACACCGAATTTTGGATGTAAATATTTTCATTTTGGGTCACGGGATCTCTAGAGAAGGAATAATAATAGCTTGATCAAACAAAGAGTCTATTGAATGTTGGAATAGACCAAAAACGGTGAATCAGACTGTGACGGCTCAAAAATTCATTAATTTAAATTCCTCTTGAACTAATTAAATGTCATATTATGGTAATATATAATGTGAAATTCATTGGTTTTATGTTTCTGGATGAATTATGATCGTTTCTAATGTAGCTATTGAATAGTGATCACACAGTTAGTATAAATATAGGGCTTTAACAATTTCAATTTACATAGACAAAGGAATTGATAGCCTCATCCAATAGACTTTCCCTGTATGAAGCCCATTTTTCATATCGTAGAAAGGAGGTTGCGTCATTTTGATTTTCTCTTGACCAAGCCCAAGCCGAGCTTGAACACATTAAGCTTCAGCGGAACCGACTATGAAAGAAGTGGAAGTTAATAGAGATTACCACCCTAGAGATGTTATCGGAGCCACCCCAAGAGTCTTTCACCATCGCAAACCTTACCCTTCTATCATAAGCTAGTGTTATAAGATCTTTTGTAATGAGACCCTAGCACTATGACTATGTACATTGTTCTTGTATAAAGAATACCCAATTTTTATTGTTACTTTGTAAATAGTTTTTAAATCACAAATAGTACTTTAAGTTAATATTCAACTAAGTAATATATTTTGATGTATTAATGGATTTTTTAATTAAATAATATTTTAATAAATTATTTTTATTATTATTATCAAATTAATTTTTATTACATATAAATTATCGTATAATTTAATGAATGAAATTATTATTTTTATGAAGGTTTGAAAGCTATTTTTCTCAAAACCCATGAATTATCGATAAATGACAGATTTTATTTTAGAAGTAAAAATTCAAATAATTAAAAACTTATTTAAATAAATTGAATATTCTTTTTTGGAATCTGGACATCAAAATTATTGATCAATGATTTTTTAATAATTTTTGAGATGGTCGAATTTTTGGGTAAAAATTAAATACTGTTTAAATATATAATGAGTTTTATGAAATCATAATGACCCAATAGTGATGTAATAAAATAATATATACATATTTTTCAGCCAATATATGTTTTATCATTAAAATAATGTGATTTTAGATTTGTTGGATTTATTTTACAAACATTTATTGGAACCTCCAAAACATATAAAAATTTTGTATTTATAAATTTATTTCCATGAGGGTGTGACTCACCTACACATAAGCAACCCTATTATTTTAAGTTGTTCGTCCATTTTCATTATACAATATTGTTATACCCTCCCCTTTGGAAAAAAACCATTGTCAAAAACCATGGGCTGGTTTGTGGTTTGGATTAGTTTAATGGGAGGTGTCCTAATCCTAAATAATAAACAATTCCTTCTCATTTCCTATATAAACCCACCCATTCTCCCACTTCCTTTTCACTAAACGAATTTGGAGTTTGTCCAACCGCTTAATTATTCTCTTTAGAATCCTCCCAAGGTGACCAAAGTTCCAAAGAAGCCTCTCCCAAGACTTTGGAAGCACAGTTCCCAGGAAAGGATTTCTTCCTTTCCAATTTTTTTCCAATTTTAATCAAGTTTTAGTAGCCTTTTTTTCAATTAAAAATGTTGGGGTATGACTTCGAACCTCCCCAATACATACCTTTTTATGTTTGGATTATGTTAGACCCCTTTTTCTCTCTTTAATGCCTCTCATGTACACCTGTTTCTATGTCGAAATTCTGTGAATGATTTCTCTCTCTTCTTTTACATCCATGTAATTATTCTGTTTTATGCATCTAAATTCCATTACTTTTGTTAGTACATGTAACAATATGACCCATAACTGTCCATTTCATGTACATATTATGAGACACACTTTTCTCTCTCATCAACCATTTTCATTAATTCTTATATCATGCCATTATGCTGTAGAAATTGCAATATGTTTTCCAAGCAAGGATGTTTGTGTAGTGAATACCACACCCATGTCTCTGTCAAGGGTATTAACCATTATGCACATATACACATTGATTTCTACTTTCATTTATTTATTACACATTCTTAATCATGGAATGAATTATGTTGTTGATTTATTCCATGTTATATGATCCGTGTGGCACACATATGCATGAAATGAAATGTTTAAGAAGGGTGGGCCCTGATATCGCTCCATTACATTGGGTAATGTTTAATATCATGACAATTTATGTGAAATGAGTGTTGACTCATGCTAATTCAAGTAAAATGATGGTTTACATGTGATTCATGTTCAATGATGGTTTAATCATGCTCTATGTTCAATGAGCCTTGTCTCAGGCTAAATTCCAAGTAATGTGTTGTTGTCACATTTCCATGATATGATTATCATGATTTATCATCAACTTATGTTATTGTTTCTCTAGTTCTCCATTTATATTCATGTTGTCAATGATGTATTGTATTCCTCATTTTATTCCATGTTTATTCTCTTACTGGGCTTTCTATCACACCCTTTTCTTATTCATGTCCTCAGGTTATCCCAAGCAATGATATGTATGAGGGAATGCAGTGGTCATTTAAACAACATTTCAATAAAGATATGGTATTTCATGTTTTAAGTTGCTATGTAATGATACTAATCCCCAAAGACAGAAGACCTCTTGATATTCCATGTTGTATCATGTGAAGTGTTTATGTAATGAATAATTCTTAAATGTGTAATAAAGAGCAGGGTTGTCATTGTTGGTATCAGAGGATCATTTTAGTTATTCATGGGATTAGGATTAGAAAACACTAGTAAGTCCTTTGAGACAACACTATGTATAAAAACAACCTTATGTTTTGGTGAGTATTGAGTTTTTTTTTTGAATCAAGGTGAGTATTGAGTTAGTGGTTTATAATGCCAATACAACCCTATTTGGATACTAGCAGGTAGAGACAACTCTAGCACATATATACATTGGGGTGAAATCCCTGACAAAGAGTTCTGGGCATGACCCATGGTATCCAGGTACACGACATTATGCCTTGCTATACTCTTGTTTACAACACTACCGCGGTATATGATATGTTAAATTAACATGCTTAGTATTAACCATTATTATAGGATTTTAAAAAAACAATGCCCCTAAGAATATATGTTTGAAAGTGGATAGCATAGATTGAAGCCTATAGATTTATAAGTTATGGAAATAAAGGTAATTTATAAGTCATCTATTTTTGTATTTGGATTACCTTTTATGTGTTACCACTAATTTTTCATTCATTAATGAATAATAAGCTGTTAGACTTTAAGTAGTTTTATATCACAATTTTATTAGGTCTATATTGTAAATCAAAATTTGATTTTTTTCGTCAATAGGATAAATGATAGTTTCAAGATGGAAGGGGAATAACCTCATGCAACACTATTTTCCCTTCTCAAGGACTTACTAGTTATAATTATGGTGAAGTCAATCTCTCATAGCATCAAAAACTTTTAGAATGTTCAACATTTTTGAAGGACACTCTATGAAAAATAAAAAACATCCTCCATACCGTAGAATCATCAGAGATCATGGCACACCTATGATCAAATATTAATCTCCCAAATCTAACACCTATCAAGATTAGAGAGGTACTGTCATGGTATTTTCAAATATTCAACTAACAAATCTATTTTTATGAATTAATGGATTTTTGAATTAAATAATATTATAATAAAATATTATTATTATAATTATTATTATCTAATTACTTTTTAATGAATCTAAATTCTCCAATAATTTTGTGAATGAAATTGAAATTTTTATTAAGGTTTGAAAGATATTTTTGTCAAAACCCATGAATTTTTTATAAATGCCGATTTTTATTTTAAAAGTAAATAATAAAATATTTAGAAAATTATTTAGATAAGATGACTAGTATTTTTGGAATCAAGATTTTGAAATTATCCAGAAGTGAATTTTTCATAATTTTTTGAGACAGAAGAATTTATGGGTAAAAATTAAATACCATTTAAATATATATTGTGTTTAATGACAACATAATGACCCAATATTGATGTAAAAAACTATTATAAACAGAATTTTCGTCCAATATATGTTTTATAAATAAAATAATGTCATTTTAGTTTAGTTTTATTTATTTTACAAATCTTTAAAGGACCCTCCAAAACTTATAAAACATTTTCTCTCTTTGAATTGTTTTCCTTGAGAGTGAGACTCACCTCCACTTAAGAAACCCTTTTATTTAAAGATTTTTGTCCATTGGAATTATACAATTTTGTCTTCCACTACCATTTAGAAAAAACCATGGGTAAAATTCATGGTCTGGATTGAGGTTTATATTAGTTTAATGTTAGGTGTTCCAAACCTAAATAATAAAGAATTCACTCTCATTTACTATATAAACCCACCCAAGCTCCCACTTCCTATTCACTCACATACATTAAATTTCACCAAATCTCTACCCAACTCTCTATAGAATTATCTAAAGGAGCCCCAATCACCAAAAAATACACTCCCAATCCTTTGGAAGAACACATCCAAGTATGTGATTTCTTCCTTTCTCATTTTTCTCAATTTACATTAAGTTGTTATGCCCAATTTTATTCAATTAAAAATGTTGAGGTTTTATTTCGAACCATAAAAATACATCCCTCATTATGTTTGGATTATGGGAGTCCCCTTTCTCTCTCATTAATGCCTCCCATGTACACCTGTTACCATGCTGAAATTCCATGAGGCATTTCTCTCTCCTATTTTACATCCAAGTAATTCATTTGTATTTTGAATCTATATTCAATTACGTTTGTTGGAACATGTATCCATATGACCCCCTTACTATCCATCACATGTAAATATGATGAGACACCCTTTTCTATCTCATAAACCTTTTTTTTTGAATCCCTATGTCACATCGTTATGCTGCCGAAATTGCACCGTGTTTTTTCCAAGCCATGATCATTGTGTATTGAATTCCATACCCATGTCTCTATAAACAATATTCACCATTATAACCATATACATAATTAATGGTAAATTAATATATTTATTCACATTAATTAATCATGTAATAACTTATGATGTTGATTGATTCCATGTTATATGATCCATGTGGCACACATATGCATGAAATGAAATGTTTAAGAAGGGAGGACCTTGATAATGCTCCAATGCATTGGGTAATATATAGTATCATGATACTTCAAGTGCAATTATTGTTGAATCATTATAATTCAAGTGCAATGAGGTTTTACTCGTGCATCATGTGCAATGAGGGTTTAATCATGCTATATGTGCAATGAGCCTTGGCTCATGCTAAATTTCATGTTATGTGTTGTTGCCAAATTTCCTTGTTATAATTATCATGCTTTATCATTCCTTTATGTTCATATTTCTCTTGTTCAGTATTTATATGACTATTTTCTAACATGTATTCTATTACTCATGTTATTACATGTTTAATCCCTTACTCGTCTTTATAGCTCACCCTCTTCTTATGTGTGTCCTCATGTTATCCCATGAAATGTTAAGTACGATGGAATGTAGTGGTCTTGTAACAAAAATTTTCAATAAAGATGTTGTATTTGAGGTTTTAAGTAGTTATGTAATGATCCAAATACCCAAATACAGAGGACTTTTCGATATTCCATGTTGTATCAAGTGATTATTTTATGTAATAAATCTCGTTTAAGTTTGTAATAAAGAGTAGGGTTGTCATTGAGATGTTTAGTTTCTTTGATACTCTAGATATTATCAAAGTTTTGTGAAAAAATTCTCATGAAAATCTAATAATCAGTCCACGTTAACTAGGAAGGGTTCCATATTCCTCTTGACAGATGAATGTGACAAAATTTTCAAGGAACTGAAGAAATGTATAGTCAATGAACCAATGCTGGCATTACCCTATAGTGTAGATTAGTTTGTAATCTGTAGTGATGAATCTAAGAATTTTTTGGTAAGTGATCTTATGTTGAACAATAAAGTTATATCTTATTATTCAAGAGAGTTTATTATTCAAAATTAAAATTACCCAAATCATAAGTTAGAGTTAGATATAGTAATATTTACATTAAATACATTGATGCCTCATATTTATAATAAAAAATGGGATGTATATAGTGATCATAAAATTAAGAAATATTTTTTAACATAGAGGGTGTTGTGAATGTTCGAGGAAAAATGGTTAGAGCTAATAATGATTATGAATGAAGAATACCTTACAACATTATGAAATTAAACAAGAAAGCTGATGCCCCGATTTTAAGGGTCATGATATCTTTTCCATGATGAGGATCACAATTAATCCAGTATTTATGCTTTTTTAAATGATGGAGTTAGAAGTCATGAAGGGATGGTGGAAAACCTTATTTTTATCAATAGAATGTTCAACCCTAAATTCTTGTAATGATTAATGGGGTGAAAAGGGAATATATTTATCTACAAAAGAAGGTTAGAAATATTCCAGAGATTAACCTTGATCTTGATGGAATGATATGATTTATGAACAATGCATTTATTCCCACGATACTAGATTTGAAGAGGGATATATAAGAGGAATCACATAGCTCATTATTCTCTCTTTATATTGGAAGTACAAAGATGTATAGATATTTGAATAAATACTTTGGGTGGGTGAAATGATGGGATATATTGCAGTGTTTGTATCATGATGCATGGTATTCCAAAAAGTTATGTCTGAAAAAAATAATCTAAGTGGAGGTTGCATCCACTACCCATACTAGAATAGATATTGGAGAATATAAACATGTATTTTATCGTTGGACTCCCCCAAAACTCAAAAGGGTTTAAATATATATGGGTGGTTATTGATTTCCTTACTAATTCATTAAAATTCATTATTATCAGAGAATACTTATATCTTGATCAAATTTATATAGTATACATTAAGGAAGTGTTAAGGTTCAAAATGGTACCACGTTCTATTATATATAATCAGGACAACATGTTTACCTCAAGATTTTATGATGCATTCAGCATGAACATGATAAAAAATTATGTTTCATCATTGTTTATCATACTCATATATATGGCCAGTTTGAATAAAAAATTAAAACCATAGAGGATATGTTGAGATCATGTTCTCTTAATTTAAAAGGTGGTTGGGATCAACACCTTCTTATTTTTTATTTTTCTTACAAAAACATCTTTCACTCAAGAATTCATATGGATGCTTATGAATACCCATATGGGATGAAATATAGGGATCTATCATGTTAGGATGAAGATGGATAAAATAAACTAATGAGGTCTGAGATTGAAAAAGATATGGAGGAGATGGTTAAAACCACTCATCTATATATCAAGGAACAAAATGGCGGGATGAAAATTTATACTTATAACTAATAGTGTGATCTTGAATTTAATTTTAGTGATAAGGGGATTCTATGAATTTATCCCTGAAATAAGGTTATGAAATTTTGAAATAAAGGGAAACTAATATTTAGATATATTGGCCCATTTTAAATTCTTGATCGCATCAGGATAGTATCTTATTTTATTAGCCCTTCCTAAAAATCTATTTCATGTCCATGATGTGTCCCATGCATCTCTCCTAACGAATCACATACCTGACCCTTCACATGTATTAAACACTGAGGCCATACCTTTGGAGTAGTATCTCTCTTTAAATAAAAAACTACTTCAAATTATGAATCATATAGATAATTTTCTCCAAATTAAAACCACGCACCTGTTTAAATTTTTGTGGATAAATTACTTGTTAGATAAATCTTTGTTGAAAATTGAGGATATGATGAGGAAATAATATCATCATTTATATTTATGAGAATGGTGAATTTGGTGGGAAAATCATTTCAATGGGGTGAGAATGAAAGAAAAAAAGTTTTTGTGGACTTTTTTTCAATTAAATTAATTTTCATATATGTCATTCATTTCTCTAAATCAAACAATTCCTTTATACGACACTGAGTTTACTTGTGCTAGAAGAAACACCAACATGGCGTAAGTTACATGTAACATTGAGTTTCCATGAAACATCATTTTATTATTATTTTAATATGATTATATTATTTATATTAAATTTTTGCATATGAATATTATAAAATAACATATTAAAATTTGAATTCATTGTTTACTAGTTAATTAGAAGCAAATGTATATTCTAATTAAATATAAATAAAATATTTTTATGATCAGAATGTCATTTTTAATTAATAAATTAAATTAATTAAAATTATTGACTCCTATTAATGAAATATATATATTATATGTTGAATAAAATATTTTTTCTAATAATTGAATAAATGTTTTAGGAATCAGATTAGAAGAAACTAAATTTTATGCATAAAAAAATATTTTTCAAAAAGGCAATTTATCACCTATTAATTGATAAACCATTATAAATATAATTCCTGAAACTTTTATATTTTTTATTGACTATATAAATGTATTCTTTGATATAAGGATATAAAAATTTAAATATAATGAAATCTTTCATTTTTCAAATAATTTTAATGTTCTTATAATATTAAAAGAATACTAAATTCTAATTTAAAAAATTATTTGGTCTAAATATATTATAGTGTTAATTTATAATTTTTGTTTGTTTTAATAGATAATTATGATAAGTTGTTTTCACTTAATATAATGTAGCTTACTAGTATAAATTTTACAAATTTAGATGTAAAAACATTTCAATATTTTACATGTTTTAACATTAAGTACCTTTTTTATCACAACTTATATTAGAATAATTTTAAATAAATTACTACAACTTCTGTTTTTTGAAATACGAAAAATGGACTCCACATTTTTAGTCATATTTTAAAAAACTACTTAAATATATTTGTTTTATTTTTGGAAAACATGAATACTAAAATAAGAAAATTTTTATTTACCACGGCTAAGGGTAAATCAAGTAATTAAAGGAAAAAATAATATTATAATATTATAAGATTACCCTAAAACATTCTATAATGTCATTAGATGAGTGGATTTCTACTAAAACAAAACATTGACAATAATTATAACATTTTAAGAAACATTGTGTGAAAATATGATATTTAATACATTTTATTTAAAGATAAGTGGATAATATCACACTAATACTTTTAATAAGTAAATAAATTTTAATATAAGGTTATACAAAGAAATATTCCACATTAAATAATAATTTGAAATATAATTATCATATTTTTGTCATATTTTTTTTTAAATTTCTAGATAAGAAATAATCTAATTGATGTCTGTTTTAATTATGATTCTGTAATTGTTCATTTAATGGAAATATGAAATATGTTATATTTAAATATTATAACAAATATACATTAACATAATAAATGAAATCTAGGAAATTTATTGACATATTTGATATGATATTATTATATTATTATTGTCTGGTTGATGTTATCATGATGATAAGATATTATAAAAAAATCATATATTAAATAGTATCAAAATTGACATAATTGGTATTTTAAAACACCTAATATTTTATAAAATGAAATAAAAAGCATTACAATCTATATTTCTCCAAATAACTATAATAATTTTAAATGTTTTAACAATGATCTATTTGGGATTATTTTTGAAATTATGTGTAAATATATTACACCTAAAGTGTAAAAACCCATGTTGTCACGATAAAAGTTAAAGGGTTCGACTAAGTGTTAAATCCAAAAGATAAGTTTACTATTGTGAACTAAAAATGTCAAAAAATAATTTTTTAAAATTTATTTGAACCCATAATCATCATATATTTGAAAAACTCTCTTTCTAAAAACATTATGTCAAATATAAATTTATATTTATTTGATATTTTTATGTGTTTGAATAGTGCCCCTCCCCTCTCATATAAAAGTAACCTCCTCTGTTACTTCCTCGTAACACCATGAGCCTTATATATTTTCCAAAACCAACACATATGTCATCTTAAATTTAATATCAATGTTTTAGAGGTTATGGTCTTCTTAAAATACATACTTTAGTGGACCTATGAGAAGATCTCCTGGGAGTTCACTAATGAAGAGGTAATATCCTTTACCCACTCTCTCAAGAGTATTTATACTACCACATACTTTTAAATTTTATTCCATTATAAATTAAAAACTCCATTACAACATATATATTTTAATATTATTATGTTTATTTAGCAACCATATCCTACCTTCTATCAATCCTACAAAAAAAATCACCATGCATGCGTATGTACATCCTACGGTCTCCACATCATGGTGTAATATTTTTTTCATTACCACGTTACATGGATGGGTATAATGATAGAAATAATAAATATATATTATAATTATAACATTTTATTGATTCTAGAACAAAACATATACCATCCAATCCAATACAATTTAACAATTAAGGGAATGATATTGTCACTCCAGTATACTTACGGCCTACCTTCCCTAGGAGGTGATGCATTTCATTCTCTATTATCACCATTAAAAAATGACTATATAAATGTAAATAATGAATAAATATGGTATCTATTTCCTTAAAATTATTTTTCAAATGAAATTACAATAACTAATTTTCATAAACCGGCTCTTAGACGATAAAATATTCATAAGAAAATGTAGCATTTAACACCTGAAATAAGAGTAATAATGAATAATTATTATCAAAATGGAGATAATATGATTATATACGATTTCAAAAGAATATGGTTTTATAATATGTTAATAAAATTCATTAATCCATTAAAAATTATCTTCATATACGAATGAATGAAATCATACCAAAGGTAAATCTTACCTCTACATTCTCATTATTATATGGATTGTTTATACATAAGGATCAACTATGAAATATATAGCATCGATTTAAATGTGTATTAAAAAATTATTTCAAAAATGTTTTTACTATATTCCTACAAAATTTTATTGTATGTTTTCTTTTTTTAATTTCTATAATGTTTTTCTATAGGAATATTTGTTTTATTTTCCAAATATGGAGCTTTTTGACTTTTCCTGTAATAGTACGAGAATAATGTTTCTATATAACATATATGACATGAGAAGATTTTATTTCCACTTTTATGACATATTAATTCCTTAATGATTAAATTATAATCATTCATGTTTTTTAAAAAATTTGATTCCTTCAATATTACATAGTATTTTTGTAAAAGAAAACGTTTTCTAATAAGAATAGATATTTTATACATTAAATTTACTAAATGGTATTTTCAAATTATTTCCCATATATGATATCATCTATTGGTGTTACTCATTCCTTTAATGGAAATAACCCAATGAATACATACTTGTTATATCTCTGAGTGGTTTACATTTTATGGAATTTTTTTTTTACAAAAGAAATCTCTTTTTCTTAGTTTATATGCTTATGAAACCATCTTCTTTTCACAATCGATGCTTCGATGAGATGATTATGATACCTATGTATTTTGTATAGGTTATGATATGATTACATGTTTATGATACCCATTTAATTTCATGGGTTATGATATGACTATTTATGATTTTTTGGCACATGTATACATGATTCCATTGTTAGAAGGGTGGGCCCTATATCTCCCAATAATTAAATGGGTAAAGATTTGTATCTCATAAGTTAGAAATAAGATTCATTGTCCACTAATATGGTCATGGGAGTGAACCATGATTACCATGGTAGTATTGGATGTTAAATAATACTAAAAATATGGACATTACAGTCATGCCTTAATTACCATGGAAATCATTATTATATGCTTGTGTGTCTTCCGCAATTCCATGGTTTTTTTGTATGTTCTTCTTTCATGGATCATGTTCTTTATTTCGATATAATTATTTTTTTATGAACTATCAATGATGATGTCATGATAATGTTTAAGATCTTTGATATATGGGGTATGATCTTATAATTTCATGATCATGTTCATACACATGTTGGTGATTATGGTTACATATCCCTCTTAATTTCACATACTAAGAATCATTAATCACTCATTATTATGATTCCTTTCACCTAGGGAGTGAAGATATGTATTATTTTCTATATTTATAAGACATGTGTTTTTTAATAAGATCCTAGTGGGAGATAATGTAGCTCACTTATGTATCATTGTTTGTGATTCCATGTTTCCAAAGGTACCAAACTAATAAAATATTTGGGAAGTTGTTTTGGTAATGTATTTAGTATTCCAAAAAATTAATGTAATATTAATTTTTTAAAATAGAGGGTCACTATATTTCCTCATAATTTAGTATATTAAACATGAGACTTTACCCATATGATTCTTTTGAGTTTCCTTATGGAATGTCGGCTTGTTTGACTGATATAAGAGGAGATGGATCCTCTATTAGTAGTTTTTGTGTATATAGAAAGGTTATACCTCAATTTTGAATACTTAAATATGTTGGTCCCGTGAGGGCTGACCAAGAATATATCTATAGTTAGTTTAACAATATTCTACCATCATTGTGAATTGCTTATATTTTTTGTTTAGGATGTTTATTATGGAATTATATAAATGTGGTTATGTTGTTGGATGTAATCATAAATTGTGTTGAAAATATTAAGAGGTGGAATAAAATAGAATTAATCCTTGTATTTAATCCAGTGAGGGTTGAGTATCCCATTCAATCGATAATTTATTATGGCATTGGATGAAATTCCAATTAATAGTGTTGATTCCTATAGAAATTAATTAATTTTCCATTGTGATTTTTAATATATTATGAGAATTAATGCCGATTTAATCACTGAAATATACAATGAGGGACATTATATAACTTATTGACAATGTAATTGGAACATACTATCCATTAAGTGACACATCGATGAAATGTTATATGATGAAAGAATGTACGTGGATGGTAATAATGTGGAATTTTAAGAACATTCTTTTATTAAGGATCAATGATCAACAAGTTTTTTCTCTACAATGATCATGAAAATTTTAAGGGAATCTACACCTATTTGTTTTGTTTTTAGTATGATTCTAACATATTAAAGTGTTGAATATCTGGTAGGTAATGCGTACTTATCAATGGTTGAATACCAGAAATTTCTCATAGTAATGTGACTTTGTTGTTGGGTTGTACATCCCATTTTTTTCTTTTTCTGTTTTGAATGAATGACATTCCCATTAATTATGACATGGGACATGAGGATAAATTGACATCTCATACTGTTAATGGGTGGATGTACTGTCAACATTTTGATAATACTTTTTAAATATTTATGAATCCATGGAAATATCATAATCTTGTTTGTTCCCTCCTGATATACTTCAATAAAAATTAGTTATTTTCTAGTAATAATAATATTTATTATCTATTATTTACTTATGATAACTCCAAAAATTACATGAAATTGTATTTAGAAGATTTTATTAGGGGAATTTATGTGTGGTTTACTGAGTTTTTCTCACACCCTACATGCATGCCTAAATTTCAATGAAGATTTCATGATTCAAGACCCATTGAAAGGAATGTGACCGATTGATGGTGATGGTTGAGCTAGAGATACTATGTAAATTATATAAGTAGGGATTAGATGAGGACTAATGTATAATTTTATAGATGCCACATTTGTTTATTTTTAAATGTAATAGATTAAAACATCTTAGCGGTAATGTTATTTATTACTATATGAACAGCGTGACATTATAATTTATAAATTTTTATAACATGTTTGTTATTATTTATCTTGGTTTCCCCTTAGAAGTAATGTTCATATACATGGATATTTATTATAATCAAGCGTTATTTTATATATTTTTTTATTTATGGTTATATACACCATAGGTTATAGATTCCCTATTATCACATATATCCATTATCTATGGGTTGTCAACCTATGCCATATAGGGATGAGTGGTTAAGTATATAACCCCTAGATCAATAATTATAATAGTGAACCAATATGGGGTCATTACACCATAAATTTTTTTTGTTCAAATATTTTATAAAAGAATATGTTCTTAAAAAAACATTTCAAATTATCAAAATTGAAAACTATTTATAGTACTAACCTTGAATAATAAAATACTTAATATTTTATTAAATGACCCCCTCTCTCATTACATGATAAACACACCTCCTCCAACCCTTTCTTCTTAATTTAAAAACATCTATATTATATATATATAAATATATATATCTAAATTCATATATAGTTTATTCTAGTCTTGTTTCTAAGGACTTGTTCAAACCATAAGATTATACTTCAAAATTTTAAAATGAAATATAATATATAATTCTCAAAAAAATATAGGTGAATTAAAACCCATATTGTTTCACAATTATTATTATCTCACATCCTTCCAAAAAATAAATATTATGTTAAGTAAATTTAAAAAAGTTTTGTAATTCTAATATAATGTTTTTGAGAAATAAAATATTCATTATATTTTCTCTTACTACAAATTCTGTTAAAAAACATTTCCACATTTTGTAATTTTATATATCCTAAGTGAATGATGATGTTTTATTTTAACTTACATATATCATGGATGATTTTAAAGTGAATATTAATCTATATATATAATATTATATAAATTCTGATATTTAAAAAAATTATGATAAAATTTCATTCATATTTTTATTATCAAAGATAATTCATTATATTTGAAATAACTGTCCGAAATTATCTTGTCGAGGAGGATTCAATTAAATGTAATTATATACAAAACAATTGAACTCTGTTACTTATAGACTGGCTTGAATGCAATTTTTATTATTATTATGGATATTATATAGTATTTGGATAGTGACACTAGACCATTGCTTTTAAATCAATGATGATTTGGAACCCCAAATCGAACAAGATCAAAATGATAAACCTGAGTAAAAATAATTTGTAAAATAACTATAACATGGAAATAAATGATTTTTTAGAATAAATATATATGAAAAAGGTTTTGAATCTCATAATTTAAAAATCTTATGTTAAATTTTTAATTTTTTATGGAACTTACAAATAAAGAAGATACACTAGCCAAGGGGTCATTCTAATTTATTATAATTCTTTCAAATTTTTTATCTACCACATTCCATCTCCCAGTGATCCTATTTCTATTTTTATAATATTCCAAAAAAGTTCAGTTCGCTTCATCCTCGTTAATTTTGTAAGGATATTTTTCCTTTTTTCTATTATAGTGTTGTTCTTTGTTTATTGTGGTCATATATATGATTTAACAGTTGTAGGATCCTTTTAATAACATTAAATAATCTATTTATTTTTCAGGGGTCCATTTAATATTTGTTCTCAATGTTTTTTCATTTTATATGTGGTATATATATGCCTGAAATACTATGATATCATGACTAAGCCTCGAATCATATAGCTCTACAATCGATTAGGAAATTATTATATCTCATGAGATTTATGTATAGTACTGAAGTTGTGAACCTATAATATTATATTACGGCTTCTTAAAAAAATTTACAAAAAACTATTTATGGTGATATATATTATGTTTATGATATTTTTTTATGATTTTAATTATTACTACACTCATATGGAATCTTATTCAATTTTCCATAGTTTGATGGGATGTTCGTGATATTCTCATTTTTTTTATTCCATGTTATGACTATTTACTCTTATGAATAATCACTTAGAAATTATCCTAGTTTATCCCCCTATTGGGATTTTTAGATTATCCTTTTATTTTATGAATGTCCCTTGGATCCCCAAAGATGTTATATGAAAATTTTGAGATCTAGAATTAAACTTTGTAGATGGGAATAAATAATTACTTGTTTAATTTTGATTTTATTATTATGTATATAATCTCCCAAATAGATTGGAATATTTAATTTCTAGTTATGTTTAATAATATTTACGTATAAATATAGTGTAATATTATATGTATAAGACAAGATTAATTAAATCAGATTAATTTTTGAATTTCTAGTAGGTGAATGATGAATATCAATGACTCATGAAGTTATCACAACCTTTAAATTTGAAGAAATAGAAATTATATAAGGTCATTATGAATTTATTGAATAATATACCCATATTATAATAGAAAAATGGTGCAATTAAGGTTTTTTGAGGATATAATTTTAATGTAAACTCAATTATTATCCATTTCAGTGTCATATTTTGTTGATCGATTGAGTATTTTTTCTGAATAAAGCGGTTAAGATTTATTGAGTTAATATGTTGGTTATATAGGATTTAATTTTTCATTCATAGCATGGTTCTAAAAGGTGATATTAAATGATATGGATACTCAATCAAAGATTTCCCAGACTCATCATCCTCTTATATATGGGCAATCATAGTGGACCATATTAATTATGGGGGGGGGGGGGGGTCTTGTACTGACCCAGATATTTTTTATAATCTTTTGGAATATTTTTATTCCTATTTATTAAGGTTTTTTATGGATTTTTTTTAAAATAATACCAATCCCCAAAAAATATTTAATATTTGATAAAATATTATTTTTAGACCATTGTTTAATGAATAAAGAGTATAAATTATATATACTTAATGGGTCCTAATTTGGAAAATTTTATATTATGATTGTGTCTATAATAATGGTACTAACCTGGGATATGTATAATATTCAATTTGGGATTTTGTTATGATTTGAATTTTTTTCATGATTTTTTTAAATAAATTACATTTAGAAAAAATATAGAGATTATAAATACCTCCCTAGTATCTCTAATTGGTTGATTATCCATTAATAATGCTCAAATTATGATAACACTAAGAGAGAAAATTATATGATATTTAGTAGGATCATTATTCACAGATTTGAAAAACCCATGAATCATTCTACAATTTACTATTCATTTTCATGAGTTGTTTCATCATTTTGGTTATTATTGAAATAATTTTATAAGATAATTTTTATTTTTACATCATGTTTTATTCATTAATTGACATAATTTTAGAGAAAATTATGTATGGGTTTCTAGATGAAATTATATCCATGCATCACCCAATATTCCCCTTATACTACTCAACCCCTATATAGTTAACAGCCACTAGTGGTGGTTCAGGGATGCACATGAATGAATGATAGATTTTTTGCCTCTTACGCCATTTTCTTCCATGTTTCCACTTTTTTTAAGATGTATGAACCTCACCAATCTTCATAATGGATGTTATAATAATTATCATAATATAGGGTGATGGGAAAAAAACTAAAATGTGATGGTGGATTTTTTTGAGGATTGGCATAGTGATGGTGGAATCATTGGTGAAATGTGGTGGTGGATAGTTCAATATAGTAGATTCATCTGTGGTGACTTGGATATGGGTTTAATATGGGGAAATTATGAAAAAAAAAATATAAGGCATTGAAGTTAGTAGTGGATGATGTTAGACCATTAGTGATGATTAAAAAATAATCGAGATGATGAAAAGGCAGAAGGTCTAAGCCACTAGTGTTTCTTTAATTTGCGTTTTTAATCACATAATGTGTTATTTCTATGGAAAATCCCATGTTATTCATTGAGAAGAAGCTATAGTTTCTATAACTAAGATAAATTTCTCATTGATAGTGGCTTTATAAAACAAGACATGTATGTCTTGGACATATGTTCCAAGCTCTTGTGGAGTATATTACAAATTATCCCTCCAATAATCACACATTTTGTGGGACATGTGAAAGTTCATTTCTATATGGGACATGAAATGGTGTCCCTCTAATACATTCCTGACTAACTCATGAGTCCCACTCTTTCTATCTCCAAATGAGTAGCACTATATTGTTTTTTCTTATTTGATACAAATATGGATGTATATTCTTGATTACATTTCATGGATTGTACCCCTTATGTCAACTTACATGTTGTGTACATTAATCTTTGCAATGATATCTATATTTATACTCATGGGCATCAAAATATGACACATAAATATTTCATTCTAAACATTTATGAATTCTATGTATAATGAGGTGATCCTCTTGGTCATTAGGGACATTTGAATGATGTTTTTGTTTGTCTTATAATCTTATAATTGTAGATGAAATGATAAGGTTTGTGGAGTTCTTCAGAGCTATAACCAGGTTGGTAACCCAAGGAAACATACTAATATTAGTATGTGGGTCCTATATAAACCTGATATATTTGGTATCCCCGCATGTATTTGTGGAATAATTTTCCATTTTTATAACATTGGACATTGGTTCATTACCCCTTTATCCTGAAAATGGATGAGTCCCCTAAAAGACATATACACTAGATACCCCCTACATAATGATCTGTGGGTCATATATATATATATATATTAACCAAGATGGTTGAAGACTATATCCATCAGTGAGGTGTCTATCCTCTATAGAGATAAATACCCCCCATTGAATGGTATACCAAAATTGGGGGGGGGGGGGTATCCATAAATATGAAATCAGAAAGATGATAAGGGAGTTATGGGAACTAAGATGTTTTAAGTATTTATGTCTTATAAATATTTGGGTAAACCCATTTTCCTTTGAGATTAAACCATAAGGGATCTGATCAATAATGAGCAAGACTTTCCCTTATACCATGGTACACCTTTTATTAAATCTTATCCAACATATTTTTTTCAGTAATATATTTCTATCCCATTCATAGGTTTTGAGATAACATGTCTCCCTTCCTTTCACGGGGTTCAAGATATACTACTAGGTTTTATCTTACTCACCCTTGCTCTATCCTTTTTCCCACATGTCTTATTTCTATAATGATGATGCATAGTACCAATTTGGATTCATTGGACAATGAGATACCATAGATTGATTATAATGGTTTGTGAATATATTTTTATTATCAGTGTTCTTGAATAGAGTATGTGTGATGATATATATACAATTTTTTTGTTATGAAAAATGTATATTTATAATGATATTTATGGATATTATGATTTTTACTAATATTCTAAGGTCCATTAAATATAGTTGTATTGATGTTTCATATATTCTTTATACATGTTTTAATTAGATTATCATATAGTTGGATTTATGGTTGGTACAACATTATTTTATTATATTCTCTAGAAATGTGAATATCCATAGGTTTGTTGACAAAAGTCCTACATGTGCATTAAATGACTTACTAATTCTATTTACCAACTAATTTCTTATTTGAGGTTGGAATGGGATGTACACTTGGCTCATTACTGACCCAGAAATGGTTTCAGTGGGTTAGGACATGGTAGAGTGGTGTCAAGGTGGGTATGTCTTAGATATAGATTATGGGTGGGAGTCCTGAGTGGTTTGTTTTATTAAAAATAGTGAAAATATGGTATGTGGACTTGATTTTGGTAAATAGTCCAGATAACCAATCATAAGTGTTGGTATGTGGATGATCCTCCAAGAAGAAATCTATTATTTACCATATTGGCCATGAATTCTAAGGCACTATGGTCCTTGTATAACGGGATGATAAAAAAATCATGTAGTATATAAATTATTATAATTATCATTTTATGAAAGAGTTAGTAAATCGAAATATACTTTAACAACTGTGAATTTCTTTTTCAAATTTTATATTACACCCCACACATAGGAAGCTTAGATTTAGAGTTAGGGTCATAATGAGCGAAAGCATGTGATATAGCCTCCATTCACAGATCTATTGAGTAATAATGAATCATTTAAAATACCCAAATAAGATATATCACCTCTCAATAAAAAGTTTGAGGGTCAAATTATCTATAAATAGAGACAATACCCACCACCTTTATAGTATATTGTTGTTTCTACCTTGAAGAACAATACTAGGTGCTTTCTTTAATACATTGTCTTATTATATAAGAGATAACATCTCAATGGTGCAAATAAATTAGTAGTATTGGTAAACTAGATACATATATGATTAAATTTATACATTTTATTACACAAATTACAGAACAAATTTCAAGAATATCATTATTACCTCTAGTATATCAATGAATATTTGTCACAAGAAAAAAGTTGGACTCCTTGTCAAAAAATCAGAATTACGGCAAGCTAAAATTCGTAGTATGTGTTACATATAGAGAATATTTCATGAGTAAATAAATCATTATCTTTAAGGAATAATTAATATAGAAAGGTAACTATCTGAAAACACATTCTATTTCATGAATAACTTGGCAGTTGTCATTTGATATGGAATAATCAATATGGGAAGGTATACATCTAATCCCACATTCCTTTTAATAAATAACACTACATTCATGATTTGATACATCATTATCGATATGGAACGGTAAATATCTTAATAAAAATACCATTTAATTAATAAAATGGGAAAAAATGAATCCAGGTATAATATAAATTAAATAATCTCATGGATAATAATATCTAAATACATAATTAAGGTAGTTCTTAATATTTGTATATCATTATCTCATGCATCATGATACCTTTATCGTCAAGCCCTTATGCCAAGATAGATTAACTGATGGGTTTTTATACCACAATAACCCTTTTCAACATGGCTATCCAACTAATTTTATCATGATACTACTGATGCATTGAGATTCATTATAACTAGTCCCACCAATAACATAATGTCTATAAAATCTATCTGATATTAGATGAAATATTCAATTCATGAATAATATCCATTATATAATAATATCGGTATCATGTAAGTAATATGTATTAAAAACAATCTCCCCAGTCAATCATATAACATTGAATGTAAAATACCATATATTTATAAAATATATGGCTTATGTAATTAAAATGAACATGATAAATAATATTTATATTTAGGGAAAATGTAATGTCTTAGTATCATAAGAAAGAAAATATTTCACTGGAATGTTAATGATTTAAGAAATTAAACAATAAGTAGAATGTAAATTCATCATATGAAAAATTGATCACAAACCATACAGAGATGAAATAAGGATGGCATCAATACAACATTTCATCAGTGATGTATATGTAAAATAATGAAAGAACATATTTTTTAACAATTATTTAGATCCTATAATTTTCAGTATAAATCAATAATTATGACCTAATTTTGATGCCTAATGGATTAGAAACGGTCTTAGGGGTATTCGGGGAATGTTCCGAGCACAGAACCCATCTTTTTGGAAAAAAGGCCTCGTGCACGATTTAGGTTAAACTATTTAGGAATTCCCCACAGTTTTGAAAACCATGTGGATTGTGTTTTCTTTTGAACATGGACACCTATAATGGATGGTACAGGGCTGTGTGGCCTAACCGTGGGAGATCCCCTTTTTCCCATGTACACATGCATTTTTTCTATACAATTTAACAAACTATGCAGAAAAACCCTGCCTATATTATTTTAAGGATAAATTGTTCTTTTTTCATAATGATCTAATTAAACTCCCTCCTTCTTCTCTAATATGATTTTATGTAGGATTAACCTATTTGTCTCTCAATTTTTGGATTTTGGAATATATAATCATTGAATCAAAGGATCTCCTTCATCCAGGATCTGATCAAGCTTTCATTCATCACGTTGGATGCGGAATGATAAGTAGTTGAGTCCTCTTGATCCATTATCAATCAATTTTTTCTCTCGACCGAGATATCATGGTATGCATGTTTTTATAATTTTCCTAGATCTACTCTAATCTGAGCCAAATCAAGGGCCAATACCAAAGGAGAATAGTCGTAAAATCCTATGGTGGGTGGACAATATCTCATCCCTAATATTTGTTAATTTTGGATTTGTCATGTGGGGCCCAAAAAATTTGACATGGTATAATATATAGAATTTTTATTCCATGGTTATAATCATTATAATCATATGGTCATACTCTTTCCAAATATGTGATTGATTTTTCATGGTTATGACCACAACTGTTTCCTTTAAATGTCGATGGTAAGTCCATAATTGTGGTATACAGTTTTGATAAATTTGCGCCACTGTTTGGGGGAGCCATTGCTTGAATAATCTAAGCATTTTCTTTTCTATATTAAAGGGATTGGTTTATATTGTGAATTTCACAATGGCATGTACCATGAATGCGTACCACTTGAAAAAACTATGTTAAGTGTTTCAAATTTATAATTAAATGTGAATGATTAATTGGTTTCATATCTATATCACCCCTTACCACATTAATGGAAGGTAGAGGAATGAACCATAAATTATAAATATGGTCTAGATCGATTAAATGAATGTTTACATGCTACATGGCCTTGTCACACTAATGAAATTAATTGACTGAACAACATAACTTGTTAAAAAAGGTTGAATGTTACTTGAACATATCACCCTAATGAATGGAAAGTCTTAAACAAAATGAAATATTACATGACATCATAATGAAAAATGAATGCCCTCACTCATGATTGCCTTGGAATCAAATCAGGGAATTCCATGAGAACTATGAAAACCCACTCAAATTCAAGGATACTACTTAATTAGGTTGACAACCACCTATATCTAGATCCTTGTATATTCTTTGATGCTTGGTAGGACACCGTAGGATCACTCCATATTATTATAGGAATCCAAAGATACAATCCTTAGGATCATCATTGACAAGTAGGGTCCATGGTTACAGTCAATAGGGCCATGTCTTTTCTTATCCACATCTTACCTTGAACGATCACCTTTGAATCCATAGGCACCTTATTATTGAATGCCTTGTAATATGATCCTTTTATTACACGCTAACCCCATTCTAGGCTATAGTTACTATGGAGTAGGAGAACCTTGAGGTTTACATTGCCGTGTTCATTACCTCAGAACATTCACTATTGATACCATCAAGAGACTATCACAGTGTCGGCCATGTCTCATGGGACTTATTAATATAAACCAACAATTGATTAATAAATGAATGGGTAACATGTTTAGTCACAAACCAAGGGATGAAGAAGGAACTTGGGTATATTGTTAAATAATACTAAATTACGTTATATATGCATGCCTGAAAACTATTAAATTTCAATTACATGGGCCAAATGTTATTGAAATAGTTCATGGTGGACCAATGAGTTTTATCTCTCACCCTATCTCGGTATTTTTTGGTACCCGAGGAAGATTATATGGTTGTAGGTGTTGATAAAGGGAAGCATATGACTTAAAACACTTGATTGACTGGTATTTAGTATAGATCATGATAGAAGAGGACCAAGTTGGAACTTAGGATGTTTGTGATACTCATTGATTCCATTTATAATTTGGGAAAGAATTTATGAATGATTCTTATATCCATGTTTTATAGTTTTTTATTACATTACAAATAATCAATTCTTGAATGTTATTCTAGTTGTTTCAGTTATTATTACAGTTCTATCTATTTTCCAATGTGCATTCTGTTTACTTATATTTCTTCAAAAATTTACCCATATTTATTTTCACCCACAATGATACACTTTCTAAATGAGGGTATTGTCTCCCCATTGACATGCACAAGGCCCTCACTGCAGGTCGAAATCCTTTGTCATTCTGAGAGATGTGCTTGTGGCCCAATGGCCCACCGCACTTGGTGATCCCTTTAAGTAGAATCTGGGTCCTGTATGTCACAAAGTGGTATCAAATGAGTTTTATTTTATTAATATTCTATTTTGAGACAATAGATTAAAGATTATGAATTCTTGGGACATTGATAAAAGATGTTATTGGGAGTCACAAACCCATGTTTAGGGTAAAAGCCAATTTTCCCAAAATGTAATTGTGTTTCTATTATTCTGATTACAATTGATATTATTTAACAGTTGTTTGACACAAATTTTTTGTGGTGTTGTTGAATATTATTTGGATGGAGGATTTATTTCACCATTAGCCAAATGTTATGAGGGAAAGGATAATTTCCACATTTATCATTATAGAAACCTATATTTCACATGTCATGCATTTTTCTATTCCATATAAGTGGATTTCACTATATTTCATTGCTTGGAATGCCTGTAATTGTTGAGTGATGTTGTGGTAGTTACTTTTAATGTATTAATTTAGGTTGTGATTGAGTGATTGCCTAAATAAATTCATAAGGTGTATGGGTCCTCATGGGTTGGGAGGAGTAATTTACCAAGTCAAGACATTATGCTATAAACAAATGGGTTTCATTTCTGGTGATAGCTCTATGGGCACTGATTCAATAGAAATGGCTATCCATTATAAGGTGAATATTGAAATCTAAAATGAATTGGTTTTACATACCTATCCCTACATTTCATGTTTATGATAGGTATAGGAGTGAACCTAGAAATTATCTTAAAATTACACAAAACATATACTTGAGAACATTCCAATGCCTGGTCATCTAAGAAGGTAGTTTGGGGTAGTCTTCCTTGGTTAGTGTGAATTTTTACGATCATCTTCTGTTAATGATGAAATCTTATGCTTCTAGATGTATTCTAAGGTGTGTTCATGGTATTTGTATACAAATTCTGTCGCAACATATTTGTGTTGTTCTCTAGAAAGGTGGTGTACATAATCCTCTAGATGTGGTGGGCCCTAATCCATAAGTCATACCTCAAGTAGTGCCAAATGAGGAACTAAATATTATAACTAATCTGGGAACTAACCCCAAATTTCTTGATTGTTTCATACATTTGATTTAGTCCACGCATGTTGCTCCAAAACATTCACCCACAATGGTTGATTTGACGCTTGAGTTCCAACTGCCACATCACCCTACCTTTTTAGGGGATGGAGGACTACAAGCTCTCATTATTGTCTTAAATCCACCCTATTTATCTTTGAGAATATGGAGATGCCTCTAGAGTGTATGGTCAAAATTTCCACATACATTTTTCAGGATTTTTCCAAGTTGGTGGGATGTGGTTACCCAAGACGATCGTCATTAGGGCATTTTATGGGCTGATTTATAGATAGCCTTCAACGATTAGATCCTTCTAAAGGCATAGAGTGATGATATAACCAAAGATTTCATGAACCAAAAGAATTTTTCTATGTCAGTTATGGAATATTCAGCATATTTCATGGAGTTGTTGTTCTTGGAACAACTTCTAAACAGTGATGAGCTTCTACATGATAGATGTTTGAGGATGGGCTCCAGTGTACCGTCCATATGTAGGTCAATGTATTTGACCTACCTATGGTTTTTTAAATAGTAAATCAGTATCTTATCACTAAATGTATCCTAAGGGACGACAATTTTACCAAGCATAGAGGACCAGTTCCACGTCAGGACATTAGTTATTCTGGTGGTAGGAAACGTTCCCCTAATGTTTCACGTCATGGATGTAAAAAGAAGATAACCCATTTAAATATCTCTTGGATGTTTCATTAGTGTGGACAAAGGGGGCATTTAATGAATCAGTTTGATAGAGGACTAATGGATTTCTAGGCATATTCCAATATGGGGCATCTTAGGCATTTCAATTTTACCATTTCAACATCTTCAAGTGGAAATGGATCTGCAACATCTCCAACCTTGGGAGTGAATTCTTTTATGCTGCAGTAGGTTGGAAATTCGAATAGCAACACCAGGTCTACCCGAGGAGGGGGTCATGGCCATGGTAGCTAGACCCATGATCACTTGAAGTTTCAAAATATCAGTTTTGATCATGGTAGTCCATCTGTTGTATAGGTTCATGGATCAAGTCAGTATCATGCACACCATCCAATACCCGAGGATCAGGCTGCATTACCATCTACAATACGAGGTACTACTCTAGTAGCCTATACTATATTATCTACTTTATTATATATAGGTTCTTCAAAATATTTTATCTCATTATCTATCATATAAATCATTTTACTAGAGATACAATATTACTATGGGGTAACTGCCATAGATACCTTATTAGGGGTACGAACAGATAGAATATGCCAGTGTAAGGATTTTACCCTTGAGGTAGGGAGTTAGCCTTTATTATGGAACCTACTTGTCCTCGAAATGAGAGGCTTTGATTTAATTCTCAAAATGGACTATTTGGTTCACTATCACAATTTTGGAGACTTCTATTACCGTAGTGTATCTTTTACATCATGAGAGGGATGATGTTATCTACATATGGTTAAGTGGGATTTAATGGCCTATACATCTGGACCAGAGCCTCATGGTCTAGGTAGAGTGACCACAAACTATTTGAGATATCTTCATCGAGGATTAGTGTTTATATAAAGTTGAATTCCCTCCAGTAGTATATCATTATTGGTATGTATTTCAAAACAATTTTTCTATATTACCTTTTGAGAGAGTGGTATAGTTGAAAATTGAGCTTGTTATAGGAGTAACTCTCGGGTCCATAACACCCGACATGATTCAACATATAGAGTATTAGGTGATCAAGTAGATGTAAGAGTATTTTGATGAAAATGGCTTGATACAGACCAGTACATCTTCATGGAGTTCACCAATGCGTTTTACTGAGAAGGAGGATGGAAGCTTACATCTATTCCTGGAAGACATAAGGATAAACCATATTATAATCAAGAACTAGTATCCACTTCCTCGAATAGATGATATATTTGAACATCTATGAGGATAAACATCCTTATCTAATATTTTCGTGAGACTGGGTTATCATCATGTGTAAGTCAGACCATCAGACATACCTCACCCAACATTCCATAGATTGTGTGGTCTATATGAGTACATTGTTATACTCTTAGATCATACTAATTCACATTGTATTTGAATTGATTTGATGAATATGGGAAACCCCCATAGTTAGATACTTTTGAATAGTATTTGTGGATGAAATATTTTTGTATTATCACACCTGTAGTGAACATTCCAAACATTTTGAGATCATTATGATTACACAGAGTGAGCATCATCTTTATGCCAATCATTCTAAGTGCCACAACTGGATTGAAAATTTCCACTTCATGGGTCATATTATCTTAGAATTAGGAATATATGTTGACCCTTAAAAAGTTAGTGTTCAAATTTCCTAAGAGATTCACATGAACGTGTTTGATATACATATATTCTTGTGGATGGAAGGATATTACATGAGTTTCATACAAGAATTTTCTCACCTTGAATCACCTCTTACTTGACTTACATAGAAGGGTGTAAAGTTCACATTGTCAAAAGCATGTGTGAAATCATTTCAAGATCTTAAAGAGAGGATGGTATCAACACCTATTCTAATGATTCCCGATCTAGGTATAGGTTATACAGTCCTCTGTGATGCATCAAGAAAATGTCCTAGGTGTAGTTTTGATGCAGGAATTAAAACTTTTTGCGTAATGATATTGGTAGTTGAGGCCTCATGAGAGAATGTTCCTTATTCACAATAATTATCTAGTATCATTTGCATAATTCTTATTTTTCTAGAGACATTATATGTTAGATGGGCCCTTTGTGGTGTACAAAGACCACAAAATCCTCCAGTATATAATTTATAAACCTGAATTTAACCTCAAACAGTGGATATGAGTCTAATACCTATAATCCATTGACTTTGAGCATGCCAAAATGAATGGGATGGGAAATATGGCTGAAAATCCATTCAGTTGAAAAAATAAAGCACATGTTTTAAGAGAATCTAGTGATGAATTCAAGTTAATGACCCTCTTTTTTTAGCTTCATCTAGGGTGTCATGACAATCATGAGAAGACATACCTCTCAGCCTTGATAGTTACCTCTTCATTCATTGTGAAGGTGAAGAGTAGGTATTATTATATCCTGAAGGATTGGTTATCCATGAGAGTATATCAAGAGAAAACCCACCTTCAGATTCATCTATATATTGAGACAACATCCAACATTTACGTGGACGTATATGGGCTCCTGCAGGTAGCATATAGGAGTTGATGAAAGTGTCTCATGCTTCCATGTGGGAAGTTCATCTAGGAATATCCAGTCTGTATCGAGATATGTGACGCCAGTATTGGTTTCCAAGAATTAAACATTCGATAGTAGGATTTATCACTAGGTGTTACACTTGTGAGTAGGTGAAGGTGGAGCACCATAGAACTGTGGGCTTATTATAGCTACTTCCAGTCCGAGAATGGAAATGGGAAG
Source organism: Viscum album (assembly GCA_963277665.1). Taxonomy (NCBI): domain Eukaryota; kingdom Viridiplantae; phylum Streptophyta; class Magnoliopsida; order Santalales; family Viscaceae; genus Viscum; species Viscum album. The sequence continues at coordinate 589,157,252 of OY728142.1, read as the reverse complement.
ATATTGCAATGGAATTTGAGGCATATTACCAAGGTCACTGAGGAGTAGGGATGCAATCTGCGTAGTCCTTAAATGACTAAAAAACAACCCACTTCATTTCAATTAAGTAGACTTTCCCAGTTGATGAGATTGGAATACTATTTTTTTGTGAGATCATATAACTACATGGGATTCCACGTAGTATCATTTCAGATAGGGAGTATTATTTCATGTCACAGTTATGTAAGGTATTAAATAAGTCCAGGGGAACATAGGTGCTTCTAATAACATCTTTTCACCCTCAAAACGATGGATAATAAAAATAGACAATAGAGGTTCTATTGGATATGCTTTGAGCATGTGTCCTCGATTTCACTATCCTTGGGAGAATCATATCCCACATGTAGACTTCTCCTATAATAATAAGTTTCAAAATAAAATTTAGATAACTCCTTTTGAGAACATATATTGTATGCTAGACCGTTTACCCTTTTTCTATCTAGAGGCGGCTGAGGCATCCCTAATAGATCCTCGTCTAATTCATGAGATTTCAGAGCATGTTAAGCTAATCCAAATGTGTATGATTACTACACTATCTAAAAAAAATCTTTTATTGATTGCTGTCAAGGACCCCATGAGATTTAGGTTGGGGATCATTTTTTCCTTCAAGTATCACTTAGTATAGAGAATAAATGGTTATAAAATCCAGGGAAGCACTGACAAAGTTTTTATAGAATTTTTAAATTCTAGGGAGATTCGGGCCAGTAGCCTATCATATTATACTACCATAGAGGTACTATTCCATGCACAACATCTTTCATGTTTCACCATTTAACCAATACCATGTCGACCTGTCTTATACTTTTGATCGTGAAAATGTTTAGTTAGACGCTAATGCTATATTTCAGGAGTATCATGTACGCATCGTTGATATGGGCACTAAGGCTCTATAAGGCCTATCTATCCCTCTACTATGCTTTCTATCGAAGAACAACCTATTACAAGAAGAGACATGGGAGGGGGAAGCAATTTTATATGCTCAATATCCATAATTATTTCCAAAAATTGTTTCTTGATCCATGTATTGTGAACTCATGGACGAGTTCTTTTAAGGGGGGAGGATTTAAGAACTTGATTTTTCACAGAAGTATAAATACTTTAATTTTAAATATAAATCTTTAATTTAGACCTAATATGGATACTTAAGGGGTTATAAAAGGTATCAGGAGTGTCGGGGATTTTTCAGATCCAGGAACCCATCTTTTTGGGAAAACACTGGCATGGCGCATGATTTAGAGTAAATAGTGCAGGAATTCTGCATGGATTGGGAAATAGTGTATATTATGATTCATCAGACAAAGACACCATGAATGGTTAGTGAATAGCTGTATAGCCTAATTTTTCAAGGGCCCCATTTTTCAATGTAACAGTGTGTGGTTTGCGCATGGTTTTTCAAACCGTTTAGACAATCTATACACAATATTTTTTAAGGTCAAATTGTTCTTTTTCCCTTAATGATCTAATTAAGCTACATACTTCTTATCTAATCCAAGGTTGAGCAGACTTACCCAATTTAACACTAAATTTGGGGCTTCTTGAGGAACTAACCTAGGAATCAATGGAACTCCATCATCAGGGATCCTACCAAGCTTATGTTCGTTTTGTAGGATGCTCAATTGTATGTTCTTGAGTCCTCTTATACCGTTCTCCTTATATTTTTCACCCCACTAAGATATCGGGGTATGGTCATTTTTCTCTTATCTGTAGATCTACTACAATCCGATAAAAATTAGGGGCCAAAATCGAAGGAGAAGAGTTTTACAACCCTAATTTGGATGGTCAATAATTCATCCCTAAAGATTTTGATTTTGGATTTGATGTGGGAATTCCAGCGATTTCATCAGCTACCGTTTACCGAATTTATATACCATGTTTTAATCATTATAACGGTATGATCTTGATCTTTCAAAATATGTGATTAATTTTGGGTGTTTATGACCAAAACTCCATCCTTTATATGTCGAAGGATATGCCATAATTGTGGTTTAGTGTTTTGACACAATTGTGCCACCATTAACGTGTGACATGGAATAACCAATCTTTGGGTATGATTTTCTATTTTAATTGGTTTTATTTATATTTTTAATTGTGTAATGGAAATTACCATGTATGTGTACCACTTAACCCATCTAATGTAAGTGCATTAAATGGATAATTAAATGTGAATAATTAATTTGTTTCAAATATGTAGCACCCCTTGTCACATTAATAGATGGTAGTATAATGAACCTTAAATTATGGAATATGCCTTAGATGGATTAAATAAATGGTTGAATGCTACATGTCATTTTTACTGTAATGAAATGGATAACTTGAACCAAATCACTTGATAAAAAGGATTCATGGTACATAAACTTATCACACTAATGGAAGGAAAGTATTGAACAAAATGAAATATTATATAACATCATAATCAGATTGAAAATACTTGACTCATGATTGCCTTGGATTCTAATCGATGAATTCCATGAGCACATAGGAACCCCACTCTGGATCAAGGATACAACCATATTAGGTTGAGAACCACATAGGTCCCAATCCCTGTCTGTTCTTGGATGCCTGGTATGACACAATTGGATCCCACCATATTATTATATGATGCCTCATATACACTCCTTGTATCCAACATTGACAAGTAGGTTCCATGGTTATAGTCCATAAGTCCATGTCTCTTCTTTGACCTGTCTTAAATTTTATGAACACCATAGATTTGGTAGGCACCTTATTGTGGAATTCTATGGGATATGCTCAATGGAATACCCTCATAACCCATTCCTGGCTATAGTTACTACTGAGTTATAAACCCTTGAGATCTATGTTTCCTTGGTCATCACCTTAGATCTTCCACAATCTACACCACCACAAGACTATTTTAGTGATGTTCGTGCCCCACATGACCTATTAATATAAATTGGAAATTGATCAATAAATGAACTTGTTACATGTTTATACACTCTTCGAGGTCTAAAGAAGGTACTTGGTTATTCAGTTACATTGTACTTCATTACTTTATATATGCATGTATACACACTGTTACATTTCCATTAAATGGATTGAATGTTATAGACACCATTGTTGGTGGGCCACTAAGATTTATCTCACACCCTCTCTAGGCGCCGCTTGGTACCCACGACGAGTTACATGGTTGCATGTGTTGAAAAATGGAATCATACTTCTTCAAACACATTATTTCACTTTGTTTAGTTTGAGTATTGATAAGATATGACTGAGTAGGAAATAAGGATACTTGGGATAGTATTTTATTTCCTTTATAGTTTTTGAAATCAGTTATGCCTGATGTTTTTATCCTTGTTTTTAATGTTTTCTATTGCATGACATATCACCAGTTATTGAATAATATTCCACTTGTTTTAGTTATTATTACAGTTATCAATATTTTCTCTTAGTAAATCTATTTACTTAAGTTTCTTATACTATTTACCTATATTTACTTTCACCCACTATGCTACACTTTTTTAATGGGGGAATAGTCTCCCCATAGAAACAACCTAGTCGCACACTGCTAGTTAGAAGCCTCCGATGATCAGGGAGGTGCGCTTGAGGCCATGTGGCCCATTAAGCTCAAGGAACCCTTTAAGTGGAATCTAGGCCTGAGGCGTCACCAATAAAGGGTTATTATTTTTTATGAAAAAAATACAATGAAAGGATCATTAAAAATATCTTATATGAAAATATAATTTTTCACATTGAAAATAAAATTAAAAAACATGAAATTTCCAAAATATTATTAAAACCATTTCCTTTAACAATAAATATTTAATCATGTAATTTAGGCATTAATATAATTAGTGTTCATAGTGTTTTAATGGTCTTTTCCATGTTGTGTATGTTTGATAAATATATTCTATTCACATTTTTGTAAGAATAGTAAAAAGTAATTTTTTTTGAAATAATAACAGATGTTTCATTTTATATTTTTTTCAAAAAAATTTATAATATTAAATAATTAAAAAAATTATAGTAATATAATTCTAAACTATATTTAGAAAACATGGATTTGAAAAAAATTATTTTCCACTAAAGAGATAAATGGTGTAATATTTTATTAAAAACATTATTTAAATAATTTCATCTACCAAATAGAGAAGAATTGTTATATTACATGAAAACATAATGATTAAATATAGTAGAAAGAAATTGAATTGGTTTATTTTATAATGATAAATTACTTTTATTCAATGGAAATGCTTGTATAAGAAATTCTATTTAAAATGTGGTTGAAACAAAAATATCTCATGTCTTTGGTAAATTTTGAATCAGAAGCCCCATAAAATAAATAACATCATGTAAAAAATTAGATACCATGAAGGTAAATTGATTCATGATTTTTAATATCAAAGGGTAAGTATATTCACCTCATAAAATAATATAGGTGTGTAACATAACATATGTCCCATAGAATACAATTTTAGACAATAAACACTGAAAATGATCATAACTTTGAAATGAGAATTAATTAATTGATTGATTATGTGTATCAAATATAAATCAATGAAAATTTATTTTAAAAAGATACGATAATAAAAAGTCCAAACATATTTATTCTATGAATATCAATGTGAATGAATATGTAAAGTAAATCAATGAAATTTAAATGAGTTGTGAAATCCTTTACTAGTTGGTAATTTTGATGGTAGATCCCCTTAGATGAAATTATTAAATTTAAAATTTAAACATTGATTATTTTTGAATTATTCAAGATAGTATAATAAAAAGGGATTTTATATACACTATATAAAACAGATTCGGTGGATAACATTAAAATATGCATTAGTGAAAAGAAATTGAGATAAATTCCCTTACCTCACCCTTTATTTTAGATGAATGCACATTAACCTTATGTATGATGGTTTTACAATTTTTTTAGAATACAAATTATACATATAAATATTTATAATATCATATAAGATGATTTTATAACATCTTATCAAATTTTGGTTAATAATATGTCATTATTACTATTGTTTTGGGTGTAAACTACCTTATTTTTTCATTCTTGTTTAATGTGTGTGTTCCAGCTCATGAGGATATTATATATTTCCATTCTCTACTGAATTTAAATAAAGTTATAAACATTTTTTTCATTAGATATAGATTTATAATGGTTATATAAATTTTAACATAGATAATGGATCACATCGCTTTATGGACTTGGTATGTCATTCTTACAAATAATCAATGTTATCATATACTTAACATCTCAATGGGTAAGATATAGGGTGATATATTAACTTTAAATAACAAATATTATGTAATATATATCACAGAATTTCTATAAGTTTATACATATTACCTTCCAATTAAATCATAAATGAAAAATGAATCACCTAAGTTTATGAGGTTTTGGTCTCCTTAATCACGACCGACATTATCATATTTTAAAATTAACAGAAAGTAAGAAAGTTATATCTGATATTATCATTGATAGGGTATAATTATATATAAAATATATATATATATATATATATATATATTATATGAAATCATTCATTATTTCTAACCATGATATGTGTAGATAAAAATTCAGTTAGCTTGGTTGGTTAAGTGATAGGCAATCGTACACCTGATCAATGATTTCCATTACCAAAGGTTGCTAGAAGATATTGTTATAATTATTACATTAATAAAAAATATAATATTATTAAATATAATTATGTTATTATACAACTATTATCAAATAAAATTTTAATTATATGGAAAATGAAATAAAATAAAAACCTTCATTTAAAAACCCCACCTCTATATTTTCGCACCAGATCAATTCCATGGATGGATTTAGAAAGAAAAAACAAGGCCCATAAGATGTTTAGAGGGATTTAAATATGGTATTTTCATAGGAACTTTTTTAACAAATTGTATTTAGATGATTGAATAGGGGAGGAGCATGGGTGGCCTTTTAAAAATGGGGGCGAGGTCACATATAGAGTTTTTAGAAAAAAATGAATTACACAAAAAACATTTACATGGAAAAATGACAAAAAATGGACCATTATATATCCTTGTTATATATAAGTTATATATATAAACATATAAAAATAATTTTAAATGCTCTATGTAATTTTTATCCCCTATATGCTTAATTTAACACCAAGATAATCCCTTTTTAAACATAACATCGTTAAATAGGGTTTTTCTTTTTTCAAAATTCATTATGTTAAAAAACTATGTTTACCATATTAGATAATATTAATTATTATGTTTAAAAATATGTAATAAAATTTTCCAAATTAAAAAAACATAATTTATAGAATTTTATTTAATATTAAACTCACAGACATATCGAAATATGATTTTTATTAAAATATCATTTTCAAGAATATGATTCTCATATATAAAAATTAATCACAATTAAGTGAAATTAAATTAATGTTTAAATAAATATATTATATACATTTATATAGAATCATCACTCATTATTTATTATTTATTTATTTAAAATTGATAAAAATTATGAATATTAATCATTTTTCATAAAAAGTGTTTTTTAAGGGTAACAATAAAAATATATTAAAATACAATATTAAGATAATTTAGATGCAATTAATGAAATGAAATATAAATAAACAACTCTTATGTTACATTTCAAACACATTAAAATAAATATGGTAAATTAAAATTCATTAATTCAATAAAAATAAATTATTATTTTTCCAAACAAAACTGTTATTTTTTATTATTATTTAAAATATATATTTTTCCTAAAAAATGAAATAATTTCATCCAAATTTTAAATTATTATTTAATTTAAAAAACTATGTTCATTTTTTATAATATACTTTTTAAAATAAAAAATCAATTATGAAATTTTATCACAAGATGAAATAAAACTGATTTATTAATGAAACCCAGTTTTGTTGAATAAAAAATATTCATTAAATGTTAGGTTCATATTTATTAAGAACTGATAATAAAATTTATATTTTTTAAAACATTTATATGTATTTTAAAAATTATTTAATCATATTCATACCATCCAATTAAATTTGTATGTCATAATAGTAATTTTAAAAAATATATTTCAAAGGGTTTTTATGTCGTTTGTTTCTTAATATACGCAATCGAACACAATGATCCTCTGTTTAAATCATATGTTTTTGTGTACATAAATATATAGAAGAAATTATATTAAATTTAAATAAATACTCTATAGAATATTGGGAAATTATATTATCCCCACCATCAATAAATTGCGTCTTCCCAATTTCAACTTTCACAAAGAAATCAAGGGTTGGATATTTGAGAATCACATTACTGACGACCCAAATCATAGAAATGGTTAACAAAATATGCTATTAAAATAGGGAATATGAAATATAAATGTCATTTGTATTAACATATAACTATGTTTCATTGTAGGAGTACATTAGTGTGAAGTGTCAATATGGACATTGACGATATGTGTAAATAATTATAGAGAGTGATAGTTGTCATTGATCATAAGAAAGTTAATGACCAAGAGAAACATAACGATCAAAAAAATATAAAGCTATGAAAATTTAAAGTTAAATTTATTAATTCGATATGAAGGTAATTGGATAATATTTTAGGATCCTTTTTTAATTTTTATGAATATCATTACACTATAAAAATATAAGAAAATATACATACATGATATATTTTTATTTTATAAGATTAATATCATCTTTTGGTTGTTCTTTGATCAATTTTCACTCAATATATTACCTTATGAAATGGATATCCAAAATAAATTTATATGCCTGAATAACTAAAATTTACTTCTAATTGATCGTAATATTTCAAAACAAGTGATAAAACATTCCATCTGTTTCAAAATATTTAACAAAACCAAAATAGTTAGCAAAATTTAATATAATATATTAACCTATAAACACAACCCTAAACCAACTGATCCAAATTACTATGTATCCATTAAACTAATTATGTAAAAAAATTCATTTTATCTTGGACATCGCATAGGATTGAGTGAGGCAATGAAATATTATCACACTTTTGTTCGGGTTTCCAGAACCACAACCTCTCTGGAAACGTCAGGTTGTCACCCGATATGCGGGCTATCCTTTTTCCCAATATCATTTTTATATAATTCAAATAAGGTTTCCAAAAATTTTATTAACATCTTAAAAAATATTAATAATCATCAAATATTTTTGTACCACTAATGATTTCGATATTAATTTTTTCCATAATTTATTATTATTACCGTAATATCAATTATCAAACTCACCCTAATGTTTATCAATCCCATTGTGCTTATAAAATAACATTATTATTAAAATAATACATCATTTTGAACATATGGGATATATATAAATCATGTAAATAAATCATCACCCAAAATGAATTTAATCACATGACAATCCTATCACATAATACCTCAAAAGGGGTGTCTAAATATTTACACAATATTTTTATTCAATGAAACATTGGTTATAAAATTGTCAATTTTTTATATAATTTATTAAAAAAGTTAATAATATTTTTATGTAAAATGTGAATTTATCTATGAATATCCACTGAGAGTGTCAGATATAGTGAATACTAAATCTCATTATCAATTACCACATAAGCCTCTAATTATGATTAGTGTAACATTTTCTGTGTAATTATGCATATAAATATATTTTCCAGAACCATTTCCACAAGTAGTATATATATAAGGATGTATTGCTATGAAAACCAAATAATATATTACTTACCAAATCCTTCATATGTTATTATACACATAACCCCAAATTATACAATAGGATTATGTTTCCTAATATATTATTTCTTAAACTAGTTCACAAGGTTTCTTCTAGAATTGCACTGATACCAAATGTACATACCCTGGACCTAGTATCCAAAATACTATTCTAACTTTATAATATTAGAATAAGATAAAATAATATATATCCCACATTACGAAACATTTGGGTAGACTTGGTAAAATATATAGATACATGATACCCATACTACATTTGAATATACAAAGTTAAACATAATTTTTTTTGAATATTACTATTCTAACTAGAATATGTTCTCATATAATTCCTAGTAAACTTTCTATAATCTTGTAAAAGGAAAGAGAAAATATAAAGTTCTTAATATTAATTAAGGGATACATACCGAGGAAGCTGTCATGAGTAAATAATGAATAGTCAATAAATAATAATCAATATGTAAAAGTTAAATCTGAACAAAAATTCCATTTAATCAATAACTTATTAGATAATTCATAATCAATATGGAAAGGTATATAAATACACACAAATTAAATTTAATCAATGACTTCAATTACAAATGTGATAAACAATATAGAATTTAAAATAACTAAATAAACATTCCATTAAGGAAATAACATAATAGATAAAACAATCCATTTATAATATCAATTGAATAATATCATGGATAATAGTAACTAAATTTTCAATGATGTAAATTCATAATTTTTAGAATACATGATCTCATGAGTCATAATAAATTTACCATCACGACTTTATGACAATATAGTTTAACTAAAGGGTATGTATACACAAGGAAACCATTTTTATATGTTTATACAAATAATTATTCTAATGAGATTATCGATTCATTGAAGGTGTTACCAATAACTATAACCCAATCATAACTTCACTCCCAACTTGTTCATCATATATCAAATGATTGATTTAATTCAAGAACAATATTATGTATCAATAAATATCAGTATTGTTTAAGGAATATATATTAATTTTTCCCTTAACTAGTCATATAACTTTAAAAGTAAAATACCATATATATAAAGGATGTAAAGATTAACTAATGATCCTATCCATGAAAAATAATATTTCTTTAGTGGAAATATATAGGATAATGATCTCATGAATGTGAAAATTTAATGGGGTAGTTAATGATTATATAATGTAATCTAGAAGGAGAATGTAAATAATTTCTTCAGTCAAACTAATCATAAAACAACCCGTGAATGAATAAGGATTTTACCATGAAAACATATCCCTAATGAAGTATATATAATATAAAGGGATATTGGTGTTGAGGATTTGAAATACCAAGAAAATATAGTTAAATATTTGAAGAAATCAACATTTTACCTTCAGAATCAGTGTACAAAACAGGAAATAAAAAAAAATTAGGATTAGAATTTTGTTCAAAAATAACAATTCAAGCATGTAATGTTGGTTTCGAATTAATGAGTCTTCCTGACGGAGAAATGTTCGATTAATATGAAGAACATTATTGATAAATATTCATTTAAATCTTTAAAAAAATACAAAATTACCATATTTGGAATATGATAGGAAGATTATTTTTAAATTTTTTTGTAAATTATCAATTATCAATAAAAATGATATTCATAATCATAGTAAAAAAATAAAAAATAATTTTATAAAACATTGAATTGGAAGATTTATTTAACCAAACATGGAAATGATGTTGGATTTTATTAAAAACATTATCTTAATCATTCTAAGCACCAAATATGGTTAAATGGTAAAATTACATGAAAAAATCCTGAACAAATAGTATATATTTAAATTAAATTTTTTAATTAGAAAATGGATAAATAAATTCATCTAATAGATATTTATGTATAAACATTCCTGATTAAAATAAGATTAAATCATAACTATATTTCCTATTTGGTAAATATTAAATAATAATTCCCATAAATGATATAATATGAATTAAAACATTAATTAACTAGTATATGAAGAGATAGAGTTTATAACATATTAATTGGGAAGTAGATACATATAATAAATGGACACAGGTGTCTAACATAACATATGTCCCAAAGTTGACAGTTTGAGATTAGAAACCTTAATATTAATGAAGTGACAAATAATCAATGATTTTGTTATTTATATCAAATTGAAATCAACATAATGAAAATAAAAAATTATATACTAAAAATTAATTACACAGTAATATAATAATATCAATGCCAATAAATATGTATTATAACCTAATGAAAAAATTATGTCCTTATATTAATTACCACATTGTAATTGTGAAAGTAAAATCCACTTGGAAGGAACAATACCAATTTAAAAATAAAATACAATGAATTATGAATGACTCGCGGTACTATAGATAAAATTTAAATTATATACAACATATAAAATAAATTATGTTCATAACATTACAATATAAATCAATGACAGTAAATTGAGATAAAATATATTACATCGCACTTCAATTCATATTAACACTCCATAAACTCAAATTTTGTTCTTTTTAACATTTTATTAACATATAATTTAACCACATTAATATTTATAATATCATATATCATCCTATTATAACATTTTCCCAGATTCACTGACAATAGTTTATTATAACTATTATTTTGGGTTTTAACTACGTTGTTATCTCATGTATCATTTAATCTGAATGTTATGAATATTGAGACTATAATTTATTTACATAATATCTAGAATTATATTTTTGATAAATATTTCATTTTTTTATTATATACTTTTTTATAATTGTTATTGAAATTTGGACATGGATAATAGATCACATTGCTTCATTGAGATTGTAGGTAATATGTACGCGTGGGTGACATTATGATTTAATTATCGAAAGATAGGGTAAATAAGTTGATGATATATAAATTTTATATAATCATTATCATGTCCTATATATCACATATATTCATTATATTTATCCTTATTACTTTCTATGTATAGTGTATGTGAAAAACAAATTACATCACATCGCGATATGGTTCTGAGTCATACACTTGAGCGACTTTTATTAATTTAAAAGAAATAAAACATAGTAACATATACGTGATATTATAATTTAATAATTGTTATTATATATATATATTAAATTGATAATTAATTATAACTACCAGAAAGGTTAATGGAAAGTGAATTACTTCAGTTCATAAGGTGGCAGACTGACATACACATGATCGATGATTTCTTTTTCCACTTGTTAGAGGAGGGGATATATATAAATTGTGCCATTAACATAATAAAATATCATTTATGGTAGAAAAATGTGATGTTATATCATCCTAAAAAATACACTTTTAATCTTTTAGAATAAGAAATAAATTAAAAATGCTTGTTTAATGACATTACATATTATTTTGGAGACCACTTTATGATTTTAGAAAAATTTATAAAAGGATGGATTTATTATCAAAAAAGGCCTCTAGGATATTGGGAGGTAATTAGAGACTTTATTTTTTCAGGTATTTTTTGAAACATGTTTCTTTGTATGTGTTAAGAGTGAAGCAGAGTGGGGGACCATATTTAAGTGGGGGAAAGGATACAATAGATCGTTTTAAAATGAATAAATTACACCTAAACATTACACATGGCATATGAATAAAAAATGGTTTATTATAGAACCATTAATGAGATAATGTCAAAATATGTCTAGTAAAAAATTATTAGAAAATTTTTATATCCTTTTCAACAGTTATCCTATCAGTTTATCCCAAGGTAAACCTATTCTCACATTAAATGCGTTAAATAATATTTTCTGTTTCACTGTCCATTGTCCTCAAAATTTAAGTTGAAAATTTTAGATAATATAAATTATTATTATTGAAAATATTTAATATATTTTAAAAAATTCATGTCACATTAATGGAATAATTTAATTTAAAATTATAACTATAGATGTGTCGAAAAAAGGTGTATTTAACGGAATATATTTTTGATACATAAGATGATCTTATAAAAACTATATGAGAAGTAAAAATTAATAAAATAAATTCAAATTAATATTTATATATATTATATATACTTAATTTAAATAATTTCTCTTTATTTATTATTTTAATTTGATAAATTGGAATAAAATTGAGCACAATAAAATAGATTTTGGGAAAAAATTTATTTGAAGCATAATAATAAACTTTTATTAAAAGTTGATATAAATATTATTTAAATAAAATTAATTGAAAGAAATATAAATAATGAATACACTGTTAAACTTTTAAATCATATTAAAATATTTACAATACATTTATATTAATTTATGTATTAGAAATAAATGATTATTTTATGAAAAATGGTATTTTTAATAATTCACTAAAAATAAATATTTTATAACCAAAAAAAAATATCTACATTAGGTAATATTTATATTCTTAATAATATTTTATTTTTTAAATAAAATTTATAATATAAAAAAATCACTATAATCACTTTTTTAAAAAATTATTTAAAATCATTTTTGAAGTAAACCCATTTTTTATAGAATAAAATATCATTATTAGAACTGATGTTCTTATTTATTAAGAACTTATAAATAAATTTATATTTTATATTACCTTTTTATTTATATATTTATCATAATATATTTGATCATATCCATAATTTTTAATTCAATAACTAGATTATAACGATTCAATTTTAATAAAATAATTTATAGGTTTTTTAACCTTACTTGTGCATGTCTTACACAATATCAAACAAAATGATATATTTTAAAAATATTTTGTTTTCATGTATTACAAGATTCTCAAGTGATTATATTAATGTAATAAAAATGTACTATAAAATATAATGGTTTTATAGAACCCACAGAGTTTGGTGTCTCTTTACATGACACATTATCCATTTTATTTTCATGCTACTTAGACTAATTTATGTCAATTTTATGTTTATATGTCCGACACCTATGTGTAGTTGGTGTTTTATTTAGAGGGTTGTCCTACATATCCTATATATAAGGATTAAAATTCTATTATTTTTTTAATATTTTATTTCTATATATTTTTAATAGTCCATGCAGTTTAAGATCTTGTGTTATGGATACTTGTGTCATGAAGGATACAACAATGAATAAAACAGTGGGGAATACACAGAGTATGACCATTTATATTATATCCTGTAACTTGTAAATAAACATGACAGGGTATGGTTGGGGGTTCCACATAAGGGGAGGCCCATATATGGACATTCACATTCTATTTGAGGGTAATTATTTATTTAATGAGGATAGGACTGATGTGGATTATGGTTAAGTTAGTAATAGTTGTTTATTATGCATAGATGACTTATTTTTGGGTGTGTGGATAAATGAATGAACCAAAGATGAATTAATAAAAAAATATGACTTGGTTATACACATAGTAGGAATCCAATATTAATTAAATAATGTAGATGACTCAGGTGATGGTATGTTTCATGGATCACATGAGATAGGAAGACCATTTGGATACATGGCATATTTAGTGGAAAAAAGAGGCTAAATTTAAAATTAATAACTGATTTGATGAATGATATGTTAAAACCCTATTTATTAAGTCGATTCATACATGTCATTATCAGTTTGTTAATTATACAGACCCTTATTATCATTGGAATACATAATTTTCATTACAATGATGGTCATGTCAGTTAGGGTGAAATTTTTGGAAAGCCTTCTCATAGGGAGAGCAATCCTTATTATCAATTTAGTACCTGATTATATAGGTTCATATTAGTTGTCATAACCCATTAGTGTATCAATTGAGGCTGTGGAGAAGGAATGGGAAAGTGGGAATCCATGGAATTGGACTTAGTTGAGGTGGAACCGAGTTATAGGGACCTGAAAAAAGTGGCTCTTGGGTTATGGGAAATGAGAATGGTAGACCCCATGGATGGGTACTTGGGTGAAGTAGAACCATGGTACATGTCTTATGAGAAGTGTACCCGAGGACTAGAGGACAGAGTAGAGGGTCCCCATAATATGAGACCAAGGTGATGTTTCTCCCATATATAAAATCATGGGAGAATGGTTTCCTTAATATTGATCAGGTGTGGATAGGAACACTAGTGTGGGGTCTTGGAAAGTGTCACCCATGTATGCGACCTGGGCTATTTAGTTAATAACATTGATTTCTTGGGTGTAGTATCACCATAGTAGGATCACCTATGTAATCTATTACCTGATTTGGATATCAAGGAAGGCGTAAGTCTTGTAGAACCAAAGTATTGTACTTTCTAGGTAACAAGGGATTGTGTCACCCAATTTTGGAAACCCCAAGATATTTATATCATCCAATTTCTAGTTGATAATATTGTAAATTTTATATTATAATTGTTTTATTTTTAATACGGTATATGAAACTATAACCCCATTTTTCTTTTATCATAATTATATTTTTACATATAAATTCATCTAAAGAATAGAAGGTAGTCTTTGGTGAACTTGTATATAGATTTTTATGAAAAATCCATTATTAAAGTCTTCTAGATTTCTCATCCTTAAATGGAATCCATGAAACCTATTTATAATAATGTACGATACTATAGAACAAATATATAGTTAAAATATTTCTCATACCCAATTTTATGAGTTCCTCTTGAAATTTGCATGACAATTATTAGATTTAAATAATAATACATGTTCCAAGAGTAGAAATTGAATGGATTAATCCATAATAAGATAAATGAAAATGGATTTTTGTGTGAAAATAGATGCACAACGTGATTCATACATGAGTAAAATCATGTAATGTGAGTCATGTGTGAAGAGGGGAACACATGAAGACTTGGTTCTAGTGGATTGAGATCATGTCGAAAGATAGTTCCTTACATCCCTTAATTCATTAGGAATGATCTAGTTATACAATGACTCTATCATTTCAAAAAGGGCACACTAGAAACATGCAACATCAAAATTGGATTTTATTAAAATAAAGAGGGTGAATTGTAATGTAAATTTTACATAATGGTAAGTGTGTTTCAAATAATTTCTCATGTGCTCATTTTGGGGAATATGGAATTTGAGGCATGTTCCTAGAATTCATCATTAAATATTACCCCTGTATAGGTTAGGGTTTCACCTTAAAATCAAGGGACTACACTATCTTTAAACATCAAATTACTTTGAAAAAATAGTTAACACATTTTATATTTTTTTACACATGTCTTAGCCTAACTCAGAACATGTTTTATGTTTCCTCCTTTATCAAGAAATATTTGGAACATTAAGAATAAAAATTTTATATTAGTGGGGGAGACCCACATGGAAAAATATATGCAATTGAAGTGAATCATTGGTGGAAATTGGGAGAAGGACCTATGTGATGAATCAAGGGTGAAGTATTTTAGCTAAGTCAATGTTGTAAAAGATTTTACATTATAAAATATTCATATAGTGTTTTCCATACTCATTTAAACCTTTCCATGGAATTCATTTTCAATTTTTTTATATTATATTGATATAATTGAATTCTTTCTTATACAATGAAATTTACCTCCTATATAACATAATAATTACCACTAAATCCTCCACCCACATTGATATGATGATTTAAGACTTTTAACAGTGACAAGACTGAAATTGTACACAATATATTATGTATTTTTCCAATGTTATAATATTAAACAATAAAAGGTTTCTTGTAATCATAATTCTCCCCACCAATTAGAAATATTCTTAAATTTTATTTTTATGTTCCAAGGATATATGATAATTTTCCAAACAGATGGTTCTATATGTACAATAATATGGAAGGGAAAATATATTTTCATTGGTTTATATTTCAATTAAGGTGGGAATAGAATTGAAAAAATTTATATAAATTCCAAAAATTAATTAAAATTATTTTATACTAACTATATCCTCAAACCCAGTATTACTCCTCCACCACAAAATGATCAAAAACCAAAAAAAAATTTAATCCCATAATGGATATTGGGACCTCATACTAAGAGGTATAATAAATCATAAATGGTTGTGGGAAAACTATATAAATTTAATGTGAACTTTGTTTGATGATTAACTAATGTACCTTAAAATCAATGAATATATTTGGAACTCAAATACTTAGTTATACAATAGTTTTTACCTCAACCTTGTAAATATTTTTCATTGGATCCCATAGTGTAACATTTTATAATTAATATATTAATATTTTGGAATCATTATATAGAATTATATAAGAAATATAGATCACTCATTATAGTAACTATGTAAAATGAATTCTTCTTCCCGATGGATGCCTAGGGAAAGATCAGTCGAAAAATATTTTCCTATATCATAAACTTCCTATAATTACATTTTTTAAACCAAGTGTTATAGTTTCTTTAATAATAATTATCTAGTCTATTTAAGTATTAATTATTCATAAAATATAAATCATATCAATACATACACATAAAAATATTCACTTCCACTTAATATCCATTTTTTCAAAATTTATATTCTTGAATTTAAAATCATGATTCGTCAAAATCACATTCTATTCATTAAAAATGACTCCACATAGAAATATTTTAAGAAAAATAGAGTTTCTTATCATACATTGGACATATGAAAAATAGGTTAATAAATATTATGAGAACAAAAATCATTGTAAGTGGTATGAAAAGAAAAAAAAATTAGTCCATCTTTAAATTCATGAAATCTCATACACAATTTTACATTCAAACAAATAATATTCCAATTAAATAACCACATAGTTAATAAAGATATCAAATTAACGTACTAAAAAATATTCTAAAACATATCTCATGAATGAATAAAGTCAATATCAATTTTATAATTTCTTATTTTAAAACATGATCACTTATGGAATCATTATCAACGAAAACATAATTTTCACCCTTAAAAATGTAATAAAAATATCAATAAACAAAAATTCCTTTGAATAAATTGTGAAATAAAAATAAATCCCCAGAAACTTATTTTTTAGAATATAAACTTATATAGATACAATGGGAATCATAATAATATCAATATTAAAATCACTGCTATATAAAATCTAATTAATTGAATAGACTACTCACATATTTATAATATAATTTACCAGAGGAAAAAATCACTACCCAATGCAATGAAGAGATATTATTAGCTCAATTTTCATTAGGAAAAATTTACAAGGGTCATCAGATACATAAAATAATAAATTTAAATCATAATGTATAATTTGTTATTTCATTTAACACATATATAGCAGGACTTTAGTGGTTTAGAACAGTAAGCATAAAACACTTTTTTCGTTGAAAACTATTAAATAAAAAATATCATAAATTTATGAGTCATTGTATTGTTTTGAATCACCCTGAAAACTTATAAAAGATCCCCATTGTAGAATAATTCCAATAATTTTTTGGAATATCAATCCTTTTTTATATGTAAAAAACAATTAAATTTTATATTATGGTAAAAATATTCAAATGTATTTGAAATTGAGAATTAATAATAAATTATGAATAAATTAGATCAAGAATAGAAACATTTTAAATTTAAATTCAATGGAAAATCCCATACCTTGAGTATAACATTCCATGTATGTTCTTCCATTAATATATAATAACTTCTTATTAATTATTTACTTTTATGATTCCCTTTATCAGTACTATTCATGTAATGAATCCGTAATCTCTCTATATATATACCTTATTTTCTATTGAATATTCATTACATTTCATAAAAAAAAGCTTGAGGATTATAATGTAATAGTTTTCTAATATACAAGTAACTAAATATTATTATTCCATGAAATGTCTTCAACTTCTCCCAAAAAGAACATTCTACATAGAACTCTTGTTTCACAAAACCAACATAAAAACATTATTCAAAACCGATGGAAAGTAAACATAATAAATGTTGAGATCAAATTTTCAATCAGGTTAAACAAGAGATATATCAATATATTAAACACATAAGGGTATAAGAAATTACTAATTACATTTCAAAACCATACTATTTATATTATTTATAATAAACATGTGTCCCTAGATAAATCATCGAATTTCATAAGACATGAATCATAATAGAATAAAAAAACATGATCCATGATTCCATAATACTGTAATAAAACATATATTTGTGGAAAAAACATAATAATAGAATATTATTTCATTAGTATTCAAGGATCACTAATAAAAATATCATATTGGAATGGTTTCACTCCCCAAATCAACATAGTTTAAAAGGATCACTCCCAAATATATCTTTATGTAAATTTTAATTTACCAAACTGGATTCACTCCCCATTCCTATCATATTTACATGTTGAGATATTAATCATTATCCAATTTATTTGAGGGAGATATAGGTCCCACCCATCACATAAGAAAAATCATACATATGTTAATTAGATGATCCTATAGATTTCATCAAATCGTGACCAATTTATTGTAATGTGTTTCAAAAACAATTAATCATATCAATATCCCATGTAAAAGAGACATTTTGAATAATCATTTAAAAATTTCATCATATAATTCCCCTGAAAAGAAGTTGAATTCATAATAATTTTCACATGGTATAATCTATATAAAAAACATAGGTTTCCAAACCATCATTCCATTATAAACATAAACCACTCATATAATTAATATGAATGGTATCCTTGAATAATATCCCCTTTAATTCATAGGTAAAATCAACATCTGACATATTATACCGAAAATGATTTTGAAGACCATTTAAAAAACTTCTTAATGAAAATATCCATTCTGTTTTGTAAATATATTTAAAAAAGCGTTAACATTTTTAAAATACATGTATTTGAAAAAGAAAATTTAATATTTTAATGTAACATTAAAATATCTGATTTTACATGATGATATATAATTCATTTCATGTCATATATGTTAAAACAAAGATTATTCTCAATGTTTTGGTAAAATACAAACTGTAAAAATTTAGAAGTTGAAATGAACATTTCACTAATTTCATTATATAAAAAGTAAAATATGGGTTAAAAATTATTTAATAATTAATTTTTATAATGTTAAAAAAACAATCCAAAAATTTTCATAAAATCAATTTAGATGAAAGAGGGATTTCAAAGGAAGATAGAAATGAAGACTATTTTTCATATAAATTTTTGTTTCGAACTCTAGAGTACATAAAGACCTGAAAATGTTGTGAAAATTTTATTCTCATGACATAAATACTGGAGATGAATATTAATGAGTTCAATAAGACATATATAATAATATTTTGTTATTGGAATAATAATCATAACAAATTTAGATAAAAGATGATATTCTATCATAAAATATTTACCACATTAGTAGCTTTTAATTTCATGCCCCACAAAGGAAAAAAAATTAAATTTAATATAAAATATCTTGATAATGAATAACTTCATGATATGAAATTTATAATGATATATATATAAACTTCATATAAAATATAGGTCCATAGCATAACATATGTCTCAAGGAAGGAAAACTGGGACAAAAATCCCTTACCACTTTATTAATCTCTTGAATCATATCACAGATTGAAGAATAATAATACGAAACATTAAATATAATTAAAATGAATACAATTATGATATTATCATTCAAAATTTTAAATATATACACCAAAAAAATAAATGAGTGGTGAATACTGTATAAGTATCCCAGAAAAAAATAGTGAGCTTAAAAATACCTTAACTTAAGCCTTGAATTCCTTTTTACATGTTTAAAATTTCAGTATAATAAAATTTTTCTTCTTATAAATGTATTCCATAAACATAATCAAATTTAATATACTATATATGATTTAATTATGAATTTTTATTACGCATTTATCCATAACTTATTGTTAAACTTACATTTCGGGTAATAAATACTTTTTAAATGTATTTTATTTTATTTTATTATTTTTCATCATCATTAAATGAAAACTTTTATATAATATGTAGGATTTTAAAAATGAAATAAATATCTTAAATATTATATATATATATATATATTTAGAGAAGTCAATTGATGTTAGATATAGAAAATGAAATAGACAGTTTAAGGAGATGGTATGTTATACTTACTTATGATGATTCTTTACATTTTCTTAAAATATTTAAATAAAAAAATTTACATAATATTGTTCCATTATAGAATCACTTTTATTTCATTTATATTATATATATTCATTAAATGCATCATTATTACCTACTATGTAAAACATGAATGAATCACATCGCTTCACAATGTGGTTGTCCATTGTACTTATGAGGGGCATTATTTTATTCCCACAGAATGTAAAATATGAAGGTATATGTCATATAATTATTAAAAATTTATAATAATTTCATAAATATAATTGAAAAATATTTAATAAATCCTTAAATCCATCTTTGAGGGGTGGTAATGGAAAAAAGAATGACTTCTGTTCGGGAGGTAGTAATTTTCAGTACACAAGAATAATGATTTTATAACTCATTTGATGGAAGATGAAGAGAGTTTAGATCAAAATATAAGAGTAAAAAGGATAATTATATGTAATACATTAATGCTATTATATATTAGTTTTTTAATAAACATTTTATGAAGTACACCAATAAATAAAATAAAAATGCTCTTTGAATAATGTTGAAACATTTTAGGGTAACCTTCTATGGTTTTCTTAAAAAAACATACTATGTAGCAATAATGACTAGAATAAGTAATTTAGGATTATCTTAATGTATTATGAAATATATTTGTGATTTTATGGTATGTACCAAATGTATTTTGAAGTGTGAAAATGAGAGGAGAATAGGAGGTATTTTATAAGTGGGTTGAGTGACACACTTGTATTTTTTTAAAGGTGTACATATATTTTTCAAATTCCAAAAGGCTCATAAATGAGAAATTCTCATACATAGAAGATATTTTTTCCATATAAGGACATTAAAATTTGTTGTAAATGTTTTGGTTGATTTTTAACCGTTATCATTTTAGTTTAAACCATCTATAAACCAATTTTCAGCTTAATGTCGGTAAATGATTTTTTATAATTTTACTATTCATTTTGGAGTAAAATTAAATTGAACATTTTCAATAATATAAAATATACATATTAAAAAAAGTCAATCCAATTATTCAATTACATTCACATAATTTTAAATATATAAATAAGAATTTATTTTGCAAATGTGATGTGAAAGCTGGTTTTAAGAGAGAAAATGATCAAAAGCTTTAAAGAACAATATATATAAATTCAAAATGAAAATAATTAAAATTAAATAATTTTTCTTAATAGATATATATTTTAACTAATTTTAAATTTAAAACCATATACAAACAATCATTATGTTTTTAAATTAATTAATATAAATGAATATTGTTAATAAAATCCAATATTTTCACTATTCATCAAAAAAATGATTTTCCCCAAAAAAATCAATGATAAACCATAATTTTATTTTGACATTATTATTTAAAGAATTAAAATTATATTTTAAAATATTATTTATATAGGTTTATGTAATCAATTTTATACAAAAGTGAGCAAAAGGGAGTTGAAATGGTTTTAAGAAAAAATATAGTTTTATGCAACAAAATGGATTTATTCTAATCTATTTTATATAAAACACATAAGATCATGATAAATAATTTTATATAATACATAATATATACACTTAAAAATAATTATTTATAAAAGTTGTTTATTTAATTTATTAAGGTAAATCATTTTTGAGTGCAAAAGCATTATTATTTGAAAAATGATTTAATTTATATTCATATAGTTTTTATTTTAATTTATAATTTACTTTGTATGAAAATTTTAAATTTACAGACATTTTTTACAACATATTTCCATAACATTGTTAATTTTATTTATATCAGTCTTTCAAATGTCTATGCGATAACTATCATAGATATTTTAATAGTATGTTGTGTTTCATTAAAAATTGTTATCTTTTATAACACATACTAAACATAGTATATCATGTAACAAAATATAAAATTGGTATTTATTATAAATAATAGTATTTTAAGTAATAATTTTATTGGATATATATATATATATATATATATAAATCATAGGGTGTTACATTATATAGGCCTCAAATAAATTAGGTCCTTGTAATCCGAACATGTGCTTAGTAAATAAGGGTTTAACATTTGAAAATCCATTTGTTATAAATTGAATATATGGAAAGGGTTAATAAAACATCCACTTGACAAGAGATAATGTGATGCACGAAGATCATCTATAGTAAAAATTATTAGGTTTAATATATGATAACTTATGTGTGAAGTGATGAAAGGACATATTAAAGAAAACTAAGACCCAAATATTGATGGATAGTGATATAGAACGTGGTTTGGAGAAAATTATTTTTCAAAAAGCCAAAAATCCAAAAAAGTTGAAAATATAATTAATCCATTTGAAATGGAGGTAAATTTATATTATTTAAAATCATGATCATTTTTTTAATGTTAAAGAACATTCATGAGATGGTATAAGTACTTTATTTTTTTCATAAGCATAATCTCATCATTTTCTTACGATTCAATGAAATTACAAATCATCTATTACTCCAAGAAAATAAAATGAAATTTTATTATGCTTTACCCACATACAGATCATTATATACATAATAAAAAAATTTATTCAATCAATTAGTATTTATAAAAATAGTTATCCTTAGTTTTCTAATTTGGATATATCTTCAAATGATAAAAAATAAATTAATCTGTAAAATCACATTAAATGTTCAATATAAAACATTTTATAAATGGATAAACTTATGACACCTACAGTAAATTAAAATCCAATACATTAGAAATAAAGTCACTAATTTTCCGAAATGAAAATATCATTAATCCCCCAAAAAACATGTAGTATATAATAATTATCATATAATAAAAATGTGAATATATTCCTCATGTATTCTCTTAAAATATTTAAATAACTATAATATCTATTAAAATAAATAAAAAACATGTTTTCTTATTAATTGAAAAAAATATCATTTTACATATTCCTTAAATAAAAAAACTTTTTAAACTCCATTAAGGACAACATAAAACTGTTTTACATTAATGAATTATTAAAATCCATGGTAATCACTATTATCGAATTTATATTATACTTCTCAATCATCTCTATAACCTAACTAAAAATCCATATCTAAAAATTTTAAAAATATTATGTGTTATCTTAATTTAAACATATTTATTATATAAAATATAAACATGGAATTATATCACAATTATAGGTCTTCATTACCATTGAACATATTCTTGAATTTCAATAAAAAACTAATGTTGAACAATGTTTACATATTTCATTATTTTTAATTCTAATATATAAACAAATAAATGATTCTACATAAATATTAAAATATAAACTAGGATTAATCATCTAATTCCTTAATAATTTGTTCCTTTTAAATGACATTTATAGTATGCCCATATTCAAAAAAAAATCATTATTTGTATCACCTTGTTGACTGTCTCTATAAGAGTACCCTGTGAGTAAATTTAATTTTATAATTGCCATAGTTTCCAAATTTATAAAATTAAAACATTAATCATTCCATAGGGAAACAATTGTTCTCATCGATTGTGTTAAATAAAATTTTAATTTTTTTCTTTGTCACTCGGTAATCATGTGTCCTTATTCTCCACTTACATAAAATCTTCTCATTCCTATGACACATTTAATTGGGTTATTCATCCGGTATTATCAATAAATAAGGAACTAAATCATCATTCCATCATGGTTTATGCCACATATACTGTCTAAAAACTATATCCTTCTGTCCATTGAACAATTATATAGTTGGTGATGGTAAAAGTTTTCAATAATATATCATGCTAGCTGATTTGGAAGAATTATAATATTAATCAATATATTTATCATCCCATGTTGCCACTCTTAAAAACTTTTTCTATCATATTCATAATTTCCAATTTTTTAAGGTTTCCACCATAAAATAAAACCAAAAATAATAGTTTAAGAAACAATAATCATAGTAGGAAACCACATAATCATTTAAAATTTCTTGCAATATGTTTAAATCAAGACTTATTATTGTAAATATATGACACCATATGCGTAACCAAGGTCATTTATGGTCATTATTAAAATCCTACATTATGGATCACAAAGAGTTTGTGAATTTAAAAATAATATCCCATAGGAGTGTCAAACCATCAATGTAGTGAGGTCCATTTCATGCACCAGGTTATGATTGATTCTTGATCAATATGATCTTTTCATAGTCAATACTCATAGCTACCAATGTTATAGATCTACATCAAGATATTGTATCAGGACAATGATTTAATTTCTTTGAAACCGGTATCTATATCTTTAGAAAAATTATATGACATATTCATATACATTGTATCATCCTTTGATGTAGCCCTTGATATATTCTTATACTTAACCATGGAAATATCATTTGGGATATCAAAATATATTTATCATCCTAGTTTCAAAATTTTATCTAATACTATCCTCAGATACCAACTATAATTACACAATCTTATCATAAAAATATATTACCCATTTTTAGATGAATAGTAATTACATTACTTGAAATCATTCCTGATTATGAAAATAGTATAGTGCTAGTGGAAACTAGAAGCAATATATTCTAATTTCATGAGTGATATTCAACAGATACCATAATTATTTTCCCTTATAGAAATCTTCATTTACATACCCTAATAAAAACCATTATTCCTAACATGTGGACATGAAATACACTAAAGGCTGGGCTCAGACGCTTAATAATAGAATATAAGGGTGATATAAAAATATCATATGTATATGTGTATTGGATCACGAAAATTACATTTGAAAACAATAACCATACTATAATAGATTATAAAAGTGCATCATGAAAAAAGACATCGAAGATCATAATACATGAATCACATTAGAATCAATGAACATGATCAATGAGGACATAATATTGGAATTTGAAAAATATTTTTGGTATTCCTAAAATAATATATTATCATTTTCTTATTGGTAAACTATAATTTCTAAAACTATCATAGTATAATTGATTAACTCCTAACATCATTGACTTACTCAGTGATCACTCCAGAGACTTTCTTAGTAAATAAATGCACTTAATAAACTAGGTACACTCCCCATTCAAGTCATGTTTATCTCAAGGAATATCAATAATCACCATTTTCATTGGAGATATATAGAGGTACCAACCATCTTATAAAAACATTAATGAAAATTTTTACCACAAGATCTTAAAAAGATCATCATATCAGAACCATAAAAATTAAATAGGATTCATAACTGTTTTTTCATATAAAAACTTTGGGAAATGAGTCATGTTTAATAATCAATTTATCATAGCATAATCCATGGAAGTTTGATTCATAAAAATTTAATAATGATATAACCTATGTACGATAAATAGGATTCTTAATAATGATTCAATCAGAAAAATAAACCATTAAAATAAATAATAAGAATATTATCCTTGTATCATATCTTTAGTCTAGCATATATATAATTTAATGTTGTCATTTTAGTTGTTATTTGAATTTGAAAGATAATACAAGACAATTCTTAAAAAATATCATTTCCACTTATAAATAAACTTTTTAAATCGATAAAATATTTTAGAAATAATTTTATCTACAAATAATATTTTTAGATTAAAAAGGAATCTTAAAAGTAGTGATTTTTCATGATGGAAGATAATTTTATTCTAACCATTCATGTTAAAATAAAGAATCTTTTTGTAATCGTGTTAAAATACAAATAGGAATTGTTTTGAAAAATGACATGAATTTTACAATAATTTTTTTCCCAAAGTAATAAATGATTAAAAATTATATTCTTAATCCATTTTATGAATTTCACAAATATTTTTGAAAACATATTTAAAAAACATTTTTTTTCAAGAAACATTTTAATTGAATGAAGTGTGAAGTAAAGATGGTTCTTCTTAAAAACAATTATTATCTATTTAGTACATAAAAATATTGAAATAAATGGAAAACAGGTATTCTAATTAAATAATAATTGGATAATATATTTTCTGAGTTTCTTTATATATTTATCATAATTTTTTTAGGGGAATAATAATAAAAAATTATCCCTATAAATGTAGAGATTGTTTCATAAAAGAAATACCACTTTGGAAGCATTAAATTGTAATTCCCTGACGTAATAATATTAAATAAAATAAAAATTAACCTTATAATAAATTAATTATTTATAGAATATGTAAAAAATTCATTATATTCATCTCAAAACATAATATAGTTTTATAACATTACATATGTCTCAAGAAAATAAAATTAGGAAAAAATCCGTTATTGCTTTTATAATCACTTGAATCATAATAAAAATTAAAGAATAAAAGAAAATGAATAATTAAATATAATTTTAATTAAAATATTCATTAAATAACATTTAAATGGATAATTATATACACCGCATAATGTAAATGAGTGGTTAATATTGTATATGTCTCTGAAATATAAAATATAGACTATAAATGTATCATCCCACCCCCTCCCATTGGCTTGAGAGGGTGGAGGAATGCAACATGGCCTTAAGTGATGTTCGCATGGTGCCTAAGGTTGGAAATAAAATTCAAGGGACTTGAGAATCATTAGGGAATTATTTTCCCTAAAGATAAAATCATCCAACCAAACAATCCATTATCAACAGAATACATGATGCATGTCAACAAAACAACAGAACCCATACAATACCAAAAGAAAAAAAACATATACCATAATAATTCTCACATCCCAATACAACAAAACCCAAAATCTGAGTACCAGGTGGAAGACTAAATAATAAGACCCCAAATAACAAGGACACCAATAATATCTCCACAAAAAGCATCACACTCCAAGAAACATTACATCACTAATGCATTAGGTCGAAAAGCAAACAAAGTGGGAAGATTTACTCTTATATGTGTTCCAAAATACAAAATCTTATAAATCACCCTAGTGAAAAAGAAGGGGTGAGTAATAATACACAGTAGTATTTCCATAAATGACTTCCCTACACATGCCATGAGCAAAAAACCGTTAGCACAATTATATAAAGTATTTTATACATAACATTAAATAGTGAAAACATTACCATAAGACAAACATACCCTTACCAAACCATGTCATAGAAGAGAAAACAGAAACTATTCCCTAAGCCATAGCACCATTAATTATTATCACATCAAATCCAATGATTCAAAACCCATATACAAGGAAACCCAACGGGAGAGCTTATGTACAACCCATTCACTACATCTCTAACTAGCGGTACTTTCCAACCACTATCTATAATGGTGGTTCTACCATCCAGTATCCCTCACCTTTTGTAGTGATATATCCCTTCGAATTCGACACAATCGAAACAATCCATAACACTTAATCGGCCATCAATCATAAATCACCAAGGCCACATAATAAGCACAAAACCACTTCCAACAAATGGCAATTAACATCAATAAATAACTCATTAATTGAAAACACCCATATACCATTTTCCATGCAACATCACATTCCAATAAAAAAGAATTTTATTTAAAACAGTTTTTAAAAACCATTTTTATAATCCAATCCATGGAACAATGTTTAAAATCTAAATTTTAAAATCACACAACAAAACCCTTCATTCACTAATATCCAATTTCCCCCCAAAATCCTCAAATCTTCACCTGATAGCTATCCACCAATATTTCTCACTTCACAATCACAATTAATTACATGAAAAAAAATTAATTTAAAAAAAACCACTAATTATAACCAAGTGGAGTTGAGAGAGAAGCCACATACCTTTAGGGTTCCAGTGATATCGACACACAAGCAACTGGTCCACATATCCTATGAACGCACCACTGAAACCACTCTAGATCCAATACCCTATCAACAACCAGCCCAAAAATCCACACTATATGCTAAACACCCCCTACATATATACACAAAGGATGTAGATCTAGAAAACCAAGTGAGGGGGAAGAGTCGAACTTGAGGGAAACCAAGAAGTAACCAATATGAGAGACTTAACCATGAGAAACCACCTTCAAAACACCTTGAAACCCATTCAAAACCCTTTAGAGGGCCCCTAAAACCCTTGGGAACCAAAAACTGTATGTGATGCCCGAGTGGGAGGGAGTTTAGAGTGAAATAGGTCAATCCCAAGGGAACCAAGATTTAAAATCCCCTCTTTAAGTGGCTGCATGGTTAACCTACAAGGTTCAAAAAATAGTTATCTAACCATGTGTAAGCCACAACCTCATGAGAAGGGGTTTCACCCAGTTGTCTAGCATGAATTGGAATACCATGCATAGACCATGCGATGCCCATTATCCCCCCTTAACGTTTACCAAGAGAACCTGCACGGTTTTCCCTAACTATGCTCAAACCGTGCAGCCCTATGAAGGCCACCAAACTCTTCCAAAACCCTTAAAAACACAACCAACCTCTTCCAAACTAATCCCAAACACTATAATCACATAAAAAGGAATAATCTAAATCTACATACCTGAAAACTAGGTTGCTACATATTCCCCACCATTGGACTTTCCCCCATCGGAAAGTAGAGAACCATCTCTTTGCCGAAAGAGCTCTGGACAACTCAACCATCTATTTCTCCCTCTCCCAAGACTCCACCTGAATCTGACCATGTTTCCACAAATTACAAACAAAACCAATGACTTTACAACACAATAAATTATCTTTCCTATCTATAATCCGCACTAGCATGTTCACAATGGAAGCATCCAATTCTTACTCTACTTGCTCCCAACAAATTACATGGTAATGGTCCAACTGATAATTTTTCAAATATGACACATGAATCAAATTTTTAACTACATGAAACTATGGTGGAAAATATAATTGATAATCCACCTCTCCAATATGCTCATTTATCTCAAAATGCCGAATATACCTCGAATATAACGTGCCATACTTTCCAAACCAGTGATATCCCAACGTAGGAGAAATTCTAAAAAACACATGATCACCCACCTTAGACGATAATGGTCCACATATTATTTTTTAAGAAATTGAGATATCTCTATTCTCTTTCTAATAAAAATTATTTCCTATTTAGTGTATTGGACAAGGCTCGGTCCAATCATCAATGTCACACCCATTTCTACCCAACACTCTAGATAACGATACAAACACCCATACAATGACTTAAACAGAGAAATATGTATTAAATCCTCACAACTATTATTATAAGAGAACCCCACCAATAGTAATTGATCCTCCAATTTACCACCAAAATAAATAACACATGACCTTATCATATCCTCCAACATTTGTATCATTATCTTGAATTGGCCATCTATATAAGGATGATACACTATGCTCATCGTCAACTGTGTCCCAAGGGATTGTTGTAAGGATTTACAAAAAATATATGTGAATCTCAGAACTCTATCTAATACAACCGAAACTAGAACACCATTCCACTATACCACTTCTAAAATATAGATTTTTTATAGATCTTCCACAGTATGAGATTCACAAATCAGCAAAAAATGGGAACAATTTTTGAGGATATCCTCAATCACACATATGGAATCTTGTTTCTTGACCATTATCAGAAGACCAGTCACACCATATATTTCTACATCACCCACATCAAAATTGGAATAGGCAAATATTGCAACATTTCTACTAGCCGCAGATGCTCTGACATGAAATTATGACAAGTTAAGAATCTCAAAAAAAACTCAGCCACATCCCTTTTCATACCATCCAACCAAAATAGTGCATTCAATTCCATATACATATTATGAATTTTCGGGGTATATTCCACATAGAATGATGATACCCCATGAAAATATCCTCATAAGAATCCACTGGTAGAACCATACGATCCTGAAAACATACGACTGAAATTCCATTCAGTTCCCCGCCATCGATGATCTCCCCACCATGAAGTTTGTAACTTATTTCCATACACTTATAACTAGATGTATTTGCCTCTTTAACCAAACCATCCAAGTGTAGAATATTAAATACCTAAAGTAAGACAACTATTCCACCATGGTCCACACATTCCAACCACATTTCGGCTATAACCAATATCAAGTGCCACTAATCTGATCCCTATTTCACAAATTGAGCATATGATTTCCTAATTAATGCATTTACCAAAAAATTTCCCGTACCTTGTGAGTAAATTAGGTCTAAATCAAAAATAATAAGGTATTTCATCCATCCACTTTTCCACAAGATCAATTCTCTATGAGAAAATATTCTATAAGCTCTTGTGATCTATACACACCATAAATTACTCACCAAAGAGATAGTGATGACACACTTTTAATGCATGAACCACTCCCGCCTACTCCAATTCATATGTTGGATGTTTATTCTCGTGAATCCTAGAATTTCATGATCTAAATGGAACCACATGATCCCCCTTCATGAGAACACATCCCAACCTTGATCCTGATGCGTCATAATACACCGCCTACCCTTTCCTTGGTTCAAGAAAAAGATATTTTTGCTGACATAAGGAGACCCATTAGCTCTTCAAAGCATTTATTACACAACTCATACCATGTATATTGGATATTATTTCTTGTAAAATATTTCATTAGCGACAAAAATCTTGAGAAATCTTGATAAAATCATCGATAATAGCCAGCAAGGCCAACAAAGCTCTGTATCGTGAAAATGTTATTTGGTGGTTTCCATGAGATAACAACATCTATCATTTCTAGATCAACTAAAACACCTTTAATAGAAATAACATAGACTAGAAAACAAACCTCATGTATCTAAAAGTCAGACTTTGACAATATGGCACACAACCGATGAACCCTCTAGATCCCCAACATTATCGCCATGTTCTGATCATTCTCTAAACTCCTCCTAAAATACACTAGTATATCATCAACAAATACCACCTTATAAGAATCTAGATATCTATGTAATATCTTATTCATCAATTACATGGACACCAATGGATCATTCTTTAGCCCAATGGGCATAACCACATACTCGTAATGACCATATCTACTTTTAAAAGTTGTGTTTTGAATATCATCCTTCATCACCAAAAAATGATGATATCATAACCTCAAGTCAATCATCCAGAACCATTGAACTCCCCTAAAATGGTCAACAAAATAATCAATGAGTGGATGTGGATATCAGTTCGTTATCGTAAACTAATTATGTATGGGATAATCGACACATAGGTGCAATGTTCCATCTACATTTTTTACAAAAAAACTAGTGTTTCCCACTAAGACATGCTAGTGCAGATGAACCCTTCATTTTCTAGAACTACCAACATAACATTTAATACCAACAATTAATCATTTTTTTTATGGTATTATTAAAGAGAGATATGATTGGTCTCTATAAGGAGATCAATTTTAAACATAAATTCTCTCATTGCAGGCAATCTTGAGTATTATTTGGGAAATATATCCATAAATTTATCGATAATATCCAAAAGAATAGTCTGCTCAACTTGTTCATCTGATGCCAAAACAAATGGTGTTATGTGACATGAGATCATGCCAACACCTGGGGGGAAAAATCAGTTGCACCCATTATTTCATTCTTATACCCTCTAAATATTTGTTTAACACCATACTCTACCATAAAACTATCCTTTCACACATCATAATAGATTTGGTTCTTAAACATTTCCAACAAATCAATTCCCAGGATTATATCATAAGCATCCATATCAAGCACTGATAAATCCCTCTTCAATTCAATTCCATTCAATGCTAAGCAACACACACAATATAGGAAATCATGACACTCTCTTTGACCCAGAGGATATTGTTGTTTAAAAATAGAGGGAATTATTTCCACATGTAAACTCGACAAAATGAAGGTATGAGAATCAATAATATAATTATAAGAACCCATATCAAATAATGTTTTCATCAATTTAGAATTTAAAATAACCATAAATCACACCATGGATGATCCTAATTGATCATCCACCATAACATACTTAGCTCCAAACAACAGTACAATTTCCATGCTCGGATCTTTATTACCCTGTTGAGGTGTTGTGGTATTCCAAGAATCACCATGACACACATTTCTCTACTGACGAGGGGTATACTTCAACACCCCTCCTGTCAAAACATAATACCCCTTAAACCCCTGAGGAGTGTCATGAACACTCGACATCAAAGCATTCTGGCAATAATACTGATGATGCGCCATCTTCTTACAATTATGAAATTTTTGAGGTAGTTATGTACAATCCCACTTGATGTTGCTCTTAGAGCAACACTTAAAACATATTGGCTTATTCTGAGGCTTCGAAGAAAGATTCACCAATCCTGCCATCAAATTATAATTTGTACACCCACCCTAGAAATAAGTTTCCCTCTTCTTCATGAACCCATCATTCAAGTTCCCACTCTTCCCCATGGGTACCAACAAACTTCCCCCACCTGTAGCCCCCAAAAGATAATACTCATCCACCATTGATATATTCAAAATTTCTATGTAATCATTTATACAAAACGCCACTATATTGGAACTAATTTCATGGTTCTACACATCATAAAAAATTCATGCCTTCAA
This sequence comes from Viscum album, assembly GCA_963277665.1. Lineage (NCBI taxonomy): Eukaryota > Viridiplantae > Streptophyta > Magnoliopsida > Santalales > Viscaceae > Viscum > Viscum album. The sequence goes on along the minus strand of OY728142.1, from coordinate 589,124,025 downwards.
CGATGTACCACTCGCCACCATTGGTACAAACCACACTATGTTCATAAACATAGCTTCATATTTTGTTACCAAAAGGTTCTACTACATAAAAGAGATGAAATCCATTGTATGTTAAATCCTAAATGCCTAAGGGTATAATTTTTTATTAAACAACTCCGCAAAACCCTCCCATGTCACACCTTGGCCCATCACAACTTGGACTGCCATCTCCTAGCACTAAAGAGAGATATATTCCATAAAATATGTATCTAAATTTACTTACAGCTCGTCTGATGTTCCTAAGATGTCAAATCTACAATTTATTATATTAATCCATGCTTTAAACCATTATGAATCAGATTAACAACTAAAAATGGGTGGATTCTACCATTGAAACTGAACTGCATGATCCACATTCTTTGGTTCATCCCATATTTCCCACTTTCCACATCTTGTAAATCCTGAACTATACACTTCACTATATTCTAGTACACCTGGAGATTAGGTGCGAAAACATTTTCAAAAACTTTCTTCGGTTGAACTCTACGACGCCTACCTAGTACCATATCTATCAATACAAAAAAACCCATATGTCCCAATCCATTAACGAGGAATGGCATAAAACTTTCAAATACATTTTCATAACATATATCATAAAAAAGATTTCTACATGATAATATTTCCCTTGTTGTACTTTTCTGAAAAATCCAGCATGTTTTGAAAATCAGCCCATTTTAAAAATACCACTAGGTTCCCTGTTTCAAATCCTTCCATTTTGAAACCCAATTTATATTTTTCAATATCCAAAATTTAATATCACCACATAAAAAATTATACCACAATTAAATATGAATCCTAGTGGGAATTAATTTTCAACCATGCATTCAATTCTCATCTCATTGGATACACCCATGACAATGAGATGTCCAATGCCTATAGTGTATCCAAACAGTAATTTAATAACTCCAAAGTAACTTGATATTCAGTATAAAAGGATTAAACATGTACTTTTATGATATACCTTCCACGTTATAAAAATACTATGCCTTTCTACGATCCCAAATCATGGAATTGAACTGGAACGGATGTCAACACCCGGACCAAAAGTCAACACCAAAGGACCGAACAACTTCTCTTACCTGAAAGTCGTGGAACGAAAAAACTGATACCACTTGTAACATCACGCCCCTACCATTGTCTTTATAGGGATGAAGAATGATATATGGATTTCAGAGACATTCCCAAGGCACCAACGACTAGAAATAAATACCAATGGCTTCATGAATAATTGTGGAACTATTTTCCCTCAAGATAAAATCAACCAACCAAACAATCCATTATCAACAAACTAAATGATGCATATATTCAAAAATACCCAACCCATACACTAAAAAAAGAAAACCAAACTATTCCATAAAAATTCAAAAATTCTAATACATCCAAACCGAATATCAGAGTACTAAGAGGAAGAATAGACAACCAGAACCCAATGAAAAATGAAAACATCCATATATCCACACCAAGATCATTAATCTGAACACCACAACATTGCCAAAGTATCATGCTAAACTGCTAGAAAAATGAGATTCTTTACTCATACTCGTGTTTCAAAATACAACGTCTGAAAGAGCACCCAAGTGACAAATAAGGGGTGAGTAATAAAACTCAGTAGGATTTCTCCCAATTACATCCCTATACATGCCACTATGAAATAACCATTATCACATTTTTATAAATCTATTTATATAAAACATTAAATAATGTAACTATTACCACAAGCCATGTATACCCTTACCAAGCCATGTAACACAAGAGAAAACATAAACTATTCCATAATCCATAGAACCATCACACATTAGCCCAAAAAAATCCATCATGAAAAACACACATATAAAGAAACCAAATTTTGGTTCTTCCATCCAATCGATTTACTACATTTCCAACTAGTGGTACTTCTTGACCACTATCAATAATGGTGGATATTCTATACACTATCAATCAACTTTTATATTGATTCTCCCTTCCCACTTCCACACCATAAATAGAAGTAGTAATAATTATTCTACCAACAATAATAAAGAACCATGTCTACACAATTAGATCACAAACACTTCCAACAGAAGCTAATTCCCTTGAAAAAATCACTCATTTATTGAAAAAACCCTTCTACCATTTTTTATGCCACATACCATTGCAATAAAACCGGATTTGATTGATAACCATTTCAGAAACCATTTTCATAATCCAAAAAAGCAACCAAATTTTAAATCTACATTTTAAAATCACACAACAAAACTCCGCTTTCACTTATATACCATTTCCCCCAAAAACCCACTTATATTTACACAACTAGTTTTTACCAAGATTTTGAACAACACATTCAAAATTAATTCCAAGAAAAACAAATTAATTAAAACAAAAACAACTAGTTCTAACCACGTGGAGTTGATAGAGAAGCTACATTCCTTTAGGGTTCTGGAAAAATCAACCCACATGTAGCCACACTACAAATATGATGAACGCACCATCGAAACCACTCTATAACCACTTACCTATCATAAAAAGGCCTTAAATCATCACATATGAAAAAAACCCTATATATACACAAAATAAAAATATATATAGAAAACCGAGATAGAGGGAAGTGTTGATCTCGAGAAAAAACAAGAAGATATCAAGAGGACAGACTTACCCAGGAGAAACCACCATTAGAAACCCTAGATATCCCATAAAAACCATTCCAAAATGAGTAGAAGATCCCTCAAAACCCTTTAAAACTAATAATAATTGTTGAGTATCAAGTGGGAGGGTGTTTAAAGTGAAATAGGTCAAGCCGGGGTGAACCTTGTTTTAAAAATCCCATTTGTAAGTGGTCGCACAGTTAGCCTAATCAGTTTGGAATACCATGTGATAACCATGTTCACAACACTATCTGAAGAGAATGGGTCCCTCATTGTTTTCTCTAATGGTTTTTAAAACCATGTGATGACCTTGTGACGCCCATTGCCTTCACCGTACTTGGTTTCCTGGAGAACCTGCATGGTTTTCCATAACCGTGCTTAAAATGTGTGCCCCCTAAAAAGGCCTCCAAACTCATCCAAACCCATCCATACTCTACCTACCCCTTCCAAACTCATCCCATGAACTTTATTCACATAAAAAGGGATAAAATTCTATATACCAAAAAATGTGGGTGCTTCCAGAATCACGTTATATAAAGTATCTATTTTCTATTATATAGGTCTGCAAATATTTTATAGAATTTATTATTATACATCTATTACATTAATATTAAAATATCTATCATAACATAAATGTTTTACTTATGACCTTTTATTACCCAGTAGTTAGTAATTCTTTGTTAAAATATGGTTTCAAGTAATATCTACTTTGTTTTCCATGTATGTTTTGATCTGTTAATTTAGGTATTAATACAAAAATCATGGTTAAATAATCTCAATAATATTAACCAATATAGAAAAATCATATATATTATGTATATATGTATTTATAAAATTCCATAAAAGTTAGAAAAAAAATTAAATACACCTTTTATTGAGACAGTAGGTCGTACATTTTCTTGAAAGTTGTTCCATTTTCTCGGTGGTTTGAAAGTAATATAGTTAAATAATATATTAACATTTAAAATTCATTTTTACAAAATATATATAAATATTATCATTGAACCCATTTTTTTCCTTCCATTTTTAGAATGAACGAATCATATCAGTTCGCATGGCAGTATTCGACCGTACATATGAGTGTCGTTATCGTACTCCCAAAAAATGAAAAGTATTAAAGTATATGTGATATAGAAATTAAAAATTTATATTAATATCATTATAATATAATATTATAATTAGATATATATTTACTACAGTACCTGAGAGATGGTAATAGGAGATACAATTACATCGATTTGGGAGGTGGTTGTCCGCCGTACACAAGGATGGTGATTTTGTAACACATTTGATGGAATAAGAAGTAGTTATGGTAAATTAAATTAGAATTAAACCATGAAATTATATGTAATATATTGAGTTTATTATATCACAATGTTTTAATAATATTTTACTGAGGTGGTGGAATAAATTAAAAAATGATTCACTTTGATTAACATTAACTCTTATACGAGTAACCTCTTTAGAGTTTCACCAAAATCATTCCAAGGTTGGATTTATGACCAAAATATAATGTTTTATTTTATATAATATATTTAAGAAAATATATAATGATTTTTATTAGATTAAACTATTTTTTGGATGTTTGATGAGGAAATGTTAAGGGGAATCCTTTTTTAATTAAGGCGTGTTCCACACTCGTAATGTATTGAAAATATAAAGTTGTTACCACATTTTCAACATGCCACCAGGATCTAAAATGGGAAATTATATGATATAAAAATATTAGACCAAAATATTTAAAAAATTTGTTTTTGGAAATGTTTTTGTTCTTTTTTAACAATTAATTCTTTTCCATAACCCCTAGTAAACTCATTTTCACCATAACTGTAGTAAATAATTTTTTATGTTTCTAAAAATAAATATGGAAAAATAATTAAGCTTATCTAATTAAGTAATATAATTTACACTTATTATAAATATGGAATCAATTATTCCAAATCTCATTAACATATGTGGAAAAATTTATTTTAAAATTAATCCCGCAGAAGCGATGTGAAAGTGGGTTTTCATAGGGATAATGTTCAAAAGTTAAAAAAGATTTTATATAATAAATAATTTTTAATATAATTCCAGTGAAGTAAATTTTATTAATATAAATACAATTTAACTACTTTTACTTTTAAGAAAAATTATTTTTTTACATTTTTTAATTCTTTAATATAAATAAAAATTATAAATAAAAACCATTATATTTCACTATTTATTGATTATTTTATCTTCTGAAAAAACTCTAAAAAAACTTAAAATAATTTTGAATTTATTATTTAGAAAAACTGATATATTTTCAAAATTAATTTTATATTGGAGAAAAAATTAATTGTAAAAATAAGTGCATGCAAGGGGATAAAACTGTTTTTTAAATGTTCTTTATAAGCATAAAATAAAATTTATTATTATCTCATGTATTGAAAAAAATTACATTAATTCCAAAATATTTATTTAATATATAAAATATATATTACATTAAAATCATTCAAAACAATATATATTTAATTTAGTGGGATGAAAAATGTTTTTTCATATAATAATTTATTTCAGAAAATGATTTTTCTTTACTTTTTAATGGGGTTTAATTTCATTTATAATTAACATGTAACCAAAGTATTAAATTTCTATAAATATTTAAAATATATATTTTTATAATTTATTTAATTATACTCATATATATTATTTAAATGAAAATGATATAACTATCAAAATAATATTTTAATTATATGTCGAGTTTCTTTAAAAACTTTTGGTGTTATTAACGTAAGCTAAAGACAATTTTTTGTATAATGTAAGTTAAAATTAGTTATTTGTATAATAAAAAATAAATGATGAAATAAATTATTTTAACAAAATAAAAATATCTGGTTATTACATTCTAACCCCCTAAAATTATTTGTGTCCTCGTAATTTGAAATTGTGCTTAGTAACCAGGGGATTAACATTTGAAAATTATTTTGTGGGAAACCCAAACAATAAAAAGGATTAATTTGAAATCCTATTGAAATGTGATAAAGTAATTTGTGACCTTCATTTAGAGTAACACATACTAGGTTTCCAAAGACTACAACACAATGGTTAATTGAAAAAATGGTAATCTAAAAGAAAACAAACACTGAAATACTAATTGAGTGTGATAGAGAACATAGTAAATAGAATGTTAAAGACCTAAAATCGTGAAATCTACAATGGGTGACAAGGAAATTAATTCATCATAAGTAAAGGAAAACGTATGCCATTTTATTTCATGATGATTTTCATAATGTTGAATAATTTTCACGAGATGATATATTTACTTGATTTCAATCTATTTACTAAGTAGGATCTCATCCATGTGTTATGTTTCAATAATTTTCCACTGCAACTATTACTGAAATAAATTAATATTATTTTGTATTCCTAAATTAATAATGGGTACAATGATCAATAAAATAATGAATACCCTATCCTTTTACCCCTAGTTGTGACAAAATGGTTATTAATTATTATCCAATAATGATAAAAATTCAAGTGGTTAAGTAAAAAATTAATCTCTAAACCCTCATCTTGTGTTCAACATAAAGCATTTTTTAATTATTATCCTTATGAGAATTCAAGATGTTTGAAATAAAAAAATTGTAAATAAGCACAACAATTTTGATAAAATAAATAATCATCGATCCCCTATATAATAAAAATATTCTCTTAACATTTAAATACAAAAAAATTTATTACTTTCATCATGAATTCTATAGAAAAATTATAATAACATGAAGTTCTATAAAGCCGTATTTAAAAAATAAATTCTTCCTTATTTCTTAAATAAAACACAGATCATTGCATATATATTTTAAATAAAAAAACCATTATCTCAATAAATGGTAGAATAACACAATTCTTTATCAAATCATTAATTAGTTCTCAAGTAATTTTTACTATCCAATTTTGATTTTCCATATAAATAATCTATTTATCTCAAATAAAAATTATTATCTCAAAATTTTATATTCCCTTAATCTTCATATTCCCCTAATAGACCACCTTATAATTAAATAAATATTCTATGTCATTAGTACCATTCAACATGTTCATGAAAATAATTAATGAAAAACATATACTAATTATTCCTTATATATAATAATAATTCTCAAATTGGAATAAATTAACACTATAATCATTATATTTCCATCCTAAACCATTAAATAAGATTCATGATCATACTAAATAATAATTATTTCCTTTAATAAGTCATTTTTACTCTCTCCATCATCAACAGCAAACCCATTATCTACACCACCTTGCATAACATCTTCCTGATAATTCCCCCATGACATTGATCTGTGTATTTTCCATACATTCTACAATTATAACATTGAACCATTAATGATTTCTTATAGACGCCAGTATTCTTATCCATTGAGTTTTTTTCATTTTTCATCATAAATCACTTACTTTGTTTCCTTCATATATGAACAAAAAACATCTTTCAACTCAAATTATACATTAACATGTCTGATTCATCCCACATTATTTAAATATATGAAACTGAATATTATTTAATCCATGTTGTCTAATACGCAGACTTTTAATAAACTCTATCATTCCCCTCTATTTTCAGTTTGAGTGTTGAATAATGTGAAATTTGATAATCATATACTATGATAATAGATTAGGAATAATTATAATATCCTTCACTCTAGTCATCATTCCTTTTGGTTTCTCATTAAAACATTATCTATAAAATTCCAAATTAACACAACTCCTTATAGTTTCCACCATTGACTAAAACCAAAAATCATAGTGTAAAAAAGAATAATCATTTTGGGTAACCACATAATAATGAGAAATCAAATAACTGATGACTAAGTCATTCAACCTTATTTTAAATATATGAATCATTAGGCTTAACCAATTTCATTTTTTGAAATTAATCAAATAATTTATGATGGTTCATAATGAGTTTGAGAATTTTCAAATTATATACCCTAGGAGAGTAAAACATATTCTGTAGAAAGTCCTGTTTTTGTGCACCAGATGATGATCCATTCAAGATCAATTAGCCCTTTTTTAATCAATACCCCTAGGCGCCATTGTGCTACAGCCGCATCCGCTTTTAGTATCAAGACATGGATTTAATTTCCTTAAAACCACTATCTCTCTCCAGTAAAAAAATAATAATACATATTCTGATAGATTGACTTGTCCTTAGACTTATCCTCAGAAATATAATTTGACATTTTTTAGGGATATTAGTAATGTTTTAATATCCAAGTATATACAGATTAACTAAATCCCTTATCTGATACTATTTGTAAAAAAATAGTCTTCTCTTAAATATATATTACAAATTTTTAGATGAATATTCATTACATTGCATAAGCTCATTACAGGGGTTCCTAAAGGTACAATGCCTTTAGAGACTATAAACCCAATATTCTTATTTCCATAAATATCTTTATCATCTCCCTTAAAGATCATAACACATAGAACAAAATTTAGATGTACCATACTTAAAACCATTCATCATAAAATATGAAATGGAAATAAATATAATGGTCAATCATAGATTCAAAGTAAGGTTAAATCTGAGAGATAACAAAATTTCCCTAGAATAAGGCTTTGAGAGTATAAGAATAAAAATTGATAACATTATCCCATATATAATAGATCAATTATTTTCAATTCATAAACCATTTATGATGATAATTCATGAATGTTAATGGAAAAAACAAAAATAATCTAGGATAATATAACATTTTCATAATACATGGAAATTTAAATACCCATAAGCTTAGAATATCATTTCCTTAGTTGTCATGGATCATTTTTAAAATATTCATTGTGGAATTATTTCACTCCGTAAACCATAAATGTAGTCAATTTTTACTCCAAATACTATCTTAATGGAAAAATTCATTAATTGAATAGGGTTCACATACCATTCTAGTCTAGTTTATCTCATGAGATTTCAACAGTTTCCTAATGCATTTAAAAGAGATATAGGTCTCACCATTTACATTATGGATATTATATATATTTTCTCCCCAAGACTATAAAAAAATCATCAAATCATTAATAATTAAATGAAATATGTTTGATAAATACTTCATCATATGAAAAATTTTGGGAAATATATTGGTTTCAAAATCATTTAATCATATCATAGCTCCTGAATGGAAGCAGGTTTCAAACAAATTTAATAATGTCATAACACATTGAAGAGAAAAATGTTTCATAAAAATCATTCTATATTAAAAATAAACCATTCAAAGAAATATTAATAATTATACCCTTGGATAAGACCCCCCATAAGGCATATTTTACATCAATATATTTCTTCTTATATAGAAAATATTTTTGAAATATCGTTTAAAATCTTTCATGATTAAAATATCATTTCCAATATGAATAAAACTTTTTATAATAGAAATTGTTTTAAAAATATTTTTCAGTGAAAATAAAATTTGAATATTAAATGGGATTATTTAACTAAATTGATGATCATGATATTAGAGAATTTTAGTCAAGTCATAAATATTAAAATTAAAGACCCTTAGACATTAATAAAATAAAAATGATAATTATTTCATAAAATACTTGAAGATTACATCCATTTTTTCCTAAATTTGTTTAACATGATTAAATACATCTTTTATAATTTTTATTGAATGTAAAAATTATTTTTGAATATTTTTTTATAAAACATTATTTTTGGAGAAAAATTGAGTTTTGTCGAATTGATAGATGAAGATTATTTTTATTAAAATAATATTTATAATAATTGGGCATATAAAGAAATAAAATTGCAGAAAATTTTTTATTCTCTTGAAATTAATAGATGATAATAAAATTAATGTTTTTAGGGATATTGATCATAATATTTCATCATTGGAAGTGAAATCCTTAAAAATTCAGACAAAACGATTAGATTATACAATAAAAATATTTACAGCATTAGTAGCATTGAATTATATTCACCATAAATAAATAATGATAAATGATACGCAAAATATAATGGGAATAAATATATTCATGATATTACATTTAAATGGGTCCTTATATACACATAAAAAATAAATATAGGTGCATAACATAACATATATCTCAAGGATAGAAATTGAGTAAAAAATCCATTACACATTAAAAATCTATTGAATCATAAGTCCCATTAAAGGATAAAATCAAATGAAACATTATATATCATTAAATTATTAGATTCATGATATAACTTGACAATGGTGCATTATATACACCACATAAAATAAATGATCTTTGAATATGAAAAAAGACTCCCATTAATAAAAGATTGGTAAACAATTACATACCAAAAGTCTCATAATCCATCATAAACATTAAAAACTCTAATATAATAAATTTATTATTATTATAAATAATTTTATGATAAATAACCATATTTATCTCAGGATATATGATTTACATAAAAATGTTTATTAATGATTTATCAATAATTCCTTCTTAAAATAATATTTCAGTTAATAATAGCAGTATTTTTCATGTATGTTTTGATTTTTTATTTTTGGTCCAATTATATTGACCATAGATCCATAATATCAAGAATATTAAACAAGATACAGATTTAATATAAATTTATTATATATATTTTTATAATATTCTATAAATTTTAGAGATAGAAAATGAAAACCCTATTTATGGAGACGGTAGGTCATACAAGTGCATGAACATTGTTTCCAATTTCATAATGGATAGAATAAAACAAAGGTAAAAAATATATTAACATTATGTAATATTTTCTTAATAATATATGTGAAATATATTTACTAAACACATCCTTACTACCTTCCATGAATTATTTTCATGAATTACATCACTTTCTGATGAAGTAGTATTCCGTACATTTGATCGAAATTAGCGTATTCCCATAGAATGTAATATAATGAGTTATATGAGATATACTGATTCCTACAGTGTAATAATATGACAGATAAAATTTATAAATATTTAACCTATCTTTATATCAAGCTAGTATTGTGTTAATGGAAAAAAATGATATCTGTTCATGAGGCGATAGTCTTCCACACATATGATTGATGATTTTGTACCCACTTTGATGGAATATGAGATGGTTTTATATAATGATGTTATTGGAAAAAATCTCACTATATGGTATATATGCGGGTTATTATTTCATAATTATTTAAAAAATATGTACATAGAGGAAGAAATAAAATAATAATTGGTTATTGAGGAATGTTACCTCTTCTGTATATGACAACCTTATATTTGCACCAACATTCTTTCTAGGATGAAATTCTAGAAAAAAGGAGGCATATAGTACGATATGATGGAACTATATAAAATATTTTATTAGATATTTTCTAAACAAAATATTTTTTGGAAATGGGATGTGTAGTTGAGATTGTGTGTTCTTTTATATAAGATTTGTGTGGAAGACATATATTTTTTGGAAATTAAATTGTCTACCCATGTTTTCCACATGTCAAAAGTCTCTAAAATGGTTTATTATAGAACCTAAAAGAAATGATGTTTAAATATTGATAGAAAAATCACGTTGTATATGATTTTCATTATTTAAAACACATATTATTTAAGTTGTACTTTCGATAACACCATTTTCACCTTAAGAGTAGTAATTAATTTTTACTATATTCTGTATTCATTTGGGTGATAATTATTTGTAAAATTATCAAAAAAATATAAATTTTAATGATTCAGAATATGGATTCAATTTTCTGAAATTCTATTAACAAAATTGTAACAATATAATTTAATAAAAATATCATAGATGCAATGGGAAAATAGTTATTTGAATAGAAAATGATCAAATGTATAAAAAGTTTTTTTAACAAAATTCAATATGAAAATTATTAAGATCAAATAAATTGGATTAATAGATATATACCTGAACTAATTTTAATTTTAAAACTATTTTAAATAAATTTTTATGTTTTAAAATGACTTTTATAAAATGAAATATGTTATTAAAAAACATTTTGTATGCCACAAATTAATCATTATATCTTCTTAGATAATTAATAAAAATTAACCCTATGAAAATCTGATCACGATTATATAGAAAAATTAATTTTTTTAAAATAAATTCCCTAAAATTTTCTACACTAAATTTTAAAATTATGTTCAGAAATTGAAAAAGATATATTTTTTAGAAATAAATATATTTTTTAATGGTAAAATTTCATTCATTCTTGTATCTTGTCTAGAAAACACATATTCAAAATTTAAAAAATTTTATTGAATATATAATAAATATATTTATCAAAAATCATTAAAAAAATTTATATAATTTATTGAGATAAAACATGTTTGTACACACAAAAATAGTTTTCTAAAAAATGATTTCCTTTATTTTAAAATATTTTTTCTTTTTATTTTTAGTTAATTGGTCACTAAATAATTCCTTTTATATAAATTTTTAAATAATTTCTTTTTTATAATATAGTTAATTATATTCATACCAAGAATTCAAATTTAGACCATACAATTGTAATTAATTTATTTTAATATTATGTCATGTTTTTATAAAACATGGTGTTGCATGTAATTCAATCATCAAACAATGTTCTGTGTAATCTCAGATAAAATTGGTGTTTTGTGTGACATAAACTACCAGAATGAATAAACATATTTGAAGACTTTGTTTTGAAATATCAAAGGGTGTTTCAATTCACATATTATTATTCATTATATTTATTTATTAACATGCATATACAGTTATTGAATATATTTTGTTCATGTTGTATGTTTGAGGATGTTTTTTTCATAATCAGAAAAACATTTATTGGGAATTACATGGTCAATGGGGTCAATGTTATATCATCTATAAAATATTATTCAGGGAAGACATATCATGTTTATAATTTAAATTCAATTTAATAAGCTGGAATGATATATTGACAAAAAAATTACTCTTCTCCATGGGTGTTGTATTCCATACATACTCATGAGAAAAAAATTCATTTTACAATTAATGGAAGGGTTAAAATGTATTTAATAAATTACCATTCAAGAATAATAATCATTTCAGGAATATTATATATATTTATCAAATACCTTATAAAAAAGGCCTTTATATGCATAGATGAAATATAAATCACATTACATCATAAAGATGTTAGTCCACACGTATTAATGAGAGAAGTTTCCATTTCCCATTTCAAGAAAAATTTGATAACAAATGATTTTACCAAATTATTAAAAACATTTATTTATATACTACGTTATTAAGTTATTATTTATTCATTCTTCAAGAAAACATGTAGGTGGAATATGAGATAAACATAAAAAATAGTTTTTAATTATACATCACCTTTGTAAAACTACCATTTTTTTACATTTTAATACTTATTAGGATTTTACTCTACTAATACAATGTGTAACAATACAAAATTATAAGATAAATTTCTCTTAAAATAATATTTTCATAGATATCATCAAATTTATTAATCATCGAGTGTAAATGATATGTAATATAGTATACATTTATAACCTATATTCCAAATTAGAGTGTATTAATCGAACTAACTATATTATAAAAAATTTTAAAAATATAATAAATTCATTAGTTTTGTATAACATAACAAATTTATTTTGAACGTAAAAGTTACATTTCAGTATAAAAATATTTTTACTCATGCTTTGTATTTATGAGATAATAAATTAGATAAGTTTATATTTTTGAGATATATTAAAGAAATATATGTATTATATATTCAATCAAAAAAATTAACATTTATATAATGTTTCTTCTAAACATGAGATAGTAGTAAATATGGTTTTGTTCTTAAAATGTATTTAAACAAACTATTTTCATCGTGATTTACGAACTTATATTAAAATAAATTACTTCAACATATTTGAATTTAATCATATAAAATGGTTCCCATTTTTGTTATTAGGATTTTCATATTGGGTAAATAGTAATTTTTTCTCATATATAAAAGTATTCGTGGTTAAATTTTGTCCCCTTGGTAGGGGTATAATGGGTAAAATATGGTTAAAATTTTTGGATAAGACTTTAAAATTTATATAAAACATGATTTTATTTGATTTTATGAGTGGATATATAAACATTTCGTATATTTCCTCAGAATATATCCACATAGATTCATTTTTCTTTGACTATTTCATTTATTTTAATTTTCGAAAACAATTAATACAAAATATCCCTCTCTTGACATTAATAACTATAAATTTCTATTATATTCAAGGATTATATTTGTTATAATTGTATATTTCAAATATATATTTTGACATAATATTTTGGTACATTTATTGTTTAGTTATTAAATAATTACATTAAATGAATATGATATTCAAACAAAAATTAAATAAATTTGATGAAATATAAAATAAATGATTTTACACACATTAAAAGTAATAAAAATTAGATTATTTAAAGTTTTTAATAAATTTTATAGAAAAATATAAAATAATGTGGACGTTTAAATTTTTTATTTTTGAATTAAATTATGTTTTGGTTATTTTTAAAGTCATATTAATTGAATAGTCTCAATAATGATATTAATGGAATTTTAAGAAAAAAATATTTTAGTTAAATATTTTAAAATAAAAAACATTAAAAGATGAAAAGGTTGATAATATATGGTCCAAAATGTCTTAAATTCCCAATTAATTAGCAAATTTTACCATTAGATGAAAAATAATAACCCTTCAAAATAGAAAGAGTCATTATAGTGGTTAATGTTAAAATTTTCTAACAAAAATATTTTATCAGAATCATATGGTTGAAAATGACATCGAAAGCTATCTAAATTTAAATATTTAATGAAATATAGAAACAATCATCTGTTAATTTGAATATATCTCCACTGAGATTATTTTTTTTATTTAATAAATAATATTTTAAACTTTTTTTATTCTAATACTACCCCTCCATCACTTATAAAAGATAACCTATTCTAATTCCTTCCAAACATAGTTTGATCCTTAATATATGGGAAATACCTACCATAATGCCTTCTTATATTCAATAACCACATCATAATTATTCTTTTCATGGAAATGTTTCATCAATTTAATGAATAATTTGTAGGAAAAAATAATTTTTCCTCAAATAGATATAACTCATAACCATGTGTTTTCAATTTTATTTCTTATTAAACCACATAAAAATTTGTGGAATCAATTATTTAATAATTAATTACATATATTTAATATAATTTTTTTTAAAATTTAGTAGGAACATACATTTTCAACCATTTCAATCATATATAATGGTAACACATTGCACGTGTGTATGTACCTCTTACCGTCTCCCTATAGTGGTGTAATGTGGTTTTCATCACAATATTACATGGAATATTATAATTTTGGGTTTAATATATATATAGATTACTATTATTATATTATAATGATTATTTTATGTGTAATTTTTATTTACCTCTGTTTCATTTCATCCATAAAACAATAGAAACATCATTCATGAAAACATATTCCCTAACATCTATATGAATAGTTTATTATATTTTTCTATATCATCATTTTTTTGGGATGAATATACCTATATAATAAATATATATGATATAAATTCCATGGTTTTAATTTTTGAGATTGTGAAACTACGATCAATGTATATATACCGATACACTGAACCAAAACATGTAGGAAAAAGAGAAGCAGTTATCACACAAAACAACAATTCTAAATAAGAATTGTAACTAAATGGGATATAGTTTGTTATGAGAAACAAATATATGTTTTTTATATAATATTGTGTATATTTATTAAATTTATAAGGAATATAAATCTATTATATAGGATTTTCAAATGTGTATAATGAAAGAAGACACATGTGGTATTAGTTTTTTTACAATTTAATTGTTTTTTGTGATGGTTTACTATTACATTTTGATGCCAAAATGTTATGTATAACTGTCGATATACTCATTAATTTTATTCAAATGGGATTATTTTTTAAAATTACAGTTTTTACTTTCATTTAAACCTTTTTTTGTAATTATGAGATTGAAAGATTATTTTAAAGGAAAATAAACATTACTTATCCTTATGATCCAAAATCCTATTTTGATATTCATGTTTTATGAAAAAAAAATTATGAATGATTTTAATATATTTCTATGATAAATTAATTAAATTATTACCATGATTTAATTTTTATAAAATAATTTAAAAGGTATTATGTTGTTATTTTATTAATATGGTACTTTTTACTTTTTGTACATATGTATGAAACTATTGTTTTCTTTTATCGTATATGGAATTAATTTATTTTCAAAATATCATGACCAATAAATACATTGATTCTTAAAAAATATATTTTTCCATGATTCTTTTAAAATTATTTTTTTGTCTTCAATATATGTGAAATTTGTATATTTTAAATAATTTAACTCGAACTAACGATTAAATTTTCCTCCAAAAATATTCCAAGTGATCTTTTAATGGAATTCATCTAATAAGATGACATACATTGATATTAACCAAAATTTAATATATATGTGATCCAATAATACCTAACATATTCATTTTTTTTTTGTTAAATTTTTATTTTTAAATTATATTTATGATACCTTTTATTTTTCTATGCGATATGCTATCATGAATTGATTAAATGTTGATGAAACACATTTCTTTTAAAATGGTTCACGATGAAATGTTTATGAAAACCATTTATATTTCACTCTTTATGATATAATGAATGTTTTATGTACTTATAAAACACATATAAATGATTTTATTGAGAAATGAATGGTCATTAAACACCATAGTCCTCCAATGCGTTGGGTTATGTTTGATATCTCAGGAGATAAAAATGAACGGAATTGGGAGTAAACATTATTAATTTTTGGACTATGTAAACTATGCTAGTCTATATAGTGAACCATGACTAACATGATGGAATAATTTGTGAACCTCAACCTTTATAATAGTCTTAAATGCAATCCATCACTACGGGAAAAAGGGATTTTTGCGACGGGTTATTTGCGACGGGAATAAATCCCGTCGCAAATAGTCCTGTTAAAAACTTATTTGCGACGGGAGGATTTTCCCGTCGCAAATAACTACTTATTTGCGACGGGGAAATCCCACTCGTCGCAAAAAGGTTGGCGCGCATTGCGCGCCAAAACGCGGGAAAATTATTTGCGACGGGTGGTTACCACCCGTCGCAAATAACCGGCGGTGGTAAAAAGTATTTGCGACGGGACTATACCCCCATCGCAAATAAACGGCGGCGGTAGAAACTATTTGCGACGGGAATATACCCCCGTCGCAAATACTATGTCGGCAGGTTATTATTTGCGACGGGTACCGTCGCAAATAACTATTTAACCGTTGACCGTAATAAATGCGGGCTAAAGTATTTGCGACGGGTCCCATTGCAAATAGTATTATTTGCGACGGGAAACCCGTCGCAAATAATCCCGTCGAAAATAATCTAACTTATAAATACACCCAGCCGTTTTTTTCCATTCACTCTCAACTTCTCTAATTTTAGAGTTCACCGTTTCTTAAGTTTAATTTTTTTTGCAGATTTGATATTGAAGTCTTCAACAATTATCGGAGATCAACCTCAGATCAATTTTGAAGGTATTTATGTTATTTTTAATTTAATATTTATTTTTAATTTTTTATTAGTTTTAATTTTTTTTAATTAGTTGTAATTTAATTATGTTTAGATTGTTTTGTTATTTAATAAATTTAAATTATTAGTATTCATTGTTCATAGTTAATGGTAATTAGGAGTAATTAATAATAATTTGAAATAATTAATAATAAATAGGAATAATTACTAATAATTAGTCATAATTATGAATAATTATAGTTATATATATATAGTTATATTTAGCCATATATTAATATAGATTTATATTAATATAAATATATTTGGTTATATGAATGAATAAATATATATATATATATATAGATATATTTATTCATATATTAATATATATATTTATTCGTATATTAATATATATTTATTCGTATATTAATATATATTTATTCTATTTGTATATATATATACATATAGATATATATATATATATGTAGTTATATGTTTTTATTCGTATATTTATTTGTATATTAATTAATATATATTTATAAGCTTAGTTTTAAATAAATTTATAAAATATGTGTTTTTATGTGTATTTATAAATAAATAAATAAATACATATATATAATACACACACACACATACACACACACACACACACACACACACACACACACACACACACACACACATATATATATATATGTATAGTTATGAATGAATACATAGAAATGAGGGGGTGAAAATCCTCTGAGAATGTTAAAATGACGATAAATTTTAATCCGTAAGTCCGTTTCAAATCCACAACCAGTCAAATCGAAGAACATGAAACGATCTTCGATATGATATGCGGTACAGGCCAAACGGACATCCGGATCGGAAGTTATAGCCATTTTAATGTTAAAAGGACCATAACTTCTAATCTAGGAGTCCATTTCAGCTCCACAATCAGTCAAATCGAAGAACATTAAAAGATCTTCGACATGATATATGGTAGAGGTTTATCGGACATCGGGATCAGAAGTTATAGCTATTTGAACGGTGAAAAACAGGGGTGCCCCGACTAAAAACTCAATTTTGGAGGCCTTTGGGGCCTTTTTGGGCCTCGAAAAAACCTTTGACGGGTTCCACCAGTCCATATGGCTGTAGAGCTCGTCGCAAGCTTCGATTTGATATGCTGTAGAGCTCAAACGAAGTCCCGGATCAAAAGTTATGGCCGTTTGAAGTTTGGGTTTCATTTTCTTCTTATTTTCCATCTTTCATTTATTTTTTTATTTTTTTTATATTCAAAGAGTTATTAAATGACTATTAATTGATAAAAATTATGTAATTATTAATTAAAAATATTTTGTAAAATATTTTATAACCCACATTTACTGAACATCTTATACATTCATATTTGATTTTTATTCATCCTTTCTAAAACATATTTTAAAAATAAATATAATATTTATATCAATATAAATAGGATTATTGATTTATATATTAATAAATAATTTTTAATTTTTTTTTAAAATTTTTATTATTATTTGCGACGGGAATATATTCCCGTCGCAAATAGTTGCTTCGAAGGAACTATTTGCGACGGGAAAAGGCCCGTCGCAAATAAGTTTTTTAAAAAAACCACAAATCTTTTTGCGACGGGTCCTTTTCCCGTCGGAAATAAGTGTTTTTGCGACTGGCCCGTCGCAAAAAAAATTTGTTGCGACGGCGTTTTCCACAACGGGCGATTTGCGACGGATCCCCGTCGCAAAAAGGCATTTGCGACGGGATCCCGTCGCAAATGACCCGTCGCAAATGCCTATATTTCCTGTAGTGCATCACTACTAAATAAATTATTTTATATTCTTAATACATCTAATGGAATGTTAATGGTCCTATTGTTTTTGGAAATAAGATGCCTGAAGCCAACTGTGACTCAATTATTATATTTTCACATGATTTCATGTTAGGTAATTATTTCCAGATTCACATCAAGATTAATATATTTGATTATTATAAAAAATTGTGTGACAATTATTGATTTTCTAGGATTTCGAGTATGGTTACACAACCATTCACATTTTGTTAAAATTTTCCACCCTCATCGAAAATCCAAATGGATATTAGTTTTTCATAACTCAATGGTACTTCATCCTAATGGCAGGTGATCACATGGGGTTTTAAAACAAATTATTCTTAATAACTCCCTTTGGTCAAGAGGATGGGGGAAGGCTCAACACTCACTTTTGGGGAAATTATTTCCAATTTTGAGACTATCATTTCAATTTTTGAAATGGTCATGAATCAGTTCCATATATTTATATGGGATTAGATACCCTAATAAATGGATTGGTTGTAGAGTCTCTCTATAGGTAAATTGGGTTCATTTAATGATTCCATCTGTATGTATAAGATGTTATCAATTTTTTCCATTTTTTTAAAATGGGTAGTTACCTATGTTTGGAAACTATGTGACAAGACACCCATTAATTCAACACTATCACATAAAATGGACGGTGTTTCAAGAAAAATAATGAACCTATTTGATGTGTCATATATATGTTTTGATAATAGGAATCAAAAAACAATGTGGTTCTTTTAGGTCGTTCATTTTAACATCATGATTGACATAAATATATTATGTCACTTAGACATTTTTTCTGGAAATTGAGACATATAATTGTGTCCAATGTATCTTATAAATAAAAATAATTAGTGTCTTCATAGTTTATTCATCAAATTAATCTGATGATGGACATGGTTAGATAATTCTCACACATATGGGTTTTTTCACAGACTTTAGTCATATGTTAATTCATTCTGGTATTACATGAAGTTGGAAACCCATGTATGAAGACATTAATACTAATTGATTGAATGGGGATTACACACGGTGGTTTCAATGGATAGAGGAGTACATTATTCCATTGATATGATTATGTCCAATCCCAAATATCTTGTGAGTCATTCCTAATGTGATAATAAATAGATAACAAGTTATTGGATTCATTGTATATGAATGTAGTACATATGAACATCGGACGACCAGATGGAGTGTCTAATATGATATTGGTCCATAGAAATAGTTTATCATCATTATAACAGGACTTAGGGTAATTATAGTTTAATTGATCCCCAATACATTTATGTGTAAGGATAGGTTATTTCCCTCATTGAAACTATTGTTATCCTAGAGGATTGAAAATATTGTGTACATACATCAAGAAAAGATTCCCTTGAGATATAAATCTCGTATCCTATGACTAATAGAAAGTGTGCACAATGAGTGGGTTATTGGATATGCTTAGATTTCGTGAGGATCCCATAATGTTTATAAGACACAACAGTTTTCTATATTTGTTACATTATGGCCACTTTTGATATAAAGTTGTAAATGCTCAACCAATGGTCCATGGTCAGGGGTTCACATTTTACAACATAATATTCCCATGTAATCCTGATAGGTAAAGACAAAATGTCATTGGATGTTAGCCTGACATGAATATGATGTCAATTATACACATATACGGTATCTACATGACATGACTGAGGTTTTTACCTAATAGGCCTTTGGATTTTTATTGGACAAGGCTCACATGGAAATCGGTTAGGGAATGAATAGTCTGACATGTCTAGTGGTTTCAACATGAGTAGTGAGGCTTGTTTATAGGACTTTTTTTCTGAAAAATCATTCATTTCAAGAAGACTTCCTGTAACCCGACTGATAGTTCCCAAGGACATCATATGACATGAGGTATATTTATATAATAGTTTACCTGATAAATCTGATATGTCTAGAGCTCTTATCATGACATGTTTTACATTTCTAGATGTATTTTCATGACTTTTCTGACAAGTTTAGAGGACATTACATGATTTGGATGACATATCTGGGAGCTATCACATTACTTTATTTAGATTTCTATATCCAATCACATTACTAATGAATAGTCCATGTGAGGTTATTTATCCCAAGACATGAAAATTTGTGCATACTTTCTCACATAGGATATTTTACTTTTGTATCCTTTTATCACATAAATGACTCAATGTTTCTTAGGTGTGGGAATATTGAGGCCCTAAATGACTAATTCAATAATTGGAATCTCCTTCACCTAATTCAATCGACAAAGTAGAATTCCACATCATGATCAATGGATTTTTTCAAGTGATTCATATATAAATATAACATAATCACATAAATTAATCCTTCGATTTTCATGGTGGATGACAATTACGATTGTATGATTACCCCCTCTGAGAATTCCTCTATCACATGTACGCCTATATGTGTCTCATTCTGTGTTTTCTTGTTAAGGAGTAGGAAATTAAAGCCCAAAAATCCACATATTTAGACCTATAAATTTTTTATTAAATCATATATTGGTATTCAAATAAAGGGGGGATCATCTCACCAAAAAATTCACATAAATCATCCACGAGTAATCCAGGTCATCATCCCTATCTAACGTGATAAAAAATATTTGTATGATCATCCTATAATATCCATATTTATAAAAACAATATATTTTTAAATTCTGTTTAACATTTTAATCAACATCTAAAATATCCTTCAAAAAATAAATCTCACAAGTTTGTGGGGTCTTTTCATGAGTAAGGCACATTTGGAAGTGGTTTTAGCTTTGTTAATTAAGATGTGTTTGGGGCCCTTCATGAGATCAAATTGGCTTATATGAGGGTCGTTGCATGTTCAATATACCATATTAATGTAAATTTTCATTATCCAAATAATAATCATACATGGTCCATCACCCCTTCAAATGAAATATAATATAATCGTTCTTCTCATTATGTTTGTGTATTTCCATGATTTTATTTTTTATTTTACAAAAAATTCTATTTTTTTCAATGGTTGTCAATATAGGTGTCAAATGAACAATTAGACATGTTTGATGTCTGTATAATTATTAATGTGACATGCCCAAGGGATATTTCAAATCCTGGATGTCATTCCACATTGCGTCTCACATGATCGTTGACCTGTTCATGTGAACCACATAAGACATTTATTTGAAAATCATCATAACTTACATCACTTGAATATTCAACATTTTTGAGATATTATTTTATAATGATTATGAATTTCTTCCATCAATTTTTCATAATGGTGGTTCCTGAAAAGGGATACATTTTTAAGGTTTTATTCGTGAAAAGGGAAGAATGTCCACTGTTCTCTGTGTAAGGAACCTGAATTGTCTGGGAGTCTCTATGAGATCGAGGATAACATTTTTGAAAGAAAAATTTGTGATCAAATAGTAGCGACATGAAATAATTTTATAAATTATAGTACATAGTCTTCTCTTATTTCATTAATATTTTCAATATTTTATTTTACAAATTTCATGGATGATTTCCAATAGATTTTGGAATGTTATATTTCTTGATCAAAAGAGATCATATAATGGACTTCAGCTAATAAAATGAGATGTCTGATGGAGGTTTTCATAATTAGGAAGAATTTTCGGAAGGGGATTTTTGTGTTTAAGTGGGGTATCTAATTGGTATTTTAATGAGACTAAGGAGTCATTTTAGGGTCTTTTCATTATCATTAATAGATCAAAAAACACATAACCCAATCATGTGATTCTCCAAGGGTAACATGATATAGTGTCTTCATCAAGGTCACACAATCCATGTAACTGGGTCTCTTAATATCTATGTATCCATGCTACTACATTTTTTTTGAAAAAAATACATGTTCTTTGGGTAATTATTCGATCTTAAAATTTCAAATTCTTATTTAGTGGAAATAAAAAAATGACCCCCTCAGAATGACGGTTCAATGGTATAAAGGTTTAGTTATGAGGAATGTGAATTCACAACAAAGACTATTTCAATTCTGTTGGATTGTTCTATGAGCAGTTTTTGGTCTTATAGGAGAACTTTTGTATTATGTATGGTCACAGGTCTATTCACATGAATGTTATTGGATCTCTCAAAAATTCTATTATTATAATATGTGTTTGATGGTGGACTTGGTCAATTGGTGGAGTCTAGATATGAAAACCTGAGTCTAACACATGGTGATCTCAGAATAAGTATTTATAATGTCGATAAAATATGTTATGTGACAATTTTATGAGATATATATGATGAATTTCCCCCTCTATCATCTATTTGAGATAATGTAGAGGGGAACCCTCAAATTAAAAAGGATTTGATCTGGCTAGCTTTGAAGGCCATTTTGAAGGTCCCACTTCATAAAGAGGACATCCTATTTGAGAAATGGGTGAGAGACATTATCATCGAGGCCGAATATAAAACCAAATCCAATAACATCAGGGCCTTACCAATGAAATATTATCCCAATACAGAATGTTCCAACTAGACCAAAGTAGAATAGGGTTCGTTCAACCACTAGGTGTGGGAGGTTGTTGCAAACATCTACTGATCGATTCAATTGTCTAGTTTTCTTACTATCCACCTTATTGGGTACCTAATCATGAACCAATAGTACGTTGGATTAGAGTTTCCACCTTTTGGATTTAGGAATTAATGAAAGGTGGGAGAAACTTTGCGGTGTCTATTACCATTTTTTCCATTTTCTACCACCTTTTTCACTAAATTTATTAGGGAATAACCCTACATAGATTCTGTAGTCTTCTTAAGGTGTTATGGGGTGGTATATGGTATTTCATTGGTGAATTAGAATATCCAAACATTCTAAAAATCCCTAGAATTTATTTCATACACTTTTAAATGTGGATTATTTGGGTGAGTCTCATACCATTAAATAAATTATAAATCATGTATTTTCGAAGCTGTTATGGAATCATATATTTTAAAACATATGGTATTCTCAATGGTATTATAACTAAAACAAATGGGTATGATTTTAGGTTCAAGATTATATAATGTCAATCATTTAGTGAATCCTTTCCACACTAATTTATGGTAAAAACTTTAAATTGGTATAAACCACTTTAGTGCAATCTTAAGTTTCAATGAATTAAGATAAAATGGCATATCCGTCATTATGATCATTTTGAAAATCACCCAATGCTACCTCATCTGTTTTGGTTAATTTTTTCCACAGAGGAGAATCATATTAAAAAAAATAAATTCCTCTAAATGGAACTAAGATGTTTTTTCCATGAAACTATTCCAAAATTTGGACTATCTCATTTTTGAATGGGAAATTATCCCCATCATTACCTGTGTTATAAAACTTTCCACCAACATCTAAGTCTAATCAAAGACCCAGAAAAAACATTCATCTATTAAACCAAAAACATTGAAAATGCCTTATAATGAAGTGAGACATATAACATAAGTTTCATTACCTAGAATAGTGTCATCTAGAATTGATTCAATGAGTGTGGTACCCAAAATTGAACCATTTATTATAATAGAAATCCATTTTGGGATTCAACAATGGATTAAATATATGGTAGATAAATCAGATGATGAAATATGTGGGGTACTACAACAGATGTTGGTACACCAATAGGAATTAAAATTTGTCTCTAATATCATCGATGCCTCCTTCAGAAATCATCTCACTAAGGTTGAGGCTCTCAATATATACCAAGATTCCACAATGAAAATACTGATAGTCCAAATCCAGTACTCCCCATTGTTGTATCAGATCATGTGTCATGGAAAGATGGTGTATTTCATGGATGATAATGGTCATCCTTTCATCAAGGAAGTAGTTAGACTAGAATTTATACTATATTGAAATAGTTGTGATGCCTCTAAAATTCTAATAATTTATTTTTCATCTCTATGGGTATGGGGGGATGCTAAAGGGAACTATCCAATACCACCATCACTATTATATTCTCATAGGGGTATAACTGTTATAGGTAACATTGGTGATAAATAGGGGATTGATGATGAGGTCTCTCCAGGTCAAATTTCTCAAATGGGAGTGGAAATTATCGTCACGTAGGCATCAAAATATGTAATTTCATCATCACCATCCTAAATGCATTTACTATTAGCCCTTTTGGGGATCTGTCCAAGAAGAGCAGTAGAAAAATGAAGCACTCAAAATCATCAGAGGTATCACTACTAGAATCCTCAAGTTAGTTATACACAATATATCTTACCCATCCTAGACTATTTCAATAATTTATTTTGGTCGATAATAAATGTAGGTCCTCGATGATCCTATTTAGACGAACATACATCTATTCCTAGGTACATTTATGGGATTTATTCTACTAATGTTGAAATAAAAACATAACATCCAATCCATTATTAAGTGGAAACAATTGATTTTCCAACACAATTAGAACTGGTGCCTCCAGCGGTGGAAACTAGAGGGGTGATAGAAAAAAATGATTTGTAACCTTCCACTAAATCACCTATAATCTTTTTAGTTGACCCGATATAGTAATGACACACTTTTTGAGAATATTGATGTTGGTAACTATTCTACATCTAATTTAGCCTCGATGTAGGAATATCTAGGTTAAGGTGACTAATTATCTTGGGTATTAACCAATTGTACAATATGTACTATTTCAACTAAAATTTATTTTATCATATAACCCTCAAATTTGGAATGAAAATTATATCTATAGATGAAACATAATCATTGACACCAATTCGCTCACTGCATGATTGCATTTCCTCTTCCCCTGATGATGGGTTTATAGAAACAAATATTTACACTAATGAAAATTGGAATGGTAATTTATAGTAGTTATGATGACCATTGAAATTTTTGGAGAATAATATTAATCACTTTCGACTGATAACCCACTACTCCTCTCATTACAATACATTCTTGTCGTGGCTCAAAGGTCCCAACTGATTATTCCTTAAGTTTCCCCAAACTAGGTAAATTAATATTGATGTTGGATCCATAAAAAGAATATCTAAAACATGGAAATTATTATCTCAAGCACAAAAATAGTGTTCCAATATATTCATTTACCATGGTTATTCTTGATTCAAGGTTTGATTCCACAACACATTATTAACAAATTCTGTGAAAAGTGTATGTGGGGGGGGGGAATTGTGAGACTAATATTTTAGGGAGACATGGTGGAGCTGTGGGATGTGAAATATAACCTCAATTATATTTTCACCATACTGGGATATGGGGTATTTGACTATTTGGTTCTCCATTATAGTGATATATAATTTATTTTCTTGATAGAGCAGTGGAGGTTCCACAAATCACGGGTTTTATTGGTGGATGATTAATATTCAGTTAGATTTAGTATTGTTGAGGCCTTGAATATGGATTCCATGACCATATTTGAGCTAATGGATCACCAAAACTGAACTATATTTGGAAGGCCAATATTTTCCATTTTTAGTATAATATCAATCATCATCATTACGTTCCATCTCGGTTGAAAAAAAACATTAAAAACCTCAGAGAAAAACTTGTAGAATTATAAAGGGATCCTTGATCTAGTATATGAGGCCAAAATAAAAAACGATCGTTGAAGCATTTTAGTGGGTTGTAGTAGTGGAAGAATTATCAGTTGATCAATTTTACCAATATATGACCTCCATATTGTAGACATTTACAATTATCTTTTTGATGATATTTTAATGGGACAGATCCATTGAAAGTTCAGTTTTTATATGGATCTATAGAAGAGACTCCATGTTATATGGATTCCCTATTTCCCTTTTATTTCATTAATGAATAGACCTTATTATATTTATATTATGTTTCCAAGATATCCATTAGTCATCATATTAATTTCATTTCTCTCCCTTGATAATTTCCCATAAATGGTTATTAGCATGATAACACTTATAGATAAATCATCCCTTTTTATCCTTGAATCCCCTAAATAAAAAGTATATATTGGGTAGATTTTTCCTAGATAGAAATTTTTCATGAATTTTAAAATGATTATTGACTTTGAAAACATATATTTAGTTTTTCTAGGGATAGATAATGGTCTCTAAATTCATTGATTCTTTTGTGATTCATATCAACCCAATGTTTTCCAAATGCATTATATTGGGGAAGGATGAGTATCCATATGAATATATTTTTCATAGACATACATTCACTAGATTTCACCCTAGAATGTGTTATTATTTTTCAATTACATACATGTTTTATATTTCATATATCACATTGAGAACATTTCCAGTAAGCAGAGACTCAATTTTTTTCTAGGATTACCATTAACAAATTTCACAATAAGGATAATTATGTGTCTATAAATTTTTCCTTGAAGGTATTTTACGTTTTATTGACATTTTATTATAGTTTATTTTCCTCTATATTGGAGCATAAATTATGGTATTTTTTGTTCATATAGCTGGGTCCATCTATTTTTGAAGTATATGGTCTTCTAGCTCAGACCATCTACTTCTATAGTTTTTGGTCTCCTAGATCAGGATGTTTATTACTACTATTTAGGGAATTATTTTTCAAAAAAAAATTTCTTATAGTTTAGGATCATTATGATTAAACCATATATTATTTTAGTTTAGGGTATTCTTGGATGGACAATTTGTTGTTGTATTTTAGGGTATTCTATAGTGCATGGTATTCTATATCGGACCATAAATTATGGTAGTTTTGGTTCATCTAACTGGGTCCATCTATTTTTGTATTATATGGTCTTCTAGCTCAGACCATCTATTTTTATAGTTTACGTTCTCCTATATCATGAAATTTATTACTACTATTTAGGGAATTCATTTTCACAAATTTTTATGTGGTAGTTTATGATCATTAAGCTTAAACCATCTATTATTTTAGATTAGGGTCTTCTAATATGGACATTTTTTTGTTGTTGTTTAGGGTATTTTAGCTTGGACCGTCTATTACTAGCTGTGAAGGATTGGTATACCTAAAGGTTATTGGAACACTACATTCTTTCTAGGATTCAATTGAATGATTGTTCCCAAAGGGTTATTATAACTTTAGTTATATTATTATATCCTAAATATTTAATGTTTATGAAGGTATTTGTCACCCTTCTTTATTGTATAAAATGTGAATAATGGATATCTATGATGTGTTTTAAAACCAGACATCCTTTCCATTAATGTTATTGGTAGATGGTAAAATGTTAGGGATGTTGTGTCCATTTTTATAGATTTCATATGGGTTCTATAAATCACATGCCCAAGAATTTTAACAAATGAATATGTAACTTATAATGATGATATTGGATGATCATAAAACACTGATGTGACAATTTCCCCCATGGTGTTATTTTATATCATTTTAATTAGAGTCCACAACCTATAAGGACCAAAAACATAAAGTATGAGGGTCAAAGGACCTTATTCATGATCCCATAGAGTGTATATTTTGGTTCAATAAGATGGGTCCCACTTCTTTCCAAGGGTCATTCAATATTTTTGAAGATTCAGATGGTTGTACTATGAAGATGGATGTGGATAATAGAGCCTTCCAAGAATTTTTTTTGAACCCAAAGTTTTTTATTTTATTTTTAGAAATATAATTATATACATCATATGATTTCATGTCACATGGTGTTGTCCATAAAATAGATTGAGAATATAATATTTCATCTTTACATTGATATTGGGTACAATGAACTATAACATATCATCTAGGATGTTAGATATACATGAATATTCATGTAATGGGGAGAATAATTCATGGTACAATGAATGAAACTATTATTTAATGTAACCAATTCTATAGATCATTGATTTAAGGGTGATCCATAGAGTATTCCTCGTTTAACGACATTAATCATGGTATTCCTAGTTTAATGACATGCAGTGAAGACTTATTTTTTGTGGAATTTATTGTCATTCAATAAGGAAATTGTCTTTGTAGGTTAACATCAAGTAGTAAAGATTTTGGAACCAATGTGAAATTTGTCATGGTATCCTTGATGTCACATTTCACTATCTTTGGGAATGTAAATGTAGGAGGCCACTTTAATCCTTTAACTGACTTAATGGTGGGTAATAATTTGTGGGAGCCTATCGTGCATAGATCTATCTCATAAAAAAGAATACCTTTCTCAGATCTAATTAAATTTTAGGTGAATATAGTCTATATTAATCAATGATATTTATGTAATTTAATATCATGAAAGGTTGGACAGAGAAAAATTAAATTTCAATTTCTTTGGCTAGGCTACCTTGGGAATCCATGTGAAATATATAAGGTCATGAATCATGAAACACTAAAAAAATTTATTAGTGATACCTCTATCTAAATTAGAATAATACGAAAAGGATATATGTATTTATTCATTCCATCAATGACTCAAGACATTATTTTGGAAAAACAGACCCTCTACCAAGATTGTTCTTTTTTCAAAGGGAAAAATAAAATCTATATTTCATTATGATATTGAGGTGACAGATTGAACCATAATAAATATTTATATATTGATTGTCCCAATCTAATAAATTTTAGGAATTTTAGGATAGATCATATGTAATGAAGTTAATGGTTATCATAAATATATATTTCTTAATTTTAACATAATACAATTAGTACTGGGATATTTCACTCAGTGGAGTGACTCACTTGGGGAAATTAGGTATTCAATGAAGATTTATACCATGGGTTGAAGGGTTAATAAAATACAAAATCATAATATTTATTTTATAATGGTTGTGATGAATAAATGTGTAAAATGAACGGACTATATGTCATATTTTTTAAAATAATGTTACTAGTCAATTATTATGGTGTTTAGAGACAAGTGATTAGGATACCGCCATTCATTTTAACATAATACAACATAGACATATAATGTAGTGGAATAACTAAATTTGGTCCATTGGTACTTCATAGAAGATCCATAACTGAGTTGAAGTGGTAAAAGAGTGTGGTATTATAATTGTGAATTGATAAATGGTATGATAACAAGATGTGAAACATCAAGGGTGACTGAATAATATTGAATATATTTGTTATGAGAATTATAAATCATGGATGATGAAAATATGAGTAAATGGGATGTGGAAATTGGTGGGTATAGGTTAACCATTGATAATGTTATAGACTATATTATATGATGCTGGGGAAATAACTCTTGTGTTTATAGGGTACCTCTTATATGAGATTAAAATTCCCACAAATAACATGTTCTTAGAAATTTTATTTATTTACCATTGAATCAAAGTGTTTCCCCATTAGATTATCCTATCCATATTACCTATATTTTATAGGGGAGAATGAACAGTTGGAGAAACCATGGTTCAAGGGGTTCCAAGAAAATAATAAAATCATGATTATTTAATTAGTATCTACATAGATATTAAAGATATAATTTTTTTTCAAATATTGTACGATTGAAGATGGGTTGAGAAACCCAAAGGAGAAAATAGCATGTATTGCAATTTTTTTTTGGAAAATTGATAAAAATGCAATTGTTGAGTATAATAACATCACAGTTGATGATCTATTCAAAGTGAAGACCACCTCTCTTATAGATTAAAATCCTATAAAATGACATTTTCATGAAGTTTACCGTCTTGTGACATTGATGTTGTCATTCAATTTGGTGTACCAGAGAAATGACATTGTTACCTGAAATTGGACAAGATGTATATAATTCATGCTAGTCGGTGTGGTCTGTTGTGTTTTTGAAGCAATCATGAGTCATTATTGGATTTAAAATCAGGAGAAAACTAGAGAATATTTCCAACAATGCGAGAGTGAATGACAATAAATACTATATTGTATCATACTATAGTAATAGAGACAATCCCTAAACAACATGAGTTATCATCATTGGACTATGTTTGTAGTGAAAAGAACTCATTTATGTGGATGAAATGAATGATCCAATTGTTATTGCATATCATATATATTAATAATGTAGCCACCTGTATTACATTGGATGATATATACCTACACAAATGAGGCTCATGTGTAGGGAAAATGCATTTTATCATTGAATCGTTGTTAGATGTAAGAATGGATACATAGCCCTTACTACGTATCCTTTGGTAATATGAATCAATCCTTACATTGTTTTGAAAATGGAAAATTCCATGTGTAGTTCTGACCTATATTATGGTAGTGGGTATTATTATATATTGTATAGCTAGACCAGATATTTCTGATTTGGGAATCAATTCATATCATTTTATAATATGAATCAAGTCACACATAGTTCAATAATGGAAAATCCATTGTGCATGTCTAGCCCATACGCATGTAGGGGAAATTTTATAAATTATATTATTTTTTATCAACGATTTGTGGTATGGGTCTAACTATAAATCCTTATGGTAATAACAATCAAGACAAACATAGTTCCAAAATGGAAATCTGCCTATGTTGGTCCAACCCATACACAAAGGTGTTATTTTTTTCTATTTATATTATAGATTGAAAAGGACTGGATATTCTGGCATCACATTGAATTGTTATCTTAATAGTGCGAAGACACCTGTAGTTTATGGATGGAAAGTCTCTACGTAGGTCTGAAACATATTCTAAGGGTTATAATTTTATAATATTATGGTTGGGGCTAAAATATGATATCCAAGAATCACTTTGTGTCTTGTAGTAACATGAATCAAGCTAGACATGGTTCTTGAAAGGAATCCACTATTTGATTGTATAACCCACATGAATAAGGGGAAATGTTTTCCATTAATGTTTTGGATAAACATAGGATTATAGATCCATGAATCAACACATATCTTTGGGTAAAAATAATCAACAAATAATATGTTTTGAAATATAAAATTCACTACCTATGTTAGAACCACACATATAGGTGGTAATTTTTTCTTTTTATATTATGGTTGATGCCAATAGTCGAGGTTGTGGAATCAGTATGTATCCTAATGTTAATAATAATAAATATATACATAGTTATTTAGGTTCCCTAGAAGTATATGACTCTAACATAATGGAGAGGATACATCATTTATTTAAATATATAGAAATTCATCATGTGAAATGAATCATCCATGATGTAACTCTATTTGTGAAGGTTAACTTCATGTGGTAGGATATATTTATTAAAGTTTAATGTCAGGATATAAGGATGTGAGATGTAATAAACCATAATATATTTCCTCCTAGACATGGGATTTCTTTTATTTTAACGGTATTCCAATATGATATGAGATGTTTTTCAGTTTATAGTATTTCAGCTAGGACATTATATTTTGGGATGTTTAGAGTCTCACCACTACACCATTATATTTCCTAACTGATTTAATGAGAATTAATCCTTTAGAAACCTAAAATTAGTGGGGGGAAAATCATTATCCATCCATTTGGGAAAATGTGTATGATACATAGTATAAGACATTATTTTATGATATATTGCCCTTCCCACATGGACTGTAGATTTAGAGACATATTACATGGTATCACAAGGGTTCTAAGAACAAATATCATCCCAAATTGTGGGAATTAGCATAATTAATCAATTTTTCGAAGGGTTTTTCACTCCAATTTTGATGAACATTGAGGTTATATGATATAAATAACCTTTTTTCAATGATATATTCAAAATCATATAGTCTCTTCTTTGATTATTCATTATCATAGAGTTTCCCACAACTAGCTATTCAGGGTGATAAAAATAAGTCCTCTATTGGAAAAATTTATCATTTCACCAAAACTAATGAATATAGATATTTTTTCATTGAATTGAAATTAGGGGTACGAGAGGTCATTGAAATATAAGGGTTCTTATCTTGGGATGACATATTATCCTTGTCCACCACATTCTGATGTAAATTTGAGTGAGTCTTGTTGAAGGCCTCTATTTATCCACATATCATTTCATGATAGAAAGATAAATGGTTAGACTTGATGATATATTCTTTATAAAATTTCTTCATTAACGAAGAATGTATTTTTTTCGATTTTCCATTAATAATATCATTTGAGGAATTCCAAATCTGATGATGATATATTATTTTCTGTATTTTATGACATACATCAAAATGAGTTCATTGAGTTGTATGGTATCATCCCATTTAGAAATTATGTCGATAACATGACATATATACATAAAATTATTAGATATATCTATGAATTATGGCCCCACAAAGTCAATTTCCCATATAGAAAGAGGTCTAGAATAAAATGTTTTATTTAGAAATTTGGGGGGTTTATGGACGATGTTTCCATGAATCAGTCATGCATGAAACATCCTTGCTGATTCTACAAATTTAGAAATCATTGTTTTATATTAGTAATCAAGATTCCTAATATGTAAAGAGAGTCAATTTATATATTGGTGAGAACTAAAACATAAAAAGTAAACTTCTCTCATGATGGAGGGAATCTCTCCTTCTAAAATAATATTGACGAGGATTCCATTAAATCCATTTTTAATGAGGGATTTTAACTCATTTGGGAAACCATGAAGGGTGATATTTAATGATGGGAATCAAATATGTTCCATTTTGTCGTAATCTAATAAGAGGATACCATTATAGAGGTAGTCTATGATGGGGTCTATCCATCTTGTTGTTGATATCTGGCCATCCTCCTCTAGGGAAATGTGGACCCGATTGATTTCCTCCCTATCATAGACAATGATAGGTGAGACGAGTCATTTATGTGTTATGTATAAAAAAATCGCTATGATCACGGTCATATTGGACAATGGATTTATTAGCCAAAATTTATTTATGAATAGTTATTAATAGATAAACATGATTCATTATGGGATCAAAAGTGAATTCATCCATCAATCATATAACATTACCAATGAGTGGAGATCATTTATCTTTCTTTATAGCATTCTAAAGATTGATCTATTTGACTATTATCCCTAAATCCACCTTTATAATGTAGTAGGATTTCAAAATATATAATGATTGATCCATGGTGGTAATGTGGTCGTGGTATTCTACCTGATATTATTATATCCTTTAGATATTTAGAATCAATATAGTGACATTTCTTTGTTCAAAGAAAAAATTGCAATCCCTAGAAAAAATATTTTGAGACACTGGTACTGTATCATATTATAAAGAAAAATATTGGAGTATAATTCGCAATAAATATCCCAAATTTAGGTATTTTCATGGAATAAGAACTAATATTCAACTTGAATTTCATTGTCTACTAGAAGGATTTATGTGCTGGGGTGTGTTGGAAAAAATTTAACCAGGGCCTACCCATTAACATCATTTTGTTACAAGTATTTTTTTTCATGTTATTTTAGCATAATTACTTATTAATCCAGATTCAAAGAAAAAATTTATTTCATTAGGATCAATTTTAGGAGGTCATTATGAGAGACCATGTTGACATCATGGTGTTAAAAGTTATTCCTCATATTTAGAACTAAAAATATGTGTGTGAGGTAGTTCTGTACAATATAGGGATATCAAATCTATGTTCTTAGAATATTTTAGATGTGGGATTAGATATTTTTCATTCCTTACATAATTTTTTGTGTGAATAGGGAACCAAACAATCATTATATGATAACCATATATAGGCTAGGTGGATTTACCTATACTGGAGACATCAAGACCACTGTATGTAATATGTTCTGCATTAAATTTCCAATATATTGCCATTCATCCTCACCCCATCAGTAAGAATCTACCTTTATAATTATCTTTAAGAAAGGGAGTGATTTCACAGACTGGTTTTCTATAAAAAACTACATATAATTGTGTGTCCCTGAGAGCCCCCTCTGATTATTGAGATTCTAAGGGGTGATATTTCTAGGATTATGCTATTTTTTTGTCAATCGTAATTACAAGATGGGGTAATATAAATCCATGGAATATTCATGATGTTACTTTTATTTCACACTTTAGTGGAATTATATTCAAATGGTGTTGCTTTAAATTTATGAAGATTGTTTGAATGTTTGTATGGTGATCATGTCACTGTCGATATTTAAGAACAAAAAAAATGATGAAACACCCAACAATTCATCACTATAATGTTTTACTGATATGATTCATGGAAGATTGGTATGTATTACAAAAATTCATCAATCTAGAGGGAAACCCCCATAAAAAAATATCTCATAAGGCACTCTGAAGATTTTTATGGGACATCATTTTTGTTACCCTTAATGGAAATTGATGAAGAAAATAGATTTGAATATAGTAATGGAATTAATGAAATGTAATGTAAATAGAAATCTAAAATCTTCCTTCATTTAGTGCAGATTCTTGACTCTAAAATCAATGAAATACATGAACATCCTATTCATTTTCTAGACTGGAACAGTGTCGGCCATCCATTTTGGATACTTAACCTGATAGATGAAATTATATTTTATCATTTTTTCAACATTTGATTCTACATTAGTATCATGATTGGGGATAAATCTATTGGATTCCAACTTAAAACCCCATTTGACATCGAGAAAGCCTTTGTGATGTGTTTCATCATTGGGGTTCATCCAAGGAACCTATGTATAATTCAAAGTGAACATGTGATGATGCTTCTTTATAATTACAACTTACATCTACTGCTCCTAAAGTGGCATGACAACACTAATCAGCATAAATTGTGAGTCTTCCTCTTTTCATAACTTCACCTTATTATTCTAATCAATGGGGGTGGACATACCAAAATTAAATATGGGAGGATATTTCTTGAGTTCATTCACTTATTCTCAATTCTCTAGGTCTATGGAGGTATTTTCAGACATTGACTTTAATTTAAGGGAATCCATGTACCATTCAGGATATGAGACATCAAGAGAGGGTGC
Organism: Viscum album; assembly: GCA_963277665.1. Lineage (NCBI taxonomy): Eukaryota > Viridiplantae > Streptophyta > Magnoliopsida > Santalales > Viscaceae > Viscum > Viscum album. The sequence goes on along the minus strand of OY728142.1, from coordinate 589,088,245 downwards.
ATTAACATCATGATCATTTGGAGTCATTTATGAGAGATTATGGGGGTTCTTTTCACCATTTATTCTTCCACTGAGGTGATGTAAGATGTATACATATTTAGTTATGTACAATGTCTTGGGGTATCATCCATTTTTTATAAGGAAATGAATTTTTGGATCTCGGTGGAGAATTAGTATGACTACCCTATGATGAATTCACATTAAGAGATGCAATTTATATCATATGGGGAATGATCCAATGTGGTATTTATCTCATATAGTATCTTGTGATTGAATATACTAACCTGATAATTTTTATAGGTATCATGTAATTACTACGTAGCATGGTCAATGGATTATTTGGGGTGGTCCCCAAGCTATTTTGAGTGATGAACCACCAATCATCATCTACCAATTATGGTTTTTCGCCCCTCTTATAGAATCCTGAGTAAAAATATATGTAATTATAAGATATAAATGGAGAACAGTGACAATTTATTATGTTGGTATTCTTGTTGAGGGATTAATTTAAGAGTTTATTAAATGTTGAGGCTAATAAAATATGGATATGATACCAAGGTATTCGGAGAATGACATTATATTACATGTAATGATGGAAAATAATGAACTAATAATTTGATGAAAATTCCATCGACTACAATTCTAGATTGATTTTTAGGGGAATTTTTCATTTATTTTCATACACTTGAATGGATAGCCTTTTCTGAGTCATGCCTTCCTCTCTTTTTCAACAACATCAGAGCATCTAGACTAAGATAGGGTTGATCCTAGAACCATTTTAAAAATGTTCCTTTAATATTTTGTCATTAGAATGTTTACTTGAAACATATATGGGTCTGTTATGTTCCTTTTTAACTTCTTCCTCAGCCTCATTAATTTTGAGATTGTGGTATAACATTATACGAGAATAATATCCATTAGGTAAACCCCAACAAAAGATAATTTCTCTCAAACTCTTGTCGGATATAGATAGTCTTGATTAATTATTCTCATTTAGTTTCAAAAATATAGAGAATAAATGATTCAATGTTTTGTTGGAATTACTATTAACTAATTTATAATTTCATAATTTTGTACCAGAGTCCAACACTTCCAAGGGAGGGGTTTCTCTAGATCATAGAGAATATGAAATGAGAAGTTTCAGGTACACATGCTATGTATTTGGGAAGTGTTCGAGAGATAATATGTTTCATTTTTCATGGGTATCACTTCCCCATCCTTGATCATGGAGGATTAGTCAATCAAACTCCTTCCATTCATCCATCTAAAATAATTGGATTGGATGAGTACTAGAGGGATCTGAGGACTCTATGTTTTTTCTGTTCATCTTACAAAAGGGATTTCAAAACAAGTCATGGCCACATATATTGACATAGTTAGGCTATGGACAAAATATTTGGTTAGAGCATGAATTCACAATCCTCCATTACCTCAAATTCTATTTCTCTAGTCTCTATCTACCTGGCCAAATATGAGGAAATCATACATGGTTATATATATATATCATTCAAGAACAGATTTATTTAGTGAAATATGTTAAAGGAACTAAATATGTGATACTTTTCTTATGAGTTTTCCATTTGGTGGGTGGTTTTCGTTATCTAGATCTTGTAAGAAAGAAATATTCAAGAGTTAGATTCAAGAGAGAGTTGGATATTACACATTCCCATGGATATTTTCATCTATTTAATTATTGTGTCTTTGTTTGGGAGTGATATAAAATAATGCATTACTATGTTATAGGACCATCATCAGTTTGAAAATCAATTCTCTCATGGTGGAATGAGTTCTTTCTACTATCTATTGTGTCATATAGTTATAAATCTTCTATCCAAGACATGAAAAAGATCTTTTCAATTCACCCACATCTTCTTCATGGGTGATGATTAAACATGTCATATATTATAGATCATTTCCAAGTATCCCCTGTCCATAATCAGTCATGATATATAGGATGTTTTTAAAAATGATGTAGTCTTTGATAGTGTGACCCATCCTCCTATGAATAGGGAATTACTTAGGACAATCAGTGAGGTTGACCTCCTGGGTTTTCATGGGTTATTAAAGACAATGAAGGTTTTATTATAAGGATATAAGTAAATATCATGGAACCTACCCATTTTGGAAGGAATACACTTTTTTTATCCATTCCTAAAATTTTGCGTGACCCTAGCCTCATTTTGGCTCTAACTAAGGGTGATTTTATTACTATTACTACATAGTGGTATGATCTTTCCTATTGGGGACATTTCGTATTGTTTTGATGGGTTATACCACTATATGGAGGATAATAGAATAAATTTATACCTTACTATTCTTTTTCCTCATCTTTGGTCATGGATTGATATTTTTATTTTCTTAATTTATTGGAATTTTCTTGGCATTATTATATCACTAATAACTCATATTACCCACACAAATACATTGTTATCATAAATTTTGTTTAGAGCTCATACCAATAATTCCCAACACAGTGTTCCAACAAATTCTTTTCTGAGAGATGGATACAAAGTGAATATGTTAAATATTCCAGTCTATAGAAGAATCCTAAAAACCTATTATTTCAAAATTGTTTGGAATCTGTGGGGTTAAAATAATCATTAGAATTTAACATGGAAATGAAATAATAATTTAATTGATGATGAATTTTTTAACAATGATAAAAATATCCTAATATAAGTATTCAATATTGAAAAAAGGCTATACCGGCTAGTTTTTCTATAGTGAATCTTAGTTCACCACCTCCAACTGATCTTAAGGGCCAATAATTGGGATGAATTGAGACATGAAGTAAAGAAGGTTTTATTTTTAAGAGTTTACACTATCAATGTTTGAGAATATAGGATTTCCAATGATGAGAAGGGGAAATGATTCATACAGCCATTCAAAATATGGAATCTTTTAAGGATTCATGGGGGAACAATACCCTCCCAATGCTTCAACTCAAGTAGTTATTGAATCGATGGAATTAAGTTTTTCTATCGGTATTGTTTTCTTTACCGCCAATTTTCTATAGTGAAAATACGATGATTGATGAGGTGGAAATTCTTTCTTATCCCCATGATTCCTAATCTATTTTAGGACTGAATGATTTCTATTCCGTGGGAGTGAATATCTTCATAATGGAGTAATGTTACTATAATCTTATATTATAACATTTATGTAGACCAGTTTCCAATATATAGAGCCAACTTGATGCTCGAATTCTATCCTTATATTTGGGTTAGATCTCTCATGATGTTTATTGAGAGGGATATATGATTCAGTGTGAGGATGATAACCCACAAGAATATTTATCTCCAATAGAACCTCATTGAGTGTCTTAAGGTTTTATATTTCAATCAGATACTATGATAGTAATTCCTATGTCGATGTAATTTCATGTAATTTGGGGGAATGTGGGATATACATAAACCTTACCGTTTATCATTGGTAAATTTGCATCGAGGAGGTGGGAAATCATCATTTGGAGGTTCCATGTTTGGCTCATTCTTGAGTCCACATAAATGTAGCATCAATTTGTGCATCTATATATCCTACCTCTTAAAGAATGGTTTCAGTGTTTAGTCCTTCCATGCTTATGTCTCGGTCCACAAAATTTTTTAGAATGATGGTATTTACAGTCATGGTGGTTTATTGGGAAATTATACTTTTCCCATCAATATCTACACAATAGGGGATTTTTTCGTAGAACAATACTCATTTAAATGATGCATCATGCTCATTTATCTGACCCCTAGAAATTTTCAATCATATTTTCATACAAATTCTATGGGGTTTGGCCAATTTCTACTAAGGCAACTACTATCTTGGACTGCAAAATGGTGACCATAAGTGAGTTTCATTCTATATATGACGTGAGGTCCAAAATGTAATAGGGGGTCATCATTGTGGGAAGAATGGAAGGGATGTTGATCCTCTATATTTACCTACCAACCTTGAGAAGATATATTCCATATAGGGTGATGATGATGATAAACATTCCCCTATACTTGTGGCATGGGGTTGATTTAGGGATATTATTGTCCATTTATAATCACGTTGTCTATGATATAGATAATTTTTTCAGGATTTTATGGTTTATATGATATATATTATGATAAAAACTCTCACACCTATATGGTATGGGGTTGAAGTAGAACCTCCTCTATTTTTTCATGGACCCCATTGTGGTCAAGTGAGTTGGATGGTGTTGATTGGGACAACAATGTCCAAAAACCCATGGGATGGGTTTGTTTCATATCCTCCAAAAATATTTATAGCATCCTCATAGATTTTGATAACTTTGTTGATGTAGGAAGTAGTAAAAAATATCCACGCCCTATAGACTGGGTTCTCTCTTGATCTATAGCTATGGAACTATCCATTCCAATATATTTTCTTTCATGAAATTGTTTTTGTGAATTCTCCATCTATAATGGATTCTTGTGATGGGATCCACATTCTACGAGAATATGTAGGGTGTTATGAAACTTCAAATTCCATGATCAAGGGGTGTTAAATTTTTTAGAGAGGCTCATAATAACAGTCCACTGGTGGACCTTTGTATCTGTTCACAACATATTTGTTCCACCAAAACATATGATCCTTATTTTATTGACCATCTCAACTATGCATTACAAGGTCATTTTATCTCCCATACAATTATGACATTGCATGAAACTATATCATGGTTTTTTAATATTCTATGGACATGGTGATGTGAAACCCTTCAAACATCACCCATCCTCTGATATAAATGTGCGCTGAGGATTTTAAGATCACAGGTCAGAAATTTTTTATGCTATGGAGGAATGTGTGAGGTCAGTATTTATTCAGCCTTTATGAACCTAGTTTTTGGTCCATAGATATTATATTCTTGACCATTTGACAATATAGAATCCTTATAGAACAAAGGTTCCCTCATATCTAGGATAAGTGAGGTGTGTAACCTTCAATAATGGATGATTTTCTCATATATTATGGTGTATGTTTGTCATGAAATTCTTCTCTATCACATTAGGGATCTCATATTCATTGTTAATAATGGGTCATATAATATTTAGGAGGTTTTTTCAGGATACCTCCCTCAAAACATCAATGTTATCCCCTTGCTCATCAATGATATATACGTCCATCCAGTCAGACCATAAAAGTCTCTTATCCGAGTCTCCTGATAAATGAATTGAGGAGTTTCTGATGGTTGGTGGGAAACTATGTACATTGATCCTCTAGGTTTTCGGAACCTCTAAATATGAAGGAGTTTTTAAAAGGTGAATATTTACATTTTTGGGAGAGATATCACCATTATGTGGTTGGACACGATGAATTTTATGAGTAGAGTCCTTGTGATCCATCTCTTCTCTAAAATGTAAAGGACATTCTATATAGTGATCACCTTCTTCATTGGTTAATCAATCAACATAACTATGAGGTTTTATAATTATGCAATGTTGAAACTCAAAGAAATAATCATTGATTAAATAATAGCAAGGAACATCATTGTACATAAATAAAGTAATATGTCAACCTAACATATAGGATTGTATGGAGATATTATCATACTACCTAACGAATTTCAAAATATGTTGATGGTATTTTATTGCTGTGAGAATATGATCCTACTACAGTGAATCTACTGGAGTGCGAAGATGTGATTCTATATCATTAGTGGGGATATGTTCCTTCTAAGGGGTTTTTTCTAGAATATTATGTTCATCCCCTATGGAAGAGGGTGTAACATCCTGATTGAAATATGAATTCCCCAGAAGAATATAATGATATACCTCTAGAATTGAAGGAGGGATACAAGCCTAATTCTATATAGCCTCTGAAGGATGTTGGTTTATTCAATCCTCGATAGAATTAGGGATATGTTAAAATCATTTTTAAGACATAGGAATATACTGTGTATATTTATGGGAATGAATATGAGCCTTCTATGAGGGTATTTTCATATTTTACTAATAATCCTTAGTTTGAGTGGTGGAATTAGATATGTCTGGTACTATTAATGTTTGTATCTAATCTTTTTGAAAAGAATGTGTGCATGTACTATGGCATGTTCCAAAATAGTTTGGTGAGCCTTGGATGTAAGGAGAATTTAAGGCCAATATTGCGTCACTCTTGTATGTAGCAAGTCTTAATTAACAGGAATGTTATCATGAACTGATGAGTGTACCAAAATGAGTATTTGGTCTTAAATCAGAACCAGGATATGATCCTGGTCTTCTTCTTGGCTTTTATCAGAATATAATGATAATCATCTTGGATAATAGAATTAATTTTCAATATATACATAGTATCCACCTATTTGTACTGATAATGGTAATATTATTCTCAAGTAGTTGTGATGGGTATATCCACATATCCCTATATATGTAGTAGTGCTAGAATATTTTAGTGGTTCTAGTATTCTGTTTCTATAATGTAGTGAATCTTTAGAGAAGGGTGTGTGGGAATGTTGGTCGACATGTTTTTATTATCCAAGATGCACTGTTAGATGTATTTTATTTAATCGGGGATATATGCTCACCCACTTCCTCTTTGAGCCATCTAAATATATGTATGTGGTTTTATGTTTTGGGAAGGGATATGTTCCCTTTTCTACCTACAAGAATATGTGTTTATACATTATTTTACTATAAATGGATATGGGCTTGTGCAAAAGACAACATTGTAATATACCCGTGGTATTTATCAATAGAAGTGGGGATATGAGACCACTCCACTTAATCCATAGTTTTCCATTCCCAGTGATAAATTCTTTGTACCAGTGAATGAGTATCGAGGGTGGTAACTTATGAGGTCATTTTTTCCAGTAGGTGACTAAGGGGAACTGGCATAATGGTGCAAGGGATGATGATTGAGATGAGAAATACTATGTGGATCTTAAACAACAATACAACCATGGTTAACTTTTTTTCAACCTTCCTATGATAAGGATGGTTTTTAATGTCACTCTCTAGGGACAAGCATATGATTTGATCTTTGGAATAAACATGTGTCACCTATTTCAGTGAAACATCTCTTGAACATGGTGGACTTATGGACATCAGTATTTAGATTCATCAATATCTGTCCTCAAGAGTCAAGATCCTACATTGCTAGTGGTATTGCTATAATATTGTATTATCCATATGAAGGTGATTGTTTTAGGGGTTTTATGTTTCTTTGACCCACATATGGTGTTGAAAAATATTAGGTTCTCGAAATATTTAATGAATAATACATGATAAATGGTCATGGTGGTGTTTGGGATAATAATATCTATTGTCAAAAAGACCACAAGGGATAAGTTCCCCATTCAATTTTATATTTCCTAAATAAAAATGATTAATAACCTTGAATGGGTAACAGAATTGTAATCTATTATCCCAATTCACTCAATTTTCTAATGAGGTATTTTTTTGAGATTTCATATCTTATGGGAACCTTGAAAACATTATATTAATAATATATTTCTTTTTAGGCATTCCATTTTTTAAAATATGAAAAACATTTCGCAACACACAGTCAATCGGTTTATATTTATGATATGAGAATTTAAGTCAGGTTCAACATTTTTGTTTCCCATGATTTGGTTATATTTCTTAATGTTTGGGAATTAAGATTTTGGATTACCACAGTGACTCAGTTACTCTTTTATCTCAAGCATTCACATCTAGTTATTATTTCTAAATTCACATCAATATCACTATCATTTCTTATGGTGAGAATTAGTGGGTCAACAATTGATTGTTGGAGGGTTTTGTGTATTTAATCAGAATCACTGAAATTGGATTACCATCTTCATCCTTCATGGAAACTCACAAAATCAATAAAAAAAGCAATAAATCAGGGACCTACTTTCAAAATTCATATGGTGTCTTTAGGTTTCAATCCCAATGATGGTCAAAAATTAGCATTTATTGAGATGATATGGGGTTCGACATAAAACAACCTTTTGGGGGAAATTATATACTACTCTAGGACTCTCATATAGTTTTCAGATAAGTTTTTGAATGTCTTATAAATACATGTATGAGATCAGTTACCCTAATAAAATAATTGGATGTTGAGTCTCTCCATATATAAAGGGGAATCTATTATCATGTCTATCTATATATATCATACGTTCTATATATACTGCCCATTTTTTTCATAGAAATGGACAGCTTAATAATTTTTAATCCATGTGAATAGGAACTCTTGAATTAACTAATTCATTTAGTGGCAGTTTCTATTTAATTAATTGTATTTTACCTCTATGAGGTTTCTAAAATATCCTACGAGAATAGGAATCAATACCAACATTGTTCTTTTAGGTTTTACAGTTTAACAGCCTAACAAAATAAAAATATATAATAGAACACAGGATTTAGGTATGAATATATATCCCTATAAAGTCATCCTATATATCATTCTTATAACATGAATTAGATTATTCATAGTTCAGTCATCCCTAAACCTTGTTATGGGATGGGGTGGATAATTAGTACTCATAGGGGTTCTTTCCTAATATTCTACCAATATGGGAATTCCTTCTGTAATTACACCATGGTTGATGCATATGTAAAGAGACATGATTATCATGGTAATGAATGGATATTCCACATTGGTGTTACCATAACTAGGGTAATTGATAATAGAAATGATACAAACATTGAAAATCCAAAATATCTCATGAGTCAATATTAGTTTGAGAAACAATGGATAATAAGTTACCAGATGCACTGTATATGAATACAGGACTTAATAACTAGGGATTTTGTGATAGAGTGTTTAATATGGAGTTCAGGAATTAGGGAAGATTTATAGAAATATTTCTTATAGATTGAATTATTATACTCATAGTTAAATTAGTCTATACCATACTGATGGGTAGGGATAAGTTATTACACCCAAAAGATTATATCAATCTCTTAGTTTTAGGAATTTGGGGGACTTATACGAGGATGGACTCCAAGTAGATTTTCATCCATGTTCATCTCAATGATATAGAGTGGGGACCATAAGTTGGTATTGGACATGCATTCATGGAATGAGGTTCCCACAATTCCAACAAGGAAGTATTCACTTATGAATATGGAAAATTATTGAAACATCAAAAATGAAAAAAGGAATGGTACGACAATTTTTAAAAGTGATGGGTTCACATTGTTGAAGGAAATATTTCCCTGTACTCCAACTAGACATGGCTGACATATATGAAGATGCTGGCCTAGAATGTTTAGAATATTGACCTAACACATCTAAGGTGTTTTTTTGACATTTCCATATGGCTTTTTTGAAATGTCCAATGTGTCTTCATAACATTACATTAGATGTTTTTTTTGGAAAAGGATAAAATATCTTTGGGATATATTATGAACCATTTGACACATGTAAGGGTTTTCTCATGATCGTGATATAACGTTTATATGTTTCTCATGTCAACCAACTAATAAGTCTGGAATACTATGCATGACCAGGACTATATGTCTATGGGACATTGTGTGACCTAGATTAAATTTCCAAAATACTTACCAGGTTCCGTATTATACATTTAGTCGACATCACATGACATGCCTAACATTTTTTTTAACTTCTCCTGACTAATATGACATGTACGATGTACTTTTCATGATATGGATAACATGTTCAGGATCCATCACATATCCTGAATGAGATGTTTGAAATCTATCACAAGACTTCTGAATAGGTCTTGTGAGGTTTATGATCCCCTAACATTGAAATAAGAATATATATCCTCACATATGGAATCTATCAATTTAATTGTTTTATAATATTAATGACTAAATTATTATTAAGAACCGACATATTGAGGCCTCATGAGATTAAGTCATCATGTGAATGATCATTTTCTTTGATCTGACTAGCATGATGGAAGTCATTCATCATATCAACGGAGTGATAATATTATGAAAATAGATCTGTTGTGTGATCCCATATATAAATAACTAGATTTACTAATTGTATGACTCATGTGATTTCATGGTTCTATGCTCTGATAATTCCTCTTTCACCACATTTCACTCATATGACTTAGTGTGAGTTTTTTATGATTGGTGTGAATTTATAAGCCTCTACACTAATGATCTATGAAACATCACATGGTTCACAAACCCCTGATATGGTCTAGATTTGGTGAATAAATCATTTCATAATTTTTGTCACATGATACCACCAGTGCTTATCCATGTCATCATCCTTGCATCTTGTGATAAATTGTGACCACATGATCAACCCATCATTGCCTTATTTACTAAAACCATTTATTGTCAATGGATTTCAAATATAAGAATTGACACATTGAGAAAACATTTCATCACTTGGCCAACAATTCATTGAGACTTCACTAGATCAGGACACCTATCAAATAGGATTTCATGTAATAAAAAATGTAAAATTTCATTAGTGATATAAAAATTGTCTATAGGAGTTCATTCATGGTGTTACGATGGAATATCAAAGGGACCTCAAATGATATATAGTTTGATATAATGAGATGCATATCCCCTTAAAATGAAATATAATAACTTTTAATCATATTTGGTTTTTCCATTTTGATCATTTATAAATTATTTTATAAGAGTTTATTCATTTTCCCATTAGTTGTTCATCACGATGTCACATGATCAAACAAACATGTATGAGGAATTTCACATGATGATGATGATATTACCATTTTTTATATGGAATTTTCAAAATTCCACTATTGATCTCATGTTATTTTTCAACTAAACGTGTGATCCTCATAAGACCTTTATGAGAAATTTAACAATTAATTCTTTAGATGAATCATACATCATTTTAGATTTTGTTTTTTAAAGTCGACGTCATGTAAAATAAATTTCATATTAATGAATCAAATGATGAAATAGAAATGTCTAATTTCATTAATATGATGATGAATATATGTTCAATGACCTACATTAGATGAGGCGGGCATATCAGGGAGTCTCCACGATATTGTGTAAGAATCACCTAAAGATATCCTCATGATAAAAAATGGTGTGAATTAAAAGTTCATATAAATAATATCATAACTCCTATTCATATAAACCTTTAATATTTTCATTCTTTTACATTACAAAGGAATATATTGATTTTCAAGAACATATTTTTATCATATCACCCAATCAAAAGGGATCATTTGAGTGAATTCACTAGATCAAAAAGGAATTCTAATGGAGGTTCACATATTCAAAAATAATTCTCAAATGGGGATTTACAGGATGTATTGGGATGTTTGATGGGGTTTTGTATGGTCATAAGGATTCAATGAAGAAGATTCACATGATAACTAAAAAATAATTTATAATGAATAACCCTATTATGTGATATTCCAAGGGTCATACAATATTTTGTTTTCTTAGGTGCCATATGATCCATGTAACCATGCAACCAAATACACATGTATCGATGCTACTCCTTCATTTTGTTTTTAGAGAAAATATACCATAAAATTTAGGTATTTCTATGATCCAAAAATTTAAGATGCTCCAATTTTGGGTGTAAACACTAGTATTTATGCAAAATATCTAGTTATTATGACAATGTTATGCTCTTATGGATCTTGTTAATTGATTCATGTATGATTGATGTCTTATAAATGATATATCTTTATACAATGACTCCAAATTATGATATATGATAAGAAGGTTATTATTTTCCAATTTTGATATCATGTTTCCATTATTTTTTACTCATGATATTATTATGTGATCTTTGATAACTCCCTTATTTACCCTTAGTAAGAATCTGAGATCAATATTTTATATGTTTCCATTACCTATGATTTATAGAATATTGTAATTAATGATATTTTTATGGTGGTTGGATTTTGCGAAGAATTATGTGTGAAAAAACGTAGATCATATATGAAGACATTTTTAAAATATACTATTTTCCAAAGGCACTAGATCTATTTGATTATATCATAGTTCATTATATTTTATAATGAATATTTACTTTAGAAAATTTAATATCTATTCAAGTAATGTATGCATCATTATATATAATTTGAGAAAGGATTAGTTGCATTTTGATATCTGGAATAGAAAACATTAGAGAGAACCCTTAGGAAAATCTTCTATATAGCTTAATGTCATATGTTATGGTAATGGAAGGGATTGGTTATAGTATAAAAACAACCATGTTTGGATACTAAAAGTGTACATGGTTTTAATATATATGAATATATTGGTAATAAACTTATAATGAGTTGGACAAGTTTATTTTATTAATATGTATTTTTCATGGTGAGTGTGCCCTTACTAAACATCATATTGGTCACATTCACATTTTCTGTATTAACCATTGTGAAATAATGGAATAGATTACGATAATTAATGATCTAGGTTAATTCTAAGGGCCATTATTTTAAAACAATGTATCATGATTTAGACATGGAATGACTTATTTGTATTCATATATGTATAGTTTTGTAATTTGATTATTGTTTCTCAAATTATGGTTTTCGGTTTTAGAAATTTATTAAAACCTAGAGGAACCATGTTAATTATAAACTTTTTTGAAAATATTATAATTTTTTTAATGATTATCATTATTTAATGGGATATAGAATGAAAAATATAATTTCAATTCTTATACAACATTCCAAATCTATGAATCATGTTCTTAAAAAATGTGAAATGTATGGAACACCAATCTTTAAATTCTTTTATGAGGAAACATCCACCATAATTAAGTGGTTTTAAGGATCCAAAAGATTATAAGAAATGGATCAATACTGCTGATAAGAGGTTTTTTGTTCACTAATGTTTTTAATATTAAATTTGTATATTTGTTAATGATCCTTTAGAAGTAAAAAATCATTGGATGAATCTTATCAAGAACTCAAGGGAATAAGAATAAGTTCACTCCATGGTGTGGTATTATTTGAAGAGATTATCATAATAAGAAAATTAAGTACATGTGAAGAAATATTTCGATGTTCTAAAAGGGGTAAATAAATATTATATTTACCCATAAATCTTATAGTTTTGATATGAAAATAATTTTAAAAATCAAAATAATTTCTTTAAACTGTAGAGTGAAGAATATATTTTATCCCATATATTTTATGTATAACAGGTAAAACAATATTAATTTTCTAAATGGAAATAGTAATTGTTTTATGTGTGGAAATTAATGTCACCATGTATCAAAATGTTAATGTGATGAGTAGAATATGTTAGATAATGATGGATATAAATCAACATAGAATGAACCACCCACAATCTTGGGTTCAAAATGAAGGGAGTATGGGGATCTTGATAACTAGTATGAAAACATGTAGGCTAATGATGATGATTGACATTAGAAACCAATTGTACCCACAGACAATAGTAAAAATCATGTGATAAATATTGTTGATGTGTATTATGATAATGAATTAATTAAAGGTAACCATAATATCCAATAAAAACATCTAATTTGATATTTTATTATATATATACCCACCCTTTTATATCAAAAGTATTCTCTAAGGGTATTACAATGAGACCACATAGTTTTTTTTTGATGAATTAGTAGTTAAAACATGTAATGGTATGATAATAGAATATAATATGTATAATTATTCTCTAATTTATTCTTGTTGGAATGTTGTAGATTTCCAATATTTTCATACATGTACATTATATTAATTTTTCAGAACACTAAATACATGTCATAAACATATTCCCAAAGACGGTATTAGTTTAGTGCCTTTGGAAAATTGGAAAGAAAATCATCTAATCACAATGGAAGATCTTAAAAATATACCATAAAGATCTTCCCCTAATTATTTCCTAGAAAAACTCATTGTTTATATCCTAGGGTAAAAAATACATAAAAAGGGTGATCTTAAATGCTCAATGACATAAAACAAACCATAATCCTTTGAATGTAAAAACTTGAACATAATGTTTAAACATTATATCATGAGTCATGAAATAAATCTACGTAGTTAATAAGGTATAGATTATAAAGTAAAATTTACCAAGATAGAATATCATTTTCATAAATCTTGTAATTTTGGAAAACTAATAAATACATAATATGATTACCATAGTAGGAAAGGAACTGCTGCCAAGACCATCACAGTCGACATAGTCCATTACTGAACTGAGATTACATTCCATTCTAGCCATGTATTACTAAACCAGATTTACTTGATGTTAATGTCATGTCTATCTCATAAGATATAAATCATTCCACAATTCATTGGACAAAGATATAGGTCCCACCCATTTCATAATGAATTCATTCTTATAAGTTCACAAAACATAAATCATTCATCATAACATAACCTAGGAATTAAAATGGGTTTCATACATATCATTCCATCAAAACATAATCCATAAAAAGATCATTACATAATTAAAACAATAAAATAATAGTAATAATAGGAATAATTACATAACCCTATTTAAGAGTGTCATAATGGATAGAATATAATTTTTATAAAACACTAGAACATAGTTCTTGAGAAAAATATCAATTATTCTTCAATAATTGTTTCATTTCTCCAAAATGCCGGGAAATTTAAAAAGTAAAAAATTTGTTTACAACGAAAATTGGAATACTGTAGAGGAATTTTAGTGTAAATAAGGCATTGTGAAACTATAAAAATTCATTCATGCCATATAAGGTAAAAAAATAACATTCTCCTTGAACTTTTTCTGAAAAAGTCAAAAAAGTACCTCGTATGTTAAACAAAAAATGATTCCTTCCATATGATGTAGTAAAAATCAAAAAGGGGGTAAAAATTACTTTAAAAATACATATATTAATTGTAAAAAATTTATGAATAAATGGACATGGATGATAAATATATCCATAGTAGATATGTATAAAACATCTTGGAAAAAAATGAGATTGCAATTTTATCCCATACTTTAGGTCAAATTTCTTCCATACATGTCCAAAACTCTAGTATAGTGGGTTTAACCATATTATTAACTTGAAGTAGAAAAATAATAATATTAAAGATATCTTGTATGATTCACTTATGACTTTATATTTCCCATTCACCAGTCATTTCCAGTTTAAAACAACGTTTTGGGAAATGATCGTTTCATTTATCATATATGTTTGAACTTCTTATTCTTCATATGATTACTTAAATCATGATATATATACAACCAGAATGTGAAACATTATTTATATATAATATATATTATGTATATAAATATATAAAATAGATCTATAAATCAAATGAAATACACTTTTCATGGAGATGGTTAGCCGTACATAAACATGAACAATGTTTTCTTTCCTTATTTAATTGAATTCAAGTATGTGAATGACATATATATATATATATATAAACATAAATACACTATAATTTTTATTTAATTTATTTAATTATTATTTATTAAATATAATTTAAAATTATTCATGAATGGTAAATGGGGAGAATAAATCGCATCGCGTCGCGGAGACAGTAAGTTGTACGTACGCACTATTGATGATATCGTTCCCATAGTTGTTGAATAGTATTGAAGTGGATGGTGTATAATAACTCTGAATTAGTATCATGTTATAATAATCATATATATATTTATTATTTCTACCATTATACACATCCAACTACGGTGGTGGTGAAAATTGATTACACCACGGCATGGAAACGGTAATCTGTGCGTACGCACGCATAGTGATTTTATTTTTCGTAGGATGGATAGAAAGTCAAATAGGATTCATTAATATATTTAATAACATATCATTATAATATTGATACTTATGGTATTAATTTATAATGAAAAAACTAAAGATTAATAAGTAGAAGAAGAAATATGTTTGAAAGAATATGTAGAAGATATTATCTCTTCCTCGACGTGCCTCCATTAATGTTCTTCTTAGGGAACTAGAGTTGGTATACTAAGAAGACCAGAACCTCTAGAATGTGACTAGGAAAGTTTAAAAGATAAATGGTCAGGGTTTGGCCGATATTGAATTCTCAAAGTATAGTGAAGAGGTGAGAGAGGATGTTCCATTTTATAAGAGAGAAGAGGGGCAGTTTATGAAGGTTCGAAAATATTTATTTATTATAAATAAAATATTTAGATAAAATTTTCTACAAATTTTTTAATTAAAATATATGACTATATTTTTATAATACCCATCATAAAATAATTGTTTTACATGTTATGAATTTTTTTCAATATTATTTTGGTTTTCTACTTTTTTACCCTTTTTAATCTTATCGTGTTATAAGGTTATTTACACATTATCGGTTAATGTAATTATCATATCATGCCAAAATTCCCACAAAAAAGTAATTTATGAAATATTTGGACTTATTTTAATCATTTTTTCGAATATTAGATTTTTATGAATTTAATATCATTTAACAAACTATTTTTTTATGTAATGAATCATGTCAATTTTTTATACTATTCATACATTAATTTTTTATAAATTCATAAAAAACATATTAATTTGATCCCAAGGAAATAACTCATCGATTACATGTCAATGTTATCCAGAATATTAATGTATGACATCAAAATATTCAAATTAAATTTATTTTAATATTTATGAACTATTTATTTGAATAATTCATTAAGGAGGTAATAACTACATCATAATTGATTCATAAATAAATATAATTATATAATGTATAAAAATTATAAATAGAATATGATGATGTAGAAATTTTTTTCTTTCTGAGGAATATTTGTATACAAAGGGATCCATTATACAACATTCTATTAAGATCCATTTAGTAAAAGATATATGGATGGGTTATAGCTATCTTTACTTTAAATTAATTTTTATAAATTGTGATTTTCCCATCCAAGAGACTCCGTGGCATCCCAAAATCGACCCATGGATGCCTATGGTCGGAAATATCTCATAAAATAGTATTATGACAATTATTATGGTAATTTAATATTATTATAATATTATTTTTTCACCCTTATTTTTAGGATTTAACCTTTATCAAAAGTAAATATAATAATTACTAAAGAAACTATTCATAACATCCAAAAATAAAAGGTAACTATTTACACAATTTGAACCTTATGATTCAAAATCTTGAATACATTTTTCCCATGTCACAATACCAAAGTAGCAGTATTTATTTTAAAATTAATTCATTTTGTCCAAACAAAAAAGAATATTTTTAAGAAGTTATAACTATCAAAATATTCACATGTGTTTATGTCCAATTTAAAAGTGAAATTACATCCCATGAGAAACACTAAATTAAATGAAATAAAATTAATACGATTACAATTTAAAAACAATTAAAAATATAATCTAACTATATAAATAAATAATATGAATTTGGCAGTTTGGAATTGAAATGTGGTTTTTTTCAATATTCATTAATTTTCGAATTTAATTAAGAAAAATACCAAAATTTCCAAAAAAAAATTAATGTTCCAATTAAAAATAAAATGTTTATTTTGTAAAATTTAATATATCAAAGTGTCAAAAACAAGATTAAAAATTGGTGCACCATTAAAATATAGTAAAAACTCATTTGATGGAAAAATACTTCTTTTATCTAAAAAAATCATTTTCTTCTCATACCATATTCTATAAAATATATAAGATGATTTATAATGTTTCAAAATGTGTTTAATTCTATTCATAACTACTTTTTTATATCCCATTGAATAATAATATTTTTATAATATATCAAAGTTTAGTGAAAGTCGGTATCACATAAAACACAAGCTATCGAGGGAGGTCATTGTTGAGTTTAACGGAGGACAAGTATTTGTTGTGTGGAGTAAAAGCTTCCTTTGGTGTTATATAAAATCAATTCTATCAAAGGAACATGAAATTTCATGCAACACAAGCTATGAATTGTGATGCATATACTAAAAGCTAATACGGTGTTGCTTATAAAACAATTTAATCATGTTATAGTGTAGAAAAAAGACGTCAATGAAATTAAAAATAATATATCTCATAAAATATAATGGTGTTGCATTATACACCCCTTAAAAAGAAACTTCACCCTTGAAATTTTTCATGGTGATAAACGGTTTAATACTTGAAAGTTTTATTCATGAAAAACCACATTGTAAAAAGGAATACTAATACATTATTTAAAAAAGAAAAAGTTATAAAAACAATGGTTACTAAAATTAACTCATCTACAGGTTTCCATATAGGAGAACATAGGTGGGAAGTGTAAACATGGATATGGAAGATAAATCTAGACATCATGTTCTGATGGATAGTGATAGAGAATAAGGTTTGAAGAATGTTAAAAACCCAAAATCCATAAATCTGTGATGATTTAAGGGACCATCTGATTAATTTAATAATAAGGTTCTAGGATAACATTTTTTCCAAGATCATTTCCCTAATGTTGAAGAATTTTTCATGAGAATAGATACCTACTTAATTTTGATAAAATATCAACATTGTTTGTTCCTTGAATAATTTCCACTTCATCACTCATTTAAATAAATGAAGTTGACTTTTTTATTCATGAAGTGATAGTATATAATGTGATAGAATGATAGTTAATTCCATCTTTCTCTATGATAAAAAGGATTGAAAAATTTATTAAATATACATAAGTCCATCTATTGTGATATTAATCGTATATGGTTCTAAAAATCATCTTATACTTCATCAAACATACCACTTAATAAAAAAACAAATTTCTGCTAACTATAGACCTCATGTAGGCCAGTGGTAGATGATAAAATCATGCTCCACTTTGTTTGTTGGTTTAATTCCTGTAGCCTTGTCTGACATGACATGTTTCTCATGTACTGCGGGTTATCCTTTTTCAAAAACAATATTATTATAACATTCCAAAAATAATATAAAAATTTTTCTAGCATTAAAAAATACTATATGATGTCCCACTTAATACATTCCATCCTTTAGGGTTACCCAAAATACGTATGTCCAATATCATTGTACAAAGAAAACAATTACCAGAATGGTCATATAACAAGAATGTGAGTATCTTCATTTATCCCCCATATATCATAAGATATATTTTTTTGGTCACATTGCAAACATGGGAATACCATAATGATGTATTCTCATAAAACATTAATTATCATTGAACCTTAGTGAAAACATGAATTCTGTCAAAAGGCAACACTTTCCATGTACCAAAATACCAAAAATTATATTTACTCACACCGTGTTATCACTTTGTCCTTATATTATTCATGATCTCTTTAATACTACCAAATATCTAATTATATTTCTAACCCCTAATTATGCACCTATCAACTGCCTTCCAAAAATATTTGAATAACGATTCACTCTTACCAGTACCATTAAACATATACATTCAAATACTTAATGAAAAACAATAGTGTGGAAATCCATAAATGTTTCATTATTCCATAGTTCCATTAAATTACTTATACTACATTATTGTTGATAAACATGCAATCATTATACTACATTCTTAAACTATTAATAGAGATTCATTAATTTATTCCACAACACTTATTTAATCTCATATATCATTTCTGTCATATTCATCCTTATCATCATAAATACTTCACATATGACAATGATGATTCTCTTCATTAGATTTTCCCTTGGGGAATCTATTTTCTTAATGCCCAAACATTATGAATTTAAAACCTTTAATCGTTGTAGATATCTTAGTAATACTATTATCCTTTTCTGTTGTGTTAAAGGATCATATTATATTTTAATAACTAGATTTGTTTCCTTCTTATCCACACCCAAAACATCATCCAGTTCTTTTGGAACATTCTCCTTGATGTCTCTTCCCACCTGATTTACATGAGGAAAATTGAACTTTATTTCCACTATGATCATCTTAAAACTTCATATTTCTCTTATTAGATGCTTCAAGATATTCACCAAAGTTGAGATTATTGATAATATTATAAGATTTATGATTATGAATAATAATAATGTTTCTAATTCCAACCCCCATTTCACATAGTTGATTATTAAGAATATCATTAATTCGTCCAACATATTATCCATTAACATGAATCCCCATACTTCCTTCCATTTTTCTAGAACATAAAAGGAATAGTGTGATAAGAAAAAATCATAATAAGAAAACAACATAATAAAGGGGGAGAACATTAAATCTCTAAAATATTAGGTTATTCCTGATCATTACCATAATTCTAGGACTGAAGCCGACAGTTATAATTACCCTTAGGGACATTAATTGACCTACATTAAATATTTCTCTAGGGGTCTCACTAATTTTTTCGCATCAAAATTTCAAAAGATTGACTAAACCTTAGCTCTGATACTAAATATATATATCCATGATTTTCATACATGAACCTTAAATTATATTTGTGGAATACTTAATTTAGGATAGAAACAGAATCACTAAGACCGTATAAGTTTAGTGCCTTTGAAAACATGGGGCACAATCTTCAAATCAAGGTGATAGATCTTCAACATCTCCCATAATGATCTTACCCTTTTTTTCATACCTAAAACCTTTCTTTATATCATGAGAAAAATAAAACATTAAAATCGTGTGCTCAAATTCTAAATAACACAAAACAATCCATAATTATTTGAACATAAAAACATGAACATAAAGATTAAAAATAAAATCATGAATCATGAAATAAATATTTACAGTTTCTAAAGAATATATCATTAAGGAACATTATCCCTGATAGAGTAGCATTATATTAAAACTTATAATTATGTCAAAATAATAATCACATAATATGATTTCCATAGAATCCAAGACATTTCTTCCATGACCATCATAGTGCACGAAGTCCAGTAATGAACTAGGATTACTTGTTGTTCCATCCATGTGTTAATGAACCGAATTTACCTGGAGTTCCAATCATGATTATCTCATGAGATATAAATATTTACCCAATTAATTTGAGAGTGATATAGGTCCCACCAATATCATAATGAAATCATTATTACATGTTCCACAAAACATAAATCATTCATCATAGCATAACCCATTAAACAAAAAGGGTTTCTTACATATCATTCCATCATAACATAATCCATAAAAATATAATTACATCATTAATGAAATAAAATCATATTAATAATATGTATAGAAAAATAACCCTATTTAGTAAATTCATCTAAGATGGAAAATAATTTTGGTAAAACACTTGAATATAGTTATTGAGGAAAATATCATTTTTTCTTCTAAAACTTTTTCTATTCACAAAATTCCATACATTTTTAATAGAAATGAATTTAATATATAATAAACATGAAATATTTTAGTGTGACATTCATGGAAATAAGGATTTTCAAAACCATAAAAAATTATTCCTGCCATATAATTTAAACTAAAAAAATTCTCCCATTATTTATTCCGGAAAAGTAAAAAAAATACTTCATATGTTAATAAAAAGAATGATTCTTACCATACCATGAAGTAATAGTAAAAAAGGGGTAAAAATGACATTAAAAATACATAAAATAATAATAAATATTTTAGGAAAACATTTTTATAAAACATGGAAATTTATGATAAATATAACTACATTAGATACTTGTGTATAAAAAATCTCGGATAAAAATGAGTTTTCAACGTTATCCCTTACCTTAGGTCCAGTTTCGTTAATATGTGTCTAAAACATTTGTATTGTGGGTTTAAACATATTATTAACTTGAAATAGAACCATCATAATATTTATGATATAATTTATTATTCACTTATGGCTTTATATTACGTGTTCATTTGTCAATTCAATGTTAAAACAACATTATGGGTAATAATCGTTTCATTTATCGTACATGTTTGGGCTTGTTATTATTTATATGATTACATAGATAATGATTTAATTAAATCCATAATGTAAAAAATGATTTATATATAATATATTTTCATTATACAAATAAATAAAATAGATCTATAAATGGAATGGAATACCCCGTTCATGGAGACAGTAGGCCACACGTACGCATGAACATTGTTTTAATTTAATTATTGAATTGATTAAATGTAAATAAATAAAATCTACATAAAAATAATTATAGTTGAATTTTTATGTCATATATTCCATTTTTATTTTTTATACATACTTTATAATAATTTTTTAATGGTTATTGTGGACAATGAATCTCATCACGTCGTGGAGACGGAAATCCGTACATACACACGAGTGACGATATTGTTCCCATATTTGTTAAACGATATTGAATTGGATGGTGTAAAATATCTCATAATTAGTATAATGATATAATATTAAAATATAGTCATTATTTACACCATTATACCCATCCATGGAAGGTGGTGGTGAAAGCAGAATACACCACAGTGTGGAGACGGTAGTGCGTACAAACGTACGCGCATTGATTTCATTTTTTGTAGGATTGATAGAAGACGGAATATGTTTGTTTAATTTTTATAGTAACATATCAGTATATGTTTTATAGTATTGTTATTATTTTATAAGGAAACAACTAAATAATAGGAAGTAAAAGAGGAAATAAATTTTCATGAATCGGTACACGGGATTACCTCTTCCTTGATGTGCCCCCTTTAAATTTCTTCTTAGGGCACTTGAGTTGGTATTTTAAGAAGAAAAAAACTTCTATAATATAACTAGCGATGAATAGAAGAGAAATTATTAGGTTTTTTATGATCTTTAGGTCTCAAAATGTAGTGAAGGGGAGAAGAAGGATGTGCTCATTTATAAAAGAGAATAGAGGAACTTTATAAAACAACCAAAATATTAATTTATTTTAAATTAAATATCAGTTTTATGTTTTCCAAATATTATGTAATTATAAGATAAGATATTTTGGTTCTAATAACCATCATATAATAATTTTTTTACATGTTTTGTATATTGTTTTATCATTATCATTTTTGTTTTACCCTTGTTTTACCCTTTTTAATCTTATGGTGTTATCATGTTTCTTAGATATTATGGATTAATGTAATTATCGTATCAAGTAAAACGACCCAAAAATATTTATTTATGACATTTTTTGGAATTATATTAACCATTTGGCCGAATATTTGATTTTTAAGAATTTAATATCATTTCAAAAACTATTTTATTTTTTAAGTTGTGAATTAGAACAATTTTGGATACTATTCATACCTAACTTTTTTAAAAATTCATAACAACCTTATTACTTCATATAAAGTGTGATAAATCATCCCTAATATGTTAATTTATACAAAAAATTCGTTTATGACATCAAAATATTCAAATTAAATTTATTTTAATACTTATATACTAATTTATTTTAATCATTCTTTATTGAGATTATCACTAAATAATAATTGTTTCATAAATAAATATTTTTATCTAATGTCAAAAATTTATAAATAAAATAAAATGATGTAGGAATTATTATTATATTTTTAATTAATATTTATATATATAAATATCAGTTATATAACCCTGTATTAAAATAGATTTAGAAAAAGATATATGTTTAAGTTATAATTATCTTTACATTAAATTAATTCTTATAAATTGTCATTCTCACATCCAAGTGAATCCATGGGGTCCCAAAATCTATCTAAGGATTCATATGTTTTTAAATATCTCATACAATAGGATTAGGACATGTGTTAGGGTTATTAAATATTATTATAATATTATGTTTTACCCGTTTTTTCCAGATTTTCACATTATCCATGGTAAAGAAAATAATTACAGAATTTACTATTCAAAATGTCCAAAAATAAAAGGTAACTATTTATAATATTTGAACCATATGATTCCAAATATGGTATGAATTTTTCAAAATTCAAAATACAGATGTTTTAGTAATTAATTTAAAATTTATTTCAGTTTTCAAAACCCAATTGCAGGTTTTTTAAGATGTAATTACTATCAAAAGATTGACATGTCTCTAAGTCCACTTTTAAAGTGAAAGTACATCCAAGGACCAATATTTTATTAACTGATAAAAAATAATCCAATTACACTTTAAATAAAATTATAAATATGTAATCTAACTATATAAATAAATTGATGAAAATGCAATTTTGAATTAAAATGCAATATTTTTCACAATTAGTTAAAATTTTTATTTTATCAAAAAAATACAAAAATTTCAAAAAAAAGTAAATTTTTATATCACAATACCAAATAAGAAGTTTATTTTTTCAAATTTAACTTATAAAACTATCAAAAATTATATTTTATATGGGTGCGCCATCAAAAGGCGGAAAAACTGCACTTTTTTATCAAATACTTTTTTATTTGAAAAATTAATTCTGTTCTCATTATTTGTTCTATAAAATGTGTAAGATGAATGATATTGTTTTAAAATTTCATAAATTGAAATAAATATTATATTTTATATACTATTAAATAATAATATTTTAATAATATATCATTTTTAGTGAATCTTGGTATCGCCTACTGCAAAAGCTATCGAGGAGTGTCACTTTTGCGTGTAACACAAGCCATGTTAGTGTTGCATATAGTGAAATGTCCGTTAGTGTTGTATAAAACGTAATCAAAACTTAATTCATTTAAACATTGAGAAAAAATTATACTTAGTGTTTCTGGAAATCTATTCTATCAACGGAACTTGAAATTGTGTGCAACACAAGATAAGAATAGTGTTGCGAATACTACAAGCTAATATGGTGTTTTGTATAGAGGAAGATAACCTTATTGTAGCGTAAAACACAAGACATCAATGAAATTAAAAATACTTTATCTCATAAAATCTTGGGGTGTTACAAATTTGCTTCATACAGTTAAATTTTTCCTATGTCTAGTTGATTTAAATTCCATCTGGAAATGTATTGGATATCTTTATATAAATACCACATAAATATATGAGGAAGGGAAGTCACATATGATATTATAAAACAACCTATGTTCATATATCATTATAATTATAAATATTAAATTCCAATGGATATTACATCCATTTTTCTATCTTGAGTGCTTTTCAAAATTGTTTTTTGTGATAGATGGTTTGGGAGAAATTCAACATCAAATATAAACCCATTGCATGGGAGTTTTCTTTATGTTTTTTCCAAAGAGTCTACTAGTATTACACTAAATCAGAATTTTTTGTTTTTAATAGAACTCACACATAGAGCTACACTTATATCATAAATTACTTATATAATGGCCCAAATTGTGTTTTTCAGAATTGAATAATCAAATCCATGATATTCATGAAAAGGGAATCATTTAGAAAATTGAATCACCATGTGGTGTACCTATTCGTTTTAAAATCAAATAATGATGGATCAATGAGACTTTGTATCAATTATGGCTATTTGAGAAAAATAATTATTTTGAAAAGTATCCACTACACCTTATTTATGACTTCATTGATCATCTTTATGGATTTTATTAATATTTCATGATTGACATTCCTTAAAAATGTCATCAATTGAGGGTCAGGATGGAGGATATGGTCCCGATATAATTATGTAAATGTTATGGTAAATATTAATTTATGGTGATGTCATTTATTCGTACTACTTCCTTAATTATCTACATGTATTTATTTAATAAAGTCACTAAAAATATATTGATCGGTTTTTGTTGTTTTTATAGAATATAATCTAATAATTAAAAAAATATGGGAATATAAAGAGGATATTTTGAGGATTGTTCATAATACTATAAAGAAGGATAATTTAAATGAATAATTTACCAATAGTGAGTTTTACCTTCAAAAGATCCAATTTTTTCTTATTTAATCTAAGAATAATTTATATCGGTGGATCTATCAACGATATAGGCTATTTAATATTGTCCCATACTGAAAACTATGACTGAGATCTCTAAACCTCATTGTTTTCATGGATATTATTGTTATATTATGATTAATTTCTCATGTATATCTAATAATCCCACCAATATCTCGTATAAGTGAACTATTTTCCATTGACCATTTCCATATGTTGTACATTTCATGGAACTCCAGATAAGGTTAGTCATCAAACACATTCTTACTCTAGTCTTTTATGGATAAGGGTTTATAATAAATTGTTATTAATTCATGAATGTAATATGATACATCTGTAAACAAAATGATATTTCTATATATTATGCCTCATGAAAAATTATGGATTATGATATAAATTACCCAACTCGTGATTTGAATTTTTCTATGGTAATTTTTTCATTATTCATATAGAGGAATTATCTTCACAAACAATGGTTTGATATATACACTAATAAGAAATGATTAATGTATATAATAACAAAAAAATTGATAAATAAGAACCCAAAAAGATGATTGGAGTTGATTAATTATTATAGTTGTTCAATGTTTTACGACCATGGGAATAAAAAAAAATCCACTAATGTTTTCGATTGAATGGACTGTTATAGATTATCTATGATGGAGAATCAAATTATCGTATATTTTTTTTGTATTTTTGAAGGATGGATAAAGAAATAATGAATCCATGGGAGAATTATCACATTTCTCAAGTGGGTGATCATAAATATATCCATGAGAGGAATAAACTGGTGAAGAAAGAAAATATTTATATATAGAAAAAGTTTATAAATTTTTCCAGGTTCAAAATTTATTATGATGTAATTATAAGGGTTAGAAACTATTTTTGTGTTCCATCAATACAATATTTAAATAACGAAAACTTGTATGGGTATTTTAATTCATCAATATCTATTTATCCAAGAAGTATGAAGATATACTTATTTCTCAATGATATTTCTTATAGGATATAAAGAATAGAGACATTGTAGAGTATGCATCTCGGTGCTTTGTGTTTCATCAATATAAAGGTTATAAAAATAGTTCAATTGGTATGTTACTACCATTACCAATTTCAAAATGAAATGTTGGGAAACAACACCAGGGAGTTTTTCATCAAATCCTAAAATTTTTCAAAAGGACATAAAGAAATATGGGCATTAGTTTATCACATAATAAAGTAATCACACTTAATTACTATTACAAAATAATTTTTTCTTAATCAACATTATGTAATGTACATTAATGATGTCGTGAGTCTTTAAGAAGTTCCATATTATATTTTATTTGACTGGGATCCAACTTTTACCTTGTTGTTACTCTGAATAATTTAGAATAATCTTGACACATATTTATTTTTTAGTACTGGTTATCATCCTTAGATAGATTATCATTCTTGGAAGACCATTCTAACCATCTATGAAATGATGAGTTCTTATTATATGGATCTCATATGTATTTTGGATCAACATATTCGTCTATTGGATTTTACATACAATAATACCTTTAACTAGATCTTTTTCTATGCTCCATAAGAAGCCTCGTATTGTAATAAGTGAATAAGTAGGATGGGTTGGGATGAAGTTCAAGAATGAAATCTATTAGTATTGGAGTTAGATAAAGAAATGGTAGAGAAAGATATCTATACTAAAAATCTCATCCAGACATCTATGAGTTTAATGAAACGTTATGGTTAGAATACTTACTGTTAAATAAATTTTAATATTAGTGAAAATGTATTTTTTTGAATTTATCCCCAAAATAAGTCAATGAGAGTCCAAATGATTTTAATGTTCATACCTAGGAATGTTGACCATTTCTATATTTTTTATTGATTTGGGATATTTTATTATGTCCTTGTTGCTCCATGAAACCAATTTCAAGTTCAAGATATATAAAATGATGTCTTTTGAGGTGGGCTAGATGGCAGGTCAATGGGGGTGAGTGATAAAGGAAGAAAACTTGAATTCTTGAGAATCTGGAATGCACGATGAATTCAATCGCACTAGATCACCAGAAAACTCAATTCTACCTTAATACATTGTAATAATGAGATTTTGCGACTAGAATGAAAATCTAATTATAAGGATCATCATCCATGGCCTCTTATTCCACCATGGATAAACATTAAAGAGGTGGTGAAATCTACTACCTCCTTATATTTTTTGTATGTTAATATACTCCCTCCAAGAATGGTCATCATGAAAGGGTGATTTACACATGTTTTGGTTGACTAAGGTTCTACTGATTAAAGGGAATGATTATGAAAATATTCCATAATTTTAAGAGTTATGGTCTCAAAGGGGGAAATATTTTTGATTTTTCATGAGAAAACTCATAAAATTACAGAGGTATTGGGATTTGATGACTGGAAAATGGAATCAATTGGTCATAGATAATATTGTGTAGTATTCCTAGAAGGTTACTATAAGAGATGATATTGTATCCAAGGATCAATATATCCGAAGATGGGTTTTCTATGAATTCATGAATTGAAAAAATGGTTTGATCTGAACAGTATAACAAATACACACACTCAGGTTTGTATTATATGATTTAGGCTTAGTTGGATTAATCAGTACCTGAGTAACCACTGGGATATAGAATCACCTCTTGGAAATCCCTTCAAGTTAGATAAGAAAACTAAAATCCCATATTTTGTGCACTATGATAGAATTTTGGTTGAATTTGATATGTCCACTACACAAGTGGAACGTGATGTTCTCCCAAAAATTGATAATTCCATGCATCTTGAGATTCATTATTAATGAAATACCAAATTTTTCACCAAGGGAAACTTATTTTTTCATTAAATTAATTAATGTAAAAGTTACATGGAATATTGATTTTGAATCCAATAGGGAAGGATGTGTCTAAATGCAATAAAAGTAAATGGAATACCATCGTGAACACTGGAGCTCAAGACACTAAGATTGATACCTTAGGTGGGAAGGATAGGGTTGTTCTGAAGAACTGTGTGTTTGGATAATCATCACCTAATGGAAGAGCTGAGTGTAGATTAAAATTTTTCATTGAGGTCTATAATGAGGATAGGGTGCATGGGATAATTCCTCATTACAAATGTTTGATTTTTTTTGTTCAAAAGGATATAAGCAATTTAGTATGTGAAATAGTAAAATTGAACACCTCAAAAGAACTCAGTATTGATGTGGGTGATGTTTCCTGACATGATGTCAATAAATGATGCTCTACAAGAGACTCTGGAGATGATGAATTCCACTTTGTAGTTGTAGAAATATTTTAGTGATGTAGTTCTCTGAAATATGATAATATCTAGTGATGTGAACACATATAAAGACATTTTCACATTGGATTCACATGCATATCATGGTGTTACGTTAGTGGAAAATGGAAATGGCCCCTCTTAGGAACCTAGTGTTATGGAGCAGACAATAGTGAATAAATCACACAAATTTCTTTCTTAGGAAATATCATAGGGAAGGCCTTTGGATGTTGTTTTATGTGGAAATCCAACCCATGGAACTTGGTTTTCTTAGGCATCCAATGTTATAAATAAATTAGTGCGGGTAAAAACACTCGAGTCTTATCCAAAGGCATGCTCATGGGAAAAGCTATTTGAAGAGGTTATATGTGGTTCTCCAACTAATGGAGGCACATGAAATCAACCAAAATAATGTGAAGGTAATGTCACTTTACAGCTTTATCAAATTTTCTACAATGATAGGGATGGGTGTTTTCATTGGTTCATTTGTCAAGGTTCTGAAAAAAGAATCATCTTATGGATTATCCTTAATAATTTGAAAAATATATTAATATAATCACTCCTTTGAATGCCATATTAGGGTTTTCTTATATTGATGACACAAAAATGATTACCCACCTGGCTATTGCCTCATCATAAGACCATATCTAGTAATGTATTGTGTGTGTACACAAGGAAGAGTTTTAATTGGGATGTAGAAAAAATTAAGAAAAAAAACATGGGAACAAAAGGACAAGTTCAGGTGATTGGGGCACAACACAGAGGCCCTCAAAGAAGGGGTAAAACCCTTATGAAATGAAGATATTCAATTGGAAATTTCAAGGTCTATGGAATCCACAAAGAAATTTAACTCTCTATATTTTCACTTCCCAAGAATCATTATAACCATAATCCCTTAATTTTTGAAATATCCATACATTTTTCATGGTCATCACCTATCACATTTCAATTCAATAATGGATGGTTTGTGATTCATTGATGTAGGTAAACATTGATAGAGTCATGTAAATATGATTCTGTTGGCATTGGTTTTAAAAAATATGCTTGTACATTAAATATTCCAAGAACATTCATAACTAATAATGGAAAATTTATTTTACTTGCAAGATCCTGACATTAAGTATACAGATGAATTTATGGATCATTACCAGACTATGAGTCAACAATAGAATGATATATCTCATGATAGGATAAAATTTCATAATTGGCTAGATGAACATAATATGATAAAGGATAGAATGGAAAAAATCATTTGAACGTCAAATGGATTAAATAATGATATGGAATCTAAAAAAATTGATAGACTATAGAATTATTACATATCTAGAATATAGAACAAAGAAATTAGTACAAATTTCTATATCTTTACATTTGAAAGGGTGATCTCTCAGGAAACTATGTATCATTTCATGGGATTATAATCTAATAATTTATTGGTCAACACACACAAAATGGTTGATAAAATTATTCACTGTATTGATGGGAATCATAATAAATCACTGATAACGGATCAATCTAATGAAGAAATCAAAGCTACCCTTTTCTCCCTCACTATGGATAGTTCCCATGACCCCAATTAATTCATTAATATGATCTTTATGTTTTGTTGGGATATCATGTCAGATGATGTAAATCAGGAAATCATATAATTCATCAATCACACCTCCATTTTAAGGGATAAATGAGTGCATCAATGCCTAGACACCCATGAAACGGAGCACACTTGATATCAAATACTTTAGGCTCAATGAAGTTGGGAAACAATGAACATGCTATTTAGAAATATTCATATGAACCTGATGGAGAACTTTTTTATCATTACATCCCCATTAATCTATTTGGTATTGTTCCATGATGGAGAATTAAACATTATCTTTTCACAGTATCAAAAGGTGTTCATTTAATGAGGTAGAAAATGAATGATTGTAACATTTTGATCAAAATTGGCATATCAAAATCCATTAATACTTTTAAATTGATTTTTCTCATTGAAGATTTCAAAAGTTATGGATTGTCAAAGATGTTCACCAAACTCATTAACAACATTCTCATCTCTTCAAAGATGTCCATTCTTATTAATTGAGCTCCTATAGGATATTTTAAATGCACTATATGTGTGAGACAAGGTGATTCACTTTCTAGAATTCTCCTTTCGATTGCTAATTATTACTTTTGTATAAGCTTCCACGATTTAGAACAACATGTCTTATAAAAACAATCAAAATAAGGTAGAAATGATTGTGTTCCCTATCATATTTGCAATGTGGATGATATTATTTTTCTTTTTGAAGCCTTGAAATGAAAATATCCTATATTAAGACCTTATTTTATCATTATGAGGTTGTTTTTGGGAAAGCCATAAGTTGGGAAAAATC
Organism: Viscum album; assembly: GCA_963277665.1. Lineage (NCBI taxonomy): Eukaryota > Viridiplantae > Streptophyta > Magnoliopsida > Santalales > Viscaceae > Viscum > Viscum album. The sequence continues at coordinate 589,057,027 of OY728142.1, read as the reverse complement.
CTTCATTGTCTTTGGAAATGGATCATTAATTGGTAAAAAAACATAATAAAAAGAAGTCCCAGAGGTAAAATAGGATCCCTCCAATTTATTTATCATGGTTTCCATTTATTTTGATGAATGGTGAAAAATAATTACATGGAAGACATACACAGAGGGATTGATAATAAAATGGTCTGGTGGAAGGGAAAATCTAGTTCTATGGATGCAAGAGTGTGTCTTGATAACTCTTGGATCACATTGATGTTTGCTTATTCTTTCCCACATTATAGAAGTACTAGGATACTAATAAAGGAACTAAAATTAATTGTTATAAATTTAATATCTATTTGTTCAGTTTTTTTTAAATATTGTTACTATTTCCTAGATGGAGTGTATTAAACCCATAGAATTGGACAAAATTTGAACTATTGATCTCATGATCTTAACTGATGTACTTATTTGGAAATTAAAATAGAGCATCATAAATTTTGATACTTCTTTTGATTATCTAGAATACAGATTCAATGGGATAATCCTAAATAGTTATAAATTTCACCTTGCATGCAATATTAGGACATCCTTAAAGCATTATTTGAACAAAATTATTTGTGACGAAAAACGGATTATGAGCAATGGATCCAATCTATACTATTGGACTACTACATGGTTGGATAACACACTATAGGACAACATCACCATTACACCAGATATTTCTCACATGTGAATTTTTGATTTCATGTCACAAATTTAAAATTTTAAAATCTTGACTCATATTCAATGCAGTCTCGAACTTCAGATGTATGGTTCCGTGGATCTTGAAAACCTCAACTGGAAACAAAATTGTCATAGAAATTTTAATGACATGAAATTCATTAAACTGAAATGTGGTGGTTCCACCAGACCACCGTGACGGATAATGAAGTTCAAAACCAACTTCATCTATCATTCCAAAATCTTTATATTATAATCAAGAGATTTCGATAGTAACTTTCTTCTGCAAGCACATTTATCTTCAAGAGGGGGAGGATTTGAATCATTTTTATGGAATTTGGGTCTACATAAGCTTTATGGGAATACATATCATTAATTTTTAGCCTGATAATTTTTTTGTATTATATAGTGTCACGACCATGTAGATGAAATCTGCAATGCTAATTTTAGTTATCATAAACATAATATTCTATATGATGATTTTTGGTCAATTTATTCATCTATATTGATTTATTGAATTGTATAACTCATTAATGTAAAGTATTCCTCTCTAAACATTTGAATAATAACGCTATTGAATAATTTTTATGTGGTGTATATGGTAATAACAAGAGATATGAATAGTATTTTGCAAGACATAACTATTCTTAGATTATTGGGTGTTGCAGGTCGACCATGGAAGCCTAGAATGATCTTCTTCCTTTGCTTGATCCCTCAAAATAGCCCTGGTATTGAGGTTAATATTGATAGGGATTCATCCATTATTACATGGACCTTAGGTTATGGGGTTATCTTTCACACACATGATGGATTTTTCAAAGGTTTTTTCAATCATTTAACTAAAATTGGGATATTGCATGATGCTGAAGTATTTTTTATGCTCAAGTGTGATATATTTCACTTCAAAAAAATTCTCTAATAAAATATCATACATTCACCATTGATCCTAGAGGAACTATAATATTGTATATTTTTAAAATAATGGCATTAAATTCATACGTATGAATAAGAGTATTGAAATAATTAAATAATGTATATTTTATGATAAATTCATTATTTATCAAATGATTAGAATGTAAAATAAAAATTAACTTGAAAGTAAAACAAATGTTTTTACAAAAACCAATTTCTATGTATCCGATTTATTTTACATTATAAACTAAATTATTCACTATTATTGATTGATTTTAAATATATATAAATTATATAATTAGTAATTTTTTAATACTCATAATTTTTTTGTAGTATGATATAACAAAAAATCCAATTTAACTCTTAGAAATGAAATTCTATAAAAATAAAAAATTCCTCACATTTTATTCAATTATTTTAAAATTAATTTATCCCACTTGTAGAAATTGATTCTTGAAAAATTTATCAGATATTTGGAATTGTTAAATTCAAATCATTTATATTGGTCGATTTTATTTTTTTTTTATTACCAATTTTGACCATGATAAAAAAAATTCCCCTCAGTAATGGGTAAAACAGGTAAAATATTTGAAATTGTTTTTTATAAGGATTTAAAATTTTTTTACTACATGTATTTATCCTATTTTATTATTTTATTCAATCTATTTAAAACAACAATATCGTATATATAGATACATGATTTCTTTTTTCCTTCGATTAAGACATTTTTTTAATTTAAGGAAATAATAATGATAAAATTCCACTCTCTTAACTTTAATTCCTCTAAATTTTTATATATGGACAAAAATATGTTGTAATATGTTATAATTGTTTATTTAAAATATTAATTTGTTTTTTACAAAAAATTAATTTTTATTAGTTTTTTTTTATAAAATAATTAACTTAATGCTTCTGAAATAATAATGAAGTATTTATTTAATTAAAAGAATAATAAAATAAATGATTTCAGAAATTTTAAATGTAATAAAATATAAATGAATTATTATGTTCCATTAATAGTTATTTGACACATATTAAATATTATGGGAGGGTTAGAGGTTATTATTTTTATTATATTTCTCTCTTTTGGACTATAATGTCAAAATAAATGAATACTGTAAAAATTAAAAATAATCATATTTTGTGAAAATAATATTATATCTAATTATTTAAAACAATAATGGAAAATGGAAAAGGTAGATAATATTTGGTATTTAATTTCTACCCTTATAGATTTTAAATCCAATTTTCACCTTATATGTAAAATTATAACCCTTTAAAATTGAAAACTCCCTTACTTTAGTTATGGTTTTAATTGGTTAACCAAGCTGTTAATCAAAATATTTATGATTAAAATGACACTGAAAACTATTTGAATTTTTATTTTTGATGATATTTTAACCATGAATTGTTTTTATTCATATATTTTTCCATTTAGTATATTTTTTATTTATATATAATCAATTATATTCTAATATTTTTTTAATTCCAAGATGGATCCTCCCCACACTTATAAATGGGAACCTCTTCTCATGTCTTCCTCAGAAATTATTACCCTTCTAGATTATATTATAACTTCCATAAAAGTTTCACATATTCCTTAAATACATCATATAGAACCAAATAATGAAAAATACTATCCCTTTAATGCACAAGGTGTAAGCTAAATGTGGGTTCTCAATGAAGAGGTAAATCACTTAACCGAGAATTTTAATATTATTTTACATTTATAATCTTATAAATAAATTGAAGATATTATAAAATAAATAATTTTGTATATTGGATATAAAAAATAATTACTATGAGTATTGTAATACATTATGGATTAGCATTCCATTCTATAGAAAGAGAAAATATCGTTAATGCATTCATAAAAATTATTGTCTTTAAAAAACAGAACAATTTTTTTCCTCCACAATTCAGATTAATAGTAATAATTATCCATATAATAATTATAAATTTCATTTATTATATTTTTTTATTCTGATAATTTCAATTCTTAGTTACCTTTCTTTTTTTCTTCCATAGAAAAATTAAGACAACGTACTTGGGTACGTTGGCCTATTGTCTCCATGAATAGTAAAATAAAATTTTCTATCCATAAATTTTATTGATTACACTATCTATATATATAATGTTAATATGATCCTTAAAATTATCTAGATTTTGAAACCCAGATCAAAGTCAAAATATTGGGACTGTCGAAGCGAGACATGCAAGAAAAATGAAGTAGTTGTCACGAGGAAAAATGGTTTTAATAATGAATTATTAATAAATATATGATAATATGTTATAATTAATTTTTTAATTGGATAGAATATATTATTTTATCTTTATAATAATTTTATAATATATATAAATATTTATTTAATATGTATTTCATGTGTGTTTGATTAAAGAATATACTATAGGTTAAGGTACATTATTAGAATTGCATTGTTTCTCGAGACTATTTATGATTAAGTTATGATGATGGAATACTTTTTTTCCAATCACGAATCTAATGATTTTAATTATAAATTTTTTATTTTTTTAAAATACATATGTTCCATTTATTCATCTTTTTATCTACTTAAGATAGAAAAAAATATTTATAATATAAACTGACTTTATTTCTCTATTCGGTCAAAATGTTTTATCTTCTGTATCCAAGTTTTCTAAAAAAACATTTTTAAGAAGGTTTTTTTGTATTCTATGATTCAAAATTAAATTATTTTTTACCCTATATTAAATTTTTATAAAAAATTGAAAATATTTTTTTTCATTTTAAAAATGATGTATATGTTACTTTTTTACAAATGTTTTAAAGGAATGTTTTCTCTTATCTAATACAATAAGAACGTGATATCCAAAAATTATTAATAATAATTTAATTGAGATTTAGATTACATATTTATATGTTCCCTTTAAAAGAAATGGGTTTCTTTAATATTTGGGAAATTTTTGCATTTGAAATAACCGATTTCAAAGTGAAAATTGTATTTTCCTTAAGAAATATTCCATGAGATCTTTTAATGAATGTATTTATTTAAGATGACATCAATTATTATTACATAATATGAAAAAGTGATATAATAAAACAATACCATAAATACTATTTCCCTTGATGGATTATTTCTATGATTATATGATCATTATGAAACCTATTTCATTTCAATGGATTATGGAATGATGAATTATTGAAAAGTTTGTGATATATATTTATTTTTTTCAAGATATTCTATGATGAAATGTTTGGGAAACCCATTTTTGTAATGTTTTATTATATGATTAATGTTTTAATATATATTAGTACATATATGTTTAATTTTTATTATTTTATGGGTAGTCCCAGTATTATATTCTCAACCAATGCATTAGGCAATGAAAGATATATCATGAGGTAAACAAGATTATAATGAAGATTGAACTTGTTTTAGTCGTGGAATTATTCCTATTAGATATTCCTATGAGTGGGTCTCAAATAATATGTTGTTATCTATAGAAAACCTATTCCCCTATGACAGACTTTCTTATGAGGCCGTAATACTAAGGAAATTATTTTATATTCTTATGTGTATGCAACAAATCTATTTCTTATTCCAGTGTCATTATCTGAGGGATAATTTTCATTGACTCCCTTATGAATAATATCTTATGAAGATCAATAATATATTCAATTACTCAATAATAATTCTTTGAAATTAATGGTATGATTTTTTAAATATTAATATCATGTTTTCATAACATTATGCTATGTTTATTCTTATGTGATCATTGATATCACCCTTGTTTAGCCTTACTAAGTATTTGTGATAAACCTTTATTATTATTCCCTTCCCTAGGATATGAAAAGTTATTTCATTATGACATGTATATTAATGGTCAAATTTGTGAAGATAAATTTTTATAGATTATGTAGATTTTATTTAAAAAGTTGTCCATTTATCCTAGTTTCCAATAAAACTAGACCTTAATGATATCAGTGTAGATCATTATGTGATATAATAAATATTCATTTAAAAAGATGTAATATATATGTATGAAATGATTGGGTAATTATACCAGGAACTATTGAACATAGTGAGGGATTTTGTGGAGATATTTGGGTATGGAGTCGCCACACTAAAGTGCTCAAAAGGTGTGAGGAAAAGAAGAAATTAAGTTCTCTTTTATAAATTATGGGAGTAGAAAACAAGTAATTTTTAAAAAATTATAAATATTATAATTTTATTAGTCATGTTGAAGTGTCTCACAAACTAAAAATTGTAAAATATAAATTAATAAGAGTGATAATACAATCATAAAATAAAAATTAACACAATGTATTTTAGAATTATCAAAAATTCATTACCTTAGTCAACCTGATTTACCCTTTATCATGGTGGTAAATATTTATGAACCTTATTATCCGTAATGACTAAAAATCAAATTTAACTCATTAATAAAATTTTGCTGCCATATTAAAAAAATTAATTCTATTTTTAAAATATTTAAATTTATTAGGTGTTATAAACTATGTTTAATATAATTGTGCAAGTGTAACGCCCTGACCCCAGTTACCCAGAGTCGGTGCATTATTGCGTAGCATTGGCATGATCCCAAAAGATCAAGTCTCGAAAGACCGATTAGTTTAGTAGACTTGGAAACAATAGATACATTCATAAGTCTTATATTACATCATAAAGTAAAACAAAAATACAACATCTTCTCTTCATATCCCCTTATATTATCCCTGCAGGTCATTCATAATATACTTCTTCACATCCTGGAAAAATTAAATCATTGAAAGGGGTGAGGTCAGATGCTCAGTAAGGATAAAAATACTGCGGAAGCTTTCATCAATAAACATAAACGTTTAAGGAAATGTATAACTAAAAAATGCCCTTTTAAACTTGAACTTCAGCATAATATGGAAAAAATAAAATTAAATAATGTCATTTACTTACTCAAATGGATATTCTACTAGTCGAATAATCCCATGCAATATCAATAACCACTTTCATAATCTAGGAATGCATAATGCTAGACTATCAGAACCACGTAGTCAAGGCCTCGTTCCAAGACCACAAATAAAATTTTGTCAAGGCCTCGTGCCAAGACACTAGTTTGTCTCATGAGACCTACCAATGCATCGAGGAGCTATAGCGGGCTCCACCCGTCACTTATTAAGTCCAATGCATTCCTCATATGATCAGGTTTAAACATATCATAAACCATAACATAGTTGTATCACATAAAACATGCATAAAGGAAACATAATATTTCCACACTTTAATCATAGGATATCAATACAACACATTTATATAATAAAAATTTTATCAAAAAAATTTTCAATACCAAAATAAAATAAAAGTAAAATATGATATTTATTTTTCTTTAAAAAAAAGTTATGGCATATAGAGGAATCCGAAACTCAAATAATAGTCACGGCGGTGGAGAAGTCGTTGTCGCCGCATACGTAAGAAAAAAAACATTCCTTTTGTCGTTTAGTAAAAACTCTTCGTATAAAAAGATTCCTTTTGAATAAAAGTAAAAGTCAATGGGGGTTTATACACCGTATAAATGAAAGTTGTGTATAAAATCAAATATGCCTCAATGAAAGGAGATTGAGACGAAGTCCTTACAAAGATCATTTTTTAATATAAAATAGATCCATTATGTGTATTCACTATATTTACACGTAAATAAAGTATAAATACAAGATAGTACATAATAATATCATGACATAATTTGATAGTAGGAGATTAACCCAATGAATGGAAATTGGGTTAAGAAATTCCCTTACCTCATGTCCGACTTGACTAGACCGCTCTTTTACCTCCTGAATAATAAACTAGAGTTAATCTATACTTGCTTAAGAACCTTTTTCAAGTTCATTATCCCTTTTATATCACTTATTACAATTTTACAAAAATTATGTAGTCATTTAAGTTAATAACGGTCGTTTTGTCGATCTTTGGTACTTGAGTCAACAATAAACTTCTTATAATTACAAGTTGTTCATGTGGTAAAATATCCATTATATCCAGAATTATATTAATGATGTAGATATCATATATATAATATATATCTAGTATATACATTCATTCATAATATTAAGTAACATTTAGAGGTAAGAAATGAAATGAATCGTTCATGGAGACGGTGATCCGTACGTACGCATGACCGCTACATTCATTTATATTTCATATTTAATGGAATTAAATTATAATTATATAAAGGTATACTATAATTCCAGTATAATATAATGTATAATACCATTTACTCCATCCTTTATACATCCCACATATGGCATTAACGATTCAAATCACTTTGAGGGGGTTGTAGTCCGCACTTCCTCTAATGAAAATATCGCGTTTACCAATAATGGAAACAAGAAAGGTATGACCTAAATGAAAAATATTGAAACTTAAGTAAAACATAAACATATTATATATCATATATAAATATAGTGACATCTTAATGTCCACCTTTGAAGGTGTTATATGAGTGTTGAACAATCATCGTTTCGTGAGGCAGAAATTCGCCATCCAAAGAAACAGTATGTTATTTAATCATTAGATGTAGGTGTGTGTAATTGTAGCTCGAATAATTATTATAACAACATCCTAGTGTATTTAGGATACTGGTTTTGTTACAAATTAAATGAATAAAAAGAGTTTAGGGGGTTGTATAAGCAAAATAAAACAAAATAACATAAGAGAAGACATTACCTTAAAATCGGGTAACTCTTTTGATTTGAGCCAAAGGCTTCCTTGGGAAGCATTCTTCCCAATGTGAGGCTTCTAGGAGTAAGGGAGGGAATTTGGAAGAGTATTTGGGCAGAGGTTGGCCGAGACAAAAGGCTTTGAAAGTGTGAGTAAGGTGGTAGTGGTGGGGGCCTTTTATAAGTGGAGAGGAGGGGCACTCTTGGAAAGTAATGAAATGTTTCTTTATTATATAATGAGTTTCGGATTTTAAAGGTCCCACACTTATATACTTCAAGTATAAGGTGATAAGGGTTCGAAATCTACTCATCCAATAGGTTTTTGAAAATTGTATGCCATGGATTTTACATTATCTTTTCATTTTATTTAAATCGTTAATTAATGAGGTAATCGTTGCATCATCATGGGGTCATAAATAATTAAATTTATTTAATGTCTAAAAATTATAAAAAAACTATAATGATGTAGGAAATATTTTTATATTTCTAATGAATATTTATAGTCAAAAATATGACTTGTATTACCCCATTTAAAAATTTTTTTAATAAAACAACTTATGTTTGTGACATTTTTATTTTAACTTTAAATAAAAGTTATTTATGTCATTTTCTTACCAAATTGGATCCATGGGGTCCCCAAGTTGACCCATGGATTTTCTTGATCAGCCATGACACATCCAATAGGGGTATGACAAGTGTAAAGGTATTTTCATATTTTTATAATATCATTTTTACCTTAAATATCACTAATTACCTTTAATCATGATTAATTAAACTTAAAAGTTACTATTCACCAAAAAATTATTTTAATCCCATTGAACCACATTTTAATTCCTAATGAAAACTGTGAATGTCAGATTTTTAAAAATCAAATCACAGAAGTGGTAATGTTTCATTTAAACGAAAAATCCATTTTTTAACTACCACTTAGTGGTTTCACTATTCATCAAAAATTGAAGTTTTTCAGAACAATGCCAAAATTTCACCCTAAGCTATAATTGATATTCTGAATACATAAATGAAGTCCATTTTTAAATGTAAAATTTATTTAATTTCAAAAAGTGGGTATTACTATTCATAACTGCTACTTTGATTGGTTGCGGCGTGTTAGAATCTCGAACATGCGTACAATGCAAGCTATTGCATTATTGAAGGAGAAGTGTATCGTGAAAGCTTGGGGTGTTACAGCAAGACATAATGAAAATAGTTTTTAGAAAATTTCATTTTATTCATAAATATGTACCTCATCCAAAATAAAATAAAATATAAATGAATATTAAACAATTTTTTTTTATTTTAAAAACAATTATTCATAAATTAATTCATAAAGAAATAAAAAGTAGTATCTATCTGTTAAATTATTTGATTTAATGAATAGAAATTGATGTTTTTTCAAAAACCCATATGTTTCACTATTCACCCGAAAATCATTTTTTTAGAAAAAGCATAAAAAAACTGGAAGATATTTTACAAAGTGAGGAAATAGAAAATTATTTCAATTTTCTCAAATAAATATTTTAAAAATGTAAGAAATTAATTGCATTATCTGTAAACAATATATAATAAAACCCATTTTTGAATAAAATATTTTTTCAGGAATAAAATGAATTTATTGTAATTATATGACTAATAATCATAGGTAATGAATGGTAAATTTTCTAACTGGTTATATAATATAATTATTTCATTATAATAATTTATCACTATGTAATGATTTAATATATTAAGATAAAAATAAATTGCATATATTAAAATATTTTCATGAATAATTAATATTTTACCTTCAAAAGATTTTATCTTCATTTCCAACAAATTAATTTTAAATAACTGACTATTTATTTTTTATTAAGTAATATAAATTTACATATATTTATTAATGCGATTACTCTTATTCAAAACCTATAAAAAAATATTAGTTTATAATTGTTATATTTTAAAAATAGTACATCACGTTTTATAAGATTTATATTGTCTATACCACAAGAAATCGAATATATTATTTGAATTTTTTTTAAATATTTTGGTGTTATATACTACCACTTAAAAAATTTTATCCTCAGCTTTCTATAAAAATTCTTATTAAAATGTATGAAAACATGAAAATAAAATTATAATAAATATAATATATAAAATATGATCATAGAAGGATTTTTAAAAAAATATTTGAAATAAAATATTTTTTGAAAACACACATTTTAAAAATTGATAGTAAAAATTTATTCCAAACATATGACAAGATAAATAAAAAACTCACATATACTATTAATTTTGTTCGAAAAGTATGACAAAATTGAATATAAGTGAAAATATGGACATTGTCGAGCATCACTACAAATGAGTTGAAAAATAAATCTCTGTAACCTTATACATTTAGGAAAATAAGACCATTATGAAAGAATCTTGAAGTTAAAAATTATTTTTCAAAATGTTAAATAATAACATCTATTTTTTATCGTAGATTTTAAAATGAAATATAGAAATTCCTGATCACTTTTAGATAGTTAGATTGATTATTTTCCAATAAATATATAGAACATAATAATATATACAATGGATTTATTCAAATATATAAACTCAATTCCATCATATGAGTTTTTTGAGTAGCATTCCATCGATCCATAATCCTATATTATAAATGAGAGAATGAAGAATATTACATCTTTAAGAAATATAGATATCATTCAATGTATTTAAATATATGTAAAATGATGACTTGGTATTTATTCTATTTGACATAAATAAGAAAACTAAAAAATGATTAGCATAATATAAGATAATATTAAACATTAATAAGACTTTATATGATGAAATAATATATTAATATATAAACCATAACCAGAAAGACCAAATGTTCAATCACAAAACATTAAATAAATAACTAAACTTAATGATCCTAAAAATATTCTGAACAATGATTAAAAAAATTGAAATATTTAATCACATATTCTTCCAAGAAGAATTTCATATTTATCTCCAATGAACATCAATCATTCATAAGGTCGCATAAGGAAAAAAAAATATAATCTCTAATCATATAATATTCAAAATATGGTTATTTTTTCCCCAAAAAATGATATATGATTCCACAAATTATCCAAATATATATTTCTCAAATTTATTTTACAGTAAACACTTAAGTATCCATAAATAGTAAATATCATAAAAATAACATTGATCAATTAGTCACCAAATCCCCATTAAATCGTAAAGATACCAATATGTTAAAACATAAATATAGATAATATCAAAACCCTTTAAACAAATTATATAAAATTAACTCAAATTTAAAAATTATCGTAACCATAAATGATGTAAATAAATTTTGAATTTTTTTTACTGAACAAAAAATAATTCCTACTAAAATATCTATTTTACTAAAACATATACATTACCAATGAATTTTATTATAAAACATTTCCCCGCACAAATATCAATAATTATCTTAATATCCCTTTATAAAAAACCGAAAAATGGGTATCTATACTTTTAATATTATAATAAAACATGGAATTATTAAACCATGAAGGTTTCTAACACTCATATATTATCCTTAATTCAAAACATCAAAACCATTATATTTATAAAATAATTTACTCTAATACCCATTATAAAGCCTCATACTATACACAAATCATAATTACATGATTTGTAATAAGGTTATCACTTTCATAAATTTCAAAATTATATTCAAATAGTAGTTTTATAGAAATAGGAAAGTCATTAACATAAAAAATCCCATTCTTATTCAAAGTGGTCAAATCCACTCAATAACACTTTTTTTTAAATGTTTCTCAAATTTTATATTTCTATTTATTAAGGACACATACACTTATTTAAATAATAATCCTCATAGGTTAAATTTAGAACCTTATATAGTTCCTACTCATCCCTGTTGGATGAACAAGAAAATCATAGTAATGGATAAAAAAAATAAACCAATTTTACCATTCTAAAATTCATGAAATTCAACAGAAAAATTTACATTTATATAAAAAATAGTAAGATTAAATTATATTTCTCTTACTCAAGAAATAATCATCACTTACTAATTTTTTCATAAAATATCTCAAAATAAATAATAACGGAAAAAAAATTATCAAAAACCTTTTCCTGAAAACCAATTATTGAAAAACCAACTTTTCTCCCTTAAAATGGGCATAAACATTCCTCTAAAAATAATCTCATTATCTTACCTCTTGGAATAAAATAAATTCCTCAAAAAATCATTTTAAATCCCAAAAAAATTAGTTTAAATCATGGTATATCATCTTTCTATCATGATTAAAATCAACATTACAAGAAATATTACAAATGGAACAGTCTTCTTGGTTGACTCTGTCATAATTACAGAAAAACCCAATCATTACTCAATGAATTATATAGTTATATAAAGTTAATCAATCATAATAATTTTTATTGAAGGGTATTAAGATATTATAAAACAAATAATATTTCACTTTTATCATAAAATTGCACTAGTTGTTTATTGCGATTCATAAAAAAAAGTACATTCCAGATTCTCATAAAAATAATTGTAAAGGTCCCTTTTAATTGAACATTTTTAAAAATTAATAGAAGAACAGAAAATAAAATATTTTTATTTGAAAAAAAATGATTTTTTTTATATTGATATTGTAAAATAATATTTTTCATGAGGGTTGGAAATTTTAATAATTATGGATATGTTAAAAAACATTCTTTGAACAAATCAGAATAATCAGTCAAAAGTGGATTGTACATAAAACAATAAAATAAATCCTTTTACTTCATTTTTAAGTAAACTAAAATATATTTTAATGTGAATTGAAATATATTTATTTTACTAAATATAATTTCATTGAATGAATTTAAAATTACACGTATAAAATTGAGTTTAAAATCATCAAAATAACATTTTATGGAAATATCCCTTACCTTGAGTGTTACTTGCCACGTACATACATAAATACCACATTGATAAAGACATATAAATTATTTAAATTAATAATAAAGTATTTTGGGTTTATTACCTTCTATCATACATTTTATTTAATTTATTATCAAGCATTATAATGTTACTAAATAAGTTAAGTTCATTTTAGATGATTTGATGTTGTTCTGTTCATAATCACAAAACATATTTGGTGGGTTAGCCATGGTCGAAGGGTTCATTTTCCCATTATCATTATAGTAATAATTAATAAATAAATAATATTGATATAAATTATAAAAAATATAACTATACATGATTGGCGAACATTGAAAATGTTTGATATCGCATTATGTTGGTGGTAGTCGAGATGTATTAAGGGTCAACTTTATCAATTTCCAAAATATTGGGGGTAAGATTTTATATGGTGATCCAAGAATTTAATAAATATATATTAAATAATTTTTGATGAATTTTAAATAGATAAAATAATAAATAATACACTTTAAATATAATCTATTTTGTATTTGATACAAGATAAATAAAATTGTTACTTTTTAAATGATATTCAACAAGTATATTAATGTTCATCTCTCATTTTAATATTCTTTAGCATACCCCACATAAAACCATTTTTCATATCAGAGGTGGAATAAAAACAATAAATCATGAGATCTAATTCTTATTAAGGGTAAATATAAGAGATAGAAATCAATGATCATAATAGAGTATATGGATATGGGATTGATAAAATTATAATTACTTATGATGTCCAAAATAAATTAGTCCATGATCATTAATCATGAATGATGGAATATTTTTTCTTCATAAAAATAAATAATAAATAAGGGTTTGTAATTAATAATAATTGATCTTAATCTATGGAAAAATTTCATAAGCATAATACATTTATTGTCGGAATACAAAAAATAGACTAAAATCATTCCATTATCCATGTATCACTTATGCAACTAATATAATTTTTTTGACTCACTCCTCACTCCAAAAGTTATATATTCAATGTTACATTATAAAATAATCAAACTAGAATGATTTTCTTTTTGAATTGGGTTCACTACAATTTTTAGTCCTTATTATATCATGAGATATCTGTCAATACACAATGCAATAGAGGACTACATAATTCTAGGACCACCCATTGCATAATGAAAAAATACATATGTGTCCCAGAATATCATAAAACATTCACCATATCATCATATCATAACCCAAGTCATGAAAATCAGATTCATAAAAATTTAATCCACTCATCGTAGCATTACCTGTGGAAAATAAGAATGATTTTTAAAGGATTTATCATAATTTGATTATCTCATGGTAAAGAAACTATTTTAATAGAATAATCAGTAAATAGTAATTATCATAATACATCAAGAGAAATAAATTTTATGGTATGTTACGATCATATCACTAGTTAAGTATAATATTCCACATGGAATGTTGTCAAAGTTGAAAAAATTCACTACAAGATCATTTGAACCCTTCATTAAAAATATTATAAAACATACATTTCATTTGAAAACTTCTTGACTAAAAATTCACCATATTATTGATAAAATAATTTAAGATGAACAAAAAAAGGAATCATGAAAATGATTCTTTAAATAATATATCATTCATAATTCAAAAAAATCATTCATATCGTATATGTTACAAGAACACTTTCCATTCAAAATGTTGTGAAAAGTTAAAAAAACTAAATCAAAAGAAATTTGAATGATTCATTTCTAAATAATTAAAAATATAGTCAAAGTTACTAAAAATAACTTTTTTAAAATAATTTCACTTATAAGTATGAACATTAATTTATAAATTGTTTATGATTAGGGAGTGAAATTTTCATCGACCAAAGTGGAAATATGGCCGGAGTTTTCTAAAAAACTATACCATTTTCATTTTAAGAAGTTAAAATAAAGTGGTACTATTAAATAATAATATAAAACATAACTAAATTATAATAAAATATATTATTTTATAGTATATTATCCTTAATATTTCATTTAATGACAATTTATTATATAAAATACTAAAATGAATATAGATTATAACATAAACCCTTACCTCATGTTACAACATTCGTCACCCATATTAAAATATACCATATAAAAAATATTGACTTATTAAATGTATATTATTAAACCATATTCATATATAACATAATATGTACCTATTTATTAAAATATCAAATTATAATTTTGATAATAATTACTTTATTAAAATGATATTTCAGGTGAAAAATGGTCCATTTTACATACTTGTGTGTGTTTGATAGTTCTTGTACATTAATCCTGGTAATGGTTTCTTAATATAAAAAATATTATTCCTGAAATAATTATCATATTATTCATCATATACAACAAAATAATTATTAATATAAATTGATGATGAAAAACACATCACATCATTGCATGGACGTAGTAACCCACACTTATTCATGAGAGACATTATGATTTTCCAATGAATGGAAATGCATGAATAAATTTCAATTCATATAATTTCATAGGAATATATATTTAATAAATATCAATTTGAATCATTAAATCCCTCATAATATCCATCAATTAAATATGTTGATTGTTAATGAATCTTATCCCTACATGGAGGTGGAAGTCCACACATACAAAAAAGTGATAATTCTATTTCATAATTTATGAAAATAATGTAGAAAATGGTTGACTAATCATCATAATATCAAAATTATTTATATTTTGAATTGTATATAAATAATTATACAACTTAAAAAAATATTAATTTTAGGTAGAATAAGAAATAAAATTTAATGTACCATATTAAAAGTAATACCAATATATTGAGAAACCTTCTTTGACATACACCTTTTCATTGAAACGATTAAATTATGATAATAATTGTACTCTAGAACATGTTGATGGTTGATATAAAGGTATTACAATATATAATTTTTTAATTAGTAATCATGAATTATGAAGAGGGGAGAAGATATTTTATCCTTTCTTTAGGGTGGGAGAGGACACACATGGTTTTCTAAAATATTAAATAATAATCATGTCTTACCCATGTAATGTAGATCCGAAATATCAAATATTAAAAAATATGATAGAACATGTCGATATAACATAAAAAATAAAATTATATCTTCTATTTTTTGATATTTAAGGTTTATCTTTTAGGTTAACTCATTGGTAAATCCTTTTTAACCCTTAATACAGTATATAAATTTTTATGTCTTCACTATTCATTATGACCAAAAAAAATTACTTATTAAATAATATAAATTATTATGATTAAAAACATGGAATATATTTGAAAATAAAAAGTTTTTTATGTTCTAGAGATTCGTTTAAAAATAAGTGAACAGAACATATCAAAATCATTTATAGAAAATTCATTTTTTATTTATAAAATTGAGTTTAACATCAATCCATTCCATATAAAATCAATTTGTTTAATGTTAAAATATTGTTCTGAATATAATATAAAAAAATATAGTTACATTATTTCATAAATAGATATTAATTTAATTTTTCATGATAAAGACACATTGTGCGTATGAAAACATAATTTAGGAGAAAATATACCTTTACCATTAAACCTTTTTAATTTAATTTAAACCAATTAGAAAATAAGTAAATTGTTTTATAAATATGTAAAATATGGTTTTTAATAATTTATTGTGTACTATGTATTATCTTCCATAAAACATTTAGTTGATTATTATCACATTAAATAATAATATTTTTAATGTATATCGTGGTTTAGTTTTACATGGTCATGTGTTTAAGGAATTCTATAAATGAAATAAAAGTTATTTTAAGAGAAATATATCACAAAATCTAATAGTATTACATTATATGCCACCAAATCCTTTAAATATTTATTTCCAAAAATTATATCAATTGAATAAAATTTGATGGGGATATTTCTACCTTGTCAAATATTCAGATTCCCACATTGCATTGTCAAATTTATAGATTCCCCAAAAACCATTACTATGTGAGAGGAATTTATTCATAACACATTCTCTATTTATTAAAAAATATTTATCATTTGTTCTTCATTTGAGAGATCATTATCTAGGGACACTACCAGTGAGTTAGATACATGCAATATATTGGGTCTGAACATTCTAAGGAGATATTCATAAAACACAACAAGAAATTAATTGTGATTAAATGTAAGAACTAATTGAAATTACAACATACTAATATGATTAATAATATGTATGTGAACTATATATATATGACTAATATTACACTTATTTATAAATAACATAATCTTATTTATAAGAGATATTCATTCGAATACCTTCTCAACAACATTGAATTTCAGGTCACACTAAAGATTATCACCATAACTCTTCTATCAACTTTGAGGTTATGTGATGTGTTGATAAATGGGTCTAACATTATCTGCAAATTATATTATATCGTAGGGCCTAATATCATTATTTTTCAAAATTTATCTATGTAAATGAGCGTTTTTCAATTCCTACCATATAGAGATTCGTTAGGAGAAATATAAATACTCATGTGAAAGTTATCATTTTATGTAAAATCCACTAATTGATTGTTTCTATCCCAAAAGGCATAAAATTTGATATAACTGGAAATAAAAATATCTTATAGGGTTTCAATTATACTCCCATACTTACCATACATATAAGGATTATATGAACTAAATAATTTAATCTATTTATTTCAAACATTTATAATAATTTTCTAAAACATTATAGAAGTCCTTAGATCTCCATTAGATCAAATATAATATGACACTAAATAAAACCTTTCCATTTTATTAATTTATATCCTAAAAATTTTATCAATAGATAAATATTCTATGATGGAAATTGAAGGATTTTATTTTATACTAGAATCAACTACAACCCAAATAACATTGTTCGCTATAAGTATTTTTGTGAGTTTGATGATGAAATAAATGGTAATGTTTTCCACTTTCCATTATAATATGGGAAATGGTTATAAAACCAACATATAAATTTTTTCTCATCCTAATTCAAACTACACATTGAACATCATGATACATACTATACAAAAAAACATCCCTATAATCCAACTAGAAATACTCTTTCACATATCTATACATATTTATAATTCTATTATGATTAGTGAATGGTAAACTATGAGATTAATCTAATAAAATATCATAATGCATGGTATTAATAATATAATTTCCCCTAAATCATATCTTAAATTCATAATCATCATCAAAATTAGAACAATTTTTCAACAACTTCTATAGTTTCATATCCCCTTTTTGTACATCTTTAATCCTTAGATGATTGGATGGTCACACGTTAATCTATGAATGTCACTATCAAACCTATTTCCTAATAATATTAATATTAATATTCTATAAATATATAAATATTATATCCCATTCAAACCAAATTATACATAATCCATCAACATCATTCTGACATAGAGAATTATCCACCTTATTTTCCTTCCAAAGGAAGTAATGTATTGAGCTGTAATATATTTAATCAACTCCATCCATATACATTGTAACGTATAAAAATATTTTGGTAGTAATATAAAATTAAATATTTTATTCTAAGACTAAAAATCACACTATACTCAATAATTATAATTCCTGTATATTTTCATTGAAAAAAATACTTTTTCAGACCCCAAATCACGAGTCGGGTAATTTCAATCATGAATATTCAATTAGTGTGAGGAATAAATTGTCAATGAATCATTATATATGTGTAACAATCATAATACATTTTTTATGCATTAATATAGGTTATAGAACCTAATCAACTATATGTTCGTTTATGTACAGGTGTGCTAACCAACCTTATCATTACCTCATTGAAATTTACCTGTCTTTTTTTTCAAAAGAAATTATCTTGCTTCTTATTCATCTCATTATAGGATTTGATATCCGACGTAAATTTCTCACAATGTTTCGGAAGTATCCTACCAACCCTTGAATGATACAAATCATATTTACCCATTTTATTCATCGAAAATTTTCAATAACCTCTATCATTAATGGTTCTACTAATACACCCTGACATGAGATTATATGCCCCACGAATGTAAATTTCTATTGCTAAAATGTTCACATTAGGATTATATTATACAATTTCCCTTTATCTATGTCTATAATATGTTAATGGTCTTAATGATAGTCATTTTCCTTTTAAAATATATTTTTATCATCTATAAATACTACTACAAAATTAATCATACAAATATCCAAAGACTCTTTTTATTAGATCAACGATGATAGCATGGAAATTTGTAAGTAAAAATTAAATCCCTGTAAATTCATAATTACCATAATATGTACAAAATGATGTCTTAGAAATATATTCCTTCTTTATCCCCAATTGATAATATCCCAAATGAAGATAAATTTGGGAAATGTTTTGAGATCCATGTAGTTGATAAGTAAATTTATCAATACTTGTTAGTAGATACCGATTCTTGATAGTGATATTTTTTAGTTCTCATCCATTCCAAGAGGAGTTTAACCATACATATTACTAACCAAATAACTTTTTCAACCCATGGTGATGCACTAGGATATATTAATCCCTAATAATGATTCTCATAGGGTTTCATCTCTAATTCCTATAACTCAAAAGGGCCATTATATATGGAGTATTTGACATAGGTGTAACATTATGTAGTAATTTTGTTGAAAACATAAACTTATTATTTATGGGAAGACTAGGAAATTATCTTAATATATATATCAACATAATCCAATACCATTTTAGTTTCATTTATGTTGATTTTCTCCCAAACCATTTGAGATAAATATTCTTTAGAATAGGTTGTAACACTCATACAATTGATGAACCTTACTATAGAAGTTCATATACATCCACTCACTCCATGATGAACATGAGTTGATTAAAAATATGTAGTCATACATCCCTTAATCGACAATTAATGTGGTCCTTATAAATATAGATCCAATCCTTCTGAAAAAATAAAATCAAATTATACAAGAGGTATAATCAAATGATTTTCACAACATAAATTTCCACAAACTTCTATGGGTGAGGATTCATATACTCCATATGATATCTTAAAAAAATTATAAGTATTACTACTAACTCAAAATCTATCTATTGGGGTGTTGATGTTATACCATTAGAAAAATAACTATATTTAAAATTATGTGTAAATCGAGAATCAAATAAGGGGTTTTAACTATAGAGTAGATGATAAGTGTACCTTTCACCACATTTTTCTCATGATACACTTTTAGATTTCTGATCATGTGATCAATTATATTATATATGAAATTAAAAAGTTTCATAGGATGAATTTCATAATTATACATTTTATTAATGAACTAATTGGATTAATATCTATAATTTATATAATTATAGAGTAGGAGTATGGGTGTAACATCCCTTAAATCTTTTATCACAATTAATTACATTTACATTCCTCTTTAAATCACATTGTCATTATTTTTCTTGATGGCACTGTTTTCAAGAGTGAAAACATTAATCAGATCCCATAATGTAATTTACATAGTTACCCCTTCCACACATTTCACATGATGGAAAATTAATTTTCTTTTCTCCATGGATTTTAAAATTATATTCTCTTCAAAATAACATCATTCTCTTTTTTACCAAAAAACATGAGAATAACAAGAGTATCCAATTTAATATTCCAATTTGAGAGTACAACAAATGATTTATTCATAATTTTTAAAAATATTATAGAAAAAATCTTCTGAAAAAATTGACTGAATATAATAAATAACTGGTCAACTTTTCATTCAGGATGGATGATCTTAAATGAAACATAACTTTCATGTCTTGGGAAATTTTTCATATGTTATACGGGATTCATCATCCTTATTTTTTAGTTAAATATGTTTCTTTTCAATTTTAATGAAATGATTTCTGGGAAATTAATTATTGGAAAATAAATTATTATACTATTACCAAGTTCGGGATTCATTTTCATCCTCTTGCCTCATATTCTTCATAATAGTATACCAAGTATCTCCTTCCCCTCTTCAATGATATACAACTAGGATAAATTTATTATGTCATAAACATTAGGGAATGAAATATATATTTTCAATGGTATAGATTTTTTAGTAATTACTGGTTTATATAAATCATATAATCGTGGTTAACATCCATATAAAAATAGTCATTATTGAGCTCTTCATTATTTCAGTTATTTAGAACACTATAATCAATTATATTTCACATTATAGTATGATAAAGTTAGATGAAATTTACCATAATATTTCACATACCAGTACCTATTTTATTTGGATTCTCATGTGTATGGTCAGTATATTTCATATAATACTCATAATTAACATGATTCATAATGTTTTTGATCATTGAATAATAGTATGTGTAAGAAAAAACTAATCCTAGTGGGTAGTCAAGAAAAATAATTCCCTAGATGTCCAATCATGACATGTTACTTTTCTTATAAGAGAACTTATGTTTATCGATATTTATTGTTAGTCATCATAAATTAAAATACATAATAATGTTTTATAAAGAATATTTGAATTTACCTTAGAATTTCTCCCAAGAGTAGGTATCCATGTTTTATGTATTAGTCTCACTCATCATAATCCACTGATGATTGAGCTAAAACCCAATCTACTGAAACCAGACTTATTACCCATATCTGTATATATTCCATGGGTGTATCCCCCTTCTAGAATCAATATATCGATGTATAACATATAAAAACAAAAAAATGTATACATTAAAAATGATCATGGATGGAATAATATACATAGACATATCACCATGGTTTTATATAATGATGTATAGAAATATTCCTTGGAGATCAACTAAACCATTATTTAATACCATGGTAGGTGACCCAAGAGATTCATATTGATATATTAGATCATATTATATGTATATTCAATTCATCTCATAACAATACACACCCTATATCGTTATCGGTTTAGAGTCTTATGAGAATATATTAATAATCATCTGATTTTATTAATAATATTTAACAACTTCTCAAATTATATTATCACATTGTACTCTTCTTATATATACCGTACAAAAAACTACCATTCATAAGATAGGGGAAATAAACATAACAAAGGGTTATCTCATATTCTCAATAGGAATAACCCTAAGATATACCAATTTATGATAATAAGTGAGAAATTTCATAATATTATTAGAAATATAATATAATTTAAAAAATTCATACCCAATTTTTCTTATATCCATATCCATAAATTAATGGATAAGATTATATTATAATAAATAATTCATAAATAATAGTTTGTAACAATAAAAAATATATGTGGTTTCATAAGAACATCTCATAAGCATAATACACGAGTTTCTATAATACATAAAATCATTGAATATAAATTCATAGTTCAAGAATCATAACCTAGGATATCATAGTTAATTTGGTACACTCCATATTCAATCATTTATTTAGTAAATTTACACATTTATGACTATCTTATTGGAATGACTACCCAACAATACTGGGTCCACTTTCTATTCCATTCCGTATTATCTCATGAGATATTAATCTTTACACAATGGATCATATGGATATATAATTCCCGTACAACCCATTAAATAATGAATACCATTAATATGTGTTCTAGAAGATCACTAAAAAATCATTATATCATCTTTTCATAAGACATGGAAGGGAAATATTTTTCATTAATAGTTCATTTTTTCATCAAAGCATAACGAATATAAAAGAAATGAGTTTTATAATGGTTTAATCATAACATAACTAATCATAGGGGATGAAATTGGTTTGATAGAATCATACTAAAATAATAATCATCATAATCCATCAAGAGAATAAAATTGGTTGTTTTAAAAGGATCATATCCCCATAAAATCAAAAAAAATAAAGTATATTTATAAAAATAAAATATAATTTATCAATTTTATTGAATAATTTTCATTAAAAATGATAAAACATAACAATATTTTAATAAACGTTTTACTAAAATATCTGATTTTTTTTAAAATATAATTACTTGAAAATAATAATTAAAATATTAAAATATTATTTAATTAAATGAACATCCATGATAGAAGATCATACATTCATGATTCATATGTTAAAAGATAACATTCCATTCACACTTTTCTGAAAAAATCATCAAAAAATTTTCCAATGATATTTCAAAAATATTCATTTTTATACCTCTAAAAATAATTTCAATGCATATGAAAATTAACTTCCTAAAAAATTTAATTTATAGGTAACACATTCTATCAAAATATTCCGATGATATGGATATAGAATAAAATGATCATCAACCTAAGAAGAAAAGAGGTTTGTTTTATATACAAACATGTTCATATATATTTCAATTAACCAATTGAATTAAATAGTAATAATATATTAAAAATAAATAAATATCATGATGACAAGAAACAATATGAATTTTAATTGGTTATGATCATTATAATTTCCTTAAACAGAATATTAGAATAGATATTTTGGAAAAGAATTGAGATTGGAACATTAAACATATCCTCTTGATTGATCATTTCTTTTAAAATTAAAATAACTTCTATATTAAATATAAATTTCATATAAATTAATTTTAGAAACATATTCAATTATATCATGTTTTTATTTATATCTATATAATTTTATATTATCTTTTTAATATTTTTTTCTGCACTGAGATGAACATTTAAGTTAATCTTATTTTTTTCCATGGATTTTTTGGTTTGATGGATTTGGAACATGAACCTCACTCATGGTTTCATCATCTTAGGGTTATTAACAATTAAGAATATATCCTATTTATTAATTATATTATATTTTATAATTATTCATATAATGAGGTTATGAAAAATGAATGAAATCACTGTGGTGAGGTGGTAGTCCATATTTTTGCATGAGTGACCTCGTCATTTTCCAATAAATGGAAATGTGAGAAGGAATATAAGATAATAAAATTAAAAAAAAATTATTTCATATATTTCATATTTAATCATTAAATACATTATAACTAATACACATGGATGATGGTGATGGAATGTGTGTCATGTCCTTGTGTGGAGGCAATGTCAACATGTATGCACTAGCGATACATTTCATTAACATTTCATGAAAAGGAGGTATGAAATGGGTTATACATCCTGACATGAAAAATTTAATATATTATATAAACCTTTGTTATTATTTTAGAGTCAGTTTAATATACATTTATGAGGTAGAATAAAGAATAAATTTTAATTTAATTAGTTAAGTGTTATACATTTTCAATGAGAACCATCATTTATAAAACATTATTAGGCTTGAAGGGATGGTATTCTAAAAAGACGATATATTGGACATTATAAGAGTGGTATTAGAAGTGACTATATCTATAAATGGTTGATATATAATTCTCATCATGTCTGAGGAAGAGAGTGTATTTTTTCCCTTTTTATAATAGAGGGATAAGATATATTTGAAATTTTTCAAAACATAAAATTATTAAATTTTTTTAATAATTTCATTTGGATCTAAAATGAAAATCATCAAAGAAAGACACTACGTGGAATAAATATCATCAACCAATAAAATTGAATATTTTTTTCTATTTTGGTAAACCTTATCTTTTATGTTATCCTGACAAATACCCATATTAACCATATTCATGGTAATAAAATTTGAATTTTTAAAATTCATTTGGAAAAAATAAGATAACCCGATTGTATTGATGAAATTATGACGATTAAAAATATTCAATAATTTTCAGAAGATTTTTTTATAAGTGGTATGAAATCATTTTAATATAATCTCACAAAACAGAAATACTATTCATAGTAAAAATTATTTTTTAAAAAAATTATATTACTTTCAATATTTTAAATTATCAAAATATTATATGAATGTAATATTATTACATTGGAAATATTATAAAAAAATTCACATAAAATAAACAATAAATATCCATTAATTTTATTTATTATGATAAAAATACTTTTTATGTATAAAAATAATTTTTTTTAATGAAATATCATTTTTTAACTTCTCATTAATTTTTTTTTATTTTTTTATCAATTAAAATATATTATATTAATTAAAAAAATATGTGAAACTATTTTTTTCATTTTTTTAGTCAGCTATAATCATACTCTCAAGTCATGTTGTTATACGATAACTATCACATTAAATAATATAAATTTAATAGTATATCCTCGATAGATTAAATTTTATGTGTCATTTAGGTAAATCTATGAGATAGTTTAAATTTATTTAAAGAAAAATATCATAAAATATTTATGTGGTTTATGGTATGTAATATATTTAATTTCTAGAATAATAATTATTGGATGAATACAAATTATATTAATTAACCTTATCATAATAACCATCCTTGTGAGGTGATGATGAAAAATGAAACCCATCATTTCATGGAGGTTATAGTACATATTTATTCACCATAAATGTTTCCATTTATAATACATTATAAATGGAGATAAAAAAGGACTGTCACATGTTTATAATAAAATTTCAATATATGTAGGACACATATGTTTTTATTTTAGAATGGTTAAACAACATTTTATAAGGTTGAAGAAGAAATAAAAATGAAATACAAAGTTGTAAATTATACCTATTCATTTGAAAACATAAATTTGGTTTCAAAATAATAATTTTAAGGTTTGTATTTGGGTGAAAATAGATCCTATAGGTTTTTAGGGTTGTTTTGGATAATTTTAGTAGGAATTATACATAATATAGTTCTCGAATGATTTAATAAATAGAGAAAAAGAGGCACCCATTTATATGTGACAGGAATGACACAATTGTAATTTTTCTAAGCCTATAAATATTATAAATGAATTAATCATGGTGATTTTTCTCCAAAACTATTCAATTTTGATGTTAATGCGACAAACATTGAAATAAAATCATCTAATAATAATTATGATATGATCATGTGGTCTTATCATAATGTTTATCATTAATTATTCCGATTTTAAAATCTATCATGGTGAACAATATTTACCATGGTAGCTATTTATAATGACCAAAAATTGAATTGCGATAAATAATAAATTTTTAATGTTAAAAATAAAAATATGAAATCCATTTCTTAAGATTTTATATTTATGATGGAGATTAAATATTATTAATCTATGTGCATAAAACATAAAAGAAAACACATATTAAAATTTTATTTATTTAAGCATAAAAATGAACTTAAAAAAATAAAAAATATTATTGATTATTGTGTAATTATTTATATTATTTCATAATATATGTATAATGTTACCATAAAATAAAATAAAAAACAAAATTTTATTTTTAAATTACTTGGTTTATATAAAAGAAATATAGGTTTTAAAAAAAATCATTTTTCCTTGTTTACTGAAATATCAGTCTTTTCATAAAACCCCAAAAATTCCTATCAATATTATTAAAAAAGGATGATTTAAAAAATTATGTCAATTTTTGAATAAATTTTTTGAAATTGTTTGAAATTAAGTATAATATTCATGCTTATGTTTTAATAAAAAAAATTGAATAAAATATATATTTTGGGTCACAAAATGACTTTATTCTCTTAACTATCCAAATAAGCACAACTAAAGGAATGAAACATTTGAAAATTAGATGTAAATAATATTTTATTCATTATAATCATTTAAAAATTTTGAAAAATATTGTATATTATGATAAAATTATATTTCACTAATAAAAACAGTTTTATGAAAAATGTATCTCTTTCCTCCAAAACCATTTATCATTATTTTGATATAATTGATGATCAATGTATGATTGATTATATATTTTTCATAATTTTTTAACATATATTACATAGTATAGTCACTCATATTCTTACTCTCCAAAACAATTGATATGTTATAACTCTTATATCTAAATAATAGTATATTATTGTTATTTTGTGTTTGATATTTAATATAATCCATAATTTAGAATATATTATCTAAATAAAATAAATTCCAATAAATTAGTTTATGACACACACATTCATTATATTAATCATTATATAGGATAATTGTGAATACTAATAAGAAATAGCCTCACATATAGAAGAATATATATTATTAAAGGTTAAAAAATAATTTCTTTGTACCATAAAGAGAAATATTGACATCATGTTTACCAATGAGATTCCATTTAATATATACTATAGGGATATCTAGTACATACTAGTTTAATTTGGTGATAGTATTATATAAGGATTTTTTTCATGATATCATTTAAGATATTTCTCCTCAAATGAAACTTTATTTCATCTTTATCATGGAACTATCTTGATACCTACTCCGAATTCTGGAATAAAATACTAGAGGTTTCTCATGCAAATTTGTGCTGGAGGACCAATTTGTAGATTGACGAAATTAAGGCCATGAAATACCTTTACTAGAAAAAATCCACTCGTTCATGATGCACATCTATAATGGGATGTTACTATTCAATATATCAATGAAAAATTAATTTTTTTGGGAAGGATAAATATAAACATAAATATGTATTATCACATGTGTGATGTCTAAGTCCAAATGATTTAATTTATACCATTTATCCATGATTTTTTCATCATCATTCCATTATCATTACATGATGAAAAGGAGTTAAATGGAATGCTTTTTCATTCAGTGTTTATATTCATTCATTATGGATTTCTCCAATAGATAAATCCTTGAGGACAGTCATGATTAATATGAATCATGAATATACTAGAAAACCATGGGAAACTATTTCACATAATCATTATTAACTGTTACTATGCCAATAAATATTTTTTATGTAATAATTTTCATGGAAATTTATTTTTGTTCAATATATAATAATGATCTTGTTAATATATGTTAGGAAGTAGAGTGTCATGATGGATGCTTGAAAATTATGTGTGATTAATTATAAAAATGAAAATTTTGCTGATAATAGTATTCCCTCCACAAATTCAATAATCATATTCACACTTGTTTGGGAATAATCTTGGATGTTTTCATACCACCAATGCATTCTCATGAGTAGTTATCCAATTGTAAATAATATTTTGGCCATGGAGAAAGGGACAAAGACTAACTAAAAGTATCAATTAAAGCACACTACTAGTTGATAACATAGGCCTATTGGCCGTCATCACTCATGGTACTCTCCACCTCTTAAAAAGAAGGATCAAACTCGTCTTGTGATAGAGATAATATGGTTTATATTATATTAATATAGTGAATATTGGGTTTGTTTTGAGAGGATGGGGAAAAACTAATGTTTATTAGGCTTAAATATTATTTATAAACTAGAAGGGATCTTGTAGGCATATCTTCCTAATACATTTACACTGAGGCCGTCCTTTCATGTTTGGGAGGAAATTGGATGTAGAATTTTTGTGACTATGGGTCTCACTTCACAGTTTTTCACATATTCTCCAACATAGATAGATTAATGTTCTTTCATACTTTTAAATCAAAACCAACCATGATGTGGCATTAATGTTACAAAGAGAGTTAGAGATGATGGTATGTGCCACCAAAAATATGAATCCCATTACAATATGGTTGTGAGACATAATAGATCATGGAAATACCTAATGATTCATTAAAAAGTATTCCTATGATTAGTGGGATAATATTATCAACCACAAATATATATGAACAATATCATTTTGATCCAATTATCATAAATTTCAGAAATCCCAAAATATTAAACCATATTACTTGTATAATGTTTATAGATGGTTAAAAACCTATTAATTATCTTGAAAATTCTTAGTGTGGTACCCTAGTGTATAGTGGAATACGGTCATCAACCTAAGATGAATCAAAACTCTCGTCTAGTTAATGATGATATTGGTGATAGGGATGTAGAATCCCTTATACTCAATCCCATCTCTAGGACCTTGTTTCATGAAGGCGAGGCCATATAACCATACATCCCTGACCAGACATAATTAAACTGATATATTACTATCTAGAAACATTCTAACAGTCATATAGTGTTGGTTTTATAGATCACTCTCATTTTATCATAGGAATTATTATAAGTTACTTCTTTTGGATTCATAAAGTAACTTTTCTTATAGAGATCATTATGAATTTATCATATGAGATACATAAATATATTTTAAATATTCCACCTTTCTCTCCACAGTGTAAGGTGTTTTACTAATTGAATATGGGATGTCTATAAATCATACCTCGGTTTTTTATTCTAAAGGATGAGCATATGGCTCAGATATTAACACTAAGTGAAATAATTTAATCTAATTTCAGTATAACAAATATCAATTTTTTGATCGTAATTATCATTATCGCAAATATTTTGATCATAGTGGTATATAATTTTTCAACAATAAATGTCTTATTCTATATGTATTGACTCATGGACATCCACACGGTGTTTTATTAATGAAATTACTAATTTATTATTCTTGTAAAATTTTTTCCATACATGTCTTACTAATTTGTATTGTCATCCCTTTAAACATTTTCTATAAAAAATACATCCATGATTGTAAAAAAATTTGCATTCTCTAACCATTTAACCTCTTTGGGTAGATTAATTAACTACTAGATAATTATAAAGGGTTTGTCATTCAAATTTGTGATGATGACAAAAAAAATATCATGTGGTTTTTGTTGTTAGTATAACAATTTCACACAAATAGAGGAGGTGACCATCTTCATATGGGGTGTAGATCATCCACTCGGCTAGTCTATGTGTCATGACAAACCCTCGGGGACCGTTCCATGACTACCCCAAGCCCGCCTTCCATAGGCCAGGGGCTGGCGACAAGCACCAAAGGTGTAAATCCCAATAAAAAGGGAAGGCATTGCCTTTATGAAACATAAACAGACACACACACCCAGAGTACAAGCTGAAGAAAACACTAAGTAAAACTTAAAACTAAAGTAGTGGTGAATGTAAGGTTCCAGAAATACAAGACCAACTATAAAGTACAAGATAAAAGGAAAAACAGCTGGAGGGTGACAGGAAGCCCCTGGATCGTCCACCACGGATCCTACCTGAAGGGTAGGTACAGATAGCGCAGCTCCTAGATCATCCACCACGGATCCTAGCTGAAGGGTAGGTACATATAGCCTCCTCAGCACCCTTGTATGTCAACCACATCTGGGTACCAACTCTTCATGAGGTCCACCTCTAGTTGTCATCTAGTCCTCGTAAACTCAGCCTCCATCAGTGATGTCTGTCGTCTGTATCCAACACAAAGATGTGAGGGCATAGCCCGTGCAGGGGTGAGTATAACGATACTCAGTAGGGACCCTGAAACCCTCAAGGTCTCACTAAATCCAATAAGGATAAAACACAACAAAATATTTCAACAGAAAACCTTTAATTAGGTATATGACCATACATATACCTAAGTTATCAAGTAACTCATCTCAATCATTAGGAAAACACAAAGGTCATTGACTAAGCTCAAACAAGGATTTTATTCATGATGTCGAAACAACGGCTGCTAGAGAACTCCTCCTATTTCGATTACAGTGGGACTTCTGCTACAACCAAGTACTTACCACTAATCTTGGACTTCTAAAATACTCCACCTATCGAGTACTATGGGCATGCTGCTACAACCAAGTGCTTCCAACCATGGGTCTGCCGCTACAACCAAGCGCTCCCCCTCATAGCCTATAGATTTACTCCTTCTGTCAAGTACATTGGGTTGGATGCTACAACCATGTGCTCCTCTACTGTGGGTCTTCTGCTACAACCATGCGTTCCCCACTGTGCCATCTGGATCACTCTGAGTCGGTCGATCAGCAGTCATCAAGTCTCATCCAGCTAATAGGTCTCTGCAGTATACTCGCTCGTCACTGGGAGGGTCCACTCCAAGAGCTACTGGTTGATACTTCCAAGTGTCACGTAACCTAATGTGGAAGTATCTCAAGGGTCCACATCGTCATAGGGGTCTTAACGTAACAGACGGCACATCAATCGGATGCCCGGTCTGTGAGTTATTAGCATTTCCCTTCCATCGGCCCAGTTGGATTTCGGTAACAATCCAATCCGGCCATGCCCAACCCCATCTGAATCCTTTTTAGAGTAGGCCAAAAGAACCGTCTCATCAAGATGAATCAAACATAGTCGACAACACATCAA
The DNA here is from genome assembly GCA_963277665.1 of Viscum album. NCBI lineage: Eukaryota > Viridiplantae > Streptophyta > Magnoliopsida > Santalales > Viscaceae > Viscum > Viscum album. The sequence goes on along the minus strand of OY728142.1, from coordinate 589,025,745 downwards.
TCGGACATCAGGTCCTTAAGTTATTAGAGTTTCTACTCTGAGGGCCCGATTGGTTTCGGGTTTGAACCAACCTAGCCGTACATAGACATCACCAAAACCATGAGTGTAATACACCTAAACAGCCGTCTCGATCAAACGAATCCTAAGCAATTGACGGTGCATCGATCGGAGGATCGTAACTCATGTTATGGGAGTTTAACCGAAGAAGGTCCGAAAATAGGGGGTCTGGGCCTGGTCCGACCCGACCCAACACCCCCTGGGTCGGCCCGAACTGGGGCGACCCGACCCGAGTCTGGGTCTATCCCAGTAGGGCACGGCCTGGCTCGGTAGGCTTGGCCTCCCCAGTGGGCACGGCTTAATGTCACTCCGGCTCCCATCCGGAACGAATTCACCATTCTGGTTCTTCCCATCGCTGTGGCTCAGTCGTGGTGGTCTGCTCCAACGGTGCACCGCTGTCACTGAATGCCGACGTCGTCGTCCCAGTGTGGCGCTCTAGCAGTGCTTTCCGCGGACCACCGTACATGCTCTGGCGGTCCTATTCTCCCACCACTTGTGCATGTGGCTCATCCGAGATCTTCTCTTCACTACGACGACTTCCAAATGCCGTTGAGGTCCTGTTTCATCATCGCTCATCATCCTGTGCACAAACAAACAACCAATGGAGGGTCATCGGGCCGTGTTTGTTCGGCCCACGCCCTCCGCGTTAGGTGTTATCAATTTGAAGCAATCAAACACTTTCTTTCAACTAAGACGTGGGTATAATTTATTCAAGAATAAATTATACAAACATCTTATAAATAAACGCTCTTGTTAGAGAGTATAAACCACTTAAATGAGAATTATACAACAATCCCCTACCAAAAAAATGATTTTCAGTAGCCGACCATCATGGAAGACGGAATCTCGGAAATTGGTTTCATTGATGACATTGGAGTGCGTCTGAGGAGGAAACGAGGTCTCCTCACTTGTTGCAGAGTTGAAGAAGTAAGGCACGCCATCGTTGGCATTCCAAGCAGGTGGATTATTCTCCATTGGCTAGGCCGAAGATCAAAGGTGAAGATGATGTTCCTTGGTAGTTCTTCGTTAAAAGAATTGTGTTCTTTCATTGAGAGAATAACACCCTTCTCTAATTCTCAAGAGCTCCCCAAAGTTCTAACACAACCAAAGCCAAAATAAAATAATATCTAAGCTATTATTTTATTCACACAAGCAATTCAAATTCAAACAACATTAATTAATTAATTGAGGAGATTCAATTCATTATTAATGTGTGTGTTGGCTAAAATTAATAGAGAGGGTAAGGTGAATAGATTTCATAAATAAGGGTGTTGAATAATTATACAATGGAGTTTACAACTAAATGAAGGGGGTTTAAAGAGGGTTGAGGGAGATGAAAGTTTGGGGATTGTGTGGGCCCCACCTCTCAAATATCCACACATGGGAATTTGGGTTGTTGTGGGCCCACCCAATAACTTCCCATGGGAGCAATTAACTTCCAAAGATATAGAAAATTGTTCTAAAAATTTTATTTATCGTCTTAATTAAACCACAATTTAAAACATTAAACCCGCATATAATGTAACTGTGGTAAAGGCCCCCTTAAGAAATTACCAGTGCTACGAGTTCATCAGTGCCCTCAGATTTTTATTCCGAGCACATGTTCAAAAGATATAAATACCCGCTCATTCGTTCACTGAACATACTAGAGTGAAACTTTGGAAATTGATTCTGGCCACACCGGGTCTCGGAATCATGTGCCGTCAGAAGCCGCAATCTCTTAAATTTCCCAAGTATTTATTAAAAATAATTTCCTTGAAATTTCCTCGTATTTACAATACTCCCACCTTAGGGCTTTACATCCCCGTAAAGCTACAACATAAACTAGGGAAACAAATGAGGTTACTGAGCACACAACTAAGCCTCTCGCTTCCAAGTGCTCTCATGGAGGTTCCCATGCTACAATAGAAAGCGCACAAGAAGAATTGACCATACCTATAGGACCCACTCATATTGATACTAAACGTCTACTGGAACCTCATGAAAGTCAACCCTTCATTGATGTCAATCTCCCCATGGTCGATGATGTTTGAAGGGTTGTGCAAGTATCTTCTCAGCTGAGATACGTGGAAGACATCATGAACCTAGTGCAATTGAGGTGGAAGGAGCAGGCGGTAAGCCCCCTCGCCTACTCTGCTGAGAACCTAGAAAGGTTCGAAGAATAATGGAGATAACATGTCGCCCCGACCAAATCTCCATGGACCTCATCAAGGTGAGACCCGTATGAAGATGTTGTGGTCACCCTAAAACTACAGTGGTCTCTGTCTCCTTTTAGCATAGGACTTCTGTCTGCTCCATGCAGTCTTCATCCACTCCTGGATGATCTGTACTTTCATCGTTGTAGGATGAACCATCTATGGTCCTACAAGAGATGCTAAGAATTTCCCTTTTTCGAAAAGAGAAATATGGTCTCATCCCCGGGATGAATCACTTATTTTTTCTAATACAGTCAATACTGACATGAACGGTACAATTCATGTCTTGAATGAATCCGTAAGGCCTCGAAACTAATAATAAGAGATCCAGCCATTACTCTGGCCTCCAAGGGTTGAGTTACACTATCTTCCTCAGTTTGTGGATACTGGGTCTCCTCTAGTAGGAATCTCGCAAGTGAGGGTCAAGTCAACCGTTTTAACCGGAACCTCTTAGTATCAACAACACAAAAAGTACGGAAAAGTATATGTCACAAAGATAAGTGTCTTTTATTACTATAGCTTGAAGTAAAAAAAGACACAATGAAAACACAACAACAACAACAACACGGAAACTAGAAGCACAAAAAACAAAGGCCTCCATGCCTGGAACTAGTCTCGCTCCTGTCCACCTGCTTCTGGAGCTCCATAGTAGTATGAATCAGCTTCTTGAATCTATGATCTCCCATATCTTCTCATTACCTGTGGTCAGGGTGGACCTCCAGGTGGTGTTAGTGGAAACACCTCAAAGCGTCGTTCACCTCCAACTGCACGGCCAGCTCATCTGCCTTGGTCTCTAACTCCTTGAGGTCTGCCTCGATCGAACCACTTCCTCTGCCTGGGAGGTTCTTTTTCCATCTGTTGATCATCTGTATGGCAGGTTGGATAGTCACGTGCCATGTGACCAAGCCCGCCACAAGAGTAACATTGTCTTCTCCTGGTAAGTCATTATCCACCTCGGGTTCCTCGCACACACGATCCTGTGTCATGCGGTCAACCACCTATATGTCGGGTCCTCTTGGACCACTGTGTCATCTATCTTCTGCCCACTGCAGAAGACTCTGTCGCAGGCCAGATTGTGGTTAGTCCCATAGCTGGAGACTTCTCATCAAGGAAACTCTCCACTAAGAGGGCTCTTTCCAACTCCCCCATATGCGTCGGGATGCTATGGGAGACAACTGAAGCTCTAATCTCTCACCTGAGTCGTTGTTCAATGGTCTGGGCCCTGTAGAATGGGTCTCGTACCATATCAGTAGAGTAGCGCAAGAGGTCAGTGAACCTCACTGAATATAGCGCCACCATCATGCTACCCTGTTGAAGATTAAGTAGCTCATATATAAGCACCGCGCGAAGGGTGGATGGTACAAACTCCTCCTGAAATAGGCGCTCGAAGTCTGGATATAGAAGTGTCGCCTCGTCATGCATCTGGAGCATCAGGCTCCACCATCTGCCTGTTTCTTCCTGAAAGAGGCTGGCAGCAAGGATCACCATAAATTCTATTGGCGTCCCTACTAGCCTGAAGACTCTCACCACAGCCTCCAGCCAATCCTCAGCCACCTGTGGGTCCATCTATCCCCAGAACCTGGGTGGCCTCTGGTGCTGGAAATCATGCAGCGAGCTCAAGATGTGTGCATTGCCTGCTATTGGGGCTGGTGGAATTGGTGTCCCAACGTGAGGTAGTACCACTGGTGCCTCAACTAGAAGAGGGTACTGTAATGAGGCCTCGTTGCTTGGTAGGTTGTCAATAAATACAACTCTCACGGTTGTATCTGGTTGTCCATGGGGAGTCATCCTGGAAGAAACTAATGTGACACGGTCAAAATACTACACCTGGTGAGCTGGCCTGGTTTTGAGCTAACTTAATGGAATACTTTTGGAAACAAACACGCAATCAGTGTTTTCATGCACTGAGTCAGAAATCAGAATTCAAGGTCATGGTGTATGGATACGTAGGCCACCCGCACCAACACTGGAATCCCTAAACTGAAAACCATACTTAGTACCCTAAACACTATTGCTTCACAGAAAATAAATATCAGATTCGTAAGTTCTGTGGTAGAACCGAATCCTCTAATACCAATTTTTCATTACCCGTCCTGGGTTCCCATGTCGTGACTACCCCAAGCCCCCCTTCCATAGCCCCGCGGCTGGAAACTAGCACCAAAGGCTTAAATCCCCATAAAAAGGGAAGGAATTTCCATTATGAAACATAACCACACACACACACCCAGAGTACAAGAGGAAGAAAACACTAAGTAAAACTGAAAAAAAAGGTAGTGATGAAAGTATGGGGCTAGAAATACAATCCCAACTATAATGTATAAGATAAGAGAAGAAACAATTGTAAGGTGAGAAGCAGCTCCTGGATCATCCACTACGGATCCTACCTGCAGTGTAGGTACATATAGCACAGCTCCTAGATTGTCCACCACGGATCCAACCTGAAGGGTAGGTACAGATAGCCTCCTCATCTCCCTCGTCTATCAAACCTCCTCTGGGTACCGACTCATTGTGAGGTCCACCTCCGGGTACCGACTCGTCATGATTTCCACCTCCAGGTGTCGTCCAGTCCTCATACACTCAGACTCCATCAGCGTTTTCTATCATCTGCATCCAATACAAAGAGGTGTTGGCATATCCCGTGTAGTGTTGACTATAACGATACTCAGTAGGGACCTCGAGACCCCCATGGTCTCACTAAATCCAAAAAGGATAAACCAGAAAGAAAGATTTCAATAGATAACCTTTACTTAGGTATATGCCCAAAGATATCATGTAACCCATCTCAATCATGAGGAAAACACAATGGTCATTGACTCAGCTCAAACAAGGAATTTATTCATGATGTCAAAACCACGACTACTAGAGAACTCCTCCTCTGTTGAGTACAGTGGGCCTACCGCTACAACCAAGTGCTTCCGACTAACCTTGGACTGCTGAAGTTCTCCACCTGTAGAGTACTGTGGGCATGCTGCTACAACCATGAGCTTCCCACCATGGGTCTGCCGCTACAACCAATCGCTCACCTCATAGACTATAGAGGTAATCATACTATCGAGTACCACAGGCCTGCCACTACAACCATGCGCTCCTCTACTGTGGGTCTGCTGCTACAACCAACCGCTCCCCAATGGGCCATCATAATCACTCTGAGTCGATTGATCAGCAGTCGTCAAGTCTCAGCTAGCTATTAGGTCTCTCTAATCTGTTCTCTCGTCACCGGGAGGGTCCGCTCCATGAGCTACTGGTTAATAATTCCAAGTGTCACGTAACCTCATGTGGATGTATATCAAGTGACTACCTCGTCATATGGGTCTCAACATAAAATATGGCGCGTCAATCAGACACCCAGTCTATGAGTTATTAGAATTTTCGTTCCAGGGGCCCAGTTGGATTTCGAGTACAATCCAATCTGGCCATGATCAAACCATATCTGAATCCTATGTAGAGTATTCCAAAAGAACCGTCTCATCAATAAGAATCCAACATAGTCGATGGCACATTAATCAGATGTCTGATCCTTATGTTATATGTGTTTCCGCTTCAAGGGCCCGGTTGGTTTTTGGTTCGATCCAACCTGACTATAACTAAACCTCACCAAAACCTTGAGTGTAATTTACAGAAACGACCGTCTCGATCCAAGAAATCCTATGCAATTGATGGAGAGTTGATCTGAGGTCTATAGCTCATGTTATGGGTGTCTAACTGAAGAAGGTCCTAAAATAGGGGTCTGGGCCCTGTCCGACCCAGCACAACACCCCTCTGGTCGACCCGACCCGCATGCGGGTCAACCCGACCTGGATCCGGGTCCAGCCGGGCAGGGTGCGGCCCGACCCGTGGTCGGCCGCAGCTCGGCCAGCCTGGCCAAGCGGGGGGCGCGACCTCCCCAGCCGGTGTGGATTAATGCCGCGTAGATTCCCATTGGGAACGTCTTTGTCATTCCGGTTCATCCCACCATCACGGCTAAGCCACATCGGTCTGCACTGGCGGCATGCCGGCATCGCTTTCCGCGGACCACCAGACGTGCTCCGGTGGTCTGATTCACCCAACGGTTGCGCCTGCGGCTCACCCAGGATCCGCTCTTCACTGCGATGGCTTCCAAACGCCGTTGCGGTCCCATTTCATCATCCCTCATCATCCCTCGCAAAAACAAACAACCAGATGAGGGTTGTCGGGCCGTGTTTGTTCGGCCCACCCCCTCCGTGTTTTCCATTATCAATTGGCATCAATCAAACACTTTCTTTCAACTATGACATGGGTATAATTTTATTCAATATTAAATTATACAAACACCCTTTAAATAAACGCTCATGATTGAGAGTTTAAACCACAAAAATGAGAATTATACAACATTCCCCTACCTTGCAAAAGATTCATAGTAGCCGAGCGTCGTGGAAGACGACATCGTTGAAAGTGGATTCGTTGACGATGTCAGAGTGCGTCCATGGAGGAAACGACGTCTCCTCACCTGTTAAAGCGATGAAGAAGGAAGGCACGTCATCGTTAGCATTCCTTGCAGGTGGCTTCTTCTCCTTTGGCTGGACTGAAGATCGAAGGTGAAGATGACGTTACATGGTGTTTATTCATTGGAAGAATGGTCTTCTTTCTTTGAGAGAGGAACACCCTTCTTTAATTCTCAAGATCTCCCCAATGTTCCAACATAACCAAAGCCAAAAAAATAATAGATAAGCTATTATTTTATTCACACAAGCCATTCAAATTCAAACAACTTTTATTAATTAATTGAGGATATTCAATTCATTAATTAAAGTGTGTGTTGGTTAAAATTAATGGAGAGGGGAAGGTGAAGAGATTTCATAAATAAGGGGGGTTGAAGAATTAAACAAGGGAGTTTACAAAATAATAAAGGGTGTTTAAAGAGGGTTAAGGGAGATGAATGGTTGGGGCTCATGTGGGCCCCACCTCTCAAATATCAACACATGGGAAGTTGGGTTGTTCTCAGCCCCACACATAACTTAAGATGGGGGAAATTAACTTCCAATGATATATAAAATTGTTCCAACAATTTTATTTATCTTCTTAATTAAACCACAATTTAAAACATCAAACCCGCATAGAACGCAACTGCGTTAAAGTTCCCCTTATGAAATTACAGGCATTGTGATTTCATCGGTGCCCTCATATTTCAATTCTGAGCATCGGATCAAAATATTGAAAACCAACTCATTCGTTCACCGAACGTTCCTGAGCTAAAAATCAGAAATTTATTCCGGGCACACCGGACCTCGGAATCAAGTTACATCAGAAGGCATAGTCTCGTAAATTTCCAAAGTATTTAAGAAAAAAAATCTTGAAATTTCCGGGTCATTAAAATATGATATAAGGATCAAATTATATCATGGTGGTGAATGATGGGATGATTTTTGTGAATAAATAAAACATCATTAATGTTGAGGAAGTCCATGCTGGGGTAAATGCCTATGTTGGAACATCATAGAAAGCTATTCTAGATTAAGAAATGAAGGCCTCATAGAAGAGACTTCATATCTATTATACATTTAGTAATCTTTTTCACTACTATATGATGTTTGTACCTTTCTATATTAAAGGTAGTATTATCACAAAAAATAATGGGTCATGATTGGGAGTCTAACACCCTTACAATTAACATATTATATTATTTGGATATTTATATTATTCTTGTGTCAAAATTCTTAGAGGATGATGAAAATTTTCTCTATTTAAGTGAACTATTCGTGAAATAAAATTTAATTAATTAGATGTGATGAGAGGTAGTCTATAAATCAATATATTTGAAACATTTTTCAGCGAAAAAATAAATGGATTAAATTTGAAATATGGATAAAAAATGATGGAGTGTTAGTGTAAGAAATTTCATTGAATTCACCACATATTTAGAACCATATGATATAGTGTGTTAGAATATTGGACTATCAAAGATACTTTGAAAGAAATAATTCTTGAGAAGAATAAGGGAAAATGCCTAAAATATTAATTTAATTCAAATATTAGTTCCACATTCCATCAATCCTACAATTTTTTACTCCATAATTCCATTAATTATTCTGAGGTATTGGTCAAGAAGAAAAATGAAACCATAGATGGGAACAACCTTGTGGACCAAATTTTTGGAGAGCTGGACAACATCGTCAAAGCTACTAATGACCATAAAAATAAATTTTAGTGAGTTTAAATGGTGGGGATAGATACCGTAATCAAAGAAGATATATAATTGTGTAATGAGGAAGATAAAACTCTATAGAGTGATAATCTTTAATGAAATGTCGATGAATCCTGGTGACCGGTCAATGAAATATGATCTTTAGTTGAATTTAATCAACAAAAAACCACCAACTATATATCCCCCACTCTTTATAAAATATAATGTGTGATTATAATTTTTATATTTCTAACATTTTAATTTTTTGTGAATGAGAAACCACTTTAGCCTATTTTTTTCAATTTTCTTACTTCCATGTCACATCATCTATATATTTTCAAGTACATGAAGAACATACAAAGAGTTGTATTATAATACCTTAATATAATTGAAAAAAATATGTGGAAGGATATGGTTAATCATAACATTAAAATAATATATTCAAGTTTGACAAATATAAACCAATCCATTATTTTTTAAAAATATATCTTCGAACGGATATAAGAGGGGAAAATATTGGTGAACATATACTATAATTATTGTGAGAGCATAAGTTTTTATGAATTATTTATTTCAAATAAGTAATGTTTATTTTATATCCAACATTACCTGTATCACTATTTTTATCATTTATTTTACGAAACACCTTGTTTATAATGTATTAAGAACAACACCGAGTTTAGTTTGAGATACACACACCAATGAGTTTTAACATAATGAGATATTATTTATATCATTTATTAAATGTGAAGATTATAAAATTGTCATTAAACATATAAATATGAATAATAATATCAATATTATTAATATAATGTAAAATGGTTTTATAAAATTTTAAAAAATGATAAAAATATTTAATTTTCAGTAATTTATTTATATGTTTTTAAATTACAATTATCTAAGATATTATTTTTTATTTGATTTTTTTATCAAGGAAAAAAATAATTTTATAAAATTAAATAAAATTAATTTTACAAAATATGAATAATTATTAAAATAATAGTATCAAAATTATCATAGAGTGAATGTTTTTTATTTTTTTGAGAAGATTAATTTTTCTTATTAATATTATAAATAAAATTTTCATTATGTCAACATCCTTTTCCTTTGATGAATTTATTAGGTAAATTTAAGTTATAATATGGGGTTAAATTTTAAATAAGTTCAATTATTTATCCTTTAAGAAAAATTATATAATTGGATTCTTTTCTGTATTTAATTTTGGTATAAAATCTATTTTTTACTTTTGAACATTTTCTCTTTAGAAATCTTCTTTCTCATCGTGCTTGCATGATTATTTTTAAGATAAAATTATCCACTTCTATGAAAGGAATTGGGAAAATTGAATTTCGTATCATGAATAAAAATAATTTATTATATCTAATAATTCTAAAATAATTCTTAAAAACAATTAATTGTAAAAATAGTAAAAATAATTTAACACTATTACTGTAGAATTAGTTTACTGAGGGGGATAAACTATATAGGATTTGGCATAAAAATGACCAAGAACGTGTCCAAAACCTATTTTCATACATTAATAGACCATATAAATTATAATTATGTATAATAGCCAATTTTGATCCTTTAGTTATGTAAAATACAGGGGAAAACCTTATTTGTTCCAAACCATAAAAGTGTTCGACTGACCACACATATAAATGGACTCCCCTTATCTCCGCAACCTGACACATAGAATATAATTTTATTTAGAAAAAACGAAACCAATAATATTCCATAAATTCCTCCTATAATCCTAGAAACATTATTTTTAAAAATTATAATGTAAGAAGGATTTTGGGGAAATCATATGTTAGTAACCAAATAATAGGTAACATTCCTCAAAGGGAATTTTTTTATTATTTATTCATCCCCATCATTCAATAACAATTAAAAAATGAAAATATAATAATTTAAATATCTTAATTATTCATATATTATTGTTTTTATAGGAATGAATAACAACTAACTACAATAAAATCAAATGGGATAAAATATCAATATTTTTCTGAATGATGCACTACCGGATAGTGAACCAATGTTATTTAGTTTTCATCACTTCAGTTCATAGAATAATATAATATTTGATTAAAAATATTTATATGTTATTTAAGTTATTATTATAATTTTCTATTTTTTAAATCACATATACCTTATTAATTTCCATTCATTCAATATATGATAGCATCAGTCATGTGTATAGAAGACTACCACCTCACAATGCAATGAGATTCTTTCATGATTTTAAAGGAATGTAATACAGATATATTTTATGAATAAATTAGACATATATGACATAATAATGATTATATAATTGTATTATATTATTTACCTTTATTTATGTAGGATCCCCAAGATTTATAAAATAATAATTTTTTATAACTATTAATATTTTTGAATAAGATATTAGTTTTATGTTAAAGGATACACTTGTTCTAATATCTTATTTGAACACAACAACAGGTTCTTCTAAAATATTATGTTTTAATCCACATTGAGTCATAATGAAAAATAATATAGTAATATTATTATTTAAAAAGGTATATAATGCCTAGACTTTGTATTTGCGGGAATGAATATAACTAACTACAATATCATTATAAATGTTTCTTAACAATATTTAGATTTATCTAATAAATTTTAGAGGTTTAATATGAGAATGAATACAATTATAAAAAATAAATACTCTAATATTATTGAAAATTATTTTGACCTCCTTTTGAAGGAGAAAAATTTTTAAATCTATTTTCTATCACATTTATATATTATATTTGAAAAAATAAACTTCTTCTATAGAATCAAGAAATGAAAATTTACTTTGGTTATATTTTTTTTAATTTTATAATTATGTTCAATTTTTAATTAATACCAAAAAATAATTCATTTTAATTCAACATTTCACTTTTATCAAATTTATTTATATAGTTATATTGAAAATATAGTTGGTTTTAAAGTGTAATTGGATTTTTTTCATTTAATCGCATGTTTTTCATTATAATTAATTTTACTTATAAATTGGACATAAAAAATTTCAATATTTTCATTGTTTTTAATTTTTAAAAACATGCTTTTTAGTTTCGACAAGATGAATTAATTTTAAATTAATTTCTAATAATTCAGTTTTTTTTTATTTTGAAAATTTTATACAGATTTGGAATCATAAGGCCAACATTTTTTATATAAGTACCTTTTATTTTTTTCATAATGAATAGTAACTTCAGTAATTATTTTGATTACCACTATTAATGGGAAAATATGAAAAATAATGCTACAAAATAATATTATTATAATATATAACTAGCCTAACACATGTTCTAATAATATGTTATGATATATTAAGGATCGTGCGTATCCTTGGGTCTATTTTAGGACCCTTTGGAGCCACTTGGGTGTGATAATGACATGTTATAAGAATTAATTTTTAGTGAAGTGAAATATAACATAAACATGTATCTTTTACTAAAAAAAAATTATAGGGTTATATAATAGTTCTCTTCAACTATAAATAGTCCACATAAATATTAAAATATTTCATAAATCATGAAATTTTATTTAAAAATTTAAGACATTATATAAATAAATTTATTTATGACATAATGATGAAATAATGATGGCCTTATTTATGAAAGATTCAAATAAATGATATTATAAATATTAAAAATAAAAATAATTTGAACATTTTGATTTTTTATATGAATTTTATGGATTATTTTGACATATTTCCTTGTATATTATGAATTTTTTTAGCGGATTCCTATTTTATTACTTTAACAAAAATCAATCACTAAATAGTGTCAAAATTGGCATAAATGAGGTTTTTAAAACAAATACTATTTTATTAAATGTTATAATTGTCCAAAAAATATAATATTCGACTCATTGACCTGTATAATGTTAAAAATGTAATTAATGATACACTTTTGGTTCGCTTGTAATTTTATAGAATCTATAGTAACCATATTTTATGAAAATACAAGAATATTTGCTAAAAGTTAAGGTTTCTAACTAAGGGTTAATGCTAAACGATATGGTTAATTTTTTGACATAAACATGTCTAAAAAAATTTATTGTTAATATTTCATAAATATAACATCTTATCCAAAAAATATATCACTTTAAAACTACTATAATTCCAAAATAAATTTATAATAAAATAATATTTAAAGACTTTCTTAAAGTGCCCCTCCACCCTCTTATAAAAGGACACCACCTCTACCCACTTACCCAGACATCTCAAGTCCCATAGCTCTTATAACATCTACTAAAATAATCTCCCAAAATACATTCCTTCCTCTTAGAATCCTTAACATTGTTAGATGTAAATTCAAGAAATCCTTTTGTCTGAAATCAAAAGATGTTACCCGATTTAGAGGTAACATCTTTTCTCTAGTTCATTTCTTTTATTTCCCTTATTCACACCCGATGATATTTTTATTCATTGACTACATAAAAAATTTATCCATAATATATTAGGATTTTCTTTGATAAGTATTCCAAATATGCTTACACACACCTCCATCTAATGGATACGAACATACTTTTTCTGTGTGTGGAGAACTGTTGCCTCCCCAAATGAAGATTGTTCAATTTTATCCTATGACCTCTAATTGTAGAAATTATAATGGAATTGTATTTATATAATATATAAATTTTCTCTTTTATTATGTATTTTTTATTAACAATGTTACCTTATGCCTTCTATAATGTGTAAATAAAATAATTTCATTTGAGGACGTAAGACTACTTCCCCCTCAAAGGTATATAACTTGTTCAAACCTTATATAGCACTTATAAAGGGAAGAGTTAATAATAATATGTAACATATATATCATAAATATTATACATGAATAATTATATACCTATGTATCATTTAGTATTCATTCCATTAATATAAAAAATAAAGGAATATAGCGTTTTTGTTTATGTATTTCCTACCATCCCCAGTAACTGTGCATTTAATTTATTATCTAAAAATGATATTTTCTATTCTAAATACATATATATGGAATATATATGATATTTAAATGATATGTAATATTCTGGTGATGAAGGATTTTTTACCACTTGGATAATTTACATCAGACAAGTTTATTTTCAACTCAAGTACCATAATATCAACAAAACGTCCAATATGAACATAAATAATTATGTAATTTTAATAATAATGTAATAAATGATATAAAATTAATAATAAACATGATAAAGGTTCTCATGAAATAATAAATTATCCTAGTTTTATAATTCGGGAATATGAGGAATGAATGAGACAAGTCGGATTCGAGGTTATGGACTTCATGTCGCACTCATTTCATTGAAGCATATTTTGATTTATACATGACTTTATTTTATATGGTATATAATCAAACAATTTTACATTCAATTTCATTCAATGGTTTTCAAAATTAATATTTTTCAATGAGTTGTTTTAATAATTAAAAAAATGAATGTTTATTTTTTAACGTACGTGGTGATAATGACCTTTCCACCACTGTGAGAATTATTTGATATTTGGATTCTTGTACAAGATATAATTTTTTTAAAAATAAGTATAAATACCATATTCCTTTTTTAGGTATTGTTTTTGTTGAAATTATTTTGGAGAATAGATTGATTATATCAATATTTTGACATGATGCCTTATTATTTGATTGTGTAAATGTTATTTTACCGTTATACTTGATTATATGATATGATTATGTTATGGTTATTACAAATTTATTATATATATATATATTGTTACATCATAAATTGAGGGAATGTGATATCGTGATAGTTCTCTAATGTGTTGGTTAATGTCATAGAGGTTAATATTTAGGTTTCTCCTGTGATATTTTAGTAATATACTTTGATGGGTTTTCAAAATGTATATATAAAGGTTACTCCCTATGTAGTTGTAAAACATACAAAGTAAGTATGTTATGGAAGAAACAAGTTACCTCCATTATTTATGAATATCTTGAGTTATTCATAAATCATATGATTTCATTCTGTATCATAAAGAGCTTAGTTTTATGAGTGAAAAGTGTGATTTCATTTATTTTTATGTACACATGGAATAATGTTTTCTTTCTTTATTTTATAACCTGTACTAATCGTTTTATTCTTATACAATGTTTTTTTGATTTTCTATAGGGTGTAAAGAAGGGTGATAGAATGGAATAATTCAAGATCATTTTTATCAAGAAAATAATTCCTGTTTTATTTAAGGATTTTTAATTTTTTGAATAATTGGATAGAGTTTAAGTGTATACTATATAATATTTAAGATGTTATGTAACAGTTATAGACAAATTATCGAAAACCATAATCCTAAAAAGATCCCCAATGTGAATTAATTTCAAATTGTTGGCTGATATCAAGATTAATTATTGTTTTAGGTTGGGGACTTCTATTTGTTATCATATGACGATTGAGATAACATTAGGAGTTTGGATAATTTTAAATGAATATACATAAATTTATTATACTTTATTATATGATTGAAATGATATAGAATTTGATTATTTCTTTATTTCATCATCTAAAATATATCTATGTTCAAAATGGTTTTCTATAGAAGGAACATGGATGCTATGATGGGACGACATCAAGATGAAAACCACCACCCAAATCAGTAACCAGAAATGGTTGGAATTGGAACTGAATACATTTTTGTAGTGATATAATATATGAATCAGAATATTAATGGTCCAGGAATCCAGGCATGAGATTGTCTAGATCAACCAAAAAATAATATTCCGGTAGTGGAGCATTTCATGAGGCAACATCCACCATCATTCAGAGGATCATCTAACACTATGCTAGCTGAATTGTGGATTAAAGCACTATAAAAGTTTTCGATGTCATTGGGTGTTTATATCATCCAAAGGTTTGTGTTTTTGTTTACCATTTTGAAGGTGAAGATTATTATGGGAGGAAAATGGTTAAAAATCAAGGATAGTGATGAGACTGGTGCTCTTGATTTGGATGCATTCAATGGTATATTCCTTGATAATTTTTTTTCTAAGGTGGTTCGACATAGGATTAAATAAACTACGTTGAATTGAGGATAGAAGAGGAATCATTAGAGGCCTATAAGTAAAATCTCACTCGACTGGAAAGGTATTCTCCAAATAAAATATGGGATCTTGATAGTAAAATAATACATTTTTAATCAGGAATAAAGACAAGGTATGTATGTGAATTAGAATCTTTTGAGTTTAATAGTTCTGAAAAAACTTGTTCGATGTGAAGAGAAGGTGGAAATGGAATTTGATGATGATCATTTTTCATTTTCAAAAAACAAAATAAAAATTAGATGTGTCAGACGAAAGGGTAGAAATATTCAAAAAATGTTTGATGTCAAGAAACTTATGTTTACAGTTTGTGACAATTTGCATAAAAAGCACACTATGGTTTTCCTTTTGAATTATAGTAAGTTAATCGAATATAGAAAAGGGGACATAAGGCTCATAATTTTACTGGAGAATATTAGGGAAGTGGTAAGACAAAATATGATTTAAATCTAGTAAAATGTTTTCATTGAAATTAAATGGGTCATTATGAAAATTAGTGTCTGATGATGAACTAATATGATAGAATGTAGTCAGACTACAAGAAGAAATTTGTGGTGAAATCTGTTGAATCTATTTAAGATGATTTTGGGCCATCAAACGAAGTACTATTAGGTAAATGGTTTGTTTATTAAAGTTATTCCTTTGTGTTGTAGGATTTCAGTTCTAAACATTATTTCATTTATTAGAAATGATTGAGTAAATTAGGAATTCAATCTCAAGAAATGAATCATGAATAGGTGGTAAAAACACAATGGGGAAATGTTGAGACAAAAAAATTATAAGAACCATGTTGTCCATGTGTGCAGAAAAAATATACCTGTAAACCTTATAGTACTTCCACTATTAGAGTTTGATGATATTTTATATATGGATTTCATTTCAATTTATGATGATAAGATTGATTACAGAGCTAATGAGGTTTCATTTCAGAATGAATATTAGTTTCTGTAAAATAATGAACCCTTACTTTTGATAACATACCATGATATTAGGAAACAAGTAATATATGGACCTTTATGTTACCTGACACATATTGTTGAAAACTAAGGAACTCTTCAGATTAATGTTTTTCATGTGGTCAATGAGTATCTTAATGTTTTTCATGATGCGTTTTTTAGTATAATACCAAATCAGGATGTTTAATTTACTATTGATATGATTCTAGATGCTAACACCATTTCAAAACCCCCTTATATAATGGATAAAATTGAACTTTTAGTGTTAAAGTATCATTTGTATGAGTTATTAGATAAAGATTTCATTCGACCTAGAACATTGTCTTGGGGTGATCCTGTCTTTTTTGTCAAAAATAAAGATGGTTCAATGAGGTTTTTCATGGATTATAGAGCCTTGTATAACATTACTATTAAGAACAAGTATATATTGCCTCGTATTGATGATTTATTTGATCAACAACAGGGAACTGAATATATTTCTAAGATTGACATGAATTTGTTGTACCATAAGTTGAAATTAATGGAAGAAGACATTCTGAAGACCATTTTTTATACTAGATAGGGAAATTATGAGTTGGTATTTATGCCTTTTAGGTAAACCAATGCACCTACTATATTAATGGATCATATGAGTATAATTTTCTTTGAGTTCTTGGATAAGTTTGTGGTTTTTTTTATTAATGATATTTTTGTATTTTCTAATAGTAACATGGGGAATGAAAACCATTTATGTATTTTATTAAAAACCTTAATTGAAGTAAAATTGTATGGGAAATTCAGGAAGTGTGAGTTTTGGTTACAACAAATTTCCTTCCATGGTCACATTGTTTCTAATGATGGCATAACTATTGATCCTCCTAAAACAACCGTTGTTTAATAATTTCCAAGACCGAAAAATATAACCAAGATTAATAGTTTTTGTTGTTTATAAGGTTATTAAAAAGGTTTGTGGAAACTTTCCCACGCCTATCTAGATCACTAACTAAGTTAAATCGAAAAACTATTAAGTTTATCTGGATAAAATAATGCGATTAATGTTTTCATGGATTGAAATGAATTTTTTTGAGTTATCTAGTCATGGAAATGCCTTCTAGAAATGGTGAATATTTTATCTATAGTGATGATACATTGAAAGGACATGGGTCTGTCTTAACACATAATGGCTAGGTAATTTCTTCTTCTTCATCTCATTTGAAAAATCATGAGTTAAAATACACGACACATGATTTTGAATTAGTTTATGTTGTTTGTTGCTTTAAAATTTTGGAGGCATCATTTGTATGGCGTGAAGTGTGAGATATATAATGACAAAAAAATTATAAAGCATACATTGACTCAAAAATAATTAAACATGAGATATTAGAGATGGATTGAATTCATCAAGGATTATGATTCCATTAATCATTACCATATAAGAAATGATAATAAAGTGGATGATGATTTGAGTGAAATGAGTAATGATATATTAACATTTCTGAAATTTGAATGTGATAATTTCTTTTTTGATTTTATAAATTAGGACTGGAATTTGTTGGTGTAGGGAATTTTTCAATTTTATTCATGTGACATTGGAATAATCTCTATTATACACAATTACGAAAATATTGAAAGAAGAGAGTGAGTAGAGGAAAAATGTAGAATTGGATCAGAAGGGTAAGTCACCTGAACTTTACATTGATAAAGACTATGTTTTAATGTTTAAAAAGAGATAATGTGTTCCTTGTGATTAAAAGATTAAGAAAGTGTTATTTTATGAAGCTCATAGATCTCCATTTTCAGTTTATCCGGGATGTACTAATATGAAAATTGATCATCAAGAGTTTTGTTGGTGGGATGGAATGAAAGAGATATTTATGACATTTATCTTAGATATTTGATTTTTCTATAGGTTAATGTAGAGTTCTAGTTACTGAATTGGTTGTTTCATCCTTTTCCAGTTCTAGAGTAGAAATTGAAAATTGTGTGCATTGATTTTGAAGTGGGATTACAAAATAATACTCGACATAACAAAGACATTTGGGTTATTGTTTATTGATTCAAAAAATCTTCTCTTTTTTATTCTATTCATGATACTATATCTCTAGATCAACTTTTAAAATTTTATATTAAGGAGGTAGTCAGGTTACATGGAATTTCCCTCTCCATTGTATCTAAACGTAATCCTATGGTCTCTTCTATCTTTTGGAAAGGCCTTCAAAATTCATTGGGTTCTGAATTAAATTTTAGTACATCATTTCATCTGGAATCATATGGGAAATAAGAACGAACAACATAGACATTAGATGATATAATACATTCTTTTTGAATGGATTACTATGGAATTTGATACCAACATATTTCTTTGGTTATGTTATCTTATAATAATACTTTTCATTACAGTATACAGATGTAACATTTTGAATCATTATATGAATATATGTTTCGAACAACAGTTTCATGTGTTGAAGTAAGTGAAAGGAAGTTGATAGGACAAGAATTTGGTAGAAGAGATCGTATAAAATGATAATTTGATTCAGAAACACATGAGAATAGCTCAGAACAGGAGGAAATGTTATGCATATAACTAGAATAATGATCTTTCTTTCAATGTATTTGATCACATCTTTCTCAATGTTTATCCATGGAGAAGTGTGATGTGTTTCGTAATAAGGGAATTCTGATTCTGATGTCTATTGGACCCTATGAAATCGTGGAGAATGTTGGAACATTTTCCTATACAATGGAATTACCACAATATCTTTCCCAGGTACACAATTGTTTTCATGTTTTAATGTTATGAATTTATATGATGGATCCACCGCATGTTTTGAGTCTAGATATAGTTTAGTTAGAAGAGAATATTTCTTATACTAAATAACAAGTCAAAATTCATGACCATAGAGAGAAATTGTTATGGGGTAAGATATTTAATTAGGTATAGGTTTTATTTGGAAAAAACATATGGTGGAAGAGGCAACGTGGGAATCTAAAAATTCTATGAGGGATAAATACCCCGACTTGTATGATAAGTAAATAAAAATTGTGAGGATACAATTTCCAAAAGGGTGGAATGTTGTAGGATCATAGGTATTTATATATTAATACTTTTTCCTCTCTATTAATATATATGAATAGGATATTAATTTTATGTTAAAGGGCACACATTTTTGTATAGCATACTCAATCCAAAATAAGGGGTTTTCCAGAATATTATATTGCACACAACATTGTGTTATACCACAAAATAATATAACAATATTATTTTTATAAATTGTAGTTAATACCAAGCCATTGTATTGGTAAGAATGAATATAACTTAATAAAATATTATTATACGTGTTTTTACCTATTTTGACATTTATACAATAAATTTTAAATGCTTAAACTGAGAATGAATCCAATTTTAAGCATAAAATACTATAATATTTTTACAACATAGTTTTACTACCTTTTGATGGTGAACCCTTTCTAAATATAGTTTCTGTCACTTTTATATTTTCTATTTTACAAAATAAACATATTCTGTAGAATAGGGACATCAAAATTTACTTTGCATAACATTTTGGTAATTTTATGATAATGTTAATTTTATAATGATTAGTAAAAAATACTTCTTTTTAATTCAAAAATACTTTTCATGTTAATTATTTATATAGATAGATTTTCCATTTAGTTGGGTTTAAAGTGTAATAAGATAATGTTTTTATCATTTAATCCAATGTTGATCATTGTATATAATCTGAATTTTAAATTTTTCATAAACACATGTCAATCTTTTGATAGTTTTTATTTTTTCAAAACACAATTTTTGGATTTGACAACAGGAATTAATTTGATATAAATCTCTGAAAATTTTATGTTTTGAATTTGAAAAAATGGATTCTATATATGGAATCATATGGTCCATATTATATAAATAATTACCATTTCTTTTTGGACAGTAGAAGTAGTAACTTTTTTAATTATATTTATTTACCATGATTAAAAGGTAAATCTGGAAAATAAGGGCAAAAAATAATATTATAATAATATAAAACTACCCTAACCCATGTCCTAATACTATTGAATGAGATATTTCTGACCATGTTAGTCTTTGTTTTGATCTTATGACCCCATGGATCCAATTAGGCATGATAATGACATGTTATAAGAAATATTTTAAAGTAAAAAATAAATATAACATAAACGTGTACAATTTAGTAAAAAAATTATTATTGGGGTTATATAACTGATCACATTGTCTATAAATAGTCATTATAAATCTATAATAATTTAATACATCATGGTATTATATGTATAATATTTTGAAATTAAAAAAATAAATTTATTTATGACACAATGATGATGCAGTGAATACCTTATTAATGAATGATTAAAATAAATGATATTATAAATATTAAAATAAAATTATTTTGAACATTTTGAGGCTATCCAAAAATTTTATGGAAGATTATGACTTATTATAATTGACATAATTTAATTTTTATAGGGAATCAAGTGGTTATTACTTTAAAAAAACTCAATTTCAATATAATGTCAAAATTCACATAAATGAGTTTAAAATCAAAACTATTTTATTAAATGATATTATTTTTTCAAAAAATATTTTATTCATAAAAATGAAATATATAATGTAAAATATTTCATTAATTATGATCTTTTATTTCTCTTGGAATATTATAGTAACTATAGAAACAACATTATTAAAATATAAGTAGGCGTGGTAATAGTTAATGCTTTTAAATAACGGTTATAACTAAAAGATAATGTTAATTTTGTGATATAAACATGTATAAAAGATATTGTTTGAAACGATTAAGACACATTGTCATCTTATCCTCCAAATTTACAATTTATAACTATTTTAATTCCAAATTTAATTTAAAATAAAATAATATTTCAATACTTTCCTAAAGTGCTCCTCCTCCCCCTTATAAAAGGACACCAACTCTACCCACTTTCAAACACCTCTAAAGTCCCCTGGATAGTACAAATTATGCTCAAATAATATCCCAACAAAACTTCCTTCCTCCTAGAAGCCTTAAAATTTGTATAATCAAATTTTAGAAATTTTTTCTACATAAATCATAATAAGTTACCTAATTTAGAGATAACATCATCTCTCAAGTTCCTTCCTTTTATTTTCCATCTACACTCTCCAGGAAATTAATATTCTATCATTTAATAAAAAACAAGTTTCTTAAATATAATATTATGTTTTAATGATATGCAATCGATCTACAAATACACACACCTCCTTCCAATGGATACGAACATACTGTTTCTGGGTATAGTGAACTACTTCCCCGCAAAACTATGATTATTCAATTTTTTCTTATGACCTCTCATGGTAGAAATTATGATGGAAGAGTATTTATATATGATATATATTAAATTCATATTGTCTCTAATTTTTTAGTTTTTTTATTTTTAGTATACCATTTTGATTTTTATAATGTGTAAATATTATAATTTAATTAGAGGAAGTGTCGAATACTGCCCCCTCAATGTGATATGACTCGTTCATGAAATATATGAACCATATAAAATCTAAAATTATTTAAATTAGGTAAAATCTATAAAAAAGATATTTTATTTTAATTATAATATAACTACGTATCATTTATTTTTCTTTCCGTTAATATGAAAAATAAATGAATGTAGTGTTCATGCGTATGTACGTTATACCATCTCTGTGAATGATGCATTTCATTTAGTATCTCCAAATGTTATTTAATATTATAAATAAATATATACCAGATATATATTATATATAAATCATGAATAATATTTTTTTGGTGATGGAATTTTGACAACATGGACAAACTACATCAAATATGTTCATTTTCAACCCAAGATCCGAATATCGACAAAAATTCCAATATGATCTTAAATAATAAAGGGAATTTTTAGAACATGTTAATAAGTAATATAAATTGTATAATAACATTGAAATTTTTTCTTGAGATAGAATAAATTACACTATGTTTATTATTCAGGAATATAAATAACGAACAAGACAAGTGGGATTTGAGGTAAGGGACTTCATATCAATCTCCTTTCATTGAGGCATATTTTTATTTATACATGACATTATTTTATACTGTATATAATCAACACCTTTTAATTTTAATTTTATTCAATGGTTTTCAAAAGTAATGTTTTTCTACAATTTTTTTTTACTAAATGAAAAATGGAATGATTATTTTTAACGTATGTGGAGACAATGACCTTTCTGCCGCCATAAGAATTATTTGATAATTGGGTTACTCTATAAGAAGTAAAGTTTTTAAAAAGAAATTTAAATACCATTTTCTATTTTTGGTATTTTATTATTTAAATGGATTTTGATAATGGATTTGTTATATCAATATCCTGATATGATGTCTTAGGATTGAAATGTGGAAATGTTATTTTTCCTTTATATATGTTTATATGTTATGATAATGTTGTGGTTCTTGTGAATTTATTATGTATTCGATTGGTTCCATGAAAAACATAGGGCATGTGAGCCCATGATATCTCTCTAATTCAATGGGTAAAGTTATAGAGGTAACATTATGGTTTTTCTTAAGATATTTTGGGAATATACTATGATTGGTTTTCCAAACGTAACAGTGAATGTTAGTCCCTATGTAGTTATGAGAGAAACAAGGTAAGTATGTTATGGATGTCACAAGTTACCTATATTATTTATGATTGTAAGGATTTGATCATAAATCTTATGATATCTTGAGGTTACATAACGATATTATGTTTTATGTGTGAAAAGTGTGATTTCATTGATTTGTATGTATTAATGGACTAATGTTTTCTTTTCTTATTTTATATCCCTTACTATGATTTTTGTGCTCATCCCATGTTTTTTGAAAAAAATTTTCACAGAATATAAATAAGGTTAAGAAAATGATGAAATCAAGACGATTTTTATCAAGAAAAACATTCTTGTTTTATTTCATGAGTTTTTTTTTGAAGAATTGTATTGAGTAGAAGTATCTAATTTATAATATTTGAGATGTTATGTAATAGTTATGGTCAAATTATCTAAAATGCAAGACCTTAATGACCCTTAATTTTAATTAAAGTCAAATATTGAATGATCACAAGATTATGTATTTTTTTACAAATAGGGCCTTTTAATTTATATAGTCAACCATGGAAAATCGAAACAACATTTATGCCTATGTTTGACCTACCATCTCTATGAATGGGGTATTTCATTTATATTATATATCAATAATGTTTTTTTTAAAATACAAATATAATTAATAAACATGATATTTATATCACAGTTAATATTATTTATACATTATTAATTTATGAGGACAAAAACGACATACATGAAGAATAATGTAGTTATTTCCCAAAACATGGCGTTAACATAAAATTATTAATAAACGTGTAAAAATTGGTCATTATTAAATAATTTATCATATGTTGTACATAATATTGGTTCATTAATATATTTATAATAAAATTATTTTTATTATAAATGAATTGTTATGTCATATTAATGATGTTGAGACTTATGGTGATGTTTTTCTTCTAAATTTTCCTTCTTTGAGATATATGTTATGTTATGAACCTATCTAATATTAGGAGGTATATATACAACCCAATTGATATGTATTCTCATGAAATGTTATATTATCATGATATTATCTGATTCATTTAAAATTATTCGTTCATGTATCCTATGATTCAATGATTCCTAAGTTTTAATGTTTTTATTTACAATATTATCATTTATCAGGGTTATTCTTGATTATAATTCCAATAATGAAATATTATGAAATATATCTCAAGAAAATAATATATTTTCTTATCTAGTGGTTATTTATACAATGTAAAAATTTACCTAAAGCTCCTATTTTTATGTACTTATGTGTTCAAAATAATGTTTTTATGAAAAATATACTTTATATCCTTCTTAAGTCAGAAACCCATTTTTCTTCTAAAACAATGTTTTATGAGTTTTTTTCATAAAATTTATTTATAATTAATTGAATGATTTATTAAAAAAAATTATGCATATATGTATTTATAAAAAATTAATGTTGTCTTCATGTTGTTTTCCAAATGATGTCAGTTTCAATCTTACCGAAAATTGTGAACAAAATATTTATTTTAATGTGTACAGTATGAATAAAAATATTTTGTAGTCATGAATATTATTTTATTTATTTGTTATTTTATATTTTTTCAATTTTATATTCAAATAAGTGGGTTTTTACAAAGTTTTATGAATTTTTAATTTTTTAAAAAGTGATTTCCAAATAAAGGAAGTTTTCTTCAAGAAATATTACATGTTATTTTTCATTAAAAATCATTCTCCATATGTGACTAAATAATTTCATTCTATATAAGCTCTAATAAGGATATTATCAAAGGATACCATTTTTATTATTCCACTAAACAATTTAATTTTATGATTACAATATGTTTATGTAACTTGTTTCTCTTCTATGTGTTATAAAATGAGGAAATTATTATAATAACCACTTCATTTTTGAAGGGTTATACTCTAATGAAATGATGAAATAATTATAAAACCTGTAACACCCCATAAAAAATTTAAATAATAATTATGTATTTATTTAATAATTGTTTTATAAATTAATTATACTTTTATAGAATATAGTATCTTCACATGACATTTTATGATAAATAATGACACTCAAAGGTAATATTAAATGTAAAATATTTTTTAAAAAGAATCATAATATTATTTTATTAATGGTATAAATAGTTATGAATTGATTTTATAACTTTAAATTATTTTTAGTATGTTTTTTTATAATGGTGTATTTGACAAATCGTTCTTTTTAAATACTAAGTAAATATAATGTTTTAAATAAACAAATTTACTTATTTAAGATGAATTTATATAATGACTATTAATATTTATATAATATCAATTTAGGATTAATTATGTTAATGTTTATACAAGTACAATTTTATTTATGAAATTTAATTAATTGATGACATTAATTTACTAAATTAACTATTACAACTTTATATAAAAATATGTATGAAATTATTCTGAATAACAAAAAATTCTAATAATAAAATTATTATTATTATTATTATTTTCAATATAATAGAAATATATATATATTTTAAATGGTATGAGTTATTATTAAAAAATCTTAGAATTATGATTATAATAATATAATAATTTTTATATTGATATAATATATATTATTATCCGATTCATTTTTTTTAAAAATGAAAATCAAATGTGAATCAGGTTAGGTTTTCATTTTTGAGCGGAGAAGCCTTTCGGTTTATTCGCGAGCAAGAAAATCTTTCGTGGTTGAGAAAGAGTGGGAGGGTTCATCCTCCTAAATGAATTTTGAGTGAAAAGGAGAGATAGAACATGAGGTGAGGAGATCGACCTGCGCTGATGGGATAGATGACCGCGGAATTCCATGCCTAGGCCGGAGATTCTGTATTAGAGTTCACTATAGGGTCGTTGTGCAACAGTGTTCTCCTGGAATCGATAAACGGTGCATTGGAGTCGAAACTGAACATGAGTCCAGTTCTAGAATCGACATTAGGTGAGGGTTTCAAAGCATTGTATGAAGCGCGATTAGTGTTCGATTACACCCTATCTATTCGGCGTTGAAGTATTCGAATGATATTTTGCATATTTATCTTGCACCATTCATAACTAGAAGTAGGTTTTGTTAATTTATTTTCAGATATTGTTCCTGGATTTTGATTTCAGTATATTAAATTCACATTCGTTGTATGTGTTCAGTGTTCTTCCCCTTAGATATGGATGCCCTAAAATTTAGGATTTGTTATTTATAAAAGTAGGATTGTTTTAATCTTATCTCATAACAGTGAATTGAATTATTTTTTTTCTCCTTCTTCCAATCATTTGTATCCACTATTTTTAGTTGAATTTATCAATGATTCATAGTTATACTTATCTCTTATGGGTCAATTTTTCTTCCCATTTATTTTGACTGTATTTTTTTGTGGGGCAGTGGATATAATTTCGTCTTGTCCATGAATCAAGAAATCAGAACCAAATATTATGATTTTTCATACTCCAATTTCTGACTTCTGCTCCTATTAAAATCCCTAGTCTGATGAAATAAGCATCGTAGTTTATGCGGCTTTTGTTGTGTGTATGTTTCTAGTGAAGTAGGCCGAGAGCTTTAGCCTTTGATTTTCTTACCTCTTTTATTTGCAATTATATGAGTGTGAGAGTTGTAAAGAGATCAAAGACAGTTGGAAGAATAAGTTGCTGATAGAGGTCTCCGTCGCAAGAAATATTAAGGAAAAAATGTTTAGTATTCAAAAATTTTATTTTATGAATGATTTTTAAATTCAATGTTTATTTGGATGATGTTTTTTTCATCAAATCTATTAAATTTCTTGTAACGGACTCTCTATTTCATGCTATCTATTTTTTGCACTATTTATTATATTGAAATTATATTCCCTCGATTTCAACATGAATTTGAATTGTCATATTAAAATGAAGTGTTTTAATTTAAAAATTATGAAAGGTATTTCTTATATCTGTTATGTAATTTTTTTGTTGCTACCCAAATTATATATGCACCATATATTATTTATTTCGTATTTTTTTTCTTTTCATTAAAATTTGATTTTAATAGAGGTTTTCTCTATTTTTCTTCTAATTTATTCATAATTTATTGAGTTTCTTGTAAAGGATATATGTAAAATTTCAATACAATTCAGTTATTATTTTAGTAAGATAATTATGATCACTAATTTCAAATTTATAAGTTACATTTTTGTGAAGGGGAAAATATTTGAATTCAAACATTTAGTTTTATAAATGAATTTTATGTTCAAAGTTGTAGATTTTAGGTGTTTTTGTTTTTCAAAATCTATTCAATTTCTATAAAGGGGATGATACCTTTAATTTAATATTTTATTAATTGATACCTTATTTAGAAATAATGATATTCATTTATTTTAGTTGTTGTAGTTTTATTTTCATGGGTAATCCATCTATTCAAATATTATTACTATGTTATATATATTATTATGAGTTACTCAAATTTATCAAAAGGTTGGTTTGAAATTTGATTCTAATTGAGTTGATGCTCTGAATAAAATTAAAAGGATGAAAATTACCTCATGGTATAACACAAAATCAAACGTGTTTTTATATTTGAATTTATTATTGCAATATAATATTATATATATATACTTCCATGACGTCTAAGTATATATGTGTTTAAATAAATTATTAATTATGTTATAATTGACATGTGAATTTATAACTTAAGAATGTCATAATTGTATCACATGCATGTCATATAGAAATCATGATTATTTCCATTCATCAATGATTCCATTATCATGACATTTATACATTAATATATATATATATATCTACTTAAATTCATGTTCCTTAAAACTTAAGAGCATATAATAGGATGATTGTATTTAGTAAAGAAATGATGCTTTTATGATTTTTGTGCACAACACATAAATATTTATTGTTATTGATTAGTTTTAATAAGATAACCTCAAATGTTCTTTATTGTTATTAGTTTATACTTTCATGGATAAAAGAAAGTTAATAAATGTGTCTTTGATATTTCAAATGTGTGGATATTGATTTAACATCCATGTGATTATACAAAGTCATGTATCATGATATTTGATCGTTCCAAGTCGAAAATATAATTTTCACTAAAGATTAGTATTTCTTTGTTCCAAACATGATTATAAATATATTTTCAAAACTAAACCGCAGTGAAAATTATATGTATATAAAGAAAGCTAATACAAATTTATTTATAAAAATTTGTACTCAAACTTTGTAAACATGAAAGGAAATTGTATAGTGAATCCATCCCTCAAGTGGGTAGGCCCATGATAGCCTTTAATGTTTCGAGTGGCTCTAGTAATTTTTTTTATGATATTGCTTAATATTCTCAACTAAATCACTAGATTAGTTTTAAAATAATTTTTTAAATATAATTAATTTTCAATACATTATAGTATTTTGTAAGGGTTGTTCTACCAAATTATTTGTCAATGAATTTTGTAAATTTTATTTTCAAAAGAATATTTTAATGGTATTTATCAAATGTTTTCAAAACCCCTTACTGGGATTCTTTTCTACTCACCCTACATTTTCGAAATGTTTTTCACAGGATTCCTTGAAATCCAGAGTTGGTCATCTTTGTTGTAGCACGCGCGGAAGTAGAGTTGATCTTTCATTTCGTTTTAATTTATTCCATAACTCTGATGTTTTTTTAGCATGTATCTTTTTTCCAGAACCTAGATTGGTAAAAGAACCTCATTTGTTTAAAGTGTTGTGTAATTGTTATGTCACTTTTATATAGAAAATACTACAAAGCTTTTTCATGAATCATGTCCAGAAGAGTGGGCTCGGGGCGTTATAATTGGTATCAGAGGCACGGTCTAGAAAACTTTGGAGACTAGATGTCGACGTATAAGAAGTAAATATTAGAGTAAGATGTCCTATAGTTTCCTAATTCTGAAGATGTAAATTTGGTATTTTCGTATGTCCGACGAAAGAATTGCAAGGACACAATTCATTTAGGGGGTGGGGAGAATGTGACACCCCAAGAAACATTTACATAATAATTAAGTATTTATTTAATAATTTGTTTATAAATTAAATATAATTTTATGAAATATAGTATCTTAACATGATATTTTTTGATATGTAATGATACTCAAAGTTAATATTAAATGTAACATATTTTGTTTAAAAGAAAAAGAATATTATTTTCCTAATAGTATAAATAATTATGAATATCTTTTAAAACATTAAATTATGTTGAGAATGTTTTTTTAGAATGGTGTATTTCACAAATCATTCTTTTTAAATACTAAGTAAATATATTGTTTTAAATAAACAAATTGACTTATTTAAGATGAATTTATCCAAATGACTATTAATATTTATATAATTACAATTTAGGAATAATTATGTTAATTTTTATACAAGTAAAATTTTATTAATGAAATTTAATTAATTGGTGACATTAATTTACTTAATAAACTATTATGATGTTATATAATAATATGTATGAAATAATACTGAATAATGAAAAATTATTATAATAAAATTCTTATTATTATTATTTTCAATATAATATAAATATATATATGTTTTAAATTGTATGAGTTATTATTAAAAAATATTGGAATTATGATTATAATAATATAGTATTTTTTATATTGATATAATATATATTATTATCTGATTCATTTTTTTTAAATAAAAATAAAATGTGAATCGGGTTAGGTTTATTTTGAGAGGAGAAGCCTTTCGATTTATTCCTGAGTAAGAAAATCCTTCATGGTCGAGAGAGAGTGGGAGGATTCTTCTTCCTGATAGATTTCAAGTGCAAAGGAGAGATGGACCAGGAGGTGAGGAGATCGACCCATGCTAATGGGAGAGTCGACCGCGGAACGACACACCTTTGCTGGAGCTGCCATGTGGGAGTCCTTTAAAGAGTCGTTGGGAAGTAGTGTTCTTCAGGAAACGATAACCGGTGCTATAGTGCGAAGCCAAATAGGAGTCAGGTTATGGAATCGACTTTAGGTGAGGTTTTCAAAGTAGTGTATCAAACATGATTAAGGTTCGATTACACCCTATCTATTTTGCGTTGAATTATTTGAACTAGATTTTAAATATTTATCTTGAATCATCCATAACTAGCAGTAGGTTTTGTTAATTTATTTTTAGATCTTGTTCCTGGATTTTGTTTTTTGTATATTAAATTGACATTCGTTATATGTGTTCAATTTTATTATTCTCCGATATGGATGTCCTCCAATTTCGTATTTTTTATTTATACAATTAGGATTATTTTAATCTTATATCATAATAATTAATTGAATTCTTTGTTTGTCTCCTTCTTCCAATCATTTGTATCCACTGTTTTTAGTTGAATTTATCAATAATTCAGAGTGATAATTTTCTCTTATTGGTCAATTTTTCTTCCCACTGCTTTCAACTATATTATTTGGTGGGGCAGTGGATATAATTCAGTCCTTTCCACAAAGAAAGCAATTAGAACCACATATTATGATTTTCCATACTCTTATTTCTGACTTTTTCTCCTATAAAAATCATCTGTCTGAAGAAATAAGCATCGTAGTTTATGTGACTTTTATTGTGTGTATGTTTCTAGTGAAGTAAGCAGAGAGTAGTAGTATTTGATTTTATTTCTTCTTTTATTTCCATTTATATGAGTGTGAGAGTTGTAATGAGGGAAAATAAAGTAGGAAGAAGAAAATTCTGATATAGGTCTCCATCTAAAGAAATAGTAAGGGAAAATGTTTAGTATTCAAACATTTAATTTTATGAATGAATTTTAAATTCAATATTTATTTTGATGATGTTTTTTTCATCAAATCGATTTAATTTCTTATAAGGGACTCTCTATTTCATACTATCTATTTTTTTATATTCACTATTTATTATATTGAAATTATTTTCCCTCGATTTCAACATTTATTTGAATTATCATATTAAAATAAAGCGTTTTAATTTCAAAATTTTGTATGGGATTTTGTATATCTGTTATGAATTATTTTTTCTACCCAAATTATATTTTTGCAACATATTATTTATTTCATATTTGTTTTTCTTTACACTAAAAGTTGATTTTAATATAGTTTTCTCCTTTTTCCTTCTAAGGTTTTCACAAATAATTTAGTTTTGTGTAAATGATATATGTATAATTCCAATATAATTCGGTTATTATTTTAGTAAGAGAATTATGATTACTGATTTCAAATTTATATGTTCTATTTTTGTGAAAGGGAAAATATTTGGTTTTCAAACATTTAGTTTTATAAATTAATTTTATATTTGATGTTGTGGATTTCTAAGGGTTTTTGTTTTTCAAAATCTATTCAATTTCAAGAAAGTCGATG
Source organism: Viscum album (assembly GCA_963277665.1). NCBI lineage: Eukaryota > Viridiplantae > Streptophyta > Magnoliopsida > Santalales > Viscaceae > Viscum > Viscum album. The sequence continues at coordinate 588,994,448 of OY728142.1, read as the reverse complement.
ATACCTTTAATTACATATTTCATTAATTGATACCTTCTTTAGGAATAAAGATAATAATTTATTTTATTTTTTGTAGTTTTATTTTCATGGGTAATACATCTATTCAAATTTTATTACTATGTTATATATATTGTTATGTGTTACTCAAATTTATCAAAAGGTTGGTTTTCAATTTGATTTTAATTGAGTTTATACTCTCATGAAAATCGAAAGGATGAAAATTACCTCTTGGTATAATTCAAAATCAAACATGTTTTTATATCTGAATTTATTATTGAAATATAATAATATATATATATATATATACTCGCATGATGTCCAAGTATATAAGTGTTTAAATAAATTATTAATCAAGTATTAATTCACATATTAATTTATAATTTAAGAATGTCATAATTTTATAACATGCAAGTCATAATGAAATCAAGATTATGTCCATACATAAAATATTATGTTATCATGACATTTATACATTAATATATATATATATATCTACTTAAATTCATGTTCCTTAAAACTTAAGAGCATATAAAAGGATGATTTTATTTTTTAAAGAAATGGTGCTTTGATGATTTTTGTGCCCGAAACCGAAATATTTATTGTTATTGATTAGTTTTAAGAAGATAATTTATTATGTTCCTTATTTTTATTAGTTTATACATTCAAGCATAAAAGAAATTTAATAAATGTGACTTAGAAATTACAAGTGTGTGGATATTGATTTAACTTCCATGAGATTATTCAAAGTAATGTATCATGATATTTGATCGTACAAAGGTGGAAATATAATTTTCAGTATAGATTAGTATTTATTTGTTTCAAATATGAGTATAAATATATTTTTGAAACTGAACCCTAGTGAAAATTATATTTATATAAGGCAAGCTAATAGAAAAAAAATTTTATACAAACTAGTACTCAAACATTGTAAACATGATAGGGAATTGGTTAGTGAATCCATCCATCAAGTGGGTAGGCCCAAGATAGCCTTCAATATTTCGAGTGGCCCCCGTAGTTTTGTTTTTATGAGCTTGCTTAATATTTTCACCTGAATCACTGGATTATTTTTAAAATCATTTTTGAAATATAATTAATTTTCAAAGCATTATAGTATTTTGTAAGAATTTTTCTACAAAATTGTTTCTAAATGATTTTTTTAAAATGTATTTTCGAAAGAATTTTTTAATGGGATTTATCGAATGTTTTCAAAACCCCTTACTCAGAATCTTTTGTGCTCACCCAACGTTTTTGAAATGTTTTTCCCAGGTTTCCATAAAATCTAGAGATGGCCATTTTTCGTAGTGCGTGTGGAAGTAGAGTTGATCTTTCATTTCGTTTTAATTTATTTCGTAATTCTGATTTTTTATTAGCATGTATCTTTTCTATAGAACCTAGACCGGTAAAAGATCCTCATTTGTTTAAAGTGTAGTGTAATTTTTATTTCACTTTTATATAAAAGAAATTACACAGCATTTTCAAGCACCATGTCCGGAAGAACGGGCTGGGATTGCTATAAAACCTATTTATATTCCATAGGTTATATTATACTGAAATGTTTATAAATCCTAAAACATTTCATAGGATCCGATATGTTGAGTATTTTATGATATTCTAACACACATATATGTGATATTAAATACTTTATGGGAGGGGCTTATATATACCTCCAATGATTTGGGTAAAAACTGATATCTCATAAGATAAATACGATATGAATGTGGAGTGAAATTATTTTATTATAAGATTATTTACCCTATGATTTTATTTTGGGGTTAACATTGAATACTATGATAATTTTTTGTTTGAACTGAATCCACTATTATAGTCATAGAAATTATCCTTGGACTACTATAGAATTGAATTTCTATACTTATTTCTATTCAATAAATATCTGAAAATGTTATTATATCATGGTTCATGATACTTGATTCCATTATGATTAATGTCTTATGAATAACCAAAATTTTGTTCATGACTGAAGTTTAATATTTCTGATTTGTACAATACTGTTTTAACGTTCTATTATCATTTTCACATTTCCTAATTCTCATGATTTGTTGATGTCTTCCATGTATGCCCTCCTTGAGAATCCGATCTCACCCTTTATTCTATTTCCATTCCCCATTCCACGATGAATTAATTTCTATATGATATTGTTAATAAGGGTAATAGTTATGCACAATATAGTGGGGGAAAATATAGCTCACTTATGGACATATTTTACTTATTTTCTAGTTTCTATATGCATTATACCTTTATGATCCTTGAGAAAGTGTTTTTTGATGTAATTAATATTCATTTAAAAATATGTAATATATATTTATGAGGTGTTATGTATTGTATAGTAGGTATCATAGGATAGTTTTTGTTAACATTATAAAACTATCACAACAAACCAGCAATATAACTCCATGTATATGCCTATATATAAGTCACTGGATCCTTTAAAGGATATGAAAAAGTATTGAAATTTTTGTAAAGGATAGATATATTTCTTTATATAAAGATAAATCTATTTATCTATATTAAATGTATATGTGGATCTAGAAAAAAGGAACATATTGGTAATAACATTGAAAATAGTTCATTCATATAGACTTGATTTCAACCTGGCCCATGACAATAGGCCATGATGAACACCTAGTTAGAAAATAATAGGGGATATTCTCTAGAAATTCACAAACTCTATAAAAACAATCATAATGTGTTTAAATAGATGAGAAATATGATGAAATAATATAATCCTAAGCTTTAAAATTTGAAAAATAATGTTTCTAAATTTATACCCTCTATAAGTTTTTTATTTTAGTTAATTATCCACATAAATAATTTTTTATTAAAAAATACAGATATAACATCCTAAGTATTTTCCACATAGTAATATGTTGTTATTTTAAGGTCATCACCCACATGAATCTCCACTTTCATCGACTGGGATATAAATTTCTCATTGGTGTGTATGGAGGACTACGACCTCACAGAATGGTGATATCAGTTTTCCATCACCACCCATCACGGTAGTATATAATGGAAGATCAAAAGTTTATATATGATATTTATGATATTATCATAATTCAGTAATTATTATATCACATATACCTTCTTACATTATTTTTTTTGGAATGTGATTACATTTCTTGTGTGTTAGGGGGATTACTACCTCATAAAGTGATGTGATTTGATCATAATTTACATTGAAGGTAATAAGGATTTTTTTGGAGAATATATTTGATATATATAAAATAAAATTTATTTTGGAAATATAATATATTTTTTATCTCACATTCTTTCAATCTGTTTTGGAAAATTAAAACATTGTTCTTGCATAAATACGGCCTACGGTCTTCCTAAAAGATGAATTTGAGTTTAAATCAATAACTTTTATGGATTACACTAAATACATATATAATGAATATATATGATCTATATATCATGTTTATAATATATATATTATTTTACAAAGATAAATTTAATAATATAATTAAATAAAAAATAAAATCATACATGAAAAACAAAGTAGTAATTACTCGAAACATGACATTAACATGGAATTGAAAATACTTTTACAATAAAAGGTCATAAGTAAATAATATATGGTTTGGTATATATAATTATGATTATCTAAATGATTTATAATTAAATTATATTTATTAGATATAATTTTTTAAATTATATGAAAGAAATTTGTACTTATGGTAAGGGGAATTTTCTCATTTATCATTCTATGATACATATGTTATATTATGTGCATATCTTCTTTTATTAGGTGCATATACAACCCCTATAGAATGTCATGTGATGAATCCGTTTATTATAATTATATTATATGTTTCATTTATAATCATTCCTTCATGGAAATTACTATTCAATGTCACCAATGTGTTACGTCTTTTATGATACAATGTAAATGTTTATCATGATTTCTCTTGACTATGCTTCCTATGAGGAAATATAGTCACCTATCTCTCCTGAAACTCATGTATTTTATTATTCTCAAGATATTTCATAAAATAAAAATTTTACCTAAATTTTTCTCCTTTTATGATCTCATGATATCAAATAATGTTTTCTAGAATATTCATTAGTATTTATCTGTTTTCTAGAAAAAAAACCCTATTCTTCAAAATACATGTTTTCAATAAAAAAAATTGATTTTTTTTTGAATTATAGAAATTAATTTTCATAGTTATTTTTCCCATGTTGGCCTTTTAAAAAAAATATTTTTAAAGGAATCATACTGTTCTTTTCAAAAGAATTCCTATTTGTTTTTTCATGAAAATATGAATGTAATATTTGTTTTATTGTCTAAATATTTAATGGAAATTTACTAGCATCTTGAATGTTTTTTTTTCAATGATTAATTTTTAATTTATTTTAATTATATTTTTAAATAATATTATTTCAATGATTTAATATTAATTTTTTGTAAAAAAATTGGTTTCTAAAGAAAATATGTTTTCCTCAAGAAACATTCCATGGAGTTTTCCATTCAAATTAGTTTTCCATCAAAGAGGATATACATTAATGTTACATATAATTTACATGGGATATTATACATGGATACAATTCTTAATATATCAATTAATTGTTTATTTTAATGTTGATACGAATTTTAGTAAACCCATCACTCTTCTTCATGTTATAACATTATAAAATTATTTTGAACCCCATTTCATTTTCTATTGGTTATGAATTTATGAAATGATGAAATGATTTCGAAGTTAGTTACATTTCAATAAGTTTTTTTATTGTGAATATTTTATGAAAACTATTTAATTTCATGGGTTATGGTATGATAATTTTTTAGTGACCTTATTGATGTCATAAGAATTATTTTAATTATGTGGTGGGTGGGATAGATATTTACATATAATTCATTGGGTACAGACTAATATCTCATGAGATATAGAAGATTGTAATGGAGAGAAAACTCAGTTTAGTAAGGGACAATGTGCACTATGATAGTATAAGGAGTTATCCATGAATACTTTGATGGATTGTGGAGTGAACCCAATCCACTACATTAGTATTTAAAATCATCCATGAACTACTAATGAAATGATTTGTTATTCTTATGTGTGCACCACAAATCTTGTGGTCTTATTCTCTCATTGATCATGATCTTTGATTCTATTATGATACATGTCCTATAAATATACATGATTTATTTCTTGAATCAATTTTTTAATATATGATATGTATGTTATGGTTTTAAAATGTTATTCTCATGTTAATATATCATTTTGCTCTTGATAAGTTGATATCTCCCTTATCCCACCTTACTGAACTTTCGAGAACTCCTTTTCTGGTTTTTCCTTTTTCCAGGTTCTATTGAAATGTATTATGTATGATATATCTAGTAATAGTGTTGGTTATCAATAACCGTTTGCGAGAAGATGTAGCATACTAATGGAATACTTGTTAAAGTGTCTAAGATTCCAAAGTCATTAAAAAATTATAATCCTTAGATATGTGTTTATTGTAATTAATATTAATCTACAAATATTTCATATATATATATGACTTGATTGGCTCATTAAAAATATAATTTTATGTGAGTTAATTATAAAAATGACTATGTGATTTTTTTTCCGACCGTGTTTGTAAACAAAGAATAATATATGTGGGTTATATAAGGTGACACATTTATCGTCATCATAGGTCTGGGCATTCAAATTTAGGTATGTGATGTTATTCTTTCATTGATATGTTCTATCATATAGAAATATGATTAAGAATAATACGGCACATTTACACCCTACATAACCCAATGTTAGTCAATTAATATATGGTGATTTGAATTACTTATAAATTGAAAATCATGATAGAGAATTTTGAATAAGGATTCAAATTATAAATAACTGCTCATGTCCCCTAAAATTATAAATTCATTAATTTTAGAAAATCAATATTAATTATCATGTGAGGAATAAAGGGTTATCATTCATTTCCCTAGTAGAATTAACCTAGTGAGAATAAAATTAATTTAGTTAGGGCCATATGTTAGACTATACAAACATTATATCTTTTTATCTTCACCCAATAATTTCAATAATCCATATATGTAAAATGGTTAGTTGGTAAGAACATTAATTTTTCCTTAAATACCCTTCATAGATTTTTGACCTAATTTTTTTTTCACATTATCCATTAATAAACACAAAACATTTTCATTCTCTCTGTGTGGTGTATTCATTGTGAATAAAGGCTGTCATTTTTCGTAAAATTCCATTTTTTGGGTTTTAATGTGGAGAGTACTATTTACATTTCTTTCAGTATATTATGGAATTTTAGGCCAGACCAATGAAACTATTGTTTATGAAATAATATATTTGAACAAGAGATATAAAATTGTACAAACAATTAAGATAATTTTTGACCAAATTAGAATATAATCCTAATTCAACTAATATAGAAAGTCATATGCAGGTGAAAACAGTTTCAAAACATTGTTCTCAGGCCTATTAATTTTCAGATTTATGGCTACAACTCATTGAATATTGGGCGATAAAATTTATAATAAAGAGTTATAATAACATAATGGAAATAGTGTCTTCAAACTATTTGGGTAAATATCATGTACGGTTTTATGAAGATTAATTTCTATGTGGTCATACCAGGAATTAAAAGTGTGATGGGATGAACCAAATGGTGATTATGTTTTAGGAGTTCTCTAAAACCTTTTAACCATTGATAAAATAGGTATAAATAAAAAAAATTATATATGGGTTAGGAAGTTCTAAAATCTAATGACCATGATGACGTTAAATATTAACAAAATTTGAGTGATAGTTTGGACTACTGTAAAATTAAGGGAACATAAGGCTAGTGGACCATCCCCTTAGGATGAAACATGTTATTAGTGGGTTATATAGGACCTACTCTTGTATATAATTTGATTAAAATTATATATCTATAGTTATATATATATTATCATACCATGATAATAACATTACTTATCTGTGTATAATATCATTGGTAATGTCCTTAGATTAAATGTCTTATCAAAAGTTTGTAGGAGTTCCTAACAATATTGGTATCCTTGAGATACCATGATAATAGTCATAAATATATTTCCAATGGTCATCATACATCATGTTAGTTGGATAAAAATGATATTTTATTATCAAGTGAGGGGTATAATTAGTATCATGACATATTCTAATAAATATCACACTTGGTGACTTCGAGTTTAATTGATCTTGAGGACTAACCTTATAATTAGAACACCTCATGTAATGGGTTTCCATGGTTGTTTCAATTTTTGAGCATGTGTATTGGTCTATTCAGATGAGATAATTATTAGTATAAACCATTTAATTGCGTACTTTGATGCTGTATAAAAACCATATCATTTCTATTATGGTGTAGTAGCATGAGTTCATTTCGATATTAGAGGTATGAAATTGATTGAATGATTAATACATGATTTAGGACATTAAAAAAGAAGATATGTCTTGAGATTATAGGCCAAGGTGGAAGTACCTTTAGAAATCAAATTCCATGGTAAAATAAGCTATGTTATTCTACTATATTAAAGAATAAATAATTAACGTAGGAATGTTAGTAGAAGTTTTGTTTCTAGATTTGTGAGATATCATGATACAAAGTGATTAAATTACATAGTGTATGTTTTTAGTATTGGTTTCAATTGGAATGTCAAAATTTATCTCTCTAGGGGAATTTATTAGTTGAATGAATTTACTATAGTTAAATGAGTAGTACTCCCATATATCTAGATAATAACATAGAGGTTCATACAAAATGAATATTAAAGAGTATCCCATGTTATATTAAAATCATATTATATGTCATAGTGGGAACTTAATTGTGGTTTTCAGGATTTCTGAGTCATAATGTTTACTAAGAAATAAATAAGTTCAATAGTATTCATGTTTACAATAATGAGTTTTTAATTTATTTACTCAATGTTTTAAAAACTGAACAAGTTAATACATTATATATATTTTTTCAAAATAACATTATTAATCAAGGTTAATTAATTATTCAAATATATATTTCAATTGTGTTAATGAATATAATTTTATCATGTAAGATTTTTTTGAGGTCACAATTATGTGATAAAATATTACAGAAATTTAATGCAATATTTCTTTTTCTGATGGGGTCATTAAGGGATTATTTAAATGTTGTAGGTTACTGGGGCTCCCAGTTTCAATTTTTAGTACATTAAACATGACTATATATTATATGATAATCCAAAACTCATGAGAATATTCATTATAATAAATTTATAGGCCCCCATAATTTCACTATCAAACTAATGAGAGATAATGTTTTATTCTTAGTACATCAATCCATGTTCTTCTTATCAGATTAAATGAACAATCTTCATATGATCAAAATGAGGTAAAAATAATCATTCATTATATTCTATAGAATAGTGAAACTGATGATCTATATACCATCTTATTCATAGTTCATGCTTGGAAGATATATAGGGATAAAATTCCAGTACCATTGAGAAAGTTTTACTATTTGAGATTGGAAGAATCTTACATCAAAAAAGCAATAGAAGTAATAGTTAAATTTTATTTTCAAATATAATTGCTTCCACACAAAATCCACATATAGTAACCAAAAATTATGAGTCACCTAAAAAGATTTTATGGCATTGGGATCAGGAAATATTTACAGAAGTCCCACTACTTCACGCATCTATAGAGTTATCTATTCTAAAAAACAATCATTTTCTTGGAGGACATGATATTGTGGCATATAAATCATTACGATGAAAGGTGTTCTTTTTGTGGTCAAGTAAAATCATTACAAGTATCCATACATGATTTACTATGATTTAAACTAATCTATTTATGAATTTTTTACTATGGTATAAAATATTGAATATTTTATTATAACACTAAAATTATAGACTAATCATGGTTGTGATATTATGGGATGTTAAGGGGGAATGGAGGTGGATAATGATCTGGGAGTGGATCCATAATATATGTATCATAAATCACAATGTATCCAGAAATGATTGATATCATGATACTCATATTTTTTATATGGACCATATGTATATTCTATTTCAAAATCAAATACATAAGGGGCTCTATGGGAATATATAGTATAGTGATTTAATTTAAATATGGGGTGGTAAACCGGATGTAAATAATAGATTCCCAAAATCTATTACATAATTTGTAATGAACTGCATATTCTCATTGCCATGAGAGTAAAACAATTCATTACTAGTCCTTAAGTGACATCCCAGAGATACAAAGGGATCGCAATAACTTCATAATGGTTTCAAATTCATGTGGGGGATGATTTACACTTTAATAAATATGGAAACAAACAAACCATTCATTAATTACATGATGCATGAACTATGAATGAAAACTCAACATTTTTTGTATCTCAAAACTGCATCGATGTTTGTAAAAATAAAAAAATATCCATGTATCATTGTACACATAATACAAACAAAACAAAACTCTCAAAGGACTACAAGACTCCATGATCCACAAGCTCTAAGCTCCACAATCCCCAAAAATCCCAAACATCACGAGCTAGTGGTAAAAACGGGGGACACGTTACCTGTCTCAGAAGATAGTCTCTAAAAAAGCACCGACATGCCGAATCAAGGGTGAGTATAAAGCTCTGTAGGTTTTAAACAATGACATCTCTACTCACACCAATAGGATATAAAATTTAGCCACATTTATATAAAACAGTTTATATAATGCAATTTATCAAAAGAGTATATAACCAAATATAATCTTGTTCCAAAATCAATTTACCACCTCGTGAAAACATAACAATGAATGAAACCAATTTCCAAAAATCAATTTTTATAGAAAAAATAACTAATCAAAGCATCAAACCTAATTCTTATTATCTTTTGACATACTCATTCAATAGTTCACCACACACCCACACAAGCATGCCTCATTTGACAGTTGCATACTCATGAGAGGACTCTTTTCCAATTAAATTGTGTCCCAGTGACACACACCAGAAATATAGGGTCACATAAATTATACCCCAATGGTAGTAATCGCTTATAAAGGGACCTTTAAGCATGAACTCACACCAACATTATTTAGGCCAAATTCATCCATTTCTACAATTAACTATTTCTATCAAACTGAACTTTTATTGGAAAAAAGAACAAATAATTTCAATGAAACATTTAAACACATTCCCATTTTATAGAAAAAATATAATCCCAATCATGTGAAAAAAATCCAGTAAAATACCCTTTTTAAAATCCACATTTCATAATCAATAACCAAAGCACTCATTCAAAATTCCCAAATTTCTAGATTTCACAACAGTCACTCAAGAAGGTTTCCAACATGTTTTTAATAACCAAATCACAATAAATTAAACATCACACAAATAATTTGAATTTAATACAATCATTTATACTTAGTGAATTCGATAAAGAATCCACCCACCTCGATGGTTTTGATTAATACCACTACGAATGAAGAACACTCAAGAAAACCAAGTCAATTCTCTATGAACCCACCTAATATCTCTTCTCCTAACAAGAATGAGTAAAAATCCAATCATATTTGGAATCCAAACATCTATATCTACCCATGAAGAGTGTAGATCTAAGAAACATATGGAATAGGAGAATTAGATCTTAGCAGATCCAAGCAACTGATCAAGAACAATGAGAATGATCACATATCTCAAGAATCCATCTTTCATTCACCAAAGAAACCCTTCATATTGCCTCCAAAACACTTGGGAGAGGTTCTCCTACCATCAAGGGATAGTAATATAGATTTATTTCTCCTTAAGATAAAAACATGACATTTAGAGGAAAAAATGTGTGAGATCTCATTTTTTAGGATATTACTTAACTTCCCACATAGTTTGTTCGCATGATTAGAGAAAATGTGCACTAATTATGTGTTATCCACTGCCTCGAATGACCCTTGCATGGACCCCTCACATAGTCTCCTGAACCATTCTACAACTATGTAGGATCCACTACCTAAAAAGTGTCTTCTACACACAGTTTGGCTGCACAATTATAAAAATTGTTTGTCGCCCGTGTGACTTTCCTTTTGACTTAAAACACCATTCAATGTTCTCCGGACCCTCCCATCCATCATCCTTAACTTTATACCCATGAAAAGAATAAAGTAAGGGTTAATACCAGAAACTGGGGGGGGGTAATACATTATCCCTACCATTAGTGTTTCAATCTATAGAAAGTTAAAAACCCTCACCCGATTGAAACAGTTCCAGCCACTTCTCTTTAATATCCTTCTCATGTTCCAAAGTATTTTTCTAAATCTAACCTTTCTTCCATTAAACCCGCACTAAACCAATTATTTTTCACAAAAATACTTTCTCTTTCCTATCCACAATCCATACCAAGATATTTTTCAATGAATCATTCGACTCTAGGTAAATTTGATCCCATCTGATCACATGGTCAGGATCAGGCTGATACTTTTTCAACTAAGATACATGGAACACATTATTCCCTGAACTGAACTGTGGTGTAAATTAAAACCGATATGCCACCTTTAAAAGACATTATAGTATCTCTAATGGGGCAATGTATCTTTGAGATAGCTTTCCCTACATCCCAAAATAATGATTTCGATTCCTGGTAGATATCCTCATGAATACATGATCACCCCCGATGAACAACAATTGTCTTTGACAGTGATCGGCATATGATTTTAACAACTCTCTACTGTCCCCATCCTCTTTCTGATCAAATTGATCTTCTCCAATTATTCATAGACATATCTTGGCCCAACTAGTGATGTTTCACATATTTCCACCCAACATAGTGGATAATGACAAGGACTCCCATACAATGCTTTAAACGGAGCCATGTGTGTTGAGTCCTGATAACGGTTATTGTATGACAACTCCACCAAGGGTATATGCTCCTCCCATGACCCACCAAAATCCATTAAACAAGCCCAAAACATTTCTTCTAATTTTTGTATCATCTTCTCATATTTACCATTCTTTAAAGCATGATATTCCATGATCATAGTCAACTTATTCCCAAGAGCTTGCTGTAAGTATTTCTAGAAATGAGATGACAACCTCAGATCTCAGTCTCAGACTATTGAAACATGTACGCTATGCCTCTTTACCACTTCTTGGATGAATATATTTGATAGATCCTCTATCATATATTTTTCATGAATAGGGATGAAATGGACTGAATTGGAAAGTATATCAACTATTACCCATATGGAATTGTGTTTCTGAACAATTATTGGAAGACCTATAACAAAATCCATTGCTATCTTCTCCCATTTCCACATAGGGATAGGTAAAGATGACAACATTCATACTAGTCTATGATGCTCTACTTCAACCTACTAACAAGTTATGCACTGTGAGACGAACTCTTCCACCTTTATTTTCATTCCACACCACCAAAATAACTCTTTCAACGCCTTATACTTTTTCTATGTACTTGGATGTAGATCCCATATCGAATGGTGGTATCCATGAAAGAGATATTTTAGACAATCCATAAGTATAACTATATGATATTTGAATAAAAAAATTGAACTCCCATTAAGTATCCATCCCTCATTGGTCTCCCCACCATTGAGTTTTGAAATTATAACAAGACATTCAGTATCATATGTTTTTCCTCTTTGGCCATTTTTACCCAATCTTGAAAAAGAATAGATCAAAAGAAAATTGCATCACCACCTCAGTCTTCACATTCCACAAGCATGTCATCTAGGACTGACATCAAATTCCATTCACCTAATATTTTTTGCCAACTGAGCATATGCCATTCTACTCAATGCATCTACCACATAATTCCCTTTTCCTGGTGTATACATCAAGTCAAAGTCAATAATATGGAGATACTCCATCCATATCCATTGTCTCATATTCAAATATCACTATGAGAAATTGTGATTCATTATTTTTTGGTCCGTAAACATTGTGAATTTCTCAAAAAAATTGATACTATCTCATTGTTTTCAAATCATAGAAGACTGTAACTAACTCCAAATCGTGTGTTGGGTAGTTCTTCTCAGTAATTATTAACCGGCTTAAACCATAATCAACCACATGGTCTTCTTTCTTGTGAATACAACCCAACCCAAGATCCCAAAGCATCATAGTACACCACCTAAACCTATCTAGATATTGGAAAAATCGTGATAGGTGCTGATGAAAGACAAATATTAAAATCATGGAAACACTTCAAAAATTTCTCTATCCATTGGAATGGAGTGTTTTTTTAGAGACGTCCTTGGAGAAAATATTCATGATAAATTATTCACAGAGTATTGGTAGTAACTATTTTGACGATGAAAACATCATTTCTCGAAGACATTCTTTAGTGGTTTCCATAAGATAACAACTTCTAACTTTTCATGATCAACATAAACACCTATTTCAGAAATGACGTGGATAAGAACATGTACTTTTTATATCCATAAATCACACATTGATAATTTGGAAAATAAATGATGATGTATCAAAATTTGTAACAATTTTTAGAAATTCTCCTCATGGTTAGAGGTTGTCTTTGAATACACAAATATTTCATCCACAAACACCACAACAAAATAATCTATATATCGATGAAATATCTAATTCATCAACGCCATGAAGACCGCTAGTTCATTCATTATACCAAAAGGCATGACTAAAAATTCATAGTGGCAGTATCTTCTTCTGAAATATGTCTTTGGAATAACCTCCTTCCAAACATGAAATTGGTGACATCTAGATCGCAAGTAAATTTTTTAGAAAAAATAATCTCCCCTTAATTGATCAAATAAATCATTAATGCATTAAAGTGGATGTTTGTTTTTTATCGTTAATGGATTCTCTTAAGATAATCATCAGACAACCAAAGATTTACATCTTCTTTCTTTACAAACAAAACTAGTAATGCAGACAAAGATTTACTTGGCTGAATGAACCCTTTGATTTCCAGATTCTCCAACTATACATTCAATTATATTAACTCTTTTGGTTCTATCCAAGATGATGGAAGCGAAAAAGTCCTAGTCCCCGGAAGGAGATCAATCGATAACATTACTTCCCTTAAAGGTGGTAACCCTGAGATGTTCTGGGGAAAGACATTTGGAAATTGATCCACAACTGATGGAAAACTATTTTACTCGATCTCTCCCATTGATTCCTAAGTCAATGATGCCATTTGATAAGACATTGTTCCCAAATTTGGTGCAAACAATATCTTCTCTCCTTTCTTTAGCATCCTCTCTCTTATGAAGAGATGCTCGATGTCATCCTTCGTCTTGAAACTAATTGTTCTCCTATAACAATCGATGTGAGACTTGAATTTTTTCAACCAATTCATAACCTATATTACATCATAAACATTTTTTCCACGATCGAGAAGTCCTATTTCATTTCATCTCTATCAACAGTTATATCACATTCTCTATACAAAAAGGATTGCCATTATCTTTCACCAAGATGAGTTTTTGGTTTTAACACAAAAGGCATCATTTTCATCATTAAACAAAGAAAAGTAAACCACATGATAAGCAATGAAAGAATGTTTTTCACAACTACCAATTATCACTTTCACAAGGGTTGAATTCAGAATAATCATACCACTCACAGTAGATGGTCTTTCTTTATCATCAATAATAATCTTCTCAGCCCTATACAATTTCTTCATCACAGCAATGTTCTCCTTATTTCATTGCTGAGATTTCCCAGTTTTAGGATTCATGGTATTTATAGAATCAATATGGATTGATCTCCTCTACTGATGAGACTGATTCTTTATTCCATGTCGTGTCGAATCATCTAATGCTTGTGATTCCTGGGAAGTGTCTCGAGCACCTGACATTAGAGCACTAAGAAAACATCGCTAATAGAGCCATATCATATTGTAGTTTTGGAATGCTATAGGTTGTTCAATACAGTCATGGTTTATGTGGTCGTGTGAACCTCATTGAAAGAAACCTATTTTTCTTTGGGTCGTGAGGATGGTTCACTGATTCTAACATCTGATTCTGATTTCCACTTCCACTATGGAAATAGTTGTCCCTTTTCTTCTTGTTTGCAATGGGTGAGTGCCCAAAATTCCTTGTAGGTATCATCATACCTCCTCATACTGATCCCGAGATGTCATGTTCATCCACAATTACTCTATTTACCGTCTCTGTATAATCCAGAATTCATAGCACTGCAATATTCTATTGAATCTCCTACCTGAGCCCTGATTCGAATATGCATTCCCTCAAGGATGCACATGTCGCAACCTCTGGTGAAAAATGAATTAAACTCCTCAATTTATCTACGTACTCTATGACATAGAGGCTCTCCAATTTCAGGCTGAAGATTCCAATCGTTTTCTAGATCCTGAACGTATGATGATAGAATAATTTGATGAATAATTCCTCAAAACCCTCCATGTAAGGCCTTCATCCAATATAGCATTCACCACTAAATACCACCATTGGCATTTAATATCCACGAGAATATACATCACTACCTTGACCCGGATCTATGATGGTGTACCGATGAATTCGAAGACAGAATTCATATTACTTAGCCACCCCTCCACCTTCTCAGTATCAACATCACCCCAGAAGTTTGGTGGATTAATATTATGAACATGATGGTATGATCCACATTCCATGGATCATTCCTTTGGTTCCCTATTTCCATAGCTTAAAAATATTGGTAAATAATCAGAACCATCTATTGGTTCATTGGTGGTTTAGCTGCAACCGCATTCTTTGTAGCATTTTCGTGTTGGTTTCGACGATGCCTACGAGGTGTAATTTATAAAACAACAACAAAGTCCTTCAATACCACTCTCTAGAAACTGATGCCTTTTCATTTCAAATTATATCACATCAACTATGACAATATTATTTTAAAAAAAATCTTATTCCATGTTAAACCAATTTTGATAACATCCAACATGCTTTTTAAAATCAAACCATTTTCAAAATACATCAAATATCCTGTTTTCAAAGTCATTCATTTGAAAACAATTTCTGCATTTTGAAAAAATTCGCACCTTACATAAAAACATAAATCATTCCCCATAGTGATATGTGAAATATTAGGGGGATTTCATTCCTATAAAATGCATGTCATGATCATATTATTGTATAAACTAATGACAAAGAGATTTCCAACATTCTAGAAGTGTATCCAAAACACATATGTATCGAACACCCTGGTAACATGAAGTTCAGCATAAATGGGATACCTACATATTTTTATGCTCTAAATTTCATTTTCTAACAATCCTACTCCTGTATGAGATTCCAACCCTTGAAATAGGTGAAAAATAATTCTATCTCCAAGACCAAGAACACTGATGATATGTACCACAATGGAAGGACCAGATTGATACCATTTTTAATGACCCACCAATTATCATTTTCTAGAGAGCACAATGATTCATTACTAGGATTTAAGAGACATCACCATGAAGAAAAAGGATGGAAATAAATGTTGAAGGTTTTCAAAAACAAGTGGGGGACGATTTACACTTCAAAAAATATGCCAATAAACCAACCTACCATTCACTATATGATGAATGAACAAATAAAGGAAACCCAAAAACTTTATGTATCTTCAAACCACATCAAAGCGTGAAACAGAAGAAAAATAACCATTTGTCGAAGTACCCAGTGGATAAATGACAAATGACTCTCAAAATACTACAAGACTCCATTCTCCTCAAGATCCAACCTCCATAATCTGCAAACATCTCAATCATCATAGGGTAGGGCTAAAAACATGGGAAATGTTACATTTTCCCCTATCTCAGAAAACAACATCTGAAAAAGAACCAAAGTGACAAATCATGGTTGAGTATAAAAAACAAAAAAAAATCCCCATTGACTTCCCTACTCACACCACTAAGATGAAAATGTGATCCACATTTATATAAAACAGTTTATAACCAAATATAAACATGTTAAACAACTATTTAAAACAATGTATAAACAAAAAATGAATGAAACCAATTTCCCAAAAGTTATTTTTCCAAAACAAATTACTAATAAATTCTTAAAAAATTATTATAATCATTTGGAATACTCATTCCATAGTTTACCACACACACACATATATGCTTCGTCTGATAGTTCCAAACTCATGAGCGGTCTCTCATCCAATTACCTTGTGTCCCAATGACACACACCACCAATCCAAGGCCATGTCCCTTGTTACCAAATTGTACTCATCTCTTACTAAGGTACCATTAATCATGAACTCACACCAACACCATTTATGCAAACTAATTCCACATCCTCAATAAACTATTTCAATAAAACTATTTTTTATTGAAAACCAAAGCACAACCAATTTCAATGAAAAAATTAATATAAATAAAACTTTCCCCTATTTTTTAAAACATATAATCCTAATAATGTTCCTACAATCCTGGAAAACCCCCTTTTTAAAATCTACTTTTTAAAATCATGAACCAAAGCACTCACTCAAAATCCAAAATTTTCCAGATTTCACAACAATCTCTTGAAAAGTATTCCAACAAGATTTCAACAACCAAATCACATAAATTCAACACCAAAAATAAAATTTGAATGTAATTAAGCCAGTTATACTATGTGGAGTTGAGAAAGAATCCTCCTAAGTCAATGGTTTCGATGAAAACAACAACGAACGAAGAACACTCAAGAAAACCAAGTCATTTCTCCCAAAACCAACCTTATATATTTTATCCCCATAAAAAATAGACCAAATATCATCATATTTGGAATCCACACACCCATTTCTACCCATAACTGGCATGGATCTATGAATCTGAAA
This sequence comes from Viscum album, assembly GCA_963277665.1. Classification (NCBI taxonomy): domain Eukaryota; kingdom Viridiplantae; phylum Streptophyta; class Magnoliopsida; order Santalales; family Viscaceae; genus Viscum; species Viscum album. The sequence goes on along the minus strand of OY728142.1, from coordinate 588,976,679 downwards.
GATAAGGAGAAGTCGATCTAATTAGATCTACGGAACCGATCAAGAACGATGAAGAGCGATCACATACCTCAAGAATCAGTCTTTGATTCGCCAAGGAAGGACTTCATATCTCCTCCAAAATTCTAGGGGGAGGTTATCATACCTTTAAGGGATAGTAATCCCAAGTTATGGCCGCATAATAGGAAAACTGGGCCATTTAGACACAAAAACATGTGAGATCCACTTTATTAGGATCTCACTTAAGTACCCACAGAGTTAATTCGCATGTTTAGACAAACCGTGCGCAAACTGTGTGTAATTCACTACCTCAGCAGACCCTCACGAGGCCCCCTGTAAAGACCCGTAAAATTAAAGTGAAATTTTTTTCATAATTTTTATTGGGATTTTACAAGAACGTAGTTCCTGACGGAACCTAATTCCGAGGCCTGGTGAGCCCAGAATCATTTTCCGAAGCTTAGCTCGGGTACGTTCAGTGAACGAACGAGTGGGTTTTTCTAACTTTTGAACCGGTGCTCGGAATCGATTTCTGAGGGCACCGATTGAATCGCAGCACAGGTAATTACTTAGAAAAACCTTTTCTGGAGTTTCTTTTTCTCAAGTGTCGTTTTTAAATTTTTGGGTTAAGTAAAAGAATAAAATAAAAATGGTGCGACCAATTTATTCTTTTACTTAATGTAGTTTAACCTAAGATAAGTGTTTGGAGTGGGACCCACAATATACTACCCAGTAGGTAGGATATTTGTGAGGTGGTACCCACACGAGCCCCACCATTTTGTTTCTTCCAAAACCCCCTCCTTTAATAAGGTAACGCACCTGCACCCCCATTAAGTAGAAGTCAACTCTTGCGTTTAACTTAATATGAAACACCTCTTTTAATTTGGCGGTTTAAACGTTGCTATTAATTCAATTAGTTGATAGTTTCAATTTTGAATTTCAAAGGCGTTGGTTGTGTGTTAATAAAATAAGACAAGTCTTATTTTATTAAGAGGTTCGTTGTGCGTGAAGGCTTGGGGAGAATTTTCTCAAGTTCTTGAAGTTGTTCTTCGTCGACGAAGAAAGTGAAGAACGCGAAGAACGTCGACCTCCAACAACGGACGGTGGTGAGAGACGACTTCTTCGGAGATCGACGATCTGACACTCACCCTTTCATTCCTCCTTCCCCCGTCAAAGTAAGGGAGACACAGTTCCTCCTCGGACGATCTCCGTCAAGTGTGCAGAACCTTCTTACGCGATGATAAATTCTGCGATGTCCCTTTCCGCAACAAACCTCGTTCGACGACTACGCATGAGGTAGGGGTTTAATTTAATTGTTTGTTCGTGAATACTTCCGTCGCTTTCTTCTTTTCAATTTGAGCCGCTTGATATCACAATAACGGGAGGAGGTCGGACTGCACGAACATGGTCGACCCTCCTCCCCCTTGTTGGTTTGATTTTGTTGTGGCACGTGTAAGGTGGCGCGGTGCCGAAGCACCGCGCGGGAAATATTAATGGAAGGGCGGAGAAGCGCGTCGCCGTCGCGCTGCGCCATGGAAGATGAACTAAACTGCGGTGTTGTCGCACCACGCCGGAAAATCACAAAGGCACCGCGGCTGGAGCAGGGCCGTGGTGGAGGGGCACGGCGCCGTCGCGCCGCGCCGGATGGACCAAGGCCGCGAAAATAGGCCACGGCGGAGCAGGGAGCGGCGGCCAGTTTCTAGCCGCCGGCGTCGGAGCAGGAGGACGAGACCGTGGGGTCCCGCGGCAGCAGCACGGCTGGCATCCGAGAAGCACCGGGGGTCGTAACCTCCGACTAGCTAGCAAGAGCGGCCCCCCTTATAGGGGTCGCGGTTTCGAACTGGAGGGGGGCAGCCCCCCCCCCCCCCCCCCCACACCCCCTACGCTCGGCCGTTACGGCCGAGGCACCTGGCCGCCTGGCCACCCTGGCCAGGCCGAGCCGCCAGGCCGGGCCGAGCCCAGGCCGACCGGGCCACGCAGGCTGGGCTGGGCCACACCACCTGGGTCGGACCGTGCCCGACTAGGCTAGACCTGGACCTGGGTCGGGGCGACCAGGTTCTGGCCGACCCAGAGGGTATCGGGCCGGGTCGGACCGGGCCCGAACCCACTAATACCGGACCCCTCACGGTCTTTTGATCATAACTTGGGCTACGGACCTTTTATAGATGCACTGTTTGTTGCGATGCGATCCTTGGATCGAGATGGTCGTTTCAGTATATTACACTCAAGGTTTCTAAGAACATTTTGTTTGGTCGGGTTGGTTCGTACACGAAACCAACTGGGCCTTCGGAACAGAAACACTTATAACTTGAGCTCTGGAAATCCAATTGACGTGTCGTCAACTTTGATGGATTTATCATAGAGAGACGGACATTTTGTCTTACTCCTCTTGAGGTTTGGATGCAGTTGGAGTATGTTCGGGTTGGTTTTGACTTAAAAACCAATCGGGCCCCTCGGACGAAAAAGCCAATAACTCTCAGACCGGGCATCCGATTGACGCATCGTCTGTGTCGTTGAGTTTCTGTTGACGATACAGAACTTTTGGATACATCAACTCTAGACTTCGTTTCAGTTGATGTATCATCCCCTCGGCTCGTGGAGCGGACACTCCCCTACGAGCTTAATGTGTGTGGGAACCCTAGAGCTGGCTGCGACTGCGACGACAATGACGATTGTACATAAATCCTCCATGGATTCGACGGTGACGACTATAGCACTCTGTGATCCTATGTGGATCAGTGCTACTGATCCTATGTGGGTTAGATCCTATGTGGGTCAGCACTCAACTGTCCTGTGTGGGCCAGCACCTAATGATCCTGTGTGGGTCTGATCCTGTGTGGGTCATTGCGGGGTTAGTTACCTATCAATCCTTTGTGGGTCATTGCGGGTGTTAGTACCTAAAAATCCTATGTGGGTCATTGCGGGGGTTAGTACCTATCGATCCTGTGTGGGTCCGACATCTTAGATGAATCAGTGGCTACATCTGATCATCTCTATCATCTTACGAAGAAGTATACCTGTGTGAGCTGAATCTTGACTTTCAATCATTATCTTCAATATGATTGTCTAGCTTTCCTATATGAATTGTGTTGTTCTATCCTGTGTGGACATTATCGAACTTGGGCTGGGATGTTGGCGCTGAACTGGGATTGATAACATAGGTATATGTATGGGCATATACCTAAGCAATGTCGGATGTTACTTCGTGATTGTATCTTTCCTTTGTGGATTCTGGGAGACCTTCGGGGGTCTCGGGGTCCCTATTGAGTATCTTATACTCACCCCTGACGGGATATGCCCTCACTATGTTGTGTTGGTTGCAGACGACGGACAACACTGATCGTGGTTGAGGCATGCAGAGGAGGTCGGTACCTGGAGGTGGACCACTGGGCGGGACGTACATGGAGCGGACAGCTGGACCTGTGGAGCTGTGGAGACTTTCTGTACCCACACATTAGGTGGGACTTCCAGTGGACAGCTCAATATTGCGTCTTACTTTTATTTGTTGTATTTCCTTTCCAGTTGTACTTTACTTTCAGTTTGGGATTGTATTCTGTCCCACATATTTTTCCCGCACTTACTTTGTACCCAGTTTTTACTTAGTGTTTACTTCTACCGCTTTCTTGCTCCGTGGTGTTTGTTTACTTTACAAAGGAAATGAATTCCCTTTTATCGGGAATTATGCCCTTGTTCTAGTCTCCAGCCCCTGACCTATGGAAGGTGGGCATGGGGTAGTAATGGCACGGGCCCTGAGGACGGGTCGTTACAAATTGGTACCAGAGGAGTTCAGTTCTATCGCAGAATAGTGGACTCATGATCTTTCTTCTATGTGAAGCAATAGTGTTTTGGGTATTCGGTGTGGTTATCAGTCCCGGGAGTCCAGTGTTGGTGCGGTGGCCAACGTATCCGTACACTAGGACCCAAACTTCTGATTTCTGACTTAATGCACGAAAACATTTATTGCATGTGCGTTTCAAGTTTTCTTTGTGATTACTTTGTGTTAGCTCACCAGGTATACTATTCTAACCATGGCGCACCTGTCTCTTTTCAGGATGGCCCCACGACGGTAGCCATCTAGGGTTCCGAGCATTGTGTGGGACGAAAACCCACCGAGTGACGAGGCCTCGGTACAAGGCCCTTTGACAGTGGAGGCCCCAGAGGTACCTCTACCCGCTGAGCCACCGATGCTACCAGCCCCAGCCACTGAATGTTCACATCGCCTTAGTGCACTGCATGAGTTTTAGCATCAGCGACCCCCGAGGTTCCATGGGGAGATGGACCCTCAGGCAGCCGAGGATTGGCTAGAGGCAGTTGTACGAGTTTTTAGGTTAGTGAGGACACTAGCTGACCTCATGGTGATCCTTGCAGTGAGCCTCCTACACGCCGCAGTAGGCAGATGGTAGAGGTTGATGCTCCAGGTGCACGACGAGGCATCTCTCCTCTGGACGGACTTTGAGATCCTCTTCCGCTCGGAGTTCGTCCCAGCCACCCTCTGTGCGGTGTGCATCCAGGAGCTTCTATAGCTGCGGTAGGGCAGCTTGACGGTCGCCCAGTACCCAGCGAGATTTAACGATCTCTCTCTCTATTCGACAGACATGGTACGGGACCCATTCTTCCGGGCCCAGACCTTCGAATAGGGATTGGGGCATGATATTAGGGCATTACTAATCTCCCTCAGTATTCTGACATAGATAGGGGTATTAGAGTGTTCCCTTCTCATCGAGATCTCCCTTGCTGAGCCTACATCAACAGCGAGACCTACCTCAGGGCGGCACGTAGCAGCGTCATCTGCAGCAGGCAGTCGACATATGACTCATGGGTCCAGGCAGACCAGACCCTCAGGCAGACGACCTCAGGACACTGGCTCAGAGGTGCGGGGCACTCAGCGCAGAGCCAGTCTTTCGAGAGGCAGACAGTGCTATGCATGTGGTGGGCAGGGCCACATGGCTCGTGGCTGCCCGCCCCGCCATGCCGAGGAGCAGCAGACGGTTGAGAGACCACCCAATCAGAGGCAGAGGGTCGACCGTGGCGGTCCTCATGGAGCAGGCGGACGAGGCAGAGGAGCTGGCCGAGCAGTAGGTGGTGGGCGACGCTCCCATGCTCCACCACCACCACCACTAAGAGGTCCACCCCGACCACAGGGGGCTGGCGGGCAGAGACAAGCACAGCTCCTGGCAGCGAAGGCCTACAACCACGGTGCGCCAGAGATGATTCGAGGTACTATATGTGTCTATTACACCCTTTCTGCAGTTCTTATAGACATAGGAGAGAGTCATTCTTTCATTTACCCTACCCTTGTTCGGAGCTCGGAGATTCCGACAGAGCCGTTGGCTTGATCCTTACAACTAGAGACTCCTACGGGAGCAGACTCGACGATTACGCATTGGTTCCATCAGTGTGAGCTTACTCTAGGAGGCGAGAGATTCGGCTGGGATCTTCTTGTAGTGGCATCGAGGCCTTACAATGTCATCTTGGGCATGGATTGGTTATCTACAGTCCATGCTTAGATTGAATGTATTATGCGCAAGGTGCGGTGTGTACGCACTGACGGGAGCAGGTTCACCTTCACCGGCGAGAAGGGAGCCTTCGCAGCACAGGATGGACTCTCGCATAGGGGAGGACAGCCCATCACTCATTAGTTGGCTAGCCTCATCCTAGGAGCAGTTGACGTGCGGATTCCTGGTTGTCCTGCAGTGGTGGATCAGTATGCGGACGTTTTTCCCGATGACGTTCCATGAATACCTCCTCATAGAGAGGTAGAATTTTATATTGATCTGTACCCCAGGGTAGCCCCGATATCCATCCCAACGTATCGGATGGCCCTTAATGAGCTTCGAGAGCTACGAGTACAGTTTGAGGGCTTGCAGGGCAAGGGATTCATCTGACCCAGTGTTTCACCCTGGGCTTCCCCGATATTGTTCGCCAAGAAGGCGGACGGGAGCTTGCGACTTTTTGTCGACTATCATCGCCTGAAACAGGAGACAGTGTGGAACAAGTATCCACTACCGAGGTTTGATGACCTCTTCGATCAGCTCAAGGGAGCATGGTGGTTCTCAAATATAGACCTCAGGTCAGGCTCTCATCAGCTCAGAGTTCGGGACGAGGACGTGCAGAAGATGGCCTTCAGATGTCGGTATGGACACTATGAGTTCTTTGTTATGCCATTCGGCATAACCAATTCTCTTGTAGTGTTCATTGGCCTCATGAACAGGATCTTTCAGCCTTACCTCGATCGATTTGTCATGGTATTTGTCGACGACATTTTGATATACTTGACGACTGAGGAGGAGCACGCCTACTACTTGCAGGTTGTACTAGACACACTCCGAGAGAACCAGCTTTATGGAAAGCTCTTGAAGTGTCAGTTCTGGATATGTGAGGTCCACTTCATGGGACACATCATCTATGAGGCGAGATTTTCGGTGGATCCTGCGAAGATCGAGCCAGTGCTACCTTGGGAGCCACCCAGGAGCGTGACGGAGGTGCAGAGTTTCTTGGGACTAGGTGGGTACTATCAGAGATTTGTGCCAGACTCCTTCCAGAGTTGCGGCCCCACTCTCAGCTTTGACAAAGAAGGGGAAACCCTTTGAGTGGTCAGACAGATGTTAGCAGAGCTTCCAGAAGCTGAGACAGAGATTGACCAATGCACCTATCTTGAGGCTACCAGAGGAGGGATTTGGGTACATAGTTTACTGCGATGCATTAGGGACCGGACTCGGATTTATCATGATGCAGGAGTGAGCTGTGATCGCCTATGGATCATGACAGTTGTGGAAGAATGACCAGAACTACGCTACTGATGACCTGGAGTTAGCAGTAGTGGTCTTCGCTCTAAATATGTGGCGACACTATCTGATGGGCGAGCGCATTACAGTCTATTCTGACTACCAGAGTCTCAGGTACATCTTCTCACAGAAGGACCTGAACCTGAGACAATGACAATGGATCGAGTTCTTCCAGGACTATGACTTTGAGATATTATATACTCTTGGAAAGGGGAATGTAGTAGCTGATGCTCTCAGCCCGAGGACAGGAATTCAGGTACTTGGGGAGGCGACAGAGCAGCTAGCAACTTTGCAGATATCCTTTGTGGATAGAGATGGAGCAACCTTTCTTCAGTCACTCACAGTCACTCCTCCACTACTGCAGTGGGTCAGAGAGGCACATTGTGGGGACGCCGACCGTGAGATGCGGCGTGCGCAGATATCCTCAGGACAGGCACCTGATGGTTTCTCTTTAGGAGGAGAACACAATTTCCTTTTTAGAGTACATACCGTGGTACCAGTTGCCTTACAGGAGGAGGTGCTGTGAGAGTTTTACACTCCCCCTTTGGCGGTACATCCTAGAGTGGTGAAGATGTACCAGGATCTCAGACATCAGCACTAGTATCCGGGCATGAAGAAGGTTGTGGCTGAGTTCGTTTCTCGAAGCCTCACCTGCCAGCAGGTGAAGGCAGAGCACCAGGTACCAGCAGGCTTGGTGCAGCCCTTGGAGGTCCTGAAGTGGAAGTGGGGCGGCATATCTATGGACTTCGTGACTAGACTTCCACACACTTCCAGAGGTCACGACTCCATTTGGGTGATTGTCGACCGACTCACCAAGTCGGATCACTTCATACCCATCAGAGAGAAGGGCTCAGTGGAGAGATTGGGACGCCTCTACATTCAGGAGATTATACGGATTCATGGTGTGCCATCATCTATCATATCCGATCGAGATGCTCTCTTTACTTCCCGGCTTTGGAAGGGGTTGCAGGAGGAATTCGGGACGCAACTATGTCTGAGCACCGCCTTTCACCCTCAGACAGATGGACAGATGGAGAGGATTATTCAGACTCTCGAGGACATGCTTCACGCATGTGTCCTCGACTTTGGTCACAGTTGGGAGGACCACCTAGCCTTGGTGGAGTTCGCGTACAACAACTGCTGCCACTCCACCATCAGGATGACACCATATGAGGCGTTGTATGGCTGACCTTGCAGATCACCGCTGTGCAGGACAGACCCTGGGGAGTCAGCACTTGTGGGACTGGAGATGGTCTAGGCCACTACAGAGAAGGTCCAGGTCATCCAAGAGCAGATGAGGATAGCTCAGAGCCGGCAGAAGTATTTTGCTGACAGGCGGTGGAGGCCACTAGATTTCGAGGTTAGCGACCACGTCTTCTTGCGGGTCTCACCTCGACGTGGATTACAGATATTTGGCTGAGGTGGAAAGTTGTCTCCACGCTTCATCGGACCATTCCAGGTCCTTAGCAGGATTGGCAAGGTGGATTATCGCTTGGCTCTACCACCTCAGTTGCTCCGGGTGCACGATGTCTTTCACGTATCTCAGCTGAGGAGATACGTGCATGACCCGACGTATATCATTGACCATGGGGAGCTGGACATTGATGATGGGAAAATTTTGCAGAGGTCCCGGTGGAGATTGAGGATCGATAGGAGCGGGTCCTACATAGATGGTCGATTCCTCTTGTGCACATCAGATGGCAGCACGAGATCCTCCAGGAGAGCTCTTGGGAGCAGGAGGCTCAGATGCGTGCTCAGTACCCAAATTTGTTTCCCTAGTTTTTGATGTATCTTTACGGGGACGTACAACCCTAAGGTGGGAGTAATGTAAATACCCACAAAATTCAAGGGAAATTTTTTTCTTAATTTTCTTTGGGATTTTACAAGAACGCAGTTTCCGACGACACCTAATTCCAAGGCGCGATGTGCCTAGAATCGTTTTCCAATGTTTAGCTCGGATATGTTCAATGAACGAACGAGCATGTTTTTCTAAATTTTGAACGAGTGCTTGGAATCGAATTCCGAGGACACCGATGGAATTGCAGCGCCTGTAATTGCTTAGAAACACCTTTTTTGGTGTTGTGTTTTCTTGGGTGTGGTTTTTAAATTTTTGGGTTAAGTAAAGGAATAAAATAAAAATGGTGCGACCAATTTTATTTTTACATAATGTAGTTTAACCTAAGCTAAGTGTTTTTAGTGGGACCCACAATATCCTACCCACTAGGTAGAATATTTGTGAGGTGGGACCCACATGATCCCCACCGTTTCTTTTCTTCCAAAACCCCCTCCTTTAATAAGGTAATGCACCCACAACCCCATTAAGTTGAAGTCAGCTCTTGCGTTTAACTTAATATGAAACACCTCTTTTAAATTGGCGGTTTAAATGTTTTTATTAATTCAATTAGTTGATTGTTTCAATTTTGAATTTCAAATTCATTGGCTTGTGTGTTAATAAAATAAGACAAGTCTAATTTTATTAAGAGGTTCTTTGTGGGTGAAGGCTTAGAATTTCTCAAGTTCTTGAAGTTCTTCTTCCTCGACGAAGAACGTGAAGAATGCTGACCTCCGATGACAGACGACGGTGAGAGATGCCTTCCTTGGAGATCGATGATCTGACACTCACCCTTTCGTTCCTCCTTCCCACGTCAAAGGAAGGGAGACACCATTCCTCCTCAGAAAATCTCCGTCAAGTGTGCGGAACCTTCTTCCGCGACGATCAATTCCGCGACATCCCTTTCCGCAACAAACCTCGTTTGACGACTAAGCTCGTGGTAGGGATTTATTTTAATTGTTTGCCCGTGAATACTTCAGTCGCTTTCTTCTTTTCAATTTGAGCAGCCTAATATCGCAATAACGGGAGGAGGTCGGATCGCACACACACGACCGACCCTCCTCCCCCTTGTTGGTTTGATTTTGTTGCGGCACGTGTAAGGCGTCGCGGTGCCGAAGCACAACGCAGGAAATATTAAAGGAAGGGCGGAGAAGCGCGGTGTCGTCGCGCCGCGCCGTTGAAGATGAAAAAAATCGCGGCGCCATCACACCGCACCAGACAATCACAAAGGCACCGCGACCGGAGAAGGGCCACGGCGGAGGGGCGCTGCGCCGTCGTGCCGCGACGGACTGACCAAGGCCACGACCATAGGTCGCGGCGGAGCAAGGAGCGGCGGTCGGTTTCTGGCCACCGACACCGGAGTAGGAGGGTGGGACCCTGGGGTCCCGCGGTAGTAGCACGGCCGGCCAGCCGGGCTGGCCGACTTCCGAGAAGTGTCGGGGGTCGTAACCCCCGGTTGGCCACCAGGAGCGGCCAACCTCATGGGGGTTGCGGTTTCGAACTGGTGGGGGACAACGCCCCCCCCCCCCCCCCCCCCGCACCCCCGATGCTCGGCCGTTACGGTCGAGCCACCAGGCCGCCTGCCCACCCTGGCCAGGCCGGGTCGGGCCGCGCCTAGGCCAGGCCGGACCCGGACCCGGATCGGACCGAGTCCGAACTCCCTAATACCGGACCCCTCACTATCTTTGGCCCATAACTTGGGTTGCAGACCTCCGATCGACGCACCATCAGCTGAAATGCAATCCTTGGATCGAGACGGTCGTTTCGGTATATTACACACAAGGTTTCGGAGAACTTTGTGTTCGGCCAGGTAGTTTCGTACACGAAACCAACCGGGCCTTCAGAGTGGAAACGCTTATAACTTGAGCTCCGGACGTCCAAATGACATGCCGTCAACATTGATGGATTCTTCTTAGTGAGACGAACCTTTTGGATTACTCCTCTAGATGTTTGGATGCAGTTGGAGTACGGTCGGGTTTGTTTTGACTTAAAAACCAACTGGGCCCCTGGGACGAAAAAGCCAATAACTCTCAGACCGGGCGTCCGATTGACACGATGTCTGTGTCGTTGAGTTCCTGTTGACAATACGGAACATTTGGATACATCAACTCTGGACTTCATTTCAGTTGATGTATCAGCCCCTCGGCTCGTGGAGCGGACCCTCCCAAACGAGATTGTTGTGTGTGGGAACCCTAGAGCTGGCTGTGACTGCGACGACGATGAAGATTGTACAGAAATCCTCCGTGGATTCGACGGCGGCGACTACAACAGTCAGCGATCCTACGTGGATCAGTGCTACCGATCATGTGTGGGTCAGATCCTATGTGGGTCAGCGCTCAGCGGTCCTATGTGGGCCAGCGCCTACAGATCATGTGTGGGTCTGATCCTGTGTGGGTCATTGCGGGGGTTAGTTACATATCGATCCTTTGTGGGTCATTGTGGGGGTTAGTACCTAATGATCATGTGTGGGTCATTACGGGGGTTAGTACCTATCGATCCTGTGTGGGTCCGATGGATTAGATGAATCAGTGGCTACATCTGATCATCTCTATCATCTTACGATGAAGTATACCTGTGTGAGCTGAATCTTGACTTTCAATCATTATATTCGATATGATTGACTTTCTTTCCTTTGTGGATTGTGTTGTGCTGTATGGACGTGATCGAACTTGGGCTTGGATGTTGGATCTGAACTGGAATTGATGACTTAGGTATATGTATGGGCATATACCTAAGCAGTGTCGGATGTTACTTCGTGATTTCATCTTTCTATTTTGGATTATCCATTGTGGATTCTGGGAGACCTTCGGGGGTCTCGGGGTCCCTACTGAGTAGCTTATACTCACCCGTGCACAGGCTATGCCCACACTACATTGTGTTGGTTGCAGACGATGGACATCGCTGATCATGGTTGAGGTTTGCAGATCAGGTCGGTACCTAGAGGTGGACCACTTGGCGGGATGTACACGGAGCGGACGGCTGGACCCGTGGAGCTGTGGAGACTATCTGTACCCACCCTTCAGGTGGGACATCCAGTGGACGACTCGATGTTGAGGCTTACTTTCAGTTGTTGTATTTGCTTTCCAGTTGTACTTTACATTCAGTTTGGGTTTTTATTCAGGCCCACTTATTTTTCCCGCACTAACTTTGTACCCAGTTTTTACTTAGTGTTTACTTCTACTGCTTTCTTGCTCCGTGGTGTTTGTTTACTTTACAAAGGAAATGCCTTTCCTTTTATCAAGAATTACGGCTTGGTGCTAGTCAGCAGCCCCTAGACTATGGAAGGCGGGCTTGGGGTAGTCATGGAACTGGCCCTGAGGACGGGTCGTGACACCCCCTCTCACGGTCTCACAAACCGTGCTCCAACAATTCTAAAGCCACGAATATAAAATTGCCTAATAAGCACGGTTTTGTCATAAGCTTAGACAAACCGTGTGTCGCCCATGCGACATACCTTTTTCTTCAAAACATCATTCAATGTTCTCCCGACTCTGCCATTCATCACCCTTTACTTTATAACTTTGAAAGGAATCCTGTAAGGGTTACATAGAAGAATCCTGGGGTACTATATAGTTCATAAAAATATGGACATTTATTCCTAGTATAGAATTACAAATAGAAGCCATCTATCTGGTACCCCAAAAATTATTTGGTTATCATGTAGGGAAAATAATGAGATATATAGTGGACCACAATAATAAATTTTAATGGTCTTTTAAGGTGGATAAAATTTCATATAGTTTAAAATATTGGTTAATGGACCTAGATTTCATAGAATTTATGTTCATAGGGAAATGACAATTACGCATTGGGATTTTTTACTCTTTTTCTCATGGAATGATATGAAATGGTTTTGTATTATCATTAAATACCTGAAGGAAACATAAAATAACCTAATGAGGACACATGTAATAGGCTATTGAAAAGTTTCAATGGGTAATGAGTCTTTGGTTGGACCGGATATAAGAGATCCAAGACTTACTATGTATCATATTAAAATAAAAATAATGCTACATATTGTTCACGTATATTTCCAAGAGTATTTTATTGAGTCCTGGCCATTTATTCTTCCTGAAATCAATAAACCTTAATATGGAGGGGATATAGAAAAATATATCATAATTATTGCTTTTAAATGGGTACAATTAACCCATGTTTAGCACTAATAATATTTGAATCTACATGAATTTTTATTGCATGAAATTTCTAAGTCATATATTAATACATTTGAATTAGTAGATAATATTATATAATAAAATTATTATATGTCCATTGATAAGTATTTAACTGATGGGTTCCATGGTAGTACTACTAATGTTGCATGGGGTTCGATGACAATATCCCCATGATGAAATAGACACTTTTTTAGCTTCCTGGATATGGGGAACACATTTCATTAATTATAAGAGGTTTCTTTTGTAATAAAATTAACTAATTTTAAAAAAACTATGAATGGTTTATAATTGTTAACATTATGAAAGAATAATGTATATTTTATTTAGGAAAAGTTATTCAGGAAGGGTTTGGGAAAACTAAAATTCATGTTAATATATACTAAACACACCATAGGGGAATTGAATTTCATAAGATATTGATTAATTATATAACCACATTAATGGGATCAACTAATTGATGAGAAAAGAAGCCTTATATTAAAAAAATTGTACTGATAGATAATTTATGTTCACATACAGTAGTAAATGATGATATTCTAATAAACTCTCATATAATAGTTGGTACAATGAGTTTATCATGGATTTATAATGGGTATCATTGTAGTCCCTCAAATAATTGTTCTTCTTCATTTTTTTTATTATATTTTTGACTATGAAATGGAAGATAATTTCTTATTGGTTGGAGAATTTGCATTTTTTTATGCTTTCATTAAGATGTATTTGAGATGAAAAGGTCATGTACATAATATTTTAAAGGTATTGAAATTTGAACATAAATCAGGATGTTTATGGTTGTACAACATACAAGAAATAAGGATAATGTATAAGGTTGTACAACATTGACCATATTTTTATGACAAACTCTATCAAATTAAGGTAATGGAAAATCTTATTTGAATTTAAATCCCCAACACTAATGTTGAATGAATAAAAATTGTGTACACAAAACATATGGTTATAGATCAGGGAAAATAATTATATTTTTTCGTATAAATGGGATCAAAGAATATCTATGTATCATGAGAAAATAGGAATAAATTGAAACATAGTTATAGAATATATATCATCCTTATATAAGGACTTAATTAGATAGAACCAATATGTAAAAGAAAATTATAAATTGGGGGTTATGCTAGAGGGAATCTAACTTTATGTCAAAGATAGATATTCTAGGAATAGTTATGTATCCTATAATAAAAACAATATGAACTACAAGTAGATCATGTATTATAGCCTCACTATAGATCTAGTTCATCTACAATGATAGGATAATAGGTTCTTCCTAAAAATATGGAAACATGAAGATAAATAAATTGAATGAGAGGGAATGAAAAATAATATGGAGAGAGGAATGAAGACAATAGGACATTCATCTTGGCATATGATAGTAGAATATATCACCACTGCAAATCCTGATGTATTAAGAATCAAAACCCTTATTTATTTTCTATGGCCTCTTCATAGGTCTAACTCATGTGTTTAGGGATATGGTAATGTAGTGTATTTCTATCCTGGTGTGAAATGTGAGTAAACATAATGAGAATATATTTACAACACCATGATAAATAAAATCACTCACATAATTTTTCACAGCCTAGGGAATACATGCCAGTAGTTGTTGGGGGTATCATCTTCTTGGATAATTTTAATTTGAATATAGAAGACATGGAAGAGCCTACTATGAGATGTCATTGAATTACTATAAATAGAATTATAATTAGAATCACTAGAAACATAGTTTACAATAAGAATTACCCTATGTATGTTTGTCACATTTATATGAGAGAAAGGGGATAATGTATCTATTTATTAGTCAGATCAAAGAATGAAACATAATATGGATTTCGAAAGGACCGATACCCAAAGAATAACTGATAGGTAAAATGGATGTTATGATTAATCATGATATATGATATCTAGGTTCTACTTTTTATCTTGAATGGGAAAGAATCAATCCACACATAGTTCTGTTAATAGGAAATTTTTTCATAGGTAATGTGTAATATATTCCGTGTACATTAATTTCCATAGACAATGACTATGTTATCTATAGTTTATAATCTTATAAATGGTGATATGATTTCACTTAGATTAATTTCATATTAAAATGGACTACTATATGTCATATATATTCATGATTTCACAACATGACATTATGAAATTTAAATATTAATCATGGACAATGTGATCACAAAATTTTGTTATAAATTGTAATTATTCAAGAATCATTCATTAGTGGTTGGTTTATTAATCTGACTATCTATTGTGATCAGGTGATATTATATTTTTTAGTTGAAAATATCTATGGTATAAGATACTTCAAACATTGGATTCATTTTAGAGAAAATTTCCAGTGCATAATGGGTTTTTATAGCATCAAAACTAGTTCACATAGGATGAACAAGCTGAGGTAAACCATGTTATTTAAATTTCATACAATTTGATTGTTATAAATTTTATGAATCCGCAATTTTTATAAAATTATCTCTTATATTTATTCAAATTAATACAATAATATATAAAATTTTCATCATTAAAAAGCTAATCATATATAGAGATACAAAGATAATAATGTTGTACCCTAATTTGTCTTATTGTCACTATCATATATTAAAGTGAGCATGGGGAAACCTGCGTGGTAGTTTGGGTTATGGTATGTTTGTTAATAGACAAATACATGATTATATCTAGGCATAATTTCTTATATTTTCCAACATTATTTCCAATTATATTAGATATTATTATTTTTAAATCCCCTATTTATCATAAAACCACTCCATAATAGTTGTATGAATGTGTCGGTATAGATATTTTATATATGAAACAATCACTTAAAATTAGACGCACAAAAATGGGTTCCAATTTCTCTCCATATTGTGTGAGGGGTATTAAATCATGTAATAATATTGGAATTCATAATATTAATGATAATTTTTTTATCATCGTTAAGAAATATAGAAATGGACTACATGGTTAAGAAATTGATGTTAGTAAGGATAAAACTAAACTGTATATCTGTATCTTGGTAATATTTCCCCTTGATATCAATTTCCAATATTGAAAATATCAAATATTATTTTATGGTGTTAAAAAACTATATTGAAGGAATATATTGGCATTAATTTTATAGTAATGTTTCTTACTTTTAAATTATGTATTGTTGTTCATAATTTATGGACACAAATTTCTAATCCTCCTAATTTGATGGTAATGTTTGGATATTTAATGGTGGGAACCAAAATATCCAATATATAATTATTTCATAACAATGAACACCTCCCCTCAGTCATTGTATATGAGGATGACTCTATTAAATCATTATTTATAGAATAAATTATGAGAATATAGGCTATCGTAGAGGATGAAATATGTCTCCTGAAGAATAATATATTATTTATTTGTAGATTGCATGAGATCATCCTATTTTTGAGGTTGTTTTTTATGGGATATTTTTATCCAATAATTATATTTTTATTAGAGGGTAATGGTTCACCTTATTCAAGAGTAGTTATTACATAATTAATCTGTATATATTATTATTGATAAATGGTGAAAATACCCTATGATGTGTAATTTTACTTACAATATCATCTCAATTTGGAACTTCCAGGTCTATATATTCAT
Source organism: Viscum album (assembly GCA_963277665.1). Lineage (NCBI taxonomy): Eukaryota > Viridiplantae > Streptophyta > Magnoliopsida > Santalales > Viscaceae > Viscum > Viscum album. The sequence goes on along the minus strand of OY728142.1, from coordinate 588,960,270 downwards.
TTTCTAGTTCATAAGATTTTTTATTTATTGAACATAGGGAATGATAAAATGTTTTATCTGAAGAGAATTTTTGTACAAACACATAATCAAGATAATGAATCAAATATTCATTTTTATAGCATAATCACCACTAATTTAATTGATAACCAAAATTAAATAAAAATTGATACTTATTTGGGCCACTATTGTACATTGGTATATATTTGAGACTTTAATAGGGACTTGGGACTTTTCACCTTTATTTCTCTAACCTTCTAAAAATATAATAAACAGGGAAGAACATCTTCTGTTGAGGGGATGAATACAATCTCAATTCCCATCTAGTTGATCTTTAGGTTTTCTGTTATTCCACCTCTTGGAATATTAAGTGAACAATAATTTTAAATCTTCCATTATTTGTATATTTAATGGGTTGATAAAACCTCCTCTAATGGGAATTTCATGTTTTGTATTATTTTGTAGGGAGATTTCAATGAGAAAATGAACCAGATCATTCCCTTTAACCAACATTTTAGAAATGAAATGGGTTTCAAAATTCAAAATAATGATATCCCATCATTCTAAACATCTGGTTAGTATTTTGAAATTTTTTATATAATATATATTATTTTAAAAAGAGATTAGATGGATTTTTTGGTGCTAAAAATAATATCTCTATTTCTACATTAAAAATTTTATTGCATGGAATATCATCACAATGTATAAAAATTTAGTCTTAGAATCTAGAATTTTTGGTTGATATAATACCACATATTTTCTTTTTTTGCAACAATATGATCAAGGAGGGTATGAAGGGATCATTCCAATGATTATGTATAGAAGATCAGTGGATTCCCTTATACTAGAGGTATGAATACTTGTAAATTCATTAGAGTATCTATGAGATCATCAATGACCTTATAACAATCTTCATCACAGTGATAGTTAATCCCTTTTATTATAACATATATATAGGGAATAATTTTTAAAAATAGTTGGATATGAATTGACTAATATAATCATGTTATCTTTAATGTCCTCACTAATATATTTCATTTTTAGGAAATAGAATATCATGTATTATGTTGTTATCTTTAGGAGAGATTTTGACATCCTTACGACCAAACAAAATTCTAATGAATTTATATTATGGTACCCCAAATAAAAATTTTATGGAATTACTTTTGTAGATATGATAATGTAGTTTCTTGAAAATAAAATCAATACCAGAATAGTAATCATAAAACTATTGATATTTTACCAATAGTTCATCCCCAAGGAACTTAATGGTTTTATTCATAAATTAAATGTAAATATGGTGCATGTGATATTTGTATGTATCCACGGTTTTATTGATGATAAAGTGAATTATATGAAAAATGTGATCCCATTTTAGTTTGAAGAATATAGTATAGTACTCATAATCATGGGACATTCAGATCTAGTTATATCCAGAATAACTATCCATGAAAGGGAGTGATCAGATAATTGTCATTTCATTAGTAAATGTCACCACGATTTCGAATAAGAAATCGTCATTTGGAAAATGATGATTTTTATTCCTAAAATTAACGACGACCATTAATTTCCCATTATCATTCATGACATGTATTATGATGGAGACAAACTTAGTGTATTAAACTAACCATAATATATTTTCTTTAATGATCCTATAAACTTCTCCTTCAACTATGGTGACATGGTTCTGATGCACTCTTATTTTTATATGTTTTTAATCATGAAAATTTACCGAAAAAATATAGTGGGTTGAAATTTTGGGATCTTATATAATAATTTTTTGTTATATATAAAAACAACTATATATTTAAATAAAATTTTATTATATTTATCTTTTTCTTTAGTGGTTATGGAGGAAAAAACTAACATTAGACCTCAATTGTTCCCTATACCCAAATTAAACTATCTATTTTCAATGATAATGGTAAAAAATATTCTTTTAATTCCGTAGGATAATCCCTCATTTCACCATCTTATGAATTATTTCCATTATTTTCATAAAATGGATAGGCACCCAGAGATATGGGGGATGATATGGGGGAACATTTATATTCATTGTGATCACAGAATTTCAGGGAATGATTAGGATCATGTGGTGTTACTAATACAATAATAATTGAATAAAATTCACCTAAAATAAATTATTTAATTTACATAATATTAATATGAAGTTGATATAAGAGTCTAAAATATATTTATCAATGTCAGTTATTGATTACATGAAAATATATTTTTTGAGGAATTGTAGATTGTCAGGGTTTATGTAATGGTATTTTCCTTAACTAGCAGTAGCCACATGATGAAGGCATCACCATGACTTTCATATGTTAGAAAATAAATTTGGGGTTTAATTTTATTAAAAATATTACCCATGGGAAAGAATTAAATCTATGAGCACACAGTTCTACCTCAACTTTCTTAAAGGTAACCACATATTCTTCGTCATGTTCACTCCATTGACTAATGGGAGTTATTTACAGCATATTACAGGTGATAATTTGAATGGATTAATTTATCATGGTATATTTCAACTAATTTTTTTATAAACCTTAATCTATTTATTAGTTTTATCATATATAAATGGGGTATCTATCACCATATAGTACTATAAACTAACCAACAATATAGTTATTTGGGAACTAACGATATGATGATGGAACTATTGCATGCATGATGACCCATGAACATCCTACCATGTAATTGAAAATGTTGACATGATGGACCAACATGAACATGGAGTTTTACATGTTTTTCAAACGATGATAATAGAATTACACTTGATAGGGGTTTGTCTTTTCTCTTATCATGTCCCTAAATATTTATGTTGGTAAGAGAAATGTATGATTCATTATAGGCCCTGAATTAGGGGTGGGGTCCAGATCTGAATGATATCGATTCTATATTTTTTTGGTATTAGGTTTAATTGGATTTTGAAATTATTAATTGGTTTTGATGGGTATAAGAATTTTATGTGTACCTATGCGTTATCTTCCAAATCCTGTTCTATGAAAGAAATATTCATGTAACATTACATTGATGTGAGCACTATGTGATATGTCTCAACTGTGGTGATTAAAACATCAAACACTTATGGTATTAAAAGGTACTCAATATAATCTTACCATTGTTATGTTAATAATTAATGACAATCCCATATTGGTAGTAATCCCGGGATGACAACTAGATGATTCAATATATCTTCCCTCTAGACTATGGGTCGATGCATCCAACCATGATGTCATTCCCTTACTAGAGGATTTAGGGACCAAGATAAATAATCAAGTGATTCATTCCATCGACTAAAACATAAGGGTAATTTTTTGGTTTGTGGTTTCGACTAAAACTATTCACTCCAAAACTCAATACAGGTAAGACTATTGCATATCTAGTTGCAAATCTTCTGGTATGATTGAGTCTGAGTTCCCCAAATAGTAAATATAATCCGATCAATGTTCTAGATGATTTTATTGGAGTTACAATATTTGGGATACAACTATTTTTAATGGATTATGTTTAAATGATGTATGAACATCATGGTTTACCAGGATATCATCTAACTTTCCCCCTTGACCTCTATAACTTCTACTAAAATTCTTAGAGGGGAAATCAGGTTCATATTAATATACCTAATCAGTAAAGGGCTTTGTTAGGTGAATAAAATTTACACAAAAATATTGTAACTCCTGATTAGATTTCAGTTTCATTGAAGTGGGGATAATTACCCATTCTCCACATAATTGGGGTAAGGAGTAAAAAATATAAACCCGCATGGGTTCCAACAAAGGCTCAGTATCGTAATCCTTGTTTTTATAGTGAATTTTTTTTCTCCTAGTAGGTTTTACTGATTGGGAATCTAAATTAGGTATTGTATTTGGAATTGTGTTCATGAATCGTTAATTTAGTTATACCATGATTATAGATTACAAAAAATACTCATACATCTTGGTTGTTAATTTACCAAATATATACACCCATATATTTTGGTTATCATGAAACTCTCCCTAATTTTTTGGTGAGGTAGAAATTTAAAATGTCACTTATGGAACAATTTAACCCAATATAAACTATTTATATTGAACTATGTTCAATAGTATTTCCATTATGGAGAACTATTCATGAATATTGTGTCATAAAAATTAATAAAAAGGAAATAATTACGGAAATTATTTACCCTAAATTAATTGGGCCTTTTGGATTTCGACAACTTAATCAAGTCCTCCTTTAATTCCCTATAAGGTACCCCAGGAGTAATTGTTTTTGAAGAATGGAAATTGTTCCTTTGATCCTCATGTTTTAGATAATTCTTCTCTATCCCATCTTAATGAAGTCAATGTAGATTCAACATCGATTCATTGTGAAAAAATCCATTATATTTATTTGTATTGGGAATGTGAGTTGGAATTAATGTTGAATTGAAAGTGATGATGTAATTTATAGTTATTTTATCCTTCCTTCATCAATATATGGTGTTGAATATGTCTTAGTCTTACAACATAGAAGATAATAATCTAGTTAGTACACAATAGATCTGAACTCCTAGAAACCAATTGGGAACCTCAAGGGAAATAAGTTTCTTTAAAAACAAATAATATTTTTTTATGAATATATAATAAAATAGAACTTTTTAATTATATGAATTATATGATTTTTCTAGTCCATCCCTCTGATTTATGAAGTAAGAAACTATATCATTTTCAAGTTAGTTATAATTAATGAGAAAAAAGTTGGTTTTCTTACTCTTTATAGAGAGGAATTGATAGTTGAACTATTAACATAGATCTTACCAATTCATAATTGAATTAGCTAGAAGGATTCTGTAGAAAATTATCATCATTCATTCTTATGTCTGCACAAAAAAATTGAGCAGTTTTTCCTCTTGATGTTTAGGTGTTCCAATCATAATGTCTTATCAAGATGAGAAATTTATGAGACGTTATTAAATATATCAGGAACTATAAAAAATAAAGAATGCATGATTCTATAAATTTATTGGGGAAAGAAATAAGTCCACCTATTCAAGATACAACTTCCCCTTTAGCTTCACTTCTATTTATTACCCATTAATGGATTCCATCAATTTATAATGGTACTTTATAAAGGGAAGGTGTTTTGGTAGGACTATCTCCTAGTATAACAATTATGAGGAGGTTTTTGGTGGATCATGATGTGATAAACGTTTCAATATCTACTATTGATATCCATCTTGACTTGACCAGGGTTAAATTGCTTGAAATTGATGTTTTAGCTTTAATAAGTGATGATTTTACTAAAAAGCATCTGACCAAAAGGGTAAGATATATTGGGTGTCTAGGCCATGGGACTACCAAATGCCTCAAATCATATTATTCATATATTATAATTTCCCTTTTCTGAGGTAGTTTCACCAGAGGCTATGTATCTAACATAGTCTATGATTTTTTCATAGTCGGGATTTTTTTATGAGTATCTCAATAGTGAGTTATTCCAATTTCCCAAGGTCAGCTTCAAATTGATAAATCATATCATCATCGGATAGGGGTACACATTAATCTGGTTGTGTTTGGTGTGTAACCATTTTCCTTTATTCTTAGCTATATAACACAAATTTTTTTGAAAATAAATGTTTAAAGGATATACCAATCTACAAGTCTTCCTATGATTGTCGGTAAATACAGATTATTTATTGAATTTTTTTATAGATCATAAAATTAATTGTAACCACTTTATTTTGATATTTTGTTTCAGTTCCATGCTTTATATTATTTGTAGTGATGATGAAATTGATATTCATTAATGTAAAGAATTCCATAGGATTCATATCCTCATCATAGTAAGCATTTTTTCATCATAATATTCTTCGAGGTAAAAATCATAACCATTCATAATATTTTCTTCCAAGTGAGTTATTTAGGATTTATGCCCCTATTAAGGTAACCATTACACCATGATAATACCCTGTAATCTCATTATGGATCATAATACTGAGGGAGAATTGATTGTTTTTCCATTAATTTGATCTCAATGGAGGGGAAACATAATGAAGTTGAAGAAACATTATAGCTGTTTATTTTGAAGATCATCCTAGCATAGAAAACATTATTTTCCTCAGTGGAGGGAGGTAATAAAGTCTCCATCCCTGGGGGATTTCTTTTTTTCAACATTCATTACATCCTACATCTACTTTAGATTTTTAACTACCATGGAAAGCAGTGGTGCTAAAAAGACCCCCAGGCGCAAATGTTGGATTTAAATCATAAATTTTTTTGAGACGATTACTACTGTAAAATTTTTAACCTATAATGCTTCTTTTAAATAACGAGTTAGAAAATCCATACATCCATAAATATAAATTCTCCTCAGTAATTGGTACACCGTGGATTTAGGTTTTTTACCTTAGATGGGAGACCTTTGGAACCTTCATAAAGGGATGATGTATTATCCTATCAATAGATCAATCATGTTGAGTTAACCATCTATATGATTTTGTAATGGAATATTGATATATGGAATGATGCAATGAAATGAAATTCCATTTTCCTGATCAAACCTTATTATAGGTTACCCGAGCATTTCATACATTAATATTTTATCATTTTAGATGAATATACACTACATCTCATTAAAAACATCTCAATAAAAAAATTAGTAATTATAAACAATATACATAATAATTTTATTTAATAATTCATATTCAATATCTCCCACAATATTCTTCTCTTGTAATACACTTCATTAACATACGATACATAAAAATGTTCTGTATAACCTATGAAAGGAATATAAGAAAGTGTGGCAATATTTTATTTGTATAGGCAAACATAAGAGATATAAATTAATGATCATAAGTGAGGATAGTATGAGAATACAGTAATGAGAAAATGATTATAACATAAAATAATAAGATCCAATCAGTCAAAGATCATTAAAAATAATTCATTGAATAATGATTTTAAAATAGACATAACTTATAAGAATGAAGAATCTCATTTAAAAAGTCATAGCCATAAAAATATATCATATGAATAATACCTATGTTTTTGGAATACTAATAAGCATAGAAAATAATATTTATATTCAAGGATTATCATCGAGGATATGACAGTGGATTGGGTTCTCTCCCCATTCAATCATTTCATTATTCATGGTTGTCCACTAGGACTATAATATTTGACGGATTCCCATACCGAACATGGTCACTCCCCATTCCAGTATTTATTATATAATTATACATATATTTACATAATTTATTTGATGAATATATAATTCATGGCCCACACTTCACATAATGAAAATAATATACATTTTTCTTATAAGATAAAACTATATTCATCAAAACATCATATCATTACAATTATAAATGAAAAGGGACTCATAAACATTTAACTATTTCACCATTGAATAACTCTTTGTAAATAAACTATTTCAATAATGGTTTTAAAAAAAAATAATTCATGGGAAAGAATGGAGTTTCATAGAATCATCCTTAAAGCATAATCACCATAAGTCATTCAAAGAATTAAAGTGCATGGTTTCATAAATAAATATCTATAGTGAAGCATAAAAATAATTAATTTATGTTACCATTGTTTGAAAATACAATTAAAATATCAATCAATTCATTATTTTAAAACATGAGAAAATATAAATTTTTAAAGATTAAATTTTACATAAAAATGTATAGTATTTGGAAAAAATATATTTCTTTAAAAATAAAAAAAGAATATTTAAAAATTTGTTTAAATGTGAATAATTTTCGTGATGGTGGTGAGTCATGATCATTATATATATGTTAATATAATATATTCCTTTTATGTTTTATTAAAAATATATAAATAAATTGTTCAAAAAATAATTCCAAAAAAATAATACTTTTTTAAATATTTTAAGAAAATTTAATGTAATTGAAAATGAACTTTATAAAAAAGTTCAGGTATATTGATGAACATTAATTATTTTTTTTTGAAGAGTATGGACAAGGAATAAAAAGTTTATCAAATACATATTAAATAAAGATATATTTTATTTTTTAAATATATTTATTAAATTTAAGTACCATTTGTAACACCCCAAGCTTCCACGGTACGATTCTCTTTGAATAATACAGTAGCGTGTGTTGTATGCAAATTCGTGATTCTAACACACCGCGACTAATCAATGTAGCCGTTATGAAAAGTAATACCAAATTTTTGAAATTTAATAAATTTTAACTCTCAAAATGGACTTCATTTTTGGATTCATAATATCTAAATAAGCCTAGGGTGAAATTTTTGTACTTGTCGGATGACATTTATATTTTGATCAATAGTGAAAATTACAAAATTTTAATTAAAAACATCATTTTTAATCAAAATAATTAACAGTGATAAATTATGAATTTGAGTGGATTTAAAATATATTTAGAATATATTTTTACCATTTAATACAATTTTGGTCATTGGACATAATTTCAGAATTAAACCGGACATAAACAAGTGTCAATCTTTTGATAGTTATTATCTCTTAAAAACACGTTTTTTTGTTTTAACAACGGGAATTCATTTTAAATTATTTTCTGCCACTTTAGTGTTTTGAATTTGGAAAATAATTCCATATTTGGAATTATTATTTCCAAATTGTGTAAATAGGTAACTTTTATTTGTAGACATTTTGAATAATTATTTCGGTAAATATTTTATTTACCATGGTAAAGGGGTAAATCCGGTAAATAAGGGTAAAAAAATAAAATTATAATAATAATAATTTACATTAAAACGTGTCCTAACCTTTTTTTGATACATTTCCGACCATGGTCATCTTTGGGTCGATTTTGGGACCCCATGGTGCCGCTTGTAGTTGATAAGGACACCTTATATTAATTAAGTTAAAATAAATACTAAAATGACATAAGTATGTAACTATTTGAAAAAGAATTTTTACATAGGGTTATATATGTTGGATTTTTGACTATAAATATTCATTATAAATATAAAAATATTTCCTACATAATGGTATTTTATTTATAATTTTTAGACATTTAATAATTATATTTATTTATGACACAATAATGATGCAGTATTTTCCTTATTAATGAAATAGTCAAATAATTAGTATTATAAATGTTAAAATATATATTTTTAAAGTTTTGATGACATAAATGAATTTAATTGGTTAATATTACATGATTTTATTTCTTAAATTAATTTTTTTCGAATTAATAATGTTGTTAAGACTTTAACAAAAATCTATTATTGAATAGTGTCAAAATTGACATAAATGAGTTTTTAAAACAAATATTATATTATTAATTGATATTATATTCATAAAAGTATAATGTTCTGCCCAAGGACTTATATCATGATAGGTGTATCATTAATGGACCATTTTTGGGTCTCATGTATGTATATAGTATGTTTATTAACTATATAATTTAAAAATACAAAGTGACATGGTAAATGTCAAACTAATTAACTAAGAGTTAAAACTCAACGATATGGTTAATATAATGACCCAAACCTGTCTAAAATCTATTGGTTGAAATTATTTCGACCCATACCCACTTTATACTTTAAATAATAAACTTTGGAGCCATTAACAACTGAATATGAATATAATATAAAATAATATTTCTATCTTTTCCTAAGGTTCCCCTCACTCCTCTTATAAAAGGACACCACTTCTAACCAATTCTTCACACCGTCAATGCCTTTTGGTTCGGCCAAAAAATGCACAAATATCCTCTAAAATTACATCAATTTAACATATAGGCCTTAGTTTTATCAGAAAGACAACCTAATGGGCCCTTTTGATCAAATCAAAAGGAGAACCCGAAGAAGTTGTAATGTTTTCACCGCCCTCTTTCAAGTTCCTTTCTTCTTCAACTTCTTTTTTCTTTGTTATTACCATTATAAAATAATAACTATAGTATAATATATATAATGTGATGTTATTATAAATATGGTACAACCATATTCAGTATTCTATCCATCCTTTGAATGACATGTCACCATACGTGCGTACGTACGGCTTACCATCTCCACGTCGTGGTGTAATTGTTATTCAAAACATTATTATTTGGATGGGTATAATAATGATTTGTAATTCATGTAAATAAAAAATAAAAAATGATAATTATTATGTATATATGATATAATATCCAATTATATATTATTTTAATATCAAAAGTGTGATATTGTCGCTCGTGCGTACATACGGACTACCATCTCCACGAACGCGATGTGATTCATTCCCCATCGTATCCATTCAAGTATAATTCTCATTTTCTGATTAAAAATAATGTTTAAGGACTTAATATAATCTTGTATATGAATAAGATACAACCTATCCATAACAAACATGTCTTATGTAACAAAATTTATAAAATAAAATGTGTAAGTTAACACCCGAAATGACAATAATACAAAGATATTATTAACAAAGCAATGTTAAAAGATCATATATGATATCATATTAATGTATATGATTCTTGTATAATTTAATAACAATTATTTTACCCTTATAAAGGAAGTTATACTACCCTCATCCAAGGAAAAGTACAGGGTAAGGGTTTATTTCACAATCTCTTCATTATCCGAGTTTGTTTATACGTAATTATCTACTAGGACCTATTTTTCATCCACATCCATGTTATTATAAATGCATTTCAAATCATTATTACTATTTTAAAAACTATGGGTTAAAGTCATTTATACCCTTGTTTACTTTTTATTATATGTTTATAAAGTAATCTTTCTGTCATTTTCCAAACAAGGTCTTTTTTAACCTTTTCGACAGAATTAAGGTAAGAATGTCTTTTTTTAACTTATAAGGCAGGTGCGGATATTTTCCGCCGTTATAAAATCATCAAAGCTTCTCTTACAAGATTATACGAATATTTTCAAAGGAAATGTTTTATTTTATAATTATGTGACTTTTAAATGATTTAAAAAAAAGAGATATTTCTCTCAAATAGTTTGATTTCATCTATGTCCAAATCCATTGATGGATTTTAAGCTTATTTGAATGTGATTTATTATGTTACAAAACATCCATATTGTATTCATGGTATAGTGATACTTTTTGACTGTGGATGTGTTATTTTTATACCATTCATGGTTTATGGATAAAGTATTGACATTTCGTATGCTAGTTTTAATACGAATGTTTATGTTATGATTAAACCTGTTCATATGAGGAATGAACTAGACATAATATGTGACGGGTGGAGCTCGCTATAGCTACTCGATGCATTGGTAGGTCTCATGAGACAAACTAGTTTCTTGGCATGAGGCCTTGACAAAATCTTTTGTTAGTCTTGGCATGAGGCCTTGGCTATGTGGTTATGATAGTCTGGAATTATGCATTCCATCATTATGAAAGTGGTTATTGATATTTCATGTGATTATTCGACTAGTAGAATATCCATGTGAATAAGTAATTGGAATTATTTCATATTATCTTTTTCATATTATGCTGATGTTCAAGTTTAAAATTCATTTGTTTTAGTTATACATTGCCTTAAATGTTTATGCTTATTTATGATTGTTTCCCCTATATTGTTATACATACTGAGCATCTGAGCTCACCCTTTCAATGTTTTACTTTTCCCAAGATGTGAAGAAGTAATTTATGAATGAACTGCAGGGATAGTATGAGGGGATATGAAAACAAGATGTTGTTTTAGTAGTTTTCACTTTATGATGTAATGTAATATTTATGAACTAATCTAGTTATTCCAGGGCTACTAAACTAATCGGTCTTTTGAGACTTAATCTATTGTGATCATGCCAATGTTATGTAATAATGAACTGACTCTGGGTAATTGGTGTCAGGGCGTTATAGTTGGTATCAGAGGAAGTTTAGTACCTACCTTGGAGGCTATATTTAGATAAACTCTGATTAGAGAACATAGACCAAAGATGGACTTTGAGGATTAGTATAGAAGAACCTCCTAAAATTTTGGTATTATAGAGATTTTGTTAGTTTTCCGAGAAATAAATCCCTATATGGATACGAGCAGGTAGAGGCGGCTCTGGCATAGATGTACCTAGGGGTAAAACCCAAAAACACCGCTTTGAGCTAGACTCGAATGAGAACTGGTGGACGACAACGGGCCACGCTGCACTATTGGTTACGATACTCACGGGGGATATGCTTAGGATAATTCACATTTTATTTAAAAACCATTATGAAGGGTTTATGAGTATATAATTCCTCAAAGAAAACTTTTTTATGATTATGGATTATATCTATAAATAATTCAATTAATGTTAAGTGTTTTACAAGTATGTAATTATTTATTTTGATTCACAAACTGATCTAGTTTATGCCATTGTTTAGAAATGGCGCATAGTGGAATAAATGAAAACCATATTAATGAACACACTCCATGTATAGATTTACCTCCTTATTAAGGTAATTATAGTGGAGCTAGTGATGCAACTAGTGCTGATCAGCTAATCACCATACTGGGAAAACTCACTCAGGTGATGAATAATAACCTTACTCGTATGGAGCACCCTGATCCACGACATGGATGATCAATGTTAGATCACATCATGAGGTAGAAACCACCAACATTCAATGGGAGTACAAATCCATTGGTAGTTGAGAAATGGATATATTCCCTAGAGAAAATATTTCATGCTTTGGGGAGTAGTGAAAGGGAAAAAGTTATCATGGAAGTTTACTACCTCACTAGAGATGCTGATCAATGGTGGTCATTGATTCAAAACATAAATGAAGATGATAAAGTATCAAATATGGAATGGAGGGAGTTCAAAGATTTTTTTTAAGAAAAATACTTTCTTTGTGACCATTGAGTAGATATGGAAAGGCAATTTTTAAGTCTGTGACAAAAGGAGGATGAGAATGTCACAATGTATGATGCTAACTTTACAAGGATAGCGAGGTATGCGGCAGATTATATATGTAACCTAATAAGTAAAATTTATCATTTTTTAATTGGTTAAATCAATTTCTTCGCCGAGCATTAGTCTCACAAACCTTCTCATTGTACGAAGATATTGTCTCATGCGCTATCAAGACAGAAAAGGAATTCTCTATGTCTTACGACTTTAAAGCAATGCAAGTGAAAAAGAGATATGATGATCAATATGGGAATGGAAATAAAGGTAAGTAGGGATAATTTGAATATCCATCTTGTAGTAAAGGTGGGATGAAACACCCTGGTACTTGCTTGAAAGGAAGGGGGTCTGTTTCAAGTGTGGTAAAAAAGGCCACAAAGCCCTTGATTTCAAGGGGAAGAAAGAAGCTGCCAATGTTCAATGCTACCAATGCAGGGATATGAGACATTATGCAGATGAATTTTTTAGGCATCAGGGGAACATACCTCAGAAAAGGCCAAGGGATCAAAGCCAATCTTATATTATCACTACTACTGAGGTAGAATCTCCAAAAGACGTGGTGGTAGGTAATTTAATGGTTTCCTCAAGATTAGCCAATTATTTATTTGATTCTAGATCATCGCATTGTTTCATATCTTCCCAATTTGCTAAGGAAATTAGATATTTCCAATTTTATCTAACAAGAGAGTTGTCATTTAAAACTCCTAAGGGAAGTATTATTGCAACAAAGTTTTGTGAATCAGTCACCATTAGATCACATAAATGTTCTTTATCTGTGGATCTCATCGTCATACCTATGATTGAATTTGACATAATCCTTGGTATGGATTGGCTTTCGGACTATGATGAAAAAAATTATTGTAAGAAGAATGAGGATACTATTTTTTATGATGATGATAAGGAACACCTTATCTTTAGAACAGAATCATCACCACCTAATTCTTATCTAGATCCACCCCCAGTATCTCAACTAAATTCAATTATTGTGGAGAAAGAGAATGAAATGACTGTGGGTGAGGAAAATAATGTTCAAATAGAGGATGTAACTATTATGAATGAATATGTAGAAGTGTTTGCGGAAGATTTACCTGGACATCCTCCAGAACGAGAAGTTGAGTTTTCCATTGAGTTAATTCATAGATCAAGGCCTATATCAAAGACCCCTTATAGAATGGCCATTGTGGAATTAGTTGAACTAAATAAACAACTAGAGGAATTGAGTAATAAGGGATTTATTCTCCCTAGTGTTTCTCCATGGGGATCTCATGTTCTTTTTGTTAAAAAAAATATGGATCTATGAGGTTTTGTATCGACTACAGGGAGATCAATTCTATAACAATAGATAACATGTATCCCCTACCTTGCATTGATGATTAATTCAACCAATTTCATAGAGCTCAATACTTTTCAAAGATTTAACTTCGATCTAGATATCATCAGTTGTGTGTGAAGAAGGAATACATTCTGAAGACAGAATTTCGAACCAGGTACTGGCATTACAAGTTTACAGTAATTCCTTTTGGATTGACGAATGAACCCTATGTATTCATGGATATAATGAATAGAGTTTTCAAGGAATATATCGATTAATTTGTGGTTGTATTTATTGATGATATCTTGGTATAATCCAAAAGCTGTGAAGATCATGAAAATCACTTGCGCATTATCCTAAAGACTCTTAGAAGACATGAACTATATGGGAAGTTTAGAAAGTGTGAATTATAGCTTCAGAAGATCTCTTTTCTTGTCCATATTGTCTCTAAGGATGTAATCTATATTGATCCTTCTAAGACCAACGAAATCCAAGAATGGCCAGAACCAACGAGTATAACCGAGGTACACAGTTTTATTGGTTTAGTAGGTTATTAATGGCATTTCATCCAGAATTTTTCCCGATTGGCTAACCGATTAACGAAGCTCACACATAAAGGGGTTTATTTTTTTGGACAAAAGAGTGTGAAGAATGTTTTGAAGAACTGAAGAGAAGATTATTCAATGCTCATATATTGACTCTACCATTGGGTAATGATGGATTCTTTATTTATAGTTATGCATCGATCAAAGGACTTGGTTGTGTCCTTATGAATAATGATAGGGTTATTGCCTATGCATCACGACAGCTAAACATTCATGAGAAAAACTATCCTAATCATGATCTCAGGTTACTATTTATGATCATTGCTTTGATGATATGGAGAAATTATCTCTTTGGTGAAAAATGTGAGATTTATACTGATCACAAGAGTTTGAAGTATATTTTCTCACAGAAAGAACTCAACATGAGGCAAAGGAGATGGCTTGAACTACTCAAGGATTATGATTGCGCGATACACTACCACCCGGGGAAGGAAAATAAGGTGGAAGATGCTTTGAGTAGAAATGATCATGGAGTTTTGAACATGATGAGAATTAAAAGGGATCCTATTTTCATGAATCTAGTGAAGATAGATATGGGAATTACCCTGGAAGGTGAAACATCAATAATTTTTCAAATGGTTTCCAAAACAACTTTACTAGAAAGGATAAAGAGTTCTCAGACTGATGATGAAGTGTATCAAAAGAAGATTAAAGTTGTAAATTATCAGAGATTAAGTGACTTTGTGTATGAAGATGGAATTTTGAAATTTGGGAAGAGACTTTGTGTTCCCAATATACCTGATCTAAAAAGGGAATTGTCGGACGATGCTCATATCTCCAATTTCTCTATACACACTGGGAGCACCAAAATTTATAGATATTTGAAGGAACATTTTATGTGGGAAAACATAAAGAGGGAGATTACTGATTTTTTGTTAAGGTGTATAGTTTATCAACAATTGAAAACTGGAAGGCAACAACCTGGAGGAGTCATGTAACCTCTTCCCATACCGGAGTGGAAATGGGATTATATCACGATGGACTTTGTTATGGGACTACAAAAGACTCCAATAAGGAATGATGAAATATGGATTATTGTTTATCACCTTACCACGTCAACACATTTTCTTGCTATAATAGAAGCTCTAGCACTGGAATGTCTATCAGGACAATATATTAATGAACTTCTGAGACTTCATGGAGTACCCCTATCGATTGATTCTGATTGTGATCCCCGTTTTACTTCATGATTCTGGAAGAGTCTTCAGAAGGCCTTGGATAATGAATTTCATATGAGCACTTCCTACCACCCTCAAACAGATGGACAATCAGAACAGACTATTCAAACCTTAGATGTCATGTTGAGATCATGCTCACTAGACTTTCAGGGTATGTGGGATCAATATTTACCTCTGGTGGAGTTTTCCTATAACAAATTCTTCCATTCAAGTATTCAAATGGCACTATATGAAGCGTTATATGGAAAGAGATGTCGCACACCAATCTATTGGGATGACGTTAGTGAAAGAAAACTTGTAGGCCCAGAACTGGTAGAGGAAATGATGGAAAATGTGAAGGTAATCCAAAACCACATCAAAGCATCTCAAAGTAGGCATAAGATCTATGCCGATAATCGAAGGAAGGATTTGGAATTTCAGGTAGGAAATCATGTTTTATTGAAGGTATCTCCATAGAATGGAGATATAAGTTTCTGTAAGAAAGGTAAATTGAGTCCCAGGTACATCGGACCATTCGAAATTCTATAACGAATTGGTGTTGTAGCTTACCGTTTGGCAATGCCGCCAAATCACTCCAATGTTCACGATGTGTTCCATGTATCACTGTTGAGAAAATACATGTCTGACCCAATGCATGTACTCACTTATTTGGAATTAGAACTGGAACCCCATCTATCTTATTGCAAAGAACCCATCAGGATTCTTGATATAAGAGAACTAGTGCTGAGAAACCGGAGGACTCGTCTGGTAAAAATTCTATGGAGAAACCATAAGATGGAAGAGGCAACGCGCGAACCTGAGGAACATATTTACGAAGAACCACACGATTCTTTTCATGCGATGGTATTCTAGAGATTTTGAGGACAAAATTATTTGGAGGGGAGAATGTAACACCCCAAGATTCCATGGTACAATTCTCATTGAATAATACAGTAGCGTGTGTTGTACACAACTTCGAGATTCTAACACACCGCGACCAATCAAAATAGCCATTATGAATAGTAATACCCACTTTTCGAAATTTTATAAATTTTATCTCTCAAAATGGACTTCATTTTTAGATTCAGAATATCTAAATTAGCCTGGGGTGAAATTTTGGTACTTTTTGGATAACTTTAATATTTTGACGAATAGTGAAAATTACTAAATTTTAATTAAAAACAACATTTTTAATTTAAATAATTAACAGTGATAAATTATGAATTTGAGTGGTTTTAAAGTATTATTAGAATATATTTTTACCATTTAATACAATTTTGGTCATTGGGCAGAATTTCATAATTAAACCAAACATAAAAAAGTGTCAATCTTTTGATAGTTATTATCTCTTAGAAACACGCTTTTTGTTTTAATAATGGAAATTAATTTTAATTTAATTTCTGCCACTTATTTGTTTTGAATTTGGAAAAATGGATTCCATATTTTGAATTAGGATGTACAAATTGTGTGAATAGGTAACTTTTATTTTTATACATTTTGAATAATTATTTCGGTAAATATTTTATTTTCCACGGTTAAAGGGAACATCCGGTAAATAAGGGTCAAAAATATTATAATAATAATAATAAATTACCCTAAAACATGACCAATCCTTATATTTTGATACATGTCCAACCATGGTCATTTTTGGGTCGATTTGGGGACCCCATGGAGTCACATTTAGGTGATAAGGACACTTTATATTAATTAAGTTAAAATAAATACAAAAATGACATAAGCATATAACTTTTAGAAGAACAATTTTTACATAGAGTTATATATGTTGGATTTTGGACTATAAATATTAATTAGAAATATAAAAATATTTCCTACATAATTTTATTTTATTTATAATTTTCAGACATTTAATATTTAAATTTATTTATGAGACAATAATGATGCATTATTTTTCTTATTAATGAAAGAAACAAATAATTGGTATTATAAATGTTAAATTAAATATAATTTGAATGTTTTGATGACATAAATGAGTTCTATTGGTTAATATGACATGATAGGATTGCTTAAATGAATTTGTATCTAATTAATAATGTTTTTAAGACTTTAACAATAATCAATTATTGAATAGTGTCAAAATTGACATAAATGAGTTTTTAAAACAAATATTATCTTATTAATTGATATTATATTCCTAAAAATCTAAGGTTCGGCAAAAGTACTTATACCATGATAGGTGTATCATTAATGGACCACTTGGGGGTCTCTAGTATGTATATAGTATGTTTATTAACTATATAATATAAAAATACAATGTGACATGGTAAATGTCAAACTAATTAACTATTAGTTAGAACTAAGAAATATGGTAAATAAAATAAGAAAAACCTATCTAAAATCTATTAATTGAAAGGATTTAGACCCATCCACACTTTATACTTTGAATAATCAACATTGGAGCCATTAGAATCTGAATATGAATTCATTATAAAATAATACTTCTATCTTTTCCTAAGGTGCCCCTCACTCCTCTTATAAAAGGACACCACTTCTAACCAATTCTTCACACCATAAAAGCGTTTTGGTTCAGAAAACACCTGCTCAAATATCCTCTCAACTTCCCTCACATCAACCTAGAGGCCTTAGTTTGATCAGAAATCCAATTTATGGAGCCCTTTTGATCAAATCAAAAGGAAGAACCCAAAGAATATTTAATGTTTTCACCACCCTCTTTCAAGTTCCTTTCTTATTCAACTTCTTCTATCTTTATTATTCCCATTCAAAAATAATAATGTAAGAACCCAGATCTTCATTAAGAATTTTTTTCCTTTTATTTGTATTTTTAAAGAAAAATGGTTTTCTAGAAATTTTTAAAGTACACGCCGTGTACTTTCTGAGTACACGCCGTGTACTTTGTTCCGGCTTGAAGCCGTGTGTCGGCCGTGTCCGGGCCACACACACGGTGTGTAAGGATGAGGTGGAGGCCGATTTTTCAGAGTACAAAAAAAATTGAAGTACACTCCGTGTACTTTATTTTTTTCATTAAACGGACCGGGGTCGCGCCTAACCCCCATATTCGTCTTCTTCTTCAGTTTTCGACCATCCGAGAGCGTTCGTACAACCAGATCTTCGACAGAGTCCTGCCTCGTCGTCTGTTCTCCGATTTGAGCACGGTCGATTGTGTTGGAATCGCAGTGGTGAGATCTTCCTTCTTCTTGAGACTTGTTTCATGATTCCTACTCATTTCCATGTTATCGTGGGATGAACGTTTTGTGAGTTTTCTCAGATCTACGTCGTTCTAAGGGGAATCTATCATCGAGGATCACATATATCAATCTTCTAGGATCGAGGTAGGTGGTTTGTGCCTTTCTGTAGAATGTTGATGGATATTTCGTGCAATTTCCACCAATACCCTTGAATGGGGTATTGTGTGTTTCATGTTTTTCCCTTATTTCATTCCTGATTTTCTTAATTGCTTTAGTAGAGGTTATTGCTTGTGATTAGAGTAGTTTGTTGTGCTCAAATTGTTTGGCCATACTTGTTCTTCCTGTTTGGCGTTTTTCCAGTGTCATGCCTAGTTGTAGGATTGTGGACTGTTGTTTATTTATTTTTTTGAGCCTTTCTTGATATCCAAGTTGTTCTTGGGGTTTACTTGGATGATACACACACGTTGTGCATGTTTAGTTATACTCAGGACAGTGAGAACCTAGAGTAGCAGACCAAAGGGAGAATTGACGGAAGGGCTTCTCCAGAGTGTCTTTTAATCACGATGTGAGACCAATGAGAGAATTTATGGAAGGGATTCTCCAGAGTGTCTTTTATTTACAATGCGGGCCACAGGGTTAATTGACGTTGAGTGCTTCCCTAGAGAGAATTTAGCACGATACGAGACTATAGGGGGAATTGGCGGTGAGTGCTTCCCTAGAGAGTCTGCTTACTTACGTAGCTGAACCAGAGGGGTGAGACTGTGTGTGCCTCTTAGAGAGTTTCTAGTACTTAGAGGTTGAACCATAGGGGTTTGGCTATGAGAGCTACCTAGAGGGCTACCTGTTTTCTTCTTATTGCTTACTACTTACCTGTGTGCTTTATTTGTTAGAACTGTAGATTTTAGCTGCTTGTGCTTTTCTGTTTACTGCTTCTTGTTTTATTACTGACATGTATTCATTGACTATTAGGAACAAATCTTAGGGTAATTTCCTACTAGGATTGTATCTCACACCCCATTTGGGCCATGATTTTGGGCCCTAGGAGACTATGTTGCTGCAGGTATAGACAAGGGAAAGCACCCTTCTACATCAGGATCTTGATTGCACCAGGAGCTGGGGAGCATGGGACCGATCCGTGGCTCGCGATGCTGAGTAAATTACTTGTTTTTTTTTGCACTTGGTTTCAGTTGTAATTCAGCACGTTGTTGTGTTTTCTGGTTTCCTTTGATACTTGTACCTGCTGCATCATTTTCATCATAGTTATATATAGCTACATTGCTTCCGTTGTTTGGTTTCTGTTGTTATGCATGTTGGTTGCTGCTTCCGTTGTTTATTGTTCTTTTCTTACCTTTTATACCTTACTGAATGAGGTCATAGTTTTCCCACTGAATCACCAAGGCCCTCGCTGCTAGTCAGCAGCCTCTGGCATTCAGTGAAACGCGCTTGAGGTCATGTGGCAAACCGGGTACGGGGAACCAGTAGAGGGGCACCAGACTCGGTACGTTACAAATAACTCCAGTATCCTATATATACTATTATTTTATTATAAATATGGTAAAACGATATTAATTACTCTATCCATCCTTTGAATGACATGTCACCATACATGCGTACGTACGTCTTACCGTCTCAACGTCATGGTGTAATTGTTATTCAAAATATTATTATTTGGATGGGTATAATAATGATATTTAATTAATGTAAATAATAAATATAACATGATAATGATTGTGTATATATGATATAATATCCAATGATATATTATTTTAATATCAAAAGAGTGATATTGTCGCTCGTGTGTATGTACGGACTACCGTCTCTACGAACGCGATGAGATTTATTTCCCATCGTATACATTCAAGTATAATTCTCATTTAATGATTAAAAATAATGTTTATGGAATTGAAATAATTCTGGATATGAATAAGATACAACCTATCCATAACAAACATGGATTATTTAACAAAACATATAGAAGAAAACAAGTAAGTTAACACCCGAAACGACAAAAATACTAAGATATTATTAACAAAGCAATGTTAAAATTTCATATGTGATATCATATTAATGTATATGATTCTTGTATAATTTAATAACAATTATTTCACCATTATATAGGAGGTTATCCTACCCTCAACCAAGGAAATGTACAGGTTAAGGGTTTATTTCACAATCTCTTCATTATCCGAGGTTGTTTATATGTAAGTATCTACTGCGACCTCTTTATCATCCATATCCATGTTTCTTAAAAATTCATTTCAAATCATCCTTAATATTTTAAAGACGATGGGTTAAAGACATTTATACCCTTTTTGAATTTTTATAAGAATTTTATAAAGGAATCTTTCTGTTGTTTTCCAAATAAGGTCCTTTTTTACCTTTTTGACATAATAAAGGTAAGAATGTCTTTTTTTTAACTTATACGGCGGGTGTGGCTATTTTTAGCCATTTTTAAATCTCCAAAGCTTCCCTTTCATACTTATAAGAATATTCCAAAAGGAAATGTTTTATTTTATAATTATGTGTCTTTTAAATGAATAAAAAAAGAGATATTTCTCTCAAATAGTTCTGATTTCATCTATGTCAAGATCCTTTGATGGATTTTAAGCTTATTTGAATGTGATTTATTATGATACAAAACTTCTCTATTATATTGAAGGTTTGGTGATATGTTTGACTGTAGATGTGTTATTTTTATACCATTCATTGTTTGTGGATAAAGTATTGACATTTCGTATGCAAGTTTTAATACGAATGTTTATTTAATGTTTAAACCTGCTCATATGAGGAATGCATTGGACTTAATAAGTGACAAGTGGAGCCCACTATATCTCCTCGATGCATCGGTAGGTCTCATGAGACAAACAAGTGTCTTGGCATGAGGCATTGAACAAATCTTATTTTTAGTTTTGCATGAGGCCTTGGCTATGTGGTTATGATAGTCTGTTATTATACATTCCATCATTATGAAAGTGGTTATTTATATTGCATGTGATTATTCAACTAGTAGAATATCTATGTGAATAAGTAAATGAAATCATTTCATTTTATCTTTTCCATATTATGCTGAAGTTCATGTTTAAAATTATTTTGTTTTAGTTATACATTTCCTTAAATGTTTATGCTTATTTATAAATGTTTCTACTATATTTTTATCCTTACTTAGCATCTGATCTCACCCCTTTCAATATTTTACTTTTCCTAGAATTTGAAGAAGTAATTTATAAATGCCCTATAGGGATAATATGAGGGGATATGAAGAAAATATGTTGTTGTAGTAGTTTTCACAAAATGATGTAATGTAAACTTTATGAATGCATCTAGTTATTTCAAGGCTACTAAACTAATCGGTCTTTCAAGACTTAATCATTTGTGATCATGCCAATGTTATGTAATAATGCACGAACACTAAGTAACTGGGGTCGGGGCATTACACCATTGAGAGGAAAATGGTCCTAATAAATAATAACTCCTAAAATTTATATAGGAGAATAGAATGGATATTTTAAATTATAAGAACAATATAATTTCCCTCAATATAAATTCATATATCAAGAAGGCCGATTAAAATTAAATTAAAACATAAATCCCTTTCCACAAGTCATGTCGTTCATTGTATGTGTTAAAATATCCGATATGATAAATAGAGATTTATTATACATATATTCTAGATCCATATTCATAAATAACATTTTATTTAACTTTTTTTTATAGTTTTGAATTACTGTTTATTATTTTCTTCCTGAAAATTAACTTCCGAGCAAATATTGGTCAATTTTCCCTACATGTTTAGGTTCAATGGTTTTGGGACAAATGAAATGGTCATAAAAAAATCATATCCATAATATTAATTAATAAATAAGGTTAATATTAATTCATAATATAAATATAAAAATTATTTATAGAACAAAATGTTGAAAAACGAATCACATAGCTACATTGATGTGGTAGTTCACTTCTATTCATGAGCGACATTAGTATTTTCTAAAAAATAAAAATGTAATATTTTACATAAGATATTATAATTATCGAATAAAAATTATGTCATAAAAATTATATATTAATGTAAAACCAATCCTAATATCAATCCATGAATGATGGTGATGGAAAATCAGTCATATCACTACGTGGAGGCGGTAGTCCACATGAACAAACTAGTATTAATTTCATTTCCGATTGATGGAATCAAGGTGAAATATAATTTATAGATCATCCTCATAAATATAAATTATATTTAAGACATTTAATTCATTATTTTATAATAGATACCATAAATTGAGATAAGGTATCAGAAAAAATAAAATTGAAGTTACTCGGTTTAGAGTTGTACGACTTCATTGAGAAACCTCTATTGGGTTACACATTATTCATTTAATGAATCTCATTATGATAAAACCAAGACAAAAAAATAGTGATATTTCTAATTGATTATATTAGGGGTTGGGTGAGAAAGAATTTTCATGTAGTGTGAGGAATAGAAACTATGTGTTCTCTTTTTATAATGGAGGTAGATGACACATTGTAATTTTTAAAAAATTTAAAATATAAAAATTTATTTTTAAATTTAAGTGGCCCAAAAATGGAAAATATTTGAATATATTAAGTATTAGTTAAAAATTAAAACAAAGAAAAAAATTAAATCATTTTTCTGTGATATTTTAATATTTTTCTCCTATGTTAACCCCCTAAAAAATGATTTGAAACATTACCCTTGTTAACACATATGTAATTTTTTCAATATTCACCATGACAAGAAATAAGTTGCAATTAATAAATAATATTAATAATTATGATTAAAAATATGGAATCCATTTTAAATGATCAAATTTTTATATTTGGAATTAAATAATTTTAAAACAATTAGTAATAATAAAATGAATACTCATTTAAGAAAAATGTATATTTATCAGAAATCTATATTTATTATAATTAATTTCCATGTAAAAATACCGGATTAATGATTAATTATTTTCAATAATATATTATATAAAATAATAATTAAATTAATTAATAAAAACAAATTAATTTAATTTAATTAAATAAAAACACATTGCATTTATCTATATTTTTTAGAAAAACCTATTTTTTAGATTCAAGTGATTTTATTTTCATATCTATCCAATTGATAACCAATGAATTAGTAATATACATTTCAAAAAAATACTAATTCCAAATTCATTTAGTTATATTCTCAACATAAAATTCAATGACTATGTGATAACTTTCACATTAAATAATTATATTTTAATAATATTTGTTTGTTTGTTTAAACATAATGTTTTATATAATGAATGATATAAATGAAATAATTTTTATTAAAGTGATTTATTTTATAAAAAAGTATCATGTAAGATTATACCCTCTTATAATAATTTTCCTCCAACATTTATCTATCTTAAACAAAAAATAAAGAATATTATGCCTCATCGCATCTTCGAGATCCCACATATCATCCTAAAATTTATTGTGTCTTCAAAATATTAACCAGGTAAGATGTATTGATTTACAACACATTTCTTACTAAATAAATAATAATAAAAAGTTATTACTCATAAGGGATATCATTTTTCTAGTGTTATGGACTTTGATTTTAGTAAATTTGATGGATATGGTACAAAATTCCTCTACAGAGATGCGTAGAACACTTCATGATCTTGAGAGAGATTCAGTTGATGATTCAACCGATATGAAAATACCCTAATACATTAAAAAATTTCAATTGAATTGAAATTTCTGTATATATATATATATCTTCTTTGAAATTCTCATAACATTATTCCATGTTAAAATTTAGAATTATTCTTTCTCAGGAACTATAATATTTAGATCTCATCAACGATTATCATCATATCATTTAAATCGACTATTAGATGCATGTGTTGTTGAATGTATCTATCCATCTAAATCATTAACATGGCTAGATCAAGTATCACTATATTTAATTACTCAATTTAAAACTAGCATTTTTGTGTTTACTACTTCTATATATTGAGGGATTTATAAGGATCTGTCTTAATTATTGAGTAAATGATGTTATTGTAATAAATCTCGAACATAGAATGTGGTTGATCCCAAACACCTTTTGAAATAATATAATATTATCTAAACATTTATTATAGGCTATTAATGGAAATACTATAATGAAAATCTATATAAGGTTTATATATTTTTCTAAACCTCAACTCTGCATCCAGATCCTAGTAAATATTTTCCCAAAACACAATGGAAGACCAACGATCTTGATGGGATACATTTGAGAGTGTAACATCATGAAACATTACTTCTTATTAAATCATTATTCTAGAAATATGATAATGATATAAATCTTCCCTAAGGGGAAATAATTTTTCCCACATTATATATTTATTAACTATAATAAAATCTCTGTTACTCCCCTAAAATGTTTTGGAGAGACTGAATACAAAATATATGGTAATGTTTTACCATTTTCATTTTAGTATTTATATCTATTATAACATCACCATAGAAATTAATTTACTATCATTAATATACATACATACTTGGAATCGAGATGGATATTGCAGCCTACCTTATTATTTGACTGGATGAAATTCCAATAGAATTTAATATTTGTCATTTTTTTATCATTCTATTTTTTTTAAAATAAAATTAATGAATTTATAAAAAATCGTGAGATATTTTTAGAACTGGATAAAGTCCTGATGGGTCCTTCAGGTGTTTCATTATGCTATGAGAGCACCAGGCCCTGAGAGATCAATGTTAGTTGGACTGGTAAGAGAAAGTAGTTTTTTTGAAACTATCCAAGCTAGATGTGAAAAATGTGCCCCTGATATATGTAGTGACCAATTTTCCCCTTATACACATTAATATATATATATATATATATATATATTTCTACACTTAATTATTCATAAGGTGTGAAATTCTGAGGCCTAGTGTGCTCAGATTAAATTATATAATATTTAAGTATATTTTATACTATGCATGATTCAAAAATGGGATAACTCCTAAACGGTAACTCAATTCAAATATCTATGTCCACGATTGAGTAAAGAACATAGTGTTTACCCTACATGGGGATTAACTTCTTTCAACACGATTTTTCTTTGGAAAATGATATCTACCGGTAAAACCATAATTAAAAATAATTATTTTACCACTGGGTCGAGCTAAAGAACAATATAATGAAAATTTTGATTGGAAATCCAAAACAGTCGTTAATATCAAAAAAAAATATTTTTTCTAACTGTAATATAAAATGAGGGGGCATGAAGATTTCACATTCACCACTATTTTAGAGCTACTATTAATAAGATTTTAAAAGATGGTATTACGGATAACCCGAAGACCATTATATCTCTTGAATCTATATCTCTCCTATAAAAGGTGTTCTTCATCATTCTTCACTGAATCGAAGGCCATCCTCCATCAAATATTCAGCGAATCGATGAACAATCATTGTGGACGCATCACCTATGACTAACACCCATTACGAGGTAGGATTTATCACATTTTGGGTTCCCAATCAATTTTCCCTAGAGTTTTCTTTCATATACTCATAAGTTTTAATTATTAACCCTCAATTGTTGATAGACGCATGAACACGGTCACCGACCTATATTTAACACCTTATTTTTAGTCGTTATTTGCTGAAATCTTTTGAGTGTATATCATTATTTTTGGATCATTGATCCAAAATCATTGTAGGGAAGGCACCATTGCGATGTTCTTCAATATATTTACTATTTTTACAATTAGGGAAGTGAATTTATCCAACAAGTCCATGCTTTGGACTATCGGAGCACTAATGGGGTGAAAACGTCTTTCGGCAGCTGGTTGCTCTGTCGGTGGGCTATAAAGCGGTGGAGACATCATGGCAGCTACGGTGAGGCATTGTGAGGGGTTGCATGGCCATGTAGTCAGCTGGGCAAGGCCGTGCCGTGCAAACCCATGTGGAGACCAGTTCCATAGGACCCATGGTCGGTCAGCCACATTGACATGACCAGAGAACAGACTATAAGAAAGACCCCGCGTCAGTAAGCCACTTGTGCCACATTAGATCAAATCTGGAAACCGGGGTCGGATCTGCAACCATGTCTAGCATGCCCTTGTTAGACCCTGGGTTTACCCAAGATCGGCCTCTGGTCAACCACTGTGGCGTGGACCGTAGTTGACCACAAACCAGACCAACTGTAACGATTGACCACATGACCCCCTTCTGAAATCTTCAAATACCAGTATCTCTTGAATTGAGCGTCTATTTGATGCACCTTTTGTGGTACCATTTTCATATTTTCAAGATGTTCCTTTTGGTATAATTTGAGAATTTGACATTTGATTTAAGAATTTGGGCCCCTCTTTTACTTATAAGGGATTTGTTTTTGATAAAAATCACCCTTTACAGTGGTATTCCTTATAGGTAAAATAAATAGTTTATCGTGCATGTGTTTTAACATAGACCATGAAGGTGACCGATTTTTTATCATTTCATTTACTAATAGAGGTGTTCCAAACATGGAACTAATATTTTCATTTTCTATGATGGTATAGATGTCATTGATGTTTTCAGAATCATTAGAGCAGTAAAGGCTTACCCTATAGTGGGTCTAGTCATTGAGGTTCACTGTTTTCCTTTCAGGATATACATTCTAATGGGGATGGGCTGTGAGCTTTATCTTTTACTCTTTCCAGCATACACTCTAGACAGGCTGGAAAGTGAGGTTCACAATTTTTTTGTCAGGAGATACCCTCCAATGAGGGTTGGGAAGTGTGGTTTATCGTTTACTCCTTAACGCTGACCCTCCTACGTATCACCTTTTAATGAGGCTAGGTAGTAGAGTTTGTTGATAAATTAGTGATGAGACATATTTTGACATTATATTGTGTTATCAAATAAGAGGGAAATGTTCCCCATCATGATTTATCCTCGGGGTATGACCAAAAATCATACAGAAATACATAACAGTCCAAAGAGGATAGTATCAAGGTGTAGTGATTGAGAGCCTTCTAATTGCAGCTCAAGGGAGACATGTGGGCTTCGGGAATCAATGATGGTTACTCCTAGAAATTTTGGAAACACTTTACATGGGTTTATTATTAAGAATTGGATCCCCTAACTCTATTTTTTGTTTGGGGGTACTTTTATTTGAGCATACATATATATACTTTTACAACCTATAGTGGAACCCACTTCTTGTGTTATGGTTACTTCCCTTCCATGAGAGGGGAAGATGTGTGTGGTATGCCATGTGGTTCTTATGTCTTGCTTCTCTAGGATGGGTGAGTCTTCCCTCCTACTAATTGTAGTTAATACTTTGTGAGCAGTTCATTTCCTCATCGTTTCTAGCTCCTTGTGACTAGATAATCATACATCACTTCTTCATTGGGATGAGATGCATTCATTAATTGTACTGTTGTTATGTCTTCTTTAATTAATCCTTTTGTATCTCTTACTACTCCCCCTCATCTCGGGGCATCCTAATAAGTATGTTTATAATAAAAACTTCATGGGATTTACCCACACTTGTCATGATTTATATAGATGATAGACAAGTCTGATCAGGACATTAGGGAGATCACGATCATAGGTGTCTGGGTAGCGTACGGTGGTCACAATAGGTTCTTTAGAGCATGTTCTCCACAACATCTTTATATTTAGTTTATAGGATAGGGTGAGAAAAAATACTAGTTTGGCATGTATTTTTTTCCTTTTCACTTTCTGTTTAGATTATTGTACTCATACTATGTTAGTGTTCATGTATGGTTTATTTATCTTTAAACTAGTTTTCATCTTTTACTTTTTCATTCCCCTATATAGTTTTCATTCAGTTCACTACGTGTGTGTGTGTGTGTGTGTATAGGTGCAAAAAAAAGGCCTCCATGTGTTTGTTGAGTTGTCGGTGCTAGTCTCTATCCCTGGCCTATGGATGTGTGCTTATGATAGTTGTGGTTTGGGAACCTATATGGATCGGGCTGTCACAAGTGGTATTAGAGGTGGTTAGACTTTTTGGTCATTGTTGGGATGTTTCCCTAAAAAGTCCATGGTTGATTAAAGGGAAATAGTGTCATCATGTCTCGAGAGAGAATCTCAAGTTAGAGATTCCAGTGATGGTGCAACAAAAGATGTAACCATACATCAGGACCCTGATTACCTACTTTCCAACTCGACAACATTGTGACACATGTTGTAGGGATTAAGGGTAATTTCATTATATAAGATCGAATCTTTGACTATCCTTGTTGATTCAACTCCCCTTTTTGTTTTTTCCTATCATATATATGTTTTCTTATCTGACCACTATAATCCATGATAAATTTTCAGGAATCCCCCATGAAGACTGCCTGCAAGGTTACCCACTCGAACCCATGATGACAAAGTCATGACTGGTGAGACATCGGTTCAGTGGCCATAGTGAGATATAATTCCTCTTGGTGGGCTAGATGTAGTACCTACACCTACAGAGTAACATTTATTGCTGATATTGAATACTGATAATGATCAAAAGCTAATCACACTATGTGAGTTCCAGTGGTAGAGACCACTAGGTTTTCAGAGATACCAAGACCCTCATGTAGAAGAGAAATTGATTGAGTTAATGATCCACATTTCCAAGATTTTATGGACACCGGTAGACTAGATTTTAACCTTTGAACCTAGACTTTTTTCCAGAATGGCTAGGTGAAGGAGTGGTTTGCTTACAAAGATGCTTGATGAGACAGCTCTTTTATGGGATGAGTTTCAGTAGCTATTTTGCGAGGAGTACATTCCCTCAAGAAAACATTTTGTCCAGATTCAGCAGTTTCTACTACTGCAATAGGGATCCATGATTATATTTTTGTGTATGGATTGGTTTAGAGATCTTATCCATTAACCCCTAGATATGGGTTGTGATAGTTACTTCCAATATCATAATATCAAGCAGGGGATTCAACAAGTGATATGTTCGTTCATAGTACCACTATGCATCCCAACCTATGTCGGAGTGATGGAGCGGGAACACATGATAGATAGTTTTCTAGTAAGGGAACCAACATGATATGTTTATCTGTGGTAGTTTTAGGGTAGAGACGTTCATGGAAGGTGACATGAGTTAGGTGGTATGACTGCAATGTAGGGGAACATTATAGGGCTTTGGTCAGGCCGTAGAGGGCTGATGCTATATGTCTGATGGGCAAGGTCACCTAGCATGAGACAACTTGACTAGAAGAGATGAGCAACATGGGATGAATTTAGGTGTACCACCATGCCAGAGGAAACTCTGTGATCAGTGTGGTCCCCCAGAAGGCGGTTCTGGAAGAGGAGTTGGAGAAGAATGACCATGTGATGGGGGATGGCGTTATGATACCCCCCCACCGGGTGGCAGACATCATGCTTAGGGAGCTCACGTCATTCTTAGGGAGCTGGTGGTCCGGGTTGAGGATAGCTTCCGGTGATGGATGTCCTTGATCCTTAAACACCTAATATTATCTCAGGTATTCTATATTTTGATTATATTCTTTCATAAATATTAGTAGACATAAGGGCTAGCCACCCTTTTATCTCATTTCTCCTGATACGGGAGTTAGAGCTCTTAGTATAGGCTCTATCATAGTGAATTAGGCTTGAGGTTCTTATGAGAGGTCCCTCTTCTGTTTCTTTTTTCTACCAAGAGTGATATATTTTTTTTAGAGGATAATTGTTCCCATGGGACTTACTAGTCATCACTGTGGAACATTAAAAAATAATCATGGTCTTGGACTGGATTTCCACGGTTGGATCCTAGATATACTATTTCTATAGACTGGTCATATGTCTACTCACTGGTGGGATAGCATTCACTATTCATGGTGAACGTGGCCTCAAAGTAGGAAAGGTGAGTGCGGTGAACAATGGGCTACAAAACTTTTACCATCATTTAGTGAGCATGACCCTTGGTGTAGTAGACACTTTATACATATATGTTCCTTCAGTTGTGGTGGATTACATGGATGTATTCTCCAATGATTTCCTTGGACTACCTCCAAGGTGACCTATTGAGTTTTGCATTCAACTAAAACTAGGGAAACCCCCGAAATCTTCTATGGACTATCAGATATCACCCACTGAGCTCCATGAGCTACACCTATAGTTGTCCGACCTTTGGTAAAATGTTTTTTCTGGCCTTGTGTGTCCCCCTATGTGGCTCCTATTTACTTGTGACGTTTGTGGATGGGAGTTTGAAGCTTTGTGTATATTATCATCACATGAACCAGACCTCGATAAAATATAAGTACAACATAACAATGACTGAATAACACTTTTACCAGTTATGAGGTGTGATATGTTTCTCAAATGTTGATATGAGATCCATCTACCACCAGATATGGGTACATGAGGAAAATATCTCGATTCTAGCCATTCATTATTGCAATGCGCATTAATATTTCATAGTTATTCCCCCCTTTGTGACCAATGCACATCACCGTTTTCATGGCCTTGAGGAACTAGGTTGTCTAGTAATATCTGGACTAGTTTGTAGTTATCATTATAGACGAAATACTCATTTTCTCAGTGTTAGAGGAGGAGCATGAAGAGAATCTAATCATGATACCTGATCATTTTTAGGGCAGCATCCTTATGGAAATATCTCGAAGTATTAGTTCTGGATACAAGAGGTTCACTTTCTAGGGTATGTAATCTATAATTATGGATTAACTATGGATCCCGTGAAGATCAAGGAAATTATTTCTTGAGATCCACCCATGAATGTGTCATTGGTGTAGATCTTTCTCAGTTAGGCTGGGTACTACGTCAGATTTGTGGAAGTATGCTCCAAGATCTCTACCTCTTTGAAAACTCTGATGCTAAATAGAAAACCATTTACCTAGTCTTAGTATTTTAAGATGACATTTGATGAGTTTAGGAAGAGGGTGAAGACAGATCCAATTCATAGACTACCTAAGGAGGGCGTTGAATTTTTATTTTTCATTGAAGACTTAGGAGTTGGGCTCAGTTTTGTATTAATGCTACAATGGGTAGTAATCACATATGGGTGGAGGATGTTTAGACACCCCGAGAAGAACTACAAGAATCAATATTGGGATCTCCCAATAATAGTTTCTCCCTAAGTATGTGGAGACATTACCTCCTTAGAGAGCACTTCATGGTTTATTCAGAACACTAGAGCCTAAGATATAATTTAATTCTAGATATATTAACCTAAGGGAGAACATTTCTTGGAGTTCCTACAAGATGTCGAGATCAAGATTATCTATATGACCGGTCAGGGAAATGTCGTAGTAGACTACCTCAGTAGGGATTCCTAGGATTGCTTTATATATGAATGATTTGAGTAGTTAGCTTCCAAATAGCTGACTATGGTGGAGGAGGGAAGAAATTTTCTCCAGTTGATGATGATGATGCCTTCACTCGTAGAGAGGGTAAGACAGTCCATGTTGGGATATATCTATATAGAGGTTATATGCATCCATATATCAAATGGTGACACACCTGATGGGTATTTTGAAGGAAAGAATCATGAGATCATGTTCCAAGGGAGAACAGTGATTCTAATCGCGAATGGGGAGGAAGTGATGCAGGAGCTTTATACCACCAACTTATCCATACATCCCAGTGTGGGGAATATGTATAGGGACCAACATTGGATGTTTTTGTGGTCCTAAATGATATAATTTGTTGCTAAGTTCAACTCCTGATGCATTACATTCTAGCAATTAAAGGTTGAGCAACACGTTTCAATAGGTTTGTTGCGACCTCTTGATATTCTTGAGTGTATGTTGGAAAATATATCCATGGACTTCATCACAAGGCTTCCATTCATAGTGAAGGTTCATGACTCCATTTGGGTGATAGTGGATCGACTTATAATGTTAGTGCACTTCTATTCCATTAGGGATCAGAGTTCGGTGGAGAGTATTGGATAGTTGTACTTGTGAGAGATATTTCTCCATCATAGAGTACCATAGATGACTTTCTACGATCATGATGTCTGTTTTACGTCATGACTATGGAGAGGCCTGTATGAGGAATTTGGGACTCAGTTGTAGATGAGTGCCACCATTCACCTCCAGACTAATGGATATATCTGTCACACTATCCTTGTGCTAGAGGATATTCTTAGGGCACACATTCTAGATTTCAGTTATAGTTGAGAAGATCACCTTCCATTGGTAGAGTTTTCATACAACAATAGGTACCACTCTACCATCGGCATGACACCATTTGATTCCCTATATGGGAGTCCCTGTAGGCCACCTTGGTGCTGGATGGAGGTTGGAGAATCATCAATCATGGGTCAAGAGCTGCTGCGAGACATGATGGATAAGGTGAAGGTCATCCATGAATGGATGAAGAGGGCCCTGAGCAGATAGAAATCATAGGAAGACCACCATCGTAGTCCCATGGAATTTGTTTAGGGAGGCCACATCTTTTTTATATTCTCACCATGATGTGGAATGCAGAGATTCACCCAGGGAGGAATGTAATCCTTGAGATTCATCAGTATGTTCGAGATCATTTGAAGGTTCGGTAAGGTTTCCTACCACATTTTCCTACCCCCATAGCAAGAACGATTGCACGATGTCTTCCATGTTTCATAGAGAAGGAAATACTTGCATGATTCTATGCACATCATCGACTGGGGTGAGGTAGAAATTGAGGATGGAGACACCATTGTCATGCACCCAGTGGTGATTGAGGTTCGACATAATAGAACCATAAGTGGACGGACGATTCCACTGGTTTTCATCTTATGGGAGCATCAAAACATGAAAGAGAGTTCTTGGGAAGTGGAGATATGGATGCAGGCATAATATCATTATTTGGTTTCATAGTTTTCCTTTTGGGGGCGGAAATAATGAAGGAGGAAATGATGTATAGTCCCAGTCTTCCCCTTGTCACACCTTGAATTATTTCTACATATATTTCCAATGTTATGAATTCATAAAACATGGAATTCTGTGGCATGGTGTCCCCAATATAAATTATATTAAATTGAAGAACATTTTATATTGTGCACAAAACAAAAATGGGATAACTCATAAATGGTAACATGGATTGGAAATCAGAGTCCATATTTCAATATGGAACAAAGTATTTACCCTAGGCACGGCATAACATTCGTCGATGTGGGAACTCATGTGCAAAATTCCATTCATGGGTAAAATGGTAATTAAAAATAATTATTTTACCCCTGGGGTTTAGCTAAATAACATTCAAATGGGGTTTTGGATTGAAAATACGAAACCTCCATTGATTTTGGAATGTGATGTTTTTTCTAGGACTGACATAAAATGAAGGGGTGTGATGGTTTCAGATTCCACACTATTTTAGAGCTCTTGTAAATATGATTTAAGATGATGGGATTAGGATTAGCCCAAAAACCATTCTCTCCATTGAAGATCTTTCCCTATCTCTCTCTCCTATAAAAGGTTATCTTCATTATTCTACGCCAGATCGAAGGAAAAACTCCACCAAATTTTCAGTAGATCGAAGCAGTAGTTCCTTGGATGCATCCCCTACAATGAATGTTCGTTATGAGGATGGATTTATCACATTTGTGTTCCCATTATAGTTTTGTTGATTTTTCATTGGTAGCCTCTTAATTGTTTATTTCTAACCCTATATTTTTGATGGATGCATGAACAATGTCACTGATCTCTGTTTGAAACCTTGTTTTTGGGTCAGTTCTTCTCCAACAAATTTTTGGCGCATTTCATTAATATCAGATAGTCGATCTAAATCCATTGTAGGGATAAAACCATCATGAGGTCCCCCAATCTGCTGATTGTTTCACAATCATCAGAATAGATCTCTCCCTTCAGATTGTGGAATATAGAGTCAGAGTGTCTCTATCACAGTAGACAGTGGACTACGGAGTGGCGGTGGTGCCGCATCGTGCCGAGCCATGTGGCCGGGTGGTCGGTCGGGTGGGGTCACACTATGCAACCCATGCGGCGATTGGTGCCACGTGACCCGAGGGCGGTGAATAGAGCATGGACAGGACCCCAGGTCTGCATGCGGGTCTATCCACGTTGGGTCGGATCCATCCTTTCAGGTAGGGTCAGATCTAGTGACCCATATCAGGTTAGGTGGACTTGGTTCAGACCCTAGGATGACCCAGATTGGTCACTGGTTTACTGCAGTAGCAGCAGCATCCGTGACGTGGGGCGTGGTCTGTCATTCCATCACAGGTTAGTCAACTAGAGACCAGACATCCCACAAGGTAGTACAGTGGTCCCAATACCCCCATCTGTAATATTCAAATGATATTATCTCCTGAATCGGGCATTCGTTGGACATGACGTCTGTGGAAACATGTTCTTCTTTTAGAGACTGAACATTTTAAATAGTTTGAAAATTTGTTGTTTTTGGTAAAAATGAGGGCACCCTATTTGACCCATTCAGGGTCAGAATGCGGGCCCCTCATTGTCCTGTATGGGTGTTTTGTAAAAAAAATCACCCTTTACCCTAGTATTCCTTTTTGTGAAAATAAGCAGTCTATCATGTGTGTTTTTTCACATAGATCACAATGGTTACCTATTTTAAAAAATCCAAGTTACTAAGTGGTGTGTGATAAACATGGAACTCATCTAGTCATGTTTGATGATGTTATTGATGGAATTTATGCTTTTAGAATCATCATAGCAGTACTAGATTACCCTCTTGAAAGGTTGTCTTGTGATGTTTATCTTTTTCCATTCCAAACATACCATCAAGCGAGGCTGGTATGTGAGGTTCATCATTTACTCTTCCCGGATGACTCTACAGTGGGGATTGATTGTGAGGATCACTGTTTTCCTTTCAAGATATACCCTACAGCAGGTCTGGGTAGTGAAGTTCATCATCTACTCCATATGGCTTACCCTACTTCATATCACCTATCAGTGAGTCCGAGTAGTGGATGTCGTCGATAAGTCAGTGGTGGGGCATGTTTTGACATTATCATGGGATCTCATGTAAGAGGGTTGATATACCCCCCAAGACGCATCCAAGTGATGCAACCAAAAATCTTGAAAACAAGACAGACATGTATAGTATCAAGGTGTAGTGATTGAGATCATGGATTTGCAACTCAGGGAAGATGTGCCAATACAGTGGAACATCCCAACACTCCCTATAAATTCAAGGTGCATACCAACCTGTCTAATATAGGAAAAAAAGAAACCATCACTAGGATATCTACTGATGACCCGATAACCATTTCAATAGTATATGGTGAAATGAAGAGGCCCTCGCACACGAGACACACCTTTCTAGCTACCAGCAGACTTTTCCACCCTAAACACTAACACCACACACATGATAACCCACATTGTTAAATCCTCTATTGCGTTCCCATCTCAGAATAATCCTTTCAAAGCTCCAAATGTACCATCACTCCACATGATCCTTCAAACCATTTCCCAAAATATGCTATGGAGCCAACTCGTCCATCAAATCACATGATCATTCAAACCTTTTTTTAAAAAAAAATCAATTTTTCCCAATGGGTATTTGTACTTTAAAATCACAGTTTACTTCTAAAACATTATAATGGTCAAACCGGTCCTTCAGAATTATCAATTCCGATAATTTATGAAGAGGATACAAACCAATTCCAAAAAAACATAAAAAATTACTTTTTTAGTTGAACAAATACAAAATCAGATGTAACATTATATATCCAATTCCACATCCAAAATAATTTCAAGACCATGATGAAAACAGAAAAAATAACTACAGATTCCCAATGAGATTGCATACCATCTAGGAGACAGCCTTTATTAAAAGTTCTAAACATGACTTAATTTAAAATATAATTTGAATCCACATTCACAGAATTTAGAATACATGTGACCATTAATAAATCATCAGGAGGTTTGAATATGGAAAAAAATGGAATGAAAATAGTTTTGAAATCTAGTTTTTATATTAAATTTTTTTATCCAAAACCATTTTAATTTGTGTTCCCATTTAGGTGTTTGTATGATCCACACAAGTATGTGCCCACATATAATGGTACCCCACAAATATCCATGTTGTTTCCCAATGGCATTTTTAAAGAAACCTTAAAAATTATAACACTAATAAAACAAGCCATAGTTATATGAAAAACTCCTAAAGGTCACTACAATCCACACATAAGGCTCATTTCACCATTAACCTATTCCATCAAAAAATAAACTGAAAAAACATATGCTAAAAATACCGCGTTTCTTTTAAAAATATTACTTGGAATTTTAACAAACATGTTTAGTGAATATAGACATAAATATACATATTGAATATATTTAAAAACCATTATTACTAAATTCCACCAATACAAAAGCACCCAAAAAACAAAAAAAACACAAGTGTGTGGAAAAAAATTACTAATTTTTTTAAGAATATACAAAATCAAATGGAACTCATCAGAAAGGAAATCAATTGAATCAATCACCTAAATAGAGTTCACACATGTCAAACCCTTAGGATAAGGAAGAACTAAGAACCATGGACAAAATGCACAACCTATAAAAATAGAAACACCGTAAAATCATTAATCATTTCTTCTAGGATTTGTCCACGAGACAAACAACCATCGAAATAACCTTATATTGAGAGATTTGAAGAGTAGGAAAGAAAAAATATCCAAAACCCTGAGAAAATCACCTTATAATCGTACAGATGCATCCATGGGGGGTTGAGAGCCAGAAGAGGGGGGGGGGGGGTGCGACCCCTTTGTGAACTAAAAATTGAAAAGGGGAAGGGATACTCAATTTAAGTTAAAAATAGTGGATGAAATGATTGAAATTTGAAAATATTATGAATCTGGGAAACTTGCACTGGTTTAACACTCAGGTTGACAAACCACACACAAACAGTGATGCCTCCACTATCCAAATCGAATGAACCTCATGCATGTTTGCTTCATGGTTTCCAAAACCATGTGAAACTAGTATTACTTACTACTAGACCCCAAAATAAGTTTCATAGTTACTTGGCCTAAGCCACATGGTTTCCCTTAACCATGTACGACCCATGGTCCCATTGCATCCAAATCGCAGTACATCATTTTCAACCAAAAATCAAAAAATTATAAATGAGACTAGACCTAAACGTCAACCAAAAGATCCATGGTCAAGAAAGTAATAAAATAAAAGAATTTACAAGGTTGGGGAGTGACAATTCTCCCCAACAAGAAATATTTCATGCCCCATAATGTCTCATAGTGGAGTGATAAACAAAACATAGTCCTGAATCTTAAATAATACAAAAAATAAACTAACCTCATAGTCACCTTTCGCATAAAAAGTCACTCCTAAACAATTGTAGAGAAAACCACAACATAAAAAACTATAGGATAACACAAGGGATTTATCCCTACCACAGGAACTCAAATCCCACATTAGAATAACTATGGACCACCCCAATCAGGGAGCTCCAAACACAACTAACCAAAAATTCTATGCATGAGCTAAACAACACCTCTACTGGAACGGAAAATTCTCCATGCAAGACAAAAACCCTAGTATAAGGAAAAATCCACAATAGAAAACCAAACTCAAACAAAAAACATGAGGATGAACTATAATCATAAATTTCCATAAGGATATGTATTTCCAAACAAGTGAAAAAGAAAATAAGAAGTTATGTCATGATGGGATAAAAATTAAATTATCTGTTTTCTAAGAACAAAAAGAAATTACAAGATAACATTACTACTGAACCTCATACAAAAAAATAGAAGCTCCCAACAAGAAGGAATCTGCAACAGGAAACAAGAATTATCTATATTCCAAGTCTAGTGCTAAAAAAAGGTCTATTACTCACCAAACCATTGATGTGTCTTGAATGTGTTTCATTTTTCACTCCATGTACTATTACTAGAGCCTTGATATTTGAATCTTCTGCTACCCCACTATTAGACACAGACATCCTCCAATATTGTCTTAATATTTTGGAAACTATTCCTATAAATCATATCTAAATGACCATGATAGACACTATGATTATAATTTAATGGGGGATTATTACATGACAGATTCAAATGTTTGAACCGACCACATTGAAATCAAATGAGGGAATGGTCCAACATGCAAGAAGCTGGAACCAATGAAGGATACTTTTTCTAAAATAGGGGCCATGGGAAAAACCCTTTCACCTGATGGGGAACCATAAAGTTGTCAAACCACCATTGAATTATCCAAGTGAACCCACTCATCTAAAAACATCTGATCCACCATCTTCTCAAAATAGACATCACTAGATGATAGGAATTATTCTACAATTTAGGATAAAGACCATAATAAAAATGAGGATCTTTCAACAGATCCTCTGATGCCAGCTCTAGAGAGAAGAAATGTAACTCTTGGAATAGGTCAAAAAAAGATTTCACTAACCACTTACCCTCTTAAACATCATGTAACTCTTCCACCATCCCCATATTCACCTCCTCTTGTATAAAAAATTATAGAATAACTAACATGAACACTTCCCAAATTATCCCAAATTGCATCGATGAAAGAGAAATTACATTCCACTGATCCAAATATGTACCTTCAATCAATCCTAGGATAGCACGTACTATTTTGGATTTAAGAGTTCCCAACAATCTAAAGACTTTTTCATCATCCTCATGCCACTCCACTACCTCTAATAGACCAACCACAATATGCATGCCACACTCGAGAAGGACCTGCAATGGGAATAGATCTTGAAGATAAAAAGGAACCATTTTTTGTGTCATATTTTAATCAACACACAAAACACATATTCATAATCAACATCAATATGAAATAAAATAAAAAAGTGTAACCCGAGCCAAAACGAAAGGATCAAAAAACCAAACCCATACAAGAAAAATCAATAAATCCTCTTCTCAAAGACACATTTTTTATTTCACTTTCATAACATCATTATTCCAAGGCCATTATCAAAAAACCAAAATCTAATACTCACAAAAAAAACTAACTAATCATTAAACAAAGCCAAAATCTTCAAAAATTCTTATTTTAAAAATCATTATCCTTTCAAAACACATTTGGGATAAACCTTAAAGAATAATTGATATTAGAAGTTTCCCCCTGGAATCCTATGAACTATAACATATTATTTCATCCACCTTCACTTATGTCATCCACAATAAAGTTTCAGAATGCACATTTCGTACACACTTTTACATTTGTGAACATTCATGGTGGGTAACAAGGGTCACACATACCACCTCATAATTGAATCCAAATATTAACCAAATTACCAATTTACATTCTCCTCAACATCCTCCCAAACATCTAAAAATTTTATGTCATATCAAATATAAAATTTTTCTTTCCTAAGAAAACACATAACAAAATTAAATTTCCCTTGGAAAAAATTGTTTTCTTTCCCAAAACATTTTCATCTTGAAAGACCCCTTTTTCAAAAATGATTGTCCCATTTGGAATACAATCTTACCAATAAAACCAACCCTATCACATCTTACCCAACTATAAACAACACTTGTCAAAATACACACCCAAAAAATTTAATGAGTAACTAGTGGCCATGAATAACCCATAGTCACTGTATGTGGGCCATAACCCAAGAAAGAATCAACAAATAAGAGGACATTAAACCATAAACTAAGATTCCACATGGGTGAATACTACATGTGGTAAAAAAGACATGATGCGAGCTCTATTAAATTATTATTCTGTAACCTATAATAACATAGAGGACCCAATTAACAGAATTCCTTAGGAAACTAGAGTCTTGGGATGAGGAATTATTCATGAAATCCTTCAAATACATACCTCTCAAGTCCTAACATACAAATATCTGATAAACCAAACACACCAAATAACAATGATTCTTCTCTTATAACATTTTTTCATGAACCAAGTGGGTATTCCATTCATACGTTCATCCAAATAGGCTTGGGGAATGTCTCGTAGGCCATTCCTAATCCCCATAGTTTAGTAACTAGTGTTGCGCATCAATGAAATCACTATGAGGTGATTTTTTCCCTATAAACTAGGATCAACTAAAATAAACTAAAGAAGCGGATGAACCATAAATCATTTAACCTCAATAAATTTAAAAATGATTTTATTACAACAACTGAAGAAAAAAGAAACAAAATACAAATCTAAAAATGGTCCATGCAAACAACATATCCACATGACCTATTAGTCAACATCAACCATATGAACCACCTTCTCCAAATGTGAGTAAACGAATGAGAAGCATATATCAGAAAATTATTTATGGTGTAATGACACCAAATGGTGCATGTAAGGTATGATCATAATATCTATGTACGAAGTCCCCATAGATTCCATATATTTCACTTCTAAAAAAGTCCACAAAGTCTTGTTTGTATTACATATATATATAATAGGATTCTATCATTTAAAAAAAATACAGATTTATATTTTTCAAAACAATACACACCACAACACAATTTTAAAAATGGATTACCATTTCAAAACTAAATCCCATAACATAACACAATCTGAAATAATACCAAGCTATGTTGAATTTTAATAAACTTTTTAAATAGAAAACCAAGTGAAATAGAACATAAATGGCCCATACAAATAGAACTTATGGGTGTTTACAAGACATCCCTAGAGCTATCCTTGGATGTACTCTGATCTGAATTAGTTGCCACTGTATTGTGAAGCTCTATAGTTTATAACCATTATTCAATTATGACTCTCAATCTAGTGGAACATCCCAAAAATCCCTAAGAATTCATGGGGGTACCAACCCTTCTAATTTAGGTCATGAAGAAACATTAACTCAACCCTGTATAGATGAACAGGTTACCCATGGTAATTGTACATGGTTAAAAGAGGAGGCTCTGGCACAAATTACTCACCTTATGTACCATACCACCCTTGCCTATCCCAAAACCCAACACCAACCACATGATAACCTTCTTCGAGAAATCCTCCATAGGGGTTCCCATCTTCCAAAAATCCTTTCAGAAGTGCCAACCATGATGTCACAACACATGGTCCTTAAAAAAATTTCCCAAAACATTCTATGATACCAACAAGGCCAGCACATCAAATGATCATTCGGTTAATTTGTCAAAACATACTATGATGCCAACCATGAATTATTTCATTCAAAATCACATTTTATTTCCAAAATATTATAAAGTTATGACTAGTAAATTAACATTATCAATTGAAATACATTACATATATGTTCCAAACCATTTCCAAAACAACATTAAACAACAGTTTTATGTTCACAATTTCATAAATGGATTTACGTTCGAAATCCAATTCCACTACTAACACCTTTTCAGAGAAATGATGAAAAAAATAAAGATACCAAATGGGATTTCATACCATTTAGAATACAACCATTTCTCAATTTTCTAAACAATAAATTATTTAAAATATCGTTTGAAATGAATTTCTTGTCATTTGGGAACCAAGTTTCCATAAGTAAAGAATCCGGAATAATATGAGTGAAAGAAGTGGGAAGGATAAGTTTTTTGAAATTTGGTTTTTATGCTTCAAAATTTTATCAAAGACTATTATCATTTGTGTTTCCATCCATGTATTCATCTAGTGAGCACATGTTTATTCACATATCCAATGGTACAATACGTGTATAAAATAAGTTACCCAAATCCATTATTAAAGAAACCACACATATTATACCACCAATAAAACGATCCATACAAAAGTTAAAAATCTTAAAAGACACCACAATCGACACATAGTGTTAATATCACCATCAACCCACACCATAAAATCATATCCAATCCAAACTCATGTTAAAAATTCTTAGTTTCATCTATGAACTCGACTTGAAATTTTATCATACATGTTGAGTGCATATATACATAATAATATTTAATGAAATACATTGAAAACCAATTTTTTCCAAACTACACCAATAGGAAAAAACAACAACAAACCAAAAAAACATCACATGCATGGAAAACAAATTTATAAATTATTGATCATTATCCAAGCATGAAATTGAATGCATGGAAAAAGAAAAGAATAGAGAGACTTTCCTTAATGAAGTTTGCACAAAATGAGACCTTAATGGATGAGATAGATAAGACTCACTGAAAAACTACACACCCTAGAACAAGTGAAACACAAAATAAACAACAAACACAGCTCCTATGATTCATCTAAGAGAGAACCCACCATGGAAATGGAAATAGATTAAGAGAGGATAAGTGGAAGGGATGAAAAGAATAATATCTCTAAGGCACTCACATTAGAAGGTTGGAGATGCCTCCATGGGGGTATGAGAGGAAATAGAATATGTGATTTAGGACCAATTTGTGCTCCAAAATTGTAAATGATGGAGGGGGATAGATTTAGTGTAAAATTAGGGGAGGGAAAGATTGGAATTTAAAATTTTATTAAATCTAGGATGTTTTCACTATTTTACTACATGG
The DNA here is from genome assembly GCA_963277665.1 of Viscum album. Lineage (NCBI taxonomy): Eukaryota > Viridiplantae > Streptophyta > Magnoliopsida > Santalales > Viscaceae > Viscum > Viscum album. The sequence continues at coordinate 588,916,873 of OY728142.1, read as the reverse complement.
TTTCCAAAAACATTTGAAATCCATATTGTCACCACTATACATATGGAAATAAATTCACTAATGGTTGCTGTATGGATTCTTAAACTATGAACTACATGTGCGGCGTACTCCTAGACCCCAAAACAAGCTAAACATTTTCCTAGGCTAAGAAACATGGTTCTATTTAACAGCATTCTACCCATGTAAACCTTAATTCCAAGACCCTACACATTATTTTAATCCAAAATCTAAAAAATTAAATCTATTACACAACCCAAACCCAAAAAAAAAGATCCAAGAACATAGAAAAAATAAAATAAGTGAATTTCCAGGACCAATATGTGACAATTTCTATAAGGGTTCAGTATAGAAACTCGTTCTCATCATAGTATGGTAACAACATTGTATATTCTTATTGATTAGAATATTTTGGTCTACTTACTTTATTATGGAGTGAGTTATTTGAGTATACTTCAACATGGGGGTCATCATGGATTTTGGTCTTAAGAATCAATCCAGAGACACCTTAATGACTTATAGCATGTATCTCTCTAAGAGGCCTGAACTAATCGTCATGTTCATCATGATTTCCATAGGTATGAGTTTTTTAAATGGAATGACCAATACGTACATGAGCATTGATAGCCTTTCTGGGGGATAACTTCAGTAGGTTCAGGTGTTCCCTAGTGATCCATAGTCATTTACCCCTATCTATAAAATGATATTTTATCCGTCCAATGGTGTTTTAGTTTGATGGAGTGTATATGTCATATGAACACTCTTAGTTTCCTTCATAATACTTCTTGGCTTGACCTGATGAGTGTGACTTATTAAATTATTATGATTAGTGAGAGTATACCTTGTGGAGTAGACCATCTAAGATGATAATGACCTCATGGACGAGTGTCATCTGTAGAACTATAATGTAGGTTGTTGTTCCTCCCAAATGAAGGTTACCATGAAACATCTCACATGATCTATAGATGGTAGTTTTTTAGACCATTATTAGACTCAGATTATTTATTAATATATCTAGGATATCCTTAGGTATTATTTTGTCCCATATGTTTTTTAACATACTTGTGATTAATGAGATAATTACTCTTGATTCATTATGTTTTTTGATTTCAGGGTGTCTTATACAGTATCGATATATTGACTCCTACATGGGATCCACTCACACAATAGTATTATTATGAAGATGAAAAAACTATTTATGTTTTCATTAGATAACTATAACAAATTATAAATCTTTTGGACTATAGAGATCAATGTGTATACCAATGTTTCATTTGGCATTCGTCTCCTCATTCCTGGATGGGAGATCATTATTTTCTCATTTTGGGTTGGCTTATATTTGAAACCTTATTATACTTTATAGTACTTTATAACACAATATGGTTTTGTGATTATAGTTTCATAAATTAATTATTATCATATGTTTTAAATTTCACATTTCTATGGGATTGGTGATGTTAGTGACCATACATGTATATAAGGAAAATGCATCATATTCTGCATATTCCTTTTGGTGCATGTCACCATACCCTAGCCTATAGAGGAACTATTGGGGTGGTTAGGGCTTAGTAATCCACCAAACAGGAGGCACATAAAATAATAGGTCATAAAAATTAGCTTGAATAATCTATTTATATTTAAATAACTTTTTTGTATTGGTGTACAATTTTGTGTAATGTAATTTCTGGTCTACATTATAGTGAGATAAATATAATCATGATTGCTGAAAAATGATTCATTCACAAGTTGATATTTTCATAGATATTTATTATCATGTTAATGATAAATTTTTAGTTTAGTATATAAATTTGATTCTTGATATTTTGGTGAATTTCACTTCATTAAAATACTATATACTGATTTATCATGGTGATTAATTTTATTTTCATAGATATTTATGATCTTGTTAACATCCCATAGACTATATACCGATTTATGGGAAATATGGTTCTTTAGATTAATGTTGTATTTACTTATAAGACAGTTTATTAATTTTCAGAATTACATAATAATTAAATTTGTTGGTTTTTGATAATATCTATATATAGAAGTAATACTTTGATATACTTATTGATCCATTAGAAAAGGATTTTAGTGATTTCGGTAAATAAAATCATCTCAAATAATCAATATTGGAAGAAACAGATAATACTATGATGGAAACCTAATAATGGATGAAATTATAGTTTTCATGTAAGTATATTTCTTTATGTTCTTAATATATATGGTAATAAAATGCTTCAACTATTGGAAATGCATCTTAAAAAAATGTTGTATAATGACTATCAATTTCCATTAATTGATGACCTTTTCAAACATCACAGATTTGTATTTTTATGGTATATAAATTTTGTTTAACCATGTTCCCTATCAATCTCTATCAGTAATTTGGAATTATTTTCATCTTCCATAATAATGTTCTCACTTCTATTTAATGTTCGCATATTTTTAGAACAAGTATTGTGTAATTCTATATGACTTTCATTTTTTATGTATTCTCTTATCAAGAGGAAGTTTTTCAAACAATATTTATGATGTGGGTTTCCATAAGTGAATTTACATAGATGAAACGCTTGGAAACTAAGATGAAATAAAAAAAATTGAGGTCATAATTTATTAAATGGGGAAATTTTAACACCTCATGAAATTTTGAAATAAATTTTTCAATAAATTTTATTTTGTAGATACCTTGCATGACATGTAACACTGAGTTGACATGAACAATGATATACTACTAAAATATTATTTTATTTGATAGTTAAAAACTATGAATTAAATTTGTGGGTATTAGTTGGATTAAATAATTTATTAAATATATAAAAATTTATTGATAAATTCATTATAAATAAACAGAAATTTTTTATTATAGTCATTTTATTCTTCAAAAATATGTTTTCTTCCAAAAAACCTTAATTTTTTTTATGCAAAAAGATTATGAGATATTTATTGAACCTTAATAAATTTTTTAAAATATACATTATTATTGAAATAATAAAATGAAAAATATCTTATGATTATTTTTTTATATATATTTTTTGAAATGATTGATTATCAAATTAATATTGATAAATATTCATTTTTATTGAAAACCAATTTTTTTGTTTCATTTTTGAAAAATGATTTATGTTGTTTAAAATGGATTGAATGTAAAATATTTAGCCATATATATTTTCACAAATAATATTATTTTCAATTAAATAAATTTTATGTGATAATTTAGTATAAATATATTTTTTACGTAAAACTGCCTTTTCTTGAATTTCTTTTTTTTTACGGACAATATATTTTAACTTCAAAAAAATTAAATTGATCATTACATGTGAATGAATTGAACTAAATTTATATATTAAATATTGAATAAAATTTTTTAAAATTATAATAAGACTTTTCTATCTATTTCAAAAGAATAAATTTGGTTTTACCCTTATTATATGTATTTTTGTGAAAGTGGTTTTCACCCAATTTTCTGCACTAATTTAAGAATTAATTTCTTCCCCTTATTTATGTTGAAATAAATGAAATTTATTATATATTTTGAATAATTAGGTTCAAATTTTCTTATATAGATCCTTTTATTTTTTAAAATATAAATAGTAAACCTGGTAAAATTTATCACCCTAGAAAAGGGTAATGATTAATAATATCAGTCCAAACTAAGTGAAATGGACATAATATTTCATAATAATATTTATTTGATGAATGAAATTATACACTTATCACCATAGCATTGAATATTACTTTTTTAGTAGACAATTTTTCATTAAAATTATAAACATAATATTTTAACCCAAGAAAGCTACAAAATGTTACTCTCTTAAATTTAAATATATCTTATTTGATAATATAGCAGAAAATTATTGGTGAATGAAATAAAATTTTTATTCTTATCATAATAAAATTATTTACATGGTGGTAATTTTTTTTGTTAAATAACTACATTAAATTCTTACACAATACTGAAACATTGTTTATATGATTTATAAAAAACTAAAATAAATGATATATAAAATATTAAAATAGATTTAATTTTATTGAGTTAATATGAATCATTAATTTTCTGGATGTATATTAAATATTTGGGTAATTTGAATGCATGATGTTCTAAATTCTCATTTTTCTCTATGTTTTAATTTTTATATTGAATGAATAGTGTTAAAAATGACATTATTGATAGTTTAGGTTAAGAAATATTTTATTAAATGATATAACATCATAAAAAAATTATATTTGACCAAATGGATGATATATTATTTTAAATATAATTCATAGCCTATTAATTTGTAGTTGTTCAATTTATAATAACATTATCTCCCATTAAAGTGTTGAATACTTTAATATTATTGTAATTAACAAAAGGGTTAGCCATGTGTTAAAACCAAACAATAAGGGTAAAATTTTTATCAGAACTTTTAAAAATATTATTTTATTAGATGATTTAATTTCTATAGGATATTTTATTCCAATGAAATCATATTTTTATGATTTTAAAATAAATATGAATTTATTTTAATTCAATATTATAAGAGATTCTAAGAGTTCCCATATATTCAAATAAAAATGGGAACCCAACATTTGACTTATTCAAACTAATGTGATCCTTATATATCGACCATACACTAAGAAATTAAATACTAAAAATCTCTATTAACATTTAAAAGGTACTATTATTCCCAAAAAACAAACCCCAGATCCCTTAAGAGGATATCTAAAGTAGTTATTTCAAAGAAGATGTTATTTTCTGGACGACCAATTTCATAATAATTATTATTTTACATAAAATAAATACATTATATTAATAATAAATTAATAAATTAATTATCATAAATTTAATATATTATTATTATAAGTATTAAACCCCCTTTATTCACCCATCTTTGATGAAATGGGAAATAAAACTTTTCCTTGTGTGAACATAGAACTTACCATCTCCTGAAACAAATAACATTGATTTATCCTCAGAATATTATTTGAAATGGAATTATGATGGGTATACATATTATATATGTTAATAATGATATAATTATACTTATTTAAGGATAATATCATATCTACTATCTTACCTTAAAAACTGTTGGAAAATGATATTGTTCATTGTGCGTACGTGGGTTCCACCACCACCATGAAGTGATGTGATTGATTTTTCATTTATTTTTTTAACTTGGGGGTAATAATGATAGATATAATTAACATATATGATATATTTTATTTATTAATTTTACTATAATGTATATTTTCTAATGAAATTTGTTTATTCAATCCATTGAAAAATTGAAATAGTATTTAAGTGTATGTTAGTCCTATCATATCCCTGAATGATGTAATTCATTAGTCTATCTATATATATTTTTAATGTCTATAAACATGTATATAATGAATATATATGAAAAACATTTCATGATTAAAATTATTTAGAAAATGTATTCATTATAATAATAAGATGACCCTAAGTAATGGACCAAACAATACATGAAAAATGAAACATATATCCCCATGAACTGTGATTTTAATAATGATGTGTTGTCGAACGGGTGATAAAAGTATATAAGAAAATAAAATATTTTATTATATATATTATTATGGTTATTTAATTATTTTATAAAAAATTTCTATTTATTACATGGTATTCCCAATGTGAATGATTGATGTCCGACCAATATTAAGAGTTTTTCGTCTCACTTATATTTATGTGGGATAAATTCCTTATACACCACCAATTTCTTTTGTATGGTGTATATATTTACTATGAATATATTTTTTGATTATTATCATAAATATTATAGTGTATACATATTAATATTATTATATTTTATTTATTGGTGTTGTGATTGATAATTTATTAATGTGGGAAGTGCTTTATGTTTCAATCACATTGTATATTGGGATTATTTATGACCATGTTTCTAATGATAAGATATTAATATTTACCAATCAAGATAATGTTCCAATATATTTTCCTATAGTTATTTATTAATAATACATTTTTTCATTACATTTTCCTCATCTTCAGTATTAAATATTCCAAAAGATATTTTTACAAAAATAAAATTTAGTCATCTAATTAGTCGAAAAACTATTTGATCTATATTTTGGTTCTATAAAAATAATAGTCTTACACTATTCTCATATGATGTTTCGAAGTCATTTTTAAAAATTATTAAATTCTTATAATAATTTTTAAAAAGAAATTAATGTCATTTTTATGAACAATTTAATTTTTTTATTTTATTCCCAATATTTTAAATGGATGTTTTATTTGCACTTATACAACACGAACCGAATTTCATACCATCATGAATAGTTGTGGTTTTATATATTTATTGATATGAATATAAGATTATTTTGAATTAAAAATTATCAATTATATTTTGGAAATGCATTTATTTTAAGAATGATTTCCAAATGAACAGGTGATTTCCATCAAGAAATATTTGAATGATCTTTTAAAAGAATATTAATATAAAAAAAATTTGATATTAATTATGTTATATTATGGGTTCGGTCAGTTGATACCATTATTACCATTTATATGTATGTTAAATTTTTATATTGATTGTTTTTTATGTAACCATTTTATTTTCCATTCATTATGTTGTGATGAATTGGTGAAATGTTTAAAAACCCATTATCTTCGATGAGTGATTATGTAGTTATATGATGAATGTTTAAAGACATTACAGATCACATATTTATTGTTTTAATTATGGTATTGTTGTTATGTTATAAACAAATATTGGGGTTATGTTATATATCAGGGAGGTGGATAAATTATTATCATGGATGGTGGTTAAGTTATATCCATGGTTTGTGTTTGTGATACAACCATGGATATTTTTTATGTTAGATCCAAGGATAGTGGTTGCATTATAACCAATATTATTAAGAACTATATCTATCTTTCATTCGGGGGTAAAATATTGATATCTCATTAGTAATATAAGATTGGAATGGTCAGTGAACATTGTACAGTAAGTGAATTTTTCAATCATGATTGTTTTTGAGAGTGGACCTTGTTTACTATAAATCATTGGGGAGTGAAATCACACCACTATAAAAGTACTGTAAATGAGACTTGACTATTATGGAATAGTTTTTCTATTATTATTTGTATTCCAAAATATTATTTCTTATTTCAATGTTATACTCTATTGGATTATGTTAACTAATTTATGTATCATTCGTGCCTTATAAACATCAATGATTTTTTCCATTAGTAATGATTATTATCTATGATATGCACGATATTTTTCTAAAATGATATTATTATGTTATCAAACATTTATATTTATGTTATGCTCAAGTGATCATTGATATTTCCATTATATACTCTTACTGAGTATATGGGCTCACACTTTCTTATGTTTTCTTCACCCATGTCATGATTTTTTTTATTAATGACATGACTATGAGTGATAGTTATGAAATAATTAATGTAAGATTATTATAAAAAAATTTTCTTTGTGTCCATATTTATAAAGGTAGTAGACCCATCCAATTGAACTATGGATTATTATTTTTTATAATGAATATTGATATTTAAATATTTGATATCTATTAATAAAATTTCTAGGTCAATATGATAATAATCTATATCATATGGATAGAATCAAATGAAATTGTGATTCATTTGTGACTTGAAAAATAATAATTTCTATTGAGAAAGGGAGAGAGAGGAATATGAACCCTTATCTTAAACATCATGGTTGGGAACTGAATATTCTAAACACAAATCTAGTTATGATTGTATATAGAGTTTTAGGATATAAGAATTTTTTTAACAATAGGTACAAAACATGAGCTTGATTTGTGAAGATATGAGATGAGGGAGTTTGTATTTATAGTTGTGGTGAGATGAATCCCATGGAAAAAATTATTTAATTTTTTTTTCTTCATTATCTATAGTTTTCTATAGTACCAAAAGTTCCCCATGTTATCCTTAAGTTCACAAATATAATTAATAGATAAATTAGAGTATTGAGAGAATAAAATTGGTCGAATGGGTCTAATATTACATATATATAATTTCATATTAATTATATTTATCATATATCAATACATTTTACAATTTTTTACAATTTTTAATAAAAATAAAAAATTTTCATCCATTAAATAATTAATACATCTTAATTCCTAATATATGACCATTTTTATCAAATTCTTCAACTAGTTTTGTGAAATTTACATTTTAAATAAAAAATTAATTATTATAAAATTATATTATACATATAAAGACAATTTTATTACATAATGAATTTACCCCATAAAACAACCTTAAAACAAAGATACATAAAACCTTATTACAACAACATAATCCCTAAGGTTATGTTGTTAAATGTTTATACATTAAAGTAGAGGTTCAACCAAAATTCATCACTTAGAGATTTACACAAAATTAAACTTATCATGAAGATGACTCATATTAGTCTCCAAATATCAATTCACAACTTCAAATTGCATTGGGTATATCCCTTTTGATACTACTAAATTACAAATATGTGATAAATGTGTCTCTTAGAATATGTTCCTATGAAATTAAAAGCTAATTAATTATTTTTAAAAAATCAGTTTTTCTATTTCCTTTATTATATGAAATAAATCTAATGGTCATATTTAACATCAATATTATCAACCATAATGATTCCAAACATTTATAATTCTACTGTGGTCCAAATGCCCAATTTTTATAATATTAAGTTGTAATAATGAGTTTTATAAATACATTCCTATAAATGAATCTTCTTATTTTTATATCAATGTTCATTCCATTTATTATATTGTTTCTATCTTATATTTTACATGTTATATCATTGATTTTTATTTGGGAAATTGAGCGATGATACATTTAAAATTTAATCATATTATGTTTTCCATTACACATTATATATTTACCAATATAATAAAAAAATTATTTTATTTTTATTACATAATTAATAATATGATAAAATTTATTTCTATGTATTAATTAGGTATTACATTTCTCTTAGTGATGAAATTTTGACCCTGAAATTTTAATTCATACAATGCTTTTTGAAAACATTTGGTTGAATTGTCATCACTTATTCCTCATAACCCATTGTTTCTTCTTTAAAATCTTGTTCCTCTAAATTGTATTCACCAATATAGTTGTTTATTTTTTAGCAACAAGCCCCTCTAGTTAAGAATACCATTTTTGTCATCTAGATATGTTAGATTAGGTTCAGGTTGTACCTATTTAGTATGAATAATATGGGATGGATTTATCATAGATTTAAATGGTAGAAATCATGTACTTATGACTGATTTATGGTTTTAAATCCATTTGATAACAAACTTGTCCCATTTTCATTAATATTTCTTATATACTAATATATTATGGTCATAATTTCCCCTTTCAGAAAAAATATGATTTCATTCTTGAGAGATAAATTCACGAATACATGATCCCCAACCATAAACTATAAATATTTACATTTGTTTATTGAATATTTTTTTCCAACTTTAGACTATATTGAGGTGTTTTTGAATAACCTTTTATTTGAATATAGTGTTACTAATAAAATCTATTCCTTTTAATTACCTATGTCCAACATCATCAAAAAAGTATAAAAATCAATATTTCTTCCCATACAGTTCCTTATATTGACCAATATTAACAAATTAATAGTAGAATTTATTTTCTGATTATTGCACCAAATCATGTTTTTGTATCCATTTTCCAAGTAAATCATGTTGGAATAACATTAACATGTTTAAAAAATTGGGAAAATACATTTTAATTATCTAGTATTCATATAGAGGTAAGTGGTGTTAAAATTTATTTATGTAATTAATGGAAAATAATGTATCATAAAATAGGTTGAGTTAAAAATTAGATCATGATTGATGGAAATTGAGCGATGTGAACAATGAATCCTTAAAAAACATTAGATTTATATTTTTAATATAGTCTAGGAGTGTGTCTTCAATTATTTATATAAAAAAATACACTGATTATTGATAAACCACAACTAAAATTACTTTATTACCCTTTCATATCCTTTTTAGAAGAGTGAAAAAATATATTTTTATATTGTCCCCCATCTATGGGGGTATTAGAGATTGTTGTGTCATCCCTTGAGTATCATTTTTTCTATTGAATTATTAGAACATAAGTTATTATGAAGTATACTAAATAATTTTTTTCTTCATGTAATACCACCAATAGTTATCCTAAATAAACCTATAAATATTGGTGATATAATGATGCGTTAATATATAAGGGTACTGTGCATCATTTTATAATTTCATCATTAAAAAATATATTAATGGAATACCTAATATTTTCTAAAATCTTTGATTTCGTTTCATAACATTATTGAAATTAATAAAAGTTCTTTCTTTTATGACAAAGATTTTCTTAATCAACCCAAACTTTTATCTCTAAATTCTATAGATCATGTATATAAATGATAATGGAGCAACATTATGGGAATAATATTAGGACATTGCATAATTTATGAACATTGTGTCGAACATAAGTAGATCAATAATAAAGGGACTTTATTTTAACCATATAGTTGTGAGAGGTCCATAAACCCTCCCATTATTTTTATCAACTTACTTATTCCCATTTCGAAGAATAAAATGGATGAAAAAATCCAAATAATATAATAACTCTAACCATATTCCTTACATCTTATTTAGATAATTTTTAATGAATATATATTTAATAATTTTTTCATCCCAATTTATATATACATATATAAACATTCACCATAGATACAATGATTCCAAATCATTATAGAAAATATTTTTGTTACAAATGAAAAATCAAGAGTTGGATAATTATGCTCATGAATCATCAATTGTATAGATAAATATGAGGAAAACTTATCATTTTATATAAATACACAATAAAAAAATGAAGTTTCACTATATAAGATAAACATATAAAGGTGTGGATGGTAATGTTTTAACAATAAACCCTATCATGAGATCTTGGTATATTTCTTCACACTCAATGATCCATGTAAACTGTACCCTCTTAAATGATAACTAGGATTGCGGGATTGATAATATTAAAAAAATTCATTAAAAAGTGATTATAATACTTTATTAGACCTTGATTTGTTTGGAAATTAGGAAAAATTTAATTCTTCGACAACAATTCTATGAATTTAATTATTTTGGGGTCAAATTAAAATCCTTTACAGGTGACCATTTTCCCAAAAAATTACACTTTCAAAAGTCAGATTTCACAAAGAATAAACAAGGAATATGACCTTCTCTTTTTTATGGTTTGTAAATGTAATGACCCATGAAATTTAAAAAGTAAACATTTTAATGTGTTTTTATGATTAATTAATAATATTTTATTGAAATATTTTCATTATATAAATATTATGTTCTTTCCCATGTAAATGGAAAACTATTGTTTCTAAAAAAGTCAGTTTCCATGCATCATATGTTTTTAATTTAAATATAGTTTCAAAAATTATATTATTTTTATTGGAAAAATAATCTTAACATTTTAATTTATAAATTCAATATTAGTGTTGGATGATTTTCTGTAGAATTTTATGAATTGTTTGATTCATCATGTAATAGTGAAATATAATGAATTCAATTGATAAAATGTCTTTTCATTTTAGGAGTTTCAAAGGATCCATTTTACTTAAAAATGGTTTAAAATAGAAATTAGTGAAGGTAAATTAATAATAATTCGATTAAGGTGTTTGAATTGTCAATGTTCCCACTTTCTGAAAAGTGGTATTTTATAATATATTTAGTGTTGTTTTTTTCATATTGATCAATAAAAACAATAATAATTTGATAATATAGTTAATGTTTAAATAAGTTTAACGGTGGTTTAACATATGTGGTATTGATTAAAATGACCTTGAAACTATTTTGAACTAAATTGGTTGGGAAATATTTCGACATTATACCATAAAATTTTATGAAATAATATCTTTTGAAACCAATTGTATTTATTAATACATTAATATATTTTATTCTATTTAGGAAACCTAAGTGGGTTCTCTCCCCAACATATAAAGGGACTCCACCTCTCCATGCTTATAAAAATTTCAAAATCTTTTTGGTTCATCCATTACTTACTAAAATACGTTCCATATATACATCTCCATATCAAAGAGGCACAATTTTTATTATAAGGAAAACATCATAAGTATATATGTATAGACATATGATAATTTTGTTCATGCATATGTGTGAATTACCACCTCTATGAAGTGATTTGATTCGTTTTTAATCAATGAACAAAATTGATGTCATATATAACTATGATTAAATAAATAATACCATATTTGTGATATTATAATTTTATATAAATAATATTTATTCTTCCCCTATTTCTAGTATATTCATTGAAAAATAGATACATTAGTAATGAATATGTATGTCATACGATCTCAATGATTATAACATAGTTCATTTTCAATAAAAAAAATTTATGGTTGGATTTAAAATAATAATTAATGTTAAAGAAATATATTTTAGAATTTTTATTATTATTTAGATGATGGAATATTTCCCACCTTGACATTATTGAATTTACTAAAGGAATTTTGGACTTATGAACCGTATAGCACCAAAAAATCTGACATGGACTAAATTGATGATGAAAACAAATATAAAATTGTACTCAATAAAATAAAATGAATAATAAACCTGATAAATGTATATAATATAGTACGAAAACATAAAAATCCTATAAATTTGGCTGGAACTAAAGAAAATAGTTTCTTGAAGTTGTTTATGCTTTGGGTTTAATGAAAATACTCACATGGATGATTAAGGAGTTAAGAAGAAATGTGATCATACTATCCTTGATGACATCAGTGTAGAAGGTGGTGCTTTTCCCCATCGTTTCCCAATTTTTTGGGACAGAAAATAATGTGCTTGTTTTTGAAACAGATATTTTCCATATAAGAGTACACTATTGTGTACTATGAAGGATAGTTCGTAGACACATAGTTGGTAAGAAGAACTTCAGTGAAAATCATAAAAGGGAATGATTGCACATAGCAGTGCTATGCGTACAGCGAAGCAGGGTACACTAACCTCCATAGGGAAAAACATTCAATGGTTGGGTTGCAGATCACAGGAGGAGAATGGATCACTAAAGGAATGTGGTACGTGGGATGGATCAACATTTCTGGAAACGAGGCTTTCATTTGAGGAGCTATAAAGGAAGAGAGGTGATACATGGAGCATTGTGGGAAAAGAATTTCACAGGAGAAGTAGTATATAGTGAAGAATGTACCACATTAAATGTTTATATAAAATATATTAGTGATATTTATAGATATATTTAAATATATAAGGACTAATTCTCCATTCATTAATTAGATTTGTTTGTCTTTGATATCCACGAGGAATTTAGTGAAGTCCAAAGTGGATCATTTGATTACAACCCAAGAGTGGAGAAGAGGTTCTCGAGGATGATTTTTGTAAAAGGAGAAGTGGTTTTGTAGATATTCCATGGAATTGATTTTTTGATGAACTATAGAACCCAAAGGTAAATCATCCTTATAAGGGTTACACCTCATAGAATAGGTGTTGATTTGTAGAGGATGAACTCATCCACGAATCTGGGATGATTCAAATAAGGAGGGTCAGTTCATGGAGGAAGAAGTGGTCCATCAAAGATATATAGTAATCAGAGGAGAGTGTAGTATGTGAAGGAGAATAAGCCCATGAATCACACACTATAATGTGTATCGTGGTTCATGAAGGAATCATGTAAGTTTAGGGATGAATAGTTTGTGAACTAATAGATTGCAGAAAAGTTGATTAAATATACAGGAAAAAGCAAGACATCAACCGAGAATCTATCTATAATTGAGGATGTGTAATTTATTGAAAATTAAGGGACCTATAAGTCCATAAACTGTGTGTGGAAATATTATAAGGAGGTGAGCTAGAGAGAATTGTAAGAAGTTTTCTTTGGGACGTAGTGGGCTATCCCCAAAATATTTTAAAGGCATTGTTCATAGAGCATAGTTATTATGTCTAATGTTCTATACTCCACAACTAAAGAATCTTATTTGATATAAGAATGAAAAAAACCATGCTGGTTTATTCTCATTGTACTTTACCTTAATGGTGAACCAAGTAAAATTGTTTTTTTGATTCTTTGAATGTGATTGTTTGATTACATCTCATTCTCATCAGACAGGTTTAAGAGGTCTCTACCAATGTGAGAACAAGATCCATCACTTTTGAAGAAAAAATTGAATACATTATTCAACCCTCCCCTTGTAGGGTGTTCTGGGGTCCTTCAAGATATGAAGAAAAATAAAATACAATGGATTTGTTGACTCGAGGTGATGGATTTCATCTCAATTAAATTTTATTGATGCATAGGTAAATGTTCTGCACATAGTTTCATTTATATGGGGTATATATATAATTTAAATTTCATACCATTAATATTTAATATTTCATGTTATTTTGAACATAAAATCAAAATCTTCGATCATAGGGGATTTTACATAAATGTTTCGATGTGGAATGGGATTCTTAACTAAATTTACATTCATTGGTTTATAACACTTCTTCATTGACTCTATTATGACATGATATCATATTAATTTATCTATAAGTTTTATTAAGATATATTTTAAATTGCCTTGTGTGTATTTATATTTGTTATCATGATAAATTAATAGAACAATTATCACATAAAAATTAATGATTATTGTATGGGTTTTCTTTGTCTGAATCTCATTTTATAGAGTAATATTTCAAGTCATGATACTGACCTTGTATCATATTTTTTAAAAGGTATCATTTTAATCAATATACATGTTTTATAAAAAGTTTTCAAGTGTGAAATTTTATGAATTTAAAATATTTAATAATTCAAATTTACATTATTTTTTACAAACAATTAATTGTTTTGGGAGGAATTTTTTATTGTTTCTTATGTGGGTAAATTTTGTATCTCTTTACAAAAATTTAAAATTATTGTATATTTTTAACCATAATAGAATTAAATAATTATTCCACCATTATTACCATAATTACATTTTAGTATTTATTCATGAGTTACCAAGGTTATTATTATGGAATATTATTTCCATTTTTTTTTGAATTTTTAGTTTTAATAGAGATTTTCAAAATGAAAATGATTTATTCATAATATATTTTTTTATTATATTTATATTATATTTATATTCTAGTTATTATCAAATTGAAAATGGTATTTTACTCAATACAAATTTTAATTTTTATTTAATGGATTTCAATAAATTATCAAAAAATCCACTGATGATTCTTATGTTCTATTGGGTATATTTTTTAATGATACAATATTAATTATTATTATTTATAGATTATTATTTTTTGAAACTAATTGTGATTAAAACTATTAATTTTTCATATGTAAATAATTTGTAAATGAACATAATTTCCTATATAATATTGATAATGAAAATGAATTTTTCAATGTGTTATATACATTAATTGTTTTTATAAATTATTATTAATGATGTGTGATCATGATACAACATTATGTAAAATGAAGCTGATACATCTTATAATATTAGTGTTCTACATATAAATCTTCAATGAATTACATAAAGTTACCTATATAAAATTGAATGAAAGATTTGTTTAACCAAAATGGATTTTACTATGGACTTAAAAAGTATATGGTTATTTCTCACATGTGTTTATAATATTATGTTATGTGTTACCAACATATTTTCTTTGTTCTTTCAAAGGTATTTTAAGGATAACTTTTATTAATATTGAAATAACAATACTCGTGATTTTTTATTACTATAAATATTGACTTTATTTTAGTATAATTCTATATCATATGTCTATGGATCCTAGTATTTATGGTAATGTATAATTTTATCTTATTTATATATATTATTTTATCAATCCATTATGCACATCATATTCTCACTAATTAAATTTAATTTTTCTTGCATATGGTAACCATTATTGAGAGTCTATGAACACCCTTCTTATATTTCCCTTTCACTGGGGTATGAATAATGTTTTGAAATGTTTTGTGTCAATAAATTAATAATGTTTATATAATTGTGTTTGAGATATTTAATACTTAACATGGAATATGAAAATATTTTTATAACAGATAAACCACTCTCTTGATGTCCTCTATAGTTTTTATGTAGTAGTTTGTACTAATTTTGAAAAAAAAATTAAACTGAAATATTAATTTGGTCTGTAATTGATCTCATTTGTCATTTTTGATTTTGTATTATTTTTATGGATAAAATTGGGTTACTTTATCGATATCATGAAATAAATGTAGAGATTCTATTTTTAGCACCAAATCTGAAAGTGTGGGTTTTAAGGTTTATAAATTTGGTATTAGATCAAAGCAATAGATAAATATGAAGATTAATATTTTTTCAAGAATCGTTATATTAATTGTTATAGGTGATATAAATGGTTTACATGTTTAATGTCAATCATTATATTAAATGGATATATAACCATTTTTGGTTTTAAGTGATTATATTTTAAATTTATTAATGGTATTTTTTGGGAGAATATATACTAGAATTAGGTATATCCTATCCTTATGCTTAAATTGAGGTATTATTATGAATAAATGTTACTAAATTTTGGGGGATGTGTGCATAAAGGTATGTGTTTACCATTGAGGATAAACATTTCTTTAATTATGAGATTATTGATGTAATTTGAGGATAAAAGTTAATTTATTTATGGAATAATCTATGATGAACTATGGATGTTATTATTGATTTTTTAGATTGATATATTATATCTTATTATAAAGGTTTAATTTTTATATATTTTGTTAACATGTGAAAAAAATTAAATTTTTTCTTAATATCTTTTGATAGGAGGAATATACTGTTATCCTTTTATGGATTATGTGTTCAAATATAAGTTGATTTTTGTGGATAATGTGTGAAATTTTCATATTGAATACTCGTATTTTGTATTAAAAGTTTTGATAATGGTTTAAATTTATTAAATCATATAAACAAATTATTATATTGTATTTATGGATTTTTAGAACATCAAGTATCTATATTTCCTGATGTTCTTAGTCTTAATGAAATAGTAATCCCTCAATTATAAGAAATGGATCTTGAAAAAAAAACACAACCTTATTAACAATATTTCTATTGAATTATTTGTCATATTAATATCAATTTGGTTTTGGTTTGTTGGAAATTATCTTCTCATTATCCTCCACTTTCTTTTAATCAATTATATATGACATTGTATATTTTTATTTGGACATTATGTTTTTCCTCTATATCGATATTTTAACTTCTCTCTAATGTTATCAAATTTTACAACCCAATATGAGTTATTTTAGATGAAAATAATATTTTTATTTCCCTAATTTCATGCTGATGATTTATTGATCATTTTTATGATGATATATTTCATCAATGGTTCTTGGAAATGTTAAACATTTGGGTATAGAGCTCAAGATTTTATTTAGGGGACATAATTTCCAAAATATGGGAAGAATGTAGAAACACAAAAAATTTCTTGATAAAAAATTATCATTCCTTATTTATAATCAATAATTTTATTTTATATATATATATACATTAAAATAAGTTTTTTTGAATTCATTTGTTAGCAGAAAGAAAATATATTTCTAATAAAATATTACTTTGATAAATTTTTTATATTTTTTAATATATTTATTCCGAAATTATAAATTTATAAATCGAAAAATATATCTTCAATTTTCAGTTTTTTTGAAAAACATTTACATGAATTTGGATGAATTTTTTATTTTTTTCTTTTTCATTGAATATTGAAGAATAAGGAATTTTATTGGAAATTGTTTTCTTTTTATTTCAATAATTTAAAAAGACCCATTTCATTTGAAAATGGTATAAAAGTAAAAATAATTAAATAATATTATTAATAATCCAAATATTTTTTTAGTTAATTCTAAAAATTAATTTGGTATGAAAATATATTTATACTTAGAAAAAAAATTCTGAAAATATATTTTCCATCATGTTTGATGGGTTTAATATTAAATAAAATTATAAAAATTATGTGAATTGAATTTGATAAAATGGACTCCATAATAGGAATCCTAATAATTAGTATTGTTTAAAATGTTCAAAAAAATTCTAAGTCATTTTGATAAATAAAAATAGTAAAAATTGATTTCAACTCTTTATGTTCAAACATGTTTACCGAAAGTATTATCAAACATGATAAGTTTTAAATGAATTGAAATTTTTTTAAAATTTTATTAGATGTCCATCTTTAAACCCTATTTCTTTTAATATTCTAAAATTGTATCTATTATATCCAATTTCCTAGAATAATAACTGAATTTATTTTATCCTTTTTAAAAATTCCATGTGCGTCCTCTCCCCTGTTATCTAAGGAAACCACCTCTAATCTCATCTAAATTCTAAAAAATTCATTTTTGTTCAGACAATATCTTCCCAAATACCATAAATTAATTGGTATAAACAACTTATAGAAACATTATTATCATAAAAACATTGGATGAATTAATTTATAAACCTAATGAGGTTTTTTAAATAAGAGGTAATGATCCTAAGAATGGGTTTTTTAAGAAATAATTTTTATAATTCCTTGATATATTCTTCAACCATGATAACATAATAAAAAAAATATATTTATTATAGGTATATATTTTTATTTTAATGTAATAACATATACTCAACTCATTTTTCCAACAAATGGGAATCAAAACAACCATTTGTGTATATGGTAGGTTGTTTCCCCTTGAACTGATTTAATATGATTTTTCCATAAACACCTCTCAAGGATAAATATAATGTTTCATTTAATGTTTATATATGTTATATATTACATAAATGTCATTCTATAAAGATAATATGTCATATATTATCTTTTCTTCCCATCAATTATAAATGATAACCTCGTTCGTGCATATGTGTGGATTACTACTTCCACGAGGTGATGCGATTCATTTTTCATCACCAAATAAAATGGATTATATATATAAGTTCCCTTAAAAAAGTAATAATAATAATTTGATTTAGTCATCAATATATATTTTAAATAACACATCCCTTCACTCCATCATGATCATTGAATATGGAAAGGTCAATCACGCGTATGTATGACATGTCGTCTTAAAAATTGAAACATAGTTCATTTTTCATTAAAATATTCCATAATTATTTTATAAATTATAATTTATATATAGAATTAAAATTATTTAATGATTATTATTCTATTTAATATATAATACTTACTTATTTAACCATATAAAATTTATAAAAATGTCATTTTTGATATATAATCTGAATATCATCAAAACATATGACATTATCATATGTGATGATGTAATTGAATGAACATGGTAGTAATTAAAAATAAGAGGATAATAACCATAAAAATATTACTTAATGAAGTAACTTATAAACATATGTTTATTATTGGGGATTATTAAAGACATATATTGAATTTCAACACCCGATGGAAGGTATTTCCCCTCAATTTTCTTTCATTGAGGATTATTTTATTGATATAAAACCAATGCCTTTTATATAGTGTATATATTAAACTATTTATTGTTATGTCATAAATAATTCATAAATCATGATATTTTATTTCTCAATTCAATTTATTTAATAAAATGTTATTTGACATAAAGATTTCCCTATGGTAAGTTTCTCTTACCAAAATTTCCTTTCACAACGTTAAAAACATATTCATTGATATTATTGTTCCATGATTACATTTCAATTGATCTATGTATTGTTAAATGATGTCTTTAAACTTGTGTTATGTGGATTTAAATATGGTCAAATGACCTATTAATAGATTAATGGAATCTTCAAATGATAATATTTATTAAATCATATTATTTTATTCCATATAATTTTCATGAGACTTATTTCATGTCTTGCAACATGATTTTGTAGTATTCTGTACTTACTTTGTCATAAAATATATTTTAAATATAAATTCATTAAATTCATTGGATGTAATGTGCTATATCATACTCATGTTTCAATTATTTTTTGATTCAAATGTTAACAATGTTGTGAAGTCTTTATGTGACAATATCTATTATTGGCAAGATTTTTTATGTTAAAGGGTCCTTCGGAGGAAACCCTATGGGTATATTTTATTGCGGTAAATAATTTTTCATTCTAATATGGTGATCCATTGTTTGAACATATTTTGATTCCAATTCCACCATTATTAATTATAGAAAAAAAATTAGTGATAATAATGATGCATAATATTTCATAATTGGAATAATTATCTTCCATATCCATGTTTTCTATAATATTTTCGGGATGATCATTAATGAGAATAAAATATTTCCTGTAGATATATGATGTGATATTTTATATTCTTCTAAAATTATTAAATGGATATTAATTAATTATTTTAACATTGGTTAATTTAGAATCACAGTAAAAAATATAAATTGGATGTTTCTATGTACGGTTTATAACATGGATGTATTTTTGTATCGTTATGACCATTATTATCATTGATGGTTATATTATGATTTTTCTTTAGTTATTTTCAATCTAATGGATTTAAATTTTTTTTTTGTGTTTTTATATTATAAGAGCGGTTCTCAAGATGAAAATTATTTTTTGTAAAGGGTTTTTTCAAGATATTTTTATATATTTATATTCATGAAAGATTCAAAATGAAACTTTTATTTTCCAGAAGAACTCATTTAATATTATATTAATTGAATTTATATTCATTTTTGAAAAAAAATATTTGTTGATAACTATCCTCAATTGGGTGTTTTTTAATGGTACCATGCAAATTCATTATTTTTATGAATTAAGATTTTTTCATAATGATCTTCATGAAAATTGTTTCTTTTACATGAGTAAACTATGTTATAATGGAACACAATATGTTGACAGAATATAGATAACGAAATTGAAATCATATAATTTTTATATTCATTTACCTTATTAGGATATTTTTATAATGAATGGTGAGATTTCTACATCTTATATGATGGGTGTTTCTGATTCAGATTGTATGATTAGTGACCCATATACAACATATACAACAGGTGAACCCGACAAATCACTATAACATGTTAGGTACTGTTCCTTGTCTATAGTGGAATGAATTAGGGATTTTTCCATGGTCATTTCACCAATTGATATGGTTAGGATCTAGTTATTTCTATCATGGGTTATAATGATAATGATCCAAGATAACAACATGGATCATTTATTCCTGATATAGATTTTTAATGTTTCATTTTATTAGTATTGACATCTCATGGATCACGATTATTAATTACTGTAACTATTTCATTTTTCAAATCATTATTCCATGTCACATGATGAATGATACAAGGTTTAATGGGTATGATCACTTTTATTTTATTCCATTTGATTTTGTGATAATTCACTTGTGATCATATTATGCTCATATTATGCTCAATGACAACATTTAGTTATTAATTTTTTTACCCATAATATGAATTTTGAGATCATTATTTTTATGTTTATATTTTCTTATGTTATGTTGAATGATGTTAAATGTTTTTTCATCTAGACAGGTTTCATGTTTGATGAAATTATGAGAAATATGATAAACAATTTATATTGAATATATATATCTGGGTATAATGGAAAAATAATAACATGATGTTAATACTACTAGTTATTTTATTGTTTTTTATAATTCTATATAACTCTAAATATTAAATGTCTATTGGTATATTGGTGATCCATTATTTCCATTTGAGGTTGTATGTATTTTTACGGTTAAAACTGGTCATGTTTATCAGTATCATGAAATAAATGTAGAGATAAATTTCTAAAAACAATATCTCCGTTTATGGGTTTTGGGACGTTATAAAAAATCCTCAAATGTTACTAATGTTCATTGAAATTATTTGAATAAACAAGAATATATCAAATAAACACTAGAAAATTAATTTCAAGGTAATACTTAAAAAATATAAAAACTAAATCTATAATTTTAGAGACCCCAAACTTGACGTACATGGAAATTACATTACTTTTGTGGAATACTTAATACATAAAAAAAACCGACACCAAAGGATCGTAACAGTTTACAATCTTTGGAAACATGGAACATAATCTTCTAATCATGGTGAAAGATCTTCAACATATCCCATAAGGATCATCCCTTTTTTCATACCTAAAACCTTTCTTTATATCCTGGGGAAAAGAAAACATATAAAGGGTGGGGTCAAATGCTCAGTTTTGGTAATCATGGAGAAAATAAAACTAACCATATACATTTGAACATAAAAACATGAACATAATGATTAAACATCAAAATCTAGAGCAATTACATAAAACATGGTATTATGTAAGGCATAGATCATAATAGAACATCAATCATGATAAAATAACTTGGAAATAAAACATGTAATTGTGGAAAAACATTAATCACATGATATTTTTTCCATAGTAGCCAAGCCACTGATGTGAAGACCATCTTAGTGGACAAAGTCCCTTACTGAACCGAGTTCACTCCTCGTACCAGTCCAATATCACTAAACCATATTAACTTGTCCTTCCAGCCATGTCTATCTAATGAGATTTAAATCTTTACCCAATGCATTGGAGGGAGATATAGGTTCTACCCATCTCATAATGAAATAATTCTTACTTGTCCCACAAAATAAACATAAATCATTCATCATAACCCAAAGAATAAAATGGGTTTCATAAACATCATCCCATCAAAACATAATCAATATAAAACAAATGAATATCATTTCATCATAAGAAAATTAAAACCATGTAAATCATAGAGAAATTACACTCATATGAAATAATTTCATCTTAGATGTAAAATAGTTTGGACAAAACACTTGAAATGAATTCATGAGGAAAATATCTGTTCTTCTTCAAAATCATTTTCTTTTCACAAAATGACATGAAATTTTAAAAGAAAGGATTTTTTTGAAAATAATCATGAAATATTCTACAGGAATCTTCATGGGATTAAGGTTTTATGAAATCCAAAGAATTATTTTATGCCGTATAAGTTAAAAAACATTCTCCTCATACTTTTTTCGGAAAATTCAAAAAATAACTCAGATGGTAAACAAAAGAAAGATTCCTTCAATACGATGTGGTAAAAGTAAAAAAGGGTAAAAATGTCTTTAAACATACATGGAATAAAAGTAACAATTTTATGATAACATTTTTGAGAACATATGGACATGGATAATAAACATAACCCTACTAAATACTTATGAATAAACAATCTCGGATAAGAATGAGATTGGAATAAGTATCCGTTACCTTATGTCCAATTTCTTTTGTATGTGTCTGAGACTCCTGTATAGTGGGTTTAAACATATTTTTAACTTTTAACAGAACCATAATAATATTTTTGATATCATATATGATTCACTTACGACTTTATATTATCCATTCATTTGTCAATTCCATGTTAATGCAGCATTTTGGGTAAAATCGTTTCATTTATCATCTGTGTTTTGACTTGTAATTATTAATATGATTACTTAGATCATGATTTTTTAATTACAGATATAAAACATGATTTATATATAATATATATTCAGAATATTAATATATATAATAGATCAATAAATGGAAAGAAATACACCGTTTATGGAGATGGTAGGTCGTACATGCACAGGAACACTGTTTTTCGTTTCCTTATTAAATTGAATGGAATTAAGTAGATGACATACATATATATATACATAAATCTAGTATAATTATTATGTCATATATTTCATTATTACATATTATATATACATTATAATCATTCTCTAATTTTTAACATGGAAAATGAATCTCATCGCGTCGTGGAGACGGTAATCCGTACGTACGCACGAGCGATGATATCATTCCCATATTTATTTAATGTAATTAGAGTGGATGACATAATATCATCTAATAAGTATGATGTTATAATAATCATATATAGTTATTCTTTACCCCATTATACACATCCAAATAAGGTAGTGGTGGAAAAAATGATTACACCACGACGTGGAGACGGTATTTTGTACGTACGCACACGCGGTTATATTGTTTTCAGTATGTTGGATAGAAGGTGAAATAGGTTTGTTTCATATTTATTATAACATATAAGTATATAAGTAATATTTATGTTATTACTTTATAATGAAAAAACTAAATGAGAGGAACTAGAAGAAGAGAGAAACTTGAAAGATTCAGTAGAAGAGATTACCTCTTCCTCGACACACATCCTTTAAACTCTTTCTTAGGGAACTAGAGTTGGTCTTTTGAGAAGACCAAAGCCTATATGATATAACTAGAGAGGTTTAAAAGAGGAATTGGTAGGGTTTGGATATTCTTAAAGGCTCAAAAGGGTGTGAAGAGAAGAGGGAGGAGGTGCCCTTTTATAAGAGAGGAGAGGGGCACCATTGGAAAGTGTGAAATTATTATTTTATTATAAACATATCTTTGGTTTAAAATGGTAAAAAAATCATTAAAGATAAATATAAGATGACTCATGGTGAAAATAAAATCATCCAATCAGAATTGGACATGTTTTGGATAATATTTTAATAATTATAATCTTATTTATTTCAATCATTCATTAATGACGTAAATACTGCATCATTATTTAGTCATAAATAATTTAATTTATATGATGTCTAAAAATTATAAAAAAACACTACCATTTATTAAATCTTTTTATCTTTCCAATGAATATTTATAGTCGAAAATATAATTTATATAACCCCTTAAAAAATTAATTACTAAAAGATTTTTTTAATGTCAATTTTGTCTTTACATAAAATTAATTAATCCAAATTGTCATTATCACTACCAAGTGGCTCAATGGGGTCCCAAAATCGACCCAAGGATGCCCATGGTCAGCCAATACTCATCCAATAAGGTTAGGAAAAGTGTTAAGTTAATTTTGAATTATTCTAATATTCTTTTAACCTTGAATTACCCTATTTATCTTTAACCGCAGTAAATAAAAGTCAAAAATTACTATTCACAAAAAAGAATTTTCATCTTATTGAACAACATTTTACTTCTTAATAACATCCATGTATGTCGGGTTTTTGAAATTCAATTCACAGTAGTGGTAAAATTCCATTTAAATGAAAGAGTCGGTTTTTTAACTACCTCTAAGTGGTTTCAGTATTCATAAAAAATTGATGTTTTCCAGAAAAATACCAAAAATTAAGCCTAAGATATATTTGATATTCTGAATTCAAAAATTATGTCTATTTTTTCAAATTTAAAACATTTAAGTGACATTAATTAATTTTAAAATTAATTCATGTTATCAAAACAAATAGCGTGTTTTTAAGAAACAATAACTATCAAAAGATCGACACTTATTTATGTCCAAATTAAATGTGAAATTAATTCCAATGTCCAAAATTCGATTAAATGGTAAAAATATATTCTAATTACACTTTAAAACAAATTAAATATGTAATCAAACCATATAAATTATTGCGATGAAAAATGTTGTTTTTAATTAAAATAAAGCGTGTTTTTACTATTCATTAAAATATGATAGTGATCAGAATAATATGAAAATTTTATCCAAATTAAATTTTTATATCCTTATTACAAGGAACAATGTTATTTTGTCAAATTTAAGTTATAAACTTGTCAAAAACTATATTTAATATGGGTGCGCCATCAAAAGGTGGAAAAACTACATTTTTTGAAAAATACGTATTTTACCCGAAAAATTTATTTAGTTCTAATACCGTGTTCTAGAAAATATGTAAGATGAATAATAATGTAATAAAATTCAAAATTTATTCAATAATATTCATAACGGCTAGTCCATAATAATATTATAACAATGTATCGTTGTTTAGTGAAACCCGGTATTGCGTACTACACACGCTATTAAGGAAGGCCGCGATTGCATGTAATGCAAACCAAGTTAGGGATGTGTGTAGTGAAAACTCCGTTTGGTGTTGCGTATAACATAATAAAACCTTATTTAATTTATACATTAAAAAAATCTATACTTAATGTTGCGTAGAATAATTTCCACAAAATGAAATTGAAATTGTGTGTAACACGAGTAAAGAATAGTGTTGTGTATACTACAAGCTAATACGGTGTTGTGTATAGTACAAGATAATCTTGGTGTAGTGTGTAATAGAAGAAATCAATGAAATTAACAATAATATATCTCATAAAATCTCGGGGTGTAGCATTCTACCCTCCTTAAAATGAATTTCTCCCTCGAAATTCGTCGGGGTTATAAATGGTTTACTACATGAAAGTTTATTTAATAGAAACCCACATTGTAAAAAGGAATACCAAAACTGTACTTTAAAAAACATAATTATGAAATTTAACTGTTACCCAAATTAACTAATCACTAGGTTTCTACATAGGAGAACATAGGTGAAAATATTGATATGGAAAAGAAATCATACCATCAAGATCTTATGGAGAGTGATAGAGAACATGGATATGAAAAAGCTAACAATCACAAAGCCATAAATTTGTTATGATCTATGGTACCATCTGATTCATCGGATATAAGGGCACTAGGACAACATTTTTGGTTTTCAAGATCATTTCCCTATAGATGAAAATTTTTAATTAGAAAAAATACTTACATTATTTCATCATAATCTCACCTTTGTTCATGCCTTGAACAATTTCCACTTCATATCATAATGAAATGATGTAGAATTTTTCATTCGTGAAGTGTTAGTAGATCGTGTGATAGAATGATGGGTCATTCCATATGTCTCAAACAAAAGGTTAGCAAATGATATCAAATATACATAAGTCCATCTATGGTGAGGTTAATCGTGTATGATTCTAAAAATGGTCTTATACTTCATATATCATACCACTTAATAAAATAAAACTACTTTATACTAACCAGGGACTTCCTGTTGGCCAGTGGTAGGAAATGAAGGCCTATCACACTTTGGTTGTGGGATCAATTCCGGAAACCTTATCTGACGTGACGGGTTGTCTCCTGTCCTACATGTTGTTTTTTTTGAAAACATCACTATTATAACATTACAGAAAAAATATTGAAAAAACTTCTGGCCTTAAACAATATTATCTGATGTCCCAAATAATCCATTCCAGACTCTAGACTTATCCAAAATACATTTTCCAATCTCATATTTTAAAGAAAAAGATTACTAGAAATATCATTAACCAAGCATGTGAATTCCATCATTTATCCCCCATATATCATAAGATATATCTTGTTGATCGCATTCCAAAC
Organism: Viscum album; assembly: GCA_963277665.1. NCBI lineage: Eukaryota > Viridiplantae > Streptophyta > Magnoliopsida > Santalales > Viscaceae > Viscum > Viscum album. The sequence continues at coordinate 588,889,690 of OY728142.1, read as the reverse complement.
ATGTGAATACCTTAATCTTGTATTCTCTTGCAACATGAATTACCATAGAATATTAGTGATAACATGAATACTGTCAAAAGTTAACTCTTTCCACATACTAAAATCTCAAAATTTATATATACTCAAACCGTGATAAAACATTGTCCTTATATTAGTCATGAGGTCATTAATACTATCGAACATCTCATTGTCTCCTTATGCCTTCATTATGATCATATCATCTACTTTCCCAAAATATCTGAATAACCATTCATGGTTACCAGTACAATTCAACATATACTTTCAAATACTTTTGGAAAAACAATAGTGTAACAATCCTTAGATGTGTCTTTATTCCAAATTACCATTACCTATATAACATAACTCTTGATAAACATAAATCATTCCACTACATTCTTAAACCATTGATCGAGGTTGAACAATTATCTCATCTCACATATCATTTGTAGTTTCTTTGTCATCATCAATATAAATACTACCCATATGACCATGATGATTCTCTTCATGAGACATTCCCTTTGGGAATTGGTTTGCATAATGCCCGTACATTCCACATTTAAAACATTTAACCATTTTTGATGTATTAGAAGTACCATTATCCTTGTCCATGGTGTAAACCAAACATTTTCCTTCGAAATTACTAGCTTTGTGTCCTTCTTTTCCACACTCAAAGTTTTACATTATTTTATGCATTGATGATAGATTGGGGATGAGCCTGTAAGGGCCACAGTGCTCATCTAGGGTTTCTCCCATGTCGCCTCCCTCAACCCGGATTTGCACTCCTTCTTCCCTAGTTCGGAGGTTTGAGGTGGTGTTTTATATACTTATACGGCCTTGTATCGTCTCGTCTTGCGCGCACCAGGGTCTTCGCGACTCAGTGTTGATTCTGCGCCTGAGTCGCTGGCCCTACGGTTCGAGATCAGCACTTTGGCCATCAATCTGGGTGTTTGGAGGTCGAGCGTTCTCGGATGGCGGTGTTGGGATCCTGTTTTGTTTTGAGCTAATGAGGATGACGTCGGGAGGTTTGTCAAACAAACCCTTGTTCATGGATTTTAGTGTGTGATCGTTTGAGGTTGATTTTTTCATGAAATTGGTGATGTACTATGCTGTTTGTTCGTTTTGATTTTCTATTTTGGGTGATTCCTGGGTTTCTGGTGATGTTTTTCCTCTCGCAATCTTTTGTGCGAGTGTTTATTGGATTTCACGGATGGAAAGGGATGGGTTTATGGGTCGTGAATGTGTTTGTTTTCTAGGCATGCTTATTTTTTCTTCAACGGAGGTGGTGACAGTGGTTTGTGAAGTCAGTGGTGGGGTCGGAACTCTCTTCGGCATCCTCGAAGAAGCTTCTCAAGGGGTCTACAGTTGTTCCGGCGACGGCTCCGCCACCTTCCTCGGTGAATGGTGGTGCGTGGTGCTCCGAATTTCTCACCGGAAATCTGATGGTAGGCGACACTGCACTGACACACTCCCCGAGGTGGTTTTGTGGCTCGAGGTGGACACGTGTTTTGAGCTGATTTTGAAATTTGAAATTTTGAGATGGTTTTTCTTTTGGATGGAGGGTTTTCGCGGATCCCGTGGTCGGTTTTTTGGATGTGAGGTTTCTAGTTACCCTAAACCGGCTTTATGAAAATCAAAACAAAAAGGATTTCCAGCCAAATAATCTTACAGTTCCTTTGAAACATTCTCTTTTATGCCCTTTCCCACATGATTTATATGCGATAAATTGAACTTTCTTTCCTCTATGATCATCATGAAACTCCATCATTATCTTATTAGTTGAGTCGGGATACTTACCAAAGTTGAGATTATTGATCATATTATGAGATTACTGATTAAGCATAATAATGATGTTTGGACTTCCAAATATCGTTTCGTCTGGTTGCTCATGAAGAATATCAATCAATTGTCCATCATATTCTCCATTATCATGAATCTTCATGTTTCCAGCCATTTTCTAAAATCCAAAAAAAAATAGTGTGAGGAAAAAATCAAACTAGGAAAAAAACATAATAGTGGGGGAGTACCTTGAATATCTAACATCATAGGTTTAATTCTAAGATTGTTACCATAATTCTAGGACTATAACCTATACTTATACATAAACATAGGGACATCTCTAGACATACCTTAGAAATATCTCTAGGGATCTCACTAAAGTTATCGCATCCATGTTTCCAAAGGATGACTAAAACATTCCTCCGATACCAACTGTACAGACCCCAAAGTTGATGTACATGGATATTACATTACTTTTGTGGAATAATTAATACATAAAAAAATAGACACCCAAGTATTGTAATAGTTTAGTGTCTTTGGAAACATGGAACATAATCTTTTAATCGTGGTGAAAGATCTTAAACATCTCCCATAATGATCTTCCCTTTTTTTCTTACCTAAAACCTTTCTTTATTTTCTGGGGAAAAGAATACATATAAAGGGTGTGCTCAAATGATCAGTATGGGTAATCATGGAGAAAATAAAACAAACCATATACATTTGAACATAAAAACATGAACATAATGTTTAAACATCAAAATCTTGATAAATGACATAAAACATGGAATTACGTAAGGCATAGATCATAATGGAACATAAATCACTATAAAATAGCTTTTAAATAAAACTTGTAATTGTGTAAAAACATTAAGCACATGATATGATTTCCATAGTAGCCAAGGCATTGCTGCCAAGACCATCATAGTGGACAAAGTCCCTTATTGAACCGAGTTCACTCCTCATTTCAGTCCTGTATCACTGAACCGGAATAACCTGTCGTTCCAGCCATGTCTATCTCCTGAGATATAAATCTTTACCCAATTAAATGTAGGGAGATATAGGTCCCACCAATCCCACAATGAAATCATTCTTTCATCTTCCAGAAAATAAATATAAATCATTCATCATAACCCAAAAAATAAAATGGGTTCCATAAACGTCATCCCATCATAACATAATCCATATAAAACAAATGAATATAATTTCATCATAATAAATGTTAAACCATGTAAATCATAGATACATTTTACACATATGAAATAATTTCATCTTATATGTAAAATACTTTTGAAAAAACCCTTTAATTGAATTTTTGAGGAAAATATCCTTTCTTCTTCCAAATCATTTTCTTTTCACAAAATGAAATGAAATTTTAAAAGAAAATATTTTTTGAAAATAATCATGAAATATTATACAGGAATCATCATGGAAATAAGGCATTATGAAACCCTAAGAATCCATTCATGCCGTATAAGTTGAAAAACATTCTCCTCATACTTTTTTCAGAAAAGTCAAAATGTACCTCATATGATAAACAAAAGAAAGATTCCTTCCATACGATGTGGTAAAAGTAAAAAAGGGTAAAAATGACGTTAAACATACATGGAAGAAAATTAAACATTTTATGAAAACATTTTGAGAACATATGGACATGGATAGTAAACATAACCCCAGTAAATAGTTATGACTAAACATTCTCAGATAAGAATGAGATTGGAAAAATTTTCCCGTACCTTATGTTCAATTTCTTTCATACGTGTCCGAGACTCCTGTATAGTGGGTTTATATATATTATTAACTTGTCATAGAACCATAATAATATTTATGATATCATATATGATTCTCTTTCGACTTTATGTTATCCGTTCATTTTTCAATTCCATATTAAAGCATCTTTTGGGTAAAATCGTTTCATTTATCGTCTGTGTTTTGACTTGTAAATATTAATATGATTACTTAGATCATGGTTACATAATTACATAATATATAACATTATTTATATATAATATATATTCAGAATATACATATATATAATAGATCAATAAATGGAAAGAAATACACCATTCATTGACACGGTAGGCCGCACATATGCATGAACATTGTTTTTCGTTTTCTAATTGAATTGAATGGAATTAAGTAGATGACATACATATATATATACATAAATATCATAGAATTATTTTGTCATATATTTCATGATAACTTATTATATATACTTTATAATCATTCTTTAATAGTTAACATGGAAAATGTGTAGGATCTAAATAATGATGTAGATGCTCAATATACAAGAGGGGGGGTGAATTGTATACTTTAAAAATTCCTTTGGAACCTTTAAAGTTAGTTACGATTAACTATGTTTTCCTTAAGAAAAGGAAAGGTCTAAGTTTAACAAAGTTAAACTAAGCAAATTCACAACACCTCTAACACCGAATGCAAACTTGGAATGAGATTCTGAAAGTGGGTTCCAGAAATATGGTTCTGAAAATTGAAACTTAACAAGAGTTACATTATGAGATTCTATCTTAAAGCGTATAGAATCTAAATGAATCAGAGTAAAAGTGAGGAAGTATAAAAAAGTTATACTTTCCTTATAATATAAAATGCAGCGGAATATAAACAAGTAGTTAAACTACAAGTAACAAGATATTAGTCTTTTATCCCAAAGAGAAGGGTATCCAATAACCTTGGATAAAGGTCCCTTGATTTATACTTTCAAGCAAGTCTGTCTTACCCACACCAGGGTAAGCCCTTGATACGAAGATCGGAGTCTCTGTCTTGCTATCCATGCAAGCCCTCAACTTCAAGGTAGTTGGCAACCTCTGTCTTCCTCAGCAAGGAAGCCCTCGAACTTCAAGGTAGTCGGCACCTCTATCTTCCTATCCCCGGAAGCCCTCGAATGTAATCACCAACATTCGGAGTCGCACGAAGATTTGAGAGTTAATAAGAGCCTCTCTCTCTAGAAATCACTTCAACAGCATGTATGCACAAACCAGGTTGTTCATCTTTCATCAGTCATTAGTCATCAGTCATCAGTCATCAGTCATCAGTTTCGAGCTCTTTCATATGAGCTCTTATTTATATGTAAGGTCGGCTCCTTCTCCAACGGTCATATTTTCCTTAAAGATCGGAGGGACCTGTACACGTGTCACTTAGACAATGGTTAGTTTATAACAAAATAGACGACATCGTTTTATAACAAAACAAGTGTAACAAAATGTATGACATCGTTTTAATTATAACTCAAAAGTTCGGAATGAAAACTTCGGAATGAAGATTCAGAGTGTAATGAAAATAATAAAGAGTAAACAAATTATAGAAGTGTAAGCAGAATAAAAGTTCGGAGTTTAACCAAATTTTTTTTTGGAGTCTGAATTAATTCAGAGTGTATAAAACAAAGATCATCAGATTCTGTTTAATAGGTGAATTCGGAATGAGAATTCGGCATGGGAATTCATCATCAGAATTCGTAATGAGAATTTGTCATCAGAATTCATAATGAGAATTCTTCATCAGAATTCGTAATGAGAATTCTTCATTGGAATTCGTAATGAGAATTCTTCTTCAGAATTCGTAATGAGAATTAATCATTAGAATTCGTATTGAGAATTCGTTATCAAACTTCATAAAAATTTGTACCCTGAATCTGGAAAAGAACTTAGTCAGAGTTCATATCCGAAATTCAGAATGAAACTTCCTTATAGTTCTTATCCAGAATCCGAATCCTAAAACAGAAGGCTTCATATCAAAGTAACAATGATTCCGAGAAAATAGAAATGAATCCGAATCTCATACTTTAGAAAAATATGGATGAAAATAAGATAAGGATAATTTTTCTTATAAAAGGGATTTTGCTTGTAAAAGCAATTTTCCTTAAGAAACAATTTTCCTTATAAAAGCAATTTTCCTTAAGAAGGAAATTTTCCTTAAAGATAAGGTGTTTGTGATTTTCAAAACAAGAAGGAATGTAAAAGTCATAAGGAAAACCTTATTGACTCAAAAATCTCCCCCTTTTTGGAAAGCACAAACATCCTTACGAAAAAGAAATTTTAAGAAGAAAGAAAAAAATATTAAGGCTTATCTCCCATATATTTAAGGATATTGATGAATACGACTAACTCCCCCTTAGGCCTTGAAACTCTAAGGATCGTATTCAGATTTCCGGAGTGACATTTTATTACGAAAAAGAAAGTCTTCTTTAATGAAAAACTCCCCCTTAGATAGACTCTTATTAGAGTTATTTTTGCTTAGGGATCTTTTCCTTCTCCCCCTTTGTTAAACTCTTATTAGAGTTCTTATTTGTCTTAAGAATCTTTTCCTTCTCCCCCTTTGTGATTTTCAAAAAGAATTGGAGGGAATGGAAAAAAAACAAAGTACCTGAAAAATTAGTAATTACAACAATAGAAACGACAAGTACGAATTTTATTCGGTTTGAAATCTCGGCAATAAAAAAATACAACAAAAAGATCAGATTTGGTTATTTAGGATCTTCTTCCTTCGACATGAGCCCCTTTAGAATAGTCTTGATCTTCTTCAGGTCTTTATGATCTTCTTCATCTTGCTTCTCTAAGACAACTATTCTTGCGGATTGAGCTTCAATTTTTTCTTCCTGGGCTTTGAGCTTTTCTTCCTAAGCTTTGATATTTTCTTCCTAAGCCTTCATCCTTTCATCAAAATCAATCTGATGATCCCTTTCAAACTTCCAGTTTTGAGAAACGGAATTCAGCTTCCCATTCAGATCTCTTACTTCTTGAATCCGGAAGTTCTTTTCTTCTGTCAGCTTCTCTTCAAAAGATGAAGTTAACTCATTTAACTTCTTGTCCTCGGTCTCAAAAGCATCTTTAACATTGTCTTGAAACTCATCGAATAACCTCATCTCTTAAACAGTCTTCTTCGACCAATTTGTCATCCTCTTGCAAGATTTTCTATGAGCTTCGTAACTAACAAAGAAGGTTTTGAACTGAGCCTCAATCTCAACGCACTTGTCCATGACCATAGATACAGAGTCAGTTTTCTGATTCAACGCATGTTGGAGCATCTGACATCTTGAATCAATACTAAAGAATGTCGGAATGGATCCCACCAACTTCTTTAAAGACTGGACAACAAAATCATGCCCCAACGAGGATGACACCGAATCTGAAACTTTTCTTGGAGATTTTTCTTCCTCAATAAGCTCCAACTTCCTTTTAGATGAATCACCAAATTCTCTTTTCTTTCTAGCCACTGATTTCGGAGTTTCAACAAGAAGTTGCTTTCCCTTGTCTTTTTTCGGAATCGATTCTTGATCAGGGGTTTTCTGCTCGCCAGTAGACACTTGAATAATATCATCAATAACTTTTTGAACAACATCTTCCTCATTCTTATCTTTCTCTGGAGTTACTAACTTGGATGATTCAGCCTCTGATGTTCGGAGTGATAGATGTTTCGAAGGTGATCCTTTATAATCATCCACTTATTTCAAAAGATCTCCTGTTTCACCACTTCCTTCAGCAACTTCTTCTTCCTCACCCAGTTGCTGAATCTGCTCGATTTGATCAACATGCTCAGCTGTAGTCTCTTCCGGAAAATCAAGGTTTCTTCCTGGAGTCTCAGGTAGAGATTCCAGGGAGAAAGATCTCGGAACTGGAATTCTTCCAGATACTATCTCATTAAACTTAAACAACGCTTGGACTGCCTCGGCTTCTGACATCTTCTTCTTAAACTTCTTCTCCTTTACTTGTTTTTCAAGTTCATCAGCAGTTCTTTCTTTCAATACCTTAGCTTCCGCAGGGTCCAATCCGAACTGCGGATCCCCTTCTTTCCTTTTCTCTTTATCTGCTCTCCACTTCGCAACTACCTCATCAGTGAAGGCTTTCTTCTTCTTTGGTTTTGGAGGAGTGGATTGAGCTTCCTTAGATTTGGGATCCTGTACCTCAGCTGCAACTTCCTTCAACATTCTTTTCTTTACTGGCTTAGATGATTCCGGTTCAGAAACCCTCGGAACCGCTTCTTCTTGATTAGGCAGATCGAAGAACTCAACAGTCTCCTTGTTAAAAGCCGCATCCATCCTCTTAAGGTTATCATCACTGAGAAACAAAATTTTGCAAACCCTTGGCTTAGATCTGCAGGCTTCCTTGAACGATTCAAGACACCGAACTATCAATCTTGATAAAATTTCTGGGTACATTACGATCTGGGCTCTGAGATTTTATTTTCTTAAGATTCTAAATGGTTATAAGAATGTGCCTCATGAAGTTAAAATTCCTTAGATTTATCAGGAAATCTAAGATATAGATCTCACTCTTCTTCAAACTTTCATTATCACCTTTCCTCGGTACGATAAGACCTTTCACCCACAACTCTAGAATCTGGAAATTTGTGGATACACATGCAATCTTCGGAGCCTTGTCATCAGCCAGTCCGAGAGTTTCTAAAGCTTTTTCCTTATCGAAGCTACCTTTAGAATCCGGCAACACATGAGAAACAAACTCAGCTTCTCCTTCATAGGACAGCCCTACCAAACCTTGGTATAAGTAAGATTGGAAGTCTTTCCATAAGACTTAAAAGAAAATTTCTCCCTATTCTCTTCCTGAAAGAAGGAAACTATTTCATAGAACTCAATAAGTAACTCCGAAAAGACATCATCCAGATTCCCCAGTTTAGATAGAGCAATATCTTCCCAGCCATTCAACTTAATGTTATTCAAAATAAGAGAATCATAGTTGTTGAAGAAATCCGGATGGACTAACCTTTCTCTGTAGACTAACCATTGTGAAATAGGCTTAGTGGATGACATTTCTTGAGATTCTAACTCCGTAGACATTCGGATCTGAAGTCCTCCGGGAAGTTCAGAATGGAGAAAACTGAAGTTCGGAACGGTCTTAAATCAGAGAGGCAGAGATTCGGGACGCGAGAGCTTGAGATCGATGTGGGATGAGTATTTGGGTCCCCTTTATATAGGCAATGAGATGAAGGTTCACCTTCCACAGTTGATCTAACATTTGGGAGAAACTGAGATCAGATCTGAAGGTTGAAAACTTGAATCCGATCTTTTTGAGGTTTTTATTAAAACAAGGAATTAAGAAAACTATACTCCGAAATCATAATACCAGAAAATGACAACAAGTAAAATATGACTATGAAAACTTGAGTAAGGTAATCATACCATTCGGATTAGCTTAGGAGGATTATTCGTAATGGGAAATATAAAGATGACAACGGAAAAAGATCTTTATTACGGGAAGACATATTTCGCAAAAACTTTACTACGGAAATTAAGCTTGGTATGAAAAACTCATTACGGAACACTTATTACGGAAAACATAGTACGAAAAACAAACTTAGTATAGAAAAACTTAGTACGAAAAAAAATATTACAAAATTTTGAAAATGAAAAAAAACTTATTATGAATGATTTAGTACAAAAGTTCCGTTATGAAAATACCAGTACAAAATTTTCTATTCTGGATGTTTTCCAATAAAAACACATTCAATCCAGAAGTATTTTGTACGAAAATGTCCGTTCTAGAAAATTGTAGTTCCGGAAATTCCATTCCGGAAATCATCTTTCCGAAAAGTTTGAAAACAAACTATGAAAAAATTTGTTAAACTAACAAAAAAATGTACTCCCCCTATGAAAAGGAGTTTATTGCTGTAAGGAGAGTTGTTCAACAGAAAGTTACTTAAGGAGGATTACCTTACGGTTATCATCCCTAACTTCTGTTTAATATATTAAAATCTATCAGAAGGAAAAGATTTTGTGAAAAAATCAGCAAGTTGATCTTGCATTCCGATAAATTGAAGAATAATATCTCCTTTTAGTGTGTGATCCCTAAGAAAGTGATGCCTAATATCTATGTGTTTTGCACGGGAGTGATGTGCAGGGTTCTTACTAAGGGCAGTGGCACTTGTGTTATCACACAAAATTTGAGTTTTGGTAAAACTCAAGCCATAGTCTGTGAGTGTGTGTTGCATCCACAACACTTGAGCACAACAACTTCCAGCTGCTACATATTCAGCTTCAGCAGTAAAGAGTGCTACAAAATGTTGCTTCTTGCAGGACCAAGAAACTAGTGAATCTCCTAAGAAATGACATGTTCCAGATGTACTTTTTCTATCAATTCTACATCCTCCAAAGTCAGCATCATAAAATCTTTTTAAAACAAAATCATTTCCAGAAGTATAAAATAATCCTAGATCCATGGTTCCCTTAAGGTAGCAAAAAATTCTTTTTACAGCCTTTAAGTGAGATTCTTTAGGATTGGATTGATATCTTGAACATAATCATACTAAAAACATTAAGTCTGGTCAGCTAGCTGTTAAGTACAGTAAACTTCCTATCATACCTCTAAAATATGTTTGATCTACTGGTTTCCCAGCTTCATCAAGATCTAAAGAGTTTGAGGTACCAATGGGAGTACTTATACTCTTAGTGTTGTCATAACCATACTTTTTAAGAAGATATTTAATATACATATGTTGAGATATGTAAGTTCCTTCTGGTTTTTGAGAAATTTGAAAACCAAGGAAAAATTTCAACTCACCCATCATACTCATTTCAAACTCATATTTCATTAGACTTGCAAAAGAGTCAGTCAAAGATTGCTGAGTTGAACCAAATATGATGTCATCAACGTAAATTTGTACAATCAAAACATTTTTCTTATATTTCTTTATAAAAAGGGTTGGATCTGCATTTCCCTTAATATAGTTATTTTGAAGTAAAAATCCAGTGAGTCTATCATACCATGCTCGTGGGGATTGTTTAAGGCCAGACAAAGCTTTGGTAAGTCTAAAAACATGATCAGGATATTTTGTATCTTCAAAACCAGGAGGTTGTTCAACAAAGACTTCCTCTTGAACATAACCGTTAAGAAAAGCACATTTCACATCCATTTGGAAAAGTTTTAAATTAAAGAATGCTACAAAGGCAAGTAGAATACGGATAGATTCAAGTCTAGCTACTGGAGCATAGGTTTCTTCATAGTCTATTCCTTCTTACTGATTATAGACTTTAGCAACAATTCTAGCTTTATTTCTTACTATGATTCCATTTTCATCACATTTATTTCTGAAAACCCATTTTACTCTAATAACAAAAGTTTCCTTAGGTCTTTCAACCAAGGTCCATACTTTATTCCTTTCGAATTCATTTAGTTCATCTTGCATGGCTTTAATCCAATCATCATCACCTAAAGCTTAATCAGTGCTTTTAGGTTCTAATTGGGAAAGAAATACTAGATGTTCTACTTCATTTCTTAAGGAACTTCTAGTCCTTACAGGTTGGTTTACATCACCAATGATACTATCACTGGGATGATTCTTAAGAAACACCTTATTCGGGTTTTGTAAAACCTGTTCATCAACATAGGGTAGAAAGTCTTCTGGGGTAAATGTTTCAGAAGTATCTTCTTGAACAATTTCCTTATCAGAAGGTTCTTCTATCAAAGGTTGACAATCAGTTTTTGAAAACACATCCGAAGATGTAGGCTGGGATGGTTTGAAAACAAAAGGATCTGACTCATCAAATTTTACATGTACTGTTTCTTCAACAGTACAAGTATTTTTATTAAAAACACTATAAGCCTTAGAAGTTGTGGAATATCCTAAGAAAATCCCTTCATCAGATTTTGGTGCGAATTTATGTAAGTTTTCTTTAGTATTCAAAATGAATACTTTTCAACCAAAAACTTTGAAGTAGGAAAGTCTTGGTTTTCTACCATTCCATAACTCATAAGGAGTTTTATTAATAAAAGGTCTAATCAAAATTCGATTTATAGTATAGCAAGCAGTACTTATAGCATCAGCCCAGAAATGTCTAGCAATAGAATATTCACTCAATATGGTTCTAGTTATCTCTTGAAGAATTCTATTTCTTCTTTCAACTACACCATTCTGTTGAGGTGTTCTAGGTGCTGAAAAATTGTGAGTAATACCTTTCTTACTACAAAAAGTTTCAAAATATGAATTTTGAAATTCTCCTCCATGATCACTATGAATAGTTTTCAATGGAAGGTTTTTCTCATTTTTAACTTGAGCTCTAAAACTTTTGAAATAGGAAAAAGCTTCAGATTTCTTTGCTAGAAAATAGACCCAAGTAAATCTAGTGTAATCATCAACTAGAACAAACACATAGTATTTGCCTCCAATACTTCCAGTTTGTGTTGGACCAAAAAGATCCATGTGCACTAACTATAATGCATCAGTTGTTGAGACTTCACCGATTGACTTAAAACTAGATTTATGTTGCTTTCCATATTGGCAAGGATCAAAAACTTTTGAAGAATCAAATATAAGCTCCGGTAGATCCTTAACTAGTTTCTTCTTAGAGAGTTTACATAGGTTCCTAAGATTACAGTGACCTAGTATTATATGCCATAACCAGGAGTGATCTTCCATTGCACTTAGGCAAGGTAAATCTTGACTTCTAAGATCTTCTAAGTTCAAAGTGTAGAAATTCTCTTGCCTATTGGATGAGAGAATAAATTATTCCTTGGAATTGTGAACTAAGCACTTATCATTCCTAAAATTCACAAGGTAACCTTCATCACATAACTGACTTATTCTAATGAGGTTGTGCTTAATATCTTTAACAAAAAGAACATTTGAAATAAAGGTTTTTCCAGGAAAAACAATATTACCAATACCAACAATCTCTCCCTTAGCAGTATCTTTGAAAGTTACCTTTCCTCATTTCGTTTTGATAATCTTTTAGAAAAATCTTTTGTTACTAGTCATGTGCCGGGAACATCCACTATCCATGTACCATGTATTTTTGCTGGTACTCTCTTTATTTTCCTGAAATTGAGAAGAAAATTAGTTTTTCGGAATCCAAACTTGATTGGATCTGATATTTCCAGATAATAAAATTTTAGGAACCCACATCTTCTTAGAAAAGTAAGCTTTGTGAAATCCTAGAGATTGGGTTTTGTTTAATGTACAATTCTTTGCCCAGTGACCACCACATTGACACTTGGTACAAAATGGGGCACTTTGAGGAACAAAATAATTGTTGCTGAAAATAGATTTTGCATGGGTATAACCAAATCCAGATTTATTTCTTAAAGGTCGTATTTGGGAATACATCTTATCAAAATTTTCCTTACCATGGGTAAAGTTTAATAAACACTTCTTTAAGGAAAAAATTTTGGACTTGAGTTTTACAACCAAGTTTTTATCCTCAAAATCATTAGTTTTTGAACTAGAGTTAGGCTCGAAATTTTTTTTATTAGACATTACTTTTTCTAATTCTTTAGAAAGTTTATTCTTCTCAGAACTTAATTCCTCAAGATTTTTTGAAATACTTTCAAAATCAGAATTTTTCTTATTAATATCTTTAGAAAGATCTGATATCTCTTTTGTAAGAATAGAATTCCTAGAGTTTTCCTTATCAAGATTCTTATTGAGTTTGGAATTCTCAATCTCAAGAAGTTCAGCAAACCTAGAGACTTCTTCATAAGTAGGTAAAGTATTTTCCTCATCAGAAGATGATTCTTCATCATAAGAGTTATAATACTTACTATCATTAGAATTTAAAGAAACATTGGTCAATGATTCAACATTTCGTACCTTAGCCATAAAATAATGATTATCAATAGGTAATCTGGCTATAAGACCAAGATTCTTCTGCCCTGAAGATTCATAATGAGAAGATTCATCTGAAGAATCACCACCACTGGCACTCCAGGTGTCATTAGCTTTGAAAACATTCTTAGCTTTGGCTTTATAATATTTCTTCATGTTCCTGTCCGAATTCCTTTCTTTTCTTTCTTTCTTTTTGAGCATAGGGCAATCTGGTCTAATATGTCCAGCTCTCTTGCATTCATAACAAGTAACTTCTCCATCTTTATTATCTTTCATGTCCTTTTTCTTATACTTAGATTGAAAATTTCTCTGCCCAGCTATCTTGTTCATCCTTCGAGCAAGATTTTCTAATTCATTTTCTGAGACTTCACTCTCACTAGATTCAGATTGGAAAATAACTTTCTTAGACTTGGATCTGGTTACTCTCTCAGGAGTCTTAGATTTCATCTGATTTGAAGTTGTAGTAAAAGCAACAGTACCATTCCCATTCTTCTTCTTAATGTTGTCAGCATCTCTCTTCATTATAGTCACATGTTGTAGAAGAGTTCCAAATAATTTATCAAGAGTAATTTTAGTGACCTTTCTGTTCTCATCTATAGCTGTTCTCTAGGATTCCCACTCATTGGGCATAATATCAATTATTTTGTCCACAAGAGCTTCATCATCTAAACCTTTCTCTCCCATAGATTGTAGAATGTTGACTATAGTCATAAATCTTTGTTAAACTTTACAGATAGGTTCACCATAAGGAAAATTGGATCCATGATATTCATCTCTAAGCATAGCTCTTCTAGTTTCAATCACTTTAGAAGTTCCAATGTGTGTAACTTCTAACTTCTTCCATATACAGTTAGCTGCTTCACAAGAATAAATTTGGCTATATATATTTCTGGTCATTGAACATAGTAAAGTATTGCGTACCTTATAGTTGAGTTGATATTCTTGCTTTTCCTGATTAGTAAAAGTTCTGACTTCCTTGTTAAGAATTTTATAATCACCAGTAAGCATAACAAAGTTGTCCACTCCAGTATTGATAACAAAAGTCTTCATTCGATCTCTCCAGTACTCATAGTCATTACCATCAAATATAGTTGGTCTTGTAGGATTCAGATTATCAATTGATCCAACATTGATTCCTGCCATACTAGAAATAACCTTTGGCACACAAACTTGTTAGTAGAAAAGTTTCGTAATAACAAAGTTCGGAATGAGAAAAATTCGTAATGGGAAAAGTTTGTAATGAGAAAAGTGAGCAAGAAAAGCTTGTATGTGAATACAAGTATTTCAGAGACCTCCTCTGATACCAATTGTAGGATCGAAATAATGATGTAGATGCTCAATATACAAGAGGGGGGTGAATTATATACTTTAAAAATTCCTTTGGATCCTTTAAAGTTAGTTACGATTAACTATGTTTTCCTTAAGAAAAGGAAAGGTCTAAGTTTAACAAAGTTAAACTAAGCAAATTCACAACACCTCTAACACCGAATGCAAACTTGGAATGAGATTCTGAAAGTGGGTTCCGGAAATATGGTACCGGAAATTGAAACTTAACAAGAGTTACAATATGAGATTCTATCTTAAAGCGTATAGAATCTAAATGAATCAGAGTAAAAGTAAGGAAGTATAAGAAAGTTATACTTTCCATATAATACAAAATGCAGCGGAATATAAACAAGTAGTTAAACTACAAGTAACAAGATATAAGTCTTTTAACCCAAAGAGAAGGGTATCCCACAACCTTGGATAAAGGTCCCTTGATTTATACTTTCAAGCAAGTCTGTCTTACCCACACCAGGGTAAGCCCTCGATACGAAGATCGGAGTCTCTATCTTGCTATCCCTGCAAGCCCTCAACTTCAAGGTAGTTGGCAACCTCTGTCTTCCTCAGCAAGGAAGCCCTCGAACTTCAAGGTAGTCGGCACCTCTATCTTCCTATCCCTGGAAGCCCTGTCATGTAATCACCAACATTCGGAGTCGCATGAAGCATTGAGAGTTAATAAGAGCCTCTCTCTCAAGAAATCACTTCAACAACATATATATACAAACCAGGTTGTTCATCTGTCATCAATCATCAGTCATCAGTCATCAGTCATCAGTCATCAGTTTCGAGCTCTTTCAAATGAGCTCCTATTTATAGGTAAGGTCGGCTCCTTCTCCAATGGTCATATTTTCCTTAAATATCAGAGGGACCTGTACACGTGTCACTTAGACAACGGTTAGTTTAGAACAAAATAGATGATATCGTTTTATATCAAAACAAGTTTAACAAAATGTACGACATCGTTTTAATTCTAACTCAAAAGTTCGGAATGAAAACATCGGAATGAAGATTCAGAGTGTAATGAAAATAATAAATAGTAAACAAATTATAGAAGTGTAAGCAGAATAAAAGTTCGGAGTTTAACCAAATTTTTTTTTGGAGTCTGAATGAATTTAGAGTGTATAAAACAAAGATAATCAGATTCTGTTTAATAGGTGAATTCGGAATGAGAATTCGGCATTGGAATTCATCATCAGAATTCGTAATGAGAATTCGTCATCAGAATTCGTAATGAGAATTCTTCATCAGAATTCGTAATGAGAATTCTTCATTGGAATTTGTAATGAGAATTCTTCTTCAGAATTCATAATGAGAATTAATCATTAGAATTCGTATTGAGAATTCGTTATAAAACTTCATAAAAATCCGTATCCTGAATCTGGAAAAGAACTTAGTCAGAGTTCATATCCGAAATTCAGAATGAAACTTCCTTATAGTTCTTATCCAGAATCTGAATCCTAAAACAGAATGCTTCATATCAAAGTTACAACGATTCTGAGAAAATAGAAATGAATCTGAATCTCATACTTAAGAAAAATATGGATGAAAATAAGATAAGGATATTTTTTCTTATAAAAGAGATTTTTCTTATAAAAGCAATTTTCCTTAAGAAAACAATTTTCTTTATAAAAGAAATTTTCCATAAGAAAGCAGTTTTCCTTAAATATAAGGTGTTTGTGATTTTCAAAACAAGAAGGAATGGAAAAGTCATAAGGAAAACCTTATTGACTCAACAAAATGAATCTCATCGCGTCATGGAGACGATAATTCGTACGTACGCACGAGCGATGATATCATTCCCATATTTATTGATTGGAATTGGAGTGGATGATATAATATATTAGAATCAGTATGATGTTATAATAATCATATATAGTTATTATTTACACTATTATACCCATCCAAGTAAGGTGGTGGTGGAAAAACTGATTACACCACGGCATGGAGACGGTATTCTGTACGTACTTACGCGCGGTGATTTCGTTTTCCATAGGATGGATAGAAGGTGAAATATGGTTGTTTAATATTTATAATAACATGTCAGTATATAATTAATACTTATTTTATTACTTTATAATGAAACAACTAAATATGATGAAGTATAAGAAGAAAGAAACATGAAACAGTCGGTAGAAGAGATTACCTATTCCTTGACGCACCTCCTTTAAACTCTTTCCTAGGGCCCTAGAGTTGGTAATTTGAAAATACCAGAACCAATATGATATATCTAGATAGGTTTAAAAGAGGAATTGGCAGGGGTTTGCTGATGTTCAAGTCCCAAAATGGTGTGAATATAAGAGGGAGGAGGTGCCTTTTTATAAGGGAGGAGAAGGGCACCTTTGAAAAGTGTGAAAATATTATTTTATTATAAACATATCATCAGTTTCAAAGGGTCAAAAAATCATTAAAGGTCAAGATAAGATGACTCATGGTCGAAATAAAATCATCCCATCATAATTGGACATGTTTTGTATAATATTTTAATCATTATAATCTTAATTATTTAAATCATTTATTAATGAGGCAAATACTGCATCATTATTGTGTCATAAATAATTTAATTTATATGATGTCTAAAAAATATACAAAAACACCACCTATTAGGAAAAAAAAATTTTATTTCCAAATAATATTTATAGTTGAAAATATAATTTATATAACCCCTTATAAAAATTAATTACTAAAATATTTTTGTTAATGTCAATTTTGTCTTTACATTAAATTAGTTAATCCAAAATGTCATTATCACTACCAAGTGGATCAATGGGGTTCCAAAATCGAACCAAGGATTTCCATGGTCGGACACTACTCATACAATAAGGTTATGACAAGTGTTAATGAAATTTTTGATTATTATAATATTTTCATAACCTTGAATTACCCTATTTACCTTTAACTGTAGTAAATAAAAGTCAAAAGTTACTATTAACCAAAAATTATTTTCCTCTTATTGAAGCACATTTTACATAATCATAATAACCATGTTTGTTGGGTTTTTGAAATTCAATTCACTGATGTGGTAAAATATAATTTAAATGAACGAGTCGGTTTTTTAACTACCACCAAGTGGTTTCATTATTCATCAAAAATTGATGTTTTTCAGAAAAAAAAACTTAGCCTAATCTATATTTGATATTCCGAATTCAAAAATGATTTCTATTTTTTCAAGATAAAAACATATAATCAGCGTTAATTAATTTTAAAATTAATTCCAGTTATCAAAATAAATAGCGTGTTTTAAGAAACAATAACTATCAAAAGATCAACACTTGTTTATATCCAAATTGAAAGTGAAATTAAATCCAATGACCAGAATTGTATTAAATGGTAAAAATATATTCTAATTACACTTTAATATCAATTAAAAATTAAATCTAACCATATTAATTATTGTGATGAAAAAAGTTTTTTTAAATTAAAATATAGCGTGTTTTTACAATTCGTTAAAATATGAAAGTTATCCGAATAATAGGAAAAATTTATCCAAATTAAATTTTTATATCTTTATTACAAGAAAGAATTTTATTTTTTCAAATTGAACATAAAAAAATGTCAAAAACTAGATTTAAAGTGGGTGCGCCATCAAAAGGTGGCAAAACTGCATTTTTAAAAAAATACTTATTTTACCCAAAAAAAATTATTTAATTCTCATACCATGTTCTTGGAAATTTGTAAGATTAATAATAATGTTATAAAATTTTAAATTTAGTTAATAATATTCATAATTTCTAGTCCATAATAATATTATAACAATATATCGTTGTTTAG
Source organism: Viscum album (assembly GCA_963277665.1). Classification (NCBI taxonomy): domain Eukaryota; kingdom Viridiplantae; phylum Streptophyta; class Magnoliopsida; order Santalales; family Viscaceae; genus Viscum; species Viscum album. The sequence goes on along the minus strand of OY728142.1, from coordinate 588,871,258 downwards.
TAAAACCTGGTATTGCGTACTACACACGCTATCGAGGAAGGTCATGATTACGTGTAATGCAAGCCATGTCAGGGCTGCGTGTAGTGAAAACTATGTTTGGTGTTGCGTATAACATAATCAAAACTAATTTCATTTATAAATTAAACAAAATATATACTTAATGTTGCGTAGAATAATTTCCACAAAACGAACTTGAAATTGTGTGCAACGCGAGCCAAGAATAGTGTTCTGTATGCTGCAAGCTAATACGATGTTGCGTATAGTACAAGCTAATCTTGGTGTACTGTATAATAGAAGACATCAAAGAAGTTAAAAATAATATATCTCATAAAATCTCTAGGTGTCACAATAATAATAGATGGAATATTTATCAAAACAAAGGACAATAAAAAAAACTGTTAGAGTTGATACCATTTTCAAAGGGAAGTATTCCGAATATATTATTTTCTTACCAAAAGTAATTGATATGAAGATATTATTTCAATAGTAAAAATATTTGAATAACCATGAGGTTTATCAAATTGATAATCTGTTATTAAAATTTTATTTTTATTATTTATTTTTATTAAATTGAATTTTTATTAATCATTTTATAAAATCATAGATCCATCGTCATTCTTCACAAATTTAAAAGACTGTCTGGAGGATAAAATTATGATTGATAAACCCCTTGCCTAATAAAACTCATAGTATATTATTTAACACCTCCAAGTTTAGTAGAAAAAATTTATATTAATTAACTGATATATGAAGATTACTAGAAACTATATTAATAGAAATGTAGTATTCTTGATCCATGGGGGTCGTTGAAATTATTTTAGAAATAAATCTAAATTTTTTTATACAATGCGGATATTTTACATCAGTATTAAAAAAATATATTTTTTAAGATGCCAACAATACCCATCCCTAGAAAGTAGTATTTTTATGTTATAAAAATAAATTAAACCATGAGTTTCACTAACCTTCGTAAAATTTGATACTAATTAGTGTCATTAAATAGATTAATGGTTACAAATTTATGTCAAAATATCATTTTGGACATAAAATTTGAGATCTAATATATAACTATAATATTTTAAAATTAAAATTTGGGATGGATTGATAGATTTATAGGTAGTAATTCTAAATAATTAACAATAAGAAAGTATCCTAACTTCTATATATCAATAAATTAACAATATAGTGGTACCAAAAATATGTCAACATATAGAATTTGATGTGAGGTATTCATATCTACTAAAACCTTATTTGACATAAATGAAATAGTTGATCTAGAATCAAATGGTGGAGAATAAACTCTTTAGACTTTAGATATTATATAAATAACAACATTATTATCCCCTTCAAACTATACTATTATTGTATAAAATTGCATGAAATCAACCTGGAAGAATCTAGGATTATTAAAATTGATTACCCTCATTCGTACTCATCATTGAACAAATATTAATATAATTATTTTACCATAATACATTTAAAGTATCAAACTATATAGTAATGATTTTCAAAAAAACTCCCTTCTTTTTCATTATTCCAATAACAATAGCTTACTTGACTCAATTTTTTTCTCTATTCACATGATGAATATCCTCCCTTTCATTTCTAGATGATTGTTCCCATATCTTTCACTCAATTTTATATGTTTTTCCTTCTAAAAATATTACATGTGTAATGATAAACTATCTTTTATTCTGTCTATTTAGGAAATGATCTTCAAGTTCGATGATCCCATTTATGTTTCATATAAAAGACTATATGAGAATAAAAAATATTTTAGATCTCCATTTCCATATTTCCATCACAATAAACAATTTTCCCTTAAATATTAATGTCATATATTTCTAAATATTTTTGAATATATGAATTTTATCAATTAAAAAAATATTTTATTTAGTTTGAGAATCAATGAAAAATATGTTATAATACCATGAAAATTATGTAAAGTTACATTAGTATATCATAAAATATTATTCATTATTCTAATTTAGAGTAATGATTTGTCTATCCATCATGATTCATATAGTCAATGTGATTTATTTCTCATTGAATAACCACCAGTATTAAACCTGAAACATAGATTAAATATAACATATATTCTTTATTTCATAATATCCTCTATTTATCTTGTTCTACATCAAGATAATAAAAAACTAGAATATATTTCCATTTTTCAAATAATTACACCATATAATAATGCTACTCTAATTGAGATATATATCATTTAAACATATGTGTAAACTAAGACTCTCTAAATAGTGGAGGTCAATACCGCATGACATGATCTATTTATGAAGGTCCATTTTCTGTTATGTAAGCCATTTAATGTAAATATTTTTAATATCCATATCTAGAGTCGTTTGATATAATATAATCATTCCTCTTTCATCAATATCACCCTTGATTTTGGGATAACAATTTTGATATTCGTCTTATTAAACATAGTATCATCACTATGAATAGCTATTATAAATACCCATACCCTATCTATAATGGAAAATTAAATAAATAAAATTATGAAAAAATCAATTAAAATGACCCTTAATATGAATATTTTATAAAATAAAAATTTAAATGTTCACTAAAATTTAGGGGTTTATCTATGTATTATCATTTTAATTAGAAAATAATATTAATCCCTAATTTTAATGGCACAAATATTCTATATATTATTTTTTTTATTTTATTGATTTTTTTCGAGACCGATTACTAAGACGACATTCGATTCTAAGACCCGATGTGCCTAGAATACATGAATAAAATATTTAAAATTTATTTAATTATTAGCATTCACATTAATCATGAATAGGTGGAATGACATATAAATAATACCACATATCGAAAATATGAGGGAATAATTTACTTTCAAATGTTACTTTTACCCTATGTTTACCAAAACATTTTTTGATGCATGGTATTTATATAAATTTCATTAAGGACATTAAATGAAGAAAATAATTATTTAAAATTATTTTATATGTTTTATTGATGTAGTGACATATCTTTTTATCTAAATACACATTGATGGAAAGTTGACACGGTTAGCCATATAAGCCTTCAAATTATTAGAGAGCCATTCGAGAGCATGGACTTGAATTCTGTTGATGGATGAAAACCACATCAAGGATCGACGAACGATGTGATATGGAATAAAAGAATCTTTCCAGTGAACACAGCACAACTCTATTCTTCAATATAGATCAATCCAAATCTTGTAAGGATGCTTCTTTGATGGGATTTATTTCCATGTTTTTAATTTCTATAACAAATGTGAATCAATCTATCAATTAATTTATTCATTGATCATGCATATTTTAGGGTGAGTTATTTTTTGTAATATTATGTTGGAAATTTTCTTTGTGGTTATCTATTATTCATTTCTATTATAATAGTAAAAGATCAAGGGAAGAAAGAACATTTTCTGAGTTTTTTCTTCATGTTTTTTTGTGTCCATTTCTCCCTTGTGTATTCATTCACCTGATGTGTTATCTGTTTGGACAAAGGTTTGACATATCTAGATTAGTCATTCATCATGCAACCATTTCATAAAAAAAGATCCGATATCATAGATTTGTGATTTACACGACATGAAAGTGGTGAATAAGTGGATACAATGACGAATTATATTAATTTTTGTAACCAATTTTAGGTTCTTTGGTGGAAAATGAAGAGCAAATAAATATACAATATTCTAAAAATATTAAAGGACTGGAACTTGTTAATCGGTGATGGTTGGACTCATGGAGGTTTGATATTACATTATCTGGAATAGTGGAGTCCATATCAATGGACAAAGGAATAGTCGAAAACACGTGTATAGAATCTAGGAATTAAGAAAATCCTGATCCACATGACATGTAATCTCAGTATACATGTCATTTTGTTCCCTTTCATAGGTGGATATAGTTTCATTTGAAGTTATGTATTTCACTATGTGTGACTCGAAAAATATGGCATTTGTACTATCCTTGTTTACTCATATTGTACCTGAGAAGGTACAAAGACACAATCTAGGGTAAATAGGTTAATGGATGTCATGTATTCCATATCATATACACTACCTAGACTATAGTACATGGTCTTATATGTTTCCTTGTACACTAGCACGGTTAGATGAGCTATGACATATAATGGAACATCGGTAGAGTACCTAGGAAGATAAAATACTTGGTACATCTATATAGACATGTACACTACAATATACATGGTCCATTTACATAGGTTGAATCAAGGTTATATAACACGGCATGTGGCCACTACAATACATTGGGTAATTTATTATACATGGCATGAATCCATTTCCATCCTTTTCTAGGACATGTTTGGTTAAGGTGTTTTTCCCATATCTATTCCCTGAGTGTTTGAATGGAATACTCTAATGATCTAAGGACATAGGTCCCTTTATTTGGAAATATTGGATCGGGTCATCAGAATCCATTTATGATTCCTGGAGAGAGAACCCCTAATCACCATTGTAGCCTAGGTGGAGTTCATGGTATCATCGTGACCTACACTATGCGGGGAACAAATATATACTTAGAAGGTTAATCAAAATTTACTTTTTTGGTATCAACCCATGGACATGGAATTGATCCTCACATGTTAATCATATCACTTCATACCTTCTAGTGTGTACTTCCTGTGATCAGACCAACTGAGAAGTACCTATTAGACAGATGTCATGAGTCTTATCAGACTCAAGAGTATGTTCTCCTAGATGAGTGATTTTTGGAATATTCATGTGGGAATCCTTGGATCGAAAACTCCAGTTGTGACTTACATCTGGACTGTATTTTTTTATTCAGTATTTTTTTATTCTCTTTTCATATGTTTTTAAGAGATATACATGTATAAAGATAAGTAAATTATTTTAATGTATAGTTTGTGTTTTTTGAGAGTCCTACTAGGGATTTTAATACTCACCCATACACGGTCATTTCTCACATGTGTTGTTTCATGGGTGGTTGATTGAGATTTTAACAGAGTCCTAGATAGACTAGAACGATATGGTTCTTAGTGAGACCAAACAGAAAAATGTTTGTTCCTATGAAATTTTCATCGTAGTGCTTATATTTCCTTATAGGTTGGACATTTTTTTAGACTCTTTGTGGTGGGATTTTTGTTTTCCCTTTTTAAATTACATCACTTAATTTCATACTCTACTTGTGGGATGTGTATGTATTGAATTCTAGTTGTTAAGTTGTTTTCAAATTTCTATAATGTATAGGATTGGATATGTGTGTATGTGTATGGATACTTTGGCTAAGGACTCCCATGTTAGTGATATGCCTTCTTATCTCTCTTCATTATCACCTTGGCTATTGGAGGTGGGTCTGGGAAGTCCTAGTACGATCCCCACTAGGTTTGTTTGGAACTATGGTAATAAACTAAATGAATATATCTATACCCATACTTATTTATTGGGCTTTATAATTACATAAATTAATTATATTACTTGAAATTTAGAATCATTTTATAGAATCCTATATTTAGTGTATTTTGGAAATAACCAAAAAATGCATAAAATAATAAATAATAAATTATTTGAAATAAATCCATGATATATAAATGAATCCATTGTTTTCCCTCTATAATTCACTTAGTATATATGGGATTTTGGAAAACATAATAAATTTGGTGAGCTTATATTCAAGGTAATGGTAATAAAATTAATAGCATCATTTTAAGATTGATTATATAAAAAAGCTATATTCACAATAGATGATAATGAGAATGATATATATAAAAATATTTTCATTAATATCATTCATAGAATAGGAAAATAAAAAATAATGGTCAATGAAACACTATGAAAAGGAAACGTGATAATTTCTGTGTAACACAATAGCCTCTTTTATAAGGAAACCAACCTAGCCATTGAAACTAAATCTTGTAATTTTTATTGTATTTCTAATGATGTGAAATTACTTAATGCGTCAGAGGTCTATATAATCAAACCCATTCTTTAGGTAATTTATAATTGATAAAATCCATATGATAAATCACACATCATTGATATAATAAAAATTAAAAAATTATAATGTATAACCATTTTTATTATAAAACTATAAGTAAATAATGGGATGGTATTCCTTTCATGCCCAATATTTCATTATCTCACCCATCCCTCCAAAAAATTTGGGCATTCCCCTAATTTCATGTGTGATAGTGAATAATTAGGATTCCACACTACATTTAGAACTCATTAGGTGGTTATATTTTTATTTATTCATATGTATTTTATTATATGAATTTAACGATTCATCAATATTGTTTTAGTGTTTTTCGATGTTGGTTATTATCAATGTCAATGTATCTTTTTCCCTTTATCTTATATATTTATAGATGATCCATAAATATATGTTCCTATATTTTTCTTGATGTAATTTAAATCATGGTAGATAATGTTTTTGTTGGTGGGGAGTTATATGTTGGGTGTCATTTTGTTCCTTTTAGTGGGTTCTATTTAGTTGTGTGTTATTAAATTGCCTACATGTTATAAGTACCATTTCATTTCAATGTACACTCATCATACATGGTCTACAATACTAGATCTCATTGTATTCATTAATGATGATGTATGTTTTTTTGGAATGATTTTTTGGATTTCTCCAAGTGTATCTCATCATATGAAGATATATAATAATTTGGTATTCTTTCACGTTTTTCCCAAGGTTGATAGTCCAGTATTACAATGTTTGGGAATATACTCACTGTTCCATATTATAATTGGATCTATTAGTGGTGCCACTAAATATAGTTCCTTAAATATTTCACCTTATATATTTTCTTGATTTTCTTTTAGGGATTCTATTTGTAATGCCTTATAATTGTTGTCTTCAATAGTGATTTTACTATGATCATTTGTACTGAAAATATTACATGGATGAAGATATTATGTTGTTTTTTTATTAGTTATAGTGGTATAATTTTGATTATGGACATGGATTCTTGGTTCTAATTATACCATATAGGTGGAACTGATATAGTTAAGTGGTTTAGTGGTTAGAGGGGTGGATTATGATTCGTGATGGGATTATCAAAAAAGAATGTTTCTGTTTTATCAATTTTTTACTAAATTTATATTTGGATGGTTATTTTTCATAGTTATTTCTTTTCATCGATTATGAATAAAATTTTATAAATATTATTCTATGGTGTGTAAGTAATAGATGTTATGGTGTCACTAGGATTGAGTCATGATGATAGTGATTCTAATTAACTTTGGGGGAGAAGTGGCCTTAGAAAATTTGTGAGGTGTTGGAAACAAGCCATGATTATTTTTCTTGTTCGGTGCAAAAATATGGTTACATATTTACATAGAATAGAACTAAAATAGAGTAGATAAATCTGATGATTCTAGATCCACACGTTGTTATCTCTAACAAATCATGGAATTGAGGTTGTGGTTAATGATTTCTACATTCTTCCTTAGGGTTCCCCGCATACTTTTTTCTAATGAAAGTATTTTTTATTTGTCTCAACCATCATAATTTTTTCCCCATTATATCAATATTCATGTAGTATTATAATTTGGTTTTTAGTAGTTTGTGATCTGGATTTTTGTTTGTAATTGGATCCCACTAAATAATAATGTTGTCCATTTGAAAATAAAAAATAAATTATAGAAATATGATTAGTAAGTTTTTTAATAATATATATACATAGTCAAAGGATAATGAATTTATATAGTTAAATACACCTCAATCAAAACATAGTGTTATAGTGTGTTGACAAATATAGATTATTTTCTAAAGTTAATGCCTACATATATTATGAAGTGGTTTTCATTATAACATTTAAGTATATCCTCAAAGTAGGAGAATTCAAGGAAATTATCTCATCAAGGCCCTAGTAAATACTTCGTGTGAAATGTGACCTATTAATGGTATGGAACAACGTTAGAGTGTCACCCACATACCTGGAAGTACTTGTTTGAACCAGAAATCTTCATAATCACATCATAGAGAGACATGGAAATTTTGATGATAAATTTTTTTTATATGATAAATTTACATGGGAATTTATTGGAATAAATTCATTATATTATTTCATAAATAAAAATAATTAAATTTCTTTTTTAAATGAAGAAGTACCATCAATGAGATTTCATCTCCATAATGTAACGAATGTTTGGGGACATGGGTAATAAATCTAGGTTTATTGAACCATAATTGAATTATTTGATTTTTGATCAGAGAATAATATAAAAAATGGGTAATGTAAAATTGATAATTGATCAGAGGGAAGAAAATATACTGAAAAACTGTATAAAATCATACGAAATAAATGTTTTAAAATGTCTATAATAAAATATTTAAAATATTATATGAATTTGAAATGAGTATTAACCTTTAAAATTTACATGGTTATTCATTTAAAAAGTAAATGAAAAGGGTTATTTCATAATATGTCATGGATAAAATAAATTAGGAACTATATGGTCATTAAATAATAAATATGGCATCATTAAAATAGGGATTTAATAATATTTCTAACAAAATAATTTATTTTTTTAAAATTAATGTACAGAATGGTATGGTTTTATGAAAAGATAACATTAAGAGACCTAATACATTATGTGTGAAGAAATGAATAGTGGGGGAATATTTTTATAGGTCTGATTAGTTGAATCCAATGGAATAAATTATATAATTCTTTATTTTTACATTATCTTAATTAATCCAATACAACCATAGTGTTCCATAATTTCTATTTATTATATTCTATATTTTTATGTACCAAAATTAGTAATAGATTAAAATTTCAAACTTTGGACATGCTTATATATATAAGAAGTAAACTTTTAACAATTTACCATAATTCATCATTTTTACCATAACAAAATATATTTTTAAAATATTACTAAATTTAATCCATTAACCAATTTCAATGTTATGATCAAAAATATGTATCCTATTTTTAAAAATCAATATTACGTTTAAGTTAAATTTTTCATTTAAATAACAATGTAATATTTCATGAAACTAAATATTCGAATATAAATTATTTTATTAGTAAAATAATTTACACACTAATTCAATCATATCTATAAAATATATGAACCATTTTTCATTAACACAATCCCTAAGGGCATAGTTTCTATTACAAAAACATTAATGATGTTATTTAAAAAACAATGATATCATGGGAAATTATAATTACCTGATATTTTACAATAGATGAATCCATTCAAACATCAATTATTGAATTTAAAAAAGATGTTGTTTAAAAAAAAAATAGGTATGCTCCCTTTCAAAAGATCTCCATAATGCACCTCATATAGTGTTTTCTGACTAGTTGAACCAATTTTTCTACTTTATATAAAATTTAAATAAATATATTACACTCATAATATATATTAATCCTAAATGATAATTCATACAACTATATTATCAGTGGGTATATTTTTTAATAGTCTTAATGCTTAAATTATTATAACACTCAATGGTCATAATGATCAATTCATATAATGAATTAATAAAAATAATTTACCTCATATAACACTTAATAGATTTATATCAATGTATATCCTATGGATTTTTTTATTCTTATTCATATTCTTCTTCTTCAGTTCTTTACTTTTATAACCATGAATTTTATTGGGAATTACGAGTTATGAGATATTTATGTATAACTCATATTATTTTTCATGTTAAATTTACATTCATTGTTTTATAAATTTTAGTGAATCTATTATTTGATTTTCGTTGAAATTTATAAAAATGAATCATTTATTTCATTTGATTTTTCTTTCATTATATCACTTTTTAGTAGGTGAAGGTTCATCAGCAAATCCCAAATGGTCTGATGAAATCTATATAAGTTCAATACTAGATGTGGCATAATATATTGATTGATTATGGGACTGTACATTAATGTTTGGTGAAGGGTAATTATTATTTATATGTGATCATATAATAGTGGTAATTTTTTTCTAACATCCATCCCATTTGGTTGAAAAGTTAGGGGTGATCTTAAGAAACATATATATGAATGAAATTATAAGGTTCCATGTATTACACTCAATGATAATTTATATCTAATTGTAAATATACACCAAATTTTTGGAGGATCGAGTAAGATAAATTTTTAAACCAATTTCGATTTAGTACAATTTTATACCCATAAATAAATTCATATATATAGAGGAATATTCATGGTTTGAAGGAAAATATGTAGGTTTTAGTGATTTATTTTAGATATATTTGTGGAGATCCCCAACCATTAGTGAATTTTTTCTTTATTAAAAAATTACACTCAAATGTGGATACAACACCTATAGAGATCCAATAAAATAAGAATTTTAGGCTACGAAATTATTTGATAGTTTTTAGGAATTTATCTCTTGTGGGTATTAAGATAGTGTTTCGACGATAGAGAATCTACATGTGATCTGAGTGTGGATTAATAGAACTCACAAAAATAAGATGCCCTATGAAACTAAAGAAAGAAACCATTACAGTTTCGAGATAAATAAAGTATATTTTTTAATTTATTTATATGATGTGTGTTTGTGAATGTTCTTACTAGGATTCATGATAAAATTAAGGTTATTCATGATCTAGAAGATTTAATAGAGGGTATGAATAATTAAATACCACTTTCCAACGATCATGTACTCAAGTGGTAATGGCTCTTTCTTCGAATTAAAATGAACTCGGATGGAATCTTGGAAGAGGCAAATTTCTAGCACTGTAGAAATAATGTAGTAGGACACTATAACGGTATTGTAAAAATTGTGGAAGTATTGTAGTGGTGACACTATTGTTGTGGAGTAACTGTAGTAGGTACTATAGTGGCGGGGGTACTATAGCATTCCGGGTAACGTAATAGTACTATTCACTAAAGTTCCCTTTGGGAAAAAAAGAAAACTGAATTCAAGCCTTGTATTTCGGCCACATGGCCATGGGAATTCGTTCTATGTAATGGTTCTCCCTCTACCCAGATAAAAAGAGGTATTATCTTTACTAATAAAATAAAGCTTCAGCCCCATCCTTTTAATAAACATAGCACATGCAATTACCCTCACTATTTTATTGGGAATAAAAAATATACCATTTTCTTATGTGTGAAGATATGTTGTTAAAACATCACACATTATTATTAGAGGTGACCTATATATTTAGTATCAAACAATTATTGTGGAATTCACATTGCTGATTGAGAATCAATACATTACAACACATCATGCAAATGTGAATTTACTAGTGGGAATCCTATAATAGCATGAGAATCTATATGGGAGCTTATATAAGTGTGAGAATAATATATAATCTCAGGTCCCACACTATATTGTATGAGTTTTTCTTTTTTATAAGATCATCATTACTGAATTTAGGATATATATATCCATTTTTTTCAAAAATTCCCTTTGATCTTTGTTAACAGTTATTATTACAGTGTTTCATTGGCTGATTCATTTTTACAAATATCATGGGACATTATAAATTATTTAACACTTTTAATGAAATATTTTTTTCTTATTAAAATAAAATATAATATTTACTCAGTATCTTATAAATCAGACCCGTATAGAAGTTTTTACTTCATGGCCTTGCCTTGGGCGTTGGATTTGATATAAGAGTTACATATTTTTTGTTTCTGAGATTCAAGTCTTGGACCAAATCTTTTGTTAAGTTTATTAATAATTAATTAAATATAGATTTTATAAATAGCTTAATAATTTCCATAATTGGGAGATCAACTATTATATAAAACATAAGAAATTAATGTTAAATTAGATGAATATTGGAGTTTTGAGAGAATTGATCATTATAGAGTTGATGAACCTGTAGTTCAAGGATGAATCTTTGAAGAACCAGTGAATCAATAAAGAGTTTCAAAAATCCATTTAAATATCCATATTTATTCCTTAAATTGAACTTATTATTCGTGTGCTTGATTTATTTCATCCTTCCATTGATTATTATTGTCATGTTATTTGAAAATGTTTACATAAAATTCATAATTGTTTTCTGGTAATCGATATTATTTGATTTAAAATGATTAGTTGGGGGTTAGATGTAATTTTTACCACCTTTCCCCATTATTTACCAAAAACTAGAACCATATCATGGATTATAGCTTGTTATCCCATAATTTCATTGAAATCATTATGATCAAAAAATCATTTATAATTTCATATTACATATTCCTTATAAACTAAGCATCACCATATAAGTGTGACAACAATAACAAGATGTCCCCTTATAATCATGGGGATGCTAAGGTGAATAAATGAGATATATTACACGATTATTGGGGCCTTATCCTATTGATAAAAAAACATAAAACATGTCTCCAATACAATTTAATGTAACAAAAAACCAAAATTTTCATTAATAAACAATATATATAATAATAATCATACAAGTGAAATAAACTATTCAAAATTATACCACATATGTTTAGTTGAATTATATATTCTTATGAGGAATTTAAATATCATAATGTATTAATGAACCGTGGTAATGTATAGAACCTATTCTCTATAGTAAATCCCTATAAAAACTCTAAAACTATTATCCTTCTAAAATACCATCGAAATTCAAAAAACATTAGTTCAAATGTATTCACCTCTAGAAAAGAAAACACAATTCGCTGATCCTGCTGTACAAACATAATAGGTATGAACATTAAGGACCAAGAATGGTTGAATATAAAATTATCTTGTAGGATGCTTCAAAAATAGATATGGAAGTATAAAATGTCAACTCAACAAAAAACATATTATAGAGGGGGAAATAGAGAAACATAAAAAACCCAGATATACATTATGGATTAAAAAATATTTTCCCAGTTGAAATTCCATATTTAGAGCTCATATGTACTAATTTTTTATCTCATGAAAAATTATATATATCCATTAAAACATTATGAAAATAAATAAACAATATAAACATATTGGAAACGTTTCAATTTCATTTTTGTAACAATAGTGGGGGACAAACATCTCACTGAGATATGAGGGTAAATAGCGAGCATAACATTCCTTATAGAGAATCCACACCTCATGAATTGTATATGTATAAATTGAGGGAGCATAAACTCAAAAATAATTTGCAGCCATTCTCTCTCTCATAGGGGTGTAGTAAATCTTCAAATAAAAGTCTCATGACCCGTCTCAAGTGAGATTACCATGCCAATTAATGTTATTGTGGGACTATAAGTTTTTGTGATAATGGTATTACTAATCATATTCCCAAAATAGAGGACTCATATCTTATATCAGTGGCGGAGTTTTGATTCCATATTTTTTTGTAAATAACTGAAATTTCTCTTTTATTTTTTTTAAATATATGGGAATTTTATGAGTCCATGAAATCTGACTGCACGGGATTACAAGACCCAGAGTGCCAGTAATGAATTTCAAAACATTATTTTATGTGCGTTCAGTAAACGTGTGAGCAGGTTTTTCTAAATTTTGAACCGATGCTTGAAATTGAAATCTGAGGGCATCGTTGAACTCGTCGCGCCGATTTTCACTTAAGGAGACCTTCACCTCGACCGCAATAGTTCAAGGGTGAAAGATAGATTTTGTGCTTTTAATGGAAAAAAATTTTACATTTTATTTTTTATTCTTAAAACCCTCCCTTTTGTGGGTTATGGTGGTGGGGACCACCGGACCATAAGCCCCCAATTTTTAAATTCCTAGAGGCGGGGACCACCCAACCCCTCTGAATGGAGGAGAAACCTCTCAACTCCCTCATTAATGTGAAGGAGCCTCTTGAAATTCCTCCAAATTAATTATACCAACACACCACATTAATTTTTCCATCTTTTGTGAGTGTGCCAATAGAATCTCTTCATATGTTATTTATATTGGAACCTATTTCATTTTTTGCATAGAATTGTGAGAGGAGAACCTATGGAGGATTACACTTCTTTCAAGAAGAACACTCCTCCAACAAAGATTGCTGACATAGACTTTTCCACAGGACACCCTCCAACAAGGAACTTCTTCATCTCCGACAAATCGACACACGAGAAAGGGATAGGAGGTGTGTGGCAGATGAGACGAATGTCAACAACTTCAAATTCATATCTCCCCAACGTCAACGAACAATCCAAGGTAGGGGTTTATTTGTGATTTATTTTTCTTTAGCGGGAATATTTATGGTGGTGGTTTGGAAATATTCCCCTTTTTTCATTCTTGATAATTATATGTAACTCAAGATAGAATTATAGCTGCATTCTACCGCACTATCGCAAAGAGTGTGGGCCAAACAAACATGGGTCGTCCTCTCTGCCAACCTTGTGATTAATTGTTGATCGCGATGGAGGAGCGACTACCAACACATGGGGCATGACAACGGCGGCATGAACCGCCGCTGGCCGCGACGAAGGCGACGACCCAACAGCCGCCGTGGCTGCGGCCTCACAGCCACCACGGCCTCACCGCCCCATGGCCACCCCCGCCGTCCCCGATCGTGCTGCTGACCTTGCTATTTCCATCGACCAGGCCGAACCGCTGCTATCATCCGGGACGAGCCACCACCACGGTTCGGGCTGATCCGCCTCCCGAGCGGCCGTCCGAGTCACCCCCGTCATCCGAGTCATTGCCTCTGCAGTAGTCTGAGCCGGCACCACCGTCCAAGTGGTTTCCATAGTCCGGGCCATGCCGCCACCCCCGTTCGGGCCAAACCATGGCCGACGAGCCAAGCTGCTGTCTAAGTTGCCACTACCATCTGGGCTGAGCCGCTGCCCGATATTCCACTGCCCTTCTGGACGAACCGTCCCAGTCGAGCCGCCCCGTGGTTTCGCTCCTTCGTGACAATACCCAGCCGATCCGCTCCGTTATCACGCGCCCTCGCATCACCCTCGACGGCCTTGTGGCCACCCACATCCCACCACAACCCCTCGCAGCCTACCAGGATGGACCGCCCAGCAGGTTGGGCCAAACCCAACGGGCTGGGGCCTGCTACGACCCATTTACTTTCTTTGGGCCATAACATTGGTACCAGACATCCGTTTGATGAATCGTAAGCTTAATTGAAAATCATGGAGCGAGAAGGTCCATTTGGTATACCCCACTGGAGTTTTGGATAATGTTTGGGAACGATCGGTTGGATCAGGCATGTATCCAACCGAGCCCTCGGGACTAAAACTCTAATAACACAAAGATCGGGAGTCCGAATGGCATGTCGTCTATTGCGTTGAGACCTCTATAATGTGGAAGACCTTTGAGATACTTCTTCTTGGGACATCGTGGATTTTGGAGAATCTACCCATGTCTTGGGGAGCAGACTCTCCCAGAGACGAGCAAGCCTTGTGCGGAAATCTAATAGTTGGATGTGACGAGAAGTGTGCTCCTATCTATCTTGTACGGGTCACCTCCTAGTGATCCAGTGCAGGTCATATCCTAGTGATCCGGTGTTGGTCAGCTCCTAGCGATCCTGTGTGGGTTAACTCCACCGATCTTGTGTGGGTCAGCTCCTAGAGATCCTGTCTTGGTCAGCTCCTAGCGATCCTGTGTGGGTCATCTCTAGAGATCTTTTGTGGGTCAGCTCCTTGTGGTCCATTTTGGGTCAGGTTCTAGTGATCTTGTGTGGGTCAGCTCGAGCCATCATGTGTGGGTCATCTCATAGTGATCTTGTGTGGGTAACCTTCAGTGATTATGTGTGGGTCATTTCCTAATGATCCTATGTGGGTCAGCTCCATCGAACCTCTGTGGTTCAGCTCCTAGAGATCCTTTGTGGGTCCACTCCTAGTGATCCTATGTGGGACTGCTTCAGTGATCCTGTGTGGGTCATCTCCTAGAGATTCTATACCGGTTATCAGAAGATCCTATAAACGGAGTAATATGATTTAGTAGTTACATCTAATAATCTCTACTACTGTACCTAAAGACATACCTGGGGTGATCTGAGTCAGAACCTAAGTGTTACTTCATGATTGAGATGGATTACATGATAACATAGGTATATGTATGGTAATATACCTATGTATGGTTATATTTTGTTTTCATACTTTTTGGTTTATACTTGTTGGATTTTGTGAGACCATGAGGGTCTCGGGGTCCCTACTGAATATCGTTATACTTACCTCTGCATGGGTTATGCCCGCACCATGTTTTTTTTGATGCAGATGACGGATAATGTAGACTGAGGTTGAGAGTACTAGGACTGGACAGTTCCTGGAGGTGGACCATACGACTTATTGGTAGGCAGAGGAGACAGGAGGGCATGGAGTGCTTAGGATGTGATATGTACCTACCCTTCAGGTACGAAGCCATAGGACGACCCAGTAGCTTACGTTCTTTTCTTCAGTTGTATTGTATTTCAGTTGTACTTGTACTATTACTGTTCGACATGTATTCCAACCACCTTTTACTTTCAGAACTCTTTGTCTATACATTTGATTTGTGTTTTTATCTCGCATTGTTCTTGTTTATGTGTGTTTACAGTTTATAAAGGAAATGTCATCCCAGTTTTAGGGAAAATTTCTTTGGTCCTAGTCACCAGCCATGGGCCTATGGAAGGCAGGATTGGGGTTAGTCACAGCATGGGCCCTGGGGGACGGGTCATGAAAAATTGTTATTAGTGTAGTCGGTTCTACCGCAGAAAATAGGACTCTTATCTTTATTTTTAATAGAAATAGTGTTGACTATAGTGAGTGTGGTTATCAGTTTAGGGAATCCAGTGTTGGTGCGGCAGCCGACGTATCTATATACCAGGGCCCGTACATCTGATTTCTGACTCAGTGCTTGAAAATAATAATTGATGTATGTTTTGAAGATTTTTCTTTGTGATTTTTTTGAGTTAGCTCACCAGGTATAACTTATTAACTGTGGTGCACGTGTTTATTTTCATGATGCCTCCACGTATACATCCAGCTAGGGTTCCGAGAGTTGTACGCACTGATTTCCCACCGAGCGACGAGGCCACGGTGGAGGGCCCCTTTCTCGTAGAGGCACCAGCGGAGGCACCCACGGTACCTTTCCCTATTTGGCCACCGATGCCACCAGCCCCAATAGTAGATGGTTCATGAAGCTTGAGTGTGTTGCATGAGATCCAGCGAGATATGTCACCCATGTTCAGGGAAGTGATGGACCCGCAGGAGGTTGAGGATTCGCTGGAGACTATGTTGAGATTCTTCTTACTGGTAGGCACACCAGCCGATCTCATGGTGATCCTTGCCGCCATCCTTCTATATGAAGCAACCGGAATATGGTGACACATGATGATCCAAGTTCACAATGAGGTGAAACTTCTCTGGGTAGACTTCAAGAGCCTATTTCGGGCAGAGTTGGTCCCATCGACTCTTCCCACAGTGTGCATACATGAGTTGCTTCATAAGTAGTAGGAGAGCATGAATGTACCTCAGTACAGAGCTAGGTTCACTAACCTCCCACATTACTCAACAGATATTGTGCAGGACACATTCTTCAGGGCCCAAACATTCAAGAAAGATCTCAAGTGGGAGATTAGTGCTTCGATGATCTCACTCAACATTCCGACCCAGGCAGGGGTGTTAGAGAAACCCCTCTTAGTGGAGAGTTTCCTTTCTGAGTAGTCTGTAGCAGCAAGACCCACCACCAAATGTCAGGTACCAGAGTCTTCTATAGCTGGAAAGAGACAATTTTTGCAGAGGTCCTAGAGGACCTGACCTACAGGTGGATGACTGTTGGATTTAGGGTCCGTTGTGTGGGGAACCCGAGAAAGAGTCAGCCCTTATATGATAGGGTGATGTTACTAATGCAACGAACAGGGTAAACTGGCTTGTGACTATCCAAACCGCTGTATAGATGATCATCAGACGGTCGACGGACCGCCTAGACAAAGATAGAGATTTAACCAAGGAGGTCCTCAAGGAGCAGACAGAAGTGGCAGAGAAGCTGGTCGTGCAGCTGGTGGTGAGAGATGATTTGAGATGTTACCGCCCCCACCACTAGGAGCTCCACCCCGACCACCGATATTAGGTCGACAAGGGTGATCTTAGCTCCAGGAAGCTGAGGCATACAATCATGGTGCTCTAGAGATGATACAAGGTACAATATGTGTCTACTGCACCTTAGCTGCAGTACTCATAAACATAGGTTCCAGTCATTATTTTATTTACACTACCCTTATTCAGAGCTCGGAGATTCTAACAGAGCCTTTGGCTCAATCCATATGTCTAGAGACTCTTATTGAATCAGATTAGATGATTACGCACCTATTCCGAAAGTGTGAGCTTACTTTAGGAGGTTAGATCTTCGGCTGAGATCTCGTAGTAGCAGTTTTGAGGCCTTATGACATCATCTTTGGTATATAATAGTTATCTACAGTCCATGCACAGATTGACTATATAAGGCGCAAAGTGTGGTGTGTCTGCACGGATGGGACTAGGTATACCTTCACCGTTGAGAAGAGAGAATTTCCAGTGAAGGACGAACTTACCTAGAGGAGGGTGCATCAGATTAAACATCAGTTGGCTAGCCTTACCCTCGGAGTGGTTGATGTGGAGAGTCTGAGTTATCCTGTAGTGGTGGACTAGTACGTGGATGTTTTCCCTGATGATGTTTTGGGTCTACCTCCTCACCAATAGTTGTACTTTTATATTACCTTGTACCCCAGGATGACACTGATATCTACACCAGCGTATCAGATGGCTATTGCAGAGTATAGCGAGCTTCGGGTATAGCTACATGACTTGCAGGGAAACAGAATCATCTGGCCCAGTGTTTCTCCCTGGGCAGCCTTGATTTTGTTCCCCAAGAAGTTGAATGGGAGAAAGAGGCTCTGTATTGATTATCAACACCTAAACCAATTGACCATGAATAAAAATTACCCACTTCTAAGGATTGATGACCTCAATGATCATCTGAAGGGAGAAAGGTGGTTCTCGAAGAAAGACCTCAGATCCGGCTATCATCCGCTCAGAGTGCGAGAATAAGATGTGAAGATGACGGCTTTCAATTGTCGGTACGACCACTTCGAGTTCTTGGTTAGTACATTCGGTGTAACCAACACCACATAAGTGTTCTTGGGACTCTTGAACATGATCTTTTAGTCACACTTTGATCGCTTTGTATTGTCTTCATCGATGACATTAAGATCTACTCGGCTACTGAGGAGGATAATGCCTATCTTTTTCAAGTAGTAATAGACACTCTCCTAGTGCACCAGCTTTATGGAAAACACTTGAAGTGACAAATATGGATCCAAGAGGTTCAATTTCTTGCACATATCATATTGGAGGTTGTAGTTGCTGTAACGACCCAAAGTTTCATTAATGGAAAATCCCTATTGATCCAGTTAAATGTTTTTTATGAAAAACGTATTTATAAGATGTCAACTTCATTAGTTTTACGTTAAGATTTGTGACCGTTACTTTTATAGCCGTTGAACAGTGATCATCTGAGTAGTATAAATATAAGGCTTTGACGAACCCATTTCTACTCAGACAAAGGAAGCGATGGCCTCATCCAGTAGAATTTCCCCTTACGAAGCCCACTTGTCGGAGCTCGGAAAAGAGTTGGAGTCTTTGGGATTCTCCCTTGACCAAGCCCAAGCTGAGCTTCATTATGTCAAGCTTTAATGGGATCGTCTATGGGAATAGTGGATGTTGATAGAGATTACCACTCGAGCGATGTTATCCGAGCCGCCCCAAGAGTCTGTCACCATCACACACCTTACCCTTAGGTCTTATGTGGCTATTTTAAGGGGTTATGTAACAAATAAGTAGTACTATGTTCATGTGCATTATTTTTGTATATAATAATGATTATAATTTCTAGTCATTTTTGATACATTGTAATAGTTTTTAAAGTACAAATGGTGTTTTCATTTATTATTTAATTAAGAATTATATTTTATTAAATTAAGGGATTTTTGAATTAAATAATATTTTAATAAAATATTATTATTAATATTAAATAAATTTTTATTAAATATAAATGATCTTATAATTTTATGAATGCAATTAAAATTTTTATTAAGGTTTGAAAGCCATTTCTGTCAAAACCCATGAATTTTTTATAAATGTCGGTTTTTATTTTAAAAGTGAAAATTCACATATTTATAAAATTATTTAGATAAAATAAATATTATTTTCGGAATCAGGATGTCGAAATTATCCAACAGTGAATTTTTCATAATTTTCTGAGACAGTCAAATTTTTGGGTAAAAATTAAATACCATTTAAATATAAAATGTGTTTTATGACATCATAATGACCCAATGGTGATGTAATAAAATACCATAATCCTTATGTTCGGCCAATATATGTTTTATCATTAAAATAATGAGGTTTTGGGTTTGTTTGACTTACTTTTCAAAGCATTAATGGAGCCCTCAAGACTTATTCATCACTTTGCCTTTTTAAATTAATTTCCATGGGAGTGTGACTCACCTCCACATAAGAAACCCTAATTTTTTAATAAGTTCGGAATTTGGCCTTGTAAAATATTGTTTTCCTCTTTCCTTTTCCAGAAACTATGGGAAAATACCATGGTATGGTTTGTGGTTTGGATTATTTTAATATAAGGGGTGCCAAACCTAAATAATAAAGAATTCTCTCACCTTTCCTATATAAACCCACCCAAGCTCCCACTTCCTCCTCACTCAAAGCCCTTTGAGTTCGTCCAACCTCTGCCCTACTCTCTCTAGAATCCTCTCAAGGTTCCCCAAGCTCCCAAGAAGCCTCTCACAATCCTCTCTTTAGCCTTTGGAAGCACACTTCCAAGAAAGGGGTTTTTCTTCCTTTCTCCTTTTTGTCAATTTTCTTTAAGTTGTATTGCCCTTTTAATTTAAATTATGAATTATGGGGTATGGTTTTTAACCTACCCCATACATACCTATTATTGTTTGAATGATGGGAGACCCCTTTTTCTCTCATTAAATTCTTCTCATGTACACCTGTTACTATGCCGAAATTCTGAAAGGAACTTCTCTCTCTTCTTTTACATTCAAGAAATACTTTTACATCATGAATCTAAATTCCTTTTAAATTGTTGGGACATGTATCTATATGACCTATTTACTTTCCATTACATGTAAAAATGATGAGGAACCCCTTTCTATCTCATCAACCATTTTTTATGAATTCTTATGTCATGCCGTTACGCTGCCGAAATCACACCGATTTTCTAAGCCAATGTCATTGTGTAGTGAATACCATGCCCATTTCTCCATCAAGGGTATTCACCATTATAAACATTTAATTATTTATTGTAAAGATTCATGTATTAATTCCACATTCCTTTATCGTGTAATAATTAATTATGTTTTATGAATCCATGTTTTATGATCCATGTGGCACACTTTTGCAGTAAATGAAATGTTTAAGAAGGGTGCGCCCTGATAGTGCTCCAATGCATTGGGTAAAGTATAGTATCATGATACGTCATATGCAATGATTGTTGACTCATTCTAATTCAAGTGCAACGAGGGTTTACTCGTTCTTCAAGTGCAATGAGGGTTTACTCATGCTCCATGTGCAATGAGCCTTGGCTCATGCAAATTCAATGTTAAGTGTTGTTGCCACATTTCCATGTTATGATTATCATGCTTTATCATGCCTTTATGTTCATATTTCTATTATGCTCTATTGATATTCCTATTTCCTAACATGGATTGTACTCCTCATGTTATTCATTATGTACACCCTTACTGGGATTTATAGCTCACCCTTTTCTTATACATGTCCTCAGGTTATCCCATACAATGCTAAGTACGAAGGAATGTAGTGGTCATGTAAAGGAGGTTTTCAATAAAGATGTTGTATTTCAAGTTTAAAGTTTTTATGTAATGATCCTAAGACCTAAATAAACTAAACCTCTCGATATTCTTTGTTGTATCAAGTGGAGTTTTATGTAATAAATCATGTTTAAGTTTTAATAAAAAGCAGGGTTGTCATAGTTGGTATCAGAGGATAGGTTTAGTTATTTTTGGGATTAGGAAACCCTAGTAAAGCCCTAGATACAAGACTAAGTATAATAAAAACATCCCTAAATTTTGGTAAATACTAATTAAGTGGTTTATCAAACAAATACATCCCTGTCTGGATACGAGCAGGTAGAGGCGGCTCTGGAACATATGTATCCTAGGGGTAAAACCCGAAAACACCGCTTTGAGCGAGACTCAAACGGGAACTGGTGCACGACAACGGTCCTTGCTGCACTCTTGGTTACAACACTCCCGGGGGATATGTTTTGATAAATTCACAATCTTAGTATGAACCCTTATTAAGGGAAAAATGCCCCTAAGAATATATGTTTGAAGGAAGATCATGAAAAGCCTGGATTGAATGCTATAAACTCATGAGTTAAAGAGATTAAAGTTTATTTATAAGTCATCAACTTTTATCTTTGGATTACCCTTTATGTGTTACCCCTAAATTTTATTTAATTCCATCCAATGGACGGTAATAGAAGAACTTGGGCTAACAACCGTTGTGAAGATCAGTGTGATGATTGTACTAATGAGATGCCCAATCCAATGGGAGCGGGAATCGCGAACTTGGTCACGCTTCTCTCGCAAATAACTCAAGTTTTGAATAGAAACACTAGTCAAGAGGAATGTTCACCCCCCCCCCCCTAAGAAAGAACAAGTCACTATTGAAAGCTTCATGAGACAAAGGCCTCCTACTTTTAGTGGATCATCCGATCCCACGATCGCTGAGCAATGGATCAACTCCATTGAAAAGATATTCTCCATCCTCCAATGCTCTGAACAAGAGAAGGTTCTCCTAGCGGCTTATCGTATGGAGGGTGAAGCTGATCAATGGTGGACATTGATCAAAAATACGGAGCCTGAGGAGGAGACTGAGGCTTTGGAATGGAAGGAATTCCAGAAGATGTTTTTCGATAAATATTTTCCGTGCACCCTCCGTCTTAAGATTGAAAGGGACTTCCTTTCCCTCAAACAGAAAGATGAAGAATATGTGGGAGCGTACGAGGCAAACTTCACAAGGATTGCACGATACACTTCCGGTTTTGTCGTTACCCCCGAATGAAAGGTTGACCGCTTCTTTGGTGGGCTGAAGCCTAGCTTGCGGAAAGCATTAGCGATCCGTGACGTCGACAGTTATGAGGAAATTGTCTGATGTGACCTCAAGGTTGAAATGGAGATCGGAGAATCACAGGGGTATCATGGGGAAAAGAAGCGTAAGGTGGGCTTCAATGATGGTGGGCCGATGGATAAATCCAATGGCGCTAAGAAGTTCCAGCACCCCACATGCCAAAACTGCCGAAAGAAGCAACCTGGAAATTGCCTTAGGGGGACGAGAAAATGCTTTAGGTGTGGAAGAGAAGGGAACGTAGCTATTAACTGTCAGCAAGAAGGACCCGCGGCTGCGACAGAGGAGAGGAAATCTCAGTTCGAACCTCAACGCGTTGTTTAATGCTACAAATGCAAAGAACTGAGTCATTTTTCAAATCAGTGCCCTAATCCAAGGGTTATCGGAGGCAAAGAGAAACCTCCAAGACAGCAAGGAAGAGCTTCTTCCATCACTTCGCCGAAGTGAACCCCGACAACGAAGTCGTGACAGGTACGCTAGTTATTCATTCAAGAATAGCAAACGTACTTTTTGATTCAGGTTCTACACATTCTTTTATATCTCCAAAGTTTAGTATAACAATCCATGCACCACCACAAATCATGGAAGTAAAGATGTCGGTGAGTACGGCAAATGGGGAAATCATTGCATCCCATGAGTATAAGTCCTCCCCTGTTATAATCTGTGGATTGAATTTCTCAGCGAAACTCATCATACTCCCTTTGGTGGAATTTGATGCAATTCTTGGCATGGATTGGCTTTCCTTATATAGAGCCAACATAAATCGTCGGGAGAGGGAAATCACACTCCATATGGAGAATCGACCCCCGATTATTTATAAGTGTCAGGATGAAGATGAATCTCCATTAGCTCCATCATCTCAAGAATGGATATTACTACCCTATGAGCATGCATATATGGCTTAGATGATTGAGTCCAAGGAAGAAACCACCCTTGAAGAAATGCCTATTTTGAGGGAATTCGCTGAAGTGTTTCCCGAGGAACTTCCTGGTCTTCCTCCAAGAAGAGATGTTGAGTTCTCAATTGAACTTATACCTGGGGTGCTACCTATATCCAAGACTCCATATAGAATGGCTTTTGTTGAGCTTAAAGAGCTGAATAAACAATTTCAGGAGAATCTAGATAAAGGGTTTATACTCTCAAGTGCATCACCATTTGGTTCACCAGTCCTCTTCGTCAAGAAGAAGGATGGGTCAATGCGGCATTGCATCGATTATCATGAACTTAAAAAAATCACGATAAAGAACAAGTATCCTCTCCCAAGAATCGATGACTTATTTGATTAACTGCGTGGAGCACAATACTTCTCCAAGGTGGACTTGCGGTCGGGATATTATCAAGTAAGGGTGAAGAAGGAAGATATCCCCAAGACTGCTTTTCGTACAAGGTACGTGCACTATGAATTCATAGTAATGCCTTTCGGACTCACCAGTGCTCCAGAAATATTCATGGACTTGATGAATAGAGTCTTTAGAGATTACCTAGACAAATTTGTGGTAGTCTTTATAGATGATATTCTAATATACTCAAAAACCAAGGAGGACCATGAGGAGCATTTAAGAACTGTACTGGAGACTTTGCATAAGGAGAAGCTCTATGCCAAGTACAACAAGTGTGAGTTCTAGTTGAAGGAGGTCTCATTCATGGGCCATATCATCACAAGCAATGGGACATCTGTGGACCCCTCCAAAACAGATGCAATTGAGGGATGACCGAGGCCAACATCGGTAACAGATATCCGTAGCTTCTTGGGGTTAGCTGGATATTATCGATGATTTGTGAGAAATTTCTCACGATTGTCCAACCCTCTTACCAAGTTAACTCGAAAGGGAGTAATGTTTTCTTGGAGTGATGAATGCGAAGAAAGCTTCAAGGAGTTGAAAAGGAGGCTTATCACTGCACCCGTGATCACTTTACCCACAAGTGGGGAACTTTTTGTGGTATTCAGTGATGCTTTGAAGAAGGTCTTAGGATGTGTGCTGATGCAGAATGATAAAGTGATATCCTATGCCTCAAGGCAGTTGAAAATCCATGAGCGAAACTATCCAACTCATGATATGTAGTTGGCGGCGGTGATCTTTGCCTTCAAAATCTGGCGGCATTATCTATATGGAGAGAAATGTGAGATATATACTGACCACAAGAGTCTTAAATATATATTCACACAGAAAGCACTTAATATGCGCCAGAGAAGATGGATAGAGCTCATCAAGTATTATGACTGTTCAATACATCACCACCCTGGGAAAGCGAACAAGGTGGCGGATGCCCTAAGTAGAAATGATCCAGTGATTCTATCAATGATGAGAATTGAGAAGGATCCAATCTTCTTAGACTTGATGAAGATGGACATGGGAATCATAAAGAAGGGAACATCATCAATACTTTCACAAATGATTTCTCAACCATCTCTTTTGGAAAGGTTAAAGGATGCACAAAAGGATCATGTGGGAATCCAAGAAAAAGTGGAAGCTATCAAAAAGGGGAAATCCTCAGAGTTTAATGATAATAAAGAAGGAATTGTGCGGTTTGGGAAAAGACTATGTGTTCCATCAAGTCCGGAGCTGAAGAAGGAACTTTTGGATGATGCACATAGTTCAAATTTCTCTATTCAACCAGGGAGCACAAAGATGTATCGAGATCTCCGAGAAAACTTTTGGTGGGATAATATGAATAAGGAGATCACTGAATACACATCAAAGTGCCTGGTGTGTCAGCAAGTGAAGGCAGAGAGGAAGAAGTCTAAGGGGATGATGCAACCATTGCCCATACCAGAATGGAAATGGGAGAACATCACCATGGACTTTGTCACCGGACTTCCAAGGACATCCAAAGGCAACAATGCAATCTGGGTTGTTGTGGATCATCTTACAAAGACTTCACACTTCATTGCTATTCGAGAGGATTTCTCTTTGGATCAACTGGCACGGATATATATCAGTGAAGTGGTACGGTTGCATGGAGTACCACTATCTATTGTGTCTGACCGAGATCCAATATTTACCTCTAAGTTTTGGAAGAGTCTTCAACATGCTGTGACTAATGAACTGAACTTCAGTACGGCCTATCATCCTCAAACTGATGGTCAATCTGAGCGTACTATCCAAACACTTGAGGATATGTTGAGAGCGTGCTCAATGGACATTAAATGAGGATGGGATCAACATCTTACTCTGGTTGAGTTCTCTTATAATAATAGTTTCTACTCGAGCATCCAAATGGCACCATATGAAGCCATGTATGGGAAAAGGTGTAGAACACCGGCATGTTGGGATGAGGTCGGTGAACGTAAGCTGCTTGGACCAGAAATGGTTGAAGAAATGGTGGAGAAGGTGAAAACCACTCAGCAACATATCAAGGCAGCCCAAAGTCGACAGAAGAGTTATGCAGATAATCGTTGACGAGAGCTTGAGTTTAAAGTCGGAGACATGGTGTTTTTACGCATATCTCCGTGGAAGAAGGTCATGAGGTTTGGAAATAAAGGGAAGTTAAGTCCAAGGTAC
The DNA here is from genome assembly GCA_963277665.1 of Viscum album. Taxonomy (NCBI): domain Eukaryota; kingdom Viridiplantae; phylum Streptophyta; class Magnoliopsida; order Santalales; family Viscaceae; genus Viscum; species Viscum album. The sequence goes on along the minus strand of OY728142.1, from coordinate 588,844,751 downwards.
ATCGGCCCCTTTGAGATTCTTGATCGTGTTGGGGTTGTGGCCTATCGACTAGAACTTCCACCTACTGTGGCCAAGGTGCAAGATGTCTTCCATGTATCACTCTTAAGGAAGTACATACCGGACCCTTCACATTTACTCTCTTCCGAGGTGGTACAATTAGAAGATGATATTTCTTATGAGGAGCAACCAGTGAAGATCTTAGATCGTAGAGAAAAAGTTCTACGAAATAAGACAATGCCCCTCGTCAAGGTGTTGTGGAGAAACCCCATGTTTTAAGAAGCGACTTGGGAGTCGGAGGATATGATGAAGCTGAGTTACACACATTTGTTTTAGTGTGGGAAAAGGAAAATTTCGAGGGAGAAATTTCTTAAGGGGGGAATATTGTAACGACCCAAAGTTTCATTAATGGAAAATCCCTCTTGATCCAGTTAAATGTTTCTTTATGAAAAACGTTTTTATAAGATGTCAACTTCTTTAGTTTCACGTTAAGATTTGTGACCTTTACTTTTATAGACATTGAACAGTGATCATTTGAGTAGTATAAATATAAGGCTTGAAAGAACCCATTTCTACTCAGACAAATGAAGTGATGGCCTCATCCTGTAGAATTTCCCATTACAAAACCCATTTGTTGGAGCTCGGAAAAGAGGTGGCGTCTTTGGGCTTCGCCCTTGACCAAGCCCAAGCTGAGCTTCATTATGTCAAGCTTGAACGGGACCGTCTACGGGAAAAGTAGAGGTTTATAGAGATTACTACTCGAGCGATGTTATCCGAGCCGCCCCAAGAGTCTGTCACCACCGTACACCTTACCCTTAGGTCTTATGCGGCTATTTTAAGGGGTTATGTAACAAATAAGTAGTACTATGTTCATGTGCATTATTTTTGTATATAATAATGAATATAATTTCTAGTCATTTTTGATACATTGTAATAGTTTTTAAAGTACAAATGGTGATTTTATTTATTATTTAATTAAGAATTATATTTTATTAAATTAAGGGATTTTTGAATTAAATAATATTTTAATAAAATATTATTATTAATATTAAATTAATTTTTATTAACTATAAATTATCTTATACTTTTATGAATGCAATTAAATTTTTTATTAAGGTTTGAAAGCCATTTCTGTCAAAACCCGTGAATTTTTAATAAATGTCGGTTTTTATTTTAAAAGTGAAAATTCACATAATTAGAAAATTATTTAGATAAAATAAATATTATTTTCGGAATCAGGACGTCGAAATTATCCAATGGTGAATTTTTCATAATTTTCTGAGACAGTCAAATTTTTGGGTAAAAATTAAATACCATTTAAATATATAATGTGTTTTATGACATCATAATGACCCAATGGTGATGTAATAAAATACCATAATCCTTTTGTTCGGTCAATATATGTTTTATCATTAAAATAATGAGGTTTTGGGTTTGTTTGACTTACTTTTCAAAAAATTAATGGAGCCCTCAAGACTTATTCAACACTTTGCCTTTTTAAATTCATTTCCATGGGATTGTGACTCACCTCCACATAAGCAACCCTAAATTTTTAATAAGTTCGGACCTTGGACCTGTAAAATATTTGTTTCCTCTTTCCTTTTCCAGAAACCATGGGCAAATACCATGTGATGGTTTGTGGTTTGGATTATTTTAATATAAGGGGTCCCAAACCTAAATAATAAAGAATTCTCTCACCTTTCCTATATAAACCCACCCAAGCTCCCACTTCCTCCTCACTCAAATCCCTTGGAGTTCATCCAACCTCTTCCCTACTCTCTCTAGAATCCTCTAAAGTTGCCCCAAGCTCCCAAGAAGCCTCTCACAAACCTCTCTCTAGCCTTTGGAAGCACACTTCCAAGTAAGGGTTTTTTCTTCCTTTCTCCTTTTTATCAATTTTCTTTAAGTTGTATTGCCCTTTTAATTTCAATTATGAATTTTTGGGTATGGTTTCTCACCTCCCCCATACTTCCCTCTTATTTTTTGAATGATGGGAGACCCCTTTTTCTCTCTTTAAATGCCTCTCATGTACACCCGTTACTATGCCGAAATTCCGAAAGGAACTTCTCTCTCTTCTTTTACATTCAAGAAATACTTTTACATCATGAATCTAAATTCCTTTTCAATAGTTGGGACATGTATCTATATGACCTCCTTACTGTCCATTACATGTAAAAATGATGAGGAACCCCGTTCTCTCTCATCAACCATTTTTTATGAATTCTTATGTCATGTGGTTGCGCTGCCAAAATCACACCGATTTTCTAAGCCAATGTCATTGTGTAGTGAATACCATGCCCATTTCTCCATCAAGGGTATTCACCTTTATGAAAATTTACTTATTTATTGTAAAGTTTCATGTATAAATTCCACATTCCTTTATCGTGGAATAAATAATTATGTTTTATGAATCCATGTTTTATGATCCATGTGGCACACTAATGCATGAAATAAAATGTTTAAGTAGGGTGCGCCCTGATAGCGCTCCAATGCATTGGGTAAAGTATAGTATCATGATATGTCATGTGAAATGATTTTTGGCTCATGGTAATTCAAGTGCAACGAGGGTTTACTCGTGCTTCAAGTGCAATGAGGGTTTACTCATGCTCCATGTGCAATGAGCCTTGGCTCATGCTAATTCAATGTTAAGTGTTGTTGCCACATTTCCATGTTATGATTATCGTGTATTATCATACATTTATGTTCATATTTCTCTTATGATCTATTTATATTCCTATTGCCTAACATGTATTGTACTCCTCATGTTATTCATTGTGTACTCCCTTACTGGTCTTTATAGCTCACCCTTTTCTTATGCATGTCCTCAGGTTATCCCATGCAGTGATAAGTACGAAGGAATGTAGTGGTCATGTAAAGGAAGTTTTCAATAAAGATGTTGTATTTAAAGTTTAATGATTTTATGTAATGATCCTAAGCCCCAAAGACACTAAACCTCTCGATCTTCTTTGTTGTATCAAGTGAAGTTTTATTTAATAAAGCATGTTTAAGTTGTAATAAAAAGCAGGGTTTTCATAGTTGCAGTGGATCCAGCGAAGATTGAGTCGGTACTTTCTTAGGAGCCACTGAGAAGAGCGACAGAAGTACGATGTTTCTGGGGTTTGGCTGGTTACTACAGGAGATTTGGTCCATATTTCTCAAGAGTTGCAGCAACACTTTCAGTGTTAACGAAGAATGGGAAACCCTTCATGTTATCAAAGAGATGCCTGTAGAGTTTTCTAGAGATAAAGTAGAGGCTAACTAGTGCCCCCATATTGAGGCTTCTAGAGAAGGGTGTAGGGTACGTAGTCTACTGCGATGCATCAGAGACTGTACTTGGATCTATCATGATCCAAGAGCAAGATGTTATCTCATATGGTTCTCGAACACTGATATAGAATGAGCAGAAATACGCTACCCATGACCTGGAGTAAGCATTAGTGGTCTTTTCCAAGAAGATGTGGCAATACTATTTGATGGGAGAATGCTTTATAGTCTACTCGGATTACAAGAGTCTCAGTTATATCTTATCTTAAAGGACTTGAACCTAAGACATAGACATAGGCTTGGGATGAATTAGAACAATTACTTCGATATAGTCTATATTCTTGGGAAGGGGAACGTTGTAGAAGATGCACTCAGGAGGAGATCCGGTATACCGATGCTAGGCGAGGCGACAGAGTAGCTAGCTACATTTCAGATATCCTTTATGAATCGAGATAGAGCATCTTTTTTTAGTCTCTTACATTCACTCCCCCAATTGTTTAGTGAGTCAGGGAGGCACAACATGGGGACACTAACTGCGAGACTCGAGGTGCTCAGATATCAACAGGACATGCACCTGATGGATTTTATGAAGGTGGGGAGCACGTCATCCTCTTCAGAGGACATACCGTGGTACCAATATCACTTCGGGAGGAAGTATTTATGTATATACACACATCACCTCTATCAGTACATCCAAGAGTGGTGATGATGTACCATGACCTCCAACGACAGCATTGGTGGCCGAGAATGAAGAATGCAGTAGCAGAGTTAGTCTCCCAATTCCTCACTTGTCAGCAAATGAAGGCAGAGCATCATGTACCAACATGCTTGGTTCAGCCTTTAGAGGTCCCTAAGTGGAAGTGGGATGGGATATCCACAGACATCATGACAGGATGTCCACATACATGAAGAGGTCATGACTTGACTTGGGTGATCGTCGATCCACTCATCAAGTCGGACCACTTATTACTGATCAGAGAGCGGGGTTCAGTAGAGTGCTTGGGATGTCTTTATGTGCAAGATATTGTGCAGCTACATGGAGTACATTCTATGATTGTATCGGATCATGATAAACATTTTACTTCCCTTCTATGGAAGGTGTTGTAGGAGTCCTTCAGGATGAAACTTCATTTGAGCACCACCTTCTATACTCAAATGGATGGCCAGACTGAGTGGACCATTCAGACTCTCGAGAACATGTTGTGTGCTTGCATCCTCAACTTTGGTCGTAGTTGGTAGGATCACTTTCCTTTGGTATAGTTTTCATACAACAATATCTATCACTCTACCATTGGGATGACACCTTTTGAGGCATTGTATAGGAAACCTTGAAGATCACCTTTGTGCGGGACTGACCCAAGGGATTCAGCACTAGTGGGACCCGAGACGGTATGGGCTACCACTAAGGCGGTGCAGATCATCCAGGAGTAGATGAAGATACCACAGAGCAGGAAAAAGTCATATGATGATAGGAGATGTAGACCTCAGGAGTTCGAAGATGGTGACCACATCTTTTTACGGGCTCACCTCGACATGGTTTGCAGAGATTTTGCCGAGGTGAAAAGTTATCTCTAATATCCATAGGATCTTTTAAGGTCTTTATTAGAGTTGGCGAGGTGGCATACCACTTAGCTCTTCCACCTCAGTTGCACCGGGTGCATGACTTCTTCCACGTATCCCAGCTGAGGAGATATGTCAACGACCCTTCCCACATCATCGACCACGGAGAGTTGTACATCGATAATGGGGAGACTTTTACGGAGGATCTAGTGGAGCTTGAGGATCAACAGGAGCGGTTCCTTCATGGTCAGTTGATACCTCTGGTGTGAATTCGTTGTCAACATGGGATCCTCCAAGGGAGCACATGAGAGTGAGAGGATCAGATGTGTGATCAATACCACCACTTGTTTTTCTAGTTTTGAGTTGTGGCGTACGGGGATGTAAAGCCCTGAGGTGGGTAGAATGTAAAGACGAAGAATTTCCATGTAATTTTTAAAAATAGATGGGAATTTTACTAGTCCTCAAAAATTAATGGTGTGTGATTTCGTGGCCCAGAGTACCCAAAATGAATTTATGAACATTATTTTAGGTACGTTCAGTAAACGTGTGAGATGGTTTTTATAACTTTTAAATCAGTGATCAGAATTGAAATTGGAGGGCACCGTTTAACTCACAGCCCTGGTATTCACATAAAAAGACCATAAACACAACCGTAGTAGGTCGAGGGTGAAAGATATATTTTGGTCATTTCAGGGGAAAAAAATAAAATAATTTGACATTTTATTTTTTTAATCTTGAAAACCTCCCATGTGTGGGCTATGGTCGTGGGGACCACCCATACATAAACCCCCAATTTTTAAATTCCTAGAGGCGGGGACCACCCGAAACCTCTTAATGGATGAGAAACCTCTCAACTCCCTCTTTAATCTAGAGGATCCTCTTGGGATTCCACCACAATAGTTATCCCAACACACCATAAAAATTTTTCCAACTCGTGTGAGTGTGCCAACATAATATCTTCTTATTTTAATTATATTGGTTCCTCTTTCATTTTTTTGGGTGGAATTGTTAGAGGGTAACCCTTAGAGGATTACACTTCTTCCATGAAGAATGCTCCTCCAACGAAGAGTCTAACTTTGACTTCTTCCTCAGGAAAATCTCCAACGGGGAATGTCATCAACAACGATGAACTGAAACAAGATCCCGGGATTGGAGGACTGTGGCGGACAAGCTGAACTTTGACAACATATATTCTTCTCATGTCAACGTCAACAGTCAATCCATGGTAGGGTTTTATTTGTGTATGATTTTTCTTTTGCAGTAAGATGTAGTGTGGTTGTTTGGAAATATCCTCCATTTCCGTTCTGGATAATTCTATTAACTCAAGATGGAATTATGGCCACTTGCTACTGCACTAACACAGAGAGTGTGGGCCAAAAAAAAATGGAACTTCCTCTCTGCAAACCTTGTGATCAATTGTTCATCGCGATGGAGGAACGACTACCAACACATGGGACACATGAATGGTGGTCGGCACCCCCGCTGGCCATGATGAAGCCAATGGTGCATCGGCCAAGGCCTCTATGGCCGCGCCGCCCCACAGCCTCGCTGCTCTGTAGCCGCTGCCACCATTCGCGGTCTCACAACCGCCCGAGCCCCCGCCACCGACCGAGCCGAACCGCCACGACCATTCAGGCCAAGCCGCCACTGCCATCCGGGCTGAGCCGCCTCCCGATCTGCCATCCGAGTTGCTGCCACAGTCCGAATCGCTGCCGCAGTCCGAGCCGCCGCCACCGTCTAAGCTGCTGACACCGTTCGACCGCAGTGGTCGTCCGGGACGAGCCGCCGATGCCATTCGGGATGAGCCATTGTCGCTGGGCCGAACCACCACCCGATCCACTACCCGAGCCGCTACCTCTCTTGTGTCAGAACTGCCCCGGTTGAGCCGCCCCGCGGCCCCACGCCCTCGCAGAAACCCCCTGCTGAACCGCTCCGTGGTCTCACGCCCTCGCAACACCCTCCGCAGCCTCACGTCCACTCACGGCCCACCACGTCCCCTCACTGCCTATCAAGCCGGACCCAGTGGGCTGAGGAAAACCCAACGGGACTGGCCACCCAGCAGGCCAAGCGAGAACCAGCGGGTCTGGCTGGGTCAGTCTGACTAGGTGGGACCGGACCCAGGTTCACTATGACCCATTTAATTATTTTGGCCATAACATTAGCACCAGATGTTCATTTGATGAACATTCAGTGAAGATGGAAATCTTGGAGCGAGACGATCCCTTTGGTATACCCCGCTGTAGTTTTAGTTAATGTTGGGGAATGGTCAGGTTGCATAGAGCATGAATCTGACTTGGCCCTCGAGACTAAAAGGCTAATAACTCATAGACTGGGTGTATGAATGATGTGCTATATGTGGCATTGGGACCCCAATGTTGTGGCGGACCATTGAGATACATCTTCATGAGACATCATGGAAGTTGGAGAAATGACTAGTGGCTTGGGGAGCAGACTCTCCCAGAGACAAGCAAGCCTAGTGCAAAAACTTAGTAGCTGGCTATGATGAGAACAGTGCTCCTCGTTTTCCTGTGCGGGTCAGATCCTAGCGATTCTGTATGGGTCATCTCATTGCAATCTTATATGGGTAATCTTATAGAGATCCTGTGTGGGTCAGCTCCAGTGATCTTATGTAGTTCAGCTCCTTGCGATCCCGTGTGGGTCAGCTCCTAGCGATCCTCTCTGGGTCTGCTCTAGCGATCCTCTGTGGGTCATCTCCTAGTGATCCTATGTGGGTCAGCTCCTATCGATCATGTATGGGTCAGCTCGAGTATTCCTATAATTGTCAGCTCCAAGTGATCCTATGTGGGTCAACTATAGAGATATTTTGTGGGTAAGTTCCATGAGATCCTATGTGGGTCTGATCTAGTGATCCTGTGTGGGTTAGCTCCTAGTGATCCTTTATGGGTCAGCTCATAGCGATTCTGTGTAGGTCAGCTCCAATGATCCTATGTTGGTCAGCTCCTAGTCATTTTGTACAGGTTAGCAGTTGAGCCTCTTAATAGAATAAGATGATTTCGTAGTTAATCTAATCATCTATACTACTATACCTACCGATATAACTCGTGTGAGATGAGTCAGAACCTCTGTGTTTCTTCATGATTGAGATGGATTACATGATAACTTAGGTATATGTGTGGGAATATACCGAATTAGGGTTATATGTTGTTTTCATACTATTTGGTTTATCGATGGTGGATTTGGTGAGACCTTGAGGGTCTTGGGGTCCCTACTGGGTATCGTTATAATCACCCTTGCATGGGTAATGCCTGCACCTTGTTGTGTTGGATGCAGATGAAAAATAGCGCTGAATGAGGCTGAGAGTACCAGGACTGGACGGTTCCTAGAGGTGGACCATACGACGTATCGTTAAATGGGGGAGCAAGGAGGATGTAGAGTGCTAAGGAGGCGATCTGTACCCACCCTTCAGGTAGGAAGCCGGAGGATGACCCGGTAGCTACATCTCTTTTTCATTAGTTATATTGTATTTTATTTTTACTTGCACTATTACTATTGGGCTTGTATTCGGGCCCCTATTTACATTCAGTCCTATATTTTTATATAGATGACATGCATTCGTATCTTTTCGTGTGCTTGGTTGTGTGTGATTATAGGTTATAAAGGAAATGCCTTCCCAGTTGTATGGAAAACATCTTTTGTTCTAGTCGCTAGCCCCTGGCCTATGGAATGCGGGCATGGGGTTTGTCACGACATGGGCCCAGGGGGACGGGTCGTGACATTTTTATAGGGGAGCTATTCCTTATCATCAAGATGATTTTTGATGGATTAGAACCCTCAAGCCTACTCTGAACATCTTTTTCAAACACTACTATTTTAGTTATTAGTCAAAGATACGTAAAACTTTAAATAAACATTTTATATAGTATTTGATTATCTTGAAACAAACCTGGTCAACCTTGAACCGGTCAACTGATCCAGATTGGGAAAAGGCCCGAAGGGCATTCCAGGTCCCCATGGGTTGTTAGGTAGTGTTCAGAATCAAAATAAATCGATTAGGAATCAATTTTCCCATAATGATTGAAAGATTGAAAAACTAAATTAAACTGAATAATATAATTATAAGTTCCAGAAGTTAAAAAATAAATAAACTACTACATATAACCCCATGTGGCTTCATTTTTCACATCTAACTATAAGATCACTATCACTCCATGAGTGAACCAAACTGGGAAGGAGTACCAAAAGATAAAAAATATGAAATTATAGGAATGTGTATTGAAGCTCAGTAGCATGAATGAATAAACTATTAATTTCTTCATATCTTTAACTAGAGAACAAAGTCATGCTAGTTTGAAAATTATACCATATAAAAATAATATTTTCATTACTTTAAAATTCAAGTAACATGCTTCTATTTCTAAGAAAAACCATTGTCCTTATATCACATTTTCAAAATATTTTCCAATCATGCATTTAAATTATAAAATGAAAGGCCATCTCATTATATTAAAACTTAGTATTCATAAAATTGTAATTAGTCATGTGGGAGAAAAAAAGAAAATCATATCATTCTTATCATATCTAAATAAAGAATCATGGGCAATTCATATAAGAAACTAGCACATGTGGAACCACAGAAACTTATTTCCTTTGTGAAACATGGTATAATAACCACAACCAATAGTGTTCTCATTCGTGGTCTACTTGGAGGGAACAACCTAGACGCTGGGTTTTCTCTAATCATATCACATGTTTAGCTAGTATTTTAATCATAAATCTGACTAGTTGAATCTGGGAAAAGCCACTTCCGATTCAACCATCATACTAGTCTTAGTCCACCAACCTAGATACGCAGCTTTTCCCTTTGCTCTATTTCAAGCGGTGGTGAGATTTTATGAAAGTAACATATATGTAACTATCATTTTATTTAAGAAAAAAACCCAACCAATCTATCACCAAAAATCTCCCTCCTTGAGTATAACTTTCATTCTAAGTCACAAAACAACATAGATGAAACCTAACAAGGCACAAGTCAAAAATCACTTATCAACCCATACATGACATGTATCAAATAATGTGGTGCTCCTCAATAGGTATTTTCAATGTTTAAAAACCATTATTAATGCGCCAAATGGGCCTTGTTACATTAAAAAGAATATTATCTTATTAGAAATCAGAATAAATCAACACTATAAATTTCTAAAACAATTAAAAATATAAATTATATAACAAAAAAAAATTTATAGAAAGATTTAAACCATTCTCAACATAGATAAACAATATAAAACAATGAAGAACCATTTATTACAAAATCAACCAAATCACATAATCATAAAATAACTAATAAATATAATACAATTTTTAAAAAAATCAAGGAATTATGGATTTCAAATTTAAGGGAGGGGCCTAGGGGACCTGCCTCAAAAAGGGAGCGCACAATGATGTAACACATCAGCACTTGATGACATTGATGACGAAAACAAAATCCAAAATGTTACACATACACAAACATCAATATATATATATATATATATATATATATATATATATAACCCTAGCTACATTGTAGATATTCCCCTATACATGATGGAATATGTAAAAAGAGGGTGTGTGTCTATATATATTCCTTACCCAAGAACATGTGTGTAAGTCATCGTCGTGAATGATAGATCTAATTAAAAAAAATATTATTATAAGAAACTCAAAAATAAAAAATTCCTAATTATAAATTGAGAAATAATGAATAATGGAGGGAAACCTAACCAGAATTGATGGAGGGTGTACCAAAATTGTCTGAAATTATTTTTCTTCACCAACAGACACCAAACGATGGATGATGTCGACCGAATAGAATCAATGCATTCCATAAAAATGGAATATAAAACAAGAAACCAGATTATACATAACCCTAATGATTAGTCATAATTAATGGGGCGGTGAAGGGGGAAAATCAACAGAATGAATTAGGTGGGGGGATAGCAAACCCTACCTTGATGATTAGACATATATTCCAAGAGAAATAGAGTAAAAACAGTGTTTGAAAGGGAGTTCAATGGTTGGAGGGGTGTCTGGGCATAAAGGAGAAGAGGAGGGGGAATCACATGATGCTAGAGAAGAAAATGGAGTAAGTAAAAGAAGAAAAAAGGGAGAAGAAAGTAACTAATGAAAAAGGAGAATAAAAAACAAAATAATAAAAACAAAATAATAAAAAATAACCTTAATAATAATTATTATATTAAAACTATAAAATCATTTCAATGTTATTATTCCTTTATTATTTTCATCGTAATTTAATTTTATTTCATTTGAAAATTTGGTATTCTAAATGGGTTGTCTACACAGTCTTCCAGAAAATTCACCAATCATGAAAAAAATACTATAGGGACGTGTTACATACTCCGGATGGACAAACTATTTGATAAGCCATGACACAACAATTAAATTTTACTCTATCTTTTAAATGATCAATTTAAAAAAAATTTAAAATGTTTTTCTATGACTGTGTGCAACAAGTGCACCTTATATGTGATTCCAAAAGTTGGTCTCTTTGTCACTGTTGGACCTTTCATGGTTTGGTCCAAATTGTTTTCAATTTTTGTGTAGGTCCAAATCCACACAACAACTATGAAACTAAAAACACTAAATTAGTAACTTGATATAACCATATTACAAAAAATAAATGGAAAATAGAGGTATTACATAATAGACAATCCATGGATGGGGTGTTATAATTATTCACAAAACAAACACATTATCCCCCAAAAATGTCATCCATCCAAACAAGAAATGAATCTAAAACCAGAAACTATATGAGGCCAAATAAAAAAAGAACCATAGTGTGTCCCTTTTAGCTCCAAAGGTCACACCATAAAAGCTCGAGTGAGATGAATAATAATAAGAAACCTGGGGAAATGTGGAAAATTATCTCCACCATAAGAACTGAACTGGAAAAACAATCTTTGAAATTCCATGAAAATCAACTCTAGAACAACCAACACAAACAAAAATAGGAACCCCCATTGTGGAATAAAAAACTATTACAGAAAAACTATCGAAAAACCAAAAAATATCAATAGTTTGTCTCCCCACCCATTATGAACCAACCAGCTTAGGAAAATCATCATATATCGACAAGAGATACCCAACAATGAACAACCGATGAACTCCCCACATAGACCAAACCACCACCACATGGGAGCCCTAAAAAAAGATACTCCAAACCAAGCCTCAAACCATACCACAATCCATAATTTCCCAAGACACATGAATCTCAAAATGAGATGAAACCATAAAAAATAATCCACAAAGGTTAACCACACATGGAAAACGAATCAAATTTTTTCATTAGAAACAACATAGTCGTTATGATTATAAGAAAATGAGACCACCATGCCTTATTACAACCAAAAAAGATATTTCAAATAAAAAGGACCAAAATGAGGAAACTCGGACACAATGACTTTTACAAAAGACAATGTACTAAAATAGGGAATTCTAAAAATTCACCACATTAGTACTGGAAAAATAAGCTAGATTTTGGTCCTCTTCACCCTTTTGATTATTTACTACCTAGAGAGCTTTACTCCAGGACCTATGGATGGAGCCATGATGTCTTGAATCATATGTTTCCCCACAGTCAATTGCTGATAATCCACAATCAGAACTCCTTATACATTTGTCATGAAAGACCACACAATCAACAATCCACCCAGGGAATTACTACAAGAAGTCCGGTAATACCCAACCAAACGTAGTAGAATTAATCATGTTAATGGTGTAAAAAAATGAAAATTTGGATATAAAAAGGATACATTCCCAAAACAGGTTCCTCTGTATAGAACTTTTCACTAGATGGAGGACCTCCATGGACACCAAAAAGAAAATGATCCTTGAACCCTGGATAGATACCACACATGAATGGAAGAGATACTAACCCATGAATCGATTCAACAAATGAATAAAAAGAAACCTTATCCTTCAAATGTTCAACATACCCCTTCATCATATTTTGACCTTTTCAAGCATAAACGAGCTCTCTCTCTTTCTCTTATTCACTTCTGCAAGAAACCCCACCTAGTGAAATTGGTCTCCAAGATCTCCAGAGACATCCTAACTTAAAATAGGGATGGAATGATATCCTCCCACTAATTCATCCCATGTACATCAAAAATACCAAGGAATCCTACACACACACAATAAATGGAGTTCCCAAAAACAAAAAACACCCAAAACGTCTTCAGGGAACTCCAAAACACCTAACAGACCTTAGTAACTATTAGAAACATTCAATGATTTAGAAGTGATATTCTCTACCACTCCAGTGGGAGTCTGAGAGGGTCCAATAGCTGGAAGAATCTCTTTATAAACCCTCTTGGTCTTTCTATGATGTATACATCTAACAACATAAGGAAAAAAATAATATCAACATTGAACTAGAACATGGAAAATTTAAATTTTAACACAAATAACAAAAATAATAAACCAACACATCAAAAAACCAAATCAACTCCAAAAAAATCTCAATAAAAAACCACAACATTAGAAAAACAATCCAATAACTCTAATATGAAAATCACCATTTTCCAAAATCACCTATTTTAAAATAAAATTCCCCCTTTCAAATTAAAAAAAAATTCAATATCTAAAATCATTTAATCACAACCAAATTAAAATTAAAAACTCTACCTCACCATTCATTTTAGAACAGAAAATAAAATAAGAAAAACATATCCTTTTTATTGTAAATAGTGTTCCTTCAAAGAAACATTAGAAAATCATGTCATATATTTTATTTTAAATACTCACCCATGATATTCTACGAACCATCACATATGTGTTTATCTCCACTTCCGATTATATCATCCACGCAGACAATCCAACAAGCACTTTTCACAAACAAAAACACATTTATGTCAATTTCCATAAGGAATAATAAGGGTCATAAAAAACATTTTATCATAAAAATGAGAATTTATCAAATTATCAATTCTATTTTCATCCATGTACTTGAAAATTTTTCTAATTCAGAACCAAATTCAATTTTCATACCCATTTTTCTCAATCCACAACCATTTTCAAAAATAATTTCCATTTCAAAAAAAAATTCAACTCCAAATTTTATTTTACATTGAGAAATCACACCATTCAAAATCTAACCATACCATCACCTAGAAAAAAATAAACAAAAAATGGAACTATTGTTCATGCATACCCCATCCAGATAGTTTAGAAGACAAGGTACTAAGCATGCCCCAAACACTAAAATAATATTCAACTATGCATTTGATCTCCACATGGTTCACTACACCATGTATTCTAACTGTGTGCCACCATCTCACTTTCGTAGTCATCCCCCAATATGCCAAATCCCATAAAATTGAACATGATCCAATAGTATAACCTCAAATAAATATAAATACTCTTAAAAACTACCCCTATTGACTCATCTCTCATCATGAGTGGTGGTGTTGAGGTAAAAACCCATGAACTACCTACTGAGCGCCGATAATACTATCTCAAAATCTATCTGAAATCCCAAAAATCAATTGTCAAATTTGATACCATTTTTTCATGAAAAATAGGCAATCCCTGAACCAGTCACCTGATCCAGTCTGGGACAATGCCAAAAGGGTGTTCCCGATCTCCATGGGTAGGAAACTATTGTCAAGCATCAAAATAAATCAATTGGGAATGATTTGGCACATAAAAGTAATATATAGAAAAAGGTGAACAAAAAACATAATCAATAATATGAATTAGTGATAAAATAAATAAACTAGTTTGTGTACCTCTATGTAACCCCATGGGTCACCTCCATCTGTAAGATCACACTCTCCCCATGAGAAAAACAAATAGGGAAGAAACTCCAGAATCTAAAAAATTTATGAAACTATAGAACTGTGTATTAAAACATAGTAGGTGTGCCTGAATACACTATTCCCCATGACATTCTCTTAAAAAGGGAACCATGTCATGCTAGTTTGAAAAAACCCCATATAGAAATAATAATTTTCAATAGTTTCATATTCAAGTTACAAGATTACATTTCCATTAATATCCAATTTATTTCCAATATATTTCCAAAATTGATTCCAATCATGCATAGACAGTTTAAAATTAAGGTAAATCTATTTATATTAAAAAATGGTATTTAAAAATAAAAAACAAGAATGCAGAAACAGAGAAGAAAATCACATTAAGAGTATCATTTTATAAGCTATCGCCATGGTAAATTATTGTAGGAAACTAGAACAAATGGAACCCTATAAACCTCATATCTCAATGAAATGCATTATTGAAACCTCAACCAACATCATTCTCATGCATGAGCCACTAAGAAGAAAAATCAAATTATACTAGTGATATCTGAATATATGACATGGTTAGTTGGTTTTGTAATCATAAATCAGAAAATATGAATCTCATAAAATCCACTTCGAAGTCCACTAGTGTACTAGTCCTAATCCACCCACCTATAAACCGATGTTTTCCACGTACTCTATTTCATTTAGTGGTGAGTTTCTATATCAAAATAATATATATGATCATATAATTATCTTTACTCAAAACCACATATTACCTTTCACCATAATGATCCCCCTATGAGTGCACCTAGCCCATCATGTCAAAAAACAACACTCGAGCCTATTCAACGGGAATGAGACAAAATTCACATGTTAAGACTCACACCACATTTATCAAATAATGGGGTGTTCTTAAAGAGATGTTTTTCAACTTTACTATAAATTATCAATGTGAGAACTGGGCCATGTTACATTACATAGAATACCTTTATTTTATAAAGCATTATCACCCAACAACTATATGATCTAAAACGATGTAAAATTATATTTATACAACCAAGTCACCACACATTTAAAAACAATCTTGATACCATGATCAACATAGAAAAACTATATAACCAAAATGATGAGCCATTAATAAAAACCACAACCAGATCAGATAACATGTACATAATAAATAAATATAAAACATATTTTTCAAACAATCATTAAATTATTGAATTTAGGTTAAAGTGTTAGGCATATGGGACCTAGCTCAAAAAGGGATAGTATAATGGCAGAACACTTTGAATTTTTTTGACTTTGGTGAAGAATGCTAGAACCCATACCTTAAACATAAACACACATGATTATATATACATATATACTACTAGATTTATTTTTTATATTCCCCTCTCCTGGAGAGAATATTTAGAAAGTGTGAATATATATATATATATATATATTCCCTACCCCTGCATATGTATGTAATTCATACATGGGAATGGAATATCAAAAGACACTAAAAAAATTATCATGAACTCAGAAATCACAAAATTTCAAATTAGAAATTGAGAAATAATGAATACATGAGGGAATCCTACCCGAAATTGTTGTTGGGAGGACCAAAATTGTCTTGAATGATTCTCATTTATGTGGAGGACACCTAAACATGCATGATGTCGACCCAAGAGAACCAATACATACTATAGCAATATAGGAAAAAACCAAAACTCATATTATTGTTAACTATATGGTTCATCTGAAATGAAAGGGGTGGTGTGGTGAAGGAAAATCACTAGAATGGGGGAGAGGGGGAGATGATATCCTACCTTGATTATTAGAACAATATTTTAAGGGAAATTAAGGAAAACCTGTGGTGGAAAGGGAACATGATGGTGGGAGGGGCATGCAACCCTTGAGGATAGGATGTGGGGGAATCACACGATCATGTAGAGGAGAAGGAAGGAAATAAAAGAAGAAGAAAATTTAAAAAAATTAAAATAAAAATAATAAAAACCTTAATCAAAAAAACAATAAATTCTTAATAACATTATTAATAGAAATAATAATAATAGTATTAAACATAATAACAATAATAATAATAATTATTATTATTATAAAATTATTATTATTACCAAAGAAATCATTATTTTGATTTTCTATTTATATTCATCATTTTTTTTAAAAAAAATTGGGCATGCCACAATAGTTTGTTGCACATTTTGGAAGACCATATAAAAACCATGTACACCATATTAGTTAGATGGGAATACATAGTGGCTGGTCGAATGATTTGAGTATTAGTTATCCAACAATGAAACTAAGCTCAATATTTTGATAGATACTTTTCACACTATTGACAAATAGTTGGCTATGAACATGATCAAGTAGTTATCCTTCTCTCTGATACTAAAATAATGTTTTACAGACTCTGTTGGGCCTTACATGGTTTGGGAAAATCGGTGCTCAAATATAGCATTGGGATTAAACCACCCAATTAATCTGAATGTCAAAACATTTATCCAGGAACATGAATCGACCATAATCTAATAATTCCTAGGCCAAGAGAAGCATAAAATAATAAAAATTTTGTGGTTGGGGTGGGACATTGATAACAAATAGGATTACCTCAATTCAACATTTTTGGAAATGGATAAGAATGGACTATAGGAATGTTAGATTTTGATAGAAGAGTGAGAATTAATGAAACGAATGAGAGAGTGTATAATATGTGGAATATACATTCAATCAACATGGAGTGCTCATCCCATTGTTTAAATTTGGCATGTTTAACTAATAACATATTCTATTATCTTATTATATGTAGAATGCATTCCTATCCAATACGGGATATAAATATCATTGAGAATATAGAATTTTATACAAATACACAATTCATGTTACCTCGTCCTACATCGAATGAACACTGGTGAAATGATTGTGGTATATGAGAGATACTCACTATATGTAATACAATATCAATATATGTCATTCCACCCATTGAAATGGTGATATTCCAAAACCTAAAACAGTTTGTGTTAAAGGGGATAGTCTAGAATATAATTTTTTATCACTTATTTCGTATATCATATCCATACATAGTGTGTGTAATGACCCCATCTTCAACATCCCACTGTAAGTGGATAATTTAACAAAATTTCATAATATACATCGAATCATATCCCAAAGGACAAAATAGTTCAATATTCCTATAAGGATAGGTATATACAGAAAATTATCATTATATTTAAAAACATAAAATAAAAAACTAATTTCTTTAATCATGCAATTATTCCCCTTTTTTTAAAACCATGTATTAGTCATAATATATATATTGGCATCATGTGAAAACCCATAAGAAATAGGTGAGGTCAAATTATCTGTATGGTTATACCAATAGAGGAAGCTATGTAAGAACAATTATGGAATGGAAAATAAATAAAGGACATTCCATTTAATCAATAAGTTGAGCATAATATGGATGATATAAATGATGATAAAATAATTCAGTATAACTATTACCATCAGTTGGAAAACATTTATATGGAAATTACACTAACGAAATTATCACATGGAAATAAATATCTAGTTTGATAAAGATGAAATTCATAATGACAGACATTTGAAATATACCATTAATGCCATATCCAAGACATCTGAAAATAAATTGTTAAGGTCTCGACCAAATACCAATCAGGTTTGTCTCATGGAACCTCATGATGAATTTACTCATAAATTACTATGTCCAATTAATTCCAAATATGAATGGGGTGAAACATATACAACATATTCAAATGAAATATAAATAACCTTACCATATCGGTAAACATAATAAAAAACCATTCTATGTAATGTGGTTTATAGTATCAAAATGGAACATCCATAGTCAAACTGATCGTAATCCATTAAATAAAATATGGTATATGATATCATAATAGATAAATCTCAATTAATAATGATCTTTAGGAAGGGATGTTGACATATAATAAGGTAATATAATAAAATTCTTAGAAATTATTAAGACAGATACACATTTTTTACATTAAAATAATTTATTTAAAAGGACACACAATTTTAAATGAAATAAAATTCATTGATAATAAACTTGAAAAATTAAAAATGATTCATCATAAAATTTGGAAATCATGATGGTAGGTAAGGTTTCTCATGCCACATATGTTAAAAACATTCTTACATATTATCTTTTTAAAAGCCATAAGTGAATCATTTGGAAAATGTTAAAATACTCATTTAAAACTATTTTATAAAATTTCAATCATTTATAAAATTATAATAAAAATATTTTGGATAAGTGTAATAAAAAATTAAATTGTTTTTATAAAACATGTATATAGAATAAAAATTATCCCAAGTGGATACTTAAACTAAAACAATCTCAAATAATAATGACATTTTGAAATAACCCTTATCAATTAATAATAAGTAAAATCATTTTCCCCGTGAAAGAAATAAAATAAAATGAAATATTATATATCATTAATAAAAAAATATTCATGGTATAATATCTCAAAATAATTTCAATATAAGTCATAGAAAAGAAATAATTAGTGAATATGATATATGTCTCACAAATGTAAACGATAGTTGAGAAAACCATACCTTACGTCTGATTTCCTTTTTACATATCTAAACCTCTTGTATTGGTTTTAAATAATTTAATTAAAAAAATCATATTAATATTTAATATATCATATATGATACTATTATATTATCCTAACCCTTTTTTCTTTGTAATATTTTATTATTACCCTGTTTAGGGCGTTAATTGCTTCCTTCCCCTATGCATGTTTTTTCATGTTGGTCATAATTATTGTGAATATGGTATAATTGATTCATCTGAATAAATTTTTAAGGTCATAAATTAAGTATCTATATAATATATAAGTTTTTATTATCATTCTTGATTAGTAAACATGAAATTTGAATCACATTGCATTGTGCTGACAATCGGACGCTCGTACATACGAGCAATGTTATCATTCACTTAATGGTAAAAGGGTAAGGAATTGTGTGGGGTACTAATATTAAAATAATAAATATAATTTCATATTTATTCTGTATATCCATTATATAAATTCTTATACCCATCAAAATAATGTCGTGATAAATAAATATTACACCATGGCATGGAGAGGGTTTGTCGTACGTACGCACATGCAGTGCATTCTTTTTTCGTAGGATTGATAATAGTGGTAAAATGGTTGTCATATAATAATAAAATTGACACATAATAAATACTGTACTAGAATTATTTCATTATAATGGTAAAACAAGAATAGGATATAGAAGAATAAACAAACATGGATCTGTTGATAAGAACAATTACTTGTTTTTCGAAGCACTTACTTTAGATCACTTATTATGAGATATAGGGTTATTATTTTGGGAATTATAGTATATCCATTAAAATTATGAAGTTATTTTTAAGAGAAATGGGTATTTTTTGTCGATATTGAAGGATTAGTGTAGTGTGAGGACGTGATGGAGGATATTTCTTTTTATAATTTTGGTGAGGGGCACTATTTAAAACTCCAAAATATTAAATTAATTTTCATTTCAAAATTTCTCCAAAGTGAGTAATTTTAAAATCGAAGCTGAGTAGGGGACCAATATTTTTAGATGCTTTTATTTCATATCCTTCCCTTTTATTTTCACTTGAACCATTATTTATTCTCTATATCTTTTATCATGACAACTAGTGTTTCTACACCTTAAGGGTTAATATATTTACAATAAAATTCCAAAAGATTCATAAATTTATTAAGGGTGACATTTTCAAACATATAATATTCAGTTTATTTAATTTTACATTTTTTTGATTATTATATCATTTATTAAAATATTAAATATTTTAATATATTATTAATGTAAATTTATATACTATTCATTAGTTGACTATTTTAAAATATAATAACCACATGATATATTCATAAAAAATGTTTTATAAATAAACAATATGTATAGGTAAACTAGAAACGTTTTTATGATATCTATTATTTCAAAATATATTTATTTTAATTTTTTAAAACATATATTTGATGTGTCCATTAATAAAACAATTAATGCATAATCATTGTTGAATAATTTTGCTTAATTTTTTTATCCCTAAAGGTAAAAAATAAATTATAGTAATGGTAAATTTTTTATCGTTCATTGAATTATTTATAGTAAAACATATCATCTAAAAAACAAAAAATTATAAATATAATTCCTCTTAAAAACATAAGAATAACATATTTGACATTTCATAAAATAAAATTCTATATAATGATTAATGATATTAAAGTCGTTGGGAGAGCTCGTTAAATAGTCACATGTGAGATTTTGGTCTCATATATATCATTAAATTAAAATGTAACAAGTGTTAGTGAACTTGTATAACATTTATTAAATTATATTTACCATTAATTACCAGATTTACCATTAACCATTGAATTTTTTAAAAATTCTACAGTTACTATTCATATTTAACAAATATAATGGGGATATATTTAATAAATTTTGAAATTCGGATTAAAAATATGTAATTAATTTTTAAAAATTCAAAATAATTTATTTTGAATTATTCATTTAAAATTAATCCCCTAGGATGAATGAGAAGACATGTTTCTAATATGAAAAAGTTCATAATAATGAAAAATTTTATATCCAATTTCTGTGTGGAATTGATTACAATGACCTAAATAGGATTAAATAATAAAAATTATACATAATTATTTTATTTAATAATTTATAATTATAATTTATAACTATAATATTTTTTTTGATAATGTTGTTTCCAATTACTATTCAGTATTTTTTACTATTAATAAAATCAAAAAAATTATCAGAAAAAATAAAAAATAAAATCAAATTAAATTTTTATATTCTTATTTTAAATAATAATATTATTTTTTAAAATTTAATTTATAAAAGGTTCAAGAAATAGATGTAAGACATGTGCACCCTCAAAATGCAGAAAAATGACTTTTTATAAAAAAACATATTTTATGCATTAAATTGGATTTTTTTTATATAATTTTGAAAAAAAACATTGGATAAATGTTAAAAATTATATTTTATATATTATTATATATCTCATTAATATAATAATAAATTGTTTTTATGCCTATTTTATTGGTATAAAACACCATATTGCTCATTTTAGTTGTTTTTTAGAAAAACAATTTTTTAATTTTAAAAACTATTTTATCTGAATTTATAAATAACCAGTAAACAAATTATTCATTATATTTAAATTATTTAAAAATATTTTAATAATTTTATTAGTCATGTTCATTCCCTTATCTCTAACATTTAGGTAAAAATTTCAACATTTAAATAATAATATTTAGTATTTTATTTAAGCTCGATGTGACATATCATGTATGCTATCAAAAATAATTTTATCATTTAAAAAATCATGATGTTAAATTATTACCCCCATTAAGAAAATTCATTTCAATTATAAATCCATATTTTAATATAGGTGTTAGAATTTTCGCAATACCGTTATAGATATCCCACATCATAAAAAAGGAATAATGAACTCTCAACTTTAAAATAATGAAAAGGTACTATGAAGGTCACCTTAGATAACACATACAAGTGTTCAATGTAGGAAAACATGGAAATTGAAGGTAAAAACAACTATAATTTTTGTATGGAGTGTGATAGAGAACATGGTATAATGAACCTTCCTTAAACATATCTTCTTCTAGTGTTTTCGAACAAGAATTTACATTCAGTGATCCATTATGTTTATAGATTTATAGAACTAATACAAATACATACATATTAAACTCATACATTAATAGTTAAAATTTATACTTAGTATCCATTTGTTTCAAAAAATGAAACACATTCTAAAATATAACATGATTTCTTTTCAAGAAACATATTTAATACTTTCATCATGGAATATTCTATGACCTTAAAAATATTATGACTTATGAAACAAATTTTAAAACATGAGATAAGCCCAAAATATCTTCATGGTACACAAAAATAATAAAACCATTATTCTATATAAAATATGGTAATCCATTTAATTTTATTTTATAGAATCAAACAAAGCATTTTCCCATGATTTACACTCATGATTTAATCTCAAAAAAAACATTAAAAACAGTAGAAAAAAATTAAAAATCATTTAGGTTACTTGTGCATAATATACATAAAACCCACTGAAAGCTCTTACAATTTGAATAAACATATGTTTTACTTCTAAATTGGAGATCTATAATGATGACCCCCCATGTATAATCTATATTGGTATCACCCGTAAGCTATAATGGGGCTCAACCCTTCATATATTCTACAACAGGCTCACCTGTGAGCTATATTACGGGGTCAAACCTTTGTATACGATCTATCTGGATCACCCATGACCTATAATGGGGAATAAAACTTCTTAGAATCTATATCTAGCTCAATCGTTTCATATAATTCTCTTTTACCATCTCAAAAATGCGTTCATTACAAAACCATTTTTTGAACACTTCTAATCCCATATGAAACACATATTCATATAAAAATACCATTTTAATTTGTGATACCATTTTTAATACCAAGACACCAGCAAAGAGGATTTATTTTCCTTTTAAAATACATTAAATCTTATATAGTAAGATAAATATCAAATAACGATTATGGTGGTTGAGAAGTTATTGTCACCGTATATGTTGAAACAAAAAAACGTTTGACATTTTGTAAAGATAGTTCATTATTTGTATCAAAAGATTCCAATTTTTATACATTTAATGAAATTAAATATATTAAAAATATCATATACAATTGTTTTATATACATATGAATAAATATGTAAAATAAATCATGACGAAAAATGTTTCATAATTAAATATTGAAAGGTTTAGGGTGTCCTATACCAATTTGAGCATATAAATCATAATATCCATGAATTAATAAATTAATTAAAACAATAAATAACATTATTATATATTAAATATGGATATTAAAAGTCATATTGGCTATATATATTCCTTATAATATAATAATGTTGCATACTATCCGTAAATGCATAAATTAAAGGAGATTGAGTGAAAATCCCTTACCTTGAGTCTGAATTGTCACATGCAATCATTATATTCATGAATTGTAAAAATATGTCAAATTATAATTTTGAGAGAAACTTTTTCAACATTATTATTCTTTTAATATCACATATAATCTTGTTATAAATAAAATATAATTGTTTAGGGTCATATCGGATGTTTTGTTGAATGTTTTTACATGAGTCGAAAATGAACTTTGATAGATGTCAATAGTTCATGTGGTAATAATTCCATCATAACAAAAAATAAATTTATTAAATAATAGTCACATTCATACATCAATTAAACATTTTAAATAAATCCAATTATTTATTGTATTATAAAATGCAATATGTTCTAATTATAGAGATGGTAGTTCGTTCGTACACATGAGTTACATTTATATATTACTTTGATGATTATGGAAATAAGGTAATTATTAATTTATCACTCCATAATGAATCATAATATTTTTAAAATAATAATAATAATTTACATATTGTAAAAACCATAGATTTTATGAGAATTATTCTTTTTAATTTCATTGATGTCTTTTGTTGTATGCTACACCAAGATTATCTTGCGCTATACGCAACACCGTATTAGCTTGCAATATACGAAACACTATTCTTGGCTCATGTTACACACAATTTCAAGTTCGTTTTGTGGAAATTATTTTACGCAACATTAAGTATAGATTTTGTTTAATGTATAAATGAAATATGTTTTGATTATGTTATACGCAACATTGATTGTATATATATATATATATATATATATTCCATGTATAAATGAAATTTGGTTGGATTCTGTTATACGCAACAACAAAGGAGTCTTGCACTACACGCAACCCTAACTTGGCTTACATTACACAATACCGAGTTTCACTAAACGAGATATTATTATAATATTATTATGAACTAGCTGTTAGGAATAGTAATACACACATTTTAAAATTTTATAAATTTTAACATTCAAAATGGACTTCATTTTTGGATTCGGAATATCGAAATAAGCCTAGGGTGAAATTTTGGTATTTTTCTGAAAACTTTCAATTTTTAATGAATAGTGAAAAAACTGGGTTACTATTTAAAAACCGACTTTTTATATAAATAATTATTTATATTAAATAAATTTATTTTAGGTCAAATTGATACATAGTACCTATATATGTTCAAATTAATTCATTGTTGTCATTTTATAATAATTTTAGATATATAAAAATTTTATTGAACTTTTCACCGTCTTTTACCAACCTCCTAGGAGAATTTGGAAGTTCACATAAAACTTAATTTTATCGCTTCTGTGAGTGGAATTTTTAAAATCAAAGAGAATCAGTTAATATCAAGGACTAAAATTTGGTTCAATGAGATGAAAATAATTTTTGGTGAATAGTAACTTTTTACTTTTTTTTACCATAGTTAAAACTATATAGGATAATTAAGGGTAAAAATGATATTATTATTACCCTAACACATGTCCTAATTCTATTTTATAAGTCCAATTCGACCAAAATCAACATTAGGAATAATATATGACCATTTAGGTCCACATGGATTAGATTAGGACATTTATTATTAATTTATTTAAAGAAGGGTTAAAATAGTTAAAATCAAAGTATATTAACTAAAACTTTTTTAATATAGGTATATACAAAAGATAAATTCAACTATAAATATTCATTAGAAAGCTAAAAATATTTCCTACATAATGGTATTTTATTTATGATTTTTAGACATTAAATAATTTAATTTATTTATGACACAATGACGATGCAGTAATTATCTTAGAAATGAAATATTGATATAATTAATGTTATAAATACCCAAATAAATGTAATCAGAGACTTTTTATTAATTAAAATAATTTTCTAGGTTGATATGACATGTTAGTATTGATTTAATTATTTTTTAGAACTAATAATTCTATTATGATTTTCAAAAAAATCAATTACCAAATAGTGTCAAAGATGACAAAAAATAGTTTTTTAAAAAAATATTTTATTATTAATTGTTATTTTATTTCTAAAAATCTAAGTCTTGGACAAATGACTTAGATAAGGATATATATATTAATAATAAACAACTTGGTGTTATTTTGTCTTGTTATATTAAGTTTATTAACCATATATTGTAAGAAAACAAGAAGACACGGTAAAAGTAAAATTATATAACTTAAAGTTAAACCTAATGATAAGGTAAAAATAGAAACCTAAACATGTCTAAATTCAATTTTATGAGAGGACCTCAACGCATCCCCACCTTAGCTTTGAAATAAATCAATTTGGTGCTATTATAAACCGAATAGGACTTTATTATAAAATAATATTTTGAGTTTTTCCAAAGGTTCCCCTCTCCTCTCTTATAAAAAGGGCACCCCTTCCTTCTTTTCTTCACACCCATTTTAGCCTTGAAGCTCACCCAACCTTTGCCCATTTCTCTTCTCTAATTACCTAGAAAAATTCTGGAGGTTTTGTTCTTATCAAAAGACCAACTATACATCATAAATAGAAGGCTTAAAGGAGGTGCGTCGAAGAAGAGGTAATCTCTTCTTTCGATTCTCTCAAGTTTCTTTCTTCTTCAACTTCTTCTTATTTAGTTTTTTCATTATAAATTAATAACATCAGTATCACTCATATAATGATATGTTATTATGAATATGAAACAACCCTATTTCACCTTCTATCCATCCTATGGAAAACGAAATCACCAAGCGTGCGTACGTACGGAATACCGTCTCCACGCCGTGGTGTAATTAGTTTTTCCACCACCACCATACCTGGATGGGTATAATGGTGTAAATAACTAACTATATATTTTTATTTTAAAGTGATATTTATTATGTAATATTATATATACACTTCAATAATATCCCACGATCATGGGAAGATATCATCGCTCGTGCGTACGTACAGACTACCGTCTCCACGAAGGCGATGAGATTCATTTTCCCTGATTAACCATTTAAGAATTATTATAAAGTATATATAATGAATAATAATGAAATATATGACATAATGAAGATACTGGATTTATGTATAAATATATATATAAATTTCATCCACTTACTTCCATTCAAGTCAATAAAGAAAGGAAAACAACGTTCATGCGTATGTACGACCTACCATCTCCATGAACGGTGTGTTTCATTTCATTTATCTATATTATATATATATATATACTGAATATATATGATATATAAATAATGTTTTACATTCTGGAAGTAAGTAAATCATGATATAAGTAATAATAATATCAAGAACAACAAGTCCAAACACGTACGATAAAAGAATCAATTTTACCCAAAACACTACTTTAACATGGAATTGACAAATGAACGGGTAATATAAATACTTAAGTGAACCATATATGATATAAAACAATGAATATGATTCTTTAATAAGTCAATTACATTATTTAAATCATTATACAGGAGGTTCGGATACATACGAAGCATATCGGATATATTGTAAGGGATAAATTTTCGAATCTTGTTTTTATCCGAGATTGTTTATTTGTAAGTATTTATTGGGGTTATGTTTATCATCCATGTCCCTGTTTTCTAAAAATGGTTTCATATATTTTTAATTTCCTTTTACCCATTTTTGACTTTTAATTTATTGTGTTTAAGGAATCTTTCATTTGTTTACCTTACGAGGTACTTTTTGACTTTTCTGGCAAAATTATGAGAAAAATGATTTTTTAACTTATGCAGCATGAACAAATTTTTACGGTTTCATAAAGCCTAATTTTAATGAATCCTACTCTACAAGATTTAATGACTATTTTAAAAGAAATCCTTTTCTTTTAAAATTTCATTGCATTACGTGAAAAGAAACTGATTTTGAAAAAGAAAGGATATTTTCCTCAAAAATTCATTTCAAGTATTTTATCAAAACCATTTTCCATATAAGATGAAATTATTTCATATGTGTATGTTTCAAGTATAATGTCTCTATTATTTACCTGGTTTCACTTTTCTTATGATTAAATGATATCCATTTATTTTATATGAATTATGTTATGATGGGATGATGTTTATGAAACCCATTTTTATTCTTTGGGTTATGATGAATGATTTGTGTTTATGTTGTGGCACTAGTAAGAATGATATCATTATGAGATGGGTGAGAACTATATCTCCATCCAATGCATTGGGTAAATATTTATATCCCATGAGATAGACATGGCTGGAACGGTATGTTAATCCAGTTCAGGGTTACAAGACTGAAACGAGGAGTGAACTAGATTCAGAAAGGGACTTTGTCCGCTAAGATGGTCTTGGAAGAAATGCCTTGGATACTATGGAAATCATATCATGTGCTCAATATTTTTCCACAACTACATGTTTTAGTTCCAAGCAATGTTATCATTATTGATGTTCCTTTATGATATATGCCTTACATACATCCATTATTTATGTATTTACTCATGATTTTGATGTTTAGATTTTATGTTCAAGTTCTTGTATTCAAATGTTTATGGATTGTTTTATGTTCTCTATGTTTACCCTTACTGAGCAATTGAGCTCACTATTTTTATATTTTCTTTTCCCCAGGATATAAATAAAGGTTTTAGGTATTAAAACCAAAAGAGGAATATCTTTATGGGAGATGTTGAAGATCTTTCACAATGATTAGAAGATTTCGTTCCGAGTTTTCAAAAACACTAAACTAATACGGTATTTGGGCTTCTGTTTTTTTCATGTATTAAGTATTCTGCAAAAGTAATGTAATGTCCATGTATGTCAAGCTTTGGGTCTCTAATATTGGTATCAGAGTGAAGGTTTAGGTAACCTTTGGAAACTAGAATGTGAAAACTTTAGTGTAATCCCTAGAGATATTTCTAAGGTATTTATAGGGATGTCCCTAAGGATAAGTATACGAATAAGTTATAGTCCTAGAATTATGGTAATGATCTTAGAATTTAACCTATGATGTTAGATTTTGAAGCTAATCCCCCTTTATTATGATTTTGTCCTCTCACATTACTCTTTTTGTGTTTTAGAAAATGGCTGGGAATGGAAAGATTCATGATAATGGAGGATATGATGGACAATGAAATGATATTCTTAAGGAGAAACTGAATGAAATTGGATCTAGAGGTCCACATATCGTTTTTATGTCTAATCACCAATCTCATAATATGATCAATAATCTCAACTTTGGTAAGTTTCCCGACTCAGCTAATAAGAGAAAGATGGAGTTTCATGATGATCATAGAGGAAGGAAAGTTCAATTTCTATCATGTAAAGCATGTGGGAAGAATCATCAAGGAGAATGATTCAAAGGAACTAGAAGATGCTTTTGGTGTAGAAAAGGACACAAATCCAGTAAGTGCAAAGTAAAATTCTCAATTAGCACCATAGATAAGGATAATGGTATTGCTACGACATCAAAAATGATTAGATGTTTTAAATGTGGAATTTATGGGCATTATGCAAACCAATGACCTAAGGGAAAATCTCATGAAGAGAATCAGTATGGTCATATAGATGATGATGAGGAGACTACAAATGATATATGAGATAAAATAAGTGTTGAAGCTTGGTCAATGGTTTAATAAGGTAGTGGAATGATTGTATGTTTATCAAGAGTTATGTTGTATAGGTAATTTAATGGTACTATGGAATAAAGAAACATCTAAGGATTGTTACACTATTATTTTTCCTAAAGTATTTGAATGTATAAGTTGAATGGTACTGGTAACCATGAAATGTTATTCAGATATTTTTGGAAAGAAGCAGATATGAACATAATGAATGGATAAGGAGGAAATAATATGTTTGATAGTATTCATGAGCTCATGATTGATATAAGGACTAAGTGATATCATGGTTTGAGTATATAGAATTTTGAGGATTTTGGTACGTGGTAAGTGTTAACTTTTAACTGCATTCATGTTTTCACTAAGGTTCAATGGGTATTCATTTTTCAAGACAATACATGATTAAGGCCATCGAATGTTTTGGATGTGACCAATAAGACATATCTTATGATATATGGGGATCAATGATGGTATTTACATGCTTATTCTATGAACTCTCGAGTAATCGTTTTCACTATAATATGAGATTGGACATCAGTATTTTGGATAAGCCTAAAGATTGGAATGGATTATGTTGGACATAAGTTAGTATTGTTTAAGGCTATTAATTTTTTGATATTATTGATGGAAAGTTATAATAATGTATTTTTAGAAAAAAAGGACAACTTGCAGGATTGGCGAAAATCCGTCACGTCAGACAAGGCTGTGGGAATCAAACCCACAACTGAAGTGCGATAGGACTTTATTTCCTACCACTGGCCAACATAAAGTCCCTGGTTAGTAGAAACTAGTTTTATTTTTTCATATATGATGATAGATGAAGTATAAGTCCATTTTGGAACCATATCTAATTAATCTCAACATAGATGGACTTATAAATTTTGATAACTTATGTTTGAGATAGATGGAATGACCTATCATTCTATCGCATGATCTGCTAAAACATCGCGAAATACAAATTCAACATAATTCCTTAAAGAGATGAAGTGGAAATTGTTCAAGGCACGAACAACGGTGAGACTTTACCAAAATAATGTATTTCTTCTAATTCAAATTCTTCAACTTTAGGGAAATGATTTTGAAAACCAAAAATGTTGTCCTAGTGCCCTTATATCTGATGAATCAGATGGTACCCTAAATCATCACAAATTTAAGGCTTTGTGATAGTAGGATTTTTCATAGCCATGTTCTCTACAACTCTCCATCAGAACATGATGGTTAGATTTCTCTTCGATATCCATATATTCACATATGTTCTCCTACTTGGAAACCCAGTGATTAGTTAATTTGGGTAACCGTTACGTTTCATACTTTAGTTTTTAAAGATAAGTTTTGGTATTCCATTTTATGATATGGTTTTCTATTAAAGAAACTTTCAAGTACAAAACCATTTATAACCCTGACGAATTTCGATGGATACATTCATTTTAAGGGGGGTAGAATGTAACAACCCGAGATATTATGAGAATTATTATTATTAATTTCATTGATGTCTTTTGTTGTATGATACTCCAAGATTATCTTGTTCTATACGCAACACTGTATTATCTTTCAATATATGCAAAACTATTCATGGCTCATGTTACACACAATTTCAAGTTCGGTTTGTGGAAATTATTTTACGCAACATTAAGTATAGAGTTTTTTTAATGTATAAATGAATTAATTTTTGATTATGTTGTACGCAACATTGATTGTATATATATATATATTCAATGTATAAATAAAATATGGTAGTATGCTGTTATATGCAACAAAAAAGGAGTCTATCACTACACGCAACCCTAACTTGGCTTACATTACATGAAATCAGGACCTTCCTCGATAGCATGTGTAGTTTGCAATACTGAGTTTCACAAAACGAGATATTATTATAATATTATTATGAACTATCTATTATGAATATTAATACCCACTTTTTGAAATTTTATAAATTTTAACTTTCAAAATGTACTTCATTTTTGTATTCGGAATATCGAAATTATCCTAGGGTGAAATTTTGGTATTTTTCTGAAAACATTCAATTTTTAATGAATATTGAAAACACTGGGTTACTATTTAAAAACCGAATTTTTATTTAAATAATTATTATTTTTATTTAAATTTATTTTAGGTCAAAATTGATACATAATACCTATATAAGTTCAATGTAATTCATTTGATTCATTTTATAATAATTTTACATATATAAAAATTTTATTCAACTTTTCACCGTCTTTTACCAACCTCATAGATGAATTTCGAAGTTCACATAAAACATAATTTTACCTCTTTTGTGAGTGGAATTTCAAAAATCTGAGAGTTACGGATAATATCAAGGACTAATATGTGGTTCAATGAGATGAAAATTATTTTTGTTGAATAGTAACTTTTTACTTTTTTTACCACGGTTAAAAATAAATAGGGTAATTAAGGGTAAAAATGATATTATTATTACCCTAACACATGTCCTAATTCTATGGATAAGTGTAATTTGACGAAAAACAACCTTAGAAATAAAATATGACCATTTTGGTCCACTTGAATTAGATTAGGACATATATTATTAATTTATTTAGAGAAGGTTAAAATAGTTAAAATCAATGTTTAATAACTAAAATATTTATAATATAGGTTTATACATAAGATAAATTCGACTATAAATATTTATTATAAAGATAAAAATATTTCACCCATAACTGTATTTTATTTATTATTTTTAGACATTAAATAATTTAATTTATTTATGACACAATGATGATGCAGTAATTTTCTTATTAAGGAAATATTGACATAATTAATGTTATAAATACCGAAATAAATGTAATTTAAGGATTTTTATGAATTCCACTAATTTTCTAGGTTGATATTACATGTTAGTATTTATTTAATTAACTTTTTCGAACTAATCATTCTATAATGATTTTTTTAAAAAATCAATTACCAAATATTGTCAAAGTTGACATAAAATAGTTTTTAAAACAAATATTTTATTATTAATTGTTATTTTATTCATAAAAATCTAAGGATCGGAAAAATGACTTAGATAAGTTTATATATATTAAAAATAAACAACTTGGGGTTCGTTTGAATTTTTATAGTAAGTTTATTAACCTTATAGTGTATGAAAACAAGAAGACATGGTAAAAGTAAAATTATTTAACTTAAAGTTAAATCTAAATGATAAGGTTAAAATTGAAACCTAAACTTGTCTAAATTCATTTTTATGAGTGTATTTCAACCCATCCTCACCTTATCTTCAAAATAAATTAATTGGGAGCTATTATAAACCGAATATTACTTTATTATAAAATAATATTTTGAGTTTTTCCAAAGGTGCCCCTATCCTCCCTTATAAAAAGGGCACCCCTTACCTCTTCTCTTCACACCCTTTCGAGCCTTTATTCTCAGAAAAACCCTGAAAATTTCTCTTCTACACTAACCTAGAAACATTATGGAGGTTCTAGTCGTCTGAAAAGACCAACTCTACTTCAATAAAAGAAGTCTTCAAAGAGGTGCGTCGAAGAAGAGGTAATCTCTTCTTTCAATTCTCTCAAGTTTCTTTCTTCTTCAACATCTTCTTATTTTTTATTTCATTATAAAGTAATAACATCAGTATCACTAATATAATAATATATTATTATGAATATTAAACAACCCTTTTTCACCTTATATCCATCCTACGGAAAACGAAATCACCACGCGTGCGTGCGTGCGGAATGTCGTCTCCACGCCGCCGTGTAATCAGTTTTTCCACCACCACCTTACCTGGATGGGTATAATGGTGTAAATAAATAACTACATGTAGTTATTGTAAAGTGATATTTATTCTTTAATATTATACATAAACTTCGATACAATTCCACGATCATGGGAATGATATCATCACTTGTGCGTATGTACGGACTACCGTCTCCACGAACGCGATGAGATTCATTCTCCATGATTAACCATTCAAGAATTATTATAAAGTATATATTTAATGAATAATAATGAAATATATGACATAATGAAGCTACTTGATTTATTTATACATATATATATATATTTCATCCACTTACTTCCATTCAAGTCAATAAAGAAAGGAAAACAACTTTTATGCATACGTACAACCTACCGTCTCCATGAACGATGTGTTTCATTTCATTTATCTATCTATTATATATATATATATATACTGAATATATATGATATATAAATCATGTTTTACATTTTGGAAGTAATTAAATCATGATATATGTAATAATAATATCAATAACAAATAGTCCAAACACGTACGATAAAAGAAACAATTTTACCCAAAACACTACTTTAACATGGAATTGACAAATGAAAGGGTAATATAAATACCTAAGTGAACCATATATGATATAAAAAAATGGATATGATTCATTAATAATTCAATGGAATTATTTAAATCATTATACAGAAGTTTTGGATACATATGAAGCATATCTCACATAAGGTAAGGGATAAATTTTCCAATCTCGTTTTTATCCGAGATTGTTTATTTGTAAGTATTTACTGGGGTTATGTTTATCATCCATGTACATGTTTTATAAAAATGGTTTCAAGTATTTTTAATGTCATTTTTACCCATTTTTTAATTTTACTTCATGGTATGTATGGTATCTTTCTTTTGTTTTCCTTACGAGGTACTTTTTGACTTTTCTGGCAAAAGTACGAGAAAAATGTTTTTTTAACTTATAAGGAATGAACAAATTATTACGGTTTCAGAAAGCCTAATTTTAATGAAGCTTACTCTACAAGATTTCATAACTATTTTCAAAAAAATACATTTCTTTTAAAATTTCATGGCGTTACAAGAAAAGAAAATGATTTTGAAAAAGAAAGGATATTTTCCTCAAAAATTCATTTCAAGTATTTTATCAAAACCATTTTCCATCTAAGATGGAATTATTTCATATGTGTATGTTTCAAGTATAATGTATCTATTATTTACATGGTTTCACTTTTCTTATGATTAAATTATATCCATTTATTATATATGGATTATTTTATGATGGGATGATGTTTATGAAACCCATTTTTATTCTTTGGGTTATGATGAGTGATTTATGTTTATCTTGTGGAACATGTAAGAATTATTTCACTATGAGATAGGTGGGACCTATATCTCCCTCAAATGACTTGGGTAATGATTTATATCTCACGAGATAGACATGGATGTAATGGTAAGTAAATCCGGTTCAGTGTTATAGGACTGAAACGAGGAGTGAATTCGATTCAGAAAGGGACTTTGTCCACTAAGATGGTCTTGGTAGCAATGCCTTGGATAATATGGAAATAATATCATGTGCTTAATGTTTTTTCACAATTAAAGGTTTTATTTCCAAGCTATTTTATCATGATTGATGTTCATTTGTGTTATATTCCTTACGTACTTCTAGGATTTATGTCTTTACTCAAGAATTTGATGTTTAGATTTTATGTTCAAGTTCTTGCATTTAAATGTTTAAGGATTGTTTTATGTTCTCTATGTTTACCCTTACTGAGAAATTGAGCTCACCCTTTTTATGTTTTCTTTTCCTGAGGATATAAATAAAAGTTTTAGGTAAGAAAACCAAAATTTGAAGATCCTTATGAGAGTTTTTGAAGATCTTTCACCATGATTAGAAGATTTCGTTCCGAGTTTCCAAAGACACTAAACTAATATGGTCATTGGGCATCTTTTTTTTCATGCATTAATTATTCCAAAAAAGTAATGTAATGTCCATGTACGGCATGCTTTGGGTCTCTACAATTGGTATCAGAGTGAAGGTTTAGTTAACCTTTGGAATATAGGATGCGAAAACTTTAGTGAAATCCCTATAGATATTTCTAAGGTATGTCTAGAAATGTCCCAATGGATTAGTATACGTATAGGTTATATTCCTAGAATTATGGTAAAGATCTTAGAATTTAACCTAAGATGTTATATATTGAAGTTAATCCCCATTGATTATGATTTTGGTCTCTCACAATATTCTTTTTGGGTTTTAGAAAATGGCTGGGAACAGAAATATTCACGATAATGGAGGATATGATGGAAAATGGAAAGATATTCTTAAGGAGGAACCGAATAAAATTGGATATGTAGGTCCACATATCATTATTATGCCTAATCAGCAATCTCATTATATGATCAATAATCTAAAATTTGGTAAGTTACTGACTCAGCTAATAAGAGAAAGATGGAGTTTCATCATGATTATAGAGTAAGGAAAGTTCAATTTCTATCCTATAAATCATATGGGAAGAAGCATCAAGGAGAATGTTTCTAAGGAACTGGAAGATGCTTTGGGTGTGGAAAAGAAGGACACAAATCCAGTAAGTGCAAAGGAAAAGGTTTTGTTAGCACCATGGATAAGGATAATGGTATTGCTACGACATCAAAAATGATGAGATTTTTTAAATGTGGAATGTATGGGCATTATGAAAACCAATTACCTAAGGGAAAATCTCATGAAGAGAATCAGTATGGTCATATGTATGATGATGAGGAGACTACAAATGATATATGATATGAAAGAAGTGTTGAATCTTGGTCAATGGTTTAAGAAGGTAGTGGAATTATTGGATTTCTATCAAGATTTATGTTGTGTAGGTAATTTAATGGTACTATGGAATAGAGAAACATCTAAGGATTGTTACACTATTGTTTTTCCTAATGTATTTGAAAGTATAAGTTGAATGGTACTGGTAACCATGAAAGGTTATTCAGATATTTTTGGAAAGAAGCTGATATGCACAGAATGAATGGATAAAGAGGAAATAATATGTTTGATATTATTCATGAGCTCGTGATTGATATAAAGACTAAGTGATATCATGGTTTGAGTATATAGAATTTTGAGGATTTTGGTATGTGGACAGTGTTAACTATTAACTACATTCATTTTTTTACTAAGGTTAAATGGGTATTCATTTTTCAAGAGAATACATGATTAATTCCTTTGAATGTTTGGAATGTGACCAACAAGACATATCTTATGATATATGGGTATCAACGATGGTATTAAAATGCTTATTATATGAACTCTCTGGTAATCATTTTCACTATAATATGATATTGGACACCAGTATTTTGGATAAGCCTAAAGATTGGAATGGATTATGTTGGACATAAGTTAGTATTTTTTAAGGCTAGAACCTTTTCTATATTATTGATGGAATGTTATAATAATGTATTTTTAGAAAAAAAGGACAACCCTTTAGGACGGGTGACAACCTGTCACGTCAGACAAGGCTGTGGTAATCGAAACCACAACCGAAGTGCGACATGCCTTTATTTCCTACCACTGGCGAACAGGAAGTCCCTGGGTTGTAGAAAGAAGTGTTATTTTATTATTCAGGATGATAGATGAAGTATAAGTCCATTTTGGAACCATATCTGATTAATCTCACCATAGATGGACTTATAAATTTTTCTAACTTATGTTTGAGATAGATGGAATGACCTATCATTCTATCGAATGATCTGCTAAAACTTCGTGAAATAAAAATTCAACTTCATTTCATAAAGAGATGAAGTGGAAATTTTTCAAGGCATGAACAACAGTGAGACTTTACCAAAATAAAGTAGGTATTTCTTCTAATTCAAATTATTCAACTTTAGGGAAATGATCTTGAAAACCAAAAATGTCGTCCTAGTGCCCTTATATCTGATGAATCAGATGGTACTCTAAATCATCACAAATTTATGGCTTGGTGATTGTTGTATTTTTCATAGCCATATTCTATACCACTCTCTATCAGAACATGACAGTTATATTTCTCTTCGATATCCATATTTTCATCTATGTTCTCCTATGTGGAAACCCAATGATTAGTTAATTTGGGTAACCGTTACGTTTCATACATTAGTTTTTAAAGATAAGTTTTGGTATTCCTTTTTATGATGTGGGTTTCTATTAAAGAAACCTTGATGTAGAAAACCATTTATAACCTCGAGGAATTTCGAGGGTGTAATTCATTTTAAGGGTGGTAGAATGTAACAACCTGAGATTTTATGAGAATTATTCTTTTTAATTTCTTTGATGTCTTTTGTTGTACGCTACACCAAGATTATCTTACGCAATATGAAACACCGTATTAGCTTGCAATATATGCAACACTATTCTTGGCTCATGTTACACACAATTTCAAGTTCGTTTTGTGGAAATTATTTTATGCAACCTTAAGTATAGATTTTGTTAAATGTATAAATGAAATAAGTTTTGATTATGTTATACGCAACATTGATTATATATATATATATATTCAATGTATAAATAAATTATGGATGTATTATGTTATACGCTACAATAAAGGAGTCTTTCCCTATACGCAACCCTAACTTGGCTTACATTACACGCATTCGCGACCTTCCACGATAGTATGTGTAGTACGCAATACTGAGTTTCACTAAACGAGATATTATTATAATATTATTATGAACTAGTCGTTATGAATAGTAATACCCACTTTTTAAAATTTTATAAATTTTATCTTTCAAAATGGACTTCATTTTTGGATTCGGAATATCGAAATTAGCCTAGGGTGAAATTTTTGTATTTTTATTAAAACATTCAATTTTTAATGAATAGTGAAAAAACTGGGTTACTATTTAAAAACCAACTTTTTATTTAAATAATTATTTATTTTATTTAAATTTATTTTAGGTCAAAATTGATACATAATACCTATATAAGTTCAAAGTAATTCATTGGAGTTGTTTTATAATAATTTTATATATATAAAAATTTTATTGAACCTTTCACTGTCTTTTACCAACCTCCGAGGGGAATTTGGAAGTTCATAAAAACATAATTTTACTACTTCTGTGTGTGGAATTTCAAAAATCCAGGAGACATGGTTAATATCAAGTACTAAAATGTGGTTCAATGAGATGAAAATAATTTTTGGTGAATAGTATCTTTTTACTTTTTTTCCCACGGTTAAAAGTAAATTGGGCAATTAAGGGTAAAAATGATATTATTATTACCCTAACACATGTCATAATTATATTGGATTACTGTAATTAGACCAAAAAATACCTTAGGAATAAAATATGACCATTTATGTCCACTTGGATTAGATTAGGACATTTATTATTAATTTATTTAAAGAAGGGTTAAAATAGTTAAAATCAATGTTTAATAACTAAAACATTTTTAATATAGGTTTATACATATTATAAATTCAATTATAAATATTCATTAGAAAGATAAAAATATTTCCTACATATAGGTATTTTATTTATGATTTTTAGACATTAAATAATTTAATTTATTTATGAAGCAATGATGATGCAGTAATTATCTTATTAATGAAATATTGTCATAATTAATTTTATAAATACACCAATAAATGTAATTTGAGAATTTTTATGAATTCAACTAATTTCATTGGTTCATATTACATGTTAGTATTGATTTAATTAAATTTTTTTGAAGTAATCATTCTGTTATGTTTTTCACAAAAATCAATTACCAAATAGTGTCAAAGTTGAGATAAAATAGTTTTTAAAAAAAATATTTTATATTTAATTGTTATTTTATTCCTAAAGACTTAAGGTTAGTCCAAATTACATATATAAGGTTATATATATTTATAATAAACTACTTGGTGTTCTTTTAGCTTGTTATAGTATGTTTATTAACCTTATAGTGCAAGAAAACAAGAAGACATGGTAAAAGTAAAATTATTTAACTTAAAGTTAAATCTAAATGATAATCTTAAAATAGAAACCTAAACTTGTCTAAATTAAATTGGATGAGAATATTTCAACCCATCCCCAACTTAGCTTCGAAATAAATCAATTTGGAGCTATTATAAACCATATATGACTTTATTATAAAATAATATTTTGAGTTTTTCCAAAGGTGCCCCTCTCCCCCCCTTATAAAAAGGGCACCCCTTCCCTCATCAATTCACACCCTTTTGAGCCTTAAATCTCGGCCAACCCTTGATAATTTCTCTTCTCCACTTCCCTATAAACATTCTAGAGATTCCGGTCTTCTAAAAAGACCAACTCTACTTCCTTAAGAGAGGGTTTAAAGGAGGTGCGTCGAGGAAGAGGTAATATCTTCTTTCGATTCACTCAAGTTTCTTTCTTCCTCAACTTCATCTTATTTAGATGTTTCATTATAAAGTAATAACATCAGTATCACTAATGTACTGATATTTTATTATGAATATGAAACAACCCTATTTCACCTTCTATCCATCCTACAGAAAATGAAATCACCATGCGTGCGTACGTACGGAATACCGTCTCCACGCCGTGGTGTAATCATTTTATGCACCACCACCTTGCATGGATGGGTATAATGGTGTAAATAAATAACTATATATGGTTATTTTAAAGTGATATTTATTCTGTAATATTATACATACACTTCAATACAATTCCACGATCATGGGAATGATATCATCGCTCATGGGTATGTACGGACTACCGTCTCCACGAACGCGATGAGATTCATTTTCCATGATTGACCATTAAAGAATGATTATAAAGTATATATAATGAATAATAATGAAATATATGAAATAATGAAGCTACTGGATTTATGTATATATATATATGTCATCCACTTACTTCCACTCAAGTCAATAAATAAGGGAAAACAACGTTCATGTGTACATACGACCTACTGTTTCCACAAACGGCATGTTTCATTTCATTTATCTATCTATTATATATATATATACTGAATATATATGATATATAAATCATGTTTTACATTTTTTAATTAATTATATCATGATATAAGTAATAATAATATCAAGAACAAGAAGTCCAAACACTTATGATAAAAGAAACAATTTTACCTAAAACACTACTTTAACATTGAATTGACAATTGAACGGGTAATATAAATACCTAAGTGAACCATATATGATATAAAACAACGAATATGATTCTGTAATAATTCAATGAAATTATTTAAATCATTATACAGAAGTTTAGAATACATACGAAGCATATCGTACATAAGGTAAGGGATAAATGTTCTAATATCGTTTTTATCTGAGATTGTTTATTCATAATTATTTACTGGGGTTGTGTTTATCTTTCATGTCCCTATTTTCTAAAAATGGTTTCATGTATGTTTAATGTCATTTTTACCCATTTTTTGACTTTTATTTCATGGTATTTAATGAAAATTTCTTTTGTTTACCTTACGAGGTACTTTTTGGCTTTTCTCGCAAAAGTACGAGAAAAATGTTTTTTTAACTTATACGGCATGAACAAATTTTTACGGTTTCATAATGCCTAATTTTCATGAAGCTTACTCTACAATATTTCATTAATATTTCAACAAAATCCTTTTCTTTTAAAATTTAATGGCATTACGTGAAAATAAAATGATTTTGAAAAAGAAAAGATATTTTCCTCAAAAATTCATTTCAAGTATTTTATCAAAACCATTTTCCATCTAAGATGAAATTATTTCATATGTGTATGTTTCAAGTATAATGTCTCTATGATTTACATGGTTTCACTTTTCTTATGAATAAATGATATCCATTTATTTTATATGGATTATGTTATGATGGGATGATGTTTATGAAACCCATTTTTATTCTTTGGGTTATGATGAATGATTTATGTTTATGTTGTGGAACAAGTAAGAATGAGTTCATTATGATATGGGTGAGACATATATCTCCCTCAAATTCATTGGGTAATGATTTATATCTCATGAGATAGACATGTATGGAATGGTATGTTAATCTGGTTCAGTGTTACAGGACTGAAACGAGGAGTGAACTCGATTCAGAAAGGGACTTTGTCCACTAAGATGATCTTGGTAGCAACGCCTTGGCTACTATGGAAATCATATAATGTGATTAATTTTTTTCCACAATTAAAAGTTTTATGTCAAAGCTATTTTATCCTGATTTATAATCCTTTATGATGTATTCCTTATGTACTTCCAAGATTTATGTATTTACTAAAGATTTTGATGTTTAGATTTTATGTACACGTTCTTGCATTCAAATGTTTAAGGATTGTTTTATGTTCTCTATGTTTACCCTTACTGACCAATTAAGATCACCCTTTTTAGGTTTTATTTTCCCCAAGATATAAATAAAGGTTTTATGTAAGAAAACCAAAAGGGGAAGATCTTTATGGGAGATGTTGAAGATCTTTCACCCTGATTAGAAGATTTCATTCCAAGTATCCAAAGACACAAAACTAATACGGTCATTGGGCGTCTATTTTAGTCATGTATTAAGTATTCCGCAAAAGTAATGTAATTTACATGTACGTCAAGATTTGGGTCTCCACACATATACTTATATATATAATACAAGTGATGTGGTTAATTAAAATGATTCACATCGCTTTGTGGAGGTGATAGTTCACACGTATGCACAAACGATGGCATCGCTTTTATGTGCATGGAATGTTAGAACATAAATGAAATATTAATATTTTAAAATGATACATATGTCAGGAATATCATAAATAAAAATTAATTTCGTCATTATAAAGAGTCTTTATAGACTGTTTGGGAGAACAAATTATATCGGTTCGTGGAGATGATAGTTCACACGTACACACGAACAATTAGTTCCTTTCCCAGTTAAGGGAATTGGAGATGGATTTAGGAGATGATATTAACATAATAACAACATAGTATATTTAGTATACTTGATTTATAATTTGATAATGGATGGAGGATATTTGAATTATGTGGAAGAAAATTAAAATATAAATACTTAATGAAGATGATACATCTTCTTCGGTTGATCAACTTTGAAGAACACCTTAACACCTCTAAGAATAGTGTTATGTATAATCTATAGCCTCACAACCATGGGGACTATTATATGGATAATTTTGGGAAGATATTGGCCTAAAATGTTTTTTATGGAATAATATTAGTGAATATTGGGAAACTTTTCATAGGAGTGGAGAGGGGCACCCTTGTAAACGCTTAAAATAATGAATTAATATAAAATGAATTTCATTTAAAAATGGTCAAAAAATTATTTATGTAAAATATAATATGATTTTTTGTTAAATAAACATCATACAATTAAAATTATACCTGTTTTTAATTTTTTTAATCCTTATCCTTATGGTTTAACCCTTATTTTACCCTTTTAAACGATATTGTGATATCATGTTATTTAGACTTTGTGTGTTAATGTCATTTCCATAACATGTAAAACAACAAAAAATTATTCATTTTTGACATATTAGGACATATCATAACTATTATATTGAATATTATATTTTTAGGAATCTTATAAAATTTAATAAACTATTTTGTATTTTAACGTTTGAATTATGACCATTTTGAAATGATTCATACTTGACTTTTTTTAATATTTTGTTACAACATGACTCCATAAAAATACATTAAATAAATACTACCATGTCATTTTCATCAATATAATTCTTGGGTGACATAAATTACGTCAAATAGTATTTATTTAAATATTTATAATATAATTTATTTGAATCTTTAATTAATAATGCAATCACTACATCATCATTATGTTAAAATTCAAATTAATTTTTTAATGTCAAAAAATTATAAATAAAAAAAGGTTGTTTTTTTTAAAATTATTAAATTTACAATTACTATTTTTAGGCAAGTAGTTCACTAATTTAACCCAATATTAATTTTTTTGTAATAAGAGTCATATTTATGATTTTTTTTATTTTACATTAAATTATATATTATAAATGTCATAATCATACCAAAGTTTCTACCAAAGGAAAAATTATCATTCCTAGGGTTTTATTAGTTGTGAATATATCATCCAATAATATTAGAACAATTTTATGGGTAATTTTATATTTTCAGAATATTATTGTTTCCCTTATTTACCTTATTTATACTTTAACTGTGGATAATAAAATTCAAAAGTTACAATTCAAAAAAATTATTTTGATCATATTAAACCACATATTTCATACTTATTACAAACATGTATGTTATTTTTTAAAAAACAAATTCACTAATGTGGAAAAAAAAATTTAAAAATAAATGATGTTGAAAAAAACTATTTTTAAAAAAGTAAAATCCATAAAATGATTGACATGTGTTTATATCAAATTTCAATGTGGAATTACATCCATTGACCAAAATTAAATTTAATGATAATTAATAATCTAAATATAATTTAATATAAATTTGAATGATAATATATAAATTAAATTAAATTATACTAAAATGAAATTTTGAATTATAATACAGTGCTTTTTACTATTCATTAAAACATGAATTTTATCCGAAAAAACCAAAATTTCATCTATAGTATATTTTTATTTCCTTCTTAAAAAGAAGAAACATATATTTTCAAATAGAAATTATAAAATAAAATACACTATTTAGAAAGTGTTCTCCATCAAGAGGTGGTAAAACTAACTTTGAAAAATATTTATCCATAAAATTGGATTTATTCCCATTTTATACTTGTAAATTATTTTTGATGAATGTAAAAACATTTACCAAACATGTGAAAAAATATATATTTAGTTATGGTCTTTACCATAAATACAAAAACTAATATTTAACTACCATTTATAATAATAATGTTACAAATGTATTATTTTTCAATATTACACAGTCCTGTGTGAAACATAAGATTTCAGAGAAACCCATTATTGCTTGTTAGGTATTCTATCAGAAAAAATATTTACCATTAATTTAAAATTAATATAATATTCATAAATACTAATATATATGAAAATGTATTATTGTTTAATTACCTGGGATGTTACATCCTTCCCCCTTTTGGATATTTCATCCTCACAATTTTATAATTTTTCACAGAAATTTCATGGAAATCCCACATCAAAATGAGTGTCAATAAAACAATCCCAATAAATTTAATAAAGTTAATTACAATGTTTAGACGATGTTGCATGTAGGGAAACATGGATATGGGGAAAAATCTCTAACATAAACTAATGGATAGTTATAGTGAACTTAATTATTGAAAGTTAACCATCACAATATCATAAATATGTTACAAGTAAAATTCCATTGACAAAAGTAAGCATATTAAATTTTTTCGCCAATATAATTTTTCAGGATTTGAAGAATTATATTACTACTTGGTACTTACTACACATGTAGTGTTTCATCGCTTAAAAAATTCCTCCAAAAACTCATCTTTTCTCCAAACAATGAGTATCCATGATGACTTTGTCATACATGAACCTCTAGAATCAACTTATATAGAATACAACCATTCATAAAATATGGAATATATATTTCTCCTTTGTTTGGAAATTCACTAAAACCAAAATACTTAGTAAAAGAGAACAAAAAACAAAAAACGAATAAACCATTTTATGAAGAAAAACAACGTTTAATCTCCAAAATTAAATAGTAATAACCAAAGTTAAATAGAGACCATTAAACAAATAACTGTCTGTAAAATTCCATAAAACAATGAAAACTAATACTAAAACCCAAAATTATGAAGGATTTGATCACA
This sequence comes from Viscum album, assembly GCA_963277665.1. Lineage (NCBI taxonomy): Eukaryota > Viridiplantae > Streptophyta > Magnoliopsida > Santalales > Viscaceae > Viscum > Viscum album. The sequence continues at coordinate 588,800,153 of OY728142.1, read as the reverse complement.
TAGTCTTCCATAGTAAATTGTAAAATTTCGCTCGTAATAATATCAACCAGTCATAATGTATTATACCAAAAAGTAATTAATATAATAATATATTCTATAATATAGGTTATTAATATCCATAAATAACCCTATATTCCCTATGTCCACAATAAAAATCATATATTCTTCTATTATATTATGATTCCATTACCCTTAAATTAAAATCGCATAGTATTCTATTTACCTTAATCATTTAACAATCCCAAAATAGTGAACAACTTCCAAAATACCATTTATCATTTAATAAATTTCTAAGATGAAGGTAATAAATTTAATAAAATGTTAGTTGAAATATAATCTAATTCGTATTCCAATAACCCATTTAACTAAAAATAAAGTCATACTGACCATAGACCTCACATAGGTTAGTGTAAGGCAATAAAGAATTATTAAACTTTGGTTGTGGGTTTGATTCTCATAACCATGTTCGATGTGAGAGGTTGTCACATGGTATGTCTTTTGTCCATTTTTCTAAAAATGTATTATTCTAATAAAATTAAAAATTGAGATAAACTATTAATAAATAACCACAATGCGATTTAACCTCAAATGTTATTCAATTCCCTCAATATTTCAACACAAAAATTAATAACTTATAGCATCCTCAAAAAGAAATGTCTCCAAAAATACTATTAATAACCCTAAAATTCCATAACATTTGCCTAAAAATAGATTTATAAGATATTGATCTTATGGTCAACCTAATAATTATAAACTCATTTGATATCCATGTAACATAAGAAGACATCTTGAACTCTAATTTTCACTAAAACAACCATCGATAAAAACTATATGGACCTTGCCTTAAACATGTATTATTATAGTGTTCTTGATGTATAATTCACATTCAAGGATCATTAATGTTTAGAGTTTTGGAGAATTCAGAAAAAATCTTACATAGTAAACTCACACATTAAAAGTGGAAAATTATACTCAATATCCACTTTTTCAACAAAGGAAACCCTTTTAAAATAAAACATGATTTCATTTGAAAACAAATCTTCAATACATTCATCATGGAATATTCATTGTACATACCAATAATAAGACCTATGATTTTATTTAAACTTGGGATGAGCAAAAAAGCTCTGAAAGGTACATAAAAACAATGAAACCATTATTATAGTTAAAACATGCTAACCCATTGAACATTATTGGAGTGGATAAAACAAATAATTTTCCCATTAATAAAACTTATATAGTATTCTCAAAGATATCATTAAATCCAATATAAAGAAATTAAAAACCATTTAAGAGATACAGAGAATCATATACATAAAACACTTTCAAACCTCATTGAATTGGAATAACCATTTTTTGACTTCAAAATTAGAGATCTATAATCAGGATCACCCATCATAGAAGCTATATCAGTCTCACATGTGGGCTATAATGGGTCTCAACCCTTCATATAAGCTATAACAGGCTCACCTATGAGCTATATTAGGGCTGAAACCTAGTTATAAACTGTGTCAGGCTCACCCATGGGCTGTAATGGGGCTCAAACCTTCATATAAGCAATGTTGGGATCTCATATTTCATAAAATGTTCAGACTCCATTTCAAAAAGAAGTTCATCACAGAACCCTTTTAAATAAAATGTCTAATCCAAAATTAATTAACCATATAAAAATAAGATTTTCATTTATGAAACAATTTCCAATACCAAGATACCCAATTAAGGGATTTATTTTATATTAATATATTATAATTATTATAGTGGAAATCAAATTTCAAAGAATGGTGATGGCGGTGGAGAATTCATTTTTTTTCTATACATTAAAACAAAAAAATTCCTTTTGAATTTTTGAAAAGAAATTAAAACAATTTGTATCAAAAGTTTCCAATTTTAAAACATTTATTTAATTTAAATATAGAGGCAAAATGAACTATATAGTCCTTTTATTTCCATATAGATTAATATGTAAATTAATATCCCGAGGAAAAAGATTTGATTATTAAATCATTAAACATTCAATGTGTAAAATACCAATTTGTACATTTAAATATTAATCTACATAAATTAATACATTTTCATAAACAAAAAATAACATTATTATAAAAAATATCAATATTTAATTTCATCGTGGTGGTATATATGCCCTATAAAATAATAAAGTTGCATATCATGAAGAAATGCCTCAATGAAAAGTGATTGAGACGAAATCCCTTATCTTGAATCTATCTCACCACGTACAACATTTATATTCCTGAATTATAAAAATATGTTAATTTTTAAATTCATTTGAACTTTATCCTTTTTATTATTACATTTATACCATTTATTACAATGTTATAAAAATTACATAATTTTTTAAGGTCATATCAGACGTTTTGTCGACATTCAGTACTTGAGTTGATAAGGAACATGGATTGATGTCAATAGACCATGTGATCGTAAGTCCGTCAGCTCTAGAATAAAATTAATGACATAATAATAGCATTAATATTTAAATTATTGTTTTTTAAAAAGAAAAAAAAATCATTTTTCTTATGAAAAAATGAACAATGTTATAATCTGGAAGGTGATAGGCTATATGTACGCATGAGTAACGTTTCAACATTACATTGATTATTATGGAAATATGGTAATTATTATTTTCATTTTAAATAATTATTATAATTTCAATAAAAAATTATAATAATTTAAATATACTAATAAATATCATACAAGTGATGTGGTGAATAAAATCATTTACATTGCTTCATGGAGGTGATAGTTCACATGTATGCCCGAACGACATTATCATTTTTATGTTCCTAGAATGTAATATCATAACATAAATATTATTCTTTTACAATGATAAATATGTCCTTAATATAATATATATTCATTTATTACATCATTATAACCAATTTCAATGTTGTTTATGGAAGATGTATTATATCTGTTGGTGGAGGTGATAGTTAACACGTACATACGAACAATTAATTAATCTCCCATTTAATGGAAGTGGAGATGGATTTAGATGATGATATTAACATTATAAAATATAAGTATAATGAATATACTGTATTTATTATTTCATCATGGTTGGATTATATTTGAAGGATGTGTAAGAATAAATAAAATAGAAATACATAATGAAAATGATATCTCTTCTTTGGTTGATCACCATTTAAGAACACCTTAACATCTCTAAGAAGGGTTTTCTACCTATTATAAGGCCTCAAGAACATGGGTACGGATTATAGAAAGCGTTTCGAGTAGATCATGGAATAAATTATTTGTTAGTGTGATTATCAGAGAATAGTGGGCACCTTATATAGGAGAGGATTGGGGCACCATTGGAAACACAAAAAATATTAAATTAATATAAATTCAATTTCAGTTCAAAATTGTACCAAACACAATTATTTATATGTTAATATGAATTTGGGTATAATAATAATAATTGTATAATTAAAATTATACAGATTTTGAATTTTTTTAATCCTTATCTTTTTTGTTTAACCTTATTTTACCCTTTTAAATCTTTCCATGATATCCTGTTATTTACACATTTTAAGATAATGTAATTGTCATATCATGTCAAACGACCAAAAAAAGTTTAATTTATCAAATATTAGGACTTATCCTATCAATTTTGTGGAATCTTATATTTTTTACAATTTTATTACATTTAATAAACTATTTTATATTTTATGTTAGGAATTATGTAAATTTCGACACAATTCATTCATTACGTTTTTTAAAAAAATCATTACAAATTGATTTCAAAAAAAAAATACGTTTACTCAAACATAACATGTCATAATCATTGATAAAATTATTTTTTGGCATAAATTTGGTCAAATTATATTTATTTTAATATTTATATTTCATTTAGTTTATTTTTTTTCATTGGTTTTGAAATCATTGAATCATTATTGTGTCATAATTAATTTAATTAATTATGTTATATATTTTTTAAATGAAATTCCATGATGTAAGTAATATTTTTACCACTATAATGCCTATTTATAGTCAAATATATCAATTATATAATCTGATATTAATATTTTTTTAATGAAAAGAGTCATTTTTATTTTATTTTTGGCTTTACATGAAATTAAATGTCATAAATGTCTTATTCATACACATATGGAATCTGAAAGACAATATTTTGTCTCATGTGTGGTCTTGGTCAGACATAATGCATCCAATAATATTATGACATGTGTTAGGGTAGTCTTATATTATTATTGTATTATTTTTAACGTTATTTACCTGATTTTCTATTTAATTGCGGTAAATAAAATACTGATGTTACCATTACTCAAACATTAATTATATTCTATTAAAACACATTTTTTATACAGTTCAAAAATTTTAATTTATTTTTTGAAAATTCAATTCAATGAATTGGTAAATTTAAATTTAAAAATTAATCATGTTGTGGGAATAAAAAAAATAGGTCATTAAAAAACAAAAACCATCACACGATTGGCTTGTGTTTATATCAAATTTCAAAGTCAAATTACTTCTAATGACCAAAATTGGATTAAATGATAAAAATGAATTCTAAATATTGTTCAAAACCAATTAAAATGATAATATATCGATGAAAATAAATTTAAAAAATGCATTTTTTTAATTAAAATTCATTATTTATGACTATTCCATAATATATAAATTTTATCCGAAAAATACCAAAATTTCATATGAAGTAAATATTTATGTTCTCATACCCATTAAGATATTTAATTTGTCAAATATAACATATAAAATGAACAAAAATATATTTAAAAAAGGTTATCCATCAAAATGCTTTAAAACTACCTTTTAAAAATATTTCTGCATAAAATTTGATTTACTATTGTTTAAAGCATCTAAAACTTATTTGATGAATGTAAAACGTTTAACAAACATGTGTAAACATAATATAATTATTTATAATAAATTAATCCAATAATAAATCTAGTCATTAACAACCATTTAAAATAATAATATTAATAATATATTATATTTCGTTATAACTCGGTCCTTTGTGTAATGTACGATTATGGAGAAATTCATTGTTGGGTGTCAGATACAATATTAGAAAATACATTTACATTATCAAAAAATGAAATTCTTATTCATAAATATTAATAGATATATAAAATTATAATTCTTGATTTTTATGGTACATTACCGAAAGTCAGGATAAAGTTAACAATCCCAAAACCACAAATCTTTGATGGGTTAAATGCCATTGATTTAAATGTACGAAAACTTATTGGATAAAATTATTATATAAAACTAATTTCCCTAGATATGATGGACTTTTTAAAATAATCACCTGATTTAATAAAAATACTTTATTACTTTCAATATCATGAGCATAATCTCCATCTTTGGATGTGCTTCAATCTATCTCCATGTCATTTTGTAAATCTGGATTTTGATATTCAAGATAAATTTTTATACCACATGAACATTAAATAAAATATCCATTGGTTGTTCCATAAATCCTTATGCATTATAAACAACAAAATTTTCTGAAAATTTTAAGAAATATAATAAATCTGTTAGGTCCACTAGGCTGAGTACCCTGATAGGGGGGGGGGTGAATCAGGGTATGCCTAATTCAAAATTAATGCCCGCTATGATCTTGTTTCGCTGTTAAGGAAAAAAATCTTCTCTCACTTTTCTGTTGCACAATATAAACAGAAGGTAAAGCATGAACAGGACACAACAATTTTTACTTGGTTCACCGCTAAGGGTTACGTCCAAGGAGCATATGCCAACTAGTGTCTGGTCGTACCAAATTCCACTATTCTTCACTAGATGTGGATTACAAGGTTCGGGATAGATCACTTCTATTCCCAGTCTCACTGCCTTTACAGGGTTTAGTGTCAGCTCACTGTTTTACCAAGGGTCACTCCCTATTTCTCCCTCTCTGGCTCACTGCCGGTGGAGAGGATCACCTTCTTCCTCTTCCTTCGCTCACTGCACTGAAAAGGATCCACTCATAGTTTATAGACCTGTAGGTCTCTTCATTTGCATGAAGTAATGCATCTTCCTCTATAAGTAGATGGTCTATTGAAGCCAAATTTCCACCCGTAGATGAATCTCTATTTGCTCTAAATGTATCGGGAAATCTTCCAACTTCAACGCAGCCTGAAAATCACTGCTGGAAATAAACCTTACTTGGCGCACAAGTCAATCTCACCGCGCAAGTATCGGCGCGCAAGTCACAATGGGCACACAATTCCACCTCAGACACTTGCGCGACACAAGCTTCCTAAACTCCAAACTTGTGCGACACACTTCCTTTTACGCCCAAACCAACATTGGAGGACAACTGCCAACCGGTGCGCAACTTCTCACACTGGCGCGCAACTCCACCTGCGCGACCATACACCACCTGCGCGACCACCACACCTGCGCGATAGGAGCTCCGATCTTTCAAGGTGTTGAACTCCAGTGAATAATGAATATTCGTGGTCTATTATTTATAAAAAAAATTAACCACCATGCGCGACGGCGCGCAAGTCACCTGCGCGACCCAGTCTCGACGCGCAAGTCTTCTGTCCTCCTAGACACTTGCACGACCAACTCCCAAACTTGCGCGAAACTGTTTCCTTTGCCAAATTTTCATCTTCTGATATTGAAAAATATATGGCGCACAAGTTTCCTATACTCAAAGTCCTTGGCGCACAAGTCCCTTTTCCAAAAACACTTTTCTTTATTTGTCGATTTTCAGGCCCAAAAATTTGGCAAAAACTGGAAAACGGTTCCACCTTGTATCTGTTCTTTTTGTACTGCCTCCAGATCGTCCATTCCATTATCGACATTCATGAATCAAACATGGATCGTTGACCTCAGATCATGAACTCAACATTTCACCATGAAACCCCCTTTGTCAACAAATTTGTATGTCATGGTTTGCATTGTCAACAATCACAACACAGATGATCACTTTTTCAACAAAGAAAATCACCTCAAAAATACTTCAATGGCGCCTTGAGGGATTTTTTCCCAAAAATCTCCCCCTTTAGGTTTGTTGAAAACTCTTCCATAAAAATATGGATCATTAATTCTTCATCCACCATTCTCCTTTTTCGATTCTGATAGCGATCAATCATTTACTCAACACATACCCTAAGCCCACATGAGAAATGCTTGCGTGAGAAACAAGAGTAAATGAAAAGTTCATCAATTAATCACTTCATCTCTGACTCCAACTATTGACACCAAACTAATACCAATTTGTACTAAGCTAATACAAATTGTTTAAGGACTTGTTGGAAGACCAATTTTTTGTTTGGAAACATCCTTACCACTTTCCCACACCACTCTTCTGCTTTTATCACAATCCTCAGCTGTCGTGATATTTATTTGTTGATTGATCACTTCTAGCATCGTCAGATTTAAAAATCTCCCCCTTTCTCATTTCTCCCCATATCTGGCTACTCCAGTGGTCAGCTTATCCCCGTATCAATCATGATTTATCAAATTGCCACACTTTCTCCCCCTTGAACAATCACTATTTTCTTCCCCTTTGTCAACGAACCCAAAGGTCAATCCTTTGGAGTCTGTAATAGAGTATAGAACACATATCATCACATTAGGGGAAAAACACCTCATACCTCGGGGAGAGGGGGTGTTCCACATCCATAATATTTCAAGTACGGGGAATTGACTTAACTCCAAGAGCCAGTCGATGCCTCTCAAAAGCTTCCTTGGGTAAGGCCTTTGTCAGAATGTCTACAACCAGAAGCTCTGTAGGCATATACTCCAACTTCACGATTCCCTGCACAACTTTCTCTTTGATAAAGTGATACTTTATATCAATGTGCTTTGTCCTTGAGTGATGGACGAGATTTTTTCTGAGATTTATAGCACTTGATTTATCACACTGGATTCTGATCGGAGACTTCACCTCAACTCTCATATCTTCAAGCTGCTGCTTCATCCACAATAACTGTGTGCTTGCTTGAGTGGCCACAATATACTCAGCTTCCGCGGTGCTCAACAAAATTCAATCCTTCTTCTTGATTAGCCAAGAAATACACAATCCACCATGATAGAATTCACCACCTGACGTTGATTTTCTGTCTTTTGCTGAACCGGCCTAGTCTGCATCAGTATATCCCAATAACATTATCTGAGATTTTTCAGTATATGTCAATACGAAATCCACTGTTCCCTGGATATACCGATATATTCTTTTCACTGAAAGCATGTGAATTTCCTTGGGATTAAATTGATATCTCGCTGCTTGGCATGTGGTGAAAACAATATCAGGACTTGTTGTGGATAAGTACAATAGACTTCCAATAATTTTCCTGTATTCTGTGATATTAACTGCCTTGCCATCCTCATCTTTTGATAATTTCATTCTGGTAGCAACCGTAGTCTTCATCTCCTTGGAATTATCCATTCCAAACCTTCTTTGAACCACCTTGGAATATTTAGATTGAGAAATGAATGTTCCATTCCTTCCTTGTGTCACCTGTAGACCAAGGAAGAATGTTAGATCTCCAATCATTGACATTTCAAACTCATTTTTCATGAATTTAGAAAACTATCTACACTGAAATTCATATGATCCACCAAATATTATGTCATCTACATAGACCAACACCATCATACTTTGATTACTATCGTTGTTGAAATAAAGATTGTAATCAACTCCCTCATGCTAGAAACCAAGCTTCTTCATGTATTGATCAAGTCTTGAGTACCATGCTCTTGGTGCTTGTTTCAGCCCATACAATGCCTTCTTTATCCTGAAAACTTTGTTCTCATCCTCATGAATGAGAAAACCATCTGGCTGTTCAATATAAACCTCTTCTTCCAGAACACCATTCAAGAATGTGGATTTGACATCCATCTAGAACACATTGACCTTTCTTTTTACTGCTATGGGCAAAAATAATCTGATTGTCTCCAGCCTTGCAACCGATGCAAATGTCGCATCAAAATCTATACCCTCAATCTGGAAGTATGCCTTGCACACTAGCCGTTCTTTGTTTCAAATTACTGTTCAATCTTCATTCATCTTGTTGTGATAGACCCATTTAGTCCCGATGACATTCTTGTCTGCTTGCATCGAGACAATCTCCCATGTATGGTTCTTATAAATCTGATCAAGCTCTTCATTCATATCCTGAACCCAATTTTCATCTTCAGCTGCATCGGAAAAACATTTCAGCTCCACCTGAGATAAAAACAATGTTTGTTGTAATGGATTCATTCTTCGAGTCTGAACTGGAGCTGTCTGATCACCAATGATATTCTGCCTATCAATTTCATCTCCACTCTTTGGCATCCATAGAGACACAGACTTGACACTTTTTTGTTCATCATCAGTATCTTCATCTAAGTCATCCTCTACCACTTTTTCTCCCCCTGTGTTGCTTACCTCATCATCACTTTCATCCATTAACTTTTCATTGGATCGTTGAGTATTCTGTTCATTTTTAACTATAACGACATCATTGCTCTCAACAATTTTTCCCAACCTCTTCTTGAATCATTTATATGCTTTTTTTCCCTGAATATCCAAGGAATATCCCCTCATCTCCTCGTGCCTCAAACTTCCAGTGATTTTCCTTATTGAGAATGAAACACTTACTTCCAAATATTCTAAAGTATTTAAACGTTGGCTTCTTTCCATACCATAGTTCATACGGAGTATTACCTTGCTTTGGACACAACAAAGACATGTTCGAAACATAAACCGCTGTCAAAACTGCTTCCTTCAAAAATTTATCTGGTAGGTCTATATCAATAAGAATCGTTCTGGCCATGTTGTTGATGATTCGATTCCTTCTTTCAACCACTCCATTCTGTTGGGGAGTTCTCACTGATGTAACTTCATGCCTTATCATGTGTTTCTTGAGATAGTCTTAGACTTGAAAGTTTGTGAATTTCGTACCGTTATCAGTACGAAACTTCAAAATTTTCTGCCCAAGCATCTTTCCTGATTCCCTCATATACTGCTTTATGCAACTGAACACCTTTGTCTTATGGGTAATGATGAATACCCAGGACATTTTGCTATAATCATCAATGAAAAGGACATAGTATCTTTTCCCATTTATATCTCATGGTGAAATAGGTCCACATACATCAGCATGAACCAATTCGATCACTCCAGTTGATTTCTATTCCTTTGGCCTGTATGTTTTTTCTGATGATTTTCCCTTGTTGGAAATCATCACACGTATGATTGCGATCATGTGATTGTTTGGGAAGGTCTCTAGCAGCATCACACTTCACCAGATCTTCCATGGATGGTTGGCATAGATGACCAAGTCTCTTATGCCAAAACTGGTTTTCTTCTTCTCTGGATAAAAGGCACGTATCTTCTTCCCCACCTACAAGGTAAAGATTTTCCTTTGTCCTTTTTCCCTGCAGAACAACTACTTCATCTTTTCCTTTCACAACACACATCTTCTTGGTAAATCGGATAGAAATTCCAGAGTCACACAATTGAGTGACACTGAAAAAGTTATGACTTAGACCCTCTACTACCAAGACATCAGCACGTTTCATTTTTCCCCCAAACATGGATTTCCCTAAGCCAAAAATCATCAGGCCTTCATCGTTTCCAAATTTTAAAACTCCTTCCTTGTCATATTTTAAGCCTGTAACAAGATCCTTATTGCCTGTCATGTGTGATGTGTAACCACTGTCAAGGATCCATACAACAGAACAATCTGATGCTTTAAGGGAAATCTTCGCCACCACGGCCTTCTCATTTTTGTTCTTATTGGACCATACATTTTCATTCACACTCGGCATGGATTGAGACCTCTATTATTTATTAGAGTATGATGGACTAGCTTCATCTTGAAAAGCCACAAATCTATTCTAAATTTTAACTCACCTATCGGTTTATTGATCTGTTGCTTGCGAACATTTTGATTCTGCTTTGGCACATTTCTCTGAATGGTCGATGTACAGTACTTCACCATGTGCCCAAATCCTCCGCACCAAAAACAATGTCCTTCAAAATATGTTCTGGAAAACCGATATATATTTGGCTTCCACCACTGTTCTTGTTCCATTTGATATCTCTTGGATATGGAACACACGTAATGTGAATGTCCTATCATCCCACAACAATAACACCTGATATATGGTGCATTCCTTCGTGACACTTCAGCACTATGAGTTTCCCTTTGGTATCTCTGAATATTATGATTCTGTTTTGTGCCCAAATCAACCTTCAATTTTGGGACGGGTGCTTGTGGTCTGACATTAACTTCCATAGATTTTTGTTTCTTATCAATCCCTAAATCAACCTTAGCATTTGAGCTTTCTTTCTGATTCACTCTTGCTGAACTACGAGCCTCCTCTTTCATCTTTTCTGTCTTCTGAATGGCCTGCATTTCTGGTATCACATTGGGGGTCAAGAGTTTTTCTTTATCCTTCATTTTTTGTCACAGACTGACCACTTCTTCTTCAAGCTCTTTGATACATCTAACCTGCTCTTTTCCTGTGTTAGTCAAATAATCAATTTCCTTATTTTGTTCCTCAATTTTAAACTTATGCTCAACAATATTTTCTGAGCTCTCTGGTGTTGAAGATTTTAGTCTTTCAATTTCTTCTGATAGCTCTGACTTTTCTTCATCCTTTTATTGCATATAGAGTTTGGCATCATGAAACACTTTTTTGGATTTCTTCGTTTTGGCTCTCCAAACGTCTATCTCCTCAAGAGCTACTTCCAATTCGGCTTCCATATCAACTCTCCCTTCAATTTACTATTCTTCTTCAATGTTGGCTTCTTCCTTTTTCTCAGAACTACCCACAATTTCCACCAGGGCATTTACCCCATGATATTTTCAATTTTCTATCTCCTCAACCTCTTCATCCTCATACTCATCTGAACTTTCAAATTCTTGTGGAAGAAGATTCTTCTTCTTGAAGAAATTTCTCATGAATTGTTTCTTCCCTTTCACAAACGATGACTACTTCTTCTTGGTAATTTCAACTTCATCATCATCATTATCATTATCTTGAAACTTCATGGGGCATCTTGCTGCAAGATGACCAACCTTTCCACATCGAAAGCATGCTAGTAGAATTTTCCCTTTAAAATTTCCTCTTCCTCATTACAGATTGGAAGAAAATAATGACATCACCTCATATGTCTCTTCTTCTTCATGAGAATCTTCAATTGTGAGCTTCTTCATGGCCTTGAATGCCACTTCTTTGAATTTCCCCTTTTCCACAGCCTTGTTGTCTTCATTCGTCATCGCATATGCAACCAAGGTACTGTGCATGTTGTCCAGTGTCAGCTCTTTGGGATCTTTATCTTATAGTATAGAAACAGTCGGATTGAACCGAGGTGGAATCTTCCTTAAGATGCACATTATGATCTTTATGTCTTCAATGAATTCACATATACCTCGCATATCTTCCACAACAATATTTACCCTGTTAAAAAATGCATCAACAGACTCATTCGGGTTCATCTTAAGATCTTCAAACTTATTCCACAACACTTGCAGCTTTGCCTCTCTAACCTTTGTATCTCCTTCATATATATTCAATAGCTTTTCCCACATGGCACGTGACATTTTGCAGGACATCACCTTTGTATAGATAGGATTGTATAGAGCTCCCCCTAAGGCATTAATTGCATTGGCATCTACATCCAACCCTCTACGTTCACCTTCTGATAATGCACCACTATTAATATCAGCTGTTATGCCATGCATTACTGCTATGAATACATCCATTCCCAAAGATCGGAAGTAGTGTTGCATCTGATTCTTCCATAGCTGAAAGTTGTTCCCGTCGAATATTGGAATCCCTTTATGATTGGTGACCTCCATTGAGATAAAAACAAATATCAACCTTTCCCTCTGATACCAATTGTTAGGTCCACTATGCTGAGTACCCTGAGATGGGGGGTGAATCAGTGTATGACTAATTCCAAATTAATGCTCGTTCTGATCTTGTTTTGCTATTAAGCAAAAAATTCTTCTCTCACTTTCCTGTTGCACAATATAAATAGAAGGTAAAGCATGCCCATGACACAAAAATTTTTACTTGGTTCACCGCTAAGGGTTACATCTAAGAATCATACGCCAACAAGTTGCTGGTCATACCAAATTCCACTATTATTCACTAGATGTGGATTACAAGGTTTAGGATAGATCACTTCTATTCCCAGGCTCACTGCATTTACAAGATTTAGGGTCAGCTCACTGCTTTCCCAAGGGTTACTCCCTGTTTATCTCTCTATGGCTCACTGCCTGTGGAGAGGATCACCTTCTTCCTCTTCCTTCGCTCACTGCACTGGAAAGGATCCACTCACAGTTTATAGACCTGTAGGTCTCTTCATTTGAATGTAGGAATGCATATTCCTCTATAAGTAGATTCTCTGTTGAAGCAAAATTTTCACCCGTAGATGAATCTCTCTTTGCACTGAAGGTATCGGGGAAACTTCCAGCGTCCACGCAGCCGGAAAATCACTGCTGGAAATAAACCTTACTTGGCGCGCAAGTCAATCTCAGCGCGCAAGTCACAACGGGCGCGCAATTCCACCTCAGACACTTGCACGACACAAGGTTCCTCAACTCCAAACTGGCACGACACACTTCCTTTTATGACCAAACCATCATTGGAGCGCAACTTCCAACCGGCGTGCAACTTCTCACACTAGCGCGCAACTCCACCTGCGAGACCACACACCACCTGCGCGACCACCACACCTACGCGACGGGAGCTCCGATCTCTCAAGGTGTTTAACTCCGGTGAAGAATGAAGATGGGTGGTCTAGTATTTATAGGAAAATTGACCATCCTGTGTGACGGCGCGCAAGTCACCTGTGCGACCCAGTCTCAGCGCGCTAGTCTTCTATCCTCCTAGACACTTGCGCGAACCTGTTTCCTTTTCCAAATTTTCATAAACTGATCTTGAAAAATATATGGCGCGCAAGTTTCCTATACTCAAAGTCCTCGGAGCACAAGTCCCATTTCCAAAACACTTTTCTTTATTTGTCGATTTTCAGGCCCAAAAATTTGGCAAACACTGGAAAACAGTGCCACCTTGTATCTATTCTTTTTTTACGGCCTTCAGATCGTCCATTACACTATTGACGTTCTTGAATCAAACATTGATAGTTGACCTCAGCTCTTGAACTCGACATTTCACCATCAAACCCCCTTTATCGACAAATTTGTATGTCATGGTTTGCATTGTCAACAATCACAACACAGAAGATCACTTTTTCAACAAACACAATCACCTCAAAAATACATCAATGACGCCTTTAGGGATTTTTTTCCCAAAAAAATCATACATTAAACACAACATATAATATATAATGTATAACTTAATACACTCTTTAAAAAGTTAATATGAAGAATCATAAATAAAATATCATTCCGAAATCAAATGCAAATTTTTTTTTAAGAAGCTCATGAAATTTTGAAATTCAATTAAAAATAGGTTTTCCCCAAAACCACAAAATTTATATAATATTTTAAAATATCGAAAATATGAATAACATTATCACCTTCAATCCTTAATGAAAAAATCAGTGAATATAATAATAAAATCAAAGGTATATTTCATAATAAAAAATATGTAGTAAAGAACGTGAAGATAAATTAAACCATAAAATCACAAAAAAAATTATAGAAACCAATATTTTTCAATAATTATATATTTCTAATTATATTCACAACATCTAACATATATTAAGGCTTATCATCCCTCAGTCATGTTTTTTTCTAAATTTCAACTTTCCCCAACATAACTTTTCATGGTCATCGATACTGTTCTGTATATTATCTTTAAAACATAATGAATATTTATGGAAGTTAAATCCTTATATATCTAATGATTATTATTAACATATAATTATTGATTATAAACACAAATAAAATATTTCTTGAATCCAAATATATGAATATTAATTAGTCATCTTATTTAGTGGTAGGTTTATAAGCATGACCAAGATCCATCATCTTATTTTAGGGTATATTGATTTGACGCATGAGATATTAACTTCGTTAGTGTCCCATAATCATCCAATTGAACCATTATAAAATGAAAACCTTCTCATAACCATTCAATCACAATTAAGGCTGTCTATTGCTCCACAAATATATAAATTCCCTTTCCATCGAAACAAGTACCAATGTGTATATTTTAAAAATTATAACATGTGGGAAAATTGTTCATTAACATATTTCCATTACAAATATTTTCTATATTTGAACTCTGGTTCTCGTGATTCTCTTTGAATCCACAATACATAGATAATTCATTATTTGCATCAGTAAAATGTTATTATATTTCCTCATAAGAGGAGAATGATTAAAAAATAAGTTCCCTTACAAATATTTTATTAACCCCATCAATGAAATTTCCATTCTTACACTTTGGATTATTTTTAGTTATGAGGATACCATTAATTCTACTCAAATCCTATTTTAATTGAAAAAATACACTATATTAGATTATAATATTATAAAACATAATGTATAATATTTGAACAAGTGAATCAGATAAGTTAAATTGATAATTTTGGTATAAATAATATCTAAACCATATAATGAATTTATTAGGATATATTACCAAATTTTGTCAAAGGGTTTCCTCAAATAATCTATCTAATTTAAAAGGTTTCTAATAAACATTATCTTATTCAAAATATAAGGTCCCCAACCCCAGCTTCACAGAGTCGGTCGTCGCTTTATTACATTGGATTATGATACAAGGAATCCCATCTAATAGGGAAAAAAGATTACTCTTATTTATAAACTATATACATAATTGTAATCCAGTTTATATTTTGAAATAGAAACTACACAATGAATCTAATTTTGCCTTCAATTATTCTCCATATTTTAAACGCTACATATCAGTTATAATATATATTGTAGAATCCTGGGAAAAATAAATCACATGAAAGGGGTGATCTCATATTCTCAGTAAGGATATATATAGTGGAATCTAATTAATAAAATTAATGTAATATAAAAATTGAAACACATTTCATTTAATCATTAATGGGATCATAATATAGCTGGTATAAATGATGATCAAATAATGCCATATAATAAATCCTAGGAGACATAAAACTTATACTAAAAAGTTATAATAATCGAATAATAGTATAAAAATCCATAAGAAATATTATAATGATATAATTAATAATGATTGATATTAGAAAATTATCATAAATTCATATTCCATGAATTCAAAAAATAAATATGTAACGCCTCAGCCAAATCCCAATATTGGTTGCCTCATTAGAACTACCGATGTATCAAGGGGAGATTTTGGTACCCTCCCATCACGTAATAAGTAAAAGGAATTCATAATATAAATAATTTGAATTATAAACAAAATATATATGTGAAATTTAAATAACTTTCCCCAATCAGTAACAATAATACCTAACCATTATGAGTAATATTGAGAATGTTGTCAAAATGGAACATCCCCAGTCAAGCTGATCATAATAAAATTAATAAAATATTGTATATGATATAATAATAGATCAATACCAATTAAAAAAAATCAACAAAGGATATCTAGATAAGTGACAATAATAAAAAATTATTTAAAATTTGTAAGAGAAATACTGCTTTTTTATTTGGAAATCATTTATTTAAAAGGACACACAATTTTTAAAATAAAATATTTTCATTGAATGTAACCTTTGAAAAATGTAATGTAAGATTCAAAATAGTAAGGTATCATAAATTCGTAAAAATATGCTCATGGTGAAAATGTTAAAATATACTCATATGTATTTTTTCTAAAATGTCATAAAGTACTCAGATTGGAAAATGAAATAAATATTTCATTAAAACCATTTTAAAAAAAATATAAAAAGTTTAAAAAGACATATTTTTTAGGATTATAGTAAAACCATTCGGAAATATATTTTCTTTAAAATGTAGACATAGATGAAAGATGATGCCCAATGGAGACTTAAACATTAACAATCCTGATAATAATGAGATTGTGAAATAACCCCTACCACTTGATAATCAATTGAATTTTATGACTCATGAAATAAATAACATCAAATATAATATTATATAACATAAAGAAAAATATATTGATGGTATAATATCCCAAAAGTGGATGTATTTATTCTACATGAATGAAATAATTATTGAATATTAAATATTTCTCATGGAGGTAATGATTAGATGAGAAACCCAAAACTTCGGCCAGATTTCCAATACATGTATATGAAACTCTAGTATAATGGCTTGAATCTAGTTATTAATTTATACTATAACCAAATTCATATTTATAATATAATTTATTATTATCTTATCTTATTTTATCATACATTTGTTAATAATATTTCATTATTACCATTATTTTGGGTTTTAACTGCTTCGTTTTCCGATGCATGTTTCATCATGTATGACTTAATTATTTTTCATAGGATATATTACATGGAAAAATATAATGATAGTATTTTCATGAAAAATATTTTTATTCAATATATATATTTTAATAATTATTATTTAATGATGAATGTGGAACATGAATCACATCACATCATGGAGACTGTAAGTCGTACGTATTCATAAGCGATGATAACATCCCCTTAATGGTGAATGGGTAAAACAATTTTATGGTATAATTTTTTTTAAAGAACCAATATCATTTAATAATTATTATTTTTACCCATTATAACCATAAATATACACATAAATAGAAGTTGGTGATGGAAAATAAATACACCATGATGTGTAGATGGTAAGTTGTGCGTATGAATATATGGTGCTTTCGTATACCATAAGATTTGTATAAGAGTGAATATGGTTTTAACAAAATAGTAATAAAATATCAAATAGAGATTATACTAGAGATATTACTATATAATGGAAACAACAAATGATGATTAAATAGAAAATGAAATGAACTTTGATGAATTGGTAAAAACAAATACATCTTTTTTAGAAGACTTTCATTTGATCACTTCTTTTGGTATCTAGGGTTGGAATTTTTGGAAAAGAAGAATATAAAGAAATTGAATAATGATTTTGGGATGATAAATGGGTAGTTATTGGTCAGTATATATGTCAAAATTTTGTTATTGTATGTGAGGGAAGAGGTGACATTTTATAATTGAGGTGAGGGGCACATTTGAAAACTATAAAAATATTAAATTATTATTTATTTCCAAATGGATACAAAATTATTTATTTAGAATATAAGATTAATATGGTTAAAAATTCTCCCAATATATAATTTTTAGATAGTTTTATGTCATATTATTACACATATAAATTGGCATTAACCCTTATTTAATCCCTTTAACTATTACCATGAAAACATGTGTTCTTACACCTTAAGGGTTATTTTAGTTACATTAAAATGCCAGTGGAGTAATAAATGGATCATTGATGAAATTTTATACCATAACCAAATCGCTTGGAGTAATATTATATTTTTATTTATTTTATATGATTTAATAAAATATATTTTATTTTAGAATACCATTAATGAAAATTTTGAAACTATTCATCACGTAAATTTTTTAAAATATCATAAAAACATGATATATATGAATAAAAACCTCAAACACATCTAAAATATGTAAATATGATCTAAAAAATTATATATGGAATTATGTTAATCAAATTATATTTATTTTCATATTTTTGAAAACATTTATGTGATTTTTCCATTAATTAAAAAATTCCTACATTATCATTATGAGAGCATTTAAATTAATAATTTCTTCATCAAAAATTAATAATAAAATATCATGGTGGATTAAATATTTTACATTAATATTTATTGTAAAATATATCTTTTGAATAAACACATATTAAAAATCTAATACTTATTTAAAATATTAGTATGACATATTGTACATTGCATAAACAAACTACTTGAAAAGGATTAAATTCACTCATGTGTCAAAAATAGATCATGAAATATGCCCGATAAAGATTTTGGTAGATAATAAATTTTCTAAAAAATATGGACAAGTGTTAGACTAATTTTATTTTATGTATAATATTATTTTTACCCTTCATTGCTGAATTTTTCCTTAAACATGGTAATCAAAAAAAATTTATTGTTTCTATTCATATTTTCCCAAATGTAAATGGAAACTATTTAATAAATTGGTACCCAGTGATTAAAAATATAAAATCAATATTTCATAATTAAAAAAACTTCTTGGAAAAAATTAATATAAAATTAATCCCCGAGACTGTCTGAGAAGATAACTTTTTAATGTTAAAACGTACAAAATATTGAAATGTATTTATATACCAATTTATGTGAAATTGATTATAAGAAACTAAAATTTATTAATTGATATTTAATTTATCAAATTATACTTTAAAACCAATACATAATATAATTTAAATCTATAAACTATTTGAATGGATGATCTGTTTTCAATTAAAAATCAATATTAATAAATTTTTTAACAAAACAAGATACTTTTTAGAAAAATGTAACAAATTATATCAAAGTAAATTTTTATATTACAATTTACAAGAATATTTTTATTGTGTCAAATATAATTTATGATTGTAAAAATAATTATATTTAAAACTAGTGCTCCCTTAAACGGTTGTAAAACTGTCCTTTTATAAAAATATATCTTTAGTGTGTAGAATTTGTTTTATATATACCCTTTGTTGAAAACAGATATGATTAATGTTAAAAACTATATATAATATTATAAATATATCACTAATATAATATAAAAATAGTTATTTTTTAATATATTGGTACAAAACACACTTGTGTGCGTTAAAATATTTTTTATAGAAATATTTTATTTTCTTTTAAATATGGGGTTGCCTTCATTTATAAACAAATTATTGCCAAAATAATTCATTATATGTATATGTGTAAACCATATTTTCATAATTCATTTAATATTTTTGATTTGTTTCATTCTAAGAGATATGTTATAATGCTAAGTGTTAAATAATAATATTTATATGTTCATTTAAGCTTGATATGGCGTATCATGCCGAATGTCAAACATAGTGTTTCCATTCAAAAAATATCTGATATTATAGTGTATGTATTGAATATACACACAGTGTGATATTTAACTCTTATTAATAACCACATAATCTAGATAAAAATATCATTACATACTGTGTACATTGAAGTCTATAAATCATGTGATCATGATTAAAACTTCTACAATATCTAGCTAGATGATTATACCACATACACTATATATTAAAGATCCCAATGTTGTTTTCTATATTCATCTAGATCCTCTTCTCAAATTTACTAATAATTCTTTCTCCAACCACCTTCCACCATGTAGCACTAAAACAATATTATATTATTAATGCCGGATGCAATACAATATTCCCTGTTAAACCTGATATTAAATAAATGAATGGATCCACCACATATTACATTCCAATCTAACTTATTTATAATTTCCATGGATTTTGGGAGACTATTTCAGGACCATTTCATAATAGTATTCTAGGTACTGAGATGTATGTAGAGGGATTCATCTATGGTCGAACTTTGTGTCGCCTCATGAGCCTCTATTTGTAAAAACTGGTGGAAATCCACCATACTGTCATATGATGTGCCTATGGAAGTGGGATAAGGTTGGTGTCTGGTGATCTCCACATCAACTAATATTCTTTATAAATATTCTATTAGATGAATAGAGAAGTAAATGTTTATGAGATAGTATAATTAATGAATAAACAATCTAGGGGAATAAGATATCAAATAGAAAACATGAACATGAAAAACATTACATGTACAATAAGGATTTAATAAAAAATTATTTCTTACATTTAGTTAATGTAGTAAATTATTTATATGTTTTTCACAAATGAGAAAAAAATCCCCAATCCAAAGATTCATTATCAACACTATATATAAAGTGAATCTCCAAACTCAATACAATATATGGGATTAACCATTATTGGGGGATAAAAATATAAATAAAGGATTTGAGAATTATTATAGTGTTAGGATTCAATAATAATGTTTCCAATTAATGTGTTAAAATGATCTTAGTTCATTTCAAAGAATATTAATTAAATATGCCCCTCTCTGGTGAATCCCCCCATTTGAAGAACAATTACACTCTTTAATTATCAATCCAGGTCTCCATTTCTGAGATTACATTATTTTATCTCATTAAAATATTTACATATTAAAATAATAATTATTCAATGTGAACTATTTATTTAGGTTCTCAAAATGGAAAAAATCTGATTACATGACAACTTACGAAAAATTTCATAAAAATAATTAAATGGACAAAAAAATATAATTCTATGAAAGATTATTTTATATATTTTTTATTATTCCTCATTTAGTTTAAATACAACCCACATAGATATAATAAAAAAATAATTCTCATTTATCCTTTTAGAATATTACTCATTCTTCCCTATTGATATACCTTCAAAAATGATGTTTCAGTATGATATAAAGCCACTCCATTTTTATCAACAATTTGATTTATTTTTATGAGTTAATGGTCCAATTAGTAATAAATACGGTCAACTAATTCCCTTAATCATGGGTGCCTATATTTTTTATATAGTAACCTTGGTATACTATACACGGAAATGTATTCAAACATATAGTTGACACCGCTGAACTGCATGGTTGAGCATGCAGTAAAAAATTTGAAATTCATAGTTGGTCAAACTGTTTTGAATAATTAGCCATGTATAAAAGAATTATTGCTTTATTAATTACATGAAATATTCCTCATGATCAAATAACCATTTTTATAAGTGACATTTATTTAGAATTTTGGTATCCAAAACATCCAAAATCAGTTTTTAGAACTCAATCACCCCAAAGACACACTTCTAATATTTCATTTTATAATTTAAATTAAAATTAAAAGAAAATTTCCAATGTGTTAAAAATATTTTAAAAATATAAAATCCATAATTTAAAATTTTAACCATATTCTTGGACATTTTTCTACTAAAATTACTAAATTAATTGCAGAAAGATATAGAATATTGTGGTCATGATTTACAAAGTAATTATATTTATTTTTCATTCCAAAAAATGTTTAACAACATTGGTAATGATAGAGAAGATAATTTTTATATTTATCAATATTAATTATATGTATAGTTATATTCATTATAAAAAAATAATCCAATTTATAATTAAAAAAGGAAATATTCTTATTAACATACATCTAACTAGATTTTATTAAATAGTTAAATTTTGAAATTATATAAATTGATTTTGAAAAATTGATTTTAAATTTTTAATTAATAATTTTAAAAATATCCAATGAAGAAATTTTATATTTTTCTTAAAATATTGATTTGTCAATAAATAGTGAAAAATATTATTTTCATAGAAAATTGTATTTTCTTTTTGGTTATTTATGAAGAGAAATTACATTTTGGGGTTTTTTAAAACCTAATTAGATATATATGTTTTATAATGATATAGTTATTTTTTTTAAAATATTTTTACTTTAATTAAATGAAAAATCATTTTATACATAAAGTAGAAATTTTCAAAAAAAAAACTTTTCTCACTGCATTTTCAACTTTAATTTAATTTAAATTATTACAATTATATATTTTCAATAAAGAAAAATTGATCCCATATATTTGATCATGGGGTCAAAATTTGGTAAATCGACAATCATGAAATTTTATAATATATAATCATTTATTAAATAAATCAAAAATCATAAAAATCCCATATTCATGAATGTTATTTGTATATGGTTATAAATATCATCCATGTTCCATTTATTAGAACTTATTCTTTTATAGTAACTATATTTACCCCTAAATTGTAAAAACATCATCATCATGGAAATTCTCAAAAAGTGATAATGTGGGTTAGTACAAAATAATATAGTGAAAACCCATATTTATAAATGTTATAATTTTTATGAAATTATTTAAACCAATAATCATATTATAATAGAATATTATGAATTTTAATCCATTTTAATATGAATATTACATTATATTAATTTAATATTTTATGAAATTCCAATAGTTCAACTCCCATCTTTTGTAAAAGGGAATCAACTCTCCTATTTTCATAATGACACTAAAACATTTTTTATCATAAAATACTAACACAAATACCTTATTTAAATACCTTAAAAAATACTAGAGGTATTTGTTTCATCAGAAAACAAACTTAGGATTTCTTATGATGTAAACCTTATGAGGGTGTCTGAATAAGAGATATAGTACTTAACTGAGCATTTTGTTTTTTTCTTATTCAACATTCATCAAATAATATTCATACACTAAAATTTAAAAAAATAATTAGCTATGATATACATAGATTATATTTTGTTCATTTAATTACATACATATATCTCTTCTTTTATCAAATGGGAAACAAAACTATCATCCTTGTTTATAAGAGACTACCAGTTATTGAACCGATTTAATTTGTTTTCCCCTATCACCTATCATGACTATTTTTGAGTATGGATAAAATTTTTTTATATATTTTTTATCATAATCATTAAATATTTTTAATTATGAATAATTAATATATAATCTATCTTCATAAATTTTTATTCTTTGAAATAATATAGCATCGTTCTGGTGTACATATCGACTACTACATCCATAAAGAGATGTGATTCATTTTTCATCACCTCGCTACCGGGATGATATATATAAGTATACATAATGAAATAATATGATATTTTTTTATTATTATTATCATTTATTGAAAAAATTATATTTCATTTTTTTCAGCAATTGTCTATAAAAAATGGAAATGTTAATCACCTGTATGTATGACCTACCACAAACATGATTGTAAAATTTTTCATCTTTTAATACAATCATTCATGGGTCATTTTAAAATTCCAATTTATATATAAATATGAAAATTATATAAAATTTTCTATTTTTTGTATGATTTATTAATGATTCCATCACCATATTCATCATACCAATGATATTTTGGACAAAAAAACCAAATGTCATCAAAACACCTGATAGAAATTGAATTGACTAAATAATTAAATATTTACATGATAAGATATAGAAAAAGGAATAATAAAATATGAAAAGGTTTTTATGAATATAAATAAATAAAATATGTTAATTATTTATGATTATAAGTGACACACCTGATAAATTGATCTCATGGTGGGAAAATTTCTTTTTAAAAATAACATTCTAATGCTTCCATTCCAACTCTTTTTCCATAATGAATGCTTTTTTATAATTTTTTTGAAGATGTGTTTATTAAGAAAAATTAAAATTATAAAACACATTTTATGTCTACTTGAATTGTTTTTCATTGGATTTCAACATAATTTTTAGACAAAATGTTTTGAATTTCTTAATAAAAATGGAAAGAGGATGTTCTACATTACCATATAAAGATATAATAACATTTCCTACATCTATAATTTTCTTATTTATGGAATCCATTATAATAAGTCATGTTTTCATAAATGGAATCCGAATTTTCATATGCTATATTAATTTTCAAAATGGTTTTTAAATTTGGTATTAAAATAAAAATGATATTTAAAGGTCATTAAATGTTTTCTTATGGTATTAAGGAATATTTTTTCAGTATAGTGATTAAAATGAATGAATCTACATTTTAATTATTTCTTATGGTTCATGAGAATTATTTATGCATATGAGTGGTTCAATTATAAAACATGTGTGGGTTATTATATTAAAAAATAGTGGTGATTTGTAATTTTATGATGCAAGGATAAGTGGTATTTTATAAACAATGTACAACTGGGTCTGTGATAGACCTCCATTACATTGGGTATGGTAGTCACCCATATTGGTTATTCTATTTGTAAAGGTGATATAGAATACTATGACCCAATTTACCTATATAATTTAGGTATGATTTCAATATGTTAGTATATGAATATTATTATTTCCAATTGTATTATAATGATATTATGTTTAATGGAATATATAATCAACTTTTAAGGGTGAAATCATAAATTTATGAAAATAATTTATCAATTTTTCAATGACTAGAAGGGAACCCTTTAGAGTTTTATATTACCCTTTGATGATTCCATATGAAATTACAGATAAATATATTTATGCAGAGAATTAAATTTTATGGGTAATAAAATGTCAATTTTGAACAATAAATTTATTTTGAAATGGAATGGTTTTATACGAGTTCATAGAGTAATGAGTTTCTGTATTTATTTTTTGTTACCCTCATATTTTATTTATCATCATCATTAATTTTAAACTAGTTTTCACATAGTTTGAGTTTAGGTATGTGAAATGAAGAAGTCAGGATGAATGTCATGATGATCGTTCATGAAAAGAGATAATGTTTAAATTTAAATGTTTTATATTATTGAAAATGGATAAAAAAGAGAAGTGTATAATTTATAATATAATAGTTTGATATGTATTATTTGTTAAGAATTATATAAAAATTTAAACCTTAAAAGATCCAAATCTTACAAGAATGTGAATTCAATTTTTAATGAGGTAGATTATGTAATGTTTAAGGCCAGTGAGTAATAGTTGGTATTAGTGGGGGGTTTAGATAACTTTTGAGGAAAATTAAATGTTAATATATTACCCGTAAAATATTTTACATTATGGTTATATTGAAATGATATATAATTTTAAGATTACAATATTTTTTCATCGAACAATGTTAACTAAAAAATGGATTCCCATCGAGGAAACAAGGATGATGATGTAGTAAGGCTTAAAGGGGATGATATCCTAATGATTTATTAACCAGGAAGAGTTGGAATTAGAACATTGCAGTTTGTTTATATGAAATATCACTTGACACAAGATATAAATGGTGGTGATGTCATGGATAATTATCATCCATATTTACCATAGGGTGATATATTTATAGAAGATTTTATTATGAGAAAACACCCTCCAAAATTCAATGGATATTCTGACATAGTGATAGATGAGGGATAAACACAATAATTTGAAAAGATATGGGATGTCATGGGTTGTATAGATCATGAGAACATATCTTTGATTTTTTCCATTTTTATGTTAAATATGACTATTGTTGGTAAATGATTATGAATACCAGAGATAATGAAGATATTGATTCCATAGAATATGATCAATTGAAAAATATTTTCCATAAAAACATTTTACCTAGGGACCTTTTACACGGGATGGAAAATAAACTCTATTAATTGATACAAAAAGAGTAAGCTCTAAGGAATATGAAAAAAGAAAAAATCACCTAATTTTCATTGAATGAAATTTTTATTACTCGTGATCACGATTGAAAAATAATTCTATTTTACTCAAGTTTCAATAAAAGATATCGATGGTCATTAAATTTATTTTATTTTAAATGTTATGAGAATATTGATCGATGTTCAGAAATGGAAGAAATATAATTTTTATATGAATATGTTTTTTATAAAAATATTAATAAAAAGGTATCTTGTGAAAAAATGAGGAATAATCGATCAATTAAATCTAGACTTAAGAAAATAAAGTTCCCATATTGTGATATTTGTGGTAAAAATAACCTTGCGAATGTTTTATAAATTATTTGAATTGTTTCTAATGTGTTATGTTTTGTAATATGGGTAATTACTGCAAATAATAGTATCATAATAGTGATGTGAACAATAATGAAATGATAATGGTGATATATTTTAATTTCAATAAGTTGGGAAATTTTTCTAGAGAGTGTAAGAATATTTCCACTTATGGTTAACATCATCAATTACAAAAGAAATAGGGTATCATGAATTGTTTTTACTACTAATGTGGTTGAAGTTTTCCCATAAAATGAAGTCGAGATATATGTGTTACATATCTATTATAATTATTCTAACACACTAATTGAAACTTGAACATTGCATTAATTTACATCTGATATGTTTTCATATAAATTGGTAATATCTCCTCATAAAAGTGTGATAATAATTTTGGTGAAAAAAACATGTGGAAACATTATTGAAACCATGATTTATATAAATATTTTTATTATTATCAGTGGAATGGTATTTCCTATAAAACATTGTAAAATAACCCTTTTATAGTTTGATATTATTTTGATTATAGAATAGATTTCAGTTTATTATGCTATGGTAGATTATAGAGCTAGGAATTTTTTATTCAATTATTTCATACATTTGATAGGATACCAGGAAGAAAAAATGGATTTTAAATTTCATTAAATATTACAAAGATAATGTTGTTGAGAAGAATGATACTATTGAAATTAGTGATGTGTCAGGTGTGAATAAATATGTGTTCGCATTTTTGGATGAGTTTCATAGTGTTATTGTAGATCGAGAGGTTCAGTTTATTCTTGAATTAGTACCTCATGCTAAGATAATTTCATATCCCACTTATTGAATGAAAAAGAATAAAATATATAATTGGACAATAAGTTACATATAGCTCTTGATTATAGTTTCATTCTGCATAATACTTCACCATGGGATGATACTATTTATTTATTAAATTCAACGTAGGTTTTATGAGACTTTTCATTGATATTGGATTCTTTTATAACATCCCCGTAACGAATGAGTAACCATTCCATCATATCAGTTGTTTTTTATCATCAACAGTGAATGAAGTATTTTTTTGAATATTTAAATAATGTAAGGGTACAATCCAATTAATGGTAAAATAGGTGGATATTCTGAAGTCAACATTTTGGATATGAAACATGTATTCCAAGTTTTTATTTATTTCATTTATGTTGTCCAGTGCATCATTAATATTTATGGAACTTATGAACTAAGTTTTCTATGATCTAATGGGTAGATTTATATTCGTTTTTATTGATAAAATTATATTATATTCATAAGATCATGAAGAATTTAAAATAACATTAAGGATTTATTTCTAATATTAAAAACAATTATGGATAATTTAGTATGTGATAATTTTGGATGAAACAAATATCATTCATTGATTATATTGATTAAAATGATGGAATAACTATTCAACCCTCAAAATATTATATTGTTTAATAATGGGAACGATCAGAAAAATGTATTTAAAATTATAGTTTTCATGGGTTTGAATACCATTAATTGTGTTTTATTGGAATATTTTCATACGATCAGAAAAATGTATTTAAATTTATAGTTTTCATGGGTTTGAATACCATTAATTGTGTTTTATTGGAATATTTTTATGGTTTTGTATCCCACAACAATAGTTAATATGAATGCGGTATAGGTTCTTCTAAATGAACTAATGAGAAAATTATTTTTAGTAAATAAAACATATTTTTCGATTCTATAGTTTTTTCCCAAGACCAATAATTTAAAGACCTGTAAATTTCAAGAGATAATTTTTTCATTAATTCTTTATAATTTTATGAGTCCGTAGTTTCTAACAGCAGGTGATTCTGAGGCCCGGTGTGCCCAGAATCAATTTCTAAAGTTTTGTTCGGATACATTCAGTAAACGTACGTTTGAGTTTTTCTATCTTTTTAACTGGTGCATGGAATTGAAATATGAGGGCATCGATGAACTCGCATCACCGGTATTCACTTAAGGAGACCATCACCTAGAATACAGTCGAGGCGGGGTGAAAGTTGGTTTTCATAGGTTCGTGGAATAAAAACAAAATAAATTATTATTTTATTTTTATTTGTTCTCTTTTGAATTTCAAATCTTTGTAACTATTGGTGGTGGGGTCCACTCAACATAAAAGTTCCCCACTATTGAGAAGCATTAAATGAGTGGTTACACAAAAGTGTAACCACAAATTTAATGGTTAATTTAATTGATGAATTAAATTCAACTTAACTTGATTTATTTAAACTAAATTTAAGTTGGTTTTGGGGGGTTTTGGACCCTGGGATTTCCATTGGAAAGGGGAATTCTTGGTGGAGGAATGCTCTTCAATGAAGAATGGTTCTCCTTCCAACGGATCTCTGACAAACGACGCTCGATCCGGGATCGAAGGCACATTGTGGGAGCGACGAACGCCAACGATCGTCGACACCTTCATCTCCTCCCTTACGATGATGTCAATGAACTGATGTTCTCTATTTCGCGATATCATCACCAAATGATGAACCTTGAGGTAGGCGTCATTTTTTATTAATTTAAATCCTCGCACAGTATATTTTAATGTGGTACATTGATAGCAAAATTTTATAATCTAACGCAGAGGGTGCAGGCCAAAAAACATGGCCCGACGTCGCTCTGATGGTTTTTAATGGTTTGATGATGGTGGTGGCGCAATGGGGCCACCAGAAGATAAAACCGCAGAAGAATTTGGCAGTAAAAATGACACCTTGTCGCCGGAGTTGTGCGAAAAATGGGACCTCAACAACCACGGTCGGCGGCATTTCCGGATGGGCACGGTGCCATCGCACCATGCCAGAGGAAGAGGGACGTTGTTGTCAGAAGAAAGTGTGGCGCCGTCACGCTATGTGGTAGAGGGGCTACGACCATTCGGGCCCCGGTGGATGGAGATAGCATGGCATCGTCGTGCCACGCCGGAAGGGGAAGTCGCGGCTGGTCCGCAGTGGATAGGCAGGAGGGCGGTAGGCTGAGCTGGCCGCCAGCAAGGGTGCCCTAGGAAAGAACCTGGTGGGTTCCGTGGAGAGGAATCGACGCTTGCTGTTTCCGTTACGGGAGACATGGGTGTAAAACCGCCCCTTGTTTAATTAGGGTGGGCCCCGTAGTGCACCGTCGCTGCCTAGTCAGCGTGAGCAGGTGGGATTCACCACCCCAACCACGTGGCTAGGCCACCACGCAACACGTATTGGGGCACCGCGTCCCACGGGTTGAGCCATAACTCCACGCGAGCTGGGCCACACCCTATGTGGTCAGACACAGACCTGGGTTGGGTCGACCCGGTTTTGGCCGTCCCATGGTGGGTTGGGCTGGGTCAGACCGGGCCTAGACCCCACTTTTCAGACCTTTTTCAGTTAATTTCCCATAACATGAGCTACGGACCTCTGATCGATTCATCTTCTATTGCGTTGGATTCCACAGATTGGTACCATCGTTTTGGTATATTACACTCATGGTTTTGGTGAAGTTTTAGTATATCCTGGTTGGTTCAAAACTGAAACAAACCAGGCCCTCAGAGCAGAAACGCTTATAACATAAGGAACGGACGTCCGATTGAAATGACATCAACTACATTGGTTCCCTTTTAATGAGACAGATCCTTTCTCATACTCTAAGTGGTATTAGAATAATATTGGTGTATGGTCCTATTGGGTTTAGCTTAAAAACCAACCAAACCCCTGGAAAAGAAAAGCCAATAACTCTCAGACCGGGTGTCCGATTGATGCACAGGCTTTCATGATGGGTTTCTTTTGACGAGACAGAAATTCAAGATACATCAACTCTGGAATTTGTGATAGTTGATGTATCACCCCTTTGGCTCGAGAAGCGGACCCTCCCAGAATCGAGTGTGTTATGTGCAGAAACCCTAGAGCTGGCTGCAACTGCGACAACAACTGTACTGGAATCCTCTGTGGGTTTGGCAGCGACGAAAACTGAACTGGAATCCTCAGTGGGTTCGACAGTGATGAAAACTGTACTGGAATCCTCTGTGGGTTCCACAGTGACAACAACTGTACTGGAATCCTATGTGGGTTTGGCAGCAGCGACAAATGTACTGGAATCCTCCATGGGTTCGGCAGCGACAACAACTATACTAGAATCCTCCGTGGTTTCAGCAGCGACGACTACTGTACTTGTATCCTACGTGGGTCCGAAATTTCGACTTCTATTCATATATCCTGAGTGGGTCCGACAGAGTATCTGGACTAGTATCCTACATGGGTCTGATAGATTAGCTCGTGTAGTATCCTATGTGGGTTAGACAAATTATATGAATTAGTGACTACATCTGATCATTTTATCACTATACGAAAGATGAATACCTATGTGAGCTTAGTCTTGACGTTTAATCATTATCATCAATGTGATTGAAATATTTCCTTTATGGACTTGGTGGTGCTTGGGCTCGAGAGTTGGAGCCGAACTGGGATTGATAACTTCAGTATATGTATGGGCATATACTTAAGTAGAGTTGGATGATACTTTGTGATTGTATATTTTCTTTGTGGTTTATCCTTTATTGATTCTGGGAGACGTTAGGGGGTCTCGGGGTCCATACTGAGTATCACTATACTCACCCCTGCACGGGAAATTCCCACACTACGTTGTGTTGGATGTAGATGACGGGCATCACTGATCATGGTAGAGGCTTGTAGAGCTGGACGATACCCGGAGGTGGACCACTTGGTGAGACGTACATGGAGTAGACAGACGGACTCGTAGTGATGGGGAGACTATCAGTACCCACCCTTCAGGTGGGATTCCTGGACGATGAATTAGTGGTTGTTGCTTTACTTTACTGCTATTGTACTAGACTTTTAGTTGTACTATATTTTTCAGTTGGGTTTATATTCTGGCACATTTACCTTTCAGAACTTACTTAGTATTCAGTGTTAATTTTTCCTTACATCAGCTTGCGTACTCTTTTGTGTTTGTTTACTATCATAAAGACAATTCCTTCCCTTTTTATCAATATTTATTCCTTTGGTGCTAGTCTCCCGCCCCTGGCATATGGAAGGCAGGCTTGGGGTAGTCACGAAAAGGGCCCCGAGGACGGGTCATGACAAATTGGTGTTAGAGGAGTCAGTTCTACTGCAGAACTAAGGACTCTGATTTGTCGTTTCTATGAAGAAATAGTGTTAAGGTTGATGAGTGTGGATCTCAGTTCAGGAAGTCCAGTGTTGGTGCGGAGACCGATGGATCCATACACCAGGACTCTGACTTCGGATTTCCGACTCAGTGCCCGAAAACACTTATTGCGTGTCTGTTTTAGAAATTTTTGATTAAGTATTCTCAACTATGTTAGATCACCATGTTTAAATCATTTGACCATGTCGCATCTATTCAGGATGCCTCCACGCAGACAGTCTGTTGGAGTTCCGATAGAGTATTTGATGACGGCCCACCGAGTAATGAGACTCTTGTTCAGGGCCCTCTTGCTATGATGGAACATTCGGGTG
This sequence comes from Viscum album, assembly GCA_963277665.1. NCBI lineage: Eukaryota > Viridiplantae > Streptophyta > Magnoliopsida > Santalales > Viscaceae > Viscum > Viscum album. The sequence goes on along the minus strand of OY728142.1, from coordinate 588,768,215 downwards.
GTGTACTAGAACCACCACCACCCGATGGGCAGTAGATTCCCCCCAGCCGTACTAGCGGATGATGCATGATCATAGAGCATGTTACATGTGTTCTAGCAATAGTGACCTCTATGTTTACGAGGCAAGATAGATTCCCAAGCAGTAGGGGACTAGTAGGAGGTGATTGCTAGAGTTATACACCTAGTTTAGACACCAGTAGAGCACATGGTGATCTTATCTACTGGTGTTTCACAGTGAGTGACCATGAGGTTGGTACGCATAGTGATGAGGCTTCGGTACGTGGACCGATGCCTGAGATAGTACCTTCGGGTAGTGTTCCAGCTATATCACTACATTTTGGTCAGCAGTTTCAACCGGCGGTACTGGTAGATGACACATGTAGGCTCAGTGCATTACACGTGTTTTGGCATCATATACACCTTAGGTTCCTAGGAGAGACCAACTCACAGGCGTGTTTAAAGGAAATCTGAGCCAACACTTTTCCTCTATGCATTCATACTTATGTTAGGGTGCTAGAGAGAACCTTTGTGGTTGAAGGATCATTGGCTGACCAGATATAGCCAGTGAAGGTTATCAGTGAGAAGCTTGAAACTGGTGCCAGTCTCTAAGACTTGGGCATGTAAAATGTTTCAAGAAGAGTAAGTGTTAAGGTTAGATGAATCTTCAGAGCACCAGACGTGGAAGAATAGCTAGGAGAGCAACATGAGGTGGTGTACATTTTGACTTGTTACAACCACCCACCTCTGTTTTCCCCGCCAGGCTCAGGGAGTTCGAGGGCAGGGGAAGAGAATAGTTGCATGCGGTCAAGAAGTGTTACCTAGGGGATCTAGGAATGATTCGAGGTATGCTCTATGTCTACAAAGAGCTTTCGTATCAATAGATATAAGTACTAATCATTCATTCCTTCCACGTATCTTTTCCCAGACCAAGATTTTCTGGTTAAAACCATTGACTTGACCGTCACTTTGGGAGATACCTTTGGGAGGAGAATCGATAATAACACATACACCAACGGTTTGATCTGACCATTGAGGCAAGAGTTTCGTTTGGAACCTCTTGGTGAGAGCGTCAAGGCCTTACGACGTTAGTTTGGGTATGGACTGGGCAACCACAGTTCATACACATATTGAATGTATTAGGAAAAAGGTTTGTGGTTTATATCCAACGTTGGGATGGGGTTTCTCCTTGGTCGGAAAAAAGGGAATCCCAGTAAGCACAAGATAAACTCATTCTTAGGAGGGTGCGGCCAATCGCTCTTCAGTCAGTCAGCCTTACCCACATGGCAGCAAGAGTTTTGAGTTTTCAGTTCCTACAGGACTATGAATTCGAGATAGTATATACTTCTGGGAAGGGGAACGTTGTTGCGGATGCACTCAGCAGGATGACTACTATTCATATTCTAGGAGAGCCGACAGAGTAGCTGGCTGCCTTAATTATATCCTTTGTGGATAGAGACGGTGCAGCCTATCTACAGTCACTCGTCCTTTTTCTTCACCAGAGTGGGTGAGGTGGCTTACTGCCTGTCCCTTCCACCGTATTTCCACCGGGTGCATGACATCATCCATGTTTCTCTGCTGAGGAGATGCGTACACGACCTTTCCCACATCATCGACCACAAGATGACTTTTACGGAGGATCTAGTGGATATTGAGAATCGGAAAAAGTGGGTCCTATGTGGATGGTCGATACCTCTGGTGTGGTTTCGATGGTAGCACAAGAACCTCCAAGAGAGCACATGGGAGAAAGAGGCTCAGATACATGCTCAGTACCCTCTTTTGTTTCCCTAGTGTATTTTGAAGCTTTACGAGGACGTAAAGCCCTGAGGTGGGAGTAATGTAAAGACCTGGAAATTTCAAGGACTTTTTTTCATAATTCTTCTAAATTTTATGAGTCCACAGTTTCTAACAGCACTTTATTCCGAGGCTCGTTGTGCCTAGATTCAATTTATGAGTTTTTTTTCATGTACGTTCAGTAAATATACGTTCTGGTTTTTCTATTATTTGAATTGGTGATCGGAATTTAAATCTGAGGGCACCGATAAACTCACAGAGCCAGTATTCGCATAAGGAAACCTTCACCTCGAACGCATTCGTGGCAGGGTGAAAGTTTGTTTTCCTAGGTTCGTGGAATAAAAATAAAATAACTTATTATTTTATTTTTATTTTCATTCTTTTGAATTTCAAATCTTTGTAACTGTTGGTGGTGGGGACCACTCAACTTAAAATCTCCTCATTAATAAGTATAATTAAAGGAGTGGTTACAAAAAAGTGTAACCACACATTTAATGGTTAATTTAATTGATGAATAAAATTCAACTTAACTTTATTTATTTAAACTCAAGTTATGTTGCTGTTGGGGGGGTTTTGGATCTCGGGTTTCTTTTGGAAAGGGGACTTCTTGGTGGTAGAAAGCTCTTTAATGAAGAACAGTTCTCCTTCTAACAGATCTTTGAAGAATGACGCTTGAGCCAAGATCAAACACAAATTGAGGGAGCGACGAACGCCAACAATCATCGACACCTTCATCTCCTCCCTTGCGACGACCTCAACGAACCAACATCCGCCTTTTCGTGATATCGTCAACGAACGAAGAACCTTGAGGTAGGGGTGGTTTTTGTTTAATTTAAATCCTCTTAGCTCATATTTTAATGTTGTACATTGTTAGGAAAATTTTATCATCTAACATGAGGGGGAGAGGGCGGAAAAAACATGGCCCAACGTCCCTCTGATGGTTTTTAATGGTTTGACGATGGCGGTGGCGCCATGGTTCCACCAGAAGATAATACCACAGAAGAATCTGGCAGTGCAAATGACACTGTGTCTCTAGAGTTGTGTGAAGAATAGGACTGCGGCCACATGGGCTGTGACAATGCCAGAAGGGAACTGTGCCATCGCACCATGCCAGAGGAAGAGGGTCGCGGCCAGGTGGGTCATGGCGGTCAGAAGAATGTGGGGTGCTGTCGCGCCGTGCGGTAGAGGGTCCGCAGCCATGCGGGCCATAGAGGTCGGAGATAGTGTGACACCGCCATGCCCCGCAATAGGGGGAAGCTGCAGCTATGCCGCGGAGGATAGGCAAGAGGGCGGCCGGCTGAGTCGGCCCCTGGCGAGGGTGCACCGGGGCGGAACTCAGGACGGGCTGCCGCACCGTGCGGGCCGGGCCGCCGCACCTCACGGGTCGGGCCGACGCCCTGGACTGGGCCGAAATCCTAGGTCGTGACTCGCCCTACCAGGCCGGACCCAGACCCGACTCCGGTCTACCTAGTTCAGGCCGACCCAAGGTGGGTTGGGCCGGGTCGGACCGGGCCTAGACCCCCCCTTTTCGAACCGTTTTCGGTTAATTTCCCATAACTTGAGTTATGTACGTCCGATTGATAAACCGTCAGTTGCGTAGGATTCCTCGGATTGAGATTTTCACTTCGGTATATTACACTCAAGGTTTTGGAGAATTATAGGTACGCCCGGGTTGGTTCGAAACCGAAACCAACCGGGCCATTGGAGCGGAAACACTTATAACTTAAGGACCGGACGCCCGATTGACATGCCATTAACTACGTTGGTTTCCTTTTAATGAGAAGATTCTTTTGGAATAATCCACATGGGATTCAGATGATATTTGAGTATGGTTAGTTTGGTTTTAGCTTAAAACCCAACTAGTCCCCTAGAACGGAAAAGTCAATAACTCACAGACCGGGAGTCCGATTGACGCGCCGTCTGTCGCATTGGGTTTCTTTTGATGAGACAGAACTTCATCATACATAAACACTGGACTTAGTGATAATTTGTGTGTCTCCCATTTGGATCGAGGAGCAGACCCTCCCGGAATCGAGTGTGTTGTGTGCGAAAACCCTAGATATGGATGCGACCGCGACGACAACTGTACTAGAATCCACTGTAGATTCAGCAGCGACGAAAACTGTACTGGAATCCTCCATGGGAACGACAACGAAAAAAATAGTACTGGAATCCTCTGTGGGTTCTGCAACGATGACAACTATACTTGAATCCACCAAGGGTTCGGCAGGGACAAAAAATTTACTGGAATCCTCCGTGGGTTTGGTAGTGACAACAACTGTACTGGAATCCTTCGTGGGTCCGGCAGCGATGACAACTATACTGGAAACCTCCGTGGGTTCGGCAGTGATGAAAAATGTACTGGAATCCTCCGTGGAATCGGTAGTGACAACAACTGTACTTGCCTCCTATGTAGGTCTGATAGTTCAACTTCTATTCATTTATCCTTAGTGGGTCCGACAGAGTAGGTGGACTAGTATCCTACGTGGGTCTGACAGCTTAGCTAGTCTAGTATCCTACATGGTTCCAATAGCTTAGATTAATCAGTGACTATATCTGATCATATTTATCACTTTATTAAATATGTATACCTTCTTGAGGTGAGTCCCGACATTAAATCATTATCATCAATGTTATTGACTTCTTTCATATGTGGAATGGGTTATTCTTGGGCTCAAGAGTTGGAGACGAACTGGGATTGATAACTTAGGTATATGTATGGGAATATACCTAAGTAGAGTTGGTTGATACTTTGTGATTGTATATTTTCTTTGTGGTTTATCCGTCGTAGATTCTGGGAGACCTTTGGGGGCCTCGGGGTCTATACTGAGTATCATTATACTCACCCATGCATGGGAAATTCCTACACTATGTTGTGTTGGATGCAGATGACGGACAGTGCTGATCGTGGCAGAGGATTGTAGAGCTGGACGGTACCCAGAGGTAAACTACTTGGTGAGACGTACACGGAGCAGACGGACGGACCCATGGTGCTGGGGAGACTATCTGTACCCACCATTCAGGTGGGATTTCCGGAGGACGACTTGATGGTTGCTTCTTTACAATACTACTGTTGTAAAAGACTTTTAGTTGTACTCTACTTTTCAGTTGGGTTTGTATTCTGGCCCATTTACCTTTCAGCACTTACTTTTTATTCAGTGTTACATTGTTCTTACTTCATCTTACGTACTCTGTTGGGTTTGGTTACTATCATAAAGGCAATGCCTTCACTTTTTATTGAGATTTATGCCTTTGGTGTTAGTCTCCATCTCTTGTACTATGGAAGGCAGGCTTGGGGTAGTCACAGCAAGGGCCCCGAGGACGGGTCGTGACAAATTGGTATCAGAGGAGTCGGTTCTACCACAGAACATAGGACTATGATCTCTCTTTTATGTGAAGCAATATTGTTAAGGGTAATGACTGTTGTTCTCAGTTCAGGGAGTCTAGTGTTGGTGCGGTGGCCAATGTATCCATACATCAGGACCCCGACTTCTGATTTCTGACTCAGTGCATGAAAACACTTATTGCGTGTCTATTTTAAATAAATTTCATTATGTTTTGTCAACATAGTCAACTAACTTGATTTAAATTGTTGTACCATGTCCCAGCTGTTCAGGATGCCTCCCCGCAGACAGTCAGTTGAAGTTCCGAGAGAGTACACGATGATGGCCCACCGAGCGGTGAGGCTCCAGTTTAGGGCCCTCTTACTATGATGGCACATTCGGGTGGTGTACTAGCACCACCACCACCCATTGGGTAGTAGATGCCCCCATCCATACTAGAGGACGGTTCATGCTGACAGAGCACGTTGCATGAGTTCTAGCAGTAGATTCCTCCAAGGTTACGAGGTGAGACAGATTCCCAGGCTATAGTGGACTGGATGGAGGAGATTTCTAGAGTTCTACACCAAGTTTAGACACTAGTAGAGCAGATGGTGATCTTAGCTACTGGTGTTTCCCAGTGAGTAACCATGAGGTTGGTCCGCATAGTGATGGGGCTTCAGTACATGGACAGATTCTTGAGATAGTACCTTTGGGTAGTGTGCCAGCTATACAATACCTGTTGGTCATCAGTTTCAACCGGCAGTACTGGTAGATGACACATGTAGGCATAGTTTACTACACATGTTTCAACATCTGATACTCCTATGGTTCCTAGGCGAGACCAACTCATAGGCGGCTAAGGACTGTCTTGAGGAGGTGGATGAGAGTTTTATAGAGCTTATACAGCTTCGGCAGGATGACTGGTCAGTAGGTGAATATTCATCAAGGTGTACCGATCGTTCCTGGTACGTGATGACTACGATACGATTAGTGCTTTATAACTCAAATATTCGAGAGAGGTGTTTTTAAAGGATATCAGAGCCAACACTTTTCCTCTATGCATTCCTACTAATGTTAGGTTCCAAGAGAGATCCTTTTTGGTTGAACGATCATTGGCTTAGTGGATACATCCAATGAATGTTAGTAGTGAGAAGCTTGAAACTGGTGCCAGTATCAGATACATGTGCATGTAAAATGTTTCAAGAAGAGGTTGTGTTAAGGAAAGATGAATCTGCAGAGCAGCAGATGGAAGCAGAGCTAGGAGAGCAGCATGAGGTTGTGTAAATTTTGACATGTTACAACCACCCGCCTCTATTGTCCCTACCAGGATCAGGGAGCTAGAGAGCAGGTGAAGAGAATAGTTTCATGTAGTCAAGAAGTGTGACCCATGGGCTCTAGGAATAGGAAGTGTTAAGGACAGATGAATCTGTAGAGCAGAAGATGTGGAAGCAGAGCTATGAGAGTAGCATGAGGTTGTGTACATTTTGAGATGTTACAGCCACCCTCCTCTGTTGTCCCTACCAGGCTCAGAGAGCTAGAGAGCAGCAAGAGGTTGTGTACAATTTGACATGTTACAACCACCTGTCGTGCCACGTGGGTCAGGCCACCGCGCCATGCGGGCCGAACCGGCATCCTGGGCCGGGCCAGCATCATCGGCCGAGCTGCGCCCAACTGGGCCTGACTCGGACATGGGTCGGGTCAATCCAGTTCGGGCCGACCTAGGGTGGGTTGGGCTGGGTCGGATCAGGCCCAGACCCCCCTTTTCGGACCGTTTTTGTTTAATTTCCCATAACTTGAGCTACGTACCTCTGATTGATGCACCGTCAGTTGCGTAGGATGCCTTTGATTGAGGTGGTAGTTTCTGTATATTAAACTCAAGGTTTTGGTGACGTTTGGGTATGGCCGGGTTGGTTTTAATTTTAAACTAATCGGGCCCTTAGAGCAGAAACTCTTATAACTTAAGGACCGAACGTTCGATTGACATGCCATCAACTATGTTGGTTTCCTTTTAATGGGGGAGATCTTTTGGAATACTCCACGTGGGATTTGGATGATTTTGGAGTATGGTTGGTTTGGTTTTAGCTTAAAAATCAACCGGACCCCTAGAATGGAAAAGCCAATAACTCTCATATCGGGCATTCGATTGACCCGCCTTCTGTTGCGTTGGGTTTCTTTGGAAGAGACGGAACATCGGGATACATCAACTATAAAAATAGTTAAAGTGGATGTATCTCCCCTTTGGATCGAGGAGCGACCCTCCCATAATCGAGTGTGCTATGTGTGGAAACCCTAGAGCTGGCTGTGACTACGACGATAACTGTACTGGAATCCTCTGTGGGTTCGACAGTGACGACAACTATATTGGAATCCTCTGTGGGTTCACCAGCGAGGATAACTATATTGGAATCCTCCATGGGTTCGGCAGCGAAGACAACTGTACTAGAATCCTCCGTGGGTTCGGCAGAGACGACAAATGTACTGGAATCCTCTGTTGGTTCGGCAGCGACGACAACTGTACTAGAATCCTTCATGGGTTCGGCAGCGACGAGAACTATTCTGGAATCCTCCGTGGGTTCGGTAGCGACGACAACTGCACTGGAATCCCCCGTGGGTTCAGCAGCGATGACAACTGTACTTGTATCCTATATGGGTACGATAGTTCAACTCTTGTTCTTGTATCCTGAGTGGGTCCGACAGAGTAGCTAGACTAGTTTCCTACGTGGGTCCGACAGCATAGCTAGTCTAGTATCCTATGTGGGTCCGACAGCTTTAGATGAATCAGTGACAACATCTGATCATCATTATCATTTTACGAAAGATGTATACCTGCGTGAGCTGTTTCTTGACTTTCAATCATTTTCATCTATGTGATTGACTTCTTTACTGTGTGGACTGGGTTGTGCTTGGGCTCGAGAGTTGGAGCCGAATTGGGATTGATAACATAGTTATATGTATAGGAATATACCTAGGTAGAGTTGGTTGATACTGTGTGATTGTATCTTTTCCTTGTGGTTTATCCTTCGTGGATTCTAGGAGACCTTCGGGGGTCTCGGGGTCTCTAGTGAGTATTGTTATACACACCCCTGCACGGGCAATGTCCGCACTACATTGTGTTGGATTGAGACAATGGACAACGCTGATCGTGGTAGAGGCTTGTAGAGCTGGACGGTACCCGGAGGTGGACCACTTGGTGAGACGTACACGGAGCAGATGGATGGACCCGTGGTACTTGGGAGACTATCTGTACCCACCCATCAGGTGGGATTCCTAGAGGACGACTCAGTGGTTGCTACTTTACTTTACTGCTGTTGTACTAGACTTTCAGTTGTACTGTACTTTTCAGTTGAGTTTTTTATTCTGGCCAATTTACCTTTCAGCACTTACTTTGTATTTAGTGTTACTTTGTGCTTACATTAGCTTGTATGCTCTATTGTGTTTGTGTACTATCATAATGGCAATGCCTTCCCTTTTTATCGGGATCTACACCTTTGGTGCTAGTTTCCAGCCCCGGGCCTATGGAAGGCGGTCTTGGGGTAGTCACGGCACGGGCCCCAAGGACGGGTCGTGACAAATAACTTTTTGAATTTTTCATCCATAGTAATGTCTCATTAAAAGGAGTAGGTTTTTTTATAATTCATAATGAAAATGTAATTTCTTATACTTCACATCAATTGGAACCCCATTATATAAATTATCGTACACATGTTTTTTAATTGGTTATTATTTTTTAATATTTAATATGTTTTTTCGTCATTTATATGTAGTCTTGTTTGAAATATATACTGATCGTAATGTTTTGATGTATATTTTCAGTCCATATAAGTTAAATATAATTTAAATGATATAGTTGGAAAAAATTATGGATTATTATTGAACTCTACATTACCATTCTATAAAATTAAATATTGTATTTGGCACTTTGACAGTGATATATCATACATCATTAACCATGATACATTTCTAATGTGAACCTTTGAAGGGTATGAGGAATTTTGGTCCTAAAAATGCACCTGAATGATCTTGGATTATTTTTTTCAGTCTTAGTACAATCATATCTATCAGAATGTTTAAATCTAGATAAGAAGTAGAATAATGTTTTATAAGAAAATGTATAATTTATTATGAAGGGTAAGATTTATGAATTTAATATTGTAAAAGAACATGATTTTATATTTGTAAAGAGATTTTATGTATTGTGTGATTCCCGGTTGAAGAAATTTTTTTTATGTGAATCATATAGTTCCTTATATTCTATTAATCCAAGGAGAACTATAACATATATATAATATTGGGAATATAACTACTAGGTTTGAATTAAAAGAGTTGTTGTTGTAATTATAATGTAATTGTTAACTTTTCAATATGTTAATGTTTAACAATATTTAAAAAAGAGGATTCTTCATGAATTTTCACTACTAGAGTAGAAATGGGAAAATATATCCAAGGATTTTGAGGTGGTATTTCAAATGAAACCTAGAAGTAATAATGTTATTTAATAATTTTTTGGTTGATTATGTAAATAAATGTATTTAATTGTCCTTCATGATACAATATCATTGGATTAACATTACCAAGTGTTCCGAAAGAAGATATATATGTTACATGGAGTTCAAATATCTCTCTCAAGTATCAACCCATGATATTCGACACACATAAATTTTTTGGAAAGGGCATCAAATTTCATTTGGTAATGAATTAAGAATTAGTATATCTTCCAAAAAAATCTATTTGTTAGTCTGAAAGAATGATTCAAACCATGGATGACATGAGACATTATCATTAAATGTATTACAATGTATGTTGGGATAAAAAAAAATCATTACATGAGATTTCATAAAACAATGATTTTCATTCCAATATCCAGATGATACATTTTAATGCATTATATGCAAAATAGTATCAGAATAATTTTTTTGAGTTGATGTGTAGGAAAACAATTGATATGACAATAGTTGATAAATGAAATAAATGACAATGTAATGATGATTTTCCAACATTTAAATATTTATTACTAATGGTATAAAATCTATGAAAATTACTGGAAGAATGATTATTCTTTTGAGGAAGGTCTACATTTCATTCTTAAAATATCTCTATGAAATTTATTTATTAATTTTTGTAAAAAGTGGAAGTGAAGTACATTGATCACCATACATTATGAAATAATAGATATATTTAGACTATTTTTCATTTAATTGGATTTACCTATGAGTATCACATGAATAAAACATTTTTTAAGTATCAATATTAATGAAATATGTTTCATATTAATCTCATGTTTTGAGATCTAAAGAAGTTCAATTGGAAGAATAATTTCAATGGATTATAAACATAATCATATTTATAAATATAGATAGAAAGTGTTGAGAAATATGGTGATTCACTAGGTTACGAGTTTGTGGAAAAACCATACAATTAAAGATGTAACACAGGAATCTAAAAATGCTCTGAGGGAAAAATATCCCTGTTTATTTAAGCGATGAATACAATTTTGAATGAAAATGTTCTAAAATTTGGAATAATGTATAAACCTATGTAAATATATAATAAATAATTTTCATATTGAAAATTTTCTATTTTATAGATTCCAATATTCAATATAATAAAATTAATTAATTTTTAGATAAAAATGAAATAGATTTATTGAACTCATTCCATATATGGTTTTATTTAATATATTTTTTTTCAAAATATATAATTTGAATATGAAAAATTAAATTTAGTTTTTGAAATTATCAATATAAAAATGTATAAATTTTATTTTTAAATAATTTTTTGAACATATTTATTTTTAATAAATAGTGTTAAACATTGATTTTTATTGAATATTTTATACCATTTTATTTTTTTAAAAAAATTATATTTTAAATATGTTATAAAAAATTGATGCGTTATTTTTTTTATTTATAAAAAATTAATTATCTTATTTTTAATTAATATTATAATTTAGTTTAGTATAAAAAAATTTATAATTAAAATGGAATTTTTAAAAGAAATCATTTTATCATGTTTTCCATTTTCATTTGTAATTAAATTAGGCTTATTCAATGTTTTGAATATTGAAAAATGGATTCCATGTTTGTAATCACGGGGGAATAATTTTATAATTGATTCCCCATTATTTTTTGACATAATGAATAATAACTTTTTTAATTTTTAAAACTATGTTAAAAGGGTAAATTGAGAAATTAAGTTTGAAAATTATGATATGAAATAAAAATGTACCTAAAACATACTTTAGTATTAATAGAAGAGTTCATGTCTAGAAAAATCATCCAATGTTTGAATATATGACCTTTTGATTCCATTTCTATATTGTCTTGATATTTATGTTATTTCATATAAAGAAAACCAATATATTTCTGTATTTTTTGTTATCTATAAATTTGAAATTGAGATAGATAGATGATATGTTTATTTATTAATTTTAATTTTAAGGCTAAATAATTTTTTTATAATGCTTATTTACCTTTTATTTTTAGTGATGAAATAATTTCCTAAAAAATATTACGCAATGCTGATGTAGTACTTTTTTAATTATGAAAAAAAAAATTTATAAAATTGTAAAATTAATAGAATATGAAATAATTAATGTCTTCCATGAATTTTTTAAATCAAAATATCAATTTATATTTTTTTGGAATGATTATATTCGAATACCCTTGTTGTATTGGTTTTATTAATGTCTAAGTAAATGTACAGTTATGAAAAGAATATTTATAATTTATTATAATAATTAATAATTTAATAAATTATTTAAAATTTTAGAAAAGTCATTTTTTCATTCATGTGACTTGGATATGGTTTTATATATCAATAATTTTTTATTAATGGGGAAATTTTCTCTTAATAGTAACTAAAATGACCCTTAAAGGGTAAAAAACCCATTATCATGGTATTTGTTTAAAAGTATTTACATGGTTTAAAATAATGAGATAATATTAAAACCCCTATCTAAATTTAAAAATACATTGTTTTAATGAATAATTTCTCTAAAAATAATTTTATTTATTTTTATTTTATACATTACACACTTCACCAAGTTTAGCAAAACTACATAACATTACAAAAATATTAAATGTTAGTTATCACCTGATTATTAGACTAAAATGTGTGATTAGTAATAAATAAATCATAAAACATTTATATTTAAAACATTAATTCAATTAATTTAATTTCTTTCAAATAATTATAATTATAATTATAATTGTTCGAACATAAATGCGATGTTTTCCGGAATTTTTTTCATGTGTACAACATATTTTTGTAAATAAAATAAATTAACAAATATCGATGAACAATTTCAATGAAGTATATATATATATATATTACATGATATTTTAACGAAATATTTTCCTTCTATTCATAGGATAAGAATAAATCATGGTTTATTCTTATAAATGTATAATCCCCAAAGAGATGTTCGTTATAACATTTTCGTCACTTAATTTAAAATTACTTTTTTATATTTATACGTATTGAATTATATAAAAAAACATATTTACAAATATGAGGTTAATATTTTTTAAATAGACACATTTTATTTTGGTTAATATGAATTGTAATTGTTGTATGATTTGTCACCTTTCTAAAGGATAAAGTCGGATAATCAAGATAAAAAAGTAGTGATAAAGATATGAATATTCATCATAATTTTTATTAGATTAATTTTATTTTATAAAGAAAACAATATTATATAAATTTATTTTTTCAATGGACACATGTTAATGACAAAAACACATATATTATTTAAATAAAAAAATTAAAAAATGTCCTTGTTTTGGGTTTTAATATTCATTATGTGATTACATTGTGAAAAGAATTAGTTATAAAAAAATATTAGCATATATATTTTGTGTAATTAAATTTTATTTATGATATAATTTTTTTAATATAATGTTATAATCTTAAATACTTACAAAACAAACAAATATTAATTCAATTAATGAATTATAGAAAAAAAAACTGACATTAAAAATTTCAAAAGTGTTATATTTTTGGAAATTTATAGTCTTACAGGAATTTAATAGGAAAATATGATATATTATTACTATATTTAATATAATATTTATATTCAGTCATTTTCTTTAGGAGAATTATGTCAAATTAGATGAATAATTACAAGATTAAAATTAATGATATTTTATCAAAATAAAATTTATTAAATTATATAAAAACAATAAAATTATTGTATTAAAACAAGGTGGTTTTGATATAGTTTAAAATTTCATAAATTTTATATTAATGGTTCAATTATCACCATATATGTCAAATTAAAACCCTTTTACACTGAAATACATATTTCTGTAGTAAAAATTAAAATGGGTTAACTAAGGGTGAATTAAAATGACAATGATTAAAATGACATAAAAAAATTATAAATTTTATTTTTTTTGATCAGATTATAGTTGTCACACCCATGTTTTTTTCATCCTTGGTTCTGGTTCATTTTTTGGTATTCATTTTTTATCACGACTTCCAGGTGTCATAGGTTTGAGTTTGGAGGTGATATTTTGGTTATCTTTTTCCCGAGGTTATTATATATCTCCCTCGAAGAGATTTTGTTAAAAAATTGAATTTTTTAGAATGCTAGATGGCGGCGCATGAGTGGATAATAGGTAAAAGGAATTTTCTAGATTTTACCAAGAAATTTTTCATCCTTGGTTTGATCATTGGTATATAGTGTATGACATGAAAACGGTTAGGGAAAATATGCATAAATTGTGTGGTATGGTTATAGAATTGGGAAGTTGTATATAGCATGGTTCATGCACTATTTGGGACACCAGGTGTCCTGCCCATGCAGGGTGCCTCCTTCTCCAGTATCTTGTGCACAGTTGGAACATGGGTTGAAAAACAATACGGAAAAAATGCATGATATTATTAGGTAATTAAAAATTTGAAATGACTCATTTTCTCTATCAGGATCTTTTCCCCAATCATCCCACTTATTCTTTCTCATAGTTCGTACAACCCTATGGGTTCCCCAAACGGATTCATCTAATCTACTCCTTTACCATAAGTGTGTAACAATGTGTGTTTGTCTTGTTTGGGGATAAATTTCTTTAGGTGATATCCACTATTGTCCTCACAATTCATTCTTCTTCCATTTTCGATAGATATGTCCCTCTTATATGGGAAAAGGAAATTAGGGATCTTGTTTCCCTTGATTTTTGGGGGTTTTATTTATTTGAGATTGTGTTGGTATCTATTATCTATTGGAACCTTCTTGGAGTCGTTTCATGTGTTCTTTATTGATGCGTTAAGAGATTGAGTTTGGTTTCTATTTTCATATACATTTTTAATATAAGACTCATTGATTTATTGAAATTCACACCCTCCTAGAATATAAAATAGTGATTTGTGATGTTCAGAATAATTTTTTGGGTTAGAATGTGGTAATTCTATTCTGGTTATGTGATAAATAGTTGTGATTTGTAAAATGATGCACACCAATAGTTAGTTAAAATTTGCAGATGGATATTGTGAATGATTTGAGATTTCTAAAGCATGTTTTCGATTTGTAAATATTTTTTTGGAATACGAAATGATTACTTTAGTTTCATAAATAATTCTACAAGTGTTTTTGAACTTTAAATAATTATGTATTTGGATTTTAAAACTATATTAGCATGTGCTGGAGAGGTTTGGCCCGTTTGGAATTTTAATGAAAATGATTTTTCGTTTTCACATATGTTGAGAGTAATTTAATGTGGTTTTTATAAAACTTTTTAAATAAAAAGTTGTTTGTTTTCACATTTTAGAAATATGGTTTTGTTTCTATTTAATGTGGGATGCTTGAGTCCTGTATGATAAATTGGTCAAAGAATGGAACATGTTTATCAATGAATCCCTTTCAATAATTCTGTTACCTTTTATATAATATGTGGATTTTATTTCCTCAAAGTTGAATCCAGGTGAACCATTTATATTTATGGGTGTGATTTCATCACAATGGACTCCTCGTGACCCATTTACATTGGGAAGAATGGGTGATCCTTAGTGTGTAATCCATTATTACTTATTTGTTTATGGAAAGAGATTGATACATGGGGTGAAGCAGGTGATGCATGTTTGGATGAACTATTCTAAAATATGAGCATGTGATTGGTTGTTCTATTGAAATCAGGTTTCTTTCCCACTTTATACATTTTGACTTGGGAACCTGTCATAATAAGAAAATTTCCCAAGAACCATTACTACACTATTTATTATTACGCTCCGATTAGTGTTTCTTAACAAGTGGATATATTGATTTTTATTTTTATGGGATAGTTCCCATCAGTATGTTCCATGTTGGGGTGGATGATAATATGATGGATTAATTTATATAATCAGGTGAGAAATTATTTCTCGAATGATTCATCATGTATTAGTCTGTTATGGATTATTCATAAGCTCCAATGTTCACCCTTGTCTATTCAAACATAGTTGTATGTGTAGAATGATTATCATGCATTTTTTATTGGATACATGTGTGGGATACATTCCCATTATCCTTTCTGTATGATTTTTCATGCTTACTTCTTGAGTAGAGTGTTTTTAGGCCATGAATGATAAAAAAATTAATGTGTTTAAGGAAAAGGTTATTGGAAATGTTATAAACTCATTGTATACTTTATCACATAAAAGTAGCATTTCTATTTTAAATTTCTTTTGGATTCTCCTTTGAAAAGTTTGTGGGATTAAATTGTAAAAATGTAGATTGAACATGTTTGGGTTTAAAGTAGATAATGATTTAAAAATAAAAGTTTTATAAATATTATTTCAAACATGGAGATAATTTTTCTTTTATTTCAATAGATGTACATTTATAATATATTGTATTAGTAATTGATTCTTAGTTTTTGTAATCATTCATATAGATCATTAATGTTTTTTAGGATTGGGTTTTTTCAGCTTGGTATGGATCACTGTGGGTGATGGTTGTTCTTTTGTTAGAGAGTGCCAGTCGGGGTCACAAAGAGACCTTGTGGCTCTCACATTTTAGTTTGTTTTTTATTCAGTTGTTGTATTTTCAGTTTGGTATAGATGATTTTCAGTTTGGAAATTAATTTATAATGGGTTGCTTTGTTTATTTTCAATATTTATTTAATTTATTTATATT
The DNA here is from genome assembly GCA_963277665.1 of Viscum album. Classification (NCBI taxonomy): domain Eukaryota; kingdom Viridiplantae; phylum Streptophyta; class Magnoliopsida; order Santalales; family Viscaceae; genus Viscum; species Viscum album. The sequence continues at coordinate 588,751,995 of OY728142.1, read as the reverse complement.
TGGAGAAATTTTTCCATTTGTTTACTTTGTTGATTCCTGGCACTAGTTTTCAACCTGTGGGGATCAAGAATGCTTTTTGTGACTTCCTGTAGATCAACTCGGCTGACTGGTTTAGGTTCAATCTGGTTTGGTTTGTCAAAAAATGAAATCAGAGCAGGTTTCTATTATAGGACCTTTCTTTTAGAGAACACGATGTTATTTATGATTTCATGTTAAATGGAGTAGAACTGTCACAACCATGGGTTTCGGTATGAGGGAGTGAAAGGCCTAAACATTCAAAGCAATTCCCTTGGATTCAATAGGATGATGGGGTTTATTTTTCATATTTGGATCTTGTGGTTTTTTTATTTTTTGGGATATGAAAATGGAGTTGGTTTAGCTTCCACAGTGAGCTCACGAGGCTTGAAAATCCATGTTGAGTCAGGGGCATGGTCTTAGAATACACTCAGTGTCAGTAGTGAGATTAGAATGTGGATGAAAACCATGTATCCATGTCACACATCGAAACTAGTATCCCTTTGTGAGTTTTATTGAGGTCCTCATGATTATTAAAATGATTATAAAACTATTGTTTTGAAATTTTGAAAACTATATTTCATGTGGAATTTTATAAAATGAATTTTTTTGGGTTAATATTATTAGGGTTTTAATGAAATCGGATTTTTATAATTGAAACCTTTAATTTATAAAAACATATTGATTGAAAAAAAATTATTATTTTGAATATGGGTTTTCATGTTTTTTTTAAATCTGATTAAATATATTTTTTAATGGAATCCATGGGATATATTTTGATAAAAGAAAAAATGGTTTTTTTTGTAGAATTTGAATGTGATTTTTGGAATAGTTCATAGTGAGCATTTGAAATGATTTATAATTTTTTAAATCTGAATTAAATTGAGAAGATGAATGTGTGAGTTGAATGTTTTGTCTTGGAAAATGGAAAATGCTTTGTTTTGACATTTGGTATTTCCATGAGTTTCCACGTGCATTGATATGTGTGGAAAATTTGATGATTTCTATTATTTGAAATAGAATACCAATGTGTGGTGATCCATTGAATACCATTGGTCATTTTTTAAATCCACTATGTTTGTTCTCTTTTAAAATTTATTTTCTAGAGGATAATATTGATGTTTTAAAAGATAGTTGTTGTGTGTATTGTCTTTACGTGTATTGAAAAATATTCTTAACTAGTCATTGATGATTATAAATCATGACGATGAGCTGGTTTTGAATGAGATATTTGTTTTCTTGTTGGTTAGTGTTCACCCACATTAATATTCGATGGATAACTATGGTTTTTCTACATGATATTCCCCATTAGAAAGGATTCCAATTGATCAAGAAAAGGATGTACTTCACGACTTTTGAAATATATACCCACATCTCCATTATGGTCAAGTGGATCATTCGAGGAATACGAGTGGATTCAGTAAATAGAAAGGATCATTTGTATCCATAAGTTTCCCATGTCAGTAAAGGTGAGATTTTCTGCCTTTATTATGGATGGTCTGACCTAGATGTAGTGGAATCTAGTATCTCAGAAAATGCATTGGGATGTTATTTCTAGAGAGTTCTTAAAGGATTTTTTCATCCATCATTATTTCTCTAAGATAGTGATGGTAATAATGGGGATAGATATATGTTGTTTATAGAAAGGTGGTCGATTGATGTTGGAGTACTTTATTCATTTTATTAATCTTGTTCATTACATTCAAAATTGGACCAGAGACTATTCTTCAAGGGCTTGGTTATTTGAGTTTGGATTTCATCCTCATCTACATTTTATGGTCTCTGTGTTCAATATATCATGTCACATGAACATGGTGAGGAAATATGTTCTTTCTTAATATATGTTAGAGGTATTTATTTTGGTGTTCCTTCCTCCTACGATACATAGAATTGGTGACTGAAATTTAATTAAGGATGTTGGGAAGAAGCTAGAGGCTTTCTGCACAAGTCATGGAATTAAAAGCCCCTAAATCCTTTCATCTACTTCCTCATAGTACAAGGTTGTGGTATTACACCAGTATGGAAATAAAGATCAAATGAATCGTTAATGACTGAGTGATATGAAGATCTATCAAGCCTATGGATTCTTGGCCACTTTCAAAAAAAATTCAAGGTGTTTCCATTAATTGTCATGGAGCCAGATCCACCCCTTTTAGAAGAACCCCGTTCAAGTTTAATATGTAGTGTGATGTCTTGGGATTATATTAAAATCCACTTTCCATTGGTTCTTATCTTGTTATAATGGTTGTTTAAGGTGGTGTGTTAAAATTCATCATTATCTTTAAATTATAAAAATAGGTGTTTTGAATCTATTGTGAACTTCAATTATAATGGGTGTGTGTTTTTTCTTTTGAAGAATTATAAAACCATCTTATTCTAATAGGAGGTGTGTTCCTTGAGGTTCTTGTCTTTATTTTTTCTCATCTAAAATAATAGATAATTCTTAGATTGAATTTTATCAATCCCTTTTATTATACAAAGAATGATTTCCAATCATGGATTTTCATCTCCTAACTATAAGGTAGTATATGTTCCAAACAATAGGGCTCTAGCAATAGGCATCAAAGTAAAGTGAGAACATAGTCAAGAATTCTAGTTGTGTTCTTTTTAGATGATGTATATAATTTTTTTCTCATGTGTGATAGCCCTTGTATGTCAATTTTAGTTTTATCTTGTTTCATGGGTTGTGGTTTCATCCCTAAAGGTTCCCCCTAGATATAGGCATTGTTGGTAAGGGTTTCAGTTTGAAAAATCATCAAAATATTAAAAATAGTGATGATGCCCATCATATATTTCATTGATGTTTATTCATAATCTGTTCTATTCTAGTAGTTTTATAATTGTGGAGTGCCTTTTCTAGACTCCAATTTTTAGAATTCATCTTGGGTTTTAGAATTTTTCTGGTAGGATTTAGTTTAAATTTTAAATTTTTTAATTTCATGTTCCTCTAAATTTTTGGGGAAAATATATTAATTTGAGGAACACCTATTGGTTTATCATATGGTTGGGTTGTGTGGTTTGTATTTTGACTTTTATTTCATTTCATGATTAGTGGTTTCAGAACGTTTTTTGTTTCGGGAAGGAGGTATGAGTTTCACTAGGTAATGTTTGAGGTGTTCTTGGATTAATCGGTTTAATCTTGTAGTTGTGGAAATCCATTTAATTGATCAGTTAAATGAATATGGTGTAGTTTTCCAGTTATGGAATGTGTTATGGAGAGGAGAATTGATACACCATGTTTTTTGTTTCAATCCTTTCTTCATGTTCATTTTTTGATCATCGTATTTTCTCTCGTATTCTGCGTGTGATTGGTTTGAGTTTGGGGGGATATTTTTTTATTTGGTATCAAGGTTATTTATTATATTCATCTAAGAGTTTTTTATGAATAATTGATTTTCTATGCTTGGAAGGAGGTGGTTCATAAATGGCACATGGTTTGAGGGAACCGAGTGGCTCAGGCCCAGAAAACAAGCAGCCTTGGTTAGATCTTAGGGACGTGGTGCATGGATTTTTCATAGTTATGGAAAAAATGATGAAAGTGTGTGGTATGGTTATGGAATTGGGAAGATAAATATTTCATACTTGATTCATAATTTTTAATAGTTTTAGGAATACCTTTGTATGGTGCCTCCTTCTCAAGTTTCATATGGACTGTTGGCTCAATGTTTGGAAAATTGTGTGCCCAAACAGTGTGAGCTACCCAGGACATTAAAAATATGAAATGAATCTATTTTCCCTTATGGTTTTAAACCCAAATCCAACCATCACATAGGACATTAAATATATGAAATGAATCTATTTTCCCTTATGGTTTTAAACCCAAATCCAACCATTTCATTCTCATCTTAGTTTTACATCCCTAGGGGAGCTCATCCTTGGTTCGTCAAGATTCTTTATTTATCCCATGTCTGGATCTATGTTATTTCATCCCATTTGAGGATATATTTCTCAAGGTATTCTTCTCTCTTATCATCCCACTTTATTCTTATTCCATTTTCTATAGAGATATCCATATTAAATTTTCAATGGGATCTTGGATACATGTTTTCCTTGTTTTATGTTAGAATTTTTTTTTCTAGGTTAGGGTTCCTCTTGGTTGTTACTTCTTCTTGCAGCCATCATGGAGTGGTTTTAGGTCTGCATTGTTGAATATCCTTGATTGTTAGGTTAGTTTCCATTTTCAATTTTTCTAATTTAATAAATTTTAGTATATTTCACTTCATATATCAATTAATATAAAATATTGATAGGTGATCTTCAAATTATTTTATTGGGTGTGAAGTAGTGATTTATTTCATGTTATGTGATAAATGGTACTGTTTTGTAAAATGTTTCATACCATGTGTTTGATAAAATTACTGGTTATATTTTGTTATATATTTGAGATATCTATACAATGTATTGACATTATAAATATATTTTTGTCATGTGAAATTATTAAATTTTTTTCCTTATTGATTTTTTATGTCATCATAAATTTAATGAATCGTGTATTTGGATTTTAAAAATGATTTTCATGTAATTGTGATGTGTGGCCTATTTGTTTTTAAAATAATTATTTTTTCACATGTCTTATGATTAATATAATGGTGATTTATATTTTTTGTGAAATTTAATGTTGTGTGTTTTCACGCATTGGAATTAAGTGAGATGATTGAGGAACATTTGTCACTTTGGTGAATGTGGTCAAAATTCTTATCATGAAAAAATCATTGGGTAATTATTTTTCCTTGATTATTTTTTTTGGATGGTATGTCATTTATATGAAATACTGGTGATCCATTTACATTAATGGGTGATACTTCTTCATTTTGTAATCCACATGAGTCGTTTACCTTGGGCATAATGAGGGTTCCTCATAGTAGAGTACATTAATATTTTTTTTATTTTATGATATTGATCCCATGGGTAATATAATGAATGTTATATATAATCCTATGATGGTATTATTTATTGTAATTAGTTGGGTCACCCACTTTATAAATATTGAAATGGGAACTTGGTATAATGGGAAAATTTTCAGATAAAGATAAATGCACTAGTTTGGATTAGACATTGATTAGTGGCTGATACTAGGGGGATATATTGATTTTTATTTCGATAAGACAGTTCCACTCGGTCTATAAAATGTGGGGGATGGTCGACCATGTGAGGGGATTATTGATGTCATCAGGTGAGGCCTAATTTTCGGGATAAGTCAATATATAATATTATGTTCTGGTTTATTCACGGGATCATAAGTTCAACCATATATATTGAATCTTAGTTGTATGTGGTGAATTATTTTGCTGAATTTTTGGTTGGATAATATTGTCTAATACTATCCCATTTCCATTGTTTTATGATTTTTTTGCTTAATTCATGAGAAGTGTTTAATTGTACAATAAATGATAATATGTATTCAAATATTTGAAAAAAAAAGATTTTTTGAAATGTTTTACACTATCTCCATTATAAATGAAATGTCACCATTCTCTTTTAAAATGCATATGGTTTATCCATTGAAAAGAATGAACTTTTAAATAGAAAAAAATTCAATAGAAGTTATTTTGTTTTAATGATAAAAATTTGTGAATAATACATACATTTTCATATTGAATTACAAACATGACGTTTATATTGATCTTAATTTAAATGATGTATAATGGGAATATATATGATTGGACACTCCTACTATGTTTTAATTATCATACCTATAGTTAATTATTTTTTTAGCATGTAGTGCAGGTTTTAGCATATTATCAACTATTGTGAGCTATGATTGATTTTCTCATCGGATAGTGACCATTAGGGTCACATGGAGACATTTTGGTCTACAGGTTTCCATTTAGTTTTAGTGTTCATCTATTTTATGTATTTATTTTTTATAAATGATTTTTAACTTGGTAATTTAATAACAATGGGATGAACAATTTATATACACTATTTAGTGAATTTATTTTTTATTGGGTGAATTCTTTCCCTTTGTTTATGTTGTTGATGCCAAACATTATTTGTCAGCCTGTGGGGATCGTGAGTGTCCTTCAGGCCTTACCATGGATCCAGCCGGGTGATAGATTCAGGGTTGAATCAGTTTGGTCATTGAAAACAAACCTACCCTACATTATCTTCTAATCCATGGAAATTGAGAGGAATCTAGACAAAGAATAAATTTATTTTGAATTTATCTTTTAAGAAATTGAAAAAGTGACCCTATCTTTAAATTTAAAATGGAATCTTCTCACCAACATCATAACACCACATTATTCTTAATATCTCAACCAATAATAACCAATTCCAATTATAAAATTTCTCATCCACATTATATTCGTTCGATGTATCCCAAAATACAAACCCAGAGCAATTCAGGGGATATCTAATGTAATATTTTCCAAGAATAGTAAATCACCATAAGTGATAACTTTATATTCTAGTATTCTTTTCCTCCTCAAAATAGATTCCACTTTTCATAAAATAATAATTCAAGTATACTATTTATTATTTAAGCTTATTATAATTGTTATAACACCATTATAACCCATGTTTTTAATAAAAAATGAAGTGAAAGTATCACTCGTGCATTAATATGACTTACTATCTCCATCTAGCGGTTCATCTAATTTTTTATCTCCATCACTTATGAATGTATATTATATAGGGATTAATATTTTTATAAGATATTAATTAAAATTTAAAACTTATATAATTATAATATCATTCATGTGTTTATTATCATCTCATTCATTAGGAAATAATAACGTTACTCATGAATATGGGTGGACTACCACTTCCATGACATGGTTTGATACATTTTTCCATTATATATTACGTGGTTGGTAAGAGTGATTAATTTTATAAATATATCTGATATATCTGATTTAATAAAAATCCAATATATTTAAATTATTACTGACCTTTATTCATTATAATTAGTCAAAAAATTAAAATAGTGTTCACGCATACCTATGGGCAACCATTCCTATCAACGATGTAATTCATTTTGTATCACTAACATTAATGACATAATTTAGATATATTTTTAATGAATATTTATTATATTATATCATTGTAAAAATTATTCAAATACGAGAATCATGATTAATTTAAAAGGACTGGAAATACAAAATGAAACTAGATATTACAAATAAAGCAGTTATAACCCAAAACAAGATTTTAACAATTAATTTTAATCAAATTGTTAGAAAAAATAATATTTGTAAATAATATGTGGGATGACAAATATTATTTTTATTGTATAATATATTTATAATATACCCATAACTCCTATAAATAAGGTTAAAACACATATGATTGATTTCAGAAATGTGGTAAGGGAATTATTTTTCTATCTCTTCAGTAGTCAAGAATGTTTATATTTCTGTATTCACGTGGGGATATTTTTCTTCCATATTCAATTTTTTAAAATGTTTTAAGTATGCTTTTATAATTATTCAATAATTTATGAAGTCATTTTCCCCATGTAATAATTTTCATAAAACTATTTTAAAGGAATCTTCTTATAGTTTTCCAAATGATGTACTATTGGGATTTTCCAAAAAAAATATTGGGGAAATGTTTTATAAAACATATAAAGCATGTTCAGATATTCCCACTATCATGAATAAAATTTTAATCTATGTTTTGTTTAAAATTTCCCACTATTATTTCTAATGAAAATATTTCCCTTTATATTGGTACATCTTTTAAAAAAATTGATTTTAAATTGGAATGTTTATTTTCTTCAATAATTATTCCAGCTGACCATTTGAAATAATTTATAATATATTATGATTTTTTTTAAATTAATTATGATTTAATAGGGATTTGATCAAAGGATAACATATTTATTTTTTACTTGTGAGAATTATATTTCTGATGAAACATTTAAATGATAACAATACCAATTTTTACCATAGGTTATGTTATGATAAAATATTTATAAAACCTAGTTCTTTTCATTTGTTCATATATGATGAATGGTTTATGATCTCAATGCATGCTTATGTATTAATTTATTATGTGATAGGTGGTACCAATATCTCTATCCAATTCATTGGGTAATGTTTTATATGTCATTAGAAAAATATGGGAATCATGTCAATGATATTGATATACAATGGGATGCATGTTGATGTACATGATCTACTATGTCATGCAGCTACAATTCCTGATCAATTATTTTTGGATGTTCATAGTAGTTTTCCTGGATATTTTGAAATGTTTAATTCAAATAAATTGTTTTTTAATATAATTTTTTTCACATGAGATTATAATTCGTTATCAATTTATGATGATTCTTTACTATTAGGATCCACATGTTTCATAATGATAATGTCTTATTCCATGACTCATGTTTTTGATCATTTACATCCTTGAAAATAAAATTGTATGTAATATTCCAAATCATATAATATTATACATATCTAATTATTTCAATGTATCATAGAATGATATCTCCAAAGCGTGACCTTGGTAATAATTTGATCCCACCCTTTTGTATAATTCTATTCACCGAGGCTTTGAAAAATGGCATTATATATCATTTTCCAAATAATTGTGCTAGTTATAAAAAAAATAAAATAATATGTTGATATTTTATGGCCCATTTTATTTATGATTACTCTTTTCCAATATTAGTAGAAAAAATGAATATGGTGTATATCGGTTTGTGATAAAATTTATTTTAATATATTAAGTTATTATATTTATGTATTAAATGAATGGGTCATTATAGTAAGTATCTGAGCATGGTTTAGTTACAATTTTCAAACTATGATGATAAAAATTTAGTAATTACCCTAGGGATAAGACTTTGTATAGGATAAAATCATAATGTTTTGGTAATATTGATGAAAAACCAAGATTAATCCTATGGTCCCATAGAAGACGGTTTTAGGATTTAGACATCCTTTATATTATTTTTTTATTATTATGTGGTTTCCAAATATGATTATTGTTTCCCATAGAATTAGTTTTTTAGTCAATCGATGGAAATTGGAGGAATTAATTTAATTTAGATTGTGATATAAAATGAAATGATTTTCCTCCTGAGAAATCTTTTTATATAAGAGATGAAATTAAAAATATCATTGTTCTGCACTCCGAACATCATCAAGATATTAATTATATTCATATTTCAAATAATAAAATGAAAGAGAAATGTAATATTGAGTCTTTCATGATTATTTTTCCACTCTGATTTAGAGGATCCTGTAATCCACATGTGTTCAAATGATGGATCTTTTCCATTTGTAAAATATTTTATGTTCTCAAATGATTAGTACATCAAAAGGTTAACATTACCAATTATCATTTGTAAGGTAATTTTGATAAAAAGTGGAAAATTATAAATAATATATTAAAATATGATAGTATTGAATCTAAAACATGATTTGTGTTTAAGTGGATATTTTTCAAAAAGTAATTTTCTTATATTCTTCCATCAAAGATGGAGAAGAAATTCCTTGATCATAGTAAAAAAGAAGAATAATTCATTAGAATTTGTGAGGAATATTTTACAATTTATATAGGGTATCCTTCTATAATAATAATTTTGCCTCAAATTAAAAAATTATTGACAGGTTGATAGATTAATAGGAAGAATATAAAAAGAACTATACATAAGATACTTTAATCGCTATAATGAATCCATTCTACGTGCATTCAAGGTATAAATGCAAATTTTAGATTCTGAAAATTCTCATGGTTGTAGTAAAAATGAAAAAGTATCATGAAATATTGAAAAATCTCATGGTGGAATGAAATAATTTCTATCAACATGTAAAAAATGAAAACATAAACATCTGTATAATTGATTGGAAGGAACTATAGGGTTCTTTATAAATGAAAAGTGCGGAAATAAAGTCCAAAACTTTAGAGAGTAAAATAATTAAATGGTAAATACAAGATAAGGAAAATAATGTTCCAAATAATTCACCAATGCTTCAAATACAAGGAGTATTGAATTAATTATATTTAATTCATGAATTCGATGCACTTTGATGTTTACTGTCAGCAGCCTATGAAGCCCAATTTCAAAGTTAAATCATTTACAATCAGAAATATTGAAATTGGTTACAATATTGACATGGTTAAGGGCACACATATCATCTTTTATATAATAGCTATGTATTATTTGACTCTATCATTACCCACACTTTTTATATCAGTGTGATCTTCAAGGGGTATATAATAACTAACTCAATTATTAAATATTAATATAGTGGTGAGAAATACCAATGCAATGATGGTCACATATCCTGTCTGTAGTTCCTCTATGATATTATTTTTATGAGAGTGTTTCCTATATATATTTTCATTATATTGTTATTTGGATTTGATGAAATTTTTTAGATGAATTTTATTTCTATATATGGATCTTAGGTCACATTTCGTAGGATGAAAGTCACATTTCACATTCCAAATGAATCTATGATCATTTAACTATGTGAGGATAAATATTAATTTTCAAAGGTAATTACTTCTGTATTTCCGATCTTAATTCTTAACTATAAGTGTATCAATCCAAGATAGATTGGTAAAATATCAAAAATGAGGATAGACATATTGTTCAATATTTTGTTGATGGATTTCTAGAATATTTGTATGGTATTCTACAAAATCATAATATTTATTTTTTAATAGAACACATTCAGGGTGCTCCAACAATTTTAAAAACTCTAAATATATTGCCCTAATTGAGTTTCACAAATTAAATAAGAAACACCATTAGAATTAATATAAGGTATTTATACATTCTATTGATTAACATTGGTTTAAACCAATTATACTTTAAAAAAATGGATCCATGGGACACGACATTGATTATCTAGAACATAATAATATCACAGTCATGAAAAAGAATCATCCCCTATATTGATGACTAGTTTTATCAACATCATTGAGCTGAATTTCTTTCCTTGATTAGTCTTCATTTTGGATATTATCAATTGGGAGTCAGGAAGGTGGATAGATCCATGAAATCATTACATACAAGTTACATAAACTATGAATTTATAGTGATGCTATATGGTCATACTAATTTCCCTTCCATCATCTTAGATTTAATGAATATAGTCTTTAGATATTACCTTTATCAGTATTTGGTTGTCTATAAAGATGATATTTTTATTTATTCAAATAGAAACTATGATAATAACAAAAAATTCATGATTGGGATTAAGACCCTAGGAAATAATAATATTTTAGAAAAAAAATCAAGAGTTAATTTTTTCTTCATAATGATTCACTATTCAATCCAATAATCTCCTGTAATGTTATATTAGTAGACCCTTGTCAAATAAAAATAATTGAAAATTGATCCTGACCAATAATTAATACTGGGATCCATAGTTTTCATTGTTTTATATATATTATCATCACATTATGAAGAAATTTTTTTGGCTATCAAGTCCACTCACCATGTTAACATGAAATGGAACAAAGTACAATTGTACAATTTAAAAAGATGAATTTTTAATTTAACTTATGATAGGGCTAGTTAGAAAACTTCTGAATACACTACCTTATTGTGAATAAGGGTTTGTAATATATAATGGTGTATCAAAGAATGTATTGAGATTTTTTTTCATGAAAAAACATATGCTTATATATTAATCCTCATGAATTTTGACGGTGAATGATAAAAATTACCCAACTCATGTCTTTGAGTAAGCTATGATAATTTTTTCATTAAATAAATAGAAGAATTATCTTTATAAAGAATTTCATGACATAGATAACGTTCAAAATAGTTTAATTTATTCTTCAACTCATATATATATGAACATGTTCCAAAAATTATGGTTGGAGATGATTAAATATTATGAATGTTAAAAATATTACACCCCCGGGAAGGAAAACAATGTGGAAGATGCCTATATTTCGAAAGGATGATGATAGATTATTTTTGATGCTGAAGAAAATGATATAATTTTTCATGGAATGAAATGTATGGATCAAGAAATATCGAGGGATGGTTAGAAATAGTATCTTTTAAAAAATGAGTGATCAAACATCTATCAAATTATAGATTAATGAGGATAAAAGGGAATAGATAGATCTATAAAAGAAGGTAATGAATGTTCTAGATATTTTTAAATGTTTTAATTGAATAATACTATTTAATAATTTTTTATATGTCACTTCAGTAATATATTTGAAGGAGTCGATGGATGAATATCCTAGTTCTTCATTTTATATTCATCATGTAAGTATGAATATGTTTATGGATTTGAAAGTGTATTTTTTTGGATGGCATAAAAAGAGATATTTCATAGTACGTTTCCCAGTGCTCAAAATATCAACATGTTGAGGTCAAAAAACAATAATATGAGTGTATTTATCAACCATCACTCAAACAAGAATGGAAATGAGATGACATCACGACATATTTTTCTATTAGACTACTAAAAAAACTCTTAAGGGATTAATGTTATATGGGTTATATTCAATATCTATAAGAAGTCAGAACACATCATTTATGTTTGAGAATATTTATATTTTGACCAACTAACTTGGGCATACATTAAGTATGTATTATGATTTCATGGACAAATTATATTAATTATATCTTATTGGTATTTGAGTTTTACCTCGATGTTTTGGAGAACCCATCAACATGATTCATATATATATATGCTTCAGGATGACCCATCATCCATAGAAAGATATTCGGTCTAAGAGGGCCATTAAATATATAATTATGTCATGTTGAGATCTTGATCTATGGATTTCAAAGGTGGTGTGGACTAATATATTCCATTGTTAGTATTTTCATACAACAATTGTAATAACTCCCACATTTAGAAGGCTCCTCGTGAATTCTTATTTGTTAATAAGGGATAACTAGATCATGAATGGATTATATTTTTTTCAAATAGGTATTGGTAACTGATATATCAAATGATATTTAAAGGATGGTTACACCCATGTAATAACATATAATATCATGTCAGAGTTGGAAAAAAATTAGAGTGATGATCGTTAAAAATATCTACAGTATGAAGTTGGTAAAATGTATTCCTAATATTATCTCCCTAAAAGATGATTATGATATTTTAAAGGAATTAAAATACTACCCCTATGAGTATCATTCCTTTTGAAATTATTTATCATATCAGGATGGTAGTTGACCAAATGTCACATCCACTGAATATCACTTAATTTCATAATGTGTTCCATGTATATGTCTTAAGGGCGTAAATACATAATCCTTCACATGTACTGGACTCATTGGTTGTAACATAAGACAAATATCCTTCATATAAAGATTAATCATTAGTCATGATTGATAATATATATAAATTGATTTAAAAAAACACTACTCGCATGGTCAATGTTTTGTGGTGAAACCACCCCAATGAGGAAGCTACGTGGGACATATGCATGTGATGTGGAAAAAGTACCGTCATCTGATTTTACGAGAGTGAAAAATTTAAGGGATAAATAAATTTTAATCTACATTGAATGTAAGAAATTCATATTTTTGATAAATATTTATCTATAAATAATTATATTTCCTCGATAGCTTGCATAATAGGTATAGCGACCTTTCCTTTTCTAAAATTAATATTACATTATTAAAAATATATAAACATAATAGTATTACCCCATGGGGATCCAAAAGATTAGTGTGTTGGAAAAACAAAGACATAACCTAACATTTACAACATCACACATAAACATTTATTTTATTCATTCTTCTCTAGCTTCTTATTATCACTCAACCTCTCCATAGTATATGTAGTCACCTGAGGATATATATCAAAAAGGGGTGAGATAAAATCCTAGTAAGAGGTTATATTAGAACAATATAGCATAGGGTGAGAATCATAATAACATAATCATCAAAATAATGAGAGTAAACATTCATAAAAATCCTGAAATGTGGAAATGCATAAAATAAAACATCATTTGTTAATTGTTAACTACCACCCATAATTGTGAACAAAGCTAGAATCATGTTCACATGACATTTCACTTTAACTCCTGAAGTTAATCACTTTAATAATTTCATTGGAGTAATGTACAACTCCGAGCATACCTTTCACAATCAAATATTCATTCTGCACTATATAATTCCAGGTGCACCCTTCACGACATAATAATTACATTATCATGCATGCCACATTAAAAATATGTAAAATAATTAAATACAATAACCCATGGAAAGAATTGAGTTTCATATAATAAAGGATAAATTAATAAACATTTGGTTCCCAAAATAAAGAGAGAATATCATTTTTAACATAGAAATATTAACTATGAGTGAAGAGTGAAACAATATTCAACATTTAAAAAAGGGTGTGTTTATTTGAAAAAAGATTTCTTTTAGAAAACATTGGATTTTTCATAAAATCAATTAGAGAACATGTATAACCTAGGAACAGAATGATAATGATGAATAAATTATTTTTTAGGAGAACCCCTATCGAACATGGAGTGAAATAGGGATTACCTGAATAAAGAATGTTGGGTTCGAGAATTTCCCCTTACCTTGTATCCAAATGCTTTCTTCACTTTAAAATCCTCTTGAAACCTCCTCTTGAAATCCTCCTTATGGAACGTAGTATTGAACTTTTGATGAGGCTAAAAGCTCTTGGAATTAGTATAGGGGATATGGAAGATGTTTGGGAAGAGTTTATACAAGGTTTAATGCTTTATAGGTGTGACTAAATGAGGGTGTGAAGGGTTTTATTTATAGTGGAGGGGATACTAGTTTTCTAAATATTACAATCATCAACATATTATTCCCCCACAAGACAAAGAACAGTGACTTTTCCATGACTAAATAAAGTGATTTTATTATGTGAATCTGAACCAAATGTTCTTACATCAGTAGAACATCACCCATGACCCTATAACTCATGAATTTAACTTATTTTGTAATTTACCTTATTTCACTATTCATAAGCAATTCAAGTATTTCCTAAAAATCCCAGAATCTCCCCCTAACCATTTTTCGATGTTTATAGTAAAGAAATTAACTCAATTTTTGAAAAATAATTTTCTAATATGATAAATTTTTGTAAATTAAATTCATAACCAAATTGAAAAATAATGATTTTAAAATTAAAACTGATTTCATAATGGTTTCAAAAAATATATAATATCTTATAAAATTATCATAAAACAAAAAATACATAGAATAGTAAATTTATGATAAAATTTTAGCCAAATATATCTTCTTTTAAATTAATTAATTAATTATATTTAATTATTTATGACAAAAAACCCAATACTTTTACAATTGTCAAACTATCACATATAAGATGCCTAATTTTTTTTAATCCTTATTGGGTAAGGTTACTATTATTTTGGCTGTTTTACTATTCATACGGGCCATAATAGTATACATAGGAGTAGATTTATATTTATAAGGGTAGGTTACTATTAAAAAAATTATGTTTGTCTTATCGGACTCCAAACTTAATATTGATCTCAACTGTGTATGTCATATTTTTGAAATTAAAAACCCAAAAGTGGAAAAGTTTTGTTTAATGGTCCCGTAGTAGTTCATTTTGAAATGACGTGGCATTGTTTATCCTAAATTTATTATAGTTTAATGAATTATTATTTTAAGGGGATTCCATTTATTAACTATTAGGTCATTACATTCTTCCCCCCTTATGAAATTTCATCATTAAAATTTCGATTTACACAAACTGGTTAGGATACTTCTTCTTCATCACCTATTCTGGTTCCCAAGTAGCTTCTTCAAAATTATTGTTCTTCCAAAACACATTAACAAGATGGGTTGTATTATTGCATATAATCTTATCTCTCCGGTCCAAAATCTTCATTGGCTACTCCTAAAAAATGAGAACATCTTCTAGTTATACCACCTATGAGTTCAGTAATGTGAGGGATCTGGTATGTACATTATCAGGAGTGATACAAGAAACACATCATAAACATGAGCCATTTCGGTGGAAGTGCAAGCCAATATGCCATAGCTCATATGTGGTCAGGAATATCAAAGGGGCCAACGTACCTTGGGGATAGCTTTCCTTTCCTTCTAAACCACATGATTCTCTTCCGAGGATATGTTACAAGGATGAATTTATCGACAACATCAAACTTCATTCCCATTATATGGTTATCTGTAACACCCCAAGATTTCATAGTGTGTTATTTCTTCAAAATAATTCAATAACTTGCACTACACGCAACACCGAGTTCAATCACACCATGAATTACAAAAAAAAAAACCATTCAAAAGAGGTTATGAATAGTATTATCTAAATTTTAAACTTTATATAATCCTTATAATTTTAGAATCCATATTATGAGTTTCTTAGATATAATGCAAGAACAAATTCATTTTCAGTATTGAACTTTTATCAACTTTTAATAGTGAACCCTTTTTAAATACAATATTTTAAACTTTTTGACTAAATGGGGACGTCAAAAATTTAAAATGAAACATCCCAAGCTTCCACGGTATGCTTTCTTTGAACAATACAGTAGCGTGTGTTGTACGCAACCTTGAGTTTTAACACACACCACAACCAATCAAACTAGCCGTTATGAATAGTAATAACTACTTTTCGAAATTATATATATTTTATATTTTAAAATGGACTTCATTTCTGGATTCGGAATATCAAATTTAGCCTAAGGTGAAATTTTGGTACTTTTCGGATAACTTTCATATTTTGATGAATAGTGAAAATTACTAAATTTTAATTAAAAACAACTTTTTTAATCAAAATAATTAATAGTGATAAATTATGAATTTTAGTAGTTTTAAAGTATATTTAGAATATATTTTTACCATTTAATATAATGTTGGTCATTGGACATAATTTTACAATTAAACCGAACATAAACAAGTGTCAATCTTTTGATAGTTATTATCTCTTAAAAACACGCTTTTTGTTTTGACAGCGGGAATTAATTTTAAATTAATTTCTGCCACTTCTGTGTTTTGAATTTAGGAAAATGAATTCCATATTTGGAATCAGGATGTTCAAATTGTGTAAATAGGTAACTTTTATTTTTAGACATTTTGAATAATTACTGCGGTAAATATTTTATTTACCATGGTTAAGGGTAAATCCGGTAAATAAGGGTTAAAAAATAATATTATAATAATACTAAATTACCCTAAAACGTGTCTTAACAATATTGGTTGATACATGGTCGACCATGGTCATCTTTTTGTTGATTTTGGGACCCCATGGATCCACTTGTAAGTGATAATGACACTTTATTTTAATTAAGTTAAAATGAATACAAAAATGACACAAGCATATATCTTTTAGAAAAACAATTGTTACATAGGGTTATATATGTTGGATTTTAGATTATAAATATTAATTAGAAAGAGAAAAAGATTTCCTACATAATTATATTTTATTTATAATTTTTAGACATTAAATAATTTATTTTATTTATGACACAATGATGATGCAGTAATTACTATAATAGTGAACAATTAAAATAATTGATATTATAAATACCCAAATAAACATAATATGAAACTTTTAATGAATTAAAATAATTTTCTAGGATAATATGATATATTATTATTGATTTAATTGACTTTTTTTTGAAGTAGTTAATCTGTTATGAGTTTCACTAAAATCAACTATTGAATAGTGTCAAAATTGACATAAAAGAGTTCTTAAAACAAATATTATATTATTAATTGATATTAAATTCTTAAAAATCTAAGATTCTGCCAAGAGACTTATATCATGATAGTTCCATCATTAATGGACCACTTGGGGGTCGCTTGGATGTATATAGTATGTTTATTAACCATATTATATAAAAATACAAAGAGACATTGTAAAAGTGAAACTAATTAACTTAGAGTTAATACTTAAAGATAAGGTTAATATAAGTACCCAAACCTGTCTAAATTCTATTGGTTGAGTGGTTTTCGACCTATCACCACCTTAACCATTTAATAATCAACTTTGGAGCCATTATAAACCGAATATGAATTTATTATAAATTAATATTTCTAGCTTTTCCAAAGGTGCCCCTCACCCCTCTTATAAAAGGGCACTCCTCCTTCTCATTTCTTCACACCTTCAAACCCTTTTGGTTCGGCCAAACTCTGCCCAAATACTCTCCCAACATACCTCAATACAACCTAGAGGCCTTTGTTTGATCAGAAAGCCAAATTAAGGAGCCCTTTTTATCAAATCAAAAGGAATAACCCGAAGAAGAGGTAATGTTTTCACCACCCCTTTTAAAGTTCCTTTCTTCTTCCACTTATTCTTTCTTTGTTCTTACCATTATAAAATAATATATCCAGTATCTCACATATACTGTGATGTTATTATAAATATGGTACAACCATATTCAGTATTCTATCCACCCTTTGAATAACATGTCACCATACGTGCGTACGTACGGCTTACCGTCTCCACGTCGTGGTGTAATTGTTATTCAATATATTATTATTTGGATGGGTATAATAATGATGTGTAACTCATGTAAATAATAAATATAACATGTTAATGATTCTTTATATATGATATACCATCCATTTATATATTTTTTTAATATCAAAAGAATGATATTGTCGCTTGTGCGTACGTACGGACTACCGTCTCCACGAACGCAATGAGATTCATTCTCCATCGTATCCATTCAAGTATAATTATCATTTTATGATTTAAAAATTATGTTTAAGGACTTGATATCATTCTGGATATGAATAAGATACAACAAACATGGCTTATTTAACAAAACATATAAAAGAAAATGAGTAAGTTAACACCCGAAATGACGATAATTCTAAGATATTATTAACAAATCAATGTTAAAAGATCATATATGATATCATATTAATATATATGATTCTTGTATAATTTAATAACAATTATTTCAACATTATACAGAAGGTTAACCTACCCCAACCATGGAATAGTACAAGGTAAGGGTTATTTCACAATCTCTTCATTATCCGAGGTTGTTTATACGTAATAATCTACTGGGATTTCTTTATCATCCACATCCATGTTTCTTCGAAATGTATTTCAAAACATATTTATTATTTACAAAAATATGGGTTAAAGTCATTTATAACCTTGTTTGAATTTTTATAAGGGGTTTATAAAGGAATCTTTCCGTCGTTTTCAAAACAAGGTCTTTTTTAACCTTTTCGACAGAATTATGGTAAGAATGTTTTTTTAACTTATACGGCGGGTGCGGCTATTTTCCGCCGTTATAAAATCTTCAAAGCTTCCCTTACAAGATTATAAGAATATTTTCAAAGAAAATGTTTTATTTTATATGGATCTTAAATGATTTCAAAATAAAAGGAGATATTTCTTTAAAAAGAATATTGATTTCATCTATGTCAACATCCTTTGATGGATTTTAAGATTATTTGAAGTTGATTTATTATGATACAAAACTTCTATATTGTATTGAAGGTTTTGTTATATGTTTGACTGTGGATGTTCTATTTTTATACCATTCATAGTTTATGGTGAAATTATTGACATTTCATATGCTAGTTTTAATACGGATGTTTATGTTATGTTTAAACCATTTCATATGGGAATGCATTGGACTTAGTAAGTGACGGGTGGAGCCCGCTATAGCTCCTCGATGCATCGGTAGGTCTCATGAGACAAACTAGTGTCTTGGAACAAGGCCTTGACAAAATCTTATTTGTAGTCTTGGCATGAGGCCTTGACTATGTGGTTATGATAGTCTGGCATTATGCATTCCAAAATTATGAAAGTGGTTATTGATTTTTGCATGTGATTATTCGATTAGTAGAATATCCATGTGAATAAGTAAATGGAATTATTTCATTTTATTTATCCCATACCATGTTGAAAGTTCATGTTTGAAAGGATTTTGTTTTAGTTATACATTGCTTTAATGTTTATTCTTATTTATGAAAGTTTCCACTATATTGTTATCCTTACTGGGCATTTGAGCTCACCCCTTTTCTATGTTTTATTTTTCCCAGGAAGTGAAGAAGTAAGTTATGAATGACCTGCAGGGATATTATGTGGGGATATGAGTGTGGATTATGGAGACAATATGTTGTTGTAGTAGGTTTTCATTTTATGATGTAATATAAAACTTATGAATATATCTAGTGTTTCCAAGGCTACTAAACCAATCGGTCTTTCGAAATTTGATCTTTCTTGTGATCATGCCAATGTTATGTAATAATGCACCGACTCTGGGTAACTGGGGTCGGGGCGTTACAGTTGGTATCAGAGGAAGTTTAGTACAAACCTTGGAAGCTAGATTTAGATAAACTCTGATTCGAGCATGTAGACCTAAGATGAACTTTGAGGATTAGTGTAGAAGAACTTCCTAGAATTTTGGTATTGTAGAGATTTTGTGAGTTTTCCGAGAAATACATCCCTGTCTGGATACGAGCAGGTAGAGGCGGCTCCGGCACAGATGTACCTAGGGGTAAAACCCGAAAACACCGCTTTGAGCTAGACTCGAATGGGAACTGGTGCACGATATCGGGCCTTGCTGCACTCTTGGTTACGACACTCCCGGGGGATATGCTTATGATAATTATCATTTTCTTTACAAACCATTATGAAGGGTTTATGAGTATATACATCCTCAAAGGAGACATTTTTATGATTATGGATTATATCCATAAATAGTTCAATTTATGTTAAGTGTTTTATAAGTATGGGATTATGTATTTTGATTCATAAACTGATCTAGTGTATTCCATTGTTTAGAAATGGCACCCAGTAGAAGGAATGAGAACTCCAGAAATGCACATGATCCAAAGAGAAGGAAGGATCATATCTTTCACGGTCTTAAGCTATAATTTATAAGAGAAATAGTCTCCCATGTATTATCATCATATGAAGAAATAATATCATGTGTTGATAAGATAATTAAAGAGTTTACTGAGTCCTATGGCTTTGAAGGGAAGCAAGAGAAGAAAAGGATGGAAGAGAGAAAGATGGATAAAGGGAAGAAAGAAAAGAATAATTTTCTCATATGTGGTAACTGTGGAAAGAAACACCCTGGAACTTGCCTGAAAGGAATGGGAGTTTGTTATAAGTGTGGAGGAAAAGGGCACAAAGCACGTGACTGCAAGGGTAAGAAAATGGTTTTAAATGTACAATGCTTCATTTGCAAGGAGTTTGGACACTACTCGAACCTATGTCCCAGTCATCAGACTATGCCGCAAATGATGTTATTGGATAATAATCAAGTTATGATACTACCACAGATGAAGAGGAATGATTAGAGTTCTTATGTTGATTATGACAATTGAGTGTTGTATCAACAATGTACTTGTTATAATAATTATGGAGTATATAAGGATTGTACTGCAGTACTATTTCATTAAGGACTTGAGATTGTGTAGAACAAAGAAAAGTGACTCAATAGCAGGATAAATTTTTGGAAAATATATGGTTGAGAGAATGATAAATCATAATATAGTTCTGATACTGAGGTAGTGATTTTGGAATAATATGTGATTGTTTTGGATAAATTATATTGGATATTATTGACTACCTTGGAACTGATTAATGATTTGTATATTCCATCATTGTTGGGGTTTAAAACATTTTTGGATTAATGAAGTATATCTAGCATTCTATATGGAATAAGGGATCATGAATATAATCAATAAGGAATATGGTAATAGATGATGAAGGTATTCATATGCTATTACGGGGTAAAAAGGATCTATATTATGTTTACCTTACTTATAAATGTTGGAATGTGAGTTTGGATAGAAGTATTTTGGATAGTTCTAGTTTGGATTATTTTGGATTGCCATAAAAGGACAACCCGGAGGTCGGGCGGCAACCCGTCGCGTCCGGCAAGGCTGCGAGACTTGAACCCGCAACCGAAGGGCGACAAGGGTGTATCACCTACCACTGGCCCACGAGATGTCCTGGATTAAATAATGTAGTTTTTATTAAAAGATCTTGTAGATGAATTATAAATTCGTTTATTTTGGAACGATATACGAATAGTGTAAATAGAATTTTTTTTACATTCTATTATCTTTTAGAGTGAAAGATGAGTTTGTGGTAGAAATTTATTAATGGATAAAACTCTAATTATAAAGTAAGTATATCTCTTTATGATCTTAGCCAATCTCATAAATAAATTCCTCAATATTAAGAAAAGAAACTTAGAATAAAACTGTTTTCCTAGATGGTACCTTAAATCATCACTAATTTATGGCTTTGGGATTGTTGGCCTTTTCATAGCCTTGTTCTCTACCACTCTCCATTAGATAATTGATGGTTAGATTTTTCTTCCATATCCATATTTTCCTACATGGAACCCTAGTATGTGTTATTTTCGGTAATCTTCATACTTTCGACTCTTTATTTTAAATAGAGGCCTCATTAATTCATTTTTCGATGTGGGATTTCAACTAAGATATTTTGAAACGTCAAAAATGTGTTATCATAATACCCTATGTTTTGTTGAACCGATGGTATTTCAAATCATTATAGATTGATGAATTTAAGGACCTCAATTTTATACTTGTTTTTGATTGATGTCCTCAATCACTACCTATAAATATTTACGTTTTTCCTCCAATTATATGTCTCTAATTGCCACCAATGTTCTCCTAATCGAGATCATAATTTGGTGGTGACCCTTTCATTTCTCTTTTCCTCATATTAAGACTAAATTTTAGTAACCCAATTTCCGATGTGGGTTTTCCCACAAATTTATTTTCTATTTTCAACCTTTTATTTTCGAAGAACAATTTCAAATTGCGAGGACGCAATTTATTGAAGGAGGGGAGAATGTAACACCCCAAGATTTCATAGTGTGTTATTTCTTCAAAATAATTCAATAACTTGCACTACACGCAACACCGAGTTCAATCACACCATGACTTACAAAAAAAAGGCATTCAAAAGAGGTTATGAATAGTATTATCTAAATTTTAAACTTTATATAATCCTTATAATTTTAGAATCCATATTATGAGTTTCTTAGATATAATGCAAGAACAAATTCATTTTCAGTATTGCACTTTTATCAACTTTTAATAGTGAACCCTTTTTAAATACAATATTTTAAACTTTTTGACTAAATGGGGACATCAAAAATTTAAAATGAAACATCTCAAGCTTCCATGGTACGCTTTCTTTGAACAATACAGTAGCGTGTGTTGTACGCAACCTTGAGTTTTAACACACACCACAACCAATCAAACTAGCCGTTATGAATAGTAATACCTACTTTTCAAAATTATATATATTTTATATTTTAAAATGGAATTCATTTATGTATTAGTAATATCAAATTTAGCCTAAGGTGAAATATTGGTACTTTTCGGATAACTTTCATATTTTGATGAATAGTGAAAATTACTAAATTTTAATTAAAAACAACTTTTTTAATCAAAATAATTAATAGTGATAAATTATGAATTTTAGTAGTTTTAAAGTATATTTAGAATATATTTTTACCATTTAATATAATGTTGGTCATTGGACATAATTTTACAATTAAACCGAACATAAACAAGTGTCAAACTTTTGATAGTTATTATCTCTTAAAAACACGCTTTTTGTTTTGACAGCGGGAATTAATTTTAAATTAATTTCTGCCACTTCTGTGTTTTGAATTTAGGAAAATGGATTCCATATTTGGAATCAGGATGTTCAAATTGTGTAAATAGGTAACTTTTATTTTTAGACATTTTGAATAATTACTGCGGTAAATATTTTATTTACCATGGTTAAGGGTAAATCCGGTAAATAAGGGTTAAAAAATAATATTATAATAATACTAAATTACCCTAAAACGTGTCTTAACCCTATTGGTTGATACATGGTCGACCTTGGGAATCTTTGTGTCGATTTTGGGACCCCATGGATCCACTTGTAAGTGATAATGACACTTTATTTTAATTAAGTTAAAATGAATACAAAAATGACACAAGCATATATCTTTTAGTAAAACAATTGTTACATAGGGTTATATATGTTTGATTTTAGATTATAAATATTAATTAGAAAGATAAAAAGATTTCCTACATAATGATATTTTATTTATAATTTTTAGACATTAAATAATTTATTTTATTTATGACACAATGATGATGCAGTAATTACTATAATAGTGAAAAATTAAAATAATTGATATTATAAATACTCAAATAAATATAATATTAAACTTTTAATGAATTAAAATAATTTTCTAGGATAATATGATATATTAGTATTGATTTAAGTTACTTTTTTCGAAGTAGTTAATCTGTTATGAGTTTCAAAAAAATCAACTATCGAATAGTGTCAAAATTGACATAAAAGAGTTCTTAAAAAAAATATTATATTATTAATTGATATTAAATTCCTAAAAATCTAAGATTCGGAAAAGAGACTTATATCATGATAGGTTCATCATTAATGGACCACTTGGGGGTCGCTTGGATGTATATAGTATGTTTATTAACCATATTATATAAAAATACAAAGAGACATTGTAAAAGTGAAACTAATTAACTTAGAGTTAATACTTAAAGATAAGGTTAATATAAGTACCCAAACCTGTCTAAATTCTATTGGTTGAGTGGTTTTCGACCTATCCCCACCTTAACCATTTAATAATCAACTTTGGATCCATTAGAAACCGAATATGAATTTATTATAAATTAATATTTCTAGCTTTTCCAAAGGTTCCCCTCACCCCTCTTATAAAAGGGCACTCCTCCTTCTCATTTCTTCACACCTTCAAAGCCTTTTGGTTCGGCCAAAATCTGCCCAAATACTCTCCCAACATACATCACTACAACCTAGAGGCCTTAGTTTGATCAGAAAGCCAACTTAAGGAGCCCTTTTGATCAAATCAAAAGGAAGAACCCGAAGAAGAGGTAATGTTTTCACCACCACTTTTAAAGTTCCTTTCTTCTTCCACTTCTTTTTTCTTTGTTCTTACCATTCTAAAATAATATATCCAGTAACTCACATATACTGTGATGTTATTATAAATATGGTACAACCATATTCAGTATTCTATCCACCCTTTGAATAACATGTCACCATACGTGCATACGTACGACTTACCGTCTCCACGTCGTGGTGTAATTGTTATTCAATATATTATTATTTGGATGGGTATAACAATGATGTGTAACTCATGTAAATAATAAATATACCATGTTAATGATTCTTTATATATGATATACCATCCATTTATATATTATTTTAATATCAAAAGAATGATATTGTCGCTCGTGCGTACGTACGGACTACCGTCTCCACGAACGCGATGAGATTCATTCTCCATCGTATCCATGCAAGTATAATTATCATTTGATGATTTAAAAATGATGTTTAAGGACTTTATATCATTCTGGATATGAATAAGATACAACAAAAATGTCTTATTTAACAAAACATATAAAAGAAAATGAGTAAATTAACACCCGAAACGACGATAATTCTAAGATATTATTAAAAAATCAATGTTAAAAGATCATATATGATATCATATTAATATATATGATTCTTGTATAATTTAATAACAATTATTTCAACATTATACAGGGGGTTAAACTACCCCAACCAATAAATAGTACAAGGTAAGGGTTATTTCACAATCTCTTCATTATCCGAGGTTGTTTATACGTAATAATCTACTGGGAATTCTTTATCATCCACATCCATGTTTCTTCGAAATGTATTTCAAAACATATTTATTATTTACAAAAATATGGGTTAAAGTCATTTATACCCTTTTTTGACATTTTATAAGAGGTTTAGAAAGGAATCTTTCCGTCGTTTTCAAAACAAGGTCCTTTTTAACCTTTTTGACACAATTATGGTAAGAATGTTTTTTTTAACTTATACGGCGGGTGCGGCTATTTTCTGCCGTTATAAAATCTTCAAAGCTTCCCTTACAAGATTATAATAATATTTTCAAAGAAAATGTTTTATTTTATATGGATCTTAAATGATTTCAAAATAAAAGGAGATATTTCTTTAAAAAGAATATTGATTTCATCTATGTCAACATCCTTTGATGGATTTTCAGATTATTTGAAGTTGATTTATTATGATACAAAACTTCTATATTGTATTTAAGGTTTTGTGATATGTTTGACTGTGGATGTTCTATTTTTATACCATTCATAGTTTATGGTGAAATTATTGACATTTCGTATGCTAGTTTTAATACGAATGTTTATGTTATGTTTAAACCTTTTCATATGGGAATGCATTGGAATTAGTAAGTGACGGGTGGAGCCCGCTATAGCTCCTCGATGCATCGGTAGGTCTCATGAGACAAACTATTTTCTTGGCACAAGGCCTTGAAAAAATCTTATTTGTAGTCTTGGCACGAGGCCTTGACTATGTGGTTATGATAGTCTGGCATTATGCATTCCAACATTATGAAAGTGGTTATTGATTTTTGCATTTGATTATTCGATTAGTAGAATATCCATGTGAATACGTAAATGGAATTATTTCATTTTATTTATGCCATACCATGTTGAAAGTTCATGTTTGAAAGGATTTTGTTTTAGTTATACATTGATTTAATGTTTATTCTTCTTTATGAAAGTTTCCACTATATTGTTATCCTTACTGGGCATTTGAGCTCACCTCTTTTCTATGTTTTATTTTTCCCAGGAAGTGAAGAAGTAAGTTATGAATGACCTGCAGGGATATTATGTGGGTATATGAGTGTGGATTATGGATACAATATGTTGTTGTAGTAGTTTTTCGTTTTATGATGTAATGTAAAACTTATGAATATATCTAGTGTTTCCAAGGCTATTAAACCAATCGGTCTTTCGAGATTTGATCTTTCTTGTGATCATGCCAATGTTATGTAATAATGGACCGACTCTGGGTAACTGGGGTCGGGGCATTACAGTTGGTATCAGAGGAAGTTTAGTACAAACCTTGGAAGCTAGATTTAGATAAACTCTGATTAGAGCAAGTAGACCTAAGATGAACTTTGGGGATTAGTGTAGAAGAACTTCCTAGAATTTTGGTATTGTAGAGATTTTGTGAGTTTTCCGAGAAATACATCCCTGTCTGGATACGAGCAGGTAGAGGCGGCTCTGGCACAGATGTACCTAGGGGTAAAACCCGAAAACACCGCTTTGAGCTAGACTCGAATGGGAACTGGTGCACGATAACGGGCCTTGCTGCACTCTTGGTTACGACACTCCCGGGGGATATTCTTATGATAATTATCATTTTCTTTACAAACCATTATGAAGGGTTTATGAGTATATACATCCTCAAAGGAGACATTTTTATGATTATGGATTATATCCATAAATAGTTCAATTTATGATAAGTGTTTTATATGTATGGGATTATGTATTTTGATTCATAAACTGATCTAGTGTATGCCATTGTTTAGAAATGGAACCCAGTAGAAGGAATGAGAACTCCAGAAATGCACATGATCCAAAGAGAAGGAAGGATCATATCTTTCATGGTCTCAAGCTATAATTTATAAGAGAAATAGTCTCCCATGTATTATCATCATATGAAGAAATAATATCATGTGTTGATAAGATAAGTAAAGAGTTTACTTAGTCCTATGGCTTTGAAGGGAAGCAAGAGAAGAAAAGGATGGAAGAGAGAAAGATAGATAAAGGGAAGACAGAAAATAATAATTTTCTCATATGTGGTAACTGTGGAAAGAAACACCCTGGAACTTTCCTGAAAGTAATGGGAGTTTGTTATAAGTGTGGAGGAAAAGGGCACAAAGTACGTGACTGCAAGGGTAAGAAAATGGTTTAAAATGTACAATGCTTCATTTTCAAGGAGTTTGGACACTACGCGAACCTATGTCCCAGTCATCAGACTATGCCGCAAATGATGTTATTGGATAATAATCAAGTTATGATACTACCACAGATGAAGAGGAATGATTA
Source organism: Viscum album (assembly GCA_963277665.1). Lineage (NCBI taxonomy): Eukaryota > Viridiplantae > Streptophyta > Magnoliopsida > Santalales > Viscaceae > Viscum > Viscum album. The sequence goes on along the minus strand of OY728142.1, from coordinate 588,724,154 downwards.
GAGTTATTATGTTGATTATGTCAATTGAGTGTTGTATCAACAATGTACTTGTTATAATAATTATGGAGTATATAAGGATTGTACTACAGTACTATTTCATTAAGGACTTGAGATTGTGTGGAACAAAGAAAAGTGACTCAATAGCAGGATAAATTTTTGGAAAATATATGGTTGAGAGAATGATAAATCATAATATAGTTCTGATACTGAGGTAGTGATTTTGGAATAATATGTGATTGTTTTGGATAAATTATATTGGATATTCTTGACTACCTTGGAACTGATTAATGATTTGTATATTCCATCATTGTTGGGGTTTAAAACATTTTTGGATTAATGAAGTATATCCAGCATTCTATATAGAATAAGGGATCATGAATGTAATCAATAAGGAATATGGTAATACATGATGAAGGTATTCATATGCTATTACGGGGTAAAAAGGATCTATATTATGTTTACCTTACTTATAAATGTTGGAATGTGAGTTTGGATAGAAGTATTTTGGATAGTTCTAGTTTGGATTATTTTGGATTGCCATAAAAAGACAACCCGGAGGTCGGGCGACAACCCGTCGCGTCCGGCAAGGCTGCGAGACTTGAACCCGCAACCGAAGGGCGACAAGGGTGTATCAACTACCACTGGCCCATGAGATGTCCTGGATTAAATAATGTAGTTTTTATTAAAAGATCTTGTAGATGAATTATAAATTCGTTTATTTTGGAACGCTATACGAATAGTGTAAATAGAATTTTTTTTACATTCTATTATCTTTTAGAGTGAAAGATGAGTTTGTGGTAGAAATTTATTAATGGATAAAACTCTAATTATAAAGTAAGTATATCTCCTTATGATCTTAGCCAATCTCATAAATAAATTCTTCAATATTAAGAAAAGAAACTTAGAATAAAAATGTTTTCCTAGATGGTACCTTAAATCATCACTAATTTATGGCTTTGGTATTGTTGGCCTTTTCATAGCCATGTTCTCTACCACTCTCCATCAGATAATTGATGGTTAGATTTTTCTTCCATATCCATATTTTCCTACATGGAACCCTAGTATGTGTTATTTTCGGTAATCTTCATACTTTCGACTCTTTATTTTAAATAGAGGCCTCATTAATTCATTTTTCGATGTGGGATTTCAACTAAGATATTTTGAAACGTCAAAAATGTGTTATCATAATACCCTATGTTTTGTTGAACCGATGGTATTTCAAATCATCATAGATTGATGAATTTAAGGACCTCAATTTTATACTTGTTTGTGATTGATGACCTCAATCACTACCTATAAATATTTACGTTTTTCCTCCAATTATATGTCTCTAATTTCCACCAATGTTCTCCTAATCGAGATCATAATTTGGTGGTGACACTTTCATTTCTCTTTTCCTCATATTAAGACTAAATTTTAGTAACCCAATTTCCGATGTGGGTTTTCCCACAAATATATTTTCTATTTTCAACCTTTTATTTTCGAAGAACAATTTCAAATTGCGAGGACGCAATTTATTGAAGGAGGGGAGAATGTAACACCCCACGATTTCATAGTGTGTTATTTTTTTCAAAATAATTCAATAACTTGCACTACACGCAACACCAAGTTCAATCACACCCTGACTTACAAAAAAAAAAGCCATTCAAAAGAGGTTATGAATAGTATTATCTAAATTTTAAACTTTATATAATCCTTATAATTTTAGAATCCATATTATGAGTTTCTTAGATATAATGCAAGAACAAATTCATTTTCAGTATTGCACTTTTATCAACTTTTAATAGTGAACCCTTTTTAAATACAATATTTTAAACTTTTTGACTAAATGGGGACATCAAAAATTTAAAATGAAACATCCCAAGCTTCCACGGTACGCTTTCTTTGAACAATACAGTAGCGTGTGTTGTACGCAACCTTGAGTTTTAACACACACCACAACCAATCAAACTAGCCATTATGAATAGTAATACCTACTTTTCAAAATTATATATATTTTATATTTTAAAATGGACTTCATTTATGGATTCGGAATATCAAATTTATCCTAAGGTGAAATTTTGGTACTTTTCGGATAACTTTCATATTTTGATGAATAGTGAAAATTACTAAATTTTAATTAAAAACAACTTTTTTAATCAAAATAATTAATAGTGATAAATTATGAATTTTAGTAGTTTTAAAGTATATTTAGAATATATTTTTACCATTTAATATAATGTTGGTCATTGGACATAATTTTACAATTAAACCGAACATAAACAAGTGTCAATCTTTTGATAGTTATTATCTCTTAAAAACACGCTTTTTGTTTTGACAGCGGGAATTAATTTTAAATTAATTTCTGCCACTTCTGTGTTTTGAATTTAGGAAAATGGATTCCATATTTGGAATCAGTATGTTCAAATTGTGTAAATAGGTAACTTTTATTTTTAGACATTTTGAATAATTACTGCGGTAAATATTTTATTTACCATGGTTAAGGGTAAATCCGTTAAATAAGGGTTAAAAATTATATTATAATAATACTAAATTACCCTAAAACGTGTCTTAACCCTATTGGTTGATACATGGTCGACCATGGGCATCTTTGTGTCGATTTTGGGACCCCATGGATCCACTTGTAAGTGATAATGACACTTTATTTTAATTAAGTTAAAATGAATACAAAAATGACACAAGCATATATCTTTTTGAAAAACAATTGTTACATAGGGTTATATATGTAGGATTTTAGATTATAAATATTAATTAGAAAGATAAAAAGATTTCCTACATAAGGATATTTTATTTATAATTTTTAGACATTAAATAATTTATTTTATGTATGACACAATGATGATGCAGTAATTACTATAATAGTGAAAAATTAAAATAATTGATATTATAAATACCCAAATAAATATAATATGAAACTTTTAATGAATTAAAATAATTTTATAGGATAATATGATATATTTTTATTGATGTAATTGACTTTTTTTGAAGTATTTAATCTGTTATGAGTTTCACAAAAATCAACTATTGAATAGTGTCAAAATTGACATAAAAGAGTTCTTAAAACAAATATTATATTATTAATTGATATTAAATTCCTAAAAATCTAAGATTCGGTCAAGAGACTTATATCATGATAGCTTAATCATTAATGGACCACTTGGGGGTCGCTTAGATGTATATAGTATTTTTATTAACCATATTATATAAAAATACAAAGAGACATTGTAAAAGTGAAACTAATTAACTTAGAGATAATACTTAAAGATAAGGTTAATATAAGTACCCAAACCTGTATAAATTCTATTGGTAGAGTGGTTTGCGACCTATCCCCACCTTAACCATTGAATAATAAACTTTGGATCCATTAGAAACCGAATATGAATTTATTATAAATTAATATTTCTAGCTTTTCCAAAGGTGACCCTCACCCCTCTTATAAAAGGGCACTCCTCCTTCTCATTTCGTCACACCTTCAAAGCCTTTTGGTTCGGCCAAAATCTGCCCAAATACTCTCCCAACATACCGCACTACAACCTAGAGGCCTTAGTTTGATCAGAAAGCCAACTTAAGGATCCCTTTTGATCAAATCAAAAGGAAGAACCCGAAGAAGAGGTAATGTTTTCACCACCCCTTTTAAAGTTCCTTTCTTCTTCCACTTATTTTTTCTTTGTTATTACCATTCTAAAATAATATATCCAGTATCTCACATATACTGTGATGTTATTATAAATATGTTACAACCATATTCAGTATTCTATCCACCCTTTGAATAACATGTCACCATACGTGCGTATGTACGGCTTACCGTCTCCACGTCGTGGTGTAATTGTTATTCAATATATTATTATTTGGATGGGTATAATAATGATGTGTAACTCATGTAAATAATAAATATAAAATTTTAATGATTCTTTATATATGATATACCATCCATTTATATATTATTTTAATATCAAAAGAATGATATTGTAGTTCGTGCGTACGTACGGACTACCGTCTCCACGAACGCGATGAGATTCATTCTTTATCGTGTCCATTCAAGTATAATTATCATTTGATGATTTAAAAATAATGTTTAAGGACTTTATATCATTCTGGATATGAATAAGATGCAACAAACATGGATTATGTAACAAAACATATAAAAGAAAATGAGTAAGTTAACACCCAAAACGACGATAATTCTAAGATATTATTAACAAATCAATGTTAAAAGATCATATATGATATCATATTAATATATATGATTCTTGTATAATTTAATAACAATTATTTCAACATTATACATGAGTTTAACCTACCCCAACCAAGGAAAAGTACAAGGTAATGGTTATTTCACAATCTCTTCATTATCCGAGGTTGTTTATACGTAATAATCTACTGGGATTTCTTTATCATCCACATCCATGTTTCTTCGAAATGTATTTCAAAAAATATTTATTATTTACAAAAATATTGGTTAAAGTCATTTATACCCTTGTTTGAATTTTTATAAGAGGTTTATAAAGGAATCTTTTCGTTGTTTTCAAAACAAGGTCCTTTTTAACCTTTTCGACAGAATTATGGTAAGAATGTTTTTTTAACTTATACGGCGGGTGCGGCTATTTTCCGCCATTATAAAATCTTCAAAGCTTCCCATACAAGCTTATAAGAATATTTTCAAAGAAAATGTTCTATTTTATATGGATCTTAAATGATTTCAAAATAAAAGGAGATATTTCTTTAAAAAGAATATTGATTTCATCTATGTCAACATCCTTTGATGGATTTTAAGATTATTTGAAGTTTATTTATTATGATACAAAACTTATATATTGTATTGAAGGTTTTGTGATATGTTTGACTGTGGATGTGCTATTTTTATACCATTCATAGTTTATGGTGAAATTATTGACATTTCGTATGCTAGTTTTAATACGAATGTTTATGTTATGTTTAAACCTTTTCATATGGGAATGCATTGGACTTAGTAAGTGACGGGTGGAGCCCGCTATAGCTCCTCGATGCATCGGTAGGTCTCATGAGACAAACTAGTGTCTTGGAACAAGGCCTTGACAAAATCGTATTCGTAGTCTTGGAACGAGGCCTTGACTATGTGGTTATGATAGTCTGGCATTATGCATTCCAACATTATGAAAGTGGTTATTGATTTTTGCATGTGATTATTCGATCAGTAGAATATCCATGTGAATAAGTAAATGGCATTATTTCATTTTATTTATGCCATACCATGTTGAAAGTTCATGTTTGAAAGGCTTTTGTTTTAGTTATACATTGCCTTAAATGTTTATTCTTGTTTATGAAAGTTTCTGCTATATTGTTATCCTTACTGGGCATTTGAGCTCACCCCTTTTCTATGTTTTATTTTTCCCAGGAAGTGAAGAAGTAAGTTATGAATGACCTGCAGGGATATTATGTGGGGATATGAGTGTGGATTATGGAGACAATATGTTGTTTTAGTAGTTTTTCGTTTTATGATGTAATGTAAAACTTATGAATATATCTAGTGTTTCCAAGGCTACTAAACCAATCGGTCTTTCGAGATTTGATCTTTCTTGTGATCATGCCAATGTTATGTAATAATGCACCAACTCTGGGTAACTGGGGTCGGGGCGTTACGTTATCAACATAGCTCTTTTTCCAAATTCGAGCATCATTGATGTGTTTCTAGATGACGTGAACCTTCTCTGTCATCTATGGCCCAATGTTGGTCAATGTAGCTATCTTTCTCCAGCTTTATCCCAACAGGTTTGAGTTCTTCATTAATTTTCATACAAAGATCCATATGCAACCTTATAAATACTCGGGTGAAAGATATTTATGTTTGAGAACTCAAACCATGGGAGATGATTATCCCATCCACCATTTAATTCCAATGAGTTGGCTATTTGAATTTCTTCAAGTGTGTGAATAGTATTTTCAGATTGGCCATCAGTTTGGGGGTGATAGGTTGTGCTGAAATTTAATTCAGTACTCATTGAATGTTTAAGGATCCTCTAGAATTTAGATGTGAACCTTTGATCATAATCAGAGACAATCGATAGTGGGGAACTATTTAGTCACACCACTTCCTTCAAATAAATCATTGTAAGTGGTTCAAGCAATATATATTCTCTAGTAGTGATAAAATGGGAACTCTGGGAGAGTTAGTCAACCCAAACACATATCACATTATTTCCCTTGTTTGTCTTCAGGAGACCCATGGGAAAGCCCATAGATACATTCTCCCATTTCTACATGGTTATAGGAAATTGATGCATCGTCCCTTTTGAATTTTTTCTCTCCTCTTTAATGTGATTACATACCAAGAACCTATATATATATATTATGCAGTATCCTTATTCATGATGTCCCACCAAAAGTGTTCTTAGATATCTCGGTACATCGTGGTGCTATCGGGATAGATAGAGAATGTTGATCTATTTCCATTTTCAAATATCTCTTTCTTTATCCTTGGTGATGAAGGCACACTAATCCATATTCCAAACCAAATCACACAATCATAGTCAATATGGAACTCTTGTATCTCTCCCTATATTACTACATTCGCCTTATTTTGTAAATCCAAATCATCTTTTTGTGCCTCCTTAACCTTCTCATGGTTAGATGGTTCCATTAACATTTGGTAAAGGTATCATGTATCCCCAAAAATTATGATTTCCAAATCCAAACATTGCATATATGATAAGATATGGTCTTTCTTAATCTGCATCATGGATAGAGTATTATGTTCTTTTCTGTTAGAGCTTAATATACAATGTTTGCCTTTCCAAGATAATAGTAAATAGAGAAATCATAATCCATGATTATCTATAACCATCTCTTTTGAACCATATTTAGATAAATTTTTGTGAATATATACTTTATGCTCTTTTGGTCGTTTTATATGTCACACTTCTCACTATAAAGGTAGTGATTCGATATTTTCATGGAAAAAGCATGGATTCAAGCTCTAGATCATGTGTTGGTAGTTATTCTCATCGATATTCAACTTCTGTGAGTCGTATGCAATCACATTATTATTTTTCATGAGTAAAAAACCCATGATTTTCATTGAAGGGTCGCAGTATATCACAAAACATTCTCTACTATTTGGTATTGTGAGTATAGGTGTTGTGATCAACCTTCTCTTTATCACCTTGATTCTTAACTCACATTCTTTCGTCCTGACATACTTTACCGCATTCCTTGTTAACATAGTTAGTGGGATTTACAATCCTGATAAATTTCTCAAAAAACGTTAGTAGTGCCCAACTAATCCCAGAAAACTACAAATTTTGATGAGAATAAAGGTACTGTTCCATTATTCATTCATCTTTGTTTTTGAAGGTTTAATTGAAATTCCCGCACTTGTGATCACATGTTCTAAGAATGTGACTTGCTTCATCCAAAAGTAACACATTCTGAACATGGCATATAACTTCTCCTTTCTCAATATCACTAACACAAGACAACTATGTTCATTATGTTTCTCTTTTCAATATTATTCTATTATTATTCTTCAAAAAGTGCACAGGCTCACCCCAAGTTGATGCACTAGGGTGTATAAACCATTTTTCCAAATGATCTTGCATATTATTCCTTAACTCCTTCAGTTCGATATGAGATATCCTATAGGGACAGTTTGAGATATGAGTTGTTCCATATATGAGTTATATTAAGAACTGTACCTCACAATTCGGGGGAGGCTCAGGTAAAACAATGAGAAATAAAACTATGTATTCCCTTATAATGGGAGTTTCCTCGAGTTTGGCACTTTCCTTTGACTCAACCACTTGGGAGAGGTATGATTCATCATAGGGTATCAATACCAACACCATTGAAGTGTTTTACAAAGGAAATTCATGATCATCCTTCCATTTGTAGAGGATAATGGTATGGTTCAGAATATGAAATGATAATTCATTTTACTAATAGTTAATATGCACTCTATATAAAGAGATCCAATCCATTCCCATTATAGTGTAAAATTCCACCAAGGGAAGTATTACAAGATTCTTTGGAAGAATATCCCTACATATGCTAATAAGAGACGAGTCAAACACTTATGTTTCAATGATTTCATCACAAGGTGCTTTTATATATATTTCAAATTCATGGTTTAATGGATTCAATTCTATATTTATTTAAAACATGAATGATATAAAGAAATGCGTAGAAATAGAATAAAATAAGACTTTTGTGATTCTTGATGGAATAGAAAGTGTACCTTGTAAGATTTCAATATATTTCTCTAGTTCTGTAGTAGTGATGGCATAAGACTTCCCTTATTTCCTTTGGGATCTATGGATGATGTCGTTGATTAACCTCGATAACTCTAGGTTTTGTTGAAATGCTTGCATACTATCCTTTCTCCATGCAGTTATATCATTAAACCATGGGTGGTTCTCTATTTTATTCAATTACAATCTCAACCATTTTCATATTTTTTCGACACTCCTGATAATGTTGGCCTTCTTTACCACACTTGATGAATTTCCCCATCCCTTTTAGGCAACTCCCTTGATGCAACACCCACATTTTTGGGAGGTGGGTTGTTGAATATTCTTCACACTCTTATCATTACCTTCTCTTTCCTAAAACTCCATCTTCCTTTTCTTATCAACATAGCCATAGGACCATTCTACAAATTCCATCTCTACTTTGAAAGCACATCGATCAAATACTTAATAACTACCAATGTCAAGAATTTCATGTTACATTTGAAGGTGTGGTTTTAATCCACTAAAAAATATTTCAATTTGGCTAACATTGCTGATAGAAATTCCCAAAGCGTACCTTGAAAGCCTTATGAAATTATCTTCATATGTCATGATAGATTCTTCTTACTTTTTTTCATCCCTTTAAATTCACTCTACATCTTCATACTTATAGATTGTGGTAAATACGTATTATGAAACATGATCATAAGGTCCTACCATTCAATATCTTTAGTTTCATATCTTGGCATTGGGTTCTCAATCAAACCCCACCCTTAAGCAACCTATCTCTCTAGATGATAAACAAATAGTGTCACCTTCTCTATCTTATAATATTAAAGCACATAAAATATATTCCCTATGGAGTTGACCAACTATCCCACAACTAATGGATTGGAAGTTCCACTAAACATCGGTAGTTGTTTCCACATATAACACTTGATTTCTAGTTTCTCCTTTTTTGGTGATAGAGGATGTTCCCCATTATTCAGGTTATTGTTCATAACCAAAGATAGTTGGCTAAGCATCGCAATGATGTTTTTACTCTACCTCCCATGATAATGGGGATATCGTTTGGGTAATCATTTCATTGGCCCTCGCATGATTTGTTGGCCTGTTTTCTCTGGGTTCCCACCTTTTATAAAATTGAAATGGATAGAACAAAACTTAAGTCAAAAAGACATGAATAACTTATTCATTTGTACGATTTACACTAAAATCATAACTTATGGGATTACGATGTAATACTTCTTGTGTGCATATTTGTACTTAGTCTCATGCTAGAGGTTTTCTCTAGGCTCTAGTAATCCAAATTCCTTATTTACCTAATCCTTTCCTCTAATACCAACTATAGAGACCCTGAATATTCATAAAATACCATTACATCATTATATAGATAAACAAAATAATAGTATTACACCATGAGGATCCATAGGTTTAATGCCTTGGGAACAAAACTATGACCAAACATAATATTTAAAACATCATGCCTAAACATTTATTTAATTCCATATTCATTGGCTTCTTATTAGAACTTGACCTATCTTAACTACATGTAGTCACATATGGATATACATTAAAAAGGGGTGATATAAATTCCGAGTAAGTGGATAGATAAGAAATATATATCATAATGTGAGCATAATCATAAAATCATCATCAAAATCATGAGAGGAAACATTAAAAAAATACTTGACATGTAGAAATTCATAAAAATGAAGCATCATGTCATAGTGGTTAACTACCACACATAGATGTGAACAATTCTATCATCATGTTACTCATCATTTCAATATAACTCATTAGGATCCTCACTTTACCTAATTAATTGGAGAAATATATAATTCCTGGTTCACCTGTCACATTCTAAAATTCATATTGTGATATATAATTCTAAGAAGACCCATCACATCATAGTATTTACAATATCAGGCATGACACATTAAAAATGTGTAAATATTAAACATAACATAACACATAGAATGAAATGGGTTTCACAAAATAAATCATTATTTTATAAAAAACTGGTCTCCAAAATAATGATGGAATGTCATTGTTTTCATTGAGCCATTAACAATGAGTGAAGAGTGAAACAATATTCAAGATCTAAAAAGGGTGTGTTTATTTTAAAGAAGGGTTCTTTTCGAAAACATTTGGTTATTAATAAAATAAATTTAATAAAATTTATATCTCAAAAAAATGTTAGATAATGATTAATAAATTATTTTTAAGGAGAACCTATACTGAACATGGAGTTAAAGAGGTAGAACCCAAAGAATAAAAGTTGGGTTCAAGAATTTCCCCTTACCTTGGGTCTGAAATGATTCTTTACAGTAAAGCCTTTTGGAATCCCCACATTGAGGTCATACATAAGGACCTAGGCTTGGTATTTTGATGAGAGCATAATCTCTTAGACATGGAGAAGGGGTAGAGAAGATATTTGGATAGTGTTTAGATAAGGCTTGAATATTTAGAGGTGTGGAGAAATGAGGGCGTGGATGGATGTATTTATAGTGGAGGGAAGATGCTTTTTCCAAATATTATGTTCATTAATTTATTATTTCTCCAAAAGATAAGGAATAATGAGTTTTCTATGACCAGATAAAGTAATTTTATCTTGTGAAACCAAACCATATGTTCATACATTAGAAGAACATCACCCATGAATCTATAATTCATGAATTTATGTTATTTTGTAATTTATCGTATTTCACTATTCCTAAAAAATTCAATTATTTTCAAAAAAATCTCAAAAATTTACCCAAACCATTAATCAATGTGTAGAATAAAAAATTGTACTCCATTTTCTAAAAATAATTTTCTAATTATTACTAATTAAATTTTTATTTAAAGTCATAATATAGATGAAAAATAATGATTTTAAAAATAAAACTAATTTCTTAATGCTTTAAAAAATTACATAAGTTCTTATAAAATTTTCATAAATCCATAAAAACATAGAATTTTTAATTTATGAATTTTTTTTGGAAAATAAATTTGTTTTAGATTAATTATATAACTATAATTTATTATTTATGACTTTCAAAAACACAAATACCTTTACTACAGTAAAATTGTCACTCATAAGATGCCTAAATTTTATTTAATCATGAATTGGTATTGTAACTACAATTTTGGATGATTTATTATTAATAAGGGTCATAATACTATTCATAATGGTAGGTTAATATTCATTAGGGTAGGTTACTATTCACCAAAAATTAATTTTTTCCTATCGTACTCGATACATCTTACTGAACACAACTCTATTTGTCAGATTTTTAAAATTCAAAAGAAAAGGTAGAAAATTTATGTTTAAAGGTCACATAGTAGTTCATTTAATAATGATGTGTCATTTTGTTTCAAAAATTTATTACATTTTATAAAATGATTATATGAAAGGAATTCCATTGGTGAAACTTTGGTTCATTACAACAAACACCACCGTGTTTAGACATACCACGTAACATTAAAAAATATTGTTGGTTTGTTGTCATTTAGTCATTAGATTGGTGGGTATTAATAGTAATATATAAATTATCGTAATTATTTGTTCTAAAAATTTGTAAAATGAATTGATTGGTTATCTAATGAATAGAATTAAAAAAATTATTTGAAAATAATTGTGTTGTTTTATGAAAAACAATTGTGAATATAATTTATTTTTAAAAATAAAATAAATTAATCACTATAATTTAATTAATTTTAACAAATTAGAAATTATTTAAACGATAAATAATGTTAAACAAACAATCAAATTTTGTTTTAGTCATTGAGTATGAATATATCTAGTTTTATTCTATAAATGTATTTTCTCTAAAAATATGTTTTTTCTCTTGCTTCTCGCATATTTTAAAATATATTTCTTCCATGTATAGAAATTTAATTAGGAAATTGGAATTAAAAATTTAGAATCATGGGATTCATATTTGGTAAATAAACCCCTTTTGGTCATTATGTATAGTAACTGTAGTAAAATTTAACAAATTTGTTACGGGTAAATCAGGTTAATCAAGATTATAAATAAGTTATTAGGCCAAAATGATTCATCCTAAATAATATGGAATGATATTAATTTGATCCATAATACATTTGTCTCAATCCTAAGTTGGTTAATGGAAACATTTACCTGAAAATGACTTATATAATTTTTTTTATCAAATAATGTCTAAAAAATGTCACTCTTTTTTATTGTAATATTGTTTATGTGTTCATCTTGGGATGGAATTTTGTTATTAATGCAAATAAATATCCATTTTTGAATAATGAAATTATATTCAAGATATTATTTTTTTTCTAATTATTATGTATTTTGTAATTAACATAAATACATTCAAAACTCAAAAATGGTATTCATTCAGAAAAATTAAAATAAAATTTACTATTATCCAAAATATTAAATGATACAAAGTTGGATTAAGTTATTATGTTATATATAATTAAAATTTTAATATTAATTATTATTAATTTTATAAATTATTAAATTGAAATTATAATCTTTCCTCTTATGTATTTTAATTGAAATTAAATGATGTTTCAAAATTAAAAATAATGATATATTACCAAGATAATATATTATTGAATTATATAAAAAAATAAAATTATTTAAATAAATATATATGATATGATATTGGATATAATGTCATTAATTTTTCATTTATGGTCTAAGTTTCCTATTATATGTAAAAAACAGAACCATTTAATATATAATCATTTCTAACCATAGTAAAAAAGTAAAATTAGTCAACTAAGTTGTTATAAAAATTAAAAGGGTTAAAATGAATAACATTTTATAATTAAATTTTTTATGGAATAAAAATCATATCCGACCATATGATTGAATACATGAAAATTTGTATGAATTTGGATTCATAATAAGTGTATTATAAATTAATCTTTTGATAAATTCTAAAACTGCCTCCCACTTCAATAATAAAATGGATCTCCTCCATAACTTATTAACACCACTATAATATTTCAATCTCAATTAAACTCTTTCAATTTTTCATATAAATTTTCCAAGACACATTCTAGACATTTTTTATTCCCTACAGACCAACCTTGTAGCCCAATGGAGGAGATCCAAAGGAATCATTTCAAAGAAGTGGTAATCATTGTAACTGATAACCATCTCTTCTAGTATTATACATATCCTCTAAATATATGTTATTTATCATAAATAAAAAAATAATTATAATTTTATTTTTAATAAAAGTCAATATGATTATTAAAAAACCATCATATTCCCAATTTCTCATCAAACGAGATGTGGATGTATTGCTTGTGCATACGTATGTCCTATAATCTCCACATAGTGATGCATTTGATTTGTCATCGCCATCATCTTTAGATGGTTATTAAACTAGAATTCAATATTATATGTTATATTTCTAAAACATTTAAACTTATAGAGAGATAACATCAGTTATACCTTACTATCATCCAATCTATTAAGAAAAAATAAAGTCACTTGGGCGTACATGAGTACAACCACCTCCATAGAGAATTAGGAATCATTATTCATTAATTTTTTAATTTTATAGTAATGATGATTATTTTTTTAAATATATATGATATATGTGGTAAACATTAATCCCAGAATGATGATTTTTTTACATTTCATTCATTCCATATGTCAAAAATGAAAGTAGAGTTTTTGCGTACGTACGACCTACCATCACAAAGAAATTAGTAATTAATTTTACTTTATAAATTTTAATGAATTAATATAAATATATTTGATATAAATATATATTATATTTATATCACAATTAATGTTTTGGAAATTTTAATATCAAAACCTAAAAAAAGGACAAAAAATAACTAATAAAAAGAAGCATGAAAAACTAAGTAGTTATTACACAAGATGTGATTTTAACTAGTAATTTTAAATAAATGAATATTAAAAGGATATAAGTTATTAATATATTGTATGATATATATAATTATTATTCTTTAATATATTTTTAATAAACCTATATTTATTATATGTGAATTTGGAACATGTACCAGGGATGTCTGACCTGAGGTAAGCTTTTATTTCATAATCTCATTAATAGTAGATATTATTATGTTTCAGTTTCATCTAGATAATGCATTTATTCCATATATATGTTTTTAAATATTTTTTAGAAATGTTTTTACTATTTCCCTATAAAAATTATTTTTCATTTCTAATATTTTTTTCTTTTTAGAAAATGTTGTTAAATAAATCCCCTTGTAATTTTGGAAATGTCATACACTAGATATTTTTCAGTGAAAAATGTGGAAGGAATGATTCCATAATCTTCTATAGAAAAACTAAAATTTACATCCTTTACGAAAATTTTCTCAATTAATCATTTTACATGTTACAATGGTAATTTTTAGATAAAAATATTTCCTTTATAATTGTGAATTTTTTAAGAAATATGTTATTTAAAAATTAAATGTTTTTTCCCTCATGAATTATTCAATATGATATTTTAAAATAATTTTCTATATAGTGAGAAATATTTTTCTATTTTAATAGATTTTATAGGGATATGAAAAAATGATACAAACTTTACTATCTATCCAGATAGTTTGTGTTTATGATGAGAAGAATAAATGTTTATGAAACCAATTTCTTTTCCATCAGTTATTGTTTGTTGAAATGTTTATGGAATAATTTTATATTAATTGGTTATGATATTATTAATGTTTATAATCTTGTGGAATACATTTGAATTATAATAATTATGTGATATTTGTGAAGTATAACTTTATCTAATGCATTGGATAATGTTTTATATCTCAAAAAATATATATGGGATGGTCATTAACTTTTGTGATCCACTATGGACTAGATGTTAATGTACTTATTCTATTATAGAATTCATGTGGTTATTTATAACCTATTATGGTTAGTTAGTCTTTGAAATTAAACTTGACATTATTATATTTTGATATTATATACCTTCTTTTTCCCCAATTTTTTGATATAGGCATATAGATCATGATTTAGTTATGATTATTTTTCACTATTATGATCTATGTATTTTGTAATGATAATGTTTTATTCCATGAATAATTGTTATGATCAATGATATATATGACAGAAAAAATTTATGTTACACTCATTATCTCATAATCTTATTCGTATCTTATTATATAGTAACATTAATGATTTATATAAACCATGTTTACCCTAACTAGGAATCTGAGCTCCCCACTTCTTATGTTTTGATTTCCCCAGTATATAAATAATGGTAATAAATATGACATGTAAAATAACATCGTAGTTATAAAATTGTAATTAGGACAAAATTTTGATATTTTAAAAACCAGTTTTTTGTGTTTCTATGTTTCCAAAGGAACTGGACCAATGTGATTCTATCATGGATTTTTATGTTATGAAATTAATATTCTAATATTATGATGTAATATCAGTTTTAGTAAATTATTTTTCATTAAAATAAACATGTCCGACATCTTTTATATGACTGTATTTAGACTAATAATCATACTATCATCAAATATTATCAATTTATATCTATTTGAATATGAATATTAATTTATTTTAATAGATTATTAAATATATTCCACTAATTTCCCTTAGATATTTTTTTAAAGAAAATCTCATATCCGGTTTTCAACATGCATAAAATGAATTTTTTGTTTAAAAAATAACTTCCCAAATACCTCCCTCAAAATAATCCCCATGTAATAGAGACCTTTTATTGAAAATTACAACATAGTAATGGGTTTGGAGTAAACCCAATGAGGGTGTCCAATGAAGAGTTTCAATTCTTAACAGATCATTTTGTTTTAATTTATTCCTCTACATATATATGTAACTCTTTGTAAAAAATCCATTATTTGATAAAACAAAATACATAGTCACCATAGTTGGGATAAAATAAAGGAGTAAGACTTCACAAATTCAAGTAGATTGAAACAATGAACTCCATAGAAGAGAAAATAGATCCTTGGGTGTATAGATATAGGTATATATATAGATATATTATGTCCCACGACTCACCATGAAAAGATGATTTTTTAAATATAAATTTGAAAAAATAAAAATGAAACAAAAACGACAATTACTGTTAAATAATAATAAATAAGACTGATTAATAAAATAAATATATTATGTTTCCTTCTAGTGGAATCTGAGGATGAGGGTGAATAAAATCCACAACATAGGAATGATTTTTCGTAAAATTAATACCAACAATAAAATTATTTGATTGAGTGGATTTGGGATGGTGTGATGGTCAAAAAGAATATAAATAGAGGAGATTGAAGGATAAAAGCCGAATGGTTTTGACGTACTAGTATGGTATATCCAGGTGTGGGGTGTGGCTCAATGTGGGGGAAAGGGAATATTGGTTGGACTGTTGAGATTTATTCGAGATAGATTGGATGGGTATGATGAAACCCTAACATTTTAAGGAGATGGTCAAATCAAAGTAATAAGAGGCATATGATTTGGATTAGGCAGGGTTTTATTGGATAGCTAAAAACACCCACAGATCTTCTTCAGTGTGTCGCAACTCCCATCCCCACATCACCAATTTTCTTCTCTTATTTTTACATTTATTCTAACATTTTATCCCATTTTGTAACCATTTATCATTTTTTGCCTTCTAGAATTTTTATTATTTTTTCATTTTCATCTTTTTGTTTTTCAAGAAACATTTTACACCGATGTTTTTATAAGTAATCATTACACTTTTAAGTTTTTATTTTTTTATCAATTCATAATTATCATAATAAAACATAATTATCATTTATTTGTTTTGTTAAAACTATACATATATGGGGAATTTTTATGAAATAAATATATATATTAGAAAAATTGAATATTTTTTCTAAGTATAAAATTCATTATATATATATATATAATTTTAAAAAATTTAAATATATATATATAAATATAATTTAATTTACTAATAAATATAAATCAAATTACAAGTATATTTAAAACATAAATAAAAGGTGTGTTTTTTATAATATAATGATTATATTTATATTTATTAAAAATGATATGTATGTTTATATATTATAGTATGTATTACATAAAAAGTAATATATATATTCTTATATGTGTATATATATGTATATATACGTATTCATATTCAATGTATTGAAATTAGTTACCCATTATTATTTAAAGGTATATAATTATTCTTATTGTTTTATAAGAATTTATTATCCAATTAAAAAAATTGAATACCCTTAATTTAATTAATGAAAAATATTATTTTAAAATTTTAAAACACCCAATTGTTATAATAAAAATGGTCACTAAAAAGTATAAATACCTATGTTATAGTTTTAAAATCAAAATATGAAATATTAACTTCAGTTATTATATAATAGAAAATAATAATTTAAAAAATTTAATATTATAAAAACCTAAAATAATAAATGGTTATAAAATTCTAACTGTTATATAAAAACATCAACGGTCGCCTAAAATTAAATACCAATAGCTTATTTTAATTGGTATAATAAATGGTTCTATATTAAATCATTTCTATGATTATTTCAGGGAGAAAAAAATTCCCAAGGATTCCTCTATTGTTTCAAAAGATATGGGTATGATCATTCTTCATATTCTCAGTATTTCCATTATTTTGACTGCTATTATTTTTAAAACTATGTTAGAACTAGGAAAAATTTCTACACAATATTTCTTCTTATGTTACTGAGAGGATAAATATTTATTTTTCTATGCATTTTTATGAGTTTTCTAGATTTGTTCAAGTCTTTTGTTGTGTAATTTCGTAATGTATCAGTGTTCTATTAAAGAAAATATTCATCCTATTTTTTCATATTTACTGAGTTATATCATAATTAAATTAATTAATTTTCTTAAAATGATATATTTTAATTAAAAAATAATATTAATGTTACTATTGGATATCAATGTCGGGGCCTTACACCTAGCATTTGATACAAAGACAAGTTATTGAAAAAAGATAAAATTTTGACGATGAATGACCTAATTGAACATATCCTTAATCTGAAGTTGTTATACCGTTAGAAATAATTTATAATAAACTTATTCATAACAAATAGTGATTTAAATTTAATAATCCATTATTCTAATAGTATAACATTTCAGTCTATTGCATATCTAATACGCTACACCAATAATAGAAAGTAATATAAAATCAAGAGAATTTATGGTATATTTAAAATTTTCAATAAATTAAATACATTATATATATTACAATGAATGAAAAAGTTATATTATTTTATATTAAATGTAAAACATTTTTCTTCTTCATCTTGCATAACATGCAACAATGATTTTTCCTAAAAACAATATACTATTAATATTACTATATAAATATTATTTATCACCTAGTTGTTAGAATTCTAGGTAAGAATACTATTAGATAAAATATAATAATATATCATTTAAATAAATTGATTTATTATCTATTTATTACAATTAATAATAATTATCATTTAATATAAAAATAATGGATTTCAAAGAAACTTTATTTTCTTAACAGATTGTTTAGTGACGCGTGGAGAACATAATTTTAATTTTTTTTCACTTTTTGATAAATCATGGAATATTATAATTTTTTAAATAATTAAATTAATATTATATAGTGTGATTTTTATTTGAAGTATTACATTTTTAATTAATATTTAAAAATAATGAATTTTAATTCAAAAATAACTTTTCATAAAAATTAATTTTTTGTGTTCAAATATATTTGTAATTTGATTTAAAGAATAATAAGTTCAATTATACAACAACTAATAAAATTAATTTTATTTTAATCATTTTAATATTGAATATATATATATATAAACAATATATCAACTTTCAAACATTTGACCTTTTGAAACATGTTTCTCATCATTTATGTGGGATTACTTTTAAATTAAAATTTTAAAATTCATTTAATTGAATAGGTATAAATGGATTCAATAATTTAAATCTTAGTAATTTATAATTTCAAATAAGTTCAAATTAATTTTTTACCCTGATGAATAGTGAATGTAGTTAAAATTAATTAAAATGGTTAAGGTAAAGATTGATTTACCCCTGGTTAAACTATAATGATAAGGTTAAAAATGAACTTTAATCTTTCCTAAAAACTTTTTAATGGATATATTTTGACAATTACACAAAAAATGTTAAATAATGGTCCATTTTTTACCATTGGTATATACGAAAACATGGGTGAGCTCAATTTTTGTATTCAAAAATACCATTTGTGTCCTCTCCCCTACTTATAAAAGGTCACCCCTCTCCTTCCTTCCTCAAAAATGAAAAACTATTTTGATCAAAACTTTCCTGACCAAAAAAATTCCCAAAATATATCCCCTCATAGAAAAATCATTATTTTGGGAATAAATCTTTAATTTTAATGCTTTATTGAATAAATAAGGACAATAACAAAAAAATGGTACAGTTCTTCAAGGAGAATATTTATTTTACTTTTCCCCCAAATACTAAAATTTTAGTTAAACCATTATAATATAATAACCTAATTGTAATATATGTATAGTTATTTTAGTCACTATTTTTATAGACAAAAACCATATTCACTTCTATAAAATTTGTAATGAAATCATCCTTAGTTCGTACAATAGACTACATCATCACGAACTGATACCTTTCATCTTTCCATTTCAACATCTCAAGGTTGGGTATGATAGTAGATATAAAGAATATATATATATATATATATATATATGATATTTATAAAATAATTACACCAATGGAGTAACTATATCATATATATTTTTTACTTTTAATTCCATAGGATAAACGATAATTTCAATCATGTGTACGACGAACCGATACCTCATTAAATGATTTGAATCATCTCTCAGTAAAGCTTCACATTAAAGGGGATAAAGAATCTTTTATTGAATATATGAGAGATAAATATCATAATTATTATATTAATGAAAAATTTATCATTTTTTAATGATACTATATATGTCATTTTGATTCATTCATTTTCAATTGCATAAATATGATAACATCATTTGTGTACATGCTGATTAGAAACTCCACAAAGCGACGTGACTCTGTTTTCATCATGACACAAAATGGATGATATATATAAATATATAAATATAAAATATATTATATTATGATAATTCTCGAAATATAAAATATTTCATAACTCTTTTACATAATGATAATTGGAAAGTTGAAACAATGGTCTTGTCTACACATTACCTATTATCTCTATGAAATTAAGGTACTTCTTTTTTTCTTTACCATCCTTCATGATTTGTTTAATAATTAAAATTAATTTAACAATATGATAATTTTTTCATGATAAATATTTTGTATATGACATTACTATATAATATGTTCATGAATTGGATCATTGATGTTGATACATGCATGAGAAATAGGGTAATTAACACTCAAAATAATTTAAATAATGAATGATTATTAACAAATGAGTTATAAGATTCTATAAAAAGAAAATACATGATATTAAAAATATTAATATGATTTTGTATTAAATTAATAACATTTTTTAAACCACTGTATATGAGGTTAAATGATTTTCAACCAGAAGTAAATGTGATGTACGAGATCATGTCCCAATTTAATTTCATTGAGGCACATTGTAATTATATCCATCTAATTACATTTATATGGTATATGTACATCAAATTTGACATAAAATATCATGAATAATATATTAATAATATTATGTTCTATGTCAGGAGGAATTACATCATCTATGTAGATTTTAATTAATTATTAACAAGTGGAAATGAATTTTTCAACTCAACTCCGACTCATTGTGTTAAAATTATACTTCATTTATTATTCCACTATATGATAATGTGTATAATAAATTTCAATTATTATATATTCTATTTCAACTTTTTTAATATTGGATAATTATTTGATACACATAATCTATTCATTAATTAATTTTCACTTCATTCTAATGATAATTGTAATGGTTTTTATCATAATGTCAATATAATTGTGATTTTTTATTATTGAATTTTTTTTGAAGGAAATTATTTTCTTATTTTTTAAATAAACCCATTTTATTTTATAATAAAAATTTTATTCATGATATTTTCATGAAATTGTACATATTTTCACTCTATGGGAATTAAATATTTTGAGAGATTTTTTTAAAAACCCATCTTTATTATAATCTACCCTCAAAAATTCATTTTGTTCAAAAAAAATTAACAAATGTGTCAAAAAATATTTTAACCTTTTAAAGAAATAACTTAATAAAATATTACCCCTTTTTTAATTTACATTTTTTTCAATGGAATATTTTTGTTTCTGTCATAACAATCTACTTCTCTGACATCAGTAATAGAAAATGGGACTATACCAATGGTTTTTTGGAAAATTGTGGGAATATGGTTGTTTTCTAGGACCAATACACAGATTTATTTCTAAAAGCATGGGTATACTGTTGTTTTTTAGGATCTATACCAACAAAATTTTGAAATCGTGTTTATATCTTTCCCGCATTATGGAAGGAATTGTTTTCACGGGACCCAACAATTTTTTGACAGGAACACACGTTCCCATGATATTCCCTCCTATAACCATGGCTTATAATTATATATTTAGCTTTATATATGGATATATATATATTAGGTATGTATCTTGAGTGGTGAGGCACTAGCTATTATAATTGGAGTTCGTGGGATCGAAACCCATTGATGGATTTTCTCGAAAATCATTACCCACAGTTTTAAAACCGTGGGTATAGGGCATTGAAACGGTGGAAAAACATTATACCCACAGTTTGGAAAAACATGGTTAGAGGATGTGAAACTATACCGATATCTTTTTTTCCCACGGTTCCAAAAACCATGTGTATTTCCTATACCCTTGGTTTTGGGGGCTATACCCACGATTTGAGCCATGTGTATAGTTCATTTTTCATATAGATCATTATTATCAAGAGAAATGAATTTTCTTTACCTCATGTATGAAATTTTCCATGTTTGTGGCCATGATTTATTTTTATCTTCCATTCCATGCATAAAAAATTATTTTTAGAAGAATTATATTTCTAAATATTCTAAAAAATTGATGTTTCCAAATGTTATATTTAAATAAAATATAAATTCAAAAAATATTATGTTTTAAAAAGTTATTTTCAAAAAGGAATGAATATATTACCCAATAATGTTTTTAAATACCATTTTTCCGGATATCCCCATTTATCATTGAATATACCCATTATTCTTACTTCAGGTGGAATATATTATATTGGTACCATTCTTATTCTTCCTCTAGATGGTTTATGATCATTTTTATATGGAACGTTTTTATATTCACTTCATTGATTCCTTTGTGTAATCAATAAAATTCTCATTAAATTTTCACTATCATGTGATCATTTGAAATGAAATTATACCTACATTATAATATTATTTATCATGGATATGTTTTTTTATTAAACCATATATAATTTCTACATATGGTGTTCTATATTGAATTTCATTTTATTAACATGGGAAAAATTAATAAATATTCAATCATTATAGGGGGAATATTTGATAATTCACAATTATTGTGAATTAAATCAATTATTTGATATAATTGTAATTATTTGGATATGTAAAAAATGGGTGGGGAACAATTATAGATAGCCTCAGATTCATGGGTATTATAATGGGATAAATCAGATGGTTATCCTTATTTAAATGGATTTGGAACTAATATATTTTAAAATGACTTGTGAATGGACATGGCAGTAAAGTTATAATATACCTGAGAAACAGAGCATCAACTAATTATGAATTTAAATAATTTTAGTTATTATTATTATCCCTGATATTTTGAAAATGATATTATCTCTAAAAATATTGTATTATCATATTATTAATTATATGGATTCTGTGTTATGTTATATACAATTCCATATTTTGTTCCCCATATCTATTCCGGAGGTCAAGTTATTTAAATTGAATTTGTTTTTAGTTATTTACATTTAAATATTGACTATTCTTAATTATTCATGAATTATTTTTTTGTTATTATAACTAAATTAATAGTTGAGATCACCCATTTTGTTTCCTTTACCAAGTATTTCATGAAAATTAAAATGACTGATATGTAGGGATATTCCAGATGAAATTAAGTTATTCATGAAAAAAATAATTTTTATTCAAATGTTACATATTATTCAGGTATTTATCTAGTTTACTAAAACTAAAAAACTAATCAGTCCCTCAGGAGCTGAATCTTTTTATGTTATTCCATTGAAATTATGTATGAAACCTTCTTAAATATATTGGGGTTAGGGTAGATGAAGTTAGTTTCATAGTGTGTTTAGTAAGCATATTGGGAACTAGATTTCAGAAAACATAGATTTTATAATATAACCCCATTATACAATTTGAGGATATGTATAGTAGAACATCCTAATGGGTTTTTAGGATAGATATTATATTGTTTTTCCTTCTGGTACATCTTTTTGTGGATACTACAAGTGGATGTGGTTATATTCAATATATACCTTGGATTAAAAACTCCAAATTTTTTTTGTCAAAATTGAATCTACTATTACCTAGAACCCAAAAATATACATTATTTTTTGTACTGGTTTGACACTCTTTTAGGATTTTATTATGATAATTTACATTTCCATTACAAACCATTACTGAGAATTTGAATAGAAAATGACAATTAATGACCTAGATAAATCCCTATACCATGAAACAACCTATATTGAAATAAAATATATGAATTATTTTTTATTGAGATTTAAAAAATTATATTTTAGTTGTCTTTTTACCAATAGTATTTTGGTTTTATGAATACTGAAACATGTTTGGATTATGATAGAATCATATATGTATTCATTAATCTAATAGATATGAATATCATTGTACTGTTTTATTTCACAATTTATTATAAGTTTAGTGTCTTAAAAACACATTTTATGTTATATTTCAAGGGAATATACCAGGAATAAGGACATTTTAAAGAATTCATGGGGATTTTATATTCTACTAAAAATTTATTTCAGGAATAATTACTTTAAAGTTTATGAAAATAATATTAATGGTATTGATAACATTAATGGTTAAAATGATCACTAGTGAAATTTAAATTATCATCAAATAATGTTATTTTACATTAAAAAAATTATTTAAAACATTAGAAGAAATTTATTGAATGATTATATTTTATACAAGGTTGTCAATCATATTGTTTTGGGAGCATTATTGGAATTATGATCATATATTTCATAAATAAGACATCCTATATGTCGGGTGGAAACCAATGGTGTACAGAAACAACCCTAGCCTTGAACCATTTTCCCAATGATGATAATGGTTTTTTCCTACCACAAGCCTAAATGAAGAAATATTTAGAATTTAATTGCTTTTATTTAAATTATTTGAAAAATAAATATTAATAAAAAAGAAGTGTTTTTGATTTTGGGGATTATAGATTAATTTTTTATATTGGATAACAAATGATAACCATATGGTATTTGTAAAATAATTATATACATATGTAATGTATTGTCTAACGTATCTTATTCACAGTTATCAGTCAATTTATGTTCTTCAAGAATAAAATAATTCATTATTTAGAGTGAGGTATGAAATAAAAATTATCAAAAAAACAACCAAGAGATGATATTATTATTTTAAAGTAGAATGAAATGAAATAAATATATTTCATAGGGAATTACTCATAAATAGTAAGAGTATCCTAAAAAAATTTATCCTATGACCACTGTTTCTGGTGTTATCCATGAACTTTTCCATAAAAACATGGTTTAATTTTGGTTGGTTGTTAACCTAATCAAGATAAAAAAATCTCATGGGATAAATGACCTCTGTAACATTTTATAAATCAATGTACATTAGTATTGTCATCCATTTCCATGTTTTCATTTCATACATATGTTCTATTAATTGGGAAAACTAGTTATATGACCTTAAAACTCCCATTTCACTTTTATTAAGATGATGTATTATTAACCCATTTATGATGGGAGTTTTTCAACAAAATAATTTTCAAATATAGAACCCTTTTTTACCGAGATCAATTTTAAAATTCAGTAATTCAATTTATTTATGGTGTGGTGGATGTAAAACACAAATATTTTAAAAATAACATTTTATTTCATCGCATTTGTGACTTGTAACACGAACTGTAGAAATGATGATAACAAAGTATTATTTTAAAATACATTTTTCATTTATATAAATTTATTACATTCAATATACTGAAATTCATAAAACAATAAGTTTTTATTTAGTTACAAATAGTAATGAGTATCTATGATAGCATCCATGACATATAAGATATTGTTTTATAGAAAAATGAAATTCTATTAATATTATTATTTCAAATGATTGTTTTCTCTTAGGCATTAGAATGGTTGATATGAAATTTATTAACTAGTTAATTAAAATATATATCTTACAAACATATATTTGATATTTATTGAATATATATAGTAACATAAATCATTTAAAAAAATGATTTTTTTTTAGAAAAATGATATTTTCAAAAAATAAAGTGCTGTCTATCTTAGAAAAGAAAAATTAAAACATATTTTTAACACAATTAAAAAAATTTACGAAATCATAATAATGATTTTTTAAATCAAGAATACAAAAACATATGTTGATTTGTTTTGGGTTTTTTAAAAATATATCATTTATTATATATACAAAAAATACTAATTTTTAATTGAAAAATGAATTTTTGTTTAAAAGATTAAAAATGTTAAACTAAAATTTTAATTTTTTTCTTGTAATTTTAGTTAAATTATCTTTAAATTAAATAAAACTATGGAATTGGAATCATTTTACTATTGAATAAATTTTATAAATAATTTTCATCATTGGAAATTCTTAATTTTAAAAGCCACTTTATCATAGGATATGAAAGATTTATTTTAAATTATAATTTTAAAATTAATTTAATGAATGTTAAAATATTGATTCTTTAACATCTAAAGACGTCATAGTAAGTTATTTTATTTAAATTAATTCAATAGCTTGTGCTCTACACAACTTCGAGTTCGAGAGCACCACGACTAACCAAACTAGTCGTTCAAAAAGAGGTTATAAATATTATTTAATTCATTTTAAATTTTTCATACTCAATATAATATTAAGATTTTTATTATGTGTTTCTTAGAAAAAATATAATAACAAATTCAATTTTTTAGATAAAATATTTTTTTGAAAATGTAATTATACCACCTTTTAAAGGTTGACCCTATTTAAATACAATATTTTGAAATTTTTAATATTAAATATGACAAAATAAACATCTTCTTTAGAAGAGGGACATAAATTTAGTTTGGATAAATTTTCAATGCGCTTCTGAAAACATTTATATTTTGAAGAATAGTGAATAATTCTAAATTTAAATTGAAAATATCTTTTTTCATCAAAATAATATATAGTTTTAAATTATACATTTGGATGGTTTTAATTTATAATTAGGTTATACTTTTAACATTTAATCCAATTTTTTTCATTTGAAATAATTCTTCATTGAAATTGGACCTAAGACCATATCAATCTTTTTATAGTTTTTACTTCTCCAAAACTCACTTTCTGATATTGACTATGGGAATATTTTTTTAGATAAATTAATACAACTTCAATGTTTTGAATTTGGTAAAATAGAACTCATTTTTTAATTTAAAATTTCAAAATTAGCTTTGGGAGATTTTAGGTTGTTTTCCAAAAACAATAAATTTTTGATGAATAGTGAAAAATATCTAGTTATTGTTTAAAGCTAAATTTTTATTTAAATAATTAGATTCAATTAGCATTTATTTTAAAATAAAAATAGATACATCATACCTATATTAGTTAAGTGTAATTCATTGGAGTCATTTTATAATAAGAATAGATGTATAAAATTTTATTGAACTTTTTATCATCTTTTACCCACCTTCTGGGAACATTTTCATATTTGTATAAAACATAATTTTATGCTTTTATGAATTGAATGTAAAGACAAAAAATGACATGGTTGAAACCAGTTAGTAATATGTGGTTCAGTCGGATTAAAATAATTTTTGATGAATAATTACATTTGAATTTTATTTACCACGTTTAAAAGTAGATATTGTAATTGGAGGAAAAATGATATTATAATTACCCCAACACATTTAATAATTCTATTAGATAAGTGTATTTAGACCAACATCAACCTTAGTAATAAAATATGATCCTTTTTTATCCACATGAATTAGATTAGGACATTTATTACTATTTTATTTACAGAAGAGTTAAAAGTGTAAAATTCAATGTTTAATAACTAAAACATTTTTAATATCGAGTTATTCATAAAATAAATTAGAATATAAATATTCATTATAAAGATAAAAATATTTACTAAATAATTGTATTTTATTTATAATTTTTAGACTTTATATTTTTAAATTTAGTTATGACATAATGATGATGCAATAATTACCTTATAAATGAATGATTAAAATAATTGATATTATAAATATCACCATAAATGTAAATTGAGATTTTATTTTCATTAAACTAATTATCCAGTTTAATATGACATATTAGGGTTTATTTAAAGTGTTTATTTGAATTAATAATGTTTTTTTTACTCTCACAAAAACCAAATACTAAATATTGTCAAAATTGACATTAAAGATTTTTTAAAACAATTACAATATTATTAAATGATATAATATTCCTAAAAATATTTATATTAGCCAAGAGAATTATCTAATGATATTTATGTCATTAATGAACCTCTTTTTGTTTGTCTGTAATTTTTTAGAAATTTTATTAACCATGTAATATAAAAATACAAGAAGACATGATAAAAGATAAACTATTTAACTAAGAATTAAATCCAAATGATAAGGTTAATATGATAACCTAAACATATTTAAACACTATTAAATGATAATATTTCGACCCATTCCCACTTTATCATCTATATAAATACATTTGGATTGATTGGAAACTGAAAATGGTTTTATAATAAAATAATATTTCAGGATTTTCCTAAAGTTACCCTCACCTCTCTTATAAAAGAATTCTTCCCCTTCTCTAAAATTCACACATCCAAAGACATTTGTATCACACAAACCATTCTTAAATATCTTCCAAACTACCATCACTTCAACTTATAATACTTATTCGGATCATAATTCAAACCTATGGTTCCCTTTTGATCAAATCAAAAGGAAGCAGCCAAAGAAGATGTAATAATTTCACCATCTTTTTCGAAGTTATTTTCTTCTTCCACTTCCTCTTTCTTTGTTGTTTCCATAAAAAAATAATAAATACAGTACAATATACATAGTGTTATGTTATTGAAAATATTTTGCAACCATATTAATTATTCTATCAATCATATGAATGGAAAATTCACCATATGTGCGTATGTACGTCTTACCGTTTCCACATCGTGGTGTAGTTTGTTATTCAACACATCATTACTTGGATGTGTATAATAATGAATATAACTAAAGTAACCATTCATGAATAATAATTATATTATGATTTAAAAAAATTATTATGAACTTAATATAATTATGAATAGGAATCAAATACATCCTATCAATAAGAAACATGACTTACAAAACAAAACATATAAATTAAAACGAATCAGCTAACACCCAAAACAATTATACTACTGAAATATTATTAACAAAGCAATATTAGAAGATCATATATGATATCATATTTATGTATGTGGTTATTGTATAATTTAATAATAGTTAGATATCAATTATACTAGAGATTAACATACCATTGTTTAAGGAAATGTACAAGGTAAGGGGTTTTCATCTCACTTTTTAGTCCCCTGAGTTTAATGCAATATTTTCAACAATTTCCTTTTGTGTGGTGTTTTTAATACCCATGATTGTATTTTTTTGTAATATAATATAATTTATCAGAATTTACATCCTCATTGTATGATCCTTCTATCATGGGGTGTATTCTTTATATGTTATCAAATTGTTATTGGAATTTTAAATTTAAATTCCTGATCATTGGGTTTTACCAATACTCCATTTATTATTTTACTCCAAGATTATTTTTGGAATCACTATTTATTCATTTATATTGTAATTTAAACTCCACTATGTGTGGATATAATTTTGATACACATAATCACTCCATTGATAAATTATCAAGTCATTGATATGAACTAAATAAGGGTAATATTAACTCAATTTCTATTCATTGATTTAAAAATCAAAGTCATTGGATTAGTTTTCACAAGAATATGGGTGAATGTCCTATTATTTATTTACACTGAATATACAATCATATTATGTGTATTTAAATATCTCACACAAAATTATGTCATTTTTTAATCCTTAATCTAATGACAGGGTCTTTATAAGGGATTTTGTCACAATTTACATTGCATTGACACTTCATTGTCTTCATGTTCCATTTCACTTTTATAGGGTGTATATACTATACATTGACTATATCATGAATTACATTATTCTTGTGATATTATATATTTTTTATTAATGATATTACTCAATTATTTATATTCATGAATCTCACATTTGTTAAGGAACTCTTTAACTAAAATATCATTTTAAATATATTAAAGATTTATTTTCCAAATCATTGTCATTAATGTCCGTGTTTTTAAAATTGATTTATTAATATAATTATATGGACATGAATATTTTAAAATTAAAATTCTTTTAAAACTTTTAATGTGGTATGGGAATGTTTGATTCAAAAATATCTTTTCAACTACATCTTTGACAAATAGGGCGACTTTAAAATATTTTCAAGAAAAGGGGGATATTTACCTCAAAACGTTTTGCTGATTATCTTCATCATTATCAATATACTTCATTGTATTTTATTCTTTATTTAGGATGATTTACTATAATAAAATCTTCCATATTGTATTTAATGAGTTATGTTTGTCTATGGATGTGTACTTTTTATAACATTAATGTTTTGTGGTTAATGTATTGACATTTCATATGATAGATTTAATATGAATGTTTAGATTATGTTTCACCATTTTTATATGATGAATGAATTGGAATTAGTAAGTGACAGTTAGGGCCCTCTATTTCCCCTCGATGGCTCAGTAGGTCTCATGAGAAACCCTAGTATCTTGGCACAAGGCCATGCCAAAATATTTTTTTAGTCTTCGAACAAGGCCTTGACTATGGGGTTATGATGTTAGGAATTATGCATTCCATCATTAATAAATTAGTTATTAATGTTACATGTGATAATTAAAATTATAGAATATCCATATGAAGAAGTAAATGGAATTATTTGACTAATATTTTCCATATTATACTGATGTTTATATTTAAAACTCTTCAGATTTTGTCTTATATATTGCCTTAGATTTTTATGCTTATTTATGAATGTTTCTGCTATATTTTCATCCTTATTAAGCATCTGAGATCACCACATTATATGTTTTAGTTTTCCCAGGGGGCGAAAAAGTATATTATGACTGACATACAGGGATCATCTAATGGTAATGAGTGTGTTCAAATGATACAAAATGTTGTTTTTTTCATTTATTAATGTATTGAAAAACTTATATATGTATCTCGTACATCCACGGATAATAATATGATAAGTCCATAATGATTTAATCCCTTAGGATCATGAGAATGATATGAAATAATTAACCAACTTTGGGTAACAAGTGTTAGGGTGTTATAGTTATTATCATAAGAAGTTTTATAAAAACCTTGGAAACTAGATTTAGAAAAACTCTGATTAGAGAACATTACCATAAGATACCCTTTTAAGATTATTATATAAGAACTTCTTATAATTTTGGTAATGTAGATATTTTGTGAATTTTCTAAACAATACATACATGTCACGATACGATCCGGTAGAGGCGGTTCTGGCATAAATGTATCTAAGGGTAAAACCCAAAAACATCACTTTGAGCTAGACTCTAACGAGAACTGGTTCATAACAATGGGGCATTCTGTACTCTCAGTTATGACACTCTCAGGGGATATGCATATGATAATTCACATTTTATTTATAATTTGATTCTAAAGATTTTAATATAAGGAGAGAATAAATAAACGTGGTTAATCCTAATGTGTTTCAGATTGAAAACAAGGTGGAATGATGTTCTTAAAATGATTTTATGACTATTGTTACTCACACTACGCTTCCTGGTTTTAGTCAATGACTTGATTACAATTAGGTCATAGTAACACAAAACATGATGTACACAGTGGTACGATGGTGGAATTGAGTAACTAGATTGAAAGTTTATTGGAGTAAAAGATATTTTGTTCATGTCAACACAGGTTTCCAGAAATACGATAAAAAACATAAGCATTAACCAAATCCGAAACTCAACAAGGAAGTGAGAGGAAAAGAATGATAAGAGCTTCAGTAGTGTACACCATGGAGAAAATAATGCTCAAATTCCATCATGTAGGAAATGTGGAAGGATAAAACCAAGAAACTGTCTCAATAGAACAATAAAATGCTTTATGTGTGGGAAATAAGGACACTAAGTAAATAATTGCGAAGTAAAAATGAAGAGTATTGTAGAAGAAAATAAAAATGATCGTGAGAATTTATTTATAGTCGTTTTCCATAAATGTAGGGGACCGGGAATTACCCAAGTCAATTCTCTATTCAAAAGGATAAAAACTAGGTCAAGGAATAACATATGTGGAAATTAATAGATGGTGAAATGTTTAAAGCAATTAATGTTCTTTTTTTATGGGATTAATTTGTAAGACTTTTCTCTTTTATATAGGACCTTATAGATTGTTATGTGAAAATGATATTTGAGGAAAAACTGTCTTTTCTTTAGTGGATATAGTTATAAATAAAAATTTGTTTTCATTTGATCCTTGAATTTGAGGAAATTATATGTTATTAATTTTTGTGATGAAAATAAAATGTATGAGATAACATTTGTGGTTAAAATATGTTATGGTTATTTTGCAGAATTTATATAATTTTTTGAATTTTATAAAATATAGTTATTAGAAATGTAAAACACGAAAACCATGTTCTAACCCATCATGTTGGAAAAAGATGTGGGAATCTAACCCACAACCAATGTGCAACTGGGATTTATCATTAACAACTAGACTATGTGAAGTCCCTGGTTAGTGTGACAATTTTTTTAGGTAAATGATTGTATATATCAATAATAAGTTGATTTGGGTTCTTATGTTCTATCAAATATTTATCCTTAGTATAGGGAAATAATTTGGTTATTTAGTGATGAATGCTATTTTGGAAGATGTTAGCTCTGATGGGAACACTATATGCCTAATGGAAAAAGAATACTATGGGATTTATTTTTAGAAGTAATAGTATATTTTTATTTTGGAAGAATTTATGTTTTTTATATAGATTCAGGTTATTAATGTAAATGATTAAACTATCATAAAGAATGTATTATTTATTTAATTACACTTCAGTATGAGACTTTTTGAATAGTTGATGTTATTTGGGGATAAATTTTATGATTTTCTATAAAAGTCTATGTGGTTAAATTATATTGTGTTTTTTCTTTCAATCATTACTTTTATTATATTAATGGATTTTAAGTACAATTGTTTATTGAATGGTATTTATTAATCATTGGGTATTGTTTGTTTAATTTTTAAAATTACAATTAATATTTCTTTTTATAAAGGTATATCCATTTTGGGGATCATATAATCTTGAACTTACCATTTTGGTTTTGGTTAATATCTAATGAAAAGTTAAATATATAGTTCTTACATTATGGATCATGTGATTCTCATGATGTTGATTCTAGCACTTCAGGTGTGAATAAGTCATCTTGAATACTCACAGTTTAGAGAAAAGATGAGTTAGAGGTAGAAATTTATTAAAGGATGAAACACTACTTGAAAATAAAGTATATCTCTTTATGTTCTTAGTCAATATCATAAATAAATTCTTCAAATTTATGGAATGGGACTTAAATCAAAAACATTTTTTGTTTACTTTTCCTATTGGGATACCAATGACCTGTAAAGACCCGGAAATTTCAAGGATATTTTTTTCTTAATTTTCTTTGGAATTTTACAAGAACGCAGTTTCTGACGGCACTTGATTCTGAGGCCCAGAGTGCCCGGAATCAATTTCCAAAGTTTGGCTCGGGTACGTACAGTGAACGAACGAGCGGGTTTTCCTATCTTTTGAACCGGTGCTCGGAATTGAAATCTGATGGCACCGATGAACTTGCAACGCCGGTAATCACTTAAGGGAACCTTTATCGTACTTTCGTTTTTGCGGGAGAAGAAGTTAATTTATAGGGATTAATTAAATAAAGTGAATAAAATTGTTGAATCAATTTTATTTCATGTTGTATGGTTAACTTCTCCCATGGGAATTTGGTGGTGGGCCCACATCCATCCAACTTCCCATGTGTGGATATTTGAAAGGGTGGGGCCCACACGAACCCCCCACCTTTTCAAATTCCTTAAACTCCCTAACCCTCTTAACTCCTCACATTCCAACTCCCCATTAACTAACCTTCTTTAATATTTGACAACTTGTTGTAATTAATTTGGTGAGTTACATGTAGGTTTTTGAAATTCAAACAATTGAATTTCAAATGCTTTGTTGTGTTAATAAAATAGGTTTAGAACTTATTTTATTTGGGTTGGAGTTTAGTTGATTGGGAGCCTTTGGAGAAAAAGCTTAGGAAATCCTGAGTCCTTCTTTATCTACGACGAAGAACACGAAGAACGTCTCTTCCGCCACAGAAGCACGATGACGCCATCTTCTTCATCGTTCTTCAACCGAGGCAAGGAAAGGGAAGCGATGCCCGCGACATCTCCAATGACCTTCATCCGTGTCAAAGGAGAAGACGTCGCATGCGAAGAACGTCGTCAACGACGACGTGACCTCCGAACGATCGTCCACCAACGACGAGTACCCTACTTCCTTTCCGACGCATGAGCGTGAGATTTGGGAGTGTGTGACAAACACGAAAATCGAGGAATCGATATCCGCCCTTTTTCTAAGATCATCAACGAACGACAATTACGAGGTAGGGGTTTGTTTCAATTGTTTATATTTGTTCGTGAACTTCCGACTTGATGATCTTCGTGGTTTAAAACCAAATAATATCGAACAACGTGAGGGGGCGGGACCGCACAAACACGACCGACCCTCCTCTATACTTTTCGTGTTGGTTCTTTTTGGTTTGGTTTGGGAAGGCGTGGTGTCGTCGCACTACGCGGTTTCATGCGAAAGGAAACCCATGGAGCCGTCGCGACACACCATGGAAAGAAGTCTAGGAACGCGACGCCGTCGCGCCGCGTCGAAGAAAAACAAAGGCGTTGCGGCCGGAGAGGGGCCGCGGCGGAGGGACGTGGTGCCGTCGCACCGTACCGTGCCAATCGAACAAGGGCCGCGGTTTGAGCCACGGAAGTGCTAAATGGGGCGGCCGGAAAACCGGCCGCCGGTGGATAAGGACGAGCCGCGGCCCTACGGCTGCGGCGGAGCAGCCGGAGGCGGCTGGCCTCACCGGCCGTCGTAGATCAGGAGAGCCGCGGCGATCGGGCCGCGGTGAAGTGGTGGAAGGCGGCCGACCGTGCCGGCTGCCGGTTTGCAAAGGAGGCGGGACCCGCGGGTCCCGTGTGTGATAAAAACGGCCGGCCTAAGGCCTGCTGTGATCCTAAATACCGGGGATTGAATTCCCCGGTTTCGTAGAGGCGGGCCCACCCTCCACGTGGAGGTGGTTTTTTATTCCAAAGGCGCGGCATAATGTCGCGCCACCCTTTTGAAACAAAGGGGGGGCTTTGCCACCCGCGCGCGGCGCACTTGCGGCGCCCAGGCCGCGCCGTCCCGCGCCACCGCGCTGCTGGTCGGGCCGGATTTTCTGATCCGGGCCGGGTCGTTGGGCTGGGTCGCCACCCAGGCCGGGTCGACCCGGTTCGGCCGACCTAGGGGGGATCGGGCCAGGTCGGCCCGGGCCCTGACCCCTCGGTTTCGGACCACTTTCGGTCAAATGCCCATAACTTGGTCTACGGGCCTCTAAACGACTCTACCTCAGCGGAAACACGATCCTTGGATCGAGACGGTCGTTTCGGTATGTCGCACTCAAGGTTTCGGATTACTTTGGGTTCGTCCGGGTTGGTTCGGATACGAAACCAACTGGGCCCTCGGAGCAGAAACACTTATATCTTGAGCTCCAGACGTCCAATTGACGTTCCGTTAAATTCGATTGATTCCTCTAAGTGATACGGATCTTTTGGCTTACCCCGCTCGAGGTTTGGATGCCATCAGATTGTGGTCGGGTTGGTTCGCTCACGAAACAAACCGGGCCCCTGAAGCGAAAAATCCAATAACTCACAGACCGAACGTCCGATTGACGCGCCGCCTGTCTCGTTGTATTCCTCTTGATGAGACGGAACTTTTGGCATACTTCTCCCAAGTTTTGGATGCAGTTGGATAGTGGCCAGGTTGGATCGCACCCGAAATCCAACCGGGTCCTTGGAACGGAAAAGCTGATATCATTCAGACAAGACGTCCGTTTGATGAACCGTCAGCGGCGTTGATGATCACGTGGAGAAATGGTCTCTATGAGTATACCCTCTGAGAGTTCGGGGTACAGTTGAGATACGGCCGGATTTGGTTCGCTCACGAAACCAACTGGGCCCCTGGGACAAAAAAGCTAGTAACTCACAGACCGGGCGTCCGATTGACGCACCGTCTGTTGCGTCGAGACCCCTATGACGAGGCGGTCCCTTGAGATACTTTTTCGCGGGACTTTGAGATACTTGGAGTATCGACCTGTAGCTCGTGGAGCGGACCCTCCCAGAGACGAGCGTGCGGAGTACGGAGACCGTGTAGCTGGCTGAGACCTGACGACTGCTTGACTGGCTCAACTTGGAGTGAGTCGACTAGCCCAGTGGACGGAGAACTACTTTCTGAGGTGCAGACCCATGGCGGACGGAGCACTACTTGTGTGACAGTGCAGACCTGCGGTACTCGTCCGGAGAGTACCTCAGCAGGCTACTAGGGGGTGCGCACTACTGTGTTTGGGTGACATACCTCAGCGGGAAACACTACTATGTCTGGGTGGCTGACCCGCGGTACTCGATAGGAGGAGTACCTCAGCAGTCTTAGTTTAGTGAGCAGTACCTCAGAGTCGTGATAGGACCACTGTACACTCCAGAGACGGAGCTCTTCAGCAGTTACGGTTTCGATAATGAAAATCCTGGTTTGAGATGAGACTTTTGACCTTTGTGTTTACCTCATGATTGAGATGGGTCACTTGATAACTTAGGTATATGTATGGGCATATACCTGGGTAGTGGTTATCCGTTGATTTCATGATCCTTGTGTTTCCTCTTGATTGAGATGGGTTACTTGATAACTTAGGTATATGTATGGGCATATACCTAAGTAGAGGTTATCTGCTGAGATCTTCTATGTGGTTATCCTTGTTGGTTTTAGTGAGACCTTGAGGGTCTCAGGGTCCCTACCGAGTATCGTTATACTCACCCCTCCACAGGCTATGCCCGCACCTCATTGTGTTGGTTGCAGATGACGGGCAGTGCTGACAGAGGCCGAGTGTTCGAGGACTGGACGGTACTCGGACGTGGACTACATGACGAGTTAGTATCCGGAGGAGGTTGACGGGAGAGAGCGTTGAGGAGGCTATCTCTACCTACCCTTCAGGTAGGATCTGTGGTGGACGATCCAGGAGCTGCGCGATCTGTACCTACCCTTCAGGTAGGATCCGTGGTGGACGATCCAGGAGCTGCGTCATCTGTACCTACCCTTCAGGTAGGATCCGAGGAGGACGACCCAGGAGCCGCTTCCGTCCCTCCAGCTGTTGTTTTTTCTGTTGTAATTTGTTCAGTAGTAGCTTCACTTTTTGTTGGGTTTGTATTCTGGACCATTTACTTTTCCGCACTTTCTTTTGTAATTAGTGTTTTACTTCCGCTTGTACTCTGTGGTGTTTTGTTTACTTTTATAAAGGCAATTTCTTCCCAATTATTGGGATTTTCGCCTTTTGTGCTAGTCGCAAGCCCTTGGCCTATTGAAGGCGGTCTTGGGGTAGTCACGGCACGGGCCCCGAGGACGGGTCGTGACAAATTGGTATCAAAGGAGTTTGG
This sequence comes from Viscum album, assembly GCA_963277665.1. Classification (NCBI taxonomy): domain Eukaryota; kingdom Viridiplantae; phylum Streptophyta; class Magnoliopsida; order Santalales; family Viscaceae; genus Viscum; species Viscum album. Next base: position 588,686,902 of record OY728142.1, on the reverse strand, counting down.
TTCTACCGCAGAACTTATGACACTGACTTTTTCTTTCTATGAAGCAATAGTGATAAGACTACCGAGTGTGGATTTCAGTTCAGGCAGTCTAGTGTTGGTGAGGTCATCCGACGTATCCATACACCAGGACCCTGACAACTGATTTCCAACTTTGTGCACGAAAACACTGATTGTGTGTGTGTTTTCAAAGGTTTTCCCTTAAAACAGCTCAAACCAGGTCAGCTCACTAGGTATAAACGTTTGACCGTGTCACGATGTTTCTTTCAGGATCCCTTTTCACGGACGAACAGCTAGAGCCCAGAGGGATGTGCGTGCTGACAGCCTGTCGAACGACGAGGCTTCGGTGCAGGGCCCTCTTGTAGTTGAGGAACCTGCAGAGGCACTAGAGTTACTACCATACGTTGGGCCACCGATGCCACCAGTCCCAGCAGTAGGCGATGCACGCCACTTGAGTGTGCTGCACGAGTTCCAGCGCCAGAGGCCACCCAGGATCCGGGGAGAGACGGACCCGCAGGCGGCTGAGGATTGGCTGGAGGCTGTGGTGAGAGTCTCCAGGCTAGTGGGGACGCCGACAGACTTCATGGTGATCTTTGCTGCCAGCCTTCTTCAGGAAGCATCAGGCAGGTGGTGGAGCCACTTGTTCCAGTTTTGCGATGGGATGACCTTCATATGGGAAGACTTCAAGACCTTCTTCAGGGTGGAGTTTGTTCCAGTAGCTCTACACCCCGAGCATGTACAGGAGCTTCTGCCTTTGCTGCGTGTTTTTCGATCAGTAGCCGAGTCATCTGTGGGTAGTAGACAGATGATGCAGAGGTCCAGGAGGACCAGACCAGCAGTTGGACGATCTTGGGTTTTAGGACCGGTGGTGCGGGGCACCCAGGGTGGGGTCAGAGCCAAGCGTACCAGAAACAGACAATGTTACTCATGTGGCGGGAAGGGTCACCTAGCACGTGACTATCCGACTCCTCGTATAGTTGATCCGCAGGCATTGGAGGAGCCACCAAGGTAGTAGAGCTCTGGGATCAGGTGGACATGAGCGGAACTAGTGGATACATCCCTTGTACTTCTATTTCCATGTTGTTTTTGTATTCATGTCTTTGTACTATGAGATGCAATAATAAAAAGACACTTATCTTTGTTTGCTTTCCTGTCCTTTTGTTTGATACTGAGTGGTTCCGGTTAAAACTGTTGACTTGACCCTCACTTTCGAGATTTCTACTGGAGGAGAACTAGTGACCTCACACTAATGCCGACAGTGTGACTCGACCCTTGGAGGCGAGAGTAACAGTTGGATCTCTTAGTAGTTACGTCGAGGCCTTACGACGTCATCCATGGCATGAATGCGTCATTCATGTCAGGATTTACTGTATTAGTAAATGGGAGTGGTTCATCCAGGAGATGAGACCGAGTTTCTCTTTTCGGAAAAAGAGAAATTTTAGCAGCTCTTTCAGATCATAGGCAAAGCACGTGCAGATCATCCAAGAGCGGATGAAGATTGCACAGTGTAGTAAGAAACAGGAAACCGGTGCCAGTCTTAGAGACTCGGGCGTGTTAAATGTTAAAGAAGAGGATGCTTAAAGGAGAGATTAATCTACGAAGCAGCAGACGTGGAGGCAGAGCTAGGAGAGCAGCATGAGGTGGTGTACATCCTAGCATTGTACAACCACCCGCCTTAGTTATTCCCGCCAGGCTCAGGGAGCTGGAGGGCGGAGGAAGAGTGCGGCTGCATGCGGTCAAAAAGTGTGACCCAATGGTTCTAGAAATGATTCAAGGGATAGTATGTGTCCACTACTAGCTGATGTAGTAACGGACGACGATATGAATCATTCCTTCCTTTCACAAATCTTGTTCCAGACCTAGAGTTTCCGGTAAGCTGTGGACTTGACCCTCACGTCTGAAGATACCTTGGGAGGAGACTCGATAATCACACTTATGCTGACGGTGTTGTCAGACCCTCTAGGCGAGAGTTCCGATTGGAATCTCTTGGTGGCAGCGTCGAGGCCTTACGACGTTAGTTTGAGTATGGAATGGGCAATAACTGTTCATACTCAAATTGATGGTTTTAGGAAAACGTCGGGATGGGTTTTCCTTGGTCGGAAAAAAGGAAACCCCAGGCAGCACAGGATAAACTCTTTCACAGGAGGGTGCGACCGATCACTCTTGATTCGGTCAACCTTACCCTCGTAGCGGAAGTCGTTTTGAGTTCCAGTTGTAACAAAAAATAGAGACCTCTGGAGTTTGAGGATGTTGATCACATCCTTATACGGGTCTCACCTCGACGAGGTTAACAGAGATGTGGCCAAGGCGGAAAGTTATCTCCAAGGTTCAGCGGACCTTCTTAGGTCCTCAGCTGGGTAGGAGGGGTGGTTTACCGCTTTACCCATTCACCGCAGTTGCACCAGGTGCACAACGACTTCCATGTATCTCAACTGAGGAGATACGTGCTCGACCCTTCGCATATCATCGACCATGAGGAGCTGGACGATGGCGATGGGGTGTCTTTCACGGAGGTCCCAGTGGGGATCGAGAATCGACAGGAGCAGATCCTACGAGGACGATCGATTCCTCGGGTGCACTTTCTCTGGAAGTACGGGAACCTCCGGGTGAGCACATGGGAGCGGAAGGCTCAGATGCGTGCTCTGTACCGCTTTTGTAACCTTAGTTTGTGTTAAAGCTTTACGAGGACATAAAGCCCTGAGGTGGGAGTAATTTAAAGACCCAAAAATTTCAAGGAAAATTTTTTCTTAATTTTTTTTTGAATTTTAAAAGAACGCAGTTTCTGACGGCACTTGATTCCGAGGCTCGGAGTGCCCGGAATCAATTTCCGAAGTTTGGCTCGGGTACGTTCAGTGAACGAACGAGCGAGTTTTCTTATCTTTTGAAGCGGTGCTCGGAATTGAAATCTGATGGCACCGATGAACTCGCAAAGCCGGTAATCGCTTAAGAGAACCTTTACCGTAGTTGCGTTTGTGCGGGAGAAGAAGTTAATTTTTGGGGATTAATTAAATAAAGTGAATAAAATTGTTGAATCAATTTTATTTCATGTTGTATGGTTAGATTCTCCCATGGGAAGTTGGTGGTGGGCCCACATCCATCCAACTTCCCATGTGTGGATATTTGAAAGGGTGGGGCCCACACGAACCCCCCACCTGTTCAAATTCCTTAAACTCCCTAACCCTCTTAACCCCTCACATACCAACTCCCCATTAACTCACCTTCTTTAATATTTGACAACTTGTTGTAATTAATTTGGTGAGTTACATGTAGGTTTTTGAAATTCAAACAATTGAATTTCAAATGCTTTGTTGTGTTAATAAAATAGGTTTAGAACTTATTTTATTTGGGTTGGAGTTTAGTTGATTGGTAGCCTTTGGAGAAAAAGCCTAGGAAATCCCGAGTCCTTCTTTCTCTACGACGAAGAACACGAAGAACGGCTCTTCCACCACAGAAGCACGACGACGCCATCTTCTTCATCGTTCTTCAACTGAGGCAAGGAAAGGGAAGCGACGCCCACGACATCTCCAACGACCTTCATCCGTGTCAAAGGAGAAGATGTCGCCTGCGAAGAACATCGTCAACGACGATGTCACCTCTGAACGCTCATCCACCAAAGACGAGTACCCTACTTCCTTTCCGACGCATGAGCGTGAGATTTGGGAGTGTGTGACGAACACGACAATCGAGGAATTGATATCCGCCCTTTTTCCGAGATCGTCAACGAACGACAATTACAAGGTAGGTATTTGTTTCAATTGTTTATATTTGTTCGTGAATTTCCGACTTGATGATCTTCGTGGTTTAAAACTAAATAATATCGAATAACATGAGGGGGCCAGACCGCACGAACATGGCCGACCCTCCTCCTTACTTTTCGTGTTGGTTCTTTGTGGTTTGCTTCGGGAAGTCGTGGTGCCGTCGCACCACGCGGTTTCATGTCGAAGGAAATGTGCGGCGTCGTTGCGCCGCACCGTAGAAAGAAGTCTAGGAACGCGACGTCGTCACGCCGCGTCGAAGAAAAACAAAGGCGCCGCGGCCGGAGAGGGGCCGCGGCGGAGGGACGTGGTGTCGTCGCACCGCACCGTGCCAATCGAACAAGGGCTGCGGTTTGAGCCATGGCAGTGCTAAAAGGGACAGCTGGAAAACCGGCTGCCGGCGGATAAGGAAGAGTCGCGGCCCTACGGCCGCGGCGGAGCAGTAGGAGGCGGCCGGCCTCGCCGGCCGCCGGAGATCAAGAGAGTCGCGGCCATCAGGCCGTGGCTCAGTGGTGGAAGGCGGCCGGCCGTGCCGGCCCCTGGTTTGCAAAGGAGGCGGGACCCGTGGGTCCCGCGTGTGATAAAAACGGCCGGCCTATGGCCGGCTGAGATCCTAAATACTGGGGATTGAATTCCCTGGTTTCGTAGAGGTGGGGCCCCCCTCCACATGGAGGGGGCGTTTTATTCCAAAGGCGCGGCATAATGTCGCGCCGCCCTTTTGAAACAAAGGGGGGGCTTTTCCCCCCACACGCGGCGCACATGCGGCGCCCAGGCCGCGCCGCCACGCCGCCGGCCGGGCCGGGGCGTCGGGCCGGGTCGGCCCGGGCCCAGACCCCCCGGTTTCGGACCACTTTCGGTCAAATGCCCGTAACATGGGCTATGGGCCTCCAAACGACTCGCCGTCAGCGGAAACACGATCCTTGGATCGAGACGGTCGTTTCGGTATATCGCACTCAAGGTTTCGAATTACATTGGGTTCGGCCGGGTTTGTTCGGATACGAAACCAACCGGGCCCTCGGAGCAGAAACGCTTATATCTTGAGCTCCGGACGTCCGATTGACATGCCATCAAATTCGATGGATTCCTCTAAGTGAGACTGATCTTTTGGATTACTCCGCTCGAGGTTTGGATGTCGTCGGAGTGCAGTCGGGTTGGTTCGCTCACGAAACAAATCGGGCCCTTGAAACGAAAAAGCCAATAACTCACAGAACGGGCGTCCGATTGACGCGCTGTCTGTCTCGTTGTATTCCTCTTGATGAGATGGAACTTTTGGAATACTTCACCCGAGTTTTGGATGCAGTTGGATAGTGGCCGGGTTGGATCGCACCCGAAATCCAACCGGGACCTTGGAACGGAAAAGCTGATATCTTTCAGACAGGACGTCTGTTTGACGAACCGTCAACGGTGTTGATGATCACGTGGAGAAACGGTCCCTATGAGTATACCCTATGAGAGTTCGGGGTATAGTTGAGATACGCCCGGATTTGGTTCGCTCACGAAACCAACCGGGCCCCTGGGACGAAAAGGCTAGTAACTCACAGACCGGGCGTTCGATTGACGCGCCGTCTGTTGCGTTGAGACCCCTATGACAAGGCGGTCCTTTGAGATACTTTTTTGTGGGACTTTGAGATACTTGGAGTATCGACCTGTAGCTCGTGGAGCAGACCCTCCCAGAGACGTGCGTGCGGAGTACGGAGACCGTGTAGCTGGCTGAGACCTGACGACTGCTTGGCCGACTCGGCTTGGAGTGAGTCGACTAACCCAGTGGATGGAGCACTACTTTCTGAGGTGCAGACCCATGGCGGACGGAGCACTACCTGTGTGACAGTGCAGACCCGCAATACTCATCCGGAGAGTACCTCAGTAGGATACTAGGGGGTGCGTACTACTGTGTTTGGGTGACATACCTCGGCGGGAAGCACTGCTGTGTCTGGGTGGCTGACCCGCGGCACTCGACAGGAGAAGTACCTCAACAGTCTTAGGTTAGTGAGCAGTACCTCGGAGTCATGACAGGACCACTGTACACTCCAGAGACGGAGCTCTTCAGTAGTTACGGTTTCGATAATGAAAATCCTGGTTTGAGATGAGACTTTTGACCTTTGTGTTTACCTCATGATTGAGATGGGTCACTTGGTAACATAGGTATATGTATGGCTATATACCTGGGTAGTGGTTATCCGTTGATTTCATGATCCTTGTGTTTCCTCTTGATTGAGATGGGTTACTTGATAACTTAGGTATATGTATGAGCATATACCTAAGTAGAGGTTATCTATTGAGATTTTCTATGTGGTTATCCTTGTTGGTTTTAGTGAGACCTTGAGGGTCTCGGGGTCCCTTCCGAGTATCGTTATACTCACCCCTACACGGGCTATGCCCGCACCTCATTATGTTGGTTGCAGATGACGGGCCGTGCTGACAAAGGCCGAGTGTTCGAGGACTGGACGGTACCCGAAGGTGGACTACACGACGAGTCAGTATCTAGAGGAGGTTGACGGGTGAGAGCACTGAGGAGGATATTTGTACCTACCCTTCAGGTAGGATCCGTGGTGGACGATCTAGGAGCTGCGCTATCTGTACCTACCCTTCAGGTAGGATCCGTGGTGGACGATCCAGGAGATGCGTCATCTGTACCTACCCTTCAGGTAGGATCTGAGGAGGACAACCCAGGAGCCGCTTCCGTCCCTCCAGCTGTTGTCTTTTTCTATTGTACTTTGTTCAGTTGTAGCTGCACTTTCAGTTGGTTTTGTATTCTGGCCCATTTACTTTTCAGCACTTTCTTTTGTAATTAGTGTTTTGCTTCTGCTTGTACTCTGTGGTGTTTTGTTTACTTTTATAAAGGCAATGCCTTCCCAGTTATCGGGATTTTCGCCTTTGGTGCTAGTCGCCAGCCCCTGGCCTATGGAAGGCGGGCTTGTGGTAGTCACGGCACGGGCCCCGAGGACGGGTCGTGACATGACCGTTAGACCCATCACATGTTTTTGGTTTTCTTATTGTTATCTTTCTCATAATAATTTTTTATATCACTCTTCATCAGAACATGAAACTTATTTTTTCTTCCACATCTATGTTTTCCTATATGGAATACTATTATGGGTTATCCTGGGTGGCCTTTTTTACTTATCTTTCTTTCTTTTAAATTGAATGTTTTATTTACTCTTTTTCTACTCTAGGGATTTCAACAATGTTCAAAGCCCAATTTGAAAATTGGGAGTAAGAAATTTCAAAAAAGGTGAAAATGTTACACGATAATCTTTATTAGAAAGTTATTTTCATTAAACTAATTCAATATCTTATTCTACTCACAACATCGAGTTCGAGCGCACCACGAATTACCAAACTAGCCATTAAAAAAGAGGCTATTAAAAATATTAACTAAATTTTAAATTTTATATACTCCATATAATTTTAACATGCATATTATTTTTTTCCTTAGACATAATATAAAAACTAATTCAAATTTTCAGATAAAAGAAATATTTAAAAAAACATTTACCGCCTTTTAATGGAGAACCATTTTTAATATAATCTATATGAAACTATTATATATTAAATTTCACCAAATAAACTTCTGCTATAGAAGTGAGGCATAAAAAAAATTTTAGATAATTATTTTGTGCTTTTCTGATAACTTTCATATTTTGATGAATTGCGAAAATACTAAATTTTTATTACAAACATCATTTTTAATAAAAAAACAATATAATATTAAATTATACATTTTAATTTTTTTAAGTATATAATTATACTATATTTTTATCATTTAATCCCATTTTGGTAATTGGAAGTAATTTTATATTAAAATTAGACATAAAAACATATAAATCTTTTGAGAGTTTTTATATATCGAAGACCTTCTTTTTGGTTTTGAAAAAGAAAATATTTTTTAAATTAATTAAAAACCCATTTTTTTCTAATTTTTTAAAATAGACATCATTTTTGAATTTGGAATATCAAAATTATCTTTTATTGAAGTTTTGATATTTTTTAAAAACGTTCACTTTTTTATGAATATTGAAAAACACTTCATTATAGTTTAATGATGAATTTTTATTTAAATATATATGTTTAAATTAAATTTATTTTATATTAAAAATAGGTATAGAATACCTATATTAGATCAATTTAATTCATTGGAGTCATTTTATAATAAGATTAGATGTATAAAATTTTATTCCAATTTTTAACATCTTTTACCCACCTTCTCGGATCATTTGCAATTTTGAATAAAACATAATTTTACCACTTATGTGAATTTAATTTCAAAAATCCGAGAGTCGCGGTTGATATCAATAAGTAAAATGTGGTTTAATAGGATGAAAGTAATTTTTGGTGAATAGTAACTTTTGAGTTTTATTTAAAACGCTTACAAGTAAATTGGGTAATTAAAGATAAATATGATATTATAATTACCCCAACACATGTTCTAATTCTATTGGATAAGTTTATTTCATCAAAAATAGACCTTCAGAATAAAATATGTTCCTTTATGATCAATTTTTATTATATTATGACATTTATTACTATTTTACTTAAAGAAGAGTTAAAATTTTAAAATTCACAATCTAATAACTAAAACATTTTTAATATAGTGTAAATTTAAGATAAATTAGAATATAATTATTTATTTGAAAGATAAAGATATATAAATCATAATGGTATTTTATTTATAATTTTTTGATATTAAATATTTAAATTTATTTATGAAATAATGATGATGTAGTAATTACCCTATTAATGAATGATTAAATTAATTGATATTATAAATATCAATATAAATATAAATTGAGTATTTATATGAAATAAACTTATTTTATGGGTTAATATTACATGCTAGTATTGATATATAGTATTTATTTCTAATTAATCATGTTTTTTTTGACATTCACAAAAACAAATTACTAAATTGTGTCAAATTTGACATAAATGAGTCTTTTAAAAAATACAATATTATTAATTGATATAATATTCCAAAAAAATATGGTTCTTCCAATGGAATTATATAATGATATATAAGTCATTAATTAACCACTTGAATTTCTATTGGTATTTTATAATATGTTATTAACCACGTAATAAAAAAATACAAGAAGACATGGTAAAATATAAACTATTTAACTAAAAATTAAATCCAAATGATAAGGTTGATATGGTGACCTAAAATCTATAAAACCTTTTATTTTAGAATATATCAACACATATCTACCTTATCCATGAAATAAATCTATTTGGATCCATTAAAAATGGAAAATGATTTTATAATAAAATAATATTTTATGTTTTTCCTAAAACAACTCTCACCTCTCTTATAAAATGGGTATTCCCAATCATTCAAATTCACATATCCAAATCCATTTTACATGGAAGAAATATGCTAAAATATACTCCCAAATAACCTTAATTTACCCTAGAGGCCGTACTTTTATCATAAATCTATCCTAAAGATCCATTTTGATCAAATCACTAAGAAGCACAAGAAGAAGAAGTAATAATTTCTCCACTTATTTCAATGTTATTTTCTTCATCCACTTCCTATTTCATTGTTGTTTCCAAATAAAAATAAAACCTCATATACCTTCTACATAATATTATGTTATTATAAATATTTTAAAATGATATTCATTATCCTATCAATCTAATGAAAGGAAAAGTCATCATTCTTGTGTACAGACGTCTTAGAATCTTAATGTTGTGATGTAGTTTGTTATTCAACACATTATTATATTGATGGGTTAAATAATGAGTATAAATGATATTAATAATAGATATAAAATTTTAATGATTCTGTATATATAATATACAATCCAATTACAAACGATTTCACCATCAATATAATGATATTGTCGCACATGTGTACGTACGGATTACTGTCTCCATGAATACGATGAGATTCATTCTCCATCGTAAACCTTCATTAATAATTTTAATTTTATGAATTAAAATAATTTTTAATAACATAATACCATCCTAAATATGAATCAAATAAAACTTTTCAATAACAGACATAACTTATGTAACAAAACTTATAAAGGAAAAAGAATCAGTTAACACCCTAAACAATGATACTACTGAAATATTATAAACAAAGTGATATTATAAGATCATAAATGATATCATATTTATGTATGTGGTTATTTAATAATTTAATAACATTGATTTATATATTATAAAATATTTTAACATACCCTTGACTGTGGAATAGTACAAGAGAAGGGGTTTTCATCTCACTTTTTATTCCCATGAGATTCATGCTATATTTTCCACAATTTCTTTTTATGTGGTGTATGTACTTCCCAAGATTGTATTTTTTTTGTATTATAAATTAATATATGGGTATTCAAATTTTCATTTTTTGATAAATCTTTCAAGGTGTGTATGTTTCATAACTTATCAAATCGGTAATGGAATTTCAAATTTCAATTCACCCTCATTGGGTTTCACCTATACTCCATTGATTATTTTACTCCATGATTATGCGTGGAATCACTATTTATTCATTTATATTGTAATTTAAACTCCACGTTGTGTGGATAAACTTTTGATACACATAATTACCCCTTTTATTAATTCTCAAGTCATTGATATGTACGTGATAAGGGTAATCTTAGCTCAATTTCCATTCATTGAGTTAAACGTCAAATTCATTGGTTTTGTTTTTTCAAAAATATTTATGAATGTAATTTGATTGATTTTCCCTGAATATCCAATAATATTGAGTGTATTTATATTTTTCAAACATAATTATGTCATTGATTAATCCTTAGTCTAAGGATATGGTCTTTCTATGGTATTTTACCCCAATTTACATTCCATTGATACTTCTTTGTTGTTATGATCCAATTCACTTTTATATGGTGCATATACCATCATTTGACATATTATATCATGAATCGATTTATTATCAATATATTATAATGTTTTTATTAATTTTATTCCTTGATTATTTGTATTCAATCGTCTCTCATTTGGTTATGAACTCTTTAACTAATATATCATTTTAAATGTTTTAATGATTTGTTATTCTAAATAATTCTCATTAATGTACATGTTTTTAAAATGTTTTTAAGGATATATTATTATGGGAATGAATGCTTTAAAATTAAAATTCCATTAAAAATTTTAATTTAATATGACACCCATTGATACAAAAATCACATTTAAATGACTTCTTCGATAAATAGTGTGACTTTTAAATGTTTTCAAGAAAAATAGGATATTTCTCTCAATTAGTTTTACAGATTATTTTTATCTTTTCCAATGTAGTTTGTTATATTTTATTCGTGATAGAGGTTTTTTATTATAATGATACATTCCATATATTATTTAATTAGTTATGTTTGAATATAAATGTGCTATTTTCATACCATTCATGGTTCTTGGTTAATGTATTGATATTTCGTATGCTATTTTTAATAAGAATGTTTAGACTACATTTCACCATTCTCATATGAGTAATTAATTGAACTTCGTAATTGACGGGCAGGGCCCTCTATAGTCCCTTGATGCATCTGTATGTATCATGAGACAAACTGGTATCTTGGCGCAAGGCCATGAAAAAATATTATGTGTAGTTATTGCAAGATTCCTTGACTATGTGGTTATGATGTATGGAATTAGGTATTCCATCATTTTTTAATTAGAAATTGGTATTAGATGTGATTATTTGACTAATAAACTATCCTTATGAATAAGTAAATGGAATTATTTTATTTATATTTTCAATATTATTCAGATGTTTATGTTTAAAATTATTGTGTCATGGTCTTCTAAATTTCTATAAATGGTTATGCTTATTTTGGAAAGTATCCGCCATATGGTTATCCTTTCTGAGCATCTGAGCTCACCCCTTTCTATGTTTTATTATTCCTAGGATGAGAAGAAGTATATTATGAATGATTTTCAGATACATGCTAAGGGATATTAGTGTGTTCAATGGAGACACTATGTTGTTTTTTTATTTCATAATGTACTGTAAAACATATGTATTTATCTTGTACTTATAGTGCTACTAAACTGATCCGTCATTAAGGATTTGATCCCTTTTTTATCATGCCAATGTTATGTAATCATGCACCAACTCTGGGTAACTAGGGTTATGGTGTTATAGATTTCATAATGTTAATATTAATAATTTATAATGTCTAATAGGGTAAACACAATTTTTTACCATATTATTAAAGAATGTAGTACAAATTAATTACCATGGTTATGGTAAGAAGTGATTAACATGGGGGTAAATAAAATATAAGGGTAAAAATAACCATTAATATTTAATAAAATATATTTTCGATCCTTATTAATTTCATTTATTTGTTACACATTTTAATTATAAAAAACATGAGATAAATTAATTTTTTTTTAAAATTCCATGTGTTTCCTCTCGCCCAATTAATAAAGGTCACAAAAACTCCTCCCTTCCCCACACATTCAGACATATTTGGTTTGCAAAATAAAAATCCATAACACATAATAACCTCTGTAAAATCATCCAGCATGACATATTTTAGGTATAAATCCATCTTTTTAAGTAATTAGTCAAAATATGTGGCGGATAACCGAAGAATATGTAATATTCATCAATTATCATCTTTATTATATGTCATTAACCACCTACATCAATTCTTATTAAACCATTATAATATAATAAACTCCATATCATCCATATAAATTTATTTTTATATAATAATTTAATTACCTAAAACCATCCAATATTGTATTATATTAGATAGAAAATCAAAGTTTGTATTGGGTATGATGATGAATAAAAAATATATATATTATATTTATAATATGTTTATAAATATTTAGAAATTAAATCATATATATACTATTAAATATCATTCTATTTGAGATACAACAACGTAGCTCACGTGTGCGGTGGACTACAACCTCACAATGTGATGTGCTTCAACTTTCAAAAACACATTACATATAACATAATAAAGTTAATGTTAATCTGTATAGGTGAAATAAATATAATTAATATTATATAAATGATATATTTATTATCATTTAATATATATATATATATATATATTCATTCATTATTTCCTATTAACTCATATAATGATGATAAAGCCGTTCGTGTATGTGTAGACTATCAAATTCACGATGTGATGTGACTCTCTATTCATCAACACAACACATGGATGATACATATAAGTATATTATATGTTATATTTTATATTATGATCATTCATGAATGATAAAATAATAATAAAATCCTTTATTTTACGATCATCAAAAAATGAAAATTTTACTCATGCATGTATGCCCTGCCATCTGCATGATCGTAACATACATGATTTTCAATAACCATAATTCATGATTGGATTTAAATGTAATATTTATATAAAAATACTAAATTATAAAAATATTATTATTATATAGATGATAATAATATATTACATTCAAATGTAATGGATCATTCTTGATGAAACATGGAAGAAAAAACATTACAATTTACACCTGAAATAATGAAAATAATGACAGATTATTGAAAAAAAGTTATATGATGTTTTAAATGGACAATTAAGGATATTATAAATATTAATATGATTCATTAAAAAATTTATAACATGTTTAAAACCACTATATAGTTGGTTTATGGATTTTAAACTAAAAGGAAACTTGACGTAATGGATTTTTCTAAAATCATTTTATTTAGGCATACTGTAATGTTATGCTCCTAATTTCTTTTATATGGTGTATATAGAGCCCTATTGTAATGTAATGTGATTAATAATTCATTAATCATGGTATTTTTTGTTTTATATAGAATTATTTCATTTATGTAGATTGAAATTATATTTTATGAGTTAGTCAGGGATTTCTTAACTCAAGTTTCACTCATTGAGATAAACCTTTAAATCATTTATTATGTCACTATAAGATCATGTGTTTAATGAATTATGATTATTATATATTTAATTATCACCTTTATTATATGGATTTATATTTTATACATTTAATTTATTCACTTAAAAATTCACACTTCAATATTATATTCATTGTTGTTTTTTTATATAATCTATTTCTCATTGAGATTTTTTATAATTGTTTTTTGGTCGATGAATATTATATGACCATTTTAAAATAAACATATTTTTTATTTTTATAATGTTTTTATTAATTATATTTTCTTGTAAAAGTACTGTTTTTATATTCTTTGGTTTATAAATGTTTTGAGGATATTTTTTAAAGGATACCTGAAAAAATTTCATGTTTCCGTCAAAAACAAGTTTTATTCTTAAAATATGGTTCTAAAGATATTATTTTAAAAAAAATAACCATATAAATTTTTTTTATTAAATAAAATTTAAATTGATTTTTTGTATTTAAAAAATACTTTCCAAGGAATCATCTTTTCTCTTTCCAGAATATATAATTATCCAAACCTTTTTATCGATAAAAAATAATGATATTGATGACATATATAGAATTAACCACTATCACAGCCATAATTTCATTGAAACTTCATTTAAAAGTTTACAAGAGAATTGATAGATAATTTTTAAAAATTATTTTTTCAATTATGGGTTTTATATGGTTTTTTTATAAAATACATTTTCAATAATAAATATGTTTTCAAAATTAACTTTCAAAAAGAAAAATTTATTTTCCTAAAAAATGTTTTAAAGATAATTTTATATTTTTTCTATTAATTTATGAAAAATACCCTTTATTAAAACTTAAATAGGCATTTGATATATTCACACCATCTTAATTAATCATTTGGATGGTTTCTAGTCATTTAAACTATAGAAAGTACTGTCATTAACTTCTTTGATTCATTTTAGAATCAATGACATTCCGTTGAAATATTTACTTTCCATATATCATTAGACATTAAATTTTCACCAAATTTCAACATTATTAATCATTGATATGTTTATTTCTTAAAAAATAAATCTTTTATACATTTTTTGTACTATATTGAATGTAATTTGGTTTTATATGGAACAATAGATAAATTGGTATTCTTTACTCGCTTCAGATATTTGCTAAGTCACATTGTTTATGAATTAATTAAATTATTCGACATAGGATGAAGGTATTTGGAAGTTTTTAAATGGTTAGGGTGTATTAATAGATATCTCTTCTATGGATTAGTAATATCATGGGTTGAATCAGTTGGTTAGCTTTCGTAAAATAGTTTTTTACCAGGTATGTTTTAAACTATCTAGTAAAAGGCCTTGATGGTAAAGTTATCATATTTAAGGGAAACGTTGATTCTAATAAATAATAGTTACATTAATTTTTGTTATTATTTTAATCTAAGATATTTTCACAATGATATAATCTCAAAATTAATTTCATTATTAGATTATTGATTGTATGTTTTTTGTGTTCAGTTACATACCTTTTAATAATGATTATCCTTATCTATTCACGCCGCCATGTTATTTAAATAGAATGTGTGTTTAATTATTCAATATTCTATTTTTATTATTATTATTGATTAATGATTTATTCCTCTATTCATAACCCTTACTGATCATTTGATCTACCCATATTTTGTTCCCTTTCACTAGGATTACATTAAGATTAATATGAATGATATTACAATGGCCCCCTATTTTTTAAATGACACATGATTCTTGAATAAATGTGTGTAATATATTATATAACTATATATACATAAAAAATACATATAAACCAACAAAACCATATCTCATTAGTCAAGATAATTCCATTACATAGCTATGAAGGTAATGAAAATTCCAAACATTACAACAAGAAAAAAAATATAGTAGCTAAAATGAAAAAATATGGATTTTCCTAATCTACTAGAATCCGCACCCCATGTTAAAAAATATAAATGAAAACAAATTAGTAAAACAATAAATAATTAATGAATTTAAAATATAAAAATGTGTGGAATTTTATTAAACATTTATTGAAAGAATAAAGTTGTATTTAAGAGTATAAAGGGAAATGTGACACCTGGGATCTAACTGTTATTTCAAAATTATAAAAATATTACCATTGGTCAGTGTTACCATTGGTCAATTTTACCAATGATATTTCTACACATTGATGTTAATTTTCTCATTATAATTATTTTTTATAAGTATTAATGGAAAAAGATAATTGATGTAGACTATTTTTAGGAATAGGGGAGGAAGGTAGTTTCACTAGGGTTTACGCTTGACCAATAATAATACAAGATTCAAAAAATTGTGCATGAACTAAATCTAATATAAGAGGTGTTTATGTCACTCGAAATTTCAACTCAATAAATGATTTCTGAGAAATCCCATTAAATATCAACCATCACACACCATATCCTTTTGGAAAACATATGTATATTATGGGGTTACATATATAATCCTTGTATTCTAAAATTGTATCTTTTTTGTATAAATTTTTTTATTCGTTCAATCCCAATTTTAGAATAATATTTCTCCAAATAATATATGTTTATGTGACACCAATTTTGTAGATTGATTGTATGGAGAAAATTAAACCTAATAATTATTTTCAAAAGTAATTAAAATTTTATAATACACTCACGTATTTATAAGAATATTTTATTTACATAATAGCCTTCTAAAAATATCATTTTAATAGGAATGAAAAAATAATTTTATAATGTCATGGGAATTTATTATAATTGACAATAATTTGATTTTTTGAATGATTGATATTTTTCAATACATAATGATATTTATATTTAAAGGTTAAAAATATTATATTTCTAATATTTTTGGGATACAAAATTTTTTATATATAAAAATCTAAATATGTTAAGGGTGAACTTATTATTATTATTTATAATAAATTATTTTTTAATGAATAATAAAAATACAATTTTGTGTTTTCTGTGTTTTTTATAAATTCAGAATTTTATTATAATCCAGTAATAATTATTTAACCAAAATACATGACATAAAATATTTTATTTCATTAATATGAATTTTAATAGATTTAATTAATTTCTAAACCTACGATTGGCATTATAATGTCTATAATAAGAAATTTGTGTTTTAAAACCATTATTAAAAAAATGTGATTTTCCCTCTCCAAAAAATTCTAAATTTTTTTCAGTTATAATGAATAAAAATATAATAACTTATCACTCAAATATCCAAAACCATGAGAAAAAACATGTTTAACCCAATGGGATTTCATTTTACAGAAGCTCTATTTCAATGATCTATATTTGGAAATTATTAAATAATTCCTCTGCTTTTGAAATAAATACTGCCCATTTCAATATCCCTCTTCACCCCAATATATTATCCATAAATTTTATGTTATTTATCCATCTGTGGATCCCCCTAAGTATTCTTCAACCCCCTAGTGATAAAATTCTCATGATTAGGAGAAACTCTTCAAGGTAAGTAAATTCACATTCTCTTCTTGTCCATTCAAGAAATAATTTTTCTATATATATATTTTAAGGGTGTGTTAAATAATATTATGTAATTTCTATCATACCCTTAACAATAAAATATTTTCTTATCAATGGGTGGCATGAACCCTCTTTCATTTATCCCTTTTCTAATCCCATTTTTAAATCAGTCATGCTGCTAAATTTACTTATCAAATTTTATTACTTTACATGATATGTTATTGTTTATTTTCTTTTCAAAATCACAAAACCAATTAATTTTACAAAAATATTAATCTATATATAGTATGATTTATTTATTTCATTTTTTATATATTTTAAACCCATATTCCCTTTTTAGAGTATAATAATGATTTAATGATCGTGTCATTAATAAATATTATACATAGTGATTTTGATAAGAAACATATTCATAATTATCCATGAGTTATTATTGAAATGAATTATATTATCTATATGGGTCACATTAATTAATAAATATTATGTTTGTGCCCTGGTTGAACTATAATCCATTGGTTACAGAATTTAATCCCTATAAATGTCTTGTTTTAAAATATTTTTTGTGAATGAATTTCGTATTATACTTTTATGACACCATAGTGATAAACTGTGGTGATAGGTTTATCAATTTCCCATTTATATATTTCAGAAACGTTACCATATTATTAATAATGTTATTATTATTGTTATTTTTATCATTTTCTATTGATCATGTAATATTTTGAGACCTTTGTTCTTTTTTCCAAGCCTCCTAATCACACGCTAAATGTCACCCTTTATTATTCCCTTCCTATAATGATGCTCACACATTTACATTATTGTAGGTCCCAAGATATAATATGAAGTAAAATTAAATTAGGCTAAATCCATGAAGAATAATTTCATGTGTATTGTAATATTGTGTTATGTTGTATTGTCTTATTTTGATAATGTTCGTGAAACGAAAATTTAAAATACATTGGGATTTGTTTTAATTAATGAAATACTTATGTAATAAAAATACAGGATACCATAGTAGGTATACAAAAAAAATTTAGTTATTTGTGGGATTTATATTTATCAAACATTAGTATGAATCCTAGGGAAAATTATAAATATAGTAAAACACCCACATATATTGGAATGTATTAAGTATGTAGTTTCTAAGAAAATACATCCATTTCCAGATACTACATGTTAATGTGGATATGATTCATATGGAACTAAGGGTAACAACTAAAATTATTGTATTGATCTAGACTTAATTGAGAACTGGATCCTGAAAATAGGCATTTATTCACTCCTAGTTCAACACTTATGAGTGATATGTTGGGTTAATCAGAAGATTTTTATGAATCATTATGAAAGATATATGGAAAATGTAATTAGAGGATGTTTGTGATTATCATATTTAATCATAATTAATTAAGATATAAAACCCATTTAGGATTATAATATTCTTAAAAGTAACACATTTCAGAATAAGGATTTCTTCTACAAAAAAAATTTGAGGTAAATTGGAGGAACCAAGTTAATGATGATTGTGACGGATGGTTCACCGATGACCTTGCCTGGAATATGGAATGTAATATATGATGAGGTTGATGAATCATTTATCTCATTATATGAATCAAAATTTTAATCATGTTGATAAAATAGATTCACCTTGAACGAACAACTTTATATTGAGTGCTTCATGCATTAATGACCACCTTCATTTTGTTGATCTAGAAACTCGTTGATTACTGAACAATATATTAATTGTATATAATTTTTTTAACACCAACAAAGAGAGATAAATAAATTTACCCTGGTATTATAATTCATAAAATGGGAAGATGATATTTGGTGGACTCTAATTATAATCATGAATCTATGCAGGGATATTAATTCTATAAATTATTAATAGTTTGTGGGAAAAAATTTCATATATATTTTCTGCATATTATAAAAACCCAAAATGGAGATGGAATTCATAGAGTATAAGAAGAATGAAAATTAATCAGTGGTAATCAATGAAATTATATTTAATGTACTCTAGTGATATCCCTCTATCATTGTTATGGATCCTAATGGAATATTTGATTGATTTTTCGGTGGACCAAGAACCCATATATGAATAAATATTTCAATTTGATTCTATGAATGATATGAAGAGATAGTGAGATGTGATAGAAAGGTAGAATTGGTTATCTGAGAGATTTACTGGTCACACAGATAAAATGAAAAGAAGAGAGAAATAAAACAAAACATTCAAAATAATTTTGATTATTGAAGTGTGTGATATAAAGTAAAACATCCCATGTGAACAAATTTTCGAAGAATAATTCAAGGAATATCATTATATAGAGTGGAAAGTGCACGTGTTCAGAATAGATAGGAATATTTTTTGGAAATATCATGGTGAGGTGAAGCCTTAGCTATTCAAAAATAACAAAAAAGGGAAGACTGTGCAGAACCTTCCCTAAGTTCATTGCCTTAGGTGTGAACAACATGGTAACTTCTCCAAATCAATTTCCAAATCAGAAGATAATAGACGGAAACCTCTATAAACATCCACCTAAGAAAAGGGATCATGCTCATAATTTTCATTCATGATATCTAATGTAGTGGCTCGAAATTATGTGGTTCATAGTACACTCTATGTAATCATTAAACTAGTATGCACTTTGTTTAAGTTTAGTTAAAAAAATCCCATTAATTTATCCTTTTTTTCAATGAATATATAATCAATCCATGAGCTATCATAAGTAAAATTTCCAGTCAACGATCCTAGAGGTATTATCAAGACATGAAATGTTTATTAAAATCCTAATATTTATAATAGATTGTACAGTCTCATAGTATATCTTGTATCCATCAACATTATCAAATTCAGCACTCTAATTGGGATATATTATATCTCACAATATAATATTAATATCAACTACATGTATAATTTAATTTTGGAATTATTGAATGGACAACCGGTTGATATTTTCAATGGAGATATATCTCATCCTAAAAGTTTTATAGAAGAACCACCCTTATCATTCTTTATGGATAATATCATTGAAGTGACAGAAGTAAATTAATGTATAATGATATATAATGTCCCAAAAATTTAGAAATAACTTGATTTATTTCCATAATTGTTACCTAGATGTCCCCCAGAATGTGAGGTAGGGTTATCAAAGAAACTCATATCTGTATCAAAATTGATATCGAATACCTCATATATATTGGATAATATGGAGATATAATAATTAAAGAATCAAATTCAAGATCTCTTCAAGAAGGGATTTATCAAACTATGTGTCTCTTCTTGGGGATCAACTATTCTATTTTATAGGAAGAATATGTGTTTTCTCAAAAGGGAAAGTCTCCATTACTGAGTTAATGAAAACTCCAAAAATCATAACAAACGATTCTTTACAATATTCAAAGTACGAAAAAATGATAAAATCCATAGGATTATTTTTTAACCATGTTTTATTTTTTAAAAAATATCGATGGATCATTTTGGATATGTTTTGATTATAGAGAAAATAATAAGATCATAGTGATGAACTAGTTCCCTCCCTCAATGGTTGATGATTTACATGAGATGCTTCATGGAGATCAATTCTTCACAATGATTTACCACTGATAAGCGTATCATTTAATTACGGTTAAAAAAGAATATATTCTAAAGGATACCATTTGAATAATATTTTTCCATTATGTTTATTTTGTTATAGACTTCAACATGAAAAATTATCTTTTTTATTTACGGATTTGATTAATAGAGTCTTCAAGGATGACCTTGAAAAATTCCTCATAATTATTATTGATGATATTTGAAAATATTACATATGTCATGAACGAATAAAATCGTCCATTTTACACCCATATATAGTTATGTGGGGTGTAACTATTGTTGGAATCATTGTTATAAGAAACCCATTTAACAAGGGGCCCCTTCTAGGGTTAAGGATGTTGTAGATTGGGGAATCAATACAGATTCATCAGGACCATCCATCTATTTTGATTGGATGATGATCTGTGATAGATCCAATATTAGAATGAAGTTCATTATCACATATCTAGATAGGTAGTTGTATTACTACTCACTTTACAGTAATATTATGTGGTCATGCTTGTGGAATCCTAGCTTCACATTTTCAGTGCAAGTATAGTGAACCCACTGTTTGTAATCAGTTTTTAGCACTATTTAATTGATCAATCCATATCTATTTATAGTAGCCTATACTAGAGGAGAAGGATGTCAGGACATCTAATATTTGAGGTATAATTCAAGTAGTTTTTACTATTTTTTCTTCTATATTTTAATACATGTGCATTAAAATTTATTAGGTCTATACATACTATGGAGAGTCCCAAACAATAGATTTATTACTCATGTGGCGTGGTGATACTAGACACACCATTTGCTATATGATCGGAGAGAGTGTGGTAGTTCAAGGAGTGTCATATTCATGTAGGCATCCATCATTTATTATGGGTCCTCTTTATCTTAGATATAACTGAATTATATGTGACTCTCAGGATGGACTGGTTGGATTTCTACTATGCCTATATTGAGTATTACCATTGGGGTGTATCATTTAACTCACAAGGTGTTGGAGTTTATATTAAAAATGGAGAGTGTTATGTCCAAGTGGATAGATATGGAATAGATCATATAAGTCCTGGTGGAGTGATGACCTAGAGTACAAGCCTCTACATATAAGATCACGAACTACATCAAATTAGGTTATGTCTTATATTCCTTTAATTGTAGGATGCATTCCCTGAGGAATTGTTTGGACAACCACTTAAAATAGATGTAGATTATACAATCAATATAGTACATGGAGCTTAACCAGTATCAATTCATATATAAAATATGTCTACCACTATGTTTCAAGAGATTAATAGGTGGTATAACATTTAAACGTTGTGGGTTTTACATAGCCTATTACTCTTCCATTGAGTTTACCCATAATGTTTTCAAGAAGGAAGATGGTTCCCTTGGGATTTGTTTTTATCTATAGTTATTAAATTGGATTATAGTGAAAAAATGGTTTCTCATACCCTTGGATAGATAATCTTTTTGACTAGACTATAGGAGAAATTTTGTTCTCCATGATCATCCTAATATCAGGTTTTCATCACCCTCATGTTTTAAATTCAAATTTTCTATCTATGAATTTATATAGTTAGAATGGATTAGATAAGAATCTAGTGATATTTTGTAGACTTATGTACATTCCCTCCTTCTTCACAGATTTTATTTATAGGGTTATTCATCTATATCTATATTTCTTTTTTGTGGTCTTTGTATATGAATTTTTCCTATAGATCAACCATTCTTCTCATCTTGAGATCATCTTATATTCAATAAGAAAGGATCATAGATATGGAAAGAAATGTAAATTTCATTTCTGTAGTGAAAAGGTTCACCTCATGGTCATATTATCTAGGAGTCATTAACATTAGTTTTCCTAGATAAGGTGAGATATATGGTTACCTAAGATAATCTTGAGAAAAGCATTGACATACTATGTCACATAGGATAGAGGGTTATTACATATGTTTAAAATGAACTTATAAATCATATAATAACCTCTTATGGGACTGAATAAGATGGTTATGAGGTTTATATAGTTCAAATCCTATGGGATAAACAGTAAAGACATGAATGGGATATTTAATTCCGCATCGATTTTAATTCCTCTAGAGTTGTGAAGAAGTTATAGAGTATATTGTGATGCATTAGGTATTAGTATTGGAATAGTTAATATATGCAAATATATTATTTTTAACACTATTTATGGTAGTTGTGTCCTATTGAGAGGAATTACATGACACACAGTTGTGAGTTAGCAGCTATTTTACACACCTTGTTCTATTGGAGGAATTACCTTTTATGAGATCTTTTTTGTGGTGTTTATGGACAAAAAAATCTTACATATATATTTATAGAGTGATAAATAATGTTGCAGTATCAATTATGGGTTAAATATTTACATTACACTACCTTCAAGCAATCCAACATTCATGTGAAAGGAAATTTTGTTTTCGGTGCATTGAGAATACAGAATTTGAAACTTGCAGTTCAAGAGGCCAGTAACGAAGGGAAGGTTATGGATCTATTTTATAAGATGATCATAGAGGTGTAGGACCATAAAATATTGTCAATATAGAAATATCTATGAGGAAGGACTTTACTTTGAGAGAAGGTGAAGATGATAGATTTTTCCGATCATGAGGGCTTGGTCCAACGTGAGACTATTTTTGGTGAGGATCCACCTACAAATTATCTAAAAAATGTAGAATAAATCATATATATATACATGGAAATATCTGGGTTCCCATAGATATGATAGAGGATATGATATAAGAGTCACATTCTATTCATTAGTCAGTTAATCTGTGTATCTCCAAGAAGTATCCTGATATACACTAACAGTATGGGTGGTCAAGGATGAATTGTCAGATAGAAAATTTTATTACTAGGTTTTCAAACTATTAGTATGTAAAGGTGGATCACCAATGATCATTAATATTTTTTCTATCATTTATGGTCTTAAAATTGAAATGCGAGGATACTGAAGTAGATTTCTCCATCCAGTAACTAAGGTCTCTTGGACGCAGCAACGTGGATTGCATAGCCACAGATATACTATCAAAAGTATCCAAATTACATCCTATCATAGAGATATTCTCATTTGATGAGATATGAGGATTTTATGCCTTTGAGATAATATGAATTCATGTGGTCCCTCGTAAAATAATTTTATAAAGGGATGCAATTTTGATATTGAGGTTTTAACATGGATTGTAGAAGGCTTTGGGAACAAATGTGCTTATGATTACACCATTTAACCCTCAGCAAAATGGAAATTTGTAACAAACTATAATGGTTTTTGAGGACATCCTATGAGAATGTTTCAAAGATTCTAGTAATTCATAGGAAAACTCTTTACTATTTTAATATTCTCCTACAATTATTGTTATGAGGTGATGATTCAGATGAATCTCTTTGATACCATCTGTTTTATGTTGTTATGATCACCCCCTAATATAGTTAGAGGTATTAGAAGAAGTGATACAGTGTTCTTATCTCATTTAATATATATTAGATAAGGTCCAACTGATCTAGATGTAGACTCCTACTGTTAAGTATAGAAATATATATTATGTTGATCTTCAGTGAAGACTTATGATGTTTGGGGTCGAGGATCATGTTTTTCTCAATGTATCATCTATTCTTGGGAATATTTTAATACCAAGGGTTGGGAAAATCTCAATGCATTTTTTAGTCCATTTTAGATTCTAGGAATTTTTGGTCTGGTATCATGTTAGTTGTTATTCCCTCATTGGTTAAATGTAACACATACCATCATCCACTTTTCGTAGCTTCACTTATATCTTACCAACCAATCTCATTATTTTTATCCTGATGATGTTCAGCTAGGGGATTTTGTTTTTTTAGAGGTGTATCCCATATTCAATGTTGATCAGAGTAAAAATTATCTTCAATGACAGTCTTTCCCTTAGTATGGGTGTTATGAAAGCATGAAATAGTATAGTATGAGACATGGGAGTGGGAAACCAATATATATTCATAGTGTCCATAATTATTCTCATATATCATTCTAATTCCATTTTTACGTGAGCTCATGTGATATTTCATTTATGTGGGAAATACTGAAATATACTATTCATCATTGAAGGTATTGATCCTTTTTAAATTTGGGAAATTATTTCATTAGACCTAAAAACATTTTCTAATGATGTAAAAAGTGTTTTGGACACGTATGTGGATTATACGGATCCTGGAAAACACATCTTTTTGAAAAAATACTCGATTCATGGTTAGTGAAAACCAATATTGACTGACAGCAATGTTATCCCTAACCATACTGTATAGATAGAGGAGGGTTTATAGTTATACAGTTTGTCTTCAACTATGTGATACAAGATGCACACCCATGCATGAATGAAGACAACATGATTAGAGGCCACTCCCACTTTCTATATAATATGTCCACTAGTGTGGCCAAACCATACACCTCTATTTTTTCCATAAAAATTACTACTATTCCATTAAAATGTAATAGCGTCCAACCTTCCTTTTTTTAAACATTCTCTAGAATGTTGGGGTTATTCTTCCATTGATCATTAATTTTTTATTCTACTAGGATCCTTGATAACTTCTTCCTAGGATGTCTAATATATATTCTATTTTTTCAATAAATCCTTTGAGTATTTTCCTTATTCAAATTTTTTTCATCCTCAATTTGGCTTCCTCTTGGAAGAGTCATCGAGGAGTAGGCTCATGGAACCTATTTTTGGGAATTTGATTTATTATTTCATTTTTTATTGATCTAGAAAAAATAAAGGGTCAATACTGGATGAAGATATGTGTATGGGAATGAGGAATATAGTCTATTAATTTATCCTTCACGTCATTATGTTTTATAAAATGTGATATGTTTCGTAATCTAGTATCAATGTGCATTTCCTTCAAATTATATCAGCCTTAAGTTGGTATATTTTTTCTAACCTCATGACTTGTTTTTACCTAAAATCGTATTATCATTGTCAACCTTGGAGTGAGTTATAACATTAGTTGTTCCATCCTTAAGTCTAATTGGTATCAAGATCTTACACCCGAAACACCTAATGGTGTGTTTGGACTTATGTAAAATGATAATACCATGTAGATGGACGAATTGGAAAACAGAGAAAACACCCTAGTCAATTATAATGAATTGAATTGTATGTGAGTGGTACAACCACATTATCCTTTTAAATTGGAAAAAATAGTTTCTCTATTGGTAATATTAAATGATAAAGTGTTTTGGATTAATTCTTTTACCAGATTAAATATAATGGATATTATTACCAAGGGTATGTGGACATGGGGAAATGATTAAAATATTGAAAATTGTTCATGATAAACCAAATGTATGATATATATATATATATATATATATATATTTATCCACAATGACCCTTATGCTTATATAAAATGGGCATGAAGACCCTTATTAGTTATAATAAATGGGAATTAAAATCCAATGTTATAAAAAATCGGCTTGACGACCCTTTTATATCTAAATTGGAATGGTCACCCATAATATTATATAAAAATAAGTGCAAGTATTCCCATTGATAAAATGTGATATCAGGCATGGAATCCCTTACAACTATGATACTTGGCATAGCATTCCTATCATTGATACATGGCATGGAATCCTTATTCTATGGTACGGTATGTGGAATGACTATTCTGTTATAATGGGAATGGAGTCCCTTTATAATTTTATCATGTACATCATGTCCCCTCTAATACTGTAATACATTAAATGAAATACCTTATAAATGATATACCATGAATTGTGTCCATCGACACTAGATCAGAGTTATTATAGAATGGGCCGAAGAATGAAATATAACCCTAGATTCAATCTAGAACCAGAGAAAATCAATTTATAGTAGTTAATACTTCTTTTCATTGTTATATCTGCACACTTCAATATTGTATACACATGCTAGATATTTACATACTCCATTGGTGTGGGGCACCTTAGATTTATCTCACACCCAATCAGATCCATATATGGTACCGGAAAAGACTTTGTGCTTGTAGGTGTATATAAGGGGATGAATCATCTCTTATAAGAATAAATTTTTAGCATGAAATAGTATTGTGGATTTTTATCACATGATTGTGCTAGAGATCTCTATTATTGGAAAAACATTTGTTATTTTTGTTCCTTTTCTTTATCTTGTATTGAATGTATTTCTTTCATCCTTGTATCAATGTCTTCTTTACTGTAGACACATGACATTATAATCCATTATTTACAATTCAATTTATTTATTTTTATTATTAATTCCATCTTCTCATTATTTATATCTACTTCCTCTATAATGGGTTGTTGGTAGAATGTATAACTAGATCTATCTGTTGTCATTTCATTTATTTATATTTCTCCACTATTTATCTTTACATATATTATCCCCTATACTCCCCACTAGTATCTAGGTTATAATAATCCTACAAACACACCATAGTACCTTTCCTCTAGTTAGAAGCCTCTCATGTTTGGGGAGATGTTTTTGAGGCCATGTTGACCACCAGGCTCGGGTTTCCATTGAGTGGTATCTATATATGGGAGACCATAATATTGGCCTCATGAAGTAGATTAATTTATTTTTAATCCCATTTTTTAGAACTTGGAAGGGAGGTAGTGCCACTAGGGTTAACACATGATAATGACCAAAAAAGAACCCACATGTAAAGATTGAATTTAATTTCTTATGGGTGAAGTTCAATTTGGTGGATATTACCACTAGATAATTGTTATCCAAGCCACCCCATGAAACTTCCACCATTGAACATCATACCCTTAAGGAGTATGAGGGTTTAATAAGATTTAAATTCATAGTAATTAGTTTCATAATGTGTAAGATTCATTTTATAAATAAATTGATTATCCCATCATTCCAAATTTTAGAATAAAATTTTTAAATAAGATAATCATTTATGTGAAACCAATTTTTTTAAAAAAAATTTGAACATAACTAAAACATAATGTTAATTTTATAAAATATAAACATTATTATAATTAATTCATGTATTTATAATAATAATTTTTAAATTAATTAGTTCTTTAAAACACGCTATTTTAAAATGAAATGATAAATTAATTTTATAGTGTCCTATGAAATTTTAATAAGTGATATATTTGTTACTTTGTCTTAAAAACTAATAATATTACCTTAACTAATGATATTTATAATTAAAATTTAATGTTACCATATTAAGAAAAATAATTGATAAAAAATGTTATATTTTAAATAACACATTGAAATTAGTTTAGGGTAATATTTATAGAATTTTCTAAAATAAATTAATTTTTAGTGAATTGAAAAAATATATTTTTGAGTTATTAGTATGATTTTTTAT
Source organism: Viscum album (assembly GCA_963277665.1). Classification (NCBI taxonomy): domain Eukaryota; kingdom Viridiplantae; phylum Streptophyta; class Magnoliopsida; order Santalales; family Viscaceae; genus Viscum; species Viscum album. The sequence continues at coordinate 588,658,869 of OY728142.1, read as the reverse complement.
ATAATAACAAATAACTAATTATATTATAACTAATTACCCCAAACTCCACGACATAAAATATTTTATTTTATAATTATTAATTATTTTAATTATATTAATTAATTTCAAAACCTATAACTGACTATCCAAAGTCTAAAATAAAAAATTTGTTTTTGAATAACAATATATTATGAGAAACATATGTCAAAATGTCCAAATATGGATTAAAAAATAGTTTTTAGTTTGGTTGGGTTAATATTTAATAAATTATAACTCAAATTTCCAATACCATGGAAAAAAACATGTGTATTCCACTGGGTTTTCAATTTCCACGTGAACGATTTCAAGAACCTATATTTAGAAATTATTAAACACTTTGACCAATTTTTTTACAAATACCCACACATTTAACGATTCCCCTTCACTCCAAATCCATACACAACTAATTATTGGTGATCCCCCCTAATTAGTCCCTCATGGTGTACTCCCCCTATGGTTTCAACCCTCTAGATTTATGAGTAACTCTTCACATTATAGGAATCATAATCCACTTATTTTCTATTAATGAATTTCATTTTTTGTGTGTATTATAATGGGAATCTTTCTTTATTTTCATAGGATTATGATCATTCCTTTATTTCTAAAAAAATTTATCAATGGGAGACCCTTTTCCTCTCCCATTTTACCTTTTTCTTAATACATATTTTTAAACATATCATGCTTACAAATTTACATGTCAAATATCTCCCTTTTATTTCAAAAGATCTCATTATTTTTGTGTATACCCATATTTTATCATTCTCTATGCACCTATATCTAATATATATTTATTAATTCCTTTATGTACATATATTAAACCAATGTCCCATTTTAATTAGTTAATAATGATATATAGATCATGTCATTTAGCACTATATTATGTCATGATTTTGATAAAAAAACTATTCCTTTATTCTATACATTTTTTTAATTAAATGATTTTGTATGATCATTATTACTCAAATAAATAAATAAATATGATGGTTGATCCCTGATAGTTTTAAAATTAATTGGTTAAAGAAATTTTTCTGTAGATATGAATTGTTTAATTATACTTTGGTGAATATACATGGTAATTTTCCTTTACAAAACCATTGTAATATGATTATGTATGTCTCATTTAAATTATATAGATTCATTCTGATATTTTTATTCATGTTCTTATCATTATTATATTCTCAATTTTTAAGTAACTAAATGTTAAATGAATCTTTTTTTTCATTTCTGTTATGAAAAAATTATGTAATAATAAGGTGCATTTCAATAAATATACAAGGATTTTCTAGATTGACAGATGTTATTCGTGAAAAAATTGTGTTTTAATTTGGGATTCCAAATGTGATGTAAGACTGATGTATGTATCTAGTTTACCAAAAATACCAACCTGACTAGTCATTCTAGATGATATTCCCTGAATCTCATGTCAATGTAATGATGTATTACAATAGATCTAGGAAACTATGGTGGTGTAAAAATAATGAAAATGCAATGACCATGAAAAAGGAAAAAATATAATAAATGAGGGAGTATGAAAATTTTAGGACTCAAACAACCTTATCCATTAACATAACATGATATAATAATATAAAAAATCAATCATCAATTTCATAACAAAAAACCATTAATTATAAATAATGTTATAATTCTACAATTAATAGGTGACCATTAAATTATTATAAATTGGATCTTATGTATAAAATTTAGTTAAGGAATAGAATGACCTATTATGGGATTAAAAATAACAAATCATATTTTTTAACCAATGTAATGGTGGTAAAAAATTAAATAACATAAATATTGACATTAAATTAGTATTAGACATTTGTTGACTAATAAATGTGTATATTAATAGGGGTTCTGATTCATAGGATAAATGGTTGTCAATTGATTATATTTTATTAGAATAATTTGAATATATTGTTTGAAGTTTTTCATAATGTTAGTTAATTGAAAAATTAAATAAATTTTTATTTCATTATATTATCATAAATTGAATGAGAATATTAAATAGGATTTAAATTATAATATATGATTTTTCTGAGTGAATATAAATTTTAAAAATTATCAGGGATAATGGTTTAATAATTTATATGTGAGAATTGAAATTAAAATACATAACGATGTCTAGGTATAAATATAATGATAATGGGGGATAAAGTATAATAAAGAATAATTATTTAAAATATTCATTTTCAATATATTCCTATAGAGGGTATGTTTTCTAAGTAGATTGTTTATATGTTTTTAATGCTATAATGTATATTAGTACTACACAACCTATAAAGTGTGCAATCATATATAATCCTTATTAATTGTTTGATTTATAATTCTATTTAGTGAAATATATAAAGAGAAGATATAGATAGAGATAAATAGTAATTTTATCAAAAAAACTTAGTTTGTATTATTAGTGATTTTTGCGGGAATGAATGAGTTTTCCCACTCGTTGGATAAAACATTACATTGGGGGATAATAGAGTGAGAATGATATGTGAATTGAGATTTACTTCCACCAAATCTTAATTTATCTTCTATATTTTTGGCAATTATTTTCTAAAAATTATGGATTTATTTATATTATAATGGGAAAAATATAAATAAATTTATTTCATAATGAAATAATTCTAACTCTAAAATTTTATCTTCCATTTTAAGCCCAATAATTATGATTTATTTTAATTAAATTGAACAAAACATATTTTCCTATAATATTTTATACATGCAATGATAAACTACCCTGGGATCATGTATTTGTTTCATGTCATTTTTGTAGAAAAAATATGTCATAAGTTACATGTTTGATTTAAATTTTTTACTTTAGACATATTTTAATCATAAAATGTCTAGTAAATGTTATTTAAAACTTGTTTATAAATATTAATGAGTCGTTATAGTGGATTCATTTATGAGATTAATATTGAGCTACTAAATATTATTGATGTTTAGTTAATTAATATATTTTAAAATAAATATAAAAATTTAATTAGATAATAATTTGAGTTAATTTGACTATAATTCATGGAAATTATTGAATAAATAATAAAATAATAGTCTCAGAGATGGTAGAAACTTATCTATTATATGAAGTGATGAAAAAGTCTACGTTATGGATATAATTTTATATTTTGTTGTAATTTTAGTTTTTTATTTGACAAATATATATGGGATGATTTTGGAAGTCTCATTATGAACACCTACTAAATTAATTGTATCAATTATACACAATTTATAAAATTTAATCAGTTCTAATACGGTAGGGTAAAATATCACTGAGGACCACTATGTGGATTTAAATTTTAATTCATGAAAAAAATATAAACATTATTTTGTTATCATTACATCTCTATATAAAATATTTATATTTATATCACCCATTTAAATTTAAATATATAAAATAAATATTATTTCTTGATCCTCTCTGTTGATAAATGTAACTTTTTCACCACTTTAATGTATATGATTTGTTTTTTTCATTTTCAATCCATAAAACATGTTCTTATTTTGTTTCCTACCTATGTTTCATATCATAATATTGTTATGTTTTTACATATAAATTAAGACATAGAATATATTGAATTAATAAGTCCAAGATCATATATGTAATACTAAACAACATTAATAAAATTAAAAAATTGAGGATCAATTAGGAATATGGATATTACCTCAATTTATAATGGATGCATATATGAATAGTGTGTAATAAACTAGATGATAATGATCATAGATCAAAAGGATCTATTATATTTATAATAAGTTGGTTCTTTGAATATAATACTATAAAATAACATGTATTTAAATATTTGAACGTTGAATATGGTGACAAATTTGGTGAGAAAACCAAAATATTACAAAAATAAGTTTGCATATAATATGGTATATCTAATATGATTGGTAATGATACATTATATAAGATATATTTTTAATTAAATCAATGAATAAAATAAAATAAAATCATAGTGTTACTTAGTAAGAATTACTATTGATAATGATGTATATAATCTCATTTTTTATCATTATTACTTGATAGATGAAAAAACAACGATAGAAATTATTATTTTATATTGAAATATAAAATTTAATTTAGATGAATTAATGTATAAAATCATTAACAATTGAATTACACAAAACTATTTAGGTATATTCTCAAGTTCTCTTTAATCACTAAATGATCATACAGTTCTATATAGGTAAAAATCAAAATTAATGATCAAAATTATATAGAATTATTCAATATAAGTAGTAGTATCATGTTCTTAAATTTTAGAAAACTATCAAGAAGGGACCCAACCATAAAGAGTGTTAGGAAAAATAAAATACACATGAACATAACTCAATATAAAATACAACTAATATCAGTTATGATTTTTTTATTTATTTTGTATAGTCCCATGGATTTTGGATCTTAAACATGGGAACATCATCCAATTTATCATTGAACAAGGATTTACTAATGAATTAAATTTTATGTAATTTTAAAATTGAATATCCTTATGATGGAAATACAATATATATTATAAGATGTGGGGATACAATGTTCAAATTTAGTAGTGAGAGGATTCTAATTTTAAGGAATGTTTGACATATCCATAACATTATAAGGAATTTTTTTAATATATGGACATCTTGATAAAGTAGGATTTGATAGAAATATAATGGTGGTGCAAGAAAACATACTAAGGGTGTCTTGATTATAGATAAAGGTCATAATAATATAATACTATATAATATTATATATTATTTCATTAAAGTATATGTAATAAAAAAATTCGTTTCAGACTTATAATAGTATATTTTTCGGTTAGGTTACATTATTTGGAAGGGGATGAAATCTCTAAATATTAATGTAATAATAGTAATCTTGATGTAAATGGAGATTGGAAAAAATTATAATATTATATATTTGGATAGTAAAATAATGATAGTATTATGAAATGCGTAGAAACACTAATGTCTAGAATGATTGGCGCACACTGATATTTTGTGGTCAACGAAATTGTATTACATTATAGGTTTAATGTATTACATGAAAATTATTGAAAAATAAATTACAAAAATTAGTTTAAATTATAAAAAACTAATTTTTTATTCTTATAACGCTTCATATGTTGAAGATATTAGTGGATGTTGGATTTCAATCTAAATAAAAATACTCAAGGTTTGGATTTAGCTGATAGTGTGGTGGTAAATAATTCTAGTAATTTTTCACTAAAAATTGAATTAAGAAGATATGACTATTCATTTTTGGTTATGATATTTTTTTTTACAAAATTACTTTTAAATGATTATAATGTTTTACTAACAAATACACTAAAAAATCTAAATACGCAAAAATTATATCGATTTATTTAACATAAACCAAAATCCATATATTTTAATTTAGGAAGGATTACATGAGAATTATTTCTCATTTAAATATCTGTGAAACAATGATTAATGATTTTGTAGTTTCATAAAATTTATATATAATGAACCTAATGCAAGGTAATGGTGGGATTGAAATTTTAAATAATTATTCTTCATTGGATATGGTGTCAATGACATTGGATACTATTGTTGGGATAATGAAATTATTAATAGAATTAAAATTTATATTGTAATATTTAATTATAACATCATATCAAGATTCCAAAATATATTTGACATAAATAGTTTAAATGAAGAACTAATCCATTATTAGTGAAATGGACTTAAATTTTTACTTAATAATGATACTTTAATATTAATGGATCATATTCCGTAGGCTTTGATGTGGATATTTCCAATGATAAGAAAACTTTTATAGATTTATTTTTTTATCAGTTCACATGTTTTTACTAAATTTTTTGATCTGATTTATGATCCTATATGTTTCTAGGTACATCCCACTATGAGTTTTGGTATAACATCTTTTTTTTAATTTCTCATTTTTCATTAAACATTTGTATTCAAGACATTTATTAGGAATGGATAGAATATTTATAAAAAATATATAATGTTTTGGAATGTGAGTTTGTTTTAATAAGTAGAGTCTAGATATATATGTTTTAAATTGTATTAAAATTGTTCTCCATGATTTATGAATGTTTCAATAGTTTTTAGGACCTTTTTTAGAATTTGGATTGAGTGTTTTCTATATGAAATTTACATTCCATGTACATGTTATTGAAGGTGTTAATTTTTCAAAGAAGATATTGGGTACTGGTTCATGATGTGAAGTTGTTACACTTCTTTAATCCAGCTCATAATAGGTAATTATTACTCATGGAAATTTCAACTTGAGATGTTGATTTGTTTTAGTAATACACCTAAATAAATAGTTACATGTCATGTATTGATTATATGACATTAATTTCTAACCTCTAGTAGTTTTAAAAATTAATGAATATTTTATTTCTTATTCCATCCATGTAAATATATTCTCTCTCAAAATATTGAAATTCAAAATGAAATTTTTGAGTTCTTAATTCCTTTAAATACTTCATGATAAGTAATATTATTCACAATGTTTTCTTTCTCAATTTTTCCATATCTTTTACTTATTACCATTTGTAGAGGAGGAATTCCATTAATGTAGTTGTTATAGGATTTAATATAGATGTTGGGTGAGATAAGTTTTCTTCATGATCATCAAAAACTTTTTCTAATTATGATATTACTTACTAGAATAATTTTATTTATCACTAGTTAGAGGTAGTAGGTTTGTCAAGACCACATACAACATGTTTCTAAACCTTTTATGTATGTGCATTATTGTTTTTTTTTCACTGAAAAAATGTATAAATTAATTAATTATATCATTTCGGATGATAACCATGTGATTGGAAAATTTATTAGATATTTTGTGTCATCTAGTGGTGAGACCACTGTTGAAGCTACCTAAATGGGGATCCTAACCATGAAAAATAATGAATTCCTTAATAGATTATTGCATGTGTTATCAGGACATGAGAAATTGGGTGATTTCTTGATATAGATTCACTATGGTTATGATTTATTGATTATTTAAAATAATGCTAATAATTAAATATAAAATCGATGTGTAAACTATAATAATAATATACTTATATTAAATTTTGTACAAGAATGTGTAATTGAAGGAAAAAAATATTTTTTAGAATTAACTATTTAGGATTATGATATGATATTTTGGTTTTCTTATTGTTATGGACTATGTTTCGATTTATGATATAATTCTTATATAGAGGGTTTTTACTAGATTCATGAGGTAATGATTATAGACTAAGCTTGGCCTAGTTTCATGCTATAATTGTTATATTGAGATCTTGTCCCAGTTTTATTCTAAAAAATAATATTTCCGGCTTTACCGAGTTTCGTTTGTTTATTATTTTTTTGTGGGATTGGACCGAATGATTTAATTCAAATATAGTGGGATTTTTCCCAAGTGTTTTTAATGATGATATGGATTTACCTATTTATTTGAATATAAAATGGATATGTGGTTATGGATTGCATGTATGTGCTATATTCTAAGTGCTTTTATATAATGATTTTGAAGAAGGTGGATTGTTTTATTACATTCAACTGTTAATTAATACAAGTGTTTATCACATTATTTTATAAAATTCTTATGAAAATATTTTTGTTTCGACATGGTGGTGTATATTTTTTTATATTTTGTCATACCTTAGCTAAGTCTTGATTTTTCACCTGAGAGGATTATATAGATACTGGTTTTTATAAGACATTAGGACATTTTGGTTGATTATTTCATGTTTGATGGGTTGTATCTTGTAGACCAGACCAATTTCGGGTTCAAGACTGGGGTCTTTTGACTTTATTTTTTCATCATATTCTATTATTTTATTTAATTAAGTTGAAACTTATCTATATTCCATCATTTCATTACATTGTTTTATACTTCTTGGTTTACATGGTTTATTCATTTACCTTCCAGTTATATGATTAGTTGTTTCCACTAATTTAATTAACCTACTAATTTTTTATTTCTATTATTCTTTTACTATTTTAGGGGGTATAGTCTCTCTCCAATAACTTCTCACCCCTACTACTAGTCAACAACCTCTAGCGTATGGGAGTTACACTTGAGTTCCAATAATAAACCCAATTTTTTCTTGTGAGATTGTGCCAGATTTGGGGATGTTAAAAGGTGTTATTATTGTATCATGTTTTTCATATTACTTTCATTTATAATTTGAAATCATAGAATGAAGACTTGGATGTGTTCATATATAGTAATGATCTCATGTATGGGTGTAGATTTGCAATGTATGTGAGAAAATATGTGTTCTTGGGGATTGGATTTTTTTCATGGAGATTTCATGTTATGGTTTGATGACAGTTCACCTTGGGTGATTCACTTATTGTGTTATGTTATTATTTCCTTTAATTTTTATTTATGGATTAGTAGGAAAGAATATGAGTTTTAATGAATCTTGATAGTAATACAGAGATATATCATGAAATTAATTTTTCATGATAAGGACATATTTATTGCATATGATATACTTTCCTATATGACCCACTAAATGAGAAACTAGTTATATTAGATATATGAATTTAAAATAACTGATATGTAATATTAATTCACATGTCAATCAATTTTTTAAGAGACCATGAGTTAGAGGTTGGTTTTTTGTTGTCACCTATTTTGACTAACCATTATATTATCTAGTGTTATGGGGAGTTCATTTTTATTCTATAGAAAATTACACCTCCTCGTATTTGAGTTAATCATCATGAGAGTATAAATTAGCATGTTCTAAGTATATAAAAACTAGATATTCTTATATCCCTTTGGAATAATATGTATGTTCATCTTCATGACATCTTTTTTAGGGTCATGTGTTCCTCTAAAAGGAATATTTCTCGAATAATTCTTTCGATGTATGAACAGACAAGAGTGTTTCAGCTATACAATCTTGATATTATTATTAGGATGAGAGGACCTTGACATATGATTTATTTATCATGTCAAAATAGATGATCCTCATGAACAATGATATATATGTAAATATCAGGTTGAATTTGGATGCATACATGCTCCATAGACTAACAATATAATTGGGGATATTTTAGAGTATTATGGTTAGAAATATTTTTCAACAAGAAAGGAAATAAAGATAATGGTCATGATATACTTATGTCATAAGACATTAAGGAATGAGAAGGTTGGTGTGTTCATGTGCCTAACATAGGAGTACATGTTAGAGATGGAAAACATTTATCATTTCATCGACATTATTTACTTTCTACATCTTTAGTAGCTTTTGATGTCTCTAAGGAGAGGAATTTATGGAATGGGTTTATTTAATTGTAGATAGTCATATATTTGATTATTTTGGATGATTTTATGAATCCAGCTATCATCACTGAATTGAATTTGAGAGAGTCCCAATGAAATAGACATGCAGTTCCATAAGGGGGATATGGGACCTCTTATTTTAGTTGAATGAATACGTGAAATGATATTTATTGCTATAGAAATAGTATAAAGAGTAAGAAATTTATTGGGAATCCATCGAAAGACCATATTCTATATTAATTCGATTAGTGTGGACCATTTTCTCAAAAAAGGCCTCAATGTCCATATGCCAAATTGGAGTGTCAAGATTTTGTATTTTTTGGTCACTAATACAGGTTTTTTGAGGTAATTGTGTAGTAAATTTGTGGCTGGGGATCAGGACAAGTACCATATTATAGGAAGGACTCAACTATCCCTATTTAGATTTTCAATTAATGTTTCAATAGACAATCAAGTTGAGGTAGTGTATGTGTTAATTCATTAAAGGATTTATAGAACATGCTTGAGGGTACAGTACCAGGGAGTTAAACTGTAACCCATGGTATAGGAGAATGTCAGTTGAATACTCTATAATCTACTCCAGTAAGACTATTTCCTAGACCCTATTCCCTTAAAGGTATATTCTTGTATCATCTTCCAATGATTATGATTTGTTTGATATAAGAGAATCACATTAGATTTTATATGTTCTTTTTTAAAAGGCATAAGTTTTGGTTTTGGATAACATGGAATGGGCATCAAACATTAACACACCATTTGGATTGTGTTTAGATAGAATCAAATTATCATAGATACAGTAATTATAAATTTTAGGTTGGTGTTTATTTTGGGAACTTTTTCACTATAAATGATATTTTTTAATTTTAATTGTACTATGTATTTTTTATTTATATACCAGGATTATATCCACTAATATTAAATGAGAATTACATTTTATTATTAATAGGAGGCAGAATATTTCATTTGGGATTGTGGGATATTTTGTCTGGTCATATCGGGACAATTTATTAAAGATTGGTTTTCCTTATGGCTCAAACAACCATCCTTTCCATAAATAATTTTGAATTATAGAAAGATTATTTTAATACAATATTAGAATGATTTTAGAATTTATTTCATGATATGTTCTATGGATTACCACATGATCTATATATTGAGTCCATGATTTTGTTGGAGAAAGTAGTTGAGTCATGTTCTAATCAACAATATTTGATGGAACTCGTTGAGATCTTTCAGTTGCATGTATTGTTGCAAGATCTAGAATATAATGGTATTATATGGAATAATAAATCTCCACTGGTTTCTCTAGTTCTTTTATATATTATGGTTGATGAGAATTAAATCTTATATTTGGATTATCTTATACTAAACCAGATGAATGCCATGGAATAATTATCTCCATGCGTGCATCGATTATCTTTTAGATAATTTTAGTGGTAATCACATTTTCACTAGGATCAACCATATTTTAGAGTATCATCAGTTGAGGTTGATAACATTAAACATACAAGGTCTTACATTTAGGAGAAGGTATGTTTTATGTGATTTTTTGTTAATGTTGTTTGGTCTGCTAAATGCAACATCATTATTCACTAGCTTGACGAAATAGAGCATTTATCCATTTTTAGACCAGTTGTTTGTGATTTTTTCAATAAAATCATTGTGTACACCCATTTAGTAGATTATCATTCCAGAAATAATGAAATCATATTGAGTATATAAAGAAATAATTCGATTTACACCATGAAAACTACATACATTTTCTAAAATGATAAAGTGAACATCTTGGTCGATGTTAGCTTAGTGGATGCAGTTTCCCTGGAACCACAGAATGTTTCATGCATGGTATCTATGTTTATGCCCAATAATATTTTATATATTCGTAATATTTATTGTTTAGATGGTTATTACATGTGGTTCATTTAGGACCTCTTCTATCTGGTGGCACTAATGACCTCGATGACATAGAAAGGGGTGTTGTTTTTTTGGTTATAAAAAAATGAGAGATCTTTTGGGGAGATATTATTAATTATATCCTAACCAATATTAGTCATATTTTCTATGATGGTTATGTTATATACTCCTAGACATGAAATATCCAGAGTTGGACTCAGAGAGGTTTTAATGTATTAGAACTGAGTGGTTTCTTATGGCTCTAGAGAACTTTGACCGAATTAGAGAAACTATTGTGCTCATGATCTCGATTAACATTTAGTGGTACACAACCTCAAATTATAAGTTAACTAATTTTGGGTTGTTTTATTACGGTTTACATGTACTATATGACTCTCAAATACATCAGTTCCTAATATGACAAGATCTTTTGACAGAGGATGTGGGTTAAGCATCTAATTATTTTTTATTATGAGATAGATTTCACGATAGGTAAGGGAATCATCATGATAGATACAGTATGTTTATTGACAATGATGTATGCACTGTATGAGTATTTCCATGAGTGGAAGGTGTTTTAAATTTTTTAGTAATTCAACATTATGTCTTAGAGACCCATGGATGAGTAGATCTAACATTGACATCATTTATACATGTGCTATTGGAGAATATCAAAATTAAGAATGAATCTAATAAAATGTTCTTATATATGAGGGAAAACTTTTATGTTGGGGATCCTCCACTAGTATAGACTCATGGTTGCACTAATTCTATTATTTTCTATTTTTGAGTATTTGTACTTTTAGGCCTGCGTGAGGAGGTAAGGGGAGAGTTTTTTTCTTTTTGATTGGTGGTAAACATGGGTTTGAAAAATATGTATATTTATCTTTAAATATTGTAATGATATCAAGTAATGAAGAAGGATTTAATGATATTAATTGTGAGATTCTTCACCAATCAGTAGGTTAAGGGCTATAATCAGATACCTATATGGTTGTTATTGTCTATTCACATTATAGAGTGAAAGTGGGATGATACCTCTATATACTATTTTATTGTATTACCTAGAAAATCATGAAAGAATGATGAAGTAATAGAGGTTGTGGATTGTCTGAAAATGTTTTTCTATTTCATTTGTATTAGGTATTTATTCACCATGGATGATATGTCTAGTCATTATGTGAGTGAGATAGTTCAACTGCGCGATGATCAGAGGAGTATCATTTTTGATAGGGATACTTGTATAGAATCATAGTTTAGGAAGTGTTTTCAAAGGACTATTGGATAAAATGTTCCTATGAGTAAATTATATGATCCCAAAACTGATGGTTAGTCTCAACTGATTTTTTAGATTTTGGAGGATATCTTATAAGTCATTATTTTGGGTTTTTGTGGTTCAAGGGAGTAGCATTTAGAACCCTTGAAGATTTCATGTGATATAAACATCCCGAAATCGATCCAAACTATACCATTTGAGTCATTGTATGGTATTCCTTTTTGTTCACCTATTTATTCATTGGAGGCTGGTAATTCAACACTAATTCGACCTAATATCAAGCAGTATATTTATGAGTAGTGTCACAAACTAGGCCGGGTCGCCATCCGACCCGACACCCGACCCAGTCCGTGGCAAGGACCGAAGGGCATTCCTGATCCCCACGGGCTGGCACAAGTGCCCGGGTATCAAACATTACATGGGAACGATTTACCCGAAATAAAATACAGAAAAACAACTAACCAGATAAATAAACTGGAACTAGAAATAGACAACCAAAGACGCCTTAAACTGAAAACAAAATCAGGGTTTAGAACTTGAACCCACAACCAAAAAAAGTGACAACAAAATAAACTCAACTCAAACCTCCAAGCAACCAGAGAGACGCAGCATCCACATGCCACAACACCAACCTGCACAAGGAGACCGACATCAATCCGAACCACCATCACTGAACACGATGTCACAACCTAGAATACACATGAAACAAAAACTACATACACTCAAAGGTGTATGTAGGTTGTGATCCAAAATCCCAGTAGAACGTCACCCAAATAAAATGGAAACACGTATAAACATTAAATGACAAATACCTTTGTAGGATAAATAAATGAAAGGACACCAAGGCTTAAACAACTATAAATAATAAAATTTCTATAAGTAAAAAACTTTTAAAGAAAACAACTTCATTAAAAGAAAACACACTTGCATCAAAGAAAACCTCAAACCTTCATGAAAACAAAAAAGTTGCACCATATGCCGACGGTGCGTGTATAGTAGTCTAGGAGCACCAAAAGTGGGAGATTCCCTAATGTACTAAAGCTGTGTCGGGCCGTAGAACCTCACGTCTCGGTGAACCATATCATACATTCCCATGCACGAGCCAGTGGTAGGGAAAAACCTCCTAACATAGTGGTCTCCAGTCATCCACCAATTTTTAGTTAGTGCTGTAAGCGTCAATCCCGCTAAGTGAACTGGGCTGATGCCACTCCCGTATCACTAGCACGCTAGTCTAGTCTGCCCACCTAGTTCCCAGTCTTCCCCTTTTGGGCTCAAGATGTTCCAATTTCACATTTCCTGTCAAACTCAGACAAATAACTCAATCAGGGTGTTACATAAACCAACGTCACACTTTCACTCACACAAAAACCCATTTGGAAAAGTATGCACACCAAAAGAATTTTTCCAACATAACTAAAACAACTTCTTCATTTCTAATAATTGTTTAATAAAACATTTTAAATTTTCATCGATAATAATTTTATTAAAACATATTAAATTATTTGTAAATGAATTCATTAAAGAAAAATATAACATGACTCTAACACACAAAACCACTCAACCCTCTTTCATGACCAAACACACCCAACACCACATCAAGAACACAAATTGCACACTTTGCACCTTTTCACAAAACCAACACATATTTTATAAAAATAGTAGGACACAAACATTGCACATTGCACATACGAAAAACTAACTGTAAACATTAATAAAACACGAAATTGACTAAAAACAAGTATCCAGACAATGAACGCACCTGCACGGCATAAAAATATGGCTAAATGAAAATAATTCATAGACAACTTCAAGATAATCAGATCTGCACCCATAAGAATTAATCAGGTAATATTATAAATTAACTTAGCAAGCAAATTAACTTATCAAACAATGTTTAGATGCGGAACCACCTACCTCAGGTGTCGAAGACTCCATAAAATTTAATGTGCGACTATGATTGCGCATCCAACGCACCACTACAACCGTGAAAATAACCATAGGGGAGAGGGAGCGGCGGTGCAACAAAGGCTCAGCCAAGAGGGTGGGTCCGGTCGCCGGTGGAAGGGGGTTGGCGGGTCGAGGAGGGCCGGCCAGGGGTGAGGCGGGGGTCCTGTCACCGGTGGAAGGAGGTTGGTAGGTCGAGGAGAGATCGTGGGGGCGGCGCGAGGCGGAGTAAGGGAAGTCGGGGCCACGACAGGTCGCCGGAGGGGTGTGTGACACCGGAGGGGAGGGGTGCAGGAGGAGTCGTCCAAAGAGGGGACAACACGAGTAGGAAGGGTGAAGGGAGTGCAGAGCGCAAGGTGGGGTTGCTGGTCGGCTCACGTCAGTGGAGAGGCGATGAAGTAGGAGGGCTGTGCGTCGGACTAATCTGCGGCCAGCATGGGAGTCGCGCTGGGAGGCCGCGCCGGAAGAGAAACCGGAGGAGGGGGCAGTGGGTCGCAGCACTGGCCGAGAGGGAGTGAGGGCGTCAGAGGGTGCTGGTCCGGCAGACGGCGTGGAAGGAGGGGGCGGTGGGTCGCAGCATCAGCCGAGAGGGAGTGCAGGGCGCTGGAGGGGGCTGGACCGGCAGATGGCATGGAAGGAGGTAGGGTTTCGGGGCAGGGGTTCTGTGCGACGCACAAGAGGTGCGACGGAAGATAGGGGGATAAAAATTAGAGGAGGGAAAAGAATGAAAAGCTAAGAATAAAAAGAGGGGAAAAATAAAATAAAATAAATAGATTAAAAATAAAAATGAAGTATTACCTAAAAATAAAAATAATAAAAAGAAAAATTATAATAATATTATTGATAACATGTTAATAATTTCATTCTAATCATAACTTAATTATCAATTATAACCAAATTAAAATATTAATGAAAAAAATAATAAAATAAAAATTACCACTATTATTCTCATTAAAATATATATATATATATATATATATTTAATGATTCATGCAACCGCGCAGTTACCCCACGCGGCGAATAAAATTTATAATAAAAAAGATAATGATGAAAATAATAATAGTATATTCAAACAATGTTATTATTATTATCATAAAATTATTCAATAAATTTTCATTACACTTCTTTTTTTATCACTTCCATTTCATTATTTTTTCATTTTATATGCTTGCCTTGAACACTAAGCAGGCCATGGGGTTAACCGTGTGAGGTCGCATGGTGACTCGGATGAGGCCCTGTAGCTTTGACCACGGTGCATTGGATGTTGTCAAGGCCAAAACACGCGTTAAAAAAAGAACTTGAAAATTTTAAGTCGGGCTTCAAACCGAACAACCTGATACCCAGAAAATTAATAAAATAAACAAAGTAGAAAAGACGGGTGTGACAATTCTCCCCACCATAAAGCTTTCCATCCCCGGAAAGCCACAACTAGGACCAAACCCCAAAACTGAAAACCACACTCCCTTAAGGTTCAAATGGGATCCTCACAAACACCATGAAAAGAGAGGAAAAAGTATCATGCTCAGATAAAGTGATTCAAATACAACTTCGATAAACTCATATAATGAACTGATATGTGTCGCCTGCCCCTAAGAGCTAGAATTCCT
This sequence comes from Viscum album, assembly GCA_963277665.1. NCBI lineage: Eukaryota > Viridiplantae > Streptophyta > Magnoliopsida > Santalales > Viscaceae > Viscum > Viscum album. The sequence continues at coordinate 588,642,869 of OY728142.1, read as the reverse complement.
CCAGTTGACTGATCGAGGAAGGGAACCCTCTCACCCAATGAAACCAACTTCACAAGATGAAACATCTCAAACATTATTAAAACGAAAACCACACCATTTGGCTAGAAATAACAATAAGGTCATACCAAGTCCACGAAACACTCTTATCACTTATCACCAATCCAAATTTAAAAACAGAAGCAATAGATCAACATGGGGAGGAGCGAGGGGCTCCCCACTATTTAGAACTCACTACCGCTCGAGACGAGACATGAAAACTGACACAGGGAGGTTCGAGCGGACTCCCCACCATAAAAGAAAGGCCAACACCGCTTCATTCCAGAGACCTTTGTGTGAGACCCATCATGGGTCTCGCCGCCATTAGATCTAACAGAGGATACAAAACTTTGAAAATTTCTCGATGGTGACCAAACACCCCACCACAAGGGGCAGGGAGGGAGGGGCCCGACCACCCGGGCATCAAAACCATGACCTAAGACCCGACTAACACATCCACATCACGAGATGAGCATTATACAATTTTTGGACTGATTTCCCTAATAGACACTCAAGGACCACTGAAAGTGATTACATCTGATAGGATGCTACCCCCAAGAATTCAAGGCATCGAGGCGGATATGCTGCCGCATAGCCACTGAAACCTTACGTAAACATACGGTTCGTTCAAAATGGAACAACCATAGAAAACAATTTATGATGTCTTCACCTTCAATACCGACGACTGAAAAAAAAGGTGGGGTTCTTGACCACGCGCTAGCTTCACTCCAAGGCCTATCGCTAGAGCCCTGATGCTTGAAGCACCTCTTGCCTCGCAGTCAGGTATTGAAGAATCCCGAGTGGAGCTTCTCCTTTTGGTGCCACACGCAATCATACTGCACTCGAGGTAACACAATCAGACACACCACACCATGACCTACAATTACTCTCACACTGAACATTCCCCCGAAGAGAGCTTAGATGGTGCACGCGCATCACCCCTTGTTACACTAAATGAGAACATGACACCACAAATCGTCACAGAGCATGATCATTGTTGTCGAGAGATAAATTACGCTGAGAAATACTTTAAATCGCGTCTTGAACAACACGTGATTTCTGCAAACGGCCATAACAGCCTCATACGACTGGGTATGCCAAACTAGTAGCCTAACACGAACCTTTTCTTAAATGAAACAAACCAAATAACAGATGTCATTTAGAATAATATACCGCACCAACAACTTCAGGTTGCTTCCACCTTTTTCCCCACTAGAGTTTTCTTTACCGCTTCCAAACAACTGTTGACTATCAAAGGGACATCACGCTGTAAGAAGTCACCCAAACATGACCATTGCGGCTGATGAAAGCACTACAAGCCTTTCAAGACATTGGTCAGCACCAATAACTCTGAACCACATTCACCCTTCCCCGCTTGATTTCCTTTCGCAATTTCCAAGGGAATCCTTCAAACATGATGACGTCAAACCTCATACCCGACGACTCAGACAACTAAAAGAGACTGAAACTCCCTTCATCTCCCCCCACATCTGTCATTCCCCTGCAAACGGATCCGCTTAACTGAAGGAAAAAAATGAATAGACTTAGCATTGTCACTAAAAAGGAAGAGTCCTTAATTTAGTCAACTAGAGGGTTGGTCAACGGTGAACAATCTGTGGCCACACGTCATCCACACATTAACTTTCTATTGGGGGCGTACACTAGATGAGAAGGAGAACTGTGGACCCAACCGAACTTGTCCAATGGTCAAGACATTCCACAAGCGAACACCAAACGTGCAGGGGGAAACCACTGCAAGGGTTCCCCGATGTAATTTTTAAAAGAATTAACTAGCTACATGATTGCATACCAACTTAGAAATAAGAATTCAAACTCAGGAATCAAACAAGTCAAAAAGTATTCTTGGCTCGAAAAGCATCACATCCAACCTTTCAAAAACACAAGGAGACACCACACAAACACTATTTATTAACACACCAAAATTTCCTTTAACAAAACAATTTGAAAATAATCAAAGCCAGTGGGTTTCACAAACACCAATGGTGTCTCATGGGCCTCGCACATGCATGTTCCTGTGCCACACCAGCACCCAGCTCATGTCCATCCAGGCACACATCTGCTCATGCCATTAATGCTTTCTCTTTCTATAAACACTCATGCATGTGGTTTCCCCACGAGAACACCAAGGATAAAAACCAAAGATTTCCATTTTTTTCAAAACCAAAACATCTAACCCACACATTCCAAACCTTTAACATCATTTTATTTTTAAATCTCTTCATTTCAAAACATTTTCTAAGACCAAATCATTTTTACTTAAAAATAAAATTCTCCCGAATCCAAAACAAAGAGACGAGAAGCAAAGCAGGAGGAAACTAGGTTCAGCGGGTAATTGAAACATATGGTTGGCGGCCATACACTGATCATGCCACTGGCCACGAAGAGCATTTTAGGACAGTGTCCCCGGATCCACAAGGCTTTCTAGGCCCTGCGAGATCACTGAGACCAATGACCCTACTCTCTTTTCATTTTCCCTAAACAAGATTAACCACAAGGACCAAAGACCCTGACAAACCTCACCTTACTTTGGTAACTCGAGTCCCGCCAAGAGGTGTGATGGCCAGGCACCTTACTCGTAGTCAGGATTTCGGGTTCCAACAACCCTAACTCCAATCTACCATGACTCTATCCCAAAATAAAATGACCCAAGAGAGCAAACCTTGCCCTCTGATACCATTTTGTCATGAACCAGGCCGGGTCGCCATTCGACCCGGTGCCTGACCCGGTCCGCAGAAAGGCCCGAAGGGCGTTCCCGATCCCCACGGGCTGGCACAAGTTCCCAGGTATCAAACATTACATGGGAACGATTTACTAGAAATAAAATACATAAAAACAACTAACCGGATAAATAAACTCAAACTAGAAATATACAACCAAACATTCCTTAAACTGAAAACAAAATCAGGGTTTTACAACTTCAACCCACAAATAAAATAAGCCACAACAAAATAAACTCAACTCAAACCTCCAAGCAAACAGAGAGACACATCATCCATATTCCACAACACCAACCTGCACGAGGAGACCGACATCAATCTGAACCACCATCACTAAACACGATGTCACAACCTGGAATACACAAGAAGCAAAAACTACATACACCCAAAGGTGTATGTAGGGTGTGAGCCAAAAGCCCAGCAGTATGTCACCCAAATAAAAAAGATCCACGTATAAACATTAAATGACAAATACATTTGCAGGCTAAATAAATCAAAGGACACCAAGGCATAAAAAACATTAAATAAAAAAATTTCTATAAGGAAAACACTTTTAAGGAAAAAAACATAATTAAAATAAAACACACTTGCATCAATGAAAACCTCAAACCTTCACGAAAACCCAAAAGCTGCACCGTATGCCGACGGTGCGTGTATAGTAGTCCAGGAGAACCAAAAGTGGGAGAGTCCCTAAAGTTCTAAAGTTGTGTGGGACCCTAGAACCTCACGTCTTGGTGAACCATATCATACATTCCTGTTCACGAGCCACTGGTAGGGAAACACCTCCTACCATAGTGGTCTCCAGTCATCATCCAATGTTTAGTTAGTGTTGTAAGTGTCAATCCCGCTAAGTGAAACTGGGCTGATGCCACTCTTGTATCACTAGCACGCTAGTCTAGTCCGCCCACCTAGTACCCAAGCTTCCCCTTTTGTGCTCAAGATGTTCCAATTTCACATTTCATGTCAAACTCAGACAAAGAAATCAATCAGTGTGTTACATAAACCAATGTCACACTTTCACACACACAAAAACCCACTTGGAAAAGTGTGCACACCAAAAGAATTTGTCCAACTCAACTAAAACAATTTCTACATTTCTAATAATTATTTACTAAAACATTTTAAATTTTCAACTTTAATAATTTTATTAAAACATATAAAATTCTTTGTAAACGAATTCATTAAAGAGAAATATAACACGACTCTAAGACACAAAAACACTCAACTCTCTTTCATAACCAAACACTCCCAACACCACATTAAGAACACAAATTACACACTTTTCACCTTTTCCCAAAACCAACACAAATTTTATAAAAACACTAAGACACAAACATTGCACTTTTCACATGTGAAAAACTAACTTCAAACATTAATAACACTAGAAATTGACTAAAAACAAGTTTCTAGACAATGAGCGCACCTGCAACGCATAAACATACTGCTAAAAGAAAATAATGCATATACAACTTCAAGATAATCAGATCCTCACCCATAAGAATTAATCAAGTAATATTATAAATTAACTAAGAAAGAAAATTAACTTATCAAACAATATTTAGATGCAGAACCACCTACCTTAGGTGTCTAAGACTCCACAAAATTTAGTGTGTGACTCCGATTTCTTATCCAACGCACCACAAAAACCGTGAAAATAACTGTAGGGGAGAGGGTGCGGTGGTGCGGCAAACGCTCGGCCAAGAGGGGGGTCCGGTCGTCGGTGGAAGGGGGTTGGTGGGTCGAGGAGGGCCGGTCAGGGGTGAGGCGGGGGTCCGGTCCTCGGTGGAAGGAGGTTGGCAGTTCAAGGAGAGCTCGTGGGGGTGGCGCGAGGTGGAGTAAGGGATGTCGGGGCGACGGCAGGTCACCGGAGGGGTGTGCGACGCCGAAGGGGAGCGGTGCAGGATGAGTCTTCCAATAGGGGATGGCATGAGTAGGAAGGGTGAAGGGAGTGAGGAGCGCAAGGGGGGGTTGTGGGTCGGCTCACGTCCATGGAGAGGCGATGAAGCAGGAGGGTTGTATGTCAGACTAACCTGCGGACAGCAGGGGAGCCGCGCTGGGAGGCCGCACTGGAAGAGAAACCGGAGGAGGGGCGGCTGGTTGTGGGGACGAACAAGAGGGAGTGGGGGCGTCGGAGGGTGCTGGTCCGGCAGAGGGCGTGGAAGGAGGGGGCGGTGGGTCGCAACGCCGACTGAGAGGGAGTGTGGGGTGCCGGAGGGGGCTGGTCTAGCAGACGGCACAGAAGGAGGTAGGGTTTCGGGGCAGGGGTTCAGCGCGGCGCACAGGAGGTGCGACGGGATAGAGGAGGAGGATAAATGAGAGGAGGGAAAAGAAATAAAATAGATGAAAAAAAGATGGGAAAAATAAAATAAAAAAACCGATTAAAAATAAAAATGAAATATGACCTAAAAATAAAAATAAGAAAATGAAAAATAATAATATTACTATTGATAACATGTTAATAATTTTATTCTAATCATAACTTAATTAACAATTATAACCAAATTAAAATATTAATGAAAACAATAATAAAATAAAAATTACCACTCTTATTATCATTACAATATTTATATATATATTTTTAAAGAATCAGGCAATCGTGTAGTTACCCCACACAGCGAATATATTTTTTTATAAAAATGATAATGATGAAAATAATAATAGTATATTCAAACAATGTTATTATTATTATCAGTAAAATAATTCCTTAAATTTTCATTACACTTATTTTTTTTTCATTTCCATTTCATTATTTTTTCATTTTATATGCTTGCCTTGAACACCAAGCAGGCCATGTTGTTAACCGAGTGAGGTTGCGTGGTGACTCGGACAAGGCCATGTAGCTTCGACCGTGGTGTGTTGGATGTTGTCAAGGCCAAAACACGTGTTTAAAATAAGAACTTGAAAATTTTAAGTCGGGATTCAACCCAAACAACCTGATACCCAGAAAATTAATAAAATAAACAAAGTAGAAAAGACGGGTGTGACAAGTAGGTTCACATAGCTAGGAGGTCGTTGGTGACCACATATAACAGGTAGAAATATTACACAGTATAATGGAGATGTCATTTGGTGTTTGATGTGGGTCATCAAGTTTTCCTTTGGGTGTCACCGATGATGGTGAAATTCCATATTACTAAAAAATAAAACATGGGGTCATATTTTTTAGGCCATTCACTATAGTGGAATGGATCAGTCCATTCGTGTATCGATTATCCCTTCTATAGTGGTATAGTGTCATTCCATAAGGGGTTCATGTATCAAAACATCAAAGATTTCATACAGTCACTAATAAAGAGATTGATGTTGTGAAGTCTAATTTTATAAATACATATATATATATATTTATGTAGAATTCGATAAGGATTGTGAATCATACTGAGATTTATCTTCAATAGAATACTATACATTCACATTATGTTTAGTTGTGGCATGGGTGTGTTCAATAGGAAACCTAGGAGAGGGAATATGTTATGTGATCATCATTGGAAGAATTTTTTCCTGATTTCCCATAATGATTCTTGCAGAATATCGAGAATGATATGTTATACTATAGATATTATGTATGATTAAGTATTTTTCTTGGTTTGTACTTAATTGAGTTATGGTTAAACCTATATCCTTCCATTTTTACTTTTCTCATTAAACCATTTTGAAAGATAATTTTATTTGTAATGGAGATAATTTTCATGGTAAAAAGATCTAACATTATAGTATTGATATCTATTTTAATTTATGGAGTCTAGGTATATACTTTTTAAAGTGTCTGATGATGATCTCAATGAGTTTGGAAGGTTCTAAAAGTAGTTTGGTCTCTTTTATTAATGCTACTATGAGTTCTTCCTTAATGAATTTTACACTTTGAGTACTTGTGGAAGAAAATTTAAATGATTCTAGGAATATGTCAAGAAATGTATTATTACATGAAGTGGGTATATTTAATGATCCTAGTTCACATCATGTAATGCTTGGTTGATGTTATTTCTACCCCAAGTGACACATTTTTATTATAACTCATAAATAATGAATTCTATGTCATGTTAGTACTAAAAATTTTGAATTTCTCAGATCTATTGGTTTTAAAACTCAAGGAACATATGATAATTCATTCTATCCACCTGAATCCCTTCTTTTTCAACAATTTGGAAATTTCCATGAAAAAATGGACTTCTTATTTCCTTTTCATATTTCATGATTAAGCATCTGATCGCTAATGAGTTATATTGTTTAGTTTTTCCCTATCTTTCTATTTTTATTCATCATTTTGGTGGATTCTATTGACTGTGGTTGTTTCAGGTTTTAATATAGAGGTTGTGTAATCTATGTTTTCTTTATAAACACCAATTACTTTGTCTTTTTTGGCATTACCTATTAGAAGAATCAATTTGATCACTAGTTAATGGTAGATAACATATGAAAACACTTTTTAGACTATATCAAAATTGGTTATGTATGTGTAAAATCTTGATTTTACACACAAATTACATGCATATTAGTTAACAAAATCATTGGTTATGAAAACCATCTCATTAGAGTATGAAATGGATCCCTTGGATCTGGTTGGTTTGATTGTCTTGTAGGTACCAATAGAGGTAGTATATCTCTAAAAATTACTGATTTTTATAAGAGATTAAGTTATGTGTTATTATTATATGATACATCTTGTGATTTGTGGATATAAATTCACATTGGTCATGTGTTATTTGTAATTGAAATTACTTGTGATGGTTTTATAGAAAAAAGAAGTGTAATTTATATTGGAAATAGTTTTAGATTTAATTTAGTAAATGAATATGTAATTAAAAGGAAAATAGTAATTGGATGATTTAACCGTTATGTCTTATGATATGAAAATGTGTTTTAGTTGGGGTTTGGCTTAGTGGTAAGCACCCCAAAATCCTATATGAAAAATGGGGGTTCAAAACCCATTAGGCGCATGTACAGTAGCAGTATGGTAGCATACTGTAGCAGCGCGACACTATAGCTACGACATGCACTGTAGCGGAAGCAGGTCACTATAGCGGTGGTAGGGTAATGTAACGGCAGCTGGGTACTATGTGGTACTATAGCAGGTGGGTACTGTAGTAGTACTATTCACATAATGGGCTTTGGGCCAAAATTTTGGGCATACAGGCCGTGTAATGGGAAAAATTCCCACTGGATCTTCGGGATTTGTAATGGGTCTCCCTCTACCCAGTTAAAAGAGGTCTTTGATTTGATTTAATAATAAATGAGGCTTCGACCCTAACCTTTTAAAAAATGACAATGTGTTAATCATTCTGTTATAACTCAAATTATGATTCATTCTATAAATCATATATAAAGGGATTCAACTTGTTTCATGATATCGATAATATATATATGGATTGCATTATTTCCATACTAAAATTTATAAATAGTGGGCATAGCCCTATTTCATGTGTTTATTATTTTTATTGAAGGATTATCCCAATTTGATGTTGTACTTATCATATAGTGTTATTTTCTCAGATGCTATAATAATTATATAAAGGATTTTAAAATATTTTGTAAATCTAAAAAATCATTTCTAGGATATGTTATTATAACATGGATATGTGCTTATTCTTGGAATGGAGTTTTTATATGCTTAGGGTTATTCCATCACTATCTTGATGAATGTTGATTTTTGTATTATACTAATCAATTAATTAATAAAACTATTTATTATAATATTTTATAAACATATTATCACATTGGTTTTGTTTAGAGAGAGTGGTCTCTAGATACTGATTTTTAGTCACAACCTATTTGGGTAACCATATGGTAGCTGAGAAGATTACATGGATACTGTTTTTGACAAGTGAAAATGAAATTCTTTTTGACTGTTTGTTGTTAAATGGGTCAGAGTGTGATACACCGACCCTTGTTACCTATATTCGATTCATTATTACATAACATTTTCATGATTATAAGGGATCAAAACCACAAATTCCAATTAGTTTAGTAGTGTTGGAGGTATTATATACATACATTAGTTTTACATAACATTATGAAATGAAAACAACAACATTGTGTCTCCTTTGAACACACTCGTATCCCTTATCTTATACATACAAGTCTATCATAATATAAATTTCACATCCTGTTAAAACGAAAACATAGAACTGGGTGAGCTTAAATGCTCTCTAAGAATAACAATATAGAGGAATCATTTATAATTATGAATAAACAGTTAAGGCAATGTGTAAGATTAAAATACAGATCTTTTAAGATTATACTTTAGTATAATATGTAAAATGTAAACCAAATAATTCCACTTACTTATTCACATGGATATTATACTATTCAAATAATCACATGTAATATAAATAGCTGATTTCATAATGATGGAATACATAATGTTGGACATCATTACCACATGGCCGTGGCTGTGTGACAAGACTACATATAATATTTTGTCAAGGACTTGTTCTAAGACACTAGTTTGTCTCATGAGTTCGACCGATGCATCGAGGGTGTATTGCATGCTACACCAGTCACTTACTACGTCCAATGCATTCCACATATGAGAAGGGTTAAACATAATCATAACATTAGTATTAAAACAAAATACAAAATGTCAATACATTAACCAAAAAACATGAATTGTATAAAAAGAGCACATTCATAATCAAACATAAGTCATTCAAAATAATATAGATTATTTTATTATAATAAATTAATATAAATCAAGAATAAAATATAATGAAGGATATTGGAAAAAATGAAAATAATCTGTAAAACTATTTGATATAAATATCCCCTTTTTCTTGAAAACATTTAATATTCACACTATTTATCAATGAAGTCGTTTAAAATTGATTTTGGAATCAAAGTGTCCAATAAAACATTAAAATATAGAAAGGAATATTAATTATAAATCATTCATTCCAATATAAATAAATCCCTGAAACCATTTTTACCACATGGACATTCATGAGAAAGATTTAGAAGAATAAATCCTTAAACATTTAAAACAATATTTTAGTTAAGGACTTCCTAACCAAATGAAATATGATTTAATAAAGATAATTGATGAATAAATTTTATAAAAACAGTATAATATTATGAGAATAATGGGATTTGTGATTTAATATGTCATAGAATAGGATACACAACATTTAATAGTGAATTGGCGCATAAAAACAAAGATTTCTCTATGGAATCTAAATTGAGACAAAATCCATTATAAAGACTATATCATTAGATTAATGATTAATAAATTAAATAATTATTTGCAAAAAATATAAATAAAGTCAATATCATCGGATATTCTGTGTAAATTAATAAAAGGACATTCACACATATTCTTGTAAAATCAAAACCAATGGCTTTGACGTTTAACTCAATGAATGTAAATTGAGTTAAGATTACCCTTATCAAAGTCATATCAACGACATGAGAATTAATAAATGGAGTGATTATGTGTATCAATTTTATATCCACACAAATTGGAGTTGAAATGACTACATAAATGAATAAATAGTGATTCCACTCATAATTTAGGAGTAAAATAATCGATGGAGTTTGGGTAAAACCAAATGAGTGGGGATTGGAATTTGAAATTCCAATACTGATTTAATGACATAGGAAACAACACCCCATTAAAAACGGATCATAAAATAAATATGTAAATACCCATAAATTAATGTAAATTAAAAAATATTAAAATCATGGGAAGTACATACACCACGCAGAAACAAATCGTGGAAAATATTCCATGAATCTCACGGGTAAAAAAAGTGATATAAAAACACACTACCTTATACTTTTACATAGTCAGGGTATGTTAATATCATGAATAATCATTATTTTTTTTGTTATTAAATTAAAAAAAATCACATATGTAAATATGAAATCATATAAGATCTTCTAATATTTATTTTTTAATAATATTTCTTAAGTATCATTGTTTCATGTGTTAACTGATTCGTTTTCCTTTATATGTTTTGTTATATAAGTCATGTTTTTTATTGATATGATGTAATTTATACATATCCAGAATGATATTAATCTCTTAAATATTATTTTAAATCATAAAATGAAATATTTTTCTTTATTGGTTATGATGGGAATGAATCTCGTCACATTTGTTGAGACGATAATCTGTACGTACGAACGAGCGACAATTTCATTCAATTTATGGTTAAATAATAAGTAATTGGATGTTATATTATATATATAGAATAATTAACATGTTAAATTTATTATTTACATAATTTATACTCATTATTATTCCCATCCAAATAATGATGTGTTGAATAACAAACTACACCACGAGGTGTAGACGGTAAGTTGTACGCACGCATGTATGGTGACTTTGTCATTCGTAGGATGGATAAAATAATGAATATGGTTGTAACAGATTTATAAAAACATCAGAGTATGTATAAGGTACTGGATTTATTATTTTGGTATGGAAACCAAAAATAAATAGGTGGTTGAAGAAGAAAAGAAATTTGAAAGAGGTGGTGAAACTATTACCTCTTCTCCAGGTGTTTCCTTTTGATTTGATCAAATGGGATCTATAAGATGGATTTATGAACAAAATAAGAACTCAAGTTTGATGGGAGGGTAGTTAGGAGGAAATTTGAGTAGGGTTTGGCCGATCCAAATGGATTTCGATGTGTGAATTTGAGATAATGGGAAGAACCCTTCTATAAAAGAGGTGAGGTTCACTTTAGGAAAAGCATGGATTATTATATTATTATAAAGTCATTTTCTATTTATAATTGCTCCAAATGGATTTAATTCGAGGCTAAGGTGGGGATGGGTAGAAATATTTTCAACCAATATGTTTTAGACATGTTTTGGTAACCATATTAATCATATCTTTTAGATTAAATTCTTATTTAAATAGTTTAATGTTTACCATGTCTTCTTGTATTTTTATATTACATGGTTAATAAATATACTATAAAATGTCAAGGGATCCTCAAGTGGTTAATTAATGACATATATATGATTATATAACTCTTTTGTCCAAACCTTATTTTTTTATGAATAATATAGAATTTAATAATATAGTATTTGTTTAAAAAACACATATATGTCAATTTTGACACTATTTAGTATATGATTTTTGTAAAAGTAATCAAAACATGATTACATCAAAAAATAAAATAAATAAACCCTAATATGTCATAATAACCTATAAAGTTAGTGGAATCCATCAATATTCTGAATAAATAATTTATTTTGATATTTATAATATCAATTATTTTAATCATTCATCAATAAGTTAATTACTACATCATCATTGTGTCATAAATAATTTTTTCATTTAATGTCTAAAAACTATAAACAAAATACTATTATTTAGTAACTCTTTTAACCTTTATAATGAATATTTATATTATAATTTACATTATGTGTCACCCTATAATAAAAATTAATTAGTTACAAAACATTGAATTTTAAACTTTTAACCCTTCTTTAAATAAAAAAGTAATAAACACCCTAATATAATCCAATTGGATAAAAAGGATAGATTTTTATTCCTATGGTTTATTTTGGTTGATATAAACTTATCCAATACAATTTGGAAATGTTTTGGAGTAATTATAATATCATTCGTACCTTTAATTACCATATAACATATAACCATAGTAAATTAAATTCGAAACTTAATATTCATAAAATATTATTTTCATACAATTAAACCACATTTTACTTTTTAAAATCAACTGTGTCTCTCTTATTTTTTAAATTCAATTCATAGAAGTGGTAAAATTACATTTTATGCAAATTTGTAAATGTGCCTAGAAGTTGGGAAAAAGACATTAAAAAGTTCAATAAAATTTTATACATCCAATATTATTATAAAAATAATCAAATGAATTAAATTGTACTAATATAGTTATTATGTATATATTTTTACTTCCAAATAAATTTAAATTAAAAACAAATAATTAAATAAAAATTCAACTTTAAACAATAATGTAGTGTTCTTCACTATTCATCAAAAATTGAATGTTTTTAGAACAATACAAAAAATTAACCCATGTATAATTTTGATATTCCAAATTCATAAATAATTAATATATTAACAAATTTAAAATATATATGTTGTATTAATAAATTTAAAAATATATTCCTGTTGTCAAAACCGGAAAGTTGGTTTTTTAGAAGTAAAAACTATCAAAAGATTGATATGTGTATATATCAAATATAAATGTAAACTTACTTCCAATGAACTAAATTGGATAAAATTATAATAATATAATCTAATTACATATCAAAAAAATTAAAATGTATAATTTATCCTTATAAATTATTTTGATTAAAAAAGTTGTTTTCAATTACAATTTAGTATTTTCACTATTCATCAAAATATGAAAGTTATCATAAAAGCACCAAAACATTATCCAAACCTATTTTTTAATGTCCTACTTCAAATGAAGAAGTTTATATTGTCAAATTCAATATATAAAATATAAAATATTGTATTTGAAAAGGGTTCACCATTAAAAGGATGTAAAATTGCATTTTTTTTAAAAAATAATCTTTTATCTGAAAAAATGAATTGGTTATTATATTCTGTATACAAAACACATTACTTGAATGATAAGTTGATATGGAGTTTATTAAATTAAAAATTATGTTAATACTATTCATAACCTATTTTTGAACGAATAGTTTGGTTAGTCGTGGTGCGCTCGTACTCGATGATGCATGTATCACAAGTTATTCAATTATATTAAAGAAAATAACTTACTATGAAATTGTGGGGTGTTACATTCTTCCCCCATTTTGGTAATTGCATCCTTGAAATATTAAAATTGTACATGTGAACATCAATGAAAGTCCAACATCAGAAAAAGAGTCAATAAAACCGTCACTTTAAATGAATGAAATAGAAGTAAAAAAGGTCACCTGAGGTAACCCATACATGGATTCTGTGTAAGAAAACATGGATATGCAAGATAAAATCAGTGTCATGTTCTAATGGAGAGTGATAGAAAAAATTATTAGGAGAATGTTAACAACCATAAAACCACAAAATTGTAATTGGATAAATAGTCATTGGTTTCCAAATAGGAAAAGTAAACTAACAACAATTTTGTCTTATGTTTCATTTAATAAAGTTGATAAATTTATTTATGAGATTTACTAAGAACATAAAGTGATATACTTAAATTTCATGTATATTTTATTTCATTAAAAAATTTCTACCACTAACTCATCTTTTCTTCAAACGATGAGTATTGAAGATGAAATGGTCACACTTAAAGTTCTAGAACCATCTTTTTGAGAATCACATAATCCTCAAAGTATAAAATATATATTTCCCTTTAATTTTTAGACTAAAAAAAAACCAAAATGGTTATTATAATATAAGATGATCTCCAAAATGTATAATACTTTACAGAAAAAAATACTTATCTTAATTCCCAAAATTAAACAAACTATACCCAAAGTTCAATGAACACCATTCAATAAACAATTTCCCTTGTAATCCTTCAATATATTCTAAACTAAGATTCAAACCCATAAGTCAGAGGAATTTAATCACATAGTCTTTCATAGTAAATCATAACATTTATCTTTAAATAACATCAAATATTCTTAATTCCTCATACTAATATGTAATTAACAAAATAACATCTTTTCTATGATAGGTTAATCACTTTTATTAATAACTTGAATCTTTATAAAAATATAGATTCTTAAAAAATAAAAATTAACCATTACTCCTCATAATAAATCCTATAGTATTCTATTTTCTATAGGCATATAGTGTTCCCAACAAAGCGAACATATTCCAAAATAACATTTATCACTTAATCACCAAATCAATTTCCTATACTATGGATATCCATTTGATAAAACATAAGATCTCCAATAAAATTATTATTTGTCAACAAAATCATTTAACTAAAAATAATTTTTCACACTATCTAGAGACATCACATAGTCTCGTGGTAGGTGATAAATCTCAGCCGCACATTGGTTTTGGGTTTGATTCCTACAACTTTGTACGACGCGATGGGTTGTCACACGGTCTGCATGTTGTCTTTTTTCAAATACTATATTTTATAACATTCCTAAAATTAGATAAATTCCTCAAAATAACCATAACATAATTTAATGACAATTTTTATCTAAAACCTTGCATTTTCATCCAATAAATTAATAACATGCAATTGCCTCAAATTCATGGATCATATAAACCCAAATAGTCATTTATAACAATATGCAAAAATAAAAAGACAATTCTTCCTCAAATATAATTTTCACATAACAAAATATAGGGTTACACATACAGGAGAAAATTATTCCAAAATAATCCCATCAAAAAATAGCATTAATAATTTTAAACATTTATCCAACCATTTATTTCCACCTGTGTTCTTCTTTAACCTAGTGATTATCCTATAGTATAGGGTATTGACTTTGTTAATGCCCATGTCCGCAAAATTTAAGGAAAATGACGGGAAATGGATTCTTAGGATCATTTTAATTTTCATCAATAGTAATCATCCTTTTCCTTGGAAATTATTGACGTTATGTCCATCTTTACCACACATAAAGAATTTCTTGGTTCCATTGAGACACTTTCCCGAGTGTCTCCTTCAACATTTCTTGCATGTTGGAAATTGAGATTTCTTTTCTTGATGGTCTCCACAACTGTAGCTCTTATCATTCTCCACCATTCTCATATTTGTAGATTTTGGGAGTTGGTTAATGTATATGTTTTTGATCATATTTCTAGAAAACTTACTTCAGCCCGAACATGATAACTTTTACGCCTATCAACATTACATTTAGTTACCCATTTAAAACTTCATTAACACCTTGTACATCATGTTCAATGTAACTAAGACTTCATTGGAATCCATCCATTGACTATAACTAGAAAATATAGTTTGAGTAACAAGAGTCATAAAACCATTTAGAGAATACCATGACACCATATTTTCAATCTAAAACACGTTAAGATTAACCAAGGTTATTTATTCCCATATTACATAAAATTCATTGAAATCAGTTTCTAATGAAAATGTTAATTATCCTAATAATATTCTCTGGGGGTGTTGTAACTTAGAGTGTAGCAAGACTCGTTATCATGCACCAGTTCTCATTCAAGTCTAGCTTTATGTTGTGTTTACGGGTTTAACCGCTAGATACATATTTTACAATGTCACATCTACTTACTCATATCCAGACAAGGATGTATTAATTGTAAAATGAAAAAAATACCTACATTACCAAAATTATAGGAATTTCATCAATACTAATCCAAAAATTCTATCATAAGGTAACGCTATCTAATCAGTGTTTTTCTAAATCTAGATTCCATGATTTGTAATAAACATCTTATGATAACAACTGTAACTCCCTGACCCTAGTTACTCATTTTTTTTGTATTATTACATAACATTTTCATGATCACAAGGGATCAAATCCCGAAAGTATGATGAGTTTAGTAGCCTTGGAAGTACTAGATACAAACATAAGTTTTACATTAAATTATGAAATGATAAACAACAACATTGTGTCTCCTTTTAACACACTCATATCTGTTAGCATATCCCTACAAGTAAGACAATATATACTTTTCTCATATTGGGAAAAATAAAATATAGAATAGGTTGTTCTCAGATTCTCATTAAGGAAAACAATATAGCAGAAATTTTCATAAATAAGAATAAACATTTAATGCAATGCATATCACTAAGAAACTAGCCTTTTAAACATAAAATTCAGTATAATATGGAAAATATAAAATCAAATATTTTCATTTACTTATTCACATGGATATTCTACTAGATGAATAATCACATCTAAAATCAATATCTAATTTCATAATGATTGAATTAATAATTCCGAACATCATAACCTCATATTAAAGGCCCTACGCCTACACTAAAAATAAGATTTTGTCAAGGCCTTGTGCCAATACAATAGTTTGACTCATGAGACCTACTAATGCATGAAAAGGCTATAGTAGGCCCCACCCATTACTTAATAAGGCCAATTCATTCCTCATATTAATAGGGTGAAAAATAATCTAATCATTCATATTAAAACCAGCATATGAATTATCAATATTTTAACCACAACCCTTGAATGGAATAAAAATAGCACATCCACAGTCAAATATAAATCATTAAATAACATATGAAAATTTTATTATAATAAATAAACCTCAATCTAGAATAAAATAACCTGATGTATATTGAAAAAGATAATAATAATCAGAAAAACTATTAGAGAGAAATATTTTCTTTTTCTTGAAAACATTTAAAAGTCTCACTATTTATCAAAGAAGTTGTTTAAATGAGATTTTTGAATTGTAGTATTCCATACCAATTTCAATTTTTGAAAGGAATTTTAATATTAAAACACTCATTTCCATATAAAAAAATCCATAAAACTCTATTTTTAAAACATGGACTTTACTGAGAAAAATTTAGAAGATTAAATCATTAAAACATTTAAAATAATATTTTAGTTAAAGTGATCCTAACAAAAAAAGAGACACTTGAATACAAATAATTGAGGAATTGAATTAGAATATATTATAATATCATGAGAATAATGGGATTCGTTATGTAATATTACACAGGATAACATATACGCCTATAAAAGTGAAATGGCGCATAACAATAAAGAAGTCTCTATGTACTGTAAATTGAGACCAAATACCTTATAAAGACTGTATCCTTAGATTAAGGATTAATAAATAAAATATTATGTTTGAAAAATATAAATACACTCTATATTATTTGATAATCAGTGTAAATAACTCAGAGGGAATTCACGCATATTCTTGTCAAAATAAAACCAATGACCTTGACTTTAAACTCAATGAATGGAAATTGAGTTATGATTACCCATATCATGTTCATATCAATGAATTGAAAATTTATCAATAGAGTGATTAAGTGTACAAAAATTAAATCCACACAATGTGGATTTTAAATTACTAAATAAATATATCAATAGTGATTCCACACATAATCTTGGATTAAAATAATCAATAGATTAAGGGTATAACCCAATGTGTGGGAATTGAAATTTGAAATTCCCTTACCAATTTGATAACTTACGAAACATACGACCCAAAAAATAAGGATTAAAAAATGAAGAGGTAAATACCCATAAATCAATGTATATTAAAAAAATAATATAACCCTTGGCAGTGCATACAACACACAAAAGAAAATTTTGGCATATATAGCATGAATCTAACAGGAATAAAAAGTGAGATGAAAACCCCTTACCTTGTACTATTCCTTAGTCAAGGGAATGTTAATCTCCTATATAATAGTTAAATAAATGTTATTAAATTATAGAAGAACCACATACATAAATATGATATCATATATGATCTATTAATATTTATTTGTTAATAATAGTTTGGTAGTTTCATTGTTTTGAGTGTTAATTAATTCCATTTCTTTTATATGTTTTGTTACATAATTAATGTTTGTTATGGATAGGATGTATTTGAATCATATCCAGAATGATATTAAGCTCTTATAAATTATTTTGAATCATAAATCGAAAATTATTCTTTAAGAGTTACGATGTGGAATGATTCTCATCCTCTTTGTGGAGACGGCAATCCATATGTATGCCCGAGAAACAATATCATTCTATTAATTGTGAAATAGTATGTAAATGGATGGTATATTTTATATAAATAATAATTAACCTATTATATTTATTATTTAAATAATTTATACTCATTATTATAACCATCCAAATAATGAATAGCTAAATAAAAAGACACGCCATGAGGTGGAGATGGTAAGCTGTACATACGCACGTATGGTGACATTGTCATTCATAGTATGAATAGAATAAATAAGCTAGTGGTAGTGTATTTATAACAACATCATAGTATGTATAAGTTACTGGAGTTATTATTTTGTATGGAAACAACATACAAAGAGGATGTGGAAGAAGAAAATAACATTTAAAGAGGTGGTGAAAATATTACCTCTTCTTCAGATACATCCATTTGATTTGATCAAAAGTGCTCCATAGGTTGGAATTATGATCCAATTAAGGCCTATATGTGGAATTGTGGGTAGTTGGGAGGATATTTGATCAGTTTTTGGCTAAGCCAAATGGCTATGGATGTGTGAATTTGAGGGAATGGGAAGAACACTTTTATAAGAGAGGTGAGGGTCACATTAGAAAAAGCACGGAATATTATTTATTTATAAACTAATTTTTTGTCTCTAATGGAGCCAAATGGATTTATTTCTAGGATATGGTGGTATGGGTCGAAATATTCTAAAAAAATAGGTTTTAGACAGGTTTATGTCAACATATTAACCTTATCTTTTATATTTAATTTTTACATTAATAGTTTTACTTTAAACATGTCTTCTTTTATTTCTATATTACATAGTTAATAAACATACTATAAAATTACAAGAGATAATAAAGTGGTTCATTAATTACATATCTATCATTATATAATTCCTTTTTCCGATCCTTATATTTTTATAAATATTATATCATTTAATAATATAATATTTGTTTAAAAAATTCAATTAGATCAATTTTGAAACTATTTAAAATTTGGTTTTTGTTAGAGAAAAAAACATAATTACATATTAAAAATAAATTAAATCAACCCCATAATGTAAAATGAACCTTGAAAATTATTGTAATGCATCAAAAGTAAAAATTTACAATTTTTTGATATTTTTAAATCAATTATTTGAGTCATTCATACATAAGGTAATTAATGCAGCATCATTATGAAATAAATAAATTTATTTATTTAATTTCCAAAATTTATAAATATAATATAATTATGTAGTAATGATTTTTATCTTTATAATGAATATTTATATTCTAATTTATCTTATCATTGTCCATATATTAAAAATGTTTTAGTTATTAAAAATTGAATTTTACACTTTTAACTATTCTTTAAATAAAATATTACTAAATGTCTTAATGTATTTCATGTAGTTTAAAAAAGCTCATATATTATCCAAAAATATTATTTTGGTCTAAATAATCATACCCCATAGAATTATGACTTGTGTTTGGGTAATTATAATATCATTTTTACCTTTAATTACCCAATTTACTTATAACCGTGGAATATAAAATTCAAAAGTTACTATTAAACAAAAATTATTTTTATCTTATTGAACAAAATTTTACTTATTTATATCAGCCATATCTCTTGAGATTTTCAATTTCAATTTACATATGTTGTAAAATTATGTTTTCCGAAAATTTGAAAATGTGCCTAGATGGTGGCTAAAAGACGTTAAAATGTTCAATAAAATTTTATACAACTAATATTTTTATAAAATGACTCTAATGAATTACATTGATCTAATTAAGGTATTTTGTATATATTTTTAATTTAAATTAAATTTAAATTAAATATAAATATTTAAATAAAAATTCATCTTTAAACAATAACGTAGTGTTTTTCATTGTAAATCAAAAATTGAATGTTTTTAGAAAAATACAAAACATTAACCCAAATATAATTTTTATATTAAACACTATAAAATTATTTTTATTATACCAAATTAAAAACATTTAAGTTATATTTATTAATTTTAAAAAAATTTCCCGTTCTCAAAATCTAAAACCAGGTTTATGAGAAGTATAAACTATCAAATGATTGATATGTGTTTATGTCCAATTTAAATTTAAAATCAATTAATATAACTAAAATTGTATTAAATGAATAAAATATAATTTAATTATACTGTAAAACCATTCAAATATATAACCTAACACTATAAATTATTTTGATTAAAAATAATTCAATTAAAATAGAGTATTTTTCACTATTTATCAAAATATTAAAGTTATCAGAGAAGCCCTGAAAATTTATCCAAACAAATTTTATATTTCCTGTATCTAATGAAGAATTTTATTTTCCTAAATTGATTATATAAAATTATCAAATTTTGGATTCAAATTTTTTCTCCATTCAAAGGTAGTAAAATGTATTTTATTGAACAAATACATATTCTATCTAAAAAATTGAATTTTTTCTTATATTATGTCTAAGAAACACATAATATGGATGTTAAAATTATATGGATTATATAAAATTCAAAATTCAGTTAATAATATTCATAACCTCTTTTTGAATAGCTAGTTTTTTAAGTTGTGGTTCGCTCAAACTCGATGTTGCATGTAGTGTAAGCTATTGAATTACATTAAATAAAATAACTTACTGTGAAATCTTGGGGTGTTACACAGAGAATGGATATTAAACTGATGTGGAATTTGATACATGATATTTCATGTTTATTTTTTCCACATTATATTTATATTTATAATAAATTCATTTGACATTTAATTATATTTCAATAATTAATTAAATAGTTATTTACTATTCAATTAATTTGGTTTTCTTAATAACTTCATGTTG
Organism: Viscum album; assembly: GCA_963277665.1. Taxonomy (NCBI): domain Eukaryota; kingdom Viridiplantae; phylum Streptophyta; class Magnoliopsida; order Santalales; family Viscaceae; genus Viscum; species Viscum album. Next base: position 588,621,722 of record OY728142.1, on the reverse strand, counting down.
TATTATATATTATTTCTCCAACATCAATTTCTATGAGACATATTTAAATACACGATTTCTCTACTATATACTAGGGTGTATAGAATCCCCATTTTATTCTTGTCACCCCAGATAGAAGTCAATAGCCTCTGGTATATGGGGTTTCATGTTTGAGTTCTACATACCCACCTGATTTGGGCATGCGATAGAGTGTTACATAATGAGAATTTAAATATAGAATACATTGATTAAGTGATGTAGATGAAAGAGTCTGGAAATTTGAATATATCAATTATGGTTGATAATTTTTCATTACATACAAACCATATTAAAGAGTATAATTTAATCCAATTTTCAATAAAAATTCAATAAAATAAATATATTTTGTCAAGGAGAAGAATTATGGTAATAGAAAAGACAAATAGATTATAGTGTTAAAATAATTAAAATATATGGAATGAGGTAATTTCATACAAGTAATTTATATTTTTATAATACCCACCAATATTACGATGATGTTCAATATTATTACATCATATGATATTCATTTTGAATAACTTGATTTAAAGAACTAATTATTTATCCATAGATTGAAATGAAAATAAATTTAGATGTCCAAATTGATTCATTTAGTTTGAAAATAATTCTATAGTTCTTAATCATAAGATCAAAAAATTGGGCAGATACAAAAATATATTAAATAAAACAAAATATTGATAGATTCAGAATACAAATTCATAAAAAATAGAGTAGTAAGGAACTATGTTTCCACCTTAAGTATTTTAGATAAAAATATATAATATTAATATTATATATGGATTACAACATAATTTTAAGATCATATGACCACTTGTATTGAATAATTGATGTTGAAATATTCATTTTTGTTTTAAGGTAAATATAAATAACTTTCTATGAATATTCAAGGGATAAATTTAATTATAGATCATGAACATTGAACATAACATTCAATGAACTATAATGACATTAAAATGATTTTGATAAGGATAAATATTTATAGAGAAAATAGTGTTTAAATTACCTTGTAAATAAATTTTATGTTATCCATTGTTATATATGAAAAAAGAGAGGAATTTTAAAATTAAATGTTGTAGGATTGTTATATACAGTCTATTTGGTGTTTCATGAATTATATGGTTTGTACATGACTTTATATCACTAATGTAGTAATATTGATTACCAAGTTAATTTATAATATTTTGAAAATATTTTAAGTAATATGTTAAGTGAATATTATATTTGTTTATGGGAATCGAAGATGTCTATCTATACATTGGTAATGGAATTTATCTTCTAGCATATGTGGTCACTGACCATGGAGATGATGTCACTAGAATAAGAAATGATTTTTTTTCTTGTGGTGGGACTATAGAGAGACTATTTCTTCAAATATAATGTGTGGAATAAATCTGTACTGTAAAGGTAGATTTCAAAAAGTTTAATGGAGTTATAACGGTTATGGTGTCGATAAAGAACTTTTTAGTGGATGTGGGTAAAATGTGACAGGATGATTTAATGCACTATTATAGTTACAGTGTGATAAAAGTGAAATCCACCATTTCATTGGTGTGTATATATTTTTTCAAAAAATTATATACTTTTTATATATGTTATTAGTTATATAAATTTTTTAAATTTATAAAAGTTCCTAGAATGAATTTGTATTGAGATGTCCAGAAAATATCTCCAACAATAGCCATATAGTGGGAAAAGACCAAATATAATGGTGAAAATGATTTATAATCATTGTGGGTAACCTATTAGGTCATAGATGATATGTTCTATGTTACAGGGTAGGGTTTTTATATATTAATTTTATAAATTAAATTATAGTTAATAACAATTAAAAGTAAACTAAATTTATGTTTATGTAAAAGCTGAAAAATAATATTCAAAAACTATTATTTTTATAGTATTTTCAATCAATGTTATTATATATATAATCTTTAGTTATTTCTACACAATTATACATATTTTAAGTAGTAAAACAAATAACTTTTAATGTGGATTCATAATCGTATAATAAGACACATTTTCTAGTGGTGGCATAACCAACTAGACCTAACTTTTAATATGGAGTAAGAACTTGAATACACAACCAAATTTTTCACTAGAGTCGATACAAAAATATAAATTTTTAAAGTTATTATAACCCAACATTTAGTTTATAATTTTAGGAAACAAAATAAATCATAATTTTTTTTTGAAATAAAAAAGAATAATACAAAAACATTTATGAACAATTGAACAATAAATATAATTAAGAACTGACTCAAAGAAACATATAAATAAGAGTAGGGGTAGAATATTCAATTAAAATTAGTTATTTTATGAGAAATAAATTTGTCCATCTATTAATGGATGTAGTGATTAACAAAGAAATTATTCATAATTGATATTCATAAAAAATGATGAATTGAATTTTTATTATATTAAAAGGTAAACATATGTAAGTATTTTATATTAATTCACTAGTTATCAATGTTTTCTCATTATATATTCCAATCAATTAAATTGTATCTAATATCTAGAAATCAATATAAAACGTTTAGTTTAATTTAAAATAATATAAAATAATGATTATAAAATTTTAACCCAAATTATTACTGAAACTAATGACTACAAAATATAGAGTAAAGCTATTCAAAAATATTATCCTAGAAAAAATGAACTTCAATATAGTTTTTCGATACATTTATTCTAATTGAATACATTCTATAATAATTAGAAATGTATATTCATTCTAAAAAATTTGAATAATCCCATAACACTTGTAATTTTATTTCCATTAGAAAAAAAATTAATTTTGAATATCTAAACACACAATATATCCTTACGAAAATAAGTTTTATATAATATTTATATTAATTAGAGTGAAAAATCATTAAAATCATAAGTTTAAAAATGTAACAGTTATTTTTAAAAAATATATTTTTCTAATGATCATATTTCATAGTAATCTAAATTTAACAAAAAAATCATTCTATGTAAATATGAAGTTTTTTAAAATATTAATATTCACTATGTTGGAATAATTCTATAGTAGTGTTTGACATAATTTTCAATATAAAAGTCATATTTACCTCTATAAGGATGATTTTTTTCTATATAAATATTATTTAATTCATTATATCGATTAATTTTTTAATGTCATTATGGATGATATATAATTTGTGTAAGGATCAGATAGTACATATAAATAATATTTTCCTTCACTTTAGTGAGTGATTGATTCCATAAGTCATACTGAGATAGATTTTTCTCCAAAACTGGTTTATAAGAAACATAATAAATTAAATTAGTAAATTTTAAATAAATTAAAAAAATATCCATTTAATATATTTATTAAAATATGTTTAATTATATAAGTAATTATTTTTTAAAAAAAATAATTTTTTTTTCTTTTCAAATCCCTTGTTATAGGGAATAAATTAAAGATTTCATAATTATGAAATAAAAAAAATTATAATGATCCTATAAATTATACCATGATATTTAGCTATTAATTTCCCAATAATTTTGAAATTTTATTTATATTATATACTTTTTAGATGAGGCCTCTACATATTGTCCATAGAAATATTTAGGGGTCATTTCTCGAGCTAAAGAGTCAATCAAATCCCATATCATTTCAGAAATGGTAGTGCTTCTATGAAATCATGGTGTTTCTCCATTTAAATCATATAGAGAGAGAATTAATCCTAATATCTCTTCTCATTACCCATATTTTTTCCAGTTGTCCTTGATTTATCTATACCTTACCAATAATTAGAGAAACTTCATTAATTTAGGGTGTTGAAAATTGTGGAATTTTCTTATTTTTTTTAATTATTATTCATTTTTCCCTAATACCAATATATTTAGAGAATTTTTGGAATTTAATGTTCTCTGTTTTTTGTATCGATACGCATCCTATTATTTGAAAAAACATTATCTATTAGATGTTTTCGGCATTATTTATTCATATAATATATTTTTTATGATATTTAATATGTTGTGGGATTAATGTTTTCTATTTTCATGTATTATTATTTTATACATGGAGGATTTCATAAGAAGTTTATTTTTTTACAAGCATTTATTAACTTATAATTTGATTATAAAATATATTATTGGTATTTATTTTAACATAGGTTAGCTATGATTTATATATTCAATCATTATTACTTTATGATTCTTAATTTTATGATTTGGAAATATAATTTTTTTAATAATCAATATTTTTGGTTGACTCAAAATGTTTTAGATGATCTTATTTTATTTTTATATGTTATTTGTTTTTACTTAATATAAAAAATGAATTTTATAACGCTTATTATTATTTTTTTAATATTATTTAATATTAAATTTTTAGTTAGTTATTTTTTATTGTGAATTGATGTATAAGGACTTGTTTTGATATTGGATAAAAGTATTATTCTATTTATTTTTACTAAATATATCTTCACCATAATAATGATATACAAAATAGTTGAGTTTTAGAATTCTGATTGTGTATTATTGAGGGAAAATGTATATTCTTCTATCGATAATCATTAAATACCGATATTTAACATTTTGTAATGTTTTTTATTTTATTCCATTGGGTTTTTAAAAAATTGTCACTATTTTATTATACATGGATTTGATTGAATTTTGGAATCATCATTGGAATCCATGGGTTTGAAATAATAAATATGAGTTTTAAAAATAATATTAGTTATGATTATAAAATGGTAGGTAACCATAGTTTAATTAAATCACAAACAAGGGGGGTTTTTTCTTTACATGGATAGATAGAGAAATATGGGGAACGTAATATATGATCTTATAAATGGCCAACAAAATTGTTCTACCAATGTTCATACAGGAGTCATTAATTAGGTTCGATGGTTTGGAATAATGATGATGATAGTGGTGTTTTGACTATTATTTATTCATTTGATATTAGCTATGTATTTTTATTTATACTTCAGTTTTGACGATTATTAACATTAGTCATGTTTTATTTATATATTGTTAGATATTAATTATTTATCATCCATCCCTCGGTGTTTTTCTATTTTTGTTTTTATTAATCTTAATTTATATAAGTTAGATAATATTTAATTGATTTTAATGTTAAATAAAAAAGAGGATTATTTTTCATTAATTAACTATATCTAATCAAGAGTACATTAATCCTTTATGTCTATATATTTTTTCAATTATTCTTAGTAATAATTGATCCAAATTATAACATAATATAATTTTTAAAATAAAAAATTGTAATTCTATCTATTTTTATCAGTAATAATTTTAATTTAAATATTTTATATAATTATTTATTTTTATGCTATCATATTATGTTTTTATTCTAAAAGGAATTGTATAAAATCATTGTCTAATTACACTAGGATTTCAATCACACAAAATATACACACTCTGGGGTATATAATTTTTTTACCCTTGATATATGTAAATGTGATAGTGGGTTCTATATTAAATGATATTGGATTCTATTATATGATATCATGAGGATTTTGTGATGTGAAAGTTACCAAGGGTCGCATGGATATGGTTTCTTGATGGGAATGAATATTTTAAGATTTCAATTATGATGTTTATCATAAGGACCTTTTTTCTATTCCCATATCTTTTTTTCTTTTATATTTGGATACATATATGAAGTTTTTATTTTTATCATTTTCTGATGACATTTTTAGGATGTATTATGTTATGTATATCATTTTTGGGCTTATAATTTAGTTTCATCATTCATTAATTTTTTTAGGTTTATTTGAAACTAGTTATTTTAAATTTTCAAAGAAAGTTATATCTACAAATTATTAATTATAGACACATAGTCTAAATTCATAAATTTGTATTATTAATGTAAATATGGGTGAATTAATTACAAATTTTCATGATTGATTTCCATAAAAAATATTTCTATCAAATATAAAATTAGTAATATAATTTAGTCCTTGAAATAGACTAATAAATATGATTCAATAGGATAACATAGAATGATTCATTACAAATAGTATCAGATCCCACATGAAATAGTATTTATTTTGGGAAATAATATATATATTGTATAAGATCATCATAAATCAAGGGATATGTTTTTTTTATCCTTGATTTTTATTTATCAAACAATGATTTGTGATATTCTATAGGTATTCAGGTAAAAACATATGTAATTAATGTAGCGTTTTACTATTTTTTGAGATATTTTAAATTCAAATCAATATTATTATGTGTCATATTGATGTCATATGATATCTTTTATGGGATTAAAATTTTTCATAGTATTAAATAAGAAAACAATATGGTTAGTTTTCTATATTCATAGGTTGTAGGCCATGTATAAAGATTTTATTATACTCGAGAATAATCTTGTTGTATTTTCACAAACTATTCACAATTCCTAAAAATAGTGCACCTCAAACTGGTGATTTTGAAAAATCATTGATTTTTTTAAAAATATATATTCTTGGATTATTCCTAATTTCTATTTCTAATGATTTTTAATCGATTGATTTTTAGTGGTTTTCAAATGTGTATGATGTGATTTATTCATTAGATATTAATTTTTTGAATATCAAAATATTTAGTGAAATTTTTATTTTTTTTTAATTTGGATATAAATACACGAAAGAAATGTGAATCGATTTATCATAAAGTTTATTATAGGTGTTTTATTCTATAAAAAATCCATTCTTAAATCATTGAATTTTCCATATAACTCAATAATATTAATTATATTTCAAATATAGAATATGAGTTGGACCCAAAATTATTTTTGTATTATTCGTAATAATTTTTGAGGGAAACCCCATATTTTTTACAGGCCATAACTACTATCGATTGGAATATGAATTAATGGGGGTGATAAATAATATCTTCCAAAACATTAAATTCCGAAGACTTATAATATATTCTATTGGACAGTCATACGTGAGGCACATAGACAATAATGGTGGGAGCATACTATTCTAGTTTAGATGAATGAAGAATTATATTGGAAAAATTTCAACGAAGTTTTCATTAAGAAGTTTTCCCTTAAGGCCATGACTATATAGAATATGTGGGAATTTAAATTCCTTCAGCATTTTGATCAAACAACAGATATTTAGGTTTATAAATTCATTTTTCTAGTAACATTTTCTTCATACCTCATCTTTAATGACTACATAAAGGACTGATATTTTTAAGATGGGTCTTTACAGAGTCATGAAGTAGACAATGATTCTATTTTTGATAAATTCTTTGGAAATTTTTTTAATTCACATTAGGATAGTATAAGAAATATTGAAAAATTTATCTAGAGTATGTGAGGTTTCTTATATGATGTTTAGTGACAATATTGGTATTATTAGAGAAAAAGGGAAGGTTAAATGTGCATAATGGTATGTGGGTCTAGTGTAATGTGGTATTTTCATTCCACCTCTATTTCCATTCCGATGGATGGGTATCTAGGGTGAAATCATCCCTGGAGTTAGAGATCATTTTAAATCATAGATTCATGAAGTAATAAATGATTTAATTTTTTATCACATTTCGGTCACATTAATAATTTTATACAATGAATCCCAAAAGAGGGATGGATTAAACTATTTTCTCTATAAATATTTACAGTGGTACTTTTATGTCACTATGGTAATGAATACACAGTCATAAAAATGGTGAAATTCAATTTAGAATAGGATGTGTCTTTGTTTGATGAATAATGTTTGATGTGTTTTATGTTTGGTTTCCTATTTTCATTAGAAGAAATTATTGACTAATTATAAATAAAAATCATACTTGTATGAGGTACCATTTTCATTATATCATTTATTTTTAATTAATTATTTTATATAAACACCTCTTAATTTTTTATTTTTATAATTTTTGTCATTATAAAATTTTATGTTCTTATGTTTTAGTTTATCCAATTTTCTGGTTTCATATATTCTTTAGTAGGGGTTTCTTATTAATTATCTAATTGTTTTTAATGATATTTATAGTGGATAGTTTTTCATAACTAAAATTTTATGAATACTAATTCTAAATAAACAAATCTAAATTCTAGGGTTTAGATATACAGTGTTGGTATATCATCGAAAATTTTAAAGAAAACATATCATTTTTTCATTTTAACTAAGAGAAAGAAATATTTAATATTTAATATGTGTTATTACTTATCTAAAATATTCATATTACATAGATTTTAAAAATCAACAGAACTATATTATCACCTCATTGAATTTGATGTTTAGAAGGATATATACGGTGAGAAATTTTCTAATAACTAAATCAATTAAAGTTATTACATAGTAATGGTTCCATTAATACAATATTTTTGTAAGAAGATATAAAAATAATAGTATATGAATATTGGGATTAGTTATATTTTAGGATCCCTTAAATAAATTAGAACTTAAATGGAAGAAAAAATAAATTTCTGTGTAGTAGTCTGTGTATATGACATATATTTTTTGAATAATTAACTACTAATAGAATGTATGTTTGATTTTGAATGTTAATAAACACATAATTATATATTGTGTTTATTTCTCTTGTAATAAGTTTTATCCCTCTTATGGGTAGTAATGAATAATGAAAATCACTCCAATGAGACCTTCACTTAGGTGTTACCGTGGCATTATGCTCAATAATTCTTTAGTAATGTTCCCCAAAGATAATTTATGAATAGAATTTTTGCATGGTTCTTTTAATAATTTATAATTATGTAACGGTAATGAATTTGGTATCTACTATTTTGATAAAACATTTCTCAATTTTAGTAATTAATTATGAATAGAGTTTCTTGAACAATCTGTTAAATTTATTGATGAATTCAAATTCTTGATGCTAGTGTAATGCCTCGACCCCTCTAGACTGGGGAAAGTGAATTACTTGTTAAATTGGTATGGTAAGTAGGAATGAAAATCCCAAAGGAATGATCAGTTTAGTATTCTTGATGAAACTAGATACATAGATGTAACTCAAATTACATTGGAAAAGGGTACAAAATAAAATACATAACAATAACAAAAGACTGCATCCACAAGAACTCAATAAATGATATCCTCTTAATCACCTTTTAAAAGTAAACAATGATAGGGGTGAGCTCAAATTATTAGTAAGGGTTACAAATATCAGTAGCCTGAATCAATAAAAACATAATTGTAAATAATTTGACATAATCCAAATGGCATGGTGATTACATGAAAAAATCACACCATTAATTAATTGAGAATGAAACTGCATCCATATATTTTTTCATAGTGAAAAAAATGGATAGTAATAAATGATTATGAATAAAGAGAATTATTATTAGTTGGATGTTATGTATCTGGAACATGATACCATAATACTATAAAAACTGTTTGGTTCTATGGGTAGAAACACACATGATTTTTGGAATCAAACTCGAAGGGTTTGTTGCCAACTGATCTGTCTCATGAGACCTACCGATGCATCGAGGGGCTGTAGCGGGCTCCACACACCTCTGCATCCAAATAATTATTTATATGTAGAATCATCACAAGATAAGTATGACTTTACATTATCTGTATAGAATAGCGGATACAGATTCATAAATAATTCCATAGTCAAAACAAAATTCAAATTAAATAGTGCATATAAGATGGTATATTGCTTAGAAAACAAATATCCATAATAACAGAATATATAAATTTAAATGGAATATGAATTAAATTGAAAATTTTTCTCAAATGTGAAGTATGTACACTACATAAGAAAGATTAGGTGCACAATACTAACCAAGTCACAGTGACGTGAAATTCAAAACAATGCATGTTACCATGTTGTATTCAATTGAGTTGTGTGACAAAAAGTTAATAACCACCAAAAGAATAAAAAAATAACATGAATATAAAAATGATCATTATAACATATATCAAATGTTAGTACACCTATACCACATATAATAAATAATAGGCAAATAATGTAAATCCCACAGAATTGAATGTGTGATGAGAAAATCCCTTACAAACATTTTTCCAATGTAGCGAGTGTTCTTGCGATGGATTGTTGAGAGGTAAAGGGGTATCCCATTATTAATATGTCATAATGGAAGTATGGGGGAGGTGAAAACCCATACCTTATCAATAGGTATTAAAAATAAAAGGGTGCAATATAGGGAAGATGCTTGAATAAAAGTGATAGAGCAGATCCCTTACCTTATGCTCGTAGGTGTTCTTGAATGTTCTTAATGACCTGAATAGTGAAATTTAGTTTCATTAATTAATATTTACATAACCTCATAATAATGTAATTGATATTTTATAACCTTATTAGGTAAATTAATGGTTTTTTGGTGGGTTTGATATATTCAATTTTATTGTTTTGGAAGCATTTTTTCCTTGGTTTTCATGATTCGTTTACATGTATTTATGAATGGAAGTTATTTTGAAATTTGGATAACCATCCATAAATCTTAATATATAGTATTAGTGAAATTAAATATTTATGAATGATCTAATAATGATTCTGGTTTATATACTTGGGGATGAATCATTTGTTAAAAGTTATTGATAATCGCTTGGATTTAGCTAGATAGTTTTGTGCACAATAAACTTGTTTTGTATTATTATTCCAGATTATGAGTGTGTAAAGATTCCAAAAACTAAAACTGAATAAAATAAATATATTAGGATCTGGTTCAACCATTGAAAAATGTTTCATGACTAGTATTAAAGATAGTAATGAAAATTTAAAACCCGTGTTCCTTGAGTGTGATAAATTAACACATCTCGGACGATGTTTTCATTTATTGTTTAAAAGGAAAGGAAGAAAAGATATTTTGATGAAATATTATATTATAATATTGAAAGCCAAGTACATGTATGTTACTGGAATTATCATGGAATTTGGATGAGGTGAGATGAGAAGAGAGAAAAAGTAATGAAACATGTAAAAATAATTGAAAGAACAAGGATGAGAGGTTCACCTCGAGAGTACTCCTCCTTGAAAAACTCATTAAGTCCTTTGTTTTTAGGCCTTTTAGTGAGACTAGTGGGTATCAAACGAGGGTAGATATCTTGGGAACAATATTTTTCAGAATGTAGGAATTGTTTGAAGCTTTAGTGGTGTGGGTGTAAGAGCGGGTGAGGGGTGGTTTATAAAGTGTATGAGAGAGAAGTTTTCTTAATATTATAATCATTGAGTTATTATTTCTTCTCAAGAAAAGGAATAGTTAGTTTTCCATGACCAAGAATAGTAATATATTCATGTGAGTTTGATATTTGTGTGCTTACATCACTCATGATTCTAGGATTATTTAATTAAAATTATAATGTATTTATATGGTAAATTAATGTATTTTATTATTAAACAAAAATTCATGTATTTCAGAAAAATCCCAAAAATTCACGCTAACAGTTTTTCAATATTTAGATTCCAAAAATGAATTCCATTTTTTTTAAATAATTTTATAAATATGATTAATTAAATATTTAATTAAATCATTATTTTATAAAAATATATAAACTCTTAAAATGTTCATCTTCATTTTTAAGGTGCCTAAATTCATTTATACACTCAGGGGTATGGATACAATTAATAAAATTCATATTAATATTCATAAGGGTATGTTACTATTAGTAAAGGCGTGTTACTATTCATTAGGGTAGGTTATTATTTACTAGAAATTATGTTGATTCAATCAGACTCTAAATATCATCTTGAACACAATTGTGTATGTCATATTTTTAAAATTCAAATCACAGACAGGAAAATTTAAGTTTAATGGATATATTATAGTTATATCCTATAAATAACCATGTTTTATGCCATAGAGGCTTAGTGATTCATGAAATATAGTCTATCTAATGAATACAGTGTGTACCACAAAATTTTGGGGGTGCTAAATTACTCCCTCCTTTGGAAATTTCATCTTCAAAATATTATGTATAAATCCCACCAAAAAGATGTGGGTGGTTATTCTTCATAACATCCTCATGTTCCCATGTTTCTTCCTCCATATTCTGGTTTCTCCTATGAACATTTACTTGACAATTTATCCAATTTATCAATACCTTCTCCCTTGTGTCATGAATCCCGATAATCTTTTCACAGTAAGAAAAATCGGGTTCCAGTTCTATTTTTTCATAGGTGAGTACATGTGTTGGGTTCGGCAGGGTTTTCTTCAACAATGACACATGGAACACATCATGATCTTTAGAGATACTTGGAGGCATTTCTAAATGGTAAGCTACAGTCCTGGTTCATTCCAAAATTTCAAATGGTCTGATGTACTTGGGGATCAATTTCCCTTTCATACTGAATCTTAAGATACATTTCCATAGGGATACTTTCAGAAAGACATGATCTCACACTTGGATATCAAAATATTTTCTTCGCTTTTCAGAATAACTCTTCTACCTAATTTGGGCTTCTTTAATATGGGATTGTATTGTCTTCACCTTTTCCATGGTCTCTTCAATAGGTTCCCGACCTATAAGTTTCCTCTCACCAACTTCATCACAACAAGTTGGAGTTTGACATCTCTTTCAATATAATGCTTCATATGGAGAAAATTGAATTCTAGAATTGAAACTATTATTGAAGGAAAATTCCGCCAAAGAGAATTATTGATCCCATATACCTTGGATGTCAAGAGAGCATGGTCTCAGCATGTCCTCCAAAGTTTGAATATTTCTTTTAGACTTCCCGTCATTTTGGGGGTGATAAGCAGTTCTCATACGAAGCCCAGCATTCGAAGCCTTCTGGAGAATTTTATAAAACATATTTTGTAAACCAAGGATCTCAATCAGACAAAATCGATAGAGGTTCACCATGATGTTGTACAAAATCATTAATATAAAGTCTTTCTAGATGCTCAGGTGGTAAATCATCACTTATTTGAAGGAAATGTGCTTATTTTGTGAGACGATTAACAATTACTCATATTGCATCATTTTTTCTAGGTTTCCTTAGTAGTTCGATTTCGAAATCCATCGTAATGGTATCCCACTTCCACATAAGAATATGTATAGGTTGCATCACTCCTTCTTGACATTGTCTCTCAGCCTTCACTTGTTGAAAAACTAGACCCCATGACAATTAGTCACCAATTTACCACTTCATATTATTCCACCAAAAATATTCCATCAGATCTCTATACATCTTGGTGCTACCAGGGTTCATAGAGAAATTTTAGCAGTGAGTATCATCTAATAGTTCCCTTTTTAGGTCAGGTATTGATGGAATGCATAACAGCTTCCCAAATTTCATAACCCATTCCTCATACACGAAGTTTTCCAATCTCCCATCAAAGACAGAATTAATTTATTATGCCATATTCTCAAAATCATATTGAGATATTTTTATCTTCAATAATAAAGATGGTTTTTGAATCATTTAAAAGAGAAAAGATGATTCTCCTTCCTTAAAAATTCCCATATACATCATTAGTATATCCAAAAATATAGGATCTCTCCCAACCCTCACAAGAGTCAAAAGTCCCTGATGTTTCCTTCTCAATGCATCTTCCACCTTATTCTCCTTTCCTCAGTGGTATTTTATTGAACAATCATAATATTTCAGTAACTTAATCCATATACTTTTCCTCATAATGAGTTCATTTTGTGTGAAAATGAATTTTAAACTCTGGAGGACTGTATAAATCTCGCATCTTTATCCTTATAGAAAATTCCTCTAGATTTTCAGAGTAATGATTACGGCTTCTAACTTAAGATCACGAGATTGATAATTTTTTTCACCACTCTTCAACTCTCTTAATGAATTAGAAATAAATTTATCATTTTGCATAAGGACGCAACCCAATCCATTCTTTGATGTATCAATGTATATTATAAATCCATCACTTCCAGATGGAAGAGTCAAAATTGGAGCATTGAACAATATTTTTTCAATTCTTCTACATTATTTTGCCCACACAAACTTAACTCCTTTATGTGTGAGCTTGGTTATCAGGCTAGCCAATCGGGAAAAATTCTGACCGAAATGTCGATAGTAACATGCTAAGAAAATAAAATAGTGTGCCTCAGTTTTGTTGGTTAGGGTGGGACATTCTTGGATTTCCATTGCCTTTGTAGAATCAACTGGTATTCCATCCTTTGAGACAATATGGCCTAGAAAAGAAACTAATTGAAGAATTAATTCAAACATTCTAAACATCTCATATAATTCATTTCTCCTAAGAGTTTTTAGAATAATCTCTAAGTGATTCTCAAAGTCTTCACATCTTTTTGAATATACTAGGATATCATCGATGAATAACCCAAAAATGTTATCAAGATATTCCTTGAATACACTATTCATTAAATCCATGAAAATAGAGGGTGCATTTGTCAATCCAAAAGGCATCACTATAAACTCATAATGCCCATACCTGGATCAAAATTTTTCATTCGGAATATCTTCCATCCTCACATGTTCACATCTTCAATTTGAATATTTCTTTACACACCCATAGATATTGCGTTATTTTCCTCTCCAAGAATATCATTTATAAGAGCTACTGGGGGTGGGTCTAGATAAGAATCAGAAGGCAAGATCTCTATTATAAAAATAAGAGATTCTACACCATTTTAAAAAATTGTGTCTTCATTTTTAATGCAATATATATTTGCATCATAATTTGACAACAAATTCATACTGAGAATTATATCAATTTCAGTCATTGGTATGATGATAAAGTTAGCATCTAAAGCACGTTTATGTGCCATGAGAGGTACTAGTTGACATGATTTTGTTGAAATGATAAATACCCTGGAAGTTTTGATACATAATTCCTTTATTAAATAAAATTATATGTGTCCAATTTTCTCTGAAAACTGGGAAGATATAAATGAATCTAATGATCCAGAATAAATAAAGTGTTGGCTAAGTTTGAGGAAATAATTAAATTACCCACCACCACAGAATTTGGAACTTAAACATCCATGGTTCTAATCTTATAAGTTATCCCTTTCTATCTTGGATTTTTCTTAGGCATGTTTCCTTGGTGCTTAGGACACTCATTTTTATAGTGTCTCATATCTCCACAATTTTATCATTGAACATCATCAAATAGATTCTTCCTCTTGCATTCATGTGATAGATGACCCTTTTCACAACACTTTTAGCAGACTCTGATTCCTTTCATGGATTTCCTGAGATGATTCATTACATAGTTCCCACATAATGGAAATTTATTAATTCCCATGTTCTTCTTTGGCGCTTCACCTTTCCCTTTGTTATCAGAGTACCACTTTTTATCATGGTTTCCCTTGACCAAATTTGATCTAGAAAATTACTTCACTGTTTTGATGGCACTTGATAAAATATCATCATATTATGAAATCTTTTTTGAAGTCAGTTCCTTTAGAAGACTTGTATTTAGACCTTCAAAGAAATGATCTATATTTTCTACCAAGTCATGTACGTAATCTACAACTTTCTTGACTATATTTGTGATGGTAGCCTCAAACTCTGTAACACTATCTTATTCACATTTCTTTGAGACAAGGAATTTCCTCTTCATTTTGGTTCTTTTCTTATGAGGGAAATATTTTTCAAAGAATATATCCTTAAAATTCCTTTATTATATATCTTCTATTTCTTCTTCCTCAACGGTATTCTGAATCAAGCTCCACCAATGATCAGTATCTCCCTTGAGAAAATATACCTCAAATAATAACTTTTCATTTTCATTTCCCCATAATGACATGAATATCATTTTAAGGGACATGATTCATTTCTCAGTAACCACTAGATTAGTATTCGCTCTGAAACATGGGTGATTCGACCATGTAAAATGATCCAACACAGGCGTCGAATGGTTATTCATTAAATTCTGATTAAGTTGTCCCTATATGGTCATGATCTGTTCTGCTAAAACATTAACTTTTTTGAATAGCTCAGTGGGGATATCTATACATTTCCCATGAGTATTGATTCCCGTTATTCCAATATACACCAATTCTAAATAATGGAAGCCACTATAATAGGGTATGAATCATAATGTATAATCTTAACTTAACAAAATACTTAGCATAAATTAAGATCCTACGCATGATTATTCCCAAAATCAGATAAATGGTTTCTTTTAAGAATAATTTACATTTCAATCCTTCATAATGGATTTTAATGAAAATATGAATTATCTTAATCATATCTCTGAGGAGTGTCATAACCAAGAGTATAATAAGACCCATTGTCGTAAACCAGGATACCCCATTTCAATCCCGAAACTCATTATCAGAGCATTCACTCCTAGGTAAATCTGTGCCAGAGCCACCTCTACCTACTCTTACCCAGACAGGGATGTATTTTCTAAAATGATTCACATAATATATTTCTTAACAAAATACCAAGACGTTCTTTTACATTCATCCTCAAATAATAAATCAATAATTTGTTACCTAATCTATGTTTTCTAATCTAGTTTCCATGTTTGCTAAGAAACTTCCATTGATACCAACTTAAACACTCTGACCCCTCTAGACAGGAGCCGATGCATTACTTGTTATATTAGAAGTTTTATAAGGAATGAAAATATAAAATGAACGATGAGTTTAATAATCTAAAAGAAACTAGATACATAGATGTAACTCAAATTAAATTGAAAATGTTATAAAAAAATACAAAACAAAAACAAAATAATTCAACCATAAGAACTCAATAAATGATCTCCTCTTCATCACCTGTTGAAAGTAACCAATAAAAGTGTTGATCTCAAATGCTTAGTAAGGGTTAAAAATAGCATAATCATGAATTAATAATAACTGAATTGTAAACACTTTCACATAATCAAAATGGAATGGTGAATATATGAAAAACTCACACAATTAATATACTGAGAATGAAACTGCATCCATAGATTTTGTGATAGAGAACACCTCATGGATAGTAATAACTAATAATGAATAAAAAGAATTATTATTAATTGGTCATCATGTATCTAGAACTTGATACCATTATACTATAAAAACGGTTTAGTTTTATTGGTAGAAATCCGTCTAATTTTTGGAAACAAACTCAAAGGGTTTATCACATACTGATTTTTCTTATTAGAGCTACTGATGAATCAAAGGGGATGTAGTGGGCCCCACCCACCTCTGTATCCATTGAATTATTTTTACATAGATTCAACATAAGTTAAATATTACTTTACCTTATCAATATAGAATAGAGGATACAGATTCATAAATAATTCCACAGTCCAAACAATATTCAAAATAAGTACTGTTTGTAAGATGGAATACAATATAGACAATATGTATCCATCATATTAGAATATAGAAATTTAAATAAAATATAATTTCAATTGAAAAATTATCTCAAATGGTATGTAAGTACACTAAATAAGAATGAGTAAGTGAACACTACTAAGCATGTCACAATGAAGTAAATATTGAAACAAAGCTCGTTACCACATTGTATTCAATTGAGTCGTTTGACAAAAAGTTTATAAACACAAAAAGAATCACAAAATATTATGAATATAAAGAGTATCAAGATAACATCAATTAAATGACTTTACACCTATACCAAATAGATCAAATAATAGGTGAACAATGGAAATCCCACAGAATTGAAAGTGAGATCAGAAAACCCCTTACAAACATTTTGGTATGGTAAAGAGTGTTCTTACGAGGTATTAATGAGAAGTAAAAGGGGTCCCATTATTTATATGTCATAAAGGCAGTACGGGGGAGGTTAGAAAACATACCTCGACATTAGGTATTAAAAATAAAATGGCACAACATAGGGATGATGCTTGAATAAAAGTGTGAGGGAGGATCCCTTACCATATGATCGAAGGTGTTGTTGACTGTTCTTAACGACCTGAATAATCCAATTTTGTTTCATTAATTAATAAGTCTAGAACCTCATCATCATGTAATTGATATTATAAAACCTTATTATATTCATTAATGTTATTTTTTATGGGTTTAATATACTCATGTATATTCTTCTCGAAGCATTTTCTTCATTTATTTTCATGATCAGTTTACCTGTATTTATAAATGGAAGAACATATGAAATGTGGTTAAACCTAAAGAATTATTAATATTTAGTATTACTGTCATTATATAGATATAAATGATCTTATAATTATTATGGGTTATACACTTGGGGATGAATAATTAGTTAAAAGAAATTGATAAATGCTTCGAATTAGCTCTGTGGTTTTGTGCACAATAAATTTCTTTTGTATTATTATTCCATATTTTGAGTGTGTAAGGATTCAAGAACATTAAACAAGATAAAATACATATATTATGATCTTTTTCAACCATTGAAAAATGTTTCATGACCCTTATTAAATATAGTAATGCAAATTGAATACCCATCTTCCTTGAGTGTGATAAATTAACAAATATCGGATGGTGTTTGAATTTATTGTATAAAAGGAAAATAAGAAAAAATATTATCATGAAATATTCCATTTCAATAATGAAAACCCAGTAACTTTACGGTACTAGAAATTATCATCGTATTTGGATGAGGTGAGGTGAGAAGAGGGAACAAAATAATGGAACTTGTAAAAAGAATTGAAAGAAAAAGAAAGAAAGATTCACCTCTTGAGTACTTCTCCTTGTGAAACACTTTAAGGCCTTTGTTTTTGGATTTTTGGTGAGACTATAAGGTCTTGGACGTGGATAGAGGGCTTGGAAAGCATATTTGGAAGAACTTAGGCATGTCTTGAAGCTTGAGTGGTGTGGGTGGAAGAGGGGGTGAGGGGAGGTTTATAAAGTAGAGGGGATAGGAATTTTCTTAATATTATAATCATTAATTTATTACTTCCTCTCGAAATAAAAAATAGTGAGTATTCCATGACCTAGAATTGTAATATATGCTTTTGAGTTTGATATTTGTGTTCTTACATCACTCATTCAGCTATTAATAGTTAATTTAAATTATAATTTATTTATACAGTAAATTAATGTATTTTACTATTCACCAAAAATTCAAGTATTTCGGAAAAATCTGAAAACTTCATCCTAACTATTTTTTGAAATTTAGAATCCAAAAATAAAGTCCATTTTTCAAAAATATTTTTCAATATTTGATAAATAAAATATTTAATTCAATCATTATTTAATAAAAATATATAAACACTTAAAATATTCGTCTTCATTTTTAAGGGGCCTAAATTCATTTATACACTCAATGGTATGCATATCATTTATAATGTTCATATTAATATTCATAAGGGTATGTTACTATTCATAAGGATAGGTTACTATTCATATAGGTATGTTACTATTCATTGAAAATTAAGCTAATTCTATCAGACTATAAATATCCTCTAGAACACAACCATGTGTGTCAGATTTTTGAAATTCAAATCAAAGAGCCGGAAAATTTCTATTCAATGGCTAGGTTATGGATATCATATATAAGTAAACATGTATTTTTTGATATAATATTAATGGTTCATGAAATATAAGCTAACTAATTAATATTTTTTATACCATAAAACGTGTGGGGTGCTACAGATTGGCTATATGAATGTGTTCTATATTTTGAGTGTTTATTATAAGACCATTATTAATAGAATAATTACCAAATAATAACATTTATAAATTAGATATGGATCCATTGAAACTCAATTGGATAATAAATATACTATTTAAATTTATAATAGACTGAGTGGGGGTGATTGTATGTTATTATAATTGAGAATTTATTAAGAGATAAATAATAATATCATTAAAATATTGAAACAATGTTGATTGTCCAAAACACCTGACATTATATATAGATCAATTATATTGATCATTGATATTCATATGGGATAGATAAAATAGATAGATTTTTATACTTGATTGAAATATTAGATATTGTAGGAACTAATAGATGTTTGATCAATTATTTTTTGTTATATTTATAACTGTAAAATCGATTATGAGAGTATAATATTTGATGGATTTACTATTTATGATGTCATGTTTGGGAATTTCATACTACATGATTCTAAGATAATTTTCCCCCTTGTGCATGCACTATTATTATTTGAAATTTGACCCTATAGATATGTGGTATTATGTTGAGTTGAATTAAACATTTTTATCTTTTTATTGAATATTACAAGGCACCCATGCTGGAAAATTTTAATTTTTCTATTGTTATTTTAGGATTTTTAATGGTTAGGTTTATTTTAAAATGCATTAAATTCTGATGAACCTATAATATCTGTCTAAATTAATTTATATTTACTATTTATATGAATATACATTTAATAAACACTATAGTGATGTAATAATGTGTACATCAGATGAAAAATATAAGAGCTGCATCCATTATATAATGGACCATTACATGAAAAGTAGTGGAAACTAAACCCATGGATCATTAATTCCTGTTATTAATTTTTCAAAATGGAAATATATAAATTAATCTCAACAAAATTGAGAAATTTTATATAATTATAAGAGAATATTATAAGAACATGTTCTATCGTATTGGAGTGTGAATCATCTTAGTAATTAAGGGATTCCAATTGTAATTTTTTCATTGAGAATATATTAATAGATTCATCTAGAGAGGCTTACATTTTAATGAACATGGAATTTCACATTGTAATATTTTTTTCTAATCCATAATGATCATGGAGCATCAATGTTTTCTAAATGGGTTTTATTATCTATCATGACAAAATAGATTATATATGTACAATTATTCCTTCTGGAATTATTAAAGTAAATGTCCTTGTGTGGAATTTATTATATGTATAATATTAAATATGAGATTCAAGGTAGGGATACCAATTTAGAAAAATGGAATTAAATATTTGTACCTTTAAGATCTTAGTACATTTTGACTATTATACTGTCGAGGAGGTTTTGAGTATGGTACTAGAATGCCAATGTTCATATTTATAGATACTCCCATTATTTTGTGTAAGAGTGAAGTATTCCTATGAATTTGAAGTAGATCAGTAATAATATCCTTTGATGGTTTGTATATTGTTATCTATAACCTGATGAATTGTTTTTATATTTCATTATTATTATAATTTCTAGGGATTTATTTTTTAGAAGAACATGTTTATATTTCCATAGTTGAATTTTACACTATATTTATTTTCATTAATTTAATTTGATTAGAACATAAAATGTTTGATATAATTAATTTTTTAGAGGGATAAAATATTCTAATTATGATTTTTAAAATAAAATTACACTATCTTGTAATATATGTTGGTGTATCTTGTTGTAAAATACTTTCTGTCTAATCCAAATTCCATATGGATATAGATCTCTATCTGATATGGTTTATATCAAATTTTCATGTTTTATTTTAGTCTCTTTTATCAAAACAAAGCCATAATTCATTACACAAACAATGTTGTAGTGTAACGATCTTTTATAAGATATGGAAGGGATACAAGTTGGATATATTGATTGTATAAATCAAAAAATACAACCCATCATTTATTGTGGATACTATGAATGCATTATAAATCACATAAAGAGTATTTTTTAGAAACAAAAAATTTGAGAATAATCTCATGTTTTGGGGAATTATAAATTTTTTGAAAAAGTGGTTTATAATTTTTCTTATTATAAACTATATGTTTTTAAATTTATCTTCAAAGTAAAAAATCATTTTATTATATACATTAATGAATATAAACATGTTTTAGCTTATTAGATTACACACGGTGTCATGAAGAAACATAATTTTATGAATTTTTTAACATCCAGAATTATTGATAGAAAATTAGAGATATTTTGGGAAATATATCAAAAAATTTATTTACATTCTAGTGATCTTATTTACTATATGTAACATAGGTTCAGGATAATTTTTAACAATCAATAATCTATCGGTAAGACTGAACTATCATACGATTAGCCTACAGAGAATATCATAAAAAATATTCCAAAAAAATTAGAATCCAAATAGATGATGATTGACGATATAGATCACATAAAATATCATAATTATGAATATTCAATTAGAACCCCAATGAAATATCTGAGTAGACTCAAAATATACATTGCAATGGAATGAAATAGGAATGGTGTTCATTTCACATCTGTATCCAGAGGATTTAATGATGTAACATAAGATTAAATTTACAAAGGGAATAGTTGTTTGAAATATAGATAAGGGGAAGCCTAGAAGTCTTCTAGAAGGATGTATAATTATATATATCATAACAATTTTAAAATTCATAATAAGATTAATAAAAATGAATAATTTGATATGAAGGATTCATTAGATATAATTTTCTATTATTCTAAAAAGCCTTGTCACATCATACACTACATTATAAGACTCAATAGAAACAAAATATAATCAAAGCGAAAATATAATAGAAAATAACAAAAATATTTATTGATACAAATAATAAATTCACTATAATAGAATATTCATCATTATCATATGATAGTAATGGATCTAAATGAGATTACATAAATAAGAATATAGAATTACATATTATATTGTCATGAAATAAATGTTTGGTGTGTATTTTTTTTAATAATTATTATTTATTCAATAAAATTGTTTTTAACACTTTATCTCCATAGTTAATTTGGTGTAATTTTTTGATAACATTAATAAAATTTTAATTTTATATGAAATTAATTTTAATGGATGATATAAATAGGTTTTTTAATTAAATTTGAAATCATATTTGATAGAAGAATATCATATAATTATGATAATAGATAACATCTGAATGGTTTAATCCATTTTATTTATATTTAATGAAGAACTTGTTCAAATTTTTATTTACATAACCGTCTAGAAAATTTCAATTTTCAATTTATCATTTTTTATTTTTTTATTTTACATTATCAAAATCATAACTTGCATCACTAAATTTTTTAATAAATTCTACTCATTTTTCATAGTCTTTCAGAAAATTATTTTTAAATTTAATAAAATTCAATGAGTGTCGAATTTTATTCCATTATTTTAGATACTATTTGGCTTTGATTCCTGATATTAATGGGTTCTAATTGGATTGAGTTTAATTTTTTTTTAAAATTTTAATAACGCAAGTAAATTATTTTCTTATTATCTATATCATTTTTTTAAATTAATTTTGAATCATTGAAACAATACTAAAGAATATTGGGGTTCCTATGGATTTATCGATCTTACCACTTCATGAAAATGTAGAGTTTATATTTTTTGTGACCATTTTTAGAAATATTTTAATTAAAAAAATTATTGTAAATTATAAGATCCATAAAACTATTAGATGATAGTAGTGGATATATATTCATTCATGGGGGATATATACCACAATCAAAACTATTAATAACATTAATTTATTATCTTTATATATTTATATATTGAAAATACATGAAATTTTATTTTTCTGATTATTGTAGAATATATTTTTTTAAAAAAAAGTAATTTTTATATGATTTTATAAACTCTATTTCAGTGAATTATTTCATAACTAGTTTAAATTTCGATTTATTGATACTTTTAAGAATGATTAAATATTTCCAAACTATTTTTGGTAGATTGATATAAAAAATTCCTTGATTTATTTATATAATTTTTCATTAATGGATGATTTTATGAAAACTTGAATGATTAAAGGGGGATTTCTTTCATTTTACAGTAATTCATAAAACATACGAAAATGAAAAAAACATATTGCAATCTAGAAATTAAAATTATATTACCCTATTTTAGTTTTGAAATTAAATTGGAAGAGACATCCAATTGCATAATATCAAATGATAAAGAGAGTTTTTAAATTATTTTTTTCCAATAAGTTACAATGTCTTTTTTTTGTATAATTATATTTGTCTATTTTTTAAAATAAAATGTGTAATAATTTGATAATAAAAATTTATATTTTCGAATTTTCTATAATCATTTTGAAAATTTTATTAACGATAAATATACAATGGGGGAGTAAAGTTTTCAATAATTATAGAGATAATAATTTTTCTAATCTATCTATGAAATAAAATTATTAATGTGCAATTATTTTTGTTGTTTATTTCATTTTTTAAGGATTTATATTTAAAATTTTCATCTATTCATATTTTTATTTATAAAATTCACAATTGGGGAGAAGTTTTATATATTTATTTTTTTATAATATGTTTTTGTAGTTTTTTTTATGGGGAGTCTGTGGAACCAAATTGATAAATATATCATTATATCGTTAATAATAGTGGAATTTTCATCAGAAGTAACATGAAGTTTAATTTATAATTTGTTTTCAAATATAATCACCTCATTTGTGTTTGTGATTGTAAAAAGGTGAAAAAAATTTCTGGTAAAATTATTCTTCTTTATCACTAGTTTAGATAATAATTATAATTTTCTACTAAACCATTTTTACTTTTATTTTTAACATGTGATTCAAGTTGTGAGAGTTTTTTTTCTGATAAATTAATATCTAGTGAAATTATCAAATTACCTTAGGATAAGTTATGCTTAAAACATGAACATAGATATATTTAATATACATTAATGTAATGTGGTGGAAAACATGTAAGATGATAAATATTGAATATACATCAATCTAATGATCGATAAATACATCTGATGTCGTTGGAAATGAACTTAATGATCTAATAATAAAAGTATTAAAGTTTATTATAGTATATGTATTTAAATAGAATACATTGTTTGAGGAATAAAAGTGATTCTACGATGATTTTATTTGTGATGAACTAAAATAATATTAATATGTTCATTCCCTTGATTCTTGATTTCTTCTGATTGTAATTATTCAATAATTTAATTTTTTATGTCTGCTACATCTAGTGATGATTACATAATAAAAATAATTTAAATTACTATGGTAATTATTACTTTTCTAATACCTACTTATCAATGAGTTTTCAGGTTCTATAAGATATTTTTTTAATGAAAAACAATATTATTTTTTTGTCAAGTAATAAATCCAGGCATTGTTATTTGGGATGTCATGGTGCATAAATTCTAATAATCATTATCTCTATGGGAATCTATGTGACACTATTATATCTTATAGAATCTAGTGTTAATGATGTTTTGGGTATAGAATATAGTACCATATGATAGGTCAACAGTCATGGATGTTCCATGTATATAATAGAGACACCTAAGAGAATGTATACATATCATCCAATTGTTTTGGGAAATACGATGGCCTCCAATTAACTACATGTATATTGGTAATAATATCATTTATGGGTTTATATATTATTATATAGAACTCCACATGTATTTTATACATTTCTATGTTATTCTAATTATCATACACCATTTCTTTTTTGTTAGAAATTATTTGAATTCTAAATGTTTTATTTTAGGTTGAATTTCATTTTTTTATAATGATTTGATCAAAAAATATTCTGTTTGATCAAATTAATTTTTTTGTGGGTTGATTTTTTCATTTTTTTACTATAATTCATCCCCTATTATATTATCCATATCTCAAAATAATTGGATGACACATGTGTCTAACATAAATTGGATGTGTCCATCTCTCCTTGTTTTTTAAAGGACACAAAATAATTTTAAAAACTAGAAAGTGGAATGGATGGGAGAATTGTGACACCCAAATATAAACTATCTAAATTTACTTTCACTAAAATTTATATTTTATATTTTTAATTGTATTAAATAATATATATCTATGTAATGTTATTATATATTACTATATTTATTTTATATTAAACTTTATGAATAACAAAATGTACTCTTTTAGGATTATATTTTCTTCATAAATAGAGACATTAATTCACATTAATGAGTTAAATTGAATATAGAGGTTTATATTAGATACCTATTAAATTGGATTTTTAGTAGGAAAAAATTATTTTTTTAATGTTTGGTGTTGATATAGAGAGAATTTGTATGTTTGAAGAAAACAATGTGGGTGTTATTGCTACTGTCTTGGGTGAGATACAGATAAATAGAGAATAATGTGTGTACTACTTTGGTGTTGATTACCAAGTCTAGAGTTTTGATTGGGGTCAGTTAATTTGATCAATTTATCTATCAATAGGGATATCAATTTGGTGTCCAGGTGAGTGAAATTTCATTAGTTCTATGTTTAATTATTTTATAACTGAACCCATCCATATTGGAATGGTTGTTGGATTAATTTATTATTTTCAAACAGATAAATATATATTGATTTTGTGTAATTTAAGGTATAATAATATTATATTTAACAAAAAAAGGTCTAATTACGATTTAATTTAATACCCTTGGGTCGTCATGCATTACTCCTATAAATAGATTATTTTTTTCATGTTTCAAATCTATCATCCATTGTTTATAAATAATTATATTAAATATTCAATTATTTTTATATATATTATATTAATATTAAAAAAATTATTTAAATTTTTATTGGGGAGAAATTTTTTATTTTACATGCTTTAATGTTGTTACAAAATATTTAGTAATTATATAATTTTTTATACCAAGAGAAAAAATAAATAAATATTTATTATGTGGAAGAGAACCCTCTCCAAGTACCTATAACACCCATCCCTTATCTATAACATAATATAATTGTTGGATGTTGGATCAATTGTTATAACCCACCCTTATTGTTCTACCCCTTCTATCTATGTGATATTCATTATTTATTTTTGATTAGAGCACAAGTTATGAAGGTATTAGCTAAAAATAATTAAAATGATAATCCAACATATTTTATTACACTTATTTAATGTTGTCTTATTCTAGGATTGTGAAAAAATTAATTTTTCATTCAGTTATAGTTTTATTTTTTTTATTTAAACCATTTTTTCAAACTACCACCTACGAATTGATTGGATAAATCTTTATGTAGGAAAACCAAACATAATTATGTGAATAATTATATATTTTTATCATTTTTGTTTTTGTTAATTAGAGGAGAAAATAGTAATTCATCATGTGAATGGTATTTTTGCTCAAGAATTATAAAATATTAAATTTATTATTGTTTCTTTTTATCAAATGAGGTATTGAATTTATTAAAAATTTACTATTAAAAATATAGAACTATTTGTTTACCTATTTATGAACTTATTTTATAATGATGTGACTTAGATACCAAAATTGTTGTTGCGGGGAACTCTTCTGCTAGGGTGGGACATTTTTTGGAATCTGTGGCCATATTTGTTGAAACTCTTCCACCATATTCATTCAATAATTTATCAGAAAATTCACTTTCTTCATGAGTTGAATTTTTTTAAAAGATTTCTCTAATTGTGAGTATCTCACTTTCTCCAAGATATCATACATCAACCAAGGGATTGTAGAAATTTTTTCTCAAATCAAGAGAGTTTAATAAGGTATCTCAATAGCAATATCATACTACTGTGACAAAATCTACCTTAAACCAAACCACTAATGACTGGTTTGAAAAACATGTTAACACTATATAGATGTTGAATATTCCAACAATGATGGGAATATTAGGAAATCACCACTTTGGTATCCAAAAATTTTTAGATAATTATTTTTATGGAAATGGTTTTTTTAATCACAACATTTTGATAATAAATTATGATTTATTTATTTACTGATGATAGAGATCTACAATGGTTACTATTCAATGATGGATGTGGTGTGCATTCATATGATTGGGATTTAAATTCTATTTAAAAAAATCATCATCTAAAAAAGTTATTAGAAATGAACAGAGTAATTTTTTGGCCAATGATCAATCATTTCACCTCAAACCCTTATGTGCATCTATGCCTTTATGTGGATATGGTTTTGTGAGGGGATCTCTTATTGAAATTAAACTTATTGTGGAATGAATTATTTTTTTTGTACATAAATTTATAATGATTCTATATTTATAAATTATCTATTAGAAATATATTGGACCGTCATGCTTTGATTTTTTTTATTATAATGATACATATAAATAATTTTTTACTACTATGAATATGAATGATATTTGTGTTATATTTTTATCAAGAAATTCAATTGGTTCGCTAGATGAAACTAGTGCTTCTGCCATTATTGATGTTGATCCAGATTTTGAAGATGAAAAAGAGATTATGTAAAAAGTACTTTGTGAATTAAATAGATTTGTTACTAATTATCCTAATATAGTCTTGGAAGATGCATAAGTTTTTTTAGGATTAAATCAATTAACAACTACATTTAGATGAACTATTCTTTAACTAACATGTGATATAAAAGGATACACTCATCCCAAAGGTCTTAAAACACATTCGTTTCAATTTCTCTCTTAATGGAACTATTCATTTAGTCATTGATGGATGCAATGGGTACCTAATCTATTTAAATTAGATTTATCTCAATGGTAACTTATTCTTATAGGATTCATGACGTTTCTTCCATTATGGATGAGTTTTTGAGGATGAGGGTTTGTGATAATGATATAACTCATGTTATATATCTCTATTCTCCCTTGATTTTCCACAATTACATTTTTATTATTAATAGTAATATATTAGGTTATATAATGTTTTCCATAAGAAATAATCAATTATAGAGGAGTCTAAATATATTATTTAATGTGTTGGAGTTGCCTAATTTTGAAATAAATCTCAAACATATTTATAAATAAGGATACAGAAGATGGTTATAAAAATTCATAACAGTCACTTATAATTGTAAACCATATCTATTAGAAGAGGAATAAAATTACTGCAGAAATGATAATGGCCTAACCTTCTATATTTTTAAAGGTCATTTTTTCGTCATCGTTAGTTTTTTTCAATTTATGTGTAGAATATTTATCAATAAATATAATATTTTTTTCTTTTATGAATGTATATTAATTTTAGTGGACACCCCATAATATAGAATCTAAAAAAACAATGTTTTTTAGACAAAGAAATATATAAATTATCAAATATACATGTTTTGGGTTATTATTAATGTATATCATTAATTAAATTATCTAATTAGTTAAAATAATAAACACTTGACATGATTTTTCTATAATAAAAAACTTATATTGAATTCACTGTTCAGTTATGATTTTAATGTATTTACCATAAAAATTTTGGATAAGTATGTAATGTATAACAAAATGGGAGACATCATGTGATATGAAGGAATTTTTTAGTGGGGTAAATATAAAAAATAATGGATAATTTTTTATATTGAGTTGATATTCCTAATTTATGAACATATATAATAATATATATCGTTTTTTATTTTTTTAATAATATAGAATGTGTTTAAAGATATATGCATACTAAATTTGAAATCATATAAGGTTTAATTATTTATTAAGGTATTTAAGGGTATATTTATTGTCTAATGATGATTGTAACATTATTATTTTTTTGGGAAATTTATTTATCCTCTGCATTATCATTTGTTGATGTGACTAAAAAAATTCCCATTATTGTAATAGTTTTTTGCTATAATTTTTTTATGATATAAATTATCTGAAATAGATTTTCATTGAGAATATAAAATGATTATAGATTATTAATCATGTGGGTAATATGTTTGGTGACATAAAAATGAGACAAGATACCTTTACTCTAGGATGGACAACTGAATAAAGTTTCCATTATATTGACTCCATGGAATTCATGTTAATGGATTCATTTTCCACATTAGAGATGATGATCTAGTCATTACCTAGGATCTAATATATGTTAATAAAGAGTAATCAAAAACTCAATGTGTTTCCAAATACCCATAAGGGTTATGTTGGTTGGAGTATGTTGGATAGGGGTGGGGTCAAATTTCCTGAAACATTTATAAGAATAATAATCTATTTTTTATCAAATGAATAAAAATAATTTAATATCAAACATTAAATAACATAAAAAATATAAAGCATGTGATATTTATATACAAATTATATGAGGAAAAATTTAAAACTTGATAGAAGATAAAATTCAACAGTATTGATAAAAATATTGAAATTCCAAACTATAAGTGAATCAAAAAAATATTTAATAAATTGGATATATTTTTATATATTCCAAGAGATTAAATGTTTCATATGATTAATGAATATTTGATTAATTTAAAGAAATATATTTGAAATTAAATATTCTAGAAAGAAAAAAAAATTGATATGGAACACAATTTGATAAGGCTATTTGACAGTAGCTCCTGAAGATCTACCATGTCTCTTCTTCAATAACTTGAGTGTATTTTGACTAATACACCATGAAACTAGTGGTATCCAATTAACATAAAAATTACCAAAACCCATGGATTTTTTTTGTATCATGTACATTAGAAACATTCCTTGGGTTTTTTGGTTTCCCAGAACATAAAAATAATTAAATACTTTTAGTAGTATCCAAGAACAAGATAATAAATCTAAATGGAGGTATTTTTTTAAAACCCCCATTTTAAAATTTATATAAATACTATAAAAATAAATATAACATGAAATTCATATATTGAGAGGGATATTGATGGGGATATTGAAATATTAAAAGAAATAAGTATAGTAAAATCTCAAAAGGAGTAACAATAAAATAAATTAGGTCTCTAATGTTTTTTAAATTTATATTATCTCAATATAAACTAATTATGTTAGTTAATGTGGATGTTCAGTTCTCTAATGTGATGTAATTGTATTCTCAAAGGATATTTAGGTTATTTTGTTGGTATAAATTGGCCACGAGACTGTAGGAGACCATATTAAATGCTCTTGATCAAATTTTTCCTTGATTCCACCAACTAAATGTGGTAATACTATATCTTTCTTGGTCTTGAAATCCAAAAAAATCCAATACGTGCCTTACAAGTGTTATTTGGACATACATTTCTTCTTGGGTATAGTTTTCTGGTGAAATTAGATTGATAGTGGAACCCTACTTGGTGGCAAGTGGATTTTATAGGCATGGATTTTAAAAAATGCCTTCCAAGACTTCATTTCCCCCAACCTATCGATGGTCCCAAACCTATAATTAAAAAATATTAGTGCTGAATAAATATATAATTTTTTGTTTAAAACCCAAAAATATGTTTATGATATTTAATATAATCATTGAGAGTGAGGAATAATAACCTC
This sequence comes from Viscum album, assembly GCA_963277665.1. Classification (NCBI taxonomy): domain Eukaryota; kingdom Viridiplantae; phylum Streptophyta; class Magnoliopsida; order Santalales; family Viscaceae; genus Viscum; species Viscum album. The sequence goes on along the minus strand of OY728142.1, from coordinate 588,590,845 downwards.
ACCCTTTTTCTGATCACAATCAATTTGAATCAATCAATAATGAATTTACATATGAATAGATGTAATTAAAAACAATAAATCCATGAATTATAATTAACGTATTTTAAAATGATACTATAAACTTATCCCCAAAGATAAAAGTAATTAAAACATTGAAAATGAAACATTTCCAAAAAACATAAATATAATGTTTACTATAACACCCCAAGCTTCCACGATACGATTCTCTTTCAATAATGCAGTAGCTTGCATTATACGCAAGTTCGAGATTCTAACACACCGCAACCAATCAAAGTAGAAGTTATGAATAGTAATACCCACTTTTTGAAATTATATAAATTTTATATTTCAAAATGGACTTCATTTTTTGATTTAGAATATCGAAATTAGCCTATGATGAATTTTTGGTATTTTTCTGAGAACTTCCAATTTTTTACGAATAGTGAAAAATACTTAAAAACAACTTTTTTAATCAAAATAATTTATAGTGATAAATTATACTATTGAGTGTTTTTAAAGTATAATTAGAATATATTTTTACCATTTTATCCAATGGTGGTCATTAGAATTAATTTTACTTTGAAATTGGACATACACAATTGTCAATCTTTTGATATATATTGTTTCTTAAAAACACGCTATTTGTTGTGACAACTAGAATTACTTATAAAAATAATTAATTCAACTTATATGTTTTCAATTTTTTAAAATAGACATAATTTTTGAATTCGGAATATCAATTATAGCCTATGGTGAAATTTTGGAATTATTCTGAAAAAACTTCAATTCTTGATGAATAGTGAAACTACAAAGTGGTAGTTAAATAAACTGATTTTTCATTTAAATGAAACATTACCAATTCTATTATTTGATTTTCAAAAATCCAACATACATGGTTGTCATTATGAAGTAAAATGTGGCTCAATGGTATTAAAATAATTTTTTGGTGAATAGTAACTTTTATGTTTAATTAATCACGATTAAAGGTAATTAGTGAAATTTAAGGTAAAAATGATATTATAAAAATATGAATATACCTTTAAACTTGTCCTACCCCTATTTTATGTGTCATGGATGACCAATACAATCCATGGGTCAACTTGGGGATCCCATGGAGCCACTTTGGTAGGAAAATGACATAAATAACTTTTATTTAAAGTTAAAATAAAAATGTCACAAACATAAGTTGTTTTACTAAAACAATTTTTAAATGGGGTTATAAAAGTCATATTTTTTACTATAAATATTCATTAGAAATATAAAAATATTTCTTACATCATGATATTTGTTTTATAATTTTTATACATTAAATAAATTAAATAATTTATGACACAATGATGATGCAGTGATTACCTCATTAATTAACGATTTTAATAAAATGGAAGGACAATGTAAAATCTAAGTCTTACACTTGTAAAAAACCTATTGTATTAGTATATTTAGAACCCTTATCACCTTATACTAGAAATATATCATTTTGGGACCTTTAGAATCCGAAAATCATTTCATAATAAAGTAACATTTCAATCTTTCCAAGAGTGCCCCTTCTCTCCTCTTATAAAAGGCACCCACCACTACCACCTTATTCACACCTTCAAGCCATTTTTCTCGTCCAAAATCTGCCCAAATACTCTCCCAACTTCCCTCTATTACTCCTAGAATCCTCAATTTGGGCAGAACTCTTCCCAAGGAAGCCTTTGGCTCAAATCAAAAAGAGTTACCCGATTTTAAGGTAATGTCTTCTCTTATGTTATTTTGTTTTATTTTGCTTCTCCAACCCCATAAACTCTTTTTATTAATTTCTTTTGTAACAACACCAGTATCCTCAATATACTAGGATTTTGTTATAAGAATTATTCTAGCTACACATACACACACCTACATATAATGGTTAAAGAACATACTATTTCTGTGGATGGCGAATTTCTGCCTCACGAAACGATGATTGTTCAACACTCATATAACACCTTCAAAGGTGGCCATTGATATGTCACTATATTTATATATAATATATAATATGTTTATGTTTTACTTAAGCTTCTGTATTTTTCATTTATGGCATACCTTTATGGTTTCCATTATGGGTAAACACGATATTTTCATTTTAGGAAGTGCGGACTACCGCCCCATCAAAGTGATTTGAATCGTTAATGCAACATGTGGGATGTATAAAGGATGTAGTAAATGGTATTATACATTATATTATACTGGAATTATATTATAACTTTATATAATTATAATTTAATTCCATTAAATGTGAAATAGAAATGAAAGTAGCGTTCATGCGTGAGTACGGCTTACCGTCTCCATGAACGGTGCATTTCATTTATTACCTCTAAATGTTACGTAATATCATGAATGGATGTATATACTGGATATATATGATATATATGATATCTAAATCATGAATATAATGCTGGATATGATGGATATTTTACCACATGGACAACATGTAATTATAATAAGTTTATTTTTGACTCAAGTACCAAAGATCGACAAAATGACGGTTATTAACTTAAATAATTACATAGTGTTCATAAAATGGTAATAAGTGATATAAAAGGAATGATGAACATGTAAAAGGTTCTTAAGAAAAAAGAAATTAACTCTAGTTTATTATTCAGGAGGTTAAATAACGATCGAGTCAAGTCGGATACGAGGTAAAGAAACTTCTTAACCCAATTTCAATTCTTTGGGTTAATCTCCTACTTTCAAATTATGTAATGATATTATTATGTCCTATCTTGTATTTTTACTTTCTTTATGTGTACTTATATTGAAAACACATAATAGATATATTTTATTTAAAAAATGATCTTTGTAAGGGACATCGTCTCAATCTCCTTTCATTGAGGCATATTTCGTTTTATACACAACATTCTTTTATACGGTGTATAAACCCCTTTGACTTTTACTTTTATTCAAATGGAATATTTTTATACGAAGCCTTTTTACTAAAAGAAAAAAAAGAATGTTTTTTTATTACGTATGCGGCAGCAACGACTTCTCTGCCACCGTGACTATTATTTGAGTTTCGACTTCCTCTATAAGCCATAACTTTTCTTAAATGAAAAATAAATACCAAGATTTAATTTTCTTTTATTTTGGTATTGAAAATGGTTTTGAAAGTGTTTTTTATTATTTCAATGTGTTTTATTGATATCTTGTGATTGAAATGTGGAAATGTTATGATTCCTTTATGCATGTTTTATGTTATACGATTATGTTATGGTTTATGATATGTTTAAATGTGTTCATATGAGGAATGCATTGGACTTAATAAGTGATGGGTGGAGCCCACTATAGCTCCTCGATGCATCGGTAGGTCTCATGAGACAAACTAGTGTCTTGGCATGAGGCCTTGACAAAATCTTATTGTAGACTTGGCACGAGGCCTTGGATATGTGGTTATGATAGTCTGTCATTATGCATTCCATCATTATGAAACTGTTTATTGATATTTCATGTGATTATTCGACTAGTATAATATCCATGTGAGTAAGTAAATGGCATTATTTCATTTTACTTTTCCCATATTATGATAAAGTTCAAGTTTAAAAGTCTTTTGTTTTAGTTATACATTGCCTTAAATGATAATGTTTATTTATGAAAGCTTCCGCTATATTGTTATCCTTACTGAGCATCTGAGCTCACCCCTTTCAATGTTTTAATAATTTCCAGGATGTGAAGAAGTATTTTATGAATGACCTACAGGGATAGTCAGAAGAGGATATGAGTGTGGACTATGGAGACTTTGTTATTGTAGTTTTTCACTTTATGATGTAATGTAAGACTTATGAATGTATATAGTGTTTCCAAGGCTACTAAACTAATCGGTCTTTCGAGACTTGATCTTTTGTGATCATGCCAATACTATGCTATAATGCACCGACTCTGGGTAACTGGGGTCAGGGCGTTATAGTTGGTATCAGAGAAAGTTTAGTACTAACCTTGGAATCTATATTTAGATAAACTTTTATTGGAGCACATATCCCAAAGATAGACTTTGAGGATTAGTATAGAAGAATATCCTAGAATTTTGGTATTATAGAGATTTTGTGAGTTTTCCGAGCAATACATCACTGTCTGGATATGATCAGGTAGAGGAGGCTCTGGCACAGATGTACCTAGGGGTAAAACCCGAAAACACCACTTTGAGCTAGACTCGAACGGGAACTGGTGCACGACAACGGGCCTTACTACACTCTTGGTTACGACACTCTCGGGGGATATACTTAGGATAATTCTCATTTTCTTTACAAACCATTATAAAGGGTTTATGAGTATATACTTCCTCAAAGAAAACATTTCTTTTTATGATTATGGATTATATCCATAAATAGTTCAATTTATGTTAAGTTTCTTACAAGTATGGAATTATGTATTTTAATTCATAAACTAATCTAGTTTATGCCATTTCTTAGATATGGTGCCTAGTGGGAGGAATGGAAACTGTATCAATGCACTCACTCCGTGTAGGGATTGCCCTCCTGCTCAAGATAATTATTATGGTTCTGGAGATACAACTGGTGATGATGAACTTATTACCATACTGGGACAACTCACCCAGGTTATGAATAATAACCTTACTTGTATAGAGCACCCTGTTCTGCAACGTGGAGGATCAATTTTAGAACGCTTCATGAGGAAACAAACGCCAACATTTAATGGGGGTAAAAATCCATTAGTAGCTGAGAAATGGATAAACTCCTTAGAGAAAATATTCCACGCCTTGGGGAGTAGCGAAAGGGAGAAGGTTATCATGGCTGTTTATAGCCTCACTGGAGATGCCCATCAATGGTGGTCATGGATTCAAAATACAAAGGAAGATGAAGAAGTATCAAGTATAAAATGGAGAGAGTTCAAAGATCTTTTCTTAGAAAAATACTTTCCACATGACCATCGAGCAGATATGGAAAGGCAATTTCTGAGTCTGAAACAAAAGGAGGATGAGAATGTCGCAAAGTATGAGGCTAACTTTACAAGGTTAGAAAGACATGCTGCAAATTATATACGTAACCCAAGAAGTAATATTAATAGTTTCTTTAATGGGTTAAAACCGTTTCTCTGTCGAGCTTTAGTATCACAATCTTTCTCAACGTACGAAGATATATTCTCAAGTTCTATCAAGACAGAAAAGGAATTCTCTAAGTCTTATGACAACAAAGTAAAGCAAGAGAAGAAGAGAACGATGGAACAAGAGATAGATAAAGGGAAAAAGGGAAATAAGGATTTTCCATTATGTGATAATTGTGGGAAGAATCACCCTGGTACTTGCCTAAAAGTAATGGGAGTTTGTTATAAATGTGGAGAAAAAGGTCACCAGGCTCATGATTGCAAGGGAAAGAAAGAGGCTATCAATGTTGAATGCTACAATTGTAGGGAAATGGGGCATTATGCAAATGAATTTCTTAAGCGTCAGGGAAACTTACCTCAGAAAAGGCCAAGGTATCAAGGCCAAGCTTATGGTGTTACTACAGATGAAGTTGAATAATTATTGTATTTGTGTTTTTGGACTCAAGAACTAGATTATGGTTATAAGAATAATGTGATATATATAAGGATTGTACTGTAGTACTTTTGTTTTCATTAAGGTTTTAATATTATGAAGGTAATCATATTTTCAGTATGTGACAATAAGAGAATCCTTACTTTGTTTGGGGAATCTAATGTTGCAATTGATTTTGGAATTTAAGGACATTTTAGAGAAAGTTTGGACGGAGGTATTTTGGATAACTAAAAAGGTTGAGATGGATTAAGATGAACTTTGAATAGTATTGTTTATGGTTAAAACATTTCTGAAGATTATTTTTTGAATATTATAATACTATATTTTTAGGAAGAGGACAACTTGCAGGGTGGGGCATAACCCATCGCGTTGGACAAAGCTGCAGGAATCGAACCCACAAACATAGTGTGAAAGGCCTTTATTACCTACCACTAGCCTACAGGAAGTCCCTCGTTATTAAAAAAAGTTTTCCTAATCTAAATGGTATGTGTTAATATTTGGAACCTTATACCATTATGATAAATAAAATATTTTTGAGTTCTATTACCTTTTAGAGTGAAAGATGGGTTTGTGATAAAAATTTATTAAAGAATGAAAGTCTACATGACCAGTATGTATATTTCCTTACGTTCTTTTTAAATCTCCTAAATAAATTCCTCAACATTATAAAAGGTAACATAAAACAAAAACGTTTCCAGTTAACTTTTCCAACTGGGGATTCAATGACCGTTTAACAAATCACAAGTTTGTGATTTTCTTATGGTTAACTTTCTCCTAATCCAATTTTCTACAACTCTCCATCAAACCTTGATGGTTTGTTTTTCCTCCACATCCATATTTTCATAGAATCCTAGTATGGCCTATCACGGGTGACCTTTGTACTTATCTTTATTTCTTTTAAAGTTATATTTTTATTAACCTTATTTCCGATGTGGGTTGTCCACAAAGGAATTTTCTATTTTCAACCTTTTATTTTCAAAGAAAAATTTCAAATTGCGAGGACGCAATTTATTGAAGGAGGGGAGAGTGTAACACCCCGAGCTTCCACTATACGCTTCTCTTTCAATAATGTAATAGCTTGCATTGTACGCAAGTTCGAGATTCTAACACACCGCGACCAATCAAAGTAGCAGTTATGAATAGTAATACACACTTTTTGAAATTATATAAATTTTATATTTCAAAATGGACTTGATTTTTGGATTTGGAATATCAAAATTAGCCTATGTTGAATTTTTGGTATTTTTCTGAGAACTTCCAATTTTTAATGAATAGTGAAAAATACTTAAAAACATCTTTTTTAATCAAAATAATTTATAGTGATAAATTATACTATTGAGTGGTTTTAAAGTATAATTAGAATATATTTTTACCATTTTATACAATGGTGGTCATTAGAATTAATTTCACTTTGAAATTGGATATAAAGAATTGTCAATCTTTTGATATATATTGTTTCTTAAAAACACGCTATTTGTTGTGAAAGCGGGAATTACTTATAAAATTTATTAATGCAACTTATATTTTCGGAATTTTATAAAATAGACATCATTTTTTAATTTGGAATATCAATTATAGCTTAGGGTGAAATTTTGGCATTATTCTGAAAAACTTCAATTCTTGATGAATAGTGAAACCACTAAGTGGTAGTTAAAAAAATGATTTTTCATTTAAATGAAACATTACCACTTCTGTGATTTGATTTTCAAAAATCCGACATACATGGTTGTCATTAAGAAGTAAAATGTGGTTCAATGGGATTAAAATAATTTTTTGGTGAATAGTAACTTTAATGTTTAATTAATCACGATTATAGGTAATTAGTAAAGTTTAAGGTAAAAATGATATTATAAAAATATGCAAATACCTTTACACTTGTCCTACCCCTATTGGATATGTCATGTACGACCAATAAAATCCATGGGTCAACTTGGGGACCCCATGGAGCCACTTTGGTAGGAAAATGACATAAATAACTTTTATTTAAAGTTAAAATAAAAATTTCACAAACAGAAGTTGTTTTACTAAAACAATTTTTTAAATGGGGTTACACAAGTCATATTTTTTACTATAAATATTCATCAGAAAGATAAAAAGATTTAATACATCATGATATTTTTTTTATAATTTTTATACATTAAATAGATTAAGTTATTTATGACACCATAATGATGCAGTGATTACCTCATTAATTAACGATTTTAATAAAATGGAATGATAATGTAAAATCCAAGGCATACACTTGTAAAAAACCTATTGGTTGAGTATATTTCGAACCCTTATCATCTTATCATCGAAATATATCATTGTGGGACCTTTAGAATCCGAAAATCATTTCATAATAAAGTAACATTTCAATCCTTCCAAGAGTGCCCCTTCTCTCCTCTTATAAAAGGTCCCCACCACTACCACCTTATTCACACCTTCAATCCATTTCTCTCATCCAACCTCTGCCCAAATACTGTCCCAACTTCCCTATATTACTCCTAGAAGCCTCACATTGGGAAGAACTCTTTCCAAGGAAGCCTTTGGCTCAAATCAAAAAGAGTTACCGGATTTTAAGGTAATGCCTTCTCTTATGTTATTTTGTTTTATTTTTCTTTCCCAACCCCCTAAAATCTTTTTATTAATTTCTTTTGTAACAACACAAGTATCCTCAATATACTAGGATGTTTTTATAAGAATTATTCGATCTATACTTACACACACCTACATCTAATGGTTAAAGAATTTACTGTTTCTGTGGATGGAGAATTTCTGCCTCACGAAACGATGATTGTTAAACACTCATATAACACCATAAAAGGTGTACATTAAGATATCACTATATTTATATATGATATATAATATGTTTATGTTTTACTTAAGCTTCTGAATTTTTCATTTATGGAATACCTTTTATGGTTTTCATTATGGGTAAACGCGGTATTTTCATTTTTGGGAAGTGCAGACTACCACCCCCTCAAAGTGATTTGAATCGTTAATGCCATTTGTGGGATGTATAATGGATGGATTAAATGGTATTATACATTATATTATACTGGAATTATATTATAACTTTATATAATGATAATTTCATTCCATTAAATACGAAATAGAAATGAATGTAGCGTTCATGCATACATACGACTTACCGTCTCCATGAACGGTGCATTTCATTTATTACCTCTAAATGATACGTAATATTATGAATGATTGTATATACTGGATATATATGATATATATTATATCTAAATCATGAATATAATTCTGGATATAATGGATATTTCACCACGTGGACAACATGTAATTATAATAAATTTATTTTTGACTCAAGTACCAAAGATCAACAAAATGACCGTTATTAACTTAAATAATTATATAATGTTCATAACATGGTAATAAGTTATATAAAAGGAATAATGATCATGTAAAAGGTTCATAAGAAAAAAGAAATTAACTCTAGTTTATTATTCAGGAGGTTAAAGAACGATCGAGTCAAGTCAGATACGAGTTAAGGGAACTTCTTAACCCAATTTCCATTCTTTGGGTTAATCTCATACTTTCAAATTATGTAATGATATTATTATGTCCTATCTTGTATTTTTACTTTCTTTATGTGTACTTATAGTGAATACACATAATAGATCTATTTTATTTAAAAAAAGATCTTTATAAGGGACATCGTCTCAATCTCTTTTCATTGAGGCATATTTCGTTTTATACACAACTTTCTTTTATACGGTGTATAAACCCCTTTGACTTTTACTATTATTCAAAAGAAATCTTTTTATACAAAGCATTTTTACTAAAATACAAAAGGAATGATTTTTATTACCTATGTGGCGACAACGACTTCTCCGCCTCCATGACTATTATCTGAGTTTCGGCCTCCTCTATAAGCCATAACATTTTTTAAATGAAAAATAAATACCAAGATTTAATTTTCTTTTATTTTGGTATTGAAAATGGTTTTGAAAGTGTTTTTTATTATATCAATGTGTTGTATTGATATCTTGTGACTGAAATGTGGAAATGTTATGTTTCCGTTATGCATGTTTTATGTTATACGATTACGTTATGGTTTATGATATGTTTAAACCTGTTCATATGAGGAATGCATTGGACTTAATAAGTGACAGGTGGAGCCCGCTATAGCTCCTCGATGAATCGGTAGGTCTCATGAGAAAAACTAGTGTCTTGGCATGAGTCCTTGACAAAATCTTATTGTATACTTCACACGAGGCCTTGGCTACGTGGTTATGATAGTCTGGCATTATGCATTCCATCATTATAAAAGTGGTTATTGATATTTCATGTGATTATTCGACAAGTAGAATATCCATGTGAGTAAGTAAATGGAATTATTTATTTTACCTTTTCCATATTATGCTAAAGTTCAAGTTTAAAAGGCTTTTGTTTTAGTTATACATTTCCTTAAATGTTAATGTTTATTTATGAAAGCTTCCGCTATATTGTTATCCTTACTGAGCATTTGAGCTCACCACTTTCAATGTTTGAATAATTTCCTGGATGTGAAGAAGTATTTTATGAATGACTTGCAGGGATAGTCAGAAGAGGATATGAGTGTGGACTATGGAGACTTTGTTATTGTAGTTTTTCACTTTATTATTTAATGTAAGACTTATGAATGTATCTAGTGTTTCCAAGGATACTAAACTAATCGTTCTTTGGAGACTTGATCTTTTGTGACCATGCCAACGCTATGAAATAATGCACCGACTCTGGGAAACTAGGGTCGGGGTGTTACATTTACAATTATACCATTTATTTGTACACTTTGGATTATAAAAAAATTTGTTGAAAAGTATAATTAATTCATAGAGAAAAAAATACACCAACAAATATTGTGAGACAAAAAGAATATTATGGTACCATCATGAATTCCCTTCAGGTGATAAAATATTGTATTTTAAAAACAAATGTAATATAATTTTTTTTCCTAAATTTTAAATTCATTCAAATTTCTAAAAACTGAATTAAAAACAATCACATTGATAGAAAATCTAAAAAAACATTTTGGTGGTATTTATAAATCATGAATTTAATATTTTAAAATGAAAATAAAATTTAAATAAGATCAATATTTTTTGAAAAAAAGAATTTAGTTTCTATAAACATTTTAGAATTATGAATATGGTATTTCCTCCCAATTATTATGAATAAAATTTATAAGGATCCATAAATTACTGATATTAAAATAGGGAAAATATAAAATATTTATAATATCACAATTGAAAATAATAAAAAAATTCAATATAATGAATTAGAAACATTAAACTAAATATATTTCAAAATTAATTAAAATACTAAGAGATTATGAATCAAATTGTCAAAATAGATCATAATTATTAGGTGACTTATCCCAGTATATCACTTGTGATTTACAAACCAGGAGTGTGGTAAAGAACCACTACTATTTCTTAGGGTGAAGATCATGTAAATACCCAAAAAATACCTTTTCTATACAAACACCATAAGGTTCTTCTAACCCAAACAACCTACACTCTTTTTATTTATACAATGATTTAATTTCATGGATAATCATGCATAATCAAATTAAAGAAAATTAAGGATTATAAAATAGAAAATTTAAACTATTAAATATAGAAATAGTTAAATTATGAGTTTCATAAATGGAAGAACCTAACTCCACCAAATTATAATAAAATTGATTTTATGTAAGACGATTTATAAAATATTTGAACTATTCAATATTAGTGATAATGAAATCAAACATGATATCATATTTTTTAAAATGAGACAACAAAAATTGTTCTGTGAGATCAATTTTAATGGTTTCATATTATTGAATTTTATTTCTAGAATTTTGATTGGAACATTTTTTATTTTAATTATTATGTAAATGGTTTTAATATATCATATAATCTATATGATAGTGTTTCATCTTAATAATATGGATGAAAAAACTCCATATTTACACATATTCTTCTTCAATTGAAAAATTGAAATATAATTTTTCATCATACTGTACAAAAAGATAATGTATTTTCCTTTTTTGGGACAACTCAAATATATACTTCTCTTATATAATTATCATCATCCTAAAAATGAACCTCATAAACATATAAGTACAAAAGATATTTATTTTGGATAAAAAAATTCAAATCATTTAAATATCAAAAAACATATTTTAATTTATTTTAAATGAATCACATTTGTATGGAATTATAAATAAGAAATAATAAAAACACTAAAATTATGTTCAACTAGGTTAGTATAAGGAAGATAATTATCTCAAACACACCTCTGTATTGTATTTTTACAACTAGATTACCATCGTCATTCAGTAATAACATACTACATGTCATAATAAGTTTACATATTTCATTAAACAGATCCATGATAAAATAGTTTAATATCACATTAGTTTGTTTTCTATAGATTGTAATTATACCTTCCATATTTTTGGAAATTTTGAAATTAAATAAAAAAATTAACTCACAACTTAATAATTTTTAGATTATTCATTTTTTCTATCAACAAAACTCATTAATAATGTTTCTATTATATAACTGAAAATAAAATAATCGACACAAATTTTAAAATTTAATAAATCTATTGAAATAATTATTAAATATAATGGAGAATCTGATTTTCCCATTTTAAAATAATTTTATAAAAGGTATTTTGTTAAATATTATTACCAATATGAGGAGATTTTATTAAACCATATTGATAGTTGGATAAATTAAAAAAATATTTGAAAATTATAAACTATTCACAACCAGGATGATGTTCAATAAAAACCATATTGGAAGTAAAAAAATTGAATAATCTATTTTGACATCCATTTGAAAAACATAAAACTTAAAAAGACTTTGAATCCAAATAAAATTATAATGGATTCAACATTATTTTTGGTGAAAACGTATCAATATAACAAATCCATTATCCTAAATTATATCATTTCTCTATGAGTAAATTTTATTTATGACTAGTTTCACATTTCCTATCTAATTTATTTCTAAAACACAATTTAGTAACAGTAATGAGATGATCATTTGGTCTTTCAACATGAGAGCAGATATTATTCTTGTGAAATATTTCAATTTCACGATTATTATAAACACCCAATGTTAATCATTAATAGTATCATAATATTTTTTTCTAGGATAGAAAATAAAATCTTGGTGTTCAACCAATTTTATTACCAAAACCCAAGTATGAGTACTAGCATGAAAATCATTGAAATCTTGTTCTATGTGATTTTATTTAGATTTATTATTGGACTTCGGTAATGTTAAATATGATGGTTTATTAACAAAATCATTTTCATTATGTGTAGGTAGTTAAATTATTCTTAATATTTCTTATTAATCAAAAATGTCATCAATTTAGGGATGAGGTTTAGGTAAATTCTCACAATATTTGATGTTAATTTAATCTACAATGTTATTGGTATTATTATTAAATACACGGTATGATTTACATGAGTTAGGCTACCTCGTTAAAATACCATCATTATATTTGGGGGAAAAATTTACTAGTTTTTTAATGGAATTAATAACACTGATTTTACAACCAACAACATTAATAATCAAATAAGAGTAATTCTTCTATTTGAATGTTCATATGGGATCTTTTTATGGAAGTGCCTTATGATAAAATGGATCATGGTATAACTAGTGATATTGGCCACATTGGACCAAAAAAATGATATATTTTTAGATTTATCTAGAGTTTAATTCTATCTCTCATCAACACAAATTTATTGTGGAATCCATAGAGCGAAGAAAATGACAAGAACACTATAAAGAAAAAAGTTCATCAAAATATTTATTATCAAAATATTCAAAAATATCACTTTGAATTGGTATTTTATTATAGAATCTATTATTTTCTACCTTCATTGAATATTTAAAAAATTAATCAAAAGAATAATTTTATGAGACAAGAAATAATAAAATGTAATTTTTTATAATAACTTATAATTAATTAATTTAAATATTTATCTCATATACATAAAACATTGTTTGGCCTAAAAACATCAACATATATAAGATTAATGTACTTATATATGGATACATAATCATTTTAAATATTATAAATCTTATTATTATTACTATATTGGTAAGGCTCACACAGAATTTCATATTTTAAATATAATAAAAGTAAATATTGTACTAAGTGGATTCAACTCTGTTTTAAAATGTTTATGTGCAAAAATGACCAAGGATGCTATATCAAGGACAAGAATAAATATCTGGTGCACTCAAATAATTATTATTTTGAATTAAAATATATTTTGAATCAAGGCCATAAATATTTTGAAAAGAAAAATCTTAAAATAAAATATATCTTTTGAAATATATTTTTTTGAGAAATAAATTTAAAAAGAAAATATGAAACATGTATCACTTAGTTTACTATTAAATTTAAAATAAAATTTTATAAATAACTAAAATATTAATCACGTATATAAAAGAACAATCTGAAAGCCTAATAGTACATATATTAGTAGTTTTACTCCCATAGTTATCTTAAAAAATAGTGTGGCCTCTATAAATATTTCCATGATGATTTAACTCATAGTTTCCACAATAAATGTGTCTTGATAATATTTTATTCAAGTATAATGAGGTTCATTAGGCTATTATCTTAGGTAATTTTTTATATAAAATAATTATGACACTAATGAATTTGTTAACTAAATTTTGGTTTAATATGTGTTATGGAAAAGAAATTTTATAATCCAAACATGATTAAGATATAAAATTCCAAATAATTACTAAATAATGTATTAAAAGTGAGATTAAATTAAATAATTCAACCATGATAATTACTTTAACAATAATATTCATAGAAAAAGTATCCCTATTTTCTATAATATTGGGATAATTTATTTCTACAGATTACTTTTTATAAAATTAGTACTATTTTTATGGTTTATTATTTTATTTTTAATTAAAAACACCAAATGATTACTTACATCTCATAGATAACAAAGAAATTCATTTAATCCATGGTCAATATGGATAAAAATAGAAAGTTAATTTGGAAGAAATTTAACAGTATAAAATAATTTTATAATATTTGGTTTATTTTTTAATATCAATGATAAATAATATTTTTTATTTATATTTTAGATTTTTTTCTCAAATAAATTGAATATTTTTTGTATTGAGCTCTTTTAATTTTGTCAACAATTTCCAAATACCATCATATCATTTATCACTTGAACATGAAGGATCCTCACCGTTTAGGTAACATAAATAAAAATATGTGGATGAAGAACTTGTAGAATAAAAAAAATTAATTTCACTAATGGAATATTTTATGCTATCATAAAATTATTCAGAAGATGATAGGGAATCAAAACATAAACTCCTAGTTGAAACTTTTAGGGTTTTATTTCTTTTTTATCTTTTCCTTTTTTATTTGGGGGAAATTTGGCTTCAGGTTTCCCTTCTTTCATCAATTATGACAATTTACCTTAGCTTCTCTCCATTAATTATTATCTGTAGCATGGTTTATGGATTTATTTCTCTTCATAAATTTTCATAATTTTTGGGATTGATGTGAAACCTCAATATCACTTATAGAAGAGTCATCATCCCTTGATTTAATAGTAGTTTTTTACATTTCCTTCACTTCATTTGCTTCTTGTTTGGATCTTAGTTTAATGTTCATCCCTCATGAAATAGGAGAACCATTAAGTTCTTCAACCACCATGTTCAACACACATTTTTCTTATTAAATTACAATCAAATTCGGTGATACTATATTTTAAAAATCCCAAAGTAGATTCTTTTAAAAAAATTCAATATCAAAAACATACGAATGATTCATTTTTCAATTAATAATATTTTGATATAAGTAAGAAACATGTAATTGATTCATTAGTATGAACGAAAAAACATCCAAAATATATTATATAAATGTCAAGCATTATATTTTTAATATTATTATATCCCTAATTTGTAATATCATCTGGTATAAAAAATTAATGGATACATTGAAAAGCTAAAAATATATTAATTTAATTTTCATTAAAAAACAAATTAAGTGAAATAAGGTAATTTATATCTATTTAAAAAGGTAAAATGTAATTGAGAGTCAATTTATCATATTATTCTTTAGTGGTTGTGTAAAAATTCATGAACATTATTCAAATAGAATAAATTATATTTATTTGAAAAGAGAACATAAAAATTTTCCAATAACTATAGTCTATTATATAAAAAATGGGGATTAAACTATTTATTGGATATTTGGGTGATCATTTTGTTTGAATTAAGATGTATAATGAAATCTTAAGTGAAAAATAGAAGAAAAAATTTCAGTAGTGCTCCTTATATTGACATAAATTCACTAAAGATCAATGGTTTTCATTGAGTTGGATTTAGAATCATACCATGGGATTTAATTATAGGTTATGAGGGTCTTATGGTTGAGTAGGATGTTCTAATAGGATAATAGGATCATTGGATACCACTGTAGATGATTTATTAGACTATTTGACTTCTCACCAATAGTTATCCACCAAATCCCACCATCTACCATGACAGTTTGTTGTAGAATTTTTTGATTTCCCAATCCTCAATGACTATTTAATGGTTGTATTATTCTTGGTTGGGGGTTTCCACTTACACTAAAAAGATAGTGGAAATGTACATTGTGGAGAATGGTTGTAGAATGTGTGGAATTCACAAAAGTAATTTGAAAATTCTCTTATACCTTTTCATCGGTTGGTTGAAAACATATAAAGATAAACAAAAAGAGATCCAAAAAATGTAATTGAATTGATAGAAATCCTAATGTTTTTGTTGATCATTAAATAAATATAATAGTTTGATGTATAATAAGGTATATGTATACCATATGTTAATGGTGTAACATTCGATAATAGTGGAACATAATGATATTTTTTACATGAGTTTTGTATTGGTATTCCACAAATATTATTCATATATCTGTGGTGTAATGGGATATGTTATTTTTATCAATATGCTATTATCATTTAATTATTTATTTGATATATTTCATAAATTATAAAAAAGGCAATAGATCATGATAACATATATTTACTATAGTAGGGTGTGTAGGGTAATATAGTGATATAATAATCCTTTGATTGAACTCATAGGATAAAATAACCCTTCCCTAAATATATATAAAATGTTTCTTTATCACGATACAATAGAAAACACTTTCCTATGGTCTATCAATTTTAACTTTTCTAATTTAATGTCAATGTAAGATATGTACTTATTATCACCTTTATTTTTTTATTTAATTTATTGTTTCTTTTATATCATAATTGGGAACACATTTTATAAGATTAATATTTTTATAAATTTTATTATTTATAGTTTCTAAAAATTAATAATATAGAGTGTAATGGGTTGTTTATAAATTTTTTATTCCATGGATTTTTCACATCCAAAGAATAATAGAGATTCAATTTTATTTTATTAAACATGTTTTGGGTTATATTCAGATTATAAATTTCTCAAAATAGTTTTCTATAAATTTAAAATAAAGATGATTTTAATATTAATAAAGATAAAATCATCCCCGAATAGTTATAAAGAAAATATAACCATTATCCCCAATCTTATGGAAATTTGGGGATGCACAAGAGGTCATGTATTTACATTCTATGGTGGTGATTATCATACCCCTAATGTAGTTTAAACTACTGATATCAAAGTGTTATTTAGATTTTTTAAAGATAGATATTTGGAAATTTTGAGATTTTATATATAAGATATAAGTATAGTTTTCCGGTATAATTATATTATGAAGGATAAGAATGTATTGAAAACATTGAATCCTTTTTTTTGGGGTCCCACAATGAGAAGTCACAAAGTTTCATGGTGTATTAGGGTATAGAAATCATTTATAAATTTTTTCAAATAAAAATATGACACTAAATATGATAAATAAGTTATTACCATAAATAATATTCAACACTAGTAATTATTAATCTAGTTAAGTGATGTTATTTTCCCAACAAGATAACCAATGTGAATGTGATTATGTTAATGATTCACCATTCAAAATGATTGTTTATATCTGTGAAATTTCGTAGAATAATTCATTACCATATTATCCACAAATATTAACCAATGAGATATAGTGAGAAGGTACTATCCATGAACTCTTGATTTGAAAACTTACACCCAACCTGTATGATGTAATCCTCTACAATTTTTTTCATTCAAATAATAATAAATATTTTATGTAACAAACAAGGATTTTAAGACCCAACATCAATAGAGTATTAACTCACCACATTCTATTAGATCAACAATACTAAAAAATTATATAACTAAACACTTATCATAGACAATCGTCGATCTTATTTATTCTTTTATCGAGAGGTCCAAAAGTATAAATGACTCCATGATTATCTCTTAACATGGAAAAACAAATCATTACACTATAGAACCATATTAGTATACATTTTTCAAATAAAAAACCAAATTATTTATTTGTAAATATCCCCTCTTAAATACTAAATTATGATAAATAATTACACTAATACCCCACTTCTCTTATGTGTGTATCCTTACACAAAACTATTTTTCTCACACCCTTATTATCCAATCATGTCAATCAATATAATAGAAACACACAGTAATATTATCATCAACATTTGAAATCATAATTTAAAATAAAATAACCAGGTCCTATTATACTATAACTTCTATAATATATTATTTAAGAACAAATTCATTCCTTTAAATTATCCTTGAAAATTTTTACGGCTGTAAAGTATTGAGTTGGAGACACCAATGTTTGAAGTACAAATTCACATCAGAAAAATGTATATTATGTGGATTTTATATCAATAAATGATGTAATTAAAATAGACTAGGACATTGTGAGGTAAAAATAATATATATTTTTTATATCATCAACTAAATTTCATTGAAACTATAACTAAATCTAACAAAAAATGAATTTTTTCGTTCTCATTTTATCGTCCAAATATAAGATAAACCAATTGATCAACATGGATGTGATAACCATGAATTTTATTTCCATTTACCATGAACATAAATAAGACATAATTTCATAGTTAATGATATTTTTATTTAATATATAAGACATAAAACATCTTTTATCATCACTAGACACAATAATTTTCATATAGAACATAATATGTTCAATAAGTGTATAATTTGTTTATATTATCTATGTTGAAAAACCTTTTCAACAAACAAAAATCATCAAATAAATTTTTTTAAATTGATTTCAAGAGGTAATTTTTATAATTTTTTAACCATGTTATTGTTTGGTTATTACCATATTTTTCCTTTACATTATATCAATGAAAAACAATATTAAAAAAATATTGTAATTCTAATATTAATATAAATATATCCAAATACCAAAACAGAATTTACATCATGTAGAAAACAAAATTAACTAAAATAAAAATTGATTTATTTTTAAAAAATAATTAAAAACAAATATTATGAAAAATCTAGTTATTATTTATCATCAAACCGACTTCCACAATTTTTAATCAAACTACTCATAGGAAAAACAAACCTATCAAATTAATTGAGCTCAAAAACATCTGCCACATATATTTTATTCTAAAAAATGATCATAAATCAATGTGAAACATACAATTGAGTCATTTTAGGATGATTTTAATGAATATTATTTTAGAAATAATTATAAGGAACCATTATTTCATATCAGTAGAAAAGATAAACTTACATTTACTTCTAAATAAAATCTCAAACTAATATTTTTAAAATTTTCCATGTATATGTGCCACACGATTTCATCACCATACATAAAAAATGACATAATAGATAACACAGAAATCTATACACATTCTAAAATTACACATTAATATACAAACAAAAACATCTATTAGTTAAACTAATATGTTCTCCCTATTTAAAAAATATTCCAAAATATATAATCCCTCATAATAAGATATGTTATCACCAATTTAATGTTTATAGGTATTTGTATTTATATTCTTTTATTTTCTCTCCCTTTGACTATATCATCCAGTAATCATGTTATTTAGGGAAATATAATTAATATATTAGGATTAATAATGTCATGGTTGAACTGCAATAATCAACCTCAATTTCCAAAATTCATTATTGGGTTGTAGTTTAATATAATAATTCCCCAATTATTCCATTAAAAAATATAATCTATAATGATGAATACTTCTTTGTCCGTATCCTTGATAAAATATTAAATGATATCAATGTGACTAAATCAAGAGTGTTGAAAATGACTTTATATGATATTGATGGAGATTTGTTTACAACCTACCAACAAAGGTACGTTCACTTATACATTGAAATTTATATAGTATGAAATTATCCACATTAGATGAGTTTTTCTTTGGTAAAAAACATATTCCATATTAATTTTAATCTAGGTATAAGTATTTTACATATTCATACCATGAGTAACACATAATTATCTGTTGAAAAGAAATCCACCTGGTGTTTACATTCAATCATCAACACATATTTCATCAACTATATTTTCATATCTGGTTAAAAAAACATCGCTTCTAAGTTATATATCAAATATATAATCTAAAATTCATTTGATATATTATAGGGTCCTTTTCACTACAATTAAATGATATTCCTTTATCATACATTCATATTTTTATGTAATGTATCTACCAAGAAAATAACCATTCTAAAAGATATAATATATTAAAATATCATAGATTGTTTTCAAAACTCTTTTTGATCAAAATTTATTATATCCACATGTTTTTAGGCATTAATTTTAATTAGAATTGGTGTTTAAATATTCATAAAAAGATCCATTACAATCATGAAAAATGATTTCTGAGATTATTACTCTTGGGAAAAAAATTATAATTATCATGATAAATTTGAATTATAATAGACCACATCATATATATCAACTTTTAAATTTCAAATATATCATTCATACAAGTGTTAAAAAATATAAAAAATTCAAATTCATTTCCAAAAATGATAATTTCATTAATACATGGAATGAAATTGAGTGATATATCCTTGATTTATATGATATAGATGACTTTTTCAACTTTTGTTTTCGTGATTATTAGTGGCTTCAACTATCGATGGTGATTCATAAACAATTCACCTGGATCCTATTTAATATTATTCAAAAAATTTAACACCCATGTGAATAATATTTCCATATTTATATAAACAAAAACCTTTGGTAGAATGAATTATTATTTCTCATATATTATTTTTAATATTTGAAAGAATATTTTCAATGTTTGGTGTAAAGACTTAATGGGATTCAAGAGCCTAGGGATCCTCGATGTTGATATAATAACAATATTAAATTTATTATATTACACATGGTTATTGTTTCGCAAATAGTGTAATATCTCCCCAATGGTGATGTTAATGGGTGCTAGAGGACAATTATTAAATTTTGAATGCATGGTTTACCCTAGGGTTGAAATAATTTATTTTCAAATATGTAATATGGATTAAGAGAAATCATTTGGAAAATAATAATTAAATAAATTATGTAATTTTTTAATGGAAATATATAATCATTCCCTATATAATATTTCATATGGTAAATCCCTAGTGTTTTCTCAATATCCTAAGGGATTTGGGGGTGACATTGGTGGAGTGTTTTTTATAAATGATAATGGATCATGGATTGATGATCTGTTTTCCATGGAGTAAATGGATCTCAAAAAATGAAATTTTATTGAATCTCCAATAGAGGAAAATTTCATCTAAAGATGATTTTTGACTTTTTTATTGTGGGTTTAAATTTTATTTTTCTATACCATGTTTAATATGAATATGTCATTCTAAAAAATTGATTCAATGGCTATGATTTAGTTTACATGTATTTATTTAGGTTCATATATTTAATAACATATATTGTCTTTATTAATACTTGATTATTTATTCCAATAACTAGTATATTTAGTAATGGAAAATATCCATCCTAAAAGAATACCATAAGTCATTACTCAGATTAATGATTCATTCTTTTTCTCAAAATTTTATTATAATTATCTATAGTATTTATTTTTCTCAGTGATTCGATAATACCAAAAAATTTATTGATGTGTAGTCGATAATTGAAACAATGAATCATTTTTGATGATTTGGATTTGGGTTTATGTTCATGATAATTGTTTTATTATGATTATAGAAGATTGAGGATTTGATCGTGTGTCCTATATTTCATGTGTTTAGTTTTCTGATAATGTATTTTGACATGGACCATCATTTGAGTGGATGGGTGGCCCTATTCCTGCCACTAACTACATCTTAGACCCAGTAAACCCCAAACCTAGGATGATGTCCACGTTTGACCACAAAATTATTAGAATCTGAATAAAGGGTGATACACATATAAATGATTGTAAATTATCGAAATGTCCAATTTTTTAGGCATTCAGATCAACGAAGACATGCCATGTAGACCCTTTCTGATATAAATAGGGTTTAGATGATAAATAAAATATCACACACCATGTCACCCATGACTGGTGACCCAGTGTTCACTCTTTAGGAACATGGACATGGGCATGGATATGTACATTGGCATGAGGAGAGTAAATCCGAAAATCTATGCACACATACGTGACCAAGTATTTAGAAATAAATATGAAAATACATATGAATAGTGTACATGGTCATGGATAGAATACACGAGCACAATCTAATGAATTCGTGAGTGGAAACATGTAGGTATAGTTATAGAATGACATGATTTTTATTCTGAGTATATTCTGTGTAATTTTACCAAGGATGGTTGAGGACCTCATTCTCTTAGGGATAGACCTATATCTATAGGCTATGTTACCTTAGACTATTCATATGAGGGTATGGTGAGTTATCACATGTGTACCATGGTATCCAAGACCGTTTACATTATTATTCATGTATAGAGTTTTGTAAACCCATTTGTGTCCTATTTTACAACCCTCTATCATTTATTCCCAAGGATAGGTTTGGTATCCCATTATTGTCTACCACAGAATGTGATCCCCATCTTATTGGGTTTATAATCTGTAGGGAGAGGCTTCCACTATAGGCTTTGGGTGTGATAACCTATAAATGCCTCAACATATTCTGATATACAGGATTTACATTATTCATGGAGAGGATCGACATCAATAACCTCTAGGATAAGAGAAATATGTTTTGAGATGAATGCGAAGTGAGTTCTCATAATGATTCATTACCTTGATGAAATGATTGATTTATAGGGTGGAAATATGGTTGTGACCTTCTATTTTTTATCTTGTCTCTATTGTGAGAAAATATGGGTTTTCATTGTGGTTGTCACATATTTTTATTTACATGACTTTTTTTTCATGATCTAACTACTCTCTTGAATAATTACTTGTTTATTATTACTAGGTGTCCTACAATATATGTTATACTCAGCCCCTTGTTACATCTTCATTAACATGACATGTCTTATAAATACAAAAAAAATTATGATAGATTCTAAGGTGGACCAAGAGAAAGTGATGATTAGTTGATCAAGATAGTCCATTTTTTGTTCTAGTGGTTGAATTTAATATCATTCTCCTCATTTTTAGAAAGTATGAATATTTTATAGTTTTTTTAGGATTGTATTAATCCCTTTGTTTCCTATAAATTTGTCTTTCTCGGATGTTCTATATAGATATATTCATCTATTTTGGTATTGGATGTATCTTCCTTTATGAATTACATTTGTGATTGAAGATGTGTGTTCGTACATGTACAAATGATTAATGCCTTACATTTGTATGATAGGAATAGTCAGGGATTTTCTATTGTACTTATCAAATTTTTTCTAGGAACTAGGTGTCACACTCTACTTATAATTCCCAGGTATTCCCCGATGAGTCAGGTCATGATAGAGTGGTATCAAAATAGGATATCTTAGGATTGGAGATTGGATATTTTCAAGATGTGAATTTTGGTTTCAGAAGGATGAAAACAATGTTAATGCTCCTTGAGTTCATTTACCATGCTATGGAATCTAGTGCCGGTGAGGTTTCCCGAGTTTGAATTCACCATGAATATGATAATTATCTTGCTGAATTAGTAAAAATAGACATTGGTAATAGGGAAAATATTTGTACATGAATAATTAAATAAAGGGTTATAGTTTCCATATCATTTTGGAGTCACCAGCCTAGAAATTGACATGGAATGTGAAACTTCATTACATTTATCGGATGACTCTACGATGACTATAAATACCAATGATTTTATATATGAAATTCTATTTTTAATTTATTCAATTATTTATTAATAAAAATATTTACAGAACTACAACGTAGTAGTTTTATTATTTTGGGTCATTATATGTTATATCTAATAATATTTTAAAAAAAATTGAGAATAATTTCCATTGAAAATATATTAATTATATAATTACAATTTTGATTAGTATATAAATAAGGGTTTTGATATTTACTTTTAGTATAAAAAAAGATGGAATATCATAATCCATGTGGATACTACACAATAAATCACATTCATCGAAGAATGTAATGGATGTAAAACAACATTGAATTTCCATTTACTAATCCCATGTTTTGATTTATCATCTAAATAACTTGAAAATTTGTTTACAAGAGAGATTCCGGTTGATCAAGATCACAACCCAATCCATCTTCTCCAAACCACCCTAATAAAAACTCACAATCACACACCTTACCCAAAGAGAATTTAGTTCTGCAATAATGGTATATGTAGATATAACCTAATAGTACAAATATTAATTTTTTAATTAAATAAATATTATATTTATCTTTAATTAATTTATCATTAACAAACAAAAAAATTGAAAAATAGATTTTGAAACGATGAATAAATTTTATTTTATGGGAAATATATTATTTCTATCAAGTTACTATTCAGGATTAAATCCAGAATTTTATTAATAAGTGATATATTAATAATATATTGTTATTAAATAAACTATGTTATATATATATATTATTATAATTTAATGAAATAAAATGTAATTCTTTTAATTTTCAAAAAAGTGTTATTTAAAAAAAATAAGAGTGTATTTTTTGGTTAAATGTTTAAATTATCATATTTAGATAATTGATTTCTTAAATTAAATATTATGTTTGAAATTAGAATCATTAAATTATCCAACATTCAATTTTCCATAATTTTATCAGGAAGCCGTTTTTTAGATAAAATTCTTTACTATATAAATATTCAAAATGTTTTATAACATAATAAAAGCCCAAAAGTTTTTATTAAAATTTATAATGACTATTAATGACTATGTTAATGATTTAATTTAAAAAAATATATTTTTAATTTTATTTGATTAATTGTATAAACCATTAATGATACCTCATATACATATATTATATTTTAATTTTTTAAAATTAGTTCATTATAAATATGACTCACATCAACATCACCAAATGTATAATTTTTATTTTTCCAGTACTTATCATTACAAATTAATGAAATCCAATCCACATAGGTAGCATCCATTGGATTTATTGTGGTTTTTCTCACACAATCACATGGATTCAAAAACCTGTTTTTATATATTAATAAAGAATACTATTCTATTTTACAATATTCACCCACCTAAAATCCCATTATTATTCTTTCATAACCTATAGATAATAGTGTTACCCTACCCTTAATATCTATCTCCATTTAATGGATCCCTCAATCTTTCTTGCATCTCTTCCAATTCTTTTAGATGTTTCCTCTTAGTGTAAGGGATCATATCCTTCTACTCCTTATAGAAGAACCTATTATATATTTTTCTTTTGTTTTACAATTGTTCATATTATGATATTTTCATAAACATCTCTATTACTATCCTTATGATTTCCATTCTATGAGATACCCCTTTCAACCTCATTTAAACATTATATTAATCATTATGTAAAACAGATATACTACTTGAATTATCCCGTGTTTTTCTCTGATAGTACTCTTTTTACTGAGTACCCATCCCAATTTCTCACACAATGGTATTAACCTAGATGTACATATATATCATTTATTTGAGAATTACACTTATATAACCAACACTCCTTAATCAATGGAAAAAACATATTGAATACATAGTATAATATATCTATTTTTCTAAAATAGAGTAATTTCTGTTGGTAAAAACAAAATTTCCAATGAAAAAGCATTTTATGAAGAAATATTTCCCTATCACTAAATTATTGGTAGAAACACTGTCTCTAAATGTAATTATTACATATAAAATGGTTCTTTTCAAAGTATAAAAAAACTAACATATAATATATATGTTGGCCAGAAACATTATCAACATATTAATATGACCAGTATATCCTGAATTAATGTTGTAAATATTTATAAATAATACCAACCATTAATGTTTGTTTATAAATTCTATTAAGAATAAAATATTTTTGTATTTGAATTCTTGTATTTGTTGATAATATTGTATATTATATTTATTAATATAATTATATATAATATATTATTGTATTTTTTTTATAAAAAAAATAAAATATTAATTTTTATGAAACTTCAATAGTCCAAGATGTTATTGGTTGAAAAAAATTAAAATATTATAAAAATAATTTTTCATGTTTTTTGAAGAGACAATTATCTCCAATAAATGTATTGTATTCATGTTTAAACATGTTTAGTGACTTATTGAATTTACATGGAATTCAATTTAACTTCATGTCTAACCTATTTCTAAATAACATGAGATGTCTATATCATGGAATCCATATCACGTCACATGTGATATAATCTATGATAGTATATTTGAACATGAAAAAAATTAAGCATCATCAATTTTATTATTGTTGACGACCCATCTATTTGAAGTAGAACCTAGCCCAGCTCTGTCTACATTATACATAGACTATCAAGACCAATTTTCATACCAAAAAAACCCAACAATTATAAATTTAGTTTCATTTAAACCTATGATATAAAAATAATAATCCATTGTATATTTTCTCAAAAAATAATGTATGATATAATATAATCAGGATACTTTAAATTTAAAAAGGAAAAAAATTTCAATTTTGAATTCATTTTGTATAGTGAAATGATTAACATATAATAAAAACAAAACAAAATATTTTATTTATATATTGGAAAGGATTAGTGGTTTTATGGGAAACCACAAAAATAACCCTTCAAGATTCAATAATACATGAACACAAATTCAAATGTCTACATCATCAATAAAAAATAAATGTAGATTCACCATCATTCATGAACATGATTGGAAATATTATATAGAAAAAAATTAATCATTAAAACATGATAGACAAAATAATAAATTATAATAATTTATAACTTCATGTTTTAATTTAGATCATAATTCATATATCATGCACCAAAAATCATTTAATAATTCGAACATCGACTAGGTAGGATAAAACTGGAGGGAGGAAACATAAAAATACTACTAGTACATTTGATGGTTTCTAATACCATCAATTAGAAAATCCAAATTGAGGTTTCCTGAATTGCAACATCCAAGATTTTCATAAAGTTTCATTTTTTTAGTTTTGGTTAATCCCATGAAATACACCTTTTGAAGGTGTATTTCATTTTAGAAGGAAATGTTATAGGGGACATAAGACTGGTTTTAGTCTATGTAAAAAGAGTGAAATGAATACATGTTGTGTATATAGAATAGAATATGTATATTGAGTACACTACATGTAATGTGACAGATCGATCTTTTCAATGATGTTATTTGGGATTTCTTGGTGGAAGGGTCCCTCATAATTATAGGACGTCTGAAAAATTTACATAGCATTTAAATTTCAGAATCATTTTTCAACTTGTAAGGGATCATGTTTTCAAAAGAATCCCCATTTCTTCTAGGATCATGAATTAAAGTGACTCTCTGATTCCCAATCATGGTTTTAAAAGATATCAATTTTCCAAGGTCTATTCTCCTACCCTATGGAAAATTTGATTCCTTATGGTAATATCTACACTCCACCTCATTCTTTTTCATGATTCTCTTCCTACATCATGTGCAATTTTTGGGTGAGATGATACACCCCATTTATTGTTTTTTTATTACTGATGTATCATATTATAGCCTAAATCAAATGCCTCCATTGAATGTGTGTTCATATATGAAACTGTGATAGGTGTTATAGCTTCTCTAACTCAAGTTTGGGTTCTTTTATATTATGCACCATGGTGCCACATGATAGAATTTTTGGAAGATTCCAATAAAATGTGTAGAAAATTCATTTAAATGATTTCCCGTGACCTATAAGGTCCTAGATAATGGATAATCACCACTATGGGTATATTTACATAACTTTAGTCACTCCCATGGCTTTTCTTTCTTTATAGGACTATTTATCATTTTTCATATATTGATTGATTAAAAGCACTCAAGGGTTGTTTCCAATGAAATAAATTCTTAGAATTAATTATTTCAATCGAGACACATGATAGTCCATGAGTGAGTCCTGCTGTTATATGCCACACTTTGAATTTGATGAATTAAATTAATTGAAAAATTTTATTAATGTACCTGAAGTTCCATTCATAGTGAATTTATTTGAACTTTGATTGATATGATTTTCCTTTTTTCAATGTTGATGGTGATATAAGTGTCCTAACATAAGGATAAATTCAATAGGATCATTTTAATTTATAAATAATAAATTTTATGAATTATATACATGATTATTGAAATAAAAGTTATTCATCGGCTGGTCTCTCCATGAATTTATCTTACCTCCATTTGAGTGATATCATTTCCCTAGTTGAGACATCATGGATAGGCTAAATGAATAGATGGTTACACAAGGTCACGAGTGATACACAATAACTTATTTGAGATAACTGGGATGGGATCATAGGTTTTGATTCATTCCATATTGAGAATGATATTTGAGATTCTATTTATGGATCTCATTTGATATAATCATTTGGTATTGGTATTTTACACAACCTCTAGAGTGATACATGGGGATTACTTCTGTATTTTTATAGGTGTTCTTAGGTTTCTTATACTTAATTATATGGAAGACATTGAAATTGATGAATAATAATATGTAACTGAAATTATAAGGACACATCCACCAATCCAAATAACATTACTGGTGATGTTACCCCTTTTGATACATTATTTATGATGGCCCATTTATACATTATATCATACTTTTATAGGTTATCCTTGGTTTGGATAAATCTGGAATAATATAAATAAGTTAGAGTCAGTCTAGTACACCATAAGAAAGATGAATTGATGTGTATATATATTTTTTCTTTGCATTTATTTTATTTGGTACACTTATCATTTTATATTCACAAATTTGATTGATCAATACAATATTTTTGGTGTCCTACTGAGTATATATAACTCCCTATTTTGCCTATCTTTAGTACCCAACTAGGCATCATATTATATGTTTTTATTAAGGGATGAATTTATTTTTTGATAAAATATTTTTACTACTATGACAGAGCATGGGGTAGAGGCCTGAAAAAAAATTCATCATTCTATTGGAAGTTGTTTGGGTTTTTAAGTATTTTTGTATAGCATGTCTTATATGCATATTTCCCATGTATCGTATGTATATTATTTTTTATAGCTACATGAAATGATCATCATCAACATATTTTATACCTATTGTTATTCATCTTATACCTATCGTTTATTTTTTTTGGTTAGGTTATCATTTTATTCCATTTTCATTATGTGTATCATTATTGATTCCACTGTTTATTTATATTTATTTAAACTATTCAATAATGTAAATCCTAGGGGAATAGCATCCCCAAAGACACACCCAAGTACTATCTTTTAGTTTTTATCCTCTATCATATGGGGTTGTTCATTTGATGTCATATGGACAACCATCATAGGGCGCCATTTAGTGGCTTCAATAGGGAATGCCACAAAATGGTATCAGTGTGTTAGTTTCCATTTTTATTAATTAATGTTTATTAGAAATTAGATAAGGATATATTTCAATTTTGTAATGAGCCTATTCCCTAGATTATATAACCCACATATAAGTAGAAATTCTAATTAAATGAGAAGGGTTTTTGTTTTTATTGGTGGCACATATTACACATGTACAGATTTCACCATTAGGTAACAGAATTGTTTTTTGACATTATGAAATTTTGTTATTATTATAATGAAATTATTTTATATCAAATTAAAGATATCAGTGTTTATAAATTCTTGCATCATACTAGGAAATTTAGATCATAAATATAATGCATTATCCCATGCTATATCTACATTTCCACATGTATTACCTATATTTAATTTTTTTGGTTTGTGTTCCATTATACGGTTTGATATTTAAATGGTCAAATAAAGATAAAATAATTCTCCTAATTAATGTTATTATATAAATATAAATTGTTTTCACCAACCTAGTATGATGATGAAACCTTAATTAACCAATTTTTCCTCCATTGAACCATGATCCACTGGTTCTACGAGTTCATATATTAATTTATTTGATTAATATAACCCAATGTAAATTTATGAATGAAGTACTAAAATAAATTAAGAATGGTATTGATTTAAAAAATTCACTATTCCTAACCTTTTACATCTTGATACAAGATATACTGTTTGTTTAGAGATGATTGATGTACCAATTGCAATTTATAAATAGTATAGGCCTTTATAAATTTGTAAATGGTGATGGAAATGACCAGATTGAGAAATCTATATCCAAATAAATAAGAATAAATTTAAATAAATTAACATTTTAAAGTGAAATTTATGGAGCTATATTTTGATTGTATTTTCAACTTCAATGTTGTTTTCCTATATACCATTCAATTGACCTTCTATATATCAAAACCTCTATTGTGTTTTACGAGAACATGACCCTAACCCAAACATAGAAGTGAGTAGTAGTATATAAATCCATTGACTCTTAAAAGACTATTTCTTACAGCCGTAACATGGCACCAAGAGTAGGATTAGAGGTCTGATATATTCATAGAATTTCTTGTGCGTGTCCTTTCATGTTTTCACTTTACCCCTCGGCCATTAAATCTTATCTAAGGCATGCACTTGGAAATCATATATATAAGTCACGTTGAAGTCCTCAGTTCGTGCACCAGGAGGGTGGATATGAACATTCTCTTCAGGTTGTGGGACATGAGACAGAAATATTACCTCCAATAGCTCCTCCTAAGGCATCACATTTGAATCTTCCACTAGTTTTTAATGTACATTTCATATAGAGATTCTATCTCTTCTTTATGTCCATATAGGGAGATCCATGACCTGGTCCTCCTATGTTAGATTGGACACAAAAATTCTAGTAAAAATATCCCCCCACCTTAGAAGGGGATGAAGGTCCTTAGGCATATGTGTCTTTGATGGAAGAAATTCTTTTGATCCTTGATATTATTGAGATTCATCACTGGTGGATGGTCAAGATCTCTACCTATATGCTATACAATAATGAAAAATGTTGGTGATATGTCATCATCCATGATATAGATAACTATTATATTTTATTGGATGACTTCAAAATATCCTTCTATGACTAATTTTTACCCGAGATATTGTTTTAAGACTATTCTCGAGAGTTTATCCACATAAAATAGAGTGTCATGTTTGTGATGGAGTTCTCAACACATATCACTATGCTTCATCATTTCACATATACACAAATAGATGGTGAGATGACCACTATTAGTCTAGTTATAGATGGTATTATGTTATCTATCCAATCATAGGTGTATTTTTATTCCATAACAAAAAAATACAAAAATAGTGAAACAAGACCTCATTAAAGAACAGAACTAGTGGGATTGTGGGAATGTGATCACGGGTAGTTCAGCTTTTAGGAATGGATATGGATAGTCTATCATCATAAAGAATCATTTAGAGTGTTCAAATGGGGGAAAGTCTAACTATGTGAAACATACTAAAAACTATATGGTGATTCAACATTATGGATGTATATACCATAATAAACCCTATTTTTGGAGGAACCCTATGGAGTGATGATAATTAAGTAAGATGGGTTACCATTAGTGTTTCTACAAAAATTATTCTATTGTATTCAGAGAGAATGTATCTATGAATAAAAAAAATTAATGTATAGGATTAATGCCTCCATATAAATACTATAGATTTTTTACAACTGTATGATCATGTTTTAGGATGTTGTTGTGTTTAAGGTAGTCACACATCCGATGTTCAGTACTAGTTGAGTGGACCTGCCCAGGATAGTTTGGATGTATCCCTAGGACATGGTTTATGAAATTTAAATTTAGTAAGACCTATCCATGTGGAGAATATTATAGTTAATTATATTTAACAATGTACTATTTAGGAATCAACTACTCTAATTTCTACCCTATTTGGTACAGGTGTGTCACACTCTTTTATATGAGCATGAAATATGGGATGAATGGGCCTAGGAATTTAGTACCACTATGGTGGGATACTCTCATTACACTATTAGTGGTTCTATCCAAGGGTATATGAAAATTATAGGAGTTTCTCCATGAGATATTTATGGGCCATTTCTTGTTGTATTTCATTACTCTTAGGATAACCGTCATCGACGTCATTCTTGATGTGGACTCGCTTGTTCCTTACCAGGACCATAATGATTTTTTTTAAATGAGGGCTATCATTTAAATCAACTTAGGGAAGCCGGTATATTCATAATGGTAAATAGGACATCATGGTGTGTCTTGGTATAGTTGAGAGGGTTGGGTTAGGTAGGGTGGTAGCCCATATGGCTAGTATCACAATGTCTGAGAATGGAATATGACTAGTGGAATTACCTTATGTGGCGGATCATCTCACATATGTCTTCCCTTCTAATTTAAATATTTAAATCCAATGAGAGTAGTGTATATCAATATTGATATAGTTCCATGTGTGTCACCGGTGTTCATTCATCTCTATTGGATGAAACTTACGAAGCTCCCAGAAATCAAGAAGCTTTTGGAAATTATTGAGGTAATGTTGTTTATACGAACAAGTACATCATTGTAGAGTAAAAATGTTGTTTTTACAAGAATTCATATGGTAGCCTCATGTAGGGTTTGAATAACCATCAATTGAACTAGCTTATTGTAAAGAACACGTATCAAATTTCTTGTATATATGACAACATCATCCTGCTCCAAAGAGCGACTATTTTCTCTAAGATCAATTTTAGACTGGTCTACTACAAGGTTCATGTAAGACCATTATTAAAACCATTTAAATTGTTTCATAGTAGGTAAAAATTGTATTAGTATCTAGTAATGTTTTTTATCCACATTAATATTCATGAATGACTTTATGTCTCTGATGAATCGGGTTTTCTACTGATAGTTGTGTTCATTCATGGTTGTCTTCAATTATGACCTCTTGGAGTTTTGTCAAACTAGAAATGGCCATGCCAGCCATAATAAGGTAATGATTAATATATTAAGAGAGAACAATATTCTCTAAAAGATCATAAAATTCCACTTCTGGATAAATATGTCTTCCTTCATAGATTATATAATTATAAAGGAATATATATTTTTTTATCTAAAGTAGGTGAGAATTGTAGTTTCCGGGGAGTATCTCAAAAAGGTATATGTAATAAATAGTTTATATGGGACATATGGATATTATAAGAGATTAATTTACGATTTCCAATCCTTACTAGTCCCTCTTATAAACATTACTATGTATGGTGTAATTTTGAATGGTCATAATCTTGTCATATTTCCTTTAATATGTTGAAGGGGATAATAAATTCAGCTGTAATTATGATTCTTCTAGAGCTGGTAGGAATCTAAAATGATTATGGTGATTCATTGGGAAATGGGATAGAATAATTTATATTGATGGGTGATTGATTTGAATAATATGGGTCTCACCAAGTTAGACCTCATGAGGGGAAATACCATAGATATGACCTTCAGATATCAACAGGTGTTCATGAATTATGATAGTGATGGAACTATATATGGGGAGAGCGGTTAATTATTTAAATGGATCATAATAATCTCAATTACGTCTCCACAAAGAATGAATTTAATCTCAGTAAGTACAAAGGGGTTTATTACCTGTATTCATTCGTCTTTGACCATGCTTATTCACCCAGAAAAGGTAACGTAGTAGCTGATGCCCTAATCCAGAAGACATAGTGTAACGCCTCGACCCCAGTTACCCATAGTCGGTGCATTATTACATAACATTGGAATGATCACAAGAAAGATCAAATCTCGAAAGGCCGATGGGTTTAGTAGCCTTGGAAACACTAGATATATTCATAAGTCTTAAATTACATCACAAAAATTAAAACTAAAACAACTTCATATTGTATCCATAGTCCACACCATTATCCCCTCATAATATCCCTATAGGTCATTCATAATTTACTTCCTCACATCCTGGGAGAAATAAATCATAGAAAAGGGGTGAGCTCAAATTCCCAGTAAGGATAACAATATAGCAGAAACTTTCATAAATATGAATAAACATTTAAGGAAATGTATAACTAAAACAAAAGCCTTTTAAACTTGTACTTCAACATAGTGTGGAAAAAATGAAATAATTCCATTTACTTATTCACATGGATATTCTACTAATCGAATAATCACATGCAATATCAATAACCACTTTCATAATGATGGAATGCATAATGCCAGACTATCATAACCACATAGCCAAGGCCTCGTGCCAAGACTACAAATAAGATTTTGTCAAGGCCTTGTTCCAAGACACTAATTTGTTTCATGAGACCTACAGATACATCGAGAAGCTATAGCGGGCTCCACCTGTCACTTACTAAGTCCAATTCATTCCTCATATGAAAATTTTTAAACATAAGATAAACTTCGTATTAAAACTAGCATATGAAATGTCAATACTTTATCCAAAAACCGTGAATGGTATAAAAATAGCACATCCACAGTCAAACATAACTCATTCGATACAATATGAAAGATTTTATTGTATCATATTAACCTCAATAGAGAATGATGAAATATATTGACATAGATGAAAATAATCATCAAAACAATTAGAGTGAAATATCCCCTTTTTCATGAAATCATTTAAAAGTCACACTATTTGTCAAGAATCAATTTAAAATAGATTTTAGAATCATAGTGTCCCATACCACTTTGAAACTTCTAAAAGAAATTTTGATTTTAAAACTTTAATGTCCATATAAATAAAGCTTTAAACCCATTTTTGAAACATGGACATTAATGAGAAAGATTTAGAATAATCAATCTTTAAAACACATAAAAATGTATTCTTGTTAGAGTTTCTAACCAAAAGAGAGACACTTGAATACAAATAATTGAAGAAATAAAAACTTTATAATATCAGGAGAATAAATGGATTCATGATATACTATGTAAAAGTACATTATATACACCATATAAAAGTGATTTGGTGTATAACAACAAACAAGTATCAATGGAATGTAAATTGAGATGAATTCTCTTATAAAGACCATATCCATTGGTTAAGGATAAATCAATGACATAATTATGTGTGAAAAATATAAATACACTCAATATTATTGTATATTTAGTGTAAATCATTCAGATGACATTCACACATATTCTTGTAAAAACAACACCATTGAATAGGATATTTAACTCAACAAATGGAGATTTAGTTAAAATTACTCTTATCAAGTTCATACCGATGACTTGATAATTTATCAATGGAGTGATTATGTGTATAAAAATTATACCCACAGAAAGGGTAGTGGAAATTAAAACATAATAAAATATATAGTTATTCTACACACAATCTTGGAGTAAAATAATCAATGAAGTATGCGTAAAGTAGAATTAGTGGAAATTGAAATTCCAAATTCCCTTATTGATTTGGTAACATAAAAAACATAAACCCATGAAAGAAGGACCATAAAATGATGATTTAAATATAAATGAATTAAATTATATTACACAATGAATACAAACATGGGAAGTACACACACCACATGTAATCAATAAGTGGTGAACAATGGAATTCTCACGGAATTAAAAGTGAGATAAAAAACACATTACTTTGTACTTTTTCCTTGGTAGACCGTAGGTTAACCTCCTATATAATGGTGAAATAATTGTTATTGAATTATACAAGAATCATTTACATTAATATGATATCATATATGATCTTATAACATTGATTTGTTAATAATATCTTAGTATTATCGTCATTTCGGGTGTTAACTTACTCGTTTTCCATTATATTCTTTGTTATGTAAGCCGTGTTTGTTATAGATAGGTTGTATATTATTCATATCCAGAATTATATCAAGTCCATAAACAATATTTTTAATCATCAAATTAGAATTATACTTGAGTGGATACGATGGAGAATGAATCTCATTGCGTTCGTGGAGACGGTAGTCCGTACGTACACACGAGCGACAATATCATTCTTTTGATATTAAAATAACATATAATTGGATGGTATATCATATATACAGAATACTTATCATGTTATATCTATTATTTACATGAATTACACATCATTATTATACCCATCAAAATAATAATTTATTGAATAACAATTACACCACGACGTGGAGACGGTAAGCCGTACGTACGCACGTATGGTGACATGTTATTAAAAGGATGGATAGAATACTGAATATGATTGTAACATATTTATAATAACATAATAGTATTTATAAGATACTGGAGTTATTATATTATAATGGTAATAACAAAGAAATAAGAAGTGGAAGAAGAAAAGAACTTGAAAAAAGGTGGTGAAATTCTTACCTCTTTTTCGGGTTCTTCCTTTTGATTTGATCAAAAGGGCTCCATAGGTTGGCTTTCTGACTAAATGAAGGCCTCTAGGATGAATTTATGGAAGTTTATAGAGTACTTGGGTAGAGGTTGGCCGAACCAAAATGCATTGAATGTGTGAAGTAATGAGAAGGAGGAGTGCCCTTTTATAAGAGGGGTGAGGGGCACCTTTGGAAACACTAGAAATATTATTTTATAATAAATTCATATTCGGTTTCTAGTGGCTCCAAAGAGTATTATTTAAAGGTTAAGGTGGGTATAGGTCTAAAACCACTCAACAAATATAATTTAGACAGGTTTGGGTCATTATATTAACCTTATCTTTAAGTATTAACTCTTAGTTAATTAGTTTCACTTTTACAATGTCTCTTTTATTTTTATATTATATGGTTAATAAACATAATATATACATACAAAAGACACTCAAGTGGTCCATTAATGATACCCCTATCATGATATAAGTCTCTTGTCAGAACCTTATATTTTTAAGAGTTTAATATCAATTACCAATATAATATTTGTTTTAAAAACCCTTTTATGTCAATTTTGACACTATTCAATAATTGATTTTTGTGAAACTCATATCAGAGTGATTACTTTGAAAAAAGTCGATTAAATAAATCCTAATATGTCATATTAGTCTATAAAATTAGTTTAATTCAATAAAACTCTCCCATTATATTTATTTGGGTATTTATAATATCAATTATTTTAATTTTTCACTATTATGGTAATTACTACATCATCATTGTGTCATAAATAAGTTAAATTATTTTATGTCTAAAAATTATAAATAAAATATAATTATGTAGGAAATAATTTTACCTTTCTAATGAATATTTATAATTGAATTTATATTATGTTTAACCCTATATTAAAAATGTTTTAGTAAATAGACTTTGATTTTAACTCTTTTAACTCTTCTTTGAATTAAATAATAATAAATGTCCTAATCTAATCCAAGTTGACCTAAATGATAATATTTTATTCCTAAGGTTATTTTTGGTCGAGATACACTTGTCCAATAGAATTAGTACATGTGTTAGGATAATATTAATATCACATTTACCCTTAATTACCCTATTTACTTTCAACCGTGGTAAATAAAAGTAAAAAGTTACTATTCACCAAAAATTATTTTCATCTCATTGAACCACATTTTACTCCTTGATATTAACCATGTCTCTCGGATTTTCAAAATTCGACTCACAGAAGCGGTAAAATTATGTTTTATGAAAAATTTAGTTT
The DNA here is from genome assembly GCA_963277665.1 of Viscum album. Lineage (NCBI taxonomy): Eukaryota > Viridiplantae > Streptophyta > Magnoliopsida > Santalales > Viscaceae > Viscum > Viscum album. The sequence goes on along the minus strand of OY728142.1, from coordinate 588,553,369 downwards.
TTTAACTAACACTTAGTGGTTTTAGTATTCATCAAAAATTGAAGTTTTTCAGAATAATGCCAAAATTTCACCCTAAACTATAATTGATATTATGAATTCAAAAATGATGTCTATTTTACAAAATTCCAAACATATAAGTTGCATTATTTAATTTTATAATTAATTCCCGCTGTCACAATAAATAGCGTGTTTTTAAGAAACAATATATATCAAAAGATTGATAATTGTTTATGTCCAATTTCAAAGTGAAATTAACTATAATGAAAATCATTGGATAAAAAGGTAAAAATGTATTCTAATTATACTTTAAAACCACTCAAATTCATAATTTATCACTATTAGTTATTTTGATTTAAAAAGTTGTTTTTAATTAAAATTTAGTAATTTTCACTATTCATCAAAATATTAAAGTTATCTGAAAAGTACCAAAATTTCACCGTAGGCTAAATTCGATACTCCAAATCCAAAAATGATGTCCATTTTGAGAGATAAAATTTCTAAAATTTTAAAAAATAGTTATTACTATTCATAACGGCTAGTTTGATTAGTTGTTGTGTGTTAGAATCTCGAAGTTGCGTACAATGCACGTCATTGCATTATTCAAAGAGAAACTTATCGTGGATGCTTGGGGTGTTACATTCTCCCCTCCTTCAATAAATTGCGTCCTCAAAAATTTTTAAAATTGGGCTTGAGAATATAATGGAATGTCCCACATCGGAAAAGGATTCAATAAAACTATCACTTCAAAAGAAAGGAAGATAGGTATAAAGGTCACCAAGATAACCCATACTGGGATTCCATATAGGAAAACATGGATATGGATGAAAAACTATGTGTTCCGTTCTGATGGAGAGGGATAGAAAACATGATCAGGAGAAAGTTAACAATAAAAATATCCCAAACTTGTGTTGGGACAAACGGTCCTTAGCCCAGTAGGAAAAGTAAACGGTCAACATTTTTTTGTTTTAAGTTACATTACATAAGGACGAGAAATTCATTTATGATATTGACTAAGAACAGAAAAGGATATACTTACTTTTTAAGTAGAGTTTCATTCTTTAATAACTTTTTACCACTACCTCATTTTTTGAACAATGAGTATTCAAGAAGACTTGGTCACAATGGAAGAGCTAGAATAAAATTCAATAGAAATACATGATCCACGTAGGATAAACTATATATTTACCTTGTATTTAGAGATTAATCAAAACCAAAATGGTTAGTATAATCTATGATGACCCCCAAAATGGATATCCCATTAGAGAAAAAAAAACACTAATCTTAATTTCTAAAATTAAACCATCAATACCCCAAAGTTAAATAAATCACATTCAATAATCAATTCTCCTTAAAATACTTCAATATAATCCAAACTAATATTGAAACTCAAAACATATAAGAATGTAGTCTTCTATGTTAAATTGTATCTCCAAATGACATTAATTACTCTTAAAGTATCATACTTAAAAGTAATTAACCTAATCATTTCCATAAACAACCCAAATCACTATAAATCCACAATAAAAACATAGATAAAAATACACCATTACTCCTAAAATGAAATCCCATACTATTCTATTTTCCATAAAACAAAGTGAACACCTTCCAAAATAACATTTATCACTTAATTACCAAATCATTTTCATATACAAAGTGTATTCATTTGATAAGGCATAAGATCCCAAATCAAATTATTAATGATCAATAAAATCATTTAACTAAAAATAATAGTCACACTAACCAGGGACTTCATGTAGTCCAGTGGTAGGCGATAAATCCCAATCGCACTTTGGTTGTGGGTTTGATTCCCACAGCTTTGTCCGACGCGACGGGTTGTCACACGGTATGCGTGTTGTCTCTTTTTAAAAACTACATTATCAAATTGAGATAAATTCCTCAAAATAATCATAAAATAATTTAACCCCAAATGTTATGTCATACATTGCATTTTCTTCCCAAATTATAATCACTTATAATTGCCTCAAACCCAATGATCATATAAAACCAAATTGTTATTCATAACTATACCCACAAGAGAAAAGATAGTTATTCCTCAAATATCATTCTCACATGGAAAACTTCAGGGTTACAAATACAAGAAAAAATTATTCCAAAGTAAACCCATCAACAAGGAGCACCAACACTTTTTAAACATTTCCCCAACCATTTATTTCCACATAGCTTCTTCTTTGACCACGAAAATATCCGATAGAATAAGGCATTCACTCGGATAATGGTCAGGTCCCCTACATTTACGGAAAATGACTGTAAATGGATTCGTGGGACCATTTTATCTTCTTCTATATTACTCTTCATTTTTCTTTGGCAATTCTTCACTTTATGTCCTTCCTTCCCGCACGTAAAGCGTTTCATTGTCCCATTGAGACACTTTCCTAGGTGTCTCCTTCCACATTTCCTGCATGACGGAAATTGAGTATTCCCTTCTCCATGGTATCCAATGCTGGAGGTCTTATCATTCATCACCTTTATTTTCTATTTTGAGTCCGGGAATTAGTTAATATATATATTGTTTATCATATTTTTGGAAAATTGATTTGGCATAAAGATGATATCTTTTACACCTATCAACATTCCATTTTGTTGCTCATTGCCACCACTGTTCCCACCTTGTACATCATTCTCTAAGTCACTATGACTTCCTTGGAATCCATCCATTCACTAAAACCAAAAAGCATTGTGTGAGTAACAGTAGTCATAAAATCATTTAGAGATTAACATCTCACCATATTCTCAATTTGAAACACATTAGGATTAACCGAGGCCATTTACTCTCATCTTATTTATATAATACCTCAAATTGGTTTGTAAAAAAAAGGTAAATTATCCTAAACATATCCCCGGGAAGTGTCATAACCAAGAGTGCAGCAAGGCCCGTTGTCGTGCACCAGTTCCCATTCGAGTCTAGCTCAAAGCGGTGTTTTCAGGTTTTACCCCAAGGTACATCTGTGCCGGAGCCTCCTCTACCTTCTCATATCCAGACAGGGATGTATTTTCCAGAAAACACACAAAACCTATACAATACCAAAATTCTAGGATGTTCTTCTATAATAATCCTCAAAGTTCATCTTAGGTCTACGTGCTCTAATCAGAGTTTATCTAAATCTAGCTTCCATGTTTTGTACTAAACTTCCTCTGATACCAACTGTAACGCCCCGACCCCAGTTACCCAGAGTCGGTGCATTATTACATAACATTGGCATGATCACAAGAAAGATAAAATCTCTAAAGACCATTGGGTTTAGTAGCCTTGGAAACACTAGATATATTCATAAGTCTTAAATTACATCATAAAAATAAAAACTAAAACAATATCATATTGTCTCCATAGTCCACACTATTATCCCCTCATAATATCCCTGCAGGTCATTCATAATTTACTTCCTCACATCCTAGGAGAAATAAAACATAGAAAAGGGGTGAGATCAAATTCCCAGTAAGGATAACAATATAGCGGAAACTTTCATAAATATGAATAAACATTTAAGGCAATGTATAAGTGAAATAAAAGCCTTTTAAAATTGAACTTCAACATAGTATGGATAAAATGAAATAATGTCATTTACTTATTCACATGGATATTCTACTAATCGAATAATCACATGCAATATCAATAACCACTTTCATAATTATGGAATGCATAATTCCACACTATCATAACCACATATCCAAGGCCTTGTGCCAAGACTACAAATAAGATTTTGTCAAGGCCCTGTGCTAAGACACTAGTTTGTCTCATGAGACCTACCGATGCATCAAGGAGCTATAGCGGGATCCACCCGTCACTTACTAAGTCCAATGCATTCCTCATATGAAATGTTTTAAACATAACATAAACATTCGTATTAAAACTAGCATACGAAATGTCAATACTTTATCCACAAACCATGAATGGTATAAAAATAGCCATCCACAGTCAAACATAACTCATTTGATACAATATGAAAGATTGTATTGTATCATATTAACCTCAATCTAGAATGATTAAGGATATTGACATAGATGAAAATAATCATCAAAACAATTAGAGTGAAATATCCCCTTTTTTGAAATCATTTAAGTCACACTATTTTTCAAGAATCCATTTAAAATAGATTTTAGAATCAAAGTGTCCCATACTACTTTGAAACTTCTAAAAGGAATTTTGATTTTAAAACATTAATGTCCATATAAATAAATCTTTAAAACCATTTTTAAAACATGGACATTAATGAGAAAGATTTAGAATAATAAATCTTTAAAACACTTAAAAATGTATTCTAGTTAGAGTTTCTAAGCAAAAGAGAGACACTTGAATACAAATAATTGAGGAAATCAAAAATTTATAATATCATGAGAATAAAGGGATTCGTTATATACTATGTCAAAGTACATTATATACACCATATAAAAGTTATTTGGTGTATAACAACAAAGAAGTCTCAATGGAATGTAAATTGAGATGAATTTTCTTATAAAGACCATATCTTTGGTTAAGGATAAATCAACGACATAATTATGTGTGAAAAATATAAATACACTCAATATTATTGGATATTTAGTGTAAATCAATCAGATTACACTCACACATATTCTTGTAAAAACAACACAAATGAATTGGATATTTAACTCAACAAATGGAGATTGAGTTAAAATTACTCTTATCAAGTTCATACCTATGACTTGAAAATTTATCAATGGAGTGATTATGTGTATAAAAATTATATCCACAGAATGGGGAGTGGAAATTATGACATAATCAAATCAATAGTGATTCTACAAACAATCTTGGAGTAAAATAATCAATGAAGTATGCGTAAAGATGAATGAGTGGAAATTGAAATTCCAAATTCCCTTATTGATTTGCTAACATAAAAAACATACACCCTAAATATATAATTTTTTGTTTAAAACCCAAAAATATGTTTATGATATTTAATATAATCATTGATAGTGAGGAATAATAACCTCACTATTTTAATGATCACAATCAATTTGAATCAATCAATAATGAATTTACATATGAATAGATGTAATTAAAAACAATAAATCCATGAATTGTAATTAACGTATTTTAAAATGATACTATAAACATATCCCCAAAGATAAATGTAATTAAAACATTGAAAATAAAACTTTCCCAAAAAACATAAATATAATGTTTACTGTAACACCCAAAGCTTCCACGATACGCTTCTCTTTCAATAATGCAATAGCTTGCATTATACGCAAGTTCGAGAATCTAACACACCGCGACCAATCAAAGTAGCAGTTATGAATAGTAATAACCACTTTTTGAAATTATATAAATTTTATATTTCAAAATGGACTTCATTTTTTGATTCGGAATATCGAAATTAGCCTATGATGAATTTTTGGTATTTTTCTGAGAACTTCCAATTTTTTATGAATAGTGAAAAATACATAAAAACAAATTTTTTAATCAAAATAATTTATAGTGATAAATTATACTATTGAGTGTTTTTAAAGTATAATTAGAATGTATTTTTACCATTTTATCCAATTATGGTCATTAGAATTAATTTCACTTTGAAATTGGACATAAACAATTGTCAATCTTTTGATATATATTGTTTCTTAAAAACACGCTATTTGTTGTGACAACTAGAATTACTTATAAAATTAATTAATGAAACTTATATGTTTGAAATTTCGTAAAATAGAAATATGTTTTGAATTCGGAATATCAATTATAGCCTAGGGTAAAATTTTGGCATTATTCTGAAAAACTTCAATTCTTGATGAATAGTGAAACCACTAAGTGGTAGTTAAATAAACTGATTTTTCGTTTGAATGAAACATTACCACTTCTATTATTTTATTTTAAAAAATCAAACATACATGGTTGTCATTATGAAGTAAAATTTGGTTCAATGGGATTAAAATAATTTTTTTGGTGAATAGTAACTTTTATGTTTAATTAATCACGATTAAAGGTAATTAGTGAAATTTAAGGTAAAAATGATATTATAAAAATATGAATATACCTTTACACTTGTCCTACCCCTATTTTATGTGTCATGGATGACCAATAAAATCCATGTGTCAACTTGGGGATCCCATGGAGCCACTTTGGTAGGAAAATGACATAAATAACTTTTATTTAAAGTTAAAATAAAAATGTCACAAACATAAGTTGTTTTACTTAAACAATTTTTAAATGGGGTTATAAAAGTCATATTTTTTACTATAAATATTAATTATAAATATAAAAAGATTTCCTACATCATGATATTTGTTTAATAAATTTTATACATTAACTAAATTAAATAATTTATGACACAATGATGATGCAGCGATTACCTCATTAATTAACTATTTTAATAAAATGGAAAGACAATGTAAAATCTAAGTCTTAAACTTGTCAAAAACCTATTGTATGAGTATATTTCGATCCATTATCACCTTATACTATAAATATATCATTTTGGGACCTTTATAATCCGAAAATCATTTCATAATAAAGTAACATTTCAATCTTTCCAAGAGTGCCCCTTCTCTCCTCTTATAAAAGGCCCCCTCCACTACCACCTTATTCACACCTTCAAGCCATTTTTCTCATCCAAAATCTGCCCAAATACTCTCCCAACATCCCTCTATTACTCCTAGAATCCTCACTTTGGGAAGAACTCTTCCCAAGGAAGCCTTTGGCTCAAATCAAAAAGAGTTACCCGATTTTAAGGTAATGTCTTCTCTTATGTTATTTTGTTTTATTTTGCTTCTCCAACCCCCTAAAATCTTTTTATTAATTTCTTTTGTAACAACAACAGTATCCTCAATATACTAGGATTTTGTTATAATAATTATTTGAGCTACACATACACACACCTACATCTAATGGTTAAAGAACATACTATTTATGTGGATGGCGAATTTCTGCCTCACGAAACGATGATTGTTCAAAACTCATATAACACCTTCAAAGGGGGCCATTAATATGTCACTATATTTATATATAATATATAATATGTTTATGTTTTACTTAAGCTTCTGTATTTTTCATTTATGGCATACCTTTATGGTTTCCATTATTGGTAAACATGATATTTTCATTTTAGGAAATGCGGACTACCGCCCCATCAAAGTGATTTGAAACGTTAATGCCATATGTGGGATGTATAAAGGATGGAGTAAATGGTATTATACATTATATTAAAAATGGAATTATATTATGCCTTTATATAATTATAATTTCATTCCATTAAATAGGAAATAGAAATGAAAGTAGCATTCATGCGTGAGTACGGCTTACCGTCTCCATGAACGGTGCATTTCATTTATTACCTCTAAATGTTACGTAATATCATGAATGAATGTATATACTGGATATATATGATATATATGATATCTAAATCATTAATATAATGCTGGATATAATGCATATTTCACCACATGGACAACATGTAATTATAATAAGTTTATTTTTGACTCAAGTACCAAAGATCGACAAAATGACGGTTATTAACTTAAATAATTACAGAGTGTTCATAACATGGTAATAAGTGATATAAAAGGAATAATGAACATGTAAAAGGTTCTTAAAAAAAAGAAATTAACTCTATTTTATTATTCAGGAGGTTAAAGAACGATCGAGTCAAGTCGGATACGAGGTAAGGAAGCTTCTTAACCCAATTTCAATTCTTTGGGTTAATCTCCTACTTTCAAATTATGTAATGATATTATTATGTCCTATCTTGTATTTGTACTTTCTTTATGTGTACTTATATTGAATACACATAATAGATATATTTTATTTAAAAAATGATCTTTGTAAGGGACATCGTCTCAATCTCCTTTCATTGAGGCATATTTCGTTTTATACACAACATTCTTTTATATGGTGTATAAACCCCTTTGACTTTTACTTTTATTCAAAAGGAATATTTTTATACGAAGTGTTTTTACTAAAAGAAAAAAAAGAATGTTTTTTATTACGTATGCGGAAACAATGACTTCTCCGCCACCGTGACTATTATTTGAGTTTCGACTTCCTCTATAAGCCATAACTTTTTTTTAAATGAAAAATAAATACCAAGATTTAATTTTATTTTATTTTGGTATTGAAAATGGTTTTGAAAGTATTTTTTATTATTTCAATGTGTTTTATTGATATCTTGTGATTGAAATGTGGAAATGTTATGTTTCCTTTATGCATGTTTTATGTTATACGATTATGTTATGGTTTATGATATGTTTAAACCTGTTCATATGAGGAATGCATTGGACTTAATAAGTGATGGGTGGAGCCCACTATAGCTCCTCAATGCATCGGTAGGTCTCATTAGACAAACTAGTGTCTTGGCACGTGGCCTTGACAAAATCTTATTTTAGACTTGGCACGAGGCCTTGGATATGTGGTTATGATAGTCTGGCATTATGCATTACATCATTATGAAACCGGTTATTGATATTTCATGTGATTATTCGACTAGTATAATATCCATGTGAGTAAGTAAATGGCATTATTTCATTTTACTTCTCCCATATTATGCTAAAGTTCATGTTTAAAAGTCTTTTGTTTCAGTTATACATTTCCTTAAATGTTAATGTTTATTTATGAAAGCTTTCGCTATATTGTTATCCTTACTGAGCATTTGAGCTCACCCCTTTCAATATTTTAATAATTTCCAGGATGTGAAGAAGTATTTTATGAATGACCTACAGGGATAGTCAGAAGAGGATATGAGTGTGGACTATGAAGACTTTTTTATTGTAGTTTTTCACTTTATGATGTAATGTAAGACTTATGAATGTATCTAGTGTTTCCAAGGCTACTAAACTAATCGGTCTTTCGAGACTTGATCTTTTGTGATCATGCCAATGCTATGCTATAATGCACGGACTCTGGGTAACTGGGGTCGGGGCGTTATAGTTGGTATCAGAGAAAGTTTAGTACTAACCTTAGAAGCTATATTTAGATAAACTCTGATTAGAGCACATATCCCAAAGATAGAATTTAAGGATTAGTATAGAAGAATATCCTAGAATTTTGGTATTATAGAGATTTTGTGAGTTTTCCGAGAAATACATCACTGTCTGGATACGATCAGGTAGAGGAGGCTCTGGCACAGATGTACCTAGGGGTAAAACCCGAAAACACCACTTTGAGCTAGACTTGAACGGGAACTAGTGCACGACAACGGGCCTTACTGCACTCTTGGATACGACACTCTCGGGTGATATGCTTAGGATAATTCTCATTTTCTTTGCAAACCATTATAAAGGGTTTATGAGTATATACTTCCTCAAAGAAAACATTTCTTTTTATGATTATGGATTATATCCATAAATAGTTCAATTTAAGTTAAGTGTCTTACAAGTATGGAATTATGTATTTTAATTCATAAACTAATCTAGTTTATGCCATTGTTTAGATATGGCGCCTAGTGGGAGGAATGGAAACTGTATCAATGCACGCACTCCGTGTAGGGATTTCCCTCCTGCTCAAGATAATTATTGTGGATATGGAGATACAACTGGTGATGATGAACTTATTACCATACTGGGACAACTCACCCAGGTTATGAATAATAACCTTACTTGTATAGAGCACCCTGATCCGAAACGTGGAGGATCAATGTTAGAACGCTTCATGAGGAAACAACCGCCAACATTTAATGGGGGTAAAAATCCATTAGTAGCTGAGAAATGGATAAACTCCTTAGAGAAAATATTTCACGCCTTGGGGAGTAGCAAAAGGGAGAAGGTTATCATGGCAGTTTACAGCCTCACTGGAGATGCCCATCAATGGTGGTCATTGATTCAAAATACAAAGGAAGATGAAGAAGTATCAAGTATGGAATGGAGAGAGTTCAAATATATTTTCTTAGAAAAATACTTTCCACATGACCATCGAGCAGATATGGAAAGGAAATTTCTGAGTCTGAAACAAAAGGAGGATGAGAATGTCGCAAAGTATGAGGCTAACTTTACAAGGTTAGCAAGACATGCTGCAGATTATATACGTAACCCAAGAAGTAAGATTGATAGTTTCTTTAATGGGTTAAAACTGTTTCTCTGTCGAGCTTTAGTATCACAATCTTTCTCAACGTACGAAGATATATTCTCAAGTTCTATCAAGATGGAAAAGGAATTCTCTAAGTCTTATGACAACAAAGTGAAGCAAGAGAAGAAGAAAACGGTGGAACAAGAGACAGATAAAGGGAAAAAGGGAAATAAGGATTTTCCATTATGTGATAATTGTGGGAAGAATCACCCTGGTACTTGCCTAAAAGGAATGAGAGTTTGTTATAAATGTGGAGAAAAAGGTCACCAGGCTCATGATTGCAAGGGAAAGAAAGAGGCTATCAATGTTGAATGCTAAAATTGTAGGGAAATGGGGCATTATGCAAATGAATGTCCTAAGCGTCAGGGAAACTTACCTCAGAAAAGGCCATGGTATCAAGTCCAAGCTTATGGTGTTACTACAGATGAAGTTGAATAATTATTGTATTTGTGTTTTTGGACTCAAGAACTAGATTATGGTTATAAGAATAATGTGATATATATAAGGATTGCACTGTAGTACTTTTTGTTTTTATTAAGGTTTTAATATGATGAAGGTAATCATATTTTCAGTATGTGACAATAAGAGAATCCTTACTTTGTTTGGGAAATCTAATGTTGCAATTGATTTTGGAATTTAAGGACATTTTAGAGAATGTTTGGACGGAGGTATTTTGGATAACTATAAAGGTTGTGATGGATTAAGATGATCTTTGAATAGTATTGTTTATGGTTAAAACCTTTCTGAAGATTATTTTTGGAATATTATAATACTATATTTTTAGGAAAAGGACAACTTGCAGGGTGTGGCATAACCCATCGCGTTGGACAAAGCTTCAGGAATCGAACCCACAACCATAGTGTGACAGGCCTTTATTACCTACCTCTAGCCTACAAGAAGTCCATGGTTATTAAAAAAAGTTTTCCTAATCTAAATGGTATGTGTTAATATTTGGAACCTTATACCATTATGATAAATAAAATATTTTTGAGTTCTATTACCTTTTAGAGTGAAAGATGGGTTTGTGATAAAAATTTATTAAAGAATGAAAGTCTACATGACCGGTATGTATATTTCCTTACGTTATTTTTAAATCTCCTAAATAAATTCCTCAACATTATAAAAGGTAACATAAACCAAAAACGTTTCCAGTTAACTTTTCCAACTGGGGATTCAATGACCATTTAACAAATCACAAGTTTGTGATTTTCTTATGGTTAACTTTCTCCTAATACAGTTTTTTACAACTCTCCATCAAACCTTGATGGTTTGTTTTTCCTCCATATCCATATTTTCATAGAATCCTAGTATGGCCTATCACCGGTGACCTTTGTACTTATCTTTCTTTCTTTTAAAGTTATATTTTTATTAACCTTATTTCCGATGTGGGTTGTCCACAAAGGTATTTTCTATTTTCAACCTTTTATTTTCAAAGAAAAATTTCAAATTGCGAGGACGCAATTTATTGAAGGAGGGGAGAATGTAACACCCCGAGCTTCCACGATACGCTTCTCTTTCAATAAGGCAATAGCTTGCATTGTACGCAAGTTCGAGATTCTAACACACCGCGACCAATCAAAGTAGCAGTTATGAATAGTAATACCCACTTTTTGAAATTATATAAATTTTATAATTCAAAATGGACTTCATTTTTGGATTCAGATTATCAAAATTAGCCTATGTTGAATTTTTGGTATTTTTCTGAGAACTTCCAATTTTTTATGAATAGTGAAAAATACTTAAAAACAACTTTTTTAATCAAAGTAATTTATAGTGATAAATTATACTATTGAGTGGTTTTAAAGTATAATTAGAATATATTTTTACCATTTTATCCAATTGTGGTCATTAGAATTAATTTCACTTTGAAATTGGACATAACGAATTGTCAATCTTTTGATATATATTGTTTCTTAAAAACACGCTATTTGTTGTGAAAGCGGGAATTACTTATAAAATTTATTAATGCAAATTATATTTTAGGAATCTTCTAAAATAGACATCATTTTTTAATTTGGAATATCAATTATATCTTAGGGTGAAATTTTGGCATTATTCTGAAAAACTTCAATTCTTGATGAATAGTGAAACCACTAAGTGGTAGTTAAAAAAATAATTTTTCATTTAAATGAAACATTAACACTTATGTGATTTGATTTTCAAAAATCCGACAAACATGGTTGTCATTAGGAAGTAAAATGTGGTTCAATGGGATTAAAATAATTTTTTGGTGAATAGTAACTTTTAAGTTTAACTAATCGCGATTAAAGGTAATTAGCGAAGTTTAAGGTAAAAATGATATTATAAAAATATGAAAATACCTTTACACTTGTCCTATCCCTATTGGATGTGTCATGTCTGACCAGGACAATCCATGGGTCAACTTGGGGACCCCATGGAGCCACTTTGGTAGGAAAATGACATAAATAACTTTTATTTAAAGTTAAAATAAAAATTTCACAAACAGAAGTTGTTTTACTAAAACAATTTTTAAATGGGGTTATACAAGTCATATTTTTGACTATAAATATTAATCAGAATGATAAAAATATTTAATACATCATGATTCTTTTTTATAATTTTTATACATTAAATAAATTATGTTATTTATGAAACCATGATGATGCAGTGATTACCTCATTAATTAATGATTTTAATAAAATGGAAAGATAATGTAAAATACAAGGCTTACACTTGTAAAAAACCTATTGGATGAGTATATATCGAACCCTTATCACCTTATCCTCGAAATATATCATTGTGGGACCTTTAGAATCCGAAAATCAGTTCATAATAAAGTAACATTTCAATCTTTCCAAGAGTGCCCCTTCTCTCCTCTTATAAAAGGCCCCCACCACTACCACCTTATTCACACCTTCAATCCATTTCTCTCATCCAACCTCTGCCCAAATACTGTCCCAAAATCCCTCTATTACTCCTAGAAGCCTCACTTTAGGAAGAACTCTTTACAAGGAAGCCTTTGGCTCAAATCAAAAAGAGTTACCCGATTTTAAGGTAATGTCTTCTCTTATGTTATTTTGTTTTATTTTGCTTTCCCAACCCCCTAAAATCTTTTTATTAATTTCTTTTGTAACAACACCAGTATCCTCAATATACTAGGATTTTTTTATAAGAATTATTCTAGCTATACTTACACACACCTACATCTAATGGTTAAAGAATATACTGTTTCTGTGGATGGAGAATTTCTACCTCACGAAACGATGATTGTTAAACACTTATATAACACCATCAAAGGTGTACATTAAGATGTCACTATATTTATATATGATATATAATATATTTATATTTTACTTAAGCTTCTTAATTTTTCATTTATGGAATAACTTTTATGGTTTCCATTATGGGTAAACGCGATATTTTCATTTTTGGGAAGTGCGGATTACCACCCCCTCAAAGTGATTTGAATCGTTAATGCCATATGTGGGATGTATAATGGATGGAGTAAATGGTATTATACATTATATTATACTGGAATTATATTATACCTTTATATAATTATAATTTCATTCCATTAAATACGAAATGGAAATGAATGTAGCGTTCATGCATACATACGACTTACGGTCTCCATGAACGGTGCATTTCATTTATAACCTCTAAATGATACGTAATATTATGAATGACTGTATATACTGGATATATATGAAATATATGATATCTAAACCATGAATATAATTCTGGATATAATGGATATTTCACCACGTGGACAACTTGTAATTATAATAAGTCTATTTTTGACTCAAGTACCAAAGATGGACAAAATGACCGTTATTAACTTAAATAATTAAATAATGTTCATAACATGGTAATAAGTGATATAAAAGGAATAATGATCATGTAAAAGGTTCATAAGAAAAAAGAAATTAACTCTAGTTTATTATTCAGGAGGTTAAAGAACGATCGAGTCAAGTCAGATACGAGGTAAGGGAACATCTTATCCCAATTTCCATTCTTTGGGTTAATCTCCTACTTTCAAATTATGTAATGATATTATTATGTCCTATCTTGTATTTTTACTTTCTTTATGTTTACTTATAGTGAATACACATAATAGATCTATTTTATTTAAAAAATGATCTTTATAAGGGACATCGTCTCAATCTCTTTTCATTGAGGCATATTTCGTTTTATACACAACTTTCTTTTATACGGTGTATAAACCCCTTTGACTTTTACTATTATTCAAAAGAAATCTTTTTATACAAAGCGTTTTTACTAAAAGTCAAAAGGAATTTTTTTTATTACATATGCGACGACAATGAGTTCTCCGCTTCCGTGACTATTATTTGAGTTTCGGCTTCCTCTATAAGCCATAACATTTTTTAAATGAAAAATAAATACCAAGAATTAATTTTCTTTTATTTTGGTATTGAAAATGGTTTTGAAAGTGTTTTTTATCATATCAATGTGTTGTATTGATATCTTGTGACTGAAATGTGGAAATGTTATGTTTCATTTATGGATGTTTTATGTTATACGATTATGTTATGGTTTATGATATGTTTAAACCTGTTCATATGAGGAATGCATTGGACTTAATAAGTGACGGGTGGAGCCCGCTATAGATCCTCGATACATCGGTAGGTCTAATGAGAAAAACTAGTGGCTTGGCACGAGGCCTTGACAAAATCTTATTGTATACTTCACACGAGTCCTTGGCTACGTGGTTATGATAGTCTGGCATTATGCATTCCATCATTATGAAAGTGGTTATTGATATTTCATGTGATTATTCGACTAGTAGAATATCCATATGAGTAAGTAAATGGAATTATTTATTTTACTTTTTCCATATTATCCTAAAGTTCATGTTTACAAGGCTTTTGTTTTAGTTATACATTTCCTTAAATGTTAATGTTTATTTATGAAAGCTTCTGCTATATTGTTATCCTTACTGAGCATTTGAGCTCACCACTTTCAATGTTTTAATAATTTCCAGGATGTGAAGAAGTATTTTATGAATGACCTGTAGGGATAGTCAGAAGAGGATATGAGTGTGGACTATGGAGACTTTGTTATTGTAGTTTTTCACGTTATGATTTAATGTAAGACTTATGAATGTATCTAGTGTTTCCAAGGCTACTAAACTAATCGGTCTTTCGAGACTTGATCTTTTGTGATCATGCCAATTCTATGCAATAATGCACCGACTCTGGGAAACAGGGGTCGGGGTGTTACATTTACAATTATACCATTTATTTGTACACTTTGGATTATAAAAAAATTGTTGAAAAGTATAATTAATTCATGGAGAAAAAAATAGACCAATAAATATTGTGAGACAAAAAGAATATTATGGTACCATCATGAATTCCCTTTAGGTGATAAAATATTGTATTTTAAAAAAAATGTAATATAATTTTTTTTCCTGAATTTTAAATTCTTTCAAATTTCTAAAAACTGAATTAAAAACAATCACATTGATAGAAAATCTAAAAAAACATTTTGGTGGTATTTATAAATCTTGAATTTAATATTTTAAAATGAAAATAAAATTTAAATAAGATCAATATTTTTTGAAAAAAAGGATTTCGTTTCTATAATCATTTTTGAATTAAGAATATGGTTTTTCCTCCCAATGATTATGAATAAAATTTATAAGGATCCATAAATTACTGATATTAAAATAGGGAAAATATAAAATATTTAAAATATCACAATTGAAAATAATAAAAAAAAATCAAAATAATGAATTAGAAACGTTATACTAAATATATTTCAAAATTAATTAAAATACTAAGAGATTATGAATCAAATTGTCAAAATAGATCATAATTATTAGGTGATTTATCCCAGTATATCACTTGTGATTTTCAAACCAGGAGTATGGTAAAGAACCACTACTATTTCTTAGGGTGAAGATCATGTAAATACCCAAAAAATACATTTTCTATGCAAACACCATAAGGTTCGTCTAACCCAAACAACCTACACTTTTTTTATTTATACAATGATTTAATTTCATGGATAATCATGCATAATAAAATTAAAGAAAATTAAGGATTATAAAATAGAAAATTTAAACTATTAAATATAGAAATAGTTAAATTATGAGTTTCATAAATGGAAGAACCTAACTCCACCAAATTATAATAAAATTGATTTTATGTAAGATGATTTATAAAATATTTGAACTATTCAATATTAGTGATAATGAAATCAAACATGATATCATATTTTTTAAAATGAGACAAAAAAAATTGGTGTGTGAGATCAATTTTAATGGTGTGATATTATTGAATTTTATTTTTAGAATTTTGATTGGAACATTTTTTATTTTAATTATTATGTAAATGGTTTTAATTTATCATATAATCTATGTGATAGTGTTTCATCTTAATAATATGGATGAAAAAACTCCATATTTACACATATTATTCTTCAATTGAAAAAATTGAAATATAATTTTTCATCATACATTACAAAGAGATAATCTATTTTCCTTTTTTGGGACAACTCAAATATATACTTCTCTTATATAATTATCATCCTCCTAAAAATGCACATCATAAACATATAAGTACAAAAGATATTTATTTTGGATAAAAAAATTCAAATCATTTAAATATCAAAAAACATATTTTAATTTATTTTAAATGAATCACATTTGTATGGAATTATAAATAAGAAATAAGAAAAACACTAAAATTATGTTCAACTAGGTTAGTATAAGGAAGATAATTATCTCAAACACTCCTCTGTATTGTATTTTTACAACTAGATTACCATCGTCATTCAGTAATAACATACTACATGTCATAATAAGTGTACATATTTAATTAAATAGATCCATGATAAAATAGTTTAATATCACATTAGTTTATTTTCTATAGATTGTAATTATACCTTCCATATTTTTGGAAAATTTGAAATTAAATAAAAAAATTAACTCACCACTTAATAATTTTTAGATTATTCATTTTTTCTATCAACAAAACTCATTAATAATGTTTCTATTATATAACTGAAAATAAAATAATCAACACAAATTTTAAAATTTAATAAATCTATTGAAATAATTATTAAATATAATGGAGAATTTGATTTTCCCATTTTAAAATAATTATATAAAAGGTATTTTGTTAAATATTATTACCAATATGAGGAGATTTTATTAAACCATATTGATAGTTGGATAAATTAAAAAAATATTTGAAAATTTTAAACTATTCACAACCAGGATGATGTTCAATAAAAACCATATTGGAAGTAAAAAAATTGAATAATATATTTTGACATCCATTTGAAAAACATAAAACTTAAAAAGACGTTGAATCCAAATAAAATTATAATGGATTCAACATTATTTTTGGTGAAAATGTATCAATATAATAAATCCATTATTCTAAATTATATCATTTCTCTATGAGTAATTTTTATTTATGACTAGTTTCACATTTCCTATCTAATTTATTTCTAAAACACAATTTAGTAACAGTAATGAGATTATCATTTGGTCTTTCAACATGAGAGAAGATATTATTCTTTTGAAATATTTCAATTTCACTATTATTATAAACACCCAATGTTAATCATTAATAGTATCATAATATTTTTTATCTAGGATAGAAAATAAAATCTTGCTGTTCAACCTAATTTATTATCAAAACCCAAGTATGAGTACTAGCATGAAAATCATTGAAATCTTGTTCTATGTGATGTTATTTAGATTTATTATTGGACTTCGGTAATGTTAAATATGATGGTTTATTAACAACATCATTTTCATTATATGTAGGTAGTTAAATTATTCTTAATATTTCTTATTAATCAAAAATGTCATCAATTTAGGGATGAGGTTTAGGTAAATTCTCACAATATTTGATGTTAATTTAATCTTCAATGTTATTGGTATTATTATTAAATACACAGTATGATTTACATGAGTTAGGATACCTCGTTAAAATACCATCATTATATTTGGGGGAAAAATTTACTAGTTTTTTAATGTAATTAATAACATTGATTTTACAACCAACAACATTAATAATCAAACAAGAGTAATTCTTCTATTTGAATGTTCATATGGGATCTTTTTATGGAAGTGCCATATGATAAAATGGATAATGGTATAACTAGTGAAATTGGCCACATTGGACCAAAAAATGATATATTTTTAGATTTATCTGGAGTTTAATTCCATCTCTCATCAACACCAATTTATTGTGGAATCCATAGAGCGAAGAAAATGACAAAAACACTATAAAGAAAAAATTTCATCAAAATATTTATTATCAAAATATTCAAAAATATCACTTTGAATTGGTATTTTATTATAGAATCTATTATTTTCTACCTTCATTGAATATTTAAAAAATTAATCAAAAGAATAATTTTATGAGACAAGAAATAAAACAATGTAATTTTTTATAATAACTTATAATTAATTAATTTAAATATTTATCTCATATACATAAAACATTGTTTGGCACCAAAAACATCAACATATATAAGATTAATGTACTTATATATGGATACATAATCATTTTAAATATTATAAATCTGATTATTATTACTATATTGGTAAGGCTCACACAGAATTTCATATTTTAAATATAATAAAAGTAAATATTGTACTAATTGGATTCAACTCTGTTTCAAGAAGTTTATGTGCAACAACAACCAAGGATGCTATATCAAGGACAAGAATAAATATCTGGTGCACTCAAATAATTATTATTTTGAATTAAAATATATTTTGAATCAAGGCCATAAATATTTTGAAAAGAAAAATCTTAAAATAAAATAAATCTTTTGAAATATATTTTTTTGAGAAATAAATTTAAAAAGAAAATATGAAACATGTATCACTTAGTTTACTATTACATTTAAAATAAAATTTTATAAATAACTAAAAAATTAATCACGTATATAAAAGAACAATCTGAAAGCCTAATAGTACATATATTAGTAGTTTTACTCCCATAGTTATCTTAAAAAATAGTGTGGCCTCTATAAATATTTCCATGATGATTTAACTCATAGTTTATAAAATAAATGTGTCTTGGGAATATTTTATTCAAGTATAATGAGGTTCATTAGGCTATTATCTTAGGTAATTTTTTATATAAAATAATTATGATACTAATGAATTTGTTAACTAAATTTTGGTTTAATATGTGTTATGGAAAAGAAATTTTATAATCCAAACATGATTAAGATATAAAATTCCAAATAATTACTAAATAATGTATTAAAAGTGATATTAAATTAAATAATTCAACCATGATAATTACTTTAACAATAATATTCATATAAAAAGTATCCCTATTTTCTATAATATTGGGATAATTTATTTCTACAGATTAATTTTTATAAAATTAGTACTATTTTTATGGTTTATTATTTTATCTTTAATTAAAAACCCCAAATGATTCCTTACATCTCATAGATAACCAAGAAATTCATTTAATCCATGGTCAACATGGATAAAAATAGAAAGTTAATTTGGAATAAATTTAATAGTATAAAATAATTTTATAATATTTGGTTTATTTTTTAATATCAATGATAAATAATATTTTTTATTTATATTTTAGATTGTTTTCTCAAATAAATTGAATATTTTTTGTATTGAGATCTTTTAATTTTGTCAACAATTTCCAAATACCATCATATCATTTATCACTTGAACATGAAGGACCCTCACCGTTAAGGTAACATAAATAAAAATATGTGGATGAAGAACTTGTAGAATAAGAAAAATTAATTTCACTAATGGAATATTTTATGCTATCATAAAATTATTCAGAAGAAGATAGGGAATCAAAACATAAACTCCTAGTTGAAACATTTAGGGGTTTATTTCTTTTTTATCTTTTCCTTTTTTATTTGGGGGAAATTTGGCTTCAGGTTTCCCTTTTTTCATCAATTATGACAATTTACCTTAGCTTCTCTCCATTAATTCTAATTTATATCATGGTTTATGGATTTATTTCTCTTCATATATTTTCATAATTTTTGGGATTGATGTGAAACCTCACTATCACTTATAGAAGAGTCATCATCCCTTGATTTAATAGTAGTTTTTTACATTTCCTTCACTTCATTTGCTTCTTGTTTGGATCTTAGTTTAATGTTCATCCCTCATGAAATAGTAGAACCATTAAGTTCTTCAACCACCATGTTCAACACACATTTTTCTTATTAAATTACAATCAAATTGGGTGATACTATATTTTAAAAATCCCAAAGTAGATTCTTTTTAAAAATTTCAATATCAAAAACATACGAATGATTCATTTTTCAATTAATAATATTTTGATATAAGTAAGAAACATGTAATTGATTCCTTAGTATGAACGAAAAAACATCCAAAATATATTATATACATGTCAAGAATTATATTTTTAACATTATTATATCCCTCATTTGTAATATCATCTGGTATAAAAAATTAATGGATACATTGAAAAGCTAAAAATATATTAATTTAATTTTCATTAAAAAACAAATTAAGTGAAATAAGGTAATTTATATCTATTTAAAAAGGTAAAATGTAATTGAGAGTCAATTTATCATATTATTCTTTAGTGGTTGTGTAAAAATTCATGAACATTATCCAAATAGAATAAATTATATTTATTTGAAAAGAGAACATAAAAATTTTCCGATAACTATAGTCTATTATATAAAAAAATGGGGATTAAACTATTTATTGGATGTTTGGGTGATCATTTTGTTTGAATTAAGATGTACAATGCAATCTTAAGTGAAAAATAGAGGAAAAAATTTCAGTAGTGCTCCTTAGATTGACATAAATTCACTAAAGATCAATGGTTTTCATTGAGTTGGACTTAGAATCATACCATGGGATTTAATTATAGGTTATTAGGGTCTTATGGATGAGTAGGATGTTCTAATAGGATAATAGGATCATTGGATACCACTGTAGATGATTTATTAGACTATTTGACTTCTCACCAATAGTTATCCACCAAATCCCGCCAGCTACCATGACGGTTTGTTGTAGAATTTTTTGATTTCCCAATCCTCAATGACTATTTAATGGTTGTATTATTCCTGGTTGGGGGTTTCCACTTACACTAACAAGATAGTGGAAATTTACTTTGTGGAGAATGATTGTAGAATGTGTGGAATTCACAAAAGTAATTTAAAAATTCTCTTATACCTTTTCATCGGTTGGTTGAAAACATATAAAGATAAACAAAAAGAGATCCAAAAAATGTAATTGAATTGATAGAAATCCTAATGTTTTTGTTGATCATTAAATAAATATAATAGTTTGATGTATAATAAGGTATATGTATACCATATGTTAATGGTGTAACATATGATAATAGTGGAACATAATGATATTTTTTACATGAGTTTTGTATTGGTATGCCACAAAGATTATTCATATATCTGTGGTGTAATGGGATATGTTATTTTTATCAATATGGTCTTATCATTTAATTATTTATTTGATATATTTCATAAATTATAAAAAAGGCAATAGATCATGATAACATATATTTACTATAGCAGGGTGTGTAGGGTAATATAGTGATATAATAATCCTTTGATTGAACTCATAGGATAAAATAACCCTTCCCTAAATATATATAAAATGTTTCTTTATCACGATAAAATAGAAAACACTTTCCTATGGTCTATCATTTTTAATTTTTCTAATTTAATGTCAACGTAAGATATGTACTTATTATCAGATTTATTTTTTTATTTAATTTATTGTTTCTTTTATATCATAATTGGGAACACATTTTATAAGATTAATATTTTTATAATTTTTATTATTTATAGTTTTTAAAAATTAATAATATAGAGTGTAATGGGTTGTTTATAAATTTTTTATTCCATAGATTTTTTACTTCCAAAGAATAATAGAGATTCAATTTTATTTTATTAAACAAGTTTTGGGTTATATTCAGATTATAAATTTCTCAAAATAGTTTTCTATAAATTTAAAATAATGATGATTTTAATATTAATAAAGATAAAATCATCTCCGAATAGTTATAAAGAAAATATAACCATTATCCCCAATCTTATGGAGATTTGGGGATGCACAAGAGGTCATATATTTACATTCTATGGCGGTGATTATCATACCCCTAATGTGGTTTAAACTACTGGTATCAAAGTGTTATTTATATTTTTTAAAGATAGATATTGGAAATTTTGAGATATTATATATAAGATATAAGTATAGTTTTCCGGTATAATTATATTATGAAGGATAAGGATGTATTGAAAACATTGAATCCTTTTTTTGTGGGATCCCACAATGAGAAGTCACAAAGCTGCATGGTGTATTAGGGTATAGAAATCATTTATTAATTTTTTCTAATAAAAATTTGACACTAAATATGATAAATAAGTTATTACAATAAATAATATTCAACACTAGTAATTATTAATCTAGTTAAGTGGTGTTATTTTCCCAACCAGATAACCAATGTGAATATGACTATGTTAATGATTCACCATTCAAAATGATTTTTTATATCTGTGAAATTTCGTAGAATAATCCATTACCATATTATCCACAAATATTAACCAATGAGATATAGTGAGAAGGTACTATCCATGAACTTGTGATTTGAAAACTTACACCCAACCTGTATGATGTAATCCTCTACAATTTTTTTCATTCAAATAATAATAAATATTTTCTATAACAAACAAGGATTTTAAGACCCAACATCAATAGAGTATCAACTCACCACATTCTATTAGATCAACAATACTAAAAAATTATATAACTAAACACTTATTATAGACAATCGTCGATCTTATTTATTCTTTTATCGAGAGGTCCAAAAGTATAAATGACTCCATGATTATCTCTTAACATGGAAAAACAAATCATTACACTATAGAACCATATTAGTATACATTTTTCAAATAGAAAACCAAATTATTTATTTGTAAATATCCACCCTTAAATACTAAATTATGATAAATAATTAAACTAATACCCCACTTCTCTTATGTGTGTATCCTTACACAACACTATTTTTCTCACACCCTTATTATCCAATCATGTCAATGAATACAATAGAAACACACAGCAACATTATCATCAACATTTGAAATAATAATTCAAAATAAAATAACCAGGTCCTATTATACTATAACTTCTATAATATATTATTTAAGATCAAATACATTCCTTTAAATTATCCTTGAAAATTTTTACGGATGTAAAGTATTGAGTTGGAGACACCAATGTTTGAAGTACAAATTCACATCAGAAAAATGTATATTATGTGGATTTTATATCAATAAATGATGTAATTAAAATAGACTATGACATTGTGAGGTAAAAATAATCTATATTTTTTATATCATCAACTAAATTTCATTGAAACTATAACTAAATCTAACAAAAAATGAATTTTTTCGTTCTCATTTTATCGTCCAAATATAAGATAAATCAATAGATCAACATGGATGTGATAACCATGAATTTTATTTCCATTTACCATGAACATAAATAAAACATAATTTCATAGTTAATGATATTTTTATTTAATATATAAGACATAAAACATCTTTTATCATCACCAGACACAATAATTTTCATATAGAACATAATATGTTCAATAAGTGTATAATTTTTTAATATTATCTATGTTGAAAAAGCTTTTCAACAAACAAAAATCATCAAATAAATTTTTTTAAATTGCTTTCAAGAGGTAATTTTTATAATTTTTTAACCATGTTATTGTTTGGTTATTACCATATTTTTCTTTTACATTATATCAATGAAAAACAATATTAAAAAAATATTGTAATTATAATATTAATATAAATATATCCAAATACCAAAATGGAATTTACAACATGTAGAAAACAAAATTAACTAAAATAAAAATTGATTTATTTTTAAAAAATAATGAAAAACAAATATTATGCAAAATCTAGTTAGTATTTATCATCAAACCGACTTCCGCAATTTTTAATCAAAATACTCATAGGAAAAACAAACCTATCAAATTAATTGAGCCCAAAAACATCTTCCAAATATATTTTATTGTAAAAAATGATCATAAATCAATGTGAAACATACAATTGAGTCATTTTAGGATGATTTTAATGAATATTATGTTATAAATAATTATAAGGAACCATAATTTCATATCATTAGAAAAGATAAACTTACATTTACTTCTAAATAAAATCTCAAACTAATATTTTTAAATTTCTTCCATGTATATGTGCCACACGATTTCATCACCAGTCATAAAAAATGACATAATAGATAACACATAAATCTATACACATTCTAAAATTACACATTAATATACAAACAAAAACATCTATTAGTTAAACTAATATGTTCTCCCTATTTAAAAAATATTCTAAAATATATAATCCCTCATAATGAGATATGTTTTCACCAATGTAATGTTTATAGATATTTGTATTTATATTCTTTTATTTTATCTCCCTTTGACTATATCATCCAGTAATCATGTTATTTAGGGAAATATAACTAATATATTAGGATTAATAATGCCATGGTTGAACTCCAATAATCAACCTCAATTTCCAAAATTCATTATTGGGTTGTAGTTTAATATAATAATTCACCAATTATTCCATTAAAAATATAATCTATAATGATGAATACTTATTTGGCCATATCCTTGATAAAATATTAAATGATATCAATGTGACTAAATCAAGAGTGTTAAAAATGAATTTATATGATATTGATGGAGATTTTTTTACAACCTACCAACAAAGGTACGTTCACTTATACATTGAAATTTATATAGTATGAAATTATCCACATTAGATGAGTTTTTCTTTGGTAAAAAACATATTCCATATTAATTTTAATCTAGGTATAAGTATTTTACTTATTCATACCATGAGTAACACATAATTATCTATTGAAAAGAAATCCACCTGGTGTTTACATTCAATCATCAACACATATTTCATCAACTATATTTTCATATCTGGTTAAAAAAAACATCGCTTATAAGTTATATATCAAATATATAATCTAAAATTAATTTGATATATTATAGGATCCTTTTCACTACAATTAAATGATATTCCTTTATTGTACATTCATATTTTTATGTAATGTATCTACCAAGAAAATAACCATTCTAAAAGATATCATATATTAAAATATCATAGATTGTTTTCAAAACACTTTTTGATCAAGATTTATTATATCCACATGTTTTTAGGAATTAATTTTAATTAGAATTGGTGTTTAAATATTCATAAAAAGATCCATTACAATCTTGAAAAATGATTTCTAAGAATATTACTCTTGGGAAAAAAATTATAATTATCATGATAAATTCTAATTATAATAGACCACATCATATATATCAACTTTTAAATTTCAAATATATCATTCATACAAGTGTTAAAAAATATAAAAAATTCAAATTCATTTCCAAAAATGATAATTTCATTAATACATGGAATGAAATTGAGTGATATATCCTTGATTTATATGATATAGATGACTTTTTCAACTTTTGTTTTCGTGAATATTAGTGCCTTCAACTATCGATGGTGATTCATAAACAATTCACTTGGATCCTATTTAGTATTATTCAAAAAAATTAACACCCATGTGAATAATATTTCATTATTTATATAAAAAAACCTTTGGTAGAATGAATTATTATTTCTCATATATTATTTTTAATATTTGAAAGAATATTTTCAATGTTTGGTGTAAAGGATTAATGGGATTCGAGAGCCTAGGGATCCTCGATGTTGATATAATAACAATATTAAATTTATTATATTACAAATGGTTATTTTTTCTCAAATAGTGTAATATCTCCCCAATGGTGATGTTAATGGGTGCTAGAGGACAATTATTAAATTTTGAATGCATGGTTTACCCTAGGGTTGAAATAATTTATTTTCAAATATGTAATATGGATTAAGAGAAATCATTTGAAAAATAATAATTAAATAAATTATGTAAATTTTTAATGGAAATATATAATCATTCCCTATATAATATTTCATATGGTAAATCCCTAGTGTTTTCTCAATATCTTAAAGGATTTGGGGGTGACATTGGTGGAGTGTTTTTTATAAATGATAATGGATCATGGATTGATGATCTGTTTTCCATGGAGTAAATGGATCTCAAAAAATGAAATTTTATTGAATCTACAATAGAGGAAAATTTCATCTAAAGATGATTTTTGACTTTTTTATTTTGGGTTTAAATTTTATTTTTCTATACCATGTTTAATATGAATCTGTCATTCTAAAAAATTGATTCAATGGCTACGATTTAGTTTACATGTTTGTATTTAGGTTCATATATTTAATAACATATATTTTCTTTATTAATACTTGATTATTTATTCCAATAACTAGTATCTTCAGTAATGGAAAATATCCATCCTAAAAGAATACCATCAGTCATTACTCAGATTAATAATTCATTCTTTTTCTCAAAATTTTATTACAATTATCTATAGTATTTATTTTTCTCAGTGATTCGATAATTCCAAAAAATTTATTGATGTGTAGTCGATAATTGAAATAATGAATCACTTTTGATGCTTTGGATTTGGGTTTATGTTCATGATAATTGTTTTATTATGATTATAGAAGATTGAGGATTTGATCGTGTGTCCTATATTTCATGTGTTTAGTTTTCTGATAATGTATTTTGACATGGACCATCATTTGAGTGGATGGGTGGCCCTATTACTGCCACCAACTACATCTTAGACCCAGTAAACCCCAAACCTAGGATGGATGTCCACGTTTGACCACAAAATTATTAGAATCTGAATAAAGGGTGATACATATATAAATGATTGTAAATTATCGAAATGTCCAATTTTTTAGGCATTCAGATCAACGAAGACATGCCCTGTAGACCCTTTCTGATGTAACTAGGGTTTACATGATAAATCAAATATCACACACCATGTCACCCATGACTGGTGACCCAGTGTGCACTCTACAGAAACATGGACATGGGCATGGATATGTACATTGGCATGAGGAGAGTAAATCCGAAAATCTATGCACACATACATGACCAAGTATTTAAATTTAAATATGAACATAAATATGAATAGTGTACATGGTCATGGATAGAATACACGAGCACAATCTAATGAATTCGTGAGTGGAAACATGTGGGTATAGTTATAGAATGACATGATTTTTATTCTGAGTATATTCTGTGTAATTTTACCAAGGATGGTTGAGGACCTCATTCTCTTAGGTATAGACCTGTATCTATAGGCTATGTTACCTTAGACTTTTCATATGAGGGTATAGTGAGTTATCACATGTGTACCATGGTATCTAATCCCGTTTACATTATTATTCATGTATAGAGTTTTGTAAACCCATTTGTGTCTTATTTTACAACCCTCTATCATTTATTCCCAAGGATAGGTTTGGTATCCCATTATTGTCTACCACGGAATGTGATCCCCATCTTAGTGGGTTTATAATATGTAGGGAGAGGCTTCCACTATAGGCTTTGGGTGTGATAACCTATCAATGCATCAACATATTCTGATATACAGGATTTACATTATTCATGGAGAGGATCGACATCAATAAACTCTAGGATAAGAGAAATATGTTTTGATATGAATGTGAAGTGAGTTCTCATAATGATTCATTACCTTGATGAAACGATTGATTTATAGGGTGTAAATATGGTTGTGACCTTCTATTTTTTATCTTGTCTCTATCTTGAGAAAATATGGGTTTTCATTGTGGTTGTCACATATTTTTATTTACATGACTTTGTTTTCATGATATAACTACTCTCTTGAATAATTACTTGTTTATTATTACTAGGTGTCCTACAATATATGTTATACTCAGCCCCTTGTTACATCTTCGTTAACATGACATGTCTTATAAATACAACAAAATTTATGATAGATTCTAAGGTGGACCAAGAGAAAGTGCTGATTAGATGATCTAGATAGTCCATTTTTTGTTCTATTGGTTGAATTTAATATCATTATCCTCATTTTTAAAAAGTATGAATATTTTATAGTTTTTTTAGGATTGTATTAATCCCTTTGTTTCCTATAAATTTGTCTTTATCAGATGTTCTATATAGATATATTCATCTATTTTGGTATTGGATGTATCTTCCTTTATGAATTACATTTGTGATTGAAGATGTGTGTTCGTACATGTACAATTGATTAATGCCTTACATTTGTATGATAGGAATAGTCAGGGATTTTCTATGGTACTTATCTAATTTTTTCTAGGAACTAGGTGTCACACTCTACTTATTAATGCCCAGGTATTCCCCGATGAGTCAGGTCATGATAGAGTGGTATCAAAATAGGATATCATAGGGTTGGAGATTGGATTTTTTCAAGATGTGAATTTTGGTTTTGGAAGGATGAAAACAGTGTTAATGCTCCTTGAGTTCATTTACCATGCTATGGAATCTAGTGCCGGTGTGGTTTCCCGAGTTTGAATTCACCATGAATATGATAATTATCTTGCTGAATTAGTAAAAATAGACATTGGTAATAGGGAAAATATTTGTACATGAATAATTGAATAAAGGGTTATAGTTTCCATATCATTTTGGAGTCACCAGCCTAGAAATTGACAAGGAATGTGAAACTTCATTACATTTCTCGGATGACTCTACGATGACTATAAATACCAATGATTTTATATATGAAATTCTATTTCTAATTTATTCAATTATTTATTAATAAAAATATTTACAGAACTACAACGTAGTAGTTTTATTATTTTGGGTCATTATATGTTACATCTAATAATATTTTAAAAAAAATTGAGAATAATTTCCATTGAAAATATATTAATTATATAATTACCATTTTTATTAGTATATAAATAAGGGTTTTGATATTTACTTTTAGTAGAAAAAAAGATGGGATATCACAATCCATGTGGATACTACACAATAAATCACATTCATCGAAGAATGTAATGGATGTAAAACAACATTGAATTTCCATTTACTAATCCAATGTTTTGATTTATTATCTAAATAACATGAAAATTTGTTTACAAGAGTGATTCCGGTTGATCAAGATCACAACCCAATCCATCTTCTCCAAACCACCCTAATAAAAACTCACAATCACACACCTTACCCAAAGTGAATTTAGTTCTGCAATAATGGTATATGTAGATATAACCTAATAGTAAAAATTTTAATTTTTTAATTAAATAAATATTATATTTATCTTTAATTAAATTATCATTAACAAACAAAAAAATTGAAAAATAGATTTTGAAACGATGAATAAATTTTATTTTTTGGGAAATATATTATTTCTATCAAGTTACTATTCAGGATTAAATCCAGAATTTTATTAATAAGTGATATATTAATAATATATTGTTATTAAATAAACTATGTTATATATATATATTATTATAATTTAATGAAATAAAATGTAATTCTTTTAATTTTCAAAAAAGTGTTATTTAAAAAAAATAAGAGTGTATTTTTTGGTTAAATGTGTAAATTATCATATTTAGATAATTGAGTTCTTAAATTAAATATTATGTTTGACATTAGAATCATTAAATTATCCAACATTCAATTTTCCGTAATTTTATCAGGAAGCCGTTTTTTTAGATAAAATTCTTTACTATATAAATATTCAAAATGTTTTATAACATAATAAAAGCCCATAAGTTTTTATTAAAATTTATAATGACTATTAATGACTATATTAATCATTTAATTTAAAAAAAAATATTTTTTATTTTATTTGATTGATTGTGTAAACCATTAATGATACCTCATATACATATATTATATTTTAATTTTTTAAAATCAGTTCATTATAAATATGACTCACATCAACATCACCAAATGTATTATTTTCATTTTTCCAGTACTTATCATTAAAAATTAATGAAATCCAATCCACATAGGTAGCATCCATTGGTTTTATTGTGGTTTTTCTCACACAATCACATGGATTCAAAAACCTGTTTTTATATATTAATAAAGAATACTATTCTATTTTACAATATCAACCCACCTAAAATCCCATTATTATTCTTTCATAACCCATAGATAATAGTGTTACCCTACCCTTAATATCTATCTCAATTTAATGGATCCCTCAATCTTTCTTGCATCTCTTCTAATTCTTTTAGATGTTTCCTCTTAATGTAAGGGATCATATCCTTCTACTCCTTATAGAAGAACCTATTATATATTTTTATTTTGTTTTACAATTGTTCATATGATGATATTTTCATAAACATCTCTATTACTATCCTTATGATTTCCATTCTATGAGATACCCCTTTCAACCTCATTTAAACATTATATTAATCATTATGTAAAATAGATATACTACTTGAATTATCCCGTGTTTTTCTCTGATAGTACTCTTTTTACTGAGTACCCATCCGAATATCTCACACAATGGTATTAACCTAGATGTACATATATATCATTTATTTGAGAATTACACTTATATAACCAAAACTCCTTAATCAATGGAAAAAACATATTGAATACATAGTATAATATATCTATTTTTTTAAAATAGTGTAATTTCTGTTGGTAAAAACAAAATTTCCAATGAAAAAGCATTTTATGAAGAAATATGTCTCTATCACTAAATTATTGGTAGAAACACTGTCTCTAAATGTAATTATTACATATAAAATGGTTCTTTTAAAAGTATAAAAAAACTAACATATAATATATATGTTGGCCAGAAACATTATCAACATATTAATATGACCAGTATATCCTGAATTAATGTTGTAAATATTTATAAATAATACCAACCATTAATGTGTGTTTATAAATTCTATTAAGAATAAAATATTTTTTTATTTTAATTCTTGTATTTGTTGATAATATTGTATATTATATTTATTAATATAATTATATATAATAAATTATTGTCTTTTTTTTTACAAAAAAAATAAAATATTAATTTATATGAAACTTCAATAGTCCAAGATGTTATTGGTTGAAAAAAATTAAAATATTATAAAAATAAATTTTCATGTTTTTTGAAGAGACAATTATCTCCAATAAATGTATTGTACTCATGTTTAAACATGTTCAGTGACTTATTGAATTTACATGGAATTCAATTTAACTTCATGTCTAACCTATTTCTAAATAACATGAGATGTCTATATCATGGAATCCATATCACGTCACATGTGATATAATCTATGATAGTATATTTGAACATGAAAAAAATTAAACATCATCAATTTTATTATTGTTGACGACCCATCTATTTGAAGTAGAACCAAGCCCAGCTCTATCTACATTAGACATAGACTATCAAGACCAATTTTCATACCAAAAAAACCCAACAATTATAAATGTAGTTTCATTTAAACCTATGATATAAAAATAATAATTCATTGTATATTTTCTCAAAAAATAACGTATGATATAATATAATCAGGATACTTTAAATTTAAAAAGGAAAAAAATTTCAATTTTGAATTTATTTGATATGGTGAAATGATTAACATATAATAAAAACAAAACAAAATAATTTATTTATATATTGGAAAGGATTAGTGGTTTTATGGGAAACCACAAAAATAACCCTTCAAGATTCAATAATACATGAACACAAATTCAAATGTCTACATCATCAATAAAAAATAAATATAGATTCACCATCATTCATGAACATGATTGGAAATATTATATAGAAAAAAATTGATCATTAAAACATGATAGACAAAATAATAAATTATAATAATTTATAACTTCATGTTTTAATTCAGATCATCATTCATATATCATGCACCAAAAATCATTTAATAATTCGAACATCGACTAGGTAGGATAAAACTGGAGGGAGGAAACATAAAAATACTACTAGTACATTTGATGGTTTCTAATACCATCAATTAGAAAATCCAAATTGAGGTTTCCTGAATTGCAACATTCAAGATTTTCATAAAGTTTCATATTTTTAGTTTTGGTTAATCCCATGAAATACACCTTTTGGGGGTGTATTTTATTTTAGAAAGAAATGTTACAAGGGACATAAGACTGGTTTTAGTCTATGTAAAAAGAGTGAAATGAATACATGTTGTGTATATATAATAGAATATGTATATTGAGTACACTACATGTAATGTGACAGATCGATCTTTTCAATTATGTTATTTGGGATTTCTTGGTGGAAGGGTCCCTCAGAATTATAGGACGTCTGAAAAATTTACATAGCATTTAAATTTCAGAATCTTTTTTCAACTTGTAAGGGATCCTGTTTTCAAAAGAATCCCCATTTCTTCTAGGATCATGAATTCAAGCGACTCTCTGATTCCAAATCATGGTTTTATAAGATATCAATTTTCCAAGGTCTATTCTCCTACCCTAGGGAAAATTTTATTCCTCAAGGTAATATCTACACTCCACCTCATTCTTTTTCATGATTCTCTTCCTACATCATGTGCAATTTTTGGGTGAGATGATACACCCCATTTTTTGTTTTTTATTACTGATGTATCATATTATAGCCTAAATCAAATGCCTCCAATGAATGTGTGTTCATATATGAAACTGTGATAGGTGTTATAGCTTCTCTAACTCAAGTTTGGATTCTTTTATATTATGCACCATGGTGCCACATGATAGAATTTTTGGAAGATTCCAATAAAATGTGTAGAAAATTCATTTAAATGCTTTCCCATGACCTATAAGGTCCTAGATAATGGATAATCACCACTATGGGTATATTTACATAACCTTAGTCACTCCCATGGTTGTTCTTTCTTTAGAGGACTATTTATCATTTTTCATAGATTGATTGATTAACAGCACTCAAGGGTTGTTTCCAATGAAATAAATTCTTAGAATTAATTTTTTTAATCGAGACACATGATAGTCCATGAGTTAGGCCTGCTGTTATATGCCACACTTTGAATTTGATGAATTAAATTAATTGCAAAATTTTATTAATGTACCTGAAGTTCCATTCATAGTGAATTTATTTGAACTTTGATTGATATGATTTTCCTTTTTTCAATGTTGATGGTGATATAAGTGTCCTAACATAAGGATAAATTCAATAGGATCATTTTAATTTATAAATAATAAATTTTATGAATTATATACATGATTATTGAAATAAAAGTTATTCATCGGCTGGTCTCTCCATGAATTTATCTTACCTCCATTTGAGTGATATCATTTCCCTAGTTGAGACATCGTGGATAGGATCAATGAATAGATGGTTACACAAGGTCACGAGTGATACACAATAACTTATGTGAGATAACTGGGATGGGATCATAGTTTTTGATTCATTCCATATTGAGAATGATATTTGAGATTCTATTTATGGAACTCATTTGATATAGTCATTTGGTATTGGTATTTTACACAACCTCTAGAGCGATACATGGGGATTACATATGTATTTTTATAGGTGTTCTTAGGTTTCTTATACTTAATTATATGGAAGACATTGAAATTGATGAATAATAATGTGTAATTGAAATTATAAGGACACATCCTCCAATCCAAATAACATTACTGGTGATGGTACCCCATTTGATACATTATTTATGATGTCCCATTTATACATTATATCATACTTTTATAGGTTATCCTTGGTTTCGATAAATCTAGAATAATATAAATAAGTTAGAGTCAGTCTAGTACACCATAAGAAAGATGAATTGATGTGTATATAAATTTTTTATTTGCATTTATTTTATTTGGTTCACTTATCATTTTATATTCACAAATTTGATTGATCAATACAATATTTTTGGTGGCCTACTGAGTATATATAACTCCCTATTTGAACTATCTTTAGTACCCAACTAGGCATCATATTATAGGTTTTTATTAAGGGATGAATGTATTTTTTGATACAATATTTTTACTATTAGGACAGAGCATGGGGTAGAGGCCTGAAAAAAAAAAAATTCATCATTCTATTGGAAGTTGTTATGGTTTTTAGGTATTTTTGTATATCATGTCTTATATGCATGTTTCCCATGTATCGTATGTATATTATTTTTTATAGCTACATGAAATGATCATCATCAACATATTTTATACCTATTATTATTCAGCTTATACCTATCATTTATTTCTTTTGGTTAGGTTATCATTTTATTCCATTTTCATTATGTGTATCATTATTGATTCCACTGTTTATTTATATTTATTTAAACTATTTAATAATGTAAATCCTAGGGGAATAGCATCCCCAAAGACACACCCAAGTACTATCTTTTAGTTTTTATCCTCTATCATATGGGGTTGTTCATTTGATGTCATGTGGACAACCATCATAGGGCGCCATTTAGTGGCTTCAATAGGGAATGCCACAAAATGGTATCAGTGTGTTAGTTTCCCTTTTTTATTAATTAATGTGTATTAGAAATGAGATAAGGATATATTTAAATTTTGTAATGAGCCTATTCCCTAGATTATATAACCCACATATAAGTAGAAATTCTAATTAAATGAGAAGGGTTTTTGTTTTTATTGGTGGCACATATTACACTTGTACAGATTTCACCATTAGGTAACAGAATTGTTTTTTGACATTATGAAATTTTGTTATTATTATAATGAAATTAATTTATATAAAATTAATTATATCAGTGTTTATAAACTCTTGCATCATACTAGGAAATTTAGATCATAAATATAATGCATTATCCTATGCTGTATCTACATTTCCACATGTATTACCTATATTTAATTTTATTGGTTTGTGTTCCATTATACGGTTTGATATTTAAATGGTCAAATAAATATAAAATAATTCTCCTAATTAATGTTATTATATAAATATAAATTGTTTTCACCAACCTAGTATGATGATGAAACCTTAATTAACCAATTTTTCCTCCATTGAACCATGATCCACTGGTTCTACGAGTTCATATATTAATTTATTTGATTAATGTAACCCAATGTAAATTTATGAATGAAGTACTAAAATAAATTAAGAATGGTATTGATTTGATTAATGTAACCCAATATACATCTTAATACAAGATATACTGTTTGTTCAAAGATGATTGATGTACCAATTGAAATTTATAAATAGTATAGGCCTTTATAAATTTGTAAATGGTGATGAAAATGACCAGATAGAGATATCTATATCCAAATAAATAAGAATAAATTTAAATAAATTAACATTTTAAAGTGAAATTTATGGAGCTATATTTTGATTCCATTTTCAATGTCAATGTTGTTTTCCTATATACCATTCAATTGACCTTCTATATATCAAAACCTCTATTGTGTTTTACGAGAACATGACCCTAACCCAAACATAGAAGTGTGTAGTAGTATATAAATCCATTGACTCTTAAAAGACTATTTCTTACAGCTGTAACATGGAACCAAGAGTAGGATTAGAGGTCTGATATATTCATAGAATTTCTTGTGCGTGTCCTTTCATGTTTTCACTTTACCCCTTGGCCATTAAATCTTATCTAAGGCAAGCACTTGGAAATCATATATATAAGTCACCTTGATGTCCTCAGTTCGTGCACCAGGAGGGTGAATATGACCATTTTCTTCAGGTTGTGGGACATGAGACACAAATATTACCTCCAATAGCTCCTCCTAAGGCATCACATTTGAATCTTCCAATAGTTTTTAATGTACATTTCATATAGAGATTCTATCTCTTCTTGATGTCCATATAGGGAGGTCCATGACCTGATCCTCCTATGTTAGATTGGACACAAAAATTCTAGTAAAAATATCCCCCCACCTTAGAAGGGGATGAAGGTCCTTAGTCATTTGTTTCTTTGATGGAATAAATTCTTTTGATCCTTGATATTATTGAGATTCATCACTGGTGGATGGTCAAGATCTCTACCTATATGCTATACAATAATGAAAAATGTTGGTGATATGTCATCATCCATGATATAGATAACTATTATATTTTATTGGATGACTTCCAAATATCCTTCTATGACAAATTTTTACCCTAGATATTGTTTTAAGACTATTCTCGAGAGTTTATCCACATAAAATAGAGTGTCATGTTTGTGATGGAGTTCTCAACGCATATCACTATGCTTCATCATTTCACATATACACAAATAGATGGTGAGATGACCACTATTAGTCTAGTTATAGATGGTATTATGTTATCTATCCAATCATAGGTGTATTTTTATTCCATAACAAAAAATACAGAAATAGTGAAACAGGACCTCATCAAAGAACAGAACTAGTGGGATTGTGGGAATGTGATCACGGGTAGTTCAGCTTTTAGGAAGGGATATGGATAGTCTATCATCATAAAGAATCATTTAGAGTGTTCAAATGGGGGAAAGTCTAAATATGTGAAACATACTAGAAACTATATGGTGATCTAACATTATGGACGTATATACCATAATAAACCCTATTTTTGGAGGAACCCAATGGAGTGATGATAATTAAGTAAGATGGGTTACCTTTAGTGTTTCTACAAAAATTATTCTATTGTATTCAGAGAGAATGTATCTATGAATACAAAAAATTAATGTATAGGATTAATGCCTCCATATAAATACTATAGATTTTTTACAACTGTATGATCAGGTTTTAGGATGTTGTTGTGTTTAAGGTAGTCACACATCCGATGTTCAGCACTAGCTGAGTGGACCTGCCCAGGATAGTTTGGATGTATCCCTAGGGCATGGTTTATGAAATTTAAATTTAGTAACACCTAACCATGTGGAGAATATTATAGTTAATTATATTTAACAATGTACTATTTAGGAATCAACTACTCTAATTTCAACCCTATTTGGTACAGGTGTGTCACACTCTTTTATATGAGCATGAAATATGGGATGAATGGGCCTAGGAATTTAGTACCACTATGGTGGGATACTCTCATTACACTATTAGTGGTTCTATCCAAGGGTATATGAAAATTCTAGGAGTTTCTCCATGAGATATTTATGGACCATTTCTTGTTGTATTTCATTACTCTTAGGATAACCGTCATCGACGTCATTCTTGATGTGGACTCGCTTGTTCCTTACCAGGACCATGATGATTTTTTTAAATGAGGGGTGTCATTTAAATCAACTTAGCGAAGCCGGTATATTCATAATGGTAAATAGGACATCATGGTGTGTCTTGGTATAGTTGAGAGGGTTGGGTTAGGTAGGGTGGTAGCCCATATGGCTAGTATCACAATGTCTGAGAATGGAATATGACTAGTGGAATTACCTTATGTGGCGGATCATCTCACATATGTCTTCCCTTCTAATTTAACTATTTAAATCCAATGAGAGTAGTGTATATCAATATTTATATAGTTCCATGTGTGTCACCAGTGTTCATTCATCTCTATTGGATGAAACTTACGAAGCTCCCAGAAATCAATAAGCTTTTGGAAATATTGAGGTAATGTTGTTTATACGAACAAGTACATCATTGTAGAGTAAACATGTTGTTTTTACAAGAATTCATATGGTAGCCTCATGTAGGGTTTTAATAACCATCAATTGAACTAGCTTATTGTAAAGAACACGTATCAAATTTCTTGTATATATGACAACATCATCCTGCTCCAAAGAGCGACTATTTTCTCTAAGATCAATTTTAGACTGGTCTACCACAAGGTTCATGTAAGACCATTATTCAAACCATTTAAATTGTTTCATAGTAGGTAAAACTTGTATTAGTATCTAGTAATGTTTTTTATCCACATTAATATTCATGAATGACTTTATGTCTCTGATGAATCGGGTTTTCTACTGATAGTTGTGTTCATTCATGGTTGTCTTCAATTATGACCTCTTGGAGTATTGTCAAACTAGAAATGGCCATGCCAACCATAATAAGGTCATGATTAATATATTAAGATAGAACAATATTCTCTAAAAGATCATAAAATTCCACTTCTGGATAAATATGGCTTGCTTCATAGATTATATAATTATAAAGGAATTTATATTTTTTGATCTAAAGTAGGTGAGAATCGTAGTTTCCGGGGAGTATCTCAAAAAGGTATATGTAATAAATAGTTTATATGGGACATATGGATATTATAAGAGATTAATTTACGATTTCCAATCCTTACCAGTCCCTCTTATAAACATTACTATGTATGGTGTAATTTTGAATGGTCATAATCTTGTCATATTTCCTTTAATATGTTGAAGGGGATAATAAATTCAGCTGTAATTATGACTCTTCTAGAGATGGTAGGAATATAAAATGATTATGGTGATTCATTGGGAAATGGGATAGAAGCATTTATATTGATGGGTGATTCATTTGAATAATATGGGTCTCACCAAGATAGACCTCATGAGGGGAAATACCATAGATATGACCTTCAGATATCAACAGGTGTTCATGAATTATGATAGTGATGGAACTATATATTGGGAGAGTGGTTAATTATTTAAATGGATCATAATAATCTCAATTACGTCTCCACAAAGAATGAATTTAATCTCAGTAAGTACAAAGGGGTTGATTACCTGTATTCATTCGTCTTTGACCATGCTTATTCACCCAGAAAAGGTAACTTAGTAGCTGATGCCCTAATCCAGAAGACATAGTGTAACGCCCCGACCCCAGTTACCCAGAGTCGGTGCATTATTAAATAACATTGGATTGATCACAAGAAAGATCAAATATCGAAAGGCCGATGGGTTTAGTAGCCTTGGAAACACTAGATATATTCATAAGTCTTAAATTAGATCAAAAAAATAAAGACTAAAACAACATCATATTGTCTCCATAGTCCACACCATTATCCCCTCATAATATCCCTGCAGGTCATTCATAATTTACTTCCTCACATCCTGGGAGAAATAAAACATAGAAAAGGGGTGAGCTCAAATTCCCAGTAAGGATAACAATATAGCAGAAACTTTCATAAATATGAATAAACATTTAAGGAAATGTATAATTAAAACAAAAGCCTTTTAAACTTGAACTTCATCATAGTGTGGAAAAAATGAAATATTTCCATTTACTTATTCACATGGATATTCTACTAATCAAATAATCACATGCAATATCAATAACCACTTTCATAATGATGGAATGCATAATGTCAGACTATCATAACCACATAGCCAAGGCCTCGTGCCAAGACTACAAATAAGATTTTGTCAAGGCCTTGTTCCAAGACACTAGTTTGTTTTATGAGACCTACAGATGCATTGAGAAGCTATAGAGGGCTCCACCCGTCACTTACTAAGTCCAATTCATTCCTCATATG
Source organism: Viscum album (assembly GCA_963277665.1). Lineage (NCBI taxonomy): Eukaryota > Viridiplantae > Streptophyta > Magnoliopsida > Santalales > Viscaceae > Viscum > Viscum album. The sequence continues at coordinate 588,514,141 of OY728142.1, read as the reverse complement.
AATATTTTTAAACATAACATAAACATTCGTATTAAAACTAGCATATGAAATGTAAATACTTTATCCACAAACCATGAATGGTATAAAAATAGCACATCCACAGTCAAACATAACTCATTCGATACAATATGAAAGATTTTATTATATCATATTAACCTCAATCGAGAATGATGAAAGATATTGACATAGATGAAAATAATCATCAAAACAATTAGAGTGAAATATCCCCTTTTTCTTTAAATCATTTAAAAGTCACACTATTTGTCAAGAATCAATTTAAAATAGATTTTAGAATCATAGTGTCCCATACCACTTTGAAAATTCTAAAAGAAATTTTGATTTTAAAACTTTAATGTCCATATAAATAAAGCTTTAAACCCATTTTTGAAACATGGACATTAATGAGAAAGATTTAGAATAATCAATCTTTAAAACACATAAATTTTTTTTCTTGTTAGAGTTTCTAACCAAAAGGGAGACACTTGAATACAAATAATTGAGGAAATAAAAACTTTATAATATCAGGAGAATAAATGGATTCATGATATACTATGTAAAAGTACATTATATACACCATATAAAAGTGATTTGGTGTATAACAACAAACAAGTATCAATGGAATGTAAATTGAGATGAATTCTCTTATAAAGACCATATACATTGGTTAAGGATAAATCAATGACATAATTATGTGTGAAAAATATAAATAAACTCAATATTATTGGATATTTAGTGTAAATAAATCAGATGACATTCACACATATTCTTGTAAAAACAACACCATTGAATATGATATTTAACTCAACAAATGGAGATTTAGTTAAAATTACTCTTATCAAGTTCATACCGATGACTTGATAATTTATCAATGGAGTGATTATGTGTATAAAAATTATATCCACAGAAAGGGGATTGGAAATTAAAATATAATAAAATAAATAGTGATTCTACACACAATCTTGGAGTAAAATATTCAATGAAGTATGCGTAAAGCAGAATTAGTGGAAATTGAAATTCCAAATTCTCTTATTGATTTGGTAACATAAAAAACATAAACCCATGAAAGAAGGAACATACAATGATGATTTAAATATAAATGAATTAAATTATATTACACAATGAATACAAACATGGGCAGTACACACACCACATGTAATCAATAAGTGGTGAACAATAGAATTCTCACGGAATTAAAAGTGAGATAAAAAACCCATTACTTTGTACTTTTTCCTTGGTAGACGGTAAGTTAAACTCCTATATAATGGTGAAATAATTTTTATTTAATTATAAAAGAATCATTTACATTAATATGATATCATATATGATCTTATAACATTTATTTGTTAATAATATCTTAGTATTATCGTCATTTCGGGTGTTAACTTACTCGTTTTCCATTATATTCTTTGTTATGTAAGCCGTGTTTGTTATGGATAGGTTGTATATTATTCATATCCAGAATTATATCAAGTCCATAAAAATTATTTTTAATAATCAAATTAGAATTATACTTGAGTGGATATGATGGAGAATGAATCTCATTGCATTCGTGGAGACGGTAGTCCGTACATACACACGACCGAAAATATCATTCTTTTGATATTAAAATAATATATAATTGGATGGTATATCATATATACAGAATAATTATCATGTTATATTTATTATTTACATGAATTACACATCATTATTATACCCATTAAAATAATAATTTATTGAATAACAATTACACCACGACGTGGAGACGGTAAGCAGTACGTACGCACGTATGGTGACATGTTATTCAAAGGATGGATAGAACACTGAATATGATTGTAACATATTTATAATAACATAATAGTATTTATAAGATACTGGAGTTATTATATTAGAATGGTAATAACAAAGAAAGAAGAAGTGGAAGAAGAAAAGAACTTGAAAAAAGGTGGTGAAATTCTTACCTCTTTTTCGGGTTCTTCCTTTTGATTTGATCAAAAGGGCTCCATTGGTTGGATTTCTGACTAAATGAAGGCCTCTAGGATGAATTTATGGAAGTTTATAGAGTATTTGGGCAGAGTTTGGCCGAACCAAAATGCATTGAATGTGTGAAGTAATGAGAAGGAGGAGTGCCCTTTTATAAGAGGGGTGAGGGGCACCTTTGGAAACGCTAGAAATATTATTTTATAATAAATTCATATTCGGTTTCTAGTGGCTCCAAAGAGGATTATTTAAAGTTTAAGGTGTTTATAGGTCGAAAACCACTCAAACAATATAATTTAGACAGGTTTGGGTCATTATATTAACCTTATCTTTAAGTATTAACTCTTAGTTAATTAGTTTCACTTTTACAATGTCTCTTTTATTTTTATATTATATGGTTAATAAACATACTATATACATCCAAAAGACACCCAAGTGGTCCATTAATGATACCCATATCATGATATAAGTCTCTTGTCCAATTCTTAGATTTTTAAGAGTTTATTATCAATTAACAATATAATATTTGTTTTAAAAACCCTTTTATGTCAATTTTGACACTATTCAATAATTGATTTTTGTGAAACTCATATCAGAATGATTAATTCGAAAAAAGTCAATTAAATCAATCCTAATATGTCATATTAGTCTATAAAATTAGTTTAATTCAATAAAACTCTCCCATTATATTTATTTGGGTATTTATAATATCAATTATTTTAATTTTTCACTATTATGGTAATTACTACATCATCATTGTGTCATAAATAAATTAAATTATTTAATGTATAAAAATTATAAATAAAATATCATTATGTAGGAAATCATTTTATCTTTCTAATAAATATTTATAATCGAATTTATCTTATTTTTAACCCTATATTAAAAATGTTTTAGTAAATAGACTTTGATTTGAACTCTTTTAACTCTTCTTTGAATTAAATAATAATAAATGTCCTTATCTAATCCAAGTTGACCTAAATGATAATATTTTATTCCTAAGGTTATTTTTGGTCGAGATACACTTGTCCAATAGAATTAGTACATGTGTTAGGATAATATTAATATCACTTTTACCCTTAATTACCCTATTTACTTTTAACCGTGGTAAATAAAAGTAAAAAGTTACTATTCACCAAAAATTATTTTCATCTCATTGAACCACATTTTACTCCTTGATGTTAACCGTGTCTCTCAGATTCTCAAAATTCCACTCACAGAAGCGGTAAAATTATGTTTTATGAAAAATTTAGTTTTTTAACTACCACTTAGTGGTTTCTGTATTCATCAAAAATTGAAGTTTTTCAGAATAATGCCAAAATTTCACCCTAAGCTATAATTGATATTCCGAATTCAAAAATGATGTCTACTTTACAAAATTCCAAACATATAAGTTTCATTATTTAATTTTATAATTAATTCCCGCTGTCACAATAAATAGCGTGTTTTTAAGAAACAATATATATCAAAAGATTGATAACTGTTTATGTCCAATTTCAAAAGTGAAATTAACTATAATGAAAATCATTGGATAAAAAGGTAAAAATGTATTATAATTATACTTTAAAACCACTCAAATTCATAATTTATCACTATTAATTATTTTGATTTAAAAAAATTTTTTAATTAAAATTTAGTAATTTTCACTATTCATCAAAATATTAAAGTTATCTGAAAAGTACCAAAATTTCACCTTAGGCTAAATTAGATACTCCAAATCCAAAAATGGTGTCCATTTTGAGAGATAAAATTTCTAAAATTTTAAAAAAACAGTTATTACTATTCATAACGGCTAATTTGATTGGTTGTGGTGTGTTAGAATCTCGAAGTTGCGTACAATGCACGTCATTGCATTATTCAAAGAGAAACTTATCGTGGATGCTTGGGGTGTTACATTCTCCCCTACTTCAATAAATTGCGTCCTCACAATTTTTTAAAATTGGGCTTGAGAATATAATGGAATGTCCCACATCGGAAAAAGATTCAATAAAACTATCACTTCAAAAGAAAGGAAGATAGGTATAAAGGTCACCCAAGATAACCCATACTGGGATTCTATATAGGAAAACATGGATATGGACGATAAACTATGTGTTCCATTCTGATGGAGAGGGATAGAAAACATGATCAGGAGAAAGTTAACAATAAAAAAATCCCAAACTTGTGTTGGGACAAACGGTCCTTAGTCTCTCAGTAGGAAAAGTAAACGGTCAACATTTTTTTGTTTTAAGTTACATTACATAAGGATGAGGAATTCATTTATGATATTGACTAAGAACATAAAAGGATATACTTACATTTTAAGTAGAGTTTCATTCTTTAATAACTTTTTACCACTACCTCATTTTTTGAACAATGAGTATTCAAGAAGACTTGGTCACAATGGAAGAGCTAGAATAAAATAAAATAGAAATACATGATCCACGTAGGATAAACTATATATTTACCTTGTCTTTAGAGATTAATCAAAACCAAAATGGTTAGTATAATCTATGATGACCTCCCAAATGGATATTCCATTAGAGAAAAAATAAAGTAATCTTAATTTCTAAAATTAAACCATCAATACCCCAAAGTTAAATAAATAATATTCAATAATCAATTCTCCTTAAAATCCTTCAATATAATCCAAACTAATATTGAAACTCAAAACATATAAGAATGTAGTCTTCCATGTTAAATTGTATCTCCAAATGACATTAATTACCCTTAAAGTCTCATACTTAAAAGTAATAAACCTAATCATTTCCATAAACAACCCAAATCACTATAAATCCACAATAAAAACATAGATAAAACTCCACCATTACTCCTAAAATGAAATCCCACACTATTTTATTTTCCATACAACAAATTTAACAACTTCCAAAATAACATTTATCACTTAATTACCAAATCATTTTCATATAAAAAGGGTATTCATTTGATAAGGCATAAGATCCCAAATCAAATTATTAATGATCAATAAAATCATTTAACTAAAAATAATAGTCACACTAACCTGGGACTTCACGTAGTCCAGTGGTAGGCGATAAATCCCAATCGCACTTTGGTTGTGGGTTTGATTCCCACAGCTTTGTCCGACGCGACGGGTTGTCACACGGTCTGCGTGTTGTCTCTATTTAAAAACTACATTATCAGAATGAGATAAATTCCTCAAAATAATCATAACATAATTTAACCCCAAATGTTATGTCATACCTTGCATTTTCTTCCCAAATTATAATCACTTATAATTGCCTCAAACCCAATGATCATATAAAACCAAATTGTTATTCATAACTATACCCACAAGATAAAAGATAGTTATTCCACAAATATCATTCTCACATGGAAAACTGCAGGGTTACAAATACAAGAAAAAATTATTCCAAAGTAAACCCATCAACAAAGAGCACCAACACTTTTTAAACATTTCCCCAACCATTTATTTCAACATAGCTTCTTCTTTGACCACGAAAATATCCTATAGAATAAGGCATTCACTCGGATAATGGTCAGGTCCCCAACATTTATGGAAAATGACTGTAAATGGATTCTTGGGACCATTTTTATCTTCTTCTATATTAATCTTCATTTTTCTTCAGCAATTCTTCACTTTATGCCCTTCCTTCCCACACGTAAAGCATTTCCTTGTCCCATTAAAGCACTTTCCTAGGTGTCTCCTTCCACATTTCCTGGATGGCGGAAATTGAGGATTCCCTTCTCCATGGTCTCCAATGCTGGAGGTCTTATCATTCATCACCTTTCTTTTCTTTTTTGAGTCCGGGAATTGGTTAATATATATATTGTTTATCATATTTTTGGAAAATTTATTTGGCATAAAGATGATATCTTTTACACCTATCAGCATTCCATTTTGTTGCTCATTTCCACCACCGTTCCCACCTTGTACATCATTCTCTAAGTCACTATGACTTCCTTGGAATCTAGCCATTGACTAAAACCAGAAAGCATTGTGTGAGTAACAGTAGTCATAAAATCATTTAGAGATTAACATGTCACCATATTCTCAATTTGAAACACATTATGATTAACCGAGGCCATTTACTCTCATCTTATTTATATAATACCTCAAATTGGTTTGTAAAAAAATGTAAATTATCATAAACATATCCCCGGGAAGTGTCGTAACCAAGAGTGCAGCAAGGCCCGTTGTCGTGCACCAGTTCCCATTCGAGTCTAGCTCAAAGCGGTGTTTTCGGGTTTTACCCCAAGGTACATCTGTGCTAGAGCCGCCTCTACCTTCTCATATCCAGACAGGGATGTATTTCTCGGAAAACACACAAAACCTCTACAATACCAAAATTCTAGGATGTTCTTCTATATTAATCCTCAAAGTTCATCTTAGGTCTACGTGCTCTAATCAGAGTTTATCTAAATCTAGCTTCCAAGGTTTGTACTAAACTTCCTCTGATACCAACTGTAACGCCCCGACCCCAGTTACCTAGAGTCGGTGCATTATTACATAACATTGTCATGATCACAAGAAAGAGGAAATCTCTAAATACCATTGGGTTTAGTTGCCTTGGAAACACTAGATATATTCATAAGTCTTAAATTACATCACAAAAATAAAAACTAAAACAATATCATATTGTCTCCTTAGTCCACACTATTATCCCCTCATAATATCCCTGCAGGTCATTCATAATTTACTTCCTCACATCCTGGGAGAAATAAAACATAGAAAAGGGGTGAGATCAAATGCCCAGTAAGGATAAAAATATAGCGGAAACTTTCATAAATATGAATAAACATTTAAGGCAATGTATAACTAAAATAAAAGCCTTTTAAAATTGAACTTCAGCATAGTATGGCTAAAATGAAATATCGCCATTTACTTATTCACATGGGTATTCTACTAATCGAATAATCACATGCAATATCAATAACCACTTTCATAATTATGGAAAGCATAATTCCACACTATCATAACCACATATCCAAGGCCTCGTGCCAAGACTACAAATAAGATTTTGTCAAGGCCTTGTGCTAAGACACTAGTTTGTCTCATGATACCTACCGATGCATCAAGGAGCTATAGCGGGCTCCACCCGTCACTTACTAAGTCCAATGCATTCCTCATATGAAATGTTTTAAACATAACATAAACATTCGTATTAATACTAGCATACGAAATGTCAATACTTTATCCACAAACCATGAATGGTATAAAAATAGCCATCCACAGTCAAACATAACTCATTTGATACAATATGAAAGATTGTATTGTATCATATTAACCTCAATCTAGAATTATGAAAGATATTGACATAGATGAAAATAATCATCAAAACAATTAGAGTGAAATATCCCCTTTTTTGAAATCATTTAAAAGTCACACTATTTGTCAAGAATCCATTTCAAATAGATTTTAGAATCAAAGTGTCCCATACTAATTTGAAACTTCTAAAAGGAATTTTGATTTTAAAACATTAATTTCCATATAAATAAATCTTTAAAACCATTTTTAAAACATGGTCATTAATGAGAAAGATTTAGAATAATCAATCTTTAAAACACTTAAAAATGTATTCTAGTTAGAGTTTCTAACCAAAAGAGAGACACTTGAATACAAATAATTGAAGAAATCAAAAATTTATAATATCATGAGAATAATGGGATTCATGATATACTATGTCAAAGTACATTATATACACCATATAAAAGTTATTTGGTGTATAACAACAAAGAAGTCTCAATGGAATGTAAATTGAGATGAATTCTCTTATAAAGACCATATCCTTTGGTTAAGGATAAATCAACAACATAATTATGTGTGAAAAATATAAATACACTCAATATTATTGGATATTTAGTTTAAATCAATCAGATGACATTCACACATATTCTTGTAAAAACAACACCAATGAATTTGTTATTTAACTCAACAAATGGAGATTGAGTTAAAATTACTCTTATCAAGTTCATACCTATGACTTGAGAATTTATCAATGGAGTGATTATGTGTATAAAAATTATATCCACAGAATGGGGAGTGGAAATTATGACATAATCAAATCAATAGTGATTCTACACACAATCTTGGAGTAAAATAATCAATGAAGTATGCGTAAAGCCGAATGAGTGGAAATTGAAATTCCAAATTCCCTTATTGATTTGGTAACATAAAAAACATACACCCATGAAAGAAGGATCATACAATGATGATTTAAATATAAATGAATTAATGTATACTAAAAAATGAATACAAACATGGGAAGTACACACACCACATGTAATAAATAAGTGGTGAACAATGGAATTCTCACGGAATTAAAATTGAGATAAGAAACCCCTTACTTTGTACTTTTTACATGGCAGACGGTATTTTAACCTCTTGTATAATGGTTAAATAATTGTTATTTAATTATACAAGAATCATTTACATTAATATGATATCATATATTATCTTTTAACATTTATTTGTTAATAATATCTTAGTATTATCGTCATTTCGGGTGTTAACTTACTCGTTTTCCTTTATATTCTTTGTTATGTAAGCCGTGTTTGTTATGGATAGGTTTTATATAATTCATATCCAGAATTAGATCAAGTCCTTAAACATTATTTTTAGTCATCAAATGATAATTACACTTGAATGGATACGATACAGAATGAATCTCATCGCGTTCGTGGAGACGGTAGTTCGTACGTACACACGAGCGACAATACTATTCTTTTGATATTAAAATAATATATAATTGGATGTTATATCATATATACAGAATAATTATCATGTTATATTTAATATTTACACGAATTACACATCATTATTATACCCATTAAAATAATAATTTATTGAATAACAATTACACCACGACGTGGAGACGGTAAGCCGTACGTACGCACGTATAGTGACATGTTATTCAAAGGATGGATAGAATACTGAATATGATTGTACCATATTTATAATAACATCACAGTATATATAATATACTGGATTTATTATTTTATAATGGTAATAATAAATAATGAAGAAGTGGACGAAGGAAGGAACTTGAAAAAAGGTGGTGAAATTATTACCTCTTCTTCGGGTTCTTCCTTTTGATTTGATAAATAGGGATCCTTAGGTTGGATTTCTGACTAAAGTAAGGCCTCTAAGATTAAGTGAGGTAAGTTGAGAGAGTATTTGGGCAGAGTTTGGCCGAACCAAAAGGCTTTGAAAGTGTGAAGTAATGAGAAGGAGGAGTGCCCTTTTATAAGAGGGGTGAGAGGCACCTTTGGAAAAGCTAGAAATATTATTTTATAATAAATTCATATTCAGTTTCTAATGGCTCCAAAGTAGATTATTTAAATTTTAAGGTGGGGATAGGTCGAAAACCTATCAACCAATATAATTTAGACAGGTTTGCATCATTATATTAAACTTATCTTTAAGTATTAACTCATAGTTAATTAGTTTCACTTTTACAATGTCTCTTTGTATTTTTATATTATATGGTTAATAAACTTACTATATACATCCAAGAGACACCCAAGTGGTCCAGTAATGATACACCTATCATGATATAAGTCTCTTGGCCGAACCAAATATTTTTAGGATTTAATATCAATTAATAATATAATATTTGTTTTAAAAACTCTTTTATGTCAATTTTGACACTATTCAATAATTGATTTTTTTGAAACTCATATCAGAATGCTTAATTCAAAAGAAGTCAATTAAATCAATCCTAATATGTCATATTAACCTAGAAAATTAGTTTAATTCAATAAAAGTCTCCGATTATATTTATTTGGGTATTTATAATATCAATTATTTTAATTTTTCACTATTATGTTAATTACTACATCATCATTGTGTCATAAATTAATTAAATTATATAATGTCTAAATTTTTTAAATAAACTCGTATTATGTAGGAAATATTTTTAGCTTTCTAATGAATATTTATAATCCAAATTATCTTATTTTTAACCCTATATTAAAAATGTTTTAGTAAGTGAACTTTTATTTTACCTCTTTTAACTTTTCATTGAATTAAATAATAATAAATGTCCTAATCTAATCCAAGTGGACCTATATGATAATATATTATTCATAAGGTTGTTTTTGGTCGAGATACACATGTCCAATAGAATTAGGACATGTGTTAGGGTAATATTAATATCATTTTACCCTTAATTACCCTATTTACTTTTAACCGTGGTAAATAAAAGTAAAAAGTTACTATTCACCAAAACTTATTTTCATCTCATTGAACCACATTTTACTCCTTGATATTAACCGTGTCTCTCGGATTTTCTAAATTCCACTCACAGAAGTGGTAAAATTATGTTTTATGAAAAATTTAGTTTTTTAACTACCACTTAGTGGTTTCACTATTCATCGAAAATTGAAGTTTTTCAGAATAATGCCAAAATCTCACCCTAAGCTATAATTGATATTCTTAATTCAAAAATGATGTCTATTTTACAAAATTACAAACATATAAGTTGCATTAATTAATTTTATAATTAATTCTCATTGTCACAACAAATAGCGTGTTTTTAAGAAACAATATATATCAACAGATTGACAATTGTTTATGTCCAATTTCAAAGTGAAATTAACTCTAATTAAAACCATTGGATAAATAGGTAAAAATATATTCTAATTATACTTTAAAACCACTCAAATTCATAATTTATCACTCTTAGTTATTTTGATTAAAAAAGTTGTTTTTAATTAAAATTTAGTAATTTTCATTATTCATTAAAATATTAAAGTTATCTGAACAGTAACAAAATTTCACCTTAGGATACATTCGATACTCCAAATCCCAAAATGAATTCCATTTTGAGAAATAAAATTTATAAAATTTTAAAAAGTAGATATTACTATTCATAACGGCTAGTTTGATTGGTTGTGGTGTGTTAGAATCTCGAGGTTGCGTACAACGCACGTTATTGCATTATTCAAAGAGAAACATACCGTGGAAGCTTGGGGAGTTACACATAGAGAAAGGCCTGATATGAGGCCATTAGTTATTTGTAGTAGATGGATTTATTTCATGAGATTCACCTACAATTTTAGTAGAAGGATATGAATCGTATTTAAGCAGCTCCGGCAATGACATCATCCCTTATAGAGAGGGTATGTATAAGATAGATATCTTGTCATGAGGGCCATGTCTCAAGGGAGTGTGTCTCAAGTGAGAACCCAATCCGTAGTTAGGTTATTAATGAGAATGAGATACTAAACATCCATGTATATACCTAGGTTCCATCATTGATAACAAAAGGGTTAATGTATGAATCGCTTTCCACTGTTTGGGAAGTTCCTCATGGTCTTACTAAGATATACCAAGACATACGCCATGTGTACTAGTGTATAGATATGAAGAGGAAGATTGTGGGATTCATCATGATGTGTTCCACATATCAGTTGGTGTTGGAGAAACACCATGAACCTGATTGAATTTTACAGTATATATCAATTTCCAAGAGGAAATATATCAACACCTCTATTTATTTATTGATGATATTACCTATTCCCTTTGAGGAAGTAGTGTATTCTGGGAAATATTTGACAGGTTGACCATGGTAACACACTTTTTTCCTATATAGGATATCTTTTTATTTTATTATCTTGGAAGGGTTTTTATTTCATAGATTTTCCAAATTCTCAGTGTTTTTTATTCTATAGTATAAGATCAAGATACTAGTTTTACATCACGGTTCTAGAAGGTGCTACAGAATTCACTATGTATATTTGTGCTCCTGAGTAAAGATTATCACCATTATTTTGAAGGTTAATATGAGTAGAATATATGGGTTTTAGATAACATGATCCAAGAATGCATTCATTATTTTAGAGGTTCATTGTAGAATCAATGGAACTCATTTATTTTTCCAAGCATAACAGCTTTCTGGAAATGATTCACATGGATCTGTATGAGTTTCTTTATAGTAGGTTATTCCATTAACCCCTATGTTGGATATAGGTATGTTAATCATTAATAATATTTTCTTGTCTTATTTTGGAGACCTCAGATTATATACAAGATATTCATAAACATATAAACATATGTTAGTCCAGCTAGAAGTCGATAACTGATCATGATCTCCAACATCTGGAGTTCATGGTGGGACATCTGTTATGCCAACATTTTTTAACCAGATTAGTCCATAAATGGATTTAGAGACATAGAATGTTATAACCTCACTATTTGGGATGTTTGAGATCATTAATAGAGTCATTATGTAAGCCTATAGGTTTTAGTTTCCTCCATTTTATTGTTTCAAGATTGAAGTCTTCCACATATCAAAGCATCACCCATATCACATAGACCCATATCATTCATTTTATCACATGGATATTAAAAAAGATGAAGATGTTTCCTTCTAGGAGAATCTAATCCATATTTTTTAATAGATAATGAAGGTTATCTTAGGCAGGTCATTTCTTTTAGTCTGAGTCAGATGGAATCATGATCATGAATAAGATGAAACACAAAAGAGAGTGGAAAATATATGTAATCAATGGTAGGGAAATTTCGTAGAAGATGATTTACCACTATTTGAAGGGAAAATATGGGATGATTTGTTTTAAGTGGGGAGGTTGTTACTTCCTGAAATTTCAGAAATGTATGTTTTTTTAGTTTTTGCGACAACTAGAATCAATGGCTAAGGGAGATATTAAATGATTTTGGATGGAAAGGTTTATGGTGTGTTTAGGTTATATATTGGAAAAATATAATATCTATACCAAATAAATGTTGATAACTCAGAATAAATGATTTGAATTAAGGGCATGATTTGTAATGGTTTGGGCATAACCTTTTAACATCATGATATAGTTTTCCAAGGGGGAGGGACCTAGGGTGGTTTAGCCCTCAAACCTAGTAGTGTGTCTTCATATATATTGAAGCATCTTATTAATGATTATTGTGGAAGTAGTAGTAGTCAAACTCATTATATTGATATATTCTTTATTTTTAACCAATTTTTGAAGATGGACACATAGAACCCCAGTGTCTGAGATACACATTTTACTATAGAGGATGTGGTAGGATGGGCCATATTCAACATTTCTCTTAGAATTTTTCAATATTTCCATTTTATGGGGGATATACACATACTCCAAATTTTGGATTGTGGAAAGTATCATCTCTCTAGGTATGTAGGTAGTTGGAATGCCACAGGTTTCTTAGGTCAAGGTAGTGATCTAAGTAGAGAAAATTTTCACAATATTCAAATCACTATCCAAGTAGGACTATTCAAGCAAGAACAAATGTGTCACTGGGACTTGGTATGGGCCTATTATATGTATTAGAACTTATTTCATAAGATAATAGAACATAACCTTCTACTATTAAAGGTACTATTATAGTAGACTCAAGATTATTTTCTTCTTTAATCGATATTGTTGACACAAACTATTTTATATATATTGAAATTATGTAGTGTTTAGACCTCAAGATAGGTAACATAGTTGGAATAATGAAACACAATTCCCCATTGGGTATCTGATCAATTATTGTTCATTGATTAAAGTATTTCCCTCTTGAGATAGGTGGTGTATTCTTATACAGGAATCTTTTATTCTTCGATATATCAGGGTCTACTTTTATTCTAGGGATGTATTGGTTGATTCCCTATTTGTACAATATAGCTTCTTATTATGAGAGGGTGATGTTTACATTACCTAAGTGTGGTTGATATGTTCAAAAGTGGGAATTTTACCTTCATTAATCTTAAGTAGGACCTAATAATTAGAATCTATGTAGATTGATATCTCATATTTTTAGCCCCTATTAGGATGATCAAGGCATATGTAATATTATTTTCTATACATTGGTGTACCATTTGAGGGATGTATTCCTTGATGAATTTTCTAGGACTCCTCTAGTGAGAGAGGCAGTATTAACTATTTATATATTTTCAAGAGAAACCCTAAGGTCGATTCCTCCTTATATGATGGTACCTAGCTAGCTTATGGATCTCATGAATTGGTTGGAGGATATTGAAACAAAAAACTATATCTTACATAGTAACTCTCCAAGGGGTTCACTGGGCCTTTTTTCCAATAAGGGGGAAGTAACATCAAGAATTTCATGGTTTACTTATGACTTAACCAACTGATGGTTCTGAACTGATATCCACTATATTTAATAATCATACAATTTGATTAGATCAGAAGATATAGGTTGTTTTTAATGACCTATTTGAGATGAGGATACATTAGGTACATGTCAATTCATCACACATACCTCACACAACCTTCTTTGGTAGGTATGTTCTTTATTATTACGTGGTAATGTATTTCAGTATTACAAACAAGCATGCTATTTTCATAGCTATGATAAATCAGGAATTCCACCTATATCTAAATTAATTAATGGTGATCTCTGTGGATGATATGACTATGTCATATCAATCATGAAAAACCCATTACAAAAATCCTTATAATGGTATGAATACATTGAGAGAGCACCATGTTTACACAATTATATCTAAATGTAACTTTTTGATTGAAAATGGACACTTTCAAGGTCGCATCATATAAGAGTTGTGATTATCAATGGACCAAAGGGAGGATTTATTTTTCATCAATCCTGATATTTTTGGAGAAACTCGTGAGATATACATTTTATTGTGATGTATCAAGTATTGGGTTGGGGTAGTTCTGGTGTAGGATTAGCAAGTCGAAGCATACATGTCTCTTCATTTGATGCCTCATTTGTTCAATTACCTAACACATGACCTCATGATAGAATCTATTGTTCCTGAATTACAGTATTGGAGGAATTAGTTTCTTGGGGATAATTTTATGGGGTTAGACAACCATAAAATCTGTAATTATATTTTTATGTACCTTGAAATGAATATCATGAATTGAAGATGGTTGGCATACCTATTTTCCAGAAATTTAGAATATTACTATAATCCTAGTAAATGTAATGTCGTAAATGATTCATTGAGCTATATGACTCAAAAATTGGCCATTTAGGAGTCCACTAATGAGTGGATTCTCATAGAATTGTTTTCATATATGCTTATTGAGGTTTTGGAGGATCATGACTAGATAGTCCCCTCTGGTTATGATGTGACCTATACCATTCATTAACGATTAATAATGTTGTAGATTCCAGATTTGTTGGTACAAGTCCTATGGGAATATATATCGGATGAGGATACATTTTTTGGTTGGAATATGGACCAGGATGGGATCTTATGCTCATATAGATATGTATAGCCACAAGTAGATGTTGTAGATTAGATGATGTTGGAAATAATTCCACGAAAAGGGTAGTTCATCCCAATGTCATGATGATATATGGTGACTGACAACTCTAGTAGTTGATTCCTTTTATGAAATGGGAGATAATAATATGTAACACTCAGTGATCCACCTATTGGGAGGTGATGGAGGAACATCAGTGACTTCTTGAACCCTTGTAGTCATTGTCCATTCCCATGTGGAAATGGGATTATGCCACCATGGACATCACAATGAAGATTCCTAGGACACCTCATTGAAATGATACCATTTAGGTTATTTTTATTAGTTGAAGACAGTCACACACTTATTAGATCTTCAATAGAACTTATTGATAGATGTTCTACGGAGGCTATATGTTAGGACAGTCATATATATTCACAGATATCCATATTATATGTTATCTTATCGGGATACTCATTTAATGTTGTGGTTCTCAAATGGATTGAAAAAGGTCTTAAGTACATAGGATCATTTTGAGAGTATAATATCACCCTCATAGTGGTGGGTAGACAGAGTAAACGATATAGGTGTTATAGGAAATGATCTATTATTTTATCCCTAACAATGAGGATTCATGGGAAAACCTCATTCCCATAGTATAGTAATATTATAGCATCAATTTTTTTACTACCATATATATGAATCCTTAGTATTACTGATATTCTAGTCAATGTTGTTCACCTCTATGCTGGTTAGAAGCAGCGGAGGCATCTATTCTTTGAAAAAAATTCATTTAAGAGACATCAAATAATGTTTACTTAATTAAGAAGTTCGTATTGACATATTAGTCTAGGAAATATTATTATGATAATCGACAATGAAACCCTATAGAGGATAGGGATCTAGTTTTATTTTTTTCGCGTCTAGGTATAGCAATCGATTGATACATATGAATGGTAATCTTTTTCTCCATTTCATTATATCATTTATTGTTTTTGGAAATTAAATTACTAGTTGAATAAAGGATAATATTTCCTCAAAGATACAAATGTATGCATGACATTTATCATGGGTCTCATATCAACTAGTATTATCCAAAACAGTTGTATGTGTTATATCCTAAAGAGTTTGAGAAGGATGTGGATGCTTCCTCTAAAAAGTACATGGTTCATATCATGGATAAGATCATGAAGACTATCCGAGGAATGTCAAATCCTTCTAGACTAGTGTTGTCCCATCTTGGCTGAGTACTGGATCAGAAATATGAATAGTGAGATGATATATGTGACCACTGGATGGATCTTTTATCATGGGATTCCACTATACACTAAAGAGTCCAACTCGCTAATGAGTTTCTTAAGTTTATGGAGGTTGTAACAACCAGGATTTTGATGATGGTATAAATCATATTTTTCATACGTTGAATTATTTGGTTTATCATGGTAAATGATCCCAATACCCTAAGGGTTGTCTAAAAAGAATCTTGGTCTTGTTTGGATCCTCGAGCTTCGAAAATTAGAGAGATGGGACACAATGAATAGTTTGTACACAAAAGAGCATAATATTAAACTTATCAATGTGGGAAATCAGCTCACATTAGTTAGACACAAGGTTTGACCTAATCTATTGAGCTATTATGCACCTAAATTAAAAAAATTTAGAATCATGGTATTACAAACCATGAGAATATCCTTTGTGATTAGGATTCTTTGATAGGGTATGGTGTATGTTTGGGGAATTGATTGGCCAATTGGGTGGACAAATCATGTGAGCTCTATAAATGATAGGAAAATATCTAGTTTACCTTTATTTTTTTAAAATTAATTTATTATTTATTTTTATTATTATACATCAAAATAAACACCCATATCTCTCCTTTTAGCCCCCTAATTTTACATGATTTTTTATTTCTCCCATTTCTGGTGTCTGATACCATTATCGTAGGTCTTGATAAATCACCAATAGTAAGATCTATAATCCTATGACATCCCTTGTATGTTCTTATTTCAAAATCATCTACTATTTTGGTGAAATAAAATATGCCTTAATTTCAAGTTGTTGGAACATTCTTCAATTTTCTATCATCCTATCTGAATTATGAGGTCATACTAGATGATTACGGTTCTATGATCCAAACATAACTGGTATAAATATTTTCACATAATTTTTAGGAATTTAATATGATTTTTGGATGTGTCATACACAGGGATTTTCCATGCATAGACATAAATTGTGGATTTAATCCTTAAGTAAAATTAACCATATCTTAGTACTCCAATAAACTCATATTTAATTATTAAATGTTTCTTACCTTATTGTTACCACCGCTTTGGCTGCATTGAATGAATTTTCATCTTGAGTTATATGTTTAATTGACCCTTCTATAATATTTGGGTTATGAAATTAAATTTAAAGGGAATTGATTTTCTACATTTGAAATGGATTTCCATAATTGAATTGAAGTTGGTGGAAATTCCATTCCACATGTTGGATAATTACAAACATGAATTATATGTATGGATACTTCCATAGTTATGTGCTGATAAATTATTAAAAATGTTTTAAAGGAAAAACCTCTTCATTAACATTATTATGACTCTGTTGGAGTTATTGGACGGTGAAAAATTATTTAGGTACTTATCGATAATTGAATTTTATGATCAAAATATTTTGGTGATGGGCATTATATATCACACAATTTACTTCTATTTAGACTATGGGAATGATGTTCAATGTTACTCTGCTTCATGTTTTTTGGAATGATGACTCAACACGCCATCTTAATTGTTGTTCACAATGTCTCACACTCAATTTAAATTCAAGGATTGTACCCTTGTTGGAGATTTTTTTTATAGAATATTAATAGATATCTAAATTACACCTCTAGTCCACTTAGAACCCAGTATCCATATATATTCCAATAAATCAACTCACTTATACAATATATATACATGAAAAAATAATATATATATATATATATAATATCATTGCTTATATAGATTACACTCATCATATGTATTCCATACCATGCCAAAGAATGTCAAATGCTCCTGGAGTACTGTTGGTACCTAGGATGTCTAGTATTTGTTTTTCTGGAATTGTTATTATTCATTATATATGCACACTATTTTTCAACACATTGGGTAAATTATTCAAGACATTCTTTGTTTTGGTATAATATGTTTATATCACACCCATCTTGGGACACCTTTGATATGAATGTATATTTTATGATTATAGGTATTGATATGGTATGTTCCATGTCATGGAATTCAGATCTGTTTCATATTTAGCATGTAACATTGGAGTGGGGGGCCGATTGTAGTCTCATGATGATAGTGAATAAATATTTTGGTATTTTTTTATTTTTTATATCATTTTGTATTTTCTTTCTCCATATAAACCATGTTCCCATTTTTTATAGCATCATTAGCTAACATATTTTATATATAACTTATCCTATGGATTATCATTATTATTACTCTTGATGGGGGTTTTCTATCCATTGTTCTACCTATAATATCTTGCTTGGACAATTTATTATCCTGGTTTATATCTATTGCACCACTCTCATATGAGGTTCTACTCCCTCCACTATACCACATAGGACTCTCAATACTAGTTGGAAACCTCTAGAGTATGTGGAGGGATTCTTGAGGCTTTGTGACCCACCGGCTCAAGAGAACTGTTTTAGGTTTCCTCATTTGAGACATTTTAATTTAAGTGTAATTATTTTGATTAAAAATAAAAAAAATTAAATTATATTTATTTTAAATAAATCTCAAACAATAAAGGTACTTTTAAATTTTTTTAATTTTGAAAATTAAATATAGTTCTACAAAATAGGTAATTTTTATGTATTCACTAAAAATCAATATTTTCTAGAAAAATTAAAAAAAACATTACAGTAATTTAATTTCTAAATAATGATGTCAAAAATTGATTTCAATAAATAAAATTCTTTTTTAATGATCTGTAAAATATTTAAAATATGTTCTCAAAAAATATATAAAAATAATTATTGATGAAAACATAAATTTTTTAGAATAAAATGTTATTACAAATAATTATATTAATATTTTCAATGAATTTATAAATGAATATATTTTCTGTTTTAAATTGATCTACATTAGATAATGCAGATAATCTAATTAGTATCATCAAATTAAATTGGTAGGATATAGTTGTCATATATAAATAATTATGGTTTCTTCGGGTTCAATGTTGTGTGTCATATAATGTATCAAACTATGTATTCTACTTTTAAAACATATGTAGTTATAATTGTCATCTCCTTTATATAAATTTAGAAATTTTTGTTTTACTAGTTTTATATTTTTTGTTTTTCATTCACAAAAATATTTCATACTATGTGGTGCATATAGATTTATACATTCATTTGGGTTTATATTGACTCTTTAAATTCTTCATTACATTATTTGTTGGTGATGCGTGTCTAGGTTTCGTTACCTTAGGCTATTTCCCCCCTTATGTTTGATATGACTACAGAATGACATTCTCCAACCCCTGTCTTATTCTATGTGTTTTTTAGTGTCACAATTGTATTACCAATGAGAAGGTGAGCCCTGATAGGTCATTCGAGAAATTATTTTTCTCAAAAAACACTTCCAATTCATGTTCTCCCTCGAGAAAGGCTAATAGTAATTACATTTTTCAAAAATTATATATCCTATAATGAGTTATACAAAAAATAATATCATTTTTTGACTCTAAAAACTATATAAAATGAGTCATAAATTTTAAAAAATTATTTAGGAGTATATCCGTTTTAAACAACATTTCATAATTCCTTAGCAGCAATATTTTATCATTTTTCTTGTTAAAAGACCCACATTTTTTCAAATAAAAGTATTATTTATCAATTTTGAAACAAACTCCAAAGTGTTTTTGTTCTCAATTTAATCCAATTACTCATTCATAGAATGTGACATCAATTTTTAGTATAATTATTTTATTACACTCCACAATTTCACTTGAAAAGATAATTAGGATTGATTTTCATTCACCAAAATCCTCTTAGTTTAAAATAATTTTTCAGGACCAAAAATAATATTTTGGACATCAATTTTATTCTATAACCATATATGAACTATATTTATTTAATATAAATAAATTAATATTGGTTATTATGTATATTCCTTATCCATAGCACATATATTTTATAAATCTAAAAAATTTTATTCTTGATAATTAGTCAATTATTCATTATTCCCATCAATTCCAGAAATTGTACCAGGTTATTCACACTTATAAAATAGTTATTAAATTCTTTATAATAAATAAAATAAATTAATTTTCATAATTCCTTAATGTATTAGTGAAATACACTTCTATATAGTGGATATCTGAGGAATATAATTTTAATGGACCATATCTAAAACTCCCTTATATTTGAACCATTCACTTCATTTATACTTTGGTTTTCATATGACATTAAATAATTTAGGCATGTTTATTTATTTTAATAATTATTACAAGTAGACATATTATGGTATGAATGATATAAAGAAAATTCTAATTTTAACCAAAATCACAATGTCTTAAATATTAATTAAATGGGATGTACCATGTTCAACCAAAAAAATATAATCCATCTCAAAAAAATATTTTATTCCCCAAAAAAGTAATATTTTATTTGTGGTTATACAGTACATTATACTCAAGATTAGTTCAAAATATCTCTAGAAAACATGTTAATCCTTTCATTTTTATGATCAACCTCAACATTTGAATGGAATCAATTCAACGAACAACATCATTCCACTTCTACAGTTTCATTATAAATCTATTGATTCTTTAATAAATCATATTTTATACACATAAACATGATTACCATGATTATATTGCATTAATAGATTAATGATAATAATTATTCAATATCATACATTTATTTCTTCAACATTTATTCAAAAATATTTTAATTGATAAGTTTTAGGGGAGGAGTATTTTTAATATTCAATTCTGTATATATAGAATTTATAACTTATCCAATTTTAAAAGAAAATAATTAACATCTTATCTCTTTTTAGTAATAAATAATCTTGTGTATTTTCTCTTTTAGTCAATTTTCTCACAATCTATTCAATTATGTGTCCACTTTATCAATATCAAAAACCATTTTTATACTCCATCATCAAATAATAATAATTTTAGATACTACCACATGAAATAGGTTTCTTATAATAGATTATACTATAATAATAACATATTTTGACATCAATATCAACAATAAAAATATTACATTATGTAATATTTCTCTTCTCCCATCATAATAGAGACATGAAACACATATAATGTTCCACTTCAAACTATCATGAAATATATTACATTATAAATTAATCAACTTATCTATTATTTTTTTACACCAATTATTTTTAATAAATATTATTAATATTGGGATTTATCCATCTTTTAACATTTAAAATACATTAATCTTTTACATATAATATATTATATATGAGGAACACTCATTTCTTCTTATATATGGATAATTTATTTTAGATTCGTTAAAAATTAATTTATCCATAAATACGTTCTATTTTACACCTTCAATATTCTAGACATTTTAAGTATTATTCATACTTAGTTCCATTGAAAAAACAATAAATAATTTCCTTTCCATGTAAAAATTATGATAACATTCGATATAAAATTTATTTATAAAAAATTAAATTGTTTTCATGAAATAACTAATTTTTTATCTATTTTGGAACATATATATTGTTTTGAATATTTTAATCCCATAAATTTTTTATTAACAAAATATATATATTTAATGATATTACATAGAGTAAATATTAATTTACTTATACGATGATTTTAATAGAACAATAGTAACAGTATATACAAAATGGAAATATGATAACATTCAATTATTTATATAATAACTATAAGACTTGAATTAATTCACATTTCTAACCATCAGAAAAACAACCATTTTTAAAATAAAAATTACTTGGTTTTTTAGGATGTGTTTATCTTAATTTTTTATATCATTATTAAATTTTATATGATTTCATTGTTATGAAATTTTGTGATACTGTACCATTTTAATGATTTTTTGAATTATAATTTTCACCATGTATGGAGAATTTCCCCTTATTATTACTATGTTATTTAAATTGAATTATATTTTTACGGAATTATTGAAATTTTTAACACATAGAAGTATAATATTGATGATTTTATTTATGATCCACGTTAATATATGTTTTAATTGACATATATCATCTCTTTATACCTTTATATAATTTATGAAAAAAAATTGAAATATGAAATTATCTTATTCAATTAAAATTATACCTAATTTATTTTTTATATTGAACAATTTAAATATATTTTTTATTATTTTACTCATTAATGAAATAGTTAAAAATATTTTCCATACATTTAAATGATCATTGTTTCTCAAAAACTAGAACTTCTTTTCTACTTAGATATTTCATACCTCATTTTTCACATGATGTATCATACCTATAATCTCATCATTATTGTCATATTTATATATTTCCATGATATAATCCTTCAAATAAATAATAATAATAAATTAAATTTACCTTTATAAATTATCTCATTCAAAATATAAATTTAATTCATTCATTTTTTAAATCAATAATTTTTATCCATGATCACTAGATGATAAATCTTATATTTTATGACTATAATCACATTATATTAAATCTTGATTTAAAAAAATAAATTTCTTATTAAAATGGGAGAATTATTTTATTCATTCCCATGTATGGTTCATTATTCTTTTTGAACATTGAATACCTTTTTCTAGATAATTCCTCTTTTGACAGATATCATTTTTCTCTCACTAAATCAATTTTGTATAAAATATTTTTTGAAAAATATCCATTTCTATAATAGTTTAACATATTTATAGGATTTTTAACAGGATAATTACCTATTCCAATTTAAATACTCTTGAGATAAGTGAATTTGTTTATAAAAAATTATATAAACACCTACTTTCCCATGTGAATTGTTATCTTATTCCATAAACTGCTTAAAATTATTCTTATTCATCAAGGATTTAAATTAAAATTTCATATTGTGTTTTCATAATTTTATAAAATAATAACATTTTCTTCTTCCTTATGTAAAAAATATAGTCTTAAATTCAAAATTTGGATATATATTTAGATGATGATTAAAAAGATATGAAACATTATAATCCAACTTATTAGACAATATTGAAAGAAGATTTTTTAAAATCATTGAATCGTTCAATATTTTATAATAAATGTCTTATAAATTCTAAAATATCATTAAAATTAGTGAAATAGTACTCCTACTTTCTCATTAAATCATAATAATGACTTCAAATATGGCACAGTAAATATTATAATTTTATTAATTTAGACCAATATTCCTTTATTTAATATTTCACAGATTCTCTTATTGTACTCCACTATATTAATCATAATAACTATAAAGAATTAATTCTTTAAATGGAAATATATTATAATAATTATTTCATATTTATATATCTTAATATTCATTTATCAGCATGATTCATCACTATAACTTCTATGACTAATGTAAAACCACAAGTTATAGTGTCCAAATTATGTATACATAATGAGTGAATGTGTAGAAGTATTATTTCTATAAAAAAATTATAATTCCAATTAAAATTATTGGAATATTTTTTATTTATTTAATTAAAATTAATCTTGAGGGTTATATAAATTTGAAACAATCATAGTAAAAAATGACCAATAATTCACATATTCACCATTAAATAGCCATGATGTTTTAGAAGGATACATTATTATTATAGTGATATAAAATATATAAAATGATTTCACTAATTAATTTAATACCCGGATTTACTATTTTTGTATAGATGTTGTGAATTAGTGAATATAAATATATTTTGATACATTACTAATAAGACAACATCGCTGGATAAGATGATAAAAATCATGTTTTCTCTAAAAAACATCTAAAACATAAACGTTATGAAGATTAAAAATTTATTATGGGGATTTATTTTCTATATCCATATAATAAAATATTAAACATTTATATAAACGATTTACAATTCATAAGTAATGAATCTATCCTTAGAAGAATATGGTGTCATCCATTCCCATGAAATCAACTAGTATCATTCAGTAGAACATAATGGATATGTGTTAGACTTAAACTCATGTGGGTATAAATGTATCTACACTAATATAATGTGTTATATTACTAGATTATATAACTCTTAAATTTCAAAATAAACATAATTATTTATCATCATAAATAATATCTAAACGCATATAAAATGATGCATCACCTCTTCACATTATCATTAAATATCAAAAACCCTTACATTATGTAACCAGACATATTTCCCAATTACTAATGTAATATTAATTTTTTTGTATTTAATTATTTTATATGAAGTTAATTTAGATTTTAGATATTGAATTAGTTCCATGTTAAATTGGAATTTGTTATTTAAATTGTATGATTATTTGTTAATGGATTTTTTTGTTCAAATGATTAATAATGATTGAATTATATGTGGAATATTAAATAGGTTATGTGGATTGTATGGATATATTGTCACTTATGTGACATGTGTATTAATTTAGAGGTTGTGATTTGAAATATGCTTCAATGGTTTTCGGTATCCTAATCAGTTGATTGTGATTTATGTTATTATAGATCATTTAATAAAGGAGATTTAAATTAACATTGACGAATAGACTTTAATGATATTTAATATTATAATTATATATTTTTTAATATATAAAAGATATTAAACTGTCATTATATTTATTAATTATAGGGAGTTGATTTAAATATTGACACCATAGTATTTCTCTATAAGAAATGATATGAATAAATATAGGTTCGACCATAGGTGTATGGGAGGGAGAGATAGAATGAGGTTATAATAATGCGAAACTTATGGTATTTTTTTAAATATTGTGAAGGTTACACATGGTGATTTTTTACAAGAGAAGTGTGTCCTATAAATATAAGGGTTTGATATATAATTAGTAACTTTGATATCACTATAATCATTCATTTATGTTGACAAGAATATTGAAATGAAGGGGTTAATGGATGGTATATTAGATAAGTCATTGATGGGTTGTCAGTATATGTTATTATGTTATTCTATACTGTAATGAACAATGTAAAATTATTATATATTTCGTCATTAAAACTGAAGACAATTATTTTACTATTCACATACTAAAAATATATATATATGGACGGATTTAGGAAATTTGTAAAAGAGATATTCTACATTCTTGGGATTGTTTTCTAAAAATTTTTATTATACACCTCAACATTCTTGAGATACTTGGGTTCATGTAAAATAGTATGTGGGATGTCCAACTATAATGATCCTATGTATTTAAAACAAAAAAATTGACATAACTCTTAAAACAATGTAGAATGTGGATAAGAAAAAATATCTTAAATTTGATGTTTTTTGTAAGCCTATGAAATACGGATTATAAGAATCTGGATAAATAGTATATGTTTGTTTCTTTGTTAAGGAAATCAACTTTATATATTGATAAATCTTTAATTGGAGTAAATAAAAGTGTCTGACTAATATTTATTTCATGGATGATTTTGATTCCATTGATGATTATGATTCCATTGATTATTATTTATGTGATTTTCAAATCATTGTTTTAAGATATTAATTTTTTATGAAATTTATTTTATAAATTTTTATTTATTTCTATTTATTTAATGGAAAGTGGAGTTTTTATTAAATAAATAACTATTTTTTCTTTAAAAACTTATGTTTGATTTGTAAAAAATGCAGTATTATATTTAATTGGTTTCTAATTTAATATATATTCATAAAATTAATCATGATCTAGGAAATATTATTTAAATGAAGATGGTGTTTCATAAATTAGTTTCAATTATTGAGGATTGAAAACATCATGAATGGAAATAAACTTTTATTTTAGGGGATATCTTTGTATGAATTCATATATGTGGGTAAAAATTCATTGTACATTTATTATGATTGTAAATAGTTTAATTTTTAACTGGTTTCATTTTTTGATTTCTTTTATATTTATAATCATACAAAAAATTATTTAACTATGGTGTATTTTGATAAAATATATAAGGATTTGGTATGTTTTGAAATATGGTTTCTTTAGTTTAAATGAATATAATCTATTATACTATTTTTGAAATGATTTAGGATTTTTTAACAAATAAAATTAATATTAATTTCTAAAATGTATTTGGTTATTTGTTTTGTTTTAGATTATACATAGTATTTATAGAAGTGAAATAGATATATCCAATTGGGTGTGGTGTTATTAAAACCATACTATCATACCATAGTGTATTTTTAGAAATTTATTACCATGATATTGTAATTAGAAAGGATACCATATTCATAAATAGTAGAGGGATGAAACATTGATCTTGTGATTTGGGTCCCATTGGAAGGTTGGTATAAAATAATTTTAGAATAATTTATTTAACATTATTCCCTTGATGTCCAACATTTATGGGTATAAAGAAGTTCAATACTCATTATAGAACACATAAAAAGGTATTAATAACCTATTTATAGTGAATCTTTAGTTTAATGAAAATAATGATATGAAAAGTGACTATAGGATACACTATTTATTTATACAACAATAATTGGTTGATATGGGAAATATTTTATTTATAATAGTTGGTATATATAAAGGATGAATAAAATTAGTAATTTATTTTATTATTATTTAATTAATTTTATGATCTTTTGAAAATGTTTAAAATGGGTTTAAAACATTATCATGTTTAAAAATATCAATTAAAATTCATCATGTTATATTTTTGTGATAATAATTGGAAAAATAAGGGGAATTTTAATAGATACAAATAGATATAGGTATAATTCACTATATAGAGTTACAAATAGTTATAATTAATTATAATAAAATTAATTCTCATTTAATAAATTAATCATTCTAATTTTGGTGTTTTATAAATGTTTATGGATTCAGAGTTTATTCAGGTGCACTCAATTTGATATGTATCTATGGCCATTTTGGGGAAATATTGATGAATCTATAAAGTGTTCATGAACTCTTAAAATCATTGGTCCAATCATATGTTATACTTTGATAAATAAGGTATAATTAAATGTAGAACAACGTTAGTGAATCAATAATGTAATGGAATCAAATTTTATTTCTGAAGGGGATATAGTGGTCTATAAGAAATTAATGAATGGTTATATGGTGTAAATTGAATATTATAGTTATTTTGTCCACATGATATATTGAAGGTTTTTTTATATTTATATTATAAAGAAGTAGTATTAGCAGAAGTGGAAAAAATTATGTGGAATATAATTTAATGGGGATTTTTCATGGGGTAGGATTTTGAATAAATTTATTAAATAATCTCACCTTTAATAATTTCTGTTGAATAAAGATAAAAAGTTTCCATTTTAGAAAAAGAGAATATTTTAGAGATATATATATTTCAATAATTTTAAAACTATTTTTTGTGCTAAATTTTATAATAAATTTAAATCATGATTCCTTAATATCTGAGATATTACATATACTTTAGAGTAAAATAAAAAACATCTTGCTAGGTTTTGTAATATATGGAAAGGTAGGGAATAAGGATGTGATTTTGGAAGTAGGTATCATGGATTCTATAGGCATAAATACTTTTCTTCCACGGCCAATTGGAAGAATGAATTTCTATAGTGTTTATATTAATCTAAAAATTTGTGTCCATGAGGGAGTATTCAGAAAAATGTTTTACATCAGATTCACCTATAGGGATGATATTGTTTGAATGTTACCCAAATAAAGGTTGTTTTAAGTTTAGAATGGTACTTTTTTTTTCATTTTACTACTAATGAGAAATCATTTTAATCATATAGTTAATATAGATGAGAATATATGAGATCTCATTTTGAATAAAAATTGGATGGAATGTTTTAAAGATAATATTAATAGTTGTGATACTAGGGTCTCTTTTACATTACCTAATAGGAGTATTGACTCCTTTTCGGGGAATCTTTAATGAGATTTAGGTTTATACATTTGGTTATAATGTAAGATATTTATCTTTTTAAATACCAATATTATTATTATTTTTAATTAGTTTTACCGAAGGGTAACCCTTTATTACCTGTGTTATTGAATGATTTCTTGGACATGATTCAAAAATATTTTCCGGGACTATGAATTGATAGAGACAAGGAGTTTCTAATTGAATTTTTGACAAGGTAAATTTATATAATTTTCTATAATATTCATTTTACCTAAGGATATATTATAAAATAATAATTAATTATAGTATTATGAGGGAAATTCTTTTCTGATCAATTATATATCCTTGGGAAAAAACATCATTTTACAAGTATGTGTATTTGTATCTTATGAACGCACATCGAGTAAAATATGATTAAAATATTTGAAATTGAATAATATGATTACATTACCTCACATTGATGATATTTTTGATAAATTAAAAAAATATGTTATTTTTTCAGAAATCAAAATAATGAATTTAATTTTGGTCAGAAATTCTCACATTGGATTTGTTTCTCTAACAAAACATTTTTCAAAAAATAAATTTACTCATTAATGTCTGAATTTATGGATTTTATCATTATTTAAATAGGATTAAATTAATACAAATTTTCTCATTTTTGGTATTTTAAAATTTATGTCATTGAATCATTTATTTTGTTTTAAATTCTACAAAAATGATAATTTTGGATTTAAGAGGTAATGGTCTCAGGTCATTTTATCACTAAATATTCAATTTAATTTGACCTAGTATATGTTTAAGAAATTATGTATTGGCATAATACTATTAATTTTTTTTTGATAAATTTTTTTTCTCACTATGGAATGTTATTAAAAACACAAAATTTAATATTTTTCAAAATTATCATCATTGATTACTATGATTATATAGTAGTATGTGGGATTTACATTAAATGTACCATAAATTTGTAAATCCTATTCAGAGTATTGTGGTGAAATATTTATTTGGATTGAGATACGTGCTAATGGAGCGGGAAAATATTATGGCCCCTAGATTATAGAATTTTTAATACCAAATATGAAACAACCCATTAGGATTTTTAGGTTTTTTTTTGTGATTTGTTTATAATCCTTGTTTTTTTATGTTTGAGGGATTCCCATTGTGTGATATATTTTTCAAGTGAAAATGAAATATTTTTCAAGGATGTATGTTTTTTATTTAATGGATTTTGGGTATAAAGGTGTTGATGTCTTTGAGGGGTTCAACCAATGTTTGGGGGATGTTGCAGGTGTTTGTCAGACTTTCTACTAGAAACAAGACTATTAACAATTTTTAGATGATTACACACCATCTAAATGTATCTAAAAATATTTAATGGTCTATAGGTAAATTTATTTGAGATAGGTTCTGGGTGTGAATGGTTTATACACCATATATTAGGTTCATGTCCTATAATTGAAAATATATTATTTTTAATAGAAAATAATCATGTATTCTACCAATTTCAACCTTTGTGGATTACATGAAATATAATGGTATTGAACACCATGTAAATGCCATGAGTTAGGGATTTTAGGATGGTGCACGACTGATTTTCATTCCATTCCGCTTCTATTCTTCCCTCTCTCCACCCAGATATCACTCTTTGTGATTTTGGGTAATTCCCTCAATTTCAAATCACTTCGTTTGGCTATTTATCATTATTCATGTTGCAATGATCCTCTCTGGGTAATAATTTCATTTGGTTATTATTTTCATTGGCTATGTATGTTAAATTAGTTGTAGTTATATTTAGATTCATTATTGAAAATGGTTTCCTATCTATAATTTAAGGCTTCTTTTACTCCATGAAATTTAAAGGATGATCTCATGGGATCTAATCACAACTGTCAAAAGAATATTGGAATATACCATTTTGAGGTAGGTGTTTCCATACAATGGGTTAATGCATTGAATTGATTATTTTTCTTGGTAAATTAAATTTTCATGTTCATTTATTTTAAGTGCTACATGGTTTTAATGCATTTCTTGAAATGTAAATTTTTTAAAGTGTTTTTTATTTGATAATTTTTTTTCATGATTGTAAATGGGTTTTCAAATACCATTATAATTTAATTAGATTTAAAAATGATATTTAAAATTATTAGTATGGTTTTTAAAATTTATTTTTACAATTACCACATTGGAAATATTGGGTGTTTTGGAAAATGGACAAGTGTTTCAATAGTGTGTGTTACAGCACTAAGAGGTAAACATTAGGATATCGATGCACTGTGGAAAGACTCGATATTGGTTAGTTCCAACCATATGCCTATATAGGATCTTGAATATATAGTAACCATTCTACCATATGTTAGGGGACAATATTAGGTATTTTTTCATTTTTGGTTATTTACTAAATGATTTTTTAATCATTTATTGTTTTTTACTTGTTTTTATATTATATTGTGTCACATAGATTTGTATTATTGGTTATTTCATGGATATGTGTTTACTTACATAAATTTTAATGCATGGAGATGATTTCATATTTTATCACTTCTACTTATAAAATTTCTGATTATGAATTTGAATTCTTTTTATGAAATACTATGGGAAAAATAATGTACAATTGAATTAGACTTATCAAAATTATTTTTAATATGGATTTTGTTTTAAATGATAAAACTATTTCACTCATAAAATTGTGATTTGTATCAATTCAATTTTGGTATCTTACTAGGCATTCTTCTAACAACCAAATTTTCTCATTGGGGTGGTTATAGACATTTTATTGTAGGATATATGTGAAGGTAAGGGTATATTATATCATTTTAGATTCTCTATTAGTTTTTTCATTCATTTTATAAATTTTTTTAGGTGACTGTTTGTTACATGGAGACATCTCTTTTCTAATTCGTACATTTAAATTTTAGACTAATGGAATTGTTTTATGGATGGTAGTATCTCCTTTCCCCCAACTTTTTAATATTATTGTATGTATTTATTTGTTTATATTCACAACATGTTATATTTTTATGCATCAACAAACCGTATAACTATCTGCTCATATGTATGTATGGTTTCCCCATGAAGGCATGTTAAATTTTAGTATCCAAGGGATGGTTCATCATGAAGTGTGTTAACACAACTTGAGTGTAGTTTTGATTCATGGGTTCATAGGAGTTAGGACAATGAGAATTCAGATAGTGTTTGCAGATTATAGACCTAGATAGGTCACATCCATAACTGAACCCAAGTTAACAAGGGTGTTCAGGGACTTTTCCCATGTTTTTTATTTGGATAGTGGGGTAATTAAAATGAACTATATAAGAGGATTTTTTTAATTGAATTATTATGTTTTCAAATTTCTTTTCTTGATAGCAATACATAATTAGATAACATTTTCAAAAATCATTTATTTTAATTCTAAATATGGAATTAATATTTATTGGAATATGAACATAATCTAATTGGTTATTGTCTTGTGATTATTGTAAAATGCCTATGTGAAGATATCTTTAAAATACACGAGAAAAAATCTATGATACATGTTCCATAAGAGAATATTCTAGTGGACCCTCCTTGATTGATGTGGTTATCTACACTATTCAAACATTGGGTCAAGTGGGTGTTAGGAACCAATGACATGTTATGGATCGAGGATACAAATTTACTAAAAAGAATCCACTTATCTCTTTTGGCGACAATGGATGGTTTTAATTTGAGTATTATCATGATTATATTGATAGGATCATCAATTTCCTTGAGAATTTAGAGGATTAAAGGTGTGATTTTAATTATATATTCTCTAGGGACTCTAAAGGAAGTGGTGGAAGCTATTTTGGAAAAATAAATGTTTTATAAGGACACTACATGTAATGATTTCAAATAAAATTTAAATCATCTGTTTTAATCTAAATCATTATATAAAGAAAAAAATTTGGATTTTCAGATCTTAGTATAGTGGGATCATTTCATTATGGAGTATTCTACCTATTTTCCTAAGTTGGGGATTTCAAAATTAGCATTTGTTATTAATTTTTACCTAAAGGATTAGAGGATTGAGTAAGGACTGAGTCCTGATATTAGGTCGATGTTGATTATCATGTGTTTTCATGCCATTATGGTGTTTTTTGAAAAACAATCTTTAATTGATGTAGACACAAATGGGAAGATAGCTTGGGGTAGAGAGTTAGTTGTTATAGATGATACATATATTTTATCTTAGGTAAATAATGGGAAATGTAAGTGTGGTCTATTATCTTTAGGATAGATTTTAAAGGATTTTATGGGATATAAACAATAATTTTTCTATCAGTGTTGGTGGTCTAGTCATAATTGACTTAGTTGTATCGAATAACCAAAGCCATAACATTATTATAGAATATTATGAAAATTTAGTCATTTCAATGAAAGAATACCATAAGGTTGTAAGGTAGGACAAAATCATTTTAATTATTCCCATGACAATAATTAGGCATCCAATGGGTGTGGGTAATATCCTAAGGCCAAGGGGGGTGTCCATGTGTCTTGTACCACACCTATTTATGTGGTTGAATTTTCAAATGGGTAATATGAATATGATATAGTTAATGATTGAGGTAAAATATATATTTCTTTCTCTATGGTGCTGTATTTTCTTGATATATGTGCTACTCATTATTTTATATCATTAATGTTAGTTTATGTGTTGGAAATTAATTCAGAACATATGAAATTATTTTTGAATAATTCCATGCATTTTTGGTAGATGGTAGAACAAGTTTTCTAGTGTCCCATGTATCATATGGTGACAACTGAAAATGAGGTAGAATGGGACTTTGTGGTTCTTTATCAATACATTTTCATCTTGATTATCTATATAGATTTAATTATCAGTGTTATGGACTAGATATAATTTTATCACATTCAGGTGAAATTATTATCTACCGATGGGGTCAATAATATATTTTAAGGTGATTTGGAATCTAGATCAAGAAGGGAAGAGCTGGTTGTTCCTTATGATAAGGTAATCACATGCAAATTTTTAGAGATTTTTCATAATGTAGTCAAACCCTTCATGGGTGGATGACTTCATATAGTGGATGGAAAATACCCTACGGAATTTCCTAATAATTTTTGTAGATTAACTCCGAATAGATATATCGATTTTACCATTAACATACTCCCTTGTAAAATTCCCATTTCTACTCCGACTTTTTGAATGAAACCTCATGAGTAAGTGGAAAATACTATCTAGCATGAAAAAATTAAGTGTAATGAATTTATTCATAATAGGATATCATAATGGGCCCCACATGTCTTATTTAATAAGAAGTAATACGATAATTTTAGAGTGTTTATATACTATTAGAATCTAAATAGGGTGAAAACTAAGTATATATATCCTTTTCCAGGTATTGATATTTTTTAATAGCTTAGAGGGGAATTTTTGTTTTCAAAAATAGATCAATGGCAAGGGAACAACTAGTTGAGGGGATGAGAATAGGATATACCTAATATAGCATTTAGGATCTACTGTACTCATTATGTGTTTCTAGTTATTCCATTTAGTTTTAATAATTATTATTTGGTATATATGGTGTTGATGGACTTGACCTTTCAATGGTTCATGGAAACTTATTGATTATATTTTTGGATGGTTTTATGGTTCACTGGAACATAAAAAAGAGAATAAAGAACATTTAGATATCATTCTTGAAATCATGATAGATCATATTCTATATCTTATTTATAATAAATGTGAGTTATATATCAGGGATGTGTGTTTTCTATGGAATTCATTATCTGATAGGGGTGTTTCATTGGATCCTAAAAAGATACCAATAGTGATGTCAATGTAGCAACACAAAAAAGTGTTTGAGATCCAAAGAATCTTGAGTTTTTATTGTAACTACAAAGAGTTTATTTTATAATTCTATAAACATTTACCATTGATGATTTCATTATCAAGTAAACATTAAATTTTTAAATGGAAATATAAATAATAGATATATTTTTTTGAATAGATTATGTGGTTAACTTCTCTAGCGGTTTTTTATTCTTCTAAAACCAGGTTCTAGTTATGATGTTTTCTATATTTCTTCTACTTTGTGGTTGATATTTTCCATGATATGGGGTAACATGTGGAAGCCTATGGATCATTTAAGTCACATATTCTATTGAAGAACTACTCAACCCAAGATCAGGTGTTGTAAAAAGTTAAAAATGATGTAAAAATGTATCTTCACAATCACATTAGAAATTGGTTAAAAAAATTTATCCTATGATCTTGAAATATATTTTAACCCAAATGTATTAGAATATCTATTATTTATTTTTGGGTAGTTTATCATCCGAATTTATATTTTTTTTATTACATAAACCCTATTGAAGGGAAATGCGGGGTTTCATGCATTTATTGGAAAATTACCAACACATGTAGAGAAGGAATTAGTTAAGGAGTGACATATAATTAGTTCTTTTACTGAGATATTCTCTATAGTGGAAGAGTATAGTGGAAATTTTTTAATGGATTCAATGAAGGTGACTAATATATGAAAGAGTGAGTGTGCCTTGATCATTTGATAGATATTGAGTTTCATTTCATTAATGAAAGCCTTTGTGGTGGGAATACCATAGATGAGTGGTCTCGGTCTCCCAATGTGTTTTTTTCTTCTATAATAGGTTGGTTGGTTTCTTACCTATGGTAGGAGTTGATATATAGTGGACACCAGTTTTCATTATCCATCCAGATTAGGTCTACCAAGATGTATCTTGACATGAGAAGTTGGTATTGGTGGATGGGGATGAAACAGTCGATTTCATATTTTGAAACATATAGATTTCCTTGTAAAAGAATCAGGGAATAATAGAAAAAACAAATATGTTTATTTAATACCATACCAATTATGACCTAGAAGTGGGAGGATATTTCCACGAATTTCATCACTAGTTTTTCACATAATACTATTGGAAGGATGAAAATTTGGGTGATAATTGATTGAATTGAAATATCATATAATTGTATCCATATTAAGGAGATAAAGAATGTGGAATAGATTGTGGAAAAATATTTCCAAGATATTTTGGGAATTCATTGGGTTCTCAAAGTGGTTGTATTTGAAATGGAACCAATGTCCATGTCCAGTTTATAGAAACAAAATAATGTGGTTATGGGTTACCAGATTAAATTGTGAAAAACCTATCATCAACAGAAAATTAGATTGATAGGTGTGATATCCAAATTCATGAATATATTATTTGGTCCAGTGTACATTATTTCATAGGATATTGTGAATATAAAAATTTATTTGTTGAATTATCATATAAAAATACTAATATGGAATCAATCATGATGGATACCTTTGATGATTTTTTATATAATACTTATAGTTTTCCACAGTATAATGTAGTGTTGCGAGAGTGGTCATTGGTTATTCCATGACTTCTTCTATAAATGAAAAATATGGATTAGTAGATCTATAGATGTATGATCACGAAATAGATTTATCTGAAATATTATAAAGACCATCGGTGTCACCCATTGGATTTTGAGGATTATTATCAATTCTTTCTCATAGTTTTTTTATTTTATGGGAAATTATCACTTGGATAAATATGCGGTTTGTTCATTGAGTTTTGTGGTCCATTTTGAGATAGTGGGGTGACTTGGCAATTTTGACTATTAGTTGGATTTACCGTCACCTTTTACATATCTTCATGATTTGATTCACGAGTCCTAGTTAAGAAGGTATATACTGCATCATTCCAATGTCATTGGATTGTTGGATTTTGATCTTTAGACTACAACCACATTAGTTTATTTTCTTGTTCATATTATGGATCACAATTATAAGGTATTGTTGGGTAAAATGAGTCTTTAGGTCTGGGTACTTTGGATGTGAGTAGTGAATATCTATTATATTTGGGAGATGAAAATGATGATGATGTATCAGTGGGAATAACTTTTTTGATGTATAGATATTTAAGGGATAACTCAGGGAATATAATGCTTATGGTTGGTAGATTTTAATACCCAGTTACACATTTTATGTACTCTATTGTTGGTTCCTTTTTTATTTTCCCTGTTTTTGGGAATCAGTGGATTCTATGGGATGGAGAGACATTTCTAGGTAAAATGACCTAATTTATTGGGATTCATGTTTTTTTATTTAATGGCATCTCGATTTAAATGTGACTATTGATTTTAAGGGTTCTTACTACAATTAGATGATGTCAAAGGTGTTTTTGTGTTCTTATAATCAAAATTGGATTGTCTTCTATCATCACAATGATTACACACATTGTAAATGGATTAAACGACATGAAATGGTCTCCAAGATGATGTTGTGGGAGAATTTCAAGGTATGAGTGTTTTACACAATATTTAAATGTTTCAAATAATCTAATAGAAGAATTTTATTTTTTTAATTTATTGTTGACATGTGTTTCATCGATTTTAACAATTTTGGGTTACAAGACATGTAACATTATTACAAGTTATGTAAATGTCATGAGTTTTGGTTTTTAGTGTGGTGCATGGCTGATTTCCTTTTCATTCAAACATCATAATTACCTCAATCTATCGAGAGGTCACCCTAAGAAATTCTGGGTGATTCCGTCCATTCTGGATCACTTTGTTTGGTGATTTATCACTAGGGTTGTTGTGGTTTCCCTCATCAAGTAAGTGTTCCATAATGTTATTCTTTCCTTTTTTCATGTCTATTGTGTTGGATAGAGTTAGATTTCAAATTCATGGTTGGATATTGTTTTCTATTGTTCTTTGGAAATTTCTTACCATAAATTGTCTTTTGAAATATGATCTTAGGGTTTCAAATCACCTTTATCAAAGGTATCTATGTTTATACCATTTTCATGTAGGATTTATGATATAATGATTTAATGCATTGAATTTATTATAGTTATCGGTATATTCATTAGTTTTCTTCATTTATTTAAATTGATATATTGTTTAAATGGTTTTCAGGGAATGTAAATTATTTTTAATGGGGTTTTAATTGTAAATAGAATTTATTGATTTTAGAAATTGTTTTTCAAACACCAAAATTGTTTTTATTATAATTGAAAATGATTTATTTAATTGGGAGAATGGGTTTAGAAATTTATCATTACAATTGAACCATTATGAAACCTGGGTATGTTGAGAGGTGGAAAGGGGTAGCCTTAGTGTGTGTGGAACCACTTGGAGGTAACCTTTTGAATATTGATGGACTGTGGAAGGACACAATATTGGTTGGATACAACGTTAAGCCTTTTTATGGTCTTTAGTGTCTATTACACATTGTCTCAATGGTTAGGGCCTAATACAAGGTTCTTATTATTTTTTGAATATTTATCATATTATTATTTATCAAGAATTAATTCCCATAGATTTTTATATCAGGTTGTATCAATGAACATCACATGATAGTTTATTTCATGTATACATGTTTACATATTTTCCTCTTGATGCATGGATATGATTTCATATTTTATCAATTATAATTTAAAAATTTATAGATGATATTATTAAATGATTTAATTAAAACCAATTATAAGGACAGTATAAAAATAAATAGTCTTTATAATTATGCTTTGTAAAATGCTATATGTTTTATAAGATTGAATAGTTGAATTATTGATACTAGCCTTTGTATAGTCTTTTAAGTTGAATTTTAATAGTATTTTTGTTCAAAACCAACTTTTCCCTTGGTTTGGTTGTATATGTTATAATATAGGATACATGTAGTTGGTAGGTAATATTATAGCATTATAGGGTCTCCATTTGGGTTTTCCATTGATTTGGTTGGGGATGAAGGTGACTATTGGTCACATGGAGTCTTTTATTCTTGATTGATTTAATCTTTTCATTTTTTCACGTTTTCTTGGTTTTGTTAATTTATTTATATTTTTTATTCCACTTTTTACTATGATAATATTGAATTATATGTTTATATTCAAGACTTGTTCTATTTTCTTACTTAACCTTAGTATGTGATGTTCGTATTAGGTTTATTGTTTGGTTGAACTGGTATGGCTTGTCACATAATAAGTTATTCAACATAAGAATTGAAGTTATAAATAGTTCTTCCTATTTTTAAATATAGATACATTTCACTAATTTGAGAGATTCATGGTGAATTATGTTAATAAGAAAGATTCATCACCAATGTTATTTAAAAAATCATTATTATATTATATTAAATTATATATTATTTTATAGAAATTTAAGGTTCTAAAAAAGATTATTCGTTGAGTGTATTTAATTTTTTGACGTTGAATTCACATACACATCATCCATGTGTCAGGTTAAAATGTATTTATTGACTATAAAGTATAATTAATAAGATGGATTAGTGAATTAGTTGTAGGTGGTGATCTTGATTGAAAATATAAATCAAGATACCCCCAATTAATGAGGTGACAAGTTTTTATAACAGATTGATATCAAATTTTATTCTATGGTTAATGTAAATGAGGAATAAACCACTAACATATTAATATAAAATTTTATTTTATGTGTGCCATTTAAAAATGGATTAAAAAATATAATTCATGTATTGATTAATAATTACAAAATGTTTTATAAAAGAAGATATCAAGTCATTCCATAGCTCTAGTTTTGTATTATATTTTAGAACAAATTATATAATGACATCATATATTTATTTGTTAGGTGAAACGAAAAATACTATTGTACGGTTTAAATGTAAATAGTTTATTTTATAAATAGGGAAAGGTTTGTAATTATTGACTTATGGGACTTTTTCAACCATTACATGTTCCAACAATGAAATGGGAGAATATTGTGATGAATTTTTGGTTGATTTTCAATGCATAACGCAAAATGGTGAGACAAAGGTAAGTGATTCACAACCACTATGAGGGGGAGGATGATAAAGTGGTTAAAAACACCATCTCTAAAAATGATTATTTTGACACAAGTTAAATTTAATATCCATTGACAAAACTAACTGATTATGAGATAGACATAGAAAAGAATAATGAAAATGATAAACAATTTTAAATACTTTCACTTTTCTTCTATTGAATAGATAATAATTGATGTCCAATAGTTGTGATATAGTTATCCACCTAGTTTATATTATTATAAAAAATAGATAATTATTATGTTTGGTTTGGTAGTCTTAATCTTCAAGTACATGAATAAAAAAACATGTTTCAATAAATTAATCAATCTTTCACAACCTCCCAGTTATACTTAATATGTTAGATATAGTGTTAACCATTATTAGTCACCTAAATCCAATAAATAATATACTGAGGAAGGCTCTCTAAAACATTGGAAAACTATTTTGAACATTTTCATACACATAATATAAACACATCATTTATATTTAATCATTATTCCACCGTGGAATAATGGGTTTGTCCATGGTATGATATAGACAATCAAGTATTGATCCAAAAAGATATCCATATATTTCTTATATTTTCAAAATTTTTACCATGTATTTTTGTTCCCTTGAACATATCATTTACATGTGCTAGAATGTTGTGATTTCAACCGGAAAAAATTATAATCAACTACATAACTAAAATGGAAAGTTCAATGTAGATTTTTCCTATGTGTGTTGCATGAAATAATTTTTCTTCTAACCCTTTCATAGAATACACCAATATTTTTCTTCACCTCCCATGGTAAGAGCTCAAATCAATACATCAACATACCAGAACAACATTAATAACATTTTTGGGTGTTTCCATCATAATACATTATGTAAACCATGATGTAATATTACATTCAAATAGAAATTTTATATAGATACATAAAACCCTTACATAGAAAATAGTAATTATTCCTTGAAATAAACTCCTATCGTTTCCACACAATAAAAATTTCATGGTTCTAAAATCCCAAAAATGTAATTTTTTCCCTAGATTTAATTCCATTATTTTATTCACAGTCATCTAAATTAATATCACAACTAATATATGATTTTTTTTAATAAATACGACACTGAAATCCATCAATAAAAATTAATTATTTTTCAATAGAATACAAACAAAGAATGATTCCAATTTCAGAGTTATTTTAACACCATTCCATTTGATAAGATGGTATTTTTGAGTGTTCTCTAACCCTTAGTGTAAAAGAAATGACCATCTCTCCATTTATATCTTTTATCACTCTACCAATGTTACATCACATAATGAGAATGAACCATTCTTCCTTATCTCTGTAGGATCAGTAGTCTCTCCCTTTATATCGTATTAAAAAAATTATAAAAATACTATTGAGCTTTTCTTACATTATTTATCTACTAACACAATTAATTTCCCTCCATTTAGAGAAACATATCCTTTATTATACCCCATTTGTTTCACCAATAATAGTATCATATTCTATAAACGTTTTAAAGGAGATATAACTTAATAAGGTCTCCCTTTTTAATAAATTCAAAATATTTATTTGAAAAATAATTTAGTGTACTCATCCTAAATTTGAAAGAAAATATGGCCCAACAATACTCTTAAGTGTAGGAAGTAATCCTTAATTATGGTGTTTTTAGGGCATCCATTACATTCCCTTATTAAAAATTAATAACCATTTATATCATTCAACATTTGAGCATTTATTTTATAAAGTAGTAAATAATATATATTTTCATCAACCTCAAATTCCACACTAGATTATTTGAAAAATCAATTGGCCATTCATCATCACATCAAATCATCAACGGGAATAATACATTGAACCATATATATTTATTTTTTTACTTCATACATATCATTTGGATTTTTATTGACAGGTTACATATAATCAACATCTATTGTTCTTAGTATGAAATAATTTTTCTTTTCTAATTACATGTTACACATCTTACTAAAATAAATAATGAACCTCTGAAACATGAATTTTAATATCCAAAATCATTATTAAAAATCATATTATAAAATCAATAAAGATATAACAAAGTTTATCATTATCAATTCAAAACAAATCAAGGGTTATACTGACATAGAAAATGATTTATTATACTATATTAGTATGATTCTACATTGTTTTATCTCATATCTTGTTCAAGGAATAATTATAAAATCAGTTTCCATTCATGAAAATTTTAGTCAATGTATTCTCTTCTTATGAATTCATAACATCTATTCACAATCATTAATTTATTCTTTATAGATGGAAAACATTCTTCCATGTGAATTTTGGTGGAATACCTCTCTTATTTCTTTGATTATAAGCCCTAAAAACACCTCACAAAATAAAATTGTTATATGCAAGAATGGTTGAACATTATTCGTTAAGGAATTATAAAAAAAGTATTTCATCTAAATACAATTAAAATTTTGAATAGGATTCTAATTTATGAAGAAAATACAAAAAATTACTCTCAATGTATATAGAAAAAATAATTTCATTGATATACACAATCATAATGAGTGATATTTTATCATTTACCATAAAATTATAATGTTTATATATATTTTATTTGATTAATCTTATTTTATATAAGATACTATACCTCGCGGATTACCAAACTCTATGTGTTTTTTATCCAGAATAATAGTTTCCTAAATATTAAAACTCCAAGAACCATGATTTTCAAGTATAAACCCTTTTATTTATTTAATATGAACAACCTTTTTATATCAATTTTCATGAACATAGACTTAATGTGATATTTGAATACATTATAATTCCAATTAGGATATATCATAAGAATGATGAGGATTTTATTCATGGATTTTGAATAATGATATGGTTATATTGAATTATACACCCTTAATTTTATAGTTCCATTTATATATATTGATATTTGTTCTTATATAATTCGTTCATCCCATTTATATTGTTTTGTAAAACCACATTTAACATGATCAAATTCTTATTTTTATATTGTGGTTTATATTTTCATGTGATATTATAAAAAAATATTCATATTTTTTTCCATCGCTATAACCCAATCCCAAAATTCTAATGATTCATTGACACTTTTTTATATAACTCGGAGAATAAATACCATATTATTGTGATTTAAAAAATTTATCTAGGATTGGAATCCCATGAATTAGACTCTTATGATGTTTTTAGGTTATATGTTTTTCTGTCTTATGTTACCAATAGCTTGTTATACCAGTTGTTTTAATATGAAATATCCCTCCATGAACTCACTTATAAACATTTACCAAAATAATTAATTTTATTTTTTATATGATAATAGATTACAAATAATTTAATCATTTCAATTTAGTATTCTTCCCAAACCACAACTCATAAGCTGTAAATAATAAATTTAGTTGGATTAATCACTAATTCAATATGTATACATCTACTATGGTATCCATTATTGAAAAATATTTTATGTTTCCAAGATCAAATAACATGGTTTGGTGCATTTCCAGAAAAAAAATCTCATTCCATTAAGGTAATTTTTTAATATATTTCAAATGGTACTATATTAATGTGCAATCCGATTATTCATGAGATATTGTCCTGAAGAATTATTCATTCATTGAGATCTATTTTCAGACCCAATTTTCTTCTAATAGCACATTCAATTTCATTATCATCACGACTTCAATAGTTTTTAACAATATCATGACAATATGATTCATCCAAAAAAAAGTTATTTATATGAGTAGATCCATCAATAAATGTACTAAAATAATTATTTCAGTAACCTAAATTTTAGATTATCAGATCAAGCACATTAGATTGTATCAATTGAATATGAGTTTTATTTTTGATTTTAAAACAATTTATGGATCATTTTATCCATCTTACACCAATTACACATATCAAATCTATTTATCCACTCCTAAATCATCATTATTAGACTTATTATAACTTTATATTTGCTAATATTTTTCAATGTTATATTTACTTAAATAGATATGTATTTTAGGATAATGATAAACCATTATAATTGAACGTACAGAACAATTGTTTTACTCATTTAAAATATGGTATAATTTTTTTTGACACGTCATCACTCCATGATTAGTGTTCCATCCCTCATCCTTTTAATGATTCATCCATTCTAACGAAATTCATTCCCATTGTCATAAATCATGGAAACTCTCTAGGAATTATTCAATAACACATAGACAATGTGATATTTCTATATTAAAAATTCTTTTCCATAATTTTATTAATTTCATCCACATTAACACTATTATAATCATTCTATATAAAATTAGCAACCACACTATAATATAGTTGTATATCAATTAGGAATTGTTTTCTTAAATTACGTGTAATGTAATGAATGAACCTTAATGAATATTAAAAACTAGAACCCAAAATGATCTACCACATACCTAAATGGTGTCCCCATTCCCCACATCCTGGAGACTAGTATCCATGCATAGAAAACAACTAGATGGATTGAATTCACCAAAACTGAAGTAGGTTACATTGAATATATATACAAAAAGTAGAAAGAAACAATTGAACAATAACCTAATTGATATATTCCAGAACTAAAAAAATATATAAATATCAACACAACTGAAAAGTGTAATAAGATACACAATGTCAAACTACAAAAATAATGAACAACAAAGAAAATGAAAACTACTCTCTGAGAAAATGTTGGAAACATCCCACCATCCCACCACCAGCATACATTCCCCATAGAACAAAACCATTCTACCACATTATGGGGCCACTAAATTCCCTAAATAAATAATCATAAACAATTATACATACTATCACTGTGGTGTATATGGTGTGTGCTAGAAAGGATCTGTATTGTCTCACCGTGGTGTTCCAAATCTCGTCTCTATAAATACGTTATAAATACTCTAATTTTGAGTGTAAAAATTAAATTAAAAACATTAATGATGTTTATATAAAATTCATGGTAAATATTTCAATTATATATAGATTAAAAATATTCTACTAAAATTAGTAATAAAAAATAATTTCCATAATTACTTATCAAATCCCAAAACGTTATATCAAATACATAACAATAAAAATAAATTTAATAGGTAAATCTCACCAAGGGATCATAATTGGTATTTCTAGAAGACTACTCATACCATAATAAATTACTAGGGCACAAATATATTTATAAAACATAAACTTATGGACTATTTGAACACCCAAGAAGTTAACCCATCCAAAATGATAATATTATATAACTAAAAATTAGGACTAGGGAGGAGAGGGACACCAAATGAGCGAACCACCAAATAATATGTGCATTCTATCCATTAGTTATAACATAATAATCTATGCCAAATTCATCCCATGTGGTACTTTTATTAAATAGTTATAAAAGTAATTTATACAATCATTTTCAAACTATAATTTTCATTTATCAAACATCCATTAAAACCCCATTTCAATATTATTTGAAAGAACCCATTTCAATTTACAAGAAAAACAATGAAAATGTATCAAAAACACCCAATTATCCACCTGATCAATGCTTTCAGATTGGTTACCACCGGCCTTAGGCATACCTCCATATATGGTAATGGCTGATGACTATAAGTGAATTTGTGAAGGAGTAATAGGGGTGATTATACCCTCAGGTAATGATATAATAACATTTCGAGTAGATATAATATATTCAGTCAATGAAAATTATCAAAAGACAATAACCAAACCTTCCAATGGGGGAATAAAAAATAGTTAAATTAAATAGAAGAAGCATCAATAAAATACATGAGTATGAATAATTGAACATGTTATCATGCCATC
This sequence comes from Viscum album, assembly GCA_963277665.1. NCBI lineage: Eukaryota > Viridiplantae > Streptophyta > Magnoliopsida > Santalales > Viscaceae > Viscum > Viscum album. Next base: position 588,469,359 of record OY728142.1, on the reverse strand, counting down.
GGCAAATACTAAAACAAACTTTTCATCTTCTATGTGTAACCCAGTGCAATATTAAAAAGTTCACCAATAATAGACCGCATCAAATAAATATAAATATATTCTAAAATAGAAATTTAGAATCTAAAATAGAATTTTATGTGAGGAAAGAACCTCATGGTCTTTTACCATTAACCATTCCAACTCAACTAGGATCCAGCTATAGAGTTCTAACCTTCACCTTAATGTAAATGCATAATATCTAGACAAGTATCAAAGGACCCATGAAGGTTGTTATAATGATACTGAGTAGGATTACTCCAATGTGTGCATAAAAATAATTATTGTTTGATAAGTTGTAAATGATACTATTCTAAACAATAAAATTTAATTTTTAAACACAATCTTAACTAGAGGTCAATGACCACTAGGAAACTTTTACCTACCTTGAACAATACCTAAATATCTAGAGAAGAGGGGATTCTTGTAACAAGGTATTACCAAATATCAAAAATCAAATATGATCCCTTGGTTTCATGTTCAAAAGTCAGAAACACATATATCTATCATGGCACTTAATTTCTATGAAAACCCATCAACATCGGAAAGGGATGATCAATGAAAAATAAACAGTCCCTTGGGCCCTTGTTCGAAATCACCCATTAGCTCAATGCTCGATGGAAGTTGGAACGTCGATATCGATCCTAAAATAAAAAAGTTATTGTAATATCCCAATATTGTATAGTATGTTATATCTTCGATGTAATTCACTAACTTGCGCTACACGCAACACTGAGTCCAAGCGCACCATTACTTACCAAACTATCCGTTCCAAAAACAGTTATTGATAGTATTAACTAAATTTTGAATTTTATATAATCCATATAATTTTAAGATCAATATTATGTGTTTCTTAGAATTAATATAAGATCAAATTCAATTTTTCAGATAAAGGAAGTGTTTTTCAGAAAAAGCAATTTACCACATTTTAATAGAGAACCCTTTTTAAAAGGCAATTTTTGACACTTTTATATATTCAATTGGCAAAAATAAACATCATCTTTATAATTAGGATATAAGAATTTAGTTTCAATAAATTTTTGGTGTTTTCGGATAACATTCATATTTGGGTGAATAGTGAAAAATACTATATTTTAACAAAAAACAGGTTTTTTAATCAAAATAATTTTTACTATTAAATTGTACATCTTAATGTTTTGAATTTATAAATTGATTTTATTTTTACTATTTATTCCAATTTTATTCATTGGAAATAATTTCACTTTGAAATTAAACATAAACAAGTATCAATCTTTTGTTAGTTATTATTTCTTAAAAACACATTTTTTGGTTTTGACAATGAGGGTTAATTTTAAATCAATAAATTAAACTACAATGTTTTTAATTTGGTAAAATAGAACTAATTTTTGAAGTCTGAATATCAAAATTAGCTTCGGGTGAAATTTCGGTATTTTTCTGAAAATTTTCAATTTTTGATGAATAGTGAAAAACACTGAGTAATTGGTTAAAAATGAATTTTTATTTAAATAATTATTTATTTTATTTAAATTTATTTTAAGGAAAAATAGATACATAATTCCTATATAAGTTCAATATAATTCATTGGATTCATTTTATTATATGTTTAGATATATAATAATTTTATTGAACTTTTTATCGTCTTTTACCCACCTCCTAGGAGTATTTGAAAATTTGCATAAAACATAATTTAACTGCTTATGTTAGTTGAATTACAAAAATTCAAGAGACACGGATAACATCAGTATGTAAAATTTGGTTCAATAAGATTAAAATAAATTTTGGTGAATAGTAACTTTTGACAGTTATTTACAACGGTTAAAGGTAAATACGGTAATTCAAGTTAAAAAGAATATTATAACAATACAAAATTACATTAACACATGTCCTGAACATATTGAATGAGTCATGTCCGAACATTTTCATCCTTGAGTCGATTTTGGGACCCCGTGGAGCCACTTATGAATGATAATGACACTTTATTTTAATTAATTTATAGTAATGACAAAATTGACAAAAACAAATATATTTTAGTAAATCAATTTTTACATGTGGTTATCTAAGTCATATTTTTTACTATAAATATTCATTTTAAATATAAAAAGCTTTTCTACGTTATGGTATTTTTTTTATAATTTTTATACATCAAATAAATTAAATTATTTATGACACAATAATGATGTAGTATTTACCTCATTAATAAATAATTTTAATAAATAAGATTATTAACATTAAAACTATATACAAAACCTATCCAATTCTTATTGGATGATTTTATTTAGTCCATGAGTCGTATTATCATTGACTTTAATTAGTTTTTTTCCTTTAGAAATCGAATATCACTATATAATAAAATAATAGTTTCACACTTTCTTAAAGAGCCCCTCCTCCCCCTTATAGAAGGACACCACTTCTAACCCGTTTCACACACCTCTCAATCCCCTTAGCTCGTCCAACCTCTGCCAAATAAGCCCTCAATATCTCTATCTAACATGTAGAAGCCTAACATTTTGAACAATTCACTTCAAAAATTCCTTTGGTTCAAACCAACGGTAGTTACCCAAATTAAAGGTAAATGATTTCCTTAAATTCTTTTCTTTTATTTTGTTTTATTTTACTTCTCAAACCCCTCTAAACTCTTTTTATTCCTTTATTTTATTAAAAAACCAGTATCCTAAATATACTAGGATTTTTTTATGAGATGTATTCGAACTACAATTACACACACCTCAATATAATGGGTGAAAAAGATACAGTTTCTGTGGTCGGAAAACTAACACCTCACGAAACGATGATTGTTTGATTATCTCCTACCACCTCTCATGGTGGCCAATAATATGGAACTGTATTTATATATGATATATATTTTTTTATGTCTTATTTTTGTTATTTATTTTACATTTATATTATACCATTATGGTTTCGATTATTGGTAAAACACAATAATTTCCTTTGAAGAAATACGGACTACCACCCCATTAAAGTTATATGACTCATTAATGACTTATTTGGGACGTATAAATTATAAAGTCAATTATATTATACATGATATTTTACTGGACTTATAATATACCTATGTATGATTATGTTTTAATTCCTTTAAAATACAAAATAGAAATGAATGTAGCATTCATGCGTACGTACAGCTTACCGTCTCCAGGAACGGTGCATTTCATTTCTTATCTGCAAATGTTATATACTATTATAAATATATATATAGATTGGAAATAAATTATATATATTAAATATAAATGAGTAATATAATTCTATTGAAAATGGACTTTTTACCACATCGAAAATTTAAAATTATAACAACTTCATTTTTGACTCAAGTTCCGAACATTGACAAAATGTATGATATGAACTCAATTAATTAACTAATTGTTATAGAAAGGTAATAAGTGATATTAAAAGGATAATAAAATTTAATTAATTTTTAATCGATTATAAATTAACATTAGTTTATTATTCAGGAAGAACAAGGAACATACGAGCAAGTCAAGTCAGACACGTGGTAAGGGGCTTCTTATCTCACTTTTAATTTCATGAGATTTCCACTCTTCACCACTTGTTTATTGAATGGGTTGTATTGTGTACTTCCATTTGATATATATTATCATTATTATAGTTATATTAATGATATTATATGATTCATTTGGTGGTTATTGAATATTTTTCATATGACTCTATTGATTACAACAAGGTAAGGGTTATTTCCTCAATCTCATTATTATCAGAGATTGTTCTTCTGTAAGTATTTTCTGGGACATACTTATCATAGATACACATATTTTTCAAAAATAATTTCAAAATGAATCAATTAAGGTTTTATGGGAGGGTTTATTTAACAAGATCATCATTTTAAATGTTTTAAAGAATTATCTTTCTAAACCCTTTTAATTAATGTCCATATTTTCAAAATGATTTTAATGATTTATTTTTATGGACATGAATGTTTTGAAATAATAATTCTTTTAAAAAGTTTCAAATTGTTATGTGACACTTTGATTCAAAAATACCATTAAAATGACTACCTTTATAAATTGTGAGAATATAAAACGATTTCTTGAAAAAGTTGTATTTCTCTCAAAGAATATTACTGGTCATTTTCATCTTTGTCAAAATATTTTAATAGATTTTAAACTTGTTTGAAGTTTATTTATTATGATACAAATATTTCATATTTTAGTGAATGTTTGGTGGTATTTTTTACAGTTGATATGTTTTTTTAATCCATTCATGGTTTATGGATAATTTATTTACATTTCGTATACTAATTTTAATACGAATGTTTATGTTATATTTAAACCTTTTCTTATGATGAATGTATTGGACTAGTATGTTCCGGGTAGGGGACTTGTAAAAGTAAGCCCTATGGGATGGGGTCCGGTAATAATAGACCCTCAGGGTTGGAGTTCGGTTATAGAGGCTCTCCGGGTTAGTGTCCTGTTATAGAGGCTCTCTGGGTTACAGTCCGGTTACAGAGGCTCTTCGGGATAGAGTTCGGTTACATGGTCTCTCTGGGTTTGGGTCCGGTTATAGTTAATCCATAGGCCACAGCACAAGCCCTTGAAATTGAAATTAAATTCTGGTACTATACATTCCCTCACTATGAAATTAGTTATTACATGTGATTATTAGACAAGTATAATATCTATGTGCATGTTTATATGGGATTGTTTGATTTATTGTTTCCATATTATGTTCAAGTTTATGTTTAAGAGGCTATTGTTTTTATTACACATATTGGATTAAAAGTTTATAGCTTCTCCTAAATTATTTACCTTTACTGAGCATCTAATCTCACCCATTTCTTATGTTTTATTTTCCCAGGATATGTAGAATTTATTTATGAGTGACTTGCAGGCATAATCATGGAGGCTTGGACGTTTCTAATGGAATAAATTATGGTTTTTTTCAAGTTTTAATGTTGAAATCCATGTATGTAATCTATTTTCCAAGACTGGTAAACTGATCGGTCCTTTGGTACTTGATTCCTTGTAATCATACCAATGTTATGTAATAATACACCAACTTTGGGTAATTTGGGTCATGGAGTTACAGTTGGTATCAGATAAAGTTTAGAAATAACATTATAAATTGATTTAAATAAACTATGATTAGAGAAAATTACCCTAATATAGACATTGAGGATTAGTATAGAAGAACTTCCTAGAATTTTGTAACTATGGGGATTTTTTGAGTTTTCCATGCAATACATCCCTGTTTGGATACGAGCAGGTAGAGGTGGCTCTGGAATAGATGTACCTAGGGGTAAAACCCTAAAACACCGCATCAAGCTAGACTCGAATGGGAACTGGTGCATGACAATAGGCCATTCTGCACTCTTGGTTATGACACTCCTTAGGGAAATGTTTATTATAATTCACATTTTCATTAGAATCCATCATGAAATATTTAGTTTTAATATAATTCCGTAAAGATAACATTTTTATGATTATGGATTATATCCATAAATCGTCCAATTTACATTAGGTATTTTACAAGTTTGAAATTATGAATTGTGATTCATAAACTGACCTAGTGTATTCCATTGCTTAAAAATGGCTCCTAGTAGAAGGAATGAGAATTATAGTAATACGCATGATAGAATGATTAAGAAAAATCATATATTTCATGGTATAAAGTCAACATTTAAAAGGGAAATATTCTCCCACATATTCTAATCATATGAAGAAATAGTATCATGTGGTAATAAGATAAGTAGTGAATTCTCTGAGTCCTATGGATTTGAAGGGAAGCAAGAGATTAAAAGGATGTAATAAAGAAAGATGGATAAAGAGAATATGGGAAATAAGGATTTTACCATATGTGATAACTATAGAATAAATAACATTGGTAAATGAATGAAGGGAATGGGAGTTTTTTATAAGTGTGGAGAAAAAGGACACCAAGTACATGATTGAAAGGGTAAAAAAAGGTTTAAATCTACATTGCTTCATCTTCAAGGAGTTGGGACACTAGGCAAATCAATTTCCAAATCATCATAGTATCCCAAAAATTATGTTGTTGGATAATAATAATGTTATGATATTACCATAGATGAAGACTAATGACTAGTGTTCTTATGTTGATATTAAATAATTATGTCATTTGAGTATTGCATCAACGATGAACTGGTTATAATTATTATGGAGTATATAAGGATTGTACTGCATTACTATTTCATTAAGGACTTGCGATTGTGTGGAACCATGAAAAGTGACTCAATAGTGGGTTAATATTTTTTGAAACTATATGGTTAAAGGAAATTCAAACCATAATATGGATCAAATACTGAGGTAGTGATTTTGGAATAAGAGATGGTTGATTTGGATAAATTATATTTGGATATTCTTGACTACATTAGAACCAATTAATGGTTTTTTTATTCCATCACTGTTGGAATATTGAAAAAATGGATATAAAGAATATATATAATATTCTATAAGGAATAATTGAGCATGAATGTAATCAATAATGTTGTATGGTAATTTATAGTGTTACCATGTTTTAAAAGAATACATGATAAAGGCATTTATATGTTATTACATGTCAAAAGAGATCTTCATTTTGTTTACCTTATAAATTTTGGAATATGAGTTTGTGCATAAGTATTTTGGATAGATATAAAGGTTTGTATGTATTGAGTTTAACTTTAGATATTATTTTTTATGATTATTTTTTGATTATTATTATACTATATTTTTAGAAAAAGGACAACCTGCAGGCCAGGAGATAACTCGTCGTGTCGGACAAAGATGCAGGAATCGAACCCACAACCAATGTGCAACAAGGCTTTAGGACCTACCACTAGCCTATAGTAAGTCCTTGGTTATTATAAATTAGTTTTTTCATGGTATATGTATAAATATAATATTTTTGAGTTCTATTATCTTTTGGGGTGAAAGATGAGTTTGTGGTGGAAATTAGTTAAAATATGGAACTATACTTTTCAAGTATGTATACATATATATATTATTATTCTACGAAGAAATTAATTCTTAAACATTAGGTAAGGGATATTATAACCAAATATGTGTTATAATAATATCTTAGGTTTTGTGGAACCAATGATATTCTAAATCATCTTAGATAGATGGCTTTGAAGACCGCAATTTTACACTTGTTTGTGATTGTTGACCTCAATCACTCCCTATAAATGTTTATGTTTTTTCCAATTATGTGTCTGTAATTCCAACCATGGTTCTCTTATTCGAAACCCTAAGTTGGTGGTGACTTTTTCATTTCCCGCCCACTCTTATTAAGACTGAATTTTATTAACCCAAATTCCGATGTGGGTTTTCCACAAAGGTATTTTCTATTTTCAACCTCTTATTTTATAAGAATAATTTAAAATTGTGAGGACACAATTTATTGAAGGAGGGGAGAATGTAACACCCCAAAATATCATAGTATGTTATCTCTTCAAATAAATTCAATAACTTGCGCTACAGGAAACACTGAGTCTGAGCACACAACGTCTTACCAAGCTAGCCATTCAAAAAAAGGTTATGGATAGTATTAACTACATTTTTAATTTTTTATAATCCATATGATTTTAACATCCATATTATGTGTTTCTTAAACACAATATAAAAACAAATTCAATTTTTTAGATAAAGGATGTATTTTTCAGAAAAATCAATTTTACCTCCTTTTAAAGGTGAACCATTTTTAAATAGAAAATTTTACACTTTTATATATTCAACATGAAAAAATAAACAACTGCTTAAGAATCGGGATATACTAATTTAGTTTCAATATATTTTTGGTGTTTTTATGATAACTTTCATATTTGGGCGAACAGTAAAAAATACTATATTTTAACTAAAAACCAATTTTTTAATCAAAATAATTTGTAGTGTTAAATTATACATTTTATTGGTTTTGAAGTATAAATATATTATATTTTTACCATTTAATCTAGTGTTATTCTTTGGAAATAATTTGACTTTGAAATCGAACATAAACAAGTTTTAATCTTATTTTAGTTAGTATTTCTTAAAAACACGCTTTATGGTTTTGGCAACGGGAAATAATTTTAAATTAATAAATTTAAATTCTATGTTTTAAATTTGGTAAAATAGATTTAATTTTAGAATTCAGAATATTAAAATTAGCTTAGGGTGAAATTTTTGTATTTTTCTTAAAACTTTCAATTTTTGATGAATAGTGAAAAAGAATGGGTTATTGGTTAAAACCAAATTTTTATTTAAATAAATTTATTTTAAATTTTATTTTTGGCCAAAAAATATACCTAATACCTATATAAGTTCAATATAATTTATTGGAGTCATTTAATAATATGTTTAGATATATTGAAATTTTATTAAACTTTTTATCGCCTTTTACCCACCTCCTATGAGTATTTGCAAATTTTCATATAACATAATTTTACCACTTCTATGAGTTGAATTTCAAAAATATAAGAGACACAGTTAACCAATGTAAGTACAATTTTTTTCAATAAGATCAAATTATTTTTTGGTTAGGACTAACTTTTGACATTTAATTACCACGGTTAATGGTAAATAGGGTAATTCTTGGTAAAAAGAATATTATAATAATACAAAATTACCTGAACACTTTTCCAAACCTTATTTGATGAGTCATGGATGAACATGGGAATACATGGGTCGATTTTGGGAGACCATGGAGCCACTTATGAACTATAATGGAACATTTTTCTAATTTACTAAAAGTAAAGACAAAAATGACATAATCGAATATCTTTTAGTAAATAAGTTTTTAAATGGGGTTATATAAGTCATCATTTAGACTATAAATATTCATTGTAAAGATAAAAAGATTTAATAAATTATGGTATTTATTTTATAATTTTTAGAAATCAGAAAAATTAAATTATTTATGACACAATAATGATGTAGTATTTACGTCATTAATTGATGATTTAAATAAATATGATTATTAATATTAAAACTATATCCAAAACCTGTACAATTCTTATTGGATTATTTTATTTCAATCATGAGTCGTCTTAACTTCAACTTTAATATTTTTGGGCCTTTAGAAACCGAATATCACTATATAATAAAATAATATTTTCGCACATTCCTAAAGAGCCCCTCCTCACCCTTATAAAAGGACACCACTTCTAACCCATTCCACACACCACTCAATCCCCTTGGATCATCAAAAACCTAACCAAATAAGCTCTAAATATCCATATATTACACCTTGAAGCTTTAAGTTAGGGATAAGTCACTTCATAAAGTATTTTGTGTTCAATCCAAAGGAAGTTACCCAAATTAATGGTAACAGTTTCTCTTAAATTCTTTTCATTTAATTTGTTTTATTTTACTTCTCTGACCCCTCTAAACTATTTTTATTACTTTATTATATGAAAAAAACTAGTATCCTCAATATACTAGGATGTTTTTATGATAATTATTCGAACTTCACTTACACACACCTCCATCTAATGGGTTAAGAACATATTGTTTCTATGGTTGGAAAACTAATGCCTCACGAAACGATATTGTTCGATTATCTCATACCGCCTCCCATTGTTTCTATTAAGATGGAATTATATTTATATATGATATATATATTTTGTTTATATTTTCTTTTTGCTTCTATATTTTCCATTTATACCATACATTTATGGTTTCCATTATGGGTAAAACGCTATAATTTCATTTGAGGAAGTGCGGACTACAGCCCCCTCAAAGTGATATGACTCGTTAATGAATTTTGTGGGACATATAAAGAATAGAGTTAATGATAAAATATATGATATTATACTATAATTATTAAATACCTATGTATAATTATGTTTTAATTCCATTAAAATACAAAATATAAATGAAAGTAGCATTCATGCATATGTACAACTTACTGTCTCCATGAATGGTGCATTTCATTTCTTATCTCAAAATGTTATGTATTGTTATAAATACATATATATACAAGATATTTATGATATATGTGAAATATAAATGAGTAATACTATTCTATAGATAATGTAATTTTGACCACATGAACAATTTATAATTATAACAGCTTCATGTTGGTCTCAAGTTCTGAATATTGACAAAATGTCCGATATGAACTCAAATAATTAACTAATTGTTTTAGAAAGGTAATTAGTGATATAAAAGGGATATTAAACCTGAAAATATTCTTACTAAAGTAGAAATTAACTTATTTTTATTATTAAGTAAGATCAAGGAGCATACAAGTGAGTCAAGTTGGACATGCGGTAAGGGGTTTCTTATCTCACTTTTAATTCCATGAGATTTCCATTTTTCCCCACTTATTTATTGCATGTGGTGTATTGTGTACTACCATTTGATATATATTATCATGATTATATTTATATTTATGACATATTGTGATTTATTTGGTGGTTATTGACTATTTTTCATACAACTCGATTGATTACAACAAGGTAAGGGTTATTTCCTCAATCTCATTATTATCTTAGATTGTTCATGTGTAAGTATTTTCTGGGACATACTTATCATATATACCGATATTTTATACAAATGATTCTAAAAGTAATATTTTAAGGTTTTATGGGAGGTTCTATTTAACTAGATCATCATTTTAAATGTTTTAAATATTTATCTTTCTAAACCCTTTTAATTAGAGTCCATGTTTTCAAAATTATTTTAAGGATTTATTTAAATAGAAATGAATGCTTTGAAATGATAATTCTTTTAAAATGTTTCAAAGTTTTATGGGACACTTTGATTTAAAAATACCTTTTAAATTACGACCATTATAAATTGTGATAATTTTAAACGATTTCATGGAAAAGGGGTATTTCTCTCAAAGCGCACTACCACAAAACTAGGTTTCCGCAGCGCCACCATTTAATAGCGCTAAAAAACCACTTATAAAGGGGGGGAATTTATCAGCGCTAAAAAATAGCACTGATATAGGGGAACTTTTAACAGCACTAAAAAAAGGGATGTTAAAAGTGACCTTTTATTAGTTCTTTTTTTGCACTGATAAAGGCCCCCCTTTATCAGTGCCTTTTTAGGGCTGATAAAGGGGACCCCTTTATCAGTGCTTTTTTTAGTAGCACTGATAAAGGGGAGATTTATCAGTACTTTTTCCTATCTCTGATAAATTTTATATTTAAAAAAATCATTAAAAATAATATATTGTTATATAAGTGTATTTAAATTGATATAAATATAATATATATTTTATAAATATGTTTTAGAAAAGTATAAATATACAACTACATTTAATATATATGAAAATTAGTGAAAATGGCTATAAAAGTTTTTAAATATTTTTATTAATAAATAATTTACTAATTATCATCAATTAATAATCATTTAATAACAATTTTAAGACACAAAAAATCAAAACAAAATTAATAAAAGATCTAAAATACGTTGAATATGTAACTCAAACTTCAAACGACCATAACATTTTATCTGGGTGTCCGTTTGAGCTTTACAGCATATTAAATCGAAGCATGCGACGAGCTCTACGTTCTAATGACCCAATAAAAGACACTTTCACATTTTTAAGGCTAAAAAAATCCTATAAGGCCTCCAAAATTTAGTTTTTTGTCGGCATACCCCGATTTGTTAACATTCAAACAGGTATTACTTCTAATCCAGATGTCTGTTAGCCTTGTACCACATATCATATCGAAGATTGATTCATTTTCTTAAATTTCACTGGTTGTAGAGTTGAAACGGGTTTCTGGATTTTATGTTATGGTCATTTTAACATTCTATGTCTTTTCAAATACCCATATATATATATATGTATTTATTCGTTAATATATAAATGTGTGTGTGTGTGTTTTATATATGTATTTATGTATGTATGTATTTATTTATTTATTTATAAACACACATAAAAACTTTTATAAAAGTATTTAAAACTAATATTATAAATATATATTAATATACAAATAAATATACGGATAAAAAATTGTAACTACAAATATATATATTTAAACAGATATAAATATATATTAATATACATATGAATATATATATATTAATACACTAATAAACATATCTGTATTAAAATAACTAAATATATTTATATTAATATGAATATATATTAATATACGAATAAATATAACGATATATATATAAATAAATAAATATGTATTAATATAACTAAATATATTTATATTAATATGAATCTATATTAAAATACAAATAAATATAAATATATACATAAATAAATAGATGTATCATTAAATAGATAAAAAACTAAATGGCTTCATGGTAAAGGTGCAGGCGCGTAAGGGGGAGGTCACGGGTTCGAATCCGAGTGGAAGCAAGGAGGGGCGCGTGGGCAAGTGTCGGATGCGCAGGCAAGGGAAACGCACGGGAGTTGGAGGGGCCACCTAGCACTGATAAAGGGGGGGCCAAGCACTGTTAAAATCTCCCCCTTGAATATAAATTATTTTTTATTTTATTTTTTTGAGTTTTATGAGTGCTTTTTAAAAGCGCTGATAAAAGTCTCATTTTATCAGCAATGATAAAAGACCCATTTTTCAGCGCTTTTTTAGCGCTAATAAATGGAGTCTTTATCAGCACTTTTCTGAGCGCTGATAAAAGGGGCCCCCCAATCTTTTCCTTCATTAAAAACTCTTTTTTAGTGCTGTTAATGCACTTTTCTAGTGCTGATAAAATCCATTTTTGTAGTAGTGGCATATTATAGATCATTTTCATCTATGTCCACATATTTTAATGGATTTTAAACTTGATTGAAGTTGATTTATTATAATAAAAATTTTCTATATTGTATTTAATGTTTTGTGATATGTTTTACTATGGATGTGTTATTTTTATACCATTTATGGTTTATGGATAGTGTATTGACATTTTGTATGTTAGTTTTAATATGAATGTTTATGTTATTTTTCACCTTTTCTTATGATTAATGTATTGAACTAGTATGATATGGGTAGGGAACATGTAAAATTAAGCCCTTCGGGTTGGGGTCTAGTTACAGCAGACCCTCAGGGTTGGAGTTCGGTTACAAAGGCTCTCCGAGATGGTGTCTAGTTACTGAGGCTCTCTGGCTATGGGTCCGGTTACAGTTTCCCCATAGGTCCTGGCACGAGGCCATGTCACAGAAATTGAAGTTTGGTACTATACATTCCCTCATTATGAAATTAGTTATTACACGTGATTATTCGACAAGTAGATCATCCATGTGAATATTTATATGGAATTGTTTGATTTATTTTTTCAATATTATGTTTAAGTTTATGTTTAAGAGGCTATTGTTTTTATTACACATCTTGCCTTAAAATTTATTACTACTGCTAAATTATTTACCCTTACATAGCATTTGAGCTCACCCCTTTCTTATGTTTTATTTTTCCAGGAATTGAAGAAGTTAGTTATGAGTGAATTACAGGCCTAATCTAGGAGTATTGGACGTTTCTAATGGATTAAATTACTATTATTTTTCATTTCATGTTGCAATGTTGAACATCATGTATATAATCTATTTTCCATGACTGGTAAACTGATCGGTCCATCGGGAATTGATTCCTTGTAATCATGTTAGTGTTATGTAATAATACACCATCTGTAGGTAACTGGGGTCAGGGAATTATAATTATCATCACATTGAATATAATCTCAATGAACGACAATATCCTTCCTCTCAAATTCATCCAGCCCCATGGGAATTTAACACTATGAGCCTCAACTCCCATCTGATAGCCCCAATGTTGTCTTACGAAATATCCTCACCATCTGAATGTATATATATGGAAATCACCCAATAACATTTACCTAAATATCAATAACATGGTACTTTACCCTCAATATTGGTCAAAAACACCACATCACTAAGTCAACTGGAGTGCATACAACTCCAAGTGGTGATTTTTCCATCACAGGTGAGTGGAAATCACCAAATTCGTATCTAATTTACATCAAAAGAAACCTTATTCCCCTGTGGCTGCATTGTTGAAATATTATGGCCACATCATCTCAATATATCCCAATACATTCCCATAACATGAAATCCTTTTCGACTCATTTTAACAACGGATTCATACAATCATATGATCATCATCACTAAAATTTCATTGGGCCAATCTCAACCAAATGAACACATTGCCTCAATATTTATGGTAATTCCATCCTAATTACATGGGAAACCCCCATCAAAATCCAAAGGATCGTAGTAGAATATCACAAGGAAATATATATTTTATATACTTCGCATTAATAGAAGAATAATTCAACATAATTTAATAGTATTATATCTATTTAACAAAACAGTTCAAATTATACAAAGAACACATGACAACCTAACTACCCAAGGTGTTAAATGTCATATAATCTATCCTTCTATATATGAATTAGGATAGAGATTACCTTATGTCATCCTATAAGTGTATATCATTAACATTGCATTAATAATTTTTCTTAAAAATTGTCTCTCTCATCTACCCAATAACATGCTAAAATCTGCAACTCTCAAACATCCTTGAAAACACTAAGAAATTTAAGCACCCACTTCTGTGAATTCATATGAACAGGAAATCCCAATATCATCCTCCAAATCTGACTGATTTGGATGGAATATTCATTTTTTATAACACTCAGAAAATAGGGAAAACAACTTCATTTTATTTTGTATCTTTTTAGTTGAGATAAAATAAGAAAAGGGGAAAGGGTGAGGAGTGACATAATGATACAGTACAAATGTACACAATAGAATTAAAAACATACCTCTAATAGACGATTGGGATTACACCCTAGACATGGGAGAAAATGGATATTATCCCTTTTGTGTTTACAACCAAGGAAGAGGAATATAAATTGAAATAAAAAAATGGAGATGATGATAATAGTAAAATAATTAGTGTTAGAGGCATCATAGTAAGCACACATGGTTATGAAATTCATGTGGTCTATAGTGAAAGGGTAAGGGATAAGTGGAATTACGAATGCAGCTTGTAGCATGGTTTTCCATAACCTAGTGCAAGCCATAAACAAGCCTATTCAAAAACTAAATAATTACATGAATTTATAATTGTACCTACCCACACAATTTCACAAATATTTTGGTTGTAAAATTTTGGCTGCATGGTTTACTAGAGGAGTCTGAATGGTATTACCCTAACTGTGTGCCTCATCCTTCCACTCCCAAAATATATTCTTCATGCATCAGACACACCAAAAATCCATCCAAACTCTCAAGTATTTTCCTAATCCTCAAAAACGATTCAAAATAATGATATTTGGTAGAAGGAAAACTTTGAATTCAGTTTTGTTGATCGAGAAAGGAATTAGCACACCCACCAATTCCAAAAATAAAAATTGGGTGTGAATTTTGACCCACTCCAAAATCCAAGGATGTTAAAATATTTTAACCTTAATTTAGCTCATCCCTAAGTAATAAAACAAAAAAAAATATGATGGTACTAAACATACCCATCTTGTTTAGAACTATCCCATATGGTCATTGTCAAATGGGAACCGGGTGACTATATTCAGGGGTCTCTCCATATTAGGAGTGACATACACTGGTCACACCCTAACAAAATTTTGAAATAATATCAATGGTTTGCCGAACATCCCTGGACTAAAAATTCATCCAATGGTTCCTAGTCATTACAAAACCTCAGTAGGTTCTCCCAAGTCATATATAAAATAGATTTTAATTCTGCACCACATTGATGCATGCCTCTTTTCCATGCCTCATATGGAACATATGGGGTCTTGTATCTCAAAAGATACTCACAGAGTCCCAGTTCCTCATACATAAAAATATAATGCCATGAAATAATTCATAGATGCATTTTTTCAAGTAACCCTTATCTTCTCAATTATCTAATGAAAAGGACATCAAAATACACACATCCAATGATGCACACATAGATCATAGTTCATCAAATATCATACAAATATGAATTTATAAGATACCATTTCATGTGGGAACCTACTAACCAATATCTGGGTAGTACATGCCTATTATATGGTCCTCATGCACTAAAACCAGTCATGCCTTAAAAGGAAATTCAAAATAAAATAAAACAAAATTCTGTCATGCCCATCACATACCTAGGATTGTCATCATCTTAGAAGCCTTCTCAGCACTTTGATTCTCAACGGTGAACACATGTCCTAATGCATGACATCCTGATTCAAGAACACCCTCTGGTGCTACACCATAAACCAGCCACTAACCCCACTCCTATGTCCAACTATCTTTTCCACAACCTCTATGTGTATCAGAATCATGTCCACTATCACAAGATACAGCCCCTAGTTCAAACCTAGAATCATGAGTCTGCAAATGTCTCGGACTATCCAATTTTTGAGAATGCTTCATGCATAACATCTTTAGATGAACAAACTATCCACATGCCTGACACTCTTTTAGAGGCTGATCACACTGATTCTTGTAGAGACCCAAATCTTGACGTACATGTATATTACATTACTTTTGTGGAATACTTAATACATGACAAAAACAGACGCCGAAAGACCATATTAGTTTAGAGTCTTTGGGAACTCGGAATGAAATCTTCTAATCATGGTGAAATATCATCAACATATCCCATAAAGATCTTCCCCTTTTGGTTTTCTTACCTAAAACCATTGTTTATATCCTAGGGAAAATAAAACATAAAAAGGGTGATCTCAAATGATCAGTAAGGGTAAACATAGAAAACATAAAATAATCCATAATCATTTGAATGCAAGAACTTGAACATAAAATCTAAACATCAAAATCTTGAGTAATGAAATAAATCTTGGAAGTACATAAGGCATATATCATAAAGGAACATCAATAATGATTAGATAGATTGGAAATAAAACTTGTAATTGTGAAAAAACATTAAGCACATGATATGACTTCCATAGTATCCATGGCATTGCTGCCAAGACCATCTTAGTGGACAAATCCCCTTTCTGAATTGAGTTCACTCCTCATTTCAGTCCTGTAACACTGAACCAGATTAACTTACCGTTCCATACATGTCTATCTCGTGAGATATAAATCTTTACCCAATGCATTAGAGTGAGATATCGGTCCCACCCATCTTGTAATTAAAACATTCTTACTTGTGCCACAACATAAACATAAATCATTAATCATAACCTAAAGAATAAAATTGGTTTTATAAACATCATCCCATCATAAAATTAATCCATACAAAAAAATGGATATCATTTCATCATAGATAAAGTGAAACCATGTAAATCATAGAGACATTATACTTGAAACATACACATATGAAATAATTTCATCTTAGATGGAAAATGGTTTTTATAAACACTTGAGATAAATTCATGAGGAAAATATCATTTCTATTCAAAATCATTTTCTTTTCCCAAAATGCCATGCAATTTCAAATGAAAATGATTTTTTTTAAAATAGTCATGAAATCTTTTGGAGGAAGCTTCATGAAAATAAGGCTTTATAAAACCGTAAAAATCCTTTCATGATGTATAATTTAAAAAAAACATTCTTCTCATACTTTTTCCGGAAAAGTAAAAAAACTACCTCGTAACGTAAAAAAAAGAAATATTCCTTAAATACCATGTAGTAAAAGTAAAAAATGGGTAAAAAGGACTTTAAACATTCATGAAACCATTTTTATAAAACAGGGATGCTGATGATACATATAACCCCAGTAAATACTTAAGAATAAACAATCTAGGATAAAAATGATATTGGAAAAGTTATCCCTTACCTTATGTCTGATATGCTTCGTCAGTTTCCAAACCTCCTTTATAATGATTTATATAATGTCATTGAATTATTATAGATTCATATTCCTTGTTATGATATCATATATGGTTCACTTATGACTTTATATTACCCGTTCTTTTGTAAATTCCATGTTAAAGCACCATTTTGGGTTAAATCGTTTCATTTATTGTACGTGTTTTGACTTGTTATTATTGATATTATTACTTATATCCGAATTTACTTAATTACAGAATGTAAAACATGATTTATATATAATATGTAATCAGAAAATACATATCTATATTATAGATCTATAATGGAACGAAATACACCGTTCATGGAGACGGTAATCCGTACGTACGCATGAAAGTTGTTTTTCATTTCCTTATTGAATTGAATGGAATTAAGTAGATGAAATACATATATATATATATATATATATATTAATAAATCTAGTAGCATTATTATGTAAAATATTTCATGATTACTTATTATATATACTTTATAATCATTCATGAATGGTTAACATGGAAAATGAATCTCATCGCGTCGTGGAGATGGTAGTCCATACATACGCACGAGCGATTATATCATTCTCATTATCATGGAATTGTATTGAAGTGTATGTATAATATTTCAGAATAAATATAACTTTACAATAATCATGTATACTTATTTATTTACACCATTATACCCATCCAAGTAAGGTCGTGGTTGAAAACAGATTACACCATAGCGTGGAGACGGTATTCCGTACGTATGCACGCGCGGTGATTTCGTTTTCTGTAGGATTGATAGAAGGTGAAATAAGGTTGTTTAATATTTATAATAAAATATCAGTATATAAGTAATGTTGATGTTATTACTTTATAATGATACAACTAAAGAAGATTAAGTAGAAGAAGAAAGAAACTTGAGAGAATCGGAAGAAGAGATAACATCTTCTTCGACGCACCTCCTTTAAGACTTCTCTTAAGGAAGTAGAGTTGGTATTTTTTGGAAGACCAGAACCTCCATAATGTTTCCAGGGAAGTGGAGAAGATAATTGGTCAGGGTTCAGCCGAGCATCAAGGCTCAAAAGGGTGTGATTAGAAGAGGGAAGGGGTGCCCTTTTATAAGGGAGGAGAGGGGCACCTTTGGAAAAACTCAAAATATTATTTTATAATAAAGTCATATTCGGTTTATAATACATAAAAATTGATTAATTTCAAATCTAATGTGTGGATGGGTAAAAATACTCTCAACCAATAGATTTTAGACAAGTTTAGGTTACCATTTTAACCTTATCATTTAGATTTAACTCTAAGTTAAATAATTTAACTTTTACTGTGTCTTCATGTTTTCTTACATGATAAGGTCAATAAACTTACTATAACAAGACAAAAGAACCCCAAGTTGTTTATTATTAATATATATAACCTTATCTAAGTCATTTTTCCTAACCTTAGATTTTTAGGAATAAAATAACAATTAATAATATAATATTTGTTTTAAAAACTATTTTATGTCAATTTTGACACTATTTGGTAATTGATTTTTTTGAAACCTATAACAGCATTATTAGTTCGAAAAAAGTTAATTAAATAAAAACTAACATGTCATATTAACCAATAAAATTAGTTTATTTTACAAAAAGTCTCAAATTACATTTATTTGGGTATTTATAATATCAATTATTTTAATATTTCATTATTTAGGTAATTACTGCATCACCATTGTGTCATAAATAACTTAAATTATTTAATGTCTAAATATTATAAATAAAATACCATTAGGTATGAAATACCTTTATATTTATAATTAATATTTATAGTCTAATTTATCTTATGTATAACCCTGTATTAAAAAAATTTATTTATTAAACTTTGATTTTAACTATTTTAACCCTTCATTAAATAAATTAATAATAAATGTCCTAATCTAATCCAAGTGGACCAAAATGGTCATATTTTTATTCATAAGGTTGTTTTTGGTATAATTAAACTTATCCAATAGAATTTGGATATGTGTTAGGGTAATAATAATATCACTTTTACCCTTAATTGCCTTATTTACTTTTAACCGTGGAAAATATTAGTAAAAATGTACTATTCACCAAAAATTATTTTCATCTCATTGAACCACATTTTAGTCCTTGATATCAACCATGTATCTCATATTTTTAAAATTCCACTCACAGAAGTGGTAAAATTATGTTTTATGTGAATTTCCAAATTCTCCTAGGAGGTGGGTAAAAGACTGTGAAAAGTTCAATAAAATTTTTATATATCTAAAATTATTATAAAATGACTCTAATAAATTACATTGAACATATATAGGTATTATGTGTCAATATTGACCTAAAATAAATTCAAATAATTTATTATTTAAATAAAATGTCAGTTTTTAAATAGTAACCCAGTGTTTTCACTATTTATCAAAAATTGGATGTTTTCATAAAAATACAAAACATTCACCCTAGGCTAATTTCGATATTCCAAATCCAAAAATGAAGTCCATTTTGGAAGATAAAATTTATAAAATTTCAAAAATTGGTTATTACTATTCATAATGGCTAGTTTATATAACATATCGTTGTTTAGTGAAACTCGGTATTGCGTACAATACAAGCTATCGTAGAAAGTCATGATTGCGTGTAATGAAAGATAAGTCAGGGTTGCGTGTAGTGAAAGACTCTTTTGTTGTTTTTTATAATAGAATCCAACCATATTTCATTTATACATTGAATATATATATATATATACAAAATGTTGCGTAGAGTAACTACTATCAAACGAACTTGAAATTGTGTGTAACACGATCCAAGAATACTGTTGTGTATACTGCAAGATAATATGGTGTTGCGTATAGTGTAACATAATCATGGTGTAGCGTACAATAAAAGACATCAAAGATAAAAAGAATAATTCTCATAAAATATCGGGTTGTTACATTCTACCCCCCTTAAAATGAATTGTTCCCTTGAAATTCGTTGGGGTGATAAATGGTTTTCTACTTGAAAGTTTCTTTAATTGAAACCCACATCGTAAAAAGGAATACCAAAACCAATCTTTAAAAACTGAAGTATGAAACATAACGGTTACCCAAATTAACTAATCATTGGGTTTCCACATATAAGAACATAGGTGAAAATATGGATATGGAAGAGAAATATAACCTTCATGTTCTGATGGAGAGTGGTAGAGAACATGGCTATGAAAAATCCAACAATCGCAAAGCCATAAATTTGTGATGATCTAGAGTACCATCTGATTCATCGGATATAAGGGCACTAGGACTACATTTTTGGTTTTCAAAATCATTTCCCTAAAGTTGAATAATTTGAATTAAAAGAAATACTTACTTTATTTTGGTAAAATCGTTGGTCGTGCCTTGAACAATTTCCACTTCATATCTTTAAGAAATGAAGTTGAATTTGTCTTTCGCGAAGTTTTAGCAGATCATGCGATAGAATGATAGGTCATTCCATCTGTCTCAAACATAAGTTACCAAAATTTATATATATAAGTCCATCTATGGGGAGATTTATCATATATGGTTCCTAAAATGGACATATACATCATATTTCATACTTCTTAATATAATAGAACTGGTTTCTACTAAACTGGGACTTCCTGTAGGCCAGTGGTAGGCGATAAAGGCATGTCGCACTTCAGTTGTGGGTTCGATTCCCACAGCCTTGTCTGACGCGAAGGGTTGTCGCACGTCCTGCAGGTTGTCCTTTTTCTAAAACTACATTATTATAACATTCCATCAATAATATCGAAAAAGTTCTAGACTTAAACAATACTAACTTATGTCCAAAATAATCCATTCAAATCTTTAGGCTTATCCAAAATACTGCTGTCCAATCTCATATTATTGTGAAAACGATTACCTGAGTGTTCATATAAAAATCATTTTAATACCATCATTGATCCCAAAATATCATAAGACATGTCTTGTTGGTCACATTCCAAACATTCTATGGCCTTAAACATGTATTCTCTTGAAAAATGAATGCCCATTGAACCTTAGTGAAAACATGAGTGCTGTCAAAATTTAACTCTTTCCACATACCAAAATCCCAAAATTCTGTATACTCAAACCATGATATCACTTAGTCCTTATATTAATCATGAGCTCATGAATACTATCAAACAATTAATTTTCTCATTATCACATCATTATGCACATGAAATCTGATTTCCAATATATTTTAATCAATTTTCATGGTTTCTGATACCATATTATTATAGAAAACCATAATGGACCAACACACAGATATTTCAAAATTCCACGATACTATAAATTATATTCCATGATACTATTTTGAAATCCCATTACATAAACACTTAATCATTAGAAAACATCATTGTCATACTCAACATCACAAATAGTGATCGCATGTGACTTCCCTTTATCCTCTGCCTTAAGAGGTTGCTCACGTTGATCATCATTAACCCTTGGATTAGGGCATTGATTAGCATAATTCCCCATTTCCTTGCACTTGAAGAATTTATGTGTTGGTGGTGCATTCTCTATAGTCTTTTCTTTATTCACATCATTATCAACCCTTTTTCCATTACTTTGACACTCATCTAGTAGATGACATTATTTTCCACAGTTAAAACATTTTCTAGTCCCTTTAAGACAATATCCACCATGAATCATTCCACACTGTGAGCATAAAGAAACAGTCATTTTCTTTTCACCATTATTCTCAGATTTCTCCTTGAACTCCATATTTCGTTTTGTGTCAAAACCATGAGATGTATATGTTACACCAACTTCCAATTCTACCTTGATAGCACAACGCACAATTTCTTCATAGCTACTGAAGTCTCTTATAGCTAATTCCCATTGAAGACTTGGTTTTAAACCATTGAAAAATTGATCAACTTTACTTTCAAGTTGGATGATAATGCCAGATGAATACCTTTCAAGTATTGTAAAATTCGCTTCGTATATACCAATAGATTCATCATCCTTCTCCTTAAGATCAAGAAACTTCTTTTCCATATTTTTTTAAAGAATACGAGGGAAGTACTTACTGAAAAACAAGTTCTTGAACTCATCCCATTCCATGGATTCAATTTCATATTGGGGCCTTGTATTCTTAATTAGAGTTCACCACAGGTCTGCTTCACCTTCTAAACGGTAAACAGCTAAAATGACTTTTTGATGTTCTGAACAGTGAAGTATAGAAAATATCTTTTCAATGGTATTGATCCATTGTTCAGCAAAAAGTGGATCATAAGACCCATTGAACGAGGGTGGACATTCCCACATGAAGGACTCGATAGAATATTGTTCCCTTCTATGATCATTAAGAAATTCAGAATAATTCATAGCTTGTGTAAGTATAGAAATAAGATTTTTCACTTCATATTCCATCACATTTGTTTTCTCGGGAGGAAAATCATTGCATTGTCCATTACATTGATCAACACGGTTCTTTCGGGTTCCAGCCATCGTCTAAAACCCAAAAAGAACAGTGTGAGAGGCAAAACTCATGCTAGGAAAACAACATAATAATGGGGGAATACCTTCAATATCTAACATCTTAGGTTTAATTATAATATTGTTACCATAATTCTAGGACTATAACCTATACTTATACTTAACCTTAGGGGAATCCCTAGACATACCTTAGAAATATCTCTAGGAATCTCACTAAAGTTCTCGCATCCTAGTTTCCAAAGGTTGACTAATCCTTTGCTCTGATACCAATTGTAGAGACCCAATGCTTGACATACATTTACATTACACTAATTTTGTGGAATACTTAATACATGACAAAAACAGACGCCCAAAGACCGTATTAGTTTAGTGTCTTTGGAAACTTGGAATGAAATCTTTTAATCATGGTGAAAGATCTTCAACATCTCCCATAAAGATCTTCCCATTTTGGTTTTCTTACCTAAAACCTTTATTTATATCCTGGGGAAAAGAAAACATAAAAAGGGTGACCTTAAATGATCAGTAAGGGTAAACATAGAGAACATAAAACAATCCATAAACATTTGAATTCAAGAACATGAACATAAAATCTAAACATCAAAATCTTGAGTAAATAAATAAATCTTTGAAGTACATAAGGAATATATCATAAAGGAACATAAATAATGATAAAATAGCTTGGAAATAAAACTTGTAATTGTGGGAAAACATTAAGCACATGATATGATTTCCATAGTATCTAAGGAATTACTGCCAAGACCATCTTAGTGGACAAAGCCGCATTCTGAATTGAGTTCACTCCTCATTTCAGTCCTGTAACACTGAACTGGATTAACTTACCGGTCCAGCCATGTCTGTCCCATGAGATATAAATCTTTACCCAATGCATTGGAGGGAGATTTAGGTCCCACCCATCTCATAATTAAATCATTCTTACTTGTTCCACAACATAAACATAAATCATTCATCATAACCCAACGAATAAAATGGGTTTCATAAACATCATCCCATCATAACATAATCCATAAAAAAAAGGATATCATTTCATCATAGAGAATGTGAAACCATTTAAATCATAGAGACATTATACTTGAAACATACACATATGAAATAATGTCTTTTTAGATGGAAAATGATTTTGATAAACACTTGAGATAAATTCTTGAGGAAAATATCCTTTCTTATTAAAAATAATTTTCTTTTCACAAAATTCCATGAAATTTTAAAAGAAAAGGAATTTTTTGAAAATATTCATGAAATATTTTGGAGGAAGCTTCATGAAAATAAGGCTTTATAAAACCGTAAAAATCCATTCATGACGTATAAGTTAAAATACATTCTTCTCATACTTTTGCCGAAAAAGTCAAAAATGTACCTCGTAACTTGAACAAAAGAAATATTCCTTACATACCATGTAGTAAAAGTAAAAAATGGGCAAAAGGGACTTTAAACATACCTGGAACCATTTTTAGAAAATAGGGACATGGAAGATAAATATAACCCCAGTAAATACTTATGAATAAACAATCTCGGATAAAACGATTTTGGAAAAGTTATCCCTTGCCTTATGTCTGATATGCTTAGTATGTTTCCGAACATCGTGTATAATGATTTAAATAATGTCATTGACTTATTACAGAATCATATTCATTGTTATGATATCATATGTGGTTCACTTATGACTTTATATTACCTGTTCTTTTGTAAATTCCATGGTAAAGCACTGTTTTGGGTAAAATCATTTCATTTATTGTACGTGTTTCGACTTTTTGTTCTTAATATTATTACTTATATCCTGATTTACATAATTCTAGAAAGTAAAAAATGATTTATATATAATATATATTCAGAATATACATATATGTATGATAGATCGATAATGGAAATAAATACACCGTTTATGGAGACGGTAAGCCGTACGTACGCATGAACGATGTTTTTCATTTCATTATTGAATTGAATTGAATTAATTAGATGACATACATACATATATATATATATTCATAAATACAATAGCATTATTATGTAAAATATTTCATGATTACTTATCATATATACTTTATAATCATTCATGAATGGTTAACATGGAGAATGAATCCCATCGCATCATGGAGACGGTAGTCCGTACGTACGCACGAGTGATGATATCATTCTCATGATCGTGGAATTGTATTGAAGTATATGTATGATATTTCAGAATCAATATCAGTTTACAATAATCATATATAGTTATTTATTTCAATTTTGACACTATTTGGTAATTGATTTTTTTGAAAATCATAACAGCATGATTAGTTAGAAAAACGTTAATTAAATCAATACTAACAAGTCATATTAACCTAATAAATTAGTGGAACTCATAAAAAGACTCAAATTACATTTATTTGGGTATTTATAATATCAATTATTTTAATATTTCATTATTTAGGTAATTACTGCATCACCATTGTGTCATAAATAACATAAATTATTTAATGTCTAAAAATTATAAATAATATACCATTAAGTATGAAATATTTTTATCTTTCTATAGAATATTTATAGTCGAATTTATCTTATGTATAACCCTATATTAAAAATGGATTTGTTATTAAACTTTGATTTTAACTATTTTAACCCTTCTTTAAATAAATTAATAATAAATGTCCTAATATAATCCATGTGGACCTAAATGGTCATATATTATTCCTAAGGTTGTTTTTGGTCGAATTACACTTTTCCAATAGAATTAGGACATGTGTTATGGTAATAATAATATCATTTTTACCCTTAATTACCCTATTTACTTTTAACCGTGGTAAATAAAGGTAAAAAGTTACTATTCACCAAAAATTATTTTCATCTCATTGAACCACATTTTAGTCCTTGATATTAACTGTGTCTCTCGGATTTTCTAAATTCTACACACAGAAGTGGTAAAATTATGTTTTATGTGAATTTCCAAATTCTCCTAGGAGGTGGGTAAAAGACGGTGAGAAGTTCAATAAACTTTTTATATATGTAAAATTATTATAAAATGACTCCAATGAATTACATTAAACTTATATAGGTATTATGTATCAATTTTAACCTAAAATAAATTTAAATAAGTAATTATTTAAATAAAAAGTCGGTTTTTAAACAGTAACCCAGTGTTTTCACTATTCATCAAAAATTGAATGTTTTCAGAAAAATACAAAAAATTCACCCTAGGCTAATTTCGATATTCCAAATCAAAAAATGAAGTCCATTTTGAACGATAAAATTTATAAAATTTCAAAAAGTGGGTATTACTATTCTTAATGCCTAGTTTATATAACATATCATTGTTTAGTGAAACTTGGTATTGCGTACAACAAAAGCTATTGTGGAAGGTCGTGATTGCGTATAATTCAAGACAAGTCAGGGTTGCGTGTAGTGCAAGACTCCTCTATTGTTTCATAAAAAAGAATCCCATCATATTTCATTTATACATTGAATATATATATATACTCAATTTTGAGTAGAGTAACTACTATCAAATGAACTTGAAATTGTGTGTCACACAATCCAAGAATAGTGTTGCATATACTGCAAGCTAATACGGTGTTGCGCATAGCGCAAGATAATAATGGTGTAGCATACTATAAAATACATCAATGATAAAAAAGAATAATTCTCATAAAATCTCAGGTTGTTACAATTCTGGTCATTTAATGGATATCGACACTGATAACAAACTATTGATGTATTGCTCTGAGGTGGTATAATCAAATCATTTGAATGACTAAGCTACTAGAACTCATCTCGAACTCGCTTCTTGATATATGAATCTTCTCCACCAAAATATTCTGAAGGTGAGGCCCATCCCAAGTACGACCAATCCATCATTTTACCCTCTATTATGAACATATGGTTCACCACGTCAAAGAATGAGGCCAAATTAATGATGTTTACTTTCTCCCAAATGTGATTCCATTAACCATCCTATAAATACCTCACCCTCGATGGTTTATCACTAACTATACTAGGTGTAAAGTGAAAAAATTAAAAGAACATCACCATATAGTTCATGATGAACAGGTCACCTTGCTGAAGATTCAAGAGGTCCTGAACTCTTTCTTCTGTTAGGGTCTCTAGGAAAAAGATCATGAAGAACCTAGGCTCAATTTTGTCTAGTCTAGCCCCTTATGTCTACTTACATAAACCTACTCGTCCAACACGTGTTTAGATAGTCATCTAAGAAAGTAGGTTTCCAGCTTCACTGAATGACCTGAAGGACGATCTAGCTACTCGTAGATCATCTACACAGACTCAACCTAATTTTAAGTTACCTTTGGACCACCATCACCCTGAAAATGAGGACGGTTCTACGATTGAATGTCTCGATCAAGATAAGACATAAAAATCTCTACTCCTTGATATCCCCTATCAATACCATAAATCACATGTACTCTATTCACTCTAATCTAATCGTCAAGACACAACCTAAAAGTTGTCTTGTCTGGTGGCTGATCGGCTATCACTATAACCAAGGCCTGATCTTCAACATACTCATCATGACCCTCTGGGGTCGCAAACTTTTAGTGCTACTGAAACACCCCATCACCACCTATTAGAAGATCCATATGATCCTTATAGGTTGGAACCCATTAAATAGAATTACATGATCATATAAACTAGAATGTACATATATATATATATATCACCATTATGGAAATAAGTAATAGGTAGTGTTAACTCATTACCCATACCCTTCCCACACTATAACCATGCTTCAAGACATCATGGCCTCATGTCCTCCATACCCACCCTCAATAGATTCATGTATCAATTAACACCTTAGCCATGCCTGTCTTGACTAACAACATCGCCTCTAACCGATTACTATGTTACTAAACCAGGTGATCAATGTCACCCCAAGTCATTGTAAATACATTCTCTTATAATATATATACCCATACATTAAATCAAAAAAATATTTGATATAAACACATGGATATATAAAATTTAATTATCTTATTAGTTCCTGATAAAAAAATGATAGTATGCATATGAAAATAGCTTGACTTACCAAGACAAGGTTCCATCATCTACTAAAATGCCTTAATAGGTCAGGTTTATCAAATCAAAAAAGGTATAAATTCAAATTCCAAGTCCAAAATTCAATGGGGAAGTCAAATAAACTATAAATTGAGAAAAACAAAATAACAATTACTAACCCTAGAAAATGGGTATGTCTCCCATGCCTGGGGCTGTAGCATCCCAACTAGTTGATATAATCAAAATTCTGAAGACATTCTAATTTCCAGTCCACTAAACTCTAATCCATTAGACCAGTAAAAAACAATTTCAATTTCAATTTCAATAGTATCCATCAAAACAATGCTACAAAATCTGATCAAGAACTGCTATGACACCACATTTAGAATCCCCAACCTAATCATCAACCCAAATAGTTCCTTATAGCATAGTGCCACGAGCCATAGGCACACCTACCCAAATGAAAAACCCTTCCAACTTGTATCGATGGGGTCAAAGAGTAATTGTGGAAGGAAAATTCTCTCAGTAAAGGATATAATAAAGGATTGAGTAGAAATAAAATATACAATAGAAGAATATAATAATCATACTTGAACCAGACTCTCCAATGGAGGGAGAATAATCAATAACAATAAATAGAGGAAGAATAATTAAATGATAATAGAACATATAAATGAAAAGTCTTCATTCCATTTTCAAGGACTAAAATAACACTTACATCCGATATAATTCATATAATGCCTCATCCATAAGGTTATCCAGTGGAAAACCTAAATAAATTCATATATAAATCATGCTCAAAAAGAATAAGATAATCTATAATTGAAACTCCATGTGAATAATGAACCACAATATACCCTCCCATACATACATTCTAAGTCAAATAGTACGTATTTCTATATCCCAAACCCTTACCCGAACAAACATGAATAATGTCTACATGCATCCAAAAGGGAAAGTGTAGGGTGTGAAAACGAGGCTTATTATAATACCACCCATGACTATATAAGAAAAAATATTGTTTAACCTGACATAGAATAAAATAATCAAATAGAAAATTTTATATATAATAAACCAACCTCCCAAGTGATAAATAATTTCCATGAAGATTTTATCCACCTCAGCCGACAACAGAATATATATACAGGTGAGAACACTTTTCCCCTGGTGCATGGAATTCCCTGATGTAAAATATCTTATGAGAAACCTAAGGTCCTACCTAAAAGGCACTGGTAACTCATTCCTACCTGACATATCGTGTCCAAGAAAAACCCTCGACCTCTTGAAGGAACTCCCAAGAAAAATTATCAGGTACATAAAATCCCCTACATGATATCCCCCATTTTCTTAATTTCTATCATTAGGAGGAACAATTATATATTCCCTCAAATAAAATCTTTATCAGATCATATAAAGACATCTCTAGGAGCAGTGATCTGCATCCTCTAGAATTAATCATGTTCCAACGGACCCCATAATAGTGAAACTCATCACCAAACTTATAATATAGACACTATCATACGATGGGTTTTCATAATCCTTATGTATTTCTAGAGAAACTACCCCCCCAAGGACACACGTAATTATCTAAGCCGCACTACTGGGAGAATCTTTCCACATGAATGGTCCAAACCAACTCATCCCTAAGTCAACCTTTGTGAACACCCCTTTAATATGTGCTTTGTCCAAAAAAGGTTAGGGGAAATCATTAAATTATTACATAATACATGTCAACCCGCACATTCTGCCCCTATGACCATGTCACTAAAATCATATTTCTACTCCATCCCAATTAATCATGGTCTATGCCCACAACCTGACAGTAATTACACATCAATCTTCTGAAAAGTTTCCTGAAATACTAAGATCATAAAAAATCAAATTTCATCTTGCCAAGACAAACTAGCTGACCATGCCGCCTCCACTCTAATAGCCATTCAATAACTATTACTCAGATCGAGCCCATCACGGTCAATAGGATCATTTTAGTATATCACAATAAAACATATATATTTAAGTCAAATAAATTTAATGAATAAGAGTTTCCCATAATTCATTTGGTCATTTTTTATTAAAAAATAATTCAAATTATAAAAATTACACAACTTAGTCTAACTACACAAGTTGTTTGATGACCTCAAACCGAGATTTTCACGAATGAATTTGTCTATGGAATTCCCAAATGAATCTCATAAGGTCATACAATTTTATTATAACTAATAATTCAATTTAATAAGGGTATCACACAACTACCTAATGACATGTGATGTCATCACCACCCAAATATCTGAAAAACATGAAGAAAGGTATAAACCCACTACCACTAAGTTTTAGACATAGGGAGGTCTTAGGTGAGCCTCTAACTCTTAAATATTGGGAATAAATCATCATTTTCATTGAACTCCCTGAAAATAGGTAAAATAGAATGATGTGGTTTTATATTCCAAGTGCTATGATCAAAGTAGAAAATAGGCATGGGTGAAGAGATAATTTACAATATGGTCCCAACACACTAAAAAATGATAAAAATGGTTCTTTAATGGAGTAGGGGATCAAAACCTAGAAGAGGAATAAAATAGAGAGGCTCTCTGATGTTCCTATGACCATGGAGGTGGTAAAGAGGTGTAAAGAAATTAAAAGGGGAGATAGATAAAATATTAAAATCACCTCTTCAAGAGGCCACATGGTTATCATGAACTTTTTGAAAATCCTAAGGAAACCCTATGGGATACGGTGTGAGAATATTTCATATGTTGCAATACTCATGTGGCTTACCTCATGTTTTTACCTAACTCTGTGAAAGCCATGAGGAATCCACTAAAAACACTATAAACATACATTCATGGATGTGTTCCCCTACTCACATAGTTTTCCTAATCACATGTAATTACAAATTTGGTCCATAAAGTTATCTAGAAGAGGCTACATAGTTTTACCCAAACTATGCACCACATCATAAAAATCCCAAAATACATTCTTTGGGCCTTCGACACACCTATAACCCATACTATGACCAAATATCAATTGAAAAAACCCAAAAACCATCCAAAATAAATATATTGGTTTGATGTAAAACTATTAATTGGGATCCAATTATTGAGAATGAAATTGAAATATCGACCAATTCTAAAAATTAAACACAGGTGAGGATTTTGAATCAATCCAAATACTTGGGACGATATAGGAAAATCAAACATTTATTTTAAATCCAATCGTTCACACAAATAAATCATGAAATTTTACATATAAATTATTTTATAAAAATAGGATCAATCAAGGTCCATCTAATAAATGATAAAGGTAGAACCACCTACCTCAAAACAGTTCAAAGATGAAGGAAATAGGATCGACCAATATATGAATGAATATATGGACAATAATAGAGTCCCTAGAAGTTGTTCGCATTTATTAAAATTAATTTAAACAATAAATAATTCAACAGAGAAGATAAAAAATACCATACCATAAATTATATACATGCCAAAAAACAACTAACATGCGGGTCAACCTCTAGGAAATTTTTAAAAGATATAACTAAAAAGCATAAAAAACATTTCCTTATGTTCAATTATTTCAAAATTTATTCCCATATAATTTTCATTAAAAATAGAAATGAAGATTTCGAAATGACACTTACCTGGGAGAGGTGAAAAAATCATTTTCATGATCAATAATTTAAAAGAGGAATTTAAAAGGTAAAAAGATCAGCCAAATAACACATGGAATTGTCTAGGGGTTGAGGATATGTGGAAAAAACTGAATGAGAGTAGGGTTACACATTAATCATGATACAATATATTGTTCTGAATAATTTATGACATAAATACCACATTTAAAACCAAAATATTCCATAACCTATATACACCAAAAAATAAATCTCCTAGATTTATAAATACTATGATTGTTGATTTTATGAAAAATGGGATCTTATGATCTATAATGAATTTTCTACATTATAATTAATTTTATTTCTAGTACAATCCATGATACTTAAACAGTTTTATTGATTTTTTTAACTGAGATATTTACACAATAATCTACAAATTTTTGATATAAAAATATCTGCAGAATGTACCAAATGTGTGCTCTACAGAAAGTCTAAAAATTGCTCCAAATTCTTCCCAAAAACTCTATAAAATTAATGATATAATTCCATTTATCAAGGATGATACAATATACCCACAATAAAAAATTATATCCTTATGAATCCATATGAATGATCAGTGATCTTGGAAGAGGTTAGGAGACAAATCCCACAATGACTATTTTTTTAACCCAATTATCAGAAAATATGAACTGTATTTTCATAACACTCTTACTAGTGAGATATAATTCCCACACAAAACCTTCAACTAAGAATCAATGATATCTATTGGATGCTCTATAATGGAAATTTATGGATCCAACTTGATCTTCTCCCAACTCATAACATGGGAGTTATTAGATTTGTATATCTGAAGATGAGATATGTGGAAAACATCAGGGTTACCTATATAATACGATTGTAATACTAACTAATACGAAAACAACCCAATACACTCATTGGGCTCATATAGTCCAAAAATATATTGGATCAATCATTCCTTGTTTTCCTGTATATGAGTGACCAAACCAAGGAGAAACATTTAGGAAAAAATATTAACTAATGGAAAAATCCGAAGGATGTTGTTGATGATCAGCATACAATTTCCATCAAATCTACACTATAAATAGAAAAATATTAATATCTTAATTAATATTATAAAATTCATGAATAATAATTGGTCGCACGATACTAGCCTCACCCACACCATCCACAAAAAAATATGATCAACATAGAAAACAATAAGTTCCATTCTGATTGATGAGTGAAGAAATTTCTTATTAGAAAACTTATCTAGCCACAAATGGTTGTCCCATGATTCATTGAAATCATACACACCATAATGGAGTCTATCCCGGAAGATATGAATACCACACTTTGTATAATCATATGTCAATGGATTGTATGTTGGACTCAAAAAAAACTGAGAACCTATCACCTGTTGGAGACTCTTCTAAAAGAGGTTGGTAAACCCATTTTCCCTAAAAGAGATAATAACAAAGGTAACCGCATGTATCCTTAAAACCTATCACACATATAGTTTAATCATATCATCAAATATATTTATGTAATTTATTAGAATAATTTCGGAAATTGATTTGGGTGATCAATAATACCTACATTATAATTAGTCCCATATGGAGTCCATTGTAACCCACAAATTATGTCTATGGAAACATTATGTAACACCCCGAGCTTCCACGATACGCTTCTCTTTCAATAATGCAATAGCTTGCATTGTACGCAAGTTCGAGATTCCAACACACCGCGACCAATAAAAGTAGTAGTTATGAATAGTAATAACAACTTTTTGAAATTATATATATTTTAAATTTCAAAGTGAACTTCATTTTTGGATTCGTAATATCGAAATTAGCCTATGTTGAATTTTTGGTATTTTTCTGAGAACTTCCAATTTTTTATGAATAGTGAAAAATACTTAAAAACAAATTTTTTAATAAAAATAATTAATAGTGATAAATTGTACTATTGAGTGGTTCTAAAGTATAATTAGAATATATTTTTACCATTTTATCCAATGGTTTTGATTATAATCACTTTCACTTTGAAATTAGACATAAACAATTGTCAATCTTTTGATATATATTGTTTCTTAAAAACACGCTATTTGTTGTGACAGTGGTAATTAATTATAAAATTAATTAATGAAACTTATATGTTTGTAATTTTGTAAAATAGACATAATTTTTGAATTCGGAATATCAATTATAGCTTATGGTGAAATTTTGGCATTGTTCTGAAATACTTCAATTTTTGATGAATAGTGAAACCACTAAGTGGTAGTTAAAAAACTGATTTTTTTTTAAATGAAACATTACCACTTATGTGATTTGATTTTCAAAAATATGACATTCATGGTTATCATTGGGAAGTAAAATGTGGTTAAATGGGATTAAAATAATTTTTTTGTTGAATAGTAACTTTTAAGTTTAATTAATCATGCTTAAAGGTAATTAGTGATATTTAAGGTAAAAATGATATTATAAAGATATGAAAATATCTTTACACTTGTCCTACCCATATTGGATGTGTCATGGACGACCAATAAAATCCATGGGTCAACTTGGGGACCCCATGGAGCCACTTTGGTAGGAAAATGACATAAATAACTTTTATTTAAAGTTAAAATAAAAATGTCACAAACATAAGTTTTTTTACTAAAACAATTTTTTAATGGGGTTATACAAGTCATATTTTTGACTATAAATATTCATTATAAAGATAAAAATATTTTCTAAATCATGATAATTTTTTTATAATTTTTAGACATTAAATAAATTAAATTATTTATGACACCATGATGATGCAGCGATTACCTCATTAATTAACGATTTAACTAAAATAAAAATATAATGTAAAATACAAGGCATAAACTTGTCAAAAACCTATTGGATGATTATATTTCGAACCCTTATTATGTTCTCCTCAAATTATATAAGTGTGGGACCTTTAAAATCCGAAACTCATTATATAATAAAGTAACATTTCATTACATTCCAAGAGTGCCCCTCCTCTCCACTTATAAAAAGCCCCCACCACTACCACCTTACTCACACTTTCAAAGCCTTTTGACTCAGCAAAAATCTTCCCAAATACTCTCCCAACTTCCCTCACTTACTCCTAGAAGCCTCACATTGGTCAGAATTCTTCCCAAGGAATCTTTTGGCTCAAATCAAAAGAGTTACCCGATTTTAAGGTAATGTCTCCTCTTATGTTATTTTGTTTTATTTTGCTTATCCAACCCCCTAAAATATTTTTCTTCATTTATTTTGTAACAAAACCAGTATCCTAAATATAATAGGATGTTTTTATAAGAGGTATTCGAGCTACAATTACACACACCTACATCTAATGGTTAAAGAACATACTGTTTCTGTGGATGGCGAATTTCTGCCTCACGAAACGATGATTTTTCAACACTCATATAACACCTTCAAAGGTGGAAATTAAGATGTCACTCTATTTATATATAATATATAATATATTTATGTTTTACTTAAGGTTTTTTATTTTTCATTTATGGCATATCTTTCTTGTTTCCATTATGGTTAAACACGATATTTTCATTTGAGGAAGTGCGGACTACCGCCCCCTCAAAGTGATTTGAATCGTTAATGTCATATGTGGGATGTATAAAGGATGGAGTAAATGGTATTATACATTATACTGGAATTATATTATAGCTTTATATAATTATAATTTAATTCCATTAAATATGAAATAGAAATGAAAGTAGCGTTCATGCGTACATACGGCTTACCGTCTCCATGAACGGTGCATTTCATTTCTTACCTCTAAAAGTTATGTAATATTATGAATGAATTTATATACTGGATATATGTAATATACATGATATCTAAATCAGGAATATAATTCTGGATATAATGGATATTTTACCACATGAACAAATTGTAATTATAAGAAGTTTATTGTTGACTCAAGTACCAAAGATCGACAAAATGACCGTTATTAACTGAAATGACTACATAATTTTTGTAACATTGTAATAAGTGATATAAAAGGGATAATGACCTTGAAAAGGGTTCTTAAGCAAGTATAGATTAAATCTAGTTTTTTATTTAGGAGGTTAAAGAGCGGTCGAGTCATGTCGGACACGAGGTAAGGGAGTTTCTTAACCCAATTTTCATTCTTTGGGTTAATCTCCTACTTTCAAATTATGTCATGATATTATTATGTACTATCTTGTATTTATACTTTATTTATGTTTAAATATAGTGAATACACATAATAGATCTATTTTATTTTAAAAAATTGTCTTTGTAAGGACTTCGTCTCAATCTCATTTCATTGAGGCATATTTGGTTTTATACACAACTTTCATTTATTCGGTGTATAAACCCCTTTGAATTTTACTTTTATTCAAAAGGAATCTTTTTATACGAAGCGTTTTTACTAAACGACAAAAGGAATGTTTTTTTCTTACATATGTGGCGACAAAGACTTCTCCGCCGCCATGACTATTATTTGAGTTTCGGCGTCCTCTATAAGTCTTAACATTTTTTTAAAGAAAAATAAATATCATGTTTTACTTTTCTTTTATTTTGGTATTGAAAATGGTTTTGATAAAGTTTTTATTATATCAATGTGTTGTATTGATATCTTGTGATTGAAGTGTGGAAATCTTATGTTTCCTTTATGCATGTTTTCTGTGATACAATTATGTTATGGTTAATGATATGTTTAAACCAGTTCATATGAGGAATGCATTGGACTTAATAAGTGATGGGTGGATCCCGCTATAGCTCCTCGATGCATTGGTAGGTCTCATGAAAAAAACTAGTGTCTTAGCACGAGGCCTTGAAAAAATATTATTTGTGGTCTTGGCATGAGGCCTTGACTACGTGGTTATGATAGTCTAGAATTATGCATTCCATCATTATGAAAGTGGTTATTGATATTGCATGGGATTGTTCGACTAATAGAATATCCATGTGAGTAAGTAAATGGAATTATTTAATTTAATTTTTTCCATATTATTCTGAATTTCATGTTTAAAAAGGCTTTTGTTTTAGTTATACATTTCCTTAAACATTTATGTTTATTGATGAAAGCTTCCGCAATATTGTTATCCTTACTGAGCATCTGAGCTCACCCCTTTCAATGTTTTAATTTTTCCAGGATGTGAAGAAGTATATTATGAATGACCTATAGGGATAATATAAGGGGATATAAAGAGAAGATGTTGTAGTTTTGTTTTACTTTATGATGTAATGTAATACTTATGAATATGTATCTAGTGTTTCAAAAGCTACTAAACTAATCGGTCTTTCGAGACTTGATCTTTTGTGATCATGCCAATGCTACGCAATAATGCACCGACTCTGGATAACTGGGGTCGGGGCATTATAGTTGGTATCAGAGGGAGGTTAGTACTAACCTTGGAAGCTAGATTTAGATAAACTCTGATTAGAGCACATGGCCCGAAGATAGACTTTGAGGATTAGTATAGAAGAACTTCCTAGAATTTTGGTATGATAGGGATTTTGTGAGTTTTCTGAGCAATACATCCCTGTCTGGATACGAGCAGGTAGAGGAGGCTCTGGCACAGATGTACCTAGGGGTAAAACCCGAAAACACCGCTTTGAGCTAGACTCGAACGGGAACTGGTGCACGTCAACGGGCCTTGCTGCACTCTTGGTTAAGACACTCCCGGGGGATATGTTTAGGATAATTATCATTTTCTTTACAAACCATTATGAAGGGTTTATGAGTACATACTTCCTCATAGAAAACATTTTTATGATTATTGATTATATCCATAAATAGTTCAATTTATGTTAAGTGTTTTACAAGAATGGAATTATGTATTTCGATTCATAAACTAATCTAGTTTATGACATTGTTTAGAAATGGCGCCTAGTGGGAGGAATGGAAACTGTATCGATGCACGCACTCCGTGTAGGGATTGCCCTCCTGCTCAAGATAATTATTGTGGAGATGGAGATACAGCTGGTGCTGATCAACTTATTACCATACTGGGACAACTCACTCAGGTTATGAATAATAAACTTACTCGTATGGAGCACCCTGAACCGCAACGTGGAGAATCAATGTTAGACTGCTTCATGAGGCAACAACCGCCAATATTTAATGGGGGTACAAATCCATTAGTAGCTGAGCAATGGATAAACTCATTAGATAAAATATTCCACGCCTTGGGGAGTAGCAAAAGGGAGAAGGTTCTCATGGCAGTCTACCGCCTCACTGGAGATGCCGATCAATGGTGGTCGCTGATTCAAAACACAAAGGAAGATGAAGAAGTATCAAGTATGGAATGGAGGGAGTTTAAGTAAATTTTCTTAGAAAAATACTTTCCACATGACCATCGAGTAGATATGGAAAGGCAATTTCTGAGTCTGAGGCAGAAGGAGGATTAGAATTTCGCAAAAAGTATGAGGCTAACTTTACAAGGTTAGCGAGGCATGCTGCAGATTATATACGTAACCCAAGAAGTAAGATTGATCGTTTCTTTGATGGGTTAAAACCATTTCTCCGTCGAGCTTTAGTATCACAATCTTTCTCAACATACGAAGATATAGTCGTGTGTGCTATCAAGACAGAAAAGGAATTATCTAAGTCTTATGACAATAAAGTAATGAAAGAGAAGAAGAGAACGGTGGAACAAAAGATGGATAAAGGGAAAAAGGGAAAGAAGGATTTTCCATTATGTGATAATTGTGGAAAGAATCACCTTAGTGCTTGCCTAAAAGGAATGGGAGTTTGTTATAAATGTGGAGAAAAAGGTCACCAGGCTCGTGATTGCAAGGGAAATAAAGAGGCTATCAATTTTGAATGCTACAATTGTAGGGAAATGGGGCATTATGCAAATGAATTTCCTAAGCGTCAGGGAAACTTTCCTCCGAAAAGGCCAAGGGATCAAGGCCAATCTTATGTTGTGACTACAGTTGAAGCGGAATAATTGATGTATTGGTGCTTTTGGACTCATGGATTATATTCAGTTTATTAGAATAAGGTGATATATATATAAGGATTGTACTGCAGTACATGCTGATTTCATTAAGGTTTTAATATGATGATGGTGATCATATTTTTTTATGTGAGAATAAGAGAAACTTTACCTTTTCTGAGGAATCTGATGATACAATTGATTTTGGAATTTAGAGACCTTTTAGAGAAAGTCTGGACAGAGGTATTTTGGATAACTATAAAGGTTGGAATGGATTAAGTTGAACATTGGATAGTATTGTTTAAGGTTAAAACATTTCTAAAGATTATTTTTGGAATATTATAATACTATAGTTTTAGGAAAAGGACAACCTGCAGGGTGGGGCATAACCCATCGTGTCGGACAAAGCTGCAGGAATCGAACCCACAACCATAGTGCGACATGAGTTTATTACCTACCACTAGCCTACAGGAAGTCCCTGGTTATTACAAAATAGTTTTACTAATATAAATGGTATGTGTTAATATTTGGAATGTTATACAATTAGAATAAATAGAATATTTTTTAGTTCTATTACCTTCTAGAGTGAAAGATGGGTTTGTGGTAAAAATTTATTAAAGAATGAAAGTATACATGACAAGTATGTATATTCCCTTACGTTCTTAGTAAATCTCCAAAATAAATTCCTCAACTTTATAAAAGGTAACTTAAAACAAAAACGTTGCTGGTTAACTTTTCCATCTGGGGATTCAATGATCGTTTAACCAATCACAAGTTTGTGATTTTATTATTGTTAACTTTCTCCTAATCTCGTTTTCTACAACTCTCAATCATACCTTGCTGGTTTTTTTTTTCTTCCATATCCATATTTTGATATAATCCTAGTATGGGCTATCTCGGGTGACCTTTGTACTTCTCTTTCTTTCTTTTAATGTTATATTCTTATTAACCCTATTTCCGATGTGGGTTTTCCACAAAGATATTTTCTATTTTCAACCTTTTATTTTCAAAGAAAAATTTCAAATTGCGAGGATGCAAATTATTGAAGGAGGGGATAATGTAACACCCCGAGCTTCCACGATACGCTTCTCTTTCAATAATGCAATAGCTTGCATTTTACGCAAGTTTGAGATTCTAAAACACCGCGACCAATAAAAGTAGTAGTTATGAATAGTAATAACCACTTTTTGAAATTATATATATTTTACATTTCAAAATAGACTTCATTTTTGGATTCTTAATATCAAAATTAGCCTATGTTGAATTTTTGGTATTTTTCTGAGAACTTCCTATTTTTTATGAATAGCGAAAAATACTTAAAAACGAATTTTTTAATCAAAATAATTTATAGTGATAAATTATACTATTGAGTGGTTATAAAGTATAATTAGAATATATTTTTACCATTTTATCCAATGGTGTTCAATATAGTTAATTTCAATTTGAAATTAGACATAAACAATTGTCAATCTTTTGATATATATTGTTTCTTAAAAACACGCTATTTGTTGTGACAGCAGGAATTATTTATAAAATTAATTAATGCAACTTATATGTTTGGAATTTTTTAAAATAGACATCATTTTTGAATTCGGAATATCAATTATAGCTAAGGGTGAAATTTTGGCATTGTTTTGAAAAACATCAATTTTTGATGAATAGTGAAACCACTTAGTGGTAGTTAAAAAACTGATTCTTCGTTTAAATGAAACATTACCACTTCTGTGATTTGATTTTCAAAAATCTGGCATTCATGTTTGTCATTAGGAAGTAAAATTTTGTTCAATGGGATTAAAATAATTTTTTGGTGAATAGTAACTTTTAAGTTTAATTAATCACGATTAAAGGTAATTAATGATATTTAAGGTAAAAATGATATTATAAAAATATGAAAATACCTTTACACTTGTCCTTCCCCTATTGGATGTGTCATGTCCGACCCAGAAAATCCATGGGTCAACTTGGGGACCCCATGGATCCACTTTGGTAGGAAAATCACATAAATAACTTTTATTTAAAGTTAAAATAAAAATGTCACAAACATAATTTGTTTTACTAAAACAATTTTTAAATGGGGTTATACAAGTCATATTTTTGACTATAAATATTCATTAGAAATATAAAAATATTTCCTACATCATGATATTTTTTTATTATTTTTAGACATTAAATAAATTAAATTATTTATGACACCAT
This sequence comes from Viscum album, assembly GCA_963277665.1. Lineage (NCBI taxonomy): Eukaryota > Viridiplantae > Streptophyta > Magnoliopsida > Santalales > Viscaceae > Viscum > Viscum album. Next base: position 588,428,494 of record OY728142.1, on the reverse strand, counting down.
GATGATGCCGTGATTACCTCATTAATTAACGATTTAAATAAAATGAAAAGATAATGTAAAATACAAGGCTTAAACTTGTCAAAAACCTATTTGATGAGTATATTTCGAACCCATATCACCTTATACTAGAATTATATAAGTTTGGGACCTTTAAAATCTGAAAATCATTATATAATAAAGTACCATTTCATTACATTCCAAGAGTTCCCCTCCTCTCCACTTATAAAAAGCCCCCACCACTACCACCCTACTCACACTTTCAAAGCCTTTTGGCTCGTCCAACCACTGACAAAATACTCTCCCAACATCCCTCCCTTACTCCTAGAAGCCTCACTTTGGGCATAATTCTTCCCAGGGAAGCCTTTGGCTCAAATCAAAAGAGTTACCTGATTTTAAGGTAATGTCTTCTCTTATGTTATTTGTTTTTATTTTGCTTATCCAACACCCTAAACTCTTTTTATTAATTTCTTTTGTAACAAAAACAGTATCCTCAATATACTAGGATGTTGTTATAAGAAGTATTCGAGCTAAAATTACACACACCTACATCTAATGGTTAAAGAACATACTATTTCTGTGGATGGAGAATTTCTGCCCCACGAAACGATGATTGTTCAACACTCATATAACACCTTAAAAGGTGGACATTAAGATGTCACTCTATTTATATATGATATATAATATGTTTTTGTTTTAATTAAGGTTCTGTATTTTTCATTTATGGCATACCTTTCTTGTTTCCATTATGGGTAAACGCGATATTTTCAATTGAGGAAGTGCGGACTACCGCCCCCTCAAAGTGATTTGAATCGTTAATGACATATGTGGGATGTATAAAGGATGGAGTAAATGGTATTATACATTATTATAGAATTATAGTATACCTTTATATAATTATAATTTAATTCCATTAAATATGAAATAGAAATGAAATTAGCGTTCATGCGTACGTACGGCTTACCGTCTCCATGAACGGTGCATTTCATTTCTTACCTCTAAATGTTACGTAATATTATGAATAAATGTATATACTAGATATATATGATATATATGATATATAAATCATGAATATAATTCTGGATATAATGGATATTTTACCACATGAACAACTTGTAATTATAAGAAGTTTATTGTTGACTCAAGTACCAAAGATCGACAAAACGACCGTTATTAACTTAAATGACTAAATAATTTTTATAACATTGTAATAAGTGATATAAAAGGGATAGTGAACTTGAAAAAGGTTCTTAAGAAAGTAGAGATTAACTCTAGTTTATTATTCAGGAGGTTAAAGAGCGGTCGAGTCAAGTCGGACACGAGGTAAGGGAATTTCATAACTCAATTTCCATTCTTTGGGTTAATCTCCTACTTTCAAATTATGTCATGATATTATTATGTCCTATCTTGTATTTATACTTTATTTATGTGTAAATATAGTGAATACACATAATAGATCTATTTTATTTTAAAAAATTATCTTTGTAAGGACTTTGTCTCAATCTCCTTTCATTGAGGCATATTTGGTTTTATAAACAACTTTCATTTATACGGTGTATAAACCCCTTTGACTTTTACTTTTATTCAAAAGGAATCTTTTTATACGAAGTGTTTTTACTAAACAACAAAAGGAATGTTTTTTTTATTATGTATGCGGCGACAACAACTTCTCCGCCGCTGTGACTATTATTTTAGTTTCGTATTCCTCTATAAGCCATAACTTTTTTTAAAAGAAAAATAAATATCATGTTTTACTTTTCTTTTATTTTGGTATTGAAAATGGTTTTGATAAAGTTTTTATTATATTGTTGTATTGATATCTTGTGATTGAAGTGTGGAAATCTTATATTTCCTTTATGCATGTTTTATGTGATACAATTATGTTATGGTTTATGATATGTTTAAACCTCTTCATATGAGGAATGCATTGGACTTAATAAGTGACGGGTGGAGCCGGCTATAGCTCCTCAATTCATCCGTAGGTCTCATGAGACAAACTAGTGTCTTGGCATGAGGCCTTGAAAAAATATTATTTGTGGTCTTGGAATGAGTCCTTGACTACGTGGTTATGATAGTCTGGCATTATGCATTCCATCATTATGAAAGTGGTTATTGATATTGCATGGGATTGTTTGACTAGTAGAATATCCATGTGATTAAGTAAGTGGCATTATTTAATTTTATTTTTTCCATATTATGCTGAAGTTCAAGTTTAAAAAGGCTTTTGTTTTAGTTATACATTTCCTTAAACTTTTATGTTTATTGATGAAAGCTTCCGCAATATTGTTATCCTTACTGAGCATCTGAGCTCACCCCTTTCAATGTTTTAATTTTTCCAGGATGTGAAGAAGTATATTATGATTGACCTGCAGGGATAATATAAGGGGATATGAAGAGAAGATGTTGTAGTTTTTTTTACTTAATGATGTAATGTTAGACTTATGAATGTATCTAGTGTTTCCAAGTCTACTAAACTAATCAGTCTTTCGAGACTTGATATTTTTTTATCATTCCAATGCTACGCAATAATGCACCGACTCTAGGTAACTGGGGTCGGGGCGTTACACATTATCCCATTTCCAAAAACACTATAAGAGGCTGGGTAAATCAAGAAGGATTCTTAGGCTTTACCTTTATCTATACGTAGGTTCAAAACATAGATTCTTTGTCTATAATGTCATACATCACTTAAATCCATTAGAATAATCATCTCATATAATAATACATCACTGAATTGATGATATGAATATTTCATGAAGATCATTGAAAGTTAAAAAAACATAACTACTAATAGATTCACAGAGTAAAAACTAATCCCCAAAGTGGAGAATTCCATTTGAAGGGCATGACCAACCAATAATGGTCTCTCAATCATAAAAGGGTTTCCCAAATACCCCAAAAATCTTCATTATTCATCTTAATCCATATTATAGACTCAAGTAGAGATTATGATAACAAAAAATGGTAAAAACATACCTATAAATTTATATTGAGCATCTAGATGCAACTGACAAAAGAGTCACATCAGGATCCACTCATCCTTTGATTCCATGACAGACCACATTGGTAAATAACTATAGTGAGAATTATCTATGAAATTATCTTTTCTAGGGGTGTAGGCGATGTCAAATGAAAACTAATGAAGGTGTTATACCCACAACCTATATCTATGATTCATGTAATTTTATGAAAATATATATCTTATACTCTTATGTTTATAAAATAATGTGTATCTATCAAATACAATATAGTACGTACATCATTTATGTTCATTCCAAACCATATAAAAATAAAAAATTTGTGTTTGGAAGTTATTCTCATGAGGCTAAAGCTAATAAGAGCTACATTCTACAACTTTATCATTTTACATAAGTACATAACCCAGAACAACAACAGAAGCAACCCTATATACCATATAACCCATACTATAAATAGGTAAGATCATGATATATAAAGATGTCATAATTCATGTAAACTATTCAAAAGGATTCTGACACATTTCACATAATATGTGTTTCAACAATTTCTTTTATAATGGGTGAAGGGGGATACAATTTTGATAATTCAGTGAAAAACAATTGATTACATCTTAATGGATAAAGAAACATCAAATCTCAATGAATTTTCTGGCTTCCCTAGATAAGATATTCTTGACCTTCTCAATATCAACTGATAATAAACTTTTAAAAATAAAATTCCTTGAAAAAATAAATTATTGGTTCAAAAAATATCATATTGAATTCTATCTATAAATATGGTGTCACTTCATGATTTCCAAATCCCAACTCTTAAGGTGGTCATGCTCACACTTATACCTTCAATAAACCAAAATATATTCTTTGAGAACTTCCCAAAGGTGTTGATATACTAATTAAATATCAAACATGACATATAAGTAAAAACATTAAGAGATTTATTTAAACCAAAATTAATCATAATATATTCATAATTTCCATAACAACTCCAGAAATTCATCTTCAATGTATCACACTCCAAAAAATGTAGTTGATGATAACCTAACTAATGATTGATCATCTAACACCACTTTCCCACTTTTTAATAGTCAAAAATATCACCCAATCAAGTAAAATGATACATTTAATTAATCAATACATAATTCAATTTCATATAGTCCATGCACAATCAAATTAAATCATCATCCCTCTTGGAAAAAAATAACTATCAATTCCAACATCGAACCACATTGATGAAAGAAAAATTTCCCTGGTACATCATTAAACTAAATCTCAAACTCTCTCACCTCTTTTGGTTCCGTGAGAAATTAGGGTATTGATATTTTCCATGTAATAAGAATCGTATTAATTGTAAATTCTATATAACTCTCTATAGGAAGACCAAATATGTTTTCTAGTAAAATGTTAGTAAAGTTAAAAATACAAAGGGAATATCCTCTATAGAAGATAAATCATCATGCTCAACTACATGATCAAAGAAAATAATGATTGAACTCTGGGGGGATGGTCCAACATGAATGTATCCCAGATCCCACTCGATATGGAACAATCAATATATCCAAATGATAGTATTTGAAAATACATATCGATTAAAATGATGACCTCAAAATGATGAGAAATAATAAATTCTATTCCAATGATGACATGAAACATATCTATATTGAAAATGAGGCAATCTTAGACACTACATCAACTGTCAATAGAGAACAAGAACATGGAAACCCTTTCTCTTTCCTCTTTCCAAATGTGTCTCTAACTAAATGACACTGTATATGAGTTCGGTTGGATGTATTAATAAATATAAAAAATTAGATGATAAAAATTAGTGGGAGACGAAAGTACCAAATAAATCATTCACTATAAGGGATGAAAAAATATTTTAACTCTCACCATCCATTGACCATATAGAAATCCCTTGAAAAAATCATCCCCTAATCAAATGTGCTTCACTCCTATTTTAAGTGGATAGATCTTTTCAGAAATTTAAACTTCTGAATGTCCTAAAATTTTCATTAGAGCTAACGATCCCTGGCCATAATGGGAACATACTTAAATTGGGGAAACATCTCAAGATTTTTCTATTAGATACAATTTATGTACATATTCTAATGTCACAAACATGAGAATCATATTTTCTAATCCATTCCATACTGATATAAATTCTTGAGTACATTTCTAGTTATAATTGAGGGTGTAGAGGAGGAATGATACTAAGAATCACTTCTACCACTCTTATGAATGTAATTCTTCTTAATATTCATTAAATGAACACAAATTAAAATAACACAACTTATTAAAGAATGAGAATAAAATAATATCCTTCTATACATGTTAATATATTCCATTATCGACCACTATACCATATCTACAAATGGAAATTATAAGCATAAATACCTTTAATATGATATCTGTTCACAAACCTTTTAGGTAATTTTAATCTTCTAGATAGGTATCCTTTTCATCATATATAGTTAAACTAACCATATCCTCAAATTTATTGTTGTTTTATTTCATTTTTCTCTCTATCTATTATGAAGAGTGGAAATCTAGAGACGTTTTCATAATCAAACACTCTAGAAAATGATTCTAGATGATGAGAGTTTAAAAAACCCTATAAATACAAACCTAGATAACTATATTCACATAACATAGAATCCCATGATCACATATTGAGATCCTCACTTATGAATTCTACACACTTCACCTTGATATTATTAGGTGTATCTATGATGTCTTCGATCTGATTGATCTTTTCCATACATTCCTCCACCTCTTTGGGAAAATTCATTAAAATAAAATTAATTGATTTACAATATATAAACTATGATGATCGATCCCTTTCTCCTAAAACTATAAGATACAACTCAAAAAAATTATTTTTTACTTTTTGTAAATTTTGATATATATAATGAAATGCTCGTAATATAGCCCCTATAAGATTCTAATCTATTGTTGGATTCCCTTGAGAATCATCTATTGTACCATCTTGAGCAACCGATGGAGGACATCTTACGGGAAAAATTCTATATATTTATATTAGAAGAAAATATCATATGAAATGATGGTATAAGTAAAAAAATAGGAAATATAATAAAATTCTGAGATAAGGATCAAAAAATCATCACATGATACCCACATTTCAACATCCCATGGTAAAATTAAGTCTCCTCGTCGAAGGGGAGGCCATACACGCACCTATTCCTACGTCTCATGTTTTAATAATCCTATATTCCATCTAAAAGCTTCCCAAAAATGATCATAACATTTCCTTGATGCCTAATTTTAACAAAAAAACCAATTATACTGTAAAAAATTGGCACCCGACCTGATCCACCACTTACCCTTCTAGAATATCTAAAATATTTGGGTTTGAATATAACTCTTGGAGGTTAACATCTTCCATAGGGAATGAGTTCACATAACCTAAAATAGATGAAATTGATTATATATACATAATTTAGATGTAATATTTTGAAAAAAAATATGAAATATATATATTATAATAGAAAAAGTATAACTGGATCAATATAACTCAATATAGTCATAAAATTACAAATTACAAGTCTAATATAAAATAAAAACTATGAAAAAGAGAACTAATCCATTTATAATAAACGAAAAATCCCTCCATATCACCCATAGATACCATACCCATAGGAATGAAACCATATCCATCAATATGGTTCTTTGTATTTTCCAACATTAAAAGAGTTAACTATGTCTACACAACACTAAAGGGGTGTGAAATGTGTGAGATAAACATGTTAAGTTAGAACCCACCCATGTGTTTTATATCAACTATATATTAAAAAAATCCATATAAAATAATTCTTTATAAATTATTTCTTAATTAATGTAAAAGAAGTTGATATGAATGCCAAGATAGATATTTACATTTATTGATAGTTTAAAAGGAATCCCATGAAAAATAGTTTCAAATCACAATTTCCATAAACATTTATCAATGTCATAGTAGGTTTATCAAATACATAACACAAAAAAAATTTAAATTTGACAATGTGATAACAATAGGCCAGGATATCAGACAACTTGTACAATAATCACCGAAGTGTCCTTAAAACATAGAACAATGATGAAAATAACACCCCATGAGTGATACCACCATTAATATCAATATCATGTCCATAGAACAACATTCCTATGCATAAGTGGAAAACCACAAGAGTAAACCCCATGAGAATACATAGATGATGTCCCGAAGATACATCTTACACATTTGTACCCAAGGATTATAATGTGCAACATTACTCAAATCATTTAAAAAGGTCGTTTCATAGTAAATTTCAAATAACCCTTTCCTTTTATAAAATCATGTTTAATAACATAGTTCACAATGCATTGAAAATAACTATTTTTCGTTATCAAAAACCATGGGAATGAAATCTTTTATTTCAAATCTATTATCACGAATAAATCTATAATTAAAATTTATAAAAAGATGAACAATCATGATTCTGTTAACAAAGGATATATACATTACTATCTACCTCAACTGAGATCTCAAACGTCCACAAAAGAATCCACCAATATAACAAGGAGCACACTGAAAATAATTAACGCCCTAGAATAAATTCATATATATTATAATCAATTTATTGGTCAATATTGTTTATGGAGAATATGAATCAAAAAATAAACTAAAATAACACATATACCATATCAAAACCATCAGAATTCTCAGCCTCTAGGAGGGGATCATAGTAATTTTTTTTAAATATCAATAAAAACTATAACAATAGGTTATAAGGATCCAAAAAATAGTGCCACACCACTTCCATGGCCACTGTAAGTGAAGAAGCGCCAAGGATTCTTACCAAGGTGAGGTAACCCATTTACTATGGATACCAAACATTGAATAGAGGATCTCAGCTAGGGCGTAGATCATCCAAATCATATTAGGAGTCACCTAGGATTTCAGTCTAGTAGAATAAAATAAATGGGGGAATGGTTACAAGTGTAGTGGGATAAAACATATAATGATGAAGGATTTATAACATAAACTACATATTTGTTGAATAAATACCCCTTGAGATAAATTTACCATGATTGATGCTTTTATAGTGTAGAATCAGATCATATACTATTAAATTATTTTTTAGTGCAAAGAGTAATTTTTGCATTCAATGTTCCGCATTTCCTAATTTTTTTTCTTATATATAAAGACATATTTTTACCTTAAACCACCCATTTATGATGTAAAATGATCATATATGAAATACCAAGTCTGGGATCTATATAAAAACCCAAAAATAGTTTATAATCCTTCTATACCTGAATGAAATCATAAAAAGTAATAAGACTATAGGGTTTTATCCATTATGTTACATGTGATATGAACCCATGGTCCCATATCCATGGATTTCCTCATTTTAATGAAATTTAACCTCCATTAATCACTATTTTTTCTATTGAATAATCCACTATATAGATTTTTATAATTCACTTAATTGGTCCCATCGTATTGCGAGACATATTATATAAATGTTTTGGGTTTATTTTTCCTCCCACAAATCTTTTTAAGAGATTTATCATTAATATGTTATTTGAAATTATATTCTATATTTTATATTAAATGTACTAATTAAAATTTATCTTTACTCTACCTCAAGTAATGATATCAAAATGGTTTAGGTAGTGAAATATTTTTTGATATCATGTTTTATTTATTTCTTTATAATCTGTAATGAAAATATATTATTTGATAATTATATTCCATTGTTTAAAAGCATTACATGTTAAAATTGTATAAATAATTTTTTCATAGATTTAAATAATAATTATTCTTAAAAACATATACATGGTTACGAAAATAATTCTTCTATATTTTTTCACTTTTTTCTAACCTCAAAAATATTTCCCTACCCCTCATTATTTAATTTGTGATTTAAAGTTCCATAACTTAAAATAAAATTTAATGTGAATCCATTATTTGGTGAAGTAATCAACATTTTTTATTTATTGTTTCTACATCCACATTTTTTATTATATGATTGAGTGTCCAATATAATTATTCTTATCACTATAAGATAATATGTATTTTTTATAATAAAATAAATAATAATTATCAACTGTTTTATATATTTCTCTAATTTCCTTGAAATAAATTGCAGACAGAAACTTATAATTTTTCAAGGAATTCATAGCGAAAACATATTATACCATAAGATCAGTAAAATCATTATTATATGTATGAAAAATCATGTTATCTATTTTTTAAATATTATATCTCAAAAAATTAATTTCATTGAGAATTACCTTATTTCTTGTAAAATATGTTTATATCTCAACAATATCAACAATTGTTTATTTATGAAGATTTTTATTTAAAGGGTCATCATCATTCTATAATTCTTACCTTTCACTCATGAGTTTATTATTTTATTTTAAACACATCAATTTTTCAATCCAATATTTTATCTCTACTATCATATCTAAATAATTTACATCCATATAAAACAATTTTCTACATCACAAGAGGGATTATAGGGGTTATTATTTCTTTTGGATAATTTTATAGTCCATTATTCATCAATTCCTCTTCCCTTTATCCACATCCCACATCATAAGATACAAAACCATGATTTGAGAAAAACGTACTCCACTTTTAATAATGTTCCTTCAATATTACTTTGTGTAATTTTACAATATTTTAAGAACATTACCCAATTTTTTCCTTTGATAAACATTGAAATAGACCATCCTCTACATATTTTCTATTATTTTCAATATAAATAGTTAAAATTTACCAAATATTTCCATAATTTAAACACATAAAATGAATATTTCCCTTGTACTTATTTTCTCATCATTTACTACTATTAGAAAATAAATATATGGATTAATTTTAGTTCACAAAAAAATATTTTTTTTCAATATCATAATTGAGTACCATTTTTTGATTTTGTTTAGTATTGTATTTTTAAGATCATCAAGTATTTTTCCTTTTTAAATTAACCTTTTTTATTCAGAGATAGACCCCTCCATATATGATTAGTCATTAAGATATTGCTCAAAATATCAATTTTTAAATCATCCTAGAATTAATCACATAATATTGATATATTGGCATCAAAAGTTTCTTGTAGAATTATCATCTATTTCCCCACCATGGTAAAAACAAAATATAATTATCTATTACTATATATTGAACTAAAAAATTATTTCAATCGAACAATTGTTTTTCCAACAGTCCATGTTCTACCATTCCAAATATCATAAAATTTATAATTATATGATTATACTAATGAATCCTCTAATTAATTATATCTCTAATAAATATTAGTATGTTTTCATTAAATTTAATTTTTCACTTATAAGCTATTGGTTTACTGATCTATTTTAGAGAGATGGATGACAGTAACACATTTTTTGATCCCTCACCAACTTCAAATTTCTTCATATCTTGTAAATTAAAATCATTACAAACTATGAGAATATACACACAATTCTTGGTGATATTAAGAATGTCCAATATCAAATATAGAAGAAATAAGACTACCCACTCTTTCTATAGATAGAATAATTTTTCATGAAACAAAGTAGAACCATTAGAAATTCATTTTCCCTATATAAATTATAATCATATAATGTAAAAAGTTTAGAATAAATTAAATATAATTTTAAATTTTAAATTAATTCCCTTGATGGTCACTAATTTCAAATAACAGTTAATGAATACATAATAATATATCTAAGCACAACTATGGGATGATACCAATTATGAGGCCACATTATGAGATTAAAAAATAGTATGATTGAATTAGTGTTTGAAAAATTTGAAAAAAATAAAAGAGAATATTCATGTAACATTTAATTTTAATATCCAAATAGGAAAGTTTGTGATGAGAATTGATCGAATAATCATTGCATAATTCTATTATTAAAATGCTAATATACACTTTTTTTGAGTGGATAATCATTAATGTATAAATGTTGAAATCCCACTACACAAATTTATATATTATCATCAATAAAAATTGAGTTTTATAATGATAAATATGGTCTTGAACACCATGTATGTGAATGATAAATCAATAATAAATAATTATGTTCACTCTTTTGATGCCCGCTATAGTGTCTTTAGATTTTCATCATGTATTAAATATTTTTCTTCTCCAAAAATATAATCAAGGTCAAATATAGATGAATCATTAAAATTTATAGATTTATAACTATTTTTTATAGTACATTTGGTGTTAAATTAATCATTTATATAAAAAAATTAATACATAATTACATATTGGTTCAAACAATAACCAATTGCATCTAATCTTGGTAAGATGTGGAATGAATAACCAAATATGTGTTAATATTACCCATTTTCAGTTTTTGGTTTTAATCTTTTTTATCATATAACTAACATGTGATATAACATTTTTATTAGCACCCTAATGTATTAATACTAAACTATAAATTTAAAATAATCATATCCGGTGATATTTTTTTCCTGAGAGTTAAATACATTATTTTTTATTCCCACCAACACATAGACCGTTTATATATATTTTTATAGTAGATATTTATAGTGGGGCATTAAATCAACCATTTTATATTCCAAAACCATAAATCATTTTTTATTAGAGTTTCAAATTTATACTATTATGTAATAGTCACTCACTATGTAATAATGTGTCCTCCCTATGAAAATCTGGTAGACATGCATGATATAACTACCTATAAAATTATATTTTCCCCTTGAAAATCCATTATAAATGTTCTACCATTAACCAAGGCATGTTATAGAACAAAATATAATTTATTTTTGGCTATCTTTGAATTACTTCGTTCATTTTCTTGAAGACAATATCTACTAATAGTTTATCACATTTATACATATTTTAACAATAAATAAAAACTACCATCTCAATATAAAATAATGAATAAATTTTATCAAACAAATATCTTATAAATATTCCAATTTGATATTTATCTCAACAAAAAATCATTGAATAAATTAATATTTTAGTCACTTATTCTACCCATTGTATAAATATCAATACAACTTTAACAATGAATAAATTGAGATGCTCACATTGAATATTATTTTTAAATTCACATCATGTATTTTCCTTAATTTGGACCATATCTAGTGGCTCATAATAAAACATTTTCAAAAATTAATATTCAATAAAGAAAAAAATTTATAATAGAATTTTCAACATGCAGCACTAAGCCTAAATGAGCCATGACGTATTTTTATATATATATGACTATTATAATCATTGCATTAAATTAAATGGTATGAATTGGATTAACAATTTTTTGATAAATATATAGATATTATACTCAATATAATTTTTTATAAATTATTATTAAATAATTTCTCAACTTTAAAGGAATAAATTTTATTATTTAATAAAATATTTTTTATTAAAAAATATTTTTAATAATTATTGTGGATTTAAAATATAATTAACTTATTAAATTTTTAGAAATATTATTTTATAAAAAGTATATAATTTTCTAATTAATTATATTAAAATTAAATCAGGGTTATTTTTTTATTTTTCATAAAATAATGATTTGATAGTGAATTTTAAAATATTCTGATTTTATAATAATGAAAATTCATTTTAATGAATTGAATAATTTTAAATTATGATTACTATTTTAATTAAATTACTATTTGAATAAAAATTTAAAAAAAATTGTTAGATATAATTTATTAGAATTTCTTAAAAATATTATTTTTTATGAACAGTGAAAAATATAGATATTAATTTTAAATTTTCATTCCCTTACAAGAATTATCAAAGATCTATATTACTTCTCAATGTGTTTAAAAGTAAAATTTAGAAAAAATTTATAAAATTTTAAAAAAATTTAGTAATATTTATACATTTTAATTTTAATTATTATATAAAAACAATTTATACATTTGAAAACATTTTCTGTAGAAAAATATTTTTGGTTGCATTTCTGAGATTAATTTAAAATTTAATTCAATTACTTTTATAAATTAATATTTTTTAAATTTATTCTATATTTTTATAAATAAAAGTTAATATTATTTAATTATTTATACATGTTTATTAGTCATAATGAATAGTATGAACTTTAAAATTAATTATAGTGGTAATGGTTGAAACCATTTTACTCGAGGTTAAACCAAACGATAAGGATAATTTTTTGAAGTGAACATTTACAAATCCTATTAAATGACTATATTGATCATTATCCTCTCTGAACATATAATTACTATATATTTTTAATATTTTTCCTAATAATGACTTTGTGATTATGTATCTAGTTTAGAAAACACGAATTTGGTTCCCTCCCTCCCTTATAAATAGACATCCCATATTCTCTCATCTGCACACATCAAGAGAATTTTGGTTCTAAAAAATATATAACCAAATATTATAATCACATCCCTAACAAAATCCTAAATTCCTTATTTTTTCATAAATTGATCCTAGGGAAGCTTTTGGTGTACACCTCATGTTGTTCTCTAAAGAAGCTCTATATTTATTAATGAGTAATATTTTTTTTCACCTTCCAAAATAATCAAATATTTTTCACTCTGGATGAAATAATTAAATCAAAGTATAAATTTTATAAACTTTTATTATCTTAATTTAACAACCTATATCTATATCCTCTTACATTAAATGGAAAAAAAATACATTATTCTTATTTTAGTAGGATTACTACCCCACAAACCAATATAATTTATTTTCCATATTCATCTCTGACGGTTGTTTACGATGATGTATTTAATGTATATATATAATATAATGTAAATATTTATCATTGTAGAAAATTAATATATTAAATATTCCCTTACCTTTCTATTCATATTGAAATGATATCATTAATCTTGCATATGTTTGGATTACCTATTCTACGAAACAATAAGATTCATTTTTAATTTTTGAATCACATAGAAGGTATATTTGATATTATTTAAGGTAATAATATTATATTTCTGATATATTGATCATTATAGATGGAAAAAATCACATACTATTATTATTATTATTTTTGAAAACTAAAAACCATACTCATTCTTACTTACACATATCATCACTATGATCGTAAGATAGTTCATTTTTGATAACCATATATAATTTAGGGGTTAAAATTATAATTAATATATTATAATGATAATTATATATTCATTATTAATTTATGTATAATTTAGTAATGAATTCATCATCCATAGTCAACCAACACAAATCATTTTGTACAAATAAACTAAACATCTTCAACATGTATAACGTGAACTTCATTAATTAAGTAAATATAAAAGGTAATAAATATAATAATTTCCATAATAAATTTGAAAATTATTTATTAGAATTTTGTACTAATATTTATATTATTCCCAAACATAATATATGTAAATGATAATTTGAACTTGAGGTGAGAGATTTTAAATCTCATTTTATTTTCGTTGGGTTTAATTTTTTCATTATTGTCTATGATAATCAATGTGTATAATATACATTGATTAATATATAATTTATTTTAAATTTTTTATATAGATTTAAATTTTTTTACAAATAATATCCTAATTTATTAATACCCACTTCAATGATATTTTCATTGTAACACATTCTGTCACAATTCCCTTTTATTGAGGCATATTTCAATGTTATTCAAAAAACTATTTTATATATTTAATATTCTGAACCTTATATATATATTATCATGAATCATTAACAATTTGTGGTTTTTTATGTTAAATATAATTTTACTCCATCCAAAGGGATATTATTAATATGTTACCAAAGTGGAAAATTAATTTTTTTTTCATCTACTTTCTTATTATGATTTTTTATGATCCTGTTTCAATGGGTGGAAGTCATATTCTCTTATATTATTGAAAACATTATATTGTATTATTCATTATAAATAAATGTTGTTAAAATTTTTTGGCTTCCATTTCATCTAGTATTGAATAAAGAAAAATCAAGAAATATATTTTAATTTAATAATTATCTCTTATAATCATTATGATATAAAATAATTCTCTCATATGCCAATATTTTTCTTAATATATTTTAAACAATATATTTAATATTATCCAATGATTTATTAATGAACGTTTTACCAATGTTTTAATTTATCTTACAATGTAGTGTTAATTTATTTTTTCAATTGATTTCTAAACAAGTCAAATATTGATTTTTTTTACAAAACTATGAAACATATTGTTTATCTTAAAATAGATTCCATTAAAAAAATATTTATCTATCATTAATTATAAATTATTCAAATATTATTATAAAAGATTAAATGATTCATTTCAAGGATTTTTTTTAAAATAGTCTAGAAATATTTAGTTTATAAAATTCAATTTCCATGGGAAAAGATTATTTTCCCCAAAAAAATTTCTTATGTCATATTAAATAATTTTTCTATCAACAATGATAACATTTTATGTAATGGATTGCGTCTAAATTATATATTTTTTTCTTAGATATATATTTATCTCATTATCCCTTAAATTGAAGGGGTAATTAATTTCTCCTATTAGTTTGTCAAATAAATTCATTACTAAATATTCTTTTATTATGACCAGATCTAATATCATGAAACCCATTTCATTCCATGGGTAATTTTTATCTCTAAGACATTTGTTGATTTACATTTATGAAACACATAATCCATAAAAATTTTATGGTGGGTGCACCAATATATAACTCGATTTAATTTTTTAAATACTTTGTTTGATAAAATGTTATGAATGGGATTAGGGAGTAAACCAAATCTATTATGGGAATTTGTACACTATGTTATAGTATTTAGGCGGTAAGCCTTAAGTCACTTTTAAGTCATGTTATATGATTTTTCCACATTTCATATGTGTATATGATCTTATGATTACATGTTATTTATTTTATTATCCATTCTAATTTCTCCTGATCCTTTTATTTTATGATATCATGGTGTACCATTTACGCGCATGTTATATTCCATTATCATGTTTATTCCCTTACTATTATTTTTAGCTCGCCCTTATGTTTTTTGTATTCTATAGGTTATCCTAAACATATTTATGAACTCAAATGGATGAGGATATTGTTGTGATTAGGGGTAATAACAATTAATATTTGAAATTTGGATTCGACTGGGTTATCAACAAGTGCATGATAATAAGCCCTGCTACACACCGAGTTTGACACTCGTGAGGGATATGTTTTGGAAATTCACAAACCCTTTATAAAAAATAAGGAAGGATTTGAATATATGAAAATTATTGGTAATATAGGTTAAACATAAGGTTTAATATATAATAAATATGGTGTCTTTGATTTAGATATCCTATAATTATTTCTTCATGATTATGATTATTATTTCTCAAACCATGATTTTTTGTTTTATTCAACAGGAGTAACAAGGTGGAATGTTATTAATTATTGGTTTTATAGATAATTCAGTGATTCTAGGAAACCAAATAATATGATGAATGAAGTAAAATATATTGTGATAATTCCAAATCAGTCATCAAGATTAATATTAACAATAATTACCATAGAAAACTTTTGGCCACACCATAGAAGAGAATGGTGGAGTTTTCAATGATCATAGGTGGAGGAGACCATGTATGATAGAAAGATAAATTTAATTAATTTATGAATTGTGGGATGAGATAACCAGGAAAATATCTCAATGGAATAGTTAAATTATTAATTTTAGGAAAAGAAGGAAATATAGAAATGAAATGCTGAAAAAATTGGTAGTTTAATGGAGAAAAATAAACATAAATTTTGAGATCCATTTATAGTATTTTTCATAAATGTGATGAACCGATATATTATCATATTCAATTAATTATTCTATATATTGACTCACTAACCATATAAGGTCCCATGTTATCCAAACAATGAGTTGAAATTTTTTATGGATTGGGATTAAAGAATTTTTAATAGAAGTATTTTTATCAATGTTGTTTTGTGAATAATAATCATGAAAAAAATGGGATTGTGTTAATATATAAATGATAATATTATTTTCCTAAGTATTTATAGTGATTGAAGTTATTTATATAATTTATTATCACATTTTATTAGGTCATATATATTTTTATTAAGATATTATATGACTGATTTATTTTATTGGAGATAAGATATAAATTTATCGTAGATGAATATGTGACCAAATCATTCATGTATATTAGTTTCAATCCCAGTATAGACTATTTTGATGAAATTTATTCATAGTTATTTATCGAATGACCTAATATGAACATTGGGTGTTATTTTAGAGGCTTTATAGTCTAATGTATTATTCCATCATATGAAGGTTTATTCATTTCGTGTATTATCTTTTTCTATTCTAACCATTTTAGTTCTAGATAACATATGGAGATAGCTATAATAGATTTTGATCATTTTTTAGAATTATGTGATCTATTATATATTTATTTTAGTCCATTGGGAATGAAAAATTAATATTGAATATTAATTTAATATATTAATAAATGAAATATATATTGATCAAAGCACATCCAAACGATAAAATTGTGCTAATAAAAATTAAATATATTAGCGAATTTTATTTTATAGTTTCATATATTATGATTTTTTTTGAAATTTCAATATTTGGTAAATGAACATGAAATAAAAAATTCGTTAATATACCTCCATTCAAAATGAATTAATAAACATTTCGCACGTCATAGAGTTATATCTTTCAGGTAATCCACTTTCTCTTGACTATGTTCTATATCACTATCTTTTAGTATATGGTAATTAGAAATCTTTTTCATGACTATACATTCAACTTACACCAATTTAATCTTATTGGGAAATATAGTTATGAGTTATTCCCTATGGAATTCATTTTTTCTTTCTCTCTTAACAAGATAAACTTTTATTAACACATTTCTTTTATAATGTGGGATTTAATGAAATGAAATTTCATATTAAAAACCATTGAAAACTATGATCATGGTAAAATTTTGAAGATGAAATTTAATAAATTCTATGAATGTAACACACACATATTTTTTTCAAAAACTTGGTCTCATAGCATTTACGACATGAAAAACAATGCCAAATGAAAAAATAAAATAATATTATTTAATATGATTATTATAACCTAAAATTAAATTTTTGTGTACTAATATGATAAAATTATTTATTAAATATATATATTATTATCCCAATAAATTTAAATAGATTAATATAAATATAAAATTAGCACACAGTTTTTAAGGAATACATTTTGTTCTATAAAAATTTTGTTTCATTAAAAAATTTATTTCTATTTTTAACATTGTTGGTATAATTATTTTCTTAAACTATATATAAATTCCAATGGTTAGAAGAATAACATTTTTATTCAAACTATCAAAATCAGTTTACTATCATATTTTGGTATTTTTATGAAAATATTAAATTTTTATTGAATAGTTGAGAATGTTGATTTTTTTTAAAAAATGTAATTTATTTTCATTAAATTGTGTAATTTTGATGTCCCATTATTTTTTGAATTTCTTTTAATATTTATATAAATATTTATTGGTCATAATAAATCCAATTAATTATATTTTAAAAATTATTTTTAATAATTTTTAATAAGTTTATTTTTAGGATTGAAACACATTTTACTGAAAAAAAAATTTAAGTGAATAATTTTTCTACATTATAATTAAATAATATAACCTCTAATGTGGAATGAATTAACTTAATATAATTTAGAGTAATATTCATATACTTAATTAAAATCATATTCCCCATAAAAATACATTTTCATGAAAAAGTTTTGTCATCATGTTTTTCATAATTCTTTTAAAATTAAAACATTCCATGTTTATAAAGTGAATTATAAATATTTAAATTAATTTTTTATATAAAAATTTAAAATATAATATATATTTAATTTATTATAATATTATTAATTGATTAAATTTTCAATAAATAGTGAAAAATGTTGATATTCATTTTAAACGTCTATTACATTAATAGTATTTAGAAAGTATCATTTGGTATAAAAATGTTATAAACGTAATATTATTTCAATTATATAATTACTAATCCAATTTGTATCATTGAAATAAATTTATGGTTTAAATTTAATATAGAAACATCTTATACTTATGAAAACATTATCATTGGAAATTATCTTTTTCATCGCATCGGTAGGATTAATTTGAAATTATATTCTAAAAAAAATTGTGAAATGAATTTTGTAAAATAGACTAAAATTTGTTAATGATTATAATTATTTTTTGATTAAAATAATAAAATTATTTTTAATCATAATCAGTAGTAAAAATAGTAAAAATTAATTGCATTGCTTAAAGTTAAAACATTTATGCTAGAGATATAAAAAATATCTGGGTATGTATGCCAAGTAAACATTAATAAATCCGGTTTTATGTAAATATTTTAATATTATCCACTCCCATCTTTGAAAATTTGTTTATTTTAATTTTTATTCCTCAATAATGACTTTAAAATTTATGTTTCTTTTAGGAAATTTCGTTGTGAGTTCTCTCCCCCACTTACTAAAGGACGCCCACCTCATCTACTATCCACTCATAAAGAGGATTATTTTATTATAAAATATCATTCTAGATAACTTAATTAAATCAATCCCCATGACCAAGATTCCTTTTTTTAGTAGTTAAAAAACTAATGGAATCTTTTGTTTTAAACAATAATAATGTGTCCAAAGAAGAGGTGTAGTTTTTAATCAAATTTTTTTTGTTTTATTCATTATCCAAACTCAATAAAGTATTAGTTCAACATGATGATATAAAAACACCAATATATCCCATATACTAAGATTATAATATGAAATTCTCCATATCAAAAGTCATCTCCTCTTCCATGAAATTGGAAACAAAATCATCATTCTTCTGTGTAGTGGACAACCGCCTCCCATACTGAGGTAATAGATTTTCTATCATCACCTGTCATATTTTTTTAGAATTTTAGACTTAATATATATATATATTATATTAGTGATATATTTATCATTATTAAAAGGTAATATATTATAAATTTTATTACCTTTCCATTCATAAAATAATGTTAATGTGGTTTGTGAGAAAATGTGGATTTCCACATCCATGAAACGAAGTGTTTTGTTTTTCATTACTAGATACAATAGATCATATATATTTATATATAAGTGTATTTAATGAAATAATATTATATTTAAGATATATTTATCAATATGAAATGAAAAATTAAAACATACCATCTTTCCATCTTTGACATTGAAAAATTTAAACGTCATGTAAGTGTACATGTGACATATCATCTCCATGATCTTAACATAGTTCTTTTTTAATAACCATTATCCATGATTTTATTCAAATTTATAGTTATGGTATAAAAATGATACTATTTCCAGATTTCTTTTCAATAGATGAAGTAACAATTAAGTCTGTTTCCATAGTTAACCAACCAATCTGATTTTTGTAAACGTGAAAAGAATATCATTGAAGAATATCTAATTTAATAAATAGATTAAATAAATAAATTATATAATACCATAAATAAAATAAAATGAAAATTAATTAATTTATGGATCTTAAGAAAATAAATAATAAATAATTTTTTATTATTTATTCTGATAATGTATGTATATGACAACTGAAAGTTGAGGTAAGATATGTTATAACACAATTTCTTTTTATTAGGTTAAAAAACATCATTATTTTAATTTGTATGAAAAAATTAAGTATACAATTAGATTTGATTATTTTATGTTGTATTTCCATTTTTTTGTTTCTTCAATTTAAAAAATTTAACATATCTTATTTTTTCTGCCTAAGGTTTTGATATTAAATGGATTTGTTTTGAAAATATGTGCTGGGGGATATAGGATTCCAAGGACCAGTGTTTTGAGAAAAAAATGATGGAAATATATTAAATATATTGTATAGCACATGCATGCAACCATTTTACTAAAAATTAATATGATCTCCCACTAGTGATCCTGAATTGAAAATCTGAAGGTGTTGTTTATTTTAGAATGTCGGTTTTACCATAGGAAAGATTTAACTGCTGTCGTCGTGGGCTATTTATGAAAATGTCACCGTGGACATATTTAAATGGAAAAAATTAAATAAATAAATATTTATTTAGTTTTTAATTCAATGACTATTTCTACTTCAAATTAATAGTTATATAAATATATTAGGACTGGCTGCTCAAAACATAGAGATTTTAAACTAACCATTAGGGGGATTTTCATTTCGAACAATGACTGATCAAGATTTGATCACAGATCATTGCACCAACGGAGTCCAAGGATTTCATCAATGATTATAATTAATATTTTCTTCATCTATGATCAATCCAAAATCTAGGTAGGTTTTTTTATTTTTTTTCATCATTATTCTAAATTAATACAAAGAACGTCAATCAATAGACTAATGGATTGATCAGCAGATCATGTTTTTTACAGTAAGTGTTTTCTTACGTGGATTTTATCAGGATAGTTCCATGTAATTTTTACTTCTTCATTTTTATTCTCATAGAAAAATATAAATATTGACATGAACATTGATCAAGGATCATTAA
The DNA here is from genome assembly GCA_963277665.1 of Viscum album. Classification (NCBI taxonomy): domain Eukaryota; kingdom Viridiplantae; phylum Streptophyta; class Magnoliopsida; order Santalales; family Viscaceae; genus Viscum; species Viscum album. Next base: position 588,407,013 of record OY728142.1, on the reverse strand, counting down.
TATTATTTGACCACTTCCATTCCTCCCCTTATTCATTGATCTTCACTGGAATACTTCCTTTGTCAGCGGTTTGAGATATCTTAATAAATTGATCATTCTACAATAATTAATTGGTGAAATGATCTGAAATCATTAATCTAGGATCAACATGACATGAAAAAGGTGTGACGGTGGTAAAAACTATGGATTAGACGTTGTACCTACTAGATTTTGCATACTTCGGTGTACAATGATTAGTGAATAATAAATCCATTTTCTGAGTATATCAAAGGGTCGAACCATGTTTTTTAGTGATATAAAGGTTCTTCGGGCCTCAATCCAGAATTTTATTTCTAGAAATTCATAAGATCAATGATCAGAGGAAGGAATGGAAATACCAAAACAAGATTTGTGTTTCTCTAAATGTCTTGTTTGCATAGTGTGTAAAAAATATTCTACACATCGTGTGGGAAACCTTGATATAGCCCTAGGGTTTCATCCATAGTAAAGGATAAGATGAAATCTAACCCCTTTCACAAGGTGTGTAACCCCTTCCATGTTACTCGTTATGTACAATAGAGAGTAAAGGGACATGAGAAAAATAACATTATGGGATGGGACATTGTATACTTATATTCAAACACAACTGAACATTCATAAGACAATATATATACATGGATCCATTGCACCGACACAACCAGAAGACATGGACATGATACCATGTGTATTTACATTCTATATACACATTCTATATGTTTTGTATTGGGAGACTACATTCATTGTGAGGCTCTTCCACATGGGCAGGCATGGGGATAGCTGGACACACCATGTACCCCTAGTACTTAGCATGCACTCCCCTTGAGGTTGATTTTTGGCTCTTCATTTTCTTAGGTTAGACTGTTATATGTTGTGTGTCTTCCCTTGGCAGTTTCCCCTGAGGTTATAATGCAACATTAAATAAATATCACTAGATTGTGATCCCCTCTAGAGGTTGAGTCTCTGATAGAGTTTTTGTGTCCATCTATTATTTTTTAGTGTGATCATCTATTATATTTGTTCAATTGGCGGAGTTTTTGGAATTGAAATTCTCCCCTAAATAAATATATTTATAATCCATCTATTAGGAATTATCTGTGGATTTTGTTTTATCTCCAGCATATAATTGCTTACATAGAGGGATGATCTAGATTGGGTTAGTGGTGCCTCCTAGCATTTATGGTTGTGACCCCTTATTTATGTATCAATGTCTTCTTGGGCTAGTGATCTTTATTTGGTGGTGTCCAATGAGCTATACCTCCTTGTCGAGTGTCCCTAATGATAAGATGTATCATGGAGTGGATTCTCTCAGAATGAGCATTACATCATGTAGAATCATGTGGCTTAAAGTTGGATATGACTTCCTGGTGGCGTTGTGTATTTCCTGAGTATATCTGGGTGTTTTTTTGTAAATTTATTATTATATATTTTATTTATATGACTATAAATTTTAATTTTTTTTAGTGTTCTCGAGGAATTTTACTAAGTATTTTTTAGTCACCCCTACATTGGGATTTCCCACACATCTCATTTCATATGAAAATGATATCCATTTTGATAGTGTCCTGAAAGGACATAGAGCGGGGGAGCCTAGTTATAGATTTTTAGATTCATGTGTCTACCGATAGATTGGATTTGACTTATTCATCGCCATTAGTGCATGTCGGACTCATTATTGATTTTGGTTGGGAATTTATTTGGAATATTTTCTTCTTTAAGTACTTTACAATCACACTCTACTGTGGGAACATAGATATATGCTTTCATTGTTTCAATTATTTTATGTTTAATAATTTTGTGTGGTTCAATATTGGTACACTTTTATTGTTACATTTAGCGAATGCCTCCCATTTTTGGGTTATGCATACATGGAACTTCGCGTGAGCCCATGGACTATTAGACAAGAGATTATGTTAGTTACAGGTCAGAACACACTTGGTCAGGTCATTAAATAGTTTTATTAGTGTGTATTTATCTCTTAGGACCACATCTGCTAAGATTGGTTTGAGGAAACATTGGTTGGTGTTTCGAGATCATATTTCAAGAGAGGGATGCCATTTTTGTTGTGGTGGCTTACATATCTGTATAATAGGACAATGATCACCTAACTTTCTACATGGTACATAAAAAAATTTGTAGGATAGAATTTTTTTCATAAATGCATCATATATGAATAGTTTAGTTTTCCTTGTTATTCGTCATATATCTCCGTAGATATATTCTATTTATCATGGTTTATATTGATTTAATTTTTAGAGGTGTCTATAGAGACATCTTGTAAGGATTCCACTACGCGATCATGACAATGATCCTCCTAGTCATGAGGCATTGGTACATGGGAATATACTAGTGATAGGAAATCCAAGTGAATTACAAGTTATTCCACAACTTGTTGAGAAGCACAAAGAGCTGGAAATACCAACTGAGGATTTATAATCTTTAATAATATTGGATAAGTTTTTTAGGCATCGACCTCTAAGGTTACTAGGTGAGCCAGACCCCACGGTGGATGAGGACTGTCTAGAGGCTGTCACTCAATTTTACACCTAATGATAACACCTTTTGACAAAATGGTATTCCTCACAACGATTATTCTTCATGGGTCTCTTTAAAGATGGTGGACATTGGTGACTCATTCACACGATGAGACATCTCTCTCATAGAAAGAGTATGAGTGTCTCTTCAGAGAGGAGTAAATCTTTCGTAATTATTATCGGAAATATAATAAGAGATTATTTATATGTAGTAGGGTTTAAGGACACTTGGCGTAGTACACTATGAGGTTTAAATATCTCCCATGTCACTCCATGGATATGTTGAATGTCCAATTCTTTTTAGCTCAGACCATTGAGTATTTCTTTCTCAAGGAAATTAGGGAACCAATGGTATATCTTTCAATTTTCACCCATGATGGATAGCATGAGGAATACTTGTTGGTAGAGAGATTTATTTTATATAAGACACGCACTTTGGGATCCAGTAGTAGGAACTCGGTAGCTGAGACCTCGGATGATGGATTTTGATGAAAATAATTGGATCCATGCATTTCAAAGGATTTAAGATGTGATCCTATGACTTAGGGCTAGTGTTGTAGGGATACTAGGTGGGAATGAATCATTCAAAGGGATAGGAAGTGATTCTCAAACAATGATTGAGGACATCTATAAAGATATATTTTGACCTATCATACAAATGATTATGAGTTTTTGAAAAGACTAAAAAGAATGAGGCGGAAGAAGGAACTGGGTGTTCTATATAGAATATGGTATGTCATAGGGGAATGAAGGGAAGCATGATGTGGTTAGAGATTCTACCTATTAGAACTGCCAGCTACAGGTTGTCAACACCAAACATAAGGAGTTGGTTGGTAGGGTTGAGGCAAGCTATAAGATATGGGGTCTATTACCCTGAGGATACTTGGATGATATGAGGTACAATCTTCCTATTTTAAACATTATCAACAATATTTATAGGCATAGGTTGAATCCATTCCTTTTTTTCACTTACCCGGTTTAGGAATTATAGATTCTGGTTAAGCCATTGGCTCGATCCTTATGGTTGGAGACATCAATAGTTGGCGACTCAATGATTAATCACAGTTTTCGATAGAGAGATCTAATTCTTGGAGGAAATAATTCTATATGAGAACACTTTTTTGTTGTAATGGTTTCTTAATATATCATCATATGTATGAAATTTCTACCCATAGTTCATGTCCTGATTGTCTGTTTTATGTGGTGGATGATTTTTTTCTATATCGAAGGAATGTGGTTTCTCTTTGTGGGTGAAATTAAGACCTTGGAAGAGTAGGATGGGATCAGACGTATGAAATTACAATCAATTACTCACAAGATTTCAATCATGAAACTTGGACTAGTGAATTATTTGGGGAATTAGTTTCCTACAGTGGTGGTGGATATTAGGAAGTCTTTCCTCAAGACATAGTAGGTTTTCCTCCCCACTGAGATATGGATTTCTTTATGGACTTGCATAATGGGATGTCACTGATATTTTCACTAAACAATTAGATTGATACCATATAGATTCAAGAGTATATAGTTGTAGTACATTAAAATAATAGAATTCTAAGACCCAGTGTTTCCCTCTGGTCATCCTCAGTATTTATTTCCTAGAAGGGTGACAGAATATTGAGGTTTTATTTGTATTACCATTGCTTGATCCAAGTGACCATGAAGAATATGTATCCACTACCGATGATCAAGGAAATATATTATTATTCAAGAGGGGTGTGATATTTTTTAATGGTTGAACTCATATCCGGATATCACCAGCTATAATTACAAGATAATGATATACCGAAGATGAAATTCTACTATTTTTGCATTCATTATGAGTACTTGTAGATGGGGTAAGACATAAAGAACACACTAGATGTTTTTGTGTGACTCATGAATTGGATATTTTGGGATTTCATTGATTGGTTGTGTTGGTCATCATCGATGTAATCCTATTGTATTTGGAACAAAAGGTGGAGCACGTGAGACACTTGAGGATTATCATGGACACACTTTGATAACACAAGATTTATAGAAATCAATCAAAGTATCAATTTTGGATTTGAGAGTTCCACATTCAAGGACATGTCATCTCAAAGGGCGGGAGTAGATATGGGTGTTGAAATGGTTATGTTAATTCTTTCATAAGATCTAACAATGATTTTTATAGAGGTGACGAGTTTCTTTGGGTTGGTAGGGTACTATCAGAAGTTTGTAGCCAAATTCTATAGAGTTACATCACCCTTGACTATTATTACTCAAAAGGGGGATCAATTAGGTTAGTTTAAATTTTTTTATCATTTCAATTAGAATCTGATAGAGAGTTGATGAGAGCTCCCATCATGACATTTCAATACGAGGGTATAGAGTACATAGAGTTTTGTGTTGCAAATGGGATAATAATTACTTGTGTGTAAATTCAAAGGAAGGAGGTTATTACATATTTTTTATGCCAGTTTAGACCACATATATAGAACTACACAAACTATGATCTAGAGTTACCATTAGTACTATTTTCATTGATGATATGGTACTACTACTTGATGGGAGAGAAACCTATTGTATTCTCACACCCTAAGAGTATCGTTTATATATTCACATAGGATGATATTATCTTAAGAAAGAGGTGATCAGTAATATTCCTCCGGTACAATGGATTCTATAGTGTTTATACATCAGGGAGGGGATCTTGGTGGTAGATACTCCCCAATGGAGGTCATATTGTCAGTTTAAGGCTGTGGTTTTAGAGAAGTTAGATGCGTTGTAGTTTCATATTCAAGACAAGGATGGATCTTCATATCTTTAGTTGATGGTTGTTAACCCATCTCTTTTAAATAATGTTAGGTATGATCATTTTGGATATTCTGATTATGAGGCCTTACATACTCATATATCCACCGGACATGAACATAATGGATATTATAAATATAGTGATCATTTTATCCTTTTTAAAGGGCAGACAATAGTACCATTGATGTTGTGGGTGGAGGTGTTGTGATATTTTCATACATCACCTTTCATGGTACAATCAGGTGTGTAAAATATGTAACATAACCTATAACATTTATTTTGGTATCTAGTAATGAAGAATGTAACTTCAAATATTTCCCCTTGATGCCTCACATGTCTATAGGTAGATGTGTATAACCATGTTCTAGCTGGGTTAGCTCAACCCCTTGAGGTGCTAGAGTGGATGTGGGATGGGATTTATAAGGACCTCATAAAGGGATTACCATGTATGCCTAGGGTACCTGATTCCATATGGGTGATTGTATAATATCTTTCCATGTCATCCACTTCCTATCCAATCAATAGAAAACTTCTTTAGAGGGATTTGGAATCATCTATATGCACTAGATAGTCCGACTCCTTGGAGTTCACACAATAATCATTTCGGACCATGATGCTTGCTTCACACATCGAATATGGGGAGGATTACAAGAGACTTTTAGGATTAATTTATGCTTTAGATCATCATTCAAACCATACATTGATGTTCAGAATGAGTGGACTGCCCTTGTTTTAGAGGAAATCCTTTTGGGTCGCATGTTGGAATTTGTAGGTTAGTTGGTAGGATAATAATCCCTTTGAGGAGTTTTCCAAAGAAAACTTATATCATTACACCGTTTCTATTTAACCATTCGAGCATTTTATTGGGGTGATTTCATGCCACCCTTTTGTTGGACTGATCTAGGTGAGTCAAAACACATGGGCTTAGAGTTGTATTAAATAATTATAGATAAGCCTCAAATCATCTATGAGTGGATGAGAACTACACAAAACTGCCTAATGTCTTATTTTGACCGACGATGAAGACCTATGGTGTTGTGATAACTGACCATGTGTTCCTAAGAGTGTCACCTCAATGTTCATTAAGGATATTTTTCCATGCGAACATGTTATCTGAGAGATTCATTGATCCCTTCACGAGACTCAATAGAGTTGTAAAGGTTGTATAACACATAGCTCTACCACCATAGTTAGATTGGGTACATTATATATTCAATATGATATAGATAATTAGGTATGAGCATGACCCATCACACATAATTGACTAGGGTGAGATGGAAACCAAGGATGGATATAACATTGTAGAGTACCCTATTGAGATAGAGGATTAGAAGAAGATGATACTTTGTGGGTGTTTGACTCATCTTGTCTATGTCCAGTGGTAGCACAAGAATCATCAAGACAACACCTGAGAGTTAAAGTTCCAATTAGAAGCATAATAATCTCTTTTTAAGTAGTATTTTCTATTTTGTATTTGGAAAGCACAAATATGGGGAGAATATAACATCTCATATTTTCTATGTATTATTTCTTAGATGTGATATGGATTATTTTTGAGACTAGGTGTTGAGATGGTGTGTCATTCTGTGACCTAGTGTTCTCGAAATAAATGTTTAAAACATATTAAATATATTAAATAGTATGAAAACACAATTTTCTTGAAAATTTTGAAAAACTACCCAATGGGGTCCCAATTTAGAAATCCATTTATCCCATGGAGTTCAGAATGTGGGTTTTCCCTAGGCATGAAAAAATTTTTGTCTGCAAAGACCATTTTAGAAAATGGAATCACATGCTTAATTAAATGAAATAAACTATATAAAGTAAATAAATTAAATAATTAAATAATTTGGTTTATTTTTTTAAACAATACATATTTCTACTTTAAATGTATGGTTATATAAACACCTCAGGGTTGGTCACTGAAACCATGGATAATTCACTCAACCGTTGGAGAGCTTCTCTTTGATAATGATGATAGATGAGGATCTGATCACATATCATCATTCCAATGATGTCCATGGATCTAGTAAATAAAGCTAATACAACCATTCTTCATCAATGATTGATCCAAACTCCACATATGGAAAAAATATTATTTACATTTATTTCCCATTCTTCATTCCTAGGATGAATGTGAATCAATCAACTAATAGACTGATCTTCTAATCATGCATTTTATAGAATAGTTTTTATAACTAGGATTTGATATGGAAAATTACATGAAATATTTTATTGTTCATTGTTATTATCACCAAAAAAACATCTAGATCAAGTACAAAAATTGATCCTTGTTTTTTATATTTATTTATTCTTGTAATTTTCTCTCCCGGTTCATTACTTGTCATGGGCATTCATTATTTTTCATCAGGTTCTATATATCCTGATGAATCAATAATTGTGCAAACATTTCATGGAAAAATGATTTGAAATCATATATCTAGGATTGGCATGACACTATGGGGGTATTTTGGCGGTTGTAGTATTGGATTAGTCGATATAACATCTTGATTTTGTGTTCTTTGATGTGCAATGAAAAATGATGTGTAAATACATTGCCGATGTGGATCAAAGGGTTGAACCATGTTATTTGGTTATATGAAGGTTTATTATGTCTATAATATATTATTTCATGGTATTAAGGATACCCAATTGAATATTTGATGATGGAATAGAAATGTAGAAACCAGATCTGGGTTTCAAGAATCTTTTGGATTAAATGGTGGGTAAATTAAATCTATACAACGTTTCATCCCACCGGGCTATGGTTTTTAGATTTTTTCATATTTAATGATCAAACTTATTGTGGCCCAATAACATAGAGTGTTACCACTTCCATGTGGTGCAACATGTACATCAGATAGTATATTGTCACGAGAAAATACATGGCCAGATGGCATGCTGTGTACTTATTAACAGACAGGGCTTGGCATACACTGGTTGGTACATGGACACAGATATGGAACATAGAAATGAACATGCGACATCAGAAATATATCACATGTCTCTACATTCCATTTACTCCTTCGACACATCATGTAAATGGTGAGTCGATGTTGTCTTATGATCTTCCACACTGGTAACCATGGGGATAGCTGGACACACCATCTTCCCCTAGTAAACGATATGCACATCCATTTAGAGTGATTAGGTATCTTTTTTAATATATTAGATAATTATAGGTTGATTAAGATAACCCAGTACCTTCCCTCAAGGTTAAAGTGTGTAATTACATCCATATCACTATATTGGGATCCCCACTAGAGGTAAAGTATCTGATAGAGTTCTGGTGTACAATATGATATTGAAGTGAAATCCTCTATAATCTATGTTACCTAGGTGGAGTATGTGGAATCAGTATGAATTCCATAGTATGGAAGTTAATCCTCTATCCTGAAGGATGTATTGGTGAGTTTTGTAGCATCATTGGAATATAATCCCAACATAGTGGGTTGATCTACATTTGGTTTGTCGTGTCCCCATATTGTTTTGGGATGACCCCATATTTTTGTATCAGATTCTTATTAGAGAAATGATATTTCTTGGTTGGGGACCAAGGAGCTAGACCTCTTCGAAAAATATCTTTGATGATAACAGTTTTGGTGGATGGAATTCGCTAAGAATGAGTTTTTCTTTGAGAAGAATCATATGAATGGCATTTTGTTATGAATGCCTGGTGGTGTGGATTCCTTCCTCAGTATATCTAAGGGTTTCTGTTATAGTTTTATTTTTGTATACTGAATTTAAATAACTATACCTGGTGATTCATGTTTAGTTTTTAAAATGTGTCAAACTATGTTGTTTTTTACTCAATGATATATGGTCCTCGCGCGCACATGTCATGTCTTATACTGACGATGACCCTTTGAAGGTTTATTAGGAGGACTAAGTGTTGGTGGATCATAATTGGATAATTTCATAACGATGTGGTTACCATGAGTATGTATTTGACTTATTCGATGAATTGGAGATGTTTGGCCTCATTATAGTTTTTCCGTGGGCTTGTATTGGCCCATTTTTTGAATTCAGTACATTACATTCATTCTCTGTTGTGGGATCACAGACATATGCCTACATTATTTTAGTTTTTATTATATTTTAGAATTTTGTGGTCTTGGATATGGTTTCATGTATACATTTACTTTTGGTTAATGCCTCGCATTAATGGTATATGCCAACTTATTGTAGGTCACTATCCACTGACTTATTTGATGTGGGATTTGGGTAGTCATTATTCAGACGGTGGTGGATCAGGTTGGGATAACACATAATATCATTATATATTAATTATAAATATAATGATACTATCTTTGTATGAGATTTAATATTAATTCCTTTTTATTGAAGAATATTCTAATATAATGAAACAATTTATTTTAAATGGAGTATATGTTTCACATATTATATATTATATCACGAGTCTCTCATATGACATGTTACTTTAAGATACAAAACAATTTACTGCATCCGTGGGGATTTTATTTTAATGTTGAAAATCTATAAAATAATTCTGTTAAAATTAAATTTATTTTCTAGATTTTTTATATTCAAGTATACTTTAGGTGAAACCATGAAAAATTATTTTCTTTAACTATGTATCATTTAAGATCTTAAAGCCATGAATGTGGTTTACATGTTTGTTTTACATATCCTCTCTTTTTGAATAAATAAATATCATGAATGTTCATTGTATGTAAAACATAATTTTATGTTATTATAGTTCTGGAACCCTTCACATCATTATCTATATACATAATTTCTTTGAAATAATTAATTATTTACATAATTATCCTATGATTTATTAAAAAAAATTATCCATGATTGACAATTTTTATTGAATGGTTTGAAAGGAATATTTCTTCCACTTTCCCAAGAAGGCACACTTTGAATTTTTTTACAAAATGGTGAAATGAATGTTTTCATTTAAATTATTTGTAATTACAATAATTTGAAACCAGTATTAATAGTCATTGATTTAATGATTCATTTACATGTTTCAGAGATTCTATTGAACAAAAATACTTTCCTTATATTCTAATTGTTTTTAGTTTTTAAAGTTGTATTTCAATGTTAATGTTGTATTTTCCTCAAATAATATACAATGTGACATTTTAAAAAAAATTAATCAATAAGGATAACATTTAACATTTTAAATTACTTATAAATTAATTATATATTTATCTTAACCATATAACTATATCATTATACCATTCAATTATTTGGTGATACAATAGTTAAGCCCATTTATCAAATTCCTTCTTTACGAAATATCTTTTGATTTTGACATGTGAAAAAATTAGGCAACCCATTTAATTATAGGGGAAATTATTATATTTATGGAATAATATTTATTTCTATAAATGTAATCATAAATTTTTAAAATTTTATGATGGAATCTACAAGATAGTTCTCAAATTCATTGGGTAAATATTTTATATCATGAGATGTTCTCTATGTGAAGAGGGTTTAATCCTAGTCCATTATAGTACTATGTTCACCATGTTATATTGTCTTTAAAGTTAGCCTTTTCTATTTTTTATGTCATTATATATGTTCATGAAAAAATGTATTTGATTATAAAGTATTATTACACCATGTTCTTTGAATTATTCTACAATGTGATTACTAACGAGACTTCTCTTTTAAGAAACCATGTCAAACATTTGACTGTCACATTATGTTTCCTCTTTTTTTAATCCCATGCAAGGATTTTTAGCTGTCCTAATTATTTTATATAATATTTATATTATAAAACATATTTTTAGGTGATCAAATGGATTTAGGATCTCATTATGAAGACAAAAACAAGAATGGAAGGTTTTATTTCACATTATATGAATCAAAAACCTAGTCTTAAAATGGACCTTGTTATCTTGGATCCATATATGAATTAATAGACATTTATGTAAAAAATCATGCAACACTCTATGTAAAATGAATTTTGAACTATAATAATGAAAATATATCTATGAATTTGGAATAACATAAAAAACTAATTCACTTATTACCTATTAAATAGGTTTTCTTATAGTAATACATGGATATGATATATATTTAAGATATAGTGTTATTTCATAGTTTCCATTCATCAGTTACATCAAATAATGAACCTTAATTCACTTAATTTATTGGATAGTATTTTTGAATGCATTGATTAATTATTTTAATAATAGTACATTATTAAATTATCAAATAGATAAGTAATCCAAATGGATAATAAAAAATTTAGAGGACATACTTTGATCATATAAGAATGACAGAAGAGGATTATGGAAATATTTTCTTCCGTTGTTGAAATTTAATTATAAAAATTGTTTCCAGTAATGGTTTTAGATCAGACCTTTAGTTGAATTGAATTAACCAAAGTATATATCTTCTACATGTTTTATTTTGGTAGAATAGAGGAATCTATTTTAAATTGTTTTTCTATTAGAGATGTAAACTCATATCAAATGAATAAAAAATATAATAATGAATACATAGTCCTGGGAAAATCATATATATATTTCTATGATTACCATTTATGATTTTAGTTGGTAATTTTTTGTGCTATTATTATTAGTATATACAAGAATCAATAATCATGAATGCATGGAACCTCAGAATATTGTAATATTAGAATAATTGGAAGAATTTGTAATGTGGTTAATCAGTTAGAGTTCAAAATAATGTAGACTTCAAAGAATGATGTGTTTTATGGTTCATGGATAATGATGCATCAAATAGGCTAGTATTATTATATTCAATGGAAATATATATATTTTTACCCTATGGTTATATTTATTTAAATGATTTATGGATTATTGATAAACAACATAATTTCGTATTGGAAATTATATTCCTCTGGTATGAGTGTTTTAGAAGTAAAATATAGTTTTACTAGAAATGTGGGAGAGAGAAGCTCAAATGTAACCCCCATGTCTTAATTTTATTTACTCTCATATATCCCAGTGAATTCATAAGGAAGAAAAGTTATATGGTTTTTAGAATTATATCATCTATTACATGTTATGTTTAATTAATTTATTTTGAGATTGTTTTGAGATTACATACCGAAGACACAACAATAGAAAAAATAGAATTTTTCTTTTTCATTTAATTAAATTCATGAGTATTTATTGATATGATATTAATATAGAAATACTTACATATTTAATATTAGGAAAATTAATTTTTGTATTTATTTTATTTTAATTTACTGAAAATTGGTAATGAATTTATAGGTATGATTTGACATGGTTGTTAAGGGTATTATATTGGATTGGTTAGATTATTTTCAATGGAGCTATAAGAAATGAATTAAATTTTAAGATATTAATTAAAATGATGGCTTTATAATTCATTATAGTAATTTAGAGTATTATAATTAATGGATATTTTTACAAAGACTAAATTATTATATATTTTATTATATCATGGAAATTAATTAATAAGATTACATCATTTGTTTTTGGTCTTGTTAATTAACTGAAAAAATAAAAAATATGATTTTCATAATATAAGAGAGGGAGAGGGAGATAGTGGTTGTAATGGATAAAAATTAAATTGGGTTGACTTTATAAATTGAAGTTGTTTCACATTATGAATTTGAATAAGAGATATGTGGCATATAAATTAAGGGGCATCAGATTTTTTGATTCTATTATCATTCACATTAAATTTTTACTGTATGTAAAGTAATATCGTCATATTTTTAATTGATATTGGTGGGTTTTATAGATTATGAATTTATTTTCAATGAATTTTCGAAAGAAATATCTAGTTATTTATAATATATGAAAAATGATTTTTAATCTTTCCAGAGGCATTAAATCATTAATTTCTAACTTATTTATAAGAAATATGAGTGTTGTTGACATACACCATTTTAAAAGGGGAAATAAAATGTAACACAGGGCCATTACACTCTTTTAATATTTTTCTCAGACCATACATATTCATATCCACATAGGATTGGAGTAATGTGGGTCTATGTAAAATTTCATGGGTGATAATTTCTTCACTAAAGGTCGTGTACACTAAATCCAATAGTAACATTGGGTCCATTCTAATATATCAAGGGTTTAAGATAACTTATATTTTAAAAATTAATAGTTCATTTTGTTCAAAAACTATGGTTTATGATGAATTCAGATGATTGGATTGAGAGGATTTCTCTATTAATTAAAACAACTCAAGATATTGTTGAGAATACAATGTAACCCATCAATGGTATGTGGATTCCATTTATTCATTTGTATGATAAAATCGTATGGAATTTTATTAAAATGATTTCAAGAAAGAAAATTTTATTTAATATTTTCTCAAATAAATAATTTATAATTTAGTTGATCAAATAGTTTCTTTTGAATATTTATGTTCAATGAAAATTGGAATTTTTGGTCAAGAAAATAATTGTATTATGATTAATAGTATTTTATAAATGTGAATTGGTATTTTACATTAAATAGGTTTTAAATTAATGAAATTTTCATTGTGGTAATCTTTTCTAGGGAACTCATTCTGGAGGGAAAATTGTTTTTTTAATATTGTTCAAATAAAGAATAATATAAAACTATGTGGTTAGAAATAACCATGTATCATAGTTGGAAATAACATTGTATCATGGTTTTAAGTATCCATGGCTAATGTGGATTGAAGTTTATGGGGTCATCTAAGAGTTTGATGATTCTATTATAATATTTGGATTAGATCATTCATAATTGCATGTATAGTTAATTTTATATTTCTCGTGATGGATTAAATTTTGTAACAATGGATTATTTAATATTTTATAAATGGACATGGTATATTAAGAAATATGGTGTCTATTGTATTCATGATTGGACATTAATATGAATTAATGAAAGGATTTAGTAATAATTAAACTATAAATTTTTAACTTATTTTGCAAATGAACTATGAAACATGGTTTAGAATTGATCATACATAGGAATTCATTTGAGTGATTGAAGAGTATCCTATAGATTAAATTCTAACTCAACCTTACCTACACATCTTGTAGTGCATGTAACATTTCTATGGTTATAATATTAGGAAAAGATAATATTTTTAATGATGATAATTCATTGGAGATTTATTATTAGTGGGATATGAAGGTGTTCATATGAGAATCAATAAAATATTTATTACTTCTTTTACGGATAACATTTTTTATCCTATCATTAGTTATTATTTCATAGTGTATGGAAATTTTTTCTTTTTAATTATTAGTACATATATTTTTTAAATGTTGTTCTTGAAGATTTTTTATGTTTTAAGATAATATGTATGTTATATAGGAATATTTTTATTTGTTTTACTTGAGGTAAAATCATCCACATTGATTATATGGATACCATAGGCCTCAGTTTCTAGCCAATGATGATTAGAAAATATGATTGAGTCAACTTGGAGATCCATTTTATGATTTTGGATCTGGATCCTCAAGGTGGTTCATTACAACCCAACATCCCTCACCTTATTCGTATCTTGATATCCTAATTTTTAGATAAATCCTTAGTCAAAAAACAATAAATAAAACTCTAAATTACAAATTACAACCGTAATAGTTCAAATTATTCCATGCAAACTTATAAACATCTCTATTTTTTTATTATATCCATCATGAATTTATAATAATAATGATAGAGACTTGTTATATATGTCCATTTGGTACATCTTATTCAATAACACTCTTCTTAGAAAACTATTCACTTCTAGTAATTACACAGTTTACAGTAGCAACAAACACAAAATCCATCATTTAATTTAGAAATTGAAATTCAAATGCAATAAAAAACTCACCTTTTTAACATCGAAAACACCAATATGAGAATTTAGATCCAATTTAGTCCTTCAAATCATTCTTTATATGTTATTGGGAAGTAAAAGAACAATTTGGTGTATCCAACGAGTCAAAAAATTCCACATCACTATTATTTTCCATGTATTGATTTTTTTATTGAGACATAGTATTGTAAAGATCATCAATATAATTTTTATATCTAAAAGTATCACTTAAAATGAAATATTTTTTAGACCATGAATCATAATAAGAATTAATAATGTTTTTCATTTCAGGGTTTCTTCTTAAAATATATCTCTCATTATCACTTCGATATATTTTTTTATAACCATGAATTATATTGTTATTAACCATACACAAGGTAATTCCACTATGAAATGGTGAATTTAACATTAATCATTAACTAGTGAAAATAATGAAAATTATAATTTTATATCATTGTCCATAGACATTTTGATATTTACCATACTATTTCTATTAGATTATAATACTACACATAAAGGGGAGGGGCTAAATCAGTGTAACTAATTTTATTAAATTACATTTTATTTTTAAATTTTTACATCCTGATCATGGAACCTCTATATTAGTTAATGTACTTGGGTATGATTATATTCCTTCAAATATAAACACCACATTACATATAGATAATGTGTAATTAAAAACCAAAGGTATAATTTTACACGGTTAGGTACTAATTTGGGAATCTACTTCTCATTGTGTTTGGATCAATTTTGAGGCAAAAATATTCAATATTTAAAAAATTTAATACAATAGGCCATATTCCAATAAGAATTCAGTATACCCCAAGATCATTTATACTAGATCCTTCCAATATACATTCTACCTAATAGTTTCTTAAACTATCACCAATCAATGTATAATTTTTCCTCTCCACTAAACTTTAAAAAACCACCAATTACCTTTAGGTTGTTAGAATATAAAATTATATGATCTTTTTCATCATTGAGATTCATTGAGGGCTAGTGGAATATATGGTAAGGATAAAATAACATCAGTATCATTATGATATAAAACTTTCTATACCATATTTAGTATCAAAAACACTATTTTCAATCAACAACATTTTATAATCTCCAATGAAACCTATTTAACATTATCTAAGAGTCTTGACATTGGTGAAGGAAATTTATGGTTTATGTTGATATCTCTCTCAAATGTTATCTTCATTATTCTGGGATTCCATAAAAAAAATATCATAGGTTTGACCATTATTCATTATTCCTCACCTCCTCCTCCTCCTCCTCCTTATTCAACGAAAGATTTATTCTTTTATTCAGTGTTTTGGGTGGTGTCAATTTGGTAATCACATATTATGTTATTCATACTAATATTGATACAAGTAAATATCCATGAATATTGTATTGTTTTTTCATTTAAATTTTCTATCACTGACTTATTCAATATTTTTATAAACAAAATCATGTTAATTTATATACATATTTAAATATAGAAACCCCCTTGATTTTTTATAGAAAGATCATCTAATAAATAATCATTCAATACCTAGAGAAATATATCCAAATTTAATATTAAATTTCATGAGATGAAAAATCATTAAAATATACAATCAAAAACTATGAGAATATAATATTTACATTCTATAATTCACACTCACATATAAGAATATTATTTCAAAACTGACCCTTATATCAATATATGACATTATTCTAGAAAATCACACACAATTAACCACTTCTTAAATCATTACATAAATTAGTATCTATTTTTAATAAAGAAATGCATCCAATTAAACACATACTAAAATATCTTTGACAAATATATTTTCCCCATTTCTGTTATATGTCATGATATTTTTTTCATCATGACATAATTAGGTGTTCTTCTTAAAATTAACCTAAATCATGATATTCCTACAAATTTTTTGAAAATAATCTTCTCAAAATCATCAATAATAACAATCCCAATAAATTAATTTCGATATTTAATTCAATGATGATTATCCTATAAAAAAACATATGATATTATCTTCCATAAAATAATCTTTTGAATATTTTACTCTGAACCGCTCATAATTTTTTTCAAAATGATTGAGTTGTACATATCATTTGGCTAAAAATTATATATGAAGATTGATCCAAGGAATCATTATGTTCTATATCTAAAACATCACATTCGAGTATATTACTCTTATGTGTCTATATAATTTCTGGAGTTTTCCATTTTTTACTTCAACTAGAGACTATTATCTATTTCTGTGAAATTCATGACCATTATAAATCTTAGGTCTCATACTAAGTGTTCATTATTGATCAATAGTACAACCATTTCCTATAATTTTATCTCACATGTTATTTTATAAATTTTTTGTTCATTAAATTGAATTTAAAGACTCATGTGTATTGAGTAAAAATTAATATAAATCATTTTTTGGTATTTGGATATTTAATCATGATTTTTAAAATTTATGATATTTCTCATGAGTTACATTGTGCATGAAATTTATTTTTAAATTATTCTATTTCTATCACAAATTTAAATCATGTAATAAAATATTTACTCCATTGTATTCTTGTACACTTAAATAAAAATCTATATTTTCAAATATGTAAATATGAATAAATCTTACATATTGATTGTATCATTAGAAAAATTTCATCTATTATTCAATACTTCATAAACTAGTTCCAAATCTCAGTATTTTAAATTTAATATGAATATTAGTTTGTATCAACAAGTTAACATACAAATGATTATGGATTTACTTTTTATTCAATTCAAGTAATGATCCTTAAACTATAATATTGATAACCTGCATTACAATGTACATGATGTGGTTTTTAAATCTATTTTCATATAATATATTTTTTTGTTGTGGAATCATCTATAACATTTTTCTTGGGTGTACTATTCTCAATACCATTATAACCATTAATACACTCCTATTTGGAGTCATGTTATCTTTTTTTATTCATCTTCTGTGTTTTTCAATTCTAACCAGCATATGAAATTTTCATTGTACAACTAAACCATAACTCATATCTCAATGACCACTTGTATTGAAATTTACCAATAAATAATCTTGTCATCCAAATATGTTCTTTGATTTACAGATTCAACCCATGTTCTTCAATGAATTTTTCTTCCAGTTAATTTTTCTCACTTAATATCATATCTTATCTCCTTAGTATTGTAATTTAATAACCTTATTTAATTTTAATTTTATTCCAAATTTCAATAGAATAATTTATTATCCCCAAAAACAACAAATACAGAAAATAATCCTTAATATTTCATTATTAGTTTTTGTAAAGTCAGAATTTATTGATTTTTTATGTGTAATCACTATCGGATTTGTCTGTTTATAGTGAGATTATTCTTATTAATATTCTAACTTCCATAAATTATGTAACAATTGATTTATTAGATCATATTATCACCCATATTTTCTGTATTTGGATTTGAAAACTGCATAAGAAGACGATACAACAATACTACATAATTTCTTGGTGATAATAGATACATTTTTATATGAGTCTAAAGATTATTAATCATGGTATGATCAAACTAAATTTCTTCCAAAACTAATTTTTTTTTTAAAGAATTCATTTTTAAAAAAAATATTCCTCACATAACCTCCATTTTTATATGTTTGGGATGATTTAAATAGAATCGATTTTATATTTATTTTCATAAAATCTAGTTCAAAACACTTAATATTGAGGTAAATCATCTCACACTTGATTTATTTAGTGTTTTATTCCAATTAAGTTTTCTTATAATAAATTATATTCTCATGTGCCTTGTTGATTTATTATAATGAATCATCCAGATCCTTATTTTTTTATTTAATATCTTATTGGGTATCATTGATTCCTAAAATATCTTTATATGTTTCATAAAAAGTATGGAAAATTACTTCAACGATATTATTAATCGTATATATGTGATTGATATTAAAATTAAATTGGTTTTATACATAGATTATTTTATTTATGTATCCTTTGGGATTGATTATTTTCTTTCTCTTCATTAATGAAAGAGTTTAAATATTCAATTTTTATACTAATTATTTTTTTCATAGATTTAATGTTTACTAACACATCAACGATCTCATTATCATTTTAATATAAAAACACAAATATTTCATTTGATAACATAACCTAATAGATTCATTAATTAATCATTTTTCATATAGAATAGGTTTTAAATTTTTTCAGTAGATTCATTATCTTTACAATCTAAAAAAGATTTTCAAGAGGACTATACATAATTGATGTATATGATGAACTATCTCATTTATTATATTTAATTAGTGTTAAACCATACTTCTTAATTAATTTTTTAATATATTATATATCAATTTATAATGAACTTTTTCCTGTTTTTGGGGGAACCTCCATGTTGGTACTAATAGTGATGGGAAATATATTTACCATCTAATAGAAATCAAAATTTTTTTCAAACCGTTTTTCATATATATCTAAAAAATAAATAGGAAATAATATTTATCGAATAAATAGAATCTTATATTATATATGATACCAATTTATGTGTTCAGTAGGTTATGAAGTTACAAAAACAACCTGGATAATTTGTGTGACATGTTTTATATAATTACATTTTTTTAGATTTTCCCTGCTTCATGTTTGAACCAGTATCTCAATTATGGAGTATGGATCTATTTACGTACCATCATCATTATATATTTCATTTCAAAAACATATTTTTTTTTTGAAATTAATTTACCTAATAATCATTATTGGTGAAGGGATCATTGTTTACCCCCATGTTGTACTATTTAGGTTTCATGTGGTGAATGGTAGATGGATATTATCTTTTTTAGGGATTATGATAATGAGTGGTTCTCTTAGAGAGTAAAATTTATGTGACTACAGTTTTCATGGGTCATGTTTATGGATGGATTATATGCGACTATTGGTTGGAGTCATCTTTTCATTTCATATCATCTATGTGTATTGTTTGGTTAATGTATAAATTCATAATATAGAACTATAAATTATTCTTTTTGGTTGTCTACTTCGATTTTATCCTAGATGACTATGATGTGACCACTTAACTTAAATGTTTCTTTACAAAATACCAAAAAATGGTTTTCTGTGTGGTATTTAATAACCAATATATAGTGTCATTAATGTTTATTAAAAAATTTCCCCATTGTGAGAATATACTCCTTACAATGAATGGGTAGATTCCATGATACAAAAAATTACTATATTAAACAAGTAAATACAATATTATATCTACTAAATGTTCATTAATATAGCCTAAAAGGATAGATATACTATCTATTTCTTTTTTATAGTCTCCTCATTCGTTATTTATACTAGATCATGTATGTATAAAGTGGGTTCCCATGACCCGCTATTCAAAAACATCACCAATAAGATCTAGTAAATCTATATATCAAATGATCAGCTCATTTTTATCATATAATATCGTAGTTTTACTATAGAAGATATGATATAGGTTAATAATTCAATGTTGATGTCTAAGGTATTTCTAAACCATCATGTCGAAACCCTCAAGGTGATCTCCAAATCCTTAATAATTTTTGACATGCACTTGAGAGTCTAATTTAATTAGTGGGAATTTTTTTGCATGAATAAAACTTGTTAATACTGAATAACCATTCCACTATAACCATCACATGAAACATCTATAGGTTATACATGCATTCAAATTGAAATGAGTAGAATAAATAATTCCATAAAAAGGGAAGAAAAACAATCACATAAATAAAAACTAGACTAGGATACAATATATCATACATGGATTGACATTTAAAATTAATAAGAAAATAAAAAATTTAACTAATAGACCACATGTAACTTGGTGTTAAACTCTATTCATTGAATCATGTCTGACTTTGGGAATGTTCTGGAAGAAGGATTCTCTAAAATGGAACTCCACATAATCCAATCAAGATCCTAAAAAATCCACTATATCTATATAAACCATGTTTTATAGTATGGTGTGAGCATAAACAATTTGGTAAGGTTTCACTAATATTTCCATACATCTAGTTTTACAATTAATTATAAAAATAGTAGTTTAATAAATGTCCTCTTAAATTTTATTCATTATTATTTCTAGGAATTACAACATGTAGAAAATCTACACACCTCCTTTAAGGTTCAAAAAAACATTAATAAAAATGAAAAAGTTATTATAAAAAAATTAGGAATGAATTATTTTTGGAATTCAAATTTAGGAAACATTTTTATTTTTAAAAAACACTGTTAGAGAAGATTAATTAATAGAAAACCATCCTCCCAAATAAGATTTTTTATAAAAATGAAATTCAATATTTCTATTATTTATAATTTATAATTAAATAGATATTGGTCAATATAAATCGATAACGATTGGAAAATATCAATTTAAAATACAAAAATAAAAAGAAAATATAGAAAATCATAATAAAAACAAACTGTGATATCAAACCTATTGAAAATTTTTGGATCACAAGTAGTTAAACATGTACAAGCTTAACCATTTTTTAGTGAAAGTAAATTCCATAAAGAAAATATTTCACAATCCTTCACCATGGGAGATTATTGGGTCAATAATGATTACAATAACCTTAGGTCTCTATATTATCTTGATAACTAATGGTTATTTAAGGTGTCAACACTATCCATGAAGTAGTAAATTCCTAATCCTAGTTGTGTGGTGTTTTCCATCCATGGAATCACATCAAATAGACAAAAAGGGAGTACAACAATTGGAATATTGGTTTGGTTACTCATATACATGAAACCCCGACCTTTAAACAAAACATGTATGTCCGGTTTATGTTTGGTAATCCAGATGTGATACCTTGAACTAGTCTTCCCCTTAGATGCTAGTTTTTCAATTTTTTATACCCATTTCAAACATTTCTTATTCAATTTGAATGGTTTTATATCAATACCCTATATACTATTTCTATTTAACAAATTTCATAAAAATGAACCAAATCAATTCAAAAAATATATTTATATATATAAAAATATGTGTACACAAAAATTCACACCCACACACATATAAATATATATAAATTCCTTTGAAACTACCAAACAATATTCTTAATTCTCACCTTCAGAATCACATTATAAAAAAATAACATAACATCCATTTGAAAACAAATTTTAATTTAAAAATCACTTAAAAACCGAATATTATTTCATAAAAGTATTTTAGAATACCAAAATTACATTTCCATTTTCAATCTATAACCTTCAAGGAACCCGAATATGTGAAACATCATAAAAAGGACTATTAATGGTCATAAACATAAATCACTAATTTGTAAAAGTGAAACCCATAAAGTAATATCATTAATATTTATAAATAACTAATGAAATAAATTAATTCCTACTTCACCTAAAACCCTGAATTTTTATATAAATAACATAATATAATAAACACCATTTTATATATTGGAAAGAAAAAATGAAATATATTAATATAATTTATTTATACATGTCAAATATATAAATTTTAATCTCAATTGGTAATGATGAGAAATCATTGAAATCAATTCCAAAATATACCCAAAATTCAAAAAAACATTTTATATTTTATACTATAGTAATACTCATAAAACAGATACAATATTCTTGACATTAAGTGATTGAAAAATTAATGAATCAATGATATATAATTTGAAGTGTTATTCATAGAATATACTACCTTAAAAATATTGGGACAAAGAGAAAACCCACCATATAAAGAAGAGTAAGACAAAAAGATCTATCCTCCGACCATAAATTCAATATATCCTAAAAATAGATCCAAACTAACAACTATGTGTTTGGAATGAACATTAAACATTGTTATAAAATATGAAAAAGAACTATTATAGAGACTAATAAGAATAAATTAACATCCTAACATAAATCACTTCTTTATATCTATGATGACACATTTTCACAGACACATATCCCAGTATGCCAAAGGCAGGTGACCTAAAGTATGGTTCTAAGGATGAATAGTAGAAGAACTATAACATAAATTAGATTAAATAATTAAAAATAAAAAACAAAATATGTAATCTATATGAAATAAGAGTAAATTTAAAATCTATATCATACCATTAATAAACAATGAATACAAAAAAATTAGTCTCAATAGTCAAAATTGTAAACAAGTCACTAGTTACTCACTTTTACGATCACATACATGATACAATGGAATAAAAGTAAAATAAACTCTAATCATGATTAATTCCATATCATATACTATTATCTATATTAATTGTGATATATTATCTTAAAGAATCAAATTTAGGCTTCAACCAAACATGTATATACAAGATGTGATCATTTATAAGGTACCCTAGTTCCATTTCCACCCAAGAATGGAGTATGTATAAAATTGTTTGAAAATGATGAATCCAAAATTACAATATATTTTACACTATAATTAAATGTTTATAATCCCACCATAGTGTTTTTTAATGAGAACATTTCATATTTTTAGGTTTTTATAGTATTTTGAGAAAAATTTTAAAAAATGATATAAATTTGGAATTTAACTATTTTAAATAATAAATTTATTTCAACCATAATATTTTATAAAAAATTAAAAGTTTAAAGTAAATTTTTTTCTTCATTTCATCTTGGGACTCATTTCATCCATTTATTCCAAAAGCATAATCCATCTTTTAGAGGACCAAAATCAGCTCACAATCCAAGCATAAAAAACTATTCATAGATCAAGAAATATTTTATTATTTCCCCATATATAATAAATGCACAAAAAATTAGCTAAAATTATACATAAATAAAGTCGGAATCTGGAAGAATGAATTTTAATAAGGTCATCACACATGATTACGTCATATTGAACGCCATAAATTCATTATAACTCAGAGTTGTGGAATACTAAGAGTATGTCTGGAAAGAATAAATTTTCACAGAAAATTAGCTATAGATATCTCCAAAAGAGGCCAATGAAACAAAAAAATATTGATATAGAATACAATAGTAAAAAATATTATTGAAGTATTATTTTTATTATTCGTTCATTTAATTGGATATTCATGCAGAAAAGTTCAGAGTAGATATATTGGTGCTAAAGTTTTACACTTTTTCCTATAAACATTTTCCTCACCTACCATTATAATGGATATACATTTCATGTGGAAAATGTGATATTTTTTAATTAATTTTTTATAATTATTTTTAATATATTTTATATTAGATTTTTTCTTCTTATCTTCTACTTATATTTCTTTAATATGATGTGTTATCACATAGTTTTTCCCTTATCAACTCCAATAAAAAATAAACCACTAACTTTACTGTTTATTTGATGGATGGAATAACAATTTTATTTCTTTTCATGTTATTTTATTTCTCATATTTATTCAATTCTAGTAGTTTTATCAATGTTTGAAATGATTATGGTTATCATTCTCTCCATTACCACTATCTTCAGAATTAGTCTTCAGGTTTATCATTTTCCTTAATTTCACTATTTTTGTCGTATATATGTTGGCGCATGGAATGAGTGGTAATGGTTAGTGAATAGGTCACCTAGATGATGTTTTGAAGATTATTTCCCCATTTGTAGAGGTCTTAGATTAGGGAATCTCATTTCAAATGATAAAGTGAGGTGTGACAAGTAAAGATCACCTTATTGAGCTAAATATGGAGATTATTTGTGAACAATGATTTTAATCACATGAACCTCTTAATATATTTTTTTTGTTTCATCTTATATAACTTTGTTCTTTGTTAAATTTCATTATTATAATATTATATTATTTTTCATGCATTTAAACCACCCTAATTAGATAATTAATTTTATATCATTTATATAATTAATAGTGACAAAATTATTTCAATCTATTTTGAGTGGATTACTTTTGACTGACCCTATGGTTCACATTATATTTAACTATCAAGATAATATGAAATTAATTGAATAGAGGTTTTCAGAAAACCACTACTCTCAATTTGGGTATATTTTCGTGAAGTCAAAGATCATACACAATATTTTTTTAAAACAAAAAAAATCAAAAAAAATCATTGCATATCCTTTTTTTAGTTCATGGATTACATCTATGATTTATAAATTTTATATAGTTGTTTATAAAACCCATGAATGTATGTTAAAATTAAGATTACAATGAAAAAAAATTCCCTGAAGATTCAAAAAAATTCAATGTTCCCAAAAAAAGAAGAATGATTATGTCGGTGGCTAGCAATGTTGAAAATGTGAAATATCTTTGGATGATATGGAAAAAAAGAAAATTGAGAATAATGAAAACCCTATTCCACTTATCATTTAAGATCAAAAACCCAAGGAAGAATTAAATATTCAACATGTAGGAAGAATCATCTATCATTTTCCATTAGTTGAAGAGGTTTTTAAATATGACATGCTAGTTGGCACACAATGGGAGTATATAAAGATATCAATAACATTAGTTAGTTTTTTTGATAACAAAAATGTAAGTAATAATCTCATATTTTACAATAATAAATACTATATATATACCTCTCTCTTTCTTTTGATATAGAAGAATAAAAACACACTGAAATAGAATATCTAACGGTCTGTCCAAAAGTGATTAATTTCCAAGATGACTTACATGAAAGGAAAGATGTTTTTATTTATTATTCATGTTTAAATGTAATTCAAGGAGAATTATAATATTTCTTTTACTTTTTAAAAAAATTCTATCATATCTAAATTTGAGTAGGCCTTAAATTTTGGGTACGATACCACACAAGTAGTAGTGATAGTATAATAAAAGATATAAAAGGATATGGTAGTGAGGCTCCCTTCTCTATGAAAACATGTATACGATAGGGATAAATACACAATATAAAAATGAAAGGATTACCCCTATCATCTATTCCCTCCCCCTTTACACCTTAAAAATATCATTTATCTCTTCTGGGGGGTAGGGTTATTTTTCATTTTATTAGGGGTTCTTACTCCCCAAGTATACTGATGGATACTAGGAGAACCAAAATGTGGTGGTTTCTAAGTAAGAAATCCCATCAAAAATAGTATTTTTGTTAAGCCACTAGAACTTCCCGACATGGGAAAGTATAAACATATCACCCACATGGGGGTCTAACCCATGTTTTATACCCTTTTCAAAACCACTTTATTTTTATATTATTTTATAATAATTTTCTTATATTTCATTATTTATAGTCTTAGTAAAAGCTTCTAGGATAATAAATCTTGGCTACCACTGAGAAATCAATCCATGTTTTATCTTCTATTTTCATTGTATTTTCTTCCCATATTTATATTTTTTGATGAAATTAAGGGTAGTATATTCTTACTATGGTAAAAGTTTCAATATTCGTAAAAGTTTTTATGATATTTATTTTTATTTTTTATTTTAATAAACATTTATATTCAATATATATTATGATATTTTTTCGCTAATTAATTTATTTTGATATTATAGACACGAAATTTTAAAAAATGATCTTTAAATGATTGTTGATGTGAATTTTTTTCCCTGAATTTTATTTTCATGAAATTTTTAATAGTTTCATTGATTTTTGAAATCCATTTCCATTAAACACTGTCTAATAAAATATTTTATGGTTATATTGAATTATAAACCACTTTGACATATACATCTTAATACTCAAACATTCTTAAGGGAAATATTGTTTTTGTTTGAGAACTAGAACATGTGATTTTTTCTTTTAATGAATTAGATTTTATTGAATGTATTTGACAATATTAAGGAACTTAATAAACAATGAATATTATAAATTGATACCAAAACATACTTTTAACTTTCCATAGGCTTATATTACATGAATTTAATTGTATTTTGAAGATAGAGTATAAGCATATTATTCCTTACCCACCCTCCATTTCAATATTTTTCATGGATATATCAAGTTGAGTATGGAAGAATGGCCTTTCTTGAGAATTCATTTGGATTTGATTAATTATTGTGTAGTTTGATTTGTGTGTCAAAATAATGGAAAATTGAGATAAATATAATGGTTCTTGAGTAATCATTTTAATTTTCATTATCTATTTATATAGTTCTCTTTAAAAATGGAAAATTGAAAAGAAAATGTAGAAAAAATGGATATGAGCATTAATTTTTCAATTTAATTTTTCATGAGATGTTTGTAACATTCAAAAATTATGTTCATTAATTTATATTCATTCATTTAATTCAATTTTATTCTTATCCTTCAGGTAAAAAAATCCAAAAATTAATGTTGAGCCTATTTTGAGTATAAAGAAATGGGAAAAAGTGGGATATCATGAATGATATCAATCATTATAATAATGGATTGACTCGTTGCATGAGAAATTTAAGAGTTTTTACATTATAATTCATTCTTTATACTTAAGATTGAAACCACCCCTTCATGGACTTTGTTTTGAAATAAATTTCCGACCAACTCTAAACCATTGAATTAAGCTATAAAAACCTCCTAATGGAAAATATTTTCAGGTATCACACTATAGATAATTATGATCATTCACATTCCTATGGACACACATGCATTTTTTATTTTTTATCATAAATCTAGAATTAAATTCACTTGATTTATGAGTGACATAAAATTCATTTTGAGGTAGGTTGTGATTGGTCCATAGATCGATTTATGAAGTTAAAAAAATTAATGTGGGGATTAAAAATGATAGGGAACTGATTTTCATAGAATATATGTGTTATAATTCTATTATTGAATATATCATTGTTTTTCCCTTTTTTAATTGTTGTGTGGATTATGATTCCGATATATTAATATTTCTTATGGGTGAAATATTTATGTTTTGGGGAGTTATGATGTTTAAATAATCCCAAATTTTCAATTATAATTAAAATTTTATAATCTCTCAATACAATTATTTAATAGGAAATTGTTACCTTTTTAGTTTATATATTATTTTGAGAATAAATGAAATAATTAAATATTTATAGAATTAAACTATTATAATTTGTTTATTTATTTCATCCATAACATGTTATAAACTGAATGAAATTTTAAAATTTTCTTTTTTAGGTAATTTTAAAATATTTTGAATTATTACATTCATGTGGAACCAAAGCTCAATCCATATTTTTGGGGAATGAAATTATCTCATAATATGGACCTCGAAAAATGTAGAAAAATATAAATATTTTTTATATTGGGTTAATATCTCATAAATTCCTAAATATAAGGATATAAAATTATTCTTAAATCCATAGGTAATACATATATGTGAATTTTTATAAGGTTTCCATTAATGATTCATTTATTTTTGAGGCCATAAATTTTTTTTAACATGGAGTTCTAGAATACAAAGAGTCTCTCGGGGAAGAATAAATTTTTGGAGTAAATTAGCTATCAATCTCTCCAATCATGTTCAATGAAGATGAGAATTTTTTAGCCTAAATAAATGATAAAACTGAAAAACATTAAATAAGTAAATATTCCCACAATCGGGTTTTTAATTACCTATCTAGACGAAATATTATATAAATCATATTTTGGAACTAATATTTATCAATTTTTTCCGATAAATATTTGTCTCGCCAGCCTTAACAATTGACATCCATTCCAATTGGGATAGGTGGAGTTCTTTTTCATTAATTTCACTTGCTTTTTTTAATATATATTTCTATATAATTTTTTATATCATCTTCTTTGATTTCATTTATTTTATGTGTTATCCCATTATATTTCATTCTCAACTCCAATAAAATTGGAGAACTAACACTTGTGTTTTCATAAAAGATGGAATGGTGGTTTTCATTATATTTATGTTATTTTATTTTTTACCTTTATTCAAATATTTGAATGTTGGAGATTGTTAAAAAGCTTAAAATGAGTGGTCACACTCTTTTCTCTGTCATCAAAATAATTCTTCTCATTTATCATTCTCCTTCCCTTAACTATTTTTTTCTTGCATACAGTTGAACATTGCAAGAGTGGTGATGGTCAGAGAATAGGTCTCTTATTTGGGGTTCAGAAGAGGATTTTACCATATTAAGATGTCTTATTATGAGGTGATCACATTTCAAAATAGAAGTTGAGGTGTGGCATGTTTATTATCTACTCAATGAGTTGAATATTGAGATTAGTTTTTTACAATGATTTCAACCACCTCAACCTCCTACGAAAATTTACTTCTTTCTTTTTACCAACATTCAGTTTTTTTCATTTAATTATTATATTAAGATTTTACATTTCATGAATTGTAAACACCCACCTTATATATTTTAGTTTAAATTAGTTATATTTTAAATAGATATTATAGAATTTTAGTTTTTCAAGAGAGGCCTCCTTATGATAGGCCCTCAGGTGCACACTATATTATACTCTTAGGAGAAAAAGAAAGTAATTAAATATTGTTTCTTGAAAAAATGAAATCATAATAAACCAATACCTTTTTCCATAAATATCTATTAAATAAAATGTCCATTCATGTCATAGGATCAGTATGAAACAAACTGTAAATACATAGACAAGTGAAGAATATCATTTAATCACCAGTGAGAATGAATAAGAAAAACAAACCATATTAAGAGAGTTAATGACCTATCTATGTTTCTAAAATATTGATTGTACCAAAATTGACTCCATTATACTATAAATTTCCAAAGAATCTTTACAAACCCCCTTGATGGGATAGTACAAAAACACAATTGATATATCACCATTTAAGGGATATCCCAAAACATGCCTACCTGTATTCTAACACATCCCTCCTGTAGGAATATTCAATAATAATCTACTAGTATTGTGAAATAAAAGATACAATAACTTCATAATATGATATAATATACCACTTAAAGATTAATCCATCATTAAAATAAATAATTTATATTATTTATCACAAACCAGATGAAAAAATATAAAAATAAGTCTCAAAGATACACAAACCTCATATGATCAGGAATATAAATAGGTCTCATGGGTTTTGTATATAAAAAATTTTCATCAAGGAATAAAATATAGTATCACATTATACCTATTTACACCACTATAAAGAAACTAAAGCACAAGAATTTATGCTACACATTCACACTAAGTGACCAAACATTAACATTGGATCAAGAATAAAATTAAATAATAAATACATAACTAGTAAAGCCTCAACCCTTTTTGGAAATGAAAAAGTCCAAAACACAATGACCAATGTAGCTATTGGATAATTTTCCAGTCATTATTTTTTAACACTTAATTAGTTAATTTAGGGAATACATTTATTTAATTAAGTAAGTAAAATGGTCACTGATCTTAATTTTCTAAACAAAGTAATATTAATATACTGTAGGGTCTCCCGTTTTGTTTTCCTTAAATTTAATGACCAAAAAGTTCATCTTCCCAAGAGTTTAATGAACACAAAACATATTCCAATAAGCTATGATTTAATGTTAGGGTCAAGTAATGAGAACCACCTATATAAACCCAACTCTCAAATATGAAAATATTATTTTCTTTTTATATGCTATTAAAATATAGTCATCCATCATAGATCATAATGAGTTTCTAATGATGTCAAAAAACACCTATATCTAATTATAATTTAATTATATTTAATTAAACAACTACAATAATCCTCACAACCAATTGAGAATGAAAAAATTTCTAAAAAATTACCAAATAGTACTTCGTAGATAGAACCATACCTACCATTAATGAATGGTCTATAAAATTAATCCAATATCATTCAAATACAACTTTACAAGAGACAATGAATGAATGTCTAATTTCACAATATTAAATTGTAAATTCCAAAATAATTCAAATTGGTTATGCACTATCACTGAAATGATGTGTGAAGGATTATAGAGAACTTATTTAGTTATCAAATACATAGGATGAGTGAGACACCCATTAGAAATGGAAACATCAATAATCCTAGTGTAATAAAAAAACAGAAATTGAATAACAAGAAATCATCTACAACAAGTGAAAGGAAATGGAAATTGACATATTAAGAAGATACATACCTTTATTGTTATTAATTCACGCCCATGACCACTTTAATTTGATGGGGAATGAAAGATAATAGATCTAGTTAATCCCTCCCTTATGTTTCCCTTTCATTCAATGTGATGGAGAGGTTGGAAAGAACCTATTTATTAATTATAACACAACTTGTAAACATATAGGGAATGAAAACTAGCATCAGAAAATGTTTTTTTGGCTCCCCTCTAGGACCCAATTTTTAAATACTCAATACCCTCAATGGAAATCATGAATACACTTCAAATATTTATACCCTATTCATAGTGTGAATAGGATTTTTTGAACCTCTCTATAATATAATGCCCCTAACCACTCCTATAGTGGCCTTGCATATACCAGGGACATCAGTTAAAATAGTAATGTAATATGAAAACAATTTTTTTTGGATGTTTTGAATCTAGAAACTTAATTTTTATTCATTTATCGCAAAAAAAAATTATCAATACTAAATTTTATGTTTTCTATGAGTATTTTTAAACTATAACGATGTGGGTCATTAAAATTTTCATACAATTTCTCATACAATTCTTGAAAAGGTGTGATATCACTTCAACTATATCACTTGGTTTTCAAGAATCATCATTTACAAGGATTTCACTATGTTCCAACCCTGAGCCCCAACCCAATAATATAAGGCCCGAATAAATCCAGGAATCTGATGATTCACCTACTGCATAACATTATGAAAAATCATCAGAATCATAGTTATAGTTTAATTTTTTCCAAACATAGGAACCAAAATCACCACACATATCCCACTCGACAAACCACAATTTCTTCCACCTATTCATATCAAATCACCATGTTTATCCTTGATATAGGAATCAGTATATAGAATAGGATTCTATTATTCCAACTACTCAATTAATGAGGTCTACTTACATAAATCTTAATGTGATGCTTGACATGGGATAAAGGTTGATATCAAAATATCATACTTGGTACTATGATGAACCAATGAGTATCCACCAATCAACACATCTCAAAAATGAAAACACATCTAGAAAGTCCATGACTAATTCACAAAAACTTCGTTCATACCCATTACAATGATCATGATCAGGTTCCATCCCACCACATGCTTGTTTATGTGGATGAACTAGATATAAAATATTTAACAAACTACCTATATTGGTAAATGGATTCATAACTGATTCTCTACGAAACAACAAATCATTATTCCAAAAGTTTAAAAGGCATATTTAAATATCATAAGAATACTAACAAGTTTCTAAAACATATTTAAAAGGAGAACTCTAGTTAATTCATCATCTATGTGCACTAGAAAAAAGTCTCTCAACCGTGTGTCAACACACCAATGAGTTGAATCCCACTAGAATAAAATGTTTCCCTTCTATGATCAAGAACATATATATATATATATATTATATTTTCATATTTACATTTGAATCAATGATATAAATTTAATGAGGAACTAGATATCCCTAAGCTGTTACACATCTATATCTATAGTCACCTTGATCATCAAATGACCAATCTTACAAAAAACCATGTCCCTTACCACAAGAGATATCATTAAAAAATAATCCGGTCATTTTATTTCACCAAGGGAGTATCTGTATCATTTCCCACAAGAAATTAATCAGTATATCCATCTCATGACTAGTTCACCATCTAATGTTATAACTATGTGTGGCTTCCCATTCATGCATAATTTTCAAGGTAGCACCACATCTTTCACACTATGGGATCCCTAGAAACAAATCCATTGTATTCAATTATCCATTTTCATTAAACCTAAAATTATTTAGAATCATCGGTGTTCTTATGGATTATAATTTATTTTGTTATTATTCCCCCATTACGGTTTACACAGTTAACAACAACATTTCCATCATATGAAAAAATCGGATTGACTGTACAATGCTACCCTAGACCATTGTTGATGTCATATCTCACTAGAGATAAATATATACTAACATCAATAAAAATGTTTTCATAGCCTTATGAGATTAATTCCAAATGTGATACTAATTTTCATCAAGGGTAAAATTGAACCGAAAATGTCAATAACCTAATACAACTCTATATTCTGTGTTTATCAATAGATCATGAAATTATAAATGATTTTATTAACACCATGATTAACTAACTTAAAAAACCCATTTTGTATCCAATTATTGAATTCTGAGGCATTATTATTTATTAGAAAAGAATTATACCACTCATTCCTCAATATATTGTGATTAGAACACAATTCATAGACCACCATGCTCGACTCACATTCCTCTTCATTCTCCATAAAAAGTCACTAAATCACTAGTTGTGAGTACTCTTAGCACTCATAATCATTATTATAATACATTTAATTATTTATATTAATAGTGAAACACCGATCACAGAGGTGTCAGTTCACACTATTGAGAATCCACCTACATTTAGTAAATCTTTTGTCTGACCACATTCGATCTTCACTCAGAATCCAATGAGAGTTATGTTATTAACTAATAGGTTTGAAACTCAGTATCTTGGTCCATGATTCCTCCAATATACAAGTTCTTTAAAACCCAACCATGTATCAAAGGCACTCAAATAGATCCAACTCTAGGGATTCAAAATAACATATAAGGCAGCCCATTTTTCCTTTTACTGGGTTCTCATTTTCTTAATTCATTTTTATCTTTGACAATCACCCATCGACATTAACCATTATGATTCCTTTACACATGAAATCCTCACTCAGGTTTCCTTCATGTAGTGTGAGGTATCTTCTCATAACTATCTAATGTAACATTTGAGTCCACAATTACTTAAAAACAACCTAAAACAAATATCAAGAAATGTTCATAACTAAAAATTCATCATCTATGAACATTAAAACATTATTCATGATGAATTCATTATAAGAATTATCATATTGTGGATAATGAAACAAGTTTTTTTAAAACAATATGATAGTAGGTGCTATATGTATATATCCACAGAGGCTAGAGTAGAAATGTTAATCGACTAGACCTATGCATGGTTCACATGAACAATAATTTTTATTAATCTATTAAAACTCAAAAATGACCTATCCAGGTACATTGAAACACACATGCACTATGGGACCACATTATCACCATTGTTATCCTCATTTTAAACATCTTCACCTAGGTTAATCATAATAGAGTCTAATATGACATGGTATTTAAAGTAGACACAAATAAAAGTTTTCCGTAATTCGTTATATCAAAAACTCATTAGCAAAACATTGTACAAGTCATTGAAACCTATGTAACCATGTACTCCATTTTAAATTTGATTATTCATATCCAACAATAATGTTATAAAAAATATACAATCTAAATATGATTAAAGTGAAAATAAATTGCAATATGAACATGAACTAAATCCGTATGAAATAACCAACATAAAAAATATATGTTCTTCACATGAGGTTGTTTCCCTCGGAATTCGGGGATGACCTCCTGGATGGGAGATTCAAACGTTCCGATCGGTTTCTAACGGGTTTGTTCATAGAACCGGAAACATCCAATGATTCCACATCCATTTGGACCTACTTTCCAAAGGTAGGCGCTCATTATCTTGTGGTCTGATGAGGCTTAGGAATTTTCATTGGTCGAGGGGATGGGAGGTCAGACTCATCACACCTTTTTGAGGGGAATTATTGTCTATTCTGGGACTCTTTTTATAGATTTAAGTTATGTTCGTGAATCCTTATTATATTACCGAGTATAAAATGAGCTTTCCTTCATTTTAACAATCAATGATTAAATATTTAAGAAATTTAGAGATTCTTTTATATGTATTAGAGGTTCTTAATCGATAGAGAATCATCTATATCTATTTAGAGATTCTTGGTCAATGGTATCCTTCAAAATATTTATATAAAAGTCTCTTGGTCATTATGATGACCAGGCTGGTTTTAAAGCCACTCAGTGGGGCACTTGAAGTTTATTGTCATTCAGAAGGACATGAATTATATCAAAGTTGGGATCAAACCCATAGATGGGCTACCTACGTATCCTTTGTTTTGGAAAAGGAATCAGAACCCACGTAGTTCGAGTAAGAGAGTATGATGTTTATGATTGATGGCTCAAAGAAGGATGTCACAATTACTTTTACACTCTAAGCTCACGTGAGTCATGTTCGGTGTGAGAAACAAGAGGTAGTGGTAAAAATTAGACAATTGTGCCATGAAAGATGCAATTATAAGAAATGGTTTGGGGCTTATGTATATATGACTACCCAGATAAATGAAGGTTAGGATTTGCTTTAGGGAGAAAATCCAGGAACAAGGTCCATAAAGGTATATGTGCTTCATGGAGATTTGAATACTCTAACTTGGGACTTATTCCTGAAAAGGAAACCCAAATTAAGAGAGGATTGATAACTGAGTTTTACTCCTGAGAAGGAATCCCAGATCAAACGTAAATTAGGACCGGTTAAAGAGAATTTAAGGGACTTAGGGCTTATTCCTGAAAAGGAAGCCCAAATTAGAGGATCTGGGGCTTAATCCTAAGAAGGATGCCCAAAAATTATGGGACTTAGGGCTTACTCCTAAAGAGAATGCCCATAATTATGACTGGGACTTATTCCTGAAAAGGAGGCCTGGGTTAGGGGACTTGGGGCTTACTCCAGAAAAGGAAGCCCAAGATTATGACTGCGACTTATTCCTGAAAAGGAGACCCAGGTTAAGGGTTCTCTCATCTTAAAGGATGAGGTTGAATGAATTAACTCTCCATATTTAGTGACATAAAGATATTTAAATCACTAGGTTTTGAGAGATATTCCACAGAATTCCTTTCAGATAAGGAAGTCAAATCAAGAAATCATGCCATAAATGGATTTGAAGAGTGTCTTGAAGACTGAATCTTGAAAAGGAAAGGTATAAACGGCTTAAGAGGGGTGAAATGGGCAAGAAAGGCACCCAAAAAGGAAGGGGCGCAAAAGTCTTGGAAGGTGCGCCGGTACTGCGGCGGCGCGCAAGTATTGGTCGCGCATGTATACCTGTGCGACATGTGTGGGGTACTTGCGCGATGTTCAACCAGCATTTGAAATACTTGAGCGACTCTTCATTAGAGCCTTTATAATCCTCTTTATGTTCTTCCAAAAAAGGGACGCGCAAGTTCTATCTAAGGAATAAGGCGGCGCGCAAGTGTAACCACTTCCCTTAAGGGCTGACCACTCAGGCGCGCAAGTGTTGATGAGTTTCAACACTTAGGCCTTACTCCCTCTCTTTAGATCTTCCGTTCTATGTATGAAATTACCTTAGAAGTGTTTCGGAAGCTTTGAGAAGAGACTTGGGCGTCGGGAGCTTCAATCCGAGTTTCTGGAAAAAGATCCTCTCGAATGGGGGGCCCACAGGGTCTATTTATAGGCAGGAGAAGACCCCGGGTGGTTACAGGGCGGTTATCAACTAGGTCACGCAAGTCACTTGCGCGCCAAGTTGCGTCACGCAAGTCCACTTGCGCGACCATGAAAGAACTTGCGCGGAATATGGGAAAAGTTTTCGTTGTTCATCCCTTTGTCGATTTTTGATATTTTCTTCAAAGGTTGAATCACTTTGAGCTCAGATATTCCCTTTTTCCGATCTTTAGATTCTGTGACGAAAGGAGCGTCAACAAAAGTCCCCCCTCAGAGTTGGATCCGAAAGAAATGAGGATTTGAATCTGAGGAAATCGCAGACATCCAAAGGAAAAGGGGGAGTTCAAGTCTTGATGGCGCAGAGGCGGCGCGCAAGTGTGCATCGCGCAGGGATATGACCCTCGATCATGCAGGGTACGGCGCGCAGGGTCCCGGCCGCGTGTATAAATAGAGGGCCTCACTTCCGTAGAAGCATCCGGATTTCTGGACTTCATACCTTCGAGCTCTCGCCGCGCAGATCACCTTAGCCATTTAGGTTGCTTTGTTTTCCACTGTTTTCCTTGATGTCATGCTACTGTAAAGGTATTTTTACTTGCTTGGTTTATACTTGTGCGTCAAAAACAAGCGCGACACACGAATACTTGCGCGCCATGTTTTAGACTTGCGCGCCTTAATGCCTTAGTCCTTTTTTGATTTCTTTCACAATGTTTGTGGAAAATCAACCCATTTATGAATTAATTTATTCAACTTTTGTGCAGAATTAATGGCTCTTAGACACGGATTAATTGATGAACTGGCTAGCAAGCGGATAAATGATATGATGAGCATCATTGGCCATGATTATTATACTGTCAAAGATAGCACTCTTCCGAATTTGGCTAAGTATCTGAAGAAATATCATGTCAATTTTCCTCTAAGCACTTATCTACCTTTGTATGGCTATGGTCATCTACAAGATGTCACTATTCTAGAAGTAAAAAATTATCTTCCATTTTTGTGGTTTCAGAATTATATCAACTTTGTTTCCGCAAATATCTCAGGTGGAGGAGTATTTATAAATGCTGAAACAGTGGAGAAGGCCTATGTAATGCATCATAGCCCTTGCACAGTAGATCTGAAAAAACATACACCTGAGCTTCAACCACATTGTCATCCTTAGATCTTCCGAAATGCTCAGATGGATCAATCCAAAGGCTGGAAGAAAAGTTGGGACTTCCATCCTGGGGGCGGTGTGAATCCAACTTGGATGTGGGCATACTGGGTGCGACAGACCTATGCAGAGTTTATCGAGGATTTGAAGAGAGATGCAATATACGAAGCTGTCTGGGTTGGGAAAACATATGTTTACAGACATGATAACTTCGTGCCAGAGATACTCAGCCACTGGAGCCTAGCAACTAATTATTCCCATCTGACTCATGGATAAGTAGGTATCAGTTTTTTGGATGTCCACAAGATCTCAGGGGGTCCAATTTTGGGCGATATGTATGATAAATTCATTCCTCCCAAGGTGACTTGGAATTATTCAGAGAAGACTCCTGCTTTAGCTTGAGAATTGTTTAAGATCTTCCACGGGCTCAAGAGTTCAGAGACCTCATTAACTCATTTTAGAAAAGATATTCATTTGGAAGAATGGATCAATGTGTTTCTTATTGAGAAGAAAGGGATGGATCCAAAAGAAAAATGATCCATGAAAAAGAAATCCAAGGATACCAGGCCCAAACGTCCTACCACCTATCCAAAACCTGAGAAGAGAGGAGCTCCTGGCACATTCTGGCCAACTCTAGAAGCAGGAGAGTTTGAAAAGTGTGGATATGAAGTGAATCAAAGAATTCCAAAGAAAACTCGTCTGGCGGGTTTCTTGGCAATGTGGCTCAGTGTTTATCTCTTTCCGGTTAGGGATTCGAAGGGAGGCGTTAGGCCAGGGACCTTCGTCATTGCGGCAAAGTTGGCTGAGGGAAAAGTGGTTGGGTTAGCTACCCCCATTTTAGCAAATATTCACAAGAGTTTACTTCATGTCTTCCTGGGTAAATCTCCTTTAAGAATAGTGGGACCATTCCAGGTTTTTTGGGGATGGATCGCCACTCACTTCAGGACTTACAATGTACAGAATGGATTACAAATTCCTGAAAGCTCCTTCAGACCGTCAGTGCAAGCATTCTCTGGAATTGATCCATTAGATGTTAATGGTTATGACATGAAAGTAAGGCTGAGCATGTTTAATGAATTCAACTTATTTCTCTATGGAAGTCCGCCATCCGGTCGGTTTGTTGATGATGGGAAAACACATTTGGATTTGAGGGAATACATGCTAGCATGTAGGGATGGTGTGTTAGTAGCTAGGATTGATGGAGAGATCATATGTGAGGCCTATGCTCCATATAGATTTTCACGCCAATTAAAATGTCTGCAACAGATTGTTGTATCCCCTCCGGTACATGTCAGGTTAGAGCAACATCTGATGGTTGCTCGACAACTATGGCTACTGACATCAAGAGGGAAGACTGGGGCAATATTTGATCTACCAGTTGAAAAAGCGGCACATAATTTGACCACATATTATACCGAACACTGGATAGGATCATACCCCAAAGGGATATTGAATCACCTAGTATATCAAGTGGGAAAGAGGAAAAGGACTGTAGAGAAAGAAACCCTTCCTCATGAAGGTGACGCTTCCCCACCTGAAATAGGTTCAATAGACTCCTCTTCTAGAACTAATTCTTCGGATTATCATGATGGGGATGATGAGGCACAACCGGCAGCAAAGCGGTTTCGTGCCCGATATAATCCTCTGGCCAGAATTAAAAGACCCACTCCATCAACTCCTGGTGAGTTGTTTTATTGTAGTAATTTCAATCACTGCTACTTTATAAAGTAATAAGTCTTGCTTTCTTATTCTCTATCTGTAGCTGCAGAAGCTGGGAAGAAATTAAAATCAAAAATTGTAGGACCTTCCTCACAGCCTACATATCTAAGACCAGAGGTTGTTCAGCTATGGAAGGGCTTATACAATGATACTGAGACCGCCTAGCTGGATTTTTGTGAGGGCCTACAACTTCCTGGAATAGGAAATCTAATAGCTTCTAAAAATCTTCAATATGAAGATAACCCCAATGAAGTGCGAGCTTACATCAGAGAGCTGGAAATGCTCATATATGCCACTGATGACTCTGTTCCTATCACCAGGCGGGTGAAGGAAATGATTGATCATGGCTCCATTGAGGGGGCTGGTGGTTCTGGAGATGAGGAATGGAAAGAGTATGTGGCTCCTGAAGATGTAAGTTTTCTTTCCTTATTTTCTTTGCAACTTGATTTTAGTTTAAGCTTTGTTACTTAAGGAAGTTATTTTCTTCATCTCGTAGCTTGCAAAGAAAGGAACTGGGGTTCCTTTGCCACAGTATAGACCTGGTGGTACTGCTATCAGGGTTGCTGCTGATTCTCCTCGCGAACCAGGTGAGATATCTCCAGGACAGAAGGCCATGAATGAGGCGCTGGACATAGCCTTTCATTCTCCAATCCAAGTGCCAATAAGGGAGACTACTGATACTCCGAAAAAACAAAAAAAAGAAAAGGCAACGAAGGAGGAAATCCACAGCTAAACTCTTCATTAGTAGTGTTAAGTCCTTCGAATAATCATGAGTTTATACTCATAATCACATGGTTACTCATATTTCTGAGGATTGCAGGGGCTTCTTCAATTTCCCCCTTGAGGGAAGGGATTGTCCCTCCTTCAAAGGCCGTAGAGGGTGCTGTAGAACGATCACAGACCCAAGATTACTTGGTTGCTCCTGGAGAAGAGCTAGCATCCATTACCAGTATCCCTCCTACTGCTGAAGATGATGTCCTGGGTCAGGGGTTGCAGGACATAAGTCAGCAAGAAGATGTAGCAAATGCTCCCAATGGTGAGACTAACCAGGATTCTGAAATATCATTGGATGAAATGATGAATCAAGGAATGAATTTTGAAGAATTTTATGATCATGCTAAGTTGTCATGTGATTTAGAAGACCTTGGGCATGAGTGCTACCCTTCACCCAATTTTTTTTAAAAAAATTTACACTTCTAACCATGACTGAAAACAATATGCAGTTTCTTCCGTAGAAGCTGCTGAACTGCCAATGCCTGAAGAGGGTGTGGACATTGATGTCAACCCTACCATTGCAGAGACATTAGCTCAAGTAGAGCTAAACCCAATAAACCCTCCTGAGACCCATCTTGAAAATCCTATTGAGACCGGGTAAGATGGGGAGAAGTCTTCTCAGGTTGCTGAACCATCCTTGGGTAAGGGATAACAATATTTGTGATTGTACTTTATTCACAAGCCAATCTATTATTTTGTTATCATTTGAAGCTAAATAAATCTTTCAATTAATCATGCAGGACCATCAACTGCAATGACTAGATCCGGAGGTGAGGCCTCAGCCTCTGCCCCAACAGGAATTGAAAGTGAAGAAGCACAAATCAGGGGGGAAAAGCAGGACGGGGCACTTCTTTAAGTGCATTAATTCCAGATTACTTTCCCACCTCTGACGATGATGTTGAATCAGATCCAGAGATGCTTAAAGCGTTCAGCTTTTCATGACGTAAGGCATGAAACAACATATGGAACATCATATCTGGGGTGCCTTTAGAAGAGCTACCATCGAAAATTCCTCGATTGTCATCCAAATTTGTTATACTAGGACTTGGTGGTTTTGGATATGAAAAGATCCATTCCATGGTGAAACAAATCATTTTCATGAGGTAGCAGGCTCAAAAAAGTCGCGAAGATTTGATCAGAGTGAAACTGTCAGTCAACATAGGCGAATTTGAGGTTGCGGTATCCCAAGCTGAAGCTGATTATGCTGCCAAGATGAAAGAGCTGAAGCATAAAATCAAAGAAAAAATTTTCCATCAGGTGAAACTCCATCAAAAGTTAGATGTTGTTATTGGGTAACTTGATCAGCTTAATAAATCATTGGATGAAACTCATATGAATGGCATGAAGGCCATCGCAGATGCTAATAAGGGACTTCATCAAGCTGAAAAGAGTGAAGTTGGTCAAGTGCACGAGCTTCAAGTAACTGCTGATAAATCTCAGGATGTCATAAATCAAATGAAGAGTTATGTTGAAAGCCTCTTGTAATTCTTGAAAAAGAGAAGATACTTCAGTCTGTGGATGTTCTTCTAACTCTTGTGTATCAATGAAAAACACTTTCATCTTCAATAATTTGTACCTGCATTCTTTCACTACCTGCTTCAAATTTACTTAAGACAATGGGCTTAGTAAGCATAGTTTGATTTTTACTAGGATTATTACAAATAACCCTACAAACTTTGAACCTTTTAATTGCTCAATATTATCTAAATCATACAAAAATGTATATTTAGTGAGTTGGAACTTGACTTTTATTTAGAGTTCATTTGTCTTTTGTGGGGAGGTTAAAGTCATGCGTGCCGAACATAAAGGCACTAATGTTTAAGGTCGAAATAGCTTTGACCAAAATGGATTAAAATTGATTCAATTCCAGGACAATTTATCTAAAAACATATTACCATACTCATGTATGAGAGAAAATATGTAAAATATGGCTTAAGAATATTTGAATCTGAGGAATGATATGAAAAAGAGCTAAAAGGCATTAGAAGAAGTAGTTTCCAAAAATGAAGTTACTATTATTTAACAAAACCCGTTAGGGGGTTTAATTATGCAGGTCCACCTAAGGGCATTGGCTGCATGGTCAAATAAATAGCATCTTTCAGCTGACAAATCTGTTTTGTGGACTGTTTATACAAGGCCACCTATGGGCACGTGCTGCATAGTCAGGCAAAAGAACTCTCAGAAATTTACTTTCCTAGTGCTAAAAGCCAGTGAAAGTTTATGGAGATTCAAATTTTCTAAATTATAGAGTTTGTTGTTTGGAAAGAGGTACTTGAATATGGAGAAGATATTTCCAGACAAGATTATCGAAGAACTGGATGAATATCACTCCTACGAAGGTCTGGCCCAAACGTAGGGAAGAAGAATAAACCATAAACTTGAATACTTTCAGATCATGAAAAAGGATATGGGACAAATATGTTAAGGATGGCTATTTTTATTCGGATCCCTACATACTGTCGTTTAAGACAAATAAGGACAAAAGAGGCATTTTTCCCATGAATGAAGTTACCATCATTTAACAAACCCGTTAGGGGGTTTAATTATGAAGGGTCACCTAAGGGCATTGGATGCATAGTTAAATAAAATAGTATCTTTTGGATAACAAGTCTGTTATGTAGACTGTGTATGCAAGGCCACCTATGGGCACGTACTGCATAGTCAGGCAAAAGAATTCTCAGAATTTTGACATTTTTGTGACTAAAATTCATGAAAAGGGTTATGAAGATCTGAA
Source organism: Viscum album (assembly GCA_963277665.1). Classification (NCBI taxonomy): domain Eukaryota; kingdom Viridiplantae; phylum Streptophyta; class Magnoliopsida; order Santalales; family Viscaceae; genus Viscum; species Viscum album. The sequence goes on along the minus strand of OY728142.1, from coordinate 588,364,238 downwards.
AATATTTAAGGTTAGTATTATAACACATAAATATGGGTATTTTCCAATGTATATAGAGATACATAGGTCAATGATAACCATAATCATGTTGTGGCTGGGTCCTGAATTGAAATTTTGGACTTCACTACGTATCTCATAAGAATGAGAATCAAGCCATATGTAGTTCTTGAAATGCAGTTTGATGTCATGCAGGACGAAAATATGAGAGATCTTAGTTTAGGTTCATAGAGTTTGGACCATAATAATGAATACACAGTGTGTGTTTTCATGAGGACTTTTCATCCAAGGGACTGAAAGTGAATTTTGGGGTTAGGCCCAAAAAGACTTGGGGCTGGATTCGAGGGATACTCAAACGTTCCTACATATCCCATAAGGATGGGAATCAAGCCCATGTAGTTCTAGAACTACCCTTTGTACAAATTTGGTTCGTACATGTGAAGGGTGAAAGGGGACTTTAGTGCAATTATGGTTTAACCCTAGATAAAAAGTTTAGGCATTACCATGTATGCACGTAGTCTTTTGAAATGAAACATGATTGAAAAAATCAATGTCAATAATAGTTCTCTCTCAAATGAGGAAATCAAAGAGTATTGTAGTTTATTGTCGTACCGTACAAAAGTGTTTCATAGTTTAACGTCATATAACAAGGACGACAGTGAATCAATGTAAAGATATTGATTCTAGGGGTGGTTTCATGAATCAACATCATATGAGATGGTGGTGAACCGATGTGAAGAGATTGTTTTTGGGCTTGAACCCTGGGAGGTTGCCTACATACCCATCCTAGAGGGCCAGGATCAAAGTCCGTGTAGTTCAATTAAAGAATGAATTAATGATCAAGTTGTTCTTGGGGACAACGATCTAATAATAAAAAAAATGTTGTTGGGACTTATACATGGTTAGCGGCCCAAAGAGAGTGTTACGGTTGAGGTTTTCTCTAAGCTCACGTGAGTCATACTCGGTGTGAGAAACAAGAGGTAACAACAACCTTAACGGTGCATAGTTTAATGTCATGTAGGACATATAAAGGGACTATGCAGTTTAAAGTCTTGCAGTTAGGACTATTGGTGCTGCGCAGTTTAGTGTCATGTAACAGGGAAAAAATACATTTTAATGTCATGTAGGACGTATTATGAACTTTTTGTATAGTTTAGCGTCATGTAGTTAGGACGATGGGAACAATAGAGTTTAACGTCATGTTAGATGAAAGGGGGGAACTGTGTAGTTTAATGTCATGCAGTGAGGACAAAAGTGTGCACCATTTTAACGTCATGTTGGACGCATTGGGGATTTTTTTTTACAGTTTATGTAGTTTAACGTCTTTCCGGACGTAAGGGACTTTTATACAGTTTAGCGTCATGTAGTTAGGACGTCACAGTTTAACGTCTTGCTGGACGTATGGGACTTTTAAATAGTTTAGGGTCATATGCATGGACCATGGATGGTGCAGTTTAATGTCATACATGACCATGGTGTAGTTTAAAGTCATACAGGACTTTTTAGGGAACTTTTTCACAGTTTAATGTTGTGTGGGACAAAGTTGCAGTTTAAGGTCATACTGGACCATTGCTGTATAGTTTAACATCATATAGCAAGGATGAACTGGTGCTGCACAGTTTAGTGTCATGTTGCGGGGACATCTTGTGAATACTTTGTATTTTATACAAAATATTTCTTCAAAAATCTGGCATTAGTTGGAGTAGTAATGAGTTATCCATCCATCGAGATTAATGAATAAGCTCCATTGGAGTAGACCCTATGTATTGAATAAGGTCCTTCCCATTTTGGCTCAAGCTTGGGAGGTTTCTTTCCTGGTATCATTGGAGTTCTGAGAACTAATACCAATTCTCCCTGAATGAATGAGCGAAGACGAACTTTTTTGTTAAAAACTTGTGCTATTCGATTCTGATAGATTTCCAAGTGGTGAAAAGTGCACAATATTTTCTCATATAACTATTCCAATTCATTAAATCGCTTTTGGGATTGCTCATCTGTAGATAACTGATCACAAATGGCTACTCTGAGTGAGGGCAACTGAACTTCAATTGGAAAGACCGCTTCTGTTCTATATACCAACGAATATGGAGTTGACAGCGTTGCATTGCCGGTGGTAGTCCGATAAGCCCATAAAGCATGAAAGAGTTTATCAGGCCATGACCTCTTATCTTTATCCACCATATTTTGCAGTATATTTGAAAGAGTCTTGTTAAAAGCTTCTATTTGGCCATTGGCCGCTGCATGATACTGAGATGAATGGTTGGATTTAATGTTGTATTCTTGATACAATTTCTTCACCTCAGAAGAACAGAAGTTGGTGTTTTTGTCCGTCAATATGGTATGAGGGACACCAAATCTAGCAATGATGTTAGACTTGATGAAGCTAACAATGCATTTAGAACTGACTTCTTTGAGAGGTACTACCTCTGCCCATTTGGAAAATAAATCAGTAGTAGTAAGAATGTACTTAAACTGCATGGTCGTAGCTGAAGGGTAAGGTCCCACCACATCCATTCCCCATGTGGAAAATGGCCATGAGTATTTAGCTGTATGAAGCAACTCTGGAGGTTGATGAATGAAGTTGGCATGTACTTGACATGAATGAAACTTTTTTGTAAAATCAACACAATCTTGTATCATTGAAGTCCAAAAGTATCCAAGCCTTCGAATTTGTCAGACAATCTATGTCCAGACTGGTGGGCACCATAGACTCCTGCATGTACTTCTTTCATGATAGCCATTGTCTCTTCACCGTCAATACATCTGAAGAGAACTCCACCAAAACCATGTTTGTAGAGAATTTTCTCTAGGTGGTTTGGGCCATCATAAAGAGTAAAATTGACCACATGTCGCCGGATTTGTTCTTTCTCAGCTCTATCAGGTGGAAGTGTTCCATTTTGAAGGTATTCCCTGATAGGTGACATCCATCCTGTAGTATGACCATATGGTTCAGGAATGGGACAAATTTCATTAATTTCCTCTGTTCTGGCTTGAACATAAGGTGAAATTGCACGACGTTGGGCAATACTGATGGTTGTCTCATCCATATTTGGATCTGCTAGAGCTGTGGCTATATTATCCAGTGCATCAGCTTGAGCATTTTGTGATCTTGGGACATAAGAAAATGTCGGTTCTGAAGGAAATTCCGCCATTAACTTTCTGACGTAATCATACAAAGGGATTAACTCTTCTTTTATGATGGCATAATACCCATTGACTTGTTTGATTACTAGGTCTAAATCACCTTTCACCTTTAAGTGATTCACTTGTGCTTGAAGTGCTAACTCCAAGCCTGTGATAAGAGCTTGGTATTCGGCTTCATTATGGGTACCACCTTCCCACAATAAAAAGGAATAAGGTAATAATTCCTTATCTGGAGAAATGAGTACATATCCTAAAAAACATTGTTGAATTTAGGATTTTCCATTTTCTTCCCTGTTGGACTTCTGGAAGCAACATCAAAATACATTTCCCATGTTTGAGGACACTCTTGAATAGAAAAAACTTCCTCATCAGGGAGTTCAATATCTGAAGATGTGTCTTCCACTGAAGGATGTTCAGCCAAGAAATCTGCCAGAGCTTGGCCCTTTATTGCATTTTTAGATACATACTAAATGTCGAACTGTAGCAAAATAACTGCCCACCTTGCTAGACGTCTTGTAAGAATTGAAAGACTAAGGATGAATTTGAGCGGATTATTGTGAGATACCAATTGGACCTCGTGATGTTGCAGGTAGTGTCTCAGTTTCTGAACTGCAAAGATTAATGCTAGGCAGCACTTTTCAATACTTGAATACCAGGTTTCTGCTTCAAGCATAGTTCTACTGAGATAGTAGAGGCTATTTTCATTCCCAGCATCATTCTTTTGAGCGAGAAAGGCACCCAATGATCGCTCTAGAGCTGTCACATAGAGGATAAGTGGTCTACCTTCAACATATGGCATGAGTACTGGTGGACTCAAGATGTATTTTTTGAGAATATCAAACGCTCCTTGACATTCTTTAGTCCACTGGTAAGTCAATCCTTTTTTCAATAATTTGGTAAAGGGTAAAATTTTGCCTGCCAAATTGGCGATGAAACGCCGAATATAGGATAAGTGTCCGTGAAGTTCTCTTAATTCTTTCAAATTCTGAGGAGGTGACATACCAAGGATTGATTTGGTCTTCTCAGGATCGACTTCAATGCCACGATGGTGTACAATAAAGCCGAGGAATTTTCCTGAGGTTACCCCAAAAGCACATTTTAAGGGGTTCATCTTCAAATTATGTTGTCGAAGCTTGTGGAATATGACTTCCAAATCATCCAACTGATTAGTACGTTATTTGGATTTAACCACCAAATCGTCTACATAGCATTCAACAAACTTCCCTAAGAAAGGTTTTAAGATATGATGCATGGCGCTTTGATATGTTGCACCTACATTCTTTAAACCAAAGGGCATCACCCGGTAACAAAACACACCTTGAAGGGCTCTGAAGGCTGTAGATTCCTCATCTTCTGGGGCCATTAGGATCTTATTATATTCGGAATATCCATCCATGAAGGAAAGTACTTCATAGCCAGCGGTTGCATCAATTAAGAGTTCTGTAATCGGAACTGGGAAATCATCTTTAGGACAATACCGATTATGATCTCTGAAATCGATGCAAACCCTAATTTGTCCGTTATTCTTCTTTACAGGGACAATATTAACCAACCACTTTGGATACTGAACTTCTTTGACGAATTTATCTTTGATCAGCTTATCCACTTCAACTTCAATTTTGGAAGCATAAGTTGGGTGTGTTCTTCTCACGTCTTGCTTAAATCCTCGATGTTCTTTTGGTAAACCCAAATGATGAGTAGAAATATCAGGATCAAGCCCAGGAATTTATGTATAGTTTCAAGAAAAAATATCTTTATTTTTCTTTAGAAAAGAAGTATACATTTCTTTCTCTTCAAGGGTCATGGCCGCACTAATTAAAGTGGGGAGTGGATCTTTCTCTGTACCCAGATTTATTTCTCTGAGTTCATCCATAGTGGTAGAGATACCTTCTTCAAATGCTAGAGGAGCATCTCTAAGATCTTCCTCTTCCTCTTCATCATGTGCTATTTCTTCCGTTTCTACTTGCATAGTAGATGACAAAACGAAATTTTCATGATCAAAAGAGATGTCAAAATTTGCACATTTTGAAGAAGAAACTTCCATTTCCGACCCTATTGATGATAAAGGGACTTCTTTGGGAAATAAAGTGCAGATGATGGATTGAGAATTGACATCATTATTCACCTCCGATGTTGCTATAACTTCTTCTGGCCTGATTGGCGAAGTATAGACCTGTTGGATTTCAGCAGATGAAATGAAGACGTCACCACTTGTGCTTTCATCACTGTTTGGTAGGTTACCAATTTCTCCCATGTTGTCTGGCTCAATTACCGTAATTGACATTATGGATCTTTCCATAAGAGTATTTTTATTTAGGCCTATTTTGTCAATTTGACTGATAGGTAACACATAATCTGTACTCACATGTGTAAATGGATTTATTGGAATTTTCTCCAAACCATATGGAGCATTAACTTTGGTAATTTCCTTCATTATAGATTTTTCTCTTCCCATCAAGTGATAAAATTCTGCCTCAATGTATTGAGACTCACATGTCTTGAATGGGGTTTTATCACCATACAATGTTCCAACTTGACCATTGAAACAGTATTTGAGACATTGATGGTATGATGAAGGGATAGATGCATGCTGATGTAGCCAGGGTCTTCCAAGCAAGACATTGAAAGCTGAGTCTTGGTCAACAATCATGAAATCCGAATTGGATACAAGATTTAAAATCTGAGTTCTGAGTGTAACTTCGCCCAGTGGTTCTTGTTCATTTTTATCATATCCTTGTAAAATCATGGTAGAAGGAGATAAATCAGATTTCGTGAGGCCCAATCGATGAAGTGTACGAATGGGAATGAGGTTGACTCCTAAACCATTGTCAATGAAAGCTCTTCGGATATCTACACCATTGACTTTTCCAGATAAGTACAGAGGTTTTATGTGCCCATGCACAACATCATCTTTATATTTATCAGTAAAAGATATCACTGCATGGAATTCTGCAGGATTATTCTCTATGTGATAGACTTCAGCTGTAGCAATTTCAGCTTCAAACTCCTGAGGACTTGACAAAGCTTCGATGAGTACTTCCCGAAGATCTTTTGATAGATTCAAAGAATCCAAAATTGATAACTTGGCTGGTACTTGGGCCAAGTGTTTCAATATATCATACTTTTGATCTAAAGGTCTACGTTTCCCAATAGGAATATGCGGTTTAGCAGGTACCTTAGAAGCAGATGCTTTGGAAGCTGATGCATCTTTTATTGGGATAGAAGTTGGCAACATCCTTGGTTTTGGAATATTAGACCAATTAGATCCATTTACTTGCTGAGATAAAGAAGATGGAACCTTCAATTGGTCTTCTAAAATAATTGTGCCAAGACTGAGTTGGCTATTAGCAGAAAAACCTGATTGTTCTTTTTTAGCTCGATGAAGGGCTCTACCACGAGTTTCTGCTGCGTACACAGTGCTAGCAGGGGTAGAATTGGAGTAGTGGCTTCGGAAAGATCCACGTCTTCCCCTGTATCCTGAACCTCGGGAACTTCCTCGGATTCCCTTATTTGATACAAGGAATTCAGGCTCATCAAAATTGAAATTATGACTGGAATACGGATCTGTTAATTGAATCATATTAATAGAACCGAAGATTAACTCTTCGTCTAATAAAGAATCTACCTGACTAGCCTGTTTAGGCTGTGCCATTTGATGGGGCGGTGCCCGTGGTTTTGAAGTATATGGCATAAAGTCTGCCAGAGTCAAAGACAATTTAGGCTTTGACACATACTCATATTCTTCTGATTCTTTTTTCTTCTTTGAATCAAATAGTTTCTTTGAGTATTTTCCCTCTGACGAAGAGGGTTTTACCGCAATATTCATGGCAGAATACACAATTGGTTTTATTAATTGTGTTCACAAAATGTCATGAGTCCGGTTGATTGTCTTTCTGACCATCCAATCATCATACTTCTGTGCATTTATGATTTTGACTTCTTACCATTCACCTTCCTCCTCTGGAACTGTAGTAGTAACACATGCTATCTGAGTCGAAGAACCTTTCAACTTGACTTGTTCCAAGTCGACCATCTTTTGCAAGAGGTCTTTAAAGACAAAACACTCCTAGATGGGATGCCCCAACATTTGATGAAATGGACAATAATTGGGACGGTCTTCATCTCATCTACTTGTTTGGTCTCTTGGGCACTGGTAATTGAACCAAATTATTTTCCAGAGCTGAAATGAAGTAACCAGGAACTTGCTCATTTCGGAAAGAGTATGTTTTACTCTTCAAATCCTCAAATTGTTTTCGTCGTTGATCTCTTTGATCAATTGGATGAAACGTCCTTTGTTGTTGGCATTCAGGAGGTGGAGCCCTTCGAGAAGATGAAGGTTTTGAAGTAGAAATAGGTACAGGTGCTTGTTTAAGAATAATTGTAGCAGTTTCTACTTTACCTATTCTATTTCCTGAAGCTGATGGAATTACATGAGATTTAACCTTAGCCTGTATAAGGGAATCTTAAATCTGCTGAGCGATTGAAGTAAGGTCTCGAAACCCTTCTGTGTATTTCACAGGGATCAATGGCGTGCGTAATTCTTCACGCAAATTTCGCACACAGATTGGCAACAGCTCTTCCTGAGGGAGTGCTAAACTCAGGGAATACGTTAATCCCTTCCAGCGAGCAATGAAATCAGAGACTCTTTCATTCTCCCTTTCCTTGTAGTTTTTATGATCGAAAACTGTCATTTTTGGCAATGTTGAGCTGAACTGAAGAAGGAATTTTTGACGAAGATCCTCCCATCCGATGATTGATCAGGATTGCAAGCTTGTATACCAGACATAATCTGGTCCTTGCAAGGTTCGCACGAAGCATCTGAGTTTCACTGCTTCTTGCTGCTCTGGAGTTCCCATCATAGGATCACAACAAGACACATAATGCGTCAAATGTTGTTCAGGGTCGCCTGATCCATTGAAAGTAGGGAAAAAGGGTTTCCAAAACTAGATGGAAGAGAAATTGAATCTACCCATTCAGGGTAAACATTCTTTTATGGTTGAACTTGCACCCGTTTCCCTTCCATAGTTTCTAACCGAGCTGTTAATGACTCAATAGTAGTTATTAACTTTTGAGAAACATCGGGTTGAATTTGGTCTTGGGTAGGTGCAACAAATGGATCTTGGACAGACGTGGTGATTGGTGCTGCAACTGATGGTAGCAATGCCAACCGTTGTTGCGTTTGACCCGTAGGATTAGACCTCTGAGGGTGTACTGATAAAGGAGGATATTCCTGATCCATCTCAGTAGTTACAAAAAATTCCTTCGGCTGTCGGACTTCAGCATTCTTAAGAAGAAGACTACTCTGAAGTAGTTCTGCATTCAACCTTCTTAATTCTTTCATTTCTTCCTCTTGTTATGCAAACCTTTGCTCTAACGGGAGCTATTGACCTTCTCCAAAGGAAGGATATGTAACCTGATTCTTTCCCCTCCCTTTTTTGGATACTTTTTGGAGAGAAGGAAGTGGATTACCTAGGTTCTGAGTAATCCTTTGACTTCATGTACGCAAACCTTCTTCATTTGTATTGGCGTGTACATTTTCTTGAGCAGGACGCTCTTCATCTGAGTCCCCTGAGTGAGTCTCCTATGGTGGATTAGCAACAACGGCATTGATGACATTAATTAATGTATAATGCATCGCATCCCTTCTATCAACATTTCCGTGATATTGTCTTCTTTCATGTCTTTGATAGGACATTTCCTTTTGTTGATTTAATATTTTAGGAACTTCTTGATGAGCTATAACTTGGAGGGAATCTCCTGATAATTTGGCTCTTCGTTCCTCTTGGGGCTTCTTCCCCAATCGAGAAAAGACCGACATTCTCTGAGAAGGGGATTGATGATTTGAAAGAGTCCCCAGTCTCGAGAACTGGGGATGTTCCTGCTACTTCCACTCAACTCCTCGAATCCCATTTGTTGACTCTGAGGGTTGGGTTAATGGAGTCCCCAGTCTGAAAAGCTGGGGTGGATCTTGACATGCAATGTCTGAGACCTTCTTAAAAGATCTCTTGATCTTGCAAATCTTAGTTCGGAAATTAGCTGGATGCATTAGCCTGTATCCACTTTTATCACCTAGTTCAACTGACCGTTGGATGATTTCCGAAACTTCTATCATTTGATGATGTGTTTGCTCCATATGAGAGGCTTGTGCAATATTCTCGCCTACTTGATGTAGGATAAATTCAAAAACTTGTTCTCTATATGCTTTATTTTGAGGGGAACTAGTTGAAGCCTGTTCTTGAGCAAGCTTTTGATTATGAACAAAGCCCATTGACTGTGGCTGGCCATGGGCAAAAACATTGCATGAGACCATTTTCGGCAAGCATTGCTGACTGGAAAGCACTGTGAAATGTAGTGCTCCGTGAACACCCCATCCTCTGATATGAACACTAGATGGAGCATTGGCAATTAACTGACGCAATTTTCTTAGTGCGCCAAGGTATGAACATTGAAGGGTTATCTGTTGCTTTTCAGCCTTCGGATACCGAGATACTGATAGAGATTCCAAATCAATCTGACGTTGTAGCCCTTCTATTATCTTAAGATGATTTTCATATTCATCATAATATAATACCTTCTTCTTCAATTGAAAAAGAGTTTTCCATATGTTGATACGAATATCATGGACTCCATCTTCCATCAACATCTTTGGAATGTCATACTGGGAGTCAGCCAAAGGCCAAAACATGACTGCTACCTCACTTTTTGCCAGTTTTTTCCTCATGTTCAGAATTTCCTCTTTATCATTAAATGAAGATTCTTCTACCTGTTTTGACCAGAGTTGGTGTTTCCTTGTTGCTTCATCGGATTCAACAAGATTGGTAGAGAGATCATTGATCAAACTAGAAGATGCATGACTTAGGGGTGGTTTGGAGAATGACCTACACCCTGGGCTATCTCATGATTGAGAAAGTATTTCACTTGCTAGCGATAAAGCATCAGACATGACTGGTTTCGCATTTGCAAATTCCTCAAGATAAGAGGGCTTTCTCAGCACTACATTGTCCACTGGAGTATTTTCCAGGCAATGTGAATCACTACTGCGGAGAGGACTTTCGCAGCGAAATTCATCATCATGGGGAGGACCACCATAATGGGTTACAGCAAAAGATGAGATCTCTTACTCCTTGGTCTTCTGACCACACAGAGGGTTCCTGTGGCTCTTATCTGAAGAAGAAACTTCAAGATTGACCGAATTTTCATGAAGCAAGCCTTCATGAGGAAGTGTCTGTTGAAGACTTTCCGAATTAATGTTCCCGTTATTGGGAACTGAGGGAGTAGAATATTGAATTCCAACAGATAAATGTCTGAGGGCTTCAAGAACTCCAGCATCGAGCAAGGCCTTTTTACAGATTGGCCTTTGATCTCCTGACTGTGTTGGGCGGATTTTTTTTCATATATGCCTTCTTACTCGCTTTGGAAACCACTTGTTGACGAAATTAGTTACTCTGAGCAGGTGTATGTGCCTGATCAGGAAATATGGTCAGGTTAGGCTGAAGATCTCCACTCAAATCAGGTGTATGTGCCTGACTTGTTTGTCTGTATGATATGGGGGAGTATGCCCCATAACCCTCTTGTACTGGAACAGATGTGTGTGTCTATTCCGGAGTGAATTGTTTATGTGTCACTCCACTGCTAGGGATATATTTATGTGTCTTTCCCTGAGATGATGCTGAAGCTGTTATGATATCCTGGCAGGCATCCAGAATATGAGCAGGAATTTGCTTCTGCTCTTTCACCATTGACAAAATATGTTTGGTGACTTTAGATGCCGGAACGGGGATATACGTCCATTCCGGGCTTGGATTAGGTGTATGTGCCTGCTTCTGTCCTCCTTTTCTTGTCAGTGAATCCTGACAGTACTCAAGTGTGGAGGCAGAGAGTTGAGTCTGCCTCCTGTTTGTCATCAGAGCTTTCCGACTGACTTCTCCGTGTGCTACCAAACGAGACTGTTGATAGGCTTGATTAGTACTAGAAGGTGTATGTGCATGCTGATTACACTTTGCCAAATGCGGTTGACGAGATCCATCATATGTAGTCAGGCGAGCCTGCTGACTAACTGATGATGTATAAGAAGGTGTATGTTCCTGCCTATAGTACTCCGCCAGATTTGCCTCGCGGGATTGGCTTGATGCTGCCAGACGAGTCTGCTGGACAACAGAATTAAAATGGACAGGTGTGTATTCTTGTTCGTTGTTCACCACCAAGTTAGGTTGGTGGACTTTTCCGGAGATGGCAGAGATGAAAAACTGCCCATTGTTAACCGGATTCCGTCTCTGGCGGTTCGTCTTGCCTGCTCGGGTTCGAGGAACCTGAGCTGAATGCCTGGAGTTGGTACCCTCATCATGTTGAGGGCGCACTGCCGCACGAGTCTGGCGGCGATTGTTGATGGGAGCCCTTGGGAAGGACTCCTGTCTTTTGAATTAAGGCCCTGAGGGACCTTCACATTCACTTCCTCAGAGTAAGGGAGTGAATGGAAATTGCGTTCCAGGGATAATGACCCGAAACGGTTGGAGACAGTAGTCAGCATCGCCTGCCTCTTGATCATTGGTCGTCTTTGTCCGGACGACCTATGTGAGTTGTTCACTTGGAGGGCCTGTCGGGCAGCCTCCAGAGTTGGGATGGTACCGTGTTGACGGTACTCCTTAACCAGCACATTTGATACCCAGCGTTGAAGACGCTGAGTAGGTGATGTCATCCTCAGAGCGGATGACGATCTAGTAGGAATAGCAGTAGTGGTATTTGCAGTAGAAGTATTCACAGATGTGAATTTGAGAGCAGCCATTATGGAAATATAGAAGATTTTTGAAAAGAGTGCCTATTTGAAATAACAGACGTAATGAAGATAAAATTCAGCCACTTCATCCTTTGGATGAGCACACATGTCAATGATTGTTTTTGTTAGCCCTCTTATTGAGTTTTAAATAGGGGCTTAATAAATAGGTAAAACATCATTTTAACTTGGTTAAGGATTCACGTCAGGTTCACCATTTTTTGTTTCCCTCGGAATTCGGGGATGACCTCCTGGATGGGAGATTCAAACGTTCTGATCGGTTTCTAATGGGTTTGTTCGTAGAACCGGAAACATCCAATGATTCCACATCCATTTGGACCTACTTTCCAAAGGTAGATGCTCATTAGATTATGGACTGATGAGGCTTAGGAATTTGCATTGGTCGAGAGGATGGGAGGTCGGACTCATCACACCTTTTTGAGGGGAATTATTGTCTATTCTAGGACTCTCTTTATAGATTTAAGTTATGTTCGTGAATCCTTATTATATTACCAAGTATAAAATGAGATTTCCTTCAGTTTAACAATCAATGATTAAATATGTAAGAAATTTAGAGATTCTTTTATATATATTCGAGGTTCTTCATCGATAGCGAATCATCTATATCTATTTAGAGATTCTTGGTCAATGGTATCCTTCAAAATATTTATATAAAAGTCTCTTGGTCATTATGATGACCAGGCTAGTTTTAAATTCACTCAGTGGGGCACTTGAAGTTTATTGTCATTCAGAAGGACATGAATTAATTCAATGTTGGGATCGAACCCATAGATGGGCTACCTACATATCCTTTGTTTTGGAAAAGAAATCAGAACCCATGTAGTTCGAGTAAGGGAGTATGATGTTTATGATTGATGGCTCAAAGAAGGATGTCACAATTACTTTTACACTCTAAGCTCACGCGAGTCATGCTCGGTGTGAGAAACAAGAGGTAGTGGTAAAAATTTGACAATTGTTCCATGAAAGATGCAATCAAAAGAAATGGTTTGGGGCTTATGTATATATGACTGCCCAGATAAATGAAGGTTAGGATTTACTTTAGGGAGAAAATCCAGGAATAGGGTCCATAAAGGTATATGTGCTGCATGGAGATTTGAATACTCTAACTTGGGACTTATTCCTGAAAAGGAAACCCAAATTAGGAGAGGATTGATAACTAAGTTTTACTCCTAATAAGGAATCCCAGATCAAACGTTAATTAGGACCGGTTAAAGAGAATTTAAAGGACTTAGGGCTTATTCCTAAAAAGGAAGCCCAAATTAGAGGATCTGGGGCTTACTCCTAAGAAGGATTCCCAAAAATTAAGGGACTTGGGGATTAACCCTAAAGAGGATGCCCATAATTATGGCTGGGACTTATTCTTGAAAAGGAGGCCTAGGTTAGGGGACTTGGGGCTTACTCTTGAAAAGGAAGCCCAAGATTATGACTGGGACTTATTCCTGAAAAGGAGACCCAGGTTAAGGATTATCTCATCTTAAAGGATGAGGTTGAATGAATGAACTCTCCATATTTAGTGACATAAAGATATCTAAATCACTAGGTTTTGAGAGATATTCCACAGAATTCCTTTCGGATAAGGAAGTCAAATCAAGAAATCATTCCATAAATGGATTTGAAGAGTGTCTTGAAGACTGAATCTTGAAAAGGAAAGGTATAATGGCTTAAGAGGGTTGAAATGGGCAAGAAAGGCACCCAAAAAGGAAGGGGTGCGCAAGTCTTGGAAGGCGCGCAGGTACTGCGATGGCGCACAAGTATTGGTCACGCAGGTATACCTGCGCGATATGTGTGGGGTACTTGCGCGATGTTCAACCAGCATTTAAAATACTTGAGCGACTCTTCATTAGAGCCTTTAGAATCCTCTTGAGGTTTTTCCAAAAAAGGGACGCGCAAGTTCTATCGAAGGAATAAGGTGGAGCGCAAGTGTAACCACTTCCCTTAAGGGCTGACCACTCAGGCGCGCAAGTGTTGACGAGTTTCAACACTTAGGCCTTACTCCATCTCTCTAGATCTTCCATTCTAGGTAAGAAATTACCTTAGAAGTGTTCTGGAAGCTTTGATAAGGGACTTGGGCGTCAGGAGCTTCAATCTGAGTTTCTGGAAAAAGATCATCTCGAATTGGGGGCCCACAGGGTCTATTTATAGGCAGGAGAAGACCCCGGGCAGTTACCGGGCAGTTATCAACTAGGTCGCACAAGTCACTTGCGCGCCAAGTTGCGTCACGCAAGTCCAGTTGCGCGACCATAAAGGAACTTGCGCGGCCTATGGGCAAAGTATTCCTTGTTCATCCCTTTGTCAATTTTTGATATTTTATTCAAAGGTTGAATCACTTTGAGCTCATATATTCCCTTTTTCCGATCTTTAGATTCTATGACGAAAGGAGCTTCAACAGTGGTGAAATCATATATAACTATAAAAACAAAAAAATTGAACATTAATCACATACCCTAGAAATTGGGGCGTCCTTCGGAAATAGTGCTTGTGAGCAACAAGACCAAAATTCATCACATGTTTCAAATCATTCCTTCATCACATGACTATAAACAATAAAAAATGGGATAAATTAAATAACATGTTCCCTGATTACATTTTTTAAAAACCTCACCATAATCATCAATTCTGAGATATAATTCCACATGACCTATGAAAAATATCAAAATATTCTAGAGGTTACTGACATGTAACATCAGTCTAATATATAATCATGGGGAGACTATAACCTTATTTCGAGTACAAAATAACAAATAAAAACTAAATATGAAATTATAAAGAAATAAATGTTCGATGGAACCAAATAAAATACCATCAATAAAGTATTAATGGATAAATAATAGACTCAACATTAAAAATTTGAATCAATTCCTTGATCATCGATTGGGTAAATCCAAAAAATTATACTAAGAAACAAATGTTAAAAATTCTATTACCATAGTCCGATCCATAGCATATCTCATTATTTATTATCATAGAAATATATCCCGCTAAATGATAAAACCTGGACCTAATCCCAGCATGAACCTATAACAAGTGAGGGCTACTCAAGTAGCCAAGTTACATAAAAATTGAATAAGGGTTTCAGTAAAACAAATTAGTAAACTAATGACATGGTTCCATACAATACCAACAAAAAAAGTGTATTTGAATGTCCTAAGATCGACTGAAATAAATATGAAATACATAAATAACAATGGAATATCATATAATCACCAATTCACTTGTAAACAACAAACTACCTTATGTCGGGAATTCATGCTCTCATTAAGACACTAAGAACCCCAGATATACCTACTTTATATCCATTATAAAAGGATGTTCCACCAGAATCCTACCACATACCCCTTGATGGGATAGTTCAACTAATATATTGATATGTAACCTTAAATGAGATAGCCCAAATCATGTTGGCCAGGTGTCTATCAAATCCCAATATGGGTAATAGCCCTTGAGGCTCAACTAGTATGCTCAACTACTAGATAACGAATATCATTATATGATTGAAGACACAAATGATAGAGAAAACATAACATAAAACCAATAATGTATCAAATTCATCAAATCCCTCTTTAAAGAAATACAGTCATAGGTCTTAGTCCCACACACACTCCTCACGTTATAATTAATTGACATATGAATCATATGAAATGAAAGGAAACATGATATCAAGGAATAAAACATGATATAATTGGATACAGACAGACCAAATATACAAAACATAAGATAATAACTCAAGACCATAAACACACATACATAATTTGATAAAAAAAATACTAGGTATAATTGATAATGTAAAATCGAAAAACCTAACTAGAAAATAATTGACCACTAAAATCATGGAAACAAGACGGCACCGAATTTCTAATGAGATCCTTGGAACCATGTTAAATAATTATATATATCCTCTTAAATTGTTAAGATATATTATTTACAAACAAATTCAAAGAATAACATGTTCTCTAAATCTAATTTACTATGACAATCAATTACAATAATTTTCTGTGTATTATATTTTATTTTCCAATAATTACATGAACATAAAGGTCAAACACCCCATAGTTTCACAACCATGTAACACATGATAATACAATAATAATTATCCTTTGGGTCAAGTACCTAAACCCAGAAGCCTAAAACTGATCCATCAATCATCAGAATAACAAAAAGATTTTTTTAAGTAAATACAATTATATTTTTCCCCCATCAATAACCAAACGATATAAATATTTACTAGTAATACCAAATATTTAATAATAATGAAATTATGATTAATTAAATGATTAAAGTCACCCTCACAACCGACGGTGAGATAAATATTTATTGTAATACATACCATATTTTACCCCTAGTAGTAACTTAATCCAACCATCCTAGGAAGGTCTGTAACATTCACACAATTTCATTAAGGGAAACCCCCAAATGACTGAATACTAAATATTTTCCAATTTTAAAAAATAAATTCTAAATTATAGATTAATTGAACTGGGTGATGTACCTTCTCTGAAACAACATTCCATCTCTAGGTTTCCTCTAACTATGTTAACTAAAAACTACATTAGAACATGAAAATTCTATGAAACCCAATGGAATAATTATAACATCTTGAAATGAAATTGCATGAAATCATTGATCAATGGAAAATAGGAAACGTTTATGTAAGTAAATGGAAGGTCCTTACCACAACTATCATTGAATTTCAACCGGAACAACCTGAATTGGTGTAGAAATAATAAAGGGAAGATCTATATAATCCCACATATATGTGTTTCAATCATCCAAAGAGAGGGGGTCTAATCCACCATTTCTAAATTATTAAAATACATCCTATGAATTTTCATGACATGATACCTAGAAGCACACCATTATTTTTTATGCTTCAATTTCTGACCCGATTTTCATGTACTAAAATTCCTAGGTCCACACAATGAATATAATTATAGTCATGAATACCATATAACTGAATAAAATAGGCCATTAGTTCACCTTTAAATAGTCTAAGGCCCCCTTACACTCCCCTGGTGGCCTCTTAAACTACCTAGTCATCATCGAAGACATTAATCCCATCACAAAATGTCATTTTGGGATGTCAAAATATCATTACATAATTCTGATTCCAGCTTCATAAAATGAATCTTATATAAAACTGAAACATCTATTTTACTTGGAAACTTTTAACCCATGAAAATTTAGTTTTGTATGGAGAAGGAGGTGGAGAATGCATAAATTAGACAGATTCACCATGAAATCAAAATAAGGGGATGGTTAACTAGATGGAGATGCCAAGTGGGAGTCAGTCTTGGTATCCCTCCTAACATTACATATTCTAACGGAAAGAGGGGGAGATGATATATGAATTTTTTTTAAAATATTGATGTTATATATTTGTAAAATTAAAATTTAAAAACATTGGGTAAGTGAAATGTTTTGTGAACATAGTGGAAAACCCAAGGTCTAATAATTTATTCATTATTTAGAAACAAAGGGAACCCCCAAGAGTTATCCAAATAATTAAAAAACCATTAATAATATTTCAAAAATGTCTTTTCTATGAATCATTCCCATAATTTAAGACCTCCAAACATTTATATGTAACAATGTAGACTAACCCTAAGACTAAGAGTATCCATTAATTTTTAGAAAATTGAAAAATAAAAGGAGAAATCCAGGAATACAAAATGGAAATAACAACATAAATAAAATATTTACCAAACTTAAGGTCGAAGTTTGATAATTATTCCAACTATTAAATATAATAAAATGTTAAATTAAAGCCACATTTTTTATTTTAATCATTTAAAAAAAATATTAAATCATTTAATAATGTTTTTTACGAGCTTCTGTAAAGAGGTGTCACTAATTACTGACAGTTATCAACATTTTTAATTACAGATGTCTTTAAAAAAGAAAGTTAGTGACAAATTATAACATTGATAAATTGAGAAACCACATTTATATATGTTTTTGATATACTTTATTAAATGAGTTATTATATAGTCTTGATTTCAATAAGATAAATATTTGTGAAAAAAATCTTTCTTAACACATTTCTTACTGAATAATTGTTTTATGACCCCATATCATGCAACCATTTACACCTCACCTCCACCCATATATACACCATGCACCCATCCTTACTCCCAAAGTCCCACTACATGTGAGGATCCCACATGCTCCTCACGCCCTCCTGGACTCTCACATTAGTGCCCCCTCCATGGTCATTGAAAAAAATTGGTTGCTAACAGTAATCAAACCCAACACGGAGGGAATCCTATAGAATGTCTGAAAAACCCCATCAATGGGGAATTTGATAATAAAATAGTATTATTATATATTTATATAAATTTTAAAAATTAGTAGTATAATATTAATGTTATATATATAGTTTTATATAAGAATATATGTAAATAAAAATAAATACATATATTTACAAATATGTGTATATATATGTTTATATTATATATCTGTGAAAAAATTATATGTATATATTTTTATTATATAGATGTATATACATTTATATTAATATATATCTATATGTGTCTGTTTGTGTTTGTTTTTATATTTTCTACATATTTGTATCTATTTATATATATATATATATATATATATATATTTGTGTGTATGTATAAATATATATGAGTGTGTATTCATGAATATAAAGATAATTATATATTTTTATTTTTTATATAAATACATACATATATATATATAATTGGCCATGACTTCATAAAAATGTGACTAAATTTAAAATATATTCCTTTGTGTTTTTGTAAATTTATGTATATATAAGGATTTATGTATTATATGTGTGCTTCTGTGTTTCTATATATATATATATATATATTCAGTTATTTAAATATGTATGTTTATGTTAATATATATATATATATATATATATATCTTTAAATATATATTTATCTTGATGCTGTTAAATGAGCTATATTAACAATAAAAACATACAACACCCAAAATCTATTATTTACTCAGCCATAATCAAACTCGAGACCTCATCAAGACCATAGGGGAAACTAGCATTGAGATCCACCCTATGTGATTTTTTAGAAAAACAAATATATATATATATATGCATATCTGAATGTGTGTGTGTGTGTGTTTATGAAAATATAATAATATTATTATATTTTGATATATTTTAATGTCATTGTATATATATAGATATAATTGTAAATTATATATTTTTATATGTGTGTAAATTAAAATACATATACACGTAAATAAATAGAAATTTTTTAATATATTGGTAAAAAAATTCAATAAAGTAGCCATGCCTTTATAAAAAGAATTCTAAATTTAATAGTTACATGTATCCTAAAGAACAAGGTTAAATTATTAATGTTTTCTCAATGAATGGTTAAAATAGATACATATTCTAAAAATATGGATATTTTAGTGTTGTTTTCATAAAATGATACTAAATTATCCATGTTGATTTGGAAAACCTTGTAAATAGTTCCATAAATTACAAATTTTTGTATTCATGACTATTTTTTCTTATAATATCTCCATATTTGAATGTATGGTATAGTTTATTGAGTATTCAATCATATTTATTTGGACCGTGATAAAGTCTCCAGAATAATGAAACAGTGATAGACATGTTAAACCCAATATGATCCTAAATTCATGAACATATAAAAATTCTATATGTAAAATTTACAACAAATCACTAAAAATAGATCTATATATGGGGACCCTTCATTTGTATCCCCATCATTTAAGATCCACTCTAATATGAGTAGTTAAATGATGATTGATTCTATGAAAACCACTATGAAATTCTAGCCAACCAACATCCTAGAGGGTCACACAGGTAAATCCATATAGTGTGAAATCCCTGAATCTATAGAGACAATACACTAAAGGTTTACAACTCAAAAAAAATGAATACAAATTTTGGGAATCAACCCCACGATGCATTCCCCAAACACCACCCACCCAGCACACCGACAAGGAATCAATTATAAATAAACAATAACTCATTCTACCAATAGATAAAACATAAGGAATTTACAAAACACAATTATAATCATGATAATGGGAACAATTTTAGATTAATAGTATGAAAATAAAGAGATATTAGAATGGGTTACCTCTAAACTATATTATACATTAAAGGAAAAAATGATAAATCACCTCCCATCTAGAGAATCAATATCAGAACAATGAATAGGTTCCTACAACCATAACATTCCACAACCCCCAAACCATTACTAGTACCAAACGGGACAAATTAGACCTTCATAGCCTCACTCACCAATTAATTTAGTGAAGGATTTCTAGATGAGCGATTTTTAGGCCAAACAATAAGATAATGATATTTCCCAAGAAGATACACTCTAAAAAAATTACTCAACACATATCTGAAGGAATGAAATCATCTTACCAGAATACATTGAACACTTCACATATTCTGTAGAATCTAAATTATCCCTACAAGTGGAATGAAATAGATCTTTTTATACCACACCACACTGATTATTAGTAGGGTCAACACATAAAATAAACCATCAAATTACTAAGAACAGCTACCAAAAAGATACTATATAATATAGCCCTGACATGATTGAATATAACTTATCTATGTGGAATACTCATAAGTACAAGGGAAAATACAAACCCCCATAAAAAAGCAATTGAAAATAATCAGAACTAGAATTAAACAATTCCAAAATAGATATCACATGAAAGGATACCATGATTGAATTTTTTTAAAAAAAATCCATTTTAAATAATTTTCAATGACCCATTGAAATTTAAAAAAAATTATAATTGCACTAAAAAAATTAAAATTCCACACTTGAATTTATAAAAAAAATCCTATTTTAAATTTATAATAAATTATACAAGTTCATTTTTTGAAATCCAATAATCAGTCTAAAAAACCAAATCCATAATGATTAATTTTTTTAATATCCTCATTATTCATTTTAGAACTCACCTTTAACATTGAAACCCATATTATCTATCTAAAATTCATCAAAAACCTAATAATTTCAACACATACTCAAACTACACAATAATCTAACACAATTATAATAATACCATTCTAGAAGAGATTATGAATACAATAAAATCCATATAACAGAAAAAACATTTTCAGGGCTACTAGACATGCACATATTAGACCCCCCCCCCCCCCCCATTTTGATGAACCATGTTAGACACATTCCACCACCATAAAAAGTTTATCATAACCATTAACACATGATTATAATGGATTTTCTGGCAATGTGACCGCCCAAATGACATTGAGTTCCATCTCAATATTCAATAAAAAAATGAAAATTTTAAAAATAATCCACAAATAACCAAAAAAACTCAGAATTATTCAATGAAAACCATAATACCTATTAAATACTAATATTATACCTTCAAATCAAAATCCATCATAATAATCAATGTAAATCTGAAAACGAAAACTCAAATCATAATTGTCCATCGTAACTCAGGATTCTCCTTTGGAACTGGTGATAATAACCCACCCTAACATACCTTATATTGTTTGAATATAAAATATACATTCTATAAAAAAATCATAAATTTTATGGGAACTTTGAAAATCTATTCCCTTTAATGATCGTAGGATCTAATACCATTTTTTCACATACCATCCCAAGGTCATCTCTGACCATCCCATGGACAGATCTGAGGGTTGTTCCATATCTCCATGGATTGGAAACCTACACTAGGGGATCAAATTTAATTAGTGGAAATGATATATAAAATATAAAATAAAATTAGATCGGTAAGTGAATTTTTATGTAATTTTTATTGGATATATCCATAAATTGGATTCCCATGCCCAATTGGATATTATAAAAATAAAACACTTAAACGGGTAAGCTAGTGAAGTTGTAAAAAAACTAAACTATGCTTTTGGAAAGATATCATGGAATGAAATTTCTATAGTTAAAAAACTAAAATACATGAAAAAAATCCCAATTATACATATTATTGAAACCTATTAATTGATCAAGACTGATTCTAGGTGTGTTTTTAAGGAATGAGTCCCTGAGTTGGAACTCCTAATAATAAAATCTCAAACATATAAGAGCCATGTGTAATATATGAAAAAAGTGGTATAATATGTATCTGAGACTAAAAAATCCATTAGGCCTTCATGAATATGTTCATATGCCTTATTTTACGTGAAATTATAAAACACTAGTTCTAAACTCTTTAAATTAAATAAATCTCTGTAACATTTCAATGAAATAAAACGTGTAGAACAATATGAAACCTATGTTTATGTTACAAACACTATAAAGAATAATATAAAATGATCATTAAAATTTTGATCTTGAAATTCAATTTATGAATTCCTAATTTAAAATACCATTTAAATATTTATAACAAATTTTGGAGGATCATATCTAGATGAATTTCAACCCCCATATAATAATCATTCTTATAATTAAAATGGAGTTGAATAAATAGAAGAAATAGATAAATAATAGGACCAAAATCCTAATATATCATAAACAAAAGTAAAATATCAATAAAAATTTCTTTTACTTAATTTAAATGGAAAATAATAAATACATGAAAAGGATCTATAATCACCAAACAAGATAAATGGAAGTGTATTTTAAATAATAAAACTCAAAAAAAATTATAATTTTTTAATGAAAAAAAATCATAAATAGAAAAATTTTGGAAACATAAATCATAGGAGTCTTATGGAATCTATGTTTTTGAGAATCCTAGGACCACAAAACATTTTTTGAACTAACGGTCATTCAAAGTTTCTGCACAATACTGTAATGGGATATTTCCATAGACAAGTGATATGGTTTCACCATTCCATGACACAACATCAAATCCACCACTATGGAGTAAATTCTTTAGTCCAGTGTTTTGGTTTTTCCAATATAGCACAATATTACCTTGGTCTTAGAGTGTTTTCATTTTATAGTGTGAAACAATCCAAACAAATAATATAACACAGGTCTCCCCCCATTGAAACTTGAGTTCCCATATTCCATATCCATTATAATCATGTCACTTACATTATAAAGGATTTCCATCCTTACACCACAACCCATTTCAAGAGGACATATTGAAAACATACCATTGAAACCACAAAAATATCTATAAAAATATTTATACACACACGCACACAAACACATTATTTCAGAAGTTACAAAAATGATTCATAATCACACATTAGGAATAATTCTCAAAAATATCCTATAGAAGTAAATTTAGATATAAATTGGTATTTTGAACTCAAATTAAAATAAAAATAAAATTTCAGAACTATACAATTCCATCATTATTATGAAACCATACACCTTAATTCATTTTCATAAGACAAACATCATTAAAATTAACATGGTAGGTCTTAAATATAAATCACATGTAGAAAATAATTAAACCCAACAAATATGGTTTTTTGAATTTAAAAATAACCAATGTATTAAATTAAATCATTATATAACAAAAAAGGAATATTTATAATAAAATAATATTATTTTAATGGAACCTTTTTAATGTCTGAAACTATTATAAAACATTAAAGAATGTATTCATACATTCCAAACACATATATCCTAATCTCTATCGGTGATACTGAGAAATCATTGATATAACTTCCCAACAAAACAAAAAATTCATAACATTTCATTTTTTTTAATAATATAAATGTATTCTGAAAACCTATATAATTTACAATGAAATTTATTATAGATAAATTCAATAAAAATTGGAGTCGGATATAAATTAATTACTATGGAATAATCAAATTTAAAAAAATACATTGCAAAACAACAAAATCCCTCGAATAAGAAACAAAAATACCCAATGAAAATGATTTCAACCCAAGATAAAAGAGTCCATGAACATCTGTCAATCATGACACCCTAGGGTTTATTCTCAAGTATTCATAATGAGGGGGTAGAGAAAAACAAATCCTAAAGTATATAAATAATTTAAATTGGGAAGAGAACCCCATGAATTGATGGATTCTCTATAAAATTTCAAGAAGCGGAGTCTATAATGAAAGGAGATGTGAGTTGGAAGGAGGATATGGATTCCCTGTATGTCATGAATCATGCATGAAAATGAGGGTGATATGGGACCAAATTTAGTGTAAAAATTGGTTAGGGGGTATATTTGTAAAATTAAATCATTAATATAGTGGGTAAGACACATAGTTTGTCATCACTGTATCCCACACTACATATAACGACCTATAATTTTAATATATGTATATATATATATCATCTAAATTGATTAATATTCATTAAATTTCATAAAAAATTAATGCCCTGATTTTATAGGTCTAGTGTGTTTTTACTGATTTAAACATAAACACATTTTTCATAAAATATCTAGATTTTATACAACTTCTTTCATTATAAATATCTTTATTTTTAGTTATATGATACTTAATACCTTTCTTAATATCATGGTGAAAAAAATAATAGAAAAGGTTGAGCTTATATTCTCATTAACGGTAAATAATAGAGATATCATTGATTATATAAGAGTAAAAAAATAAAATGAAATAATAACAAGAAATTAACATTTGAAAATTATAACATATATTTCATAGATCATAATATTGTGTCATTTCATAAATATGGGCATTTTATAAGACATGAATAAAAAGGAATCAATGATGATGATCCCTGAGATCACATAGTTGGTATTATTAAGATAACTATGGAATATAAATAATAATAGAAATTAATTTCCTAATTAGTTATGTCTAGTTTTTTTTACTATCATAGTGTAATGGTTTTACTCCCAAAACCATTTTTGTAGGCAAGGATCATTCTTAAGACGGTCATAGTTCCCAATTTTCGTTACTGATTTGAGTTCAACCCTATTCAATTACATTTTATCTCAAGAGTTATAAATATTTACCCATTTAATTGGAGGGACATATATCTCACACACATTAAATATAGAAAATCATACATATTTGGGCCATAATATCAAAAATTAGTCCTCGTATCAAAACACAATAAAAAAATAGGTTTCATATTACTTTCATCATAAAAAAATTGTTGAAAATAAATGGGATTCATAAATATCATTCCATCATAATAATAAAAAATCTAGAAAATTAATAATGATTATACAATTGTATCATCTCCATAGTAAAAAAATATTTAACATAAATATTGTTATCTTAAATATAATATTGTTTTGAAATATCACTTAGAGTGATTATTATTAAAAATAACATTTCCATTTTGAAATGTTTTTTTTTTAAAGTCGGGTAATAAGAAGGGAAAAAACATTAGTTTAAAAACCCCACATAAACATGTAATGTAATATTAAATTCATTGAGGCATCATGAATTCTATAATGTTCTATAATTCCATATACATTGAAAACATTTCTATGATATTTCTTTTAGATAAGTATGATAGTACTATGTTTGGAAAATGGAAAGAAGATTCTTTTGAAATCGTTCTATAAATATTAACAAATTGATAAAAGTGACTCCAAAAAATTTATAATGAACGAAAAAACATATTTAAAACAATTTTATCAAATAAGGTAATGTAATATAAATATTCCCTAGAGGATATTAAAACATAAACTATCATGATGAATGATGATATTGTGAAATAAAACCATACCTCAATTATATCTTTTATTCATTAAAGTTCCAAAAATATTGTATAGTAAACATGGATTTAATATACATTGATTTAATAGCTGTATTTATATCATAACATGTATTATTTCTTTGTAACATCTTATCACCCATTTATTAATAATTTTTTATCAAAATTATTGTTCTGGATAATTACTTTTATATTTTCCAAGCATGTTTCGATTCAGTAGTCCCATTCCATGTACATTTATCCTGGCCCCATAATTTCTATAATGTTAATAATGGTATTAAAAATATATATTCATTATAATAACATTTATCATAATTCATATAAATTAATGATAAAAACTTCATTACACAATTGTAGGAGATGGTATGTTATAAGTGTGTGTGAATGATGTTTTCCTTTTTGGACAGGTGGAATGAAAGAAAAGTAAATAATAACTTTAAAATTGTTATATAATTAATATTTGATATATATTAATCAAACATACCCTCCTATTCATCCATTTGTTATAGAAAAGAAAAACGAATTAGTTTGTTTCATGGAGGTGGTAGTCTACATACATGCATAAGGTCCATTATGAATTTGAAAAAGTTTAGAAGGTAAAAAGGTCGATTTGTTATTATCATTACAAATGTATAATTTTTTTATATTTATAACTATTAAACCCTTCATATTACCAATCCAAAAAATATGATAATGAAAAAGTAATTGTATCACTACATGTAATGACCTAGAACTTCAATATACTTTTATTAAAACTGTATGCAATTATTTCATGACCACACGCTTTGACGGCATAAGATTCCGAGGACCGGTGATCCAGACATGGAATTTTGAACTTTTTTTATTCCACTTAAGTAAACATGAGAGCTTGATTTTATAACATTTGAACAGGTGCATGGATCAAAAATCTGAGGACCCCGTTGAACTCCGAACATCGGGATCACCTAGAAATGATATTACTTTGACCGAAAGGTGTTGGACAAAAAGGTTAATTCTCAATAATTTTGGAATATAATAATATAACATAAAAATATATTTTATTTATTTTTTCACCGTTGAGAAGTAGACGACGACACTACGGTGCGGAGATGAGGTACATTACTGAAAGTTATTTATTGGATCCTTTTCTGCAGCGTAATAACACAATGTCAGAGTGTAATAGAAAAACTCTGATATGTTTCCTTTTAATGAGATAACACGTTAGGAGAAACAATTGGTGGAATTTTCCTCTGAAGAACCTATATTTAAATTCTTATCCTACGATGAACAAAAAACACTAGTAGGATCACTAGAAATGTTGAATATTTACAAAGAATGGGACAGGGAAACAACGAACATCGATCGAGTTAGGGTATTATTTTGTCTTACGTTTTCCCAGTTATTTTTCTAAATAGAGAACGTGGGTCAAACCATGAACATGTTGAACTGTAGACCACCCATTATTAATGGTGGGTGATGTTTCTTTGGATTTATTTTCAGGATTAACTTATTTTTCGGTAGAACATCATCCCCATTCCTCCCCCTGTTTTAAAACTCTAAATCGATGGGCACGTACTGACATGAACATGGCCCGAGGACCTCCTCTTGTGTTTTTTTACTAGGTGAGAGTTTTGAAAGGGGATAAAAGAAATGTTTATGGCCTTTAAATGGAATGTGATACCTCATGGAGGCCAGAGACACAGTGGGTGTGATAAAAGGACCATTTGTGTGAACCTGGTGGTCTGCAAAAAAGCCTACCACCATGTTGGCGACCATCGACGGTGGCCCGTGGTGGCAGAAACTAATGAGATGTGGCACACCAAAAAAGTTCCATGGGAGGAGTTTTCAATAGGGTAAGCTGATGGTCACATATATGCAATATGCAGCCGCGTCCCGCGGATCTTAGAGGCATGAGGTCTTCGACCACGTGCGTGATATCCGGCCGACCATGTAGTAGAAGTTGTGATTACTTGGCAGCGGTGGAGTTAGCTGGACCTGTGGATGACCTGTGGGGAGATGGGATCCAGATGCGACCACCTGCCACATCTTGGCCAGGTGGAGAACCGGTCCGCTTATGGGGGACCGGTCAAGCCAGCGGTCCGAACTAACCCAATTTCTCGGACCCACTACAGCAGCCCAATGGGCGTAAAGTGAAACACCTAGGCCCGACCAATTTCGATCAGGTAAACAGACCTGGGTCTGGGTTGGGTCTGTATGACCGGGTCAGACTGGACCCCCGACCAAACCTCCCCCTTTTTAAAAAAACGTCAATATCATTCAAACTGGGCATCCGATTGATGTTATGTTTGTGTCGTTGGAACCCTACTGATGATGAATATATTTTGTCATACTCTTAAGAGACATTAATAGTAGTTTAAATTCAAATAATGAATTGGGGATATGATCTCTTGAGATCATGCATGCTATATGAGGAAATACCCTGTAGTTGGCTGAGACCTAACGATTGTTGACGACCAGCCTTGTGTGGATCAGATACTATGGCCTAGTGGGAAGTTGATTCTCTGTGACCCAGTAGGCCCACATTTGGGCGAGTCTTCTATATGACCTGATACAGCCAAGGTACACGATAGGAGGAGTACCTCAGTGTGACCATAGGTGGGAAGTAGCTTTTGTGGGACCTAGCATTTCTTTATTGGGGACCAGCTTCTGTGTGACCCAACATACGAATGGTACTAATCAGGGATGAGTACAAAAGTATTCTTATGTTATTGGGAATTGACTTCTATGTGACCCGTTAGGCCCACTATAATCATTGATACGTAGTTCTCCAATGGCCCAAGGTGTTCGTTGATGTGGTTATTTCTCTTACATTTCTACTCTAAAATATACCTATTTTGAGTTGTCTTGCTTTGTGATCATGCATGGTGATCATGCTTTGTGGTTTGGTTGTGGATTTTTTTATGGCCTTATATTTGTGTTTTGGGTTCCCTATTGAAGATTTCATTACTCATCCCTGCAAGGCCTCCACCCACACTTGTTGTGTCTGGTGTAGACAACCACCGCCTTGACAGAGGGCTTGGTGGCCCCGGACCTGGTGGTGCGCACTGAGACTAGAAAAACATGACTTACTTATAAAGCTTAAAGTAGCTACTCTACACTTACCCATAATGTTGGGTTTCTAGTAGATGTATTTATGAGTTTTACATCTATTTTACCATTTTCCATTTATTATTTTTTTGGGATATAATTCAGTCCCATTTGACCATCAGTTTGTAGTTTACTCAGTGGTTGTTACGTGGTTGTTTAGTGGAATGTATGTTTACTTTTCTAGATTTGGGACATGGTTTTGTTTGCATACGTACATGTACCCATAAAATTCCTCCTACTTATAGGTTGCATCCTTCGGTTCTAGTCACCAACCCCGGACCATATGGAGGCGGGCCTCAGGCTTGTCATGGCATGGGTCTGGTGGTACAGGACGTGACAGGACATGAACTTGGTAAACTATAAGAATTCACGAGCGATACTTTTAAATTTTATTTAACATGGATGTGGGTGTATAATGGTATTTTCATAATCATAATAACATTTTAGTATAGTTAGAATTATAAATTTAATATTTTTTAAATAAAATTCATAGATTTATATGATGTAATGAAGAGTAAAAAATAATGTGAGGGTTAGAGCAATTAGCTCTTATTTGAATCAACTCCTTTACATATATTTAAAATGGATATATGGATCATATTTTGGGAATTAAATTACCATTATATTGGGTATATGTATTTTTAGAATATAATTATGTATGTGATGTTTTATATTTAAGTATTATCATGAAGAGAGTGACATTTCATCACATTCTATTTTTTATATAATATATATGTCATTTTTGTGTAAAAGTGTCCATAAATGAACACAATTTCAATCCTCATGTGTTATGGGTCTAATTATTTTATATAAAAAATAATAAGGTGAATAATTATATACATATAACTTATTTTTAATCTTGATTTTCCATATTTAACCTTTATCGAGATGATAAATTTTAACATGACAACTATTCATATTGGCTAAAATAAAATCATCTAAACCACAAAATTTGAATTTAATAATTTTAAATATGTCTATAATTTTATATAATTCAGTAACTATATATAGAATATGTTAATTATAAATTACGTCTACAACATGTGGCAATAACTCCTTTTTAGAAAGTTCATATTATTAAGCATAAATTTTGTTTTACTCTTATACAATTCTTAGAAAAATATTTTTCTAATTTTTTAAATTTTAATCAAGAAAATAATATATAAATATAGATCAAAATATTCCCCAATATGTATTAATTTATTATTTTTTATATAATTAATTTTATGCATAAATCAATTTTTTAGAAAAATGTCACTTTTTTTAAATAATTTCAGTTTTAAATTATAATCATTTGAGAACAAATTAATTAATTTTGTAAATTAATAGAACACATATATTCCATAATTTAGTTTTTACAATCCAAACCAACCAATATAATTTCTAGGAGATAATAGAAAATTTCATATTTTAATAATGTTGTCTACTTCATTTGAACTTGTTATTTCTTTTAATGCCAATTGTCAGTGAAATAAAAATATTTAAAATTATGTATTTCAAAAAAAATGGGGTGAAACATTATACTAATATTAAAATGAATTTCCCCCTCTAAATTTTTAAATTATAAAAAAAATTATGTGAATTTTTCTACCTCATCACATCCTTAGGTTCCCACGTAACTTCCTCAAAATGACAGTTTCACCATAAAACATTAAATATGAAAGTGTTTTTGTTTTGTAGAAAATTATATATTTGATGATTCATATTTATTATTTTTTCATCATATGAAACATATTTATTTATAGGAATGAACTCTATATTTAGTACATAGTAATATCATTTATGTACATCCTCTGGAGAAATACATGGAACACCGCCTAAACATAAGAAAGATTTGGTGGAAATGACAATAGATAAGGTTCCATCTCGATAAGATCAAAAATTTTAATAGGACAAATATACATAAGGATTGTTTTCTATTACTTCAAAAAATCATCACTATCTTATAGGGATATATTTTTAGTAATACATTTTCACCAACATCAAACTCTATATCTTCTAGATGATTGGGAATGTAACTTTTTGGTCAAATATGATCTTATATAATCTTCTGTTGAATGAATCTATCCTTCTCTTCCATTTATATAGATAGATCATGTAACAATACTATAAATTCTCAAAATTCATTCCAATATTTTGGTGTTATACATTTATAATCATAAAGGACATCATAAGTATCAATTTGATAGCTGGAGTGAAAGCTACTACTCTATTAAAATTCTACCAATGGAAGTGTTTATCCCAGACACAATTAAAATGCATTGATAAATATTGAAAGGATTCCTCTAAATTTTGAATGTTCTGATTATATTGAACATCTATCTATGGAAGATAATAATTTCTAAAACAAAACTATGGATCAAAATATTTCAAAATACATCACCTGAACTCTGAGGTAAACCTCAGATAGTGGTTAGATATAATGGAAAGAGGCATCGCATATAATCTTACAAATTAATTAATATACATCATAGAAATATTATCAATAGATATATCTTATAATATATCAATTATGTTAGGAAAATTCATAATATAATCAACTATGACCCATATAGCATTATGGCATTTAAATTTTCTAGTGAGTCTGACAATTATATTCGTAGTGAAGTCTTCCCATTTCCATTCATGTATTTTAAATAGTTGTATAAATTCCTCTAAAATATATCTCCAAGAAGTGGTATGATTATAAATATGTTTTAATAAACACACTATAAAATATATCTCTTCATTTTATACCATAATAAATACTCTTTTAGTTCTCTATATATCTTTTTCAATCTAGGATGAATATACAAGTATAAACTCTGAGCATCCACCAACATCTACATATTCAAATATTATATCGGTGGGAAACATACATGATTCTTGAACATTATTATTCAATCAAAATCATGGTTGAACTAAAGAACATTGTTAGAATTCTGTGGTATCTCCTCGTCTTCTTTCTGTGCCTATTTAATATTCACATGGATAGATATTT
Source organism: Viscum album (assembly GCA_963277665.1). NCBI lineage: Eukaryota > Viridiplantae > Streptophyta > Magnoliopsida > Santalales > Viscaceae > Viscum > Viscum album. The sequence continues at coordinate 588,332,647 of OY728142.1, read as the reverse complement.
GGACATTTATTTGAGTGATATAATATTTTTACCCTTATATTATTATTTCATGGATCTTAATTTTTAAATGTATAAATATTGAATAATTTTATTTCCTCGACATATATAAGGTAGAAATACCCTTTTAACTCAAGGAATCTACCATGTTTTTCACATTCCTGCGGTGGTAATGTTAGGAGTATTCGTAATCTTTAATCAGAACAAACAATATTCTTAAGATCATGTTGTTATCCTTTTATGTTAAAATATACACTAATATTTTTTCATTAATATATGTAACACCCGAGACTTTTATGTTATATAAATCATCAAAGGAATATTTTTCTACACAACACTTGCTTGGCTTGCTTTACACGCAATCGCGACCTTCCTCGATAGCTTGCGTCGTACGCAATACCGAGTTTCACTAAACAACAATATGCTATTAAAACTAGCCGTTATGAATAGTAATAACCACTTTTTGAAATTTTATAAATTTTATTTTTCAAAATGGACTTCATTTTTGGACTCAGAATATCGAAATTATCCTAGGGTGAAATTTTGGTATTTTTCTGAAAACTTTCAATTTTTGATGAATAGTGAAACCACTAAGTGGTAGGTTAAAAACTGAATTTTGCATAAAACTTAATTTTACCGCTTCTGTGAATGGAATTTCAAAAATATGACAGACACGGTTGATATCAGTAATTAAAATGTGGTTCAATGAGATAAAAATAATTTTTTGGTGAATAGTAACTTTTTATTTTTTTTACTGCGGTTAATAGTAAATAGGGTAACTAAGGGTAAATATGATATTAATATTACCCTAACACATGTCCTAATTCTATTGGACAAGTGTAATTCGACCAAAAACAAACTTAGGAATAAAATATGACCATTTAGGCCCACATGGATTAGATTAGGACATTTATTATTAATTTATTTAAAGAAGGGTTAAAATAGTTAAAATCAAAGTTTAATAAGTAAATCATTTTTAATATGGGGTTATACATAAGATAAATTCGACTATAAATATTCATTAGAAAGATAAAACGATTTCCTACATAATGGTATTTTATTTGTAATTTTTGGACAATAAATAAGTTAATTTATTTATGACACAATGATGATGCAGTAATTATCTTATTAATGAAATATTGACATAATTGATGTTATAAACACCAAAATAAATGTAATTTGAGACTTTTTATGAATTCCACTAATTTTATAGGTTACTATGATATATTATTGTTGATTTAATCAACTTGGTTCGAACATATAATTTTGTTATGACTTTCACAAAAATCATATATTAAATAGTGTCAAAATTGACACAAAATAGTTTTTAAATCAAATATTATATTATTAATTGTTATTTTATTCCTAAAAATATAAGGTTCGGCCAAATGACTTCGAAAAGGATATATATATTAATAATAAACAATTTGGTGTTAGTTTGGCATGTTATAGTAAGTTTATTAACCATATAGTGAAAGAAAACAAAAAGACACGGTAAAAGTTAAATTAATTAACTTAGAGTTAAATCTAATTGATAAGGTTAAAATAATACCCTAAACTTGTCTAAATCCTATTGGTTGATAGGATTGCGACCCATACCCACTTTATCTTCGAAATAAGACCCTTTGGAAACATTATAAACCGATTTTGACTTTAATATAAAATAATATTTTGAGATATTCCTAAGGTGCCCCTCTCCTCCCTTATAAAAGGGCACCTCCTCCCCCTCCTCCTCACACCAAATTGAGCACTCAAGCTCGGCCAACCCCTGCCATTTTATCCTCTCCACTTCCCTAGAATAATACTAGAGGTCCTGGTCTTCTTCAAAGAACAATCTTAGTTCCCTAAGTGGAGGATTCAAAGAGGCGTTCCAAAGAAGAGGTAATATCCATTACCGATCTTTTCAATTTCTTTCTTCTTCAACTTCTTCTTCTTTAGTTGTTTCATGATAAAGTAATAACATCAGTATTACTTACATACTTATATGTTATTATAAATATGAAACAACCCTAATTCACCTTTTATCCATCCTACGGAAAAATGAAATCACCGCGCGTGCGTACGTACGGAATACCGTCTCCACGTCGTGGTGTAATCTATTTTCCACCACCACCTTACAAGGATGGGTATAATGGTGTAATGAGTAACTATTTATGATTATTATAAAGTAATATTGATACTGAAATAATATACATATACTCCAATACAATTCCACGATCATAGGAATGATATCATCACTCGTGCGTACGTACGGAATACCGTCTCCACGATGTGATGCGACTCGTTCTACATGATCATCATTACATAGTAATTATATAAATGAATTGAATGAATAAATATGATATATGTTACACTAATACCATTCTGGATATAAGGTATCTATAACTTTAAAAGAAGAATAAGAATTTATTCGGCAAAACATGCATAAGAGCAAAAGGCAATAAAGACCCGAGTAACAAGTAACAATGAAATATTACTAACAAGAAGCTAAGAATATGACCATATATGATATAATATCAATATGTATGATTCTGGAATAAGTCAATAACATTATTTAAACCATTATACAGGAGCTTCGGACACGTACAAAGCAAATCGGACCTAAGGTAAGGGAAATATCACAATCTCATTTTTATCCGAGATTGTTTATTCTCAAGTATTTACTGGGGTGTATTTTATTATCCACATCCATGTTTCATCAAAATGTAATATTATTTCCATTCACCTACAATTGTTTAAATCCAATTTTACCCTTTGGTGAGTTTTTAGTAAAATATATGAAAGGAATCTTTTGTTGTTTTTCGTACGATGTACTTTTTTGACTTTTCCGACAAAAGTACGAAGAATGTTTTTTTTTAACTTATACGGCATGAATGGATTCTTAAAACATTATTTCCAAGAAGCTTCCTTTACAAGTATTCAAGTTTATTTTTAATCAACTTCTTTTAGTTTAAAATTGTATGACATGTTAAGAAAGGAAAATGTTTTTGAAGTAGAAAGGATATTTTCCTCAAGAATGGATTTCAAGTGTCTTATCAAAATTATTTTCCATCTAGATAATAAAGGGTTCTGTTTCTATCCCTATTATTACATGGATTTGATTATGTTGTGATGGAAATATTTTTATGAATTCCTTTATCTTATATGGATTTTTTTATGATGTCATGTTGTTTAAGAATCCCATTTTTATTACATGGGTTATGCAATGATGTATGATTTATGATTTTGTGGCACACATAAGAATGGTATCATTATGAGATGGGTGGGACCTATATCCCCCTCCAATGCATTGGGTAAAGATTTTATATCTCATGAGATAAACATGGCTGGAACGGTAGGTTATACCGGTTCAGTGAAACAGGACTGGAACGAGGGTGACTCGGTTCAGAAAGGGACTTTGTCCACTAAGATAGTCTTGGCAATGAGTCATGACTAACAAGAAATGATTTTCCATGATTATGTGTGCATGACACAAAGTTTCAAGTTTCATGTTATGATTATGGGGATCTCATTTTCACTTCTATGATTTATTCCATGTTAAGATATTATGATCTCTTTTGCAGGTTATGATTTTCAAAAAGATATGATATTATTTTTATTTCTTTTATTTGCCCTTGCTGAGCATTTGAGCTCACCCTTTTATGTTTTCTTTTCCCCAGGTCAGGAAGATGGATATTAAGTAGAATATGCTAAAAGGGACCCTAGATATGATGAAATAAATGGGAGACACTGTAGAAGATTTAGGAACCATTTGTTTATGTTTCCCAGTTTCTAAAGACACTATACCTATACGGTCCTTTGTGGTTTTGTCATATGTTGTAATAAGTGTGCTTCAATTTTTAAGTATTAACAATGTATGGGTCGTTATAGTTGGTATCAGAGGAAAGGTATAGTCAACCTTTGGAAACTAGGATGTGAAAGCCTTAGTAAGAACCCTAAGGATAAGTCTAAGCATAGAACGCAATCTTAGTGTTTTAGAAATGGACTTGAATAACCTAGGATAAGACCTTAAGCATGAAAATTTTATTCTTGAATTATGTGTTTTTCCTATTATAATTAGTGTTTCTCACACTATTCTTCTTGGTTTTAGTCAATGGCTGGAACCCGAAGGAACCGTGTTAATGCGGAATGTGATGGGCAATGAAATGATTGTCCCCCTGAGCAACCAAACGATATGGGAGCTGGAATGAAAAATATTGTACCCATGCTCACACAACTTTCTCAAGCTATGAATCATGAAGGACTTCCAAACGAGAAAAGGAAGGAGAAACATTCTGTTGAATCCTTCATGAGGCAACGTCCACCTTCTTTCAGCGGGTCTACTGATCCATTAGTTGCTGAACAATGGATTAGTACTACTGAAAATATATTTTCAGTTCTTCAATGTTCTGAGCATGATAAAGTCATCCTAGCAGTGTATCGTTTGGAAGGAGATGCTGATCAATGGTGGAATCTTATTAAGAATATGAGGCAAAGGGATGAAATTGAGTCTATGGAATGGGACGAGTTCAAGAACTTATTTTTCAATAAGTACTTCCCTCGTATTCTCCGAACAAAGATGGAGAAAGAGTTTCTTGAACTGAATCAAAGGGATGATGAATCTGTTGGTACCTATGAATCAAATTTTACAAGACTTGCAAGGTACGCTTCTGGTATTATTATCCAACCTGAGAGTAAGATCGATCGATTCTTTAGTGGCTTAAAACCACGTCTTCGAAGGGCGTTAGCCATAAGGGACTTCAATAGCTACGAGGAAATCGTTCGATGTGCTCTCAAATTCAAGATGGAGATTGGAGTAACCCATTAGTCACATGGGTTTGATAAGAAGAGGAAGATGGAATTCAAAGGAAAATCTAAATAGCACACTGAAAAGAAGATGAGCTTTCCCTTATGCTCAATGTGTGGAAAGAATCATGGAGGGAGTTGTCTTAAAGGGACAAGTAAATGTTTCAAATGTGGAATGGAAGGTCATCGGGCATTTGAATGCCGCGATAATGGGAAGAAGATGTCTAATGATGCAAACAAAGGAAGGGATACACAGAATGAACCTACTACACTTCAATGTTTCAAGTGCAAGGAGATGGGGAATTATGCCAATCAATGCCCAAATCCAAGGGTTGATGATGATGGTCGACGTCAACAAAATCATAAGGCTAAAGACAAAGGAAAGTCACATGCAATTTCTATCTGCGATGTGGAGTACGATAATGAAGTGGTGAAAGGTACACTTACCATCCACTCTAAAGTAGCAAATGTTTTATTTGATTCTGGATCCACCCACTCTTTTATTTCTAAAGAATTTTCTAAGGGTATCACCATATTATCTCAACAATTAGATGTTGAGTTAGCTGTGACAACACCTAATGGCACATTAGTCGCATCAAATGTTTATAATTCTTCTCCGATCGAAGTTTGTGGGAAAGTGCTTCCTGAAAATCTTGTGATCCTTCCTTTAGTGGAATTTGATGTGATTCTTGGCATGGATTGGCTTTCTCTACATGGAGCTCATATCAATTTCCAAAGAAGGGAAGTCACATTTCATATTCCAGATCAATCTACGATCTTATACCAATGCAAGGATGAACATAACCTTCCAGTGGAAATTTCTTCCATCTTATGGGTATTGATTCCACTAAATGAAGGTTATTTATCTCAAATGGTCGGTGAGAAACTCACAATTAAGAATATGCCCACTGTACGGGAGTTTGATGATGTCTTTCCGGAGGAATTACCGGGTCTTCCACCAAATCGTGAAGTTGTGTTTTCAATAGAACTCGTACCAGGTGCTTTGCCTATTTCAAAGACACCTTATAGAATGGCCCCAATTGAGTTGCAGGAATTGAAGAAGCAACTCCAAGAGAATCTTGATGAGGGATTCATACGCCCTAGTGCGTCACCTTGGGGAGCACCTGTTCTATTTGTTATGAAGAAAGATGGATCAATGAGACTCTGCATTGATTATAGAGAACTTAACAAGATCACTATCAAGAACAAGTATCCTCTCCCACGCATTGATGACTTATTTGACCAACTACGCGGAGCTCAATACTTTTCCAAGATTGATCTTCGTTCAGGGTATCATCAATTAAGGGTCAAAAGGGAGGATATACCAAAGACGGCTTTCCGTACAAGGTATGGACACTATGAATTTATAGTGATGCCATTTGGTCTTACTAATGCCCCTGCTATCTTCATGGATCTAATGAATAGAGTCTTTAGAGACTATCTTGATCAATTTGTGGTAGTCTTTATAGACGATATTCTTATCTATTCAAAGAGCAAGGAAGAGCATGAAGATCACTTGAGAATTATATTGAAGACCCTGAGAAAGGAGAAGCTTTATGCCAAATTTACCAAGTGTGAATTTTGGCTTCAAAAAGTTGCTTTTTTGGGTCACATAATCTCAAAAGAGGGGATATCTGTGGATACAGCAAAAACAGAGGTTATCGAAAGATGGTCGAGACCAACAACAGTAACTGAGATCCGAAGTTTTCTTAGTTTGGATGGATATTATCGACTTTTTGTTAAAAAAATTTCACGATTATCTAATCCACTCACGAAGTTGACTCGGAAAGGAGTTCAGTTTGTCTGGATAGAGGAATGTGAAGAGAATTTCAAGGAGTTGAAAAGAAGGTTATCCAGTGCACCTGTGCTCACACTGCCTTGTAGTGGAGAAAGGTTTGTGATCTACAGTGATGCACCCAAGAAGGGATTGGGGTGTGTTCTTATGCAAAACGATATGGTGATAGCTTATGCCTCACGAAAGTTGAAAATCTATGAGCAGAATTACCCAACAAATGATTTGGAGTTGGCTGCGGTAATCTTTGCATTAAAGATTTGGAGGCATTACCTTTATGGTGAAAGGTGTGATATTTATACTGATCATAAAAGTTTAAAGTATATTTTCACACAAAAGGAGCTGAATATGCACCAAAGAAGATGGTTGGAGCTGATTAAGTATTATGACTACTCAATCCATTACCACCCTGGGAAAGCAAACAAGGTGGCAGATGCATTAAGTCGACAAGACCATGCTAGTTTATCCATGATGAGGATCACAAAAGTCCAATATTTATGGATTTACAAAGGATGGATCTTGGAATTATAATGGAAGGGGAAAAATCTTATCTTTCTCAAATGAATGTTCAACCATCTATACATGAGAAGATTAAGGAGGCACAGAAAAAAGATGTCGAGTTACAAAAGAAGGTGAGAAATGTTCCTGAATTCAACCTTGATTGTGATGGGATAATAAAGTTCAGGAATCGGGTTTGTGTTCCTCCCATCCCCGAATTAAAGAAGGAGTTGCTGGATGAGGCACATAGTTCTTCATTTTCTATTCATCCTGGAAGCACGAAGATGTATAGGGACCTGAAAGAGTACTTCTGGTGGGATGGCATGAAAAGAGATGTTGCTGAATATGTCTCTCGATGCTTGGTTTGTCAACAAGTTAAAGCTGAGAGACAAAAGTCTAAGGGGATGTTACAACCATTACCCATACCCGAATGGAAATGGGAAAAAATCACTATGGACTTTGTCACAGGACTTCCTAAAACATCCAAAGGCAATAATGCTATTTGGGTCATAGTTGATCGTCTTACAAAGTCTGCACACTTCATTCCTATTAGAGAGGATTTCTCTCTAGATCAGCTTGCTAGGATATATGTAAAGGAAGTGGTAAGATTTCATGGAGTACCACTTTCTATTATATCTGATCGGGATCCGAGATTTACCTCGAAGTTCTGGCGAAGTCTTCAGCATACTCTGGATACAGAGTTGAGTTTCAGCACTGCTTATCATCCCCAGACAGACGGTCAGTCTGAGAGAACAATTCAAACCCTAGAAGATATGTTGAGAGCTTGCTCTATGGATTTCAAAGGAGGTTGGGATCAACACCTACCTTTGGTGGAATTTTCTTATAATAATAGCTTTCACTCCAGTATTCAGATGGCTCCTTATGAAGCTCTCTATGGAAAGAAATGCCGGACTCCAACTTGCTGGGATGAAGTTGGGGAAAGAAAGCTATTAGGACCTGATCTCGTTGATGAAATGGCAGAAAAGGTTATATCTATTCAACAACACATAAGAGCAGCTCAGAGTCGACAGAAAAGTTATGCCGACAATCGAAGAAAATACCTAGAGTTTGAAGTGGGTGATAAAGTGTTCTTACGAATATCTCCCTGGAAGAGGGTTATGAGATTTGGAAAGAAGGGGAAGTTGATCCCTTGATATATCGGTCCTTTCAAAATACTAGATCGTGTTGGGAAGGTAGGTTACCGATTGGTGCTTCCACCGAATCTCTCTCAAGTTCACGATGTGTTCCATGTATCTCTCCTGAGAAAGTACATACCAGATCCTTCACATGTACTCAGCTCAGAAGTTGTACCGCTGGAGCAAGATCTTTCTTATGAAGAACAGCCGATAGAGATTCTGGATCGTAGTGAAAAAGTCCTACGAAACAAGACCACTCGATTGGTGAAAGTTTTATGGAGGAACCACCAACTTGAAGAAGCTACATGGGAGCTTGAGGATATGATGAGGGAGAAGTATCCTCATCTGTTTGTTACAAAGTGACGAATTTCGAGGGAGAAATTCTTTTTAAGGGGGGTAGAATGTAACACCCGAGACTTTTATGTTATATAAATTATCAAAGGAATCTTTTTCTACACAACACTTGCTTGGCTTTCTTTACACGTAATCGCGACCTTCCTCGATAGCTTGCGTCGTACGCAATACCGAGTTTCACTAAACAACAATATGCTATTAAAACTAGCCGTTATGAATAGTAATAACCACTTTTTGAAATTTTATAAATTTTATTTTTCAAAATGGACTTCATTTTTGGACTCAGAATATCGAAATTAGCCTAGGGTGAAATTTTGGTATTTTTCTGAAAACTTTCAATTTTTGATGAATAGTGAAACCACTAAGTGGTATGTTAAAAACTGAATTTTGCATAAAACTTAATTTTACCGCTTCTGTGAATGTAATTTCAAAAATCCGACAGACACGGTTGATATCAGTAAGTAAAATGTGGTTCAATGAGATAAAAATAATTTTTTGGTGAATAGTAACTTTTTATTTTTTTTTACCGCGGTTAATAGTAAATAGGGTAACTATGGGTAAATATGATATTAATATTACCCTAACACATGCCCTAATTCTATTGGACAAGTGTAATTCGACCAAAAACAAACTTAGGAATAAAATATGACCATTTAGGCCCACTTGGATTAGATTAGGACATTTATTATTAATTTATTTAAAGATGGGTTAAAATAGTTAAAATCAAAGTTTAATAAGTAAATCATTTTTAATATGGGGTTATACATAAGATAAATTCGACTATAAATATTAATTAGAAAGATAAAAAGATTTCCTACATAATGGTATTTTATTTGTAATTTTTAGACAATAAATAAGTTAATTTATTTATGACACAATGATGATGTAGTAATTATCTTATTAATGAAATATTGACATAATTGATGTTATAAACACCAAAATAAATGTAATTTGAGACTTTTTATGAATTACACTAATTTTCTAGGTCACTATGATATATTAATGTTTATTTAATCAACTTGGTTCGAACATATAATTCTGTTATGACTTTCACAAAAATCATATATTAAATAGTGTCAAAATTGACACAAAATAGTTTTTAAATAAAATATTATATTATTAATTGTTATTTTTTTCCTAAAAATATAAGGTTCGGCCAAATGACTTATATAAGGATATAAATATTAATAATAAACAATTTGGGGTTCGTTTGGCATGTTATAGTAAGTGTATTAACCATATAGTGAAAGAAAACAAAAAGACACGGTAAAAGTTAAATTAATTAACTTAGAGTTAAATCTAATTGATAAGGTTAAAATTATACCCTAAACTTGTCTAAATCCTATTGGTTGATAGTATTTTGACCCATACCCACTTTATCTTCGAAATAAGACCCTTTGGAACCATTATAAACCGATTTTGACTTTAATATAAAATAATATTTTGAGATATTCCTAAGGTGCCCCTCTCCTCCCTTATAAAAGGGCACCTCCTCCCCCTCCTCCTAACACCAAATTGAGCACTCAAGCTCGGCCAACCCCTGCCATTTTCTCCTCTCCACTTCCCTAGAATAATCCTAGAGGTCCTGGTTTTCTTCAAAGACCAATCTTAGTTCCCTAAGTGGAGGATTCAAAGAGGCGTTCCAAAGAAGAGGTAATATCCATTACCGATCTTTTCAATTTCTTTCTTCTTCAACATCTTCTTCTTTAGTTGTTTCATGATAAAGTAATAACATCAGTATTACTTACATACTGATATGTTATTATAAATATGAAACAACCCTAATTCACCTTCTATCCATCCTACGGAAAAATGAAATCACCGCACGTGCGTACATAGGGAATACCGTCTCCACGCCGTGGTGTAATCTATTTTCCACCACCACCTTACAAGGATGGGTATAATGGTGTAATGAGTAAATATTTATGATTATTATAAATTAATATTGATACTGAAATAATATACATATACTCCAATACAATTCCACGATCATAGGAATGATATCATCACTCGTGCGTACGTACGGAATACCGTCTCCACGATGTGATGCGACTCGTTCTACATGATCATCATTACATAGTAATTATATAAATGAATTGAATGAATAAATATGATATATGTTACACTAATACCATTCTGGATATAAGGTATCTATAACCTTAAAAGAAGAATAAGAATTTATTCGGCAAAACACGCATAAGAGGAAAAGTCAATAAAGACCCGAGTAACAAGTAACAATGAAATATTAATAACAAGAAGATAAGAATATGACCATATATGATATAATATCAATATGTATGATTCTGGAATAAGTAAATGACATTATTTAAACCATTATACAGGAGCTTCGGACACGTACAAAGCAAATCGGACCTAAGGTAAGGGAAATATCACAATCTCATTTTTATCCGAGATTGTTTATTCGTAAGTATTTACTGGGGTGTATTTTATTATCCACATCCATGTTTCATCAAAATGTAATATTATTTCCATTCACCTACAATTGTTTAAATCCAATTTTACCCTTTGGTGAGTTTTTAGTAAAATATATGAAAGGAATCTTTTGTTGTTTTTCGTACGAGGTACTTTTTTTACTTTTCCGACAAAAGTACGAAGAATGTTTTTTTTAACTTATACGGCATGAATGGATTCTTAAAACATTATTTCCAAGAATCTTCCTTTACAAGTATTCAAGTTTATTTTTAATCAACTTCTGTTAGTTTAAAATTGTATGACATGTTAAGAAAGGAAAATGTTTTTGAAGTAGAAAGGATATTTTCCTCAAGAATGGATTTCAAGTGTTTTATCAAAATTATTTTCCATCTAGATAATAAAGGGTTATGTTTCTATCCCTATTATTACATGGATTTGATTATGTTGTGATGGAAATATTTTTATGAATTCCTTTATCTTATATGGATTTTTTTATGATGTCATGTTGTTTAAGAATCCCATTTTTATTACATGGGTTATGCAATGATGTATGATTTATGATTTTGTGGCACACATAAGAATGGTATCATTATGGGATGGGTGGGACCTATATCTCCCTCAAATGAATTGGGTAAAGATTTTATATCTCATGAGATAATCATGGCTGGAATGGTAGGTTATACCGGTTCAGTGAAACAGGACTGGAACGAGGGTTACTCGGTTCAGAAAGGGACTTTGTCCACTAAGATAGTCTTGGCAATGAGTCATGACTAACAAGAAATGATTTTCCATGATTATGTGTGCATGCCACAAAGTTTCAAGTTTCATGTTATGATTATGGGGATCTCATTTTCACTTCTTTGATTTATTCCATGTTAAGATATTATGATCTCTTTTCCAGGTTATGATTTTCAAAAAGATATGATATGATTTTTATTTCTTTTATTTGCCCTTGCTGAGCATTTGAGCTCACCCTTTTATGTTTTCTTTTCCCCAGGTCAGGAAGATGGATATTAAGTAGAATATGCTAAAAGGGACCCTAGATATGATTAAATAAATGGGAGACACTGTAGAAGATTTAGGAACCAGTTGTTTATGTTTCCCAGTTTCTAAAGACACTATACATATACGGTCCTTTGTGGTTTTGTCATATGTTGTAATAAGTGTGCTTCAATTTTTAAGTATTAACAATGTATGGGTCGTTATAGTTGGTATCAGAGGAAAGGTATAGTCAACCTTTGGAAACTCGGATGTTAAATCCTTAGTAAGAACCCTAAGGATAAGTCTAAGCATAGAACACAATCTTAGTGTTTTAGAAATGGCCTTGAATAACCTAGGATAAGACCTTAAGAATGAAAATTTTATTCTTGAATTATGTGGTTTTCCTATTATAATTAGTGTTGCTCACACTATTCTTCTTGGTTTTATTCAATGGCTGGAACCCGAAGGAACCGTGTTAATGAGGAATGCGATGGGCAATGCAATGATTGTCCCCCTGAGCAACCAAACGATATGGGAGCTGGAATGAAAAATCTTGTAGCCTTGCTCACACAACTTTCTCAAGCTATGAATCATGAAGGACTTCCAAACGAGCAAAGGAAGGAGCAACATTTTGTTGAATCCTTCATGAGGCAACGCCCACCTTCTTTCAGCGGGTCTACTGATCCATTAGTTGCTGAACAATGGATTAGTACTACTGAAAAGATATTTTCAGTTCTTCAATGTTCTGAGCATGATAAAGTCATCCTAGCAGTGTATCGTTTGGAAGGAGATGCTGATCAATGGTGGAATCTTATTAAGAATATGAGGCAAAGGGATGAAATTGAGTCTATGGAATGGGACGAGTTCAAGAACTTATTTTTCAATAAGTACTTCCCTCTTATTCTCTGAACAAAGATGGAGAAAGAGTTTCTTGAACTGAAGCAAAGGGATGATGAATCTGTTGGTGCCTATGAATCAAATTTTACAAGACTTGCAAGGTACGCTTCTGGTATTATTATCCAACCTGAGAGTAAGATCGATCGATTCTTTAGTGACTTAAAACCGAGTCTTCGAAGGGAGTTATCCATAAGGGACTTCAATAACTACGAGGAAATCGTTCGATGTGCTCTCAAATTCGAGATGGAGATTGGAGTAACCCATCAGTCACATGGGTTTGATAAGAAGAGGAAGATGGAATTCAAAGGAAAATCTAAAGAGCACACTGAAAAGAAGATGAGCTTTCCCTTATGCTCAAAGTGTAGAAAGAATCATGGAGGGAGTTGTCTTAAAGGGACAAGTAAATTTTTCAAATGTGGAAAGGAAGGTCATCAGGCATTTGAATGCCGCGATAATGGGAAGAAGATGTCTAATGATGCAAACAAAGGAAGGGATACACAGAATGAACCTACTACACTTCAATGTTTGAAGTGCAAGGAGATGGGGAATTATGCCAATCAATGCCCAAATCCAAGGGTTGATGATGATGGTCGACGTAAACAAAATCATAAGGCTAAAGACAAAGGAAAGTCACATGCAATTTCTATCAGCGATGTGGAGTACGATAACGAAGTGGTGAAAGGTATACTTATCATCCACTCTAAAGTAGCAAATGTTTTATTTGATTCTGGATCCACCCACTCTTTTATTTCTAAAGAATTTTCTAAGGGTATCACCGTATTACCTCAACAATTAGATGTTTAGTTAGCTGTGACAACACCTAATGGCACAACAGTCGCATCAAAAGTTTATAATTCTTCTCCGATCGAAGTTTGTGGGAAAGTGCTTCCTGCAAATCTTGTGATCCTTCCTTTAGTGGAATTTGATGTGATTCTTGGCATGGATTGGCTTTCTCTACATGGAGCTCATATCAATTTCCAAAGAAGGGAAGTCACATTTCATATTCCAGATCAATCTACGATCGTATACCAATGCAAGGATGAACATAACCTTCCAGTGGAAATTTCTTCCATCTTATGGGTATTGATTCCACTAAATGAAGGTTATTTATCTCAAATGGTTGGTGAGAAACTCACGATTAAGAATATGCCCATTGTATGGGAGTTTGATGATGACTTTCCGGAGGAATTACCGGGTCTTCCACCAAATCGTGAAGTTGAGTTTTCAATAGAACTCGTACCGGGTGCTTTTCCTATTTCAAAGACACCTTATAGAATGGCCCCAATTGAGTTGCAGGAATTGAAGAAGCAACTCCAAGAGAATCTTGATAAGGGATTCATACGCCCTAGTGCGTCACCTTGGGGAGCACCTGTTCTATTTGTTAAGAAGAAAGATGGATCAATGAGACTCTGCATTGATTATAGAGAACTTAACAAGATCACTATCAAGAACAAATATCCTCTCCCACGCATTGATGACTTATTTGACCAACTACGCGGAGCTCAATACTTTTCCAAGATTGATCTTCGTTCAGGGTATCATCAATTAAGGGTCAAAAGGGAGGATATACCAAAGACGGCTTTCCGTACAAGGTATGGACACTATGAATTTATAGTGATGCCATTTGGTCTTACTAATTCCCCTGCTATCTTCATGGATCTAATGAATAGTGTCTTTAGAGAATATCTTGATCAATTTGTGGTAGTCTTTATAGACGATATTCTTGTATATTCAAAGAGAAAGGAAGAGCATGAAGATCACTTGAGAATTATATTGAAGACCCTGAGAAAGGAGAAGCTTTATGACAAATTTACCAAGTGTGAATTTTGGCTTCAAAAAGTTGCATTTTTTGGGTCACATAATCTCAAAAGAGGGGATATCTGTGGATCCAGCAAAAACAGAGGTTATCGAAAGATGGTCGAGACCAACAACAGTAACTGAGATCCGAAGTTTTCTTGGTTTGGATGGATATTATCGACGTTTTGTAAAAGATTTTTCACGATTATCTAATCCACTCACCAAGTTGACTCGGAAAGGAGTTCAGTTTGTCTGGACAGAGGAATGTGAAGAGAATTTCAAGGAGTTGAATAGAAGGTTATCCAGTGCACCTGTGCTCACACTGACTTGTAGTGGAGAAAGGTTTGTGATCTACAGTGATGCATCCAAGAAGGGATTGGGGTGCGTTCTTATGCAAAATGATATGGTGATAGCTTATGCCTCACGACAGTTGAAAATCCATGAGCAAAATTACCCAACACATGATTTGGAGTTGGATGCGGTAATCTTTGCATTAAAGATTTGGAGGCATTACCTTTTTGGTGAAAGGTGTGATATTTATACTGATCATAAAAGTTTAAAGTATATTTTCACACAAAAGGAGCTGAATATGCGCCAAAGAAGATGGTTGGAGCTGATTAAGGATTATGACTGCTCAATCCATTACCACCCTGGGAAAGCAAACAAGGTGGCAGATGCATTAAGTCGACAAGACCATGCTAGTTTATCCATGATGAGGATCACAAAAGATCCAATATTTATGGATTTACAAAGGATGGATCTTGGAATTATAATGGAAGGGGAAAAATCTTATCTTTCTCAAATGAATGTTCAACCATCTATACATGCGAAGATTAAGGAGGCACAGAAAGAAGATGTCGAGTTACAAAAGAAGGTGAGAAATGTTCCTGAATTCAACCTTGATTGTGATGGGATAATAAAGTTCAGGAATTGGGTTTGCGTTCCTCCCATCCCCGAATTAAAGAAGGAGCTGCTGGATGAGGCTCATAGTTCTTCATTTTCTATTCATCCTGGAAGCACGAAGATGTATAGGTACCTGAAAGAGTACTTCTGGTGGGATGGCATGAAAAGAGATGTTGCTGAATATGTCTCTCGATGCTTGGTTTGTCAACAAGTTAAAGCTGAGAGACAAAAGTCTAAGGGGATGTTACAACCATTACCCATACCTGAATGGAAATGGGAAAACATCACTATGGACCTTGTCACAGGACTTCCTAAAACATCCAAAGGCAATAATGCTATCTGGGTCATAGTTGATCGTCTTACAAAGTCTGCACACTTCATTCCTATTAGAGAGGATTTCTCTCTAGATCAACTTGCCAAGATATATGTAAAGGAAGTGGTAAGATTGCATGGAGTACCACTTTCTATTATATCTGATCGGGATCCGAGATTTACCTCGAAGTTCTGGCGAAGTCTTCAGCATACTCTGGATACAGAGTTGAGTTTCAGCACTGCTTATCATCCCCAGACAGACGGTCAGTCTGAGAGAACAATTCAAACCCTAGAAGATATATTGAGAGCTTGCTCTATGGATTTCAAAGGAGGTTGGGATCAACACCTACCTTTGGTGGAATTTTCTTATAATAATAGCTTTCACTCCAGTATTCAGATGGCTCCTTATGAAGCTCTCTATGGAAAGAAATGTCGGACTCCAACTTGCTGGGATGATGTTGGGGAAAGAAAGCTATTAGGACATGATCTCGTTGATGAAATGGCAGAAAAGGTTAGATCTATTCAACAACACATAAGAGCAGCTCAGAGTCGACAGAAAAGTTATGCCGACAACCGAAGAAAAGACCTAGAGTTTGAAGTGGGTGATAAAGTGTTCTTACGAATATCTCCCTGGAAGAGGGTTTTGAGATTTGGAAAGAAGGGGAAGTTGAGCCCTAGATATATCGGTCCTTTCGAAATACTGGATCGTGTTGGGAAGGTAGCTTACCGATTGGCACTTCCACCGAATCTCTCTCAAGTTCACGATGTGTTCCATGTATCTCTCCTGAGAAAGTACATACCAGATCCTTCACATGTACTCAGCTCAGAAGTTGTACCGCTAGAGCAAGATCTTTCTTATGAAGAACAGCCGATAGAGATTCTGAATCGTAGCGAAAAAGTCCTACGAAACAAGACCACTCGATTGGTGAAAGTTTTATGGAGGAACCACCAACTTGAAGAATCTACATGGGAGCTTGAGGATATGATGAGGGAGAAGTATCCTCATCTGTTTGTTACAATGTGACGAATTTCGAGGGAGAAATTCTTTTTAAGGGGGGTAGAATGTAACACCCGAGACTTTTATGTTATATAAATCATCAAAGGAATCTTTTTCTACACAACACTTGCTTGGCTTGCTTTACACGCAATCGCGACCTTCCTCGATAGCTTGCGTCGTACGCAATACCGAGTTTCACTAAACAACAATATGCTATTAAAACTAGCCGTTATGAATTGTAATAACCACTTTTTGAAATTTTATAAATTTTATTTTTCAAAATGGACTTCATTTTTGGACTCAGAATATCGAAATTATCCTAGGGTGAAATTTTGGTATTTTTCTGAAAACTTTCAATTTTTGATGAATAGTGAAACCACTAAGTGGTAGGTTAAAAACTGAATTTTGCATAAAACTTAATTTTACCGCTTTTGTGAATGGAATTTCAAAAATCCGACAGACACGGTTGATATCAGTATGTAAAATGTGGTTCAATGAGATAAAAATAATTTTTGGTGAATAGTAACTTTTTATTTTTTTTACCGTGGTTAATAGTAAATAGGGTAACTAAGGGTAAATATGATATTAATATTACCCTAACACATGTCCTAATTCTATTGGACAAGTGTAATTCGACCAAAAACAAACTTAGGAATAAAATATGACCATTTAGGCCCACTTGGATTAGATTAGGACATTTATTATTAATTTATTTAAAGAAGGGTTAAAATAGTTAAAATCAAAGTTTAATAAGTAAATCATTTTTAATATGGGGTTATACATAAGATAAATTCGACTATAAATATTCATTAGAAATATAAAAAGATTTCCTACATAATGGTATTTTATTTGTAATTTTTAGACAATAAATAAGTTAATTTATTTATGACACAATGATGATGCATTATTATCTTATTAATGAAATATTGACATAATTGATGTTATAAACACCAAAATAAATGTAATTTATACTTTTTATGAATTCCAATAATTTTATAGGATACTATTATATATTAATGTTGATTTAATCAACTTGGTTCGAACATATAATTCTGTTATGACTTTCACAAAAATCATATATTAAATAGTGTCAAAATTGACACAAAATAGTTTTTAAATCAAATATTATATTATTAATTGTTATTTTATTCCTAAAAATCTAAGGTTCGGCCAAATGACTTAGATAAGGATATATATATTAATAATAAACAATTTGGTGTTCGTTTGGCATGTTATAGTAAGTGTATTAACCATATAGTGAAAGAAAACAAAAAGACACGGTAAAAGTTAAATTAATTAACTTAGAGTTAAATCTAATTGATAAGGTTAAAATAATACCCTAAACTTGTCTAAATCCTATTGGTTGATAGGATTTCGACCCATCCCCACTTTATCTTTTAAATAAGACCCTTTGGAACCATTATAAACCGATTTTGACTTTAATATAAAATAATATTTTGAGATATTCCTAAGGTGCCCCTCTCCTCCCTTATAAAAGGGCACCTCCTCCCCCTCCTCCTCACACCAAATTGAGCACTCAAGCTCGGCAAACCCCTGCCATTTTCTCCTCTCCACTTCCCTAGAATAATCCTAGAGGTCCTGGTCTTCTTCAAAGACCAATCTTAGTTCCCTAGGTGGAGGATTCAAAGAGGCGTTCCAAAGAAGAGGTAATATCCATTACCGATCTTTTCAATTTCTTTCTTCTTCAACTTCTTCTTCTTTAGTTGTTTCATGATAAAGTAATAACATCAGTATTACTTACATACTGATATGTTATTATAAATATGAAACAACCCTAATTCACCTTCTATCCATCCTACGGAAAAATGAAATCACCGCGCGTGCGTACGTACGGAATACCGTCTCCACGCCGTGGTGTAATCTATTTTCCACCACCACCTTACAAGGATGGGTATAATGGTGTAATGAGTAACTATTTAAGATTATTATAAAGTAATATTGATACTGAAATAATATACATATACTCCAATACAATTTCACGATCACAGGAATGATATCATCACTCGTGCGTACGTACGGAATACCGTCTCCACGATGTGATGCGACTCGTTCTACATGATCATCATTACATTGTAATTATATAAATGAATTGAATGAATAAATATGATATATGTTACACTAATACCATTCTGGATATAAGGTATCTATAACCTTAAAAGAAGAATAAGAATTTATTCGTCAAAACACGCATAAGAGCAAAAGGCAATAAAGACCCGAGTAACAAGTAACAATGAAATATTACTAACAAGAAGCTAAGAATATGACCATATATGATATAATATCAATATGTATGATTCTGGACTAAGTCAATAACATTATTTAAACCATTATACAGGAGCTTTGGACACGTACAAAGCAAATCGGACCTAAGGTAAGGGAAATATCACAATCTCATTTTTATCCGAGATTGTTTATTCGTAAGTATTTACTGGGGTGTATTTTATTATCCACATCCATGTTTCATCAAAATGTAATATTATTTCCATTCACCTACAATTGTTTAAATCCAATTTTACCCTTTGGTGAGTTTTTAGTAAAATATATGAAATGAATCTTTTGTTGTTTTTCATACGAGGTACTTTTTTGACTTTTCCGACAAAAGTACGAAGAATGTTTTTTTTAACTTATACGGCATGAATGGATTCGTAAAACATTATTTCCAAGAAGCTTCCTTTACAAGTATTCAATTTTATTTTTAATCAACTTCTTTTAGTTTAAAATTGTATGACATGTTAATAAAGGAAAATGTTTTTGAAGTAGAAAGGATATTTTCCTCAAGAATGGATTTCAAGTGTTTTATCAAAATTATTTTCCATCTAGATAATAAAGGGTTCTGTTTCTATCCCTATTATTACATGGATTTGATTATGTTGTGATGGAAATATTTTTATGAATTCTTTTATCTTATATGGATTTTTTTATGATGTCATGTTGTTTAAGAATCCCATTTTTATTACATGGGTTATGCAATGATGTATGATTTATTATTTTGTGGCACACATAAGAATGGTATCATTATGAGATGGGTGGGACCTATATCTCCCTCCAATGCATTGGGTAAAGATTTTATATCTCATGAGATAAACATGGATGGAACGGTAGGTTATACCGGTTCAGTGAAACAGGACTGGAACGAGGGTGACTCGGTTCAGAAAGGGACTTTGTCCACTAAGATAGTCTTGGCAATGAGTCATGACGAACAAGAAATGATTTTCCATGATTATGTGTGCATGCCACAAAGTTTCAAGTTTCATGTTATGATTATGGGGATCTCATTTTAACTTCTATGATTTATTCCATGTTAAGATATTATGATCTCTTTTGCAGGTTATGATTTTCAAAAATATATGATATGATTTTTATTTCTTTTATTTGCCCTTGCTGAGCATTTGAGCTCACCCTTTTATGTTTTATTTTCCCCAGGTCAGGAAGATGGATATTAAGTAGAATATGCTAAAAGGGACCCTAGATATGATGAAATAAATGGGAGACACTGTAAAAGATTTAGGAACCAGTTGTTTATGTTTCCCAGTTTCTAAAGACACTATACCTATACGGTCCTTTGTGGTTTTTACATATGTTGTAATAAGTGTGCTTCAATTTTTAAGTATTAACAATGTATGGGTCGTTATAATATATAAGTCACACTATCCCCCATAGAGATTATTCAGCGGTATATGTTATGATAAAATTTCCACATCTGACTCCAAAGGATTATTTTTTTAATTTTTCTCATGGACATTCAATTGGAATGAAATATAATTTATCACCATATAATTCTTTATGAAAACACATAGAAATTCCTTTTCTTGATTCATCACTATAAATTACAACTCACTCTCCTTGAATGAGTAGTATAAGAATAGGTGGACTGAATAACCATTTTTTTCATTTCCTTGAAACTATCTTCAAAATATACTAACCAAATGAACATAACTCTGTTAGAAGAAAAATTAGCGAGTGGATTTGATAATCATGAAAAATATTTCAAAAAAATTCTATAATATGAAGCTAAACAAAAAAATATAGATTTTATTTACTGTGGTTGTTCTAGAAATTTTTTTAATATCTTATATATTTAAAGGATATACTATTATACCCTTTCTTGAGATTATATGACCCTGAAATGAATCTTTTTGTGGAAAAATCAGACATGTTAAATTTTTCATAATGATTTTCCCTCTAATATGTCTTCAGCCCAACCCTCAAGTTATTTTAATTTTCATCATTTAATAATGAATTTAAAAGAATATAATATATTTGTATTGTAAAAAACTGAACTAGATCTTCTCTAAATAATCTATTCCTTATGTCCAAAATGATAGAGGACTATTCATAAGACAAAATAATCACTAAAAATCATAGCGTCCATACCTTGTATAAAATTCCATATTCAGTATATCCTTTTTTATGACCCTTAATTATTATTTTATACAATGATGATAAATATTTTAATGTATTGATACCCATGTTGTTGATCAAATAATTCATTAATATGGGGAAGGGGATACTTGTTCTTGATAGTAATCTGGTTAAATTCATGATAATAAATACATAGTTGCATCGATCCATCATTTATCATTCAAAAATAATATGTGCTCCTAAAGATGATTCAATAGGGTGTATAAACCCCTCATAAAGATTATCTTTATTTTTTTTCTTAAATTCATTCAATTCAGTTATATCTATTCCATAAGAATTCTTTAAAATATGCATAGAATCGTATATGAGTTATAGTGAGAAATCAACTTCATGATTCAGTGGATGACCTGTGAATTAATTTGGAAAGACAAAATGAAATATATTTATAGTTAATATATACATAATGTTGATTTTATTCCCAACCATATGAGATATGTCAACTTCATTTATAGGTATAAATACTCACAAGTGTAAATAAATCTCCATTAGAAGTTCAAATTCATCCTTTATTTGATAAATGATCACATATTCTTTGAGAATATGAAATGATTCAACATTTCCATGCCTATTATTATTATATCTATATAGTGAAATCTAACACATGATAATAAAAATATTGAATTCAACTAAATGGGGAATCAATATATATTTAGGAATATGTTACCCACGAACATCAATCTTAGAATAACTTCAAACATGATATGAGAGTGTTGTTTCATTAAGGGTTATCATATGTAAATCAACATATAATTTTTGTGGTGATAATAATTTACCCCTAGAAAATTATTTATATATAAAATAGTTAGTGTAATCATAACCAAATAAGATATTAACTCTTCTTGAGTGGATGAAAATTTCACCTTTCACCATATCATTCTCATAACTCATTATAGTAGATGTAATTTCATGATATTTCTCATTGACTATTTCCTTAAGAGCTTGTTGATGATGGTTATTAAAAATTTTAGGATACATGAACTAGTTAGCATAATGTCTTTTCTCATTGTATTTGAATAAATTTAATGTGGTTGGTGGATTTTGAGGAGATTTCTCAATATTTTATTCTTTAAATATCCTCTTCGCATCACTTATAAATTTGATTTCCTAAGGAATTTACTTTCAAAACATTAATCATTTAGCAGTCCCCATTATTCAATTTTAAAAGTGTTTCCTTGAGCACATCGATCTAAAAGGAATGATTATCTTTTTTTCTGCATGGTTTTCATAATTTCCATTGAATTTCATTTTTATTTTCATATCAATAACATGATATTGATGGATAAAAAAATATCCATCACAATATTTTGAGAGCATCAAATAGTTTCTTCATATTTAATGAATTATCTTATTGAAAGTTCTTTTTAGAGAGTTCCTTTTATTCTACCAAATAAGAAATCAATTTTACATTTATGGATAGTAATTAAACAAGCAGAAAACTATACTCGCCCTGTAAAATTTTCCTCATAAGTATCAGTAGATACATTGTCCTTTTTATTCAACTCCTAAAATTCTGTCCCCATATTTTTTTAGAATATTACCTAAATACATGAAATTGAACTTCCCCAAAAACTCAACCCATTATTTAGATTCAATTTTATTCTCTTTCCATGTAGTTTTATAATATTACACAATTTATTTTCTTTTCCTTCCTGACGATAAATAACTAGAAAAATTTTTCATATCTAGATAACTGAAAAATTAAAACTAATTTCTCAATACTGTGGATTTAAGGTTTTTCCACATGCTGATCAGAAGTTCCAATGAATGAAGATGGTGGTTTACTCGTAAACAATTCAATATTATGTTGTTACATTCATTAATCATTTGGAATCTCATGATGACTCATATCTTGAGAAATTATCATGAGTATATCATCATGATTCTACATTACATCTCCAATAACATTTTTCTATTCTGTTTGAAAATCGTTTAATTTTCTATAGAATTTGTAATTAACATAATTCTTCTGGGTTTCATCCCATGACTAAAACCAAAATGAATAGTGAGATAAAAAGTATTCATATCATAGAAGAAAAATAAATCATTTATATACTATCTAAAATTGTGAATAATTTAATGACATTTTAGGTTTAACCAAGGTTATTAATGATGATTACCAAAATTAAATTATTTTATCCTATACATAGAGTTATCCTTAAGGTTTTTATAAAGGTATTATTTTCAAATTTAGTAATTGTTAACTAAACTATTATTTTATACCAACTATAACAGTCATTAATTTTTATACATTTATTATGCATCTAAAAATATAAATATTCATTACATAAAATAAAAAATATAATCCAAAATTATACAAGTATAGTTTCATTGGAAACTTGTAAATAAAAAATACTATATTATAAAATATCTATAACAACTCCACCTTTTTTATTTAATACTACCTATCTTTTTTCATATATCAAACTTAATTCTATTCTTCATATCATGGGGAAAGGAAACATAAGAAATTGTTGATCCAAGATGCTCAATAATAGAAAATAAGTGAGAAATTAATGATTACATAATCATAAAATGAGAATAAGCTCATAATAACATGAAAATAATATTTGAACATATGAACCTATATATCACTGAACAAAATTCTATGTCCTTGAATAAATTTTGGAAAAGACATTAATTACAAAAGAATAAAAGAAAATTAGGCATTATTGCATATTATTGAAATAAGTAATGTATGTGTGGAATAAACATAAGCATAGAATATGATTTCCTTAGTCGTAAAGTCTCCTTTCCAATACTATCAGAGTGAAATGGATTTTCTTCCCCAAACAATCAAAGTATTCAAGTTTCACTTCCATGAAAATAATAGTGGAAAATTTCCCTTGTTGAATTGGGTTCACTCCCCATCCCAACAATATTTATATCATGAAATATAAATATTTACTCAATGGATTATAGTGAGACCTAGGACTCACACCAAACTTATTGAAAATCACTCATTTTTGTTCTAGAAGATCAAGAATTATTCATCATATCAAAAACCATTAAATTATATGGGTATCATATACATTTCATCACTACATAAACACTTGAGAAGAAATATAATTCTTAAATATAATGAAATAGTAAAAATACACCACCAAAAAAATAATAAGGAAGGTATTCTTGGATAATATTCCTAGTAATTCATATTCATCATTAAATAATTGTATCATATATAGAATATTATTTTTAAATATCACATGGAATTTTTGTATTAAAAAAAATTCCTTTTTAAATAAATTTAATTCTTAAAATGATGAACAATTATAAAGGGAAAATGATTAAATGAAAATAACCTTATAAACATTTATATTAAGATTCAAATAATCAAATCTTTATGATGGTGGGAAACATCACTTGTATAAGTTAAAAAAATTCATTCCTTAATTTTTTTTGTAAAATTTACAAATTACCACATTTGGAAAATGAAAATAAAAGATTACATTAAAAAAATATAATAATTTAAAACATGAGTAATGGTGAAATTAAATTTTTTAATAAGATAAATAAATACCTCTTTGAAAAAATATTATTTAATCATGGACATGGTAGTGAAATATTATTTATTGGAGACTAAAACATATACTATTCTGGATAATGATGTGATTGTGAAATAATCCCTAACCTCAAGTATTGACTTTATTAATTCATGGTAAAAACACATGTATAATTAATATTGATTTATTATAGATGTTTCTTTAACAACATATCTATTATACCGTGTTTTATTTATATATATATGATCTTATCACCTCTTTATTAATAATTTTTTATTAAAATCACTATTATTAGTGAAAACTGTATCATTTTCCTAGCATATTTTAGTTTTATATTTCCTATCTTTATAAA
This sequence comes from Viscum album, assembly GCA_963277665.1. Taxonomy (NCBI): domain Eukaryota; kingdom Viridiplantae; phylum Streptophyta; class Magnoliopsida; order Santalales; family Viscaceae; genus Viscum; species Viscum album. The sequence goes on along the minus strand of OY728142.1, from coordinate 588,307,470 downwards.
TTGATTATGGCCTGATAATGTATACATTATTAATCATGGAATAAATATTTTTATATATTCATTATATATATATTTATAATTATTCCTAAAAATTATAGATAGAAAAATGATTTACACTTTTCATGGAGATGGTAGTCTTTACATTTGTAGAAAAGTTTCATTCATTTTTCAAATGATAGAGTGAAGGAAACGTAAATAATAATTTAGTATTTAAATAATAATTATATAATATATATTGATAAAATCCATCCTTCATACTTTACAAGTATATTATAAATTTAAAATGAATTAGATCATAGCTTGGAGTCGGTAGTCCGCATGTATGAATGAGATATGTTAATATTTTCCTATAGTTTAAGTGGTAATAATTTATATTTATTAAAAAAATTAGTATCTCATATTATTAAATATTAAATCCATTACAATACATATCCACAAAATAGAGTATTGAAAAATTAATTGTATCACGTTGTTGAGATTATAAGTCATACATAAGCATAATGAATTCCTTTACTTATTAATAAATAGAAAATATTATGTATAATGGTGTTTCAATATTAGTAATTAAATTTAGGAATATTTATTATAAATATGTTATCATTTTATAAAAAATTAATATATTTAGATGAGGTAATGATGACTATAAGAAGAATGTGATTTTCTAGTGTGATTACCTCTTTATCCAAATGACTCATTTAGATATTCACTAAAGAGATATAAGAATGGTATTTTAGAAATAAAATTACATCTATATTGTGTATCAGAATGTTTATAAGATAATTTTTTAGGGGATGGTTGATATAAAAGGGTAAATGTGATGTAAATAAGTGAGGGAAGAGATATCATTTTATAATTGAGGTGATGGTTACTTTAGGAATTTAACAAATGATTAAATTATAAAAACTACATATCAAGATAAATTCTAAAAAATGTGTGGTGATTAAATGATAAGGTGGAATAGAGAATTAATATAATAAATAAATAAATTTTAAACAATTTATGGTTTAATATTAAACTCAATCATTTTAATATAAGTTATGTTTTATATTCTCACAATTTTATGACTATTGAATTAATTTAATAAATTATTATACATTATTTTTTTAATAAATTGGTCTTTACTATTCATACACACAATTATAATCGAAAGGAGATAATAGTTATATTTTATTTTAATAAATTTATGTGGTTATTAAAACTCATTATTGTGGGCAGTGTAATCTATCGATTAAATAAATATTTTTAAATAGAAATATTTCAAAATATATATCAATGTTACATTGTGTTCTAAACATGATCATCTCGACTGTATACATAAGGCGCCCACCTTGGTTGGATGTACTTATTGTAAAACAATATTCCAATGGTGAAAATTTCCTTAACTAAGTTGCAGAAAACTATCACTCATAAAGCACCTTGATAATTTAATATATGATTACTTTTAAATAATTCAATGTTTTTTACATCTTGATCAACATGAAGAAATAATCATTAAAAACCCTCTAATATTTATATAAAATTTAAAATTTTAAATATAACTCTTACTAACCTTGTCGCTGGATTAACTTGATTAAATATGACTAATCGCTTTATAAATTATATATATATATATATATATAATAAAGGTCACATTTAAAATAAATGAAGTTCAATTAGTTCACATAAAATGAATAATAAGATCATTTATTTCATTTTCTGTAGTAAAAATTTATATTTCAATATACATGAATTTAATAGTAAATTATTTTTGATACTTATAATTTAATAACACCAATTTAGTTTTTATATAATATGAAATTATAATAATAATACATTATATTTTAATTTTTAATATTTAGAAAAACATAGTATGATTTTTAATATTTTTCTGTTAAGGTTGGTTTTTAGTTTATGAATAAGGTTTTCATAAAACATATAGTATGTATGATTTTGCCATTAAATAAAAAGATCCTATATAATTTTAAAAACATTTATTTAATCAAATATTAAATTATGTATTTTAATTATTTATATTTTAATATTCATTGAGATTATAAATCCTATGGAAATAATTTCGAAGGCTAATTAAAATATTACATCAATAATAGGAAATATTTTAACTTGTTTTTGAAATTATTATTTCTCATATGAGATTACCTTTTTAATTACATTGTAATTCTCATATACTTTATTCAATAATTCAATTTATCTTAATTTATTTAGTATCCATTATAATTTTACCCTATATTTTAATTAAAATATTATAAACTTTATTTATTGGATAAAAGTTTTATGTTTTTTATTGATTAGATTTTTAAATTAACTTTTCTTTCAAATAAATTTTTTAACTAAAAAAATGTTTTGAAATTTAATATCATAGGGTTTATGTTTGGTAATATATTAAAATTTAATTTTTTTCAATTAGTATTAATTACTATGGATAAAAATTAGGTACCCTTTTAAAAAGTAAAAAATGGTAAAAAAAGATTTTACTGAGATGGAAAGGCCAAGAAATGTAAAAAACAAGATTACTAATGGTTTTTTAATTTTGGGATCGAACAAAACTCAACCCATTTCCTCATATCCCCCTTTTTAATTGTCATCACAAATTAATAATGAGGTTATGTTATTGTAATTCAATTTTTATTTTGAAATATATTATTCTATTCACTTATAGAATTGTATCATATTCACCAGTTCAAGCCTCTCCTCTACATATATGTTCTCAATTAAAATATGAAATTGTTCAAAACCTGGAACTGTATTGAAGATTCAAATTTTTTTGGTCACCATTAGTTAGTAAAACACCTTAATTTGTTGGGATAATTCTAGGGATAATATAATTCATCGATGGTAGTATTATCAACAACATTGTCTTAACATTAATTATCGTATTCATAATACATTATTGAAAAAATAATATGATGATACTTTTTTAAATTATAAACATCACTATTAATTTATTATTGGTATTATCAATGTCTATTCATATACCCCATCCATTATTAAAAAGAAAACCATTGTTTGTACATTGGGTAGACTACCGCCACCACAACTTAACATGTTATGTTTCCATTAACCTCCCTAGAAGTATGTATATATGTATGGTATTGAATGATACATATTATTATTAAGGAATAATTTATGATATTTTATAATAAATTAAATAACCAATCAATTATTTTATTAACAAAAATATCATTATAAATTTAATCGTTTAAAATATGTGTACTAAGATGATAATGATCTCTTATTTATATTAAATGTATTAATATAAATGACCTTCAATTATAATCCTTTATAAATGTGAAATATTAGGTAAATAAGAACCAAAAAATGTTCATTAATATTCTATTATAATAATTTTATAACAAAAAAACCTCATAACCATCCATTAAATCTTGACATGTTCTTGTTTGGGATGGTATTACCACCAACTCGACAAACAATATGAATATATATCATTAATTAGTATGGGAACATAATTAATTGTGTATCATGATAAAAATGATTATGTTTTTTTTGGGTTTTGAATATGTTATAAAAATACATCTTTCATTATATATGAAAACACAATCTTATAGTTACGAATCAATAAAACAAGCTTCTTATATATTTAACATTTAAAATTAAAGAATAAAAAAATAAAGGTATTATTTTTGGAAAATCATAAATAATTTTAAAACACCCATTTAAGTGACATTAATTTATAAGTAATTTTGATATCTAGAAGGAGAATGTATATAAACATTGCTATTGTTAAACTAGTACAAATGATCAAGACCATTAATACCCGATTTGTAATGTTTGAAAAATTCATGTAGAGAATGGATTGTTAGTCAATTTTCAGTTAAAATAGATATTAATATGGTTATAAATAATTTTATTGATATTGCTACATTTTTTTATAATAGTATAGAGTACATCCATGGATGTTAGTAAAAAAGTGGTAGTATTTTCCAACTCAAATTCATTTAATTGATTCATTTTTAGTATTATGTACCTAATTTCATTTGATATGTGTATATACAATAAATTTTATATATCACCTCATGAGATATCATCAAATCATCATATTTGATGTTCGATTACATTCCATATACTTCTATGGGATATTATTAAAGTGACCTCTCGTTTTAATGGTTTTCATAGTCTTAATTATTATTCTTTGAGAAATGTTAGATATGGTACACCATGCATCCATTGTAACTCACTGCCCATGGATATATTTATATCATACTCCTATTAATTAAATTTATTTACTATCCTAATCAATTTCCTTTTTCTATGTGGTAATTGATACATCTATATATCCTATTGTAAGTATTTTTAGTACATCAAATCATCCCTTTGAGTTATAATGTTTTATCATGCTAATTGTTAATCTATTATTAGGATTTCCAACATTAATATTTTATTATTTGTTTTTTGATGATACCATTTTGGAATGTAATGTTCTTTTAAAATGACGGTTTTATCAGTCCTTTTTCTATGTGGATTTTCAAAATAGGTAAGTTCATGTATCATTGGTTCCCTTTAATTATCAAATGCTTTCACTCTATATTCCCAAAAAACTATATTTATCTATAGATGAAATATTCAAGGTTTATAATTAACACAATCATCACTCTAATTTATTATTATATTTTCTAATACTGCACATCTAGATAGACCCTCCCTATGGATATGCCTTGGTAAATCACATTCTCATTATATCCCATTATATATTATTTAATAATGATGTAATCTTATTTGTTTAGCGAACCATATATTAAAAAACCATGCATAACCATGTATCTAAAAGAGATTATTCATAAGTATTTTTGATGTTATGATATAAAAAATAAATAGTTCCTTATGGGAAGAATGATTCAAAATGATTATTTCATATACATATTTTTGATATGATCGAAACCATATTTGTTTCAGTAATTTCTGGAAATATGATCATGAAGATTAAAATGATAAAGGTATGAATCTATATATAATGATTTATTATAACCAACTAAGATATGGGAGATCATATGGATTCATCAATTTCTTGGAAAGGAATATAAATGGCTATGCTGAGCCTTCAGAGTCATTTCTATTTGATGAAGTCCAAAAAAATGGTAAAGGACAGATTGTAACCACTAATCCCTCTTTCCCATCTAGTGACGTGCATAATATGAAGGATGATCTTGTTATGTCGTATTTTCTCTAATATCATTAAATATAGAAAATATTCATTGATGATGTCCTTGTTGAGAAAAATTAATCGAGATTCATGGACGGTGGTGATCCTCGATAAAATCAATTATCTCCTCCACTAGTGAAGAAGGGATATCCATAATTTCCCCTTGACTTGTATCCTCCCATCAATCTCAAAAATTCCATGCATCCTACCATGGTAGAGACTAGTAACTGTGGTAAAAGTTCTTGGATTTTATATATGAATCCACCTGAGCCTTGAGGGAATCATCCTCGAGGCTCGTATCAATTTGTTCCTCCACCATCTCCTCAGGTCCATCCACCAGTATCTCCACATGGTTCTATCGGTGCTCAATGAGCTTTTGAGCCTTTCTATTGTGTTGAAGAGTAATCCAATACTCTGGTGGACCAAAATAATCACCAATAAAGTAATCCTTACCATGAAGATTGAATTTAAACTCTCATCTCCCACCTTGAGGCCCTTGGGACACAACAGTTGGAAATACCACCAAATGGAAAGCCTTATCTGTCATGGGTGGATGATATGAAAGCAGCCCTTGATTTCTAGAATCCAAGGTCTCCCCCCCCCCTTAAAAATTATTAGTGACCCACTATAAATTTTTCTCACCTTATTACATGGTTTTGTCCCTTGTAGGGAACTCTATCATGTCATGATGCCGTAAATCTCTGATGATTTATGCACACATTGGACGGTACTACGTTCATCTGGTACAACCAGTTACCTTTTGGATCTATCAATGGTAGGGAAGATCATCAGGAACTATTCATCTGTATGTTCATCTCCACCACATATAAGAGCATTGGTGTCATCCACTTTAATTTCAAACAACATTTGGATAAGCGAGTCACAATCATTGTCTCTTGGTGGAAAGGCCACATGTATTCACTCAACATTTCATCGACTCAAGAGAAGATGATGATGATGTGTGTGGGGAATTTCAATACTAAATTGGTTACCTAACTTATCAATAATAATTTCCTTGGTTCATATTGGTATTTCTCTAAAAAGGCTCAACACGTAGAGGAAGCCTTACAACAAGCTAAGAAGGAATGCCCATTTCCTCCACCAGGTCCTTTGAGAAGATCCACCAAGGTAGACTGATACCATTACATAGATAAAGGCCCCTAAGATGCTAGATTTTTTACCAGAGAAGGATCAACTATGTTTCCACAGAGGGAAATATCCAGAGGTCTAGCCTCAGGCTCAGCATCCCTCGACACCAAACTTGCATGTTCTACCAAGTAATTTATCTCCACCTAAGTGAGAAAATAAAGTTCAATCTCCTCTTTAGGGGTAGAATTATAGATTTATTAACCTTGATAAGAATAACTATACCTAATCATTTGAAAATTCTCAGGTTTCATAATATTTCTAATGTTCCATATATCAAGGTGTCTTGATGATTCATAATTCATAATACCCCAGTGGATAATATGTAACACCCCAAGCTTCCACGGTATGTTTCCCTTCGAGTAATGCAATAGCGTGTGTTGTACGCAACCTCGAGCTCTAACACACAGCACAACTAATTAAACTAGCCGTTGTGAATAGTAATACCTACTTTTTGAAATTTTATAAATTTTATTTATCAAAATAGACTTCATCTTTGGATTCGGAATATCGAATTTAGCCTATGTTGAATTTTTGGTATTTTTCTGAGAACTTCGAATTTTTAATGAATAGTGAAAAATACTTAAAAACAACTTTTTAAATAAAAATAATTTATAGTGAAAAATTATACTATTTAGTGGTTTTAAAGTATAATTAGAATATATTTTTACCATTTTATCCAATGGTGGTCATTAGAATTAATTTAACATTGAAATCGGACATAAACAATTGCGAATCTTTTGATATAAATAGTTTCTTAGAAACACACCATTTTTTGTAACAGCGGGAAATAATTATAAAATTAATTAATGCAACTTATATGTTTGGAATTTTTTAAAATAGACATCATTTTTGAATTCGGAATATCAATTATAGCTTAGGGTGAAATTTTGGCTTTGTTCTGAAAAACTTCAATTTTGGATGAATAGTGAAACCACTAAGTGGTAGTTAAATAACTGATTTTTCATTTAATGAAATATTACCACTTCTGTGATTTGATTTTCAAAAATCCGACATACATGGTTGTCATTAAGAAGTAAAATGTGGTTCAATGAGATTAAAATAAATTTTTGGTGAATAGTAACTTTTATGTTCTTAATCGCGATTAGAGGTAATTAGTGTAGTTTAAGGTACAAATAATGTTTTAATAATATGAGATGAGCATGACACTTGTACTAATCCTATTGGATGAGTCATGGCCGACCAAGACAACCCATGGGTCAACTTGGGGACCCCATGGATCCACTTTAGTTGGAAAATGACATTAATACATATTTATTTAATGTTAAAAGTAAATTGACACAAACATGAGTTGTCTTACTAAAACAGTTTTTTCAGTGGGGTTACACAAGTCCAAATTTTGATTATAAATATTCATTAGAAAGCTAAAAATATTTCCTACATCATAGTATTTTTTTATAATTTTTAGACATTAAATAAATTAAATTATTTATGACATCATTATGATGCGGCGATGACCTCATTATTTACCGATTTAATTAAAATGAGAAGATAATGCAAAATCCAAGGCTTACACTTGTCCAAAGCCTATTGGATGAAGATATTTCGAACCCTTATCACCTTAGCCACGAATTATATAAGTGTGGTACCTTTAGAATCCGAAAAGCATGGTATAATAATGTAACATTTCAATCTTTCCAAAAGATCCCCTCCTCTCCTCTTATAAAAGGCCCCCACCTCTATCACCTTATTCACACTTTCAAGCCTTTTAGTTCGGCCAACCTCTGCCAAAATACTCTCCCAACTTCTCTCCCTTCATCCTAGAAGCTTTACTTTAGTCAGAAAGCCATCCTATGGAGTCCTTCTGATCAAATCAAAAGGAAGAACACGAAGAAGAGGTAACATTTTCATCACCCTCTTTCATGTTTCTTTCTTCTTCCACTCCCTCTTTGTTTATTATTTCAATTCTAAAATTATAACTCCAGTATCTCCTATATACTGTGATGTTATTATAAATATGGAACAACCATATTCAGTATTCTACCCATCATTTGAATGACATGTCACCATACGTGCGTACGTACGGCTTACCGTCTTCACGTCGTGGTGTAATTGTTATTAAATATATTATTATTTAGATGGGTATAATAATGATATGTGATTCATGTAAATAATAAATATAACATTATAATGATTCTGTATATATGATATAATATCCAATTATATATTATTTTGATATCAAAATAATGATATTGTCGCTCGTGCGTACGTACGGACTACCGTCTCCACGAACGCGATGAGATTCATTCTCCGTCGTATCCATTCAAGTATAATTATCATTTGATAATTTAAAAATAATGTTTAAGGACAAGATATCATTCTGGATATGAATAATATACAACCTATCCATGAAAAACATGACTTACGTAACAAAACATATAAGAAAACGAGTAAGTTAACACCCGAAACAACGATAAATCTAAGATATTGTTAACAAAGCAATGTTAAAAGATCATATATGATATCATATGAATGTATATGATTCTCGTATAATTTAATAACAATTATTTTACCATTATAAAGGAGTTTAACTTACCCCAACCAAGGAAAATTACAAGGTAAGGGTTTACTTCACAACCTCTTCATTATCCAAGGTTGTTTATACACAATTATCTACTGGGACCTCGTTATCATCCACATCCATGTTTCTTCAAAATTTATTTCAAAACATTTTTATTATTTACAATAATATGGGTTAAATTCATTTATACCCTTTTTTACTTTTTAAGAGGAATCTTTCTGTCGTTTTCAAAACAAGGTCCTTTTTAACCTTTTCGACAGAATTGAGGTAAGAATGTTTTTTTAACTTATACGGCGGGTGCGGTTATTTTCCGCCGTTATAAAATCTTCAAAGCTTTCCTTACAAGCTTATAAGAATATTTTCAAGAAAATGTTTTTTTATATGGCTCTTAAATTATTTCAAAAATAGAAAGAGATATTTCTCTAAAAAGTGTTTTGATTTCATCTGTGTCAACATCCTTTGATGGATTTTACGCTTATTTGAAGTTGATTTTTATAATACAAAACTTCTATATTGTATTGAAGGTTTTTGTGATATGTTTGACTGTGGATGTGCTATTTTATACCATTCATAGTTTATGGTGAAATTATTGACATTTCGTATGCTAGTTTTTATACGAATGTTTATGTTATGTTTAAACCTTTTCATATGGGAATGCATTGGACTTAATATGTGACGGGTGGAGCCCGCTATAGCTCCTCGATGCATCGGTAGGTCTCATGAGACAAACTAGTGTCTTGGCACAAGGCCTTGACAAAATATTATTTGTAGTCTTGCAACGAGGCCTTGGCTATGTGGTTATGATAGTCTGGCATTATGCATTCCAACATTATGAAAGTGGTTAGTGATTTTGCATGTAATTATTCGATTAGTAGAATATCCATGTAAATGAGTAAATGGCATTATTTCATTTTACTTTTGCCATATTATGTTGATATTCAAGTTTAAAAGGCTTTTGTTTTAGTTATACATTGCCTTAAATGTTTATTCTTATTTATGAAAGTTTTCGCTATATTGTTATCCTTACTGGGCATTTGAGCTCACCCCTTTTCTATGTTTTATTTTTTCCAGGAAGTGAAGAAGTAAATTATGAATGACCTGCAGGGATATTATGAGGGGATAATAGTGTGGACTGTGGAGACATTATGTTGTTGTAGTAGTTTTTCATTTTATGATGTAATGTAAAACTTATGAATGTATCTAGTGTTTCCAAGGCTACTAAACTAATCGGTCTTTCGAGACTTGATCTTTTGTGATCATGCCAATATTACGAAGTAATGCACCGGCTCTGGGTAGCTAGGGTTGGGGCATTACAGTTGGTATCAGAGGAAGTTTAGTACAAACCTTGGAAGCTAGATTTAGATAAACTCTGATTATAGCACATAGACCTAAGATGAACTTTGAGGATTAGTATAGAAGAACTTCCTAGAATTTTGGTATTGTAGAGATTTTGTGAGTTTTCCGAGCAATACACCCCTGTCTGGATACGAGCAGGTAGAGGCGGCTCTGGCACAGATGTACCTAGGGGTAAAACCCGAAAACACCGCTTTGAGCTAGACTCGAACGGGAACTGGTGCACGACAATGGGCCTTTCTGCACTCTTGGTTACGACACTCCCGGGGGATATGCTTAGGATAACTCTCATTTTCTCTACAAATCATTATGAAGGGTTAATGAGTATATACTTCCTCAAAGAAAACATTCTTATGATTATGGATTATATCCATAAATAGTTCAATTTATGTTAAGTGTTTTATAAGTATAGGATTGTGTATTTTGATTCATAAACTGATCTAGTTTATGCCATTATTTAGAAATGGCGCCTAGTGGAAGAAATGGAAACCGTATCAATGCACGCACTCCATGTAGGGATTGCCCTCCTGCTCAAGATAATTATAGTGGGGCTGGTGATGCAACTGGTGCTGATCAACTTATTACCATACTGGGACAACTCACTCAGGTTATGAATAATAACCTTACTCGTATGGAGTACCCTGATCTGCAACGTTGAGGATCAATGCTAGAACGTTTCATGAGGCAACAACCACCAACCTTCAATGGGAGTACAAATCCTATAGTAGCTGACCAATGGATAAATTCCTTAGAGAAAATATTCCATGCCTTGGGGAGTAGTGAAAGGGAGAAGGTTGTCATGGCAGTTTACCGCCTCACTGGAGATGCCGATCAATGGTGGTCACTAATTCAAAACACAAAGGAAGATGATGAATTAACAAACATGGAATGGCAGGAGTTCAAAGAGCTGTTCTTAGAAAAATACTTTCCTCGAGACCATCGAGCGGATATGGAAAGGCAATTTCTGAGTCTGAGGCAGAAGGAGGATGAGAATGTCGCAAAATATGAGGCTAACTTTACAAGGTTAGCAAGGTATGCTGCAGATTACATACGTAACCCAATAAGTAAGACTGATCGTTTCTTTGATGGGTTGAAACCATTTCTCCGTCGAGCTTTAGTATCACAAACCTTCTCTTCATACGAAGGTATTGTCTCGTGCGCTATCAAAACAGAAAAGGAATTCTCTAAGTCTTATGACTTTAAAGCGAAGCAAGAGAAGAAGAGACCTGCTGATCAATATGGGAATGGAAATAAAGGGATGAAGGGAAAGGTTGAATATCCATCTTGTGGTAAATGCGGGAAGAAACATCCTGGTACTTGCTTAAAGGGAATGGGAGTCTGTTACAAGTGTGGTGAAAAAGGCCACCAAGCTCATGATTGCAAGGGGAAGAAGGAAGCTACCAACGTTCGGTGCTACAATTGCAGGGAGATGGGGAATTATGCAAATGAATGTCCTAAGCGTCAGGAGAACTTACCTCAGAAAAGGCCAAGGGATCAAGGCCAGGCTTATGCTATCACTACTGCTGAGGTAGAAGCTCCGAAAGACGTGGTGGCAGGTAATTTAATGATTTCCTCAAGATTAGCAAATGCATTATTTGATTCTGGATCATCGCATTGTTTCATATCTTCCCAGTTTGCTAAGAAAATTAGATATTTCCAATTTGATTTAACAAGGGAGTTGTCGGTCAAAACCCCTAAGGGAAGTATTATTGCAACAATGTTTTGTCGATTAGTTCCCATTAGAGCACCTAAATGTTCTTTACCTGCTGATCTCATCGTCATACCCATGATTGAATTTGATATAATCCTTGGTATGGATTGGCTTTCGGACCATGATGCAAAAATTTATTGTAAGAGGAAGGAGGTTACAATTCTTGATGATGATGATAAGGAACACCTTATCTTTAGAGCCGAATCGTCGCCACATAATTCTTATCTAGATCCACCCCCAGTAGCTCAACTAAATTCAATTATTGTGGAGGAAGAGAAGGAAATTACTGAGGGTGAGGAAAGGAAGATTCAAATAGAGGATGTACCTATTGTGAGAGAATATGTTGATGTGTTTCCGGAAGATTTACCTGGACATCCTCCAGAACGAGAAGTTGAGTTTTCCATTGATTTAATTCCTGGATCAAGGCCCATATCAAAGACCCCTTATAGAATGGCCACTGTGGAATTAGTTGAACTAAAGAAACAACTAGAGGAATTGAGTAATAAGGGATTTATTCGCCCTAGTTTTTCTCCTTGGGGAGCCCCTATTCTTTTTGTTAAGAGGAAAGATGGATCTATGAGGTTGTGCAATGACTATAGGGAGATCAATGCTATAACAATAAAGAACAAGTATCCCCTACCTCGCATTGATGATTTGTTTGACCAACTGCATGGAGCTCAATACTTTTCAAAGATTGACCTTTGGTCTGGATACCATCAGTTGTGTGTGAAGAAGGAAGACGTTCCAAAGACAGTATTTCGAACAAGGTACGGGCATTACGAGTTTACAGTAATGCCTTTTGGATTGACTAATGCACCCTCTGTTTTCATGGATCTGATGAATAGAGTTTTCAAGGAATATCTTGATGACTTTGTAGTGGTATTTATTGATGATATCTTGGTATACTCCAAAATCCATGAAGATCATGAAAATCACTTACGCATTATCCTGAAGACTCTTAGAAGACATGAATTATATGGGAAATTTAGCAAGTGTGAATTCTGGCTTCATGAGATTTCTTTTCTTGGCCATATTGTCTCTAAGGATGGAATTTCCGTTGATCCTTCTAAAACCAAGGCAATCCAAGAATGGCCAGCACCGACAAGTATAACTGAGGTACGCAGTTTTATTGGTTTAGCAGGTTATTATCGACGTTTCGTCCAGAATTTTGCCAGATTGGCTAACCCATTGACAAAGCTCACACGTAAAGGGATTAAATTTGTCTGGACAAAAGAGTGTGAAGAATGTTTTGAAGAACTAAAGAGAAGATTAGTCAATGACCCTGTATTGACTCTACCATCGGGGAATGATGGGTTTGTTATTTATAGTGATGCATCGAAGAAAGGACTTGGTTGTGTCCTTATGCAGAATGATAAAGTCATTGCCTATGCATCACGACAGCTAAAAATTCATGAGCAAAACTATCCTACTCATGATCTTGAGTTATCAGCTGTGATCTTTGCTTTAAAGATATGGATACATTACCTCTATGGTGAAAAATGTGAGATTTATACTGATCACAAGAGTTTGAAGTATATTTTCACACAAAAAGAACTCAACATGAGGCAATGGCGGTGGCTTCAACTACTCAAGGATTATGATTGCATGATACATTACCACCCGGGGAAGGCAAACAAGGTGGTAGATGCTTTGAGTAGAAAAGACCATGGAGTTTTGAATGTGATGAGAATTGAAAGGGATCCAATTTTCTTGGATCTAGTGAAGATGGACATGGGAATAACTAGAGAAGGTGAAACATCAATTCTTTTTCAAATGGTTTCCAAACCATCATTACTAGAAAGGATTAAGAGTTCCCAGACCAATGATGAATAATTTCAGAAGAAGATTAAAGATGTGAATGATGGAAGATTGAGGGACTTTGTGTATAAGGATGGAATTTTGAAATTCAGGAAGAGACTTTGTGTTCCCGATATAACTGATCTAAAAAGGGAATTGCTGGATGATGCTCATAGTTCCAATTTCTCTATACACCCTGGGAGCACCAAAATGTATAGAGATTTGAAGGAACATTTTTGGTGGGACAATATGAAGAGGGAGATTGCTGATTTTGTGTCGAGGTGTATGGTTTTTCAACAAGTGAAAGATGGAAGGCAACATCCTGGTGGAGTATTGCAACCTCTTCCCATACCTGAGTGGAAATGGGATAATATTACGATGGACTTTGTCATGGGACTACCAAAGACTCCTAGAAGGAATGATGCAATATGGGTCATTGTTGATCGTCTTACTAAGTCAGCACATTTTCTGGCTATACGGGAGGATCTACCACTTGAACGTCTAGCAAGATTATATATTAATAAAGTTGTAAGACTTCATGGAGTACCCCTATCGATTGTTTCTGATCGTGATCCTCGTTTTACTTCAAGATTCTGGAAAAGTCTTCAAAAGGCCTTGGATACTGAACTTTGTTTGAGCACTGCCTATCACCCTCAAACAGATGGACAATCAGAACGGACTATTCAAACCTTAGAAGACATGTTGAGGTCATGCTCTCTTGACTTTCAGGGTATGTGGGATCAATACTTACCACTGGTAGAATTTTCCTATAATAATAGCTTCCATTCAAGCATTCAGATGGCACCTTATGAAGCGTTATACGGAAAGAGATGCCGTACACCAACCTGTTGGGATGACGTTGGTGAAAGAAAACTTGTGGGACCAGAACTGGTGGAAGAAACAATGGAAAAGGTGAAGGTAATCCAAAATCACATCAAATCAGCTCAAAGTAGGCAGAAGAGCTATGCCGATAACAGAAGAAAGGTTTTGGAATTTCAGGTGGGAGATCATGTTTTCCTAAAGGTATCTCCATGGAAGGGAGTTATACGTTTTGGTAAGAAGGGTAAGTTGAGTCCCAGGTACATCGGACCTTTCGAAATTCTAGATCGTATTGGGGCTGTAGCTTATCGTTTGGCGATGCCGCCAAATCTCTCCAAAGTTCACGATGTTTTCCACGTATCTCTATTGAGGAAATACATGCCTGACCCAACGCATGTACTCACCTATGAGGAATTAGAACTGGAACCCGATCTTTCCTATTGTGAAGAGCCCGTCAGGATTCTTGATGTGAGGGAGCAGGTGCTGAGAAACCGGACGACTCGTCTGGTAAAGGTTCTGTGGAGAAATCAGAAAATGGAAGAGGCAACGTGGGAACCTGAGGAACTTATGATGAAGAACCACCCGAGTCTTTTTATAACCCTAGAAATTGCGAGGACGCAATTATTTGAAGGAGGGGAGAATGTAACACCCCAAGCTTCCACGGTACGTTTCCCTTCTAGTAATGCAATAGCGTGTGTTGTACGCAACCTCGAGCTCTAACACACACCACAACTAATTAAACTAGTCGTTGTGAATAGTAATACCTACTTTTTTAAATTTTATAAATTTTATTTATCAAAATATACTTCATCTTTGGATTCGGAATATCGAATTTAGCCTATGTTGAATTTTTGGTATTTTTCTGAGAACTTTGAATTTTTAATGAATAGTGAAAAATACATAAAAACAACTTTTTAAATAAAAATAATTTATAGTGAAAAATTATACTATTTAGTGGTTTTAAAGTATAATTAGAATATATTTTTACCATTTTATCCAATGGTGGTCATTAGAATTAATTTAACATTGAAATCGGACATAAACAATTGCCAATCTTTTGATATAAATTGTTTCTTAGAAACACGCCATTTTTTGTAACAGCGGGAATTAATTATAAAATTAATTAATGCAACTTATATGTTTGGAATTTTTTAAAATAGACATCATTTTTGAATTCGGAATATCAATTATAGCTTAGGGTGAAATTTTGGCTTTGTTCTGAAAAACTTCAATTTTTAATGAATAGTGAAACCACTAAGTGGTAGTTAAATAACTGATTTTTCATTTAATGAAATATTACCACTTCTGTGATTTGATTTCCAAAAATCCGACATACATGGTTGTCATTAAGAAGTAAAATGTGGTTCAATGAGATTAAAATAAATTTTTGGTGAATAGTAACTTTTAAGTTCTTAATCGCGATTAGAGGTAATTAGTGTAGTTTAAGGTACAAATAATGTTTTAATAATATGAGATGAGCATGACACTTGTCCTACTCCTATTTGATGAGTCATGGCCGACCAAGACAACCCATGGGTAAACTTGGGGACCCCATGGAGCCACTTTAGTTGGAAAATAACATTAATACATATTTATTTAATGTTAAAAGTAAATTGACACAAACATGAGTTGTCTTACTAAAACAGTATTTTCAGTGGGGTTACACAAGTCCAAATTTTGATTATAAATATTCATTAGAAAGCTAAAAATATTTCCTACATCATAGTATTTTTTTTATAATTTTTAGACATTAAATAAATTAAATTATTTATGACATCATTATGATGCGGTGATGACCTCATTATTTACCGATTTAATTAAAATGAGAAGATAATGCAAAATCCAAGGCTTACACTTGTCCAAAGCCAATTTTATGAAGATATTTCGAACCCTTATCACCATAGACACGAATTATATAAGTGTGGGACCTTTAGAATCCGAAAATCATGGTATAATAATGTAACATTTCAATCTTTCCAAAAGAGCCCCTCCTCTCCTCTTATAAAAGGCCCCCACCTCTATCACCTTATTCACACTTTCAAGCCTTTTGGTTCGGCCAACCTCTTCCCAAATACTCTCCCAACTTCTCTCCCTTCATCCTAGATGCTTTACTTTAGTCATAAATCCATCCTAAGGATTCCTTTTGATCAAATCAAAAGGAAGAACCCGAAGAAGAGGTAACATTTTCATCACCCTCTTTCATGTTTCTTTCTTCTTCCACTCCCTCTTTGTTTATTATTTCAATTCTAAAATTATAACTCCAGTATCTTCTATATACTGTGATGTTATTATAAATATGGAACAACCATATTCATTATTCTACCCATCATTTGAATGACATGTCACCATACGTGCGTACGTACGGCTTACCGTCTCCACGTCGTGGTGTAATTGTTATTCAATATATTATTATTTAGATGGGTATAATAATGATATGTGATTCATGTAAATAATAAATATAACATGATAATGATTCTGTATATATGATATACTATCCAATTATATATTATTTTGATATCAAAATAATGACATTGTCGCTCGTTCGTACGTACGGACTACCGTCTCCACGAACGTGATGAGATTCATTCTCCGTCGTATCCATTCAAGTATAATTATCATTTTATAATTTAAAAATAATGTTTAAGGACATGATATCATTATGGATATGAATAAGATACAACCTATCCATGAAAAACATGACTTACGTAACAAAACATATAAGAAAATGAGTAAGTTAACACCCGAAACAACGATAAATCTAAGATATTGTTAACAAAGCAATGTTAAAAGATCATATATGATATCATATGAATGTATATGATTCTCGTATAATTTAATAACAATTATTTCACCATTATACAGGAGGTTAACCTACCCCAACCAAGGAAAAGTACAAGGTAAGGGTTTACTTCACAACCTGTTCATTATCCAAGGTTGTTTATACACAATTATCTACTGGGACCTCGTTATCATCCACATCCATGTTTCTTCAAAATGTATTTCAAAACATTTTTATTATTTACAAGAATATGGGTTAAAGTCATTTATACCCTTTTTTAATTTTTAAGAGGAATCTTTCCGTCGTTTTCAAAACAAGGTCCTTTTTAACCTTTTCGACACAATTGAGGTAAGAATGTTTTTTTAACTTATACGGCGGGTGCGGTTATTTTCCGCCGTTATAAAATCTTCAAAGCTTTCCTTACAAGCTTATAAGAATACTTTCAAGAAAACTTTTTTTATATGGATCTTAAATGATTTCAAAAATAGAAAGAGATATTTCTCTAAAAAGTGTTTTGATTTCATCTGTGTCAACATCCTTTGATGGATTTTAAGCTTATTTGAAGTTGATTTATTATAATACAAAACTTCTATATTGTATTGAAGGTTTTTGTGATATGTTTGACTGTGGATGTGCTATTTTATACCATTCATAGTTTATGGTGAAATTATTGACATTTTGTATGCTAGTTTTAATACGAATGTTTATGTTATGTTTAAACCTTTTCATATGGGAATGCATTGGACTTAATATGTGACGGGTGGAGCCCGCTATAGCTCTTTGATGCATCGGTAGGTCTCATGAGACAAACTAGTGTCTTGGCACAAGGCCTTGAAAAAATCTTATTTGTAGTCTTGGCACGAGGCCTTGGCTATGTGGTTATGATAGTCTGGAATTATGCATTCCAACATTATGAAAGTGGATAGTGATTTTGCATGTAATTATTCGATTAGTAGAATATCCATGTGAATGAGTAAATGGCATTATTTCATACTACTTTTGCCTTATTATGATGATATTCAAGTTTAAAAGGCTTTTGTTTTAGTTATACATTGCCTTAAATGCTTATTATTATTTATGAAAGTTTTCGCTATATTGTTATCCTTACTGGGCATTTGAGCTCACCCCTTTTCTATGTTTTATTTTTCCCAGGAAGTGAAGAAGTAAATTATGAATGACCTACAGGGATATTATGAGGGGATAATAGTGTGGACTGTGGAGACATTATGTTGTTGTAGTAGTTTTTCATTTTATGATGTAATGTAAAACATATGAATGTATCTAGTGTTTCCAAGGCTACTAAACTAATCGGTCTTTCGAGACTTGATCTTTTGTGATCATGCCAATGTTACGAAGTAATGCACCGGCTCTGGGTAGCTAGGGTCGGGGCGTTACATAATATCAGTGATCACCCCGATTACTTCCCTTATCACTGAATCCCTGGAAATACCATCAACCCATGTGATGTGTTAAAGGAATAGCTCTATAACCATGTTTATAATAATATAGACAATTTGGACCCTTCCCCAACATAAGAATCATGAATCTCTATAAATCCTAACATCAACAATGAAGGTGAATGGTAGCAGGTCTATAGACGTGTATCTCAAAAGCATTGTGATTTTTTATCTCCC
This sequence comes from Viscum album, assembly GCA_963277665.1. Classification (NCBI taxonomy): domain Eukaryota; kingdom Viridiplantae; phylum Streptophyta; class Magnoliopsida; order Santalales; family Viscaceae; genus Viscum; species Viscum album. The sequence goes on along the minus strand of OY728142.1, from coordinate 588,288,534 downwards.
AAAGGATTCATTAGTGCTCACGGTATCATTCATGCTAATTTTAATCATCCTAGTTGTACTAATTTCGTCAAAAAAATTCAGCTACATATTGTATATCCATATTTTTGCCTTCTACTTTTTTGAAAAGAAGATGCTGATGATGTAAGGGAATGTAGAGTCATCCACTAGTGCTAAAGCCATATTTCCCAATCATACATTTCATGCCTCCAAATATGGGATGTTCCAAAAACATCCACCCAACATTAGAATATTCCTCAGATGATGGCCACAATATGCCTCTATGAATACCATCATGCTAGGGGACCCCTACATAGTTCTCAATGATGAGGAGTATCAAAGATGTCCTCTTAATTTCTTAGTTGACTCCATTGTTGATATTGACTGAGACTTGTGAATAATCATATTGATCAAGATGGCTCTTTCATCAAGGATGTAAATGATAAAAAAGACAATATTTTGGAATTAGTTTAGAGCTTTGTAGGTGCCTTCCTTTTAGCCCATCTTGAATGATCCACTACCACCACCAGCTGTGGTAGTTGATCAAGAAGATCTTTCATGACAGCATCACGATCAGCTATGCCCATCTATTGTCAGGACTCAGTCATCTTCTAGTTAGTAGGTAGTAATTTTTTATGGTTCATCTAGTTTGAAATGATACATCCAAAAAACTATCCATAATCCATCGGTTTGGCCAGTAATTCCCTTCATGCCCCCATTCAAAGAGAAGCCAACTGCCAGCAAGAATGTGTGTGCATCATAGATGTATGATATTATTAAATGTATATCCGTCATTCATAATATGTCCATGATTATTTAGGAACATTTTCGAGTAGAATACAGGAAAAAATCCTTCCTAGATTCTTTGATGAGAACCTCTAGTTTAAGATAGAGGTGAAATATGCATAGGCCTTATATTATAAGGATGTTGAGTAAGAAAAATGCTGATAAATCATATCATTATTAGGATATGATAAAGGATATCCTACACAGGGGATCATATATCCATTGTAAATCACTGGTTAGTTCAATATCATTAATGTTCATCACTGTATACTCATCATAGGTTTTATGATCAATCTAATCACCAAACAAACTCTATGCAAGATAGGACTGGATAAAGATGATCTGAGTCCTTCTAAAATGATGACATGGGGTTATTAATGGACTTATCAGAGACCATGAGGAATACTCTTCTTGAATTAATTGTTTTTTTGCTGGATTGAATGCATGGAGTTCATGGTTATCTCATAGGATACCTCCAACAATATGTTAATGGGTAGACCCAAGTATCATATTCATGAATTTGTTCCCTCTTTGAATCATGGATTCCTCACGTACTCCCTTAATGGTCGAGTGGGTGTGAACCAAAGTGATGGGTATCCTATTCCATGATGTGAATACCAATATTTGGATGTCGAATATAAAAAGAGTAAGGAAAAAATAGTTTTGATGAATAGGTTTGAGAACACTACCACTATGGTTGACACATTTGTGGACATGGATGATGCTTTAATCCTTCTGATTCACCACTAGGTGGCCAAAACCCCAGACCTAGGAAACTTCATGATTTTCTCCAATAAGAGTGTAAAAGGAGTTACCGTGTATAAGGAACACAAAAAATTTAGCTCATATGACATTATATGTGAGGATCGAGTAATACCAGAGCCCCTTATTTTTATGAGGTACTATGATGTCTTCCATGTAGCCACAACAATACACCACACTTGAATCTTCTGCTAATTTGGGATGAATCGACATAATCTAACCCAAAACCAATATTTTTACATTATAAAGCATGGAAACCTCAATGAAATTACTTTTGTAATTAGGTTGACAACATTGTTTTCCATTATTTCAGTTGTATAGGAGTCTCCAATTGAAAATTTCACATCCTCCAAAGAAGGTGATAGTGTTCATACAAAACCAACTATCATGGATAAACCATGTCACCAAATAATTACCCTATATCATATGATAATGAAGAATTTGTGGTTTTTTCTACCATATTCGAAGAAATATTCTCGACCACCGTTGAGGATCTAGTTCTAGTGAATCTTGGAATCGAGAAAACCCGAGATCAACACTAATAAGTAAATTAATGTTTACAGATGAAAAATTGTGTTATGTGTATTTCATGATGAAACAACATGTCTTATTTTCATGATGTTATTATGAGATGACTAGAGTATATTATCAGGTCCTTATCCATCTTCTTAGACTCCAGGTGAGTTGTCATAGGATCAAGAAACCTCCTAGGAAGATGCACCACTCTCATGGTACCATTGTCGGGGCCGAAGTATATAAGCACACAAAATCCAAAATCATAAAAATAATCCAATACCCCAAATGGTTATTCAACATCAGTGCCATTAGTAAGAAGAAAAGACATATCAATGTCAGCATCAACATCAAATATTGCAATTGTCACTACCCGAAGGATGATTTTCCCCTTCTTATGAAAGATTTTTTGATTGATGCCACCGCTGGATTCAAGGCTCTCTATTTGGTGTAAATGTATTCTATATATTATCAAATACAAATTTTCTTTGATGATGAAGATTTCACCACCTTAAGGGCTCTATTGGGGATCTTATTTTTTTACGTAATTTCTTTTACAATGATTAAATCATTAGACACCTATTACTATTTCGTGTACCACATATTCAAACCGATCCTCATGATGCTAGTGGAATGATACATAGATGACTTGGTGGTTAAATCTCACTAGCTTCAGGTTTATCTTAGAGACCTTGATAAAGTGTCAGTATACCTTCATTCCTTCCATCTAAAGATGAAACCATTTATGTTCACTTTCTGGGTAAACTCTTGGATGATTCTCAAAATTATTGTCAGATACATGGTTGTTCAGATTAACCCTTATAAGATCAATGAAATCAATTAGATGAATCCTCTTAGAAACATTGTAACACCCCAAGCATTCATGGTATGCTATTATTTAAATAATATAATAGCGTGTGTTATATGCAACTTCGAGTTCTAACACTCCGCAACCAATCATACTTGCTGTTAAGAATAGTAATACCCACTTTTTAAAATTTTATAAATTTTATCACTCAAAATGAACTTCATTTTTGGATTCATAATATTGAAATTATATTAGGGTGAAATTTTGGTACTTTTCGGATAACTTTCATATTTTAATGAATAGTGAAAATTACTAAATTTTAATTAAAAACAACTTTTTTAATCGAAATAATAAATTGTGATAAATTATGAATTTGAGTCTTTTTAGAGTATATTTAGAATAGATTTTTACAATTTAATCCAATGTTTTCCATTGAACATAATTTCACATTTAAACCGAACATAAACAAGTGTCAATATTTTGATAGTTATTGTTTCTTAAAAACAAGCGTTTTTTTACAGCAGGAATTAATATTAAATTAATAAATGAAACTTATATGTTTTGAATTTGGTAAAATAGACTTCATTATTTAATTTGGAATATCAAAATTAGATTAGGGTAATGTTTAGGTATTTTTTGAAAACTTTTAATTTTTGATGAATAGTGAAAAACACAGAGTTATAGTATAAAACTGAATTTTTATTTAAAAAATTATTTATTTTATTTAGATCATTTTATGTCAAAATAGATACATAATACCTATATAAGTTCAATTTAATTCATTGGAGTCATTTTATAATAAATTTATATGTTTAAAATTTTATTGAACTTTTCACCGTCTTTTACCCACCTCCTAGGAGCTTTTGCAAATTCACATAAAACTTAATTTTACCACTTCTGTGTGATGAATTTCGAAAATCCGAGAGACACAGTTAATATCAAGGAGTAAAATGTGGTTCAATGAGATGAAAATAATTTTTGGTAAATAATAACTTTTTTCTTTTATTTACCACAGTTAAAAGTAAATAGGGTATTTAAGGGTAAAAATGATATTAATATTACCCTTACACATGTCCTAATTCTATTGGAAAAGTTTATCTCGGCTGAAAACCACCTTAGTAATAAAATATTATCATTTAGGTCCACTTGGATTAGATTAAGAAATTTATTATTATTTAGTTCAAAGAAGAGTTAAAAGAGTTAAAATCAACGTTTAATAACTAAAAAAATTTTAATATAGGGTTTTAAATAAGATAAATTAGATTATAAATCTTCATTATAAATCTAAAAGGATTTCCTACATCATGGTATTTTATTTATAATTTTTAGACATTAAATAAATAAATTTATATATGACACAATTATGATGCAGTAATTACCTTAATCATGAGAGAATCAAATAAATGGTATTATAAATATTAAAATAAATATAATTTATAAGTTTTTATTACATCCAAGAATTTTCTATGTGAATATGACATGTTAGGATAGATTCAATATTTTTTAAGTAATCACGTAGTTATTATTTTTTCAAAAAACAAATACCAAATTGTGTGAAAATTGACATAAAATAGTTTTTAAAACAAATTTTATATTATTAATTGATATAATGGTTCTAAAAATATAATGTTCAGCCAAAAGACTTATATAATAATATATATGAAATTAATGAACAAATTGGGGTTCAATTGTCAGTATATATTTAGTTTATTAACCATATATTGTAAGAATACAAGAAGACACGGTAAAAGTTAAATTATTTAACTTAGAGTTAAATCTAAATGATATGGTTAAAAAGGTAACCTAAACTTTTCTAAAACCTATTGGTTGAGCTTTTTTCGACCTATCCCCACCATAGACTTTACATAATCAACTTTGGATCTATTATAAACCGAATATAAATTTATTATAAAACAATATTTTTTGTTTTTTCTGAGGTTCCCCTCACCCCTTTTATAAAAGGGCACTCCCACTTCTCTCTAATTCAAACCTTCTAAGCCATTTTTCTCGTCCAAACCCTGCCCAAATACCCTCTCAACAATCCTCCCTTCAACCTAGAGGCCTTAGTTTTATCATAAATCCATCCTAAGGATCCCTTTTGATCAAATCAAAAGGAAGAACCTGAAAAAGAGGTAATTATTTCACCACCCTCTTTCAAGTTCCTTTCTTCTTCCATTTCCTTTTTCTTTATTGTTTCCATTATAAAATAATAAATCCAGTATATTATATATACTGTGATGTTATTTTAATTTTGTTACAACAAAATTCATTATTCTATCCACCCTTTGAACGACATGTCACCATACGTGTGTACGTACTGCTTACCGTCTCCACATCGTGGTGTAATTGTTATGCAATACATTATTATTTGGATGGGTATAATAATTATGTGTATAACATGACATGGATTATGTATATATTATATACCATCCAATTATATATTATATTAATATCAAAAGAATGATATTTCCGATCGTGCGTACGTACAGATTACCCTCTCAACGACACGATGAGATTCATTTCCATGTTCACCATTCATCAATGATTATAATAATATATATTACTAATAAGTATGTGATATGTCACATAATAATGCTAATGGAGATTTATATATTTATATATATAAGTATTTATATACTTATATATATCTTATTCACTTTCTTCTATTCAATACAATATGAAAACGGAAACAGTGTTTATGCGTACGTACGGACTACCGTCTCCATAAACGGTGTTCTCCATTTCATATAAACGCCTATTATAAATTTCTATATTCTAAATATATATGATAAATAAATAATTTTTTATATTATTGAAGTATTTAAATCATGATCTAAGTAATACAATCAAGTGTAACAAGTTAAAACATGTACGATAAAGAAAGCGATTATTACCCGAAATATTAATATAACATGGAAATTATTATTAAATGGGTAGTATAAAGTCATAAATGAATAATGTATGAAATAATAAATATTAATATGGTTCTGGTAAAATTTAATAACATACTATAGTCTTCATAAAGGAATCTAAACGTACCTTCGACTAAAAGAAATTGCAAGGTAAGGGGTTTTCATCTCACTCCTTATTCCCATGAGATTCATGCCATATTTCCACTATTACCTTTTGTGTGGTGTATGTACTACCCATAATTGTATTCTTTATTTAATACAAATTAATTTATTTGTATTTACATATTCATTGTATGATACCTTTTTCATGGGGTGTATGTTTCGTAAGTTACAAAATTGGTAAGGGTTAATTTCACAATCTCTTTATTATCCGAGGTTGTTTTTACGTAAGTATCTACTGGGACATATTTATTATCCATGTCCATGTTTTATGAATGATTTTTCAAAGGGATTATTTTAAGGGACTTTTTACTAAAACATCATTTCAAATGTTTTAAATATTTATTCTTCTAAATCTTTCTTATTAATTTTCATGTCTTCAAAATGGTTTTTAAGGATTTATTTATATGGTCATAAATGTTTTTAAAATGTTAATTCCTTTCCAAATTATCAAGGTTTTATCAGACAATTTGATTCAAAAATGTATTTAAATTACTTATTTTCCAAATTGTGTGACTTTTAAATGTTTTCATGAAAAAGGGGTATTTCTCTCAATGAGTTTTACAAATCATTTTCATCAACATCAAAATCCTTTAATTAATTTTAAACTTGTTTTGAAGTTGATTTATCATTATAAAAATATTCCATATTGTGTTGAAGGTTTTGTGATATGTTTGACTGGGGATGTGTTATTTTTATACCATTCATGGTTTATTGGTAAAGTAATTACATTTTGAATGCTAGTTTTAATACAAATGTTTATGTTATGTTTAAACCTATTCATTTGAGGAATGCATTGGACATAGTAAGTGACGGGTGGAGCCAGCTATAGCTCCTCGATGCATCGGTAGGTCTCATGAGACAAACTAGTGTCTTGGCATGAAGCCTTGACAAAACCTTATTTGTAGTCTTGGCATGAGGCCTTGGATACGTGGTTATGATAGTCTAGAATTATGAATTCCATCATTATGAAAGTGGTTATTGATATTGCATGTGATTATTAGATTAGTTTAATATCCATATGAATAATTAAATGGAATTATTTCATTTTATTTCTTCCATATTATGCTAAAGTTCACATTTAAAAGGATTTAATTTTAGTTTTATAAATTTCCTTAAATGTTTGTGCTTATTTTTGAAAGTTTCTGCAGTATTGCTTACCCTTACTGAGCGTTTGAGCTCACCCCTTTCAATGTTTTATTTTCCTAGGATTCCACAAAGTGTATTGTGACTGATATACAGGGTTAAGCCAAGGGAATAATGGTGTTCATAAAGGATTATTTATGTTTTTTTGTATGTTATAAATTTTAATGTAACATTCATGTATGTAATTTATTTTCCAAGACTGGTAAACTGATCGGTCCTTCGGGACTTGATTCCTTGTAATCATGCAAATGTATTAAAATAATGCACCGACTCTGGGTAACTGGGGTTGGGGCGTTACAGATGGAATCAAAGTAAGATTAGCATTAACCTAGGAAACTAGATTTAGATAAACTCTGATTAGAGCACATAGACCTAAGATAGACTTTGAGGATTAGTATAGAATAACTTCATAGAATTCTGGTATTGTAGAGATTTTGTGAGGTTTCCGAGCAATACATCCCTATCTGGAAACGAGCAGGTAGAGGCAGCTCTAGAAAAGATGTACTTAGGGGTAAAACCCGAAAACACCGCTTTAAGCTAGACTGAAACGGGAACTGGTCCACGACAACGGGTCTTACTACACTCTTGCTTACGACACTCCTGGGGGATATGCCTGGATTATTTTTATTTTCATTAAAAACCATTATGAATGGATTATAAGTACATACTTACTCAAAGAAAACATTTTTATGATTATGTATTATATCCATAAAATATTCAATTTATGTTAGGTATTTTACAAGTTTGTAATTATTCACTGCAATTCATAAACAGACCTAGTGTATGCCATTGTATAGAAATTGCACCCAGTTGAAGGAATGTGAACTCAAGAAATACATATGATCCAAAGAGTAAGAAGGATCATATATTCCACGGTATTAAGCCAACATTTATAAGGGAAACAGTCTCTCATGTTTTCTCAATATATGATGAAATAGTATCATGTGTTAATAATATAAGTAAAGAATTCTTTGAGTCCTATGGATTTGAATGGAACAAATAGAGGAAAATGATGGAAGAGAGAAAGATGGTAAAAGGGAAGTGGGAAAAGAATAATTTTCCCATATGTGATAACTATGGGAAGAAACACCCTGGAACGTTCCTGAAGGGAATGGGAGTTTATTATTAGTGTGGAGAAAAATGACACCAAGTACGTGACTTCAAGGGTAAGAAAAAGGTTTCAAATGTACAATGCTTCATCTGTAAGAAGTTGGGACACTACTCAAACCAGCATTCAAATCATCATAGTATTCCCCAAATGATTCTATTGGATAATAATCCAGTTATGATACTACAACAGATGAAGAGGAATGACTAGTGTTTTTATGTTGTTATTTTGGAATTATTTCATTGAGGTTTTGTGTCAATGATGTATTGAAAATAAATAAGGATTGTACTGCAGTACTATTTCATTGAGGATTTGAGATTTTACAGTACTAAGAAAAGTGACTCTACAGTGAGTTAATACTTTTGGAAATTATAAGATTGAAGGAAAGATAAACCTTAATATGGTCCTAATATTGAGGTACTGATTTTGGAATAAGATATGGTTGATTTGGGTAAATTATATTGGATATTCTTGACTGCCTTGAAACTGATTAATGATTTTTATATTCCATCATTGTTGGAGTTTACAACATTTTTGGATGGATGAAGTATATCCAATATTCTATAAAGAATAATGGAGCATGAATGTAATCAATAATGTTTTATGGTAATTCTGGATGTTTCAGTGTTTTAAAAGAATACATGATGAAGGTATTCACATGCTCTTATGAGGTAAAAAAGATGTACATTATGTTTACCTTTTATATAAATTTTGGAATGAGAGTTTACAGAAGTATTTTGGATAAGTCTAATGGTTGTAATGGATTAAGTTTGAAATGTTATTTTTGGATTTTTATAAAAGTACAACACGCAGACTGTGTGACGACCCGTTGCGTAGGACAAAGCTATGGGAATCGAACACACAACCATAGTGCAATTGGGATTTATCACCTACCACTGGACTACAAGAAGTTCCTGGATGGTATAATGTATTTTTTAGGGTCTAATATGTGAATTATAGATTCATTATATTTGGAACCCAAAACGAATAGGATAAATAGTGTATTTTTGAGTTGTATTATGTTTTGGGGTGAAAGATGAGTTTGTGGTAGAAATTTATTAATGGATAAAACTATAATTATAAATTAAGTATATCTCCTTATTGTCTTATCCAATCTCATTAATAAATTCCTCAACATTAAAAAAAGGAACTTATAACAAAAATTGTTTCCTAGATGGTACCTTAGATCATAACAAATTTATTGCTTTGGGATTTTTGGCCTTTTCATATCCATGTTATCTGTGATGACCCAGACCCCCCTTGGTCCCTTCCTTTTCCAAAATTCGGATCCTTAAGGGGTGCCGATCGGTGCGACCGATCGGTGTGACCGATCGGCAGAACCGGCTGACATCACCCGGCCTTGCCAAGTTGTTCCAGTAACGCTTCTTTTTTGCAGATAGGGTTTTAAACCCTATTCTGCCTCGTTTCTTAAAGACCCGAAACGCGCACAAAAGTTTAATTAAATATTGAATCGACTCATGAGTCCGTTTAAACCACCCAGCACCTTAATGATGAGTCAAGCCGCGTGGTCAACCCACGACTTCCACGTCTTACGCGGTTTCGCTTTTTCACCTCAACCGTCCCCGGCTCTTATAAACTAAGGGTTAGCCGTGGGTTCTCCTTTCCTCGGTCGTGACTTTTCACAAATAGCTTCTGGTGTTTCGGGACCGCCGCATCGTTATCCGTAAAGTTCCGCGCCCCCGGCCTAAACGTCGATCGTCTATCAACAAGTAGGGAATTTCTCCTTCGTCTCTCTCTTTTATGTATCATGCGGGGTGGGTGTGCTTTTAATCCTCTAGAATTGGGTAAACCAGACCTAACTAAAGATAAAGAACGAATTCTATAAAAAAATAGAAGGGGGGGGGTTGTGATCATTGATGGTGTTTTATATTTTGATGTTGTTTCTTCTATGACCATCTTGTTGAGTTGTGTTGGCTTGCGCCTCCTGAAAATCGAGGCCGTTGGTGGTCGTTGTTTGTGCACTAATAAACCCTGTTGATGTTTTAAATGGCTTGTTTGTGGTTGTAAACTCCTGCTGTGAAAAGTGAATCAGTTAATCACGTATATCCGGCTGAATAATTGAAAGCACCAGGATCAACCCTTCTGTGATAACTCCCTGTTAGAACACACGGAATTTGAAATCATGGAGTGTGTTAAGTCGTTTAAATCTGAAAATCCCTGACTTGTGTTGGTAGTGGTGGTTGGTTGTTTTCCTTTCGGGCTGATTGCTGGAAATGTGGGAGGGGATGGGATCCCCTATTCTTTTATACTCTCGGTGGTTGTGTGAATTTGGGGGATGGGATTCCCTATTGGCATGGTTTTAGTGGTTGTGAGTTTGAGATCGGGCGGGTACTCGTTTAAATCACAAATTGGGGAGAGAACCTCTGTTGACAGAACCGGGTGTGAGTGTTTTGGTTGATCTATGCTTTTGACGCTTTCCTTGGTTATGCTTATGGTAGTTGCCCAGTAGTGCTTAAAATTAATTGAAAATTTTAACTGAACGTGAAACAAGAATGGGACAAATGGTTTTTGTGGGCAAGGGTCGTGAATTGTGACTCGGACGCAGTGGTGTTGTGTTCTGTAGGTTGGCTAGGAAAACCTAAGCTTTGGGTGAGTGTTTTTTACCTATATCTATACTTTTAGCCTTGTGTTTCTTATTCGCGCCCCGCCCATATTGAGCACTCAGTGCCGAACACCCCCATTTATGGGGGAAGGGTGTTTCTCCCAACACTATCCTTAGTGGATGGTTATTAGCCCCTTTTCTGCTCCCTTTCACGGATAGCCCAAGTACCTTCGGGCAGGCTGTGATGGCCTGAAGTCCATTATTATCCCAAGAACCATCGGGCGGGGTGTTGTGGTGGTTGGCCAGGTGTGTGCGGCAGGTGGTTTCCCAAGTGTCTTCGGGATGAGGCCCAGGTGTCTTCGGGCATGGCAGTGGATCCTTTAGCCCAGGTGTCTTCGGGCGTGGCGGTGGTTGTTCTGGCCTAGGTATTTGCAGGCATGGTTACATGTGACAGTTGTGGCTCAGGTGTGTGCGGGCGGGATTCAGCAGTCGGACTGCGTGCGGTTGAGACCCAGGTCTGTGCGGGCGGGATTTCGGCAGTGGGACTGCGTGTGGTTGTGGCCCAGGTGTGTGCGGGCGGGTGTGGCAGTGGGACTGTGGTGAGAATGGCGGGATTGGTCCGATGCGTAGGATGTATCAATAACCAGTGGGAAAGTGGTGCAGGGTACCCAAACATCGATGTGCTCTTATTATATATATTACTTCACTTGCGTTATTTGGGGAGTGAGCCTTGGTGAGGCCTGGGATGGATAGTTTTCGTTGTTAGGTGTTTGGTTTACTTTTTTTTCTCACGGGACTTTAGTACGTTCCCCCACTTGTGCACGAGAGTCTTGGTTTTCCCTACTGAGTGTACTTTTATACTCACCCTACGTATATAAAACTGCTTTCAGGTTTCCAGGAGGACTACCAGGGCTGTGCGGGACCCTACTAGTCAGACAGTTGGAGTTGTTGCTGTTGTCGTACCTTTGTTTTCTTTTGGTATTGTATCTTGAGCCTCTTTTTGTACTTGCACCTTGTTGTAAACTGTTTAAACATGCATGGGGGCTTTGTTTGGGTTTATTTATTTGCACCTATTTCTTTCCCTTTTTGGGTGGTTGACTTGTCCTATTTCCCGATCCTAAATAATAAAAAGGGTAATGGCTTCCATTTGCGAGAATTTTCTATACCCTTGGTGCTAGTCGCCACTCCGGGACCTATTGAAGGCGGGTTTCGGGGGTCATTATATCTCCTTCAACTTAAAGAAGGAAGGGCCTGGCAATCTGCTGACCCTTCCCTCCTTTTGGTGAAGGCGGGTCGTGACAGAATGGTATCAAAGGTGATGGTTGAGAGATAGGACGGAGTCTGGAGTTAGGCACAGTGAGGATTGCATGGGGTGGTAAGGCAACGGTGTTTGGTGACCTTGGAGCGTGAATTACGCCAGGGAAGACCGGCTAGGACACGGGATTTTAGGGCCCCCCGTGATCCGATGCAAGGACTCTGGACCAACCGAACGACCAAGTTAGGCCACACTGATTGCAGGGTAGAGACCCTAGGAAAGGTACATGCATCATAATGACTTGTGTTCTTGTGTTTTTGGGAAGTCTTGGGAATTAAGAATAAATTAAATCTTAAGAGGTTTTAAGAACGATATTCTGCACTACTTGGGCTTAGGCATTCCTTGTTTACCTTGCAGCTATGGCACCTAGAAGGCGACCACGTGTGGTACAGGCGATCGAGGCCCCTGAGACTACTTTGGCCAATCGGCAGAGAGCTGATCGAGAGGAAGAGCATGACCAATGGCAGAATACTCTTCGAGCCTTCCAGCGACAGGCCCTCGAGAAGTATGAGGGCAGCACCTCTGATATGAAGACGGAAGGCTGGCTAGAGGAGCTAGTTATAGCCTTCGGCCTGATTCGGGCCCCGACCGAGTACTGGGTTCCTCTGGCTGTTAGCCAGATGTGAGGAGCGGCACGTCAGTGGTGGATGCTTCACCTGGGGAATAGGAAAGAGTCTGAGGTTGCATGGGCAGATTTCGAGAAGGAGTTCCGGGCGGAGTTCCTCTCCTTGACAATGAAGGCGGAGAAGAGGCAGGAGCTACTCTCCCTCCAGCAGGGGAGCTGGGCGTGGATAGCTACACGCCGCAGAGGCAACAGTTCCAACAGGGCCAGAAGTTGTTCTAGGTACGATCAATGTGTTTAGCACTCTTGATTATGCCTTGTTCGATACCGGAGCTTCGCACTCCTTTGTTGCACCCAGTCTAGCCCGTGCCTTGGGTCTAGATGCCGAGAGACTTCCAGTGCCCCTGGTGTTGAGCACACCAGTTGGAGGTCAGACCGACTTGCTGTTCGTTTGTCGAGGATGTAGACTGATGTTAGGGCCACATCAGTCGGTTAGGGATCTCCTTCTGCTACAGATTCAGCCGTACGATGTCATCCTAGGCATCGACTGTCTATTTTCTGTGTGCGCCATCATCGACTGTTTCCAAAGAAGGGTGGTGTTCTCAGGTTTGGACGGCCAGCGTGTTACCTTCACCGGCGAGCGGAGCTGTCCGAAGGGAAACCGGAGGGAGGAACCTCTCCTCTCCTTATTGACCGAGCTGACAGTGGAATCAGTAGATGCGGAAATGGTGGAAGTTCCAGAGATCGTTCGTGAGTTTATGGACATCTTTCCTGAGGAGGTGACGACTCTACCCCCTCGACGTGATATCGAGTTCGGGATAGACCTGCAGCCCGGCTCTCATCCAATCTCGATGGCTCCTTACCGGATGTCACCTTCGGAGCTACGGGGGTTGCGGATACAGATTGACGATCTGATGAAGAGGGGTTATGTTCGTCCAAGTGCGTCACCGTGGGGTGCTCCGGTCTTGTTTGCAAAGAAGGCAGATGGAGGTCTTAGGCTGTTCATAGACTACAGGAGGTTGAATCAGGTGACGATCAAGAATCGCTACCCTCTCTAAAGGATAGATGATCTTTTTGACCAGCTGAAAGGGGCAGGATGGTTCTCAAAGAACGACCTGCGGTCTGGGAACCACCAGCTGAGGGTGAAGGATAGCGACGTCCCGAAGACGGCATTCAGGTGCAGGTATGGGAACTTCGAGTTCGTGGTCATGCCCTTTGGTGTTACGAACGCCCCGGCCGTGTTCATGGGGCTTATGAACTCCATATTTCGGGAGTACCTGGATCGGTTTGTGGTGGTATTCATCGACGATATCCTGATCTATTCAAGGTCAGAAGAGGACCATGCAGAGAACCTGAGGACAGTTTTGGAAGTCCTCCGACAGCACCAGCTCTACGGGAAGTTGTCAAAGTGCAAGTTCTAGACACGAGAATTGCACTTCCTCGGGCACGTAGTGTCTGAGCAGGGGGTAGCAGTCGACCCATCAAAGGTTGAGGCAGTTGTTTCTTGGGCAGCACCCAAGAATGTGGCAGAAGTCCGGAGTTTCCTCGGACTGGAAGGTTACTACCGGAGATTCATACCCAACTTCTCCCGAGTAGCAGTCCCTTTGACGGCTTTGACCAAGAAGGACCAGGTTTTTGTGTGGAGCGAGCAATGCGAGTCGTCCTTCAGCTACCTAAAAGAAAAGCTGCTTAGTGCCCCAGTGTTGAGATTACCAGAAGAAGGGATGGCCTATGAGGTATTTTGTGATGCTTCAGGACAGGGCCTGGGATGCGTGTTGATGCAGCAACAAGGGGTGATCTCTTACGGGTCCAGGAAGCTATGCCCCCATGAGCGTAACTACGCCACCCATGACCTGGAGCTTGCAGCGGTCGTTTTTGCGCTAAAGTTATGGCGGAACTACCTCATCGGGGAATGCTTTGTGGTCTTCACAGATCACAAAATCTTAAAGTATATCTTCTCCCAGCGGGACTTGAACTTGCGACAACAGAGATGGGTGGAGTTACTCCAGGACTACGACTTTGAAATCTCTTATACTGAGGGCAAGGGCAATGTGGTGGCCGATGCCTTGAGCAGGAGGACGCAGAAGGATGCGGTCCGAGAGTCGGCAAATGCCTGGAAGGCAATGGAGGAGTTGGCTGCCTTACACCTGGATGCGAAGATGGATAGTGGCAGAGGATGCCTATATCAGATGATAGTGCATTCATCTCTGTTTCGACAAGTGGAGGAGTCTCAGTGGGGAGACCCCGAGTGCGAGGTGATGCGTGATCGGGTTGACCAGGGCGATGCTCCAAGAGAATGGACAGAGGACGTTCAGCACCGGATGCTTTTCCAGAAAAGGTTGTTTGTTCCAAGAGTGATGCGTGGCAAGGTTCTCAGTGAGTTCCACAACTCACCCCTAGCGGTGCACCCAGGAGTTACCAAGATGTACCAGGGTCTGAAAAGGCAGTTCTGGTGGCCCAGAGTTAAGCGATCGGTGGCAGAATTTGTGGCTAAATGCTTAGTATGTCAGCAAGTGAAGGCTGAACACCGGGTTCCAAGCGGCCTACTACAGCCTTTAGCAATTCCCGAGTGGAAGTGGGACGACATCTCAATGGATTTCATCACGGGACTACCCAAGGTCAAAGGAGGGGGCGATGCCATCTGGGTGGTGGTGGATAGGTTGACGAAATCGGCTCACTTTCTGGAAATCAGGGAGTCAAGTACTGTGGATGCTTTAGCACGAAAGTACGTGAATGAGGTGGTGCGGTTGCATGGAGTTCCGAGGTCTATAGTCTAGGATAGGGATGCACGGTTTTCCTCGTGAATCTGGAGAGGATTTTAGCATGCGTTTGGCACCCAGTTACGCCTTAGCATTGCTTTCCATCCCCAGACAGATGGAAAAATGGAGCGAACCATCCAGACCTTGGAGGATATGCTACGGGCATGTGTTCTGGACTCAGGAGAATCATGGGTGCGATACTTGCCTCTAGTAGAGTTTTCCTACAATAATAGCTACCACTCTACCATCGGTATGGCCCCGTTTGAGGCTTTGTACGGGAGGCCATGCCGTTCACCTGTGTGTTGGACCGAAGTAGAAGAGGCAGGCATCCTTGTCCCGGAGGTGGTGCAGAACACGACAGAGAAGATTCAGCTCATACGGGAAAGGATGAAGGTGGCCCAGGACCGACAGAAGTCGTATACTGATACCAGGAGAAGGCCCTTGGAGTTTGAGGTTGGGGACCACGTGTTCTTGGAGGTCTCCCCGCGGCGTGGGCAATGGAGGTTCGGCAAGGGGGGTAAGCTTTCCCCCGGGTTCGTCGGACCCTTCGAAGTGTTGCGGTGGGTCGGCGAAGTGGCTTATCAGCTAGCGTTACCTCCACCGCTGCTAAGGATACATGATGTCTTTCATGTATCCCAGCTCCGTTGTTATCTACATGATGATTCACACGTCCTTGATTGGGGTGAACTGGACATCGAGGATGATGTAACCTTTGTGGAAAAACTAGTGATGATCGAGGATCGCAAGGAGAAGGTGCTTCGTGGGCGAGCCATTCCCTTGGTTCGTGTGTTGTGGAGACATGGCGGGATCGAAGAGAGTACGTGGGAGAGGTAAGCACGGATGCGTGCCCAATACCCCGTGTTGTTTTGAGCTTTGTTCCTTTTTGTACCTGTTGTGGTAGAACGTTTGACTTTTGGCTATGAAATGTACTGGTTTATTTCCTCTGTTGTGTGTGAAAAGCCCCGACTAAAGGGAAGAGGGAACCCGACCCCTAATCAAGACGCATTAAGGTGGATGCGATTAAACCCGTGCGGGCGAGTCAGTGCCGCCCAAAGCGGATAATATCTTGACATGGGGGAGGGAAACTCCCCAAACCCACATGACCGGGCGGTTTGGCGTGGTATGTTGCTTGGTTCTTGACAGGGGAGTGTTTTTAGTTAGCAGGGGTTCACTCCTAAAAGGTATCTTTCGAAGATGGTTGTTCGGACCCTCTCTTTCCTTCTGGTTTGTTGTGATTCTTGAGGACGAGAATCATTTAAGAGGTATCTGATGTGATGACCCAGACCCCCCTTGGTCCCTTCCTTTGCCAAAATCCCGATCCTTAAGGGGTGCCGATCGGTGCGACCGATCGGTGTGACCGATCGGCGGAACCGGACGACGTCACCCGGCCTTGCCAAGTTGTTCCAGTAACACTCCTTTTTCGCAGATAGGGTTTTAAACCCTATTCTGCCTCGTTTCTTAAAGACCCGAAACACACACAAAAGTTTAATTAAATATTGAATCGACTCATGAGTCGGTTTAAACCACCCAGCACCTTAATGATGAGTCAAGCCGCGTGGTCAACCCATGACTTCCATGTCTTACGCGGTTTCGCGTTTTCACCTCAACTGTCCCCGGCTCTTATAAACTAAGGGTTAGCCGTGGTTTCTCCTTTCCTCGGTCGTGACTTTTCACAAATAGCTTCTGGTGTTTCGGGACCGCTGCATCGTTATCCGTAAAGTTTCGCGCCCCCGGCCTAAACGTCGTTCATCTGTCAACAAGTAGGGAATTTCTCCTTCGTCTCTCTCTTTTATGTATCATGCGGGGTGGGCGTGATTTTGATCCTATAGAATTGGGTAAACCAGACCTAACTAAAGATAAAGAACGAATTCTATAAGGAAAGAGATGGGGGGGTGCTGTGATCGTTGATGGTGTTTTATATTTTGATGTTGTTTCTTCTATGACCATCTTGTTGAGTTGTGCTGGCTTGCGCCTCTTGAAAATCGAGGCCGTTGGTGGTCGTTGTTTGTGCACTAATAAACCCTGTTGATGTTTTAAATGGATTGTTTGT
This sequence comes from Viscum album, assembly GCA_963277665.1. Lineage (NCBI taxonomy): Eukaryota > Viridiplantae > Streptophyta > Magnoliopsida > Santalales > Viscaceae > Viscum > Viscum album. The sequence continues at coordinate 588,271,094 of OY728142.1, read as the reverse complement.
GGTTGTAAACTCCTGCTGTGAAAAGTGAATCGGTTAATCACGTATATCCGGCTGAATAATTGAAAGCACCAGGATCAACCCTTCTGTGATAACTCCCGGTTAGAACACACGGAATTTGAAATCATGGAGTGTGTTAAGTCGTTTAAATCTGAAAATCCCTGACTTGTGTTGGTAGTGGTGGTTGGTTGTTTTCCTTTCGGGCCGATTGCTGGAAATGTGGGAGGGGATGGGATCCCCTGTTCTTTTATACTCTCGGTGGTTGTGTGAATTTGGGGGATGGGATTCCCTGTTGGTATGGTTTCGGTGGCTGTGAGTTTGAGACCGGGCGGGTACTCGTTTATATCACAAATTGGGGAGAGATCCTCTGTTGACAGAACCGGGTGTGAGTGTTTTGGTTGATCTATGCTTTTGACGCTTTCCTTGGTTATGCTTATGGTAGTTTCCCAGTAGTGCTTAAAATTAATTGAACATTTTAACTGAATGTGAAACAAGAATGGGACAAATGGTTTTTGTGGGCAAGGGTCGTGAACTGTGACTCGGACGCAGTGGTGTTGTGTTCTGTAGGTTGGCTAGGAAAACCTAAGCTTTGGGTGAGTGTTTGTTACCTATATCTATACTTGTAGCCTTGTGTTTCTTATTCGCGCCCCGCCCATGTTGAGCACTCAGTGCCGAACACCCCCATTTATGGGGGAAGGGTGTTTTTCCCAACACTATCCTTAGTGGCTGGTTATTAGCTCCTTTTCTGCTCCCTTTACCGGATAGCCCAAGTACCTTCGGGAAGGATGTGATGGCCTGAAGTCCATTATTAGCCCAAGAACCATTGGTCGGGGTGTTGTGGTGGTTGGCCAGGTGTGTGCGGCAGGTGGTTTCCCAAGTGTCTTCGGGATGAGGCCCAGGTGTCTTCGGGCGTGGCAGTGGATCCTTTAGCCCAGGTGTCTTCGGGTGTGGCGGTGTTTGTTTCGGCCTAGGTGTTTACAGGCATGGTTACATGTGACAGTTGTGGCCCAGGTGTGTGCGGGCGGGATTCAGCAGTGGGACTGCGTGCGGTTGAGGCCCAGGTGTGTGCGGGTGGGATTTCGGTAGTGGGACTGCGTGTGGTTGTGGCCCAGGTGTGTGCGGGCGGGTGTGGCAGTGGGACTGCGGTGAGAATGGCGGGATTGGTCCGATGCGTAGGATGTCTCAATAACCAGTGGGAAAGTGGCGCGGGGTACCCAAACATCGATGTGCTCTTATTATATATATTACTTGACTTGCGTTATTTGGGGAGTGAGCCTTGGTGAGGCCTGGGATGGATAGTTTGCCTTGTTAGGTGTTTGGTTTACTTTTTTTTCTCACGGGACTTTAGTACGTTCCCCCACTTGTGCACGAGAATCTTGGTTTTCCCTAATGAGTGTACTTGTATACTCACCCTACGTATATAAAACTGCTTTCAGGTTTCCAGGAGGACTACCAGGGCTATGCGGGACCCTACTAGTCAGACAGTTGGAGTTGTTGCTGTTGTCGTACCTTTTTTTTCTTTTGGTATTGTATCTTGAGCCTCTTTTTGTACTTGCACCTTGCTGTAAACTGTTTAAACATGCATGGGGGCTTTGTTTGGGTTTATTTATTTTCACCTATTTCTTTCCCTTTTTGGGTGGTTGACTTGTCCTATTTCCCGATCCTAAATAATAAAAAGGGTAATGCCTTCCATTTGAGAGAATTTTCTATACCCTTGGTGCTAGTCGCCACTCCGGGACCTATTGAAGGTGGGTTTCGGGGGTCATTATCTCTCCTTCAACTTAAAGAAGGAAGGGCCTGGCAATCTGCTGACCCTTCCCTCCTTTTGGTGAAGGCGGGTCGTGACATTATCTACCACTCTCCATCAGATATTTATGGTTATATTTCTCTTCCATATCCATATTTTCCTACATGGAACCCTAGTATGTGTTATTTTCGGCAACTTTCATACTTACCACTCTTTATTTTAAATAGAGGCCTCATTAATCCATTTTACGATGAGGGATTTCAACAATGATATTTTCAAATGCCAACCCCATGTTTCCAATACCGATCATAAATTGATAGGATTAAATTTATTGAAGTAGGATAGAATTTAACACCCTAAGCATTCATGGTATGCTTCTCTTTGAATAATACAATAGTGTGTGTTATATGCAACTTTGAGTTCTAACAAAACACAACCAATCATAATCGCTGTTAAGAATAGTAATTCCCACTTTTTGAAATTTTATACATTTTATCATTCAAAATGAACTTAATTTTTGGATTCAAAATATCGAAACTACCTTAGGGTGAAATTTTGGGACTTTTCGGATAACTTTCATATTTTGATGAATAGTGAAAATTTCTAAATTTTAATTAAAAACAACCTTTTTAATAAAAATAATTAATAGTGATAAATTATGAATTTGAGTGGTTTAATGTATATTTAGAATATATTTTTAGAATTTAATCCAATATTGGTCATTGGACATAATTTCACATTTAAACCGGACATAAACAAGTGTCAATCTTTTGATAGTTACTGTTTCTTAAAAACACGCGTTTTGTTTTGACATCGGGAATTAATTTAAAATTAATAAATGAAAATTATATGTTTTTAATTTGGTAAAATATACTTTATTATTGAATTTGGAATTTCGAAATAATATTATGGTAAATTTTTAGTATTTTCTGAAAACTTTTAATTTTTGATGAATAGTGAAAAACACATAGTTATAGTTTAAAACCTAATTTTTATTTAAATAATTATTTATTTTATTTAAATCATTTAATTTCAAAATAGATACATAATAAAAAATAGTAAAATTTGGTTCAATGAGATGAAAATGATTTTGGTAAATAGTAACTTTTTACTTTTATTTACCACAGTTAAATTAATAGGGTAATTAATGGTAAAAATGATATTAATATTACTCTCACACATGTCCTAAATCTATTGGACATGTTTATCTCGACCAAAAACAAGCCTTTGTAATAAAATATTTTCATTTATGTCCACTTGGATTATATTAGGACATTTATTATTATTTAATTCAAAAAAAGAGTGGAAAGAGTTAAAATCAAAGTTTAATAGCTAAAACATCTTCAAAGCTGGCGACAAAGAAAAAAGAACCACCAACACGTGGATTAAAATCAATGCTGATACACATCGAACCACCAGAGCCGGATCCTGACCCACAATCGACCGTAGTAGGCATTCTAGCAATGGAGATCCATGAAATGATGGGAACTCCAATACAGTGTCCAATTACTCATCGAACTTGGAAAAGAATGCTACGTGGAGTGAGTGATGGTCATACAGAAGACCCTAAACCCAGGGGAAGGAAAAGACAAAATGAAACATGCCAATCAGGGTGGACTCCCACCAAAATATGGAAAACAAAAATCGGAGAAACAAGTCCAAAATAACCAAAGGTGGCGGTAGGCGAGACCCAGCCCCACCTAGAGCAATGATTGCCTTATGCTGGAACTGTCGTGGGCTTGGCAACCCACGAACGGTTCGCATGCTTCAGCGAAACTGTGCTCAAAGTCTCCCCGATATGGTTTCCCTGTCCAAAAACATACTGGAAAACAAGGAAACCATTAGTATTGCTCAGAAGTGTGGCTTCCAAGGCTGCTTTCCGGTGTCCATACAAGGCCACTCAGGGGGCCTCTGTCTCCACTAGAAGGAGAACATCGACGTCAAAATCTTGTCCTTCTCCTCGCACCATGTGGAAGTGAATATTAAAATAGACTTTCACACACCCTGGACTTTTGTGGTGTTCTATGGCTGTTCATCCCATAATGATAAGGCGATGTCGTGGGATCTTATTTGCATGCTTCGAAATGACTTACCGAGCCCTATCCTCTTCGGAGGAGATTTCAATGAGATTATGTTCCACAAGGAAAAGAGGGGTGGAACCATCCGAACCTCTGCTTCATTGTCAAACTTCAAGGACGTGGTCTCCAGGGTGGATTTGGTTGATCTGGGATATATAGGCAACCCTTTTATGTGGTTCTGCGGCAATACTGAAGGCACCCACATCGCGGAGCGTCTTGATAGATTTCTAGGTTCTACTGATTGGATTAATTTGTTAAGAATGTTTCATATTGGCCACATGGCCCTTAACTATTCGGACCACTGTCTCATTCTCATTGACTGTACGCAAGGAAAACAAACTAGACAACTTTGCAAACCCTTCAGATTTGAGAGCTTCTAGTCGAAAGATCAGGAATGCGAAGAGGTGATCTGATCAAGATGGAAAAGCACTCACATGGATGTGTGCCTTAATCTCCATCAGGTTGCAACTGATCTGAGGTCCTAGAGCAATAATAAATTCTTCCACCATGACCGGCACTGTGGTGTCCTTGAAAAGATACAGAATAACCTCCTTAATAAACCCACATCCAATCACATTCTCTCTAAGATTGGAACCACGCAAAGAGAGCTGGACACGGCCCTGCGTGTCAAGGAAATTTTTTGGGCTATGTGGGTGCGGGATAGCCACATTAATTAAGGGGACACTAATACAAGGTTTTTTCACTAGAAATCGTCTTCCAGGAATTGGAAAAACTCTATTTCTTGCATCTTAAAACCTGATGGAAGCAAAGTTTTTTATACCAGTGGTAACCACTAGGCCATGACTCACTATTTCTAGAACATCTTCGCTGTAGGATCCCCATTCATGTCTTCCGAGGTCAAAGATTGTATAAAACCTACGATCACTGATGAGATCAATAGGCAGCTCACCAAAGATGTGACGGATGACGAGATGCGCCTGGCCCTAAAACATCTTCATCCCACTAAGGGCCCGGGAACGGATGGGTTCCATGACCTATTCTTTAAAAAATAGTGGCATATTATCGGCCCCGACATCATCAACATGATAAAAAGTATTTGGGCTGGGAATTCTTGCATTTCTATTATCAATGAAATTTTCCTTGTCCTAATCCCCAAAATAATGAAACCTCTGATGATCCAGGATTTTTGACCTATTATCCATTGCAATGTCTCTTGCAGGATCTTTTCAAAGATCCTTGTAAATCGGTTGCGACCTTGGTTACCTGATATTATATCTGAAAATCAGAGCACCTTCGTGGCCAAGAGACTGATCACTGATAATGCTATTGTGGCTCATAAAGTGTTCTATTCTATGAATTCACGCTCCACCACGAAAAGAGGAACCATAGCCTAGAAACTGGATATGACCAACGCATATGATAGAGTGGAATGGCACTTCCTTCATGTTGTTATGCTGAAAATGGGCTTTTGCATTAAATGGACAGATATGGTCATGGATTTCATCTCAACTATCTCCTTCAAAATCAATGTCAATGGGGAGTTCACGAAAGGATTTACCCCATCTCGAGGCCTTCTCTATAGAGATCCCCTCTACCCTTTTCTCTTCATTCTGGTGGCTGACGAGTTTTCTAATATTATATCCAGGGATGCATTCTCTTATTCCATTTATGGGGCAAAGGTCTGCCATATTAGCCCACCAGTGTCGCATCTTCTCTTTGCTGATGAATGCCTCCTCTTTTCCAGAGCAACAATTAATGAATGTCGGGTGATCAATCAAGCGATCCATCAGTATGAGAGGGCATCTGGCCGGTCAATCAATCATGGAAAATATGAAATTTCTTTCAGTGTACGGGTGCCTCCATCTAAGAGGGATGAGCTATGTGCATTTACTGGTATCCATATGGTTTTGAAACATCAGAAGTATCTTGGGCTTCCCACGGTGATTGGTTGATCCAAAAAATAAATCATCACATCTCTCATAGACAGGATCTAGAAAAAAATTCATGGATGGTCCCCAAAAGGAATTTATAAATATGGCAAAGGGACCCTCATAAAATCTTCCATTCAATACATTCCTAGATACTTTATGTCCCTGTTTAAACTCTCGGCTTACATCATCGACCAGATCCACACACGCACTACCAATTTCTGGTGGGGGAAGAATGATGGAAGGAATCGACCCCACTAGATGGACTGGGAGAAACTCTACAAACCCAAATCAGAGGGAGGGATGGGATTCCGGAATCTTCTTCTATTCAATGATGCAATGTTGGCCAAGAAAGGATGTAGCCTTGTTAACCGTCCATCATCTCTATATGCACGGGTTCTCCGAGCTAAGTACTTTCCCCACATGGACTTCCTTGCTTCCTCTCTTGGACCCCGACCCAACTTCCTCTAGAGAAGCATTTGGGGGGCTAAAAAGCTCCTGGAAAAAGGACTGGGCTGGAAGATTGGGACTGGATCATCGATAAATATCTGGACTGATCCCTGGCTCATCGATAAAGAAGGTTTGTGGGCTTCATCCCCCATCCAACCCGGTCTTGAAGATGCCACTGTCAGCTGCCTCCTTTCTGAAGAGGTACATGGGTGGTGTTTGGAAAACATCATGGATTGGTTTAACGAAAGAGACCAAAGAATTATCCTTAGCATTCCCTGGGTCCCCGACGTAGGCCCCAACCATTGTTTCTGGATCAATGACATCTTAGTCGATTACACAGTGCATTCTGGCAACATATTGGCTCATGACAACCACTCCGGAGTCCAGGATGAGGGGCCTTGGAAGTCAATTTGGATGCTCAATGTGCCCCCTAAAATTCACCAATTTTGGTTGTAGGTCTGCAAGGGTATTCTCCCAACCATGAGCCTTCTCGCTTACTGTCATATGGAAAGCTCTACCTTTTCCCCTTCTTACCCGAACATCCATGAAACTCCTTTGCATGCCATCATTCACTGCTCGAAAGCTCTGCAAATTTGGAATAAATGGGACCTGGCTTTGGCCACTTCTCTGGCTCTGGCCTCTCACCTTCCCGATCTTCTGACCTGCTGGTGCTCCTCCCTCTCCTCGGCTCTTTCAGGTACTCTTTGCACTCTAGCCTAGATTATTTGGGTTCGGCGTAACGATTTTTTCTTTCATCAAGTTCACAAACCCCTCGATTTCTGGATTGAACAGACCACTTCTTGGATTGAGGGATGGAAAGACCACAATGGACATTTTATGCCAGGTGTTACCCTATCCTCTCCCTCTCATTGTAACCCCCAATGGAAGGGATTCTTAAGATTAACATGGACGCGTCTCATTCAAAGGTTGAGCTTGTTTCCCTAGGCATCCTGGTCCGTAATGATTTGGGGCAAATCTTGGCTGAAAAATATGAACCACACCAGGCTTTCTGGGAATCGGCAGTTGCTGAGGCCATGGCCATCCTTGTTGGTATGTTCCTTTCCCTGGACTGTGGTTGGAGTGATATTATTATTGAGTCTGACTACCTTACCATTATCGATGCTTTTAACCACAACAATGGTGGACTCCAGTCCTTTGGCGTCATCATCTGGAGAATTCTCTCACTATGCCAATGCTTCACTTTATGCACCTTCTCCTTTTCCAAAAGGGAAGTAAACAATGTGGCACAACAGCTTGCGGCCTCAGGCCATTTCGACTCCAACCAACTATAGTTGGAAAATTTTCTTTCATAGCTTTTCACTTGTACTTCTGCTGATATTCATAATTAATGAATTCTGTTTTCCATCAAAAAAATATTAGGGCATTTATTATTATTTAATTCAATGAATAGTTAAAGGATTTAAAATCTATGTTTAATAACTAAAACATTTTTAATATAGGGCTTTATACAAGATAAATATGATTATAAATATTCATTAGAAACCTAAAAATATTTCCTAAATCATGGTATTTTATTTATAATTTTTAGACATTAAATAAATAAATTTCTTTATGACACAATGATGATGCAGTAATTACCTTATTCATGAAATAATCAAATAAATGGTATTATAAGTATTAAGATAAATATAATTTCAAAGTTTTTATGACATCCATGAGTTTTGTAGGTGAATATGAAAGATGTATCATACAATGAATATGTAAATACAAATAAATTAAAGTGTAATACATAACGAATACAATTATGGGAAGTACATACACCTCACAAAAGGTAATAGTGGAAATATGGCATGAATCTCACGAGAATAAGGAGTCAGATGAAAACCCCTTACCTTGAACTTTCCTTTTGTAAAGGGTACGTTTAGCTACTTGTATGAAGACTATAGTATGTTATTAAATTATACCAGAACCATATTAATATTTATGATATCATACATTATTCATTTATGACTTTATAATACCCATTTAATAATAATTTCCATGTTATGTTAATATTTCGAGTAATAATCGCTTTCTTTATCGTACGTGTTTTAACTTGTTACTGTTGATTGTATTACTTAGATCATGATTTTAATAATTCCAGAATATAAAACATGATTTATTTATCATATATATTTATAATATAAAAATTTATAATAGACGTATATATGAAATGGAAAACACCGTTTATGGAGACGGTAGTCCGTACATACGCATAAAGGCTGTTTTTGTTTTCATATAGTATTGAATAGAAGTAAGTGAATAAGATATATGTAAGTACATAAATAATTATATATATAAATATATATATCTCCAGTATCATTATTATTTCATATATTACATACTTATTAGTAATATATATTTTTATAATCGTCGATGAATGGTGAACATGGAAATGAATCTCATCGTGTCGTGGAGACGGTAATTTGTACGTACGCACGAGTGAATTATTTTGATATTAATATAATATATAATTTTATGGTGACATGTCATTCAAAGGGTGGATAGAATAATGAATTTGGTTGTACCATAATTATAATAACATCACAGTATATAGAATATACTGGAGTTATTTTTTTAACATCCCAATATATAGAATATACTGGAGTTATTATTTTAATTACGGTACAACATTATTCATTGTTCTATCCACCATTTTAATGACATGTCACCATATGTGTGTACGTACTACTTACCATCTCCATGTCGTGGTGTAATTTTTTTGCAATAAATTATTATTTGGATGGGTATAATAATGATGTGTATAACATGATAAGGATTCTGTATATATTATATACTATCCAATTATATATTATATTAATATCAAAAGAGGTATCATACAATGAATATGTAAATACACATAAATTAAAGTGTATTACATAAAGAATTCAATAATGGGAAGTACATGTCACCATATGTGTGTAAATACGGCTTACCGTCTCCACGTCGTGGTGTAATTGTTATGCAATACATTATTATTTGGATGGGTATAATAATGATGCGTATAACATGATAAGGATTCTGTATATATTATATACCATCCAATTATATATTATATAAATATCAAAAGAGGTATCATATAATGAATATGTAAATACACATAAATTAATGTGTATTACATAAAGAATACAATTATGGGAAGTACATACACCATACAAAAGGTAATAGTGGCAATATGGCATGAACCTCACGAGAATAAGGAGTCAGATGAAAACCCCTTACCTTGCACTTTCCTTTAGTCGAGGGTACGTTTAGCTTCCTGTATAAAGACTATAGTATGTTATAATGTTATACCAGAACTATATTAATATATATGATATCATAAATTATTCATTTATGACTTTATACTACCAATTTAATAATAATTTATATGTTATATTAATATTTCTGGTAATAATCGCTTTCTTTATCGTACGTGTTTTAACTTGTTACTCTTGATTGTATTACATAGATCATGATTTAAATACTTCCAAAATATAAAACATGATTTATTTATCATATATATTTAAAATAAAAAAATTTATAATAAACGTATATTTGAAATAGAAAACACCATTTTTGGAGACGGTAGTCTGTACGTACGCATAAACGTTGTTTCCGTTTTCATATAGTAGTGAACAGAAGTACATGAATAAGATATATGTAAGTACATAAATACTTATATATATAAATACATATATGTCGAGTAGAATTATTATTTCATATATTACATACTTATTAGTAATATATATTTTTATAATCATCGATGAATGGTGAACTTGGAAAAGAATCTCATCGTGTCGTGGAGACGGTAATCTGTACGTACGCATGAGCGAAAATATCATTCTTTTGATATTAATATAATATATAATTGTATAGTGACATGTCATTCAAAGGGTGGATAGAATAATGAATTTGGTTGTACCATAATTATAATAACATCACAGTATATAGAATGTACTGGAGTTATTTTTTTAACATCATAGTATATAGAATATACTGGAGTTATTATTTTAATTATGGGACAACCAAATTCATTATTCTATCCACCCTTTGAATGACATGTCACCATATGTGTGTACGTATGACTTACCATCTCCACGTCGTTGTGTAATTGTTATTCAATACATTATTATTTGGATGGGTATAATAATGATGTGTATAACATGATAAGGATTCTATATATATTATATACCATCTAATTATATATTATATTAATATCAAAAGAATGTTATTTTCGTTGGTGCGTACGTACAAATTACCGTCTCCACGACACGATGAGATTCATTTCCAAGTTCACCCTTCATCGACGGTTATAAAAATATATATTACTAATAAGTTTGTAATATATGAAATAATAATTCTACTGGATATATATTTATTTATATATATAATTATTTATTTACTTACATATATCTTATTCACTTACTTCTGTTCAATAGTATATTCAAACGGAAATAGCGTTTATGCGTACGTATGGACTACCGTCTCCATAAACGTTGTTTTTCATTTCATATATACTTCTATTATAAATTTTTATATTCTAAATATATATGATAAATAAATCATGTTTTATATTCTGGAAGTATTTATATCATGATCTAAGTAATACAATCAAGAGTAACAAGTTAAAACACGTACGATAATGAAAACAATTATTACCCGAAATATTAATATAACATGGAAGTTATTAGTAAATGGGTAGTATAAAGTCATAAATGAATAATTTATGATATCATAAATATTAATATGGTTATGGTATAATTTAATAACATACTATAGTCTTCATACAGGAAGCAAAACGTACCCTCGACTAAAGGAAAGTTCAAGGTAAGGGGTTTTCATCTGACTCCTTATTCTCGTGAGATTCATGTCATATTGCCACTATTACCTTTTGTGTGGTGTATGTACTTCCCATAATTGTATTCTTTTTGTAATACACTTTAATTTATGTGTATTTACATATTCATTGTATGATACCTCTTTCATGAGGTGTATGTTTCGTAAGTTACCAAATTAGTATGGGTTAATTTCACAATATCTTTATTATTCGAGATGTTTTACGTAAGTATCTACTGGGACATATTTATTATTCATGTACATGTTTTATGAAAGAGTTTTAAAAGGGATTCTTTTAAGGGAATTTTTACTAAAACATCATTTCAGATATTTTAAATATTTATTCTTCTAAATCATTCTCATTAATGTTTATATCTCCAAAATGGGTTTTAATGATTTATTTATATGGACATGAGTGTTTTTAAAATGTTAATTCCTTCCAAAAATTTCAAGGAGGTATGGGACACTTTGATTCAAAAATTTATTTAAATTAATTCTCTTCCAAATTGTGTGACTTTTAAATATTTTCATGAAAAAGGGGTGTTTCTCTCAAAGTGTTTTACAAATCATTTTCATCAACATCAAAATCCCTTAATGTATTTTAAACTTTTTTAAAGTTGACTTATCATGATACAAATATTCCATATATTGTTGATGGTTTTGTGATATGTTTGACTGTGGATGTGTTATTTTTATACCATTCATGGTTTACGGGTAAAGTATTGACATTTCGTATGCTAGTTTTAATATGAATGTTTATGTTGTTTTTAAACCTGTTCATATGAGGAATGCATTGGACTTAGTAAGTGATGAGTGGAGGTCGTTATAGCTCCTCGATGCATCGATAGGTCTCATGAGACAAACTAGTGTCGAGCACGAGGCCTTGACAAAATCTTATTTGTAGTATTGGCCCGAGGTCTTGGCTATGTGGTTATCATAGTCTGGCATTATGCATTCCATCATTATGAAAGTGGTTATTGATATTGCATGTGATTATTCGATTAGTAGAATATCCATGTGAATAAATAAAGGGATTTATTTCATTTTATTTCGTCCATATTATGTTGATGTTCATGTTTAAAAAGAATTTGCTTTATTTTTATACATTTCCTTAAATGTTTATGCTTATTTTTGAAAGTTTCCGCTATATTGCTTACCCTTACTGAGCGTTTGAGCTCACCCCTTTCTATGTTTTATTTTCCCAGGATTCCACGAAGTGTATTGTGATAGATATGCAGGGTTATGACAAGGGAATAATGGTGTTCATAAAGGATTATTTATGTTGTTTTGTATGTTATAAAGTGTAATGTAACATTCATTTATGTAGTCTATTTTCTAAGACTGCTAAACTGATCGGTCCTTTGGGACTTGATTCCTTGTAATCATGCCAATGTATGAAAATAATGCACCGACTCTGGGTAACTGCGTTTTGGGCATTACAAACATCACATATATCGGAGTCTTTAAAATCAACATAGCTTATACATTTCAATTCATCATGAACATATATGGAAAGTGTAATCCATTTTCTAGGATTATAAAGATTGTTTCCTTCCAGTAATGGGATGAAGAGTGATGGACTGCATTTGAGAAAATTATGTAGTATTTATTATTGCCTATGGTTAAAATACAACCAATATCTGTGAAATATTTGTCCCTCTATGTGACCACCCAATAATGATACCTTAGAACCTTTTAATCCTTGATAAATTCAAAAATACATATAAAATTTTGTACAATCTCTGTCACATGCTCCCTGATAGAGAGTTCAGATACTCTCTTGTTGAGAAGATCTGCATCACACATCTTTTTGTAGTGCATAAGTTGAAACACTACCTGATACTTCATGAAATACAACTAGTTTCCCTAGTGGATCCGCTAATGTATTTCCAAAATTACCCCATGTAGATAGACCATTATTCTCATTGCGTCGTGATTCTATGTTAGTTCAATATCAGGTTCATTATGTAGAAGTCCATTAAGTGTCTGGCACTGATAGATTTTCAAACCACCCATTTGAGTCCCATAGATGCCTATCTGGACATTGATATCTAGATGAACCCATCCCCATAGGGGAAAACATTGTTCTTTGTTGGAAGATTTATTTTCATGGAGCCTTCTAGAACCCAACCGGTAGAAGGATCAATGATCATAAAATCAATAGAGAAGGCATGAGGATCATCTTTGTTACACCTACACAAGATGGTATCTAATTTTAAGTCTTTCTCTCAGAAGGATGCATTAACAATGAGGTAGACTATCATTCAATCATCGCTGGTCTCGAGGTGGTTCTCAAGATTGATATCCATTACTTACATGTAATGTGTGATTATGAGTTAGTCGTTATGAAAATCAATGGAGACTATGTCATTAAGAACCAGGAGCTCATGCCCATGTTAGAGAAAACTCTATAGTTTATGGCTGAATTCCATTCTCTACTAGAGGTTAGTCATGTTCTCTAGTTACAGATTGGTTGTACTAATTCCTTTGATACTCTAGGTGCATTCTCCATAGTTCCCAACTAGGATGATCTATGTATCCACAAGGAACATCGAATATTCATCGCTCCTATTACACCAGATGATGATGAAACCTAGTAGGTAAATCATCTTTTGGATAGGCTCTCCATGTCAGGACCGCTAGATCCCCCCACCATATTAAAAATGACCTCCAATTTGACCACACATTTAATAAATTACATACATCATGACAATATCACATTAGATAGAGTCGAACGTGATAAAATATATCTTTATGTAGTATAGTTTAACCTCCATTGTGGTCTTATCCTAGTACATTATCTCTACAAATGTGGGATATATGGGATTCTCCTCCGCTGAATTCCAGAATACAAAATTCGATAGGCTATGCATGATGTTTATTCTAGTTCATATATATCTCACCATACAGTGTAGAAACTCTACCATCATAGTCAACGAACATGCTACTTATGGCCCACCATATACCCAGACTATATTATGATTTCTAATAGGTTCAAAACATGTTAGATCCATAGAAACATTTTTCATCGGCCACCAGAGCCCCAACATATTAACAAGTACTCATATACCTTAGTAGTCTGGGGACTTTATGTCTTGGAATCATATCAACCAGTGAATTCTAAGTAGTAAAAATGAATTCTTATTGTAACAGATTTCTTGTTGGATTGTGAATAAGTGATTCCACTTAATGAATTCAAGTCTAGTTCTATTGTTGTGTGTGTGTGCCCCAGAATCATCCATCAATTCAAACTCCCTCACACTATTATCAATTTTAAACTGTACAAATTTCTAAGAATATTAGATGAATAAATTGTATTCTCAGTACAACATCTTCCCCAACCATACATCCTTATACCATACACAAGAAAATGGGAAATCACATTATTCAACAAGTCCCTCAATAATATTATGTAGAAGATGTTTTTTAAGAATAATAAATGTTTACCTGACAACTTCCCAATGCTTTCTATGATTATTGTACAATGACTCATAATTTCACCGAAGTGACCCCATATTCCCTGGTGTTGGGAGTAGAGGTAGTCATGTCCATCTAGATTTTGGTAGCAATACTCTAAATAGCTGTTTACGATCAGTAGAAATCATAGAGTGTAGATGAATTCCATTTGGATGAACTGTAACCCCTCATAGAAAATAGGGTCTGGGCCTTGCATAATCTCGAGAGTCACTAGGATAAAAAAGATAGATCTTTCAAAAAGAATCATCGTATCAGTTCCATCCTTGAGGGGGAAAAAGTAGTGGCTATAAGGACGAACATGATACCTAGAATAAATCAACTAAATATAGATCCTAAATTGGAAGGGCTTACATCCTACATATGTTTTAACCCAACAGTGAATATTCTTTGGTCTCTATGGATGGGTAGTGCATCACACCTCTAACCAATGCCTAGTTCCTCATGTAGTAAATTTAATTAGAACCATTGTCTTTCATTCATGATGTTAATCTAATGAAACATTCTACCTTCATGATGTTAAACGTCATAGCACCATCAAATTCCTATTATCATGATGTTAAACTATGCAATAACCCTCATCCTTACTTCACAAAATTGAACCACATAGAATTTCACTTCGTTTCCACTTGATGTTAGGCTCCATAGAATTACGTGTCTTATCTATAGGGTTTTAAACATTAATTCATAACCATAGTCCTAGCTTCATGATGAACAAATTCTCATAACTTATGGTCATTTCAGAACAACAATAAAAGGGAAAATTCAACACTTTCTAGGAAATTGATGTTTAACTATGAACCCATGTACAAATATCAACACATCAAATGGTGTACATATTCCCCTATAAATTTTGTTGTTTTGTTCAGATCCCTTGGTCCCCATTCACATCATGTTATAATATTTTGATAAAACACATCCCGCAAGGAACACCTTTCATATTATATTCCTACAGAAAAAAACATTAACTATACTTCAAAGTCCTCAATGCATGATGTTAAAGTACATGGGTCCATCCTAGGAAAACAATGTTAAACATTGAAGAAATATTCTAACCTCTATGACCACATACTAAGAGACTATGGTGATGAAATATACCCTTAAACAACTTTTAATACAAGGGCCTTTTACAATGAATCCATCCACATCCTCCCACTAACATGCTCTGATGTTCTAGGGAGTGAGACCTAGAGTGTTGGATTATTCATGGAAATTTTAGCAATACATCTATGTGCTTCATTTATCTCATTATTTGGAACCCTGTAATTTTCCAAATCTAAATATATACATCAATGGTATGGTTCCTGGCCACAATGGCTCACTCACCATCCTAGACCAATTTGCTGGCAGTCTTTGGACAACATTTTGATATAGGTTGAGTGTCTCAAACAGGGTCAGAGGTTAACCCTCATGTGTATTTCCACATTATAGGTAACATATTATGGATCCTATTTTACAAATATTCCCATAAATTATCATCAATATTCATAACACTCTAATTATGTTCTAGATATCAGACATTGTGATTCAAATTTTCTACTTGTCTATGTTATCTTGGAACTATAAACCCCTAGTGTTTCCCCACCATGAATCTACACATGATGAGTAGAAAGGTCGGTATTAATTGGACATTCCCATGTGGTATTTCCATAACCTTTATGTGCACTTACATGTGATGGTAAAAGACTGATATTACTCTATGATTCTCTAATTGATCATGAATTATGTAGGGTTCAGTGTATTAGAATGGTTTAAAAAAATTTAAAAGAGCCACATAGTTCCTTACTTCCTGAATTGTATGACCTTAAACAATGAACTATACAATCCACGATGTAATAACTTTAAACTAAAAAACATCATCTCTTATGACACTTTTATTCTACCTTTTTGGAATCAGGAACTATTAATGGATTGATTGTAATACTTATGGAATATATGGAAATTACATGAGTTTACATATTGGTATATCCCCTAAAAAACAAACAAAAAACATAAATATATATATATATACACATATTCCCTCTCTATGAATGGTTCAGAACTATGCAGGGGGACTTTCTTTTTCCGAACTACATATGGATTCATTCCCACATTTATGGGATAGATAAGAATTCCCAGACACTTTTTCTATGGGACCAGCCACAATCATTCCCTTGGAATGTATGTAACATCATGGGCCTTTGTTTTCCTTATTCACATGGAGATATAGTGGTTGTGTCACACATATCCTTTAGGAGTTTCCCCCCATCCACCTTAATGTCCTAATCACATGATGATAAACTGCATTAAACTTATTTTCCTAGACACACGATGATAAATGGAATGAAAAAACTCATCCTTACCATATGATGTTTAACTTAATGGAATTCAATAACTATTTATGGATTTATTTCCATCATTATTGGATACGTAGATATGCCCAGTCATTTTGTTCGGGTCCAGTAACATGTTCATCAACCTTTTTACCCCTCCTCATAATCCTCCTTATTTGGAACATGTCAAATATCATTCCATATCCAAGAGCATCTTCAAGGACCATATCATAAGTTCGGGATTTTTATGCATCTATATGATATGTCCCATTTAATTCATCAGATTCATTGTGGTGTATATCCATCGATGATGGATTCATCATGGACATTCTCCCAATCCATCTATATGCTTCACATGTCTCTTTATTTTGGTATCCATAATATTCCAGTTTTAGGAGAAGTATTAATGGCATGGTGTTCGGCTATATGGATAACCAAAAATTCAAGGCCAATGACATAGAAATTATTTGAAGACATTTTTTGATAGGTCTAGTGTTTCAAATATGGTCAGTGATTGACACGCATTTGTCTATCTCCATTTCAGGTAACATGATTGGATGCTCTGTTTTGAACATGTCCAGTAGTTATCTTACATCAACATTCTATTCTCATTGTGGTCTAAATATCATATGTATTAATACACATTTTTTTCACATCTCTATGTTCTTGTGAATCTCTAACACCCTTGGTTTTTCCCTCTATGCATATGTGCATGTTGAGTAAGAATGTTAGTATCGCTCTGATATTTTAAGCAAGACATTCCCATTCCCTTGTTGTATGCTTCTACATGTGATAAAGAAATCCAAACAACACTCCTTTTTTCCCACACCAAACATGTCTCATCTGGTCTTATGGGTTATTTTGAGGTTTGTACCCACATAAAGGAGCTTTATTGTTATCATTCAGTCTCTATATCCTTAAAATAGGATCCTCTCCATGGTACTCTCAAGAATATGTTCTATGGAATTTGACCCACCATGGTACACATTCACCTTGAGTTTTCACTTCCCCTCAATGCATATGTCCATTAGACATAATTATCCTCAATAAAGAAAAATGTATATTATGATTCCCATACATATGTGATATGTAGAGACACAAAGAGATTTTGTCTTTGGGCCCAGCTACAGATTCAAATTTTCACCCCCTTGGCCTAAGTATGGTGTGTTGTGGGGAATCATTGGACTTCATTCATATCGGGTTGTTCATAACATCACACCTAAAAATCTACTTTAATCCTCTTACCCTATGGTCAAAATTCAACGACCTTAAACAAAGATCTATTGGCCCAAGAAACATGACCTTAAACTGTCTGTTGTCGGTCTAACAATTTTCACCATAATATTGATTCAACCCTTATTTTCAAGAATAAAATGACTATATCTTTTCATATATTGTCATTGCTACTCTTTTTGGGAACCCATTAAACATTATACAAAAAAGATCCCAATGTCCATATTAGTTTAGTTTCTTTCAAAACATGGAAACATAAACACTAATACATAAGTGATATATATAATATCCTCTAGGTTATTTAGGAATAGAATCCCTCTTAGACATATCATACAAAAAATTTGTCTTCATAACATAGGGAAGGAATCACAAAAGGGGTGATCTCAAATGCTCAGTAATGGTAAATAATGGATACCTGTAAGCATAAACATTTGTATAGGGGTATGAGAACATGATCCTAAAAATATAAGACCTTCCCATCCTTATCATATTTCATATTAATGAATCATTTCATATGTCTTGGTTGTTCCTAAGACATGAATCACATGGAAATAAATTACATAATCCATGAAATCATGACATAGGAATATTATGATAATATTTCAGACCCATAAAAATATATAATGATTTCAATGGTACTCAAGGAATAGAATCCAAGGCCCCTTTAGTGGAAAATTTCATTTACAAAGTTGAGTCCACAGCCCATTCCAGCCTCGTAATACTGATTTGTGTTCACTCCAAATTATGGCCCCATAATATGTAACAAAATTCATTTCTCATTCAAGCCATGTATATCTCATTAGATGCAAATATTTACCAAATTAATTTTAGGGAGATATTGGTCCTACATATATAAAAATGATATCACATATACATGTCCTAGAAAATAATAAACAAACATATCACAACCAATTAAATGAAATGGGTATCGTAAAAAAGTTTTCATATCGTATCCTTTGGAGAAAAGATACAGTTTTAATAAAAATTTTATCAAAATAATTAACTATTAAAGGGAAATGGATTTCATAATCATATAATCCATGAAAAAATTGAATATAAAAAAATATATAACCCTTGAAAGAGAAACATTTCATAAAAATATATCCCTTGAAAAAGAAAAGGGTTTTATAAAGTAAATGATATTAATCAAAACCCATTACTAGAGACAATATTAATGTAACATTTAGATCATCTCCAAAAAATTGTCCTGAGTAAAGTCAACAGATATCATCTTAGATGGAAAATAAAATTGAAATATCATTCAAAAACTTTTCTCGATGAAAATAAAATTTATTCTTTAAAATGGTATTTTTAATGCATTAATCTATTGGTAAATCATATTTTGAGAAAATATATTGAAAACATATAATTATGACTTCAAATAATTTTTAGGCCTATTTCCTTGAAAACATATAGAATACGCTTCAAAAAAACATTAAAACTCTTTTCATTTAAAGCACATTGAAATCATTAAAATATATCATGAAAAATACTTCATTTAAAATAAATTTCAAACTTATAAATAAATATTTAAAATATTTTCAAAATACTTTCATTGAAAAAAACTTTTAAAAAATAAAAATTTAGATTTAAAATGTTATGAAAACATTTTACTTGAATACATATGAAAGGATTTTGAAAAATATTGAAAACGATTTTATTTTAAAATTACTTTTAAAACCCTTTTCTTAAAATGTTACTCTTCATAATGATTTAAAGATATTTCATAAAAATGGATCATGTTAAATCCCCATATAATGTTTTAGGTAAAAAGAATATTCCTTTGGGCCATTAAAAAAAGGTACGAAAAATTATTTGTGGGGAAATAAATGAGAAAATTCCATTAGAATAATATGTAAAATAAAAAAAGTGGGAAAATTATTTTATTTGTTATAGGAAATATTATAATTTTCTTAGAATCCCTTTTTTTTGAAGACATGGTTTTTAAGGAACAAAGATGATCGACCAAAGATAAGGTAATGTTGAGATTTTATAAAAAACACTTTATTATATATATTATATTCAAAAAAAGAAAAATTGAACCAATAAATGAATATATCATAAATAACCATAGGATAATAAAATTAATGTATTTTCATGCTATATGGATCATAAAATTTCATCAATGGACGCATAAACATAAACAATCTAGAAAAGTGATGAGCTTGTTTCAATAATCACTTACCAATTTGTAACATTGAACCATACCCCCCTTGTATTAAAATAAAATAAAATAACTATTAAAATAACATCAATTGAAGTAGATTCATGATATAACATTTCAAAGGTTTTATATACAGCACATGGAAAAATATAGGTGCATAACATGGTATGTGAATCTAAGAAACGAATTTGAGACAAAATTACAATACCGATTTGGTATCTTTTGAAACATAAATCCCATGAAATAAAGATCAAAATATGGATATTTATATACAGATAAATTTATTTATAATAATCATTTAAATAATCCAGGGGATGTATTCACACAACCCAAATGTAATGGGTGGTGAATAAAGCATGTATCTCAAGGAAATATAATGTCAGATTAAATTCCATTAACATTTCTATTGACTCTCTTTGTACCCATTATAAACTCTTTTATAATAAATATAAAATTAATATAAATATATCAAAGACCCAAATTCATATCTAATACCATATATGTTTTTATCATGATATTATATTACAATCTCATAAACAATTCAATGTTGAGGTTACGGTTCGTGTAATATTCGTTTTGTTTTTCACATGTTTCTTAATTTGTTATATATTTGGAAATTATAGTTATATCACAATTTTCATAATGTTATCCATGATATAAATATTATTAATATTAATTATATTTGTATTATAATAATCTATTGAATAATTAATTATAAAATGGAATACAACATTCATGGAAATAGTTGTCCATACTGACACATTAATATTGTTTTCGTTTAATTATCGCATTGAATGAAAGAATATAAATGACTTATATATATATGTATGTATGTAATTATTAAGATATAATTATTATATCATATATATCATATAATTTCACTAAACCTATCTTTAATACATTACACAAAGTGTATGAAAGAATAACATCTCTTTGAAGGGGTCGTAGTCCACGCATCGTCAAACAAAATTTTTGTATTTACACTAAATGGAATGTAAAAATATATTTGTAGTAAAATTATTAAGGAACCATAAATACAAAATAAAAATAATATATAACATATATAAATTTATTTTCCATTATAATTTTCAATATGAGAGGAAGTAAATAAATAATTAGCAATCATCAATTAGTGAGCTGTTAGTTCGTGGTACAAATAAACAATAATTTCATTACCCATTAGATAAAAGTATGTGTAACTGTAGGTCTAATTCATCACATAATAACATATGATTATATTTAGAATATAGTTTTCATTACATATTAATAGTATAATCTCGAATTTATGTGGAGAAGAAATAAAATAAATGACTAGAGCATGGGGGAGGGTGCTTCCGCTTAATCGGGTAACTCCTTTTAGTTTGCAACAATAGGATCCCATAGATGGATTTATGAAAGAAGGGATCATTCAAGGAGAAATTTAGATTTTTTTTCATGATATATAAGAAGATATTTTCCTAATATATTTGGTTTTAAAGGTTTGAATAATGGGTAGAGTGATTTATTTTTCTAGAAAAGGGGGAGTGGCAGTATTGTAAATGCCAAATGGTATTCAAAAATGGGAGGAATAAATTACCAAATGATTATCCACAATGTAAAACATTAATTGATTAATGTGAATTTATAGTTGAGTAAAATATAAACCACACAAAAATATGACCCTTTTAAAAAATTTGTTCTTTAAATTCTAGTATTTTGCAATTTATTAGTTTGGTTTTTATTAAAGCATCAATTTTTCTAACCAAGGTAATTTAACCATTATGAATAAAATAAACAATGATTTATTGAAAAAAATATATAATTAATTATAAATATTATAAATGTGTTAGAAAATAAAAATATCATATTTTTTAGAAATTTATTTTTTAAAAAAGTGCATCTGATACGCAAAACACTTTTTAAACCCAGACTGTGCTAAAAATGTCGTTACAATATATGGGTAAATATGTTATTTATATATGATAAATTGGTCCATTAATAGATCATTATTAATGTTTATTATCCCTTAAAAATACAATTGTATAATATATTTTTTTAAATAATTTTAATTAATTTAATAAAATATTATTTATTGTAAAATAACAATAATGTCAATTTTGACATTATATTTTTAATTTTAAATTTAATCTATCAAAATAATTATGAATTTAAAATAAATTAATTTTAAATATGAATTAAATGATATAATCACTTTAAAAAATAATTAATTTCAATAATTCAATCAATTCACTTCACATTTAAAATTTATAGTGTCATTGGTTTTAGATAATTATTAACTAAAAAACACTCTATTGGCATTTCATAATAATTTTATGTAACCTAATCATATAGAAAAATATTTTTATAAATTAATATTATAATAATAACACATTTATATTTATTAATTATATTTATAATAAATTATACTATTATTTTTAAATATCTCAAGGTATTAAAAAATTTTAAGGTAAGAAAAGGTCCCTTGTTGCCTTTTTTCATTACATAACATTTTATATTGGAATATTCCATTTATTAATATACCAATGAACCATTAAATAAGAAAACATATATCATATTATTGAAATTTAGGTAGCCAATGGCTTTTAAACAAGTTTCATGGACATTGTTTTCATTATGGTTAAGGTATAGTCCATAATTATGCTTAATCTTACCATAATCGCGGTGATAAATTTGAATCACATTCACTAATAATTTTTTTTTCAAATATAAATTGATATTATTAGAAAAAAAAATATTATTCTAATTATCGTAGTGTGTGTCTAATTTTTAAAATTAAAATCAAAGAATGTGAAAAATTATATTTTACTCTAATCTGACAAATGTGGCGAGAATGTGACTTTTTAATGTAAAAACATTCAAAAGATCAATATGTTTTTGTATCTAATTTCAATAAAAATAATTACTCCAATGAATTAAATTGTATTAATATATTCATAATTTAACTATTTTGACTTTAAAAATAAACTTCATATTTAATTTAACACTAATAATTATTTAAACAAAAATTTTGTTTATAAAGAAATTGCAATAACTAATTACCATTCACCAAAAAATAACGTTTCTAAAAAATATCCCAGAAATTCACACAAATCTATGTCCAAAATTTTATATTCAAAAATAAAGTAAATTTTTTCATATCCAACTTCTATTACTTTCTAAAATTAGTTTTACTATAGTTTACAGAAATACATAGTAAGAATTTTATTTAAGAAAATATCATTTTAAACCATATAATGACATCACCAAAAATAATGTGTTTATTTGAAAATATTTTTTATATATGTAAGACCATTATAAATAATATTTGAAATTTATTTATCACTGTTCATTTTACTATGCATAACTTCTAGGTTATAATTATATGATTTAAATATTTATAATAATAAAATTATGTTTTGTATTAACATATTGTTTTGTTTAATGCATGCCAAGTCCATGTTGCATGTAGTAAAAACCAAACTTGTTCCATGTGAAATGAATATTTGACTTAGTGCACTATAATACATCAATTAAAATTAATTAATTCAAATAAAGGTCCATAATGCAGGGGTTTGTTACAATGCATCACGACTTTAAACATTATGCAAGTATGGTATGAATTCTATGACCTTAAACTAAGATCCAAAATGTAAAAACTATGAGAATATAAAGTTCATTGAACCACCATGATGTTCTATCCTGTGAATACACCCCCTTTTGGACTAGTCATTTACCATGTAGTGTTTCCGAACTATATATGCCCCGATTCTCACCTTTATGCGATATGTAGTGACGACCGAATATTTTGACATCGGGACCAGCCACAAGACCATTATCTCTTTTCAAACCATTAGCCTCTTTTCATATTAAGGAGTGTATGAAATATGTGAGCCTATTTAGAATAATTTTTGTTTGGGTATACCCCCAACGTGAACTCTACATACCCTATTACTGAGCATCTTTTGGTAATTTATGTATCCCATCTTTAAATTTTCCACCTTGGTCCAAAAATGTAATGACCCTGATTTTTCCATTAATTTTATAATATGGAATATTACGAGTCCGCGAAAATTGTCGGAGTGGGATTCTAATTCCCGGTGAGCCCGAGATGTATTTCGGAACTATTTTTTCGGGTACGTTTAGTGAATGTGCGAACGGGTTTTTTATCTATTGAACTGGTGCTCAGAATTGAAATCTGAGAACACCTTTGAACTCGTAGTGCCAGTATTTGTTTAAGAGAGGCTACACCTCGACTAGTATTGAGTCAGGAGTAGAAGATGGTTCTGTGTTTATTCGTGGGAGATTTAAATAAAATAAATTATTTTTATTTGAAAATCTCCCTCCATCCTTTTTGAATTCTGGTGGCGGGGAAAACCTGAGGGAGGTCATGCATTTAATAATAGACAATAGTTATTAGGTTTAACAAAATGTGTAACCACCCTTCATAGGATTATTGAGTCTAATTATTTCCACAAATTAATGAACCACTTTAATTAAATGACGAAGAGTTAAAACCTTGGGTTTTTGGGAATCTTTGGGAAAGAGTGTTCTTGGAGGAACCTCTTGAGGAAGATCGGATCTCACCAATGAGGAACCGAAGAATAGAAGATTTTCAAACAAGCGGCGTCGTTGGAGGAGGCTTGCTTCGGGATCGACAAATGCCAATCTGTCATCAATCATGGACGATCTCCAACAGAACCTTCCAGGTAGGGTTTGATGTTTATTTATACCCCCTTACCCCATTCTTGTTGACCCTCTTGATTCAAGAATAGTATTGTCACTTGATATTGTTCTAACGTGTAGGGTGCGGGAAAAACGAACATAGCCCAACCCCTTTGCAAATCATTGTTGTGTATGATGTGTTCTTCATGATGGAGGGGGATGGAAACTGGTGCCAGCGACTGGATATGGGGTGACTCGGGACAGGCGCTCGACACTCCGGCCGGCCACGAAAAAGTGGGTGGGGCGACCGCATAGCCATAGAAGAGTCATGGCTCGTCGGCCACGGCGGAGCAAGGACGGCGGCCCACGACGGCTGCTCAAATTAAGGTCTGGCAGCATACGACCGCATCAACCAGTTGTGAAGAGCTGCGACCTTGTGCCTCGGTGGCGAGGTGAGGTGCGACCATCTCGACTCCAGCCGTAGGAGATGGCGTTGGGTGCGACCACGCCGCATGGAGGAGAGGCATGCCATCTGGCAATCCGGGGCCGCCCAGGGGACACAACGCCTTGGGCTTCCACACTGCTGGCCGAGCAGGACCCAGCGGGCCGGGTTCGATCTCGCGTGCTGGGTCCGACCCAGGGCCAAACGCGGGTTGGGTCGGGTTAGACCAGACCCAGACCAACTTCATCCCTTTTTTATCTTTTGGCAATATCATGAGCTACGGGCATCTGTTTGACAAACCATCTGTGGTGCCAGAAAACATGGATCGAGATGGTCCTTTTGGTATACCCCACATGAGTATTGGATAATGTTGGGGTACGTCCGGGAAGGATCGAGCGCAAATCCAATGGGTCCCTTGGGACTAAACACTACTACAAATAAGGGCTTTAGCGGCCGCCAAATGGCGTCTGCCAAACGGAGGACGTTTTTGGCCGGTCGCTAAAGATCTACCCCAAAAAAATGAGATTTTCGGTCCGTGATGCAGTAGGCAACACACGCGTGGCCCACCATCTTGGCTCACCGGCCATGGTGGATGCACGGCGGCTGGGGAGGGTTCCGGTTGGTTAGGGGGAGTCGTTTTGTGGTGGGGTGATGTCGGGGGGAGACCATAGGGCCATTGAAGGTGCAATGATGTGTTCAGGATGGCTGCAGGTGAGGCGGTGGTGGGATGGCAGGGGGCGGCGCGGTGGTGGGATGGTAGGGGGTGGTGCGGCGGCTGGTGGTGAAGCAGTGTGTTACAGGTCTTATGGAAGAAGGCGAGGGAAAAATCCCGCTGATTTTTTTACTTCAGTATTAGCGGCTTCCATTTGGCAGACTCTAATACACCCTTTAGTGGCCTCTAATATATACAGCCAAAAGGTGGGTAAAATCCCCTCGAATTTTATTTCAGTATTAGGGGCCTCCATTTGGCGGCCACTAATACCCCTTTTAGCGACCGGCCAATGGAGGCCGCTAAAACTGACGTGCTTAACAGCCCAGAATTCTAGTAGTGAAAAGGCCAATAATTTATAGACCGGGCATCCGATTGACGCACCGTCTGTTGCGTTGAAACCCATTTTACGTGGTATTCTATTGGGATACATAATCGTGGGACTTTTTGGCAATTGGAGTATTGACATGTGGCTTGTGGAGCGGACCCTTTCAGAATCAAGCGATCTTAGTACCGGAACCCTGTAGCTGGTTGTGACATGGGAAAGGGAACCTATGTGGTTATGTGATTTGGGATCCATTGTGGGTCTGTGTTCGAGAGTCTCACTTGGATTCTCTCTAGGAATCTATGTGGGACTACTCTAGGATCCTACGTTGGTCTATTATACTAGGATCCAATGTGGCTTGGAGATTTGGGATCCTTTGTGGGTTTGACGATTTAGGTTCCTACATGGGTCTGCTGATTTAGAATCTTATGTGGGTCTTCCTCCTAAAAAATTAAATTGATTCAGTAGTTACATCTAATCAAAATTACTACCATACCAAATTTATACTGGGTGTGAGCTGAGTCTTTACATTTTTTGTATTCTTTTGTGTGGCGTACCATTGTGGTACTTACCTTTGTGGTGATACCTTTGGGGTATTATTCTGTGTGGCATACCTTTGTGGTACTTACCTTCATGGTGTTACCTTCGTTGTATTATTTCCTTCCTGGGACAATTGAGCTTTGGGATTTTGAGTTGTGCCTTGTGTTTTCACATGATGAGATGGGTATGCATGATAACTTTGGTATATGTATGGGTATATACCTATGTATGGTGGTTATACGCTTACATGAGTTATGGTTTATCCTTTTTGGATTTTGTGAGGATTTTGAGGGTCTCAGGGTCCCTACTGAGTATCGTTATACTCACTGCTGGATGGGCTATGCCTGCATCTTGTTGGGTTTGGTGCAGACGGAGTACAGCGCTGACTGATGACGAGGGTACCAGGAATGGAGGTCGATCGGAGGTGGACCTTAGATGAGGCACACCGTAGAGACAAACATTTGAGATTTGTACCTACACTATAGGTAGAATCAATAGTGGGTGTTCACAGGATCTGTTCAGTTTACATGTACATTTCAGTTTCCTTGTATATTTCAGTTGGGCTTGTATTCTGGCAACTTTTTTATTTACTATACACACTCCTTTTACTATACAGTTTACTTGTGTTCGTATCTTGCTCTGTGCATGGTTGATTGTTTTTACAAGATATAAAGGTAATGAATTCACAGTTTTATGGTGTACACCTTTTATTGCTAGTTTCCATCCCCTGACCTATAGATGGCGGACTTGGGGTAGTAATGGAACGGGCCCTGGGGGACGGGTCATTACAAATTGGTATTAGATGATTTAGTTGTATTTTAGAACATTGAAATTTTATCTTTTTAATGACAATAGTGTATAGTGTAGTGAGTGTGGTTATCAATTTATAAAATCAAGTGTTGGTTCGGCAGCCGACGTATCCATACACCAGGACCCTAACTTCTTATTTATGACTCCATGCCTGAAAAAATTGATTGCGTGTGTGTTTTCAAATGTTTTATTTGTGAACACATTAATTTAGCTCACTAGGTATAACTTATTAACTGTGGCACACCTATTTCTTTTCAAGATACCTCCACAGAGACACCCAGCTATGGTTTAGGGTATAGTACAAGAGGATATCCCACCGAGCGACGACGCCTCGGTGCAGGGCCCTTTATTAGTATAGGCACCAGCAGTACCATTACCCTTTGGGCCACCTATTCCACTAGCCCCAGCTACAGAGGGTGCACACCGCTTGAGCGCGTTTCATGATCTCCATCTCCATAGGCCATTAAGGTTTAGTGGTGAGACGGACCCACAGGCAGGTGAGGATTGGTTGGAGGCCGTGATGAGAGTCTTCCGACTGGTAATGACACAAGCTGATCTCATGGTGATCCTCTCTGTCAGTATTATACCGGTATTAGAAGGAAGATGGTGGAGCTTGATGCTCCTGGTTCATGATGAGGTGACATTTCTCTTGGTAGAATTTGAGAGCCTATTTCAGGAAGAGTTTGTCCTAGTGACCCTTCGCACAGTGCGTATTCATGAGCTCCTTCATCTACAGTAGGGAAACGTGACTATGGCTCAGTACTCAGTGAGGTTGACCGAACTCTCATGATACTCCACTTATATGGTGTGTTACCATTTATTTAGGGCCCAGACCTTCGATCAGGGACTCAGGCTAGAGATCAGGGCTTCAATGATTTCTCTCACCATCCCGACGCAGGCAGGGGTGTTAGAGCGATCCCTTTTAGTGGAGATTTTTCTTCCTGAGTAGTCACCAGCAGTGAGACCCACCATCGGGCGTCACGTAGTGGAGTATTCTGTAGCTGACAGCAGACAGATTTCATAGAGGTCCAAGATGACCCGACCTACAGGTGGACAACCACAGGGTTTAGGGTTAGTTATGCAGGGCACCGAAGATAGAGCCAGTCATGCAAGGAGAAGGCAGTGTTACACATGCGGTGGGCAGGGTCACATTGCTCGTGACTGCCCGACCCACCATAAGGATGATCTGAAGATGGTCCATGTCACAACCTGACCCTACCCGGCCTCGAGCCACGACTACCCCAAGCCTGCCACCATAAACCACGGGCTGCCGATAAGAGCCGAAGGATAAACAACTTGGGGAGGCCTTTTCCTGAGTACCTGTACACACACACGTAGCCCACTCAATGCAGAAATGCAGAGTAAAAGGAAAAGTAAAGTACCAACTGCTATAAACATCCACAAAAGTGCATCGACCTATAAACAGTAAAAAGAAAGTGCTAAAGGTAAACTGAAAAGAAAAGGGGAAAAACATGTGCCCAACCAGAATAGTTCCACAACCTGGCAATAGGTAAACAAAAGTAAAATAGCCGGGAGAGTCTCACACCTGGAACACGAC
The DNA here is from genome assembly GCA_963277665.1 of Viscum album. Lineage (NCBI taxonomy): Eukaryota > Viridiplantae > Streptophyta > Magnoliopsida > Santalales > Viscaceae > Viscum > Viscum album. The sequence continues at coordinate 588,241,907 of OY728142.1, read as the reverse complement.
TAAAACCACTACACGCGGTTCAAGATCTCAGACTCCTAAGCTCCTCTATTTTCATGACCAACATGTCTGTCATCTGCAAGGTCACACTAATTGCGGTAAAATCCAAAGAGGGTTGAGTATAAAAATACTCAGTAGGATACACCGAAGGCTCGAGGGAGTAAAAATGTAGGTACTAAAGATGCGAGCAGTAGATCGAACAGGGAAAAGTAAAGTGGTACAACCGAGATTGCAGTAATGAGTACAGCTCAACCCGCCAAGAGGAAGGAAGTAGACTCGTCCTAACACAAAGAGATAAGAACGGTGAGAAGATGAAATTCTCGTTGAGTCGTCGCTACCTATAGCAGGAGAGTATATTTTTTCAACCACGAGAATCTAGACATGGAAATCATGTGGCATACCACGCGTGTCTTCACCTCTCCTAGAAAGAGAGTAACCAAAACCCAAGAAGTGGGTACTGGAATAAGGTATATACATATCCACGTGCTCAATCAAGAAACCCAAACATGATAGTAAGGGGATCTCTATCCTGTAGTTCAGCTGAAGAAATTGAGTAGACAACATTCCCATAAGTAAACACTATTGATGCCAAGCATCCTACCCATCTGCCCCGAACTGCAAGTCAAGGGGCTCAAATCACCACACCTTGACACTATCCACTTTGGGCAGCACTAACTCGCTCACACGGTTTTAGGTAGCATCTCATGGATGAATCTTGGTGCGGAAAGCGCCCCTCAAACTTGAGAGTTCTGGGGAAATTCAAACCACACCTCGTCATTGTAACACAGCCGAGGGGTCCTCAAAGTCAATCTGTGACATCGCTGACCCGTACAACCAAGGGTCCCGCTCCGGTAATCACATAGAAAAGTAACTGAATATCCTCATAAGAAGGGATGAGTCTGAAATGACAATGGGTGACCCACTTCCCATCCCTACTGGAGGTTATATCATAATACATCATCGGGTGACCCACTGCCCAGCCTGCTAAAGGGTAGACCTCGAAGAAGTTAACAGAAGACCCACTGCCGGGACCTGCTAGAGTGTAGACCCAGAACAAGTCGACAGGAGTCCCACTGCCCAGCCCTTTTGGACGGTAGATCTGGAACAAGTCGACAGGTGACCCACTGCCCAGACCTACTAGAGGGTAGACCCGGAATAAGTCGGCATGCGACCCACTGCCCAGCCCTGCTAGAGGGTAGACATGGAACAAGTCAATAGGCAACACACTACCCAGCCCATCTGGAGGGTAGACCTGGATGAATTCAATAGGCAACCCACTGCACAGCCCAGCTGGAGGGTAGACCTAGAACAAGTTGACAGGGGACCCACTACTGAGCCCTTCTAGAGGGTAGACCCAGAACAAGTCGACAGGCGACCCACTGCCCAGCCCTGCTGGAGGGTAGACCCGGAACAAGTCGACAGGCGACCCACTGCCTAGCCCTGTGGGAGGGTAGACCCCCAAGAGTCGTCGGGTGTCCCACCTCCTAGCCCTACTGGAGGCTAGACCCAGAATCGTTCTGATATCTCTACACTACTACTAACATCACCAGGTGTCACTAACAATGCCACCGTGCGTTGGTTCGGAGTGCTTCAAAAGGGATCTTCGTTCAATACCCTCCCATGTTTCCACATATAACATGATCTCAAAAGAGTCTTCACATGCCCAAACGGATCACACCATTGTTGTCCTCGTGGAAAAACAGGCGAGATAGACTACTTACTTTTCCGAAACGGACAACCGGTGAATATGGTACTATTCACCATAGCCAGCCCATGTGGGGCCTACACCCCAAATCCGATACTCATCGGGCGAACTGCGCCATCGCGATGCTCTTGAAAAAACATGCTGAATTGACTATTCATACGACCCAAACGGATGGCTAATGAAAAAGTCACAGTATGCTGCACACAACTTAAGAGACGGCTCGTGGGGCCCATGCCTCAACTCCGGCTTCAACGCCTGAAACCACCCCAGTCAAATTCGCCTCAATTCCTGGGTCACAACTCCATTGACGGTGCCTAAAATGCACCCCGGATGTAGAAGATGCAACTCCCCGCATTATACGCAAAGAGGTCCATATGGGGCCCATACCTCGAGCCCGAATTTAAGCGGGAGGATTTCACTGTTCCAATCCACTCGGAAAAACACTAATAAATGAGTACTCAAACACCCCAAATAGATGTCGGCAGAACAAGTGGCGTTTCACCATAAAACGTGCAAACTGGGACTTGTGGGGCATGCACAATGTCTCCAACTCGAACGCTTTGAAGAGCATCTCAAAAAGTCCGCACGAGGACTGGGGTCATGCTGCCTCTGATGGCGCATCAATCGGACATCCCAAACATGAGTTAGGACCGACACAACAATTAATTAATTAATTAATTAATCAATTAATAATTCATATTTATCATTTTGTGCCACTGAGCAATGAAACCAATCCAGAAAGGCTCTGAACCAACTTTGGAAGGACCGTCTCAGCTCCGGGGCCACCGTGCCTCTGACACCGCATCAAACGGATGTCAGGATTGTGATCCACGTCCGTTGCAACTTTAATAATAATTTATTATTATTATATTAACGTGTTCTGGGTCACCCGCCTTCCTGCACGGAACCCAAATACCCCAAAAACCACTTCAAGCAATCTTCCCCGCCGATACGAACTCACAGTCTTAGACGGCGCGTCAAACAGACGCGCCGTTTTGAAATTACGGCCCCCCAAATATAAGGGGGCCAACCTGGATGGTACACCCTGGATGGCCCAGTCCGAACCGTCACGGCCTGCTGGCCGCGGCCCACTCCAGCCGCACTGGACCGCCTCGGGTCCATTTTTCTTCCCAGCAGACCGGCCGAAGCTGGTCTTCGCGTCACGCCAGCAGGACCCACGGTATGCGCGTCCTTGTCGCTGCTTCACACTCGAGGCGTTGACCGCCTCCGGGTCCTCCTACCAAGCGTGACAGCCGACCACGTCGCGGCCTCCCCAGCACGCTGTCGACTCTTCCATCCTGCAAGGTGTACCGCCGCGGTCCCCTACTCGCACCGCCGAGCATCGCTGAAGCCCTTGCATGCTCCGTCGTCGGGACCTTGCCCTGCTCCGCTGTCTCCGGCTAAGACATGTCGCGCTCCATCGTACCGACTGGCTCGGCCTCACCGTGCTCTGCCATGATGACCGGCTGGACCTAGCCACACCCAATTTCACTGTACACTGGTCGCCTGAATACCTCCGGCTCGACCACCGGCTGCCACGTGTCGACCTACCTCCGCCTGATTCCAAACCTTCGACCGGTACCCCCGACCACTCCGGTGACCGGAAAAATTATCTGACACCGGTTTCGGGGTCCCCGGGACCGGATTTTTACAACTTCGCCCCATTCTCATCGATCCGTCGAGGTTCGCGCGTGTCTGAAAATTGGGACGAAGAACGCCAAAGAATGAGAAATTAAATGGGGATCGGACGATGGTCATGTTCATTCGTCCATCGTCCCAATTTCAAAATTCTAAAAATTATACAACAAAATTGACAAAGGTGTGGAAATTTAATCAAGAATCCTACCTAGGATCGCTCATTCGTCGTTGGAGACGCGTCCACGATGCTCCCGATCTGATCCATCAAGGCTCCGGTGGATATCTATCCTCGATCCGTCGAATAACGCCGAAGAACAGGAGAGAAAGAGGGAGAGATAGAGAGAGATAAACAGAAAGAAATGGGTCTTCCCGCAACACATAGTGAATTTATAAAAATTCACTAAAACACTCCCAACGGGCACGGATTCTGAATCCTCTGCACCCGACTATTTTATCTCACACCTGAGAAAAAATTCCCCATTTCAAACTCAACGGAAGTCTCAGATTTCAATTCTGAGAATTTGTTCGAATGTTATTCAAATAGAATTCCACTGATAAAAATCACTAAGTGGACATTTCGAAATGACCCCTTTTCTCCTGGGTGACATCTCTCACAGCAGGCCCGCGCCTGCAACTTTAACATCTCACCTAGGGTAAATGGTACACTCTGTACTCAACTGTGCCCTCAGTTTTACAATCCGAGATACCTTTTAGGATTTACTCATGTTTGAGCTATTAAAAGATTAATTTAATTTAATTTATACATTAAACACACCGCTACTGAGCAAGGGGTCTGAACGTCCCATGCCGACTCGTTTTATGTCATGCATAGGGTAAACACCATGTTCCAGACCCAACCATGGTCTTTGATTTCCGATCCGATCAACCATCTAAGAGATATCACATTTTGTTCAGGTAACCATGCGTGCATAATATAAAAACACACAACATTTTTATAAAATTAATTACGGCCACACCGAGCCTCAGAATTGCCCGCTATCTTGAATACCCTTCTTTGGAATAACATCAAGAATACTCCATAGTATTTTGTAGCAAAAACCGGGTTCTTACATAATTTCCTCCTTCATGATTTTCATCCTCGAAAAGCAAAACTAGGGAAACAACTCCGGGTACTATGCCCACAATTGGCTCCCTTGTACCCAGAAGAACTCTTGCACAGTTCTGTGTCACCGCGCATAGACCAAAGAATTTGGCCCATTCGCGTGGGGTCTTCCCTTGCCAATGACGTGCATAGGTTCATTCACACTTCTTCTCAGGTGATTCACATGAGAGATGTTATACACCCAAACCAGCCTTTGGGTTTAGGGAAAGGTGGTGGGGACCTCGTCATCCCTTCGCACAGTCTCAAACGGCACAAAGGACCTCGAGGGTAGCTCACCAACTCGGTTGCACCTCAACGTCGCACGCTGTGACTAGAATCACCATTTGGACATGGGAAAAAAACCTGGTGATTCCCTCCTTTAGAATATCCATATGGTGAAACACCCAAGGATATCTGGTCACACAAGATTTCACAGTCGATGTCCCTCGACCAAGACCCTCCCACACGCTTGGAAAGTGAAGGAGTCTATACCATCGACTAATGAAAATGTTCCACGTCTTCTACTCTACAGACACAGGGTTACACTGACGCCCCACATCACCCTGGTAACACCTCAAACATGCAGCATAGAGAAAATCATTTCACGTACAGAGTCTAACAATTCTACTGAAAAAAATGTATAAGAGTTGTAGAGCGTACGTCTCATCACCTCATGCTCTGCAGGATCATAGAAATATAATCTCGCGGCTGTCCTCGGTCCCGACTGTCAGCTCTTGGGGCCTGAAGTGGACCACCTGGTGGTGATGTGAAGACCTTGTAATGTCATCCCCCACTTCCAGATGCTCCATCACCTCTGCTAGCACCACCTCTCTGGGTACCTCTCCAATCACGGTGCTGCCTCTGCCATGGTGGTGCACCTGCTGCCTACCCGATATTCTCAGCATTCCTGGTCGGGTAGTCATGTGCCAAGTGACATCGCTCATCGAAAGCATAAGTATGACTCTCTTTGGGCTGCACTAGTTCCCTCCGATGCCCCTGTGGTGTATGACAATGTTTCCGTAACCGGCGATTGGAAGGTCACCTATGTCGAGGTTCTGTCATCCGGCGCCTGCTAGTGACGGCAGACGTCTCATTTCTGTCGAGCCTACTACCACCACAAACATTAGAACATGACAGGAATCTCTCTATCAACAGCACCTTCTCTAGCCCCTGGCATAAGTGGAAGTTCCCAAGGTTACTGTATCAGCATGAATCTCTCGGCGGAGACCCTGCTCGAACTTCTGTGCTTGGAAGTTGTTGTCGTGGACTAAGTCCGGGTAAAGATGTGCATGGTCTGCGAAACTAGTCTCATACTCAGTCACTGTCATCCCTCCCTGCTGAAACTGCATGATCTCTTGGATCCGAGCGGAGCATAAGAAGGTAGGGTAAAACTCATCATGAAACAGCAGCTGAAAGTTGTTAAGTCAAAAGTCTTCTTTTTGACTTCTATATCATGTTTTGGAAATCACAAATGTATTCTATCATGTTTTGGAAATTTCATTTGTCTTATATCATGTTTATCGTATCGTACAATACTGATCGTACTGACTCTGTCAATCATATCGTACGGACTCTGTCAATCGTATCGTACTGACTTTGTCAATCGTACCGTACTGACTCTGTCAATCGTACCATACTGACTCTGTCAATCGTATCGTACTGACTCTGTCAATCGTATCTTACTGACTCTGCTATTCAGATGTTCATTATTTGTTTTGGTACTTAGTCAAAAACACACATTGCATATGAATCATACTCATGTTTTACTTTTCTATATATCTCTTGTCCTAACAAAACGATGTCGTTGAGTTAGTTACAAACTAATCAAAACGATGTTGTGCTTTCTGTTTCAATATGACCGTTGGAGGCAATATGACCATTGGAACCCTAGGCCTATAAATAAGAGGGCATTTGAAGCTGAGAAAAATGATGAACGAAGAGAATGAATGAAGAGATTCTGTGAACTACCAAGATTCTAGAGAGAGACACTGTGACTTCTCTCATCTACCTTGTGTGTCCGATCATCGTATCGAGGGATTTCAAGTAATTGAAAGACAGAGGTGCTGATTACCTGTAAAATCGAGGGCTGCCGGGGATAGGCAGACAGACGTGCCGATCATCGTATCGAGGGCTGCCGGGGATAGGCAGACAGACGTGCTGATCATCGTCTCGAGGGCTGCCAGGGATAGGCAGACAGACGGTCCGATCATCGCATCGAGGACTCACCACGGTGTTGGTGAGACTGACCTTTTATCCTAGGTGAAAGGATAACCCTTCTCTTTCGGTTAATAGAATTGTAATACTTTTACATTTCCGCTGTTACTTATATTAGAAAGGGATTTGTATTGTTTCCTTTCTTCTTTACATATTCAATTTTAATTGTTTCAGTTACAATCATTCTATTAAATTTTGTATTGATTGATTCTATACGCTTTAAGGTAGAATCATTCATCTTGGTATTACTCTGATTATTGTGTTCACCTTGAATACAATTGTTTTACATTACATTAGTATTACAATACATCATACCTTTTATATTCACTACAATTGTGGGTGTTTGTATTTTTATTAGTTTAAGATCTTTTAAACTAATCTCTTTGTTGCTAAAACTCAAAGGTTTTTAAACCTACAATTCACCCCCCCTCTTGTATTGTTCCATCTAATAGACATATATATCTACTTATTCGATCCAAAAATTGGTATCAGAGCAGGCTTTCCACTGATTTGTATTACTAGCTTTATTTCTTATTACTATCTTGAATACTTACTACACTAACGTGTGGAGTGGAAAAGTTGTTTTTGTTATATTAGATGGCAGGAATGAATATCGGATCAATAGATAATCTGAATCCTTCTAGACCACCAATCTTTGATGGGAATGATTATGAGTATTGGAGAGATCGTATGAAGACTTTCGTTATCAATACTGGTGTAGACAATTTTATTATGCTTACTGGGGGTTACAAAATTCCTGACAAAGAAGTTAGTACTTTCACCAACCAAGAGAAGCAAGAATATCAACTGAATTACAAGGTATGCAATACTTTATTATGCTCTATGACCAGGAATATATATAGTCAGATATCTTCATGTGAAGCAGCCAACTGTATTTGGAAGAAATTAGAAGTTACTCATTTTGGTACATCCAAGGTTATAGAAACAAGGAGAGCAATGCTTCGAGCAGAGTATCATGGATTTGTTTTTCCTTATGGAGAGCCAGTATGTAATGTTCAACAAAGGTTTATGACGATTTTAAACAGCTTACAATCTATGGGAGAAAAAGGTCTTGATGATGAAGCTCTTGTTGATAAGATTATAGATATTATGCCAAATGAATGGGAGTCAAAAAGGACAGCTATTGATGAAAATAGAAAAGTCTCCCAGATTACACTTGATGAACTCTTTAGAACTCTTCTACAGCATGAGACGAGAATGAAGAGAGATGCTGATTTCAATAAGAAGAAGAATGGGAATGGAAGTGTAGCTTTTACATCTAAAGCTAAAACACCTGAAAGGCTTACAAGGTCTAAATCCAAGAAAGGTGTTATATCTGGTTCAAGTGATTGTAATCTTTCGGATAATGAGATAGCCAATCTTGCTCGAAGAATGAACAAGATTGTGGGAAAGAATGATTTTCAATATAGATTCAAAAAGAAAGATAGGAAAGATAGGAAAGAGTCAGAGGTAACCTGTTATGAATGCAAGAAAGCATGACATATAAGGCCTGATTGTCCTTTACTGAAGAGGAAAGATAGAAAAGAGAAACACTCTGAAAGAAACAAGAAAAGGTTTTATAAGACAAAGAAAGTCTTGAAAGAAAATGATATGTGGAGTGAAAGTGGTAGTGATTCCTCAGATGATTCTTCAGAATATGAGACATCAGGACAAAGAAATATTGGACTTCTAGCCAGATTACCAATTGAAGATCATTGTCTCATGGCCAAGGTACATAATGCTGAAGCTATTACAAATGTCTCTTTGAATGAAAATTATATTGATAATAAATATTATGAATCTTCAAATGATAAATCCTCATCATCAGAGGATGATACATTACCTTCTTTCGAAGAGGTCTCTAGATTTTCTAAGTTACTTGAAAAATGAAAATTCTAAACTCAAAAAGAGATTTGAAAAAGCAAATTCTAGAATTTCTATTTTGACTAAAAAAGTATCAGATCTTTCTAAAGATCTTTATGTGAAAACTTCTGATTTTGAAAGTATTTTAAAAACCCTTGAGAAAGTTAAATCTGATAAGGATAAACTTTCTAAGGATCTTGAAACTGTAATTTCAAAGAAAAACATTTTAGAGCCTAACTCTAGTTCAAATTCAAATGTTTTAGAGAATAAGAATTTGGTTTTAAAACTAAAGTTATAGATTTTATCTTTGAAAAAGTGTTTGTCAAACATTACTCATGGAAAAGAAAACTTTGATAGAATGTATTCTCAAATTAGACCTTTGAGAAATCGTTCTGGTCTTGGTTATACTTATTCCAAACCTGTTTTTAGCAATAACTATTTTGTTCCTCAAAAAACAATTTTTTGTTCTAAGTGTCAATGTGGTGGACATTGGAGAAGAGATTGTTCTCTTAACAAAACTCAATCTTTAGGATTTTATAAAGCTCATTTTTCAAAACAAATGTGGATTCCTAAAATTATTTTATCTAACCATTCTGGATCCAATCAAGTTTGGATTCCGAAAATCTAATTGTTTCTTTTTCAGGAAAATGAGAAGTGTATCAATAAGAACATTTGGTACATGGATAGTGGTTGTTCTCGACATATGACTGGAAACAAAGATTTCTTTGAAAAGGTTATCAAAACAAAAGGTGGAAAAGTTACCTTCGGAGATAATGCCCAAGGAAAGATTGTTGGTATAGGTAATATTGTTTTTCTTGGAAAAGTTCTTATTTCAAATGTTTTGTTTGTTAAAGGTCTTAGGCACAATCTCATCAGCATAAGTCAACTGTGTGATGAAGGTTACCTTGTGAATTTTAGAAATGATAAGTGTCTAGTTCACAATTCCAAGGATGAGTTCATTCTATCTGCCCATAGGCAAGAGAATGTTTACACTATTAACTTAGAAGACCTTAGGAACCAAAAAGTACCTTGTTTAAGTGTAATAGAAGACCAATCGTGGCTATGGCATAGGAGACTAGGACACTGTAATTTGAGGAACTTAAGTAAACTCTTAAAGAAAGGACTTGTAAAAGGGCTACCAGATCTTAGATATGATTCTTCAAAAGTCTGTGATCCTTGTCAATTTGGAAAGAAACATAAAACTAGTTTTAAATCAATTAATGAAGTTTCAACTTCTAATGCATTACAGCTTGTGCATATGGATCTGTTTGGTCCTTCACAATCTGGAAGCATTGGAGGCAAATACTATGTATTTGTTTTAGTTTATGACTTTACTAGATTTACATGGGTCTACTTTCTCACAAAGAAATCTGAAGCCTTTTCCTATTTCAAAACTTTTAGAGCCCAAGTTAAAAATGAGAAAAACCTACCATTGTTAACTATTCATAGTGATCATGGTGGTGAATTTCAAAACTCAGATTTTTAAACTTTTTGTAGTAAGAAAGGTATTACTCACAATTTCTCAGCTCCAAGAACTCCTCAGCAAAATGGTGTTGTTGAAAGAAGAAATCATATTCTTCAGGAAATGACTCGAACCATGTTGAGTGAATACTCAATTGCTAAACACTTTTGGGCTGAAGCTGTTAGTACTGCCTGTTATACTATAAATCGTGTTTTAACTAGACCATTTCTTAATAAAACCCTTTATGAGTTATGGACTGGCCGAAAACCTAAAGTTTCATACTTCAAAGTTTTTGGATGCAAAGTATTCATTCTGAATACAAAAGATAATCTCCACAAATTTGCACCAAAATCTGATGAAGGAATCTTTCTAGGCTATTCTACAACCTCTAAGGCTTATAGAGTTTTCAATAAAAACACTTGTACTGTCGAGGAAACAGTACATGTAAAATTCGATGAAACTAATCCTTTTGTTTTCAACCAACCCAATCCTACATCCTCGGATGTGTTTTCTAAAAATGTTTATCAACCTTTATTAGAAGAGTATTTGATAAGGAAATTGTTCAAGAAAGTATTCCTGAAACATTTACCACAGAAGATTTTCTACCATATGTTGATGAACAGGTTTTACAAAACCCAAATCAATTGTTTCTTAGGAATCATCCCACTGATAACATCATTGGTGATATAAATCAACCTGTAAGGACCAGAAATTCCTTAAGAAATGAAATAGAACATCTTGATTTTAATTCCCAATTTGAACCTAAAAGTCCAAGTGAGGCCTTAGGTGATGATGATTGGATCAAAGCAATGCAAGATGAACTAAATGAATTTGAAAGGAATCAAGTCTGGAATTTAGTTTAAAGACCTAAAGAATCAACTGTGATTGGTGTAAAATGGGTTTTCAAAAACAAGTGTGATGAAAATGGAATCATTGTAAGAAATAAAGCAAGACTTGTTGCTAAAGGCTATAATCAACAAGAGAGAATAGACTATGAAGAAACATATTCTCCTGTAGCTAGACTTGAATCTATTCATATTCTATAAGCCTTCGCATCATATTTCAATTTCAAACTATTTCAAATGGATGTCAAATGTGCTTTTCTAAATGGTTTTGTTCAAGAAGAAGTTTTTGTAGAACAACCTCCTGGTTTTCAAGACCCAAAACATCCTGATCATGTTTTTAAACATAACAAGGCTCTATATGGTCTTAAACAAGCCCCTAGAGCATGGTATGATAGACTTACAGGATTTCTTTTACAAAACAATTATACAAAAGGTACAGCAGATCCAACTCTTTTTATCAAAATGGAAAACAAAAATGTTTTGATTGTCCAAATCTATGTTGATGACATCATATTTGGATCAACTCACAAATCTTTAAATGATTCTTTTGCAAAATTAATGAAATCTGAGTTTGAAATGAGTATGATGGATGAGTTAACATTCTTTCTAGGTTTTCAAATTTCTCAAAAACCAGAAGGAACTTATATATCTAAACATAAGTATATTAAAGACTTACTCAAAAAGTATGGATTTGACAACACTAAAAGTATTAGCACCCCAATTGGTACCTCAAATACTCTTGATCTCGATGAAACTGGGAAACTAGTAGATCAAAAAAAAATTAGAGGTATGATAGGGAGTTTGCTATACTTGACAGCCAGTCGACCCGACTTGATGTTTTCTGTATGTTTATGTGAAAGATATCAATCTAATCCAAAAGAGTCTCACTTAAAAGACGTAAAGATAATCTTTCGGTATTTAAAAGACACTATGGATTTAGGTCTTTTCTACTCTTCTGGAAATGATTTTGTTTTAAAATGTTTTTCAGATGCTGACTTTGGTGGATGTAGAATGGATAGAAAAAGTACATCTGGAACATGTCATTTCTTAGGAGATTCTTTGGTTTCCTGGTCCTGCAAGAAACAACACTCATTAGCACTCTCCACTGCTGAAGCAGAATATGTAGCAGCTGGAAGTTGCTGTGCTCAAGTATTGTGGATGCAGCACACACTCACTGACTATGGTGTGAGTTTCTCCAAAACTCAAATTCTTTGTGATAATACAAGTGCCATAGCTCTTAGTAAAAACCCAGCACATCACTCTAGTGCAAAACACATAGATGTTAGGCATCCCTTTCTTAGGGATCACACACAAAAAAAAGATATTGTTTTACAATTCATCGGAACGCAAGAACAACTTGCTAACATTTTTACAAAACCTTTACCTTCCGATAGATTTGAATATATAAAACAGAAGCTAGGAATGATTACATTAAATAAATCATTCATATCTACTTCATGTTTTACATCTCTCCTAATAGTAAGAAACTCCTCGAAGAAAGGGGGAGGACATTTCTTTCTGTCTTTATGTTTCTTCTTATCTTATGATATTTAACTATTCACTCTCAATATGTTTTTTTCTGTTTATCGTATTGACAGTTTTTATTATATCATTTTTTTTCTATTCTTTTTATCGTATTGACAATTTTATAGTATCCTTTGCTATCGACCGATGATGGTAATCAAATTCTTTTCTATCGTATCGACCGATGATGGTATTGAATTTCTTTTCCATCGTACCAATCAATCAATATTATTGAATCGACCGATGATGGTATTGAAATTCTTTTCCATCGTATCAATCAATCTTGGTATTGAATCGACCGATGATGGTATTGAATTTCTTTTCCATCGTACCAATCAATCAATAGTATTGAATCGACCGATGATGATATTGAATTTCTTTTCCATCGTATCAATAGTTTTGTATCGACCGATGATGGTAATGATTATATTTTCTATTGAATCGACCAATGGTGGTATTGAGATTGTTTTCCATCGTATTGTCAGTTCATGGTAACAAAATTGTTTTCTATTATACGGTCAGTTCATAGTAATGACTTTGTTTTCCATCGGCTTGATGTTTTTTTTCCTTACGATTGTATTTTCTTTTTGATATCAAAACCAACAATTACCATATGTTCTCCGACAGGTATCTTTTTCATTTTTAAAATTTTTTTTTTCTCGTTTTTTAATCCTAACCATTGATCTGGTTTTCTCTAATCTTGACCGTAGAAGATCAATGGTCACCCTTTTTCGACCGTAGAAGATCAACGGTCACCTCTTTATCGCCTATAAATACCCCTCTCCCCTCCCCAAACCCACATTGATTTTTCAGGAATTGAGGCGAAGCTCTGCACCACCAGCTCTAAATCATTGTACGATCTTCTCATCGGAAGAACCTTTATGTCTCAATCCTCTGCTAATACTCCCGCCGAAATGTATTGAAAGACTTTTACAGAGAAAGACTTTAATAGAGAAAGGTTAGTATCTCGAGACTTTTTCGATACGTACGATTCCACAGTCAGGAGGATCATTTTGTTTCAAGGATGGGAACATTTGTGTGTTGAAAAGCCTGAATCTCAAGATCCGGTTCTTTTTGATGAAGTTTGTCAGTTTTATAAAACTGTTTCTTTCGACAAAGACATGACTATAAACTTTGTTGTGTACGATAGAAAATTGTCTATGTCTGTGAAACAAGCGGCACATTTTCTGAATGTTTCTATAGAAGGGGATTCTTTCTGTCCATCGCACAAACTACCAGAGGAAGTTGGTACGTTTAATAGAGAAAGTGCTGAAAAGACTTTGTTTGTTATTAATGAAGAAAAGAGAAAAGTGTCTCATCTTTCTCCGGAAAATCGTTTTGTAACTTTATGGATGCAAGGTTTTCTTATCCCAAGGAAAGGGGATAGAGAAACTTTGAAATTTTCTGATATCTTTATGCTTGACTATATTGTGAATATGAGAAAAGTAAATCTCATGGGATATGTTTTTGAAACAATTAAGAATGTCAAGACAGGAGGGATTAAGTCCCAGATGATTATGTATCCAGCTATCCTTACGAAATTCATTCTTGAGAGTATGAAGTTTTGTAACATTCCTTTGAAAGGAAAACCCATGGATTTGAGGCCATCATGGATTAGTAAGAGTGCGATGAAAAAGCTGAATGTTTGTTTTGATCAGAATTCAAAACTTTTTGTCAGAGATATAGAAGCTGAATTGGCTCAGAATCAATCGGCACCTATGCCAGCCAAAGACATTCAATCTACCGGTGTTACTCAAAAGTCTGATCCGCAAACCAGTTCAAAGCCGAAGAAGAAGCCAAGGTACAGTAAGGAGGTTGTAGAAAAATGGATAAAGGATAAGGAACAGAAAAAATAAGTTGATCCGAAGTTTGGCCTTGACCCTGCTGAGGCCTTTGCAGAAAGAGTAAGGGTAGAAGAAACCCTTCAGGCTGAAAAGAAGAAGAAGGTTCTTTTGAAAAGAAAGGCTCAGGAATTTGATGTCTCTAAAGTCTTGAAAGCAGTTGAGGATTCTAGTTCCCAACTAACAGAAGTATTGCACCAAGATCCCATCGTACAGAGTCTCCCTGAGGAAGGAAAACAAAAACAAGTGATGGAAGAGATAGAAGAAGTGGAAGAAGAAGAAGGAGATTTTCTTTTAGAATTTCTTCAAAGTTCAAAGAAGAGTAGAGAGGAATCGGTTCAAAAGCTAAGTGAAGGTGTTCAACAAACTCCTCATGCCGATCAGGAACGATATCCGGACAGAATTTCATCTCAAGAAAAGTAAGGGACTCAATCCTCTCATTCTGATAAAGTTGTCGTCATTAGTGACAAAGTGGAAGAAGAAATAAAGCAGAAAGAAAAAGCAAAAGGGAAACAGCCAGTTATTGATTCAAGCAGATCGTATGAACTAGAATCGTACGATGAAGATACTGATTCAGAGCATACAATCTCTCTCAAGAAGAGTGATTACATTATTCATGTTTTGAGAAGGGTTGAGAAGACTATTCCTTATTTCCCGAGGCTGGAAGGAAAGATTGATTTTATTACTGACAATCAAAAGAAGAAGATTGGCTCTGTAAAATAATTGAGGAAGAATGTTTTGTCAGTAGAAGCCGATTTGAAAGTTCTTTCAGAAAGCTCAGTTGCTCATAAGAAGGCTTGCAATAAGATGACCAAGTGGTCGTACAAAATAGAGAGCTCAATCAATGATCATGAAATTTCTATTGAAGATATAAGAAGGTTATCAAACGAGCTTGCAATTTCTTTCAACAAGCTTGACAAAGAAACAGTTGAAAGGTTGAACCTTTTGTCTTCTCAAAGAGCCGATGTTCCTTCAGTGAAAGATTTACAAGAGATAATGAATGTTTTTCAATCTGAATTCTCAAAGGTTTCATCTTTCAAATATGAAATGGTTTTGCTGAAGAATCAAAATTCTGTGTTATCCAAAGATAACAAGAATTTGCAAAACAGAATTGATACTCTTGAAGAAGTAATCAGAGTCCAAGAGGAGACTATCAGAAATCAAGATCAGATTTTTGCGGACCAACAAGAGATTCTCAAAACTCAGGGAGAATCAATTTCTGAAGACAAGAAGGAGATCAAGAAGATGAAAGCTGTTCTTCATGAGCTTATAAAGAAGGAGAAGGAAAGAGAAAACAAATGATTGTTGTATTTGTTTTCTTTTGGAACTTGTCTTTGTTTTTTAATGACTCTTATGATCCTTTTCTTTTATCCATTGTCTTGTATTGCTTTACTAACTCTTTCAGACAATTCATGATTACTCCTTTCTTTTTGTAAGTCACAAAGGGGGAGAATGTTAACAAAGGGGAGAATGTTTTAAAAAGGGGAAGAATGCTTTACAAGGAAAATATACGAATACAATCCTCAGGAAAGTCCATACCTAAGGGGGAGTTAGTTGTATTCAATTTCTTATTCAGAAGAGTTTTCAATAACTTAGGGGGAGATAAGTATTTCTTGTTACATTTACTTTGTGTGTTGTGCTTTCCAAAAAGGGGGATATTTTTAAGTCAAAAGTCTTCTTTTTGACTTCTATATCATGTTTTGGAAATCACAAATGTATTCTATCATGTTTTGGAAATTTCATTTGTCTTATATCATGTTTATCGTATCGTACAATACTGATCGTACTGACTCTGTCAATCATATCGTACTGACTCTGTCAATCGTATCGTACTGACTTTGTCAATCGTATCGTACTGACTCTGTCAATCGTACCATACTGACTCTGTCAATCGTATCGTACTGACTCTGTCAATTGTATCGTACTGAATCTGCTATTCAGATGTTCATTATTTGTTTTGGTACTTAGTCAAAAACACACATTGCATATGAATCATAATCATGTTTTACTTTTCTATATATCTCTTGTCCTAACAAAACGATGTCGTTGAGTTAGTTACAAACTAATCAAAACGATGTTGTGCTTTCTATTTCAATATGACCGTTGGAGGCAATATGACTGTTGGAACCCGAGGCCTATAAATAGGAGGTCATTTGAAGCTGAGAAAAATGATGAACGAAGAGAACGAATGAAGAGATTCTGTGAACTACCAAGATTCTAGAGAGAGACACTGTGACTTCTCTCATCTGTCTTGTGCGTCCGATCATCGTATCGAGGGATTTCAAGTAATTGAAAGACAGAGGTGCCGATTACCTGCAAAATCGAGGGCTGCCGGGGATAGGCAGACAGACGTGCCGATCATCGTATCGAGGGCTGTCGGGGATAGGCAGACAGACATTCCGATCATCGTATCGAGGGCTGCCAGGGATAGGCAGACAGACGATCTGATCATCGCATCGAGGACTCACCAAGGTGTTGGTGAGACAGACCTTTTATCCTAGGTGAAAGGATAACCCTTCTCTTTGGGTTAAAAGAATTGTAATACTTTTACATTTCCGTTGTTACTTATATTAGAAAGGGATTTGTATTGTTTCCTTTATTCTTTACATATTCAATTGTAATTGTTTCAATTACAATCATTCCATTACATTTTGTATTGATTGATTCTATACACTTTAAGGTAGAATCATTCATCTTTGTATTAATCTGATTATTGTGTTCACCTTGAATACAATTGTTTTACATTACATTAGTATTACAATACATCATACCTTTTATATTCACTACAATTGTGGGTGTTTGTATTTGTATTAGTTTAAGATCTTTTAAACTAATCTCTTTGTTGCTAAAACTCAAAGGTTTTTAAACCTACAATTCACCCCCTCTTGTATTGGTCCATCTAATAGACATATATATCTACTTATTCGATCCAACAAAAGTTTCCCCACGAAAGTGATGACTCATCATGTAACTGAGTCACCATACTCCACAAACACCCAGCTGCTTCTTGGAAAAGGCCAGTGGCCAAATCCACATTAAGATCTGTCGGCGTCTGCACAATCCTAAAAAGGAAAACCACTGTCTTGAGCCAAACTTCTGTTGCCTGAGGATTTGGCTCACCACTAAACCTCTGCGGTCTCGGTCGCAGGAACTCATGGAGCGTGCTCAACCTACGCTCAAGCTCCATCTTCTATGTTGGAGCTGTATGTTGATCACCAGGCGGGGGTGTTGCTACCAACCCAACTGGAGAAAGGGACTCGCATGATGGGTCCTGGATTGAGGCCTCTTCGCTCACAGTGTCGTCTTCATGACAAAAGCTGGTATCCTAGCTGGATCTTTTCGTGGAGGCGTCCTGAATGTTATCAAGAAGCACCACAATCAGATGAGCATATATATATATGGCCATAACAAAAATGGGGAGCTGACTCAAGAAGGACCGTCAAAGACTTAATTTAATGTGATGCACAAACCAATTTTCCCTACAAAATGTGTCTCAGAATTCCGAGTTGACAAGCGGGTTTCCAGGGTCCTAGTGAATGGATACGTCGGCCGCTGCACCATCACTGGACTCCCTGGCCTGAGAGCCAATCTCAAGAAATGCTGACACAGTTTCCCTATATCCCAAACAATTCCTTTTTAGGGACATCTGAACAACATCCCAAGGAATAAACCACCTCTTATACCACATTGTCATGACCCGACCCTACCCGGACTCGAGCCGTGACTACACCAAGCATGCCTCCATGGGCCAGGGGCTGGAGACAAGTGTCAAAGGCTAAAAAACTCGGGGAGGCCTTTTCATGAGTACTTGTACACACACACGCATCCCAATTAATACAGAAATGCAGAGTAAATGGAAAAGTAATGTACCAACTGCTATAAACATCCACAAATGTGCATTTGACCTCTAAATAGTACAAAGCAAGTCCTGAAGGTAAACTGAAAAGAATAAGGTCAAAACACATGACCAACCAGAAAAGTTACACACCCCGAAAACAGGTGGATGAAAGTAAAACATCTAGGAGAGTCCCACACCTGGAACATAACTACAACCGCCGCAGGCGGTCCTTGCTCCCAAACTCCTAAGCTCTTCTGACGTCACGGCCAACCTATCTTTCATCTCCAAGGGCACACCAAGTGCGGTCAAATGCCAAGCAGTGGTGTGTATAAAAATACTCAGTAGGATACCCGAATGTCTATAGGGAGCAAAAAAGGAGGTACTGAAGAGGTGAACAGTAGATCGAATAGGGAAAAGTAAATGGATACAACCGAGAGTGCCATAAAGAGTATAGATCAACCCACCAAGAATAAGTAAGTAGACTCGTACTAACCCAAGGAGTAAGGAATGGTGAGAAGATGAACTACTCATCGAGTCTTCGCTACCTATAGCAGGAGAGTAGACTCATCCAACCACGAGAATCTAGACACATAAAGAACGTGGCATAACCCGTGCTTCTTCGCCTCTCCTGGAAGGAGAGTAACAAAATCCCAAGAAGTGGGTACTGGAACAAGGAGTATGCATATCCACGTGCTCAATCAAGAAACCTAAACAAGATCATAAGGGGATCTCCATCCAGTAGCTCAGCCCAAGAAAGTGAGTAGCCAACAATCCTAGAAGTAAACACCATCGCTGCCCAGCATCCTACTCATCTGCCCCAAACTGATAGTCAAGGGGATCAAATCACCTCACCTTGACATTATCCGCTTTGGGCGGCACTGAATCGCCCGCATGGTTTTAGGTCACGTCTCAAGGATGCGTCTTGGTGGGGAAAGAGCCCCTCTCACTTAAGAGTTCTGGGGAAAGTAAAACCACACCTCGTCGTTATCACATAGCCGAGGGGTCCTCAAAGTCAAGATGTGACATCGCTGACCCATACAACCAAGGGTCCCACTCCGGTAGTCATAGAGAAAAGTCACCAAATAGCCTGATAAGAAGGGATGAGTCTGAAATGCCTATGGGTGACCCACTGCCCAGTCCTACTGGAGGGTAAATCATAATACATCATCAGGTGACCCACTGCCCAACCCTGATGGAGGGTAGACCTGGAAGAAGTCGACATGTGACCCACAGCCCAGCCCTGCTGGAGGGTAGAACTGGAACAAGTCATTAGGCGATCGACTGCCCAGCTCTGCTGGAGGGTAGACCCGGAACAAGTCGACAGGAGACCCACTACCCAACCCTGCTAGAGGGTAGACTCGGAACAAGTTGACAGGCGACCCAGTGCCAAGCCCTGCTAAAGGGTAGACCAAAAACATGTCAACAGGCAACCCACTACCCAGCCCTGCTGGAGGGTAGACCTAGATGAAGTCGACAGGTGACCCACTGCCTAGCCCGGCTGGAGGGTAGACCCAAAAAAAGTCGACAGGGGACCCACTGCCTAGCCCTGCTTGAGGGTAGACCCAGAACATGTCGAGAGGCAACCCACTGCCCAGCCCTGCTGGAGGGTAGACCCGGAACAAGTTGACATGCGGCCCACTTCCCAACCCTAATGGAGGTTAGACCCTCAAGATTCATCGGGTGACCCACTGCCCAGCCCTACTGGATGGTAGACCCGGAATCGGCCTGATAGCTTCACACTACTACTAACTTCACCAGGTGTCACTAACAATGCCACTGTGTATTGGTTCAGAGTGCGTCAAAAGGGATCTTCGTTCAACACCCTTCCATGTTTCCACATTTAACATGATCTCAAAAGAGGCAACACATGCCCAAACGGATTACACCGTTGCAGTCCTCACAGAAAATCATGCAATATAGACTACTTACTTTCTCGAAATGGACAACCGGTGATTATGGTACTATTCACCGTAGTCAGCCCGTGTGGGGCCCACACCCCGACTCCGATACTCATCGGGCAAACTGTGCCACCGTGATGCTCTCGGAAAAAAGCTGAATCGACTATTCATACGCCCTTAACAGAAACTAATGAAAAAGTCACAATATGCAGCACACAGCTTAAGAGACGGCACGTGGTGTCCACGCCTCAACTACGGCTTCAACGCCTAACACCACTCTGGTCAATTTTGCCTCGATGCCGTGGTCAGAACGCCATTGACGGCACCTAAAATGGACCCCTAATGCAAAAGCTACAACTCCCCGCATTATATGCAAACGGGCCCCTGCAGGGCCCCTCACTCGAGCTCGAATTTAAGTGGGCAGATTGCACCCTTGCAATCCCCTCGGAAAAACACTCAGAAACGAGTACTCAAACACCCCAAATGGACATCATATCTCGATAAGCTCATACCATCTATCTGGGTTATCTTAGTGTGTAAGACACATTCACCCCATCACTGCTCTTAGTAACACACATGCAGTTTTATCATGTTATCCCCACAAAATCCATCCATGAGATGTCTTATTGAGATTGGACATCTTGGTGAATATTCCCCACTACATCCAATGATCTACCTAGGTTTTGATCACTATCCTATAAATAGTGTATGTAGGAAGCCTCAATTAGGTTCAATCCTGACCAATGGTAATCCTTGGTGACCCCTTCATTGTGGTTTACCTCTTTGATTCTCCCTCTGTGGTTTACAAATTGTCCTTCATGGATTGGAAACATTCGTTTATGGGTCACATCACTCTTGGGTCCGTTCTCATAGGGTTTCCTAATCCATCCATCTGGTAAACCATCCAGAATCTCCATTATAAGGATGTATCTATCTGATCCACCTTCACAATTGTTCTGATCAATCCATTCTGTCTCTGAACAATGTTAAACTCATGACACTCAATCGCCTCTATAAGTTAAACTCAATAATTAACCATTATTATTATGGTATTCATGGGGAAATACTTGGAAAGAATTCCTCTTCATAAGATACTCTTAAATTGACATATAATTCCTTGAGTTTTTATGCCCTTGAGAAGCCCTCCTAGGATGAATAATACTAGTTGTCAATGTTCCAGTGTCTTGACATTACACTGATGCACAGTGTGACTACTCTCCTGACTAAAGGATGCTACCCTAACGGATCCCCTGTAAATATCTAGACAAAATCAGAGTACTTTAATAGTATCAACAAAGAGATAGAACTAGAAATGAGTTTCATGAAAAACATATTAATCTATAAGGGAGACCCATGCAACAAGATAAATTCTGAGTAGAAATCCACAAAATAAGTAACTGACATTCCATCATCCCATTTATATTGAAGGGAATATATCTATAAATAATTGATGAATAACACTTGCATATTGAAATTAGAAATGTGGATTACAATGAACCATTAGCGAATGAAAACAACATGAGTGGGTGGTGGGCCCAGATGAAGGTGTCTGAAAAACATTTCCATCATGAAATTATTTTCATTAATCTAAAAATATCAATTTTTATTCAATCATAACTTTCTTTTTTCCCTATATGGACCCATAAGAAATATTTAAAACTAAAAGGGTGACACATTTTAATTTTTTTATTTTAATATCATATAGGTCATCTTCATAGAAATTTCCATTTAAAAAAAGTAATTTTGATCCTATGGTTACTTGTAAAAAATTAAAATTATCCGACAAGAGTTAGGTGAAAACTTGTATCATTATCACTTAGTTTTATCCTATATTATCATAATTAACCCTTTATTGAGGAGGAAAATTTTACCATAGATACTACTAATATTAACCAAAAATAATAGGGACTATTTACAAAAAGTTGACCCCTTGATTACCTATATGACCTAAATTTTTTATTATTTAGTTTTTATAAGTAAGAGTAATAAATTTATGATTAACATTAAAAATGAAATGAAAATAGTTTATAAAAAATAATAATTTTAAATATAAAATAATTTTTATAATAAATTTAAGAATACATTTCTTTAAATACATGATACATAGATTATCTTAAAAAAATAAAAAATAATTAAATCTGATACTAATCCAAAAAAAACATTTACCTTATAAATATTTTCAAATAAAATACATTTTTCAATAAAAATATGTGCATTCCATTATTCTCTAAAATATATAGCATTCCAAATAAATAAATAACATTACCCTTACGGTAATATTAATATACCAAATTAAAAAATGATTTTGTTTTTATAAAATAATATTAATAAAAGTTCTATAAATTAATTGTTATATTTTCTCGAAATAAATTAACTTTTTTAAAATCATATATTTAAAAAAACAAAAAATTATTAAAAATTGATTTATTCATCTATACGAATTTGTAAATTTATTTATATTGATTATGCCCATTATATATATATATATTATAATATAGATATTATAAGTCAAACCTTCCAATTAAATGTATATGTTATGATGATCGGAAAATAATATTTCATTTAATGTTTTCACCATTTGTTATAAATAACACATGTTATTATAAAATCCAAAAATATCTAAGTGTTAACCCACCCCCCCCCCCCTTTTATAAATTTCATCTCATAATTTAAACATGTTATTTATAATTACCAGTTTGAAATTTTATATTTTTTCTATGTGAACCCATATCATAAAATGGAAAAATAAATTTTATTTTTAAAAAAGGAATTGTTGGACGAATATAATTTAAAATAATACACAATAGGTTTCAGAATAGGATAACATTATTGGGAAGTAAAATTATGGAAATATAAAAGATATATAATCTGAAAATGCTTCTATAGAGTGACAGAGAACATGATCAATTTAATGTTAACTATTGAGAAACTATTAATATATGATTCTTGAAAAGACCATCAATTCATGGAAATTAAAAGGTAAAAGTATTGAATTCGATTTCAAAATAATTTTCCGAAATATAATGGATCAATATAGAGAATAGTAGAAAATATACCTAGTTGATTTAATTCCAAACCAAAGGCATAATTTCAACATTTATGGGGCTTTAATAAATTTACACTTCATGACTTACTCCAAGAAATGATTATTCAATATTAATTTTTCATGGATGATATACTAAAATTAACGTTTAACAAATCATATTATCTATAAAATAATGATTAATAATTACTTTTATCACTATATTTACCAAAACTGAAATTATTGTCATATGTTATATGAAAAATCATATATTAACCTCCAAAAATAAGTCCCAAATTTAAATATAATCTATTTTATGAATAGTTATCCATAATAATCCTCTGAATCAAGTCTCACCATGATAGAAACTCAAATATTAAAATGAATTGACCTTATATCCTTCCAAGATAAACATAATAATAATTTTAATAACTGATAAACTCCATAAAAATGTTTATAACATGATCTTATATTCTATAATATATAATATTATTTTTTAAAAATAATATCACAACAAAATCATATATGCATATGAAACATAAATAAACACTTATTCATAAAATAAGATTTATATTATTGATAAATACATCCAATAGAGGTTTGATTTATTCTTTAAATAGATAGTTGATCATAGGTCAGCTCAGAAAATAAAAAGTAAATTTCTTATTCTTTAAATTTATATAGAATCTACATAGGAAGAGATAATAATTTATCATGATCACATAAAATTTCTCACAATGGTAATATTTTTAAAGTGAATATTCATTCAAATATGGAAATATAATCCACCATTCTAGATTGGATGATAAGTTTGTCTGAACTATCATGATTCACATCAACTGTTGGGATTTTATAGTTTTCCATTTACCATTTCAAATTAGAGGTTTTTGTGGATCATTATAATAATAATCCCTAGGGTTACAAAATTCATTGACATAATGCAAAAACCAATTGAATTTATATAACTAAATGGTGAATTGTGTATTCTGTTGATCCCTATCATTATTTCATTAATTGATTGTCATCTTCACATTAAATAGAATATATTTTTAGTGATGTTAAGGATTCACAGACTTGAATTCTCTTTCTCTTCCATTTTAAAATTTAAAAAAGTGTTCCTTCCCATTTTTTTTAATTTAATAGGTTAAAACATTTTTTCCTTCCATGTGATAAGACAATAGAGATTCCATGAATATAGATCTCCATCTTCTTATCACCAAAAACATGAGCGGTTCCTTCTACCATTTCTACTTCTATTGAACATAAAATAATTTATTTATTGATTCAAACCCCCCTTTTAAATAATTCATTTAAAATAAATGATATGAAAACAATAATGGATTGAAAAATTATTCTTTCATGTGTGATGATCAAACCATAATCATTTCATGCTAGTCTTGAAGAATTTCCCATATAGGTAAAAATATATTATTCGTCCATTTGAATAATATCATTGAATACCTTCTCTATTTATATTGTAGAATGTGAATAATATAATCACTGAAAAGTATTCAATTAATTAATTCTCATTCCATGGAGTCAATTTTAACCACTTTACCCTAATTATTAATCTGTTTCCACAATATATATTCCTCTTCTTACAAATAAAAAATTGCCTGGACAACCATTCCATATCCCAAGTAATATATAATAGAATATATATTTTCCATCACATTGATCTATTTCTTAGAAACCAGTGGGTCATAATATTGATAGATGGAGGATAGATTTCGTCCCATAATATATTCAGTGCCATGTTTCCACCTCCTTGGTAAATTTCAAGGATAAATATGGCCTACATTACAACCTATTTCTTTTGAGAGTTGTGTGATAATATTGAATAAATATTTCATCTCAACTTATATTTATTTTCTCATTAGTATGTACATTGAATTTCATGTCACATTCATTCGTAATAGATTATATGAATGTGGGAATTGACCAATGCATGTTCCCCGACAATGTCATTCTTGATTTGCATGAAGTTGAACATCACTATGAATAGAAAACATGGTCAAGATATACTCAAAAAAATATTTTTACTATTATTACCACTACATGAATCTATTCCTGAACTATATCCAATTATATAATCTAGAAATTTATGCATCACATTGTAAAAAAAATAGTGTATTCATTACTAAAACTATATGATTTTATCTTATTCTTAGTTTATGATCATTATTTTCACCAATGTCCTCTATTCCAAATCTTTAATGATTGATTAATACTATTTTATGATTCAAACTATATCAACATAGGATCATAATTAAGGGATATGATAACTTTTTATATAGATATTCAATATAATATAAAAATACACACCCAAGGATAATAATGACTTAGTCTATTTTGTGACTAAATTGACAATATTTCTATTTCATTAATGATCTTTAACATACCCCATAAATATCATCCCATGTTTTATACTTCCTAGTAATACCCAATATAAAATTTTACCCATATCCTGGTGAAAGGAAGAAAAATAAAGGGTGGTCGAAGATGCTCGATAAGGATAAAAAAGGGTGATATCACTGATCACTTATAAAATAACATTAGCATTGGGGCATGGGAAAATGAGAATAAAATTTTAAATCTATACCATGTATAATATAGATCATAATACCAATTCATGGTTAAAATACTTTTAATTCATAAGATATGAATTATAAAGGAAATCAACGAACATGACCCTTGATAGAATAACATAGACATATGAATGTTGGAAAACATAATATTATAACTTTGTGAACATTTATAAATATAAATACATTCACTCACTGTATTATATATATGAAATTTGGCCATCACATAAAACTATTGATATAAAAACCATGACCAACTATATTTATATGTTTACCAAATAAATATATACTCATAAATAGATACACATTAAATATAGGACATCATATAATCATAGAGAAATGAAACCTACGTTCACACATAAACATTTGTACCTGAAAACCAAGTCCATGATAAATCCAATATACATGAAAATCTATTAGATTCATGAAATTATGAACCTGAATTGAGGAATACACACAACATATTTACCTCATGAGATATCCATTTCTTTAAAATTAATTGTAGGGATATATAATTCTAGTTCCACCCATCACATAATGAAAATAATACATATGTGTTTAAGAAGACCATAAGTATTTCATTATATCATCACACTATAACTTGTGCATATAAAATATGTTTCATAAACATCTCATCAATTCATAAAAGAAAAAACAATTAATATACATGGGTTTCATATAAATATTATCACTATATGGTAAACCATATAGAGAATGAATTAGGGTGGAATGAGTGTATCAAATCACTAGTAAAGTAAAATTAACATTAGAGGATGTTATCATAGATAAAAATTACATTAAAATATCACTAAAACATTATATGAAGAATTTTTTTTTCTGACATTCGAATTCATTTTATTGAAAAATAAAAAATATTTCCAAAATATGATGGAAAAAATAGTATTTGAAAATAATTGTTGAAACTTGAAAATTAATCTTAAATGTATTTGGTGGTTATGATAGAGGGAAATTATGTTCATTACATGTAACATTAAATAAAATATTCCATCCTCACATTGGATGAGAAAATAAAAAACTGCCATATTCCAAAAATGAAAATAATATACATTTAAAAAAATTATAAAAGTGAGTTATTTGTTTAAATGATTACAAAAAATAAATTGATAACATTTGAAATAGTGTTTATTTTTTTATAATACATTGAAATTGAAGAAAAAAGATTTTAGTCTGGTGAGAGAAATATATTTTTTTAAATATTTTTATATATTGAATACATAAATTTAAGAAAATGAAAGGAATAAAATAAATTTTGAAAAAATAATCACAAGATAATAAAATTACATTTTTTTATCATATAATTATCATCTATCTTCATTAATATAAATTTAATTGTAAACTATCCTAATAAAATAGGATTGAAACATAAACCCCTAACATAGAGTACAACTTTATTATATAGTTAATTATCCTCCAATATAAAAAAATTAAATTTATTATACCTATATACCAGAATAATTAAAAATTATTCAATATTATATAATTCATTATATATATATATATCCATAACAAAAAATATAAAATAAACAATTTTTCCATTCGTGGATATTGTACATCATATGAACTCATGAATGTTGTTTTAAACTTTTTTTCATGTGGATGGAATGAAAAAAAATTATAAATTCACCATTATAGAATCATTATTACATTATATAAATAAAATATATTCATAATTTCTTTCATTATAACCATTTATGTGAAATTTAAATAAAAAACATATCACAACACTTCGTGGAGGTGGTTGTCCACACATACGCATGAGAGATATTCTCATTTTCTAAAAGAATAAAATTCAATAATTTAAATATTATATTATCATTAAATAATAATAAAAATTTCACGAAAATAAAAAAAATTAAAACCATCATAATAATCATTAAAATATGGTGGTGAATA
Source organism: Viscum album (assembly GCA_963277665.1). NCBI lineage: Eukaryota > Viridiplantae > Streptophyta > Magnoliopsida > Santalales > Viscaceae > Viscum > Viscum album. The sequence continues at coordinate 588,214,459 of OY728142.1, read as the reverse complement.
AAAATGAAATGTATCACTACATGGTGATGGACAGTTGTACGTATGTATGAGTGATACATTCACTTTCCATTTGATTTTAAATATGGTGTATAATTGTAGTTTAATAATAATAATAACATTATCAATATTTAGGCTACAGAATTAATTATTTTAATATTTCTATAATATATTTATAGGTTCTAATTTAAGAATTAAAAAGAATGCGATCAGTTAAAAAAATATCACTTATTTGAATGAAATCTTTTGGATCTTATCTTAAAAACCATATGGATGATATATTATTGATTAAATAACCTATAACTATATCTAAGGATGTTTAGAAGAAAATATTGAAGGCATTGGTGGACTTATTTTTCTTAAATTGGTTTAAATAAGTGAACGAAGGGGTTTCATTTTATATAGGAAGGAAATATCACACTTGGAATTATTAAAAATATTAAAATAAAACTATGTAATTGGGATATATAAGGATTTTTGTAACTATATTATTTAAATATAATATAAATAATTAAATTTATTTTGTTTCCCGACATAAATTTTTTATATTTCTTCACACACAACAACATATTTCCCTTGTGTTGCATGCAACATCTACTTCATTTGAAGACTTATGTTAAACACAAACTCGAGTCTTACAAAACAATAATATACTATTAACATCATTATGATAGTTATCAACTAGTAATTGAAGTTGAAGGAATGAATGATATTATATGAATTATTAAATTATTGATTAAAAATGTTTACAAAAATGAAATCATTTCTTACCAATTCATTATAAATTAAAATAATGGACAATTGATTATAAACGATGTGTTTTTATAAAAAACTTATTTTTATGACTACAATCAAATTTTATATTAATAAATTAAATAAATAAAATAGTGAATATATATTAATGAATTTTATATTTTATATATTTAATAAAATATTTTAAATTCATGAATTTAAATTGATAGTATTAAGACGAGAATAAATCAAATATTCAGCATAAAAATATGAATATTTTTTAAAGAAAGTTTTACATCATTTTAATGTGGTAATTATGTAAATTTTTTAACAATTTTATAAGTTATATTTTGAAAAATATTTTTTATCATTTAAATCGTAATATAATAACTTAATTTTGATGAAAGTTTTGGTATTTTTCTACGACGTTTCATGTTTTGATGAATGGTGAAAAATATTAGATTTTAATTGATAATTTATTTTTTATCTACACAATTTAAAATGTAAAATTAATATTTATTATTATTTTTAAAAACTAATTAGATAAATTTTATATACCGTTATCCAATTTAGGTAATTATACTCAATTTCACATTGAAACTCGATACAGAAAATTTTAATGCATTTGTACATTTTTAATTTAAAAAATCATTGTTTCATCCCATTCATAGAATTAATTTTAAAATAACTTCTGATTCATTAGTCATTTGAATTATTAGAAATGAATTATATATTTTGAATTAGAATTATTTATAATTTATAGTTAGATAATATTAGTTTTTGACCAAAAATATTAGTGAATGTAGTTAAAATGAATTACAATGATTAAAAAATAACTGTGTTACTTAGTGGTTGAAATTTTATTTTAATGGAAACAATGACCAATAAAAATGAACAAAAACAAATTTATATAAATTATTAAACTATATAACCTCTTTAATAGAGTTTGGATAATTATTATAGGAATATTGTTTAAGCGAGACCTCCAAGTAGTGTTTTGTTTGTGTTCAGAAGAATGCCCCCCCCCCCCCTCCACTATAAAATGTCACTCACTCTAAATACTAATTCTCTCCACTAAATACCTTTGTCTAATCCATTACCTGAACATATAATATCCCAAAATACCTCCCTTAATCTTATAATGGTCAATTTGGACAGAAATTAAACCAAGGATGTCCTTTTGTGCAAACTTCATATGTCTCCCAAAGACAAGGTATCATTTTTGAATGATCACTTTTGTTTTATTTCAATATGAAGCAATTTAATTATTTTTATAAAATTATTAGAAAATTTAATCATTATATTAAATATAATGATTTGTTTCTATCTAATTTATTGATTTCACACTTTAGTAAAATGGGTAACAAAATCACCATTCGTGTATATGACATAATACATTCATAGGAAATGATGTTGTTCAATTTTCCTTTACCACATACCATGGTAAGGAATTATGGTAGATTTTATTTTGAATATTATATTTAAAATATTTACAACGTATTAATTCATATGTAATTATTTTGTTTCACATACCTTTTTTTTCATTTTTTTTGGAAAACAATAACATCATTTGTGGACATGTGGACTGCTATCTCCTCAATGAAATATGATATTTCAAACATTACTTAGAATGTATTAAGTAGAGGATTAATAAAATAATTTGATATTATTGAAATATATATGATATTAATTAAATAATTTCCATTATTTAAATATAAAATAGCATTTTCTGTTTTACATTTTCACACATTGAAAATTTGAAAACGTCATTCATAGACATGTTGGCTACCACATCCTCGAAGCAATGAGATTTCATATACATCAATATATATATATATAATTTGATAATATTTTAATTATGGTTTAATTATAATTTTGGTATGATATAATTTACTTATCTTTTTTCCAGAATGATCATTGAAAATTTGGAATGTTACTCATACGTACGTACGACCTACTTTCTCCATGATTGCTACATTTATTCTTTAATCATAAACATATTTCATGATTAGTGTTAAAAGTATAATTTATTAAAAAAATTATAATTATTTCATTAATATTATTCTATATTTGTTTTAATAATTACAAATTTGACTTAGTCGACCTACCAATGTCATTTTTGATATACAAACTGAATAGGATCGAAACACCAGAAGTAAAATTAATTAGTTATGTAGTTCTATTAAACATTGTAAAAATTTAAGAAAATGCAATGATTAAAATTAATAATATTCTGAATCAAGTAAATAATAACCATAATTATGTTATTTAGGATGATAAGGATACATAGGACATGTCAGTCTCAGGGTAAATGATTTTTATCTCACTTTCTACATGTGTGTGATAAATATCAAATTCAAAATTTAATTATTTTTATATTGTGAATATTTTACACATTATGTAATATTATATAATGAATTAATTTATCTTGATGTTCTTAATTTTTTGAAATTTATTATTATAACTTTTTAGGATTCTGATTCAAATGTAACCATAGTTTTAAGGTACATCCTCTCAATTCCCATTTACTAATGTATTTCCTGATGATATACACCTATATTATTTTATATGGTGTATATATATTAAAATTGAAATATATTTTTATTAATTTATTTATTCATAGTATATATTTTGTTAAATGTTACTAATTCATGGGTCTTGCGATTCAAATGATTAAACGTTGTATGTTGCATGTTGATTTAAAAATCAATTTTTAAATGTCTTGAGATTTAATATTAGAATCATTTCCTCCATGTTAATATTCATGATATTATTTAGTTTATTTTTTATAAAAATTTTATTATACAATACCTTTTATGAAAATTTATTATTTCAAATAATGGTTTAATTAAATGAATATTTTAACATTTTTTATATGGAACATTTTGAAAAATGTCAAAAGGAATGATCTATTATTAACGTACATGGGGACACGGATTTTTTTACTATCATAGATAGTTGATTATTTTGGATTCATTTAAAATTATTTTTATACATAAATGAAAACCCATTTGGATCTTTTTTGGAATATTGATACTAAAATAGTTTTTCAAATAAATGTGTGTTTTGTTAATGAAAATGGATTTTTTAAAGAAAAATGTATTTTATTTCCCAAAGTTTTTCACACAACATTACAAAGGGGTTTAAAAGTGTTTTAAGATAAATAATATTATTAATGAAGGGTTACATGATCATTACCAGATGGGGTGTCCTATATGGCATTGTGAGACCTCATTACAAATTACACGATGGAGAGACCTAGATAACATCAGATAATCTCATTATAGATTACACAATGTGGTGGCCCAGATAGTAATGGGTGAGACCATTAGTAAAGACTATATGAGGCATACCAGATAGAACTGATCGATCCCATTATAGCTTACAAGATAGGGTATCTCAAATACTATCGTTTGAGCCTGTTATAGATCGTTGATGCATTCGGTAATGATAATTTTGGAAGTGGGCCTGATAGACATTCCAATATAAGGATTTTGAATGGTGTTTATAAATATGATTCTCTAAGACACTTAAAATAATTTTAATTACATTCTATAGGTTTTTATGATTTTCATTGAAATAAATGTCTATTTATTTCATGTTGAAATGTTTTATTTAATATTTTCAAAGAACTTTTAGGATATCATTAAACATTATATGAGTTTTAATGTATTGACGGAATAAAAAATTTACTTTATTTTTATATATCTAACTGATGTTGTGTGCTCATAAAAAAATTTTAAATGTTTTCACATGATTTTTGAATGAGTAATATAAAGGAAGAACTCATGTTGTAATTTGTGGTGATTTTCAAGGAAAATAATTCGTGGGTAATTTTAATAGTTTTATATTATAGAAAAAATGGATATTGATCGAAAGTGTAAAATTTTTATTTTATCTTTTATTATTTATGAGATATTTGTTAATTATCTAAAAATATAAACATGAAAAAGACATCAAAGTTAATGAAATTAAATTCATGATTAAAACAAAAGATTTAGTACAGTTTAAGCTCATGTCATTATTGTTGGTATCAATGTGATATCATGATAACTTCAGTAGTTAGGATAATATTAATAGCTTTATCTTAGAATACGTTACATTATAGTTAAGTATGAATGATATATATCATTAATATTTCCATTTTATGTCTAAACAATGCTTGGAAATAATAGTTTTTTAGATATGAAATAAGAAATCTATAGTGTAAAGGAATTGAGTGGGAAATATCCTTCCAAAACAGCATCTTGAAAAAATTGGAATCAAAACTTTATAGTTTTATACAGTGATGGATCAATTGACTCATGGTATCAATGTTGGTGTTATCCATGATAGAGAAAAACCTGAACTACCCTGATGGAACATGTCTATAATGGAAAATTTTAGGAGGATACATCCTCCATCATTCAATAGATCATCTAACCCAGTAGTGGATGAAGGATGGATCAATTCCTTTGGAAAGGTATTTGGTGTCTTGAATTGTTTTGAACATAAACAGATAACTCGTTACATACATTTTTTTTACCGGTGAAGATTGTCGATGATGGTATTTTTTAAGAATATTATAGACAAATATGATCTTTAGACCATGGAATTATAAAAATTTATCGATATTTTATTTGATAAATATTTCACTAATTGTTTTTGAATTTTGGTTGATAAATCATTTATATATTGAAAGAAAAATATTAATCATAAATTTTTACATTTGAATTAAATGCCATAAGTTGGGATTGTTCTGGTCAATATTTGTTTCAGGATTTTGAATGTGAAATTAAATTATTTTACTCTGGATTAATACCTAGATTACTATGATAATTATATAAAAATGAATTTAAATGTTATATGAATTTTGAGAATTTTGAGTTGGTGTTTTTATAATCTTATATTCCAAGAGAGGAAAGGAGTAGTAAAATTTTAATGTGGTGGGAAATAGATAAACAACCAACAATTAATTTTTGAGGTAAGAGAAATACATGTAACAAGTTTGGTAAAATTAGTTTTGGGGGATTTATTTCTGGACTAGAAAACTGTAAAAAATGTGGAATGTTTTCTATATGGTTAGTGACTAAAGGGAAAAGAGTCATAAACAATCCAATGATGAGTTAACTAACAACCAGTCAACATTTAGATGTTTTATTTTGAATAATATGGTTCCTAATACTAATTCATGCTCAATGATGGTTTCACATGATGAAAATCATCATGATTATAAATTGAATGTTTAATCATAGTCATTTGCTAAACCAACAATAGATGTTGGGCCATCCAATGATTTATTGATAGCACTAGGGATATTAGTAATTTGTGATGTTTGATCAAAGCCTAATTTCATAGGCTCCCCTCATTTAATTTTTTTAAATAATGGAAATTCATGGGGGAAATTTATTGGTCTTCTACATATGTATAAGGTATTTGTGTAAAATTTATTTGGGGAAGAATATCTACACTTGTGTGGATGTATGTTTAGTGTTATTATTGATCATCATAGTTATATATCTGTGTAATGATTTTGTTGAAAATTTGGTTATTACTATTTAATATAAGAGATTAACGTATTATCACATCACATGAATGTTTGAATAATATTTCTATCTAATAACCATTTTTGGTTAATATCTAAATTTATAAAGAATATCGTGTTATCCTTTTTTTACATTACATGTTCCATTATATATTGATTCTATAGATTCAAGAATTAAATGACATATTCGATAATCAATTCATGGTGAAATAGATGATTTTTGTAGTGTAAATTTATTAAATGATGAGTCTCTACTCATCAATAATGCATATTTCATTATTTTCTTTATATATATGCTGAAGTTATCCTTCACCTCTCACAAAATTAACTTAAAATAAAATTTAATCCTATTACCATATTTTTCAGTGATATCAATGGCCACATCCCTACATATTTGGATTTTTGTTTTTTCATCATTGACTTCATCATGACCTCATTTCCACTCACTCATTATTAGTCCACTGGAATTAATTTTACCATCCAAATCCATCTTCTATTTTCCCACCAATGGTCCCCCTATGTGGAATCATAGTAATTTATAGCTTTTGTTTACCTTTATGTTTCCCACATTCCCTTTTTAATATGATTTTTTAATAACACTATGTATGATGTGGTTTTTATTAACAAAATTCTATAACAAATAATCATTTGGAATCCAAGATGAATTTCAAGGGTGAAATTTCTTTTATGGTGGGTATGATGAAACAACATTAATTTTTTTGGAAATATATTTATTAAGAAAATTTAAAATTAATTTACATATTTTATTAAAGGAAATATATAATTTTTCATTCGTTACATAAAACAACATGTTTTTGTTTCATTTCATGGAACATTGATTTCCTTGGATAAATTATGTCCCACACAAGCTCGAGTCTTACTTGGAAACAATATTCTATTAATACAGTTATTATAGTTATTATATATCCATTCTAATGGTGGGAATGAGTTATATTTAATATGTTATGAAATTATAGTTTACATAAGTTTACAAAATTAATTAAGTGGTGACCAAATAATTAGAATTAAAGGAGAAGACCAATTAAAAATTAATGATTCAATTTATAAAAAACTATTTTTATAGATATAAATGGAGTTTATCTCAATAAATTAAATTAATCTCTTTTACTGAATTATTTTATCGAAATTTATATGTAATATATCTTTGATTAATTTTTTTAAATTCATCGAGCTTGCTTTATTGCCTTAAGATATAAATAAATTCAAATTTCAATATCAAATTTTTTATATTATTCAAATGAAATCCTACCAACTTTTAAGGATGAAATTGTTTTAGTACTACATTTTCAAACATTTATAGAGTTTATTTTACAAAATAGTCTTTATTTTTTAAAATTTTAACAACAATACATAATTTGATTGATTTTTTGTTATTTTTCTGATAAGAATCTTAATTGATGAATAGTGAATATAAGCTGGATTTTAATAGAATAATATTTTTTTGAAAATAATTTATATTTTTAAATTATATTTTTAATTGTATTTAAAGTATTATTAGATCAATTTTGTATCTATTAATCCAATATAAGTAATTTCAAAAAAAATCACTATGAAATTTTATGTAAAAACATTTATAAAATTTTAATAATTTTATGAAAAAACCCCACCGTTTCACACCATCCACGTGAATGATTTTAATTTTTTTTATAATACATCCATAATTTATTATTTCTTTATATTTGAAATTATTTTTTTTCAAAACCATTAGTAATGTAATTAAAATTACGTACATCAACTAACGTGAAAATGATTTACTTAGTGGTTAAACATTAATATTAATATGACAAATGACATAGAAACATATTACAAACCATTTTTATAGAAATTATCTGACCATATAACCTCTTGGATTGAATTGGGACCATTTTTCGAGTCACTTTATGTAAGGGGTACCTCCTATTTGTGTTGACCTTTTTTATTATCAAGAATGACTATCCCCCTCTACTATAAAAAGGAACTCACTCTACCCAACTCATCACACATGTATATCCTTTTGATTAATCCAATACTTGAAAAAATATTCTCTCAAAATCTATAACCTCATCATAGAAGAATATATTTGTGATTAAATCTATCCACGTATGTCCTTTTGTTGTATTCTATTTGAATTACCTAAAAAAGATGTAACATTTATCAATGAGAAATTTTGTTTTGTTTATTTCTCAACCACTTCAATTAGTTTAATATATTTATTATATAATAACATCAATATAATAAATTGAATGAGATGTATTTATATTGAGTTTGTGACATAATCTAACAAAAAATTTTATCACATTAGAAATGAAATCAACATTCATTTGTATGATGGAATATAGTTTACTGAAATGATGTCATTGATTTTTCTTTTTCCGCATCTCATTGTTGGAAATTAGGATGAAGATTCTATTTTTAGATGATATATAAGTCATTTATTAAGTTTCATTCTTCTATAATTTTTATATAAGATATACCTTCATGTTTTTTATTTTTATAGAATATGATAATATTGTTTGTGGATGTGTAGACTACCACCTCCTCAAGCTGATGTGATACACTCACACCTTATTTAGAATGTATTGTAGGTATGTTTAATAAAAATATGTGATAGAGATGAAATATCCTTGATATTAATTACATGGTGATATTTTTATAAGTATAATATATCATTTTATTTATTGCATTTTCAAATACTAAAAAAGATAAAACATCGTTTGTGGAAGTGTGGACTACTACCTCCTCAAAGTGATGTGATTCATTTCATAATAAAATAATTGTATATATACGTATATATTATTAAATAGTCAGTTACCTATTGTATAATTATTATTATTTAATGTTAATTTTTAATTACCATATTTAAAAAATTATTATTGAAAAATTAGAATGTTTCTCATGTCGACATTTGACCTACCTTCCCTACAATTATAACATTGGATCATTTTTCATAACTAGCATTCATGATTTGTTTTAAAATAATATGTGATGTATAAATATAATACATATTTCATGATTATTATTATTTATATGTTTTAATAATGACCCATCTTGGGTTAATTAACCTACCAATGTCGTTTTTTGACAGATAACCTAAACATGGAAAAAAACCTAATGTAAACATAACAGTTTAAGTAGACATATAAAAAATATTAATATGTGAAAAAAATTAATGAAAAAATAGAAAATGTTTCAGATAAATAAAATAACTAACATAATATTATTATTCATGAATTTAAATACACACATGACACGTTAGACTAAAGGTATGATATTTTCATCTCACTTTTTATATCTATGATTAAATATTATATTAACAACTTACTTATTTTTTTGTGTGGTGTATATACTACCTATTTTATATATTATATCATGAATTATTTTCTATTCAGGATATTTAAATGATTCATTTTATTATTATTACTTATATGTATTTTGTTGAAAATGTTACCAAAGTTGAATGGGACTTATATCTCAGTTTCATTTCATTGATGCATGTCTTGGTGTTTTTCACATTTATTCATTTAATAGGTTTTATATATATTCATTCTCAAATATTATCATTAATATGTTTATCTATATTTTATTTAATTGTCTATTAATTGTTATTACATAATGGGGCTTGTGATTAAATTGATTAAATGTTGGGTGGGGTACTTTGATTTAAAAATAGGTTTCAAAATGTTTTAACATTTAATTTAAACATATTTTAATCCATGTAAATATTTATGATATTTTTTGATATTTTTATTTTAATATAATTATTATAAATACAGATAATGTTTCTTTTTATTTTATTTAAATGGTGTTCAAAAGGTAATCTTTTTACGTGTTGTATACGTATTATTTTCACAAATGAAAAAGTAATTTTTTGTTCATAACGTACATGATTACAATGCCTTTTATTCTTTCATGGACATTATTTTATTTTTTTCTTCCTTTAAACGATTTCATGTTTCTTTAAATGAATATCCTTAATTATATTTTTTGGTTTTTATATTGAAAATTAATTTTTAATGAAATTGGTGTTTTTTTAATGAAAATGGGTTTTAAAATGAAAATGGTATTTTATTTTTGAAAGTATTCCATTTCACATTAGATGTTATTAAAGGTTTTTATTATTAATGCACATTATTAATGAATTTTTACATAATAATTACATGATGGGGAAGAAACATTATCCTCGAGTGTGTCCAATATGGATTATAGGATGGTGCGGCCCAAAAATTTTCAGGAGAGTCTGTTGCAGCTTACACAATTGGGTGACCTAGATTTCATTGGGTGATCCCATTATTGCTTACAAAATGTGGAGGCCTAGTCAGTGTCGAGTTATCCTATTGTTTGTTAAAATATGGGCTGATCCAGATAGTGTTGTGTCAGCCCATTATAGCTCAATAATGCATTAGTTAATGATACTATTAGAAGTTGTCCATATGGTTATTCGAACAAAACATGTTTTCATATGGATTTATGTATATTACGATCTATTACACCTAAATGAGTTTTAATTACATTAAATGTGGTTTAAATATTTTTGTTGAGAAAAATATGTTTTCTTTTCATGTGAAAGTGTTTTATTTCATAATCTAAAAGAACATTGAAGATAAAGGTATGTGTTATATTAGTTTTCATGTTTTTAACCAGATAATTGTTTATTTTATTTTCTTTCCCTTATAGAGATATTATTCACATACCATGTTTTTAAAATTATTTCACATGTTTTAAGGATGGGTTAGGGAAAGCAATAAGTCTTATTGATTGTCATGGAGATTTTCCATGAATAGATTTCATCCATTATTTTAAGAGATTAATTTTATGGGAAAATAGATAATGGCTAGAAGTGTTCATGTTTTATTTTATGGTTGTATTATGTATGGGTTATGGATGATTTATCTAAAAATATTAACAAGAAGTGATCTCAGAATAAAAGAAAGTAAATTCATGAATATGACAAAAGATTATTTAATGTTTAAGGTCATGTACATATTGTAATTTTCAATAAAAATTAATCCAAATATAAATATATTAAAATATAACATATTATATGGTTTAAGTATCAAAAAAAATTATAGTATTATGATTTATTTTAATCCTTATCTTTAAGTTCAACACCGTAGTTAACATATTTTACCCTTTCTTCTAGTAACATCATTTTCACTCTTATGTGTAGATAAATAAACATAAAATATGAAGATTGGTTCATAAATTCGAGATCAATGAAATTTTTAACATATATTTTCCCCATTTTCATTATTAGATATTGAAATTATTTGTAAAGATATTTCATATAACTTTGTTTTTGTAAAATATAAATAATATCAATTATCATACAATTGATTTTATTTTAAATAAAATGCATAAAAAAGATTTAACTATAATATAACATTATAATTAAATTCAATATTTTCATAATTATCTATTATATTTGTGTAGCACTATAACTCACTCACATTAATTTACATTTTAATATTTTAAAATAATTTATTTTTTATTTCTATTCATTGAAGAAATAATATGTCGGTTTTGAAAAATAATTTAAGGTAATTATTATATTTAAAAAAATAAAAAAATTATGTCAAGAAAATAATTTTATTATTCTAATTATATACATTTAAATTAATTCATAACATGAATTTTTCCTATTTTGGCACATACATGATATTTAAAACTATGAGAGTGGAACTCTATAATATTCCTTAATATAAATATTATATAAGTTATTTTCATGTAAAAGTATCGATTAAACAGAATACTTATTACACTGATTATAAAATTATCAAATTCTATTAATAAAATAAGAATTACTATAAAACATTATGGCCCTGTAAATTATAATTAACCTATATTAATGTGATTTACACATTATCAAGGAGATAAATTTTACGATGGTTACTATTAATATTGAAGAAGAATAAAGGGAAAATATTTACCAAATTTGAAACTCATTATTCCAAACCTGGATTCCATATTTCAAGATTCAATTTCAATAATAGGAATAAATTAAATTATTATCAAAAATAAAAATTCAATTAAGGCCATTTTTTTTAGAAAATATGACTTTTTAAGTATAAATATTTGTATATACTTAATAAAAGTATAAATTTAATTCCAAAGAATATAATTATACTATTATAAAAAAACTAAATAAATATTAAATATAATCAAAATAATAATAAGTTCTAATTGGTTTAAAATAAAATATAGTTTTCAATAAAAATAGATATTTTTTATTATTCGATGAAAAATAAATCATTTTAAAATAATATAAATATTTTACCTTAAATAAATTTTGATACACTAATTTGAAAAAAGATATCATTCATATAAAATAATATTTCATAATTCTAAAGAAATTAATTATATTATTTTCTCCCAAAAAGAAATAAGAACCATTTTTAAAAAAATGTAATTTTGAAAAAGAAAATGCAAGGAAGATAAATTCAGTGATTAATTATAAATAATTTATAATAATAATATTCTTGAATATGAACTATGTATATATATACATATATATATTTCATATTGTATTTAATCATATTTATATACGACAATTTAACAACTATGTTATAATGGTCATATAAAAATATTGCATGTTTCTCCTAAGCTTTGTGTCGCAAGTAACAAAAGCTGTTAAATAAAAAAATCAGAAAATATTAGATTGTTACACCATTGTAGAAATAATACACATTATTTCCAAATGAGAAATATAGAATCCAAAAATAGTTATTTTTTTCTGTCATAGAATGGCACCCACACTCTCTCACTTTACTAGTAATGATATCGAAGAATGGAAAGGAAGAAAGGGATGTATATTTAAGCACAACCAATTTAACAGAATACCCAACATTAATAGAAGGAATATATGATAAAATATTTGCGAGATTTATAAAATCATCAATGATCTTGATTTCAAAAATGAACAACGAGATAACATTTGAAGAGAGGGTTGGATGATAGTAACACCATAGCATTTGATGTCCAAGATATCATGGTGTGTATATATAGTCCTCATTAGTCCCTGGATACCATTGGGACCATAATATACAATAAGTGTTGTTTTTAAGTGATAGAGATCAATGGTAATAAGTGAAAATAACTAGTTTATCATTCTATTTGGAAACAATTTGGGTAATTGGTGGGTGGAAATAGCCAACCAGTGGTATCTGGATAAAACATTTGTTCTTTCAAGAACATATATTATTATCGGTGCTATCCTAACATCTAACCCCTAGTTTCAACCAACATATTACATTATGTGAGGAATTTGGAAGCCCCATTATCCATTTTTTACCCAATAAATTTCTTCCCAATATGTATCATTATAAAATACAAATAACCGTGAAATTAAAAGGTTAGAAACATGAATCATGTTTGGGATAATTAAAATCACATAAGAATGTGTGGTTTTAGATACCATGTTTTCCCGTATATTAATTTTATATATTTATATATATAATTATAGAGCTACGAGCTATGAAGTAGTGTGATTATGATGCCCAGTGTGACTCAAATTAATTTTATAAAAAATATTAGAGATATTTCATATTGAACTCACATGTTTTCTTGATGAAACCAACATCACTCTTAATAATATTATCATATAAAAAATATGAGAACATGGTTGAGTCTAGGATGTTTATTTCCCATATGAATGACCTAAAATAGGTTAGTTTGGGATGTTTATACAGTGATCCCATTTGTGTTACATTCAATGGAATAATTAATTAATTAATTAATTAATTGAATCTTTTTTTAACTAAATGGAATTTTTATAAATACACTTCCTGGTCGCTTCATCTAGGGTTATCCCCATAATCCTGGGATAATCCCCGATGTTATTATTCCTTATTCTGGTTGGCAGATCAAATCAAATGATGATGAAATGTCAGATTATAGCATATTGGGATGCATCAAAAGCAACAACACCCTTCATTCATTTCTGTTCTTGTTATTTGATGACTAAAAATCCAATATCTAGGTTGGACTGATAAATTTGTGTTGTACATTCTATTTGACTAAATATATTTATTTTATTTATCCCTTCTATCGATCTAATATATTAATTTCATAGTAATTCTCATACGTATCTGATTAAAGTGAATTTCATCTTTTGTTTCTAACCATGGAATCTTGTTCTTGATATTTTTTTTGAGAACAATTTTCAATGACTAATTAAAAAAAATCTTGTGCTTTTATTACATTTTGCTTCACATTATTCACTGGTTGGACCTCACCATACCATTTGATGTTTTCGGGTGGCACTGAGCCTGATAGAATTGAAAAAATAAGTTCAAAACAATCATTGATGCTTGAATTGATGAAATATGGATGGATCTGGTGTCGTTACTAAAAATTAATGGCCATTTATATTATAAATATCATGAAATAAAATGAATATAATGTGGTTTTTATGGGTTGAATTACCCCCCCCCGGTGATAAAAGCTATATGACTATAGTAAACAATGGTTGAAAAAACATGAACAAAGGCCAGATCAACCTTTTTATTGTGAACATAGGGACAAAATCTATGAGGTGGAATCAGATTTGAGGAATGATGTGAAATCTATATTTCTTTGAAAACTCCAACTATACCTTGTGTATAGGGTTGGACACACATTGTATATCCCCTTAAGCGTAGTAGCTAGGAAGACAAGAGTTTATAAGGATTACATGTCATGTAGTTACACTACACACCATGTATCACCTTCTCCATGCAGCAGAGCCATGTGATAGGGTCCATGGCAGGGAACACTCTATGTGTCGAGTACATGGAAACCATCTTATCACATGTGTGGCACCTCATGTGAAGTAACACGTCATGTACCAATGTACATGAGCATGTCTAGAAGGTAACAACCTGGTCCCGGTAAGCTTGGAAACTATGTATAGTCCCCCTATAGAGTGTGTTCTTCTACATGGAATGATAGTCTTGAATCTCGAGGAAATGAATAGTTTGTGGAGTAGGACAACTTTTCGTTTGGTTCCCCTCACATGACATGTACTACATGTTTCAATTTTAGCAAACTTTACTGTTCTATATATCCTTTATTTTAACACATATTTTGGACCGCAAGTATCATACTCTGAGTGTATTCCTTTGTGGAACAAGTTGGTTCCTTCCATTGTGGATTACCAGATAGACTGTTAAATATTCTAGGAATGACAGTAATTTGAGGAAACATTTGATGATATATGTGATCATTTATAAAATCATCAATGATTTTATATTATAACCCCCAAGACACAGTAGACAAAGGATTCTCTATAGATTATTCCAAGTGGAAGTCCCTATTTTATAGGGGGAGGTTCCTCTATGACTAGATTCAAAACCCACTTATTGTATCAGGTATATGGTCCTTGACCACTATAGTGTAACCCCCTATCACATTAGGGAATGGATCCTAAACCACTAAAGTGAATGTCGCATGTCACATCAGGGTGTGGGTCCTAAACCACCAGAAAGGGACACTCCCATCATCATTAGCATGCGTACTCTGAAACTTATTTTGAGTATAACCCCATGTTGGATATAGGAAAAATTCAATGATGATTAGATTCTTTCCTACCTCTCAAACTAGGGAATATTTTCTCCACCTATAGAGTATAGCAACTTCTATATTGTGTGAGGGCCTATATCTACCAATGGGATACCCTATCAGATATGTCACGGGTCTTCGGGACACTAGATTGCACCTCCTCCCCCGACACATAAGGGTAAAGGTATAATATGTATACTAACCAAGTAGAACACCCACCCACACCCCTATAAATAGGGGATCAAGTCCTCTGCATCAGGTTTGTTCCCCTCGACATTGTGACAACATGTTGAGGGGTGGTTTGATTTTCATAGTTACTTATGAGAAGACATGTGAGATGGTGGAAATTATTGATGAACCATTAGAGTTGTTGGTACTCTTCCTCTGGGGATGATATATAATATTGAAATCCCCATACTCTTCCATTTCAGTTTCTTTCGTCTTGGTATATATATATATTCATGTATATGTACCATTGGACTTGGTTACTCTATTTCCATAATATCTGAAAATGTGTGAGGTATGCCACCTGCTTTCCATGGTAGGATGAGTATAATATTATAATATAGGCAATTAAGAGTCAAATTATAATTTATATACTAACTCCTTTGAGCCATTTGTGCTTGCATGATGTTACTCTATCTTGATATAGGTTTAGCTACTCTCATTCATTGTATCTTTTATCTTATGTACTCTCTATTTTCTTTAATTCATGATGTATATATTTCTTCTCCTACTTTATATTTTTTGTGCATCCTTTTAGGTATGTATATTCTCAAACTTGCATTGGATTTTTGAGTCTGTTTCATTTATTAAGAATAAAATGGATAGGTTCTTGGTGAACATAGAGGAGCACAGGGATACTTGATTCTATGGACTGTGTACGGTGGTCATGGATTGAAGGTTAGGATATGGGCTCCCTTGCTAGTTTAATTTTGTATTTTTGTCATGTTGAGACAATTTTCTGGTTGGTTAGGTATTTCTACCCTTTATATAGAAGTTTTCACTATCATACTCTTGCACAACATAGAGGTTTTGAATGCATGGTTTACTTTTAGCTATTGCATATTTTTTATTAACATTCCATTTAAATTTTCTAATGATATGGTTGGGTGTTTGAATACATTTAAATTTTAAAAGTCTACAAATTTAGAATATGAATTAATCCACCCCTACCATATGGAGGTAAGCTAGGGTAGTTGTAGCTTTAGACATGATTTAGGTCAGTCCATCAAAGATTTTTTTAATAGATATTTCATTCATGGGGATTTTGGTTGGAAAATTCCCCATAAAAGGTTTTGGATGGTTTTAGTTTAGTAAAGTCGATGTTTCTCGAGTGAAGATATTAGGCCAGTGAATCTATTAATGGTGGGGGTGGCTGACATATCCATTTAACCTGACCATTAATATGTTCTTGTAGACTCTTCCTTCAAAGCCATTGGTTTATAGGTTTAATATTAAAGGAAACATATGGGAATAATTATAAGACTATTATTCTTGATTTATCTCCCTAATATTGTAATATATATACATAATCATCTGACTATAGTACATATTGATAAATCTCATGAGGCCTCCACTCCAACAGGAAACTCAGATACATTTTCTTGATCATGGTGATGATCGGATGAGCTACAAGGCCTCACATTAGTGCCCAACCCATGAGATCATTCCTCCATGTATAACGGTATTAATGACTCCAGCAGTTGAGATGTAGATCATCAGTGTAGTAAAGGATGAGGATGTGTAGAGGCATATCATTCTCTTTTATATTTATTTATAGAGGTCAATGAGGTCCCTTGTATAGCCAGATGCTTAGGCAGTAGAGAATTGGTTATATTCGGTGGTCTGTTCTTTTAGGCTCATCTAAAAAATGACAAATCCAGTGGATTCAATGGATTCTAGAATTTTTCAAAATATCCAATGTATGATTGTGGATTCTTGTTACATAGAATCATGAGGATTCAAAAATCTATTAGTCTCTCATTCAGTATTTTTTTCTTTAGAAGTAATACCCCCATGATTTCACTCATTTTGGATTCATTATATACAACAAATGTATTAGGGACAGATAATAGTGGATGACCATACAATGTGGTTTATAAACCATACTCATTTCACCCATGACATGATTCAGGATGGCTACTTCCAATATCAGATGTATGAGCAGGGACTCCACTATGATATCCATGCCATTGTAGTTCCCTTGTTCATAACGACCTATGAAGAGGTCCTAGAGCGGGAACTAGTGATAGATATATTTCTATATAAGGGATTCCATATTGATGGAGTTTCCTTCAAGCATCAATGAGTTGAATATTCTATAGTAGCTAGATGATTCCAGTCTCCAGGATCTCAATGTAGGATACCCCATTGTGATCATACTCGGGCATATGTTATAGAGAAGTGAGGATGACCAGTGAATCATTGAGTGGGGTTTCATTTCACTTGTGTCTATTAGGGTCACAAAACCGTAGAATTCTGGGCCCGATGTGTTGAGCAGTGTTGGAAGTCAAGGTTTCGGGATCAGTGGAAGCACGTGGGTGGATGTTCCCACTTGGATTTTTGTCATTAACAATGATCAATTTGAGATCAATACGATGATAAATGCCAGTCTCCATAGATTGAATCACAAAAATATATATAAAAAATGAATGTCCTGAAACTAAAAATTATGATCGTTACAGGTTGATTATAATTAATTTAATCAATTTAAAAGAAGTACCTTTTGGTGTTCTTTCATCATTGATATTTCTGATCATATTACTATGTGATGTGTCTTTGCGTCATAGAATCCAAGGGTATACTTCCTCTAGTGGTGATCCACATGTTCACCACGTATCTCTGGATGTCGCCAAATGATTCTCCGGATGCTAGAATCGTGAAATATTTTCTTGCATTGTCCGCCTTAGATCATCTTGATCCGATGGATGAGGATCTGTCTTGGTCTTGAGAGCGTTCTTAGAGGAAGGAGTTCTCTCATCCTTGAGAGAATTATTTAGAATTGTTGTGCACAAGGATTAAAGAAAAGTGTTGGGGTTGTGAAGATATTTATAATCGGGTTTTGAGGTTATAGAGTTATGATAATAAATAAACATGTTACGAATTTTATTTATTTCATTAACTCTTATTGAAAACCCCCATGTCGAATTATTAATTCCTTGACATGCACCCACACCGATTATAATAAATATCAGTTAATAAAACAATATTATTTCCTCAAAATACTGACCAGAAAAACTACACAGTGTGTATTTACTAAAACACAGCGTGTACTTGTTTTTAATAATCTTACACTGTGTGTAATCATTAATACACGGTGCGTACTTGTTTTTATATTCCTTCTTAAAATAAAAAATACATTGCGTGTAATCATTAATACATGACGTGTACTTGTTTTAATTTTACTCTTCCTCCAACATTAAAATGATTTAGGCTTCCCTGAATAATTATTAAACCATGTACATGAATAATCTTTATTCTACTTTTGATACTTGGATACACTTACTGTGTGACCCTCTAGGCCTCCTTCTCGTTTGCATTAGGCGGGCTTGCCTAAAGTCCAAGATTACTGTCTAGAAATGGGTCAAGGAACCCAAGAGAAAGAAGTTGATTCCACATTGATGTGTCACCTCATACGAATGATTACCATGTAATTTAATCCCACTGTCTCAATACCTCATCAATCAGGTTTCAGGGCAGTGTCATAAACCTATATGCTTGATCTGTCATTCTTTGACTTACATAAATAAACTCGTTGTTACACCATGGCCTTGGAATTTGTGCGACATTTCTATTTCAATCAAAGGGCCCGAGATATCTACTACCATAAATATGGAAGGGACGAATCCTTCCTCAACTTATCCATTAATAACATGTCATTCGTGATGCTCACAACGTACCCTACTTCCTACCAACTGTCTTCGTGACATTTTTCATCAAAAAATCTAAGTGTGTGAGTCATG
This sequence comes from Viscum album, assembly GCA_963277665.1. Taxonomy (NCBI): domain Eukaryota; kingdom Viridiplantae; phylum Streptophyta; class Magnoliopsida; order Santalales; family Viscaceae; genus Viscum; species Viscum album. Next base: position 588,194,707 of record OY728142.1, on the reverse strand, counting down.
AAATGAGTTAATGATAATCTTCTAGTATAAGGAGCATTACACACGCTCGCAGATAATAATGTTCGATGACACCAAGACATGGGGAATTACTACTGGTGGTTCTGTTCTAATAATCTCTTATCTTAGAGATTAACAAGTGAAAACTCCATGAGAGAGAGTTTCGTCTTCTTACAAGTGCTTGCACATGATGATTTGTATACTATGTGTCCTATCATAGTATGGCATCCACACATAGAACTTTATTTAATAATATTGTTATAGCATATCAAGGTTCTCATTATAGCGGGGATCTTCCATGATCTTATTAATGCAACAAATATTCCAGGACATTATTATATTATAGTCATGCAGAATAATAAACAGTATATAATAATTGTACATTTATTTAATCAAAGTACAAACAGTTGGTTCTCAAGAAACCAACTCTAACAAACACCCACTTGGATTAGAGCCAACTTCCTAGGAATTTTAGTCTGTTAGACCTGACATGATGATCATGTTTCTACTGAGTCAAGGATTTATTCAAGGGTTCTTCCAAGTTGTATTCCATGGAAATAATGCTCACTATAACTTCACCTCTCTAAGAAAAATCCCTCAATATATGATACTTCCGAAGTAAGTGTTTTTTCTGCTGATGTGACCTTGGCACTTTTGCAAGTGCCACCGCTATAGAATTATCAGAATAGAGTGTGATAGGATCTTTACAGGTAGTTATAACATCCAACTCTTGGACGAAGCTTTGCATCCGTACTTCTTCTTTAGCTTCCTCAGAAGCTGTGATATACTCGGACTCTGCTGTAGAATTTGCGACCACACCTTGCTTTGAGCTCTTCCAGCTCACTGTAACTCCATTAAAACTTAATATGTATCCAGACTGCAACTTCATGTCATATTGATCAGTTTGGAAACTAGCATCTACATGTCCTCTGATGACTAGTTCCTCATCTCCTCCATAAACAAGAACATATCCTTAGTACGCCTCAGATACTTAAGGATAGTATTGACTACAATCCAATGGCAGTCTCCTGGATCATCTTGATATCTTCCTAGCGCAATTAATGTGTAAGAACCATCTAGCCTTGTACATAGCATATCATACATGACTGACCGAATCGCGGATACGTAAGGGATCCTTTCCATTTTCTTTCATTCCTCATCTGTCTGAGGACACATTTTATTATAAATATGAATGCCATGTGACACTAGAAAATATCCCCTCTTGGACAATTCTATATTGAATCTCTTTAGTATCTTGTCAATGTATATACATTTACTTAGGCCCAACATTCTCTTGTATCTATCACAATGGATCTTGATCCCTTGAATATATGTTGCCTCGCCCAAGTCTTTCATGGAGAATCATTTATCCAACCATTCCTTAACTGATTGTAAGACATGTACTTTGTTTCTAATTAGTAATTTGTCATCAACATATACTATTAAGAAAATGACTATACTTCCATTAATCCTTTTGTAGACATAAGGCTCATATTCATTCTTAACAAATCCAAATTCTGTTACGGCTTCATCAAAACAAATTTTCCATGACCTTGATTCTTTCTTTAATCCGTAAATATATTTTTGCAACATGCATACCTTGTTGGAATCCATCGAAGTCCAAAACCCTTTAGGTTGTGTCATAAAGAAATCTTTCTTGAGGTTCCCATTAAGGAATGATGTTTTGACATCCATTTTCGAAATTTCATAGTCATGGTAAGCAGTAATGGCCAATAGGATTCTGATGGATTTCTACATCGAAACCCTTGAAAAGGTTTCATCATTTTCAATTCCTTGATGTTGTCTAAAACCTTTTTCAACCAGTCCTGCTTTATAGGTACTGACTTGTCCCTCCATGTCTAGTTTCTTCTTGAATACCCATTTATTACTAATAGGATTTACATCAACTGTAGGATCTACCAAAATCTAAACTTGGTTTGGTACATGGAATCCATTTCAAAATTCATGGTTTCTTTCCACTTGGCAATGTCTATTCCTTCAACTGCTTCCTTATAGGTAAGAGGATCTTCATTGTCAACAAATAATGAGTCACCATCCTCGGTGACAAGAAAAACATATCATTCTAGTTATATTACCACTCTCAGGCTTCTACGTAGTTCTTGTGTCTCTTGAACAGATTTTTCTTCCATGAGGCTTTGTGGAATATGTTCTTATAACAACTCATGTGTATCTTGAGCCTCAACTTCATCGAAGTCTATCTCACTCACACTATCTCTTTTGGAGATGTGATCCCTCCACATGAATATAGCATGTGTTGCCATTGTTACCTTTTTATCCAAGTGGTTGTATAGGTAATATCCCCTTGTTTCCTTGGGATATCCTATAAAGATACACTTTGTGCCTCGGGGTGTAAGCTTGTAACATGAAGAGGACTTACCAAATGATGCACTACCCCACACATGTAAATTTGATAACATGGATTTGCGTCATCTCTGTAACTTGTATGGAATATCATTTATCTATTTAGTTGGTACCTGGTTTAGTATGTGTGTTGTTGTTTGTAAGGAATATCCCCAAAAGGATAATGGAAGACTCACATGACTCAGAATTGATCTCACCATGTCCAACAGGGTGTGGTTCCTCCTTTCACTTACACCATTTCACTGTGTCGTGTAAGGAGGAGTTAGTTGAGATATAATCCCAAACTCCCTTATGAAATGAATGAAGTCCTGATTAAGATATTCACCTCATCTGTCTGAGTAGAGTTTTTTAATCTTCTTACCATGATGGTTTTCAAATTCATTCTTGTATTCTTTGAACCGATCAAAAGAATCTAACTTATACCTCATTACGTAAATATATCCATATCTACTAAAATCATCATAAAAGTTAAGAAGTACAAGAACCCTCCCCTTTCTTAAAATGGAAATGGTCCACATACATATTTGTGAATTAATTCTAGAAGATCTTTAGCCCTTTCACCTATCCCACTAAATGGGGGTTTGGTCATTTTTCCTTGTATACATTCATGACATACATCAAGTGGTTTTAGTTCTAAAGAATATAAATACCCAGCTTGATGTAATTTTTTAAAACCTTTCTCAGTGACATGACCTAGCCAGTGATGCCAAAGTTGGGTGTGGTATGAGTCATGTGAATTAATTTTGTTATCAATTTCCATTACTTGGTTTGTGTAGTCTAACACATAAAGGATGTTATATAAATTTTCCCCACAAAAACAAATGCTATCTTTATAAAAGTAGGAACATCCACTTCCAAACATGAAGAAGAATCCATCAGTATCAAATATGAATACTGAAATAATGTTTTTGTTTATAGAGGGTACATAATAACATCCATTCAAAACCAAGACCATCACAGTAGGAAATGCGAGGTGGTAGTCTCCGACAGCTACAACGTCATGTCTGGCTCCATTGGCTACTCGTAGATCCACCTCACCTCAGTCTATATTTCTGAATATACATGGTTCCTATATATGGATACAAATGTGAGAACCAAAAGCAGTATCTAATAACCAATTAGTATAAAAAGATAGATTTCATTCGATAACAAATGCACCCGAAGCTTCCCCTTACTTCCTTGGTTGGGTGTAGTTCTTCTTCCAGTGGCCCTTCTTGCCTCATGTGAAAAAATAGCCACCTATTCTCTTGCCTCCCCTTTGATCTTCCTTTTCTTGGAAGTCCTTGAAGAATCATTGGGATTGAAGCTCTTCGCCTTCCCTTTCCTTTTATTCACCATAAGGATAGAAGGCTTTTCACGCTTCATGTCATTGCCCAGATGGTGAATGAGGATAAGAAGATCAGACAAAGACTTCTCGATGTTGTTCATGTTGAAGTTCACAAAAAAGATAAAGAAGCTCTATAGGAGTGATGCAAGAATGAGATCAGTAACCAGTTTTTCACGGAGTTTAAACCCTATAACCTCTAAGCGCTCAACGTAGCCAATGAACCTGACTATATTAGGCCCAGTTAGGGCACCCTCTCCAAGCATACTCTGAAATAGAGCTTTGGAGATCTCAAACCATTCATGTCTTTCACTCTCCTGGTATAGACCACAGAGGTGCTCGAGCATGCTATAGGCATCCATGTCTTCATGAGACTTCATGATCTCACTAGACATTAATGATAGCATTAAACATTGAATGTCGAGTGCATCACTCAAATGTTGATCATAGACTAGAAAATATTCATCACTCACCCCTTGGGAATGTGAATCAGGAAGTGAAGAGTCCAGCACGTAAAGCTTTCATTCATTGCGTAGGATAACCCGAAGGAACCTAAACCATTCTGGAAAGCTACTAACAGTGAGGATATTGTATTTATCCAGAATTGATCACAGAGAAAATTTGGTTGACGAGTTTGTCATTTATATTCTAAAAATTAAAAATTCATACTTATCAGTAATTTCTTGATTACATTTTTATGAGAAATAATAAATTTTATTAAGTCTCCCACTATTTTGTCAAGTCCCAATGACCCTCACCACTGAACTCGGAATTTCTAGTTACTTTGATATTCTAGTGTCAAGGATCCATATTCACCTTCTCATAACCCTAAAAAGGTTTGGTAAAGCTATTTGATGGTATTTAGGTAGGTAGGTCTTTGCCAATTGTGAGCTTACAGTTTCTTGATCAGGTGAGTGGACTCCCCAATCCTGAAATCCTGACTTGGATTTCCACAACACTTGCCTCCATTTTACAAAAATACTAGCAAGGGATACTCCTCTTGATGTAAAATTTTTAGGTCAACCGGAAACATTCATAAGAGATTTCTTTATAAAAGTAAGTGTCCCTACAAGGGTTGGTCAAACACATAGTTTTATTGAGTCTTTCCCTTAATCAAGTAATGAAAGGCTTGGTCTAACTTAATATGGTATTTCAATGATTTAATTATTTATGATTATTTTTTCATTATCACATTCTTGTTAATATTAAGTGATTCTTGCTTAAATGATTAACCATGTTCTGATAATGTTTACGCATTGTCTGGTTTTTATTTTATTCCATCATTGCATGCTTTTTTATTTAATTAATTATGTGATCATGGAAACACATACATAATAAATAAACCATGCTATCAGACTGAAATCAAATAATATGGAATTATCATGATCTCTTGATTAATATCTTATCTAGTGGTTTTCATAATCTAACCCTAACCTTGGAAAAAACACCTTGAACTGATGGTTCCAGTTTTGCACCTCCAACCTGTCCACCTTTGTATCATCTTCTGTTGTTTTTTCCTCAACTTTGGATTTTGAACCATCTCCTCTAGCTTGGGAGATCCTCTATTACATGGGGTTTACATTAAATAAACCATGGGCATGCAGGCCCAACATTTTATTGGAAGATGGCTCGCAGGCCAACGAATTTAAATTAAATAAATTTAAATGAAACCATACACACACAAAGGGTCTTTGGTCTAGCTCATGATCATCCAAAGCATGCAATGACATTTACGCATATTTAGAATTCAAATTATTTTAATCGTTATTTTATTTAAGATAAGTCATTCTTGAATACAATGAATTATGATTTTATAATTAATCAATACTTTATCTAAAATTCCTTTCTTAATGTCCTTGAGATTCTTCTCATCCATATTCCGTGTACGGGTCGTTGTACATTAGAGGAAACCCAGTGAAATTCCATTTATGGAAAGTACACTGCGTGTAGTTTATATTTATATGGCCTGTATTTCTTTTCAACCTTTATACAAATTACACGCCATGGGATTTGGTGTATTTTTCTTTACATTGAAAATTTTGAAGTACATGACACGTAGATTAATCTAACACAGCATGTACTTATTTTTTATGCGGTTACCGTCCGTGAAATCCCGTGTATGTGGTACATGGATTCCCCATGTATACAGTTTCACCTAGGCTGGATCGGACAACACAACTTGTCGATTCAACATATACGCTGTGTATTTCAGTTTCCACGAGCCGTTTATTTCTGGCCAACATGGTGTAATAAATATATAGGTATACTCTATTCACATGGCATGGTTTGGCGGACCAGTACCAGTTCATTGAACCTAAGTACACGGTGTGTAGTTTTCACTAAACTCCATGTATTTCTGTGTTGTACGGACAGAAAGAGTAGATCCTCCAGATGAGTTCCTCGTTTTTATTTTAATCAAAATTATAATTAAAAGGACGTTTTTGTGATATGAATCAAGAAATGAAGGAGGAAGAATAGATCTTGTTTATTCAGATTAGAGAACTATTTATCTGGAATTGAATCAAATATAAAGGCATAAATTATCTATCATAATTAAATGAATAAAATCAACATTGTAACCTCCCTATGACTCCATTTGAAGGATCCGGGAACAGTGGAAGTGTGTGGGTGGATGTAACCACTTGGATTTTTTTCGTTAACAATGATCAATCTAGGATCAATACGATGGTAAAACATAGTCTCCATAGATCGAATCACTGAAATTGAAAAAGAAAAGTAAATTCTTGTAACCAAAAATTAGGATCGATAAAGGTCGATAATAATTAATTTAATCAATTGAAAAGAAGTGCCTTTTGGTGTTCTTTCCTTGTTGATATTTCTGATCATGTTCTGATGGGATACATAATTGCGTCACATAATCCAAGGGTAGAATTCCTCTAGCGGTGATCCACATGTGCATCACGTATCTCCGGACGTCGCCAAAGGATTCTCCGGGTGCTAGAATGGAGAAATATTTTCTTACTTTGTTCACCTTAGATCGTCTTGATCTGATGGATGAGGATCTGTCTTGGTCTTGAGGGCATTATTAGATAAAGGATTTCTCTCATCCTTGATGGAATTCTCCAGAATTGTTGTGCACAACGATTAAGGAAAAGTGTTCGGGGTTTGAGGAAATTTATAATCGGGTTTGAGGTTTTAGAGTTATGACAATAAATAAACATGTAACACATTTTATTTATTTCATTAATTATTATTGAAAACCCCCATGTCGAATCATTAATTCCTTGACATGCCCCCTAACTAATTATAATAAATATAATTTAATAAAACAATACAATTTCTTCAAAATCCCCACTGAAAAAACTACACGGTTTGTTATTATTAATACATGGGGTGTACTAGTTTTTTATAAAATTACATGGTGTGTAATCATTAATACATGGTGCATACTTGTTTTTCTTTTCCTTTTCAAAATAAAAACTACACGGTGTGTAATCATTAATACACGACATGTACTTGTTTTCATTTTACTCTTCCTCCAAGATTAAAACGATTTAGGCTTCCTTGAATAATTATTAAACTGCATACAAGAATAATATTTATTCTACTTGAGATACATGGATACACTAAGTGTGTGACCCTCTTGGCCTCTTTCTTATTGTCATTAGGCGTGCTTGCCTAATGTCCAAGATTACTGTCTAGCAACGGGTCAAGGAACCCAAGAGAAAGAAGTTGACACCGCATTGACGTGACACCTCATACGAACTCTTACCGTGTAATTTAATCCCTTTGTCTCAATATCTCATCAAGCAGGTTTCATGGCAGTGTCATAAACCAATATGCTTGATCTATCATTCTTTTACTTCCATAAATAAACTCATCATTACACCATGTCCATGGAATTAGTGTGACTGTTCTATATCAATCAAAGGGCCTGAGATATCTACTTCCATAAATATGGAAGGGAAAAATCCTTCCTTGCCTTATCCATTAACAACATGTCATTTGTGATGCACCCAACGTACCCTACTTCCCGCCAGCTATCTTCATGATGGTTTTCGTTATCAAATCTAAGTGTGCATGTCATGACATGAGTTAATGAAAATATTCTAGTCTAAGGACCATTACACACGCTCACAGATAGTAATGTTCGATGACACCAAGACATGCAAAATTACTACTAGCGGGTCTGTTCTCATAATCTCCTATCTTGGAGATAACTATGTCCGAACTTTATGAGAGATACTCTCATATTCTTACGAGTGATCGCACATAACAGTCTCTATACTATGTGTCCTATCATAGTATGTCATCCAACGATAGAACTTTATTTAAGAATATCATTATAGCATTTCAAGGCTCTAATCATAGTGGGGATCTTCCATGACCTTATTAATACGACAAATATTCCAGGACTTTATTATATTATAGTCATGAAGAATAATGAACAATATATAATAAGTGTAAATTTATGCAATCAAAGTACAAACAGTTTTTTCTCAGGACGCCAAATCTAACAAGAACATAGTTGATGGACCACCATAGTAGTGGTAGCGTCATGAACAAGTACATCCTAGGTGAGTATAGGGAAATCCCTCGAGAGGTGGCTACAGATAAGGAAAAATATTATATATGGGTGATGGACAACTATATGAGATCCTTCCACCACCACAAACATGATTCACATGCCAGGCTCATAGAGTTAGTGGTCGGGGAAATAGATACCTATAGGATGTGGGGGCCTATGAACTCACGTCGAATGATATGATTAGTGGTAAGATATGTGTTTACTAACTTTTTTATTTAGTATTTTTAGAAATATATTATAGACATTATTTATCTCTATACTCTATGTGTAATATTTGTAGATCCATGTTGAGCTTTTAACCCATCAACTTCATTTTGATGATCGTATAGAGAACACATCATCAGTAACTTTTATCTAGAAGTAGTGTAAGAAATTACTTATTGTATAAAGGTTCACATGGGATTTTGTTTCATCATTATAAGACCCTATTACATTATCATGGGTATGGATTCGTTGTTTTTGGTCCGATCCTAGATTGAATGTCACCACAGATGAATCAGATTCCTATGGAATGATGGGATGTGTTTATCTTTATCCGGTGAGGGTGATCTCATGGTATGGAAGGTTGGTTCTTCAATTGGGTGGATGAATCCCATATTTCATCAGTTGTTGGGTATATACCTTTGGTTAGAAGGATTTTTAGGGATCAGGATTCCTTTAGCCATGGAGGATTACAAGAATTCATCCTTAAGGATGTTCAAGGACTACCTCAAAGTTAGAAGATAGATTTTTTTACCAACTAACATCTAGTAACCACTCTGATTTACTCAATGACATATTAGATGGACCCTTTCGAGTTCTGAGAGCTATATTTGTAGTTAACATTCCTTCGAGAAAAGGGTCTCATCTGGCACTGTTTTTTCCAATGGATAACACCAATATTATTCTAAAAATACTAGGATAGAAGCATTCATATTTTAATGGATTATCTTCACTTGAACCAGAAAAAAAAACATTTACCTTTTTCTAATAATTGACAACATCTTTTACCCGTTTTGGGGCATTAGATTGTTCTCCAAGAAAAATCTCTAGTATGGATACCCTGGTTGAGGGTTTTCATGGATAATATCCTAAAGTTGGCATGATGATATGGTCATTGACACTATGTGTTCTTGGTGATTCCCATTGGTGTGACAAATCCACCTCCATATTTATGGATTTGATGAACTAGGTTATCAAGCTAAACATGGATTAGTTTCTTTTTGTCATCACTGACAACATACTCACCTACTCTAAATTAGTGGATTTTCAGGAAGTGCTCTTGATGATGGTATTAAATATTCATAGAGATCACCTAATTTAGGGATGTATGGAAGACTAACATTTTTATTGATTTTAGAAACAAAATGAAACATAAACAACAAAAACAAAATAACATCATGCTGGTATAAAGTAGTGGAGACCCAACACATCATTAGTAACAAAGATATTGCTGCCTGACGGAAATGAACCCAAGTTAGGGAAGAATGATAATCATTGAATTGGAGAAGCTTGGTATGCCAAGAAATCTGCAACCATGTTCCCCTCTCGCCATGTGTGGGTTATCTCCATGTTGACTCTCAAAATTTGTTTGCATTTGCGAACATAATATTCTACATTCCTAAGGTAGCTACCACTTTTAGTGAGTGCGTTTTAGAGAATTAAGGAGTCTGTTTCCACTTCCTTCAAATTTAAATTACTTTGCACACTTAACTGCAGCCCTTTAACCATCTCCTTAACCTCAGCCTGAAGAGCATCTCCTCTACCGTAAAAAGCTGAGAAAGCAGCCACTACATAGCCCATTTGGCCCTGAATGATGCCTCCACCACTCATTTCTCCCCTTAAGAGGGAGCCATCCGTGTTGAGTTTTAGCCCAGATCTTTGGGGATGCCAACGTACCCAGTTTCCTTGCCCTATCCTCCCTATATGTTTATGCTCCCCTGGGATAAAAGCCCTTACTGACAGAGCGTTGTGGCACTCAGTACACTCTCCAGATAAATCCAGCAAAGTTTACATCATCTTGAATCATATACAGGTGTTTTTGCCTCAGATATTCTTGTGTCTAGTGCCATTCCTTTCTTTCCAAATGATCCAACAACCCGCAACAAGGATGATCACCCGTCCCTTCCGTTCTGGACCATGATCAGTGCCATTGAACCATCTGTTGAAGAAATCCTCATGAATCTTGTCTTTCTCGCACCACCCAGTTAAACATCCATATGCCTGCCAAGTCTAGCGGGCCCATTCGCTGTCGAAGAATAGGTGATGCACTGTTTCCTGCTCGGGATTTCTGCAACAACAGCATCTGGAGACCATGGACACCCCCATACGTTTGATATTATCATCAGTGGGCATCATGTTATTCCTTATCCACCACATCATAAAATTGAATTTGGGAGATATCCCCCTACACCACAGCATGTCGCCCCACTGGTCACCCATGACCGGATTCCTCCTTACATTTTCATATGCATTGATTGAGAAGTCACCCGAGGAGGAGTCCGTGAATATTAGTATGTCTGGAACTTCACTGAGGACCACCTCGTTGATGACAGCACGATGATTATCATCAAGAATGGATTGAATGAAGCCTGGATGGCCGCATGCATCACTGAAGCACATATCCGATGTGGGATATCTAGGAAACCATAGCCTTCCTCCCCCCCCAATTTTGACGCCAGAAGTTCACTTCACCTCGCCCAATCAACCACCTGGCATGAGGTTGCAGGACCTCAATATATGGGTGAATAAGTTTCCATATCCTCGACGGCCGAGACCTCTTCACCAACATTTCCATACCATATTTCTCTTGCATAAGCTTTCCCCAGAGGGAGTGTCCTTCCATGGCCTCCCATGCAAGTTTTGCAAGCATCCCTTGCATGTTCGACGAGACACTCTGCATATTGATACCTCCTTCAACTATAGGCCTAGCAAGACGCTTCCCCGCTGCCCAGTGATGTTTTCCTTCCAGCTGACCATCCCATAAAAAGGAAACCATGATCCTCTCCATGTTAGAGACCACTCCTTTGGGGGACATCATGGTGGATAGGAGATGCATGGGAATAGAAACCAGGATGCTATTGAAAAGGGTAATGCGACCTCCAAAATAAAGAATCATGTTTTTTCAATTGAAGATGCAACCAGTAATCTTACCAAAAATGTTGTCAAAATGATGAATGTGAGGAATTATGTTCAGATTCTAGGGAATTTCAGTTTTCACCAAGGTTATTATGTAAACCACATGAAGGCAAATGTTTTATTTTTTTTGTATCCACATAAGTGAGTGATAGTGGTTAATAGATTTCTTATCATGGTGGGGTAATATTGTAGGATTTTGGAAGAATTATCTATAATTGAAAACATGTTGACAACATTAAATAAGTAAGGGAATATAATTACCAAGTAAGATAAGTCATAGAGGGCCTTTGAGGAGATGAGTAGTGGATGATTAGTGATCCTATGATGATCCAACTAGAGAAGGGTGTGGATAATGTGGTGTTTTTTCTTTCCTTAAGAGTTGTGATCACCTTCTTGTTGATGCAGCAATGGGAAGTTATCTCATATAGGTTGAGGTAGTTATGAATCCATTAGCTGAATAATGGGAAACATGAACTAGAGATGAAAGTGGTTGTATTTTCCCTGATTGTTTAGAGGATCTAATTTCTGTTGGAGATCATTATGGTTTACTCAGACCATCAGAGTCTTAAGTACATCTATACACAGAATGATTTGAACCATAGATATCAGTTATTTTTATAGTTTCTCAAGACTAATAATTAAAGATAATGTATACATCATGGAATGGAAATGTTTTTGTGTATTCCCATTGTGTGTTTTTATAAGATTTCATGTCAATGGATTCTACGGTGTAGTCGGTTTCTCTATAGATGGACCTAGTAGAGCAGTATGGTGAAACATTTATGTAGTTGATGGTGTCAAATACTCCTCCTCTCATTCATGTAAGAGTGTCCAAGTTGGGAGACATCAACTTCAAGGTCTTGAGTGATCAATAATCAATATTGAATTCACCTTATGGATATCATGAAGGATGTAATATTGTCATCATGATCAATGAATCAAAAGTGGTTCCAGTCACAATATAAGATTAGGTTTGATGGTTTTTCCACACATATACCCTGGATGTACATCCCGGTGCAGAAATCATATGTAGATACATTCATAGAAAAAAAATTGTTTGTTGTAGGACAAATAATAAAAATATTTCATCTATCAGTTCCTCACTTTTCAGTAGGTAAAGTATGAGCGCCAATTTTTGGAAGACTTTTTACAGCCCCATGAGATCATGTAGTGGAAGTGGGAAAACATATTTATTGTATTTGGGATAAGGATTCCATGAAAATTAAATAGAAATGATGACATTTAGGTTAAAATTGAAATGATTTTGAAGTTGGAAGACTAAATCACTATCAAGGAGTAACGTTCAATGGGGAGTTTGAGGTAAATGTCGCCATGGGAGAATTTTCACCATTGGGGTGGACATGATGATTTTCACCAATTATGAAGAAATGTCTATATCACAATTATAGAGAAGAATATAGGAGAAAAAAATGACCCAAATGAGAATGATTACATACCTTCACATACAGACTGATTGAAAGTCTGAGCACCCAATCTTGATATTAGGGAAAATGTTAAGTGATTGTGTGTTAGACTTCATCTGGAGTTGTGAGGATCATTTAAACGTGGTAGAGTTTTAATTAAACAACATCTACCACTCTATGATCAGCATGAAACATTTTTAGAACATGTATGGGTGAGATGGTAGTTCACCATTTTGCTGGATTGAGATCTAGTAGATATTTGTGGTGGATCTAGAGATGTTGAGGGTGATTCTAAGGAAGGTTCAATTAATCCATGATTTCATTAGGACCACTGGAGAAGTCAAAAATCATACCCAAATCACAATCATAGGCACTTTGAGTTTGAGTATGGAGACCATGTTTTCCTTATAGTCTCACCATAATGAGGATTATGGAGGTTTAAAAAGAGAGTAATTATATTTGTGAGGTTCATCGGGATGTTTAAGATCATGAAAAGTGTTTGTGATGTTGCTTACTACCTCTCAATACCCCCACTGCAGGATTGGGTGCATGATGTATTCCACATTTCATAGATGAGAAGATACGTATATGACCCATGCATGTCATCGGCTGGGGAGAGAAATACATAGATAGTGGATCCGCATTTTTAGATAACCTAGTGCAAATAGAATATTGAAAAGAGATGATCCTTCACGATTGAACCATCTCCTAGGTTTTTGTGATGTGGAAACCTAGAGAAATGAATGAGAATTACTTAGAGAAAATGATCTAGATATGAGAACAATATCAAAATTATTTTGTCTATTTTTTTGGGATGAAAATATTGGTGGAGGGAATGATATATATACTCATTCATTACCTTATAATGATTTTATATATTCCTATATATATTTATAGAGTTATGAGTTAAAACGACATTTTTTATGAGGCTTGGTGTGATCATAATTAATTTCATAAAAAATATTAATGATATTTTTTTATTTGATGTGTATAGTTTCTTAAAAAATAGAAAAAATTATAAATGCAACATCTGATAAAAAATCTGAGACCAAGGTTGATTCTATAATATTTTATTACCTTAAGTGAGAACTAAAATAGGTCGTCATGGGGTATTCAAACATCTCATGTGTTGGATATAAATTTAGTGGATTAATTATTTATTAAATTAATTCATTAATTTAATGTTTACCAAAATGAATTGTTCATAAATATACTTCCATTGGTGATTTTCCCAGGGATTTCTTCATAATCCTGGTAAATGCTAAGATCTTTTTCTTCATCCTTATATTGGAAGATCAAATCAAAAAATGATGAAATGTAGGATTGCGGTATATTTGGATCTAGTGGAAAAAATTCAATTCTTAAATTATTGGGGAGAAGGTTCTTCAATGAAGAATGATATTATTTATAGGTATAAATTGTTAATTTTTGTTTTATACCCTCTTTGATTAAAGGAACTGGCTAGATCAATCCATTTTATCGATGCATTCCAATTGTGTCCTATTAATTCTCCTTTGTATCATATAAAATTGATTTATTTCATTGGTTTAAATCCCAAGTTAACCATTCTTGTTCATTTCCCAAGAACAAATGGAAAAGTGCTGTTAATAATTCCTCTCATTTGTTTCTCCATCATTTTCATCATGTTTTACAATCATTGGACATTGTGACCTCGATTCAACATTGCCAGGGGTACCAACCCTAATCGGTCCCCCAAAATTATGGAAAAAAAATAAAGTCATGAATTGAACAAAATACTAGATATATAAACTTTTCATGGAACATATGATCATTTCAATGATTTATTATCATAAAATAAAATGTGATATGTGTGGTGTGTATGAGTTGAAAAATTAAACACATGACAAGAAACCAAATTAGATTCTGGTTAGTAATAAACTAAGAACATGAAACATGGATAGATTCACAATTTATAATTGTATAAAATAATTAAATCTCATAGGTAGGATCATATTTGAGTCATGAATCAGGGATCTATATTTTTGTGAAAACCCTGACTACATGATTTGTAGAAGGATAAACACACTTCTAGTTGACCCTCAACTATGGAGGCTATGGGTTTTACAAGTTTATATGGCTGGTACATAGTGTAGTTTTTCTACAGTATATGTATCACCTTCTATACATAATCGATCTAGGTAAAAGAGTACATGTCTTGAAACACGCCCCCTTCCAAGTACACAGACACAATCAATGAAAATGGGCATCACCTTATGTGAACCAACTCTCTATGTACTAATGAACATTGCCACATTGAGAAGGTAATTTATTGGTCTCAGTTAGCTTGTACATTCCATGTATTCCCCTTTTGTTAGTGTACTACTACATCAATTGGGATCCATGTGCATCTAAGATAGAATAAGGTGATGTAGTGGGACCATACACTATGTCGGTCCCCTATCATGTCGTGTGCTACTTATTTTCATCTTAGAAAATTTCAAGTTCTTATATAGACTTAATTTGAATTATAAATTTCTCATGTGGGTAGCCTATACTCTGTTTTTTCCAAATATAGGGTGATAGAACTATCTATTAAGGATTTTCAAATAAGATTTGAAATTTTCCAGGAGTGAATATTATTTGAGGCGATGCTCGATGATGGAATTGATTGGGTAGTGGATGTTCTGATATATTACAGTAAAACCCACTAACTCACTATGGTGTATGTCCTTTATATAATCTTCTATTTTGAAACCCCTATCATATATATGTATTCTCATCCATGAGTAGAGTGAAACCCCATTTCACGTCAAAATATTGGTCCTTGATGACTAGAGTGTAACCCCCATTTCCCATGAGGGGACATATCCTAGGCCACTAGAGTGGAAGCCCCTATCACACAAGGTAATGTTCCCTTGACCTCTATATGTGAACCTCCATTGACTTGGGTGTGGGTCCACAATGGATTTTTCTGATTAAAACACCCAAATTAGATAGTTAGTGCGTCCTCAATTACTAGAGAGGAGCCCCCTTTGACACCTGGGTGTGGTTCATTAACCTATATTGTGAACCCCCCCCCCCACCCCATAGAAAAGCTTGTTCAGGTCCTCTATAAACAATGTGAAACCCCCTATTAGATAGGGCTTGGGTCCTTGTGATGCCAGAGTGGACCCCCCCCCCCAACACACTAGGGTGAAAATATTCTATGGATACCACAAGATTGGACACCCCCCCCCCAAACACTAGACTGTGGGTCCTCCAGATTGATTCTTTGGCCCCTCAACTGTGTGTCAAAATATCAAGGAGTGATTTTATCATCTTGGTTACATTTGACAAGAAACATGATATGTTAGAAATCATTGATGGATCTATATAATTGTAGTGTACTCTTCTTCATGGGTTGAGCTGTTGTTTGGAGATATCCTTAATCTCTAATTTGGGATTCTATTTAATGAGTATATATATATTCATAAATATCCATACCTATGGATTGGGTTACTATGTTTCCCTAAGATGTGAAGACATGTGGGGTATGCAACGTGCTTTATAGTTTTATAATTTTGTGGTTGGATGAGTCTACTCTCCTTTTGTAGGCAGCGACGACTCAAGATTTAGTTTATCTAATATTATTGTGGATCACCATAGGTATAGATGAGGTTTCTTTATCTTAGTTTTGGTTGTGTTTTTCTCCTTCATTGTGTCTTTCATTATATTTACTATCTTCTGTCTTTCTTTTTTCAGTTTTATCTCATACTCCTCCCCTTAATCGTTCAGTGCTTTCTACTGCGTATGTATATACTAACCACAACATGGGATTTTCTTGCATATGATGTGTCTTATAATAATGATGGATAGGTCAGTGGTTAATTTAGATGATCTTATGGATAGTGGATGTTGTTGGCCATATATGGTGGTCATAGCATTCATAATACGTTTTGGGACCCCACAACAATTTACTTTTCTAAATTTGTCAGGTTGGTACCCTTTTCTAGTGGAGTGTGTATTTTGACACATAACTTTTCATTTATCAGTATAGTACTGTTTTACATTGTACATGATATGTATAGGTCATTTAATTTATACCTATATTATCTTCTTATTATTATTCGTGGTCATTTTTTCAATGATATGGTTGTCTATGTGCATACAAGTACTTATTCAATGGCCTCCTAGTAAGGATATTATATTTCGCACTTGTCTCCATTCCATGGCCAATGAAGGCAGGCTTGGGGTAGTTGCATATCAAGCCCTGGTAAGGGTTGAGTCATGAAAGTCTTACAATAATTACCACTCATTTGACAATCCTTAAAACTTAACAAATTTAGTCAATAATAATTTATACAGTATACATTACTTATAAATAAAACAATAAATAATACATATATTTTATAACCAATTTAAAATGTAAAAAATTAATTTTCATCGAACCAAAATAATCTACAAACATTAAAAAACCTATCAAAAACGTTCTTAAAATAAAAATATACATTAAATTACATCACTAATATCTTAACACCCTTTATGATTATCAAAAATGCATAATAACAAAAAAGTATTACATCATTGAAATCACTCATACCATAACCATAATAGTTATATTTTTAATTTCATCTACACATTTTAGAATATCAAAAAGGTCATGTAAAAGGGTTATAAAAAAATGGATTAAATAGTTCATAAAAAAAATTCATATATGATGAAAATGAAATTCATTTTAAAATAAAATGGATCAAAATTAAGGTTTGACCAATATATAAAAAATCTACTAGATTTTGAAGTAATACAATGACGATTAATAAAATAAAAAATTTTAAAAACAATATTCATATCCTTAGAGATTCCCAATTATCAGGAATAGATTTGAAAGTAAAAAACTATACACCCTATGTGTAATGCTGGAAATTAATATATCACCATGAAGCCTAAAACAAGTGTCTCCCTCAAGTAAATTTTTGAAAATTTAAATCATCAAATCTATTTTTTTTTAATTTTTATAGGCATTCAAATATCAAATAATATTTATGTTTTAAAAGGGAACAGACCAAATTATAAAGTTTTTCAAAATCATTTCTTGCATTGGAATTAAAAAAACTTCGGCATTGAAGAATATTATTTTATTTGAACTCATGTTTTTTTTAAAAAAATTGATTCCATTGTTAAAACATTTCACAAAATATTTTTGGGTTTCAAACCTCTTAATTTATCTATAATTTGAGGGTATTATTTGGCCACATGACATTTAATTCATGAGTAAAAATGAAATATTACTAAAAAATCACTTAATAATATCCAAAAAAATAAACAAATCAATTAATGATTTAAAATAAATGAAAAAATTCAATAATGTTACTAGTGAATTTTTTTGAAGACATTGGAGAGTCCTCATGATTAGAACATTCAATTAAAGAATCTCATGAAAGAATTTTTTAACTAACCCTTAATAATATAATGATATTACCACATATTTTTTTATATATATATATATATAATGATTGAATGATAAAGGCAAAACCCCTACTTCAAATGAGTATGTACAATATAAATTGAAAATTATGTTATGACACAATCAAGAAAAATATTGAATTTAAATATTTAAATTGGTCATAAAAACTCAATGAATTTAAGAATAATAAATAATATACCAATGAGATAAAGTTTGTAAAGTCAATATACCTTGATATTATAGAATTTTATAATTTATGATTTTTATAAATTCATATGAATGGGCTATATAAATTTTAAAATAAAATATAATGAAAAATTCATGTGATAAATAGTTATACAAATACAAATAACAATAAAATGTTTGAAACATCACATTTAAAGAGAAATTAAAATAAAACATATTCAATCTGGGTTTGACAAGTGTAGAGGCCACATCAAGAAGCATTATATAGGGGTGAAACTAGTTTCTTGGTCTCCTTATCAATTTTCTCCATGTGTGAATGGTGATAGGTGGTAGTATGTTTAATTATAATGAGGCATTGATTAATTTTTTTCAATAAATAGGTTATTTATTTACTAATGTTCATTACAAAATATGCGATATTGAGATTAATCTTCTCTACGTAGGGACACCTATGATTAGTGACAGACTCTCATCCAGTTTGTAGCTCCCCCAAAATTTATAGAACATCTCCATGAGTATCTACCTCCACTCCAACATAATACCTATCCTTATCATATTCATTAAATTATAATTCTTATTCATACCTAACTTCAACTTATTTGTGGTCATAATCCTCATAAATGGATGGAGGAATCAAAATATTTTGATTTCCATGCTCAATTATTATTGAACGATTTTTGAGAATCCCAAGATTGTCATAAATTTAATCTAAGTTCCAAGAATACTGGAAAATGAAAACATGTTGATACATTACATGGTAATGACACCATCCTTATATATCTCCTCAAAATAATGTTTTCTAATCCAATTGTCAATATTAGAGAATATAAGAATAAATAGGAAGACAAAGGTAAATTTAATATACCATTATGGGGGGAGAAAATATCTATAGACTATATGTTGTAATTAATAGGATTGAAATTATAATCCCATGGGAAAAAATGAAGAACATAAATATAATTACTTTTGATTTTATCTTGATATCCAGTTTATAGTGGTAAAGATAATATAATTACTCTCTAAATGATATGGTTTTAGATATAATGACCAAGTTTCATGATAAAGGTTGATGTATTTTTTCTAGGATGAATTTGAATAGAATATTTTTCTTTATAGGATATATCAAAAGGTAACTCATCATGGGTCATGTAATGTGGAATTATGTGAGGAATCCCAATAAAGTAGTGAATTACTATGATTTGATATAAAAAGGTATTCCATTAACATTTTAATAAATGTTGTTGTTATTATCCCCATGTAATAATATTATGTGGGTGAAAATTAACATTAACAATGTGATAAATAAAAAATTTATAGGTGGTGGTTGAAATAATTTACCTCTTCATTGGAGTTGAATGATATTTTTCATATCATGGATAGAATGAAAGATACAATAGAAATAAAGATTTTAATATAGTATAATGATTTTATCTATCCATATCATTCCAATGGCTCAAATTGAGGTGCATTTAAAGTCCATTTGATTTTTTGTTTCCAATGTTTTGGTGGGATGAGAATTAATTAATTCAATGGGATGTAATGATTATGTATGAAAAAAATATAACTTTTCATTAGTTTTGATTTAAACATATAAAACATAATGTGTGGAGGATCTAAGTGGAAATCAAGGGAAATTTGTGGAAAATATGACTGATAAAATTAAGAAAAATTTAATGATCTAGAGGAGGAAAAAATCCAGGTGCTTGATATATTTTATAGAGGGTGGGGGTCAAGTAAGATTAATGTTGGGATAGTACATTAAAATTCTAATATCACATCTATAAGGGTATAAAATGGTTGTCTCAATTGCAATGGTTAATGAGTTTGGGATACTAGATATTTTTTTGGTGTATTCCAGATCCCAGGTATATATCCCCCCATAAAATACTCATTAAGCGTGCACAAGTTAGCCAATGTATTCTTGGAGGTCAATCAAAAAAATTCAAAAAGAATAATTTATATTTTGTTATAAACTTCACAACATTTTTATTACAAAACATATCAACATATTAAAATAATTTTATATTTAAATATACATATAATTAAAAAAAATCTCACATTATTTTAATATAAATTAACGTATCTAATATTTATCCCAAAATTCACCACATAAATCTTTATATCCTATTTAATTGTGATGGAATAATTATTTTTATAATTAATCAATATTTATAATTCATTTTAATAATATAGAAATGTTTTATATTCAAAATAAATAAGAAATTAAAAAATTATGGAAATATTTAATGAAATATCAATATTTCATATTTACATTTTAAAAAAATATTTATGATTGATTTTAGAATCCAAAAATTTTAGTTACCAAAAATTTGTAAGTGTACAATCCAATTGTAAAAAAGAACATTCAAATTGAAATTTTTAAAAAAACCTATGTATTTAAAATTTAAATGTCATAATATTTTCACCCCTAGCTCTACTATATGATTATTGTCTTATGATACATTTTACAAAAAAAAAAGCATGAATCCTGATATTTTTTTACATAAACACTAGGTTAAGAAATGTTTTCATATAAAGACATTTGAACGGAAAATTTAAAAGGGTATGATTTTTTGTGAAAAATAATATTTTATAATAAGGATATTGGAAGATAGTGGAATTAGTTTGGCCTTCAATATTAGTTATTTTTCCTATGACATTATCAAATTAAACCCTCACTTTTATTAAAATAATAATAAAATATACTTTGAGATAACCCATTCACAAAATAGGTTTTATATTTAGAAGAATGTCCTTCTTTTGAAAAGAAAATAAAAAATTTCATTATTATTTGTGATGGGGACAGAAACTTATATTTAAATATTGATCTCCATTAGTGAATTGAGAAAGACAATTATAAAGATCTTTTATAGTTGAACATAATTTTTCAACATCGAGTAGCACTTAAAATTTACATTTCAAGTTTTTAATTTCATCAAATCTCAAGTTAAATATTTTTTCATGACCGTCACAATTTTTTAAGGAAAATATTTCATATTTCTATTCTCACCTTTAGTTTATTATTTTCAATAAAAATATGATATTTCACAACAATAATAGTATTTAATTACTTTCTAATATCATTTTATTTTTTTATTGGTTAGAAACCCATCTGGTAATTAATCTCAAGAATATGTATGATAATCATAAATTAAATAACAATAAGAACATGAAGAACATGATGTAATGAATCCCGACCCTTATCACTGGATCTTGTATTAGAATCATAATATTTTCATTTAATTCATTGATACCACAAAATTTTATCCAATTTAATATTTTCAAAAACATACAACACTAAATAGATTATCTGGATCTATTACATACCCCTAGACATTTTAGGTTTATATATTTATAGAATTTATACCAAGTATTAAATAAAAAAATTCCTAATAGAATAGATGGATAATAAATATTTATATCATCTATAACTATGTTCAATATAATAAGTAGCCATATCAGATAAAACATTCATAAAATCATTCTTCAAAACATAGGGAAAAGTAAACATAGTAAGGGATGGATCAAAATCTCAGTAAGTGTAAATATAAGTATCAATAATAATAAAAATATTCAGAGGTAATATCATATAAATAAGGGTATGATAATATAATTAATGTTCATGAGCATAACCCACAATAGTTCATAACCATAAATACATTGATCATGATTTATGAAGCATGGCATTAATCATTTATAGAAGACATGAATAATATTAAACAACCATCATAATCTATGTAACTTCAATATTGAATAAAAGAAAAATAAATAATATATAGAAATAAAAATGAACAAATGTTTCAATGATGGAACATTATCTTTATATATCACTTATATAATCTCTACAATTTGAGTGACCATATTCTCAACTACGAACATTATTTACTATAGATCATAATCATTACCCAATGCATTAGAGAGCTATATCGGGCTAATATTCAACAATTCAATATTTAGATCACATGTCATCATGATATTTATTTTTATCACAAATCATTATAAACTATTTCCAGAAACAATATCATGAATAAAGTATATTATTCTTTTATTTCATCATAAAACCCTTAGAAACAAATATTATTCCTTCCATAACAAGATTAACCCATTAAAATGAAATGGGATCCCTAATATATCATTGAAAAATTCATAATCCATTTATGTAAATAATTACTATGGATATATTTTTAGTTATCATAAAAATCGAATAAGTAACATCATGTTTTGTTATCATTGATTAATATAAATACACTTAATAGTTCATTAAAAACACTATTAAAATTTACAATTTCCAAAATTTAAAATAATTTTAAAAAATAATAAAATCATAAAATATAATGTGAAATTTATTTTATAAGATGAAAACATGGAAATATATAATTATTATTCAAATAAAATAAAGGATATTACAGTGGGGAAATCTATTAGTGTCGTAAACATTAAAAGTAAACCTTCTTTCCATGAATTTTGTAAAGAGACAGTTAATCATGAGGAAAATGTTTTCAAATTTTCCTATAAAAATAATAGTATATGTTCATAGGGAATGTAAAATACATTTTTTAAACCATTAATGTTAATAAAATATCATTCTTTAAGACATTTTTCAAACATCGATACAAAATAGATTGATTTCCAATCATAAAATAAGATACATTGAAGATATCACATGAAAATAAATTTATTCATATTATATTAATAAATAATGAATGAAATGGAAACTAAACATGAAAAAAAACTTAATAAATATAGGATAAAAATATATTTGGTTTAATAAAATAAAATCCTATAATTTTCTATAAAATAACATTGAATTGAAACAATCTCAGAAAGAAAGAGATTATAATGTAAATTATTTAATACTTTGGTAACTTTTGAAGACAAATTCAGTGAACTAAATGGTATAATGAGGATATATATTTCCCTCTAATTTCATGAAAAAAATATGAATAAAATTTATCTTGATATATTTACTAAACTAAATAATGTAATCATGGTGCATGACATGAAAACTGTATCAGGAAAATTAAGCCAAGACAATGAAGCCCATTGAAAAGATTATAACATTTAATTTAAATTTAATGATTTAAGTGATTATATGTTACAAATTTAAATGAGAAAAAAAATTGTAAATAAAATTTATATAAAAACCAAATATTTAGAAATAAAATTTTATTAATATAAAAAATGTAGTATACTTATAACATGGTGAATTAATATTGAGATAATAAATGCCTTATAACTTCGATAACTTCCCAATTGAAACCCCTTGGATGAATAATTTATACTTTTGACATAAAATACCATGAAGTACAGTTATTTCATGATATAAAAAATAAATGGTGTATTATTTATAATATATAAGAAAAATTAGGTTCATAAAATAAAAATATTCCACAATAAAGTGAAATTGAGATGAAATCTTACAGATAATGTGGAGACATTCTAGGTATATCTTTAACACATGTATAATAAAGAAATTAAATTTTTTAAATCAATATTCAAATATTATTATTTTAATCTTTTGTAAATAACCCTTCATTAAATTTTTTTAATGAAATTATTTTTTTCTAATTTAATTGATTATGTGTAAGTTCTTTTGAGGAGGATCAGTTCATAATTCAAAAAAAAATTGTAATGATGACCATGGTTTAATAGGTAATTATTCCATAACACAAATAATAAAAACCATTAAATTAATATAATTATTATATTCCAATTAGACATATAAAAGAAACCATGAAATTAGGTTATGAAAGATGAACTATGTTACAACCATAAAGATAATAATCCATATGTACGTTTGAGTAACATTTCCATTTTTCAATGATTAATATGTAAAAGGGTAATTATTATTTCATATTTAAAAAATTTAATTATATCATAAATAAAATACTAAATATGAGAATATTATTATTAATATATTACACATAATGTGGTGATTGAATATGTATTACATCACTTAATTAAGGTGGTAGACCACACATACGTACGAATGACTTTAGTTTGCAATTAATGTAAATGTAATAAAATTTATCGAAATTAAATTTATAAATTATAAATATTTTTTTAATATCTTATATTCATTTTAAATCAATCATTATGACCATCTATTGGAGTTTGTGATGTAATATAAATTATATCAGTTCAAGAGGCTGTAGTCCACTTTACACATGCACGATGGAGTCGTTTCCCATATGATGGATGATGAAAAGGTTATAGGTTATTAAATTAATATAAAAACATTAAAGTATATATTATATAATATTTTCATCCATTAATAATGTATACATATTATTTTAAGGATTTATTAGTAAAAATAATATTAAAACAGTTGGTTAATAATTATGCATCTTCTTCGGACAACCTCTTTTTCATTACACCTTAAGAAATGTAAAGTTGGTATTATTTCCTAAATAAGTGATATATAGCATGAGAAGGTATTTTTAGAATTTATTTTGTAAGGTATTCACCAAACCAATAGAATTTTAATATTAGAATAAATGACAAATGACGGTTCCCATTTTAAAAGAAATGGGAGGGGTACTTGTGGATTATCATGGAAAATTAAATTAATATAAATCAATATTCATATTAAAATAGAGAAATATGATATTTTTAAAATATAAGATGATTATTAGACAAAATAATATCATCCATAAAAAATTGGAAATTTTTTAGTGATGGTTTAACCCTTATGTTTGTGTTTTAACCAGTGTTAACCCTTTTGGACGATTACCATGAGGGAGAACATTTTTTCAATTTTCGGGTAAGTATAACCACAATAAAAGGAAAACTTTACCATTAATGGAAAATGGATGATATTTTAAACCATAAATAATTCTCCTAGAGGAATATAAAATCTCTATGAATTATAAATAACTTATTAAAAATATTATTTAATAAAAAATACTATCAATGTCGATTTTTGAACTATATGAAAAATTATATAATAACATGTGACTACCTAATTGAAATTTCTCCAAAAGGACATATGGTTAATTAAAATTAGGATATGGTCGTAACTATTATATGAAAATAAAATTTATATATGTTTATATTTCATTAGAAACCATATATTTTTTATTAACCCCTTGTTAACCAATTTGAACCATAACCATAGTAATGCATTTACAAGAGGTATGAGGAGTAATATTACTTATAAGTCAAAAAATGGATCCTAAAATTCAATATGAAATATTTATAAAATTTATAATCCTAAATTTTCTTTTTAAATATATATATATATTTTAAATTATTTAATAAAATTTTATTTATTATATAATATTATTAATGTTTTTTTTGTGACTATTAATTTTTGTTCACATTGAAAAAATGTGAACGAATTAGAATTAACATATAATACTTTCACACATCCATATAATTTTATATTTATCTAAAAAATAATTTAACACAACAATTCATTCAAATTAAATTTCTTTCAATATCATTAATATCATTTATTTTAATGTTTTATTAAATGAATAAATATTGCACAAGTAGTGCGTAATAATTTAATTGAATTTTTTCATCAAAAGGTAAAATAAAATAAATTACCATTACTAAAAAATAATTTATATTTCAAATAAAAATTTATAATCAATCTTAACATCATTTAATCCTAATGATAAAAATTTGAGATTATATAACAATGAGAATTTCATTTTTTGACATTTTTTATGTAAAGTAATTTAAAGGTAAAAATCATGAAAAAATGGAAAAAGGTAATTAATTATATTTTTTATAATATGAAAGAAATATAATCATAAATGAAAATTAATACATGTTTTACTGTAATTTTAATCCATAATACTAATATTTTTTTCCTTTATTATCTCATTTCACTTTTACCTTTTCCAACAAAACATAAGTATGGTTACTATTAATAATAGAAAAAATAAATTAAAAATATATAATAAATATAGTCCTCTGGATTCAAAATACGGAATATATATTTCAATCCTCAATTCAAATAAGTGGATGAATTTTATTTAAAATTAAATCGTCAAAATATTATGGACAAGAGTTTTATAAAAAAATGTTTTTTGTATAAAAAAGTTTTTATAAATAAAATTAAGTAAAAAAAAATTTAAAATCAAATAATATAATAAATTATAATAAAAATAATAATGATATTTTAAAATAAATATGATAAAGAATTATATTTTTATATAATTTAATGGAAAATATATTTTTTAATAAACAAGAAAAAGTTTTTAGTATTCGTTGAAATCAAAAACATTTCAGAAAAATACCAAATTTTGGGAATTACATAAATTTGTTATTATGATTAATACAATAATTTAATTTCATTGAAATGGTATTTAAATATGATCCACAAGTTAAAAATATTATTTTCACACAGAAAACCATTTAACGCTATTTTTAATGAAAACATATTTTTGAAGAATAAAACAAATTTAACAAAAAAAATCATATTATCATTTCATAAGAATTAATCAATAAATGGTAATTTATTAGGAACAAATAAAAAATTCATAATTTAGTTAATCCTATTCATACCCACTACTTCAACAACTACATTTCAATAGTCATATGTAAATAATTATATTTCATTATTCATTTAGGCATGGTGTTGTGTGTCAAATATGCTATCGAAAAAACATTTTATTTTTAAATAATCATGATGTTCACATGAAGTGGAAATTGATGATATTAGAAAATTTACCTGCATCATTTACCTCAATATGGTGAATGATTCATTTTGTGATATCATCCATTAAAGAGGATGTGTATAGAGAGTAATCATTTTCACTCCAGGTTGGTTCATTCAAAGCATTATCTATTACTTCTTCTATTTAACATTACTTTTATTTTTGGGGAACATCATCCTTATGTGGATTTTTTTTATTAGAACTGGATCACCTTTCCTTAGTTTCACTTTGTTTATTCTCCTTTTTTCATTATGGAATGACTTCTTCTTCTTTGGGAATTTTCATTGCTTATTTTCCATGTGTTCAAAATAAAATTCACTCCAAGATGAATCATAATAAATTTTCGAAAATGAAATGGTATTCTTATCCTTGATATATATTTGTTCCTTTACAAATTAATACTTTATGGTAGTCTCATGTCTGATGTGGTAACCAATGAGTTCCTTTCCATTCATGTTATTTTTGTCCGAAACTTTATCCATTACCATCAAATTGGTTTTTTGAGAAAAATGAACCACCACAAGGATCTACTTCACTTGCATCATCATAGAATGTACATCACATAAATAACCCTATTGAGAATATTACTGGAACTAGTGAACATTTCAGTCATATAATTTTTAGGATTCATACTAAGGATTTGAAAATTATATCGATACATATCAAGACTAGTATCCATTAATTTATTAGTACCTTCAGGTCAAACATCTTACAATTTCTATATTTTATGGGATAAATAACACACAGAAATTATATTAAATTAAGATCTACTGAATACAAAATTAATATAATTCATTGGCTTTCCATTAGTCACAAAATCCACAATATCATCCGTTGTAGATTTTTTAAGTTTATTTTTAGTGTGAGAGTATCAATTAAATAAAGTTCATAACAAATATCATATGCCTCTATTAAAAATATAAATTATTGTTCTCTAATAAATATATTCTGATCCATCAATGTATTGAGCTATACCAATTAATTATCCTCTAATAGTTTCTTGTTTATTTGAGGTAGATTTCATATTTAACTGATCATTCCATGAAACTCATAATATAATTGAAATCAAGGTACCATTTGACACTAATTGTTGTAATAAGAATAGATTAAAGTAGGGGGGTTAATTTACTTTTAAATCCCTTTTTGAAATAAAATACTAAAGCAGATGAATTTAAAAAAATTAAATCAATTATTGGAAATTTAAAATAAAAGTTCAATAAAAAATAAATATAAAATGAAATGGAAGAATATTTCAACAATGTGATTGAAAATAATACAAAATTTGATCCATATATATCCTAACCATAAAACCCATGAGTGTTTTTAAATTAATCATTTGGAATAAATTTTATATAAGATTAAAAATAATGATCACACATTATTTTCAATTAAAAATGAAACAAAAACAAAAAAAAAATATTTTTTGTGGTTATCTCAAGAAGACCACAACCCCCCACATTAATGTTAATTAGATACTAAGAAGTGGAAGAGGAAGAATAAATATGAGTTTGGTTTAGAGAAACCATTAAATGTATAATCAAATTTCCCAAAATGAATTTGATGATTAATTATGTGAATTAAAAACAATATAATGAAAGAGTTTGATTACAATAATTAGGAACTAAATGTAATCATAAGGGGGGTTTAAATGTTGTAAAATTGGTTGAATTCAATTTCTAAGATATCAAGAACTATATATATAGGTTTTATTTGTCCCTTGAGGATATTAGGTTTCTTTAGAGTCAATGGGAGACATTAGAACATGTAATATCTGGGGGTAACAAGTAATACCAGCTAGTTTGGCATTCTATATAGGGATAACTAAGTAACTAGGGGGGTTGCTGACCAATTTTTGGCACATGGATAGAAGTCCAGACCCCACTACATTTTTGTTGTGGTCCACCGACTAGTTGTTTGCATCAATACATAACTATTTTTATGTTTAGAACCATCAAGTTAGCCGCTACCTTCTTACCATCCAACAATGGGTCATATCCTCGAAGGGACATCATGTGAGGCCTCTATGTGCCTTAGGGTCCCTCCGTTTGATCTTACAATTTCATAGAATTAATTCTCACTATAAAATAATTCTAACCCTAAAATGAAAATATTAAAATCATATTTGTGTTTTTACATCACTAAAATAATGTAATAGATTGAATTATTACATATGTGAATTACAAAGCATATTTTCATACATATAAATTCTAATAACACATTTAATAACTCATTATTAATATTATATTGATAATTTATAGAGGTAATTTGATATTATTGACCTTAATAAGGTTGGTATTATATGTAAATTACACCATTATGATAGGACATGTCTCATTGGTGATATATTATATATAATATAACACATATAGATACGCAAAATAATTTAAATATCTTATATAGCTTTGTGTGGGACATACATGTAATAGAAATAGTCTATATTTGAATAGAAAGTATCACAAGATAATATGGATATTTCGATGCAACATGTAAATTTTTTTAAGTAAAAGTCTGATCCAATGTAATAGAGGGATGATTAGAGTGTATCCATTTTATTTTTTTGTTAGTTGAAATTCCAAAATCTAAAAATGTGATATTAGCCACTTATAAGTTTTAAGGTCATTCCATGTGATTATGGAAAGTAATATTGTATTGTATGATGCATATAGATATTTCCTAGAATGTTTTCTATTTTATGTTTTAGGGGACATATTGACATGATAAATTCATATTTTTGATGAAATTATAATTTGTAGATATAGATCATAAGATGATTACGACCAATAATAATGAATCTAAAATTTATTATTTACTTTTGGTTTCACCCTTTCTATTTTATATGAGAATAAAAAATCTCTCTTTTTATGATGGTACTTTGATAAATACATTAGTAATAGGAAAATAAGTTCCAATTTCCAACATAAATTGGCTTTTTATGAAAGGTAAATGCCTATCAAATTATTATATAAATTATTTATTGACATAAAAACCTTGTTTCTTAGAGGATAAATAGTATTGGATCCTCAATGAGTAAGGAATCAATTAGATATATTTTTTGGAAGTTATTCTAGAAAGTGGATACCTCCATATCTAATATATGATATATTGGTATTGATTAATAAACGCATGAAAAGTTACCATGGTATAAATGAATAATTATAATAGAAATCAACATGACACTCATGTGGTCATTTGGGTCACATGTGGGTCATTTATATGCATTCAACCTCTCATAATGGAAAAAAATGTGTAATATAGATTCAATTATGGAAATCTTCATCGAATATGTTCAAAAAAGTGGATATCATACTTTGATATTGGAGGATTGTTTTTAGTGGTTTTAGTCCATTTAGATTATAGTAGGGAGGGATAAATTTTTTTGGAACATTATTAATTATTTATAGGAATCACATAAGATATTAAATCATGTATCCATGTTAGATTAAAGGATTTTATAATATGATGGCACAACAGTCACATTTCTTGTTACAAAATGTAATGATTATTTCCAATACTTATGATATAATAATATTTAATAATATTCAATTTTACCTATTTTACGTTTTGTTATACTCTTAACGTGAGATGCATGTGCGTATGCTTTTTTAAAAAATAGGATAATGTAAATAGATTTGGTGACCTAACATGAGAGACTAATCATTTTTCTATATTGTTTTAGTAAACCTGAAATGTTATAAATATATTAAAACCCACGAATTGTGTGGAGTTTGTGATGGGTTGTTACCATCAAGTAAAATCTTTATATAGATTAACATTTTAATTAATTAGGTAATGTATGATCTATAACGATAGTAATAGTTGAGGTTAAGAATGTATATTTATGTCATGGTACAATAATTGAATCTGTTAGAATGATAGTTATAGAATATAATATATCATTTATAAATTTTTCAAGAGATTCATGTTTGAACTTATTAGTTTTAGAATAGATTAATTATATTTATGTGTCAATTAATTCATGTCATTGATCAATTATATGATGTTCCAATGGACTAATAAAAAATTTAAATAGTTTATGGGATATAGAGAAGAATAGTTTGATTGAAGTGTATAATGAAATAAGTATGAGCCTTATATATGCATCAAAAAGGTATTTAATATAGAATTTCAATATTGATTTGTTAAAAAAATTAGATACAAAACCAAATTATAAAATGAAATTTATTTGGGACATCTTATGAAATAAAGTATTTCCATTTTATAGGTTAAAATGCTGATTATATTAATATTTCAACACACTGTGTTTTGTCAAGTAAATACATACATTTTTATTTTAAATAATATTGAATATATCATTATATTTTCATAGATTTATGGAGAAAATTTTTAGTCGATGTCTAATTTGAAATATCTAATAAATATTCAATCAAGAGAAAAATAGTTTATTTGTTTTATATATTATGTTCTTGGAATGTTTGAATAATTTTTTTAAAAAATTAAATTTTATTATTATTTATTATTATTTTAGAAAAAATATAGTTTTATGAGTGAAAATTTATGCTATGTAAAATATATTTTGAAATATATTTATATTTTAAATATATTAAATTAGTTAAAAGAATAAGATATTGTTTTTTATAGGCATATATATGTTATAATTAATATTATTATTATGTTTTTGATATTTTTATTTCAATTAGGAATAGATTGATTGGAGAGTGAGACCTGGATGTTGTTCCCATTGTGTAAAGTTAACAAAAAATAATTATAGATTTTATCTTAATGTAAAAAATGAATAATGATTTATTGAATTTGAAAACCTACTCGACCAATAACTTTAACACCTCTCCACCATTCATTATACTATACAATAGTGGGTACCATGGATGATAATACTATACATCCATCCCAATAACCTTCTTATCGCTATGATATATATATATATATATATATATATATATTAATATATAATTTTATAATAGATAAAAGAACTGTATATAGAATTGGATATTCAACATCAATATAAAGGTAACCTCCATAACAATTTTATTAACGATCATGTTTCCACCCATTAGTGGATTGAAATTATAGTTTTATGGTATTTGTACAAGGTTTATTATAATGTGGATCATCTAAATTAATTTTCTAACAATTTAATGAACCATATGATTTCCAGTTTGTCATTCAATTAATTTTAAATTAATTATTTTATTAAATTCATCCAAATTACATTATAAAAATGATTATACGAAAATGGTTAGAATAATGGAGGAAAATGAAGGAAATTTTTGTTCAGGTATGGAATTGGGTACGTAGTGGAAGGGTACCAAGTACTATATAGAGTCTGGTTTTGGATTTAGAGGTAACAGGGTGAGACCCATGACACTCCATGTATTTTATAATATATATAATAAAAACATTAGTTTTTTTACAATCATGTGGATAAAGTGATAATTTTTATTCCAAATATTCTAGGGTAATAAATTAATAATACAAAAAAAATTGAGACCCACAATTTATTTTATTCAAGGTATTTTAATCCATCACCTCTATTAGTTTCTTTTACATCAATCTATTTTAGAAGCCTATAGTTGGTGATGTTTAGATTAAACCATAACCACATTCTTTATATTCTTATTAATATTACATTTAATAATATAGATAATTATATTTTCTATTCTCAGTTTTCAAATCTATAGAGGACTTGAATAAATTATTATAATAGATTCTAATAAATGATGTAAAAATTTTATTTTCATAAAAATATATCCTCTAACATGTTATAATACTATTGAAATCATTAACATAGGTTTTATTGAGACACAACTAATTAGGTTATTTTCATCTAAATTTTATTTATCAATTCTCACTTAAATATGTATATTTATTTATTAGTTATAATTTCATACAATTTTTCATATTCAAAAAATAAAATATCACCTGTTACTCATGGTTTTGTTTAATAGATATGTATCATTGCTAGAAAATATTGAAATATCTCATGTTAGATGTTATATTATTATTAAACACACACAAACACACCTTATTTCATTATATACTAATTAGGGGAAGTCTATAGGCTTTTTTAAAATGTTTATATCTATTCATACCATTTATATTGGATATATCATATTACAGTAGGATATTGAGGGAACTTAATTCATTTTACTCCTTCCCCTATATATGTAAAATAGATATAAATTATTAATTTATATTTTTATATAGAAAAAATAAATATTTAATATGATTAGTGTTGTTTGTATGCATTTTAATATAGAATAAGTAAATTCTTATTAGATGATAGGTACATTTTATTATGTATGGATTTTGATTATGGATAAAAAGAATATTATTTGGTTTCCTTTTTTTATTGAATGAGATTTTTAATATGAAATACCATTATAGAATTGATTATTTATATTAATACCTATTTAATAGAAATAAAATACAAATATATATATATATTAGTTTAATTCATTGTGTTATTACTTCCTACACATGGTTTTATTATTAATATGTCAGTTTTGGGTAGTGACTGCCAACAATACTCAATCCTAACATGAATATCATTAGGATCAATCTAGCCTTATTATTTTTGATATAGTAACATGGAAAAAATCTTGTATAAGAGTTATATAGAAATGGTGATGATAAGTTATAGTTCACTTTTGAATATTTAGGTGGATAGCTCGAGGAGGGATAACCTAGGATGGTTTTTGAATTTACTTTGAAAATGACTCATTCATGGGTTTTTTACATTAATACAATTTAATTTATCATTTTATTTTTCTTTGGTTATGTATATATGGGATACATTATTCTGATTATTTTCTAGTAGGTTCTTTTAAAACTAAATTTTTTAAAATTTTCAAGTTTATATATTGATATAATATTATGATATATAATTACCAGGTACCTATGTTCGATAGGTTTTCAATTTAATAACATCAATTGTATGGATAGAACTTATGAGTTTTTTTGGATCATAAATTAAGAGGGAAAATCTATACATACATCCTTTCATTTTTCCCCTATTAATTTTTCCATTATTTGGAAATTATGAAGTTATTTAAAAAATTTATATTTATTTTGGTCAGAACTGTAGAAATTAGACTAGGTCATCACAGAAAATATACTATGAATGGCTTTGATGAACTATGTGTTAGGTGACGCTAACATTCTTTTGTGACTATTTAAATTCATGTTTCTTGATGGTTTTTTCAATCTAATAGGGAAATATATCGATTAGCCATGGGAATTACTGTGGTTCTCGAATGTTGTAAAATAACAAATTTATTAGTGGTTCATGAATATTACTATAATTATTAAATTGATTCAAAAAAGAATTATGAAAAATTATATATTTTTATGAATGTGTGTGTGTTTTTTTTTGTTATATACATTGTGTGGTTGTATTATTAAATTACTATGTAATGTATTAATTTAATTTTTCTTTATAAAAAATTATCAATAACTTATTTCTATTTTTGAAAATATATATGATTTTTTAGATATTATTAAAAAATTTAATTTATTATATTATTTTATAATTGGAGTAAATTTAATTATTTTTGAAATATTGTGTTATGATTGAGTGTATAATAAAGATTAATTGAGTAAGTGTCTATTGCACTTTTATTTTTTGGGTTATTATAACAAATAATTTATAATTTATGTAGTTGATATACCAATATATATATATATATATATTAAATCATATAATATGTTTTGATGAAAATTGATATACTAAATTATTTCATCATTTTTAATGTAAAATTAATTAAGAATGTAATAAATTGTTAATAGAAATATGTTTTCAAGGAATATTACAATATAGTGATTACATTATTATAAATTATTATTAATATATTTCCCTAATATATTATATTGGCAAGATATGGTTGATTTAATTTGCATGAATGTTTTATTTTGTTACTACCATGTTATGTTGAATTGATTGTTTATATTGTGAGTTATTTTGAGAATATACATGCATTATGGATTTTTAACCTTGTATGTAAGTTCTAATGGTGATATCAGAAATAAAACAAGAAGCATATACCCTTTGATGAATTCCTAAGTGGTGTTGATGTTAACTAGACTACATTCTATGAATTGAGGACCTTCTCTCTATGTGAGGGTATGATTTTGATATTACCAAGACTATTGACATATTTATTGAGAGGGTATTATAAATAGAATAGTGGATACAACCACATTAGTGTTTTGTTAGATTGGGTACTCTAAACCTAATTAATGATTTTATATTTTCACTATTTTATCATGTGTATGGATATATATATATATGATATATATTCTAATAGTGACCATGTCATTACTTCTTCATGGTGTATATAGAAACACGAATATATTACTTATTATATCAATGGTTATGGATGTTCAATGCTATAATGATAAATATTAGATATGGTGATAGTAATCTTAAACATATGTTATAAGTTATGGATTCATCAATATGATGGGACACAAATGATGTTCAATGATCATTTCATGGGGGTTCATAATCATCTTCTGATATTGTTGTCACAAAATGATATCATGTATGTGAGATCATAAGATGTGATGATCAAATTGGAATACCATATGTTTTAAATGAAACTAATTGTTACCATCTACAAGATTGTGTATTTTTCTATCAAAATGTGATCATTATTAATGTTTTATATTAAACACATATATAATTAATATTTGATTCCATGAATTATTATATTCATTTTACAATATCGTGATCACGGTGAATCATAAGTAAAATGAATTGGATTAATTAAATTTATATAATTTTCAATTATATATATTAATAATGATAACTATTGAAAATTGACTTGAATAGTGACTACTACCTTAGAAAAATGTATATTATAGATTTCGGATTGTCTATACAACAAACCGAGCATGAAATTGTGATGAAAAAATTATGAATTCTACTTCATGATACATCTATTTAAAAAAAGAATATATTAGACAGTTTAGGATCATAAATATTTACCATTAATATAAGTTATTTTAATATATTTTGGGGAAATGAAGTGTCTATAAATACCACACATTATTTAGGGGTTGGACTCACATCTAATGAGACAGGGACCTGGAGTTCTATTTAAATTTTTTATCCAATACATCAATTGATAAAGAAGAATCAGATCATACAATAAACAAGTCAACATAATCCTGGACTAGTGTGTATATGAGTATAGATGATCACAAGTAATTTTTATGTATAAATTCAATTATATGTTATTAAATTATTGATATTTTTTAATTTATGTTATTTTTAAAGGTATTCATAATTTCCATGATTTTAATATAATTTCTATGAGAAAAAAATTATTAAATAAATACTCCATATTCAAGGATACATAATATAATTAATTCGATAATTAGTAATGATTATGGTTTTAATTACATATCATGACCCAATTATGTGATTCAAGTATGTGATGGAATGTTTTTTACACATATTCCCACTTAATAATTCCATAAGTGATGTTTTTGAGTCACTCTAAGTAATTTTTTTCATAGTAGACCAAATGGAAATTATGAAACATTTATCCTTAGATTAAAATCATTATTTTTACCCTAAATATGCATCATTAGTCAAATAATTAAAATTTTAGCCCCTTTCTACCTTCTCTACTGGTTTAGTGGGGGATATAGGTTGGAGGACCCATCATGAATTGAATCTGCATTCTTAGACCATGTTCATGGTGTTATTGGTATCATATAATCATCTTATATCACTTAGATCTCTCATGGAACAAAATATGAGATTGATATTGAAAACTTGAATATACTATATCCTATTTTATCTAATTTATATAAGATATTTTGGGTTATGAGGAATGGGTATCAAGTGAAACATGATCAATTCATGGGGAATGATGTGAAAAATAATTTCCTATTATAAATTTTTCACATAATTTCAATATATTATTTCCATGAGTGAATAATGGTTTTTGTTGGATTCATTTAATGTTATATGAAATATTGTTTCTATCTAAAAATACTTACACAAAATACAATAGTTTCACATTGGTTTATTCTGGGTTTAGGTATTTCTTATGATAATTATATGACATTATATCTTTATGGTGAAATGTGGAAGAAAGTTAAATTACATTTTAAGTGGAATGAATTAGTGTTTATTCATACTATTGAAGTTGAATAAGAATAGTCATTTAGTTAAAATATGGTATAATTATTATATTAGTTATCTGTTATCTTTTATTGTCTTCATACATGATCTCAAGAATGTGCATTAATTTATTTACTATAATTGGGTTTTTGACATCATGTAACGAAATTGTTATGGGTAAATTAAATTTACACCATGACTTTATACTCCTCTGTTTACATACATGGATTTTATATTTTTACTAATAAAAGAGTGATAAATGTATTAAGGTATGTCAAGTTGTCATCCATTAGTATGTGATGTTATAGTGAGATATAAAGTTATTTTCATCATTTTAATTCGATAAATTTTTGGGTTTTACTTTTAATTATTATTTGGGATACATATAAATATGTTTTTTTTATAATGTAATTTGTTTTCCTTGAATTTTGTTAATATTAATTATATTCAGTGGAATATATTTTATATACTTTTTAAATGTTATTTATTTTACTATACTTATGAATAAATTGTTTTTTATCAAATAGGTTTTGGATTATGTCTATCTTATAAATACAAAAATGTGGATTTTAGATATAATATAATCCTATTGAGTTTCATTTGTATCGTTAATGTTGGGAGATTATTTAAATCACAATCAAAATCAACATACATTCAATAAAAAAATTCTATTTCCATTTTATTAAGAATACAAATATATGATAGTGAATTATAATCAATGAAAATAAGAACAACTTTTTCAATAATCATAATGATGAATATTTTCATTGTAATACATTTTATAAAAATTCATTAAATTAAGTAATTTTTTTGAGTAAAACATTGTGATAATTTATTTAATTACGGATATTATACACTTTTCAGGTGAAATTTTGACTCAATCATCAGAGGGATTATGTAGTACACTACTATGTGACATCAAAGAGAATCAAAGAGATAAGACCAATGTTCTATCATTATATATTAGAAAATAGCTTGATTAACCTAATAATAGTGGCCAATATACCAATACATAATCAGGAAATAAATAAGAGAAAAAATAAAAAGGATGTTCATGATGAGAGTGGATTCGAAATTAACGAATCTACACATCATCAATAAAGACTATAATACCCAGATGGACAATGCAACGATGTTGAGAGGTGGGGTAATTCATTACACCTAAATTTTACAATGTTTTTATTTTATTTAAATTATACCCTCTTACTCTCAAACCTCTACCATAGTTAAGGGGAATTTATTTGTTGTGAATGCTAAAAAACTATATACACTTGTAATTAATAAAATGATGGAAACAACAAAACATGTTGATTTTTTACAATGTTCAATAAATATACCTTCTCCTTTCCATGATCAAATTTCAGTTGTATAAGGGATCCCCTTATTACTATAATTAGGTTCTGATTATAAATTCCTAAAATTGAAAGATGATATTCAGGAAGGAAAATATAAATATTCTGTAATCAATGGAGTTCTTTATACTCTTACCACTAGTCCATAATGAAATTATTTAATCCTATTCCAAATTTTCATCCATGATTTCCAAAAATATGTTGAACAATATCTATCTACATTATTCTATGTACTTTCATCAAATGGATAATATTGTTCCTCGACTGTGATCTTTAGCTGCTACTGTATCAATAATAATTTAAGAACATCTTGTTAGTACTCTCAAAAAATGGATTATGAACCTTCAACTCTAAATCATTGTATTTCTATAATTATTATACAAGTAATTTATCATCACATTTCATGTTTTATTCTTCCACAAATATTAAAATACTAAAGAAGACACTCATTATATCAAAGATGTTCCCAACCACAATCTCTTTATCTATTTGATACATGAATATACCCAGATCTCCAAAATATATTGAAAATATATGATTATTCTTTATCACCTGATTTCACATATTTATATAAAATAATATGGTTCATGGGGATCTCAATTATTCAATGATTTAAAATCCTCATTTATTATCATTTTAAATCATCCAATTAATTTTGTTATAAATAAAAAACATTTATTATTACCCTTTATGAAATGTTAATAACTGGGTAATGTGGGTATTTTATGCAAATATAAATAACCAAAGATATTCTTTCGGAACTTATTTTTTATGGAAAAATACATTAAGAATACATAAGAGTGGTGTTTATTTCCTTATATATAAAAAAAATCTCTAATACCAAATGGATTATGGCATTGAAATTTTCAAGTCTGATGGTAGTTAGCCATGGCTCACCCTATATGAATTTATCATCATGAACCTCAATTAAAATATTCATTGGTTAAGGTAACCCATTCCATCATGTGGTATGATATATATCATAACTTATATTAAAAACCCAAATGTTCCAAGTCATCATTATTCATGTGGGTATTTTATCCTCCATAGTTATCATGAATCATTTTTTTGGAGATAATAAGAAACCACAGCTCAACATAAGTGAATGAAATATTGATCTTCCTATTTCATCAAATAGTATAACAAATTCAAAAGTATTCTAAGGAAAAGCCATCATATTTCTTTTATACTATTGAATATTACAATTGCTAGTAATAATACATGAATATTGTATTTCTATAATACCTAGGATTTTAATATGGATTTAACATTTTATGAAATTCTACTTCATTTTATATATCATTAATTGAGGATATCAAACATACCACAGTGTTAATTTTTATGAAAAATCATTACAAATTTTGATGATAATGGTATTATATTCACATGTTCCAAAAATTTTATAAGCACTAACATATTCATGTTTCTTGAAAATGCATATTCCACTGTAATGTTATTTGTATATGGAAGTGATGTGTTATTATAGTTTTCATAGGCATGAAAAGTTTACCATGCATGAATGATGGATTTAAACCACTCTATCGCATCATATCAGAATCTTAACAATCACTGTAGGGTTGGCTGTATTGATGAGAGTTAGGTCATGATTTATAGTGATCAAAAGAAACATTTAGTATCGCAAATTTTTTATTGAAACAACACATGTTGGTTGTATAGATCTGGTAGATCAGACCGTTATCATTTTTCCTTATATCTAATGATGGATGAACACTGTCCATGGTATATCTTCCCAAAAAAAAATTTCTCATGGTCTTAAACTGTCAAATATTAAAACTCCCTTCACTACTTATTCGATCTAGAGATGGGGGATCCACACCTATAAACACTTTCATCCAGGTCTCATGGGAAACACTACACTTGCGTGGACCACTAGAATATTTGGGCACTTTGTGTGCCCTGTCATCTATATAGGCATATACATGGACTATTTTCGAGAAATATACACCCAGTCTGCTCTTTGGGACTAACACACTCGTTTTCCCACATGTTGTCATTATGCAGGCTGCATAGGATGATTCCCCCATGTGACTGAGGTTCTCCTCCCACTTGTGTGGGGTAGAGTTAGACCATGTGACCACCATTGTGTGAATTTTTTCATATGATGCCAAAATT
The DNA here is from genome assembly GCA_963277665.1 of Viscum album. Taxonomy (NCBI): domain Eukaryota; kingdom Viridiplantae; phylum Streptophyta; class Magnoliopsida; order Santalales; family Viscaceae; genus Viscum; species Viscum album. The sequence continues at coordinate 588,154,059 of OY728142.1, read as the reverse complement.
GATATATTATAAGTATATTCGTTTTTTACATTTTATAAAAATAACAATAATGAAATATATATTTTGTGGTCTTCTTAAACCTCATGTTCAAGAATCATCATCTATCTCTTTCAAAACATCAACATTTAAAAAATATGATTATATTATTTATGGTCTTAAATTGATGAAAATTCAATTCCTAAATATAATTATTTACAGATTCTCCAAATTGATTTTCAAAATTAGTTCTCTTATAAACATAAAATTTACATTAATAATCAGCACAATAAATTATTAGAGTACAATTAGAGAATAGGTCAAGCATTAAATCCATGGTCATTATATGAATTGATAAAAATTATCCATTAATCATTACCAATAATAAAAGATCATTGTATTAATATAGGATATCCTGGGAATCTATAGAAATTCATTTGTCATATTAAATTAAATCCAAGGATTCCATAATAATTCCATCATTACTATATTACATCAATAGTTCTTAAAAACATCAAATCATTTTACATTAGTGATTGTTTAGTAATCATATTGGCCTCTATCATATACTGAACTTGATTTTTTTTGTAAGTTGAGAAAATACTACCATACTCTTCAACCATCCATATCATATTTTTAGAGAAAATAGTGGGAAAAAAAGATATCACATGTGTGAGAATATATAAAACCAAAATCATTTCTAGAGATGGAATGATAAAGAGAAATAAATAACTGTATATAAAACTTCCATAAATATTTTAAGAACATTATAACTTCTTGCCTCATATCTATCCATGATCATATATTTCATCACATAAAAATTTATATATGTATATGTTATAAAAGAAGATAAAATTTTAATATTTGGGATTCATATTACTTTTTAATTTATGATACAAAAAATTATATGAATAGAGATATTTCTCTCTCTATTAAACAACTAAATCATGATCCTTTGGAAAAAAAATTAGATAAATTAATGTAATTTATAAACATGATGTCCCAAAGTGTGTTTACAATGATGGAACTAAAATATTTGAAGGAAATAAATATATGTTCAATTATTGGATAAATCAATGAAGTAAGATTATAGAAATTTTTACATTCTGAATGTGGGGATGTTAATATATCCCATAAAAATTTATATTTTTGAGATGGATGAAGTAGGAGTCGTATTTTTCATAAATTGATGTTTTGTTATATATAATAGATGAAATTTATTGATGTGTACCAATGTAGTTTAATTTTTTGAGTCTAAAAGTATTTTACATTTCTCCTCATGTAGATTTTAAAGAATGGGGTTGAAGTGGAGAATTAAAACACCATATTTTAGAGAAAATAATTTTTAGGGATAATTGAAAGAAAACTTATTAGTGAAAAAATAATTTTATCCATAATATATTAAATTTCATCCACAAATTTCTAAATTAATTAGTAAATAATTATATGGATTATGATGAAAAATAATTAAATAAATGTATGTCAAAAAGATATTTTTTGTTTTTTGTTATTAATAGAAAGGTATTTAATGAAAGTTGGTAAACAATAATAAAGAATGTAAACAAAATTTGGGTAACATATACATATCATGTTATTAAAAAATAGATGGTACATAATTTTTCCTCTTCATTTTCTATTGTATATAGAAATATTTGGGTTTAATTGATTAATTTCACCAGTGGACTAAGTTATTGTGGTTGTAAACCAAATATGATATATTTTATACATGAAATATAATTATTTGATATTTTTAAATTTCAATAACATAAATATTTATTCAATTTTTAATTATAGAAATAGATTATGATCATTTCTTTTAAACGTTCATGATTTCACTTTTTATTATATGTAATAATACTTTTATGATATAATTATTGATTTGTTTATCAAGGAATTACATACCGGGATATATGGGATTATTTTTCATTATATATATTTATTGATTTATCATTGAAAAATGTTTAATGAAATGTCATTATTTTGTTTCTATTACCATATATGTCAATGTTAAACTAATAAAAAAATATTATATTTATAGGTGGTATGTATAAATTTTATTATTATACATGAAAAGAAACAAGAATTATTGAAATGAAAAAACCTAGAATATAATCTAAATGGAAACAAAATCAATCAACCCCTATAATTTAGGGAATTACTGATACTCTTGGTTAAGTAACATGTTCCTATGCATCAAAAAATGAATTAGGAATGGTTTAAACCAATAGTTAAAAAACAAATGATAAACAATGGAATGGAAAGTGAAATAATGAATAAATATGAGGTATCTATTAGTAAAGAAAAATTGAGGTACAATGAAAAATATTACAAGGATGAATGACGGTATAACTAAAAATTTGAAAAGAGATATCAAACCACAACATATACATGTTTATTTGAGGAAACAACACATGAAACTCCATCAATGATCAAATATAATGATATCTAGATATCTACTGCATTTAGGAACCTAAAAAACATGTTATATATATATCCATGAGCTCAATCCCTGAAGATCACCTCCCACCACCCGAATCATAAATCATTAAAAGAGAATCTATATTAGTATAGTTTGAAGATATGAGTAAGAAAATGGATATTATAGATATATTTTCTAAAAATATTTATCAGTATATTTTTATAATAAAATCCCATTTTTATAATAAAAAACATTTTTTGAATAAAACAATAATTAACATCCATAAACTAATCTTTCATAAATTGATGTTTATATCAATTTTTAAAGAATAATAATGGTAAAAATGATATCATTTCACACAGTTCCAATTTATTCATACATTGGAATATTTTAAAAAATTAACTCCATAGAAACAAACAGTGCTAAAGGAAAATAAAATAGAATTTAGAAAAAAAAATTATTTATGAAGTAAATAACCAGCTTATAAAATCAATAAAAACATAAGATTTCCACACACGTAGCCTAAACATATCATAAACTAACACTAGAAAAATACCTTAGGTTTACTGCTGTCTAATATATGGCCACTAGTGATCGCATTATTCTGAACTAATGAACATGTGTACCTAGACTCCCACATTAAAACCCCTTCCAAATAATGAAATTCAAATAGATGTTTTCATTTAAATGATATTATAGTACAATATTTAATCTCAAGTCATAATCATTGAAAAAAATCTATCATCTTACTCGCACATCAGATTTCCAACATCAGAACAATTAACATTATCATGAATATCAATTCAATTGAATTCTATTCATTTATTAATCATAAAAATTGTAATCTCATTACATTCATTACAGAATCCATCATTTAAATTACCCATAATTTGTAATTTTCTATTTCTTTTACTCTTTCCAATATTTTATTGAATTTTCCAATTGGGTCATTTCACATTCCAATCAGATTACTAACTGATTCAAAAAAAAACATTATCCACATTTATAATAGTGTTAACAAATCATTTCACATTATAAAATTATATACATCAAAAAAACTTCTGAAAATGTTTGGAACATGCTTGATCTTGGAAAACCATATTTTCCACATCATTTTCGAAATCACAATCTTAAACAACATAAATATTTTTATCAATAACAAACTGAATATTTCAATTTCCAACCAATGAATATATACATTTAAATTGATTATCACATAATATAAAAACACAATCAACTTCTACACTTTTATAAAAAGATACAGAGTTTATAAAACAGTTATATAGTTACAAGTTATAAACATAAAAAAATAATTTTTTGAAATACAATGATAAATTCACAATAAATCATAGGTTCAATTTCAAAGGGAGTTGATTGTGAAACAAACCTCATGAAATAATAAATTAAAACAATTCAATGATCTCTAAAACCAACTAAGATATGTGGTCAATGAAATAATGAATAATCAAATACAATGTATCACATAAAATCAAACCATGATTTAGTTATAAAAAAATAGAGAATAGAGAGAGGCTTCTTTCACAAAAATACGAAAGATTCACACAATGATCGGCTAAGATAAAACAACTCCACATCATCTAATGAATGATATAATAGAATGTTTTCTAAATAATAACATGGAACATAAATATGATTAAAAAATACACTAGCTAATGTTTCATTCATGTAAAAGAACATATATGTAGATTAATGATGAACAACAATAAATAATAAATTTGTATCATTAAATAAAATATCCAATTAATACTTATTTGTGAGAATAATTATTTAGAATGGTTAGAGTTCCCATGATCTCCTTATAATGAATTATTATTTGCGAATATAGTGTGAGAGTGATATAATTTGGTAAACGACATGGGTGTCATGTTTTGAAATTTATTTTTTGAATAATCATTTATCATTGCACGATTTGGACACATGTTTTTGAAAACACTTCCCTATACATGATCTTCACTATGGGATACTGAACAAGCTACGTAGTTTAGTCCCATGGTTTTACTAATTCTATTCCTTCCATTGGAATTTCCTCTACAAAATTTACATTATTTCTATAGAAGGCCACATGATTGGGATTAATAGTGCATAAATGATTCTCCATCTTATAGGACCCCAAATCAAGCTACATGGTGTCATTGGGATGGACACATAGACTCCCTAACCAAATTCCTACCATGATCATTCGAAAACACAATAAAATATTTTAGAGATACGCCCATATAGAGTGTAAAACACGGGAGACTCAAAATAAAAAATTAAAGGGTTATCCACAGCCGGGATGTGTTAATTTATCCGACTATAAGGATTTATTATCTAATAAATATTCAAGGAAAATTTATTATAAAATAAAAGAGGATGATAATACCCCAAGAGAAACTACAACCCAATATACAAAACCAAACAAAAAACATCAATGTTACACCAAAATACTAACTCACCAAGAAGGCGACAATGTTCATCAAATAACCAACGAAATAGATATATTCAAAAAATGAAACTTCTAAATAATACTAGAGATATATTTTTGGAAATAACAAGAAAATACCTAAAGATGATTTAACAAGAGACTATCCTTATTTAATTGGATACCAGACCCTCAAATACTTAGGATCACTATATAAAAAGAACCCAACCACCTATCCATAACGAACCATCAAGTGAACCTCACACAAAAAAAACATGTACCATGATGAAATTTGAAACCCAAAAGGATTTCAATTATGTGAAAACATGATTCAGATTTCATTTTGGAAAAAAATTATTCAATAATTTTAAATAAATATTTTATTAATATTCTCAGTAAATTTATATTTAAATTATTATTATGTCATATGAGGGTAACTTAGGATCACAATCCTGAAACACAAGCTTCCATTATTTCAAATCAAAAATTCATATCATCATCAACATTATCGCTTATTAACCCCAATATATTCCCATTATCCATAATATAAAAGAAAAAAACTAAAAAAATTTATCCAATATAGGTCCAATGTTTCCCTGTTAGAAAATATGGACAATAAATAACAAAGGCACCAGAATTTATGAAATAACTATACCAACATAGGTAATTGTAATAATGGGAACAGAAGGAAATGAACACACATGAATCATCAACATAAAACCTAATCCAAACTAAAGGAGAACTCACACATTGATCACTAAAATATATTGAATTACATCCTTTACCGTCGAATTTTTTTCAAGCATACTTGAAAAAATAACTGAAGTGAAATATGAACATTATAATGTCTCCCTGACAATATCCAAGGAGAATATATAATTATGTAGATGGATATTCAATAAATAATTTGAAAAATAATTCAATTGGAAGTAACGTATAAAATTTCTACAAGAAAAATTAATTAATGGTGGTCCCCTCAACATATTATAATTTCACATTTATTCTAACTCCCTCAACTAAAATCATAAATTACTAGAATTATAAATAAATAAAGGAAACAAAGAACATCCATAAAACAAAATTTTTAAATAACCCTGATAAAATCAAACAATAATACATGGAGAGAAAAAAAGAAACCCATTAAGAGAAAAATGTACCCATAATGATGAAATTCTATATCACATGATACACAAGTGGAATAGACTACATAAATGAATAATTATATTTTCTTGAATATAAAATCAGCCTCAACAAAATGTACTGTAATTATCTTACAATATAATATCAGAAACTATGTGAAAGGATTCACTCTAAGGCCAAAGGATATATCCCTATTATATTTTTGTTTCATGCTGTATAGTAATTAACTTTGAAGATAATTAATATTGATGATGTTGATATATAAATAGAACAAAAATGGTTATTTATATATTTCCTAATAAACCATAAGTTCTATGATATTTGATAATATTTTAAATGAGTGATTTGTATGGACCAACATTCTAAACTAGTGGAAATCTCAAATATTTACAAAAGTAAGAATGTAAAGTGAAAAATGAAAATTTTTAACTCCACTACTTTTTTGGGTAAAACATGGTATGCTTCATTTTTCACTTGATATAGAATCCTCTACAATACACATGTATATAATATATCACCATTTCCTACAGTTTTCTTCTAAGGCAACTCCAAACATGATTGAATGAATCGATAATTTTTTTTACGAGCCATGGTTGATATGAAATGAGATATTTGATAAAATGGGTCTCTACTCTTCCCAAAAACTATAATCTATAATAAATCATCTATGTATAGATGGGGATGATACAATTAAAACTCAAAATAAAATGTGACCATAATCAAATGAAATTTATTCTCTTTTTGGAAGATAATGTCACTCGTTGACTTTCAGTAATTTCACTGAATTGGGAATGAAAATTTAAAAAAAAATCAACTTGAAATATACACAAGAATGTTCATTTTGTGAATTATCTAGGATAATATACTTTCATAACATTAAAATATGACTCTCAAGAACAAGCTCAAAAATGTAACATTGAAGGATTCTGGAAGCTCAAGTTTGTTAGAGATATACCCATTCTTCTTCAGCTACGTATCTAATTTATAATAATTAGATATCTTAACAGAAATTTTTTTATTAAGGATTCTAGCCCCTCAAACATAATCATGATGCTTGAGATTAAGAGGAATAACATATGGCCCTGTGGCTGGAGTCTATTAATGAAATGTTCCAAAATAATCATAATAAAACAAATAGTTCATTAAAACTAATTGGGAGCATACACTAAATGAAAGAGAAAACCCACCAAAGAAATATCAATATTGAAGTCATATAAGAAGAAAAATAGAATATTAAATAGCTTTACCACACCATTTTAATAAAATTAAAATCAAATATTAGAAAATCCAAATCATAAATTTATTATGAGACAAATTTTCCACATTAATCCAAGAGGGTTTTACCAAAAAATATTCAAAATAAAATTTCTTTCATTAAACCAATTCATACACCCACTTGAAACCTATTATATAAAAAAATATTTCTAATTATTCTTTATAAAAAATATTTTTTTTAAATTATTTCATACATTACTCAATAAAATATTCCAATTAGAATTTGTTAACACCACATAATAATATAGGAAATGATTTGGAATATGACCCTTTCACAATTTTTTTCATTCTAAAGTAAACATGTTCGAAAAATCCCAAAACCAAATACCATTTGGAATTAATTTTTTTTTAAATGCATGAAATTACCAATTATTTCCAAATAACCCAAGGTTTTGATTTATATTTATTAACATAAAATCCCAAATTTTTATTCAATTCTTTATAAAGACGTAAAGAAATTTATTATGAACCAAAACTAAGATGATGGAAAATAAAACCAACTATATAAGAATGAAAAATTAATTTTTAAAAATAAATATTAGTTTTTCAAAAAATTTACACACAAAAAGGTCGACTATGAACTAATAATATAAATTCTTCTAGAATTCATTGAGTGTCATATACATGAACTATGTATGGTTTTCCACTCATTCATAGTAATCATGTGCCTTAATTATTTCATCAATGATCATCTCAAGAAGTTGAATCATCATTATATAGATTTTGAAGTCTCAAAACCATAAGAGTCACCCAATAAAATTAAAATGTCTCAAAAACAATCATGGATTGAGATCAAACTCGATATAGAATCAACCTTGAAAATCATGGTATTCTCATCATCAACATTGTTGGGTGGTGATCAATAACTCAACTATGACTGAATACATGAATTCTGAAAGTCCTACATATAATCTATAAGAAATACTTGAAAAACATAGAAATTAAATACTATAATACCAACTGTAATGATCCAGCCTAAAAATTCAAAATGATCCAGCACCTGAATCAACCATCCAATAAAGTAAAAGAAATTCCTTATCCCCAAATGACTGGTGACATGCATGTGACCATCAACAAGGACACAATGGGATTTATTTATCAAATAAAAAATAATATATAAATATATTAACTTGAATGTAAATAAAATCAGGTATAAAAATGAAATATACAATGGTAATGAACCAATGAAGGTACTAAAAATGATAACAACATCAATGGAAAATACAAATAATAATAAGGAAAATGATATAATACTCGATTATATCTCTATACAAGTGAAGAAACTCTACATGGACATATGTCAAATCAGGAACACAATGATATAATAATATCCAAATTTCCATATTATATTCTAAACCTTAAATACATATGTGTGAGAACAAACTATAGTATGTGTGTCACAACCTGTCCTCGGGGCCCGTGCCGTGACTACCCCAAGCCCACCTTCCATAGGAAAGGGGCTGGAGACTAGCACCAAAGGCATAAATCTCTATGTTGAGAAGGAATTTCCTTTATGAAAGTATACAAACACAATAGAGTATGAAACAGGATGTAAAAAATAAGTAGAACTGAATAGAAAAGAGTGTGCTGAAAAGTAAATGGGCCAGTATACAAACCCAACTAAACAACCAGTACAATTAAAGGGACAAACATCTGAAAGTAAAGAGAAGTTCATGGATCATCCTCCGGGGATTCCTACCCAAAGGTTAGGTACATATGTCCACCTCATCACCCACGTCTATCAGTCTCCTCCGTGTGATAACTCATCGCAAGGTCCACCTCTGGGTACTGACCAGTCATGGCGCTCTCGGCCTCCATCAGCAATGTTTGTCGTCTGCATCCAACACAATGATGTGTTGGTATAGCCCCTGTAGGGTTGAGTATAACAATACTTAGTAGGGACCCTGAGACCTGTGATGTCTCACAATATCCAATAAGGAAAAGCAAAAGATAAAATATACACCCACAAATTATCAACCAAACCTACTTAGGTATATGCCAAGACATATAACTAAGTTATCAGCCATAGTCCAGCTCCAACTCACGATCCCAAGAACAATTCATCCCACAAAGGAAGTAAAGTCAAACACCATGATGATAATGGTTGAAAGACATGACTCAGCTCACATAGGTATACATCTTTCGTATAGCGATAGAGATGATCAGTTGTAGTCACTGATTCATCTAAGCTATCAAACCCATGTAGGATCCAAGTATAGTAGTCATCACTGTCGAACCCACGTAGTATCCAAGTACAGTAGTCGTCACTATCAAGCCCATATAGGATCCAAGTACAGTAGTCGTCGCTGCTGAACCCACGTAGGATCCCAGTACTGTAGTCGTCGCTGCCAAACCCACATAAGATCCCAGTACAGTAGTCATCCCTGCCGAACCCACGTAGGTTCCTAGAACAGTAGTCGTCACTGCAGAACCCACATAGGATCCCAATATAGTAGTCGTCGCTGCCGAACCCAGGTAGGATCCCAATACAGTAGTTGTTGCTGCTGAACCCACGTAGGATCCCAGTACAGTAGTCGTCGCAGTCGTAGCTAGCTATAGGGTTCCCGCACACAAAACACTCGATTCTGGGAGGGTCCGCTCCTCGAGCAAAGAGTTAATTATATCAACTATCACGAAGTATAGATTTGATGTACCCCCGAAGTTCTGTCTCATCAAAAGGAACCCAACGTGACAGACGGCGCATCAATCGGATGCCTGGTCTGAGAGTTTATGGTTTTTCCATTCCAGGGGACCGGTTGGAATTACCCTCGTTCCTAACCCAGACGTTTTCCAATGTTGTCCAATACTGACTTAGAGTATCTCAAAAGGATATCCTTGTCAAGAGTATCCCAGTTCCACAGATGGCGCTTCAATCGGACACGCGGTCTAGAAGATATTCACGTTTAAGAAAAACGGGCCCGGCCCATCAAGCCCAGTGGGCTGGCGGGTCGGCCCGACCCTGTTTGGCAGGTTTGAACCAGCTGGGGGTCGGCCCAGTCTGGTGGAGCATAGACCACCCTGGGACCCGGCCCAGTGGGTCCGACCCGATTAGGGGGTCGGCCCAGCACGGTGGGGCGCAAACCACCTGTGGACCCAACCCGGGTTTACGGGCCGATCCGGCTTGCCCGGCGGTGCCGAGCGGTGTCGCCCCTTTCTTGCTTCCCGGCTGGCCGAAGCCATCCGGTTTGTCCGGCGCGAGCATCCCGCGGTTGTGGGCTGAGGTTCATTCGCACGAGGTGCCACGGTCTTCCCAGCCTGGCCGGCAGGCGGCCGACCAGTTTGCCTTGTAAACCGACCCTCACAGCGGGCTACGGTCTTCCCACAGTGCGGCTCCTAGCGGTGTCGTGATCTACTACCCGGCCAGCTGTAGCCAGTTGGTTCATCCAGCAAGCGGCCCATGGACGCGGGCCTCACCTCCTCCCAGCGGCACCTGCGGGTGCCATGGTTCACCAGCCTGGCCAGCTACGGCCGGCCGGTTCGGTTCTTCCGAGCGGCCTGCAGATGCATGCCCTAGTTTCCTTCACATGGTCGGTCTATGGCCGCCGCCTCTGGTCACCGCCACCTCGTGGTCGTGGCCTCTTTCTCCGGTGCGGTGCGACGACACCGCGCCCTCTCGGCTCTGCCTCCATTTTTAAAACAAACAAGAATCAACAGAGGGTCGTTGGGCTGTCTTCATTTGGCCCGTGCCCTCCGTGTTAGGTGATATCAAAAGGCCGAGGAATGAACCATATCATTCATCAAGAACTAGGGTATAATTTTATTAAAATAAAAGTTATAAAAAACTCCCTACCTCGATTCAAGAGCGTTGTCGAAGTCACGGAAGATGGCGTCACGGAAGACATACGTCATTCCGTCAATGTTTGCCATTGGTGATGGCAGGGTCCTCTCCCTTGGCTCGGAGGAAGAAGAAATAAGATGGGAGTTATTCGTGGACATCGTCATTCTTCGTCGAGAGAGGAAATTGTTCTTTATTGGAAGAAGGCCCTCTCTATTCTCCAAAGCTCTCCCAACATAATATGTGCCAAACCGAAAATAATATCTTGGCTATTATTTTTATTCTCGATAAGAATTTTAAATAAATTCAAATTTTACAGGAGAAAATTAATTAATTTCCCATTAATTTAGAGTGTGTTGGCACATTCATGAGAGGAGGGTGTAATGTGGAGTGTTTAAAGTTTAAAATCAAGGAGTTGGCTTCATTTAATTCAAAGAGGAGTTAAAAAGGAGTTGAGGGGAGGTGAAAGGTTTGAGTTCGTGTGTGCCCCACCACAAATTATGCTCTCATGAGAGGTTATGTGGGGGTGGGCCCCAACACAAACCTCCTTTTGAAGATAATAACTACAAACTAAATAAATGATGTGTTATTACACATATTTATTTAATTTATAACTTTTAGGTATAAAACACAAAATATAAATTCCTTCCTGCATAAAATGAAACCACGGTAAAGGTCCCCTTAAGCGAATATCGGTGCTTCGAGTTCATTGGTGTCCTCGGATTTTAGTTCCAAGCACCGATTCAAATGATATAAAATCCCAAACGTATGTTTACTGAACTTACCAGAAAAAAAGTTTCGAAAATTTATTAACAGCCACCTTAGACCCACTACGGTCAAGGATAGGCAATGCCTAGGTGAAATACAGACCAACAAACGTAACGGTACCCTCGGATTTTTAATCCGAGTTACCATTTAAATGTTATGATATTAACAATAAAATAATTGTCACTTAATTATTTTATTTTCTGCCAAAAACTAACTTTCTCTGGTGGCCCTCACCGACCCAAGTTAGTATCTGCTTAAAGAAAGCATACCCTAATGAGTTCAATGGTGGTATCGTATTTTTAATCGGAGTTACCGTTTGTGAGATATAATTATTTGAAAAATAAAATAACTTTATTTAATTATTTTATTTACAGTTATGCCATTTCGGGTTTTCTCACAGGAGGCCCGCTTCGACTAAACATAATTCATGCCTTGGGTAAACCTGCCATCCTGAGCACAATGGTGGCCTCAGATTACTGATCAGAGTAATTTTTTAAGAGTTATTCCACTTTTTTCCGGAAAACTGCCTACGCGCATTAATTTAAGCTTAAAAAAACTTCAACGGATCATTCCGGGCACTCCAGGCCTCAGAATCACGCGTCGTCTGAAACTGAGGACTCATAAAACCCAATATATTTAAGAAAAAAATTCCATGAAATTATTGAGTCTTTAAATTACCCCCACCTCAGGGATTTACGTCCCTGTAAGCTACAACACACACTTGGGAAACTAATAGAGGTACTGAGCATGCAACTGAGCCTCTCACTCCCATGTGCTCTCCTAGAGGTTACCATACTCCCCAAAAACACGCACCAGAGGAATCGACTGTCCACGTAGGACCCGTTCCTTTCAATCCTCAATCTCCACTGGATCCTCCGTGAAAGTCACCCCGTCATCGATATCTAGCTCCCCGTGGTCGATGATGTGGGGCAGGTCGTGCACGTATCTCTTCAACTGAGATACGTAGAAGATGTCATGCACCCAATGCAATTGAGGTGGATGGGCCAAGAAGTAAACCACCTCTCCGACCCTACTGTAGACCTGGAAAGGTATGATGAATCACGGAGATAACTTGCCGCCTCGGCTAAATCTCCGTAAACCTTATTGAGGTGAGACCTGTAGAAAGACGGGGTCACCATCCTTGAACTCCAGAAGACTCTGTATCATGGATGTACGTGGAAGACCTGTCATGAAGTCTATAGATATCTAATCCTACTTCCACTATAGGACCTCCAAAGGCTGAACCAAGCCTGCTGGTACCTACTGTTCCGCCTTCACTTGCTGACAAGTGAGGCATTGTGAGAGAAACTCTGCCACTACTTTCTTCATACCTGGCCACCAGTGTTGTTGTCTGAGGTCCTAAAACATCTTCGTCACTCCTAGATGTACCTCTAGATGGGAAATGTGAAACTTCCTCAACACCTCCTCCTATATTGCAATTGGTACCATGGTCCATCCTCTAAAGATAATGACATGCTCCCCACCTTCAAAAAACCCATCAGGTGTCTGTCCTGAGGATATTTGGGCACGTCACGTCTCATAGTAAATTTCTTCATGATGTGCCTCCCTGACTCGCTAAAGAAGTGGAGGAGTGACTATAAGAGACTGAAGAAAAGTTTCTCCATCTCTATCCACAAAGGATATTTGCAATGCGGCTAGCTGCTCTATCTCCTCTCCTAGTTGCTGAATATATGATCTCCTGTTGTGAGAATCTGATACAACGTTCCCCTTCACAGGAGTATAGACCATCTCAAAGTCATAGTATTGGAGGAACTCAATCCATCATCTATGTCTCAGCTGCCGAGAACCATATGCGATAACTGCTCGCTCAAGCATCAGGACACACCCGAGTCCGGTCCATGATGTGTCGCAGTAAACAACATACCCAAATCCCTCCTCCGGTAGCCTCAAGATGGGCACACTTGTCAACCACTGCCTTAGATTCTGGAAGCTCTGCTGGCATCTCTATGACCACACGAAGGGTTTCCCCTTCTTTTTCAATGCTGAAATCGGTGTTGCATCTCTGGAGAAGTCTAGAATAAAGGTAAGTCTGGATAACTCATGAGTGATCGACTACACCCACTTATGCATGATTTCATCCTGTGTTGCTTGGGGTTTCCTTTTCCCCGACCAAGTAAAACTCATCCCAACGTTGTATGTAAATCACCACATTTTTGCCTAATACAGTCAATTTTTTTATGAACTATGGTTTCCCAGTCCATACCCAAACTATCATCATAATGCCTCGATGCTTCCACCAAGAGGTTCCAACTGAAACTCTTGCCTCAAGGGTCAGATCACACCATCATCGTAAGTGTGATTATCAAGTCTCCTCACAAAGGTATCTCTAGACATGAGGTTCAAGTCAACAGTTTAACCAGAATCTCTTCGTCCGGGACAAGATCCGTGGAAGGCAGGAATGATTGGTACCTATGTCTATTGATACGACAGCTAGTAGTATACACAGACCGTACCTCGAATCATTCCCAGAGCCCTTGGGTCACACTCCTTGACCGCATGCAGGTACTCTCTTCCCCTGCCCTCCTACTCCATGAGCTTGGCGGGGAATACAAAGGCGGGAGGTTGTAACATGTCAAAATGTATATCACCACATGATTCCCTCCTAGCTCTGCTTCCACATCTGCTGCTCTGTTTATTCATTTGTCCTTAACACTTCCTCTTCTTGAAACAACTTACACGACCAAGACTCTAAGACTAGAATCAGTTCCCTTCTTTCCCACTGCTAACATTCACTAGCTGTATCCGTTCTGCCAAAGAACATTCAACCACAAAGTTTCTCTCTAGTACCCTAGCATAAGTAGGAATGCATAGAGGAAAAGTGCTGGCTCGGATATCCTTTAAAAACACATCATTCGGTAGTCCGATCCCTAAAGAATTGATTGTATCTTATTCATCGAGTACCTGGAACGATCGGTATGCCTCGATGAATACTCAACTACCGACATGTTGTTTTGCCGACGCTGTATAAGTTCTAGAGAACTCTCATCCACCTCCTCAAGCAAGTCCTCAGTCGCCTATGAGTCGGCTCGCCTCGGAACCTGAGGGTTATCTGATGATGAAACATGTGTAAGGTACTAAGCCTACATGTGTCATCTACCAGTACTGCCGGTTGTAACTGCTGACCAACAAGTAGTGATATAGCTGACACACTACCTGAGGTACAATATCGGGCAACGGTCCACATACCGAAGTCTCAACACTATACGGACCATCCTCATGGTCACTCAATAAAAATGTCTTGTATCTCAGATCACCATCAGCTCTACTAGTGTCTCAAATAGCCGGAAAACTCTAGGAATCGCCTCCAGCCAGTCCTCTATTGCCTGGGAATCTATCTTGCCTCGTAACCTTGGAGGCCTCTGCTACTGGAACTCGTGAAACTCACTCTGCCAGCGTGCACCATCTGCTAGTACGGCTGGTGGAATCTACTTCCCAAAGGGTGGTGGTATTTCTGGTACACCACCCGGAGGTGCCAACATAGTAAGAGGGCCCTGAACTGGAGCCTCATCGCTCGGTGGGCTATCATTGGGTACTCTCTCAGGAACCCTAGCAGGCCGTCTTCGTAGTAGCATCATGATAAGGAACTGGTGCACCAAAGTCAATAAATTATACCTGGTAATTTGACTCAAAGAGTTCACAATAAAGACTCTTGAAAACACACTCACAATCAGGGTTTTCATGCACTGAGTTGGAAATCAAAATTCAAGGTCCTCATGTATGGATACGTCGGCCGCCACACCAACACTGGACTCCATTGACTGTAAACCACACTCAATACTCTTAACACTCTTGATTCATAGTAAGACAGATCAGAGTTCTATGTTATTTGGTAGAACTGACCCCTCTGATACCAATTTGTCATGACCTTTCCTCGGGGCCCGTGTTGTGACTACCCCAAGCCAGCCTTCCATAGGCCTGGGGCTGGTGACTAGCACCAAAGGTGTAAATCCCTAAGCTGGGAAGTAATTTCCTTTATGAAAGTATACAAAAACAATAGATCACGCAACATGAAGTAAACACTAAATGAAACTGAATACAAAAGAGTGTGCTGGAAAGTAAATGGGCTAGTATACAAACCCAACAGAACAACAAGTACAAGTAAATGGGCAAACAACTGAAAGTAAAGAGCAGCTCCTGGATCGTCCTCCTGGGATTCCTACCTGAAGGGTAGGTATATATGGCCACCTCAGCACCCACGTCTTTCGTTCTCCACCGTGTGCCGACTCATCGTCAGGTCCACCTCTGGGTACCATCTCGTCGTTGTGCTCTTGGCCTCCGTCATCATTGTCCATCGTTTGCATCCAACACAACGAGGTGTAGGCATAGCCCGTGCAGGGTTGAGTATAACGATACTCAGAAGGGACCCTAAGACCCACGAGGCCTCATAATATCCACTAAGGATAAGAAAAATAAGAAAGATACAACCAATAAGTATCAACCAACCCTACTTAGGTATATTCCCATACATATACCTAAGTTACCAGTCATAGTCCGGCTCCAAATCACGAGCCTAAGAACAACTCATTCCACAAAGGAAGTAAAGTCAAACACCATGACGATAATGGATGAAAGATATGACTCATCTCACACAGGTATGCATCATTAATATAGCGATAGAGATGATCAGTTGTAGTCACTGATTCATCTCAGCTGTCAAACCCACGTAGGATCCAAGTACAGTAGTCGTCACAGTCGATCCCACATAGGATCCAAGTACAGTAGTTGTCACTATTGAACCCATGTGTGATCCAAGTACAGTAGTCATTACTGTCGAACCCACGTAAGATCCCAATACAGTAGTTGTGGCTTCTCAACCCACGTAGGATCCCAGTACAGTAGTCATCGCTGTCGAACCAACGTAGGATCCCAGTCCAGTAGTCGGCACTACCGAACCCACGTAGGATCCCAATATCGCAGCCATCTCTACTGAACCCACGTAGGATCTCAGTACAGTAGTAGTCGTAGTCGCAGCTAGCTCTAGGGTTCCTGTACACAGTACGCTTGATTCCGGGAGGGTCTACTACTCGAGCAAATGGTTCGTTACATAAACTATCACGAAGTCCATATTTGATGTACACCAAAGTTCCGTCTCATCAAAACAAACCCAACGTTACATAAGGCGTGTCAATCAGATGCCCGGAGTGAGAGTTATTGGATTTTCCATTCCATGGGCCCAGTTGGAATTACGCTTGTTCCTAACCTGGCCGTTTTACAATGTTATCCAATACCCACTTATATTATCGCAAAAGGACCGCCTTGTCGAGAGGATCCCAGTGTCGTAGATGGCGCATCAATCAGACGTGCGGTCTAGAAGATATTCATATTTAAGCGAAACAAGCATAGCCCGTCAAGCCCAGTGGGATGGAGGGTCGGCCCGGCCAAGTAGATAGCGGCCCACACAGGGGCCCGACCCGGTGGGTCCAACCCGATTAGGGGGTCTGCCCTGCCCAGTGGGGCGTGACCCACCCGCGGACCTGAACCGGGGTTGCGGGCCGGTCCAGCTCACTCGGAGGTGTCGAGCGGTGCCGCCCCTCCTTGCTACATGACCGACCAATGCCGGCCGGTTTTTCCGGTGCGAGCGGGCCGCGGTTGCGGGCCGCGATTCGTCTGCACAAGGGGCTTCCACTAAATTATGTGGTCAGTTTATAGAGTTGTTTATAAATTGTATAGTTAGTTTATAAAATTTCATGGTTTGTTTATAAAAGTGTTTATAAATTGGTTGGATATTTTATAAAAAATTTTATAAACTAGTTGGTTTGATTATAAAATCATCTATAAACTGTTTGTTTTTTTATGAAATTATTTACCAATTTTTTGGTCATCTATGTTTTATAGGCAATTGGTTTTTTATAGAAATAGAAATTGAGTTTATATATGGATGTTTGGGGTTCCACTAGATGTCGGAACATCCATGGGTGCACTAGGTGAACACATGGATTTTTCTTGAAATGAAGTCGGAGTTTTAAATTGACATTTCCTTCAAAGTTTGGTTTTCAAAATGGTTCAATCCTTCTAGATGAGGTTGGGTCTTCTATTTGGTTCATAAAATTGTTTTAAATGTATTCCTTAAGGTTTGGTTGTTTTTCCTTGAAACATTCTTTGGTGTGTGTCTAGAAACAATTAGGGCACATTTGGAAAATATGAAATGTTTTAATGTGTTTGGTATCCAAGGGCTCGTTTGGAAAATTGAACTTAAAAGGTGATTGTTGACTAAGATTTTATTATAGTATGTGGTTTGAAAAATTGTGTGTTCCTGGTAAGGGATTTAAAATGTTTTCTTAAAAATGGTTCTGACATGATGTGACGTGAATGCCAGTTTGGCACTTTCAACCTAGGGGTATTGTTTTTAATAACTTTTATAGGTGATTGAGTTATGGCGAAAGTGTACGCCCGGTTGGAAACTCTGAGGGTTTTATATAATGGTTTAAATATTATATTGTATGGTGACCCAGTTGGCATGTTCAATTGTTATGAAATGTATGTATTTAAATATGGGGCACCATTATAGGAGGGATATCCTAGGAGGGATATCATATATTAGTGTCTGTGTTTGGGGTAGGCCAGTGTGGTGAGATGAGTCATGCTTGCGAGGGCCTCATACTTATATAGTATCATTAAAACCACCATGGGTTCTTGGGAAACTTTTAGATTATCGATTAAAGATTTCTGACCAACTCCGATTAGATGGGTTGGTACACCCCTATATTTTTTGTTAGGCCAGGTGGGCTTTGCCACTGTATTGGTCTGTTTAGTGCTTCTAGTTGGTTATAGACTTAGGAACTTCATCATACGCTGACAGGTGGATCCGAAATCGAGTTCGTTCAGTGGTATACTAGGGATGTTTAGGATTATCCATGGTTAATTTATTATTTATATTGTTTTTTTACTTATTGTTATACTATTTTATATCTAGCTTGCACTTTTTCCCTATTACACTTTATCACAACTTTGGTATATTTTGTTTTAGGTTTTGTATTTGAAATGAAATTTTTTTATGGAATAGGTATATTGCGTGTGTTGGATTTTTAAATGGGGAAAACATGTCTCTTATTTTAAAATGTGAAAATCTTACTTTTATAGATGTATTTCAAACATGTATTAATGGATGGTTTTGGAAAAGGCAACGTTGTATTCATTGATTTATCTTGGAAACCCTATAGACAATTTTAATGCTCTAGCCTATTTTATCCTTTCACTTGAAATTATCTTTTGCTTAGGTTTTCTTCGCTGAGTTTCTCATTATTGGAGTAAGGTTGGCCTCTGGTTGGGAGGAGACCTAAAGGTCACGTGGAGGTACGTTGAGTTGTTATGTTTATTTCATTTTCTACAACTAAAATTTAGTTTCATTTTTTTATTCTTGTTTATTTATTTATATTTTATTGGATAAATCATTCCCATCGATTATATTTTGATTTCAGGGACTGGTTTCCAGCCCGTGGGCATTAGAAACGCCCTTTGAGCCATGTCATAGACCGGTAGAGTGACCAGTTCAGGTTCGACCTGGATTGGTTCATGACAATATGGTATCAGAGGAGGCCCTTTTTATATGGGGGTGTCTGGTAGATGGATATTTGGACTGTCGAGACTCAATAGGTAATTATGGAAAGGACATCATGAACTCTCACCCATTCCGAACCTCAAGTCACTAGGGGTAATACATGAATTGGTTCCTTGCTTCATTCTTGTTCATTTTTGATTGATGGATGACAATTGTGGCAAGACGATGTTACATCGTGATTTCACGTAGATTAGTGACCCATGTGAAGTCTGAGTACACGTTTTATGTTCCTCCAAGTTGTTTCCACTTACTTGGGGCATGGACCACTAACATGTTTCGTGGTTAATCAGAACTACTAGTCCTTTAGTCTGGTTGTTTGATGCTAGTTGAGTGTCATCTTGAATCTGATTGGTGTAAGTTGTCTTTGGAAAATAAAAAAGGGGTTTTGAAATGAGAATCATTTATTTTAAATGCATTTAAATTTGTGAAATGGATTTCTAAAACTGAATTATCTTGTTCTAAAAATTCGGTGTTTTCTTGGAACTGGTAGAGATATGGTTTGGGTCAAACCTCATACAATCTTTATGAACTTTTTCACATGTTAGGGAATTCATGGGAAGTGCATGTTGGTTTTTATGGATGGAAACAAATGAATACATGTGTGATGGTTCATGGGATTATTGGGGTGTGTACTTAGAATTAAAGGCATGACCATGTTTTTGAAAGTGATTTTAAAAAGGGGATATAATTTTTTATGGAAATTGAATTTGGATTGAAATGTTGGTTTGGTATTTAGAGAGTGGCCTTGAAAGAAGATGGATTTGAAATTTTAAAAGGAAAGGGTTTTTCGAAAAGGGAATTCTGGGTTGTGTTTGTATTGTTATGGTTTTTGAGCTGCTCTTTTGAATGAAATAGCTTTCAATGATATTTATTTGGCTTGATA
This sequence comes from Viscum album, assembly GCA_963277665.1. Taxonomy (NCBI): domain Eukaryota; kingdom Viridiplantae; phylum Streptophyta; class Magnoliopsida; order Santalales; family Viscaceae; genus Viscum; species Viscum album. The sequence continues at coordinate 588,133,822 of OY728142.1, read as the reverse complement.
TTTTTTTTGAATCTATGTTTTATATGTTGTTCTGAAAATGCCGCCTAGAAAGGTCCCTAATGTTTCTGATAAGTCATTCGGAATTTTGGGTCCTTCTTAGACATTTCCTATCATTCATAGTGATTGGGGTCCGTTAGATAAAGCAAAGTGGATTGAAGAGTTCAAACACATATTCGGGATATTTGGAACTCCTGATGATGTCAAATTGCGTGCCGTTTTGAGTTTGTTCGAAGGTCCAGCTCTGGACGATTGGGAGTTGGTGGCCCCACCATTAATGAAAATTGGGATGACATGGGATGTACGTAAATATTTCTTCATCTGATCATTTGTACATGAAGATGTGGAGACAAAGAGAAGGGAAGATCTAATGTGCATTCAACAAGACCAAGGGATAGTGAAATCATATGTTGACCATTTCGAGGAACTTGGGTCCTTTTCTCCAAGGTAGAATCACATGATTTGATGAATACTTCTCTCTTCATCGGTGGTCTTCATCTAGAGATCACAGAGTGGGTCCTACCATCAAGGGAACACCATTTTGGGAAGATTTTGGACGAGTCGTTTTTAGGTGAGTTAGTCTCCGGAGCACAAATGATTGGGAATCCAGCGTATCCGGATGTTCGTGAAGGTCTCCCATCTGGCGAGCAGAGTGTGCCAGATGGATCCCTTTTTAAAGAGTCCAGTGCAATGGTTATGGCTTCCAGTTCATCAAAACGTTTGGTGGTGTGCCACCAGTGTGGCAGGTTCTGGCACGCAAAGTCGTCATGTCACACCCCTTCGGATACGTGTCATCGTTGTAGGTGTCTGGGTCATTTAGAGATGTTCGGCAGGAAGCGTCACCTGAAGAAGATGTTATGATCAGAGAAATTCTAGTGCCTAACTATGAGGCATGATATTATTCATCCATCAAAGCCTCAACCAAAGGACTTGGGGTGAAGCTCACGCACAGTCAGGAGTTGCCGAGGGTGTGATTCCTTGGTTCAGGTTTTGTGTTCTATATTGGCGGTTGAGCATTAAAAGTATTTTCATTCTTTTTTATCTACTGGTTAATGTTTTGATGTGGTTGTGATTTCATTGTTTCTCTGTGATCTTATGGACTTGTTCTATTGTAATCAAAACTATTTTGTTAGTTTGAATACAGTTTTATGGATCGCGTGTTTTTCTTAAAAGTGGGCTTGACCGTTGTTTGATTTCGTCTCGGTTTAGCTGTATTTGTTTAGAGATGTAAGTGCCTATAAATGATTTAATTTTTTCAGTTATGCTCACATTTGCTGGTTGGGGTATGTTTTACTCGGTGGTTTTCCTCTAGTGTAGGGGGTTTTTGGTCGGGTTCAAGAGTTATAGGTTTCAGTGGAGGTGCAGTTCGCTTGTGCAATAGAACATAGTTTGGATCGTTTGGGAGTTCCCGCTTCACCCCCCTTCCCAGGGTGTTTTAATTTGGTGGTAAACATCTCTTCTAGTCGAGTTATTATGGTGGGGAGAACCTTATTATGTTCTCCCATTCTCTTGGGTAGTGGTTTCCAACCGTTTCATTCGGGAATGGGTTATTATTCAGTCTATAGTTTGGCTGGGTGAATTTTTTGGGTAGAAAGTGTTTGTAGTGGGCAGAATTGTCACACCCTGTCTATTTAAATTATATTATTTTATTAATTTTTGGCTCCAGGTTCTCATTCCATGGTCCGGGCTAGGTCTCAGATTAAAAATATTATCGTTTACTATTTTAATGGGTTTCAAACCCGGGCGCGGTCACCGGGCGATTGGCGGTAGCCGCGCAGCCAGCCCAGATGCCATGAAATTGCTCATTATTATTATTATTATTATTATTATTATTATTATTATTATTATTATTATTATATTATTATTATTATTATTATTATTATTATTATTATTGATATTATTTTATTATTTACATTTTTATTATTTTTATTATTGGTTTTATTATTATTATTATTACTATTTGTTTTATTATTATTATTCATATTACATTATAATTTAAATTAAAAAAATATGGAAACCTAGCTCCACCCAGTGCCCCCCTTCCCCCTTAACTATAACGCGCAGCGGTACCCCTGTAGCAGCCTCCAATTTCGCTCATGCTCCGCCACTCACCCTCACGCCCGCCTCACGTCGGCCTGGCTCCGCCCTCGTCTGTTTGACCTTCGCCTCCGTCACCCCGCAGCCCACACCTTCAGCTGATCTGACCTCCGCTGTCACTCCCTTCCCCTCACTCATCATAAATGTTCACCTCACTCCTACAGCTCCGGGTCGCAACCCTCTTTAGGAGCTCTGATGACCTTATCCTCTCTTGCGTCACCCCATCCGGCGGCGCCCACCTTGTTCGCACAGCGGTTCCCGCTCCGTCCAGCCACTGGCCTGGCCACCTCCGCCTTCGTTGCCCCGCCTTGCGCCGGCCACCCGGCTCCCATCTTCCGGCCTTCCTTACTCCAGCTAGGGGATTTTTTTTAAATACGTTTTTAAAAAAAAAATTAAAAAAAGTGTCAGGTTAAAAATATTTTTAAAACTGCCCCTCAAAGGCGGCAGGCGCGATGCCGCCTTTCCCCTAATAAAATTTTAATTTTTTTTTGAAAATTTTTATTTTTATTTTTAATTTTTTTGTTTTGTTTATATATATATATATATATATATATAAATAAAACAAAAATTTTCAGCAGAATTTCTCTGCTACTAAATATCCAGCGGTACTGCCATTACAGCAGTCTGGATTCTGACAGAAACCCTCACCCAGACCTCCCATTTATAAGATGCCTTGCCCTAGAAATCATTCTGCATTTTCGATGTGGGATTCAGGTTCTCCCTTTCCTGCGCAGTACATTCTGCATTTCCGATGTGGGATTCTGTTTCAAGTGCGTGACTTTGAAAGACAATAAAATATAAACTATAAGACCAATATAAATGAAATTTTAAATATTTATTAAACATATAATTAATAGTTGAAATCAAAAAGAATTTCCTTAAAAATGATGATGCAAAATAATTTATAAGGTTTCAAAACCGCTTACTTGAAATTTAAAAAAGTTTCAAGTACGTGAATTTGAAAGACTATAAAATATAAAATATAAAACGAATATAATTGAAACTTTAAAGATTGATTAAAGATATAAGAAATAGTTGAAAACAAAAGGAATTTCATAAAAAATGTTAATGGAAAATAATTTATAAGCTGTCAAAACCGCCTACTTGAAACTTAAAAACGCTTCAAATACGTAAATTTGAACGAGTATAATTATATAAGTAATAATTAATAAGTAATAAGTAATAATTATAATGAATAATAATAATTAATATTTATATTACTTATTAATAATTAATAATTACTAAGTACTAATTACTAATTAATTAGTAATAATTATTAATTATATTACCAATTAACTAAATAATTAGTATATATATAATAATTAATAAGTAATATGTAATAATTATTAATTATTAATTATAATAAATAATAATAATAATTAATATTTATATTACCAATTACTAATTAATAATTAATAATTAATAATTACTAATTACTAATTACTAATTAATTAGTTACAATTATTAATTATATTACTAATTAACTAAATGATTATTAATTATATTACTAATAATTATTAATTAATAATTAATTAATCATTATTAATTATTAATTAGTAATTATTAATTAATAATTAATTAATAATTAATTAATCATTATTAATTATATTACTAATAATTATTAATTACTTAATTAATAATTATTAATTAGTTAATTAAAAATTATTAATTAGTTAATTAATAATTATAAATTAGTTAATTAATCAATAATATTTATTAATTAATAATTAATTATTAATTATTAATTATATTACTAATAATTATTAATTAGTTAATTAATTATTAGTTAGTTAATTAATAATTAATTAATAATTATTATTAGTTAATTATTAATTAGTTAATTAATAATTATTAATTATTTATTTATTAGTTAAATAATATTTATATTACTAATTATTACTACTAATTATTAGTTAATTATTATTAGTTAATTATTAATTAGTTAATTAATAATAATTAACTAATAATTATTAGTAATTAATTAATCATTATTAGTAATTAATTAATAATTATTAGTAATTAATTAATAATTAACTAATTAATAATTAACTAATTAATAATTAATTAGTAATTAATAAAAATTAACTAATTAATAATTATTAATAATTAACTAATTAATAATTAATTAATCATTATTAGTAATTAATTAATAATTATTAGTAATTAATTAATAATTAACTAATTAATAATTAATTAATAATTAACTAATTAACAATTATTAATAATTAACTAATTAATAATTAATTATTAATTATTAATTAACTAATTAATAATTAATTATTAATTATTAATTAACTAATTAATAATTAACTAATAATAATTAACTAATAATTATTAGTAATTAATTAATCATTATTAGTAATTAATTAATAATTATTAGTAATTAATTAATAATTATTAATTAACTAATTAATAATTAAATAATTAATAATTATTTATTAATTATTACATATATAATGAATAATAATAATTAATATTTATATTACCAATTAACTAATTAATTACTAATAATTATAATGAATAATAATAATTAATATTTATATTACTAATTAACTAATTAATAATTAATATTTATATTACTAATTAACTAATTACAAATTAATTATTAATTAGGTCATTAGTAATATAAATATTAATTATTATTATTATTCATTATAATTATTAGTAATTAATTAATAATTATTACTTATTACTTATTTATTGTTACATATATAAAAATTACTAATTAATAATTAATAATGATTAATTAATTATTAATTAATAATGATTAATTAATTATTAATTAATAATTATTAGTAATATAATTAATAATTGTAACTAATTAATTAGTAATTAGTAATTAGTAATTATTAATTATTAATTATTAATTAGTAATTGGTAATATAAATATTAATTATTATTATTATTTATTATAATTAATAATTAATAATTATTACTTATTACTTATTAATTATTATATATATACTAATTATTTAGTTAATTGGTAATATAATTAATAATTATAATTAATTAGTTAGTAATTAGTAATTATTAATTATTAATTATTAATAAGTTATATAAATATTAATTATTATTATTCATTATAATTATTACTTATTACTTATTAATTATTACTTATATAATTATACTCGTTCAAATTTACGTATTTGAAGCGTTTTTAAGTTTCAAGTAGGCGGTTTTGAGAGCTTATAAATTATTTTCCATTAACATTTTTTATGAAATTCCTCTTGTTTTCAACTATTTATTATATGTTTAAGCAATGTTTCAATTATATTTGTTCAATAGTTTATATTTTATAGTCACTCAAATTCACGTGCTTGAAACATTTTTAAATTTCAAGTAAGCGGTTTTGAGAGGTTATAAATTATTTTCTATCAACCTTTTTTATGAAATTCCTTTTGTTTTAAACTATTTCTTATATCTTTAATCAATCTTTAAAGTTTCAATTATATTCATTTTATATTTTATATTTTATAGTCTTTCAAATTCACATACTTGAAACTTTTTTAAATTTCAGGTAAGCGGTTTTGAAACCTTATAAATTATTTTGCATCATCATTTTTAAGGAAATTATTTTTGGTTTCAACTATTTGTTATATGTTTAATCAATATTTAAAATTTCATTTATATTGGTCTTATAGTTTATATTTTATTGTCTTTCAAAGTCACGCACTTGAAACAGAATTCCACATCGAAAATGCAGAATGTACTGCGCAGGAAAGAGAGAACCTGAATCCCACATCAAAAATGCAGAATGATTTCCAGGGCAAGCCATCTTATAAAAGGAAGGTCTGGGTGAGGGTTTCTGTCAGAATCCAGACTGCTGTAATGGCAGTACCGCTGGATATTTAGTAGCAGAGAAATTCTGCTGAAATTTTTTGTTATATATATATATATATAAACAAAACAAAACAAAATAAAAATAAAAAATTTCAAAAAAAAAATTAAATTTTTTTAGGGGGAAGGCGGCATCGCAGATGCCTCCTTTCGGGTAAAGGCCAAAGGCGGCAGGCGCGATGCCGCCTTTGCCCCGAAACGCAAAGGCGGCATCGCGCCTGCCGCCTTTGAGGGGCAATTTTAAAAATATTTTTAACCAGGGCGTTTTTTAAAAAATATTTTTTTTTAAAACGTATTTAAAAAAAATCCCCAGCTAGGATACCTCCACCCTAAACCCCTAACATCGGCCTCCTCTCCTCTCTTTCCATCCGCACCTTCCCATCTCTGGAAGCCCAAAAACCCCTGCCCTCCTTGCTTCAGACCCCGCCAGCCTCACCGCACCTCCTTCAGGCTTCCTCTCCCACCCCGGACCGCATCACCCTCCTCCGGTATATTTATTTATTCATTGATTTATTGTTATATTTTATTTATTTATTTATTCTTTTATTTATTATTTTACTATTTTATTTTTTTTTCATTTATTTCTTATTTTATTTATGTATTTATGTATTTATTTATTTATTTATTTATTTTCATTTCATTTTATCTTTGATGTTTTTTTTAAGTTTGATAAATACTAATAAGTCTGCGGTTGTGTGTCGTGTGTTTTTATTGCTGTTCAGCATGCATGAATAGTCCACGAGGGATTTTTCTAGATTCTGTCAATGTTTCTTCATGGCCGCTCACCATTGAGGTAGGGGTTTCCAATATCTCATTTCCAAAATGATTCATTGGCACTTTCATGTCATCAAATGATTCTTAATGTTTAATTTCCTCTCTACTATATCTACGGTTTGATGTTATTGTATTTTTTTTCTTGTTATAACTTACTAAAATTGAGTTTTTATTGGTAATTATATAAATTTCTCAGGTTAAGATACCTAGGATGTTTATTCTAAATGCTTTTGTTCTTCAATGAAGGATTGGAGGGGGGGCTTCCACAAAATTGTTTGGGCTGTTTATAGAGTTGTTTATAAATTGTTTAGTTTGTTTATAAAATTTCTTGGTTTGTTTATAAAAGTGTTTATAAATTGGTTGGATTGTTCATAAAATTTTTTATAAATTAGTTTGTTTGTTTATAAAATCATTTATAAACTTTTTGGTTTTTATTATTAATTTATTTAAAATTGTTTGAACATTTTTAGTTTAAAGGCAATTGGTGTATTTCGTAAATAGAATCTGAGTGTCTCTTTGGATTTTTGGTGTTCCACTAAAGGTTGGAACATCCATGGGAACACTAGGTTCACACATGGATGTCTCGTCAAATGAAGGTGGAGTTTTAATTTTACATTTCTTTGAAATTTTGGTTTTCTAAATGGTTAATGCCTTCCATATGAGGTTAGGTCTTTTGTGTGATTCTTAAAATGGGTTCAAATGTATTCCTTAAGGTTTTTCTGTTTGGCCTTAAAACATTAATTGGTCTATGTCTGGTAAGAATAAGGGCCCGTTTGAAAAATATGAAACGTTTGAGTGTGGTTGGTATCCAAGTGGTCATTTGGCACATTAAACATAAAAGGTGATTGTTGATTATGTTTTTGTTAAGGGATGTGGTTTGTAAAATTATGTGTGTCTGGTCGGGGCTTTAATTTTTTTTAGAAAAAAATGGTGTCGACAAGATGTGATGTGAAGGCCCATTTGGCCCATTTAACCAAAGGATGATTTTTGTAATAAATTATAATGGAGATTGTGATTTGGTGAAAGTGTATACTCGGTTGGCGACTTTGAACTTTTATGAAATGGTTTAAATGTCAGATGGTATGGCAGCCCAGTTGGCACCTTCATGTGATATGAAATGTATGTATATAAATATGGGGCACCATTATAGGAGGAATATATCATAAGGGTTATCATATATCAGTGTCTGTGTTTAGGGAAGGAAAGTGCGGTGAGATAAGTCATGTGTGTGAGGGAGTCCTACTTACACAGTATCCTTAAAACCACCATGGGTTCTTGGGTATCTTTTAGAGGATCGAGAGATAGTTGTTGACCAACCCTAGTTAGACTGGTTAGTACCCCTGCATTTGTTGTTAGGCCAAGAGGGATTTTCTATTGGATTACTCAGTTTAGGGCAGCTGGTTTGTCATATAATTAGGAGTTTCTCCATACGCCAACAGGTTGTTCCAAAATTGAGTACATCCAATGGTATTCTATGAATTTTTAGGATTAACCATGGTTACTTTATTATTTACACTATTTTTTAACTTTTTTTATACTTGTTTATTTCCAAATTGTACTTTTTTATGTTCTACTTTATCCCCGCTTTGGTATCTTTTGTTTTGGGTTTTGTTTTTGAAATGAAAAATCATTTAGGAATTGGTATGTCGCATGTGTTGAATTTTTAAATGGGGAAAACACGTTTCTTATTTCAAAATGTAAAAACCCTACTATTATAGTTGTATTTCAAACTTGTGTTAGTGGATGGTTTTGGAAAAGGATATTCTAGATTCTGTGGGATATCATGACAACCCTAGTGATCATTTTTATGGTCACATCTATGTTATCATTTATGTTGGAGGTTTCTTTTTCTAAGGTTCTCGTGGATGATTTCTCATTATTGGAGTAAGGTTGGCCTTTGGTTGGGAGGTGACCTGGAAGGTCACATTGAGGTACATTGAGCTGTTCTGTTTATTTCCTTTTTATCTTCCAAAGATTAGTTTTATTGTTTTTTTTAATTATTGTTTATTTATTTATCTTTCATGGGCCAAATCATTTCCATCAATTAAATTTTGATGCATGACACTGGTTTCCAGCTCTTGGGGATTGGGAACGCCCTTCGGGTCATATCACGGATCAGATTGGGTTACCAGTTCAGGGTCGACCTGGGTTGGTTCGTGACAAGAGCTATGTTATCCGAGCCACCCCAAGAGCCTGTCACCGGTGTACTCCTTACCCATAGGTGTTATGCGGGTGTTATAAGGGGTTATGTAACAAGACCCTAGAACTATAATTATGAACATTGATTTTGTATAGAATAAACAATATACATTCATTTATTATTTATACTTTGTATATAGTTTTTTTAGCAAAAATAATATTTTTTGTTAATATTAAATTAAGAAATCTAATATTATGAATTAATGGATTTTTTAATAAATAATATTTTAATAAAATAGTATCACTAAATGACTTTTTGTTAAATATAAATGATTGTATCATTTCTATAAATACAATTGTAATTTTTACTATGTTTTTAATGGTGTTTTTTCAAACCCATGATTTTTCGATAATTGTCTATTTTTATTTTAAAATAAAAAAATCACATATTTAGAAAATTATTTAGATAAAATGTATATTATTTTTTTAATCAGGATGTTAGAATTTTCAAATGGTTAATTTTTCAAAAAAATTTGAGACATATGAATTTTTGGTTAAAAATTAAATACTATTTTAATATATAATGTGTTTTATCACATCATAATAATGAAAATAGTGTTCTAATAAAATACAATAAATGGGTTTTTCAGCTAATATATGTTGTATCATTAAAATATGTGATTTTAGGTTTGTTTTATTTATATTACAAAGCCTTAGTGGGCCCTTCCAGACTTATAAAAAATTTTAACATTTTAAAAATAATTTCCTTGAGAGTGTGACTCACCTCCACCTAAGAAGGCCTAAAATTTTAATATGATCGGACAATTTCCTTATTCAATAATTTTTTCCACTTCACATTGGAAATATCCATGATAAAAACAATGTGATGGTGTATAGTTTTGATTAGTTTAATGGGTGGTGTCCAAAACCAAAATAATAAAGAATTCTCTCTGCTTTTATATATAAATCCACTGAATATCCCATTTTTACTCAATAAAAACACATAGGTCACATCCCTACTCTGCCCTCCTCTCTCTAGAATCACCCCAAGGTACCCCAAGATCCCATGAAGCCTCTATCATGCCTCTTACAAACCTTTGGGATCACACTACTAGGTAAGGTATTTCTTCCTTTCTCATTTTGGTCCAAGTATAATTATATTGTGATACACTTGTATATTAAATTAAAAATGTTTATATATGATTTATCACCTCTCCCATAATTCCATCCTTAATTTTTAATGATTATATACCTCTTTCTCTCTCTTTAATCTCTCCCATGTGCCCCCGTTACCAATCTGAAATTTCATAAGAGTTATTCCCTTTCTCCTCTTTCTTAATGTTCTTTTAGTATGTTACGCCTTCTATTTAAAAAATACATGTGTTTGGACATGTAACAATATGACCCCCTTACTATCCATTTCTTGTAAATGTGATGAGATAACCATTTCTCTTTTATCATCCATTTTTGTGAATGATTTTGTCCCACCGTTATGCTGCCAAAATTGCACCGCGTTTTTCCAAGACAAATCATCATGTAGGAAATACCATACCCATTTATCTATCAATGGTATTCTCCATTACAAACATATATATATTGATTATTAAATTTCAGTTATTTATTCCACATCCCTTTATCATGGAATAAATTATAATTCTTAATGATTCCATGATATATGATCCATTTGGCACACTTATGAATGAAATGAAATGTTTTTAAAGGGTGTTCCCTGGTAGCTCCCAAATGAATTGGATAAAGAATAGTATCTTGATATGTCATTTTTTATGGGTGTTGATTCATGCTAATTAATGCGAAATAATGGTTTACTCATTCTATTTCATGTTCAATGAGGGTTTACTCATGATAATTCAAGTGTAATGAGGGTTTACTCATGCTCAATGGTCAATCATCCTTGGATCATGGTAATATCATGTTATGTATTGTTGCCACATTCCATGTCATGATAATCATGCTATATCATGCCTTTATTTTCAGGTTCCTATTATGCTCCATTGATAATAATATTTCCTAACATGTACTATATTTTTCATGTTATGACTTGTTTACTCCCTTGTAGGGATTTATAGCTCACCTTTTTCTTATGCATGTTCTCAGGTTATCCCATGCAATGCTAAGTACGAAGGGATTTTGTGTTCATGTAACAGAAGTTTTCATTAATGATGTTTTATTTTTATGTATTAAGTTTTCATATAATTTCCCTAGTTTCCCAAGATACTAGACCTATCGATCCTCAGAGTTGTATTAAGTGAATGTTTATGTATTAAATCATGTTTAAGTGAGTAATAAAGAGCAATGTTGTTATACATAACATTGAAAAAAATAATTCAATGCAATTGATGTTGATGATGGAGATCCAAAATAATCCTTGAATACCAAATAAGTTTAAACATGATCCTCAACAATTGAAATAATTCATCATTAAAAACCATAACGAGATTGATGTAAAACTTATATTCCAATTATAAAACCATATAAATACTATTGGTGAATTGAAAACCACAATGAGCATTATGAAATACTAAATATATATATAATAAAACCTGAAGGTTGTCTTATAAACATCCTCCTCTATCACAAATAACTAACGATATCTTAAATGAAGTTAAATTATCATAAATGATCCAACATTCTTTATTTTATTGAAATTCATGAATCCTTGGTATATGAAATTTATTATTTAACATAACCATGATTAATAAAAAATAAAAAATTCACAGCCCATACTCCTATAAGAAAATTTCGTAAACCCCTAAATGTCTAATATAGTGATACAAAAGGGGAATCAATCCTATTTAAAGCATAGAATAAATGTAAATTTTTTCTCCAATGATTTAAAATCCCATCTAGATAACCAATAATCAATATTATAGGTATACTGGGATATAACTCTATTGAAACCCCAATTTCACAGTTCATTATAAAATTTAGAATACATTTGGGGTAACAAAACAATAAAAAAGCTTAAAACACTCTATAAAAACATTATATCCATATCCGATTCCTAAATAATAAATCTTTCAATATGATATTTAATTCATATATGTTTTATTCACCAAAATATATACCTTATATCTAGTTTTTCTAATATAACCTACATGATTGTGCTCCTTCATATAAAAACCGAATTCCCATTATTGTTTCATTATTAATTTCAAAAAATGTTTATTAATCCATTCCAACCATGTAATTATATGGTTTAAATATTATTATGATCATATACCACTTAATATGGTAACATCCTATCATTAATTCCCATCCTTGTCACATGGTTACATTCTATGATTGATCTCCCACTAAACTAGATAACTGAAGTGGTTAATGAAAACTATTTATGGTCATATATAGTCCACATACTAATAATTATATTATAAAAATATGATTTAAGAGAATCAATTAAGATATAAAAAATAGTAAAATATATACATATTATAACTCTTACCACCTCATGTCCCCATATTTCATCAAACCCCGCTACAAAATTTTGTCCATATCCTACTAATCATCCACAATAACTAACACAAAATTCCTCCCCCATTTTTATGATCATTCCCATATCCATGATGATGACTTTTATTATATGTAAATCATATTTAACAACTACTCTACCTTTGTGGTCATTCCAGTAACTGGTGGAGCTGCAAATAAATTAGAATGGGGGATAACACCTAGGATGGGGAATCCCATCCTTCACCATTATTATATATTTTTTTTCAAATTATCCTTCCATATATGAATGAGTTAAATAAATACCATTTACTCTATCAACAAACAATTATAGATCACACAGTCAATAATACTGAAGGGACATGAAGAACTCAATACTGAGAATAATTTATATGAGATACTAAATAAATATGTTAGCATCTCAAGGGCCAAGGGGATCATACATCAACCTTTTATAAAACAATTATATCCCCATCATGAACAAAACATATCATATCTTTTTATTTATTAGTGACCTCTTCCTTCCTCAACACCCGATCATAATTTATATGAGTAAATAAAATAATATTACTTAGAATTCTATATAATTTTTATATATAATAGAGGAGATCATTGTACTTTAAATTTGGTATAAAACTAGTGTAATTCCATTATAATATAATTACATTCAGTCTATAATACATAATAATATATGGATACCCACAGGTAATTTCCCAATTTTAACTATTATTCCCTGATAAGTTATTACTTAAATAAGACCAGGGGGATATTTTATGATTAATTTATAAAAAAATTGGTATATCGTATAACACATTCTTAGTACATGAAATAAAATATAAAAAATCATTAAACTCTCTTGAAAGGCTTCAGTACTATCTCATACAGTATCGTTTACCAACGTAGGATTTCATAGGGACATTAATCAAATAATGGTGATAATAATTCTTATTAACGGATAAAAAATGTATGTAATGATCATATTTGAAACATGAAGCATAAAAAAAATTTATTTTGTACCTAATAATTGAATCATATCATATGTCCATTAACATAATAACATGAGCTATAACATGGAAATGTGGCTACAACATAAAAATGATAAATTCATACAAATATTACAAAAAGTTCATCACTATTGTTTCATAATTAATATTAACAAGGATTTTATCCAATGTACTATGAAACATTACCAATGTATGCATTGAATATATCAACAACATGTAATAACTATGTATTATATCATTAACTAATACATAAGAAAATTATCTGGCACACCCTTCAAAAGTATATCATTTTCCCACATCGATCAAGAATCATAATTCCACATCATTTATAGCCTATGAATATGGAATTAGGGATTAATAAATTGGTGTAACAATTAAATATTTAAATGATACATCTAAACAATACACTTTAATGATTATAGGGGTGGTTATTAATGGAATGGAAGATATCGTGGAAATTTATCTTCTTATTTTAGTAGTGTAAGAGTTATATAAAAGGGATATTGAAATGGGATTTATGGGAGAGAAAGGATGTATCTCATTAATATGAAATCATATTTATAATAATGGTTGTTTTATAAAAACATTACCACATAATATTATAAAAAAACAAAAAATGTACTTTAATTAAAAAAGTGGAGGGAGATAACCATTCCTTGAGAGGATTTATATTAATGTTAAGTAGAGAATCCTTAATTTCCATGGAACTCCATGTCAAGGATTTAAAATATTATGGGGATAAGAAATTTATGATCAATGCATTTTTTATATAGATTAATAGGATAAAGGATAGTCATTTATACATTTGTTGTAGTGGAATTATGCTTTAAAATATTGCTGATTTTTTTATATAATCTTTAAAATTGTGGGTGAAATCAATTATAACATATTTTATGTCTTATTAATTACTTATTGATTATTTTAATATGTCATAATCCTTCTCAGCTACAAATTCACAACACAACCAACCCATTTAATGTACCAAATTCAAAAATAATTTTTTCAACAAAAATCTAATTTTTGGATAAAATTTTTAAAGTATAAATTAATAAAATTATAGTAATGTTATTAAATTATTGTTTATACTTATTCAATTCAATATTTGTTGAATATAGTTTTTCAATCAATTTTAAATCATTCTTGCATCATGATGATTTCATATAATCATTGTAGTCATAAAATGGATATTTTTAAGTTTCCAAGGAAAAAAACTGTCAGAAAATTATATAAAAATGTGTGAAGAGTATAAAAAAGATATTTTCTATAAACATATTTCACTAAGTATGATAATTTATTATTTTATAAAAATATATTTAGTTTTTGAAAATTAATATTTTTTATAATATAGTAAATTGTGTGACCACTATTAGTTTTATGTATGACTAGATTAGTTTATAGTATCAATAAAAATTGTTATATTAGATTATTTCATTATAATAAAATTTATTTAAAACATAAAAATTTATCATAAATATAACTTATATTATAATTTATCTATATTTATAATTTTGAAATAATATAATTTTGGATTCTTCCATAATAATCCTGATGGCTTCCTTATTTCATCTTCATAACCAATTGTTATAATTACCAAATGTATGACTAAATGCCAATTTCAATGTCTAGAAGCCATACATTCCAATTTTCATAATGTTAAATGACTATATTTTCCAAAAAATAAACCACAATTCACCATTTATTATTCAATACATAAACATATTCTAACACATTATTTCCTAATGTCTAAATGTTTTCTAATTAATCTTGGTATTTTATAATTCTTTATGAATGGAGTAATATTTTTGGTAAAATTCATGTCTAAAGTTTTTCCTTTAGTGAATTTACTATTCTTATATGTGTATATCCCTTTACAATTAATAATTATTTACTTTTATATCGCACCATGATGTCAAATGTTATTATAAAATATAATATTATTTCTATGTGGTTATTCTTAAAATTTCATTATAAAATAGGATTTATTCTATTAATAAACTAATAGAATTTATGAGTAATCAAATTATAATCATATTAATAAGGTTTTCCATCAATTTTTGAATCTTTTCTCAAAATAAGTGGTGATTTTTTTCATTCATATCTTCTTCAGATTCCCACGTAGCTTCTTTAATAGTGTGATTTATCCACATGATATTCACAAATAGTGTTGACTTGTTTTTCGACACTATGTTCCCATATATCATGAATTTGGAATTATAAATATTTATATAAACACTCATGATCATATTCCACACAATTAATGTCATGTATATATAATGGTTTAGACATATAATTATTTAATAAGGATGAATGAAATACCCCATATAATTTAGAGTTGTTGTAGAGGAATTGACAATCGATATGAAATGAGTCCGAAACAATATAAAATCTCAAATTGTCCAATGTAACTTGGATATAGTTTCCACATCATTAAATATATGATAATTTATTTCAATAGTTTTATCTTAGTAAATAGAAGATATATAACAAGAAATTAAAATTCATTTTTTTTATTCCCTGCATAACTCCTCTACTGACTATGAATGGTCTTGATTAGTTTCATAATCACATGAAAATGTTATATAGTTTCCATAATAATGTATACTCAAAATAGATCCATTCTCTATATTAATATCAATATGTTTTATTTATAATCAACATTCCATACAGATTCTCAAAATTTTACTTTTCAATGCTCGAGTGGAAACTCTCATTATATGAAATCTCAACAAGTTAAAGAGATTGGTCCTAAATACCATTTAAATCATGATAAGTAGTACAGATAATTTATTTAAATGTTTTAATAATCTTCTTTGACTACTCATCGGTTTGGATGGGATAGGTTGTGAAATTTTATAATTCTATATTCCTATCCTTTTAAATTATCCTATAAATTATAAAAGTATATCATGGATCTCTATAAAAAACAATAAACAATGTTACTCCATGGAGTATCACTAATTCATGAATATAGATATGATCTTTTCACTTACGAGATAAATAATATGTTATGGAAATCAAATGGAAAGATGTTTTTAGTCTTTAAATGTTTACCCATATATTTTTTTAACATAAGAAGTATTAGGTAAGTGTAAGAACCCAAGTCTTCTTTTCTGGTATGTTTTTCATTTTTTCTAGTGTTTTTGAGAAAAATAATAGTTTATGGAAATTTTTGAAGTACACGCCTTGTACTTTATAAGTACACACCGTGTACTTTGTTACAACGTGTAGCTGGGTGTTGGCTGGGTAGCGGCCATGCACACGGCTGTGCGTGGTGACCTAGTGACCGCTTAATGTGGGGCCCGATGAAGGAAAGCACCCTCCATGATTTTTTTTTCATTAAACGCACTGGGGTCGCGTCTGATGGAAAAAACTGTCTACTTCTTGACCTAGTTCATCCGAGAGAACCTGTACAGGCATGATCTTCCTCTAAGCCCCTGATCGAGCATCTGTTCTCCGATTTGACCATCGTTGACTATGTGGGGATCGCCTCAGTATGTTCTTCCTTCTTCTAGAGATTTGTTTCCAAATTCCACCTCTTTCTCGTGTTATCTTCGGTTGAGTGTTTTTAGAAATTTTGTAGATCAACAGTGTTCTTGGGTGATTCAAGGATTTAGGTTCAATTATAACGATTCTACAACACCGATGTAGGTGGTTTGTGCCTTTCTGCAAAATCTCTTTGAGTTATATCTGCCAATTTTCCAATACCCTTGATTGGGGTATTGAGTGCTTACTATTTTAGCGTAGTTAATTTGCAGTTATACTTATATTCTTGAGTAGAGGATAATTGAATGTATATAGGTTTATCTTAAATGATTTGGAAGTGTTTTTCCCATGAAGTTTGCCTTGTTTTTACCATAGGGTCTAGCTTTTCTTGTTAGGAAGCTGTTTACTTTCCATGCCTAGTACTGTAGGATGGAGAGATTCTTATATGTCTTGTTGTTATGTTGTAGGATGGTTATCCAAGTAGTTCATGATTTTTACACTGGACGCTTAGCATTTTTGTTCTTTTTTGACTTACACAGGGCTGTGATAATCCGATGTAGTGGACCAAAGGGATAATAGACATAAGGGAATCTTCAGAGGGTCTGTTATTATTGTTACGATGTGAGACCATTGGGGGAATTAACATAAGTGCTTCCTCAGAGTGTCTGTAGTTCCTCGACATGGGCCAAATGGGTAATGTGATATAATTGATTCCCCAGAGCACCTTTTAGTTATTTCTACAAGACTATATGGGAATTTACGGTGATTGCTTCCCCAGAGAGTTGTACTAAATCTGAACCAGAGGAGATAGATTATGTGTACATCCCAGAGGGTTGATTGTGTTTTCTCGGTAAGACTAGAGGGGATTAAGATGTGAGTACATCTCAGAGTGTTAACTGTTTGTGATTATCTATTTACTTTCTATGTGGAACTGAATGCTTTGAAACTGTGGAATTGGTACTGTTGAGTGCTTCCTTGTTTTCTGACTCTTTTGTTTATTACCTACCATATATATTCACTAACTATCATGCACATATCTCATGGTGGTATCCTACTAGTATTTATTATCACAACCTATTTCGGATATGCTTTTGGGCCCAAACAAATTATATTGTCACAGGTATAAATAAGGGCAAGCGCCCTTCTACCTCAGGTACTTGACTTCTTTGGAGCTGGAGATAATGGGACCAAGATTTGGATTTCGATGCTATGGAGTTTTTTATTGTTCATCTTGTACGTTGGTTTAGTATTGTATTTCTGTATTGTGACTATTTTGGTTGTTTTCCAAGATATATGTATCATGCCTTATTAAATATGTGCTCCAGCTGCTAATTTCATTGTTTCTTCTGTTGTTTACTATTGTATGCGATTATTACTACTTCCTCTATTCAATTCTATTTCTCTTCCAATGTGTTACTCTACCATTGAGGGCACAGTTTACCCACATTCACACCCAAGTCCCTCGTTTCTAGTCGACAACCTCTATAATTAGGGTAAATGCGCTGGAGGGCATGCGACCAACCGGGTATGGGGCGCCTCTGTGCGGCTTCCGGAACCGGGACGTTACAACGTGGTATCAGTGGAATTCTTTTCTCTTGACTTACTGTTTCGAGCCTATAGTTCAGGATTGGATGGAATAGGTACTTTGGTAATAATCTATTCCCGGGAGTATCTAAAATGTGTATAGGGAAAATCCAATCTACCTCGTTAATGAAAATTTTCTGGTTTTACAAATTTACAGTTGATTTTATTTCACCGTTAGGTGATTCATATGTTTTGTGCAATTATTATAGATGTTTTTGAGGTTCTATTTCTTTTGAAACCTAATGAGATGAAGGTATTCCATCTCATGCATCATATAGGAATTTTTTAGAAATCACATGTCATGCATTATTTCAATTCCATTTAGGGTGCATTAGAAATTTCATGTTTTTGTGATAGATGTTTTTCAAGATATGTATGATATTGTGATAGATGCCTTGATAGAATACCAGATTTTGATAGGGTATCAAATTTTGTGTGTTTTTTTTTTAATTAATTCAAAACTTTTGTTCATGAGGTGTTATAGGAGCTCCTGGATCAGAATTTGGTGGATCATTAACATGTTATGCTTGTATAGTAAATCTATAAGATTCCAAGCTTTGATTCATGCGGAGTATGGGCCCTCATGGATCAGAATTTGGCACTTTAATGTTCGTTTCAGTGTTTTTATGGGTTCCAGAGTAGTTTATGAGGATTACTGTCTGAAACAAACTGGAATACACGTCGTGTGATGATGAATACATGCCATGTGTTCTTCTGTTCAGCAAGAAACTATTTTATTATGTTCATGTCGTGTATAGTATGTACATGTTGTGTAGTCTCGAAATGTGTCACTGGCTGTGTGGGTAGAGACACAGGGTTTGGAAATCCATGGGGAAACATGTCATGTCTCGGTTGTACACGTCATGTTGTGTAGACCATGTGTCCACCCATGTGACAAACGACACGAATGGATAAATAAAACTTAAGCAATAAACGTTGTTTCAATCATGAACACGTTGTGTAGTGTAATCCCTATAGCCCGACTGTGTAACAAACAACACAGGTAGGTGGAAATCCTTTTTTACACGTTGTGTCTGTCTGGAACATGCTGTGTAGTGTGAGTCGTGTATCCAGTCATGTCACATACAACATGGGCCGGCAAAGCCCGTCTGTTACACGTTGTGTCTGGTACAAACACGCCATGTAGTCTTGTTCTATGAGAAATGTGTCGATTAGCCGTGTAAGTGAACTCGGTAAAGGGAAGAAGATTCAAGTACACACCTTGTATTAGGAAAACACGCCGTGTATGGGGTGTTACATGACCAGTTGTGGTAGGAATACACACCCATGTGAAAGGATTAAGGGAACATGTCGTGTAGGCATTATACATGCCATGTATCCATGTTTTGAAAAACATGAATGTTTTATTCCTCTTATTACTTTCTAACCCTTCCAGATTTCATTCCATGATAATCATGATCAAAGGTGTGCATTTGACCTTAAAGAGTCATGCCACCGAGACGTCCTCTGGTTGTATGCCAGTTACAGAGAAATGATCAAAAACTAGACATGACTGATCCATGACTAACTGCAGATCCTCTAGTTATGCCAGTCTTGGACCCGACCATTATTCCAGAAACAAGTGTAGATGCATAGTTCTAAGAGGGATTTATAAGGTTCATACAGACATTCCAAAGAGTACCGCATCCTACCAATTATATGTAATATTTGACGTTGGTCTTTCAGTAGCAGCATCCTCCCAAATTCATAAGGGAAAGAGGAACTTAGGCGGCATATTAATGGTTAGAAGACACACATTCTATCCTCGAGAATTTGGAGACACCTCCATAGAGGAGTGTCAAGCTCGCTACGTACATGCTTTGGGATTCCACCAAGATATGGTGGGATGTGATCTCACAGGCGAGATTCCATTAGGTTATGTCTTGGGATGAGTCCCAACATGTCTTCTATGACTACTTCTACCCGGAGACTTTGTGGGCCGATTGAGCTCGAGAGTTCATGAGTCTGGAGCATGGCACTCTTTCTGTAATGGAGTATTATTCTCACTTCACTGAGCTACAGTACTAATTTCCTAATCTAGGATTTTATGAGTTATTCATGGAAATAAAGTTTGAGAATGGTCTGAGGCATGTCATCTTATCATAGGTGAGAATCTTCAGGCCAACTTCCATCACTTCTATCATCAACAAGGTGCGGATCACAAAGCTAAATCTGAGGGATTATTGAGTTGTGAGTCAAGGTGGCTCAACATATGGAGTTATTATCCCTCCTACTGATAGTAGGAAGCACCGCATGGGGTCTTCATGCTGGGATCCAAAGAGACGATACATTCCCTCTGGTAGATAGGTGGTGTGCTACCAGTGCAGGAAGAGCGGGCATACGAGGCCACATGTCTCGAGAGACCTAGTGGAGTACCAATCTTGCAGTAATATTGGTCATCTTATGTGTTTCTATCAGATATTTTCATCGACAAATGGTGACAGGTATTCTTCTACGACTCCTCATAAAAGATCAACACCCCCAGTTTCTCACTTGTATGAGAATTGGAGTTCATCCGGCCATTCAGTCCAAGGTGGAGGTCACCGCCGTGGTAGTTAGTCACCAGGATTTCAGTGACAATAGGGCAGATCAGCTTAGAGTGGTTAGGCATGGTCACAAGGTCGCGGTGTCGGTCATAATTTTTAGTGGACTAGACCCAGCATGAGTAGGATCTCAGACCCTCCACAGTTCGAAGTACGATCCTTGTTATCTCAGTTTTAGCTTCTGCTCTTTTTGTTAAGAGGGCTTCCCTATAGCTTTATATCTCTTGTTATTGTAGAGAGCCATGGGATCTATATATTTTCTTCTACTTATTTCTTGACGTTCTACATTCCATTGGGGACATTAATTGCTAGTGTGTGATAGTGCAAGGAGTGCCCTATAGAGGTTGGTGGGTTTCACTTCTCTTGGGTTCTCTATTTGCTATAGATGACAAGCTATGACATGATTCTTGTAATTTACTGGTTAGTTACCTTATAGTATGTTGTTGATTTTTATCACCGTAGGGTGAGTTTCAAATCACCAGAGGGCGGATATTTTCTTCACAAGGTCGAATGGGATGTCTAGTCGAGCAGAGAGGTACTCGAGCATCATGGGTTGGGAGGAGTTACAACCCATATTTCTAGTCTATATCTGGATGACCAAGGGACTTCATGTAACATACCAAGTAAATAAATAATAATAAATTTTAATACTTATTAATATTTGTGAATAAAATATTAATATTACTTAAAAGGGGATACTATTTTTGATGGCGTACCCAATACGCAACAGCGAGTTTCTTTGAATTCATATGTTACACGCTAATAATAAAATAATATTATTGTAGATGGTAGTAAAATCCTAGTCAATGTAATGGAGGGAATGAATAGAAATAATTAAAAAGTGATTATATATTCTTGTCAAATATTTTTACATTTATTCAATAAATTTTATATGCTTAAAATGCGAATGAATCCAATTTTAAGCGTAAATATTCTAATATTCTTTAAAAGGTTGAATAAGCACCTTTTGATGGAAAACCCTTTTTAAATCCACTCTTTTAAAATTTTATATGTTATATTTGACAAAATAAAATTCTTTTTTAGAATCGGGACATCAAAATTTACTTTGTATTTTGGTATTTTTCTGATAAAGTTCATTTTTTAATGAATAGTGTCAAATGCAGTATTCAAAACCTCCTTTTAGTCTAATTTATTTATATGGTTAGATAATATTTTTAATTGGTTTTAAAGTGTAATAAAAATATATTTTTACCATTTAATCCAATTGTGGTCATTCTAATTAATTTCACTTTGAAATTGGACATAAACAAGTGTCAATCTTTCAATAGATAATGTTTCTTAAAAACATGCTATTTGTTTTGACAGTGGGAATTGATTATAAAATTAATTAATTCAAATTATATGTTTTGAATTTTGTAAAATAGAAATCATTTTTGAATTTGGAATATCAAATATATCTTAGGGTAATTTTTTGGTATTTTTCTGAAAAACAGGAATTTTTGATGAATAGTGAAACCACTAAGTGGTAATTAAAAAACTGATTTTTCATTTAAATGAAATTTTACGACCCCTATGATTTGAATTTCAAAAATCCGACATACATGGTTGTCATTATTATGTAAAATGTGGTTCAATGGGTTGAAAATATTTTTTAGTGAATGGTAACTTTTATGTTTTATTAATCGCGATTAAAGGTAATTAGTGTAATTTAAGGTAAAGATAATGTTATAATAATATGAAATGAAATTAACACATGTCCTACCCTTATTCTATGAGTAATGAACGACCAATACAATCCATGGGTCAACTTGGGGACCCCATGGATCCACTTGGGAAAGAAAATGACATTAATAACTTTTTATTTAAAGATAAAATAAAAATGTCACAAACATGTATTATTTTATTAAATAAATTTTTACATGGGGTTATAAAAGTAATATTTTTTACTATAAATATTAATTAGAAATATAAAAATATTTACTACATCATGATATTTTTTTTATAATTTTTATACATTAAATAAATTAAATTTTTTATGACACCATGATGATACAGCGATTACCTCATTAATGAACGATTTAAATAAAATGAAAAGATAATGTAAAATCTAAGACTTCCACATGTAAAAGACCTATTGGATGAGTATATTTCGAACCCTTATCACCTTAACCTTGAAATATATTAATGTGGGACCTTTAAAATCTTAAACTCATTTTAATATAAAGTATCATTTCTTGACATTCCAAGAGTACCCCTCCTCCCTCTTATAAAAGGCCCCCACATATACCCCCTTACCCACACCTCTCAAGCCTTTGGCTCAAACAAAATTTTCTCATTTTATTTCTCCACATCCCTCTAGTCATCATAGAAGCCTTACCTTAGGCAGAAAGCTCTTTAAGAAACCCTTTTGGTTCAAACTAAAGGGAGTTACCCGATTTAAAGGTAATGTCCCCTCTTATGTTCTTTTGTTTTATTTTGCTTTTCCAACCCCCTAAACTATTTTTATTCCTTTCTTTTGTAACAAAAACAGTATCTTCAATATACTAGGATGTTTTTATGAGATTTATTGAAGATACACTTACACACACCTCCGTCTAATGGTTAAAGAACATACTGTTTCTGTGGATGGTGAATTACTGCCTCACGAAACGATGATTGTTCTATCTTCTCCTACCACCTCTCATGGTGGACATTATGATGGAACTATATTTATTTATGATATATATTATATTTATTTCCTATCTATGCTTCTGTATTTTACATTTAAAACAAACCTTTATGATTTTCATGTTGTGCAAATGAGATAATTTCATTTGAGGAAGTGTGGACTACCGCCCCCTCAAGTGATGTGACTCGTTCATGCAATACATGGAATGTATAAATAATGAAATTAATGAACTTATGATACCTATATAACATATATATTATACTTTAATTATAATATACTTTCATACAAAATATAAATGAAAGTAGCATTCATGCGTACGTACGGCTTACTGTCTCCATGAACGGTGCATTTCGTTTCTTACCTCTAAATGTTATGTAATATTATAAATGAAAGTATATAATGGATATATATTATATATATGATATATAAATCATTAATATAATTCTGGATATACTGGATATTTTACCACATGAACAACTTGTAATTATAAGAAGTTTATTTTTGACTCAAGTACCAATGATCGACAAAATGATCGTTATTAACTTAAATAATTACATAATGTTCATAACATGGTAATAAGTGATATAAAAGGAATAATGAACTTGAAAAAGGTTATTAATCAAGTATAAATTAACTCTAGTTTGTTATTTAGGAATATAAAGAAACGAACAAGACAAGTCGGACTTGAGGTAAGAGATCTTACCTATCTCTTTCTTTTTATGTACTCTCTTTTATGTCATTTCTTTTAAGCTCCTCTTTATTATGTTGTGGGATGTTATTTTATATTCCTATTACTGTACTTTCTATTTTAATATGATGAGAAACCCTATTTGATCTCATAAATCCATTTTTGGATGTTTTATGTGGCGTCGTTAGGCTGCCGAGTTTTTGTAAGAGATTTTTCATCTCACATTTATTCCCGTGAGATTTATGCTACATATTCCACCATTTCCTTTTAGTGGTGTATGTACTTCCCATTATTATAATCTTTTTGTACTATACTTTAGTTTATGAGTATTTACATAAATTTTTTATAGTCCTTCTTTCATGGGGTGTACGTTTCAAAAGTTACCCAAGTCGGTAAGGGAACCTTTCACCCTCCTATTTTTAAAAGACTTATTTTCTATTTTGTCTTTTAAATTACATATTATTATGTTGGGATATGTTATTATATATCATTATTGCTATAAATTTAATGTCCAAGTGATGAGATACCATTTATCTCTCTCAAAAACTCTTTTTATAAAATTTGATGTGACGCCGTTAGGCTATCGAATTTTTTGCAAGGGAACTTCAGAACCCAATTCCAATTCTTTGGGTTAAACCTCTACTTCTTGATTATTTAATTCTATGAATATGTGTGGGTGAATTATGATTGTTTTACACTGAGTATCCACTTATATTTGTTGTATTTATATTTTTCACACATAATTATTTCATTTCTTTATCCTTGCTCAAATGTCATGATCCTTGATTGGGATTACATCTCAATTTCTTCTCATTGAGACATTTCTTAATTATATACACTTTTATTATTTTATAAAGTGTATATACAGCCCATTTGACATTCTATATCCATATTATGTCTATAATAAAGTCATTTAAATGTTTTTAAAATGGTATACTTTCTTGTGTCTTATAATTTAAATTCTCAAAATGGAAAAGAACTCTTTTATTAAAACATTGTTTTAAATGGATTTAAAGATTTACTCTTTTAAACATTTATCATCCATGTCCATGTTTTAAAAACGGTTTTAAGGATTTTTTATAGGTACATGAATGTTTTAAAACCCTTTAAAAAGTTTCTAAGTGGTATGGTACACTTTGATTCTAAATTCTCTTTTAAATATCTTCTTTTAATATTTTCAAATTATGAAGGGATTTTTCTCTCATAGAGTTTAATAATTTTATTAGATGTTTTTATTTATGATAATATCATGATGTGATCTCTTGTGATTGAAATGTGGAAATTTTATGTTTATTTTATTCATATTTTATGTGTTATAATTATGTTATGGTTCTTGGGCAATGTTTATGAAATCGGGTGGTTCCGTGATAAACTAAGGGTGGGTGATCCCGATATAGCTCTCCAATGCATTAGGTAATGCAAAGGAGTTAAACACTAAGGTTTCTCCGAAGAGATTTAGGGAATATACTATGATGGGGATTCCAAACGTAACCACGAGGGTTACTCCCTATGTAAGAATGTTATGAATGCCTCATGTTACAATTATTTTTTTTGATATCTATGAGTTATTCATAAATATTATGATTTCATGAGGTATGTTAAAGTGCTTATTTTTTATGTGTAAAGTGTGTTTTCATTGATTCTTATGTATACATGGACTAATGTTTTCTTTCCGTATTTTTATATTCCTTAATGAGATTTTTGTGCTCATCCCAAGTTTTTGAAATGTTTTCCACAAGACATAAAGTGTATTACGGTCAAGGATGGTATCATGGAAATTTCCTGATGTCTAAAACATGGATCTAGACATGACACTTTTGTTCAATAGTTTATATTTTGTGAAAAAAATGGAAACTAAGTATATGTGTCTACTTTGTGATCTTTGAGATGTAATAGTTATGTACTAATTATCTATAACTCTAAACCTGAAAACATCCTCAATGTGAACTATTCATTTAATTCAAGATTATGTAATATTTTAAGGCTGGGTCCTTATACTTCACAAGTGGAATTTCCTCTAGTGGTGGATCGTTTCAGGGAAGTCTTTCCAGAGGACATTTCACGTTTACCTTCCGAGCGTGAGGTAGTATTTTCTATTTATATTTTTCTAGGAGCGACACCAGTGACCATTACTCCTTATAGGATGGCTAAAACAGAGATAAAGGAGCTCAAGAAGCAGTTTGAGGAGTTGCAGGCAAAGGGTTTTCTCTAACCTAGTAATTCTCCTTGGGGTTCCCCTGTTCAATTTGGGAATAAGGAAAGTGGTACCCTTAGACATTTTTTAGATTATTGGAAGATGAACCAGTTGATGATTAAGAACCTATATCCCTTGTTGAGGATTGATGATCTCTTTGATCAGCTTTGAGGAGCCCGAGTGTTCTCAAATATTGACTTGAGATCTACATACTATTAGTTGAACGTTAGACCATCTGATATACCTCATACAGCCTTTCAGTGTAGGTAAGGTCTATATGACTATGTGGTTATGCCGTTCGGTCTCACAAATGCACCTGCAGTTTTTATGGCACTGATGAACCGAGTGTTCCATCCATACTTGGATTCTTTCGAGGTAGTCTTCATGGATGATATCTTGGTGTACTCACACATTCTACACGACCATGCTACCAATTTTGAGATCATTTTGAGTACATTGATAGAGCATCAGTTATATGCTATCTCTCTAAATGCCACTTTTAGATGGAGTAAAATCACTTCATGGGTCTTGTTATCTCAGCGATAGGAGTATTAGTAGACCTAGAGAAAGTGAGAGCAGTAGTTTTTTAGGAGAAGCCGAAGAACGTCTTTAAGGTATGATGTTTTCTAAGGCTGGATGGATACTCCAGATGTTTCATACAAGACTTTTCATGTTTAGCAGCACCACTAACAGCCCTGACTAAGAAGGGTACAATATTCTTATGGTCAGTTTCTTTTGTGCCAGCCTTTCAGGAGATAAAAGGGAGGTTGACTTCATCACCGATACTAGTATTTCCCTAGACGGGTAAGAGCTATATGGTTTACTATGATCCTTCAGGTATCGTGCTGGGAGTTATGATTTTACTGGGGGAAGGAGTCATTGTGTACGGGTATCGGCAATTGACGCCACATGAGAGGAATTTCATGATGCACTATCATGACTTGGAAGCAGTTGTTCATGCCTTATGTATTTGGAGACATTATCTTCTGGGATAGAATTTTGATTTTTTTCACCGACCACAAGATTCTCAAGTATATCTTCACTCAGCATGATATGAATTTGAGAGAGAGATGGTGGGTTGAGTACCTTAAGTCCTTTGACTTTGAGCTTTCCTATACACCTAGAAAAGGCAATGCTATAGCTGAAGCACTGAGCAGGAGGACTCAGATACAGGTAGTTTAGGAGGCCAACTGTGTGTGGAAGCATATGGCTCAGTTCTCTGAGATACATTTGGAGGTGCAAGATAGATAGGGGCAGACTTTTCATTCTTCTGTAGATGTTACCTCTACTATGCTAGATCAAGTGAGAATGGGGCAGTTATCAGATTTTGAAGGCCTAGGCCTATGGTATAGTGTGTTAAGAGAGGACCATATTGCTGGATGGACCATATGTGAGGATAAGATCTTGCGTTTTCATGGGAACGTATGGGTGTCAGCAGACATACACGAGGAGATGATGTAGGAATTTCATTCCCCAGTTTGGGAAGTTCATCATGGTGTCGCCAAGATGTATCATTGTCTACATCATTAGTATTGGTGGCCAGGTATGAAGAGAGATGTTGTTGGGTTCGTCATGAGGTGTTCCACCTGTCAGCAGGTGAAGGCGAAGCATCGATGACCTTCATGGATTTTGCAGAAGTAATCCATTCCTGAGTGGAAGTGGAATGATGTCACGATGGATTTCTTAACAGGTTTACATAGGTTGACGCAAAGAAATTATTATGTATGGGTTGTCATTCACAGACTCAAGAAGGTTTCTCACTTCCTTCCGATTAAGGAAACATCCAGTGTTGATGATCTAGAAAGACTATACATCCGAGAGATTTTACATTTGCATGGTGTCCCACACACCATTGTTTCAGATAGGGACGACCGTTTTACTTCTCAAGTCGTGCATGGGCTTCAAAAGGCTTTGGTTATGCAGGTACATTTGAGTACAGATTTCCACCCCCAGACAGATGGACAATCCAAGCGTACTATTAAGTTGCTTGAGGATATGTTGTGAGCATGAATCATGGATTTTGGAGTTACTTGGGATAATCACATACCACTTTTAGAGTTTTCCTATGACAATAGATTTCAAAAAAAACAATTCTGATGGCACCTTATAACGCTTTGTACAATTGTCCATGTTGATCACCCTTATGTTGGATGGAGGTAGCAGAGGCAGCTATGTTGGGATCTCGTCTTGTCCAGGAGATCACAAAGCATATATAGTTGATTCGGAAGAGGATGGATACTATATAGTCTGGACAGAAGTCTTATGCTGATCGACGGAGACAACCTCTAGTGTTCAAGGTCGAAGATCAGGTTTTTCTACTTGTCACACAAAGGATGGGACACTGGAGGATTAGGAGACAGGGTAAGCTTTCGCCGAGTTACATCGGCCCGTTTTATGTTTTGGAGAGAGTTGGGCCGGTTTCCAATGAGCTTCAGTTACCTTAGAGGTACCGGGCTATGCAAAACATCTTCCATTTTTTTCATCTTCGACAGTACATCTCAGACATGTCTTATGTTCATCAACCCAAAGCGGTGGAGTTGGAGGTGGACGCCTTGTTTGAGGAGCATCCTATCCAGATTCTTGATCGAAGTGTGATGGTTCTCCATAGTCGGTCTATTCCTCTTGTATGAGTTCTATGGAAGCACGGGTGAGTACAGGATAAGACATAGGAGAGGGAGGATGATGTATGATCATAGTGTCTGGAGTTATTCAAGGTTTCTTCTTCTATGCCTCCTTTCTAGGGAAATTCGAGGATGAATTTCTTTAAGGGGGAAGTTTTTAATAACCCAGATCTTCTTTTTCAGGTATAATTTTCATTTTTATGGTGTTTTTTGGAAAAAGTGGAGTTTCTGGAAATTCTTTAAGTACACAACGTGAACTTTATTAGTACATGACGTGTACTCAGTTACCGTGGGTAGCTGGGTGTTGGCCGTGTAGCAGCAATGCACATGGCCATGTGTGGTGACCTGGAGACCACCTAATGCGGGGGCCGATGAAGGAAAGTACAGGGCGTGTACTTATAATGTACACACCATGTATTTTTTTTCATTAAATGCATCGGTGTCGTGTCGGATAGATAGAACCATCTACTTCTTGACCTAGTTTTTCCGAGAAAACCTGTACGATAGTGATCTTCCTCTGAGCCCCTGATTGAGCATCTGTTCTCTGATTCAACTGTTGTCGATTGCGTTTGGATCCCCTAAGTATGTTCTTCCTTCTTGTATTTATTCATTTCTTGATTCCTCATCTTTCTCAAGTTAACTTCTGTTGAGTGTTTTTAGAATTTTTGTAGATCTGTGGTGTTCTTGGGATATTCAAGGCTTGAGGTTCACGTATAACGATCTTACAACACCGAGTTCTGTTGTTTGTGCCTTTCTATAGAAAGTCTTTGTGTTATATGTGCAAATTTCCCAATACCCTTGAATTAGGTATTGCGTGTTTACTATTTTAGCATTGTTAATATTTTGTTTTTCTTGTACGCTTGAGTAGAGGTTAATTGAATGTGAATAGGGGTAATTGGTATGCTTTGGAAGTGTTTTACCAATTCATGTTTTCTTGTTTTGACTGTTTGGTCTAGCATTGCATGTTAGGATTTTGTATACTTTCCATGCCTAGTACTGTAGGATAGATTGATTCTTATTTGTCTTGCTGTTATGCTATAGGCTATTTAGCCAAGTAGTTATTTGGTTTACTTTGGCCTATTTTCATTTCTATGCTTGTTCGACTAACACAAGGTCGTGAGAACCTGGTGTAGTGGACCATAGGGAGAATAGATGCGAGGGATTCTCTAGAGTGTCCGTTATTATTGTTACGATGCGAGACCATAGGGGGAATTGACGTAAGTGCTTTCTCAGAGTGTCTTTAGTTCCTCGACACATTCCATAGGGGGAATGATACCTAAGTGCTTCCCCAGAGTGCCTTTAGGTTACTAATACAAGACTATATGGGGAATTGATGGTGAGTGCTTCCGCCAAGAGTCTATATTAAAGCTGAACCAGAGGGGTTAAACTATGTGTACTTCCCAGAGGGATTCTTGTTTTTTCTAGGTAGAACCATAGGGGATTAGGCTTTGAGTACATCCTAGAGGGTTACCTGTTCGTGATTATCTGTTTACTTTCTATGTGGAACTGAATTATTTGAAACTATGGAATTGTTACTGATGAGTACTTCATTGTTTACTTCTTATTTTGTCTATTGCATGCAGTATATATTCACTGACTATTACGCAGAGATCTCTAGGTATTTTCCTACTGGGATTTAATCTGACACCCTGTTTGGGCGATGATTTTGGGCCCAAAAAAATTGAATTTTTTTCGGTATAGATAAGGGAAAGCACCCTTCTACCTTATGTACTTGACTACTTTGGAGTTGGAGAGCATGGGACCTAGCTTTGACATGCGATGTTGTGAATTTGTTTACTGTTTATCTTATACATTGTATTAGTAATGTATTTCAAAATTGTGACTTATTTGGATGTTTTCCTAGATATATGTATCATCCATCATTATATATATGCTCCAGCTGCTTATTTCTTTCTATCTTCCACTGTTTACTATTTTAAGCCATTATTACTGCTTCTACTAGTGTTATATATTTCTCTTCCACTATTTTACTCTGCTAATGAAGTCATTTTTCCCCAGTGTAACAACCAAGGCCCTTGCTTTTAGTCGGCAGCCTCTGGCGTTAGGGGAAATGTGCTTGAGTCCATATTACCAACCGAGTATGTGGCGCCTATAGGAAGCTTCTAGAACCAGGATGTTATAGTAAGAAAGATATAATTTCCACTATGATGTTTTCAAACTTCTATAAAGGTATGGTTAGTGGTTTAAAACCACCTAAGGGAAGTTTTCACTCCACCATTTCTTGTTGATACACTAATAAACATGAAATATATTAATATATACCCATTTTTATATTATCCAACCAATAATGATCCTGAATGTACCTATTAAAATCTTTCTTCTAACATGTATGGAAAATGTAGAGATATGAACTTCAACCATCACATCAGTAATCAATGGAATAGATTGGATAAATATACTTGTTCAAAATTTCTATATTTATTATTGATCAATATTCCACTCAGGAAATGTCCCATTTTTCACAAACTCTATCTCTGTTTAAATAAAATGATCATATGTTTTGACATTCA
This sequence comes from Viscum album, assembly GCA_963277665.1. NCBI lineage: Eukaryota > Viridiplantae > Streptophyta > Magnoliopsida > Santalales > Viscaceae > Viscum > Viscum album. Next base: position 588,102,236 of record OY728142.1, on the reverse strand, counting down.
TGATAATATCTATTAATAATGGTTGGGAAATAATTTGGTAATGGATTTATTATATATCTTACATTATTATTCCCATTAATAACAAAAATAATTCCATTATTAAGGGAACTCCATCAATTCTAATCGTTATATGATAAATTGGAACATTCCTGCTAAATTCATTTCTATCTCTATTTTATTTTCTTATGTGATAATGATTCAAACATTCATAGTTATTAGAAATTTACGACCATATCATTTGTCTCATTTGTAGTTATTTTTTCAAATATTCAGTTCATACATTACTGGTCTATATATATACAATATTTTTTAATAAATATATGACTCGAAATCCATTAATATAAAACAACATCCCATAACTCTAGGTCATTAGTAACATAATTCCTCTCATTAGTATTTAACTATTGAGATTCATTGGAAGTCATCATTTAAATTTCTAAGATGGTACATCCAAACCCTTTATAGAATGAATCTATATATAAAAAATATTTCTCCAAAAGAGGGTAATGTTTTTATAGTTGTACTAACCAACAACACATTTAATTTATGGAATCATTGTTCACATTATTTCTCACAAGTTAACATAATACCATTTCATGTTAATATAGTTAGTGGATTCAATATCCATGAATGTTTTTTCCCAAACCATTTATAATACCGATGTTATTGATGGAATCTATGAATTTTTTCTGTTATAATTGAATGAGGAAACTGATCTACAACCATAGATTTTACTAGATCCAGAAAAAACCTTGCAATGATACAATGTGAAAGAGGAATTCCCCTTGTTTCAAACAAATCTGATATTAAAAAAATTCCCCAAAAGCCTCTCTTTCAATTGTTTTTCTAATAATGAATTTAGGCGTTCTTCATATTCTTCACAACATTCAGAATATATCCAAATATCGTCATAAAGACTATTAATATTTTATCAAGGTATAACATGGATATTAAATTTATAAAACCCATAAATAACTTAGGAGAATTAGTTGAAAAGAAGTGTAAAATAAATAACCTAATAATTCACATATCTTGTATGAAAATATGACTTTAGTATATATTATTTCTTCATGGTATGTTCATTAAACCTGTATAAAATATTAAACATAAAAACAACTTGAGCATCATTAATCCTATTTAAGAATTAATTAATTCATAGAAGAGTTTAATTTTTATTTATTATGAACATATTTAGTTCATTATATTCAATTAATATACTCATTATTCTACCTATATTCTTCACATAGTGAATAGGTCCTCCCAAAGGGGACACACATAATTGGATTAAAAACCTTCCATAAAATATTCTATAGACACTTATTCAAATATTCTGTCGTTCTAAGTTTCATTCTATATGGGGTTAAAGATATATGACTTGATCTGGGAAATAGTTCAGTGGAGAATTCTATCATTATTTTTTGAGTAGGTTGAGATAATTCTATTTGAATTACGATAAATTATTCTTGAATAATTTATATACATTAAATAATATTTAATTTCCATATCTTCCCCTTCATCATAAATTATTTCCAAAATAAAAGATCTAGGAGATATTTCTAAAATCAACATGGGCTGTGATATATATCCTTTGATGATGATTTAATGTATTATTCCAATGAAACCCAAATTTTCCTTATAATAATTATTTTGGGTTTATTGATTGAGATCCAATCCATCAATAGTATTATAAGATATTCCACCATTATAATAACCAATTTATTTTCAATGAGATTTTCCTCACCAATTTAAATAGGGGAATTTTTATAAACCCTTATAGATTGAATATATCCCGCTGTTTTTAAGTAATAAATCTATTTCTAATGTCTTTTTTTATTTTATATTATTTGAAAATTTAAATAAATAAAAGAATGGATTGAACCAGAATCAAATATTGTATTTGAAACATTTGACTTAACAACATGGGTACCCTATACAGTTTTATTTAGAGCCTCAACATTACCAATCAAGATACCAAAGTCCCAACATATATTACTCATCATATTTTTTGGTAGATTGTTTTCACCCTCAAATGTTTTTATATTTGGGAACTTGTTGAAAAACTGACCAAACATATAATACTTAATGACTTGAATCACATAATGAACTTGCCTATATTTCCCTTATCATTAGATTTTGGATGTTGATGATTGATATCTATGATACTATATCAATACATATTTTTATCTTTTATGTATTTGTAGAACTTCACTCAAAATTGAATATAGACCCCAAAGTTCCTTTTTTCATAAAACTATCACAAAAAGAATGTTTTAGTTTCTTCCCCATCTAATCATGATTATGATTCTTCCCAATTTTTTATCAATTATTATATATTTATCCTTTTTTTCATTGGACCATCATGAATATCCAAATTCCATATCAACTTTGGAAGCACATTATAATATTTCCTCATATATCCACATGTACCGAATTTTTAAACATTGTGTAGATGAGGTCTCAACCCACCAAATAATGGACCGATCTTCCTTTCATAATTGATCGTAAATATTTATTAATAATGCATAGTCCATGTAATATTTATGTCATAAATTCATATAGATTATCCATCCTTTTGACTCATCTCAAGGAAATTATTTTCCAAAATTTTTTATATAGTGTATGGAAAGTCATTATTGAAGAAGGTATTTCTGAAATCATCCTACTTCATATAATAAATTTTATTTATGGGATTAGTGTTTGTAAAAAATTTCCACTAATAATTGTATCCACCCACGTCATTAAACATGAAAAAACCGAAATTTTATTTCTTTGAATAGTATAATAAAAAAATAACTTTTGAAAGTACATATCCACTCCTCCACAATCAAAGAGTCAATGGTTCTATTTAATGATGATTATCATTTATGGAAGAATAATTCCATAACTATTTATTCCCTCAAAGGAGAGAGTGAACTATTTATATGTTTAATGTTATAATTTATATAATGGGATAACATCATCATGAAATTTTCTAACATAGCATCCTTCATATTAAGAAGTCTATTGACACATTTCCCATTAATAACATTGTTCACATTGACCTTATATTTACAACCATTCTAAAAAAAATAGTTCAAAAAGAAATTAATATAAATAATTACAAGGGAGAGTATAATACTATTTTTTTCTAAAATAACGATTCTAGGATTATGAATATTAATTTCTTTGTTCATTAAAAATAGCAAGCTACACTTTCTATATATCATCATTGTTCATAGAAAATAGATGATAAAAAAAGTATGTCCCAAGAGAGTGTAAATTAATGTGTAAATAAAGGCCTACTTGTTGTTCAAAAAGTTATTAATGAATTGATTATCTATTCACCTTTTTGGAGTTTTTACCTCTAGGTAAAACGTAATGGGATCGACATACACTTCTAGTATACATACATAGATTTTATTGTTTGGAAACAACTTGCATTATAAATCATCAATGTTTTTGGAATTTTTCATAAATTTGAAATTATCCCTAGGGATCATAACATTAAGTTCTAGTCCTATTTTCCAAAAATACCTAAACACTTTTATGTTACCAACTATGTCAACATTCCTTTTATTTAATGAATATAATAATAAATCATTAAAAAATATTACATAAATAAATATGAAGGACCATTTTATATTTTCTTTCATAAAGTACATGAAATACATTTTTCAAAAAATAAAACATAAAAAATTTACAACTATATTAAAAGACTACTCTACTATCACATACTAAATTGTCTCATGACATTGGATTTCCTTGGTCAATTTAAAACATTAATGTTTTTATAATACAACCTAGTAAGATACAAAAATTGAAATTGAAAAATAAAATTGAAAAACGAATCACAACATAAGAAAATTTACCTAATAACATATTTTATAATGTAAGTAATAGAACATAATAACATGATCTATATCATAGAAATATGGATACAACATAATCATGAGAAATTCAGTATAATATCACCAAAGTTCATCACTATAGTGTAATAAGGAATATTATTAGAGATTTTTAGTACGTTTTCATAAATATTTTTCATTGAATGATTGTAAGGTATCATGAAATTTTCATCTCTAAAGGTTACTTATATACCTTATTCGTTATTTCACAATCAAGTACCGCCTTCATTTTTCCATCATTATGTGTGTCTCATCAAAAAAATCATAAGTAAAAATAATTTATAACCTAGGAGTAGGTAGTGTGGGTTAAATAAATGGATTTTCTAAATTAATAGTCAAATTATACATCTGAATGAATATCTTATCATGGATATAGGGTCTGATATTCATTACATGAAAATATAGACAAGAAAATAAATGGTTGATTTCTATAACATAATATGTATGCAAACAGGATCTGAAAATGGACTTAATGAGAGAGATATGAATTATATAATTAACATTAAATAATAGTGAAAACAATTTGGGTGTTTACAATCACGTTACATAAAAAAATTATAAATCAAAAAGTCCATTCAAAAGAGGAACATGAATATAAAATGGAAGAGGAAGAGATCCCTTACCCTTAGAGGATACTTTGTAGAGCTATCTAGAGACTCTTTATAGGATTATAATCTCATTGGGAGAGATTTATATAGTGATAGGGATAAGAATATAAATCTGAATGTGTTTTTAGTGAATTTTAACGGTTAAATGTGTGTTTATTTATAATTGTGTAGGGGTGGTTTTATATTTTAACATAATTTATATTTTATATGATAAGCCGAAAAATTGTTTAAAAAATCAATTATAACTATTGTGTAGTGTTTTAAATGATTGAGTGATAGGGTTTTGGTTTTCAAATAATTCCAAATTCCAAATTTACTTTCTATCCAACCCATTTAATACACATAATCCATAAATACTTTTTATCATGAAATTACAATTTTTGGTTAAAATTGTAAAGTATATATTATTAAATTCAAAATAATAATTTTTTATTTTAATTTTATCTTTATTATGTTTAATGTTTTAAAATAAAATTTTAATCCATTTTTTAATCATTCTTATATCATAATTTTTTTATAAAATAATGGTACTTAAAAAAAATTAATTTAACTCTTTAATAAAAAAAATAAACTTTTTTGGGCTCTTAAAAAAGCCACACTAAGTAAATTTTGGTGTACTATGGCAAAAAAGATTTTTATTTTATAATAATTATTAAAAAAGTATTAATAATTAACTTGTAAATACATATTTTTTGTTTTTAAAATTATCTATTATTCTGACGTAGTAAACTGTATAGTCATTATAAAAATTACATTGGGTTTCACAAATTTAAAATATCATTTATCAATTTTTTTATATTATTATTTAATGAAAATAAAATTTAATTAAATATGATAAATGTATCATAAAGAATAATTTTAATAAAATTTAATTATATTTATAATTTCAAAAAATATAATGATGGTTTCATTTATTATAATCCCAATATTGGCTTTATGTCATCTTCATAACCAACAATAAAAATTTCTAACATTATTAATGTTTATTGGTCACGATTTCTATTGACCATATTGGATAACATTCATAATTATTAATAGTCATATTATCCTATAAATAAACCATCATTCATACTTCATCATTCAGTACTTCCAATGGTTATTACATGTCTTTTCATAATCTCTATTATCTTTATAAGGCTTCTCTTTCTTTTTATAGTCATTACAGTAAGATCGATATTTATGGGGGACTCAAGAAATTGAAGTTTAATATAGTAAATTTATTATTCATATATATGTATATCATTTTCTTCTTCCATGTTCTAGTAGTTCATTTCAACACATGATGTGTTATGTTCTTCTAAAAATAATACTAATTTTATATGCTCATAATAAAAATTTTACTCTAAATTAAATATTCTTACATTAATAATATGAATGATTTTATGGATTTTTACACACTATATATCCCTGATTATATATATATATATATATGATCCCCCACTACCACTCTGACTAAAAGGAATCTTTCATGAACTCCTCATAAATCTGATCATGGAATATGATAATCTTGAACATAAAAAAGTCATGATCATTAATGAATAACGTGAACCACAACAAAGATTCTTTTAAGAAAAACATAATACCAATGAAATCTGTTGAATAAAAATTACAAGGATAAGTTATAATGTTATATACACTGATTAAAACAACCATTTAGTTTCCTTGTCAAAATATATTCTTGATACATTGGTATTGTACAGATAAAACACCAATAAAGAAATTCTTCATGCCTCCACTATTATAAGATCCTTTCTCTAAAGAAATACCATAGGTTCCTCCTCTATCCAATATTTATCTGACTCAAAATTTATATACACATGTGTATTAATTATAAGTAATTACTAAATCAAATGATGAACAATTTAGATGTATCTATCTACGGATATGTAAGATGAATCACAATAAAAATTTAATGGTATATCATCTGTGACCTTGACTACCTATTTTTATTTGATCAATACACTCTCGGAAAAACAGTTCCACACTATTTTTCTATAGCTAAATTCCATGGTCTATTTAACATAATATATTTAATTAATAAGACATTATTACCAACCCATTTAATCCAAGAAGGTGAAAAATCCAATATCTATCATAGAGAACACTATACTACTCCTTTTTGATATAACCATACCAAATTATATCACTTCATATTATATAAACAAGAATATTATAATCATACAATGATAACAACCAATTGTAGAAAGGGTGGAAACTAACCTAAATGGTATAATTTATTGAATATGGTAGGAGAAGTGACCTTATTTTATTAAAAAGAACACATACACACCAAAAACTATTAAACCAAATATAAAAATCTCAGTTTAATAAATATATATACTATATTAATATAAAAATGTTTGAACACGATATTATTGAAAATGGGTATCACTAATGTATAATCCTCCAATATATTTCTATATCACCTCATTTCAGAAGTATCGTCACCCAACACCACCCTCGATAGAATAACACACCATCTTGAGTTATTTTCTTATTTTATTGTTCATTTTATTCTATGTAATGATTAGGTTTTTACCATAAATATTTTTTGTAAGATTATGGAATTATTTATTTGGGTTTTCCAATGCGCCCAATTTTAGAATGGTTATCATAAACCAATCATCATTCCTTATGTAACCATGTGCGAGTTGTATATATCTAATAGCTAAGCACCTGGTTGGCATGCTATTTGGTCAATATATATTGTTACCATGTGACTTTGGAAATATATGTATAGTGGTAATTCACATGGTTGGTATGTTGTTTTCAAAATATTGGAACCTACCATGTGAATACATTAAATAAATTTATAAATTGTATTTTTAACTTGAAACATCCAAAAAAATCCACACTCTTCTCCTCATATCCTAGTCTCTCAAACACCAACTCTCATGTGTGTGATTTTTGTGATTCCTATCATAAATATGGATGATTCAAATCAATTAATAGATTATTGGATATGTGAAATCAAATATAAGAGATATTTTGCTATATTGTTTTCTTGATAATATCATTTTCTCTAGAGAAGATCCCATGTGAAATGCTACTATGTTTAGATCTATTTTTATGGATTTTAATGGTATATTTTGAGTATTCAGTAAAGTAACATAAATATGATTCTAGATCTATAAGATCATGAGACCATTATTCTAAAAGAATTCATCAGAGTTAGTTGGTTTCCCTATCTTTATAATTTTTCTGATGAAATGATGCTTTTTTGTTTTCCAAATTTTGTTCTGCTTGATTTTTAGTAAAAAGAGTTTTTAAATAGTGGTTAAAAACTTATCTATTTGAATGGTCTTAATTTTATGTAATGTGGGATATTCCCAAAACATGTTCAAAGAGACTGTATAATGTTTTATCAAACAAATATTTTTTTGGTTAGTAAAATTGGAATCGAAGTGACTATTGTACATTTATATGAATATGGAAATGTACATGTTGGTTATACATGGTCATAGAGATAATTATTGAACATTATATAATACAAGTGAGTGAAGATTTTGGATTAGATGGATAAAGGTTCACTAGTGAATTAAGTTATTCAGATGGACTATTGAGATATGAGATGCATTATACTACTATATTGCATGGGTACACAGTGATATACCCTGTATGTACATTGATGTGTTTTATTTAATATGTTTTATGTACATTTATCATTATCAAAGTTGTATACCCTTTGTCTCTTTTATATAAATTTTGCTCGAACTTTCTTATATTATTTTAATTTTTTTGTAATATTGAAATTTTCAAATATGTTTATATACACATGCCATGCATATAATTGTTTTACATATATATACAATTTTATCTTCATATTATGTAATCGTGATATTTTTTACTTCTCCAGTAGAGTTTCAGGATGTTGTGTTCATTAGTGGACGGAACAATGAGTTGGTTGAGTGTTGGATTGTTGTGGTTCACCACCTTGGTGCTGAGGGCTTGTAATCATTGTACATTTTAGTCATTTATTGTTTATTATTTTACTATAGTGAATAAAAATTTTATGTACTTTTATGTCAATGGTATTTTGTTGGACATATATCATGAGTCATGTTTTTTTATTTCAATGAGGGTTTTGTTTTAAACGATTTGGATATTTAGGAAAGTCATCTCTTATGATTTAATAATCCCTTGGAATATATTTCCAACAATTGGTGTCAAGGGGATGTCACCTTATATTAGTGGTATTTCAATACATCCTAATCTAATGGGTTACTTATATATGTTATAAATGGAATCACATTGTTACCATCTATCAGTTGGCATAGAAGGAAGCATATATGATGTGATAGAACTTGATTTATATTGTATAAAAATACACAGATAAACAATTTATTATGAAAATATATTTAATAAGGTGTTCTATGTATAAATATTAGTTTTATGTACATATTAGTGTATTTGTAAAGTAACTGTCACACATTTAGCTGATGAGGATATGGTATCATCCATTTTTAAAAAGACATCCAAATATGATGGTGTTAACCATATGTTGTTTATAATTCATTATTTTGGATGTTATGTTACAATGAATATGCTTTTTTTATTCGTTATATATTGTATAATTGATGATCTAGGAAATGTGTTGTAACAAATTAGAGATTGTAACAATGGTTCTAGAAGGTTTCCACAATTTAAGAGAGTTAAAATCCAATAAATGGGTGTGTCCTAGATTTTGATTCCACTAACACTATAGGTGAACTATTAGCTTATTCAATGTATTGTACAATCATTCTATAAAACTTATAAGGGAAATAAAACATAGGGACTACACCTCAAGGATATATCATGGGAATTCTAGGTACAAAACCCACAAATATTTTATGTAAATATGGGGCCTGATAATGATAAAGTATAAATGATAAGGATGAACAGAAACATATATTTCATTATAAATTATGCTTTTATTAAAGTAATTGTTAAACCATTATTAAGGATTTCACACTGAGATGAGGGATGGAGTAAATTATGGTACATAAGATTAAAAATATTTTTCATGATTATGGATATTATTTTCTAACCTTGTGGAACACATAAATTTATATCAATTACAATCAATTAGTGATGATCATTATAAATTATATGAAATATACATCCCTAGAGGATGCATAACAATGTTCATATAAACTAAGACAATAAAATCCCACATTTCTATATGTAAAAAATTTGGATCTATCTTAATTACCCTCTAGGTCCACAACCACAAAGGTTTAGAAAAACAACTTCTATCCCACAATAGGGAAGCCATTATTCCACATGATGCAATATTTATATCCAAAAAATATTGATATAAATTTTCACCAACAATGGTGTTTATTTCAACACATGAATTTTTAAAAATTAACTGATAGAATGGATCACCAAGAAAAATGCCTTCTTTAACCTTAACCCTTCCATATTATATGTAGAGTAAACCATATTATTCTTCCCTTTTGATACATCAAGTCATTATATATATATATGTATATATCTCATCACATAAATTATCATCTTTTATAGTCATTGAATAATGACCATTCATTGATTTATATGATTGTGGGAATTATGTAATTAAAAGTATGGAAATAAACAACCCATCAAATAGAATTTATAACTACCATAATATGAAAAGGTCATCAAAGCAGTTTTCTAGATTTTTAAATCCAAATACTAATGCATGTTTCACTATAGAGTGGTGAAAAAAATCTTACACATTTCCTTAAAAAATTCATCATGCCCATACCCTTATATTGTACAATATTTTCTACAAGAAAAAATGTTTTTGACAATATACTTCAACATAGACAAAGTGATAATTAACATGGATCATAGTTCAATTCTCATATCGTGATCCCCGTAAAATGGCATGGTCTTAGTAGTGTTGTACTACATCAGTTGGCCTTCAATGAAGAAAAAATTATTGACATTGACTTTCTCTCCAAACCATGTTTGAAAACATTAAATTTATTTTTTCCATCATGTAATGTACCAAATATTTAACCCCAATCATATATTCATGTTTTATTAAAATCAATATTTTGTGAAAAATTTCTATTATTACAATGCTGTGGCCATTTTTAATTTTTAAATTTTCACTAGTGAATTGAACTCCATCATGGGAAAAATTATGGTAAGGAATTTCTATAGATACATTTTTTGGTCCTTTTAATCTCAACACAATATATGTAATGATAATTATCTCTAACCCCAAACAGGGACACCTAAAACATTTCCCAATAAACCATTAGTGGTGTCTGTTCCTAACCATTTTGAAAATTTTCGTCATCAAACATGAAGGAATCCTTCTTTCAACATATCATTTATAAGGCCCCAACCTCAAACATCACATAATCTTGAGTTACTTCAACAATACACATTGAGGATCTTTTCAGGTTTAGAGTATTAGAGGATTAGATCATAAATCATGCATTACATTCCACATTTAAACAAAGTGGTTACATAAAAGATAATACTCATTTTTCTAATCAATGGAAATATGTTTAAAATAAAACATGGATTCTTTCTTGACACTTCCTTGACACTATCATCACATCATGTACCTTTCCCTTGACCTGTGAAAAACATTTCAAAAACTTGAGATGAGCATAAAAAGCTCAGTAAGGGATATAAAAATATGGAAAGGAAACATGAGTACATGTATACATAAGAATCAATGAAATCATACTTTACTCATAGAACATAATCACTTTAACATAACTCATCAAATCATGAATAAATCATAGAAATCATAATACATAAAGGTAACCTGAGGCATTCATAACATTCTTACGTAGGGAGTAACCCTCTTGGTTACGTTTGGAATACCCATCACAATATATTCCCTAAATCTCTTTGGAGAAACCTTAACGTTTAACTCCCATGCGTTACCCAATGAATTGGAGAGCTATATCGGGCTCACCCACCCTTAGTTTATCACATAACCACCCGTCTTCATAATAATTCCCAAGAACCATAACCTAACCATATCACATAAAACATGCATAAAGGAAACATAACATTTCCACATTTCAATCACAAGATAGAAATACAACACATTGATATAATAAAAACATTATGAAAACCATTTTCAATACCAAAATAAAAGAAAAGTTAAACATGGTATTTATTTTTCATTTAAAAAAAGTATGGCTTGTAGAGGAAGCCGAAACTCAAATAATGGTCATGGTGGCGGAGAAGTCGTTGTCGCCCCATAGGTACGACACAAACATATCCTTTTGTCATTTAGTAAAACACTTCATATAAAAAAGATTCCTTTTGGGTAAATTTAAATGTCAAAGGGGTTTATACACCGTATAAAAGAAGGTTCTGTATAAAACAATATATGCCTCAATGAAAGGAGATTGAGACGAATTCCCATACCTCGGGTCCAACTTGACTCGATCGTTCTTTAATATCCTGAAAAATAAACTTGAGTTAATTTATACTTGCTTAAGAACCTTTTTTCATGTTCATTATTACTTTTATATCACTTATTACAATGTTATGAACACTATGTAATTATTTAAGTTAATAATGGTCGTTTTGTCGATCATTGGTACTTGAGTCCAAAATAAACTCTTTATAATTACAAGTTGTTCATGTGGGAGAATATCCATTATATCCAGAATTATATTCAAGATTTAGATATCATATATTTCATATATATCCAGTTTATACATGCATTTACAATACTACATAACATTTAGAGGTATGAAATGAAATGCACCGTTCATGGAGACGGTAAGTCGTACGTACGCATGAATGCTACTTCCATTTCTATTTCATATTTAATGTAATTAAAACATAATTATACATAATAGTATTATAATTACAGTATTGTATCATATATAATATCATTAAATCTATCCTTTATACGTACCACATATGGTATTAACGAATCAAATCACTTTGAGGGGGCGGTAGTCCGCACTTCCTAAAATGATGATATCGCGTTTACCCATAATGGAAACCATAAAAGTATGCCATAAATGAAAAATACAGAAGATTAAGTAAAACATAAACATATTATATATCATATATAAATATAGTGACATCTTAATGGCCACCTTTGAAGGTGTTATATGAGTGTTAAACAATCATCATTTCGTGAGGCAGAAATTCTCCATCCACAGAAATAGTATGTTCTTTAACCATTTGATGTAGGTGTGTGTAAGTGTAGTTTGAATACTTCTTATAACAACATCCTAGTATATTGAAGATACTGTTGTTGTTACAAAAGAAATGAATAAAAAGAGTTTAGGGGGTTGGAGAAGAAAAATAAAACATAAGAACCTAACAGAAGACACTACCTTTAAAACAGGTAACTCTTTTTGATTTGAGCTCAAAGGCTTCCTTGGGAAGACTTCTACCCAAAGTGAGGCTTCAAGGAGTAAGATAGGGATGTGTAGAGACATAATGGGCAGGGGTTGGCCGAGCCAAAGGCTTGAGAGGTGTGGGTAATGTGGTATAGGTGGGGGCCTTTTATAAGAGGAGAGGAGGGGCACTCTTGGAAAGTTATAAAAGGTTATGTTATTATAAAATGCTTTTAGGATTTAAAAGGACCCAAAATTATATATTTAGAGGATAAGGTGATAAGAGTTCTAAATCCAACCATCCAATAGGTTTTTGACATGTGTAGGTCTTAGATTTTACATTATCTTTTTATTTTTTTTAAATCGTTAAATAATTAGGTAATCGTTGCATCATCATGGTATCATAAATAATTTAATTTATTGAATGTCTAAAAATTATAAAAAAAATATCATGATGTAGGAAATGTTTTTAGATTTCTGATGAAAATTTATTGTAAAAAATATGACTTGTATAACCCCATGTAAAAATTGTTTTTTTAAAACAATACATGTTTGTGTCATTTTTTACTTTTACTTTAAATAAAAGGCAATAATGTCATTATCTTACCCAAGTGGATCCATGGGGTCCCAAAAATCGACCCATGGGTTGTCTTTGTCGGCCATGACACATCCAATAAAGGTAGGACATGTGTCTATGTCCTTTCATATTATTAAAACATTATTTTTACCATAAATTACACTAATTACCTCTAATCGCGATTAAAAACTTAAAAGTTACTATTCACCAACAAAATTATTTTAATCCCATTGAACCACATTTTTCTTCTTAATGACATCCATGTATGTCGGATTTTTGAAATTCAAAACATAGAGGTGGTAAAATTTCATTTAAACAGAAAATAAATTTTTATAAGTACCACTTAGTGGTTTCACTATTCCTCAAAAATTGAAGTTTTTCAGAAAAATACCAAAACTTCACCCTAAGAAATATTTTATATTCCGAATTCAAAAATTATGTATATTTTGAAAAATTCAAAAAATATAAGTTACATTAATTAATTTAATAATTAATTCCCGCTGTCAGAGCAAATAGCGTGTTTTTATGAAACAATATGTATCAAAAGATTGAAACTAGTTTAAGTCCAATTTCAAAGTGAAATTAATTCCAACGACCAATATTGAATTAAATGGTAAAAATATATTGTAATTTCACTTTAAATCCAATTAAAAAGATAATCTAATCATATAAATTAATTAGATTAAAAAAAGGTTCTGAATTAAAATACAACATTTTTCACTATTCATTAAAAAAAGAACTTTATCGGAAAAATACCAAAAATTCACACAAAGTAAATTTTGATGTCACGATTCCAAAGAAGAATTTTATTTGGTCCAATAGAATGTATAAGAGTGACCAAAACTATATTTATGGATGGTTCTCCATCAAAAGGTGATAAGTGGACCTTTAGTGAAAATTAGAGTATATATGCCTAAAATTGAATTCTTTTCGTATTTTAAGACTTAATCTTTTATTGGATAAATGTAAAAATATTTAACAAACATATATAATAATATTTTAGTTATTTCCATTCATTCCCTCCAATACAATGGCTACGTGTTAACTACCATTTAAAATAATATTATTTTATTACTAGTGTGAAACATAAGATTTCAAAGAAACTCTTTGTTGCGTATCAGGTATGCTATCGAACATAGAAACCCCTTTAAAGTAAAATTAATATTTAATTCTTAAATATTAATAAATATTGAAATGCTTTATTCTTTATTTACCTGAGATTTTACACATGAAGCACACTTCATTTATATATTCAAAAAATAACCTTAATATGGACATTTTATGATAATAATTCATTTTGGATTCGTGAAAACATTACAAACACTCCAATATATGAAACCTATACCATTGCAAACAACACTATTAAAATATGTATCAATGAAAAATAATTTATCATGCCCAAATAACTGGGATTATTTCATCAACCACACATAATTCCCAATGATATTTATTAGAGATACTTTCCCATTTATGATATTCCATTATGTTTCTTCCCTTTCAATCACAATTATACATTTATAGGACTTTAGAAATGGAAGTAAAGTGATCACATATAGTAAATTCTCATAAGAACGGATTACAAATACAAAAAATAGAGGTGAGAATATATACCTTTCTGTGGAGTTAATATACATATTTTAAGGGAGGGGCTTCATAATGATTGATCAACGTAGATGGATTCATTTAACCTCTAAATGACTACTGATTCTTTTTAAATTAAACTTTTTGTAGTGCTTTCATAATGATATTTTTTTCATGATATTGAGTTGACACATTTTCTAATATCGCAATTTCTGGAACCACCTTATTCAATATAAAATTATAGTTAATATCAATCTACATTATCTATGAATGATGGAGAAGAGTTTATCTAGGATTGATCAGACATTATTTTTCAAACATAATTCTAAAAACATAAATCACTTCTACACCCACATCATCATGTTATTTCATTATCAATAGTGACTGAGTGCATGATTTAGTAAAAACATTGTATTTAACTTATGCGGTGCTCATGGGTATACACAAATTATTCTTACATTAAAATGATATGAATAAAAAAACACGCAAAATACCCCATATAATGTATATTTTTGGTCCTCAATCAAACCAACCAAATAAACATTATTATATCCTAACAAATTCTAATATGGGTTATTGTGATAGAAAACACCATTATACATTGTTAAATAGATTAATAATCGAAATAGTCTCACACTTTTAATGTTTCTTTCTCTATTGATACTCTAAAAACATGATTCTTGATAAGTGGTAAATAAAATTTCTATTGGAATGGTGAAAAAATAAATAAACTCAATGTGATTTTTTAATAATAATTAGACTTTATTTTACCCATTAATCTTTTGTTATTTCATTTTTACATCAACTGAAGTTGAAATAGAACATGAATCTTTTATATAAAATATTATTTCAATATCTATTGTTCATTTAGTTTGGGAGATATATATTCCATAAATTTAATTAATTTCATCTAATCTAATAAAAATATAACCTCAACCAATAGAGTCATCCTGAATTAATACATAACGATATTTAAATTATTTCATGAATTGGTTATCATATGAGAATCTCAAAAAAGTCATAAACAGATATAAAAACCAGAAACCATTTAACATTCTACTTACAGATGTATAGGTTATGATAAACCCCGCATCTATTAAAAGAAGTGTCTATTATATATTGATCTAAATAGGAATACCATTCACATTATTCTTGTATAAGGCCATGAAATACCTTCTATAATGCACATACATTTCCTTCAAATTTATTAATGTGAAACCCATCAGGTTGTTCATTTTACACATCATATTTAAGGAATCCATTAAAAAAATAATATTTTAGATCCATTTGAAATACTTTTAATCCCTTTTTAAATTCCTTGTAAAATAATAATTGAATGGCTTTAAGTACTACTAGTAGGACAAGTATCTCAAAAAAATAAATTATAAAAATATGTAAGTACCTCTTTCCCACAAACCTTGTTTTATTGAAAATGATATTTATATATTTAATAATCATTTTTTATAATTCCAACTTAATCACGATAAATTATAACGAATTTTTATTAACATAAAATCCCATTTATCATTATTATTTATTTGATCAACATCATAATTCATAACATTGACCCAACATTTATCATGTATAGCCTCTTTAAATTATTTTCATTCAATGAAAGATAATAATGATCGATGTTAGTGGGTCATCATTATTCTTATTTAAATCGTTGATGTTCTATCTATAATAATGTTCCCTTTTGTGATTTTATCACTACTTATACATCTTATTGAACCTACTACAATAAATGTATCTTCTTCCATATTAATGTTGTTATCAATTTTTTTAAGTCCATGAACCCCACCAAGGCCATGTTTTTCTTCATCACATTTAAAATCAAAAACTGGTTTGTCAATTTATTAAATCTGAAGATGTACAATTATAATTTGATCAATTTAAACCACATAACATCATTTCACTAAATCAAGTTTTCATTTTTCTTTTTAATGAAAATATATGAATTTATAATTGAAAAATATCCATAAAATAAACCTTTATCAATTCATTCACAAAAAATATACTCATATCCTTATTGATAATAAAACGCTTACATCAAAAATACCATAATTACTTAAATGATGGTTTCCTTCCGTACCATACTTCATATATAGTATTCTGTTAATTTGGACATCGAACTTATCTATTATATATATAAATGAATGCAATAATATATTACTCACAATAAAATTCTATAATGTAAATTTCTATAATCATGTTTTGGATATTGATTATGAGGTTTATTATTCATTTAATACCATATATCAATTTCTTCATGGTATAGCTCAACTGCTACTTGAGGATCAACTCTGCACAAAACTTCTTCATTCACATCATCCCTGTCATTATATATTATCTTATTTAAAAAATAAATTGAAAAATCTTCATCCTCACTACAATAAACATCATTTATTTCACTTTTTTCAAAGAATATTCTTTATTGAAAAATAAACTACTCCATTTAATGTTATTTGTGGGATATTATTTAAACCATACACATCTCTTTTTACCTCTTTGTGATGCTTCCATTGATCATAATTTTCATGATGAGTATTGGTAGATTTAAATGTAATATATCCTACAATTTGGTATCTGAATCAAGAAATATGTTGATTTCAATTGAACATTCATAAATCTCTAAAATTATTTGAGGATTGAAATGAGATAACTTCATCAACATCATCAACATATGTATTATATTTGATTGATATCATATTAATGGTATTAAAGGCCTTTTATTGGGTACTATCCATAATTATTGACACTTTGTATTTATTATCATCTTAAAATGCAAATGTGTACTATGAAAAGTATTTATTAACATTTCATTTTAGAAAGTTTCTTATAGAATAGTCACATTTTAATTGAAAATGGATCATGTATTCTAATGTTCCAATTAATGATCTTCTCATAATTGATATCTTCAAGAGGGAATCACATGTATTCAACAAGAAAATTTATTTTTTCTAAAAGGCAAAAACCATATCATATGAAATATATATTTATAATTTATTTTTATTACATAGAACTAGTAATTTTTTCCCTTGAACCATAGAATCTTCATCAGGAATATTTAGAACCACTTCCCACAAAACATGATCTATTTTTACTACATTAACCTTATATAAATTGATATGGATAGGTTACTTTAGAATGGATTAATGGATTTATAATTTACCTCTTATTCTATATGAACCTTAACCATAAAGGAACCACACACTATATTTTCAATGATTACATTAATTGTTATTGTATAGTCATCCATATGTAGAGAGAAAAACTAGTGTTGCCACATAATTTTGAAAAACAAAAAATTATTTAATTAAATGATGGAAAATAAAATGTGGTTGATACTAATTTCCATACATCTAATATAGGGAATGTAAAACCGCATATTTGACACCACATGTAGGACCCTTATTGGGGATTTCAATATATGGGTGAATCATTGTATAGAGGATTAATTTCATTCTTTCATACATATGTTTTTTATGTCACGTTGAGGAAAACTATAACATATCTATAATTTCCTCTAAATGAAATATAAATTTAGTTAATGGAAAAATATAATTTAATTAATTATCTAGTGCATGGATACATCCATGGAGCACCCAAAAACAATTCATATTCTGTAGAAAGAGTAAAATAGCATGAATTTACAAATAAGTTTTTTTCATGGTATCACTGACCCAACGTGTTCAAAAGCATGACTTTTTATAAACATCACAGATCTCCCACATAAGGGAAACAATTTCTCTTCATTATGATATATTATTTTTAAATAAAATTTGATATGAATTTTCACCAGAAATGTTCTTTATTCATCATCAGATGAATTATTGAACCTCAAATGTTATAATAAATATCATGAAAAATAACATTATTTTACATTTCTCATTTTAGATGATACCTAGAGTAACCCCAATTATTAATCCCTTATGATTATATAAGAATTTCCCTATATATGTAACCCAACATGTTTTTTTAAAATATCCACATTTATGGGAATCCCAAAATTAGAATGAATTAAAAAATTAAGCCCCTATTATCTAACAAGACCCCACACATTAAAAAGGGGGTTACAACTTTCATAAAATCCTTCATTCATCATAATAATTTTTTAAATACGTGAAGATTCTAGTTATTAAATTGGTTAAACAATTTCATGGTGAAATAATTATGTTCAATAATTCATAACACATTAATTACCATTCTTATAGCCTCCTTCTCTAATTCAGTTGTCATAAGAAAGCTTCCTTCAGACCACAACCTTCAACATGATCATACAGAGACATCATGATGTTCATAGTTGAATTCCAATACCACCATGAAAAATAATATGGTTTTTTCTCACTCATGTTGGTCTCATCATCTATATGCATTTCATGAACAAAAAATTGATGATAATGATTTTCACTCAGCTGACTGGTGCAAGAACATTGTACATATTGCCTCCACTACAACATGTACTATGGCATAAAGCATGATCAACATGCCATGTTAGATTAAAACACTTTATATTGATCACAAAATGTATTTATATTGAAATTTACTTATTGTTTTATTATTTTTCATTTTCCTAATTGAAATAATCATTGGGGACCACTATGAATTTATCCCTTTTTAGTTTCCCATTTTTTGATTTATTCCTCTCAACATACCATAATGAATTTGTATAGTCTACAACCCTATTCAGAACCACCAACATCGTGGTTGGGATATCCATCGACAGGGTTTGTTCTTAGCCATTTTTATGTTATTCTTCACTAATCATGAGAAAAATATTTATTTTAAATTTTCAAAAAGTATCCTTCGTAAAGAAGGTCGATTATCACACCCCAAAAAGGATTAAGAGGGATTTATTTATACCATATAAGATAGATGTGTACATTCTTGAAAAACTGTCATGCTAGTGGTGGAAAATAACTGTCCATGTAAATCATGATAATGATAAAAATGGGATGGATTTAAGGAATTGTTTTAAAAAAACTGTCTCTACACTTTAATTATGTAAAAAGTGATGTATTTTCTTTATTCTGAAATAAGAAAATCCTTCATTGATAAAAAATATATCAAAATTTATTAATCCTGAACACTTTTCCATTAAGGAAATATCTAGTGAATTTTACAATGAATGAATTTTTGATTCAATCATATGACCATGAATTCTATCAATGGGATTCATTATTTGAAATAAAAAATTTACAGACAAGGTGAAAATGAATTTTTAGTTGAAAATTTTGTTTTTGGGAACCAGACATGTGGGAATATATTTTTCTAACTAGACACCAATGGGAGCTCTATTATGGGGAATATGTGAAATGGGGAAAACTCAAAAGGTATAACAGTACAACAGATCCAATAATCTTGATCAAACTCTTCCCCCACATTATAGTATCAAACTAGAAAGATTTCAATACTAATCATTATTGTATAATAATAGGGGATGTATGGTTATGAATTGATACTATAAAAAATATTTTCCAGGAGGAAACCGTAAGATTTATTGTATAAAATCTATGAATTCCATTTCTTGGTTTGGATAAAATTCTTCTAATGTATCTCATATTCTAGAAGGTTAATGTTGAAGAAATATTTCTTCTCCCCAACATCTGTTGGCCTATGATGATTATACAAAAAATTGATAGTCTATACAATACCCACAATGTTGTGGATAAAGAACTACTTAGTAAGAGTTAACCAACAACTATTTAGAGATGTACAACAAATCATAACTAAAAAATCGTAGCCCTTGACTGGTCAACGTACCATCCTTTATAAATCAACCACTAAAAATGAATTATTTTAAACTGGTATTTACCACTAAGTTATTATCTTCTCACATGATAAAAAAATTTTGGTGGCACTTTGATATTATGTATCATGTTATAGTAATCATGAAACCTCTTGGTAAATGAGAATACATTGTATTTATGTGTCCATCACATTCCATTTAATTTGAAATTTTGACGATTTTTAAGATTTTACTTACATGAAAATAAATATATTCATCATAATATTTAATATGAGTAAGTTTTAAGAATTAAATGATTATATAAATTTGTATGTAAATAAATAACATTAACAAATATTGATGTTTTTTCCCATCATTTTAAAGGGTATTAAGATATAAATACTAGAAGAACATGACCTCTGGTAACTATGACTTTAACAAAATCTTAGCATAAGACAAGGATAACATTTTATGATTTTGTTGAAATTGAGAATAAGAGACTTTAGACTATAATGGAATGATACCATGATATATTTCCTTATTATTTCCCAAGAGTACCTCCTCTATAAGAAATAAAATTTTCTATCTACTAACTACCATGAACTAGTCATATTTCAATTTCACCAAATATATAATCACCATTGGAATTATGGGAATGGATGTTATGATATAAATAATTTGAATAAAAGGGGTTTGTTAGACCATGTAAATCACCTTGGGATACTCTAGATCTATTTGTGAAGAAGGAATACAGATCACTTTAATTATTTATTCACCACTGCATACTGAATCCTGTTATGATGAAGAATAAATATTATCTTCTCGAATCGATGATCTTTCTATAATTTGAAGGTATACATATGGTTCTACAAAATTGTTATATTATCAGAGTATCCATAAATTCATGTAATGAAATAGGATATCCCAAATATATATTTTCAATGAAAATATATTCACTATGAACAATTAGTAATATATTTAGACTTATGAGTTCGTATATATATCTCATGTCATTAATGAACCTAATCATTCCCATGTTCCTTGACTCATTTTTTATGGTATTTATTTATTATATCTTTTTGTACACACAAACTAGATATGACCATATGATGAATTTGGAGACACTATTAATAAAATTATATAAACAAAAACATTATATGAAATTATAAAAGTGTGACTTCTAGAAACAAAATAGTTTATTCCATGGGTTTTCATATTTCCGCAATAGGAATATTGGTTGGCCCCAAAAAGAATAATGTAGTTATTTCATTGATACTCCATAAAAACAACTTCAAGATAATTTTTTCATTAGATTAGGAAAATATTGTACTCAATTTTTCTATGATTTATCATGAATCACTTATCATGTGAATAAATTTAAAAACATTGATATTCCAATCAAATGGAGTGTTGACTACTAGAAATAATTTCATGAGAATATTTATTGGATAACTGCATCGCCAATTCTCATATTTTCAGAATAAAGGCATATAAATGTGTTTTATTTTAAATTATATAGATCTATACTAGGTTTTGTTATTATGATAGGAGACCATGATGAATCTTATATCTCTATATAATCGTGAAAATAGAGAAATAATTTTCTACTAAATTAGCTAGAATCAGTAATTGTGGTCCAAGAATTAAAAGAAACACACCACTACCCATTTGGAGAAAATATAACTATGTGCACAGATCATAAATTTTTTATGAACATATTTTAATACAGAGTATTTAAAATGGGGAAATGATGGTGGATAAAATATATGTAGATATTTTACATTGACCTGGTTTATATACATGGAAAATAAAATTCAATTAATTATTATTTGATTCCGAAATCATATAATGTGAAATTCTGATAGGCCGCTGGATAGTGGTATGTTATAGGGGAAATTAACAAAAATAATTTTCATTGTATGAAATATTATAATGATTCAGGTAATTTTTTGTATTTATTTATTCAGTATTTTGTTAACCTAGTAAAATAGGATCAACATACATTACCATATTACATTAATATTTCATAAAACCTTAATAGTGAGGATAAAAATGAATGTTACATAGAGGATGAAAATCATGGTTTCACCATCAGAATCAAATATATGTTCTTTCCTTATGCCAATAATATCTCCTTTCATTTTTATCAAAATTCATTTACCAATAAGCATTTCAATGCCAACATATATAAAATTACTGAATAGGGGATAGATTTTCAAGGATTTGTTTGACTAGTAGACTATAAAAACATTAGAATCAAGACATTATTCCATTCATTTTTAACAAATTCACCCATAAGACGCATTTTATTAAACATTTAGAGTTTTATATAAAAAATACATAGTGATGATTTATATATGATAAGTGGTTATGTTTCATGGAGTACAAGTTTTCATTTCATATGAATGAGACTATACACTCAAATCAATATTTTATAGATCCCTATAATTGTCCCATAGAACTCATTCAACCATTAGAATGACATATCATCTTCAAATGGATGGAATGTTTGAACATCC
This sequence comes from Viscum album, assembly GCA_963277665.1. NCBI lineage: Eukaryota > Viridiplantae > Streptophyta > Magnoliopsida > Santalales > Viscaceae > Viscum > Viscum album. Next base: position 588,079,039 of record OY728142.1, on the reverse strand, counting down.
CATTAACACACTATACGACATTCATAGAGTTTGTGTAATATATTTTGGCAACTACATGGAATGAAATATTCTGTTAGTCGAGTTTTCATAAAAATTGACTTATCTATAAATGGTAAATATTGATATATAAATGGAATTGTATAAACACTATTTTAAATCTTCATTTTTTGGGTAGAGACATGGGAAAATTCACTAATATGTAGAAGTACAGTCTATGAGAATATATATAAAATCCATTTGATTAGGAAAAAATAAATATATTACATATCCATTAGAAATTGCACATAGATCATATTTGAAAGACCTCTACTTTTGACCTAGGTGACCATGTATCCTTGAATGTGTCACCATGACTGGATCACTATTTTTTCATAAGATAGATAAATTGACATCTCAATACATTAGAACATTAAATATCTAGAGAAATATTGTTGATGTTTTATATTGTTTAGAATTTTTATAATGATTTAGTGTTTTCCATTACATTTTCCATGTGTATCAGAAAAAAAAGATATTAACATATTCCTAACCATGTTAATTTTTTGTATAATGTCACTATTAAAATAGATGATACATTTATCCAAACCCCATTTAATCACGTGGATATGATAAAAAATTATTTTCAAGGATCCTATATCTCTTTCGTATGTTAATAATGGTATCATGGACCAATTCAAGGGGTTACATGGGGACAAGAGATGTTTATGTTGGAGAAAATTCCCAAAATCCTTCACGACAATGACAATATCCAGCCTTCTAAGGATGGAAATAAAAATTATTTGGACAATTTAATAACATTTATTTGATGTATTTCCCTATTTTATAATTTAATTTATTATATGAATTGATATGATGATTATTCAACAAGGTTCATAGAGATTTATCTTATTTTTTTGGGAATTTTTCGAAGGAAAGTTTTGTGGTCATGGTTATTGGAAACTATGTGGTGTTCCATTTTTCACCATATAAGAGTTGTTGGGGTCTTATAGGAAGGTTCATCATTCGTACAACGTGTTTTCAATAAATTTTGTAAAATTAAACCTTAATATTTTTTATATATTAGGAATTCACATGGTTGATACATTATTTTCTATATCATGCATACTAACCATGTGATGTGTTTATTGAAATCTAAAAATTGAATTTTTGACTCAAAACATTCCCATAAAGGATAATTATTGTTATCCTTTATTAGGATCTCAAACCTTGTAACTTATCTATGTGATTTTTATGATTTATTTCCTTCTTAATTTTTATTCAATCAATTTAGATATAATTGTATCTTTGAAATAAATTATAAGATAGATATTCCTCTATCATTTATGAAATTATTTTTCAATTATTTGTGTTAACACATCATATGTTGGTGGTGTCTCTCTATTTCAACTTTTTCCAATAAATCAGAGGATCTTTATTTCCTATGTAAATTTATTCTAATTTTATATAGAAAATATATGGTAAATCATTTTTGTAAACCTATCTTACTGGTTGGTTTTAAACTCATGCGTTATTGGTAAAGGATCAAAAGTGTTTGGTAAAATAATTTAATGATATTTTTTAAAAAACAAGTCTTTTAATGTATGAATTGTGAATGGAAATGGTTACTGTATATATATATATATATATATATATATATGGAAAGGGTTTTTTGGTTTAGACATGGTCGCAGTTCTAGTTGTGGAAAATTACATTATGTTGTTGTGGGGTATCTTGGGACTAGAGGGATGAGTTTCTAATAGAATATTTTTCTATTCAAAGGGATTATTAAGGGAGGCGGTGTATTGATGTGGTGTATTATATCGATGCATGAATTTATACATATTTTCTACATTAGTTTTTGTGGTTTCAATATTTTTTTCTTATATATAGATATTCATCCTGGTTGTATACTCTCTCATAATTTTATAGTAATTATTCCAACAAGATCTTGTATTAGTGGAATGTTTGGGAAGTCATGAGGATTCCTTAAAGAGCATATATACCCATTACTTGTATATGAATCATGGTGTGTATGGGAATTTTTTTATCATTATACAAATTAGTTGAATATTTCATACAAATCTAGTGGACAATCCAGATATTATGGTTGTTAGTGTATAGAGTTTAATGATAGTAGAGGAATGGAGTATTTTATAGTTACACATTTTTACATTGTGGTTTTTGTTATGGGAATTTTTATACTACATAATTATATTATATACCATTGTAGCCCTGATTATGTTACATGATTTTTATTTCATTTGTATTTTTTATATTTATAACATGCATCAAGTAGGTTTTTATATCTTTTTGGTTTGTTGCATTCATATTAATGATATAAGAGAAAGTTTTCAAACAAATATTTAGTAATCCCATGGAATTTAGTAATAGATTTTGGTATCATGGGTTGTCACATATGGTTTTTGGAAATTCAATCATTTCCAAGGAAATGGTTTATCATAGATATTGTAGACCCAATAATATTATTCTAAAAAATATTTTACAATGAAGTGATTATATATGTATGACCATTATGTTCTTCCTATAAATGATCATGTATGAATTGAATAGGAATATTGATTCATATGTGAATGGAATATATGAAAATATATATTAATCAATAATGTAAATCAAATCATGGAAACATAATCACCAAAAAAACTCCACCAAAAGTCTACCACCAATTTATCTTCATTGTCACCAATAATAACACAACAAATTTCACATTAACCAATGCCTCCCACAATTCACACCCAAAATGGCAGTACCTAAAACAAAAAATACTATATTTTTTCTAAATTATAAACATATAATTGTAAAAATAATAAATTTCTCTTTATATAATGACAAAAATAAAAATACATTTATCAATTATGGGAATATCATTTCATTCTTCACTATATACATGATGGACTACCACACATATCACACCACATAAATGTTATTGAATACCCAACACTTCCTTTAACCATAAAAATGACTGTTATATATGTTTTAAATTATTATAAATTATTAAATAAACATCATATATGAAAATAAGAATATCGAATCATCAAATCAATTAAATAATATAATGTAATCTGATTGAAAGCAATAATCTAGAAAAACATATAGATAAAAACCTCATCTAACCTAAACATACCAACTGAATATCATTAATATATACACATGTCATTGGGAAACCTACCTCAACCCTGGAAATTTAATCCAAATACATAAATATATATACCAAAACATCATAACCAAAAAATTATTTCAAACATAAAATTCATGCACATCAACAAATATAACAATGGTTCACCAAAACAAAAAAAAATATTTTAAATAATTTCATATAGAATATTACATAAAAATATTCACAATAATAAATTAACTTATTTTTGACACAATATATCCTTACCATTTCACCTATTTTGTATATCATTGTATTCAAAACTAATTACCACATCAATATCTGAAGACAATTAACATTATTCCATTCCATTCATTATTTTAGGTGGAATCAAATTCCACCTCTACAAATATACAAAAAATTTATTAAATATATATTTACTTTCATGTGGTTTACAAAAACTACCCATCACTACAATAGTCAAATATAAAAATTCAACTAATATACATATAGTTTTTAAAACCATATACATATTTAAAATTTAAAATTTTGGTTATTTTTATATTATTATCATCCAATGAGAAAAAAATCCATATCTATCATAGAAATCCCATGACTTATTGATCTAAACAACAATTCAAAAGGAAAAAAGTTTCATAATAAGAGTCTACAAATAAACTATCACAATAAAAAACCAATAATATATAGTGTTGAACAAATATTTAATTTGACATCTTCTATGAATAATCCAATTAGTGAATATCGAGGGCCATTATAAATAAATATAAAAACTTATTGGTTTCCTTAAATATATAGATGAAGTTTCTTTAGAAAATAATTATAAAATTTCAATTTTTATAAGACCATGGAATTTCAAAAGAATCCATAATTTTTTTCCTTCAATCTGATAAAAATTCAAAAATAATGATGTATTTTTAGCTAATCCATAATAATATTGAACTTTAATCCTATTTAAATCTATATATATCTTAATAATAACTATATGTGATGAATAAAAATATCATGAAATTTAGGAAACCTCCAATTCATTATACAGAACAATGGAATGTTCACCTTCATCATATCGACTATATGAAATTCCAAAATTACATCACAACACACCATGATAATTTTTTATTAAATTTTCCACTATCTTCACTAAAATTAACTCAAACCATGAAAATAAAACATAGATATTTTCCAAAATAATGAAATAATATGTAAAATCATGATATGTTACATAAGACCTCAACTACAAAATTTTCAAACTCATATATAATTTAATATTACAAATACTTTCAAAAATTACCGTGCCCTAGATATATGAAATGTTTACTTTTTAAATTTAGTTTAATTTATTTTCATTTTATTTTCACCCATTTCCGTTTCTTTCTCTGATGACCATAGAATATAAAAATTAAATTATAAAAATGAATAAATAATGTTTTACAGTGGATACATCTCAAAATATTTCTTATTAGAAATTGTAAAATATATAAACATGACAACATTTAATGATTGATCCTATCAAATGAATTATAGAAAAGGATTATTTCATTTGTTTTTATATCTTGTACATCCCTTAATTATGTAATATATATTTTTGAGGACTACATAATATTTGGTGTGGAGGTTTATGATTTATATCTTTATCTTTTTCCTCTTTTTATGGAAAATTATAGTATGTTTATAGATTCTTCAGGACAATATTCCCTCCATGTATAACTAAATTGTATGCTTCCCTGGATATATTCATAATGATTAAATATTACAATGGGGATATTCCAATTAGGACAATATTTTTGAAGAAAATACTCAAGTAGGTATAATAATCAAAGTACTATGGGAGTCAAATTATTAATTTTATATAAGTTTATTCACTCTCTCTAATGTAAGATATTTTATATTGAGAATTTAAAATGCAATGTTTTTAATGATACCATGTTTTTATTAAGTCACGTTGTACATATTGGGGTAAATTGGGACACATATTCACTATTTACTCGTGACCATAATAATATCTTATATGATTTTGTTCATAATGGATGTTATGTGTATGGTATTACCTCTATACATAGTATATTGTACATAAACACCACATGTATACATTAGTGTACATAAAAAATAAAATTTACCAGTTAGTTCATGTATATATTTTTTTGGTGAGAAATATGGTACAATTTATGCATAAACAAGAAATTGAGATGATGTCCACTATTAAGTTTTTTTATAAATATTTCATTATATCAGTATCTATGAGTTGAGAAAAGTTTTATTTATTTAAATGGATTCATATATAAATAAATATTAAAGTGTACATGATTATCATTTAACATGTAGTAATACATCATGTTGGTATTATTTTTTATTTACTCATTTTTTTCAAGATAGTAATCACTATTTTCTAGGGGATATTTTGATATGATATATATAATGGTTTATGTGATCTATTTGAGCAAAATAGATAATGTTTCATCTATTTAGAATGATTTGGTGTATATTTTAATTAAAAATAAATCATGATAAATTTATAGTATAATATTATAATAGGATGTTTAGTTTTAATTTGTGGAAATTTTTACTAAAGCATATCGGAAAAAATATGGTTATTTTTACAAGCCTCAGGTGGCCATGTGGCATGTCAGGGACCTTGTGCCAACCATGTGATCACACTTGTGGCTGTATGGTTATTTTTTGACCTTTTCAGATAAAAGATCATAATGATTTTCCATGTAATTTCATCCAAAAAAATTAATGTATAATATATTTATTTATTTATACTTTGACTTGGAATTGTTAAAAATAAATTGTGCAAGATCTAGGAGTAATCATGTGTGTCTTTAGTGAATTTAGCCTATGTCGCACAACATGAACACTATTATGTAAAATATACATCAAGCATAATAATTTCCTCTATAATGTGGGAGTTCCATTTGGAAAAATTTGTGATTGGTTTTCCAAACCATGTGATTCCTAAAAAAACTCTATAGGGGTTGGTTTAACAAGGCTGTGTCTTGAACACAGTTTGCTAATGGTTAGGTAAAATGTGTACATAACCATGTAGTATATCCGTGTTATTACAATTTTTGGTTTGATTTTTTAAATATTATTGTTAACCCTAAAAAATACAAACCACATTCTAATCTCCACACAATATGAGAAAAATGAATTTTTTTTACAATGCTCAATTTATGACAAGTCAATCTCCCATCGCAAATAGACGTTTCTATCAAACTATTTGTGATGGAAACTAAATCTGGCAACTAGTAATCATATGTAACTAATTATTTGAGATAATAAAACATTCCAGATAAAATTTCTTTGGTTAACCTATGCTCTAAATGGAAATAAAATCTATTTGAAATTGGTATTTATTCCAATAAAAATTACATTTCATCATTAATGTTATTTGTGATGAGAATTTATAACCCATTTCAAATGCATTTTTAATCATCAAAACAATTATTTATGGTGGTTACTAATTATGAAATGTCTTATCAGAATATGGACTATTTTCAACTCTAATCCCTTTTAAAATAGTCTCATTTTTACTAACCAAATTGATATATACCACTCACTATATACTTTTCCACTCACACTCATCAGATTCCTGCTATCCTCCAACGGCCTCATCTCCTATTAATTTCTCATTTAAAAGATTAATTATTTAGATTAAAGTAATTTACTACATTTTCATCTAATAGAAACATCAATTTTAAGGAATTTATTTATTTTTTTCAAATATTAATTCATTTATTTTAAAAAAATAAAAAATAGAATGATAAATTATCAAAATATAGTTCTAATTATCTCAAATTAGAAGTAAATAATATTAGTTAGCAATAACTATTTTTAATTAGAACTTTTCATTTTTAATTAACAGTATGTATTTTCAATTTAAAGTAATTAATTTTAATTTATAGTAATTATTTTTAATTATCAGTCTGTAGTTGTGACTAATTGAAATTACCTATAAATTATAAATAAATAACACTAAATGACTGAAATTAGTAATAATTTGTAGATCAAAATAATTATTAATATTAATTTATAGTAATTTCTAATAATAAATATTAACTAGTAATAATTGAAACTAAATTTTAAAAATAAATTCTATTTATTAATAATATAAAAACAACAAGTAATAATGAGCGATAAAAAATACAAAATACGATAATCATTAAATTTTTTCTAAAATTATTAATAATTAAAATTATTTATTATAAATTATTTGTTATTATTAGAAAATAATTTTAATTAGTAAAAATAATTAAATGTAATGTAAATATTAATAATTAGTGGAAATGAATTATAGTTATTAAAAAAATTACTTAAATTAGAGTTAATTTGTAATCATTAATAGAAATGAGAGGTAATTATTAAAAATCATGAGTAATGAGAGAGATTTGATAACAAATAATGGTAATTTGAATTAATTATTAATAAATTTGTGAAAATAAATTTTAATTAGTTAAAATTAGTTTATATTCGTTTTAATTTTTAAAAATTGCTTGAATTGAGTGGTAATAGTTAAAATTTTGTGGTAATGAGTGGAAATTAGCATCAATTTGTTAAAATTAGAGAAACTTGTTTCTAATTAGTAATATTTAGTTTTAATGTGTGGTAATTATTAAAAATTAATGTTCATGGTTGGAATCCTTAGATATAAATCAAAATGAATGTTAATTAGTAAAAAAATGACCATTAATGAGTGTTAAATAGAGAAAAATATTGGTTATGAGGAGTAATTATTAAAAAATATAATTAAAGAGAATTAATTAGTTAAAATTAATATATATTCTCATTATCTTGATAGAATTGTTAGTAGTGAGTGGTAATTAGTATAAATCATTGGCAATGACTGTTAATTAGTTATAAATAATAGAAATAAGCAGTATATTTAGTAAACAATATTGGTAATGATCATTAATTATTAAAAAATACGAGGAATGAATGGTAATTTTTAAAAAATAAATGGAATCAGTAGTATTTACTAAAGAATACAGGTAATGAGCATTATATAATGAATTATACCTGTAATGAGAGTTATTTAGAAAAAAAATTCTTGTAAAGAGTGGTAATTAGCATAAAATAACACTATTTAGCTTTAATTATTAAAAAATACTAGCAATGAGAAGAATAGAGAAAAAACATCCACTAATGAGGGGAACTTTTTAAGAAAAATGAAATGAGTGTCATTTAGTAAAAAAATATGAGTAATGAGATGTAATTAGAAAAGAATATCGATAGTCATATTTATTTTGCAAAAAAATACCAACAATGATTGTTATTTAGTAAAAAACCAGAAAATTAGAATTATTTTGAAACAACGCCCGGATGTGATCAGTAATTTGTTAAAAATTTATATTGGGCAATATTTATTGATAAAAAGGAAATGATTTTTATTTTGTAAAAATAATAATTATAATAAGAGTTTTATAGTAAAAATAACTTATATTCACCTCTAAGAAGTAAAAACTGGAAAAGAGTGATATTAATTAAAAATAAAATCAATGCGTGTTAATAAGTTAAAATATTATAAATGATTATTAATTAGTTAGAATTAGCTGAAATGAGTGGTAGTTATAAAAAAAATAAATTTACTGGGAAGTAACTAATAATAAATTCTAGTAGTGAGTTTATTTAGTAAAAACATAGTAAATGAGGGTTATTAGCTTAAATATATTGGAAATGAGTGATAGTTAGGAAAAATACTGATAATGAGTGGTAATTATTAAAAAAACAAGTAATGTCCTGTATTTATTAAAAAAATACTATAAATGAGTTGTTTTTAGAAAAAAATACTAGTAATGACCAATATTTAATAAAAATTGTTATTAGTGGGAATTAATTAGTTAAAATTAGTGTAAATAAAAATTAAATAGTGTACATTTGTGTAAATGAGATTTAACAAGTAAAACAATACCAACAATGAGTGGTAATTTCTTAAAAAAGTACAAGAAATGATCATTATTTAATAAATAACAACATTAATGAGCAGTGTTGTGTAAAAAATACCATTAATAAATTGTAATTTTTTTAAAAATATAGTTAATGAGTGGTAATTCAAAAAACTACCTTTAATGAGTAGTAATTAGTAATATAATACAAAAATTGAGTGGTATTAGGTACAAATTATATGTAATGATTGGAAATAAGTAAAAAAAACTTTCATTGGGAATTATTTGCTATAAAAACCATCAATGAGGGTATTCAGAAAAAAATCATTAAATAACCGTAATTAACAAGAATTAGTAATAGGAGGTTGACCAATGGGCATGAGGGAAGAATATAGAATAAGGTATGAATATGGTGATAGAGTAAAAGAATTCTGGTGATAAAATCTATTTTTTTTTACATTCACCTTAATCCCCTATGTACCCTTGTACCCATTAGGAAATCCTTGATTGGAGGGGATGAAGGAAATGACTGAGTAAAATAATTCCAAAGCCCTGCATTAAGAAGGTTTAGTATAGAGGTGTTAATGGTAAACTTCATAAAATTAACCACGACTCTCTCTCCTCTAAATGGTGTGAATGTAGGGGCAATGGAATTATATCACTCTGTTGTCACCTTCATCATCTCCAATCTATGCTTCCCTCAAGCCCCTATGAGATATTTGTATTTAACATAATGACATTTAATGATATATATAAATAATTAATGTTAATTTTAAAAAGTAGTGTATCTTTGATTGATTTGAAAAATGTAACGGTAATTCATGTGAATTTAAAAATATTTTGTTGACATTTTTAATTTTTTTATTTGAATTTTTTTGGATAGTCTCATAAAAATATTATATTTAATATAAACATTATTTTATATTTTTTATTTTTTTGAGAAAATATTGAGCTAGGAAGTAGAAAAAAATCATTATTACAAGATCACGATAAGAAAAATCATCATAGGAATCCAAACCATTTGCGTATAAATCTCTTATATATTTTTTGTATTGAATAATTTTTATCATTGTCATCATCTAAACCAGATTTTGTTTCAGAATGGTACATTAAGTTTTTTATATTGAAATTTAAACTCGGTAGATTTGAAACATTTAACAAAATGGGAGTCCTAAATTCTGTTTTGGTTTTTAAAAATATTATGTGTTTTGTTATAAAAATGGCGAATCCATTTCTAGAGATGATACTTATTATTGTTTATACATATAGCATTGCTTTAATAATTATTTCATGATATTTCTGGTCATCCTTTTCATCAAATAGAAATATAGAATTAAATTGATTTAACTACTTATTTTGAACCATCTCAATTTCAGTAGTTGCCGATGTCTTTTGAAGATTCATTATTTCTTGGTTGAAAGATAATAAAATTTAAAGTAGATAAACAATCTATGGATATTATATCTGATAATGAAATGTCAAATAGTTTATTTAATTAGATTTTCACCTAGGCTAAATCAAAATTACATGATGGGAATTTGTTTCTTACCAATTTATATGAGAGAAAGAGGCTATATCATATTTTGGGTCATAGTTTTCCAAAGATACCTGCATGTTCAATAGATTTATTATTATAATATATTTAAAATGATTTGTTAGTTAGTTTTCCTACATGTGAAAAATCAAGGTTAAAGGAAGCTCAAAAATGAATGACTGGATTAGTTCATGTTAAATATTTGAGGTACTCCTTCTTACAACCAAATTGTTTCATTTATTTATGTCTCAAATAAGAACATCATTGATTTCACTGTAAAAACCAATATTTTAATAGGTAAAGGAATAAATCATCATTGTGATGATGATTTATGGGATAACATTGACCTTGTACATTATGATTTTTCTTTATAATCCTAGAAAATTTCATTGGATATTTCTACTGATGGTTTAAATCTTTTTCTATTGAATGGTAGTCAATATTACTATTAGTCTATCTTTAAAACACTATGTAACTTACCCCCATGGATGTTGCTGAGTCCAAAATATAACAATTTTACATTATTAATTCCAGGACATACAAAAAAGAATATGTATGTTTATTTCCTGCAATTGTTGATGAGATGAATAAATTTGGGAGTATTGTAGTCATTATATACGATATTGTTAGAAGGAAACATTAATGTTGAGAATTAGTGATTCCCAATACATGGAATGTTATTTTAATGTAGTACAAATGTTTCAAAATTAAGTAACAACTATATTGGTGGAAATAATATAGTTTATTCCCATCATTGGGATAAAATCATATTTGTTGGCTATAACGATAGATTTATTCCTATTAACCATAAATTAATAATGATAATAAATAATTCTATAAATGGTACAATTGAAAAATATGGAACTCTAACAGTGATCTCTAGTATTCATTCAAAATCTATTGTATCTTCATTATATCTCATTACCTTTGGACTATTTTTCAAACATAAAAACTAAATGGGTTTGGAAAATATCATAATTGTATTAAACAAATTATATTTTTGGATCTCCCATTTTGGTCATATTTCTTAGTCTATCACATGTTGGATGTCATGATAATTGGGAAGATCTATTTGGATAATTTATTCGACATAGTTTTATACACACATGGTATAAATAAAGATAATATAATTGAACCATTATATTTTTCCCAAATTTACATGATACAATAAAATGATTGTGATTAGGTGTCATATACGCATGAGAAGCCAATACATCTAGGTCATGAGATAGATGAATCATTATTTGACCATCAAGTTGTTGGAAATTTATCGTTGACATGGATGGGTAATTGTCTTGTGAGAATGATGATTCCTAACCCTATTTCTGAGAGATTTCCATGTCTTTAGTTCAATATACACATATAGAGATATTTTTAGTTGTGTATTTTACTTTGTTTTTATCAATTTTATATAATGTATTTATTTACTAATTTTTGGATCATTTGTTCAGTTTTTTAATAGATTCATCACATATCAATTTTTGATGGGGTAGTGTGATTTTTGGAAATTATTTTTCTAGAGCATTAGTGGTGGAGGATCCAATTCCCATTGATGTTTGATGACAATTTTTTTTCATTGGATGGTATGTGTATTAATAATATTTATTTTTATATTTATTTATTTATTTTGTAATTATTATTAATAATTTTTCAGTTTATAGTACCTCATCAATGAAATCATTAAAAATTATATCTAGGAGACCTAATAGGTCAGTATATATGGGCATTATCATCCACTTTTTTCAAAATTGGAGGTAGAGAGATGGAGTCACGATTTTTGATCAATCATTTTACACCCATAAAACAATTACATCTCTTATTATTGGGATGAAATATTCTCATACATTATGTGAATAATTTTCATAAGAGATTATCATTGGGTTTGAAGAAATGGGGAAGGTAGAAGTTGAAATAAATATATTGTAGTTTTACATTTATTAATCATCGATTCCATATGATAATTACTTTTCAAAAATAATTTATATAACATTAACTGTAAACTATTTAATTTATACTCATATAAAAAGTCAATATTCTTGATATTACGGAGTTTGATGTCCATAAGAGGATGTACAAAAATGTAACATCCCAAGTAACTGAAGAATAATCGTTTTTCACTTCTATTAATATTTATGAATTATATAGTAATTTTACCCTATGGGGACTATTTGTTTGAAATCATACATGACACAAAACAATTGGTTCCTATGAAATCTAATGTTGCCCAAAATATTGAATTATACCAAAAATAATAATATATTGTAATATTATTATTTTAAATTGTAGATGTCTCCAAGATACTAGAATTGTGGTAATGAAGAATGTTAAATAAATTATTAAAATATTTTTTACACATGTTTATTTGATGATTCAATGGTAACCAAATTAATTATAAATGGAAATAAAAACTAATTGATTAATAAGGTTGTGTTTTTATGAAAAAAATATTTTAATGAAAATAACTATCATTATAATATATTAAAATATCTATTTTTGTATTATATTAATAAAATAAATATTCAATAAAATTTTAAAAATTCCACATATTTTTACTCTAAACATGATATAAGAACAAATTCAATTTTTTCATGAGAAAAGTATTTTTCAATAAATGAATTTTCACCACCTTTTGATGTTGAACCCATTTTAAATCCACTTTTTGTCAAATTTATAAGTTATATTTGACTAAATAATCTTCTAATTTGGAATCGGGACACCAAAATATAATTTTTTTTGAACTGTATATTTTTTATAATAAATTTCATATTTAAATGAATAGTGAAGAATAATGCATTTTAATTCAGAACTACTTTTCGGCCTTTTTTAATATAATATTATCCTTTTGATTAGTTTTAAACTTATATAAGATCATATTTTTTATTTAATCTAATTTAGGATATTGGTATAATTTTTTTATATTGAATTTAGATATATAAAAAATTAAAATGTTGAACGTCTCTTTTACCCGCCTTTTAACCACATTTGCAGGATTAATGTTACACCTAATTTATCGACTTTTGTGAATTTACTTTATAAAATAAGTCAAACATGGTTTTAATAAGTATTATATATCTGATATAATAGGAATAACATAATATATGATGAATATTATGTTTTGTATTTTATTTACCGTAGTTAATGGTAAATTTGGTAATAAAAGATAAAAATAATATTATAATATTAAAAAATTAAAAAATTTACCTAACATTAGTCATAATTTCATTGTATGAGTGGTATTAAACCTTAATAATCTACAGGTTGAAATTATAACCTTTCTATCTAATATGGGTAAGAATATGACATTAATTATATATTATTTAATGATAATTAAAACAAATGTCATACTCGTATTATTAATAAGTAAATGACCTTTATTATTGATATATAAAAGATAAATTCAAGTATAAATAATCATTTTCAAGATAAAATATATATATATATCATGATAATTTATTTATAATTTATGTACATTAAAAAACTAAATTAAAATATGACATAATGATGATGTAGTAATAGATTTATTAAATGAGGAATCGAATAAATGGTTCTAATAATAATAAAATAACTATAATTTTAAATATTTGACGTTGTATATGAATTTATTATATTACATTGATATTTTATATATGAGTTAAATTAGATTTTTCAAAAAAATAAGTTGTTATAATTTTTTAAAAAGTCATGTAATTAACAGTACAAAAAATAAAATAATTCACATTTTAATATATATATATTATTTAATTTTATAAAATTTATAAAAATCTCATAACTGTACATGTTGTTGAGTAAGGCCTCCAAATTTCATTGATTACTCATTTATAAGTCGTTTGGAATGATTGTTTTAGTTTTTTATCTCTTAATGTGTAAATCACTTGATAAAATTGTAACAGTTAAAATGAGACAAAACAAAAAAGGCTAGTATTAAAAAAATATCAAAATATGTATAATTTATATTGGATGACTATATATTGATCCATATTCATATTATCTTCTAAAAAAGCAATTGGAAACTATTTGAAATTGAAAATGTAATATATTAATTTAATCCTTTTCATAATTCCAAAAGTATCCCTCCTCCCCCCTTTATAAATGCGCTCTTCCCTATTCTTTACACTGTGGAAACCTTTTGGTTTTTCCATGATCGGATGAATAACCATCTAATAATCCCTACCCACATTTTTAATGCCTTATTTTAGTCAGAAAACTCTCTTTATAGTTATTAAGTTGCTCAAAAGGTGATCATCTGAAAGAAAGGTAATGTTTTTATATAAGAGATTCTATTTTATTTCTTCTTCTAGTTCCGTCAGATATTTATCATCCATGATGAAATAATTAATATACTATTATCAATATAATGAGATGTTTTTATTTATATTTCAACACCTAAATCCATATCCACTTCAATTAAAAGGGAAAATTATTTATTTATCGTGCGTATGTGTGAACTATGACCTCCACTAACCGATATAATTCATTTTCCATAATCATATTTCATCAATTGTTATAATTATATAATTAACATTAATATGTGATATTAATGAGATATTTATATTTGTAATAGAATAATATATCAATTAAATTCTACCTTTCAATTCACATAAAAATGATAACATCATTCCTACGTTCGTTTGAACTATCACATCCACAAAGCAATGTGATTTGATTATAATAACCCCATCTCATCAATAAAATATATAAGTATATGTAAATTTTTAATATTATGTTAATGATAATACTATCAATATGGGATGATAAAATATTTTTTACCTTCATTACATAATAATCAGAGAAAAATGAAATTGCTACTCAGGCGTATGTACAGCTTACTGTCTCCATGATAATATCATTGTTCATTTTTAATTCCTATATTTAATGAATGAATTTAAAGAGATTATTTTCATAAATAGTTATTATTAATTCCTGAATATTATTCTTTTGATGAGGGAATTATGAAGACATGGACTATTGACATCATAAAAAGTTCATTTTTGACTCAATTACTGAATGTCCAAAAAATATCCAATAAGAACATATATAATTATTTAATATTTTAAAAATTGTTAAAAGTGATATAAAAAGAATAATAAAAAATAAAATTTTTATTATTAAATTATAAATTAATCTATTTTTATTATGCCGGATGATAATGAATGTACGAGATGAGTCAGACATGAGGTAGGGAACATTTTATTAGAAAACATTGTTTTAATGTTTTCACGATTTATTCCTATAAATTTTTATACTTTATATCCATATTTTCAAAATAAATTTAATCCATATATTTATATGGACTAGAATTATTTATAATGATAATTCCTCTCAAATGTTTCGAATTGTTATTGGCCATTTTTATTTGGAATTCCTCTTTTTTAAATGTATTAATTGTTCTTTAAAAATGGAATGATTATTTCAATAACATGGAATTTTTTTTGACATTTACATCATGAACCGAATTTTGTTAGTTGTGTGAAGAATTAATTAATTTATTTTTACTCTAAATTATTACATTTTTTTCAAATATGAATTTTTATTTATGAGTGTGTGTCTTTTTGAAAATGAAATGCGATTTTAAAGTAGGAATTATATTTTTCATTTCTGCATGATTTATGTGTTGGTCTTATGTTCTAGTTCATGGTCATTTCTAATGTATATATTTGGTTTCAACATAAATCTAGGGAGGGTGAGATTGTGATAGATATACAATACATTGGGTAATGATATGTAGTTAACTAGTGGTGTTTCTCTTAAGAAATTTATAGATTATAATGTGATGGGTATTTCAAACAAATCCATGAAACATACTCCATATGTAGCTATGAATGATACAATGTAAGAATGATATGGATTCCCCATGCTACCTTTATGATATTTTATTTACTCTGAATTATATATACATATTATTATTTCTATTTTTAATATCAATAGTTCTGGTTTTATGGGTGAGAAGTATGATTTTGGGAAAATGTGTTCATAAAATTAAAATATTCATGGACTAACAGTTTCATTGCTTATTTTATATACCTTACTGAGTTTTTTTGTTAACATCCCATATTTTTTAATTGTTTTCCAATGGATTTATGGATGGATAAGAGAAATAATAATTCAATGTGAATGTTATGGTGATTTTTACCAAAAAATCATTTATTTTTTTAAAAATGTTTTAGATTATGAATAAAATGGATAGTGAGTAGACAAGTATAATTTGTAATATTTGATATATTATGTTATAGTTAAGACCTAATTCTACAAAACTACAAACTAGAAAATAATATCAATAAGATTGGATGTGATTTTAGGAATTAACTCATGATTATGTAACATTTAAGGATAGGGCCTTGTAGTTTGTCTTAGAGAAAATGTTTAAACAATTTTTTTATTACGTATTTTAGTTAAACAGATGGTAAGTTTATATCTGTGTCATTTTATGTAAATCCTTGTTATATATATTTTTCTGATTGAGTGAAGTTGATTTCAAATGGAAGGAGGAGGATCTTAAACAGCATTTGTCTCTATTCCTAATGACTTCCTTGCAATAATTCTTGTAAAGTCATGTATGAACGATTTTGAAACTTTTTCTAAAATAAAAGTATCTTGAAAAGGTTTTATGAGATATAAAACTTGTCCTCTAGATTAAGATACCATCATAGACCATGGTTTTTTTAATAAAATTATATTTTCTCAATATTATCATAATTTATAAAAGGATAAATATTATCAAGGAATATTTAGATATCTTACCTTCTCACAAGATTAAGAAAAAAATTATGAATTTGAATATGATGCTGAAGATGGAGACCATAATGTATCATATTTTTATTTTATTTTAACATATAGTATTCAATAATAAACTTATTGTATTTTATTGCGATCATTTATTTAAAGTTTAAATAAAATATGTCTAAATGTTTTATAAATATCATGTTTTATATTATGTTTTCCAATTATATTTCTAGAAAAATTATTTTACAAAACTATTTCTATGTGAACACCCATATGACCCAAGGTGTAAAAATTATATTTATACAAAAGAGGCTAGTGATATTGAATATTCTCTAAATTATTATTTCAATTCATTGACATTCTATCTATGTGATCAAAATGAATATGAAACCCAATGGATACAATGATCATGGTACAATGTAATTTCCTTTGGGAAAAATTTTATTAAATCATTTGGAGGATAAAAAAATAGCAGTATATATATAACAACATGAATTATGATGTTGAGGTAATTATGAGTTGTTATTAAAATTAGTTGTATAAGAGGATTGATGTGGTTAAAACATGTAATGGTTATTTTTTAGGATTTTTTTTCATATTTTGGATATTTTATAATAATTATATAGTTTTATAAAAAGGACAACATGTAGAAAGGGTGAAAACATATCACATCGAACAAGGATACTGGAATCTAACCAACATATAAAGGGATACAAGGGTTTATCGCCTAACACTAGCCTTTGTGGAGTCCTTGGTCACTACAAAATTTTATTTTTTTAATTAAATTATTTTATGGATTATAAATATGTTTTTTTGGAATATATCCTCTTTTTAATAGAATACCATGTTATTGGAAATGTGATTTGGGGATTTGAGAGATAAATTTTATTTAGGAAGACAATCAGTATTTAGAAACCCTATAGGATTTTGGTAAATATAATACCATGGGATTTTATTTGAGGATTAATTGTTGAATTTTACTTTGGAATAATCTATGTGTTTATTGTGGATATATATAGATTTGGGTTATTTATGGAAATGATTAACCTATGTTATTGAATATTTGAATTTTGAAATTACATTTTTTGTATGAGACATTAAGAGTCATATAAGTTATTTGGAGATAAATTTTAAAATTTATCTATGAATACTAAGTAATAAAATTATTTTTTTTTTGGGTTAGAAATATAGTTTTGATTATTTTTAGGTATTTTAAGGAAATATTAATGTTGAATAGTCTATGTTGGGCATTTCATATTAAAATTTAATTTTAGAGATTAAATGTTTTTTTCATCATCAAATGGTTTATTATTTTTGGATAATTGATTTATGTTATCCTTTATATATTAGTTTGGTCTAATGTTTCAAGATAGGAGAAATATATAAATAATATTTTTTGATTTGTTACTCTTTATAAGTTTATTACATTGTTTTAGGCATGAAAATTTAAACCTGAAAACATATCATTTTGAGAAAAAAGATGAGTTTGGGGATGAATTTTATTAAAATATGAAACTCTACTATTTATGTATTTATATTTCAATATGTTCATAGAATATGAATTAAATTAATTTTTAAACATTATGAAAAGGATAATAAAAAAATATATCTTATTTTCATAATAAGAAATAAAATTCCATTTTACCCATCATAAATTTTGTTTTTCGGATGGTTACATTCTCATAATAATTTTTTTATCACTTTCAATCAGAAGATGATGATTAGTTTTCTGTTCCATATTAATGTTCTAATACAGGAAAGATTAGTATTTTTTATATTTTGTGACATTTTTTAATTCAAATTATTTCTTTTAAATTTGTGCTTTTATTGAATTTATTTTAGATGTGGAATTTCAACAAAGTAATTTTGAAATCTGAAACCAATGTTATGAGTCCAAAATTAAAAATTATAAGGACGCAATTTCAAAAATGGGGGAAAGATGTAACATCCCATGTAATTATAGAATATTAAATGTTAACTTCTATTAATATTTATGAATTAGATAGTAATTTCTCTTTTAATGGGTTCTATGTATGATAATAAACCCAACACCGAAAAATGTGTTTCTCTTAAATCTAATGGTTCACACATGGTAGTGTTATACCAAAAAATTCATATATTATAATATTAATATTTTAAGTGGTAGTTATCGCCTAGCAGTTAGAATGGTTAGAATGAAAAATCTTAACTTAATTATTAGAAAAAAAAATTCAAATTTTTATATATTGATTACATGGTTACCTAATTATTTTTTAATTAAAATACAAATCAAATGTATTAAAAGGATGTATTCCTATAAAAAACTATTTTAATTAGAATAATATTATTTATATAATTATAAAATAGCAATTTTTGTATTATATTAATCTAATTTAAATTAAATATAATGTTTAAAATTCATCTTGTATGTTTTTTTATACAAGATATCAGAACAAATTCAATTTTACGCATAATAAATGTATTTTTTATAAAATAAAATTTTACCTCATTTTGATGGAGACAAGATTTTAAATATATTTTCTACCATTTTATAAAATCAGTCTGACAAATAAAATTCTTATTTGGAATAGTTACATCAATTATTTCTTTTTTTTCATCATTCAATATTTTTTTGATAAATTTCATATTTTAATGAATTGTGAAGAATACAGAATTTTAATTCAAAAATGATTTTGTGTCTATTTTTTTATATTGACAGATTATTCTATTAAATGGACTTACTGTATAATTATATAATTTTTGTATTATTTAATCCAATTTAGTTTATTTTAATACTTTTATTTGGATATTAGATGGAATAACTAATTAAAATTTTGAACCTCCATTTTACCTCCCTTCTCGTCAAATATGCGTGATTAAAGTTAAACATAATTTATCAACTAATATGATTTGAATTTAAAAAAATGGGTAAGCACTAGGTTAATAATTATTAAAATTTGATCTAATAGGATCAAAATAATTTTTGGTGAATAATTTATTTTGATTTTGATTTACCATTTTTATGGGTAAATTGTGTAGTTAATGGTAAAATAAAATATTATAAAATCACATTAAAACCTATACGATTTTCAATGGATGAGTGGGGTTTGACCTGAATCAACCTCATCCATAAATTATATCCTTTTTAAGCCAATTGGGTAAGAATATGATAGTAATTATATTTTATTAAAAGACAAGTTAAAAATTTCAGACTCATATTTTTAATAGGTAAATTTATTTTAATATAATGTCATATTCTAGATAAATTAGAGTTTAAATATTAATTTTAAATATAAAATATTTACTGGCATCATGATAATTTATTTATAATTATTTACATTCAATAATTAAATTAAACTGCGACATAATGATGATAGAGTAAAATATTTATTAGATGAACAATGAAAATGATAATATTAAAAAATTTTAAATATAAATAATATGAAATATTTTATTCCATAAAAAATATTATTGATGACTATTAAATATTATATATTCATTAATTTAGTTTATTATAATAATAAAGTGGTTATGATTTTTTAAAAATTAATTTAATGAATATTTTCAAAATTAACATAATTTTCATTTTAAAATATAACATACTGTAATAAATGTTACCAAGTATCCAAAAATACAATATTTGTCACATAGTTCATTTATGTCTAAAACTTTTATTAATGAATCATTAATTGTTCATTTGGAATAATTTGATAATTATTTTAACTCTCAAAGTGTAAATTACATAATAAAATGATAAGAGTAAAAATGATATAAAAAAATACATATTTAAAAAATATTACAACATGTATTATTATCATTAATTATATTTTTACCAAATTCATCCTCTATTCAAAATAAATCAATTTTTACCCATTTGAAATATTAAATGAATTTATATTAAACTTAATACTTTTAATAATTCCCATATTTCCCCTCCCCTCTACGATAGAAAGACACTCTTATTCTCCTTTACATACACATAAAAAACCTTTTTTATTAGATAATCTCTTAAAAACCCTTTACTTTAATCAAACACCCAAATTTCCTTAAGACATATTTTAGGATGGACACCTTCATTCGAGGTGTTAAGTTGTTATGAGGTATGACCATCCGAAGGAATGGTAATGTTTTTATTTAAGGGTTTTTGTTTTCTTTATTATTTCACATCCTTATAATATTCTTCATCCATGATTAAATAATAATTCTAGAACCATTAATATACAGATATTTTATTATTTTAATATCATCACCTCAATATATCTATTATTCTATAAAATAGAAAAATAATTAATCATTCATATGTACATGTGAATAATCACATCCAAGAATCGATATAATTTATTTTCCAAAACCATATTTCATAATTGTTTATAATGATTCAATTAATATTAATATGAAATATTTTTTACATATTTATCATTACAAGATAATTATACATCAATTTAATTTTTTACATTCTATGAACAATAAAATGACAAAGTCGTTTGTCCCTATGTGTGAACTATTACCTCCATAAAGCTATGTTATTCATTTATAATCACCACGTCACTTGGATAATATATATAAATATATTTATGTTATTAAAATGATATTATAGATAATATTATAATTATTTAATGATAATATAATATTTACTTTCTTTCCTTAATGACTATTGAAAAATGAAACTATTACTCGTGCATACGTACAACTTATTGTCTCCAATATTGTAAATTTGTTTATTTTTAAAAACCATATTTAATGAACGGATTAATGGTTTAATTGATATAAAATATTAATTAATATGTTCTGAATAATATTTGGGATATTATGTAATTATGACCACATGGAGTATTGACATCACACAACGTTAACTTTTGACTGAAGTGCTGAATATCTACAAAATGTCCAAGAAGAACATAAATAATTATGTAATTGTAATAAAATTGTAATAAGTGATATAAATGGTATAATAAAATTGAATAGGGTTCCAAAGAAATTATAAATTATCCTATGATAATTATTTAGTATTTTAAATAACGTATGAGATGAGTCAAACTCGAGGTAATGTAATTTTTAACTAAAAACCAATTTCTAATGTTTTGATGATTTATTCTAATAAATAATTGTATTTAATGTATATTTTTTAAAAAATGTCTTTAAGAATGTGTTTATATAGACAAGAATGCTTTTTTTGTTGTTAATTCAATTCAAAAGATTCAATGTTGTATGGGAAACTTTTATTATAAAATATTTTTTATAAAATGTTTAAATTTTCATTTAAAAATTGACTAATTATCTCAATAACTAGGATAATATTTTTTAACATATACATCAGGAAACCAATTTATCTATTTTATGTCTAATTAATGTTTTTAAATTTAATTTACATGTTTAAACTTTTATATTGAAATAAGGTGTTTTCAATAATGATTGTGTGGTTTTATAAAAATGATATGATATTTAAAAGTGGATATACTATTTTCCCTCTTTGAATGATTTATGGGTTGTGTTTATGTTTTTTATCTTGGAAATTTCTTGTGTATATAGGAGGTTCCATGATAAACTAAGGGTGGGTGAGCCCATGATATTTATCTAATTCATTGGGTAATTATATGGAGTTAACTAGTGGGTTTAACCTTAGAGGTTTACGGAATATACTATCATGGGCATTCCTAACGTTCTCATGAAGGTTACTCCACATGTAGTCCTGAAAGATACATTGTAAGCATTATATAGATGACATAAATTACCTTTATGATTTAATATTTTTATCAGTTTTAATGAAATTTTATTATTTCATTCAATCTTAATCAAAGTTTATGTTTTATGGATGAAAAGTATGATTTTGTGAAATGGTTTTCAAAAAATAAAAGTATTCATAGACTAACGGTTTCATTCATTATTTTATATCCCTTATTGGGTGTTTTCTTCTCATCCCATTTTCTTGAAATGTTTTACACATAGTATATGGTTGGTTATGGTAATGGAATTACTATAAATGAGTGTTATAAGGATTTTTATCAACAAAAATAAATAATATTTTTTAAAAGCTTTGGATTATGAAAAAACTAGATATTGAGTAGACTTGTATTATTTTTAATATTAGTGATGGTATGTAATAGTTATGGCCTAATTCTCTAAAGCATTGAACCAAAAAATACACATAATAAGATTAAATGAATATTGCATAATTAAAATAATATTATGTAATATTTAAGGCCACAGGCTTGTAAAAAATACCATCAATGGATATATTACTGATATTCGATATCATAAGATTATAGTCAATATATTTTTTTAGTTTTATATGTTATTGAAATTAATATCATAACTATTGTAATATCAATTTTTATTTCAATGAATCATATGATCATGTAACTTCTTAGGCCTAGGATGAGAGTTAGTATGGCGCCAAGATTTATAGAAGACTTGTGGTAGGATTTGATGATATAGTGTGGATGTAGAAGACATTGTTTTCTTTTGAGATGGGTCGAGATGTATATATGGGTTTTAGATTGATGATTGATTATTTTAATAGTTCTTTTACATGGTCGATAGATGAGATCAAGGGGAGCTTTTATAGTGTCTTCCTAATAATTTGTATACTATCATGAGACATTTTGATCTTAAAATTTGGTTATAGTGTCCATGTGCATAGATAAATAAGATTTTTGTCGATTGCATGTTCAACCACAGTAGGAGTAGTGTCCAGTACAAGAGTAGTAACAAAATAAGATCATTGAGTATATGGAATGTTTCGCTTTAGTTATTGTAATGGAGTTCCTTCCACCACCTCCTAAATCAGATGACCATACCCTATTTAAGGATATATGTATTTTTTTAACATTATTATGATAAACATTTAAATGAAAAAATTTATTTAAATATTTCAATTAACTCAGTTATCTATAGTTTTATATATTTTATTAAATTATAATATTGTGGTGTTTTTTATTTTAATTACATATTTTTAAATTTTTATTCTTTTTATATTTTTTTAGGTTTTTAAAACATAAATTAATTTGTTTAATTTTAATTAATTTATAATTTTATTATAGTTTTATTTATTTTTTTATTTCATTATTTTATTCTGCGATGAGAATGGTCAATGCCCAAAAATAATTATTTGCAATGGGTAATGAATCCAACTAAAAATTTTGATATATAAATGCTTCGTGAAAACATATCTTGATTGGAGGGTCTTGTGTTGAGATTTTTTTGTGACACCCTTTCTAGTTATGGGTAATATTTTATGGGATCCCATTACAAATGGCATGTCCAGAATAATAAACGTGCAGTTTTTTCAACACATGAAAACCCCTAACCTCCATCCATGTCATGTTATACCCTAGTGAATAACCCCCATCTCATGCACTACCCATACTTTTCTCCCTCTATTTGTTGCTAATTTCTTTCTCTAAATATTCATATAATCATCCTTGTTAAGACTTTACACCACTCCCCCTTTTCTTATTCCTACCTTTTCACCCAAAAAATGGTCGTATTTTTATTGAACCCTAACATGTAGGTTGTTTTTTTAATTTTTAATATTTATTTTCTATCATTCCTATAGGAAATTTTAACACTTTTTAGAAAAATATGTCGAAGTTGATTACTTTGAATTTTTTTTTTGGAAAACCCACAAATATTAAAAGTAGGTGCTTAAATGTTACCCTCTTTTAATTAATGTCATAAATTTATTATGCACATTAAATTATATCTAGAATTTTTTTTAAATTTTGTATATTTTGTATTTATATTAAATTTTGTGTTGATACTACCTTTGGTGATTATTATTGGAATATTTTTTATGCCATGTTATTGAAAACACCTCAATATGATCTTTATAAATTATTTCAAACATTTTGAATTTTTTTGTGGAATTAAACATGTGAAATAAATTTTTGTTTTTGGTATCATTTTAATTGTTTAATGACTTTGAATATACATATTACACTTGAATAGTTTCCTTTAAATTCACATTTGGAATTGAAAAAATGGATTTAAATTATTTTATAAAGCTAGAATAATGTATGTTCCATTTTTAAAGTTATGTTCTTGTTTTTAAAGGAATGGTTTATAAAAATTATTTGTTTTACTCTTTTGAAATAGAATATATATTCCTTTGAGTTTCTTAGTGGTGTTTAGTGGGGATTTTATTTATTATCTCAAGGATTGGATTCCATGTATTCCTAAAAATAAATTTCTTAATGAATATACTATATATGACTCATGAATTTCCCAGTTATAACTATTCAAAGTTATATTTTATTTATTTTATACTATTCCCTTGTTGAGTAATATTGTGATAGTGATTATTTTTATGCATATCCAAGTGATGGAATGATTAAATTTAGATTCATGTTGTGATTATGGGATGAGAATCATTCTAATGGTTGTGTGAGGTAGGAAGGATACGATTGGGGTGTTAGAATTTTGGTTTTTTATTTTCATGAGATGATATAATCTTTGATCATGTCCCACCACCTATAGTTATTTCATGGGGAGCCTTAGGTTTCTAAGTGAGATGTTATTTGATTTTTCTGAAATAAAATAGATTACCCAATGCCTATTCACCTATAGTTGTATGTAATAAAAGGATTGTACACTTTCACTGATGTCACTATGTAAGAATGATTTGGTTGATGTATGAGTGATGGTTAACACTTCTCCCGATCGGGGACCTTGTGTATCTTGTACATGGATGATTAGTCCAACATTTGTTTCATCATGATATATATATAATGTTATTATTTATTTATTTTTTATTTGTCTAGTTAGATTAATACTTTTTGTATTTTTAATGATTGACATGTCAGTTCAATGAATATTTCACATTGAAATTATATGATTTTTCTTGTGATAGTATTCTTGATCATTAAAAATAATGTATAATTTCGTTATTTTTTTATAATTTAAAATATGTCATTTCATAAATAGTTTTAATCTTAGTTTCAAAGGTGTTGATTTTTTTGGGATTTTCATTCATCACTTAAAAGGATTCACTACAAATATATATTTATATTTGTTTTCATTTTGATAAAAATGATTTTTTAAAAAAAATATTATCTTCATTTTTAATAATTAATATGAAAGAATACATTATTTTAAATGTTCAAACATGAATATAAAAAAATTACTATAGAATTTACACAGATTCATAAGTCAATGGTCTTCTACTGAGTTATTATGTTTTCATGACTATATATCTTTTTATTCTTTGGTATATATTTTATTTTCCTTGCCACTGTTAATATTGTTTAACCATTTGAGGATTGAAATATTTATTTCCAAACATCCTATGTTTCCCTTTTAGTGATTTAGTAGGACCCATCTTTATATTACAGGAATATCATGCATGTCACCCTTTCCTTATTCCACTTTGGGAATGAAGGATTTTATTAAATTATATGGATGGAGGGTAACAATGTATATTTGTTGGAGAAGGATTGAAATTGGAGGGGAATATCATCCTTTTAATATAGTTTGATTGTTTTGTGAGGATGTTTTTTTGTACCCATTTCTATTGACTACATTAAATGATTTGATATTAGGTTGATGTATTTTTTATTTTTCACTACCATGGGTGTATAATATATGTATAGATCATTCCATGTTTTTATTATTTTCCTCCTACTATATTTTACTCATGTTATTGTTTGAAAACATTCCCAATGTGTTTTCCTAAGATTCTCGTGGACTTATTTCCATCCCTTGGGGATTAAGTATGTACCGCAGGATAGTGGTTGGCCTGTTCCAGCATCTGTTGGATGTAGGGACTAAACCATCTCATAAATTATGGTATTAATGGTTTGGGTTCTTCTTATCCATATTATCCTAAGACCTCAGTGCTCCCTCTTTTATTTTTGGTGATGTTATCTAGTAAATTAGGCTATTGAGACTCGAGAAAGAGGTCCATGGAGAGTATCTCAGACTCTTTATCACATTGATCCACTAGTTTCCACAAACAGTGTAAAACCCCATGTTTTTCTAAAAATAAATAGAAATGCATGGAAGTTTGTTTTAAGTATATATTTATAACAATCCTTTAAAACATAATTATTCTACTTCTATGTTTTAATATTCAGAAACTATCATCTACAATTGTGTTCAGTATGTTATTTAAAGCCTATTAGAACCAACTAGTTTTTTTGGTGAATAGAAACATACCCTTATGAATAGTAATATGACCCTAATGAATAATATCTTCTATTATTATTTTATTTTCTTAAGGATTTAAGATAATAAAATCTTGGTTAATTTTTCATTGTGATATAAAAGTAGTTATAGAATTATATTTTTTAATTTTTAATTAATTATGATTTTATTTAAAGATTAATTTAATAATATTAAGAAAACTGTTTTCAAAAAATTGACTTCATATTTTAAAAATAAACATTGAAAATTGGTTACGGAAATTTTTTGGGATTTTTCTCAAATTCATTAATTTTTTATGAATAGTGAAACACAATATAATACCGTATAATCAATTT
Organism: Viscum album; assembly: GCA_963277665.1. NCBI lineage: Eukaryota > Viridiplantae > Streptophyta > Magnoliopsida > Santalales > Viscaceae > Viscum > Viscum album. Next base: position 588,051,340 of record OY728142.1, on the reverse strand, counting down.
ATCATAAAAAATAACTATATATGAAATCATAAGTGATTAAAGGCCACTTGTTTCAAAATCAAATTATATTATTACTATTTTAGGTCACATTAACTATGAATATTCATAATCATGGGAAAAAATATTATATTACTGATTAAAATAATAAAAAATACCCCCTCTCCTCCAGTATAAATACCACCCTCACTCCCCTCTTATTACCACATCTCTAAAGCCTTGAGAAATGACTATGTTCAACCCAATACTCCTCCTAAGGATCTTTTCCAAGTCCTAGAGGTTTTGGTCTCACCAAATGACCAAAACTGATGCCCTTAAGAAGGATTTCAAGGAGAAGAGATCAAGGGGTAAACATCCTCTTTTATTTTCATTCTTTTATTTATTTTAATGTTATTTTCATCCTTTCCATTGTCTTATGTTGGGATATTTCATTCCATATCCCCCATTACTATCCATATTATTTATGAGTGATGATATATCCCTTTTCTCTCATCAAACTATTTTTATGAAATTTTTAAAGATGTCGTTAGGTTGCCCAATTTTCGTGAGAAATTTCGCAAGTTTTATTTTATTTCAAGACTCATTAATTTTCTTCTTAGTTCATCACCTCCTATTAAACTAAAGGAATGAAATATAAAGAATCATTTATATTCAGGGTTTTCTCATGTTAATTGGAAATTCATCATCATTCTTCCTCTTTCCCCCCACTTGTTCTTGGAATTAAAAACATTGTCTCTGATGTGTCGAATTATCGACATCTTGGACGATGTGATTTCAATTTGATTTAATTACATCATGTCTGGTCATGAAAACATTTATATGGTTGAACTAGGTTATAATATTTTTATTATGTCTTCTCAATAGTTATTAAATTAGTTTGTAAACATGGTTTTGATTTACAAAACAAAATGAGGTCGTTATTATCAATGAACAACTTAAATGATCTCAACGAACTTCATTAATGTTTTGACATTTGAATCATTCGCATGTAATAATTAAAAATTATAAATAGTTTAATTTATGGTACTGGAAATATGAATATACTACTCAATTCCAATTTAGGTGTTTCACTTCCATTCAACAAAGACATACATCATGAACCGATCATGGAAATATTGTAAATAGCTCACCCAAAAACAGTGCAAGAAACAAAATACTAACTATTAAATGGTAAAATGATGTTATGAAATTATCATATAATATGTTATAAACATGAAATTTATTTTTTAAAATCAAATAACACTCTTTTAACCATTATAAAATAATTTTAAACATGATTATTGTAAGGCAATCCTAAGGTAATGGAATTCTTAACCCGATTCCCATTCTTTGGGTTAACATTCTACTTCATAATTAATGTTGTATTTAAATTGATTGGGTGAAGGGTTTTTCTTATAAAATGTTGAATTATGTATAATTAAAGTGTATATACATATTCCATCAACACTATTAAGTCTCTCTTCAATTTTTTGACATTTATTAAGGGGCTTTTCTTTTAAAATCCTCTTTTAAAATTCTGTTTTACAAAGTTCAAATGAAATATTTTTATGCTATTATTCATGTCGAATGATTATGTTATGGTTCGTGGGAATTGTTTATGATGTAGGGTGGGACCTATATCACCCTAAAATTACTTGGGTATATGTAAGTTGAGGGTCGGTCATATGGTTACTCCATGTTTAACTACGATGGTTACACAAATTCGAACGTAGCTGTGAGGGTTTCAAATTATAAGGTAGTTGTGGGGGTTAAAATGTTATATAAGTAATTAACTAAGATAACATTATTATAATATTTATGTTCTCATGTTTTTTTGTGGAACTTGGGTAAATATCATGGTACAAATGGTATGTCTATATGGGTGACAAATATGTATTTTGACAATGCTTTCATACGGTACGAGTATTCATGGACTAATGTTCACTTTCTTTCTTTTTCATCCCTTACATAGATTCTTTGGTCATCAATAGTTATTAAATTGGTTTAAAAGGTTAATGGATGTGTTATAAAAATAAGGAAGATATGTTGAATGTTGAAAATTTGTCAAGGAGTAATGTTTAAGTTTTAATGTTTTATATTTTGAAAAAAATAGAAACTGTTTTTATGGTATACGCTCTGTAATAATGTGTAATGTTATGAATGTATTATCCCAATTATATAAATCTATAAACTTAAAAATATCCTCAATGTAAAGGGATGGGTTTTCTTGGCTAAATTCAATCTTATGTTTTTAATAAGGTCGGGTCCTTATAATTGGTATCAGAGGATGGCTTAGATAACTTTTGGGGTTAGGGTGATGTTAATAGAATACCATAAATTATTTTCACACTATGTTTAATTTGAAATGTTATAGAATTTAAATATTACCATGTTGCTTCATCTAAGAAATGTTTGTTCAGAATGGTTGTCCGCAGAAGGAACATGGATGCTGAAGAGGAGAGGCACTGATAGAATGACATCAGTCCAAGTCTATAGCCCAGAATGGTAGGGAATGGAACTGAGAAGTTTGTGACAGTAATGGATTATCTAACGTAGGAAATAAATGGTGGTGTCATCCATGAAAGAGAGATACCAAATGTACCACAACAGAACATGATAATAGTGGTACATTTAATGAGACAACACCCTACTTCTTTCAAAGGATCTTCTGACCCAGTAGCAGTGAAGGGATGGCTTAAATAACTTAAAATGTTATTCGATGTTATGGGACATTCAGAAAATCAATATTTATGTCTTTACATTTATTGTATTGAAGGGGAAGCTGATCAGTGGTTGTCAATGTTAAGGAATATCAGGGGTAGAGAGTATTTTTATGCCTTAGAGTGGAATGAATTTAAATGATTTTTTCGTGAAAAATATTTTCCTAAGGTGGTGAAACATAGGATGGTAATGAAATTCCTTGAATTGAAGAAAAAGTAGGAGGATTTAGTGTCTGTATATGAAGGAATCTTTACCTGACTGGCGAGGTATGCTCCAAATCTTATTCTAGATCTGGATAGAAAAATCAACCGCATTTACTCGGTACTGAAGCCAAAGTATCAAAGGGTGTTGGAATCCCTTTAATTCAAAAGATATGAGAAACTTTTCATATTTCATGAGAGGGTAGAGATGGAGTTTGCTGATGATCATGTTCATTTTGGAAATAAGAAGAAGAATATGACTAGATGGAATGTGATGGGTTAGAATCAACCAAATAAATCTGATAGTAAGAAAATATAATTTCCAATTTGTAAAAAGTGTGGCATGAAAACAACATGGGGAATGTATTAGAAAAATTGGGAAGTGTTTTACTTGTGTTATGTTTGGACATATGGCCCAGGATTGCAATGAAAATGATCCTAATACTAATCATGATAAGTGGATTATAATGTGTTTTAAATGTTGTGAGATGGGTCATTATGGAAATGTTTTACCAAAGATAGATCTTAATGATGTTATGAAATGATCATATAAGATTTTATAAACATGAAAATGTTTCTGTAAAAACTAATTACACTATTTTAACCATTATACAATAATTTTATACAATATTTATGTAAGAGAAGCCTGAGGTAAGAGAATTCTTAACCTGATTTCCATTCTATGGGTTAACCTTCTACTTCGTAATTTATGTGGTATTAAAATTGATTATGTTAAGGTTTTTTATTATATAATTTTTAATTATGACTAATTATAGTGTATATACATATTTCATCCACTCTATTAAGTCTCTCTTCAATTTTATGACATTTATTAACGGGATTTTTTTTTTAAATCCTCTTTTAAAATATTTTTTTACAAAGTTCAAAAGAAATATTTTTATGCTATTATTCATGTCAAATGATTATGTTGTGGTTCTTTGAAATTTTTTATGATGTAGGGTGATACCTATATCACCCTCCAATTCATTGGGTATGTGTATGTTAGAGGTCAGTCATGTGGTTACTCCATGTCTAACTGCGATGGTTACACACATTCTAAGGTAGTCGTGAGGGTTACAAATTATAAGGTAGCTGTGAGGGTTACAATGTTATATATGTAATTACCTATGATACCATTATGATAATATTTATGTTCATATGTTTTATTTGGATCTTGGGTAAATCTCATGTTATAAAAAGTAAGTACATATGGGTGACAAGTATGTATTTTGAAAATGCTTTCATACGTTATGAGTATTCATGGACTAATGTGCTCTTTCCTTCTTTTTCATCCCTTAATTAGCTTCTTTTCTCATACCAAGTTATTAAATGGTTTTAAAATATTAATGGATGTTTCAGAAAAATAAAGAAGGCATATTAAATGTTGAAAAAATGTGAAGGAGTCATGTTTATATTTTATTGTTTTATATTTTGAAAAAAATTGAAACTGTTATTATGGTATACACTCTGTAATAATGTGTAATGTTATGAATGTATTGTCCCAATTATATAAAGATATAAACTTCAAAATATCCTCAATGTAAAGGGATGGGTTTTATTTCCTAATTCACGCTTATGTTTGTAATAAGGCTGGGCCCTTATAGTTGGCATCAGATGATGGTTTAGATAACTTTTGGGGTTAGGGTGATGTTAATAGAATACCATAAATGATTTTCACTCTATGTCAGGCCATCCAATGAAGTTTTATTAGGTACATTGTTTGTTCACTAATATTTTTCTAAATTTGTGTTTGATATGGGGTTTACACATTTCTTCATCTCTTGGAAATTTTCTAGTAAATTGGAAATATCACCTTAAAAAATGAGACCTAAACTTGTTGTTAAAACATTAGGGGGAATGATTTTTCAAAGAGAATTATAAGAATCCTTCTATTGTGGTTTTTGGAAATAAATTAACTGCAAATATTGTTATTTTACCATTAATTGAGTTTGATGTTATACTTGTATTGGATTGTCTTTATATTTATCATGCAAAGATTGATTGTAGAGCTAAAGAAGTTGTTTTTTAGAAAGTGTTTCTGTTTGTATACAAGAATAAACCCATAAAATTGATAATATATCAGGATGCTGAAAAACTATTGAAATATAGAGAGGAAAGTTATCCTGGTCATATTGTATAAAATAAGGGATCTATTCAGATTAATGATGTGTTGTTGGTAAATGAATACCTTGATGTTCTTCCCGCTGAGTTACCTTATGTTATACATGATCTGGAAGTCAAATTCACAATTGACTCAGTTCTTGATCCTAATCCAATTTCAAAAAACCCTATATTGTATGGCTAAAATAGTACTTATTCAATTGAAAAATCAGTTGCAAGATTTTCTTGAAAAAGGCTTCATTCGTCCTAGAACTTCACCAAGGGGAGACCATGTTTTGTTTGTTAAAAAAAGATGGTTTCATGAGACTTTTCATTGATAATATAGCTTTGATTAACATTACTATTAAAAACAAGTATCCTCTGACTCATATCAATGACTTGTTTGATCAGCTCCAGGGAGCTTAGTACTTTTCCAAGATTTACTTGTGATCCAGATACAATCAACCGAAGTTGAAGGAGGAAGACATCCTGAAAACAGCCTTTTGTACTAGATAAGGGCATTATGAATTTGTTGTTAGGAAATTTGGATTAACTAATGCACCTTCGGTATTCATGATTCTTATGAATAAATTATTTCATGAGTTCTTTTATATGTTTTTGGTTATATTTATTGATAGAATTCTGGTATTTTATAAAAATAAATACGAGCATGAAAAACATCTAAGGGTTGTTTTACAAACCCTAAAAAATAAAACTGTAAGGAAAATTCAGAAAGGGTGGTTTTTGGATTCAACAGACTTCTTTTCTTGGGAAAATTGTAAATAAGGATGGAATAAAAGTTGATCCTTCCAAAACAAAGGTGTTTTATGAATGGCCAAGACCCAAAAATGATATAAAGATTCATAGTTTTCTTTGGTTATCTGGTTATTACTGATGGTCTGTTAGTAACATTGAACAGTTATCTAGAATGATAACTAAGTTAACACAGAAAGGGGTTATATTTTTTTGGATAGTATAATGTGATGTTTGTTTTTAGGAACTCAAGAAGAGGTCAGTGAATACTCTAGTTTTGTCCTTACCTTCCCAGAATTTTGAGTTTTTCATATAAATTAATGCTTCTTTGATGTGACTTGATTGTGTTTTATGATTTGAAAAATGGTTTTGTGTTCCCTGGGATTCTCAGTTGAAGAAATATTTTTTGTGTGAAACTCGTATTTCTCTATATTTAGTTCATCATAGTAGTACAAAGAAGTATAGTGACCTTCAGGAGTATTATTGATGGGATGGAATGAAAAGAGATATTGCTGATTTTATTGTGAAATGATTAACATATCAACATGTTAATGTAGAGGGGAAATTACTGAAGGGTATGCTTCTACATTTTCCAGTTCCAGAGTAGAAATAGGAGAATATACCCCTAGACTTTGTGGTTGGAATACTAAAGACTTCTTGAGGTAACAATGCGATTTTGGTTATTGTTGATCGGATCACAAAATCTTCACATTATCCTTCTATTTGAGATACAATGTCTTTGGATCATCATTCTCGATTTTACCTCAAAATGATTTTTAAGTTACATGGAGTTCCTATTTCTATTGTATCTGACCAGGATCCCAGGTTCACTTCTATCTTTTGGAAGGGACTTGAAAAGTCATTGGGCACAGAGTTAAATTTCAGTATAGCTTTTCATCCCCAATCATATGGGATGTCAGAACGAATGATTTATAATTTGTAGGTTATTCTTTGATCATGTTCAATTTTCCATTAGGGAAGTTGGGATGAATATATTTCTTTAGTTGAGTTTTCATATAATAATATTTTTCATTCCAGTATACAAGTCGAACCTTTTGAGGCTTTGTATGGGAAGCGGTGTCGAACTCCAGCATTTTGGTATGAAGTCAGAGAAAGAAAGTTGATGGTGAAGATTTAGTAAAGTGGATGTTAATAAAGTGAATATGATCTAGTATCATGTCGGAATAACTCAAAGAAGGCAGAAAAGTTATGCAGATAACAAAAGGAAATAATTCTCTTTCAAGGTAGGAGACCATGTTTTCCTTAAAATCACTCCCTGGAAAAGTGTGAGGTGTTTCGGTAAGAAAGGGAAGATAAGTCCACGTTTCATCAGCCCATTTGAAATCTTTGAGAAAGTTGGAATAGTTTCATACCGCGTAGCTTTGCCTCTGAGTTTGTTTCAGGTAAATAGTGTTTTTCATGTTTCGATGTTGAGAAATTACGCACCAGATTCATCACATGTTTTGAGCCCAAAAGCAGTTCAGCTGGAAGATAACTTTTTTTATGTCGTGAAACCAGTTCAGATTCAGGATCGAAGAGAACAGGTATTGTGGAGTAAGGTAATCCACCAGGTGAAGGTTTATTGGAGAAACCACTTGATTGAAGAAGCGACATGGGAGTTTGAAAATGAAATGAGGGAAAATAACCCTCAGTTGTTTAATATGTAAATAAAATTGTGAAGATGATTTTTCTAAAAGGTTGGGAAAATATAACACACCAAGTTTTTCTAAAAATAAATATAAATGCCTGTAACTTTGTTTTAAGTAGATATTTACAACTTGAAATTAAAACATAATTTTTCCACTTCTATGATTTGAATTTTAAGAAACTATCATAAACAATTGTGTTTAGTATGTTATTTAGAGTCTATTAGAATAAAAATTTCATTGGCGAATAGTAACATACCCTTATTAATAGTAATTTGAATAGTAATATGTCTATAAGGAATTGTAAATTTTATTATTATTTTCTTTTCTTAAGGCATTATGATAATATCATCTTGCTTAATTTTTCTTCGTGATACAGAAGTAGTTATAGAATTAGAATTGTTTATTTTTGAATTAAGTATGATTTTATTTACAAATTAAATTAATAATATTTAGAAAATTCTTTTCAAAAAATTGACTTCATTTCTAAATTATACACGACGAAAAATTTTTAGGGTAAATTTTAGGGGTTTTTCTAAAATTATTTAATTTTCGATGAATAGTAAAATATGGTAAAATACTATATAATCAAATTATTAGTAAAATTAACTATTTATGACATCATAATTTATTCAAGGCCACTTGGTTCGAACTCACATGCCATTACTGCTATTTGAGGTCACATTAACTAAGACTATTCATAATCATGGGCCAAAATATTATAATAATGATTAAAATAATGAAAAATACCCCCACTCCTCCACTATAAATACCACCCTTAATCCCCTCTTCTTCCCAAAACTCTCAAGCCTTGATCCATGGCTATGATCTTCCCAATACTCCTCTCGTGGATCATCCCCACTTCATAGAGATACTGGTCTAACGAAAAGACCAAAACCGAAGACCTTAAGAAGGATCTCAAGAAGATGATTTTAAGAGGTAAACATCCACATTTATTTTCATTCTTTTATTTCATTTTATGTTCTTATATTCCTTTCCTTTGGCTTATTTTGGGATATTTCATTCCATATCCCCACTTACTATCCATATTATGTAAGAGTGATGAGATATACCTTTTCTCTCATTAAACTATTTTTATGAAATTTTAAGAGATGATGTTAGGCTGCAGAAATTTTGTGAGAATTTTATGATGTTTTCTTTTATTTCAAGATTGCTTTATTTTCTTCTTATTTTTTCACCTCCTCTTGAAAAAGAGGTATGAAAGCTCCCTAATCTTTTATATTCTGGATTATATCTTGTTTATTTTAAATTCATCATCAATCTTCTTCTTTTCCCCCACTAGTTCAAGGAATTATAAACATTATCTATGATGTATCGAATTACTGATATCGTGGACGATGTGATTTCAATTTGCATTAATTTTTTCAAGTCTAGTCACGAAACCATTTTTATGTTTTAACTAGGTTATAATATATGTATTATTCCTCATAAATGGTTCTGTAAGTCTTATGTACACATGGTTTTAATTTATAAAACAAAATGAGTTTTTTATTATCAAAGAACCACTAAAATGATCTAAACGAACATCACTATTGTTTTATCTTATTATTCATCCTCATGTAAGAATTAAAAATGATAAATGGTATAATTTATAGTACTGGAAATATGAAAATACTACTCCATTACAATTCTGTAGTTTCACTTCCAATCAATATGAACATCCATCATGAACCGACCATGGAAGTCTTGTAAAGAACTCACCCAAAAATAGTGCAAGGAGAAAAATACAAACAATTAAAGGGTGAAATGATTTTTTGAAATGATCATATAAGATTTTATAAACATGAAAATTTTTCTATAAAATTCTAATAACACTTTTTTAACCATTATACATAATTTTTAAACAAGTTTGAAGTAAGTCAAGCCTGAGGTAAGGGAATTTTTAACCCGATTTCCATTCTTTGGGTTAACCTTCTACATCGTTATTTATGTGGTATTAAAATTTAACATGTGTTGGGTTTTGGTTATATTGGGTTTTATTATGTCTAATTATAGTTTATAGACATATTCCATCCACTCTATTAAGTCTATCTTCAATTATGTGATATTTATTAAGGGGATTTTCTTTTAAAATCCTCTATTAAAATTCTTTTTTAAAAAGTTCAAAAGTAATGTTTTTATGCTATTTTTTATGTTGTATGATTATGTTATTATTCTGTGGAATTTCTTTTGATAATTGGTGGTACCTATATCTACCTCAAATTTATGGGTTATGTGTATATTAGAGGATAGTTGTATGGTTACTCCAAGTGTAACTACGATGCTTACACAAATTGTAAGGTAGCTGTGAAGGTTACAAATTATAAGGTAGTCGTGAGGGTACAATGTTATGTAAGTAATACCCTAATATACCATTGTGATTATATTTATGTTCTGTTGTTTTGTGTGTATCTTGTGTAAATCCTATGTTACACAAAGTTAGTATATATGGGTTACAAGCATGTATATGGAAAATGCTTTCATACGTTACGAGTACTCTTGGACTAATGTGATCTTTCCTTCCTTTTCATCCTTTATTGAGATTTTGTGCTCATAAAAGGTTATTAAATTATTTTCACAGGTTAATGGAAGTGTTAGAAAAATATGGAAGCCATGTTAAATGTTTAATAATTTTTAAGGAGTCATGTTTCAGTTTTAATGTTTTATAATTTGAAAAAATGGAAACTGTTTTTATGGTATCCACTATGTAATAATATGTAATGTTATGAATGTATTTTCCCAATTATATAAATCTATAAACATGAAAATATCGTCAATGTAAAAGGATGTTTTTTCTTGAAAAAATTCATGATTATGTAAGTAATAAGGCCGAGTCCTTATAGACAGTTTGGATTTTTCCATTACTTTATTATTACACATGATGGTGTTTCTTTATTTTTGTTTTATTCACATGGTAGTTATGGTGGATAATCCTTAATACCATTTCATGTGTTGCATTGGTGGTTTTTTATGTATTGGAATGGTGAAGAAAAATAATGTCTATTTGTGAGGGTTTCTTTTATTGAATAAAAATCCATGTAATAACCAAAAACATGATTCTAGAAATACATTTGGATCGATTACATTATTGGAATGTGGTATTCAACCATTTGAACATGTAGGATCATTTTATTTATTTTTCTATTTAGACTCATGGGCCTTCAATTTCCTTGGGTGAGTTTGGGAAACATTATATGGGTCATAGATGGTCTTGTTATATGCTAGATTCTATGGAGTGTTTGATTGTGGAATGTGTTATTCCATTACTGTTAAGATTATGCATGTGATGAGAAATTCATAATCATTGTGTGAGAATTGGATTTCATGAGTCATTTTTGACTTTTAACTCGTGGAAATGGGAATTTTTTAAAATGAGATTGGTTTAATTTTTTTTTAAGTTGATTTTAATTTGAAATTTGTAAGTAAAATGTTTAATATGTGGTTTATTTTAAGAATCATGGGCACAATGTTCTGATAACGTGTTTCCTATTTTAATGGAAACTAATCTGTTCTAAAGGTTAATTTTAACATTAGTTGGTGTTTTTAAAATGAATATGGAATTTGAAAAATATATCATATGAGAATTCTATGATTCATTTTGAAACGAAGATAAATGTGTTGGTTTTAAGTACACTTTATTCTTTTTGAATTTATCATTGTAAATATTTTAAAATGAAACCCATTTGAATGAGGTCTTGGGATTGAATTTGTAAAAAAAAATTGTTTCGTCTTATAGGAAATAAAACCATATTTTAATTTTTAATTTGTTTTCAAAATGAAATTTTGGTTAAACCTTTCCAGTTTTAGTGACTCATATGTATTTTTTCTAAATTTATGTATTGTTATGGGTTGGAGTGATTTTATAGACATGACTATAAAAGAGTATATGTCTCAAATTTTCTAATATAGGACACCTCCCTCAAAACATAGTATAGTGTGAAAGTATATAATTATCCTTTAGTGTTCTTCCTCCTTCTGTTTCACACTTCCATGGATCATAATGGGGTGTAATTTTTTATTTCCTTCTCATAGTGATTTTTCAGAACATTTTTTAGTTCTAAAATCACTATTCTGGTTATTTTGATGATTATTTGGTCTTGTGTTTTAGGCTCAATAATTTTTTTAATGGACAGATAAATGAGGATCTATTATTCCCAGAGTCTCATATGTGGGATCTGGTTTATGGTTTTATGGGTGCTTTTCCACTGTTTAATATGACATTTAGGTACTTGTTTCTATCTCTATTGGAGGAAAATGAATTTTTAGGTCATTATGCACAATTAGTTTTCAATATTAGTTTGGTTACCATGCTTTGTAATAGTGTTCTCATGGATTCCCCTTTGGTTTTCTATTACGGATGGTGTTCTATTTAATAATTTTTTCACAGATCATATCATGTTGTTTTCTTATCCATTGGTTGGTGTATACCATAGTATGACTTGTTATTATTTCATTGGATGTTGGTATTCCATAATTCTGACTCTTAGATACTATGTGTTTAGTTTTATTTTTTGTTGGGATGTGGATAAAAATGGGTTGGTATTTCCTTTGAGATGACTATGGGATGTCATTTTGAGGAGAACCCACACATATTCCAAAATTGAACCCCAAGATATAGCATTTTCAACTCATGTCAATGCACATTTTTTATTTTTAAACTTATTTGGGTTCATGGGACTGGTTGTCCTTTTTTATTTCCATTAATATTTTTTATGGAGTAGTTCTATCTTTTGTTTTTGTGATTAGTTGGCTTTGGATAGTAGAGTCTAGAAATTACATTTTGATATTTTGGAATAATATTTTCCTTCTGAAATCCTTCTGTTTTCAATGTTCACATTTTTGGTTATTTCACCAATTTATTTTAATTATAAATTATGGGGTGATCGATGATCGATCTATTTATCGAATGGTTTTATTTCTTTTATTATTTTGTGATCTTGTATTTTTAATCAATTTTTAATAGATTGTTTTCTAGAAATTTACTCACTTAGTACCTCTACTAGTAACCAATCGTTTATGGGTATGAATTTGTTATGGTTGGAGGGTTTGGAATCCCTCTATGTCACTATGGTTTTTATTTTATGTCATATTTTTTATTTGAATCTCATTTTAATTTCCCATTGAATTAGGGGTGAATCATGGAAATATTTTGAGAATTATTATTTTTCGCAATTAAGGAACATGGTTAAATGGAAACCATGTTAGTCACAAGTGTAAATATATTGGTTCTTAGTGAGTTAATCTGAAGGTGGAAGACCTTTTTCACAGTTTTTCATACTATGTGACGTGCATGCATACTTGATTTGTAATGTGATAGATCCATTTCGCATGGTTAGGGAAGGGTTTTACCAACTATGAGATTCCGAAGAGAAGTTGGTAAAGGGGTGGTATAGCTAGATATTTCCTTATTCATGCTTAGTACGTGGTTAGTTAAAATGTAATACTTAACAATGTGGCCTATCAATGTTTATATAATTTTGGATATTTTTTATTTAATTTATTTTTCAAAAAAACCAATAAACAAATCTTATCCCTCACTCTCTTCTCCTCATCACATGGAACCATCATGATAAACCTATTTTTTAGTTGAATCAATGGCAATGAAACCATATAATTGTCCTCCTCATATCATCCCTGTATTTTATTCCAGTTTCTTAACTAACACTTTATGTGATCATCTCAGTTGATCTTTTTTATCCTCTCAATCTATTTCTTCATTGCAATTCTTTTTTCCCTTAACGTACTCTGATGATTGGTGAACACTGGATTATAGGTTGTAGCTCTATTGTATTATTATTATCCTAGGGTCTATTAGGTACTATGTTATACCCATTTTTTGATGATAATTTAAAGAATATGACATCTGTATTGTTTCAGGTTGCTCACTTCTATAATAAGTATTTTTTTCAATGGAACCCCATTTTAATTAATGTTTTAAATTGTTTGTTTACCAAAAAAAGGTTTTCATATACATTTAAAAACACATTATGTATAATGTTTTGTTTTTTTTTTGTGTTAAAAATATACTTATTCACTCGATGTTCCTACACCATATGCCATCTTATTTTTAAATTTACTAAAAGTATCTTAAAATATTTTTTTCAAGTGTCTCAAACTATGTTCTTGTTAAATATTATTGTTGGGAGTGACTATTTTGTTTTTGGTTGGCTATAATGTGGTTTCATGACCTGACATAGACATATTCCACATTCTACATTTTTATTAGATCCCCATTTGAATTTTTATGAAGGGATTTATAATTTTATTTATCTGTGTTTAATATTTGTTATATTATTCAAATGGGTGACCATGATTTTAAAGTCTTGTTTTATAAAAAGTTATGTGTGTGGGGGGGGGTGGGTGTTACCCCTTTTGGAAAAGAAATATAGCTCCCTTTAAATTGTTTTGTTATTTTTTTGTTTTCATTATATTTACTATTTGATAAACATTTTGTTAGAAAGTGGATTTTCAAATTTATGTACTATATGTGGAAAGTGAAATGTATAGATGAGACTTTTAAAAGTGATGTGCACTTGAATATAGATTGTTCCCTTGAAGAGACCCATTGTATTTAAGATGATGTTCTTATATATCCATGTGATGGATACTTGAATTGTGATTCTTGACGTTCTTAGGGGTTAGGTCTCTTTCTATGCTATGTGTGAGGTAGGAATGATGTGATTATGGTGTTAGCCTTTGGGGTTTTTTATTTTCATGAGATTTCATTTTTTAATCATTACCGAATTCCATTTGTAATTTCATGAGGAACCCCATGATAGAATGTGAGAATTTATAGTACACTACTAGGAAATTCGAGATTACACAATGTACTATCTCCCGTAGTTGTATATAATAACCGTCTAGTATGTTGTCCCGAATGATACAAGTTAAGAGTGATTCAGATGACAGATGTGTGACCGTTAACATATATATAGTAATTACACCTTTTATTTAATATTATTTTACCATTAATCTCAAAATGTTTCCCCATGATATTTATTGCTTTTATTTTTTATTTATTTTATATTGAGAATGAGAGTTTTATATATGTTATATTATGAATTTTTTAGCCTGTCGATTCTTTTAGGATGGATCATTGACATTATGTGGTTTTTCTTGTGATAGTATCACATATCCTTATGAATTATATGGAATCTAATTATGTTTTTTTGTAATAAATTAAAATGTTTCATTTTATAAATGGATAGAAAATATTATTTCAAAAAGGGTGAATGATTTTTTTTTCTCTACTACTGATTTTAAAGGTTTCATTAAAAAAATTTCCAACCATAATTTGTACAAATGATATTTGTGTGAAAGTACAATTATGATTTGTTATTGTAAATAATTAAAAAAACTAAAATATTTATTTTATATTCAAACTTGTACTTGTATATTATTTTCCTATGTAATTTCCATTATTCCATTAGGTAATAGTGGCCTACTGAGTGCAAAAATGACATTCTATATATATGATTTCAGTTGAAGGTCCCTAAATTAGTTTCTCGGCTACTGTTGATAGTATTTATACTTTTATTTTAGTTTTATTTTAGTATTCAGCATGTGGTTTCATTTTCATGATTTAAGTATGAAATTTGTTTACATTAATAGAATATCTACCATGGGGGATTTATATAATTTACTCTATCCAATTAGGGATTTATTATATTATATAGATTGAAGGAAACTATAACACTTGGTATGTGATGAAAATATATTTGAAGTTTTTCCTATCAATTCAGAGGCCAGATATTGCATTGTGAGGGAGGTTATTGGCGATGTTTTTTGTTTTTAAACATCCTAGTTCCGATATTTGGTTGAATCATGGTTTATTTATATCGGGAATGGGTATCCGCTCTATTGAATGGTGATTGAATATTTCTATTATATTCATGTTGAAATATTTTACATTGATTAATGGGTCAAACCCCATTCTCAAGTGTGTTTGGGTGATATATATTCATAAATTTCCACTCGTTGGATCGGAAACACCCTTTAGGCTTGTGGAGAGATGGTATAGGTGTACATCAAAGAGATAGACCAGACCATTTCATTACAAATCATCCCTTAAAATATGTTAATGTTACAATATTGGGTTATTATAATGTTGTATCATTTTACTTATTGGATGTTTATGATATTTTACATTAATTAAATTTAATAAATTATTTTGACAAAAATAGCGGTAAATTATTAAAATATTTTATCAATATCATTATAATGATATTAAAGATATTGTGATAGTTCATGAAATCATTGAAGGGATGAGACATTTTATATTTATTTTCTCATGATTTTATGTGTTAATAAAAATATTCTTGATGAATTCTTTGTGTATAATGCCTTATAAACATGAACATTTTGAATTGATATTTATTAACATGTGTGAGGTTTATCTTTAGAAGTTGAAATTTTCATTTTGGAAATGTTAAATGAATATAAATTGTTCAAACATAATTTTAAAATAACTATGAAATTATTAATGTTATCTTAAATAGTTATAAGTAGTGATATAAAAAACCATAAACAACTGGAAATGTTTTATAGACAGGTTTCTCTATTTACCTTTATATAAATGTAATTTGATTTTATTTTGAAATCTAGATGAGTATTTTTCTTATACTTTTAAATGATTCCATACTATCTGTACTTATACCTATATATAGTTCATTCTTATTTGTTTCATAATTATAATATATTTTTACAATGATTATATAATTTCAAAAACATGAGTTGGATTTTTATTAGCTTTCATTTTTTATAAAATTTGTAGAAATAAGAAATATATTTTATAGAATCCATGAAAAAAATTATTAAAATTTTTATTATAATTATGTAAATTATATTGTAATATATATATATATATATTATAATTATATATATAAATTATAAGAAAATTTCTCATACGAGACATTCTACATCGACATTCAACCTTGTTCCCCACATAAGAATGATTATAAAACATTGTTTTAAAATATAACATCAAATTATAGATCCATCATCTGTCCAACCCATAAATTAATAATGATGAACTACAAAAAAAAAATCCAACATAATACAAAGAAACACCAATTTTTTTTAACATAAAACAAATAGTAAAATAAAAACTATATTTTTTTAAATGTATCGTATCTCCAATTATTCCATATGATGGTAGAAGTTCTTTTTTATGTCTTCAAACATGCCTAAACTGAATATACATTATATTATTTAATTTTTTTTAAATGTATGTTAAATAATATTATTGAATTTTGTGAGTCATAAATAAAACAAAATATAAAATTTTATTTAATAAAAATATTATGCATCGATAATAATGTTTTTTCATTGTGTGTAAGATTAATTGCGTATGATGTGTTGATTAACATTAAATGTTATTATATATAATAGAATGGTTTGGGATTCCTTGGGAAGAAATTTCCATTCATAAAATATTAGATGAAAAGTATGTTTGATTATGAGATAATGATTTAAATATTATTAGTGAACACAAATTATTTTTTCCTGGTTTTATTAATTTTAATTTGAATACGATTAATATTTTTATGAGATTGTGATTTCATTAAAACCGAAATTTTAGGGATAACATTTATATTACATCATTGAACTTATTAAATATAATGAAAGAATACTAGGAAAGGCAATTTATATGGTTAATATTATATTGATTTGTAAATTTATATTTATGTTTATTTAATAATTTGAGAAGTTTATGTATTGTTTAAATGGAATATTTAATTAAATAGTAATTTATGTGAGAATTAACCTAATGTGAAACTCAATTACCCTAAAATTAAAAGTGGCATATTAAAATCTAACAGATAATTAAATGGTAAATTATTTTATATGTAAATTGGTGTGGATATATGGGATTCCTATCAGGATATTTTATGTGTTATAATGATTAAAATTCATTCATATAATTGTTATAAGTGTTTTATGATGAAAATATAATTAAATAAAACATATACAAGATAAATGTATAAAGACTTTTAAAATAATAATTTGGTAGAAAAATTTAATTTTTTCCTATCAAAATAGAAAAATTGAATTAAATTGTATTATTTGAACATTTTGTATATATATAATATATATATTGTATACATAAGAATGTGGTATGTATTATTATTTATTCATGTGGGTGATTTTTTTGGATTTTTTTCTTGTGAGATTGTTTCGGTTATTTATGTATTAAAAAATAATAGCCCAAAGAGTACATTTAGATATTACTTCAACATTTCTGCATATAAATTAAAAAACAATACAACCACCACACCAGGACAGTATTGGTTTTGTGTCTTTAGAAACTGAGAAACATAAACAACTGGTTCATAAAACATTTATATTTTTTTGCGCTTATTTATTCAAAACAAGACTCCTTTTGGACATATATTTAGTTAATACCCTTATTCATTACCTAGGGAAAAGAAACATATCAATGGGTGAGCTCAAATTCTCAGTAAGGCTAAAAAAGTGAAATATCAATAATATCCTAATCCTGAGAACATAACATTTAAAAATATTATTCTATATATAATAGATTAGAATATAATGTCATGGGATAATTCATAAATGTGAAATGTAATCCCAATTATCATAACATAATACATGAAATTTCGTATAATAGGCACATAAGTATAGAAAATCATTTGATATTAATCAAGGCTCATTTCTAAGACCATTATAGAGGAAATATTCCATTATGAAACCAAGTTTACTCATGGTTCTAGTCCTATATTACTGAACCGGATTTACATGTCATTCCATTCATGTCTATATAATTAGATAGAAATCTTTACCAAATTCATTGGAGGGATATATAGGTTCAATCCCATTTCATAATGAAATTGATATTACTTGTTCCACAAAAACATAAATCAATCAACATAGTATAACTCATTAAATAAATGGGGTTTATTAAACATCATTCCATCATAATACATATAAAATAAATGTATTTAAAAAAAATCCATCATAAAAAAATTCAAATAAATATAATAGTATGGATAGAAACATAACCCTATGTCATCATTTATGGAATATAATTTTGATAAAACACTTGAATATATGTTTTGGGGAAAATATCCTTTCAGCTTCAATAGCTTTTCTTTTCTCAAAATACTATACAATTTTAAAAGAAAATTATTTAGTTGGAAATAAAAATGAAATCTTGTATAGTAAGATTCATAGATATCTGGCATTATAAAGAGGTAAAAATCCGTTCATGTCATATATGTTAAAAAATTCATTCTCCTTGTACTTTCTGAGAGAAGTCAAAAAGTAACTCGTATGTTAAATGAAACAAAGATTCCATCCAAACCATGTAGTAAAAGCCAAAAATGGGTAAAATGGATTTAAATATAAATAGAAGAATAGAAAACATTTTATGAACACAATTTTAGAAAACATAGTCATGGAAGATAAATATACCCCTAGAGAATACCTACGTATAAACAATCTCTGATAAAAATGAGATTGAAAAATTATCCATTACCATAGGTATAATATCCTTAATAAGTATTCAAACATACTATACAATTATTTTAATAATGTAATTGAAATATTCCATAATCATAATAAGTTTTATGATATCATATATGATTATATTATAATATTTTTTAGTACCTTTTCATTGTCACTTGTTATTTGGATATTAATCTCATTATGTTATTATGCAGGATTTATCAGATAAGTTCATGTTCCACTTCTTAGTTTATATTTAAATAATTTAAATAATTATATTAGTATAATATATATCATATTTATTCATTAAATTCATGTATATAATTATGGTTTAATAAAGATCATTTAGAATAAATAACATCCCATTTTAGAGACGACAGGTTGTACGTACGCATTAGCGATGATATCATTCCTAAAATTCAGGAATGGTATTGAAGTTAATATTTTATAATATTTAATAATTATTAACATGTTATCCGTCATGACCCGCCTTCACCAAAAGGAGGGAAGGGTCAGTAGATTTCCAGGCCCTTCCTTCTTTAAGTTGAAGGAGAGATAATGACCCCCGGAACCCACCTTCAATAGGTCCGGGAGTGGCGAACAGCACCAAGGGTGTATAATAACACACTAAATGGAAGGAATAAACCTTTTTCAGTTAACAGGATCAGGAGATAAGATAATAAATCCCACAACCCCAAATCTGAAAGTGCAAGTATGGCTGAAAGTAAACCATTTCCATATGCATGTTCAAAGGTAAAAGATACAAGTCACAAAACTCCAAAGGTGAAAATATACCAAGAAAAGGAAAACAAAAAACAACTACCACAAAGGTCCAAGCTAGTACGACCCCACACGATCCCAGAAGTCCTCCTAGAAATCTGAATGTAGTTTTATATACCTAGGGTGAGCATACAAGTACACTCAGTAGGAAAAACCAAAGACTCTCGTGCACAAGTGAGGAGTCATTCTAATGCCCCGTGGAAAAAGAGATAACCAAACACCTAACAAGGTAAACTATCCACCCAAGCCTCACCAATGCACACTATCCAAATAATGCAAGTCAAGTAGAGTATAGTAATTGAAAATCAATGTTTGGGTACCCCGTGCCACTTTCCCACTTGTTATTGAAGACATCCTACTTATCGAACCAATCCCGCCATTCTCACCGCAGTCCCACTGCCACACCTGCCTACACACACCTGGGCCACAACCACACACCCCGCCCACAAACACCTAGGCCAAAACCGCTATCCCACCCACAGACACCTGGTCCACAACAATCTAACGTAACCATTCCTGCAAACACCTAGGCCAAAACAACCATTGCCACGCTTGAAGACACCTGGGCCAGAAATCTACCGTCATGCCCGAAGACACCTGGGCCTCATCCCGAAGATACTTGGGAAACAACATGCCCGTAATCACCTAGGAAAACCACCTCAACCACCCCGCCCGAAGATTCTTGGGCTAATAATGGACTTCAAGCCATCACAGCCTGCCCGAAGATACTTGGGATATCCAGGAAAGGGAGCATAAAGTAGCTAATAACCAGACACTAATAGAAGTGTTGGAAAAAACAACCTCCCCCATGATATGGGGTGTTCGGTACTAAGTGCTCAACTTGGGTGGGTCGCGAATAAGAAACATAAGAACTAAAAAAATATATGTATAAGTAACAAACACTCAACCCATAATAGGGTTTCCAAAGCCAATCCAAGAACAAACACTCTCGTTTCTATTCATAGGAAGCACACTGGTCAGAGTCGAGTTACAACTCAACCAAGAACCAATTCCTATTTAAGCTATTCTTGCTTCCATGTTCATGTAATTCGATTAAATAAGGTTATGAAGTACTGGGAAACTAACAACATAAGCACAACCTAAGGGAAAAAGTTACATCCAACATCAATTTAAGCTTTCACACCCGATTCTATTGCAAAGTCACAACAACAAATGGATAAGGGAGATACCTCGATGTACTGGAACCAAAGAAAACCCCAAGATACAGCCCCATGTCCCCAAAAATCCAAGGGCCAATGGTTTCTCAACAACAGAGGATACCACACCAATTTGTGATATAAGAAGAGTAATCACATACACTCAATTATAACAACATGGGATCCCGTCCCCACCCGCATCACCCCATCAATCTAAGACCCAATCCAAGAAAACCATAAGGTCACCCACAATCGGCCCGTGAGGGAAAAACAACCAAACCACTACCACCAACACAAGGTAGGCCCACGCAGGTATTTTCAGATTTAAAAGATTTAACACACTCCACGGTTTCAATTCCACTGTGCATTAACAGGGGTTATCACAGAAAAGGTTTGATCCTGGGGCTTTCAATTTATTTAATAGAGTATATGTAATTAACCAATTCCACGTTACGATTATTTAAATATCCAAAAACACTGAGGTCCATTAGTGCATAGAGAAAGAACACCAACAACCATGATTTTCAGTGAGCACAGGACCGTATAATTCACAACATATATCAACAATAAAAGATCACAGTAGGTCATCGATCACACCTACCCTTTCATTCTTTAATGGTATGTTTATTATCTTCATTAAGTTCAGTTTCATCAGTTACCACAAAGGCAAAAAGGATGCCCACCCCGCATGATACAAAGAAAGGAGAGACGAAGGATTAAATCTATACTTGATTGATCAATTATCAACATTAATTCCTCATGTGGAAACTGGAAAACAGGAGTGGTGGGAGCTCCACGCGATCGTGGAAAACTTCGCAACAGGGGTACGGATCGTTGGGAGGAAGGGTACACCGAGCGCAGGATGATCAAGAAAAGAAACCTAGGGGAAGCCTTTGGTTATAAAGGATGAGATACACCATCCCCTGTACGGTTACTATATGGAAATAAAAACTCAAAACCACGTAAGAAGCTGGATCGTGGGTTTACCACGCGGCTGAGACACCATGTACCCTACTTAAAGGTCCTCACCTTTCGGGGCGGTTTAAACCGACGCACACCTCATGGTTTTTCATTTAAGGGGTACCTCACCAATAATTTAATTTAAACGGGCATTAATGGGCTTTAAAACAGCCTTATATGGGTCAAAACAAGGTTTAAAAACCAATTAACGCAAAAAGGAGGCGCTACTGGAAAACTCGTGGGGGGTAGGCAAGAGCTACCGATAGCTGAGAGCTACCGGTTGGCGAGAGCTACCGGTAGACGAGAGCTACCAGTTGGCGAAACCTACCGGTAGCTGAGAGATACTAGTTAGCGACACCTACCACTGGTAGTCGAGAGCCACCAAAAGCCTAGAGGTACCGATAGCTGAGAGCCACCGGTAACCTAGAGGTACCGGTAGCCGAGAGACACCGGTAGCCTAGAGGTACGGGTAGCCGAGAGCCACCGGTATCCTAGAGCTACCGGTCGCCGAGAGCCACCGGTAGCCTAGAGCTACCGGTGGCTGAGAGCTACCGGTGGCCAAGAGCTACTGGTATCCGAGAGCTACTAGTGGCCAAGGGCCACCGGAACCCCAAGGTCACCGGTAGGCTAGGTATACAGGTTGGCCGAGGTTACCGGTAGGCCAAGGATACCGCTAGGAGCCACCAAGAGGCAGGGATGGCCTTCCAAACCACCCAGAACACCTCAACATCATATTTTTACCAAGTAATGGAACCCAAAAACCCAGTCCATTACATCAGATACTTCTCAAACTATTCTCATCCCTGAGAATATAAGAACAACCCATAAAGGAGAAAAGTGGGGTCTAAACAGCCACCCCCCTAAAGATACCTCTCAGGGGAAAACCTCGGAGTTGTTTGAAAGATGGAACAGAACCCTCCCCATACATCCAGGAATACTCCCCCAAGATTTATCAACCGAAAACATTCACAAGAAGCATGAGGATCACATATCCAACACATGAGTTAGGGAGTCCCTTCCTACATGTCAGGATATTATCCACTTTGGGCGGCACTGACTCGCCCACACGGGTTTAATCGCATCCACATTAATGCGTCCTAATTAGCTGGCAGGTTTTCCCATCATCACGATTTCATACACACACATAGAGAATAGGGAATAGATAATCTAATAGCCAACCAAGACAGGAATTTCATATATTAAAGAAAAAGGTAAAAAATATCAAGGGTCAGAATAAAAACATCATGGATGTCAAAACAGCTCTGGGTACTGAACGCGTAACTAGGCCTCCCGCTCCCATGTGCTCTTTTCTAGGACACAATGCCTCCACAACACACGAAACAAGGGGATGGTTCATCCATGAAGAAATTTCTCCTTACGATTCTAGATCTTGATTGGTCGTTCTATGAAGGTCGCATCGTCTTCGACATCTAACTCTCCCCAATCGATGACATGGGAGTCATCATGTAGATATCAACAAAGCTGGTACACATGGAATAATTCATGTATCCTCAGTAGCGGCGGTGGTAGTGCTAGCTGATAAGCCACTTCACCGACCCACCGCAACACTTCTAAGGGTCCGATGAACCTGGGAGAAAGTTTACTTCTCCTGCCTAACCTCCGTTATCCATGCTGAGGGGTGACCTTCATAGACATGTGGTCCCCGACCTCAAACTCCAAGGGTCTCCTCCTATCATCGACATATGAATTCTGCCGGTCCTGAGTCGCCTTCATCCTTTCTCGTATAAGCTGAACCTTCTCTGTCATGCTCTGCACCACCTCCGAGCCAAGAACACCTACTTCCCCAACCTCAGTCCATCACCCGGGTGAGCGACATGACCTTCCATATAGGGATTTGAATGGATCCATGCCAATGGTAGAGTGGTAGCAATTGTAGTAGGTGAACTCCACCAGAGGAAAGCGTCTCACCCATGATCCCCCGAAGTCCAGGAAGCATGATCGTAGCATATCCTCAAAGGTCTGGATGGTGCGCTCTGTTTTCCCATCTGTCTGGGGGTGGAAAGCAGTGCTAAGGCACATCTGGGTGCCAAAGGCATGATGAAGACCCCTCAAAACTCATGAGGTAAAATGTGACTCCCTATCCAAGACTATGGAACTCGGAACTCCATGCAACTGCACTACCTAGTCCACATACTTCTGTGCTAGAGCGTCCAATGCACTCGACGCTTTAATCGCCAGAAAGTGAGCCGACATCATCAAGCGGTCCACTACTACCCAGATGGTGTCTCATCCCCCTTGATCCTTGGGTATTCCCATGACGAAATACATGAATATGTTGTCCCACTTCCACTCGGGGACAACTAAAGGTTGTAACAACCTGCCTGGAACCCGTTGTTCAGCCTTTACCTGCTGACACACTAGGCACTTGGCCACAAACTCTACCACTACTCGCTTTACTCCGGGCCCCCAAAGTTGTCTCCTCATACCCTGGTACATCTTGGAAACTTTTGGGTGTACCGCTAGGGGTGTGTTGTGGAACACACTAAGAACCTTGCAACACATCATCTCTGGAACAAACATCCTTCCCTAGAAGAGCATCTGATTTTGACAATCATCTGTCCACCCTTCCAGAGCATCGCCCTGGTCAACTCGGTCGCGCATCACTTCGCACTCTGGGTCTCCCCACTGAGACTCCTCCACTTTCCACCACAGAGAATACTACATCGTCATCTAATACATGCAACCTCTACCACTATCCATCATCACATCTAGGTGCAAAGCACCCAACTCATCCATCGCTTTCCAAGCGTCTGCCGACTCCCGGACTGCATCCTTCTGCGACCTCCTGCTCAAAGCATCATCCACTACATTCCATTTTACTGAAGTATAGGAAATATCGAAGTTGTAATCCTAGAGGAACTTCATCCACCTTCACTATCGTAAGATTAGGTCTCGCTGGGAGAAGTTATACCTCAAGCTTTTGTGATCCGTGAAGACCACAAAACGTTCTCTGATGAGGTAGTGCTGCCACAACATTAGTGAGAAAACAACCACTGTAAGATCTAGGTAATGGGTGGCATAATTACACTCATGAGGTTGTAGCTTCCTAGACTCATAAGAGATCACCCCTTGTTGCTGCATCAACACACATCCAAGGCTTTTCCGTGAAGCATCACAAAACACCTCATACGCTTCCGCTTCTTCTAGTAGTCTCAGCACTGGGGAACTAACCAACTTCTACTTTAGATAGCTGAAGGCTGCCTTACACTTCTCACTCCACATGAAAACCTATTCGTTCTTGGTCAAGGTCGTCAAAAACTCCGCAAAATGAGAGAAGTTGGGTACGAACATCTAGTAGTAACCTACCAGCCCAAGGAAACTACGAACCTCAGCCACGTTCTTGGGTGCTTCCCAAGAAACAACCGCCTCAACCTTTGATGGGACCACCAATACACCTTGCTCGAACACTATGTTCCCAAGGAAGTGAACTTATCGCGTCCAGAACTTGCATTTCAACAACTTCCCATAGAGTTGGTGCTGTCAGTGGACCTCCAAAACCGTCCTCAGGTGCTCTGCATCATCCTCCTCTGATCTTGAGTAGATCAGGATGTCTTCAATGAACACAACTAAAAACCGATCTAGATATTCCTAGAAGACGGAGTTCATAAGCCCCATGAACACAGCCGAAGTGTTGGTAACGCTGAAAGGCATAACTACAAACTCGAAGTGCCCATATCTTCACCTGAAGGCCATATTCGAGATGTCGCCCTCCTTTACCCTCAACTGGTGATACCCAGACCACAGTTTGATCTTAAAGAACCGTACTACCCCTTTCAGCTGGTCAAAGAGATCATCTATCCTTGGAAAAGGGTAGCGATTCTTGACCGTTACCTGATTCAGCCTCCTGTAGTCTATGCATATCCTTAGAATGCCATCCGCTTCTTTAAAAACAACACAAGAGCACCCCACGGTGACACACTCGGTCGAACAAAACCCTTCGTCATCAGATCATCAATATAAATCCGTAACTCTTGTATCTCTAATGGCGCCATCCGGTAGGGAGCCATCGAAATTGGACGAGCACCAGGCTAAAAGTCTATCCAAAACTCAATATCACGTCGAGGGGGTAGAGTCATCACCTCCTCAGGGAAGACATCCATAAACTCACTGACGATCCCTGGTACTTCCACAATCTCAGCATCCACTGACTCGACTGATAGCTTGGCTAACGAGGAGAGGAGGGGTTCCTCTTGCCTGCTGCCCTTCTGGCCACTCCGCTCGCTGGTGAAAGTAACACGTCAGCCGCCCATGTCTAAGCACACGACCCTTATTCAGAACCATTCGATGATGGCACACATAGAGAACAGCCAGTCGATGCCTAGGATGACATCGTATGGATGTATCTGTAGCAGTAGTAGATCCATGGCCGACTAATGTGGCCCTATCATCAGTCTGCATCCTCTAAAAACATATAACAAGTCTGTCTAACCTCCAACTTTTGTGCTCAGCACTAGGGGCACTGGAATTCTCTCGGCATCTAGACCTAGAGAACGTGCCCGACCGGGTGCAACAAAGGAGTGTGAAGCTCCAGTATCGAACAAGGCGTAAGAAAGGGTACTAAAAAAACTAATCGTACCTCGAACAACCTCTGGTCCCGCTGGAACTGCTGCCTCCACGGCGTATAACTGTCTATGCCCAGATCCTCTGCCCCCTGGCTATCATTCGCCTCCCCGACCATGCCCTGGTCGGGTTCCCTGAGGAGCACCCTGAGTTTGTCCTCCCCCTCCAACGTCTGCCCTCAGAGGAGCGGGAGCTCTCGGCCCCTGCTGCTGCTTCTGAAAAGGCTTAGCTGGAAGCTGCTGCTAAGGCTATGCTGGGCATGTCCACCACTGTCGTACTGTACTTGGTCTGGGAACTGATTCCGGAGATGTCCATTGCTCCCACAGAAGAGTAACCTCAGTCCTGGGCCTGAAGGGAAAGGGAGAGGACTGGGGGACCAAAACTGAAACTGCTACTGCATGCTCCCTGCTAGTCCAAACCTAGAGGGTCCTGATGCTGGTGGTTTGGTGCTGACGGCCATTCCATTTGATGGGCCTAGTTGAATCCCCTCTCGTGACACACTGCCCAGCATGTGCATCCTCTCTACCACATCTTCCTTCATTATGGACCTCCAAGTATGCTGGCAAGGTGAAGGGGGTAACAGCGTACTGGAGGGAGGGTCGGAGCGCCTCCTCTAAATGTCTCGCCTGAGACTCCTCAACTAGAAAGAGGTCCAGACTAAAGAGGAGGAGGTCCTTTAACATGATCCCCAACTCCCTTACCGACATACTTTCCTACTGGAGGGAGAGTAGCTCCTACCTCTTATCTGCCTTCATCATAGAAGAGAGGAATTCCGCCCAGAACTCCTTCTCGAAATCAGCCCATGCCACCTCAACCTCTATCCTCTCTCCCAGGTAGAGCATCCACCACCGACGTGTTGCTCCCCGCATCTAGCTGACAGCCAAAGGGACCCAGTACTTGTTCGGAACCTGGATCAAGCCGAAGGCTATCACCAGCTCCTCTAGCCAACCCTTTGTCTTCATGTTCGAGGTGTTTCCCTCGTACTTCCCGAGGGTATGTTGCTAGAAGGCTCGAAGCATCTTCTGCCACTGGTCATCCTCCTCCTCTTGATCAGCCCTCTACTGATCGGCCAAGTCAACCTCCTGGGCCTTGATCACCCATACAACTCGTGGTCGTCTCCCTGGTGTCATAGCTCTAAGGTATTAGAGGAATTCCTAAGACCAAGTAGTGCGGAATATTGTTCTTAAAAATTCTTAAAATTATTATTTATTTAAAATTCCGAAAACACCCTAAAAACATGAGAAAACAAGTCTTTATGATGCATGTACCTTTCCTAGGGTCTCTACCCTGAAATCAGCATGGCCTCACTTGGTCGTTCGGTAGGCCCAGAGTCCTTGCATCAGATCACAGGGGGCCCTAAAATCCGGTGTCCTAGCCGGTCTCCCCTGGCCTAATTCACGCACCAAGGTCACCCAACACCGTTTCCCTACCATCCCAAGCAATAATCATTGTTCCTAACTCTAGACACCATCCTATCTCTCAACCTCCCCTCTGTTACCATTCTGTCACGACCCGCCTTTACCAAAAGGAGGGAAGGGTCAGCAGATGGCCATGCCCTTCCTTCTTTAAGTTTAAGGATAGATAATGACCCTCGAAACTCGCCATTAATAGGTCCTGGAATGGCGACCAGCACCAAGGGTGTAGAATCACATACTAAATGGAAGTAATTACCGTTTTTCTTTTAACAGGATCGAGAGATAAGATTATAAATCCCACAACACCAAAGATGAAAGTGAAAGTATGACTGAAAGTAAACCATTTCCATATGCATGTTCAAAGGTAAAAGATACAAGTAACAAAACTCCAAAGGTGAAAATATACCAAGAAAAAGAAAACAACAACAGCAACTACCGCAAAGGTCCAAGCTAGTACGGCGCCACACGATCCCTGAAGTCCTCCTGGAAACCAGAAAGCAGTTTTATATACGTAGGGTGAGCATAAAAGTACACTCAGTAGGGAAAACCAAAGACTCTCGTGCACAAGTGAGGAGAAATTCTAATGCCCCTTGGAAAAAGAGATAACCAAACACCTAACAAGGTAAACTATCCACCCAAGCCTCACCAAGGCACAATCCCCAAATAACGTAAGTCAAGTATAGTATAGTAATAGCACATCGATTTTTGGGTACCTCACACCTCTTTCCCACTGGTTATTGAAAAAATCCTATGCATCAAACCAATCCTGCCATTCTCACCGCAGTCCCACTACCACACCCACCCGCACACACCTGGCCCACAACCACACATCCCACCCGCAAACACCTGGGCCACGACCGCTATCCTGCCCACAGTCACCTGAGCCACAACAATCTCACATAACCAAGCCCGCAAACACCTAGGCCAGAACAACCACTTCCATGCCCGAAGACACCTGGGCCAGAAAGCTACCGTCATGCCTGAAGACACATGGGCCTCATCCCGAAGATACTTGGGAAACAACGTGCCCGTAAACACCTGGACTAACCACCGCAACCACCCCGCCCGAAGATTCTTGGGCTAATAATGGACTTCAGGCCATCACAGCCTGCCCGAAGATACTTGGGATATCTGGGAAAGGGAGAAGAAAGGAGCTAATAACTAGACACTAATAGAAGTGTTGGAAAAAACACCCTCCCCCATGAAATGGGGGTGTTCGGAACTAAGTTCTCATCTTGGTTGGGGTGAGAATAAGAAACATAAGAACTAAAAAATATATGTATAAGTAACAAACACTCAACCCAACCCAGGGTTTCCAAATCCAATCCAAGCACAAACACACTCGTTCCTATTCATAGGAAGAACACTGTTCACAGCCGAGTCACAACTCACCCAAGAACCAATTCCCATTTAATCTATTCTTGCTTCCAGGTTCAAGTAATTCATTTAAATAAGGTTCTACACTACTAGGAAATTAATATCATAAGCACAAACTAAGGGAAAAAGTTACATCCAACAACAATTTAATCATTCACACCCGGTTTTATTGAATAGTCACAACAAAAAAGGGATAAGGGATATCCCTCAAAGTACTAGAACCAAAGAAAACCCCAAGATACAGCCCCATGTCCCCAAAATCCATGAGCCAACAGTTTCTAAACATCAAAGGATCCCACCCCAATTTGTGATATAAGCAGAGTAATCATACAACCTCAAGTATAACAATAGGGGATCCCATCCCCCCCCCACCGCATCGCCCCATCAATCTAAGCCCCCATCCAAGAAAACCATAAGGTCACCCGCAATTAGCCCGTGAGGGAAAAACAACCAAACCACTACCACCAACACAAGGAAGGCCCACACAGGTATTTTCCAATTTAAAATATTTAACACACTCCATGGTTTTAATTCCACTGTGATTTAACCAGGGATATCATAGAAAAGGGTTGATCCTTGTGCTTTCAATTTATTTAACCGAGTATAACGTAATTAACCAATTCCACATTTCAGATATTTAAATATCCAAAAACACCTAGGTTCATTAGTGCAAAGAGAGAGACAACCAATGACCATGATTTTCAGTGAGCATAGGCTTTTATAATTCACAACATATATCAATAATAAAAGAGTACAACAGGTCATCGATCACACCCCCTTTCACTCTTTAAAGGCCTGTTTATTATCGTCATTTAGTTCGGTTTCATCAATTTCCACAATGGAAAAAAGGATGCCCACCCCGCATGATACATAGAAATGAGAGACGAAGGAGAAAATCCCTACATGATTGATCAAGGATCAAAGTTAACTCCTCGCGTGGAAACTGGAAAATAGGAGTGGTAGGAACTCCACGCGATCAAGGAAAACTTCGAAATAGTGGTACGGCTCGTTGGGAGGAAGGGTACTCCGAGCGCAAGATGATCGAAAAAAAGAAACCTAGGGGGAAGCCTTTGGTTATAAAGGCTGAGATACACCATCCCCTGGACAGTTACTATACAGAAAGAAAAACTCGAAACCGTGTAATAAGTGGGATCATGGGTTGACCACACGGCTGAGACACCCCACATGCTACTTAAAGGTCCCCGCCTTTCGGGGCAGTTTAAACCGAAGCACACCTCATGGTTATTCATTTAAGGGGTACCTAACCAATAATTTAATTTAAACGGGCATTAATGGGATTTAAAACAGGCTTAAAGGGGTCAAAACATGGTTTAAAAACCAATTAGCGAAAAAGCAGGCGCTAATGGAAAACCCGTGGGGGTAGGAGAGAGCTACCGGTAGCCAAGACCTACCGGTTGGCGAGAGCTACCGGTATCCGAGAGCTACTGGTTGGCGACAGCTACCTATAGCGGAGAGCTACTGGTTGGCGACAACTACTGGTAGCCGAGAGCTACCGGTTGGCCACAACTACCGGTAGCTGAGAGCTACCGGTTGGGGACAGCTACCGGTAGCAGAGAGCTACTGGTTGGCGACAACTACCGGTCGTTGAGAGCCACCGGTAGCCTAGAGTTACCGGTATCCGAGAGCCACCGGTAGCCTAGAGCTACCAGTGGACGAGAGCTACCGGTAGCCTAGAGCTACGGGTCGCCGAGAGCCACCGGTATGCTACCGGTATCCGAGAGCAACCGGTAGCAGAGCACTACCGGTAGCCGAGGGCCATCGGTACCCCAAGTTCACCAGTAGGATTGGTATACCGATAGGCCGAGGCTACCGGTAGGCCAAGGCTACTGCTAGGAGTCACCCAGAAGCTGGGATGGCCTTCCAGACCACCCCGGACACCTCAACATCATATTTTTACCAAGTAATGGACCCCAAAAACCCATTCCATTACATTATTATAATCATATATTGTTTTTATTTCCATCATTATACCCATGCATGCAAATTGGTGGTAAGTATAACAGATTACACCATGGTGTGGAGAAGGTGAGCTGTACAAACACCCATGTGGTTATTTCATTTTTTGATTGGATATATAGAAAGTGAAATATGGTTGTTTTATATTTATAATAACATATAAGTATATTATTTAAACTATTTTCAATACTTTATTATTAAATAACTAATGAAGAAGAATGAGAAGAAGAAAGAACTTTGAAAGAATTTTCAGAAGATATTTTCTATTCCTCGATGTGTTTTCTATAAATCACTTCTTAGTTTACTATATTTCATCTTTTTAGATAACAATAACCTCTAGAATGAAAATAGGTATGTTGATAAGGAAAAATGGCATTGTATGGATGTTCCTGTAGGCTTATAATGATGTGAATTTATGATGGAGGAGGTGACATTTTAT
Source organism: Viscum album (assembly GCA_963277665.1). Classification (NCBI taxonomy): domain Eukaryota; kingdom Viridiplantae; phylum Streptophyta; class Magnoliopsida; order Santalales; family Viscaceae; genus Viscum; species Viscum album. The sequence goes on along the minus strand of OY728142.1, from coordinate 588,019,795 downwards.
AATTGAGGTGAGGGAAACTTTTGGAAACTCCATAAATAATAATTTATAATAAAATCATTTCCTACAAAGAAACATCCAAAATGTCCCAATGTAGAAGATGAGATGAGATAGAGTTGTAACCTCAACAACTAATAAATTTTGTAATAGTTATTTTTTCAAATTAAACAATATCTTTTTAAAAAAACACTTAGTTATTTTATTTAGTTTTAATGGTGGTGATAAAATTATAAATATTTAATACTTATAAATATTTACTAGTATAGTGTTAATTGAAAATAAATGGATATTTTATGACATTTTTTACTTAATAATTATCACTTTTTAATTTTTAATTATTTTATTATTTTAAAATAATTTAATAATTTGTTATTTTTATAAAATACAAATAGTGTTAATTTTGAAAGTATTCATTTCATTGACTTTAAATAAAATCTACACCAAAGTTAAATTTCAAGAAAAAAAAATTTAATACACTTCTAACATGTCATAGTCACCTAGAAAATTCGGGGATAACATTAATTAGTTCATATGATATTTATTATAGTATTTATAAATTAATTAATTTTGATATTTGTATTAATAAAATAATTTCTACATCAGTATTGTGTCATCATTAATGGTAATTATTTTAAATCTAAAAAATATAAGAAAACATTCTATGTAGTAGGATTTTTTTTTATTTCCATAGATTGTCTATAGTCAATATTATCTCTTAGTTATCCATATATTAAAATTAATATACTTATATAAAATGAGATTGTGAAATTTTTTCAATGTAAATAGTTTTTATTATATTCATGTCATATTCATAGGTATGTGGCCATTATGTTATTCCATTTCAAAAAATAGATGATAGGGGTCGAATTTAGTCATCAAATGGGATTTTTATAGGCATTAAGGTGATTTTATAATATTATATTTACTTTTAGTTACAAGATATACCTTTAACCATTGTAAAAAATTTATTTCCAAAGGTACTATTCATAATGACAAAAAAAAGTTTCATATTAGCATAATTTGGACACACTGATTCAATGTATGGAATCTATTTTTAAACATTCAATACCCATAATTTCTAGTAATTAATTTAAAATTAATCGTGTTGTTGAAAAGTATTATATTATGTATATAAAACACATATATCACATTAATTCCATTACCAATAGTAATCCACTCAAAAAAATATCTAATTGATTTATATTTTTTTGAAATAATTGATATCCAATTAATTATCAAATCATTTTCCAAAGTTAGTTATAATTATTCTCGCTAACCTAACAGCTAGGATATAATAGTAATTTTAATATAACGGAATATAGTGGTTCAATTAAACTCGTGATTCCATGTAATGTAAGCTACTAAAGAATAAAAGTTTTTTAAGGAAAATATTTCATAATAACATCTAGGTGATACATTCAAAAACACTTAAACTGATTTTTTCCCATGAAATTAATCACATGGAAACAAAATGACGAGGATACCTCACCATCATAATATACCCAAGTGCCCGTGTAACTTTTTAAAATTTTTGGATCCCCCATAAAACATTGGCCAAGAAATTGGTCTTGTTTTGTAAATTTTTTTCCTATGATCCAGAGTCTCTATCAGTTGTTATTCATAAGAATGATATTTCTCCAGTGGTATGACTTCAAATCATACTACATGTGAGGGATTGGTTTTTAAACATTCCAATGAGAGATAATGGAACATATCATGAACTTGAGAGAGATTTGGTGGATGCACCAATCGGTATTCTACCTTACTAACAACATCCAAAATTTCAAAAGGAATTATATACCAAGGTCTCGACTTTCCTTCTATACAAATCTCATTGATAACTTAGAGGGATATATTTGTAAGAACACCTTATCGCCAACATCAAAATGTAGATATTTTGATTGGTTTTTAGCATTACTTTTTTGTCGACTCTGAGCTGATATTATCTCTTGTTGAATGGATTTGTACTTTTCTTCCATTTCATCATCAATATTCGGTCATAATAGCATTATTTCCCCAACATCATCCCTATATGTTTGAGTTCTACATTGTTTTCCACATAGGGAATCATAAGAAGCTATATGAATACAAGAGTGAATGCTATTAATGTAGAAAAATTCCACCAATGGAAGTTTTTGATCCAAACCACCTTTTAAATCCATAGATAAATTTGTCAACATGTCTTCTAGAGTGTAAATTGTCCCCTCAGACTAGACGTCTATGAGAGGATGATAATCAGTGCTAAAAAATAACTATGTATCCATATCATGTTGAAGAATTCACCAAAACTTTGAGGAAAACCTCATATCCCGAAGAGATACAATGGAATTTTGTACTATATGAAATATTTCCACATCCTTTACACATATCCCAAAAAGAAGATCAAGATATAAAATCTTCTCTATTATAATTGCTGTCTCCCAAAATCAATGCTGATCAACTATAACCCAGATAGCATTATTGCCTACAGATTTTTTTTGGGAATTCTGATGACATAGTCCATAGTAATGTTTTCCCATTTCAATTTTGATATGGGTAATGGTTGTAAAATCCCAATATACTTTTGTCTCCCATCCTTAACTTGATGGTAATCCAATCATCAAGAGACATATTCTTTTACTTCTCTTTTCATTCCATCCCACCAGAAGTACTCATTCAGGTCCCTGTACATCATTATTCTTCTAAGGTGAATAAAAAATGAAGTAAAATTTCAAACATAAAATAAACCCTTCTTTAATTAAGGTGTGGGAAGAATACAAACCTTGTTCCGAAACCTTATTATTTCATCACAATCAAGGTTGAATTCAAGAACATTTCTCAACTTTTTTTTGTATCTATACATAATTCTTATGCACCTCCTCAACAATCACATGTATTGATGGTTGAACATTCATTTGAGAAAGACAATATTTCCCCCTTCCATTAAAATTTTAAGATCCATACATTGAAAATCCAAAAATATTGGATATTTTTTTATCATTATCATGGATAGTCTAGCATGGTCTTGTCGAAAAAATGCATCTTCCACCTTGTTTTCCTTCCCACAATGGTAATGTTTTGAGGAGTCGAAATCATTAATCAACTCGAACCATCTTCTTTGGAGCATATTCAGCTCCTTTTGGTGGAAAATATACATAATATTTTATGATTAGTATAAATATCACACCTTTCACCGTAATAATAATGCCTCCATATCATTAATTCAATAATTACATCTGCTAACTCCAAATAATGACCTGGGTAATTTTTCTCCTGGATTTTCAACTATCATGGGTATTATCCAATAAGTTTATCATTTTTCATTAGAAAACATCCCAACCCCTTCTTGGATGGATATATTTAGATCCCAAACCTTTTTCCACTACAATGTAGTGTGAGAATAGGTTCATTAGCTAGCCTTATTTTTAGTTAATTAAAATTATCTTCACATTCCACCGTCCAAATAAACCTACTCCTTTTCATGTGAACAAGGTGAGTGGACTAGATTATCGTAAATAATCATTTACAAAATGTAGATAATATATTGTAAAACCAAGAATGATTAAAATCTCAATTACCATTGTTGATCTCGACCATATTTCAATAACCTCAATTTTTGTTAGATCTATGAATATCCCCCCTCTTGAGATTACGTAAGCCAAAAATAAAACTTTTTTTATGAAAAAATTCACACTTGCTTAATTTGGAATTATGATTCTACTTTATCAGGGTATTCAATACAAATATCAAGTGATATTCATGTTATTACGTTCTGTTAGAATAGATAATATTGTCATTTATATTCACTACCTCAAACTAATCAAGATAGTATTTCAGGAATCAATTCATTAGATCCATGAAGATAGAGGAGGCATTAGTAAGACCTAAATGCATCACAATAAAATCATAGTGTCCATACCTTGTATGAAATGTCTTATTTTGTATATCCTTTTTTTACCCATAATATAGGATATCCTAAATTAAGATAAATTTTGGAAAAGTATTGGTCCCCACTTAGTTGGTACAATAAGTCCTAATTGAGAGTAAAATGATATTTTTTCTTTATAGTGATCTTAAAAAGTACCAGACAATAAATAAATACTCATGTTCATCCATATTTCTTCTTAAAAAATAGAACATTTCCCCCTAAGGGGACTCACTAGGGAGATTAATTCCTTATCAACATTCTCTTTTATTTTCTTCTTCAATTCGGGAAACTCAATCGGGGCCAATCAATAAGGGGTCTTTGAAATAGGAAAATCACCCAGAATGAGTTCTATTGAAAAGTTAACATCATAATTTGGTGGAAGTCCTAGAAATTCATTCTGAAAGACCTCATAAAACTCTAATACATTGGGTGTATTCATAATCCTGAGTTTCTCCCCAACAATATGATATAAATGACATTCATTTATAGGAATCAAGACCCATAATATGGAATAAATTTATACTGGAAGGTTATATTAATCATTGTGTCAATATATGATTATATGTTGATCTAGAATATGAAATGTGACTCCCCTTCCTCAGAAGTTGATATCATATCCATATTGAGATATCCAATCCATGCCAATAATCACATAAAATTCCACTATAGGATGGATCACATGATTTGAAGGAAGCACTTTCCCACAATCTTAAACTGGAGAAGAAATATTAACTTTTGATGTGACTGATGTGCCTTAGAAGTTTTCATAACTAAATCAACATCTAATTATTGATGTAATACGAAAATACCCTTATAAAATTATTCCTAAAAAAAGTGTGGGTGGATCCAAGAAAACATTTCTTACTTTAGAGGGGATGGTAAGTGTACCTTTCACCACTTCATTATTGTATTCCATGTCTCCAATAGTGATTTCATGTAACCTTCCATTTTCATTAGACTTTATAGTTATTTTACATTGATCATAATCAATAACCTTTGGATTAGGGAATTTATTGGGATAATTCCCTATTTCCTTGCACTTGTAGAATTGAAGTGTAAGTGGTTCATTCTGTGTAGCCTTTTCATTGTTCACATCAGTTGACATCTTTTCCCCTTCATATTGGTAATAATATACCCTATGATCTTATTTTACACAAATAAATCATTAACTAGTCCCATTAAGTCAATTCCCACCATGTTGTTTCCACACATTGAGCATAATTGAAAACTCATATTTTTTTCAGTGTTTTCTTTAGATTTTTCTTTGAATTCCACTTTTCTCTTCTTATCAAACCCATATGAATTATGTGTTACTCCAATATCCATATAAACCTTGAGACCACATTACACTTTTTTCTCATAGCTATTGAAATCCATTGTGGTTAATTATGCTCGAAGACATGTTTTTAAGCCACTAAAGAATCGATCAATTTTACTCTCATGTTGGATAATAATTCCAAAATCATACCTTGAATTTCATGTAAAATTTACTTTTTAGGTACCAACATATTCATTATAATTTTTATTAATTTAGAGGAACTCCTTCTCCATCATTTTTCAACGAATACGATGAATGTACTTAATGAAAAATAAGTTCTTGAAGTTTTTCCATTCCATAGACTCAATTTCATCTCTTTGAATCGTATTCTTGATATGATTCCACCATTGATTAGCTTCCCCTTCTAAAATATATTCTTTTTAGATGAAATTATTGTTGGGATAAAATACCTCAAGGTATTCTTGAATCATTTTTTAGGTGATTGTGTTTGTTGAAAAAGTGGTCAACTGTGCTGTGATTGTTTACAAAGCAAACCATGACATAAAAATTTGTTGAAAAAGGGGATTTCATGGTGGAATTTCAAGTTCAAGATCTGTGGTCAATGATCCATGTTTGATTCAATAATGTCGACAATGGAATGGATGATCTGGAGTTGGTATAAAAAGAACAGATACAAGGTGGCACCGTTTTCTAGTGTTTGCCAAATTTTTTGACCAGAAAATGGACAAATGAAGAAAAGTGGTTTTTGGAAAATGTTCTTTCATTCCATGTACTTTAAGGAGAGGAAACTTGTGCGCCTAATGTTTTTCAAGATTAGAAGGTCAAAATATGGCAAAGTAAAGAGGTTCTCGCAGGTATTGGTGTGGTTGCACAGGTGACTTACGCGCCGTAAAAGGTCTTGTGTGCCGGTGCCTAGGAGGGTTCGAAAGTTTTGTGCCATATGTTTTTCAAGATCAGATCTTAGAAATATGGAAAAAGAAATAGGGTCGTGCGGGTGTCTTTCAGGGGAAGAAACCTACGTTCCAGGACTTTCAAGCTGAGGGGAAACTTGTGCGATGCCGCGTAGGTTGACCAAATGCCTATAAATACAGGACCACCCCTCCTCATTTTTAATGGAGTTCAACACATAGAAAAATCAAAGCTCCCATCACACAGGTGTGGTGGTCACGCAAGTGGTGTGTTGTCGCATAGGTGGACCTGTGTGCCCATGTTTGAAGTTGCACGCCGGTTGGTAGTTGCGCGCCAATATTGGTTTGGGAGTAAAAGGGGTTGAGTCACCCAGGTTTGGAGTTGCAGAAGATTGTGCCGCGCAGGTGGTTGAGGTAGACTTGCGCTCCAGTTGTGACTTGCGTGCCGATTCTTGAACTCTAACTTAGACTTGCGCGCCAAGTAGGGTTGATTCCCCAGTAGTGTTTTCGGGCTGCATGGAAGCTGGAAGTTTGCCTGATACCTTCGGTGCAAAGTGAGAATCATATGCTGGTGAAAGTTGGACTTCAACAGAGCATCTACATACATAGGAAAATGAATTTCTTAATGAAAATGAAGAGACCTACATGTCTATAAACTGTGAGTGGATCCTTTCCTGAGCAGTGAGAAAAGGAAGAGGAAGAATGTGATCCTCTCCACTAGAAGTGAGAGAGAGAGAGAGAAATAGGTAGTGACCCTTGGGAAAGTAGTTATATGACCCTAAACCTTGTAAAGGCAGTGTTCCATGGACAGAGTGACTGTTCCCGAACCTTGTAATCCACTACTAGTGAAGTTTAGTGGAATTTGGTATGACCGGAAACTTGATGGCGTATCCTCCTTGGACGTAGCCCAGTGAGGGTGAACCAAGTAAAAATCTATGAGTCTGCTTTCTTACTACCTTGCATTGCATTTAAAGTATCATCATCAGATAAAGAAGAAAATAAGTGATCATAATAAACCCACAAGTGTAAACAAAGTGACCCTTGTAATAAAGAGGTCAAGATCCAGTGGGGCAGGAAGAATTTTGGAAAAGAATATCCATACCCTGATTCACCCCCTCTTAAGGTACATAGGCCCCTTTTGTTCTTAACAATTATCTAGTTCAGAACATTGTAGAACTAAATATATATTTTCAATGGTACTGATCCATTATTCAACAATTGATGGATTAGAAGACCTGCTAATGAAGGCGAACACTGCCTCATGAAGGATTCAACAGAATGTTTCTCTCTCCCTTGGTTGTTTATAAGTCCAATATGATTAATGTCCTAAGAATGTTGTGTAACAACAGCTACATTATGTTTCATTCCAGCTCCCATAACATTTGGTTTCTCATGGGGACAATCATTGCATTACCTGTCATATTCAGCATTAATGTGGTTCCACCAAGTTCCATCCATTGACTAAGACCAAGAATCATAGTGTGAGAAACACTAATCATACTGGTAATAAACATAATTCAAGAATAAAATTTTAATTTAGGAAACTTTATGTTTTATCATAGGTTACTCATGAATATCATTAAAACACTAGTATAAGATTGTAACTTATACGTAGACATATACATAGGGTTCTTACTAAGGCTCACTCATCCTTGTTTCTGTTGTTTAACTATACCTTTTCTCTGATTCCAACTATAATGGCCCATAAATTACATGTAAGTATTAAGTCAACATTTTTGAATATTTATTTCACTACATAACAAATACCATGACAGGACCGTATAGGTTTAATGTCTTTAGAAAATGGGAACTATAAACAACTAGTTCATAAAATATATATATTGTCCCCAGATTATTTCTTCAAAACAATACTCTTTTTCAACATCTAATACTTAATACCCTTATCTGTGACCTGTGTAAATGAATCATATGAAATGAGAGCTCAAATTCTCAATAAAGGTAAACATGTGAAATATCAATAATATCATAATCATAAGCACATAACATTTGTAAATCATATCCTAAGTATAAAATATCAGAAAACCATGTCATTGGATAAATAATAAAAGTGAAATATAATACCAATAGTCATAACATATGACATAAAATTTAGTTTCATACACACATACGCATAGAAAATTATTTCATATTAGTCAAGGATCTTTTCCAAGACCATCATTGTGGGAAAAGTACATTACTGAACTGAGTTCACTCCTCATTCCAGCCCTGTATTACTGAACAGGATGTACATGACATTCTAGTCATGTCAATCTCAAGAGATATAAATCTTTACCAAATACATTGGAAGGAGATATCGGTCCCACCCATCTCATAATTAGATCATTCGTAAATGTTCCACAAAAACAAACATCATTCATCATAGCATAACCCATTTAATAAAATGGGATTCTTAAACACCATTCCACCATAATTTATATAAAATAAATGGATTTCCTAAAAAAATCTCATCATAAACAAAATCAAAATAATGTAATAAATGGGATAGAAATATAACCTCATGTCATCATAAATTGAAAATAATTGGTTAAAACACTTGAATTTAATTCCTAGGGAAGATATACTTTCTTTTTAAAAAATGAATTCTTTTCTCTAAATTATGTGAAATTTAAAAAAAAAAAGTATTTAGTTGAAAATAAACCTGAAATGGTGCATTTGATGTTTCCTAGAAATAATTCATTATAATGATGTAAAATATTTGTTCATGTGGAATAAGTTAAAAAATCATTCTCCTCATAATTTTGTCGGAGAAGTCAAAAAGTAACTTGTATGGTAAATAAAAGAAATAAACTTTCTATATCATATATTAAAAGTAAAATATGGGTAAAAATGGATTTAAACAAAAATGTAATAATAGTAAACATTTTATGATTTTTTTTAAGAAAATATGAAAATTTATGATAAATATACCCCCTATAAATTCTTACGTATAAACAATCTCAGTTAAAAATGAGATTGCAAAATTATCCATTACCTTATGTATGATATCCTAATTATGTATCCAAACCTACTATATAATGATTTAAATAATTTTATTGAATTATTATATATTCAAAATAATTTTTATGATATCATATATGAATATATTATCATCTGTTTGTTAGTAACATTTCATTGTCACTCGTTATTCTGATATTAACTGCTTTATGTTCTTATACAAGATTTGTTACATAAGCTCATGTTACACATTATAGTTTATTGATAACTAATTTAGAGAATTATATTAGTATAATATATATAATATAAATTCATTAAATTCATGTATATAATCATTTTATAATGAAGATCATGTAGAATGAACCACATCTCATTGTGGAGATGGTAGGTCGTGCGTACGCACGAGCGATGATATCATTCCCAAAATTGATGAATGGTATTGAAGTGGATGGTGTATAATATTTAATAATTAATAAAATTTAATTATAATCATATATTTTTACTATTTAACTCATTATAACCATCCATGTATGGTGGTGGTAAAAAAATAGATTACACTAAGGCATAGAGACGGTAAGTCGTACATATGCACACATGATGATTTCATTTTTCATAGGATGGATAAATAGTGGAATATAGTTGCTTCATAATTATAATGAAAAATAAGTAAATTTTTGATACTTTTATTATTAATTTATAATAAAAAATGAATGAATATTATGTAGAATAAGAATGACATTTGAAAGAGTCAGTAGAAGAGATTACCTCTTCCTCGACGTGTTTCCTCAAAATCTATTCTCAGAGCACTAGAGTTTTTCTTTTTAGATGACCAGAACGTATAGAATGAAAATACCTATGTTTAGAGGAAAAGGGGAGGTAATTTCCAATATTTAAGGCTTAAAATGAAGTGAATATTTGAGGGAGGAGGTTCCCTTTAATAATTTAGGTGAGGGGAACTTTTGGAAACTCCAAAAAAATAATTTATAATCAAATAAAACCCTACCCAGAAAAACATCCAAAATATACCAATTTAGAATATGAGATGTGTTAGGGTTGTAACATCATCTACCATTAAATATTTGAAATGATATATTATCAATTTAATCCATATCATTTTAATTGACACTTAGTTGTTTTATTTAATTATATTTGTGGTCCTTACATTAAAAATATTTAATGGTAATAAATATTTACTTATATGGTGTTAATTGACCATAAAAGGATATTTTTTGGAATTTAAACCTTATAATTTTCACCTTGAAATTTTTAAATATTTTTATGATGTTTAAATAATTTAATAAAATGTTATTTTTTTAAAATACTAATAGTTTCAATTTTGACACAATTCATTTATTTTAATTTAAATAAAATCCAAAGAGAAGATAAATTCAAAAAAAAATATTTAATATACTAATAACATGTCATATACACATTTAAGTTTCTTGTATATCATTAATTATCTCATATGATATATCTTTTGATATTTTTAAATCCATATTTTCTCATATTTCTATTAATAAATAATTTCAACATCACTATTATGTCCTAATTAATGATAATTATGTAATCTCTAAAAGTATTAAATAAATTTTTATTTTGTAGGTGATTTTTTAACCTTTCAATAGACTATATATAGTATATATTATCTACTATTTCTCCATATATTAAAATCAATATACTTATTTAAAATGAGATTGTGACATTTTTTCAGATTCATTAGTTTTTTTTATATTCATGTAATATTAATAGGAAAGTGGCCATTAAGTTATTAAATGTCAAAAAATAGATGATAAGTGTATAATTTAGTCATCTAATAGGATTTTTACAAGTTTTATCATAATTTTATAATATTATTTTTACAATTAATTAAATGATTTACATTAAACCAAGGTAGTAAAAATTATTACCAAAGTTATTATTCCTAATGCCCAAAAATTAAAGTATTCTATTAAAACAAATTATACCCAAAGACTCAAAATATGGAATCCATTTTTTAAAAATCAAAACATATCATATTTAGTGATTAATATAAAATTAATCTCGTATTTTAAATGAGAAAATGATTTTTAATAGTTAAAATATTGCAAAATATTAAATTATTTTTTCATCTGAATTTAATGTAAAATTAATTCCATTGACCTAAATTATAATAAATGATAAACATAAATAATATTTATACTTTCAAACCATTAAATAATATATTTTAACTATATAAACTATTACAATGAAAACTTTTTATTTTCAATTAAAATTGGAGAATTTATACTATTCATCAAAATATTAATGTTATCAGAAAAATATCAAAAATTCATCCAATGTAAATATTTATATCATGAATAAAAATAAGATGTTTATTTTTTCATAGAAACATTATTAATGTTTCAAAATATTAATTTAAAATGTGTTCTCCATTCGGTGGTGAAAATTTAAACATTAAAAACATGCGTTTTTATACATCAAATAGGGTTTTATTTATACCCTTTGACTAAAATATCCATTTGATGACTATAAAATTAATTTTATTAAGTATATAACACACATATAACATTAATTTTATTACCAAAATTAATCCACTCAAATATATATATATAATTGATTAAAAATTTTCAAAAATAATTGATTTCGATCTAACTCCCAACGCATTTTCATAATTTTGTTATAATTATTCTTCCTAACCTAATGGATAGGATATAACAATAGTTTTATAATAAAGGAGTCTCATTATTCATTTAAACTTATGATTACGTGAAAATAATGCAACCGAAGAATAAAAATTATTTAAAGAAAATATTTCATATAAGCATCTAGGTGTTACATATACATCTCTCCTGCCTTGAAATGGTTTTTGGCCTCTCAATAAACAAATGTACTGACAATATAACCTTTTATAGGATGAAATTATTAGTGTATGGATCATCACAAAATGCATAATATTTAATATTTTAGGATACTCTTAAAAAATTATAGAAAATCTCATTAATCCTAATGAGAAATAATACAAATTAATCTTAAGTGAAATTGATACGCTGACAACCGAAATTTAAGAGTAAACAAAATATGGGAATTAAAATATATCACATTTGAACAATTTTTATGGTCATTATACATATTAATTCAACATATTTAGAAACTATTATGTTTATATCTATCTAGGTAGGTGTTGGGCTTCAAAAAAATGTTGTGTGGAGGTGTTGTGGAGTTTGTATTGGGCCCATGAAAGAGGTGTCCAACATTTCACTAGTAAGTGAACCAACAACCACCTATTTTGTAGGCCTTTAACGGGGACCATCATACATTTTAATGTAATGTTATATAGACCATGTAACATATGTCACTAACTCATTCAACTGTCAGGAGGTAGAGTAGTTACTAATAATATTCTATTTCCCCAAGGAAACAAAGGATGGAAATGAATTCCAAAGGCATAATAAATTTTGTGTAATGATTATAGATTAATATCTAACACAAAATATATGTTGTAATAAAAAAAATACAAATACATTATTCAAGTTAAACTAAACTATAAAATTAAATGGAATAAAAATACTTTAACTATATCACAATAATAGTGGGTAAGATATAAGAGCACATTGCTAAAACTACAAAACACTGATACTATATCACCCATGTGGAACCAGTCCAGTGAAATATATTTGCACTCCACAGATCCAAAACTATTAAAAAGACAATGATAATAAGGAACTACACTAATGGAATGAGAAACTTTTCCATCCCTTATATCTCAGAATATGAAATCCTTAACTTCATCAAACATCCCACGAGAGGTTGAGTATAATAATCAGTTGGATATCCCTAGTAAATCAGAAAACATGCCACTTCGAAAAGATTAATTTTACGCATTTTTTATATAACTTATGAGAAGCAGACAAATAGTTCATATGTATTGTACCATATGTTCTATTTATGAGTGGGTATATCAAATATAGTAATCATACATTATCAATTATAATAACATTCCTAGGTTCACACACAACCAAAAACACTTGCATGCCTTGGACCACCATATACTCATGAGTGTTGAGTTATCCTCTCACAAAGTGGTCACTTGGTAATTGAATTTGATGGTGGTACTTCTGAACATGATTTTTCTCATGTATTTTATTTCGTAAATGTGGTACTTCTATCCATGATCCATACTAAACGAATAAAAATACACTTAAAAAATTAAATCCATGATTCAAGTAAATAATTTTTGAAAAATTTAAATTTCATCAATCCTCTTTGGAATAAAACTGGGTTCCATATTTCTAAACCACTATTTTTATAATCCCATCACAAATAGTGTTTTAAATAAAAATTTATTAAAAAATTTCCAACTAACATATAATAAATAATTATCAAAACATGCTCAGTTATGTTAAAAGATAGTTTAGACGGAGAGAATACCTTACATCAAGTTCATTTCTAACAAAGGATACAAGAATATTCTATAGATATAATATATTCCATCAGTTCCAATATTAAAAAACAAGAATATTTCATTAAAAATCAAGAAGCTTCATGGATTAGTATATTAAAACACTGATCGATGCTTACCATTATGAAAAATCAATTATATCAATTTTGAGAAAGAGGAATGAGATCCAAAGATATTATTTTTATGATCAAATGTAACATGTTTCATTAGAATAAATGTTCTAATGTATTAATCACTAAAACTCACTTATAGAATCCCTAGATGATGAGAGTGAATAGGATCACATGAATATTTATGTTAATGAGAAATGAATGAAAATAAGAATGACTAGATCAGATTACCAATGTGAATCTGGGGTTCACATTGTGAATTATTGAGTGGTCACACACATTATTAATTTGATAACTTGGTTATAAATTTTAAAAACCCATATCACTTCATGAATGGGATTCAGGTCATGAATACATTATTCATTGACCCAGTGATACTCCTTCATGTTTTGAAGGGACACTTCATATATTACAAAGAAATTTTGACATCGTTATAAATCTATTATTGTCATGAATGATTTCTATTTAAATTTTTTAAATTTATATCATTTTAATCCTCTTAAATATTCTAGTAAATTATTTTGATGAATCTAAAGAATTATAATAGGCAAAAAATAATGGTGTACCTAAAATATGGGGTACTACATTCTCTAAACCAATGGGTTTACATACCAAAAAACCTATAAAAAATGTTTCACTCAAACAATTCAGGCCATTACTCTAACATGAACATCTCATATTCCCATGGTTTTTCTTAGAAAATACCTTGGTTGTATAAAACTAGTATGAAGGATATAGATATAACTTGGATGTTACTTTCATGAATATCTATAATTTACATCTATTCATCAATATAATCCACATTTAAAGAAAGTGTGAAATAATCCCAACTGATCCCATGGGTGGGATACTAGTAAAACATGATTAGTTAAGAGACATGATACACATTATGAAAAACATTTAATCTTGTTTTTAAGGATTACTGATTAGATGTATCGTTAATCCATTTTAAGAAATAAAATTTTCCAATAAGCCATAGATCTAATTTTCCTTACTTCCCCAAGATTCATTGACCAATCCTTAGGGACACATTCAAGTTGGTGTGGTCATTACCAACAAAAGATAATGGTCGGTGATGATTGTCAACGTATGATTTCTATCATCTTTGAGTTATATAAATTTTCATCATGGTCAAAACGATATTCTCCATAGTATACAAGAAATGAATTCGTACAATCAATGATGCGTTTCATTTCTCCAGCCACGATAGTGGATAATGACAAGGATGGGAAATCAAATCCATGAACATGGCCTTATGTATTTCCACCTGAATGATTTTACTATATGATAATTTATCCAATGGCATGTGATCCTCCATTTATACTTCAAATTCCATGAAACATTATTTTAGAGTATCATTTAATTTCTATTTTTTCATTCAATCTTCACACCAATTTATTAATGGTATGATGTGCTTATGAAAAATTGAGTTCTAATAGCCTGTTGTATTGAAAACAATTAATCAATAAGTTAATCAAGGACATATATTGGAGAATATCATAGTGGGGACCTTGTACACCATGAACATTTGTATACAAAACATTCCCAAATACACTTCCATATTGGAACATCTGATTGGATGAAAATGGGATGGATTATTAAGTCGTTCTATAGTCACCAAAATAGCATCATGCCTCAGCAATGTTCTTGGTAGACATATGAAAAAATTTATTTGAAATTATTCCCTCTTATATACCAATATAGGTGTATATTTCACCAAATTAGATAATCTTTGAGGTTAAATATTTATCTACCGGCATGTTATACATATCATAAATTATTAATTAATATTTCCATTATACCTAACCACAAAATTGATATGTCATTTACATTCACATCTTCTATATAAGCATATGAATATTCTTTTTTGAATTGATATATTTAGAAAGAATCTATTTAAAACATTATTGAGGGATTATAATTAAATTTTGAGTGAATAACGAGTTTTCACTCTCTGTACAAAAAACACAATTCATAACACTATTTACATTTCACATAATGGTGATATAATTAAGATGTGACCATTGAGACAATATGAAAATGCCCCTATGGTATGAAAAAATATTAACTGGATAGAAAAATACATTGCCATTTTTTTGCAGGGTCTCTATGCATGTCAGCAAAGTAACTCAACAAAAATCCAATACTCACAAGAATCCTAAAAAATATCACAATATGACTTGTTAGTAAAATAATCTATAATAGAATTACCCTCTATAGATATGTATACCAATTCAAAGTGACACAAATTATGATAATCTATCCAACTCTTTTGAGTCGTCTCCAGGTCTCTTTGAGAGAATATGTTTTAAAAATAGTTATGTTCAGTGAATAATGAAAATGTTTCTCTAATTTTGAAATAAAAACTGGTTAATAATTCATGTACAACTATATCTAATTCCAGTCCTAGTTTTGGAAATATTTCATATCCATTCTCAATTTCAATCAACTAATAGCCCCGAAAATATCTAATTTCTGTAGAACACGACCATTACGAGTACCAAATCCATCATAATTTACTATATAACCCAGACCAAGTCTGGGTAAAATTTGGATTAGGTTCTAATGTGTGATGATATATAAACATTGTAATAAATTTTAACAATAATAATTCCATATGAAAGGACAATCCAACCATGTATGACTAGCCATGGGTGATATATTCCTAGAGAAAATAAAATAAATCAATAATAATAATATAATAATAGAAAAATTTTAACATTAAATATTATATACTTTTATCTAATAGTAGAATGATTCAATCAACGTTGGATCAACTAATATACATTTTTATAAATGATGTTTTAACCAAAATGAATTTTTTTCAAACAAGTTTATCACCTAAAAACATAAAATACAAACAGTGATCCCATAATGTACTTAGTATTATTTTGATGTTCTCATCATGGTCATTCTTGTTTGATATCCCCTCTTTTGACCCTAAGATGATGAAATCCTGAGAATATATCTACCACAGAGATACATTTTCTCCCATTAATTGATCAAACATGTCATCAATTTGAGGAATAGAATTCATATTTTGATCATTACTGGATCTAGTTTACAATAATTAACACAAAAGTGAATAGAACCATATTCCATCATGATAAATAAAATTAGTGAATCTTATAGTCTTGTATTATGTCTAGTAAAACCATTACATTCTAAATATCATAGTTAAACCATTAAATCTCATGAAACTTTCGAATTCATTCTATAATATTGTTATGAAATATGTATTGTTCTCATGATTATAATGAAAAAAATTATTTTCTATTTTGGTAGTCACCTTGAAAAATCATTCAAAAATAAATTTTGGTATTGATCTACTAATACATGAACATATCAATTTCTAATATCATCAGTAGTGTCCAATGGTATTTACCAAAAACTGGATAGAGATGGTTCTATCCACATTCACCAATGGTCTCACTATACTTATGTTTATATCCCAATACTCAGGGAATACATTATGAGCTCTAACTGAAGATATGAACATCATATTTTGACCATATTTGTAGAAATGGGATTTAAATTCCACCAGTCAGTCCATTTCAAATATTAAATCAATAACATCCATCTCTAACAGTATAAACTCAAATATAAAATATACTTCATCAATAGCAGTGGAACAACATGGGATTTTGAACCCTCTAAAATCATGTTGTCATAGATGTATATTGATACAAATGATATGAGGCATAATTTCCATTTATGGTACATGTTATTTAACCATAATATAAATAATGGAAAAAATTAGATATTCGAACATCAAAGAAAAATATTATAAGAGTCGAGCTTAGAATAATCATACCTCAGACTTTAGAGGAACCTATTTTATTACAACTGATATCCTAATTTACTCTTTAAAACAGTTATTTAACAATCATAGGATATTTTTTACTTCCTTGACGAGGTGTTGAGTGGGAAACTGAAGTGTTATTAGAGGATTCTATGTTCACTATGATATGTGGATGTGAACTAGTCTAAATAGATTTTTCAATCCAAAAATTTGTTTCCCGAGTCCATGTTCAGCTTATTACACTTATTGATTTGAATTTATGATGAAATTTTTTACTGATATTCCCTTTCTTGCAACTATGATGTATATGATTTATTGGTGCAGTGTATTCATTTTTCCTATGCTGAATCTATCTTTATTAGAAGAAACCTAATTAATTATCATATTTTTTACTAATAATGATTGATTCATCATATTGAGTTATAATTCATCCTCATCCATGATAATATTTTTCCCTCTAGATATTTTCCAGTTTTATAGTTCCCACATATTCTTGGGAAAATAAACACACTTCCTACAAAAGGATTCCTAGAATTAACACTTTCTCTTATGGTGAGCATATTAATAATTTTAGTATAATCCATAATATATAGTATAGCTATCATGGATCGAATATTTGATCCAAATCATGAATCAATGATGTACACCTTGAAGGATGCGCACATAGGTAATTCAAAATGGAAATGAACAATTTTCAAAATCACAGTTGTATACTCGGTTATATATAGGTTTTCAATCTTTATGATGAGGACATACATTTCTATTAATACTATAAATATTTGGGGATATATTTGTTTGTTGAAAAATTTCCAAAAGTCCACTCAAATAATTACTTGTCCAGATTTATCTTTAATTATTAAATCCCACCATTTTTGTGAAAGATCCAATACCATATATGTTACTAATGAAAACTTTTCCTCAGAAAATATGTCATGAAAAATTAATATTCTATTCATTTTTTGAGCCACACATTTCATTTTTCATTTTTAAAATTCCCTAAGAAACTAGTGGATTATCATTTTGAATCTATAACGAATGATACACTTGAATTAGTTTATAATTTTGAGATTTTTCTTCAATTACATGAAAGGATTGTACAATCCTATATAATAGTTGTTGGTTAAAATGTGGCGTAGGTGAAACAAAAATTTCTATAACCTCTTCTTACTTTTTCCAATGACGTATACCTATATATATTCTATATAAATATAATAAAATAAAGTTTAATCAATATTATATAGAAATTGAAGTCATAGAAAATTACCAATCATAATAAGAAACCATCATAATAATTATCAATTCGGATATTATCCATCTTAACTGTTTTAGAAATTGTTAAACAATTACCAAACATTATATGAATAATTCATTCCATGTGGGAAGTCTTAGTACCAATTCATTATATTCTACACTTATAATTTAACCCCATGATGGAGAGATGAATACTTATATTTAGGTGTCTTAAAATATATCTATACAAAAACCACCCTTGTAGATTGATTTTCATTATAACGTGGTTAGTTTGGTATTTTTTCCCATACATCTTATTCTATATAATTCTTATCTTCATTATACAATCCCAAATCAAGGAGGAAACAATAATGATACTTTTTTTTAACATACCACTCATATAAATTTATTGAGAGGAGGCATCAGTGATATTAGCAATAATTGGTATCCTCAAAAAACCAAGGCTATATATCAATGTAAATGTATTAGAATTTTTTTGATGATATCCCATAAATATTAAACAAACTTACTAAGAAAGAAGAATGACAAAAACCAAATACATGATCCATAAGAAAAAAAACAATACAACTCAATATAATAATAATATATTAACTATATCATATTAATATTAGAAAAGAAATAATATTTTAAGTATAAAAATACATAACATAACTACATTGGAATCTTAGTGGAAACACTAAAAAACAAGATACATTCAATACCCATATTTATCTAATGTCATAATGAAAATCTTTTCATGAAACACCATTAGTGAAATAAGAAACATGTACATTCCCTATATCCATTAAATGAAATATGAAAAAAAAATTCCATGAATGGGGTGAGTTAAAAACATACTAAGAAATCCTCATAGACTTCCCAATACAATCCACTAGGTTAATAAAAAGAAATTTATTTTTTAAAACATGATTTTTAGAAGATCATAAATTTTTAAAAATTATACCATATTTTCTTTTTATGAAATACTAAATCAACTCATGAAATAATAAATTATATCATGGAATAAATTTCCCATTTTCAAAAACATTAACACACTCCCTTGTATTCTCTAGACCTCCCTAAACAAATGAGGGGTGAGTCTTCCAATCACCAAGACATCACTTGGACACCTAAATTGATGGTGGTATTGTCAACCATGATCTGTACAATGATTATTATTATGTGTTAGTAGTACTTTTGACCATGATATATCCCATATTAACATGAACACACATGGAACAAGTTATGTTATGTTAGCACATTAACATTTTTCAAAATCCAAAATTTTTTAAATACTTTTTACAAAACATCATTTTTCCATCTTTAAAAACCAAATTTCTTA
Source organism: Viscum album (assembly GCA_963277665.1). Lineage (NCBI taxonomy): Eukaryota > Viridiplantae > Streptophyta > Magnoliopsida > Santalales > Viscaceae > Viscum > Viscum album. The sequence goes on along the minus strand of OY728142.1, from coordinate 587,999,827 downwards.
AAATAACTTGTCAACAGTGGTTTCCCATATCTATTTTTCAATAGTTTTCAAAATAATAAAAATTAACAAAATATAAACACTAGATCCACCGTGTTCTCGAATATTAGAGGTTTGAAAAAGCAACATACATAATGTTAGTTTGGAATAAAGGGTCTAATATGATTCCATAGATATGAACTATTCATTTAGTTTACCTATTAAAACCAAATAACAAAGCGTATAAATTAATCATATTATATAGATATGGGTATCCAAAACACTGATATATGGTTCCATTCTAGAAAAATATAGGGTATCCAAGCCGAGGAGGAATAAGAAGATCCTATAATATTTATTTCCATGATCAAACTCTTTATGATTTGATAGAATTGGTGTTTAGACAAGAAAGATCTCAAAAAATAATCTATGAATATCATGGAAGTATATATTAGGAAATGGACCCTCTAGAGGATTTACATGGCTGGAAAAGTATTAGAACAAGATGGACATGAACAGATCACAGTGTGAGTGAAGGGTTTTCTCCATAAATCCTTGAGATGTCACATAAACCCAAAAACATGTCACCTTAGGAATAAATTTTGGAAAAATCATCTCACTTAATGAATGATCTATACTTCATAAATGCCTTTTCCATTAACCCGATGAAACCATTTCACAATTTGAATGACCTCATTGAATCTTACACACACATTATCATATCATGAATAATATAATCATGATATGAGTTATTTAAGAAGTTATATACAAACCAATATTATTTATAAAGATCTTAAATAATCCATTAAATTATTCTAATTATTCATTATTTAATGTAAGGAGCATGAAAACAAAGGAGTACCGAAAACTAGGTGTATTGTAGACCAGACTGGTGCCTTTTTAATTCATAAATCTGTGTCCCATTCAAGGAAGTTTACTATAATGTGACATGGACACATAAATTTGGATTTTGACAAATTTACTTGTATTATTATGTGAGGAAAAATAATTCTCATCACATATGAAAAAGGATATATGTGTCTATACCATCCCTATATTGTAAAACCATAAATATTTCTGAATAAAATTCATTCTATAAACTAAATATTTATAATACTAAAATATTTTTTAATTTATTCAATGGAAAGAAAATAAATTATGAAATAAGTAATAAAATATTTTCATGAAATGCACCAAACATTATACATTCATAATAAAACATTACAGCAAAATAACAATGAACTATGGATTACATCTCATACACTATTACCCTATTTTTATTATTACATAAATTAATGTTTCTAAATTAAATGGGGAAATAGATACAAAATTATTTAAACATCAATACAACGAGATCCCCATGAGCATATTCCCCATTTAGGATCACCAATAGCTAAATAAAAATTGTAATGAGGAAGAAAATTAGAAAAGGCCAAAATATATTGTGAGATCTAAAATGAAAAGTATTGGAATTATAAGTGTGACTCATAAAGTTTGAAAGGAATGAATGAGTTTTTTAAGGCATTATAAAGGAACAAATTATTATTTTCACGAATACGTTTTTTGGAAATATTTTCAATGGATATAAATATATTAAATTCTTACAATTAAGTTTAATATTCCTATAATAAATTTTATAAAATAAAATTCATATATAATCTATAATAAAATAAAATATTATTTTATAAATTATATATTTATATATTCACTATGTATTTATAATAATAATATTATTAATAATCTATTATAGTAATTATTTATAATATTTTATAAAAAAATATTAATATGAATCGTTTAAAGAAATTAGAATAAAAATAATTAATTTTAATAGTATTTAGTGATGTTTAATTTTAAAATAAGTTTTTTTCAAGTGATTTGAATATTTAACTACCCTCTAGAAATGTAAAGGCACGAAAATTTCAAGGATAATTTTTTCTTAATTTTCTTTGAAATTTTACAAGAGCGCAGTTTTTGACGACACCTAATTCTGAGGCCCGGTGTGCCCAGAATCATTTGCCGAAGTTTAGCTCGGGTAAGTTCAGTGAACAAACAAGGAGGTTTTCCTAACTTTTTAACCGGTGCTCAGAATCGAAATCTGAGGCCACCGATGGAATCACAGCGCCGGTAATTGCTTAGAAACACCTTTTTCGGAGTTGCGTTTTCTCGGGTGTGGTTATTAAATTTTTGGGTTAAGTAAAGGAATAAAATAAAAGTGGTGCAACCAATTTTATTTTATTTGAAAAAGTGTTAACCTAAGCTAAGTGGTTGAGTGGGACCCACATCTTAACTAATCCACTAGGTAGGATTTTAGTGGGGTGGTGACCACATGAGCCCCACCCTTTCAACTTCCTCAACCCCTTCTTTATTTCAGTAACGCACCCGCACCCCCCCAATTAATGAAAGTTGACTTGTGCGTTTATTTAAATATTAAACGCCTCTATTAATTTAGCGGTTTAAACGTTGCAATTAAATTCAATTAATTGGTTGATTCAATTTTTAATTTCAAAGACGTTGGCTTGTGTGTTAATAAATTAAGACAAGTCTTATTTTATTATTGTTGGGCTTGTTGGGTTGAGTTTTTGGGAGAAAAAGGGGAGTCTTGAAGTTCTTCGTTCTTCGTCGAAGAACGCGAAGAACGCAAAGAATGAGAAGAACACCGACCTCCGACGAAGGTCGAAAAGAACGCCGGATCCTCGGAGATCAACGACGCAACACTGACGAATCTTTTCTCTGCAATGCGATGATCCTCCTTCCGCGACCTCTCTTTCCACGATGATCAATTCCGCGACGTCCCTTCCCATGACAAACCTCGTTCGACGATTACGCTCGAGGTAGGGGTTTAATTTGAGAATATTAATAATCTCATGATTGTTTTCCTTCTAAAAAAAGAATGCGGATCAACTAAATATTAAGTTGATCCGCAAAAGTTTTTGTTTGTGGGTTTGGAATTTCCTTTTGATTACAGAAAAACCGTTGGGGTTTATTTTAATGGTTTGTTCGTGATTACTTCCGTCGCCATTCTTCATTTCAATTTGAGCCGCCAGATATCGCAATAACGGGAGGAGGTCGGACCGCATGAACACGTCCTACCCTCCTCCCCCTTGTTTGTTGACTTTTGTTGCGGCACATGTAAGGCAGCGCGATGTCGTTGCACCGCGTTGAAGCTTTGAGTTTGGGTGAAGAAGAGAGGCGTCGTCGCGCCGCGCTGTTGAAGTCGAACAAGTCGTGGCACCGTCGCGCTGCGCCGGAGAATCACAAAAAACACCGCAGCCAGAGCGGGGCCGCGGTGGAGGGGCGCGGCGCCGTCCCGCTGCGCTGGACGGACCAAGGCCGCAGCGGAGCATGGAACGGCGGCCGGTTTTCGGCCGCCGGCGTCGGAGCAGGGGGCACGGGACCGCGCCGGTCTCGTGGTGCAGCAGCCGGCCGGCCAGAGCAGGGCAGCCAGTTAGGGGGGGAAACCGGGGGTTTGAAACCCCCGGCTAGATGGTGGAGCGGTCCCCACGGGGGGGGGGCATTTAATTGAAGAGTGGGGTAGTCGCGCCCCCCCTTGACCGCCACCTCGGTTACACTGAGCTGGCCAGCGCGCCGGGCCGGGCCGTGCCCAGGCCGGGACGGGCCGTGCTTAGGCCGGGCCAAGCCGCGCCAGCCGGTCCGGGACACGCCCAAGCGGGCCGGACCTGGACCCGGTTCAGTTCGACCCGGTTCGGGCCGACCAGGGGGTCTCAGGCCGGGTCGGACCGGGCCCGAAACCCCAACTTCCGAACCTCTCACGGTCTTTTGCCCATAACACGGGCTGCGGACCTCCGATCGAAGCTCCGTCAGATGAAATGCGATCCTTGGATCGAGACGGTCGTTTTGGTATATTAAACTCAAGGTTTCGGAGAACCTTGAGTACGGCCGGGTTGGTTCGGATACTAAACCTACCGGGCCCTCGGAGTGGAAACGCTTATATCTTGAGCTCCAGACTTCTGATTGATGTGCCGTCAAATTTTTTGGATTCCTCTTGATGAGACAGAACTTTTGGCATTATTATCCTGAGTTTTGGTTTCAGTTGGATAGTGGTCGGGTTGGATTGTACCCGAAATCCAACCGGGCCCCTAGAACGGAAAAGCTGATAACTTTCAGACCGGACGTCCGTTTGACGAACCGTCAGTGGTGTTGGTGATCACATTGAGAAACGGTCCCCTTGAGTAGACCCTATTAGAGTTCGGGGTATATTTGAGATACGGACGGGTTGGTTCGCACACGAAACCAACCGGGCCCCTAGGATGAAAAGGCTAGTAACTCACAGACCGAGTGTCAGATTGACGCGCCGTCTATTGCGTTGAGACCCCTATGATGAGGCGGTACTTCGAGATACTTCTTAATGGGAATTTGAGATACTTGGAGTATCGACCAGTAGCTCGTAGAGCAGACCCTCCTGGAGATGAGCGTACGGAGTACGGAGATCGTGTAGCCGACTGAGACCTGACGACTGCTTGACCGACTCGACTTGGAGTGAGTCGACTAGCCCAGTGGATGGAGGACTACTTTGTTTGCGTGCAGACCCATGGCGGACGGAGAACTAATTGTTTGGGTGGAGACCCGCGGTACTCATCCGGAGAGTACCTCTATAGGCTATTAGGGGGTGTGCACTATTGTATTTGGGTGGCATACCCTGGCGGGAAGTGCTACTGCGTTTGGGTGGCTGGACTGCTGTACTCGACAGGAAGAGTACCTCAGCAGTCTTAGGTTAGTGAGCAGTACCTCGGAGTCATGACAGGATCACTGTACACTCCAGAGACGGGGCTCTTCAGGAGTTACGGTTTCGATAATTAAAATCCTGGTTTGAGCTGAGTCTATGACCTTTGTGTTTACCTCATGATTGAGATGGGTAATTTGATAACTTAGGTATATGAATGGGCATATACTTGGGTAATGGTTATCCGTTGATTTCATAATCTTTATGTTTCCTCATGATTGAGATGGGTTACTTGATAACTTAGTTATATGTATGGGCATATACCTATGTAGAGGTTATCTGTTGAGATCTTCTTTGTGGTTATACTTGTTGGTTTTAGTGAGACCTTGAGGGTCTCGGGTTCCCTACTGAGTATCGTTATACTCACCCCTACACGGGTTATTCATGCACCTCGTTGTGTTGGTTGGAGACAACAGGCAGTGCTGACGGAGGCCAAGTGTTCGAAGATTGGACGATACCCGGAGGTGGACGTCATGACAAGTCAGTATCAGGAGGTATACTTCACGGCGAGACGATACTCGGATGAGGTTGACGGGCAAGAGAGTTGTGGATGCTATCTATACCTACCCTTCAGGTAGGATCCGTGGTGAATGATCCAGGAGGTACGCTATCTGTACCTACCCTTTAGGTAGGATCCGTGGTGGACGATCCAGGAGCTGCACTATCTGTTCCTACCCTTCAGCTAGGATCTGAGGAGGACAACCCAAGAGCTTCTTCCTTTCTTCCAGCTATTTTCTTTTCTGTTGTACTTTTGTTCAGTTGTAGCTGTACTTTCAGTTGGGTTTGTATTCTGGCCCATTTACATTTCAGCACTTCTTTTATACTTAGTGTTTTACTTTTTCTTGTACTATGTGGTGTTTGTTTACTTTTATAAAGGAAATGCCTTCCCAGTTATCAGGAATTATGCCTTTGGAGATAGTCACCAGTCCCTGGCCAATGGAAGGTGGGCTTGGGGGAAGTCACGACATGGGCCCCGAGGACGGGTCGTGACAAATTGGTATCAGAGGGAGGATGGTTCTACCGCAGAACTTATAACTCTTATATTTTTTTCTGTGAAGCGACAATGTTAAGAGTACCGAGTGTGGTTTTCAGTTCAGGGAGTCCAGTGTTGGTGCGGGTAGCCAACGTATCCATACACCAGGACCTTGACAACTGATTTCCAACTTTGTGCACGAAAACACTGATTACGTGTGTGTTTTCAAAGGTTTTCCCTTAAAACTGCTCAAACCAGGTCAGCTCACCAGGTATAAATCGTTTGACCGTGTCACATTGTTTATTCAAGATGCCTTTTCATGGACGACCAGCTAGAGCCTAGAGGGATGTGTGTACTGGCAGCCTACCGAGCGATGAGGCTTCGGTATAGGGCCCTCTTGCAGTAGAGGCACCAGCGGAGGCACCAGCTATACTACCATACATTGGGACACCGATGCCACCATCCCCAGCAGCAGGCGATCCACGTCGCTTGAGTACGATGCATGAGTTCCAGCGCCATAGGCCACCCAGGTTCCAGGGAGAGACGGACCCATAGGCGGCTGAGGATTGGATAGAGGCTGTGGTGAGAGTCTTCAGGCTAGTAGGGATGCCAACATACTTCATGGTGATCTTTGCTGCAAGCCTCTTTCAGGAAGCAGCTGAGAGATGGTGGAGTCACTTGTTCCAGTTTTGCGATGGGATGAACTTCACATGGGGAGACTTCGAGACCTTTTTCAGGGTGGAGTCTGTACCAGTAGCTCAGCACCCCGAGTGTGTTCAGGAGCTTTTGCCTTTGCTGCATGTTTTCCCATCAGTAGCCAAGTCATTTTTAGGTAGTAGACAGATGATTCATAGGTACAAGAGGACCAGACCAGCAGGTGGGCGATCTCGGGTTTTAGGATCGGTGGTGTGGGGCACCCGGGGTGGGGTCAGAGCCAGGAGTGCCAGAAACGGATAGTGTTACTCCTACGGAAGGAAGGGTCACATGGCACGTGACTATCCAACTCCCCGCACAGTTGATCCGCAGACATTGGAGGAGCTACCGAGACAGAAGCAGCGGAGGGTTCTTGAGCAAGAGTCGAGCGGTGGACAAGGAAGTAGAGCTCTGGAAGCAGGTGGACAGGAGCAGAACTAGTGGATTCCTTTTTTTTCTTGGTAATTCCAGTTCCATGTTTCTATTGTATGTGTGTCTTTGTACTATGAGCTGAATTAATAAAAAGAAAATTATCTTTGTGGTGTTTTCTTTCCTGTCCTTTTGTTCAGTCGATACTGAGAGGTTCTGGTTAAAAACTGTTGACTTGACCCTCACTTTCGAGATTTCTACTGGAAGAGACCCAGTGACCTCACACTGATGCCGACAGTGTGACTCGACCCTTGGAGGCGAGAGTGACAGTTGGATCTCTTGGTAGTTATGTCGAGGCCTTACGACGTCATCCATGCCATGAATACATCATTCATGTCTGGATTGACTGTATTAGGCAATGGGCGTGGTTCATCCAGGGGATGAGACCTATTTTTTATTTTCGGAAAGGAAGAAATCTTAGAAGCTCTTTCAGATCATAGGCAAAGAAGGTGCAGATCATCCAGGAGCGGATGAAGACTACATAGTGCAGTAAGAAACAGGAAACCGGCGCCAGTCATAGAGACTCGGGCGTGTTAAATGTTTCAAGAAGAGGAAGCTTTAATGAGAGATGAGTTTTCGAAGTAGCAGACGTGGAGGAAGGGCTAGGAGAGAAGCATGAGGTGGTGTACATTTTAATATGCTACAACCACCCACCATAGTTGTCCCCGCCAGGCTCAGGGAGCTGGAGGGAAGAGGAAGAGTGTGACTCCTTCGGTTAAGGAGTGTGACCCAATGGCTCTAAAAATGATTCAAGGGGCAGTCTGTGTCCACTACTAGCTGTAGTAGTAATAGACGTTGATATGAATCATTCCTTCCTTACACGAATCTTGTTCCAGACCTAGAGTTTCTGGTAAGTCGTAGACTTGAACCTCATGTCTGGAGATACCTTGGGAGGAGACTCGATAATCACACTTACACCGAAAGTGTGGTATGACCCTCAAGGCGAGAGTTTCAGTTGGAATCTCTTGGTGGCAGCGTCGAGGCCTTATGACGTTGGTTTGAGTATGGACTGGGCAATCACAGTTCATACAAAAATTGACGGTATTGGGCAAAAAGGTTGTGGTTTAACTACGAAATCAGGATGAGTTTTCCTTGGTCGGCGAAAAGGAAACCCCAGGAAGCACAGGATAAACTCATGCACAGGAGGGTGCGACCGATCACTCTTGAGTTGGTCAACCTTACCCTCGTGGCAGCATTCGTTTTGAGTTTCGGTTCTAACGGGAATTGGAGACCTCTGGAGTTCGAGGATGACGATCACATCCTTATATGGGTCTCACCTCGAAAAGGTTTACGGAGATGTGGCCGAGGTGACAAGTTATATTCGAGGTTCAACGGACTATTCTAGGTCCTCAGCAGGGTAAGAGAGGTGGTTTACCGTTTGACCCATCCACCTCAGTTGCACCAGGTGTACGAAGACTTCCACATATCTCAACTGAGGATATACGTGCATGATCCTTCACATATCATTGACCATGGGGAGCTGGACTTTGGCGATGGGGTGACCTTCACAGAGGTTCTTGTGGGGATCGAGGATCGACAGGAGAAGATCCTACGAGGACAGTCGATTCCTTGGGTGCGCTTTCAATATCAGTACGGGAACCTCTAGGTAAGCACATGGGAGTGGAAGGCTCAGATGTGTGCTCAGTACCGCTTTAGTAACCCTATTTTGTCTTAAATCTTTACGAGGACGTAAAGCCCTGAGGTGGGAGTAATGTAAAGACCCATAAATTTCAAGGAAAATTTTTTCTTAATTTTCTTTGGAATTTTACAAGAGCGCAGTTTCTGACGGCACCTGATTCCGAGGCCCAGTGTGCACAGAATCATTTGCCGAAGTTTAGCTCGGGTACATTTAGTGAACGAACGAGCGGGTTTTCATAACTTTTGAACCGGTGCTCGGAATTGAAATCCGAGGGTACCGATGGAATCGCAGTGCCGATAATTTCTTAGAAACACCATTTCCGGAGATGCGTTTGCTCGGGTGTGGTTATTAAATTTTTGGGTTAAGTAAAGGAATAAAATAAAAGTGGTGCAACCAATTTTATTTTATTTAATGATGTGTTAACCTAAGCTAAGTGGTTTAGTGGGACCCACATCCTAACTAATAGACTATGTAGGATTTTAGTAGGGAGGGGCCCATATGAGCCCCACCCTTTAAACTTCCTCAACCCCTACTTTATTTCAGTAACGCACCCGCACCCCCCAATTAATGAAAGTCAACTCGTGCGTTTATTTAAATATTAAACGCCTCTATTAATTGGGCGGTTTAAACGTTGCAATTAAATTAAATTAATTGGTTGATTCAATTTTGAATTTCAAAGACGTTGGCTTGTGTGTTAATAAAATAAGACAAGTCTTATTTTATTATTGTTGGGATTGTTGTGTTGAGTTTTTGGGAGAAAATGGGGAGTCTTGAAGTTCTTCATTCATTGTCGAAGAACGCGATGAACACGAAGAACGCGAAGAACGCCGACCTCCGATGAAGGTCGACAAGAACACCGGATCCTCGGAGATCGACGACGCGATGCCAATGAATCTTTTCTCCGCGACGTGACGATCCTCCTTCCGCGACCTCTCTTTCCGTGACGATCAATTCCGCGACGTCCCTTCCCGTGACAAACCTCGTTCGACGATTACGCTTTAGGTAGGGGTTTAACTTGAGAATATTAATAATCTCATGATTTTTTTCCTTCTAAAACAAGAATGCGGATCAACTCATTATTAAGTTGATCCGCAAAAGTTTTTGTTTTCGGGCCTGGAATTTCCTTTTGATTGCGGAAAAACCATAGGGGTTTATTTTAATGGTTTGTTCATGATTACTTCCGTCGCCATTCTTCATTTCTATTTGAGCTACTTGATATTGAAATAATGGGAGGAGGTCGGACCGCCCGAACACGGCCGACCCTCCTCCCCCTTGTTTGTTGACATTTGTTGCGGCACGTGTAAGGCGGCGCGGTGTCGTTGCACCGCGCGGAAGCTTTGAGTTTGGGCGAAGAAGTGTGGCGCTGTCGTGCCATGCTGTTGAAGTCAAACAAGTCGCGTCGCCGTCGCGCCGTGCCGTAGAATCATGAAAAACACCGCGGCCGGAGCGGGGTCGCGGCGGAGGGGCGCGACGTCGTCGCGCCGTGCCGGACGAACCAAGGCCCCGGCCATAGGCCGCGGCGGAGTAGGGAATGTTGGCCGGTTTCCGGCCGCCGGCGTCGCAGCAGGAGGCACAGGACCGCGCCGGTCTCGTGGTGCAGTAGTCGGCCGGCCGCAGCGGGCCGTCCGGTCAGGGGGGGAAATCGGGGGTTTGAAACCCCCAACCGGATGGTGGAGCGGCCCCCACATGGGGGGCCGCATTTAATTGAAGAGGGGGGCAGCCGTGCCCCCCTTAAGCGCTAGCTCGGTTACACCGAGCTAGGATATGCCCAAGAGGTCCGGACCCGGACCTGGTTCAGGTTGACCCGGTTCGGGCCGACCAGGGGGTCTCGGGACGGGTCGGACCGGGCCCGAAACCCCCACTTCCGGACCTCTCACGGTCTTTTGCCCATAACGTGGGCTGTGGACCTCTGATCGACGCACCGTCTGCTGTGATGAATTCCTTGGATCGAGACGGTCGTTTAGGTATATTACACTCAAGGTTTCGGAGAACCATGAGTATGGCCAGGTTGGTTTGGATACGAAACCAATCGGGCCCTCGGAGCAGAAACACTTATATCTTGAGCTCCGGATGTCCGATTGTCGTGATGTCAACTTTTTTGGATTCCTCTTGATGAGATGAAACATTTGTCATTCATCGCCTGAGTTTTGGTTTCAGTTGGATAGTGTCCGGGTTTGATTGTACCTGAAATCCAACCGGGCCCCTAGAACGGAAAAGCTGATAACTTTCAGATCGGACGTCCGTTTGATGAACCGTCAGCGGTGTTGGTGATCACGTTGAGAAACGGTCCCTATGAGTATAACCTATGATATTTCGGGGTACAGTTGAGATACGGCCAGGTTGGTTCGTACACGAAACCAACCAGGCCCCTTGGACGAAAAGGCTAGTAACTCACAGACCGGGCGTCCGATTGACGCGAAGTCTATTGCGTTGAGACCCCTATAACGAGGCAGTCCTATGAGATACTTATTCATGGGACTTTGATATACTTGGAGTATCGACCAGTAGCTCGTGGAGCGGACCCTCCTAGAGATGAGCGTACGGATTATGTAGACCGTGTAGCCGACTGAGACGTGACGACTGCTTGACCGACTCAACTTGGAGTGAGTCGACTAGCCCAGTGGACAGAGCACTACTTTGTTTGGGTGCAGACCCATGGAGGACGGAGCACTACTTGTTTGGGTGCAGACCCGCGGTACTCATCCGGAGAGTACCTCTGCAGGCTATTAGGGGGTGTGCACTACTGTGTTTGCGTGGCATACCCCGGCGGGAAGCACTACTGTGTTTGGGTGGCTGTCCCACGGTACTCGACAGGAGGAGTACCACAGCAGTCTTAGGTTAGTGAGTAGTAACTCAGAGTCGTGACAGGATCACTGTACACTCTAGAGACGAGGCTCTTCAGCAGTTACGGTTTCGATAATGAAAATTCTGGTTTGAGATGAGTCTATGACCTTTGTGTTTACCTCATGATTGAGATGGGTCACTTGATAACTTAGGTATATGTATGGGAATATACCTGGGTAGTGGTTATACATTGATTTCATAATCTTTGTGTTTCCTCATGATTGAGATGGGTTACTTGATAACATAGGTATATGTATGGGCATATACCTAAGTAGAGGTTATCTGTTGAGATCTTCTTTGTGGTTATCCTTGTTGGTTTTAGTGAGACCTTGAGGGTCTCGGGGTCCCTACTGAGTATCGTTATACTCACCCCTACACGGGCTATGCCCACACCTCGTTCTGTTGGTTGCAGACGACGGGCAGTGCTGACGGAGGCCGAGTGTTCGAAGACTAGATGATACCCGGAGGTGGACCTCACGACGAGTCAGTATCAGGAGGTGGACTTCACGGTGAGACGATACTCGGAGGAGGTTGACGGGCAAGAGTGTTGTGGAGGCTATCTGTACCTACCCTTCAAGTAGGATCCGTGGTGGATGATCCAGGAACTGCGCTATCTATACCTACCCTTCAGGTAGGATCCGTGGTGGACGATCCATGAGCTGCGCTATCTGTACCTACCCTTCAGGTGGGATCCGAGGAGGACGACCCAAGAGCTACTTCCTTTCTTCCAGTTGTTGTCTTTTATTTTGTTCTTTCGTTCAGTTGTAGTTTTACTTTCAGTTGGGTTTGTATTCGGGCCCATTTACTTTTCAGCACTTCTTTTGTTCTTAGTGTTTTACTTCCGCTTGTACTCTGTGTTGTTTGTTTACTTTTATAAAGGCAATGCCCTCCCAGTTATCGGGAATTATGCCTTTGGTGCTAGTCATCAGCCCCTGACCTATGGAAGACGAGCTTGGGGAAGTCACGGCACGGGCCCCGAGGACGGGTCGTGACAATAAATGATTTATTTTATTATAATATAATAATAATATATAGAGTGAAACAAATTAACAATCATCTAACAGTTATTACATGTAATGAAATAAGAATATATTCATTTTATGATTAAAATGGTATTATCTAAAAAATTGGGTTTTGGGGTAATATGAATTTTTTTCATCAAGAAACTAAATATATTAGTTTTAAATGATGATGAAATTTTCTATTAATATGATTAATATATAATCTAGTTATTAATTTTTAAGAAATATTAATAGAGACAATTATTTTCTAATAAAAAACTATATTTCATGATATTTATGATTCCATTTAAATGTCGGAATCCTAATTTTTATAATATTATTTTTAAAAATGAAATTAATTTTTTATTTATCATATCAATATTATCCTAAAATTAATTTTTTGAATGTATCTAAAAATATTGTTTTTAGATGAATTGTGAAATATATTGTTTATATTAATACCAGTTTTTTTTCGAATTTATCACAATCTATGAATGAATAAAAAAATTTAATTTCATTATCATCAATTATAATATTAAATCGAATAAAATGAAACAATTTAATTTTCTATTTTTAATTCCTAATACTCTTGTTTAATATTTAGATTCATTAGTAATCTATTAGTCTATTAATTAATATTCATTCATAGTTTTTCATTAATTTGGCTATGATAAGGTATAATTCTGTTTAAAACTAATCTATAAGCCGTATAACAATTCATTTTTTAACAATAAAAATAATATTTAATTTTAAGCATAGAAAATTGATAGTTTTTTTAGAAACATTTTCTTTACACATAAAAATAATTTTTTACAAATTTTTTTCACATGTTATATGCGATATTATTAGAACTAATATTTATCTCCCAATGAAATTTTATTTCAAAATTTTATTTCATATTTAGTATTAGTTGGAATAATAAATTTCAGATGTTTTATTTCATTTTTCTGCCTAGAAAATGATTTAATTAGTTAAGAAAGTTAAAATAGAAAATGTAAAATTAGACAAATTTGGATAATCATGGGGTTAAAAAACTAAAAAAACAATGAAAAAAATATACAAATATGTATATTAGAGGTTACCTAACTAAACTCATCCCCTTTCCATTATTTTCAACTATTTAATCCTTATTATGAATAATGTCTTCCCCGATTATATTGTTACAAAAGTTTAAATCCTATCACTTATAAGTACTACTCATCACCACCCCATTTCTCCAATTATTATAAATAATTATCTGAATGAAATATATACCACAGTATCTCATCACATATCTTCCTACACCATAGAATTATTTTCCATTCCAAAATTTGAATATGAGGATCCTTATGTTGTTACCTGATAGGGAACATCTCAAGGTATAGGTAATGTTCTCAATCATACTCTATTAAATTGTTTATTTTTATATCCCCTAAAATATAGTTTATACATAAAATTATGATTAAATTTCTATTGTTAAAACTAATAAATAAAATTATAATAATTTTATAAATAATTTACTGCTTCCTCTAAATCCAATCATGAATTTTAGAGGTCTCTATGAATATGTGTGGACTACTGCCTCCATGAATGAGATGATATTTTTTTCAACAAATACAAACATGGATGAAATTAAAAAGTAATTTTCATTAAAGATCTAATATATATATATATATATTAACCTATTAATATATACGAGTGATGATATTTTATTTTATATAATGGTTATTAATAATATATTTTCATATTAAATTTATCCTCCTTAAATGAACAGATTAAGGATCCTTTACAAATATGTGTCTATTTTAAGAAAACCCAAAAATATTAATTTTTTTCAAATGAAATAATATATGGAATAAATATTTATAATTCTCAGGGTTATAACGCTATTTTATAGAACATTTTACTATGGCTATTAGACTGAGATTTTTTTATTAAAATGAACCAAACCACATCATGTAATTGAATTAAGAGAAAAAAATATGTAATACATGAATAAAAGATGATAATAAAAATAATTTAACAAATGAAATATATATGAAAACGGTCTATATGAATAATTTTGGTGATAGTGGTTTTTTATGGATTTTAATTTCTAACAAAAATAGAATCAAAACAAGTGGTATGAAATATTCTGAACCAACCTTGTTACCTTTAGGTTTCATATTCTATTTAATTTTATCAGTTTTCTTATGAATTATTCTCAAGTATTTCATTTAAATTACCATCATATGTTACAGTCAAACATTCCAATTTTAATTTAGACTTAATTTTTAAGGATAATATATTTTTTAATTTCCCTTCATTATTGTCTTTTTTATGCAATCCTTGTTTTATGTAAAACATCACAATTTTTTATTTCAACTCTCATACCACAACAATAAAATATTTTTTTTCTAACATGAATAGATATTCATAACCATCCTTATTTTATATAAAATCTACACGGTTCAATTATGGTCTACATAATATTAATTAAAAACTTAATTCGTTAATATATCCTTTATTTTCTAATGTGTCACTAATGTTCTTTTTTCATCTTTTTATTTCTAGGCCTTATGGAACATTTTTACACTTTGGAAAAAATTGTTCAAAAACATATATTATTTATTAAAATATAATTTTACAAATTTATTGAAATATTTGTTTACTAGGAATCATATTTATATAAACATACGTCATAATTTGAGACTAGATTACGAAACTGACTTCCAAATCATTGATTTTAGCATGATTATCACTTATATATGGTTTTTTTCCATCCATGGAACACATATACAAGTTTATACTATGATTTTATGGGTGGGATCAATATTTTATATCTATTAAACGACTTTTATAATGTTATAATCTTATGAGATTAAATATTTGGTTTTTGGGAAGTTAGAATAACACACTATGTTATGTTATCCTAGTAGTGATCCTTGATATATTCTCACGATGTCCTGATTTTTTTTTAGTTTCCAGGTGTTTATAATTTAAAAACTCAGGATATTATTTCTATTATCTATGATTCCATGAACATATCACACTCTTATGTCATGGTAAATGTTTATTAATTTTATATTTCATGTTTCTCTATCATAAATTGTGTATAAATATTATTGTTCTATATTATATTTTTTAATATATTTATTCCTTACTCATGTTTGTAATATCTTTTGATCTATCCATTTTGGAATGGTTGATAATTTTTGCTTATTATGTTTTTAATCTCACTCTTTCCTTGTGATTCTATTCAAATTGTCATAAATATAATGTTGACCAATTAGGATTCTATAAAGGGGTCTTGTAATGATGGATTATAGAGAAATGATCAATAATATTATAAAAAATTAATTTCATTTTTATCTAGTCATCAAGGTCAACGAAATTCCCATTACCAGGCTTGTGGGATTATTGTTGGAGTATATTTTTTGTTATAGAAATGATGTCAAATATACGTATATTGGTCTTGGAAAATATCAATTTGTATCAAATACTTTATTTGAAGTATTTGATTCTTCATTATGCCCTAATGTGTAGATCTGGGGAACCATAGTTTGTATCCAGGTGATATTTCATAATTTTTTGGTTTAGTTAACCTATTTTGTTGGATTATGATGAGAACACTTTTGTAAATTGGGTAATGTTGGGAGAATGTGGTTTTCCTATAAATTGAATCATTTTCATGACACCACCATGTTGATAAGTCTATGGTACAAATACAAATATGGGTAATAACCCTAAAAAGGTAGTGATTAGTGACAACTAAATCACATCTTGGTGAATGTTTTGTGATTCTAAAACATTACATCTATATAGAAAGTTCTAGGAGATATGCTTTGGTTGATAATTGTCCCTTTATAAACCATTATTTAAAATTTAAAAGGATTCAGATTATGTAATATATACAGGGATAAGATAGAGGATATAATAGGAAAATGAGAATCAATAATCTATGTTATACTGATAAAAATATTGGATGAACCAATTTTCAAATATTTGAAGTGAAAGTGTAATAGTTTGAATTTAATGTGTTAAGGAATAGAATAAAATTATATAGATTTTTAAAATTCATATTATATTTTTTTATAATTTTATTACACATTATACTAATAATTTTGTTTTTAATATTTGGTAGGAAATACGATTTTGAAAATTATGTCATGGGAGTTTTGTATCTAAATATTAATAAGGCTAAGACATAGAGGCATATATTTGATAAACGTCTAGGAATCGTAATATATACCTATTATTAGGGAAAAGTTATATAATATAGTCACCCTAACATAGAATAGTTTATATCTCTTTATAAGAATCATATTTAAAAAATATTATCTTTTACATACCCTTAATTATTTTTTTAGTATGATTCGGGGGTAGGATATAACCTCCCATGATTGAAGAATAATATTCATCTAAAAAAACCTATTTATAAAATTTGAAATTATATAATCTATGTTAAAATAAATTAAAATAGTATAGTAAATAAGACATACAATATATAAATTAATCCAAAAATTTATTCATTCACTGTATAAAATTACTACCAATGTATGAAAATTAATTATTAGACACCATGAATTATTAATCACTAATTATTATTAATAACCAAATATTATTTAGTCCATTAAATTTTTATAAATATAAATAGGAAAATAAATAAGAAAGAATAAAATATACAACACTAAGAGGTGAATTAGATAATATTTACCCTAACGTATCAATGATAAAAAATGAAATCATATAACAATAAAAGAAATCCCTAAAGGGGAAATCATATTGTGTTATTCAAAATTAATATTGTGGAAATGAGAAGTGTTACATAAGAATTTTGAATGGAATTTGTGACTTCCCGACCCTGATCCACACAAAGGTAACCCAACCCGGTGGACACACAACCTCATGTGTGACTCCACTTATTCCAAATGATTCCAACTAGTAGAAAGGTTGTGGAAAGCCATGGCTAGGAGAATATAACCTATATTTAACAAAGAACAAAAAAACTTAAATAAAAAATAATAAAAATTAAAAAAAAGTGATTTGTAGAAATACAAAATAATAGTAGATGATTTAGAAAACAACCAACCAGAATAAGAAATAACCATTAGGCCAAAAAAATATCATACACAAAATTTTGACATCAAATTTATATATATATTGGAGAGTAGAGAGGTCTAGCTAGTATCCATGAAATGATATATGCTCTCTTAGATATTCTAAAAGGAAACATACTATCTCCAAGAGAATATTGAGCAGTTTTCTTAGTCATCTGCTACCATACTTATCCTATAAAGGTTGTGAAATGTCTATAGTGGGTTCTTCCCTTTGTCCCTACCGATATCCACGATGTATGTTTAGGAACTTATAGTCTTTCCAAACACGAAGTGAGTAATGTTTAGTAGTCCACCACCAATGATTTATTATACTATGATGAAAATGAATATACAATGAAGTAGTGTGGTGGTAAAAATAATAAATTTAGTAATTGAATTATATAATACCTAATTTGGTTTGGGATCGGGATGAGACATTCATCCAATACTACATATGTTAGACTATGATAGAATATCTCTGAGAAAGATTTATTTTATAATATAACATTTGGACCCATGGAACATAACCAAGGTATCCCTTCATAATGATAATCATTGAAGGGATCATCCAGTCCAATGAAATTTAAGACTGTGAATAGAAATATAAACCAAGTCAGACTTTAATTTAATGAAATTACTAAATCCAATTTTGTTTTTTGACTCAGAAAACACATCATTAAATTAGATGGAATATCGATCCCATCTAGGAAATCCATATTTGGTTATCCAAGTATCTCTCAAGGTATACTATGAACTCATTACCTAATGTAAACACCCAAGGAATTCCAAATTGGAACCCAACTATCTCTCAAGTAATGAAATAATATAATTTTCACTCTAATCCAATCAAAGGTATTACACATAGGGAATCAAGGTACTGCACATGGAATAATAAAATTCCATAAACCCTGTTATACAATCCATTTTATTCCTCATTAAAATCTAGGTTTCAACCATGTTGTAACATATTCCATTTAAAATTTATGAAATTCAATATTCATGATGACCCAATTAAAGGAATTCAAAATTGGAACCAAAGTATCACTCTTGGAATAATTTTCAGAATTATCGTGGAATTTTATAACCCATATAAGGGAGTGTTTGATCCTTATAAAAAATGTAATGGTAAATAAATATAAGTGACATACCCTAAAGGGTGGTAAAAATGAGGTAAAATATCACACATGGGGAAATTTATGTTAAGTGGAACAAAAAAGTCAATGAATTAACAATTTAATTAATTAATTTTACATTTGAGCATAAACACATGAAATGTCTGATGCACAATACAATGATGCACAATATAGAAAACTAGACTTTTTGAGATATATATTATACAACTTACCATATTCTAGGGGATGAATTGTAATATTGTATTTACCTCAAATTTGGAATAGAATGATAGAAATTGAAGAAACTAGTAAAAAACATAAAATATAAAACTTGATATCAAATGGAAATAATGACAAATATGACTAGAGAAGATGAAAACAATGTATGGAAATAAAGATAGTAACTAATAGTGGACCAATTCAAAGAAATAATATCTAATTTGAGCTCAGATAAAAGACATTATCTTAATTCCTTGGTGAGGGATGGAGGAGAGCTCTCATCCAGAGGGGGTTGTTGTTCATTTTATATAGAAGAAAGGGGATAGGAAGTGGTGAAGTAAGTTGGGGTAAAATAATAAAATGACCCTTTTTATAGATGTATGTTACATGGATGCACAATTATCTACAAATTGTGTCAAACATTTAATCCCACTATAAAATATCCACACCTTTAATAGTTCATGTACATGGTTAGAAAAAACAATGCACAAACCATGTTTTTGGCACTGTCTCACACCTAACACCTTGTACAATCTAGGTTTGTAGTTATGGAATTTGTGCACAGACTCTATGACATAGACATTAAATTAATTTCATGTGTTTCTTGGACATGTTACCTCCCACTCATGGTTAAAACTCCCTGATACCTCATTTTTTGGTATCACAAACGAGCCACATGATTACTAATAATTGTGCACAAACCATTATCCCTTATCTGTTGCTTAAAAAAAACAGATCTCTAAGCTCTGAACAAGTTTACACTCTCATAAATCCTTCTATAATCCATTTATAATATTTCATTGAATAAAACTATTCATTTTTATTTAAAGGACCCATAACTTGTATAATAACTATGATCTTTAAACAACACCACCTTTAAATAACCCATATACGAGTTTAACTTTTCAGAGTAGTTGAGAATTTTTTGGGAATTTCTCTATCCAGTCACCATGTACATCATAATATATATCTGAGATATCATCATATACATGTTTATCCTTCAATATAACATAAAATATGGGGAAACCCCATCATTTTATGATATTCATGATTTCATCAACTATATTGTTGGGGAACTACTGAAAAGAAACACTGAGCTCTAACTCAACCTCATTAAGACAAAGGACATTGGATCAGTATGAATTGTAATGAAACAATTAAGAGACATTAATGAAATAATACAAATATCTTTATATCTAACTAATATCTATCTTATTGAAAAATATTATGACATTCAAAAAAACATTAATGGAATAAAGAATCTTGGATCTAAGTTTCAATAAAACTAATTTTTTCACTGCCACATAATTGGACAAATATGTAAGAAGACTATATCCATGGACTCAAACTCTAGAGGGCATCTATGGTGATCCACATAATAATTATTCCATGACTAAAATATATCCACTCACTTTCTAATAAACAACACAAAATATAATGTCTCTTGATTGAGATGAGGTATGAATAGTAATGCTTCCCATACCTCTAACATGTATAAAGGTAAAAAACATTATACTCCATGTAAGTTCGTATAAGGATCCATCATTATGGTCTCACAGAAAATATTGTTAAAAAATTAAATAATAAGAAAATGTTTCTCCTGAGGACCTCTATAGTCAAAGATGCATTTTCAGAGATTTTCCTCCCACCCATGTATATTTAACTCAAACTGACCACTGCTCTGAATGTGGTATGTTTTCCTTACAAGCACCAATGGACCAATTCCCTTTTATAACCTCTTCCAGAATAGGGAAATAAATTGATAATCCATTTTATAAAACATGCTACCAGGAAATACAGGAATAAATATAATTATTCAAAGATAAATAGTCCAAATCTCATCCACTAAGAAAGTTTACATAATATAAATGTTGGGTCATACCTTTATCATACTTTCTATAATTACCTATACTATGTCACAACCTAGAGGGGATATCATAAACCCCATAAAAATACATAGTATCACCATTCCATTTCCACTACATAATAGGTAATGGATATAATAGACTGGTTGGTATATTATATCCCATATTCAACTAATGATATTTAGATTACCAAATAACAACACATATTATATTCTTCTATATACAATGATTCCAATACATGAGGCTCCTGTCCTACTATATATTTGTTTGTCCAAGATTTAATTCCCAAATAGAGTCCTTTGATTCACACGTCTGTACTTCTTCAATTTCTATAATAACTGAGGCTTTTCCATTAAAGAGAATGATCTCATCATCATCAATAACCCTACAAGGTAATGGTTCCTCACCTGCAAAACTTTCCCAAAATAATAAAAACATAATGATCTATATGCTGCCTCATCTTAAATGGAAAAAATTGAATAAGTAACTGATATAAGAATACTAGTACATTCCTCCAATGGATGTCCTAAATATCTAGATGGAAATAAGAAAATTGAGTTATAATATTCCATTCACAAAAACATATTGAAAATATTTTATTCAATCATATGGATCAGAGAATAAAAAACCCTATTTTCATTCTTAGGTGTATAAGAAATCTCCAAAATGGAATATTGATGGTATGAAACCACTAATAAATGTATTATGTTCAAATAATATTTAATATTTTTAAGGAATTATTCATTGACATATAAAACAAAATATTCACAAAAAGTATATCTTTAGAAGCATTAACCATTAAACAAAAATCTAATTTGAGGTATTATGTTAGGTAATTTCACTCTGGAAGAATAAATTTATGATACCCATACAAGATGACTTAATATACCTACATTATAATTTTCCCCATCATGATACTTGATACAAAAAAATAATTAATATAGACTCTACCAATATCAATAAGAAACTTGATCGGTGCTTAGGTCATCCTTCCATTAAATTAAAGAAATTCCATCTTACAATCCTCTCACCAAGAGAATTTAATAAAATTTTTGAATAGTCTAATGTGTTGGTAAACCAAGCTTGGGAAATACTAGAAAAAATTACAATATTAACTAGATAGCCCTAAGAAAATAAGAATATAAAATTGGTTCTTAGGCTGCTCCCACGAAACCAATCCTCATAAATTTTATGGATAAAAAAATCTCCCTAATTCTGACATATCATTTCTTAATAAGTGACCATTATTAATATAGAAGTGGAAATTTGGGATCATCAAATATAACATATTTTCCCTCAATGTATTCTATGCAATGACAACATTTTTTGAATAATCATGTATAGATTGAGAAGAAAACAATATATCATCAAAAAAATACACAAAGGAGTCTAAATACATGTGGAAGACCAGATTCATCATGTCCATAGAAATATTTTTGACACTCGTGATATTAAACAACATTAAAAAAACAAATAATGGACAAACCTACTTCATAAAGTTATACATGGTATATCAGAAATCCTAACTAATACCTGATGATTTATTGATCTCAAATAAATCATTGAGAAGTCTCATTATACTGGAAGCAATTCAAAGAGATTTTATTTGTGAGTAATAGGGTAGAAGCTCTTTATAATGAGATGATTCAACAACTAGGAATCCTGAAAAAAATCATTGGGTCTCGTCTATCATCTTATTTAAAGGAACGTGTAAACTAAAATGTGATATACTTGGTCATATAAAACATTTCGATTCTAGTATCTCTTACCATCTCTTGATACTTTAATGCTCAGTCGGATCTATCCTAAAAAGATGAATAAATACCAATGCTTCTCCTAGAATTATAACTCTCTAAAAATCTACCTCTCTATATCAGGATCTAGTCTAGGAAACTTATCATGGAAGTGAACCATGACATGATTCTCTACTTGGAGAATGCATTTATGATGTACTACATAATAACCTAAATAATGTATTCAATCTAGGTAAAAAAATCTATCAATCTATGATTCCCTAATATATCTCATGTTTTCTAAATATCCAATTAACATTTTTAAATTTAATTACCAACCTTGGGTTACATAAATTACACTCATCGTTGATAAACATTTATATGGGAATGATAAGGAAATGAATATTCCATCAAGAAAATGATGTTGAAGACCATCATATTGATGTAAAATAGGTTCTAAAATAAATAAAATGCATATATATTTGGTGGAAATTCCTAGTATAGGCTCAAACTATCTTATTTGACTCCTGAAATTTTAGGTAGACTCAACAGTCTAATGAAAAACTATATTTTAATCCAAATACTTTTCATAGTGTAGATTAACATAAATGATTAATAGATTATAGTATAAAATAAATTAGGTTACAAAAATTATTCAAATAAAATAAATCCTATAATTGTATATGGACTGAAACTATCCATATCAGGTGCATACTATACTAGTTATATTTGGCTCAATCCAAAGTCTTTTGCTACAAAATAAATACCTTGAGTAGGTCCACTGTGCTATTTTTTATATCAATGGTCTGAATTATTTTACATAATCATCATCCTCTATCAGAATAGCATATAATACTATATCACATTTTCTATCAAAGATAAACTGAACTAGCCCTGGAATTAGGTGTCTGTGAAAAGCATCTCTAAATAACCACTAGATGAAATGTCCTAACATAACACCAAATATGAGTCAAATTTTGAAAATACCAATAGGACATTGGGTCTTTGAAAAACTAGGATTTCATGTTTAAATGTATACCACATTTATTGAACACTTGATGGTTCTATGGGAACACACTTTGGCTTTTAGTGCTTCTGAGAGACAACAAAATGTGACAGATACTACAACTAGAAACACTACTACACAATTAGGTAAGTGAACTATCATACTCAGTATATTTATATTTTATTAGGTTATGTTTGGAGATGATGTCTTGGTATAAAATATCAGAAATGGTTCTAAAAAATAATACATTCCCTTAACATCAGATGGCCAAGCTATGAACATCCTCAAATCACAACGCTTATGTCAACTAATTAACTAAAAGAGTAGGAAAAAATGGTGGATCTCTTTGAAAAGATCATCCTAGTCCATATAATATTTATTTAAAAGATAAAAATTTGTAAATTCCCTCTCTTCAGCGTCACTTAACAACATTGAGTAGAAGTAATTGCTGAATGTAGGCTAAAAATTCCTCTACATATTCTCTCGATACTGATCATACTAATATATGAACATCCATACAATGTATGGTGGATCTAAGAAGATTTTATATTTAAATATTTTCCCACATTTAGGTAGTAGTATCTATATTATCAATGAAATATAAATTGATGGCAAGCCATGACGTAGAAATATGTGTTCCATCATCCCCTAAGAATATTGGTGGATATTGGTGTTGGAATTCCCAAGTCAACTATTACATAGATGATTTTGGTCAGGGAACTAATTTCATAGACTAAAAAATCATATAATTCCCTCTATAAATTTACTATCAGTGCCCATAATGGGTGTAATAGGAGGTGACACATGTGACACTACTCGAGGAAATAGAAGCGATTTAGGTCTTACCACCTCCAAATCATTGTCATTTCCACCGTCCTTTCATTAGAACAATGATCGTAGTGGATGAATATGTCTACAATGCCAAAACATGCTTAATAATGATATTTTATAATAAAAATTATTTCATATTAATCAATACTATATTTCAAATTAATTTCTATAAAAATATCACAATACAACATCTTGCTCATAATGATAGTCTAGGAAACTGAGAAGATAATGCTTTAAAAGTAGAGAAAATGCTAGCTACCCACTAATAAGGGTAAGTCTATTTTAAGGTTCCATGTCTAACATAAATGGTTCTTGTATATTGCGTTTCAATTTCAAATAATCAAAGAAACATATCATTATGTTTTAGTTGGAATATTTATTTAAAGGAAACAATTTCTCTTATCCATTAATTATGATTGGAAAATAATTGATAATTACATCCCATGGTTCTATTAAATAAGTAACCATTATCAAGTTATAAATAATTATGAACTATACGATAAATTTAACACTTCATGTATCTGAAAACTGACTTCATCATTCAATCATATAATGAAATAAGTCCATAATGATTGTTCAAATATATAGATCGACACTCAAAACATATAGGTGAATAGACAATATAAAATAAAATTGGAATCCATTTAGTTTTAATGAAATTACTTTTCATCTAATGATACTAATTTTTAATGGATCATAGATCTCCTAATAAGTTAGTAATGATTTTACCATCAAATATTGGGTAAAACACTACATAAGATTATGTAGAACAGTTATGTAAGAAAATTATTTTTTCACTGTAAGAAGTTATAGCACATTTACATGTATATTAGTCAATACAAATATGATATGCATTAAGCAGTGCATGAAATAATTAAAAATGGATTGAACTTTACATGATCTATAATCCCTAAAGTTCATATGTTGATGCATTGACAATTCTACATATATATACTAGGCTATGGGAAAAATCCATAATGACTAAAAATTCCAAAAAATCATATGTTTGATCCAAAGGTGAAAAAATTAAACTATAATAGAAGAATATCATATGATTATGTCTCATTCATGGAAAATTAAAATTTTCATTATATTTCCAAATGGAATCAAGTGTTCCTCCCTATATTCATGTGGATTTTGACTATCATAGAGGGTCTATGATGGTATGGTGAGGATATTAAACCACAATTTTTAAATATTTATACAATGTTAAATACAGAATGAATAGTAGGAAAATAACTATAGTTTGTAGATGAAATAAATGATAATGGAATGATAATTGATAAACATAAAAATTGATAAATAAAAAACCAATAAAACCTATAATATATAATTTATAAAATTATGATGTCATGAATCTATATTGATGGAAGGGTAAAGTGAAATGGGAAGTTGTTAGATATCAATACATGCTATAGAAAAATATACCATGTAACGACCCAAAATTTTGAATAAATCTTGTTCCCTATTTTTGTGTTTTTTTTATTTTTCACACTCAACAAAACTATTTCATTTGATGACATGAGTATAATAAAAGTGAGACAGTTGGGTTTTGACTATTATATGACTGATAAAAACTAAAGATTTCGATATTTGTCTCTAAATACAAGTGATCTTGGTTAATTAATATAGAAAGAAGATTTGATGGCCTCACCTAGTAGTCTTGGACTGATCGAAGCTCATCTAACGGAACTTGGGAAGGAGGTAGCACTAATGGGATTTTCTTTGGACCAAACCCAAGACGAACTTCATCGTGTGAATCTAGAACAAAATCGCCTTCACGAGAAGTTCAAACTGATAGAAATTACTACTCATGCGATGTTGGCCAAGCCTCCCTCAGATTCTCTCACCTTAGCACACCTTACACTTAGGTCCTATGCTGGTGTGATAAGGGGCTATGTAAGGAGACCGTAACTTCCTTGTGTAATTTTTTTTTAAATTAAAATTTTTATTTCTTTTTAGGATGATATTTATGAATTTCCAAATGTCAGGATAAATATAGTATGCATATTTTTGATGAATTTTAGAGAAAGGATATTTTAAAAATGTTTATGTAAACCTTAAATAATTAAAAATTTGTAGTTATTTTCAAAAAATGGTCTTCTAAAATTATGTTTAGTACGAAATTTAGAGTCTAATAAGATCAACTTAATTTTTGATGAATAGTAAATTGTGAATAGTGATTTTATGCTTAGGATTGGTAATGTGACCAAATGGATTAGTAATCTCACTTAAAGAAAGTATTAATATAATCTAGGCACCTTGATTAAGTAATGTGATTTAATAAAATGGTTAAATAATGGTTTCCTAAATTATTAGTCAAGTATTAGTTTTTTCGAGTGAACAGTGTTTTTTAATTAAAAATTAAATTAAAAATATTTATAAAAATATTTTTATAAAATGGATTTCATTTTTAATTTCAGAGCATCGATATTATGTTAAGGTAATTTTTAATGATTTTTATGAAAAAAATGAATTTTTGGTGAATAGTGTATTTATTTAAAAATTAAATTAAAAATATTTAGAAAATTAAATTTATAAAATGGAGTTTATTTTTGAAATCATATCATCGATATTTGGTTAAGGTGAAATTTTGGGATTTTTCTGAGAAAGTTGAATTTTCGATGAATAGTGAAAATACAGTTTTTAAGTTACGGGTGTTTAATGACATCATTAAATGATGTATTAATTATGTAATCCATATGGTCGACTTATGAATAGTATTATAAGGTATTAGGTGTCTCAAGTGGCCAATACCATGGGAAAATACCATGGGCAAGCCCATGGTTTTTCCAAAACCACTAATGAGGTGTCCCTTGGCCATTAATGCCTTGTCCCCTCACTTTCCTTATAAATACCAAGACATCCTCTCATCCATTCGACTCCCAACTATCCCCAAACGAAGCTATTCTCTAATTACATCCCAAGGAGTCCTCCAAAGGTGCCCCCTAAGCCCTCAAGGTTCCAACCTTTGAGTTTTAAGAGTTACGATTTAAGGTAAGGGATCCTACCTCCCACTATCTTTTCAAGTAATCTCTTTTATGTGATTTCTTTTGTGATACATGATATTATGTTGGAGGATGTTATTTTATATTCATCCTACTGTATTTTTCATGTTCATATGATGAGATACCCCCTCTTTCTCTCATCATTTCATTTTAAGAATGTTAAAGTGGCGCCATTAGGCTGCTGAAGTTTTAAGGGATTCGTTCACCTTTCTCATTTTTCAAAGTTCTACTTTTATGTCAAGTCTTTCAAGTTCCTTTTTATTTTGTTGGGGTATGATCTATATATCTATCATACTTATATTTTATGTTCATATGATGATAGACCCTATTTTATCTCTTCAATTTAGTATTTTGATGTTTTAAGTGGTGCCGTTAGGCTGCTGAATTTTTAAGGGATTCTCTCACCCTTTTCGTTTTCAAGATCTATTTTCATGTAAAGTAATTCAAGTTCCTTTTTATGTTGGGGTATGATCTATATATCTATCATACTTATATTTTATGTTCATATGATTAGAGACCCTATTTGATCTCTTCAATTCAGTATTTTGAAGTTTTAAGTGGCGTCGTTAGGCTGCTGAATTTTTAAGGGATTCTTTCACCCTTCTCGTTTTCAAGATCTCTTTTCATGTCAAGTTTTTCAAGTTACTTTTTATTATGTTAGGGTATGATATCTATATATATCATAATTAACTCTTATTTTCATATTATGAGAGACCCTATTTTATCTTTTCAATTCATTTTTGGTTGAAGTTTAAGTGACGTCGTTAGGCTGCCTTATTTTCATAAGAGAAATCTAATTGTTGTCTTCCTTCCATGTTTTTAATTTCAAATGGTATGTCATTAAAATTTCATTAACATGTTCTTAAATGCTTTATATTCTGTTCTCCTACTGTTTTATGGATCATTTATGAGTGGGTGACCCATGTACCCTCTCTTTTCAATGGTTTCTAGAACCTCATAACATAGCTGTTATGCTGCAGAATTTCCATCTCAAAATGTCTCTTTCTTTTTCTAAAGATCTTATATTTTATTAAGTGAATACTCAAAGATCTATATTATATAGGTTTATTCACATATATACCAAAATGTTCTATTTTAAATTCTGGTATTTACATACATAAGACCCGCTTTCCTTTTTTGTGGGTTTAAAGTGACACAAAGATCATGTCTTTAAAGCAGTTTTTAAAACATTATGATTATGAAATGAAAACCATTCCTTTTATGATATATGGGTTGTTTATGAAAGGATTGATGATGATATATGTGGCTCACATGATAATAAATACATTTCAAGGGTGCGACCTGATAGCGCTCCAATGCATTGGGTAAATACTTAATCTCTAGAGATGACTATTTTTAACGACACCTTGGTGAATAACCTTGGTAATTTTTAATGACACCTTGGGGATGGACCTTAGTGAAACAGAAATGATTGTCAATATTAAATTTTGTATCCAAATCTTCAAGTTATGAAAAACTTTATTTGTATTATGATATGCCTCGTGATTTCTTTCTCATGCCTTAAAGTTCTTTTCATGACCTTATTGAAGTATCTCAAGTTCACATGTAAAATGCTTCTCTTGTTTCCCTTACTGGGCCTTCTTCTGACCCTTTCTTTTGATGTATGTCCCCAGGTTATGAGATGTAATAATTAACCTAGGATGAACATAAGTAGAAGCCTTTCATGTGTTTAAGAATAATGTTTTATTTTTTTTTCATGTATTATGTTCCTTGTTTCCAAGACACTAAACCTTAAAGATCCTTAGTTTTTTTTAATTAATGAAAGTTTATGTGACAAAAAAGGAGGGATTCTATATACCATGTGAAACCAAATGATCACCAAGAGAATCATGAGTAGTTTTCTAAGTCATCTACTACAAATACCCGTTATATTACATAAGTAAAGCATTCAAAGATGGGATATTTTTCCTTACATGTTTCCATTATGTATGTTTGAGTACCAATGAGTAGCTCAAACATGGTTTTAGTATAACATAGTAGGCCACCACCAACAGTATGTAGTATTTTCTAGTCCATGAATATATAATGAAGAAATGTTTAGGAAATAATTATCAAAGCAGTTAATGAATTACATAAAACTCAAGTTGGTTGATGTTCCCCATGGGACACCTACCCAATACTACCGTCTTAGGACTATTCTGGAATGTCACTGAGAAATGATCATTTTATAATAAAAGGTCAGGTCCCATGGAACATAACCTAGGATTCCTTGCCTAACAATAATCATATAAGGGAACACGTCCCATGGAATTCAATAATTAGTAGTCAAAGTTAAATCGAGGTAGACAGGTATTTAATTCATTGGCCAAATCAAATTGTTTAATTTGGGTTGGATGTCACATAATTGAATCATTTTCCATCCCGATCCCAATAATGTAATTTCATAAAGCGAGATCTAGGTATTTATAAAGGTATACTATTTACTCATTACCCTTTGAGTTCATCCATGGAATTATTAACTAGAACCAAATTATCTCCTAATAAAACTTACACATTAATTTCCCATTTGATCTCTTTCATTCTATTACATATAACGTATCCATGTATCACCCATGCCATAATATAAATCTTTCAGCTTGGTCATTTCATCTAATGTATTCTATAGGGTAATCCAAGTATCACTCAAAATAAAATATAATTCCATTTATAATTCATTTAATTCAATATTATTGATGAGATCATCCAAGGAAATATAAATTCAAACCCATGTATCACTCATGTTATAACATAAATAACTGATAGAATATTTAATAACCCATATGTGGGGCTATTTGATCCATAAAAAAGGTAATTGTTAAGTAATATAATCCACATGCAACAATAAATGGCCACAATGAGGTATAGAAACTTCATTGATAATATTAATTGTCCAAGGACTATATATTTTAAGAAATTATCAAATTTTTTAATTAATATCATTTTTAAGAGGTGTTCATTGGAGGTCCAACATGTGTCATAATAGGGCATAATATAAAAAATATATAATTTATTTAATTAGCAATAGACCGCAAAACATAAACAATCACATGAATCATCATCGATATTTGACCTCTAATTTGGGATGGAATTAGATAAATATAAAAAACTAATCAAACACCCTGAAAATATGGAAATTAAAAAACATGGAAATAATGATGAAGATGGAAATAGAAACTGGGAAAATAAAATAGTGGATTAAGATACTAACCAAGTTTGATCTAATGCAATGAATTAATATTGAGTCTAAGATCATATGAAATTAATATCTCAACAGATTGGTATGGAATTTAGGACAGATCACATTTGGAGGGGATGTTATGTGTTTTAGGGAGAATAAATGGGAGAGGAAGAGTTATTATCATAAGGGGTAAAATCATAAAATCAAAATCCTTAAATGGGAACGTCGTTTATCCTCGTAGTTTTCTAAAATGTATTCTATCCTAAGACTCGCACTATCGAAGAGACACACCTATCACATTTCATGCATGATATTAGACAAACTCTATGGAAACCGTTCATTATCCAATATCTCACACCCCATACCCTACATGACATAGGTGAACAGTTATATAAATCTTATGCACAAACTGTAACTCACACTCTAAATTTATTTTAGTTGTTTTAGACCAAAAATGGTTAAAAAACCACATACCTTTATTTAAGGGAAACACTATTGAGGGGAATATTTAATTCTAATTGTGCCCCAATACCTCATTATTGAAAAAATATAACTCTAGGAATCAAAAAAGTGTTTACTATTCCAAAAAAATACTTAAACCATTCGGAACATTTATTAGAGTAAAACTGAGGATTTTATTCAAGAATAAAATGATCCATACCTCATTGGGAAATTTGAATATTATAGAATGAATGAGTATTGGAGGGCTATATTGAAGAAAATAATATGGCCATTGAAATTATGGTTCTTATAAATATTCTCATTGGAAATATGGATATTTCAATATGGTATAATGATATTTATTTTTTTAATATGGGTAAATATATTTTGTATTCAATGTAGAAAATTTAAAATAATATAATTCTGGAATAATAAATGATGAAGTGAAAATATAATGTAAAAATATTTTATATATTAATCTATATTTATGTGTAACAAATTATTATAATTAATAATATTATTAAAGTATGTTGTGATGTTTTTAAGAAAATTAAATGAAAAATATTAATATCAATTTATCTTAGAAATACTTTTTTACAATATCGATAATTAATTTTAATGTTATTTTTTGATGATAATTTTTCAAACAACTATTTAATTTATGTATTGCATATTTTTAAGTAATCTTAGTAAATAATTATTTTAATAAAAAAAATTAATAACTAAATCAAGGAAATAAATTAATAATCATCTAAATGTTATTACAAGGCTAATAATATGAACAAATTCATTTTGTCCCTAAAATTTATTTTTATCAAAATTTCAAATTTATATATGATGAATATTTATTTCAAGAAAGTTAACACAATATGGTTACTTTTGGATAAAATATATTATTTATATGAATAATATATTAACACTAATTAGTACTTTATATTAAATAATAATATGTACATTAATTTTAAAAAAGTCGTTTTCCTATATAAGTAGTTTTTCAGTTTCTTTTATGTTTCCATCTTAATGATAAATTAAATTTTTTAATAATTTTAATTTAACATTAGTACTATAATATTCAGATTTAAACTGTTTGTATTATTATAAAATGTATTTTTTAAATTTTTATGAAATGAATTTGTTTGGTTAATGATAAAAAATATACTTTTTGTTAATACTAGAGCATTTTTTACCGTTTCGCGAACTAATCCCGACTAAATAATTTTATAAACAAATATTCATGTTTAGTTAATAATATTATTCATTTCAAAATTATATGTTGAACTTTGAATTACCATGTTTATCAATTTGAAATTTAGGTAATATTTGATTCTAATTAAAAATAGTTTTTTTGAAACTTTATTTAATTATGATATCAAATATTAAAATAAAATTTTAGGCATATTTTGAAGTTATAAAACTTTTTTTTTCAATAATAAACTTTTTAATTTCATTTAAATCAAAATCATTCATAATTTTACCTTTATCAATTTTTTATTCTTAAAAATAAAATTTTTCTGAAAGTGGTTTTTACAATATTTGTTCACTAATATTAAAATTAAATTTCATCCCATATATAATTTTTTTTGAAAAATGGATTTCATACAAGGAATTAGCTCTCCCAAATTATTTAATATGCTCTTTTTTATTTATATTAAAAAAACTAATTATTTTTTAAAAAAGTAGTTGTTGTTCTATAGGTAAATTTGGTTAATAAGAGTTTCACCAAGGGTAAAAACATAGATCATGTAACAACATTTCTTAAAAGGAGGGTTTGTGGTTATTTTAAAATTTAATTCATTACATATAGTTTAGTTTAAATTATTTGATCCTTTTAAGCATTGAATAGTAAAATCCACATTTATATTCTTACATAAATGACACTCCTCTTAGTTATAAGTATTATCCTTTAAAATCCCATTTATCAACTCGTTCTAAATAATTATATAATCCAATAGAATACCCATGTCTCTCATAAAATCTCTCACCATGTAATTTAATCCTTTATGATTAAAAATTCTATGCTAACAATACTTAATATAAAACTAAATGGAGAACATTCAAAGGGAGATACAAAGTTCTAAATCGGGATCTCTTAATTCATTCTTATTCTATCCGAGAAAATATATTATATCCATGAGATTATGGAAAAAACAGTATTATCAGTATGATTAAATGTTATAATACTAATTTCATATCAATTTTATACCCTCCTCGGAAAGCAATTAGAAAATAAAGACATCATCATGCATATGTGTTGACTACTGCCTCAATGAACAAAAGGTTCTATTTTTCTTCACAACATATTATGAATGAATTTAAATATATAAATAAAAAAAAATATTTATAAAAAAAATATGATTTAATGTTAATAGATTGAATCCCAAGCGTGATATTAAAAATAAATGGTCATAGTAAACTTAGCCACCTTAAATGAACATATCAATGAACAATCATTAATGATTGTCCATTATCTGGAAAAGATAAAGTTGCATAAATTATAATAAATTATAATAATAAATTATATAAATATATAAAATTATTGATATTATGTTCACATTTTACAATAAATTTTACCAGGGTGAATATACTGCGGTAGTTTCATAGAAATGGACTAAACCACCATAAGTAGATGATATAAGAGGGAACTATTTCTTAAATGAATATGAATTGATAATATATATATACCCTATAAAGTGAAATATATATGAAAATGGTATGTTATAATTTTTTAAATTACAATATCGTTTCTCTTGATTTTAATAAAATTCGTAGAGGGAATCGACACACGATGTAAGGGATCTTGTAAAACACCATTACTACCACTGGGTTATGTTTTCTCTATCTTCATCCAAAATTTATTTTCTTTTATTATCATTTATTTCATACATATACTATAAATATTTTCCTTATATAAAATATAGTTTAATTTTCCATTTCTTATTGGGTATAATAAATTTTTAAATTTCTAATAATGATTCACTCTTTTAAGTAAAACTTGTATAAGAGAACTTCTTAATTTATTATTTCCTGTAAAATACCAGTTATATTAATTTTATTAATATTGAATATATTTGATTAAACCTAATTAATTAATGTAAAATCATAATATTTCAGTTATAGTGTACAGATAAATCATATGTTCCATCCATATTTTAAATATCCTTTTTTAATAATGTTTCACCGAAGTGGTTTATTTTTTATACTTATATTTAAAGATGGTATACTGAATATGTAGACATGGTAACTCCTTGTTCTATAAAATTTCATATTTATTCAAATATTAATTCCCAAAATTATTTAATTTTCTCTTATCTTGCTAAGAATTATAGTATATCCTTCGTTTATGGTATAATTCAATATAACAAAACCCACATCCTACTCATGGAATTTATCATGCATATAATTTAGGTAATATTTAATTTCCTCATTTGCATGAAAATACATGTACATGTTATTATGTAATTGGTGGGATAGAAATGATATTTCCATTTAATTAATTGTGTAATATTTTCATATCGTGATATATATTATATAATGCACAAGTAGTTCACATATTAAAATATATTACATGTTCTTGGAAGCGAGAATTGACTTATGCATATAATGTATTATTTCATGTTTTTTCCCAATATTTATTATTCCATGAACATATTATTAAACATAATTATTCAATTATTTCATTCCTATATCACACTCTTACTCCATGGTATATGTTTTTTACTTTTACATATTAGGTTATATTATAATGACTTGTATAAAACTTTTATTGTTTCATGTAATTTTTTATAATATACTCATCCGTTGATCATGTTTACACTTATTATTATTATCTAACAGTTTCTCAAATTTTTATAATTTTTCCCTTACTAATCTTTTAGCATCACAGCTTCCTTATGATTCCATTCCTCATTTCATGAAGATGACTAAGTCCTGTGTGGAGTCCAGCAGGGAATATTAGGTGGTTTGATTATAGAGAAATGATCACAAGTATTGTAAAATAAATTGAATATATAGAAATTATTAAATGAAACTAAACCATTCACTATTGGGATTGCATGATTATTTTGATATGTAATGTTTATGTTATGAAGACGATATGAAATATATGTATGTTTTTCGTAGTCCCTTACAGTTTATATCAACAAGTGAAATTAAATAATCATTTTTATAAATGAAACTAAGAATAAATTTTAGGGGTATCATACATAGTCTAAATATTGTTTAGTTTTTTAGTTGAATGACTTACATAATTTTTTGGATTACAATGAATTTTTTAGTGAAACCTTTAGAGATGAGTCTATTCCTTGGAAAACATCGAAGCATTTTTTTAATATTTTGAGTATGTTGTCTTCCATGAAATCAATTCCTTGTATTGATGTTTGAATCTTGATGTAGTTGGGTATAAAACACACATAGGTGTAACCACCCTATAAAAATCCAGTTGATAATCATCACAATCTTTACTCGATAGATGATGAATTAGCCTAAAACTACACAGAAGGCTATATATTGTTGAGGGATATTGTTTGGTTGATAATATGTTCATTAAAAAATGATTATAAAGGATAATGTAATTTGAGGATATAATATATACCGAGTTAGATTAGATAACCTAATAAGAAAATGATAATGGATAAAAGGTTAAATATAAATTGTTATTGGATACACTAGGTGTTACATTATTGAACTGATAATGTCAATGGATGAAATGAACGTGTTATTGGGGAATTCATCTTATGATTGAGTTTTCATATTCATATGATCACATAATATTATTTTATTATATATTATAATATTAATTTTTTTATTAAACATTTGGATGGAGATTGGATCCTGAAAAAAAGGATGGTGATTATATGCCATTACAACCTCCTAAGACTTTTCAATAGAGGAAAATTCAGAATGAATGGTTGAAAATACTAATATATGAATATTAGGGGGAAAATGATATGTTACATTGTCTTCCTTAATATTTAATGGTTAGTATCAATAAATTGATAAATGACTATATTTTAGAAACCATTTGGTATTTTAATTAGTTTGTTGAAATTAAAATTAGGAGGAAAAAATTTCTTTAATGTGGGTGGGGGAGAATGTAAATCCCCTGGGTTTTAGGAAACATGTTCTTTTCATAAACTATATGTTTATAATTCAAAATGATATTTCCCATTTTTTCAATGGAACTGAAATAGATTAGGAAATAATTCTTATTAGATTTGAATGAAACTATATAAACATTTTACATTCATAGTAAAAAATTAATGCAAAATCACATGAAACTTTTTATTACAAACAATGGATTATTACTCACAATTTATTTTTTCATCCATTAAAAGTGTATAAATTAAATAGGATAATTTAAAGAAAATAATAAAATCATAAACACCATGATATATTTTGGTTAATGATAACAATTTAGAATCACCAAAATCAAATGAAATCCTAAAATGAGGAATAATATCATGAAAGTAGAAATCATACCGTGAGATCAAAAATGAAAACTATAGACATGAGTAATGGGACTTAAGATGTATGAATCTAATGAATTTGGGTAGTATAGCAATATATAGAAATTTAATATTCAAATTATAAATATTTTCATTAGAAATATGGACATTGGATGTACATGTATTCCATAGGTATGATGAATTTTTATATTGTTAGCAGTAAATTTTAAACAATATAATTCATAAACAACAAATAATAAAAATAATATATAATATGAAAATAATATATATATACATTACATATTATTATTAATATTGATAATGATAATATGTGAAGTGACATATTTATAAAATTTACTGAAAGATATTAAAATAAATGCATTAGTAAAATCAATTATTATAGAATAAGAAAAATTAAATTTAAGGCATCTGTTGAATATTAATTATCAAATATTAATTATTATCATCTAAGAAATAATAACATGATTATCTAATATTTATAGAGTCATCTTCCAAAAAAATTATATTTTATCTATCATATTAAAAGACATATAATAATATTAGTATCATTATTATAAAAATAAAACACAATTTCAAATTTTAAATGTAAATTTTATTATATGATAAATGTTTAGGATTTTTATGAAATGATTGATTTTTATGTAAACAGTGAGAATTAATTTTTTATTTATTATGTAGAATTTTTAACTACATTATGATATAATAAATTCAAAAAATATTAAAGAAAATAATTCTCTCAAAAAGAAATACATTTATTTCAATATTTGTTATCTGTATATGTTTTTTTAGATAAAAATATTATTAATTTCATCAAATTCAATAGAACTAAATTTTTTTATCTTAACGATTATTTTTTTTGTTTAATAATACACTTCTTTTAAAAATTGGTTTTACACAATATGGGAACTATTATTAAAATTATTTTTTATAAACCATATAAATTTTATTTAAAAAAATTTATTTAATATTATGAATTATTTTTAAAAAATTATTTAATTATTTAAATTTTATTTTTTCTCATATAAAAGGAATTACATTGTAATAAATTAGTTATCTTGATGAAGGTAAGTTAATACAAAATGGGATTAACATAAATTATAAAACTAATAACATGTTAAAAACATGACAATTAATAATTGGATGAGTAGTGTATAGACTTTAATTCCTCCCTTTTCCATTTTTTACCATTACAGGACCTTTTTTATCCTTAAATAGGGACTTTCCTTTTTTATAATATTTTAAAAATGCTAGTACTCTAATATATAATTACCACACTTCAACTCCACATCAATCCACTCATTATAAATACTTATATCAACCAAAAATCATCCATATTTCCTTGTCAAACCTCTCCACATATCTCAGAAGCCTTTTCCTTTCAAAAATATCATTTAGAGATCTTTAACACATTACCCAAGGGAGAACATTCAAAGGGATAGATAATGTTCATAACTATGCTCTCTTAATTTGTTTATTCATCTACATCCAAAAATATATTCTATACTAAAATTTATGATCACATAATAATTATTAATATGATTAAATATTATTATAATAATGGAATATAAATGTTATACATTCCCGCAAAACCATTTGAAAAATAATTACATCATCAAGCATACATACAATTTAATGCATCCAAGAATGGTATGTTTTATTTTTCATCATTTCATAACAGGGATGACATTAAAAAATATTATCTTTATCAAAATGTTATTTATGAAATTATTAATACTGTGTAATTATATCTTTGTACATTCTATAATTTATATTAACAATAAATAAACATATTAAATTTAACCACTCAAAAGGTATATATTAAGGCACCATTACTAATAGGAGTCTGTTTTTTGTAAAAATATGATTTTAATTATTTTCATAAAATTAAAAAATAAAATATTTAATCCAATAAAATTATAGAGTTTATAATACTGTTTTATAATATATTTTACGATGGTCAATATTCATATATTGTTTTTGAAAAATTGATCGATCCAACTTAATGAACCAACCTATGAAAAAAAACCATTCAATAAATTAATTATATGTTATAATACATTTACCCTAAAAAATGAAACAAAGATTAAAAACAGTCATAATAAATATTTTAAACAAATTAATTCGATTTATAATAATGTTATGTGCACAATAATAATAAGTGTGGACTCGAGGTATGCGATCTTCTGACCCATCCTCATTACTTGTGTGTGACATGTTCTATTTCATTTTTCAGATTTCATCTATATTAATATCATGTATATATTCATTATTATCAATATATGTTACATATATATACCATGATTACAATATCTATGATTTTTTAGAATGGTACATGATTTTAGTTCCTATCGTGATTCTATATTTTATTAAAACATTGTTTAATAAATCGTTTTAACTGCTAATCCATGTCAAGTACCACTTAAAACAAAGTATCCATGAATATATTTTGGAATCCATTATTTTTTTATTTTCAATAATATAGGTTTATTTCCTTTCTAAAATAAGAAAAATATCCCTCGTTATTCAAATGATTTTTGATTTCATATTGTATCACCTATGTTTTTGAATTTTTATCCTTATATTTCAACTTTTTATCTTGAGTTTTTCAACATCTAAACTCCATGTACAAGACCATAGGATCTCTATTAAAATAAAAAAAATCCAAAATGAAATAATTCTCGCTTCCATTGGGAAATATTATGATATATCCTTCAGTAATTTTTTGAGATAAGATTATTAAACCTACTTCTTTGTAAGGGGTTTTATCCTACCTTTGATTTATTTTTGGTTTTTCTTACACATGTGGAACACACAGATATATAAAAAATATGATTTTATGGTAGGTCTTATTATTATTTATCCCTCAAATGAAGTGAATAATTTTTTTCATCTTAGGGGGTAACATGTATGGTTCTCTTGAAGTTAGCCAAGCACAATATGTTTTGTTTTCTTAAAAGTCATCCTTGACTTATTATTTTGATGTCATAATTTCTGGTGTTTTGAAATATTTATGATTCCATGATATTATGCTGCCATTACCTTATTATATGTTTCATTCCCTACATCACACTCCTCTATCATGGACCATTTTTTCTCATTAGATATTTCATCATCTTCTATCATAGACTATGGATATATATGAATTTTCTATTTTGTTTCTAATACAGAATTTCTCACAAGCTCAAGTTTTCTCATATTCATGTGTTCTGACCCTTGATGACATGTTTATTTTTTCCCCATAAATGGACTTTTAGATCACCCCATCCTTATTATTCTATTATCCAGG
The DNA here is from genome assembly GCA_963277665.1 of Viscum album. NCBI lineage: Eukaryota > Viridiplantae > Streptophyta > Magnoliopsida > Santalales > Viscaceae > Viscum > Viscum album. The sequence continues at coordinate 587,960,330 of OY728142.1, read as the reverse complement.
TCTTGATGATGATTATCATATATTATGAGTCTATAATTAGGTATAGTAAATGTCAATTATGAATAAATATTCATAATTATTGTAAAGTTGATTTTTTATATAGAAATTCTTCAAGGAGACTAAATCCTATTTCCATCAATTTTCAGGTTATTCTCTGATGTAACATTTATTTTACAAAAAATATGTCAAAAATATGTTTATTTTGTCTTGGGTAATCTCACTTTGTATCAACGAATGTATTTAAGGAATGTTTTTTATCACTGGCCTAAGGAGTGTGGGTATAGGGAATTTCATATATCAGGAATGTATGGTGTCTTATTCTCTTCATATAAGGACATCATATTTACCATTTTCTCATCACAGTGGTATTATTTTACTTGTCACATATAGGATAAGTTAGTTCATCCTATTATATTCACATAGGGATCATTATGATTATCACCAAAGGAAAAATGGGGCTTCATATGCTCATTAAATTCAGAATCATATTATTTTATTTAAGGAAAATGTTTGGCCATCATATGAACATCATATAAGAAATCTAATACCCATCACATAATGATGTATTATTATTAGTGGGATATAATTCCTCTATAGTGGTAGATCATATGATAATAGTGTTTGGATGGAATATTTATTGGTTTTCTACATATTCATAGGGAAATTCCATATAAACCCGTGTAGTATAATTTATACAATTTAAGGCCATGAAATAAGAAAATCTCATGCATTTTAATTTCATGTACTAAAGACTATGTACTATTTAGTTTAATTTATTAAAACTAAAACATCATTACAACACCCTTCTTTTACGGATCCTCTGAGTGACATCTCTCCCACAACGTCTCTCTGTTAGGGTTCCATGGGGGTTCTTTGGTGGTGGAGGTTAGTGAAGTCCCTGGTTTCGTTTCCCCCATTTCCCTTTATCATTTTGGTTTTCATAATTTTCTATTGCAGGTGTGTTTTTTTGCTCGTCATTGGCTTCGTCGGAAGGGGTTGGTGGTCTAGTTGGGGTTGTGTCTATCATTTGATGCCCTGAAAAGATTTAACCACTTATCTAGTCTTTGGATCATGTTCTTCTCTCCTAGTTGGTTATCTATAGTGGTTACATGGAGGCTTTGGGATGTGTGGGTCTTCAGGTCATCGGTACTCCTGGAGGTGCGTCTTATGATGGCCTCAATCTATGATGTGATGGTCTTCGTTGGATGGATGTTGTGCATAGTGTTGGTGAGTTCCCTTCTCCTTAGGTGAGGGATTTTTCATTTCAGGATGTGGTCTTGGTTGTTGGTTCCTATATGAAGCCCAGAATGATCCCATCACTGCTCTAGTGTCACGCTACTTGAATAGCCCTCCAAGTCGGTCGGCTGCACTAGTTACAAGCATGCTTTGGGATGTGCGTTCATTCGACTATGGTGTCCCAAGTGGCCACTCTATTTATGAATCCTATTTGATGAAACTATTAGTTATGGTTGGTAATAATGGTTGGATTATTCTTCTGTTGAACCTTTCATTTTGTTCGAGTTCATTTCTGGTTTTTGGGATTTGTCTTCTGGGATGTTCTATATCGATCGAAGTGTTTTTTATGGTGGAAACAATGAACTATGTGATGGGCGAGTTGGAAGTGGTGGCGGCATTCCCAGTGAAGAAATGTGTTCTCAGCTAAGATACAGTTTCTGGTTAGGTTTTAGATAGTGGTGTTTCGATCCAATGGGGATGATGATTGAATAAGATGAAACCAAGATGTATATCTTGGAATGAATAATATGTGGGTTTTAAGAGAATAATATCCACTCATTGAATTTTGGTGACTAATAAGATTATATGAACTTAGTGTGTTAGTGGGATAAAGGTTTGGGGTTTTAGATATTGAACGCTAACTATTGTTTGAACGAAAACAACAAAGATGATATTGAAACAACCAATCTTATATCGGGATCACTAATTGAGGTGAGTTTATTTGGTTTAAGTATTAACACCACGACATTTCAATAATATTGAAAAATAGTGAGGGGTGGAGAATCAATTTTATAGATAAATTGTAAGGTTAGGTTCACATGAATGAGTTTGGAGGAAAGTGGGAACCTTTTTAGGGGGACTGGGTATTTTAGAACCCTAGAATATAATCCATGGTAGTAGGATTTGATGAAAAGTGACTTAATTTAGAGGCTTTGTAGAAGTGGTGCAAACGGTTGGAGGTCTAAGTATGTGTTACCTAGGAAGGAGGCCTAGGTGAAGCAAGATCCATGGTAGGTGGACTAGTTTAATGGGTTCTAGGGTGCCACCTCACTCATTTGTATTAGTGGTCAGGTCGGCTGTTACCCATGTATCTTGACTCATTGGTTTTTTCATTCCTAATTATCTCTAAATACATGTGGTGTAGTTTCCTAGCATCTTAGTGTTAAATAGGTTCACCCCTTATAGCAAAAATCCAATTCAAAGATTTTGGGAATGAAATTTCTATACATTTTTCTAAGTTATTATTTAATATATCACATAAATAAAGACTCCAGTGAAGGTTTGTTCCGTCGGGATTAAGATATGTTTTCTCAGGTGATTTAGGTGTGTACAAAATTCATTATCCCCTTGTCATGTCAAAATTGAGATTCAATGGTGGACTTTTTTAGGTAGTCCATGTCAAGGATTCCTAGTTGTAGGAATTCACTACATCGAGTGGGTGGGTATGGGTCTAAGAACATATATCTCAGTGTGATGTTGTGAGTACATGGAAGGGAATACGAGTCAGGGAAGATGAGGCTAGGGAATGTGATGATGGATTCCCACATCCATGGTGAACATGGATAGTGTGCCTAATGAAAATAACACTGATATGTGGTGCATGAGGAAGGGATTTCTATACTATGGTATATGAGTAATCTTTTTTTTTGTGATGGGTTAAACGTTAAAATCACGGTGTGTATACAAATTGAATCATCACCAAGACATGTACTTTGGGAAAAAAAGTATTATAAAACCCGAACATCAAATAGTCATGACTACATGTATGTAAGGCCATTTTATCTATATATAATATTATATAAATATATGAGACTGAAGATAACCCATCATATAAAGAACCTATGTATTATTTATATCATAGAAAAAAATATAATATTATAGTGGATATTGAAATGTTTCTAATTATAGGAGAAATATTTTTTCCATAAATGGATGAAATCCATTGCTTACTCTTTATGGACTGTTCTCACCACCATGTCACAATATTGGGTTGCCTTCTTAATGGTTCTATACTCCTTTGTGTATGAGAAATCATGAATACATGGATATCCCATGTTATTCTTGATCATTGATTCACACACTCCTTTTTCCAAAAATTCTCTATTGTCATCTGAGTGAGGATCAAATTATGGTCATCAGAGAAAACTATATGGTGTATGATTTTTTTTTAGAAAAATGTTTATCACATAGAAATATGTTCATTAAAAATTATCAGAAAATGATTCTATGGAAACATAGTGAAATTGTCTTTATTAGTTGAGTATTATGTAGGTATCCAAGTTAGTCTCATCCAAAGGATAATAACTAAGTGGAGTATCTGAACACATTTATTTTAATCCATAAGTGGATAATACTTACTCAAGGTTTTTGGGTTTACATGAGAATTATAACGATCCAAAAAAATTGTATTACCTAGAAGAGAATCTCTTATCATGGATTGTTAATATTCATTATGAGTTTCTCAAGTCAAGTATTTTTTATTTTATAGAGAAATAATTAGCCTATGACCTTTTATATCAATGTAATGATTTATCATGTGAAAAAATACATGTATTTGTGAGAAAAAATTCTTGTCTTTTAATGGGAATGTATATAAATTGTAACTTATAGCTGGATCCATGATAGTTGATCTATATTTCACTATAGATAAAGTCATAATAAAAATTAAGCCACTTGTATTTATTAACATGAAAATTTTATTATAACATAGGATCATATCTGGAAGAAAATAATTTGTTTTACCAAAGATAGAATAATTTTTTGTATATAGTTTCCCTATGAATTTATGAAATAGAATAAATAACCTGAATTTCTAATGGTAAAAGAATGTTATATAATAAAAAAATGATTCACTATGATGAAGCCTATGATTGATTGTTTGGACTTCATTATGTATTCTATATGAATGAGATTAATTCCCCAAATTTTTTTGATATGAGGATTTTTATTCATGTATGGGATTATCACTAGAAAAAATTACATTGTTATGCCTAGGATAAGAGATCTAAGTTTCTATTTATAGAGTCCATGTGTGCGGTTGACATATAAGACCAAATGTGAATTAGATGACCATAAACTGGGAGAGTTTGGATGAAATTGGTATAAGGGAACCATATGTCACAATATATTCTATAATTATAGGAATCAAGATAGATATAGTTCATAGAATAGTTTCTCCTTATCGGTCAATCTTGTGAACAAGAGTTAATAAAATTCTCTCAACCAAAAATAGTTATAGTAGAAAATTAATTGACTTACTAAATCAATTCACTACGAAATCGTATAAATGCATAGATCAAATCTATGTGAATCATGTCATATAAAACAAACAACTCTTATGAGTATAATTTCATGAAGGATGGACCATTTTATCTTTCATGTTAGTGTTATACCACGTGGAACACAGTACACAACCAGAATTTTCCAAGAAGACAATATCAACTCAAGGCATTTGGATTTCAATAAGATTATATTTACTCGTGGTATTCAGGAATCTTGTAGCACTATATAAATTTCTAGAATTTTATATTCATATAAGTTGAATACCTAGATATGTGTGAAAAAAAAAGAAGAATGTCATAATTTTTTTTAGAAATTCGATATGATGCATGAATTTTTAACAACAACTGTATTTCAAAAAAATTAAATAATTGGTTTATGGAATGTGTAAATCATAACATAATATTTTTTAATTAGATATTAAATAGATTTTGGTTTGAATACCTTAACCATTGGTAATGTAGATACTACCACCACGCTGTTAAGAAATATTTCATGGGTTCATAGGATCTTCTCCTCCGGATGAAAACATGTCTATGGTTAGCTATCATAATATACAACAATTATATTATTACCAACAATAAATTTCCTTTAATTAATTCAATACACACTTTACAACATTATAGAAAGGGGGTAAATGAGTGGATAAATCATGATTTTTGGAAGCCAATAATAGAATCTTGACTCTAGCCTAGTGTTGTAATGATTCATACATCAAACAATTGACATGGGTTCATGGAAAAGTGGATATTAAAGTATATTTTGGGCACCCAAATTTATATGAAAATGTGTAATGAAAAACTTCATGATGTATTGTTATATAACAAGAAATTTATTCAGTATTTATTCATATATAATAGAGGTATTTATCAATATCAACATGGGGGTTTTTAATGAATGGAAATTATCCCAGGGAATATATTATCATCACACATTAAAATAAATTAATATATTTAAAAAAAATCCTAACCAATGGTTCATGTGGGAATAAATTGACTTTTTCTCAGGCCATGTTTTGAATCCTTTTTATCTTTGATCTTTTCCTTTTTATTCTCTAACTATTGAATAAGATGTTAATTTAAATGGATTATGGAGATATTATTTGAATTTTTATAAGGAAACTGTTTATTATTATTCAACCAAACATGGATTTATATATTTATTGATGTGTCCTATTCTATAATTTTATAACAATTCCATGAAATTGAAAGGACTAACCATGGAAAACTTAAATTTTGGTCAAGGCTTCATTTATTGATTTTAAACACGCACTTATGTAAAAACACAAATAAATATCGGTTGTTTTTTGATTTTTGACATCGTTTTTAAACCGATGTCTATAAAGGTGACATTAAAAATATGGTTTTTGGCATAGGTTTTATCTTAAACTGACGCTGAAATTGAATTTAGACAGGATTTTTGGCATCGGTTTTAGATAAAACTAACGCCGAAATTCAAATTTTTATTAAAACATTCGGCGTCAGTTTTTCAAATAACCCACGCCATAAATAAAAGAAATTATAAAACAAATAAAATTACAGTTCCAAAAAAATCGAAACCCCTATGAAAATAACACAATATACAAAAACAATCAAATAGTATTTATCATCCAATGCCTCCTATAACATAAATTCTTATATCTATTTAATCAAAAAAATTATCTATATATTGTTATTATAATGTAAAATTAAAATACAACTACTTGGAATCAATGACTTCAAGAAATTTTAGGACATTTGCAAGTCCCATGACTCTAGGATTTACAGTTCTCGCACCACCCAACTACTATTTGATACCAAATACAATACATTTGAGTTACTAAAATTTTTACATGGATTCCAGTTAAAGAAAAATGCATCAATAGATCTAATAAAAATTAGATAAACACATTGTAGAGGAACTTGAGAGAACTCAATGATTACATTGTACTTATTATAGTCATGTGGCTAGAACTAAAATTCAATTCATTTTGGATACCAAGTACCATGCATGAAACTGATGCCATGTAGATATCAAGTACATGCTCACTCATCATCATTATGGTCTGACTCAATACTCAATTCCTTAAGGATACCATATAATATGATTAATGCACTTTTGGATTGTTCTTGGACACTTATAATGACCTTTTTATCCCTTTGGCATGGATTTGATGTAGGTACGACATGGGTTCATGTCAGGTTGAATAGTACATAGCCTCTCATCACATGGTTTTTTGATTATTTATTCTTTCATATACCAAGAATAAACAAAAACTGACACCGAAATTTAATTTTTTTAGAAAATTCAGAATATTACACTTTCAAAATAAAGTAAAATTAAAATACACATACCTGAAATTTATGAAAAACTCACTGTTGGTTGTTGTTGGATAATTAAATTGATTATTAGTTGGTTCAAACACATAATATATCAAAAGAGTTAGTTTTTTGAACCCATATGTATTATTATTTATAAATCTTAGAATATTGATTCCTCAAATCTTAATCATACTTAACAAATAGTTCAAAAAAGTAGATTGAATATGGGGCATATCAGATTGGGAATAATACTATGAATCATTTAATGCCTAAAATAATATTAAATGATATGAAATTAAAAAATACAATAATATGACAGAAAGTATATAAAAAATCAATACAACTGACATTATGAAAATCAGTAGTTTCCTTAGTTGTGATTATCTCGTACATGAATCGTAGAATATAAAAACCACATTTGACATGTCCATTTTGACGATGAAACTATAGTTATAAAACATTTAACTAATAATAAAAACCAATATAAAACAAAAATATAAAAACTAATTACTTGTACTTCCAGATATTTGATTTTCGTTGGATTCTTTACTGACACATATTCCTTGTTAAATTGATTCCATGAACTGCATGTTTTTTATATATGAAAAAATAAAACGTTTCTAAACAATGAAAATTAAACATAATTAGATTATAAAAAATAAAAAAACATACCTATTTAATAAGGATAAAAAGGGTTTACACACTGTTCCTAATAAAGAGAAAAACCAATATAAGGTGCATTCACTTGGGCAGAATACGTCTAACATCCAATGCCCCCTACTATTCTAAAATTTCAAAATTAATGACATTATAATTTTTATTAGTTCATAATTATGTTGAGGTTCTAACTTATCATGAAATGTCAAAAAAACAGCAATGAATCTCTGTCTTTGATAATCTCTCAAATATATAATGAACTCTTTCATTATTCTTCACACATTTGACTTCTAAGGAAATGTACTCTGGATCTAAAAAGCTGTAAATTACTGTAGTATCATTTTGTAAAAGAAGCTTGTGTAGATATATAATTTAATATGAAAATATAATTAGTCAATGACATTAAAATATTTTATCAATGAAATAGAAATTCAAACATCAATTTACTTACATGGAAAACAATTGCACCACATTCAGCCCGATTTCTTCAAAATTTACTAAATTCATGATTTCTTGTTTCATTAATGTCAATAGATAATTTCTTACACATATATTGGGATTCATACGAAACCCATAGATAAAATTCAAGGAAAAAGAGGACTCATATAATCTTTTCAACCCATAAGAAATATTAGATGTATCTACAGCCGACTGTTCCTAAACATTTTGTTGCATTTCTGTAGTTTCTTTTGCTTTTAGATATTCTTATATAAGATAAATGTAATAAAACATTATAAGTAATTTTGAATCATTTGTAATTAATATTTAAAAAACATATACCTCATGTGAAATATAACGAAGTAGGGCAGTTGGCCAAAGTAAAAAATGGCCCATACATTCCCCAACATTGGTGATCTCTATAGTATGAAATGGTAGTAGAGTAGTAGGATTATAATAACATGTAATGATACTATAACATGACCCATCTGAATAGGTTGATGATGTACCGAGTCCCCCAAAAAATGATCCTATCCTAACGCAACAATATGTACATTTGGATCTCCTGTAAACAACTCACCATATATTGCTTGATATGAGGGTGGAGGTGGATTATTAAAGAATGCATGTGGGGTAGGGTATTCTACGTGAGCAGGCTGAGAAGGCCGAAAAATTAAAAAGGTATATTAGTGTTTAAAATTTATAAAATAGATAAATTGATTAAAATAAAATTATATACCTCGAAAGGTTGCGCAGACGGGGCAGGGTAAGCTGATGCGAAAGGGTAGTCGGGGTGAGTAGGCTGAGAATGCTGAAAAATGAAAAAGATATATTAGTGTTTATTATTTATAAAATAGAAAATTTGATGACAAATAAATAATATACCTTGGAAGGCTGCGCAGATGGGGCAGGGTAAGCAGGTGGGGAAGGGTAGTCTGGGTGAGTAGGCTGAGAATGCTGTAAAATGAAAAAGTAATATTACTATTTATAATTTATAAAATAGAAAAATTGATGAAAAAAAATAGTATACCTCAGAAGGAAAGGCAGACGAGGCAAGGAAAGCGGATGGGGCAGGGTAGTCCGGGTGAGCAAACTGGGAAGGTTGAAAAATAAAAAAAATATATTAGTAATTATAATTTATAAAATACTAAAATTGATGAAAAATAAATATACTTTGGATGGATGCACAGAATGTGACTATCTTGCCAAGTGTTCTAGTAAATCCTTCTGCAATGTTGCTTGAATATGATCACCCATATACTGTTTCATATCTTTCAGCTCTTTTATTAAGGATTCTGTTTCTGGGTCTCTTGATTGCTTACTCTTACCAAAAACCTTCTAAATACTATAACCTGTCTGATATCCTCTAACACTGTCGGGGTGTTCTGCCTTCCCAAAGCAGTGGATGGGATGTTCATCCTACCCTTGGGGATAAAAGATCCTTGTGTCTCTTTATGCTGAAGTTCATCCTGAAATGAAAAACAAAAAAGTTATATTAGTGTTTATAAATTATAAAATAAAAAAATTGTTAAAAAATAAATAATATTTACATACAATTCTATAATACACTTGATTATCTTCCTTAGTAAGATAATATTCATTTTTTCTTCTTCTTTCTCATTTCCATTTCTCAGGGCGAGTGGGAGGAGATGGAGGACCAAACTGGACCTCTTCTAAACCACTACTTGATTGAGCTCTTAATTCCTCAAATTTTTCATCAATAATTTTATTCTCCAAATACAAATACCCTCCACGTGATAAAGTACGGGGCTATATGTTTCTCAACTGGATCTCTTGATGAGATCTCTTGGAGGCATGTTATATAAAAATAAACTACTATGTAATAAGAAAAATATACCATAAATTTTAAAATATAAAACAATTACCATACCTAAAATTTCTCTTCTGAAAAAATGTCAACAAATCGCTTCCATGCTTCTTCATCTATATACGGTTACTTAAGACATTGGATTTCAAACCTTCTCTTTCCAAATACATAATTTCTTGTTAGTTTGGTTTTAAAATCTCTCCATCGAACCGCCGTTAAAGAGAGATGTCTTTTCATAATTTCTTTGGATTCCTCAAAATCGAATGTCATTTGTAATTGAATAAATTAAATATGTCATTTAAAATAAATAATATTTAAAAATGAGATTAATGAAATAAATTAAGATATTTTACCATCATGTCCTCCCAAAGCTGCTGCTTCATCGTCCTGTCCACAGACTTTCAATCAGGATATAAAATATTAATCCTGCAATGACACTGCATCTCTTTATAACTGACAAACTTAACTGCATTTGCGCCAAATGCATTATTATTATCGTCAAAACGGATGTGTACTTCTTCATCATAATGAGCAAGTGATAGTTTTGGTAAATGTGTAATACCATGTTTACCAACTTGATAACCTGATTTTTGAGTAGTAACAGGATAAGTCTCCTCCACTGAGGACGCATCAGTAGCCCTGTAATTTTTTTTGTAAATTAACAGTTTTATTTCATTAATTAAGTATATTACAGAATATTTAATAATATGTCAAAATAGATATACCTCAGTAACTTCTCCTCTCTATCTGTATCTGACATTGCTACTAGAAAGTATAATGAAATTTTTTGTACCAGCATATCATTAGAAAAATTAATAATTAAAAATAAGGGAGACAAAAACAAGTAAAAAAAGAGGCATGCATTTGTATGTTTCAAAAATAGAAAAAAATATAAATTTTTACCCGAAACATTCGGAGACTAATTTATTTTTTTACCACATTCCTTCATCATGATCAGTATGTACTGCATGCACTATGTCTGTCTTATAAACATTGTAATCATCTAGAAATTTTGTAATAGATGAATAAGGCTCATGTAAATCACTAACATCATCAGAATCATCCTCATCACCCAAATGGTATCTTTTTCCATGAAAAACAACTGGCAACTAATCATTCGATGGATGAATGTCATAAAATACTTGTTTTCCATGTGTTTCCATGATAAATGGTTCCTTATTGTAATTAAATCTTTTCAAATAAACCAGTTTAAACCCATATTCATCTTGTTTCACACCTCTATTACTATCAACCCAATTACACATAAAAATAGTGACTCGAAATTTAATATTATCAATTTCCCATATGTCTTCAATAACTCCAAAATATTATGTTGATGCAGAAATTGGGTTTTTATCTTTGGCACTCGAAAAATACATTTCTTCAGCGAAAAGCATCACACCACTATTCTCAATGGTACTCTTGTCATCCAGGTTTTTTGTGTAAAATTTATATCCATTGATATCAAAACCAATGTGATCACATTAAGTGATGGTCCCCCGGATAACCAATTAATTGTTTCTGATGTATATATATATTGGGTGACTTTCTATTTAAACCATGAAACAAATTTCTTTTTATCCTCAATCATCAACCACTTTTCATTTCTTTTCTGATATCATAACTTTAATTCAGAAATATGTGAAGATATATATTACTGAACCTCATCTGTGTTGTTCAAAATGTATAAATGTGCATGTATCACTTCATCATGTGTAATGAACTTTACCTTTAATCCTAGAATACCTCTACCTTTACTATCAACTGTCATATGTTGAGATACAGGGAGACCAATATGCTCCACCTCATTCAAATAATATGTACAAAACTCAATCAGCTCTTCTGATACATATTTTTGAACAATAGAGGCCTCTGGTCGATAAGGATTTTTTACATATCCATTCAAAACTTTCATGTAAATTTCAAAATGATACATCCATCTTAAATAAACAGGCCCACATATTCTTATCTTACACACCAAATTAATAAAAAAATTAACCATTATATTAAAAAATGTGGGTGGAAAATACATTTCTAGTTGAAAAAGAATAAGAGTTGCTTCATTCTCCAACACATCTAACAAATTTGGATCAACAACTTATCTACAAATGTATTTGATGAAATTACATAACCTGATGATATTCTTTCTAAAAATTTTCAGCAATATACCACGCACTGATACTGGTAGAAGTTTTTTCATCAACACATGGCAATCAAGATATTTCACACCTATTAATTTACAATCTTTAAATGACACCAAATTATTCACATTTGAAGAAAAACCACTGGGTACTTTAATACCATGAAGACACTAAAAAAAATTCATCTTTTAAATCTTGCTTTATGTGTGACAAGATGGAGGTAAATATGTTCTGTTTCGTTTCAATGTGGGAGCTAACTTCAAACATATTCTTAATAATATCAAGTCTAATATATCATGAAATCCATATTTTTTCTTTCCTTTAATGACTAACAAGGTTCTAAACAAACTGTCACATATGTTTTTCTCAACATGGATAACATCAATGTTATGTTTTATCTCTAAAATCTCCAATAAGGTAGTTCAAAAAAAATCGACTCCTTCCAGATATGTTTTTGAAAACCAGAACTTCTTCTCTTTCCAAATATCGAATCAATATCTCTCACCCTGTCATAGTATTCTTCAACTAACAATGGTCATGGGGGAAGGTTGTATTCTTCTAAACCATTAAATTATTTGTTTCAATCTACGATAAGGATGATCAATTTGAAAAAATCATCGATTTCCCATGTACACAGTATTTCATCCATTCTTAAATTGATAATACTAAGCTTGTTATTCACAAATTAGACATGGTTTATGTCCCTTTACACTATATCCCGATAATTTTCCATCTACTGGAAAGTCCTTTATAGTGAACATTATCATAGCACGCAAAATAAAATACTCTTTCTTGTATGCATTGAAAATTTTAACACCTTCCACCCATAGCAGTTTCAAATCATCAATAAATGGTGAAAGATACACATCAATATCATTTCTTGGTTGTTTTGGTCCAGAAATTATCAAGCTCATCATAACATATTTTTTCTTCATACATAGATGTGCGGAAAAGCCGTAAACTACTCGAAAAACCTTCCATGAACTATGTTTTCTACTGAGGCTCTGATATGGATTCATTCCATAAGTACACAATCTCATTATGAGATTTTAATATTCCCTTACAAAATCATGAAATATTTTATCAAAACTCTTCCACTGTGGTGAATCGGCAGGGTGACTTATGTTACTATCAGAGATGCGCTCATCTAAATGCCATCTTAACATTTTTTTCATCAATTGAATTTGCAAATAGATGCTTCGAACAAGGAATTATTGGAAGGCACGAGATTGATTTTGCATGATTTTTGATTTTGGTACCTAAAAATGTATCAGAATTGAATTATCATAATTGTATGAAAAAAATATTGGATGATATCATTGGAAAGTAAAAAAATTGAGTTTTCATGATGTTATATGACATCACGTGAGAATGAATCTGAGTTGACTTTCCTATCTATCTTATAGAATGATGTCCCACATGTAGGACAACTTGATAAATATTCATTTTATTTCCTATACAGTACACAATCATTGGGGAAAGAATGTATCTTTTTATACCCCAATCCTATTGGGCATAATATTCTCTTCGCCTCATAATTATAATCTCAAAGCACGTTTACTTCTGGAAATAGCTCTTTTAAAAGAACAAGTAAACTGGAGAAACTTTTATCCCTCCACCCATTTTTTTTCTTTTAAGTTAACTAATATCAAAACTAATGATAACACATTATATTTACTACAACCTGGGAATAATGGTTTCTTAGAATCTTCATAAAATCGTTCAACATTTGGTTTTTTTTCAATGGTTTCAACACCTAAATCATGAATTATTTTTTCAATACGATCCTCTACATCATTTTGAATATCATCATCAACAATGGATGTTGAATTTTTAGTTCTTTCACCATGCCATATCCAACATGTATAATTAAGGCTAAAACCATAACAAATGAGATGATCATTGATTTCTCTATATTTTAACTTTCTCATATTTACACACTTCACACATGGACAGAAAATCAAATCAATGTTTTGAAGATGTCGTTTAGCGAATTCCAAAGAATTCTCAACTCTTTTTTCATATTCAATATTGGTTCTTCTTAGATGAATCCAATTATGGTCTATTAAATACATGATATCACAATATATTTGGTGAATATATAAAAACATATAAACATTTAAATATCTATCAGATAATTTGTAAACAAAAACACATTTAATAAAAACTATTGATAATCAGATAGAAAATATAAGATATGAAACACATTAACAAATAGTAAACATTTTATTTTTCATATTATATACATCTTTGTTATATTGATATTATAATTTAATTATAATATCATTATTCTAAAATTTATTATTTTATTTTACATAGTTTTTTCATTATTTCAATGTTTCATGTGTCAAAAGTATTGAAGAGTGTATTAATTTAAAGGATACAGTATGTGTATTCAGTGAAATTTGATTGGAGTCAATGTAAAAATATACTATTTGTTGACAAGATATTTAAGAATGTTTGTTGAAAGAATATTTAACCATGTCCTAACACATTTAGAATAAAATATAAACTAATTATTAAAGAAAATCAATAACCAAATTGAATGATAAATGATTTATCTACAAAATTAAAAAAAAACATCCAAAATTTGAAGTTCAACCAGAATGGAGATCCTCAATCCAAACTGTGTTCGGTATAATGACATCAAAAAACAAACACTACAAAATCTATACCAACAATGATAATACAGAACAAAAAATAATGATAAAAAACAACTAAAATCGAACCAAAATTGAAAGTCATGTAAAATAGGGTTATGGATGAAGAAATAAACAATAGAAGATAAAACAAGAGATAAAAACAAATAATGGAAACTGAAAATCGTGTAAACGGAACAAAACCATTAAAAATGTCCTTCCAAGATCACAAATAGTGCTTTGAAAGTCGTCGGGAGTCCAAGGCGCCGCAGCGTGTTTTGATTTCGACGATCCAACAAAATGTCGGTTTCACGACCCCAATTAATTTTAAAATACTTTCGGCGTCGGTTTTTAACAAAACCTACACCGAAAATTTAAAAAAACATTCCATGTCTATTTTGAGAATAATTGATCCCAATAATCCCTTTTTTTATTTTCGGTGTCTGTTTTTACCAAAACCGAAGACTAAAATAAACAAGATTCTATGTTTCAGCATCGGTTTTGGAGAAAACAGACACTGAAACTTCCACTTATGGCATCAGTTTTCTTCAGAAAGGATGCCAAAAAGTTTTTTATTATTATTGGCATCAGTTTTCCTCAAATCTGATGCCAAAACATATTTTTTGATTCTCCGTGTTGGTTTTCACAAAGCTGACGTGAAATATCATCAAATAATTGTTTTTGGCGTCAGTTTTACAAAAAATTGATGCCATAAATTTCCCTCACATACTATTGGTGTCAGTTTATAAAAAAATGACGTTATTACGTCGACTTTAAATCCCATATTTCCACTAGTGATGATCTATTATTTTTCAATTTCATCTTAAAATTAATATCTCATAAGTTGGATAATGTTAGGTAAAGGTTTAGTGTCATTTACCTTTTAACCAAAATAGATGATGTTTACAATCATACATATTTTAACAATAGTGGTTTATGTTTATGTTCATAGATATTTGACCAAAAATGATATAAAATGTCCCGTAATATAGGTTAAAGACATGTGTATGAATGATGATACCATAAATTGGGTGGGTTTTTGATAGTGATGAAATTTAATTATGTCACTATAATGGGAAATATAGGTATCACTACATATATTATTGTAACGAGATTCAATCTAGAAGTTGATTTTTGAAAAGGGTCCTCTATACAAATATATCTCTTGTAAGATATGTAGAGATATTGATAAATTTATTAGTGACTTGGGGAGATATAGACATATGAATCCTGATGTGAATTGGTAAATTATTAATCACCATGGATGAATTAAGAATGAAAGTGTAATATTTGGTTGGAACCTGAATTATAGATCCATGCCTACATTTCAAAGGATAATGGTAAAACGTGGCTCTATTTAGGAGAACTTTTTTATAGGATATGAAGAATATGAAATTAGTGAAGAATATATTTTCATAAAAATTAAATTATTCATTCATTAAGAATATCATGTCATGAATTTCAACATCATACAATAAGTAATTTACTCATATATCATTATTTTGTAGGCATGATGCTTTTATTTTTGAGTTATAATGACTCATTTAAATTTTACTTGCATATAATGATTATCAAACTCTATAATAGGTTCATTTATTCAGACCTGGGATAGAAATAAACAACTTATTTTCTGTACATTGATGAATTTAACACAGGTGTTGATTAGTTATAGAGGGGGTTGAATCTCTATATGAATATGGCTTGTTTTTCATACTAGACATCTCAATGAACCATTTGGATAACATTATTTTTTAATAAGAATGAGTATATAATGAATTTCAAGGGTGAAATAGATAATGTAAGGTTATAAAAGATACTAACTTTAAGGACTTCATTAAATAGAGGAGATGTTCTATTATCCATTACATTCATATTAAAGGTGGATCATTCACCAATGAACCCCAATTGTTAATAGGAATGGATGTGTCACACCTTAATTTTTCAATGAATATGTTGATCCACACATGAATGATGGTTAACCCATGGCCAAGATGGTATTTTGGATTCTATTCCTCTTATGGTCTCTTCTGATATCAATGATCTTTTAATGAGGTTACTAGATTAGATAGAGATTTGGAAGGCCATTACTAGTCATAATGTAGGAAGCGCCTATGGACAGGATGGTTTCAAAAGTTCCTTTTATATTAATTCATGAGGAATCACTGAAAATGAGCCAGTGGAGATCATTAATGGGAACATCTAGAGAGAATTTATTCCCATTGTTGCATGTACAACCACCTTGATTGTTTTTTCAAAATTGAAAACCCAATATTCTATGAAGTAATATATGACAATTATTATGTATAACATTACTTATAAAATCCAGGAATCTATTTTAAATGGTAGGTCTATGATTCATCTTCACAGTTGGTTCTTTGATGAACCACATGGTTTCATCAGAGGTATGGCCACTCAAATAGGAGTTTCCTTGATGCACAAAATAGTGGAGGATATTAACAAGAAGTTCATGGAATCAAAAATTTCCATTAATATTTATGTGGACAAAGCCTATGAAATACTGGAGCAATGCATCATTATTATAGTTATGAGGTGAATTATCTTCTCTAAATATGTTATTGATATATTATTTTGATTCTTTGGATCTGGTTGGTTTTCATCAACCTTCATTGGTAAATAATACATGGGTTCGTCAATTCATCTAGGGATAAATCTTAGGGGAAACATACCATCCATTGTGTATATTATGGCCAAGATTCCAATAATATATTAATGAAAATGTGTGATAATGATGGCAGGCTTTTTCCCTTCCATTGAATACCAAACCCCATTTGAATTAATCACCTATTGTTTGCAGATGATCTTCTCTTTTCACCAATGGGAGTAGTAAGTCAATTCATGAACTAAAATAGGTTTTTTTGTTTATAGAAGGATGAGTGGAAAATTTATCAATATTGAAAAGAATTGTGTTTTCTTATCAAAATCATCCCCAGGTTGAAGAGGTTCCAATGTTGAAGAATTTTGGGTTCACCTGTAGGCATTTTCAAATGAATTATATAGGGGGACCAATGTACCTAGGTAATATATGTATACATCACATTAATGATCTTTTTCATAGAATCTTTTCACATATAATTAATTATAAAAACAACACTCTCTCTTTTTGGGGTGTATAACCCTAATTAACTATGTACTTACCTATATCCCCATGTGTGTTTTTTATAACATTAATGTTCTTCAGGTGGTGCTATAGAATATCGAGAAAATTAATTTTTTCTATATTTTGGGATGCTCATGTAGAAGGGATGTTTCATTTGGATTCATGAAATTGGATGGATTGAGAGGTTGAGGAGGTTGAAATTAACTAGTATATTTTTAATTACTCAATGAAATTCATACAAGATAATACATCATTGGATTTTAAGGAAGAATCATAATTTTGGAAAAAGTTCACTTCCATGAAATAATGGATGAACTTCAACTACTCAAATTGGAGATATTCAAAACTCTGATTCTCTACACATAAAAATAATCAAATTTGGTAGAAAAATCTCACTAGATCATAGTATGTGGTATTATAAATGTCTGTTATGATTAATGCATGTGAAATGTGTTGGGTTTATATAGTTTTTGGGTGCTCGAACACACTTTTCCACATGATTCTTTCTCTCCCAATTTCATCAATGATTTTTAAACCCTTGTCAAAAAGAGGCATTTTGGATTATTATAATTTACTCTAACACTAGTATTCTAGTTTTTACGAGCTCTGGAACTGGCTTCTTTTCATCGAAGACCTGTAAGCACATTCTCCATGACAACATGTGTCATGAGGCATGGTGAGAAATTCAATGGTGTAAAGCTCTCCCTACAAAAATATTTCTTAAATGGAGAATATGTAATAATGTTATACCTATTGATGAGTTTGTCATATATAAGGGAGTTTCCATTGATTCTAAATTCACATGATTTCATTACCTGAAGGAGGAGTCGGCTACACACCTTTTTTTCTAGGCGACTACACATCTACAATTTGGAGTGCCTTTTGTATCTTCATCGTGGTGTATGTGTAGGGAGTTTTTTATGATATGTTTCTCTATTCATATTATCTTGGTTAATAGGGTAATGATCCCTAATTCTAGGATAGGGACTGTTTTTGTGTCTGGTTTTTATGTTATTTGAGATACAATTAAAAATACTAGACATAATGGAGTTTTATGTTCAAAGTAAGAAATAAAAGTTTGGGATCATAATTTGGTAACAAATATGGTTATATTTAGGAATAAGTGATATTTAACACATGCACTAAGGAAAACCTTGAATGATGTGGGAATGGATTTATGATATCATAGATAGGTAGATATGGGTATTTCAGTTAGATGGAAATCCATCCTAATGGATTAAAGTTAAATATCAATGGTTAATGTAATGATAACATCACGCGGGGAGGTGCGGTTGTCTGGGATCATGGTTTCATGCTAGTTTATTCATTTAGTTGATTTTTTGAATAGGTTGACTCATTAATGGTCAAGGACATTGCTATGATCAAGTTGTTGGAACTTTGTAATTCACATGGTTTCAATCATGAATGCATGTAGTAAGATTAAAAAACTATCATCAATTGTATATATATGTCGTGATTGATATTCTATGGGATATTATAATTATTGTGTGCAGATGTAAGAGTCTACAAACTACTGTTATCTATCTTACTCATGCTTCAAGAAAGGGTAGTATAGTGGATAAATATTTTGAATCATAGGGCACCTTAAGTGACACATTCATAATTTGTTATAATATAGGATCCCTTCCCCTGGGTGTGTCACTCTTTATTTGGAAGATTCCATGAGGATTCATTATTTTATACCACCATTCCCTATTTTGGGATTTTCACTTTCCATTATTTACAAAATAAATTAACATTATATGGATTCGTATAGTTGAATAACTAATTTTGGTGTCGTCGACTCCATTGTCTTGTCATCTATCTTCTTGTGAATCCAACCCTTAAAGTTGAAGTACTTATTGATTGTATTCCCTTAAAATTGATGTAATGTATATTAATTCAGATAGTATCTCAATTTTAAATATTTGTATCTGTTGATCCTTTGGATCCTGGCCAAATTATTCTCTAATTAATGGGTGATGTAATCCAAAAAAAATTGGTTTAATGGAATATAACTAATTTAATCTACCTATTTTTTGTTGAATTGGTTCCTTATATATGTAGAATATTCCTTGATCAACAAGGGTAAACTTTTGAATTTGACATTTGTGTTAAACTTTTATTATATTTGTAATTTCAAGGCTAGATGTTGAAGATATTGATGAGTTGTAAATTGATGGTCCCGCCCTTATATTGAAGAACTCTTACTAAATTACCAACTGTTCAGTGATCACTAAGGTTAATCAATCTACAAAATTACCAAAATAAGGGGGTGAACAATATGAAAGTCCCCCACTCCAATAGACAGAGAACATCATTGAAAAGAACAATGATGACCTACATATGAATGGTTCATCAACGGTTACGCCCTTAGACTATATATTTATTAAATGTAAAGGAATGTGGGGTAATCACGAAGGATGAGTAATGTTTAAAAAATAACCAAATAATGGTGTGAATAATATAAAAATTCCCCATCCCTATCAGCTATGGTACTTTATAGGAAAAAGGACTGATGTAGTAAGAGTCCAGAATTTCACTAGAAGTAAAACATTCTTAATCACCCACCTAGGTGGTGCTTCATTGTGGGTGATAATATTATTTGTGGTGAAATATATAATTGATGGGTTTACCACCAAATTATATATGAATCATAGTTCTATTATAGAGTATCAATTTAATTATTTTCAAGATAATTTAATTTTATAATTACAACTGAGTGATCTTCTCTTTAGTAATGATTCCAATGATAGTTTTTGGGTGATGAAAGGAAAGAGGCAAGAAAACACCCTTATAATTCATAGTGTATGGACTAATGGACAAAATTTATTGTCTCAGTAGATACTAAAAGATTAAATCTTTCTTTGACATCAGGCACATTCCCCACCCTTGTGTACTGTAATATGGATTATGATTTTCATATTTTCTATATCACTATTTTAAATTTTTTTCATAATAACATTACGAAGAACTGGTATTAATGGGAAAAAAATTATGTGCAAGGGAATTATATATATCCTCCCTATAATATTCAATTTTGATTAAAATAGAGTATCAAATTTTTTGAAACAATTCTTTCATAGTTCCATTTTTTATATATCATATAACATTAACAAGGGTGAATTGATTCTCCTCATGATATGTAGATAGTTTCTACTGGTAAGGCTACCATTGGGGATTAACCAAATAATAGTATCTTGTGTGGTGTGATGTTTATCATTGATGTTATTCCTCAGAATAGGACCTCGTTAGGTTTTATGGTTCATAGGGTATAATTAAGTGGGGCAAGGGAAAATATATCAATGATGGGGGAATATAGTACATGACTGTTTATGTTGATTTTGTAATACATAGAGATTACTCATTAACATTCAATATTGTATTCTAATTACATTATATAAATGGATATTAATAATTATATGTTATTATAAAAATATTTATAGAATAAATTGGGTCCACAGCTGGTCGATTATGTGATTCCATGACGTTACTAGGAATATAATTACATATATTCCAAACCACGTGGTCATTATAATTTTTTATATTCCAATTGAAGTCCTTTACTCAGTAATCAACTTATTCATGGAGAATTTATATAAAAAATGTCAAAAATTACATTTGATAGATTAATGGGTTAGGATAATAAAAGATGATATTTTTTTTAAATAATGGATCACAATGAATTATTTTTTCATATAACCCAATATATGATGGTAAGGGTAGTGATTTTAGTGATCATTCAACCCGGCTTCTTATTCCTTCTTATTTTCTGAAATATAAATTTTTTTATTTTCTAATTAATTTTTTTTTACTCCAGAAAATAATTATTGTGGATAGAATAAAATCATTTCATATATTCAAAGTCAAAACACCAAAATCTAACCATATTTAGGGTAAAAATATCTATTTTTTCATTCTCTAGATTTCATATCTTTCATGGAGGATATTGATGTTATATTTCCTTGGTTATCTGAATTGAAACACATAGAAATTGATTTATAATTACAAACTATCACAATCCACAAGGATTGTTTAGGGGGAGATCATAGGTAAAAATCATCCCATATACATTCTGAACATATATCCTATAATTATTCCAAGGAAAATTTTATTTTTAGTGACTAATAAATACCATTACATGTTGAAATTAAATCCTCTACTCTCTTATTATATAACTTCTTATAACAAGAGATGGCAATGGTAGTAGTTTTTTCCAGTGTGTAGATGAATTAGTTGAGGAACAAATGATGAAGATCCTTCAATCTAGAAATATACCCAACTTTAAACATATTGTACCAAAACAATTTGATACATTTTTTATTTATAACATGTAAAAAAAATTATAATACAATATTTTTTGTAGGGTTTTTAATCATTTGGATACACCATAAATAATATATGGTGAGTTGTTCCTCTGGATCTCAAATTCAAATGAATATTTTGAATAATAGTTTGATAATTATTACATTCAGAGTTTCCAAAATCACCCACTCATGATAATTCATCCCATATTTTATAAAAATTAACATCATTCTTAAATAAAAACTATTAAAATAGTAAAATAAATTATAATTTATACTATACCACTACTTATGATTTCCCCATGTGACTTTTTAAAACAAGTAGTTGATTTTTACCTTGTGGAGGAAACTATTGAAAATAAATTGGCTATTAAGAAATATGTTTGACTGGAACAATCTCAATTTGATGAGGGGGATTAATATATTTTTATGAGTGAATTAATATCCTCAAATTTTCGAATTTCAGTTAAAGGATGCATCGTGGCATCAAAATAAATATCATTCTAAGTGGATTTTTTCTTTGAGAAAATTTGTTTTCTTTTCTAAAACATCTCATTTTTAGACTTAAATATTGAAATATTATCATTTATTAAGAGAGTCACTCCATTATTTTGTTTTGGGTGGGATTTGGGAAATGTCAGACCATTTCCTTTTTTCTTTTTCCACAATACAGATCAGTTCATGGTAGTAGAATATTTGAAGGGTTACACAAATAATAGTTTTTCCATTGATGAAGAGTGAACTGTAATTTCCATGTGCTTAATTACTTTTCACATACTGATGTATATATTTTCCTAAAAAATTAACTTCTTCCATATATGTGGTGGTGAGAAACTCATTCTAGGATTGGGGAATGAATTTCACTCATTTTTTCTAAAAATGGAAATAATGAATTAAAACTAATTATTGTGGGACATCTATTATCATTGGGCCCTGTAAGACCACTATTAAAAGAAAACAAATATATTTAGCTTAGTGGTTCACCACAAAAATTTCAATTTTACTTATTTTGGAGGAAGTATATTTTTAGATCAAAAGTTTTTTCTCTTTAATGTTGATTATTTATAAAAAAGAAATCACATCTCATTCACCAATCTACTGCGATCAACTAGTGTGAAAAAATACTTCAGCTAAATCATGCTCTTGGCTCTTTTACACATCATGAGAACTTATGAAATGCACACAAGTTCCACTTACATAATAAATAGGCACCATCACCTATAATTTTTCAAAAACAAGGAGAAATACTCAAAATTTGAATCAAGGGGAGAGCTATACTAACCTTAATATTTCTAGATCCCCCTCACTAGGTTTCAATTCTAACCAGTTGTCCTAATATAGTCCATAAGGTATTAAAAATGTGGTAATGATTGCTCTTTTATAGTAAATATATGAGTAACGAATGATATGGAAAAACCATTTGGTTCCTGGAATCCTATCATGTTGATCTATGATCGGCCTTATACTTCATATATGAACATGATTGAATATTTGTTCAAGGCCTAAAAATTTAGAAACTCGTTAGCCTAATAACATACATGAGTGAACCACTTTTTCCTAGTATCACAAATGGTCACCCTAATTGGGGAGAACCAATTTTAACATTTATCATTCTTTGGTTCCCATAATATGGTGAAATAATTTTCCTAGGTCCTACACATTGGAATCCATACTAGGGAAAAACCATTTTCTCGAGTCTCACACATGGGTCCCCCTACTAAGATGAACCTATTTTCCTAATTCTAACACATCATTAAAAATTCATCCATGATCTCTACCAAAACACCCAACCATAAAATAAAATGATTAAGTTAATATTATCCAATTGGTTTCCAAAATTCATTAATTCGATGTACATATTTTGATATCTTTATAAGTGATGCCTCATAGGTGAATTATTTGACAATTCCATTCAAGTTTCCTTTCCCAATTGCCAATAGTTAGGGAAAAAAACAACAAAATATTCTTTATATACTGTTACCAACTAAAAGGATGATTCATAAAAGGATGTGTTATTTTTATTCCATGCACAATTACTTATTTTATCACATTCATGGAACAAACTGCCTTACCACATGTCATATTCCAGTCACAAAACCTTAAACGATGAATCTCAATACACCTGAGAAGAGATTGTTATTAACCAAAATATTCAAGAATCATTATTTAGGTTCAATTCCAACATAGTTAATCAAGGTTCTTCTCTCATTTGGTATATAAGAAATTTCCCATTACTAACATGAGTTGAGATACTCCTCTTTGTTATCTTATATACACAATGGGATTAGATTATCCTCTTATATTAAAAATTAACTTGAGTTGAGATAATCATTATAGTTATCTTATATTTGAGACTCATACTAGTTCTAGTTCCCAGTCTGAGATAGATACCTCTCATGTTATGATCATAATGAACCGATATGATAGGAATGGGAATAAAAAAAAATCCCCAAGTGATGAGCCTAAGTTGATGACAATCAACCTTCCCTATGTGGTGACCCTAAGACCCCCATATGTGATGATCATAGGGAGTCCATATATTAATAATAATATAGTGATTGATCCACCTATGGTAAAAATACAAGGATGATTGTAGTGAGAATCTAGGGATAATCCATTATCCCTCATGTGATGAGAATGTGATTACTTCATTGCTTGATACACGGAATATTACATGGGCATTACTCTCGGTGTATGTAAAAACCATAATATTTCGTATTTATTTACTTAAATAAACTATTAACCATAAAGTGATCACCATTATTATTTCTCACAATAGCCATTGAGGTTCACTATTGTAAAATTATGACACCATCAATTTATATGCACCCATTGTCTGGTCTTTTTTATTCAATCATATAGAAATTTGTGTAGTTCATCTATGTCCCATGACTAAAAAAGTTAAAACGTTTCCCATTAAGAGTAATTGAACTACATGGGTCCTAGTTATTATCATAAGGATATATATGAATCATAATTTAAGAGTTTTATCCCCAACCCGCAACACCAAATTCCTCCATGGATGGAGATAAAATCCATTGTTCCCAACGTTATGGAATTAAACCAGAGAATCAATTATTAATAAGATAAAATGGAGAACCATTAATACTTATTTACATTCACCTCAATACATGGTTTTGACAAGTTTGTTAGATCATGTATTATAAGTACCTAACTAGGATTTTGGAATGATTGATGTAATATTAAATCTATATGAGAGTCTTGCTATACATGATAATTTTCCCCAAAAAAGCTGTGAGGATCTTGAACATCCATCCTCTCATCCAATGTGTGTTCTGAATCATCACTCGTAACAACCATGATGATATCATAACATAAAAAGTATTTAATTTTATTCATATTTAAATCTCTCAAATTAGGGAGAGAGTTAGATTGAGTATTTTTTATAGAATGGTGAACCTGTTATAAATCCTTTAAATACTGAAGTGATCAATTGCTCACACATTATTACTTGTAATGATAAACTAATTTATTTCTAGTTGGAATTTTCCTTTAATAAAATCAGAATACCATTAGTCTAAATTAAAATCTTAAATTACCCATTCAATAGTTAGATCATTGGATGATATGGTATTACCCGCTTGACAATTCAATTAATTTTTCACAACCAGTTAATGAAAAAAACATATTCTTCGACCTACATGAAGAAAAACACCTTATGGCTCCATTTTATGTTATCACAAAACTGAAATCTATTTTTCAAAGTGTATAATAGCCTTCTTTAAAAATATCATCTAAAATAATCATTCGTCATTTTTGAGTTATCTCATGATATCCTCCAAATGATGAAGCACTATAGGATATCTTATTGATGATATATTGTATGGAAACAAGCGACCCCTATTTACACATCCATCTATAGTAGGACCTTGTTCACAGCTTCTATCAGTATATAGAAGGGCCCCTATTAACTATATTCAATAACACCAGTTTTTAATCATGAGGCTACAAGAATCTATAGAGAAATAAATTATTTTCCCATAACATAAACATAAGAAACCAAAAGGAAAACCCCATGGGAAAGGTAACTAGGGAAACTCCAAAGTTGATATATGTTACCACTACGATTAGCATCCTTTGTTCCAATGATGTATCCCAATAGTGGCATGGGACCAATCCCATAACATTGACATATATAAATTCAAAAAAAATTGTTGTCTGTAGTGATTAAAACATTCCATGTGGGAACCCCATCCATACAGTTGGGGTTATTTTTTTGTTTTCACCCTAAATTGCATCCCATGTATCATTAAATGAGATTAATCATACCAAAATTATAGATATATTTCCCCTATGTAATAATATTATTCATGCATATGGTTTCACATAAAAAAAATCATCACTATTAGCCAAAATACTAATGAAAACTATGATACTGTAATAAATAGACATGTACAAACACATTCATTGCCCTGAAAACCAAAAAATGGTGAATTTTTCCTATGAAAACATATTAATTATCAACTCAATCGTACAATAGTGGAATATGAGTAAATATATATTAAATTGAAAAGTGGAAACAAACCAAATATATATATGGCCTTTAGGATAAATTCATTGTACCTCATTAAATTTTCATACATAATTGGTAGGAGATTACATGAACCATAAATATATAATAGAGCCACCCTATCAACATTATAATATACCAATTGGACCATTTTTTCGTAGTTTTAATTAATTATTAATAATTCCCAACACAAGGGAAACATCGATTTCATTGTTAGGAAAGTGATGCAAGGATTACATAGATGGTCTTATACTATGATATAAACAATGCACTAAATACTCAGATAAATTATGATGATAGATTATGTTAACAAGTGAAACCAAAGTTTAATTTATATCACAAATAGGTGGAATCAATTCCTTATTAACCTAATTTTGGGAATATGTGATTCTAGGAATTCAATGGAATTTTAGATCTAGAGAAACATAAAATCGACTTCACTTCAAAATACCATCAAATTATGGGAACCCAAAAAAAGGACTCCAAATGAATATTATTTATGGAAACCATCAATGGTCTCACATTTTCATGGTATAACAACATCATAGGCGGCTCTATTAAAAGATCAGAATATATTTATTAATAATTCCTCTAGTAATTATTCCATATTATGAGGAAAAACTCTATCATGGACCAATCCAACATAAAATAAAAATTACATGAGTGATTCATGGATTTTCATCTCACGATATAAGGGTCTGATATAGTCATTATAAACATAATATCCCCAAGATTATCTATTGTTGATCTTTGTAAACAACCTATGTGATTATTTGTTAACCATAATCATTCCTATAAGTATCCTAGTAGATTTAATTAATTTTAAACTATATAAAAACTTAAAGAGGATTATTTTCACTTAAATAAAGAATTATCTCCACAAAAACCAATATCATAGGTATGGAACAGAGGAAATGAATATATAGTTATGTTCACCTTCAAAAAAATGTTGTGATTAAGTGACATTAAAATGAGGAAAAATAAAATTGATTCCTTATGGAATGATTAGGTTTTTGGATGCTTCATATATTACTGAAAAATAACATCATATCATTTTCATATTTTAATTATCTATATACTATAGTTTAGGATGATATCTTAACATTATTCATTTCCATTTTATGTTTGGTTACATGATTCTTGTATTCTTCATTATCAGAGATCTGGTAAAAATTGTGACTGATGCTCATATTATACAATCATATATTTTTACATAAAATAAGAAATTCATATTATCCATTAAATCTAATGAAGGATAATATTTAGATGATTCCTCATATGGGATCTTATAATACATTGATGTTATGATAGTCTAGAAAAAAATGGATCTATAACATGTTATAATTAGCGCATTATTGAATAAACAAGTTATTAAATTAATTGTGTTTTCAAATATTATCAAATAATAATTTACTTATCAAACTATAAATATTTAATGTAATTTTCATTGGATATTAAAATTTATTTAGGGATATAAAATGCTTCATTAACAAATCCAAACCTTTATGGAAATCATCCCCCTAATATTAGGTGATCAAGAACCATCCAACCAAATAGATTAGTGTGAACTGTCTCTCCAAAAGAGATCATATTATGATGATGAGAAAAAATTACCTTTCCTATCAATCAATATAGTTTTATCATGTTTAGAAATATTTTCAACAATTTTTTATGAGTTCACTTCTGATAGGGACAATCACATTCATCAATGATTATTCAAATATTAACAGGTTTAACCATCCTCTACTTCTAGAGTCAGTCAATGATAACATATTTAAATTCCACCTACCTCAAAATAATGTATCATTATCCATATTATTGTAACATAATATAATGTTTAAATACTAGGAACCTACTGTAATCATCCGATATAATCACAAATGATTGCACAAGAGATCCCATGTTCAATCAAAAATCATTTTATTAGGAAGGCCTAGAGTATTTTCATGTGTTTTTATTTTCATCCCTTAGAGTTTAATAATTAAGTCCTTATTGAATAACATTATTTTATGTTGTAGTGGTAAAATGATATCTATTAAATATAATCCTGGAGTTGTATTAGTTATTTTTATGTATGATTAAATGTTAGCATATTACTAGAGAGGATCCCCAGGTAGAGGATTTTACCATCCCCTAGTTAAATGGTAATGTTAAAATTTTCATGTAACCTAGACCATAGGTAAAAAATAATTTTCTTTTTTGACCCCTTAAAAAATGTTATCTGGACATTTCAAATCCTTGAAGAATGAACATTGTCCCCACAATTATTGTAGTCACTCTATTTTGAGCTGGTTTCATCGATATTATGATCATAAATATCTTTGATATATCATCCTAAATTTACCATGATTAATTAACCACCACATAGATTCCATATTCAATTATATCCCCATAAATATAAACTCATATGTAGAACATTGGTGTGCTTGTGTTTTCAGGATTCTCTCAATAATAAGGAAATAATTGTATTATTCTTCTTACTATAACATGACTTTGAGTATTATTATTATATCAGAAAAAATGATTTGACCAAGGTCCCAATGATTATTAATAATAAGAAATAATAATTAGGATACCTTCTGAGTTTCTCATATACCATTGTTTGTTTTGGAATTCAATTGGTATCTTTGTTTTATTCAAAGATTAGTTTCTGAATTATGTATTGCAAGGGATATGGGATCTTTTGATATGCATGTATTTTATATAACTATCTCGATACCCTAATGTGATCATGAAATGTCTACAATATTATTATGATCATCCATACATTAGTTACAAATGACGTATGGTCCAATCTATTAGACTTGGGAATATGGTTATATTCTCCAAATGTTCATTAAAAAATAACCTTCTAAAGCTTCTAAATACCAAGCTACCCGAGGAGTCTTCCATGGAAAATCACCCTCATTATTATACCTACCACCTACTTTTGGATAATGTTATTTAAAGAATCATTTTATTTTTGGATTATCTCTAAAAGAAGAAAAACCAATTCATGGTTGAGTTATACGATCATAAAACACATGCAACATATCAATGAGTCATTCTCAATCAAACTAAAATGTGTAATGTCTGTAGAATTATATCACATGATGTTCTTATTCATACAAACTAAATTGAAAGGTACTAATGTTATTGTTTCATGATACTAAACTATATATAATTTCATTCTCACCATAAGATGTTGAACTACATTCCATAGTTCTAGATGCGTGATGTTAAACTATATTGTAAAAAAAATAGTTTCATGATGTTAACTACATGGGATAAGGTAATTCATTATAACATTCCTTGAATAAGTATGATATAGATCAATTTAAAAATCTAATAACATAGGCCAATATTTCAAGGGACCCATTCTAAAAAATGTTCTCATCTTATATAGTATTCTTATTTTCATTGTGACCTCATTATGAGAACTAAATGTGGATTTATTCCAATTACATCAAGATACTCAATGAAACTCGGATCAATCATACCATTCCCATATATTAATACCATTAATATTCCTATCTCTCTATACTATTGTTTGAATTTCCATTCATTAAAACCATATTTCCCTCCCTCTCATTCAAGTAGGATTATTAATTTCCGTGGTAATTTACATCAAATGATCTCAATCTATTCATAATATAAAATCCACCTATATTTTTGAAGAACTACATCTGTATTTATTCATTTAAATATGGTATATTTACTAACTTATTGATTATACATATCAACACCAACACCAATGTTTAGTTCAATACCATTTCTCTAGTCTAATATGGCACCATGGATCCGTCTTTTTATTTTGATCCTCTATTGTAAAAATAAATTTATATATCCTTTAATATGAGCTAGATCTATGCGAGTAACCTTTAATAAATAACTGTGCGTTAATTTATTAATATAATCACAATGTATGCTATTATATAAAAAATTATAGACTAGGTTTTACTATTAAAAATAAAAAATTACGCCACCTTATCTTGGTGTGTAATCCTTCACTCAACCTTGATGTGTATCTTCATTACTCAGTAGTAAGGGTACATTATTTCACATCATATAAGAATATAACCTATATAAAACTAATCACATATCCTTTGTATATAACATTAATCAATAAAAAATTTCATCCTCTCTATAAGACACTAAAATTTATGGATTACATCAATCCATATTTTTCACCATTGAATAGTATTTGTATTACTTCAATGGACCCTTATGTATAACATTGAGAAAGAATCACATGATATTATAAGTTCTAGTTGATCTGTTGGATTAGTTTTCTCATGAATAATTATAAAATATATCATGAGGACTTATTTCTTTGATTGAGGATTATAAAAAAATATGTAAATTCTTAGTCAAAAGGCATTAAACTATACGGGGTGATATCCATGATGCTTGATATCAAAATTCATGACATATATAATCACTATATAATTTGAAAATACAATTTATGTATAGTATATCCTATATAACCATAATCTTATCTTAGTGGTCTACTATGCATGGCATAGTTTTCTTTCACTAGATCCAAATCCATGTTAGACCCTTACAATAATGTGTTTCCTTCCAATAATAGAATAAAATAATATGCTGATTTTATTTTTTTCTAACATCCAAAATCATGATATATTCCTCCATTCCTTGCTTTATTATAGGATGATATCATTTCAACCCTACCATGCCAGATCTTGAACTACATGGGACATCTCAAGAATGGAGATCATTTTTTATCAACCTTTCTTACAATATAATTCAGCCATGTGAATGTGGTCATTACATTTGAGATATATATTTATTTATATTTTTTGTGTTTAGATCCTCGTTATAAAAAATGTTTTTGTGGTGCATCTAAAATTTCTATAAAATAATTCCCCCATTTCCAGGAATACATTCATAGTGTTTGGGACTTCCCTTTTATGGTGGGATGTCCTAAAATAGACTCAACACCATGACCATGTATACATATTAATCATCATAAATTGTTTCATTCTAGTGTTCTGTTTTCCCACATCTATATCGGTTCAATTTGTAACCCCATAATGGGATGTAGACAAAAAATTTATTTTCAAATGAATGAACATTGATGAAATTCCTTCACAATACAGTTATAGTTGTATGACCTAAAACTATATAGGAATATAACTTTATTGTATTACATTTAACTACACACAAAAAGGTCTTAGTCATAATTTGACAAACAGTATGAAAATATTTCCTTAACATATAATAATAAATTTTATGATTCATAGTCTATCCATTGTGATATTAAACTACATGGATAGGTTATTCATCGATCATATAAACAATGAATAATATTCTCTAAATGCATCATAAATCATCATAACATTCATAGTGAGATTTATATTCACCTATTAATTAGTTAGAGAAATATTACTCTTATACAATTATAGGGTTTATTGAATTTTGGTGTATCCATAGAATATTCCTAAACCTTTTCTAAAACCCTTATCTAAGATAACCTAATTTTTAATGTGTAATGTCTAATTTACTATCACGATAACACATTCAATGATGATATTTTGTTGGAATTGAAAAATCATGATAAAATCCTCTTGGATAATCTATTCATAGTAATTCTTAATAGAAATTAATTCATCTAAACATACCTCCCATTGAATGGTGAGTAGTATAGTTTCCTTTCATTCAGTAAATTATCCCCTTATTAATGCTTTAGTGCCAATGGAATTGAACTTATTAACCCCATACACTATTTATTGATGGCGTATCCATAGTTTCCACCAATACTAATAGGAAAAAACTATCCTTGGTAATCCTTTAAAAATATTTGATTGATAAATTTCAAGGAATCATTTACCTCATATATTTTATGTATTTTTAAATTATTCCTATATAACCTTGTCTTCTTGTCCCTAATCATTCAAATATTCTTTTGGGAAGCTCTGAGTCCCATGGCCATAAAATGTATTACACATAGTCAATGTTGAATGAAATTAAACTTCACCCTCCTACAGTCTTAGTCATATGGCCTTAAACTAAAGACATGGAGTTCATTTCATATAATGTTAAACCACTTTATGTACACTTCATTATATATTTGATAAAAAATATTAAAATAGGTCCATCATACATGACTATAAATTACTTTAAATGGTATAATCAATATAAATTAGATAAAAAATTCCCATCCTAGTTTTATGTCCTTGATCTCTATAGGGGTCCATTTTCATGAGGGTTTAACTATTCTAACCACACTAGCTGACTCTATTTTTATTATTTATCGTACCGATGATAAAACAAATTCCTTATGTATAAGAACTATGTATGTCTTCATTATTTTTACTTTAAAACATGTAGTAACCCCTATATCACTAACCATGGCCCCATTACTAAATCCCACTAAACCCTCCACCTTACCATAGTACATGCACTTTATTAATCCACATCAGGACTCCTCCCCATTCAGAATTGAGGAAAGGTTATCTATTTTTAAACATGAATTAGAAATTTATAAAGTTCAATTCATATAATTCCTTCTCATATGACCTTAAATGAAAATAAATATGATTCATTTTCACATATAATTAAACTACATGGCATTTTTTTCCACCATGAATGTCCTCGAACTACTCCATGTATTCTTCCATATAAAAATCTACTACCCTATACAATAGATAGATCCATTTCTTAGTAATATGAATATTATTTATTCAATATATGTTATGGGTAACTACCCCATTAATCAAGAAAGATAAATATCTTATCCCAGTAGAAATCCATTGAGTGTATCTTGGTCATGATCCCATTCAATGATAAAATATAATACATTCCCCATCCTTACATATAATCAAGATCCATTTAGGGACTATGATTATAAGAATAATGTGTGTATTTATTTCTTATACCCCAGGATATGTATGGATTCATAGGCTTCTATACTATGAAAAAATATAAATATACATTCCATTGGTCCAACAACCATGACATTTAATAATGTGAACATTACCTTAAGGACACTAACATTAGTGGGTAACTATCAGTCATGCCGTGTTTACTTCATCCTTATTGTATTATCTTTTAGAAAAAACTGTTTTTCCTTAAACAACATAAGAAGTTGGTTAAATTTGTATGGACTTAAGCAATATCACGTAATGTTTCATGTCGAAAACCCTTAAGCATCTTCTCGAAAGAGACACAATGGTTTAGCATATTAAACGCATGCAAATGGTGGTCATATAAAAAGTCACATATCCAGTAACTGAAAAATTATTCATTATGAAATTGGATTTAGTAGGACAGTAAAATAATAATGGGATAATTTTTTTTGTTTCTACAATATGTTCAATGAAAAAATCATGTTTTACTTTTTATAACCCACTCATTTTTAGAAAAAAAAATAATGTTTATATTTTGTAATCATATACGTAATCATAATCCAATACCTGAGTACTTTGTCAATATAAACCATAATAATTATTCCCATTTAGTTGAAAATATCTTTAGTTGACTATTCACTTATTAATATCTTGATTATTTCCATTTACAAAATAATTTATTCATTATATTGTAGTGTAATAATTAGTGTTCTTGAACCCCTTTTAATTATATTTTTCTCTCTAATTCAACGGCATATCTTTGGTGATTGATTCAAACCCAAAAAAAGTATTAGGTAAATATATTATTTTTTGAATCCTACAACCTTGATAAAATCCTAACTCATATTTAAATAATTAAAAGAAATATTTTTAACAATTATTAACTAATCCATGTAGACCACCCATTGAATGAATGATAATAAAATTTCCTATATTCTTGTAAAGTAACAACATATTTATGTATTACCCATAGAGAAATGGTCTCCATAACTTTATGTAATCTTTCAAGATATTTTCTTTTAATATTTATCTATTATAAAGGGTCACCTACTCTCATTTCATTACATTCTTTGATGATTCTGATATAATTAGGTAATAATTTAAATATTCTGTAAAGACCCGTAAAATTCAAGGGAAAATTTTTTTTTCTTAATTTTCTTTGGAATTTTACAAGAACGCGGTTTCTGACGGAACCTGATTCCGAGGCCCGGAGTGCCCGGAATCAATTTTCGAAGTTTGGCTCGGGTACGTTCAGTGAACGAACGAGCGGGAATTTCTAACTTTTGACCCGGTGCTCGGAATTGAAATCTGAGTACACTGATGAACTTGCAGCGCCGATATTCACTTAAGGAGACCTTTTCCGAGGTTGCGTTTTAGGCGGGATGAAAGTTAGTTTTGGGAGAATTATAAGAAGTTAAATAAAAATGTGGAAACACTTTTTATTTTTTTAACTTGTTGGTTAACTCCTCTCAAAGGAAGTTAGGGGTGGGACCCACACCCACTTAACCTCCCTTGAGAGGATTAAGTGTGGTGGGGGCCACACGAACCCTAACTTTTAATCTTCTCTCAAAACTCCCTTTAACCCCTCTTTAAATGTCATGACAACTTGTTATTTAATTTGGAGTTATTTTATTTGAATTTCAAACCTTTGAAATTCAATTTGTTAAGTGTGTGAATAAAATAAGACTCTAGCTTATTTTATTTGGTTAGATTTATCTAGCCTTCTTGAGAGAATTTGGGTTCTCCTTCTTCTTCTTCAACATTGACGAAGAACGCAAAGAACCTTCGAGCTCCGACGAAGAACGCAGCTCCTCTCTTCTTCGTAGCTGGTTGTTTCCGAAGATCGACGACGCCTTCCGTGTCAACGAAAGGGAACGCCGCTTCCTCCTCGGACTTCCTTCGTCGGCTTACGAAGATTCTCCAACGACGTACCTCTTCGTCAACATATTTGACGAATGATTACCGCGACGCCCGACCTCCGCGACGTTGTCTTCCGCGGGTCGTTGACGATCATCGATCTTGAAACCAAGGTAGGGGTTGTTCTGGATTATTATTTATTCTCGATCTTGGTTCTAGCATGACAAACGTGAGGATATTTATTTATATGTTATCGTCTAACGAGATGGAGGGGGCCGGACCGCACAAACACGGCCGAATCCCCCCTCACTTGTTCTTGAATTTTATTATTTCCTTGTGGATGAACGAGATGGCGTGGTGTCGTCGCACTACGCGGGAATCGCAAGGCTATAATCGTGTGGCGCCGTCGCGCCGCACCACGGGAAGATTACTATGAATGTGACGCCGTCGCGCCGCGTCGAAGGGAACCGAAGGTGCCGCGGCCGGAGCGGGGCCGCGGCGGAGGGGCGCGGTGCCGTCGCACCGCGCCGGACGATGAACACCACGGTCGGTTCCAGGCTGCGGTGAAACGGGAAGACCGGCGGCTAGCCGGGCCGCCGGTGTCGGAAGCCGGAAGAGGGGACCGGCCTTGCCGGTCCCGTTGAGGAAGAACCGGCCGGCCATGTTGGGCCGGCCGGAAGGGAGAAGTGCCGGGGAAATTAATTCCCCCGACTGGCCACAAACTGGCCCCCCATAAAGGGGGGGCAGGTGGCCCCCCGTTTCCCTCAAGGCAGGCCCCCACGAGGGGCGCCGGTTTCTCCAAAGGCGCGGCTAAAAGCCGCGCCGCCAGATAAGAAGAAGCGGGGGCCTTGCCCCCCGCGCGTGGCATCAAGCGGCGCCAGGCCGCGCCGCCGCCGGCCGAGCCGCGCCGCCGTCCGGGCTGGGTCGGCCCGGACCCGGACCCCCCGTTTTCAAAATGACTTCGGTCTTTTGGCCATATCTTGAGCCACGGACCTCCGATTGACGAACCGTCAGCGGAAATGCGATCCTTGGATCGAGACGGTCGATTCGGTATATTGCACTCAATGTTTTGGAATACTTTGAGTTCAACCGGGTTGGTTCGTTCACGAAACCAACCGGGCCTTCGGAGCGGAAACGCTCATATCTTGAGCTACGGACGTCCGATTGACGTGCCGTCAGCTTTGTTGTGTTCCTCTTAGTGAGACGGATCTTTTGGCATACTCCGCCCGAGGTTTGGACGCAGGTGGAGTACGGTAGGGTTGGTTTTTCCTTAAAAACCAACCGGGCCCCTCGGACGAAAAAGCCAATAACTTTCAGACCGGGCATCCGATCGACGCGCCGTCTGTTGCGTTGAGTTCCTGTTGACGATACGGAACTTTTGGAAACATCAACTCTGGACTTTGTGACAGTTGATGTATCAGCCTCTCGGCTCGTGAAGCGGACCCTCCTGAACGAGCTTGCTGTGTGCGGGAACCCTAGTGCTGGTTGTGACTTCTACTGCTACTGCTACTGTGTCTGCGACGACGACAGTACAGAGATCCTGTGTGGATTCGACGAAGACTACAACACTCAGTGATCCTACGTGGATTAGTGCTACAGGTCCTGTGTGGGCCCGATCCTGTGTGGGTCTTTGCGCTCAGCGGTCCTGTGTGAACCAGCGCCTACAGGTCCTGTGTGGGCCCGATCCTGTGTGGGTCTTTGCGGGGGTTAGTTACCTATCGATCCTTCGTGGGTCCGACAACTTAGATGGATCAGAGATCATCTTTATCGTCTTTCTAAGAAGTATACATGTGTGAGCTGAATCCTGTTGCTTTCCTGTGTGGATTGAGTTGTGCTATCCTGTGTGGATTTCTTTTTTCTTTCCTGTGTGGAATACGTTTACTTTCCTGTGTGGACTGAGTTGTACTTGGGATCGGAGGTTGGAGCATATTGGAATTGATGACTTAGGTATATGTATGGGCATATACCTAAGCAGTTTCGGTTGTTACTTCGTGTTTGTATCTTCCTTTTTTGGTTTATCCTTTGTGGATTTTGGGAGACCTTCGGGGGTCTCGGGGTCCCTACTGAGTAGCTTATACTCACCCCTGCACGGGCTATGCCCGCACTACGTTGTGTTGGTTGCAGACGACGGACAGCGTTGATCTTGGCTGAGGCTTGCAGAGCAGGACGGTACCTGGAGGTGGACCACTGGGCGGGACGTGTTCGGAACGGACGACAGGACCCGAAGAGCAGTGGAGCTATCTGTACCCACCCTTCAGGTGGGATTTCCAGTGGACAGCTCGGTGTAGCAGCTTTTAATTTACAGTTGTTGTTTTCCCTTTCGAGTTGTACTTTACTTTCAGTTTGGGTTTGTATACTGGCCCATTTACTTTTCCACACTTTCACTTGTACTCTGTTTTTACTTAGTGTTTACTTTCTGCTTGCTTACTCTGTGGTGTTTGTTTACTTTACAAAGGCAATGCCTTCCCTTTTTACCGGGAATTACGTCTTGGTGCTAGTCGCCAGCCCCTGGCCTATGGAAGGCGGGCTTGGGGTAGTCACGGTACGGACCCCGAGGGCGGGTCGTGACAAATTGGTATCAGAGGAGTTCGGTTCTACCGCGAACTCTGATCTTTTCTATGTGAAGCAATAATGTTTAGCGTATTGAGTGTGGTTATCAGTCCAGGGAGTCCAGTGTTGGTGCGGCGGCCGACATATCCGTACACCAGGACCCTGACTTCTGATTTCCGACTTAATGCACGAAAACATTGATTGCGTGTGTGTTTCAAAGTTTTCTTTGTGATTACTTTATATCAGCTCACCAGGTATACTGTTCTGACCGTGGCGCACATGTTTCCTTTTCAGGATGGCCCCACGACGGCAGCCAGCTAGGGTTCCGAGAGTCGAGTGTGACGACAGCCCACCGAGCGACGAGGCTTCGGTGCAGGGCCCTTTGTCAGTAGTGGCACCGGCGGTAGCTCTACCCGTCAAGCCACCGATACTTCCAGCACCAGCCGCTGACGATGCACGTCGCCTCAGCGCACTGCATGAGTTTCAGCGCCAGCGACCACCCAGGTTTCACGGGGAGACGGATCCCCAGGCAGCCGAGGACTTACTGGAGGCAGTGGTATGTGTGTTTAGGCTAGTGAGGACACCAGCAGACCTCATGGTGATCCTCGCTGCGAGCCTACTACACGCAGCGGCAGGACGATGGTGGAGCTTGATGCTCCAGGTGCACGATGAGGCATCTCTTCTATGGACGGACTTTGATAGCCTCTTCCGCTCGGAGTTCGTCCCAGCCACCCTTCGTGCGGTGCATATCCAGGAGCTTCTTCAGCTGCGGCAGGGCAGCATGACGGTCGCTCAGTACTCGGCGAGATTTACCGATCTCTCGTGCTACTCGACCGACATGGTACGTGACCCATTCTGTAGAGACCCGAATCTTATCGTACATGGACATTACATTACTTTTGCGGAATACTTAGTACATAACAAAAACACACACACAAGGATCGTAATAGTTTAGTGTCTTTGGAAACTCGGAACGTAATCTTCTAATCGTGGGGAAAGATCTTCAATATCTCCCATAAAGATCTTCCCTTTTTTTTTACCTAAAAACCTTTCTTTATATCATGGGGAAAAGAAAACATAAAAGGGTGAGCTCAAATGCTCAGTAAGGGTAAACAAAAGAAATATCAATCACATCATATACATAAGAACATAGCTTTTGGAAATCTTAACCTGCAAAAGAGCTCATAATATCATAACATGGGATAAATCATAGAAGTGAAAATGAGATCCCCATAATCATAACATGAAACTTGAAACTTTGTGGCATGCACACATAATCATGGAAAATCATTTCTTTTTAGTCATGACTCATTGCCAAGACTATCTTAGTTGACAAAGTCCCTTTCTGAACCGAGTTCACTCCTCGTTTCAGTCCTATATCACTGAACC
The DNA here is from genome assembly GCA_963277665.1 of Viscum album. Lineage (NCBI taxonomy): Eukaryota > Viridiplantae > Streptophyta > Magnoliopsida > Santalales > Viscaceae > Viscum > Viscum album. Next base: position 587,921,215 of record OY728142.1, on the reverse strand, counting down.
GAAATAACCTTCCGTTCCAGCCATGTCTATCTCATGAGATATAAAATCTTTACCCAATGCATTGGAGGGAGATATAGGTCCCACCCATCTTATAATGAATCCTTTCTTATGTGTGCCACATAATCATAAAACATACATCATCGCAAAACACATGTAACAAAAATGGGATTCTTGAAACATCATGACATCATAAATCAATTCATATAAGATAAAGGAATTCATAAAAATAATTCCATCACAACATGAACAAATCAATTTAATAATAGGGATAAAAACAGAACCCTTTATTATCTTAGATGGAAAATAATTTTGATAAAACACTTGAACTCCATTCTTGAGGAAAATATCCTTTCTTCTTCAAAAACATTTTTCCTTTCATAACATGTCATACAACTTTAAAATAAAAGAATTTGATTAAAAATAAACTTGAAAACTTGTAAAGGAAGCTTCTTGGAAACAATGTTTTAAAAATCCATTCATGCCGTATAAGTTAAAAAAAACATTCTTCGTACTTTTTTCGGAAAAGTCAAAAAGTACCTCGTACAAAAAACGACAAAAGATTCCTTTCATACATATTACTAAAAACTCACTGAAGGGTAAAAATGGATTTAAAAAATTGTAGGTGGATGGAAATAATATTACATATTGATGAAACATGTATGTGGATGATAAAATACACCCCAGTAAATACATACGAATAAACAATCTCGGATAAAAATGAGATTGTGATATTTCCCTTACCTTAGGTCCGATTTGCTTTGTTCGTGTCCGAAGCTCCTGTATAATGGTTTAAATAATGTTATTGACTTATTCCAGAATCATACATATTGATATGATATCATATATGGTTCACTTATGACATTATATTACCCGTTCTTTTGTAAATTCCATGTTAAAGAAGCGTTTTGGGAAAAATCGTTTCTTTTATCGTAGGTGTTTTGACTTGTTGTTCTTGACATCATTATTACTTATATCATGATTTACTCACTTCCAGAATATAAAATATGATTTATATATCATATATATTCAGTATATATATATATATAATAGGTAGATAAATAAAATGAAAAACACCGTTCATGGAGACGGTAGTCCGTACGTACGCATGAACGCTGTTTTCCTTTCATTATTGTCTTGAAATGGAAGTAAGTAGATGACATACATATGTATATATATACATAAATCCAGTAGATTTATAATGTCATATATTTCATTATTATTTCTTATATATACATTATAATCATTCTTAAATGGTTAACATGGAGAATGAATCTCATCGCGTCGTGGAGACGGTAGTCCGTACGTACGCACGAGCGATGATATCATTTCTATAAATATTGAATTGAATTGGAGTGGATTATACAATATATCAGAATCAATATGATGTTTTAATAACTATGTATAGTTATTCTTTACACCATTATACCCATCCATGTAAGGTGGTGGTGGAAAATAGATTACACCACGGCGTGGAGACGGTATTCCGTACGTACGCACGCGCGGTGATTTCATTTTTCCGTAGGATGGATAGAAGGTGAATTAGGGTTGTTTCATACTTATAATAACATATCAGTATGTAAGTAATACTGATGTTATTACTTTATCATGAAACAACTAAAGAAGAAGAAGTTGAAGAAGAAAGAAATTGAAAAGATCGGTAATGGATATTACCTCTTCTTTGGAACGCCTTTTTGAATCCTCCACTTAAGGAACTAAGATTGGTCTTTGGAGAAGACCAGGACCTCTAGGATTATTCTAGCGAAGTGGAGAGGAGAAAATGGCAGGGTTTGGCCGAGCATGAGTGCTCAAATTGGTGTGAGGAGGAGGGGGAGGAGGTGTCCTTTTATAAGGGAGGAGAGGGGCACCTTAGGAATATCTCAAAATATTATTTTATATTAAAGTCAAAATCGGTTTATAATGGTTCCAAAGGGTCTTATTTCGAAGCTAAAGTGGGGATGGGTCGAAATCCTATCAACCAATAGGATTTAGACAAGTTTAGGGTATTATTTTAACCTTATCAATTAGATTTAACTCTAAGTTAATTAATTTAACTTTTACCGTGTCTTTTTGTTTTCTTTCACTATATGGTTAATACAGTTACTATAACATGCCAAACGAACCCCAAATTGTTTATTATTAATATATATATCCTTATCTAAGTCATTTGGCCGAACCTTAGATTTTTAGGAATAAAATAACAATTAATAATATAATATTTGATTTAAAAACTATTTTGTGTCAATTTTGACACTATTTGATATATGAATTTTGTGAAAGTCATAACAGAATTATATGTTCGAACCAAGTTGATTAAATCAACACTAATATATCATAGTAACCTAGAAAATTAGTGGAATTCATAAAAAGTCTCAAATTACATTTATTTTGGTGTTTATAACATCAATTATGTCAATATTTCATTAATAAGATAATTACTGCATCATCATTGTGTCATAAATAAATTAATTTATTTAAAGTATAAAAATTATAAATAAAATATCATTATGTATGAAATCTTATTATCTTTCTAATGAATATTTATAGTCGAATTTATCTTATGTATAACCCCATATTAAAAAATATTTTAGTTAATAAACTTTGATTTTAACTCTTTTAACCCTTCTTTAAATAAATTAATAATAAATGTCCTAATCTAATCCAAGTGGGCCTAAATGGTCATATTTTATTCCTAAGTTTGTTTTTGGTCGAATTACACTTGTCCAACAGAATTAGGACATGTGTTAGGGTAATATTAATATCATATTTACCCTTAGTTACCCTATTTACTATTAACCGCGGTAAAAAAAAAGTAAAAAGTTACTATTCACCAAAAATTATTTTCATCTCATTGAACCACATTTTACTTACTGACATCAACCGTGTCTCTCGGATTTTTGAAATTCCATTCACAGAAGCGGTAAAATTAAGTTTTATGAAAAATTCAGTTTTTTTAACTACCACTTAGTAGTTTCACTATTCATCAAAAATTGATGTTTTTCAGAACAATGCCAAAATTTCATCCCAAGCTATATTTCATATTCCGAATTCAAAAATGAAGTCTATTTTACCAAATTCATAACATAAAAGTTGCATTAATTAATTTTATAATTAAATCCCGCTATTAAAACAAATAGCTTGTTTTTAAGAAACAATATCTATCAAAAGATTGACACTTGTTTATGTCTAGTTTAAATGTGAAATTACATCCAATGACCAACATTGTATTAAATTGTAAAAATATATTCTAAATATACTTTAAAACCACTCAAATTAATGATTTATCACTATTAATTATTTCGATTAAAAAAGTTGTTTTTAATTATAATTTAGTAGTTTTCACTATTCATCAGAATATGAAAGTTATCCGAAAAGTACCAAAATTTCACCTTAGGCTAAATTCGATACTCCGAATCCAAAAATGAAGTCCATTTTGAGAGTTAAAATTTCTAAAATTTAAAAAGTGGTTATTACTATTCATAACGGCGAGTTTTAATAATATTTTAATAGCATATCATTGTTTCGTGAAACTCAGTATTACGTACCACACACGCTATCGAGGAAGGTTGCGATTGCGTGTAATGCAAGGCAAGTCAAGGATGTGTGTTGTGAAAGCTCCTTTTGGTGTAGCGTACAACACAAGACATTAGTGAAATAAAAAAGAATATTTTTCATAAAATCTCGGGCTGTTACATTCTACCCCCCTTAAAATGAATTTCTCCCTCGAAATTCGTCGGGGTTATAAATGGTTTACTATTCGAAAGTTTCTTTAATAGAAACCCACATCGTAAAAGGGAATACCAAAACTTGGCTTTAAAAACTAAAGTATGAAATGTAACGATTACCCAAATAAACTAATCACTGGGTTTCCACATAGGTGAAAATATGGATATGGAAGAGAAATCTAACCATCATGTTCTGATGGAGAGTGGTAGAGAACATGGCTATGGAAAAGCCAGTAATCACAAATCCATAGATTTGTGATGATATATGGTACCATATGATTCATCAGGTATAAGATCACTAGGACAACATTTTTGGTTTTCAAGATCATTTCCCTAAAGTTGAAAATTTGAATTGGAATAAATACTTTCTTTATTTTGGTACAATCTCACTATTGTTCGTGCCTAGAACAATTTCCACTTCATCTCTTAAATAGTTGAATTTGTTATTCGTGAAGTGTTAGCAGATCATGTGATAGAATGACGGGTCATTCCATCTGTCTCAAACAAAAGGTTAGCAAAAAATTATATACATAAGTCGATCTATAGTGAGATTAATCATATATAGTTCCTAAAATGGACTTATACTTCATATATCATACTGATTAATATAATAAAACTAGTTTCTACTAAACAGGGACTTCCTGTAGGCCAGTGGTAGGCGATAAAGGCCAGTCGCACTTCGGTTGTGGGTTCGATTCCCACAGCCTTGTCTGAAGCGATGGGCTGTCGCCCGTCCTGCAGGTTGTCCTTTTTCTAAAACTATATTACTATAACATCCCATAAATAATATCGAAAAAACTTCTATCCTTAAACAATACTAACTTATGCCCAACATAATCCATTCCAATATTTAGTCCTATCCATAATACTGCAGTCCATTCTCATAACATAGTGAAAACGATTACCAGAGATTTAATACCATCGTTGATCCCCATATATCATAAGATATATCTTGTTGGACACATTCCAAACATTCAAAGGCCTTAATCTTGTACTCTCTTGAATACCCATTGAACCTTAGTGAAAACTTGAATGCAGTTAAAAGTTAACACTTTCCACATACCAAAATCCTCAAAATTCTATATACTCAAACCATGATATCACTTAGTCCTTATATCAATCATGAGCTCATGAATACTGTTAAACATTTCATTTTCTCGTTTTCCCTTCATTATGCGCATAATATCTCAATCACTTTGAATACCACATTAGACCAATACATAAATATTCCAATATTCCATGATACAACATTATTTTGGAATCCCATTACATAAAAACTTAATCATTCCACCACATCGTTGTCATATTCAACATTGCCAATAGTGATTGCATGTGACTTCCCTTTGTCCTTTGCCTTAAGCGGTTGCTCATGTCGATCATCACTAACCCTTGGATTAGGGCATTTATTGGCATAATGTCCCATCTCCTTGCACTTGAAGCATTGAAGTGTTGGTTGTGCGTTCTCTGCAGTTTTTTCTTTATTCACTTCATTAGAATCCCTTTTTCCATTACTTCGACACTCAGCTGCTCGATGACCTTCTTTTCCACACTTAAAACATTTTCTAGTCCCTTTAAGACAATCTCCACCATGCTTCTTTCCACACTTTGTGCATAAGGAAACATTCATCTTCTTTTCACCATTATTCTTAGATTTCTCCTTGAACTCCATCTTTCGTTTCTTGTCAAAACTATGAGATGGATATGTAACACCAACTTCCATTTCTACCTTGATAGCACAACGCACAATTTCTTCATAGCTACTGAAGTCTCTTATAGCTAATTCCCTTCGAAGACTTCGTTTTAAGCCACTGAAAAATCGATCAACTTTACTTTCAGGTTGGATGATAATGCCAGATGCATACATTGCAAGTCTTGTAAAATTCACTTCGTATATACCAACAGATTCATCATCCTTTTGCTTTAGTTCAAGAAACTCCTTCTCCATCTTCGTTCGAAGAATACGAGGGAAGTACTTACTGAAAAACAAGTTCTTGAACTCGTCCCATTCCATGGAATCAATTTCATCTCTTTGCCTCGTATTCTTGATAAGATTCCACCATTGATCAGCTTCACCTTACAAACGATATACTGCTAAGATGACTTTATCATGTTCAGAACATTGAAGAACTGAAAATATCTTTTCAGTAGTACTAATCCATTGTTCAGCAACTAATGGATCAGTAGACCCACTGAAAGAAGGCGGACGCTGCCTCATGAAGGATTCAACAGAATGTTGCTCCTTCCTTTGCTCGTTTGTAAGTCCTGCATGATTCATAGCTTGAGAAAGTTGTGTGAGCATGGCTACAAGATTTTTCATTCCGGCTCCCATATCGTTTGGTTGCTCAGGGGGACAATCATTGCATTGCCCATCACATTCCGCATTAACATGGTTCCTTCGGGTTCCATCCATCGTCTAAAACCCCAAAAGAATAGTATGAGAGGAAAAAATCATGCTAGGGAAAACAACATAATAAAGGGGTATTACCCTCAATATCTAACATCTTAGGTAAAATTCGAAGATCGTTAGCGCAATTCTAGGACTATAACCTATACGTATACTTAACCTTAGAGACATCCCTAGACATACCTTAGAAATATCTCTAGGGATCTCACTAACGTTTTCGCATCCTAGTTTCCAAAGGTTGACTAAACCTTTCCTCTGATACCAACTGTAGAGACCCGAATCTTATCGTACATGGACATTACATTACTTTTGCGGAATACTTAGTACATAACAAAAACACACACACAAGGATCGTAATAGTTTAGTGTCTTTGGAAACTCGGAACGTAATCTTCTAATCGTGGGGAAAGATCTTCAATATCTCCCATAAAGATCTTCCCTTTTTTTTTACCTAAAAACCTTTCTTTATATCATGGGGAAAAGAAAACAAAAAAGGGTGAGCTCAAATTCTCAGTAAGGGTAAACAAAAGAAATATCAATCACATCATATACATAAGAACATAGCTTTTGGAAATCTTAACCTGCAAAAGAGCTCATAATATCATAACATGGGATAAATCATAGAAGTGAAAATGAGATCCCCATAATCATAACATGAAACTTGAAACTTTGTGGCATGCACACATAATCATGGAAAAATCATTTCTTTTTAGTCATGACTCATTTCCAAGACTATCTTAGTTGACAAAGTCCCTTTCTGAACCGAGTTCACTCCTCGTTTCAGTCCTATATCACTGAACCGAAATAACCTTCCGTTCCAGCCATGTCTATCTCATGAGATATAAAATCTTTACCCAATGCATTGGAGGGAGATATAGGTCCCACCCATCTTATAATGAATCCTTTCTTATGTGTGCCACATAATCATAAAACATACATCATCGCAAAACACATGTAACAAAAATGGGATTCTTGAAACATCATGACATCATAAATCAATTCATATAAGATAAAGGAATTCATAAAAATAATTCCATCACAACATGAACAAATCAATTTAATAATAGGGATAAAAACAGAACCCTTTATTATCTTAGATGGAAAATAATTTTGATAAAACACTTGAACTCCATTCTTGAGGAAAATATCCTTTCTTCTTCAAAAACATTTTTCATTTCATAACATGTCATACAACTTTAAAATAAAAGAATTTGATTAAAAATAAACTTGAAAACTTGTAAAGGAAGCTTCTTGGAAACAATGTTTTAAAAATCCATTCATGCCGTATAAGTTAAAAAAACATTCTTCGTACTTTTGTCGGAAAAGTCAAAAAGTACCTCGTACAAAAAACGACAAAAGATTCCTTTCATACATATTACTAAAAACTCACTGAAGGGTAAAAATGGATTTAAAAAATTGTAGGTGGATGGAAATAATATTACATATTGATGAAACATGTATGTGGATGATAAAATACACCCCAGTAAATACTTACGAATAAACAATCTCGGATAAAAATGAGATTGTGATATTTCCCTTACCTTAGGTCCGATTTGCTTTGTTCGTGTCCGAAGCTCCTGTATAATGGTTTAAATAATGTTATTGACTTATTCCAGAATCATACATATTGATATGATATCATATATGGTTCACTTATGACATTATATTACCCGTTCTTTTGTAAATTCCATGTTAAAGAAGCGTTTTGGGAAAAATCGTTTCATTTATCGTAGGTGTTTTGACTTGTTGTTATTGACATCATTATTACTTATATCATGATTTACTCACTTCCAGAATATAAAATATGATTTATATATCATATATATTCAGTATATATATATATATAATAGGTAGATAAATAAAATGAAAAACACCGTTCATGGAGACGGTAGTCCATACGTACGCATGAACGCTGTTTTCCTTTCATTATTGTCTTGAAATGGAAGTAAGTAGATGACATACATATGTATATATATACATAAATACAGTAGCTTTATAATGTCATATATTTCATTATTATTTCTTATATATACATTATAATCATTCTTAAATGGTTAACATGGAGAATGAATCTCATCGCGTCGTGGAGACGGTAGTCCGTACGTACGCACGAGCGATGATATCATTTCTATAAATATTGAATTGAATTGGAGTGGATTATACAATATATCAGAATCAATATGATGTTTTAATAACTATGTATAGTTATTCTTTACACCATTATACCCATCCATGTAAGGTGGTGGTGGAAAATAGATTACACCACGGCGTGGAGACGGTATTCCGTACGTACGCACGCGCGGTGATTTCATTTTTCCGTAGGATGGATAGAAGGTGAATTAGGGTTGTTTCATATTTATAATAACATATCAGTATGTAAGTAATACTGATGTTATTACTTTATCATGAAACAACTAAAGAAGAAGAAGTTGAAGAAGAAAAAAATTGAAAAGATCAGTAATGGATATTACCTCTTCTTTGGAACGCCTTTTTGAATCCTCCACTTAAGGAACTAAGATTGGTCTTTGGAGAAGACCAGGACCTCTAGGATTATTCTAGCGAAGTGGAGAGGAGAAAATGGCAGGGGTTGGCCGAGCTTGAGTGCTCAAATTGGTGTGAGGAGGAGGGGGAGGAGGTGTCCTTTTATAAGGGAGGAGAGGGGCACCTTAGGAATATCTCAAAATATTATTTTATATTAAAGTCAAAATCGGTTTATAATGGTTCCAAAGGGTCTTATTTCGAAGATAAAGTGGGGACGGGTCGAAATCCTATCAACCAATAGGATTTAGACAAGTTAAGGGTATTATTTTAACCTTATCAATTAGATTTAACTCTAAGTTAATTAATTTAACTTTTACCGTGTCTTTTTGTTTTCTTTCACTATATGGTTAATACAGTTACTATAACATGCCAAACGAACCCCAAATTGTTTATTATTAATAAATATATCCTTATCTAAGTCATTTGGCCGAACCTTAGATTTTTAGGAATAAAATAACAATTAATAATATAATATTTGATTTAAAAACTATTTTGTGTCAATTTTGACACTATTTGATATATGATTTTTGTGAAAGTCATAACAGAATTATATGTTCGAACCAAGTTTATTAAATCAACACTAATATATCATAGTAAACTAGAAAATTAGTGGAATTCATAAAAAGTCTCAAATTACATTTATTTTGGTGTTATCAATTATGTCAATATTTTATTAATAAGATAATTACTGCATCATCATTGTGTCATAAATAAATTAATTTATTTAAAGTATAAAAATTATAAATAAAATATCATTATGTATGAAATCTTATTATCTTTCTAATGAATATTTATAGTCGAATTTATCTTATGTATAACCCCATATTAAAAAATATTTTAGTTAATAAACTTTGATTTTAACTCTTTTAACCCTTCTTTAAATAAATTAATAATAAATGTCCTAATCTAATCCAAGTGGGCCTAAATGGTCATATTTTATTCCTAAGTTTGTTTTTGGTCGAATTACACTTGTCCAACAGAATTAGGACATGTGTTAGGGTAATATTAATATCATATTTACCCTTAGTTACCCTATTTACTATTAACCGCGGTAAAAAAAAAGTAAAAAGTTACTATTCACCAAAAATTATTTTCATCTCATTGAACCACATTTTACTTACTGACATCAACCGTGTCTCTCGAATTTTTGAAATTCCATTCACAGAAGCGGTAAAATTAAGTTTTATGAAAAATTCAGTTTTTTTAACTACCACTTAGTAGTTTCACTATTCATCAAAAATTGATGTTTTTCAGAACAATGCCAAAATTTCATCCCAAGCTATATTTCATATTCCGAATTCAAAAATGAAGTCTATTTTACCAAATTCATAACATAAAAGTTGCATTAATTAATTTTATAATTAAATCCCGCTATTAAAACAAATAGCGTGTTTTTAAGAAACAATATCTATCAAAAGATTGACACTTGTTTATGTCTAGTTTAAATGTGAAATTACATCCAATGACCAACATTGTATTAAATTGTAAAAATATATTCTAAATATACTTTAAAACCACTCAAATTAATGATTTATCACTATTAATTATTTCGATTAAAAAAGTTGTTTTTAATTATAATTTAGTAGTTTTCACTATTCATCAGAATATGAAAGTTATCCGAAAAGTACCAAAATTTCACCTTAGGCTAAATTCGATACTCCGAATCCAAAAATGAAGTCCATTTTGAGAGTTAAAATTTCTAAAATTTAAAAAGTGGTTATTACTATTCATAACGGCTAGTTTTAATAATATTTTAATAGCATATCATTGTTTCGTGAAACTCAGTATTACGTACCACACACGCTATCGAGGAAGGTTGTGATTGCGTGTAATGCAAGGCAAGTCAAGGATGTGTGTTGTGAAAGCTCCTTTTGGTGTAGCGTACAACACAAGACATTAGTGAAATAAAAAAGAATATTTTTCATAAAATCTCGGGCTGTTACACATTCTTCCGGGCCCGGACCTTCGAGCAGGGTTTGAGACACGAGATCAGGGCATCGCTGATCTCCCTCAGCATACCGACTCAGACAGGAGTACTAAAGCGGGCCCTTTTGATCGAGAGCTTCCTTGCTGAGTCTACACCAGCGCTGAGATCCACCGCAGGGCGGCAGGTGGCAGAGTCATCTGCAGCAGGCATTCGACGGATGACTCAGGGGTTCAGGAAGACCAGACCTTCAGGCAGACGACCTCAGGACACTGGCTCAGCAGTGCGGGGCACACAGCGAGGAGCCAGTCTTTCGAGAGGCAGGCAGTGGTACTCGTGCAGCGGGCAGGGCCACATGGCTCGTGACTGCCTGACCCACCGTGCCGAGGAGCAGCAGACAGTTGAGGGACCACCGAGGCAGAGGCAGAGGGTCGACCGTGGCGGTCCGCAGGGATGAGGCGGACAAGGCAGAGGAGCTGGACGAGCAGTCGGTGGTGGGCGACGCTTTGAGGCTCTACCACCACCACCACCAGAAGGTCCACCCCGACCACAGGGAGCAGGCGGGCAGAGAAAGGCACAGCTCTAGGCAGCAGAGGCCTATGACCAGGGCGCACCCGAGATGATTCGAGGTACTATCTGTGTCTATTCCACCCTTGCTGCAGTACTTATAGACACAGGAGCGAGTCACTCTTTCATAGCCGCTGCCCTTATTCGGAGCTCGGAGATTCCGACAGAGCCGTTGGCTCGATCCTTACGGCTAGAGACTCCTACGGGAGCAGACTCGACGATTACGCACTGGTGCCGGTAGTGTGAGCTTACTCTAGGAGGCGAGAGCTTCGGCTGGGATCTTCTTGTAGCAGCGTCGAGGCCTTATGACGTCATCTTGGTCATGGATTGGCTATCTACGGTCCATGCGCAGATTGAGTGTTTTAGGCGCAAGGTGCGATGTGTACGCACCGAAGGGAGCAGGTTCACCTTCACCGGCGAGAAGGGAGCCTTTGCAGCACAGGATGGACTTCTGTGGAGGAGAGGACAACCCATTACTCATCAGTTGGCTAGCCTCATCCTTGGAGCAGTTGACGTACGAAGTCCTGGTTTTCCTGTAGTGGTGGATCTGTTTGCGGACGTTTTTCCCGACGATGTTCCAGGGCTACCTCCTCGCAGAGAGGTAGACTTTTATATTGACTTGTACCCCGGGACAGCCTCGATATCCACTCTAGCATATCGGATGGCCCTTTCCGAGCTTCGAGAGCTACGGGTACAGTTGGAGGACTTGCAGGTCAAGGGGTTCATCCGACCCAGTGTTTCACCCTCGGTTTCCCCGATATTGTTCGCCAAGAAGGTGGACGGGAGCTTGCGACTTTGTGTTTACTATCGTTGCCTGAACCAGGTGACTGTGAGGAACAGGTATCCTCTACCGAGGATTGATGACCTCTTTGATCAGCTCAAGGGAGCACGGTGGTTCTCGAAGATAGACCTCAGGTCAGGCTATCATCAGCTCAGAGTCAGAGACGAGGACGTGCAGAAGACGGCCTTCAGATGTCGGTATGGCCACTATGAGTTCTTGGTTATGCCTTTCGGTGTAACCAATGCTCCAGCAGTGTTCATGGCTCTCATGAACAAGATCTTTCAGCCATACCTTGATCGGTTTGTCGTGGTCTTCATCGACGACAGTCTGATTTACTCTACGACTGAGGAGGAGCACGCCTATCACTTGCGAGTTGTACTAGACACACTCCGAGAGCACCAGCATTATGTTAAGCTCTCGAAGTGCTAGTTCTGGATACAGGAGGTCCACTTCTTGGGACACGTTATCTCTAAGGCGGGAGTTGCAGTGGATCCTGCAAAAATCGAGGTTGTGTTAGCATGGGAGCCACCCAAGAGCGTGACTGAGGTTCGGAGTTTCTTGGGGATAGTTGGATACTATCGGAGATTCGTGCCAGACTTCTCTAGAGTTGCGGCACCACTCACAGCTTTGACGAAGAAGGGGAAACCCTTCGTGTGGTCAGAAAGATGTTAGCAGAGCTTCCAGAAGCTGAGACAGAGATTGACCAGCGCACCTATCTTGAGGTTGCCTGAGGAGGGAGTAGGGTACGTAGTCTACTGCGATGCATCAGGGACCGGACTCGGATGTGTTCTGATGTAGGAGCGGGCAGTGATCGCCTATGGATCACATCAGTTGAGGCCGCATGAGCAGAACTACGCTACCCATGACCTGGAGTTAGCAGCATTGGTCTTCGCTCTGAAGACATGGCGACATTACCTGATGGGCGAACGCTTTACAGTCTTTTCTGATCATCAGAGTCTCAGGTATATCTTCTCACAGAAGGACCTGAACCTGAGACAACGGCGATGGCTCGAGTTCCCCCAGGACTATGACTTTGAGATAGTCTATACTCCTGGGAAGGGGAACGTGGTAGTCGATGCCCTCAGCAGGAGGACGGGCATTCAGCTACTTGAGGAGGCAATGTAGCAGCTAGACTCTTTGCAGATTTCCTTCGTGGATAGAGATGGAGCAGCCTTCCTTCAGTCTCTCATAGTCACCCCTCCACTACTGCAGCGGGTCAGAGGGGCACAACGTGAGGACACTGACTGTGAGACACGGCGTGCACAGATATCCTCGGGACATGCACCTGATGGTTTCTCCCTTGGAGCATAGCACGACATCCTTTTCAGAGGACGTATCATGGTACCAGTCGCTTTGCGAGAGGAAGTGCTGAGAGAGTTTCACACTTCTCCTTTAGCGGTACATCCTGGAGTGGCGAAGATGTACCAGGACCTCAGACGACAGCACTGGTGGCCGGGCATGAAGAAGGCAGTAGGAGAGTTAGTTTCTCGATGCCTCACCTGCCAGCAGGTGAAGGTAGAGCATCAGGTACCAGCAGGCTTGGTACATCCCTTGGAGGTCCCGGAGTGGAAGTGGGATGGCATATCTATGGACTTCATGACTGGACTTCCACGCACTTCCAGAGGTCACGACTCCATCTGGGTGATTGTTGACCGACTCACCACGTCGGCACACTTCTTACCCATCAGAGAGCAGGGCTCAGTGGAGAGCTTGGGACGTCTCTACGTTCAGGAGATTGTGCGGCTGCATGGTGTGCCATCATCTATCATCTCCGATCGAGATTCTCTCTTTACTTCCCGGCTTTGGAAGGGGTTACAGGAGGCGTTCAGGACGCAGCTACGTCTAAGCATAGCCTTTCACCCTCAGACGGATGGTCAGACGGAGAGGACCATTCAGACTCTCGAGGAAATGCTCCGTGTATGTGTCCTCGACTTTGGTCGCAGTTGGGAGGACCACCTACCCTTGGTGGAGTTTGCGTACAACAACAGCTACCACACCACCATCGGGATGGCACCGTACGAGGCGTTGTATGGCCGACCTCGTAGATCTCCTTTGTGCTGGACAGACCCTGGGGAGTCAGCACTTGTGGGACCGGAGATGGTCCAGGCCACGACAGAGAAGGTCCAGGTCATCCAGGAGCGGATGAGGACAGCTCAGAGTCGGCAGAAGTCATACGCTGACAGGAGGCGGAGGCCACTAGAGTTCGAGGATGGCGACCACGTCTTCTTGCGGGTCTCACCTCGACGTGGTATACGGAGATTTGGCCAAGGCGGCAAGTTATCTCCGCGCTTCATTGGACCCTTCCAGATCCTCAGCAGGATTGGCGAGGTGGCTTATCGCCTGGCTCTACCACCTTAGTTGCACCGGGTGCATGGCGTCTTCCACGTATCTCAGCTGAGGAGATGCATGCACGACCCAACGCACATCATTGACCATGGGGAGCTTGACGTTGACGATGGGGCGACTTTTACGGAGGTCCCAGTGGAGATACAGGATCGACAGGAGCGGGTCCTACGTGGGCGATCAATTCCTCTTGTGCGCATCAGATGGCAGCACGGGAACCTCCAGGAGAGCACATGGGAGCGGGAGGCTCAGATGCGTGCTCAGTGCCCTCATTTGTTTCCCTAGTTTTTGATGTATCTTTACGGAGACGTAAATCCCTGGGGTGGTAGTAATGTAAAGACCCATAAAATTCAAGGGAAATTTTATTTTCTTAATTTTTTTTTGGAATTTTACAAGAACGCGGTTTCTGACGGCACCTGATTCTGAGGCCCGGAGTGCCCGGAATCAATTTCCGAAGTTTGGCTCGGGTACGTTCAGTGAACGAATGAGCGGGAATTTCTAACTTTTGACCCAGTGCTCGGAATTGAAATCTGAGGACACCGATGAACTCGCAGCGCCGATATTCGCTTAAGGAGACCTTTTCTGAGGTTGCGTTTTAGGCGGGACGAAAGTTAGTTTTGGGAGAATTATAAGAAGTTAAATAAAAATGTGGAAACACTTTTTATTTTTTTAACTTGTTGGTTAACTCCTCTCAAAGGAACTTAGGGGTGGGACCCACACCCACTTAACCTCCCTTGAGAGGATTAATTGTGGTGGGGCCCACACGAACCCTAACTTTTCATCTTCTCTCAAAACTCCCTTTAACGCCTCTTTAAATGACATGACAACTTGTTATTTAATTTGGAGTTATTTTATTTGAATTTCAAACCTTTGAAATTCAATTTGTTAAGTGTGTGAATAAAATAAGACTCTAGCTTATTTTATTTGGTTAGATTTCTCTAGCCTTCTTGGGAGAATTTGGGTTCTCCTTCTTCTTCTTCAACTTTGATGAAGAACGCGAAGAACCTTCGAGCTCCGACGAAGAACGCCGCTCCTCTCTTCTTCGTAGCCGGTTGTTTCCGAAGATCGACGACGCCTTCCGTGTCAACGAAAGGGAACGCCGCTTCCTCCTCGGACTTCCTTCGTCGGCTTACGAAGATTCTCCAACGACGTACCTCTTCGTCAACAGATTTGACGAACGATTACCGCGACGCCCGACCTCCGCGACGTTGTCTTCCGCGGGTCGTTGACGATCATCGATCTTGAAACCATGGTAGGGGTTGTTGTGGATTATTATTTATTCTCGTTCTTGGTTCTCGCATGACAAACATGAGGATATTTATTTATATGTTATCGTCTAACGAGAGGGAGGGGGCCAGACCGCACAAACACGGCCGAATCCCCCCTCCTTTGTTCTTGAATTTTATTATTTCCTTGTGGATGAACGAGATGGCGTGGTTCCGTCGCACCACGTGGGAATCGCAAGGCTATAATCGCGTGGCGCCGTCGCGCCGCGCCACGGGAAGATTACTATGAACGCGACGCCATCACGCCGCGTCAAAGGTAACAGAAGGCGCCGCGGCCGGAGCGGGGCCGCGACGGAGGGGCGCGGTGCCGTCGCACCGCGCCGGACAACGAACACCGTGGTCGGTTCCGGGCTACGGCGAAATGGGAAGACCGGAGGCTAGCCGGGCCGCTGGTGTCGGAAGCCGGAAGAGGGGACCGGCCTTGCCGGTCCCGTTGAGGAAGAACTGGCCGTCCATGTTGGACCTGCCGGAAGGGAGAAGTGTCGGGGAAATTAATTCCCCCGGCTGGCCACAAACCGACCCCCCATAAAGGGGGGGCCGCAGTTTCATAAAGGGTGGGCAGGCGGCCCCCCCGTTTTTCTCAAGGTAGGCCCCCACGAGGGGGGCCGGTTTCTCTAAAGGCGCGGCTAAAAGCCGCGCCGCCAGCTAAGAAGAAGCGGGGGCCTTTCCCCCCGCGCGTGGCACCGAGCGGCGCCAGGCCGTACCGCCGCCGGCCGGGCCGGGTCGGACTCGGTTCGGGCCGACCCAGGGGGCGGGGGGGTCGGGCCGGATCGGCCCGGACCCGGACCCCCCGTTTTCGAAACGACTTCGGTCTTTTGGCCATATCTTGAGACACAGACCTTTGATTGACGAACCGTCAGCGGAAATACGATCCTTGGATCGAAAAGGTCGATTCGGTATATCGCACTCAAAGTTTCGGAATACTTTGAGTTCGTCCGGGTTGGTTCGTTCACGAAACCAACCGGGCCTTCGGAGCGGAAACACTCATATCTTGAGCTACGGACGTCCGATTGATGTGTCGTCAGCTTTGTTGTGTTCCTCTTAGTGAGACGGATATTTTGACATAATCCGCCCGAGGTTTGGATGCAGGTGGAGTAAGGTCGGGTTGGTTTTGCCTTAAAAACCAACCGGGCCCCTGGGACGAAAAAGCCAATAACTTTCAGACCAGGCGTCCGATCGACGCGCCGTCTGTTGCGTTGAGTTTCTGTTGACGATACGGAACTTTTGGATACATCAACTCTGGACTTTGTGACAGTTGATGTATCAGCCTCTCGGCTCGTGGAGCGGACCCTCCTGAACGAGCTTGCTATGTGCGGGAACCCTAGTGCTGGCTGTGACTTCTACTGCTACTGCTATTGTGACTGCGACGACGACAGTACAGAGATCCTGTGTGGATTCGAAGACGACTACAACACTCAGCGATCCTACGTGGATCAGTGCTACAGGTCCTGTGTGGGCCCGATCCTGTGTGGGTCTTTGCAGGGGTTAGTTACCTATCGATCCTTCGTGGGTCCGACGACTTAGATGGATCAGAGATCATCTTTATCGTCTTTCGAAGAAGTATACCTGTGTGAGCTGAATCTTGTTGCTTTCCTGTGTGGATTTAGTTGTGCTATCCTGTGTGGATTTCGTTTTGCTTTCCTGTGTGGAATACGTTTACTTTCCTGTGTGGACTAAGTTGTACTTGGGCTCAGAGGTTGGAGCGTATTGGAATTGATGACTTAGGTATATGTATGGGCATATACCTAAGCAGTGTCGGTTGTTACTTCGTGTTTGTATCTTCCTTTTGTGGTTTATCCTTTGTGGATTTTGGGAGACCTTTGGGGGTCTCGGGGTCCCTACTGAGTAGCTTATACTCACCCCTGCACAGGCTATGCCCGCACTACGTTGTGTTGGTTGCAGACGACGGACAGCGTTGATCTTGGCTGAGGCTTGCAGAGCAGGACGGTACCTGGAGGTGGACCACTGGGCGGGACGTGTTCGGAGCGGACGGCGGGACCCAAGGAGCAGTGGAGCTATCTGTACCCACCCTTCAGATGGGATTTCCAGTGGACAGCTCGGTGTAGCAGCTTTTACTTTACAGTTGATGTTTTCCCTTCGAGTTGTACTTTACTTTCAGTTTGGGTTTGTATACTGGCCCATTTACTTTTCCGCACATTCAGTTGTACTCTGTTTTTACTTAGTGTTTACTTTCTGCTTGCTTACTCTGTGGTGTTTGTTTACTTTACAAAGGCAATGCCTTCCCTTTTTACCGGGAATTACGCCTTGGTGCTAGTCGCCAGCCCCTGGCCCATGGAAGGCGGGCTTGGGGTAGTCACGACACGGACCCCGAGGGCGGGTCGTGACATGTTCCATAAACCAACTATTTAGGTGGATTTAAATTCCCTCTATTATGCACAATTTAGAATAATACTCACTTTTACAGAAAGATTATGACATCCAAATTATGGTTACATTCAAATATTTGTTATATTCTACACTAATGACCCAAATGGATCAATTTTAGATTCTCCAATTGGAATATAGCTATGGAATTCAGGTCCTTAAATATTTAAAACAAAACCACACAACACAATGGTCAAAATAAAATGACTATAAACTATTTACACACATTTATGGGATTTTCTATACCATTTCTAATCTCACAATTCATATTCATTTTACATTTCACATGTTATATAAACATTCCTACTCATCTAGTCATAGTTATTTGACATTAAGTTGTATCAACCCATTGTCTAATCACTATGAACATAAATTAAAAAAACATTCTTTAATTATGTCCAAATTAATGAATTTGGATCTCTCTTCACCTTGGTTTTTTCATCACCCTTATTTCCATATATATTTCTACATTATTTGGATGATGATGAACAAATATAAACATGAGAATCAATTTATTAATTTTAAGGTCCTTAAACTTATAATCAAAATAATCACAGTAATCACATGTTTAAAAACTTTAAAAATGTATGATTAGAAATGGGTGAGTCTATACACTCTAATCCATCCACTTGTCATAACCTCGAGAAAATATAGAATTTAAAAACATCCAAAAAAATTTTAAAATGTTTTTCATGATATCCCGTAAAGGAAACCCTATGAAAAATAAATGTAAATACCTATAAATCATCTAAATCAATGTTTGAATAAATGGATAGGGTTAAAATCAAAATATATAATTCTTATTAAGATCATAATTAAGCCGTAGAAAAATTGTGATATGAAGCCTCGGTGCAATGACTTAGGTAAACTTTTGAGCACCCAGATGATACTGTAATGTAGTGGTTTAACTAACCCATCAAGGGGAACATAGTAATTGATGCATGAATTAAAACTATATATTATATTGTTAATCATTTATGACTATTAAACTATTAAATCTAGTTTGTTTTATGTGACTCAATCCTCTTACATCATATCCCTATGAATATAATAAATCATTAATTTTTGGTTTCGTATCTCTAGTCCTATAGTATTTAGAAAATTTCCACCATGTTAATTTTGATCTCCCACTATATTCATGATTATACGCAATATTCCCCCACCAAAATAGGACTACATGTAACAATTTAACCCTAGAATCTTGGCGTTAGTGAATTATTGTACTAAATTAGCATGTTTATAAGGAATCAAATATTGAAGGACTAATAAGTTTAACATAATTGGTAATCTAGATTACATTTATGATTCCCATAGAACATGGGGATCTTTTAATTAAAAACATGATACATAAGAAAAGAAATAAAATGCTTATGTGAATGGTTGTTAAAAAATTTATGATTCATTACCTGGGTAATGGAAACATCATATGTTTCAGTTCAAATTATCAGTAAGGGTAAGTATAGTGGAATAAATGATAAATTAGTGAGAATAAATCAAACTATAAAATTATATAAGTGATAAAAAATTCAATTCAAAT
The DNA here is from genome assembly GCA_963277665.1 of Viscum album. NCBI lineage: Eukaryota > Viridiplantae > Streptophyta > Magnoliopsida > Santalales > Viscaceae > Viscum > Viscum album. Next base: position 587,901,726 of record OY728142.1, on the reverse strand, counting down.
AAAATAATAAGGAAAAATCAATATACAAAGTTATGAAAATTAATCCCGTGCAGCATAATCAACTAAATGAGAATAGAATGCATCCTGAGATATGTGGATGAAAAATCTCAAGGATAATAATAATAATAACTAAAAAATCTATGAATGAAACTATTAAATATTGGAAATCATGTTTATGTTACATTAAAACCAATACCATCAATACCTTCAATAATATGGTGTTAAAACTATGGAGAGAAACCCATTTAATTTTTCCATCATATTTGTCTCATGAGAACCTATTGAGACATTAAGGATAATTGTAACACCCCAGGTAAATAAAGAATATGAAATTTTGATATTTATCCCTATTTGTGAATAAAATTTCAATATTAATTTAAAGGGAACGCTATGCTCGATGGCTTACCCAATACACAACAATGAGTTCCTTTGAAATCTTACGTTGCACTCTAATAATAAAATTATATTATTTTAAATGGTAGTTAACGCCTAACCGTTGTAATGGTAGGAATGAACAGAACTAACTAGAAATGATTATATATGTTTTTCAAATATTTTTTACTATTTAAAATAAATGTTAGAGGATTAAAAATGCGAATGAATCCATTTTTTAAGCGTAAACATTCTAATATTCTTTAAAAGGTCGATTAACCGCGTTTTGATGGAGAACCTCTTTTAAATCCAATTTTTGACAATTTTATGTGTTATATTTGACAAAATTAAATTCTTCTTTATAATCGGGACATAAAAATTTACTTTGTGTAAATTTTTGGTATCTTTCCGATAAAGTTCATTTTTAATGAATAGTGAAAAAAGTTGTATTTTAATTCAAAACCTCTTTTTAATCTAATTTATTTATATGATTAGATTATATTTTGAATTGTTTTTAAAGTAAAATGATAATATATTTTTACCATTTAATCCAATAGTGCTCGTTGGAATTAATTTCATCTTGAAATTGGACTTAAACTAGTGTCAATCTTTTGATACTTATTGTTTCATAAAAACACTCTATTTTCTCTGACAGTGGAAATTAATTATTAAATTAATTAATATAACTTATATGTTTTTAATTTTTTAAAATAAAAATCATTTTTGAATTGAGAATATCAAATATAGCCTAGGGTTAATTTTTGGTAATTTTCTGGAAAACGTCAATTTTTGAGGAATAGTGAAACCACTAAGTGGTAGTTAAAGAAACTGATTTTTCGTTTAAATGAAACTTTACCACTTTTGTGATTTGAATTTTAAAAATCCGACATACATGGTTGTCATTAAGAAGTAAAATGTGGTTCAATGGGATTAAAATAATTTTTTTGGTGAATAGTCACTTTTATGTTCTTAATCGCGATTAGAGGTAATTAGTGTAGTTTAAGGTAAAAATAATTTTTTAATAATATTAGATGATCTTGACACATGTCATACCCTTATTGTATGTGTCATGGCCGACCAAAAAAATCCATGGGTCAACTTGGGGACCCCATAGAGCCACTTTGGTAGGGAAATGACATAAATAACTTTTTATTTAATGTAAAATTAAAAATGACACAAACATGAGTTGTTTTACTAAAACAATTTTTACATGGGGTAATACAAGTAATATTTTTTAGTATAAATATTAATTGGAAATATAAAAATATTTTCTACATCATGATATTTTGTTTTATAATTTTTAGATATTAAATAAACAAAATTATTTATGACACCATGATGATGCAGCGATTACCTCATTATTTAACGATTTAAATAAAATGAAAAGATAATGTAAAATCTAAGACCTAAACTTGTCACAAACCTATTGTATGGGTGGATTTAGAAACCTTATCACCTTATCCTCTAAATACATCAATGTGGGACCTTTAAAATCCGAAAATCATTTGAAAATAAAGTAACATTTTGTAACTTTCCAAGTGTGCCCCTCCTCTCCTCTTATAAAAGGCCCCCACCTCTACCACCTTACACACACCTCTCAAGCCTTTGAATTGGCCAAAACCTGCCCATTTCATCTCTCCACATCCCTCTCTTCATCATTGAATCCTTAATTTGGGCATAATCCTTTCCAAGTAAGCCTTTGAGCTCAAATCAAAGGAAGTTACCCGATTTAATGGTAATGTCTTCCGTTGTGTTCTTTTGTTTTATTTTGCTTATCCAACCCCCTATACTCTTTTTATTATTTTCTTTTGTAACAAAAAAATTATACTCAATATACTAGGATTTGTTTATGTGAAGTATTAGAGCTACACTTACACACACCTTCGTCTAATGGTTAAAGAACATACTGTTTCTGTGGATGGCGAATTACTGCCTCACGAAACGATGATTGTTCAATATTCTTTTAACACCTTCAAAGGTGGCCATTAATATGTCACTATATTTATATATGATATATAATATGTTTATGTTTTACTTAAGCTTATGTATTTTTTTTGGCATACCTTTATGGTTTCCATTGTGGGTAAACACGATAATTTCATTTTAGGAAGTGCGGACTACCGCCCCCTCAAAGTGATTTGATTCGTTAATGCCATATGTGGGATGTATAAAGGATGGATCTAAAGTTATTATATATGATTTATGTTAAATATAAATTATGAATATAATTCTGGAATTAAAATATAAATACCTTTCATTTGGTTTTAATTCCATTAATACGACATAGAAATGAAAGTAGCGTTCATGCGTACGTACGGCTTACCGTCTCCATGAACGGTGCATTTCATTTCTTACCTCTAAATGATTATGTAATATTATAAATACTTGTATATTATGGATATATATGATATATATGATATCCAAATCATGAATATAATTCTGGATATAATGAACCTTTGACCACACGAACAACATGTAATTGTAAGAAGTCCACTTTCGACTTAAGAACCAAATATCGAAAAAACAAACATTATTAACGTAAATGATTACATAATGTTTATAACATGGAAATAAGTGATATAAAAGGAATAATGAACATTAAAAAAGGTTCTTAAGCAATTAGAAATCAACTCAAGTTTATTATTCGTGACTTTAAAGAACGATTGAGTCAAGTCGGACCTGAGGTAAGGGATCCTACCCCTCTCTTTCTTTTTAAGTACACTCTTTTATGTCATACCTTTTAAGCTCATCTTTCTTATGATTGGGATGTTATTTTATATTAATCCTACTATAATTTTTATGTTAATATGATGAGAGACCCTATTTTTTCTCACCAATCCATTTTGGAAGTTTTGAGTGGCACCTTTAGGCTGCCGAATTTTCGTAAGAGATCTAACCTCTCTCTTTCTTTTTAAGTACTCTCCTTTATGTAACTTCTTTTAAGCTCCTATTTGTTATGATGGGGGATGTTATTTTATATTCCTCATACTTTAATTTTTATTTTCATATTATGAGATACCCTATTTTATCTCATCAATCCATTTTTGGAAGCTTTAAGTGGCGCCGTTAGGCTGCCGAGTTTTTGTAAGGGATTTTTCATCTCACTTTTATTCCCGTGACATTTATACAACATTTTACACTATTTACTTTGAGTGGTGTATATACTGCCCATTATTATACACTTTGTGTATTATAATTTTATTTATGGGTATTTAAATCTTCATTTTATGACCCTTCTTCCATGGGGTGTACTTTTCGAATGTTACCCAACTCGGTAAGGGGACCTTTCACCCTCCACTTTTTAAAAGACGTATTTTGTTATATCTTTTAATTCACATACAATTATGTTGGGATATGTTCTTATATATCCTTATTTATGTAAATTTTATGTCCAAGTGATGATATACCATTTTCTCTCTCATCAACTCATTTTCTAAATTTTAAAGTGACGTCGTTAGGCTGTCAGTTTTCTGGAAGGGAACTTCTTAACCCACTTTCAATTCTTTGGGTTAAACCTCTACTTCTTGATTTTATTATGCCCGGATTATGTGTGGAATCTCTATTTTGTAATTTCCACAAACCTTTTTGTGGATATGGTATTTCCACACATAATCATCTCATTGATAAATTCTTACGAACTTGTATGGGAAATCATAACTCATTCTCATTCCATTGAGTTAAATATCTATGTCATTGGTTTTGTTTTACCAAGATTATGTGTGAATGACCTCTGATTGTTTCACACTTAATATACACTTATATTGGGTGTATTTATATTTCTCACACATAATTATGTGATAGATTTATCCTTAATTTAAGGATACCATCTTTATAATGGATTTCATCTCAATTTACATTTCCATTGGGACTTCCTGGTTGTTATGCACCAATTCACTCTTATATGGTGTGTATACTGTCCTTTGACATATTATATCATGAATCCCTTTATTCTCATGATATTATGAAGCTCGGATTACATGTTATTCCATAATTATTTGTATTCAAGAGTCTCTCATTTTGTTAATAACTCTTTAACAAAAATATCGTTTTAAATGTTTTAAAGATTCATTATTTAAAATCTTTATCTTTAATGTCCATGTTTTCAAAATGGTTTTCAGTATTTATTTATATGGACATTAATGTTTTAAAATTATAATTCCATTAAAATCTTCAAAGTGTTTTGGGAGACTTTGATTCAAAAATCTCTTTTAAATGGTTTTTGAAAATTGATTGCTTAATTCATTATCTTGGAATTACTTATTGTGATTACAAATGAAATGTTGTTATTAAATTTTTATATTTTCAATATTTTATGTGTAATGATGGTACTTGGACATTTTACGGGTGGTTACGTGATAAACCATATGACGGGTGGTGCCGTGAATACTAGGATGGGTGGTTACGTTATAACCTCCAATGCATTGGGTATGGAAGTCGTCTGTATGGCTATTCCATTAAGTATGTGTGGAATTCGACCGTATGGTTATTCCATTTAAGTATGTTTATGTCCCAAGTTACCTTTATATGTTATGTGTTCTTTATATGGGTTTTATGGTAATCTTTTGGTTACAAAAGGGTAAGTAATGATATTTTATTCAGTGAAGAGTTTTTACTACTTCCTAAAGGTGAAAGGTATTACTTTGATAATGTATACATGGTTTACTTGTTGCTTTGAATTACTAAAAGTTTTCATTATTTGTGTATCCCTTGCTGAGCTTTTTATGCTCACACCAAGTTTTTTTTTGAAATTTTTTTCACAAGACTTAATGTGGAATAGGGTCAAGGATGGGATCAAGGGAAAGCCATGCTATCTAAAACATGGAACTAGACATGTTTATTTTAAAGAGTTTTTATTTTATGGAAACTTAGCAGAAGTGTCTACTTTGTAATCTTTTGAGATGTAATAGTTATGACCTAATTCTCTAAAACTCTAAACCTGAAAAGATCCTCAATGTGAATTATTCATTTAATTCAATATTAAGTAAGGTTTAAGGCTAGGGCCTTATAGTTGGTATCAAAGGTCGGTTTAGATAACTTTAGAGGTTAGGGTATTCTTTAAGCATAAGTGAAATTACCATAATGGTTAGAATTTTAGAAAGAGTCCTAGTTTTAGATAAATTGAATGAGTAAGTATATCTTAGTGTTTATCTTCCTCATTAGTACATGATGGTTTTGTTTATATACTCACACTGCCATTTCTGTTTTTAGTGAATGGATGGATCTAGCAGGCACCAAAGTGACAATAGGTTTGAAGGAAATTGTGGTGGTTCTCTGATTAAGAGACTGGATGAAATGGGGGATTCAATGAGGAAACTCGTGGTTGTTCTAAACCAACTATCAAGGAGTCATGATCAACCACTTGTACCATGGTATGTTCTGTGTTGCATCATGTACGAGATGACCAATCAATGTGGAAGTTCACATAATAATTATAAAGGTAAACATTAGGGTTTATATGATCCTTACTTTTGAAGTAATTATGGGTTGTTATATATTATGATGGAAAATGAAAGGCATGAGATAAAATTGAGGTTAAAATATGTTATGATTATTTTTGAAGATTTTATCTCGTTTTGGGGAATGATTTAAGAATTTTATAGTTTTGGAAAAAGGAAAACACGCAGACCGTGTGACAACCCGTCGCGTCGGACAAAGCTACGGGAATCGAACCCACAACCAAAGTGTGACTGGTATTTATCACCTACCACTGTACTACGTGAAGTCCCTGGTTAGTTTGACTAATTTTTTTTAGTTAGATGATTTTAGGAGTCAAGAGTAAGTTTATTTTGGGTTATCTATGGAAATGAATAACCTATCATCGAGGATATATGATTAGTTTAATTACTTTTCAATATGATAATTTAAGAGCAACTGATGTTATTTAGAGATAAAAGTTAATTTGTACTTTGGAAGACTATGTGACTAAATCCTTCAAATATTTGGGTTTCAATCTTAGTATGGTTTACTTTGAAGAATTTTATGGACAAATTATTTATCAAATGGTCCTCATTGAACTTTGGGTTTTGTTGGACAAATTTTGGAGATTAAGAATAGATTTTCTTTTTATAAAGGGTTATCCTTTTCTGGATTATCTGATCTTGTACTAACCTTTTTGGTTTTGGTTTTGGTTAGAGTCTAAAGACATGGGAAATATATAGTTCTCTTTTTTGGGTTAGGTGATTTTCTATAAGTTTATTATATCTCTCTTAATGTAAACAAGTCATCCTAAATACTCATATTTTGGAGAAAATATGAGTTCGTGTATGAAATCTAGTAAAATTTGAAAGTCAACATGACAAGTAAGTATGTTTCCTTATGTTTTAGTTAAGATCAAAAATAAATTCCTCAATGAAAAGTAACTAAAAAAATTTTGTCCATTAACTTTTCCTACTGGGGAGTCCAATACCGTTTAACCCATCACAAGTTTGCGATTTTCTTATGGTTAACTTTCTTCTAGACATGTTTACTATCACTCCCCATCAGAACATGACCTTTTGTTTTTTCCTCCATGTCCATATTTTCATACATGGAATCCTAGTATGGGTTAACTCGGGTGACCTTTGTACTTCCCTTTCTTTCTCTTAAAGTGATAGTTTAATTTACTCCTTTTCCGATGTGGGACTTACAATGGATTTTTCAAGCCCAATTTTGAAATTGCGAGGACGCAATTCCCAAAAGGGGGGAAGGATGTAACACCCCAGGTAAATAAATAATATGAAATTTTTATATTTATCCCTATTTGTGAATAAAATTTCAATATTAATTTAAAGGGAACGCTATGCTCGATGGCTTACCCAATACACAACAACGAGTTCCTTTGAAATCTTATGTTGCACTCTAATAATAAAATAATATTATTTTAAATGGTAGTTAACGCCTAACCGTTGTAATGGTGGGAATGAACAGAACCAACTACAAAATGATTATATATGTTTGTCAAATATTTTTTACTATTTACAATAAATTTTAGAGGATTAAAAATGCGAATGAATCCATTTTTTAAGCGTAAGCAATCTAATATTCTTTAAAAGGTCGATTAACCGCCTTTTGATGGTGAACCTCTTTTAAATCCACTTTTTGACAATTTTATGTGTTATATTTGACAAAATAAAATTCTTCTTTAGAATTAGGACATCAAAATTTACTTTGTGTAAATTTTTGGTATCTTTCCAATAAAGTTCATTTTTAAATGAATAGTGAAAATGTTGTATTTTAATTCAAAACCACTTTTTAATATAATTTATTTATATGATTAGATTATATTTTGAAATTTTTTTAAAGTAAAATTAGAATATATTTTTACCATTTAATCTAATAGTGGTCGTTGGAATTAATTTCATCTTGAAATTGGACTTAAACTAGTGTCAATCTTTTGACCATTATTGTTTCATAAAAACACGCTATTTGCTCTGACAGTGGGAATTAATTATTAAATTAATTAATGTAACTTATATGTTTTTAATTTTATAAAATAGACATAATTTTTGAATTCGAAATATCAAATATATCCTAGGGTGAATTTTGGGTAATTTTCTGAAAAACATCAATTTTTGATGAATAGTGAAACCACTAAGTGGTAGTTAAAGAAACTGATTTTTCGTTTAAATGAAACTTTACCACTTCTGTGATTTGAATTTCAAAAATCCGACATACATGGTTTTTATTATGAAGTAAAATTTGGTTCAATGGGATTAAAATAATTTTTTGGTAAATAGTAACTTTTATGTTCTTAATCGCGATTAGAGGTAATTAGTGTAGTTTAATGTGAAAATAATGTTTTAATAATATGATATGAGTTTGAAACATGTCCTAACCTTATTTTATGTGTAATGGCCGAACAAGAAAATCCATGGGTCAACTTGGGGACCCCATGGAGCCACTTTGGTTGGGAAATGACATAAATAACTTTTTATTTAATGTAAAATTAAAAATGACACAAACATGAGTAGTTTTACTAAAACAATTTTTACATGGGGTAATACAAGTCATATTTTTGACTATAAATAGTCATTGGAAAGCTAAAACGATTTCCTACATCAAGATATTTTTTTATAATTTTTAGACATTAAATAAAAAAAATTATGTATGACACCATGATGATGCAGTGATTACCTCATTATTTAACGATTTAAATAAAATGAAAATATAATGTAAAATCTAAGACCTACACTTGTCAAAAACCTTTTGTATGGGTTGATTTTAGAAACCTTATCACCTTATCCTCTAAATAATTCAATGTGGGGCCTTTAAAATCCAAAAATCATTTGAAAATAAAGTAACATTTTGTAACTTTCCAAGTGTGCCCCTCCTCTCCTCTTATAAAAGGCCCCCATCTCTACCACCTTACACACACCTCTAAAGCCTTTTGCTCGGCCAACCCCTGCCCATTTTATCTCTACACATCCCTCTATTCATCATTGAAGCCTCACTTTGGGCATAATCCTTTCCAAGGAAGCCTTTGAACTCAAATCAAAGGAAGTTACCCGATTTAAAGGTAATGTCTTCCCTTGTGTTCTTTTGTTTTATTTTTCTTATCCAACCCCCTAAAATATTTTTATTATTTTCTTTTGTAACAAAAACAGTATCATAAATATACTAGGATTTTTTTTATGTGAACTATTCCAGCTACATTTACACACATCTTCATCTAATGGTTAAATAACATACTGTTTATGTGGATGGCGAATTACTGCCTCACGAAACGATGATTGTTCAATATTCTTTTAACACCTTCAAAGGTGGCCATTAAGATGTCACTATATTTATATATGATATTTAATATGTTTGTGTTTTACTTAATCTTCTATATTTTTCTTTTGTGGAATACCTTTATGGTTTCCATTGTGGGTAAACACGATAATTTCATTTTAGGAAGTGTGGACTACCACCCCCTCAAAGTGATTTGATTCGTTAATGCCATATATGGGATGTATAAAGGATGGATTTAAAGTTATTATATATGATTTATGTTACATATAAATTATTAATATAATTCTGGAATTGAAATATACATACCTCTCATTTGGTTTTAATTCCATTAATACGACATAGAAATTAAAGTAGCGTTCATGCGTACGTACGGCTTACCCTCTCCATGAACGGTGCATTTCATTTCTTACCTCTAAATGATTATATAATATTATAAATACTTGTATATTATGGATATATATGATATATATGATATCCAAATCATGAATATCATTCTGGATATAATGAAACTTTGACCACACGAACAACATGTAATTGTAAGAAGTCCACTTTCGACTTAAGTACCAAATATCGACAAAACAAACATTATTAACGTAAATGATTACATAATGTTTATAACATGGAAATAAGTGATATAAAATGAATAATGAACTTGAAAAAAGGTTCTTAATCAAGTAGAAATTAACTCAAGTTTTTTATTCAGGACGTTAAAGAACGATCGAGTCAAGTCAGACCCGAGGTAAGGGATCCTACCCCTCTCTTTCTTTTTAAGTACACTCTTTTATGTCATTCCTTTTAAGCTCATATTTCTTATGATTGAGATGTTATTTTATATTACTCCTACTGTATGTTTTATGTTCATATGATGATAGACCCTATTTTTTCTCACCAATCCATTTTGGAAGTTTTGAGTGGCGCCGTTAGGCTGCCGAATTTTTGTAAGAGATCTAACCTCTCTCTTTCTTTTTAAGTACTCTACTTTATGAAACTTCTTTTAAGCTCATATTTTTTATGATGGGGGATGTTATTTTATATTCTTCATACTTTACTTTTTATGTTCATATTATGAGAGACCATATTTGATCTCATAAATCCATTTTTGGAAGCTTTAAGTGGCGCCGTTAGGCTGCCGAGTTTTCGTAAGGGATTTTTCATCTCACTTTTATTCCCGTGACATTTATGCTACATTTTCCACTATTTCCATTGATTTGTGTATGTACTTCTCATTATTATACACTTTGTGTATTATAATTTCATTTATTGGTATTTACATCTTTATTGTATGACCCTTCTTCCATGGGGTGTACTTTTCGAAAGTTACCCAACTCGGCAAGGGGACCTTTCACCCTCCTCTTTTTAAAAGATTTATTTTGTTATGTCTTTTAATTCACATACTATTAAGTTGGGATATGTTATTCTATATCCTTATTTATGTAAATTTTATGTCCAAGTGATGAGATACCATTTTCTCTCTCATCAACTCATTTTCTGAATTTTAAAGTGACGCTGTTAGGATATCAGTTTTCTGTAAGGGAACTTCTTAACCCACTTTCAATTCTTTGGGTTAAACCTCTACTTCTTGATTTTATTATGCCAAAATTATGTGTGGAATCTCTATTTTGTAATTTCCACAAACCTTTTTGTGGATATGGTATTTCTACACATAATCATCTCATTTATAAATTCTTACGAACTTGTATGGGAAATCATAACTCAATCTCATTTCATTGAGTTAAATATCTATGTCATTGGTTTTGTTTTTCCAAGATTATTTGTGAATGACCTCTAATTCTTTCACACTTAATATCCACTTATATTTGGTGTATTTATATTTCTCACACATAATTATGTGATAGATTTATCCTTAATTTAAGGATACCATCTTTATAATGGATTTCATCTCAATTTACATTTCCATTGGGACTTCCTTGTTGTTATAAACCAATTCACTCTTATATGGTGTGTATACTGTCCTTTGACATATTATATCATGAATCCCATTATTCTCATGATATTATGAAGCTCAGATTACATGTTATTCCGCAATTATTTGTATTCAAGAGTCTCTCATTTTGTTAAAAACTCTTTTACAAAAATATCGTTTTAAATGTTTTAAAGATTCATTATTAAAAATCTTTATCTTTAATGTCCATGTTTTCAAAATGGTTTTGAGTATTTATTTATATGGACATTAATGTTTTAAAATTATAATTCCATTAAAAGCTTTAAAGTGGTATGGGACACTTTGATTCAAAAATCTCTTTTAAATGGTTTTTGAAAATGGATTGCTTAATTCAATATCTTGGAATTACTTATTGTGATTGCAAATGAAATTTTGTTATTGAAATGTTTATATTTTCAATATTTTATGTGTAATGATGGTACTTGGAAATTTTACGGGTGGTTACGTGATAAACCATATGACGGGTGGTGTCGTGAATACCAGGACGGGTGGTTACGTTATAACCTCCAATGCATTGGGTATGGAAGTCGGTCGTATGGCTATTCCATTAAGTATGTATGGAAGTCGACCGTATGGTTATTCCATTTAAGTATGTTTATGTCCCAAGTTACCTTTATATGTTATGTGTTTTTTATATGGGTTTTATGGTAATCTTTTGGTTACAAAAGGGTAAGTAATGATATTTTATTCAGTGAAGAGTTTTTACTACTTCCTAAAGGTGAAAGGTATTACTTTGATAATGTATACATGGTTTACTTGTTTCTTTAAAGAACTAACAGTTTTCATTCTTTGTGTATCCCTTGCTGAGATTTTTATGCTCACCCCATGTTTTTTAAATGTTTTTCACAGGACTTAATGTGGAATAAGGTCAAGGATGGGATCAAGGGAAAGTCATGCTATCTAAAACATGGAACTAGACATGTTTCTTTTAAAGATTTTTTATTTTATGGAAACTTAGTAGAAGTTTTTACTTTTTAATCTTTTGAGATGTAATAGTTATGACCTAATTCTCTAAAAATATAAACCTGAAAAGATCCTCAATGTGTATTATTCATTTAATTCAATATTAAGTAAGTTTTAAGGCTGGGGACTTATAGCAATATTTTTTCTGAGATCCCCCCATCATTTTAGTCCAATTCATTATTAATATTTAATAATCATATAAAATATTTTTCCTTATTTAATATCAATACTGAATAAATAATTTGGAATTATCAATATTTCCCCAAATAATAAAATTAATGTCAATGTAGACATCCTATGTAATATGGTATATAGTTTAGCCAATAATAAAACCCATTGTATAATAATAGGGATATTAAATTAATGTTTTTTTAAATGATTATAATAATTTTATTCTTTCATGAAATCTAACAATCATAATTGTATGTGAAATTTCTAATATAACTATTATGAACATTATTGAAGAGAATAATCATTAGACATTCCAAATGTTTCACATACCACATTGAAAAATTTAAATCACAATCCACATGAAAGTTTGAAATTAAACAAATCACATAAAATAGTTAGAATAAGGAAAATCATGATATTACATATTAAATGGAGGACTAAACACTATATAAAAGAAACATGGTTTATAATAACAAATAAGTCTTAATGGAATGAAAATTGATACAAAATCCTTTACCTTTAATCTGATATGTCATCTGTGTATTTTTTTACCTTAATGATAAATTTATTTTAATTATTTTAATTTTTTATAATAATTTTTCATGATTATTATTATTTTTACATAATTTATTATAAATTTTTATACAACTGATATGAAAATTATTTTTCAATCGTGTGTTTTTACCAAATTCGGTTCATGTGTTAAAACGACTATGGAAGCGCAATAATGGTAAAAGGGGTTATTATATAAACATATCTATAATCATAATCATGAATTAATTACCATATTTTACAAAAATTAGAATTTTAAAAGTAATCATGAAATTTGGTTTTTATAAATAAAATAACAATAAAATCATTGATTCTTTAGGTCAAGGATACACATGAATAATGTTCCCATTTTTTCAATCATCATTATGTAAATAAGGTATAAAACACTATATAATTATAGTATGATAATTTTATCATTAATAACAATTTATTTATCCTAAATTATTTTAAATCAAATTTATGCGATGTAAAAGGAATCACATCGCATCAAGGAGGTAGTACTCCAAACGTCCAAGAATAACGTTATCAGTTTTTTGTTTCTAAAAATGGAAAAAAAATATTATTTATTAAAAAAGTATATTTATTTAATAAATATCATATAGATTATTTTTATGTAGTTTTTTAAATAAAACCATCTTTAATGCATTTCATGTAGTATGTTAATGTTTTACATTAGTTTGAGGAGGCGGTAGTACATAGTTCCAAAAACGATGTTATTATACTTATATATAATGGAATGTATAAAAGAATGAATTATAAAATAATTAAATAAGAATAAGGAGATAATAAATATCATATATATCATATATAAACAAATTTTCCATCTAATATACACCATGTGTAGTGGTAAAGGAAATTGAACAATAATTATTTTGTCAGGCGGTAGTTCTCTATACACATAAAAAATATGTTCTTTAAGAATTTGATAAAATTTTGGGTATATTTATGTCAAAAAACATAATAAGAACATCTTAGTATATTGAGGATACTTTACTATCATATAGACAAGGAATAATATTAAATTTAATTGGCGAAGAATAAAAAATATTAAAAAACTTGAGAGAAGATGTTACCTCTTAACTGGGTAACTCCTTTTGAGATTTACCAAAGGGCTATCTTTGGGGGATTTATTCACAAATTATGGATTCTAAGTCATGGGTAGTGATGTTGGGAGAATATTTTAGAATATTTTTGGTTGATTAGTAGAGTCTTGAGATGTGTGGGGAAGCGGTTGAGTGCATTCCTTTTTTATAGTGGAGTCAGAGTGGCACTCTTTCAAATACCAAAAGGTATTCATTAATGGAAGTTATAACATAACTAATGTGGATAAAAAATTGTTATATATTGGAATAAAGGGAAGTAATGGTATAAAAAATAATCACCACAAAAAAATTATTAAATTTCAATAATTTGGTTCCTCAACATATAATATTCCCCAATTTTTTCATTTGAGTTTTTATTAAAACATATAGTCTAATAACCTATGTAATTTAACCACTAAGATTTAAATAAAGTGATATTTATTATAAAATATATATCTATTGATTTTTTAATATGAAATTTAATTTATAAAATATCTATCCCATGTTTTTTTTAAATTAATTTTAAAACATGTGCATGTGACGCTCTATAACACTACTTAAACTTGAAACTTATTAAAAACAATTACCAATATATACCTCGATATTTTAATTTTTAAGGATCATTTGATTTATTAATTGGAAATATTTAGTATTTATTAACACTTTAAAATCACTCGGTAGAATATATATTTTTTATTAATTTTAAATCATTTAATAAAATATCATGTATTGTAAAATAACAATAAGTTCAATTTTGACATTTTTTAACTAAATTTAACTGTCCACAAATTTTTATAATTAAAATATATTATCTATAAAACTATGTAACATGATATATTATTTTGAGAAATAATTAATGAAAATAACTTAGTCAATCTAATTGATTTTAAATATTTATAGTATCATTTATTTTAGTTAATTATTATCTAAACATTCAATACATTAGCGTATCTTAAGAATTATATATGAGGAAATAATCTATAAAAATTATTAAGAAATTATTATGATAACATTTACCAATTTATCATTAAATAGGATACAAATAAAAAAACAAAATTATGATTTTCACATATCTCAATGTTTTATAAATATTAAAGGTTTGGATAGTTCCCTTTAGTCTTTTATTTCCTACTTAATTTACCAGATAGGGAAATCTCCTGAAATATTATTCCAATAAACAATAAAATATGAACCAATATTGGGTATTATTGAATTATTAGCTTCCTATGGTTTCTAGACAAGTTTCTAGGTTATCTTGGACCTCATGCTTAAAGTTAAGTCCCTTGTTAAGCTTAATTTTAATTAAATCATCATAATTAATTTTAGTTACATTCCCTAATATTTTTTGTCAGAAATTATGTTGACCATATTAGACCCTGAAAAGTTTACTAACTACAACAATTTATGGCCATTTTTTAAAATTAAAATCACAAAAGTGGGAATATAATTATTAACGTTAATCCTTCATCTGTGGATTGAAAGTAGTTTTTTTTAAAGTAAAAACATTTTAAAGATCAATATGTTTTTATATCTACTTTCAATATTAAAATGATAAAAATGATAAAAATAATAATTATAATTGATCTATTTTTACTTTAAAACACAAATTAAAATTTTATTTAATAGTAATAAGTATTTAAACAAAATTTCTATTTTTAATTAGAATTTAGTATTTTTCACTACTCATCAAAAAATGTAACCTCTTTGAAAAATACAGAAACTACACCCTATGATAATTTTTAATTCATGAATTCGAAAATTTGGATTATTTTGAAAAAAATATTTTATAAATTTTTCAAAATAATAATAATAAATACATTCACAATTAAAAGTTGATAAAAATATTTTTTTCATATAATGAAATCTAACATAGTGTTGTTGAAAGAGTAATATTAACATGGCCTTGTATATAAGAATGATTAAAATAAAATTAAATTTAGTTTAAAAGAAAAAATATTGAATATTCATGGGGTGTTACATTATCCCCACATTAATTAAATTTATCCCTCACAATTTAAACTTTATCTCAAAAATAAATGGATTGATATTTGGATATACTATTATTGGATAAACCACATCATATGTAATAACAATAACATATATTCTTAAAAAGAGGGAAAATAAAATTATTATTTCACCCCAAAAATAGGATTTCCAGTGGAAGACATTAGTGAAATTCAGGACATGGAAGAGAAATCCATCTATCGAGGTCAGATAGACAGTGATAGAGAACTTGTTTAGATAAAAAGTTTTTACAAAAAAACTATAAAACATAGCTATGAAAAATGTTCACTGATATCAACAAAAATCATGAAAATAGGAAAATATTTTTAATACCGTATTTCCAATATTTTAGAAATTATTTCACACTATAATAATATATGTTTACAGACTAACTTGATACGTTTCTATAAGTATATTATTATACTTTGGTCATTCCTTGAACTATTTCAACTTCATATCTTATAAAATGACTCATAGTATAGTGATGTAATATATCAATCTTTAAAAATGAAACCAAAGTACATATTAAACCATTTCATAAATGGTTAAATTTCCCAAAATATTATGATGAAACACTTTATAAGGAAGGTCATTTAATTCCCAAAATGAACATATCATTTTCCTTTAATCAATATGAAGTAGATCTACATTTTCACATTCCAAACAAATGAATAAATTCATCATTTATCCATTTTGAATATGGAAATAACTCGATTCACCATAAAACCTTATTGTAAAAATTCATTATTCCTGATTCCTTATATAAGACACATGTTAATGGATATATTCTTAAAATCCAAATTTTTTTTCAACTCCATAAGTGATAACCAACAACAATTTTTTAATAAATCATTACTCATTTAGAAGGTAGTCAGCACTAATCTAATTTAAATTTTCCATAACAATATGTTCTTTATCCAAAAATCATATTATAATCATCAAATACATATTAAATATTATATTTTCTTCAACCATGAGATTTTGAAAAAAATCCATTCCAATGTATAAATTTTATTAGTACCTAACATCATATGATCTCAAATCCTTTTGAAAAAATTATAGTATTGAAATCTTTACGTATTTCAGAAATCCTTAATTTTGGAATACTAATACATAATCCCGTTTATTTTTCAAATTCATCATAAATCCATTAACAAGGATAACTCATCTTATTATTTAATTTCTATTTCCTTTATTATTTCATTAGTTGTATCGTCATCCTAAACATATTACTATTAATCAATCCACCATAATGATTCTCTTTTGAGCATCCCAAATGGGACATGTATTTTTAGAATGAACATAAATTCCAAATATAAAAAATTTAATGATTAATTATTTCTTAGGGAGCACAATATTCCCATCCATTAGATAAAATAAACTTTCTTTTACTTTATCATTTTTTATTGTTGACCTTGTTTCAACTATAAAAACATCTTCTTACTCATTTAAGACATTCACTTGGGTGATTTTTTCTACACTTTTTACATAAAGGAAATGGAATCATATTTTCTCTATTTTTTTCATTACATAAAATCTTAGAGAACTCTTCCATTCTCTATTTTAATTGAGTTCGATAGTCGGTTAAGGTACAAATTTCTAGTCCTGTTCTATGAAAACTGATTAGGAATGATCACAAAATACTTCACTCTGGTGATCATTCTATTTACATTCTCCTGAAAAAAATTATCTATCACATTCAATGTAACCCTAGTTTTTCTGTTTACCACCATTGAATGAAAACAGAAGGAATAGTTTTATTAACAGTTATCAAGATATAAAACCAAATGATCAGAAAAAATTACATATAGGATGCCTAAATCATGGAACATATTTCATTAATCTATGACATCTAGTTTTATCCATGGTTATTCAAAGTCATATTCTACTTAAATTATTTATGATAGATTATATTGAAAATTTTTAATTATTCAAGGTATATCCCATGGTAGTGTCAATCCTGGTGCACATAAGGCCCATTGTTGTCTACCAGGTTACCAGGAGAGAGGAAAAACACACCATGTTAGTTTTGTTACACCTAGGTATATCTGTTCTAGAACTAGGTCAATATTTACTATCTAGAGATGGATGTTTTTCTAGGAATATTCACATAATTTTTACCTTACAGAAATTATAGGAAGTTATTATATACACATCCCCAATGTCTATAATAGGGTTACTCTCCCTAAAATATGTTATATATATAGTTTTCAATTATTATAATCATCATTATATGATACCAATTTCAACAACCTGACCCCAGAAGCAAGGAGTTACTGCATTATTTTATTACACTGGAAAGAATACAAGAAATCAAATCCTGAATAACCTAATGGTTTAGTAGAATAATAAAATCAGATTACCTAAATGATACCCATAATAAATTGGGAAATATAAAATAAATACATGATACACAAAACATTAAAATATTTCATACTTTAATGTTTATTCATATACTTCTTCTATATATCCTGGTTAAAGGAAACATAATAAGGGTGAGCTCAAATTATCATCAACAGAAATTAAAGAGGAATAAATAATTAATTATTGAGAATAAATGAACATGTGAATGTAAATACATGATAACATATCCCATTAAAATAACTAGATGTGGAAAGAATAAATATGGAAATATAATAAAATAATATACATGACACATAATCAATGAACTGAGAATAGAAAGCACTAATACATATTTCTACAAAAAATATCTAGAATAATAATAATAATAACTGAAATATCTATTTTTTAAAATTCTTAATTATTGGAATTCATGGATAACAAACATGAAAACCTATAACATCAATAACATTCATAAGAAATTTTAATTCTATGGATTGAAACAAATTTAAATTGGAAAACAAATTCATCTCATAAGAAAATGGTGATGAATTGAGGGGCTATATTATGTCTCAAATCCTCTCGTAATTTAATATCTAAAATTTCCTCATAATGAATAATAAAAATAAATAATATTACATATAAAAGATCTATATTGAATAAATAATATTTAATTATGAAATTTTCCCCATATAATCAAATAATTCTCAATGTAGAAAATGTATCTAAAATGCTATATAGTTTAGGAAATACTAATACCCATTGTGTTAGAATATGAATATTCATGTAATGTTTCACTGAAAAGTTATTAATATAATTTTTTTATTTTAAGATAATTTAATTAATAATAAAGATAAGTGAGACATCAAAGATAATCATTAAGAAAATTCTTGAGGAAAATAATGCTTAATCATTCTAAGGTGTCTCATAGCACATTGAAACATTTAAATCCTAATCTCCATGAAGGAATGATAGTAAATAAATCTTATAAAATAATGACAATAAAGATATTTGTAAAATTTCTTATCAATGGGTACTATATGTATCATAGAAATATAACTAGGATCCAACCAAAAAATAAGTCTCAATGGAATGTAAATTGAGACCAACTCCCTTACCTTGAATATGACTTGTCAGGTGTTACTTTATATTAAAATATTATAAATATATTTTAATTATTTAATTTTATAATATCATTTTTGAATGACTTTTATTACTATTACCTAATTTATTACAATGTTTTATACAACTACATAAATAATAATGTTTTTGTCAGGTATTTTGACCAAATTCAGTTTATATGACAAAATAATAATGGTAGGTCAATTATGATAAAAAATATTAGTATATATAAATATCCAAAATCATATTAATGAAATAATTTTCATATTTAAACATAAATTTTAATTTCCAATCCAATCATGATGGATGGTTATGAAAAATGAAACAAGGCTATGTTCATTGATGTGGTACGTTATGTGCACACATGAGTAACATTACCACTTTTCAATGAGTATTGAGGAAAGAAGGTAAGAAACACTATATCATTAAATAATTAATATTATATCATTAATAAAATGTTATATAATCTAATATACTTTTATATAGAATTCATGTGATGTTAAAGGAATCACATCACGTCGAGGTGGAGGTAGTGCACACATCCACGATAGATGTTGTCACATTTTTATGTGTTAAGATGAAAAGAAAGAAAATTATATATTATATATTCAATTCATGCAATTATGTAGTTAATATCATATTTATTATTCTTATTCTATATATTTTGTATTAAAACCATCCTTAATACATTTCATTTAGTGTGTGAATGTATCAAACTTCTTTGAGGAGGTAGTACTCCGCACTTTCACAAATGACGTTACCATATTTTGACATAATTCAATGTATAGTGTTATTAAAAAATTAATTGAGAATAAATAAATTTTAAATATATTTTATGTCATATATAAATAGAATTTACCTCATAATGGAAAATAAGAGAGATGGAAAATGAAAAATGAAGAATCATTATTTCGTAAGGTGGTGGTTCTCCATACACGTAAAAAGTATGTAGGTTACCCTATAAATGGAAGTGTTTTTATGTTTACTTAAGAACCATAATATTAAAATATCTCAGGGTACATAGGATACTTTTATTATTATATAAACATGTAATAATAAAAATTTAAAGGGTATATAAATAAATATATTAAAATAGATTGTGGGAAGATGTTACATCTTGATTAGATAACATCTTTTGCTTTGTTCCTAAGGGATTCCTGATGTGTATCTATACCCAATAAAAGGATAATAAGTCTAGGAGAGGGATGTTGGGAGACTATTTTGGAAGAGTGCGAATGATCCACAGTGACGTGAGAGGTGTGAGGAAGGGGTCGAGTTCTTGACTTTTTTGTGGATGGGGAGTTTTACACTTCTAAATAACAATATATATTCATTAATGGGAGGTCTAACCTCCGTAGTGTGCCACAAAAATAAAGAATAATGGATTAAATGGGAATAATGGTTGATAAAAACCTCCACCAATAAAAAATAATTTCATTTTTTATAATTTTCTTTCTTAACATTTAAGATTTCAACATTTTATCATTTTGTTTTTTTATTAAAACATCTACTTTTATAACCAATGTAATTTAAACTATACAACTAAATAAAAGTTTGATTAATTATAAAATTTACAGATAATAAATTATTAATGTGATATACAATTTTTAAAATAAAAAAACACATTTATTTTTTGGAAATTAATTTTAAAACAAGTGCATCACATTTGCTAAATCAATTTTTAACCCCGAACCGTGTTAATAATTTTTTTATATTATATAGTTTAATATGTTATTTATTAAAAATAAAAAATTACAATAATAGAATATATTTTATATTTATTAACATAGAAAAATCACTTGGATTAACATCAAATTTTTTTTAATTATGAATCATCTAATAAAATACCATTTATTGTAAAATAAAAATAATGTCAATATTGAAATTATTTATTCAACTTTAATTTTAAAATATCAAAAAAAAAATATTGTAATTCAAAAATATTATGTTTAAAACAATTTTACATGATATATTCATCTAAAAAATAATTTATATTAATAATATAATCAATATATTTAACTTTTAATATTTATACAATCATTTTTTGTAGTTAATTATTAACTAAATAATCCTTATATTGTTGTTTCATAAGTATTTTAGGTAAATAAATAATCTATTAAAATTAATGAAAAAATATTATGACAAAATTAAGAAGTTTATAATTAAAAATAGTATATATAACCTAAAGTATGATTTTTTTTTTAAATATCAATGTTATATAAATGTTAAAGGTAAGGATAGTTCACTTTGATGTCATTTGCCTTAGTTAACTTATGATATACGTAACTATCATGATATATTCTTAAAGTAAACCAAAAAATACAATCAATTAGGTTATATTGGGGATCTTTTGATAGCCAATAGTTTTTTCATGTTTTTATGTAATTATGGAATTTAAGATTATGGTTTATTACCTTGTTAAATGTAATTATTCCTTAATAACCATGATTAATTTTAATCACTTTCAATATTATTTTTTGTAAAAGAGTTTTGAAATTATTAGACCGTCAATACTATACTTAATAAAATCTTGTATGTAAATTTTTCAAAATTAAAATCACATTATTGTGAAAAATGTGATTAATGATAATATGTTATATGTGGTGAGAAAAATTGAATTTCTTGTAATAATGATAAAAAATAAAGAGGTTTCCATATACAATTCAATTATTAAAATGATTACAAGGACACATTTGAAATATATTATGTAGAATTTTACTATTGGGTCTTTAAAACCAATTTAAAATATATTTTATCAAAAATTAATATTCAAACATAAGGGTTGTTTATAATTAAAATATATTATTTTGCACTATTCATCAATAAATTAATTGTCATTGAAAGATATTGAAAATTAACTGTGATATAATTTTGACATTTTGAATTCCAAAATTATGATTAATTTGACAAATAATATTTAAAAAATTATAAAATTTATTTTTATAAATAAGTGTGATATTAAAAGGCGGTAAAACGTAGTTTTTCGAATAACACAAACAAACATACTATTGTGGGTTGAATTATATTAACATAGTCTTGAATATAATAATGATAAAAATTTATATATATTTTAAGATGAAAAATATAATAACTTCACATGGTGATACACTATATATATCCAAAATAAATGATCTAGAACTATGATAGAATCATTTTAATAACTATGTTTTCCTTGGTATATTTTTCCATAAGATATATATTGATATCATTATATCTTATCATGGAACTATCCACAAAATATTAATATTATTCAAATTCCCATAACAATTTATTATTTTAGGCTACAAATTCATTGTGGGTTTTCCTTCCTCAATACTATTCTAGGATGTTAATTCCCTCTGGTGGAATATTCCTCTTAGAAAATACTACCAGGATTGGTTCAACTCTATATTTCCATTGTAAGTAAAATTAATGTGAAAAAATAATTACATTTAACATATAATTAGATCATTTTTTATTTATATTTATCCCATTCTAAATGGTGAATTATTTTTGTAATGAAAGATTCTTTCCATTAATAATTCCACACAACCAACTATGTGGCCCACACAAATAAAGAAAACTTATTATTCTAGTAGACTAGCATCTCCCTGACATGATAAGGAAAACGATATATCTCCATGTGTGTAATAACTCCCCAAATATGAATGGATTCAATTTCCTCAAAAAATAATCCATTCTTGTGATGTTGTAGTGATATACACCTCCTATGAGTATGAGGTGGATTTGAAAAATTATTATTGAAAATTGTGTTGAATAATTAAACCAATTTTTTTGGAAATATATGTATGTTTTAGAATTTGAAAAACATATTGATGAGGTAACCCAATAAAATTGGTTAATATCACTTTTTTCATTATTTTATTTTACTAATCATTGATAAGAAATGATTTTATAGATAAATATTTTTGGTCATATGATGTGAGTAATTTTTCATGAGGAATCCCTATCTCAACCTCCTAACTCACTGACCCATATACATACTAGCTCACATACTTCAATAATTCTCAAATATAATGTGCACAACTAGAGAATCAAAATGACTCACTATGGTCCCACATAGTTAATAAATAGATCCCTCATATTTTATTTTCAAAACCCATAGAATAACACTAAGATGAAGAGTAAAGGGGTATTCTTTCCCACGTCATTTGGATCCTCCCTCACTAGCACTCCATGATCCATGGTCATCATAATATATACAAACCTATGTAAAACCCATGGGTGGCCATTATTATTTCTAGTTTTGTCATGCTCATCCCTAAATATGGTGAAACAAATGGTCACCAAGTATCTATTCGTGTTGATATACACCAACCATCAACTACAGAAAAAAACTTGAGTGACTCATTCATAATGTCCCCCTCAAGGTAGACCATTCAATGCGAACTTCTACATGAGAGAACCACTTTTCTTGATCTCATACCTGGTAACCCACAATGGGGAAACCTCGCCTTCCTATTTCGCATAACTATATTCCCATACTATGGAGAACAAGTTTACCCATGACCTTTACATCGGCATGGATACTCATGTCAATCCATTTTTTATAAGTCTAATACAGAGGTTCCTTGACCTAGGTGAACCTATTTTCTAATATATCACACCTAGGATCAAATTCGTCATTATTCTCTACATGATTCTCTAACCCTACTATACATACATAGATTTTAGATTCTCATCATGGTCATGAAAATGACATTATTTAAGATACACCTCTTCAATTTTATCATACAACTATCCTCTTGGGTGTTTGACCCAAATTATTCTATCTCAATATTTATCAATATACCTATAAAATTATAGTGTGGAAAACTACAAAATATTCCTCATTAATGGTCACCACTTAAGATGAAGAATACGAAAGTGTTCCTCCATGCATAAGCCCCACTCAATTCCTTATTATCTGGATATTCATAACACTAGCATCCTTATCGTATGATATAAAAATACTTTTAATGTCCCCTTAAATGATATTAAATTCAAAAACATAGACTATGGGGGATTATATTCTGAATGCATGGGATACAAAGGCTGAAATTGTTACGACCCAATGTTTTATCAATAGAAATTCTTTTCTCATAATTATTTCATATAATAAAATGATATCACAACACAATTAAATACTAACTACTATGTGAAATTTAAACAAAATATTATCACTTATGTGTTTTGAATTTTAAAAATCATTAATACATGGTTGCGTTTAGGGTGTTTTTGGGGTATGATGGAACAAACATAATTATTTTTGAATAGTAACCTACCCTTATGAATAGTAACAGACCCTTATAAATAGTAAATTGTCCAAAAGAATAGTAACCTCATCTATAAATGTTTAATTAAAAATTTGGCATCTTATAAGTGATAATAAGACCATAGTAAAATTATTTTTACTTTTTTAAGTAACACCCAAATAAATAAAATTATTTATTTAATTTAAATGAAAACATATTTTCCTAAAAGGTGTTCATGAATTAAAAATTTTATGTCCTTTGGTTTTAATATAATTTTATAAGATATTATTTAATTTCTGAAATCAATATAAAATCAGTTATATTATTAAAATCTAAATATTTAATGTATATTATTATTTTAATTATAAATTAAATTAATAATATTTAGAAAATTATTTTCGAAAAATGTATTTCATTTTTGGATTCTACACATAAAATTTTGGTAAAGGAGAATTTTTGGTGTTTTTATAAAATACAATAATTTTCTATGAATGGTAATATACGATAATTCATAATAAATTCTAAAACCTAAATTTCTACATCATTCATGAGTCATGTATGATGTAAATGGAAATTTTCTCAAAATAAAATTCACATATTACTGTTTATGGACACAATAATCCTTACAATATCTAGTTATATGGAAAAATAATAAACTAATGATTAAAATATTAAGAAAACTGCCCTCCCATCCTCTATTAAAATCACACATACCCCTCTTCTCTTCACTCCCTCATGACTTGTGTGTTACATAAATTCTACCCAAATCACTCCCCAAGATCCTCCCCCACATCAAAAATTCCTTGTTCTCCTCATATGGCCAAATCATATCCCTTTAAGCATCTCTAAAAAAATTTAAACTCAAGAGGTCATTAAGATGAAGCGAAGATCACCATCAGGCATAAGGTAAGAGATCCTCTCTTTATCACATTTATTCATGAATCTCCTCTATGTTATTCCTTTTTATATGTACTTACAAAGGATGGAGTATGATTTTTCAGCTTTCCTATACATCCCTCATGGTTTATAAAAGATGATAAATCCATTTCTCTCTCATGAAGCCCTCTCAAATACACCCAGTACTTTGCCGATATTCTATAAGGGATTCTACCCAAACCTTATTTATTCATTTGGGTTGATATATCTATATTTTTTCCCAAATGAGGTTTTGTTTTATTTTAATTTACAACTACAACATATTTTTTATATTCTCTAAAATAATGTTTTAGGATTCATCCATAATTCTCTTTTGTGGATATACAAGATTTTATGTGATTCCCTCCTCGATATAAGAAAACCCATTTTAAGGGAACATCATAATGTTTTTCCCAATTTTTTGTGCTCTATAATTTTTGTTGTAAAACCCAATTGTTTTTATAAAATATTTATTTTTATCATTAAAACCTTCTTGTTTCACTTATGGTTTTATATAAATGATTATTCCCTTTTCTATTTTAAATGCTCCTTAGTAATTTCATTAAACCCACGCTAAAATGTTTTAATGGTATAAATATACAAAATACTCTTATTCCATGTTCTCGCATCAATTTGACATCACTTACCAGGGTATATGGATATTTTACCTTATTAATTTCATTTAATGTAATAATTTTTTTCTCTCATGGACACTTTTATGACATACCCATTAATTATGATTTATGACATGAATGTGATACCCATTTCTCTCCATGGGATCCCTTGTGTTTATGTATGATTGATTATGTATGATTAAATATATTGAATGCATATTAATGAATATGTTATGATGGGTGTTCCTAGATAGTACTCCAATTCATTGGATAATGTTGAGTCTCTTGATATGTTATGTGAAACAGTCTTGGTGGTTAGGTGTGACTTGTGCTTCTGTATGTTCAACGACCTATGACTAGTTCTAATGTAATGATTTAGGTTGCGTCCACATTACTAGGACTTCATGTTTATATGATTCAATATTTATATTTTATGATTCTATATTCCATTTTATATAATTATTTCATGATCTGTAACCCTTGTGTTAAAGCCTTATTGTTATGTTTATTTCCTTATGGGGCTTTGAGCTCATCCATTAATTCATGTTATCCCTATGGTACCCTAGGTATATATAAGGGATCAAAGAAAGTTAGTATCTCTCTATGAAGTTTAAATAATTATTTTCTTTTTTAGACCCATGTATTATGTTTTATTTACACAGTCTTCCAAGACACTATACTTCACGATCAACGGTTTCATTAGGATTTATAATTATGATTAAAATAATGTAATTTTATTTGTAAAATTATATGGTATAAATAGAAAAAATATGGATTAATACTAAAATATTCAAACAAACCTTTTTCAATTCTATTACAAATATATGATAACCCATTACCACATGAAGTTTATAAACTCTTATTAGCTTTCGAACATACACAATGATTTGAGATTCTCATAACAAATTATCGAATTTATTTAATTAAGATACTTCTATTGGTTTACCTATATTTATGAATCATGATATAATTAAGCCCTATCATAAGCTAGTTACCTTTTATTTCATCAAAATAAGAATCCCATTTTACAAGAGTGGTATTATCCAAATAATTAAATTAACTAATAAATCCCCATTGTGAGATGTAGGAAATCATGAACAACATCCCCTGGGTGATATTCAATGGACCCCTTATGTTATGATTATAATAATTCTTTATGATGACATGTATGAAATGAATCATCCTCCTATGGTGACAAGTGAGGGGTACCTCTGTTGAATTATTGGGAATTATCCATTATCTCATGAGTATGATATTCCTTCATGGCCTAATATGAGGAAGATAATGTATACCTCTTATAATGTGTAAACCCAAAACATATATTCTCATATTCCACATAATCCCAAAAGTGTTTTCCATGAAAATTTACCACACTATCCATTTTTAAGAACCAATCACATATTCTTTTATTGTGTATGATGTTAAACTACTTGGATGTGGTCCTCATCAAATGAATATAAATTGAACTACTTTTTGTGTTAAGGGAAGATGATTGACATGGTATATTATACCTTTTACAGGGATGCATAAGAATCTATCATTATTGTCTAGATCAGAACATCATCATACCAGCATCCTCCCAAGATAGAATTAAATTCTAGAGTACCCAACTTTGAAAAAGTATACAAAAGAATCAATAATTAGAAAGTGAATGAAATAAAACTTATAATGCATATATATATTCACATAAATACATGATTATATAAATATTATTTGAATATGTGTATTCATTCATAAATTATGATTTAGGAAGGTTCATAAAAAACAAGTTAAATATATAATAAATTCTTTGTGTAGGAAATAATCTCCCTCATGGGTGTGATTAGCCTGACCTCCCATCCTATCAAAAAATTCATGTTCTAAGTCCTCATTGACATGAAACCCAGTGAACCACGATCAATTGAATGTTTTTCAGAAACTAATTTCATTTTTTCAAAATCTCAGATGAGGGAGAACATCATATATTTCCTTTGAAAATATATTCCTCCCATTTTTCATTTTCCATAATAATATAACGATCTACAACATCAGTTTGGTAAATGATAATGACAATTAATGATATAAAATCTTTCGAATAAAACATGTATTCATGAGATAATGTATGTTTCTAATGTAGTTATTTTTCAATATAGTGTATGTTACTTGAGATGAATAATTTGATAAAAAATAGGATGGGGGATATCATGGGATGTTGCAGATAAACCTCTATATCTGTTCGATTACTAGAGATGTATTCTATATATTTTTGATATGGAGGAATACAAATTTATGGGCCTACTTGTGGGTTAATTATATCCCTTTTTTCTGAGTGGTCTATTTATGTAATCCCCATGGTGGGATTTGAGGAATTAGTAGATAGCAAGATAGTGGTTATTTACAATTGCGTGTTGGACACTATTATGATTTGATCATGGGAATCTGGAATTTCGGCCACTACTGGGGTGTTTACCCACACATTAGTTGTAGTGGTCGGATTCCCATGAATATATTTCTTTCTAGGTTACCTCATCTGAATTATTTACATTATTAAAACATTATATTTAGTTTCATATAAAATTAGTGTCACATAAATTTAAATATGTCTACAATGAGTAGGATCCCACTTAAGATGCTTCTTTGTGGTTTCCTAAACACGGTGGAGGTCTTCCTCCACATCCTAATGATTGGGAAGACATATATTTCTTTTATATTGTGATATAATTCAGAAACTGGTTAATGTTGAGATGGGGCATTCCATCACTCTACTAATTCTTCAACATGTGGTAATATTGTCTAGTATTATCTATTCCATAATAGCATGGGTTATTTAAAATGTTTTAATTATCCTATTATTGACGTACCAATTCACTATGTCATTCACCATTTGTAACTGTATACATTGGGTTGGTGAGAACAAATGATTGTAACTTGGAGAAGTTTTAGTTTCTATAATGAAATTAGTATAATATTGAAGTAACATTTTCTATTGGTTCATAGAATCTCTTATTTCAATGATATTTTTACCATCCAGACTATAGATCCTTTTTATTTGTGTTATGTTCAATACATATTCCATTTTTACTAATGGGGATAATAAGAAACCCATCGGTGTGGTATAAAAAAGTATAATTCATTTGAAACCAAATTATTTTATAAATAAGGATTCACATCTAGTTTAATATTTTATTTTAGATGGATTTTTCCCTTATTGGCCCACCTCAGTTTTTAGGGGAAAACATACCTCTGTTATTTCTAAATTTATGCAGCCTCTTAACCACCTATAGTAGATATTATTACACCTTTTATACAATGAATTTATAATAGGATGGATCATTCATCACGAGGCATTATTTCATAGTTTGGGACTCTATTTTAAATTTAACACATGTTGATCAATACTTACCAAAATAATTATACTTACACTTAATCGAAATTGATTGAAGGAAAAAAATTTAATAGGAAGATACACATGGGAATTATATTGTCTCTCATTTGATCTAAGAACTATATCTAATGATAGTATGATATATAGGTAGAAAATATTGAGTTTATCTCTATCCAAGTCGGATTTTGGATCCTGGTTATATAGGAATGATGCAGTTTAGAGATGGAATTTATTTATTGAAATGGGATTATTATATATAAAAATAAAGGAAAACAAAACTCACATAGTTTGTTTCCACATAATGGGACATGAAATACCATTTAAGGTCACATGACAAGAACTAAAGTGGTCCATTTTAAGGCTATCCATCCATAACCTCATAAAATAAATTTCAATAATCTATATTTGGATAATATAATAGGAAATTGTTGTATCATCCTCATATTAGGGTATGGTGGAATCATATAGAAATCGTATAATGAAATAAGATGTGGGTCAGTATCTTCCACTTTTTAGGCCATGTGGGAATATAATTCACACCACAAAATGAAATATGGGTCATTCAATACACACACCATTGTTAATGTATTTATTTCCATATAAGGGATAATTTGGTTCATCTTATGATTTTAATATTGTGTATTATTTTTTATAGAAAAAGTAAATAAGGTTCATTAAATTATCTTGAAGTAGTGTATATTATGATTTTCATATAAGGAATATGTTGGGTCATCCAATTATAATCACATATGTAATCTTATTCTCATCCCTTAGGAATTATGATAATGATTTGTATGTACCACCTATCAATGATAATATGGGATTATAATGGTGTTTCAATTGATCCTCAAGAAGGTGTCACATATATATTACTATAACATGATTCAATGCAAACATAATTCGTATTTTTTGGGTAGTTATAGTGTTAGTGGACCTATCAATTTAGTTTAAAAAATAGTGACAAAGACTATTTTATTTTCCATTTAAATTAATAAATATATTATAACTAGTAAATAGGTACCCCAAAATGTGTTTGTGTAGTACATACACATGAGAATACATTTATATTTTACTCTTGAATTTGAAAAAGGTAAAGGTATTTTTGGGTAGTAAAGGGTCAGGTATCGACTAAATATATTTATTAAACATAAAAAGAGAATATGGACTCATGTAATATGAGAATACTATGAAGAGTAGATTTAATCTTTGTATATGATTGAATTATGTGGAGAATCTTGAATCAAGGAATTTTGTGGACTAATAGGAGTATATTTATATAAATTGTTATTGGGGAAAAGGTGTGGAATATTTGTATCATATAATAAATCAATTCTTACCTCGCCTAGGTATATGATGGAAAATATTAATATTTCCCATGGGGTTTAGTGATTATAGTTTTGGAATGATATTTTATGTCAGGGAACATAACACACGTGTGATATGGACTGAAGGTGTGGTGGTGGATACCGTATGGTATAGATTGAAGAAAGGGTTGGTCACATAGAATTTATGTGTGGGTGAAGTAGGAACAATATTGGGAGGTATAGGTTATGTTTCACATAGTTTATATGCATCAGGAAATGGGAACCTAGATATGAGGTATTGATGTTTTTTGGAACCATATAAGAGGTCTGGGTAAAGCTGTGTCCATGTAAAAGGCTTAGACGATGTGGAAATCAGGAAGGTGTCTTCGTCAAAGTGAAAATAAATGAAGGTGGAATATAATAATGGTTGTTATAGATTCCGATTATTATTTATGTAGTGGGAGGAAGGGTGTTATATTTCTAATAATCTTCCACATCACTGAACCATTGGTGGTAAACACCTTTGGGGCCTAGTTTTTGGTTTAAGAACCTGGAGTTGGAAGCAATTCTAGGAACACATTGTAGGGAACATGGGGTTAGATGTGTATGTCTTGGGTGGGTGTGTGGTGGGGGTGCTTTATGATATTAAATATGAGGTAGATCATGAAAGGATATTAATTGTGAGGTATAATATGTGGATATATGGAACATTATATAGTGAATGTGATGATGGGAACATGAGGTATAGTAATTGATGCTCATGCGCACATGTGTAGTAAGCCACATATACCAACTCTACCCAATGTACATGTGGGGTTTTATGAAACATTATAAAAAAATATTAACATTAACTAGTCATGATATACTATACATAAAATTATTTTATCTTTGACTACAAAAAAATAATATCCTAATAAATGACAAGAATATGTTTTAAAATTATTACTATATTATATATATAAAAAGGATAAAATAGGCATGTAAGGTTTAAAACAATATATCTAAACATTGGAGATATTTTTTCATCAATAGTGGTTTAAACACAATTCATACTTTTAAAGAGTGTTTCTCACCCCCCTATCACTATATTGGGTGAAATTTATTTAGTTTATATACTCCTTATTGTGTGAGATCTAACGTAGCATGGTAAGATCTCAATAGTGTGTACATTATGGAGTGTGAAACTTCTTCATCATCAACACCACTCATGTACTTTAATTGAGGATCTTATTATTGTCAAAGAAAAAATATCATAAAACACAATTTTTTTGTTCCATAAGTATAATAAAACTTTTAAGGTAAAATTTAATATATAGATTCAGGTATTTAAATCATGTGAAAATGACGATAAGTAAACATGACAACTATTTTTTCGAGAAAAATTGGGATTTATTCAAGGGGTGAGTCAAATATATTTACTATATGTGACCTGCTAAGTGGTTAATATTTGTTTTAATTATTATATTCATTCAAAATTCATATTGTTGTATTTTTATTTTACCATGTGGTATATTTAAGATTATAGTTTTACTTTAATTCTTAAGAACTATGAGTTGACCTATATTTGAAAATTAGAATTAATTATTCAATAATAAATTTACATTATTCAAGATAGTGAGTATTTAATATTCCATTGTGACATAAAATGTGAAGATGATGAATTTTAGAAAAATGTTATTTATTTATTATCCACATATATATTGATACATGATGGCACATAGGAGGAATTTTTTGTTTGAAATAAGATAAAATCATATCGATTATGGGACATAAAATTTAAGGGATAGAGCGTTAAAGAATTCATATAGTGTGGTTTAAAGATTTTTTTATAGTGTCATGTTCATAAAATGTTTTTCATTAGAAAAATGGAGATAGGTATTTATATTAATTATAAATATTTTCTTTATTAGTGTTGTGCATGAGAAATCCCAAGGATTGTGTAAGAAAATGTATGATAAACTGGGTATTTATGTTACATTGTTTAGGACTATAAGAAGCCTAATCAGGTGAAATTGGTTGTATATAATGATTCTTAAGGTATAGAGAGGGCTTGATGGTTGAATTTTGGATGTGGCCTTGGTGTTGGGATCTTTCAATTTAGATAGAGTACACCAATTACCCAGTGATTGGGCACTAGGTCCCCAATAGTTGTTGGAGGGGATCACGAGTACCTATAAGGCCATTACATTGGCAGCCAGACAAGGTAGGGTTCCCATTTATGAATAGGGAATAAAATGGTAGGAAATATTTAATTTTATACATTTATATTTTTTGAATGTTTCTATTAATAATTCAATTAATTTAATTTATTTAAATTTTGGTTTTCCAGAAATTCTAGTTGTTATAAGTGGTTTAAACCACACTCCACTCCCTTATTCTCATTTCCCCTATGGTATGTAATCTTTGTCATTTGTTTATGGTTTAATGTTTTTCATGTTTGGTCATTATGGATAAGTATCATTGTCCTTCAATTTTTTATACATTGTTTCACCA
This sequence comes from Viscum album, assembly GCA_963277665.1. Classification (NCBI taxonomy): domain Eukaryota; kingdom Viridiplantae; phylum Streptophyta; class Magnoliopsida; order Santalales; family Viscaceae; genus Viscum; species Viscum album. The sequence continues at coordinate 587,868,524 of OY728142.1, read as the reverse complement.
CTGATGTGATTATCATGTAAATCATTTTTTAGTGATATTTATATTGTTTCTTGTTATCATCCTTAATGGGTCCAATTAAGATGTATTATTTTTTGGGAGGGTTATGAATCTACAATTTAGGTTTTAACAAAGTATTTTTATCATTATATTTGTTTTTATGTGTAAATTTGTTTATACTAATGGTTTAGTTCATGTGTGATTGGGAATAAGGAAACATTATTATTTCTCATGGTCATGTGATATTACTAGGGGTAGTGTCGTTTATGAAAATGTTGGATATGAAAATCTTGAAAATTATTCTCACATAATGAATTTTAGGTATTCATGAAATGTCTCATCAAGTTTTAAGAGATAGATCTTTTGATCTATTGTTTTATGTAGTTATTTTAGAACATAATTGTTATTTCATGTGTAAATATAGATTTATATGGTTATAAAATCTAATATGTGTGGTGATTAAAATATTCATGGGTTTTGATTGATTTTTTCTTATGATATTTTAACATTAGGTTTTGGTGATTTCTACTCACCCTGGGAAAATTTATTTTGGGTTTTGTTCCCAAGGGACAGTTCTCTTGAGTTGGTATTTTCCATAGGTTGATTAGTGTTATTATTTATATATGATTTTATTAGGATGACCATTTGATTGAGGTACTCTGGTTCTTGAGCCATAAATTGACAAAATGAATTATTTTACTTCTTGTATCATGGAATAGTATGTGGATGCTCTTTTGAAGAATTAATACAGTGGATTTTGGATGAATATAATGGATATTTCATGGCATGTATGAAAATATTTTACAAAGTTTGTGAGATGTCCAAGGGTTATTTTTCTATGATTGAATATGTGTATATCATCTCACTCTAGCACTAAAAAATATGGGTAATAGAGGTCACTCATGACTTGATGAGTATATCATGAATTTGGATGTACGATAGATTTGATATTAATTTATGATACTTTTCATACACTCATATACATTTGGATATTATCTGGGGACACTGTAAGTGGCTACCTACAGAGTTCATATAGAAATATAACATGGGGTCTCCAAGATATATGTATAATTTATTGATTCAGATGCTGGTAATTGATAATCCCTTGTAACCATTTTTTTATAAGTTGGAGGTGTTCATAATTCATTTAAAGGATGTCATTGTTATTTGAATCTGTACATGATGAATATTATATTCTATGTTCGGTTATATTTTTTTGGGTGTGTTTGTGTATGATAAAAAAATGGGTGATCCTATTTTTTTAGTAACATGTATGACATTGAAGATATAAAATTTGAATATCAGGTGATGTATTATATGATTTTATTCATTTATTTCATTTCATTAATGATATTTTTTTCATTTTTATGGGTTATTATATATCATTTGAAGATGGTATACTCTTACCACTATCACCACTTAAACACTCACTATTATTTAAAATCACCTCACTTATAGGGAGGTGATTTGTTTTAGTGGTACACCATCTCATGTTTTTCTCAAGCGGTCGAGGTTGGGGATGTTATAAATGGTTATCATATAAAGATAGAGATTGTTAATATAATATGGTATTTAGTGTGTTCTATTTCTATTTTTGGATACAATAGATGGAGTTTAGGGATGTTTTGGGACTTGTGATGGAAGTTTTACTATGTTCCTAGATAGCACATGTTCAGAACGAAGACCATGTTTCTAGTGGAACATTGATTTTTTTACTTTTTTTTATTAAAATATACATATTTTATTAGATAAATATAGAATTTGAAATTATAAAATTCTATTTTAGATAGTTTGACGTAGATACATGATGTAACAACTTACAATTCTACTACATATTTTACCCTTAATTAAATATTATAAAATATAATTTTTCCCACACAACACTAAACTAAAATGGAAAAAATATTTCATTTTATAAGTATAAAATTAGGATATTATTATATATATATCAGATTAGTGGGTAATATTTAATTAACTAGATTATTGAATCTATTGTAATCAAATAAATTAGGAGTCATAATTCTTATGAGCTTAGCATTTCTTTTTTTTTAAGGTGACATAACTTGTGTTTATCTAAGTCCAACGAAAAGATCAACATCATCAAGTACATCTTTAGAAAATCTACCTAGAGGAGATTTATGGATTATGAAAATAACAATAGAATCAAAGATTGATAAACAACCACCCATGTTACCAAAAATTCATATATTACCCATTGATCGAGTTTAGAGGTAATGAGGGAGTTATTGTGTATAAACTGGGATAATGAAAATATATAATTATTTACATAATATAAATTATATGTCTTCATTATTCTATATAGTTTAGAATTTTTATTAATGTTATTAAATGTTAAGAATTATGTAAATAGTATATATTCATGAAAATTAATGGATGATAAATTAAAAACATTCTTGTAATATCTAATCTAAAATAATGAATTAAAATTTAATTATTAATAGCTCATAAAAACTCATTTAAAAGAACCATTATTATATATATATATATTATATATTGTATTTAATAATTAAATTATTTTAAAAATATTGAGTATGATAAAATTAACATTATTTTTTTATTAATCATTGAAATTAATATTTCGGTGAATTTTCCTTATGGTTTTTGAAATAGTTAATTTTTAGGTGAATATTGTAAATTTTTTTTAAAATAATTAATATTTTTGGAAATATTTATGATATGATCATGACATAAAAATTTCTAAAATATTTTTCTGAAATAAAATTTCATTCATTGACTAAAATAAGTAATGTAAGATTAATTTTTTGAATTTTTAAATCTATGATTATCCTTTTCGAACATATGTTCTATTTTATTTGACCAAATAAATTATTTTTTTCATTTTCAGTTAATTGAGTATTCACAATGATCCATTTGGATTTTGATATCATTTAATGTAAAAAAATAAAATTAATTTTTTAATCATAAACCTATAAATATCATCATAATAAATAGTATATATGATTTTGGTGTAAATTCATTAATCTTCTCGATATGTGCATTTTATAACTATTTTTTGTAATAATATTATATTATTAAAATTATTATCATATACCCCAAGAAACTGAATCCTATAAAATGGGTTGGATATTTTTAATAATAATATTTGATATAAGTAATATAAAACACTTTTTTTAGTCATAAGAAATAAGTTCCCAAGTAAAATTTAGTCACTAGAGTAGATGTTAAAATAGATATAAAATTGTTATATTGGTCACAAAATTCCAAAAATTGTATTTACCCAAATTCCACTCCTCTTACATATTAATGTTGTCTTCCTCAACCACTTAAAAACTTCAAAAAATTTAAACTCACTTATAATATATAATATTTCCTACACGATAATTGTTATCCTTTGTTATTGTGATTTTTGTCCCCAAAAAAGTCATAAACATCTCATTTCATGGATATAAATCAAGAAAATATTCAACAACTCACATAATAGATATATTCTTTTTAATGAATATAATATGTTTTTCTTTTAAAAATTATTTATGGATATCATATATAACAATAAAAAAATTTATGAAACCATTAATATTCTATGAAATTAATATTATCATTATGAAATAGTTTTTTATTTCTTAATTGGTCATTATAACACAGTCACGTATGGGTATTTTTACGACCTATATAGAAAATGATATAGTATTTATATAATAAATGATTGAGGGGTGTTATATATTTTTAATTTTATTTATATTTAGTGAATTTATGGTCCTTTAATGATTCAAAAATGGTTATATATGAATTTTGATTCACAAATAAATATAATTCCTTTTTGGAATCAGAAATTCTAAAATTATATATTTAAAAGCAAAACTATAAATGACCACCATATGTTGGATGCATTAACATAATTATAAAAATATAGATCAAAAACATTATATAAGCCTTCATAAAAAATATTTTGAATATGAAACTATGACTACAGTTATAAAACATAACCACTAAATTGAAATATATGAGGAAATCAAAATAATTAACACAACAATATTGATTTTAAGGAAGAATAATTAGAAATCGGGAAATATGAAATTATAAGTGGATGATATAAAATAAAATACCTATGAATAATATTATTTTTAATAATCATAAATTTAGTATATAATAATGTTTGATTACATATTTCTATGAATAATTTTGAGGTATGTCTTTCTTGGTCAAAATTTCAATTCCTAATGTCATGTTTTATTTTGTGCACAATGATTTATTTTATATATTTTTATTTTGATTCATTAACTAATTAATACCGTATAATTTAGTTTTCATTCAATTTATTGGATTAAAAAAATTGTGCTCTTCAATTCAAGGGATTTTGATTTAGCGGCTATGAATATATTAAGTGGTTTATTGTATTAATTCGCATTCCTTGATACATATCTCATGTTACAAATTTTTTTTATTTAATATATTTAATATTATGAATCAATGAAATGTTATTTCATTATTGAATATTTAATCATGGTATTTAATTTTCCATTTCATGTTTTCTATGTAAATAATTTTTTATTCGGATGTTATAAATTTTTCTAGGATTTATATTCTCTAATTACCATCTATAACACATATTTCATATTATAAAACATTATTCATCTATATGGTGTATATACTACCCCATTTAAATATTTTATCTTTAACATATTTATACTCATGGTATTTTATGTTTCTTTTCATGATCTATATTACAATTTGGTTTTGATTTTGAATGTTGTAAGAATTTTTATTTTAAACCAGTACATTATATGATTTAATGTTTTCTAACAAATTTTTTTTCTTATGTGTATATATTATTTATACTAGATCAAAAAATTTATAATATATTTTTAAATTATTTTTCATGTAAAATTTATTATATCTTTTAATCCAATTAAATGGTTTCATAATTTACATTTTAATCATTTTCTATAAGGATTACTTTTTACAATAATTGTAAAATTGGGAAAATAATGGTTTTATACCATTTACAAACTAAATGGATTTTCTTAAAATCATGACCACTTATAGTATTAAATATTACTTCTCATGTTTCCATGGTGATGGAATATAAATCGAAATCCTATTTTCTGGTATTTTTTTACTTTTTTAAAAGGTACTAAAATAAAAGAATATTTCTTCTTTATTGTCAATGGATATTTATAATTATATTATAAATGTAATTTTTTCTATATCAATATCCTTTAATGATTGTTATGATTTTCTAGGGATACTCTATATTATATCATCCTTCATCAAAATTCATATGAATATTAATCATTTTTATCAATGTTATAATGATGAATGTTTATGTTTAGACATTACGTAAGCGATGTTAGAATTGTGAATTGTTCATGTTATCATGAATCATATATGTATTGTTTTCATTATGTGGTGAAATGGAATGTTTAGCTAAAATATATTAGATAAAACATTATATCACATGAGATAATTTTTAGTAGACTTGGTAGTAAACCCAACCCATGAAGGGAATCTGTCAATAAATGTTTTTAAGGGAATGTGAGTAATCCCAATCAACTAAGGGACATTGAAAACTGTGGTTTTTAAACGAATTTGAGTAAACCAAATACACTATGGGACTCTTTATACTATATAATAATGTTATTGGTAATGTTCCTTGATAAATTAAACTATTTTATATTCTTTTGTCTATGATACACTCTTATTCCATAATTTAATTCCTATGTTATGTTATTATTGATAATGGTAGTTGATATTATTTTGACTCATGTCATATATTATTCCAATTCATTATTACTTGAATCCTGGAATATGATCTATGTTTTATCTTATATGAATCTATTATATTACATCCATTAAAATTGTTCTTGTTTTCATATACATATCAACATCATATACTCCCTTATTAACATTTATTGTTAATTTCAATGTTTAACTATATTGATCATTTAATACTACTAATATTATCTTAAAATTTCTCTAAGTAATGAATAATCAGATTACATAAGATATTTCTATAATTTTTTGATATTCATATAATTTTGATGTTGATTTTGATAGCTTATGGGAGAGTAGAAAATTCTTGATTTTAAGGGAAACATTCTCATTTCATGAGAAGCATACACATTTTTAAGTATAAATTTTCCCTAATTATTTGATTCAAAAATAATAAAAGGTCATGGGTATGTAATAAAATTGTTGTATTATATTGTTATTTTAATTTTTATTGGTTACATTTCAGTTTCATCAGTTAGTATCAAAGTAATTATATAAATATTACGTTTTTCTCGCAAGATCTGTGTGTACAGATATGGAGAATCACACTTATTATTGAAGAATGGTTATGATAAATATATAGGGTATGATATTTTTGGAAAAGAATTTTTAATAGTTTTTTATACCATTATGGATATATGTTTTTGTGTAATCAAATGTAAAATGGAAAAAATTTCCCTTTTGGATGTATTATGTGATTTCATTTTGAGGTTATTAATTATATTTTTGGATATTTTTACCAGGTATTTTGAGGAATATATGATTGAATTTTAGATAATTAATTTAGATAGTTTGTTATTTTATATTTGGGTAAATATTTTCTAGACCCACTCCCTTCAGAGATACTACAACGAATTAAGAGAGATAATGACCCTAGATTCCCACCGTCAATAGGTTCAAGATTAGTGATAATCACTGAGGGTATAAAAATATCACCTATTGGTGTCTATATACTCTATTAAAATTTTATTATTTTGAAATTGTATAAGAAACCATTATAAAAACACCATAATAAAATATAAAAAATAATAATAAACCATCCCATGATGCATGAAAAATGCCAACTTATGTAAATAAGATTCTTTATAGAAGAATAAAAAAATACTTGTCCCACAGTAGCCACTCAACAATAGCCCTAACCTAAGATAGAAATTTCAATATTGGCACCCAAATTCCTCCAAGAATCTTAGAAAATAGTTTATATATGTATTCATGGAATATAATTATAATATGTTTGATCATACCCACTGACTCAAGTAAACATGTGAATAAATCATGTTAATGTGCTAATGAACACACAACAAAACCAACAGGAACCTAAAAAGGTCATATAGAAACTATAAAAAAACACTATTGTGTAATCATCAGATCATGAATCCAATATAATAATATAGTATTAAAATAATAAAAAACATAAGGAATACCACTTCCGCATTGGCACTGATTTTCCACTCTCACATCCCTACATCAAACTTCATGTGCTCCCATACCTACCATATATACCACAACACATAACATACATATATGTTGTGCATTAGTACACATCCCTACCTACCCCAACCTCACCAATTCAAGAATCTAGTTCTAGAATCATGTATCATCACATCACATGTCACCCACAAACACCTTTTCAAATACACCATGCATCTCCCACATAGACCTGAGACAAAACATCAAATCACATCTCACCATAGGCATAAAACATCACATTGAACCTAAATACACTCATCCCACCACTTCACATCCTAAAAAAGACACAAATATTATCATAGTTTATAGAAGTGTATAGAAATCAAATAGAAACCACATAGAAACCACATAGAAACCATAACCTATGAGAATTGGTAATGTTATCCAACATAGATCGAGAGTATATAGAAATAAGATAAACTTATATAATATATATTAATCACACAATACCCATCCTATTGGTTTCAAATAATTATTCTAGCATGCACAACATCACCACGAATATACCTCACATAAATCGTCAAAATTGTAGCCTATACTATATGAAACACACCACACAACAACAAAAAACCACACATATCATCTTTCAATTACATATTTCAACACATTAATTCATTATTCATTTTAATTAATACTTCACTTCCCATTCATTTATTCAACCAATAAATTAATAAATTTACCACAAATCAATTTTTATCCCGTTATAGAAAATTAATAGCTCATTCATTTATTCATTTCATTCAATTTTTTTAATTATTACATTTCAATCCAAGAAACAAAGACAACCAAGCCATTACAAAACTATCCCATCTCACATTAATTATCACCACAACAAATTATCTCAACCATTATCACTGTGCAATATCAAACAATCCACTTCATTACCACAATTACACATTATACATCCAAAAAAATTATCACAACAAAATCTCCACACACAAAAACCACCAATCACCACCACACATCATCTACATTGTGCACCACAACCTCACATCACAACCATTATTAACTAAATAAAAAACTACCCATATTTTATCAATGATAACCTATTACCACATCATAGATTCATTCATAATACCACCCATATGATCACATCCATCATTACAAAATATCCCAAACTACATATCAAGGCACCACAAGAATAACGATTCACAATAAAAAAATTCTTATTTTGTAATTATTTAGGGGATTTTATCACATAACAACTCTCTTCAGCATGGGTATTATCATATAGACTAGATTCCAAGGGAAAATTTTTTATGGGAAATATATACATTCATTATCCTTTTATTCAGTGTAAAATCAAAAAAAATACAAAAGGGTTTAATCCCATATCAACTTAATTGGATGCAATGCTCCCAACTAATTTTATTTTCATGTATTGGAAATAAGAGGCATAAAAATAACTATAATAATGTCAAATCATCCAAAACATGTGATATCTCTTCATTGACAATAATTTTAATTATGCTATGTAGTTATATTTATTTAACATGACCATTACTATCACCCAAAGGGGAATAAACCATTAAATCCCCACATATAGATCATTTAATTGTTAAAATTTGGATACCCTACCTCAAAGAATATTTTTTGATTCACTTCACACTATAGGTCAAAGAGGAAGAACCCTAAAACCATAACCGCACAAGGAAACCCATGATCACCCAGAACTAAAACAAATGGTTGTGAAGGCACAACCCAAGCCATACCTAGATCAAATCAACACCACTATAGTGATTCTTTGATGAGAAAAAAATTAATATTAAGAAAAGTGAGTAAAATTTACCACTAATCACTTAATAACCACCATTGGAACAAAATGATCTTGGTGCAACAATACATGCTATAATGTCTCCCAAAACCACTAGAGTTTGGTCAGAAAAAACATAGAAATGATTGTTACTTGTGAAGATGATTATATGAGTAAAATATATACATACAGACAATAGATTGCCTATTTTATTCCATAAAATATATATTTATGGTTTAATATTCATAGGTATGCATATTACATTCTATAAAACGATTTTTGGATAGTAAAATCATTTTTATATGAAAAACTTGGAGCATGTGTAATTAAGAAAAACAATAAATACCTCTTATATAGTAAAAAATACTTTTCATTATTTTCTTATCATATTCAATTAATCCATAATCATCAATCCAAAAAATATGAAAATAAAAACATGGGCTATAAACCCCTCTTTTATGGTGTAAAAAACAATTGAAGCTCTAACCTCCAATGAACCTCCATGAGACTCCTCAAAAAATCTATGACTGTCCAAATTGGAAAATTAAGAAATTAGGATGGCACAAACCATTACATTAGATAACTCACAAATGAATATCATCCTTAATTATCAAAACTAATACTGAAGAAATAAATGGGTCTAAAGAACCACCCTTGAGATATCTCTCAAGGATCTAGTTACACCTAAATTTCCACTAACCATACACACCATCCAAAAAATAATGAAAATATTTATTAAAAACATCATCACCTCTAAATGGGAACAACACCACATCATCCAACACTAGCCATAATTCTCCTATTTTCTATGAAACCTTTAACCCAAAAATATCAACCTCCACACAAACCAAACAAAAAACCATCATAATCATGACAGAACCCCTCCTAGAGGAAAAAAATAAAATAATTAAACCTTCAATGTCATGGTATTATCTTCATTGGGAAGTATTGACTCACCCTCACTACATTAATCATTCAATGATATAATGAAAATTGATTATAAATCAGGTATTCCATGATTAATATGATATATGATTTATAACTCATCACATAAACAAGTAAAAATTGCATATAGTAAAACAAAAAAGAGTCAAATATGACATCATAAATGAAAATAATAAAAAGAATTCGGAAAAAAATCCTGGTACATGGAACACATATACTTCTCTCACCCTAGTCCCTCTCTTTTAGGAAACTATGTCTCCACAACACACAAACCAGAGGAATGGTTCATATAAGCGACACTCACTCTTGGAATACTTCTTATCTATTGGATGATCCATTAAAGTTTTTGGCGAACCTCAATATCTAACTCAACTGATGAAACAATTTTCATTCATTCCTAAGATACAAATGAACATGGGTTATGTGAAAAAAAAATCATTGATATTGTTCAGAAACAGTGTAAATGCCAACTGATACACCAAAACACCAAAACACCTTTACACCATAAATGTTCTAATGAACCCGTGATAAAGTATACATCCCTTGAACAATATCCACTATCCATAACAATAGGGTAATATCAAGAAAATATATTTTCTCACCTCATACTACAAGGGACTATTCCTATGGCTATAATTAGGTTTTTAATGTCCCTCCAATACCCTCATCTTCTATCAAACCAACATCATCATTTCAATCAATCTCTGAGCCACATTATCATCAATAACTAATGACACTCTAACCTATGTCTATAACAATGGAGAACTACATGATAATTCATACAAGACCTCAAATGGGGTCATTCAACTTGATGAGTGATAGCTGGTTTTGTATGAAAACTAAAACATAGATATGTGTATTACATTTGATATTACAAAGGGAAACATACAAGATTAGAACATATCCTCTATAATTTTGATGGTCTTCTTTATCATCCCATAAGTATGTTTAAAAAGTAGTTTATAGGTTCTATTGTAATCCAAAATTATTCTACAATACCCTCTAACTTGATAAGGTAAATATATTATCCTGATCCGAGATAATGGTCCTAGGTACCAAAAAAAGCCAAAAAATATTCTCCACAAATATCCCCACTATGAAAACCATCAAATATGACTCATGGATTGCTATAAATTTATCTAACATCATCAGTTGGTCCAAAATAACACAAACTACAACAAAAACTCACTGATCTTTGGTTATCTCGATAAATAAATCCATCTAAATATCATACCATTCAAACTAGGAAATATATATGTACTACAAAAAACCTCTAGAAATATGATGTTCAACTTTTACCATCTAGAAAGCTAGAAACCTGATCAAAAAACTAATCAAATTACCATATATTACCTGACAACAATGGTATCCCTAAATACTATAAAAACCCTTGTTATACTGAGTGGTTCCACTAATGGTGTGTTATGAAACTCATAGATATATCCCTCTCACATCACCTATGTAATAAACAACCTCACCTTAAAAAACATATATTTGGACCATCCTGTGACTATACATCTAGAGGAGAACCATGAACATTGTGGTTAATAATCATCTCAACCTCGAAGTCTACATGATGATATTTCCCCACGTTCCACATCAAGGTTGTCAACAAGGTAATAATAATAAAACAACATCATCTAGTTCCCTCTCAGAGGTCAAGATATAATATAATAATTAATCATTTCATAATATAAAAATCATTTTGTTTCAATTTAGAATGTTTTTTAATCATGTTAAATGTGTTCAACATCCTAAGGATGGTTTGATGATCATATGGGTATTTTTGGATACCTGAAGATCCGAATAATGGGCTATATATTAGGACGCATTGTAAGTTTTAACCATGCCTCCCATGATGCACTATTTTTCTAAAACTGTGAGGTTATAGATAGTTGGAAGCCTATAGGTATCTATGTATGCCTATAACCATGCGACCCAAGGAACATGGCTATGGGGCTTCTACTTGTTTTGGGATAGAGTCATATCACATGGTTTGCAAACCATGGTCCCAGAAATTTTGGGGTGAATTTACATTTTCTCCCTCACTTAACACACATAACTATTTATCATTTTCCTTATTCCTCTAGTATATTTAATTGGATCTTCCTCCTCTATTGATATCCCAAGAAACCAAAAAAATTATCTAGATATCTTATCTATCAGATGTATCATCCTCAACAGGTTTAAAACATTGGTTTTGTCAGAGTAAAATTATCTACTCTCTCATCCCATGTCAAAGTTAATAATTGAATCCCTAGGGTAATTTTGTTCAAGGATCACATAACTTATTATCATGTTCATTGTGCTACTTTCCAGTTATAATCCAACCTACTTAAAATTTGTGGCTGATATCAAGCGAGGCATCGTCTTTGGCCCTGGGGAAGGTGGTAATGTCATTTTCTCATCAATTATTGGTGGTTTTGTAATTATGTATTTATTTTGTAGACCATCATTTTCTGAGAATCCCGTTTATATTAACTAATTCATGTCTATTTTATCATTTCACATTTATTAGTGAATATTAATACTTTTTTGATGTTTATATGATGTAGAAACCTTGTGTGGTCACCCCATGGGAGTGGAAAAAAATTGGTCATTTTTTCAATTGCTGTAAAATTAATAGAAATAATTTTTTATGTAAAGGACTAGGTTTTAAATATAATTACCCTTGAGACATAGAATTTATTGAAACCTAAAGAACCACTTTGGTGTTTGGACCTATAATAATTGAAATTTCCCAAGAATTCAATTTCTTTGATGACAGTTTCACCATCTATGTGACCCTATGATCTTACAAATGGATTTCCCTGGATGTATATAAGTATATAATGATACCAAGAACCTATTTATTTTTTGCATTACCTTTCTATGGGAATCACTCAAATAGGCGTTTCCCCACAAGATCATGAAACCCTGTAATTGACAACATGAGCCTTATAAATAATTTTACATACTACGATGAATAAAATTTTTGTAATTAAAGTGAATTGATAATTAATGATGGGTGTACTTTAATTAAATGAATTAAAATAGGATTAAATTTTTTTCATATAGAGGATGGTTAAGCCCCTCCTTTTATTTATTCCTTATTCAACGATTAATATAAATTTTAATGGTTTAAATGGAATTGAACGTGGCTAATGAAATGAATAAGTGGTTATACCTTATGTATTACATTATAAAGGATTATGAATATCATATGTATAAGGAATAGATAAGAGATATGTATTGGAAGAAATTTACCATTTATATTATAATTATTATCCGCCTTTGCATAGGATGTGATTCGATTGTAAATTACCATTGAGCATGACACATAGTCATTCTACCTTACATCGTGTATAGAGAATGGAATCTCCCACCAGTGATACAATATGATAATGAGGATTTACACACCACATTCCTTGAATATTGTGCTACCATGAAAACTCATTATCCTTCCCAAGTGCGGCTTCATGGAATCTCTCACTAAATTGGGATGGAGGGGAATATACCCTATTGCATGAGATTATAGCCTCTATAGACTGGTCATGTATTTATGAATTATGCCCTTGTCAAGCTAGCAGTAGTATTCCTGGTATATGGCCACTTACATCTGCATGTACATGGTTCATATAAGTACAAGAATTTTATATAGTGATATATATACATACATTACTACTATATATATAGTTAATGTTTAGAAATTTCCTTCTAGAACTAATTCAATACTGGTATAGCCATCAGGTGTCCTATATGAACATGATATTCATGGTTATTAATTATTTAAGCATTCATTTTTTTTTATTATGACCTCCACACTGTATTATTAGGAGCATGTCTAGGATTATAGGTACACAACATTGATTGTGGCCTTCTGATATTTTTTTCTCACACCAAACACATGCTCCATTTGATACCCAAGAAGATTATCTACTTGTATTTATTCATAAAGGATAGATCTGTTATATGTTTATTTATTTTCATACCTATAGTTGGAGATTAGGAAAAAATGATCGAGCATAGGATCAATATGTATCGAGAATATTTGTACATTCTATATTATCTATAATTTTCTAGTGTGGGTGTATCTACAAATATTTTTTAGTTTAACATTACATTCATAATTTTATTAGAATCTTCCTTAGAGGATTTATTATTATTATTATTCTTATTTTTGTTAATTTTTTTTCTTATTAATTCAGTTATCTATTTTATCTTCCAAAATTACTTCTCTAATATTTCTATTTTTATATGCTTATGTTATTGTTTTCATTGGTTGTATAAACTATGACTCTCTGATATATTCCTATAGTATTCCAACTATACCACCATTATACCATTGCTTCTATTTGAAAGCGTCTGGAATAATAGGAGGCGCACTGAGGCCATGCGACCAACCGTCTCAAGGCACTGGTTATGTGAACCCCATGTTGGGACTTTACAAAGTGGTATTAGATCCTTAATTTTCTATTTTCTTTCTATTTGGAAATTAGATAGTAAAATATAAGTAATTTTATTTGGAATTAACTTGTTCTTGGGCTTAGTAATCCCTCTTATAGGGGAAACCAAACATACATTTGATGGGAAATCTATTTTATTGATTATACTATTTATTGTTGATATGACTTCACTATTGGTAGAGAATCTTAATTTATGATGTTATTGAAATAATTATTCTATAATTTTTCCTAATGAAAATATTTTAATGATTTAAATTCATCATTATAGGCATAGTATGAATTAAACAACATTCATTTTTTAGGAAATATTTATTTTCTACAAGAATTTTCCAATTACATGTTATTAGTGCATTGATATGAATTGAATTTTCTTGAAATTATTTATAGTGATTGTAAAATATAATTGATACTTGATGTGTCAAACATCAAATAATTAAGTTTACTTAAATAAGATAAATTAGACACCTTAAGTTGTTAACTATGAAATTTTGAGCTACATACCATTGGTCCCAAGGGCTGGAATGTGTATGGTGTAGAATGGGTGAATTCCATATCAAGGATTATAATTAGTATTTGTCCTTATGGATTGAAAATGGTAATATATCTATGTAAACCATTTAAATATTTTTTAAATTATTAAACTGGAAAAAATTTAAAATGAATATGACATCTACATTGTAACCAGCCATTGTATAAATATATGAAATAGAGACTTAAACACAAAACCGACCTTAATAGTGGGTAGTGGTTGTTTCTTTACTCTTATGGATTTTATGGTCTATTATTCCATCTAGACCAAGATTTTGGTGTTATAGGATAGGAGTGATCATTCATTAGAAAGCTTACACATGTCATATTTTCATAAATGATATCATCTCAAAATCTTAAATCTCTTTTGTGGAGTGTGTTTGAAATTGTAGCATTATTCCACCAAAACAACCTCTGATCACATGGCTTGAAGGTGGTGATGACCATGATCTTGATGTGGTGGTCCATATGCAACTAGTGACTCCTCCTATAGTGACACCTATGGAACCTCATCTGGTACATGATATGGGCACTGAAACCCATTTTTGAGAGGGTTTTATGTGTATGATTCAATGTATTCAAGGTGGAGTACTACATTACCCATGTATGGTGTATTTGATTAAAGAGTTTCACCAAAAAAATTCACCCTTCATGTCATGGGATAGTACATGTTCTTGAGTGTTGGATCAATTTGATCAAATCTATATTCTTGAATCTAGATACACTTTTAGATCAAAGGGTCAAATAGCTATTTACATGATCCATGATTCATCAAAGAGGTGGTGGGATGTCATAACCCAGGAGGACCGACATAGAGATATTGTCTGGGAGGATTTACATGTGATCCTTTATGAATACCTATTTTCCAAGACAATTTGGGATGATAGATCTAGGGAATTCATTATCCTTTATCATGGGAGTTTGTCAATTTTGGAATACACAGACCATTCCATATTCTACAGTATTACACTTCTTTCCTATAAAGAAATGGTCTTATGGATATCATTTTATTTGAGGATGGGATAACTTAAGAAGTTCAATCATAGGTCAACATATTTTTGATCACATCCATTTATAAAAATTGACAACTAGGACACTGTTATATATCAAAACATGAGGAATGATGAAGGTGAGAGTCATGGTGGTTCAGTCCATATTGATATATGTGGTTCATCATCTGGGAAAAATAGGTTCCATGAGGCTACTCGTGGAGGTGGAATCAATAGGATCCTCATATAGATAAAGGTATTATTTTTTACCACTGTGAGAAGCCATGAAATTAAAAACTATAGTGCCTACGTGATTCAGTTGAGTGTAGATTCTATAGTAGAATGATGAATACCCATTTATTCTATATTAATCTCCCTCTAGTGCCTATGATCTGGACTAGTAGGATCACATCTTCCATGCAGCTGGAGTACTACCAGCTAGTCTGGCTAAGGTGGCATTTATAACAGAGGAAACCAGACTAACGATTCTTAGTTACAATAGAGAGGGAATGATTAGGGAATTCAGTAGGTGACTTTGGGCCATGATATGGTCCAATTTCATATAGTTAAACCTATGAGTGAGGAGAATAACATTGGAACATAAATGGTTCTATGTACTCTTATAGATTCCACAACATTGTTTTCTTCTTTATTTGACACAATCACATCTCATTATTTTAAATCTAATACTATTAATTGTTTTTAGGTCCTCTATATTGATCAACATTATGGCATTATGATTCTAGGCACACTGATATGTATCAATTTAAAGGGTGTTATCTATTTTATGGTCAATCCACTTAAGATAGTTGGTTATATTTTCATTTTGAATCTATTTTTCCTTGAAATGAATGTATTTTATGTGATCAATGGGGTGTAAAGGTTAGTTCTATATTGAGTTCAAAATGGCTGTTATGGTAAGAGGGTGAAATTTACATCACGACAGGGCATTAATCATGTTCATAAGGGTGAATGTAATGTTAGTGTCACAAAATCTTGTCAGAAAAAGTTGATGATGGGTAACTTGACAGCTCAGATCACCATTATTTTTTACAATGACATGGGGATACAACCCACTATATTACCTCCTATAGTGTTTCCTTTTAGGTAAATAGAACATGAATAATTATATAGTCTACCAATCGTGTGATATTTATATTTTACTATTGATCTTTTTATATAATCATCACCAATGACCATCCTCATGTTGGATAGAACATACAAATCTTCTGGTGATCAAGAAGCAATTGAGCAGCATGTAGGCTAAAGGATAATTATGTGCCAACAGTTTTTCATGAGGTTCACCGGTTATTTTTTCAATGAATTTGGATTGTATCCTCAAACACTACATGTATTACTGCTAGAAAAATATGTTAGTGATCAAGAATTGGTATGCATTTCATACAATTTACAATATTTTTTATTTTTCTCAGGGGATAAAAATGTTTTCAGAGATTTATATGAGTTTGGGATATCACCGGATGCATGTAATGAATTAATACATAACTCTCATATCTTTTCGAAGTAGGTATGGCCTTATTGAGTACCTGGTCATGTCGTTTGGTCTCATGAATGCAGTTTGATTTTCATGGATCTTATGAATCAGGTCTTCAATGCATATCTACATTCTTTTTTCGTAGTATTTATTGAAGATATCATGGTGTATTCACGATCCAATCATAATGATGTGACCAATATTGAGATTGTAATTAATATGTTGATAGAGAGTCAATAGTTTTTAAAATTAGTAAATAAGACTTCTGGATAAAAAAAGTAAACTTCCTAACCTATATTATATGGGAGTCATGAGTTTCAATAGACCTTGATAATGTGATATTTTTGGAATCATGTGTGTTTCCCAAGATCATATAAAAAATTTAGATATTCTTGGGGATATCAAGGTACTACAGATACATAATCCAACATATCTGACACCTTGCAGAAATATTTATGGTCTTGAAAAAGAATTTTGTGAAATTCATGTGGTCAGAAGATTCTAAATTAGAATTTTAGTTTTTGAATGGAAGAATGACTTTAGTGCATATAGTAATTCTTCTATATCTAGTAATGATCTCTAATATTTATTATAAAAAATTATGTATCTCTCTTTGAACTATTTTTATGTAGTATGATATAGTCATTTCATATGTCTGTCATCAATTGAGGCCTCATGAGATGAATTAACAAACACATAACCTGCATTTCACTAATTTTTATCATGCCTTAGGATACTAGAGACACTATCTACATGGAAATAATTTCAGTATATTCAATGATCAGAACAAAATCAAGTACATCTTCACACAATGGGATCTAAATCTTAGGCATCGTAGGTGGGGGAAGTACCTAATGTTATTTGATTTACTGCTTGACTTCATGATCGATAAAGGGAATTCAGTAGCTGATGCTCTTAGATAAAAGTTTCAGGAACATGCGGTCTAGGAATACAATGTTAAATGGTACCTTATGACCTTATTCTGAGAGACACACATTGAGTTTCAGGAGAACCATGGAAAGAATACCCTCTAACCCTTTCCAGGGACTTATAGTATACTATAATGGGTATGAATGGGCAAACTGTTTGATCCTAATGGCCTTGTAAAAAGGGAATATGTTTTATTAAATGAAACAAAATCATGGTGGTCCCTAGATATGTATGATACCTTATTGTTCCATGGGTGTATATAGCTCTTAAAAACCATCATAGAAGAGATGATGTAGGTATTCCCTGCCTCAACATGGTCTTTTGACTTTGGTGTCACCAAAATATATCAAAATCTATGACTTCAGTATTTGTGTACTTGAATAAAACACAAGATTGGGGGTGTTATCACTCGTTGTTACACCTATAAGTAGTTGGAAGAAAAAAAACAGCAACTGATATGGATTTGATATCCATTTTCCTTTCTAGAGTGGAAATGGGATGATGGTTCGATAATTTTTTTTGACTTTTCTACCTAGACTACCCCAACGAAATGATACTATGTGGGTTGTTTTATATCATTTGAAATGGTCATACACTTACTAATTGTTTGATATTCCTTCATAGTAGATGATCTAGGAAGGAAATAGGTTAGATAGGTTTTATGTCCTCATGAACATACTTGTTCTATCGTTTCTGATATTGATACTCGATTCACATCACAGTTCTACTGTGGAGTGAAAAAGGCCTTGGGTATACATGTACTTTTGAACATGGTATATCACCCATAAACCAATAGAACGGTGGAGCGTATGATCTAGGTTCTAGAGGACATGCTCAGTGCATCTATCCCTATCATTCATGTTTCCTGGAAGAAACACAATCAATATTATAGATTTTTTATATAATAACATAATTTCGGATACCATCGAGATGGATCCTTTTCACCCCTTATATTGAAGGCCCTTCCACTCTTAGCTATCCTTGGTTGAGGTAGGGGATGAATTATGTTTGGAATAATTCTCATCGAAGAGAATATAGAGAAGATCTAACTAATCAGAGAGTGCATGTTGACCACATAGTGTAGATAGTAGTTGTATGATGAATGATGCCTATAACCTCTAGATTTTGAGAGAGTAGACATGGTTTTCATGAGAGTGTCGTCTTATTTTTACCATTGATGTACTCAAAAGTTGTTTAGTCTCTCACCAAGGTTTATTGGACCCTTCAAGGTTATTAGATGGATCAAACTAGATTTTTAACTATTGCCTCTTCTTCATAGATACTAGCCTATGCAAGAAGTATTTCATGTATCATGACATTTCCAATAATATCCAGCCCTGTCACATGACTTTCATCATGATGATGTTGAATTGGATATGGGTGATTCCATTGAGGACGATCTCATTAGTATAGTGGATCAAATCATGAATACTCTCTAAGGTAGGTAAGATCTAGTTGTACTGATGAATTGAAAGCATGGTTGAGTACATGAAGAGACCTTGGAATTGAATGAAAATATATGATATTAGTGGCCAGAAAACATATGATCCCTCTTAACCCTTAGAAGTCCAACTTGAGGATTATTTTTTTAATGTGGGGTGGTTGAACGAACCATATTTTGATAAAGGTATAGATCATTTAGATTATAATTTAGATTTTTTTTTAATCATGTTGGATTTTTACAATGACTAAGGGAAGGTCTGAGGAGTAACTGAGGATTTATTGGAGCCCGAAGATCCAAAAAATGGGCTATAAACTATGCCACATGGTTTGTCAAAAATAGTATGGTTACATATAGAGGGAATCTTGAGGGCATAGGGTATGTATGAAACCATGTGAACTAAGGCATAAAACCATGAAGATGCTACTAGTTTTTTTACAGAGGCTTAGCACATGGATTGAACATGGTTTTCAAACTATGAACCTAAACCCTGCACCTTGATATTTTGGGGGGAGTTTAATTTATTTCCCATTACTTTAATCTTATACCTAATCCTCATTTTCTTTCCTCCTCTAGTAAATTAGACATGATCTTTCTCCTCCTTTTGAGCTCTCAATAACCCTAAACTAGGAATCTATCTATCCTCTTTGTCTGGTGTCTCTTCCTCAGTCTTTGGGAAGCATTAGAATTGTCTTAGTAAGATTCCCTAGTCTCTAAAATTCTAAAAATGTTAATCATTGAATCCATTATGTTATTTAGGTGTAGGCTCATATTCTCTATTTTATGGATATTAAACATTTTCTTACATTTATTCCAACCTACATCAAATATGAGGATGATATAAAACAATGAGTCATCTACAACCTTAAGGTAGGTGTTCCTATCATTTTACTTTCGTGTTATATTTATTTCGTTATTATGCTATTGTACCGAAATCTTTCCTTTACTGAGAGTTACTATTATACTAAAATCATCATGTATAATTGATTATTTCACATATATTGAAGCCTATTGGCACATGTTCAGTATTTTATTTTTTGTATAAACCTTGGATGGTCACCCCTTTGGCTTTCCAAGAGAAATTGGATGTTTTGGACAATTGGTTTAAAATGCTTGGAACATCTTTTTGGATAATTTATTTGTTTTCAAATAAAAAAAAATGATGCATGAGTACGGATTGACACCTGAAACACCTATTAGGTTTTGGGACCTCTTATAATAGGAATTTCTTGAGATGGAAATCATCCTTCATTCCTGTGTCAACCTATATGTCAACCTTTGAGTTTATAAAAGGGCATTTCCCCATGCATATAAGTATTTAATTATCCCAGAAAAACACATTGGTGGTTATCCAAGATTTTGATGGAAATTTCCAATGTATGATTTTTTCCACTTCACCATGACACCATTCAATAGACACCTTGATCCATATAAATGAATTTTCTATGCTAGGTTAAATTTAAGGGGGTTAATTAATAGGAATTTAAGATAAAAGATGGGATGAATTTCATTAAATGAATTAAAAATGATAAAATGATTTAAATATATAGGATGTTGAAACCATGGATTCATTTTATTTCTTAAAAAAATATTGATATAAATTGTAATTGTTCTAATGGAGCTGAAAATTGGTAATGAACGTCATTGAGGGTTCTTCCTTATGTATAATTTTGTAAATGATTATGACATGCTCATGTACAAGGGATATATAAGAGATTTGGGTGGGTGAAAAAACCCATGCCATTTATAATTTTTATACACCTATACAGAGGTTGTGATACAATGGTAAGGGACTGTTGATCATGGAATATAATCATGCACCCTTAAATCAGGTGTGGAGTATGGAATCTCACACTAGTGATAATATATAGGAATTATTCTTTACATACCATGTTCTATGATAAGAGTACTTCCATGACAACTCATTCACCTCCCTAAGTGTTATTTCAAGGTTTGTCTCACTATATTGGGGAGTATGGAGTATACCACTTTGTATGAGATTATAGGCACATTAGACTGGTCATGGTTGTCTAATTTACGCCCCTATACATCCAACAGTAGTATTACAGGTATATATACACTTAAATTTTCATATAGCTGGTTCATATAGGGTGATGCAATATATATAATATTATAATATATATATCTACTCTATATATTGAGTGATTTTTCGATCATTTCTATCAGGAAATGAGCTTGAGTAGGTTGAGTCTTCATATATCGCTTATGAAAAAAATCATCTTAGTTGTTTATTATTTTAATATGTAATTATTATTATTCATATCTTCAAACTGTTTAGTTATGATCATTGCACGGATTACACGTAGACTCCCTTGGTGGTGGCCTATTGAGATTTTTATCTCACACCCTACTCAGGCTTCCTTTGGTCCCCAAGAACATTATCTATCTATATGTATTGACAATAGAAATCACCCTTATATAGTTTGTTAATTTTCATACCTATAGGTGCATATTAGGAGTATATGATTGGGCCTATGGTTGATATACATGGATTTTTTTGTCTTTTTTATATTTGTAATATTATATAGAATGACTGAGTCTTCTTGTTTCTTTTTTTACTATATAATTTCATCAATACTTTTCTCTGATACTGCATTAGAGGATTTTGAGTATTATTATTTTCTATTTGGTTTAATTTTCTTCAATTTCATACTTTTCCAATTATCATCTTTTATTTTTGTAGTTTATGACATATTCTATATGTTTGTATATGCTTCTTCTATTTTAGGTATTTGTTGTATCTATTGTGCCACACACTATACCACCATTATAATGTCACTGCTAATTGGTAGCATCTTGAATACATGGAGGCAGGCTTGAGGCCATTTGACCCACCGTCATTGGGAACTACTTTTGTGGACCATGTGTCCGGAACATACATACATCATTGTAATATCATCCATCCCATTAAAAAATCATAATTATCCTTAGCCACTTCCCCTCACAAATTATGAATCGATGCATCTATTAACAAATATACCTTTATTTGGGTTTAAGAGATCTCAAAATCATAGTCATAAATAAACTCGATCAAAATCCCCTAACATTAATCTAGATCCTGCATAGAGAAAACGTATTTTAGGCTCATTTTGTATATGAAAATAATAATGTGCTCTCTAAGGAGGTAATGCCCCCACATATTTAGCATAAACACCACATCCAGCAAATCTAGATCAGTGGAGGTATAGTTTCACAAATGGTGATATAACTTACTTGGAAAATATGATATCACCACTCTATATTTCATTAAAACAGATCCAAATCCTTGACATAACACGTTATAGAAAACCTTAAACAACACATCCTCATCTGTAAAATAATGCACTAGATCACAAAACACACTCTCCTTTTAGTTAATAAATTCTTCCTTACACTAATCTATCGACATGAAATCATAGTCCTCCCTTGTCAAAATGGTTAATGGGGTTAATAATCAAGATACATTTGGTAAGATCCTCAAATAATATCCTATGATACTAAAGAAACTCTGAACCTCTACAACATTAATAGGCAAAAAATGAGAAATAACTTCCTCAATATTTGAAGGTTAAACATAAACTCACAATTGATACACCACATGTATAAATAAACTCAACTCTTATATTCAGAACTCATAATTATGAATCATTATATATAGTTGTTGTCATTTAAGAACCTGCATGATAGCTCTGAGATGCTTGGTATGATCTTCCCATGTATTTGAGGGGATCATGATATCTTCGATGAACATGACAGATAATTATAACACCCTATATATTTAGATATAATATTCATATAGAATATAACGCACACAAAACTGAGACTATACAAAAAAACACTTTGTTATTATAATTATATAAACCTGAAAGTTATAACCTAGCCATTAAAGACAATTTTTTATCTTTTGTGATTTTTATTTCAAAAAAAGGATATACAGAGTTATTATAAATATTATATTTTATATCTAATAGTATCAACATAGTTTTTTGTGAATAGTAACTAGAACCTTTTGAATTCTAATGTTACCATTATGAATAGTAATATGACCATTATGAATAGTAAACCAGCCAATGAATAGTACCCTCACCCAGAAAAAGTATAAATTAAACATAGTAATATTTTAAATGAAATTAGTATATAATTTTATGATATTATAACTAAATAAATGCTTTATAAATTATAATATAATTATTAGTATTTTTTATAAAACTGAAATATTATTTAAAAGTTTACAATTAATATAATGATTTTAATGTATGTTTTCCATGAAATAGTATCATAAATTAATATTTTAATGTCTTATGAATATAATAAAATTTTATGAGACCTTACTTAATTTTTCAGAGGGTTATAAAATCCTTAATAATTTCAAAATTTAATTTTTTTGACAAAATTAAGTTTTTAATTATAAATTTAATTTCTCTTATATAAAAAATTGTTCTCATAAAATATATTTCACTTTATAATTATTCTCGTCGAAAGGTTTTTAGAATTCATTATTGGGATTTTTCAGAAATAATTCATTTTTTAGTGAATAGTAAAAAATACAGCATTTAAGAAAATGTGGTTTTTTTTTAAACAATATCAATAGATATAGATGATATAAAATTTATTAAACATATAAAATAAATAAATAATGATTTTTTTAAAAAATATTTAAATATTTCATAACATATAATATTTTATTCTTAATAAGTATAAAATAACAGTTTTTATTGTCAACGCAGTGCATACGTTGTGCTGAAAAAGAAAATACGATTCCTTAAAAATAATAATTAAGCGCTAAAATTTATTTCCACAACTTGTTATTTATTAATATGTATAATTTATGTTTTGGGATGATAATTTCTAATTACATAGTTATATAATATTACTCTTATCTAAATGCCTTTGTAATTCTTGTGTAGTGCAAGAAAATAAAAAATAATAATTTTATGAAGTTTTTTTTGTTTTGTATATGACTGAATATACATAACAATTTAACATAGTATTTTATTTTGAACCTAATTTATTTTTTTTATAATAGTTATATATTTATAATTTTTATATACAAATAATTTACATCAATTATCATGAAAAACTGATGCAGTTCTTGAAAAACAATAAGGAAGAAATGGGTTTTAAATTTAAAATATTAGAATTATTAAATGATCAATTGTTTGGAAAAAAATTATATATGAAACTGCAGACCATTGACATGTTATTATTCTAATTTAAGACATTTTAGATCCACATAATGAACATTAGATCTTTTATAATGTTTTATTTCAAAAGGAAGTCAAGTTGTAAAATAATATTTTTAAATTTTTATAATATTTTAACATGAGCTTCCATAGAAGTTTTTTTTGAAAATGAATATTATTTGGAAATATAAAAATATTTATTTTTTTACTATAATTATATTCTTAAATTTTAAACAAAAAATCAATACCATAATGGATTTCAAAGAGAAGATGCAATATTAATTTAATTAATGAATAAATAATATTGATGATATTAAGAATAAAAAGATATATGAAATTTTAGGTTTTTAAGAAAATTAATGTTTTTATAAGATTAATATGGTTTTTTTATATAATAAAAAAAATTATTCTAATTTTACACATTTTTTGATGTGTTTAATGCCATAGTTATGAATAGTTTTTATTTTTGAAGAGAATTATATTTAATGTGTAATTTTTTTATTAAATTATTTTAAACTACGAATATTGTTAATAAAATCCAAAAATGAAAATATTACTTCAGAAATGTAATAAATATTTTTATGCCTTTTGGACTTATTAATCACTATAATAGATATTTTTCTATTTTAATAATTTGTGTAATTTTTAAGTTACCCCTCACCTCACTTATAAAAAGAGGTTCCTTCAATAACAAATATTCATCAAATTGAGATTTTATAATCAACTATACTTGGAAAAAACCACTTCTCCCCATCCCATTTTCCATTATATTCCTCCCAACCTCACAGAAACACCACATTCAAGATCCTTTAGGAGGTTCAGAAGAAAGAATTTTCAAGTAGTGAGATTGCATTTGCATCCCTTCGAAATTCATTTTTACTTATACCATATCCTCACATAATATCCAATTATTAATGAAATATTTAGTATCATATATATTCTATAATATTTTTTTATGGAATATTTACCATAAACCACTTATTTTTGTGTTTTATTCTTAAATAACGAAATAAATGCATGTGGTGTGTCAACTCACAGCCTTTGTAGATGATGAGTTCTCATTCCACATTACCACTATCATGGAAAGTTTTAATTCACATATATTTTTTGTAAAATGAACTATATATTTTTTTAATTATATATTATTATTTCATTTTGTCAATGAACACCATAATAAACTGACCTTGGAAACCATGAAAAAAATGCCCCCAAAATGTTGTAAATAACAAAATATTGTTAATAAAAGGTTGTAAAATGTTATAAGAATATTATTATAGGTATTATAAACATTATTATAGTTCTACAATAAATAAATAACACTCTTCAAGTGATTATAAATGATTTTTGAACAAATTTGGAAGAAGTCGAACCAGAGGTAACAGATAACTTAACTCAATTTCCATTCATTGAGGTAAACATCCATGTCATTATTTATGTTTTTTCAAGAATATGTATTAATGAAATATAATAGTTTTATAAGGTATATCAAGATATATTGCATGGATTTATATTTTTCACACCTAATTATGTTATTATTTTTTCTCACTACAGTAATAGAATCATTGTATGGGTTTTATTCCCGAATATACTTTTTCTTTTGGGTCAATATTTATTTCTCAATAAACCAATGTAACTCCTAATTTTATTATATAACTATTAGAAATAATATATATATATATATATTTTAAAATTATTATTCAGATAAAATAATCATTATTATATGGGTTATTAATTTTTTTCATAGTTCCCATCTCAATTATTTTCGATAAGAAATATAAATTAAAAGGAACTTCTTTAATTCTACACCATATTCAAGAGAAATATATAATATTATTTAAAACACTATTATTTTTATAAAATCATACATGTTATCAAGAAAAATTATGTTAGTTCTTTTCTAATTTAATTAAAATAAACATGCCTTTCCACTTTCAAAACACATTAATATTTTTCTTAAACCGCACGAAAATGTTTTTTTCTAAAGAATATCAAAAAAAATTGTATGATTTAACTTTATTTGGAAATAAATTTTGCAGGAAATATAATTTAAATGACCTTACCCTTTCATTTTGAGGATATACATGTTTAAAATATGATTTAATGGAAAATAAAAATGATTTTACAAAACAACTCTTCTTTCAGTATTAAATAAGTGTTTTTATCATCTCACTATTACTTCTTTGAGATATCTTCAATTTTCTACAATATCTCCTTGTGTGTGGTGTATATTCATCCCTTTGATATATAATATCAGGAATTTTATTATTATCTGGATATTCAATGTTTCAATTAATGTTAAAATAGCTTATGATTTAAATGTTTCAAGGTTGTATGTGTCACTTTGGATTGATCAAAACTTATTTTCATCAAGCATTTATCAATTATTTTATTTGAGTAATTTCATATATGATTCATCAATGTGGTTTGGGACACATTTATTTTAAGATATCATATTATTTAACATGTGAAAAATGATTTGGAATTACAATGTGATGGGTGGGGCCTTCTATATCCTATTGATTCCTTAGCAGGTTTCATGAGGCAAAACAGAAATGGATTTTGGCTGTTGACTTTAAAATTTATTTTCAAAAGTATTGGACGAAGCCTTAATTATAGGTTTATGATGCCTGACATAATAATTTCCTAATTATGATATTATATAATGATAAATCATGTAATTATTTGACTCCTATAATATGAATTACAATGTTTCATGTGATTATTTACATGTAATTACTTTTCAATCTTTTATTCCTTCTATATTATGCCTAAGATTTTGTTTTAATGGAATTTTTAATTATTTATTCACCATTCATTATTCTTTATATTATAGATTCTACTATATTTCATTCTGTTACTAAGAATCTATAGTCACCTCTTTCATATGATTCTTTTCACATGTATTCATAGAGGTATGTTATGAATGACTTTCATGGATAATCGATGAGTTCTTATGTGTTATTAATAAAGTTTCTATGTTATTTTTCATATTAATTTATAATTTAATGTACATATGTGTATTATGATTTCAAAAAAATTCTATAAATATTATTCCTTCTAAATATGATTCCTTATAAGGATAACAATTTAATATACTTGGATACCATCTTTGGGATACTAGGTTCGAGGTCTTTACATTTGGTATCATAGGAAGTATAGAAGCAACATTGGAAGATAGATTCAGAGAGCATTGATTTGAGAATGTAACACTATGAAAAAAAAATTGAGGATAAGTATATAAGAGCATCCTATAATTTTGGTATGGTGGAGATTATGTGGGTATTCCAAGCAAAAAATACATATCTATATACTATAAGAAGATGTGGTTCTGGACCGGATATACTTTTGGGGTAATAAATATGACAAGGTGTCTCGACCCTAGCCCATGGTAAACTGGTAAATGACAATGGGCATTATGGAACATCGGGTTTGACAGTCTTAGAGGATATTCATATATTAATTCACATTTTCTTTATAAACCATTATGAATGATGAAAATGTACAAATATCATCAAAGAAAACAAGTTCATGATTATAAAATTTGATAAGCATAAATTTTTGAATTTTCCATATCTATTACACTAGTATGAGTACTATACATTATGTTTCATAATATTATGTTATTATCTATTGTTGGTAAGTTTTGATAAATGGTTACAACTAAAAGTAATCATAACAAAATAAATGCACATAATCCAAAGAGTGAGAATTATCATTTATTTGATGGATTTAAGCATGTCTTTCCAAGGTAAGTAGTCGCTCATGCATTATCATTATATGTGGAGATAATGTAATGTATTTAAAATACAAATAATGTTTTTTCTATGTATTATAGATTTTTAAGGAATTATGGGATGAAGAGGATAATTGGGAAATAGGTAGATAAATGGGAGAATGGAAAGAATTATTTTACTACATGTGATAATTTTGGGAGGAAATACCTTGGTATATGCTTTAAGGGAACAATAATTTTCTACAAGTCTGGAGAGAAAGGCCACCATTCATGTGACTGAAATGGTAATTATTTTTTTATAATTTACAATTCTTCATATGATATGATATTTTACCATATTAAAATCAATGTCCCATGAATCAATAGAATATACACCAAAAGAATAAAATGGATCATGATCAGGATTATGATAAAACCATAGATGAAGAGGATTGATTAATGTTATTATGTTCATATTCAATAATTATTTCTTTTGAGTTTTGAGATCAATGATGTATTTGTTATAAGATTTATAGAATGTCTGAGGATTGTATTGAAGTACTATTTCAGTATATATTTTTGATCACAAGATGAATGTTATAATGGAAAATTTACATAGTAGCAAGTTAAAATTTTGGAAAACTATATAGTTTAGGGAAAGCAATCCCTTTATATTTTCCTGATACTCAATATCAAATTTTAAAACAATACATGATTCATTTGCATAACAAAAATTGGACATCAATTACTATTTTGGATCTAAATAATGGATTTTTGATAATATGGTAGAGTCTACAACATTTTGGACTTATGGAATATATCCAAACTCTTCAGTTTTACAAAACGAATAAGGAATCATGAACATATACAATAAGGTTTCACGGTTATTTTGGTTATTACCACACTTCAAAAATAAAATATTATATACTCACATGTTTATATCTGATGATTAAGATGCGCATAATGTTGTTTAATAAGTACTTCATGGATTTCCAATAACCTCATTTCAAATGTTTTGTATTATGATATGTTGGAAAAGATTACCACTTATAAAATTGTTGAATTTGATAGTTGGACAAGGTTTTAGAGATTGTTTTACATCATGATAAAACTTGTGCCCTGGAATGAAGTAGGAATATTTAATGTAACAACCAAAGGATATGATGGTGTTTATAGAAATGTATCAAGTACTCATATTTCATTACATTATTAAAGACTGAAATAATATCTCAAAACTAGGGATTGGATCTTCAAACAAAAAAAGCATCCTATCACATTCCATTCCAATGTGGGGTTTCCACATTGGTATTTTCTAGTTGCAACCCCATTTTTCATTTTAAAACATAAATTTAATATTTAGAGGATGAAATTTTTGGATGGAGGGGAGAATATAAAACCACAAGGATTCTAAAAAAAATTAATAAAGAATGTAAAGAACACAACAATGAGTCTCTATGAAACCACACTTTGTATCATAACTATTTAGTAAAGATAGTTTTAACCTCACCAATAATCATTATTTTCACATTCTTATGAATTTATATTTTGAATAATGGACATATACAGTTCTAATTAGTAAGATATCTACTGTCTGATTGTATCAACATAATTTTATTAATAGTAACTTCACACTTTTGAATTGTAATTTTACCCTTATGAATATTAATATGAACCTTATGAATAGTTAGTCAACCAAAAGAATAGTAACCTCACCCATTAAAGTATAAATAAAATTTACGTACCTTATAAATGAATGTAGGATATAATTATATCATAGTATAAGAAAATAAATGTTTTAGAAATTATTAATTATGTATTAGTATTTTTATAAAAAAAATGTTTATTTAAAATGATATAATTAATATAAAGATTTAAAATAAAAATTATTTTTATAAAATATAATCATAATTTGATATTTTGGTGTCTTAGGATTATGGGATAATTTTATGGGACCTTTGTTAATTTTTCAATGTTATATAAAATCAATTACAATATTAAAAATTATATTTTTTGAGAAAATGATGTTTTTAATTAAAATTTTAATTTCTCATATTTTAAAAAAATATTCTCATAAAATATATTTTATTTTTTAATTCTATGAATCAAAAAATTGTTAGGATGAACATTCAAGTTTTTTCTGAAATAGTTGAATGTTTAGTGAATAGTAAAAAATACAGTTTTTAAGAAAATACATTATTTTTGTGACAACATCATGAGATATTCATGATATAAATATTATTAAACATATATAATAAATAAATAATGTTTGTATATGATAAAATTTGTTTCAAAATAATTCATAATATATAAATTATATTTTTCTTGATAAGTATAAAAGAACTATTATCATTGTGGTTGTAGTACTTGTGTCGTGCAGAAAAAGACAATTTGGTTCCTTAAAAAATTAATTAAGAGTTAAATTATCTTCAAAACCATTTTATTTATTTTTATTTAGAATTTATGACTTTGGATGATAAGTTATTATTTTATTGTTATATAATATTAATCGTATCAAAATTCATGGGCAATGCTAGTACAGGGCAAGAAAAGTAAAAATATCAAATTTAAGAGGTTGTATTATATGAGTGATTATACAAAATGAATGAATATATAATTTTATTTTTAACCTATTTTTTATTTTTATTACAACAATTTATTTTTAATGTATATATATGAACTAATTAACATTAATTCTTATGAAAAGCTGATGTAGTTCTTGTCCCAGAATAATAAAAATAAACAAAGTGTTTATAATTTATATTTTATTAATTTTTAAATGACCTATATTTTGGATAAAAACATTTCTATAAGATAGTGTGGACCATATCATGTTCTAAAACTAATTCTTCAAATTTTGGTCAAACAAAAAATTCGTTAATTCCTTTATAAATTTTTATATCAAAAATATGTCATGTTGTAAAATTAGAGTTGTTAATTTGTATAATATTTAAATATGAGTATTCCAAAAGTTTTATTTGAAATAAATACTCTTATGAAATATAAAAAATTA
Organism: Viscum album; assembly: GCA_963277665.1. Classification (NCBI taxonomy): domain Eukaryota; kingdom Viridiplantae; phylum Streptophyta; class Magnoliopsida; order Santalales; family Viscaceae; genus Viscum; species Viscum album. Next base: position 587,836,875 of record OY728142.1, on the reverse strand, counting down.
TACATCTCATACAATTATATTTTTAATATTATGAAACAAATAAATACCATAATGGCTCTCAAAAAGATCAAGGAATATTAATTTAATTACTTAATAAATCCAACCAATGATATTAAAAATAATCAATAATTATTATTCGAGGTTTTTAAGCCATTTGATTTTTTCCATAGAGTAATATTATGTTACTATGAAATATTACAGTAATTTAATTGAATCTTAAAATAATTTTTATGTTTTTAAAGTCATAGTTTTGAATAGTTTTTATTTTGAGAAAAACAAACTTTTAATTATAAATTAATTTTTTAATATATTTAAAAATAAAAATATTATTTAAATAGTCAAAAAAATGATAACATTCCTTCATAAATGTAATTAAATTTAGTTTTAGGCCACTTTTCTACTTCTTATACCCCATAATAGTTTAATTATATTTTAATAATTAGAGTAATATCTAAGTTAAACCACACATCATATATAAAAAGAGGCTTTTTCCTTCATAAATATTCATCAACTAAATCCATCTTACTTGAATATATTCTTCAAAAATCCATTATCCTCGTAAATTAACACATTATATTTATCCTTGTATCAAAAAAGGCCACTTCCAAGATCCTTGATGATGTTTTCAAGGATGAATTTCTTAGTGGTAAGATTTCATTTTTTTCACTTTTAAATATATTTTCACTTCTACCGTATCTGCACCCCCCATCCAATGATTCGTGAAGACTCAAGTATCAAATATATTCTATATATTATTATGGTATATTATTCATAAAATCTATTATTTGATTATTTTATTCATAAACAACAAAATCGATGTCTACGGTGTGTCAATTCACCGCCTTTATGGATGATGAGTTTTAGTTTCACTTTACTGTAATCATGGGAAGTTTTAATTAAAATTAAATTATATAAATTTATATATAAATATGTGTTTGTGTGTAAACTATTTTAAATTATTATTTCATTTTAACAATGAACCCCATAATAAATTGACCATAGAAACAATTAAAAACGCACCCAAAACAATCGAAATTACAAAATATTGTTAATAAATGGGTGTAAATATTATTAAAAGATAATGTAAGGTATTATAAACATGATTTTAGTTATGTAATAAAATAATAACAATATTCAAACCATTATACATGAGTATTGAATGAATTTCTAGGATGTAGAACTCATGGTAAGGGATATGTTTAAGAAATTTCCATTTATTGAGTTAAACATCTATATGATGGGTTATGTTTTTCCAAGAAAATGTTTGAATGACATATGATTACTTTATAAATTATATTAAATTATATATTTTGGATTTATATTTTCTACAAATAAATTTTTAATTAATATATCATCACTCCAATGATAGAATATTTTAAGGGGTTTTTTCCCGAACCCCCATTTTCATTTGGTTCATACTATCTTTATCTTTACAACAATGTTATTATTAATTATTTTTAAAAAATTATTACATATAATATATATATATATATATATTCCAAAAACATATATCCAGATCATTTCATCAATACATTTTTGGGATAATATTTTCTTTTCAAGTTCCACTTCTCAATTATTTCGGATAATAAATCTTGATTAAAGGGATCTTTCAAAATTCATAAACATTTTCGAGTGCACTATTTATTTGGATTCAATCCATAATTATTTTTCTAAAATAAAACATTTGATAATGAAAATATATAATGGTTTATTTATAATTATATAAAAAATATATTTCATTCTCCTTTTAAATCTTTTAAATATTTCTTTTAAACGACAAAAAAATCTTTTATTTATAGTGTTTTAGAAAAATTATTTTTACACGATTTCACATCAGTGGTACACATTTTATCCCTAAAATATAATTTCAATTCCCTTACCTTTTCATTAATTTGATATATATGTGTAATATGTGTTTCTATGACAATTAAAAAAAAGTAGACAAAAATACTTATCTTTGTAATGAAAAAAAATCGTTTTTATCATCTCACTTGTATATATATAATATATATTATTTAATAAACAATAATTTATTTTATTTTGTGCATATACAACCGTTTTATATATTATATAATTAATTTTATTATTATATGAATATTACATGTTTCAATTAATAATGGAAGGGGTTATTAATTAAATGTTTCGAGGTGGTATGAGACACTATAGGAGGTTTAATTATTATTTTTCTTAATAATTTCCCTATGATTATTTTAGATTAATTTAATATATGATATTTCAATGTGGTATGTGAAAATTTTAAATGAAGATATCATTTTATTTTACATATGAGGAATTAATTGTACTTAATATGTGAAAGGAAGGGACCTCTATATCCCCTCCATTCCAAGGATGATCTAATGATACAAAATGAAAATGGATTTGGCATATGCCTTAACAATTTATTTTTAGAAGTCTTGACCAAGGCCTTGAATACCTTTTTATGATGTTCACTATATGAATTCCCTCGTTATGATATTAATATCTAATAGAACATGTGAATTATCAACTAGTAGACTATCCAGGGTGACGTTTCATATGATTATTTAAATTGAATTATTGATTCATCTTTTATTCCTACCATAATATTCTTAAGATTATATTTTAATGTATTGTGTGATTATTTATTCATCATGATTTATACTTTATATTATGTCTTCCACTTTATTTATTACCCTCTCTAAGCATCTGAGTTGACCCCCTTTATATGTTTCCTTTCCCCAGGATTCTAAGAGCTATGTTATGAATGATTTGCAGGTTTAATATAAGATTTAGTGACTATTATCAATAGATTTTTATGCTTAATAACCTTTGAACTTTTTATGTATAGTTCATGTTTTTAGTCTGGTTTCCAAAACTACTAAATTGATTGGTCCTTCGGGGTGTACATCCCTATAACAATACCAATTCAATAATGTAATTCACCGTCTCTAGGCCACTGGGTACAGGTTCTTTACATGAATTGGATTAGTAACTATTTGAATGTGAATTTCCTATTCCCCATGAACATAACAAGTTGGTAGTTATAACGAACATCATAACCATGAAATTAAAATTTTGACTCCTACATCTAAATTCCATATTTAGAATATCATCCTTCTTAATCTTAAACTAATGATATCCACATTAAATGTCAAAATTAAAAAAAATGTGCCCTATAAATTTTAAAAAATATCATCAATCTTTGGTACAATGTAATGATTCCTAACAATTTTATGATACATATTTTGGTAATCTACTCACAAAATCAGGCAATAATCTATCTTTATGATGAAAAACCATAGATTACCACTTGTAGACACACTATGTTGCATGAAACACATCTAAATAAATTCATACACCTACAACCACAACACTCACAGCTCCATACGCACCATCTGGTTGGGAACCAACAAAATTGGAAGCATTCCATGTTCCAACTCCATCTCAAACATAATGTCAGGTTGATGAAGCAGGGTCATAAACTAATAAAAAATCATCTAAGAACTCCTCAAAAACTCTAGAAACATTACCTACATATTTTACCACCAAATTAACTACCATATAAGAAAAAAGAGGCTCAACTTTGTTTCCTCCCATCTGATAACCTATATCAATAAAAAAATCCACATGCTAGCTCTCCAAATCATAATAAGAAATTATCTAATTGAAAAACTCGATGAATAAACACACATAATGAAATAAATATATTAGAAGGATATGATCATAATTATTTATTTAATGTAAGAGGGATTGTCTCTTGGAGTTATTTCTCACCCCTTTATTATTTTTTCCCATGATATCTTGTGAAATATTATGTACGATTATGCTAAAAGGGTTTTCAATAATGATGTTGTTTTCCAGTTTAATATCTTATTTAATGTAAAAAATTCCCAAAAAAACTATAAATATTGATTTTATGGGATTTATTATTTTTAATATAATGTACCAAATTGTGAAATAATGTGTAATAAAAAGAAGTTTTTTCTAATTTGGAATTAAAGTAAAATAATATTTATTTTTTGGATTAAGATTGAAAAACCCTAGAGAAATCCTCTTGGATAAGACTATGTATATGAAAACTAAAATAAATTTAAGGTTAGTATAGAGTAAGTTTTTATTCAATAAAATAAATACTTGTTTTTATACTACATGTTTATGTGTCTCTAGAATAGATATACATTGCTGTATAAACTAAAAACATAGTTTTGAGATCAACTAATTGAGAATTGCTGCACAAGAATAAGCCTTACTAGAAGCCTAGTTTGTACATACCTAGGGATATTATTTAGTGAATTCATTATATCATTAAAAATTATTATGAAATAAATAAAAAATTATCCATTATAATTCGTGTTATGAAATAGATCATGGATAACATAGACTGAATCCTATAATTTCAGAAGTTAATGAAATACTTGTAATTTATAAGTTATACCTTTAATGGCATTGGATTTCTGGTTGTGTGTTTAATATTTTAAAAGATATAATACCTAATTTATTATTTATTCTATTTCAATGGATGGAAATATGATGAACATATATAATATAGAAATTATGAGAACTCTACTTATTAACGGAGGGGGAGAATGTAACACCGAGTCTTTTTTAAAAAGATAGTATTGATCGATAAAATATGTGTTACACAACACCGAATACAATCAAAAAATGACTATTTATGTAAGAATATTTTAATATTTCCAATAAATATTTATATAGGAGTATTATTAACAGCATTATGATATATAAATTGTAAATATATTGAAAAATGTATGGTATATTATCAATCTATTTTTGGTAATGCATTTTCGTTCTTCAAAATATGTTTTCATAAGAAGGGTTTTTTATACTTTTTTTCAAGAATATTAAGAATCTATTTTTATAAAAATAAATATATTTTTTATATCATAATAACAAAATTATATTAGGGTGAAAATTTTTGGTTTTTCAAAAAGTATAGATTGTTAAACGAATAGTGAAAATAACGTTTTTTATAAAACTGACCTTTATTTAATAAATTAAATAATTTAAAAGTAAAATTCTATTTTCAATATTATTTTAAGGTAAAAAAATTATCATTTAGCTATAATTAATTAATTTAATTACATTTAAATTATCATTATATATGATTTTTATATAAGTTTATTATTAGACATAAAAATACAATTTTCTACAAACTGTTTTAAAATTAATAACGTTTCTCCATTATAATTAATTATAATAACCCCTAAGAAAAAATTATTTAAATTTTTTTTATATATTATATAAATATTTATGACTTTATATTCTTATAATGAATATTACATGTTATATAGTTAATGTAAATTCACCATTTCTTAAAAAATGTATTTCTCAAAAAATTTCTTTCCATCATGCTTAAAACATGTATATTAAATTCTTGTTCTTTCACAAATATGAATTTTTTGATAAAATTTATTCCTTATTTAAAATAATAATAATGAAATTTAGTAATATAGTTCTCTGAATTTTAGAACAATATTAATAGTAACTTTAGTAAATATTAATTACCAGGCTAAAAGGAAAATAGGTTCATTAAGGGTAAATTTTTTGAAAAAAATACTAGAAACAATGTAAACAAAATAGTATGAATGTGAACATATAATTTTAATTTAAACCATATTATTCTCATTCCCAATTGTTTTTTATTTATAATTGATTACATAATCTTTTTTATAAAAATTTTATTTTGATTTCATAAAACACAAATTGGTTTTTAATTAATATTCAGTTTTGATTCCCACATTTTTTTAAATTAACAAATTATTGAAATAAGTAATATTTTTATAATTTATTATTATTAAATATTTTTTAAAAATATAAATGATAATATAATTTTGATGAATTCAAAAGTAATTTTTATAAGTGTTCGAAAATTGGTATTATCAAAAAACACAGCATTTCTCAAAGAAATGAAGATTAATTTTTATAAAGAAAAAAATAATGATATTGGATAAATTTATTGAAAAAATTAATATTCTTTTGGAATTAGAACATTTAAGTTATCCGATTGTGATATTTTCATAATTATCTAATCCATGAAAATTTTCAAGTAAAAATTGAATATCGTATAAATATGAAGTGTGTATTATTCTATTATAATAACCCAAAAGAGAAGTAATAAATACCATAAAAGTTATCTGTGACCAAATATATTTTTTTGTTAAAATAATTATATTCTATTTCAAACTTTTTTTTCATTTAGAGGTATTTTGATATTTTTTCGGTCTAATTTTTTTCATAAGTTTCTATGAGAAGTTGGAGGGAATATGATGAAAATGAAAATATGTAGGCATTCTAGCATTGTGTGCACACTTAGCAAACAATTTTTCAGCCTGTGCATCGTTTCATAGGAAACCACATTACCGCATGGTGTTTTTGGATATAGACTTATCACATGGTTAGAGAAAAAAATTATAAACAGTGTATGCTAAATATGTGGCATATCCTTCTTGGATAGTGAGGGGAGCATGAGTACCACACAATTTTGAAAACTATGTGTGAAAATCATGTGGCATGTCTAGGTCATCAAACATTGTCTTTTCATTTTTACCTCTACCTTATTTTTAACCCTAACCAATAAAAATCATCCCCCACATGGGATCTCTACCATATATAATCCTCTATGTTACTATCCTCTCCCTTATACTCTATTTTCAAGAATTTTTTTCTGATTTATCCTTAAATATTCCCGTAACTTCAATAATTTATCATTCCCCTTATTTTCTATGGTTTTCTTCATCTTTCATTGGGCTTTCACATATAAAGCTGTTAGGTTGTAATTATTAGTGTTATATCTTAATCTTCAACGATTAAACTCAAGGTTTACGGTTTGATCTTTCCCTTAATGGGTGCTATTGAGGTATGGTTGATGTTTTAACCAATTATCTAGAATTATATACACCCAAGGTAGTGACTTAATGCTTAAACATTGTTTTATGAGTTTATTATTCTTTATTGTCTGTTAATATGATCTCTATCATTAATATTTTTGGTGTGAAATGTGATTTTGAATGATTTTGATATACGTATGGATTTAAAGAGATTTTTTTAATGAAATTGGTAATATTTCAAGTGTGAACCCTTGTTTTGACCTTTGAGTGGGTTTTTATAAATTCTAAAACATGTATAATGAAATGTGTGGACGACGAAAACATTCTTTGGAATGGAGTTTTTAGGGAATTTGGTTTCCGAAAGGGGATTTGGATGTGTAATTAGTTGTTTATCATGTTATTTATGGAGTTTATCTTACATGTGTATGAATGTGGTATTGTATGTAATATGTGAAATGGGAAATGAGCATGATGGAAACATGTGTTTCTTTGTTGGAGGGCAATGAATACTCTTTTATATGACTCAGAAGTTGTTCGTCTCAAATTCATCAACCAGGATCGATGATACAAAAAAAACTAAATGATATTAAATATTAGAGATGTGTGGACCCATGGGGTTTCCTCTCATTCTAGATAATGCAAGAGAAAACTTTTTTTAATGGTTTCTATAACACATTTCACTGAGATACAATGTTTATTGTTTCATATTTCTAGCTAGTTCCTTGAGGGTTCTCCCATAAAGTGGGGCTCTCACATGATATTTCTGTTACCATTTGCGTATGGAATACTTGGTTGGTTATTTAAAAATAAATTATGTATTATTTTAAAATTTATTCTTTTAAATTGATTTCCCATAAAATTATTTCATGTTTTTCTTTTAAAAACCATGAATGTTTTTTTCCGTAGGATTTTTATATCATGAAATCTCTTGGTGGCTGGAATCCTAATGGGTTTTAGATCACAGACTAATTACACCATTTGGTGTAAGTAGATGTGGTTATGTTTGGAATACATAAACGATAGGAGTTGGGTGACGATGGATCAGGATTCTAGATGATTTACCTTGTAAGTGTTATGGAGTTTTCTTGAGGAAGACACTCCTATTGTCATATGGTGGTTATTAGGATAGTGTCTTGTTCCCAATTTATTTTAGGCCTTTTTTGTTTCCATTTAATTCTTTAAAGAGGAATATAATTTTTTCCATTTTTGATTATGAATGTCTAGTTATTTTTCATTTATAATAGTTGTTTTCTTATGTTTATTGTATTGGGGAAAATATTTCCCATGTTTGGTAGTTGATACCTGTGAACATGTTTCCAACCCATAGGGAATGGGAACAACCTTCATGTCATGCCAAGGATCGGGTTAGGAGCTGTTTTTCATGTAAAACCATCTTGTTTCATGAAAAATGCTATCAAAGTAAGTGATTCACTTTTTGGGTTATGATATTTGGTATTATTAAGTATTTTCATGAGTTTGAAACATTGTGGATTGAGGTTCTAGTTTGGGGAGGAATTCCTGGTCAAAACACCTCATGATGGAACTTTAGTCACCAGGGGATGTTGGGAATTTTTGTTTGACCTCTCCTCCATGTGATACATACATGCTATAAACTATATGTGGACGTTGAGTGGAGGTGGAGTGATTCATCTGTTATGTTATTGTGATGGGTTTTATTTTTTTAGATATGGTAAAATTTAGGAATTTGATTTCACTAGTGAAATGTTTCATAATTATCATATTATTGGGTTTTCTTTGTATTATTTCATTTTTATAGAAATATACCTCCATGGAGACTTGATATACAATAGTGAGACATGTCTGGAGAGATTTATACCTCACCATTTGATTTTAGATTAGTGTAATATGTGTTTTGACCAATCCATGATTCGAGACAGGGAACAACTCCTATAACTATAACATTTAGAGAAACTAAACTGGATCCCTGGAAGGAAAAAGAATAGGATTTACTTAAGAATAAGCATTCTTGTTTTTGAGGTATCACTGAACCTCAGGAATTTTAAGAATTAATTGTGAAGATATATAGGATGATCTAGAACCTCAATGGTCTTGAATATGTTCGGGTAAAATGTGATTCATTTTTTATATAAGTTCCTCATTTTAGGTGGTGGGACTATTTGGTTCATAGGGGAACGAATGAGTAAAAAAATGGATTGAATTCTAGGATTTTTTCAATAACCAGTACGGTCATGTGGTCTTTTCCAATGCTAGTTCATAATAGTTTATAGATCTTGTTTAGGGGTGCCTATTTGTGATGTATTATGCCATCCACTTTGATGTTCTAGTTCGATATGCACCTGAGATTATTTCAAAACAAGCCGATGAGGGATCTTAGGTTTGAGAGGTGGTCATGTCTACATATCAATTCATAGTTATTTCTTTATGTTGTTGACCTATGACAAATTTGTTTAATATTCATGTATGGTGTATATTGATCATAAGGTAATGTTTGGTTCTTGTAGGACTATGTCGACAATGGATGTTGGTAGTTCGTATATGAAATAGAGGAATTAGGATGAGCATGGGAAGAAGGGAGTTGGTAGTTCAGGAAATCCTTCCTAGAAACCATCATCTATAGATTTTATTGTTATGTCAGTTGTGTTCCATCAGTGCATGGTGGTAAAAAAATAAGATCTTCATGTACATATCCTCCCAAAACATTCCTTTTGTGTGCATATATGGGACACCTGGAGAAATTGTTCAATGTGGCGCACCCATATAAGAGTGGTTCTAGATCGGTGGATTCTCAGGGGATGTTAGATCAGTCTGAGCCACCCAGGATAGTGTGGCCTCAATTTGGTTGTTTTGGTGGTAAGACTATATCATCATCTAGTCAGAGTCAGTTCAGGATAAATCCATAGGTAAGTGGTCAAACCTGAACTCAGTCATAAAAAAGGTATCTCCATGTTGTGGACTAAGTACTAGTAGAACTAGATGTAGGGCCATCGACAGTATGAGGTACCATTTTGATTTTATAATCTATATTTTAATTTTTATACTAGGTCCAATGTTTTCTTTATCTCGATCTATCTTTTTAATTTTACAAATTTACCAAACAAGCATATGGCTTATGTGATGGAGTTGGAAACAACTCTTATAAAGAAACGAGAGAAGGGCCTCAGGATCCCATTTTTTGAAACCATCATATAGGGGGTCGATCTAGAATAGTTTTCCTTATTTTAAACTTAGACCACATTGATAAAAACCTAAAAATGGATTTTATGGTTCCCATTTAGGGTAATAACGTTTAATATAGCTGGAGGTTGTGTTTAATTTCACCTAATAGAAGTATATATGTTTTTCATGGAGAATGGGATCGTTGGTCTGTGTATGATGGACCTTCACATTTGGAATTGGGAAACAATGTTTTTTTGTTATTAGTTCTCATGATGGTAGATGATGGTGTTGTTCCTAGTGGTGGATTACTTCATATGGTGGATGGTTACCCATATGTATTTCTTGATGATCTTTCAGGATTGTCTCTAGAGCAGTATGTGTTGTCCTTTATAGACTTGGTGTTAGGAACAAAACCAATATATATTCCCTCATATTGTATGTTCCCCCCAAATTTGAGGGAAATAAAGGTTGAATTGGGTGATTTTGAATCCATATGATTCATTCTCCCAATAATCTCTCCTTGGTACACCCACGTATTGTTTGTGAATAAGGCCAATGGATATCTTTTATTGTGTATCGATTACAGGAAGTTGAACAAGATTACCATCAATAACATATACCCTTTTCCCCAAATTTATGACATATAATAATAGTTAAAATCATAATGGATTTATTCTAAGATAGAAATATGATTTTTCTAGTACCAAGTCTTGGTGAAAGTGGTTGATTTCCTGAAAATAGCTTAATGAAGAAGGTACGTCCATTTTTAGTATATGGTCACACTTTTTGTTTTCATAAATTTTCTATTGGTCTTTATGGTGCTCATTATTAGGGTATTCCACTAGTATCTATATTCCTCTATTGCGATTTTCATGGATGAAAACCAAGTATATTCTAGATCCTAAGAGGAGAATGGGAGGAACTTAAGGATTGTTTCAGGATCTCTTCAAGACCATCACCTATTTTCAAGTATTTCTAAATAAACATTTTTCATTAGAGAGGTGAAGTTTCTAAGACATTTAATCAAAAAACAAGGGTTTTTTATGGACCCTGAGAAGATTAGTGTTGTGATTCTATAGTAACAATGGAAAATTAGGTTTGAGATCAAGATAATTTTCGGCATGATAGGTTATTATAGGTGGTTCATTTGGGGTTTCTCTCAGTCAACTTCACCCATGAACACACTCACTCAGAAAGGGAACAAGATTGATTGGATTCTAGAATTTTAATAATTCTTTGAATAACTACAGTGTTTATTAACTAAATCTACATTATTTATTTTTAAAAAATCATGAATGGTCTATTTGTTTTACTGTGACCCCTCATGTATAGGTCTCATATTTTTGCTCATACAGAATGACCATATGGTGTCTTGTGAAACATGCCAACTCTAAGTAATTGAGAAGAACTATATAAATTTTGACATGGATTTTTAAGTGGTCATTAATTCTTTGAAATTATTGTTCTATAAATATTTGTGGACAAATATTTTTTTTATTCTTACCATAAGAGTTTGGGATTCATTTTTTCTCTAAATGATATAAATCTAAGGCAGTTCAATTGTATTTAATGCCTTCTGGGGTTTGATGTCAATGTCTTGTATACCCCTGGAAAGTGTAATGTTGTGGAATATGACTTAAGTAGGAATGGTCTAGTGAATGTTTTGAGGAAGTGAAGTGATGTGTGGAACTTGATGGGGGTTTTTTTTCAAATTCACTTGGAGACCAAGGAGCACAGAGACATTGTGTTCTTGGATAGTGTTCAGTAGGATCCCTCCATCATATATATGATTCAGAAAGTGAATATTGTTTATGATTTATTCCAACATTCTATGTAATTTCTTCATTGGGGGTACACACCATGTGATTAGTAGTTCTCTCTTGAGAAAATCTCGTGGTTTGATGGAATCATTACAGTTCTATTGTATTTGAGAAATGTGGTGATACAGAATAGAAACCAATCTAAATGGTCCATTCATTCTATTTATTTGAATATTTATTATTATTTTCATTGTTACTTAGGTTGGATAGGTATGAGGTGAGATATAGATGAATTTCTATCACAATGTTATACATTTCAAAATCATAAAGCAGAGCACCATAGGCACTCAGGATTGTTTCAGTCTCTACCAATTCCTACCTGGAAGGGGATTATATCGCCATGAACTTTATTATTAGATTTCCTCATACACATTAGAGGAATAAAAAAATATAGGAAGTGACATATCATCTAGCCTAATCTCCCATCTTACTTTCTATTAAAGATTCATCTACGGTGGATGCACTGATCCAGTTGAAAGTATGAGTAATAGTGAGGCTTCAGGGCTGGTATTAAACAATAATTTAATATAGGGACCCCATTTTAACTCTATGTTATGGGAATACCTTAATAAATAAATGGGATCATAGGTCAAGATGAGTATGGCATACCATCCATAGAAAAAAGATTAGACAGACTGGGTGAATCAATTCTTTGAAGTCATGAATTAAGAATGTGTGTTTTATTATAGAGTTTCATGATATATGAATTTGGGATTTCTTGACATTTCATATAATAATATTTACCAATCCAAGATTATAATGGCCCCCATTGAATCTCTCTATGGTCAGTAATGTCAGTCTACAATGTATTGGTCTGTCATTGGTGAAACTGTGTTGTTAGGACTGAACATAGTGCGGAAGACATTTGGGAAGGTATAGATGATAATGAAATTATTTTTCAAATCTAAATGTCTCAAAATATCATATTTTAACCAGATATGTCGAGATCTTTAGTTTTTTTGTGGGTTCCCAGGTGTTTCTAAAGGAGGAACGTCTCTTGGGTTACCGTCGTTTGGGTATGCAAGGGAGGATAATGTTATTGTATGTCAAACCCTTTGAGATCTATGATCGGGTGGTTAAGGTGGAATATAAGAATTCATTTCCCTATCATTTTACCACAATTAATGATGTGTTTTATGACCCTCCGCTGAAAATGTACAACCAAGATCCATCTCATGCGTTTAATTGGGAAGTGTTGGAAATAGATCTCAATTTGTCCATTTATGAATGGATAGTACAGATTGTAGATTCCCAATAAAATGTGATTTGAGGGAAGCATATTTCATTGGTCAGTGTCCTTTGGAATAAAACTAATTATATGAATGGTACTTGAGAGTGGAACTCATGGGATGATTAAGAGTATCCATTTTTATTCTATGCTCAAGTTTTGAGTTGACATTCTGGGATGGAAAGTTTTCGTGGCGGGGAGAATTGTAACACACTTGATTTCATTTTGAGGTATTTTTATTTTCATTTTTTATAGATTATTTCCATGATTTTTTGTTGATATATAGATCGGATAATTGTGAAAATGGAAATCATTGGGGTTTAAAGAATGGTGTGCATAGTTGGTACCCAGTTTTCCAAACCATGTGTCCACTCCAAGTAAACTATGTGGCCATGTTGAGTGTTTTGACAAATGATTATCCCATTGGTAGAGAATTATTTTTATGAAATATATACTAAAAATATATAATGTATTTCATTGATAGTTATGGGTGAAATATTGTCATTAAATTTTGGAAAACATGCTGGAAAACCATGCAAACCATACAGGTCATTAAAATTTGGGTTTTCAATTTTCTCTCTCACAATTTTTATTCTTAAACAAAAAAAATCATCCCCTCAGGATTTATACCGTAGGTGGGCCTCCCCCTTCTTCTCCTCTGCCTTAAGATCTATTTTGGTGGAAATTATGGTATGATTTATCCGATAATGTTCATTTAAGTTCAATCTCTCTTATTTTCCCCAATGTTTCTAGGGGTTTCATCATTTTTATTTCTAGTTTAACATCACTAGTAGGTTAGTTGTCATTTTAGGGTTTGATATTAATATTTTGGGTTTGAACATGATTTTTGGGGTTTTATCATGCCTCTAAATGGTTTTACTGATTTTCAATTGATGTTTTTTACCATTTTCATGGATTTTTCTTCACCCAAGGTTGGTGGATTGATTCTTAAACACTATTTGAAGATTTTATTGTTTTTTCTTTTGTGTTAATATGTTTTCAATGATTTATGTGTGTAGAGAGAAAAAAAGTTTTGACATATTTTGATATTTGTGTATCTAGAAAATGTCTCTTGCAATGAAATTTGATAGATTTAGAGTGTGAACCTTTAATGTGTCCTTTGAACATGTTTTTATAGATTTTTAAAAAATGCTTCATTAAATATTTTGATGATGAAAATTCTATTTTGGAATGGATTTGTGGTTCATTTTATTTCAAAAAGGGGGTTTGGATGTAGAAAAGGTGGTTTATCATGTGTGGTATTATCTATGGATTATATTTTTGCAAATGCGTTATTGAATGTAATATGTGAAATGAAACTTAATCACGAAGGGAAACCTTGGAATCTAGGTGGGCGGTCTAGGAATAGTAAGATAGATGACTCAGAATTGGTTCATCCTAGATTCATCGACCAGGAATGATGTTAAAACACTAACTATATGATATTAATGATTTAATACCATTGGTATCATGGGGTTTCCCCTCATTATGGCGTGTGCATGAAAATTTTGTTGGGTGTGGTTGTATAAGATTTCACCGAGATTTTATGTAACCAGTATCCAATTACTAGCTACTTCATAGAGGGTTATCTCATGTCTCAGTGATCTATTGGGATATATATCTTAACATATTCATATGGTATACTTGGTTGGTTATTTAAAAATAAATCATGTATTATTTTGAAAAAAATCCTTTAAAACAATTTTCCATAAAAAACATTTCTTGTCTATATTTTATAAAACATGAATGTTTATTTATATTATAATTTTTATAATATGGAATCTCGTACAAGGTGGAATCATATGTGGATTTGGATGATACCCTAATGACACATTTGGGTGTATGAAGACAATGTTATGTTTGGGATAGGTAAAGGAATAGCGTTTATAGATGGTGGTTTGGGATGCTAGTGGTCTTCCATTATAGGTTTTTGTGGTGGTGGATTTAGGATGGAACTCCCCTTTTCATATGGTGTTTTTTTGGGATAGTTAGTTATTGTGGATTTTTTTTCGCCTTTTGGGTTTTAATTTAACATTTTAAACTTTCCTCTAAGAATATGTTAGTACATTTTATGTTTAAAATGTTCTGTTTTGGTTTATTTATAACAATTTTTTTCTTATGTTTATGTGATTTGATAAATTTGTTCCCACGTTTTGTTGTTGTCACCAGGGAATAACTTTCCTACCCGTGGGGTTCAGGAATGCCTTTCATGCCATTCCACAGTCCGGGTAGGGTGGTGGGTTTCACTGAAACCGATCATGGTTCTTGAGATTTTAGGTTTATTTGATTAATTTGATAACTTCATTACGAATCCTCTAAAACTATTAGTATATTTTAACATTTTAATCTCTTTTCCTTAAGATTATGACTCAACTGCACATAATAAATTGTATTTTTCTATTAATTTTGGCCAATGGACTTATAAAACAATGTAAACATCTACCATTCAGTAGAAACACTGGGAAAACTACTAGATGGCTTGTGGTCTTGATTTTTTATATTATGTAGTTCAAAACTTCTGTTTTTGAAATAATTAAGAAATACCCACTCATTTCCGGTATAAAATCACTCATTCTTCCATTTATCTGCACTGAAAATCATTATAGAACACTGTTGTTCTTCCTTACCCTCTCAAGATTCCTCCCATGGATCCCCCAGGCACTCAAGAAGCTTCTACCAAGCATTTGGAGTCACACAATCAAGTAAGGATTTGTTACTCTCCCCTATTTATTAAAATTTTTCTATTATCTTATGCCTACTATTTTCAATTCCAAAATCAAGGAAATGTATTTACATGCCTCTATTACTAATGATTTGATTTACAAATGATGATTGACCAATTTATCTCTCATCATCCCATTTTATGGATTTTAATTGACATTGTTATGCTGTTGAAATTTCATAATGATTTTTCCATGCCAAAATAATTTTCTAGTTAATACCATACCCATTTCCTATAAAATAAATTTACATTTATAAACTGATACATATATATATTTGAACTAACATATATGTATTCCCTGATCATTGATAATGGAATAAAATATGGTAATGAATTACTCCTTTTTATTATTTATATGTCACACATAATAATGATAATGAAATGAATGTGATGGGTGTGGCCCGAATTAAATAGTTATCTATTGAATTGGGTGTTATTTAGTATCATGAGACATCATGCTAGGTCTATAAGTGAAACATATTCCCTTATGGGACATTTCCCATCATGATTTCCTTGTATTTATCCTTGTAATATGTTCATGATGTAGTGTTTTAAGATGTTTCCACATCTCCCATGTTTCCTTAATGATTATCATGATATATCATACATCATTGTTCATGTTTATAATCTTCACTCCGTTTGTTATCCATGGATATATCTATTGTCTAACATGTGTTATATTCATCTTGTTATGCCATGTTTATCTAATTACTAAGAATTATAGCTCACCCCTTCATTATGTATGTCCCTAGGTTATCCCATACAGTTTTATGTACGATCAGGTTAATTATATTTTCTATAAATATGTTTTTTTTCTTATTTATGATGTTATGTAATATAACTAATTTTCGAATACACTAAATTTATTTAATGTGTTCTTATTATTATATATAATATTATGTAAGAAATTATGTATTAATTTTTAATAAAGAGTTGGGTATTCAAATCTAAATATTGAGTTAAAATCAAAAAATCATTCAATATTTTAAAGAGAGTTTAGACCCTTGGAGACTAAGATATAGATTGCGTATATTTAAACTATCATTGATATGATTGAGATGATACTAAAAACTAGTAATCCTGGGGATTTATATAATGAGTTGGAAAAATAATTTGTGGTATATGTAGGCTTTGGATGGAAGATGTGATGGGATAACCTATAAGTACATTGAGGTGTGGTTCTTTAGGAATATATTCTAAAAGATACTGAGGGTAGACCAAGCCTTAGATTTTATACACTTAATGCAATGGAGGCATAAATTTTTTATCATTCCTTGATTTTCAGAACAAGGATTTGATACTCCCTAATATTTAGGGAGAAAATATTTCTATGGTGAATTGATATGTGAATCTTCGTCGAAATTCATTTTGGGTGCAGGTAAATTAATTAAGTATAACATTGATATTTGAGGTATTCGTCCACGATATTATAGAATGATAGTTCCTGAATTTTGTGAGTATTAAAATTATATAAAGTGTTCTCTAAGGGGTGTTTAGTATAATTTTGGGTCCTTAAAAACAATAA
This sequence comes from Viscum album, assembly GCA_963277665.1. Lineage (NCBI taxonomy): Eukaryota > Viridiplantae > Streptophyta > Magnoliopsida > Santalales > Viscaceae > Viscum > Viscum album. The sequence goes on along the minus strand of OY728142.1, from coordinate 587,819,615 downwards.
TATTAAGAGACCCATAAAGGCAGTTCGAGAAGATGATAATATTTTACACTGTAGAGTGGATCATTGTCTAGGTTTTTCACGTATGGAAATAATTGATTTTTAGTGTATAGTTTGGTTGATCTTCTATATAATGGTTATAATGTATTTAAATGAGAAATAAATAGTTAATTTTCTAAAAAAATTCCATAAATTAGAATAATGATAGGTATTATGTCCATCATAGTTATCTGAATTTGGATAAGGAATAGTGATGTGGGGTGGGGGATATGATTTATATACATTCCTAATTAATTGAAGGGGTGAAGATACATAGTATTTTGTATAGATTTTGAAACAATTTATGGATCCATAGAAACATAATTTTTAATGGAGTTTGGATATAGTTTTACTATACAAGATTATGTAAGTCTTATTAAATAAGGTTAGGGAGTTGTGGATAGATTGAGAAATTTTATGATAATATTGATTTTTCATTAACATGATGGATATTGGTACACATTTTATATTATGTGTATATGAATGAACCATGTTATGGTTTATTTTTGGGAATTATATATGATTTTTTATTGTGTGTGATGGATGTTACATGGGAATTTTGGGTCGATGTTTGGGTATAATACTATCAGGATACTGGATTGATTTGTACTACAGTAATAGAATAGATGATTCCAATAGTGATGAGTACCCATAAAGAGATTCATTCTATATTATTTTGTTTTCTTGGGTAATTTGAAAGATAAAAATACATTTTGAGTCTTGTAAGTATTTTTGGGAGTTTATAATTAAGAAAAATTATTTTTTATATATTTTTCATTGTTAGGGTGATGAAAACATGGCGATGAGTCGATGTATGATTGATATGTTTTGATGAAATTTATACTTATGTAACATAATTAGGGTATATTAGTGTACTAAACACATGTAATTTGGACTATTTGAGGCATTTGAGGGGTCATATAAGGCCTAATGGTTTAATTTGGGATGTTTTCTTGGGTAGTTTGTTTTTTTTATTTTAATGTAGTGGGAATCAAGTAAAAATTATCCTTTTAATTGGCACTCAGTAGTATTATTAGGGAATTTGGACTCCATGGGGGAATTAAGAGGTTGTTGATCCCAATATGGGTTTTTTTTATTTATCATGTTCATGGTGGTGCTAGGTTCCCTTATGTATATTTTTTATTTTTTTCGTTAAATAATTATTTTAATTAATATAAATGATTGATTTCTCATTTTTCTCGCCATATTTATATCAAAAAATAACACTACATTCTCTCATTGTATCTTCCCACTTCCATATGGTTCATCATTTTTATTAATTTATTCTTCTTGATGTTGGTCTTAGGATGTCTTCCCTATTAAGAATTAATGACCACCACTATTTACTGAAGGGTTTTTCATCATTAAAATTATTTTTTTACTAAAAACATATCATTAGAGACTTTATATAGTCTCTCAATATCATTTTACCATGCATTTTTTGGATATGGTATTTTACATGAATAAAAACTCTATTACTAAATAGGTGGAGACTATGTATTTCGTATGTTATATATGATTATATGTGTCATCTATTTTTTAGTAATATTTAGTTTCATGTGTATGACTGTGTATGGATCCACTTGAATTTTTTTTGTTCCTAAGAGATGTCATCATATAGTATCATATGAGTAACTATGGTTTATAAAACATGTATGATCTATTCTCTATTTATAGAATTGATACATTTTTGGAATGTAACCTTTTGTATAATTTTTTGTTACTGTGATGGGTGTCTTGTTGATGTTCTTTGATAATTTTATGGGTGTTGATTGTGATAATGTGGGGTGGTGTGTATTATTTTTTCCAGATGATTTGCAATGTATTGTGACATTTTATGTAAATTTGGTTATTCCTTTGAGTTATGGCCATATTTTTTTTGTGATTTACACTCACCATGGGGTATAGTAAACTGGAGTGTTTTGAACACATGGAAAGTCCCTTGAGGTGATTTTAAAGACTGGATGATTGGATGTATCCTTCACAGATTAAAATATTAGAATTATGGTGTTGAAAAACAATTCATATGTGGGATACTTCATTTGTATAGTTATGAGACATGTGCGGTGATTGAAATCAACAGAGTATAGTATGTGTAATTCATGCTTAGTTTGTTGGACTAATGAGATAGTTGTAAAATTTAAAATATGTAAACCATGGAATGTGAGTTATTCTATGTGGATGTCAAATTGGGTTTTTTTAGGATTTAGGATAATAGTGTGGGTCATGTTTTATAATGAATTACTATGTGGTATAAAATTAGTTAAATAGAAAAGGGTTATTTTGGTGTGGCATACCATAGGTTTTAATTACTACTATAAAACTAGATGAATAAGGTAAATTATATCACTCATTGATTGATGAAAAATATATGGAGTAGGGTGAAATTTTATTTATATGTTCATTTATTAAAATTTTTATAAACTCTTAAATTGATTATTATTATAACAAGACACTATTAGATGTGGAATAATGACTTCTTTCTTACCCCCTACATGGATAATCTAGGACACATAATGAATTTATGGTTCATGATTTATATAAGGGAATGGGGTGATTGAATGGAGCACATTAGGTAGTGGTTTTATAAAATCATGAGAAGGAATTCATTTGTTTTTTGATCTAGACAATGGGTATATTTGGTGTTGAGATAAGTTATATTTTTTTGTTTTGGGGTATGTATATATTTGATCAGAAAATGGGACATAATTATTTCTAATATATCAATTTTCTTAATTTTAGATATTTTATTTTCATATCTTTTAATATATTTTGGGTTGTGTTTCTACTATTTGACTAATCTAAAAATAATTTTTTTCTATCATTTTAGGTTTTTTTATTTTATTTAAAAAATTGATAGTCCAACCATTATAACCCCCTTGACCCTCACTACTATTTTGTAGCTATTTTAATATGATTAGGAATACTTGAGGTCTATGACACATTGACTCAATTATTTAGGGAAATCAATGTTTTTTATTTAAAGAAGTTTTATATGTGTGTATTAATTATTTTTTATTAAATGAGATACTAGGGGGTTTCATTATTATGGGATCTCGTAGATGTAGTTTAGGGATATTAGATACTTGGTGTTTTGGTTACATTTAATCAATGATCAATACAAGTACACCATAGTGTCTAAGTTTACAAGGGAACGAGGATTACTATTAGAGTCCTTGAGATTATTTATGAGTTATTTTCTATCAATAAATGTGGTACTTACTATTATTTATTTTTAATTTAGCCTTCGGGATCAAACTTTTAATAGGTAGTTTCCATGGACCATATTTAGAATATATGAGTAACATGATGTATATGTGGATACATCTACATACTATTATTGTTATAAAAAGGGTTTAAATATTTACAATATCAAAAAAATCTATATTATCCTTTACTACATTTCTTATTTGTGCAATTCTACTAATATAAAAAAATTTCATGAAAACTTTTTTTATTAGCCATTTGGATCCTACAATTTAATTTTCTGCGTACACTACCCTCATATGGGTAAGTGTGAACTTTGAGGATGTATTATAAATAAATGTGTTTTGGTTATTGTAAGGTGTGGGTTAGTGTGATTTGTTGGCTATTATATCTCTATTTATTTTATATTTTTATTTTATTTAAAATATACTGAGAGTATTATTTGCTTATTAGATGAATTATACCTTAAAAACATATGTCATGGGTTAATTGTGCATAAATATGTTCATATTATTCATGTTCAAGATTAAGTTCTTTTGGGTGGAGACAAACATGATACATAGATGGTGGTTTTACGGTAGGTAGGAATACTATAATGATAACAGGAGTTATGGGAGTAGTATTATGATAAAATTATTGTATGGATGATAAGGATTATTTACATTATTTAATATCGATTTTATTGATATAATTTATCCAAGGAATATCTAATGATAAATTTCTATTTTTAAATTCATCTATTATTATTCGGAGTTGGTAATCATCAGTAGCTGTGGAAAATATCAGGACTATTCTTAATATTATTATAATGATTAAGATTCCAATAAAGAAGGTAATAATTATGGTGGCTTATATTCCTAGGTATTTCAAGAATCTAATCCATCCATGTAATATCTACTGAGGGAAATCAAATTAAAAATAGTCTTTTAACAGAGAGAGATGGCTACAAATAGTATAGTACTATATCGTCTATTTTAAGACATTCTTTGGAAAAAATTTGATGCCATCTGGGTGGTGAGTAAATATATTGAAATATTTGGTGATGGTGATAGATAATTAATATTTTGTTAAGTTGGTATAGGTGTGAGAATTTTATGGATCACTTTTAATGACATTGAGGATATTTTCATTGAGGTCTTAATTTACGAGATATTGATGGTGGACCAAGCCACTGATTTAATCCACAAGATATAGGGGTAAGCATTAGTTAAATATTATTCCATGAGGTTCATCAATTTTATATTATTCTACACAAATGATAGAATGGAATTATATTTCCAAGGTTTTATGATTTAAGTATATAATTTTTCTTGCTTATGGGTATAAGTAAATATTTTGAGGTTGATTTTTTTTTTGGTGTTGTAAACAAATAACATATAGTGGAACAAAAAATTGATGATTATAGTGGTTCCAATTAAGAAAAAGGTATTTTTTGGAAAAATATAATTTCCTTGGGTTATCATTACACGTACTTAACTAGTATTTTCATCCTTAGATATTACATATTTTTAGATGAATACTCCATTAATTATAGGAACACATTCTTGAGGAAAATAATAGTGTAGTGACTTTGGAAACCTAGATACAATATTCTTAATTAATTAAATATCATCAATTTATCTCATAATTATCTCCCTTTGTAGTTTTTTTCATTAAAATATCCTAAATTAACCAATATTCATACCCTAGGGGAAGAAAACATAAGAAAATTGGAACCCATGTGCTCAATAATGATAAAAAAAGTGATATAAGTATAACATAACCTTACAGGTATGAGAACAAGAACATAATGAATCAAAACCGTAACCTCAATCTCAATGATAACAATATTGAGACATATGATAATGATTGATTTTTAATAATAAAAGAATAAAATGGGAATAAAATAAAATTATCCATTAGACAATAACATTTTAATTAGGAATATATTTGTGGTATTCAGTAATCTTATAACATTGTGAACAGGTGTAAATAAAAATGGGCTCACTCCATAAGTTAAATACATGAAATAAGGACCTTAAATTAACTTAAAGACATCAAATAAGGTTTATTCATAACATTATGGTCTTGAAATATATTTCCCTATATAACATTATGAACATGTAATCAGGTTTAGGCATAACATTGTGAACTTGTAATCAGGTTCATGCACCACATTTGTAAACATGTAATCAGATTCATATGAAAAAATATATACTCATTATTCATCCACATTTACCCATTACATTGTATGGAGATATAGGTCCCTACCATCTCATAATGAAACAGAATTATTATGTTCTATAACATGATAAATATTAATCACATCATAGAAAGTGAAATGAAATGGATTTAATAAAAATTTCATCATATCATATCGTATGGAAATGAGATAGGTTTCATAATAATCAATACATTATAAAAAAAATCCATTCAATGAAATAATTTTAATATTATCGTTGGATTATATCGCGGTGAGGCATATGTATCTTCAATGGATGTCATCTTATATGTATTTTTTTGAAACATTGTTTATAAAATTTGAGGGGAAAATATTAATTCTACATTGAAAATAGAAAATTTTTTAAAATAAAAAATTATTAAAATAATATTATTTGAAAATATATATGTAATTTTTTATTTTAATGTTAAATATAATTATTGGTCAAATTGTTAGATAATTATGTTCCATTCTTACGTGATCATAAAAAAATTTCACTATGATTTTTGGCAAAACTCAAAACTGACATGTTTGGAAAATGAAATGAAGGTTCATTCTAGAAAAACTGTGTAACAAATATTTTATAAATCATAGTAGAGTAGTAAAATAATTTTCAAAATCATTATTATGAATCATTTTTTGGAAGGAAACTGATTTTCAAATAAAAAGAGAAATAATGATTGATTTTCATAAAAAATGTCTGAATTATATTAAGTACCAAGGAGTGGAAAATTATAATATTCAATGGAAAAATCATTAATAAAAATATGATAAGAATGTTTATGAGTTTATGTACACATTTAATATAATATTTTATTATTAAAACATAATCCTAATCAATATCAATGAACAATGAGATTGTAACATGAAATCTTTAACACTTTAGAAACATTGAATAACATTCTCAAAGAAAGGAAAACACATAAATGAGGCTTATAATATCATGAGAGGAAAACAACTAATAATATTATATTTAAATGGGTCATCATATACACTTCATAAAATAATATTGGTGTGTAACATAACATTTGTCTGAAAGAAGGAAAATTGAGATAGAAATCCCTTACCACACTGATAAGATTTAAATTGTACACTTCAGAAAGTAGAGATTCATGAATGGATTTTTAAATCACCATTATATACATGGTAAATATAATTAAAAACATTTATTTTTAATATATACACCACATAAAATAAATAGGTTCTCAATATGCCTTGTGTCTCGTAGAAAATAAAAGCGAGATGAAAATACCTTACCTGTTGTACTGAATTCCACTGTACTCATTCAAATATCATGTATAATAAATATAAAATTGTTTTGAATATATTTATTAACCTCATATATATATATATATATATATTAATTTTTATGATATTCATATAGAGGTTTATTACACTTTTATAAACAATTCACTGTAAAAGTAACGTTTTGGGAAGTAACTTCTTTGTTTTCATGAATGTTGTGACTTGATATATTTAGTTTCCTTAATTAGATAATAAAAATAATAATTACTAGAAAATTAATCATGATAAAAATATGAAATATATTCAATATATATTTATTCTTTTTAATCCATTAATTTTTGTTATAGAAAATGAACTATAGCATTCATGGAGATGGTAAATCATAAAAATGCATGAAAGGTGTTTTTATTTTCTAAAAATATTATAGAATGATATAAAACATAATATTATTAAAAAATACTTTTTATTTAATTTATATAAATTATTTACAATAAATAGAACAGTATTACCTCCCACGTAAAGCATGAATGAATGACATCACTTCACATGACAGTATCCCACCAAACATACAAATGATGTTATCCTATTCCATCCTAGAAGAATGTATGAAGTTTTATGCCATTTAATAATTTAAAAAATATTAATAATCTCAAATATATATATATATAATATAAAATTATTATTTCCATTATTTGGATGTGTTAATGTAAAAAATAAATTACATCATATTATGAGGCAGAAGTATGCGGTACACACAAACAATTATTTTTTAAACCATTTGATGGATGTTTGGATAGATTTCAGTCATACCATTAATATAAAATAACATAATAATATTTTTTATACTAAGATTATTATATCTTATTTTTATAATAATATTTTAATTAGTTGGGGGAAGAAAGAAAATAAAAATGCTCATAGCAGGACGTTACCTCTTCTTAGGGTATCCTCTTATTGTTTTCACCAAATGACTTCATAGGATAGATTTCTTTCCCATGAAATTTTATACAATGAGAGGAGGTAATTTAGGATTTTATTTGGGTTGGTATTTTCTCTATAAAAATGGTTTTAATTTGTGCATTATATTAGAGAGGGGTGGCCTTTTACAAGTAAGGTGGGTGGAACAATTATAATTATTTGAATGAAAAAGGTGTATAAATATTTTGGAAATGAATCAAGGCTAAAAAACGGTATATTATAAAACGTATATGAGATAATGTTAAAATATATCCATAAATAGAGTTTTTACTTGTCTTTAGTTCATTTTTTACCCATGTCATCTTAGTTTTATCCCCTCATAATTAAGTATTTACATTAAATGTAGTAAATAATTATTAATGTTTTTACTATTCATTTTTTAATAAATTATTCCTAAATGAATATGTAATATTATTATTTTTATTTAAAATTTGGAATCATTCTTTACTAATTAAATTGATATAATTATAAATTTTATATTTTCAAATAAATCTAACCAAAGTAACAAGAAATCTGGTTTTTTAAAAAGTGAAAATGTTCAAATGATTGAATAGTGTTTATATCAGAATTCAAAATTAAATGGACTCTAATGACCTAAATTAGTTTAACACATTAATAATTGACTAGTTTTATTTTTAAATCCATATTAAAAGAATAAATGATTTTAAATCTTTTAAATGAGATGATAATAATTAATAATAATTTTTATTTTTCAATTTTCCATGAATAATTTATATTTTCTAAAATATCCAAAAAATTATGCCTAAGATAATTTTTAAATGATGATTATAAATATGAATAATTTATTAACAAATCAATTTTGAAAAAATTTCAAAAAACAATTAATTTTAGGTCTTTAAAAAGAGACAATATTTTTTTAGTAACATACAGTGATTAAGACTAAAAATGGGTTTACTCTTATAATTTTTTTAAAATAAAATAAGATTAATATTAAAAAAATTATTGAATATATAATATATATAAATTCATTAAAATCATTAAAAATTTAAAAAAAATAATTTAGTGGGGTAAAATTTACTTTTATTCATGAAAATTGATATTAAGAAAAATATTTTCTTTATTTTAATTTTTTTTAAAAATATTAATTTCTAATTTACCATTCAATAAATAATTAATTATATATACATGTTTATACCCTTTTTTATATTTTATTTAATCATCTTCAAACCCATATTTACAAAAAAAAAAATATAACTATAATATTAATTGATACTATTTTAATAATATTTCATGATTCATTGAAACTAAGTTTATCATGTAATGAAAGATATATTCAGTGTTTTTTTAATGAAAGATAAATTTATTTTTTCATGCCATTATAAATTTATAAAAGTTCACGATTATTCAAAAAAATTACCAAAAAGATAGGGTCTTACATTCTACTAACCATAAAATGAATTTATCCCTCAAAATATGTTACTTTGGTACAAATAACTGATGTTTCATCTACCTCATTATGTCCCCATGTTCACATTTATTTTCCTCAATAAAGGTGTTTTACAATAAAAATTGAACATGCGGGGGTTGTTTTTCAATAAAAAATATTATATTTTACCCATAATATCTATCATTTTTTCATCATAATAAATAACATGATTGAATGGTATGACCATTGAGTTCAATAAATGTCATAGATAACATATAAACATACTTATGAGAGACTCCTAGAAAACATCAGGAACATTAGATAGTCTTTGGGGAAGTAAAAAACTATCAACTACTATCTTAGAAAAATCAAGTATTTTAATGGGAACAATACACCAAGGGCTTAGTTTTCCTTTATATACTCAACTAATAGGTTTGTAAAATGGAAAAAATTAAAATTGTAGTTTGCATCGATTATTATAAATATATTTTTTAATTTAATTTTCCATTGTCATTAAATGTTTATGGATTTATCTAAACTAATTTACCTTTTCATTATTTTACTCTGGTCCAAATAGATTAATTTTTAAATCTTCATTCTTGTATATTTCAGTTCTATAATTATTTTGATAAAGGATACATTAAAGAGGAATGTGAAATCTTTAGTGAAATAAATTATTGAAAAAAAATCAACATTCGAACAGTGTTGATCATAACCATATTTAAAATCTATAGAAAAATATATTACTATTTCCTCTAGAGTTTCAATTATTCTCTTAAACTGTCCATTGGAAAATGGATTATACGCAGTGATTAAACATAACTTAATAATATGTTCTTCCCGATTACATTACCAAAACAATGAGATATACTCCAGATTCCAAAAATATACAATTGAATGTTTTACTCCAGCAACCCATACCACTTCATCAATGTGTATTCATAAAATTATATCATAAGATAATTCTTCTTAGATAGAAATGAAGTGCACAAACTCAATAAGATGATTTAAAGTAACCTATAATTATGTCAAAATAAAAGGTACGGTAATCCCTAAAGGTAACTAGTACCTTTAATCATATATTCTTGATTTTTAACGGTATTCTTACTTATATAAATTTGTCACTTTATACAAAACCCAATAGTTTTAATACAATACGTAGCTCCTAAAATATAATTAATTTTGACAAAATAAATTAATATAAGACCAAAAAATTGGTGTTAGGGAAACCGAAATTATAATATTCTTTAAAATCATAAAACCATAACAGAATCCACACATATTATGATAATACTACCTAGATACATATATTCTTCTGAAATATAATTCATGCTTTATTCCTCATAATATATATTATATATTTTAAAAACATTTCAATTGCATGTTTGGGTTTTTACCTATACATATAGAATATCCAATGTGATTTCATTATTTTAAAATTCATGTAGAGGAATATAATAACATTCAAATTTACTAATCAAGGAACAATAATATTTTGATAGTTATTATTCATAAAAAATAAAATTTTAAATTCCCTAGAACAACCCTGCTCTTTATTACAGACTTAAACATGATTTATTACATAAACTCTTTAATTGATACAACACAGAAGATCTAGAGGTATAGTGTCTCTGGGGAATAGGAACATTAAATAATAACATAAAACAGGAAATAAAACATCTTTATTGAAAACTTCCTTTACATAACCACTATATTCCCTCATAGTAAGCATTGCTTGGGAGAACCTGAGAACATGCATAAGAAAAGTGTGATCTATAAAGCCATGTAAGGGAATAAACATGGAATAACATGAGAAATACAATACAATTTAGACAATAGTAATATCAATGGAGCACAAGTGAAACATGAACATAAAGTCTTGATAAAGCAGGATAATCATTACATGGAAATGTGGCAACAACACTTAACATTGAATTAGCATGAGCCCAGGCCCATTGCACATGGAGAATGAGTAAAACCTTATTTCACATGAATTACATGTAAAACCTCATTGAACATGATTTATCATGAGTCAACACCCATTTCACATGATTTATCATGATACTATACTTTACCTAATACATTGGAGCGCTATCAGGGCACACCCTTCTTAAATATTTTATTTCATGCATAAGTGTGACACATGGATAATATAACATAGAATAAATAAATATAGTAAGTTATTCCATGATTAAGTAATGTTTAAAAAATAAATTAAAGTACCATTAAATATTTATATGTTCATAAAGGTGAATAACCTTGATAGAGACATGGGTATGGTATTTACTACGCAATGATCTTGTCTTGGAAAAACACGGTGCAATTTCAGAAGCTTAATGGTGTGGCATACGAACTCATAAAAATTTTTGATTGGAGAAAAATGGGTTTTTCATAATACATAAATGAAATCAGAAAGTAATGGGGTCATATAGATACATTTTAAAACAAACATAATGGAATTTAGATACACAATAAAAAATAATTACTTGGATGTAAAAGAGGAGAGAGAAATCCCACAGGGAATTTCGGCCAGGTAACGGGTGTACATGGGAGGAATTAATGATAGAAAAAGTGATCTACCATCATCCAACATAATTAGGGCAGTATGGGGGAGGTGTTAAATTAAACCCTAACATTTGTAATTGAAAAATAACGACATAACAACTTAATGAAAATTCGAAAAAAATGAAAAAGGAAGAAATCCCTTACATTGATGTGTGATCCAAATGGCTTAGGAGAGGCTTGAAAGATTATTCTTGGGAGATTGGGTCACCTTGGGATGATTCTAGAGATAGGAGGTAAGGGGTTTTTTTAACTCAAAAGGGTTTGAGTGAAGAGGATGTTGGAGATTAGGTGGGTTTATATCAGAAATGAGAGAGAATTCTTTATTATTTAGGTTTGGGAAACCTCATATTAAACTAATAAAAAAAACCATCCCATGGTTTTTGCCCAGATTTTTTTCAAAATGGGAGTGGAGAAAAATATTTTATAAGGCCAATTTACTAACTTTTTAAGATAATAGGGTTGCTTATGTGGAGGTGATTCACACTCTTAAGGAAATCAATTTAAAAAAGAAAAATCTTTTATATGTCCTGGAATGTCCACTAATGCATTGTAAAATAAATATATCAAACACAAAAACACATTATTTTAATGGTAAAACATATATTGGACGAAAAAAATGTTTATATTGTTTTATTACATCACTATTGGGTCATTATGTTGTCATAAAACACATTATATATTTACATGATATTTAATTTTCACCCAAAAATTCGACTGTCTCAAAAAATTAAGAAAAAATTCAATGTTAGGTAATTTAGACATCCTTATTCCAGAAATAATATTCATTTTATCTAAATAATTTTCTAAATATGTGAATTTTTACTTTTTAAAATAAAAACAGACATTTTTTGAAAATTCCTGTGTTTTGAAAAAAAAATAGCTTTCAATCCTTAATAAAAATTATAATTGCATTCATAAAATTATAAGATAATTTATATTTAATAAAAATTAATTGGATAATAATAATAATAATTTATTAAAATATTATATAATTAAAAAATCCATTAATTCATCAAAATATATTTCTTAGTTGAATATTAACAAAAAATACTATTTGTGCTTTAAAAACTATTTACAAAGTAACAATAATAAAATGAACGCACATTCTTTATACAAAAAACAATGTACATAGTAATAGTTCTAGGGTCATGTTACATAACCCCTTATAACACCCTCATAAGACTGAAGGGTAATGTGTGCAATGGTGACAGACTCTTGGGCTGGCTCGGATAACATTGCTCGTGTGGTAATCTCTATAAAATTACACTTCTCCCGTAGTCTATTCTGCTCAACCTTAACGTGTTCAAGATATTCTTGTTCTTGGTCAAGAGATAATCCAAATGACGCCACCTCCATTCCGAGCTCTGACAAATGGGCGTTGTACATGGAAAGTCTACTGGAAGTGTCCATCACTTCCTTTATCTTAGTAAATTAGATTTGTTAAATCCCAATATTTATACAAATCATGTGATCACTCTTCAACAAAAATATTAGCAATGATCACAATTCATAATGGTATTTTAAAATCCAAAAACATAAAACCAATGAAGTGAACTTTTAATATTACCATAATAAGAAATTTAATTAGATCAAGAGGAATTTATATTAATGAATGTTTTGGTTGTTACAATCTTCCCCCCTTATAAAATTTCACCCTTAAAATTTTCCCACACTAAAACAGATGCAGGTAACTCTGCTTTATCACTTCCTCTGATTCCCAGGTCACTTCTTCAAACTTGTGGTTTTTCCTCAACACCTTTTTGAGGGGCATTGTCTTATTTCATAGGAATTTTTATCTACGATCTAACATCTTCACTGGTAGTTCCTCGTATGAAAGATCATCCTCTAGCTGTAATACCTTTGAATAGAGTACATGTGAAGGGTCTGGTATGTACTTCTTTAAGAGGGATACATGAATGACATCATGTACTTTGGCCATGGTAGGTGGATCTGTTAGTCGATAGGCCACATCCCCAACATGATCATGAATATCGAAGGGGATGATGTACCTAGGACTTAATATCCCTTTCTTTAGAACCTTCATAGCCTTATTCCATGGATATACATGTAGAAATACCATGTCTCCAATTTTAAACTAAAGTTCTCGTCAACGATTATCCGCATAACTATTCTATCGACTCTCGGCTGCCTTGATATTATGTTTAATGGTTTTCACCTTCTCATCAATTTCATCAACCATTTCTGGTCATTTCAGCTTACGTTCACCGACTTCAACCCATCATTTTGGTGTTCTAAACCTCTTCCCGTATAGTACTTCACAATGTTCCATTTGGATGCTTGAGTGGAAACTATTATTGTAGGAGAATTCAACTAGTAGAAGATGTTGGTCCCACCCTTCTTTGAAGTCCATAAAACACGAACATAACATATCCTACATCGTCAAAATAGTTCACTCAGATTGGCTCTCAGTCTGAGGATGATAGGACATACTGAGGTTCAGTTCAGTATCTAGAGCATGTTGAAGACTCTTCCAAAACATAAAGGTGAATCTTGGATATCGATTGAATACAATAAATAGTGGTACTCCGTGAACCCTTACCACTTCCCTGATGTATATCCGTTCCATTTTATCAAATGAGAAATCCTCCCGAATTGCAATGAAGTGTACATACTTTATAGGACAATCCAAAAAAAAATGAGATTGAATTGTTGCCTTTGGAAGTCTTTGGATGTCTGGTGGCAATGTCCATGGGGATGTTATCATATTTCCATGATGTTATAGGCAATGGTTGCATCATCCACTTAGACATATTTCTCTCTGCCTTCACTTTCTGACACACCGGGCAATTTGATGTGTACTCACCGATATCCATCTTCGTATTATCCCACGAATAATGCTCTTGGAGATCTTGATACATCATTGTGCTTACTGGGTGAATAGAGAAATTTTCACTATGTTCATTTTCCAAAATTTCCTTCTCCATCTCTAGACTTGATGAAACACATAGCCTTTTCCCAAATCTCACAATTCCTTTTTTATTAAAATTGAACTCTGAGGATTTCCCTTACCTGATAGCTTCCACATTCTTCATAATTCCCACATCATCCTTTTGATCATCCTTTAACCTTTCCAAGAGAGACAATTGAGTAATCATTTGGGAAAGGATTGATGATGTTCCCTTATTTACGATTCCAATGTCCATGTTATTCAATTCTAAGAATATTGGATCCTTCTAAATTCTCATCATTGATAGAATTGTTGGGTCCTTTCTACTTAGAGCATCTTCCACCATTTTCACTTTCTTATGGTGGAAATGGATTGATCAGTCATAGTCTTTGATCAAATGTAACCATCCTCATTGGCACATGTTCAACTATTTCTATTGGAATATATACATGAGGATTTTTTGGTCCTTATTTATTTAACAATTCTCCCCAAAGAGATAATGCCGCAAAATTTTTAACGAGAATATCACCCCAGCCAACTCCAAATCATGTGTAGGATAATTCTACTCATGAACTTTTAACTGACTTGAAGCATAGGCAATGACATTGTCATTTTACATCAACACATAGCCCGAGCCCTTCTTCGAAGAATCAATGTATATGAAAAAAAGTTCTCCACTTGTGGGTGATGTGAGAACAAGCGTAGTTATAAGACTTCTTTTTAACTCCTTGCAACTTTCTTCAAATTCATTACTCCATGAAAAATTTAATCCTTTCTAAGTTAGATTGGTATGAGGGTTGGAAAATCATGAGAAATGCCTCACATATCGTCAATAATATCCTACTAACACAAAGAATCTACGGATATCCATTACTGATGTTGGCCTTGGTTATCCCTCAATTACATCTGTTTTGGAGGGATCCACATATATCCCATTACTTGTGATGATATGGCCCAAGAATGAGACCTCCTTCAACAAGAACTCACACTTTTTGTACTTTTCATTGAGATTCTCATTCCTTAAGGACTCTAGTACAATTCTTAGATTCTCCTCCTGATCCTCCTTGGTTTTGGAGTGTATCAGAATATCGTCTATAAAGACTGCCAAAAATTTGTCGAGGTAATCCATAAAGACACTATTCATCAATTCTATAAATATTGTTGGAGAATTAGTGAGTCCAAAAATAATTACAATGAATTCACAGTGCTCGTATCTTGTATGAAAAGCAGTCTTGGGGATATCTTTCTTATTCAACCTTACTTGATAATATCTTGACATAAAATCGACCTTAGAGAAGTATTTTTCTCCACGTAGCTGATCGAATAAGTCATCGACTCATGGGAGAGGATACTTGTTCTTTATTGTGATTTTATATAGCTCGCAATAGTTGGTGTAAAGGTGCATTGACCCATCATTCATCTTGACTATGAGGACTGGTTCAGCCCATGGTGAAGCACATGGGCGTATAAACCCTTTATCTAGATTCTCTTGTAGTTGTTTCTTCATCTCCTCAAGCTTCACAACAGCCATTCAATATGGAATCTTGGATATTGAAAATTCCCTAGGTATATGATCAATTTATAATTAAACATATTTTCTAGGAGGAAGACCTAGAAATTCCTCATGAAGAAACTTCAGGGAACTCCCTCACAATAGGAATTTATTCAAGGATGGTTGCTTCCTTGGACTCAATCATATGAACTAGATATGCATGTTTATAGGGAAGTAATATCCACGCTTGAGAGGATGAATCTAAAGAAGATTCATCCTCTTACTTGCAATTGTATAGAATCAGGGGTCAATTCTCCACATGGAGAGTGATTTCCCTCTCACGACAATTTATGTTGGTTCTATATAAGGAAACCTAATCCATTATATTAATTGCTTCAAAATCCACCAGATGAAGTATGATGAGGTTAGCGGGGTAATTCAATCTATAGATTAGGACAAGGGAGGAGTTATATTCATGGGATGCAATGATTTACCCATTTTTCATTGTCATCAACATCATTACTTCCATGATTTGTGGTGGAGCAGGGATTGTTCTAATAAACTATTTGGATATAAAAGAATTCATCTAACCAGAATCAAAAGGTATATTCTAAAGTCTTGAATTAATAACTAGAATACATGTCACCACTATGTTTTAGGTGTTCACTTCGATAGTAGTGATGGAAAAATATCTCCCTTGCTACCTTGGAGGTTGTTGGTTGCCTCCGAAAACCCTTGTCTTGGGGAACTGATTTGCAAGATGACCTAGTTCTTTGTAGTTATAGCAATGAACAACGCGTTGAGGTTCAAATTGAGCATTACTCTCCTCTATTGCAGCCATGGGTTTTTCTTTTCGGTGGTCAACAGTTAGGTTCCCTCCTCTTCCAAACCTAAAGAATTTCCTCGTCCCCTTTAGGAAATTTCTAGGGTGCCTCTTTCCACACATTTGGCATGTGGGGTGTTATATCTTCTTAGAACCATTGGATTTATCCATCAGACCTTCAGAATTGAAATCCAGCGTACACTTCTTATCCCCTTGATACCCCTGAGATTATCTAATATCCATTTCAACCATGAGGGCACATTGGTCAATTTCCTCATAGTTGTCGAAGTCATGGATCGCCAGCGCTTTTTTTTTGCTAGGTTTCATCCCACCAAAGATGCGGTCAACCTTGCCTTCAGGGGTAAAGACAGAGCCAAAGGATTATCGTGAAATCCTTGTGATGATTGCCTTGTACGCTCCGATAGATTTTACATCTTTTTTCTTGAGGGAAAGGAAGTACCTTTCCATCTTAAGCCGGAGGGTTTGTGGAAAATATTTATCAAAAAAAATCTTCCTAAAATCCTACCATTCCAACACCTCTATCTCCTCCTTAGGCTTCATATTTTTTATCAACGTCCACCATTGATCAGCTTCACCCTCCATACGATAATCAGCCAGGAGAACCATCTCTTATTCAGAACATTAAAGGATGGATAAGATCTTTTCAATAGAGTTGATCCATTGTTTATAAATTGAGGGATCAGATGATCCATTAAAAGTTAGAGGCCATTGTCTCATGAATATTCCGATAGAAACTTGTTATTTCTTAAATGGGTTGAACATTCCTCCTGAGCCATGTTTCTAATCTTGTGAATTTACCAAAGCATATCCCTATGGAGTGTCGTAACCAAGAGTGCAGAAAGGCCCATTGTCGTGCACTGGTTCCCATTCGATTCTAGCTCAAAGCAGTGTTTTTGGGTTTTACCGCCATGATACATCTATACAAGAGCTACCTCTACCTTCATTTATCCATAAAGGGATGTATTTTCATGATAAAACACTTACTCAATACTCACCAATACCTAGGGATGTTTTTATAATACTAATTCTTGTATCTAAGTCTTCATTAGGGTTTTCTAGTCCTAATCCAAAAAATACCTGAACCTATCCTTTGATACCAACTATAAAACCCCTGCTCTTTATTACACTCTTAAACATGACTTATTAAATAAACTATTCACTTGATACAACATTGAAGATAGTTATTCCTAGCATCATTTGAGATTTGGATCATTACATAACAACTTAAAACATGAAATAAAACATCTTGATTGAAATATTCCTTTACATGACCACTAAAACTTTCAGTAATGTGGAATAAATACAGAAAGTACCGTACAATATGTATATTGGGATAAATGTTAATACCCTTGATAGAGACATTGGTTTGGTATTTACTACACAATGATCTTGGCATTGAAAAACGTGGTGCAATTTCGGCAGTGTAATAGTGTGACATAAGAACTCATAAAAACGGTTGATGAGAGTGAAATGGGTGTCTCGTAATATTTACATGAAATGGATAGTAAGGGGGTCATATAGATACATGTCCCAACAAACGTAAAGGAATTTATATGCACAATAAAAAATAATTACTTAAATATAAAAGTGGAGAGATAAATCCCTCATGGAATTTCGGCATGGTAACAGGTGTACATGGGAGGAATTAATAAGAGGGAAAGGGGTATACCATCATGGAAACATAAAGTGGGAAGAATGGGGGAGGTGATAAATCATACCCCAACCTTTTTTATTGAAAACAAAAGTGCATAACTACTTAAAGAAAATTGGACAAAAATGAAAAAAGAATAAATCCCTTACTTGGATGTGTGAACCCAAAGGCTTCGGAGAGGATTGATAGTGGCTTCATGGGAGCTTGGGTAACCATTGGAGGATTCTAGAGAGATGAGGGCAGGTTTTGGTCGAAATCCAAAGGCATTTAGTGAAAATGAAGTGGTGGATACTATGAGTTCATATATGAAAGGAGGGGGAATTATTTATTAATTAGGTTTGGGACAACTCACATTAAACTAATCCAAACCAAAAACTAGCCCATGGTTTTTTCACATGTTTTATTCCAAAAGGAAGTGGAAAAAAATATTTTATAAGGCCAATGGATGATATTCTTAAAATAATAGGGTTGCTTATGTTGAGGCGAGTTACACACATAGGGAAAACAATTTTAAAAGGGAAAATGTTTTATAAGTCTTGGAGGGTACACTAATGCTTTGTAAAATAAATCAAACAAACCAAAAATCACATTATTTTAATGGTAAAATATATATTGGCCGAGAATAATGTTTATATTATTTTATTACATCACTATTGAATCATTATGATGTCATAAAACACATTATATATTTAAACGGTATTTAATTTTTACCAAAAAATTCAACTGTCTCAGAAAATTATGACAATTTCACCATTGGATAATTTCGATGTCCTAATTCCAAAAATTATATTCAATTTTTTAAATATGTTAATTTTTTACTTTTAAAATAATAACCAACATTTATCGAAAATTCATGGGTTTTGACAAAAACCGCTTTCAAACCTTAATAAAAATTATAATTGCATTCATAAAATTATACGATAATTTATATTTAATAAAAATTAATTTGACAATAATAATAACAATAATATTTAATTAAAATAATATTTAATTAAAAAACACATTAATTCATAAAAATAAATTTATTAGGTGAATATTAACTAAAAATACTTTTTGTGAATTGAAAACTATTTACAAAGTAACAATAATAAAATGAATAAACATTAATTATACAAAAATAATGTATATAGTCATAGTGCTAGGGTCTTGTTACATAACCCCTTATAACACCTTCATAAGACCGAAGGGTAATTAGTGTGATGGTGATAGATTCTTGGGATGGCTCGAATGACATGGCTCAGGTGGTAATCTCTATTAACTTCCACTTCTCCTGTAGTCGGTTCCGCTAAATCATAAAGTGTTCAAGCTCGATTTGGGCTTGGTCAAGAGCGAAGTGCAATGACGCCACCTCCATTCTGAGCTATTACAAATAGAATTTTTAGGGGGGAAGTCTGTTGGATGAGTTCATCGCTTCCTTTGTCTGAGTAAATTGGATTTGTTAAGGCCCTATATTTGTACTAATCAAGTGATCGATGTTCAGTGTCTATATTAGAAACAGTCACAATTCATAACGGTATTTTAAAATCCATATTCATAAAACCAATGAAGTTCACATTTTATATAATCATAATAAAACATTTAATTAGATCAAGAGGAATTTACATTAATAAACATTACGGTTGTTACATTCCCAACAATGGAGTCGAGTAATAGTATTCCCTAATTTTCAGGATTCAATTCAACCATTGTGACTACATAATACTTCCCATTACCCTTTTTATTCAAAATATGTGTGAATTATTCATATTTATTAACCCTAATATTCCCTAACATGTTAGAATAATTCCCAAAATCCTTGTAATTGAAATGCAGAAGTGTGAGTGGTGCATTCTTTTGTGCCTTCTCTCTAATCATTTCATTAATTTCCCAATTCAGATCACATATGAAATATTTTTATCGATGTTGAGGTATCGCACAATTGAAACGGATTATTGTTCCTCAAAGTCACTCAAAATAATTATCTTTTACATTATTTTGGTAAGTCGGATATTGAAACATTTTATTCCCCCCATGTAAAATATCATGGGAATTTTCACAGAACCCTATCATCCTTTTCTTATCAGCAAGAACCATGGCGGCTTCCATCTTCCATTTTATCTTTTAGTGTTTATTGAACGATTTGTTAATATAACCCATTATACATTATGTAAAATTAAAATAATATATTTTTATTTGTTCCCCTATAGTATCATTCAACCTTACATTCTATCCAAATGATAATACCTAAGGTGTACCTCCAAAATCTTGTAAAATTTTCATCATATGTATCGGTAAATTCACCATCAATATTATTATGAATAATGGATTCATGAACCATTTTTTAATAATGATTTTGAGGAAAAAAATTATAGAAAAATAATATTTTAAAATCCTCTGTATTCATATTGTAAATTTATTCTCAATTCCTCCTATTATTAATAAAATTCTACCTTTTATTCCTCTCACCATTCAAATAGTAAATAAATGAAATGATTATTACATTCTATGAGCACTAGATTAGGAAAAAAATCTTTATAGTGGTACTATTAAATTTTAAAAAAACAATAATATTCATGAAACTATAGAGATAATGAGGTAATTTACACATGGACGACTCAACCGAATTTTATTCCATCCTTTTATTATTATTTCTTTTAGCAGGATTTATAAAGAGATAAATTTTTCTATGAAAAAAATGAGGTTTTTCAATTCATCTCTCAGAAAATTTCGATTCTCATTAATAAAATTTGTACATTATCTATTTAATTCAACATTAATACAGTAATTCCAGGTTCCAACTATTTTCCAATACCATAAACCACAGTGTAAGAAAAACTAACCATATTTGGGAGCCACATCATCATTATAAACAAATTATAAGTTGTCTAAATCATGAATGATTTTTTCAAATCATGGATAGCTTTGTTTTATCATATTTTATAAAAAACCATATTTTATTTATATCATTAATGATGTTTTTTAATGATTTTGTGAATTTAAAAAAGTAAATCCACCAAGAGTGACAAACTCAGGGTGCAGCAAGGCATGCTTTTGTGCACCAGGTGACAATCGAGTCCATATCAAAGCACCCTTTTGTTTTAATTTCCCCTATATACCTCTATGCTAGAGCTACATTGACTTGAAGTATCCAGATAGGGTTTTAATTTCTTGGATACCAATCAATGTATCATATAACAAAATTCTATTTAATTAACCTATAATTTGACTCATCTATAGATTTGTCCATAGTCATATCCAATGATATATCCTTCGATATATTTATATAGATATCAGTAATGTATACTCATCCATTTTTCCAATGGATAACTAATCTTTTAATCTAATAACAACTATAGCGACCCATGCTTTTCATATATGGATATTACATGTTTTTAGATGAATATTCAACACATTATAGAAACACATTCGGGATGACCATAATAGTTTAGTTTCATTGGTAACATTGAACATAATATTCATAACTCTTGAAAGATCGTAATGTCACCCATAAAGAACATCCCCTTTAATACCCCTCAAAAACATACCCAACAAAAACCTTTCTTCATAACCTATGTGAGGGAAACATTAGAAATTTAGAGATCAGATTTTGAAAAAGGTTAATCAATATTTATAAGAATAACCTGATAATAAGGGTATAAGAACATGAGTATATTATTTTAGAAACATTCCCTTAATATCAAATATATTAATCGTGATTCATGTCATAAATACTGGAAGTTTATATGACATTAGAAATAACAGAGTCAATGAACATGATCCATGAGACAATAACATGGGTATATCACATTGATTTGTTGCATACACATCCGCTAATAAGATTATGAACAAGTATAAATGGAAAATGATTAATCATTATGTAAATATATGAAATTTTTCCCTCAAATAATCATATAAACATGCAAGAAGGTTTATCCATAATATTAAGTACATGAATGATGGATCCACAAATAACAATTTGGACACTTAATGACGTTCAGACATAACATTGTGAAAATGTAATCCAGATCAGGAATAACATTTGGAACATTTCATCAGGTTCACACATAATAAATTTTCACAGTGGTTATCCATTTTACATAATTCGTTGGTGGGAGATATAGTTCCCATAAATTTAATAATTAAAACAACATTTATCTCTTCCACAATATCATAAACATTAATTATATCATATCCCATTAAATAAAAATAGTTTTATATACATTTCATCATATAATAACCTATAGAAATGAATTAGGTTCAATAATAATCAAGGCATCTTTAATATAAACCAATAATTGAAGTAATATGAATGATACCCTTGTATTATATCTCAATATGGAAAAGGAAACATAAAAAATAACATCTTATATGGATTTTGTTTTGAAATACAATTTAAAAACTTTCCTATAGAAAATATCCTATCCAATTTGAAAAAATTTCTTTAAAACATAGTGAAATGGAAAATAGTTTTATTTTAAAATATACTTTGGATATTATAAAGTATTTTTCAAAGGAATGATTGGTTATGACATTTTATACATACATTCAAGCTGTAAATGTTAAAATAAAGATTTAGTCCCAAATTTGTGTCAAATAAATATGATAATTGTTTGGAAAATATCTCGATGATTACTATCAAAAAATTATTAAAAGGTAATAAAATAGAAAAAATACTTTTATAAATCCATGGATAAAATTAAAAAAATCTAATTTTTTTAGAAATAATAGTTTTGGTAGAAAAAATACTTCCTAACGAAGAGAGAAATAATGTCTCATTTTCATAAAAGAACATTAAAAAATATTGTAATTACTAATAAGTTAAAAATTGATTCTATTGATATAAAAAATATTGATTTTCCGATTTCAAAAAATAAATATTTTATTAAGAGAGTAATAATATTATTTTGAAATTAGAACATAATCTTAAACATTTCGAAAATGGTGATATCACATTATAAAATCATTATCAATTTGCTAACATTAAATCATAATCCCCTTGAATGAATAAAATTAAATGAAACATAATATTCATGATAATAAATGAATTCATGATATTAGATGTAAAAGGGAATTTATATACACCTCATAAAATATTATAGGTTCATAATAAAAAATATTTATCAAAGAAAGATAATTGTGAAAAAAATATTTTACCATAATGATAAAATTGAAACAGTGAAACCCATGATAGATATATTCACAAATAGATGTATAAATCACAAAAATATTATGGAGAAATATCATAAAATGAGATCCTTGGAATTTTATACACCACATAAAATAAATTAGTTGTGAATATGGTGTGTGTATTCTAGAAAAAAATACGATAAAAAACCCCATTTCTGTAAGACATTCCATTATTTGTATAACACATGATCCTCAGCTCAGTTGGTGAGGACTCTTCATGTGCATCAATGAGTCCCATGATCGATTCCGGATGGAAGAATATTTCCTGGTACTAGAGTAGTACTGTAGAAGGAACTTTCCTAGTACTCAAGGAGGTTCTGTTTGGATCTGTAGCAGCCATAACTATTCACCTTCTAGCCAATGGTTTGGTCCTAGAGTCTATAAGGCCTTCTGCCCACCTAGGTATTTAGGTTAGTATGGCCTTTGGTAGACTTCAAAATATTTGGCCCACCTCAAGGCCTTTAGGACACCTAATGTTCTTCATACCACATGAAGTGAAAATACAAAATACCACGAAGATTCTACAAGGAACAAGCTAAAAATGAGGTTCAAAGAAAGGTGAATTCAATAGATTTTATCTTCCAGAATTAGAATAATAAGAGGGTTTTTTATTTCTATCTATATTGATCGTGTGCGTCTCTATAGAGGTCAACTTTCCGAACATCCCTACAAAGGTGTCTATATAATAATGTTGACTATTTTGGGGTGGGGTACTTTAATTTAATCATTGTATTAGATGAATTATACCAGTCCTTTGGTTCATGAAATGTAACAAAAACCATCAGGATATGTAAGGGTTTCCCTTCAACCATTAAAATCATTATTATAAAAAATGAATATAAATGAATGACTTTGGACCATTTAGGTATTATTTTTACACATTGAAAACAGTTGAATAATAAATATAATTTTATTATAAATAAATTAAACCAATATATATATATATATATTATAAATTATTTTATTTATTTATTACCTTTTATTACCCACATAAAAACAATTCCAGGATCAAGTACGTTTTGTGTAAAAACAACATTTCTTTTTATGTATGTTTTGATTTTTTATATTAGTTTCCCTTACATTGGTCATAGTTTCTTCAAATATAGAATTGTAACCATTATAAAAAAATCATTTATAATATTTATATGTGTATTTAGACTAATTTATAATGTTTATTGATAGGAAATGGACTACATCATTCATGAATATAACAGGCCATACGTACGCAAGAACATTGTTTATATTTTCTTGAAACAATAAATGAATAAAAGTTCATTGATATAATATTTTGAAAAAAATAATTTTATGTCATTTATATAACATATAATTATTATAAACATTATTATTATCTCCAATGTAAATCATGAACTAATCACATCGCTTCACGAGGTGGTAATTTGTCGAATATACTAACGGCGCAATTATATTCCGAAAAATGGAAATATTGAATGTAAATATGATATAATAATTTAAAATTTTTAATAATATACTAATTTTATTATATAAATAATAATTTCATCATTTATTCTATCCTTCTTTGGAGGTATTAGAAAAATAAATGACATCGAATTGTGAGGTGGTAGTCATCTGTAGGCAAGAATGATGATTTCATAACCCATTTGTTACTATTGGAGTTAGATGCATGTCATAACCTTAAAATAACAAAATATGAATATATTAATTATTTTTAAAATATTATTTTATCATGTTATTAATATAATTGAATTAGGTGGATAAAGAAATTATCCAAAAATTCTCGTTGATGATCATTAACTCTTCTCAAAATATCTCCTTTTGGTTTCAACCAAAATATTTCCCATGTTGGATATATATGAAAATTAAGGATTATTGGATGGTAGGGGGGCTTTCTTTTTATTTTTTGATATTTTGGTATTTATTTTATAAGTAAATGGTTTTTATGGAAATAAAAAGATTTTATAGGGGTGGCCATTTATAATTTTGGTGAGCGGAATACTAGTAATTTTTTGAATGAAAATTGTGTTCCCAAATTTTTCACATGTCACATGGATTCATAATGACATATTATTAAACCTATATTATATAAGATATAAATTTGTACATCCACTAGTTTCTCTAATAGTTTTTGGGTAAATTTTTTCCTATAACTTCTCAGTTTAATCCCTAGAAAATTAGTTTTTATTATAACCATGGAAATTAATTTAAACTACATTAAAATTCGTTTTAGACAAATATTATGTTGAAATTTTTACATAGTAAAATTTATTCTTATTCCAAATATGAATTATGTTTTTTTGTATTAGATATAAATAAGTGTTAAAATTAAATTTAAAATTAATCCCATAAATGCGCCTGTTTTTTTAATGAGAATATGGTCAAATGTTTGAACAAATTTTATATCAGAATTCAATATTAAAATAACTCTAATAAAATATATTGCTTTCATAGATATATAATTGAACTATTTTTTTTAATCCACCTGAAATTAATTTTTCTCTGATTAATTCTTTTAAAATACTTGAAAATTCTTAGAAATAACAATTATATTTCACTATTTATTGAAATGTTTATCATTTCGGGGAAGTCAATAAAATTAACACTACCATAATTTTGAAATGATGATTTAAAAACAGAACCATATTTAATCAAATAAATATTTTATAACCATAAAAATGATTTATTATATGTACACAAAATTTGAAAAAATTTGTTTTACTTAGATATGGTTTTAATTAGTAAAAGTGGATTTATCCCTATCTATTATTGAGAAAACACACAAGATAAATGATGAAAATTTGATTATACATATAATATAAAAATGGATTAAAATCATTCATTAAAACTTAATTGATTATTTTATTTATATAAAATTCAATTGTGTTCATTGAAATCATTGTTTTGGAAAAATATTTCTATTATTTTCTAATGTTATTTTTCATTTATAAGTAATCAGACCCCAATGAATTCATTATATATAAATGTGTAAAAACATTTTCATATTCTACTAACTACTATTCATAACATCCGTTGCAATGTCTATTTGTTAACTATCATATTAAATAATAATTTTTTAATTATATGTTATGATTCATTGAAAATCTATTTTTTATTTAATGCAAGCTAAAATCTTTGTTTCATATAATGAATGTTAAAGGATATGTTTCAAGTAATAAAAATTATAGAGAAATTAAATTTATTTAAAGAAAAATTCACAAAATCTTGGGTTGTTACATTATATGGTATATGAGGAGACCTAGTAGGGAATATAATGTAGAGGATAGATGTTTCCATGATTTAATGGTAATCCATTTAGGTTTTAGCAATATGAATTGATGGTGGAATTTTCATTTCTTGTATGACTAAAATCTTATTAATTGTTATTATTGTCGAAAAATATGTATTATGGAGTGATATTGTATGATAATCATGTAGATGGCATGAGGTCAACGTGTTTCAGAAACATTTTATTCAAATAATGGACCTAGAGTAGTTCTAAGTGGTGGTATCCTAGATTCAGCTATAATCCCAAGTCATCACAGTGTATAGGATACCCCGTAATGGTGTCATTGGATAAAAATTAATGTGACTTTTCATTAAGTATAATAATTAGGTATTTGAGATTTGGGTCAGCTATATATGATCTATCTAATATTCATAGAATAGTTTATTTAACAATTGAATATTGATAGTACACCATATGATTGTTGGTTTTGTTTATACATAATAGGTACCAAAGCATGGTCTAGTTTATGTGTTAAAATATTGAATATGTTCAAGTTGAGGTATGAGCATCGATTATGATACTTTCCTATATGAATTTTTTAAATGAGAAGTTCATGTTTGTGGTCAATCACAAAACCATAAGTATAGTAGATAAACTGGTTGTGGTTAATCTAAGTAGGAAATTCCCATTACGGGGAGTACACACACATGGATTCATTCTATTTATGATATAAATACCATGTAATTAGTAAAAACATGATTCATTTGAAATCATGGCTATGTTTTAGGAGTGTATTATTAATGATTCATTAGTTTTAGTAGAGGTTTTTACATTTATTTCCAAAGCTAAATCTAATATGACTTATTATGTAGTGGGGATGCCTTGACTACCCAATTATTCATTTGAGAAAAGTGTTCATCCAAATGTAAGTAGGAATAATTTATGTATTAGAGAGGTTACAGGAGGTTTGGTGGATAGATTACGGATGTTATCTTGGGGTCAAGGATCTATCCTCTAAAGAAATAGGAAACTGAGTAACATGTGACCTAATAATAGGTACCCAATGGTAGCAGTATAAGATTATGAGAACCTAATAGAAACTAGTTGGTTCTTACCATATGGAGGGTACCTGTTGAGGTACCAATGTTCTAATATCATGTTTACAGGATCCTGATTCCCTTTTGAATTTTTTTCAATTTTTTATTTTAAGTAATTATATGATTTATTAAATTTAAATATGGGATTCCCCTCATTTTTTTAGCTATAATAGATCTCTTCCTCTCACATCTCGCATATTCCCACTACCTCTAGGGTATGATTTTTATTGTTGTTTGTTTTTTCTTTGGTTAGTCATGGAGAGTGAATTTCAGAAATGTATAAGGTCGGTTATTGTTTATTTATACTTTTTTCATTGATGAATTGAATTTTTCTAGAAAATACATTTTATGAAATTTTCTATTATTTATCAACATCTTCTTCTTTAGGTCTAATGAAGATTTGGTATTTAATGTGAAAGTTTCCTCTAGTCTAATTTTTGTGGTTACTACATATCCCACATGTTGTACATGTTGATATGAATAATGTGCTTCAAATTTTATGTTATGGTTATGTGTGTGATTAGGTATTGAACAAATAGTGGTGTTTATTTTTTTCATTTGAGATTCATATGGATAATTTCATATGTTAAATGGTTGTTATTACTTCCATGTATCTTGTTATCATTCAATGGATCTGAATAAAGCATCATAATTCTACTAGTATATTTAAATATTTGTTCTTGTGATGTGTTAATTAAAGTGATTATATTAGAATATAATTTGTGGGGTATTTTAGGTCAATATGTTGCATGGTTTTCAGGTAATAAAAATTTAGTTAGGGATACTTTCAAGGGTGGAGAGTGAGGTTTACCATATAATTTTTGAATGCGGGTGGTTAGGGATTACCTCCCACCCTAGGGATAAGGCCATTGGGGTTGGGTGCACACTTGATCAGCACCATGATGTGGTTATTCTCACATGTTTTTTAGTGGTATCATCTATAGATGATTAGATTTGTAAAATGTTTTTAACCATCATTTATGACAATTTATATACTATGGTGTAAAATAATGAATATTGGTGGTGATTGGGATCACCATACTAGATTTTGTGATAATAATTCTTTGTTTACATCTAGATTTTGAGCTAGTTGTTGGTATGATAATTGGTTTTCCATGGAATGTATGGAACATTTTAAGGATGATTCCTTAGGAAGGAATTGTTAATTGTTTAGGATTATTATTTGGGTATATTGGTTGTGTGTATCACTGTGTGGTGAAAATATTTTGAGGTAAAAGGGAACTTTCTACGATATACACCATTAGTACATCATCATAATATAGTGATACCCACATATTATAAAATATATCATCCATGGAAAAATAATAATGGTGTATTATTGGTTTTTATTAATGTCAGGATTACTATTTATCTCAACCATAATAACTTCTTTAAAATACATATATTATCTCGGAACACCATTATGTTGTTCAACTGAGTTTATACTCACACCATGTGTGACACTTGTTCTACAAGTGTATATATTATAGTTTAGGATATCGGGATGGGTAAGGGATCTACAAAAATTGTATAGAATAATAAAGGTTGTGTAAATGTGTGAGCATGATTTCATAGGTTTTTCAATATGAAATGTATGGATCATCGTTGTAGATATGGGTAAATATTTTATTTTTTATGAATGTCTATTTGTGATCAAACTATAAGAGATCATTTTATATATGGAATTACATTTTTTTTACTTTTTTAATATTTACTTTTCATGCCAGGTCATATATATTTTCTTATGTATCAAATTATTGACATTTTTTATATTGATGTTTCTCTTCCACTACATGTTTTGGTCTTTCATTTTTAGAGGTTATATGTTTCACACTATTACCCCTTAGACCCTCACTACTTATAAATAAACTCTTTTTTATATAATGTAGTTCTTAATGAATGTGTGCCTCTAAATATGGTGTGATTCTGGTGATCATGGTTTAGGAAACTAATAAAATTTTATGGGGAGTAGGTTAATGTTAAATGTTTTGTAATTAATGTTGCAAAATATTTTCACTCGATAATGAATTCAATTCATTCATTAAATAAAACTGATTAATGATCAATATAACATCCATAATATTAAGTGAATAATATATTGTATATTATTTTATAATTATTTAAATATAACTATGTCCACCTACTAGAGTATAGTGATATATGTTGTTTTCGCAACAAAATATGAATAGAAATGAGGGAACATAGAAGATTTATAAGGTTCACCTATTAATGTGAGATGTCTTGTCCTTAATATGATATAAATTCCTCCAAGATCACACTACCCACAAGAATAAGTTTGTGATTACAACAATAAGGGTGTGACATTAACACATGTCTTTTTATACATTACAACAATCCTTTGTTGCGTCTTATACATTTCAATGAAAACAAGTAGTGTTAAAAACAAAATATAAATCATTATCCAACAGAAAATATATTATTTTCATACATGTAGATTTTTTCTTCTCGTAAAATGACATGTGAAATAATTAATACAAACATAAATGACTGACATCATCACCATCTTTAATAAGATCATTTAATAAAACATAAAAACAGTATCCCTTATAAGATATCTCTACCTGATATGAACTTCATGAAAAAATCACCCAATTTATTTTATAGAAATAGGATCAGAAAAGAAATCATTCATCATTAAATATATATATATATATATATATACAATCACTCTACACTTCATGTGAATTATATTACCACTTTAATTCCCTCTAGATCATTTTTCTAACTATCAAACTATAATTATGATAATATGAATTTAAATTCTATTTAAGACTTGCTTTTTAATTCAAAAAATCTCATCTATCTAATTCATAACTGATTAAATTTCTAATATTAGTTATAGCCAGATAATATTTGAATTATTCTTAATTTAAATTTCAATACTACAACATATTTATTTAATGATAATCCCTGCATTAAAAATTGTGTATTCCTGAATTATTGTGAAATTTTATTTTGTATTTCCAATTCTCAATGGGATAATTCATATGGTATAACAATGTATATATAAATATGAACTAATTCATGAATGACATTCATTATTAATTTATATTACATCTATGTGTAATCAAAAAATTAATTATTCTTCAATATTCCTTAAAAAATAATAATATAACAAATATCATGTAATATATTTTCATTAAGTATCCACTCTATAGTCAATCTCTCGGTTTATAATAACACTAAATTTTTGAATTTTTATCCACATTAAAATGGCCCAAATATCACCTTATTTAATAACCCCTCATATATTAAAATTATAAGGCCTTTATTTTTTCAGTTATAATTTCAACTAATTTCATCTACGATTAATGTAATTTCCAATGAAAAATGATCATAAAATTTTGAGTGTTTTATAAAAAACATAACAATACGGAAATAAAGTGATATTGAAACATAATGTTTACCACTTCATAATTTTTAATATAGATCCCCTGGGATGAAATAATTTCAATTGATTATTAAAATAACATTAATTATGAACAAATCATTACATTTCACGTGTAAGATAAATATATACACTATATAAAAAAAAATTTGTGAATGACATTACAATATTCTTCAATTTAGGAAAATGGTGACAGAGTCGCTTACCTTAGGATTCCACTTATTTGAATATTATTTGACCTCATATATACCTATTTTAAACAATTTAAAAACATATACTAGATCCATATTAATAATAATATTGTCATAAATAATCCTTTGATAATATTTTAACACTTTTTTAAAGATCAATTCATTATTTTCATATGTTTCAGTTGTTAATGATCATGTTTTCTCATTCTGGTGTTGTCTTTAATGATCCAATTCATTTAAATATATTATATTAAAATGGTATGCATAATAAATTTAATGAAATAATTATCATATTTATACATCACCAATTTTATATTACCAACAATTAATTATGGGTTTGATATATAAAATACATTACGATCGTGGATACAGTTGGTTGTACATACACAAGAGTAATGCTTCAAATATATGTTGATCGTTATTGAATAATGGAATGTAATAAATTAGATTTAAATAATGATAATTATATAATAATATAATATTATTTATTTAAATATAATTATATATAACATTATTTTTTTGTGCTTATGATAAAGGGGTCACATAATTTCATGAGGGTTGTAGTCTACACATACATGAACGATGTTATCATCCTTCATTGGGTGAAATTTTATGAAATAATGTGATATATATTATATATTTAAAATAATATGTATTTCCATAAAATAATAATTATGTCATTTATATCAAATATAATAATTAACAACATCATTATCCCTTTCTATGTAACTCCTTAGTGAAGGACAGATCACATCACTTCATGAGGTAGTATTCTGCCATACACAAGAGCGAGGTAATCATATCCCCCATGTAATGGAATGTAATTGATGATATATATATGATATAATGAAAAAATATGTATAATTATTTTAAAAATAACATATATATACTTTATATTCATCATCATTCCCACCTGTGTAAGGTGGTAATGGAAAAACGAATTACATCTATTTCTGAGGCAACAGATCATCATACACATAAATGAAGATTTAATAACCCATAAGATAGAAGTGGTAATCTATGTAGGTCATAATTTTTTATAAAAGTATATAATTTTATGTAGTATACATAGGTTGTTATATCATAATGGTTTAATAATAATTCAATGTGGTTGAGTAAGAGATAAAATAAAAATGCTCGTTAAATAAAATTACCTATTTTCAACGTATCATCCTTATGATTACATCATATCCTTCATAAGATATACTTCATATAAATATAGGGAATATAATATTAGATGGGGGATTTTGGGATGTTTTTTCTATAGTTATTATCCAAAAAAAGTTTGTATGATCTGAATAATAGAGGAGAAGGGGTGGATTTTTATATGTGAGGTGAGTGGAACACTTGTAATATTTGGAAGTAATGAATTCCACACATTTTTTCATTTCATATTTCTCCAATAATAGTAAATTTTCATTAGTATAAGTGAAAATGTATATAAATTTCTAGGGAATTTTATTTATACGAGTTTATTATTCAATTTAACCTTTATAATTTTATTTTAACTCCATGTTATATCCATTTTGACCTTAACCATGGCAATTAATTTTTTTTCACTATTCATTTTAGTAAACAAAATTTTAAAATTATAATAAATTATAAATTACAATGATTCCAAATATGCAACCAATTATTTCAAAATTATTACATATAAGTGGAATATTTTAATTTAAAATTAATAGATTTGATGTCTTGAGAGAGCATGAATTTAATAATTAAATGTTAAAATTTTTAAAAAAAATTTATATGAAAATTAAACATAAAAATGATTAAAATATATTAAAATTTGATAATTTATATAATGTTTAGCTAATTTTACTTTAAACCATCTTCAAGTGTAATTTAAAAATATAAACTATTTATGATAAAAGGAAATTATCAATTAAAATTTAGAATTTTCACTAAACATAAAAAATGAAACATTTTAGAGAAATAATAAAATTCACCCTCATATAATTTTTGTATTATGAGTTAAAAATGTAGTTATTTTTTCAATTAAATTTTCAAAAAAGTATAAAATATCAATTATAAACTAAGTGTTGAATGTGTGACTAGACGATGAGTTTTTTAAACCCGGTGTGGAATGCATCACAAGATATCGATGAATATAAATTTATTAAAAGGGAAATATATTGTAATTAATTTGGGAGTTGAATTATTTCCTCTTTAAAAATTAAATCCTTGTGGAATCATTTAAATTACCATATAAACATAAAAGGATAATTCTTTTTCTTAATATCTTATTCTTCCCACATTGTATCTCCATTTTTTTTCTCCAAAGACCCTTTATAAGTCATGTCACCTAATTCCCCAATAATTTCCCTCTAGTATCAAGAATCGTTATGGGTTTTCATATTAATATATATTAGGTTCTATTTATTTTTAATCATAGGATATAACTTGCATTGTGTCTGACATGTACTTCTTTAGTAATGATATTTGAAAATAATCATGAACATTTGAGAGATTTAGTGGAATTACCATATGAAAAGAAACAACTCTAATTATATTAAGGACATAAAATGGTATAAAATAACTAGATATTATTTTAACGTTACTAATAATCCTTATTACACCCTTCAATGGTGAAATTTTAAAGAAAAAATGATCGCCCGTAATGAATTCAAAATATTTCCTCTGATTATCAACATAAATCTTCATACTACTTTGATTTTAATTGGAGTGAGATTAAATATCATTTAATATTTTTGATGTATCATAAATATGTTCTAGGACTCAAATTATTCTTTCGCTTATTTCAGCAGAACATGTTGAATTATGAAATATTTTTTCATATTTATCATACGACTCCATATGAATACTTGAATGGAAGCAATTTTTATCTGTAAACTCTTCCAAAATTCCATAGTGATCCCACATTCCTAGAAAGTCATGAGATCATGATCTTGAAATTTCTCACATTTGTTGAATTTTCCTTTTAGATTGTCAGTTATTTTGTGGATTTTAGGTATTTCTCTAATAAATTCTAACATTAAGAGCCTCCTGTAGACTCTACCTGAAATTTTATTTACAATAATGATCATTATCAAAAACAATTGAAGGATATAAAACATGGTTTCATGGAAATTAATTAATATATATCCTTATGAGGTGTGAATAGTTAAATAATTAT
Source organism: Viscum album (assembly GCA_963277665.1). Classification (NCBI taxonomy): domain Eukaryota; kingdom Viridiplantae; phylum Streptophyta; class Magnoliopsida; order Santalales; family Viscaceae; genus Viscum; species Viscum album. The sequence goes on along the minus strand of OY728142.1, from coordinate 587,784,901 downwards.
TTTTAGAGAGTAAATGTAATGATTTTGTTATGTGGTCAATGGTAATCAATATTGCATCTATCATTCTAGAGGTCTTTGGTAATCCTGAGAAACAATGCATAGTAATGTCATACCATTTCCTCAAATGAATATTAATAGGTTTTATGAATCACGTTGAATTTTATATCTTATATTTACCTTGTTAAAATAAAATTATCATGACATTTAATTATAAATTTTTTTCTTCATTTTATCCCACCATAAATTTTCCCTCAAATTCTTATACATAACTGAGATACCGTGTTTTATATAGAAATATATGTGATGAGAATCATAAAACACTTCCATTCTTAAATTTGGATTAAATAAAACACATAATATAATTGAAAATTTCAGAAAACAATATTCACAAATGAATTCATCTAATTTCACATCATTCTTCGCTTTAATTTTCTTCTGAATGTTCACATCAACATATTCATAATTATTAATCATTCATAATAAATATAGTTTTTTATATGATTTAAAAAACTAGAAATTCATCCCCATCATTAATAATTCCCAATTTCATCTTTATTACATCCATAAACATAGGATCTCTAAAAATTCTTATGTGTGTCTAAACTCCATGACCATTCTTACTCAATTCATATTTTATATTATTTTCTTTCACTGGGTTATAGTGTATTGAGAAATCATAATCCTTAATAATATCAAGACATTTAATTTTTTGTATGTCATTCCATTTATACAAAATGATATATTTTATGCTTTTATGGTATTTATATATATATATATATCTTATCCCACACTACTGAGATAATTTCTCCATATCATCAATGAAAGGATTACATCTTCCTTCAGAAGACCATGGGTAGGATTGTTTAGTTTGCGAGCCTTCAATTTTTTTGTTTCATATGTAAGAAAATTTTCATTTTTCATTAGAAAACAACCAATAACCTCTTTGATGCATCAATATATATCACAAACCCATCATTTATTAATGGTATATTAAATATTGGTGTATAAACCAATCTCTACATTTGTTAATTAGAACATTCTTCACATTATTTTTGACAAAAATATAACACTTTTACATTTTAGAATTTTTAGTCAGTTATCAAGTTGAGAAAAATTATAAATGAATGTTCGATAGTAATCTTTCAAATAGAAGAAACAATATACCTCAGTTATTTTCATTTATGTTGGACACTCTCTAACATCCGTTATCTTTTCTTGATCAATATATATTCCATCCTTGGATATAATATGGCCAATAAATAAATCTTATTGAATATAGAAATCACACATTCTAAATCACCTATATAAATAAATCCCTAAATGAGTCTCTATAAGGATATAAAAGTATTATCATGGTCCTCATAACTTTTTTAGTACACCAAAATATCATCAATTAATACCAGAAAAAAATATCAATATATTCCATTAAAACTTTATTCGTTAGATCCATAATGTAATAGGTTTTATTAGTTAATCCAAATCAACTTAATGTAAATTTTTTATGTTTATACCTTATTCAATAAGATGTATATGTAATTTGATCCTTCTATATTCAAACATCATGATACCTAGATCAATTTTCAATTTCTTCAAAATACCGAGCTCTCTGAATTTGATCAAATAACTCATTAATTCATGGTAGATGATAAAATTTATTTATTATAATAGCATCAATTTCATTGCAATAAATTCACAACCCCGTATATCCCACATTCTTGTTATTGAATATCATAGGGCCTCTAAATGTTGAAACATTAGGGAGGATTAATCCAATATCACCCAACACATCTATTATTTTTTAACTCTAATAATTCAAAACTATCAATTATATAGGGATTAATTGATTATGGTCTTACATTAAATATTAAATCAATGTGAAACATAAATTTACGCTCTTGGGGAAGTCCTAATAATTCCTGAAGACATAAATCAATGTATTCTTATACAGTAGGTACATCCTGAATTTCCTGATTTCCTTCTCAATCAAAAGATTTTTTATCTATTTATTTTCCTCGAATCCCTGTCAGTAGACCTACTAGGGTTATATATATATATATTACATATATAATGAAGCCTCTTACATAAATCTATGAAATTCAGCATAATCCATTAAAATAATAATTTAATTCATCTAGCACTAAATTTTATCATCATATTATAAAACCCATTCCATATCAAATATTATATCATTTTTCCATAATTATGTTAGTTAGTTTAATAAACAAATCAGCTTTATATGTCATAATTAGGACTACCTGAAACATCTTCATTTCAGTGAGACTTCCACAATATGTTTGAAAAAAAAATACATTCTTAAATTAAATGAGAAATGCTTTTTTTTAAAATATGATTTATATAAAATTTTGAAAGTATAAAGAATCAAATGAAAAATTATCACAATTAAAAGATAGTATGTAATTACATGACACAACATCATTGGGTACTTATACCTTAGTTATAGTGATTGCATAAGCTTGGACTTCTCCCCTTTGAATCTTGTATACTGGATTACCATGACACATGGGGAATTAGGTTATGTAGTATTCCATTTAAATACAATTGAAACCATGAATATAATTTCTTTCCTATATCCCATTAACTTATTTTACATGGGCACCCTTTTATTCACACTTATAAAAAAACTCCCATGCTATTTGAGAATTTTTTAGGGTGATTGTTTTCATATTTATAACATGATGTTAGTTTATTTATCATTTTCTTAATCATTGATGCATTCCCCTTTTCATAGTGTTTGAATGACCTTTTCTCCTCATGGATAACATTCAATTCATAATATCTTGGAAATTTATTCTCTATATTTAAGGAAAATAATATTATATTATCATGTGATTTCATATTCCAAGAGACTAGTTCCCTTCAGATACATTTCTTAATCCCTTCAATGAAATGGAGAATCATGAATTATATACTGTGTTTATAATCCATAGTAGACATTTCTATACATTTAAGGGTAGCTTCACACACCAAAGTACTTTATTCTTACATATTATTTAATCTAATGATATTTCTATTAATATCAACTATTTTTGATAAGGGAAACAATTTTCAAAGAATTTAAAATAAAAATATATCCATTTTAGGAGTTCTATCTCCAATTCCCTTCTAGTATTCTTGATCAATGACCACCATTAACTAGAATTGCCTTTTATACAATACACTATATGTGTTATATTTTCCTTTTTACTATAACCCAATAAAATTAATATCTTATCCATAAATTTAATCCATTCCTAGGATTCTACTTCCTAGTAGTAAAACTGAATTATGGTGTCTTATATCAAATAAATTGACACACTATATGATATTCTCACTATGGAACTGGTTTCTCTACTCAAGAATGGTTATTTTTTATAACATGATTAATACACTCAAACGTATCCAAAATTTTCTTAATTCTAATATATGCTATATGTGATTAATTAATACATAAATCTCTATATTGGACATGAGTATTGAAACACATCTTCATTCCAGGATACCTTTCAAAATAAAGTAAAATACTAGATTAGATCCTAAAATTTTGAACATTAAACAATAATTTATTATTCCAAATAAGATGAAACACTTAAAATAAACAACAATTTATGAATTTTTAATATCAAAATTATTAAAAAATTCTTCAGGGATATATTTTTATTAAGATATTTCATAATTTATTATAAGTAAAATGTTAATTATCGTAATCGTATCTCCCAAGAGTGTCACACCAGTTGTGCAATAAGGTATATTTTAATGCACATGGTGATTTTTTTTATAGATCAAGCACAATTTTAAAAATTATTATCCCTAGGTAACACTATTTTAGAACCACATACACTTATAATATCCATGAATTGTTACATTTATATTAAAAAACATAAGACCTTCCATTCCAAAATGTTATAAAATTCTTATATACTTATCCTCAAAGACTATCATATGGCTATGTCCCTTATATATGTTTTCCTTAATCTAGTTCTCATGGTTTATACTAAACTTCCTATAATACCAACACAATCAACCTCAACCCCAGATATATGGATTTGGTTTCTGAATTTATTACATTGGAATAGATACAATTTGTCATGTACTAAAGGATAGATCAGTTTAGCTATTTTGGAGACCCAGATACATATATGATACTAGTTTTACGTTTGAAAATGTAGAAGAAAACTTAATACATAAAAAAAGGAAAAGTATCCTTGAAAAATCATTCCAATAATTATTCTTCATATCATGGGGAATGAAAAAAAATAATGGTGAACATAAATTTTATATACTTGTTATGTACAAGAGTTTATATCATGTATCAACAAGTATAATCAATATTGAATGATAAATATCTGGCCACACCTTCCATTAAAATAAATTGACAAACATAATAAAATTATTAATAGTAAACATGGAATTATAAGTAACTAAAAGCACATTGAATTTAATAAATATCATTACTACCATAAATATATAATGAATAATATATATGGAATGTGAAACTAATTATAACACATTCTATTTAATCAATAAAATTAGAATGAAATGAATCCAATGATAATATCATAGATAATATCTCTTAGATAATAATAATAGTTAAATAATATTTAAATAAATTTTTAATTTTTTTATGTCATGTTTTGAGATCACATGATACATTTATCATCATGATCTATCCTCACAATAAATTAAAACTACTTTGTAAAACCCCATCTCATTTGGAAACTAATTTTTTTACATTAGACTATGAATGCATCAAAGAGATATCCATAACCAAGAACAAACCATTATATTATTTTCCATACCATTCCAAACAAATCAAATAAATTATTTATTAGGTAAACAGTGTGACTTATCACAATGTATCAATATTGAGTAAAGTATAAAAATTTATTAATATTCCCATTTTAGTGAAATAACATACCATGTAATCACCATATATAAATTTGATATAAAGATTAATAAATAATAATATTCATCAAAAAATAATAGTTATATTTATGTGAAATTTAATTATCCATTAAAAATGATCATATGAAAGTATCTATTTAAATAGAAATATGACATTTAAAAAAGGAAATTATATTTCACAATAACTTTTAAAACATCGTAATTTTCATGTTAAACACCATAGAATGAAATAAATAAAACTTAAACATAAAATAAAATATATTATGAATGAATCATGATATTAAATATAAATGTATATATATAAATTATATAAATTAAATTATCTTTATATCATTAAAATGTGACTCAATGAAGGAAAATTGAGATTAAGACCCTTATCTCATGCATACTTTTTTGTGAAAATTCACTATCCTCATATATATTGGTTTTAAAAATGTTATATACTAGTACTAGAAATAAATCAATATTAATAATATCATATTTAATCCTTTAATAACATCTTATCAACCTTTTGTTAATATTTATTCATTATTTTCATTATTTCAGGTGTTAATTGTCTTTTTTTCACGTGCATTTTTTTAATGATATATCTACTTCATTCACATATTATATATTTACATCATATATAGTATAATAATAATAAAATAATTAGAATATTTATAAATAAATAAAACTTTTAATACTAATCATAAAATATGGTTTTGAGAAATTAAATATGGTACGATCATAGAGATGGCATGACTTATTTACATATGAGTAAATTTCCATTTTACAATGACCATTATAGAATAAATTGAAGTAAAATATTATATTTAAAAAATGACCATAATAACATATATATTATATTATTTATTTAAATATAATTATATTCATCATTCATGTGGTGTGGTGATTAAATGAGAGTCACATCATTTTGTGAATGTGGTAGTCCACATATACACAAATGACACTATCATCTTTCACTGAGTGAAAATGTATGAAATAAAATAACATATATAAAATTTAAATAATTAGAAATATTTCAATAATATCCTAATTATTTTATTTATAAGAAATATAATCATTGAAATTGTCATTATTACTTACATTTATATCATTAGTGAAAGGATAATAGTATTGGTTCGTGAGGTAGTAGTCTATCATACACATGAACAACATCATCATATACCATATGAAATTGAATAAAAAATAGCTATATAATATATAATGACTTAACTATTATTAAAATGTTATAAAAAATTATATACTTTATATCTATGATCATACACAAATATGAAAGATGATAATGAAAAAATGAATGATATCGGATTGTGAGGAAGTAGTTCAATGTATACATGGATGATGATTTCATATCTAAATTTTAGGAAGTTTGGGTGGTTATAGATCATTAATTTATTATAAAAAACTATATATATTTAATATAATTAGTTTATTATATCATTATGTTTTATTAAAAATTTATCTTGTTGTAGAATGATATAAAAAAATTATTCATTGATGAATATTAACTCTTATTTGAGAGTCCTCCTTAGGTTTGAACAGAAGCCTTCCTAGATTTTTTTTATGGAAAAAATATGGATTCAAAAATTATTCGATGGATTTTTTAATGTGATTTTTTATGTGTTTTCCAATACCAATAGTTTTTAAGGTGTTCTGTTGATTGGACCGTGGGTGACCTTTTATATGTGAGGTGAATGGTACACATGTAATTTTTGGAATGAAATAATTCCATCCAAATTTCATTTATGTCACAAGGATCCAATAAAGATAAATTGCCAACTATATAAGGTATAATGTTGAAATATGTCTTTCTAATATATTTTATAAATTTTTATAGGTCAATTTAACTATAATCTTTTTTTTCGGCCCATGGTAAAACCTTTTTAACCATAAATGATGTAAATATTTTCTATTTTTTTCACAACTAATTATAGTAAAGAAATTATTTTAACCATATTAGATATTAAATTTTTTTTGATTCTTAATAAGGGAAAAAAATTTAAATTTAAAATAAAATTTAACATTATAAATTATTTAAAAATAAATAAGTATTCAATTACAATTCATTATTTTTCCATATTCATTAAAAATAAAAAGATTCAGAAAAATCCAAAAAATTAACCCTAATATAAATTTTATAGGATGATATAATAAATGATGTGTTTCTATAAAATAAATTTAAATGATTTTTGGAAGATAAATTTTAAATTACGTGAAAAAGCATGCCTAATCTATGTTTTGTTTAAATGCGATGTTGTATGCGTCACATGAAATCAATAAAATTATATTTATACTAATAGAAATATATCCAAAATTATTTGGGTGTTATACCAAATCTACAAAATAAATAAATTTTTGTATCCAAATAACAATATTATCTATAAAACATTGAGGATTTTATAGGGGAGTGTGGAGGAGAGTTGCAGATAACAAGGTCAAGGATCAATGATCAAGTACCATAAAGAAGCCCAATTAAAAAGGTAGTTTTGGTAATCAAAAAAGAAAGATGACTGAAAATAATTCATCATCATTGAACCATAAAAAATCTAGTTATTACATTTATATTTGTGGATTCAAATTTTTTATTTAAACTACGTCGACAGTGAAGCAATTTATATAGAAAAAATGTATTTGGGAATCGATCATTGATTCTGGATAATGATTTATCATCGTATGGTTTAGAATTTTAATTAATTTATTATTATTGGTTATTCATTCATCCATATAATGGAAATAAATCATGTAAAACTCAAACAATAGAAAACACATTTCCCTCTTTTTCGTTTCGTGGATTACATCCCCCATTTAAAACATGTTCATTGTCAGTATTTATTTGGATGTAAATTACACCATTACACATTGGAGGATCATTGAACATATTATTTATGGAACAACAGAGTATTATTTTGGGTTCATGTAATCAATCAGGGATTCATCAATGTCAGACAAAAATGGAGGATGATCAGAGGTGGGTTAGGATTGGATAGTTGATTCCTGTTTCATTATTTGGAGCACAGTAATGACATGGTTTAATGTGATGTGACTCATATGTGGATCATATGTCCAAAGAAAATCGACTTAAAATTGATAAGTTCAGCATACCAAAATCCAAGATTTTTAACCATGGTTGATAGTGAGATCTCTGGTAATGGAGATACAACCTGACAACATGATGAACATGTGCATTTTATAAAATCTCATGTTACATGGTGTGTAGTTCAAAGAAGACATCGTGTGTATGACCCTTATGTTGAAGTTAGGGTTTAGGTGATAAATAATATATTACATTCCATATGAAACACTTCACACTACATGTTACCAGATGTAGTTATCTTGGTGAGTACCCTGGGGGTACATGGGCACAGACATGGCCAGGTACCTAGGAATGATTAGGGTACACGTGATCGATAGTGTACTCAGAGAAGACCAGAGTACTTCGACATGGATATATTCATAGGCATGACCAATGTACATATCATGGCGTATAGGGACATGGTAATTTAAATGACAATGTTTTGGTTGAGAGGGACAATTAGTGTATTTTATATAAATGTTGTGTACTTCATCTAAGGCCATTTAGAGCCCTTTATATCTTTAGTATATAACAAGTTAAAAAAAATTTGATCCTTGTGTCTATTCATATGAGTGTACAATGTATAATTACATCCTATTTATATTCATTTGATACCCTCTATGGGTTTTCCCCTCATATAAACTTCATGGTACCCCTCTATGAGACCAGGGGTGGGATCCCCTATCATTCCTTCATTCATCCTGGGTAGTGTAGAAGGTATTTGTAGTACCACCATGCATAATGAGTTGATACCCAATATATATTATTTTTCTAGTAGGGTGTGTTGTGTCCTAACGTATCCCTAAGAGTGATAATATATTTTTCAATAGTGATCCTTAGAGATCCATGGAGTACCTATATGTGAGACCTAGAGACAAAGACCTTATGTATGAGAGCCATAAGTGGAAAGATGTATTTTAGAGTGCACTCTCCATGATGATATTTACCATGAAGCCTCAGTAAGAATACTATGTATGGATGTATTCATATGGCCACTTGTAAGTTGTTGTTTGTTATGATTATATCTTGGTAGTTTCTCTTATTTTTATATCTCATATCCATATAAACAAAAATCTTAGATGACATGATAATTTCTATTGATGATTTATTATTGGTAATTTAAAGGATTCTTATTTGGTATTGTTATACTCACCAATGAATTGTCTCTTCCAAAACATTTCATTATTATATAGATGACAGACCTTTTTATGGATTCTTAGGAGGAGCAAGAGCTGGTGTATCATAATTTGATCTAGACATACTGTAGTTTTTTCATGTGTTTCATTAGACATAAGTCCCCTTTCATAGTAAGAAGGAGTATTTTTCACTTATGGGAGGGATTTTATTTTTCACATAGATTTCTTTATCTTATATTTTCATACCTATATTTCGAATAGATTTTATACTTGAATCTATGTTATCAGTTGTTTTACCTTTCATCATTGAATGAATAATTTCATATGAATTCATTTTTATAGGTACATTATGATAATTCATCGAATCTGTGTGACATGATTATATTTCACTAGACTCCATCCCTAACCTATTATAGGATGGAATGGGATGAAAGATTCAGCTTATCCATATCCAGGTTATTCACTGTGGGTTGGGTCAGGATAACAAATCTCCATTCATAAGGTCTAATAAGGTCTGTTCAATCTTCTACCCTATTCTTGAGTATGCTTAAGGTGTTTAAACCTAATACTATTCATATTAATCAATATAAGAACACTTTACCTAGGGTATTACAAGTATCAACATAGATATAATCATATAATGGTTACCCTACATGCCCGTGGGAGCTGATTATGTATATGTAACAATAAAACCCTATTGAGGGTGTCCATATCACTTATGAAAGGGACACTCATCTTGGTTCAACTTGTTTTTCTCGTATGCTTCAACCCCCTCATGATGGCTGTATACATTTTAGAGAATCAGACAATTCATCACCTAATCCATTGGATAACATGGTGTCATGTTTAATCCCTACGACCAATGTGGACTAGGTACCTACACATTTTGTTTAAAATAATCAATTAAATGACCGTTTTAAAATTAAACATTTAATTCCATCATAATATTCTAATTAACCTAACCCACAATCGTGTGCCCAAATATAAAATTCCAAAAAAAATTATAAATACTATTGGGTAGGAATACAAGACCACATACCTCATTTGGTTCTTTTTCCATTTAATTTAACATGATAAAAGTTACAGCCCCAACCCTCTAAGCCTCAACAAACTCTAATCTATGCTCTCATTGATGCCACATTCTCTATATTTTAGAAAATAGTCAAAATTATTTAAATATAATTAACTAATAATTATTAAAATTATTAAAATTTATTAATCAATTTAATTAAATATTTAATAATTATGATATTATCTCCTACACATGTGGTTCGATGAAACCTCGAGTAGCAATTAGACTAATGTTTGTAGTGGACTCCCAAAAAAATTACAAGGTAAATACCTAATTGTATGTCGATATTCCATAAATAATTTAAAACCAAATTAAATAAAACCCCCAATATAATTCATCATGGTTTGATTCATAAATGAAATGATGATCCACCATGGGAAATGATCTTCATAAGATGTCCTCTATCAAGGGTAAAAATTCTGCACGATAATTTTGTTCTTCATCCATTATATAGTGTAATATATAATGAAAATATAAATTAATGAAATAAAATTAAGAATTAATATAAAGAGAGGTTAATGCATGTTGGTGGATGATTAAGCTAGCCTCAAATCATTGATAAAATCCAAAAAAAGCAAAAAAAAAAGATATATATAAGGAGGAATGATATAGGGTCGACCTTGGTTTGTGTGATAAATTAGAAGATGAATATGGGGTCTCCCGAAAAAAAAACCTGACTGAGGATAGTTTCAACAATTACCCTAAAAATATTATAAAGGGCCATGTAAACTCGGAAATTCAGGTAATGGTATATACCTCTTCCAAACACCTCCATCTATTGTGTTCTACCTGCTATATTGTTGTTGGTTTGCTACAGTTTTTCGAAGTAATCCCTTGACCCTTCATGACTATCTCATGGATATTATAGGTTACTTCTTGAGCCCACCATGTTTAGTTTCTGAAACTTCCAAAATTTCATGGTTTTTATGAATTTCCAAACACTTTCACAAACAAAGGGAATAGAAAACACCATTCCATTGCAATTATAATCCTAAAGATATCTCAATTCACATCCAACCACATCTACTATCATATTTATATCACTAATTAAAATTATAATGGGTTTTTTGCATTAATAAATTATCAATGGACATCCAAGGAACAACCTCATATTCAATGATTTCGTATCCCCAAGACTCGAGTGAATTCCCTTAATAGCACTAAAACACTGAGAAATCATTTATGATTCCAGGTGGATCTAAGTAATAGGAGACCCTCGGATTGAAATAAAATCCACTATAGAGGCCGCACTAGTGTATATTGGTACTTGAAGAAATCAAAACTATGACCACATCAGTTTCCAAACATCGGTGGTCCCCCGGTGGTCCCTGGAAGGTATCATATGTGCGTGTATGGAATTGAAGTCTAAAATGGTGTGGTGGTGGAACTGGTGGTGCAAGGCAGCAACTGGAGCTTCCAGAGGTGGTGGTTGGAGCAGCCATAGGTGTCCACTATAGTTGCGTTGTGCGATGGTCGGAGCTCGAGTGAGATAGGGTTGGCTATCAGTGTGGGAACCAAGTGGAATAGAGCTGAAAATGCATGGGGATTTAGGCTAGTGGGGTGGGACTTAGTTGAAATGGAAACATGAGGGTAAGAGACAAGCTATCAAGGTAAACTACATAGACCAAGGGCACAATCATGGTGGGTAGAATCTGACAGAGAAAACAGGACCACAATATGCAGGAAAAAAAAAGTTGGTCGGGCTGCTTTAGCGGCCAAGCAGGCTGGACCCAACTACCCAATGGGCCAGTTTAGTAGGATGGACCCAGTGGTGCATGAATAGATGGTTGAACTGGGTCTGGTCCCGTGGGTCATGTAGGACCCTGGCCAGAACTTTTTACAAAAAATGCTATATCATTCAAACTGTGTGTCTGTTTGATGATCCATTTGTGGCATTGGGACCCTTGAGAAGAAATATTCCTTTATAGATACTCTGAGTGAGTTTTCTTGGATGTTTCTATATGTCCTACGGGATTGAGTAGTAGGTTCTCCTGGTAGAAGCACACTATAATGGGAATCATGTAGAGGACTATGACTATGTGATCTTAGTGATTGGGTGATATTGGTGACTATTTGATCTTGGTGACAATGTGACATGGGGGATGCAGGCCCTATTGACACTCTTTGTGTTTTCAACACTCTCTGTGTTATCAACACTTAGTGTGCTGTCAACACTCATTGTGTTATCAACACTCTGTGTGTTATAAACACTCCATGTGTTATTGACTATGGGTGTTCTATAGACAACGAATGATAATCCTACATATGTTATTTAGAGTTATAATTGTGTGAGTTGACTATACTTTATGTGTATCCTTTGTGGTATACTATTTATTTCATTGCGGTATACTTGTAATATTTCTCAGTTGTATACATCATGTATTTCTCTATGGTGTACTTCGTGTATTTATTAGTGGTAATCCATTCTAGTTTCAGTTTGTCCCACTGAGTATTGTTATACTCACACCGGCATGGGATTTTCCCACATGTGTCGTGTCTTGTGAATAGGATTGAGTCTTCAATGAAGATATAGGTGGAATATAAATAGGAGGTTTTTAGAATGATCATGTCAATTTTTTATGCTCTTATGACTTCAGAAAACTGTCCAACACCTACTCTTTTGGTACGGTTTTCTGTGGAAAATTTATAGGGACTTTTGTATTCTCCATTGTAGACTCTTTTTTGGGTGGGGTTATATTATGGCCCTGTTTAGTTTCCAGTTTTCCTACTCCATTACTCTATGGTTGGTATGATAGTGTATGAATTATTGTATAACTGTTTTTTACATTTCATCATTTTGGGAATGATGATTTTTGTGTTTGCACAATTACTTTGGAAAATTCCTCCCATTAGTGGGATAATCCTAAATGGTGCTAGTCAACATCCCCTGGAGTATCAGAAGAAATCTTGGGGTATCAAAGGTATGGGCCCCTCTAGGATGGATGGTGACATTATGGTGTCATAGGTGGTCGGTTTTACGCAAGTATCGGGAGTCAAGGAGATAGTTTTTGGACAAAAGTGTTAGGTGTTTTGACATCAGTTTTCAGGAAATGGTACCTAGGGTTAGTGTAGCGGCTGACATATCCAAACACTGTGACTCTAAATTCTACATTCCAACTAAGAATTTGAATACACTAGTTTTCGGTTAATTAGCGTTGAATAAATCATATTGGATTTTGGTGTGTTCTCGCGTACTTCTTGGTTCAGCTCACTAGGTATACTCTATTTACCATGGTTCATCTTGACCTATTACAGGATGCCTCTACATAGATAAAAACCATGATTCTGATGTGTGATAACATGGATGATTCACATAGAGATTATGCATAGGTACAGGGATTAGTAAAAGAGATAGAACCATCGAGTGTCATACCAGTGATACCACCACTTGTGGAGCAATAATTACTAACAACACAGCTGGTAGAGGATTCACATAGTTTGAGTGTGTTTCATGAGTCCCAGATGCAAGGAAATCCATTTTTTCATTTTGAGAATGACCCATCGGTAGATTAGAATTTGAGGGATATTTTTACACATGTCTTCTACCTTGTAAGGACGCCTTCCAACCAGATTGATGTTCTAGTTATGTTCCTTATTTAGGGATTAGTAGGGAGTGGGTTGAGTTTAGTGATATTGAAGCATGATGATACAAATTTATCTTTGAAAGACATTGAGTACAACTTTTGGGAAGATTTTTTTGGAGACATTATGTTTAGTAAACATACAGGGGATCCTACATCGGTAGCAGGGTTTTAGACAGAAACGGAGTACTCGTAAGGATTTGTGGATCATTCTCACTACTCTATTGATATGTTGGGGGACCCATTAAGTAGGTCTCAAAACATAAATAAGGGGTTATTCCAACATATCATGGCTTCTTTGATATACCTCAACATCCCTAAATATATTGGGGTACTATAGAGAGATCTGTATGTGGTGAGATTTCTAGAGGAGCAGACTCGAGTAGTGGGAGCTACCCACAGGCACTAGGTAGCTGAGACCTCAGTTGTGTGTAGAAAACATCAGATATAGGGATCTAAGAGGGTCAGGAACTCTAGAGTACAATGCTTGGACCTAGTATCAGTGGTGCATGGCACCCATGGTAGAGTAATTTAGGTGATGGTTAGGTTGGATTAATAGTACATTGGTTGGGGGAGTCTATCAAGTGATTTCCTGGCCCATCATATGATCAATCTTGAGATAGTTGAGGGACCACCAAGAAAGAGGCGGAGATAGTATCAGGGTGGTCTGTTGGGTGTCAGGCATGGTAGAGGAGCTGGTTGTGCAATAGATGTTGTTCGGAGGGTTCAAAGTACTACCACCACCACACTCAGGTGGTCTACCACAGGCACAAGAAGATAGTGGATAAGTAAGAGGCTTGATTTAGGCGATGAATGACTATGAACCCGAGACTCATAAGATTATTAGAGGTATGATCTATATCTTTTCCACCTTAGCTACAGTTATTATAGACCAAATTTCAAGTCACTATTTTTTCATGAAAACCCTTGTTCATGAATCATAGATTACAGTGGAACCATTGAATCGATCTTAATGCATAGATACTTTTGTGGGGAAAGATTAGACAGTAACACACTGGTGCTGATAGTGTCACCTTAATCTACGGGGAGATACTTTTAGTAGGGAACTCTTGGTGATGTAATTGAGGAATTAAGAAATCATTCATGGAATAGATTGGTTATGCACATTTATTACCCAAATTAATTATTTTAGGCACACAGTGTCATGGTTCCACAGTGATGGGACCATGTTTTCTTTTTTTGGTAAAAATAAAACACAGGAAGCACAAGAAGAACTTATGAATGGGATGTTGCACCTGATTACTCATCAGTGGGATATTATTACCCTCAATTCAGTGGATAATAAGATTCCTCTATTTACTATAGTGGTTATGGCGTATGATGACATATTTTCTTCGGATGTCAAGGGATTACCATACCATAGGAAGGATGAATTCTATATTGACCTCTACCTTAGGATGATGCTGATATCTACACCAACATATTGGTGGGATCTTATAGTGTTTCATGAGTTGTGTGTGTATCTAGAAGAATTATAGAGAAAGGGCTTTGTGAGGACTTGTGTTTCACCCTCAGTGGCTTATGTTTTGTTTTCCACAAAGGATGATGATAGGTTGATATTATGTGTGGTCTATCGACTCTTGAATCAGGTGACCGTGAAGAACAGGAATCCACTACCGAGGATCAAGGACCTTTTCAATCAGTAGAAGGGATAAAGATGGTTCTCAAATATTGACATTAGGTGTTGATATAACAATATTAATGTATGGGATGAGGATGTACATAATATATACTTAAAATTTCAGTATGGACACTATGAATACATGGTTATGTCGTTTGGAATGATTAATGCCTCTACAGTGTTCATGGGACTCATGAACAGAATCATCAATCTATACATTGATTGGATTGTCATGGTATTCATTGATGACATCTTAGTGTACTTGGTGTTTGAGGAGGAGCACACGATACACATGAGGATGGTCTTATAAAATTCCATGATCACCATCTTTATGGGAATCTCTCTAAGTGGAAGTTCTATATTAGGTAGTTCCACTTTCAATGACACATCATTTCATTAGATGGAGTTATAGTAGATTTTTCATAAATTGAGGTGGTGAATGATTGGGAGCCACCCAATTGTGTTACCAAGCTACATAGACTCTTTGGGTTGGATGGGTACTATCAGAAGTTTTTACTCATCTTTTTCAGATGTATTTGAACTTCAGGTATAACTTATGGCTACTATTCCTATAGGAATATGTCATTGAGATTTTCTATACTCTTGAGAAGCATAACATGGAGGAAGACCCTCCTAGTAAGATATCCATGTTTCTATTAATGATATAATAATCATAGTAGTTTTTCATATTTTAGATATCCATTGTGGATGGGGAGGGATCATCTTACCTCTAGTTGACAGTAGTCATCCCTCCACTCTTACGAATGGTCAAGGAAGCACATCTCAGAGACCCTGAATGTGACACTTTACATGATCACATGTACATAGTGCAAACCCCTAATATTTATTTTAATGTTGGAGAGAACATTGTTATCTTCAAAGTATTCACAGTACAACCAATGATGTTATAGGAGGTGGTCTTGGGAGAGTTCCACACATCCCTTATTGCAGTACATCTGTGTGTGGAGATGATTTACCAAGACCTTTGAAGTTTGTTATAGTGGCCATAGATGATGAAGGTAGTGGTAGAGTTAGTTTATAGATGCCTCACATTCAAGAATCTGATGTATGAGCATGAGGTTACAATGGTTTTGATTCAACCCCTATTGGTGCAAGAGTGGAAGTGGGTTGGGATAGTGATGAACTTCATGATGGGTTTACACCAAAAATTATGGGGGTACGATACCATCTGGTTGATCATTGACTGGCTCACCCAGTTAAACAACAACCTACTAATTTTTTAGATGAGTTTAGTAGAGTACGTAGGAAACCTCTTTTTACAAGAGATAGTTCAGCTTCATGGATTTCCATCAACGATTATCTTAGATCATGATACTTGTTTCATGTTCTAGTTTTGGAAGGGATTATTGGAGTCATTTGGGACTTTGTTACAATTTATAATATCATTTCATACCCAAATATATTGCTCTACATAGAAGAAAATCAATGTTCTTGAGGACATATTATGTTCTCAAAGACATGTTATGTTCTTACATCCTAGACTTTGGCCACATTTAAGAGTGTGTGCTACCTCTGGGGGAGTTTACATAAATAAATAACTATCACACAACCATTTGAATGGAATAGGATGAGGCCCTATTTTGGAGACCATGTAATACAGCACTTTTCTAGACAATCCTAGGAGAGTCATCACTCATGATTCAAGAGTTAGTGCAGACTTCCACTAAGAAGGTGAAGATCATCCAAGAGAGGTTGATGACTACACAAAGCTGGAAAAAGTCATATGATGATAGTATATAGAGTCCCTTGGAGTTCGAGGAGTTTGTTGGGTAAAAATATAGTAAGGTGTCATCTTGGTATGTTTTGGGTGTTATTATGTTTATTGAAAAATATAGATGACCATGAATGATCCTGGTTGGTGTTTTCCAATGCATGTGTTTATTGTAGAGAAATTTCGCAATGTATGGGAAATTTTTGGAACTAAAAACTCAGACCTTGGTTTTTGGAAAAGGATGACTTCTACATTGGAGAAAATAGTACGCGGACTATGAATCATTGTTCATGAATTAAAAATGTGGTACGCGGATCTTTGATGTGAATCACAAAAGATATGAAACCATGAAGTGAGAGAGGCAGACCGTATAAATGAATGGTTTGTAGGGAGAAAACGGTTTGTGGCAAAGTCATGTGGCATGTGGAATGATCTCGAAACATAGGTTGTCTTTCCATTCCAAAAAAATTGGCCATTATTTGAGATGTCATCAAGGGAGTTTTTCTAGAAAACATAATGGTGATTTGGGTCATCACATATTTAGTGAGTCGGTACACAGACAATGATGTAAAATGGTTCGTGGGATAATTTTGGTTCGTGGAGGATTTATGGTATGCACTGAAGGTGACACCACATTGAAGATTTGGTAAATATCATAGTAGAATATTTTGCAAATTTATTTTACTATATAAGGATTACTTATCCCTTCAATAAGTATAGTTAATTATATTAGAGAAATTCACCACGCCGAGAATTCGACTATGTTTGAAAGTTATTCACGGAGGAGAATTTTGTGAAGTGGTTTGCGTGGAAGAAATAATGCCAATGTTTTTTGTGTGGTACTAGATATTGAAAATTAAATGGTGCATGGAGGTGTGATATATAGTACATGGAGGAGGGAGACCTGGTACATGGAGGAGAGATGGAAAACAAGAAGCATAGGTATTCCATATAAGATAGATAGTTCGGTGAAGTGGTGGCACTTTGTGATGTAGAACAATATGTGGAAGGGAGACTATTTGTATAGGATAGGTGATCTAAAAACTATACCCTCTTCACAATACATATAGAAATATGGGTGTACGTGGAGTAAGGTAGGTGGATAATAGATGACTCAAAGAAGCCAAAAAACCCCAAAAAGAATTCATGAAAGAAATTTACTCTCTAACCAAACATTAAATGGAAAAGTGCATTTCATCTACGGGTGAAAAAGGAATTTCAATATGGAAGCTACCTATAATTGAGGATTATTGATTTCATTGAAGTGAAGGAAACCAAAAGTCCATAAACTATGATTGGATACCTTCTAAGAGGAGTGGGTGAAAGAAGAGAAAGACAAAGATACTTTTCACTTGTAGTGAATCAGATAAATAGACATAGGGAGTGAGCCTTTGGATTGCAGTGAGAAGACCATAAATCTTGTAAAGGCATTGATCTTTGGCATATAAGTGTTCTATCCCAGAAATCATTATTTTTTGTGATCTTTATTGAGTTCCGTATAATCAGAACATTGTTGTTGTATGCTCCTTGAATGCAGCCCTGTAAGAGAGAACCATGTAAAAATCTGTGTGACCATGTGATTGAATTATTTCATTAATTTCAGTGAATTATAATTAGATAAAATTGGTAATTACATGATGAAAATTAACATTAAATAGCATAATACATGACCCCTGAAATAAATAGGTCATGATCTTGTGGGGAAGGAATAATTTCTTAGAAAATATCCATACCCTAATTCACCACCTACCCTTAGGGTATCTAGGGCCCTTTTGGACATAACAGATGGAGACCATGTTTTCATTAGAGTCTCACCTTTCCATGGATTTTGAATGTTTTATGGGGTTCTATGTTATCTTTGTGATTTATCGACAATTTTTTGATTCTCGGTAGAGTTGTTGAGGTGGTGTACCACTTAGGCCTACCCCCATAGTTTCACTAGGTGCATAATGTCTTCCATGTGTCACAGCTGTGGAGGTATGTGCATGGCCTACCCGACGTCATAAATTGGGTAGAGTTGGACATTAATGATGGGGATACATTTTTGGAGTACCCGATGGTGAACTAGGATCGATAGGATAGGATCATTTATATGTGGTCGATTCCTCTACAGTGTGTCTAGTGGTATCCCTATAGTCTCTATGAGATCACTAGGGAGCGGGCGGCACAAATACATGCTATGTACCCTCATTTTTTATTAGCCATTGTTTTGGATTTTAGGGATATAAATCTCTAAGATGGGGAGAATTTGATGATTATGATTTTATTCAGTTTTATATTTATATATTAATTTTTAAAATTCATAGACCAAGAGATGAGACGGCATGAGATTCTTAGTCTAGGAGTTCCAAGAATATTACGATGAAAACTATTATGTTATTAATAAATTGTGGGGGTAGTTTTTCATTAAAATGAGAATAACTTCAAAACTGTTTCACATGAAATAAATCCAAGTGCACCATTGCATTCAGAGTATTGAATTTACCTTATGCATGGTTTAATATTGATCACTATTGGTCAACTATGAAAGTTATAATTTGTATTAAAATGTCATTAAAATATTTTTAATAAAAAATATATGATGTACATAGTGGAGTTTTTATTTTTAATGAAACATTCACCATAACCATGGAATTTCTCTAAGTCTTGGAAGGTATCCCTATCTATGAAAAATTCTGGAGGATCAAGGATCTATGTTGACATAGACCTCCGTTCATCATTGACTACTGATCCAACCACGAGGTTAGATGTTTATACCTTTGTTATTTTGTCTTTACCTTCATAGATATAATTATAATGGCCGAAAAACAACAAAAAATTTGATCCATGGAATGGATGTTCTTATGTGATGGTTAAAATCAGGGGTTAAAAGGGGGTAATAATCTGGGTGATTTTGTGTTTCTTTTTCTTCATTAATCCATTTAGCATAAACAAATTGACACTGACACGAACAAAGGGTGAAATTTGTTCATCATGTGTTCTTGGTGTATTTACATACTCCCTATTCTTTACGCTTTTTCTATTTAACCCCTGTGGTCCCATATCATTGTTTCTAGGTGTCTCTGAGTATGATCCGACCACCGAATCAAAGGCAAATTGACCATAGATTCCAGAACTATGTAGAGGACAACCCGGGGAAAAAAATCTATGACCAAACTATTTTCAAGGCATCAGAGGAGCACTATTTTTCCGCATAAGGTAAAAATGGAGTAGTTCGAGCATGGTGGTCCAATGTGGTATGGAGGTGGCATAGGTGGCACGAATAGGAGGTGGGTTAGAGGTAGCGATCAGAGTGGATAGTGGCAACAACCATATCGGAGTCACGCAATGGTTAAAGACCAATCGGGATGAGCCATGAGTGTTGTGTTGGAGGTGTAATGAATGGAGGATATGAATGTGTGGGGGCCACAAGCCAATGGTTTATGGCGTAGGTGATCTGGTGACATGTGTTTGAGCTGCACAGTAAGGGAAAATAGCATGGACCAGGGGGCATGGCTAGGGAAGGACACGTTCGGTGGAGAAAACTGAACCGTTGCATGTTGGCCGGACTAGGATGGGTGGGCCGCTCCGACGACCCAATGGGATGAACCCAGCAGCCCAATAGGCTGTGCTGGTTTGGGTCGAACCAGACATGACTGGTTTAGCTAGACCGAGTCTGGTCGTGTTCAGCTATTCAGGTTTGACCCGAACAAGACACGACACATACCGGTTTACAAAAATGACCATATCATTCAAACCGTATATCTATTTGATGAGATGTTGGTGGATTTCTAGCCCCTGAGAAAATATGTTATTTTCGATATAATGTAGGCAATTTGTAATGGAAATTGGTATATTACCTGATGGAATGAGGAGTAGGTTCTCCCGGTACAAGTGTGATTCAAGAAAAATCCCACATCTCGTTGTGACTATGTGATCATGGGGACTATGTGATCATGGTGACTATGTGATCTTGGTGATTATGTTACTAAGTGATAGTATGACCTATTAAAACACATTTTATTATAGAAAATAAGTTTTTTATCCAAACTCTATTTTTAATTGACACTCCATGTGTTTTCAACACTCAATGTGGTATTAACACTAAGTGTGTTATTGACTCCGGGTGTCCTATGGACTACAAGTGATAATCCTAATTTTTTTGCATTAGACTTATAACATTGAGTGAAGATTGTAATTCGTGTGATTTATTTGTGGTATACCATGTATTACATTGTTATATTCTATATATAATTCATATTATATTAATGTGAAGATTGTGTATTTATTGGTGGTGTACATTTGTATTTCATAGTGGTATTCTGTTGTGGTTTTGGGGTGACCTACTGAGTATTGTCTCACTCACCCCTAGACGGTATTTTATAGCACATGTCGTGTCCCATGAAGATGATTGACCCTTTAAAGAGTTATAGGATGACTATGAACAATTGGTTTTTAGAGTGATCAGACAGACTTGCGGTGCTCTTATGGCTTTAGACAAATTTCCTACACCTACCATTCATGTAGCGTTTTCTTTTGATGAGTTTCAAGAAGTTGTGTATTTACAATTACATACTCATTTTTTGATGATTTTATGTTCTAACCCTCTTTAATTTCTAGTTTTTGTATTGTTCTACTCTATGGTTGGTATCTTAGTGTATGCATGCTGGTCTACATAGTGTTTTTTACATTTCAGTATTTTGATCTTGGAGATTTGTGCATGTGTACATGTACATAGAGAAATGCCTTCCATTTTTGGGACATGCTTACATGGGTCTAGTATCCAGCCCCTGGAATC
Organism: Viscum album; assembly: GCA_963277665.1. NCBI lineage: Eukaryota > Viridiplantae > Streptophyta > Magnoliopsida > Santalales > Viscaceae > Viscum > Viscum album. The sequence goes on along the minus strand of OY728142.1, from coordinate 587,762,986 downwards.
ATTGTGGAGGGATTGAGGTAGTCACATAACTGGACCCTCTAGTATGGGTCATGACATCGAATCTTATTTTTTATAAGGCTCTCTATAAGGAATCCATACATGAATCCAATTCACTACATGTCAATATCCATCAAACATCAAGACCGCTCCATAGTTGAATACACAAATCCATGACCCATTAAAAACAAGGTTCAAATACCTATTTTTAATATGTCACTCCCCTCTATAGAATATTAATTATCATCACTTCACTGGACTATACTCCCAACCGCAACAGCCCATGCTTTAATGACTTTTCATGATCATCCTTCCCTAACCCATTTGGGAACATAAACATAATTTTCTATCTTTTCCATGACTCCATGAACCAAACCTAGTATATTATAAAGATGCCAAAATTCATGTGGGTAACACACCCAAATAGAAAAAATTATAACTCTAACACCATATGTCATTACTATACCACCTCATGAGGGAAACCTAAATCTACTCCATCGTCAGCAAACACATGTCTTGTATTCTGAGCCACTATAACAAAAATTATTCATTTACTAATTCAATTAACCCCACAAAACTCTATTATTATTCATTATTCTCATGGTCATTACTTATGTGAAACCTCATAGGTCCCATGTATTTACATAGTATACCAGTTCATTTTCACAAATACAAAGGGGTCACATTATATTATACAATATATCCCAATGAACTCAAATCACATCCTAGTGAGTCAAAAACAATATTACATAGGATCAATATCTCAAGTCCCCAGTCACATCTCTTCAAAACTATCATCTATTATGAAATAACCATAACTTGAAAAAACATCTCATTCATATGTATCACACACAAGTATGTATCCCTAATCCTCTCATATAATGCTCTAAAAACCCTTGGATAAACCATATCATGGATGTTCATTGAATAATGATTTTAAAAGACTAACTAAAAGCATAGTCATAACCCATGTTTTCACTAGGGGTTGAACTCATGGGAAACTCCAAACAGTTCTCATTCTTCCACCTCACATCATCTCATATGTCATTAAACTCTATAGAGCCTCTATTACCTATTTATAACAAACTGAGTAATGATATAATAAATAATTTTCATATGAATTAGTATTCATGAATTATATATTTATATTCAATATAAAAATATTTAGTTATTTTTAAATTATAAAGGAAAAGGTTTTAATAAACACGTTTCTTATAAGGGTTTATAAAAAAAATTATTTTTAAATAATATAATTTTAATTAGAAAAATGAAATTAATTTTTTTAATTAATAATAATAAAATTATCCTAATAATAACTATTAGGTATTTTATATATATATTGATTTTTCAGTAAATATAGAAATAACTGATTTTTGTAAAACTAACATTATTTTTCGTTAATAACACCCCATTATATTTTTAATTTCATCCTAAATTAATATAATAATCCTTTACTTATAAATAATATTCTTATTTTCATAATAAAAAAATTTATATGCAATCTTAGTGTAAAAATATTTCTATACATTAAAGTTTTTTTTTGGAAAACTAAATTTTGATGTGCTTTATGTGATTGTTATAAAGTAAATTTATGCCACATATAGTCATTTAATTTCATAAAATTTATTCCGTATTTTCAATATTCATAAATAGTATTACATAATAATTTCAAATTATTTTTTTCAAATAATTAAAAGTCAAAAATCATAAAAATTAGACACCACATGAAAAGGGTAAATCTTTATAACATGGGTTAAATATAAATGATAAGGCAATGAATTTTCTTCTTAAATTTATTAGATGAAGTTATTTCTATATTTATAAACATATGATGCTTATTTTTCTATATGGGACACTTTTCCGTGAATCCGACCTATATAATATTTTAACTAAGGTAACATACCAAATTTTCCTCTCTCGATTTTAAATAAATATTATGTGTTCACATAAGGACACAATAACGTTATAAATGAATATTAATGGTAAATATTTCCTAATTAAATTATTTTTATGATGTTAATTAATTTCTAATTGATTTTAATTACATTTTTACCCCAAATTTCCTATAAAATTGTGACACAGAATATATTCATTTAATTGAAAAATAACCGAAATTATTTTTAAAATATTAAATATAGTATAAATTAAATGCATTATTTTTTTACAAAAGATTTGTAGGAAAATATAACATGCTATATGTTTTAATGGGATATGTTATTATTTAATTGATTTTATGTCGTTTTTAAAGTTAAATAAAATTTAATAGCCTAAAAATGAATTCGATGTTGATTTATAATAAATAATATTTTATTAAATGATTAAAATTAATTAAAAAAACCAATCTATAACCATGTTGTAGTTAAATGTCCGAAAAAATAAAATATTGTCCATCCATTGAACAATTTAATTTTAATTTTACAATTAATTTATATTATTTCAGTAATTTCAATAATTCTATGTGTGTCCCCTCTATCTCTTATAAAATTTAAACATCACTTCTCTTTTCTAAAAACATAAAAATCATTTTCTTTCATCCAACACCTTCTCATGTCCCTTTCTTATATACCTTGATACATTAAAGAGTTTATGGATTGAATAAATAACCATCCCAAAAATCTTTTCTAGTAAACCTAATGAGGTTTTCTAAGGATGAGGATGACAATGAACATATGTTATGAATCAAACTCGAGCTATGGTACCTTTTATTAAAAATAATATTTTAATGTTTCCCCTATAAATCCTTTTATTCCATGTCCACATTCTCTAATATTTTTCATGAATAATTTTGTATGCATAAATGGATGATGAAGTTTGTTTTTCCCATATTTGATATTCTTTGTAATTTTTTTAAAATAGAATATTTTTAAGGTTTTATGTGTGGGAATCTTTAACATAGAAAATCATTAATGTTTTTAAATTATTTATACTCTAAATAATTCTCTTATGTGTATTAATTTTTAAAATCATTTTATTAGCGTGTCAATATGAACATAAAATAATTTGTAAATGGAATTTTATGTCACATTCAACAATAATTCAAAGGTATTAAAAAAGAATATTTTTATGTATTATATATAGATTTTTTTTGAAAAACGAATATAAGTAATATTCCATATTGACATGTACAAAATAAAATATTTTCCTACCTCCTTAAAAAAATATTTTATATTTGGATTCCATTATAAAATCTCATGTTTTCATCAAATACAAAAACTCATTCCTTTTATTCATAGAAATTTCAAAATATTTTTTTAATGAAATGAATACATCAATATTAATAAATTCTTTTATATTACTAAAAAAATATTTTTATTGGTTTAATTTCTAAATTAATAAGTTTTTATGTGTTTTTATTTTGTTAATTATCTTTTTAATTGTTTGTGATGACATGTGTTTCAGTTATACTAAAAGGATGGGTGATTATATTATAAACCTTGTACATGTTGGTCTAGGATATCACTCTAATTGATTAGGTAAAATTTATATTGGAATTTAACCTTAAATATTATAATATTATAAATGGCGAAGGGTATTTTTAATTGTAAATTTTTTTCTATTCATATCCATTAATTTTATTCCATTTATAATTGCAATTATTATTCTATATATAATATTGATATAAAAATTAATGCTCAATATACATATATGATTATTTTATGATTTATATGGTGTTATTTAAATATCATAATTTCATTTGGTATTCAAATGAGAAATTTTTAATGAAAATTATTTTCCAATTTTTATGGATGATGATTATAGCATAGTGAAAGAGTTTTCATGTTTTTCTTCCATTATTTCAAAAAAATCATTTTCAGTTTTATTCTTTGTTTAATATTTTTATGAAGTTTTTTATTAAAATATTTTGGTAGAGAGGATTTTTCTTGGGGAATTATTATTTTTTGACCCCAATGATTATTTTGAAAAATGGGAATTATATATATATATATATAATGACTAATGGTTTGTTTTATTTTTATGTCCCTTACTGAGCTTTTGTGATCATCAAATATTTTAGAATGCTTTTCACTATGTTTCAATAATGAATATTTAAATAGAGAAGATCATGATAAAAAATTTAATGTTATGTCATGAAAATAAAAAATTATTAGGTGGTAAAAGTTTTTTTATAATAAATTGATACCAACTTGACGTTTTCAATTTGTGATGTAATATTTATTTATGTAATAGTGATTGCCTAATTATCCAAAACCTTAAACTGTATGGATATTAAAATGTAAAAAATGAATTATTTATTTACAAATCAATATTATAATGTGCTTATAAATGGGTCCATGTAGTAGTAGAATCACATGAAAATACAATAACATACCATGGAATTGATTCTCACTAAGAATCTATCAAATTGATTAATCCCACAAGAATCAAAATCTCAATTTGATCCCCCAAGGAATCATCTGAGATGATATGTGTTAAGAAGCCATAATGAAATTATTTAGTTTAAGTAGAGATTTATTAAAATAAACATGGAAATAATCATATAGGTTGTTATAATAACTTTATGTAATAAAAAAATATTGCCTATTCACCCTCATAGGGTATTCCTCTATGGAATTTACAACCCTTAGAGACCCCTTAGGAAATCTACTCATTCCCTTATAAAGGGATTTTATCAAAATTATAACCATTATATTTCTCAATATAGGATCCATATTACATAATATAAAATAAAATATATTTATTAAATTAATTCAAGTTAAATAGATTTCAACCGATTACTTATTTTTTAAAAGGAAGATTTATTAGTTGTTGGAACGTTAAACAGCTACTACTTCATTACCATTGAAAATAATCACACATGAAGTCCTATAAATTATGTGAATCCTACTTTCCTATTATGATTTTTGAGATTCATACTGCCAAAAGGCCAATGTCAAAAAATCCATTATGTGACCTCTTTTCAATAGTTCAACATCTAAAAATGAACTAATACATAAATCATAAATCAAAAACATCATGTGCATTATTCTTGTAAAATATCATAATTTACCATTACCATACAAGAGGAAGAATTATATCCCATAATTAGGGTGAACAAGAAATATCTCAACAATATTTTTTGTGGAAAACTAGACTATGTTTCATCATAAGATATGACACTTTCAGATGAGCATATCTACCATCCCTAAAATTAGTAATAATAAAATTAAGAAAAACTCTATCATGTTTTCTTAATTCACCTATCTTATCTCCCTATAAATATTAATTGAACCAAACCACCACATTAAATCAGGAGAAAATCCCCTAATGACAAAGTCTATAGACAAGTAAAGGTGAATAAAGAGGTATTATAATGTGTATATACCCCTAGTATTAGTGTGTCAAATCAAAAATAAGTATTCTCATATCATACCCAATATAAAATAAATTTTCATGAAGAATTATTAATAATAAGATATGGAATAAAAAATAAATTAAATGTGCAACTCAAATTACAATGCTCAGAATAAAAAATATAAAATGTTAACCCACTGGACTGACCATTAAAAAAACAATGAAAAAATAAATAAATAAATAAATGAGGCTGTACTACCAAACCAATTCATTGCCTAAAACCAATCATATAAATACTTTTTGATATATCAATTTCAAATTTTCTAAATCTAATCCTATCCCCCATCCCAACCTAGGCCTATAAAAACTGAGAGATTCTATGGTACCTTTGCAAAATGGAGTTTCATGAAAGTTGTGATTTCAAAAATCAGTAGGGAACCAATAAAATGGTTTATTAATAACTATAATTTTTCTATGATTTTTTTATGTGACTTGATTGATAATATTATACAAATTAATAGAATAACATAAAAACAAATACTCTAATAATAATTGTTTCAATAATCCAATCCTATAATTTCTTTGAAAACATTATGGTTACCATGCCAACCATTATACCATCACCTTCTTAATATAATAAACATATATCATGGGATAATCCTAGCAACCAACAAAACTTTGTAGGTCTCCAATCATGATGAAAAACATACCATGAGAATCTCTAATCAAGAGAATCTCCTTAAGATGACCTCCATCCAAAAATAGGGGATCCCGCACTCATGCATAGACAATGACGACCATATTATCCTACTGAATCACTGGGTACCAATCGTCCACAAGTTCCAATGGATGAATGCCACACTTTTTCATAAACATTATCATTGTTTGGATAAGGAATGATTTCTCAGAGAGGGAGGTCTATGGAAATCCTATATTTAAAATAAAAATTCAATCCTAGGTGATCTATAAAATCAAATGGAATACACTATGGGTTATAATTGTAAATTATATTGGAATATAAATTACTCATTTCTCCTCATATGAACAATCGCAAAAGTGTACACTCGATCCCAATGTGTATCTTTGGCATCAGTAAGGGGGATCGAATAGTCACCCTATGGATTTCATTCATTCATTACTGAGAAGATTCTCCTACCCAGAACCTCATTAAACAATTAAAATATTGGATGCTCTTGAAATTTATAACTATCCACTGGGATATCCTTTCAAATCATGAGATCCGTATGAATTCACATCTATATCACTATAAGAAATGAATCTCATGAATCTTGGGAATTGATGTAGACTTTCAGTAAAATATTCTTTATTTTTGGATCCTTAGTACCATTTACAACCATACAATGCTTCATCAACCACACCACTGGATGCTGGTCTGACAAGGAAGCTTCCCCCAATATACCATGAGAATGAATCCCAAAAATAGCGGGCATAACTAGGTTTTATCAATTTTAAAAGGTTATTTCTAATAATCTTGGGTATTTTCTTATGTTTCAGGCCCATTAGATGATTCATAAGAGTCTTTTACAATCTCATGTCATTTGAAAATACATACGTATATATATATATATATATATTATAAAACATTTATTGGTTTAATTCGCATGCCCCTCACTATCACCAAATCCCTATCAGGATTATACGTTAGTTTACGTTCTAAGGATATAAATTAAACTATCACTATTGTAAAACATGTAACCACTCAGGGTCGTTTTGTCATTAGATCACACCCGAGGGTCCCATATGGACACATACTAGAAGAGGAACCCTTACCCAGGTCCTTAGAATCAAACTAGGTCTTTGGATAAGACATCATGCATAATGGATGCTACAACCCTTAGTATCACTATCCTGATAAAATAGCCTAAGCAGATACATGGGGTATTCCACACTAGTAATGTTCTATGATATGTAACATGTTCCATATCATTCCCTCAGGTATCTAGAGGATGGTCATCTAATGCATCAAAGAATACCAATAAGGGTCACAAAGTCAGATTATAATTATATTACTATACACTCCTACAAGTGGATTCAAGGGTCCTATATATAGGCTACTCAAATTTATTCAACTCATTTTTTCTCAAATAGTTCACACCCCTTGAAAGGGGTTCATAAATCTTAAAAAAAACAACATGTTAGTACCTTATACATTGATGGTCAATAAATTAAGAAGAAACACTATGAGAAATTTTCTATACACAATTAATGATTTAGTTCAACGTGTTAAATTCATTGTTTATTTTAAAATTAGAAATTTAGTTACATCAAAATATTAAAATTATATAGTAGTAAAACATTTATAGTTTTGTGTCCACACATATCATAACATATAAAAACGTAAGAATTATAGGGTTTTTATATGACAACTTTGAATATTTTATCATTTATTTCCATTAGATTATAGTGGTATCCCCAACCATCCATGTAACATCCAAGTTCAATACAAGATCACATAAATACCTGAGACTCTACTTGATTCCCAAGCACCCAATTAAATTCATTGTTTTCAATTAATAATTAATTTAATTTTTAATTTTTTATATAATTTAATTAAAAAAGGATGTAATTATTTATTAAATAACTAATACATTCCACCTGATGAAACCATGATAAATCATCAACTGTATATCAAAAATAGATTCCAAATGTCACTCCTAGGAAAATACCTAACAGGTAGTAGAGATTCTCTAAAATAATTAAAAACATGAAGATACCAAAAAAATTCAACATAAATCATACAGTATTGAAATTTTTATCCACCATGACAAACCATCATCATGGGTTATCCTTCAAAATGGATTAATAAATATACCTTGAAAATATAGGGATTCCTCCATTCTCTAGTGGAATCTCTACTGAAAACCTAAACCAATGAAATAAAAAATTAGAAAGAAATCACAGATGAGATTAATTTAGGATGGTGTATGTTTTCATAATCCTAAAATAACTAAGAAAATACACAAAACAACCCTACATAAAAGGATATATAAATAAAAAGGACAAATGGTGGGCCATATTCCAAGATAGTAAAAATTATAGGAAAAAAGTGTTTCCCCGTCAAAATACATGAGTAATTTTTTTATCATTTCCACATAAAAAACATAGAACCAGGACTATTTTATTATGTAGTTTGGTAGAAACCACCCCAACCCCTCTATGGCATTCTCATGAGATTATAAGGTAAATACCAAGTTATATCCCTTTTCAAAAAATATGTATTTTTGTTTCTTAACATTGCAACCCAGGATTTTTAAACATAAACATAACATCCTATTAGATTAATATTCAATGCATTTCATAAACACGTGAACTATGAACATAATATCTTAGTGGGTATTGAGACTAAAAAAATCTAAAATTTCAAGAAATATCTTTATAATAACCTATAGATATCATCTCTCATAGTACTTCTCTAAGGCATCTCTTTCATAAACATTCCATTACAATAGAGGGAAGGAACCATTAGAAAGTGTAATAATAGATTCATGTTGAGGGTATAAATTAGAGATATAAATATAAGACCATATCAAATAATAAGATAAAAATAATGGTATGTGATCATGATAATTAATTATGATTTCCATACCCAACATTTTAAAGAACATATACTTGATAAATGACATAAATCCTAGTTGTTAAAAAGATACGAGTCACAATGTAATCAATGTACATAATCCTTGAGAATATAACATTGATATAAGACATATATTTGCGACATAAAATTAATATTATTAGTGTTGACACTCCGTTCCATCACAAAGTCCATATATTGACGAAGGTAAATACCTCGAGCAAAGAAGAGGGAAGATTCTTCAAGAATTTCACAAAGGAATTAAGGTGTGAAAATATATTTGTGCGCCATCCTTGGTCACACAGGTCACTTTCACGCCGGATATGTGGTGCGCATGTCACTTACGCACCCTAAGTGAAATTTCCCCCAACCTCAGGTGGCCTATAAATTCCCCTTGTGGGACCCCCATTTTAAGGACAAAAAATCCAAAACTCAGATTCAAGCTTTGGTCGCCCAAGTCTCCATCTGAAGTCTTCTGAACACTTATAAAAAAATTATTTACCTATAATGGAAGCTCTATAGTGTAAGAATAAGACCTACATATTAAAACTCACCAATACTTGTGCTCCTAGGTGTCCACCCCTTAAGGTAATTGAAGACACTTGTGCGCCACCTTTCCCTGTCAAGGAAACTTGTGTGCCACCCATCTGAAAGACTCTAGGGATGATAATAAGGGCTCCAATTCAAAGTCGCCCAAGTATCACTTCACCGGTTCTTTATCACCCAAGTGAACTTATGTCACGTAATTATACTTTCACGACTAGGAATTGCGTGCCAGACCAATACTTGTGTGCCTCCTTCCAATTCAATTCCTTTCTTTAAATTCACCTCTCATCTTCACGATTTAGCCTTCAAAACCCTCTTCAAAGCCATTTATGGCATGGTTCCTTTGTTGGATTCCTTATCAGAAAATAATTCTATGGAACATCTCTCAAAACCATGTGATTTACATAACTTTATGTCACTAAGTTTAGATATTTCTTTCATCCGACCTCATCCTTTAAGATGATAAGATCTTTAATTTGGGCATCCTCCTTAGGAGTTATCCCCATGGTCCCTAATCTGGGAATCGTCCATAAGAGTAAGCCCCAAGTTCACTAATCTAGGCATCTTATTTAGGATTAATTTCCTTCTTCCCTAATCTAGGCATCCTCCTTAGGAGTAATCCCCAAGTTCCCTAATTTGGGAATCCTCATTAGGAGTAAGCCCAAGTTCCCTAATCTGGGCATCCTCCTTAGGATTAAGCCTCATGTTCCCTAATCTAGGAATCCTCCTTAGGTGTAAGCACCAAGTTCCCTAACATGGGAATCCTCTTTATGAGTAAGCCCCAAGTCTCAAGTCCTCTTAACTTGAACCCCTTTTCATAATTAATCCCCAGTCTTAATTTCGTTTGATTTGGGATTCCTTCACAGGAATAAAACCCAATCATAAGTCCCTCTTAAATTTTGGCTTCCTTTTCAAGAGTAAGTCCAGGGTTAGAATCCCAAATCTCCATAAAGTGAAAACACTTTTATGGACCATGTTCTTGGTCTTCTCTCTTAAAAAGTATTTTTCTTCATTTACTTGGGAAGTCATACATTTGTAATCCCCACATCATTTCTTATGATTTCATCTTTCGTGGAACAATTATAAGGTTTTACTAATACCTATTGTTTCTCACATCGAGCATGACTCAAATGATCTTAGAGTGTAAAATTATGTATGCCATCTCTCTTTGAGCCATTAATCATGCATAAACCTCATACATTGTCACTCGAAATAAGTGGGTTCTGATGCCTTTTTTTCAACAAGGATAATTAGGTATCCCATCTACGGGTACGATCCCAACTCTGAAATAATCCATGTCTTTCTGAAGGACAATAATCTTCAAGTGCCCCACTGAGTGGCTTTAAAACCAGTATGGTTATCATAATGACCAAGAGATTTCTATATAATGTATTGAAGGATACCATTGACTAAGAGTCTATAATAAATACGGATGATTCTCTATCGATGAAGAACCTCAAATACTTATAAAAGATTCTCTAAATCTCATTTATATCAATCATTGATTGTCAGATCCAAAAGAAAGCTCATTTTCATACTTTGTAAATTAATAAGGATTCACGAACATAACTCAAATCTATAATAGAGTCCCAGAGTAGAAAATAATTCCCCCCAAAAAGTTGTGATGAGTCTCACCTCCCATCCTCTCGACCAATGAAAATTCTTAAGCCTCTTCAGTTCACAACTATTGATCAACTACCTTTGGAATGTAGGTCCAAATAGATATAGAATCATTGGATGTTTCTGGTTTTATGAATAAACCCATTAGAAACCGATTGGAATGTTTGAAACTTAAACAAACAAGTTAATCCCCATTTCTAGAATAAACAAAAATGGTGAACCCGACGTGAATCCTTAACGAAGTTAAATGATGTTTTAATTATTTGTTAGGACACTATTTAACTTAATGTGAGGGACAACAAAACAATCAATAACATATGTGCTCATCCAAAAAATGTAGTGTCTGAACTTATATTTATTATGTTTGTTATATCAAAAAGGAACTCTTTTCCAAGATCTCTTTGCATTATAGAAATGGATTCATTAAAGTTAACACCTGTGAATGCCTCATCTACTACTCCTGATGGATCCTCATCCGCTCTGAGGAGGACATCACCTAATCAACGTATTCAACACAGGGTTTCAAATGCATTGGTTAAGGAATACCATCAAAAATATACCATTCCGACTCTGGAGGCCACTCGACAATCCCTCTAAGTTAACAACTCACCCTAGTTGTCCGGACAGTGACAACCAGTGGTCAAGAAGTAGGTGGTGCCAACCATCGTCTCTATCCGTTTCGGGTCGTTATCCCCGGAACGCAATAACCAGTCCCTCCCATATTATGGGGAGGTTAATGAGAAGGTCACTCAAGGCCTTAATTAAAGAAAACAAGAGTCCTTACCAAGGGATCCCATCAACAATCACCTCCAAACTCGTGCAGTAGTGCGCCCACAACATGATGAGGGTACTGCCTTTATGGGTTTGGCTCATGTTCCTTAGACCCGAGCACACAAGACGAACCGTCAGAGGAAAAATCCAGTCAACAGAGAATAGGTTCTTACTTCTACCCCCTCTGGAGAAGTCCATGAAGCCATCTTGATGGGAAATAATGAGCGGGTATATACACCCATCCGTTCAGATATTACTGTCCAGCAGACTTGTCTGGCAGTAACACGCCAATCCCACCAGGCAATTCCGGTGGAGTATTATAGGCAGGAATATACACCTGTTTATAATTCATCAACCAGTCAGCAGGCTCGTATGGAAGGACCCAAAGAAACACGCCAATTTAATATGGTGGAAACTGATAAGCAGTAGTATACACCTTTTTTCAATCAACAATTCTGTCAGCAGTCTCGTCTGCCAGTATGGAAGGAAATTCATCAACTATACTTGACGAAGAATACATAGCAGGCACATACACCTGCCAATGTTTATCAAGCCTGCCAATAGTCTTTTTTGGTAGCACCCAAAGAAGTCAGTCAGAAAGCTCCGATGAAATATTTGGAGCAGACTCAACTCTCTTCCCCCACACATGAGTACTGTTAGAATTCACTGACAGGAAAAAAAGGACAGGGGCAGAAAGACACACCTACTCCAAGCATGGAATTTACGTATATTCCCATTCCAGCAGCTGAAATTCACCAAGCATATTCTGACAATGGTGAAGTAATAGAAACAAATCCCTGCCTATATTCTGGATGCCTGTCAGAATATTATAACAACTTCAGCAGCATCATAGGGAAGGAATCATAAATCTACCCCTATTAGTGAAGTGACTCATCAACATATCACTCCAGAACAGATACACACCTCTTTCTCAGTCCAAGAGGGTTGTGGGGTATACTCCCCCTTGTCATATGGACAATCAGGTTAGGCACATACACTTGATTTGAATGGACATAATCAACCTAACCTGACTATTTCTCCTGAGCAGGCACATAAACCTGCCCATAATAACCACTTTCATCAACAAGTGGTTTCCAAAATGGGTAAGAAGGAATCTAAGAAAATGACACATCCAGCACAATCAAGAAATCAAGAGACAATCTGTAATAAGACCTTGCTCGATGTTGGAGTTCTTAATTCCCTCAGATAATTATCTGTTACAACTCAAGATTCTACTCTCTCATTTCCCAATAGTGGGAACAATAATTCTGAAAGTCTTCATTAGACACTTCCTCATGAAGTCTTCCTTCATGACTGTATGGTCGGTCTCAAAGTATCATCTTCATATGAGAGCCATGATAACCCTCTGTGTGGCTATAAGATCAAGGAGAAAAAGGTTTCATCTTTTACTGTAACCCACCATGGTGGTCCTTCCCATGGTGATGAATTTATCTGTGAAAGTCCTCTCCATAGTAGTAATACGCATTTCCTGGAAAAAAATTCAATGGACAATGCAGTAATGTTAAATCCCTCTTATCTTGAGGGACTTTCAAATGTGAAGCCAGTCATGTCTGATGCTTTACCACTAGCAGTTGAAATACTTTCTCAATAAGAAGATAGCCTGAGGTGTAGGTCATCCTCCGAACCATCCCTAGGTCATTCATCTTATAATTTGATAAATTAATTCTCTACCAATCTTTTTGAATCTGATGAAGCAATAAAGAATCACCAGCTTTGGTCTAATTATGTAGAATATTCTTCATCTAATGATAAGGAGGAAGTGATGAATATGAAAAAAAAACTGGTGAAAGGTGATGTACCGGTCATGTTTTGGCCTTTGGCAGACTCTTAGGATGATAATTGAAAAATGTTGATGATAGATTGTATTCACGATATTTGTCTAAATATGTGGAAAACTATTTTTCACTTGAAAAAAAATATTATCTTATGATGAATATGAAAATCATTTCAAGATAATAGAAGGGTTACAATGCCAAATTGATTTGGTATCTCTCTCAGTTTCCCGATATCCAAAGGTTGAAAAGTAGCAGAGAGCCCTTCAGTGTTCATGCCTTGGCACACTAAAAAGATTGAACCAGTTAATTACCAATTCCCCATATGGTATTCATATCAGGGGATGGGGTGTTCTTGGAGAATTTCATTTCTCTGTATTCTCTAGTCAAAAAAGCCAGGAAAAAATGGTCTCATGCAATGTTATTTCCCATGGCTGGCCACAACCAATTGGTTTTGTGTGTAATCAAAGGCCTGCACATGAACATGTCTCAACTAGTTCTTCCCAGAGTCATTCATACAAAGAACAAGTTGTCAAATTACTCTTTCATCAAGAAAATGAGAATATAGAACAGGATTCTCATTTAGAGCATGCGCATCATCAGGTGACAGATGTGTCAGAAATCATCCAATGGTCATTTGAGCTAGGTGACTTGAGTGGATGTAGGTTGATGCATCCAGCCAATTTTGAGACTAACTTCCACAAGATCAAGAGATATTTTAAGAATGTATTAGATGTATCAGCTCAAGAGCCACCTCAACTTTCCATACTGGGGAATCTTTTAGCTCAACCCTAGGGATCAACAGATGGGATTCAAGGAGTTGAGTTGGGAATGTAAGAACAGCCCCAGTCCACTAGAGTGTGGACTTTTTCAAATCATGAATCTCTTCCTCATCGAAATTTGTTCTTCTCTCAGTTAGGTAAAATCCAAAAGAGGAACACATAGCCGAATTATTAGTAGATTCCCTCCAAATTACGGTTGATTAAGAAGTTTGTGAGGGATCAACTCAACAAAAGGCAATGTCTCATAAATGACATGGAAGAAGACAGTATCGCAGAAATGAATAAAAAAGGGATGCAATGCATTATGCATCGATAAATGTAATCAATGCCATTATTACTAATACCCCACAACATGAGGTTCTCTCATAGGGATCAGATGAAGAAGATCATGTTCAAGAGGCTGTGCACACAGAAATAAATGAAAAAGGTGTGTGTACCAGAAGTCAGAGGGATGCCCAGAGGCAACATATTCCTTCGGGCAATGCCCTTCCATACTAAATAAAGTCACATGACAAGGAAAATGGTAAAATTCAGGTTATGTCCCACCCTACCTTTGGAGAAGTCCAATCACTCTCACTAGAGCAAAGGTTCGCACAAAAAGAGGGAGAAATGAAGGAGTTAAGGAGGTTCAATGCATAACTACTTCAAAGTAGTCTTCCTCCTAAGTGTGATGGAGTTAGTTGGTCAAGGGAATTTGTTATAGATACTGAGATGGATCTAGAATACCCTCCATTAAAAGGACACCCTCACAGGTCTAATCCTTTGGGTCATGCGCAACAATAACCAGTAGTGCTACCATCAGTTGCAGTACTAGTCACCACACCTGTATAAACTCCAGTTCTTGCACCTGCTCAGTTCCAAGCTCAACCAGATGTTTCTCCAATGTTAATAACTAACATTGAGTCATTAACATCTTGGTTGAAATATATGGAGGGAAAACATGCACAAATTCAACCCAAAAAGAGAGTTTACCCTGAATGGGTGTATGAAATTCCTCCCCCATCAAATTTTTCTTGTACCACATTCCCAATTTTTAATGGTTTGGGAGATCCAGAACAACAATTGAAAAATTTTGTTTCTTGTTGTGATCCTATGATTGTAACTCCTCAAAAATAAGAAGCAGTTAAGCTTAGTTGTTTTGTTCAGTCATTACAAGGGTTTGCTATTGTCTGGTATACAAGCTTGAAATCCCGGTCAATTTCTGGGTAGGAAGATCTCTTTCAATGATTCATTCTTCAATTTAGCTCAACGTTTCCAAAGAAGAATGTTTTTGATCTTATAAATCGTAAGAAAAGAGAAAATGAAAGATTTTCGGATTCCATTGCTTGTTGGAACGGATTAACATATTCCTTAAGCTTAGGACTCCCTCAAGAAGAATTGTTGCCAATCTGTGTGGAAAATTTGCGTGATGAATTACGAACATCGTTGATCCCTGTGAAATACGAAGGAGGGTTTCGATACCTTACTTCAATCACTCAATAGATCCAAGATTATCTTATAGAGACTAAGTCTAAAACTCGTGTAATTCAATCAGCTCTAGGAAGGAGAATTTGGAGAGCAGAGACTTCTACAGTTACACTTAAACAAGGATCTGTACGTGCTTCCACTTCAAAACCTTCATCTTATCGAAGGCCTCCACCTCCTGAGCATCACCAATAGATGTCGTTGCATCAAGATGATCAAAGAGTTCAATGAAGGAATCAATTTGAGAAGTTAAAGAAAAAATTTTATTCATTCCGAAATGAAAAAATTCTTGGATAATTCATTTCATATTTGGAAAATAATTTGGTTCAGTTGCCAAGACCTAAAAGGCCGAACAAGGAAAAAGATGAAGACCTTCCCATCTATTGCCCATTTCATCAGATGTTGGGGAATCCCATTCAAGAGTTTTTTGTCTTCAAATACCTCCTACAAAAGATGGTGGACTCTAGACAGGTAAAACGGAAAGGTTCTTCAGCCCAGGTAGCATATGTTACTACTATAGATCGATAGGAAGAAGGTGAGTGGCATGAAATCAAAAGAAAAAAATGCGCAGATATATGATGATTGGATGGTATGGAAAATGATCAACCGAACTCATTTCATTTTACGACGTAAATTGAAGAAACAAATTGTGTCTTATACTATGAATTCCATAGAAAACCCCCCTTCATCAGAAGGAAAATCCTCAAAGTGGAAATAGAATTCGAAGAAAGAAGAGCAGTCAGAAGAAGATGAGCTCGTGTCAAAGCCCATGTTGCCTTTGAATCTTACAGATTTTATAACATCAACTTAAAAAGCACGGGCACCGCCCCACCAAACGATACATCCTAAACTAGCAAATCAGGAATAATCTTAATCAGATGAAGAGTTGATCTTTGGTTCTGTTAACATAATTCAATGAACAGATCCTTATTTCAGTCACAGTTTCGATCTTGATGAGCTCGAGTTCCCTGTATCAAACAGTAGAATTACAGGGAGTTCCATAGGTCTAAGATACATAAAGAGACGTGGATATTCCAGAAGTCACTATTTTCTACCCCTACTAGAACTGTATATGCAGTGGAAAATCATGGAATATCCCTTCAACGGGCTCAATAGGAATAAGAAAGTTCTTCCACACATGGAAGATTTAGTCCTGGTACAGTTATTTTGGAAGATCTGTTAGGAGTTACACCTTCTTCCTCTCAGAAAATAAATAGACCTAGTCGGTATAATCTTCCAAATCTAGGAGTATTTCCAACTCCTACCCCAATAAAAGATGCATCTACTTCCAAAGCATCAACTTTTAAGGCACCTACTAAAACACATGTTCATGTTGGGAAAATCAAACCTTTTGACCAAAACTATGATGTCTTGAAACATTTGGCCCATGTACCGGCTAAGTTATCAGTTCTAGATGCCTTGAATCTATCAAATGATCTTCGGGAGGCACTCATTGAGTCTTTGTCAAGTCCTCAGGAATTCGAAAATGAATTTTTTTTGGCTGATCTCTACCAAGTAGATAATGATCCTAAAGAATTCCATGCAGTGATATCTTTTATACAAGAAGATGAAGATGATGTTGTGAATGGACATATTAGAACTTTGTATTTATCTGGCATGGTCAATGATAGAGACATTTGATGAGCTTTTATTGACAATGGTTCAGAAGTAAACCTCATCCCTATTCGTACACTTTGTCAATTGGGCCTCACCGAATCTGATTTTTTCTCCTTCTACTTTGATGTTGCAAGGATATGATAAAAATGAACAATAACCTCTGGGTGAGATTACACTCAGAACTCAGTTTGGGGACCTTATATCCAATTCATATCTCATGGTTATTCATCATGACATAGCCTTCATCATTTTTCTTGGAAGACCATGGCTACATCAACATGAGACTATACCTTCATCATACCATCAATGTCTGAAATATTGTTTCAATGGTCAAATTTGGACATTGTATGGTGATAAAGACCCATTAAAAACATGTGAATATCAATACATTGAGGCATAATTCTATCACATGGAGGGAAAGGAGATATCCACGACAAAGGAGGTTACCCAAATTAATTCTCCATATGGTTTGGAAAAGATTCCAGTAAACTCGTTCATACATGTGAGTACAGATTATGTGTTGCATATCAGTTAGATTGATAGGATAGAAAAAATCCAAGTACTCTTATGAAAACTTCCATAATGTCAATTACAGAAACCAAGACAAACGGTGTGGTAAAAAGTTTTGATTCACCAGGTAATGATGAAAGCTCAAATGGAGATGTCTTCATTTCATCCGCTGAAATCCAGCAATTCTATACTTCATCAACCAGTCCAGATGAAGTGATAGAAATGTCAGAGATGAACGATGATGTAGATTTTCAATCCATCATCTCCTATTTATTACCCATGGAAGACCCCTCATCATTAGTAGGGTCAGAAATGGTAGCCTCTTCTTCAAGATGTTCAAATTTTAACTTCTCTCCTGATCATGGAAGTTTTGCTTCATCATCTACTATGCAAGTAGAAACAAAAGAAGAAACACATATTGAAGAAGAAGAGGAAGATCTTAGGGATGCACCTACAGTATTTGAAGAATGTATCTCTACCACTGTGGATGAACTCAGAGAAATAAATCTTCGTACAAAAGAAGATCCACACCCAATTTTAATTAGTGTGTCCATGATTCTTGAAGAGAAAGAAATGTATATTCCATTTTTAAAGCAAAATAGAGATATATTTTCTTTGTAATTATACAGAAATTCCAGGGATTGATCCTGATGTTACTACCCATCATTTTGGTTTTCCAGAAGAACATCGATAATTCAAACAAGCCGCAAGAAGAACACACCCAACTTATGCCTCCAAAATTGAAGCTGAGGTGGATAAGCATATCAAGTCTAACTTCATAAAATAAGTTCAATATCCCAAATGGATGGCTAATATTGTCCCTATGAAAAAGAAGAATGGTAAAATTAGAGTTTTCATTGATTTCATATATCTTAATTGGCATTTTCCCAAGGAGGATTTTCCAGTTCTGATCACAGAACTCTTAATTGATGAAACAGATGGCTATAAAGCACTTTCCTTCATGGACGAATATTCTGGGTATAATCATATCTGAATGGCTCCAGAAGATGAAGAATCTACATCCTTCAGAGCCCCTCAAGGTGTGTTTTTCTATCAGGTAATGCCCTTTGGCATGAAGAATGCATGTGCAAAAGTTCAACGTGCCATGCACCATAACTTCAAACCTTTTTTAGGAAAATTTGTTGAATGTTATGTGGACGATTTAGTAGTTAAATGTAAACAACATTCTAATCACTTGGTTGATTTGGAAATCATATTCCACAAACTTTGACAACACAATTTGAAGATGAATTCCTTGAAATGTGCTTTTGGGGTAACCTCAATAAAATTTCTCGGCATTGTCGTATGCCATCGTGGTATTGGAGTCGATCCTGAGAAGACAAAATCAATCCTTAGTATGTCACCTCCTCAAAATTTGAAGGAATTTAGAGGACTTCAAGTACACTTGGCCTATATTCAGTGTTTCATCACCAATTTGGCAGGAAAATGTTTACCCTTCACCAAATTAATGAATAAGGGAGTCACTTACTAGTGGACTGAAGAATTTCAAGAAGCATTCAATATTTTCAAGAAATATCTCTTGATTCCACCGGTATTAATTCCACCTATTGAAGGAAGACCACTTATTCTTTATGTGACATCTTTAGAGAGATCATTATGTACCTTCCTTTCCCAAAATAATGATGCTAAGAATGAAAACAGCCTTTACTATCTTAGTCGGACTATGCTTGAGGTAGAAACTCGATATTCAAGTATTGAAAAGTGCTACATAGCGTTAATCTTTTCAGTTCAGAAATTGAGACACTACCTACGACATCATGAGGTTCAATTGGTATCTTTCAATAACCTGCTCAAATTTATCGTTAGTCTTCCAATTCTTATAGGACGTCTGGCAAGGTGGGAAGTTACTTTGCAGTAGTTCGATATCCAGTATGTGTCTCAAAAGGAAATAAAGGGCCAAGATATGGCAGATTTCCTTGCTGAACACCCTTTAGTAGAAGATACCTCTTTAGATATTGAACTTCCTGATGAGAAAGTATTCTCTATTCAAGATAATCTTCAAACATGGGAAATGTACTTTGATGGTGCTTCCAGAAGTCCAGATGGGAAGAAAATAAAAGATCCTAAATTCAAAAAAGTTGGGTTGGGAATTGTACTTATTTCCCCAGAAAATTTAGTGCTACCCTATTCCTTATTATTGTTGGAAGTCGGTACAAATAATGAAGCAGAATATCAAGCTCTCATCGCAGGATTGGAGTTGGCACTTCAGGCACAGGTGAATCAATTAAAGGTGAAAGGTGATTCAGACCTAGTAATCAAAAAATTCAATGGGGATTATGCCATCAAAAAAGAAGAGTTAATCCCTTTGTATGATTATGTCAGGGAGTTAATGGAGGAATTTATTTTGTAACAAACATTTTCTTATATCTCGCGATCACAAAATGTCCAAGCTGATGCACTTTCTAATGTAGCCACAGCTCTGGAAGATCCAAATCGGGACAAAACAATCATCAGTATTGCCCACTTTTGTGCAGTTTTATCTTATGTTCAAATTAGAACAGAGGAAATCAATAAAATTTGTCTCATTTCTGAACCATATGCTCATACTACAGGATGTAAGACAGCTATCAGGGAATACCATCAAAATGGAACACTCCCACCTGATAAAGCCGGGAAAGAAAAAGGCTGGCGACATGTGGTCAATTTTACTCTTTATGATAGCCCAGATCACCTAGAAAAAAATTCTCTTCAAGTGAGGTTTTTATGGAATTCTCTTCATATGTATTAATGGTGAAGAGATAATGGTTGTCATGAAAGAAGTACATGCAGGATTCTGTGGTTCCCACCAGTCTGGACATAGACTGTCTAATCAAATTCAAAAACTTGGATTCTTATGGCCTTCAATGATACAATATTGTGTTAATTTCACTAAGATGTTTCATTCTTTCCATGTATGTTCAAATTTCATTCATCAACCCCCAGAGTTTCTCCATACTGCTAAATACTCATAGCCATTTTCCACATGGGGAATGAATGTAATAGGACCTTACCCTTTGGCTACATCCAAGCTGTTTAAGTATATTGTTACTACTACTGACTTCTTTTCCCAATGGATAGAGTAAATACCTCTCAAATAAGTTAGTTCTAAAATTATATTTAGCTTCATCAATTCTAACATCATTACCAGATTTCTTGTCCCTCATACCATATTGACAGACAATTGAACCAACTTCTGTTTATTTGATGTAAGGAAGTTGTATCAAGAATACAACAGCAAATCCAACCATTCATCTCTGTATCCTATAGTGGAAATAGCCAAATAGAAGCCTCAAATAAGACTCTTTCAAACATACTACAAAAGATGGTGGATAATAATAAGAAATCATGGCATGGTAAACCTTTTCATGCTTTATGGGATTATCGAACTACCACCCGCACTACTACGCGGCCAACTCCATATTCATTGGTATATGAAACAAAAGTAGTCTTGCCCATTGAAGTTCAATTACCTTAACTCAGAGTAGCCATTTTTGATCAGTCATCTAATGATGAACAATCTCAAAAGCGATTGGATGAATTGGAACAATTAGATGAAAAAAGATTTTTCACCATGCACCACTTGGAAATCTATCAAAATTGAATTGCACGGGCTTTCAACAAAATTGTTCATCTTCATTCATTCATTCAAGGATAATTGGTATTGGTCCTCAGAACACTAATGATACCAGGAAAAAACTGCCTAATCTTGAGCCAATTTGGGAAGTACCCTATTCAATACATAAGGTCTACTCTAATAGAGATTATTCTTTAATATCAATGGATAGAGAAGTCATCACGACTCTATCCAATGCTAGATTTCTGAAGAAGTATTTTGTGTAAAACAAATACATTCATTTTCATTACTGCATGACATTAAACTGTATAGTCCCCTTTATTGTCCTTACTGCATGACATTAAACTGCATATTCCCCTCTATTGTCCTTACTTCATAACATTAAACTGCATAGTCCCCTCCATAGTCTTTACTGCAAGACATTAAACTACACATCACCTTCATTTTCATTACTGCATGAAATTAAATTACATAGTTCCACTCCATAGTCTTTACTGCAAGACTTTAAACTAAACATCCCCTTCATTGTCCTTACTGCATGACATTAAACTGAGTAGTCCCCTCCATTTTCCTTACTGCATGACATTAAACCGCATAGTTCCCCTCTATAGTCCTTACTGCAAGACTTTAAACTGCACAGCCCCTTCATTTTCCTTACTGCATGACATTAAACTACATATTCCTTACCATTGTCCTTACTGCATGACATTAAACTGCATATTTCCCCTCCCTTGTCCATACTTCATGACATTAAACTTCATAGTCCCCTCCATAGTTCTTACTACAAGACTTTAAACTACACAGTCCCTTAATTGTCCTTACTACATGACATTAAACTACATATCCCCCTCCATTGTCCTTACTGCATGACATTAAACTACATAGTTCCCCTCCATAGTCCTTACTGCAAGACTTTAAACTGCACATGCCTTTCATTGTCCTTACTGCATGACATTAATCTATATAGTCCTCACCATTGTCCTTACTGCATGACATTAAACTGCATATCTCCCCTCCATTGTCCTTACTGCATGACATTAAACTGCATAGTCCCCTCCATAGTTCCTACTACAATACTTTAAACTAGACAACCCCTTCATTTTCTAACATGACGTTAAACTGTGTCCAATACCTTATATGTCCTACATGACATTAAACTATGCATCGTTATGGTTGTTTCTAACTTTGGATTCTCACACCGAGTATAACTCACGTGATCTTAGAGTAAACTTCACCCATAATACCCTTTCTAGGTCGCTAACCATGCGTAAGTCCCAACACCATCTTTGAGTTGTCCTCAAGTACAAATTGATTACCAATTCATTATTAATCTAACTACGCGGACCTTGATCCTTTCCTTCTAGGCTGGGTACGTAGACAATCTCCCGAGGTTCAATCCCAAAACCAATATCTCCACATCAGATCACCTCCATCTCATATGATGCTGAGTCGTGAAGCCACGTCCAAAACCAATATCTTCACATTGGTTCATCATTGTCCTTACTATATGATGTTAAACTATACAGTCCCCCCCCCCATTTTCCTCACTACAAGACATTAAACTGTATAGCAATACATCTTAGCTACGTGACATTAAATTGTGCATCACCGGTCCATGCATATGACCCTAAACTATTCGTACTTTTGTCATGTATGACAATAAACTACCACAGTCTTTGACACCCTCAACTGAGAGGGAATCATTATTTTCATTGATCTCTAATCATATCATATTCCAAATACTACATGAATACATGGCAAAGCCCGAACCTTTAATCTTGGGTCAAACCATCATTACTCTAAAGTCCCCTTTCACCCTTCACATGTACGAACCAAATCTATAAAGAAGGTATTTCAAGAACTACGTATGGATTGATTCCCATCCTTATGGGATAATTATGAATGTTTGAGCGTCCCTCGAATCCAGCCCCAAGTCTTTAGGCCTAACCCCAAATCCCACTTTCACTCCCTCGGTTGAAAAGTCCCCCTGTGAAAACATGAATGTGGTATAAAAACCCTGGTCTTCATGAACAGCAGGTTTAGAAAACACACAATGTGTATTCTTTATTATGGTAGGAGATCTATGTCACAAAACTAAGATATCCTACATTCTCATCCCACATGACGTTAAAATGTATTTCAAAAACTACATTTAGCTCGATTCTCATCCTAATGAGATATGTAGTGTAGTCCAGCATTTCAATTCAAGACCCAACCACAACATGATTATGGTAAGCATTGGTCTATGTATCTCCTTCATTCATTAGAAAATACCCATTTTCATGTTTCATACTCCTAACCTTAAATACTTCCGGATCTCCATAACACTTTTCTTGACTTCTGGTCACAAAATGTCTGATACCCAAGAATTCTTTTTCCTGACTATGCAGCACGTGCCCTTATGAAGCCTTGCATAAGTAGTCTACATAACGAACCTATCAGCCAAAAGATTCTATTATTTGACTATGCAGCCAATTCCCTTAAGTGGACCTGCATAATTCAACCCCCTAATGGGTTTGTAAAATAGTGGTAATTTCATTCTTGGGAGGAAAAACACTTTTTTCTTTATTTGTCTTAACGAAAATATGTAGGGATCCGCAAAAAATAGCCATACTTAACATATTTTTCCCATACGCTTTTTCATGATCTTAAAGTATTCAAGTCTGTAGTTTATATTTCCCTTCCCTACGTTTGGGTCAGACCTTCGCAGAAGTGACATTCATAAAATTCATTGATAATCTTAATTGAGAATATCCTCTCCATATTCAAGTACATCTCTCACTACAGAAAACTCTATGCTTTGGAAAATTTGAATCTCCATAAACTTCCACAAGCTTTTTAGCAATAGAAAAGTAATATTTCTGAGAGTTATTTTGCCTGACTATACAACACGTTCCCCTAGGTGGCCTTGCATAAGTAGTCTACGTAACGGACCTGTCAGCCAAAAGATGCTCTTATTTGACTATGCAACTAATGCCCTTAAGTGGCCCTGCATAATTCAACCCCCTAAGGGGTTTGTTAAATAATGGTAACTTCACTCTTAATAAATACTTCCTATAATGAATTTTATCCATTTTTTCATATCATTCCTCAGTTTCGTAATTTTTTAAGTCATTGATTACATGTTTTCCCCCATACATGAATATGGTAATATGTTTTCAGAAAAATTATCAATGAATTGATTCAATTTTAATCAATTCGGTCAAAGCTATTTAGACCTTAAACATTAGTTTTCTTTATGTATGACGTGCATGACATTAAACAAC
The DNA here is from genome assembly GCA_963277665.1 of Viscum album. NCBI lineage: Eukaryota > Viridiplantae > Streptophyta > Magnoliopsida > Santalales > Viscaceae > Viscum > Viscum album. Next base: position 587,738,162 of record OY728142.1, on the reverse strand, counting down.
CCACAAAAGACAAGATAACTCTGAATAAAAGTCAAGTCCCAGCTCGCTAAACGTACATTTTTTATGATTTAAAAAAAATTGAGTAATAAAAAAATTCATAGTCTGTAGGGTTATTTTTATAATCCTAGAAACAATCAAACTATGCTTACTAGGCCCATTGGCTTAAGTAAAATTATTTAATGCTGGTAGCAATAGAATGCAGGAAAAAATGATTTAAGGTGAAACTGTTTTTCATTGATGTACAAGAGTTAGATGGACATCCATAGACTGGAGTCTCTTCTCTTTTTCAAGAATTACAATAGGCTTTCAACATAACTCTTCATTTGATTCATGGCATCCCGAGATTCATCAGCAACCACTGAAATTTCATTCACTAGACCAGCTTCATTCTATTCATCTTGATGGAGTGATTTAGTGGAATCTACAATGGCTTTAATACCATTCATTTGATCTCCTTCCAATGAATTATTAAGCTGGTATAGTTCCCCAGTAACAACATCTAACTATTTCTAATGGTACATCTGCTGGACAACATTCTCCTTGATCTTATACTTCAACTCCTTCAACATTGCAGCATGATTTGCCTCATCTCGGGACCCCGCAGCCTCGAATTCCCTAATATTGGTCAACAGCCTTACTCTGGTCAGATCTTGATGGCACTTTTTCCCATGCTCCCTCTTTAATATGACTTGTTTCACCGAGGCATGAATCACTTGATATCCAAAACCACCAAGTCCTAACATGACGAACAAGGATGACAGTCGTGAGAACTTCGAAGACAACGATTTAATAGGCACTTCAGATATGAACATCCATATATTCTACCATGACTTGCAATGTGAAAATTGGAGCTCCTTGTGTACCTTCTAGTCTGATTGAGCATCACTATCACAGGGGGGGATATAGTCCAGGATTAACTCACTTAAAGAAATTTCATGTTCTTCCCTTTCCCCCCTAACCCTTGTTACTTCACTTTGTACTCTCGTTAGCATAGAGGTTGAGGCTTCACCTCCAGATCTAGCCATTGAAATTGAGGGCCTTGCATAGTCAATTGAACGTTTTGGTTAGTTTCAAAGGATAAAAAAAGTTTATTTAGTTTTCTTAAAAATTAAGTGCAAACACAAATATTATTATCTCTTACTCAACGGTAGATCAGTAGCATGACAAGGCTCCTCCCCGTCTTTCCTAGCTTCAACGGGATTTTCAGGATGGGTTTCAGGAAGCTCTATCGGTTTAAGCTCCACTTGAGCTAGCGTCTCTGTAATAATAGGGTTGTATCTATCCTCTTCAAGCATTGGCAGGTCAGCATCTTGTTCAAACAGAACTGCTCATTTCAACCAATCATGATTAGAGATGTAATAAGAAATTCTTAATAGGACGAAGGATAACACTCACGTCCAAAATATTCTAAATCATATGGTAATTTAACATGATCTAAAATTTATTCAAAAGATGCACCAAGTTTCATCATTTCATCCAGTGATACCTCGGATTCTTGGTTAGTCTCACTAGTGGGAGCATTCGATATGTCTTCTTGGTGACCCTCATCTTGCGGCCTCTAACCCCAAATAGCTTCTTCTGATAAAATTTTGGATTCAGTTGCAGTGGCCTCCCAAGGTTCTGGTGCAGGTGTTGAACCTAAAGTATCACAGAATGAAATTCAGTTGATGTTTTCATTCAAACTTCTATGATGTATTGTTAATTTACAAGAATTTGGCTCTTTTCTCCTAGTAGCAGCAACAGGAGAAGTACTGGGAATAGACGCTAGCTCTTCTTCAGGAGAAACCAAGTTAGCATGAATTTTCAACTGTTCACTAGCACCCTTCTTTGCCCTTAGAGGAGGGTCAGTCCTCTCCCTCAAAGGGGAAATTGAAGAAGCCCCTACGATCCCAAGTGGTATGAGCAATCTTTTCATGAGTTAAGATTCGTAAATATCTGAAGGACTTACCACTACTGATGAAGCATTTAGCTATGGAATTCTTCATTCGATGTGTTTGCTTCTTTGGAATTTTGGGTGTGTTGACATCATCACCTCCAAATACAAGTATTGGAGGGTGACAATCCCTTTCTAATTCCACATCAATGGCGTGCTGGCCTAGAGATACCTTTCCTGGCTCGCGAGGAGATTCACTAGCTCTGATGGCAGTACCACAAAGGCTATACTGTGGTGAAGTAACCTCAACAGTTACTTTCTTTGCAAGATGCAGGATGAATAATGTAATTTCCTTGAGTAACAAAGCTTTAACTGAAATCATGTTGCACTAAAAATAAGGAAAGAGACTTACATCTTCAGGATACATGTAATTTTGCCACTCCTCATCTACGGAAGCACCAGTCCCCTTAGTAGTGCCACGATTTATCATTTCCTTCACCCTATTAGTGATAGGAATGGAATAATTAGTGGCATATATGTGCATCTCTATCTCTCTGATGTAAGTCCACACTTCATCGGGGTTATCCTCAAAACAGATATCAGTAGAAGCCTAAATATTACCTACTCTAGGGATGTGTATCCCTTCGCAAAAGTCTAGCCATGCGGTTTTAGCATTGCAATATAAACTCTGCCATGTCTAGATAGCCTTTGGTCGTAGATATTCAGCATGTTCACCAGAAGGCTGCGAGGAGGGTCCTATAATCATGGACTTCAACTTCTTCCCAGCTCCTGCAATCACAGATAAAGGATAAAAAAATAAAACTTGTTGCTCTATAAAGTAATGGATATTAAATTTCCTCAATGATATAACTCACCAGGTGTCGATGGAGTAGGTCTATTAACTCTGGAAGGAGGATTATATATGGCTAGAGGCCGCTTTGACGCATGTCTTGCCTCATCATCCACATCATGGGAATCAGCGAATCAGCCATGGGTGATGAACCCAGTGAATTAGCTCTGGGTGTGGAAGAGTCAACTTCCAGACGAATGGTTTCTTTTTCAATAGTTATTTTTTCCCCACCCGAGAAATCGGATGATTCAGTACCCCATTAGGGTATAATGCTACCCAGTTCTCGGTATACCATGTAGTCAAGTTACTCGTTGCTCCAGCAACTGGTAGATCAAACACTACCCCGGTCTTCTCCATATCTTTTAGCAACCATATCTATCAGGAAACCATTGGATGTTTCTTTGATCTGACATGCACACGAGGGGATACCACAATTTTCTACAGACACTTGAATTGGCTTCCGAATCTATTTGGAGCATAGGCCTCGCATATAATTTCTCTATCAATTCGGGTGGCCAATACACCATCTCTGCAAGCCATAATGTATGACCTCAATTCCAGGCTAGTTGTTCCATCATCAAAAACCTGCCCAGTTGGCACGTTTCCATAAGGAAAGAAATGTAATTCCCTGAACATGCTCAGCCTCTTCTTCAAATCATAAGGGTTGAGGGAAAATGGAAAAATTCCAGAATATTCCAGCACTGATAGCCTGAAAAAACTTCTAGGAACCTTTACTCTGCTCTATAGAGCATATATCCTGAAGTGAGTGGCGACCCATCCCCAAAAATCTTGGAATGGTACCGCTATTCTCAAAGGATACTTACCCATATAGACATGAAGTATGTTCCTGTGAATCTTCGCCAAAATTGGGGTGGCCAACCAAACCATTTTTCTCTCAGCCAACTTGGCTGCAACAAAGATGGTCCCTGGACTGAAGCCTCCCTTCTAATACCTAACTTGAAGAAGATAAACGCTGAGCCACAAGGCTAAGAAACCCTCCATATGGGTCTTTTCTGGGATTCTTTGATTCACTTCATACCCCCACCTTTAAAATTCTCCCACTTCCGGGGTTGGCCAGAATGTGGCAAGAGCACCCCTCTTCTCTGTTATGGGGTAGCTGGTAGGACGAGTATAGGTGGGCCCCTTCTCTATATTCATAATAAGAAATATATCCATGGACTCCTCTGGATGAATATACTTTCTAGAATGAGTTTTTTTGGTCTTTGAATTCTTGAGCTTTTGGAAAATTTTGAATAATTCTCTAGCCAAAGCCGGAGTCTTCTCTGATTCATTCCATGTCGCCTTGGGGGGGATGAATTCATCATATATATCTCCCAAAATTGGATCCCTCGAGATCTAGTAGACATCCCACAAACTGAATCCTACTTATCCATGAGTAAGATGAAACGAATTGGTTTGTATGCTCCAGTGGCTGATTAGATCCGGCACAAAGTTATCATTTCTGTAGACATATGTTTTCCCAGCCTAGATAGCTTCATATATTGCAGCTCCCTTCAGATCTTCAACAAACTCTGCATAGGTTTGTCACACCAAATATGCCCACATCCAAGTTGGCTTCACACCTCCTCCGGGATGGAAGTCCCAACTCTTCTTCTAGCCTTAGGATTGATCCATCTGAGAATTTCGGAAGATCGAGGGATAACAATGCGGATGAAGCTTAGACTTCTGAGGTTTCAGATCTGGGGCACAAGGGCTATGATGCATTATGTAGGCCTTCTCCACTATTCCAGCATTAGGAAATGATCCTTCAATGGAAACATTTTCTGTAGAAAAGTTGGTGTATGTTTGAAACCAAGATTGCGGGAGATAGTTCTTTGGCTTTGAAACGTTGACTCCCTGCAGATGATGATGGCCATATAGAGTCAAGTAAATGCTATGTGGGAAATTAACATGATACTTATTCAATTACATTTCCAAATCTGGGAGAGTGTTATCACAGATATCATAATAGTCATGGCCCACGATGTTCATCATATCATCAATCCATTTTCTAGCCAGTTCATCAGCTGATCCAATTCTTCTGGGAGCCATTGAATCTGCACAAGGATCGAATAATTAAGTTTTAAGTAAGTTGGTTTTTCATAAAATTTGTGAAGGAATTGGAAAAAATGGCTAAGGAATGACGGATCTCAAGTCTAATCTTGGTGCACAAGTTTAAGTCGGTCGCGCAAGTGTGGGTGTGGAGGTATTGCTGCGAAAGACAAAATACCTCTGCAGAAGCACGACACAATTTAGAAGTAATCAAATGCGGACAGTAGAACCTGCGTGACAAGAGCTCAATTGTGTGACGAGAGCTTGAAGCATTGGAATCCAGGTGCTTTACACGAGATTGGTGCCCATATTTATAGGCCAGGACATACCCCTGCGCACTGTAACCTTCTCGTCGATACCTATGCGCTGAAAACTTGTGCGCCCAAAAAACCTTGGTTTTCTCTTTTACCTCAGAGTCAACTCCTTTTTCCTTTTTCGGATCCAATTCTGATGGGAGACTTTTGTTGATACTCTGTTCCATCACAGAGTCCAGATATTGACTAAGGGAAATACCTCGAGCTAAGAAGAGGGAAGATTCATCAAGAATTTCACTAAGGCATTAAGGCACACAAATATATCTGCGCGCCAGCCTTGGTTGCGCAGGTTACGTGCACACCGGATATGTGGCGCGCAAGTCACGTGCGCGCCCCTAAGTGAAATTTCTCCCAACCTCGTCCGTCCTATAAATACCCCCTATGGGCCCCCCATTTCAAGGATGAAAAATACAAAACTCAGATTCATGCCCTGGTCGCCCAAGTCTCCGTCTGAAGCCTTCCAAACACTTCTAAGGTAATTATTTACCTAGAATGGAAGCTCTAAAGAGGAATAATATGGCCTAAGTATTAGAACTCATAAATAATTGCGCGCCTAAGTGTCCACACTGTAAGGGAAGTGAAGACACTTAAGTGCCACCTTTCCCTCTCAAGGAAACTTGTGTGCCACCCATCTGAAAACATTTATGGATGATACTAAGGGCTCCAATAAAAAGTCTCCCAAGTATCACTTCACAGGTTCTTCATCACCCACGTGAACTTATGTCGTGCAAGTATACTTGCGCGACTAGGACTTGTGCACCAGACCAATACTTTCACGCCTCCTTCCAATTCACTTTATTTCCTCAAATTCACCTCTCCTCTTCATTATTTAGCCTTCAAAACCCTCTTCAGAGCCATTTATGGCATGGTTCCTTTGTTGGATTCCTTATCTGAATGTAATTATATGTTTCATCTCTCAAAACCTTTTGATTTACATAACTTTATGTCACTAAGGGTAGATATTTCCTTCATTTAACCTCATCCTTTAAGATAAAAAGATCTTTAATTTGGGCATCCTTCTTAGGAGTAAGCCCGAAGTTCCCTAATCTAGGAATCCTCCTTAGAAGTAAGCACCAAGATCCCTAATCTGGGCATCCTCCATAGGAGTAAGCCCCAAGTTATCTAATTTACGCATCCTCCTTAGAAGTATGCCTCAAGTTCCCTAATCTGGGCATCCTTCTAAGGAGTAAGCCCTAAGTTCCCTAATATGGGCATCCTCCTTAGGAGTAAGCCCCGTGTTCCCTAATCTAGGAATCCTCCATAAGATTAATCCCTAAGTTCCCTAATATAGGCATCCTCCTTAGTAGTAAGCCTCAAGTTCCCTAATATGGGCATCCTCCTTAGGATTATTCTCCAAGTTCCCTAATGTGGGCATCCTCTTTAGGAGTAAGCCCCATGTCTCAAGTCCTCCTAACCTGGGCCTCCTTTTCAAGAGTAATCCCAAGTATTAATTTCTTTTGATTTGGGATTCCTTCTCTGGAATAAAACCCAATCATAAGTCCCTCTTAAATTTTTTCTTCTTTTTCAAGAGTAAGTCCAAGGATAAAATTCCAAATCTTTATAAAGTACAAACACCATTATGGACCCTTCTATTAGGATTCATTATAAAAATTATTTATCTTCATTTACTTTTGGATTCATACATACCTAAGCCCAACATCATTTCTTATGATTGCATATTTTGTGTCACATTTTTCAGGTTTTACTAATACCTATTGTTTCTCACATCGTGCATGACTCACGTGAGCTTAGAGTGTAAAAGTAAGTATGGCATCTCTCTTTGAGAAATTAATCATGTATAAACCTCATACTTTGTCACTTGAACTACGTGGTTTCTCATTCCTTTTTTTCAATAAGGATACATAGGTATCCCTTCTGCGGTTACGATCCTAACTCTGAAATAAACCATGTCTTTCTGAACGACAATAAACTTCAAGTTCCCCACTGAGTGAATTTAAAACCAGTATGGTTATCATAATGACCAAGATATTTCTATATAATGTGTTGAAGGATACCATTGAATAAGAATCTCTAATAAATACGGATGATTCTTTATCAATGAAGAACCTAAAATAAATATAAAAGATTCTCTAAATCTCATACATATCAATAATTGATTGTCAGATCTAAAGGAAAGCTCATTTTCATAATTGTAAAATTAATACGGATTCACGAACATAACTCAAATCTATAAGAGAGTCCCGGAGTATACAATAATTCCCCCCCAAAAGGTGTGATGAGTCTGACCTCCCATCCTCTTAACCATTGAAAATTCTTAAGCCTCATCGGTCTACCACTAATGAGCACCTACCTTTGGAAATTAGGTCCCAATGGATATAGAATCATTGGATGTTTCCGGTTCTATGAATTAACCCATTAGAAACCGATTGGAATGTTTGAACCTTAAACAAACAAGGTCATCCCCATTTCCTGAAGAAAGAATTACATATTCATCATTTATATTTAAGGGGAAGTTCACTTGTTATTTTAAGGACATGAAATCAGGCCATCACCTTATCTTACGGACCTACAGCCTGGCCTTTGCATAACATTATTGATAGGAAATTTAACAATATATTTGGAACATGTAATAAGGTTCACACATGTCATATTTACTCATGAATTTACCCATATTTTCCTAATTCATTGGAGGGAGATATAAGTCCAACTCATATAATAATCAAAATGATTCATATGTGTTCCACAAGATCCTAAAATATTCATCCTATTAGTACTAAGGAATAGAAATGGATTTCATAAACATGTCATCATAAAATAATCATCCGAAAATAAAAAAGTTATATAATTATTTTATAATTTTATTAACTCGTAACTCAAGAAAAAAATTTGAGTTTCATAAGAATAATTTCATCATAATCATAGATTATTCAGTGGGAGAAAAATAAATTCTATCATATGATCATTTTATGAGTAACAAATAAGTAACATCGCGTTCTTTCATCTTAAATTAATTAATATTATAAACGAAAAATCACAAGGAATGTTTCTTGAGGAAATTAGACATTTCAAGTTGACAAACACTTATTATACCACAATACATTTTTTCAAATCCTTCTATTTTTAAGTAATATTTGATACTTATATTGATAGATTTTAAAATAATTTAAAACATAACTTAAATAAAATTTTATTTCCAAATTGAAAAAGAAATTTAAAAAGTAAATTAATATTCAAATTAATTTCCATTAAAAATAAAAATTGAATTATGAAATGGGATATTATAAATTATAAGATTTTCAGGATGGATAAAAATAGCATTCATTCTGTACATATAAAAAAATTACTTTCAATTTTTTTGTAATATACAAAGTAAAATTATTTAGAGAATGACATGAATATTCCATAGAAAAAAAAAAGAAAAACATTGTTTAAAATTTCATTAGTAAATAATTAGAATAATTTTAAATAATTAATTAAAATATTTTTAGAAAATGAGGATATTAAAGAAAAAATGTTTTGGATGAAATAAAAGTAATCCAAGTTTTTGTAAAAAATATTGTACTATTAATTATATAAATAGAGGTAATTTTAGGAAAATAATTTATTTTTATGAAATAATAATAGGATAAGAAAATTAATTAATTTTCTGAGAGATAGATCAAATTATATCATCCTCAAAATAATAAAAATAAACAATCCCAAAAAGTGATGATAATGTATCAGAAACCCCCTACAACATTGGTAACTTTGATTCAAAAGTACCATAAATGAGGGAAATTAAATTACAGTTCTCATATTATGACAAAAATAAATTCAATAAATTAATTTTAATTAGTATTATCCAAACCATATAAAAAAATTCATATAAAATATTTTCCTCAATGAAAGAAAATTGACAGAAACCCCCCTAAGAGAATAGGTAACTTCTGAATTATAATCTCATGAAAGGGGGATCCTAAAATGGGTATGTAAATACCAAAAACATATAATTATAATAATCATAAAATAAATTTATTGTAATTATATACACCACCTAAATGAATCATTCAATGAATATTTTCATGTGCCACATAGAAAATAAATTGAGACACAAATCCCTTACATTAAGTCTCAACTTCCTTCACACACATTTGAACCATTTTTATAACAAATTTTATTTAATTATAAATATATTACATAACCATACATACATATATTTATATATATTTTATATTTATTTATCAAACCATATATTATTCACTTGTGAAGTTTTAATAACCAATTATTAACAATTCCATATTAAAATTAGGTTTTTTGCAACAACTAATTTTTGGGGATTGTTTTGATTTTTTATTTTCGATCCCATTACATTTATCATGGACCAATAATATAAAAACATAAAAATGATATTAATATCATATATATCCATTACATGTTTATTTATATTAATCCACATATGTTGATGATAAAAAATGAAATACACTGTTCATAGAGATATTATGTCATACATACGATTTGACACTATTCAAATTTTATTAAAAAATGAACTGAAATAAAGGTAAATAAATTATAAAATTTAAAAAATAATTTTTATGTCATTAATAACACATATATTCATTAAATATACCATTATTAATTTCCATGAAATTTTTTAATGAAAAATGAACCAAATATCTTTGTGAGGCGGCAGTCCGCCGTACACACGAACAACAAAATCATATCCCACATGAAATGGAATATAAGAAAGAATATTTGGTATAAAATTAAAAATTTATATTTATTTTAAAAATTCTATACAAATTCATTTAATAAATACCTATTACTATCTATCTAAAATAGAAATGTAAAGCAAATGACATCAGTTTGTGAGCCGATAATCCTATATGCACACAAGTGATGATGTTGTTTTCTATTGGGTTCGGATGTAATAAGGAACATATTGTATTATAATTAAATATGAATAATAATATCAAATAAATAAAATATATATAATCTATCATTACATTCATGTGTAAGAGGTAGTGATGGAAAACGAATATCCTATTTTTGTGAGGTGGTAATGCTAAATACACACAACCGAAGATTTCATATCCCATTTTTTGAAAGTGGAGGGGGATTAAGGTTTTTTAATAAATAGAATAATATGTAAGTTTTTTTTATATAATTTTTTTTTTATAATCATTGGATAATAAGAATTAAAGGTTGTGTGGGAAAATAAAATAAAATTTCCCATTTGGGATATTAAATCTTCAACGGAAAATAGTTTTTGGGTTACACCAAAATGAATACTAAATTTTTTATGATAAATATGATACATATATAATGATATTTATGAAATTCTGGTCATAATTTTTCGGGTTTTTCTAAATCCAATGGGTTTTTTAAGTGTGAAGAGTAAATGATAGTGTATAGCCTTTAATAATTCAGGTTAGTAGAAAACATATAATTTTTCAAAAATCAAATATGTAACAATGTTTTTTAAATAATAAAATTATTTAAATAGAACATTATCGACCAAAGATGTGACAATATATACATATGGCCATGCAATGAGGTTTTTAAATGTTTTGAGTCGCGTTTTACCCATATCGTTTTTATTTAACCCCCATGTAAACATATTTTTTACCTAACCATGATAAATAAATTTTATTTTTTAATCATAATTAAGAGAAAAAAAAATTTTAAAATTATATATAATATAAATTATTCTAATTCCAAACATGTAACACATTATTAAAAAATAAACTCACATTAGTGATAGATTTTAATTTAATATTAAACCCACTGATGTGAAGAGAAATCAATATTTCAAAGAGAATGAGTTCAAATGTCTCAAAAGTTTTTATATAAAATATCAATATAAAATTTATTCCAATGAATTTAATTGAATTAATATATATATATATATATATATAATTGATGTAATTTTTCATTAAAAAACCTATTAAAATCATTTTTATATCTTTAATATTTATAATGTAAAATCCAATTCTTAATAAAAATATGTATTTTCCACTTTTTACTGAAATTTTTTTCTTCTTATAAATGTTAAAAAATTCACAAAATGATAATTTTTAAATTTATATTTAAAAAATAATTTTCATTGTTTTGAAATAAATTTACTAGTGGTGCAAAAAAATAATTTTAATTATTCTTCAAAAATGGTGACAAAACATCTATTTTTAAATCAATACAGTTTTTAATCATAAAATTTGATTTATTATAATCACATATATAAATAACACATAAGTTGAAAGTTATAAATTTTATTGAAAATATTATATATATATATATATATATAATTAATATCACTTTCAAAAAAATTAATTTATTAAGTTCAAATGCATCTTCGAGCATAAATATCGATTTTAAAAAAAATCCTTTATTTGCAAATAATTTTTATTTATGTTAATAATTAATTGCTAAAAAAATAATTCATTTTATATATAGGTGTAAACCATATATTTTTATTATTTACTTAATCATATTCATACCCTACACTCCAATATCCTGGTGATAACCACCTTGTTAAATAACAATATTTAAATAAAATGTCACGGTTGGTTTAACCTTTGTGTTCTATGTGACACATTCTAAGAATAAGGTTTTATGTAATAAAATATAAAATTGGTGTTTTGAGTAAGTAAATATATAAAAAATAATTTATTTATATTAAAAATATTACAAAATATCAGGGTGTTACATTCTACACCCGTAAAAATGAATTTCTCCAACAAAATTCATTATATTGGTACAGACAACTAAGGATACATTCTCCCTTATCTCATCCCCAGGATCCCACGTAACTTCCTAAATACATTATTTTCAAAAACAAATTAACAAAGGTGTGTGTTCATGTTTCATAGAACATTCCATATACAATCCAAAACCTCCACTAGTTTTCCCTCATAAGAAAAATCATTATCTGTCAATTCAATCATAGAGTTCAGTACATTAGATTGATTAGGTATATACATCCTCATAAGATATAAATGGATTGTATCATTGACCTGATATTGGTTCATTGGAATATTTAATAGATAGGTTGTGATCACGATATGATCTATAATTTCAAAGGGACAGATATACATAAGGATTAGTTTTTCATTTTTTCTTCTTCGAAAGTTTTTTAAGAAACACCTTCTAAAAAAATTCAAATTCTAGAAATTATCAAATATAATATTTATAATATTTTTTTGAACTTTTCCCTTAAATTTATATGATTGGATCTTCTGTTATCTACCATTTCATCAACAAACTCTGGTTTCAATAGCATTCTTTTTTAAACTTAATTATAGTGTGGGCTAGTTCTACACTTCATTCCCGGAACGTCTTCATAAGGAGCCATATGAATGCTTGATTGAATGAAATTATGGTATAAAAAATAGAAGAATTATATGATCCCAATGCCTTTGAAATCCATAGAATATTATCTTATAATACCCTCTAGGGTTATATTTATACTATCAATCATACCTTCTATATAGGAATACTGCATAGTGAAGACACTCAAATCTATATCATGCGCTTACTGAAGAGAACACCAAATCCTCATGGAAATTTTAATATCCATATTAGATATAATTGAAGTTGGTAATTCATACATCCTTACCACTCCTGTAAATTATGTTCTAGAATTAAAATCTAGATAGAAATTTCCTCTGATATTAGTGAATTGTGCATACATCATAAATGGATTGATTATAACAAATAATTACCTCATTATCAATGTTCAGGTAATCCCAAAAGGATGCCATTACCTTTAATCCAATGTAAAAAAATAGTAAAGGAATTACTCTGGAAATTAAATTGTCACTAAAACATATAATAATCAAAAGAGCTCTATTTCTATAAATGTTTGTTACAATATCCTAAATTTGATATGGTTATTTAACATAGAATCTAAAAAGGTGTGTTAATTAATTTTAACTTATGGCGAAACATAAAATAATAAACCATCATGGTATACATAAATCTTTTGATAATATTACATGGAGATATATACACTTCCAAAAGATATTTCAACATTTATTCCTCATATAAGAATTTATATGATAAAAAACCTTTTCATTAGAATCCAAGAGTTATCCTTGTACTAATAAAATATAAACTATCATTTCATTATTCTAGAATCCATTTATAAGGAGATAATCTCATCAAAATTAACTAAAGTATTAACAATAAGAAATTAATATATACCATTCATACAAAATCAAACATGAAATTACCAATAAGGAGGGTAGGATATGTGTTCCTTAATTACCATGATTCAATTCATCCATTATGATTGAATAATATTTAACATTTTCCACTATCTTCAGAGTTATTTTTTATTTTCATCCACATTAGATTTTTTTTTGGGAATTAATTCACCAAACCGCAATACTCATTACATTTGAAGAACTATAGTGAGGGTGGTTAGTTATTATAGATTTATCTCTATTAATTACAATTACTTGATCCTTCATGAAACTTCAATAATTTATTCATTCATGGACATGGTTTCTACAAACGACATGCCTTTTTAATTATTTCAATAACTCACATATATGTTCCATCCCATAGATTTGGTAGGTAGGATTTTGAATCTTCTTCTTCTTACATTGTAATATATCATCGGAACATCCATGAATCCCCACATTATTTTTTCTTTCAAAACCAAGAGATTGATGGGTAAATATTATATATATTTACAACATGGTATCATATTGAATAATTTCATCATATCTAGTAAGTCCCATTATGGTCCACTCTATTTGGTAAATGGTTTTAAGCCACTAAAAAATTGTTCACCCTTACTTTCTAGTGGGATGATAACACCAGAAGCAAACTTCACATGACTTGTAAAATTTTTCATAAACGTACCAAAAGAATAAATTTCCTTCTAAATTAACTCATAGAAGTTTTTCTACATATTTATTTAATGAAAAAAAGTAAATAATATATTTAATTATATTCTATTTAACTCATCCCACTATAGGGAGTCAATTTCATCATAATCCCTTGTATTTTGTATGGGAGTTTACCATTGATTCATATATTCATCCAAAAGATAAACATCCAAAATAAATTTTTATGCTTGAAATAGTGAATAATGTAAAATAGCCTTTTAGTGGTGAAGTTACATTTATCTTTATCTAGTAAATCATTGAAACCCCAAAAAGAATGTGGATGTTTTCCCACGAATGACGGAAAAGAACATATTTCCTTTTTTTTCTCAATTGATTTTTTTTTATGATTAAAAACATGAGATTTTTTTGAAAAATACAATTATATTATTCAATATAGGTCCTATAAAATTTGGATAATCCAATTAATAATCATTTCATTTTCCATATTACTTGGTATTAACATATATTTTTCCGTTCAATCCATTTACTAAAACCAAATAATTTATTTTGAGAAAAACTAATCATAGTTGAAATAAACCTAATAATGAAAAATTATTTATATAATTTATAATTAATGAATCATTCATTTTAATCAATGGATCGTTAGTAATAGTATATTTTATCCATCATCATCATCTATTCAAATCATTTAGAATGGTTAATATAGAAAATTTGGATTAACCAATGAATATCCATAGGGACTGTCAAATAAAATGTGAAGCAAGGAAAGTTATCATGTATTATGTAATGATTGTGTTCAGTAGAAATTTTTATTTTCAGAGTTATTGTCCAAAGGTGCCTCTGTTATAGAGCTAAATCCTCATTTATTATCCATATTGTAATATATCTATATTTAAAAAACAATTTATTTATTACCAATACATTATTTTTTCATCCTATTATTAGATTTATCCTCAAGGTTTTTATAAAATTTTTCTTATCATAATCTCCAATTATTAAATAAAACATGTCTATAGTATTAAATATAGGGACCTAGAATTTTCAACCTTAAATATCACCTCTTTTTTAGATTAATATTCAATACATTTCATAAACACGTGCCTATGTACTATAATAGTTTAGTTTTTTGGATAATGGAAAAATAATATTTTTATTTAATGAAATATCCTAAAAATCCCCCACAAAAAACATCTTATATATTACTACTATTTTTAATATAAAATATAATAAATTATACATGTAACACCACAATATTTTATATTACATTATCTATTTAATGTAATTCAATAGCTTACGCTATACGCAACACTGAGTTCAAGCACACCACGACTTACCAAAATAGTTATTCAAAAAAATCTTTTATGAATAGTATTAGCTTCATTTTAAATACCCCATATAATATTAACATCCATATTATATGTTACATAGTCATAATATATGATTAAATTCAATTTTCCATATAAAAAATTATTTCTCAGAAAATGAAATCATACCGCTTGTTAATGGAGAACCTTTTTTAAATCCAATATAAGACACATTTATATATTCAATTTCAAAAAATAAAATTCTTCTTTAGAATTGGGGAATAAAAATTTTGTTTGGATAATTTTTTTGTTTTTCTGATAACTTTTATATTCTGATGAATAGATAAATATCCTAAAGTTTAATTGAAAACCACTTTTTTAATATAAATAATATATATTGTAAAATTATAAATTTGGATGGTTTTGAAGTATAATTAGCTTATATTTTTATCATTTAATCTATTTATTTTAATTTTATGTAATTTCACATTTAAATTTGACACAAACACATATCAATCTTTTGTTAATTATTATTTTTCAAAAACCCACTTTTTGGTTTTGACAATATGAATTAATTTTAAATTAATTAATGAATCTTAAATGTTTTAAATTTCTTAAAATATAAATCATTTTTGAATTTGGAATATAAAAATTATCTTTGGGGGAATTTTTAATATTTTCCTGAAAACATTCAATTTTTGTCGAATAGTGAAAAACACTACGTTATAGATAAAAACAGAATTTTTTTTTCAATAATAATTTTTAATTAAAAAATTATCTTAAAGTAAAAATCGATAAATTATACATATATTAGTCCAATTTAATTCATTAGAGTCATTATAGAAATATAAAAATTCATTGAACCTTTTTAATGTCTTTTACCTAGCTTCTTAGCACATTTCCAAATTTGATTAAAACGTAATTTTACCACTTCTATGAATTGAATTTAAAAAATCTAACAGACACAGTTCTCATTTGTATGTTAAATGTTATTTAATGGGATGAAAATAATTTCTTGTTTATTTGTTACATTTGATTTTTATTTACCACGGTTAAAAGTATATAGGGTAATTAAAGTTAAAAATGATACTATAATTACCCCTACACATATCCAAATTCTATTGTATAATTTCTTTTCAACCGAAATCAACCTTAGGGAAAAAATATGATCCTTTATAATACACTTGTATTAGATTATGACATTTATTATATTTTATTTAAAGAACAGTTAAAAGTGTTAAATTCGGCACTTAATAACTAAACCATTTTTAATGTAGGGATACACATAAGATAAATTTGACCATAAATATTCATTATAATTATATAAAAATTTCTTACATCCTGTTATTTTATTTATAATTTTTATACATTAAATAATTAAATTTATTAATTACACAATGATGATGTAGTAATTATATTATTAATGAATGATTAAAATAATTGATATTATAAATATTAAAATAAAGGTAAATTGAAACTTATGATCCCATACACGAATTTTCAATATGAGTATGACATGTTAGGGTTAATTCAATGTATTTTTTTTGAATAAATCATATTTTTCTGACTTTCAAAAAAACCAATTACTAAATAGTTTCAAAACTAACATAAACGAGTCTTTATAACAAATACTGTTTTATTAAATTATATAATAGTTCTAAAAAAATGGTTTGGAAAATGGACTGAAAATAATGTTAGAGATATAATTAATGACCTTATTTAGGTTATCTTTTCATTTTATAGTAGGTGTTTTAACCATATTGTGTAAGAATACACGAAGACATTGTAAGAGTTAAACTATTTAACTAAGGGATAAATCTAAAAGATAAGGTTAATATGGTGACCTGTAGTTGTCTGAAACCTATGTGTTGAGATATTTTAAACCCATATCCACCTTATTCTTGAAATAAATCCATTTGGAGCTGTTAGAAACTTGAAATTATTTTATAATAAAATAATATTTCAAACTTTTCCTAAAGCACCCCTCACCTCTCTTATAAAAGGGTACTTCCTATTCTCTTATATTAACACCTCCAAAGTAATTTTTCTCGACCAAAACCTACATAAATCTCCTCCAAACAACCGTTACTTAATCCTAGAAACTATACATTGATCATAAAGTCAACCTATGGATCCCTTTTGTTCAAATCAAAAGGAAGCACCCGAAGAAGTGGTAATTATTTCATCACCTCATTCAAAGTTCTTTTATTTTTCCACTTCCTCTTTAATTGTTTTTTCCAAACCAAAATAATATCCCCAGTACTTTATAAATACTTTTATGTTATTATAATTATGTTACAACCATATTATTTATCATATCTATCCTATGAATGACAATGTCGCCATACGTGCGTACGTACGGATTGTCGTCTCAACATCGTGGTGTAGTTTGTTATTTAACAATTAATTATTTGGATGGGTATAATAATTAGTATAATAGATATAAATAATTAATATAACAAGTTAATGGTTCAGTATATATATTATACCATCAAACTACATATGATTTCACCATTAATTTAATGATATTGTTGCTCGTGCGTACGTACGGCTTACTGTCTCCATGACGCGATCAGATTCATCTTCAATGATCACCCTGAAGAATTTTTATAAAAATATATATTGATTAATTATGAGTTACATGAATACTATTTATACTGGAATATTATATATTAACATAGATAAATATATTTCATTCACTTACTTCAATATTATACGATAAGAAAATGGAAACAATGTTCATGCATACGTATGGACTACCGTCTCTGTGAACGGTGTTTCCATTTTATTTATCTATATATTATAAATATATATATTCTGAATATATATGATATATAAATCTCTATTTATATTATGTAAGTATGTAAATCATGAAATAAGTGATACGAGAAAGAATAACAAGTTAAAACATGTATGATAAAGAAAACAATTATTACCCGAAATGTTACTTTAACATGTTACATATTATTAAATGGGTAATATAATGTAATAAATGAATCATATATGATATAATAAATATTAATAGGGTTCTGGAATAGTTTAATAACATTATATTTTCATAACATAGGAGGTAAAATTTACCCTTGACTAAGGGAAAGTACATAGTACGGGTTAAATCCTCAATCTCATTATTATCCTAGATTGTTTATGTGTAAGTATTTACTGGGAAATATTTATTATCCATGTAATAGTTTCATAAAAAAAATTTTAAAATGATTCACATAAGGTAATCATTATTTAAAAAATCATTTTAATTTTTTTTAATATTTATTCATCTAAATATTTATCATTAATGTGCATGTTTTCTAAATGGTTTTAAGGATTTGTTTACATGGACATGAATGTTTTAAATTGTTAATTAATTTAAAAAGAATCAAAGTGGTATTGGATACTTTGATTCAATAATATATTTTAAATTTCTTCATTTATAAATTGTGATACTTTTAAATGATTTCATGAAAAATAGGTATTTCTCTCAAAGAGTTTTACTGGTAATTTTCAACTATGTCAGCATCCTTTAATATATATTATTCTTGATTGATGTAGATTTATTATAATTAAATCTCAAATATTATATTGAATGAGTTATGATATGTTTTAATGTGGATGTAAATTTTTTATACCATTCATTATTTATGGTTAAATTATTGATATTTCTTATTCTATTTTTAATACTAATGTATTTGTAATGTTTCAACAATTTCATATGAGGAATGCATTGGACTAAGTAAGTGTCAGGCAGGGGCTGTAATAGACCCTAGATGCATTGTGTGGAGACCCAAAGCTTGACATACATGGAAATTACATTAATTTTTCGGAAAATTAAATACATGACAAAAATAGACTCCTATAGAATGTATTAGTTTACTGTCTTTGGAAACTCAGAACATATTCTTTTAATCATGGTGAAGTATCTTCAGTATCTCTCATAAAGATATTCCCCTTTGGTTTTCTTACCTAAAACCTTTCTTTATATCATGGGGAAAATAAAGCATTAAAAGGGTGAGCCCAAATTCTCAGTAAGGGTAATCATGGATAACTTAAAAACAATCCATAAACATTTGAACTTAGAAACATGAACATAAAACATCAAAATCTTGAGCAATGACATAAATATTGGAAGTACATAAGGAATAGATCATAAAGGAACATTAATCATGATAAAATGTCATGGGAATAAAAAATGGAATTGTGGGAAACAATTAAGAACATGAAATGATTTCTATAGTAGCCAAGGCATTGATAACATAACCATAATTGTGGACAATGTCCATTACAGAACCGTGTTTACTTTCCATTTTAGCCCTATATTACTGAACCTGATTTTACTTGCCTTTTCAGCCATGTCTATCTCATGAGATATAAATCTTTACCCAATGAATTGGAGGGAGATATATCTCCCACCCATCTCATAATTAAATCATTCTTTCGTGTTCCACAAAATAAACATAAATTATTCATCATAACCCAAAGAATAAAATGGGTTTCACAAAAATCATTCCATCATAACATAATCCATATAAAACAAATGAATATAATTTCATCATAAGAAAAATCAATCCATTTAAATAATAGATACATTATTCTTGAAACATAACAACATTTAATAATGTCATCATAGATGGAAAATAGTTTTAATAAAACACTTGAAATAAATTCCTGAGGAAAATATCATTTTTTCGTCCAAATAATTTTCTTTTCTCAAAATGACATGCAATTTAAAGGAAAATAATTTTGTTGAAAATAAACATGAAATCTTGTAGAGTATGATTTATGTAAATAATTCATTATAAAATCGTACAAATCTATTCATGACGTATAAGTTAAATAAACATTATCCTCGTACTTTTAACGGAAAAGTCAAAAAGTACCATGTATGGTAAACAAAAGAAAGATTTCATCTAAAACCTAAAGTATATGTAAAAAAATGTGTAAACATGAATTTAATAATACAAGGAATAATATTAAACACTTTATGAAAAAAAAATTATGGACATTGATGAAAAATTTAACCCCAGTAAATACTTATATATAAGAAATCCCAGATAAAATTGAGATTGCAAAATTATCCCTTACCTTATGTACAATTTCTTCTGTATGTGTCCGAGACTCCTATATAGTGGGTTTAAACATATTATTAACTTTTAACATAACCATAATAATATTTATGATAACATATATGATTCACTTTTGACTTAATATTACCCATTCATTTGTCAATTCCATGTTAAAAAAGCGTTTTGGGTAAAACCATTTCATTTATCATCTGTGTTTTGACTTGTAATTATTCATATGATTACTTAGATCATGATTAAATACTTCCAGAATGTAAAACATTATTTATATATAATATATATTCATAATATACATATATATAATAGACTGATAAATGGAAAGAAATACATTGTTCATGGAGACGGTAGGTCGTACGTACGCAGGAGCGCAGTTTTCATTTCCAAATTAAATTTAATGGAAGTAAGTAAATAAAATATAAATAAATCCAGTGTCATTAATATTTCATATATTTCATGATTATTTATTATATATACTATATAATCATTCTTTAATGGTTAACTTGGTGAATAAATCTCATCGCGTCATGGATACGGTAATCCGTACGTATGCACGGGCGATGATATCATTCCCATAATTTTTGAATGGAATTAGAGTGGATGATATAATATCTCTTAATTATTATAATGTAATAATAACCATATATATTTATTCCTTACACCATTATACCCATCCAAGTAAGGTGGTGGTGGAAAAACAGATTACACCACGACATGGAGACGGTATTCTGTATGTACGCACGCGCGGTGATTTCATTTTCCCTAGGATGGATAGCAGGTGAAATAGGTTTGGTTAATATTTATAATAACATATCATTATATCAGTGATACAGATGTTATTACTTTATTATGAAACAAAAAAATAAAAGTAATTATAAGAAGAAATGAATCGGTAAAGGATATTTCCTCTTCTTCGACACGCCTCTTTTAAACCTCCTCTTTGGCCACTAAAGTTGGTCTTTGAAGAAGACAAGGACCTCTAGTATGTTTCTAGGGAAGTGTAGAAGTGAAATGATCTGGGTTTGACTGGTCATGAAGGCTCAATGTTGTGTGAGGAGGAGAGGGAGGAGGTGACCTTTTATAAGATAGGAGAGGGGCACTTTTGGAAACCTCTAAAAAATTAATTTTGAATACACTCAAACCCCACTTAAAAACCTCCAAAAATGAATCAAATTAGAATATTAGATGATATATGGTTTTAATATCATCAATAAATAATATTTAGACATGTTGGTAATTTATTTTAATCCTTATCAACTTTATTTATCCTTATTTAATCAATTTTATTTTATTTTTGAAAATAGTATTCTAAATTTTAAATTGTTATAAATAATTACTTATGAATTGTGAATTGTTCATAATTGGAAAAATTATGACATTTTAGACCATATAAATTTAAATTTATAATTTTTAAATATTTTTTGATGTTTAAACAATTTAATAATATGTTATTTTTATAAAATAACTATACTCTCAATTTTGACACTATTCATTTATTTGAATTTAAATAAACTCAACACAGAGGATATATTCAATAAAAAAATATTAATAGATTCTTAACTTTTCATATTCATCTAAAAAAATTTCTGGAGTAAATTAATTTTTTCATATACATTTATTTTAATATTTTTTAAAACCATTTATTTGATATTTCCCTTAATAAAATAAGCACTGCAACATTTTTGTATTATTATTTAATATAAATATTTGTTGCATAAAAATTAAAAATAAAATACTATGATGAATATAAATATATCATATTTCATAATAATACTTTTAGTCTAATTTATCTTCTAAAACACCAAACTTTTAAAATGTTATGTTTACTAAATTATGAAGGTGACAACTTTGACATCATTTAAAACAAAATAATATAAGTGTCATAATCACTTTTATAAGGCTCCAAATGGAAACAATTCGTCCTTTTTATGCTTATGGTTTATATGTACACGACCAATAATTTTTTGTCAGGTTTTTGGGCATTTTATGGTTATTATTAGTTTAATATAAACTATAATATTGATTTTTTTCTAAATAAATAATTTCTACATCATTAATGTATAAGCTATTAAAGTTTTTATATATTACTTAAAAATTAAAAATAATTTACCATGATAAAGAAAAAAAATTTATCTTTCAAATGAATTTTTATAACCGAATTTATATTCTGTATAGCCTTATATGAAAAATAATTTAATTATAAAATTTTGAGTGAGACATAATTCACTTTCATTTAAATAAAATAAATAAAATTTCTTAATCACATACAAGTGGTTATAATAAATACCATTTACACCAAATTATATTTTAGGAATAAATATAATCATCCAATTATATTAAGAAAAGTTTTAGGGTAATTTTATAATATTATATTTACCCTTAATTACCTAATTTACCTTTAATTGTGGTAAATAAAATTTACCGTAGTTACTATTCATAGTGCCCAAAAATAAAAATTATCCTATTAACATAATTTTGACCTAATGATTCAAAATACAGAATCAATATTTCCAAATTCAAAACACATAAATTACAGTAATTAATTGAAAATTAATCCCGCTGTCGAAAAAAACGGGATTTTGTTAAAAACATTGCAAAAGATGCAATAGATTTTACCTACGAATTCAATGTAAAATTAATGATAATTACATACATTATATTAAATGGAAATAATATTTTCTATTTATAAATTAAATAATTACTATTATTATTTAACCATATAAATTATCTCGATGAAAAAATTTGTTTTTAAATAAAATTTAGCGTGTTTTACTATTCATCAAAATAAGAACGTTGTCAAAAAAATATGAAAACTTTATCCAATGTAAATTTTTGTGTCCTGATTCAAAAGAAGATTTTTATTTTTTAAAACATAACTTATAAACTTGTCTGAAATTATATTTAAAATTGGTGTGCCATCAAAAGGCGGTAAAACTGCATTTTTTTGAAAAATACTTCTTTTATCAAAAATTGGATTTTGTTTTCATATCTCATTCTAGAAAATGTATAAGATGAATTATAATACTATAAAATTAAAAATTCTATTAATACTAATAATAATTGATAGTTCATAATATTATAATAATATATCATTGTATAGTGAAACTCGGTATCGCGTACAACACACGCTATCGAGGAAGGTCGCTCTTGTGTGCAACACAAGCCAAGAATAGTGTTTGTGTATACTATAAGCTAATATGGTGTGGAATATAGTGCAAGATAATCTTGTTGTATCGTACAACACAAGACATCAATGAAATTAAAAATAATATCTCTCATAAAATCTCAGGGTGTTACATTCTACCCCCTTAAAATGAATTTCTCCCTCGAAATTCGTCAGGGTTATAAATCGTTTACTATATGAAAGTTTTTTTAATATCAACCAACATCATAAAAAATAATACTGAAACTTTAATTTAAAAATGAACTTTAGAAATATGACAGATACCCAAAGTAACTCATCATTGGGTTTCCACATAGAAGAACATATGTGAAAACATGGATATGGAAGAGAAATCTAACCATTACATTCTGATAAAGAGTGGTAGAGAACATTACTATGAAAAATCCAAAAAACACAAAGAAATAAATTTGTGATGATCTAAGGTACCATCTGCTTCATCTAATATGTGGGTACTAGGACAATGTTTTTGGTTTTCAATATCATTTCCCTAAGGTTGAAAAGTTTGAATTAGAAGAAATACTTGCTTGATTTTGGTACAATCTCACCATTAGTGGTTCCATCAACATTTTCCACTTCATATCTTAAATAAATGACATTGAATTTGTAATTGGTGAAGTGTTAGCAGATCATGTGATAGAATGATGGGTTATTCCATCTATCTCAAAGAATAAGTTAGCAAAAATTATCAAATATACATAAGTCCATCTATGGTGAGTTTAATCGTATATGATTCCAAAAATGGACTAAGGCTCCAACTATCATAATGCTTAATAAAATAAAACTAATTTCTACTAACCAGGGACTTCCTATAAGCTAGTGGCAGGTGATAAAGGCCTGTTGCACTTTGGTTGTGGGTTTGATTCCCATATCCTTGTCTGATGTGACGGGTTGTTGCCCATCCAACGGGTTGTCCTTTTTCAAAAACTATACTATTACAACATTCCTGAAATAATATCAAAAATTTCTAGCCTTAAACAATACTA
Source organism: Viscum album (assembly GCA_963277665.1). Lineage (NCBI taxonomy): Eukaryota > Viridiplantae > Streptophyta > Magnoliopsida > Santalales > Viscaceae > Viscum > Viscum album. The sequence goes on along the minus strand of OY728142.1, from coordinate 587,713,738 downwards.
TCTAATGTCCAACTTAATGCATCCCAACCTTTAGGCTTATCGAAATAACATCTATCCAATATCATGCTATAAAGAAAACGGCTACTAGAAAGGTCATCTACCAAGCATGTGTATACCATCATTTATCCCCCATATAAGATATATCTTGTTGGTCACATTACAAAAATTTGAATTCCTTAATCATGTATTCTTTTGAAACATGAATTTCCATAGAATCTTTGTGAAAACGTGAATTCTATCAAAAGTCAACTCTTTCCACATACAAATATCCAAAAATCTCTCTATTCTCAAACAATTATATCACTTTGTCCTTATATCATTCATGAGCTCGTTAATACCATCAAACATTTCATTATCTCTTTATCCCTTCATTTTGTGCATATCTACTGCTTTATGAAAATATTTCAATCACTTTTCATGGTTACCGGTACCATATTCTTATAGAAAACCACAATTTACCAATACATAGATATTCTAATATACCATAAAAGTACCTCAAAAACATTATTCATGAATACCAATATATAAGCACTTCAATCCATCCTCTTCAATGATTTTCGTGGAATACGTCCTTCCTTTATATAGAAGTAACCTCTTAGGTTAGGGAATTGAGTTAGGTAATGCCCATGTTTTCCACAGATAAGACATTGAACTCCATAACAGTTTGTCACTCTATGACCCTTTTACCCACACAGATAACATCTTCCCCTCCATTTGATGTATTCATCAAGGTTCTCCTTCCCTTAGTTATAAATATCAATCTTCCTTTCTCTATGCTCCTCACCATGAAAACATGCATAAAAGTCCATCTTCCTCTTATTTGATGAATTAGGAATAACACTAAAGTTCAGCTTGTTAATCATATATCGGGATGACTAATTTGGAATAATCATAATATCTTTATTTCTAGGAATTACGCAATTTTATTGGTCATAGTCACCAATTTTTCCATTGGATTCGATGATGACCCAATTCCTTTTGGTTTCCTCCATTGACTAAAACCAAAAACCATGGTGTAAGAAACAGTTAAAATAATGAGGAACCACGTAATCATAAAAGTCTAACTTATCAAAAATTCTTTAATCCATGCCACCTTAGGTTCACCCTAGGTTATTCATGATCGTCAACATAATGGCGGGACTGTAACCTATAGTTATACTAAACCTTACGGACATCCCTAGACATACCATAAAAATATCTTTAGGGATCCCACTAATGTTTTCGCATCCTAGTTTCCAAAGGATAACTATTCCTTCACTCTAATACCAACTGTGGAGACCCGAATCTTGACGTACATGGACATTACATTACTTTTGCAGAAAACTGAACACATGAAAAAACATACTCCCAAAGAATATATTAGTTTAGTGTCTTTGGAAACATGGAACATAAGATTCTAATCATGGTGATAGGTCTTCAACATCTCTCATAAAGATCTTACCCTTTGGTTTTCTTACCTAAAACCGTTCTTTATATCCTGGGGAAAAGAAAACATAAGAAGTGTGTGATCAAATTATCAGTAAGGGTAAACATGGAGAACTTAAAAACAATCTATAAACATGTGAACATAAAACATGAATATAAAACATCAAAATCTTGGTAAATGACATAAATATTGGCAGTACATAAGGCATAGATCAAAAAGAAACATTAATTTCAATAAAATTTCATGGGAATAAAACAAGGAATGGTGGAAAACCATTAAGCACAAGATATTATTTCCATAGTAGCCAAGGCATTGCTGCCAAGACCATCATAGTGGAAAATGTCTATTACTAAACCGGGTTTACATGAAGTTCCAAACCTGTATTACTGAAACAGATTTTACTTACTGTTCCAGCCATGTCTATCTCATTAGATATAAATCTTTACCCAATTCATTGGATGTAGATATAGTTCCCACCCATCTCATAATGAAATCATTCTTTCATGTTCCACAAAATAAACATAAATCATTCATCATAACCCAAAGAATAAAATGGGTTTCATAAACATCATTGCATCATAACATAATCCATATAAACAAATGAATATCATTTCATCATAAGATAAATCAAACCATGTAAATAATAGAGACATTATTATTGAAACATAACCATATTTAATAATTTCATCATAGATGGAAAATAGTTTTAACAAAACACTTGAAATGAATTCTTGAGGAAAATATCCTTTCTTCTTCCAAATCATTTTCTTTTCTCAAAATGACTTTCAATTTAAAAATAAATGAATTTTGTTTAAAATAAACGTGAAATCTTGTTGAGTAGGCATTATGTAAATAAGGAATTATGAAATCATAAAAATCTGTTCACGCCGTTAAGTTAAAAAAACATTCTCCTCATACTGTTAACAGAGAAGTCCAAAAGTAACATGTATGGTAAAAAAAAGAAATATTTCTTCCATAACACAAAGAAAAAGTAAAAAATGGAAAAAAATGGCTTTAAACATACATAGAATAATATTAAACACTTTATTAAACACCTTTGTACCACGTGAAAATCGACTCGACTAACCAATTGTGTCCCATAACATAGTGGAATAGGACAACCTCTCATGCCACAGAACACTGTAGACTAGGATAACAAACCATGTATCATATCATAATTATCTAATATAACCTCACATATCTAATATTATATAAAATAATGCTCTAGGATAACATCCCATGTCCCGAAAATAACATTTCATGAGATAAAAATATTTTAATAATATATTGGTGGGATATATATATCCCCATACATGTCAAAATAATTATATATCCATACATATGAGTGTCACGTACCTATGAAAATAATCATTAATATATAAAAATAATTTCATGATAATCCAATTGTAGTGAAACATGAATACAAATAAATAAGGTATCCATCGAGGTAAATAACATTTAATAAAGTTACTAATGTATAATATATTTTCACCATATAAAATAATTATAGTGTGCTAAAATAAATAATTTCTCTCTTAAATTTCATTTTTTTGATTATGTCGGGGAGAACCAATGATTTTTAGAAATTAATATTATGTATTTACTAGAAAATGAGATTGGAATAAATATTATCACTATAAATAGTTGATTATAAATTAAAAAAAAGTAACTGATTGATTATTTCACTCAATGATATTTCATTTCCACTATATATTATATACGTTAAACTTAAATAATGACTTATAGGATTATTTCATGAGGGTATTTTTTTATGAAATATATATCTTTCAATTAAATAAAATCATGAAAACTTATTAAATTTTTATTATAAAATTATAGTATTGGATTAAAAATTATTTCAAAGAAGATAATAAATTGTATAAATTTTAATGGAATAAATTTTTTCATTTCATTAAAATAAGTAATGTATCATTTTGATTGAATAAAATAAATTATCATTTTTGAAAAAAGAAAATTTTTATAAAAACATATAATATAAATTAACAAATCAATAAAGATTCCTCATAGGATTGATTATTAATGAATGAAAAATCATGAAAAGAAATTCCATAAGTTTTAATGACATCTTTAAACAAAAAGATGTGACTCTCTTTAATAAATTATGGTCATAAGAAATTAAACGATTTTTAAAACATCATTTAATCTTTAAAATGTCACTAGAATTGACCCTTGAATGGAAATAGGGTTAAAATAGAAGATATTTGGATCAGAAGACGATGTTTGTAAAATATTCCCTTATAAACATCATTGGGGTTAACATAAAAAATAATAGTAAAGGAAACATAAAAACAAGGATATTACAAAAAATAAGAAAATTTAATCATAAGTAACATCGTGTAATTATTTTAGTGAGAGGTAAATTCTAAGAGAGAGCTAGTGGGTTATAGAGAAGATAATCATAATAATTAAAATTAATGGGGAATAACCCTCACTAACATGGTAATATAAGAAAAAAATATGCATAAACTATTAATAGAGAAATAAAATGCATCAAAAACATGTAGCACAAGTAAAGAATACTTTTAAATAATTTAATATATTATATATATGTGAATACATGAAATAGATGAATAATAAATTATAAAAATTGATATTTTTAATAACACCCTTTCCTTGAGTCAAATATCACCCATTATATCATATAAAAACATACAAGAATTGTATTTTATTTATTTATTAATTTATTAAATACATTATTTTTGTCTAATTAGTCAAAATTACTCGACTTAAATCATTTATTAACAGGTATTAGTTATTCTGTAGATTAAATTTTTCGTCATTGGTTGTTTTAAGGTTTTCATGTTTATGATTACAAATATGATATGATGTAGAAAGAGTAGTTAATGTTCATCATTGAGTTGTTCCAAATTTTTATTAATTCTAAGGAATATTTTCATCAAATTATATGTGCATAATAGTTTAAAAGTTCAATATATCCAAGAACATAGTTCCAAATAAAAAATCATTTCTTATAAAGACTATATTGAGTTATTAGAATTACTAGGACATATTACAATTAAAATCATTATCACCATTCATTTTTTATCATCCTAGTACCCTAAATGAAATATTTTTTTGTTATTAATGTAATATTTAATATTGAAATATTTTTTATCAATATGTATAGATTGTATAAAGGAATAATAAATCATAATCATTCATTTCATAATTTCATACCCACCATAGTGAATGGATTTTATTAAAATACTTTTAATAGAGGGATAAACTGTTAAATAGTAATATTTAAAAAACATTATATATCACAATAACATTTTTTATGTTTCATTAAAATATTATATATGTAATATATAGAGGTTAGAAGATAATTTAAATAATATGACACGTGTTTCAACACCCAAAATTTTATATAGATACAACTTATAAAAATGTTTTTTATGAGAATAAATGGGTAATAATTCATGGATAATGTTTTTAGAGGATGTAAATACCTTGAAAATAGGATCATGGAATCCAAATAAGTGAATGTTTTATGAGGTTATATGATATAAGGTAATGAATTATAACTCTATCAATGAGATTTATGTTCTAATGTTTATTCCATGTAGTAGAAGTCACCAAATACACTATTCAGACCACAATAAAAACATTATAAATTATGAATCGGTGAGGTAAGAAGTGTTTATAGTAATTAGAGAACCTATAATGAAGGAATATTATGTTAAATCTTTCAAATATAAATATTACCCTCATTAATAGTAATATGAACAATAGAACAATAACCTCACATATAAACGTATGTATAATGTTTAGGCATCTTCTAAGTGAGTGTAACACCCTGATAGTTTATGAGAAGTATATTTTTTAGGTATTATGTTATACACAACATCAAAGTAATCCTTCACTACACACAACACCAGCTTGGCTTGCTTTACACACAATCACGACCTTTCACGATAGCGTGTGTTGTACGCAATACCGAGTTTCACTAAACAACGATATGCTATTAAAATATTATATAAACTAGCCGTTATGAATAGTAATACCCACTTTTTGAAATTTTATAAATTTTATCTTTCAAAATGGACTTCATTTTTGGATTCGTAATATCAAAATTATCCTAGGGTGAATTTTTGGTATTTTTCTGAAAACTTTCAAATACTTGATGAATAGTGAAAACACTGGGTTACTATTTAAAAACCGACTATTTATTTAAATAATTATTTATTTTTTTTAAATTTATTTTAGGTCAAAATTGATACATAATAACTATATAAGTTAAATGTAACTCATTGGAGCCATTTTATAATAATTTTTTATATATAAAAAATTTATTGAACTTTTCACCGTCTTTTACCCACCTCTTATGAGAATTTGAAAATGTACATAAAACATAATTTTACCACTTCTGTGAGTTGAATTTAGAATATACGAGAGGAAGAGTTAATTTCAAGGAGTAAAATGTGGTTCAATAAGATAAAAATAATTTTTGGTGAATAGTAACTATTTACTTTTTTTAACCACGGTTAAAAGTAAATAGGGTAATTAAGGGTAAAAATGATATTATTATTACCCTAACACATGGCCTAATTCTATTGGATAAGTGTAATTCGACCACAATAAAACCTTAGGAATAAAATATTGTCATTTATTTCCACTTGGATTAGATTAGGATACTTATTATTTTTTTATTTAAAGAAGAGTTAAAAGAGTTAAAATCAAAGTTTAATAACTAAATTTTTTTTAATATGGGGTTATACATAAGATAAATTCAACTATAAATATTCATTAAAAATATAAAACGATTTACAACATAATGGTGTTTTATTTATAATTTTTATACATTAAAAAATTTAATTTATTTATGACATAATGATGATGCAATAATTACCTTATTAATGAAATATTAACATAATTGACGTTATAAATACCCAAATAAATGTTATTTGAGACTTTTTATTAATTTCACTAATTTTATAGGTTAATAATCCATGTTATAATTGAATTAATTTACTTTTTTGGAACTAATCATGGTGTTATGATTTTCAAAAAAATAAAATACCAAATAGTCTGAAAATTGACATAAAATAGTTTTTAAAACAAATATTATATTATTAATAGTTATTTTATTCCAAAAAATATAAGGATCAGAAAAATGACTTATATAAGATTTTATATATTAATAATGAACCTCTTGGGGTTATTTTGTCTTGTTATTGTAAGTTTATTAACCATATAGTGTAAGAAAACAAGAAGACACAATAAAAGTTAAATTATTTAACTTAGAGTTAAATCTAAATGATATGGTTAAAATAGTAACCAAGACTTGTCTAAATCCTATTGGTTGAGAGGATTTAGACCCATATCAACCTTATATTATAAATAAATCAATTTGGAGCTATTAAAAACCGAATATGACTTAATTATGAAATTATATTTTAAGTTTTTCCAAAGGTTCCCCTCTCCTCCCTTATAAAAGGGCACATCTTACCTCTCCTTTTTAACCTATTTAGAGCCCTAAAGATCGTCCAACACCTGCCCATTTACCTTATCAACATCCCTAGAAACATATTAGAGGTCTGGGTCTTGTTCAAAGACCAATCATAGTGCCCGAAGAGGAGGTTTCAAAGAGGCGTGTCGAATAAGAGGTAATATCCGTTACCGATTCTTTCAAATTTATTTCTTTTTCTACTTCTTCTTCTTTAGTTGTTTCATTATCAAGTAATAACATCAGTATCACTCATATACTGATATTTTATTATAAATATGAAACAACCCTATTTCACCTTCTATCCATCCTATGGAAAATGAAATCACCACACGTGCGTACGTACGGAATACCGTCTCCACGCCGTGGTGTAATCTGTTTTCCACCACCACCCTACTTGGATGGGTATAAGGGAGTAAAGAATAACTATATATGATTATTGTAAAGTGATATTGATTCTGAAATAGTATACATACAATTCAATCCAATTCCACGATCATGGGAAGGATATCATCACTCATGTGTACGTACGGCCTACCGTCTCCACGATGTGATGCGACTCGTTCTACATGATATTCACTGAATAATGATTATATAAATGAATTTAATGAATAAATATGATATATATTACACTAATACAATTCTATAAATAAGGTATCTATAACCTAAAAGTAGGAATAAGAATTTATTCGACAAGACATGCATAAGAACATAAAGCAATGAACTCCCGAATAACAAGTAGCAATGAAATATTACTAATAAGAAGATAATAATATGACCATATATGATATCGTAACAATAAATATGATTCTGTAATAATTCAATGAAATGATTTAAATCATTATACAGTAGGTTCAGATACGTATGAAGCAAATCAGACCTAAGGTAAGGGAAAATCTTGCAATCTTATTTTTATCCGAGATTGTTTATACATCAGAATTTACTAGGGAATATTTATCATCCAAATCCATGTTTCATCAATATGTAATACTATTTCTATCCTCATAAAAATTTTTAAATCCAATTTTACCCATTGGTGAGTTTTTAGTAAAAGATATGAAAGGAATCTTTTGTCGTTTTTAGTACGAGGTACTTTTTGACTTTTCCGGCCAAAGTACGAGAAGAATGTTTTTTAACTTATACGGCATGAATGGATTTTTATGATTTCATAGAACATTATTTACATGAAGATTAATTTAAAAATTTTCATGTTTATTTATAATCAACTTTTTTTAGTTTAAAATTGAATGAAATGTTAAGAAAGGTAAAATGTTTTTGAAGTAGAAATGATATTTTCCTCAAGAATGGAGTTCAAGTGTTTTATCAAAATTATTTTCCATCTAAGATAATATAGGGTTTTGTTTCTATTACTATTTTTACATTTATTTGATTATGTTATGATAGAATGAATTTTATGATGTCATTTTATCTTATATGGATTATGTTATGATGGCATGATGTTTAAGAATCCAATTTTTATTACATGGGTTATGCTATGATTTATGATTCTGTGGCACACATAAGAATGGTTTAATTATGAGATGGGTGAAACCTATATCTCCCTCCAATTAATTGTGTAAAGATTTATATCCCATGAGATAGACATGGCTGGAATGGCAAGTTAATCCGGTTTAGTGATACAGGACTGGAATGATGAGTGAACTCGGTTCAGTAATGGACTTTGTCTGCTATGATGGTCTGGGCAAAGAGCCTTGACTAATATGAAATGATTTTCTATGATTATGTGTGTATTCCACAAAGTTTCTTGTTTTAAGTTATGATTATTGGGATTACATATCACTACTATGATTTATCCCATGTTATGATATTATGATCTCTTTTGCAGGTTAAGATTTTCAAAATGATATGTTCTTATGAATATGATATGATTGAAATTTCTTTTGTTTACCCTTACTGATCATTTGAGCTCACCCTTTTGTATGTTTTCTTTTCCCCATGTTAGGAAGAAGGTTATTAAGTAGGATTTGAAAAAAGGTACTCTAGATATGATGAAATAAATGGGAGACAATGTAGATGATTTATGAACCAGTTGTTTATGTTTTCCAATTTCTAAAGACACTATACCTATATGGTCCTACCATGGTTTTGTTATATTTTTTAAAAAGTATTCTTCAATTATGAAGTATTAACAATCTATTTAAAGTACGGGTTGTTATAGTTGGTATCATAGCAAATGTATAGTCAACCTTTGGAAACTAGTATGTGAAAGCCTTAGTAAGAACTCTAAGGATATATCTAAACATAGAAAATAAAATCAGTGTTTTAGAAATGGCCAAGAACAACCTATGATAAGACCTAAAGTGTGAAATTTTATTCTTGATTATGTGGTTTTCCTATTATGATTAGTGTTTCTCACACTATGCTTCTTGGTTTTAGTCAATGGCTGGAACCCGAAGGAACCGTATTAATGCTGAATGTGACAGGCAATGAAATGATTGTCCCCCTGAGCAACCAAACGTTATGGGAGCTAGAATGAAAAATCTTATAGCCATGATCACACAACTTTCTCAAGCTACGAATCATGCTGGACTTCCAAACGAGCAAAGGAAGGAGAAACATTCTATTGAATCCTTCATGAGGCAGTGTCCACCTTCATTTAGCGGGTTTTCTGATCCATTAGTGGCTGAACAATGGATCAGTACCAATGAAAAGATATTTTCAGTTCTACAATGTTATGAGCATGATAAATTCATCTTAGAAGTATATCTTTTTGAAGTTGAAGCTGATCAATGTTGGATATTATTAAGAATATGAGGCAAAGGGATGAAATTGAGTCCATATAATGGGATGAGTTCAAGAACTTATTTTTCAATAAGTAATTTTCTCGTATTCTTTGAACAAAGATGGAGAAGGATTTTCTTGAACTGAAGCAAAAGGATGATGAATCTGTTGGTACCTACGAAGCAAATTTTACAAGACTTTCAAGGTACGCTTCTGGAATTATTATCCAACCTGAGAGTAAGATCGATCGATTTTTTATTGGCTTAAAACCAAGTATTCAAAGGGCGTTATCCATAAGGGACTTAAATAGCTACGAGGAAATTGTTCGATGTGCTCTCAAGGTTGAGATGGATATTGGAGTAAGCCATCAGTCATATGGGTTTGAGAAGAAGAGGAAAATGGAATTAAAAGGGAAATATAAAGACCACACTAAAGAGAATATGATTTTTCCCTTATGCTCAAAGTGTGGAATGAAACATGGAGGGAATTGTCTTAAGGGTACAAATAAATGTTTTAAGTGTGGAAAAGAAAGTCATTGGGCAGTTTAATGTCAAAATAATGGGAAGAATATGTCTAATGATGCCAACAAATAAAGGGATACACCGAATGCACCTCCTACACTTCAATGTTTCAAGTGAAAGGAAATGGTGCATTATTCCAATCAATTCCCTAATCCAAGGGTTGTTGGTGATGATCGACATAAACAAACTATTAGGGCCAAAGACAAAGTAAAGTCACATGCAATTACTATCGGCGATGTGGAGTACGATAACGAAGTGGTTAAAGGAACACTTACCATCCACTCTAAAGTAGTAAATGTTTTATTTGATATCGGATCCACCCAATCTTTTATTTCTGAAGAATTTTCTATGTGCATCGCCATATTAACTGAACAGGTAGATATTGAGTTAGCTCTGACAACCCCTAATGGCACAACAGTCACATAAAAAGTTTACAATTATTCTCCAATTGAAGTTTGTGGGAAAGTGCTTCCTACAAATCTTGTGATCCTTAATATAGTGGAATTTGATGAGATCCTTGGCACGGATTGACTTTCTTTATACAGAGCTCATATCAATTTCCAAAGAAGGGAAATCACATTTAATATTCCCAATCAATATACTATCATCTATCGATGCAAGGATGAATATAACCTTCCAGTGGAAATTTCTTCCATCTTATGGGTCTTGATTCCAATAAATGAAGGTTATTTATCTCAAATGGTTGGAGAGAAACTCACGATTAAGAATACACCTATTGTATGGGAGTTTTATGATGTCTTTCCATAGGAATTGCCAGGTCTTCCACCAAATTGTGAAGTTGAGTTTTCAATATAACTTATACCGGGTGCTATGCCCATTTCAATGACACATTATAGAATGGACCCAATTGAATTGAAGAAATTGAAGAAGCAACTCCTACAGAATCTTGATAAGGGATTCATACTCCCTAGTTCATCACCTTGGGGAGCACCTGTTCTATTCGTTAAGAAGAAATATGGATCAATGAACTCTGCATTGATTATCGAGAACTTAACAAGATCACTATCAAGAAAAAATATCATCTCCCACGCATTGATGACTTATTTGTCTAACTACGTGGAGATCAATACTTTTCCAAGATTGATCTTTGTTCAGGGTATCATCAATTAAGGGTCAAAAGGGATGATATACCAAAGACGGATTTCCATAAAAGGTAGGGACACTATGAATTTATAATTATTCCATTTGGTCTTACTAATTCCCCTTCTATCTTCATGGATCTAATGAATAGAGTCTTTAGAGACTATCTTGATCAGTTTTTGGTAGACTTTATAGAAGATATTATTTTCTATTCAAAGAGAAAGGAAGAACATGAATATCACTTGAGAATTGTATTAAAGATCATATGAAAGGAGAATCTTTATGATAAATTTACCATGTGTGAATTTTGGCTTCAAAAAGTTTCATTTTTCGGTCACATAATCTCAAAAGAGGGGATATCAGCAGATCCAGAAAAAACAGAGGTTATCAAAAGATGGCCGAGGCCAACAAAAGTAATCGAGATCCAAAGTTTTCTTGGTATTGATGGATATTATCAACATTTTGTGAATGATTTTTCACGCTTATCTAATCCACTCACCAGGTTATCTCAAAAAGGAGTTAAGTTTGTGTGGATGGAGGAGTGAGAAGAGAATTTCAAGGATTTGAAAAGAAGGTTATCCAGTGCACCTGTGCTCACACTGCCTTATAGTGGAGAAAGGATTGTGATCTACAGTGATGCATCCAAGAAGGGATGGGTGTGTGTTCTCATGAAAAATGATATGGTGATAGCTTATGCCTCATGAAAGTTGAAAATCCATGAGAAAAATTACCCAACTCATTATTTGGAGTTAGCCGCGGTAATCTTAGCATTAAAAATATGGAGGCATTATCTTTATGGTGAAAGGTGTGATATTTATACTGATCATAAAAGTTTAATGTATATTTTCACACCAAAGGAGATGAATATGTGCCAAAGAATATGGTTGGAGTTGATTAAGGACTACGACTGATCAATTCATTACCACCCTGGGAAAGCAAACAAGGTGGCAGAAGCATTAAGTCGACCAGACCATGCTAGCTTATCCATGATGAGGATCACAAAAGATCCAATATTTATGGATTTATAAAGGATGTCTCTTGGAATTATAATTGAAGGGGAAAAATATTATCTTTCTCAAATGAATGTTAAACCATATATACATGTGAAGATTAAAGAGGCACAAAAAGAATATGTAGAGTTACAAAAGAATGTGAGAAATGTTCCTGAATTCAACCTTGATTGGGATGAGATAATAAGGTTCAAGAATTGTGTTTGTGTTCCTCCCATCCCACAATTAAATAAGGAGCTGCTGGATGAGTCTCTTAGTTCTTCATTCTCTATTCATCCTGGAAGCACGAAGATGTATAGGGACCTGAAGGAGTACTTCTGGTGGGATGGAATGAAAAGAGATGTTGCTGAATATGTCTCTTGATGCATGGTTTGTAAGCAAGTTAATGTTGAGAGAGAGAAGTCTAAGGGGATGTTACAACCATTACCAATACCCTAATAAAAATGGGAAAACATCACTATGGACTTTGTCACCAGACATCCTAAAACATCCAAAGGAAATAATTCTATCTGGGTCATAGTTGATCATCTTACGAAGTCGGCACACTTCATTGATATTAGAGAATATTTCTCTCTAGATCAGCTTACCAGGATATATGTAAAGGAAGTTGTAAGATTGCATAGAGTACCACTTTCCATTATATCTGATCGGGATCTGAGGTTTACCTCGACGTTCTGGTGAAGTCTTCAGCATACTTTAGATATAGTGTTGAGTTTCAGCACTGCTTATCATCCTCAAGCAGAAGGTCAGTCTGAGAGAATAATTCAACCTCTAGAAGATATGTTAAGAGCTTTCTCTATAGATTTCAAAGGTAGTTGGGATTAACACCTACCTTTGGTGGAATTTTCTTATAATAATAGATTTCACTCCAGTATTTATATGGCTCTTTATGAAGCTCTCTATGGAAAGAAATGAAGGACTCCAATTTGCTGGGATGAAGTTGGGGAAAGAAAGCAATTAGGACCTGATCTTGTTGATGAAATGACAGAAAAGGGAAGATATATTCAAAAACACATAAGAGCAGCTTAGAGACGACATAAAAGTTATGCCGACAACCAAAGAAAAGACCTAGAGTTTGAAGTGGGTGATAAAGTGTTCTTACGAATATCTCCTTGGAAGAGAGTAATGAGATTTGGAAACAAGGGAAAGCTGAACCCTAGGTATATCGGTCCTTTTGAAATATTGGATCGTGTTGGGAAGGTAGCTTACCGATTGGCGCTTCCACCAAATCTCTCTCATGTTCACGATGTGTTCCATGTATCTCTCTTGAAAAAGTACATACCTGATCCTTCACATGTACTAAGCTAGGAATTTGTACCGTTGGAGCAAGATCTTTCTTATGAAGAACAACCTATAGAGATTCTATATCGTAGCGAAAAAGTTCTACGGAACAAGACCACTCACTTGGTGAAAGTTTTATGGAGGAACCTCCAATTAGAATAAGCTACACGGGAGCTTGAGGATATGATGAGGGAGAGGTATCCTCATCTGTTTGTTACGAAGTGATGAATTTCAAGGGCGAAATTCACTTTAAGGGAGTAGAATGTAACACCCTGATAGTTTATAAGAAGTATATTTTATTATGTATTATGTTATACACAACATCAAAGGAATCTTTCACTACACACAACACTAGCTTGGCTTGCTTTACATGCAATCGCGACCTTCCAAGATAGCGTGTGTTGTACGCAATACTGAGTTTCACTAAACAATGATATGCTATTAAAATATTATATAAAATAGCCGTTATGAATAGTAAAACCCACTTTTTGAAAATTTTTAAATTTTATCTTTCAAAATGGACTTCATTTTTGGATTCAAAATATCGAAATTATCCTAGGGTAAATTTTTGGTATTTTTCTGAAAACTTTCAATTTTTGATGAATAGTGAAAACACTGGGTTACTATTTAAAAACCGACTTTTTATATAAATAATTAGTTATTTTATTTAAATTTATTTTTGGTCAAAATTGATACATAATACCTATATGAGTTCACTTTAATTCATTGGAGTCATTTTATAATAATTTTAGATATATAAAAATTTTATTGAACTTTTCACCGTCTTTTACCCATCTCCTAGGAGAATTTTCGAATGTACATAAAACCTAATTTTACCACTTCTGTGAGTTGAATTTCAAAAATTTAAGAGACACGGTTAATATCATGGAGTAAATGTCGTTAAATAAGATAAAAATAATTTTTTTATGAATAGTAACTTTTTACTTTTTTTTACCATGGTTAAAAGTAAATAGGGTAATTAAGGGTAAAAATGATATTATTATTACCCTAAAACATGTCCTAATTATATTGGATAAGGTTAATTCGACCAAAAATGACCTTAGGAATAAAATATTACCATTTAGGTCCACATGGATTAGATTAGGACACTTATTATTATTTTATTTATAGAAGATTTAAAAGAGTTAAAATCAAAGTTTAATAACTAAAAACCTTTTTAATATGCGGTTATACATAAGATAAATTGAACTATAAATATTAATTAGAATTATAAAAATATTTCCTACATAATGGTATTTTATTTATAATTTTTAGTCATTAAATAATTTAATTTATTTATGACACAATGATGAAGCAGTAATTACCTTATTAATGAAATATTAACGTAATTGATGTTATAAATACCCAAATAAATGTTATTTAAGACTTTTTATGAATTTAAATAATTTTATAGGTCAATGTGACATGTTATTAATGATTCAATTAACTTTCTTCGAACTAATAATGTTGTTATAATTTTCACAAAAATCAATTACCAAATAGTGTCAAAATTGACATAAAATAGTTTTTAAAACAAATATTATATTATTAATTGTTATTTTTTTCATAAAAATCTAAGGTTCGTCCAAATGACTTAGAAAAGGTTATATATATTAATAATTAACCACTTGGGTTTATTTTGGCTTGTTATAGTATGTTTATTAACCATATAGTGTAAGAAAACAAGACGAAACAGTAAAAGTTAATTATTTAACTGAGAGTTAAATCTAAATGATAAGATTAAAATAGTAATCTAAACTTGTATAAAGCCTATTGGTTGAATGGATTTAGACCCATACCCACCTTATCTTCTATATAAATCAATTTGGATATATTAAAAACCTAATATGACTTTATTATAAAATAAAATTTTAAGTTTTTCCAAAGGTGCCCCTCTCCTCCCTTATAAAAGGGCACCTCCTCCCTCTTCTCTTTACACAATTTAGATCCTTCAAGCTCGTCCAAAACCTTACCATTTCCCTTCTCAAATTACCTATAAATATAATATAGGTCCTGGTATTCTTCAAAGACAAATCATAGTTCCCTAAGAGGAGGTTTCAAATAGGTGTGTCGAAGAAGAGGTAATATCCGTTACCGATTCTTTCAAATTTAATTCTTCTTCTACTTCCTCTTCTTTAGTTGTTTCATTATGAATTAATAACATCATAATCACTCATATACTGATATTTTATTATAAATATGAAACAAACCTATTTTAAATTCTATCCATCCTATGGAAAATGAAATCACTGCGCGTGCGTACGTACGGAATACCGTCTCCACACCGTGTTGTAATATGTTTTCCACCACCACCTTACTCGGATGGGTATAAGGGTGTAAAGAATAAATATATATGATTATTTTAAATTTATATTTATTCTTAAATAGTATACATACACTTTAATAAAATTCCACAATCATGGGAACGATATCATCGCTCGTGCGTACGTACGGCCTACCGTCTCCACGATGTGATGCGACTCGTTCTACATGATATTCCTTGAATAATGATTATATAAATGAACTGAATGAATAAATATGATATATATTACACTAATAGAATTCTGTAAATAAGGTATATATAACCTAAAAATAGTAATAACAATTTATTCGACAAGACTTGCATAAGAACATAAAGCACTGAACTCCCGAATAACAAGTAACAATGAAATATTACTAATAAGAAGATAAGAAAATGACCATATATGATATCATAACAATGAATATGATTCTTTAATAAGTCAATGACAAGATTTAAATCATTATACAGGAGGTTTGGATACGTACGAAGAAAATTGGACCTAAGGTAAGGGAAAATCTTGCAATCTCATTTTTATCCGAGATTGTTTATACTTCAGAATTTATTGGGGAATATTTATCATCCACATCCATGTTTCGTCAATATTTAATATTATTTCTATCCTCCTAAAATTGTTTAAGTCCAATTTTACCCATTGGTGAGTTTTTAGTAAATGATATTAAAGTAATCTTTTGTTGTTTTTTGCATGAGGTACTTTTTGAATTCTCCATCCAAAGTATGAGAAGAATGTTTTTTAACTTATACAGCATGAATGGATTTTTATGATTTCATAGAACATTATTTCCATGAAGCTTACTTTACAAGTTTTCATGTTTATTTTTAATCAAATTTTTTTAGTTTAAAATTTTATGACATGTTAAGAAAGGAAAAATGTTTTTGAATTAGAAAGGGTATTTTCCTCAAGAATGGAGTTTAAGCGTTTTATAAAAATTATATTCCATCTAAGATAATATACATTTCTATTTATATCCCTATTTTTAAATTTATTTGATTATGTTATGATGGAATGAATTTTATGATATCCTTTTATCTTATATGGATTATGTTATGATGGAATGATGTTTAATAATCCCATTTTTATTACATGGTTTATGCTCTGATATATGATTTTGTTGCAGACATAATAATGGTTTCATTATGAGATGGGTGGGACCTAAATATTCCTCCAATGCATTGGGTAAATATTTATATCTCATGGGATAGACATGGCTGGAACGACAAGTTAATCTGGTTCAGTGATACAGGACTGGAATGAGGAGTGAACTCGGTTCAGTAATGGACTTTCTCCGCAACGATGGTCTTGTAAAAGAGACTTGACTAATATGAAATGATTTTATATGATTATGTGTGTATTCCACAAAGTTTCATGTTTTATGTTATTATTATTGGGATTAAATCTCACTACTATGATTTATCCCATGTTATTATATTATGATCTCTTTTACTGGTTAAGATTTTCAAAATGTTATGTTATTATGAATATGTTATGATTGATATTTCTTTTGTTTACCCTTACTGAGCATTTGAGCTCACCCTTTTGTATGTTTTATTTTCCCCAGGTCAAGATGAAGTGTATTAAGTATGATATGCCAAAATGGACTCTAGATATGATGAAATAAACTGGAGACAATGTAGATGCTTTATGAACCAGTTGTTTATGTTTCCCAGTTTCTAAAGACACTATACCTATACAGTCCTACCATGGTTTTGTTATATGTTTTAATAAGTATGGTTCAATTCTGAATTAGTAACAATTTATGTAAAGTATGGGTCGTTATAGTGAAAATATGATATATATTTTTTATTATATAAGTAAATAAGTATTTTTGAAATTAATATTTAATTATCGTTATATTTGTAATTCATAAAAATTTGACTTAATATTTATAATTAATATAATTATTTAATTGAAAATTTATTTTTATAAAATTTATTAATAAGTAAATATTTTGTTGTCTCATGATTATGAGATAATTTTATGAGACCTTATTTAAATTTTCAAAATGTTATAAAATCTGTTATAATTTTAAAATATGCATTGTTCTAGTAAATAAATATTTTCATTGAAATTTTATTTTCACATATATATAAAATCATTATGATGAAATGGAGTTCAATTTTTTATTATAGACTTCAAAAAATCGATAGTGTGATTTTTTGGGAATTTTTTAAAATAGTTGAATTTTGTGAATAGTAATATTCTATAATTTAAAATATTTATACATTATAAGCTAAATAAACTATTCCATGCATCATCAATGACGTAGTCATTATTAGTTCAAACTCAAATAGATTTATTACTATATTTTGTTCTTTAAATCATTATAATTTCATGTTTAGAAAAAACTAATAAAATTGTGAATAAAATAATGAGAAATCACCATTCTCATCCACTATAAATACCACCCCTTACACCCTCCTATACTCACAACTATAAGACTTTATGATTGTAAAATTTCTTCCCAAAACATAATTGATCATCTCTCTATCACATTAAAGAGATAATTTCTTTTCCAAAAGACCATATACCCTTTCTCTAAGGGGGTTCTCAAAGTGGATAATTCAAGAGTTAAACCCAATTCCTTTTTTTAGTTTCATTTTTATTTTTTTCTTTAATTATCATATTCTCACAAACTATTTACATATGACCATGATATATCCACTATCATCTATATACTGTTATTATATCATGATAATGTAATATCCATTATTAATCTACTTTCACTCTCCCTATTTTATCTTAAAAAAAATCATCGTATCAGAGGTGTCGATTTTCAAAATTCATAGACGAAGAACATTCGTGCATTAATTTATTTTCTAGGCTAGTCGTGAAACAATTTATATGGTTGAACCGGATTATAAAATATTTTTTATATGTTATTACTTTTTTGGAACCAATTCATATACATAATACTAAATAATATAACTAAACTAGTTCATTGTAATAAAAAATAACTTAAATTAAGATAAAAAATTATCATTAATATGATATAAAATAATTAAAACTAAAATATGAAAAAATAATAATTAATAATAATAATTAAACTTATTATTTTTTATTAAAAACATTTTTTTTCAATATTAGATAATTATACCCCTGAACTCCATTGCTTATAATCATGAAAACTAATAATGAAACCAAGGAAACAAACACTCCAAAATGAATGAATTCAATCTTATACCTCATCATAAATTCCATAAAATTACGTAATAGAATTATAAAAAATGAAATTTAGGTTTTAGAGTTTTTTAATTATTTAATTAATGGATATAATTTTTTATCTTGGACATTAATTTCAAGTGATGAACATAATCAAACATAAGGTAAGGGTTTCTCTGTGAACCTCAATTTTTCATTCAGGTTTACCATTTATATATACTTACCCCAAGGAAATTATTAATTAATACTTTTAAATCCTCCTAAATTATTTTTTTAGTTCCATATCTATGTACAAATCATAATAATTCTTTATTTGATTAGGAGTTACATTTTTATAAGGATTTTTCTCAATTATTCACGATAAGTAAGCCAGATTAAAAGGACCTTCCCGATTTCTCAAATAGTTTCATGTAATCTCTATAATATATTTTAATAAAAAATTATTGATCTTAAAAAAATTCATTTTATTATGGAAGAAATATCTTATTTCATTTCTATTACTATGAATATATTTTACCAAAAAAACTAATCATTTCAAATTAAAAAAAAATAGTATTTCTCTTAAGAATTTCGCAATGATTTTATTAAAGTGTTTTCATTTACATCCCCAATTTTTTTTTATTACCTTTAATTGGGATTAATATTTTATTTTATCATCTAACATATATTAATAAATTTTTTATTATTATTTTCAATGTGGATGTTCTATCTTGATACCATTACCTATATTACGTTGAATCGTTAGTGATTATTTTTGTTGAATGGGGGAGTTATTTACATTTCATATGATAGAATCAATATGAATTTATATGTTTAGTATGTTTCACACCATTCATATTAAGAAATAATTGGTCATTGTAATTGTCCATTATGGCCCACTGTAGCTTCTCGATGAATCATTATGTATCATGGGACAAACTAGTTTGGGTTTTTACCCACTTTTGTGTGGTCTAGGTGTGAGGCCTTAACGGTTTGGATATGATGTCCATAATTATTCATTAGATTATTATTAAATTAGTAATTTATAGTAAATTTGATAATTCAAATTGTTGAATAACCATGGTTAAGTATTGTAATGGAATTATTTAATCTGTTAATATTTCTGTGATATTATGCTCATGTTCACTATTAATGGATGTTTTTTCATTCATTAATCATATTTTATTGTTTATATATGATTTATTTTTATTTCGTACACCTAATGAGCATATGATATCATCTATTTATTATTATTTTTATTCCCTAGGATGTGAATATATGTATTATGAATGACATGTAGGGATAATCTAGAAATTTGTGGGTGTTTCCAATATAGTCATTATGTTGTACATCATTTCAATTTTAAATGTTGAACATTTTTATATATGTTGTTTTCCAAATATTCTAAACTTTTCATTCCTATAGGGTATGGTATAAAATAATTTTTGTTCCAATGTAATGAAGTGTGGAACAGACACTAGGAAACTGGGGTTATGGTCCTTATAGTTGGTATCATATGATGTTTAGTATAATCAACAGAAAGGATATTTAGAAAACATAGATTAGGAAATATAACCCTAAAATAAACATTTTTTATATTAGTACAATAACATCCTAGAATTTTGGTAAGGTATTAATTATGTGGATCATTATATTAATACAACTCTATCTGGATACTACAAGGCGACATTGTTCTAGAATAGATATACCTTAGAGTAACCACTCTAATAAAGTGCCGCAAACCTGGCTTTTGGTAAATGGATACATCCCAATTGGATTTACTATGTGCCTTATTTCGGCACACCATGGTTATATTCATAGTATAATTCAAATTTTAATTACAATCCATTATGATGTATTTAAATGTAAATATGTCTTCAAATAAACCATGTTTATCATTATGAGAAAAACCATATATAAAATTACATTTTATGTTAAGTATTTTGATAGTTGAACATTATAAATTTTTATTACCAACCTAATTAAGTTTATTCCATTATTTATAAATGGTACCTATTGGATGGAATTGAAACTGCATGACCAGAGGTATCCTATCTAGGGATTTCCCTTATGTTCATGATAATGATTTTAGTTCTAGAGTTGCAACTTATTCTGAGAAACTTATAACTATACTAAGATTGAAAATTTAGGTTAGGAATAATAACCCTACTTGTATATACTATTCATATTCTCCATGTGAAGGATAAACATTTAACTACTTTATGAAATAAGAACCTCCATCATTCAATGGGTACATGAACCCATTTGTAGTAGGGTAGTGGACAACTTATTTAGAGAATAAATTTCTTTCTTTGGGATATAATTAAATGGTGAAAGTTGTTATGGAAATTTATTATCATTTGGGATATGTGGATCAATGGTGGTCATTAATTCAAAACATAAAGGGGGAGGAAGAAATAGAAAATATGGAATGCTGAGAATTTAAAGGACTTTTCTTATAAAAATACATTCCTCGTGAATATTGAGTGGATATGGAAATATAGCTTTTGATTCTAAGGAAAATGGTGGATGAGAATGTTTCAAAGTATTAAACAAACTTCACAAGGTTATCAAGGAATTATATGGACTAAATAAATTACCCAATTAGAAAGTTTGACATGTTCATTGATGTTTTAAAATGATTCATCCAACAAGAACTGGTATTCTAACCATTTTCACCATACAAAGTTATAGTCTCACATTCTATCAAGACAGAAAAATAAATTCACAATGTCTTAATAAATTAAAGTAAATAAAGAGATAATGATCTATTCTAAAAAATCTTGAAAAGGAAATAAATAAATTAGTATTAAGGGTATAGTTTAAAATCCACCATGCAGTAATTATGGGAATAAACTCCTTGGTTCTTAGCTGAATTTAATCAAAGTCTATTATAAGTGTGAAGAAAAAGTCCACCAATACCATTATTTAAAAGTAATGAATGAATGTTCCAATTATCAATTATATAATTGAAATTATATATTAAATTATGTGCATGAATGTACTATAGTTCATGTAAACATTCCTCATAGAATCCAAGGGAGAAAAGTCAATATTATGAAATGAAAACACCAGAGGTTGAAGTTCATAGTGATGTGGTGGTAGGTACTGTACTCATTTCCTCAAACCAACAAAATTCTTTATTTGATTCTAGATCATTACTTTCTTTTATATCTTTTTATTTTTAAAAGAAAACTATACATTTATAATTTAATTTAATAATTATGTTGTCTATCAAAACTACTAAGTTTAGTAACATTGTAACAAATATGTTTCATTCAGACCCCCTTATGACACATAAATATTCTTTAGTTTTCAACCTTATCATCATAAATATGATTGAACATGATATAATTCTTACTATATATTGGATTACTAATTATGTTGAACAAATATATTACACTAAGAAGGATGTTACAACTTTTAAGAATAATGAAAATTACATTATATTTAGAGAATAAACCTCTCTATCTAATTCATATCTTGATACACACCCAGTATCACTTCTAAATAAAATTATTGAGGAGGATGAAAAAACCATATATATGGATGGGGATGTTTTTCAAAATTGTGTATATACCTATTATGGATGAATAAGATGATTTATTTACAATGTCTTGACCTAGACATCCTCTGGAGTGGGTTATTCAGTTTTCTATTGATTTAATTCCCAGTTAAATGATTATATCAATGAATCCTTAAAGAATGGACACAATATAATAAGTGGAGCTGATGAAAAAACAATATAAATTCAGTGATAATAGATTTATTCATTCTAGTGTTTCCCCATGGGTCCCCTTGTTCACTTTGTTATGAAAAATGATGGATCCATGTGTTAGTGTGTTGGATATAAGAAAATAAATGCTCTTATGATAATGAACATGTCTCCCCTTCCATGAATTTATGATTTACTTGATCAACTTCATAGAGCCCAATTTTTTTTAAAGAATTATTTTTGATCTATATATCATTAATTTCATATAAGGAAGGAAGATATTCCAAAGGCACCATTTCAAACTAGGTATGGGGTATACGAGTTTACAATAATTCATTTTCAATTGACTAACTCACCCTATGTTTTCATGGATCCAAGGAATATTGTTTTTGAAGAAAATATTCATGATATTTGTGGTATATATTAATGATATATATAAATACTCTAAAAGTAATGAATATAATAACAATCACTTATTCATATTTTAATGAGTCTTGGAAGAAATGAGTTATTTGAGATATTTAGGTAGTGTGAATTATGGATTCAAGCTATTTATTTTCATGGCCATATTTTCTCAATGGATGGAATCTTAGTTGATCATTTAATGAAAAAGGAAGTCCAACAATGGCCTACACCAACAAAAATAATCATTTTATGTATTTTTATTGGGTTAGAAGGTTATTATTGGTATTCAGTTCAGATCTTCACATGATTAGCTAGCACGTTGACCAATATTAGTCATAAAGGGGTTTAGTTCATATTGAAAAAATAATGTGAATAATATTTTGAATAATTGAAGAATTGGTTAGCGAATTCTTTAATCATGACAATACCATCGGGAAATGGAGGATTTTTTATTTATTGTGATGCATCAAAGAAATGACAAGTTTGTGTAATTATGAAGAATGATAGAATTATTTATCATACATAAAGGTTGTTAAAAACGCATGAACATAACTATCCAACTCTTGATCTTGAGTTATAGGTTGTAATCTTATCTATGGAGATATGAATACATTATCACTCTGTTGAGATTTGTAGGATATATAATAATCCCACTAGTTTTAAATATATATTCTCGCATAATGAACACAACACGTGGCAATAGAGATTTCTTGAGAAAATCAAGGATATTTTTTGTTCAATATACTACCACCCATAGAAGGAAAATATGGTATTTGTTGCATTGAGAGGGAAAGATCATGGTGTTCCAAAAATGATAATCGATCAGGATCTTGTGTACATGTATCTATTAAAGATTTATATGATAATTATTAATAATGGTTATAGATCAAAACATTTTCAATTGGTTTCCCAATAATCTTTATTGTAAAATATTAAATGTTCTCATCCTAATAATGAGAATCTTAAAAAATAAAATTAATGTCGTGAATAAATTTATGTTTTAAAACATATAGTATGAAGATGGAATTTTGAAATTTGGGAGCATGGTATGTTTTACTTATACATATGAGCTAAAGAGAGAGTCAATGGATTATTCCTATTGCTGGAATTTCTGTATACACCCTTGTAGCACTAATTATTTCTGATATTTGAGCAAATATTTCTGGTTTGATAATGTGAAATGTGAAATTGTTCGTTATGTATCAAGATTTTTAGTATATTAACAAGTAAATGAAAAAACACAATATCTTATAGGATTCATTCATCCACTTCCTATCACTAAAAGTAAATGTGATGAGGTTACTGTGTATTTTTTCATTAGATTACCCAAAACACCAAGGAAGAATGATTCAATATGGGTAACCGGGGATCAACGTACCAAATTTGTGCATTACCTTGCTATAAGTGAGGATTTACCACTAGTTCACCTTGCACAACTCTAAATTAATGAATTTTTAAGAATTCATGGAGAAAATAATTCAATTGTCCTTGATTAGGATCCACTATTTACCTCAAAATTATGGAAAATTCCAAAAAATGTCCTGAATACTGATCTTTGTTTTAGTACTACTTATCACCCTCAAACTGATGGGTTGTTTGAAATAAATATCCAAACTATATATGAATTGTTGTGATCATGATATTTTTTTACATCCAAGGTATGTTGGATATGTACTTTCCTTTTCTGTATTTTATCTATAAAAACGGTTTCTATTATTATAATCAATTGGAACTATATGAAGGATTGTATGAAAAGAGATATTATACACCAACTTTTTGTGTTGAGGTTTTTAAAAGAAAGTTTGAAGACCTAGATATTGTGGAAGAATCAATAGAAAATGTAAATACTATTCAAACCCAAATCAATTTAGCTGAATGTATGAAAAATATATATGTTGATAGTCAAAGGAAGGATTTTTAATTTCAATTGGAGTTCATGTTTTCATGGAATTATCTCTATTGAGCTGTGTTATAAATTTTGGGAAGATGTGGAAACTGATCCCCTAGTACATTGGTACATTTCAAATTCTGGAGATAATTTGGGTTGTGAATTATAATTTGGAAAAACTTACTACCATTTCTAAGTACACAATGTGTTCCATGTATCATTGTAATGTAAGTATATTCTTGTCCCAACATATGTACTCACGTCTGATAGAATAGAACTGTAACCTAGTTTATCTTACTCTGAAGATACTATCTAGATTCTTAACAAAAATGAATAGGTGTTGACAAATCATTAAACATGGATGGTTATGGTACATTGGAAAAATCATACAATTAAAGAGGTAACATGGGAGCCTAAGGAACAAATGGTGATGAACTACCAAAATCTTTCTTTGTGGTGACAATCTAGAAATTTCGAGGATAAAATTTCTATAGGAGGGGAGAATGTAATGACCCGGAACTCAATCAATTAATTTTTCCTTCTTATGCTTATTTAATATATTATAAATCATATATAACCACTATGAAAACATAATTCAAACATTATAAATGAAAAATTAATGATATTAGAAGTTTTTCTAGAAATTAGAGAACCTGTACCAAAGGAATAGTATGTTAACCCATTGAAATAGTAATTTTACCCTAATGAATAGTAACAGGATCTATAGAATAGTAACCTATCCTATGAAAGTATGGATAAAATTTAAGCATCTTATAATTGAAAATATGATATAATTATATATTTATAAAATTAAATAAATATTTGAAAAAGTTTTAGTTAAATGTCCTTATTTTTCTAATTCATAATTATATATCACCATATTTATAATTAATATAAATATTAAATAGAAAATTTATATTAATAATATTTATTTATAATTTAATATTTTTTCACTCATAAATATGAGATAATTTTATTATACCTTATATAAATTTTCAAATTTTTATAAAATTTGTTATAATTTTAAAATTTGTATTTGTCAAGTTAATTAGGATTTTCACATAAAATTTAATTTCTCGTATTGAGAATATTATTTAAATAAAATGGAGTTCATGTTCTAAAAATATACATTAAAAATGGTTAAGGTGAATTTTTGATATTTTTCTAAAATTGTTGAATTTTTTATGGAAAGTAAAATACAATAATTTACAATATTTATACATTATAATATAAACACACTATTAATAAAATCATAAATTATTTAATCACCCTTAGTTAACCCTCAAATACACATATTACAATATTTTTTAACAAGAATCAATAATATTTATTTTATTGAGAAAAATAATTAAACAATCAATAAAATAATGAGAAATCGCCCCTCTACTCCATAATAAATACCACCTCTCACACCCTATTCTCCTCACAATTATATGACTTGATGCATGTAAAAATTATTTCAAAATCAACTTTATTAGTATCTATACCACGTTTAGGATCTTTTGGTCTTTCCAAAAGGATAAAACCCCTTTCTTTATGGTGGTTCTCAAGGATGATAATCAAAGAGGTAAACCATCTTTTTTTTACCTTTAATTTCATTTTAATTTATTTTCTTTTATTTTTATATTCTCACATTATCTATCCAAATTATCATGATATATTCATTATCGTCTATATACTGTAATGATATCCTGTGAAAAGAATATCCATAATCAGTTTTTTTACTCTCCTGATATTTTCTTTTAAAAATGAAATCAACGTCCTAGAAGTACCGATTTATAACCTCAAGGACTAAGAACTCTCGTTCATTAATTCAACCTTCAAATATGGTCCTAAAACAAAATTTATGGTTTTACCAGGTTATAGGATATTTATTATATTTTACGTGAGGTTCTATAACAATTTTATATATATGAAATTAAATAATAGAACAAAATTTGTTCATTGTGATTGAAAATCGCTACATTTAGGCTAAACGATTATCATTAATATGTTATAAAATTACTAATACACCAATATGAAAACCAATTAATAACAAATACCAAATAAAATAATTTTTTTTCTTATAAAATTTAATTCCAGTTCTGGAGAATTATACACATGAACTCCATTACATAAAATCAAGCGAACCAATCATTAAATTAAGGAAACGAACACTTCGGATTGACAAAATGAAATCATTTTACTCCTAAAAAGGCCATAAAAGAACATAATAAAATTATGATAAATCAAATAAATTTATTAAAGGAAATGAATAAATAAATTAATGGATTAGATTTTATTATTCAGGACATTATGGTCAAGTGCAGAACACCTATGGACATAAAGTAAGGGTTTCTCTCTAAACATCTATTTTATATTCAGGATTACTCTTTCTCTCTCTTTACCCTAATAAAATTCATAATTATCCCTATATAATCTTACTAAAATATATTTGAATGTTATGTATATTTTTACCAATCATAATACTTCTTTTTCAAGGGTATTAAACTTTTTTGTAAGGATCCTTCTCAACTATTGACAATAAGAAATCTCGATTAATGGGTAATTCCCAATTTCATAAATATTTTCACGTTCATCATATAATCAGTATTAAGTCGCCATTATTTTTATAAAATCATGAATTTTAAAATTTAAGAAAAATAATAGTTTATTTTTTGTTTTATACAATGAATTTTTCAAAAAGAAACCTTCTTTTTAATGTAAAACTAGAGTATCTTTCTTATGAACTCCTCGATGATATTATAAGAGTATTTTTATCTACTTCAACACATTTGTTGATTAATATGATTAATTGGGAATAACATTTTATTATATAATATTAAATAGTTTATTCAAATGTATTATGATTATTTTGAATATAGATGTGTTGTCATGATACCATTCGCTATATTACATAAAATAGTTAGTGAGTATGTTTACTGGTGGGGAAAATATATTTACATTCCATGTGTTAGTTTCAATATGAATTCATATATTGATTATGATTCACCCATATCATATCCGTAATGAATTTTAGTTATTATGTGTTGAGTGGGGCATTATATAGGACCTAGGTTCTTCGATAGGTCGAATGAGACAAACTAGTTTAGGTTTCTACCCATTTTTATATGGTATTGGAATGAGGACTTGATGGTTTGGTTATGATGTCCCACATTATGCATTCCCTCATTGTGAAACAAGTAATTTATATTCCATGTGACTATTCTAAAATTAGAATATATATGGTTATATATTGTAATGTACTTATTTAATCAGTTTATATTTATTCTATATTATGATCATGTTTACTTTTAATGCATTGTGTTTTTAGTTATTCATCATTCCTTATTGTTTTTATGATTTTGTTAAATTTATTACACGCATTTAGAATCTGAGATCACCCCTTTATTATGTTCTATTTTTCTGAAGGATGTGAAGATCTGTATTATGAATTACTAGTAGGGATAATCTATAATTTTATCAGTGTTTCCAATATAGTTATTATGTTGTACTTCATTTCATCTTGTAAATTTGAACTAATGTATATATATAGATCTATAGAGATTATAAACTATTCGTTCCATTAGGATATGACTTCTTTGTTTATAATTAAAATGTAATAATGTATGGAAATGGCTCTAGGATATTGGATCTAGGGTTATTAGACATAATAATCTCAATCAAAAATGAATAATAGACTTGAGATCCGTTACCAAAATTATCTTGTCACCTATTTTTATTGGGTATAAATCCATCAAATGATGGACTTTGTAATCTATACCAAAGATTTTAATAAAAGTTTTTACATGTTTAAGGATATATTTTGATATATATGTTGTGTAGGAAAATTTTTTAATGAGGATAATTTGGTGGATTTAGAGTATTTATATTACCAATGGGAAGGGTTATCCATGGATATAATATTGTTTAGTTTATTATTCAGGGTAAATATAATGGATAATGGTCATTATTATGAATTTTACTAGTGTATTGTTAAGAAATTAAATTTTATTTCTAATTTCTATCAAATCCACACTAAAAGTAATCGTTTAAATATTTTATTCAAATTAATGAATCCAAAATATTATTTCATTAAAATAATTTTAAAAAATAGGTTTTGAAAAAGGAAATATAGTTTTGAAAATTTATAAAAATATCCCAATTTGATTCATTTTACAGATGAAATACTTTTCAATTCAAAGAAAATATTTTTAAAATTTATAAGTCAGATTTGAATCATCATGATGTCATAAAACGTATGATATATTAGATGAAGATATATTTAATATTAAAAAAATTAAAACAAATATTCCTAATATAATTGTTATGGGATTATTAAAATAATTATATATTAATAAGAAAACTCATCTTCCAAATATGTGAATTTTATCTTTCAAATAAGTAATTATTGAAACAATTTTGGTTCGATAATACATTAATTTTACAATATTATGTCAATGACCATATTTATATTTTAAATATTAACTTATCCAAAATGTGATGTCCATTTTGAAATCCTAGTAAATTTTAAATATGTGAAATTAAATTTTCAAATGAAAATTAGAAATATATCATATGATTATTTTAGTGTAAAACTTATTACATAAACAATTAGATGGAAATTTTATGTGTGTGAAAACATACAGAAAGGACATAAAAATAATTAAAACATTTAACATTAAATTAATTAGTATATAAAATATAAATGGAAAATGAAATTTTAGTTCACTGTAAATATATAATTTAATACCTTATTTTATAACACGATATGTATAAAATTTTATATGTCATTGGAAGATGTTAAATTACATCCAATAGTTATATGTTCTAATTATAAAACTGAAAAATAGGTATAATACAATGTTAAAATATAGATTCTAATTTCTTAATGACAATATAAAAAACCATATTATAATGAAACTACTAATAATAGTAATGTAGTATTAAAATTATATTATATATTAAAAATTCATGAATTTATTAACATAGATTTTTTAAGGACATTTTAATAAAAAAAATTAAATAAAATTACATTATATTAAAAATATTATTTAAATAATAAATGTATTCAATAAAGGTAATTACATAGGTGATAAATTTGTTTTTTATTTCATATTTTATAATATTAATACCCAAAAATAAGTCATTTGATATTTAGATATATAATTTAGGGAAAAATAATAAAAATTTCATTGTGAATTTTAATTATTAGAGAAAAGGTTATTGATTATTAAAAATGATTTTTATATTCATGAAACTATAATAATGTATATAATTGATTAATAAAATGGTGTATTTTAAGGTATTGTGAGTGACGGGGAAAACTAATTTAGAGTGATCAAGAGGTCTATGGGCGACATGGTGTTAGGGAGGTTTATTTTACACTTGAGGTATAATTGGTTATTTTTATTAGAAATTAATGATGTTTCAGTTTAATTTTTGATGAAATGATAATATTGATTTTTTCTGCTACTAAAGAAATTTAAATAGAAGTTGATAATTATAATTTCCTAATATAACGACCCAAACATTTATTAATGATAATTTCCCTTAATCTAGATAAGTGTCTTATTATGATAAATGTTTATACAAATCATATGAAATTCCTTAGTTTTATGTTTTTGGATTTTTAAAATATTGTTAAGAGTTGTTACCATTTCTAATATAGACATTGAATAGTGATCACCCGATTTGTATAAATATACGGATTTTATAAAACCAATTTACTCTGATAAAGGAAGTGATGGAATCATCCAGTAGAATTTCTCCATTAGAAGCCCATTTTTTGAAGCTCACAAAGGAAGTAGAATCACTGGGCTTCACTCAGGACCAAGCACAAGATGAGCTTCAACACGTCAAGCTTGAATAGAATCGCCTATGTGAGATGTGGAAGTTAATAGATATTACTACATGAGTGATGTTATCCGAGCCACACCAAGAGTCTATCACCATCGCACACAATACCCATAGGTCTTATAAGGGTGTTATAATTGTTTATGTAATAGGAACCTAGCACTATGATTATGTGAATTATTTTTAAATAAAGAATATACATTCATTTTATTATTAATACTTTGTAAATGATTTTTAAAGCACAAATAGTATTTTTAGTTAATATTTAAATTCAATTAAGAAATTTATTCTGAAAAATTAGTATATTTTTGAATGAAAAATTATTTTAAAAAATAAAATTACAAAATAAGTTTTTAATAAATATAAATATCATAAAATTTTTATGAATACAATTCAAATTATAATTAAGGTATGAAAGTTGTTTTTTAATTACCCATAAATTTACAATAAATGTAGGTTTTAATTTTAATAGTAAAAATTAACATATATAGAAAAATATTTACATAAAATAAATATTTTTTTGGAATCAGGGCATCTAAATTATCGAACGGTGAATTTTCCATAATTTTCTGAGATAGTTGAATTTTTATGTAAAAATTAAATACTGTTTAAATATATTATATGTTTTATGAAATAATAATGACCCAAGAGTGATATAATAAAATAATATAAAATCCATATTCAGCCAATACTTGTTTTAATTTTAAAATAATGTGATTTTAGAATACTTTAATTTATATTACAATGCCTAAGTGGATTCTCCAAGACTTATAATACAATTTAACATTTTAAAATGATTTCTATGAGAGTGTGACTCACCTAAACATAAGAAAGCCTAATATTTTAACATGTAAGGGAATTGGTCTTAAAAAATAATTTATTCAACTCCACATTATTAAAAAACTTGGAAAAATGATTGTATGGTTTGTGGTGTTGATTAGTTTAATGTGTAGTGTCCAAAACATAAATAATGATAAATTCCCTATCCTTTCCTATATAATCACACTCAATATCCCTATCCTATTCACTCAAACCATTTGAAGATTTAACAACCCATGGTCTCCCCTCTCTATAATCCTTTCAAGGTGCCCCAAGATCCAATGAAGCATCTCTCAAGCCTCTCTAATTCTTTTCAGATCACACTCCCAAGTAAAGGATCCTCACATTCATTCTTTCTTTATTTATGTCCAAGTTTTCTTATTTTGTTATTCCCACTTATATTCAATTATAAATTTTTTGGTATGATTTCCAACCTCAAAAAAAATCCCTCTATATGTTTAAATGATTTTAGAACCTTTTATTACTCACTAATTTCTCCCATGCAGAGCAGTTACCATGCCGAAATTCCTTAAGGTATTTCACTCTCCTCATTTAAATTCAAGAAATAAATTTATATTATGTATCTATATTCCATTAAATATTTTGGGATATTATGTTCCATAAACCCCTTAAATTCATTGTCAGTTATAAATGACAATAGACTCCTTTCTCTCTCATCAATCCATTTTACAATTTCTATTTGACTTCATTATGCTGTAAAAGAAACACCAAAATCCCCCATGCCAAAATCATCATGTACATAAATACCTTACTCATTACTCTATCAAGGGTATTTCCCATTATGGTAATTTAAATTTTGATTGAGGACTTACATTTATGTATTTCAAGTCTATTATTCATGGAATTAATTGTGATGTTTAATGAATCCATGTTGTGTGATTTATTTAGAACACATATGCATGAAATGAAATAATTAAGAAAGGTGTGCCCTGAGATCACTTCAATGCATTGGATAAAGAATAGTATATTGATAATCCATGTGAAATTAGTGTTTAATCATGTTAATTTTAGTGCAATGGGGGTTTACAAATTCTCCATGGGAAATAAGCTTTGTCTAATTCTAATATAATGTTAAATGTTGTTTCCACATTTCCTTGTTATGATAATCAAGTTATACCATGCCTTTATGTTCATGTTTCTCTTCTGATCCATTGATATGCCTATTTCCTAACATGTATTATATTCTTCATAGTCTACCTAGTTTACTCCTTTAATGGGATTTATAGATCACACTTTTCTTATGTATGTCATTAGGTTATCGCATGCTATTCTATGTATGATTGAATGTTGTGGTCATGTAATAGATGATTTCACTAATGATGTTGTATTTTATATTTTATGTAATTATGTAATGTTCATAATTTTCCAAGACACTAGACCTCTCGATCCTTCGCATTGTCTTAAGTGCAAATTTATTTAATAAAGCATGTTTATGTGTGCAATAAAGAGAAGGATTTTTATAGTTGGTATCATAGGATTGGTTTAGTTATTTTTGGGATTTTTATTATAAAACACTAGTAAAAGATATTATGATAATATATTTATAATAAAAACATCCATTAATTTTTGTGTTTTTAGTGTAAGTTGTTTATCAAGAAAATAAATCCATGCCTAGATACGAATAAGTAGAGGTGGTTCTGGAAGAGATTTATCTAGGGGTAAAACCAGAAAATGATGCATTAAACTAGACTTGATTGAAAACTGGTTCCTGAAAATGGGCATGTTTACATGATTTGTTCGATACTCCTAGGGGACATTCTTTGTTAAATTCATAATCCAATTATGAACCCTTGATAATGGGGGGGAAATTCCACTAGGAATATATGTTGGGAAGTATATAATGGATAAAATAGATTAAATTCTCTCAATTCATCAATTATAGAAATAAATGTAATTTATAAGTTATCACTTTTTGTCATTGGATTACCTTTTATGTGTTACCCCCTTACATTTCTTTTATTCCAGCCAATGGCGAGTAAAAGGAGGACACAGGATAACAACTGATGTGAAGATCAATGTTATGATTGTTCTAATGAGATGTCGAATCCAATGGGAGTGAGAATCAAAAACATTTTCATGATACATTCTAAATGAAATGAAGTTCTGAATATAAACATGGGCATATAGAAATCACCCCCCCCCCCACAAAGGACAAGCCACAATCGAGAGCTTCATGAGACAAATGCCTCCTACTTTTAATGGATCATTTGATCCCTCAATCGCCGAAAATGGATCAACTCCAATGAGAAGATATTCTGCATACTTCAATGTTCTGAACAAGAAATGGTTCTTCTAGATGCATATCATATGGAGGTTGAAGCATATCAATGGTGGAAATTGATCAAAATAATGAAGCCTGAGGGGGATATCAATGCATTTCAATGAAAGGATTTTAGGAAAATGCTTTTCAATAAATATTTTCCTCGCACCCTCCGACATAAGATGGTAAGATAATTCCTTTTCCTCATGAAAAAAGGTTTATGAATACATCCGAGTGTTTGAGGAAAACTTCACAAGGATTGCATGATATGCCTCCAGCTTAGTAGTTACCCATGAATGCAAGGTTGACCACATCTTTGGTTGGCTAAAACCTAGCCTATGGAAATCCCTAGTGATCTGTGACTTTGATAGCAATGAGGAAATTGACTGATGTGCCCTCAATGTTGAAATGGAGATCAGAGAATCTTAGGGGTATCATGGAGATATTAGGTAGAAAATTAACTTTAATTTTAGAAGTTTGATGGATAAATCCAATGTTCATTAGAAATTCTAGCACCCCACTTTCCATAGGTATGGAAAGAAGCACCGCAAAAATTTCTTGGTGGGGGTGAGAAATGCTTTAGGAATGAAAGATAAGGGTACCTATTCATTAATTGATGACAAGAAAAACCCTCTACTGTGAAATAGGAGAGGAATGATCCATTAGACCCTCACTGAATTTTTCATTTCATCAATTGCAAGGAACCATGGTACTTTGCAATCCATTTCAAAAAACAAAGAGTTTTCTGAGGTAACCAACAACCTCCAAGGTAGAAAAGGCGATATTTTTCCATTACTATAACCAAAGAGAACCCCGAAAACAATGTAGTGATAGTCACACTAGTTAATCATTAAAGAATAGAAAATGTACTTTTTTATTCTTGTTTATGCATTATTTTATATCCTGAATTTTTATTAGAACAATCCCAACACCACCACAAATCATTGTAATAGAGATGTCGGTTATAATGGAAAATGGGGAAATTATTTCATCGCATGAATATAACTCCTCCCATGTCACAATTTTTGGATTGAACTTCCTACTAAACCTATTAATTGTGTCTGGGGTGTAATTTGATGATATTATTAGCATGGATTGGATTTCCCTATATAGATCCAAAAAAAATTTCCATGATAGGGAAATCACTCTTCATGTTGTGAATCGACCCTCAATTTTGTACATGTGCAAGGAGGAAGAGAATATTATATAGCACCATAAACTTATGAATTTATGTTACTGCCCTATGGGAATATGTATCTTTCTCAAATGACAGAGTCTAAGGAAGAAACTATCCTTGATGACATGCCAATTGTGAGGGAATTTGCTGAACTGTTTCCCAAGTAACTAACTGGTCTTTCTCCTAGAATTGATGTTGATTTCTATATTTCTGTTATACCTGGGGAATTTCCAAAATCCAAGTCTCCATATAGATTTGTTGTAGTGGATTTTGAAGAGATAAAGAAACAATTATAAGAGAATCTGGAGGGAAAGGGTTTATACACCCAATTGCATCACTATGGGGTCCACTAATAATTTTCGTCAAGAAGAAGGATGGGTCAATGCACTTTGAATTGATTATCGTGATCTCAATGAAATCACAAAAAAGAATAATTATCATCTGCCGTGAATGGATGACATTTTCGATAAGCTATGTGGAGAACAATACCTCTCCAAGGTGGATCTGAGGTTAAGATCATACCATGTAATGTTGAAGAAGGAGGATATCACCAAGAATAATTTTCGTATATGCAACTGTCGCTATGAATTCATTGTAATGGATTTCTGACACACTAATTCTCTAGAAATATTCTTGGACAAGATGAATAGAGTCTATAGATATTATCTCAATTATTCTGTGGAAGTATTTATAGACGAAATTCTAATATACTCAAAAACCATGAAGGACCATGAGGAGTATCTAATCACTATACTAGAGACCTTGTGAAAGGAGAATCTCTATTAAAATTACAACAAGTGTGTGTTCTATTTTAGGGAAGACTCAATATTGTGTCATATCATCACAATAAATGAGATATCTATGGATCCCTCATTGATAAATTAAATTAAGAGATGGTCGAGGCGAACATCTGTGATGGATAACCATAGCTTCCGTAGGTTAGATGGATATTGTCACCGATTTGTGAGAAATTTATCATGATTCTAAAACACTCTTACCAAGATAACATAGAAGGGAGTTAATTTTTTTTGTAGTGATGAATGAGAAGAGAGCTTCATGGAGTTGAAAAGGAATATTATCTCAATTCACATGCTCACAATACCCAGAAGTTGATTACTTTATGTTGTATTTAGTGATTCTTCATAGAGGGACCCATGTTGTTTGTTGGTGAAAAATGAAAAAGTCATATCCTATGCTTCATGGAAATTGTTTTTTCATGATAAGAACTATCCAAAACATGATTTTGATTTGGTTTCTGAACTATTTTCATTAAAAATTGGCGATATCACCTCTTTGGGGAGAAGTGTAAAATGTATACGGATCACAAAATCCTCAAGTATATATTCACACATAAAGAGTTTAACATGAACTAACGAAGATAGTTAGAGTGATTCAATGAATATCATTTCTCAATCCATTACATCCTTGGGAAAGCAACCATAGAGGTGGATGATATAAGTAGAAAGGACCAGGTGATTATATAATTGATTTGAATTAAAAAAGGATCCAATATTCATATATTTGATGAATATAGAAATGGGATTAATAAAGAAGGTAACATCATCAATAATTTAACAAATTATTTATCAATCGTATCTTTTGTAAACGTTAAATGATTCTCAAAAGGATGATTTTGGAATTCCGAA
Source organism: Viscum album (assembly GCA_963277665.1). Lineage (NCBI taxonomy): Eukaryota > Viridiplantae > Streptophyta > Magnoliopsida > Santalales > Viscaceae > Viscum > Viscum album. The sequence continues at coordinate 587,676,965 of OY728142.1, read as the reverse complement.
TAAAATAGAATCCATCAGAAAAGGGAAATACTCAAATTTCAATGTTAAAGAAGATGTAATTGTGAGATTTTTTTCAAGGCTATGTGTTCCATAAAATCTATAGTTAAAGAAATAAATTTTGGATGACGCACTTAGTTCAAATTTCTCAATTCACCCAATAAATAGAATGATGTATCAAGATCATCGAGCGCATTATTGATGGGTTAAAATGAAAAAGGAGATCACTGATTACACATCAAAGTGCTTGGAATGTCAGTAAGTTAAGTATGAAAGGAAAAAGTCTATGGGGGTGATGCAATAATTACCCATACCAACATGAAAATGGGAAAACATCACTTTGGACATTGTCACTGTACTTTTGAAGATATCCAAAGGAAACAATGCTATCTAGGTTGTTGTGGATCATCTTAAAAAGAATGTACAATTTATTGCAATATGGGAGGATTTCTCATTGGATCAACTAGAACAGATATACATCAGAGAAGTGGTATGGATGCAAGGAGTACCACAATCTATTATATTTTATCGAGATCCCAGATTAACCTCTAATTTATAGAAGAGTCTCGAACACGTTTTGAATACTGAGATAATATTGAATACGACTTATCATCCTCATACTAATGGCCAATTTGAGCAGACAATCCAAACTCTCGAGGATAGGTTGAGAGCATTTTCAATAGAATTCCAAAGAGGATGGGATCAACATCATCTGGTGGTTGAGTTCTCATACAATAACATATTACACTCAAGAATCTAAATGGACTTTTGTGAAGCCCTTTATGGGAAGATATGTTGAAGATTCACATGTTGGGATGATGTTAGGGAGCGAAAATCATTAGGACAAGAAATGGTCTAAGAAATGGATGAGAATGTTAAGACTATCGAGTAGCACATTTAATCTTCTCAGAGTTGAAAAAAGTGCTATGCTGTTAATCATCGATGAGACCTAGAGTTTTATGTGAGACATGGTATTCCACTGCATACCACAATGGAAGAGAGTTATGAGATTTTGGAAGAAGTGAAAGCTTAGTCCAAGGTACATTGGCCCTTTTGAGATCCATGATAACATTGGAGCAGTGGCCTATTGACTAGAACTCCCACCAAACCTGTCTAAATTGGATTACATATTCCATGTATAACTTTTGATGAAGTACATACTTAACCCATCACATGTACTCAATATAGAGGCTCTACCATTGGAGAATGACCTCTCATGTGAAGTGAAGTCGGTGAAGATCATAAATACTTTTGAAAATGTTATATAAAAGGAGACAATGCCCCTCATCTGGGTGTTATGGAAAAACCACATGTTTGAACAAGCATCATGGGAATCAGATGAAGTGATATAGTAGAGTTACCCTTAATTCTTTTAGAGTCAGAAAAGGAAATTTCTAAAGTGATTTTTTTTGGGGTGATGATTTTAAAGACACAATATATTTTAATAAAAATTTCACATGATATAATTAAGTGTATTATTATGTAGAATGGTTATATAAAACATATTCACTTCCCTTGTATATGATTCTTTATTTTTAAAATACCATTAAGAATTTTTATTGTTGATAATATTGACGTTGAACAGTGATCACATGATTAGTATAAATATTGGGTTTTAACAACTCCAATTTACTGAGACAAAGGATTTCATGGCCTCATCCAGTAGAAATATTCCATATGAAACCCATTTTCCAGAGTATAGAAAGGAGTTAGAATCACTGGGATTTCCTCCTGGCCAAGCCCATGCCAAGCATTAACACGTGGGAGAAGTGGAAGTTAATAGATATTACCACCATCTCAATGTTATCAAAGCCACCCCAATAGTCTATCACCATCACACACAATACCCACAGGTCTTATATGGGTGTTATAAGGGGCTATGTAACAAGGCCCTATCACTATGATTATGTGCATTATTTTGTATAAATAATATACATACATTTTATTATTGTTACATTGCAAATTGTTTTTAAAGCACTAAATGTATTTTTAGTTAATATTTAAATTCAATTAAGAAATTTATTTTGACCAATTAATGGATTTTTGAATTAAATAATATTTAAATAAAATATCATTAAAAAATTAATATTTATTGAAAATAAATTATTGTATAATTCTTATAAATACAATTATCATTTATATTAATGTTTGAAATCTATTTTTTTCAAATCCAACGATTTTTTGATAAATGGTGGTTTTTATTTTAAAAGTAAAAATTCACATATTTAGAAAATTATTTAGATAAAATTAATATTATTTTTTGAATCATGATCTTAAAATTATCAAACGGTGAATTTTTATTAATAATCTGAGATAGTTGAATTTTTTTGTAAAATTAAACACAGTTTAAAAAATATAATGTGTTTTACGATATCATAATGACCCAATAGTGATGTAATAAAATACAATTAAAGAGATATTAGACCAATATATGTTTTATAATTAAATTAATTTGATTTTATATTTGTTTGATTTATTTTACAATACCTTAGTGGAATCTATAAGACTTATAAAATATTTTAACATTTTAAAATGATTTCCTTGAGAGTGTGACTCACCTCCACATAATCAAGCCTAATATTTCAAAAATTTACTCCATTTTCCATAAAATTAAATTTTATCCACTTCAATTTGGAAGAACCCAAGGTCAAAAAAATGGATGATTTGTGTTATTGATTAGTTTAATTTGTATTGTCCGAATCATAAATAATAATGAATTACCTATCCTTTCCTATATAATCCCACTCAATATCTCATTCCTCTTCACTCAAACCATTTTTATCTCAAATAAACAATTACATCCCTTATATATAATCCTCCCAAGGAGCCCTTAGATCTCATGAAGACTCTCTCAAGCCTCTCCCAAGCCTTTTATATCACACTTCAAAGTAAGGGATCCTCACTTTCCTTCTTTCCTTATTCATATCCAAATTTACTTATTTTGTTATTCCCATTTATTTTCCATTAAAATTATTGGGTTATTATTTCAATAATCCCCTATACTTCCCTCCTAATGTTTTAATGATGAGATACCCATTTATCTCTCATTATTTCCTCCCATGCACACCCATTACCAATCCAAAATTCTGAATTGGATTTCTCTCTCCTCATTTACATTCAAGCTATTATTTTATATTATGTATCTTAATTAAATTAAATAATTTGGGATATTATGTTCCATGACCCCCTTACTATCATTTTCATGTATAAATGAAGAGATGACACTTTTTCTCTCACCAACCAATTTTTCAATTTATATTTCACGTCGTAATATTAACGAAGTTACACCAAAATTTACCATTCCATAATCATTGTGAATGTGAATACAATACCAATTTATCTATAAAGGGTGTTCACTATTAAGCATGTAAACTATTTTAATTACTACATAGATTTATGTATTCTGAAACTCTTATTCATGGAATAAATTATGATTTTTAATGAATCCATTTTATATGATCTGTGTGGCACACAAATGAATGAAATGAAATGATTTAGAAAGGATCTCCATGATATAACATCAATGGATTGGGTAAATAATAGTATCATGATAAGTCATGTGAAATGAGTGATTGCTCGTGATAATTCAATCGCAATGAGGTTTTACTCATGCTCCAGGTGAAATTAGCATGTGCTGATGCTAATATATTGTTATATGTTGTTGCCACATTTCCTTGTTATAATAATCATATTATATCATGCCTTTATGTTAATGTTTCTCTTGAGATCAAATTATTTTCATATTTCCTAAAATATAATATATTTTTCATATTATGCCATGTTTACTCCCTTACTAGGCTTTATTGCTCACCATTTTCTAATGTATATCCTCAGGTTATCCCATAGAATGCTAAGTATTAATTAATGTTGTGGCCATGTAAAATATTTTTTCAATAAAGATATTGTATTTTATGTTTAAGTTGTAATGTAATGTTCCTAATTTTCTAAGACAATGGACCTCTCAATCCTTGGAGTTTCCTTATGTGAATGTTTATGTAATAAATCATGTTTTAGTTTGTAATAAAGAGTAAGTTTTTTATAGCAAATGTATGTTAGTATTATATGTTATAAACAAGATTTTATGGGTTATCAAATGAGATGATTTATAGAGTGATGTGAGGATTTGTGATAAAGGGGGTGACTTAGCATTAGGATCAATGTTAATTAACATAAATAATACGTAATTAACAGTAATTCCAATGTTGGAAGTACGATAATAAGTCTTGTATTGTGGAAATGATTAATTTATTATATTTTTAAATGTTTTAACTATAATACATGTCTTATGTGACAAATCACTATATATAATAATCAAATTTGACATGAATTATTTGACTGACTAAGGTGAAAGGTAATTAAGATAATATTATTTTTTACAGTTATATCAAAGGAATATCTATGATGAATATTAATAAATAAATTACTGATGGTGGGAATATTGTGTTACCAAATGTTTTATTGGAAAATTAAATATAAAGTTATAAAATAAAGAACGAAATGATATCAGATTGACCCTCATAATTGGAATGGGTTTGGAACTAATTATTGGTTTAGAATTTAAATTTGGATAGTTTAAATATTTTTTTTGTTTGTATTAAAAACTAACAAATTAAAAAATTATTATTGATATATATTCTTATTAAAAACATAATACGGTAATAGTACTTGGAGAGTTTTAAGAATAATCATATATATATATGAATAATATAATAATAACAATAATTATAAAAATAAAAATAAAAGGATTTTGGTGGTTGTTTCCCATCCTTTTAAAAGCATGAAATTTAAAGGCTTGGTTTTCATAGTTCTCGCAAACTCGAACTGAATGTTTTGAAATACATTGTTCCTAGATCATTTATATTTGGTTGTATTATGGGTGTTCATGTTCAAATAATAATATTTGGTGTCCTCAATTAAATGTACATATTATATTAACGTGAACATTATGGAATTTCAAAATTTGTATCTTATAATGATTATATTGGAAACTATAATAGTTTAATAAGAATACCAAGAGTTGAGAGATGTTAATTATTTAGTTTTAAAATAGTATTATAATTCCTTAAATCATAAAAAAATTATTACTATTAATAAATTCAAAATTATATTCCCATAAATATAATTTTGGTGATGATTCCCAATTTATAGAAGATTCATTACTATCAAAACTCATTTTTTCACTCTTTTATAGGTTACAATGTTTTGATTTGTTAATAGTATAACGCATCGAAAAATCATTAATCAATTATGTTAATTAAAATTTAATAAGAGTAAATTATAAATAAAAATTTTATAAAACCAATTAATAATTAGGTATATATTATTTATTAATCTTAATGAACTAATCCATCAGCAAACATAAAATCATTATCCTAAAATGGAATCATAAACATTTTATAAAACCAACAAGGGAGATATTTAATATAAATTAAAAATAATGGACTGCATTTCCCTTTTTTAATCCTATCTTATTATTCATTTTCATGCACTTTCAAGGAAAACCTTGTACCTTAACACCAATGCCAATATAGAAAACACAAGAAGGACATTCTTTACCCCCACGGGTTTGTGACTAGCACCTGGAATCATACAAGATAATTGTGTGAATTATTTTTTCCACAAAAACAGTAGAAGATACTGATACAAGTAAGAAATATAAAAAAAAACTCTTTAAGGATAATAGTGATTGAAGTCAAAAAGGTAAATAAACCCAATGTACATCCACGAAATACCAAAAAAATATGATGAAAGATCCAAGTCCCCACAGATGCGACCATCCAAACCCAAATATCAGCAACAACCATCTCCCAGTGGTGATTTCCCCTTAGTTGAACATGGATGAAGGAAATATAAAAAATCCTAAAATACAATGTATGGTGTGAGATAAAAGCCTAGTAGGTGATCACAATGTATTCCATAATAAGATGAAAAAATAAACTGAAAAACGATTTCAATTTTACATATAACATACATGGATATACAGTTTCGTATTTAAAACAAAACATGTTATTTATATCAATTGAATAAAAAATTTCTAGAAAATGGATTGTTAAACCCTATATATAAAATTTTATATAAAAATCCACAAAGAAGGTGTAAATAAATTTTTTTAAAAAATATTGAATATATATCAAAATATTAAAAAAATGCGTGACATGGTCATCTACCAAGAGGTATATTACTTCCTTGTTATTAGATCCCCACACAATTCTAGGGGTGATCATAGAAATATGTGTGAACAAGTCCCTCAAACACTGGTCAAAGAGGAAAAAATGATATCCCATCAAGGATACGTTCAACTACACTATATTTATGTTAGTGTTGTAGAGCATAAAATGTGCCATGTTTATCCCAGAAACTCCCAAACTAAGTAGGATTACATGTACACAAACAATAATTAGTAATGTGAAAATTATTACAATACTATTGAAAATATAATATCTAATTATTCCATTTCAATATGAAATTTTATCTCTAAAATTAAGTACATTGGGTTTAAATTAATTCATTTCTTTTTAGGAAAAATTCAATGGGTTATTATAAAAAAAATAATCCATTTTACAAAAATCAATTTCATAATTAAATTTCACAAATTAAATTCCATAATTTCCCTTAAATCTAATTCACATACCAATTCATTGGAATTGGGGGAACGACCCCAATTTCATGGAAAATAAATTTAGAATCCCAATAAACATAGTATTTTTTTTCAATATTTAATTTAAAATAATTAAAATAGTTATGAATCTCTAGGTATAATTTATTAGAAAATATTATACAGATCCACAAACATTGGGATCACAAGATCACAAATCACAACACCCACAATGGGAAAACTCCAATGATGAAAATATGAAATAGAGATCTAAGAATAAAAAAATGATTCCTGATTTAATACCATAGATATTATATTATCCAAAAAAATGGTAATCTAACCAAACCTAAGGATGACAGAGGAAGATATTGGGGGAGAAGGAACAAGGGAAGAACTCTTACAGGAGAGATATTGATAATGGTTTTCTTAAATTCAATATGATCCAAATAGGATTTGGAGGTTCTAGAATCACCACTAGAGAAAATACAAGAAAAAAAGGAATCACTCTAAGTTTAAATGGCATAATAAATAACTTTAACTAAGGTTTTTGGTATATTAAAACAAATTTTCAGATTTAGAAATTTCTTTTGGAATGGTTAGCTAGGGTTGGCCACACAGTTTATCAAACCGATCATCGTAACTATTCCCCCTATAAATGGGCTCATGGTTTCTACTATGCATCCTCACTATTTTTAAAACCATGGTCCAACACTAAAAAACCACCACTACATGGTTTTTCACTATTTTTACATGAAGGGAGCAGTGTATATCATAACAATGCACCAGCCCTGAACATGCCAATAACTTTCAAAATTTTCCAAAATATCATCCAATGAACCCCTAAATAATTACCAACAAAATTATGATCATGTGATAGGTCAAGTAATATTGGAAAATATTAATAGGATGTTATAAACTCCCCATCATAGATAGATTCTATCACAAAAATTCTTATCATGAAGTCTCCTTGTCAGAAAGATGAGGCCACTATTCTATCATCAATGCCTCCCTATCCCATGTCTCATGAGTATCAGAACCATTATTCTATAGAGCTATATGAAAAGTTATTGAGCTCCAAAAAATTACCTTGGATTCAAAATCACCTATTCTGACTTGATGCTCAGTCACAGATTAATCAGGCCGAACATCATGTTCACTTCACCTGAAAACATGAGATGGATTCGAATGATAATTTCATAGATGATATACATGAAAAACATTATGTATCACTGTCAAATGTGGTATAATTTTTAAATTGTATGCCACTTTCCTCACTTACTCAATAACCAAGAAGGATATCAGAAAATGAGGGGAAATAATCCCTTTCTTCATAATCAATTGATGACCAAAACAAGGTGAAAATTCCAGAACACATGATCACCAAGTGAAATTTCCAACAATATGTGGAAATGATCTACATAAGACTTAAAGAATTATTTATACTATCAACATTATATACAGAATTAATTAAATCTTTTTTTTCATCTCTTTAACCAGTATCGGTGTAACCAAAAAAAATTCCCTGATCTCTGGCCAACACAATTGATATTTATAAGGCCGACCAAAAAAGGGCTCAAAAGGAGTCATCCTGATTTGGGACGTACAATTATAGTTATAAGAAAACTCAAATAGTGATAAATGGTTATCCTAAGATCCACCAAAGTAAATAATACTGATAGAAATAATATCCAAAAATAATCGGTGTAACACTTTTTTTTCTGGCTATCTGACTATTGATGGTATGCCATACTCAAACAAACGTGATATCCCAATGCATCAAAAAGGCCTCTCCAAAAGAGATAAGTAAATAAAGGATCCATATCTGAGACTATATGTGATATAAATACATGAACATTAATAATCTATCTCAAATATATATTTCTAAACTCCTATATTTGGTTTCATCATGAATGGGTATAGAGAGGTCCAATTTGTTCACCCTATCGATCAAAACCCATATCTCTTTATTCTTTCTCTAGGATTATGCAAACCCAAACACATATTCCATAGATATTTTTTCCCACATTAAATTAAGCACAGGAAGTGGATAATGAAAAAAATTAATATTTGTGGTGCTCATCCTTGACCTGTTTTAATGTATAAAAACAAATGAAAAATTCTGAAAGTAATCATCTCATAAATGGATACCAGAATAACCACTGCATATCTTATAACATCTTTGTGGTTCATGGGTGCACTACTGACTTGGAATTACTAAAATCCCATATCATAGCTCTCTTAAAAACTAACGATACAAATAACAATTTTGATATCATAGAATTTCCTCCATTGATAATGACTACTTAGTAATGGCCTCCCCACCAGAAAGAGGGTCTATAATGATAAAGAATTCACTATTGATATCTTTTATGATAGAATCAACTTTAGGAGAGCGATGATCATAATAATCTATCCATGGAAACCTCATCTACTGATTCCTATACTTTAATAGGTAACTATGAAAAAAGTTACATCATGTTCCACTATTAATTTTATTCTTTCACAGCATGAATCAGATGATTTAAACTCAAATAATCTATGACGATATTCCCTTATCCCTAGGGTATATGTGATTTCCATGTTAAGAGATTGCAGGTACTCCACTGAATTCATATTTCAAATATTCAAATATATTTTATAAGATATATAACTCAATTATTTAGGTTTAGGAAACATGATAAATCTTTCTCTAAAAATGTAATTCCTCCAATTCATAAGTTCATGAATCACAACTACATTTTTAGTGTCATGGGTTGGGTAATTCTTTTTGTGTGGCCATATATTTAATGATCCATAATCAAGGATGTGATCACATTACATAAAAATGTATTCCAAGCTCAAACATGATGCATCACAAATAATTACATAGCCCGGCTCGACCATTAAGAGAGTCAACACTGACATAGTAGTGAAACAACATTTCCGGTAAATAATAGAAATATGATATTTCCAATCACAATAAAACACAACCCCATACTGAGTTTGGACAACCATCATAGATTCCAAAATCAATAAATCCTCTAAAAATAGATGATATTATCTATATAATCCCAAAATATTCAAATATCAAAAACAATATGTGATTATTCCCATTTCATAACATCTTTCACCTTTAGATGATCAATTGATACACTATATTCAAGTACCACGTGTCCCAATAAGATCACTTCCCAAATCCAAAAACCAAATTTTTATTGCACAAAATAATTTTGGTGATTTCTCAACAATTCCATTAATTATATTGGATGACATACATGATCCTCCATTGAAATATATTAAAAAATGATCTAATCCACAAGTACCACCACAAAAGTAACCAGAAACTCATTGATGATCCTGTTGATCAAAGACATAATGTATTCAGCATCATTTGTTAGACAAAATGGCATATAAAGGTACTCATAATGGAAATAACTTATCAATATGGAATTTTTCTAAATGTAATATTATTTTATTCCAACTGATGATAACTAGGTTGGATATCAATCCTCAAGAACCACTTCACCCATTTCAATTAAATAAAATGATAATAAATGTAAGTAATTTGATACTTGTTCCTTACCATAACTCCTTTGAGATTCTAATAACTAACATAATGAAGATGTGACCAATAAGATTTGTTTTCAAGTTCTATAGGAAACACCCAAGGTGACACACTATGCAATATATAACAATGAAGGATTCCTGAAAACTTGACGATTACTCGAGGGAGATGATCACTAATTGATTCTCTATTTATATCACAATAAATAATAATATGTATTTTCTAAACACTAGATAAGAGTATACGAATCTACTCCACCTCAAGCCTCACCCTCCTTGAATGATATGGAACACTTCATCATGCACAGTAAGGAGACATGCTGAGGATGAAAATCCATTATGATTTTTTTGGAAATGATCCAATCCATGTAAAAAATGATTTCATGGGGTTACATGTGGAGAACCATAAAATCCCATTCATTCTAAATATATGATAATGAAAATAAACTAGTATTACAACTGTGACACTACTCTCTCTTATTTTTAATGGGTGTAGTAATATCTATCAAATATGTAAAATATTCATATGAATATTTAGAATATTCACAATATGTGTTTAAATAGATCAATCAGATGCATCAAAATAAATTATTGCAGTCACTAAAGATGAATTAATAGTAATTGTATATCTCATTATAACTAGACTCGTATCATATTCCTCTAGAGACTCTTCCACATCATGAAGAAGGTTCATTCCAGATGCTTATAGATGAAAGCAATTTTTTTATCTAGTATTCGATTTCACCATAATAAATTCTCACGTTGATGACCATGTTCCACTATGTGGATTCGAACATACATGAAAGAACATCTTCAAGTGAAATGAGAATCCACATGATCCCCATATATTCGTTTCCTCAATTAAAACCCTTTTGGGGACCCAACTTTTCTGATTATTTATAAAATCAAGGGACATCAGTCAATAATTATAGGAGTTCTTGAAATAACTCTTTTATTGGGAACCACCATGAGATTCATCACACATTCTATTTCTATAAAAGAAACCCAAATAACTATCATTGGGAGAATAATATACTCCAAGAATCTCTAAATTTCATGCTAAGTCCATATAAACCATTACTTCTCTATCAAAAAATCAGTGTAAGAATGAAGAAATGGAAAGAAAACATGAGAATGAATATTAGATAAAAGTACCATCTCCATCCATCGAGTATTCATCTTTTCACTTTATTAAATATCATGTGGAAATTGAAAAATATCAGCAAATAAATTTTCATACTTTATCATAGTCCTGTAAGCAGACATGAGTTTGAAAAACACTATATCATTGGGTAACAAAATAGGATTAGGATAGAACTAATCAGTGAAAAGAACATTATTTTACTTATACTCTAATATCTTTTTCATCTTCACCATAAACATCTTATCCCGCCATCACTTGTTAGGCCCCTCTTAATTGAATGTTGAACATTTCACATTGATTGAATCAGAAATTTCCAAGAACTCTAATAAAAGATACACTATCTTCCACTAATCCTTAGCCTGTTGAAGATTTTATGCACCATAGAATAGTGGGGCCTTCTAGTGAAGTAATTCCTTAAAACATATCTCAAATTCATTACTTTGATGTACCATAGCTGGAGCCTAAATGGGAAATGAGGGCAGGTGACATTCCACGAGCTTGGACAACTTTCACAACAACCCCAACCAGTTTCTAGTCCTTGAGAGTATTTTCTCAGTGTTTTTCATCATCATATTCCCTGTAGATATGATTATCAAGTATTCTAACAGGCATGGTGCTACACAACATCATTGAAAAACATTTAATATGTAATACTGTCACTCAATCCATGCTATAAGTTAAATTAATCCCATTAAATTGATATAATTTTTTTTTTGACTTCAACCTATCAAAATCAAAATAAGGTAAAATACTAGAAATAATCCTATTGAAGTATTTCCTAAACCACCAATGGTGACATAAGGCTCATTACAGTAAGATATTGAAAGGAACATAGTCATAACTATCTTGTTTATCCCAAAAAGATCACACAAATTCATAGTGACTTCAAGGAAATACACACAACCCGCTACTTTGATATAAATTTCTAGCACAACCGCCCAAACATCCAAGTACCCCAATACCCAGTCTAAAAATTACACGGACCAATGTGTCTTCCCAATCTCCATGGGTTGGAAACTCGAACCCGGAATCATATAAGATAAAAGTGGGAAATTATTTTCTCGTACAACAGTAAAAAAAATGGTACAAGTTAGTATGATCAAAATAAAACCATATATAGAGAATAGTAAAATAAGTCAAATTGGTACATAAAACCAATGTAAAACCAAAATGTACCAGAAAAACAAGATAAGCAACCCATGTCCCCAAAAAACGTGAAACTAATATCCAAAAGATCAGTATCAACCACCTCCCAATGGTGCAATCCCCATGGTCAAACTGAGAAAAAATTTAAGCTTCATTCTCTTAAAGGAAAGGGTATTTGTGTGATATAAAAGCATAGTAGGGTCACACCAAGGATTCCCTAACTATATTCTACTAAAATAATTAATACATTCATTCAATTTTATATAAAATAGGATTGAAATACAATTTCATATTTAAAACAAAACATACTATTTATTTCTATTGATGGAATTATTTTAAAACAATGGTTTGGTAAAAATGTAATAAAAAATAGTTTATATAAATTAAGAATACATGTGTTGAACAGTTTTAGAAAAAATAGAATATATATAAAAATAATTAAAAATGAGAAGCATGGTCATATTCTAATATGTATGATAGTTCTAGGTTATGAGATTCTCACACAATCATATTGGTGTCGCTGAAAATATGTGTACCTATATCCCTCAGACACTAGTCTAAGATGAATAATTGGAATCTCATAAGAAATAATATATTCTACAATATATTCATGTTACTGTTATAATGTTTCAAATCTAGAATTATTTTACCAAAGGAATCACTAACTACCTAGTATTTCATGTAGAAAAAAACAATCAACAATAAGAAAAATAATTTCAAAAAAATAAAAAATACAATATCACCATTTTCTATTTCAATATTCCAACATTTTAGTAAAAACCAATAAATGGGTTTTTATTCAATTAATGCCTTATTAAATGAGAAAACCAATGAGTTTTTATAAAAAAAAATAATCTATTTCCTAAAAAACAATTTCACAAATCAATTTTACTATTTAATTTCCACAATTTCCATGGAATCGTAATCGCAACCTATTTCACTAGAATTGGGGGGTTTCCAAAATTTCCTTCTAAAGAAAATTTAAATTCCAAATTTTCACCCAATTGGGTATTCATAATTTAATTGGAAGAAATTGAATAGAATAAAATATTATTGTTTATATTAATATGACAATATTATATTGATCCTCCTACATGGGGACCATGGGATCATAAATCACAAAGCATGCAATGGTAAAATCTAATGAAGAACATTGGAAATGGTGATTTAAGATCCAAAACTATATTCAATATCTGAAATAACTGTGATTAAATCTTCCAACAACACATATATCTAACAAACCCTAAAGATGTTAGATGTAGATATAGGCAGAGAAGGAATGGGGAAGAACACTTTGTAGTGATAGATCGAATAATTATTTCATAGATTTGATCTTATTCACCAAATTTTTAGGGGAACCAAAATCCCATATAGGGAACGTGAAAGGAAAAATAAATTGATTTAGGGTAAAATGGGATTTGTGATCATTAAAAAATGGGTTTTGGATTTTAAAATACATTTTCGGAATTAAAAATTACAATTCAAATGGTTATCTAAGAATTGATGCATATTTTCTCAAACATTTTTCCCGTCTAAAGGGGATCATGGTTTCAAAAATGTGGGAAAGAAATTTTCAAAACAATTTAACAATCATGTACAACACAAGATCCTTCCTAAATTTTAAAAAATCTACCTGAATCCCCCATAAACAAGACCCAATCAAAGCATGATAAAAAGACTGTTCGTGGAGTACCAGAAAATAAACACAATATGTTACAATCCTGTATTGTGGAAATTATATCTTCTATAGTCGAAAATAAGCCCCAAATAGTTACATAAATTTTATTTTACATTATCAATCATAATTATTTATTGAGATTAATTTTAAATAAAGTTTCATATAAGTATGTAATCAATATATGTAAAAATGAAAAAATATATCACTTTGGAAGAAATTTATATTCTCATTAATCCTTAATCAATAACTACTTGGTGAAAAAATATATGGTCCTTGAAAGAGTGCAAATATCCCTACCTGAAACTATATAATAATCATGTATCATTCCCCTTTTAGATTTATTAGTTATAATACATAACCATTTTCCTATAAATTACTTATAAATTTATCACTTAATGTATTCCAACACTTTTGATTGTTATTTCTAAAAATACAAAAAATACCTAAAACAATATATGTTACTTCTAAAAATATGAAACAATCCACACAATTATATAAAATAAAAGACACTTCCATATACAAAAAATTTTCCCAAAACAAATCCTTTTTATTCCTAGAAAAATAAAAAATAATTACAAACAACATCCCAACTTAAATCAAAATTGAAAAAATAAATTTCAAAAAATTATTGATCTATTTACCTTAATAATATCATAACACCAATAAAATATAATTTCAATAAATTTATTATATTAATTTTTAATTCATTTCCAAAAAAAATAACTAAATTCTTGAATCATTTTCACCTACCTAACCCTCACTATAACCTCCCAATAATTAATATAATTAAAACTCATACCATCTCAAAGTCAATTTTTTTATTTTTCAATAAGTCACTTTAGGTTTCAGTGGAAAACACATAATTTCTATGTACTGAAATGAATAAAATATAATAAAAAATAATAAAAATTCAATAAAATAAAAAAATATCATCCAATTACAATATTGAACTAATTTTTTTATGATTAACACTACTAAACACAATTTTAAATTGACAATAAAAGACCACTTTTTCAATCAAAGATTAGTGAACCAAATTCCACTTTGATCTGTGAAAACTAACATGCCTAATCAAAACCATTATAACCACTTCAGTTGGTGATAGGATAGTCATAATCTATATCATAATCACCTCATAAATAGTTTCACATATGCCTCCTAAAAATTCACCTAAACTGTCACACCCCGACCAATGTGTTTGATCTATTTAATGATTTTTTTACTTTTAAATATTTTTTTCATGGGGTTTTGGGTGATTCACGGACGATGTTTTTGAGTTTTCAATAAAAAGTGTGCATTTTGGGTTCGACGTCGCTGGACGCATGAGCGGAGTGTGAATCCGCGAAACGTTTCCCATGCAACTACGTGATGTCTTCATTATTTTTATTATTATTAAAATGATATGAATTCATTTTTAATTTTTATTTTATATTTAATGTTATTATTATAATTATTATAATAATTGTTATTATTGTTAATATTATAATTATTGTTGTCATTGTTATTATTATTATTATGATTAATATTATTACCATTATTATTATTATTATTATTATTATTATTATTATTATTATTATTTTAATTTATTCACTTTCTATTTTTATTTAATTTACCAATTCTCTCTTTCTTTATTTTTTGCCTTTTTCTCTTATCTCTCTTTCTATATTCCACACGGGTGTCTCCCCTCCCTTTTCATTTTTTTATTTTGTCCTCTTCTTCTTCTATTGTAGATCGCGTCCTACATTGCCCCTCCCCTGTTCGTCTGTCCGGTGCCTCCTGCTGCAGCGCCTCCTGTCCCCCATCTGCCCCCTTATTTTTTTTCTTTTTTTCTCTTCTTCTCCCGCAGAACCTACATAGCCCCTCCAGACCAGTTCCTCTTCACCCACAGCACCCCCATCATCACATATTTATCCTTACTGTTGTGCACCGCCTCGGCAGCAACCTAGCCACCCGTTGAGCTGCCCCTTGCACCTACTGTCCATGACCCCTACCCTACACCGGCTGTCCAGCATGCAGCCCGCCTTCGACCGACCTCCACACTCTTCGCACGCCGCTGCCCCCTTCCTCTAACTCTCTTCGCAGCAACCTGCAGCGCACCTCCATCCGGTGCTGCAACCTCCCCCATTCCCTGCTTTGTCTAACCAGTGGCGACAGAACCATTCTCTCCCCTCCTTCCTCCTCACAGCCAGCATGCGCAGTAGCACCAGCCGCTCCCCTTTGCACAGTGCAGTGCCCCCTGCTGCCGACTTCTGGATCCCGCCTTCTCTGCCTCTTCCCAGCAGCCCCGCCCCTCTCCCCGCAGCCTCTCCTACATTGTGCCTCTCCTTCCCTCGTGCAGCAGCACCGCATGACCCGCAGCCCTACTCCTCCTGCCGCTGCAGCGCCCTAAGCCAACACCCCTCCTTCCAGCTCACCCGCACCCAGGCTCTGCCTGCTATCCACCTCTACCAAGTTCCGCCTCCTGTAGGTACTAACCGGCCAGCTCCCGTGACCCACAGCCCATCTCCCTTTGGCCGAACCCAGTCCGTGCACCTCCCATTGTGATAGCCCACACTTCTCATCCTGCGCTGTAGCCAGACCACACCCTCATGACCGTGCAGCTCCAGCACTGTACCGCCCTCCCTCTCCGCACTGGCCTCCACACCCTTCCACATACCCCCTGGAACCCTGTCATGCCGCACACCCCCTCATGGTCAGCTGCCTATATTTCCGCGTCGCGCAGTAGACAGCCACATCGGCCTCCTCCCGATTGAGCCCACAGTATATCATCATTGTGTATCCCTTCTACCAGCGCAACCTTCCTACCCCCACAACCCTCACAGGCATCGTAGCCTTCGACCGCGATGCCCAAACACCCTTTCCTTACTCCGGTTGTCCAGTGCGCACCTTCCTCCGACCTGCGTGACATCATTCCAGCCGCCACGTAACTCTGAATAGATGGTGCCCTCTGGTCGCGCACCTTTCAACCTATCCCTCCAATCGGCCGTGAACCCTTCTTGACCGTGATCCCCCTACCGGTGACTTTTTCAGCATCCCATAGCCTCTCGCCGACGTCCCGGGGTGGGACAACTAGTTCTGTCAGCTCCCATCCCACTTCTATTCCCGTGACTAGTCGCGCACCGTGTTCTCAATTGGGCGTACGACGACAAGTGAGGTATGCACCGTTTCTTCTATTGATTATTTTAAATTAATGTTTATGTTTGTTTTTATTTATTTTAATTGTCGAGTTACGTCTGGTTAGTGTTTCTATGTTTTGGATTATTTTAATTTTGCTTCAGTGCATTGGAAGGGTAACCCCGCGTTACTGCGATCATCGGCTTTCACGTCGTTGTGCACGAGTATGAGACGTGTCGCGTCATTGTTGTAACCGAGCTGCGAGTCGAGGTAGGTCCCCCACTGCATTCACCATTAAATTTATATTTTATTAATTGCTTGATTTTTTTTAATTTTAATAAATTTGAAATGATATAAGATAATTAATTCTTAAATGATTATTTGGTGTAAAAAGATCCATTTATTTTATACATGACACTTGAAATGTTTTATTGTTGAACAAACACTCAGTCATGAATGAATTCCCATTTGGCCTTTAAACCTAATTAACCAAATTTCAAATGTAGTTTTGGTTTAAATGCTAAATGATTTCATCTGAATCATGGACGAGGGATTTGGGTTTTCTTGAGAAATGTGATTTTTCTTTAAAATTTGTGATGTCCAGTTCGGAATTTTAATAAAAATAAATTATTTTGGAAAACTCTTTTTAGGGTGACAGAGGGGTGATCTTTGGTGTACGTTGATTGCGTGAGTTGTGTGTCATATCTATGCTACTTGATTGACTTTGCTGACTCACCCCTTTCCCACTTATTAAGCATGTTGACATGAGAACCTTTCATAGTAAGTGAATCTTCTGAGAATGATTGCTACACTAGTTTAGATTACGCACTGGCTGGTGGCCCCATAGTAGGGGAATACTAAGTAATTGCTGCTATGGGGATTGGTCCCCTCGGTTAGGCCATGAAGGGCTATACCGAGCGTTAGGGCGTTATGTCGTCATCGAG
Organism: Viscum album; assembly: GCA_963277665.1. Taxonomy (NCBI): domain Eukaryota; kingdom Viridiplantae; phylum Streptophyta; class Magnoliopsida; order Santalales; family Viscaceae; genus Viscum; species Viscum album. Next base: position 587,658,804 of record OY728142.1, on the reverse strand, counting down.
TTAGGGCATACCTTCAGGATGAGTCACATGTGTAGTATGTTATGAATTATTCATGAGCTACTAGGTTCGACCCATGTTTCCTTTAGTTTTTATTTGTGTGTGGAGGATGATTGAGAGGTCTAGTTTAGTTTCTGGCCCATGTGTTCCATTTTTTACATTGCCCTTGGTGTGTGTTGTGTGTAATGTGTGGTTTTCCTTTTTGGAAAATAATTGAAGTTATGATTCCTAAATTGTTTTCAGAAAATGATTTAAAACGAAATGTACCTATTCCTTTCAAACATTAAATTTGTTTTTTTAAATTAAAAAGGGAAATGGAATGATACTTGTTTTAGAAATGAAAGTGTTTGTGGAAACTAATATTTTATATAATTTAGTTCAAACCTAAAATTGGTAAATTCTTTATTTAAATGTAGTGCATTGGTAATAGTTGTTGGGCATGCCTACTATGTTTTAATACTCACGCCTATAATATTTTCTTGTTTTTAGTTTTTTTGTAGGTTTGGATTGAACTTGCTCACCGTGGCCGATGTAGACTAGTGAGCGACACTTAGAGTCACGAGGTGTTTTGGTTGAGACCAGGTTAGTGTGTTCTTTTGGTCATTCTTTCTTTTCAGGGTCATTTATTTACATTGCGTTGTTCTACTTTTTTGCTTCATTTATTTATTTTTATTGGTCCAAATCATTCCCACTTGTCCTTGATTGATGCCCTGGTGCTTGTCACCAGCCGAGGAGAATAGGTGATGACTCTTGGGTCATGTCGCGGACCAAATCGGGTGATCGGTTCAGGGTCGACCTGGGTTGGATCGTGACAAAATGGTATCAAAGTAGGTCGGCTCCTGGAGGACCTTGTTTTTCATATTGCCCATTGTTATTTGGGGTTTTTATAGTAGAAGGAGTAGGATTGTCGGGGCTTGAGGTGTAGGAATGAGAAGGACGTTATGAACCCTTTCTCATTCTGAACCTCAGGTTACCATGGGATGTTTGGGTTGTCAATGTCATTTGATTTTTATGATTTGTTTGGGATTGGGAAATGAAATGGGAGTTGGGAAAGTGACCTCCGTGAGCTCGCATGATCTACCATGCCATGTAGAGCCTGAGAGATTACCCTTGAGAGCTCCTTGTAACGGTGGCGTGACTGGCTTATGGCTGCCAACCATATGTTCGAGTCACCCATCGACACTAGTTTCCCCTTGTGGGTCATTTGAGTTCTCATTTTTTTATAAAGTTGTTTTTAAAAACAATGTTTGGGCCAATGGAATAATTTAGTTAGGTCCTTAGCTAGAGTGTTCCCCCATAATGAATCGATGTATGTTTTGAATGTGGTCATGAGTGACCTTCCAAGTGTTAAATCCTCCAGTTGATCAATGAAAGGAGTTCCATCTTGGAATCTGGTACTGGAATCTATCTCATTCCTTTTCTAATTGAGCGGATACTCTCATAGAGGAAATGTGGTGGTGAGTTGAAGATAATAGGCTGATATGGTCATTTGCAAGAATCGTGTGTCGGTTGGGACCTCGGTAGAGATCTGTAACGACATGAGTCCAGAGCCTCTCCACTAGTGCCCCATGCCCGGTTTGCCACATGACCTCAAGCGCGTTTCCCCGAATGCCAGAGGCTTCAAACTAGCAGCGAGGGCCTTGGTGAGTCGGTGGGGAAACTATGCCCTCATTTGGTAAGGTATACAAGGTAAGAAAACAACAATAAACAGCAGAAGCAGTAAACAACATGCATAACAACAGAAACCAAATAGGAGAAGCAATGTAGACATATAACTATGATGACAATGATGAAACATGTACAAGTATCTAAGGAAAACAGAAAACACAACAACGTGCTGAAATACAACTGAAACCAAGTGCAAAAGAAAAACAAAGTAATCTCCTCAGCATCGCAAGCCACGGCTCGGTCCCATGCTCCCCAACTCCTGGTGCAGTCAAGATCCTGATGTAGAAGGGCACTTGCTGTTATCTATACCTACAGTAAAATACTCTGCTTGGGCCCAAAAGCATGGCCCAAATAGGGTGTGAGATTCAATCCTAGTAGGCAATCACCCAAATATTTGTGCCTAATAGTCAATGAATACATGGCAGTAAATAAACAAGAAGCAGTAAACAGGAAAGCACAAGCAGCTACAATCCACAGTTCTAACAAGTAAAGTACAAAAATAAGCAACCAGTAACAAGAAGAAAACAGGTAACCCTATGGGTATCTGTCACAGCCTAACCCCTAAGGCTCATCCTATAGCACTTGCAACCCTCTGGGAGGCACACACAGTCTCACCCCTCTGGTTCAGCTACATAAAAAAAGTAGACTCTCTGGGGAAGCACTCACCGAATATTCCCCCTATAGTCTCGTATTGTGCTAAAGGCTCTCTGGGGAAGCACTCAACATTAATTCCCCCTTTGGCCCGCGTCGAGGATATAAAGACTCTCTGGGGAAGCACTGAACATCAATTCCCCCCTATAGTCTCGCATCGTAATTAAAAGACATTCTGGAGAAGCCCTTCCGTCAATTCTCCCTTTGGTCTACTACTCTACGTTCCCACCGTCCTGAGTAAAACTAAACATGCTCAGCACGTGCGTACATCTTCCAAGTAAACCTCAAGAACTACTTGGCTATCAACTAAGGATGAGCAGCATAACAAGGTAGCAGTTCCACTCTCCTATGACTAATCATGGCAACTGGAAAAACACCAAACAGGCAGAACAAGCATAGAAAACATCCAAGGTACAGTAAAGCTACCAGAATCACAGGCAAAACATCTACTCTAGCAATCAAGAAAAACAGGCAATACAACAAGGGAAAAATAGAAACACACAATACCCCGTTCAAGGGTATTGGTGGAAATTGCGCAAAATACTCATCAACTTCCTACAGAAAAGAACAAACCACCTACCACGATCCGAGGAGATCGATGTACCTGAACCTCGATGACAGATTCCTCTTAGAACAACTCAGATCTGAGAAAACACACAAAAAGTTCATCCCATGATAACTTGGAAACGAGGAGGAATCATGAAACAAGTCTAAAGCAGGAGGAAGAACTCACTGCTGTGATTCCAACGCGATCGACCGTGTTCGAATTGGAGAACGGATGACGAGGTCGGAGTTTGTCGAAGATCCGGCCATACGGTCACTCTCGGACGGATAAAATCCAGAGAAGAAGAAGGTTTTGGGGGTTAGGTGCGACCCCAGTCCATTTAACGAAAAAAAAAGAAAGTACACGGCGTGTACTTCTTGAGTACATGGCGTGTACTTCAATTTTTCCGTACTCCAAATTAACCGGCCTCCACCTCAGCCTTACACACCATGTGTGTGGCCCGGACATGGCCAGAACACGGCTTCGGGCCAGGGAAGAGTACACAGCGTGTACTTAGAAATACACATCGTGTACTTATGAAATTTCTAGAAAATTAATTTTTTCTCAAAAAATCTAGAAAAAGGAAAACGTACCTGAAAAGAAGATTCAGGTTCTTTCAAACTTCCCCCCTTAAAGAAATTCATCCCTGAATTTCCCTAACGAGCCGGAGAAGAAGAAACCCCAAACAGCTCCGGCCATTGCGATCATACATCGGCCTCCCTCTGCCAGGTCTCGTCATGTACTCGCCCGTGCTTCCATAACACTCGTACCAGAGGAACATACCGCCCGTGGAGAACCTTCGTACTACGATCGACAATCCGGATAGGATGCTCCTCAAACGATGCATCCGCTTCAAGCTAGACTTCCTCAGGCTGAAATACGTGAGATGGGTCTAAAAAGTAACGCTGAAGCTGAGAGACGTGGAAGACGGCGTGCATGGCCCGATACCTCTCAGGTAGCTGCAACCAATAGGCGACCGACCCAACTCTCTCCAAGACCTCAAACAGCCCGATGTACCACGGTGAAAGTTTACCCTGTCTCCGAATCCTTTTGTGTCCCAACCTCGGTGCGACACGTAGGAAAACCTGACCACCGAGCTTGAACTCTAGAGGTCATCTCCATTGATCAGCATAAGACTTCTGTTGAGACTGCGCTATAGCCATCTTCTTCCGAATCAGCTCTATCTACTCTGAAGTCTCCTGAACAAGGCGAGGTCCCAGTAAAGCAGCCTCTCCTGCCTCCAGCCAACATAAGGGTGATCGGCATGGCCTACTGTACAAATCCTCGTATGGTGCCATCTAAATGGTCACCTGGAAACTATTGTTGTAGGCGAACTCCACCAGAGGGATATTCTTCTCCCAAGAACCGCCAAAGTCAAGGATGCAAGCCCGAATCATATCCTCAAGCACCTGGATCGTTCGCTCGGACTGGCCATCAGTCTAGGGATGGTATACGGTACTCAAAAGTACCTATGTACCCAAGGCCTTCTGAAGTCCCTTCCAGAACCAAGAGGTAAATCGCGCATCTCTGTCTGAAACAATCGAGCGTGGAACTCCATGCAGACGAACGATCTCTCTGATGTAAAGTCGTCCCATATCATCGACACTGAAGGTCTCTTTGATGGGAAAGAAGTGAGAAACCTTCATAAGTCTGTCGACGACAACCCAAACAGCATCGTTCCCTCGAGGTGATCTCAGCAACCCGGTCACGAAGTCCATCGCAACATCGTTCCACTTCCACTCCGGAATGGGTAATTGTTGTAAGAGCCCCGCTGGTCGCTGATGCTCTGCTTTCACCTGCTAACAAGTAGAACATCTCATGACAAAACCAGCAACATCCTTCTTCATACATGGCCACCAGTACTAGCGATGAAGATCCCGATACATCTTGGTGATGCAAGGATGAACTGACCAAACTGAGGAATGGAAATCCTGCATCAGCTCCTCGCGTATGTCTGATGGAACCCATACGCGTCCTTAGAAACGCAAGGTCTCATCCTCGCCCACTCTCCATACAGGAAGAGGGTCCCCTCCTGACACACTCTCCCACAGGACTAAGCCTTCCGATTCTGATAGCTGCCTCATCCGTACCCGATCAAGTAGCGTGGAGGTAATAGCTACAGAAGATAGAAAGGTCTGTCCCTGTCTGTTGTGCACCTCCAGATGCATCTCAGAGAACAGAGCCATTAGCTTCAGCTCACTACTGACCTCCTGAACTGAGTGAATCTGAGTTCTCTTGATCAACGCGTCTTCCACGACATTGCCCTTTCTAGGCATATAGGCAAGCTCAAAATCAAAAGACTGAAGATACTCGACCCACCTGCGCTGCCTCAGATTCAGATCACGCTGAGTGAAGATATACTTGAGACTCTTGTGGTCATTGAAGACCAAAAAGTGATATCCCAGAAGATAATGTCTCCAACAGTGCAAGGCATGAACAATATCTGCCAACTCCAGATCGTGCGTAGGGTAGTTCCTCTCATGTGGCTTCAGCTGCCGAGACCCATACGCAACGACTCCATCTCCCTGCATAAGCACAGCTCCCACCCCAATACCCAAAGCATCACAGTAAACAGTGTAGCTCTTTCTTGGCTCTGGAAAGACTAGTATCGGTGCTGACATCAACCTCCCTTTCAGCTCCTGAAAGGCTGACTCATAAGAATCTGACCATAAGAACTTTTCCCCCTCCTTGGTCAGACCTATCAAAGGTGCTTCTAGATAAGAAAAGTCCTGAATGAAGCGTCTGTAGTATCCAGCCAGCCCTAGGAAGCTCCGTACCTCAAAAACGTTCTTCGGATGCTCCCAAAAAACTACAACTCTCACTTTCTATGGGTCCACAGATACTCTTTCCTCTAAGATGACGTGACCCAAGAAGTGAATCTGATCCATCCAGAAGTGGAAATTCGAGAGTTTATCATAAATATGATTCTCTCTAAGTGTACTTAGAACGATCTCAAGATGTGTGGCATGGTCGTGTCGAGTGTGAGAGTACACCAAGATATCGTCCATGAAGACCACGACGAAGGAATCCAAGTAAGGATGTAACACACGGTTCATCAGTGCCATGAAAATTGCAGGTTCATTTGTGAGTCCGAAAGGTATGACTGTATACTCGTAAAGATCGTACCTACTCCTGAAGGCTGTTAGAGGTATATATGATGATCTAACGCACAACTGATGATAACCAGAACTCAAGTCGATCTTTGAGAACACCCGGGCTCCTCGAAGCTGATCGAAAATGTCATCAATATGTGGCAAGGGATTTCAGTTCTTGACTATCAACTGGTTCAACTTCCGATAGTCCACACAAAGCCGAAGGGTACCATCTGCCTTTTTCGCAATCAAAACAGGCGAACCCCAAGGAGAAGTACTAGGTCGGATGAAACCCTTAGCTTGTAGCTCCTCCAACTGCTTCTTGAGCTCCTGCAACTCAGGTGTAGCCATCCTATAGGGAGGAATAGACACTGGTGCCACTCCAGGAATGATCTCAATAGAAAAGTCTACCTCACACTCCGGAGTAAATCCTGAAAAGCCCTCTGGAAAGACATCCCTGAAGCGATCCACCACTGGAGGAAAGTCGAACTATGGAGTCCCCTGATCATACAAATAAAGACTAGAAATATGGTCCATCAATCCTAGCCCAAGATGCTCGAGTCCCGCCCGACTCGCCCGAACATCCCATTCGCCTCTATGAAGGAAAGATTCACCTTCTGGTGAAATGAAATTGACTCTGCGGCAATAACAGTCAACGACTGCCTGGAAGGGAATCAACCAGTCCATGCCGAGGATGAAAGAATAGCCTGTCATCTCTAGGACATCGATATCCCATAAGAAGTGATCCCTTGAAACCTCGAAAGGGCACTCTCTACACTGGGGCACACTAGATGTCCTCGTTCCCAATGGTGTGTCTAGTGTCAACGAGTCGGCAGAAGAAAAGATGCAGAGTCCAAGTCTCTCCACAACGGAAACAGAGATAAAGATATGCATAGCAACAGTATCGAAAAGGGATGATGATAAAACTGAGGCTACTAAAATCGTACCTTGAACAGTAGAAGGGCTGGGATCCTGCTCATGATAAGTCTACTCCATAGAAAAAGATTGGCCCGTGCAGCGGCCCTGCGCCCCTGGTTGACCACTCTGAGCTGAACCTCCCTGCTGGTGCTGAGGAACTGGTGGCTGACTTCCATGGCCTCGACCTCCACCTTGGCCCGAATAGTCGGAGGAACTCCAGTTTCCTGACTGGTGAGAAAATGGTGGGGCTGCTCCTGAACGAGGAGTCATGGAAGAACCCCGGTCACCAGCTGCTGGTGAGAAAACCTAACAGAAATTCTAGATGTGACCCATCTTGCCACAAGATCCGCACTCCATGGGGTCCCTCTGGCACTGCGGCCTTGTGTGCCCTGTTCGGCCACACTGATAGCATGTCACCTAGCTGCCTGATGATGCGTCTCGCTTCCTCGAATCACCACGTGTGGGCTCCCTACGACGCTTCTTGATATCATCTGAAGGAAAGCTAACTCTGGAAGCAGAACTGCCCTGACTTGCAGCTCCAGAGTCTCTCATATTGCGCTCCGCAATCAGAGCCTAATTGACGATGGAAGTAATGGAAGTCAGCTGGAAGATGTTCACCTGCGAGTGGATCTCCCGCCTGATTCCATCCTCAAACTTCCTCGCCAAGAACACCCCACTCCCATCCCAAAGAGGTGTAAAATGATATAGCTCAGTGAAATGAGAGGAATACTCTATGACAGATAGAGTACCCTGCTCTAAGCTCATGAACTCCCGGGCTCGATCGGCCCTTAGGGTCTCCAGGTAGAAGTAGTCATAGAACACGCGCTGGAACTTCTCCCAAGACATAGCCTACTGCTGACCCGCCTTTGAGATCACGTCCCACCACCTCTTGGTAGAGTCTCAGAGCATGTAGGTGGCAAGCTTGACCCGCCTTTCTGGAGGTGTCTCCAGATGCTCGAATATAGTCAGAATGGCTTCTAGCCATGATTCTGCAGCCTGAGGTCCTCCCTCCCCCGAGAACGTGGGAGGATGCTGCTACTGAAAGACCCGCATCAAGTCTGCCATAGACGAGGCAGGAGGTGGTGCTCCCTGGAAGGCTTGCATCATCCTCATGAAACCTTCCCTGAACTGCGCATCAGCACCCGTGACTGGTATAACAACCGGTGCCAAGGATGGCTCGGCTGGGGGATCGACAGGAAGTCTTTGATCATCCCTGTCTGGAGTCTGATCACTGCCTGACGACATACGTATGACCGGAGGACGTATCAGAGGCATAGCTCTGAAAGATCAAAAACACACCTTAGATCAGGAAAACAAGGACATAGAACACAAGAGTACTAAACGGAAATAGGGGAAGAAAACACACAATATTGCAAAACACGACTACACAACGTGTATAATACTACACGACATGTCTTTTTATGCCACTGACATGGGCGTGTACTCCTTCCCAACAAGTCGTTTACACTTCAAACTACATGGTTTGTTGACCCCCACACACGACATGTACTTGAAAACTATTCCCTTGCCCGAGTCTCCTTACACGGCTAACCCACACGGTCCGACTTAACCCGAGACTACACAGCGTGTTCGAACAAACACGGTGTGCCCCAGAAAAGGCTTCGGAGGTCCGTGTTGTTGAGTACACGGCTTTCTACATGGCTGGACCTTACACGGTGTGCTCCGAACAAGAACGACATGCATAGGCGAGGGCGACACCATCCCGTGTTGTTCGCGACACGGCCGGGTACTTGGGCAAGACTACACGGCGTGTTTCGAACAAACACGGTGTGTGGAAAGGAAGGTAACATTGGCCCGTGTTGTTCGTGACACGGCAGGGTACCTGGACAGGACTAAACGACATGTTCCCTATGGAAATAGCGTGTTCTACCTGAGCTTCCCCGGACAATGTTGTTAGCGACACGGCCGGGTACACGGCTTCGAACTCACACGGCATGTACCAATGGTACAGGGCGTGTTCCCAAAGTTACTCCCACGAAACCGTGTTATACTCACACGGTCAGTGACACGGCCTGAAAACTACACGGTGTGTTCCCTAAAAGTAAACACTGTGTATTCTAGGTTATTTTGGGCAGTAGCTCAGAAACTGCGCAGAATTCCAGAAACACTAAAAATAAGGGAAAAGATGCCAAATTCTGATCCGGGAGGGTGCATAACACCTCATTAACCAAAATTTGGCGTTCATTTTAAGCAAGGAACAAAAAAAAACAGTTTTCTAACATAACAACAGAGAATCTATCAAGCACCTATCACAACATCATGCATAATCTACACAGAGCCTATCACAACAGCATGCAATCGCTAATGCACCCTAGATGGCATGGCAAGAATGCATGACATGTGATTTCTACATGTGCCTATATGATGCATGAGATGGCATGCCCTCATCTCATCGGGTTGCGAAAAAAATTGAACCGAAATATCAAAATAATAACCGCACAAGTCATACGAATCTCTCTAGGTGAAAACATACCAACCATAAAATCTCAAAACTAGAAAACTACAATTAACGAGGTAGTATGGATTTTCCCTATACACAGGTTAGCTACTCTTGGGAAAAACTTAATACCAAGTACCGAATCCATCCTATCCCTGGCTAAAGTCTCTAAACAGTAAGGCAAGAGAAAATAACTCCTCTGATACCAAATTGTAACGACCCGAGTTAGGAGCCCCTCCACTGGTGCCCCGTGCCCGGTTCGCCACATGACCCCAAGTGTGTTTCCCCGAACGCCAGAGGCTGCCGACTGGTAGCGAGGGCCTTGGTGAGTCGGTGTGGAAACGATGCCCTCATTTGGTATGGTATACAAGGTAAGAAAACAACAATAAACAGCGGAAGCAGTAAACAACATGCATAACAACAGAAACCAAACAACGAAAGCAATGTAGACATATAACTATGGTGACAATGATGAAGCAGGTATAAGTATCTGAGGAAAACATCAAACACAACAATGTGCTGAAATACAACTGAAACCAAGTGAAAAAGAAAAACAAAGTAATCTCCTCAGCATCGCGAGCCACAGCTCAGTCCCATGCTCCCCAGCTCCTGATGCAGTCAAGATCCTGATGTAGAAGGGCGCTTGCCCTTATCTATACCTATAGCAACATAGTCTTCTTGGGCCCAAAATCATGGCCCAAATAGGGTGTGAGATACAATCCTAGTAGGCAATCACCCAAATATTTGTTCCTAACAGTCAATGAATACATGGCAGTAAATAAACAAGAAGCAGTAAACAGGAAAGCACAAGAAGCTACAATCCACAGTTCTAACAAGTAAAGTACACAAGTAAGCAACCAGGAACAAGAAGAAAACAGGTAACCCTCTGGGTAGATCTCATAACCTAACCCCTATGGCTCAACTTATAGCACTAGAAACCCTCTAGGAGGAACACACAGTCTCACCCCTCTGGTTTAGCTACGTAAAAAAAAGCAGACTCTCTGGGGAAGAACTCACCGTCAATTCTCCCTATAGTCTCGTATCGTGCTTAAGGCTCTCTGGGGAAGCACTCAATGTCAATTCCCCCTTTGTACCGCATCAAGGATATACAGACTCCCTGGGGAAGCACTCAATGTCAATTCCCCCTATAGTCTCACATCGTAATTAAAACACACTCTGGAGAATCCCTTCCGTCAATTCTTCCTTTGGTCTACTACCCTAGGTTCCCACAGTCCTGAGTATAACTAAACATGCTCAGCACACGTGTACATTATCCAAGTAAACTTCAAGAACTACTTGGCTATCAACTAAGGCTCAACAGCATAACAAGGTAGTAGTTCCACTGTCCTATGACTAAGCATGGAAACTGGAAAAACGCCAAATAGGTAGAACAAGAATAGAAAACATCCAAGGTACAGTAAAGCTACTGGAATCACAGGCAAAACATCTACTCTAGCAATCCAGAGAAGCAGGAAATACAACAAGGGAAAAACTGGAACACGCAATACCCCGTTCAAGGGTATTAGTGGAAATTGCACAAAATAATCATCAACTTCCTACAGAAAGGCACAAACCACCTACCTTGATCCGAGGAGATCGATATACGTGAACCACAATGACAGATTCCTCTTAGAATAATGAATATCTGAGAAAAAGTACAAAACTTTCATCCCACGATAACTTGGAAACGAGGAGGAATCAAGAAACAAGTCTAAATCAGAAGGAAGAACTCACCGCTGTGATTCCAACGCAATTGACCGTGCTCGAATCGGAGAACAGATGACAAGGCGGGAGTTCGTCGAAGATCCGGTCGTACGGTCGCTCTCGGATGGGTGAAATCTGGATAAGAAGAAGGTTTTGGGGGTTAGGCCCGACCCCAGTCCGTTTAATGAAAAAAAAGTACACTGCGTGTACTTCAATTTTTCCGTACTCCGAATTAACCAGCCTCCACCTCAGCATTACACACCGTGTGTGTGGCCCGGACATGGCCAGCACACGGCTTCGAGCTGGGGAAGAGTACACGGCGTGTACTCAGAAATTACACGACGTGTACTTCTGAAATTTCCCAGAAAATTAATTTTTTCTCAAAAACTCCAGAAAAAGGAAGACGTACCTGAAAAGAAGATCCGGGTTCTTACAAGATCCCTATCTATCTAATGTTTCCCCTCCGTTAGAGAGGTCATGTTTGGTGGCGTCTGACAGAGTCAAGCTCTCTTTTAAATGCATTGGTGGATGTTGTGGAGCCTTCTTGGGACTTCTACTTTAACAAAAGTGTATCCTTCCTTAGGGAGTTCTAAGCTTCTCAGTTGTGGATAAAAGTGTTTACCCCTATATCCCTTTTGTTGTTTCTCCCTATTCGATGTGGAAATAGTGATGTATGTGAATATTCTAAGTCCCTGTCACAGTAATGTCCTATGTTGAGGCAATGTGAGTCATGGGATGTATTGTGGTCTTTTGGTTCGACCCAGAATGTGGGGTGGTTACTTGTGGAACTAGAAGGAGAAGTGTCGTTTGGGGGTTTCTGAAGCCTGACATCGAGGCAAGAGATGCTTTAGACACTAGATCTCCCGCCATAGGTCACAGAGTGAAGCTGGTGCGTAGTCAGGAACCCCCCGAAGGGTGTAATGAATATTAGTTTAATGTCTGTATTTTGTATGGTTTGGAGTTTCGCTAATCGGGTCCATTTTAATGGGGGATTGGGTGTACGAGAAGCCCATCTATGTTTTCTGTGTTGATTTGTGATCATCAGTCAAGTTGTCGCATAGTCAGGTGAACCCCAACAGTGAAAAAGGGTCTGGGTTTAATCTCATTCCTTAGTGTGTCATGGTTCATGTTCTTCTGAGGGAACAACATTGCTGATATGATGATGGTGAGCCCTTCCTCTCTTCCCCTCACGGTGGGTGTTTTTGGACGACATGGAAAAATTATCACGTTCGGTTAATATCACCATCCCTAATGGGGGGGAGACCCATTGTGGGTCTTGTTGCATTCAGATGGCTTGTTTCCTATGGCGGGGAGTCCGTTTTGGCCTCCCTGTGTCTGTTTCATAGTATTGTTTTGGTGGTGTTTAAAGTGTTTGTGTTTTGAGGATAAGTTTCATGTCATGGGAGTTTGGTTTTCGTTTGGATCGATCTGATGGAGGCGCTTAAAATTTTGAGGGTGACTGACACTTAAAGAGTTTCATATTGGGTCTATGTCTTGTTGTGGCCTCATGTGGATGGGAAGCATTATGGTGGGGAGAATTGTCACACCCTGACCTATGTGATTGATTTATTTAATGATTTTTTTACATCTAAATATTTTTTCCATGGGGTCCGGGGTGAGTCCCGGACGAAGTTTTTTATTTCTCAATAAAATGTGGGTGTTTTGGGATCGACGTCACTGGACGCACGAGTGGAGCGCGGCGCCGTGCAGCTTCTCCCATAAAACTACATGGCGTTTTCATTATTTTTATTATTATCAAAATGATATGAATTGATTTATTTTTTTATTTTTAATGTTATTATTATTATTATTATTTTTAATGTTAATATTATTGTTTTTGTTGTTATTATTATTATTATTACCATTATTATTATTATTATTATTATTATATTATTATTATTATTTATTAACTTTCTATTTTTATTTATTTTTCTCTTTTTCTCTTTCTTTCTTTTTTTCCTTTTTTTCTTCTCTCTTTTTTTTGTTCCACACGGGTGTCTCCCCCCCTTTTCTTTTTTTCTTTTCTCCTCTTATTCTTAGGTTGCAGCCCGTGCCCTGCCTTGTCCCTACCATGTTCATCGGTCTGGTGCCTCCTGCAGTAGCGCCTCCTGCCCAGCTGTCCCCAACTGCCCCTTCATTTTTTCCTCTTTTCTCTTCCTCTCCTGCAAGACGTACACGACACCCCTCCAGCCAAGTTCCTCTTCGCCAATAGCACCCACATCAACACTTATTTCTCCCTACTGCAGCGCACTGCCTCGACAGAGTCTCGTCCACCCGTCGAGCTGCCCCCTGCACCTGCTGTCCACGACCCCTGCCCTGCAACTGCTGTCCTGCCAACAACACGCTTTCAACTGGCCTCCACACTCTCCCCACGCCGCTACTCCCCCTTCCTCTGACTCCCATAGTAGAAGCCTTTAGCGTTCATCCATCCAGTTGTGAAACCTCCCCCATTCCCTGTTTTGTCTGACCAGCGGCGACAAACCCCTCCTCTCCCCTCCTATCTCCCCACGGCCAGCCCGTGCAGCTGCACCAGCTGCTCCCCTCTGCACAACGCAGTGCCCCTATTTCCGACTTCTGGATCCCTCCTGCTCTGCCTCCACCCAGCAGCCTCGTCCCTCTCCCCGTCGCATCTCATGCACTGTTCCCCTCCTTCCCTTGTGCATCAGCACCAGAAGACCTTCAACCCTGCTCCTGTTGCCTCCGTAGAGCCCCAAGCCAACACTCCTGCTTCAAGCTCACCCACACCCAGGATCTGCCTCCTATCCACCTCCACCAAGTTCTGCCTCCTGTAGGTACCAACTGGCTAGCTCCAGTGACCCACAACCCCTCTCACTTTGGCCGGACCCATTCTGCGCTCCTCCCATTGTGACAACCCAGACTTCTCATCCTTTACACTAGTCAGGCCATACCCTTCTTGCCCATGCAACTCTAGCACTATACCACCATACCTCTCCGCATAGGTCGCCACACCCTTCCCATTACCCCCTGTAACCCCATCATGCAGCATGCCCCTTCATGGTCAACATCCTCTGTTTCCACATCGCGCAGTAGACAACCTCCTCTGTCTCCTCCTGATTGAGCCTACAGTGTCTCCTCGTTGCTCATCCATGTTGCCGACGCAACCTCCCTGCCCCTGCAACCCTCACCGGCATCGCCGCCTCCTGCCACGATGCCCTGTCCCCCATTCCTTACTCCAGTCGAAAAGTGCGCACCTGCCTCCGACCGACATGAAATCTTTCTGGCCGCTGCGTAACTCTATCCAGCCGATGCCCTCTGGTCACATTCCTTTCGACCTGTCATGCACCCACCAACTGGCAGCGCACCCTTCTCGGTCGTGCTCCCCTCTACCGGTGACTTTTTCTAAACTCCGAAGCCTCTCGATGACCTTCTCGGGCGGGAAGACTAGTTCTGTCAGCTTCCATCCCACTTCTGTTCTTGTGACCAGCCGCACACCTTGTTCTCGATTGGTCATGCGATGAGCATCCGCCGTCAAAGGCGAGCAGTTTGGGTTCACATCGTCTTTCCTGCATTGGGGTTCATGTGAGGTATCCACTATTTATTGTTTTGATTATTTTAAATTAATGTTTATGTTTGTTTATAGTTATCTTTGCGATGTTTAATTGTCAGGTTACTTTTGGTCAATGTTTCGGTGTTTTAGATTATTTTACTTTTGTTGCAGTGCGTTGGAGGGGTAACCACGCGTTATCGTGATCATCATCTTGCACGTGCTTGTGCGCGAGTGTGAGACGTTCCGCATCGTCGTCGTAACCGAGCTGCGAGTCGAGGTAGGTCCCCCACTGCATTCACCTTTAAATTTAGATTTTATTAATTTCTTGACATTTTTATTAATTTTAATAAATGGGAAATAATATAAGATAATTTATTCTTAAATGATTATTTTGTGTAAAAAGAGTCTTTTATTTTATACACAACACTTGAAACGTTTTATTGATTAACGGACACTCAGTTGTGAAAGAATGCACTTTTCGCCTTTAAAAATAATTCACAGAAGTTCAAATGTAGTTTTGGTTTAAACGATACATGATTTCTTCTGAAGCATGAACGAGTGTTTTGGGTTTTCTTGAGAAATGTGATTTTTTTTAAATTAGTGATGGCCCTTTTGGCACGTTAATAAAAATAACTGATTTTGGAAAACTCTCTTTAGGGTGACTCAGGGGTGTTCTTTGGTGTACGTTGATTATGTGAGTTGTGTGGGATATCCGTTCTACTTGACTGACTTTTCTGACTCACCCCTTTTTCTTATATTATGCGTGTTGACATGGGAACCTGGAATAGTATGTGAATCTTCAGAGAACGATTGCTGCACTAGTTTATATTTTGAACTGGTTGGTGGCCCCATAGGAGAGGAATACTGAGTTATTACTGCTTTGGGGATTAGGCCCCTCGGTTAGGCCATGAAAGGCTATACCAAGCATTAGGTCGTTATGACATCATCGAGTTAGGGAATTCCTTCCAAATGAGTCACATGAATAGTACGTTCTAGATTTTTCACGAGCTCCTAGGTTCGACCCATGTTTCCTTTAGTGTTTATTTTTGTGTGGTGGATAATTGAGAGGTCCAGTTTGGTTACTGGACCATGTGTTAAATTTTTCCCATTGCCCTTGGTGTGTGTTGTGTGTTATGTGTGGTTTTCCTTTTTGGTTAATAAGTGAAGTTTGGATTCTGAAATTGTTCGCCGAAAATGTTATAAAATGAAATGTACCTATTCCTTTCAAACAATAAACAAGTTTTTTATAAATTTAAAAAATAAATGGACTGATACTTATTTTAGAAATGAAAGTGTGTGTGGAAACTAATATTTCATATAATTTAGTTGAAACCTGAAATTGATAAATTCTTTATTTAAAGGTAGTGCATTGGGAATAGTTTTTGGGAACGCCTACGGAGTTTTAATACCCATGCCTATAGTATTTTCCTATTTTTAGTTTTTCAGCAGGATTGGCTCGAGCTTGCGCTCCATGGGCGAGAGTTGTTTCTGGACGAGTGAGCGACTCTCGAAGTCACGAGGATTTTTCTAGAGACCAGATAATTATGTTTTACTGGTTGTTATTTCTTTTTAGGGTCATTTAGTTATATCATGTTGTTATAATTTTCCACTACATTATTTTTTTTTGGGAAAAATCATTCCCACTTGTCCTCAATTGATGCCCTGGTGCTTGTCGCCTTCCCGAGAGGATCGAGGATGCCTATTGGGTCATGTCACGGACCGGCTCGGGTGATCGGTTCAAGGTCAACCCGGGTTGGTTCGTGACATAAAAACTGAATGAATACAAACTAAAACATTTATAAACAGATGCATGATCACTTCCTATAAGGGATTGAGGAAGAATCCTGAGAAAATATACAACCATTCAACCAAAAATGTAATGAATGATGGGAAAAAAATAAATCATAACCAAATAATCAAAAAAGAAAAATAAAAAATAAAATATGAATGATCTAAAACAATTAAAGTAGGGAAACATTTTTTTTTCAACTGCACCATGAAAATGAAAAAATAACAAAATGACCAGAACATGTAATGCCCAGATGAATACAAATTGTCAACTCCAGATGAAACCTAAAACCAAGTAAGGAAATAAATAAATGAAATATTATCATTATAAAACCATCAATAGGCCATCCGCACAACCTTAAAATCCCATAAAATATTATTTAACAATTTGATATGTGGTATGGAATAAAATAATTGGAATCAAGATCAAAATTTGGATGCAAATATATTCTTGATTGAAATATTGTCTGAAGAAACCTGTATGATGAATTAAAAATCCCTCTGATATTTACCCACAAAATTCCCAAATCTTCCTCAACTCTATCATGCCAGAATAATATATGGTCCTTCTATTGGGAGAGTACAAAAATATAATACTGGTGGTGTAGTATGACCACAAATCAAGGGAAAAAAGAATAAATAGTGAAAGGATGAAATTATGAATCCATGGAAGAGGTATGGAATAGAAAATATAAAGAAAAGAACCCCAAGGAAAACCCAACACCCAGGGGGTAGAAAAATTCAATGAATAAAGGGTAGACAATAATGAAAATTAAAATGTATCGGTAAGAGAGGAGGGTGAAACACATCATTTAATTTTTTATTTCTTAATTAGTTTTTTTATTACTTGTTAAATATTAAAGTAGAATCCTGAAAAATTAATTACATCCACAAGTCTCACACCCCAAAATAATCATCATGCCAGCTCTATACAAACAAATTTTAAATTTCTCAAATGATCCCAAAACAATAAACAAATTTCATAAATTCATTATTTATGATTAATATTAAACATTTCAGTTATATATGTAATAGTTTATTAATTTTATTTATATCCAAAATTATGATGGTTTTTGTATTAATTACAAAAAATGTACTATTATTCAAAA
This sequence comes from Viscum album, assembly GCA_963277665.1. Taxonomy (NCBI): domain Eukaryota; kingdom Viridiplantae; phylum Streptophyta; class Magnoliopsida; order Santalales; family Viscaceae; genus Viscum; species Viscum album. The sequence goes on along the minus strand of OY728142.1, from coordinate 587,641,367 downwards.
AAAAAAAATTTATATTCCTTAAATAAATTTATAAATGAAAAATTATATTAATTGAAATTGATAACCTAGGATTAAATTACTCTACTTTACTTAAATACAACTTTCATAATGAAATAACCATTCCGAAAAAACATGAAATTTAATATATTACTATGTATATATATTGGATAGTTTATATTTACAGTGAATGTGGTTTTGGTTACTAATGGTATTAAAATATTTCCTCACCCATTTAAATATAATGAGACACAAATTATAACAATTTCAATGAAAAATCAAAGTAACATTGCATGATTTTCTCAAGAAATAGTTTAATGTAATATTATTATAAGGTTTTTAAGTTCTCTGAACTTTATACATTTAAATTTATAACTCTATTAATGAGAATCAGAGAAAAGGGAGTTCTAAATAATTATCATTAGAAATAAAAATTCAAAAATATTGAATTTTTCCAAAAAAATTAAATCCTTTGATAGCTGGATTAAATATATTTTTTACGGTGTTATATTTTTTACAATATAAATGAGTTAATATTCTTGAGTAATACAGTTTAATAATTTTTTATCACTCGAGACGTTATATAGAATATTTTTTTTAATTATTAAATATTAATCAAAGATAAAAAATATATTATTAAAATTTTATATTAAATTATTTTCCCAAATTTTTATTTCACCATTCATACATTATATTTCTCACTCTGTATGTATATGTTGTTAATGTGTATGAGAGTATACCACTATGAAATTATTTAATCATACCCCCAATATATTAAAGTATGAACATATATCAACATGTATTTATTAAATTATATTCTTCAATTATTCCATGTGATGGATGTATTATATTAATACATATATCTCATGGAGAATGAAATTCCTCAATATCTATATCATATTGTATTCAAATTCCTTGGGTGGAAATGATTCTAGTAGAATAATATTACTGACCACCATTGAATGGTAATGTGAGTTCTCAAATGGACCTTTTGTAAACCAAGGATACTATTGTGGATCCTCCTTTAATTGAGGATATTCTTATTATTTCAATATCTAATCTATTGAAAACTCCCCCTCATCATACTATTAATATTCATTAAAATGTAATTTTGGATTTTGAATTCATAGTTCATTCATTTTCTGCTTTTCAATCACCTAAATTGGATCGATGGTGCTGAATTTTTCTAGTACATATTCATATCCAATTTTATAAACTATTCAAGTGAAAAACCCTCTAATTGAAATATACCAATAGTCTTGTTCATCCATATCATGAAATTTGTATTAACAAATATGGAAATTATTGTCATGTGTAACTTCATTATTTTAACTGATAAATATGAGTTATCATTACATAAAATATCCAATAATATCCCATTTTAGGAACATCATAATATTCATAATCAAGTGAAGGTGTATGTTTTCTAGTTGAAGTTTTCATTATTAATTTAACATTAGTAGATCACAAATAACCTCATCTATGAAATTTACATAGCTATCATAAAAAATAGGCTTTGTGGGATTACAATCATCTCCCTATCTGTTTTTGAAGCATGTACACAAAGTCATTTATAGTGATAAAATATTTATTTCAAAAATATCATGTAGGATATAGTTGAATTCAACAAATATTTATTCTCAATCCCCACATTATAAACATTTTTATCCACAAGATATTATCATATGGAACTAGAACCTTCATCTTTTGTGTAACACACACCATATACCTAAATTATATAGTGTGAATCCATCCAATAGTGGTATATAGTGGAATTTAAATCTCATGAAATCCAAATTCATTAATGATCACTATGTAAATATATCCAACAAGTTCTACAGGTCGAATCTACAATATAATATAAAAGTCACATACTCACTTTAAATCGTCACAGAAGTATAGTTTCATTTTATTTTCAATAAATTTTTCAGTCCCATTTTTATATTAAATTAGAGGAAGAAAATAAATAATAACGAACATATAATGTTATTTAAAAAATAAAAGAAATAAGAAAAATGAAACTATATAAATGTTTTAATAAATAAATTACAATTTTAAAAAGAAGAATAAATAAATAATGAATAAAAAAGAAAAAGAAAAAATAAAATAGAACTAAAAGATATATATAAATATTAAAAAACATTCACATTTCCTTTGGGTGTAATTAGATAGACCATTTAAGTAAATAATATAATAGAATAAATATATAAAAAGTGATTATTGTTAGAAAATATAAGGGGTAACTATTTTTTATAGACCATATTTTGGAATGGAACCATAAATGTTTCATAAATTTAAAACATATTAGAGTTATTATCCATCAATCTTACTACATGTATGTTCATAAATATTTAACGTACCAATGAAAAAATAGAATGATGTCATTATAGTATATAAAACATATATTGGATGTATTACTCTACATCAGTATCTCTCAGGATTCCAATGGAAAATATTATAAATAATAGAACAAAACTACAAAATTATGGTTTTTCCCCTATGTAACTCTGAGAGAAACAACCAATTTTATTCAATATTCTAAAATATTAATGATAACACAATTTTCATGTATAGGTTTACTCTCTATAATCCCATGTATCATGTAATTATCTTTATTGTTTCACCTTCTATAACCTATAAATTAACATTCTATTTAGTGACTCCTTTTTTGAGTAAAAAGTTTTCTTCAATTTTGATATCATTTTTCAATTCATGTTAACGTTTATTTCTTCTACTCCATCATGCTATTCAAAAAATGATAATAAATTATCAACAAATTTTTAAAAAATCAAGACTATAAGCATCAAAATCATTTCTTTCATACTCTAGATAATACATATGTTCATTATGATTCTCATATTATAATTTTATTTTATCATGAGTCTTCATAAACTAATATTTATTTCCATAATCTATTTCAAAAATTAATATCATGTATCTCAAATATAATTTTTTACATAGGTGTAAATTTGTTAAAAATCCCCCATTAACTTATTTATGTAATTATATTGTTCTCTTTCAATTGTTATTTTTGTTTTTTGTATCATAATCAATAACTTTCAATGGTGTATTTTACTTGCCTCCTTATTATTTTCTAAAAAATATATTCTTTACTAACGTAGAAAACTATTTTTACAAAATTTACATCAATGATTACCGTTTTGACCTCTATGAATTGTATATTGAGAGTCAACATGAACTCTAATTTTTATTTAATTTTTAACCTCAAAAATCTATTATAAAGATAGAAGATTTCAAATTTTATAAAAATAATTTTTAAAATACTTTAAGGATACTTCAATTCTAGATAGAGAAGTTATAAATGCTTCCTCGTCTACTTCAATTCATATAAAATATAATTTTCAAAAAATTTATATTTTATCAATTTTTAATTTCCTTGATATCACATAATGAAATACAAATTTGTATTTTTTATTATTCAATAGTAATGTAATATTATTTAGATAATGTAAATTTTCTGGTTGGTTTTTTGAGAAATATTATTTGGATTATTTAATGTAAGTGAATAATTTATAATTCTTAATTATTATTCTTATTCTTATTTGAGTGAATTTATTTATAAATTATAATATATAATTTTATATATTCCAAGGTATAAATAATACATTTTAATTATTATCATCATAAAATATTCTATTAATTTTATTAATTTCATCTCTTTATTTTTTTGTATTAAAATTGGTGTAAATTGAAATAATATACAATAAGTAATGACTTCCATCTGGTTTTCGTTCTTATCCTCCACGATACATTTTTTTCTCATTTTTTTATTTCTTCTAAATTTCGTGACATTATTCGCCATTTTACTTAAAAATATACTACATAAATTTATTCTCATTCATTCTCTTTAAATATAATTATTCTCTACATTTTTGGATAATTACATTAACGTAATACATATGATTTTTGTTGTTGTTTCTAACACATATAGGTTTTAATATTTACATCATTTTACTCAACAAAATCCATATTTTGATTTCCAAAAAACATGATAGAAACTTATTTATTACCAATTTTTACTATAAAACCCTTACATTGGGATATTTTTATATTAATTAACATTTGATGAAATGTAAAAATTTTGTAACGTCCCTTGTTTTTTTATGGAAAAAAAATTTTAGGGGATTTCAAAATTTATCATTTATCGCATTGGCCATTTTTAAATATGAATGTCTGGATGAAATTTTAAAATATTGAACCCATTAATGTGATGTGTTCTTTTTAATGAAAATAAAAATAAATATTTTCAATTATAATTATATTGAAATGAGAAAAATGAAAAAAAAATATAAAATAAACTAATATTTTAATAATAATAATAATATTTTTATAATTATAATTATTGGTTATTATTATTATTAGGAATTATATATTTTAATAAAGTTTTCAAATTAACGAAAATTGGAATCTCCCCTTTCCATCTACCCCCAGTGTGAACCCCCATCACCACACACCTCCCTAGACTACCCTTGTAGTGTCACACCCTCATGTCCTTACAACACCCCTCTACCAATCATCATTGTGGCTCCCGAGACCCCCTTGGTTGAACCCCTATAACTCACACACCTCGTTGAACATGACACCCTTGATCGAACCCCATGGACATGAAGCTCCCCTGCAGAGTGCTCTCAATATCTTCCAAATAATATCTCTAATCACCATTCTTCCTCATTTCATCAAAATTCCTCTTTGATTCTGAGAGGTATGGTCTTCTTCCCCATATCAACTTGTTTCAGGTGGGATTTGTTTCTAATTATCTTCCTACACTACTTGGATGAAATCCAAAGTTTATGGTTGATCAAGGTTTTATTTTTTCATTCATTTTTATGTTATTCGAATGGCCTCGTAGGTCTTGTTCATTCGTGTTGCAAAAATTTTAGCCAAAGGAGACGCTGTTGATGATGTTTCATTTCACTACCGCCATCCGAGGTGAGGTATTATTCACGTTGCTTGGGTTTTCACCATCAAAATTAGGATCTGTAATTTTTTTAGGTTCCAGGTAATTGATTTGTTGTGTGTTGGTCCATTTTGAATTATTTTTTGGTCCATTGATGATTTAGGATGCCTAGATTTTTCTCTAGGATGTCTTGATCATCTTAGAAGTCCACAAACACTTGTATATAGGTATATATATATACTCCCTGATCATATTACATCAGGGAGAGGGTAATATGTGCACTGGGTTATGGGATATATATATTTTTATTAATGTATGTTCATGTGTGTGGAGAAGTTCAGAGTGGTTGATGATATATTTTCCAACCACCGATGTTTAAATTGGTTTTTTATTTTATTTTAAGACCCCTTTTTCCCCCATTAATTTTATTACATAATTAATTAATTTTTTATCGTACGCTTCATAGTTTTGAAATTAATAAGGTATGGTTCTTAGTTTAAATGTTTCCTTTATTAAATTTGATTAACTATTGAGATTTGATAAACTATATTTTCATAACAGAATTCATGGTATTATAATAAAACCCCAATGATGGGGTGTGCTTCCTTAAATCTAAAAATTTTGAGATTGGATTTTATACTTTCCTTCCTTAATGAATTAGTTTACCTTTATGATTGATATTATAAATTTTAATTGGAGTGATTGTACATGAGCCTTCTGGGTTATTTCTAAATGATGTTTCTTCCTTTAAAATTATATATGATCTAAGAAAACTCTTATGTGTGTTGCTCAATATGTAATATAAATTTCTAGTGTAGGACATCTACCCTCATCCCTTTACTACTTCACTTATGTCATGTCGTTCCTTTGTGCTGCATGCTGCAACCTTCCGGTGATTCTTTTCCATTTCTGATTAAATTTTTTGGTTTCTTCATTCATTCCATTATGTCCTTCGCTTATAGAGAAACCCATTCATGGTATTCACCTTAACACATGGACACCCCTTTGGATGTTCCAATCCAAAAATGGACTTTTCTACCTTGTTCTTTATGTGATATGTGTAATGTGATGGTTTTAATTGAATTTCATTCTTGAACAATCCTGTTAGATTGTACCATTTAATGAAATTGATAACCAATAATTCAAGGCATGTTGATGCCATGTGCTTATGTTTATATCCTATTTCTCATGCAAGTGCTTAATTTGTATTCCCTACTATAGTTTCTTGATATGCATTCTATGATTTTTCACTTCAGATATTAAAATGATAACATTGTCATGTAATTTTTATGTGCTTACATTTTTGATAAATTCTTTGTTCCATATTGGTTGCTTTAATTTTTTTACTTGATTCCTTAAATAGCTTGTGCCTCACGGTGCATGCATAATTAGCATGATTTATGTATATGATTTCCATGCAATATATGTATTGAGATTTTCCATACAATTTATTTTGGCTATTATGGTTCACTTGATGCAGGCTAGATGAGAACATGGGCTCTGTCAAAAGAACTATTTGATGAACTCCTGAGATCAGGTGGTTATACCAAGATGTATCAGGGTTGATGCTTTGGCTTCATAGGCAAGGGCTTCCTTGGAAATTTAATATACCACTGAGTGATATTGGTTCCCTATTGGAGAAACTCTGTATGGATCCATAGTCAATATGACTACGCCATGAAAAGGGTGATACTTAGTCCTCTAGTGACATAGTTGTTAATGACTATGAGTCCCCATGCCTCGAGCGATACTTGGTCTTTCAGAATATTTCCGTGGGCTATCTCGGTGTTATTGGATAAATTTAAGTATGAACTATAGGAATACAATGATGACAGGTTCGAGCTCTAATTATATATTTGATTGAATATAATTGAATGAATTCATTGGTTGAATTGCATGTGCTATACATGTTGGTTATATTTATATTAGAGCATGCAATTGTGACTTTTCACTCTTTCTTATTAGAATACTTATGTGATGACATGGTAATTAGGTACTAAGACTAAAAAAAATCTTGGGGTACACCTCTTTGAGTTTCCTTTTACCATTGGAACAGGTGTGGATATTAATCCTTCCCATGTACCTTCATTTAAATTCAATCCTAAGTTGAAGCAGGTGAAATGGGGTGGGTGTCCATTTAAGAACCTAGACCTAATTTCTATTTATAACTTTCTCTCATTCACTATTTATTTTATATGGCACACTTATTATTTTATATTTCATTTTCTAGATTGGTCTAGACACTGGTGATGTCGACCGACTGTAATTTATATCTCACCCCATTCTCGGGCCTCCATTGCACTTGGGTACCCTAGTATAAATTTCTTGTTTGCAGGACTAAAAACCATGATTTATTGCTTATGATGTGTTTTTTTACGTGGATGTTAGGAGAAAAAGACTGATATGGGGCTCACGGTGCTCATGGAGATCACCCTTAAGGATTTGGTGTATTTTCATTACTCTTAGAATTCTATATTGATTTCTAATTTCAATTAAGTATCATCACCATGAGATGAATTCATTTATTATATAATCCGGTATAGACCACATTTATTAATCTTTTATTTATCATATTCTTCTACTTTGTTAACTATTTATAACTATTTTTTCTTCTTTCTATTATTATTATTCTTCCTTTATTTATTATATATTAATCACTATGCATAATTTGATCTATGATGGAATAGTATCCCCATAGGCACACCATAGGCCCGCCATTGCTAGTCGACAATGTCTGGGGTTTAGGGAGATGTACTTGAGGTCATGTGACCCACCATTCCATCCGCCATATTAGAGGTGTTTCAGGTTGGAATGTTACAATGTGGTATCAAAGGTGGTTATTTCCTTTGTCTATTTTTTTGGGTTTGTAGATAGTATACTAAGAATGTGTTGGTGCTTTTTTAATTATTGTACCTAGGACATATAACCCAGCATACAAGAAATGACCATGTGTCTAGGGATGGGAATTGGTTTTCATGTTTTTCTATATTACATTAGAGATGATTTCACCTTGAATGGATTTTGTAATTTGTTCAACTTTTGATTTATTTTGTTTATGGAAATTTACCCTTGGACTGGTTCCTTAGTGATGAATCAACTCATGCGTTATATTAGTCACATAGAAATTCACATTCCATGTATAATGCCACGTCATGTAGTTGCATTATATGTTTCCTTCAGATATGATTGAGTGCATTAAATTCAATTCCATTTTATTTATTTATATAGCATACTTATTAGATACCACATTTTATTGATATATTCTGTATTTCATCATGTTGTGATGATTTTTTTTCTCTAGCTTCTTCTGCTTCGATCATGCTTATGTTATAATTGTCATGTCTCTCTGATTAAGATGAAATCCTTCTGTAATTACAACATCTTTTCCATTGTTTCCTTCTCTTAGTGACATGATATCTTCTTTGATATGTAATTTCTTTATTTATCTATAATTTATTGGTTTTAATTCAATGGGATCCAAATTCCACATATAAATTTTAAGGGAAATCTATGGATTGGTTGTTGGATGCCCATATGACTGGACTGTTGAATATGTACATGTTGTATTAAAAAATGTTTTTAAATGTAACAGTATTGGAAAATGAACATGTAGGGAAGGAATAAACTTAATAACCTCATGTAAGGGAACATAAATATTATTTGAGTTTCCTTGTAACAAAAGAGATAGAATTTTACAAAGGCTCAATTTCTTTTAGTAATGACATTGGTGATTGAATTTTGAGAATAGTGACTTATTTTTACATGACCTTGTGTTAGGGTCAACAATTTTTATTCATAAGGGGCTATCATGTGGTAGGTAGCACCATTATAACATAAAATCCTAGCTAATGCGGGGATTTTTTTCACCCTTTATTATACCATTCACTTGTCATTGTACCTAGTAGGGATTTTACTTTCTAAATAACCCCCTTGTTCAAAGGGGTGGCCGTAGTGTCTTTGAATATTGTTTCGGGCTTGATCAGTGGGTAATTATCATTTTCAGTAGGTTAGAAATACCTCAATCCTTGTCAACTACTTCATAGGTTGTTCGACCTTCTCTTGTCCATATTGATGGATGACTCGGTATGTCGTCACCTACCTTAAATGTAATCTTTCATTTGTATCACCATGGGGATGTATGCATTCACATACATTGTGACCATCTAGTGCATAATGTTGTAACAAACTGGATGAGTTTAGTATAATTGTTAAGCCTTATTCTATTAAATACATTTCATTTCATCTCTATAGAATAGTGAAATGTTTTATAAGGGATTCATGTTTATCCTAATTCTTGGGATGGATTCCAGAGACTAAGCTCTTTTAATACACTGGTCCTTGTTTTGTGTTTTAATGATAATAATTTAAAAATTTGTGTTTATGGATGTTCTGATCTAGTGGGATTTTGAGAATATCATCTCTCATTCATTTTGATGTTTAGGACACACCTATGGTTGGGATTGTCATGTCGATTTAGTTAAATAAGTGTCTATCTATGTAGAAGGAACACAAAAAAATATGACCGTTAGAGAATTTTCAGGCTAACCAAAATGTCATGAGACTTGTGAACATTAATTAATATTTATTCTTGATCATCAACATGATATCATTGTGGTTGGTAGTGTATTCATCCTTTGAGTAACACCATTGATTGTGGGTGAACTACAATGGTTTATCATGAACGATCATGGGATACCTCAAGTGGTAAAGTCTCGTTGATCGGTAAATGATGGGGCATCAACTGGTGAATATGAGTTTCTTCTAAGGTATCAACATAAAGTGGTTTTAATGTTTTCCTTATGATAATACTATCATATTTTTGTGTACCCTTTCTTAAATGAAGATAATTTCCCAAATCTTTCATTTATCCTTGATGAACTAAGAGAGTGTCGGCCTTACACTATGCTAAAGATTTAAAAGTTTTGGTCTTGTTTGTTGTGGTTTTCTTAGTGGTGCACAATGATGTGTGGTTATAATTAATGCTTGGTTATTATTGAGTGACCTAAGGATTCATGTGTAGTAATGTCTTTGGTGAACTCGTGTACAATACCCATTTCATCTAACATGAAAGCGAGGTTGATTCCACTTTGGGCTCAGTCAATGTTCTAATGTGGGAATCTTGTCCTTCTATTGATGCCTCACTCATAAACATGGAGAATGTAATACCTTGCATTTTTTCTTTCCAATGATGTTGCCCCAATCCGAGGTTACCATGGACTTGTTTTCATGCTCGATGATGCTTAAATCAAGGAACGTCACTATAATTCTGGTATGGAATTCAGTGGATGTGTTCATGGAATTTGTGAGATACCATTAAATAAGAAATCAATTATTAGTTTGTAAAATTTCTACCATATATGTCGAGAATCTTCCATAATGTATTGACAAAAATATTTTTTATAGATGTAATGATCAGTGAAGGTACATCTTTCAACATGTTTTCAGGTAGAGGTGAGTGTTGTTTTCGTTATCTAGCCCTTTTCATGAAAAACTGGATCGACATGGGCCATGAAGTCAATGGGGAATAAAAAATTTATCTATTTTGTAAATCACATGAGAAACGTCACTATAACGCTTAAGGGTGTGTCTCTGCGACAATTCTGATGGTGGAAGGTGTCATGACACATAATAATAATTATTATTATTGGTAATTATTATTATGGTGTATTATTATTATTATAAGTATTTAATATGTTTTTTATTTAACTAAATAAGGGTCCTCTCTCCTTTAATTATACCTCCATCACACACCCCCATCTCCACGTTCCTCCCTGGTTGACCCCTATAGTGTAACACCCTCCTCTAATCATGAAACCCCTCTACCAATAATCCTTTCACCTAATGATACCCCTTGGTTGAACCCCTAAAGCACACACTCCTCATTTTAATTGACCCCATGGATGTGTTTACCCCATCTAGAATTCACCCCATATCCTCTGAATCTTATCTCTGATCATCATTCTTCCTCGTTTATTCATGATTCATCTTTGATTCAGTGAGTTATGGTCTTCTTCCTCATATTCAACTTGTTTCTCACAGTTTTCATTGCTCCCCATCTCCCTATGCTACAAGGCCAAAAACCCTAGGTTGATGATAAACTAGGTCTTTTTCATATTGTTTTAGGGTATGTGAATGAATTCTTAGGTCTTGTTCGTTTGAGTTGTGGAACTGTTGCTGATGGCAAATCCATTCAGGGTGTTTCTGTTCGCGACCACCATCTGAGGTGAGGTATTGTTCACGTTGAGAGTTTTTAAACCATTTAAATCAGTGAATTCAATTTTTTAAGGTTCCTTATAATTTATTTGATTTGCATTAGTTCTTAACGCATTAATTTTGGGTCCTTTAATGATTTATGATGCCTAGATTTTTCTATCATAGGTTCTGATCAACACGGACGTCCGCACAAGCATGGATCCTGGTATGTATATATAATATTTATATATAGCCTCCATGAACATATTACCACATGGAACATGGAATACATGAACAAGGTTAAGGGATACATACATATATTTATTTATTTATTTATATGATGGTATGTGTTTCTGGTGAAATTTTTAGAGTACGCTGATATATTGATCATGTTTCGAAGGTTAAATTTGATCTACTTTTGATGTAATGTCCCTTTCCATTCCACTTTTATTTTAGTAATGCATTAATTAATTTCATATCACACCATTCATAGTTTTTATATTAATACATCATGGTTTTGAGAATAAATGTTTCCATTGAAAAATTTGATTAACTGATTAAGTGTTGTAAATGATTGTTTGATAAGAAAAGTAATAGTTTTATAATAAACCCCCTTTAATGAGGCGATCATCCTTCTATACTAAAATTTTTGTTATAGATTTTTATGCATTCCTTCCATAATTCATTGGCATCTCTTAATTCATGAAATTATAAATGTTAAATTTCATACTGGTACATGAGCCTTCTTGGTTATTTCTAAATGATATTGCTTCCTAAAAAATGATAGAAGAGAAAAGAAACCTCCAAATTGTGTGGCTCAACATGTAATTATAATTCCAATTTTAGGGAATCTACACTCTTCCCTTTAATTTGTAAATTGTTTCATGTCACACCTTTGTTCTTCTTGCTGAAACCTTTCAGTGATGCATTTCCATCACATATTAAATTTTTTTGATTGTTCTATCATGCTGTTGTGGCCATAGATTATATAGAAACCCATTTTGGATGTTTTCCTTGCCTCATGGACACCCCTTTGTGTTTTCTCAGCCAAAATGGACTTTTCCCTTATGCATTATGTTACAAATGTACCATGATGGTTTGAATTCAATTCCTTGATTGAACACACTTGTTAGATTGTATCGCTGAATTTCTTTGATAACCTATCGTTCGAACCATGTTGATGCGACATTCTTTGGTTTATATTATATTTATCATGTATGTGTTTAATTTTTGTGTCATGTTTTATTTGATTGATCTACATTTAATGCTTATTCACATGAGATATTAAAATTATACCATTTTCATATAATATCTACGTGCTTAATTTTTTTCTAAATTCAATCATCCAGGTTGATGGCTTGGATTAATTTATTAAATGGCTTGAAAATTCATTGAATCATGGTTATTATTTGATTATAATGATTTAGTTTTATGCTTTACATGTGATATATGTATTTAGTTTTTACTTGAAATGTGTTTTGAATATTATGGTTCACTTGATTTAGGATATGTGAGAACATGGGTTCTGTATTACAGACTGATGGACGAACTCTCATGCCTAGGTAGTTATACCACAACATGCCAGGGGAGATGCTCTGGCTTACCAGGCAAGGGATTCCTAGGAGGTGCAATTTACTACTGAGTGATATCGGTTCCCATGGGGAGCTAATGTGGATGGACCCATTGGAAAGATGGTTTCCCTTTCCTTGGCTGATACTTGGTCCTCTTGTGAGATGCCTAGGAAGGACTCGGAGTAACCATGTGTTGATCAATACATGGTCTTTCATAATAATTATAGGGACATGCTTGGTGGTATCAGATAAATTGAATGATGTACCATAATGACACCTTCGGGACGGTCTCATACTACAACTATATATTTGATTAAATTACATTGAATGACTCTTTGGTTGATTTTCTTCAGAAATACTTGTTGCATCTATTTATATTAGAGCATGCACTAGTGACTTATCTCTCTTCCTTGTTTGCATACTTATGTGATGACATGGTAATTTGTCCCCAAGTTTAAACATAAGGTTGGAGTACAAATTTTTGTGTCTCCTTGTTACTTTTTTCATTGGAACATATATTATTATTTCACAGGTACATTTTCCTAAATTTCCTCTTAGGTCGAAATAGGTGGTATTGGAAGGGTGTCCATTTGGGAACCCAAAACATGTTTATATTAATAACATGTTATCAATCACCATTTGTTTTATAGAGATTACTTCTTAATTTATATTGCATTGCCTATGTTGGACTAGACACCGGGGGTGCCAGACTACTATGATTTATATCTCACACCCTTCAGTGGACGCCATTGAACTGAGGTACTTGATTAGACCTTTCTTGTTCGTAGGAGTGCCGACCATTATTTATTGATTATGTTGTGTTGTTTGTACCTGGAATTTAGGAGAAAAGGACTGAGATGGATCTCAGGATCCTCAGGGAGGTTATCCTTAGTGCTTTGGTGTCTTTTCATTATTCTTGGTGTACTATATTTTTACTAATTTTATTTAAGTATCATCGCCATGACACGTATTCATCTATTGTATAATTTGGCTTCGGCCACTTTTATTAAATTGTTAATTATCATCTGTCACTAAATTTTCAATTATTTATCACTATTTAAATTGATTTTTGTTCTTTTTATGCTTTCTCTATCAGTGTATGTAAATCTATATACCTAATATGATCTATGATGAAATAGTCTCCCCACAGACACACAATAGTCCCTCACTGCTAGTCATAATCCTCTGACATTCAGGGATATTCACTTGAGGTTATGTGACCCACCCTTCTGACCACTATCATAGAGGTTATCCTTTTCAGGACATTACAAATATACACTATAATATCATGTTCTTGTAGTTGAGTATAAAATTTAGGAGGATTTTGTAAAATTATATTTAGCGATTTTTTAAAATATATAAGTTTCATTCCTTTTAAATAAGATCAACTCTATGTTTCCTATCTGGTAAATTTTTCTTTCAAAATCAGTTAATGGATTTAATTATAAAATTAATTCTTTGTTGTAGTTATTATTATCCAAAATCAACAAATAACACACTTCTTTAATAACATTAGTCAATTGCTATTGAATCTATAATATATCTCTCAAAACATAAACTCCTATACATAATTGACAACTCCTATATATAATATATACATCCACCTATTTTTCCATATTGAAGCCTTTTATTAGATAATGTGTTATCTTAAATATTTTCTTATACATCGTTGTTTGATCTACATGATTTTATCTCAAAGTTTTTATCTCCATCCATTATACCATTGAAATTTTATCTAAATATCACTCAAAATAAGTTAAAAATATCATTTAGTTACATTTTTTGTTATACATCCCCACACATTCATATCCATATCATCGTCATTTTTCGATTAAAATATATAAAAATTGATTTTATAGGTAAAAAAATTATAAAATATAATGTGTCCCTTTTAAAGAAGTTATTAGAGTTATACAAGGAATTATATAATTATTTATCCTGTGTTTTTATATATTTTTCAAATTTTTGTTCACATCTTCACTGTCAAAGTAAGAGAAATGTATTTTGTATTAAATTTCAAATTTTGATCATTCAACATCAAAATATACTATCCGGGTTGAAAATTCATCCAAAAATTCATTTTATCCCAAAGATAAATAATATAACATTATAACCTCATACTATCATCTTATATATCATTGATTTCAAATGTATCTAATATTTATTGAAAAAAGTAGACATATGGTAACTATGATATTTTATTGTGATTCCACCAAATTGAATATTATTTTGTATCATTTCTATAATTTTTCTATTTATACAAATATAAAAGAGATAATTTCAAGTCATAAAATTCTCATGTATGTTTTTTTATTGAACACCCACCACCATTCAAAAATGGTCCTCATTATAATTTTTTTAGGTCACATAAGGCATTGGACCACTATCGTTCTATACTAGTCCTTCTTCCCATGTGAATTATTTTAAGTGTTTAATTAATTTCATGAGATATGTTCACTAATAAATACTCTCCAATATAAGATCTAGTTGACTATTGAAAAATAACTAAGAAATATTCATGAAATACAATGGAAGAAATTAATCCATATAATTTAAAATAACAAAATTTTAAAAAATGAAAATAATATACATGAATCTACCATACCATTCAACCTAATACATGATTATGTATGAAAAATCACAAAATATTTCTCAAAAAACATCGTATGGTCATCAAAAGAATGAATTAGATGTTTATAAATTTGAAATTAAACGATACATAATAAAAGATAATATATATCTACATTGGGGTTGAACCATAGAAACTAGGTATTCATGGTAACAATTTATTAAAATCAATTGAAATCACTAAAACATCAAATGTTTCATTTTAGAATGATGGAATTTATAATTGAAAGATATTATGAAGAAAACAAACATTAGAGTTTTTTCTGATGATTCAAATTCAACCTAATATATTAAAAAATTATATTAATAAAAATATACATATTATTATTAATAGATTATAGATTATATATTTGTAATGTGGATAAGGGGTTGATTCATACATTATTAATTATTCTTCATGACCATAACATTGATTTATATTGTTTCTTCTGCTTCAAAATTTCAAATTATTATGAAAGGAACTATTTAATAAAATATTCAAAAATTAGATTTCATATAATTTAACTTGGTTAAGTCCTTAATTTATTATTATGAAATTAAATATAATAAAATTAATGAAATAATCATTATAAATTGAGAAAAATCCAACACCATTTATCCTTTACACTATATTATATGTATTAGTTTTACATAAATTTTTAATGAAGTGAAGAGATATAAGGGAAATTATATTTAAAGGCATTTATTTTCCATTATTTCCCTTGAATTATATATTCAACCATCATCATTGAAACTTTGTAATACCTTATCCAACATTGTTCCCATCCCTTTCTATCATAATCCTCCATAATAATTGAAATAATAATTTTTAAAAATTCTGGAAATGGTGGTGTTCCAATTTGGCATTAACATAATATAAACTTATAAACAATAATGAATTTTTTTCATATTAATACTAAATAAAATGTTATTTGATGAAAATTGGAACATTATTTGGAAGATTGTGATTTCTCTCATGTAACCTTCTTCTATATTCAATATTTTTCTCCTTTTTTAAGGATATGTTATAAAATGAAACTCTAGACCTAAAAATCATTTTTTAGATGGCCAATTTATATATTTCATATTTTAAAAAGGATATTTAGAAAAAATATAACAAAATAAGTTGTTATGAAATATTTAAGTTCCAAAAATCATAAAATAAACTAAAAAAATAAAAAATATATATTAATGAATAATTAATCAATTCTGTCAGTAGTGGTTCATTTTATCGACACTCAACAGAAATAAGAAACACCTTCCCCCATTAAACTCTCTCATTACATCCCACTCTAACTTTAATTTCCCACATCTTTTTGGAATATATCTAAATATTATATTGATGACCTATTAATGGTAGTTTTATTAAAAGAATGATGAAATGGAAAAATATATATTTAATATATCAATAATTTTCATCATGATTTAGTTAAAATATTAAATATTTTTGGGGTTGTATGTTAATTATTTTATAATATATGGAACTGTTCCACTGAATCATTTGAAATTTGATAAGAGGGTTTCAATAATCCTATTATATAAGTTCCCCTGAACCTTTTTTTGGGAATATATTTTTTTATATTAAAATGTATATATGGGGTTGGAGCCTTGTTATGATGAACTAATATGGAATTAGATTTAACCTTAGTTGAAAAAAATAGTAAAGGATACCATTAATATGTCAAATTAAATCATCATAGGTTAGGATGATAAAAGATCATGAAACAAGGACATTGGTAGAAAATATTTAATTATAATTGACTAAAATAACGTTCATTCAGTAGCCCTTAGTAATTGATTATATTTGAAACATTATATATAATTACGATATATCCCAATATTAAGAGGTTTATATAAAAACATATTCATAGATCATCCATGTTTTGGTTACATTAATAATTTACGCATGCTTCTCTATATGCTAGAGCATGTCGACTAGTGGTTAATACCTCATTTTCTTTATTGGGGGACTATGAACAAAATTTCATAACAAATAAATAATATTTAAACCCATTATATAGTTTATAATATATAATAATCAATACATTGTACACTAATATGATATGTCAAAATCCAATATTTCCATGTGACCTTTGCTATCACATATGTCATTGTTGACGCTCCTTTCGTCACAGAATCTAAAAGATCAGAAAAGGGGAATATCTAAGCTCAAAGTGATTCAACCTTTGAAGAAAACAGCAAAAATCGACAAAGGCATGAACAAAGGATCAAAAGCAACTGCACCGCGCGAGTTATATCACTGTCGCGCAAGTACACTTGCGCGACGCCCTTGGTCGCGCAAGTGACTTGCGCGACCTAAGTGATAACCGCCCGGTAACCGCCCAGGGTCTTCTTTTGCCTATAAATAGACCCTGTGGGCCCCCCATTTAAGGAGGTTTTTTTTTCCAGAAACTCAGATTGAAGATCCCGACACCCAAGTCTCTTCTCAAAGCTTACGGAACACTTCTAAGGTAATTTCTTACCTAGAACGGAAGATCTAAAGAGAAGAAGGAAGGCCTAAGTGTTGAAACTCATCAACACTTGCGCGCCGCCTTATTTCCTTCAATAGAACTTGCGCGTCCCTTTTCTGGAAGAACCTCAAGAGGACTCTAAAGTGATGAATAAAGAGTCGCTCAAGTATTCTAATGCTGGTTAAAAATCACGCAAGTACCCCTCATGTCGCGCAAATATACTTGCGCGACCAATACTTGCGCGCCCCCGCAATACCTGCGCGCCTTTCAAGACTTGCACGCCCCTATCTTTTTGGGTGCCCATCTTGCCCATTTTACCCCTCTCAAGCCATTTCACCTTTCCTTTTCAAGATTCAGTCTTCAAGACACTCTTCAAAGCCATTCATGGCATGATTTCTTGATTTGACTTCCTTATCTGAAAGGAATTCTGTGGAATATCTCTCAAAACCTAGTGATTTAAATATCCTTATGTCACTAAATAAGGAGAGTTCATTCATTCAACCTCATCCTTTAAGATGAGAGAATCCTTAACTTGGGTCTCCTTTTCAAGAATAATCCCCAGTTATAAGTCCTTTAATCTGGGCATCTTCCTTAGGAGTAAGCCCCAAATTATTAAAGTTCCCAAACTTGGGCATCCCCCTCAGGAGTAAGCCCCAAACCTTAATTCCTTAACTTGGGCATCCCCCTCAGGAGTAATCCCCAAACCTTAATTCCTTAACTTGGGCATCCTCCTCAAGAGTAAGCCCCAATCATAATCCTTTAATATGGGCATCCCTCTTAGGAGTAAGCCCCAAGTCCTCTAATTTGGGCATCCTTCTTAGGAATAAGCCCCAATCTCAAATATGGGCATCCTCTTTAGGAGTAATCCCCAAGTCCCTTAAATGTTTGGGCATCCTCCTCAGGAGTAAGCCGCAAACCTTAATCCTTAACCTGGGCTTCCTTTTTAGGAATAAGTCCCAGTCATAAATCTTGGGCATCCTCCTCAGGAGTAAGCCCCGAGTCCCTTAATCTGGGCAGTCATATATACATAAGCCCCAAACCATTTCTTATGATTTCATCTTTCATGGCACAATTGTCTAAATTTTACTAATACCTCTTATTTCTCACACCGAGCATGACTCACGTGAGCTTAGAGTGTAAAAGTAATTGTGACATCCTGCTTTGAGCCATCAATCATAAACATCATACCCTTATTCGAACTACGTGGGTTCTGATTCCTTTTTCAAAATAAAGGATACGTAGGTATCCCATCTATGGGTTCGATCCCAACTCTGAAGTAATTCATTGTCCTTCTGAATGACGATAAACTTCAAGTGCCCCACTGAGTGGCTTTAAAACCAGCCTGGTCATCATAATGACCAAGAGACTTTTATATAAATGTTTTGAAGGATACCATTGACCAAGAATCTCTAAATAGATACAAGATGATTCTCTATTTATAAAGAACCTCAAATACATATAAAAGATTCTCTAAATTTCTTACATATTTAATCATTGATTGTTAAACTGAAGGAAAGCTCATTTTATACTTGGTAATGTAATAAGGATTCACAAACATAACTTAAATCTATAAAGAGAGTCCCAGAGTAGACAATAATTCCCCTAAAAAATGTGTGATGAGTCCAACCTCCCATCCTCTCGACCAATGCAAATTCCTAAGCCTCATCAGTCCACAAGCTAATGAGAGCCTACCTCTGGAAAGTAGGTCCAAACGGATGTGGAATCATTGGATGTTTCCGGTTCTACGAACAAACCCGGTAGAAACCGATCGGAACGTTTGAATCTCCCGTCCAGGAGGTCATCCCCGGATTCCATGCAAAACAAAAATGGTGAACCCGACGTGAATCCTTAACCAAGTTAAAGTGATGTTCTTCTTATTTGTTAGGCCCCTTGGGCCAACAAAGTAATCATTGACATGTGATAATCTAAAAGATGCAGTGGCCGGATTCATCTTGATTATGTCTGTTTTATGGAACAGGCACTCTTTTCTCAAGATCTTCTGCAAAATGGCTTTCCTTAAATTCACCCCTGTGAATACTGCTGCTGTAAACACCTCTACTGTGAGGTCTACTGCTGTGAAAACTAATACTACTACTCCTGCTGGAACGTCGTCCGCTCTGAGGATGACATCACCAACTCAGCGTTTTCAACGCTGGGTTTCTAATGCACTGGTTAAGGAGTACCGTCGCAACGGTACTATCCCAACTCTGGAGGCCGCTCGTCAAGCCCTCCAAGTTAACAACTCTACCTGGTCGTCCGGAAAATGGCGGCCAGCGATCAAGAAGCAGGCGATGCTGACTACCATCTCCAACCGTTTCGGGTCGTTATCCCCAGAACGCAATTTCCATTCACTCCCTTACTCTGAGGAAGTGAATGAGCAGGTCCCTCAGGGCCTTAATTCAAAAAGACAAGAGTCCTTCCCGAGGGCTCCCATCAACAATCGCCGCCAGACTCATGCGGTAGTGCGCCCTCAACATGATGAGGGTACCGACTCCAGGCATTCAGCTTAGGTTCCTCGAACCCGAGCAGGCAAGATGAACCGCCAGAGACGGAATCCGGTTAACAATGGGCATGTTGTCATCCCTGCCATATCCGGAGAAGTCCACCAACCTAACTTGGTGGCAAATAACGAGCAGGCACAATCGCCTGTCCATTTTAATTCCTCTGTCCAGCAGACTCGTCTGGCAGCATCACGCCAATCCCGCCAGGAAAATCCGGCGGAGTACTATAGGCAGGAACATGCACTTGCTTATGCATCATCAGTTAGTCAGCAGGCTCTCTTGACTACATATGATGGATTCCACCAACCTAACTTGGTGGCGAACAACGAGCAGGCACACACACCTGCCCGTTTTAATTCCGCTGTCCAGCTAACTCGTCTGGCAGCATCAAGCCAATCCCGCCAGGCAAATCTGGCGGAGTACTATAGGAAGGAACATGCACCTGCTTATGCATCACCAGTTAGTCAGCAGGCTCGTCTGAATACATATGATGGATCTTGTCAACCGCGTTTGGCGAAGTGTAATCAACAGGCACATACACCTGCTAATACTAATCAAGCCTACCAACAGTCTCGCTTGGTAGCGCACGAAGAAGTCAGTCGGAAAGCCCCGACGACAAACAGGAGGCAGACTCAACTCTCTGCCTCCACACTTGAGTACTGTCAGGATTCACTAACAGGAAAAGGAGGACAGAAGCAGGCACATACACCTACTCCAAACCCTGAATGGACGTATATCCCCGTTCCGGCGGCTGAAGTCACCAAACATATTTTATCAATGGTGAAAGAGCAGAAGCAAATTCCTGCTCATATTCTGGATGCTTGCCAGGATATCATAACAGCTTCAGCATCATCTCAAGGACAAACACATAAATCTATCCCTAGCAGTGGAGTGACACATCAACGATTCACTCCGGAACAGACACACACATCTTTTCCAGTCCAAGAGGGTCATGGGGCATACTTCCCCATATCATACGGACAACCAAGTCAGGCACATACACCTGATTTGAGTGAAGATCGTCACCCTAAACTGACCATATTTCCTGATAAGGCACATACACCTGCTCAGAGTAACCACTTTCGTCAACAAGTGGTTTCTAAAGCGAGTAAGAAGGCATCTAAGAAAGAGATCCGCCCAGCACAGTCAGGAGATCAAAGGCCAATCTATAACAAGGCCTTGCTCGATGCTGGAGTTCTTGAATACCTCAGACATTTATCTGTCGGAATTCAAGATTCTACTCCCTCAGTTCCCAATAACGGGAAAATTAATTCTGAAGGTCTTCAACATACACTTCCTCATGAAGGCTTGCTTCATGAAAATTCGGTCAATCTTGAAGTTTCTTCTTCAGATGAGAGCCACATGAACCCTTTGTGTGGTCAGAAGACCAAGGAGCAAGAGATCTCATCTTTTTCTATAACCCATTATGGTGGTCCTCCCCATGATGATGAATTTCACTACGAAAGTCCTCTCCGCAGTAGTGATTCACATTTCCTGGAAAATACTCCAGTGGACAATGTAGTGCCGAGAAAGCCCTCTTATCTTGAGGCACTTGCAAATGCGAAACCAGTCATGTCTGATGCTTTATCGCTAACAAGTGAAATACTTTCTCAATCAGAAGATAGCCCAGGGTGTAGGTCATTCTCCAAACCACCCCTAAGTCATGCATCTTCTAGTTTGAGCAATGATCTCTCTACCAATATTGTTGAATCCGATGAAGCAACAAGGAAACACCAACTCTGGTCAAAACAGGTAGAAGAATCTTCATTTAATGATAAAGAGGAAATGATGAACATGAGGAAAAAACTGGCAAAAGGTGAAGTACCAGTCATGTTTTGTCCTTTGGCTGACTCCCAGTACGACATTCCAAAGATGTTGATGTATGATGGAATCTATGATATTCGTCTCAACATATGGAAAACTCTTTGTCAATTGAAGAAGAAGGTATTATCTTATGATGAATATGAAAATCATATTAAGATAATAGAAGGGCTACAACGTCAGATTGATTTGGCATCTCTATCAGTCACTCGGTATCCGAAGGCTGAAAAACAACAGAGAACCCTTCAATGTTCATGCCTTTGCGCACTAAGAAAATTGCGTTAGTTAATTTCCAATGCTCCATCTGATGTTCATATCAGAGGATGGGGTGTTCACGGAGCACTACATTTCACAGTGCTTTCCAGTCAGAAAAGCCCACCGAAAATGGTCTCATGCAATGTTATTTCCCATGGCCGGCCACAGTCAATAGGCTTTGTTCATAATCAAAAGCTTGCTCAAGAACAAGCTTCAACTAGTTCCTCTCAAAAACAAGCATATAGAGAACAAGTTGTTGAATTGCTCCTACATCAAGCAGGCGAAAATATTGCACAAGCCTCTCGTATGGAGCAAACACGTCATCAAATGACAGAAGTCTCGGAAATCATCCAATGGTCTGTTGAACCAGGTGATAAAAGTGGATACAGGTTAATGCATCCAGCTAATTTCCGAACTAAGATTTGCAAGATCAAGAGATATTTTAAGAAGATCTCAGACGTAGCATGTCAAGAGCCACCCCAGCTTGTCAGACTTGGGACTTCTCTAACCCAACCCTCAGAGTCAACAAATGGGATTCGAGGAGTTGAGCGGAATCAGCAGGAACATCCCCAGTTCACGAGACTGGGGACTCTTTCAAATCATCAATCCCCTTCTCAGAGAATATCGGTCTTTTCTCGATTGGGGAAGAATCCCCAAGAGGAACGAAGAGCCAAATTATCAGGAGATTCCCTCCAAATTATAGCTCGTCAAGAAATTCCTAAAGGATTGAATCAACAAAAGGAAAAGTCTCATCAAAGATATGAAAGAAGACAATATCACAGAAATGTTGATAGAAGGGATGCGATGCGTCATGCATCAATCAATGTCATCAATGCCATTGTTGTTAATCCACCAGAGGAGACTCACTCAGGGGACTCAGATGAAGAGCGTCCTACTCAAGAAAATGTACGCACCGATACAAATGAAGAAGGTGTACGTACACGAAGTCAAAGGATTACTCAGAACCTAGGTAATCTACTTCCCTCCCTCCAAAAGGTATCCAACAAAGGGAAGGGAAATAATCAGGTTACATATCCTTCCTCTAGAGAAGGTCAATCGCTCTCATTAGAGAAAAGGTTTTCACAACAGGAGGAAGAAATGAAATAATTAAGAAGGTTGAATACAGAACTACTTCAGAGTAGTCTTCTTCTTAAGAATGCTGAAGTCCGACAGCCGAAGGAATTTGTTGCAGTTACTGAGATGGATCAAGAATATCCTCCTTTATCAGTACACCCTTAGAGGTCTAATCCTGTGGGTCAAGCGCAACAACGGTTGGTAGTGCTACCATCAGTTGCAGCACCAACCACCACGTCTGTCCAAGCTCCATTCATTGCACCTACCCAAAACCAAGTTCAACCTGATGTTTCTCAAAAGTTAATAACTACTATTGAGTCATTAACAGCTCGGTTAGAAACTATAGAAGGGAAACGGGCGCTAGTTCAACCTAAAAATAAAGTTTACCCTGAATGGGTAGATTCATTTTCTCCTCCATCCAGTTTTGGAAACCCTGTTTTCCCTACTTTCAATGGATCAGGCGACCCTGAACAACATTTGACGCATTACGTGTCTTGTTGTGATCCTATGATGGGAACTCCAGAGTAGCAAGAAGCAGTGAAACTCAGATGCTTCATGCGAACCTTGCAAGGACCATCTTTTGTATGGTATACAAGTTTGCAATCCCGGTCAATCATCGGATGGGAGGATCTTCATCAAAAATTCCTTCTTCAGTTCTGCTCAACTTTGCCAAAAACGACAGTTTTCGATCTTACAAACTGCAAGAAAAGGGAGAATGAAAGAGTCTCTGATTTCATTGCTCACTGGAAGGGATTAACGTATTCCCTGAGTTTATCACTCCCTTAGGAAGAACTGTTGCCAATCTGTGTGGCAAATTTGCGTGATTAATTACGCACACCATTGATCCCTGTGAAATACACAGGAGGGTTTCGAGACCTTACTTCAATCGCTCAGCAGATTGAAGATTCCCTTATACAGGCTAAGGTTAAATCTCGTGTAATTCCATCAGCTCCAGGAAGAAGAATGGGTAAAGCAGAAACTGCTACAGTTATGCTTAAACAAGCACCTGTACCTATTTCTACTTCAAAACCTTCATCTTCTCGAAGGACTCCACCTCCTGAACGCCAACAACAAAGGCCGTTTCGTCCAAATGATCAAAGAGATCAACGAAGAAAAAAATTTGAGGATATGAAGAGTAAAACATACTCTTTCCGAAGTGAGAAAGTTCTTGGTTACTTCATTTCAGCTCTGGAAAATAATTCGGTTCAATTACCAGTGCCTAAGAGGCCAAAAAAGGAAGGAGATGAAGACCGTCCCAATTATTGTCCCTTTCATCAAATGTTGGGGCATCCCATCAAGGAGTGTTTTGTCTTTAAAGACCTCCTTCAAAAGATGGTCGACTTGGGACAAGTCAAATTGAAGGGTTCTTCAGCTCATGTAGCGTGTGTTACCGCTACAGATCCAGAGGAAGGAGGCGAGTGGCAGGAAGTCAAAAGCAAAACTGCGCAAAAATATGATGATTGGATGGTCAGAAAGACAATCAATCGGACCCATGCCATTTTGCGAACACAATTGAAGAAGCCAGTTGTTTCTCCTACAAAAGCTACAGTGAAGCCTCCATCAAAAGACAAATCCTCAAAAGGGCAGCACAGTTCAAAGAAGAAAGAGGAATCAGAAGAAGATGAGTATATATCGAGGCCTAAGTTGTCTTTAACTCTGGCAGATTTTATGCCATCTACTTCAAAGAAACGGGCACCGCCCCATCAAACGGCACAGCCTAAACATGCTAATCAGGCATATTCTTTATCAGACGAAGAGTTAATCTTTGGTTCTGTTTGATCTCAATGGATGGAGAACTCATCACTACTCCAACCAATGCCAGATTTCTGAATAAATATTTGGTACAAAATACAAAGTATTCATCTTATGTCCCCGCAACATGACACTAAACTGTGCGGCACCAGTTCGTCCTTGCTATATGACGTTAAACTATACGGCAATAGTCCAGTATGACTTTGAACTGCATCAGTAATAGTCCAGTATGACTTTAAACTGCATCAGTAATGGTCCAATATGACCTTAAACTGCAACAAACGTCCAACATGACGTTAAACTGTAGGAAAGTCCCTTACGTCCGGAAAGACGTTAAACTACAGAAGCACTTAATAGTCCAGTATGACTTTAAACTGCATCATCATCCACGGTCTATGCATATGACCTTAAACTATTTGCACTTTCGTCCAACATGACGTTAAACTGTAGGAAAGTCCCTTACGTCCGGAAAGACGTTAAACTACATAAGAAGCAATGGTCTAGTATGACCTTAAACTGAAACTTCGTCCCACACGACGTTAAACTATGAAAAAGTTCCCTAAACCGTCTAGCATGACCTTAAACTACATCATCCTTGGTCCATGCATATGACCATAAACTGTTTGCAAATCCTTTATGTCCAGCAAGACGTTAAACTGTGATGTCCTAACTACATGAAGCTAAACTATATAAAAGTCCCTTACGTCTGGAAAGACGTTAAACTATATAATCTCAAAGGTCCAGCATGAAATTAAACTGTACCATCCACGGTCCATGCATATGACCTTAAACTATTCGCACTTTCGTCCTACATGACGTTAAAATGGTACACTCTTTTGTCCTTACTGCATGACATTAAACTGCACAATCCCCCTTTCGTCCAATATGACGTTAAACTATATTTTCCCCATCGTCCTAACTACATGACGCTAAACTGTACAGAAAATCCTTGATATGTCCTACATGACATTAAACTGTTATTTTGTCCCTGCTACATGACACTAAATTGTGCAGCACCAATAGTCTTAACTGCAAGACTTTAAACTGCATAGTCCCTGGATATGTCCTACATGACATTAAACTGTGCATCGTTAAGGTTGTTGTTACCTCTTGTTTCTCACACCGAGTATGACTCACGTGAGCTTAGAGCAAACCTCAACCATAACACTCTCTTTTGGGCCCCTAACCATGTGTAAGTCCCAACAACATTTTTTATTAGATCATTATCCCCAAGAACAACTTGATCATTAATTCATTCTTTAATTGAACTACACGGACTTTGATCCTTGCCCTCCAGGCTGGGTATGTAGGCAACCTCCCAGGGTTCAAGCCCAAAAAAAATCTCTTCACATCGGTTCACCACCATCTCATATGATGTTGATTCGTGAAACCGCCCCTGGAATCAATATCTTTACATTGATTCACTTTCGTCCTTATTATATGACGTTAAACTATACAACACTTTTGTCCGGTATGACAAAAACTACAATATTATTTGATTTCCTCATTTGAGAAGGAACCATTATTGACATTGATTTTTTCAATCATGTTTCATTTCAAAAGACTACGTGCATACATGGTAATGCCTAAACTTTTTATCTCAGGTTAAACCATCATTGCACTAAAGTCCCCTTTCACCCTTCACATGTACGAACCAAATTTGTACAAAGGGTAGTTCTAGAACTACGTGGGCTTGATTCCCATCCTTATGGGATACGTAGGAACGTTCGAGTATCCCTCGAATCCAGTCCCAAGTCTTTTGGGCCTAACCCCAAATTTCACTTTCAGTCCCTTGGCTGAAAAGTCCTTATGAAAACACACACTGTGTATTCATTATTATGGTCTGAATTCTATGACCCTAAACTAAGATCTCTCATACTTTCATCCTGCACGACATTAAACTGCATTTCAATAACTACGTATGGATTGATTCTCATTCTTATGAGATACGTAGTGAAGTCCAAAATTTCAATTCAGGACCCAGCCACAACATGATTATGGTTATCATTGACCTATGTATCTCTATATACATTGGACAACACCCATCTTTATGTGTTATAATCCTAACCTTAAACATTTTCAGATCTTCATAACCCTTTTCATGACTTCTAGTCACAAAAATGTCAAACTTCTGAGAATTCTTTTGCTTGACTATGCAGCACGTGCCCATAGGTGGCCTTGCATAAACAGTCTACATAACAGACTTGTCATCCAAAAGATGCTATTTATTTGACCATGCATCCAATGCCCTTAGGTGGCCCTACATATTTCAACCCCCTAACGGGTTTGTTAAATAATGGTAACTTCATTCTTGGGAAGAATGCCTCTTTTGTCCTTATTTGTCTTAAACGACAGTATGTAGGGATCCGCAAAAAATAGCCATCCTTAACATATTTGTCCCACATCCTTTTTCATGATCTGAAAGTATTCAAGTCTATGGTTTATTCTTCTTCCCTACGTTTGGGTCAGACCTTCGTAGGAGTGATATTCATCCTGTTCTTCGATAATCTTGTCTGAAAATATCTTCTCCATATTCAAGTACCTCTTTCCATACAACAAACTCTATACTTTAGAAAATTTGAATCTCCATAAACATTCACTGGCTTTTAGCACTAGGAAAGTAAATTTTTGAGAGTTCTTTCGCCTGACTATGCAGCACGTGCCCATAGGTGGCCTTGCATAAACAGTCCACATAACAGACTTGTCAGCCGAAAGATACTATTTATTTGACCATGCAGCTAATGCCCATAGGTGGCCCTGCATATTTCAACCCCCTAACGGGTTTTGTTAAATAATAGTAACTTCATTCTTGGAAAATACTTCTTCTAATGGCTTTTATCTCTTTTTCATATCATTCCTCAGATTCAAATATTCTTAAGCCATAGATTACATATTTTCTCTCATACTTGAGTATGGTAATATGTTTTCAGATAAATTGTCAAGGAATTGAATCATTTTTTATCCATTTTGGTCAAAGCTATTTTGACCTTAAACATTAGCCCCTTTATGTCCAGCATGCATGACTTTAAACTGCCCACAAAAGACAAAGGAACTCTGAATAAAAGTCAAGTTCCAGCTCACTAAATATACATTTTTGTATGATTTAGGTAATATTGAGCAATTAAAAGATTCAAAGTTTGTAGGGTTATTTGTAATAATCCTAGTAAAAATCAAACTATGCTTACTAGGACCATTGGCTTAAGTAAATTTGAAGCAGGTAGTGAAAGAATGCAGGTACAAATGATTGAAGATGAAAGTGTTTTTTCATTGATACACAAGAGTTAGAAGGACATCCACAGACTGGAGTCTCTTCTCTTTTTCAAGAATTACAAGAGGCTTTCAACATAACACTTCATTTGATTTACGACATCCCGAGATTCATCAGCAACCACCTGGAATTCATTCATTCAACTGGATACAATAAGAGATGCAGCGATACCAGCTCTTCTTGGAACAATTGTAAAAGGATGTTCTTGAGTGCGGTTTGAGAAAATTTTCTGCTGATCAAACAGTGACTCTGTTTCTGTCCAAGAGACTTGGAAGATGGATACATGGATTTGAGAATGGAGCATTGGAAGTAAAGAGCCATTTGGAGAGAGTACTCTTTTCAGATATTTCTCTAATACCATGTTTGTCTTCTCTCCACCAACCATTAGTGGAAAAAATTTCAGCCCATGGGTTTGCCATTTTCATATCTGCAAGGAAATGACATGGAGGAAGAATTTGAAAGTTCACACCATTGTTGTTGCTCTTAATGCACAACATAACCAAAATAGAGGAGTAGCAGTGCAGCTTCATCTCAGGTGTATAATTGTTTGCATTTGGAACATTGACTCCTTGAAGATGACCATGACCACACAGAGGCAGATGGATGCTCTGTGGAAAATTAGGATGATATTTCTTCAAGTACTTAGCCAAATCTGGGAGAGTGCTGTCACAGATATCATAGTAATCATGGCCAATAATGTTCATCATGTCATCAATCCGCTTGCTAACCAGTTCATCAGCCGTTCCAATTCCCTTAGGAGCCATTGAATCTGCACAAAATTTGAATAAATTAAACTCTTAAATGGGTTTATTTTTCATAAAATTTGTGAAAGAATTTGAAAAAATGGCTAAGGCATTAAGGCGCGCAAGTCTAAAACATGGCGCGCAAGTATTCATGTGCCGCGCTAGTTTTTGACGTGCAAGTCTAACCCGTGCAAGTACAAGTACCTTTACAATAGCGCGAAATCAAGGAAAACATTGGAAAATAGAGCACCTTGCGCGGCTAAGATAACCTGCGCGACGAGAGCTCGAGAAGGTATGAAGTCCGAAAATCCGGATGCTTGTACGGAGGTGAACCCATGTATTTATAGGCTAGGAGGCGTATCTGCGCGCCGTACCCAGTGCGCTCAAGGCCTGCGCGACGCAAACTTGCGTGCCGCCCTCTGTGCCCTGAAGACTTGTGCACCCCCTTTTCCTTTGGATGGATTCGATTTCCTCATAGTCAAATCCTCATTTCTTTCCGGATCCAACTCTGAGGGGGGACTTTTGTTGACGCTCCTTTCGTCACAGAATCTAAAAGATCGGAAAAGGGGAATATCTAAGCTCAAAGTGATTCAACCTTTGAAGAAAACATAAAAAATCGACAAAGGCATGAACAAAGGATCAAAAGAAACTGCACCGCGCAAGTTATATCACTGTCGCGCAAGTACACTTGCGCGACCTAAGTGATAACTGCCCGGTAACCGCCCAGGGTCTTCTTTTTCCTATAAATAGACCCTGTGGGCCCCCTATTCAAGAAGGATTTTTTTTCCCAGAAACTCAGATTGAAGCTCCCGACGCCCAAGTCTCTTCTCAAAGCTTCTGGAACACATATAAGGTAATTTCTTACCTAGAACGGAAGATCTAAAGAGAAGAAGGAAGGCCTAAGTGTTGAAACTCATCAACACTTGCGCGCCGCCTTATTTCCTTTAATAGAACTTGCGCATCCCTTTTCTGGAAGAACCTCAAAAGGATTCTAAAGTGATGAATAAAGAGTCGCTCAAGTATTCTAATGCTGGTTAAAAATTGCGCAAGTACCCCTCATGTCGCGCAAATATACTTGCGCAACCAATACTTGCGCGCCGCCGCAATACTTGCACGCCTTTCAAGACTTGTCGCCCCTATCTTTTTGGGTTCCCATCTTGCCCATTTTACCCCTCTCAAGCCATTGCACCTTTCCTTTTCAAGATTCAGTCTTCAAGACACTCTTCAAAGCCATTCATGGCATGATTTCTTGATTTGACTTCCTTATCTGAAAGGAATTCTGTGGAATATCTCTCAAAACCTAGTGATTTAAATATCCTTATGTCACTAAATATGGAGAGTTCATTCATTCAACCTCATCCTTTAAGATGAGAGAATCCTTAACTTGGGTCTCCTTTTCAGGAATAATCCCCAGTTATAAGTCCTTTAATCTGGGCATCTTACTTAGAAGTAAGCCCCAAATTCTTAAAGTTCCCAAACTTGGGCATCCCCCTCAGGAGTAAGCCCCAAACCTTAATTCCTTAACTTGGGCATCCCCCTCAGGAGTAAGCCCCAAACCTTAATTCCTTAACTTGGGCATCCTCCTCAGGAGTAAGCCCCAATCATAATCCTTTAATATGGGCATCCTTCTTAGGAGTAAGCCCCAAGTCCTCTAATTTGGGAATCCTTCTTAGGAATAAGCCCCAATCTCAAATATGGGCATCCTCTTTAGGAGTAAGCCCCAAGTCCCTTAAATGTTTGGGCATCCTCCTCAAGAGTAAGCCCCAAACCTTAATCCTTAACCTGGGCTTCCTTTTCAGGAATAAGTCCCAGTCATAAATCTTGGGCATCCTCCTCAGGAGTAAGCCCCGAGTCCCTTAATCTGGGCAATCATATATACATAAGCCCCAAACCATTTCTTATGATTGCATCTTTCATGGAACAATTGTCTAAATTTTAATAATACCTCTTGTTTCTCACACCGAGAATGACTCATGTGAGCTTAGAGTGTAAAAGTAATTGTGACATCCTGCTTTGAGCCATCAATCATAAACATCATACCCTTATTCGAACTACGTGGGTTCTGATTCCTATTTCAAAATAAAGGATACGTAGGTATCCCATCTATGGGTTCGATCCCAACTCTGAAGTAATTCATTGTCCTTCTGAATGACGATAAACTTCAAGTGCCCCACTGAGTGGCTTTAAAACCAGCCTGGTCATCATAATAACCAAGAGACTTTTATATAAATGTTTTGAAGGATACCATTGACCAAGAATATCTAAATAGATACAAGATGATTCTCTATTGATGAAGAACCTCAAATAGATATAAAATATTCTCTAAATTTCTTACATATTTAATCATTGATTGTTAAACTGAAGGAAATCTCATTTTATACTTGGTAATGTAATAAGGATTCACGAACATAACTTAAATCTATAAAGAGTGTCCCGGAGTAGACAATAATTCCCCTCAAAAAGGTGTGATGAGTCCGACCTCCCATCCTCTCGACCAATGCAAATTACTAAGCCTCATCAGTCCACAAGATAATGAGCACCTACCTTTGGAACGTAGGTCCAAACGAATATGGAATCACTGGATGTTTCCGGTTCTACGAACAAACCCGGTAGAAACCGATCGGAACGTTTGAATCTGTCGTCCAGGAGGTCATCCCCGGATTCCGTGCGAAACAGTCATAAATTGTTTACACTAAATTTATAACAGAACCATTAGAATATCATATGTTCATGATAAAAGAAATTAAAAAATACAAAAAAATGTTAGTGTCTTGATTCTACATAACTAACCAATCCCCTTCTCCAATTTTTCCTCTAATCAGTCTATTACACATACCGTCATCACAAACCTTAATGAATGTACAATGAGAACAGTGAACATACCTGATATGAGTATAAAGATAATGTAGGAATTCACCCTTGAGACTCTACTATGAATTATTATAATAAAATACCTCACAATAAAAGTAAATGCCCAATATATGGTCATAATTTTCTAATAAGAATACAGAAAACACAAAACATCATACTTTAACTTATTCTAGTGTATCATTCATTTACATAACTAAATAGATATATGGAAATTCATGTCAAATAAGTAATCACAGCTTGAATATAATGGTCTAAATATTTTTAACTAATAGATCATTTTATGTTTTAACCCCACTGAGAAGTCACATACCACACTAGTTACCTTTCATATACCCTCCAACTCCATCCCCACCCTACTTATCACATAGTTTTCATAAACCTAAACTTTTGATCTTATGATGACCCTAAGAGTGACTATATAATTTATCATTAGTTTGTTTCCTTATCATTTCTTTTGGAAAACATTATTACATTAATGATATAATTATTCAATTCAATAACAAAATTTACCATACTAAAATATCATGATTATAATTTTTATAAGCTAAACATGCACATTAACAGCCTCATATGGGTGGGGTTATAAAATAATACATGAAAACCCTATTCCCAATATCCCCACTAGATAACTTCCCATTATATTTAAATATATAACAATGTGTTACTTAGAAAATAATATACATGGAAAACCTTTAATAATTTCACCATTTTAGATTAACTGTCCTAACCCATGTGGATTATACAAGAAACTAATTAATTTTATTATTTGTTGAACTCCACGATTTGGTCAGTTAATGTGGTTTCCAACATCCCAATAAAAAATAATTATTTAAAAAATTTAATAAATCACCATATAATATATTTGTAACAAAACTTAGTTTATATGGAATATACCCTCCTAAATAATATTTAAAACAATATAATGATCCAAAAATCCCTCAAATTCAATAAAAATGATATAAAATTCCATTAATAATTATTCTCAAACTAATTTTGAGAGAAAAAAAAATAGTAGTAACACAATATATTCCCCATGAAATAAAAACTAATTTTGAATTAAAATTACATTTAATGATGAAAATTTAAAATCATATTTAGACAAATAGATAATTTATGGTAGAAAAATGATATTTTTACATTTATTTCTCAAAATATTCAAAACCACAACCATTTCAATAAAATAATAATTAGTTAAAATATATTACCTCATTTAAATTTTGGTCCATAATATCCAATAGATCCTTAATGGTCCTCAGTAGAGTTTTAGTGGCCAATTGGGTTTTGAGTGATGAACATCAACCAATCAATGGTGGGTTCTATAAACACAACCATGGAAGTGACACTTAGGTGTTATCTAACTTATGTTATAGTGGAATACTATTACATCCATGAAAAACGAATTTTTCTTTAAATTGACAACAATATTATCCTTTACACTATCATCTTATGTAATTGAAAAAATTAAACATAATTATATTTTTCAATGAAAAATAATTAAAATTAATTTACATACGAATAATCCATGAATAACTAAAAGCTCCCAAAATTTGAGATTATAATCCTCAATAAGAATTAAATAGAACATACCAA
This sequence comes from Viscum album, assembly GCA_963277665.1. Lineage (NCBI taxonomy): Eukaryota > Viridiplantae > Streptophyta > Magnoliopsida > Santalales > Viscaceae > Viscum > Viscum album. Next base: position 587,607,736 of record OY728142.1, on the reverse strand, counting down.
TAAAGAATACCACCGATACTCTTATACATCAACTTTTCACTCACATGACTCGTCCTAAAAGTGAGTATTCTACCACAACACCCATGATTTAATAATTTTATCCCAAAAAATATATAATCTTTTGAATCTAAAATATGCCTGAGTCACTCCAAAAATGAATAATTTAATTGAGATTCAATGTTAACCATATTTTTCATAATAAGTGGCTTTTATTTTATCTCTAAAGGTTTGATACATGGATTAAATCATTAATTTCACTATAAATAATAATAATTAGTAATCTATAAGTAAAAAAATTGGATATCTAATAAATATAATATAATCCCATGAATTGGGGTTTTAACTTCTTCCATGTCACCTATGAATGATGAACCGACCCTGATGATACATATAAGAATACCCAATCACTTACAAAAAACTCATATGGTTTATATCAGTGAGCATTATATGGTCATTGTCTACATTGGGCTATAGTTAACATTTTTGGATCATCTGCTACCCATCACTAGTCTACTTAATGAGTCTAAATTTATCATATAATTCCAAAATATAATTAATCCCATTGAATATATCACTCATGAGAATACTGATTTTTATATTTAGATTTCATTATATTCTATAGGCCTTTCATTTAACATACATATTTTCAGAATATTAGTTCAATAAAACAATAAGTGAAAAAATAGTTACTAAATTTAAAGGTTCTCTATACATATAACCATATAATATATATATATATTACCATTCTTGGAAATAAGGGTCATTTAAACAAATAAAAAATCTAGTTTCCTCCATAATAGGTTTTCTCGTATTTTCATACTAATCCTATAGATATTTTGAATCCAAACATCACCCAATTATCACCACCCAACGTTATGGTTGATATAATATAATAAAAAAATACAAGCCTCCCTATATGGTTATATAATATAATGGATATAAAAGTAATTAGTATCCATTAAAATATATCGTATATTATCCTAATTCAAGAACCATCTATCCAAAGGTACCACACTTGGGATGGATGTGAATAATGTGTGATAATTACACAAAAATTAAATCAAACAAGCCATGGGTTGGGGATTAACATTGAGGGTATATATATCAATTTTTTGTGGAATTACCCTTATATGTTTATAGAATAATAGGTAAGAAGTAAACCCGAAAAACAACACCATTTATAATTATATAATTAATACAAATATATTTAATCACAATCATAAACAAATAAAATTGAAAATAATTTTACAAATTAGATAAACATAAAACATTGGAAGTGACAATGAATTCAAATCTAATCATAAATTACTACTCAATATAGTACCACCTATATATATCACCTATCAGATCATTTGGACCATTATGAAATATATATATATATATGTGTGTGTGTGTGTTTTTTGTGAGAATAAATTTTATTCTTAGAGGGATCCACCCTGAAACCTCCCATGAAAATTATGGAAGTAGCATACTAAATCCCAATCAATAAAAAAAGGAAACTAAATCATCGCAAGAAAAGGTATATTATCATTTACCCCTCCTCATTATGGTTCAGAAACCAAATAATGAAAATAAGTATGTAAAACATTATTATGTATATTTATTTCATTATTTGAAGTTACTCTTCTTATTCTTACTCACTGGTTTTTCATAGTCATGCCCCCAATGGGTATGTACTGTACTATTCAATTACAAAACAAATTAAACATTACATTCAATTAATTAATTTCATATCCATTATTGAGACCTCTACAACCCAAACCATCATCATCATAATCATACCCTATAGTAGCCACATGTATTCTCAAAATCCTCTAAACCATGTGTAAATACATTATATCTCAGCCCATTATATCAATGAATGAAATCCACTGGGAGGACATATCCACTATGAATAGATATAATTAAGATATACATAATAAGTTGTTATAACACATATAAAAATCTATAATATAATCGTGATACATCATATAACATATAGTAAGTAAACATCTATGGAAATCTATTGTAGCTTGGGATATGCCTACAGATAACTATTGCTGAAGAGATATCAGAAGAGAGAGAGAAGTTATCCATATGTTCCAATTCAATAAGGTATATTTGATGAAAGTGTCCTAATAAAATTCATGTGTTATTTTCTGTACCTACATAGGTTTGGTAGAAAATGAAATTAGAAAATATAGATAATATCACAATGATTCACACTATGTAAAATTAAATTGCCTTAAATTCTTCTATAGCTATCATTTCACATGTACCACAGCTAACACCACTATGGTCAAGAACACAACCATGCATACAATATTCATTTATAATGTTAATAAATTCCTTCTCCACTATGCTATTCCATTTTAATTTCCAAGATTAATACTTTAATAGTCTAAGGTAGTGCCTACAATACCATAACTCCACTTATTTATATTCTCACATATTCTATGATTTAGGGAATCAAGAACCAATCCCATTTTTTAAATTATTTTTATATCATTTCATGATTTATCAATGTACTCTAGGACCATGGATAATATACAATAGTAGAGGTGGACATTCTTGTATAAAGTCGAACTATAATGATGAGTTTGAAACAAATAATATAAATAATATCTGACCATCATGCCATCAAGATTACCTCAATAAGGATTAATATATAATGATACTCAATACCCTCTCCAAAATCATCATAACAACCTTTTTTCACCCCCACATTGTTATTCACTATATAAATTTTGTCCCTCCATCACGGGAATTAAACATAAATGTTTCTCAGGTTCCCAGGACACTTCTCATTAATGTATCCCAATAAAGAGAATGTTTTCAACCACAAAACAACTCTCTAAATCCCTAGAGAAAAAATGAATTTAAAATTATTGTTTTCATAGATGAATAGGAACAATTTCAACGAAATTGCGATATTTAATCCTTCCACAGTAATGAATAAAAGCATTAATCACCAACAATTTATGATTAAAAAAACAACAATTTTAATTCTGTCATGAATTTAGTGGTTCATTGTGAATATATTTTCTTTTTCCTGATATATATTGTATATATATAATAAAAAATAATCATGATAAACATTTTATTACAATTACTTCTATAATACCTCAAATTTCAGCGAATATATATTATAATATAACATGCCTCTTTCATTAACAATAATTTAATAAATTGAACATTATATTGTTTATTATTTTCTATATATTCAATAATGCTAACTATAATTTTATTAGACATAATAAATGATACCATAGTCTATAAAAACGATACACGATGGAATTTCAGGAAACCATAAATCACATATGACAACAACCCAACCATTTATTTAATTCACCATATTAAATATTAATTATATTTTCCTTGGGATACATTATATTTCATTATTTTTACTTATATATTATGTAAATAATCATTTTAATTCATAAAACATCCAAAAGAATTTCCTATTTTTTTAAAATATCAATTCATGATGTTGTATATTAGATTATTATATTTCTATGATTAATCATAAGTATTTAGAAAAAGAAAAATTATGAACGATTCGATCTTACTATAATATAAAACATGGGAGAAATAATAGTTACCAAACCTTGATTTAAAAGTCAAGTCATTATTATCAATAATTAATGATGGATGTGTAACAACCACTAAAGGATACACCACCAAAACTGAAGGAAAACTCACAACAACCTTTCCATAGTAACAAACCATTATGTTTGTCTTAATTTTTTTACCTTATTTATATAACATGATAAAAACATACATAATGAAGAACAGATGTAGAAAAAATAGTATTTGAAATACACTATTACCTTGATCTAGACACACCCAATGGTAATACTCAAAAAGGAATAGTAGGATATGGGTGAGAGTTGTAGGAGTTTTATAGGGTTTAAAATAAGGGAAAAAAATAAATCCAAATGAAGTAAGGAAACCATATTTATATATGAATCATTAAAATCCTCCATCATGTGGATTAAATTATACCCATGGTGTTTGGAATATCATTTCCCTCATCATGTTTCACCAATAACCAATAAAATACCTCAAAATTCCATAATTATTAAAACATCCAACTCAAAATGGATAAATATATGAACACATCCAAACTGACCTCAAAATATCCATCACCACTCCCTCATCCATGTTGTGTTGACCATCCAGATGGAATGAAATATTTAATAACAAGTAAAACCACTATGAAATCACTCTTGACATCATTGATCTGTAGAAAAATGAAAAATAATTATGATAATAAAATTTTGATCTTAAATTATACACCTATCCTATAATTCTCATCATCATTAATTTAAAATAAAATTTCAATGAAGGAATCTATTTCAAAGAACGTCCATGGGAGGTACCTCACAAAGATCTCAATATAATAATGACACAACTACCCCAAAATATGAATAAATAAAATTAAATATAATTTATAATAAAACTAAAAATAAAATCCTAGGGTAGATTAATCTTAAATAGAGAATGTCCAAAAAAATATCATAATGAAATAGAAGATAAATCTCATAAAGTAACTTATGTTTGGGATAAAACATTTCAAAAATGATAAAAAATATCAAAAGAACTCAATATATAATCGTTGAATCTACTCAAAAGTACTCTCATGAAAGACATCCAGTTTCCATAGGGCACTAACCAAGAGAATATCATGATTATACAAAACCTTCTCATAATGGTTTTGAATCATGATAGGCTTCTCAAAAAAAGACACCCTATAATCAATATGTATTTAACCCCAATCCATGATTTGAGAATCATAATGGAGATATTAGAGAATCTATGAAACATGGATGAAATCATGATTTTGGATCATCTATGGGGTGGTGATGAAGTAAATGACACAACTCCAACATGATCCAACACCTTAATGGTCTAACAAACTGGGGAGAAAGATTACTCACATGGTGTGGAGAATCCTTCATCAAAATATGATCACTATTTTTAAACTGTAGGGTCCTCCTCTTATGACCATTAAAATACTTATGATGATAATTAACTACATTCATTTTCTAATGGATCACCTATACATTTTATATCATGGTAAAACGCTAATTAAATTCACGAATATTTGAATCTGTAACCTTTTTCTGGCCCAATAGAGTCCTGATTTGTTTTCAATAGATTGGTCATAATGGTGTAATACCAATAGTAGAGTACTAATTATTAATTTTTAGAATACTACACCAATGGTAGGTGACTAACCCATGGTCCTTAAAAATCTTAAATACACACACATACCGTTTCGTTAAATGTATGGATTGTTTTCTTAATATAAACATTCATATATAGGGGAAAAGTGATTCTATGGAATAATTAAAATCCAAAAGAATTATTTAGATCCCTCAAAACGATGGAAGTAAAATGGGTATCATGATCAGATATGATCATCTACAAAATCAATTAATTCATACTATCTTTAGTAGATATTTATTTCACAAAACCTTTATTGAGATAAAATCCTTAAATGATAATAATTGATATGATTTCATAATGTGGTCCATGATCACACATATTGCACACAAATGCCTCATTACTTAGGTAAACTAGTCCCAATTTACATAGATATGTCCGCCAAATTCTACTTGGGAACATCAAGAATTTGAAGAAAAATACTAAGATCACAATGATCGGTCTTTACATTTAGGAAAACCAATCACTAAGAAGCAAACTCTAACATTGAGAACTTTATTCAATATCAACAAAACTATCACTATATACATTTCTTCAACAACAATTCACTATGATGTTCGAATAATGAAGAACATTGGAACTCACATAGAACCACCTCACACATCGATGAATAAATTGAAAATTTCCATTGGAACAACACATGATGTTTTCTATCCTCTAACCATCTCTCAAGACAACCACCATAGATAATTTGATCATGAAAAACCTCCACATCACAATACCTAAGCATAGATTCATACACTTATTGGACTAGGGATGACTAAAATATATTATATTAAAGAAAACATCTACCATTTATATCTACCATATTAGGGAGTGACTTTTCCAACACTTCTGGTCGACTCCAATAATATCCCTAATCAAACATAGCACAACACCACTACTTAATCTCAAGGTTAATACTACAAAATTACCATTACTAGTTGTAAATTATATCATTATGTTGTTGTTTGAAAATAACTCTAACAATCATTTATACCGTATATTAATGACAAAATAGGGGAAAACATACATAAGACTCTTATTATTTGTAAATACCACAAAATGTTAATCAATAATGTTATTACACAAACACTTCTATGAAAATACCACTACTTAAAAATCAAAATTATAGGTGGAATAGTTACCCTCATGTGGTATTTAATAAATCTACACATAAGATATATCATCCCTTTACTAATTCAAAACACAACCCAAGTCAAAATGATAAGTATTAGAAAATAGCATGAATGAAAATTTGTACTACAGTAGATGAAGAAAAAGGGAACATACAACTATCTACTTAAAATAATAAAAATCCCCCTCAAAATTGTTACTCCACATGAAATATAGATCCTTCAATGTAAAAACTATTATAGGATTCATAATCCTAGGGTATTAACCTTCTATAATAACAAGAAGGACCAGATAAAATTCATAGCTCTCTAAAATTCTTGGGCGATAAACAATATACCATCACCAAAATATTTTAGGGATATATATATATAATATATTTTGAGATAATATGTTAAATAAGAAAAATGAATCAAAAATATAAAATTCAAACTTCTAAAGTTTCCCAAATAGCTGACGAAACCAAAAAAGTTATAAAATGGTTCGAAAATACTCTATGTCATCAACCATTAACATATAAAAAAAAATATTTAATATATAATGACAAAAATGAATCAAAAAAGAAAATAAAATATTAATATATTCATAATTCACCAAATAATATCTTTAGAGTTCATAATTGTAAATTGCATGAAATTTAACTTTATATTCTTCTAGAAAAAAGAAAGTAGTATTTGAGATATACAGATCCTTTTATTTCGTCTAATGATATCATGACCACATGTAAATCTTCATGAACTTGTGTTATCCCTTCAAATTATCTATTAAATAATCATCCCATGTTAGTTGATAGAGGTTCCTTGACATCACCTAATTATAATAGATAAAATAGACATATAATGGTATAATATTATCTTCCTTCAATGAAAACTAAACTCGAGATACCTAAGGTGACCCATATGGTCAAATGAATTAACTATAAAGTAATCATAAAGCTAAATCATTATATCCTATAGAATATAATTGGAAATTAGATATGGATTCATTGATATTGGATATCCACTTGGATGAAGCTATATACCTATGTTGATCACTCAATTAAGGGGTAGTGGACAAACTCTATAGGGATGAGAAAATGGTACTATTATACATCCTTGGGAAACACAACTAGTTGATGCAATATTGAACTCATCATAATCTTACTGATTGAAGAAGATAAATACTTGACATGATTGTCACCCATCTAAGGGTCTCACTCTATAATGAACATCTTCTGGACTCCATCGATGTCATTAAAAATTCCTTGTCTACTAAATAAATATCGGATATCCTATCATGAATAAATTCAATATATGATGTCAAATATATTTTATGGTTTTATTAATATATATTTTTACTCTCTCAAATATATATATGTTTCGTAACACCATCTCACAGTGTCTAGACACATCCGATAGGTTAGATCAACTTACAAATAGAATAGTTTATACTAATAAAATTTAATGTATGTCCACCTCAAGTCTCAAATCATGGATTGGAGGGACTAGAAAAAATGAGTTCATGGATTCTAAGTCAAAAAACATTCTAATCACATTTATAAAATAAGAAAATAGTACCTCAAATTATGTCTATCTCATATAGTACTAGGATGCATGAAGTATGAATCTTACAATTCCTATCTCTATGATATCTTTTCACATAATATAGACCACCTCCATAGCTATTTTTAACCATATATCCTTAAAGATAAGGGGAATAATTGGGTTTATAACTAGATTCCCCATAACCTCTATACAATAGACTTGATGGAACACACTACTGTTACTACCCCGGTTAAACTACTGCAATTCATGACCCTAAAATGGGCCACCAGTTGAACACTAACTGTTGTGGATGTTAAGAAACTCTTACTTATTATGCCCAAAAACTCTATCATAAAATCAAACCACACTCGTACCATTTCTAGTAGTTTAATTATAGCTATATCTGGTGAAATGATTTGATTATGGATGAAACCTATTCCTACTGACTAAAACGTTTTCTATTGGAAAATAATCTATGAAATCTCGATCATATATAAACATACTATAAAATCATTGTGAATACCAACTCATTATGACATGTTCTATGACAAAATTGTTTTCATGACCTATTCATTCTCTATTAACACATAATATTTCTTCAACATAAATGAGGTTAAATAACAATATATATTTTGATGTAAATCATCCTCAAAATTCTTCTCTTTATCCTCTACATCTAGAATAAGATGTGAAATATAATTTATGACGTTATTAAATTGGATAATAAATTATTCAACATTATTACTCCTTTATTAATGGGTATATATCTCTTAGTGACCTGCATCCTCGGTAAGGGAAGATATAGACTCACCTCGAAACAAATCCTCTCATGAAATAGCTAACTATACATGATATCAGGGTGAATATTCCACTAATAAGGATCTTACTAGCACAACATCATCAGAGCTAAATAAACACAATTATCCTTCCATGTACATATCAAAATGAATGATGACTCCAATATCTCAACCCAATCCTCTATATCTCTATTAGAAAAATAGAATTCATACTTCTTTCGATGCTAGTGTTGAAACTATCATACATTAGTTCATCAAATTTTATCATCATCAACTTCCACACAGTATAAATCCACCGATACATCCTACTAAATGCCTTCATCATGAACATGGTGGGGATTTTGACATGGAAATATATATATATATATATAAATATTTTTTTTGAAACTCTTATAACAAGAATAAAGGAAACATTGTAATGATAATTTATTAATTCATATTAAAATTTTAAACATTTTAAACACAATTCATATAAAAAACTACAGAGTCAAGATGCATGATCCTTACATATGTCTTTTTCGTTCAGGTATTATTACATAGATTTTAATGTTTAGTAAAATTTATGATCCTTACATTGTATCCTAAGTGGATAAATATCCAATATTATCTATAGTATCAATTGTTTATAGATAGTACAATGCAAAAATGATTTTTCATTACTACCATCCCATGTATCCTCACAAGTTCCTAACTTCCAAATTCATCTTATCTCTCAAAATGTTCATTAATAAAAATCTGTCCGGACATATTCCCTCCAAATGTACCCCACCTAGGATGAAAAATGATAATTGGTAAATAATGAAACGTGATTCCCACATCTATCATGCCACATATTAGAAACTGACACTAAGGATATATAAATGTCACACATGAGAGGCATTACCCTCATCTGTTGTTTTAATAATTGATAAGATGGAATAATCACCATATAACACCATGAATAAATATAGATGAAATCACAATAGAGGTAATTTCATATGTAAACATATTAATCCATAAAAAAACTATAATGTAACAAAAATTAAATCATCAATAGTAACCATAATGTTATAAAAACTTTTAGAAATAATACTAAAATGATCGATCACCAACTATTCCTATTGTCTTAATAATAGATCATAAATATATAAGGATATCATAATATGTATACTCAATAGGATACTCCATGATAACACTAATGAAATAATGTAATAGAATCACACAAATTCCTACTGAATAAATAAATGGAACTAAATCATCCCCTAAATTTGTATACTACTCCAATCCCAACCAGAGAATTGAAAACTCATGAAATAATACATAATAATAAGAAATGAATTATTGAATATATATATATATATATATATTAAGTTACCCAACACTCAATACATATTTGATTGTACCCCTCATGCCTCAATGGAAACATCTTATACTCATCCCTTATATAACCAATATAAGGCCCCGACCTTAAACCTTACTTAATATTGAATTAAATGAATAATTCCCATTGAGGATCTTTTCAGGTTTAGAGTTTTAGAGAATTAGATCATAAATCATGAATTACATTCCACATTTAAACAAAGTGGTTACATAAAATATAGTATTCGCGTTTTCCCATCAACAGAAACATATTTAAAATAAAACATGGATTCTTTCTTGACACTTCCTTGACACTATCATCATATCATGCACCTTTCCCTTGACATGTGAAAAACATTTCAAAAACTTGGGATGAGCATAAAAAGCTCAGTAAGGGATATAAAAGTATGAAAAGAAAACATTAGTCCATGTATGAAAACATACTTTACTCATAAAACATAAGCATTTTAACATACCTCATAAAATCATGAATAAATCATAGAAATCATAAGACATAAAGGTAACTTGAGGCATTCATAACATTCTTACGTAGGGAGTAACCCTCTTGGTTACATTTGGAATACCCATCAATGTATATTCCCTAAATCTCTTTAGAGAAACCTCAACGTTTAACCCCTTCACGTTACCCAATACATTGGAGAGCTATATCGGGCTCACCCACCCTTAGTTTATCATGGAACCACCCGTCTTCATAATAATGCCCAGGAACCATAACATAATCATATCACATAAAACATGCATAAGGGAAACATAACATTTCCACTTTTCAATCACAATATATCAATACAACACAATGATATAAAAACATTATGAAAACTATTTTCAATACCAAAATAAAATAACAGTAAAACATGGTATTTATTTTTCATTTAAAAAAAGGTATGGCTTGTAAAGGAGGCCCAAACTCAAATAATGGTCATGGTGGCGGAGAAGTCATCATCGCCGCATATGTACGACAAAAAAAATTCCCTTTGGTCGTTTAGTAAAACTCTTCGTACAAAAATATTCCTTTTGGATAACCCTAAAAGTAAAAGGGTTTTATACACCGTATAAAAGTAGGATGTGTATAAAACAGAATATGCCTCAATGAAAGAAGATTGAGACGAATTCCCATACAAAGACGGTATCCTTGGATTAAGGATAAATCAATTACATAATTATGTGTGACAAATGAATACACAAAATATAAGTGGTTATTAAGTGTAAAACAATCAGATTACATTCACACATATTCATAGAACGACATATTCTAGGAGTATAAGTTTATCCCAAAGAATCAAAATTGGGTTAAGAAGTTCCCTTGCAAAAATTCGGCAGCCTAACGACGTCACTTCAAAATTCAGAAAAAGAGTTGATGGGAGATAAAAGGGTATCTCATAACTTGGACATAAAATTTACATCAATAAGGATATATAAGAACATATCCCAACATAATAGAATGTGAATTAAAAGACATAACAAAAGAAGTCTTTTAAAAAGAGGAGGGTGAAAGGTTCCCTTACCGACTTGGGTAACTTTCGAAACGTACACCCATTGAAGAAGGGTCATACAATAAATATGTAAATACCCATAAATGAAATTATATTACACAAAGAGTATAATAATGGGAAGTAAATACACCACTCAAAGGAAATGGTGGAAAACGTAGCATAAATCTCACAGGACTGAAAGTGAGACGAAAAATCCCTTACGAAAACTCGGCAGCCTAACGATGCCACTTAAAACTTCCAAAAATGGATTGATGAGGTCAAATAGGGTCTCTCATAATATTAAAATAAAATTAATAGAAATAGGAATATAAAATAACATCCCCCATCATAAAAAAGAGGAGATTAAAAGAAGTGACATAAAAGAGAGTACTTAAAAAGAAAGAGAGGAGTAGGATCCCTTACCTCGTGTCCGACATGACTCGATCGTTCTTTAATATCATGAATAATAAAATTTGGTCAATTTATAATTTCTTAAGGAACTACTTTAAATATTATTATTCAGTTAATATCACATATTATAATGTTATAATAATTGGTTAATAAAGTGAGTTCATATCAGACGTTTTTGTCGATGTTCGGTACATGAGTAAAAATCGAACTTGTTGGAAAATAATTTTCCGTGTAGTTATAGGTACATCATATCCATAATAGTATTTATGTTTTAAATATCATATATATCTAGTATATATTCTTTTTATACTATTCCATAGCATTTTGAGATAAAAAATTAAAAGCACCATTCATGGAGACGGTAGGCCGTACGTACGCATGAACGCTACTTTCATTTTTTGTCATATTAATGGAATTAAAACAAAATGAGATATATATATATTATAATTAAAGAATTATATCCATAATTTAGATTTAATATATTACATATATATCCATTATATATATTTACTTATAATAGTACATAACATTTGAAGATAAGAAATGAAATGTACCATTCGTGGAGACGGTAAGCCGTACGTACGCATGAACGCTACTTTCATTTCTTTTTCTTGTATTAAATGTAATTAAATAATAATGATATAAAGGTATATTATAATTACAGTAGGATATAATATGTAATACCATTAATTCCATCCTTTATACATCCCACATATGACATTAACGAATCAAATCACTTTGAGGGGGCAGTAGTCCGCACTTCCTAAAATGAAGATATCACGTTTACCCATAATGGAAACCATAAAGGTATGCCATAAATGAAGAATATAGAAGCTTAAGGAAAACATAAACAGATTATATATCATATATAAATATATTTACATCTTAATGTCCACCTTTGAAAGTGTTAAAATAATATTGAACAATCATCGTTTCGTGAGGCAGTAATTCGCCATCCACAGAAACAGTATGTTCTTTTACCATTATACGGAGGTGTGTAAAAGTTTAGATAAAATCCTTATTATAACAATATCCTAGTATATTTAAGATACTGTTGTTGTTACAAAAAAAGTAATAAAAAGAGTTTAGGGGTTTGGAGAAGAAAAATAAAACAAAAGAACACAAGGGAAGACATTACCTTTAAATCGGGTAACTCTCTTTGATTTGAGCTCAAAGGCTTCCTTCGAAAGGATTCTGCCCAAAGTGAGGATTCAATGATAAAGAGAGGGATGTGGAGAGATGAAATTGGCAGGGGTTGTCCAAGACAAAGGCTTGAGATGTGTGTGTAAGGTGGTAGAGGTGGGGGCCTTTTATAAGAGGAGAAGAGTGGCACTCTTGGAAAGTTATAAAATATTACTTTATTATAAAATGATTTTAGGATTTAAAAGGTCCCAAAATGATATATTTCTAGGATAAGGTGATAAGGTTTCTAAATCAACCCATCCAATAGGTTTGTGACAAGTGTAGGACTTATATGTCACCCTATCTTCTCATTTTATTTAAATCGTTCATTTATGAGGTAATCACTGCATCATCACGGTGTCATAAATAAATTAATTTATTTAATGTATGAAAATTATAAAACAAATATAATTATATAGGAAATCTTTTTATATTTCTAATGAATATTTATAGTCAAAAATATGACTTGTATAACCCCATCTAAAAATTGTTTTAGTAAAACAACACATGTTTGTGACATTTTAATTTTAACTTTAAATAAAAAGGTATTAATGACATTTTCCAAGAAAAGTGGCTCTATGGGGTCCCCAAGTTGACCCATGGATTGTATTGGTCGGCCATGACTCATCAAATGAGAGTAGGACATGTGTCTAGGTCATTTCATATTATTAACACATTATTTTTACCTTAAACTACACTAATTACCTCTAATCGCGATTAAAACATAAAAGTTACTATTCACCAAAAAAATTATTTTAATCCCATTGAACCACATTTTACTTCTTCATGACAACCATGTATGTTGGATTTTTGAAATTCAAAACACAGAGGTGGTAAAATTTCATTTAAAAGAAAAATCATTTTTTTAAGTACCACTTAGTAGTTTCACTATTCATCAAAAACTAATGTTTTCCAGAAAAATACCAAACATTTACCCTAAGCTATATTTGATTTTTCTGAATTCAAAAATGATTTCTATTTTACAAAATTCAAAACATATAAGTAAAATTAATTATTTTAATAATTAATTCCCGCTGTTAGAGCAAATAGCCTGTTTTTATGAAACAATAAGTATCAAAAGATTGACACTAGTTTAAGTCCAATTTGAAGATGAAATTAATTCCAACGACCACTATTGGAATATATGGTAAAAATATATTCTAATTTCACTTTAAAAACAATTAAAAAGATAATATAATCATATAAATAAATTAGATTAAAAAGAGGTTTTGAATTAAAATACAACATTTTTCATTATTAATTAAAAAATGAACTTTATCGGAAAAATACCAAAAATTTACACAAAGTAAATTTTGATGTCCCGATTCTAAATAAGAATTTTATTTTGTCATATATAACACATAAAATTGTCAAAAAGTGGATTTAAAAGAGTTTCTCCATCAAAAGGTGGTTAATCGATCTTTTAAAGAATATTAGATTGTTTACGCTTAAAATTGGATTCATTCGCATATTTAATCCTCTAACATTTATTGTAAAAAGTAAAAATATTTTACAAACATATATAATCATTTTGTAGTTAGTTCTATTCATTCCCGCCATTACAACGGTTAGGCGTTAACTACATTTTAAAATAATATTATTTTATTATTAGAATGCAATATAAGATTCCCAAAAAACTCGTTGTTGCATATTGGGTACGCCATCGAGCATAGCGTCCCTTTTAAAGTTATATTAATATTTTATTCACAAATATGGATAAATGTGAAAATTTAAAATTCGTTATTTACCTGGGGTGTTACATCCTTCCCCCCTTTTCGTAATTGCGCCCTCGCAATTTTAAAATTGGGCTTTGAAACTTCATTGAAAATCCCACATCAGAACAAGAGTCTGTAAAACAATCACTTTAAAATAAAGAAAGGGAAGTACAAAGGTCACCCGAGTTATCCCATACTAGGATTCCATATAGGAAAACATGGACATGGAGGAAAAATCAAAGGGTCATGTTCTGAGGGAGAGTGATAGAAAACATGTTTAGGAGAAATTTAACCACAAGAAAATCACAAACATGTTGTGGGTTAAATGGTATTCGATTCCCCAGTAGGGAAAGTTAATAGACAACATTTTTGTTTTAAGTTACTCTTCATTGAGGAATTTATTTTTGAGCTTAACTAAATCATAATGAAACATACTTACTTATCATGTAAACTTTCAACTTTTACTAGATTCCTTAATCAAACTCATATTTTCTCCATAAGAAGAGTTTTTAGGAAGACTTATTCGCATTAAGAGTACTATAATCAAATTCTTGAGAATCACCTAATCCACAAAAGAGAACTATATATTTACCAAGTCTTTAGACAAAATCCAAAACCAAAGTTGTTAGTATGAGATCAGATAATCCACAAAAGTATAATCCTTTATAAAAAAAATCTATTCTTAATCTCAAAAATTTGTCCAAAAAAAATCCAAAGTTCAACGAAGACCATTTGATAAACAATTGTCCATAAAATTATTCAAATTAAACCAAACTAATATTGAAACCCAAATATTTGAAGGATTATATCACATAGTCTTCCAAGGTACAAATTAACACTTATCTCCAAATAACATCAGTTTCTCTTAAATTCTAATATTGAAAATTAATTAACCTAATCATATATCCTCCATGATAGGTTAATAATTTCCATAGATAACCCAAAATAAACTTACTCTTGATTCCTAAAATCATTTAACTAAAAATAATTAGTCAAACTAACTAGGGACTTCACGTAGTCCAGTGGTAGGTGATAAATACCAGTCGCACTTTGGTTGTGGGTTCGATTCCCGCAGCTTTGTCCGACGCGACGGGTTGTCACACAGTCTACGTGTTGTCCTTTTTCCAAAACTGTATAATTCTTAAAACATTCCCCAAAATGAGATAAAATATTCAAAAATAATAATTACATATTTTAACATCAAGTTTATCTCATGCCTTTCATTTTCTATCATAATATATTATAACCCATAATTACCTCAAAAGTAAGGATCATATAAACCCTAATGGTTACCTTTATAATTAATACCTGAACTTCCACATCAATTGGTCATTTCGTACATGATGCATTACAGAACATACCAAGGTACAAGTGGTTGATCATGACTCCTTGATAGTTGGTTTAGAACAACCACGAGGTTTCTCATTGAATCCCCCATTTCATCCAGTCACATAATCAGAGAACCACCACATTTTCCTTCAAACCTATTGTCACTTTGGTGCCTACTAGATCCATCCATTCACTAAAAATAGAAATGTCAGTGTGAGTATATCAACAAAACCATCATGTACTAATGATGAAGATAAACACTAATATATACTTACTCATTCACTTTATCTAAAACTAGGACTCTTTCTAAAATCCTAACCATTATGGTAATGTCACTTATGCTTAGAGAATACCCTAACCTCTAAAGTTATCTAAACCAACCTCTGATACCAACTATAAGGCCCCTGCCTTAAACCTTACTTAATATTGAATTAAATGAATAATTCCCATTGAGGATCTTTTCAGGTTTAGAGTTTTAGAGAATTAGATCATAAATCATGAATTACATTCCACATTTAAACAAAGTGGTTACATAAAAGATAATATTCATTTTTTCCCATCAACGGAAACATATTTAAAATAAAACATGGATTCTTTCTTGACACTTCCTTGACCCTATCATCATATCATGCACCTTTCCCTTGACCTGTGAAAAACATTTCAAAAACGTGGGATGGGCATAAAAAGACCAGTAAGGGATATAAAAGTATTAAAAGAAAACATTAGTCCATGTATAAAAACATACTTTACTCATAAAACATAATCATTTTAACATACCTCATCAAATCATGAATAAATCATAGAAATCAGAAGACATAAAGGTAACTTGAGGCATTCACAACATTCTTACGTAGGGAGTAACCCTCTTGGTTACGTTTGGAATACTCATCACAATATATTCCCTAAATCTCTTCGGAGAAACCTCAACGTTTAACCCCTTCGCGTTACCCAATGAATTGGAGAGCTATATCGGGCTCACCCGCCCTTAATTTATCACGGAACCACCCGTCTTCATAATAATGTCCAAGAACCAAAACATAATCGTATCACATAAAACATGCATAAAGGAAACATAACATTTCCACTTTTCAATCAAAAAATATCAATACAACACATTGATATAAAAACATTATGAAAACCATTTTCAATACCAAAATAAAATAAAATTAAAACATGGTATTTATTTTTCATTTAAAAAAAGGTATGGGTTGTAGAGGAAGTCAAAACTCAAATAATGGTCACGACGGCAGAGAAGTCATTGTTGCCGCATACATACAACAAAAACATTCCCTTTTTTCGTTTAATAAACTCTTCTTATAAAAAGATTCCTTTTGGATAAACATAAAAGTAAAAGGTGTTTATACACCGTAAAAAAGTAGGTTTTGTATAAAACAAAATATGCCTCAATGAAAGGAGATTGAGACGAAGTCCCATACAAAGACGGTATCCTTGGATTAAGGATAAATCAATTACATAATTATGTGTGACAAATGAATACACCAAATATAAGTGGATATTAAGTGTAAAACAATCAGAGGACATTCACACATATTCATAGAACGACATATTCCAGGAGCACAATTTTATCCCAAAGAATCAAAATTGGGTTAAGAAGTTCCCTTACAAAAATTCAGCAGCCTAACGGTGTCACTTCAAAATTCAGAAAAAGAGTTGATGAGAGATAAAAGGGGTATCTCATCACTTAGACATAAAATTTAAATCAATTAGGATATATAAGAACATATCCCAACATAATAGTATGTTAATTAAAAGACATAACAAAATTATTATTTTAAAAAGAGGAGGGTGAAAGGTTCCCTTACCGACTTGGGTAACTTTCGAAACGTACACCCATTGAAGAAGGGTCATACAATGAATATGTAAATACCCATAAATGAAATCATATTACACAAAGAATATAATAATGGGAAGTACATACACCACTCAAAGAAAATGGTGGAAAATGTAGCATAAATATCATGGGACTGAAAGTGAGACGAAAAATCCCTTATGAAAACTTGGCAGCCTAACGGTGCCACTAAAAACGTCCAAAAATGGATTGATGAGGTCAAATAGGGTCTCTCATAATATTAAAATAAAATGTATAGAAAGAGGAATATAAAATAACATCCCCCATCATAACAAATAGGAGCTTAAAAGAAGTGACATAAAGGAGAGTACTTAAAAAGAAAGAGAGGAGTAGGATCCCTTACCTCGTGTCCGACATGATTCGATCGTTCTTTAATCTCCAGAATAATAAAATTTGGTCAATTTATAATTTCTTAAGGACATAATTTTAAGATTATTATTCAGTTAATATCACATATTATAATTTTATAATAATTGGTTAATAAAGTGAGTTCATATCAGACGTTTTTGTCGATGTTCGGTACATGAGTAAAAATCGAACTTGTTGGAAAAGAATTTTCCATGTAGTTATAGGTACATCATATCCAGAATAGTATTGATGTTTTAAATATCATATATATCCAGTATATATTCATTTTATACTATTCCATAGCATTTGGAGATAAAAAATTAAAATCACCGTTCATGGAGACGGTAGGCCGTACGTACGCATGAACACTACTTTCATTTTTTTTCATATTAATGGAATTAAAACAAAATGAGAAATATATATATTATAATTCCAGAATTATATACATAATTTAGATGTAATATATAACATATATATCCATTATATATATTTACTTATAATAGTACATAAAATTTGGAGATAAGAAATGAAATGTACCGTTCATGGAGACGGTAAGCCGTATGTACGCATGAACACTACTTTCATTTCTTTTTTTTTTTGTGTTAAATGGAATTAACTAATAATGATATAAAGGTATATTATAATTCCAGTAGGATATCATATGTAATACCATTAATTCCATCCTTTATATGTCCCACATATGGCATTAATGAATCAAATCACTTTGAGGGGGCGGTAGTCCGCACTTCCTAAAATGAAGATATCGCGTTTACCCATAATGGAAACCATAAAGGTATGACATAAATGAAAAATACATAAGCTTAAGGAAAAACTAAACATATTATATATCATATATAAATATAGTTACATCTTAATGTCCACCTTTGAAGATGTTAAAATAATATTGAACAATCATCATTTCGTGAGGCAGTAATTCGCCATCCATAGAAACAGTATGTTCTTTTACCATTAGACGGAGGCGTGTGAAATTGTATCTCATATCCTTCTTATAAAAAAATCCTAGTATATTTAAGATATTGTTTTTTCTACAAAAAAAGTAATAAAAAGAGTTTAGGGGTTTGGAGAAGAAAAATAAAACAAAAGAACACAAGGGAAGACATTACCTTTAAATCGGGTAACTCTCTTTGATTTGAGCTCAAAGGATTCCTTGGAAAGGATTCTGCCCAAAGTGAGGCTTCAATGATGAAGAGAGGGATGTGGAGAGATGAAATGGGCAGGGTTTGGCCGAGACAAAGTCTTTAGAGGTGTGTGTATGGTGGTAGAGGTGGGGGCCTTTTATAAGAGGAGAGATGTGGCACTCTTGGAAAGTTATAAAATATTACTTTATTATAAAATGATTTTCGTATTTAAAAGATCCCAAAATGATTTATTTCTAGGATAAGGTGATAAGTTTTCTAAATACACCCATCCAATAGGTTTTTTATAAGTGTAAGACTTATATTTCACCCTATCTTCTCATTTTATTTAAATCGTTCATTTATGAGGTAATCACTGCATCATCACGGTGTCATAAATAAATTAATTTATTTAATATATAAAAATTATAAAAAAATATCATGATGTAGGAAATCATTCTATATTTCTAACGAATATTTATAGTAAAAAATATGACTTGTATAACCCCATATAAAAATTGTTTTATTAAAACAACACATGTTTGTGACATTTTAATTTTAACTTTAAATAAAAAAGTATTAATGTCATTTTCCAAGAAAAGTGGCTCTATGTGGTCCCCAAGTTGACCCATGGATTGTCTTGGTAGGACATGACTCATCCAATGAGGGTAGGACATGTGTCTAGGTCATTTCATGTTATTAAAACATTATTTTTTCCTTAAACTACACTAATTACCTCTAATCGCGATTAAAACTTAAAAGTTACTATTCACCAAAAAAAATTATTGTAATCCCATTGAACCACATTTTACTTATTAATGACAACCATGTATGTCAGATTTTTGAAATTCAAAACACATAGGTGGTGAAATTTCATTTAAACAAAAAATTAGTTTTTTAATTACCACTTAGTGGTTTCACTATTCATCAAAAACTGAAGTTTTCCAAAAAAATACCAAAATTTCACCCTAAGATATATTTGATATTAAAAATTCAAAAATGTTTTCTATTTTACAAAATTAAAAACATATAAGTTACATTAATTATTTTAATAATTAATTTCCGCTGTCAGAGCAAATAGCGTGTTTTTATGAAACAATAAGTATCAAAAGATTGACACTAGTTTAAGTCCAATTTCAAGATGAAATTAATTCCAACGACCACTATTGGATTAAATGGTAAAAATATATTCTAATTTCACTTTAAAACCAATTCAAAATATAATATAATCATATAAATAAATTAGATTAAAAAGAGGTTTTGAATAAAAATACAACATTTTTCACTATTCATTAAAAAAATGAACTTTATCGGAAAAATACCAAAAAATTACACAAAGTAAATTTTGATGTCCCGATTATAAAGAAGAATTTTATTTTTTCATATATAACACATAAAATTGTCAAAAAGTGGATTTAAAAGAGGTTCACCATCAAAAGGCGGTTAATCGACCTTTTAAAGAATATTAGATTGTTTACGCTTAAAATTGGATTCATTCGCATTTTTAATCCTCTAAAATTTATTGTAAAAAGTAAAAATATTTGACAAACATATATTATCATTTTGTAGTTAGTTCTGTTCATTCCCACCATTAAAACGGCTAGGCGTTAACTATAATTTAAAATAATATTATTTTATTACTAGAGTGCAACGTAAGATTCCCAAGAAACTCGTTGTTGCGTATTGGGAACACCATCGAGCATAGCATCCCCTTTAAAGTTATATTAATATTTTATTCACAAATATGGATAAATGTGAAAATTTTATATTCTTTATTTACCTGGGGTGTTACAACCAATGTCATCTTTCATCCCATAAACTATTATCGAAGTAATTATTTTCTCATGTACAACCTAACACCTCACTAGCATAACCCCTAGTAGTAGCCAAGTGTATTATCAAAATCCTCTACAGCCTATGTAAATTCATTACACCACAAGAAATCCTAGCCTCTTCATGTTCACCCATGGTAAACTGTAGCTAGCACAACCAGATATAAATATGATTTATACCTATATTTATTATATCCCATACATAAATGTATTTTAATACTAATAGACCCCAAATATTGGTTATAAATATACCCAATACAACATTACATTAAAGCTCAGGATATTCAAACCCATAACTACAAACATTAGGAGGGCAGGGGAAAGGGTTGTGTTAATATTCTATTTCTTTACATTAATAAATGTTAGGGAAACTCTTCCTAAAACCTTGGAGTGTTTGTTTCACTATCAAATATTATAGGGAATCATAATAAATTAGAAAATATATATATTATCTCCCATATGCACACATATGTAATATAACAATCCTTAGACACATCTTTCATTATAATTGTGCATGACCTCCATTTTCCACTACTATAAGAACCAAGGTAATACTAGAAATAATACAATTTTGTGAAATTTATTTATTCAATTTATTGATTAATATTCATTGTAGTTTTATAAATGACATTATTCAATTTTTTTTCAAAAAAAGAATTAATTGTTTAATAAATTATTTTCCATATATTATATTATTATATTAAAATTTTAATTTTATATATTTTTGAGTTTTAAATTTATAAAATGGACATAATTTATTATATCATTATTAATAATATATCATATGGCGAATTACTGCCTTTTTTATAAAAGATAGATTTTTTGGGAAATAGTGGGAAATAATGATTTTCCTTAAAACTCTAATTTAATTTGTAAAATAGAAAATGCTTCTTTAATTAATTTATTGGTTTTGAAGTTAAATTATTCCATTTTTAATAAAAATAATATTATATATTATATATTATTAATTATTATAATTTATGTTGTAAGAAATAATTTTTTTTCATAAAAAGAGAATTTAAAAAAAAATCATTTTCATTTTACATATTTAAGTGAACATTTATTTTTAAAATTTTTATATTTATAATTTTTAATTATATATTTTATATTATTAATTCTTAGGCTATAATTTGATAATGGGTTCAATTTCAATTTTTGGGCCACTATGAATAGTTACCTTACGAAAATTTATTTATCCTGGGGAAGGGTAAAATAGTTTGATTAAGTTAAAAAATGTGATTACTCCATAATATATTTTCATGATTCTTATGTAATGATTTTATTTTGACCCTTATCACCTTATATTCTAAATTTTATTGTTTATAAACCACTTTCCAATGGTAAAATTGTTGTTTTATATTAAAACATTGATAATTTACAAGTATGCCACACCCTTGACTAATTTACACACATATAGAATTTTAACTCAACATATATCTCCACAGATACCTTAAAAAATACCCTCCATATGTTCTATAGTACTTGTTATTAATAAAAATAAACTAAATATAGATTAGTTTGTAACCCAGGTGAGGGTTTTTAAAGAAGTTGTATAATTTTTAAAAGACTGTTACATGTTTATTTATTTTTCCACATCCTTACAAAAATTTAAACAAGATTAGAAAATAATATCAATATCATCCATATATTTAAATTTTATTATTATTATAGTATAAACATTTCTCAATGAAATTTTCATCTTATAGGACATAGAAATATTGCTGGTGTATACATATAGATTACCACCTCAATGAAGTGATGCGTTTCATTTTTCCATACTAGATCATATGGTATGTTAAAATGAGGTGTAAAATAAATATATGTAAAATTTATTACATAATTGAAATTATATAAGGAAAATATAACACTTACTATCTTACCCTACCATCTTTTGGAAAACAAAAATGACACTCGTGTGTACATGTGGACAACAACCTCCACAAATCCATTTCATAAAATTTTCATTTCCACAATACATGGCTGGTCATTAGGATGTTTGTAATGAATAAATATGAAATGTATAAAATATTTATTATTATTAAAAATTTAAATATTATCTACATTATTTCTTTGCCACCCAATAGAGAAATGAAAAAGTTACTCAAACGTATATACAGAATATAATCTCTTTGAAACAACAAGATTTATTTTTCATAACAACCGAAAATGGTTGATTTTAAAAGATTATCTAGAATTTAAATATGATAATTATAATAATATTAATATTATGGTATTAGTTTAACTATAATCCCTTTGAAAATATTCAATTAATTGATGATATTGTAATTTTATAAACCATACAAATCCAAAACATCAATTGAGAAAATTTCCATTTTAGTAACAAAGATTTCAATTTTAATAAACGAATTAAAAAATAAAAAATAAAAAATACACATAAAAATGAAATTAATCATTATGAAACTAACATAAATTTATTTATTTTTTATTTAGAAAACATATAATGCTATAAGAGACTTATGGTAAGTGATTTTCCGTTAGAATGTTGTCTTAAATATTTTAAAATCCTCCCATATATATCTATTGTATTTTAAATATTTTATGAATTCTATATTTCATGCATAAAATGTTTATAAAAGTAGTATTTATTATATTTTTTTATTAAAAATGTTTAATGAAATATTCTTTGTAACATTTTCCATATGGGTAATTTTTTCACATTTTAAAAAAGAATCTAAAGAATGTTATTTTATCATAAAGTGATTGTTATCATATTTCTACCATCATATTTGTATTAATTATCATCAATAAAATGAAATATAATTTTAAAAATTAGAAAAAATACGGTATCTTCTAGTTTTTTTTTCATTTGCATATATCTGAAAGGAAAATTTTTATTTATATGTAATATTTTTTTATTTTGGAAATTGATTATTTATTTATTAAAATGAGGTTTTGAGGATAGAATATTTAAATATTATAATTTTTATATTCATGATATAGTACTATAACATTTTAAATGGTGACGAATGATATCGATATGGCTCAAGAAAATGGGTGATCTTGATAGATTTCTCCAAATCAATTGGTAATGATTAATATTCAAAGGTAAAAAAATGAGAGAGATAAAATATTTGGTTACTCGTATAGAATAAACAGGGCATTAGTCATTTTGAAAAGGGATAAATAGTAGTAAACATTAAGTATCAATATTTCTCTCCATGGTACATATAT
This sequence comes from Viscum album, assembly GCA_963277665.1. Classification (NCBI taxonomy): domain Eukaryota; kingdom Viridiplantae; phylum Streptophyta; class Magnoliopsida; order Santalales; family Viscaceae; genus Viscum; species Viscum album. Next base: position 587,583,252 of record OY728142.1, on the reverse strand, counting down.
TATTATTGTAAAAAAGTGTTTTTATGAAAAAAAAAGTTTTTTTTATGAGGTAATTAATGATTTAAAACACATATATGTGAATGGTTTGTTTTTAAAATAAATGAATTCATATGTTCTAACATTCTCTAGGATTGTCTCATGGGTTTTAATATTATTTTTAATTATTTTCAATGTTTTTTATTAAAACATTGATTTTCATATATGGGAATTTATTATTTATGTGATCAACATTTTATTATGAAAATGATAATGGTATTCAACGGTTATCATTTTTAAAAATAATAATGGGATTAATTTATGTTTTTATTGCATACTATGATATATTTTTATTATCCAATGTTCTAAATTTTCTTCATGGGAACAATGGATGGGATAAATTTTATGATGGTCATGTTTTCACTATATTGAATCAACTTAAACAATGAAAAATTGTATAATATGAAACATGGTTGTAAACATTGTTATATTTTTATTTGTAAAAAACGTACAGTCTGTAGAAGTGTCCACTTTTTAATGAAATGTTTTACCTAATTCTCTAAAAATCTAAAATAAAATTATCCTGGAAATGTAATAAAATGAAACCCTTGTTAAAAATATTGAAATTATTGGATTATTGTGTAGTGAGTCATTAGAATTTATATTAGAGTAATGGTTTAGATAATTTATAGGATTGGATAATATTAAATGAAAATATAGGAATATTTATATTTATTATTATATTATCATGATATATTTTTTGAATATTTCCATCTTACCCTATCTTATCTGTGTTTTTTCAGAATCATTTTCAAAAAATATAATTGGGATACAAAAGTATGAAGACATCATAAAGATAATAAACTTCTAAATATATAATCTGTAATTATGGGAATAGATATGTTTGTTGATTTTTTAAATCATTTGACGATATAAATTAATGGTGGAACCAATTAATGGTAGAAAACAAAATCTCCATAGGTGTACATATCTATTGTAGTGTATTTCATGAAATATAACCCTCTATATTATGACATATCTATATAAATAGGGAAATATTCATGATAAAAAATGCATTGGATAATATATTTAGTGTTTTGGGATATAAAAATCATCAAAATATAATTCAATATACTTATCATATTGAATGTCAAGTTAACTTATGGTGGTCTTTTATTAATAATACTAAACAAAATATTATATTGATTTCATGGGTTGGATGGTCCTTAAAGATATTCTCCTTGAAAAGTATAATCAAACATTTATTTGGCATAAAATATAATGATAATCTCTAGAATTGAAGAAAAATAAAGAAGACTAAGTGGCCCTTTAGGATGTAATTTTAGTATCTTTAATAGCTATTAACCAAATTTCATTATGGACTGTGAATGTAAAGTGTAAATATTTTACATAGATCTCAATCTATGTAAACCCAGATAATTAGCCTCTCATAAATTCAAAATGTTTGAGGACGTTTTTCATTATACTAAGAAAGTAAATATATTTCATTCTAACACATATATATACTTTATGAAAACAAGGATAATTAGAGGTCAAGGTGGACATGAATTATGAATCATTCAACCATGAAATATAGAGGTAATCCTGAATAATGTTCTAAATATATAAAAATAATAATAAAAGTTGGATGGGATGTGGAATGTGTTCTCTATGTGGTAATCTCATCCATTTGAACCGTGAGTATAAGGAAACAAGTTTGGATCATACATTTAATGGCAAAATAGATAATCATCAGGTATTAGGATGTTTTAATTTCAATGAGTTGGGATGTTTTTCTAAAAAATGTCTTGAGTTTCATACTCAATGTGTGAATCATCATGTTAAAAAACACAATGTTTTTAATTTTTCTTTAGTGACCATTACTATAGATTTTGGACCCCCATATCAAATGCATATAGTTTCATTATATGATTATTTAGAGTATTCCAATGAATTTTTTGATTTGTGATCAATGAATTATTTTATATTTGGAAAATTTCTTTGTAAATTGGAAATACACTATCAAAAAATGAAGTTAGTTTGATGGTAAAAATACATCGGGTTAGTATAATGGAAATGAGAATTTATAAAAATATTCATGTTATCATTTATATAATTTCTTTCCCTATAAATCTATGTTTATTTTCTAATGTATAGATTGATGTTTTTATATGCATGGATTGGAATTTAGTTTATAATGTTATTCCAGATTATAGAGCTAAAGAGTACATTTTTTATAATGAGTATCCATTTTAATAAAATAATGAATTATTTACATTCAAAACATATAATGGACCTTAGAAACTAATAAAATATGTATGTGAATGTTCCCCTCGATATATTTCTGAAAATAAAGGAACTATTCGATATTTTTATATGCCAGTTGAAAATTAATATCTTGATGTTTTTTCAAATTATATTTTTGGTGTTATTCTTGATGAGGTGATTGAATTTATCATTTTCATAGTGCATGTTGGTGACCAAATTATAAAATCCCTTTATCGAATAGATGTAGTAGAACTTTTGAAATTGAAGAGGTTTTCGCAAGAGTTACATGATAAGGGTTTCTTCTACCATAGATCATTACAAAGGGGGAAACCTTAATTAGATTGTTAAAATGAATGATGTTTCAATGATTCTTTTAATTTATTATAGCGCACTCAATAATAAAATTATTAAGAATACTTATTTTATCCATTATAACATTGACATGATTGATTAACTCCGTGTTGCATAGTATTTCTCAGTGATTGTTCTTAGTTCTTGGTATCACTAAATGGTAGTGAAAGAGGAACAAATTGTGAGGAAATCATTTTATACTAGGTACTTGATTTTGAATTTCTTATTTATTCATTACAGTTTGATGAATGAACCCACTCTATTTAAGGATATTATGAATTGATTTACACTTAATATTTGGATACATTTTGGCTATTATTCATTGATAAAATTCTGATTTATTCAAAAATTTAAGAGGAATATTTGTGAATCCTAATGATTATTTTGTAGTTTATTATATAAAATAAGTTGTGTGGGGAATTCAGTATGTGTAAATTTTGGTTATATCAGTTTTCATCCCCTATGAATATTATTTCTAATGATGGGAAAACAATGGATCAGGTTAAAAATATTATAGTCTAATAGTGTCCATGTTTGAAAGATGTCATAGATCTTCAATTTTTTTGATTAGTGAGTTACTCTTGAGATTTGTTTAAAATATTTCTTAATTATCCAACCCACAAACTAACGAAACTAAAAAGGAGTAGAATTCATCTAGATAAACTAAAGTGGATATTGTTTTGCAATTGAGAGGAATATTGGTTCAGGATCAAGTTCTATCCCTACTAACAAGAAATGGTAAATTTTATATTTATTTTATTTATATTATGAAGGGTCATGGTTGTATATTTATGCAATATGGTTAGGGAGTTGAATTTGATTCATGTAAATTTAATTCTATGAAAAATTACAGTAAAATTATATTGAGTTTTTTATTTTGTATTTTTATTTTAAATCATATAGAAATCAATTTAATGTATTAAAATCAAAAATACATACTGGCTATAAAAATTAAATTATTATATTCACTCAAAAAAGTTAAACATGATGTATAGAATAAGTTCTATACGATAAATGACTTTGATTTCATGATTCATTATTATACAGGTAATGAAACAAATGTATTAGATTTTTTTGGTAAAACATATAATGTATCATTAAGAATGTCCCATTTGAAACATGATCCATTAGTTAATGATTTGATTTATATTGGCCACGAAATTTTCAAGTAGTAACTCCACCTCTTTTTTTATAGGTTACAGTGTAGACATTATTTATATATATAATTAACCCTGACCAAAAGGATGATCATGATATCAAGGAAAAGAACTTATTTTACACGAATGGTATGTTTCGTGAATTCAACATTGAAAAATAGGATGTTATATAGTTTTGATGGACTTCCTTTGTAATAAGTGATTCCCAGCTGAAGAAGGAATCATAAATTTAATTCCATTAATATAAAATTTATGGTAATCAGGGTGACACTATAATATATAGATAAATTTTTAAATACTATATGTTTGGTAGAATAAATAATTTTTATATTGATTTCACTATAAAATGATTGACTTTTTGATAGGTTAATGTATAGATATAACTACTAAAGTAATGTATTCATCCCTTTCTAGCGATCGAATGGAAATAAGAGAATATATTCATTGATTTCATTGTGGTATTAACAAATACATCTTAATGTAACAAAACCTTTTGGGCTATTGATGATCATTTCAATATATTTTTTAATTGTCATTCTATTAATTATACAATTCATTTGATTTAAATATATAGATATTACCTTATAGAGATAATTATATTACATGGAATTACTCTCTATGTGGTGTCTAATCATTATCCCATATTGAACTTAAATTTTTAAGGGACATAATAAGTCCTTAGTGAGAAAATTAAATTATAGTAAATATTTACATCCTCAATCTGATGGACACGTAGAGAGAAAAATTATAATATTAGAATATATTCTTTTGGATTTCACGTTAGTGTATCAAATAATTTTATATTATCATATATATATATTTTAATTTTCATATAATAATAGTATTCATTCAAGTATATAAATTCTTCCATTTTGTGCATTACATTTAATGTTTTTTTGAACATCATCATGTTAGGATGAATTTGGTGAAAGGAAGTGATTGGGACTATAGTTCATATAAGAGGATCTTGAGATGGTGATAATGATTTTGTACTAAACGTTGGAATTATATTACTAATTGAAAATTTATATTGATAATCAAAGGAATGATATCTCATATGAGGTTGGAGATCATGTTTTTATTATAGTATCTATTTGTTATTTTTTTATTTTTTATTTTTTGAATAGAATGTTTAGTACATGATTAATTATACACTATGAAATTATAGAGAATGTGGATCAATTGAACACAAGGTATCCTTACTTCCATGTCTGCAATAGGTACATGATGTGTTTCTTGGTTCATTTCTAATCATGTATATAACTATGATGTCACGACCCCTCCCCACAAAGTGTACCCCTCCTTGGCCGGCAATGTGAAAAGGGAGATAATGACACCATAGTCCCACCTCCAATAGGCCCCAGGTTGGCGACTAGCACCGAGGGTATAATAAACACACAAATGGGAGGCATTACCATCTAAGAGAACACATGCAGAAGAGAGAGATATGATAGACACCAACTAACTCCAATTAAGGACTGAAATATAAAATAAACCCAAGTACATATATGAAATGTCATGCAAAAGTACTACAACTGAAAGGGGAAAATCTTCAAGTACCTAAAAGAAAGGAAAAACTGCAGCGACCACAAGCCCGAACAGCACCTGCAAACACAAGCTAGTAGTAACCAGCCTGGTCTCCAACCTGGTCCAAGTGACCTGAAAAAGAGTTTATATATATGTAGGGTGAGTATAACAGTATACGCAGTAGGATCCTTCCTGAATCCTCTCATGCAAAAGTAAAGAAAGCATGCTAAAGCATGGTGAACAACAAGTGAAACTAACTTGTCACCTAAACATGTATACTATGTTCCCAACCTCACTATGGATACTCTCACCAAGTAATGCATACAAGAATATATCATATAGTAAAGAATATCAAGGGTAACCCACTACTACTTCCCCACTAGTTTTCTGCTTTTCCCCAATGACATGCGTCCTATGCATCTCTCTCCAAAGGCTTGCCCGAATACACCTGGGCTAAGCCCCACAATCTGAACCACGTGCACCACAAAGGCTTTCCCGCAGACACCTGGGCTAAGCACCACACCATCCTCACAACCAAAAGTAAACACGTAGTTTCTAGGAGCCACCAAAACTCGCATAATGTGTATCATACGTCTGGTATTATACCTCAATCCATTACAGCACATACACTGAGTAAGGATCCTCAATCCATCATAGCCTATACACGTAACACCTATAGTAGTCCATAAGAAACTATATCCAGAATATATGTGTGTGAATAACCACAAGCCATTACATCCCTCTACACACATATATGGGGAAAAGTAACCGCTATTCCTAATTGCACTAGCATCTACCAAGAGAAGAGAGCGAGGTTAAAGGGGGTAGTCAGCCATTCACCCTCCCATCGGAATGTTGGGGAAAACACCCCCCAGGGATAAGAATCCCTGGGGTGCTAGTTTCCCTTACTGACAGGGTGGAGAAGCACATCGAAACACAAAAAGTACATAATATATTATAACTCACAACCACACTATAGTCATAAGCTAGTCTTAGACACAACTACAACTAACTTCTCTCGAACACCGAGCTGCCACTTCTAAGACTAGGTATCCTATAATCACACAATCATTTAAATGGATTTATTAGATTACTTCATTCCATTTTTATCAATTCCATTGTACGTTAATTAATTCTTCAAACATTAATTAACCATGAACAATTCCCCATTAAGTTCCATTAAAATCACATCCAAAATCTACCGTCCCATCAAAAGTTCTCAAAATCATCATTAAGTTTCAACAAACTTCAACCCCATGGGTTAACATAATTTATTCAAACATTCATTTCAGAAATTACTTTCCCATGTTCCCAGGTATTCTAGAAAAGAAACCTATGCTACTAAACACAAGGGGGCTCAACAGGGTGAGTAGATGTACTACCCATAGAGTTTGTGCCACTTATTGAAAGAGTGTAGACCCAACCCACCTCGAGAGGGTAAACATGGAAATAACGTGTCATACCCCGCGTGTCTTCACCTCCTTCAGAAGGTGGGTAAGCAAGACCAGATGCCTTGAGCAGTGGGGGGAAGTAATGAAGATAAACAACCAATAAACCACCAAACATCCAGCCATAACATCCACCCCATACCATCAACCATGGTGTCCTCCCTGACACTCACATGCATAAACCGATGCATCTCACCACTCCAGGCGCCATCCGCTGCCCCAACCACAAGGCCTCCCTGAATAACAACATGCTTAACAAGGAAGGCATATATATTACACTATCTAGTAAACAAGAGGAAAATAGTTATCATGGCACAAAGCAACAACAAGCGATCAAACCAATTCTTTTTAATCTGGTTCAAGTATTTATTTAGGTCAATTTACTTGTGATCCAAAGGGATACATCATGAAAACTCTATGATTGCACATAAACAATTATAGAAGCCATGAATCTCTAGCCTCAACGATTTTTGAGGAAAACCACAACGGTCGAAGAACGCCCAAGGAACCGGGTTGATTCTCCACGAATGCTCCTTAGATCTACTCTCCTAACACAAACAAGACCAAAGCTCATCATATTCGACATCCAAACGCTTAGATCTACCCATAACAGGCGTATATCTAAGAATCTGAGAGAAGAGGTGGATTAGATTTAAGTAGATCTAACAAACTATGCAAGAACGATCACATACCTCAAGAAACCAGCTTCTATTTTCCAAGAGAAGTCTCCGGATCACCTCCAAAACGCTTGGGAGAGGTTCTTCTACCTACAAGGAAGGGTAATCCCAAGTTATGGTCGCTTAGAGGCTTAAACGAACCATTTAGAGGCAAAAGAGTTCAGATCCACAATTTTAGGGTCTAACTTTAAGTGTCTGCACGGTTTAATAAACCATGCGCTAACCGTGCGTCAGCTTCTGACTCGCCAAACACTCCTCGCACGGTTAGGCTGCACTGCTAGACAAACTGTGCGCTAACTGTGTGTTATCCACTGACTCCAAAACTAACCTGGCTTGGTTTGGCCGCATGGTTTAGGAAACCCGTGTGCCTCCCGTGCGAAGGCTACTGCCTCCAACACCAACATCGCACAGTTTTCACACATGGTTTGACAAATCGTGCACCTCCTGTGTGAAAGCCAAAACCCTTTAGATTTCATTAAAAGTCCACCCAAATGCACCCCCAAGTCACCTTGACCTCCCAAAACACCTCCAACACCACATTTTCAAAAAGGAAAGGACTGGAGAGGTCCGAGCCATTACATTAGATACCTCTCAAAACATTCTCATCCCATAGAATCCAAACCCCACCTAATGGGAATATGAAATAGGATCTGAAGAACCACCCATTGAGATACCTCTCAAAAGGGAGAGAGCCACAAAAATAATAGGGAAGCCATCTCATAAACATTAATGTTCCACAACCACATAAGTTACATCAAAACCTGAAAAGGGTTAAACATAAAACAACTTTGGGTACTGAGCACGTATCTGTGACTCACGTTCCCAAGTACTCTCCTCTAAGCCATCGTGTCTCCACAAGACACGAACTAAAGGAATATAATGCCCGTGCAACACCTTCTCATTGCGGTCTTGGATCTCCACAGGTCACTCCTCAAAGGTGGCATCATTATCAAAATTGATCTATCCCTAATCGATGATGTGAGAGTCGTCATGAAGATAACGACGGAGATGTGATACATGGAAAACATCATGTATCTGACTCATCTGAGGGGGAAGCGCTACTTGATACGCCATAGATCCAACATGAGCTAAAACCTTGAAAGGCCCAACAAACTGGGGAGAAAGCTTACTTCCACGACCAAACCTTCACTTCCCATGACGGGGAGTCACATTCAAAAACACATGATCCCCAACATTAAACTCTAAGGGTCTCCTTCTTTGATTGGCATATGATTTATGACGATCTTGCACTACCTTCATCCTCTCACGAATCACCGGAACCATCTCTGTTGTATTCTGCACTAGTTCCGGTCCGAGAATTGCTGACTCTCCGACCCCAGTCTAGCACATCGGATAACGGGAAGGCCGTCCATACAAGGCTCCAAACGCCACCATACCGACGGTGGAGTGAATACTATTATTTTAGATGGTTCACTCTGTCCGACAATCTGTTTTAGGATGAAAATAAGTGATAAGGAATTATTAAGAACCAAAAACATGTTAGAGACCTCTCCACACCCAGGAGGTAAAATGAGGATATCGATCAGAAATGATCTTCCAAGGGACTCCTTGAAATCTCACCACCTCCTCCAGATACTGCCTCGACAAAACTTCCACTGAGCTCGACTCCTTGATCACTATAAAGTGTGATGATTTTTTTAAACGATCCACTACCACACAAATAACATCATGTCCTCTCGGTGCTTGAGGAAAACCTGTAACAAAGTCCATCAAGATGTCCTCCCACTTCTAGTGAGGAATATCTAATGGCTAGAAAAGACCACCAGGAACACGATGTTCAGACCTCACATTCTGGAAGACCAAACATTAAGACACAACCTCCACAACCGCACGCTTCAGCCCAGGCCACCAAAACTGGTTCCTCAAGGATCGGTACATCTTTGTCACGCTAGGATGTACCGCTAAGGGAAAACTATGGAACTCTTGGAGAACTGTCCCACGCATTGTCAAGGGAACAAAAATCCTTCCATGATACAACACTCGGTGTTGTTCATCCTCTGACCAACCATCAGGGGCCTCACCACAAATAGCTCGGTCTCTCTAGACCTCCACCTCAAGATCCCCCAACTAGGACTCTTCCACCTTCTGCATCCGGGATGACTATACCGTCATCTAAAAAAGATAACCTCTACCCCCTACTTCTCCCATATCAATATGTAATGATGAAAGTTCTTCCATTACTCTCCAAGAATCTCCGGATTCACGCACAGCATCACTACGTGATTTTCGGCTTAGCGCATCAGCTATAACATTCCCTTTTCCAGGCTTATACGATATTTCAATGTCGTATTTTTATAAGAACTCCATCCATCGACGTTGTCGTAAGTTCAAGTCACACTGGTAGAAAACATACCTCAAACTCTTATGATCAGTGAAAACCAAAAAGCGTTAACCAATGAGGTAATGTCTCCACAACTTCAGAGAAAACACAATAGGTGCCATCTCAAGATCATGGGTGGCATAGTTTTGTTCATGGGGACGCAACTGCTGAGACTCATAAGAAACAACTGACCTCTGGTGCATGAGGACACAACCTAACCCCAGATGCGAAGCATCGCAGAAAACATCAAACTAAACTCCCTCAGCTGGAATAAAAAGAAATGGACCACTTACTAACTTCTCTATTAGATACTCAAAAGCTTCTTGAAACTGATCAGTCCATACGAAAGCCTGATCTTTCCTGGTCAAAGTTGTCAAAGGAGTTGCTGTAACACCCGAGACTTTTATGTGAAATATTTTGTTTTTATGTTATATAAATCATAAAAGGAATCTTTCACTACACACAACACTATCTTGGCTTTCTTTACACGCAACCGCGGCCTTCCTCGATAGCTTGTGTCGTACGCAATACCGAGTTTCACTAAACAATGATATGCTATTAAAATATTATTAAAACTAGCCGTTATGAATAGTAATAACCACTTTTTTAAATTTTATAAATTTTATTTTTCAAAATGGACTTCATTTTTGGATTCGGAATATCGAAATTATCCTAGGGTGAAATTTTGGTATTTTTCTGAAAACTTTCAATTTTTGATGAATAGTGAAACCACTAAGTGGTAGTTAAAAAAACTGAATTTTTCATAAAACTTAATTTTAACGCTTCTGTGAGTGGAATTTTGAAAATACGAGAGACACGGTTAATATAAAGGACTAAAATTTGGTTCAATGAGATGAAAATAATTTTTGGTGAATAGTAACGTTTTACTTTTATTTACCACAGTTAAAAGTAAATAGGGTAATTAAGGGTAAAAATGATATTATTATTACCCTAAAACATGTCATAATTCTATTGGAAAAGTGTAATTTGACCAAAAACAACTTTAGTAATAAAATATTACCATTTAGGCCCACTTGGATTAGATTAGGACATTTATTATTAATTTATTTAAAGAAGGGTTAAATAGTTAAAATCAAAGTTTAATAATTAAATCATTTTTAATATGGGTTTATACATAATATAAATTCGACTATAAATATTAATTAGAAAGATAAAAATATTTCCTACATAATTATATTATATTTTTAATTTTTAGACTTTAAATAAGTTAATTTATTTATGACACAAAGATGATGCAGTAATTATCTTATTAATGAAATATTGACATAATTGATGTTATAAATAACAAAATAAATGTAATTTGAGACTTTTTATGAATTACACTAATTTTCTAGGTTAATATGACATGTTAGTATTGATTTAAGTAACTTGGTTCGAACTAATAATTCTGTTATGATTTTCACAAAAATCAATTAATAAATAGTGTCAAAATTGACATAAAATAGTTTTTAAAACAAATATTATATTATTAATTGATATTTTATTCCTAAAAATCTAAGGTTCGGCCAAATTACTTAGATAAGGTTATATAGTTTAATAATAAACAACTTGGGGTTCTTTTTTCTTGATAGAGTAAGTTTATTAACCTTATAGTGTAAGAAAACAAGAAGACACGGTAAAAGTTAAATAATCTAACTTAAAGTTAAATCTAAATGATAAGGTTAAAATTGATACCTAAACTTGTCTAAATTCTATTGGATGAGAGTATTTCTACCCATACCAACCTTAGATTCGAAATAAATCAATTTGGAGCTATGTAAAACCGAATTTGACTTTATAATAAAATAATAGTTTTAGTTATTCCAAAGGTGCCCCTCTCCTCCCTTATAAAAGGGCACCTCATCCCCCTCTTGCTCACACCACTTTGAGCCTTCAAGCTCCGCCAACCCCTGCCAATATCTTCTCTCAATTTCCCTAGAGACATCCTATAAGTCCTGGTCTTCTTTAAAGACCAATTTTAGTGCCCTAAAAGGAGGTCTCAAAGAAGCACTTCAAAGAAGAGGTAATGTCCGTTACCGATTCTTTCATCTTTATTTCTTCTTCCACTTCTTCTTATTTAGTTGTTTCATTATGAAGTAATAACATCAGTATCACTCATATACTGATATGTTATTATAAGTATTAAACAACCCTATTTCACCATCTATCCATCCTACGGAAAAAGAAATCACGGCGCGTGCGTACGTACGGAATACCATCTCCACGCCGTAGTGTAATCTATTTTCCATCACCACCTTACTTGGATGGGTATAATGGTGTAAATAATGACTATATATGACTATTATAAAGTGATATTGATTCTGAAATAGTATACATAAACTCCAATACAATTCCACGATCATAGGAATGATATCATCACTCGTGCGTACGTACGGAATACCGTCTCCACGATGTGATGCGACTCGTTCTACATGATCTTCATTTAATAATGATTATATTAATGAATTTAATGAATGAATATGATATATATTACACTAATACCATTATGGAAATTAGGTATCTATAACCTAAAGAGAATAATAAGAATTTATTTGACAAAACACACATAAGAACAAAAAGTAATAAACACCCGAATAACAAGTAGTAATGAAATATTACTAATAATAAGCTAAGAATATGACCATATATCATAACAATAAGTATGATTCTGGAATAATTTAATAACATTATTTAAATCATTATACAGGAGGTTCAGACACTTACGAAGAAAATCGGACCTAAGGTAAGGGAAATATCACAATCTCATTTTTATCCGAGATTGTTTATACTTTGGAATTTACTGGGGTGCATTTTATCATCCACATCCATGTTTCCTAAATATGTAATATTTAAATCATTATAAAATATTTTATATCCAATTTTACCCTTCGATGAGTTTTTAGTAAAATATATGAAAAGACTCTTTTGTGGTTTTTCGTACGAGGTATTTTTTTTGACTTTTCCGACAAAAGTACGAGAAGAATGTTTTTTTAACTTATACGGAATGAATGGATTTTTAAAACATTATTTCCAAGAAGCTTCCTTTACAAGTTTTCAAGTTTATTTTTAATCAACTTCTTTTAGTTTATAATTTTATGACATGTTATGAAAGGAAAAGTGTTTTTAAAGAAGAAAGGATATTTTATTCAAGAATGGAGTTCAAGTGTTTTATCAAAATTATTTTCCATCTAAGATAATATAGGTTTTTGTTTCTATCCCTATTATTACATTGATTTGATTATGTTGTGATTGAATTATTTTTATGAATTCCTTTATCTTATATGAATTATTTTATGATGTCATGTTGTTTAAGAATTCCATTTTTATTACATGGGTTATGCAATGATGTATGATTTATGATTTTGTGGCACACATAATAATGGTATCATTATGAGATGGGTGGGACCTTTATCTCCCTCCAATTCATTGGGTAAAGATTTTATATCTCATGAGATAGATATGGCTGGAACGGTAGGTTATACCGGTTTAGTGAAACAGGACTGAAACGAGGAGTGAACTCGGTTCAGAAAGGGACTTTGTCCACTAAGATAGTCTTGGAAATGAGTTTTGACTAATAATAAATGATTATCTATGATTATGTGTGTATTACACAAAGTTTCATGTTTTAAGTTATGATTATTGGGATTACATTTCACTACTATGATTTATCCCATGTTATGATATTATTATCTCTTTTTCAGGTTAAGATTTCAAAAATGTTATGTTCTTATGAATATGATGTGATAGATATTTATTTTGGTTACCCTTACTGAGCATTTGAGCTCACCCTTTTGTATGTTTTCTTGCCCCAGGCCAGGAAGAAGGTTATTAAGTAAGATATGGAGACTATAGATATGATGAAATAAATGGGAGACAGTGTAGACGCTTTATGAACCAGTTGTTTATGTTTCCCAGTTTCTAAATACACTAAACCTATACGGTCCTTTCATGGTTTTGTTATATGATGTAATAAGTACGCTTCAATTTTGATGTATTAACAATGTATGTAAAGTATGGGTCTTTATAGTCGCAACCCATGAGAAATTGGTTATGAACTTCTTGTACTATCCTGTGATCCCAAGGAAACTTCCCACCTCTAAAACTGTCTTGGGGGCAGCCCAAGACACAACAGCTTCTATCTTTGATGGATCCACAGCTACACCCTGCTGGGACACAACATGCCCCATGAAACAGACTTCTCGAGCCCAAAAATCACACTTATACAACTTCCCAAACAGCTGATGTTGGAAAAGAACTCCCAAAAAAACTCGTAGATGCTCTGCATGTTCCTCTTCAGAGGTTGAGTACACAAGGATGTCATCAATGAAAACTACCAATAAATTGTCCAAGAAATCATGGAACACAACATTCATCAAACCCATGAATATAGCTGAAGCATTCGTCACGCCAAATGGCATTACAACGAACTCATAATGCCCATGATGATAGCAGAAAGCAGTTTTTGGGATATTCTCATCCTTCACACGCATCTGATGATATCCTAACTACAAGTCGATATTTGAGAACCAACTTTCACCCTTTAGTTGATCGAATAAATCATCAATCCACATAAGAGGATAGCGATTCTTTATTGTGACTTAGTTTAAGCGAAAATAATTGACACATAGCTGCAAACTTCCATCAACCTTCTTCATAAACAAAACTGGTGCACCCCATGGTGACACACTTAACTGAACAAAACCGCACTGTAACAGACCATCAATATGTATACGTAGATATCATAACTCATAAGGGTACATCCTATACTAAGACATAGAGATAGGAGACACTCGTGGTTGTATCTTGATCCCAAACTCAATCTCTCGTCGAGGGGTTAATGCTACAACCTCTTCTGGAAAGACATCAGGGTACACCTCTACAACCCTAAGAAACGCCAACTGTTGAACCTCTGAAAAACTCAGCATAATATCAGCTGCCGTGGTTGATAATGACGGAACACACCGATGAACCATCTGAGGATCTCTCTCACCAGCAAACACCACTTTCTCTCCATCCGCACCAACGAAAACGACCTCTTTCCTGAAACAATCCACAATAGCCTGCACCAAATACAACCAATCCATGCCAAGGATGACATCATATGGTTTTATTCGTAAACATTGGAAATATCCCCAAGAGTAGTGCTTCCCCAACACTAGCTCACAATCTCTACATTCTTCAAACAAGTCATCTCGACCTTCAACTAGCATAGTCAACGCCAAGGGCACTGATACCCTCTCTACCTCAAGTCCCAAGGCATGGACAATGGTTGGTGATATGAAGGAGTGTGTTTCTCCTAAATCAAACAAGGCATACACTAAGGTAGAAAACAAGAAAAGGGTACCTCGAACGACATCTGGCTCGCCTAGTGCTGGAAACGCTAGAGCATGAAGCTGACCACGACTGCCTCCACGACCTCTCTGACCCTGATGAAAACCACCACCATGGTCGTGGTCTGCTCTATGAGGATGAGGAGCATCATGGGGCTATCCTCTACCTGCCCCATCACCCCTCTGGTGATCTAAAGCTGGTGCAACTGGCTACTGCTGACTCGGCTGGTACTGCCTCAACGAAGGAACCTGGAGCGTAGCGCCTAGTGCATGCTGACTTCTCTAAAAGGCTGACCACTCCCGCTGATGATGGCCACGACCACTATAAGAAAAACAATCTCTTGATACCTTGGCATAGGTCAGAGAGTTGTTGCCTTTGAGTAAACGAGATGTGAAGGGCTGGGACCTACCCCCGGCTGAACGGAAACTCTTCTGCCCTGAAAACCGGGAACCCCGGACCACAACATTTCTTCGTGAGGGATCATGTTGATTCCCATATCGTGATGATTTGGTCTTGGCCAAAGTCCTCTCAACAACCTATGCCCTCTCCAGCACCTCAAGATATGTGTTTAACATAAATGGAGTGACCTGATGCTGGATCTATGGATGCAAAGCCTCCTCAAAATGCCTCGCCCTAGCCTCTTCATCTGGTAACATGTCCGAAGCATATCGTAAAAGGTTCCTAAAATAGATTCCAAACTCTTGAACATTGGATATCCTCTGTCGATGGGTAATATGCTCTTGATGACTGGACGCCTTCGTAGTCGATGAAAGGAACTCAGCTCTAAACTTTTCTCGAAACACCTCCCATGAGATCATTGACTCCTCACAATCCCCAAGGAACAACAACCACCACTACCTCGCTTCTCCATGCAACATCGTCTCAACCAAGGATATCCAGTGATTATTTTAAGCACGGATCAAACTGAATCCAATCTAGACCTCCTCCAACCATTCTTCCATGACTGCACCTGAGATGGAGCCCTCATACTTCTACAGACTCTGGTCTTGAAACCCTCGGAGTGTCTTCCTCCAAGTGTCGTCATCATCAACCTCTACCCGGCAGCGATCTGCTGGAACAGCCTGCTGGACATTTTTTGCGTAAACCTGACGAGGACGTCGACCTGGATCCATACCTATAAAATAAAAATTCATTATACCTCCTAAACCTGGAATATGAAAGAATCAACATTTATTAATTAATTATTTTCATTTATTCATTTTAGGTTAACCTACCCCAAGTTCTACCCATTCAAATACAGGAACAAAAAATAATGATGCATGATCCTTTCCTAGGTCTCTACCCTGTAACTAGTATCACCATGTTTAGTCGCCATTGTAAACATAAAGTTATGTACATCAGATCATAGTGGGCCCTATACACCCATGTCTGAGCCGGTCTCTAGTGTTTACCTGAGTTGCTAAACTTGAATGACATTGTTGCCCTACCAACCCATGTAGACTCACCTGTGCCTAACTCCAAACTCCATCCTATCCCTCAAAAATCCTCTGATACCACTATTTAATGACCCCCTCCCCACAAAGTGTACCCCTCTTGGGCCAGCAATGAGAAAAGGGAGATAATGACCCCAGAGTCCTGCCTCTAGTAGGCCCCGGGTTTGCAACTAGCACCGAGGGTATAATAAACACACAAATGGGAGGCATTACCCTCTAAGAGAACACATGAGGAAGAGATAGATAAGATAGACACCAACCAACTCCATATCAGGACTGAAATATAAAAGAAACCCATGTACATATATGAAATGTCTTGAAAAATTACTACTACTGAAAGAGGAAAAACTGCAAGTACCCAAAAGAAAGGAAAAACTACAGCGACCACAAGCCCGAACATATCCTGCAACCACAAGCTAGTAGTAAATAGCCTGGTCTCCAACCTGCTCCATGTGACCGGAAAAATAGTTTATATATACGTAGGGTGAGTATAACAGTATAATTAGTAGTATTCTCCCTGAATCCTCTCATGAAAAAGTAAAGAAAGCATGCTAAAGCACAGTGAAAAAAAGTGAAACTAACTCATCACCTAAACTGGTATACTATGTTACCAACCTCACCATGGCTACTCTCACCAAGTAATGCATACAAGAATATATCATATAGTAAAGAATATCAGGGGTACCATGCTACAACTTCCCCACTGGTATTACACTTTTCCCCAACGACATACATCTTATGCATCTCTCTCCAAAGGCTTGCCCAAATACACCTGGGTTAAGCTCCACAATCTACACAACATGCACCACAAAGGCATTCCTGCAGACACCTGGGATAAGCACCACACCATCCTCACAAACAAAAGTAACCAGGTAGTTTCCGATATCTACCACAACTCGCACAATGTGTATCATACGTCGGGTATTATACCTCAAGACACTACAGACCATACACCGAGTAATGATCCTCAAGCCGTCACATCATATAAACGTCACACCTATAGTAGTCCATAGGATACTATCTACAGAATATCTGTGTGTGAATAACCACAATCCATTACATCCCTCTACACACATATATGGGGAAAACTAACCGCTATGCCTAATGGCACTAGTATCTACCAAGAGAGGAGAGTGGGGTCAAAGGGGGTAGTCAGCCATTCACCCTCCCATCAGAATGTTGGGGAAAACACCCCCTAGGTCATAGAATCCTCAGGGTGCTAGTTTCCCCTACTGAAAGGGTAGAGTAGCGTATCAAAACACAAAAATTACAGAATATATTATAACTCACAACCACACTATGGGCATAACCTAGTCTTAGACACAACTGCAGCTAACTTCTCTCAGAATCGGGGCTGCCACTTCTAAGACTAGGTATCCTATAAGCACACAACCATTTAAAGGGATTTATTAAATTAATTCATTCCCTTTTTATCAATTCCACTGTCGGTTAATTAATTCTTCAATCATTAATTAACCATGCACAATTCCACATTATGTTCCATTAACATCACATCCAAAATCTACGGTCCCTTCAAATGTTCTCAACCTCATCATTAAGTTTCAACAAACTCCAACCCCATGGGTTAACATCATTTATTCAAACATCCATTTTAGAAATTACTTTCCCATATTCCCAGGCATTCTAGAAAATAAACCTATGCTACTAAACACAAGGGGGCTCAAAACGGTGAGTAGATGTACTACCCATAGAGTCTTTGCCGCTTATAGAAAGAGCGTATACCCATCCTCCCTAGAGAGGCTAAACACAAAAAGAACTTGTCATACCCCACGTGTCTTCACCTCCTTCGGAAGGTGGGTAAGCAAAACCAAATGCCTTGAGAAGTGGGGAGAAGTAAAGCAGATAAACAACCAATAAACCACCAAACATCCAACCATAACATCAACCCCATACCATCAACCCTAGTGTCCTCCCCAACACCCACATGCATAAACCGATGCATCTCGCCACTCTAGGCACCATCCGCTGCCACAACCATAAGGCCTCTCGGCATCCACATTTCACAACACCCCTCCAGGGTCACATCACAACACAAGCAGCAGGAAATACAACACCACATCAAATGGTCTTTTAGCCCTAATTCACAACAAGAGGGTAACTCAGAACCCCTTCATGGAATTGAATCAATCAAGTTCTTTAATCCACATTGAATTAACAAATTCAATTTGTTGGTTCCAACCTCATGAAACAATTCAATAAGCTATCACCGAAGATTAAACAAGCTTACTATGCCAAATTTGATCGATATCAAATTACAATAAGAACCAGGCCTGTTTTCATGCCTCCTTATTTTTATCCAACCAATTATCAATTAAATCCGGCTTTATGTTCTTTATATATTTCCTCAAGAACAACATGCTTAACAAGAAAGGCATATATATTACACCATCTAGTAAAAAAGAGGCAAATCGTTATCATGACACAAAGAAACAACAAGAGATCAAACCAATTCTTTTTAATCTGGTTCAAGTATTTATTTTGGTCAATTTCCTTATGATCCAAAGGGCTAAATCAAGCTAACTCTACGATTGCACATAAACAATTAGAGAATCCATGAATCTCCTACCTCAACGGTTTTCGAAGGAAACCACAACGGTCGAAGAACACCCAAGGAACCGGGTTGATTCTCCATGAATCCTCTTTAGATATCCTTTCCTAACACAACCAAGACCAAATCTAATCATATTATACATCCAAATGCTTAGACCTACCCATAACAGGCATAGATCTAAGAAACCGAGAGAAGAGGAGGAGTAGATCTAATTAGATCTAAGAAACCAAGCATGAACGATCACATACCTCATGAAACCGACTTCGATTCGCCAAGAGAAGCCTCCGGATCACCTAAAAAATGCTTGGGAGAGGTTCTTCTACCTCTAAGGAATGGTAATTCTGAGTTATGGCCACTTAGAGGCTTAAACGAACCATTTAGAGGAAAAAGAGTTCAGATCCACAATTTTAGGGTCTAAATTTAAATGCCCGCACGGTTAGTCCACACAGTTTAATAAACCATGTGCTAACCGTGCGTTAGCTTATGCCTCTCCAAACACTCCTCACACAGTTAGGCCATACGGTTAGACAAACCGTGCGCTAACCGTGCGTTAGCCATTGCTTCCAAAACTAACCTGGTAGGGTTTGGCCACAGGGTTTAGGCAAACCGTGTGCCTCTCGTACGAAGTCTACTGGCTCCAACACCAAACTTGCACAGTTTTCATGCATGGTTTGACAAACCGTGCACCTTCCATGAAAAGGACATACCCCATTATATTTCCTTAAAAGTCCACCCAAACACACCCTTAAATTCACCTTGACCTCCCAGAACACCTCCAGTGCCATATTTTCACAAAGGAAAGGACCGGAGAGGTCCAGGCCATTACATATGACATATCATGTATTAATCCATGAAGAATTAAATTTATAGTAAACTCTCTCTTATAAAGAAAACATTATTTCATATTTTGGATTGTAGAGAATAATTACTAAGAATAATGTGACTTCATATGTTAAGGAATTTTGAATGAATCGCATGATAGAAAAACAACATGGGAATAAAAATATTTTATGGAAAAATTCCCTCTATTGTTTATGTAATTAAATGAATTTTAGGGATACAATTTAATAAAATAGGGAAATGTAACAACCTAGGAAATCCTAGAATGAAATAAATCCTATGATTTATAAGTATTCATTTTTTATTAATATTCATCGTATTTTTTGTAGGTATTTATATATTTTTAAGATAGAAAATGAAATACATTTTTACTAATTTTTTTTAATATATTACATGTTTTATATTTGGAAGTTAAATTTCATGATTTTAGAGTCTCAAATTGATAAAATGCACTTAATTTTTTATATCATCATATAAAATATTTCATTGTTTTAATTTTTATGTACCATAATCCTATTACCATGAAGTTATTGTCCACTTTATTACAATGGAATCAAATATAAGTGATTACACCTCAAAGGAACAAATAGTATAGTATTATTATTAACATTATACCTATAAGATTCCTATATTAAATTTAAATAAAAAAACTGTGACATTTGATTTATAATTCCCACTACTACTTATAGAATATTTTTAATATAATTTATAGTGGACTTCCTAGATTCCTGGGAAATGAAACAAAATAAACGAGCGATGAAATTCTCATGAAGTGTTATGTGAAGTTTAAGATATGATGTGTAAATAAATCATGATCAAAATGGATTAATCAATTTAAAAATGAAAACATCTACACACACAAAATTAATCAAAAACATTACTAACATTACTAGATATTGAATAATCAATATGTCATGGTAAATAATTTAAAAAACATGTAATGTAATCAATAAACTAAGAAAAAAATTCTTCAAAATATAGTATCTATGAAAAAATATCATGTATAATAATAATAATAGAATAAAAAATTATGGACATTATTTATATGGGATATCATGATCATAGAAATCATGAAACATATAACATCAAAAACTTATGAAAATACAATTTAAGTGATGGAAATGTATACAATTTAAATTAATTTAAATAAGGAGAGGTATGTGGTTTTTCTAATGAGACATCAGATGAATCATTGGGATATCTACAACCGGGACCCATCTGTAACTAAATGTCCAATGCATTCATATGCTACTAAAATTTCCTACATTTTTTATGGGGGATTTGTGATGGGGAAATTCCCTATCTCAAAGATCTATTATTTTTTATTGTTTTTTCATTCTATCATAATAAAATTTGGTGGGATTTACCACTACCTGTCATGAAACATATAAGTGATGGGCATTTCCAATGAATGTAGATGTTAGTTGAAAATACCATCAGATTTGGGATTATTTCTGAAATAATTTAATTTTTATCAAAAATAATTTTTATGAAAATAATTTTTGAGAAGTATTTAATTCAATCATAAAAATTCCTCTTCGAAAAAAACCTTTTGATTTAACAGTCATGCATCTCTCCATTCTTCATCCCTCTCCTGAATGGCCCTACGAACCCTACTTGTATTCCCGATCCATTGTAGCTCCTTACAAAACCTATTTTATCTATTTTTTATTTTGGATCTGGTATATAGAGTATGGACTCTACGTATGTCATCGGTCTATTATCTTCTTTACATTAGTTCAATGTTGAATATAGTAGTAGGGTCAAACCCTAGGGTTAGAAATTTATATGAATTTCATACATTACTTTGTATTTATAATTACTACATTTTATTAATCCATATTTATAAATTTATCCGATTTATGATTTCTTGTTTTATTTTTATTTACGATTGCTGCAATTTATCTTTTTAATTTTCACATGATTTATTTTAATTGATATTTATATATTCTACAAATTTTTTAATTCTCATATTTAAATATTTTTTCAATTTATATACATATAAATATATGATTTATTAACATGTTATATATATATATATATATATATATATATATTAACTTTTGTTCATTTACATTTGATATTTTTATGTCATTATATATATATATGTGTGGTTTTAAAAAAATTATCTATGGTTTTGGATATATATATATATGTGTGTGTGTGTGTGTGTGTGTGTGTGTGTGTTTGTATAAATGTATGTCTGTATGTGTGTTTTTATACATGTATATATAAAATTTATATGTTCATATATATTAGATAATGATAGAATATATTTGATATATTTATATTAATTAATAGATTATTTAATATAAATATATCTAAATAATACATTTTAATTAATTGATAAATATTTTAATATATATATATTTATAACAAATACATTCTTAGTATACATAAATAGAAATATTGGAAAATGTGTTATTTGTATCATATATATTTTTATATAAAAAATTATGTAATTTTTTTAATCTATATATATATACATGTTTGTATATTAACATATGGATATATATATATATATATATAAGTTCAAAAATTTGTAAATCATTTGATATATATATACACCCAAATGTATATAAATGTTTTTAAAAATGTGTATGGTCTTTCATGTATATAAATACAGATGTATGTATACTAACATGTGAATATATATATATATATATAAGTCCTAAAAATATTGGTAAATTTTTTGTTATATATGTATATATATCGAAAAGGACATATATATAATCATTAAAACAACATTTAAGATTTTTGATATATATATATATATACAATTATCTGATATATTTATTTGATTAATATAACATGTAAAATAATATTTTATTAAGAAATTGCACGATGTATATATATATATTAACATCTAATTATGAATATATAAATGTTTTAAAAATTACCTATATTGATTAATATATATATATATTTAATATGTATTTTTGTTTAACAAAGTGTGAGAATATATTTTATGTATTTGTATTATATATGAAATCATGATATACATGCATATATATACAATAATTATTAAAAGTTTATTAACAATTTAAATAAATAATACTAATCATAACATAATTTACAAAAATTAGTAACTAATTTATCAATATAGTTAATAAATAGTATATATATATATATATCTATTTATATCTATTTATATAAATTTAATACTTATATTGGATTAAAAAAGTTGTCAAAATACATATGGTGTATTTATATTAATTATAAAATACTTTGATATAAATATATACATATAATTATATACTTATTATTAATAATAAATAGTAAATAATTGTGTTTTTTTCAAAATATTATTAATATTTTTTAAATTATAACAAATATATAAAAATTTGTCCGTGTGTTCATGTATATATAGATATATATTCAATAAGTTATATTCTTTGAAAAAACATGTAAAATATAATTTGATTTAAATACATTTGTTTAAGAACATGTTATATATATATATAATGTTTGAAATAAATAGAATTGACTGTTTTTATGAATGATGAGAAAATTAATTTAAAGAAAAATTTTAACTAAATATTATTTATAAGAATTAATATGCTAAAAAACAAGAAAAATTGGTCTAATGAAAAAAAAATATAAGATTTATTAAAAAGATAGTAAATAATAATTAAGATAATTTTATATAATAATTTAATTTTTTTAACAATTATAAGTATTATTAAAAACTGTAAAAAATATCTATTTTTAAAAATATAGTATTAATTTAAATAATTTATTTTATTTAATAAATAATGACTCATTATAATTAATTAATTTATTATATTACTAGAAATGTTAAAATCAGAAGAACAATTTGTAAAAAAATATAATAAGATATATATAAATTAAAAAATTATACATCAATAAAATATTATATTAATAATAATTAAATAATTTATAATAATTAATCATTAATCATTCAATAATATAAATACATAGTACATATTATTGTTAATTATAAAATATTGTTAATAATTAAATAAATATGGGGAAATTATGAAAATTTTTCGAGGTTTCTAAAAGGAAAAATATATGTAATATTTGAAAAATATAAATATTTATTTTAAATTCAACTTTTATGTCACGCCTATGATATTCCCCACTTATTTGAACTAATGGTGGTCTCTAATTTATTCATACAATACACAATTTTGAAGATATATAAAATTTTCTTAAGAAATTATAATAATAACCAAACATGAATTGTAACGCCACGACCCCAGTTATCCAGATTTGGTGCATTATTACATAACATTGGAATGATCAAAAAAGATCAAGTCTCGACTGATCGATTATATTAGTAGCCTTGGAAACACTAAATTCATTCATAAGTCTTACATGACTTCATAAAGTGAAAAACTAAACAACATAGTCTCCATAGTCAACAATCATATCCCCTCAGACTATCCCTGTAGGTCAGTCATAAAATAATTCTTCACATCCTTGGAAAAATAAAACATAGAAAGGGGTGAGATCAGATGTTCAGTAAGGATAAAATTATAGAGAAAACTTTCATAAATAAGCGTAAACATTTAAGGAGACATATAACTAAAACAAAATCCTTTTAAACTTGATCTTTAGCATAATATGACAAAAATGAAATGAAATAATTCTATTTACTTATTCACATGGATATTCTACTCGTCGAATAATCAAATGAAATATCAATAACCACTTTAATAATGATGGAATTTATAATGCCAGACTATCATAACCACAGAGTCAAGGCCTTTTGCCAAGACTACAAATAAGATTTTGTCAAGACCTTGTGCCAAGACAATAGTTTGTCTCATGAGACCTACCGATGCATCGAGGAGCTATAGCGGGCTCCACCAGTCACTTATTAAGTCCAATGCATTCCTCATATTAATAAGTTTAAACATAACATAAACATTCGTATTAAAAATAGCATACGAAATGTCAATACTTTCTCTGTAAACCATGAATGGTATAAAAATAACACATCCACATTCAATCATATCACAAAACCTTAAATACAATATGGAAGTTTTGTATCATAATAAATCAACTTCGAATAAGATTAAAATCCATCAAAGGATATTGACATAGATGAAATCAAAACTATTTGAGAGAAATATCTTTTTTTAATCATTTAAAAGTCAAATAATTATAAAATAAAATCTTTATTTTTAAAATAATCTTATTAGATTGTAAGGGATGCTTCAATGATTTTATAATGGTGGAAAATAGCCGCACCTGCAGTATAAGTTAAAAAAAGAAATTCTTACCTTAATTTTGTCGAAAAGGTTAAAAAGGACCTTGTTTGGAAAACAATGAAAAGATTCCTTTATAAACATATCATAAAAGTCAAACATGGGTATAAATGAAATTAATCCATAGTCTATAAAATATTAAGAATGTTTTGAAATACATTTTTATGAAACATGGATGGGGATGATAAAGATTTCCCAGTAGATAATTACGTATAAACAACCTCGGATAATAAAGAGATTGTGAAATTAACCCTTACCTTGTATTTTTCCTTGGTCGAGGGTAGGTTAAACTCCTGTATAATGGTGAAATAATTGTTATTAAATTATACAAGAATCATATACATTATTATGATATCATATATTATCTTTTAATATTGCTTTGTTAATAATATCTTAGTATTATCATCGTTTCGGGTGTTAACTTACTCGTTTTCTTTTATATGTCTTGTCACATAAGCTGTGTTTTTTATGGATAGGTTGAATCTTATTCATATAAAAAATGATATCAAGTCATTAAAAATTATTTTTCATTATCAAATGAGAATTATACTTGCATGGATACGATGGGGAAGGAATCTCATCGCATTCGTGGAGACGGTAGTTCGTACGTACGCACGAGTGGCAATATCATTCTTTTGATATTAAAATAATATATAATTGGATTTTATATCATATATACTGAATCATTAGAATGTTATATTTATTATTTACATCAATTAAACATCATTATCATACCCATCCAAATAATAATGTTTTGAATAACTATTACACCACGACGTGGAGACAGTAAGTCGTACATACGCACATATGGTGACATGTCATTCAATGGATGGATAGAATACTTAATATGGTTGTAACATATTTATAATAACATCATAGTATATAGAAGATACTGGATTTATTATTTTATAATGGAAATAACAAAGAAACAAGAAGTTGAATAATAAAGGAACTTGAAAGTGGGTGGTGAAAACAATACCTCTTCTTTGGGTTCTTTGTTTTGATTTGATCAAAAGGGCACAATAGGTTGGCTTTTTTATCAAACTAAGGCCTCTAGGATAAAGTTAGGGAAGTTGAGAGGATATTTGGGCAGGTTTTGGCCGAGCCAAAAGGCTTTTAAGGTGTGAATATGAGATAAGGGGGAGTGGCCTTTTATAAGAGGGGTGAGGGGCAACTTTGGAAAAGCTAGAAATATTATTTAATAATAAGATTATTTTCGGTTTCTAATGGTTACAAAGTGGATTATTTAAATTCTAAGGTGGGTATGGGTAGAAATAATTTCAAAAAATATATTTTAGATAGGTTTGGGTCATTATATTAACCTTATCTTTTAGTTTTAACTCTTAGTTAATTAGTTTGAGATTTACCATGTCACTTTGTATTTTTATAATATATTGTTTTTAAACTTACTATATATCTCCAAGAGAGCCCCAAGTGGTCCATTAATGATACACCTATCTTGATATAAGTCCTTTGGCTGAACCTTATATTTTTAGGAATATAATATCAATTAATAATATTATATTTGTTTTAAAAACACTTTTATGTCAATTTTGACACTATTTGGTATTTTTCATTTTCTAAATTCCTAAAATCATTATTACTTCAAGCATAATTCATTTAATCAACCCTAACATGTCATATTAACCTATAATATTATTTTAATTCATTAAAGGCCTCAAATTATATTTTTTTTGTATTTATAATATCAATTATTTTAATATTTCACTAATAAGGTAATTACAACATCATCATTGTGTCATAAATAAATTAAATTACTTAATGTCTAAAAATTATAAATTAAATACCATTATTTAGGAAATATTTTTATCTTTCTAATTAATATTTATAATCGAATTTATCTTATGTATAACCCTATATTAAAAATGTTTTAGTTATTAAACATTTATTTTAACTCTTTTAAATCTTCTTTAATAATAAATATCCTAATCTAATCCAAGTGGTCCAAAGAGTTTCATATTTTATTACTAAGGTTTTTTTGGGTCGAATTATACTTATGCAATTGAATTAGGACATATTTTAGGGTAAAAATAATATCATTTTTACCCTTAATTACCCTTTTTACATTTAACCGTGGTAAATAAAAATAAAATGTTACTATTCACCAAAAATTATTTTTATCTTATTGAACCACATTTTACTCCTTGATATTATCTTTTTTATCTCAGAGTTTTGAAATTATACTCATTGAAGCAGTAAAATTATGTTTTATGTGAATTTGAAAATTCTCCTAGGAGATGGGTAAAAGACGGTGAAAGTTCAATAAAATTTTTATATATCTAAAATTATTATAAACTGACTCCAATGAATTAAATTGAAATTATATAGGTATTATGTATCCATTTTGACCTAAAATAAATTTTAATAAAATAAATAATTATTTAAATAAAAATTCGGTTTTAAACTATAACTCAGTGTTTTTCACTATTATTCAAAAATTGAATGTTTTCAAAAAAAAACCAAAAATTCACCCTCAGCTAATTTCGATATTCTGAATCCAAAAATGAAGCCCATTTTGAAAGATAATATTTATAAAATTTCAAAAAGTGGGTTTTACTATTCATAATGGCTAGTTGGATTGGTTTTGGTGTGTGTTAGAACTCGAAGTTGCGTACAACACATGCTACTGTATTATTCAAAGAGAAACGTATTGTGGAAGCTTGGGGTGTTACATTCTCCCCTCCTTCAATAAATTATGTCCTCTCAATTTGAAATTGTTCTTCTAAAATAAAAGGTTGAAAATAGAAAATATCTTTGTGGGAAAACCCAAATCGGAAATTGGGTTAATAAAATTTAGTCATATTAAGAGGAAAAGAGAAATGAAAGGGTCACCACCAATTTATGATCTAGATTTAGAGAACATTGGTGGAAATTAGAAACACATAATTAGAGGTAAAATGTAAATAATTTTAGGGAGTGATTGAGGTCATCAGTAACAAACAATTGTATAATTGAGGGCCTCAAAGCCATAAATCTATGATTATTTAAAATATCACCGGTTCAACAAAACATAAGGTGTTAGGATAACACATTTTTGGTTTTAAGATCCCTTACCTAATGTTTAAGAATTAATTTCTTCATATAATAAGAGAAGAAAATATATATATATATATATATATATGACAAGTATAGTTCCATCCTTTCACTAATTTCTTCCAAAAACTCATCTTTCACTATAAAAGATAATAGAAAATAAAAAAATTCAACTTATCCTATTCATATAGGGTTCCAAAAAAATTAATTTCTAATTCATCTAAAATAACTTTAAAAAAAAACTACATTATTCATTCTAGGACATCATGTGGGCCAGTGGTAGGTGATACACCCTCGTCGCCCATCGGTTGTGGGTTCAAGTCTTGCGGACTTGCCGGACGTGATGGGTTGCCGCCCGACCTCCAGGTTGTCCATTTATGGCAATCCAAAAATAATCTCAAACTAGAATTATCCAAAATACTTCTATCCCAACTCATAGTCAAAAATTTATGAGGAAGTTAAACACAATGAAGATCATTTTTTCCGTGTAATAACATGTGAACACATTCATCATGTATTCTTTTAAAACACTTCAACATCCTGAATTACCATAAAACCTTATTGATTACATTCATGATCCCTTATTCCTTATAGAATACTGGATATACTACTTCTATCCAGAAATGTTGTAAACTACAATAATTATGGAATATTCAAATCATTAATCATTTTCAAGGGAGTCAAGAATATCTTATATAATTTATCTAAATCTATCATGTATTATTAAAAAATCACCACCTCGGTATCAGAACCATATTATGGTTTATCTTTCTCTCAACCATATATTTTCCAAAAAATTTACCCTGCTATTTAGTCACTTTTCATTGTTCCACACAATCTCATGTCCTTAATGAAATAGTACTTTAGTACAATCCTTTATATACTCCATAATTATTATAACTAGTACATCGTTGATACAACACTCAAATGAAATAATTCTTTAATAACAACATAAGAACTCTAATCATTCCTCCTCATATGTGGTAGTATCATAACATGATTATTATCAAATAGCATCATTTGTGGCATACTCTGATGATTTGAACATTGGTTTTCTTAGTGTCCCAACTCCTTGCAGATGAAGTATAGTACATTTGAATCCTTTTTCTTACCCTTACAGTCACGTACTTGGTGTCCTTTTTCTTCACACTTATAACAAACTCCCATTCCCTTCAAGAAAGTTCCAGGGTATTTCTTCCCACAATTATCACATATGGGAAAATTATTCTTTTCCCTCTTCCCTTTATCCATCTTTCTCTCTTCCATCCTTTTATTCTCATTCATCCCTTCAAAGCTATAGGACTCAAATAATTCTTTACTTATCTTATTAACACATGATATTATTTATTCATATATTGATAATACATGGGAGACTATTTCCTTTATAAATCATGGCTTAATACAATGAAAGATATGATCCTTCTTACTCTTTGGATCATACGTATTGCTGGAGTTCACATTCCTTCTACTAGGCGCCATTTCAATACAATGGCATACACTAGGTCAGTTTATGAATTGCAATGAATAATTCCAAACTTGTAAAATACCTAAAATAAATTGAATAGTTTATGGATGTAATCCATAAAAATATTTTCTTTTAGGAGGTATATACTAGTAAATGATTGATAATGAATTGTAAAAAAATGAGAATTATCCAAACAATATCCCCCGAGAGTGTCGTAACCAAGAGTACAACAAGGCCCGTTGTCATGCACTAGTTCTCATTTGAGTCTAGCTCAATGCGGTGTTTTCGGGTTTTACCCCTAGGTACATCTGTGCCAGAGCCGCCTCTACCTGCTCGTATCCATAAAGGGATGTATTGCTTAGAAAAATCACAAAATCTCTACAATACCAAAATTCTAGGAAGTTCTTCTATAATAATCCTCAAAGTCTATCTCAGGTCAATGTGCTCTAATCAGAGTTTATCTAAATCTGGCTTCCAAGGCTTGTACTAAACTTCCTATGATACCAATTGTAACGCCCTGACCCCCATTACCCAGAGTCTTTGCATTATTATATAACATTGGCTTTATCATAAAAGATCAAGTCTCGAAATATTGATTAGTTTAGTAGCCTTGGAAACACTTGATACAATCATAAGTCTTACATTACATCATAAAGTGAAAAAATAAATAGTATAGTCTCCATAGAAAACACTCATATCCCCTTAGACAATCCCTGCAGGTTAGTCATAAAATACTTTTTCACATCCTGGGAAAAATAAAACATAGAAAGGGGTGATCTCAGATTCTTAGTAAGGATAACAATATAGCGAAAACATTTATAAATAAGTGTAGACATTTAAGACAATGTATAACTAAAACAAAATCCATTTAAGCTTGAAATTTAGCATAATATGGAAACAATAAAATGAAATAATGCCATTTACTAATTCACATGGATATTCTACTTGTCGAATAATCACATGCAATATCAAAAACCAATTTCATAATGATGGAATTCATAATGCTAGACTATCATAACCACATAGTCAAGTCCTTATGCCAAGACTACAAATAAGATTTTGTCAAGGCCTTCTACCAAGACACTAGTTTGTCTCATGAGACCTACCGATGCATCGAGGAGCTATAGTGGGCTCCACCCTTCAATTATTAAGTCTAATTCATTCCTCATATGAATAGGTTTAAACATAACATAAACATTCGTATTAAAACTAGAATTCAAAATGTCAATAATTTCTCTATAAACCATGAATGGTATAAAAATAACACATCCACAGTCAATCATATCACAAAACTATCAATACAATATGGAAGTTTTGTATCATAATAAATCAACTTTGAATAAGCTTAAAATCCATCAAAGGATATTGACATAGATGAAATCAAAACTATTTGAGAGAAATATCTATTTTTTTTGAAATCATTTAAAAGTCACATAATTATAAAATAAAACCTTTATTTTGAAAATAATATTATAATATTTTAATGGAAGCTTTGACGATTTTATAATGCTGGAAAATTTCTGCACCTACCGTATAAGTTAAAAAAAAGAAATTCTTACCTTAATTTTGTCAAAAAGATAAAAAGGACCTTGTTTTGAAATCAATGGTAATATTCCTTTATAAACATCTCATAAAAGTCAAACATGGGTATAAATGACTTTAACACATAGTCTATAAAATAGTAATAATGTTTTGAAATACCTTTTTAAGAAACATGGATGTGGATGATAATGATGTCCCAGTAGATAATTACGTATAAAAAACCTCAGATAATAAAGATAATGTGAAATTAACCCTTACCATGTACTTTTACTTGGTCGAGGGTAGGTTAAAATCCTGTATAATGGTGAAATAATTGTTATTAAATTATACAAAAATCATATACATTAATATGATATCTAATATGATCTTTTAATATTGTTTTGTTAATAATATCTTAGTATTATTGTCGTTTCAGGTGTTAACTTACTCATTTTATTTTATATGTTATGTTACATAAGTGGGATTTGTTATGGATAGGTTGTTTCTTATTCATATACAGAATGATGTCATGTCCTTAAACATTATTTTTAATCATCAAATGATAATTAGACTTTCATGGATATGATGGGGAATTAATCTCATCGCGTGCGTGGAGACGGTAGTCCGTACGTACGCACGAGCGACAATATCATTATTTTGATATTAAAATAATATATAATTGGATGTTATATCATATATAAAGAATCATTATCATGTTATATTTATTATTTACATAAATTGCACATCATTATCCTACCCATCCAAATAATAATGATTTGAATAACAATTACACCTCGTCGTGGATACGGTAAGTCATACGTACGCACGTATGGTGACATGTCATTCAAATGATGGATATAATACTGAATATGGTTGTAACATATTTATAATAAAATCACATTATATAGAAGATACTGTAGTTATTATTTTAGAATGGAAATAACAAAGAAATAAAAAGTTGAAGAACAAAGGAACTTGAAAGAGGGTAGTGAAAACATTACCTCTTCTTCGGGTTCGTCCTTTTTATTTGATCAAAAGGGATCCTTAGGTTGGATTTATGATCAAACTAAGGCCTCTATTTTGAATCGAGGGATGTATAGAAGCTATTTGGTAAGGTTTTGGCCAATAAAAAGGGCTTTGAAGGTGTGAATTTGATAGAAGGGTGAGTGCCCTTTTATAAGAGGGGTGAGGGGCACCTTAGGAAAAGCTAGAAATATTATTTTATAATAAACATATTTTCGGTTTCTAATGGCTCAAAAGTGGATTATTTAAAGACTAAGGTGGGTATGGGTCAAAATAATTTCAACCAATAGATTTTATACAGGTTTGTGACATTATATTAACCTTATCTTTTAATTTTAACTCTTAGTGAATTAGTTTGACATTTACCATGTTACTTTGTAATTTTATATTATATTGTTAGTAAACGTACTATATACAACCAATAGACCCCCAAGTGGTTCTTTAATGATACACCTATCATGATATAAGTCCTTTGGCCGAACCATATATTTTTAGGAATAGAAAATCAATTAATAATATTACATTTGTTTTAAAAATTATTTTATGTCAATTTTGACACTATTTGGTATTTTGTTTTTTCTATATTCCTAACAGCATTATTACTTCGAACCTAATTCATTTAATCAATACTAACATGTCATATTAACCTATTAAATTATTTTAATTCATAAAAGGTCTCAAATTATATTTATTTTTGTATTTATAATATCAATTATATTAATATTTCACTAATAAGGTGATTACTGCCTCATCATTGTGTCATAAATAAATTAAATTATTTAATGTATAAATTTTATAAATAAAATACCATTATGTATGAAATCTTTTAATATTTCTAATGAATATTTATAGTCGAATTTATCTTATGTATAACTCTATATTAATTTTTTTTATTTATTAAACATTGATTTTAACTCTTTTAACTCTTCTTTGAATTAAATAATAATAAATTTCCTAATCTAATCCAAGTGAACCAAATAGGTTCATATTTTATTCCTAATGTTTATTTAGGTCGAATTATACTTATCCAATACAATTATTACATGTTTTAGGGTAATGATAATATCATTTTTACCCTTAATTACCCTATTTACATTTAACCGTGGTAAATAAAAGTAAAGAGTTACTATTCAACAAACATTATGTTTATCTTGTTGAACAATATTTTAATCCTTGATGTTAACCGTGTCTCTCAGATTTTTGAAATTCCACTCATAGAAGAGGTAGAATTATGTTTTATGGGAATTTGCAAATTCTTCTAGGAGATGGGTAAAAGACGGTGAAAAGTTCAATAAATTTTTTATATATCTAAAATTATTATAAACTGACCCCAATGAATTACATTGAACTTATATTGGTATTATGTATCTATTTTGACCTAAAATAAATTTAAATAAAATAAATATTTATTTAAATAAAAATTCGGTTTTAAATTATAACTTAGTGTTTTCACTATTCATCAAAAATTGAAAGTTTTCAGAAAAATACCAAAAAATCACCCTAAGATAATTTCGATATTCCGAATGAAAAAAGCCCATTTTGAAAGATAATATTTTAAAATTTCAAAAAGTGGGTATTACTATTCATAATAGCAAGTTTGATTGGTTGTGGTGTGTGTTAGAACTCCAAGTTGCATACAACACATGCTACTCTATTATTCAAAGAGAAGCGTACCGTGGAAGCATGTGGTGTTACATGAATTTATCCTATCTGCAATGTAATTTAACACCCAACACACACAAATGTAATGTTTTGTATATGTTAAACCTCACATATAGGACCAAATAGTGGAAAATGATTTCTCATATGAGAGACTCTTTGAGAGATATTATATTATTTATTAAAAAAATTGGGTGTTATATAATATATTCAATGATTTTATTTTATCTACGTCATGGATCTATAGGCCACATAATCGAGTGTTAACCTAATTCCTCACTCTGTTCATATTCCATAAAATATTTCAAGGTGTTAATATATAATAATAATTTAAACTAATGAAAATGAAAAGTAAAAATTGTTTTTATTTTTGTTATTTTATAGAAAACTATGGTCTCTGGAAGTAGTCACATGTATCTAATATGTGATCTTGATAAGATAAATCACTATAAAAATAATAATGGATATGGTATAAATCATTTCTATATTGAGGGTGTTGAAATATTTATATCATTCTCCTTGTTGAATTCTAATTTTTTTCTACTATAACAATTAAATTTCCATGTCATAAATGTGATCTTAGATGATTAAAAATGTTAGAAAATTTTGGAATTCTTTTATTTTTCATTGTTATTAAGAAAGATTATATTTTTTTGTATCAACATGGTGAAAAGTCATAAGTAGAAAATAAAAAAAAAGTTTACAAATCCATAATTTCAGAATTTAATACATGATATAGTTGATTAGTTTATTTTTGAAATAAAAACCCAAATTATATTACATATCATGAAATGGAACCTTTTTTATTTTAAAAATTTTAAAATATGCTAAATGCCTTATAAAAAAGAATCTAAATTATAAAAACTTAATAAATTACAAAATTTATGGTTATTAAATCATATTTACGAATGTCTAATAGTAGTTTCGATCAAAATTAATCCTTAGTTAAGTCATTGCTTCATGAATGAAATATGTTACCTTCTTGTTTCTACGAATGTAAGAGGACAGATCATAATTTGAGTGTTATTTATTAGGAGATACATGAATATTCTAATGAATTCATATTATATTTTTGCGATTATGAAGACTTAAATAATTGTCCAATATGTGGAAAATGGATGTATAAACAGGCACAGTTATGAATATCCATAGTTCCTATGAAACAGTTATGGTATTTTCCAGTAACAACCTGTTTAGAACATTAATTAATGTCACAAAACATAGATGGATTGATGAAATGGAATATGTAAAATATTTCTATTACTAAAGCCATAAATCAACCTAGTGATGGTGATTAATGGTAACACTTTGATCAGACACATACTTCTTCAGATTCAGATCCTCATAACATATGGTTGGGCCTTTCAGCTAATGCTTTTTTCTATTTGGTGCTTATAGTAATAAATATTCTTGTGTGACACTTTTCATTACTCCTTAAAACATACCTCTATGGATTTTGATGAATGATTCATATATATATATTTTCTGCTATTAATTCCATGAAATCCAAAAAATAATATAGACATTTTTTATGAATCTGATAATTCATGACTTAATTTCATTATTGAAAAACAATGGGACTACATTTGATATATTTAAAAACCATAATAGTATATTTATGGTTGCATTAATATGGGTAATCAATTAATTTACATTTTATGGTATGTTATTTTAATGGAGCAAACATGGTTTAAAATTATGTACATATTTCATGGATGAGAAAAATGTTTGTATTCCTAGTAATAGCTGAATAGTTATTTATTTTGACTATCATCGGATATCTCTTCCTATAGGCGAACCTTTTTTAAGTAAAAATAATAATTTTTAAAAAGGAATAATAGAAATAGAAAATCCTTTAAAAGTACTCTTTGGCAATCAGGTGAAATATTTTGTCTCTACATTTCCTCATGTTACTTTTGTACCAACAATAAATAGCCGAAAAATAAGTTGTTTTCAGAGAGATAATATTTTCATAAAGTGGAGTACTTTTTGGAACCTTCTATATTGGTCTAATTTTATGTTTTGTCTCATGATAGATATAATTCATTTTGAGAAAAAATATTTATATCACATTTTTTAATATGTTGGATACTCCTTGTAAAATAAAATATAATTTAATGGATTCATTATATCTAGTGTAGATTTGTAGAGGTGATGAACATCAATTATTTGAAAATTATTTATCACAAAAGTTAATGAAGCCAAAATTATGTTACTCAACTGTTAAAGAAACCCATTTATTATTCATTAAATGGATTAGATAATTGAGTTTACTATATGGTTATGCTTCTAATTTGTCTTATTGAATCAGAAATGGTAATATTACCAGGTTAAAAATTCATGACTATAATGTCATATTTGAAAAAATATTTTTTATTATTCTTAAAGGGATGTTTAATTTTTCAATATGGGTTATGTTGACCAAAATATCATATTTTTTCTTTGATATTTGTGTGAAAAAAATGGATTATGTTGTATTTAGTTTTAAGTGAAAATAAGTTGTTTTAAATTATTTAAATTGGGGAAACTATTTCCACTCGGATTCATTGATTCTGCGAAAAATTTAATATTTCATTTTCCATTGAATATAATTGTGTAGGGCCTGTACATTTTCAGTGGATATATCCACGTGATAGAAATATGAAAAATTTAGATAAGAATGCACATTAGAAATTTATTAAAGGGTTGATTATAGAAAAAATATTTCAGGAGGAAATTTTAAATTATTTATCCTATTATTTTAAATCAAAATATACTTCAAAACATAATCAAATCGTTTGAAATGATGAATATTATTATTACCTAAAAAAATTTCATTTTTCAGTTTTTAATCAACCCAATCTTGTTTTGGGTAGTTATCCCTGAAATATTTCTTATAGATGATGAACTGGACATAGATTGTAGATATGATATTCTGAATAGTGATAAAATGACATGATTTTTATAGTATTTAATACTTTTTATTTATTTGATATATATTTATAAAATTTACTTTACTTATAAATTTTTTTGTAGTATATATGATAAACATATCAATATATATATATATATATATATATATTACATCTGATTCTCTTGAAGAACATCAGTAATTATTTATCATATTGGGTTCAACGATTGGTATATTACGTTTATTTTGATGGAATAATAAATAAATTTTAAAATTATATCTATTATAAATAATTTTTAATTTTTTTCAAGAAAATGGACAATAAAATAAAATATAGATTTGATTATCTGGGATCAAAATTCATCAATCTAAAATTTTAAAATCTTATAATAGGTATGTGTTAAATGAATATTGATTTCATCTATGCATATATGGTGAATGAATGAGATCAATGAATAATTTTATTTTCTCTAAAGGATACCATCATAAAGAATGACAAGTTTAATTTTCTTGTATATTAAATGAAATAATTAAGTTATATTTTTTGGGACAAAATTGTGTAACATTGTTTAAATTTCATTGGATGGATATTGATCATTGTTTGTGGGTTCATACATTACATGTGGTTTTTTTCATTAAATATAACATAATTACTGATTTAAATGATTTGATTACGTTGGAACATCAAGTACAAAAAATTTATTATGATAATTACTATGATATTTCTAAGGATTTGATTGATTTTTGGATTGTAATAAAAATAAAATCACATGAAAAGTAGTTAATTGAATATGAAAAGGGTTCCGTGGAAGTGAATAATATTGAAATTATTTTATGAAATATCCCAAAATATATCACATACATGACGATATATAAGTATTGATGATGAAACCCCCCAGTAGGGGATGATGATATTAATAATGTTGATAATGTAACATGGGATGTTGAAACTAGAATTCATATAAAGGTTGATGATGTTATAGATGAGGAAAAATGCATTCATCTCAACAAAAATTATGAAGAATATGATGATATAAGTATAATATATAAGTCGATAGTTACAAGTAATGATTATATTATGATATTTATTAATTTTTATATGTTATATTTGTATTATCAATATGGTATCTAAGTGAGATTATTATATTATAGTATTTATTATTTTTTATATTTGATATATGTATTAGAAATATATTATATGGAAGAATATTTATTTTTGTTGGTTGGAGATGATCATGAAGATATATTTCATTCTCTTAGTGATGTGATACACCCTTGTGGGGAGACTGATTTAGCTGATCCTTAGGCTGGTGAAACTATAAGATGGGTGTGCAGACATTCTCAATTGATGATTCCAGATTCTACTCCAAAAACAAAACCTTATGTTGATTTTCATTATAGTTTATGTAGGTATGATTCAATTTTTAATAGTGTTATTTTATATTATCTTTTTGTATTACTTTTTAAAAAAATATTTTGACAACATGTATTAATTAGAATAGTTTTTTATCTATTAGGTATGTTCATGCGATTCAATGAATTTATTTTTCCAATCCATAGTTGTAATGGAACCTAGATGACACTTCATTGTGTGACTTGATTTTTGACCACTAGATTTTATGTTATTAAATAATTTATAATTTTTAGAATTTATTTATTTAAAAACTAATTTTTTATTGGTATGGAATACTTTGTTTTCTCTTATTCATAATTGCTTGAGATTTCCTTTTTGAGAGGCATGCATTTTTTGTATACGTGACTTATTTCAAGAGTAACTATAAAACAAGAAAGAGAAAGATATGGACAATGTATGTGCTACTATTATTGATTTTTCAGGTTTCTCACATCGACCCAACAATATTTCAGATTAGCCATGGGACGAATAGCCCTCCTTTTAACTATTATAGACTATTAAGAGGAGATTATTATCCATATGTTAGAGTTGGGGGAGGCAATAAGTCACTCATAGGACTGGAATTCATACATATAGTATACATTAGTGACATATAGTATGCAATATTATTTATTATGTATTTATATTGTAACTATTAAATGTTTGTAATAATATATAGGTTGTTACTCACCCATCTATTATAGAGTTTCATGTTTATAAGAAGTTGTGTGCTGATCTGCATATAGTAGAAATTGTAGGTGAACGAAATCACCATATTTTGTTTACCGATCTATTTTATAATTACATGAATATTAATTTTATTATTTGTCATATTTTTTATTATATTTAAATTAATTGCATAAGTTTGTGACTTCTCATTAATGAGAGAGTCAAACTAAGGTTGAATATGATGTCACTTCATATTTGGATTTCAATGAAAGGACTTGGATATTGGAAACAACACATGGTGTTGAGATAGTTTAGGTGATTTGTATTTGTTCTCGACTGAAAGAAAGGAGTAATTATTGTACATCTGTAATGGAATTATAAAGCATGGATGGATATCATGGAGAGTCATCATTGACACTGTTGTCCACTACATAGTATGATGACAGGTTGAGAGCATAGGATGAGGTAATAATGTATATGAATAAGGACAAGGAGGATAATTATGAGCAGTAGTGTCTGATAGATGAGCAAATGATGAAGCATATGTGGTGACTTGCATGTAGCATTGATATAAAGGTTCCTCCCCCTAGTACATCATGTGATCCTCATCCACCTACAAAAATATGATGCTACTTGAATGCCTCATGATTTTTTTAATTTGGTTTGAGAAACATATTATGTTGGAAATGATGTGTTACATTTATTTCTGTTTTAATTTTTTTAATTTATATAATCAATTTTGGGTTTTTACTTTTTTTAAATATATGTTATTTTTTTAATTTTTGTAAATTTTTTACGTAATTTTTGGTTTCTTAATTATTCATCAATTTAATTATTTAATTATTTTAATTATCTTTAAATATATATAATTCTTTAATTAATTAAAATAATTTCAACTATTTAATTATTTTTATGTATCTCCACATTTTAATAGTTTCAATTAATTTACATTATTTAATAATTAAATTATATTGATATATATATATATATATATTTTTAAATTTTTAAATAATTTTATTTTATTTATTATTTTTAATTATTTGTAATTAATTTTAATTAATTTTTATTATATTGACTTTCAATATAATAATTTTAGAAAATTTACTATTTCCAATAGATGGATAGTTTACCTCAAATAAACATTTCAGACAGACCACCTTTTGCAAAAGGTTTTTTGGGATGGAATCACATTACAAATTTATTTTCTTGATTGGAGTCCTATACAGATTACCCATTGCAATTACCATATATTCCTGTTATGATCATATCAATATAGTTGATCGATTTAATTCCTGAACATTATGTCTCATCAAAAAAATTTCTGTATCGAGTTAGCATTATGAATCAACGATAATTTCCCCATTCAGGAAAATAAATTTTAAAGTTAAATATTTTATGTTGAAATGATATATGGTTTATTTAATCTGCATATCAAGTATAATTAATTTGTATATTTCAACGAAATATAATTTCTAATTATTCAAAATTGTGAATATTTAATGGAATTTTAATGATTACAAAAATTAACAAAGAAAGAGAATTTCCACACATTCCTGGAACAAATAACTGAAAACCCATCTAGATAAATAAAATGGATTCTATCATTCTAATACATCTCTGTTGTAGTATATTTAAAATAACCGTTTTTCGTTGATGAATTAAAATACCATAATAATATCTTTAGAAATATTTTTTAGGAAAAAAATATTTTTTTACATTCAAATTCACGTTTAAAAATTAAAAATTACTAGAATTTTTGGAAAACAACTCCATTAACAATTATCAAAAAAATTGTAATGTAATATTGAATTAAATTATAATCAATGTTGGCCAGAGGTTCTATTCATGCTAATTATGTTAGAAATAAAAAATCCTTCTCATTTATGTTAGAGAAGTCAAAAGGTTCCTTGTACATAAAACAATGATAAGATTCATTTTAATTTTTAACTGATTCAATTATTTTTTAAATTTATATTAATCAATCATATTAAATAATTTAAAAAAAATATATAACATGTATTTAGAGTAAAAACGATTCTCAATCAGATAGAGAAACAAAGATAAGTATTATTAAAATAATTTTTAACAATCATTTTCTGTAAAAAGGAGGAAAATGATACTATTAAATTAGTAATTCATTAATAACTAAAAAGAAATAAAATTAATGTGGTTAATTATAAAATGATCAAATAATTTATATAAATTAAAATTCAACTGTAAACTATTCCTTTTAAAATGGGATTGATAACCAAATATCTTACCACTTTCGTAACTATTGAATAAAAAATTCCATGAAGGGAATAAGATTAAATGAAACATTAAATATGAAGAATATAAATATATTTATGTAATAACATGTCAATGTTTAAGTAGATGAACCTCATAGAAGGGTACTGGATTATAACACTACATATCTCCCAAAGAATACAATTTGAGATTAGAAACCCCTAAAATGATCATAACGTTGATGTGAGAATTAATCAGTGATCCAATATTTTATATCATATGTAAATAAAAATGAAACTATTATAATTAAAAAATAAATTAATACAGTTTCATTATAAACATAATAATTTTATATTAAAGACACACAAGAAGTAATATAACCCAATGAATCGAAAAATGAGTTATTAAATTCTTTATAACTTTATAACATTCAAGTAAAACCCACGTAAATGAAATAATTAAAATAAAAACATAAAATATAATTATAAATGATGTATTAATGATGTTACATGAAATAAAGTCATTATATACACCGTATAAAATAAATTTGGGTCATAACATTACAATTTTTTCAATAAAAGGAAATTGAGACAAAATCCCTAATGTTACTCTTTCTTTTGGATGAACATAGTTTAATCTCAGTTTTAGTTTTTTTAAACTTATTAATAAAATATTAAATAAAAAATAATAATATTTATAATATCATATATATTATTTTAATAATATGTTATCACCATTTGATTAATAATCATTCATAATTACTATTGTTTCGGGTGTTAAATGTTGTTTTCTCATGAATGTTTTAACATTAAGATTCTAGTTTAATATCATATTATATAGTTTCATTTTATTATAAAATATATTAATGGTAGAAATATCATTTTCATTAATTATATATATATTATCATTATTGAAATTTTATCAATTTGAATGGATCGTATTCCTATGTCGATACGTATGGTTGTACGTACAGTTGAGAGCCATTTTCATTTAATTAATGAGTGAATGGGCGAGGAAGTTGGTGATTTATTTATTTTACACAATCAATATCATTTAATTTATATCGTATATATTCATTAAATATTTTATTTTTACCTTATATGTATTGTGTAATTGAAACATGTTTGGTTTTATTACAAGAGGTAGTAGTGCTCTATACCAAAGAGATACATTATAATATATTAAATAGAATGAGAGGTATGAGGGTATATGTAATATTGAAATTATATAATAATAATTTCCTAAATATTATATGTAAACATTTAATAGAACATTATTTCCAATAATGGGAGAGTTTTATGGAAAACGAGTTATTACGGTGGTCCTTTGATTTTCACATGAACCGTGACACACCGTCGGAAGTGGTATGGTTAAGCTTCCTTAATCATCCACTACCTCTCTATAATCATGTTGATATTTGCATGTAAGGTAATCTTGTAGGAAGTTATTTGTGTTCTGATAGTTGAACAGAAGCTCTATGTCACCCGGTTAATCCCCGGGTTTGTGTGGAATTCGATGCATCTCAGATGCCTTTAGATCATGTGTGGATTACAATTGGAGAGGAGTATATGTGAAAAAAAGGTGGTCTATGAGGACTCAATGGATTATTCCTCTTCTTTTCACCACTTGGGTCATGCTGTGGAGGTTTGTAATAGGGGAGGCCCCTTGAAGGCTCATTGTCCAGATGCCCGGGTTTCTACTCGAAGGGAGGGAGACGCTACGGGGAGGGGTTCAGAGGCTGGTGTGAGGGAGGGTCCAGGACAGAAGGAAATGGGAGATGAAGGTGGAGGTAAGGAGCCTCACCATCCGTCAGTGGAACGAAAACTGGTTGAGGACTCTAGGATGATGGTTGTGTATAGTCTTGG
Organism: Viscum album; assembly: GCA_963277665.1. Taxonomy (NCBI): domain Eukaryota; kingdom Viridiplantae; phylum Streptophyta; class Magnoliopsida; order Santalales; family Viscaceae; genus Viscum; species Viscum album. The sequence goes on along the minus strand of OY728142.1, from coordinate 587,540,308 downwards.
TTCTGTATAAGGGGAAAGAGATGCACTTGGCAAGGCGCTGGAGGTTGGTGTGAGGGAGGTTACTATTCTAGAGGATAAAGGAACAGAAGGAAGTGATATAGAGTTCTAGCCTCTATTGGTGGCTGAACAGATGGAGGATGTTCGTAGGGAGTTGGTCGAGGAGGGTCAAGGAGCTGTGGCTACTTTTGGTATGGTTAATACCTTGGAAGTGTTTGTGCTAGTTGTTCAAGGGGATCAGATTGAGGAACATTGAGAGTGGGAGGTTCCCCCAGTACAATTAGTGGGGAGAGAGTGGTCCAGTTCTTTTATGAAAGATAAAATTACAGGGGTTCTAGAGGTATGGATATCTTTCCAAATCCTTTTATCCCATTAAGCAATAGATTTGAAAGCCTTTCCAATGTCAGTTTTGAATCCGATTTATGTGCTAATCCCGAGGATGATGGTGTGGGTTTTGGGGTCTCCATGAAAGAGAATATTGGTGGAAGTCTGGGACAAGAGGATGTATTTAGGGCTGTATAAAGTCCTAATTATGGGGTTAGGTGACTTTTTCATATTTAATGTAATACATAGAACCAAAGAAGGAGGAGTAATAATGGGGGCAATGGTATTGCCTCTGATGATTTCCTCGGTAAAGGGAAGGACCAGGATGGGAGAGATAAATAAAATATGAGTGGACAGGATGTTAGTTCGTACAATGATATAGTACACGGTGGGAAAAAGTGGATGGTCGAGTTTGAGGGAACATTTTCTAGGACTCTAAGAAGAAGAACTAGGAAAGACTACTCCTATCTCCGGCGTCCGACAAGAGAAAGATCTGCATTTAAGTGGGATAGAGGGATGATTATTGCCTATAATAAATATAGATTTGTAAAATAGTCCTACGTAACCGAACCGCCTTTGGATGAATTGAGGATCTGGGTGTTCGGTAATATTGGGAGGTGGCATCGACTGACTACTATTTTAGAATAAGCCACTACGGAAGATGAATCTTGTATGGGATGTGGAGACGAATACGAGTACTATGATCTGTAGTGTGGTGTTGTTTATTTTGTTTTTGGTTGAATTGCATGTGTTGGTTTTTGGAGTTGTAGGTCGTTTTACATTTTTCGGAATCTTACTTTGAACCTTTTTTGGGTACCAGTAACCCATAAACCATCATTTAAAAGGGGAAAAAAATTCTCCATTCAAATCTAGAGAAAAGACGATTTAAATGTTATTACATGAAAAAAACATAAACAAATAATACTTATGTTACTTTGAAATATTATTAATATAAAAATATTACTTTAATATGAATTAAATTAATTAAAAAATTTCTATTTTTTTAAATATAGTAATTGTTTCACAAATCATTAAAAAATAAATATTTTCAAAAAATTTCCAAATTATCTACCTATAAGTATATTAATATTATAATTTAAAAAATTATTGAAATTTTATAAAATAGAATTTATATAACAACAAATATTTAATTATAATATTTAATCTAAAAAAAATAAAATTGTTTTTAAAGGAAACATAATTTTTTGTAGAATAAAATATATTTATTAAAATAGGACTAAATATTAAATTAGAAATTATCAATTAATTTACTTTTGGTAAGGACTTTATATATATTTCAAAAACTATTTAATCCTATTCATATCATTTAATTTAACAGCTATGTTAAAATATTTATATTTCAATACAACGTTTTATAGGTCATTTAATCTTGGTGTTGCTTGAAATATAGGGTATTTAACATAACATTATTATTTTACAATAATTGGGAATCATGTAAATCAATATATTTAATAGATAATATTTACTTAAAGTAAATATATTTTAGAATCTAAAGGTTTTACGCTCTCCCCATGTTAAAAAAATTGTGTTTTCACAGCATGAACTTTAAAAAAAATAAAGGGTTTGATATTTTAAAATTCCTTTGATAAAAATCGAAATCGTAAAAAGGGTTAACAGAACATTCTCATAAAACATGGATGGGGAAATACTAAATTAATTCAATATCAAAAACAATTTGGTTTCCAAATATGAGAATATTTATGGGAATTGAAAATTAGGACATGGAAGAAAAAAATTAAATAATTATGGAGAGTGATAGATATCATTGATCAATTTAATTTGAATGATCAAAAAAATCAATGACCACAAAACCATAAATTTATTACGAGTTTAAATAACACTGATTAATCTTATTTGATGGTAATAGTATAATATTTTTTGTTTCAGGATCCTTTTCCTAGAGTTTCAGGATTCTTTTACTATAAATAATGGGAACACATTAAAATATACATACAACATATGATTTTATTTCATAATAAAAATTTCCTATATTTATTATTCTTTGATCAATTGATGATTCATTTCTTACTCTATGAAATGAATATCTATGATGATTATTTTTATTTCATAAGAACAAAAATAATATTATAATAGATCATATGATTTCACAAAATTATTTAATAACAATTAACATAACATCAATGACCATATTAACCCTAATGGTTGTCAGTACCTTATGTCCAAAAAATGAATATTCATTATTATTCAAATCTTTTTTACTAATACCCATACTAATCGCAAGGCTCAGTTAAAAATAAAATTCTCCTGGAATACACTTTAATTTCATTGAATTCATGTAGTTAAAACCATTACAATAATGTAGATGATTTGAAAAATATTACTAGAATTGGACATATCATCCCTATATAATGTAGGTTTGTCCCATATCACCATGAAATATCATATTCTTTCATAGGTACTATTAATTAATTTTTTACAATGGTCCATAGAGAACATGTGAATTAACCAACGAATATCCCATGAGATTATAAAAATAGGTTCTCAGTAAGGGAAGAATCATCATTCCCCAAAAGGATGTCTGGTATATACTCGACCAACTCTTTTTGGGGATTCTACCCATATATTAATCTATTCATAAACCACATCCACATTTATTATATAGGATGTGATGAATTTCAAGGAGAAACACAAAATCTCAATTTACCAAAAATCTACAATTTTATCATATACTTAGACTGAAAGGCCAGATGGACTTCTTTTTTGGATTTTCTCATAACCTCCATTTCCAGGGATGAGGGGGAAACCTTACAAGGACCATAGGATTAGGAATTACGTTTCCCGAAGGCATGAAGATATTACATGACTCATAGGTTTTATGGAAATCATACAGCCTATAAATACATGAAACTGCTCCTACCCCGCTTGTGCATTGTGATAAGCTCTCCATATTTCCATGATTGTTCGGCCAACATTTCCATGTTCAGAGGTGCACTGGCATGGTACCTATGGAAAATTAAAGACCCTCACATTCTTCTTATGTTTGTTTATCCCTTCTCTATTGAATGTTCCCTACTCTTTCCTCCGTTGGAGTGGTTCCTTATAGAATCTGTCTGTGTAACTGAAAATCAGGTGGTCCTGAAGGCCTTAAAGTGGAAAGAAGGCCATGAGGTGGGCCGAATGCCTTACTGAGCCAAAGGATATGGTGTCCGAAGGCCTTAAGGACTCCAAGACCAAACCTGTGGCCCAAGGTTAATAGTTCTGGTTGCTACAGTACCGAACAGTACCTGCTACAGTACTACTACAGTACCCTAAAATTTTGCCACCACCTGGTTTTGAACTTGGGTCTCGTGGATGCACATAGAGAGACCTCAACAACTGGGCCGAGGCTCATGTGTAGGAAATATGTGCAGGTTAATGATCGTATCCAAATGGGGGCCCTTCCATACCCGTAGTGCACCGTACGTTCCCCGACTAGGTAGACGACTTTGAATCGCCCTGTACAAAACGTGTGTAGAGTAATGGTTTCCTCTCACTGGGGGTCCCAACCATGCCCAGAGTTCATCGCAAATTCTTTGTCTAGGAAAATGGATTTGAATTGCCCTGTGAATAAAATGCATAGAGTCCATGTCTGGAAGGACTCGAGCCTAGGCCAGTTCCCATGGAGAGTGAGGGGTTCTAAAACATGTGTAGGGTAATGCTCACCTCCCACTGGGGTGCCCCACCATGCCCAGAGTGTGCCGCCTGTTCCTCGGCTAGGAAAATGGTTTTTAATTTCCATGTGAAAAATACGCACAATGTTCAAATCTGGATTGACTCGAGCCTGGGCAAGTTCCCACAGAGAGCAAGGGGTACAACCAGTAGGTACCACTCAGCTAACACCCCATGGGAAAAACCTGTGTAGGGTAACACTCGCCTCCCACATGGGGGACACGTGCCTTGAGCTAGTGTCAACATTATTACACTGGAATGTAATATATGTGATAATATCCCAAAAAACCTTATAGTTTAGTATATTTGGTAATATATAAACATTCAATATTCAAAACAATTGTGAATACAAAAATTATAACATTTTTTTTTGATGAATAACATTATTCCCTCTAGAATATTGTTTCATATAATTCATAATGCACTTTATAGATTCACGTGAAAGGTAAAAAAATATGGTTGAGGTCAAATGTTTAGTATGGTTTGTTTACAAAAATTCCATATCACATGTAAAAAAATAATGATCAACATGTCCTAATCAATATAAAAAGGTAAAAAACTGAACAGACATACAATTTTATCAAAAATATTATTTTCAAGATTAGATATGTTATAATAAATATTGAAAGGTAAATAATTGAAAATAAATTCTATTAAATTCTTAAACTGAGAATTAAATGAATCCATAGATAATGATAATTTGAATATTTTACGCATAATAATGAAAACTTAATTATAATTGACAGAAATGCATAATGTTGGATATCACAATCTCAAGAAACATGAAACTTTTACCATCAAGACCTTGTACCAATATATTTTTACTAATGGATTGGTATAAACTAGAATCACATTTATATATAGGTAGATAAAAAATATATCGTACAAGACTACTCATGCATCACAAGGATATATATAATTGGGCCCCACCCAAAACATCATGTCTGACATATTCATCCAATATCAGATGATCGATTTAATTCATAGAAATTATTCCTTATGAAAGAAATTATAACAAGTATGAAATATATATTGATAGATATTTCCCTATTCAATGATATAATATTCAAAGTAATATTATATATAAAAATTATATAAGGTTTGAATAACAAGAAAATCCATGAAAATTAATGGGGATATTTTGGGAAAATATAATTTCTATTTAGAACTAGAAATTTTATTTTTCATTAGAAATTTTATAATTATAATAATTACTAATGAAATATACTTTTAATACATTCCCTATTCAATATGATTATAAACCATCAAGATAATAAACAATAATTGCATCATTAAAAAATATATCCAGTGGAGTATGTGTAAAATAAAGGGTTATTACCACTTATGAATAAAAATACACTAAAATATCATTAAATACATTCTTGAGAAAATATAACATTCAACATGTGAAATTACATTAAAAAAATAGGTAATTTTAGAAAACAAATATTAATTTAAATTAAAAGTAAATTATTTTTAGTTAATATTCAAATAAATATTAGAAATCATGGAATATGGTTTCTTTCATGTCGTGTACATTAAATCAAATATTTCGTTCACATTTTTTGAAAGAAAGGTAAATAATTTTGTTTTTTGGAAATAATTGTAATATTATTTTTTAAAAATTTGGTAAAAACCCAATTATTTGTAAATATGTCTATAAAACCATATTAAACATATATTGAAAACTTTTTTTATAAAAAATTATTTATAATTAATATTAATTTTACTGAATAGAGAAATGTTGTTATATTTTATTAAAAATATTTTATCTATCATTTTATGTTCAAAAGATTAAAAAATATTACTACTAATTGAAAACATCATGAACAACTAGTGTAATAAAAAATTATGGGACTTTATTATATAATGATCATATAATATTCTTCAATTAAAACTGAAGGATAAAAAGCCGGAATAAAATGTGATCGAAGCATAAATCTCTAACCAAATTGGTAAAATTTGATTATTAAACTACATGAAACTAAAGAATTATTAAAATTTAATAATTAAATTATATTCAGTAGATAAATTTTTATAATCAATTTTGATATTATAAAATGGATAATTTATCGCATATCATTGTGGAGTTAGTAGGTCATATGTATGCACGTGTAATGCTATAATTTTATAAACTGATGAAATGGTCCTGAATTTTGTGATATATTAACATCATAAATAAATAGAATTTCCTATATATCACACTTATTTATTAAATTTATCAATATTACTTTCTATAATAATCTTATGGGACAAACCTATCACATCGCTTCGCGAGGTGGTATTACTATGTCCACATGTGTTATATTATCTTATTTTAAATAGAATAGAATGTATGAAGATATATGCAATATTAAAATTTGATGCTTATAATTATATATTATCAATAATATTTATATATATTAAATCCATCATTTTTTCTAATTGTGATAGGTTTTGATATAAGATGTGTTAAATTGACTTTCGAGGTGGTAGTTCGTCATACACAAGATCAAATATTTTTTTTATTTTCTGGAAAAAGTGATGGATATAGGTTATTCCATTGAAATAAAAAAATATTAGAATATTAGAGATATTTGGGATAATATATCATCATAATTTAATAATATTTGAATGATGTGGGGGAAGAAATAATATATAAATACTCAATTTAAAATGTTACCTCCTCTATGGATGACCTATTTATGTTTTCCCAAAAAGCCTTACTAGGTTTTATTTTTGATAAAAAAATATATATGTGTTTTATAAAGAATTAGGGAATATATTTAGGTAGGTATTGACTTACCCAAAATCATTTTGGTGTGTGAAGAAGGTGTGATATTGTGCGTCCTCTTTTAAGTGGGGGAGAGGACACAATTGGATTTTTTTGGGAAAAAAGAACACTCATGTTTGAAATTGAAAAAAACTGAAAATTAAACCATTAATGAAACATGGATGTGATAAGTTGTATTATTTTTTTAAATATTAATTTGATAGGTTGTTGATCATTTTAAAATATTAACTTCTTTGTTTTAACCTGGGTAAACTCGTTTTCCCCTTAACTATAGTAATTAATTTTTCTATTTTCACAGTTCACTATGGTAAAAAATTAATTTTTCATTTGTAGATAATATTTATTATAATTATTTTAAATATATAATCAATTCTACAAAATTGAAATCACATATATAGAATAGTTAAATCTAAAATTATATGTTTAGATATGTCAAAAATGGTTTTGGAGGAAACAAAATTTTCATGCATGAGATGATCTTATAAAAAATATATGATGAGTAATCATTATTAAATTATTTTAAATACACATATATATATATATAATATAAATTTCATTTAAATAATTAAAATTTATATTTTATTCTAAATAGTTAAAATAGGGTAAAATTATGCATTTTAAAACTATTTTCGGAATAAATATGTGATAAACTATTAGAATAATCTTATATAAAAATAGTGTAAATATGATTTAAATTTAATTAATGGAATTATATATAACTAAATGATACTTTTTTTAATTTTTATTTATATTGATACAATAATAGGCATTTTAAACTACAATTTTTTTTTAAAAAGAATGATAGTTTTACAAAAAATTAGTATTTCCATTATTAAATGAAAAATAAATATTTAAATAAACAACGTAAAATATCAATCTATGTTATAATTGATATTTTTATTTAAAAAATGATCTTCATTTTTTAAAATAAAATTCCAAAATAAGTAAAAATTAAATATAAAATTTTCTAGAAAAAAGTAACAATTTTTTTTTAATGAAACATATATTTCTAGAATAAAGTATATTTATTAAAAGATGAGTTATTATTTGTTATTCTATTTAAAAATAATTTATATTTGGAAGAAAATTTTGATATATTTAATAATTTTTTTTATCTTATTCATACTATCAAATTCAACATCCAGATAATAAGATTCATGTTTAAATAATATATTTTTCAGAACATTTATGCTTGGTAATGCATGTCGTATATGTTATCAAACAGAACGTTATACTTTTAAAATTTTAGGGCTTGATGTTTCAAAATATATCGATTAGATTAAAAAAATTTAAATTAATTTTACTGTAGAATCTTGGCATTTTAGATAATTTTTTGGTTTTTTTATATAAGATTGATTCTTGTATGAATAGAGAAAAATGATCATTATAATTAAAATTGTCATATAATTTAAAGTATATTAAATGTATAATTATATATTTTATTTTTAAGGAGTAATTGATCACATTTTAATAATTCTAATTCTATTAAGTCAATAGTATCTATGAATATACAATACATTTCATACAATGTTGTTTCTACAAAATAGAGGAATTTTTTCAAAAAAAAAAAATATGAATTATATTGCAATTTTATCATCGATAATATAGTTAATTGTACAATGTAAATAGATTTTATTTAAGAAATTTTTTAATTTTTTTTAATAAATATTTTTAAATTTGTAAATGTGGTCAATTTCATTTTTGGTTATTATGAATAATTATTTTGGTAACAAAATTTACCAAGGTAAATGGTAAAACAAGTTAATATAGTAATAATTGTAGATTAATTTATAAAATAATTTATAATTTCACATTGGATGATGTCGTTTTTACAATTATCACATAATATTTGAAATTTGATAGTTATAGAGCCCCATTACCTTCATTATTACATTGTATTATATTAAAATGTTGAAAATTACATGTGATCCACACCCCTCACTTATAAAGGGGACCCTCCTCTCCTCACTTCTTCATAAATATTTATCTAGTTTGATCAAACAATATATATAAAAAAAATAATTTTTTAAATCCATCCCCAGATCCTAGAAGTCATTGTCTCCCCAAAATGTCAACCAAAGATCACAGTACGTGTAATCCATGTGAGGGTTTTTAATTTATGTGATATGTTTCATGATTATTTCTTCATCTACCTCCATAAAATTTTCATTAAACATTGTGAAGTAATAACTTCAACGTCACTATATACAAAAACTTTATTGTGATTATGTACGAGACGTTTTCATCCCCTTTTCCATCCCATGGGAAATGGAAACATTGGTTTTGGGTATATATGGACAACCACTCCAAATATGTGATGTGTTTTTTCATCATTGAGTCATATATTTGATAAAATAACAAATAAAATAAATATATATTATTTTAATTACATAATAATTATTCATTGAAGTTCATATAACACTTATATTCTTACTTTATGTAAAAGGCCTACCATTATTCAAGGTTTATATCCTTTAAAATTTCTACCATTTCATTAATATGGGCTTAATATATATTTCCATTTTGGATAGAACGGTTATGGGGGTGTCTGCATATTATTTGGAGCCCAGAACCCCAAATGGTGGGAAAACATCATGAATGCATATGTACAGATTAGCATCTCCCCAAAAACATGCGATTTCATTTTTGATGAACACCTTCAATGGTTGGTTTTAAATGTTTATAAAATGTAAAAACTCAATAATTATAAAATTCATAATATATATTTTTCAATAAAACCATAACATTAATGAACATGGTAAAACATCCCCTTCATGTGAACATGGGTATTCAAATTATGTCATATTCCATCTCTTCTAGGAATTTTTCACATATAAGTGTTTGGAATCAAAAAGGATATTTTTAATTATTTTTTTTATTCTAGATACTTATTAATTATGTGTTTAAATGGGTGTTTAATTGTTTTTAGGATTAACTCAGGATTAAAAATGTTTTTTATGATATGATACATTCAAAATAGATATGATGATGGGAAATTCTTATATAACTCAAAATAATGAGTGGGATTGATATATCTCTCAAATTCATGGTATACTAATTATTCATGAATAGAGTAAATATAGGGAGATAAATATATAGCTCACCCCTATGGAATATAAGAATATTATATTATTATGTCATTATTTAAACATAAGTTGACATGTGTTATCATTTTGATGGTATAAGATAACTATATAATGATTTCAAAAAAATCATGGAAATATGTCTATCTCATATGTTGTTTAATTTTTATAAACATTTTATGGTGATTTTTTTTTACAAATAACTATATTTATTGGTTTCAATATTCCTGAGAATTCTTTCATTCAATTTCATATGCTTTCTAATTGTCCCGAACCAAGATGGGTTGTTATTTGAACTGGTGCCTGACCCAGTCTGTGGCAAGGCCTGATGGGAATTCCATATCCCCATGGGCTAGGACAAGTTCTGGGGTATACATGTTAATATATGGGAATAATTTACTTGAATATGAAAATATAAAACAATCTAAAAATTTAATAAACTGAAACTGAAAGTCAAAACCAAACAAGACTTAAAAAATAAAATTTGATTAAAAAGTGTAATGAAAAAAAGAAAAAAAGGTAAACTACCAAAAAGAAAATACAAAACTATCACAAGGGATGGTGACCAACATCCAACTCAAAAAACCACCACATGGAAAGAGGACACCACCCTCAAGCTATCACCACCACACATCCCATGAAATATCACAAAAACTCTGAACCACCATATCTATAAGATTTACCCTTACTTGTATAAAAAAATTACCATATCTAAATACATATAAAGTTGGATGTAGGGTGTGAGATAATTCCTCACAAGATTACACTAAAATGTATTTCATGCAATAAATGTTAAATGAAAAATAAACATACATGATTAATAGATGAAAGTAACAATGGTTGATTTTTTTAGTGAAATATGTTTTATGGAAAATAATTTCAATGTAATGAAACATTAATTACAAACACAATTACTTTTGAAGTAACCCAAATTCCACACTATATGCCTATGGTGGTAACTGAATAGATAAAGAGAAATAAATATAGAAGTGTCCCTATAGGTACTAGCATGCAGTGGGGCCCTATAACCTCATGTCTTAGTGAAAATTGGAATATGAACCTAGAAAACCTTTGTTCACGTGATTTATCCACTAGTAGAACACATCCCTGTAACCATAGTGGCATCCCATCATCTTACGTATATTTATATAGTGTTTAATTCAACAATAAATTTATGTAAACCGAGCCGAAGACACTTTCCGATAACTAGAACACTAGTCATAGTCCACCAACCTATTTAACTGGTGTTCCCATTCGGTGTTCATTTATGTTCAAAGTTCATATCACATGTCACATTCATATACAAATAATGAAAAAAGAACTACAGACACAAAATGCTTCCATTTTCACACCCCAACCCTCTTTAAAAATTATATACACTATATCATCACTTAAAAACATGATTCTCACCACATTCAAAATCAAATAAACCTTATGAATTATTAAATAAAACATGTCCTTACACTACAAAAAATGACCACTTTAGAAGGGGTTATTTTTTACTTTAGAAGGGGTTATAACCCCTTCTAAAGAAATTAGCGGTGGTTGTGGGAAACCACCGCTAATGTGCCCGCCTACTGTTAGTAGAGGCAGTTGTAAGAAAGCGCTGCTAAATTCATAATGAATTTAGCGGCGGTTAAATTAGAGGGGGTTTAAACCCCCTCTAATGTTGCTCAAGATTTACCCCATTAGAGGCGGTTATAACAAAAACCGGCTCTAATAAGTGATTTCATTTTGGGCATTAGAGGTGATTTTCAGACAACCACCTCTCGCCCCTTGACACGCCGGGATACCCCAGCGCCCCACCTTAACACACTCAGGACACCCCCGCATGACCCCGACACACCCACTTGACCCCACCCCAGCGCCCCCCCTTGACACACCCCAGCACGCACCCAACGCACCTCTGACACACCCCTTGACACCACAGCAGCGCCATGCCCCCTTGATAACCCAGGACACCCCCCCTGACACCCATGGACACCCAGTGTGCCCCCTTGACACACCGGGACACCCTCTTTGACAACCCAGCGCACCCCCGACACACCCCTTGGCACCCAGCGCGCCACTCCCCTTGACAACCCGGGACACCCTCATGCGCCCCTTGACACCCATGGACACTCCAGCGCCCCCCTGACACCCCTTGACACCCATGGACACCCCCGCGCACCCCTTGACACCCCATAACCCCCTTGACACCCCGTGACACCCAGCGCGCCCCCTTGACACCCCGGGACACCCCCTTTGACAACCCAGTGCGCCCCGACACACCCCTTGGCACCCAGCGCGCCATACCCCTTGACAACCCGGGACACCCCCGCGCACCCCATGACAGCCCGGCGCCCCCCTTGACACCCATGGACACCCCAGTGCCCCCCTTGACACCCATGGACACCCACCGCGCCCCCTTGACACCCCGGGGACACCCATCACGCCCCCTTGACACCCCGGGACACCCCCTTTGAAAACCCAGTGCGCCCTAACACACCCCTTGGCACCCAGCGCGCCACACCCCTTGACAACCCTGGACACCCCCATGCACCCCTTGACACCCCAGCGCCCCCCTTGACACCCATGGACACCCTAGTGCCCCACTTGACACCCATGGACACCCACTGCGCCCCCTTGACACCCTGGGACACCCCCTTTGACAAGCCAACGCATCCCCAACACACCCCTTGGCACCCAGCGCAACATGCCCCTTGACAACTCGGGACACCCCCGTGCGCCCCTTGACACCCCAGCACCCCCCCTGACACCCATGGACACCCAGTGCCCCCTTGACAACCCGGGACACTCCCCCCCCCTTGACACCCCTTGACACCCATGGACACCAAGCATGGCCCCCTTGACACCCTGAGGCACCCCCTTTGACAACCCAGCACGCCCCGACACACCCCTTGGCACCCAGCGTGCCACGCCCCTTGACAACCCGGGACACGCCCCCCCTAACACCCATGGACACCCCAACAACCCCCCCCCCCCCTGACACCCATGGACACCCAACACGCCCCCTTGACACCCCGAGACACCCCCTTTGACAACCCAGCGTGTCCCCGACGCACACCTTGGCACCCAGCGCAACATGCCCCTTGACAACCCGGGACACCCCCGCGCGCCCCTTGACCCCCCCGACACCCATGGACACCCAACACGCCCCCTTGACACCCCCTTTGACAACCTAGCGCGCCACGCTGGTGGCATAAAAAGGATCCTAGTGGGTTTTGAACCCTGAATCTATTGCATCCAGCACCTAGCACGGAACCACTAGAATGTGCGCCATTATATTTATAATATAAGCTTCATTATATTTAATTAAATCCAGAAGTATTATATTATATTATATATATATATATATATATTTTAGAAATATAAAAAATATAATATATTTGTATATATGTAATATATTTCTCTATAATATAATATATATTTTTGTATAATATTTATATATAATATGTATTTATGTATAATTATAATATATTTGTGTATAATATATATATACACATATTTGGGTATATTTAATATATATAAATACAAATTTATATATATATATTATAAAATATATTTATATTTATGTGTGTGTGTGTTTTTTGGATTTATTGATATAATATAATTATAATATATATTATACATATATTATATTAAATACATTTATATTATATCACCAACAAACATATACACACACACACACACAACTAAATGTGTCCATATAATTGTAAATAAATAATATAATTAAATGATATATATATATATATACTAAATTAATTTATAATTAATATGTTATACTACAATATACATAAAATAATTATTCAATACATATATATTTATTTATAATAAAATATTTATAATATAATATATAATATAAATAAATAATATATTTATATTTATATTTATATTTATATTTAATTTTATCAAAATTAATAAATTAGTATACATAATCTAATATAAATGTATTTATACATAAGTATACAATACAAATGTATTTATGTATGCATGTGTATAAAAATAATATTATTAATTAATATATGATATATATATATGTACTAAATTAATTTATCATTAATATGCAATACTAAAATATTCCTAAAATATTTATATAATACATATAAATTTATTTACAATAACATATTTATAATATAATATATAATATAAATAAAAAATATATTTATATTTATATTTATATTTATAGTTATATTTATATTTATATTTTGTCTAAATAATGTAAATTAGTATTAATAATCTAAAATACATGTATTTATAAATAAATATACAATACAAATGTATTTAATTACGTGTGTGTGTGTAACAATAATATTATTAATTATTATATGAGATATATATATATATATATGTATACTAAATTAATCTATAATTAAAATGGTATGATACAATATATGTAAAATAATTATAAAATATATATATATATTTATTTATAATTAAATATTTATTATATATATATATATATATAATTATATAATATATATATGTTTATATAAATTTATATTTAATGTTGTCTATGTAGTTGGGGTTTGGCATAGTGGTATGCACCTCGTAATTCTACATGAAAAATGGGGGTTCAAAACCCATTGGGCGTAGGGCTATAGCAGTATTCTAGTGTACTATAGCAGCACCGACACTGTAGCAACGACGGGTACTATAGCGGCGGCATGGCACTTTAGCGGCGAAAAATCACTGTAGCAGCGGTGGGTACTGTGTGACACTATAACAGGCGGGTACTGTAGCAATATATATATGTATACATTTTTGTTTTTATATATAAGTGTTTATTTAAAATATTTATAAAATGTCCTTATATATATGTGTTATAAAGTATTTAAATACATTTATACAATGTGTTTATGTAATATATACACACACACACATGCACACACCAACATATATATTAATTTTTTTGAATTTATATGAGATTTATTTTAGAAAATAAATAAAAATTTAGATGGAGTTTAAAACTCCCTCTAATCAAAGGGATTTCTAGAGGTTCATAACCCTCATCAAATTTCCTGAATTATAGGGGGTTAAAAACCCCCTCTAACGTCATAAATTAGAGGGAGTTCAAAACCCCCTCTAATTTCTTAAATTAGAAGGGGTTCAAAAACCCCCTGTAATGTCATCAATTAGAGGGGATTCAAAACCCCCTCTAATGTCATCAATTAAAGGGGGTTCTAAACCCCCTCTAATTTCTTAAATTATAAGGGGTTCAAAACCCCCTCTAATGTCATGAATTAGAGTGGGTTAAAAGCCCCCTCTAATTCCATCAATTATAGGGGGTTCAAAACACCTCTTAATTTCTTAAATTGGATGGGGTTCAAAACCCCCTCTAATCTAAGGGATTAGCGGAGTTTCATGAACCCCCTCCAATATCTTATATTAGAGGGGGTTGTGAACCCCTACTATTTCATTTATAAAAAATAATTAATTATATATATATATATCCAAATTAATGTTATATATATAGCTCCCCTAAAATCCAACAGAATATATATTGCCATTAATTATTAAATTAGCAGCGGTTTTGATATAACCTGATCTAAAATCAAACCAAATATTAAAAAAATAGTTCAAAAAAATTTAGAGGGGGTTGTGCATAATCCCTCTCTAATTTTATAGAAAATGAATTTAGAGGGGGTTTATAACCGCCTATAGATTCGATGATTAGAGGGGGTTTTGCAGAACCCCCTCTAATGTTACAGAAAATGAATTTAGAGGGGGTTGTGCAGAACCCCCTCTAAATAACCCCCTCTAATGTACTGTTTTTTTGTAGTGTTAATTTATAAAACACCCAATAAATGGAACAATAATAATTTACACAAGAAATACACCAAATTCATATACATAAGAAAACTTCAAACCAAATTCACATCAAATTATTTTTTAAAACATGTTTCTCAGCATTTTAGCAATCAAATAAACTAATTTCACAATTCATAAAACATTATAAAATAACAAAATATGTTTTTTCATTAGAAAATCACTTAATTTCAAATAAAAATTCTTCAAAAAAATAAACGCATACTAAGGTCTTTTAGAAAATAATTTTTCACCAAACATGTTAATCAAATAATACAACAAATTAATTAAGAAAGTAAACTAATTTTTCAAATAATGATTATGCATGGAAACACCTTCCTAAGGTGCCAATATACCAAAAAATGAAGTGAAACTCCAATCGCACCATAATTGCACCACATAGAGATCAAATTGAACACTAATTCTAGAGACCGAACAGAAAAACTTCTCATTAAATACTTCGAATGAAACCCTAATGAGAAAAAAAACCTAAAAGGTTTAAAAAATTATTACTGATCTAGAATGAACCTGTAGCAGATAGAGAGGAAGTGTAGAGAGGCTCTAGGAAGCAGGCCGAATGAGGAGGGTTTTTTGATGGGATTCGAATTCTAGGGATGTTTCCCAAGGGTCCAGCCAAGAGGGGGGCAAGGGTGGCCCACAGGGAGTAGGGTGGTGCATGGGTGGTTCACTGGGAGGGAGTGTGATGGACGAGGAATTTCCATAATGGAATTTAGCCAAGGTGATGGGTGGGGGGTGTGATGAAGATGGGAGGAAGGGGGTAGGGTTCGACTTAGGGGGGTGCGAAGTGAGAGGGAGAGGAAGATGGGAGATATGAATAAATTAATAGGAAAAGGGAGTGTGATTGACAGTACTCATCTCATACGCTAGACGTTATCAAGATGAAAACATTTCTTTATCGAAAAAACATAGAAGACCAACTAGGACTTGACCCGCACCTCGAAAAAAATATTCAAAACCCTAAAAACAAATAAAATATAAATTATTTGAAAAGATAAAGTGTGGCAATTCTACTGAACCCGAAGACATTCCTCCTATGGAAAGTAAACTCAAATCCTGATTATAGAATAAAAATGGATACTCTTTCTCAGCCTATGACATCTTCTCTCATGTCTAATGCACATAATTACCATACTTCCAAATCATATAGACCAATAGAATAGATTTCCCAATATGCACCATCTCTTGAGAATATATTATCCTCACCGGCCATTCAAACACTGATAAATCGAGCGCTATATCAAACTATTCCCAATTCAAAACATGGTATGGATCTAGATTATACTTTTTCAATATGGACACATTAAATATGTCATTAATTCAAATCTAATAAGGATGTAAATCTAAATAGTATGCCACTTTTCCAATTCGTTCAATGATCTCGAAAGGTCCAACATACCTCATTGTGAGTATTCCATGCATTCCAAAATGATGATGAAACAAACAAGTGTCCAATTTGAAGAAAAATTCGTCATCCATGGGAAACTCAAGTTCATAGTTCCTCTACTCAAGATAAGAATTGTGGTGAATCAGAGTTTTCAATAACCACTTCATGATCAACATGAATTTCTATGACATATTTTCACAAGGCAAGATCCAAAAATTCAGGTCTCGCATACCTCATCCCAACATAAAGGAGGCCAACATGGAAATACATAGAGAACCACCACTGGATCCGTTTGAATAGATGATTGGTAACTGTTATTATAAGAGAATTCAACCAATCCTAAATGGTTATCCGACAATCCTCAAAAATATAAAACACATGTACAAAGCATGTCCTCCAGAATTTGATTTGTACACTCTATAGGATCATCCATTTGATGATGGTATGTCATGATCATTTTAATCTACTTCCCCAATTCCCATGGAAGTATTTCAAAAAACTACTAGGTAACGTGGGGTTATCTATCACTAATGTAACACCAAGAAGTCTGACATCATTGTAGATAAATATTCAGTGCACCGTATCCACCTTCCCGGAATCCCTAATCAGAATGAAGTGGTCAAATTTTGGTAGATATTCAATCACTAACCAAATGGAATTTCTACCCCAAGGTGTATATAGAAAGACTACAATGGAGTCCATGGTGACCTCAGACCACTTCCAGGTAGGATTCGGTAATGGTTGAAGCATACCATGGGGATCTAATTAACTGATTTTGATTGTTGAAAATTATACCATATTGATGTGAAGTCAGTGATGTCCCGCCTCATTCTTAAGCACCAAAACCATCAATGAACATCATAATACATTTTTTTATATAGTATTACTAACCCATAGAGTTTTGTGGATATTATACTCCACCACATTACTCAAATAAAAAAATTCACTCAACATACTTTAAAGCACAAGATCCCCTCGAGAGACGAAGACCAATCAAAATGATTCTTCTCACAATGAAGAAACTGCATAGACTTCTCGAACATCACGTCAGCAGGATTTTCCTGCTGAATTAACTCTAAAAGATGAGGGGTTAACTAAACACTCTCCAAGAACACACATGTAATATGATCCTTGGTCTCAATGTGCATCTGTGAATAGAGACCCATCAAGGTTCATTAATCAATGGACACACTACAAAAAAAACATGGTTTTGCAGCGGTTTTGTGGCGGCGGTTCACAAAACCGCCGCTAAACCTTTTTCGGTGAAGGTTTCGCGGCGGTTTTTAATAAAACGCCGCGAAACCCAAATTATTTTACACAGACGCCGACCCTTTCCCCCTTACCCCTCACGATCCCTAACCCTCGCGACTCCGCACCCCCGCGCTGCCGGCGACTCCCCACCCCCCGCGCTGCCGGCGACTCCTCACCCCCGCGCTCTCCGGCGAAACCCGCACCCCCCGACACCCCCCTAGACCACCAGCGACCCCCTCGACCACCGGCGACCCCCGCGCCCCCGCGCCCCCCATGCCCCCCGCGCCCTCCGACGACCCCGACACCCCCCAGGCCCCCCGCGGCCTTCGGCGACCCCCGCACCTGATTTGTGAGGTAATCTAATGACCTGATTTGTTTACATATTAGTGAATCGGGCTGGGGGATTGATATCATGATTATATGGTTCCAAGTCATGGGGAATTGATTTTTATTTATAGTTGTTGAATAATGGGGACTTGTATCTAAACACTAATACCACTAATTGAATGTAATCTTCTCTTTCCTGGGAATTTGCCTCTCTATGGAACTTTAGTAGAATCTAGTATTGTGGATCATTGGGTGCGCTAAGACTATACACATCCTTATCCTACTATACTATTATAATATGGTGCTTGATATGTGGGGGTGTTTCTACCTACATGCCTAGTTTGATGACATTGTGAGATGTCCCTAGAACAATGGCCCCATCACTAATCGACAATTCATAATGATCAGAATTTAGTAAAAAAAATATATATATTTTTGTTTTATCGTAAAAAATAACCAAGATATACCATGGTATTATGGGATTATATATATATATATGTACACGAAAAAATATCATGATTTAAAATCAATGTACTCAATCATATGTGATAAAATTACCAATTTTTTATGTAACCAATGTCTCAGTATACCGAGTGAAGAAGCATGATGTCCATTTCTGGATGAATGGACATAATAGCTAAAACACAAACAGTTTGATCCCTAGACAAAATGCAACAATCAAGACTAGTTGACCAAATTCTGTTAAATTCTAAATAAAACATCACCAGGTTAATAAATATTAACACCCTCTTTAGGTTCAACCACCTCGGATAACATTATATAACATCCCAACCCATTAGACCCCGGAGCTAGTGGATAACTGGTCCACCGCAACTCAAAGAACACCTATATAGGCATGAGGCTAGAAACATGAACCAAAAATAATAATTACTATTGTAATATTTTTACTAATATATCATTATGCACACACCAATCCATATCTATTAAAAATGGTAGAGTTATAATATGTGAAGACATTGACCATTGTAGTAAAATTAAGGTTTTTAATAATTTTTAGTTTGTAAAAAATATTATGGTAGTATAATATAAAAATTAATGTAAATATATTCATTCCCAACATGAAATGTTTTCTAAAAATAATAGAAACTATATACGAAAAAATAGAATCAATCATGAATCACAATATCCAAGTCTCATCCACTGTACACAATTAAAGTCACAAAATAATCTCTAAACACCACCAAATCTACCATAGTTTTCTCTGAATTTTTATAATACATGAATTTTTTTTAAAATAACAATGAAAGGATTATTAGTCACATACCCATTATGACATCTAGAAAATTGAATTTGGATAAATAAAAGACATTATATAAGAATTCAGAACTGCATAGAGAAATAATGAAATGGTACCCAATAATAAATATATATGTAAAATGATGAATCCCATAATAGAAAGACTGGTAATCTGTATCTATCCTACCAACCCAGGATGATGATTATTTTTATATCTTTAAAGATACATCGTTGATGACTAGTACCTCACTATTATATCCAAATAATTCATGAGGATGGATCCCACATTTCCACTTCCCCACATGCCGATGGAGAGTAAACATAAAGGAAAGAGGACCCATTCTTGAGTGTGATGGTGGTGAATATATAGTACCTACACCCTAGTGTGATAGGGAGCACTCTCTCCAAGGATAGGGGACCCATGCCCTTGGGTGATTTGAGTGTACTGCTTCTCTATTTATATAATATAACTTGAAGTACCATTCTATATTGCACCAGGGTGTTGGTCCTATATCCATAAATATTGTATCCCCTTTCACACTAGGGTGTAGGTTCACAATAAACATTATGTAGAAATATATTATGTAATCCCTATAACCCTAGGAAGAGGGCCCTCCATCAAACATGATGGTTCTCCCCAGGAACATGTTTTGTGGATCCACCATACACATTATGCCGAAACAAAGGAGGTAATACACTATTACACAATGTAGAGATTCCTCAATCCACGGTTGTTATGATGCATAAGATTATAGAAAATTGATGAGGTGTTGGTCCTCCTCAATAATTACCTGAACAAATTAGCATGATACTGGGCATTGATGATATTTCATTAGAGAATTTGTGAAACCATTATTTTGGACTGGTATTTGAGATAGATATAACCTTTCTCTCCTTTTCGGTTTTCATTGAAGAACATATCTCTTTATTGTTGGGTTAGTTTTTCGTCAATCTTTAGGCTCAGATGTCTAATATTAACATGTATTATATTCCTCCTATATCGGGTTTGGATGCGGAAGGTTGGGTATATATGTACTCAAACCTAATTGAGTTATTCCCACACATGTCATGTATATATAGATAATGTACAAATTAGTTGTGTATTATGTTGGGAAAAGGGATAATTGGGTTAATTTAACCTTACATGGTGGTCGGTGATTATAGATCAATAGTCGATCTCTCTATAATTCATTCGATTCATATTATTGTTAGGATATGTAATATTTCTCTATTAGGTGTATATTTTTTCCATTTGTTTTCATATTACCTATTGTACTATTTTTTATTCTCTAAAGTAAATAACATGATAGAATGTAAATATTTAGTTTATTTTCTCTTATTATTATTATTATAAACATATTCATATATATGGTTGGGTGCATGCCTACATGTACATTATGAAGAGGCCTACCATTATAATTATTCATTCTCATCACTTATCTTTAAAAAATGGCCTATGGTGGAAAGAATTGGGTTTTGGTGGCCTAGTCTTCCACCGTGAGGAGGTCATTACTGCGTCGAGTCTCAAAAAACCATAATGGAAAATAAAAACACATGGGTCATCAAAATAATGAAATATCTAAAAAATTATTTCAATTATGACAAATATACATGCCACCTTATCAACAACTACATGACTTAAATATTTCAAAATACCAATATATATTCCTATGATGTAGACATTGTTTTTGGGAGAGGCAGATAGATAGAGAAGGGAAAGGGGAATAAATTATATGGTTAGGAAGAAGTATATGTAACCAACACATCAAAAAGGTGATGCTAATGTCAAATAGGACATCATTTGATTATAAACTACTTGCATCAACCTTGGATAAATTCCTCTACAACATCATTCATGGCCATGGTTGGGGTCAAACATGTAGTATTATTTCCATTCTGTATGACTATATTTGATGTTACCTTTACATTTTTCTTCATTTATTTTTGGATTTTTTGGTTAAATTTTGGAGATTATTTACACTAGATCATTGTATAAATCATCTGATCTGATAATTATTTTTCTCAAAACTGATATGAGATGTCCCAACATTATTATCTCATGCTGTAACATGTCATTGGGTTAGAGGTACATAACCATTTATAATTTTTAAATAGTTTTAATTAAAATTATATTAAGTTAAGTTAATTTGTTGATTGACTTGGTTCAACTTCATAGGTAATTTTTTTGGGATAAAGGTTGGAGTTCACCACAAACAATACATAAGTGGTTGGTTATTATATAGGTGTGATGAGTTGGGCTGGTGATTTTTAGAAAATTATTCCTTGTTGGTTTTAATTGAAATAAATTATAATTTTTATAATAAAATTATATAATTAACTATAAATTGTATATAATTATGTATTTGGTGTTGTGCCTTGAGATAGGTACTAAAGATATGATTTCAGATTTAAAAAATCATAGACAAGAGTTATATGGTTGTTCTTAAAAAGTGAAAAAAATAGAATTGATGTGAGTAGTCCTTCTGCATTTCCCATGTGTTTATGAATTTGATGTATGTATGTGTTTTACATTCTCACCACTATACTGATCAAACCCTTTTAAAAAATTAAATTTTTTTATTAAAATAAAATTCTTATAAATGAGATTAATAATGTTTCAATGTCTAATACAACCCTTGAATAAAAAACTGGTTCTTTATATGTCGATGGTTGAAGACATGATTATAAATGTCTGACTTGTAATACTCAAACCTAGAGAGGTGACACTTCGATGAATAAAGTGAACATAGTGGCCCTCTTTATAGTTGGTTGTGTATGAAACCATTGAGAAACATCATTCCTCTTGGAGGACATCTAAGTTCAAGCTTAAATAATCACATAATGTCTCAGGTTTAAAATGCATTATGATCATTTTCGATCACACATCAATGGGGTGTTGTTTGAGGAAACATAAATGTGTGATCGATAGTGTTATGATAAGTGTGTAGCCCAATATTCTTATTGCTCCTCAATGAGGTGTTGACGCTGTCTCCTATGGACCAGACTTGTTCTGTTGGTCTGAAGTGGTAAATGTGATCAATGAATCATCTTTATTATATTATGCATACTTTATGATCAACGGTTCATCTTTATTATATTATGTTTCTGTAATCTTACACTATCGTATATTTTTGTGTAGGCACATTGTGATATACATGGATAAAAGCTGGATCACATTACCGAGGAACACACCTCAATATGTTAAGGGTTTGAATGAGTTTTTAGATTTTGCAATTTCTAATCAATCCGTTGAAGGGAGAATAAGATGTCCATGTCCTAAATGTAAATTTAGAACATGGTTGAAGAGAGATGAAGTTTATGAACATTTAATATTGAAGAAATTCCCTAATCAATATTTGTGTTGGATTTGGCATGGAGAATCAAACAATACAGAAAGATTGAGGACTGATGTTAATCCACAGAATGAGGTCCCAAGTTTGTCACCAATGAAAAATGAAATGAAAAACCTCATAAATGATGCATTCGGCACTGCAAGACACCACTATGAGCATCAAAACATATCAGAACAACCAGAAGATGATGCTACAAATTGCAATGTGACAAGTGATGTTTTTGAGACTGTAACACAAGTAGATCAAGATTGTAACATATCATTGGATCCTCTTCCTGATTCTATGGAGCCAAATGTAAGGGAAAACCTCAGTGAGGATAATGCGTTTCATGATTTAGTTGACGATGGAAATCAAGAGTTGTATAGTGGGTGTTTGAAATATTCAAAACTTTCATTTCTTCTGAAGTTGTACCATATCAAATGTCTTTGTGGAATTACAAATAAGGCAATGTATATGTTATTGGAATTGATTCGTGATGCATTTCCTGAAGCAAAAATCCCAGAATCGTTTTATGAGATGAAAAAAGTTGTAAACAAGCTTGGTCTGAATTATACAAAAATACATGCGTGTCCCAATAATTGTATGCTTTACTGGGGAGAGGATTCAAGTAGAAAGAATTGTAAGAAATGTTCTTCTTCTAGATGGAAGTCAAAGGGTAATGTTGGAAGTATGACTGAACATAATTTCATGGAGAAGAAGAAAAGGAACACACCTGCAAAAGTTTTGCGTTACTTTCCTTTGAAGCCTCGATTGCAAAGATTATTCATGTCATCAAAAACCGCCGAACACATGAAGTGGCATGCTGTAGATAATAACAATGATGGGTTAATGAGACATCCACGAGATTCCCAATCGTGGAAGACATTTGATTCATTACATCCAGATTTCTCAGCTGATCCTAGGAATGTTCGATTGGGATTGGCTGCCGATGGATTCAACCCATTTGGGACTTTGAGTACGAGTTATAGCATTTGGACAGTTGTTTTAATCCCTTATAATCTACCTCCGTGGATGTGTATGAAAAAAACATCTTTTATCATTTCGATGATTATTCCTAGAAAACAAATGACTAGAAATGATATTGATGTATACCTTCAGCCTTTGATTGAAGAATTTCCGGAGTTATGGAGCAACGGTGTTGAGACATTTGATGTTTCTTCTAAAACAATGTTCAAAATGCATGCTGCTTTAATGTGGACCATTAGTGACTTCCCTAGGCTTGAGATTTTATCTGGTTGGAACACTTATACGGGTTTGGCTTGTCCCATTTGTAACTTTGATTTCGAGCCCAAACGGCTACCTCACAGTAGAAAATGGTGCTTCTTGTGCCATCAAAGATTTCTTGATGCATCTCATATATTTCGGCTGAACAAATCAAAATTTAATGGTTCCATTGATCGTAGACCACCTCCAAAGTTGTTAACCGGTTCTGAAATATTGACACAACTTGAAAATGTTAGAACAGAATTTGGGAAGGTTCATCATTTGAATGATAGCGGAAAATGAGTGCGAAGTGCATCGTCAAGTGAAATAAGAACGCAACAATGGAAGAAAAAAGTATATTCTTCAAAATTCCGTATTGGGAATTTAATTCTTTTCACCAAAATCTTGATGTGATGCATATTGAGAAGAATGTATGTGATAATTTGATTTTCACATTACTTAATGAGCATGTAAAGTCGAAGGATCATCTCAATGCTCGCAAAGACTTACAAGTAATGAACATAAAACATGATCTCTGGCCAGATGAGAATGAAAAGTATGCTCCGGCCATTTTTTCAATAAAAAATAGGGATAAAGATACCTTCCTTCAAATTTTAAAGAATGTGAAGGTATCTGATGGTTATTTGAGTAACATCTCAAGGTGTGTTGACTTGAAGAATCGTAAGTTATATGGATTGAAAAGTCACGATTCACATATTTTGTTACAACAGTTACTACCATTGGCACTGCGTACATTATTACCTGAAAAAGTTACTGCTGTTGTACTCCAATTCTGCACATTTTTCAGGAAATTATGTGAGAAATCTCTACAACCATTTCAGCTTGACAACCTACAGGAGAGGTTTGATTGACCCTTTGTGCAATGGAGATGATCTTTCCTCCATCTTTTTTTACTGTCATGATGCATTTAACTGTGCATTTGGTTGACGAAGCTAAATTAGGAGGCCCTGTTCATTATCGATGGATGTATCCAATTGAGAGGTATTTTATTTATATGTTTCCAGTTAAGTAAACAATTTTTGGCATTTAAATAAATTCATAATATTATTTTTTTTTCACAGATATCTTGGGAATTTGAAAGCATACGTGATAAATAAAGCTCAACCAGAAGGCTCTATTGCTGAAGGCTATTTGGCCGAGGAGTGTCTCACCTTTTTTTCCATATATTTGGATGATATTGAGACAATATTTAATCGAGTTGGACGTGTTGACGACACATCAACTCATTCTCAAATGTATCAGAAATCAAAAATATTTCCCGCTATTGGCCGATCAGTTGGGAGGACCTCATACGCGACACTAACAGAATTGGAATTATTACAGGCACATAGATATGTGCTACTGAATAGTGAAATTGCAGATCCATTTATTGAAGAGTTGAGGATACAAACAAAGAGATTAATGAGAGGCTGAACACGAAATGAAAAAGATATAAAGAAAGCTGTGAATAAAGAGTTGGTAGAATGGTTTGCACGACGTGTAAGTTTATAAATATTACAATAAATATGAATATTAGTTTGAAACATACAATTTGAAAATCTATTAATTTTTTTTTTCAGATCATGAATACTGATACTCGAGCAGACTTGTCAGACAATTTGAAGTTTCTTGCTAGAGGTCCTATAAAACAAGTTAGAAAGTTTGGCGCTTATAATGTGAATGGTTTTAGATTTCGTACAGTTGATCGAGAAGTGGGTTTGAAAACACAGAATAGTGGTATATTTACATTTGCTGAAGTGGAATACTATGGAAAGCTGCATGATATTATTGAATTAAACTACCACGGGCATTTTTCTGTTGTTTTATTCAAATGCAAATGGGTCGATATTATCAGAGGTGTTAAAATAGATTCCTTGCAATTTACTTCTGTAAACTTCTCTCACTTGATGGATGTTGGTGATCGTGAACTGCATGATCCATATATCTTAGCATCGCAGGAAAAAATGGTATATTATGTGAATGATGTTGTGGATGAAGGGTGGAGTGTAGTTACTCATGTAATACAAAGAGATTTGTATGATATGGGTGATGAAGTGGAAGATTTGACCTCTGCAATTGAATTTCATCAACAATAGGAAGTAGAATTATTTGTCCATCATGATATTGAAAATATTAGTCTAGCAAGGATGAATTAAGTGGATGAAGCAATGGAGCAGGAAACCGACATGATTTAAGGGGAAAATGATTGTATGTACAATTATTTATTCATTCAGCAACCACTTGTTTCATTTCTGTAGTCATTTATTATCATTGTTATCTATATTTTGTTTGTTAGTACTGGGAATCTATTATCATTTTTAATTTTTTTATGCATATTTTTTTTTGAAATATATATTATGAACTTAAATTTATTTGATTAAATGACAGGAATGCCAAGGAAGAAGTGGTACACCATTCCTTCTACTTCTGCGACAGATGACGATCCATCTGTCCCCACAACATCTGAGGCAGCAACTGCCTACATCCCTGCATCATCTCCCCCTGCACCATCTCTGACACCATCAGTGGATGCCTCATTAGAGGATGAGTCATCACCTCCCCCTACAGGAGCCTCAGCAGTGGGGCAGTGACACGCCCCTTTCAGTTCATCACGGACATTCTGGAGGGTCACAGTCATAGGTACAAATTTTAATTAAATAAATTTATTGCAATTTGTTTATAGTAATTGTTTGCTCATTGAAGATGAAAACAATGCAACCGTGGAAAAACACATAAAAAGTTCTGATTTTTGGAACATGCATGGCGAGAAGATAGTGGTGCCATTTTATTCTTATGGGGTCCCGACGGATGATGCCACAGGTTTACTTGGTCATATTATAGTTCAGCTGGCAGCGGAGCCCATTTCCCTGCCTATTTCATATGATGATTGGAGGCATATGCCTCTAAACTGGAAAAATGAAGTTTATGATTCTCAGATAAAGGTAATTTTATTACTTTATGGTTTAATTGAATGTCATGTTACTAATATATTCAAAATGAATTTCTGTATACAGATGTTCTTCCACTTTACCGTTGCTGATGTGATAGCACGGAAGTGGACATTGAAAAATCCTGGGAAAAAATGGAAAGATTTGAAATGGAGGTTGTGGTGTGATGTCAACGATACTTCGTTGACCTTGCAGAAGAT
Organism: Viscum album; assembly: GCA_963277665.1. Lineage (NCBI taxonomy): Eukaryota > Viridiplantae > Streptophyta > Magnoliopsida > Santalales > Viscaceae > Viscum > Viscum album. The sequence continues at coordinate 587,512,689 of OY728142.1, read as the reverse complement.
GTATGAGAAGCTACCCAGTGGGGTACCGAAAGAACAGTGGAAGGTTTTTGTCGATAGACATCGTGATGAGAAGCGGATGGTATTGAAATATATATTATTATATTATCCTCATTTTACATTTATACAAGTACATGAAGAGGATATAGACATTGAATACAATACTGTTAAATTGAATTTTATTTATTTCAGGATCTCTCAAGACAGAATGCTTCAAACCAGGCAAAGCAGGTCATCCCGCACACTGCGGGTTCAAAAAGCTTTTCAAGAAGCCGAATGTCATTGGTAATCTTTTAATTAGTTTAAATATTTAGAAGATAATATTATCTATTTAACATATTTAATTGTTGATTTATCTTTGTTTAATGCAGTCACGGAGTTTAGGGCATGACGCATCCCGAACAGAACTGTGGCTGGATGTTTATAAAAAAACAGATGGAAGTTTTGTTAATGAACCTGCCAGATAAGTTGGGGTATGAAGTCAATTATTTATTATAATAACTTATTATCAGTTTTTACTGTGTTAATATATATTGATATTTGATTTATAGGTAAAAATTAAAGAAATATGGGATGCCAATCCTGGGCAATCCTACTCAGTCTCCGAGGATGACCCGGTTGGTAAAGTCCTTGGGAAGGAGCATCCTGGTAGAGTGCGCGGGATGGGTTTGGGACCTGTACCATCTGAGGTCTTTCGCATGCCATCAGGGATTTCGGCTACATCTACACCTGCTTATAGTCATTTCATACCTGAAGATGCTCAGAGGGATATGTCTTCTCTATGAAACACAGTTCACCAGTAGGGGGATCAGATATCTGCTTTGCAGAAAGAGTTGCTTGAAATACATCAGTATATGAGCAGATATGCCCCCGGTGGTAGTGCATCGGGTAGTGGTGAGCAGGTAAATCACAAAAAAATAAAAATCATTTAGTTTTCAAACATTTATTGGTTTTAAGTTTTATTATAAATATGCAACAATATTTAATTTTCAATATAATGTTCTTACAGGTGGCAGCAGGTGGTGGAGATGAAGGTGGAGAGGGTGACGATGCAGCATCAGATGATGAGTAGTAGTATGGTTGATGTGTTGAACAAGTATGATAACGATTGGTTTGTATATGTAACATTTATGGCACATAGTTTCCACCAAAAATTTCCATATATGTAACCCATATTAATACCATTTCTACTATATAGCAGCATTCGGGTAGCCCCATTGTGTAAGCTCGATTCATAAATGGATTGGGTGTTCTGAAACGCTGGTCGGGTTGGTTTCATCTTTTATGAAAAATGTTATGGAGTTTGTGAGTGTGAATCAGATAAGTGTCACATGTGCGATTAAGGTGAATCGAACCTAGTTCTCTTATGAGCAGTTGGTCTATCTCTTCTTTTCATGACTAGGACACTCCTAATTTGGGGAACATCGTGTCAGATATAGTAAAAATGTCCTTCTAGGTAGTAGAAGTGATGGAAGTGTCTTAGAGGTGATGGAAGTGTCTCCAATATTCTGATAATATTTATACTCTCTTAGTGTACTGTTGCTTAGCAACGAGCATGTCCCATATCTTTACTTCATCCTCGATGCACTAAGAGAGCATCGGTTATATGGTGGGTCGAAAATGTCTTCTAAGAAAGATTGCATGACTAGTTTTAGTTAGGCTGATTGGCATTTGACTGTTTATTTATAGTAAGGTACCTACTATGGCCTCAGAAGTATTTAGTATTTCCCAATTAGAAGAAAAATTCCAATATTATCATTGGAAATCTTTGGATATTCTTTATAGGAAATTACAATGGTGGAGAATACTATGGTTCATAATTTTCTGTCAATGTTAAAACCTATGGTGGGGAGCACCATCAGTTGGATGCTTAAAGGGATGATGATGTGATCATTTATCTAGTTGAACGGGACTAGGTAAGCACCAAAAATATCAAGTTTTGGTGGTATGATAGGTGTACACAGTTTGTCTAAAACTGTGCGAACCTGTAGTAGAAAACCATGCGGCTGGAGTAGGTGAGAAGAAGTGCCCCACATGGGCTGCACACAGTTTTCCAAACTGTGTTCCTAGCTCACATGGTTAGTGCCACTTAGGCATTATTATCACACAATTCATTACACATTTGTCACATGGTTAGGGTAAACTATGTGGGGAAACCATGTGAGGTAGGATTCCTAAGTAGTGGGAGTCTCACGGTTGGTGTACGGTTTGGAAATTCATATAGCCAAACCATGTGAACTATTCTTAAGGGTGAAATTACCATTTTTCCATTAATAGGTTAAATGTTTTAACTCCCTTTCTTTCCTCCTCCTTCTTCTCCAGCATTCACATCTCTGTCCTCTATGGGTTTCTCCACCTCCCTCCATTAGGATTTGATGGTTCTCCTTCATCCATCATCAGATTTTATCACCATCGATCCCTAATTTATCAAGGTACAATATCTTTTCCCCTATTTTCAGGATGGATGTATGTTTCTTAGATTTCTTCCCTTAGGGATTTTAGTTATTTTATTTATTCATGTACTAATGTGTATCATGCTACCTTCTATATGTATACTATTTTTTAGTTTTTTATCTTCATCTGGACATGAATTCATGGTTGTAAATTGTCATTGGCCTTTTATATTTAGTTTATATTATTCATCCAATGCTTTGTCTTTCATTTATTGTTGATTTAATTATTGTATGTTGTTTCTCTATTTATTATACTGCTATCCTACACTACCAAGAAGGGGGTCGAGATCCCCATGAAACCTAAGTGATCTCTATATTCTGGTTTGATTTATTTTTCAGGCCAGTGGTGTAGTAGAATCAAATTTTTTTTTCCAGTTCAGCATTTAGCGGCGGTTTTAACCGCCGCTAATGCCATACTTGGTAGCATTTAGCGGCAGTTTTAACCGCCACAAAATGACTTGCTGGGCAGCATTTAGCGGCAGTTTTAACCGCCGCTAAATATATTACGTTTATATTTAGCAGCGGTTTTTACCGCTGCAAAATAGGCGCATCAAACGGAATAATTTTGCGGCGGTTAAAACCGCCGCGAATAAAAAAGTGTGGCATACCCATAAAATCGCCGCTAAATGGAGAGAAACCACTGGGAAATGAGGCATCTACGACACATTTTTCAACCCGCCGCAAAATAGAAAAAAACGCCGCTAAAAGATTGCCGACGCCAAGTTTAGCGGCGGTTTAAACCGCCGCTAAATGGGAAAAAACCCGCCTCTAAGAGCTGCTTTTGTTGAAGTGACATCCTCAAATCCTGCATTGGACCATTTTTTCTCAAGGCATCGGCAACCACATTACCCTTTCCCTTGGTATTGATGAAATCAAAGTCAAATCCCTATATGTACTCGATCCAATGGCCATGCCTCATGTTCAAGTAGATTTTGGAGAACATATAGGCTAATATTTTATGGTCAGAATGGAAAAAAATTTCTCTCTCAAATTATATTTGTGATAAGACTTGAAGTCATGAATCACCACAGATAATTAGATGTAGTGGTTCTAGTAATTCATCTCATTATGTCAGAGTTGGAGAGGGTCTTAAGACACAACATGATTATATTTCATGATTAGAAACCCTATGATCATACCTAAAGGATCTTAATAAACTAGATATCCTTTCCTAGAATTATAATTTTCAACACATGTGGAGTTGTAAACCACCACTTCAACACCAAAAAAGACAGCTAACAATATGAGTTCCTCTCAAACATCACCCCTTTCCGGGCGAGTGTGGTCATAGGGGAGGAAATTTGTGAGAAATCTCGAAAACAATTCCCGTAATAACTTTCTACGGTAAAAAAAGTCCAAATCCTGAACCCATTATTTAGTTGTTCCAAAGACATAACTGCCATGATATTCTCATCGACTACTAAAACCCGTTGCTATAAAATCATGGGCCCTAGAAATTTCACTTCTATAATACTAGTCTTGCACTCAGAGATCATCACATAAAGGTGAGGATCCTGTAGAGTTCCCAACAAGATATGAAAATGTCACTGATTCTCCTTATAAAATTTAGAATAAATTACGATGTCTTCCATGAATATCATAATGAATGAGTAGAGATACTGAGGGAACAACTTATTCATGAGTGCCACATAAACCACTGGAGAAATTTCAATCCAAAAGGCAAGAAAAAATACTCGATGTGGCCATACCTTCTTCGGAAAGAAGTATTTAGGATGTCAGCCTCTCTCGCCTTGATGTGGTGGTAACCTGAACACATGTCTATCACAAAGAACGAATTTACCCCCTTTAACTAATAAAAAAAATAAATATTATAGAAAAAATGGTATTTATTCTTGTTGGTTAACTTATTTATCATTTGGTAGATGATCCAAAATCGAAGATATCTATTGGCCTTCTTCACGAACCAGACTAGGGAGATCCATAGAGAAATACTCGGGCGAATGAACCCTTTGGATTCCAAATCGTCCAACTGTATATTTAATTCCATTAATTTGGTGGGTTCCATATGATATGAGGGATGATATACTGGCTTTGTTCATGGTGCTATATAAATAGATAAATCCACATCCCACTCTGTGGGTAATCCCAAAAAAACTCTAGACATACTTTTGGGATGTCATCCACTATATGAGGAAATCCTCCCTTAGAAGCATCACCATCGTCCTACAATGTGAGCGATGATAACTAAAAAGAAATACTTCAAAAATCGATGAGTGGAGGTCCCGAATGACCTGATCAAGGATCCCATTCCCCATGAAATACCTGAGGACTCCCATAAAATTCAATAAAATTCCCATGTCACCAATAACAAAAAACTTACGATTGAAATCTCACCATCGAATCCATGATGAGGATTACATTGAAGAGGTCCATATCCATGACTATGAAGTCTCACTCCATCTCAACCTAAGACATGGGGAGTGAACATGATGGGAACCTTAGACCATTCTCCTTCTTCTTACTCAAGGTAGTTACCATGTCCATTGAAAAAGACATCACTTCAGTTGATGAGTTTAGAAAATTCACTAGACTGGTAGAGGTAAATGAATAATATGAACTAGTATCAAATAAAATAGCTTCTATATAAGATGAAATTTGGAAAATACCTCAATATATAAATGGTCCTGCATCCAATCCAATTGGTTCCTAGTCCACATCATACTGATGCTAGTCCATTCTCGAGACAAACCACTCACATATGGCTCTTCCCAGTTCTATCTCTTCCTATAAGATGGTCTTGTCTTGCCGCAATGACTACAAAACTGAGATCCCAACATCATGGTCAGCTCCAACAGAACTGAATGTCACATGGAATCCACAGATCAAGCCCCACTATGATAAGGGCATGTCACTCTACTGTAAGGGTTGGTGTCCTGAGAACCAATGGTTTTGTACTTTGATTACATTAATGTTCACTTATTATATATTGTTCATTGTTCTGCATAACTATAATATAATAATGTTCTGGAATATTTTTTGCATTGATAAGGTCATGGAAGATCCCCACTATGTTGAGAACCTTGAAATGATATAACAATATTCTTAAATAAAGTTCTGCGGTTGGATGACATACTATGATAGGACACATAGTATACATATAGTCATGTGTGAGTACTCGTAAGAAGATGAGACTCTCTCTCATGGAGTTCGCACTTGGTAATCTCCAAGATGGGAGATTATGAGAACATACCCACCAATAGCAATTTTGCATGTCTTGGTGTCATCGGACATTTCTATCTACGAGCGTGTGTAATGGTCCTTAGACTGGAAGATTATCATTAACTCATGTCATGACTCACACACTTAGATTTTCTGACGAAAACCGTCATGCAGACAGTTGGCGGGAAGTAGGGTACGTTGGGTGCATCACGAGTGACATGTTGTTAATGGATAAGTCGAGGAAGGATTTCCCCTTCCATTTATGGAATTTTATATCTCGGCCCTTTTATTGAAATAGAAATATTGCATTAAATTCCATGGCCATGGTGTGAACGACGAGTTTATTTTAGGTAGTCAAAGAACAAAAGATCAAACATATAGGTTTATGACACATCCATGAAACCTGCTTGATGAGATATCGAGACAAAGGGATTAAATTACATAGTAACCATTCGTATGAGGTGATATGTCAATGTGTCATCAACTTCTTTCTCTTGGGTGCCTTGACCCGTTACTAGACAGTAATCTTGGACTTTAGGCAAGCTCGCCTAATGCCAATGAGAAAGAGGCCTAGAGGGTCACACACTATGTGTATTCAATTATCTCAAGTAGAATAAAGATTATTCCCATACGTGGTTTAATAATTATTCAAGGAAGCCTAAATCGATTTAATGATGGAGGAAGAAGGAAATGAAAAACAAGATATACACGCCGTGTATTAAAGATTACACGCCGTGTAGTTTTTCATTGAAAACAAGTACATGTCGTGTATTAATAATTACACGCCATGTAGTTTTCTTTATGGAAAGGAAATGAATAAATGAAAACAAGATATACATGCCATGTACATTGAATGTACAAGCCGTGTAGTTTTCAATGAAAAACAAGTACATGCCGTGTAGTTTTTCCAGTCGGGATTTTGAGTATATAATATTGTTTTAAATGATATTTATTATAATAAGTGTGGGTTCATTTCAAGGAATTAATTATTCTACATGGGGGTTTTAAATAAGAGTCAATGAAATAAATAAAACGTGTAATGCATTTATTTATTGTCATAACTCTACAGCCTCAAACCTGATTATAAATATCCTCACAACCCCGACTCTTTTCTTACCCCGTGTGAGACACAACAATTCTGGAGAATTATTTCAAGGCCGAAAGAACCTCTTCCTCCAAGAACGCTCTCAAGACCGAGAGAGATCCTCTTCCAACGGATCAAGACGATCTAAGGCAGACAACGCAAGAAATGTCTTCTCCACGTTAGCACCCGGAGAATCCTTTGGCGACGTCTAGAGATACGAGGTACATGTGTGGATCACTGCTAGAGGGAGTCTACACTTGGATTCTGTGACGCAACGATGGATCACATCGACAACGTGATCAAGAACATAAATGAATAAAGAACATGCAAAAGGTATTTCTTTAGAATTAATCAGATTAATTATAACCAACCTGTAACAATCCTTGTTTGTGGTTCCCGGACAAACCTTCTTCTTTGTCTTTTTCTGTGATTCGATCTATGGAGACTGGCATTTATCGTCGTATTGATCCCGAATTGATCATTTCTAATGAAAAAAAATCCAAGTGGGCACATCCACCCATGCGCTTCCGCTGCGCCCAGAACCTTCAAATGGTATCAGAGTGAGGTTACAACGTTGATTATAGTTATTTAATTTTCGTTGATAATTTATTCATTTATATTTGATTCAATTCGAAATAAATATTTCTATAAATCTGAATAATTGAGATCTATCCTTCCTCCGTTGTTTCTCGATTCATATCACAGAAACGACCTGTTAATTTTAATTTTGATTAAAATAAAAACGAGGAACTCATCCGTAGGAGCCGCTCTTTCTGTCTGTACAAAATGGGATTACACGGCGTGTACTTAAAACTACACTCTGTGTACTTAGATTCAACGAACTGGAACTGGTCTGCCAAACCACACCGTGTGAATTGATTATGCCTAAGTTTTAATCATGCCGTGTTGACCAGAATTGAACGGCGCGTGGAAACCGGAATACATGGCGTGTATGTTGGAGCAACACGCCGTGTAGTCCGTTCCAGCCCAGGTGAAACCATGTACAAAGATAAGCCGCGTACCGCGTACACAGGATCCCTAGGCCGATTACCACGTAAGAAGGAAGTACACACCCTGTATGATTCATCTACATGCCGTGTACTCCAAAATTTCCAAAGTACAGAAAACATGCCAAAGCCCCGACGTGTACTTTGGATAAAGGGTGAAAAAAATACACGCCGTGTACTTTCCATAAATGGGATTTCACCAGGTTTCCTCCAATTTACAAAGTCTTGTACAAGGAATATGGATGAGAATAATCTCAAGGAAATTCAGAAAGGAATTTAAGATAAATAATTGATTAATTATAAGATCACAATTAATTGAATTCGAGCGCATCTTATCTTAAATAATAGAACGATTAAAAGAATTTGAATTCTAAATATGCGTGAATGTCGTTGCATAATATGGATGATCATGAGCTAGACCAAAGACCCTTTGTATGTGTATGGTTTCATTTAAATTTATTTAATTTAAATTTGTTGGCCTACGATCCTTCTTCCAATAAATTGTAGGGCATGAATGCCCATGGTTTCTTTAATGTAAACCCATGTAATGGAGGATCTCCCAAGCCAGAGGAGATGGTTCAAATCGTGAAGTCGTGGTGAAACCGACGCAAAAAGACACAAAGGTGGATAGGTGGGAGCTGCAAAACACGAACCAACAGGTTAAAGGTGTTTTTCCTAGGCCAGGGTTAGCTTATCAAAACCGCTAGATAAGCTAACCAATAGATGCTCATGATCATTCCATCTTATTTTATTTCTGTCTGATTTCATGGTTTATTTATTATGTATGTGTTTTTGCGATCACATAATTAATAAAATTAACAAGCATGCAAAAATTGAATAAAATAAAAACCGGACTATGAGTAAACATTATCAGAACTTGGTTAATCACTTAAGAAAGTGTCACTTAATATTAACAAGCATGTGATAATGCAAAACTACGCATAAAGACTAAAATCCCTCAATACCATATTAAGTCAGACCATGCCTTCCATTACCTGATTAAGGGAAAGACTCAATAAAACTATGTGTTTGACTAACTCTTGTTGGGACACTTAATTTTATAAAGGAATCCCTTATTGAAAGGTTTCGAGTTGACTTAACCATATTACATCAAGAGAAGTAGACCTTTCTAGACTTGATGTAATATTGGAGGCAAGAGTTGAGGAAATCCAAGTAAGGATTTCATGATTGGGGAGTCCACTCAACAGATCAAGGAACTGTAGGCTCACAGTTGGCAAAGACCTGCCTACCTAAATACCTTCAAATATCTTGAACAACCCTTGTTGGGGTTATGCAAAGGGAAATATGGATCATTGCCACTAGAATGTCAAAGCAACTGGACATTCCAAGTTCAATGGTGAGGGCCATTGGGACTTGATAAAATAGTGGGAGAATTAATTAATTAATTCATTATTTCTCATAAATTATAATCAAGAAAGTACTAATAAATATGCACTTTTGAATTGTAGAATCAAGATGAAAAACTCATCAACCACATTTTCTCTGTGATCAATACTGGATAAAGACAATATCCTCACCGGTAGTAACTTTCAGGAATGGTTTAGGCGCCTTCGGGTTATCCTACGCCATGAACGAAAGTTTTACGTGCTAGAGTCCTCACTTCCTGATTCTTCTACCCCAGGGGCGAGTGATGGAGATTTCCTAGTCTATGATCAGTATTTGAACGATGCTCTCGACGTTCAATGTTTGATTCTATCATCGATGTCTAGTGAGCTCATGATGTCTCATGAAGACATGGATGCCTATAGCATGTTCGAGCACCTCCTTGGTCTATACTAGGAGAGAGAAAGACAGGAAAGTTTTGAGATCTCCAAGGATCTATTTCAGAGCAATCTTGGAGAGGGTACCCCAGGTGGGCCTCATGTATTCAATCTCATTGGATATATTGAGCGCTTGGAGTTTCTACGGTTTAATCTCCCCGAAGAACTGGGCACCGATATCATTCTTGCATCACTCCCCCAGAGCTTCTCAAACTTTGTTTTTAATTTCAACATGAACAACATTGAGAAGTCCCTATCTTATCTTCTTATCCTTATTCTCCAAGTAGATAATGACATGAAACGTGAAAATCCTTCTGTCCTTATGGTGAATAAAAGGAAAGGGAATGCGAAGAGGTTTAAGCCCAAAGCTTCTTCAAGGACATCCAAGAAAATGAAGATAAAAGGGGAGGAAAAGGAACATGATGTTGTTTGTTTTTCATGTGGCAAGAAGGGCCACTGGAAGAAAAACTGCACCCAGCCAAGGAAGCAAGGGGAAGATTCAGGTGCGTTTTTTATCAAATTAAATCTATCTATTTCTACTAATTTGGTATTAGATACTGCTTGTGGTGCTCACATCTATATCCAAATACAGGAACCAATTAGATTCAAAAATATTGATCGAGGTGAGGTGGATCTACGAGTAGCCAACGGAGCCAGACTCGCTGTTGTAGCTGTAGGAGACTACCACATCACATTGCCTACTAGGATGGTCTTGGTTTTGAAAGGTTGTTATTATGTTCCTTCTGTTACTAAAACCATTATTTCAGTATCCAGATTATATACTGATGGATTCATATTCATGTTTGGAAATGAATGTTGCTACTTTTATAAAGATAGCATTTGTTTTGGTAGGGCACATTTATATAATGGCCTTTATGTGTTAGACTACACAAACCAAGTAATGGCAATTGATAACAATGTTAATTCACATGAGTCATACCACACCCAACTTTGGAATCACCGGCTAGGTCATGTCAATGAGAAACGTTTGAAAAAATTACATCAAGATGGGTATTTAGATTCTTTCAAACTAAAACCACTTGGTTTATGTCATGCGTGTCTACAAGGAAAAATTACCAAAGCCCCATTTAGTGGGAAAGGTGAAAGAGCTAAAGATATTCTAGAATTAGTTCACACAGATGTGTGTGGACCATTTCCAGTTGAAGAAAGTGGTGGATTCTCGTACTTCATAACTCTTACTGATGATTTTAGTAGATATGGATATATCTACTTAATTAGGTATAAGTCAGATTCTTTGGATCGTTTCAAAGAATACAGGAATGAAGTTGAGAACCAGCTTGGTAAGAAGATTAAGAAACTCCGCTCAGAAAGAGGAGGAGAATATCTTAATCAGGACTTCATTGATTTATTATGGGAGTTTGGGATTCTATCTCAACTCACTCCCCCTTACACGCCACAATGGAATGGTGTAAGCAAAAGGAGGAACCATACCTTGTTGGACCTGGTGAGATCAATGATGAGTCATGCAAGTCTTCTATTATCCTTTTGGGTATATGCATTACAAACAGTAGCACACATACTAAACCAAGTACCAACTAAATCGATAAATGGTATTCCATACGAGTTATGGAGTGAACGCAAAGACATGTTATCGAATTTACACGTGTGGGGTAACGAAGCATTTGTTAAGGCCTTTTCAGGTAACAAACTTTCACCCCGAGGCACAAAGTGTATCTTTATAGGATATCCCAAGGAAACAAGGGGATATTACCTATACAACCCCTCAAACAAAAATGTTACAGTGGAAAGACACGCCATATTCATTGAGAGGGAGCACATCTCCAAAAGAGATAGCGGGATAGATATAGACTTCGATGAAGACGAGGCTCGAGATACACATGAGTTGGTACAAGAACAAATTTCAGAAATCCCTGTGGAAGAACAATATGTTCTAGAGACACAAGAACTACGTAGGAGCATGAGATAAGTGAGAGAACTAGAACGATATGGTTTTCTTTTCATAGAGGATGGTGACTCATTATTGGTTGACAATGATGATCCTCTTACCTACAAGGAAGAAGTTTAAGGCACAAACATTGCCAAGTGGCAAGAAACCATGAATTCTAAAATGGATTCCATGTTCCAAAACCAAGTCTGGATTTTGGTAGATCCTCCTATTGATGTAAAGACTATTGGTAATAAATGGGTATTCAAGAAGAAACTAGACATGGAGGGCAATTCAGCACCTACAAGGCACGACTGGTTGCAAAAGGTTTTAAACAACGTCAAGGAATTGACTATGATGAAACCTTTTCACCAGTTGTGATGCTGAAATCCATCAGAATCCTATTGGCCATTGCTTCTTATCATGACTATGAAATTTCGCAAATGGATGTCAAAACATATTTCCTTAACGGGAACCTCCAGGAAGATGTCTACATGACACAACCTGAAGGGTTTGTGACTCCAAAGGATTTAAAAAAGGTATGAAAGTTGTAGAAATCCATTTATGGATTAAAGAAAGCATCAAGGTCATGGAACATTCATTTTGATGAAGCTGTAACAGAATTTGTCTTTGTTAAGAATGAATGTGAGCCTTGTGTCTATAAGAGGTTTAGTGGGAGTGCAGTTGTTTTCCTAATAGTATATGTTGATGACATATTACTAATTGGAAATGAAGTACCTATCTTACAGTCAGTTAAGGAATGGTTGCATAAATTATTCTCCATGAAAGACTTGGGCGAGGCAGCATATATTCTTCGGATCAAGATTCATCGTGATAGATCCAAGAGAATGTTGGGCCTAAGTCAAAGTACATACATTGACAAGATACTGAAGAGATTCAGTATGGAACAATCAAAGAGGGTATTGTTTCCAGTGTCACATGGCATTCATCTTTCCAAGAAAATGTGTCCTCATACAAATGAGGAAAGAAAGAGAATGGAAAGGATCCCTTATGCATCCGCGATTGGGTCAGTCATGTATGATATACTATGTACGAGGCTAGATGTTGCTTATTCATTAAGTGTGGTAGGAAAATATCAAGAAGATCCAGGAGACCGACAATGGATGGCAGTCAAGACTATCCTTAAGTATCTGAGGCATACTAAGGATATGTTCCTATTTTATGGATGAGATGAGGAACTAGTCATCAGAGGACATGTAGATGCTAGTTTCCAGACTGATCAAGATGACATGAAGTCAGAGACTAGATATATCTTCAGTTGGAATGGAGGTGCAGTGAGCTAGAAGATCTCAAAGAAAAGTGTGGTTGCAGATTCTACAGTAGAGTCTGAGTATATCACAGCTTCTGAGGCAGCTAAATAAGCAGTATGGATGCGAAGATTCGTCCAAGAGATGGATGTAGTACCGAGCAGTAAAGATCCTATCACACTCTATTGTGATAATACTACAGCGGTGGCACTTGAAAAAGATCCAAGGTCACATCAGCGGACAAAGCACATACTTCAAAAGTATCATCTCTTGAGGGATTTTTCTCAGAGAGGTGAAGTTGTAGTGAGCAGTATTTCCACAGAAGACAACGTAGCAGACCACTTGACTAAAGTCTTGACTCAGCAGAAACATGATCATCATGTGAGGTCTAGTGGACTAAAAGTCGTAGGTAGTTGGCTCTAGTCCAAGTGGGAGTTTTTAAGGGTTGATTTCCTGAGAAACAACTATTTTTTTACTTTGATTACATGAATGTTCACTTATTATATATTGTTTATTGTTCTTCATAACTATAATATAATAATGTCCCGAAATATTTTTTGCATTGATAAGGTCATGGAAGATCCTCTCTATGATGAGAACCTTGAAATTCTATAACAATATTCTTAAATAATTTTCTACGGTTGGATGAAATACTATGATAGGACACATAGTATACAGACCGTCATATGCGAGTACTTCTGAGAAGACAAGACTCTCTCTCATGGAGTTCGCACTTGGTAATCTCCAAGATGGGAGATTATGAGAACAGACCCGCCAATAACAATTTTCTATATCTTGGTGTCATCGGACATTTCTATCTATGAACATGTGTAATGGTCCTTATACTGGAAGATTATCATTAAATCATGTCACGACTCGCGCACTTATATTTACTGACGAAAACCGTCACACAGACAGTTGGTGGGAAGTAGGGTACGTTGGGTGCATCATGAGTGACATGTTGTTAATGGATAAGTCTAGGAAGGATTTGTCCCTTCCATTTATGGAAGTTGATATCTCAGCCCTTTGATTGAAATAGAACTGTAACACTAAATTCCATGGCCATGGTGTGAACGATGAGTTTATTTCAGGTAGTCAAAGAACGACGGATCAAGCATATAGGTTTATGACACTACCATGAAACCTACTTGATGAGATATCGAGAAAAAGGGATTAAATTACACAGTAAGCGTTCGTATGAGGTGATACATCAATTCATCATCAACTTCATTCTCTTGGGTGCCTTGACCCATTGCTAGACAGTAATCTTGGACTTTAGGCAAGCTCGCCTAATGCCAACGAGAAAGAGGTCTAGAGGGTCACACACTAAGTGTATTCAAATATCTCAAGTAGAAAAAAGATTATTCCCATATGTGGTTTAATAATTATTCAAGGAAGCCTAAATCGTTTTAATGATGGAGGAAGAAGGAAATGAAAAACAAGATATACACGTCGTGTATTAAAGATTACACGCCGTGTAGTTTTTCATGGAAAACAAGTACACGCCGTGTATTAATAATTACATGCCGTGTAGTTTTCTTTAGGGAAAGTAAATGAATAAATGAAAACAATATATACACGCCGTGTACATTGAATGTACACACCATGTAGTTTTCAATGAAAAACAAGTACACACCGTGTATTTATTAATACACGCCGTGTAGTTTTTCTAGTCGGGATTTTGAGGATATAATATTGTTTTAAATGATATTTATTATAATCAGTGTGGGCGCATGTCAAGGAATTAATTATTCAACATGGGGGTTTTAAATAAGAGTCAATTAAATAAATAAAACGCGTAACGCATTTATTTATTGTCATAACTGTACAACCTCAAACCTGATTATAAATATCCTCGCAACCCCAACTCTTTTCCTACCCTGTGTGAGACACAACAATTCTGGAGAATTATTTCAAGGCCGAAACAACCTCTTCCTCCAAGAACGCTCTCAAGACCGAGAGAGATCCTCTTCCATCGGATCAAGATGATCTAAGGCGGACAACGCAAGCAAAGGCTTATCCATGCTAGCACCCGGAGAATCCTTTGGCGACGTTCAGAGATACGAGGTACACGTGTAGATCACCGCTAGAGGGAGTCTACACTTGGATTCTACGACGCAACGACGGATCACATCGACAACGTGATCAAGAACATCAATGAAGAAAGAACACCCAAAAGGTATTTCTTTATAATTAATTAAATTAATTATAATCAACCTGTAACGATCCTTGTTTGTGGTTCTGGGAAAAACCTTCTTCTTCGTCTTTTTCTGTGATTCAATCCATGGAGACTGGCGTTTATCGTCATATTGATCCCGGATTCATCATTGCTAATGAAAAAAGCCAAGTGGGCACATCCAACCACACACTTCCGCTGCGCCCGGAACCTTCACCTACAAATACGTTGTAGATGAACCATAACTCCACACCGATGGAATGTGTTAGGGGGATGTGGGAATGTAGGTTTAATGTGTCCTTCCTTCCCTCACTGAAATCACTGAACAAACCCTTCATGAGAAGCCATAGATTATGTCTAATATATAGGATAACATGAGCTTCCACCACCCTTCTTTCATTTCTCACTATGATTACTCTTCTTCTCAGATTAACTAACACTTCCAAAAACTATCATTGCCCCAAAGGGACCATACGTGCCCTTTCATTCCATATCCACCATAAAGGACTGATAAACTACCTCAATATGGGTCTTCATATTTAATAAGAATACCTGAGAATATATCTATGGTATCAAACCCAATTACCTCCTCTGAGTATTCATCTTCGTATTGCATACTATTTTAAGTGCATATCACTGTAGCTCTACAAAGTGGCTGGCATACTCCATCACTGAAAGGTCCCCCTAAACAAGAACCATAAACATCTGGGATCTAGAATATCCTAAGACATGAAGAAAGTACTAGTCATTAAAGTTCACCATGAAGTCATTCCAGCTTATCTTCTCATGTTTCCCAACTAGAAGTAATGAGTCCCACCACCTTATAATTGAACCATCTAACATAAATGAATCTCACATTAATATGACTTCCTAAGTGGTATCATGAAACTCAAAAATACACTCAATCATCTCAATCCACTCCTCTTTTTCCTGATGCACCATGCTATCTTAAAATGAAGTGGGGTTTTTTTTGATAAACTCATGGCATTTGTCATTTCTAGGACTAGATCTGTCCTCTCTAACTAATGCTAGAGTAATAGTTTCTTCCTATCATAAATCATGAACATCCCAGACAACAGATTCCACCAATGTTTGATCATTTGGTGAGGTAAAAATCTATTAGGCTTCCTCATAGGGGTGAAAGGGAGCTCTCTAGGGATGAATGTTTCTATGAAAATAAACATTCACATGAAAAAACATTAGTACAGATGCTATTCAAAATCTCAGCAATAAATTAAAATGTAAATAAATCAAACATGTCATGAAATAAAATTGCATATACAATTCATCTACTATAATTTTCAACATGAATTATATATCCTACACATTCCACCTAGAAGATAATTCATACAATGATCCTAAAATCTCATGGATACACAAGGTCTATCAGGTGGTGTGCTGGCCAAGCAACTGACTCACAACCTGAACTCTATGCCTCATCAATTTTATCTCTTTCCTAAATAGGGAATTCCCAAAAAAATGACTCAAAGGGCTTCACCTGCTCTAATTATAATTTTTCACAAACCAATCTAGGTTTTCATTTGAATTATAACATGACCCAGTCTATGGAAAGGCCTGAATGGAATTCCTAATCCCCACGGGCTGGCACAAGTACCCAAGTAATAATCTTAACATGTGGTACTAATTTACCCAAATAAAAAAAATAGACTTCAATAAAAAAATAAAAAATAGGGTGTAAGATAATCCTCAAACTGATTCCCCCAAACTCCCATATACATAGGCTTTACCCTTACCTTTATAAAACATTACCAAATATACATACACCCAAAGCTATATGTAGGGTATAAGATAATCCTCAAACAGATTCCCCCAAAAAGGATTCCAAGAAATAAACATTAATTGATTAATTGACATTCAATTTTAATAAATTAATGGTAAAATTACTGACCAATTTTATAGAAATATGTTTTAGGGGAAAAGACTCAAAGGAATGAGACATTAATTTAATAAATTTACATTTGAAGTAACTCAAATTCCACCCCATATACCGATAGTGATAATTAAATAACTAAATATGACTAAACATTGAAGGGTACATAATGGTGCTAGCAATTAGTGTGTCCCATGAACCATGTGTATCAGTGAAAAGTTGTATAAGAACCAAGAAAACCCATGTTCGCATGCATGAGACACAAGTATTGGACATCCACATAACCCTAGTGTTCTACCATCATCATCCATATATTTAGTTATTACTGTAGTCATCAATCAAGATAAGTGAACTGGGATAAATACACCTCTGAATCACTAGCACACTTATTCTAGTCCACCAACCTAGTTATCCAAGTTTCCCTTTTTGTGCTTGTTGTTGTTCAAATTTCATATCTCATGTGCAATTCATATAAAAAAACCAAAAAACTAACTACAGACACCAAATAACATCATTTTCCCACCCCAGTACTCTTTTAAAATCATATTCACATCAAAACCACTTCAAAACATGATTGAAAAGACTTGAAAAATTAAATAAACCCCTTGAACTATTAATTAAACCATTTTAAAATTTTGTAAAACACCCTAAAAAGGAACCCTGTGAATTTACATAGGAAATTCACCCAATTAATATACAAGAGGCAACTTCCAACCAAATGCATATAAAATAAATTTTAAAACATGTTTTTCATCATTTTCACAATTGAATAAAATAATTTAAAAATTCATAAAACAATATCAAATAACATAATATGGGTATTCGTAAAAAAAAATCCCATTTCATATAATCATGATAAAAAATAAATCACATACTTATCTATTTTAAAAACTAAATTTCCACCAAATAATTTTATCACATAACACTCCAAATTAATTTATAATTAAAAATAATTAATCAAATAATGATTATTCATGGTACAACATACCTTTAGGGTTGAAATCTGAATTAAATGGTACGAAACTACAATCTCACCACAATCACACCACATGAGGATCAAAATAAACCCCAATTAAAGATATCAAACCTAAAACTCAAAATTAAATCATAATAATGAATCCATAATGACATAAAGACCATAAAGGGTGAATAAATACTTTCCATAGTAGAACCCAACTACAACTGAAGGAGTGGACTAGTAGTGAGGGGTCCAAGAAACTAGCCATCCAAGACGGGTGTTTCTGAAGGTGATATATGCACTAGGGGATCAAAAAAGGGTCTGTCTAAGAAAGGGGTGGAAAGGGCATTGTGATGGGAGTAGGGTGGTGCAAGAGTAGTTTTCTAGTATGTGGTTTTCTGAACAGGGTCCCTCTTGAAGGGGTTGTAGCCATGTTGAGGTTTGGGGGGATTTCATGATGAAGATGAGAGGAAGGGGGTATGGTTTGTTGTAGGGGTGTGATGGGAGAGGGAGAAGAATATGGAATAAAGGAAAAAATAAAATTGAAAAGAAAAGGGAAAGGGAAATAAAGAAAAAATAAAACCTTTGAACTATAATCTAATTAAAATAATAATTAATATAGTATCATATCACTAATATTATTAATAATAATAATAATAATAAATATTATTATTAAAACAATACTTAATTTTTTCCTTTTTTTATTATATTTTCACTATATTATTTCTCTTTTTTTAACACTTGGTGGGCCATGCGGTGACCTGGGTGAAGCTGCATAGTGTCGATAATAATCCTCATGTGCATCAAATGTTGTCAAGAACAAAAAATTTGTTTGTAATAAAGAATGAAGAATCCAACTGGGACTGGACCCACACCATGAAAACAATATTTGAAATCCTTTAAAATAAATAAAAAAATATATTATTTCAAAAACATAGTTTGTGACACTAATTCCATTTAATGGTTTTCTTTGAGAAAAAATAGATTTTTACACATCGAGAGGTTTTATTTTTTGAATAAAAGTATAATTTTAAAAATGGTATATGCCTTTATAGGTTTACATTTTTTTAATTAGAATAATGGTAATCTATTATTTTAATATCCCCTAACGAACTTTTTTTACTCATCTATTATTTCCAAATGTTTTTCATGTGATTTATGTTTTAGTAAAAAATTTATCAATTTTATGACACATTCTATGGTAACACATATTAAATGAAACCAAAGTATATTCAACAAAAAATATGTGTAATCATGGAGCTCTTCTATTTTCGAAAACATGCACACCGTGTGAAAGTATCCACTTTTTTATATATGTTTTTACCCAATATTCCAAAACTATAATCTAAAAATATCACAGAAATGTATGAAATTCAAACCCCTATTATAAATCTTGTAATTATTTATTTTTTATGTTAGGGGTTGTTACAAATGATATGGTCATAGACATAAACAAACCTCCAAAAATAAATTTCCATATTAACTAATTCTTTATCCATTAATCAATATTATTCTATTTTAATATCAACAATTAATACATTCATATTCTTATACATTTCCATTTACTGAATAATTACATTTATTTATATTCTGAAATATTTTTTTATTTGAAACATCTTGAAAAAACCTACTTATTTAAATTTAATTGTTTATCATTTAATAATTTATCCTGATATTAGAGGACTCATCTTATGGTATAGTAACAGTGGTTCACATTTTTTTATGGAGTCAAACTACATCAAAAATTTGGACACCAATAATATAAATAAAAACGTACCATCTTACCATCATTCAAGCATAATGAAATTTTAATATATAATGAATAGAAATCTTCATTATATACTAATTCCAATTTCCATGTGTTAATCCCACATCCATTCACATATTATAAAGTTTTCCCTACTATAACTAGCATTAACTATCACAATATAACTAGGATATTAGACCATTTAACATCAATGGATTCCAACCAAAATAGTGTCATAAAAATTACATAAAGGATATAAATACCAAGAGAACACATAAATTAAAATATATATTACACATTTAGGTATTCCCTAAGACATGGTACTTAGACATTAAATCCACCTCCAAAAAGGAACGGTCTTTTTTAATACAAAACATTTATGCTTAGAAAAAAAATTTCCATTCCATTTTTAAATGAATAGTTTATTAGAAATTGGTTTTCCACATCAAAAATCCCATTGGAAGTAGAAAACAACATCAATGAGTCTACATAAACAATAATTTAACATTAAATCTATATTTCAAAATATTTCGTAGAAGAAATACTAACAACATAGCTACATATTTCATTATCCATATTATTATAAATCTTTATTAATATTATTTACAAATTCATACAACTTAAACATTTTAACAGCAACTACATCAGCAAAAAAAATGATAGAACACTATTAGGAAAAATAAAAATAGGTAATATCAAAAAAACATAAATCGTATGTGAACAGAACATAACAATATATTTAATTCCATACTTTAAGTATTAATTATCTTTAAATTATTTTAATTACCATTTTAGTAATTCAACATCAAAATTATGAAAATAATCTTTTTAACACATAAATCATTTGAAATATTCATCCAATTTTATAAAAAAAAAATTCATTTTGTGATATAAATTATTATTATCTTTTTATTCTTAATATAACTAATTTATGAAATGGAATGATAGACATGATTCAGTCATGATTTCATATTGAATAAGGGATAAATAAAATATCCCATACATTTATTGGAAGTTAATCATTATTTAAAATATAATAGAAGACTGGGGATCATCTAATGCCAAATTAGAAACCACCAAAACAGATAAAAAACTCACAAAAATCATTTACCAAAAAAATTTATACAATTTTCAATTTTCATCCAAAAAAATGATGAAATATCCCAAAAAACATCTAGTAGGAAGAATATCTTTGGAAATGAAGAGAAGATGAGAGAAGAGGATACCATGGATTTTGAACATCCAACATATAAACCAACCTACTATACTCTTAAAGGAATATATGGATATGTATTAAAGGTGTA
This sequence comes from Viscum album, assembly GCA_963277665.1. Lineage (NCBI taxonomy): Eukaryota > Viridiplantae > Streptophyta > Magnoliopsida > Santalales > Viscaceae > Viscum > Viscum album. Next base: position 587,491,937 of record OY728142.1, on the reverse strand, counting down.
AGGATCAACTAGGGTTTTAAATAATGAATGATATTTCAATCCATGGAAGGAATTGTAACTTAATTTTACAATAATATTTGAAATCCTACACCATGACATTGTCTATCGTACTAAAACTATTGTATTCTATAATAAATGGTTGATATGTATCTTTATTGTTTGAATCATTTTACTACCCTTATTCTCAATAATTTTAAAATTTACATTTAATTTATTTGAAAACCACTACTACCTCCACCATAGAGTAATACCAAGTGTCTGGACATCTTACATCACAAATCTAAGGATTACACTGTAGTGAGCTCCATCAAGTTGTTTATTCCTCCCCCACACACATGGCCTCCCTATATACTTGTACATAGAAAACCACATTTAAATCTTTTATTCCCTCATTATTATTTTAAACATATAAAATATTTTGGAAATACACCCTTTGTAATTGTAACGTCCTGACCCAGAAGCCACTAAACCAGTGCTTCGAGCCGGTTCGCCACAAGGCCTCAAGCGCGCCTCCCCGTATGCCAGAGGCTGTCGACTAGTAGCGAGGGCCTAGTGTGTGATAGTGGGGAGACTATGCCCTCATACCAGAGTAAGAAAACAGCAAAAATAACTAAGTATCATACACAACGGAAAGTAAACAGAGTGCAGAAGTAGTAAACAACTGAAATAGAACAAGCTGTAATAGTAAAATGCTGTAAAATCCCAAACAGCTTTGCAATACAATACAACACTGGTCACCCACTGGGCTGACCATACAGATACAAGTACAATGAAACTGAAAGTAAAAGTATAGGGATCTTCTACTAACTCTAAGCCGATCCAAGTACCCGATATCCAGACAAATTGAACTGCAGTAGCCCGATCAGTAGAACCACTCGACCAGCTCTGCTCGATCATGCAACATAGGTCCTCAGCCTTATCCACCATGCAACTCATGCTCATCTTGAAAAGCAGACATAAGGTCTACACGTACATCGTGGTGCACGTGCAGGGGTGAAAAATAATCTCAATAGAGCACCCCAAAAAGCAACCTATAACTGTGCTGATAAAAGTGTATGCAACAATAATGTGCTCAGCCTAGCTGGAACACAACAAAAGGAAGTAAACCAAATGTGCAACCACAGTTGAACTCAGGGTGTGTAATCCCTGTCAACTGGGCAAGTGCCACCATGGATGTCCATATCTATATACGTACACATGTATAGTCCCATACCTATACACATATACCTAAATATGATTATTCATGATGAAGTGATTCAAATAACAAGAAACAACATCAGCAGTCGATCCTTAGGACCATAAGCCCGATCTCTGGACATACATTGCAAGGGAATTGAGATGAACATTGTGCCACTAAATCCGTGTATCAATAAGTTGATCTATAGGTCTATAATCCCATAAAAATGTACCTACTTCGGCCAACGCCGGAAATATGTCTCTGAACAAGATAAACACAAACAAGTAACCCTCTAGAAAGTACTCACAGTCTATTCCCTCTGGTCCTACATAACAACACAAGCAACCCTCTTGGAAGCACACACAGTCTCACCCCTCTGGTTTAGATAAATCATATAATCTCTAGGTGGATCAAACTAGAAGACCCCTATAGTCAAGTAAACATACAAGGTACATACACTCTGGGAAGCTCTCACCGTCAATTCCCCTGTGGTCTTGCAATGATAGCTACAGACTCTCTGAGGAAGCACTTACATCTAATTCCTCATGTGGTCTTGATACGTGTGTAAACTAAGGACACTCTTGGGAAGCACAAATTCATATTCCCATAGGTCTTGCGAATGATACAAATTTATAACAGACTCTAGGGAAGCCCTTAATCGTCAATTCCCTCTTTAGTCTACTGCACTAGGTTCACACATCCCTGAGCAGTCCAGTCATGCATAATCGACTATCAGCAGCCCTAAGTAAGTTCAACAAACCACTTGGCTAATAGCTACAATGCATCAAAAGCATATAAATAGCAGGAAATACATGAAATCAACTATATCAATGCAAGCAAGCAATGCAACAAGGTCTACCTCATAGGCAACCTAAGCCAAATGGTGATAAACATAAAAAACCAGGGAAACACCCATGGGGTGATCCTCAAACATGATAAAAATCAATAATTATTCATCTAACAGCCACAAGTATAAAATCAGTCTAAGGTAGATAATAAAGTAGGATCAAAACCCTAACCCGAGATACCAGATGCATGGGTATCTGGCACTTCTGCAAAAAACTCAAGGACATTCAACGTAAGGCAACAAACCACCTACTCAGGAACACATGGAAAAAGAGGCATCCAAACAAACAAGAAAGAAGCATCGTGTCAGGATCAACAGCCACCAACCAAGAAGCACCTCTGGTAAACACTACATCATCAGCAACCAAGTCAGATATAAACAAACTATGCGGGTGGCCCAATCGCCCAACCCAACAATACATCCCAAGACCAAAGGGATTACGAGTTTGGAATAGGTTCTAGGTGACACCCGATAACCATCACTACCCAAACCTGACATAACAATTCAGGGTCGGTCAAACAACGGGCACCCACTGTGTCCCTTAGGTTAAACACAGAGGAGGCATCATACTCGGGATCCTCCAGGTAAACACTAGTGAAGGTATCCTACGCGGGATCCGTTGCAAATAGTAAGGGAGGAATCCGACATGGGATACTCAAAGGAAGGACAACATAGGTATCCCGTAACTTGGTCCCTGTCAAAGGAAGAATGATAGAGAGATCCTACAAGGGACTCCCTAGGTCAGCACACAAGCAAAGGCATCACTTAGGGGATCCTTAGATGTACCTGGTCTCAAAGCCTCACAGGCCAGAAGGGAACATCTCACAAGGGAAACGTCCTCTAAATCATGGGTTACGGAAGATAGATCATAGCTCATCTCTTATTAATGGTCTCAACAAAGTTGGTCCGAACACCCAACCTATCATCCACCCCAAGTCTCACTCTCTGGTGACAACTGAACACGATAAGTGGAGGAAGAACCCCTCCATTTATATAGAAACCCCCAAAACTCCCTTTATATTTCCTCTAAATGTAAAAAAGGATTTAACCATTGTGATATACATGGAAAAACACTCAGAATCGACTACTCACATGCCCAGTTATATCTTCCAGAGCCCAAGATATCTCAAAATTACTAAACTGAAGCAGTACATGGCCAGCGTACATGGCCAGAGTACATGGCTAGAGTACATGGCCAGAGCACAAGGCCTGCCTGTGTAATAGTACATGGTGTGTACTTTACTGTACATGGTTTGTACTGTTCACAAAAAGTTACGCCGTGTCCGTTTTCATCTGAACACATGCCTATGTACCACTACACGACGTGCACTTAAAGTACACAGCGTGTAGTCATTAAAAACCATTATTTCTGTGTTCTACTCCACACAACCACACACTACACGACATGTACTCATAGTTTACGGCATGTACTTAAGAAAACTTTGTCTTCCACGAACGGGAAAAACACACGGCATGTACCCCTAGAATACACACCGTGTATTCTGGGTTTTTCGACGGGAAAACCATGAAAACACCCGAAATACCCATTTTCGCCCCCGAAACATTAGATCCAGCCGTAAGAGGACACAAGAAAGCAATATAAGGCTTAAAAGACATAAAATTTTTTTTTTAACGGGGATCTATGGTGAAAACATAAACGTCCCTACCTTCGGGCAGAAACCGCCGAAGCTACGGTTGATTTCGCGGCTCGCGGATGCTGCACGCCGACTCAGTGCGTCGGGAGCTTCGAATCGATACCCTTCTTGACTTCCAGCTCTCCCTCTTTCTCAAACTCCAAATTATCCCATAGGTCACTTCCATGTAGGAGTTTCATAGGAGATGTCCGCAAGGAGGATGAAAGAAGAGATAAGAAAAGAAAAGGAAGGAAGAAAAGAAAAGGAAGAAAAAGGGGCCCGGGCCGGCCCCAGCGCCCGACATGATTTATGCCTTCCCTAGGCTAAACACCCCATTCTGGACTCAATGACGCAGAAGGAATATCAATACGTCTCTATGTTTAAAATTTATTTCCAAACAAACCTACGCGAATAATTTAATATTTAATTTAATAATATTAAATATTAAATATTCCGCCAAAATTCAAACAGCTCAGATTTCCTCCAAACTCTTATCCTAGGGTAAAATCTCTATTCCTAGACCAACGAAGCTATCAGAAAAATTATCCAAGATCAACTGGTAAGGGAAAATGACCGTTTTACCCCTCTAAGGAATCCAACGGCAAAAATTCAAATTTCTACTCAAGACGACTATCCAGAAAAACATGGGTTCTTACAGTAATGGACCTCTTGGATGTTTCACTCCTCATAGTACACACCTAACACCGTAATGCTGAATATCTCCACAAATCTAGGAACTCATGTAAAAATAATTGGTCTTAGTATTATGAATTTGACTAAAAACCCTAAATAGATCAAAATAACACATTAATATTCACCCTAACTATCTTCCTCTTCACGGTGCACCAAACACCACACAAAATCCACAAAATGCTAAATGCCTCAAAACATCCCACACAAAAGCATTACACACATGGAAAACTCCAAAGGGTCTCTCAATTGATAAACACCAAACCCACATCCATTATATTGTGACCCTTCCTATGTTCATAACTATCATAATCCATTATTATTATATATTTTATGACACTATGTAAAACATAAATATCAATTAAATACAATCCAAGAATTTAAAATCATAGTTCATTTAGAAGAATTGGTATATAAATATACATAATATATCTAAGATAAAACATCTTGATTTTAATCACCATAATGAACTATTAACTTCCCTAAATCTCATAATTCTACCTAGGATGAATTGGGGAACACATAAACAAAATGGGTGTGAAAAAATCTCTAACAACCGAATAAACATGGAAATTAATCTTAACATATGATCTGTAAATAATAACATGATAAAATCAAGGGAATGTGTTATGAATAAAATTATAAATGCATAACTTCCAAAAAATGGAGTCATAACAACATTTATATATAGGAATGTGGTTGAATCATATAGAATGATTTAAAAATTAGACAAGTTTATATTACAATACAATATCACACGGAAGAAAACTTCCAATAATGGATTAGGTATGCTCCATAATGGCATACAAAAATCCTCATGATGATAAAAAATTACCCAATTAATCTGTGTGCTATAGAGGTGCAACTATCATTATTTATACTTGAATATGTGTTCCCCATAAATAAGTCAAACCGAATTAATATATATAATTAATAAATAAAGAAATAAATGTGTTTCACAGTCTTATGATATGTCATAATCATTAGGAATATCATAATAGTTTCCCAGAATGAAAGGATTTAATTATTAATGGACATTAATAATTGTAAAATAAGAATATTTCATAGGGATTTTTTATAATATATGATAATATGTGAAAATAGTAGTAAAATCCTCTTGGAAAATTTATTCTTAATTTTAGCATTAGGAGAATAGGTAATGAAAATCTCAATAATCCAATGACAACCCAATTTCAATAAATTCATAAAATAATTTAAATTGGGTCTCTATAAAAAATTTATTGGTTTTAGAAATAGTGGATAACTTCAATTTTTTAGAGAGTGTACATGAAAAAGAGTAAGATAAATAGTAGTTACAATTATTTGGGTTTTCTTATCAAGAGGAATTGATAATGGAACATTTTAGAACATGTATATCACAATAGAATAAACATTTATTTTGATGAATTTTCACATATATATATTTTTAAAATAGATAAATAATATATAATAAGTAATTAAAAAAATTAGAGTGATAATTTCAGGTTAGAGAGATAAATCATAACCCATATAAAAATAGGGGTTATGAATGATCAATTTCTATGTACTCTTGAGTCATTATACACATTACCTTAGTGTCAGAAATAACCAAATTATATTAATTAATTATATAATTAAAAACATATTATAAAAACATATTTTTATTATAATTTTTTATGATCATTTATACCCATTTAGATGATTTATAAACAAAAATTTCATTGTTCAATGAACATTTATTTGATTATTCCAAAGTTGGTTCACATGAGGTTATTAATTGATGTTCATGTAAAATGGGAATAAAATTACCTGTGTGAAATGAAATAATAATGATGACCTTAAAAAAGTAAATTATTATAAATATCCATTTTTCTTCTAATATAGGGATGCTTTATTGAGTGAAAACGTTTAAATTATGTGGTTAGTTCATTTAGCCTATTTCAAGGAGCATCATGAACTAGTTTCATTTTATTTAGTATTATGTATATCTATTAAATACTGAACATGAAGTATGTTATAATATAATTATTATAATATTATTTAACCATAATAGTTGTTTTTTAACAAGCCTTTAATGTGGCAATGGAAATAAACTAATTATCCATGAAGGTTGTGAACTGATATAATATGGATGATGGTTTAGTTTCATTGAATAAGTGGATATAATAAATGAATGGAGGCTATATATTCCATTAAACATTAAAATTATAGAATATATATGATAAGAGAGTTATTATTCCAATTTTTATGATGGAGGGGATGAGATGGCAGGAGGATAAAAGAATTTAAAAGTTGTTCTTTTGAGAATGTCACTTCTTGAATATTGTCTCATTAAAAAATCCCTTATAAAATTTGAAAATTGTCTCTTTGGTGATATTTTCATCACATGTAATTGGAGATATTTAGAAGGATATGTTCATAGAGATATTTGGGATTATTCCATGAATTAATGGTGTGAGGAGAATGTGTGGTGATTGATGTATTTAGAAGTCCATAAGAGAGGTGTTATTGAATATTATATTCATTAGTTTATTAGTTTGGATCAAGAATATTAATAGAATATATTATTATTACTATATGTAGTAATATTTTACATGGTTTTTAGATAATTTGTTATAACATCATAAATGACTAGAAATTCATCTATTTGGATTATAATGTCAATTATTGTAAATTATCAAATTTCACCATTCACAAAAAATCGAGTATTTTATAATTTTACTGAAAATTCACCAAAAGAAATTTTTGACATGTCGATATAAAATATGGATTCCAATTTATGATAATATTTTTCAAAATATGATACATTAATTTTTTAAATAGAACTGTCTTTTATTCAAATAATACATATATTAATATTATAATTTATTAAATTATCCATTGAAAATTTACTTATTCTCGAATAATAATATCATATAATTAGAATGAAAATTAATATTAATTTATTTATTAGTATTATGTTAGTAAATTATATTTTAATTAACATTATTTATGATAAATGTTTTATTAAATCATTTATGTTTTATAAAAACAAAAAAACACAATTTATTAGTTTTAAAACATTTATTTACTTGTATTGTGGTCTAAATATATCATATTTTTATATTATAAGATTTATTAATATTATTTTCACTTATATAGGTTATGATACTATTTTAACATTAATATTAGTATTCCTAACCATTAGATTAGTATTCTATTGGGTAGGTTTGTAATAATCATATGGGTTCTCTACTTTTTATAAATACCTCTTATTCCATTCATGTTTTATTTACTTAAATTTTTTCTCAAGGTAAAATATAATTTATTATTAAACATGTGTATTTGATTTTTATTATTATTTTTTATTCTTTAATCCTTGTTTGAAACTATGGTAAATCTAGTGGATTGCGAAAATCCATTTTTTCATAATTAAATAACCTATATTTTTATTTTTTATTTTAACATAATATTTGTAATTATTATTATTTTCTTTTCTAAATAATATATAATACCTAATTTATGATATTTTCTTTCTTTATATATGAGATGTATGTAATTTCTATATTGTGAAATAATTATAAGATGGTAAATTTCATTGATAAAAAATCATGTTCCTTATAAGAACAATTTTATATCCTCTAAAGCCCATTTCAACTCCCTCTCAACACCTTTGAACACCATTAAAATGAAATGGCTAGGTTTTCAATTAGTAAGTACATAAACATAATAATTAATCCATTTTGAACATAAAAAATATGACTTATAGAATTAATATTGAAATAAAATAGTTAAATTGCCTTTTAATAACCAAAATTTTATCAAAATTGAGTACATTAAGAAAATCTATGAAATATTGTTGATTATAAATGATAATTATATAAAATCATGTGGAAAACTATATACCTATCCTTGATAATTCCCACATAACATTTGTATATAACCCATATAACTAAATTAGATATACTACATTAGTTTCCCCATAAACTATAATCAAATATTCCCTGTCAACCCACATTGGAAATACTTTATTGGAAAACTCCTCATTGATTTTTGAGGTGTTAAGATAACCATTGAATAAAATAGACCACATCAATTTAAGGTTCCTTTTCTTATATTTTTTAACATTACCAATTAAAATAAATCTTTTTATAACATCAAGTGGTAATTATATTTTATCATTTTCAATTGTTTCTTATATGTCAGACTTATAATAGTAATCAAAGATAAAATTCAACACTCGTACTCAAAAAAGACCTTCAAAAAACTTTTCAAAATATAATAATTTGATATATTGTGTCTCTTGATAGTTAATATAAAATGAATATACCATATAATTTTTTTTAGAGAAATCATACATTGACTTCCCAATCTACTAATGTTCAAGAACTCCAGAAACGTACAATAGTGTAATTTTTTTAATAATATATAATAAAATATTGAATACAATTTTTTAATGATACAATTTTTGTCTTAAGGTCTTACTCAATGGTTTTGAAATGTTTATGTTGAACACCTTTATGATAAGATTTATCAAACATGACATACTTCTACCTTAGGGAAATGTTCTTTTTAACGATGTTTTGAACGTTTTTATCCAATTATTAGCATCATGGACTAATATATTTCCACTAAAGACTACGAAGGATTTCTATTAAAACATAATAATAAATTTTAATACCACAAATTCTTATTCCATAATCCCTTTTTCAGATCCACCTAAGGCATGGAACATTCTTACTACAATGGGTAAATCCACTAGGGAACCATCCTTAAAGGAAATATGTAACATTATCACATGATACTTTGGAAAGGACATAATTTTAAGAATAATTATATATAATTAATATTAAATGGTAGATAATAATTATATAACCACCCTGTATTTAGGAAAACATGTAAAACATTCAAAACCCAAGTGCATTTAATATTAAAAAACAAAAAAAAACATATAAACACAATAATATAAAATCCAAAATGTAATCATTATGTTTTGTAAAAAAATAAAATCTCCATTAAAAACAAACTCATGATAATAACAAATATCTTAAGGGAAATGAATCATAATAATTTTAAATCTATAAAATTATTAGGATTACTATAATATGATTATCAATTTTAACAAATAAAATCCCTTTGTATTGTCTCTCTAGAGTGTATGATTATTAATCTTAATGAATTTAAAAAAATTATATTTAATTCACACATCATTTAATTTTAGAAATTTTCAACCCCTAATTCAAATATATTATCTTTTGCATAATATAACAAGGTAAGGAATAAATTACTAATCTATAATGTTAAACATTCATATGTAAACTCAGGACGTAATAGTACGCTTCACTCACTTTTTCTTACAAACACTCACAATCCAAATCCACATCTACGTACCAATACATATATTTTATGTAATATTTTCCATGTTTTTCATATTCCAATAAAAAATAACAATTAAATCATGACATGGTAAAAAATAATTTGTACCATTTCATATATCTAATATTATTCATCAATTCAATCTATCCTAACCCTATAGAAATATATTTTTTTAAAAACACTAAAAAATCCAATGTCTTTCTCAATATTTCCCAGTTTATACATGTATACCAAAATGAACTCCCATGCTACCCAACTTTTGTATTCCTCACATTACACTATGATCCCTATCTCATTATCCATAGGCTCACATTCATTGATTTATTTTTTAGTACTCCAACTTACCCTACATCTTTCAGACGTCAACCACAATCGTTGATGAATTATTTTTTCTTCAATTCACATCCCGAACTCAAATACCTAAAATCTGTTATCACCCATATTAATATGTAGATAATTGATTTAAAACAAAAATATTTAATAAACCAAAAATGAATATCCCATAGAAACCACTTCATATATAAATGAGTTACACTATCAAAGATCATTGTGAGAGATCATACATTAAATATTCCCATAGTACCTCAGGTGATATAGGATCCAACTCCCCCTCCATTAATTCCTTTAACTTGATAAATGTATCCATATGTACATGATTCTATGTGAGAATTATTATCTATACTGATATATATCCTATGAAACATGATTAAAACATGATCATGTACATCACATTTCATGTCATATAAAAATATTAAACCTTTTTTATAATTATGAAAGATGATATCCCTATATTGATTGACCCTACAAGTAAATCTAGAATATCGTTTGTCTATATTACCTAATGGTATTACTAGTTTACAGGGACATAATATATAATCATATCTAGTCATAAAACCGTAACCAACCATAGTAAGTTATCTACCCATGAACGACATATATATATATAAACTATATAATTGATTACTATTAGATTAATTATTATGGAAATTACAATCAATTTAGTGTCATTTTGAAATAATTATTTACTAGGAAGGTGATTTAATTAATCAATATTTTTTAATAGGTTCACTAATAAAACATTTCCATGTTTCATGATAATAAATAACACGTTCCCTTGATATTTTTCAATAATACCCAACCATTTTGATGGTAATTAGTTTACTTTTATGAATTTTTATAAAACCCGCATAGGAAAGTTAGTGATATAAATGATTTACTAATTATAAAAAATGAGTACATCCTTTATTAAATTTTTTTCATGCACTAAGGTACTACCTACAAGAGTCATGAAGAGGATTTATAATGAATATATTTTATCTATGAAACTTGGGTGTTTTCCAATTTATATATACAAGTATTATATCTTATTGTAGAATTCAAGATAACCATTCAAAGGAACAGTAAAATGGATCATATATAGATATTTATAATAATTAAATCTATTATATATAGAGAATAACCTCATCTTTGTCCCATTAAAAGCTATAACTCTGAAATTCAGATTCCAAACACTTCATCTCTAATATAAATTTTATTATTCCATATTTAACTAATATATCTAATATTATATACTAATTCTATACCATAAAAATGTATGGACATATTTAAAAACTCACTATTTGTCAAACATGATCCATATCTACTCCAAATCTGGTCATTAATCATCAATTTTTGATAAAACATTTTTATAGATTATAATAATTAGTAGCCATCCTATTTATTGGTTGTTTCTCCTCCTTTGGTTTCTTCTCTATCTCTCTATCTCTCTCTTCATCTACCAATCATGGAACATTGATTTTCTATAAACCCACATCATGAAAACTTGTCTTGGTACTTGGATTTGAAATTTCCATTTGAAATTTCAATAACCAACATCAAGTCAAATTTGTCTGACATCAATTAGAACTGTTGGATAAATAATGACCAATAAGTCACTATTTATAAGATCAAAGTATTTAAATTTTTGTAATTAAATTATCCATATTTTTTCTATGAATCCATATCAGAATAAAAACACAAAACATGATTTTATAAATCATCCAGATATAAAAAGATACATTGAATCATAACATGAGTGGTTTTTAAAATATTTAACTCAAAATACATGACATCATATAGCATAATGATGTGACATATCCCATTATGGTTTGATCTCAAATAATATTTTTAATCCAATGGAACACTAATATAGTAAAAAATCACTATTGTGGAATGATTTAGGAGTCCACTACGAATCCAACATTCCTCATTAAATAAATCCAACCGCTCGACAAACTACATAATTCTTATAAAAATATTTTCATGTGACATCCACATGTTGGGGAGTGATCTATAAAATACTTCATTCTAGAAAGGCACTGAATTTTCATAGACATTATTTCTATTGAATTACCCTATGTTTTTCTGAAATAAATGATTCACTCACTATGATATCTTATTTCCAATATAGAATAATGAAAATATGAAAATTTACTTGAATCCATTTGCTACATGATTTTATTTTTTGACAGAACATCTAAAACATTATCTCATTTAGGAAAAAATTCACATCATGATTTTTTATCATTATAGTATTATTTTATTTATTTCATTAAAATTTTAAATCTATAATTTCTATCTCAACTCATTAACTAAACTTTTGAATGATATTGTATATATTACCCCAAAAATCATCTATGGACATCCAAATGAACTTCAACTCATATCAATAAAAAATGTATTAATGTGATCCATGTGTTGACCAACAGGTCTAAAAATGTGTCGTTGTGTTGGAAAATAAACACAAATCAACCATATTATAGGATATTCACATTACATATCCATATATAATAGAAATATTTAAATAATCACCCACTTTGAAAAACATCATCACTATTACCATAAATATCAAACAATTTATTAGTCATGATAATCTTCTACATTGGATTTATTTTTATTAATAAATCCTACATAACCCATTAAACACAACAATGAATTTTTTTCAATCTTTCTAACCCTAAATGAGAAAATATTGAATAAGAAATAATAAATATGAATAAAAATTTATTATATTTACTTTATGGAGACTCAAATCCACTTATAGACATATTGTTAAATTTCTCTTCCCAAATAATGTTTGTCAAAACTATTCTCATATATGTTCCAAATAAATATCTTTTACACGTACTCAACAAACATGTATGAAAAAATCACACATTTCAACATAAAAATGTATAAATTTATATCTTCAAACACATAAAACCACATGTTTACACTAGAATCCATGATCATCCAACAAAATAAATATATTTGTTATACGAATAGCCTTAATAAGAGATTTATACCTTATTTATAAAAACATATTTAATTGGATTTATATTGATATATTTATCATCATTTGATAAAATATTCCAAAGGAAATATGAGAGTGGGGATTGAACACCATAACAGAACCAAAAAAATGTATATGTTTAAGTCCTATCATGAGGATGAATTTATGAAATTACTCCTTAGTAATTGGTTTTGTAATGATTTCTTCCACTTTTTCATTTATAAAAAATATACTATATCTTGAAAAACACTTTTTTCACTTTATCCTTAACAAAATGGTATTTGATATCTATATTATTTATCCAGAATGTTATTTTGTATTTCTCAATAGGTTTATAACACTAAAATTATCACATCCAACCAATAAGGGAATCTTCACTTAATCATTCATGTCATCAATTTGGGTTTTTATCCTCAATATTTGAATAATTAATCAGGTGGAAACCATTTACTCCATATCTATAATACTATGTATAAAAAATTACTTCATTTTGTGCCTTATAACAGACCTTTCCCCGAGAAACATTGTTCACTAAATTTTGACTAAAATAATCAAAACATATTTCTCAATATGTATAAAAATCCATAAATTGATGATATTTTCCTTTCTTATTGTAGATTAATAAATAAATATATTTAATTTGATATTTAATAGAATCCTTCGTATTAGTATGAAATTATATACTTTTGGTGCACACTAATACGTATAAAATAGAATCACAGTATAGAAAACATCTAGTCATAATGGTGTCAAAAAGAATATAATTTTAAAATATTATATTTACTTAGTATAATAAAATCTAATTTTCTATGAACTATTTAAAATCTCAAATACAAATGAAATTTGTGTATAAAGTTTCTAAATATACTGTATTTAAATATTCATTAGTATCTCTCATGGAAAAATATTCATTGAATAAAAAATATGATTCTTATCTTGAGAAATTTTATCTCCAATGATATACACCATATCTATTAAAATAAACCTCCCATTAATGTCCTCCATATATACGGAAAATCTTCTAAAAACTCTTTATCATTACTAGTAAATATGTTATAATAAATATATATTACTACTATGAAAAAACCATCTTTATTTATTAGATGTATATTTTATTTTCATATAATCCATTTTAGAATTGAAATGAATTCAAGAATGAGTTATGATCTCAATACCATGATATTAATTATTTTTTAACCCATAAATAACCTTTTTTGTTTTAAAAATACTTAACTCTTGAAATCATATAATAATGATTTTGTGTTTTCTAATGCACACCTCCAAATTTTTTCACTATTAAAAAAGGATAATTTTATAAACATTTGAATAATAGTGTATCTCATTTTAATGAAAATAGAAATAAAGATACATTTGGCCTTATGACTAATATAAAGAGAAAATTTGACACTGAAGATAAATTGTTTAACAAGAGAGAATCCTTTTTGAAAAAATCATTATATTAAGTATATCTTTTCTCTTTGTATTTAAATTGTTATAGAACTTGTATTTTGTTAAAATAAAATTAATAGTTTTCATATTAAAAACCAACTCTATAGTATTAATTTTCTCAATCTAAAATGACTCTCCATTTGTTGCATAAAACAACTCTTGGTGATTTAAATATTCATTCATAATCACTTTTTCAACATGTTAAGTTAACTAGGTAGGAGATGATACCTTCAAAGTTATCATAGTTTTTATTGATTATACAAGATCATAAATAATTAAATAGAAATACAATTTATTCTTTAACCATTCTAAACTAGATTTATTCCTTCTTAATCACCAGATATTGTTTTATCTCTATCATATCCATATATATCAATCGCATATTCAACACTATTTTTTTATTTCTTTATTTCTTCTTAATAGTATTAATTGAAATTATAATTTGATTCATATTGTTAAAAAACATTTGGTGAGTACCGAAAAATAACCACATTAGTATAATAAATATTCTTTCTCATTTAATTTTTGTTGTAGTTATATCCTATCTTATTGGGTGGTTATCCAAGGAAAATCCCTTCTACTCCACTTCTAAAAAAAACTCATATTTCAACCCATAAAATTAATAATGTGTAATATTTAAATAAATTAATATATATAAATATTCGGGATATCTAAAAATATATATCATATGAAAAAAATAAAAGTTCATAATATATGTTTTTTTTTGTAATTTCTCATTATTTTGAAATATCATTCCTCTAATATAAATATGATTTACATTGTTCCATAAATGTACCATGATGTATATTCATCAAAATTCAATTATTTCATTCAAAAAAAATTTATGGGATCTAAAGTGAAAAATACTCATAGAAAATCACATGATTATTCATATATTACCAAAATATATTATTTCAATATATAGAACCATTATTTAAATGAAAACCCATCAATGTTTAATAATATTTCTTCTCAAAAAATCACTAAAAATATTTAATCTTATCCAATACATTTTCTTTTATATTTATTCAACTGTATAAAATTACAATACTAAGGTATATAATAAATGTTCTAAAATATTTATCATTATGTATTGATTTAATCAATATTTATCCACTACTATATTAGAGGAAAAGTTTTATATGTTGATTCATTTGAATAAATATTTTTTATGGGATGAATTTAGGGTCTCCCCCTTTTGATTTGTATTTAATTAAAATATGTCCTATATCGTTAGAAATAAGGTATTAGGACATTAGTCTTCTTGAGTCAACCTATTGTCGATCCTTTGACTAATATGACCAATTTATTGATTCACCAAATCTTTTTCACATATCATCTTAATGTGGTAGTATTTATTATTATTTTTTAATTGGAATTTGTTTCAATTAATTGTTTTCATTGACTCATCATCCAAATGTAAATATACCTCTTTATCAGACATCCATATTTACAATGTAAATAAACATTTACTACTATTAAAATAATAAAAATACTTATCCAGTATTTTTAGAAACCATAAATAAGAGTGAACCCAAACTTCTCTTCATCAATTTACATCGTTCTAACTCTATTGATTTAAGGTTCTCCATAATTTTGAAATGTGACTGAACATTTCATATATTTCTTCAATCTTATAAACAATCACTTATAACCTATCATATATTATGAACAAACACTATTGATTATCCTTGAGAGATTATTTTGAAAATCCTTCAAAGAAACAAAACCCATTAGTTTATTCTCCTAAATAATGTATAATATCTTATAAAATTATTGATCATTATTCCAACTATATTTTTAAGAAAAATGGGTAGTCATTTCCTATTCAATTAATGAAGTAATTTATTACTTTAATATAATTCATTCTAAAATTGAATCTACCTTTTCATTTTATCACATAAAGTTTCAATATTTTTCTAAAATTATTAGATTTGGGTAGATTTTACGATAAAATTATTATAAGTGACATTATCCCCTATAACCCTAATAGTATACAATGAATAAAAATTAGCTTGAAAATAGTACTCATTTTATTGACTATTATATTTCCATTCCCCCAAATTTTGTTCTCATTTTTGGTGAATGTATATAAAAAATAAAAGTTGAGATGAATAGAAGAAAAAATTGGAGCATGCAGTCTTCATCCCACATATAAATAAATTTTTATAAATATTTATAATTTTCGATCAAAATGAATATATCAATGTTTAAATGAATGGTAAAAAAGTGGAATATATAGTAGAAATATAACTATCAAAGGATAGAAACATAAAAGAAGTACAAAAAAATAATCTAATCTGATATAAAAATAGAAAATTATACAATTATTCATGTAGTATCAATAAATGACTTGGATACTCATAAAGTGTGTTTATGACCCAAAAAATAAATTGGTTGAATTTCATGATTTTTTCTCAATGACACAAATTATTAAATAACCTAAATAAAGGTATCAATGTACCATTTAAGAATATAAAAAACATAACTCATTGTTGGGTTCATATTCGACACAAATAAATTATTTCCCAAAATTTTGGTAGTATATAGATTTATCCACAAGCTCTACTTCAATCTGTATGATAAATGGTAAGTCCATGTACCGTATAGTTTTTCAATATTCATAGTTAGGAATATATAGATTCCTAGTCTTGGTAACTCATCTATCATACAATATCATAATAATTATTACAAATTAAAATTCATATATATTTTTCAATAAAGATCCTCAAAACAAAATCTACATGGAAAACACTGATGAATAAATTCAATTAGATACTCAATGCAGTGAGATAATCCATGTATTGATTGATCAGTTATGATTTTAATTCATTTGTAAAATCCTTTGTTCAATTTATAATCAATGTTGTAGAAAACATAAACATAAAATTTCAATTTTATTTTATTTTTAAAAAAATCATAAAATAGATACACCTTTATTATAAAAACTCTAATTTGAAATGACGTAAAATATTTAGTGTGTCTTATCCATGTTCTATAACATATGTTTATGACATATTTTTATCAAATGATAAATGAACTAGAAGTAATTTTTTGTATCTAAAAATATCAAAACCAACAACTTAAATTTAAATCAAATTAAATATGAGTTTAATGATTATTTTCTTATAAAGGATATTAAATTTTTCTATTAAATGAATAAAATACCCTCTTTTGATAATAAGATAATATGAATGAAAAATTAGTTATAACTGAAACTTTAATGAATTTCTCCCCATAAATTTTGATGAAATCCCCTATAGTTTTTTGTCCATGAGATATAAATTTCCACATATAATACCTTAATTAAAAGAAATTAATAAAGAAAATAAAACCCCATTAGATAAAGGAAAACATATTATTTCTCATATTTCTCCCCAATTTTAATTTTCTAAAAGATGCACAAAAAATCATAAAATATGTTTACAAGATATAATATTTAAAATAACGTGATTTTAAATGAAATTATATAAAGTTGAATTCTTCTTATGAATTATAAATAACCTTTTCTCATGAATGAAATGTTTAATGAATATATATTTGTATAAATTATTCATTTTGTTGATAAAAATATTCCACTTATTTTTTAATTCCCCACCCTTGTGATACCACTATACCTTATTTATTCTCAATGAGAAATAGGTAAAAAAATCCCTAATTCTTAACCTCCAAATTCTATATCCTATATTTAAATTAATCACAAAAAAAATATACACAACCCATTTCGATTATCAACCAACAATAAATATTAACCAATCAAAAAAATATTTAAAATTTAACGTAATCAAATATCAAAAATAATTTTTACAATCACCACTATTAGAAATTCCATAAAATAATTCAATAAAAATAATAGTTGAAAGTAATTTGATGAAATATATAAATTAAAAATATATTCCATCTTCAATGAACTGTTATAATATCCCATGGCTAGCACTCTCATATATTATTATAACGACCCAAAGTTTTTAATGGAAATTTATCTCTTATAAATATTTCATATAATCCCATCAAAGAAAAAAAAATGAACTACTAAGTTCTATGGATCCTTTAACCATAATTTTTTCACTTTTGTGTTTTGATTTTTTAAAATATAACATACACAGTTGCGATCAGTATGTTATTTGGCATCCTATAAGAAAAACATAATTTTTAGTAAATAATAACCCACCCTTATGAATAGTAACCTGACCTTATGAATAGTAATATGAACTTTATGAATAGTAAATCTTCCAAAATATGAGTAACCTTTCCCTTGAATAATTAATTTTTTTTTGGCATCTTAGAAAGTGACAATTTGATCATAGTAAAAGTATTGGTAATTTTTTTTTCAAATTCATAAATAAATAATTATAATTAATTAATTAATTTCAAAGAAAAATAATTTTCTTAAAATGTGTTCATAAATTAACAATTCTATGTCTTCTATTTTTATGATAATTTTATACGACCTTGCGTAATTATTAAAACATTATAAAATTAGGTTTATTTTTAAAAACTGTATTTTCAATAAATTGTGATTATAATTAAAATTAAAATTTATCATATTTAGATAATTAATTTTAAAAAATTGACTTCATTTATGGATTATACACATCAAAAAATGGTTTTGGTGAATTTTTTGGATTTTTCTAAAATACTTGAATTTTTTATGAATAGTGAAATACCATAATATACAAAATAAGCTAAATAAGTTAATTATAGAGTCATGCATGATGTTCTACTGATGTAAGACCAATTAGTTCGAGTTAACATGATAAAATTACAATATTTGGGCCTGGATGACTCTCTATTACGTGTCTTAGGAAGAAATAATAAAAAAAAATGAATTTTAATTTGAGAAATCCCCTCTCCCCTCCGCTATAAAAATACCACCCTTCACACTATCATCTCCTTACAAATTTCAAGCATCAAGACTTTACTAAAAACTATCCAATAATCCTCCTTAGTACCTCCCCCACGTCTAAGAGCTTATTTTTTCATCAAAAGACCTAGCCTCGTTCCTTTAAGGAGTATCTCCAGAGAAGGATTCAAGATGTAATTTCTCTCTCTCTTTTCCTTTAATTTCCATTCAATTTAAATTTCTTTTCTTATTCTATCTCCACATATCTACATCCAAATGGTATGTTAACACCATTATAATTTATATACTAGAATTTTATGATAATAATGGGATATTATACCATCCAACCCCCTTCTCCTCTTCCTTTTATTTTATAAAATAAAATATTGTTCATGGGGTGTTAATCTATCACCTTCAAGAATGACATGTTCTCAATTTCCATTAAAGATTTAATATCTGGTCATTAACCATTTTTATTGTTGAAATAGATTATATTATATGTATTATATCCTATTTCATGTTCTGAAACTAACTTAGGTTCATATTTCTAAATCATTAAATAAAACAAGTTCATTGTGGTCAATAAAACCTCCCAAATTAACTCAAACGATAATTATTTAATTCTTGTATAATGATTCCTCGACAAGGTATATAATATAATTCATTATAAGATCATTTAAACTTATTTAATATCATTAATAACATGAGATATTAGTTTTGTTTTTTACCCATGTTCTAAATGAACTTCCATTTATGAATACATGTGAACCGATCAAGAAAACCATAAAATAAACATTCCCGAAAAATGTTTTTAAACTCTACACTCATCCAATGGCCCATATAATAACTAAATGAAAACATAATGAACAATATTCATGTAAAAAAGGTTATATAATTTTCAATTAGTGAATCTAATGTTGTTATACTGGAAATTAATGTGAAGAAAGAATTCAGATACAAGGTAAGTAGATAATCTTGAACCCAACATTATTTCTTCAGGTTCTCCCTCTTTCACTCCATTTATGGTATGGTAACTTATTAAAAATAATTTCTTCATCATTATAATACCTTTTCTGGGATATAAATGTCTTCTACAAAACCTTATGACAAAAAAATGTTTTCCAAAAGAATTAGTCTTTAAAAAACACATGTTTCACTTCCCACTCAAGGTTTATAGCTATAATATCATGTATGTTATTCCCACTTAATTTTTTGAAACCAACGTTTATTAATGTGTTTTTATGATATGAAACCCATCCATTTATATGGTTTACTTATTTTCATTTTTTATATATTTTAATTGTTTCATGAATGATAAATGATAATGTTATGATGTGATAGGTGCACCTGGAATTATGTAGTTCTATATAAATGTTTCAATGTGACGGGTGCACCCAGAATTGTACATTGCTCAAATGTATTGGGTAAAGTGACGAATCTCATGAGTTAAATTTATGTGATGTTTTAACAAGATGCTATATTTTTTCACAATTATGTCTATTAGTTAACCACTAAGACATGATGATTCATTTTTATGTATTGCCACATTTCGAGACTTATATTTATGCTTCCTCTCATTTTCATGATCCTTTTCTTATGTTATGATTATTCTCACCCCATGATATATTTTTCTTATCTATCCTCTTTATGGGAATTTATCTCACCCCTTTGATGTATATCCTTAGGCGACCACATGTATTAAAGGGAAGTCAATTTCCAATAAGAATCTAGAGAAGATAAAAATAAATAAATGTTTATGCTTGATGTTGTAATTGTTATGTATAGTTCTAGATTTCCCAAAACACTAAACCATTAGATCCTATATGTATAAAAATATTATTTTTTTAATCTTTAAAATGATTAAATTTTAAGGTAAGAAAAGTCTGGGTCACTATAGTTGGTGTCAGAGTCAAGGTTTAGTTAATTTTGGGAATTAGGATTAGTAAACCCTAGGGAAAACCTCTAGCATGAGAATGAGTAAAATATGTGCACAAGAATCTATACATAGGGATACCATATGTTATTATATTCATATAAATATAACAAATTAATATGTTATTCATGAATTTTTTACTTATGTTTTGTTCTAACATTTCTATTTTAGAAAAATGTGGGAACCCGGAGAAACCAGACCAACAACTCATGCGATGGCCAATGCATTGATTGCCGAAATGACACCCCAATGATTTTGGAGGTGGATTTCAAAACATAATGGAGATTCTTACCCATCTATCTTAGGTTATAAAAAATAACCATAATAATGGAGAATTTCCTCCTTCACCAAAGATGTAGCAATTGGCTATCGAGTGCTTTATGAGGCAATGACCACCGATGTTTAGTGGATCTTCTGATCAACTAGTTAAGGAGAAGTGGGTCAACTCCATGGAGAAGATCTTTTTTGTGCTTCAATTTACTGAGATAGAGAAGGTGAAACTAGTCGTTTATCATCATGATGGATAGGCCAATCAATGGTATGATTTTGTTAAAAACACCAAGCCAATGGAAGAAATTAAAGAGAGTGAATGTGAAGACTTTAATATAGTGTTTCTTAAAAAGTATTTCCCAAAAAATATTCGCACTATGATCAAGAGATAATTCATAGTGCTCAAGAAAAAATAAGTAGAATATTCCATAACCTACAAAGAGAATTTCAAATGTCATTCAAGGTACACTTCATGTTTTGTTATCCAAAATGATAGAAAAATTGATATATTCTTTAATGGATTAAAACCTCACATTCGAAAGGCTCTTGCAATTTGAATGTTTGTGATTTATGAAGAAGATTATCATTGTGCTCTCAATGTGGATATGGAGTTTGGAGAATGGTCCCTTGGATATTGTGATATGAAATTAATGATGGAGTTTCAATCTAGTTGATCTAATGACAATGGTGGGAAGAAAACTCAATGACCAACATGCCAAAAATGTGGGATGTTACACCATGGGAACTACTTAAAAGGGATGAGGAAGTGCATAAAGTGTGGGAAAGACGGACACCATGCTCAGTAGTGTCTAAAAGACATTAAAAGAAATGATAATGTAGCATAAGAAAGGATAGAACCACCCATGGTTCAATGATAAAAATGTAGGGAGCTAGGGCACTATGCAAGCCAGTGCACTAAACATCGAGTTCTCAAGGGTAATCAGCGTCAGAATCCTCCAAAGCCAAAGGAACAAGGGAAGGCATACACCATCACTATTATGGATGTGGATCACGTTAATGAAGTCGTACAAGGTACACATCCTATTCAATCAATAATGGAAAAAGTATTATTTTATTCTTGTTCTATACATTCCTTTATATATTGAAAGATTTATATGACTATATAATCGAAGCCCCAAAACATCGAAGTAAAGATATCTGTAAAAATACCAAGTGGTGCAATCATTGAAACCCAAGTGTTTGACTCCTCTCATGTTGGCATATATAATAAGATTCTTCTAGTGAGTATAGTAATACTTTTCTTGGTGTAATTCGACACAATAATGGGAATGGTTTTTCTCTTGTTATATAGAGCACATATCAACAGTCCAGAAAAGGAAATATCCATTCATATTCTGAAACATCCAATAATCCTCTACAAATTAAAGGATGATCAATAATCTCTTATGAAAAATCCTTCAATTGTGTAGGTTTTGATTCCCTATGAATAAAAATAACTCACCCAAATGGTTGAGTCAAAGGATAGTACTAACCATGATGGAATACCCATTGTGAGTGAATACAGTGATGTATTTCCCGAGGAGTTACCCAAAATTCCCCCAGATCATGAGGTAGATTTCCCAATATAACTCATACCCGAAGCTACTCCTATATCGAAGTATCCCTATAGAATGGATCCTATTTAACTATAGATGTTAAAGAAGAAGATGGAAGATCATCTGGAAAAAGGGTTCAAATTCCCTAGTGCAACACCTTGGGGTGCGCTAGTGCTCTTTGTGAAGAAGAAGGATTGAACAATGCGGTTGTGTATCAATAACAGGAACTCAACAAGATCACCTTAATGAAAAATTATCCTCTTCCAAGGGTTGATGATATGTTCAATCACTTAAGAGGAGCTCAATTCATCTCAAAGGTGGATATTTGTTCGGGATATCATCGGCTAAATGTGAAAATAGAGATATTCAGAAGACTACCTTCTGTACAACGTATGGGAACTATGAGTTTCTTGTGATGCCCTTCGGACTCAATAATTCCCTTGCAATATTCATGGATTTGATGAATAGAGTTTTTAGACATTACCTTGTCAATTTTTTTATTGTTTATAGATTACATTATCATATATTCCAAGAGGAAGGAGGAACATGAAGAACATCTAATACATTGGTTTGAGACACAGAGAATAGAGAGTTTTTATGACATATTCAGAAAGTGTGACTTTCGGATGAAGCAAGTCATGTTCTTGGGACATATGATCTCAAGTGAGGGAATTTTTGTGGACCCATAAAAAAGGTGATTGGGGAATGGACCATGCTCTCTAGTGTCACATAAATCCGTATTTTTTGGAATAGCTGGGTAATACCGATGTTTTGTGATAAATTTTTCATGATTGTCAAGCCCGCTAACTAAGTTAACAATGAAAGGGGTAAAGTATGTATGAATGGAAGAATGTTAAGGAATCTTCAAGGTGATAAATAGAAGGCTTATCACTGCACCAATACTCACACTACCGAAAAGTGGAGAAAGTTTTGGGATATACAATTATTCTTAAAAGAAAGGATAGGGTTGTGTACTCATAAAAAATTACAATGTGACAACATACGCCTCACTTCAGTTGATGATCTATGAGAAGATCTATCTGACATATAATCTAGAGCTGCAAGACATGATTTTTTCCTTGAAAATATTTATGCACTACCATTATGGAGAGAAAGTGTGCCATATACACTGACCACAAGATCCTAAAGTATATAGTCACACAAATTGGAGCTCAATATGAATCAACGGAGATGGTTAGAGATAATAAAGGATTATGATTTCTCTATTCACTATCATCCTGGAATGGCATACAAGGTAGTAGAAGCTCTAAGTGGAAAAAAACATGCTACTTTGTCCATCTAATGGATTGATAAAGACCCTATATTCTTGTATATGGAAAGGGATGGAATTAGAAATAATAAGGGTAGGGGATACATCCTTCCTTGCCCAAATGATTTTGAAACTATCCATCTAAGAGAATATTAAGGAAGAACAAAGGGATGATGTGTAGATACAAAAGAGGGTGGCCGTAGTAAAGGAACAGAACCTGAAAGAGTTCTATATCAACAATGATGGCGTGATTTTTTTGGAATGTGTATTTGTGTGCCTTATTCACCAAGTATAAATAAAGAGGTATTGTACAATTCACATAACTCAATATTATTTATCCATCCTAGGTGTACCAAGATGTATTGTGATATCTGAGAACACTTCTTGTGGGATTACATGAAGTATGAGGTTGTGGATTATATATTAAGGTTCTTGGTATGCCAGCATGTTAATGTAGAGTGATAAAAGTCCAAATGGATGATGCATACCTTTCCTATTCCCATGTGGAAAAGGGAGAAGGTAACTATGGACATTGTCATGGGCCTTCCAAAGACGTCGAATGGATATAATGTGATATGGGTTATGGTTGAATGACTCACCAATACTACTCATTTTATCGCTATTCGTGAAGACATATCACTTTAAAAACATGCAATGATATATGTGAATGAAGTGGTGAGACTACCTGGTGTTCCACTCTTGATTCACTCTGAACGTGATCCAAGGTTCACTTATAAATTATTCAGAAGCCTTCAATAATTTTTTAGTACTAAATTGAATCTCAGCATGACCTATCACCCCCAAACTGATGGCCAATCTGAAAGGACTATTCAAACACTTGAAGATATGCTAATAACCTTATCTCTATAATAAAATGGTGGATGGGATCATCATCTCTCATTGGTTGAGTTACCATACAATAATAACATCCAATTGAGTATTTAGATGGCTCCATATGAATCTCTTTATAGAAAGCGATGAAGAAATCAAACCTATTGGGATGAAGATGGAGGAAGAAAAATACTTAGACCTGATCTTGTACAAGAGATGACTATGAAGGTTGAAGTCATAAAAAACACATAAAAGATTCTCAGAGTTGGAAAATGAGCTACGATGAAAACCGTCAAAGGGACTTGGAGTTCAACATTGGAGATAAATTCATCCTTCAAATATCACCATGGAAAAGATTCATGTGGTTTGAAAAAAAAGGGGAAGCTAAGACCAAGGTACATTGGAACCTTTGAGAACCTTGAACGCCTAGAATACATGGCCTATCGGCTTTCACTACCACCAAATATGGATCATGTCCATGATGTGTTTCACATATAACTTCGGAGGAAGTACATACCTGATCCCTCAGGTCTCATCGGAAAAGAAGGGCGGGCCCGTAAGGGGCAACACTCCCCTAGTTTTTCCCCCATCGCCTCCCTTCTTCCTCTCCACGGATCAACTTTAACTTCTCCTGTTGGCAGTCCTGCTTGGCATCCTTATGGTGACCTCATCCTCCTTCTCGACCGTTTCGACATCTCTCACCATTTGCATGCCTGACTCCTGTCCTTCCCCCTTCGATGGATAGGGATTTTTTTGGTAGCAGGGTGATGCTCATGTCGTCGGGTTCTTTGGACTCAGGTTGTGGTTTCATCGTCGGATGTGAGTGCAAGGGATGGTCCACTGTGGACTCCAAGTGAGGTTAGATGGTGGTTAAGGGTTTGCGATTATTCCTCTATGGAGTTCGGTGTTCTTCGTGGATCATGGTGAGTTTTTGAGGTTGTGATGTTTGCGATCTGTAATTTTGGGGTGTCTTTGTCACAACGGTTCCCAGCATTGGTCTCATAGAGGAAGCAGAGATCTTGGGATCCGTTCGGCGTCCGGGTTGTTGGTGGCATTTTCATCGATGGATGGTGATGGGTTTGGTCTATAATGTTTCATATGATTTGATCTGGTTATTACTGTGATGTTTCTTTTTGCGGTGAATCTTCTAGGCGAATCTAATTCATTCAGGTTGGGTGGTGTATTATGATATGCGATTCTTGTTGATTCTGGTTGGGTGGTGTATTTTCTTATGCGGTCAGAGGTACTAAGGTCAATGCTTCCATATCTGCATCAGGGGATACTTCAAGTGATGTAAGAGCTGAGAGATTCTATCAGATCATGGCTATTTGGATTCGGAAGTTTGATAGGGTGAGACTTTTGCAATCAGCACCAGGCACGTGCATCTCCGCACGGGACGACTAGCCAATTAGTGATGAAAAGGTGGAAGCTGAACTGATTTATTTATGGTGGGGAGGGGCTGACTTTGTTGATTTGATTGGGTTTTATGGATTTTTATCCTTTGGAGAAAATTTTAATGTCTTTTGTCTTTGAAGTCATGTTGGGTTTCCCTTCAGCCCTTAAAAGGGGTTTATGATTTAATAAAAAATAATTTTCAGTCATACTTGATCCCTCACATGTACTCAACTCATAGGTTGTACAACTGGAAGGCGATCTCTCCTATGAGGAGGAGCCAATGACGTTTTTGGACATGAGAGATAATAATCTATGAAAAAAGAAAACTCACCTTGTAGAAGTGTTATGGAGGAACAATAAGTTTGAAGAAGCATCTTGGGAACCCGAAGAGGTGAGGAAGGAGACGTACCTTCACTAGTTAAGTTAAAGTGAAATTTTGAGAGGGGGGAAGAATGTTATGACCTAATGTTTTAATGGAAATTAATATCTTATAAATATTTCATGTAATAACATGAAATCATAACTTAATCCACTACTATGTTCTATGTGACCTTTTAACATAAGTTTTTTACTTTTTTATTTTGAATTTCGAAATTCTAATATACACTGTTGTGATCATTAAGTTACTTGGAGTCTGATAAAAAAACAAATTTTTTGGTTGGAGTGAATTTTTTGGATTTTTCTGAAATACTTGAATTTTTTTTAAATATTGAAATACCATATTTTGAGAAATATGCTAAATAAGAAAATTTTAGAGTCATTCATGATGTTCTACTAAGGTAATACCAATTGGTTCAGTTTCACATGATAAAATTAATATTAATCATCATGGAAGACCCACTATTCCCTGTCTTTTGGGGAAATAATATAATAATATATTTTATATTGAGAAATACCCTCTCTCCTCCACTATAAATACCACCTTTCAAACCCTCATTTCCTCACACATATCATGTTTCAAAACATGTCTAAAATCTACCCACAAATCTTCCCTAGACCCTCCCACACATATAAGTGATTCTGGAGTTATCAAAAGAGTAATCCAAGGTCCTTTAAAGAGGATCTCTGGAGAAAAATTCAAGAGGTAATTTCTCTCCCCCTTTTCCTTTAATTTCCTTTCAATTTCATGTTATTTTCTTATTCTCTCCCAACCAATTATCGTCATAATGGTATGTAAACACCATTAGCGTACATATAATGGAATTTTATTATACTAATGGTATATTATTCCATCCAACCCCCTTCTCCTCTTCCATTAATTTTATAAAATAAAATGTTTTTCATGAGGTGTTAATCTATCACATTCTAGAACAACATGTTTTCAATTTACATTAAAGCTTTCAAATCTGGTCATTAAACCATTTTTATGGTTTAAAAAGATTATATTATATGTATTATATCCTATTTCATGTTCTGAAACTATCTTAGGTACATATTACTATATAATTAAACAAAACATGTTCGTTATGGTAAAAAAACTGCCCAAATTAACTCAAATAATCATCATTTATTTCTTGTCTAATGATTCATCCACATGTTATATAATATCAGTCATTATAAGAACATTTAAACATCATGAATTTCATTAATAAAATCAAATATTTGTTTTTTATGTCTACCCTTGTTCTACACGATCTTCCATTTATCAATACATTTGAACAGCTCAAGAAAATCATAAAAATGAACATTCCCGGACAATGTTTTTAAACCCTATAACTATTCCAAAGGCCCATTAAATGACTTAATGAAACCATAATGAACTATATTATTGTACAGAAGATTATTTAATTGTCAATTAATGGATATATTATTGTTATATAGGATATTAAAGTGAAAAAATGATTTGGATACATGCTAAGGGGAAATCTCAAACCCAACTTTATTTCTTCAGGTTCTCCCTCTTTAACTCCATTTTTGGTATGGTAACTACTTAGAAATAATTTTTTCATCATTATATTACCTTTTATGGGATATTAATGATTTATACTAAAGTTTATGACAAACAAATGGATTCCAAAAGAACTCTTCTTTCAAAAACACACCTTTTACTTCTCACTCAAGGTTGATGACTATCGTATAAAGTATGTTATTCCAAAATAATTTTTGGAATCCAATGTTTATGAATTTGTTATTATGAGGAGAAAACCATTAATTTAAATTGGTTAGTTATGTTAATTTTTTATATATTTTAATTGTGGCATGCATGATAAATAATAATATTATGATCTGATTGGTGCGTTCGGAATTATATATCGCAATATGACTATTTCAATGTGACGAGTGTGCCCAGAATTATACAGTTCTCCAAATCATTGTTTGAAGTTATGAATCTCATTAGTTAATGTTAAATGATTTGTGATCATGATGCTTGATTTTTTCAAATTTATGTGTGGTAGATAACCACTATGACATGATGTTTTATTTTTATGCATTGCCACATTTCATGTTTTATATATATATTTCCTCTCATGTTCATGATCCTTTGAATATGTTATTATTATTCTCACCCCATGCTATATTGTTCCTATCTATCCTCTTACTAGGATTTTAGCTCAATCTTTTTTATGTATATCTTCAAGTGACTACATGTACTAAGTAGAGGTCCAGTGCCCATAAGAAGCTAGAGATGAAAGAATTAAATAAATGTTTATGCTTAATGTTGTAATTGTTATGTATGGTCCTAGTTTACCCCAGACATGAACCCTTCTGAACCACTATGTGTAATACTATAATTTTTTTTCAAATTTAAAATTATTTAATAGTAAATTAAGAAATGTCTCTGTCACTATACTTGTTATAAATCAATTAACTTCGCATTTTGAGATTTTATACCGATGAAGGTGATCCGATTTACATGATTCAAAAGTTACAACTTGTATAAGAATTTATGGATCAATTACATATCCATTGATCTATATTAATTATATTTATAGATAATTAGGACTAAATCATATAAATATTGATTAATAACAACTAGGTCATAATTATGAACATCACCCTTCATTATACCAGGTTTTTTAAATTTTTCATTAAGTAATGAACATAATCCTTATAAAAACATTTATTGGAAAACTTTATTCAACCTAATTATTTAGAATCTTTGGTTGAAGAAATATTGGAAAGGTGATCTAAAATTCTTGTTATGGTAAAAGTAATGAATTATCTAATTAAAGTGACCAATGAGTGTAAAAATGCAATAAGGATATGATATCATAATAAATTTACATGACTATAATATAATAATATTCATACCCCTCAATATCTATATCATTAATTATGAAAAAAATGGAATATAGATTATAAAATGGATGGATTCATAAAAATCAATAATCTTATGAAATGTGATATCAAACATGATCTAATGAGACATCGAAATCATGTAGTAGTCATAGAATGAACCTATTGGTATCATGAGGAATCATATTTTTTAAACTCAGACAGAACCATTAAATTTGAATAAACATATGACTGAATTAAAATATAATTATATAGATAACATAATCCTTCCTCAACACATTGTACAAATATCTAGGCACACATATTTTATAATCTTAAATGGGAAAATAGAAAACTATATAGGAACACAAATCCTATATAATGTCTTAAACCACAACATAAATAAATTATATAGATATTTCCACATAAAACTCACATATAAAATAAATATTCATTGATTACCTTATTAACCCATGGAAAACAATTGGATTTCCAAACAATCTATTGGAAAATTATTAACTGATGTAAAAGATACAGTTTTGATAAAAATCTTGATGAAAAATTATTAACCCAAGGAAAAGAAATAGGTTCTATTGAAATCTATGTTACACAATAATAATTCATGTAGGGAAATGTTGATGATGTATAATTGAATAATATCACAAACAGTGAATAAGTAACAAAATGGGTTGTTGACATTGATGAAGGGAAATAACATTATAATATCAAGGGAAACATTTTTTATTCAAATAAAATTTTGTATATCAAAATTACTCCTTAAATAATAAAATTTAATATACAAATATCATTCCTCGAAAATAACCTTAGAGAAATATAAATAAATCTCCCAAAAAATATTTAAAACATTTCTTGAGGGAAATATCATTTCCTATGAAAAATCATTTAATCATAATTCATTTTGAAAATAATATTTTCAAAAAATTGTTTTTTAAAATAAATGAATTTAAGGAATAAGAATAAAACATTTTCATTATAAAAAATATTGAAAAATTCAATGGATTATTCAAAGATATAATGTCCATGTCGGTTGGTAATCCCATATATACCTTAAAATAATTACGTTTTCAATGTAAAAGGGTAAGAAAAGTTTCATGATCGGGAAGATAAAGGAAGAATAATTTGAAAAAAAATTATAAAGGTAAAATGGGTAAAATTTCTATAATAAAAAAATTTCAAAAGGGATAAAAAAATTTGATAATATTTTCAAAAAACATTTTTTTATGGAAATGAACCTTCTAATAGAATATATAAATGATGTATGATTTTAATTCTAATATTTTATAAAAACAATTATTTATGAAATATTGGAAAATATTAATATAACATTAAAATAACCTGAATAACTAGAGGATAAGAAAATTAATTAATTTACTAAGATGACAGTCATTATATATCATAATTGGAAGCATAATTATAAAATATTTTTATAAAAAATTATATTATATCATAATACTCTTAGCACTTTGTTATCATTAAATCATAATCCACCAGAAAAAATAAAATTAAACGAATCATGGAATATCATGAAAATAATTATTTTCATGATATAACATGTTAATGGTGAATTGTAAAAAACCCATAAATAAATATTTATGTATAAAATTACAAAAGTCTCAAAGAATAAAAAATAAGGAAAAAATCCACCACCGCTTTGGTAACTTTGTAACTGTAAAACCTATCAAATTGGTACCCAACAATGGATAAGTAAATAAAAAAATTTAATTATAATGATGATAAAATAAAATAATGTGGAATATATAAAACTCAAAATAAAGTTTCAATTATGGAATATATCTTACAGATATAAATATTAGATGAGAAAACCCTGACCTCAAGTTTGATTAATCATGCGTGTTCTGTATATTCCTAAGTAATAAACTTATGTCAATTATTTACAGAATTTATATATTTTTATTATTAACCTTATTTCACTTGTTATAATTTTATATGAAATTTCATAATTTATTTTTTTTATTTTAGATGTTTTGAATATATTCATCTTATGTGTCAATAATAAATTTTCTAGGTTGACTACGAATAAAGATGATATATTTAATCATATAAAAAATAAAAATTATTACATAATTATCATATTTATACCTCAATTATACTTTTAAAATAAAAAATGAAATATTTTTATGAAAAATGAAGAATCATTATGATCATAGAGATGGTTGGTCCTACTAACACATTAGTAATGTTGACATTTTTCAATGATCATTATGAAAAGTGGGTAAGTAAAACATTAATTTAATAAATGATAAATGTATGAAACTTAAATATTAATTAATTCTATACTCTTATATTTATCATTATTTTGATTTATTGGCGATAAAACTAATCAAATCATTTTGAGGTGGTGATAGTCTACACATCAATGAATGACATTATCATTTTTTTAGTTACTGAAAATATACAATGAAAATGATATATTTTATTTACATAATGATAAATATTTAATGAATATAAAAAATATTAAATTTATATCATATATATCTATTATCATTACAATTATTACCTTCCACGTGACATGTTAGTGAACAAAAAATCACATCGCTTCAAGAGGCAGTAGTCGACCGTACACACGAACGACATTTTCTTATCCCTTATAGAATGGAACACAAAATTTTATATATGAAATAATTTATCAATTTTTATAATAATGATATAAATATCATAAATACACTTAAAATCTATTATAACACCCAACTGTGATTGGTGAAAAAATAAAAAGGAAGGACATCAGTTTGTGAGGTTGTAATCTATCGAACATCAGAAAAATGATTTTTAACCCATTTGATAGTGGAATATCTTATTTTAGGTTGAAACCTAAACATATAAATATAAATGTATATTTAATATACATAGATTATTATATCATTGTGATATAATAGTAATTTAATGAGTTATACAATGAAATAATTGAGAAAAATCTCATTGATGAATGTTAACTTTTTTCATGCATCCTCTTTAGGTTTCTATTAATGGCCTTCCTAGGTTGGATTATAAAAAATAGGGACCTGATGGATTAGATTTGGGAATTTTAGAATGTATTTTTTGGTTTTTTTTAAATTCAAATGTCTTTAATAGTGTGAGAAATATTCTGTCATTGAGTTCCCTTTTATAGATGCTGAGGGGTGACATTTTGGTAAATTCCCCAATTTATTTATTATTGTGAGTTCAATATAAAAACAAGTTTCTCCAAAATTCATTCATAATGGTTATTTGGGTTAATTATTTTGACACATACCTACAACACACAATATTAATCATATTTTTTCATTTTGTTCCATGGTATTTACGTTTACTAAATTTTATCCTCTTTGGTTTGTCCATGGAAACATTTATATGTTTATTTACCTATATAACTTATCCTTATTGATTAAAACCAATATAAAACTTATTATATAATTTGTAAAAATAGATTATAAATATGAAATTTTAATTATAAAATAAAATTACAATGTTTGAATTAAATTTACATTAATCGAGACGCTTGCAAAAACACAATTTTAACCTAACCACAATAACATTAATTTTACACCTTAGTGGTCAATATAATCAATATAAATGAATAATTTATCAAATAATGTTTCATATATTATATTTTAAAACAATTAAAAATTCCTTGGTACAGTATATTATATGTATGAATTTAAAATTCTCTAATAAAATCTCATTTTTTATAAAATAGACTTAATGTTAATCTAGTCATTTTTTAAATAATTTGAATTTAAAAAATATCAAGACTATGATAGAATTAAAATATATTATATTAAAACCATTATAACATGATATATTATTATAATAAAATAATTTTAAACATTAATTAATACATTTTACTTCACTTTTCATATTTATAGTACCATTTATTTTATTTTATTGTTAACAAAATTGTTACTATACTATTGTTTCATAGGAATTAAATTTAATTATTTCATCTATAAAATTTATAAATAAATTATCATTATAAAAAAACATATTTAAACTTTTGTAAAAAGTATTTATAACTGAATATTTGTTGTCTTTGTCTTTATTCAAAAGAATTATTTAGATTAAAAGCAAGGAAGGTTCATTTTTTTGTATTTTTATATATTTAACCTATTATATATGTCATTTTAGAGGAATGTGGAACTAAATACAAAACTGTTCTATAATATAGTTTAAAATTACAAAATAAACATATAAAATAAAATTAATATACATTTTAGGCCATTTTTATTATTATCTTTTTAGATTAATCCCAGAGTAAATATATTTATATCATAACAATGGTAATTAATTTTAAAGTATTTTAGTATTTTTTTCATATTTATATTATACATGTTAAAAATTATAAAATTTTATGATTTATAATATGTAATCCATACTTCTAAATTCAATTCACAGAATTAGAAAAAATTAATTTCAAATTAATCAAATAAATACGATCAAGAGGAAATTTTTTTGTATAGAATAAATATCAAAATATTACAAAATTTTTATATCAAAATTAAATTCTAAAATTATTAAAATGAAATAGATTTAATTAGGTGATATAAAAATGAAACAATATCATATTAAAACTAATAAAAAATATAATTTAACATTAGTAATTATTAAATTAAATACTTATTTCCTTAAAAATTCATGATGTTTCACTATTCATAATAAATTGGGTTTTTTCAACAAAAATTAAAAAAATCACCCTAAGATAATTTTTTTTTTCAGATTTAAAAATTGAATTATAATTTTTTACAATAAATATTTAAATTATTTATAATTAGTTTTCAAATATGTGCATTGTTAAAATGATTCCAAACTACTTTTTAATAAATTAAAGTTTTAAGCATAAAATTTTATTTATTTTTATCTGTAATTATGAAAAAATAAATGATTAATTTTACAAATTAGTTTAAATATATAATATATTAATTTGATTAATATAATCAGACAACATTTATTTATTTAAATTTAGTGTGGTGTGTCATTTATTCTGTCGAACACAATTTATTTCTTTTAAAATATTATGGTGTTACATCCCCCCCTTTTAATGAAGATACTCCTCCCTAATTGAACATTATCCTGATAAATAAATGATAGATATTCCAAAATATTTTATTTTGAATAGACATCTTAAAATATGGTATATAAAAAATCATCCTAACAAGAGAGAAATATAATTAAAGATTTTATATAAATCAACACATAACTAAGTTTCCAAATAAGGGAACATATGTGGGAAGTAATGATTTGGAATTAGAAGAAAATACTAAATATTTATAGATAATGATTTTGGTAATTGATAAAAATAATGTGAATGATCATTTCAATGTTAAGGTACTCAATAAAATAAATATATATTAATCAAAAAGATCATCAGTTGAATAGAATAAAGGGTACTAGGATTAAATATTTGTTCCAAGAAACTATTATTATAGATAAGGAATTATCTCACCATAAATAATAAGATAATATGTAAATATACTTAATTTAAGATTATAATTTCATCCTTTATTTAATTTCCACCACAACCTCTTCTTTATTTCTAAATGATGTGCTTTCATGGAAAATTTATCATTCGTAAAGAAATATAATCAAAATTTAATGACTATATGATGATAAAAATGATAAAAATATATTCACCATATATTTTGAAATTAACAATGACAAAACGTTTTTTAAATTTTAAGATAATTCCCCAAAAATTAAATCTTTATTAATTTCTCACAAATTATTATTAATAATACATAATGTTCAAACTAAATCATTAACTATCCCTATGTCATAAATGACCTCAATAAAATAAATTTATTTATTATATCAATCAAATTTCAAGCGTAAAAATTTGGGGATCACTTAATGATGTAAAACTAACCACTTAGTCACTAAAAAACTTTTCAATCCTCTTTATATCTTTAAAATTAATAATTTCTTCACATTATAACAATAATATCCAAGACTATATGAACCTTTTAGTTTATCAATACCTTAAATCTCATTTCCTTAAAAAAATTAATTAATACTTAATTTTAATATGTAACATTAAAATATATCAAACTGTTAAAAATCATCCAAAAATATCATTAATAATTTCACCTTCTAATCACATAAAACTTCAAGGGGGTGTCTTTGAATTTGATTATATGATCATCCATAAGATTATATACTTATAAGTATATCAATAACTCTTATGATAACCTTAAATAAAATAATATTAATATCCAATTTTATCCACATCCTACTATAATAACATCTATAATTGCCTAGAGAATACTCTCCGAGATCTAGTGCAAAATTCCTAAACACTGCATTTTCATCGTTGATATCAATGAAGGTTGACTAATTATCTTCTATAAAAACATCCAACATAAAAAATAAATAATACACTAATTACATATCCAATGTCCAATTAGCTTTAGATATTTATAGATTTGGGACAAACTAATTTCTACATGGATATATAAACAATTGGCTCATAATGATGAACATTTCCTCTCATTATACCTATATTTTCTTATATAAATTAGTTCAATAAAAAAGTCCATGGGAAATCCCTTATATACATAATTAGTTCTGCCTCATTTATTATAACCTATGGATGACAATAAAAACTAAGGGTGGTTTATAATTATCAGTAAAAAAAATTATCATTAAAATATAAAAGACATTAGCGACTATAGGGAGAGAATAAGGGTATGATGACATAATCAAAGTGCATTTTTATAACATAATAATCTTCATACCCATGAATACATATTTTATAAAATATAAAACAAGGAATAAGGATTTAAAAAATAAAGATTCATTAGAATAAATAATCATGAAACATGTGATATAAATCTTGGTCAAATGAGTCATAATAAACCCATAAAAAGAATAGAAATAATGTTTCTATATATTGGGAAATTATCATCATAAACCATCTATAGAATCGTTTCAGAATCCATAAAATTTAAATTATCATAAGATTCACCTCCAATATAATAATATAAGAAGTATAACAATTACCCAATTAATTAACATGTTGTCTTGCTGCACCCATCATATAAGTTATAATGGGATCACCCAGTGTGATCTAGGTTCACCCATCATATATAATGTCTATGATCCAAAACATGAAATTTGTACATATATGAGTCGCCATAAAACTCATATAAAACTCATTATTATTTAATAAAATGATTAATATAAGGTGATGAAATGGTTTTCATTTCACTCTCTTCAAAAATTGATGAACCCAAGGAAAAATATGGGTTCTATACAAATTTATTTGAAAAATGAATAACCTTGTGAAAAAAAATGTGTTCTATAAAAATCCATGTGAATTAAAAACAATAAATTAGATAAATAATAGGGATGATATTATTATTAAAATACCATCAACTGATCATAAGTAACAATTAGTATTGCTTTCATTGAGTAATTAAAATACCATTAAAATATCAATATAGTTGTTTTTAGGAAAATATAATTTTGATTTTATAAATAGAATTTAATAAAATAATTAATAAAAAAAATTCATTAGAAAAACATTTAAATCATAATTTATTTTCTTTTATGAAATCATATAAATAATTTCATGAGGAAAATATCATTGCAACTTGAAGAAGAATTTTTTTAAAATGTTATTCATCAATAAAATATTTTTTTAAATGAAACATATATAGAATGTTAATAAAAAACTTTTTTAAACATATTCATGTTAAATTTAAATGGTTTCTTCAAATAAATGATGGTCATCATTGTGGGTAAGTTTGTTCATGACATAAAGGATATTTCTTTTGCATGGAAAAAATTATACAAAAGTTACTTATTCATAAAAATGAAAGGTGATTCCAATAAAGAAATTACTAGAAAAAATGTGTAAGACGTATTTATCAAATATTATTGAAATGGATTTAAAATAATTTTAAAGAATAATTATAAATCATATTTTTGGAAGAAAATATGTTTCCGATCAAAAATAGAAATAATGATAGATATTCTTTAAATCATTTTAAAAAAAATTATTTATAAATGAGTGAAAATGGTACTTTTACATGAAAATATCATGAATAACCATATGATAAGATACTTAATGGGTTTATTTATAATTTTATGATACTATCTCAGCGTTGTGATCATAATCATAAACAACCCCATTGAACAATGATAGTTTAAAACATGACACTTACCACTTTGGTTACATTGAATCATAATACACGTGAATGGAAAATAAAAAATGATAAAAATAATATAATTGAAATAATGATATTGATCATATAGCATTAAATTTGGAAATATATTCACCTCATAAAACACGATCGGTTGAAAACATACTATATATCTCAATGTGGGAAAATTGAGTCAAACATTTCTCACCGCTTTTGTATCAAGGAAACTCTAAACCGCCTAGAAGTGTGATCCTAAAATGGATATTTAAATCCCTATAAATTTAATTATATTAATATGAAAAAAATTCATTTTAATTATATATAAAAAACTAATATAAGTTTATAATATGGAATATATCTCACATAAATAAAAGTGAGACAATAAAACACTTACATCGTGTTCAATTCATCATTCTTTATATTCATCTTCAAGAATTATGAACATATGATAATTATTTAATTTCATGAGAACCTTTTATTACATTTATTACAAATTTTCATTCACATATTATATGTTTATATAAAATTACGTAATTGATTATGAATACATTGATTTTTTAACCGTATTGAACTTATGTGTAATGAAATAATTTATTAAGTTTAATATGTTAAAATTAGTCATTACATAATCTTAAAAAGTAGAGTAATAATGAAATAATTATCATATAAATATATAAATTATACTATGAAAACAAATCATGGATTATGGTTATGAATATTAAAATAATTTTTTGATCATGGAGAAGGGAGGTCATACGTATACATGAATAATGTTTCCATTTCCCAATTGTCAATATGTAAAGAGGGTAAATGAATTTTATATTTAGAAAATATTAATAAGCTAAATAAGGAGATATTATTTAATTTTATATTATAATATATATCATTCTTGTGATGTGGTTGTGAAAATGTAATCTCAGCGCTTCAAGAATATGTTAGTCTGCATGTTCATGAACGACATTGTAATTTTTCTAGTGAGGGAAAAGGGAAAAATAAAATGATATAATATTATTAAATATAGATAAAGATTTCATAAATATCATTAGAATTTCATTCATATCACTTATAATTATTAAATTCTACCTTATTACTATACACATAATGTGTTTGTGATAAATGAATCACATTTCATTATGAGTAGGTAGTCCACAGTAGACACAAGTGACATTATCGTATCCCTTACAAAATGGAATGTTAAATATCATATATCATATAATAATTATAATTTACAAAAATTTAATATATACCATATATAAAATTTAGATCTTTTATCAAACCAAACAATGAATGGTGGTAATGGAAAAATTAACATCATGAGTTTTTGAGGTGGGAGTATCTCGTGCACATGAACAATGATTTTTTTACCCATATAATGGATGTGTGTGTGGTTTTATGTCATAATAATAACTTAAAAATATATAATTATATATAATATAGTGATTATATTATTCCATCATGGTATAATAATAATTAATAGAGGTGGATGAAGAAATAAGAGAAAAAATCATGTTGAGTAACATTTACTATTCTCTAAGTATAGCCTATAGGTTTACACAAAATGCCATAATAGGATGTCTTCCTACCCAAATTATGGACTATAGGATGATATTACAAGGTTTGGTATGTTATTTGGGTATGTTTTGATTCATTTAAATAGCTAGAGTGGTCTGATGAAATTGGGGGAATTGAATTCCCTTTTATAGATGAAGAGGTGTGGTATTTAGGTAAGTACACAAAAGTATTCAGTATTGGGATGTAAATCCTAAATCAAGTGTCCCAAAAATAAGTTCAAAAAAACATTGTAGGTTTTATTTGGTCTAAAATAACCTTCACTAAAAAAATATTCATATATATATCTTTTTATTCCCCAATCATTATGTTTACTCAATTTTACCCTATTTAGATTTACCATAGTAACACATATATTTTTTAAATATTTAATTTATCCTTTATGAATAAAATTAAAATAATAAATATTATATAACATAGACCCGCATGTTCAATATATTAAATTAAAAATATAAAATAAAAATTCAATGTTTGTTGAAAAATTCATTAAAAACTAATATGGGTAAAAAATATATTTTAACCTCAACTACACTAATAGTGTTTCTACTCTTAATATTTATAAAAATACTATAAAATAACCGATTATAATTTATGGACTATATATGGTATTTATGAAATTTTCAAAATAAAAATGTATAAAATAGTATTTTTTGTAATTTTAAATAATTTAATAAATTATCATTTAATATAAAATTACATTAATGAAAATTATTACATTATTAATTTAAATAAAATTTCATAAAATAATAATAAATTAATTGAATTTTAATATATTATGTCGGACCTGCATAAAATGATAGATTTATCTAAAATAATAATATAAAACAATAATTCACTCAATTTACATCACATTTAAAATTTGTTGTATCATTAGTTTTATTTAATTGTTAAATAATTATTTTATGTGTAGTTTTTTAATAATATTTTATAGTAATTATTACTTATAAAAATTAAAAATATATTATAATAATAATAAAACACTTTTAAATTTCAAGTGTTTTGTTATAACTAAATATAGGTTGTAATTTCTCCAATACAAAATCTTTATATATATTAGAATCAATTAACATTCCTTATTTTTTCGTTTAAATTACACAACTTATTATATAGGTCATTTTCAAAGGAAATTTGAGAGGATTTTTCACATGTTTGAGTCGTTGATTTCAAAGGTGAAATTAAATCCCAAAAATAAAATTAAGATAATTTTAGGTAATTTTTTCTATTATCATTTTAGTATATTTCCATATAAAATCATTTTTGACCTTAACAGTGGTAATTAATTTATTATTTTTCTACTATTAATTTTATTAATCAATAATTTGACAAAAATAGATGTTATAAATTATAGTGAATCAAAATATGGAATCCATTTTTCTAAATCCAACTCAGAGATGTTCCCAAATTCAATTTAAAATTAATAATTTATCTGAAACAAATAAATATATTTTAATGAGAAAAAAGAACCAAAGTTTACAATATTCTAATATTAAAATTCAACATAAAATTATTATAATTACCAAAATTGTTTTAATGTTTAATATTTTTTTAAATTTAATTTATAAATAATTATTAATGTAATTTATCATTATAAATTATTAACATGAATACATAGTTTTCCATTACAAGCTAGTACTATTAACTATTCATCAATAAATTAAAAAAATTGCAAAAATAAAAAAAATATCCCAATACTTTTTTTTATTATGAATCAATAAATTATGTTTATTTTTTAAAATAAATTAATAAATGTTTCGAAATATGTGATCCACAAAAATTAAACAAAAATTCCATTTAAAAAAATAATGTTTTATGCATAAAATTGAAATTATTATTTTGTATTGATAGAAAACATGTATGGTGAATGTTAATAGTTATATTGAATATATAATATATAATTTTTTTATCAAAATAAAAAAAATATTGATTTTTATAAACTCTACATATCATGTCATTTATTCTATCAAACCTCATTTTATTCATTTAAAATCTCTAGAAGTTACATTTAGTGACCAATATTCCATCATTGTATGAATTGTATCATTCAATTTAAAATATTTCTTGACTTCTAAAAAATCTCTATATAGTTGAATATAATGTTTTTACATCCTTTTATGTAGGTATTCTAAGAATATTTTGACATTAAATTTTTTTTTAAAGATAAATTTTCTTCATGAATATTTCATATTTTAATATCATGTATTTTGATATATTTTGACATCCTCTAAATATTTCAAAAGTAACTAAATATTTTTTTAATTGTATAAATATAGTTCAATTTCAAATTTTTGTTTAAGATTCTTTTTTCAGGCCCAATTGGGCTCGACGACTACACTACTATCCTATAGTAGGTTCAGCCTTCTGACTATTTGAAGTAATATTAATATGATTTTATAAATCAA
This sequence comes from Viscum album, assembly GCA_963277665.1. Lineage (NCBI taxonomy): Eukaryota > Viridiplantae > Streptophyta > Magnoliopsida > Santalales > Viscaceae > Viscum > Viscum album. The sequence continues at coordinate 587,450,058 of OY728142.1, read as the reverse complement.
ATAAGTGAATTATTTTATCAAGGAATATTTATTTTCTATTTGTTTACTCCTGCTCCCAAGTTCTCTCCTGGAGGTTCTCGTTCTACCAGAAAATGCGCACTAGAGGAACCGACCATCCACGAAGGACCCGCTCTTGTCGATCCTTGATCTCCACCGGAACCTCCGGGAAGGTCGTCCCGTCGTCGATGTCCAACTCTCCATGATCGATGACGTGGGTCGGGTCGTGCACGTACCTCCTCAGCTGAGATACGTGAAAAGACGTCATGCACCCGGTGCTACTGAGGTGGAAGGGCTAGATGAAGCACGGAGATTACTTGCCACCCAAGACAAATCTATGTAGTCCACATCGAGGTGAGACCCGTAAGAAAACGTGGTCTCCAACCTCGAACTCCAGTGTTCTTCATCTCCTATCAGTATAAGAATTATGTCTGCACTGTGCAGTCTTCTTCTACTCATGGATGATCTACACCTTCTCCATCATAGCCTGCTCCATCTCTGGTCTTACAAGAACTGCTTAGATTTCCCCTTTTCCAAAAAAGAGAAATCTTGTCTCATCCTCTAGATGAACCACGTTCTTTGCCTAATACATTCAATACTGACATGAACGGTACATTTCATGTATTGGATGGCATCGTAAGGCCTCAACGCTACTACCAAGAGATCCAACCGTCACTCTCACCTCCAAGGGTTGAGTCATACTGTCGGCATCAGTGTGTGGTCACTGGGTCTCCTCCAGTAGGAATCTCGAAAGTGAGGGTCAAGTCAACAGTTTTAACTGGAACCTCTCAGTATCAACCACACAAAAGGGAAGGGAAGAAAATTTCACAAGTATAAGTGTCTTTTATTAATGCAGCCCAAGTAAAAAGACACACAAAAACCACAAACAACAACATCATGGAAACTAGAAGTACCATGAACAAATGCCTCTATGCCTGGAACTAGTGCTGCTCATGTCCACCAGCTTCCGGAGCTCCATAGTTGTATGCTTCAGCTGCCTAAAGTTGTGCTCTTCCATGTGCACCTGTTCCCTGTTGTCATGGTGGACCTACTGGTGGTGGTGATGGAAACACCTCGAAGCATCATCCACCTCCAGCCGCACAGCCAGCTCCCCTACCTCGGTCTCTGGCTCCTTGCGATCCGCCTCGATCGAACCTCCACCTCTACCTGAGAGGTCCTTCATCTATCTTATGATCATCCGAGCGGTGGGTCGGAAAGTCACGAGCCATGTGACCCTGTCCGCCGCACCTGTAACATAGCATGGAAGGTCTGGCTTTGTCACTCCCCTTGGTGCCTCGCACTACCGACCCTGATTCGTGCGTCCGACCACCTATAGGTCTCCCCCTCTTGGACCTCTGTGTAATTTTTCTACTGTCATCTGTAGAAGACTCCGCTGCATACTGGCTAGTAGTGGATCCTACTGCTGGAGACTGCTTAGCAAGGAAACTCTCCACTAAGAGGGCTCTATCCAATACCCCCGTCTGCGTCGGGATGCTGTGAGAAACAACTGAAACTCTAATATCTTTCCTGAGCCCCTTCTCGAAGGTCCGGGCCCAGAAGAACGGGTACCATACCATATCAGTGGAGTAGCGCGATAGGCCGGTGAACCTCACTGAATATTATGCCACTGTCATTCTACACTGCTGAAGATGTAGTAGCTCCTCTATACGCACCGCTCGAAGGGTGGATGGAACAAACTCTACATGGAACAAGCTCTCGAAGTCTGCCCACAAAAGTGTCACCTCGTCATGAATCTGGAGCATCAAGATCCACCATCTTCCTGTTGTTTCCTGATGGAGGCTGGCAGCAAGGATCACCATAAAGTTTGCTGGCATCCCTACTAGCCTAAAGACTCTCACCATAGCCTCTAGCCAATCCTCAGCCACCTGTGGGTCCATCTCTCCCCGAAACCTGGGTGGCCTCTGGCGCTGGAACTCGTGCAATGCTCTCAAGCGGCGTGCATCGCCTAATACTTCGGCTAGTGGCATCGGTGGCCCAACGGGTGGTAGTACCACTGGTGCCTCTACCGGTGCCTCAATTGGAAGAGGGCCCTGTACTGAGGCCTCGTTGCTCGACGGGCTGTTAGTACGTACAACTCTCAGGGCTCCAACTGGTCTTCCTCTATGAGGTATCCTGAAAGAAACAGATGTGACATGGTCAAAAGACTATACATGGTGAGATGACCGGATTTGAGCTGATTTAAAGGGAAAATTTCGAAAACACACACGTAATCAGTGTTTTCGTGAACTGAGTCTAAAATTAGAAGTCAGTCTCCTAGTGTATGGATACGTCGGCCGCTGCACCAACACTGGACTCCCTGAACTGAAAAGCACACACGGTACGCTTAACAATATTTCTTCATAGAAATAAAATATCAGAGTCATAGGTTCTGCGGTAGAACCAACGTCCTCTGATACCAATTAGTCACGACCCATCCTCGGGGCCCATGCCGTGGCTACCCCAAGCCCACCTTCCATAGTCCAGGGGCTGGTCACTAGCACCAAAGGCGTAAATCCCGATTAAAAGGGAAGGCATTTCCTTTATGAAACACAAACAAACACACAACCAGAGTACAAGTAGAAGAAAAAACTAAGTAAATCAATAAGACAAGTGTGCTGAAAGTACAAAGGGGGCCGAAAATACAATCCCAACAGTAAAGTATAAGGAAAAGACAAAATAGAATGAATGTGTTAAGCTGCTCCTGGATTGTCCTCCAGAGTTCCTACCTAAAGGGTAGGTACAGATGGCCACCTCAGCTCTTCACGTACGTCTGTCACCTCTGGGTACCGTCTCGCCATGAATTCCACCTCCGGGTACAGTCTCATCGTAAAGTCCACCTCCGGGTACCGTCTCGTCGTGAATTCCACCTCCGGGTACCGTCCAGTTCTACAAACCTCAACCACGATCAGTGTTGTCCATCATCTGCATCCAACACAACAAGGTGCGGGCATAGCCCGTGTAGGGGTGAGTATAACGATACTCAGTAGAGACCCTGAGACCCTCATGGTCTCACTAAATCTAACAAGGATAAACCACAATGAAAGATCTCAACAGATAACCTTTACTTAGTTATATTCCCATACATATACCCAAGTTATCAAGTAACCTATCTCAATCGTGAGGAAAACACAAAGGTCATTGACTCAGCTCAAACCAGGATTTTTATTCACGATGATGAAAAACATGGCTGTTGGAGAACTCCTCCTCTATCGAGTGTTGTAGTCCTGTCATGAATCTGAGGTGTCACTCCCTAACCTTAGACTACTGAGTTACTCCTCTTGTCGAGTACCGCAGGTCCTCCACCTCACAAAGTAGTGCTCCTCCACCATGGGTCTGGCACCTCACACAGTAGTGCTCCCCCTTATAGCCTACATAGTTACTCCTCCTGTAGAGTAACGCAGGTCTTCCACCTCACAATGTAGTGCTCCTCCTCCATGGGTCTTCCACCTCAAAAAGTATTGCTCCCCACTGGGCTATGCAAGTCACACCGAATCAAATCGGACAAGCATTCATCAGGTCTCAGCCAGCTACAAGGTCATCGTACTCCGTATGCTCGCCTCCGGGAGGATCCGCTCCATGAGCCACTGGTCAATACTCCAAGTATCACAAAGTCCCACGAAGAAGTATCACAAAGTACCGCCTCGTCATAGGGAACTTAACGCAACAGACGGCGCGTCAATCAGCCGTCCGGTTTGTGAGTAATTAGCCTCTTTGTTCCAGGGGCCCAGTTGGTTTCGTATACAAACCAACCCGGTCATATCTCAACTATACCCCGAACTCTCATGGGGTATACTCAAAGGGAAGGCTATGCTCCAAGAGTACCGGCGCCACTGACGGTTCGTCAAACAGACGTCTGGTTCCAAAGATATGGCCCAAGAAGGTAATGGGCCAATAACGAGCATGGGTCTGGTCCGACCCGGTCAGACCAACGCAGCCTAACCCAAACTGGGCCGACCTGGTCTAGGTCGACCCGGTCAGACTCGCTGGGTCTGACCCGGCCCATTGGGTGAGTTAGCCCGCTAAGGTTTGACCTGGTCCCCTGGGCCCGGCCCAGCGGACCGCGAGGGCGGTTCGACCCGATAGTCGCCACGTAGGTGGCTCGGTAACTCGGCCTGTGAGACTGGGCTGGTTTGACCAGTGACACCGCGGGGCAGTCGCGGGCCGGTTCAGCAGGCCGGTGACCGGGAGGCCAGCGAGCAGACCGCGCGGGGCGCGAGCGGGCCGACTGGGCTCCGGCTGGCCAGGGGTGCACCGGGCAGGGTGCAGGTGCGCCAGGCCGGGTGCCGAATGCCGGGCAATGTGTGGGGGCACCTTGGGTAGTGCGACAGGGCATCGTGGGGGGCGCCGGGCAGGCCGCCGGCAGGGGCATCGGGCAGGACACCGGCAAGGGAGCGGGGCACCGGGCCGGTAGTGCAGCACGCCGGGGGGCACCGGGCTACGCCGGCAGGGGTGCGGGGAACCGGGTGTGCACCAGGGGGCCGCTGGGGTGGCGTAGTTCACGGAGGTCACGGGTAGCGTGACCTTTGTTCTCCACCTTCGTCATCATCGCCTCATTTCCATTCCATCGTGGATTCCTTACAAAAAGAACTATGAAGGGGTCGGGCCATGTTGGTTTGGCCCAGACCCTCCGCGTTTAGGTTGGTAGCAACAGGTTCTCGCAAGTATGAAGCACAACAACCACCATTATTCGTTTTGAGATAAAGGAATAACATGGGAAAGGTTCATACTTTAAATAAAAATAAAACCCCTACCTCTTGCTCGTCGCTCGTTGGCGGAGTCGTGGAAGGAAGACGATGAAGACTGTCGTTTGTCGCGTCCGCCACACGTCCCTAATTCCAAGATGCGTCGGTTCGTTGGCGATTTTGTGGAGGATAGGTTTCTGGGGAAGGACAGTCGAAGAAGAATCTCATCGAAGATCGTCGTTGGCGTTCTTCATGTTCTTCGTTTGAGAGGATAAGATTCCCCAAAGTGTTGGGTGTCGCAATACTTTACCAGCGCTTCATCGCTTGATGAAGCCATCCCAAAACCTTCTCCCAATCTCCCTATGTATAGGAGAGGTGAATAGGTATGTAACCATCGTGGAATTTATGAAGGTTCATTTATTTGGAACCTTCTAAAATTTCAACGATGCAGTTACTTAATTTAAAAAGGTTGTCGGGCGAATTAAATTGTGTTGGTGAAATTTAAGAGGTGCTTTGGAACATCTTAAGAGTGGATGATGCCAAGAAGTTTCCCCCACATAGCCTTCGTCAAAACATATGACACGAATTAATTTTATGTTGCCACATAAAATTATTTGGCATCAATTAATTTCACGTCGACACATTAAATTAACTCACAACAATTAATTTTTACGTCGACCCATAAAATTAACTGACAACAATTAATTTTACGTCAACTCATAATATTAATTGAGTGTAATTAATTTTACATCGACACAAAAAATTAACTGACAACAATTAATTTTACGTCGACCCATAAAATTAATTGAGTGCAATTAATTTTATGTCGACATATAAAATTAATTGATGGGGGGTTTGAGAGGTTTCCTCTCTCTCCCCATTAAATGGGAGGTTAGGTTGTGGAAGTTCCACCACCAACTCCCAAGTGGAGATTCTAACCACTTTATCCGCACTGCATGTGTTTAACAAAATAAAATGAATTATTCACTTATTTTATTTTATTAACCCACGTAAAACCCCCAAAAACTAACTTTCATACCTGATCATCCACCGTTGAGGTGAAAGACTTCTTAAGCGAATATCAGCACTGCGAGTTCAACGGTGTCCTCAGAATTCGATTCTGAGCACCGGTTCAAAAGTTATAAAACGCCACTCATACGTTTAATGAACGTACCCGAAAAAAAGTTCGAAAAATTATTATCAGTCACCCTCGACCCACTACGGTCAAGGTTAGGCTCTGCCTAAGATAAACACACCCCAAATAACTCAACGGCACTCTCAGAGTTTTAATTCGAGTTACCGTTTAGAAGTTATGAATTTTATAATAAATTAATTGTCACTTAATTATTTTATTTACAGAAAAAAACTAACTTTCTCAGGTGGGTTGCACCGGCCTAAGTTAGTATCTTCATAAAGGTAGCATACCCTCACGAGTTTAGTGGTGGTCTTGGATTTTTAATCCGAGTTACCGTTTGTGAGTTATAAGCATTTGAAAAATAAAATAACTTTATTTAATTATTTTATTTATGGTTATGCCATTTTTGGGTTTTCTCATAGGAGGCCTACGCCGACTAAACTTAATTCACACCTAGGGTCAACCCAGAATCTTGAGCATAAAGGTGCCCTTGGATTTCTGATCTGAGTAACCATTTAAGAGTTGTTCAAGTTTTTTAGAAAAACTACTTACGCGCTTTAATTTAAGCTTAACAAAACTTCAGAAAATTATTCCGGGCACACCGGGCCTCAGAATCAGGTGTCGTGAGAAACTGTGTACTCGTAAAATTCCAAAGAATTTATGAAAAAAAATTCCTTGAAATTTACGGGTCTTTACAGATCCTATGTTCATGGCTCTATTAAATATAGAAATGATAATTAAAAAAGAAAAGGTATACATCAATCATTTTAAAATTTATTTTGAACCCATCAGTGTTATAAAAGATAATGAATTCTAAATATGAAGTTGAGAACATTTAAATGAATATTAATTCCTTGAATGATGGGAAATTAATATATTTAATTAGTAAAGATGGTGTCCTGGAATTTGGAATGAAAATATGTGTTCCATCTATACCTGAGCTAAAAATGAATATTTTGGACGAATCTCATAACTCATGTTTTTCAATTCACAATGGTCTCACAAATATATATAGGGATTTTATGGTTTATTTTTTGGACAACATGATGAGGGAAATTAGGTATCATGTTTCATGAATTTTTTTTATCAATAAGGTAATGATTTGAGGTATTATCTAAGAGGAGTCATCCATCCTATTCTTATACCTGTGTGTAAATGAGATGAAATTACTATTGACACTCTCATGGGACTCTAAAGGCTATAAAGAATGAAAAAATCTTGTTTAACCATGATCATCATATAAAATCTGAACATCTCTTTTATATTAAACATGAGTTACCTCTATATAACCTAACTAAGATATATATTAAGGAAAGGGAGAGACTTTATCGTTCACCTCAATCAACTGTTTCTGATCAATATCACTTCATTACATCATAGTTTTGGAAGAGTTTTCCAAACTCTCTTGATACTGAACTTCATTTGAGTACAATATACCATCCTCAAACAGATGGATAGCCTTAATGGACTATTCATATAATGAATGATATGTTTTGGTCAAAATCACTAAACATTGAAGGTATATAAGGTCATTATTTACCTCTAGTAGATATTTCCTATAAAAATTGTTTCCAATCTTGTATTCAACTGGAACCATGTAAATTATTATATAAAAAGTGACTTCGTACAACAACTTATTAGGATGAAGTTCGGGAGAGGGAACTTGTTTGACCAAATAATTTTTAGGAATGAAAAAAGGTAAATGATATTAATGACCATATTAGATAATCTCAATACATAAAAAAGTGTTATTCTAATAATATGATAAAATATTTTCAATTCAAGTGGGAGATGATGTTTTATTAAAACTATGTCCATTTAAGGTTGTTATAAGGTCTAGTCAGAAAGCGAGTCTATGAACTAAGAATATCATAGAACTTGAAATTATGGTTTGAATTGAAGTATTTTCATATCATTTCTAAATTATTGCAAACCTTTCAATAGTATATGATATGTTCCATATATAATTTATAAGGATGTACATGCCTGGCCAAATCCAATTTTTCCCCTATGAGGGAGTATATTTTGAACATAATATATCATACTATGATGATCCCATCAAGAATCTTGATAAGGCGAAGAATGTATTAAAGAATTAGATGACTTTTAGAGTAAGGGTACACTAGGGAAATCATAAAATAGATGAAACAATATATGAACTAAAGGATATTATGTAGATGAACTACACTAATTTGTTAAGAAGAAAATATTAATGAAATTTTAAGGAATAAATTTTTAAAAAGGGAAGAACATATTTACCCAATACATTACAATATTTTCCTTCTATAATGAATTTAATTTTATTGTATCTTATAATTCATGAAATAATGACTTATGTTGAAGTCTAGTGCTGTACGTAAGACCGAGTTTTACAAAATTCAATTATTATTATTATTTTAAATAATAATTATCTCCTAGATCACAAATAAGAGGTTATGAATAATATTAAATAAATTTTGAAAATATATGATTGAATTAATTGGTTTCCAATTAATTATAATTTAATATAAAAACCAATTAAATATGAATATTTTTTTATAAAACAAAATTATGAGGAAATGGTATTTCCTTATAATAAATTATATTGATTAAAATTATTAGATGAAATAAATGAAATAAATGAAATTTATATATTATATATTAATCAAAAAAATTCACATTCATCTAATAGATTTGATATACATAATATTATAAAACAATAAAATTTTACCCATAAAATGATCTATTTTTCTAAAGGAAATTTTGCAAGATCTACAAGTGCACTTTTTGAAAAATAAATTTTTAAACATTTAAAAATTTTATTGTAAATTTTTATTTATTTTTTCAAAATATAATTCGAAAATTAATATGGAGTGAACTTTTTTTATTTTTCTATGAATTTCCTTTTTCATAAATAGAGAAATATATTTAATTTTAATTAGAAAATACCTATTAATTTAAATAATTTATGTTGATAATGTATAATTTATATTATACAACAATTAATAATGTTTAGGTAGGTGGGGTCAATTTTATATTGAATTTAGATATAAAAATATTATATGGTTTTCTGCTTTTTTACATTAATTACATGCTTTCTTGAAAACCCTTCAAGATAAATTATAAATAAATATTTTCCACTAATGTGAATAGAATTTTAAAAAAAATTGATTTCATATTTAGAATCAGTTAAATTTATAATTTCTAATAACTTAAACATAATTTTGTAGCACCATTATTATTGAATAACTTTAAAATTAATTATGGTGATTAAACTAAAACAAGTATACATAGTTGCTAAAAATAATGTAAATGGTAAAAAAAATAGCCTACAATTATCCAATACCATCCGGATAGAATTATTTTATAATTACACATCTAGGAACTATTTTTCTATATTCTATTAGTGTCATGTTAGGTAAAAACATTGGTATACATAACTTCTTTTAAAATATTCTTGTTGTGTCATCTCACTCAATTACTAAAGCCCTCCCCACTACCCCTTATTCACACCTCTCAAACAACTATTCATTGGACAACCCCTACTAAATAACTCCCCATATTTTTCTCCTCATAATATAACCCTTATTTTGAGAATAATGACAATATAGTAATTAATTAGTGTAAACATTAGTATGATACCCAAAGAAGATGTAATGGTTTTCTAAAAGGGTATATATTTTATTTTTTTTCCTCATATCCTTCCATTATTTTTATATATTGATTATAAAATAAAATAGTTATCTCTAATATAATGTGTTTTTTAATGTTAAGGTAATGACTTCAAACACTTCCATGAACTGTGTTATGAAATCATTGTTTATGTGTATAGTGGAATACCACCACAAAAACTTAGGCCATTCAATTATCCATTAACACATTTCATGGTTGGGAAAAATGAAGGAAATAATAATTATATATGAAATTAATGATATATCAATGTTTTTTAACATTATTATCAGACACATATCATCATTCATTCATTTTTGTGGGAATAAAATAAAGTGAGTCATGTGTACAACAGACTACTGCCTTGCTATGCGACGTGATTTATTCATTCTTTTAACAGAATGTATTAAGGACGTTATTATTTTAAAAAATATGATATATAAGAAATATTAGATATATTGTAATGATAATGTATATATATCATTTACTTCTCATTTATTTACTCTTACAAGAAAATGGAAACAACGTTCACGCATACATATGTCCTATTATTTCCATGAATAGTGTATTTCACTTCATATCACTAAATATTCTGATTTAATGTAAATAAATATATACTAAATTTATAAGAATTTACAAAATTAATTATATTATGGATATTACTAATCATTTTCTTTGTACTTTGAAAAAAAAACAATTCAAAAAATACTTGAAAATTACACAAATTAACACATGAATAAATAACAATAATAAATGATTAACAACAAAAGGGATATCATATTTCATAAAATGATCATATATGATATCTTAAATATTAATATGGTTTTTTATTAGTGAATAATTTTTTTAAAATTATTTAAATGGAGGGTAATGAGAATTCAACCAAAATGGATCATAAGATAATATATTTTATCTTAATAAACATTACATTGAGACTAATTCTTTATTATCCTCCAATTAAAATTAATGTTGTGTATATATATACCATGGACTTTTAATTTCCTGAATAATTTATTATTCATGATATTTTATATTCCATTTTTAATTATCTCATCTAATGGTATTTTATTTTAAAAATAATAAATGGTAAATGACATTGTGAAATATCACTTTATTTTTAGATTGTTATCCTTCTCTTGAAATAATAACATCATTGTAATAATTTTACAATGTAAATTACATTTATCTTATGTATTTATATTATTGGGTAGAAGATATGATAATTTCTTCAAACTTATATAATTTTTTACAATGTAATTTAATTTGATTGTTATTTTTTTCAACATGAGAAATATTTATAAATCAATATCCTTCAATCCATATAGATATTAGATAATGTACATTGTTCATGAATTAAATATATTATTTAATTTTTAAGTATGTATTTGATATAAAATACATGGGTTATGGACTACTTAATGCAATCCCATAGATGTATTTTTAGTCTCATAAGATGAATCAATTATTAAAATTAGATGGGTTGTTACCCCATATGTTTTAAATTGTCTTGTTGATTGATCCTAACGGTAAAGACACAATTTGAATACAAAACATGTTGCATGAATATAAATAATTTATATCATTTGATATTAAATAATTATTATCCATGATATAAATACTTTTAAATTATCTATAGATTCATTTTATTCTCAATTTAATTATTATGTGGATTGTGTTTCAATTATTTACATTTCCATTTTGATTATGTGTTATCTAGAAATTTATGTCGAATATATTTTCTGTAATATAACAATACATATTGATTATGATTAATTATTTATAACAAATTCCCATGTACACATCCCATTATGTTCATTTTTTCTCACCCTTATTTTGTAAAATTTCCCCCAAAATGTGAGCTTGTATTCGAGGAAGGGGTTTTAAGGATGGTAAGCATTTAATTTTTTTTTTCTTTTTTAGTAACCCAATGTAATATTAGTATCATCTATGTAATATTTTCTTCTAAAACAATCAGTCCATTTAGGATATAAATCATGTATTTGTACTAATGTAATTATGTATCACACCATCTCCGTGCTACTAGGGTTGGGGTCATCACAATTGGTATGACATCTCGTTTAGTATAATCCTTGGAAACTAGATTTAAGAAAACATATACTAGGTAATATAACCATATAATAGAATTGAGGGTAATTCTGAAAGAACATTTAGATTTTTTGGAAGGTAATATATTATGAGGGTATTCTTATAAATACGTACATTTTTTGATACTATAGGTATATGTGTTTCTTTCACAAATGTATCTAGGGGTAATAACATAGAAAAGGGAATATTAGTATGACTCATGGGAATCTTGATACAAAACAATGCGCCATAACACAACCCTGTTTTGAATCTCATGGTGGATATGAATATTATAATACATAGTTTATTTACAGAACATTATGAATGATGTGCTCAATGAAACTAGAGTTTGTGATTCTGAGACAAACAATGCCTATTTTTTTTATTTACATTAAGTGTTACACCATATTTTGAACTATAAATTACGGTATAAAATTAATAATTTTATAAACTAATCCAATATATTCCATTGATTAGAAATTAATCTTGGAATAAATTGATCAATACTCCTGTAAAATATAGAGATTTCTATGATGAAGTAACAAATACACGTAGTTTTAGAAAAGATCAAATTACAGATATATTAAGGAACCATAATTAGGTTATAAAAATAACCATAAAAATATTGGAAACAAAATCCACAATGATATTCTCCAATTTTGGATCACTTTATATTACATAATTTCCCATCTCATAGTGGGACAACCAAACTAGTTCCATCTGAGTAGTGGATTAGGTCTTTGTAGAAGATATTAATAGCATTGGGATGTGGTGAAAAAGAAATGGTTACAATTGTGGTGTATTGTAATAAATATTATTTTGATCAATTATGGTCATCGATTGATAATTCTAGGTAAGTAGAAGAAATAATACTCATAGAGTGGAATGATATGAAGGAAACATTCATTGATAAATAATTCACTCATGCGAATAAAAAAAGACTATATTCATCTCTCTTTCATTTCATTTTGTGATGTTTTATAATTAATATATTTTAACATTTATTTACTATGATTTTGTTTTCATATATATAATATATAATCATCAATTGTAACTGTTATTAAAGTTATAATACCAATTCATTCCCATTATTAACTTATCATATGACGATGCTATTCCAATAATGGATCAATGAACCCAACTTCTTTAACCATGTTCCAAAACAACTATGATGTTTTGGAGATGAAATATCATTTAATGGATTGATGTATCGCCACATGTATCTTGTATTCATATTTTCCATTCATTTATGTAATGTTTTCTATCAATTATTTCACATGTAAATTTATTATAACAAAAACCAGTTTCATCGCGATATTTATTTGTCCTTATGAAGATGTAATGAGAACTGGATGTTTTAAATGATATTTCAAGGTAAGTGGGGTAACTATAAAATATTGGATTTCCATATATAGATAATATATCCTATGAATTCACTATTGGGTCCATAATAGAATCATGATCATGTATCCTCCAACAACAGTGATACACATAAATGTTAAATTGATGACTAATCCAAACAAGATTATGAGGATTAATTTTTCCTATTATTTACATTAAGAATACTTTATAACAATATATATTGGTTTATGTAATACCAACCAAAAACAGTTATTCCTTTTATTTGGGATTTATAATATGGAAAATCATAATTCTAACACATGGGATTAATTTAATGTGGATATAAACTATTTACATTATACGTTTATGCTCTAAAATATGTTTTTTAGTTATACACTATATAATGGTCATATTATGAAGATGTGTTAGAATTATTATATATCTATATAATTAATTAATAAATTCTTTATCAATGGATATACTAAGTAAACTATATTATTATGTAAACATGGCTTAATGGATAACCTTATTATAAGAACCATTATTTCCCTATGATATTCGCGAGTAAAATATTTATAGGAGGTAGTTGACCATAGGTTTATGATGTTTTGGTAACATCCATTTCATATGTAGTTTAATTTTCATATCTATATGTTGATATTTATCTTGAATTATGATCATTAAAGGTTTTTTGGTATCTTCCTCAAAAAATCATCCTTATTTTTATTACTATTACTGAGAATTTGAGCTAACTACTTCTCTTATGATTTTAAAACCCCCCAAGAAACATAGAAAATTATTAAAAATTTAAAATCTAGATTCATTTATATATGTAGTATCTATTTAAAATAATTTGTTATGTAATTTGTCATGTATTATGGCATAGTTCCTATAGACACATATCATAAAGATTTTGGAAATCCTATGAAATTTTTATATCATGTAATGAATAAATGTAATTATTTTACCATATCCTAAAGTGTGGGTTTGGGGTGCTTCAATTTGTATCAAATCATTATTTAGTTATTTTTAGGTATTATGATCGAACCCATAAGAGAAAAATATTATTTATTGTGAACATATATAAGTTCATAGAACTATAATTTCATATTTAACAATATTTATATTCATTTTACATTAATTATTTTCATTAAATTTCTAAAATGGGGTTTCAGAAAATATTAACTAATTGGAATTTCTAGTGTAATGATAGTGGACATTATGATTATTTTCCCATTTTCCAAAAAAAATAATAAAGGATAATGTTCAAAAAATTAGGTATGTATTAAAACAATGTCTTTTGTTATGGATAATGACCATAAACATATGGATTAGAATGAATCACTGTGTTTTTGAAATTCTACCATAATGAAATTTCAAATTTAATAATCTATATACTTTTTCTGGTATGTAGAGATACTTATGAATAAATGGTGGATATCATTAATAGGGTATATATTCTCTATTGTAGATGTAATTGATGGGACTTTTATATATAAAATTTTCCATCCAATTTAATAAAATGTATTATTATAATGACTCTCCAATTCTGAGTATAGGGGATTCTATGGTTTCATGCATGTGTGGATGCGTGGATTTTTGGAATGTAATGGGTTATTCCAAAAAGATTGTGAATTTTTTTTAAAGGCTTGTTTGGTTGCTTTCACTGAAAATTGTTTGGTTTGGAAATTGTTTGTTTATAAAAATATTTTTTTTATAAATGGTTTGGTTTTGAGATGAAAATTTTAAATTGTTTTATATAAAACTTTCTAACATGTTCTATCCGAGTGTCGGGAGTAGGGAAGTCATTTGGGGAAATCCTAGGATGTTTTATACACACCCCCCACTTGGTCACCTTGGTGTGTTTACAGATACTGTGTATCAAGACACAAGTAAATGAAAATTATCTAATTTATTTAGTGATGCATCATGATACTTTGGTCATGTCTTGTGATGTCGGAGTTTGGAGTAGGTTAGGGTCTATAGATTTTATATCTTTAGAGTCTTTGGGATTTGTTCATTTTCTCTTCCACTTTATACTCTGATATTGCTATTGGTTTCTACATTGTACTCTAGAATGGTCAATTTTTTGTTTGGTTACTCTTGAGTTGTATTAAATTCTACTCATGCATCTTATAGTGGTTTTTTGGTTATGATTATTTGGTTTGGTTGTTTTGTTTTAAAAATGGAAAATCATCCCCCAACTATTTATGATTCCTTAGAATTTATTGTTATCTTTATTGACTTGGGGATGTCACCGAAGGCTTATTAATGTCATACCAACTTTCCAAGAAAATGGTAAGGGGATAGATGTTACAAGTATCATGTTTTAAAATAATATATTACGGATATTTTTTGAATGTTCTTCAACAAAAATGATAACATGTTTCAATATTAACCATATTTGGAAGTTTTAAAAGAACTATATTTCATTTGAAATTTATGTTTTATTAAACACTTTTTTGGATTTCTTTTAAAATTACAAAGTAAATTGATAGCCTATAGGGAATCATTAAATACTTATAGGGATACACGAATTTAATTTTTTTAAAACTCTAACAACCTAACTACAAAAACACAATAATTGGTAAGTTCAAGAGTTGAACACACATAAATAGTAATAAATTCCATAGGTAAATTAAGAAAAATATGTATTGATTCCTATTATTAAAAGGGAGATAAATAAAGATCATATTCCGTTATTGGAATCAACATGAGAAGAATTCCAGGATCATTGATTTTCAGATCTATGTGTTATTGATTCAAATAAATATGTTTTTATTCATGGTTGTTACTGGAATTATGTCTTAGGTGTCCTTGATCTTAGTACCATTCTAAAATCCAATAATTTCACCATTCATATAGTCTATTTCTAGGTTTTGTTATAAGACCAGGAGACCCAAAACCCAATTAAAAAAAAATTTCTCTAGATTAAAAAATGGTCTTGAAAAAACTCAAAAAATTAATTGGTGCATAAAATAAATCTCTTTATATTATATATAAATAATCATGAAACACAAAAACATAGAGATTATGAATTGATAAATAAGTTTGAAACATCACAAACTTTAATATAAAATAGAAAATCCTATAATTACCCGTGTTTTGAACCGGGTTTAAAAGTGAAGGAATTTGAACTTTTTCATTTACAGAACCAGTAGTTTTGAAGACCGGGCTTCAGAACAAGGTTTTGAAGGTTAGAAACCTTCCTTTTAATGTTTTTGGGCAGGGGTGAAGGCCTGTTATGTTTCTCGGGTGACTCGGAAAGTTTCGGAAGCATCAGACCCCTGTTTTTAAAGAGCTATAAAGGGCTTACGGTTGGCGCACAGTTTGCCTAACTGTGCGGTCCAAACCATGCGGCCTTATTTCAGGAGGCAGGGACTTGCACACAGGCTGCGCACGGTTTCCTTAATCATGCGGTGGGTTTCCTTTGGGCAGAGGGGACCACACGGTCGGCGTACAATTTTTCTAACCGTGTGGCCCAAACCGTGTTGTGCTGTATTTTTAAGTATTTTAATTAAATTTAAAATAAAATAAAAACCTAATTTCTAAACACTCTCCATCACCCTCACTCGACCCACATGCAGCCCTCCTCTTCTGTCATGAGCCGCGCGACACCCCTATCTCGGACTCCTCTCGATCGACCTCCTCCCTCCGTTTTCCGGCGGTTTCTTCTTCGATCCTCCATGGTAAGAACCTCTTCTCCTCCTCCTCTCTCGTTTTGGTTTCTTTTTGGCCTATTCGTCGCCCGGTAAGAATCAGCTAAACACCCTAGGGTTTATGGTAATCTGAATTTCAGTTTTCTTTTGATTCTAGGTCATGCGGATGGTTCGTTGGGACTCTTTGATGCGCGTTCCGACAACCGCCGCCGAAGGCGAAGCAGTTCGGGTGGTTTCAGATAGTCAGTTTGGTTTCGGGGTAAGGTTTTCAAATCTATCCTTGTTTCGCACTTTTTGGATTTGGGGATTTTGATGTTTATGAGGTCCTAGCATGTTTTTTATAGTGTGTTCGAGGTTTTGGCGTGGTTTCGAGTCACCAAAGACTATGTGACTCCCCTACGACTCTTAGTTAGAAAACACCAAGAGCCGGAGTGGATGGATGGATCCACCTTGAGGTAGGGTCCCTCTCCTTTACCTTTTATTTAAGTAAAGTGAAAGTGAATTTAATATTGCACTGCCTTAGAATTTTAATTAAGCAAGTTTCATTCTGATTGGATGCTTTTGTGAAAATTGTGTGAATTGCAGGAATAAGATAAAAGAGGTTGCTTGGTCACTAAACTAATGATTTAATAATAAAACCCCTCAATCAGAGGTGCACTTCCTTCAAGATAAAAATTAGTGATAGAATTTTTATGCTTGCCTAATTAATTATTGTGGTGCCTTTTATGCCTTGTCTGTGAACTTACTTTGTTGAGACAAAGGGAATGGTAATGTTGTGATACATGTGTTTGGGTCAATTTTCCATGTGAGGAAAATTGAGTAAGATGGTAGCCTTAGTGGGATGACCTAAGACCGTATGAAATGTTAACCCTAGAAGGTATCAAAGGGTTCAAGAATGATAAACATATCCTTTAAGATGAAATGGTTAAACTAGAATGAATGGACTAGGGTGGTATGACCATGCCTTGGGATAACGTAATGATCACAGCTTATGTTAGTAAAATGAATATGTGAATATCTTGATTTAGATACTTAAG
This sequence comes from Viscum album, assembly GCA_963277665.1. NCBI lineage: Eukaryota > Viridiplantae > Streptophyta > Magnoliopsida > Santalales > Viscaceae > Viscum > Viscum album. Next base: position 587,432,474 of record OY728142.1, on the reverse strand, counting down.
ATGGGTAGCCTTAAGTATGAACGTGAATGTGTTCTCTAATGTGGATGAGGAATGATTATTTGAATGCTTATGAGGTAATTCCATAAGCAGTATACTATAGACATGTTGTATTGTGGGTGCGCGCATGTTGATTCCACATAATGAATGAATGATTGTGAATGTGGAATGATTACATGAAATGAATAAGAGGTACTGCCTTATGCATTGTAATATAATACTGATAATGAATGTGTACGTTTATGGATGGGAGGCATTCATACCCCATGCCATCTACTTTGTATGATTGTGGATGGGAGGCATGCATACCCCATGCCAGCTTATTTTGAGTATGGGTGGTAGGCATATATACCCCACGCCTGATGTTATTTATATACGTTTATGGAAGGGAGGCATTCTTACCCCTTTCCAGTTCATTTCTGTTGATGATTACATGTCTGGATGGGAGGTAGTTATACCCTATGCCAGTAGAATGAATGTTATGGAAGGGAGGCATTATTACCCCTTGCCAATTGATCTAGGGACGAGAGGCATTCTTGCCTCGTGCCCACTAATCCCAATTTATGGAAGGGAGGCATTCATACCCCTTTCCAGTTGATCTAGGGATGAGAGGAATTCTTACCTCGTGCCCACTAATCCCGATTTATGGAAGGGAGGCATTATTACCCCTTGCCAGTGGACCTATAGGGACGAGATGCATGCTTACCTCATGCTCGCTAATCACCACTAATGGGTGAGAGGAATTATTACCCCACACCATCTATGATATAAATGATTATATATATATACATATATATATGATGACATGATCAGGTTACTTTACCGGCAGTGAGCCGAAGCTGGTATAGCTGTCAGGTGTCCCTTGGGAACCTGGACGGGTGTTATTTTACTTATGTACTTCTGGTTACTATTTCTCCATACCTGATCACTGTTTAATTATTATACACTATCTAGATTGGGTTAGACACTGGTGGTGCTGGCGTACTGAGATTTATATCTCACAGCCTACTCGGGCCGTCATTGCACTGGGGTACCTGAGTAGACCTTCTTACTTGCATGACCTAGGTTGTATGTTGTGTTGTTTGTACCTGAGGAGTTAGGAGCAAAGGACCAAGCGGGAGCTTGGGATGCTCAAGAGATTCGTCTTTGGGCTCTGCTGTATTTTCTTTTTGTATTGTTTGTAAAGCATGCTGTATTGTTTACTGTTTTCATAACTGTATCATCATCTGTACATTCATGCATTGTAAACTGGCGTTTGCCACCTTCTATAAAATGGATATTATTACCTGTCTATCACTCCTATCATTCAATTGCTTACTGATTCCGCTATTGAATGTTATTTACTCTGATAATACCATTTTGTTACTCTGATATGAGGATATAGTCTCCCCACTATTATCTCCCTAGACCCTCGCTGCTAGTTGGCAGCCTCTGGCATACGATGAGACACGCTTGAGGCCATGTGACCCAACGGTCCAGCCACCGGTTCGATGTTAAGCCGGGCCGAGATGTTACAAAGTGGTATCAGAGGTGTTTCTTTTCTTTTTGTATTATTGTTTTGGGTTGGTAGACAGTAGATTAGGTAAGTGTCAGTGCTTGGATAATAGTCGTGCTTGGGACTGATCACCCCACGTACTGGAAATGACCTAGTGGCCAGGGTTGGGAATTGTTTTTCATGTTGTTTTCTATTACCGTTGAGATGATTTCACCTTGAGTGACTGTTGTATTTCCTTCCGCTTATGGTTTATGAAATTCCTTGAGTTTTACCCTTGGCCTGATATGACCAGAAAGTTGCATTCCATGCATCATTATAGGCACATAGGGATTAACATGTCATGCATAGTGCAATGCCATGTAGTTGCACCTTATCTTTCCTGTATAATATGCTTAAGTGATTATATTCCATGCTTATGTGTTATAACATGTTTCTGTGATATAGAATTCTGTTGTGTTTACTACTTACGAGAACATTCTAGTTAAGTTTTAATATGTAAATATTTGCATGGGTTAAAATATATTTGTTGCGATTACGACGAGAGCCAGTTTTTAGTTGTAAGGTGTATGGGTGCCTTATAGCTGATAAAAGGTAGTCTGTGTACTCGGAATTTTAAAAATGGCTGTTAAATTTTTAAAATTCTAAGTGAGTTAGTTTTGATTAAAAAGGGGATCCAAATGCAAATTTGTAAAGTGTATGGGTGCTCTATAGGTTGGTATATGGCCACCCATATACTTGGGTCGTTGTGTGTGAGCATGTTAACATCTGAATTGGAATCTTGTTTTGATAAAAAGGGGAGTCAATTTTCAATCCATGAAGTGTATGGGCGCTTCATGAATTGGGAAATGACAACCCATGTTAAATGAAATTACCATGAGGTGTCTTGAAATGGTTTTAAAGGTAAGAATTGTGTGTCTTTAATTCAAAATGAATTGGTGAATGTGTAAGTGAAACTGGTCCCGAGTAAGTCAGTTGGAGAGTGTTGTATGAGATAACCCGGTTGGGGTGTTTGAAATTTTAAATGATTTTGAATAACTGCTTTGGGGTTGCTTTTTAGAAGAACCCGAGATGGATAGAATGGGACCCTAGTAGGTCGCCCTTTTTTTTAATGGTTTTGTTTTGCTTAGTTGGTTGATAAAGACGGGATGTATATGATTTTGAATGTTTTTAAAAGGAAGTTTTATTGAAACATGATTTTTTACCTTGTTGTGTATTTGAAACTTTTGATGGTTAAAGTTTAAACGAGATAAAATGTTAAAGGTTTGGTAATGGAACCCATGGTGGTGTGTTAAGACCCTAGTGTAAGGGGTAGTTTTGAGTTACTCTTTGAGTTTCCTTGGAACGAGGCCATAGGTGTTTCCTATGGGAGTTGTTTTCTTAGCGGTGTTTTAATGTTTGGATTTTGAACCTAGAGACTCTGTTTGGCGTGACCCATCGTTAGGGTCTACGTTTGATCTTGGTGAGGGGATAGCTCGTGGTTGGTAGCACCCTTAGTGTTTTAATGCCTTGCTTGTACCATGGGTTTTCTGACATTAGGTGTTGTTTGGGTGTTGTTTTCCCTTGTTGGACTCTTGTTCTTATAATGACACCCTTGTTCGGATGGGTGGTCGTTGGGTTTTGACTTTCATTGAGGCTTTGGGTCATCTCCTCAGTAGAGTGGCCTGGCGTTAAAGAATTGTTTCGTCCTAATGTTTTGGATGGCTTTTGAATGACTCGCGTGTTGTGACATGTTGGTTTTCTTTATTTGGATCTTCTTTGTTTTTTTGGTGATGTGATTTTGGTGGAGGAGTGTCACATGATCGTTGGCGGTGTTTGTGTACTATCACGTTTGTGCTCGGCTATTTTATATTATTTCCCTTCGATGACGAGGACTCTCTTAAGGATGGGAGTGTGTTGCGTCAAATATGGTAAATGTATCCTTCCATGTAGAAGAGATAGTTCCTAGAATGCCTTCTAGAAATGGGTTGATCGTGTTTGAATGCATGTGAGGAATGAGAGTTTAAAACGTGTGGATGTGTCGGCAGGTGAAGCCGAGTTCCTTACTTGAAGTCGACTAGTTGAGGTTCGACTGTTCATCCTTCCAGTAATCTGGTATTATTAGCTGGAATCCGTTTCAAATTCTCTTGGTGTATTCTGCTTAGTGACGAACATGTCCCCTATCTTGTCTTCGTCCAAGATTCACTAAGAGAGTGTCGGTCTTATCCGCGCTAATTCTTAAAATCCACTGGGCTTGTTCAAGTGTTTCTCTTTCGGGGCTGCATGCGGGATGCATGGTTTCTTGTGTGGTTTGATCTTGGAAACATCATCAGATACCGGGTGTAGGCTTCGGTGAACGTTTTTGTGTTAAACGTAAGGTACCTTGGAGGGAGGCATTGTGGTTTTTCTCGAAATACACCGGCCATCTAATAAGGGCATCTTTTTAATGGTTAGTTGTTGAGGCTTGACTCTTTTCCTCATTAGTTTAAGTGAATGCGGTTGGTGGAGAACTGTTTTAAGGCACGTCGTCAGGTAAGTATGATTGCATTTTGTGTCGGCTGGTGCCTTATATGAACAACCGGATCGACTTGGTCCTTGAGGTCAATGGGGAGTCGACCGTTTGATCTGTTTCAAATCACGCTAGGAGCGTTGTGGGAACACTTGGGGCATGATTTGAAAGTTAATTCCAATGGTGTTCTGAACCATAGTTTGGAGTTGGTTTCTTAACATTAAAAATCTATGGTGGGAAGTACCTGTGGCTGGATGCTTGACGAGATGACAGCAGGTTCGTGTCTCTGGCTAGATGGACTCGAGAAGAGACATCTCGATGTTTCGATTGGGAAACGAGTGTTGGATCGAGTTTTAGTGGCTTAAGCACCGTAGGGTTTAATGGATGCTTAAGGGTATGTTGGGAATTTTTGAATGCAATGTGATCATTTTAATGAAGCTTCATGACCCTTGTAGGTTGAGTGATGTGTACGTTGTTCCCGAAGGCTTCTCGGGGATGATATGTTCTAAGGTGGGAAGGTTGTAATGACCCACGTTTTGAACCGGGTTAAAAAGCGAAGGAATTTGAACTTTTTTGTTTACTGAACCAGTTGTTTTGAAGACCGGGCTTCGGAACAAGGTTCTGATGGTTGGAATCCTTCCTTTTAAGGTTTTAGGGCGAGGGCAAAGGCCCGTTAAGTTTCTCGGGTGACTCGGCAAGTTTTGGACGTTTCGGACACCTGTTTTTTAAGAGCTGTAGAGGGCGCATGGTTGGCACACGGTTTGGATAACCGTGCGGCCCAAACTGTGCGGCCTTATTCCAAGAGGCAGGGACTTGCGCACAGGTTGTGCACAGTTTCCTAAACCGTGCACTTAGCCCGTGCGGTGGGTTTCCTTTGGGCAGTGGGGACCGCATGGTCGGCGCACGGTTTGGCTAACCATGCGGCCCAAACTATGAGGTTCTTTGTTTTTAATCATTTTAATTAAATTTAAAATAAAATAAAAAAATAATATACACACACTATCCCTCACCCTCACTCGACCCGAACACAGCCCTCCTCTTCTCCCATGAGCCGCGCGACGCCCCTCTTTCGGCCTCCTCTCGATCGAGCTCCTCCCTCCATTTTCTGGTGGTTTCTTCTCTGATCCTCCTTGGTAAGCACCTCTTCTCCTCCTCCTTTCTCTTTCCAGTTTCCTTTTGGACTATTCATCACCCGGTGAGAATCGGCCGCACACCCTAGGGTTTAGGGTGATCTGAATTTTGGTTTTCTTTTGATTCTAGGTCATGCGGAAGGTCCATTGGGACTCTTTGGTGCGCGTTCCGACAACCGCCGCTGAAGGCGAAGTGGTTCAGGTGGTTTTGGATCATCGGTTTGGTTTCAGGGTAAGTTTTTCACCACTTTCCTTATTTCACACATGTTCAATTTGGGGCTATTGATGTCTATGAGTTCCTAGCACATTTTTTATAGTGTGTTCGAGGTTTTGGCATGGTTTCGAGTCTCCAATGACTACGCGACTCGCCTGCGACTCTTAGTTAGAAAACACTAAGATCCGGAGTGGACAAATGGATCCACCTTGAGGTAGGTTCCCTCTCATTTCCCTTTTATTTAAGTAAAGTGAAAGTGAATTTAATGTTGCACTACCTTATCATTTTAATTATGCAAGTTTCGTTCCGATTGGATGCTTTTGTGAAAATCGTGTGAATTGTAGGAATAAGATAAAAGAGGATTCTTGGTCACTAAACTAATGATTTAATAATAAAACCCCTCAATCATAGGTGCGATGGCTTCATGATAAAAAGTATTGATAGACTTTTTATACTTGCCTACTTAATTTTTGTGGTGCCTTTTATGCCTTTTGTGTGAACTAGCATTGTTGAGACAAAGGGAATGGTAATGCTATGATACGTGTGTTTGGGTAAATTTTCCATGTTAGGAAAATTGAGTAAGATGGTAACATTAGTGGGATGACCTAAGACCATATGACATGATAACCCTATAAGGTATCAAAGGGTTCAAGAATGATAAACATATCCTTTAAGATGAAATGGTTAAACTAGAATGAACGGACTAGGGTGGTATGACCACGCCTTGGGATAATGTAGTGAGCATGACATATATTAGCAAAATGAATTTGTGAATATCTTGATTTAGATACTTAAGATGGGTTGACTTAAGTATGAATTTTAATGTGTTCACTTATGTGGATGTGGTATGATTCTTTGAATGCTTATGAGGTAATTCCATAAGCAGTATACTATAGACATGTTGTATTGTGAGTGCGCACATGTTGATGCCACATAATGAATGGTTGATTTTGAATGTGAAATTATTACTTGAAATGCATAAGAGGTACTGCCTTATGAATTTTAATATAATGCTGATAATGAATGTGTATGTTTATGGATGGGAGGAATTCATACCCCATGCCATCTACTTTGTATGATTATTGATGGGAGGCATGCATACCTCATGCCAGCTTATTTTGAGTATGGGTGGGAGGCCTGTCTACCCCACGCCTGATGTGATTTATATACGTATATGGAAGGGAGGCATTCTTACCCCTTTCCAGTTGATTTCTATTGATGACTACATGTCGGGATGGGAGGCAGTTATATCCCATGCCGGTAGAATGAATGTGATGGAAGGGAGGCATTCTTACCCCTTTCCAGTTGATCTAGGGACAAGAGGCATTCTTACCTCGTGCCCACTAATCCCGATTTATGGAAGGGATGCATTCTTACCCATTTCCAGTTGATGTAGGGATGAGGGGAATTCTTACCTCATGCCCAGTAATCCCAATTTATGGAAGGGAGGGAGTCTTACCCTTTTCTAGTTGACCTATAGGGATGAGAGGCATGCTTACCTCATGCAAGCTAATCACGACTAATGGGTGGGAGGAATTCTTACCCCACACCATCTATGATATAAATTCTTATATTTATATATATATGGTGACATGATCAGGTTACTTTACTGGCAGTGAGCCGAAGCTGGTATAGCTGTCAGGTGTCCCTTGGGAACCTGGATGAGTGTTATTTTACTTACGTACTTCTGGTTACTATTTCTCCATACCTTCTCGCTGTTTAGTTATTATACACTATCTAGATTTGGTTAGACACCGGTGGTGCCAGCCTGCTGAGATTTATATCTCACACCCTACTCGAGCTGCCTTTGCACTGGGGTACCCGAGTAGACCTTCTTGCTTGCCGGACCTAGGTTGTATGTTGTGATGTTTGTACCTGAGGAGTTAAGAGCAAAGGACCAAGCGAGAGCTTGGGATGCTCAAGAGATTCGTCGTTGGGCTCTGCTGTCTTTTCTTTTTGTATTGTTTGTAAAGCATGCTGTATTGTTTACTATTTTCATAACTGTATCATCATCTGTACATGCATGCATTGTAAAATGGCGTTTTCCACCTTCTGTAAAATGGATATTATTACATGTCTATCACTGCTATCTTTCAATTGCTTACTACTTCCACTATTGAATGTTATTAACTCTGATAATACCGCTGTGTTTCTCTGATATGAGGGTATAGTCTCCCCACAATCATCTCCTGAGACCCTCACTGCTAGTCGGCAGCCTCTGGAATATAGGGAGACGCGCTTGAGGCCATGTGACCCACCGGTCCGGCGACCGGTTCGATGGTAAGTCGGGCCGGGATGTTACAAATCCCATTGAAACACTCCCCCTAACAATAACATCACTCAAAACTATGGAACTACCCCATAATTCTAATTTGTAGGGGTAATGAAGACATAGTTACTCGGTAAAAAAGAATGGTAGTAATAGTAGGGTTCCAAAGTCATGCTCTCCCATCATCTGGATATCTTTTTTCCTCCAAGTTATCTGTTTTCCCTTGTGCAAATACATATATCCAAATATATAAGCCTCTTTTTATCTTCCTACATATCTAGTGCATTAAAATTTCAGTTGACATAAGGTTCATGTCCTAAATGGATTTTAGGGCATGAAATGTGTGGCCATAAATTATTTTTAATGCACTTCCATCGATACACTCAAATCCTAAATGGAGTTCAAAGAGTGTGTCAATTCTCTCCAAAGCACTAAAAATAGATGAGTATTCTTTACAGTGTGAAGAGGCCATGCTTATTTTGGCCTATGTTTCCAATACATTCTATCAGATTCTATAATTTTTGGGGGAATCTGGCCACTTTCATAGAGTGGAAGTAATATTCACATCAATAAAACCTCAATCCCTCATTATTATGATTTTTCACATTTCGTGTTCATGTTCTAAATCCCATTCACATCATGAACTATATTCACATCCTGGATTGCCAATTTTTAGTAGGTAAGCCTCTTTTTCATCCCAATTCTTCAATTATGAGACTCTTGACTAATCCTTGATGTTACACCCCAAGCTTCCATGATACGCTTCTCTTTCAATAATGTAATAGCTTTCATTGTACGCTAGTTTGAGATTCTAACACACCACGACCAATCAATGTAGCCGTTATGAATAGTAATACCCACTTTTTGAATTATATAAATTTTATATTTCAAAATAGACTTCATTTTTTGATTCGGAATATCAAAATTAGCCTATGTTGAATTTTTTGTAATTTTCTGAGAACTTCCAATTTTCTATGAATAGAAAAATATATAAAAACAACTATTTTAATCCAAATAGTTTATAATGATAAATTATACTATTGAGTAGTTTTAAAGTATAATTAGATTATACTTTTACCATTTTATCCAATGGTGTTCATTAGAATTAATTTCACTTTGAAATTGGACATAAACAATTGTCAATCTTTTGATATATATTGTTTCTTAAAAACACGCTATTTGTTGTGAGAACGGGAATTAATTATTAAATTAATTAATTCAACTTATATGTTTTTCATTTTGTAAAATAGACATCATTTTTCAATTTGGAATATCAAATATATCTTAGAGTGAATTTTTTGTATTTTTCTGAAAAACATCAATTTTTGATGAATAGTGAAACTACTAAGTGGTTGTTAAAAAACTAATTTTTCATTTAAATGAAACTTTACCACTTCTGTGAATTAAATTTAAAAAATCCGACATACATTGTTGTCATTAGGAAGTAAAATTTGGTTCAATGGGATTAAAATATTTTTTGGTGAATAGTAACTTTTAAGTTCTATTAATCGCGATTAAAGGTAATTAGTGTAATATAAGGTAAATATAATGATATAATAATATGAAATTACCTTTACAATTGTCCTACACTTATTGGATGATTCATGGCCAACTAATAAAATCCATGGGTCAACTTGGGGACCCCATGGAGCCACTTGGGTAAGAAAATGACATTAATAACTTTTTATTTAAAGTAAAAATAAAATTGTCACAAACATGTGTTGTTTTACTAAAAAAATTATTACATGAGGTTATTTAAGTTAAATTTTCAACTATAAATATTAATTTGAAAGATAAAAAGATTTAATACCTCATGGTAATTTGTTTTATAATTTTTATACATTAAATAAATAAATTTATTTATCACACCCTCATGATGCAACGATTACCTCATTAATTAACAATTTAAATAAAATGAAAAGATAATGTAAAATCTAAGACTTAAACTTGTCAAAAACCTATTGTATGAGTATATTTATAACCCTTATCACCTTATACTCTAAATATATAATTTTCGGACCTTTGAAATCCAAAAAGCATTTCATAATAATGTAACATTTCATGACTTTCCAAGAGTGCCCCTCCTCTCCTCTTATAAAAGGCCCCCACCTCTACCACCTTTTTCACAACATCAAAGCCATTTGGCTTAGCCAAACTCTGTCAAAATACTATCTCAACTTCCCTCTCTTACTCCTAGAAGCCTCACTTTGGTCATAAGTCTTCACAAGTAAGCCTTTGGCTCAAATCAAAAAGAGTTACCCGATTTTAAGGTAATGTATTCTCTTATGTTCTTTTGTTTTATTTTGCTTCTCCAACCCCTTAAACTATTTTTATTCCTTTATTTTGTAACAACACCAGTATAAACAATATACTAGGATGTTTCCATGAGAAGTATTTTATTTACACATACCCAAACCTTCGTCTAATGGTTAAAGAACATACTATTTCTGTGGGTAGCGAATTACTGCCTCACGAAACAATGATTGTTCAATATTATTTTAACACCTCTCATGGTGGCTATTATGATGACACTATTTTCATATATGATATATATATATATTGTTTATTTTTTCTTTATTATTCTGTATTTCTCATTTATTTCATACCTTTATGATTCCCATTTTTGGTAAACGCGATAATTTCATTTTAGGAAGTGCGGACTACCGCCCCCTCAAAATGATTTGAATCGTTAATGCCATATGTGGGATGTAAAAATGATGGAGTAAATGATATTATATATGATATTATATTGTAATTATAATAAACCTTTATATCATTATGATTTCATTCCATTAAATACGAAATAGAAGTAGCGTTCATGCGTATGTACGGCTTACCGTCTCCATGAACGGTGCATTTCATTTCTTACCTCTAAATGTTATGTAATATTATGAATTAATTTATATATTGGATATATATGATATATATTATATCTAGATCATTAATATAATTATGGATATAATAGATATTTTACCACATGAACAACTTGTTACTATAAGAAGTTTATTTTTGACTCAAGTACCAAAGATCGACAAAACGACCATTATTAACATAAATAATTACATAATGTTCATAACATGGTAATAAGTGATATAAAAGATTTAATAAACTTGAAAAAGGTTCTTAATAAATTATAAATTAACTCTATTTTATTATTCAGGATGTTAGATAATGGTCGAGTCAAGTCGGACATGAGGTAAGGGACCTCGTCTCAATCTCCTTTCATTGAGACATATTTTGTTTTATACACAACTTTCTTTTATACGGTGTATAAACCCCTTTGACTTTTAAATTTATTCAAAAGGAATATTTTTATATGAAGAGTTTTACTAAATGACAAAAAGGAATGTTTTTTTTGTCGTACGTATGCGGTGACAATGACTTCTCCGCCGCCATGACCATTATTTGAGTTTCAGCTTCCTCTACAAGCCATAACTTTTTTTAAATGAAAAATAAATACAAAGTTTTAATTTTATTTTATTTGGGTATTGAAAATGGTTTTGAAAGTGTTTTTTTATATCAATGTGTTGTATTGATATCTTGTGATTGAAATGTGGAAATGTTATGTTTCCTTTATGCATGTTTTATGTAGTACGATTCTATTATGGTTTATGATATGTTTAAACCTATTCATATGAGGAATGCATTGGACTTAATAAGTGATGGGTGGAGCCTGCTGTAGCTCCTCTATGCATCGGTATGTCTCATGAGACGAACTAGTGTCTTGGGACGAGGCCTTGACAAAATCTTATTTGTAGTCTTGGCACGAGGCCTTGGCTACATTGTTATGATAGTCTGGCATTATGTATTCCATCATTATGAAAGTGGTTATTGATATTGCATGTGATTATTCGACTAGTAGAATATCCATGTGAATAAGTAAATGATATTATTTCATTTTATTTTTTCCATATCATGCTGAAGTTCAACTTTAAAAGGCTTTTGTTTTATTTATACATTACCTTAAATGTTTATGTTTATTTATGAAAGTTTCCGCTGTATTGTTATCCTTACTAAGCATAGGATCTCACCCCTTTCAATGTTTTAATTTTTCCAGGATGTGATGAAGTATATTATGAATGAAATGCAGGGATAGTTTGAGGGGATATGAAGACATGATGTTTTCTTAGTTTTGTTTTACTTTATGATGTAATGTAAGACTTATGAATGTATCTAGTGTTTCCAAGGCTACTAAACTAATCGGTCATTCGAGACTTGATCTTTTGTGATCATGCCAATATTACACAATAATTCACCGACTCTGGGTAACTGGGGTCGGGCATTATAGTTGGTATCAGAGGCAGTTTAGAACCTTGGAATCTGAATTTAGATAAACTCTGATTAGAGCACATATCCCAAAGATATACTTTGAGGATTAGTATAGAATAACTTCCTAGAATTTTGGTATTATAGAGATTTTGTGAGTTTTCTGAGCAATATATCTCTGTCTAGATACGAACAGGTAGAGGCAGCTCTGGCACAGATGTACCTAGGGGTAAAACCTGAAAACACTACTTTGAGATAGACTCGAACGGGAACTGGTGCACGACAACGGGCATTGCTGCACTCTTGGTTACGACACTCCCATGGGATATGCTTAGGATAATTATCATTTTCATTACAAACCATTATTAAGGGTTTATGAGTATATACATCCTCAAAGAAAAAATATTTATGATTATGTATTATATCCATAAATAGTTCAATTTATGTTAAGTGTTTTACAAGTATGGAATTATGTATTTTGATTCATAAACTAATCTAGTTTATGCCATTGTTTAGAAATGGTGCCTAGTGGAAGGAATGGAAACTGTATCAATGCACGCAATCCATGTAGGGATTTCCCTCCTACTCAAGATAATTATAGTGGAGCTGGTGATACAACTGGTGCTGATCAACTTATCACTATACTGGGACAACTCACTCAGGTTATGAAAAATAACCTTACTCGTATGGAGCACCATGATCCGCAACGTGGAGGATCAATGTTAGACCGCTTCATGAGGCAACAAAGACCAACATTTAATGGGGGTACAAATCCATTAATAGCTGAGAAATAGATACTCCTTAGAGAAAATATTCCACGCCTTGGGGAGTAGCGAATGAGATAAGGTTGTCATGGAAGTTTACTACCTCACTGGAGATGCTGATCAATGGTGGTCGTTGATTCAAAACACGAAGGAAGATGATGAAGTATAAAATATGTAATGGAGGGAGTTGAAAGTGATTTTCTTCGAAAAATACTTCCCTCATGACCATCGAGCAGGTATGGAAAGGCAATTTCTGAGTCTGAGGCAAAAGGAGGATGAGAATGTCACAAATTATGAGGCTAACTTTACAAGGTTAGCAAGGCAGGCAACAGATTATATACATAACCCAAGAAGTAATATTGATCGTTTCTTTGATGGGTTAAAACCATTTCTCCATCGAGCCTTAGTCTCACAATATTTATCGTCGTACGAAGATATTGTCTCATGTGCTATCAAGACAGAAAAGGAATTCTCTAAATCTTATGACAATAAAGTACAGCAAGAGAAGAAGAGAACGATGGAACAAGATAAAAATAAAGGGAAAAAGGGAATGAAGGATTCTCCATGATGGGATAATTTTGAGAAGAATCACCCTGGTAATTTCCTAAAAGGAATGGGAGTTTGTTATAAATGTAGAGAAAAAGGTCACTGGGCTCGTGATTGCAAGGGAAAGAAAGAGACTATCAATGTTGAATGCTACAATTGTAGGGAAATGGGGCATTATGAAAATGAATGTCCTAAGAATCAGGGAAACTTACCTTAAAAAAGGCAAAGGGATCAAGGACAATCTTATGTTGTTACTACATTTGAAGTGGAATAATTAATGTATTGGTGATTTTAGACTCAAGGATTATATTCTGGTTATAAGAATAATGTGATATATATAAGGATTGTACTGCAGTACTTTTTGTTTTCATTAAGGGTTTAATATGATGAAGGTAATCATATTTTTAGTATGTGCCGATAAGAGGAACTTTACTTTGTTTGGGAAATCTGATGTTACAATTGATTTTGGAATTTAGATACCTTTTAGAGAATGTCTGGACTGAGGGATTTTGAATACCTATAAAGGTTGGAATGGATTATGTTTAACTTTGGATAGTATTGTTTAAGGTTAAAACATTTCTGAAGATTATTTTTGGAATATTATAATACTATAGTTTTAGGAAAAGGATAACCTGAAGGTTGGGGGATAACCCATTGCGTCGGACAAATCTGTGGGAATCGAACCCACAACCATAGTGCGACAGGCATTTATTACCTACCACTAGACTACAGGAAGTCCCTGATTATTACAAAATAGTTTTCCTAATCTAAATGGTATGTGTTAATATTTGGAACCTTTTACGATTAGATTAAATATAATATTTTTGAGTTGTATTATCTTTTTGAGGGAAAGATGAGTTTGTGGTAGAAATTAGTTGAAGGTTGAAACTCTATGTGTCAAGTATATATATATATATATATATATATATACCTCTCTATTATTCTATAAAAAAATTAATTCTTAAACTTTAGGAAAGGGATATTAAAAAAAATGTGTTATCCTAACACCTTATGTTTTGTTGAACTGATGATATTTTAAATCAACATAGATTGTAGGCTTTGAGGCCCTCAATTTTACACTTGTTTGTGATTGATAACCTCAATCACTCCCTACAAATATTTATGTTTTTCCTCCAATTATATGTCTCTAATTTCCACTAATGTTCTCCTAATCGGGATCATCATTTGGTGGTGACTTTTTCATTTCCCTTTCTCTCTTATTAAGGCTAAATTTTATTAACCTTATTTCCGATGTGGGTTTTCCACAAAGGTATTTGCTACTTTCAACATTTTATTTTCAAAGAAAAATTTGAAATTGCGAGGACACAATTTATTTAAGGAGGGGATAATGTAACACCCCATGTTTCCAGGATACGCTTCTCTTTCAATAATGCAATAACTTGCATTGTACGCTAGTTTGAGATTCTCACACTCCACGACCAATAAAAGTAGCCATTATGAATAGTAATACCCTCTTTTTGAATTATATAAATTTTATATTTCAAAATAGACTTCATTTTTGGATTCGGAATATCGAAATTAGCCTATGTTGAATTTTTGTAATTTTCTGAGAACTTCCAATTTTCTATGAATAGAAAAACACTTAAAAACAACTTTTTTAATCAAAATAATTTATAGTGATAAATTATACTATTGAGTGGTTTAAAATTATAACTAGAATATATTTTTACCATTTTATCCAATGGTGGTCATTATAATTAATTGCACTTTGAAATTGAACATAATCAATTGTCAATATTTTGATATATATTGTTTCTTAAAAACACGCTATTTGTTGTGACAGCGGGAATTAATTATTAAATTAATTAATCCAACTTATATGTTTTTAATTTTTTAAAATAGAAATTATTTTTTAATTTGGAATATAAAATATATCTTAGAGTGAATTTTTGGTATTTTTATGAAAAAATTCAATTTTTGATGAATAGTGAAACCACTATGTGGTAGTTAAAAAACTAATTTTTCGTTTAAATGAAACTTTACCACTTCTGTGAATTGAATTTAACAAATCCAACATACATGGTTTTCATTAGGAAGTAAAATGTGGTTCAATGGGATTAAAATAATTTTTGGGGGATAGTAAATTTTAAGTTCTATTAATCGCGATTAAAGGTAATTAGTGTAATATGAGGTAAATATAATGATATAATAATATGAAATTATCTTTACACTCGTCTTACCCTTATTTGATGAGTCATGGAATATCATTACAATCCATGGGTCAACTTGGGGACCCCATGGAGCCACTTGGGTAAGAAAATGACATTAATAACTTTTTATTTAAAGTAAAAATAAAAATTGTCACAAACATGTATTGTTCTACTAAAAAAATTATTACATGGGGTTATATAAGTTAACATTTAGACTATAAATATTCATTGGAAAGATAGAAATATTTACTAAATCATGGTAATTTTTTTATAATTTTTAGACATTAAATAAATAAATTTATTTATCACACCATGATGATGCAGCTATTACCTCATTAATTAACGATTTAAATAAAATGAAAAGATAATGTAAAATCTAAGACTTAAACTTGTCAAAAACCTATTGGATTGGTATATTTAAAACCCTTATCACCTTATCTTAGAAATATATAATTTTGGGACCTTTTAAATCCGAAAATGATTTCATAATAATGTAACATTTCATGACTATCCAAGAGTGCCCCTCCTCTCCTCTTATAAAAGGCCCCCACCTCTACAACCTTATTCACCCCATCAAAGCCATTTGGCTCGGCCAACCTCTACCCAAATACTCTATCAAATTCCATATATTACTCTTATAAGCCTCTCTTTGGGTATAAGTCTTCCCAAGGAAGCCTTTGTCTCAAATCAAAAAGAGTTACCCGATTTTAAGGTAATGTCTTCTCTTATGTTCTTTTGTTTTATTTTGATTCTCCAACCCCATAACCTCTTTTTATTCCTTTATTTTGTAACAACACCAATATATACAATACACTAGTATGTTTTCATGATAATTATTTTATTTACACTTACACATACCTTCTTTTAATGGTTAAATAACATATTGTTTCTGTGGGTGGAAAATTACTGCCTCACGAAACGATGATTGTTCAATATTCATTTAACACCACTCATGGTGGCCATTATGATGAAACAATTTTCATATATGATATTTATATTATATTTATTTTTTAATTATGATTTTTTATTTCTCATTTATGGAATACCTTTATGATTTCCATTATGGGTAAACATGATAATTTCATTTTAGGAAGTGCGGACTACCGCCCCCTCAAAGTGATTTGAATTGTTAATGCCATATGTGGGAAGTATAAAGGATGGAGTAAATGATATTATATATGATATTATACTGGAATTATAATACACCTTTATATCATTATGATTTCATTCCATTAAATACGAAATATAAATGAATGTAGCGTTCATGCGTACGTACGGCTTACCGTCTCCATGAATGGTGCATTTCATTTATTACCTCTAAATGTTACGTAATATTATGAATGAATGTATATACTGGATATATATGATATATATGATATCTACATCATGAATATAATTCTGGATATAATGGATATTTTACCACATGAACAACTTTTAATTATAAGAATTTTATTTTTGACTCAAGTACCAAAGATCGACAAAATGACCGTTATTAACATAAATAATTATATAATGTTCATAACATGGTAATAAGTGATATAAAAGGAATAATAAACTTGAAAAATGTTCTTAATAAATTATAAATTAACACAAGTTTATTATTCATGAGGTTAAAGAATGGTCGAGTCATGTCGGACACGAGGTTAAGGACTCCGTCTCAATCTCCTTTCATTGAGGCATATTTTGTTTTAAACAAAACTTTATTTTATACGGTGTATAAACCCCTTTAACTTTTACATTTATTCAAAAGGAATGTTTTTATATGAATCATTTTACTAAACTACAAAAAGGAATGTTTTTTATGTCGTATGTATACAAAGACAATGACTTCTCTGCTGCCATGACCATTATTTGAGTTTCGGCTTCCTCTACAAGCCATAACTTTTTTTAAATGAAAAATAAATAAAAAGTTTTAATTTTATTTTATTTTGGTATTGAAAATGGTTTTAAAAGTGTTTTTTATATCAATGTGTTGTATTGATATCTTGTGATTGAAATGTGGAAATGTTGTGTTTCTTTTATGCATGTTTTATGTGATACGATTATGTTATGGTTTATGATATGTTTAAACCTGTTCATATGAGTAATGAATTGGACTTAATAAGTGACGAGTGGAGCCCGCTATAGCTCCTCAATGAATCGGTAAGTCTCATGAGACAAACTAGTGTCTTGGCATGAGCCCTTGAAAAAATATTATTTGTAGTCTTGGCACGAGGCCTTGGCTACGTGGTTATGATAGTCTGGCATTATGAATTCCATCATTATGAAAGTGGTTATTGATATGGAATGTGATTATTCGACTAGTAGAATATCTATGTGAATAAGTAAATGGCATTATTTAATTTTATTTTTGTCATATTATGCTGAAGTTTAAGTTTAAAAGGCTTTTGTTTTAGTTATACATTGTCTTAAATGTTTATTTTATTTATGAATGTTTCTGCTGTATTGTTATCCTTACTGAGCATCTGAGCTCACCCCTTTCAATCTTTTAATTTTTTCAGGATGTGATGAAGTATATTATGAATGACCTGTGGGGATAGTATGAGAGGATATGAAGACAAGATGTTTTTTTAGTTTTTTTTACTTTATGATGTAATGTAAGACTTATGAATGTATCTAGTGTTTCCAAGGCTACTAAACTAATCGGTCTTTCTAGACTTGATCTTTTGTGATCATGCCAATGTTACGCAATAATGCACTGACTCTGGGTAACTGGGGTCAGGGCGTTACATTGACATGTCATAAGTCATAAAACATATTTTTTAACATACATACATCATCATTTATCTCCATTTCCAAATATTTATCACATCCTTCCATAATTCACAAAATCAATTATGAAATTCGAATATAGGACTGAATATCAATCAATTTACAAGGATAGATATATTTAAATACAAAAAATATATATACATGATATTTATGTATCAAATCTACTCACACTTGAATTTAGATTTTTCCACGAGGATTAAATCTCAATATACTAAAAAATATTCTCACCTTACCATGATTTAAACACAATTTCAATAAAATAAATTGATCAAATGGAGAATTTAAATGTTCAAGAATCACATAGGTAAATTTCAAAACCATTCCTTCTCATTCTTCCATGTTCATTTTTCAATTAATTATTAATATGAATACCATTTTTAATTTACCAATATTTAGTTTTTAGAGTCATCATCAAGGTAAAAATGTGAATATAGTTATGTACATACATCAAAACATGTCATTTAACATAAGATTGTAAAGAATTTGGAATATACCTTGTTTAAATACATAGATCACAGTTAATCATGACGAAATTACAATAATGTTAAAATGTATCTAAGACTCATGGTAAGTGGGTAAATGAATAAAATAATGCTCAAAATGGAGGTTTTACTCTAAATCCTAGTATATGATATCAAAAGATAAGATTAATGAAATATTTCATCATTCATAAATATTTCATCTCCTCATACCCAAAATCTCAAAGTGGGATCATGATATAAGTAAGTATAATTAATGAATCACCCTCTATTTCTTTTTTTTTTCAAAGTTTTTCTTAAGAAAAATATCACATCCACGAACTAACCACCTATGATCAAAATATCATAGGTTTGTAAGTAGGGATTATTAAGCCTCACAATACACAGCCCATATTTTTTATAATAGAGTAGAATAATAAAATACAATTAATAATATCATGAACTCTTTTCAAATCAAAAGAACCCCTCACCCATTAAAACCTCCTAAATGAATTATGTCCCCATCCACCATGGACAACCACCCCTCCACACTTATTATTTTAAATATCATGCATTATATTTTTATTTGGGTAGAAATGGGAATGATAGGATTGAATGGTCTCTCTATTCCCATAAAAATCATCCATGTATTCTATATAAAAAAATAAATATAAATGTAAGGTGGGTCCAAGGATGAATGGATAAATAATTAAATGCCTCAAACTTATTAAAAGTGATTCTATTTAACAATATCTTTGACAAGATTTCAAGAAAGATCTAGAAGAGACCATGTTTGAGACTCTCAAGATATATACATTAGATGGAATGGGAAATATTTGTTTATAGATTTTATTAGTAATAATATTAATGGTTTGGACAGTCACTTACATCAATTCATATGAATAATAAAACCAATTAACAAAAATACCATAAATTCAAGGAACCTCAAATATTATAAAAATTATATTTAAAAAATCAGATAGTCTCCCTAAATATTGATTTTTAAAATCTAAATCCCCATGTTTATCACTCATAATTATTTCCCCTATTTTCCTCATTCAAATATATTGAAAAATAAATTTAAAAACATGGCATGGTACTTATTTTAAGTAGTTTATATCTCCTAAACCAATTGATTAAATCAATAAGTAAATGTGGGGTATTCAAATCTATTTTAAATTATAATTATAAAATAATATGGGGAGTAAAAATGAAAAATATAGAAGTGAAATTCATACCCCCATTTATAATTATTTTTTTAGGTTGTTCTAAAAAGGATTTTCTTACACCATATTCAGGATGTGAATTTTTCTCATGACGTGTATTGTCATGAATTTATGACATGAAAATGGGTTGATCCTAAAGATTCGTTTAATGTTTCCTTATAGTGTATTGATGTACCAAAAAAATTAAAACACACAAGAGAATGTATAGGACCTTTTTCAATGTTATTTAAAAAAATGGGAAGACTTCCAATTCCTAAAAAAAATAAAAATCATAAAAACTCATGGTGCCTTTTGAAAGAGATTTTGTTTGTCATTGGCGTGACCTTAACTCTTTAAACTCAAGTAGTGGACGATTGATAAGATTTTACATGGTAAGGGTCCATAAATTCTCTCATGTTTGACTTATCCATATAGGTCATCCCCATTCACTCTTCTGAAAATATCTTGACTCTTCCTTGTAGAAGAAATTTCTTAATTTTCATCTGGTTGATCAACTATTAATTTTTCGGACCATAAAATTCAATCATCATGTCATGCACTATACAATCCTGTTGTACTTCTTAAAAATTTCATATAGCAACTATCTCTATAATTATAGCATCCTTAGTAGCTCAGAGTCAAAGATATTATTATTACATTAGAACTAAGTACAAGGAATAACATCCCAAAGGCCCGAATAGTTTTGTAGTATTGGTAAAATAGATACATATTTTAATCACACATAAAAAATAAAAACATGAAACACAACATAGTGTTTTAATTGAGAACACCATTATTCACTTTAGCATATCCTTGTATATCAATCATAATAATCTTCTTGGAATCTCAGGGAAAGGAAAAATAAGAAACTGGTGAGATCATATTCCAGGTAATGGTATGAGTAAAATATAATATATCATGAATACATAAGGAATGATCAAATATGGAAAGGTAAATAACTAAAAACCATTCCATTTAATTAATAACATGAACATGAAGAATAATATTGTATGAATAAAGGATGATCATATAATTTCATATAAATAATTACATGTGCTTAAAACTTATCCATAGATATTATAACAAATATAATAATCACATAGACATCCATAACTAATCACATAATGAGGGATGAATAATTTTAGGCATCATAACCATCTGATTTAGGCCTCATGAAAATAAATATTATATAAATGGTTAAGACCTCAATCAAGTACCCAATCTAGTTTGTCACATGACAACTACCGATGCATCGAGGGGATATAGAAATCCCCAATCATTACTTACTAAGACCAATACATTCCTTAAATGAAAGGGGTGATAAATAAATAATGTAATAATTTTATTGAAAAATTAGAATATGAAATGTTAACAATTACCATCAATCAATAAACATAATCATAAACCATCTATAGTAATATGTAGAGTGGTATTAAAATAGTATTCCCCAGTCAAACTGATCTTAAACCATTAAGAGAAATGAGGTGGGTGGTATCACTAGAGTATATGTAGATACCCAACTCCAGAATCTCAACTACAATGTGTAATACTATTATATTGGCATGATTACAAGTAATGAAACCCCGAAGGACCAAAACGTTTAGTTTTATTGGTAATCCAGATACATATATATGTCTTGTATTACAAATAAATCCACTAATTACAACATATTTTTTTTTCTTTCTTCTATAATAATTGTATTCCATCTAACATATCCTTTAATATATTTCTTATTACACTTATTGGATTCCTGTGGAAAGGAAACAAGATAAGGGTGACCTGAAATTATCAGAAAGGGAAAATTAGGGAATAAGTAATAATTAATCAATAACCATAATCAATATGGAAATTTATTAAATTAATACACATTCCATGTAATAAATAAACTAAAATATTGTGTTTAAACAATATGGAAATGTAAATAACTGTGTTGACATCATGAAATGTGTTCTATGTAATTCTCCACAAAATTGAATATGTAAACCTCTCTTAGATAGTAAATGGTGAGTTTAATTATAAATAATTATTTATGATGGAAGAAGGAGTGGACTATATTTCCTTATACCACAATCCAAAACATCCTCAATTGGGATCAAAACGTTTGTGGTGAAACTCTCTATTTTCCATGGGGGTCAGTGATGTAGGGACCAGCCTGAAGGGTCGGGACCGAAGCCCGACACTGATCCTAAGAAGGGTTGTGGGGGATCAGCACCCAAAGTATGGATAATTATGTTTCCCAAGTTGTTTCAATCACCCCCCCCCCCCTACGTAGCAGACATACACAGCACACCTACCCATCAAACGGCCAGCGCAGGTCCTGGCCGTGTAGCCCAATGTGTAGCCCCCTACACAAAGGAATTACACAATAACATAATTTTCACACCCCTATATGGATAAGCTATGATTTGGAGCTATGATGAAGAACTAAACATAAAAACTCCTTTCAACTATACCCCCTCATTGACTATAAATAAAACCATTGGTCTCCCTATTTTACAAACTGAAAAAGATAAAAGAACTCTTGAATCTCCCATTGTGTAGCTCTTTCACCCAGGTCCCCTAAATTTTCTTAGGTACCTCTCTAAAAAACATGAGAGAAGATAGATTTAGATGGTATAATAAAGATAAATTTCTTTTCATATTTTTAAATACAAAACATCTGATGAAGGACCCTCCTTCCATAGGAAGAAATCATCTACGCATGGTCCTTTCCTTAAGCAAGGACCTGTGTGGGATGCTTCTAATGACATCAAGGGACATCCGGGGTTCTTAAGTTAATACCACACCCAAGTTTTGTTTTCCCAAGTCCATTTCCCAAGAAATATCAAGCTCTCACGGTCTTATCCTTCCTGCATTAAGCATTTTTTCAGTTCCTCCTTGAACCTTCATGGTATACCTACATAGTACACATATACGACATACCTACGCAAAAGACCTGCACAGACCACCTACATGATCTATATTTGAATTACACTTCTAATCCACCCATGGAGGGGGAAATCCTTCCATGGATCCCTTGTCTTAAATGAGTCAAGTTTAAACCTCCACCAAAACCTATTGACTTACCAAACCATTGGGAAAGACACATCAATATGTCTCCCAGTTGGGTTTGTATTTCTAAAGTCATTGGTTTCTCACATTTTTCTTGTAAGGTATTCAGGATCCTTGGGTGCCTATAGGTATGTATATATATATTCATAAAGATAATTACCCCTGGGATAGTGTTGGGAAGTTACCATTTTTGAGGATTAGAGTTTGGGAAATGTCCCCCCTTCTAATCTCTAAGACTTTGGAACCTCAGGTCCATGGTAGGGAAGGTACGATTCACGCTTTCATTTCCTTTTGACATAGGGAATGATATCCTCCTTCCACTATGGGTCCAATTTTAGGGAATACCTCCTAGATTAATCCCCTTGACTTTCGAGTTGGACCTAATACCTTTACTTTCATTCGTCATTGAATTTTTCGTTGCTTGATGCCCTCATCCACCGTCACCCTTGCTTCTTTTTCCATAGTAGTGGACACTTCCATTATTTGAGGAGAAAGTATGTGGTTTGTTGAATCTTTCACATCTTATTTTTTCCCACAAAAATTATGACTCATGTGGGATTAGAGATTTGTGATTATCACAACTTCCTCACAATCCATCTCATGATCTTGAACTACGAGAACTCTAATTCCCACTATAATTGAGATATATAGGAATCCTTCAACTAGGGCTCGAGCTCAGTAGACATCCTCATTAGGATTACAACCCTAATTCACTTAATCTGGGTATCCTCCCTAGGAGTAAGCCCGGAATTAAGTCCCCCTCAAATTTCCATGAGTTAAGACATCTCCCATTGGCCCCCATTACAAGGGAATCCTCTTTAGGAGTAATCCCTAGCCTATTTCTCTAAAAGGTTCATACTCCCTTATGATAATTACCAAGCTACATGGGCTTTGATTCTCATTCAAGTGGGATACGTATAAATCCTCCCTTTGGTTCAAACCCAACACTCCAAATAAACTATGTTCTCTTTGGGTAGTATTCCGAGCAAGGTCTAATCAAACATAGAAAGTCATATCCTTTCGAGGTTTCTTGAACTTCTTAGCTATAATACCCACATCATGTTTTGACTAGGAATCATTCCCCTAGATTCTCTAACCACGTGACATTATACTGTACGGTTAGGTCCTTATCACATAAAATTAAAAGGTATGATATGTACCAATAATCAGCACTGAACTACGAGGGTTATGATTCCTTTCACGAGCATAGAAAGGTATCCCATTTATGGGTATAATACTAACATCCAAACAAAATTCTTTATCCCTGGATGATGATAAATTCTAGAGTTCCCCACTGATTCTCTTAAAACCTAATATAATTTTAACAATGGATAAATAATCTGTATGTAGTATTTGAGAGTATACCATTGATGTAGAACCTCGAATACATACAGATATCTCTATTTATGAAGAACCTGAATTACATATGGATGATTCTGAAATCCACACATTCTAATAATTAATTGAAAATTTCAATGGAAACCTACATTATTCTTGTTAAATTAATAAGGACTCATGAACATATCTTAAAACTATAATAGGGTCCGTAGTAGGAAATAATTTCCCGCAAAAGGGTGTGATGAGTCTGACCTCCCATCCTCTTGACCAATGGGAGTTCTTAAATATTGTAGGTTAAGAAACCTAAAAAACTCCTTCCTTTGGAAAGTAGGTCCCTTTAGATATAGAACCGTTGGGTGTTTCCAGTTTCAAAAATAAATCTAATGGAAACTGTCCAGAAGTAGTGATTCCTAAGAATATCACATGTTCCTGGGGAAAACTGATGAACCCAACGTGAATCCTTAAACAAGATAATATTGTTACCCATCTGTTGGGAGCCTCTAAATTGATAAAAGGTATCCATACAAGGGAATCAATCATGAATGTGTTAATCTAAAAAAAATTACTTTACTAGAGTAAATTTTTCTTATTTGTAATATATATAGGCACTTTATTTCTAGAAACGCCATTCCAAAATGGCCTCCTTCAAATTTTCACCCATGAATTCCCAGGGTGATGCACAAGCTGGATCCTCATCTGCTCAAAGGATGCAATCACCAACTTAGCATCTTAAAAGTTGGGTCTCCAATGAATTGGTCCAAGAGTACCATCAACATGGTACTATACCGACATTGGAGGATAACCAACGGGCCCTCTAAATCAAGAATAACCCCCAGTCGTCTGGTGAATGATGACCAATGGTCAAGAAGAAGACAGTTCCAACCACTGTATTCAACCATTTCAAGAATTTATCCATAGAACACAATCATCAATCCCTCGCCCATTCTAGGTAGGTAAACCATGATTCCACCCATGGCCTCACCCCAAATACACATGGGTCATTCCCGAAGGCTTCTACCAACAATCACCCCCACCAACTTCACACAGCAACAAACCCTCAATATGATGAGGGAGTTATCTTCGGCTTCACGACCCAGGTCCCTCAGACTGGAGTAGGCAAGATGAACCATCAGGGAAAACAGCTGGCCAATAGGGAGTATTTTCTACATTTTCCCCCTCTTGGGATGTCCATCAACCCAGCTTGGTGGAAAATAGTGAACGAGAACTTACACTTGTTCGTCTTGACTCAATTATCCCGAAGACTTGTCTGGGGGTGCCCAACCAATCCCACCATTCAAATATAGTGGAGTACTAGGAGTAGGCATGTACATATTCTTAAAATATATAATCTCACTAGTAGACTCATCTGGTTTCATTCAAGGAATCCCTCTAACCAAATGTGGTGGTAATTAGTCTGTAGGCACTTACACATGCTAGAATCTATCAAGCCTACCAACAGTCTCATTTGGTAGCACCCAGAGAAGTCTTTCGGAAATATCTAATGATAAACCTATGGAAGATCCAATGTTATTCCCCCACCCATGAGTTCTTTCAGTACCAACTGACAGGAAAAGAAGGACATAAGCAGGTACTTACACCTATTATAGATATGGAATGGACGTATATTCTCGTTCTGTCCATAGAAGTCACCAAACACATTTTATAAATGGTGAATGGACAAACACAAATTCCTATACATATCTTGGAATCTTTCAAAACTATAATAATAGAAACCTCAACAATACTAGAGGTATGAACACATAATTCTATCCCCATACATGGGATGAATCACTAGCCTTCCATCCATGAGTAGATACATACATCTGTTCCAGTCCATGGGGTTATGGGGCATACTTCCCCATATCATATGGACAACTAGATTGGGCACATACACTCAATCCTATTAGAGATAATCATTTTGTTTTTTATAGACACTCTAAAGTAGGCACATACACATTCTCTTGTCAACCACTTTTCCCAGCAAATGGCCCCAACTATGTGTAAGAGATCATCTAAGAAGAAGTATCACCAAGGATAGTTGGAGAATCAAGAGTTGATATGTGATCTGGATCCTCTTAATGCTAGAGTTCTTGAAGCCCTCATACATTTATCTATTGCATATTAAGATACTACCCTACAATTACCAAATTATGGGAGTAGTAGTAGTAACTCTAAAATTCCTCATCATAAACTTCATCATGAAGGCTTGCTTCATGAAAAAAATTTCAATCTCGAGAACATATCTCTAGATGAGAGCGACAGTAACACTCCATGTGACTAAAAGACCATAGAGAAAGAGTATTTACCCCTTTCAATAATCAACCATGGTGGTACTTCCCATTATGGAATTCACTGTGAAAGTTCTCTTCGCATTAGTGTTTCTTATTATCAAGAAAATTCTCTAACAGTCATTGTAGTGATGAGAAATTAATATTATCTTGAGGAACTTGCAAAAATAAGGCCATTATTGTCTAATGCCTTGTTACTAGTAGGTGAAATAATTTCTCATCTAGAATATAGCCCAAGGAGACAGTCATTCTCTGAACCCCCTTGGGACATTTGTCTTCTAATATTTTAGAGGAAACACCAACTGATTTCATTGATTGTGATAAATAAATCAAGAAGCATTCACTCTGGTCAAACCATGTTGATAAACCTATAGTAAAAGATGAATAGGACGTGTTGAATGTGAGAAAGAAACTTGATAAGGGAGAAATACCAGTTCGGTTTTGGCCTTTGAAAACCTCTCAATACAACATTCCATAAATGTTTGTGGAATATTGTATTCCTGATATCCGCCTCAACATATAAAAGAATCTTCATAATCTAAAATCCAAAATATTACCTTATGATGAATATCAATGTCATGTTAAGGTAATATAAGGATTGAAATGCCAATTTGACTTGGCATCTCTCCATGTTTCCTAACATACAAGGACCGAGAAGCAACAAGAGGACTTTCAATTTACATGCCTCAATGAATTAAAGAGGTTGTGATAATTGACCATGTAATCCTCACCTGGACTTCACATTAGAGGATGGGGTGCACATGGAGAACTACATTTTTCTATGCTCCAAAATCATCAAATCTCATCAAAATTGGTCTCATATACTGTTATTTCCTTAGGTAGGCTACAATAAAAAAATTCTAGAGATAATCAGTAAGAACATGCCTCGATCAGTTTTCAACAAATTCAAACCCAAAGAGAGCACGATATTGAGATATTTCTACATAAATCATCTGAAAACATTGAACAAGATTCTTACTTAGAGGATTTCAGCCATTATTTGATAAAGATAAACAGGAACAACCCTAGCCTATAG
Source organism: Viscum album (assembly GCA_963277665.1). NCBI lineage: Eukaryota > Viridiplantae > Streptophyta > Magnoliopsida > Santalales > Viscaceae > Viscum > Viscum album. The sequence goes on along the minus strand of OY728142.1, from coordinate 587,404,989 downwards.
GGTTGGGGGGTTTTTTCACATCCACAATTCCCTCTACAATAGAAGTCATTTTTCTACCAATTAAAGAAGAATCCAAAAATTCAATGCAAAAATAAACTATCTGAGGATCTCCATGAGGTCACTATCTATAAAAAAAAATTTGGGTAACCAAAAAATAGGAGAATAAATTATCATGGAGGATGAATAAGAAGAAGATTTCACAAAGATAGTGATATAATTCCATCAATGCATTATGTATCAGTAAATTTAATAATTTTCATTATGGAAGATCTTATAGAAAATGAGTCAAGTTTATGGAAATCAAAGTATGAACTTCATGTTATTGATATGATCAATAATGAAGAAAATAAAGGAGGTGTTCATACCAGAAATCAAAGGATTTCCTGTAATCAAGGTGTTCCCTCAAATAATCCACTTCCACCTTTTCGAAAGATACGTAATAGGGATAAAGGAAAATGTCAAATTATTTCTCACCTGCCCCCGGAAGAAGGTCAATATCTTTTTCTTGAATAATTATTTTTCCAATAATATGGGGAAATGAAGTAGTTGAGAATACACAATGTAGAGTTACTCTAAATCAGTATTCCTATCAGACATGCTCTACAAGAAAATCCTCATCTTACGCTTCAAGTAGGATCTCCTCACCAAAGAGGGTTTGTTTTATCTACGGATGTGGATAATGAATTCCATCCATTGGGTACACAAGTATAACAGGGTCAAGTACATCCTAAAAGGCCTCTCCCTATGGGTTATCTAAGATAAATACTAGTAGCAGCAACACCGGTGGTCCTACTAGTTATTGCACTGATTCATTCTCCAGTTGTTGTATCTATATTGGTTTTAGCTCATCCAGATATTCATTAGATTCTTATGAATACAATTAAGTCATTAATGATTCAATTGGAATCTATGGAAGGATAGTGCACACTGATGAAACCATAAAATAAGCCTTAACCCAAATGGGTAAATCTGATTCCTCCCCCACCAAACATTATGATTACCAAATTTCCAATCTTTAATGGTTCAGGAGATCAAGAGCATAATTTGATGGATTAATTTCTCAATGTGATCCTATGATGGGGACCCCTCTACAACAAGAATCAATAAAGATCAATAATTTTGTGCAATCACTTTAGGAACCATCCTTTATCTGGTACACAAGTTTGTAGTCTAGATCGATTATTAGATGAGAAGACCTCCATTATAAAGCCCCATCCTTAAACATTTCTTAATATTGAATTATGTTAATAATTCACATTGAGGATGTTTTCAATTTTATAGTTTTAGAGAATTAGTCCATAACTATTAAATTACCTATCAAATATTATAGATTAGACACTTCTACTCAGTATCCATTTTTTATAAAATAAAAATCCTTAAAAGAAAACAATACTTCTTTTCCTGATTTAAATCTTTCTGAATTCTTCTTTTCTTTTACCCTACCTTATACCCTGTGAAAAAAAAATTCAAAAACATGGTATGAGAATAAAAAGCTCAGTAAGGGTAATAAAATAATGAAAGAAAACATTAGTCTATCAATACATACAAAACATAATCTCTTTAACATACCTCATGAAATCATAAGATTTATAAATAACACATCGAAATCATAAATCATAAAGGAACCTTGTGGCATCTATAGAATACTTACGTTGTAGCTTTCACAGCTACATAGGGTGTTACATTTGGAATACCCATCATAGTATATTCCAAAAATATATTAGGAGAAATATTAATGTTTACCTCCTTCACATTACCCAATGCATTGAAGAGAAATCTCGGGCTCACCCGCCCTTAGTTTATCATGTAACCACCCATATACGTAAACAATACCCAATAAGCAGGACATATTTATAACACATTAAAAACATAAACGAAAGATAACATTTTCAAATTTCAATCACAATATATCATTTAATGATATTGAAATAATCAATGCTTTCTCAAAACCATTTTCAATACCAAAATACGTGAAAAGGGTATATGGTATTTATTTTCCTTTTTAAAAAACTACAACTTGTTAAGTAATCCAAAGATCAAATAATACTTGCGGTGGTCAAAATGTCATTGTCACCACATACGTTAAAAAAGAAACATTCCTTTTTGTCATTTAGTAAAAATCTTCATAGAAAAAAAAAGATTTGTTTTGAATAAAAGTGAAAATCAAAGGGTTTTATACATCGTATAAAATAAAGTTGTGTATAAACCAAAATATGCCTCAATAAAAGGAGATCGAGACGAAGTCTCTTACCTCATGTCCGACTTGACTCGTTCATTCTTTAATATCCTGAATAATAAACTAATGTTAATATATACTTTCTTAAGAACCTTTTTCAAATTTATTATCCCTTTAATATTACTTATTACCATGTTATAAACATTAAATAATCATTTAAGTTAATAACGATCGTTTTTTCAATTTTTGGTACTTGAAACAAAAATGAAGTTCTTATAATTACAAGTTGTCCATGTGGTCCAAAGTACATTATATCCAGAATTATATTCATTATTTAGATATCATATATATCATATATATCTATTATATATATTTATTTATAATAGAACATAAAATTTGGAGATAAGAAATGAAATGAACCGTTCATGGAGACGGTAAGTCGTACGTGCGCATGAAGTATACTTTCATTTCTATTTTGTATTTAATGGAATATAAACTTAATGATAAATAGTTATATTATCATTCCAGTATAATATCATATATAATTTTATTAACTCCATCTTTAATACCTTCCATGTATGGTATGTACGAGTCATATCATTTTGAGTGGACGGTAGTCCGTACTTCCCCAAATGAAATTATCGTGTTTACCCATTATGGAAACCATAAAGGTATGATATAAATGAAAAATACAGAAGTATATATACAATATAAATATAATATATATCATATATAAATACAGTTTCATCATAATGTCCACCATAAGAGGTGGTAGGAGAGGATTGAACAATCATCGTTTCGTGAGGCAGTAGTTCGTCGTCCACAGAAATAGTATGTTCATATACATTAAATGGAGGTGTGTGGAACTGTAGTTAGAATACTTCTCATAAAAAAACCTAGTATATTTATTATACTGGTTTTTATGTAAAATAATAATAAGAGAATAGGGAGTGAAGAATTAAAATAAAAGAAGAGAACTTGAGTGAAGACATTACATTTAAATCGGGTAACTCCCTTTGGATTGAACCAAAAGACTTTCTTGAAGTGTCTTATACCTATGTTAAGGCTTATAGGAGGAAGACAGAGATTTCGGGAGCTTATTGAAGCATAGTTTGGACGATACAAGGATCTTGATAGGTACGAGTAATGGGTTATAGGTGGTGGATTTTTATATGAGGAGGGGCTCTTTAGGAAAGTTTGAATGTATTATTTTATTATAATATGATTTTCGGATTAAAAAGGTCCAAAACATATTTAATTATATAATAAGGTGAATATAATTATAAATAAAATCGTCCAATAATAATTGGATAGGTTTTGTATATTTTTTTTATTTTTATCTTTTTTATTTAACCCTTTATTAACTTATTTAACTTTTATCGTGTCCTCTTATATATTCATACTATATGGTTAATATATTTGCTATAAAATTGCAAGAGATCCAAAATGGACCATTAATGACATTTGTAACATCATATATTTAATTTTTTCGAATTTTAGATTTTTAGGACTGTTTTATCATTTGATAAAATATTTATTTATTTAAAAACTCTTTTATGTCAATTTTAATACTGTTCATGTCAAGACTTTTTAAAAAATCAAAACCAACTTGATTATTTCTAAAAAACTTCATTAATTAAAATATAACTTATAATAATAATATATAAAATTATTGAATGGCATAAAATGGTTTAAAATAAATTTATTTTAATATTTATAATATTATTGATTTGAATCCTTTATTAATGAAGAAATTACCTCATTACCATTGTGTCATAATTAAATTTATTTATTTAATGTCTGAAAATTACAAAAAAAACCAGGATTTAGGAAATATTTTTATATTCCCAAATAATATTTATAGTTTAATAGATCATTATATAACCCCATATAAAAAAATTAAGTAAAAAGATTCATGTGTATGTTATTTTTGTCCTTACTTTAAATTAATTAATATAATGTGTCATTATCACTCTCAAATGGCTCCATGGGGTTCTAAAATCGACCCAATGGTTCACTTGGTCGGCAATATCTCATCCAATAGGGTTAGTATAAGTTTAAAGGTAATTTAATATTATTATAATATAATTTTTTACCCTTATTCACTAGATTTACCCTTTAACCATGTTAAATAAAATATTTATTGAAATAAATATTAATAATGTCTAAAAATAAATGCTACCTATTTACACAATTTGGACCTCATGATTCCAAATATGGAATCCATTTTTTTCAAATTCAAAACATAGAAGTTTCAAAAATTAATTTAAAATTAAATCCCGTTGTCAAAACCAAAAAGTGTGTTTTTAAGAAATAATACCTATCAAAAGATTGATCTTTTTTATGTCCAATTAAAGAGTGAAATTACTTAAAATGACCAAAATTGGATTAAATGGTAAAAATATAATCCAATTACACTTTAAAATAAATTAAAATAACAATCAAACTATATAAATATGTTAGATGAAAAGTTAGTTTTGAATTAAAATGCTGTATTTTTTTACTATTCATTAAAAAATGAACATTATCAGAGAAATACCCAAATTTTATCCAAAGTAAATTTTTATGTCCCGATTCTAAAGAAGAATATTATATTTTCAAGTAGAACATATAAAAATGACCAACACTATATTTAAAAAGGGTTCACCATCAAAATGCAGTAAATTGACCTTTTAAAGAATATTAGTGTTTATGCTTAAAATTGGATTCATTCACCTTTTAAGCCTCTAACTTTTAATTTATAAATGAAAAAACATTTAACAAACATGTATAATCATATTATAGTTATTTATGTTCATTACTTCCAATACAACAACTAGGCATTAACTACCATTTAAAATAATATTATATTATTATTTTTTAGTATGACTCAGCCTTGTGTGCAACATTAGATTTCGGAGATACCCATTGTTGCGTGTCAGGTAAACCATATAACATAGAATCCCATTTAAAGTAAAATTAATATTTAATTCACAAAAAATAATAAATATGAAAATATCATATTCTTTATTTACCTGGGATGTTACATCCTTCCTCCCTTTTGGAAATTGCGACCTCACAATTTTATTCACTTATCAAATAAATGGTGGTATTCATCCCTCATAGAATTATCAGATTCCCATGTTTCATCTTAAACTATATGTTTTTTTCTCAAAACCTTTACCTAACTAATTACCTTATTCCGAAACAATTTCTCCCTACGGTCAAGAATCTGGACTGGTTGTTTCTCATAAGAAAGATTGTCTTCCAACTGAACTACCTCTCCACTCAAAAAATGAGATGGATCCAGCATATACTTTCTCAAAATAGAAACATGAATAACATTATGTACCTAGGATAAACATGGAGGTAAAACAACTTTGTAGGGAACATATCCAACTTTCTCCAGGATTTCAAAGGGTCCAATGATCCTCAGACTCAACTTTCCCTTATTTCCAAAATTCATCACAATTTTCCATGGAGAAACTTTGAAAAAGACATGATCACCTACCTTGAAAGAAAGATCCTTCCTCCAGTTATCCGCATAACTTTTTTTCTAGCTCTAAGCTGTTCTCATGTTCTTCTGAATCAATTGAAATTTTTCTACCATCTCTTCTACCAATTTTGGTTAAATTAGTTTCCTTTCACTGACTTGATCCCAAAAAGTTGTAGTTTGACACCGCTTTCCATATAATTCCTCAAATGGAGCCATCTGTATATTGGAATGAAAATTGTTATTATACGAAAATTCAACCAAATAAATATGTTGGTCGCAACTTCCCTGGTAATCCATTGAGAAATCCAGTAGCATATCTTCCAAATTCTAAATTGTTTGTTTTGACCTCTCATCTGATTGAGGATGAAAAGATTTACTAAAATTTAATTCAGTACCCAACAACTTTTGAAGGCCTTTTCAAAAGTTTAAAGTAAACCTGGGATCACGATCAGATACAATGGAGAGGGGAACTCCATGCAAACTAACTATCTCTTTAACATGAAACCGAGAAAGTTGATCTAGAGACAAAGTATCTTGAATAGAATGGAAATGAGAAGATTTATTCAATCGATCAACAATAACCAAGATTTCATTATTACCTAGAGATGTCTTTGGTAATCCCACATTGAAATCTGCAGATATATTTTCTCATTTCCACTCTAGCACTGGTTAAGGATGAAGCATCCCTTTCAGAAATTACCGCTCTACTTTAACCTGTTAAAAAGTCAAACACATCACAGTAAAGTCACCAATATCTCTTTTCATTTCATCCCACTATTAATACTCCTGAAGATCTTTGTACATCTTAGTACTATCAGGATGAATTGAAAATGAATAAATATGATCTTCACATAACAACTCTTTCTTTAACTCTGAATCAAAATTCACACATAATCTCTTCCCAAACCTAAAAAAAATCTTTATTAATGTTAAAATCATGAAACTTACCCTTCTGAACCAACTCTAACTTTTTCTATAACTCATTGGATTCCTTCTGTGCTAGATTAATTCTGTCTGATAGAGATGATTTCACTAACACCTGAAACAGAATAGTGGAATTTTCTCCACCAACATCTTCTATGACAATGTTTAACAAATATTTAATCAAAGGATCTTGTTCCAAACTTAAAATGGTTAATGTAACATTACTTGTTCGACTCAAACCATCGGCCACTTTATTTTCCTTTCCTGGATGGTAATGTATTATGCAATAATAATCCTTCATTAATTCCAGCCATCTCCTCTGTCTAATGTTCAATTCTTTCTAAGTAAATATATACTTGAAACTTTTTTTGTTAGTATATATTTCACATTTTACTCCATACAGATGATTCCTCCAAATTTTCAAAGTAAAAAAACAACATCAACTAATTCCAAATCACGTGTAGGGTAATTTAACTCCTGAGGTTTCAACTAATGTGAAGCATAATCAATTACCTGATCATTCTGCATTAATACACAACCAATTCCAATAAACGATGAATAACCATAGATAAAAAACTCACCATTTCTAGAAGGCAGTTCCAAAACTAGATCATTCACCAATCTTCTTTTCAATTCTTGAAAAAAATCATCACATTATTTTGTCCAAATGAACTTAAAACATTTTCGAGTTTACTTAGTCATTGGGCTAGATAACTGTAAAAAACATTCAACAAACCTCTACTAATAACCTGCTAAACCAAGAAAAATACGGATCTAGATTATATTTGTGGGTCATGGCCATTCTTCAACAAATTTTGTTTTAGTAGGATCAATAGTTATGCCATTTTTTTTAAACAATGTGACCAAGGAATGAAATTTGTTGTAACCAAAACTCGTGCTTTATTAATTTCACATAAAGATTGTTTTTTAAGGTTTTCAATAAAACCCTTAAATGAATTTCATGTTCCTCTTTACTTTTAGAATAATCCAAAATATCATCAATAAACACAACCAAAAACTAATCCAAGAACTCGCAGAAAATTATATTCATAGGATACATGAATACAACAGGTGCATTTGTTAACCCAAAAGGCATAACAATAAATTCATAATGGTCATATATAGTACGAAACATAGTCATCAGAATTTCTACATCCTTTACATTCAAGTGATAGTACCCCGACCTCAAGTCAATCTTCAAAAAAAGAGCTCCCTAGAGAAGATCAATCAAATCATAAATATGAGGAAAAGGATACTTGTTCTTAACAGTGATGTTATTTAATGATCTATAATCAATTCAAAGTCTCATTGAACCATCTTTCTTTTTATCAAACAAGAAAGGAGCACCCCATGTTGATTTTCTATATCGAATGAAACCTTTATCTAATAACTCCATTAATTGCTTCTTGAACTCTAAAAGTTTAATTTGAGCCATTTGATAAGGGGTTTTGAAATTGTCTTAGTAATAGAAACTAAATCAATATTGACTTCAAATTCATGATTAGTAATAATACCAGGCAACTCATTCGGAAAACATCAAGATACTCTTTTACCACTGGTGCATCATTAATCTGAATAGTTCCTTTATTTTCAACAAAATGTTCAAGGTAACATTCATTTCCATCTTTTACTAGTTTCTCAAATTCTTGATATGTTATCAAAAGTAACAGTTCGTTCTTGCACACAAACTAAAATTATTTCTAAAAAGAAACCTCTTTAGCTATACAAGAAATCTTAGCATGATAAACAGAAATCCAATCCATACCCAAAATAACATCAAACTCTACTAGAGGCGAAACAATAAGGTTCTCATGTAGATTCTTTCCACACGCAAGTACTATAAGGTTCGTATAATTTCTTTTTGTCTCAAAATTTCTTCCTAGTGTTTTTACCATATGTTCAGTGTAACGACCCAAAGTTTTTAATAACATTTTTTTCATAATTTTTTGTGTTATTTCATTTTATACTCCACCAAACTATATCCTTTAATTAAGGAAGTGATACTATTGGGTTTCGACTATTATATGATCATTGGTCAATATGGCCATTGGAAAATAAAATCTTAACATTATAATTATTGTTTATAAATAAAAGTGATCATGGTTAATTAATACAGAAAGAAGAGTAGATGGCCTCATCTTGTAGACTCTGGTCATACGAAGCCCATCTTTCAGAGCTTGGGAAGGAGGTAGCATCTCTAGGCTTTGCTCTGGACCAAGCCCAATCTGAGCTTCAACATGTGAACCTTGAATGGAATCTCCTATGGGATAATTTCAAGCTAATAGAAATCACCACTCGGGCACTGTTTTCTGATCCACCACAAGATTCTATCACCATAGCACACCTTACACGTAGGTCCTATACAGGTGTTATAAGGGGCTATGTAATGAGACCTTAGTTACATTGTGTAATCCTTTTGTATAAATAAAATTTTTATTTCTTATTATGTTAAATTTTTGAATTTAAAATGTCCAGATAAATGTGGGATGAAGTTCTATATTATTGATCAATTTTGGAAAAAGGAGTATTTTAAAATATTTTTGTAAACATTAAATAATTAAAAATTTGAAATGATTTTCAAAAAATGGTCTTCTACAATTGTGACCAGTAATAAATTTAGAGTCTAATAAAATCAATTTATTTTTTAGTGAATAGTAATGTATGAATAGGAATATACCCCTATGAATAGTAATGAATAGTAAATCGTCCAAGAAAATAGAAACTTCACCCATGAAGGTATAAATATAATTAAAACATTTAAAAGAGAAACAGTTGTCATAATATAAGTATTGGTATTTTTGTACGTCATAAATATTTTAATTAAAATTTTATAATTAATTTAATAATAAAAAATAAAAAATTATTTTCATAAAATGTAATCATAAATTGTTACTTTATTTTCATATGGTTATATGATAATTTTATGGGACCTTGATTACTTTTTTAAGGTGTTACAAAATAAGTTACAATTTTAGAGTTGTTTTTTTAATAAATAATGATTTTATTTAAAAATTAAATCAAATATATTTAGAAAGTAATTTTCATAAAATGGAGTTCATATTTGAATTTAGAGCATTGATATTAGGTTAGGATGAATTTTTGGGATTTTTCTGAAACAGTTGAATTTTCAGTGAATAGTAAAAATACAGTTTTGAGTTTCGGGTGTTTAATGACAATATTGATGATGTAATCATGATGAAATAAATTTTTTCGACTTTTTAATATTAATATATGTTATTATTTGTCCCAAGATGCCAATACCATGGGAAAGCCCACGTTTTTGCAAATACCACCGAAGAGGTGTCCCTTGAAAATTAATTAAATATTCCCTCACTTTTCCTATAAATACCAAGTCATTCCCTCATTAATTTCATTCCAAAATCCTCCTCAAAAAATCTCTCGTATTTATACCTCCCAAGGAGTTCTCCCAAGGTTTCCTCAATCCCCCCAAGGTCCCAAACTTCGAGCTTTCAAAGATACTCTTCAAGGTAAAGGAACCTTTCACCCTCCTCTTCTTAGTCATGATTTCCTTTATGTTATGTCTTCTAGTTTCCATCTTCTTATGTGTGGTATGTTATTATATATTCTTATTACTTTAAATTTTATCTCCAAATTATGATAAACCCTTTCCGCTCTCATCAATTTATTTTATGATTTTATTAGCGACGTCATTAGGCTGCCGAATGTTTCGTAAAAGAAATAGTGTCTTCTCTTTTCTTTAATGTTTTCTTTTAATGTATTATGTTAATCAGATGTCCATAACATGATCTTATTATGTACCCATACTTTATTATAAATTATTTATTATTGTTTTACCCTTGTACCCTCTCTTTTTAATGTTTTCTAAAATGATGTTATGTAGTCGTTATGCTACAGAATTTTCGTCTCAAAATCTCCCTCTTTTTATCAAGAAGATCTCTTGTATTATTTATGTGGATACCCAAATATATTTTCATTTATTGGGGTATTAATCAATAAAAAAATGGATCTATTTGGTTCTGTAATTGACATACATATAAGCCTCACTCCATTTTCTTGGGTTATAAATGACATAATGATATTATTTTTAAGTACTTTTTAAACGCCATGATTTTAACATGAGACCCATTTCTTTGATTTTATTTTTGTTATTTATGAAATGTTTGATTATGATATATGTGGATAACATGAAAATAATTAAATATTAATTGTGTTCCCTGATACCACTCTAATTCATTGTGTAAATAATTAATCTCTAGAGATGACAAGTTTCACAACACCTTAGTGAATAAACTTTGTAATGTTTTTATGACACATTGGGAATGAACCTTGGTGATATGTTCATGAATGCCTAAATGAAATGTTGTATCCACATATTCAAGTTTTTATTAATGTTATTTTTAAAATTATATTCCTATTTTTCCATTTCTCATGACTTGTGGTTTTCATCATGTTCTTATTGATATCACAAGTAAACAGATTCCCTTGATTTCCTTTCTGGGCATTCTGATCACCCTTTCCTTTGATGTATGTCTCTAGGTTATGAGATGAAGTAATTGTAAATATAATTAAATTATGATGAAGCATTAAAAGTGGATTAGAAGAATGTTTTATGTTGTTTTCATGTTTTATGTTCCTGATTTCCAAGACACTAGACTTTAAATATCCTCTGTTTGTAAAATGTAATGAAAAGTTATGTAATAAAAAGGTGGGATTTCATAGTTGGTATCAAAGGAAAGTTTAGTTATTTAAAGAAATTAGGCTATGAAAACTTTATGAAGAATCATATATAAAAGATTAAATATATTAATACTTCCTGGTATTTTGGTGATAATTGAGTAAGTCGTTTATCAAGCAAATACATCCTTGTATGGATATGAGCCGTAGAGGCGGATCTGGCACAGATGTACCTAGGAGTGAAAACTCTGGCAAGGAGTTTTGTGTTTAACCTGAGGTATCCTGGTACATGACAACAGGCCTAGATTCACTCTTGTTTACGACACTCCCACGGGATATGTTTGGTTAATCCTAAGATTTCTATGAATCATTATGAGGGATTTATAGAGAAATGTAATTGTTTTAAGAATGAAGTTTTAAGACATAAAATACTTTATGGTTAAAATATTCATAAATAAAATAAGTTTCTCACTGAGGTTTTATTATTTTATAAAATGGTGAACAATAGGAGGAACCGTGCAAATAGTGGCTGCAATGGACCATGCGCTGACGACCCTCCGATGGAAGCTGAAATGGAAACTTTCATGCGAATGATGAACCAAATAACTCAAGTTATGGTAAATAACTTGAATCAAGCTGAGAGACTGATCTCATAGTGAAGGGAACAAAATTATATTGATTTCTTTCTGCGTAAACGACCACCAAACATCAGTGGATAGACCAACCCATTGATTTTTGAACTGTGGATCAGCTCTATAGAGAAGATCTTTTCTGTGCTCTGTTGTTCAGAGTAAGAAAAGGTCACCTTGGCTGTCTATCGCTTAGAGGTAGAAGCTAATCAGTTGTGGGAACTAATTAAAAACACAAGGAAAATAGTAGAAGATTAATTTATGGAGTGGGAATAGTTCATAGGGATATTCTTCAATAAGTATTTCCCTTGACCGATGAGAACAAGAATGGAGAAGTATTTTCTCAAGCTGAATCAGAAGGAAAATGAATATGTGGGAAGCTGCGAGATAAACTTCACAAGGCTTTCACGTTACACCTCTATATTTTTCATGGTTCCAAATGGTAAGGTTTATAGATTCTTTGGTGGACTGAGACCTCATCTGTGGAAGAATCTAGCCAATCTAGATTATGATACCTATGAAGAGATCATGCGATGTTCGATGAAAGTCGAACTGAAGTTTGGTGAGATGCAATGGTCTCATAAATCCAATGACAAGAAAATATCGACAGATCCAAGCTTAGGGAGGAGCTTCTATCAGGGAATAGGAGGCAAGCAAGTGCAACATCTCACGTGTAATAAATGTGGGAAGAAGCATTTGGGTAACTGCCTGCTCGGGATCGGGAAATGATACAAGTGTGGAAGAGATGGCCATATCGCATGGAATTATCATATTGAGGTGAAGCCACCACTTCCCAACACTAAAAATAAATGGAAGATGGTGCAGGCCCTACCTGATGTTCAATGCTATAAGTGTGGAAAACTTGGGCACTTTTCCCATCACTGTCCAAATCCGAGGGCAGTGGAGGTGAATCACCATTAGGCTCAGCATAGGCCAAGGGAGAAAGGTCATGATTTTGTAGTCACTGCGGCTGAATTTGAAGTGCCAAATGATGTTTTTCAAGGAACTCTTGTTGTTATCTCAAAGCTAGAAAGTACTTTGTTTGATTCTGGTTCTATGCATTCCTTTATTTCCTCCAAGTTTGCAAAGAATTTAGAATCAACCCCCAATTTTCTAAATGTAGAGTTATCAGTCAAGAATCCTGGTGGGATTATCCAAGCATCGTCGGTGTTTAGAAACTCTATTATTTACTTTAGTGAGAACAATCATATCACAAATCTAGTAGTCATTCTCATGCTGGAATTTGACATTATACTAGGGATGGACTGGCTCTCAAAGTATAATGCTAAAATCTAATGCAGAAGCAAGGAAATATTGGTAGACTTGAATGGAAAACCTATATTTATCTTCTGATGAGAGGTATCTCAACCTGATCTTTGTCTAGAAGAACCTCCTATATCCTTCTTTATGGATTTTATCAGTGAAAAAGAATAAGGAAATTAGAGTTTTAGGATAGAAAATGTCCCCATCATCCTAGAATACGTTTACGTATTTCCTAAGGAGTTACTCAGACCTCCCCCAGAAAGAGAGGTAGAGTTCTCCATTTAACTCGTACCTGGGTATCATCCGATATCTAATACCCCTATATGATCTAAAATGTGGAGCTAGAGGAATTAAAGAAACAAGTCCAAGATCTTTTGGAGAAGAGGTTTATCCAACTGATTGTGTCTCCTTGGGGAGAACCTGTTCTCTTTGTGAAGAAGAAGGATGGATCAATTTGGCTTTGCATTGATTAAAGAGAACTGAACGAGATCAGAGTAAATAAAAAAATACCCTCTTCCCAGAATTGATGACTTATTTGACCAAAATTGTGGGGATCAATTCTTCTCTAAGATGAATCTTAAATCTGGTTATCATCAATTGAGGGTGAAGAAAGAATATATTCCAAAAACATCCTTCCAATCAAGATATGGGCATTATGAGTTTTTTGTTATGCCCTTCGAACTGACTAATGCACCTACTATTTTTATGGATTTGATGAATAGAGTCAATAAATACTGCCTTGATAAATTTGTGGTAGTTTTTATTGATGATATTATAATATATTCCAAAATTAATGAGGAGTATGAGGGTCATATAAGGGGTATTTTGAAAACTCTATGGAAGGAAAGGCTTTTTGTAATGTTCAGAAATTCATAATTCTGGTTGAAATAAGTTGCTTTATTGGGGCACATTGTTACCAATGAAGGAATAAAAGTTGGCCCTACAAAGAAAAAAGTTATTGAGGAGTGGCCTCAACCTACAACAATAACTGGGATTTTTAGTTTCCTTGGTTTAGAGGGATATTATAGGAGGTTTGTGTAGAACTTTTCACAACATTCTAATCCATTAAACAAGTTAACTCGAAAATGGGTCATGTTCATCTGGACAAAGAAGTGTGAGGAAAGTTTCTAATAGATGAAGAATATATTGGTTACTACACCAATGTTATCTCTACCCTCAAGTGGATAAGGATTCATTATTTTTGGCGATGCATCTCTGAAAGGTCTTGGGTGCATCCTTATGAAAAATTACAAAGTCATCACTTATGTATCTCGATAGTTTAAGACTCGCGATCAGAACTATCCTACGCATGATCTGAAGCTAGTTACAGTTTTTTTGTTCTGAAGATAAGGAGAAACTATCTTTATGGGGAGAAATGTGATATATACCCATACCATCAAAGTTTGAAGTATATTTTCACACAAAAGGAATTGAACATGAGGCAAAGGAGATGGTTAGAACTTCTCAAAGACTATGATTGTTCAATTCATTATCATCCTAGAAGAGAAAACTAAGTCATTGATGCATTAAGTAGGAAGGAACCAGTTGTTCTTTCCATGATGATGATTCAAAGAGATCCTTTGATCAATGACCTAGTAAAGATGGAAATGGAAATTATAAGGTAAGGTACATCATCAAACCTAACCCAAATCATTTCTCAATCGTCATTACTAGAGAAGATCAAGAAATCTCAGAAAGAAGGTGTACTGAAATTTCATACAAGTCTATATCTTCCATCCTTTCCATAAATAAAGAAGGAGCTAATGGACGAAGCTCATAGATCTAATTTATCTATACATCCTGGAATCACAAAAATGTATAGGGACCTTCGTGATCATTATTGGTGGGATAATATGAAAAGAGGGATTTCTGACTACACATCAAGGTGCTTGGTATGTGAGAAAGTAAAGGAAGAGTGACAAATTCCTAAAGGGGTATTGCAACCACTACACATACCAGCATAGAAGTGGTAAAATATCACAATGGACTTTCTCACTGGTCTCCCAAGAACTTCCAAGGGAAACAATGAGATATGGGTTACTATGGACCGTCTCATCAAGACTGCCCATTTTATCTCCATTCGGGAAGAATTCACTCTTGATCAACTTTCCAGGATTTACGTGAAGGAAGTGGTAAGGCTACATGGAGTTCCACTTTCTATCGTATCTAATCGTGATCCAAGGTTCAAATCAAAATTCTGGGGAAGTCATCAACATTCTCTGAGCACTGAATTCAATTTCAGTATGACCTATCTCCCCTAAATTGATGACCAATCTGAAAGGACTATTCAAACACTCTAGGATATGATGAGAACATGCTCAATGGAATTTAAATGTGGATGGGATCAACATCTCCCTTTAGTTGAGTTCTCTTACAACAACAGCTTCCTCTCGAGCATTCAAATGGAACCCTATAAAGCTCTATATGGTATGTGGTGTAGAAATCCTACTTTTTGGCATGAAGCTGGTAAGTGAAAGCTTCTTGGGCCTGATCTTCTGCAAGAGATGACAAAAAAAGTCCATGCCATCCAACAACACATTAAGGCTGCTCAGAGTCGACAATAGAGATATGCTGACAACCATTAAAGGGACTTGGATTTTGATGTTGGTGATGATGTATTTCTACGAATTTCACCTTGGAAGATAATCATTAGGTTTGGGGAATAAGCAAAGCTCAACCCTCAGTACATTGGCCCCTATGAAATCCTTGATCGTGTAGGAGCAGTGGCCTATCAGCTTGCACTTCCTCCAAATCTAGAAAAAGTTCATGATATCTTCCACGTATCACTCTTGAGGAAGTACATACCTGACCATTCACATGTAAAAAATCTATAGGTGGTTCAACTGAATCATGACCTCTCTTATGAGGAGCAGTCAGTGAAGATCTTGGATCATAGAGACAAAGTTCTACGCAACAAGACTACCCGCCTTGTTAAGTTGTTGTATAGGAACCACAAATGCGAAGAAGCCACATGGGAACCAGAGGATTCTATGACACAGAAGTACCCACACCGTTTCTATTCTGAGGGTACGAGTTAAAATTTCGTGGAGAAAATTTATTAAGGGGGGAATAATTTAATGACCCGAACCTTTTAATAATATTTGTTTCCAAATTTTTTGTGTTATTTCATTTTATACTCCACAATACTATATCCATTAATTAATGAAGTCATACCATTGGGTTTCGACTGTTATATGACCATTGGTCAATATGACCATTGGAAAATAAACTCTAAACATTATAATTATTGTTTATAAATACAAGTGATCTTGGTTAATTAATACAGAAAGAAGAGTCGATGGCCTCATCTTGTAGACTCGGGCCGTACGAAGCCCATCTTATAGAGTTTGGGAAGGAGGTAGCATCTCTGGGATTTGCTCTGGACTAAGCCCAAGCTGAGCTTCAATATGTGAAGCTTTAACTGAATAACCTAAGGGAGAAGTTCAAGCTGATAGAAATCACCACTCGGGCAATGTTGTCTGAACCTCCCAAAGATTTTATCACCATAGCACACCTTACACTTAGGTCCTATGCATGTGTTTTTAGGGGATATGTAAAGAGACCTTAGTTACATTGTGTAATCCTTTTTTATAAATAAATTTGTTATTTCTTATTATGTTAAATTTGTGAATTTCAAATGTCTGTATAAATGTAGGATGGAGTTCCTTATTATTGATGAATATTGGAAAAAGGTCTATTTTAAAATATTTTTGTAAACTTTAAATAATTAATAATGTGAAATGATTTTCAAAAAACGGTCTTCTACAATTGTGACCAGTAAAAATTTAGATTCTAATAAGTTCAACTTATTTTTTGGTGAATAGTAAAGTATGAATAGTAATATACCCTTATGAATAGTAATGAATAGTAAATAAGCCAAAAAAATAAAACTTCACCCATTAATGTATAAATATAATTTATACATCTTCAAAGTGAAAAAATGGTCTTAATATAAGTATTGGTATTTTTGTATGTCATAAATATTTTAATTAAAATTTTATAATTAATTTAATAATTTAAAATAAAAATTTATTTTTAAAAAAATTAATAATAAATTGTTACTTTATTGTCTTATGGTTATATGATAATTTTTTGGGACCTTGATTACTTTTTCAAGGTGTTACAAAATAAGTTACAGTTTTAGAGTTGTTTTTTAATAAATAATGATTTTATTAAAAAAAATCAATTAAAAATATTTACAAAATTATTTTCATGAAATGGAGTTCGTTTTTTAATTTAAAGCATCAATATTAGGTTAGGGCGAATTTTTGGGATTTTTTTGAAATAGTTGAATTTTCAGTGAATTGTAAAAATACAGTTTTGAGTTTCGGGTGTTTAATGACATCATTGATGATGTAATAATGATGTAATAAATATGGTAGACTTTTTAATAGTAATATATGTTATGAGGTGTCTAAATTTTTCAATACCATGGGTAAATACCGTGGGCAAGCCCATTGTTTTGCAAATACCACCGATGAGGTGTCCCTTGGAAATTAATTAAATATTCCCTCACTTTTCCTGCAAAACCAATCAATTCCATCATTCATTTCATTACAAAGTCCTCCTAAATGAGGTTATGGTCATTCTACCTCCCAATGAGTCCTCCCAAGATTCCCTCAATCCCCCCAAGGTCCCAACCTTCGAGCTTTCAATGATACTCTTCAAGGTAAGGGAACCTTTCACCCTCCTCTTTTTAGTCATGATTTCTATTATGTTATGTATTCTAGTTTCCATATTATTATGTGGGGGTATGTTATCATATATTCATATTACTTTCCATTTCATTTCCAAATTATGAGAGACCCTTTCCTCTCTCATTAATTTATTTTTTTATTTTGATAGTGACACCGTTAGGCTTCAAAATTTTTCGTAAAGGAAATAGCGTCTTCTCTTTTCTTTCGAGTTTTATTTTCATGTGGTATGTAATTAAAATGTCCATAAAATGATATTATTATGTACCCATACTGTATTATTATTTATTTATGGGTGTTTTACTCTTGCCCCCTCTCTTTTTAATGTTTTCAAAAATGATGTTATGTAGCCGTTATGTTGCAGAATTTTCGTCTCAAAATCTATCTCTTTTTCTCAAAAAATTATATTGTATTATTTATGTGGATACCCAAATCTATTTTTATTTCTAGGGGGATTAATAAATATATAAAATTTATCTATTTGTTTTTGCAATATACATACATATAACCCTCACTCCCTTTCCATGGGTTATAAATGACATAATAATATTATTCTTAAGTATTTTTTAAACGTCAGGATTTTGACATGAAACCCATTTCTTTGATTCTATTTGGGTTATTTGTGAAATTTTTTATTATGATCTATGTGACTCACATTAAAATAAATAAATATTAAGGGTTCTCCCTAATAGCGCTGCAATGCATTGGGTAAAGAAATAATCTCTAAAGATGACAAGTTTCACGATACCTTGGTGAATAACCTTGGTAATGTTTTTATGATTCCTTAGGAATGAACCTCGGTGAAATGTTCATGAATGTCTAAAGGAAATTTTGTAGCCAAAAATTTAAGTTGTGATTCATGTTATTTTTATTATGATATACCTCCTTTTCTATTTCTCATGTCTTGTGGTTTTTATCAAGTTCTTATTGATATCACAAGTAAACAGATTCCCTTGATTTCTTTACTAGGCCTTCTGCTCACCCTTTCCTTTGATGTATGTCTCCAGGTTATGAGATGAAGCAATTGTACTTAGGATGAACATATTATGAAACCTTAAAATTCGATTAGAAGAATGTTTTATATTGTTTTCATGTTTTATGTTCCTGATTTCCATGACACTAGACTTTAAAGATCCTCTGTATGTAAAATGTATTGAAAAGTTATGTAATGGAAAGGCAGGATGCTACATTCAGGATTCATATCTTGAGATGGAATTCCCATTTTACTAGAAAATTTATCAGAAATGAAATAATTTTTAGACCCTGAATGAAACAACACATTGGCATAATCTGAATAAACAAACAGTGTACCTGATACTACTTCATTCAATTGACCAACATCTTTTGAAGTAGTTCCAAAGGATTTAACCACTCCTTTCTACCTGTAGTTTGACTGATTTCCTTCATTTGAGTTCATTGTTGGACACTCATTTGTATAATGACTCATTTTATTTCACTTAAAACATTTTACTAATAGTAATTCCAATTTTTTCTTACCATTACCCTGATATTTTTCAGTGTAATTATGAGCCTTATGCCCCATTTTACCACATTGGTAGAACTTACCAGAATTCAAAAGACATTCCCCAATGTTATTTTTAACACAATTTTCACAAACTGTAAACTTAATATTCTTACCATAAGACTTTTTTGAATATTTCTTCCCTTTCATATGCCACCTCGTCCTCTTATTGTTTTGTCTGTCAAAGAAAACCTGATCATCGGAAACATACATTTCTACCTTCTCGGCACATCGACCAAGTTTTTCATAACTTTTGAACTCATGAAAAGCTAAAGCCCTTCGATAATTTCACTTTAATCCTATGTAAAAAATGATTTATTTTACTATAAAGATCTCATATGAAATTTGGAGTATACCTTTCCATTCAAGTGAATGTTTCTTCATAAGCAGCTACTGAGTCATCCTCGTGCCTCAATTCTAATAATTTTCTTTCCATCCTAAGATGAACCACCTTAGGTTAATATTTTTCAAGAAACATACCTTTGAATTCATCTCAATCAATAGAATCAATCTCCACACTATCCCTAATATTTTTAACCATTTACCACCACGGATCGGCTTCACCTTCCAAATGGTAAATAGAGAGACTAATATTTTGATGTTATGAACACCCCATGACACCAAAAATCTTCTCCAGTTCTTTAATCCACCCTTTAGCCAGCACAAGGTCAAATTATCCTCTGAATGATGGTGGGTGTTGCCTCATAAAATTCTCCACTACTAACATGTTCCTCTATGGTTGATCTGGCTGATCTCATGCATGGATACCACTACCATTTATAGTGTGAGTCAACTATGCCATCACTACAAAAAAAACTATTCAGTTCCAATCCTAACCATCTCAGGTTGTTGATTTCGATTTTTTTTCTTCTTCTTGATGTCATCCCATCAAAGCTGCTCTGTTTCCTCTATGGAAAACCATTCTTGAACAAAAAAAACCTTAAGCAAAGCAACATGGTAATCTCTAATTTCTATATCATTTCAATATGTCCATAAATTAAATTATTGATATTAATTTAAAAATATATTAACTCTTAAAGTTATCTAAACCAACCTCTGATACCAACTACAAATCCCCAGCCTTAAACATTTCTTAATCATGAATTATGTTAATAATTCACATTGATGTTCTTTTCCAGTTTAGAGTTTTAGAGAACTAGGCCATAACTATTACATTACATATCAAATATTAAAAAGTAGACACTTATACGTAGTATCCATTTTTTAATAAAAGAAAAACTCTGAAAATAAAACAAAGATTATTTTCCTCATATAAATCTTCTTGAATTCTTCCTTTCTTTTACCTTGCCTTATACCCTGTGAAAAACATTTCAAAAACTTGGGATGAACATAAAAATCTCAGTAAGGGTTATAAAATAATGAAATAAAACAATAGTTCATCAATAAATACCAAACATAATCTCTTTAACATACCTCATGAAATCATAATATTTATGAATAACACATAGAAATCAAAAATCATAAAGGTAACTTGTGGCATACATAACATACTTATGTTGTAACTTTTACAGCTACGTAGGGAGTTATGTTTATAATACCCATCACAGTATATTCCCTAAATATTTTATGAGAAAAATTAATGTTTTCCTCCGTCACATTACTCAATGCATTGGAGAGCTATCTCGGAATCACCCACCCTATTTTTATCACGAAACCACCCATATAAGTAAACAATGACCAATAACCATGACATATTCATAACACATAAAACAAACATAATGAAAAGATAACATTTTTTCATTAAAATCACAATATATCATTTAATGATATTGAAATAATAAATTATTCCTCAGAACCATTTTCAATACCAAAATACATAAAAAGGGTATATGATATTTATTTTAATTTTTAAAAAAACTATTTCTTATTAAGGAAGCTAAAGATCAAATAATAATCACGGCGGTGGAAAGGTCGTTGTCACTACATACGTTAAAAAACATTCCTTTTTATAATTTAGTAAAATGATTTGTAGAAATGTCATGAACCAGGCCGGGTCGCCATCAGACCCGGTGCCCGACCCGGTCCGCGGCAAGGCCCGAAGGGCATTCCCGATCCCCACGGGCTGGCACAAGTGCCCGGGTATCAAGAGTAACTTGTGGGAACGGTTTACCCGAAATAGTATACACAAACACTAAAAAGATAATAAAATGAAACTAAGAAATTGACAACCAATGAGACCATTGAACTGAAATCAAATTTAAAGGTTTACAATTAGAGCCAACGTCCCAAAAATAAACGACAAAAATAGAGACTAAAACTCTAACTCAAACCACCAAGCGACAAGAGTGGTGTAGCATTCGCACGCCACAACACCAACCTGCACGAGAATACCATCAACGACCAGAACCACCATCGCTAAGCACGACGCACAACCTGGAATACACAAGAAACAAGGTCTACATACACCCGAAGGTGTACGCAGGGTGTGAGCGAAAGGCCCAGTAGGACGTCACCCAATAAAAAGGTTCCACGCATAATTATTAAATGACAAATACCTTTGCAATATTAGCTAAAGAAAAGTAATAAAAAGTTGAACAGTTTAAAAGAAGACGGAATTAAAGAAAACAGTTTCAAATGGAACAACATAAATTAAAACACACACACCCTTAATTTTTAAAATAACCAAAGTTTCTCTCTGAGGAGCGTAAAGTAACTAATGAGCACTAACATGGGAGAGGCTGCATGGGTGTTAGCTAGCTTGGGTCCCTAGAGCTTCGTGTCTCAGTGAAACGTGGCTTAGAAGTCCACGACCCTCAGAAAACGTGTCTTAGAAGGCCACGACCCTCAGAAAACGTGGATTAGAAGGCCACAACCCTCAGAAAAGCATATTTTTAGTTAGTGTTGCAATCGTCAGTCCTGCCAGTGAAACCAGGTCGAGTCACCTCTGGAACACTAGCGCACTAGTCTAGTCCACCCTCCTAGCTACCTGGGCTTCCCAGTTTGTACTCAAACAAGTTTCAAGTTAATGTCACATGTCGCACTAATACATAAACTCCAAACAGGGTACGTACACACGCAAAAACATAGTTTGAACACCCGAAACCGCTTTTAAAACCATACGCACATCAAAATCTTTTCAAAACATAATCTGCATAGGTTATGTACTAAATTAGACCAATTGCCGCAATGAAAAAAATACTTATCATTAAACAAACCACCACTCACACATATAAATATCGTTTTGAAATAAGACGAACATTAAAACAATCTTTTTTTCAAAAGGTTTCACACCATGTTCATGATTGAATAAACCATTACAAAAGCTCATAAAACAATATCACATGGCCTTACACACACTAAAGTAATCATTTCCAAATTCAAAACACATTCTAACATCACACGCACTCAAATACCATTTTAAGGTGTGACCTACACAACACTAATAGTTTGATGGAAGACCTTACACCATATGTAAAACACCTTTGCACAATCACCTAATTAAATAAGCCAAAAAAAATAAAAGTATACAAAATAGTTTAAAAGAAATCACTTGGCGTTGCCGACTAAACCCGTACCACAACTTCTTTGTCAACTAGACACACACTACGCCATGAAAAATATATATTTCGCATCTGTTGAACAGATCAATAATATAACCGCACAATAAAATAAAACACCAACAACTAGATAGATGTGAGTTTTTAAGCAGAAACAACACATATAAAATAGACAGGTTATTAAACAGTTCAAATGCATCCCAAACATCAAAGAAAACAACTTCTCAATGCACAAATAAACTAAATGATATACAAAAAAAAAACTAAACATGCAAATTGATTTATCAAATAATACTTAAGCATGGAACCACCTACCTTGACATGTCGAAGACTCCACAAATATGGTGTGCAAGGATCGTCGCACACCAACTGCAACCCAACAAATCCAAATTGACCCTAAAACAAACAATTGAACCAAAATAAGGATCCAAAAACAACCTGAAACACACCTCATACCCGCTGGATGAAAATAAATAAAAAAACAAAACAACAAAACTCAAAGAAAGAAAGAAAAGAAATAATAAATAATAATAATAATAATAATAAAATTAGGGGGCTTAGCTTTGGGATACCACCGGAGGGAGGCTGAGCGGGTAAATCCGATGGAGGGGAGGCTGACGCCGGTGAGGGGAGGCCGCCGCAAAGCAACACGCCAGGAGGAGAGGGAGTAGGGGCAACACGGTGGTGGTCCGGGGTGGGAGCAGGTGGTGCGACAGCACAATGGTGTTTGGCCAGGGGTGTGTCGCAGCGCAAGGGTGAAAGGGTTTCAGCGGGGTGTTGCGCGAGAGGAAGGCCGAATGGGAGAGGCAAGGGCAGCGGTCGGACGGGGTTCCAGGGGTGCGACGGGTCTGGGCCAGGAGGCAGTAGAAGGCGGCTAGAGGGGCGCGGGAGGGTGAGCTCGAGTGCGGAGGGGCTCTGGTCGGGGGGTCGGGGTTCCAGTTAGCCAAGAGGGAGGGGGTGCGGGCGAGCGGGGATGCGGGCGAGCGGAGGTGCGGGTGAGAGGGTTAGCTGGGTGGGCTTGCTTCGACCAGGCCGAGAAAGGGGAGGCCGCCGGACAGGAGAACCGGGACGAAGAAGGTGGTTGGGGTTCGGCGAGAGGGAGATCGGGCGGCGTGCTGAGGTTATGTGGTGCGGGGTGTTGCCGGAGAGGAAGACGTAGCGGTGGCCGGGCTTCCGGAAAGGAGGAGGTTGCGTCGTGAGATGGGGTAGGAGGGAGGCTGTGGCATAAGAGAAGAAGGAGATGGGAGGGGGTGCCGCGACGGGGATAAGGGGAATGGGAGGTGCGACAGGCCGATCGGAAGGAAGAAGAGGAAGATGGAGCTGACGGCGGCCCTGCTGCGGTGGGATGCTGCAGCATGAGAGAAAGAAGAGAAAAAAACAAAAGGGGGAGGAAGCAGCGGGATGCGCCGCACAGGGAGAAGGAGAAAAAAAATGAAGAAAGGGGGTCCGCCGAAACCCTACCCTAAACAATTAAAAAAAATAACAATAATAATAAACAAATAAAATAAAACTAAAGAAAAAACAAAAATAAAATAAAACATCTAATAATAATAAAGATTGTAGTTATATTAATAATACTAAACATTACAATAATATACTGAATAAAATGAAAATAATTAAAATAACTCTCAATTAAATTATTATCCAAGATAATAATAATAATAATAATAATAATTTCATTAATTAAACATCAACAAGGTGTGCGGTGAACCGTGCGGGGCCGCGTGGTGACCCAGGAGAGGCCACACAGCTTCGACCGCGCTGCGCCGGATGCAAACAAGGCCCAAACACAACGAACTCAAAAATCTCATGTCAGGTTTGGACCCGAACTACCCGACGCAAATAAATTTAATAAAATAAATAAATTAGAGAAGATGGGTGTGACAATTCTCCCCACCATAAAGCTTTCCGTCCCCGGAAAGCCAGAACTAGGACCAAACCCCAAAACAGAAAACCACACTCCCTTAAGGTTCAAACCGGATCTCCAAAAACATCCAGCAAGGAGAGGAAAAAGTATCGTGCTCAGAGAATGTGACTCAAAGACAACATCAAGAAATGTGTAAAAAGACTTTCAGGTATGTGTTTCCCACCCTGAAGAGGTAGAGTGCCTCCAGTTGACTGATCAAGGAAGAGAACTCTCGCCCCCACGGAAACCAACTTAACAAGCTGAAACAACTCAAGAGAAAATTAAACGGAGACCACACCATTTGGCTAGAATGAACAAACAAGATCAGCCACGTATACAGAACACTCTTATCACTTATCACCAATTCATAAAAAAGAAGAAGCAGAAGATCAACATGGGGAGTCCCGAGGGGCTCCCCACCATTAGGAAGTCACTGACGCTCGAAACGTGTCTGGAAAACCGACACGAAGAGGTTCGAGCGGACTCCCCGCCATAAAAAAAAAGCCCAGCACTTATTCATTCTAGAGACACTCGTGTGAGACCCAATGTGAGTCTCCCCACCATTTAGAACCAACCAACGCCCAAGATGAGACTAGAAAACCAACATGGGGAGGTCCAGGCAGACTCCCCACCATTCAGGAAAGGCCAACACCGATTTATTCCAAATTCCTTTGTACGAGATCCATCGTGGGTCTCGTCGCCACTAGAACTAACAGAGGATATAGAACTTTGAAAAATTTTCTATGGTGACCAAACACCCAACCACAAAGGGTGGGGAGGGAGGGGCCCGACCACTAGGCGTCAAAACCACGGCCGACCACAACCAACTTCTCTAAATTTCCTGGATGAACACCATTCAGATTTGAGACTGAGTTACCCAACAGACTCTCATAAGGACCACTAAAGAGACTGCATCCAGTGGAACGCAACCCCCAAGACTTTAGGCACGAGACGAACACTCCTCCATGTAGACGCGAAAACTATAAGCAACCAGACGGATCATTCGGAGCGAAACAACCATAGGAACAATTTAAACTGCCTCTACTTTCAACACCAATGACAGAAATAATGTCGGGGTCCCATACACTCCCGGGGTTCCTGACCACGCGCCAGCTTCGCTCCGAGGCCTATGGCTGGAGCCCTGATGTTTGAAGCATCTCCTGCCTCGCAGTCAGGTATTGAGGACTCCCGAGCGGAGCCTTTCCTTCCGGTGTCACACACAATAATACTGCACCCGATGCAATACCAACAGACACAACACACCATGATGTCCAATTACTCTCACGCTAAACATTCACCAGAATGAGAGCTTAGATGGTACACGCGCATCACCCATTTTTTACACTGAATGAGAACATGACACCACAAATTGTCTCCAAGCACGATCATTGTTGTCGAGAGAAACATTGCGCTGAGAAAGACTTTAAACCGCATCTTGAACAACACATGATTCCTGAAAACGACCATAGTAGCCTCATACGATTGGATCTGCCAAACTAGTAGCCTACCACGAACCTTTCCTTAAATGAAACAAACCAAATACTAGAGGTCATTTAGAATGATAGACTGCACCAACAACTTAGGGTTGCTTCCCAACCACTGTTGACTATCAAAGGGACCTCACGCTGCAAGACGTCACCGAACATGACCCTTGCGGCTGATGTAAACACTACAACCATTCAAGACATCGATAAGAACTGATAGCTCTCAATCTCCTTCACCCTTCCCCACTAGAATTTCATTCACCTCTTCTAGGGGAACCTTTAGACACAACGATGTCAACTTCATACCTGACGAGTCAGACAACGCAAAAAGACCAAACTCTGTTCAACTCCCCTCACATCTGTCATCCTGCTGCGAGAGGTCTTAGTTTTAGAAAGGAGAGGTGGGTTCGATTATAGAATTCAAAAAGAGAGTACTCTAATTAGCTGGAGGTCCGGCCAATGACGAATTGTTCGTGGCCATATTTCAATTGCATTTTAACGCTTTATGGGGGGCATACACTAGTCATGAAAGAAAACCATGGACCCAAATCAAACTGGTCCAACGGTCAAGACATACCACACAATCAAACACCAAACATGTAGGGGAAACCACTGCAAAGTCTCCCCGATGTACTCTTCAAAAGAATTTACCAACCACACACTTGCATACCAACTTACAAATAAGAACTCAAACTCGAGACACAAACCATTCAGAAAGAATACTCAGCTCAAAACACCACACATCCAACATCTCAAAAACACATGGACACGCCACACAAACACCATTTACTAAATCACCAAACTTTTCCTTTAACAAAACATTTTAAAAATAAGCAAAGCTAGTGGGTTGCACAAGCATCAATGGTGTCCCGTGGGCCTCACACATGCATGTTCTCGTGCCGCACTGGCACCCACCTCATATCCATCCAAGCACTTATCCGCTCGTGCCATTAACCATTTCTCTTTTTGTATACACTAATGCATGTGGTTTCCCATGAGAGCGCCAAGGATCAAAACCAAACCATTCCATTTTTTTTCAAAACCAAGAAATCCAACCCACACTTTCAAAACCTTTCACGTCATTTTCTTTTTAAGGCGTTTCATTTGAAAACATTTCCAAAGACCAAAACATTTTTCCAAGAAAACCAAATTTCCACGAGTCCAAATCAAAGAGACGAGAAATGACGCAAGAGAAAACTTGTGTCAGAGGGTGACTGGAACGTATGGTTGGCGGCCATACGCCAGTCATGCCACTGCCACGGAGGGTATTCTAGGACAGTGTCCCTGGCTCCACATGGCTTGCCAGACCCTGCGAGCTCACTAGGACACTAACCTTACCATTTTTTTTCATTTCTCATGGACAAGATTAACCGCAATGACCAAAAACACAGACAAACCTAAACACACTTTGGTAACTCGAGTCCCGCCACAAGGTGTGCTGGCCAGGCACATTGCTCATAGCTAGAACGCTGAGTTCCAACAACCTAAATTTCGGCCCACTCTGACTCCATCTCAAAAGAAAACGACCCAAGAGAGCGAACCTTGCGCTCTGATACCATTTTTTCACGAACCAGGCCGGGTCGCCATCAGACCTGGTGCCCGACCCGGTCCGCGGCAAGGCCCGAAGGGCGTTCCCGATCCCCACGGGCTGGCACAAGTGCCCGGGTATCAAGAGTAACTTGTGGGAACGGTTTACCCGAAATAGTATACACAAACACTAAAAAGATAATAAAATGAAACTAGGAAATTGACAACCAATGAGACCATTGAACTGAAATCAAATTTAAAGGTTTACAATTAGAGCCAACGTCCCAAAAATAAACGACAAAAATAGAGACTAAAACTCTAACTCAAACCACCAAGCGACAAGAGTGGTGTAGCATTCGCACGCCACAACACCAACCTGCACGAGAAGACCATCAACGACCAGAACCACCATCGCTAAGCACAACGCACAACCTGGAATACACAAGAAACAAGGTCTACATACACCCGAAGGTGTACGCAGGGTGTGAGCGAAAGGCCCAGTAGGACGTCACCCAATAAAAAGGTTCCACGCATAATTATTAAATGACAAATACCTTTGCAATATTAGCTAAAGAAAAGAAATAAAAAGTTGAACAGTTTAAAAGAAGACGGAATTAAAGAAAACAGTTTCAAATGGAACAACATAAATTAAAACACACACACCCTTACTTTTTAAAATAACCAAAGTTTCTCTCTGAGGAGCGTAAAGTAACTAATGAGCACTAACATGGGAGAGGCTGCATGGGTGTTAGCTAGCTTGGGTCCCTAGAGCTTCGTGTCTTAGTGAAACGTGGCTTAGAAGGCCACGACCCTCATAAAATGTGGCTTAGAAGGCCACGACCCTCAGAAAATGTGGCTTAGAAGGCCACGACCCTCAGAAAAGCATATGTTTAGTTAGTGTTGCATTCGTCAGTCCTGCCAGTGAAACCAGGTCGAGTCACCTCTGGAACACTAGCGCACTAGTCTAGTCCACCCTCTTAGCTACCCGGGCTTCCCAGTTTGTGCTCAAACATGTTTCAAGTTAATGTCACATGTCGCACTAATACATAAACTCCAAACATGGTACTTACACACGCAAAAACATAGTTTGAACACCCGAAACCGCTTTTAAAACCATACGCACATCAAAATCTTTTCAAAACATAATCTGCATAGGTTATGTACTAAATTAGACCAATTTCCGCAATGAAAAAAATACTTATCATTAAACAAACCACCACTCACACATATAAATATCATTTTGAAATAAGACGAACATTAAAACAATCTTTTTTTCAAAAGGTTTCACACCATGGTCATGATTGAATAAACCATTACAAAAGCTCATAAAACAATATCACATGGCTTTACACACACTAAAGTAATCATTTCCAAATTCAAAACACATTCTAACATCGCACACACTCAAATACCATTTTAAGGTGTGACCTACACAACATTAATAGTTTGATGGAAGACCTTACACCATATGTAAAACAACTTTGCACAATCACCTAATTAAATAAGCCAAAAAAAATAAAAGTATACAAAATAGTTTAAAAGAAATCACTTGGCGTTGCCGACTAAACCCGTACCAAAACTTCTTTGTCAACTAGACACACACTACGCCATGAAAAATATATATTTCGCATCTGTTGAACAGATCAATAATATAACCGCACAATAAAATAAAACACCAACAACTAGATAGATGTGAGTTTTTAAGCAGAAAGAACACACATAAAATAGACAGGTTATTAAACAGTTCAAATGCATCCCAAACATCAAAGAAAACAACTTCGCAATGCACAAATAAACTAAATGATATACAAAAAAAAACTAAACATGCAAATTGATTTATCAAATAATACTTAAGCGTGGAACCACCTACCTTGATGTGTCGAAGACTACACAAATATGGTGTGCAAGGATCGTCGCACACCAACCGCAACCCAACAAATCCAAATTGACCCTAAAACAAACAATTGAACCAAAATAAGGATCCAAAAACAACCTGAAACACACCTCATACCCGCTGGATGAAAAGAAATAAAAAAAAACAACAAAACTCAAAGAAAGAAAGAAAAGAAATAATAAATAAAAATAATAATAATAATAAAATTAGGGGGCTTAGCTTTGGGATACCACCGGAGGGAAGCTGCGCGAGTAAATCCGATGGAGGGGAGGCCGACGCCGGTGAGGGGAGGCCGCCGAAAAGCAACACGCCAGGAGGAGAGGGAGTAGGGGCAACACGGTGGTGGTCCGGGGTGGGAGCAGGTGGTGCGACGGCGCAATGGTGTTTGGCCAGGGGTGTGTCGCAGTGCAAGGGTGAAAGGGTTTCAGCGGGGTGCTGCGCGAGAGGAAGGCCAAACGGGAGAGGCAAGGGCAGCGGTCGGACGGGGTTCCAGGGGTGCGACGGGTCTGGGCCAGGAGGTAGTAGAAGGCGGCTAGAGGGGCGCGAGAGGGTGAGCTCGAGTGCGGAGGGGCGCTGGTCGGGGGGTCGGGGTTCCAGTTAGCCGAGAGGGAGGGGGTGCGGGCGAGCGAGGATGCGGGCGAGCGGAGGTGTGGGTGAGAGGGTTAGCTGGGTGGGCTTGCTTCGACCAGGCCGAGAAAGGGGAGGCCGCCGGACAGGAGAACCGGGACGAAGAAGGTGGTTGGGGTTCGGCGAGAGGGAGATCGGGCGGCGTGCTGAGGTTATGTGGTGCGGGGTGTTGCCGGAGAAGAAGATGTAGCGGTGGCCGGGCTTCCGGAAAGGAGGAGGTTGCGTCGTGAGATGGGGTAGGAGGGAGGCTGTGGCATAAGAGAAGAAGGAGATGGGAGGGGGTGCCGCGACGGGGAGAAGGGGAATGGGAGGTGCGGCAGGCCGATCGGAAGGAAGAAGAGGAAGATGGAGCCGACGGCGGCCCTGCTGCGGTGGGATGCTGCAGCGTGAGAGAAAGAAGAGAAAAAAAACAAAAGGGGGAGGAAGCAGCGGGATGCGCCGCACAGGGAGAAGGAGAAAAAAAATGAAGAAAGGGGGTCCGCCGAAACCCTACCCTAAACAATTAAAAAAAATAACAATAATAATAAACAAATAAAATAAAACTAAAACAAAAACAAAAATAAAATAAAACATCTAATAATAATAAATATTGTAGTTATATTAATAATACTAAACATTACAATAATAAACTGAATAAAATGAAAATAATTAAAATAACTCTCAATTAAATTATTATCCAAGATAATAATAATAATAATAATAATTTCATTAATTAAACATCAACAAGGCGTGTGGTGAACCGTGCGGGGCTGTGTGGTGACCCAGGAGAGGCCACACAGCTTCGACCGCGCTGCGCCGGACGCAAACAAGGCCCAAACACAACGAACTCAAAAATCTCATGTCAGGTTTGGACCCGAACTACCCGACGCAAAGAAATTTAATAAAATAAATAAATTAGAGAAGATGGGTGTGACAAGAAAAAAGATTACTTTTAAATAAAAGTAAAATTAAAGGGGTTTTATACATCGTATAAAATAATGTTGTGTATAAATCAAAATATGCCTTAATGAAAGGAGTTCGAGACGAAGTCCCTTACCTCGTGTTTGGCTTGACTCGTTCATTCTTTAATCTCCTGAATAATAAACTAAAGTTAATTTCTAATTTATTAAGAAAATTTTTTAAATTTATTATCCCTTTTATATTTTTTATTACCATGTTATAAACATTACATAATCATTTAAGTTAATAATGACCATTTTGTCGAAATTTGGTACTTGAGTCGAAAATGAACTTTTTATAATTACAAGTTGTACATGTGGTAAAAATTTCATTATCTATAGAATTATATTCATGATTTAGATATCATATATATCATATATATTTATTATATAAATTTATTTATAATAGTACATAACATTTGGATATAAGAAATGAAATGCATCGTTCATGGAGACGGTAAGCCGTACGTACGCATGAACGATACTTTCATTTATATTTCATATTTAATGGAATGAAAACTTAGTGTACATATTTATATTATAATTTCAGTATAATATTATATATAATTTCATTAACTCCATTATTTATATGTTCCATGTATGGCATGAACGATTCATATCACATTGAGGGGGTGGTAGTCTACACTTCCTCAAATGAAATTATCACGTTTACCCATTTTGGAAACCATAAAGGTATGATATAAATGAAAAATATAGAAGTATATAGACACTATAAATATAATATATATCATATATAAATACAGTTCTATCATAATGACCAACATAATAGGTGGAAGGAGAATATTGAACAATCATCATTTCGTGAGGCAGTAGTTCGCCGTCCACAGAAACATTATGTTCGTATCCATTAAATAGAGGTGTGTGAATGTGTAGTTTTAATCCTTCTCATAAAACAACCTAGTATTTTTAGGATAATTTTTTTGTTATTTAAACAATGAATAAGAGTAGTATATATAGTGAAGAAGTAAAATAAAAGAAGAGAACTTCAGGGAAGACATTACTATTAAATCGGGTAAATATCGTTAGTTTGAACCAAAAGGCTTTCTTGAAGTGCCTTCTGCCTAAGTTAATGCTTCTAGGTGGAAGAGAGGGATGTTGGGAGATTATTGGAGAATAGGTTGGATGAAACAAGGGGCTTCAGTTGTGTGAGTAATGGGTTATATGTGGTGTCTTTTTATAAGAGGGAGGAGGGGCTCTTTAGGAATGTTTGAAAGTATTATTTTATTATAAAATGATTTTCGGTTTTAAAATGTCCAAAACTTATTTAATTATAATATAAGGTGCACATAAGACGAAATGAAATCATCCAATAATAATTGGAATGGTTTTGAATATTTGTTTAATCATTATCTTTTTTATTGAACCGTTTGTTAACTTATTTAACTTTTATCATGTCCTCTTATATATTCATACTATATGGTTAATATATTTACTATAAAATTCCAAGCGACCCAAAATGGGACATTAATGAAATTTTTCACATCATATATTTCATTTCAATTAATTTTAGATTTTTAGTACTATTTTATCATTTGATAAAATATTTATTGATTCAAAAACTCTTTTATGTCAATTTTAATACTATTCATATCATGACTTTTTAAAAAATCAAAACCAACATGATTCTACCTATAAAACTTCATTAATTAAAATATGAAAAGTCATAATAATATATAAAATTAGTGTATAGAAGAAAAAGCTTCAAAATAAATTTATTTTAATATTTATAATATCATTTATTTGAATCCTTTATTAATGAATAAATTACTACATCACCATTGTGTCATAATTAAATTTATTTATTTAAAATATAAAAATCATAAATAAAATAACATGATGTATGAAATATGTTTATCTTTCCAAATAATATTTATCGTGGAAGATATCACTTATATAACCCCATAAAAAATTGTTTTAATAAAAATATTCATGTTTATGTTATTTTTGTCTTTACTTTAAATTAATTAAAATAAAGTGTCATTATCACTCCCATGTGGCTCCATGGGGTCCCAAAATCGACCCAAGGATAATATTGGTTAGAAATATCTCATCCAGTATGGTTAGGACAAGTGTAAGTATAATTTAATATTATTATAATATTATTTTTTTACCCTTATTTACCAGATTTACCCTTTAACCGTGGTAAATAAAATATTTACTAAAGTAAATATTAATAATGTCTAAAAATAAAAGTTACCTATTTACAGAATTTTGACCTCATGATTCCAAATATGGAATCTATTTTTTCCAATTCGAAACACAGAAGTGTCAGAAATTAATTTAAAATTAATTCTCGTTGTCAAAACCAAAAAGCGTGTTTTTGAGGAATAATACCTATCAAAGGATTGACGTTTGTTTATGTAAAATTTAAGAATGAAATTATTTCAAATTATAAAAATTGGATTAAATTATAAAAATATAATCCAATTACATTTTAAAAAAAATTAAAAAAACAATATAACTATATAAATAAATTAGATGAAAAGGCAGTTTTGAATTAAAATGTAGTATTTTTAACTATTCATTAAAAAATGAACATTAGCAGAAAAATACCAAAATTTCATCCAAATTAAATTTGGGGTACCAGTTTATAAATAAGAATATTATTTTTTCATGTATAACATATAAAAGTGAAAAAACTAGATTTAAAAAAGGGTTCTCCATTAAAAGGTGACAAATCAACCTTTTAAAAAATATTAGAGTGTTTATGCATAAAATTGGATTCATTCATATTTTAAGCCTCTAACTTTTATTGGATAAATAAAAAACATTTAAAAACATGTATAATCATATTTTAGTTAGTTTTTTTCATTATCTCCAATACAACGTCTAGGTGTTAACTACCATTTAAAATAATATTATATTATTCTTTTTCACTATGACTCAACCTTGTCTGCAACATGAGATTTCGGAGAAACCCATTGTTGCGTGTCAGGTATGCCATCGAACATAGAATCCCCTTTGAAGTAAAATTAATATCTAATTCAAAAATATTAATAAATATGAAAATATCATATTCTTTATTTACCTGGGATTTTACATCCATCATAAATTATTTTTCCAATTTAGATCAATGCTGTAGAAGACAACAGTCTTCGATCTTACGAATTGAAAATAAAGTGAGAATGAAAGTGTTTTAGACTTCATTTATCAGTGGAAATATTTAACATATTCTTTGAATATACCACATCCTACAAAATAATTTCTATCTATTTATGTTGCAAACCTCTATGATGAGTTTCTGACAGCTTTAATCCAAATGAAATATATAGGAGGATTTCAGGATTGGACCTCGATTCCGGAAAAAGTGTAAAACTCCATATCAGAGGCTAGATCCAAATCTTGAGTACTCTCATCAGCTCCGGGAAGGAGAATATGAAAACTAGAGGTTGCAGCAATTACACTCAAGAAAGCACATATACTTTCTTCTACTTAAAATCCTTCATCATACCATAGGGCTCCACCTCCTGAGAATTAGAAATTCCAATCGCCATGTCAATATGATCAAAAAGATCAATGTTGGATATAGTTTGAGGAGTTGAAAAAAATGGTCTATTCTTTTTGAAATGTCCAAGTCCCTGGATACATTATTTCACCCTTGGAAAACAACTTATTCTAGTTTGCAAAGCCTAAGAAACCAAAAAATGAAGGAGATGAGGACATCCCAAACTATTGTCACTTCCATAAAATGTTGGGACACCCCATATAGGAGTGTTTTGTTTTCAATGATCTCCTGTAAAATATTGTAGACTCCAGACAAGTGAAATTAAAAAGTTCATCATCCCATGTAGCATGTGTAACTATTTCCAATCAAAAGTAAAAAAGGCGAATGGTAGAAAGTCAAAAGCAAGAATGTGTATAATATTGATGATTGGATGGTCATGAAAATGATCAATCAAACTCGTGCCATTATAAGAACACATTTAAAACAACCAATTATTCCTCCTTCCACTTCCACTGCAACCAATACATATTCATCCAAAGATCAGTCCTATAAAGGCCAATCCTCAAGGAAGCAACATGATCAGAAGGATAAAGAGTACTCAGAGGAATATGAGCTCGTGTTAAGGCCAAATTTTTCCTTGAATTTGGTAGATTTTATTCCATATGTCTTAAAAGCATGGGAACCGCCCTACCAAATGTCACCCCAAGAACCGAACTGTTATGAAGAATCTTCTTTATATGAGGAGTTGATCTTTGGTTCTATTAATGTTATCCACTTAATAGTCCCCTATGTAAATGATGATTCTGACTATGAACCTGAATTCTCTATACTTTATTGGGAAACTAGGGGAAGAAGTCTTCAAGTTCAAGGATATATGGGAAGAAATGTGTATGATATAAGCAACTATTTTAATTACACCCCCTCTCAAAATTTTTATGCAGTAGAAACTCATGGGAGTGCCCTTCAGTGGGATCAGTAAAAAAATGTAATTCACCCACTCATGAGAAGATCAACCCTGACATGATTGTCTTGGAAGACCTATTAAAGGATATACCACCACTTTTTAAATAGGTGGATATACCCAGTCATCCTAACCCACCAAAATAAGATGTATTTCCATCTTATTTCCTGAAAAATGGTCCATTTACATCATGAATTCCAACTTCAAAGGTACCTAAAAACCCACATCTCCAGGCTGGAAAACACAGAACATTGGAGCAAAAATATGACGTTTTCAAGAAACTGAACCAAGTACCGGCCAAGTTATCAATCCCGGATGCTTTCAATCTATTGAAGGATTTTCAGGAAGCACTTATTGAAGTTTTTTCAAGACCTCGAGAGTTTGAAACTGAGGTTTCTACTGTTTAAGTCTACTGTATAGAGAATGTTCCTACAGAATGTCATGCAATTATATATTTCACAGACCAATATAAGGATGTTGTTTACATAGGCACATTAGGCCCTTGTATTTATCTGTAAATGTTAATGATACAGACATCTGATGAGCCTTCTTTGATAATGGCTCGTGAGTCAACCTCATTCCCATCCATACACTTCGTTAGTTGGGTCTCACTAAATCTGACTTATCTTCATCCAATTTTTTGTTGAAAAGATATGAAAAGAATGATCAATAACCTTTCGGAGAGATTACACTCAAAATTTAGTTTGGAGATATGGTATTTAATTCATATTTCATTGTTGGTTGGTAGGAAATAGCTTTCTACATTGTTCTTGGAAGGCCTTGGCAACATAAACATGCATCCATTCCTTATTTATACCACCAATGTCTCATGTATTGCATCAGTGGTAAAAAAATTACATTTCACTGTGACAAGGCCACATTCCAAATTTGTGAATCTTTTTATATTGAGGTAGAGTTCTATCATGTAAGGGAACATTATTCATGGAAAAATATATAACAAGAATCTATGCTCTGAATGATCTGAAAAATATCCTAGAAAACCCATTCAAGAATATCAGTGTAGATTACGTGCTTCCTATCAACCAAATTGAAATGATAGACCCAAATTTAAGAACTAATTTAGTGGCTTCCATAATGTTAGTTATGGTAACTGATCCTAATAGAACAGGGGAAATTATTGATTTACCAAAATGTTATGTAAGCCTAAATAGAGATGTTTTTATTCCATATTTTTATCTTATGCAAGTATATGCTTCATCAACCAGGATAGATGAATGTATTTCATTAATCATGAAATATAGGGATAATGATTCTAAACCCATCATTTCCCCTTATATTCTCCACGAATACCCTTCATCATCAGTAGGGTTATAAATGGTTTCCTCTTCTTTAGGATGTACAAATATCGACTTCTCCCCTAGCTCTAAACATCTTGATTCATCACCAACCCTTCAAGAAGAAACATAAGAAGTGACACGTGAGGAAGAGGAACAAGAGGAATTCATTAGGGATTCCCCTCCAGCATTTGAGGAAGGCGTCTTGACCATTGTGGATGAACTCAAAGAAATAAATTTGGGTACAAAACAATACCCACGACCCACTCTGATTAGAGCGTGTTTAATTAATTTTTGAAGTGACACAAAGAAGTTTTTTCTTGGAAATATACAAAAATCCCATTCCATGACCCTAACATGGACACCCATCATTTGGGTTTTCCAGAAGAGCATCAGGGATGTAAGTAGGCATCAAGAAGAACACACCTAACTCAAGCCACCAAAATTGAGGTTGAAGTGGAAAATATTATCAAAGATGATTTTATTATGGAGTTGAAATATCCCAAATGTTTGGCCAATATTGTCTTAGTAAAAAAGAATAATGGTAAAATCAAAGTTTTCATTGATTTCATAGATCTCAATTGGCATTGTCCAAGAGATAACTTTCCAGTTCCAATCACAGAACTTTTGATTGATGTAATAGCTAGCTACAAATCTATCTCCTTCATGGATGGATACTTTGGGTATAATAAAATAATAATGGACCTAGAAGATAAGGAATATATAGCTTTCATAACCCTTCAATTCATTTTATACTATTTGGTAATGCCCTTTGGTTTGAATAATGCTGGTGCGACATATCAATGTACAATGAAATACATTTTTAAACCATTATTGGTGAAATTCATTGAATACTATGTAGATGATCTAGTGGTTAGGTAAAAATAAAGCTATGATCAATTGACTGATCTGGTGATAATATTCAATAGGATTTGGCAACATAATTTGGATATAAACCACTTGAAATGTTCTTTCAGGGTAACCTCAGGAAAATTCCTTAGTTTTGTTGTACGACATCACGATAATGAAGTTGTTCCTCAGAAGACCAATTCTATCCTTAGCATGTGAACTCCTAGAAAATTGAAAGGGTTTAGATGAATTCAAGGACACTTGTATTCTATTTGGTTCTTCAAAGCCAATTTGGTAGGAAAGTGTTTATCCTTCACCAAATTTATGAAGAATGGGGTCACATATCAATAGACCAATGACTACCAAGAATCATTTAATACCCTCAAGAAATACCTCTTGATCCCCCGGTGTTTATGGAACTTGTTGAAGGAAAGCTTCTTATTCTTTATGTGACTACCTTGAAGCATTCATTGGGTACCTTCCTTGCACAAAAGAATCATAATGGGAATGAAAACATCCTTTATTATCTCAGTCAAAACATGCTCGACACAGAGACTCAATATTTAGATATTGAGAAAAGCTACCTAGAATTAATATTTGTAGTTTAGAAATTATGAAACTATTTACAGCATCATGGTGTCAACTTGGTATCTCGCAATAACCCGTTCAAATTTATCCTAAGTCATTGTATTCTTATAGGACATCTGTCACTATGGGAGGTTATTCTACAATAGTTTGATATACAGTTTATACCTTAAAAAGTAGTAACATACCAAGATTTAGTAGAATTAATTGTTAACCACCCATCTGTGGAAGAGAAATTATTGAATACTGAATTTCTTTATGAATAAATCTTCTCTATTCAAGAAAGTACCTGAATCTAGGCGATGTACTTTGATGGTTCTTCTATATGTCCAGTGAGGAAGATAATGGAAGACCCTAAACTCAACAAAGGTAGGTTAGGAATTGTGATTATCTCCCCGGAGAAGGAAGGGTTTCCATATTAATTTCTCTCAATAGAAGTTGGTACCAACAATGAGGCAGAATATCAAGCTCTCATTGCAGGCCTAGAATTAGCACTTCAAGTACCAGTGGATTACTTGAAGGTAGAAGGTGATTAAGAATTTTTAATCAAACAAATCAATGAGGATTACACCATTATAAAATAATAAATAATTACCCTATGTGATTATTTTCGAGGGTTAATTGTAGAATTCCCCTCACAGACAACATTTACTTACATCCCATGATCACAAAATTCCCATGTTGATGCATAGGAAAATGTAGCCACAACCTTTGAAGATCCAAATCGGGATGAAACAATCATTAGTAGTGCTCATCGCCGAGTGGTTTCACCTTTTATATAAATAATAATAGAGTATATCAATGAAATCATTCCCATTTATGATCCATATTGTTATACCATGGGAGGGATGACACCCATCATAGAATATCTTCAAAATGGGGTACTTCCACTGGATAGAATTAAAAGAGAACAGATCCAGAAGCGAGTAGTTAATATAACTCTTTTTTAGGGCCCAAATCACCATAAGATCCTTTATAGATAAGGCTTTTATGGAATTCTTATCAGATGTATTGGTGGGGATGAAACTGCGGCTATCATGAATGATGTACATGTAGAATCATGTGGTTCTAACTAGTCTAGGAATAGGCTTTCAGATCAAATATAAAGTCTTGGATACTTTTTTCCTTTGATGACATATGATTTCCTGGATTTCACTAAGAAGTTTCATCCCTGTCAGATGCATCCTAACTTCATTCGTCAACCCTTGTAATTTCTACATACGGTTAAATACTCTTTGTCATTTACTATATGGGTAATGGATGTAGTAGGACCCTATCCTATAGCTACGTCTAAGCAGTTAAGTATATTCTTAGTGCTACCAATTTCTTCTCCAAATGGGATGAGTCAATACCTCTCAAGGAATTCAGGGCCAAAATCATTTTTAGCTTTTTCAAATATGATATCATTACCAGATTTTGTGTCCCTCATACCATATTGATGAAAAAACGTACCAATTTCTATTCTGTTGAAGTAAATAAGCTATATCAGGAGCACAATATCAAATACAACCATTCATAACACTACCATGAAATGGATAATGTAAGGATAGAGGATTTCAACAATACACATTCAAATATAATCCAAATAATG
The DNA here is from genome assembly GCA_963277665.1 of Viscum album. Taxonomy (NCBI): domain Eukaryota; kingdom Viridiplantae; phylum Streptophyta; class Magnoliopsida; order Santalales; family Viscaceae; genus Viscum; species Viscum album. The sequence goes on along the minus strand of OY728142.1, from coordinate 587,365,009 downwards.
GTGGATAAAGATAAAAATTATAGGCATGATAATATCTTTCACACTTTGTGGGATTATCAGACTACTACTCCTACTGCAACCCGGTCAACCAGGTATTTGTTGGTGTATGGGACAGAAGTAGTTCTTTTAATTTAAGTTCAATTGCATTCACTCTAAGTTTCCATCTGTGATCATTTATCTATAGATAAACAGTATCATAAGGAATTTTATGAGCAAGAATGATTAGATGAAAAGATATTTCATACCTTAAATCACTTAGACGTCTATCAGAATAGAATAGTATGATCTTTTATTAAGAAATTTCCCCTCCTCTCATTTCATCAAATATAATTTTTATTAGTTCTCAAGACTCCAATGATACCAGGAAAGAATCCTTCAAATCTTGAACCAAAGTTATAAGGACCATATTCCATACATAAGGTCCACTATAATGGAGTTTATTCCCTAATCTCAATGGATGGAAAAAAAATTAATACTCTAACTAATGCAAGATTTTTGAAGAATAACTTTGCGTAATCACACAGAGTTATGTACTAGTTTCAAGACATCAAAATACATAGAAATCGTATGAATCCATGATACATGGCGTTAAAATGCATAGCATATTTTTTATTATCACATGACGTTAAACTGCATGACATCATTTTTCCTCACTACATTACATTAAACTATGTCTTTAATATCTCATTTATTTTACATTATTAAATCTTTCAAGATAACACAAATTATAATTATTTGTGGTTGTTTAAAAAAATGAGTAGCTTCCATGCACATGAATTACTCACATCATTATTACTCCCTAGTGGCACATGAGCCCCATTTATCCCTACGTTTGAATCATATCTTCATAGGGACCCCCTGTCAAGAACTATGTGTGCCTTGATTCTTTCACATAATAAGATACGTAGTGACACCTTGGTCTTATCCCTCGGACCAGCCGTAATGTTTCTTTCACATCAGGCGATTTACATCCTTGTTGTAGGACAGTAAACTGCACGATTCTTTCAGAACTATGTATAGCTTGATTCGCATTCCAATGGGATACATAGAGACACCCAGATCTCCAATTTTGGGACCATCCATGATAAAATAAAAATTTCACATTCATTTTTTATATGAGTCAGATCTGAAAATGGAATTCCATCTTCAAGAACTATGTGTGGATTGATTGTCATTCCAATGAGATAAGTAGTGATGCTCAGATCTCCAATCTTGGGCCTAGACTCTACCATAAAGAAATTTATTTCACATTTTTTCCTATATATAAACCAACCCTATATAGAGAAATCTTCTAGAATACACGGTTTAATTTTCATACCATCCTTTGTCTTATTCTTAACCATTATTCATAAATGTATTAAAATACCTCGTCTCTCACATCAAACTCAATCAGTGTAGGGAACAATCTTTTCAAGAACTATGTTTGGATTGATTCTCATTCTAATAAGATATGTAGTGACACCCAGATCTCTAATATAGGGTTGATCCATAACTAAAAAAACCCCTCTTTTCTCATATCAAAACATTGTTGGTGTGACGGACCTTATCAAGAACCTTGTATGGCTTGATTTTCATTCTAATGGGATATATAAAGATACCTAAATCTCCAATCATGGGCCCAGTACTGATGAAAAAAATAATAAATAAATCCCTTCATCCCATATGTGTATGAATCAAACCTACATAAGAAATTTTACAAGAACTACGTGTGGCTTGATTCTCATCCCATTGAGAGTTGTAGTGAACACTATGACTTAAATCTTAGTCCCATCCATGGGATAAAATAAAATTCCCCATCTCTCACATATAATTAAAAATTTATGTAAGAGACCTTTATTTTGGGTCCTCTCCATAGAGAACCCACTAAGGAAACAAAAGATATCCCCATTATACATATGAGTTAGATATATGTAAGGGACTTCAAACTCATGGTGAATATTGATCCAAATATTTCTTTTGTGCATTGAAAAGTACCCATTTCACATTTCATACTCCTAATATTGAATACTCCCATATCTTCATAATATTTATTTGATTTCTGGTGATGGAATATCTAACACCAAAGAACTCTTTTTCATAACTATGTAGTATGTTCCCCAAGGTAGTCTTGCATAAGTTGCCCATATAATGGGCCCATCAACCAAAATATTCCACTATATAGCTATATAGAAAATTCCCTAGTTGGCCTTGCATAATAGAGCCCCCATAAAGGGTTTTTCAAACAATGGTAACTTCATTCGTGGGAGAAACCTCTTCTGTACCCTTAAATATTTGATTATGGTATATAGGAATCCATGTTTTAAAGAGGTCATATGTTGCATATTTTTTACATATCCTTCCTCCCGACCTAAAATTATCCAATATTATGGTTTATGTTTTGTCCCTTCACATGTTTAAAGCATACTAAAATAACCTTGGATCACTTGACCATATTTCATCCATTGTTTCCATAATATTTTGGCCCTAGTCATATGACCTAAAAACTACAGACGCCATATTTTCTATGTTTGGATTTGACCTTCTTAGAAATTATATACCTTCGTTTCATTGGAAGTCATGACTTGAAACACACTTTATGTGTTCAGGTACTTTTATCCATAAACTAAACTATGTATTTTGGAAAATATGAATCTCTATAAACATTCATTGGATTTTAGAAATAGAATTTCTGATACCTAAGAGCTCTTTTTCTTGACTATGAAGTATGTTCTCCTAGGAGGCCTTGCATAAGTTTCCCACATAATGGAAATGTTAGCCCAAATATTCCATGGTTTGGAAATGAAACACATTCCCCAGTTGGCCCTGCATAATACAACCCCCATAATGGGTTTATCAAATAGTGGTAACTTTGTTATCAAAAAATACTTCCTTTAATGCCTTCATCCCTTTTCCTAATTCATTCTATGGATCCATAATTTCCCAAATCACATTTTATAATTCATCCTTTCCATACCTAAATATGGTAGTATTCTTATAGATAAAATATCATGAAATGGGAGATTTATAAACCTTTGGTTTAAGACAAATACATTAAATTAAATCCCTATAATTTCTTTCTTACATGACTTAAAACTACACAACATGATTTCCTTACTGCATGACTTAAAACTAGACAATATAATTTCCTTTCTGCCTGAAATTAAAGTGCATATAAAAATATCAAAAATACCTTTTCTGTAAAATGTACCTTCCTTCACACATCAAAATCATCTAGGAATGGTTTCTCATTCATAGGCCTATGTCAGCACAAATAGACCTTTTATTTTTAGATACCATTCCTTGGAAAATCAACCCATTATGGTCCTAAGACATCCAAATTTTAAAACCATTTGTTTATAAATAATAGAATGTCAGATTTCTTGAGATATCTTTTTCATGACTATGTAGTTTGTTTCCCTAGGTTTACTTTCATAAGTTTCTCTCATAACAGGCCTTTCAGCCAAAAGATACAACTGTTTGGCTATGAAGCACATTCCCTAGCTGACCCTGCATAATAAATCCCCTATAATGAGTTTGTTAAATAGTGGTAACATTTTTCTTAGAGGAGACCTACTCTATTCTCATACATAAATTTTTATATTTGGTAACCATAAAAATAATGACTCAAGATTACCTTTGGAAGTATCTAATTGACGTTGGGACCTTCCCAATCCATTAAGCTTTGTTTGGGGTCTAATTTAAAAAAATCATGCTCAAAGATATTCAACCTTAAACATTAACATTATTAGTCTATTATGAATGACTTTAAACTTCCCTTAAAATGTGACATGATACTCACCGGATTAAAAACCTATAAAGTTCATTTGGGATAAAAGTAGAGTCTTAGCTTGCTAGACCTACACTTTGTATGGTTTATGCAATATCTTGAAATAAAAATTCAAAAAATAATTTTTTTTAGTGTTGTCCATATAAACCTAGTAAAAATAAAACCATGCTTGCTAATCCCCAAGGATTAGGAAAAAAAATTAGAGCATCCTTTCATACTTGATATAGCTCTAAAGTCCATATAAAGATGTCGAAGTGCACCAAGTGCCCTACATTTACTTAGAACAAGATTATTTTTCATTCCAAATGAGTCCAATTCAAAGGGGGCTAGCTTTTTTAGACACCATGAAATGTGTTCCATGAAATTCACCAAAAAATTGAATATGAGAATCTCACTTAGACAGAAAATTCTTAGTTTAATTATAAACACATCTCTATTATAGAAGAATGATTGGATTCGATTTCCATGTGATGCAATCCAAAACTTCCTCAACTGGGCTCGAAAAGTTTGCAATGCAACTCTCCATTTTTCATGGGGGTATGTAACGGTAGCGAAGGGACCGGTGCGAAGAACCGAGACCAAATATCGGTACTGATCCCAAGTAGGGGTGTGGGGGTGAATCCATTTTAGTATAGATTAGTATGTCTACCAAGGTGGTTCTCTCATCCCCCCTACATTTTAGACCAACATGGCACACCTACACATCAAGTGACTAGTACAGGTCCTACCTGTGCAGCCTAATGCGCAGCCCCCTGTGGTGAGGACCTATGTGGAAGTATAATTTTCTCACCCCTATGCGGATGAGCTAAGTTGCGGAGCTATGCTGAATACCTATTCATACAACATCCTTTCAACTATCCCCCATCCTTCCCTATAAATAGAACCCTTGGTATCCCCATTTTACAAACTAAAAAAGATGTAAGAACTCCCGAAGCTCCCATTTTGTAGCTCTTTCACCCAGGTCCCCCAAATTTTCTCAGATATCTCTCTAAAGAATATTAGAGAAGTTGTAATTAGATGGGATAAGAAAAACCAAGATCATTTAATAGTTTTAAATACAAAACATCATATTAATGACCCTCCTTCGATAGGAAAAAATTATCTATGCAAGGTCATTTCCTTAATTAAGGACATGCACTGGACGCTTTAAAGAACATCAAGGGAAACCCTAGGTGCTTAAGTTAAAACCTCACCCAATTTTTTTCCCTAGTTCATTTCTAAAGGTATAGCAAGCTCTCACAGGCTTATCCTTACTATGTTAATCATTTTTTCAGTTCCTCCTTGGACCTACGCAGTATACCTATGCAACATAACTACGTGAAAGACCTATTTAAACCACCTATGCGATCCATATTTTAAGTCCTCTTCTAATCCATCCAATGAGGGTCCACTCCTTCCTTGGATCCCTTTTCTTAAAGGGGCCAAATTGAAACCTCCACCAAAACCTCCTAACTTAAAAAACCTTTGGGAAAGTTACATCAGTATGTATCCTATTTGGGTTTGTATTTCCACAATCAGAGGTTTCTCACATTTGTATTATAGGGGAGTTAGGATATTGGGGGTGTATATAGACTTATATATCTATATTCACATGGATCATTAACCCATATTTTGTGTTGGGAAGTTTCCAGTTTGGAGGATTAGTGTTCAGGACATGTCCCCCCCCTTCTCATCTTTAAGACTATGAACCTCGAGTCCCTGGTAAGAAAAATACAGTTCACACTTGCATTTTATTTTGACATGGGGAATGATATCTCCTTCTACTATGGATCCAATTTTTGGGAATCCATCTTGGATTAATCCCTGATTCTTTCAAGAGAGACCTAATGAAATTCAATTTAATTAAACATTTAAAGGTTCATTGCTTCGTGCCCTCATCCACCGCTACACTAGCTTCTTTCACCATAGGCCCGACCTCTTCCATAAGCGGAGGAGAAAGTATGGGTTTTCTTGAATCTTTTAAATCCTATTGTTTCTCAAACTGGGTATGACTCATGTGGGCTTAAATATTTTAGATGATCACAACATCCTCCCAATCCATCTCATGATCTTGAACTAGGATAACGCTGATTCCCACCCTAATTGGGATATGTAGGAAGCCTTCACCTAGAGCCCTAGATCAGTGGACATCCTCCTCAAGAGTCCAAACCTAATTCCCTTATTCTGATTATCCACCCACAGAGTAATCCTTAAATTAATTCCCCCATGAATCTCCATGAGTTAAGACGTATCTCTTGGACCCTGTTACAAGGGCATCCTCTTTAAGAGTAAGCCTCGGCCAATTTCTCTCAAAGGGCCATATGCCCCTGTGAGACTTAAAAAACTATGTGGGATTTGATTCTTCTTCAATTGGGATATGTCATAATCCTCCATGTGGTTCAAACCCAACACTCTGAATCAACCTTTTTCTCTTTGGGTCACATTCCTAGTAGGGTCTAATCCAACATGGAAACTCATATCTTTTCTAGGATTCGTGGGATTCTTATGTATAAGTCCCACATCAAACTTTGACTAGGTACCATTCTCTTTGATGTCATTACCACATGAAATTAAACTGTACAGTTAGGTCCTTATCACACTACATTAAATGGTATGATGTGTCCCATTAAATGGCACCAAAATATGAGGGTTCTGATTCCTTTCTTGAGGATACATAGGTATCCCATTTATGGGTATGATCCCAACATCAAAACAAACATAAATCTCCACGGATAATGATAAATTACAGAGTTCCCCACTAAGTGGATTAAAAAACCATCATCATCGTAATAATGGCTAAAGAATATCTATGTAGTATATGAGAGGATACCATTGATGGAGAACTTCGAATACATAAGTATATCTCCATTGATGAAGAACCTTGAATACAAATGGATGAATCTAAATTCCACACATGCTAATTATTTATTGAAAATTTCAAGGGAAACCTACATTATGATTGTAAAATTAATAAGGATTCATGAACATATCTTAAATCTATAAGAGTGTCACAGAGTATGTAATAATTCCCCCCGAAAGGGTGTGATGAGCCTGACCTCCCATCCTCTTGCCCAATGTGAGTTCTTAAGTATCATAGGTCAAATAACTTAACAAATTATAACCATTGGAAAGTAGTTCCCTTTGGATACAGAGCCATTGGGTGTTTCTAGTTCCATAAATAAATTTGATGGAAATTGTCTGAAAGTGGTGATTCCTAAAAAAACACATGTTCTAGGGGAAAAACTAAACACACATTCCATGGGAATAAATGTTTGAGTAATATTAAATATACAAAGTTAAATAACTAAAAAACAAGTTATCTAGTTGATAAAAAGAGAATTAAATGCACCCATAGATTTTTTTCATAGTCAAAATCTCATGAATAATAACAACTGAATCAAAATAAAGGTAATACTTAATTATTGGATTCCATGTTTCCTAGGTACATCATACATTTACCATAAATACCTTTCAAATGATGGTTTATAAAAAACTAGGTAAAAATCCATTAGATTATGATATCTAATTGATTAAATTTCAAGAGACAACTGATGCATCGATGGGCTATCTCACCCACTCCAATTTCTCCCAGTTATCCCCTCTCTCTCTCTCTCTCTCTATCTCTCTCTGTTCTCTCACCCTCTTGGGTTTCCTCCATAAACCCCCCTTCACTCAGATTTTTCTATCCCTATTTCCCCTCCCTCAATCTTCTTATTCTCCCCCTTATGGATTCCTCTAGGGTTCTTCCACATGTTCTCTCTCGCAGTTGGCCCGCTCCTAGTCCCTTTCTTCGATTTCTCTCTGGTGAAGGTGCTATTGTTTCTTCCCAAGCCACATAAACTTCGCTCTAACCTCTCATTCCACCACTCTTATCTAGGTTGGATCAAGAGTGATGGAATCTCAGAGGTTTTATGATAAACTTTATGGTGATTGTGGGTCTTCTTGGCATCTCCTTTTTTTTCTTTCAGGGTCTCAATCCCTAATTTCCTCTTTCTTTTTATTTTAGGGTTTCATCCCCGATTTCGTTTTTTCTAGGTTTCTTATTTGGAGGTATGAATTTTTTCCCATCAGTGATTACAATATCTCTTTGGATCTTGTTTGGTTTTTTGAATCTCTAATTTTGGTGAAAGTTTTTTATGCCCTTTCATTGATGTTTCCATTTCTGGGTTGGTTATGTTTGTGTTTATGAGTTTTATGTGCAATGATGGTCTCATTAGATCTATAGCCTATTGTGTTTGGATTCTGGTTAAGATGGTGTTGATATAAATATGATGATTCTAGTAGAAATTTTTTATGGTTTTCATTTTTGTGGTGATAGTGATGATGGATTTGAAGTTGATTGTTCAATTCTGATTTCTAGCATGGTTGTATGTGGCCGCTGAAGTGATTAGGATAGGGATGTGATGATGATTGAAGTGGACCTATTTATGGAGACGATGGTAGGATGGTCGATGGTCTTGCTATTCTTGACAGTGGTGGCTCGTGGCTCAGAACTCACAGCTTGAGGTGGTTAGTGTTGCAGGTTCAAATTTCAATCTCACTTTTTAATTTGATTCTAGTAATGTTTGGTTTCATTTTGATTTTTTTTTCACACTAGGTGTTTTGAATTTTGGAATTTGGTGTATTTATTTTGGATGTCTGGAATTTTTGGTTCCAACTTAACCTCAAAGTGGTCTTTTTAGAAAATTCAATGAAAATTATTTTAGGTGAGGGGATTAACAAAGGAATCAAGGAAGTGGATTTAAATACAATAATTGGAAAACTAAAACATAAAACATCTAGAGGAAGAATAATTATGATAACAATACAATATATCTCAAGTGGGGTAAAATAATGGTTTTTTATTATTGATGAATAGAAATACAATAAAAATACCTTTTAAAAACATTCTTGCAGGAAATATCATCTTTATTTTGAAAATAATTTTGAAAATAATTTTCATTGAAAATCACTTTAAAAAAATTTCTTTAATAATTAACCTTTTAAAATTTAAAATTATTCTTCAAATAAATTATGGTGGGTAATTTCGTACATGTTGTATAAGTTAAAGGAAACATTACTTTTATAAAGTAAAAGGATAGAAAAATGACTTGTTTGGAAAGTGATAAGATGATTCCTTTAAAAAAAATATAAAAGAAAAAAAAAGGTAAACATGTATTTAATAAATAATTTTGGAAAAGTTAAAGCATTTTTGAAAACCTTTTTATAAAATAGGTTTTTTTGAATAAAACAGGTTCTCTGACTAAAGAGAGAAATGATGTTAGGTTTTCATAAAAACATTTTATAAAACATTTTGAGTACAAAATAGTGGTAACATAGTACTATTAAATTAATAAGTTCATGAATAACTATAGGAGCACAAAATAATGGGTTTTTTATACAATGATAGAATAATTTCCTCAAATAGAAATTCAAGTGTAAGAAATCTTGAATAAAATGGGATCGTAAAGTAAACCCTTAAAATTACCATAACATTGAAGTGAGAATAAATTAGAGGATATATTATGAGTTTCAAATTTAAATTCACATGAAACAAGTGGAAATAAAATAATATATAGTAATAATTTAATACACATATAATGTAAAAATATTAACGATAATGATGAAGTAATATAACCAAATGCAAAGGAATCAGGTTATGTAACTTTTTACCACTTGGTAATTTTAAATTCAAAATACATTAGAAGAATTAATTAAAATTGAAACTCAAAATACATTTAAGATAAAATAATTCATGATATAATATATCAAAGGTGATAATATATACACCACACAAAATATGTAAGTGGTGAATATGACAATTATCTCACATATGTAAAAAGTGAGATGAAAATACCTTACATTATGTTTCATTTTGAGTGAACGTACTTTAACCTCCTATATAATGGTTTTAAACATTTAGATAACTTATATCATAAAAATAATCATATTTATAATATTATATATGATCTCATTATAATATCTTATTACCCATTTGTTAATAATCTTTCATTATTTTCACTTTTTCATGTGTTAATTGTCTAGTTTTTTAAGTATGTTTTGGCTTGTTACTTATTTTTACTATTACTTATAATAACGATTTATTAATATATATAATTTAAACCATGATTTAAATATCATATATTCATTATATATGTATTAGTAATAATCTAAAAAAATTTAAGATAGGAAATTAAATGCACCGTTCATGGAGATGGTAGGTCGTACGTACATATGAACGCTACTTTCATTTATTTTTCATATTAAAAGAATGAAAATTAAATGATATATATGTATATTATAATTATAGTGTCATATATATTACATATATGTCACATATTTTTATTTAAATTTTCCTTTATAAATTCTATGTATATTTTGAATGAGTCACATCTCTTTGAGGAGGCGGTAGTCCACACATCCAAAAATGATATTATCGTATTCACAAAAAATGGAAATCATAAAGGTATGTGTTGTATAAAAATTAAAAAAAACGTAATGAGATTATAAATATCATATGTATCATATATAAAAAAATTTATATCATAATTCACACCTTGATGGGTGGTAATAGAATAACGAACAACATCGTTTCGTGGGGTGGTTGTTCTCTAAACATGAATAGGTAAGTTTGTTATCCATTTGATGGAAGTGTGTGTAAGTGTAATTCGAACCCTTAACATGAAAACATATTAGTATATTGATAATATTTATGGTATTATAAAATAATTTCATAATAATAAATGAATGTTTGTATAAATAAATGAAACCAAAGTGATTATTGAAGAACATTACCTCTTATCTGGGTAACTCATTTTTGTTTAAACCAAAAAACTTCCTTGGGTTACTTTCTACCCAAGGTGAGCCTCTAGAATGAGGGGAGGGATTTTGGGAGCTTATATTTATAGATTCTTAGTGATCAAAAGGTCTTGATTGGTGTGAATATATGGAAGGCATCGGTTTCTTTTTATAGTGGAGGAAGAGTGACATTCTTGTAAATTTTTTAAAAAGGAATTCCACCCATGTTTTCACATTCATGTGTAATGACCCGAAATTTTATAAATAAGAATCCTCTTACTATTTAATTCAATATATTATTATGTATTATGGTTATATAAATCACATTAACATATTTGGTTTTATATCTTATCGCATTGAAAAGACCATTAAGTATCATTACCATTGATAATATAGTCATTGAACAGTGATCATATTATTAGTATAAATATAGGGATTTAACAAATACAATTAATAAAGAAAAAGGAATTGATTTCCTCAAACAGTAGGATCATAACCTATAAATCCCATTTATCATATATTTTGAGGGATATAACATAACTGTGATTTTCCCTTAACCTATCCTAAGCTGATATCCAACAAATTAACCAAGAGTGAAAATGTTAACAGAAGAATTTCAAGATCTCTGAGATCAAGGCCCAATCAATGTACGTCAAACCACCCAAAGAAAATATCACCATCACACACCTTACTCTTAGGTAGTTTTATAATGTATTAAAGGTATATGTATCAAGACCCTAGAAATATGAGTACATACATTATTAATTATATAATAATGAATATATTTTCATCACATTATTGTTACTTTGGAAATGATTTTTATTTTTCTATAATAAAACACAAATTGTATTTTGGGGAAATGATCAAATTATATTAATGAATTCAGTTTGATGAATGAATCGATTTTTTAAATAAAAAATATTTTAATAAAATATTATTATTAAATAATTTTTATTAAATATAAATGATCATATACTTTTTTTGAAGTCAAATGTAATTTTTATAATGTTTTGAAAACTATTATTCTTGGAAAACCCATCATTTATAAATAAATATCAGTTCTTATTTTAAAAGTGAAAATAAAAATATTAAGAAAATTATTTTGATAAAATGAATATTGTTTATGTAATTATAACATCAAAATCATCCAATAGGGAATTTTTTATAATTTTATGAGGCAGTCAAATTTTCAGGAAAAAAATAAATATTATATAAATATAAGGTGTGTATTATGACTTCATAATGACCCAAAAATTATGTAATAAAAACTATAAAGGGTATTTGTGACAAAATTTATAATTTACATTTAAAATAATGTTATTTTATGTTTATTTTGTTTATTTTATAAGACCTTAATGAGTCCTACAAAACCATTAAAATATTTTAAGGTTTTAAAATCATTTATTTAAGAGTATGACGAACCTACACATAAACAAGGGAATTATTTTCTTAAGTTATGACCATGTACTTATAAAATAATGAAAAAATATCATTTATTAGAAACCATGGGGAAAATACAAGGGAAGTTTTTTGGTTTTTGTTATTTTATTATATAGATTCCAAAACCTACATTTGAGAAATATTAAAGAAATTCCTACTCATTTTTTATATAAACCCACACAATATCTAGTTTCTCTTCACTAAAAATAATTAAAGAACTTCCTTACTCTTACCTAACCTCTCTATAGTCCTCCAAAGGCACCCCCAATCTCTCAAGAAGATCATACCAAGAATTTGTAGTCACACACTCAGGTCATGGATCCTCACATTCTCTTCTTTATTCAAGTTTCTTTATTATATTATACCTTCAATTTTCCAATACCTAATGTTAGAATATGTATTTACATGTCCATATTACTACACATTTTATGTCCAAATAATTAGATACCCATTTATTTGTCATCAACCCATTTTATGAATTTTATGTGACGTCGTTATGCTGCTAAAATTTCACCACATTTTTCATTAGAAAAAAAATTGTGTAGTGAATACCATACCCATTTCCTATCAAGGGTTTTCACCATTATAAAACTATACTTATCTTACATGGGACTTAAATTTATTTATTCCACACTCCGTTATCATGGAATTAAATATGATGATGAATGAATCCATTTTTTATAATCATTGTGGCACACTTATGCATGAGAATAAAATTAAAGTGACAGGTGCACCTAGAATTATATCGTTCTTAAATACATTGGGTAATGTGTAGTCTCATGATACATCATGTTGGTATAGGGAGTACACCTGATTCTTTTATGGGACTTGTTCTATCATGATTTCTTGGCATTTATCCTTGTCCTATGTTTATGATGTAGTGTTTTAAGTTGTTGCCACATTTCCCATGTTTCATTTATGATTATCATGTTATATCATGTCTCATTGTTCGTTTTTTTATTATTACTCTTTTTCCCCATTAATATGATTATTCTATAAAATGTATTATTATATTCATGTTATTACTTGTTTATTACTTATGGGTATTTATAGATAACTTCTTTTTTGTGTATGTCCCTAGGTTATCCCATGCAGTTTTAGGTACGAGAAGGTTAAGAATGTTTTCAATAAAGATAATGTATTTCCTTATTTTAATTTGTTATGTATTATACCTAATTCCCAAATAAACTAGAATTATCGATCTTTTAGGTTTTATTATGTGTAATTTTATGTAATAAATCTTGAATTAAAGTGTAATAAAAAGTAGGTTTGTTATAGTTGGTGTCAAATAAAAAGTTTAGTAGTTTTTGGGATTAGGATTAGAAAACTCTAGAGAAATACTTATGTATAATACTAAGTATAAGAAAAAATCCCTAATTTTTTTAAGTATTTATTAATTGGTTTATCAAGAAAATAAATCCTATTCTAGATACTATAAGTGGGTGTGGCTCTAGAATATATGTACATAGGGGTAAAACCTAAAAACACTGCATTGAGTTAGACTAATTCGGGAACTGGTGAATAACAATGGGCCTTGCTTCATACATAGTTTAAAACTCTTGTGGGATATTATTTAGTAAATTTATAATCTCATTATGAATTATTATTAAGGGAACAACAAATATCCATAATAATATATGATATAAAATAGATCATGGATAACATAGATTAAAGCCTAAAAATTCATTAGTTAAGAAATAAATGTAATTTATAAGTTATCTCATTAATGTCATTGGATTACCCCTGTATGTTTTTAACAGTTTAAAAATAATCATCCACATTTTTAATTTTATTCTAGACAATGGTCAAAAATAGGAGGAACTGGGTAGACAACCAGTGTACAGGGAAATGCGATGACTTCCCCCAACGAGATGCCCAACACAATGGGAGCAGGAATCAAAAAAAAATGAAGATACTCTCTCAACTGACTCATATTTTTAATAGAATTCAGTATTAGGGGGATCTTATAAATCTCTATAATAGATAACAATATGTGATTAATAGATATATGATACAAAGGCCTCCTACTTTTAGTGGACCATCAAATCCCTTAATCACGGAACAATGGGTCAACTCCATTAAGAAGATCTTCTACATCCTTCAATGTTCTGAACAAGAGATGGTTATACTGGTTGTTTATCATATGGAGTTAAATTTTGATCAGTGTTAAGAATTTATTAATAATATAAAGCCTGAGGAAGATATCAAAGAGATGGTGTGGAAGGAATTCTATAAAAAAGGTTTTCTATAAATATTTTCCTCACACTCTTCAAATAATAATGGGAAGGAATTCCTTTACCCTCAAGAAAAAAGATGATGAATATATCGGTTTATATAAGGGAAACTTTACAAGACTTTAATGATATACCTTCATATATTTTTTTACCCCTAAATTCAAGGTTGAATGCTTATTTGGTGGGATAAATCCTAGTCTATTAAGATCCATATAAATCCATGACTTTGATAGCTATGAGGATATTATTTGATGTGTGTTAAAAGTTGAAATGAAGATTAGAAAATCTCAAGGGTATCACTAGGATAATAATCTCAAAGTGGAGTTTAATTCTGGTAGTTTTATTTAGAAATGTAATGGTGCCATGTAATTTCAACATCCCACTTGTCAAAGGTTTAGAAAGAAGAACCCCAAAAATTGCCTAAGGGGAATGAGGAAATGCTTTATGTGTGGGAAGGTAGGACACCTAGATAATGATTACCAGAATTAGAAACATTGTAATGTAATGTAATAAAGGAATTATCTGATCAACACATAAGACATTGTTCATTGCTTCAACTGCAAAGAACTAGGGATCTTTTCAAACCCATGAACTAAGACAAGGGTTTTTCAAGACAACCAACAACATCAAATGAAGAAAGGGATGGTTTTTTTCATCTCAACGACTATGGTTGATCCTAAAAACAAAGTGGTGATAGTAAAACTAGTTATTAATTCAAGATTAGAGAAAGTAATTTTTGATTTTGGTTCTACACATTCCTTCATATCATGAAAGTTTAGTAGAACTATTCAAACACAACCACAAATCATGGAATTAGAGATTTTGGTGAAAATGGTAAATGGGGAAATTACTTCATCCCAAGTATATAACTCCTACCCTATCCAAAATTATATACTAAACATACAAAAAAACATGTTTATACTAACTTTGGTGGAATTTTATGCAATTCTGTGTATGTATTAGATTTCTCTTTATAGAGCCAACATAAATTTCATTGATAAGGATATCACTCTTAGTATTGTGAATAGTCCCCAATTATATACAAGTAAATGGAGAATAAGGATTGTTCTTTAGAACCAACATATAAATCATGTATATTATTTATCTATGATCAAGTGTATCTAGCTCAAATGATTGAGTCTAAGGAAAATATGATCCTTGAATACATACCCATTGTGAGAGAATAAACTGATGTGTTTCATGAGAAATTTTCTATTCATCCACCTAGCTAAGAGTTTGAATTATCAATTGATATTATAACTTGGGTGTTTTTATTACTCAAGACTCTATATATAATGGTTGTTGTGTAACCTGAGGTGTTGAAGAAACAACGACAAGAGAATTGGGATAAAGGATTCATATTCCCAAGTGCTTCACCATGGGGTACACTAGTCATCTTCATAAAAAATATGGATAGGTCAATGTGCCTTTTCATTTGTTATCATGATCTCAGCAAGATCATGATAAAAAGTTATCCTATACCATGGATTGATGAATTTTTTGATCATCTTCCTAGAGCATAATACTTCTCCGACGTGAATCTATGATCGAGATATTACCATGTTAGGTTGAAGAAGGAGGATACCCCCAAGACTTATTTTCATACAAGGTACATGCACTATGAGTTCATATTAATGACTTTAGGACCCACTAATTCTCCATCAATAATGATGTACTTGATGAATATATTATTTATAGATTACCTTGACAAATGTGTGGTAGTATTTATCGATGATATTCTGATATTCTCCAAAACCAAGGAGGATAATGAGGAGTATATGATCACTATGTTAAAGACCTTACGAAAGGACAAGATTTATTCCAATACTAGAAAATGTGAGTTCTATATGAAGGAAGTCTCAGAGGGAATATTATCACAAGAAATGGGATATTTCGGGACCCTTCAAAGACCAAATTAATTGAGTGATGGATGAGGCCAACATTTGTGATAGATATGTATAGTTTACATGGATTAGTTTGATATTATCATTGATTTGTGAAAAATTTATCATGATTTTCAAACTATCTAAACAAGATAACAAGGAAGGGAGTAAAGGTTTCTTGGAATGATGAATTTGAAGAGATATTCATGGATTTGAAAAGGAGGCTTATCACTGCACTTGTACTCACACTACCCATAAGTGTAAAACTTTTCATTGTATTAGATGATGCTTAAATGAATGGATTGGAATATATGTTAATGAAAAATGAAAAATTGATAGCTTATGCTTCATGGGGGTTGAAGGTTCATGAATATAACTACCCAACGCATGATCTGGATTTTGCTGTAGTGATCTTTGATTTGAAAATATGGAATCATTACATATTTGGGGAGAAGTGTGAAATATATACGAATCAAAAAATCCACAAATATATATTAACATAGAAATAGATGAATATGTTATAACAAAGATGGTTATAAATTATTAAGTACTATGACTACTCAATTCACTACCATCCTAGGAAGTCTAATAAAGTAGAAAATTATCTATGTAGAAAGGATCCAAAAATTCTTTCATTTATGTGAATTGAGATGGATACGATCTTATTAGATTTGTAAAGGATGTAAATGGTAATCATAAAGGAAGTAAAATAATCAATACTTTTACAAAGGATTTCCCAATAGTCTTTTCTGAAGAGGATAAAGGATGCTTAAAAATATGATGTGGGAAATCAGAAAAAAGCGGAAGCTATAAAAAAATGGAAATCCTCGGAGTTCAATGTTAATGAATATGGAGTTGTGAGATTTGGGAAAAGAATATTTGTACCATCCAATCAAGATATAAAGAATGATAACATGAATGAATCACATAGTTCAACTATATATATTCACCCAGGGAGAAAAATATGTATCGAGATCTCTAGGAGAACTATTGGTGGGTCAATATGAAGAAAGAGATTGAAGAATATACATCAAAGTACCTAGATTGTTAGAACATGAATTCTTAAAGACAAAATTACAATTTAATGATGTAACCATTACCCATACCCACATGGAAGTGGGAAAAAATCATCATGGACATTCTCACTAGACTTCCAAATACATATAGAGGAAACAATGCTATATGGGTTTTTGTGGATAGTCTTACCAAGATATCTCACTTTATCAAAATTTGATAAGAATTATCACTATATTAACTTGTATGGATATAAATTTTAGAATTTGTAAGGATTCATGGAGCACCCCTATCGATTGTATCAGATTGAGATCCAGTATTCACCTCAATTTTATGGAAAAGTATCCAACATGCACTAAAAACTGAGCAAAAACTTCAGCATGACTTGTCATCATCAAACCAATGGACAATTCGAGTGAACTATTCAGACACTAGAAGAAATTTTGAGGGAATTTTCTATGTACTTAAAAAGAGTATAGGTCCAACATATGCCTCTGGTTTATTTATAATATAAAAAAAATTCCACTCAGGCATTCAAATGGATCCCTATGAAGACATTATTGGAAGAGTTGAAAAATACCTATATGTTAGAATTATTTTGGGTAACTAAAATTACAAGGTCCTGAAATGGTTGAGTAAATAGTAGAAAGGTTAGGACCATTCTGTAGCACATCAAGGTTTCTCAAAGTCAATAGAATAGCTATGTTGTAAATCCTCGATGAGACTTGGAGTTTGTTATTAGATACATGGAATTTCTCTACATATATCCATGGAATAAAGTTATGATATTTTAGAATAAGGTAAAGCTTAGTACAACATACATTTACCCCTTTTAGATCCTTGATTATATCAGATCAGTGCCATATCGACTATCACTCCTACTAAACCTATCTCAAGTACATGTTGTATTCCATGAATCTTTATTGAGGATTTTCATATCTAACCCCTCATATGTACTCAATCCAAAGTTGGTCCCATTAGAGAATGATATTTCCTATGAGGATTAGCCGATGAATATCTTAGATTGTAGAGATAAATTTATACAAAATAAGACAATGCATCTTGTCAAAGTTCTTATGAGAAACCACATGTTTAAAGAAACTATGTGGGAACTAGGGTAAGTGATGAAAAAAAGTTACCCACGTCTGTTTTAGTATGGGAAAATAAAATATTTGGTGTGAAATTTGTAAAGGGTGGAATATTTCGATGACCTGAACTGTTAAAAATAAAACCCCACTTATGATTTAATTAAATATCTTATAATGTATTATTTTTATATAAAACACATAAAATTATTTAGTTTAATATCCTATCAGTTTTTAAATATAATTATTTTTCATTACCATTGAAAATATTACCATTTAATAGTGATCATGTGATTAGTATAAATATAGGGTTTTAATGAATCCAATTGAAATAGACAAAACAAGTGATGATCTCAACTAATAGGATCATATCAAATGAATCCAATTCATTTGAGCTTCTGAGGAATACAACATCACTAGGATTATCCCTTGACCAATTCTAAGCTGAGATCCAATAACTTAATAATGATAGAAACCATTTATTGGATAATTTTAGTCCTTTCAAGATCACGACCCAAACCATGTATGCCAAACCACGCCATGAAAATCTCATTATCACACACATTGATCATAATTAGTTGATAGGTGTATTAAAGGGATATTTATAAATAACCAAGAAATATTATTATGTAAATTATTTTGTATAAAATAATGAATATATTTTCATCCTATTATTGTAACTTTATAAATGGTTTTTTTTAATACAAGAAAACAAAAATTGTATTTTTTGGTAATGATCAAATTCAATTAATGAATTTATTTAAAGTATTTTATTTGTTTTTTAAATGAATAATATTGTAATAAAATATAATTATTAAATAATTTTTAATAAATATAATTGATCATATAATTTTTGTGAAGTCAAATGTAATTTTTATAAGGGTTTGAGAACTGTTATTGTCAAAAAAACCCAGCATTTATCAATAAATTTTGTTTCTTATTTTAAAAGTTAAAATACCCTTATTTAGAAAAAACTTTTTATAAAATGAATATTATTTTTGGAATTGTAATGTTTAAATTATCCAATGGTGAATTTTTTATAATTCTTTGGGGCATTCAAATTTTCATGTAAAAAATAAATACCATATAAATATACAGTGTGTAATATGACATCATAATGACACAAAATGATGTAATAAATACTATAAAGGAAATTAAAGAAAAAAATATTTGTTTTACCTTTAAAATAATTTGATTTTATGTTTATTTTATTAATTTTATAAGTCCTTCATGACTCCTCTAAAACCATTAATATATTTTAAGGTTTTAAAATCATTTCTTTAAGAGTATGACTCACCTCCACATAAAGTAGGGAATTATTTTATTATTATTATACATTGGCCTTATAAAATAGTGAATACCACTCTAATTTGGTATAAATAATGGTAAAACCCAAGGTAATGTTTGTGGTTTTGGTTATTTTTTATATAGAGTCCAAAACCTATGTTTGAGAAATATTAAAGAAATCCCCACTCATTTCCAATATAAACCCACCCATTATTTCATTTTTTTTTCTTCGCTATAAATCCTTTTAGAACTTACTTACTCTATACTAGATTATCTAGAGTCCTCCCAATGTTCCCCAAAACTCTAAATAAGCCCCTCCTAATCATTTGGAGTCACACACTCAAGTAAGGGATCCTAACCTTCTATTCTTTATTCAAGTTTATTTACTATATTATGCCTTTTATTTTAAACTCATAATGTTGGTATATGTATTTAAATGTCACTATTACTTCCCATTTTTTCCAAATTTTAAGATATCCCTTTATCTCTCATCAACCCATTTTATGAATTTTTAAGTTATATCATTATGCTATCGAAATTTCACTACGATTTTCTTTGTCAAAGCAATTGTGTAGTAAATACCATACCCATTTATTATCAAGGTTTTCCACCTTTATACACTTATAATTATTTGATTTGGTAATTAAATTAATGTATTCCAAGCTCCTTGGTCATGTAATAATATTTTATAACGAATGAATCCATTTTGTATGATCTATGTGGCACACTTAAGCATGTGAATGAAATGAAACTGATAGGTGTGCTTAGAATTATATAGTGATCCAATTCATTGGGTAATGTTTAGTCTCATGAGACATAATTTTGGTTCAGGGAGTAAACCTGATTCCTTTATGGTACTTTCTCCATCATGATGTATTGGCAATTAGCCATGAACTATGTTTATGATGCAGTGTTTTAAGTTGTTTCTGCATTTCCCATGTTGCTTTTATGATTATCATGCTATATCATGTCTCATTGTTCATGTTTATAATTTGTACCTATTTTATTATCAATTGATAGACCAATTTTATGACAATTATTATTCTCTTCATGTTATTCAATTTTTATTCCTGTATTGGGATTTATAGCTCACTACTTTGTTAAATATGTCCCCAAGTTATCCCATGTGGTTTTAAGTATGAGCATGTTAAGGAAGTTTTCAATAAATATGATGTATTTACCTATTTTAAGTTGTTATATAATGTAAATAATTCCCAATTACACTACACTTCTTGATCTTTTGGGTTTTATTATGTGTACTTTTATATAATAAATTATTAATTAAAGTGTAATAAAGAGTAGGGTTGTTATACCAAGTGGCACCAAAAAATAGACCAAATTTGAGATAATGGATGATAGGGTCTATATCGGTATATAAAATAGATTTTTGACCAGTTTATATATCATCTTGGACCTTAATTTTATGTTTTAGTCCTTCGTTAAGCTAAATTTTCTTTTAATTTCTTTAATTAATTTTAATCAATTTCATTAATATTTTTGGTCAATAACTAAGTTGGCCTTATTATACATGATAAATTATAATGAATAAAAATATATAATACATTTTTTCAAATTAAAATCACATAATTTGAAGAAATTAATTTAAATTTAATCCCATAGACGGGACTAAAGGGGGTTATAAAAATAAAAATGTTCAAAAGTTCGAGATGTTTTTATATCAAATTTCAATGTAAAATTGATTAAAGTGACCAAATATGATTAATTGATATAAAATTGATCTAATTAAAATTTAAAACCAATAAAAAATATAATTTTACCTTATAAATATATTAGATAAAAAATTAGTTTTTAATTAAAATTCAATATTTTTCACTATACATCAAAAAAATGAGACCTCATAGTAAAATACCAAAAAATCACTATAACCTTATCTTGACATTACTCTTCTAAAAATGAAGTTTATTTTGACATATAAAATTTATACAATTTCTAAAAAATTGATTTGAAATAAGATCTCTATTAAAAGGTGGTAAAAATATCTTTAGAAAAATATTGGTTTTCATGAATAAAATTGGGTTTGTTATTATCTAATGTCTATCAAAAAAATTATATGAATATAAAAAATATATGATTGAATATATAGTATATATATTTTATTAATATCATTCACCGATTATAATTAATTTTATTTATTAATACAACACAACTTTGGGAGAATAAAAATGTTTTCTTGATATTCAATTGGTTTATATTTTAATTTCTAAATAATTGGTAACCAATGAATTCATATTATATTTTTATAGAGTATATATTTTAATAATTTAGTTAATACTATTCATAACATCTAATTTAATGACTAGGATATATCTTATTATATAATAATATTTCAATAATATATTGTTTTTTTGGTAAAACTCGGTCTTTAGTGTAATGCAAGTCATCAAAGAAAAGTGTTGTTGCATGAAATGAAATATAACTCATTATTTCATTCATTTCAAGATATATCATACATTTAATTTATTTAAAATTGTAAATATATTATAAATTCTCAGGATATTATATTCCCTTATGTTCTTGGTGTTTTTTTCCATTCATGCTATTGAATATAATGCTCTTAATTTAGAATTTTGAGGTGTTACATTCTCCTCGTCTTAATTAAATGGTTTACTCGTAATTTAAACTTGATCTCGGTAATCTAGGTTTTATAATTGAAAATTAACTTATTGAAAATAACACATCGTAAAATATTTTTTAAAATTTCCTCTTAATATGAGATAATTATAAGTACAAAGGTCACATGTAATAACATATAACTAGGTTTCTATATTGGGAAAATTTTATAGAATTTGGAGATACGTACATTGAGGAAAAGCATAAATATTTTTATGGAGTGATTGAGGTCATTGATTAAAAAAATTGAATGATCAATGGAAAGTTGAGAGCCTCAAATCCAAAAATCTGGAATGATTAAAAGACCTTTGGTTTAACAAAAATTAATGTATTATGATAACATTTTTGATTTAATATACTCTTACTAATGTTGAGGTTTTCTTTTATTAACCATGAATAAATGGAAATATATTTACTTTATATGTTTTAATTTCAAAGGAACAATTTCATCTTTTGACTGTGCTTCGATCAAATTATAATTCATCCCTTACTCCATGAAATGGATATCCAAAAAATTAACTTTGATTCATAAAGCCCAAAAATTTATTTTTTGTAGATCGTAAGATCCATAAAAAGCCTTTATGTTTTTCTCCAACTATTATCCAAATTCAATATTTCTAATTCATAGATCTCTAAACCTAAAAATTTACACTAATGGTTCATCAATTAATATTTATTCATTAAATTTTTTAAATAAAAACAATGACATGTTAACCAGGACATTGTGTAGGTCAGTGGTTGAAATTAAACCCTTATCATACTTGGCCTTTCTAGACATGATGGGTTTTCCTCTATAATACAAGTTTTACTTTTATAAATTCATATTAATATAATTTCCAAAATAAATATGATGTAAATCCTTGAAATAAGTTTATTAACAAAATATCCTTTTAAAAATGGTTTCTAATACAACCACAATATATAAATACTTCATCCATTTTTTTTCTAAATAGGTCCTTCCTTAGTTCATAGTTTATCCTTTTTAAGAGGTAATTGACTCCGGTAATTCCCAGGTTCCCCACATTTAAGGAAATGAACCATAAAATGATCCTTTGGATGAGATTTATTTCCTTCAATTATACAATTTATTTTCCTCTATAATTCAATTCTTTATGTCCTTCTTTCCCACATATAATGAATTTTCCCCACTCCATTAATACACTTTCCTTGGTTTATTCCACCACATTTCTTACATGATGGAAATTGATCCTTCAATTCTCTATGGTCTCTACCACTCGAGCTCTTAGAAACCTACATCTTTATCTTATTTTTTCTGTTTGATATATGGTTAAGGTATATGTTGTTAATCATAGTTTGAGAAAACTTATTAGGAATAAATACAATATCTTTAACTCTTACCAATACCTCATTTGGTTTCTCATTATCACTACCTTTTTCATTATGTTCATTGTTAACTTTACTCCTTGAGGTTCTATCCATTTACTAAAACTAGAAAGCATATTGTGAGTAACCATAGTCATGGTGAGAAAATTTTATAATCATTTATAGGAAATCTATATCATGAAACCTTATTTTCAATCTAAAACACCTTAGTCTTATCCTGGGTTATTAAGTTTCTTTACATATTCAAATCCTTCATAGTAGTGTATAGAAACAATGTGGATTACCCTAAGAATATCCCCCAAGAGTGTCAACCTAGGTGCATAGTAAGGCGAGTTTTCATATACCAGGCTATGCTTGAGTCCGACCCAACACACCTTTTCAGAGTTGTTACCCCTAGGTACATTCATTATAGAACTTCATTTACTTTTAGTATCTAGATAGGGATATATTTCTAGGAAAACCACATAATCTCTACCTTACCAAAATTCTTGTGTTTTCTTATATACTTATCCTCAAAGTATATATTAGGGTTATATTCTCTAATCTATGTTTTATTAAACCTAGTTCCCAATATTTCTACTAAACATCCCTTGATTTAAACTATTTCACCCCAACCCTATAAGCCTAGATCTAGTGACTACTACCATTAAATTGGCATGATTAAAAGGAATAAAATCCTGAATGATCAAAGAGTGTAGTAGTCTTCGTAAACCAGATACATAAAATAGTATTATATTACAAATAAATACACTAATTACAACATCTTTTTTTCTTTCTAGCATAATAACTTTATTCCATATAGTGTATCCATTTATATATCTTTCTAGGTACACTTCTTTGATTCTTAGGGAAAGGAAATATAATAAGGGTGAGCTCAAATGACCAGTAAGGGTTAAGCATAGAGGAAGAAATAATGAATCAATAATAATAATCTATATGGAAGGGTAATAACTGAACACAAATTATAGATAATAAATAAATTGAAAAGGGAGTGTACAAAAAATTTGTAAAGGTTAATAGCTGAACACACATGCCATGTAAATTACTGGATAAAGTATAATCAATATAAAAATTTAAATAACTGAAAACCATTCCCTTTAATCAATAAAATGATAATGAAATGCATCTACTATATTTTTTATAGTTAAAATTTAATTGATAATAGAAACTAAATCAAAATTAATGAAATTCTTAATTATTGGACACCATGTTTCCTAGGTACATCATACCTTTACCATCAAGACATTTCACAAGATGGTTTATAACATACTAGGTAAAAACCCATTATCTTAGGATAGCCAACTAATTTCATCTCATGAGACTACTGATGCATCGAGGGGCTATCTATAACCGGACCCCACCCATGTCGTACCTATCCAAATAATTCCCCATATATTGAATAATTGATTTAATTCATGAAAAATGTTCCTTATCAAATATATGCATTGATTAAAAGATAAATATTTATCAATATTTCCCCAGATATCAAATAACTTTAAAAGTGAACACCATATGTAAAGATGGTTTATGGTTTAGGAAATAAACATATCTGTGATAAATGATATGGATAATTAAGGGAAATTTAATGTATAATGACAATATGAAGTTGAATTTTTCCGGGGGAAACCCCAAGGAATCAAGGAAGTGAATGTCAATATTATACTTGGAAAAAATAATTCATAAGCCATGCATAGTAAGAATAAGGATAGTATCAATAATTTATATCCGAAGTGGGGTAAAATAAAAGTTTTTTGTCATTGATTATTGTAAATACTATAAAAAGGTATTTTAAAAACATTCTTGAGGGAAATATAATTTTTATTTTGAAAAAAAATTATGGAAATACTTTTCTTTGAAAATCACTTTTAAAACTATTTTATTCAATAATTAACCTTGTGAACATACAATTTATGATTCAAAGAAACTATGGTGAGTAATTCCATACATGTCATATAAGGAAAAAATAACATTCCTTTTGTAGTGTAAAAGGATAGAAAAGTGACTTGTTTAGAAAGAGACAAGAATATTCCTTCAAAAAAATTAAAATAAATAGAGGGTAAAATGTATTTAATCAATAATTATTGGAAAGGGTAAAATAAATTTGAAAACCTTTACATAAAATAGAGATTTTTTGAAGAAAATGGGTTCTCTAACTAAAGAGATAAATGTTATCGGGTTTTCTTTAAAACATTTTCAAAAACATTTTGAGTAAGAAAGAGTTGTAAAATAGTACTATTATATGAAAAATTTCATGATTAACTAGAGGATAATAAAATTAAATATTTTGGTAAACAATGATCAAATAATTTCTTTAAATATAAATTCAAGTGTAAATAATCCTGAATAAAGTGGGATTGTGAAGTAAACCCTTAAAAGACCATAATGTTGAAGTGAGAGTAAATAAATGAATATATTATGTGTGTCAATTTTTTATTCTCATGAAACAAGTGGAAATACAACTATATACTGTAAAAACTAATTACATCCATAATTTTATAATATTAACGATAATGTGGAAGTAATATAACCCAATGAAGAGGAATCAGGTTATTAAATTATTTAACCATTTGGTAACTTTTAATCCAAATACACTTAGAAGAAATAATTCAAATTTAAACTCAAAATACCATAAAGATAAAATAATTCATGATATAATATATCAAAGTTGATATTATATACACCACGCAAAATATGTAAGTGGTGAATATGACAATTACCTCACATATGTAAAAAGTGAGATGAAAATCTATTACCTTGAGTTTCCTTTCAAGTGAATGTACTTTAAATGAGGTTATAATGGTTTTAAACATTTAATAAATTTATACCATAAATATAATAATATTTATAATATCATATACGATCTTATTATAATATTTTATTACCCATTTGTTAATAATTTGTCATTATTTTCAATATTTTGGGTGTTAATTGTCTTGTTTTTCGACTATGTTTTAACTTAATACTTGTTGTTCCTATTACCTAGAAAATGATTTCATAATATCAAGAATTTATAAACATGATATAAATATCATAAATATGCATTGTATATGTATTTATAATAATCCATAAAATTTGGATATAAGAAATTGTAATGACCCGCCAATTCTCATTGGCTTGAAAGTACCATGAGTCATTACTGGGCCTTAAGAGACATCCCCAAGGCACCAAAGGATGGAAATAAATGAATAAGGGTTTCAAGTACAAGTGGGAGAAGATTTACCCTTTAATAAATAAACCCATAAACCAACCATAACCAAACATTCACTATATGATGCATGAACAAGTGAAAGACCAACAAACAACTTCATTTATATCAAACCTCATCAAAGTACCAAACAGCAGAAGAAAAAACTAAGAATCAAAGTACACAGAGGATAAACAACTCAAGACTCTCAAAATATACTACAACTCCATGCTCGACAAGCTCCAAGCTCCAAAACATCTCCCAAGCATCACCACAAGCCACTAGCAACAAGATGCTTTACCTTTACCTGTGTCCCATAATACAACATCTGCAAAAGCACCAATGTGCCAAATCAGGGATGAGTATAAAACTCAGTAGGTTTTCCCCCAATGACTTCCCTACTCATGCCACTATTATAGAAGAGTTGTCCATATTTATATAAAAATAGTTTACATAAAACATTTTCTCAAAATCAGTTTATAACTAAATATAAAAAAGTTTCCAAAACCATTCATAACCAAAGGCATTCCAAGAGCAATTGAAACCAATTTTCCAGCAAGTTGTTTTTCCAGAAAAATAACCAAACAAGCTTAATAACCATTTCACTACATCCTTTTTTTCCATACCCATCCATTTCACAAAATCCCATTTTTTGGCATACCCAACCATTTCACAAACCCAAGAAACCAACCATGCATGATCCGTTATGACAGTTCTATACTCATGAGTGGTTTCTCATTGATCTACTAAGTCTTCACAAGGTAATTGTTTCCCATGTGCCATTACACCTTTGGAACAGAGCACAAGTTCATATTTCAACCAAGCCTCATACATATAGTTACCATGTTCCATTAAATGTTTGGCACCGAGCATAAGGTCCTATTTCAACCAAGCCCCATACATGCAATATGAAAAAACACCACATATTCCCATCAATCATGCCAAAACACCCTTTCAATAAAAAATGCCTTTTATTGAAAACCAATTCCATCAAGGTCATTTAAATCTCAAACCATTTCAATAAAACATCCTTTTATTGAAAACCACTTTTCATCAAACCGTCTACAATTTCCGTAACTCCATAATTTAAAATCAACATTTTAAATTCAACAAGCCAAATCACTTTTCACAACAATTCACTAAGATTTCACAATCTCATCAAAACCATAAATTATCACTAAATAAGATTTATTCTATGATTTTCACAATAAAATCCATTAAAATTAACCAATTTGAGACTAATATAATCAATTCTAATAATAGGAGTCGAGAGTAAAGCCTCATACCTCAAAGGTTTTGACGAAAACTGTAACAAACGGAGAACGCACAAGAAAACCGGGTTAATTCTTCAAAACTCACCTTAGATCTCTTCTCCTAGAAAGATCAAGACCAAATTTCATCATATTTTTCATCCACACACTAAGATCAACCCATAACGAGCATATATCTAGGAAACTAAGAGAATAGGAGAAGTATATCTAAGTAGATCTAAGAAACCGATCACATACCTCAAGAATCTGGCATCGATTCGCCAAGAGAAGCCTTCAGATCACCTCCGGAACAATCGGAGAACCCTCCTTGACCTTTGGAGAAGAAGAATCCTGAGTTAGGGACTCTTAGGAGGAAAAAAGAGCTACTTAGTGGAAAAAACGCATGAGATCCACCTTTATAGGATTTTGTTTAAGTGGTCGCACTGTTTGCTCACACGGTTAGACAAACCGTGCGCTAACCGTGTATTATATACTGCCTCGGACACCCTTCTCGCAAGGTTCAGTTGCACAGTTAGACAAACCGTGCACCAACTATGCAGAATCTACTTCCTCCAAGACCTACTATGCATGATTTTTCCACATGGTTTAGACAAACCATGCGCCGCCCGTGCGACTTCCCCTTTTTCCTAAAAAAATCATTTAAATTTCTCATGACACTCTCATTCGATACCCTTAACTTTAAAACCATAAAATTCATCAAGAAAATGTTACATACCAGAAACTATGGGTACTACATTCTCCCCACCATTGGTCTATCCATCCTTGGAAAGTAGAAAACCTTTAACCATCTGAAAGAGTTCCGGCCACCGCTCTTTCATTTCCTTTTCACATTCCCAAGTCTCTTCCTGAATCTGGCCATGATTCCATAAAACCCACACTAGACCGATGATTTTTTCAAGAAATAATTTATCTTGACTATCAAAAATCCATATCAGGATATGTATCAATGAAGAATCTGGCTCTAGGTCGACGTGATCCCATCTGATCTCATGGTCAGGATCAGGCTGATACTTTTTCAACTGAGATACATGGAACACATTATGCACCAAACTGAACTATAGTTGTAAGTCAAACCGATATTCCACCTCTCCAACCTATTTTAGTATCTCAAAAGGGCCAATTTATCTAGGAGATAACTATCCCTACTTCCTGAAACGACGATGTCCAAGCCTTGGAGAGATCCTCAAGAAGACATGATCACCCACAACGAACGACAACGGTCTTAGACGGTGATCTGCATAAGATTTTTGATGACTCTGAGATGTCTCCATCCTCTTTCTAATCAACTGAATCTTCTCAGTTGTTTCTTGTAAAATGCTCGGCCCAACTAGTGAAGTTTCACCAGTTTCCACTCAGCATAGTGGAGAACGACAAGGACGCCCATATAATGCTTCAAACAGAGCCATGCGTATCAAGGATTGATAGCTATTATTGTATGAGAAATACACTAAGGGTATATTCTCCTCTCATGAGCCACCAAAAATATATTACACAATCCTGCAACATATCTTCCAAATATTGTATCGTTCGCTCGGATTTCCCATCCATCTGAGGATGATACGTCGTGCTCATAGTCAACTGAGTTCTGAGAGCTTGCTGTAATGATTTCCAGAAATGATATGTGAACCTCATATCTCTATCTTAGACTATAGAAAATAGTATACCATTCCTCTTTACCACTTCTCAGATATATATTTTTGAAATATCTTCTATTGTATGAGTTTCACGAATAGGGATGAAATTGTCCGACTTGGTTAGATGATCCACTATCACACAAATGGAATCATGTTTCCAGACCGTTCTTGGATGACCTATAACAAAATCCATTACTATTTGATCAAATTTCCACAATGGGATAGGTAAATACTGTAACATACCTGCTAGTCTCTGATGCTTTGCTTTAACCTGCTGACACGTCAAACATCGCAAGACGAACTTGGCCACCTTCCTTTTCATGTTGCTCCACCAAAACTGTGCCTTCAAAGCCTTATACATATTTTGTGTACCTGGGTGTAGAGACCATCCTGAATGGTGGCAATCATGAAGGATTTGTTCTTGAAAAACCATAGGTATAACCATCTGATCTCTGAAACAAAAAACTAAACCCCCATCAAGTTCTCATCCATCAATGGTCTCCCCACCATTGAGTTTTGAACTTACAACCAGACATTCTGCATCAAATTTTATTGTTTCTTTGATCATATTTACTAAATTAGGAACAAGTGTAGCTGAAAAGAAAACAACAACATTACCTCAGTCTTCACATTCTACATGCATGTCGACTAAGACCGACATCAACTGATATTCATCTAAAGCTACTTTCACAAACTGATCATATGACTTTATAATCAATGAATCTGCCACCGAATTCCCTTTTCCTGGTGTGTACATCAATTCAAAGTCAACCATCTGGAGATACTCCATACATCTCCTTTTCTGGAGATTCAAATCTCATTGTGAGAAAATGTGTTTCAAGCTTTTTTTATCTGTAAACACAGTGAATTTCTCACCAAAGAGATAATGTCTCCATGTTTTCAAAGAATGGATGACTACTGCTAACTCCAAATCATGTGTTGGGTAATTCTTCTCATGAACCCTCAACTGCATTGAACCATAAGAAATCACAAGGTCTCCTTGCATGAGAACACAACCCAACCCTGATTGCGAAGAGTCATAATACACCAAAAACCTCTATCCTGATTCAGGCATGATGAAGATGGGTGTCGATGTAAGATGAACCATTAGCTCCTGGAAAGACTTCTGACATTCTTCTATCCATTGGAATGGATCATTCTTCTTTTCCAGGGCTATCATTGGTGAAGCTAGTCGTGAGAAATCATGCACACAGCGTTGGTAGTAACCATCTAGACCAAGAAAACTGCGTATCTCAAACAAATTCTTCGATGGTTTCCAAGAGATAACGGATTATATCTTTTTAGGATAAAAATAAACACCTTTCTCAGAAATGACATGGTCAAAGAAATGTAATTCATGTATCAAAAATTCACACTTTGATAATTTGGAAAACAAACGACACTATTTCCAAGTGCCCCTCATGATCAGCCCTTGTCTTTGAATACACCAATATATCATCTACAAACACCACAAAAAAATAATCTAGATATCGCTGAAATATTTGATTCATCAAAGCCATGAAGACCGCTGGTGCATTCATTAGACTAAAAGGCATGACTATATATTTTTAGTGGCCATATCTACTTCTGAAAGATGTCTTTGGAATATCCTCCTTCTGAACTCATAATTGGTCATATCATGATCGCAAGTCAATCTTGGAGAACCATTAAGATCCCCTTAATTGATTGAACAGGTCATCAATTCATGTATATGGATATCTATTATTTATCGTAACTTGGTTAGGCTTACGATAATCAACACACATCTTAAGAGTTTCATCTACCTTCTTCACAAAAAACACTGGTGTTTCCCATGGAGAAGTACTTGGTCAAATGAAACCCTTGCTTTCCAGATCCTCTAACTGCACTTTCAATTCCCTAAACTCTATTGGTGACATCCTATAAGACAGGAGGGAAATAGGACTGGTCTGCAGAAGGAGATCAATCGTAAACTCCACTTCCATTAGAGGTGGTAATCCTGAGAAGTTATTGGGAAAGACATCTAGAAATTTATCCACAACAGCTGAAAAACTATTTTCCTCAATCTCTTCCATTGATTCCAAAGTCAAATCTTCCAGTTGGTAAGATATTGTTCCCACCATTTGTTCCAACAAGCTCTTTGCACCTTTCTTTACCATCCTCTCTCCTCTGAAGAGATGGTTGATGTTGTCCTCAGTCGTGAAACTAACTGTTCTCTTATAACAGTCGATGTGTGCCTTAAACATTGTCAACCAATCCATACCCAGGATTACATCATATGAATCCATGTCCAACATCGAGAAGTCCCATTTTAATTTAGCTCTATCAACAGTTATAGAACATGCTCCACACACAAAGGCTTGACATTCTCTTTCACCAAGAAGAGTTTTTAGTTTCAAAACTGAAGGCATCATTTCCAATTTTAAAAATAGAAAGTAAAAATCAAGAGAAGCAATGAAGGAATGCAATGATTCAGTATCAAACAACACTTGCACAAGGGTAGAATTAAAAAGAATCATACCTCTCACTATAGATGGTCATGCCTGATCATCGACAATCATCTTCTCAACTCCATACAATTACTTTGTCGCTGCACTGTTCTCCTTGTTTCTTTGGTGAGACTTCCCTGGTTGAGGAGTAATGGTATTTCGAGAATCACCATGGATAGCTCTGTGATACTGATGAGACTGACTCTGCTGTCCTCATCCTGTCGAATCATAAGATGCTTGCGATGCCTGGGAAGTGTCACGCGTACCCGACCTCTGAGGATTCCTATAATAGCATTGTAGATAACCCATCTTCATGCAATTGTTACATGATCTAGGTTGTGTCGTACACTCTCAGTTTATGTGGTCAGTTGAACTACACTGAAAGAAACCTACTTTTCTCTAGGGTCATAGAGGAAGGTTCACTGATCCTATCGTCTGGTTCTGATTTGAACTCGCACCATAGAAATAGGTATCCCTTTTCCTCTTATTCCCAGAGGTTGAGTTCCCACTATTTCCTGTAGGTATCATCATTCCTCCTCCCATCGATCCCGAGATATCATGTTCTACAACAGTCTCTCTATTCATCGTCTCTATATAATCCGTAATATAGAGCACCGCAATCTTTGATCAAATCTCTTTCCTTAGCCCCGATTTGAAGATGTGTGCCCTCAATGATTCACTTGCTGCAAAATCTGGTGCAAAATAAACTAAATTCATGAATTTAGTCACATACTTTGAGATAGAGAGACTCTCTTATTTCAGGATGAAGAGGTCTATCGTTTTCTGGATCTTGAACTTGTGAGGATAGAATTGTTTGTTAAAAAATATTTCAAAATCCTCTCATTTAAGGCCTTCATCCAATTTAGCATGCACCCCTAAATCCCACCACTAACGTGCAAGATCTTAAAGAATATACATCACCAAATTTACTTTCAACTCTAATAGTGTGTCGATTGAATTGAAGATACGATTCATCCTACATAGCCACACCTCCACCTTTTCGGGTTCAGCATCACCCCGAAGGTTCGGTGGATTCTGCTTCTTGAACTGGATGGTATGATCCACATTCCATGGTTCATTCCTCCTGTCCCCTGTATCTACAGCTTGAAAATATTTGACAATACTATGAAGCAGCTCTTGGTTCACCCATGGTTCAGGAGAAACCAAATTCTCCACAGCTTCTTCGGGTTGGTTTCGATGATGCCTACCGGGTTCCATTTTCTAAACCAACAACAAACTCCGTCAATATCACTCTCTAGAAACTGATGGATTAGAATTCAAATCCTATCACATCATCTATCAAAAAATTGTTCTAAAAAAAACATTTTTCCCATGTTCAAACATTTTTTAAAACATTCAACATGCTTTTTGTAAATCAACCCATTTTCAAAATACACCAAATACCTTGTTTTCAAAATCTTTCACTTGAAAACAATTTCCGCATTTTTCAAAAATGTTCACCTTTCACAAAATCCTTACTCATTCCTCACAATGAGATATGAAATCTGAGTGTGAAGTCATTCCTCTACAATGCATGTCATTCTCCTATCATTGTCTAAACCCATGAAAATGATATTTATAACATTCTAAAGTGTATCCAAAACACTTATGTACCCAACACCCTGGTAACTTGAAGTTCAGCATAAACTGGTTAGCTATGTCCTTTTATACTATACATTTCAAGTTCCGACAATCCTACTCCTGTCTAAGATTTTGACCGAAGGAATAAAAAAGAATGAATTTAAACTCCAAGACCAAGAACACTGATGACTACTTGTTAGGCATGGACTGAATAAGCTGATAGCATTTGTAATGAACCGCCATTTTTCATTGGATTGAGAGTACCACGAGCCATTACTAGGCCTTAAACGACATCCCCAAGGCGCCAAATGCTAGCAATAAATGCCGAAGGGTTTCAAGTACAAGTGGGGGACGATTAACCCTTTAAGAAATAAACCCATAAACCAACCATAACCAAACATTCACTATGTGATGCATGAACAAGTGAAAGACCAACAAAAAACTTCATTTATATCAAACCACATCAAAGTACACAACATCAAAAGGAAAAACTAAACATCAAAGTACACAACGGATAAACAACTCAAGAATCTCAAAATACACTACAACTCCATGCTCCACAAGCTCCAAGCTTCACAACATCTCACAAGCATCACCACAAGCCACTAGCAACAAGATGCTTTACCTTTACCTATTTCCTAGAATACGACATCTGCAAAAGCACCAGCGTGCCAAAGAAGGTGTGAGTATAAAACTCAGTAGGTTTTCCCCAATGAATTTTATACTCACACCGCTATGATAGAAGAGTTATACATATTTATATATAAACAGTTTATATAAATCATTTTCTCAAAAGAAGTTTAAAACTAAATATAAACAAGTTTCCAAAACCATTCATAAACAAAGGCATTCCATGAGAAATTGAAACCAATTTTCCAGCAAGTTATTTTTCCATAAAAATAACCAAACAAGCTTAAGAACCATTTCACAATATCCCTTTTTGGCATACCTAACCATTTCATAAAATCCCTTATTTGGAATACCCAACCATTTCACAAAACCAAGCAACCAACCATGCATGCTCCATTATGACAGTTCCAAACTCATGAGTGGTTTCTTGTCGATCTACCAAGTCGTCACAAGGTAATTGTTTCCCATGTTCCATTACACCTTTGGCACCGAGCACAAGGTCATATTTCAACCAAGCCTTGTACATATAGTCACCATGTGCCATTAAAAATTTGGCACCGATCACAAGGTCCTATTTCAACCAAGCCCTGTACATGAAATATGAACACACACCATATATTCCTATCAATCATGCCAAAACACCCTTTCAATAAAAACACTTTTTTATTGAAAACCATTTCCATTAAAACCATTTCAATTCCAAACCATTTCAATTCCAAACCATTTCAATAAAACTCCCTTTTTATTGAAAACCAACTACATCAAAGTCACTTCAATCTCAAAACATTTCAATAAAACACCTTTTTTTTTGAAAATCCACTTTTCATCAAACCATCTAAAATTTCCGCAGATCCATAATTTTAAATCAACATTTTAAATTCAACAAGCCAAATCAATTTTCACAACCATTCACCATGATTTCACAATCTCATCAAAACCATAAATAATCACTAAAGAAGATTTATTCTATGCTTTTCACAATAAAACCCATTCAAATAAACAAATTTGAGACTAATCCAATCAATTATAACAAGAGGAGTTGAGAGTGAATCCTCCTACCTCAAATATTTTTACAAAAACCCTAACAAACGGAGAACGCACAAGAAAACCGGGTTGATTCTTCAAAACTTTCCTTAGATATATTCTCCTAGAAATATCAAGACCAAATATCATCATATTTGGAATCCGCACACTTATATATACCAATAACGGGCATAAATATAAGAATCCTAGAGAAGATGAAAAGTATATTAAGTAGATCTAAGAAACCGATCAAGAACGGAGAAGAACGATCACATACCTCAAGAATCCGGCATAGATTCAACAAGAGAAGCCTTTAGATTGCCTTCAGAACGATGGGAGTGTTGTACCCCTCTCTCTTGGATTTTAATGATCACAATCACTCTTATTTTGTTCTAACTTGTTTTCAAGTGTTTTTGTTGATAGGAAAAAGTTTGCCAAGGAGTTGGGCCAAGAAGGACTGAAAG
The DNA here is from genome assembly GCA_963277665.1 of Viscum album. Lineage (NCBI taxonomy): Eukaryota > Viridiplantae > Streptophyta > Magnoliopsida > Santalales > Viscaceae > Viscum > Viscum album. Next base: position 587,329,314 of record OY728142.1, on the reverse strand, counting down.
TAGACTCTCTGAGTCTACCGGCCAACCGGTGTATTCCCACCGGCCAGCCGGTGGTCTCTGGCAGTTGCAATGGTTTCTGTCCAGAGCCACCGGTCAGTCGGTGTGAGCTCCCCGGCCAGCCAGTATTGTCACCAGCCAGCCGGTGGCTGACCACCAGCCAGCCGGTAGAACCTGGGCAGAGAGCTTGCTCTCTGTCTGGAGCACCGGCCAGCCGGTGGCTCAGGACCGGCCAGCCGGTGGACCACCGGCCATCTGGTGAGACACCACCGGCCAGCCGGTGTGCCCAGTCAAACTAGCCATTGGGCTTTGACCAGACTTGTACTTTTGACTCCCAACGGCTCCAAAGGCCTCTCCAACGGCTCTGAAGACCCCCAATGGCCATTTGGGTGTTCCTATCCTATAAATAGAGGACTAGAAAGCCCCGGAAAAATATAGTGGCCCACGGGAACATTTTTCGATCATTTGGCGAACCTCTGGCGCATTCCTTCAAGGATCCCCACCTGCTCCAACTCACTTCCACAACCAAGGAGCACCACCATAGAAGCTTGGGAGCGCTCTTCATCATCACCAATCAATCCATTGGCGCCCAAGACTTCTCCTCTTTACGGTTTTTATTTTTTTATCATTTTGAGCATTATTTTGCGTTTGTGGATACAAACCCTTCTTTCTCTCATCCTCCCTTTGTTTGGGTTTTCACACCACCTTCAAGGTGTGAAGAGGTTAGTCAAGCCTTCACTGTAAAATAATTGAGTCATAGGTGAGCTAGCCTTCACCTGTAAGAAGGCTAGTGGGTTTCTTGCTACAACCAATAAAAAGAAAGCTGTAATAGGTTTCTAGGCTGCCTTAAAGTCTAGTGGGTTTCTTGCTACAACCATTAAAAAGCAAGCTGTCGTATAAATCTCTCAACGGTTGAGTTGGGAGTGGAGATGTAGGCTTGGGATTTAGGCCGAACTCCGTTATCAATTTTGTGACTTGCCTCTTTTATTTCCGCTGCGCTTTAACTTTTTCTTAAATTTTTAAACTTTTTTAAAAGGCAATTCACCCTCCCCCCCCCTCTTGCCATCACTCTTCGTCCCAACAATTGGTATCAGAGGGAGTGTTTGTGTAATACCTTAACCGGTTTCAAATTCAAGATCCATTGTGATGGCTTCATCTTCTTTCGCCCCCGAAGGTTATTCATTGGGTCGTGCTCCTTTTTTTGATGGAACCGACTATACCTATTGGAAAACCCGCATGTCTACTTTTCTTAGAAGTATAGGTTATCCTATTTATAGAATTGTCATGCATGGTTACTCTCTCTCTTCTCCCGATGAATCCAAATGGACTCAAGACGATATTAAAAATTTTGAGCTTGATGGAAAAGCCATGAACGCTCTTCATTGCGGCCTTGATCGTAATGAATTCAATCGAGTTTCCACATGCACTTCATCTCATGAAATCTGGAAACTTTTGGAGGTTACCCATGAGGGTACCAAAAAAGTTAAGGATACTCGATTGGATATGTACCATCAAGATTTTGAGTCTTTTACCATGCATCCATCTGAAAATATTACTGATATGTTTACTCGCTTTACTGATGTTTGTAATGGGAGAAAGTCTCTTGGAGATGATGTTTCTGCAGAGATGATGGTCAAGAAGATCCTTTGGATCTTACCAAGTTCATGGGCACCGAAAGTGACGGAAATTCAAGAAGCAAAGAATTTAAAAGAAATGCCGTTCGAAGAGCTCATCGGATCCCTCATGACCTACGAGATCACCATGAGGAGGCAAGCTGAAAAGGAAGGCAATCTCATCAAAACTCCAAAGAACATCGCCTTCAAAGTTAAAAAAGAAGAAAGCTCCTCCTCCTCATCTTCTTCCTCTTCAAGCGGCGATTCAGAAATCGAGAACCTTTCCCGCAAGATGCACAAATTCATGAAGAAGAACAAAAAGAAGAAATCTCGCAAGTCTCGAAAGGAAGAACTCGACGAAAAATCCGAGCCCGAGGTAATATGCTATGGGTGTGGCAAGAAAGGCCATTATAAGCCCGATTGCCCACTCCACAAGACAAGGGCCAAGAAAAAGGAAAAGAAAAAGGCATTCAAGGCCACTTGGAGTGATAGCTCCTCATCCTCCTCCTCCTCAAAAGACAATGGTAAAAAATGTCTAATGACATTTCATGAGGTAACCTCTTCCGACTCCTATTCCTCTTGTTCTTCCAATTCATTCAATAATTTATCTTATGAGGATCTCCAACATGCGAGAGATCAATTGGAGGAAGGTTTTCACGAACTTTCTTCCAAATTTATTGCTTTAAAAAAGAAATTCAAAATTCTTTCTTCCGAAAAGGATCAACTTCTAAAAGAGAAGGAAGACTTGTACCTCAAGATCCAAAACCTTCCCGATGTTGATTCTATGGAATCAACAATCAAAGATTTAAGGAAATCCCTAGCTAAGTTCACCGAAGGTGAACATAACCTTTCGAAGCTCCTTGGTTCCCAATGCATATCTAGAACCACCCAAGGGCTTGGCTATTCCAAGCAAGCTTCCTCTTCCCATGCTCCTACTATTTTTGTAAGGGGGAGCTCCCAATATAAATTTTGCAACTATTGCAAAAAGATCGGGCACTTAATTTACGAGTGCGACTGCAAAAATGCCCGGTATGGAAGGCCCAAAACCATTTCCTTTAACGATGAATTTCATAGGAGAAGACCCGCCACAAGACAAGTTTGGATTGAAAAATCCCTTTTAGCGAGTCTCTCCAGACCAAAATTTGTCTCGGTTCTAAAATCCTCTCCCTGGTGATTTGTTATTTTTATTTAGGGGGATTTAGGATCGTTTAAGCCTTTTTGCGTTTTTCTTTCAAAACTTTCAATTCAAAACTTTCAATTCAAAACGTTCAATTTAAAAATTTCAATTCAAATTTCAAAAATTTCAATTGGTTTAAAATCTCTATCTTGTTTTTCAATCCTTTCCTTCAATCAAATTTTATGCCCCGTTCTATTTTGATAATCACAAAGGGGGAGATTTCCTTGGTTGATTAGGGGAGAAATATTTCTCTCATGCTTTGCTTTACTTTTCAATTTATCCTTTAAAGCATGCCTTTCATTTCAGTCTTTTACATTGCTTGTTTTGGTGATTGTGATCATCAAAATAGGGGGAGATTGTTGTACCCCTCTCTCTTGGATTTTAATGATCACAATCACTCTTATTTTGTTCTAACTTGTTTTCAAGTGTTTTTGTTGATAGGCAAAAGGTTGCAAAGGATTTGGGCCAAGAAGGACTGAAAGTAGACTCTATGAGTCTACCGGCCAACCGGTGTATTCCCACCGGCCAGCCGGTGGTCTCTGGTAGTTGCAATGGTTTCTGTCCAGAGCCACCGGTCAGCCGGTGTGAGCTCCCCGACCAGCCGGTAGAACCTGGGCAGAGAGCTTGCTCTCTGTCTAGAGCACCGGCCAGTCGGTGGCTCCGGACCGGCCAGCCGGTGGACCACCGGCCAGCTGGTGAGACACCACCGGCCAGCCGGTGTGCCCAGTCAAACTAGCCATTGGGCTTTGACCAGACTTGTACTTTTGACTCCCAACGGCTCCGAAGGCCTCTCCAACGGCTCCGAAGACCCCCAGCGGCCATTTGGGTGTTCCTCTCCTATAAATAGAGGACTAGGAAGCCCCGGAAAAAATATAGTAGCCCACGGGAACATTTTTCGATCATTTGGAGAACCTCCGGCAAATTCCTTCAAGGATCCCCACCTGCTCCAACTCACTTCCACAACCAAGGAGCACCACCATAGAAGCCTGGGAGTGCTCTTCATCATCACCAATCAATCCATTGGCGCCCAAAACTTCTCCTATTTACGGTTTTTATTGTTTTATCATTTTGAGCATTATTTTGAGTTTGTGCATACAAACCCTTCTTTCTCTCATCCTCCCTTTGTTTGGGTTTTCACACCACCTTCAAGGTGTGAAGAGGTTAGTCAAGCCTTCCCTGTAAAAGACTTGAGTCATAGGTGAGCTAGCTTTAACCTGTTAGAAGGCTAGTGGGTTTCTTGCTACAACCAATAAAAAGAAAGCTGTAATAGGTTTCTAGGCTGCCTTAAAGTCTAGTGGGTTTCTTGCTACAACCATTAAAAAGCAAGCTGTCGTATAAATCTCTCAATGGTTGAGTTGGGAGCGGAGACGTAGGATTGGGATTTAGGCTGAACTCCGTTATCAATTTTGTGTCTTGCCTCTTTTATTTCCACTGCGCTTTAACTTTTTCTTAAATTGTTAAACTTTTTTAAAAGGCAATTCACCCCCCCCCCTCTTGCCATCACTCTCCGTCCCAACAGGGAGAACCCTATTTGACCTTAGGAGAAGCAAAATCCTGAGTTATGGCCACATAGGAGGAAACAAGAGCTACTTGGAGGAAAAAACGCGTGAGATCCACCTTTATAGGATCTCATTTAAGTGGCCGCATGGTTTTCTCACACAGTTAGACAAACCGTGCGCTAACCGTGCATTGGATACTACCTAGAACACCCTTCTCGCATGGCTTGGTTGCATGGTTAGACAAACCGTGCACTGACCGTGCAGAAGCTACTGCCTCCAAGACCTACTACGCACGGTTTGGCCGTACGGTTTAGACAAACCATGTGCTACCCGTGCTACTTCCCCTTTTTCCTTAAAACTTCATTTAAAGTTCTCCTGACTCTCCCATTCATCACCCTTAACTTTAAAACCATAAAAATCATCAGGAAAGGTTTACATACAAGAAACATGGGGTACTAAAGAAATTAAATGCACCATTCTTGTAGACGATTGGTCATACGTATGCATGAATTCTAGTTTCATTTCTTTTCCGTATTAAAAATAATGAAAGGAAAATGATTTATATATGTATATTATAATTATTTTTTAATATCTATCTCACCAATTTCACATATTTTTATTATAACTATCGATTATATGTTCCTTGTAAAGTATGAATAAGTCACATCGCTTTGAGGAGGCGGTAGTCCACACGTCCAAAAACGATGTTATCATATTTACCCAAAATGGAAAGTATAATGTTATGTGTTATATAAAAATTATAATAATATAAATACATTATAAATATAATATATATCATATATAGACATATTCCCCATTATAATTCCCACCATGAGAGGTGGGAAGGGAAGAACAAACAACATCATTTCATGAGGTGGTAATTCTCCATACACAAATCGGTAAGTTCATTACCCATTTGCTGGAAGTGTGTGTAGGTGTAGGTAAATGACTTAAAAAATATTATTATATTGATGATACTGAGGTTATTATTTAATCATGTAATAATAATAAATTAATGGGTGTAGAAAGAAATAAAACTAAAGTGGTCATTGAAGAAATTTGTCTATTATTTGTTTAACTCCATTAGATTAAACAAAAAGACTTCTTTTGATTTCTTTCTTCCCAGTGTGAGGCCTCTAGTATTATGGGAGGGATGTTGGGAGATTATTTGAGATGTTTTTGGATAATCCAAAGGGATTTATAGGTGTGAATAAATGTGAGGGGTGAGTTTCTTTTTATAGTGGAGGAGTGGCCTTCTTGTAAATTTTCGAAAATGTAATGTCATCAACATTTTTCCAATGTCAATTGTATCCAATAATAGAATAAATTTTAACCAAGTGAGTATAGGGTCCAAATATGAATAGAAAATCACTTTTGGATAAGTTTCTAGGTTATTTTTTTTCTTAAGTATAAGTTTTAGTCCTTTGCTAATAATATTTTTCTCTTAATCACTGTAATTAATTTTAATCACTTTCGCTAATATTTAAAAAACAAATTTTACCTTATTATAAATTATAAATTATTCTAACTCCAAATTTTAAATCCATTTTTCCAAATTCTGATCACAAAATTGTTAGAAATTAATATAAATTTAATCTCGCAGATGGGACGACAATGTGGGTTTTTAGAGTAAAAAATGTTCAAAATATTTTGATGTTTTTATTTCTAATTTCAAATTAAAATTGATTTAGATGATCTAAATTGGATTAATTTATATACAATTTATCAAATTAAACTTTATAACCAATCAAAAATATAATTTATCCTTATAAATATATTATATGAAAAAGCAGTTTTGGCCTTCATTATTTTCAACCTCTATGAGTGAATTGTCATGGAGGCCATCTCTTTTAATGTTTTAAAAGTAATAAAAATTTAAATTTTAGTCAGTATTTTTCACTATTCATTAATAAATGAAACTTCATAGAGAAATACCAAATAACAACTCCAACCTATTTTTAACATTCCTCTTTCAAAAATGAAGTTAATTTTTACAAATAAAGATTATAAAAGTGTCAAATATTTGATTTAAAATAGATTCTCCATTAAAAGGTGGTCAAACAGTCTTTAGAAAAATTTAAGTTTTCATCCAAAAAATGGGATTGTAATTATCTTATTCCAATATAATATATTTAAAAAATAACAAAAACATTTTATTGAATATATAATATATAGATTTCATTAATATAATTCACTAATTATAATTAGTTTTAGTTATTAATACAACACACCTTTGGGAGCATAAAAATATTTCCTTTATATACAATTGATTTATATTTTCATTTCTAAATAATTTGTAACTAATAAATTCATCTTATATTTTTATAGACTATATATTTTCATAAGATAGTTAATACTATTCATAACCACTAATTTACTAGCTAAGTAATATCTTATTATATAATAATGTTTTATTAATATAATTTTGTTTGGTAAAACTCAGTCTTACGTGTAATGAAGGTCATCAAAGTAAGTCATTGTGCATGATTCAAGCTAACTCAGTATTGCGTTCATTGAAAAAAATATCATAGATTGAATTTATTTAAAAAAATAAATATATTATAAATTCTAGAGATGTTATATTTCTGTAAATGCTTGGTGTTTCATTTCATACATGCTAAAAAATATAATGTTATTACTTTAGAATTTTGGGGTGTTATTTTATATCCTCAGTATAACATTCAACAATGTATGTTGGCATAAATGAAAATAATTTTATAATATCATTGGAAAATATCTTGATTAAAATATCATTTTCACTTATAAATCACTAATTTAAAGTCTACAATATTTCCTAAATAGTAAGTAAAATATTTTATTTGAAATTAACCTTATAAACTTGAAAATTAAATTTCAAATAATTAAATTCTCATTATAGTGGTAAATTCAATTCATGCCATAAAAGTAAAAAAACATTTCTTTCACACTTTTGTAAAAAGGTCAAAAATTACCTCTGCCAAAAAATGAGAATAATATTTCTTATAAACCATTTATAACAACTTAAACTTGGGTAAAAATTTATTTAATAATAATTTATAGAATATTTAAAATATTTGAAAATATTTTAAGAAAACATGTACATGAAAGAAAAATAATTTTTTATTGAAAAGATAAATAAATTTTTCTTTTCTTAAAAAAAATCTTAATCAATTTAAGCACCAAGGAGATGAAAATTTTAATATTAAATGAAACTTTTATGAATAACCATATGAGAAGAAAATATATTGGGTTTAATTTATAATTACTAAATAATTCTTCCAATGCATTCCTAAACATAAACATAACGGAATAATGATGATATTGTTAAATAAACCCTTACAGCTTTGGTAACTTTTGATTTTGAACCCCAAGAAATAACTAATATTTTCTGAGTCTAAAGTTATAATTTCTACACTTTATATCCTTTATTTTTAAAATCACAATAAACATTATTCAAAACTATGTTTTACTAAATTTATATTCCCTAATCCTTTTAGAATGTTTTTAGAAAACCTTTTATTATATCGGATGGGAAAATAATTAAAAACTAATCAATATAAACTTTACACACTAAAGTATAATCCATAATACTAAATAAGGTCTAGTCCATCGAACTGACTAATTTCTGATCTATCTAAGTTATGTAATTTAGTCCATCAGAATGATGAAATCCAATCTATTAGAATTACAAAATCCAGTCCATCGAAATGAAAAAATCTAGTCTATCATAATGATTAAGTTTATTCTATCAATTAGAATGATTTTAGTCTATTTGTGGGAAAAATTTTAATCTATTAGTGTGACTAAGTTTATTATATTAGGGTGATAGAGTTTAGTCTATCAGTATGACTCAGTTTAGTTTATCAGTGTGACTAAGTTTAGTCTATAAGTGTGATTGTGTTTAGTTTATCAGTGTGATTATGTTTAGTCTATCAGTATTGTTATGTTTAGTAAATTAGACTAATAATAAATTGATCCATTTAAATAAACACAATTTTATTCCTTTGGAATAATAAATTTTATAATTGGATTGTAATAATAATTTTATCAGATGAAAGAATTTTTAACGCATTGTAATAGTGCTATCAAAATGGCATTGGATATAGATGTACAAATCATGAAGAGATATGAATATATATCTCATATGATGTCATTTCATCCAACTCTGAGAATCATGGAATACGACTATTGGAAGTGTGAATATAAATAGAGGTGCATTCGAGGAGTTGGGAGTTGATGCTTCTGGGACTCAACCTATCAAACATTTTATGCAGTAGAAACTCATGGGAGTGCCCTTCAGCGGGATCAGTAATAATAATGGAATTCACCCACTCATTAGAATATCATCCCTGACATGATTATCTTTGAAGACCTATTAAAGGATATACCACCACTTTTTCAATAGGTGGATAGACCTAGTCATCCTAACCCACCAAGAGTAGATGTATTTCCATTTTATTTTCTGAAAATAGTCCATTTACATCATGAATGACAACTTAAAAGGTACCTAAAAACCCACATCTCCAGGCTAGAAAACACAGAACTTTGGACTAGAAATATGATGTTTTAAAGAAACGGAACCAAGTACTGTCCAAGTTATCAATCCTTGATGCTCTAAATCTATTGAAGGATCTTCAAGAAGCACTTATTGAGGTTTTTTCAAAACATCAAGAGTTTGAAACTGAGGTTACTACTGTTGAAGTATACTATATAGATAATGTTCCTATAGAATTTCATGCTATTACATATTTCACAGACCAATATAAAGATGATGATTACATAGACACATTAGGCCCTTGTATTTATCTGGAAATGTTAATGATACAGACATCTGATGAGCCTTTATTGATAATGGCTCAGGAGTCAACTTCATTCCCATATATACACTTCTTTAGTTGGGTCTCACTAAATCTGACTTATCTCCATCCAATTTTTTGTTGAAAAGATATGAAAAGAATGATCAAGAACCTCTCGGTGAGATTACACTCAAAAATTAGTTAGGAGATCTTGTATTTAATTCATATTTCATGGTTGTTTGGCAGGACATAGATTTATACATTCTTCTTGGAAGGCCTTGGCTACATCAATATGAATCCATTCCTTGTTGATACCACCAATGTCTCAAGTATTGAATCAATGGTCAAATTTTTACATTTCACCGTGACAAGGAAACATTCAAAACTCGTGAATCTTAGTATATAGAGGTAGAGTTCTATCATGTGAGGGAACATTGTTCATGGAAAAAGATATAACAAGAATCTCTGCTCTGAATGGTCTGGAAAATATTCTAGCTAACCCATTCAAGAATATAAGTGTAGATTACGTGCTTCTTATCAACCATATTGAAAGGATAGACCCAAATCCAAGAACTAATTTTGTGGCTTCTATAATGTTATTTATGGTAACTGAGCCTAATAGCACAGGGGAAATTATTGAGTTACCGAACCGTGATGGAAGCCTAAATAGAGTTGTTTTCATTCCATCTATTTATCTTATTAAAGTATATGCTTCATCAACCAGGATAGAAGAATGTATTTCATTAATCAGGAAATATAGGGATCATGATTCTCAACCCATCATTTTCCCTTATATTCTCCAGGAATACCCTTCATCATCAGTAGGGTCAGAAATGGTTTCCTCTTCTTCAGGATGTCCAAATATCAACTCCTCCCCTAGCTCTAAACGTCTTGATTCATCACCAACCTTTCAAGAAGAATCATAAGAAGTGACACGTGAGGAAGAGGAAGAAGAGGAATTCATTAGAGATTTCCCTCCAACATTTTACTAAGGCGTCTTGACCATTGTGGATGAACTCAAAGAAATAAATTTGGGTACATAAGAATACCCACGACCCACTCTTATTAGAGCAACCAATACTTCCACAGAGCAAGAGGTGTTTAATTAATTTTTGAAGTGACACAGCATTGTTTTTTCTTGGAACTATACAAAAATCCCATTCCTTGACCCTAACATGGACACCCATCATTTGGGTTTTCCAGAAGAGCATCAGGGATGTAAGTAGGAATCAAGAAGAACACACCCAACTCAAGCCACCAAAATTGAGGTTGAAGTGGAAAATCTTATCAAAGATGATTTTATCAGGGAGTTGAAATATCCCAAATGGTTGGCCAATATTGTCTTAGTAAAAAAGAATAAATGTAAAATCAATGTTTTCATTGATTTCATAGATCTCAATCGGCATTGTCCAAGAGATGGCTTTCCAGTTCCAATCACATAACTTTTGATTGATGTAATAGCTGGCTACAAATCTCTCTCCTTCATGTATGTATACTTTGGGTATAATAAAATAATAATGGACCTAGAAGATAAAGAATATATAGCTTTCATATCCCTTTAATTCATTTTCTACTATTGGGTAATGCCCTTTGGTTTGAATAATGTTTTTGCGACATATCAATTTATAATGCAATACATTTTTAAACCATTATTGGTGAAATTCATTAAATACTATGTAGATTATCTAGTGGTTAGGTAAAAACAATGTTATGATCAATTGACTGATCTGGTGAGAATATTCAATAATATTTGGCAACATAATTTGGATATGAACCCCTTGAAATGTGCTTTCAGGGTAACCTCAGGAAAATTTCTTAGTTTTGTTGTATGACATCACGACAATGAAGTTGTTCCTAAGAAGACCAATTCTATACTTCGCATGTGAACTCCTAGAAAATTGAGAGGGTTTAGAGTAATTCAAGGACACTTGTACTATATTTGGTTCTTCACAGCCAATTTGGTATTAAAGTGTTTATCCTTCACCAAATTGATGAAGAAGGGGGTCACATATCAATAGACCAATGACTACCAAGAAACATTTAATACCCTCAAAAAATACCTCTTGATCCCCCTGGTGTTGATGGAACTTGTTGAAGGAAAGCTTCTTATTCTTTATGTGACTACCTTGGAGTGTTCATTGGGTACCTTCCTTGCACAAAAGAATCATACTGGAAATGAAAACATCATTTATTATCTCCATCAAACCATGCTCGACGCAGAGACTCAATATTTATATATTGAGAAAATCTACCTAGAATTAATATTTGTAGTTTAGAAATTAAGAATCTATTTTCAGCATCATGATGTCAACTTGGTATCTCGCAATAACCCATTCAAATTTATCCTAAGTCATCTTATGCTTACAGGACATCTGTCACTGTGGGAGGTTATTCTACAATAGTTTGATATATAGTTTATACCTTATAAAGTAAAAACATACCAAGATTTAGTATACTTCCTTGTTAACCACCCATCTGTGGAAGAGAAATTATTGAATACTGAATTTCTTATGAATAAATCTTCTCTATTCAAGAAAGTCCCTAAATCTAGGCGATGTACTTTGATAGTGCTTCTATAAGTCCAACGGGGAAGAGAATGGAATACCCTAAACTCAAAAAAGTTAGGTTAGGAATTGTTCTTATCTCCCCGAAGAAGGAAGTGTTTCCATATTACTTTCTCTCAAAAAAATTTGGTACCAACAATGAGGCATAATATCAAGCTCTCATTGTAGGCCTAGAATAAGCACTCCAAGTACTAGTGGATTACTTGAAGGTAGAAGATGATTAAGAATTGGTAATCAAACAAATCAATGAGGATTACGCCATTATAAAATAATAAATAATTCCTCTATGTGATTATTTTCGAGGGTTAATTTTATAATTTCCCTCAGAGATAACATTTACTTATATCCCATGATCACAAAATTCCCATGGTGATGCATAGAAAAATGTAGCCACAGCCTTGGCAGATCCAAGTCGGGATGAAACAATCATTAGTAAGGATCATCACCGAGTGGTTTCACCTTTTATCTAAATAATAATAGAGTATATCAATGAAATATGTCCCATTTATGATGCATATGGTTATACCATGGGAGGGATGACACCCATCATAGAATCTATTCAAAATGGGGTACTTCCACCGGATAGAATTAAAAGAGAATAGATCCAGAAACGAGCAGTTAATATCACTATTTTTGAGGGCCCAGATCACCATTAGATCCTTTATAAATGAGGATTTGATGGAATTATTCTCAGATGTATTGATGGGGATGAAACTGCAGCTATCATGAAAGAAGTACATATAGGAGCATGGGGTGCTAACCAGTCTAGGAATAGGCTTTCTGATCAAATCCAAAGTCTTGGATACTTTTTTCGTTTGATGACATATGATTTCCCAGATTTCACTAATAAGTTTCATCCCTTCCAGATGAATCCCAACTTCATTCATCAACCCTTGTAATTGCTAGATACGGCTAAATACTCTTGGCCATTTACTATATAGGGAATGGATGTTGTAGGACCCTATCCAATAGATACGGCTAAACAGTTCAAGTATATTCTTAATGCTACTGATTTATTCTCCAAATGGGATGAGGAAATACCTCTCAAGGAATTCAGGGCCAAGATCATTTTTATCTTTTTCAAATCTGATATCATTACCAGATTTTGTGTCCCTCATACCATATTGATGAAAAATGCACCAATTTCTATTATGTTGAGGTAAATAAGCTATATCAGGAGAACAATATCAAATACAACCATTCGTATCACTATCATGAAATGGATAATGGAAAGATAGAGGATTTCAACAATACACATTCAAATAAAATCCAAAGGATGGTGGATAATGATAAAAATTATAGGCCTGATAATCTCTTTCACACTTTGTGGGCTTATCGGACTACTACTCCTACTACAACCCAGTCAACCCTGTATTTGTTGCTGTACGGGACAAAAGTAGTTCTTTCTATTGAAGTTCAATTGCATTCACTCTAAGTTTCTATCTGTGACCATTTATCTATAGATAAACAGTATCATAAGCAATTTTTTGAGCTAGAATGATTAGATGAAAATATATTGCATACCTTGAATCACTTGGAAGTCTATCAGAATAGAATAGTATGATCTTTTATTAAGAAATTTCACCTCCTCTCATTTCATCAAATAGAATTGTTATTAGTTCTCAAGACTCCAATTATACCAGGAAAGAAGCCTTCAAATCTTGAACCAAAGTTATAAGGACCTTATTCCATATATAAGGTCCACTATAATGGATTTTATTCCCTAATCTCAATGGATGAAAAACATATTACTACTCTAACTAATGCAAGATTCTTGAAGAAGAACTTTGCGTAATCACACAGAGTTATGTCCTAGTTGCAAGACATTAAAATACATAGAAATTGTATGAATCCATGCTACATGGCGTTAAAATGTAAATCATATTTTTTATTATCACATGACATTAAACTGCATGACATCATTTTCCTCACTACATTACATTAAACGATGTCTTTAATGTCTCCTTTATTTGACATAATTAAATCCCCCAAGATAACACAAATTATAATTCCTTGTGGTTGTTTAAAAAACTGAGTAGCTTCCATGCACAGGAATTACTCACATCATTGCTACTCCCTAGTGGCACATGAGCCCCATTTATCCTTACGTTTGAATCTGATCTTCATAGGGACCCCCTGTCAAGAACTATGTGTGCCTGGATTCTTGCCCCTAATAAGATACGTAGTGAAACCTTGGTCTTATCCCTTGTTCCAGCCGTAATGTTTCTTTCACATCAGGTGATTTACATCCTTGCTGTTGGATAGTAAACTGCACGATTCTTCTAGAACTATGTATGGATTGATTCGCATTCCAATGGGATACGTAGAGACACCCAGATCTCCAATTTTGGGCCCATCCATGAAAAAATAAAAATTTCACATTCATTTTGAATATGATTGAGATCTGAAAAGGTAATTCCATCTTCAAGAACTATGTGTGGCTTTATTCTCATTCCAATGAGATAAGTAGTGATGCCCAAATCTCAAATATTAGGCCTAGCCTCAACCATAAAGAAATGTATTTCACATTTTTTCCTATATATGAACTAACCCTATACAGAGTACTCTTCTAGAATACATGGTTTAATTTTCATACCATCCTTTGTCTTATTCTTAACCATTATTCCTAAATGTATTAAAATACCTTGTCTCTCACATCAAACTCAATCAGTGTAGGGAACAATATTTTCAAGAACTATGTTTGGATTGATTCTCATTCTAATGAGATATGTAGTGACACCCAGTGTAACGACCCAATCTTTTGAGTAGTATATTAAAATACTCTTAATGATTTAATAAGATGTTAATGGTTAATTCAGAAAGAGGAGTCTATGGCTTAATCCAGTAGACTCGACCCTTATGAAGCCCACTTATCAGAGCTTGGGAAGGAGGTAGCATCTGTGGGCTTCGCTTTGGACCAAACCCAAGCCGAACTCCAGCGTGTCAAGCTTGAACGGAAACGCCTATGGGAGAAGTTCAAGTTAGTAGAGATTACTACTAGGGCAATGTTATCTGATCCTCCCTCATATTCTCTCACCATAGCACACCTTACACTTAGGTATTATACCGGTGTTATAAGGGGCTATGTGACGAGACCCTAGCTTCCTTGTGTAATCCTTTCGGGTGAATAAATTGAGATCTCTTCCTTTAGTGATGTTTGTGGATTTTCTTTTGTCCGGATAATTTTAGGATATATTTTATTGATGATTTTTTGAAAAAAAAAAGATATTTTAAAATATTTATGTAAACCATAAATAATCAATGATGTGTAATGATTTTCAAAAAATGGTCTTCTACAAAAGTGTTCAGTAAGGAATTTGGAGTCTAATAAGATCAACTTAATTTTTGATGAATATTAAATTATGAATAGTGATTTTATGCTTAGGATTAGTAATGTGACCAAATGGATTAGTAATTTCACTCAAAGAAAGTTTTAATATAATTTAGACACCTTGATTAAGTAATGTGATTCAATAAAATGGGTAAATACGGTTTCATAAATTATTATTCAAGTATTGGTTTTTTTGGGTGAATAGTATTTTTTAATTAAAAAATTTAATTAAAAATTATTAGAAAATTATTTTTATAAAAAGGACTTTATTTTTGAACTCAGAGCATCGATATTATGTCAAGGTAATTTTTGGGGATTTTTCAGAAAAAAATGAATTTTCGGTGAATAGTGTTTTTAATTAAAAATTTAATTAAAAATATTTAGAAAATTATTTTTATAAAATTTATTTCATTTTTGAAATCAAAGCATTGATTTTTGGTTAAGGTGAAATTTTGGGATTATTCTGAGAAAGTTGAATTTTCGATGAATAGTGAAAGTATAGTTTTTAAGTTACGGGTGTTTAATGACATCATTAAATGATGTATTAAGTATGTAATCAATATGGTCGACTTATGAATAGTAAGATAAGGTATGAGGTGTCCCAAGTGTCCAATACCATGGGCAAATACCATGGGCAAGCCCATGGTTTTGCCAAAACCACTAATGAGGTGTCCCTTGGCCATTAATGCCTTGTCCCCTCACTTTCCCTATAAATACCCACCCTTTCCTCCTTTACTTTTCACTCACAACTCTCCCCCAACGAATTTATGGTCTCCTTACCTCCCAAGGAGTCCTCCCAAGGTGCCCCCAAGCCCTCAAAGTCCAAAACTTTTAGTTTCAAGAGTCACGTTTTAAGGTAAGGGATCTGACCTCTCTCTTTCTTTTCATGTAATCTCTTTTATGTCATTCCTTTTATGCTCCATGTTATTATGTGAGATGATGTTATTTTGTATTACTATTACTTCCCTTTCACGTTTATATGATGAGATATCCCCTCTTACTCTCATCATTTCGTTTTATGAAAGTTTAAGTGACGCCGTTAGGCTGCCGAATTTTTAAGTGATTCCTTCACCCTTCTCATTTTTCAAGTTTGATTTTCATGTCAAATATTTCAAGTTCCTTTTTATTATGTTGGGGTATGATCTCTATATCTATAATAATGATATCTTATGATCATATTATGAGATACCCTATTATATCTGTTCAATTCATTTTTGTTGAAGTTTAAGTGACGCCGTTAGGCTGCCGAATTTTCATAAGAGAAATCAAATTTTGTCTTCCTTCCATGTTTTTCATTTCAAATGGTATGTACTTTAAATTGCATCACCATGTCCATATACCCTTATTATTCTGTACCTATACTGTTTTATGGGTCAATTATGATTGGTCTACCCATGTTCCCTCTCTTTTCAAAGTTTTCTAAAACCTTGTAACATAGCAGTTATGCTGCAGAATTTTCGTCTCAAAATGCCTCTCTTTTCTCAAAATTATTTTATGTTATTAAGTGAATACTCAAAGCTCTTATTTCTACAGGGGTATTCACATATATATCAAAATTTTCTATTTTAAATTCTGGGATTTACATACATGATACCCGCTTTCCCTTTCCGTGGGTTTAAAGTAACGTAAAGATCATGTCTTTAAAGCATTTTTTAAAACGTTATGATTATGAAATGAAACCCATTTATTTTATGCTATATGGGTTATTTATGAAATGTTTGATGATGATATATGTGGCTCACATGATAATAAAGGAAAATTAAGGGTGTTCCCTGATAGCGCTCCAATACATTGGGTAAAGACTCAATCTCTAGAGATGACCATTTTAACGACGCCTTGGTGAATAACCTTGGTAATTTTTAACGACACCTTGGGGTTGGACCTTGGTGAAACGAAACGATTGTCAATATTAAATGTTGTAGCCACATCTTCAAGTTATAAAAAATGTTATTTTTATTATGATGTATCTCCTGATTTCTTTTTCATTACTTAAATTTCTTTTCATGTCCTTATTGATGTATCTCATGTTCACATGTAAAATGTTTCTCTTGTTTCTCTTAATGGGCCTTCTGCTCACCCTTTCTTTTAATGTATGTCCCCAGGTTATGAGATGCAGTAATGAACCTAGGATGAACTTAAGGAGAATCCTTCAAGTGTTTAAGAAGAATGTTTTATTTTTTTCGTGTATTATGTTCCTTGTTTCCAAGACACTAAACCTTAACGATCCTCAGTTCCATGTAATGAAATGAAAGTTATGTTATAAAAAGATGGGATGCTATAGTTGGTATCAAAAGATGGTTTAGTTATTTGTGGAAATTAGGATATAAAAACATTAGGAAGAACCCTATAGAAAAGTTTAAATATAGGAAAACTTCCTGGTATTTTGGTAAGTATTGAGTAAGTGGTTTATCAAACAAATACATCCATGTCTGGATACGAGCAGGTAGAGGCGGCTCTGGCACAGATGTACATAGGGGTAAAACCCGAAAACACCGCTTTGAGCTAGACTCAAACGAGAACTGGTGCACGATAATGGGCCTTACTGTACTCTTGGTTACGACACTCCCAGGGGATATGTTTGGTTAATCACAAGCTTTTTATGAATCATTATGAAGGAATTATAGAAAAGTGTAATTGTCTAAGCATGAAGTCTTAGTTCAAAGATTCATAAATGAAATAATTTTCTTACTAAGGTTTTATTCTTTTAGAAAATGGCGGGCAATAGGAGGAACCGTGCCGATGGTGACCGCAATGCACCATGTGCTGACGGCCCTCCGATGGAAGCCGGAATGGAAACATTCATGCAAATGATGAACCAACTGACTCAAGTTATGAGTAATAACTTGAATCAAGCTGAGAGGCCGACCTCACCACGAAGGTAACAACACTCTGTTGAGTCCTTCATGCGTCAACGACCACCAAAATTCAGTGGATCTACTGACCCATTGGTTACGGAACAATGGATAAGCTCCATTGAAAAGATCTTTTCTGTACTTCATTGTTCGGAACAAGAAAAAGTCACCCTTGCTGTTTACCGCCTAGAGGGAGAAGCTAATCAGTGGTGGTCACTGATCAAAATCACGAAGCCACGAGGAGAGATAGAAGCTATGGAGTGGGAAGAATTTCGGGGAATTTTTTTTAACAAGTATTTCCCTCGTTCCATGAGAACGAGAATGGAGAAAGAGTTTCTCGAGCTGAAGCAGAAGGAGAACGAATCTATCGGAAGCTATGAGATGAACTTCACAAGGCTTTCCCATTATACCTCAAGCTTTGTCATGGACCCTAATGGGAAGGTTGATAGATTCTTTGGTGGACTATGACCTCATCTGCGGAAGAATCTTGCCAACAGGGACTATGATAACTATGAAGAAATAGTTTGAAGTGTTATGAAAGTCGAGCTGGAGTTTGGTGAGACACAGTGGTCTCACAAACCAAATGAAAAGAAGAGATCGTTGGAGCCCAATTTAGGGAAGTCTTTTGATCAGGGAAGAGGTGGAAAGCAAATGCAACTTACCACATGCAATAAATGTGGGAAGAATCATCTGGGGAACTGCTTGAATGGAAGTGGCAAGTGATACAAGTGTGTAAGAGGAGGCCATATTGCTCAGAACTATCATAGTGAGGTGAAGCCTCAGCTTCCCAACACTAACTACAGAGGAAAGATGGTTCTGGCCCTACCTGAAGTCACATGCTTCAAGTGTGGACAGCTTGGGCACTTTGCTAATCAATGTCCAAATCCGAGTGTGGTGGAGGGGAATCACCATCAACCTCAGTAGAGGCCAAGGGAGAAAGGTCGTGCTTTCGCTATCACAACAACTGAAGTTGAAGTTCCGAACGATGTGGTAGCAGGTACTCTTGTTGTCCTCTCAAAACTAGCAAGTACTTTATTTTATTCTGGTTCTACGCATTCCTTTATTTCCTCCAAGTTTACAAGGAATATAGAATCAATCCCCGAACTGCTAGAGGTAGAGTTGTCAGTCAAGACTCCAAGTGGGATTATACTTGCATCAACAGTATTTAGAGACTCTAGTGTTTACTTTGGTGAGCACAATCTTATCGCAAATCTAGTAGTCATTCCCATGATGGAATTCGACATTATACTAGGGATGGACTGGCTCTCAAAGTATAATTCTAATATCAAATGCAGAAGTAAGGAAATCTCAGTAGTCTTGAATGAACGACCTACAGTTATCTTCCGAGGAGAGATATCCTGAACTGATCCCTATCTAGAGGCGCCTCCTATAGCTTTCTTTATGGAGTTAATCGGTGATGATGAAGAAGGAAAAGGGAGCATACAAATAGAAGATGTTCCGATTGTTCAGGAATACATGGATGTATTTCCTGAGGAGTTACCTGGACCTCCCCCAGAAAGAGAGGTAGATTTCTCCATTGAACTCGTACCTGGGTCTCAACCGATATCAAAGACTCTGTATAGAATGGAAAATGTGGAGCTAGAAGAGTTAAAGAAACAACTCCAACACTTGTTGGAGAAGGGGTTTATCCGACCGAGTGTGTCTCCTTGGGGAGCACCAGTTCTCTTTGTGAAGAAGAAGGATGGATCAATGCGGCTATGCATTGATTATAGAGAACTGAATGGGATCACAGTGAAGAACAGATATCCTCTTCCAAGAATTGATGATTTATTTGACCAACTTCGCGGGGCTCAATTCTTCTCTAAGATTGACCTTCGATCTGGTTATCATCAACTGAGGGTGAAGAAGGAAGATATTCCAAAGACTTCCTTCCGATCAAGATATGGGCATTATGAGTTTACTGTTATTCCCTTCGGCTTGACTAATGCTCCTGTTATTTTCATGGATTTGATGAATAGAGTCTTTAAGGACTACCTTGATAACTTTGTGGTAGTTTTTATTGATGATATTTTGATATATTTAAAAAGTAGTGAGGAGCATGAAGATCATCTAAGGGTTATATTGAAAACTCTGTGGAAGGAGAGGCTCTTTGGGAAGTTCAGCAAGTGTGAGTTTTGGTTACAACAAGTGGCTTTCTTGGGGCACATCTTAACCAATGAAGGAATCTCGGTTGACCCTGCAAAGAAAATGGTTGTGGACGAGTGGCCTCAACCCATAACAGTAACTGAGATTCGTAGTTTCCTTGGTTTAGAGGGATATTATAGGAGGTTTGTGAAAAACTTTTCACGGCTTTCTAATCCACTAACCAAGTTGACTCGAAAAGGGGTTAAGTTAATCCGGACAAAGGAATGTGAGGAAAGTTTCCAAGAGCTGAAGAAGAGATTGGTTACTGCACCTGTGTTAACACTACCCTCTATCGGAGAAGTATTCGTTATCTTTAGTGATGCATGTCTGAAAGGGATTGGGTGTGTCTTCATGCAAAATGACAAGGTAATTGCTTATGCATATCGACAGTTGAAGATTCATGAGCAGAATTATCCTACGCATGATCTAGAGCTGGCGGCAGTTGTTTTTGCTCTAAAGATATGTAGGCACTATATTTATGGGGAGAAATGTGATATATACACTGACCACCAAAGTCTAAAGTATATTTTCACACATAAAGAATTGAACATGAGACAAAGGAGATGGTTGGAGCTTATTAAAGACTATGATTGTTCAATTCATTATCACCCTGGAAGAGAAAACAAAGTCGCGGATGCGTTAAGTAGGAAAGATCATGTTGTTCTGTCAACAATGAGGATCTTAGGAGATCCCTTGATTAAAGATCTAGTAAAACTGGACATGGGAATTATAAGGAAAGGGACATCATCAACCCTATCCCAAATGATTTCTCAACCATCATTACTAGAGAAGATCAAGAAGGATCAAAAAGAAGATCCTTTGCTGCAGGAGAAGTTGGAGGCTGTAAAAGATGGGAAGTTCCCTGATTTCAATATTGATTAAGAAGGTGTATTGAAATTTCGTACAAGACTATGTGTTCCATCTATTCCAGAGATAAATAAAGAACTGATGGATGAAGCTCATAGCTCTACATTCTCCATACATCCGGGAAGCACTAAGATGTATATAGACCTTCGTGATCATTATTGGTGGGATAACATGAAGAGGGAGATTGCTGATTACACTACAAGGTGCCTGGTGTGTCAGCAAGTAAAGGAAGAACGACAACTTCCTAAGGGGGTATTACAACCGCTACCCATACCAGTATGGAAGTGGGATAATATCACTATGGAATTTGTAACTGGTCTCCCAAAAACATCCAAAGGAAACAATGTGATATGGGTTATTGTGGACCATCTCACCAAGACAGCCCATTTTATCTCTATTCGGGAAGATTTCTCTCTAGATCAGCTTGCCAAGAGATATGTGAAGGAAGTGGTAAGGCTGCATGGGGTACTACTATCTGTAACATCCCAAGTAAGTAATGAATAATAGATATTTTTATCTATTTCTATTAATGATTAAGATAGTGTTATAGAGGCTTAAAATGAAAATAAATACAATCTTATGCATGGAATACACTAATATTCTTAAAAGATTGTTTTACTGCCTTTTGATGGAAAACCATTTTTGAATCTATATTTTGAAAATTTTATAAACTATTTTTGTCAAAATAAACTTATCCTTTATGATTGGGACATCAAAATTTACCTTGTGTGAATTTTTGGTATTTTTCTGACAATGTTCATTTTTTAATGAATAGTGAAAAATACTGCATTTTACATCAAAACTGCTTTTTAACCTAATTTATTTATATGATTAGATTATGTTTTGAATTTTTTTTGAAGTGAAATTAGAATATATTTTTACCATTTTATCCAATGGTGGTCATTGGAATCAATTTCACTTTGAAATTAGACTTAAACTGGTGTCAATCTTTTGATACTTATTGTTTTGTAAAAACACGCTTTTTGCTCTGGCAGCGGGAATTAATTATTAAATTAATTAATGTGACTTATATGATTTGAATTTTGTAAAATAGACTTCATTTTTGAATTCAGAATATCAAATATAGCTTAGGGTGAATTTTTGGTAATTTTCTGAAAAACTTCAATTTTTGATGAATAGTGAAACCACTAAGTGGTAATCAAGCAAACTGATTTTTCAGTTAAATGAAAGTTTACCACTAATGTGTATTAAATTTTAAAAATCCGACATACATGGTTGTCATTAGTATGTAAAATGTGGTTCAATGAGATTATAATAATTTTTTGGTGAATAGTAACTTATTAAGTTCTTAATCACGATTAGGGGTAATTAGGGTAGTTTAAGGTATAAATAATACTTTAATAAAATGAAATGACCTAGACACATGTCCCAACCTCATTGGTTGTGTCATGGAATACCATGACATGCCATGGGTCAACTTGGGGACCCCATGGATCCACTTTTGTTGGGAAATGACATAAATTACTTTTTATTTAATGTTAAAGTGAAAATGACACAAACATAATATGTTTTACGAAAACAATTTTTAAGTGGGATTATACAAGTCCAAATTTTTATTATAAATAGTCATTGGAAAGATAAAAAGATTTCCTACATCATAGTATTTTTTTATGATTTTTATACATTAAATAAATTAAATTATTTATGACATAATAATGATGCAGCGATGACATCATTATTTGACGATTTAAATAAAATGGGAAGATAATGTAAAATCTATGAACTACACATGGCCAAAACCAATTTGATGAGTGGATTTAGAACCCTTATCACCTTATCCAAGAATTATATCAATGTGGGACCTTTTAAAACCGAAACACATTTTCAAATAATGTAATATTTCTTTACTTTCTAAAATTTCCCCTCCTCTCCTCTTATAAAAGGCCCCCACCTCTACCTCATTTCACACACTCCTCAAGCCTTTGTCTCGGCCAACCTCTGCCCATTTACTCTCTCCACATCCCTCTCCTCATCCTAGAGGATTACCTTTGGGCAGAATCCTTTTAAAGGAAGCCTTTAGGCTCAAATAAAAAGGAGTTACACTTTTTAAGGTAATTCATTCTCTAATGTTCATTTGTTTTATTTTGCTTCTCCAACCCCCTAAACTCTTTTTATTTACTTATTTTATAACAACACCGGTATCTTAAATATACAAGGATGTTGTTATAATATTTATTTGAGCTACACTCTCACACAACTACATCAAATGGTTAAAGAACATACGGTTTCCGTGGATGGCGAAATTCTGCCTCCCGAAACGATGATTGTTCAACACTCATTTAATACCTTCAAAGGTGGCCATTATGATGTCACTATTTTCATATATGATATATAATATGTTTATGTTTTCCTTAATCTTCTGTTTTTTTCATTTTGGGCATACCTTTATGGTTTCCATTATGGGTAAAACACGGTATCTTCATTTGAGGAAGTGCGGACTACCGCCCCCTAAAAGTGATTCGATTCGTTAATACCATATGTGGGATGTGTAAAGGATAAAGTTAATGATATTATATATGTTATTATACTTGAATCATAATATACTCTTATATCATTATGATTCCATTCCAGAAAATATGAAATAGAAATGGAAGTAGCGTTCATGCGTACGTACGGCTTACCGTCTCCATGAACGGTGCATTTCATTTCTTACCTCTAAATGTGATGTAATATTATAAATGCATGTATGTACTGGATATATATGACATATATGATATCTAAATCATGAATACCATTCTGTATATAGTGAACCTTTGACCAAATTAACAACATGTAAGTGTAAGAAGTCTATTTTTGACTTAAGAACCAAATACCGACAAAATAAACATTATTAACTTAACTGATTACATGATGATCATAACATGGTATAAAAGGAATAATGAACTTGAAAAAGATTCATAAGAAAGTAGAGATTAACTAAAGTTTATTATTAAGGAGATTAAAGAACGGTCGGGTCAAGTTGGATACGAGGTATGGGACTTCGTCTCAATCTCCTTTCATTGAGGCATATTTTATTTTATACACAACTTTCTTTTATACGGTGTATAAACCCCTTTGACTTTTACGTTTATTCAAAAGGAATCTTTTTTATATGAAGCGTTTACTAAACGACAAAAGGGAATGTTTTTGTCTTACGTATGCGGCGACAACGACTTCTCCGTCGTCGTGACCGTTATTTGAGTTTTGGCTTCCTCTACAAGCCATACCTTCTTTTTAAAAGAAAAATAAATACCTTGTTTTACTTTGGTATTGAAAATGGTTTTCATAATGTTTTTATTATATCAATGTGTTTTATTGATATCTCGTGATTGAAATGTAGAAATGTTATGTTTCCTTTATGCATGTTTTATGTGATATGATTATGTTATGGTTCTTGGGCATTATTATGAAGACGGGTGGTTCTGTGATAAACTAAGGGCGGGTGAGCCCGTTATAGCTCTCCAATGCATTGGGTAACGCGAAGGAGTGAAACGTTAAGGTTTCTCCGAAGAGATTTTAGGGAATATACTGTTATGGGTATTCCAAACGTAACCAAGAGGGTTACTCCCTACGTAAGAATGTTATGAATGCCTCAAGTTACCTTTATGTCTTATGATTTCTATGATTTATTCATGATTTGATGAGGTATGTTAAAGTGATTATGTTTTATGGGTAAAGTATGATTTTCACTCTTATGTATGTATGTACCCATGTTTCCTTTCCATGTTTTTATAACCCATACTGAGTTTTTATGCTCATCCCAAGTTTTTGAAATGTTTTTCACAGGTCAAGGGAAAGGTACATGATAATATGATAGAGTCAAGGATGTGTCAAGAAATAATCCATGTTTTATTTTAAATGTGTTTCCATTGATGGGAATGAAGAATACTATCTTTATGTAACCACTTTGTTTATATGTGGAATGTAATGAAAGTTTTATGATCTAATTCTCTAAAACTCTAAACCCGAAAAGATCCTCAATGTGTAATCTTGTAATAACTCAAGATTAAGTAAGGTTTAAGGCTGGGGCCTTATAGTTGGTATCAATGGTCGGTTTAGATAACTTTAGGAGTTAGAATTCTATTAAATGATTATCCAAAAATATATTATTTTTTTTTGAAATGATATAGAATTTAAAGATTACCATGTTGCTTCATCTAAGACATGTTTGTTCAGAATGGTTTTCCGTAGAGGAAACAGGGAAGCAGTGCTAGGAAGGCATACAGAAGGAAATAACCTTCCGAATCAGCATCCAGAAATGGTCGGAATTGGAACTAAACAGTTTGTTGCAGTAATGGCGCAGTTGACTCAAGCGATAAATGGCGGTGGTATCCATACACGAGATCAGCCAGACCAACCGCAGAGGAACATGTCAGTGGTGGAACATTTCATGAGGCAACATCCACCATCATTTAGAGGATCATCTGACCCTGTACTAGCTAAAGGGTGGATTAAAGCACTGGAGAAGATTTTTGATGTCATGGGGTGTTCAGACAATCAAAAGGTTAGTCTTGCTATTTACCGTTTGGAGGGTGAAGCAGATCAGTGGTGGTCTATGGTTAAAAATATCAGGGATGCCGATGAGATTGATGCTCTTGACTAGGATGAATTCAAAGGTATGTTTCTTGAGAAGTATTTTCCTAAGGCTGTTCGACTTAGGATGGAAAAGCAATTCTTGGAATTGAGGCAAGAGGAAGACTCAGTGGCTGCTTATGAAGAAAGGTTCACTCGATTGGCAAGGTATGCTCCAAATTTTATTCGAGACCTTGATAGTAAAATCAATCGTTTTTACTCAGGATTAAAGCCAAAATATCGAAGGGCATTAGCTTCTCATGAGTTTAAAAGTTATGAAAATCTTGTTCGATGTGCTGAGAAGGTGGAAATGGAGTTTGTCGATGACCAAGTGTTCTATAACAACCAGCAGAAGAAGAGACCGAGGTGGCAGGAGAAAGGTAAGAATTATTCAAAAAAGTCTGATGGTAAGAGAACTAAGTTTCCAGTTTGTGATAAATGTGGCAAAAGGCATGCTGGGGAATGTCTTCTGAATTCTGGGAAGTGCTACCGATGTGGTAATATGGGACATAAGGCTCATGATTGCATTGAAAAGGATCAAGGTGAAGGTAAGAAAAAATTTGATTTACAGTTAGTGAAATGTTATAAGTGCAATGAGATGGGTCACTATGCAAACGAGTGTCCGACAAGGAGCTTGAGTGATGGGAAGCAGTTAGACTACAAGCAGAAAGGGGTGGTGAAATCCTTTGCAACTACTTCAGCAGATGTCGGGCTATCAAATGATGTTGTATCAGGTACTTTGTTTGTTTTTTCAGATTATGCCAGTGTGTTGTTTGATTCGGGGACTACACATTCTTTCATCTCTGAAACCTTTTCTAGTAAAATGGGAATACCATCTCAATAAATGACTCCTGAACTTTTGATAAAAACACCTGGGGGAAATGTCGAGGCAAAAAGAACTTATAAGAATCTTCCTATCCTTATCTGTGGAAATAACCTACTTGCAAACCTTATTGTTCTACCTCTAGTAGAGTTTGATGTTATCCTGGGTATGGATTGGCTCTCTATTTACCATGCTAAGATTGACTGTAGAGCTAAATAAGTTTCTTTTCAGAAATACTTTTAGTTTTTTTACAAGAATGAACCCTTACTTTTGATAACATATCAAGAGGCCGAGAAACTTGTAAAAGATGGAAATGAATGTTACCTTGCACACGTCGTTGAAAATAAAGGAAATGTTCAGATTAATGATGTGCCAGTGGTAAATGAGTATCCTGATGTTTTTCCTGATGAGTTTCCTGGAATAATACCAGATCGGGAAGTTGAGTTTACTGTTGACTTAGTTCCTGATGCTAAACCAATTTCAAAACCCCCTTATCGAATGGCACAAATTGAACTTTTAGAGTTGAAGGAGCAATTGCAAGATTTATTAGAGAAAGGTTTCATTAGACCTAGCACATCACCATGGGGTGCTCCTGTTTTATTTGTTAAAAAGAAAGATGGTTCTATGAGACTTTTCATTGATTATAGAGCCTTGAATAATATCACTGTTAAGAACAAATATCCTTTGCCTCATATCGATGATTTGTTTGATCAGCTCCAGGGAGATCAGTTTTTTTCAAAGATTGACTTGAGATCGGGGTACCATCAGCTGAAGGTAAAGGAGGCAGATATTCCGAAGACCGCGTTCCGTACGAGATATGACCATTATGAATTTGTAGTAATGCCTTTTGGGCTAACCAATGCACCTGCTGTATTCATGGACTTAATGAATAGAATTTTCCATGAGTTCTTGGATAAGTTTGTGGTGGTTTTCATTGATGATATTTTGGTGTTTTCTAAAAGTAAAGAGGAGCATGAAAAACATTTAAGGGTTATCTTTCAAACCTTAAAAGAAAAGAAACTGTATGGGAAATTCAGTAAGTGTGAGTTTTGGTTGCAACAAATTTCTTTCCTTGGTCACATTGTTTCTAAAGATGGAATAACTGTTGATCCTGCAAAAACAAAAGTTGTGGAAGAATGGCCAAGACCCACAAATGTAACCGAGATTCGTAGCTTCCTTGGTTTGGCGGGCTATTACCGAAGGTTTGTTAGAAATTTTTCACGGTTATCTAGTCCAATGACTAAGCTAACTCGGAAGGGTGTTAAGTTTATCTGGACAAAAGAATGTGATGATTGTTTTCAGGAATTGAAAAGAAGATTGGTGAATGCTTCAGTTTTGGCACTACCTTCCAGGAATGGTGAGTTTGTTATATACAGTGATGCTTCATTGAAAGGACTTGGTTGCGTCCTAATGCAGAATGATCAGGTAATTTCTTATGCTTCACGACAGTTGAAAACTCATGAGGTAAATTACCCTACACATGATTTTGAATTAGCTGCTGTTGTTTTTGCTTTAAAAATTTGGAGGCATCATTTGTATGGAGTAAAGTGTGAAATATATACCGATCACAATAGTTTAAAGTATATATTCACTCAGAAAGAGTTAAACATGAGACAAAGGAGATGGCTGGAATTAATCAAGGATTATGATTGTACAATTCATTACCATCCGGGAAAAGCAAATAAAGTGGCTGATGCTTTGAGTCGAAAAAGTAATGCTTCATTAACAATGTTGCGTTTGGAACATGATCCTTTGGTTAAAGATTTGATGAACTTTGGCATAGAAGTTTTTGGTGCAGGAAGTCCTTCTGTTTTGTTTCAGGTATCAGTGAGATCTTCTCTATCAGATAGAATCAAGCAAGCACAGAAGCAAGACAGTGAGTTGCAGAAAAGGGTAGAGCTGGTTCAGAAAGGTAAGTTGCCTGAATTCAACATTGATAATGATTGTGTTTTGAGATTTGGGAAGAGATTGTGTGTGCCTTGTGATTCATAGTTGAAGAGAGAGTTGTTATGTGAAGCTCATAGTTCTCCGTTTTCAGTTCATCCGGGCAGTACTAAGATGTATAGAGATCTGCGGGAGTATTACTGGTGGGATGGAATGAGAAGAGACATTGCTGATTTTACTGTGAAGTGTTTGACTTGTCAGCAGGTTAAAGCAGAGCGGCAGTTACCGAAAGGGATGCTTCAGCCTTTACCAGTACCAGAGTGGAAATGGGAGAATATATCCATGGACTTTGTTGTTGGATTACCGAAGACATCTCGAGGTAATAATGCAATCTGGGTTATTGTTGATCGCTTGACCAAATCTGCTCATTTCCTTGCTATACGAGATAATTTCTCTCTTGATCAACTTTCCCGTTTGTATCTTAAAGAGATAGTCAGGTTACATGGAGTTCCTCTCTCCATTGTATTGGATCGTGATCCCAGGTTTACTTCTAACTTTTGGAAAGGCCTTCAGAAGTCTTTGGGTACTGAGTTAAATTTTAGTACAGCTTTTCATCCTCAATCAGATGGGCAGTCAGAACGAACAATTCAGACATTGGAGGATATGCTATGAGCTTGTTCTATGGATTATCAGGGAAGTTGGGACCAACATATTTCTTTGGTTGAGTTTTCATATAATAACAGTTTTCATTCCAGTATACAGATGGCACCATTTCAGGAATTATATGGGAAGCGGTGTCGAACTCCAGCTTTCTGGGATGAAGTGGGTGAAAGGAAGTTGATGGGACCAGAATTGGTAGAATAGATGGCAGAAAATGTTCAACTGATTCAGAAACACATGAGAACAGCTCAGAGCAGGCAGAAGAGTTATGCGGATAACCGGAGGAAGGATCTATCTTTCGAGGTAGGTGATCATGTTTTTCTCAAGGTTTCTCCTTGGAAAAGTGTGATGAGATTTGGTAAGAAAGGAAAGTTGAGTCCAAGGTTTGTTGGACCATACGAAATTCTGGAGAGAGTTGGATCAGTTGCATACTGAGTGGATTTACCTCCGAGTTTATCTCAGGTACACAATGTTTTTCACGTTTCGATGTTGAGAAAGTATATGCCAGATCCATCTCATGTTTTGAGTCCAGAGGTAGTTCAGCTGGAAGAGAACCTATCTTATGAGGAACAACCGGTCCAGATTCTTGACCACAGGGATCAAGTGTTACGGAATAAAGTGATTCATCAGGTAAAGGTTTTGTGGAAAAACCACATGATTGAAGAGGCAACATGGGAATCTGAAAATGCAATGAGGGATAAGTACCCCCATTTATTCGATAAGTAAATAAATTGCGGGGACGCAATTTTCTAAAGGGGGGAAGGATGTAACATCCCAAGTAAGTAATGAATAATAGATATTTTTATCTATGTCTATTAATGATTAAGATAGTGTTATAGAGGCTTAAAATGAAAATAAATACAATCTTATGCATGGAATACACTAATATTCTTAAAAGATTGTTTTACTGCCTTTTGATGGAAAACCATTTTTGAATCTATATTTTGAAAATTTTATAAACTATTTTTGTCAAAATAAACTTATCCTTTATGATTGGGACATCAAAATTTACCTTGTGTGAATTTTTGGTATTTTTCTGACAATGTTCATTTTTTAATGAATAGTGAAAAAATACTGCATTTTACATCAAAACTGCTTTTTAACCTAATTTATTTATATGATTAGATTATGTTTTGAATTGGTTTTGAAGTGAAATTAGAATATATTTTTACCATTTTATCCAATGGTGGTCATTGGAATCAATTTCACTTTGAAATTAGACTTAAACTGGTGTCAATCTTTGGATACTTATTGTTTTGTAAAAACACGCTTTTTGCTCTGACAGCGGGAATTAATTATTAAATTAATTAATGTGACTTATATGATTTGAATTTTGTAAAATAGACTTCATTTTTGAATTCGGAATATCAAATATATCTTAGGGTGAATTTTTGGTAATTTTCTGAAAAACTTCAATTTTTGATGAATAGTGAAACCACTAAGTGGTAATCAAGCAAACTGATTTTTCAGTTAAATGAAAGTTTACCACTAATGTGTATTGAATTTTAAAAATCCGACATACATGGTTGTCATTAGTATGTAAAATGTGGTTCAATGAGATTATAATAATTTTTTGGTGAATAGTAACTTATTAAGTTCTTAATCACGATTAGTGGTAATTAGGGTAGTTTAAGGTATAAATAATACTTTAATAAAATGAAATGACCTAGAAACATGTCCCAACCTCATTGGTTGTGTCATGGCCGACCATGAAATTCCATGGGTCAACTTGGGGACCCCATGGATCCACTTTTGTTGGGAAATGACATAAATTACTTTTTATTTAATGTTAAAGTGAAAATGACACAAACATAATATGTTTTACGAAAACAATTTTTAAGTGGGATTATACAAGTCCAAATTTTGATTATAAATAGTCATTGGAAAGCTAAAAATATTTCCTACATCATAGTATTTTTTTATGATTTTTAGACATTAAATAAATTAAATTATTTATGACATAATAATGATGCAGCGATGACATCATTATTTGAAGATTTAAATAAAATGGGAAGATAATGTAAAATCTATGAACTACACATGGCCAAAACCAATTGTATGAGTGGATTTCGAACCCTTATCACCTTATCCATGAATTATATCAATGTGGGACCTTTTAAAACCTAAACACATTTTCAAATAATGTAATATTTCTTTACTTTCCAAAAGTGCCCCTCCTCTCCTCTTATAAAAGGCCCCCACCTCTACCTCATTTCACACACTCCTCAAGCCTTTGGCTCGTCCAACCCCTGCTCATTTACTCTCTCCACATCCCTCTCCTCATCCTAGAGGATTTCCTTTGGGAAGAATCCTTTCAAAGGAAGCCTTTAGGCTCAAATCAAAAGGAGTTACACTTTTTAAGGTAATTCATTCTCTAATGTTCATTTGTTTTATTTTGCTTCTCCAACCCCCTAAACTCTTTTTATTTACTTATTTTATAACAACACCAGTATCCTAAATATACAAGGATGTTGTTATAATATTTATTTGAGCTACACTCTCACACAACTACATCAAATGGTTAAAGAACATACGGTTTCCGTGGATGGCGAAATTCTGCCTCCCGAAACGATGATTGTTCAACACTCATTTAACACCTTCAAAGGTGGCCATTATGATGTCACTATTTTCATATATGATATATAATATGTTTATGTTTTCCTTAAGCTTCTGTTTTTTTCATTTTGGGCATACCTTTATGGTTTCCATTATGGGTAAAACACGATATCTTCATTTTAGGAAGTGCGGACTACCGCCCCCTAAAAGTGATTTGATTCGTTAATACCATATGTGGGATGTGTAAAGGATAAATTTAATGATATTATATATGTTATTATACTGGAATTATAATATACTCTTATATCATTATGATTCCATTCCAAAAAATATGAAATAGAAATGGAAGTAGCGTTCATGCGTACGTACGGCTTACCGTCTCCATGAACGGTGCATTTCATTTCTTACCTCTAAATGTGATGTAATATTATAAATGCATGTATTTACTGGATATATATGACATATATGATATCTACATCATGAATACCATTCTGGATATAGTGAACCTTTGACCAAATTAACAACATGTAAGTGTAAGAAGTCTATTTTTGACTTAAGAACCAAATACCGACAAAATAAACATTATTAACTTAACTGATTACATGATGTTCATAACATGGTATAAAAGGAATAATGAACTTGAAAAAGATTCATAATAAAGTAGAGATTAACTCAAGTTTATTATTCAGGAGATTAAAGAACGGTCGGGTCAAGTCGGATACGAGGTATGGGACTTCGTCTCAATCTCCTTTCATTGAGGCATATTTTATTTTATACACAACTTTCTTTTATACGGTGTATAAACCCCTTTGACTTTTACGTTTATTCAAAAGGAATCTTTTTTATACGAAGCGTTTACTAAACGACAAAAGGGAATGTTTTTGTCTTACGTATGCGGCGACAACGACTTCTCCGCCGTCGTGACTGTTATTTGAGTTTCGGCTTCCTCTACAAGCCATACCTTCTTTTTAAAAGAAAAATAAATACCATGTTTTACTTTGGTATTGAAAATGGTTTTCATAATGTTTTTATTATATCAATGTGTTTTATTGATATCTCATGATTGAAATGTAGAAATGTTATGTTTCCTTTATGCATGTTTTATGTGATATGATTATGTTATGGTTCTTGGGCATTATTATGAAGACGGGTGGTTCCGTGATAAACTAAGGGCGGGTGAGCCCGTTATAGCTCTCCAATGCATTGGGTAACGCGAAGGAGTGAAACGTTAAGGTTTCTCCGAAGAGATTTTAGGGAATATACTGTGATGGGTATTCCAAACGTAACCAAGAGGGTTACTCCCTACGTAAGAATGTTATGAATGCCTCAAGTTACCTTTATGTCTTATGATTTCTATGATTTATTCATGATTTGATGAGGTATGTTAAAGTGATTATGTTTTATGGGTAAAGTATGATTTCACTCTTATGTATGTATGTACCCATGTTTCCTTTCCATGTTTTTATAACCCATACTGAGTTTTTATGCTCATCCCAAGTTTTTGAAATGTTTTTCACAGGTCAAGGGAAAGGTACATGATAATATGATAGAGTCAAGGATGTGTCAAGAAATAATCCATGTTTTATTTTAAATGTGTTTCCATTGATGGGAATGAAGAATACTATCTTTATGTAACCACTTTGTTTATATGTGGAATGTAATGCAAGTTTTATGATCTAATTCTCTAAAACTCTAAACCCGAAAAGATCCTCAATGTGTAATCTTGTAATAACTCAAGATTAAGTAAGGTTTAAGGCTGGGGCCTTATACTATCCATCGTGTCTGATCGTGACCCAAGATTCACATCAAAATTCTGGAGAAGTCTTCAACATGCTCTGAATACTGAATTGAATTTTAGTACGGCCTATCATCCTCAAACTGATGGCCAATCTAAAAAGACTATTCAGACACTCGAACACATGCTGATATTATGCTCAATGGAATTTAAAGG
Organism: Viscum album; assembly: GCA_963277665.1. Lineage (NCBI taxonomy): Eukaryota > Viridiplantae > Streptophyta > Magnoliopsida > Santalales > Viscaceae > Viscum > Viscum album. The sequence continues at coordinate 587,296,048 of OY728142.1, read as the reverse complement.
TGGATGGGATAAACACCTCCCATTATTTGAGTTCTCCTATAACAACAGCTTCCATTCGAGTATTCAGATGGCACCCTATGAAGCTCTGTATGGAAAGCGATGTAGAGATCCTACTTGTTGGGATGAAACTGGTGAGAGAAAGCTTCTTGGGCCTGATCTTGTGAAAGATATGACAGAACAGGTTCATGCCATCCAACAACACATAAAGGCTACTTAGAGTCGGCAGAAGAGTTATGCTGACAATCGTCGAAGAGACTTGGAGTTTGGTGTTGGTGACAAAGTCTTCCTTCGAATTTCTCCATGGAAGAGATTCATGTGGTTTGGGAAGAAAGGGAATCTCAGCCCTAGGTACATTGGCCCCTATGAAATCCTTGATCACATAGGAGTAGTGGCCTATCGTCTAGCACTTCCACCGAACCTAGCTCAAGTTCATGATGTCTTCCATGTATCTCTCTTGGGGAAGTACATACCCAACCCTTCGCATGTACTGAACCCAGAGGTGGTACAACTGGAACATGACCTCTCTTATGAGGAGCAGCCAGTGGAGATCTTGGACCGTAGAGACAAGGTCCTACGAAACAAGACTACCCACCTTGTGAAAGTGTTTTGGAGGAATCATAAATATGAAGAAGCGACTTGGGAGCCTGAGGAAACAATGAAGCAAAAGTACCCTCACCTTTTCGACTAGGCCTCAAGTATAAATTTCGGGGACGAAATTTATTAAGGGGGGAAGAATGTAACGACCCAATCTTTTGAGTAGTATATTAACATACTCTTAATGATTTAATAAGATGTTAATGGTTAATTCAGAAAGAGGAGTCGATGGCTTAATCCAGTAGACTCGACCCTTATGAGGCCCACTTATCAGAGCTTGGGAAGGAGGTAGCATCTGTGGGCTTCGCTTTGGACCAAGCCCAAGCCGAACTCCAGCGTGTCAAGCTTGAACGAAAACGCCTAAGGGAGAAGTTCAAGTTAGTAGAGATTACTACTAGGGCAATGTTATCTGAGCCTCCCTCAGATTCTCTCACCATAGCACACCTTACACTTAGGTCTTATGCCGGTGTTATAAGGGGCTATGTGACGAGGCCCTAGCTTTCTTATGTAATCCTTTCTAGTGAATAAATTGATATCTCTTCCTTTAGTGATTTTTTTGGATTTTCTTTTCTCCGGATAATTTTAGGATATATTTTATTGATGATTTTTTGAAAAAAAAAAGATATTTTAAAATATTTATGTAAACCATAAATAATTAATGATGTGTAATGATTTTCAAAAAATGGTCTTCTACAAAAGTGTTCAGTAAGGAATTTGGAGTCTAATAAGATCAACTTAATTTTTGATTAATAGTAAATTATGAATAGTGATTTTACGCTTAGGATTAGTAATGTGACCAAATGGATTAGTAATTTCACTCAAAGAAAGTTTTAATATAATTTAGACACCTTGATTAAGTAATGTGATTCAATAAAATGGGTAAATAACGGTTTCATAAATTATTATTCAAGTATTAGTTTTTTTTTGGGTGAATAGTGTTTTTTAATTAAAAAATTTAATTAAAAATAATTAGAAAATTATTTTTATAAAAAGGACTTTATTTTTGAACTAAGAGCATCGATATTATGTTAAGTTAATTTTTGGGTATTTTTCTGAAAAAAATGAATTTTCGGTGAATAGTGTTTTTAATTAAAAATTTAATTAAAAATATTTAGAAAATTATTTTTATAAAATTGATTTCATTTTTGAAATCAAAGAATTGATTTTTGGTTAAGGTGAAATTTTGGGATTATTCTGAGAAAGTTGAATTTTCGATGAATAGTGAAAGTATAGTTTTTAAGTTACGGGTGATTAATGACATCATTAAATGATGTATTAAGTATTTAATCAATATGGTCGACTTATGAATAGTAAGATAAGGTATGAGGTGTCCCAAGTGGCCAATACCATTGGCAAATACCATGGGCAAGCCCATGGTTTTGCCAAAACCACTAATGAGGTGTCCCTTGGCCATTAATGCCTTGTCCCCTCACTTTCCCTATAAATACCCACCCTTTCCTCCTTTAGTTTTCACTTCCAACTCTCCCCCAACGAAGTTCTGGTCTCCTTACCTCCCAAGGAGTCCTCCCAAGGTGCCCCCAATCCTTCAAGGTCTAAAACATTGAGTTTCAAGAGTCACGTTTTAAGGTAAGGGATCCGACCTCTCTCTTTCTTTTCATGTAATCTCTTTTATGTCATTCCTTTTATGCTCCATGTTATTATGTGAGAGGATGTTATTTTATATTACTCTTACTGCCCTTTTATTTTTATATGATGATAGATCCCCTCTTACTCTCATCATTTCGTTTTATGAAAGTTTAAGTGACGCCGTTAGGCTGCCGAATTTTTAATTGATTCTTTCACCCTTCTCATTTTTCAAGTTCGATTTTCATGTCAAATATTTCAAGTTCCTTTTTATTATGTTGGTTTATTATCTCTATATCTATCATAATGATCTCTTATGATCATAAAATGAGAGACCCTATTTGATCTGTTCAATTCATTTTTGTTGAAGTTTAAGTGACGTCGTTAGGCTGCCGAATTTTCATAAGAGAAATCAAATTTTGTCTTCCTTCCATGTTTTTCATTTCAAATGGTATGTCCTTTAAATTGCATCACCATGTCCATATACCCTTCTTATTCTGTACCTATACTGTTTTATGGGTCAATTATGATTGTTCGACCCATGTTCCCTCTCTTTTCAAAGTTTTCTAAAACCTTGTAACATAGTCGTTATGCTGCAGAATTTTCGTCTCAAAATGCCTCTCTTTTCTCAAAATTATTTTATGTTATGAAGTGAATACTCAAAGCTCTTATTTCTACAGGGGTATTCACATATATATCAAAATTTTCTATTTTAAATTCTGGGATTTACATACATGATACCCGCTTTCCCTTTCCGTGGGTTTAAAATAACGTAAAGATCGTGTCTTTAAAGCATTTTTTAAAACGTTATGATTATGAAATGAAAACCATTTATTTTATGCTATATGGGTTATTTATGAAATTTTTGATGATGATATATGTGGATCACATGATAATAAAGGCAAATTAATGGTGCACCCTGATATCGCTCCAATGCATTGGGTAAAGACTTAATCTCTAGAGATAACCATTTTAACGACGCCTTGGTGAATAACCTTGGTAATTTTTAACAACACCTTGGGGATGGACTTTGGTGAAACGAAACGATTGTCAATATTAAATGTTGCAGCCACATCTTCAAGTTATGAAAAATGTTATTTTTATTATGATGTATCTCATGGTTTCTTTTTCATGCCTTAAAGTTCTTTTCATGTCCTTATTGATGTATCTCATGTTCACATGTAAAATGTTTCTCTTGTTTCCCTTACTGGGCCTTCTGCTCACCCTTTATTTTGATGTATGTCCCCAGGTTATGAGATGCAGTAATGAACCTAGTATGAACTTAAGGATAAGCCTTCAAGTGTTTAAGAATAATGTTTTATATTTTTCTCATGTATTATGTTCATTGTTTCCAAGACACTAAACCTTAACGATCCTCAGTTCCGTGTAATGAAATGAAAGTAATGTTATAAAAAGATGGGATGTTATACCCAGATCTCCAATACATGGTTGATATATAACTAAAAAAACCCATATTTTCTCATATCAAAACATTTTTGGTGTGACGGACCTTATCAAGAACAATATATGGATTGATTTTCATTCTAATGGGATATATAAAGATACCTGAATCTCCAATAATGGGCCCAATAATGATGAAAAAAATAATAAATAAATCCCTTCATCCCATATGTGTATGAATCAAACCTACATAAGAAATTTTACAATAAATACGTGTGGATTGATTCTCATCCCATTGAGATTTGTAGTGAACTCTATGACTTAAATCTTAGTCCCATCCATGGGATAAAATAAAATTCCTCATCTCTCACATATAATTAAAAATTTATTTAAGAGACCTTTATTTTGGGTCCTCTCCATAGAGAGAACACTAAGGAAACAAAGTATATCCCCATTATACATATGATTTAGATATATGTAAGAGACTTCAAACTCATGGTGAATATTGATCCAAATATTTCTTTTGTGCATTGAAAAGTACCCATTTTACATTTCATACTCCTAATATTGAATACTCTCATATCTTCATAATCGTTATTTTATTTCTGGTGATGGAATATATAACACCTAATAACTCTTTTTCATATCAATTTAGTACGTTCCCCTAGGTAGTATTGCATAAGATGCCCATATAATGGGCCGATCAACCAAAATATGCCACTATTTGGATATGTAGCACATTCCCTAGTTGGCCTTGCATAATACATCCCCCATAAAGGGTTTTTCAAACAATGGTAACTTCATTCATGGGAGAAACCTCTTCGGTACCCTTAAATTTTTTATTATGGTATATAGGAACCCATGTTTTAAAGAGGTCATTTGTTGCATATTTTTTCCATATACTTCCTCCCGACCTAAAAGTATCCAATACTATGCTTTAACATTTGTCCCTTCACATGTTTAAAGCATTCTAAAATAACCTTGGATCATTTGACTATATTTCATCCATTGTTTCCATAATATTTTGGCCCTAGTCATATGACCTAAAAACTACAGACACCATATTTTCTATTTTGGATCTGACCTTCATAGAAATTTTATACCTTCGTTTCTTTGGAAATCATGACTTGAAACACTATTTATGTGTTCAGGTACTTTTATCCATAAACTAAACTATGTGTTTTGGAAAATATGAATCTCTATAAACTTTATTTGGATTTTAGAAATAGAATTTCTGATACCTAAGAGCTTTGTTTCTTGACTGTGAAGTATGTTCCCCTAGGAGGCCTTGCATAAGTTTCCCACATAATGAGAATGTTAGCCAAAATAATCCATTGTTTGGCTATGCAACACATGCCCTAGTTGGACCTGCATAATAAAACCCCCATAATGGGTTTATCAAATAGTGGTAAGTTCGTTATTGAAAAATACTTCCTTTAATGTCTTCATCCCTTTTCCTAATTCATTCTATGGATCCATAATTTCCCAAATCACATTTTATAATTCATCATTTCCATACCTAAATATGGTAGTATGCTTATAGAAAAAATATCATGAAATGGGAGATTTATTAACCTTTGGGTGAAGTTAAATACATTAAATTAAATCCCTAGAATGTCTTTATCGCATGAATTAAAACTACACACCATAATTTCCTTACTACATGACTTAAAACTAAACAATATAATGTTCTTACTGTATGACTTTAAAGTGAATATGAAAATATCAAAAATACCCTTTCTGTAAAATTTACCTTCATTCACACATTAAAATCATCTAGGGATGGTTTCTCATTCATAGGCCTATGTCAGCACAAATAGACCTTTTATTTTCAGATACCATTCCTTGGAAAACCAACCCATTATGGTATTGAGACATCCAAATTTTAAAACCATTTGTTTATAGATAATATAATGTCAGAATTCTTGAGATCTCTCTTTCATGACTATGTAGTTTGTTTCCCTAGGTGTACTTTCATAAGTTTCTCACATAATAGGTCTTTCAGCCAAAATATACAATTTTTTGGCTATGAAGCACATTCCCTAGCTGACCCTGCATAATACATCGCCTATAATGGGTTTTTTAAATAGTGGTAACATTTTTCTTAGAGGAGACCTACTCTATTCTCATACATAAATTTTTATATTTGGTAACCATAAAAATAATTACTCAAGATTCCCTTTGGAAGTATCTAATTGACGCTGGGACCTTCCCAAACCATTAAGCTTTGTTTGGGGTCTAATTTAAAAAACTCATGGTCAAAGATATTCAACATTAAACATTAGCATTATTAGTCTGTTATAAATGACTTTAAACTTCCCTTAAAATGTGACATGATAATCACCGGATTAAAAACATAAAAAGTTAAATTGTGATAAAAGTCTAGTCTTAGCTTTCTAGACCTACACTTTGTATCGTTTACGCAATATCTAGAAATGAAAATTCAAAAAATAAAAAAAAATTAGTGTTGTCTATATAAACCTAGTAAAAATCAAACCATGCTAGCTAATCTCCATGGATTAGGAAAAAAATTAGAGCATCCTTTCATACTTGATATAGCTCCAACGCCAATATAAAGATGTCTAAATCCATCTAATTTCCCTAAATTTACCTTATAACAAGATTATTTTTCATTCCAAAAGAATCCAATTCAAAGGGGTGGGCTTTTTTAGACACCATGAAATGTGATCCATGAAATTCGCCACAAAATTGAATATGTGAATCTCACTTAGAAATAAAATGTTTAGTTTAATTATAAACACATATCTATTATGGAAGAATGAGTGGATCATATTTCCATGTGATGCAAGCCAAAACTTCCTCAACTGGGATCGAAAAGTTTTCAATGCAACTCTCCATTTTTCATGGGGGTGTGTAACGGTATCGAAGGGACTGGTGCGAAGGACAGAGACCAAATATCGGTACTGATCCCAAGTAGGGGTGTGGGGGTGAATCCCTTTTAGTATAGATTAGTCTGTCTACCAAGGTGGTTCTCTCATCCCCCCTACATGTTAGACCTACATGGCACACCTACACATCAAGTGACCAGTACAGGTCCTACCTGTGCAGCCTAATGCGCAGCCCCCTATGGTGAGGACCTATGTGGAAGCATAATTTTCTCACCCCTACGCGGATGAGATACATTGTGGAGCTACGCCAAATACCTATGAATACAACATCATTTAAACTAGCCCCCATCCTTCCCTATAAATAGAACCCTCGGTATCCCCATTTTACAAACTGAAAAAGATGTAAGAACTCCCGAAGCTCCCATTGTGTAGCTCCTTCACCCAGGTCCCCGAAATTTTCTTAGATAGCTCTCTAAAAAACATTAGAGAAGTTATAATTATTTGGGATAATAAAAACCAAGATCCTTTCATAGTTTTAAATACAAAACATCATATTAAGGACCCTCCTTCCATAGGAAGAAATTATCTATGCAAGGTCATTTGCTTAATTAAGGACTTGCACTGGATGCTTCAAAATACATCAAGGGAAACCTAGGGTGCTTAAGTTAAAACCTCACCCAATTTTTTTGTCCCAAGTTCGTTTCCCAAGGTATATCAAGCTCTCACAGGCTTATCCTTACTAAGTTATTAATTTTTTCAGTTCCTCCTTGGACCTACGCAGTATACCTATGCAACATACCTACGTGAAAGACCTTTTTTAACCACCTATGTGATCCATATTTAAAGTTCTCTTCTAATCAATCCATGTAGGGTCCACTCCTTCCATGGATCCCTTTTCTTAAAGGGACCAAATTAAAACCTCCACCAAAACCTCATGACTTAAAAAACCTTTGGGAGAGACACATCAGTATGTATCCCATTTGGGTTTGTATTTCTACAATCAGAGGTTTCTAACATTTGTCTTATAAGGGATTCAGGACACTGGGGGTGTCTATAGACTTATATATCTATAGTCCCATGGATCATTACCCCATATACAGTGTTGGGAAGTTTCCGGTTTGGAGGATTAGTGTTTGGGACATCCCCCCCCCTTCTTGTCTTTAAGACTAAGAACCTCGGGTCCCTGGTAAGAACAATACAGTTCATGCTTGATTTTTGTTTTGACATGGGGAATGATATCACCTTATAATATGGAACCAATTTTAGGGAATCCCTCTTGGATTAATCCCCTATCCATTCAAGACAGACCTAATGAACTTTAATTTAATTCAATATTGAAAGGTTCATTGCTTCGTGCCCTCTTTCACCGCTACCCTAGCTTCTTTCACCATAAGCCTGGACTCTTCCATAAGCAGAGAACAAATTATGGGGTTTCTTGAATCTTTTAAATTCTATTGTTTCCCAAACTGGGTATGACTCATGTGGGATTAAATATTTTATATGATCACAAAATCCTCCAAATCCATCTCATGATCTTGAACTATGATAACTCTGATTCCCACCATAATTGGGATACGTAGGAAGCCTTCACCTAGGGCCTGAGCTTAGTGGACATCCTCCTCAAGAGTCCAAACCTAATTCCCTTATTCTGATTATCCACCCACAAATTAATCCCCAAATTAATTCCCCCATGAATCTCCATGAGTTAAGACATCTCTCTTGGACCCTGTTACAAGTTCATCCTCTTTAAGAGTAAGCCTCGGCCTATTTCTCTCAAAGGTCCATACGCCCCTGTGAGACTTAAAAAACTATGTGGGATTTGATTCTTCTTCAAGTGGGATATGTTGTAATCCTACATGTGGTTCAAACCCAACACTCTGAATAAACCTTTTTCTCTTTGGGTCACATTCCTATCAGGGTCTAATACAACTTGAAAACTCATATCTTTTCTAGGATTCCTGGAATTCTTAGGTATAATTCCCACATCAAACATTGACTAGGAACCATTCTCTTTGATGTCATTACCACATGACATTAAACTGTACAGTTAGGTCATTATCACACTACATTAAATGGTATGATGTGTCCCATTAAAAGGCACCAAACTATGAGGGTTCTAATTCCTTTCATGAGGATACATAGGTATCACATTGTTGGGTATGATCCCAACATCAAAACAAACAAAAATCTCCCTGGATGATGATAAATTCCATAGTTCCCCACTAAGTGGATTAAAAAACCATCATCATCATAATAATGGCTACAGAATATCTAAGTTGTATATGAGAGGATACCATTGATGGAGAACTTAAAATACATATGTATATCTCTATTGATGAAGAACCTTGAATACAAATGGATGATTCTAAATTCCACACAGGCTAATAATTGATTGAAAATTTCAAGGGAAACCTACATTATGCTTGTTAAATTAATAAGGATCTGTGAACATATCTTAAATCTATAAGAGTGTCCCATAGTATGTAATAATTCCCCCCAAAAAGGGTTTGATGAGCATGATGTCCCATCCTCTTGACCAATGTTAGTTCTTAAGTATCATAGGTCAAAAAACATAAAAAATTATAACCTTTGGAATGTAGGTCCCTCTGGATATAGAGCCATTGGGTGTTTCTGGTTCCATAAATAAATTTGATGAAAATTGTCTGAAAGTAGTGATTTCTAAAAAAACACATGTAATGGGGGGAAAAACTAAACAAACATTCCATGGGAATAAATGTATGAGTAATATCCAATATACAAAGTTAAATAACTGAAAAAAAAAGTTATCTAGTCGATAAATAGAGAATGAAATGCACCCATAGATTTTTTTTCATAGTGAAAATCTCATGGATAATAATAACTGAATCAAAATAAAGGTAATACTTAATTATTGGATTCCATGTTTCCTAGGTACATGGTACCTTTACCATAAATACCTTTCACATGATGGTTTATAAAAAACTAGGTAAAAATCCATTTATAATTAAATTTCAAGAGACTACTGATGCATTGATGTGATATCTCACCCACTCCACTTTCTCCCAGTTATCCCCCCCCCCTCTCTCTGTGTTCTATCACCCTCTTGGGTTTCCTCTATAAACCCCCCTTCACTCAGAGTTTCATATCCCTATTTCCCCTCCCTAAATCTTCTTATTCTCTCCCTTATGGCTTCCTCTAGGGTTCTTACACATGTTCTCTCTTACAGTTGGCCTGCTCCTGGTCCCTTTCTTCGATTTTTATCTCGTGAAAGTACTATTGTTTCTTCCCAAGCCACATCAACTTTGTGCTAACCTCTCATTCCACCACTCTTATCTAGTTTGGATCAGGAGTGATGGGAACTCATAGATTTTATGATAAACTTTATGGTGATTGTGGGTCTTCTTGGCATCTCCTTTTCTTTTCTTTTAGGGTCTCAATCCCTGATTTCCTCTGTCTTTTTATTTTAGGTTTTCATCCCCGGTTTCATTTTTTCTAAGTTTCTTATTTGGAGGTATGAATTTTTTCCCATCAGTGATTACAGTATCTCTTTGGATTTGGTTTGGTTTTTTGAATCTATAATTTTGGTTAAAGGTTTTTATGCTCTTTCATTGATGTTTCCATTTCTTGGTTGGTTATGTTTGTGTTTATTAGTTTTATGTGAAATTATGGTCTCATTATATCTATAGCCTATGGTGTTTGGATTTTGGTTAAGATGGTATTGATATAAAGATGATGATTCTAGTGGAAATTTTTTATGGTTTTCATTTTTGTGGTGATAGTGATGATGCCTTATGATGGCTTCGTCGAACTTGGTCTGTTTCGATGGAGTTGAAGGTGATTGTTCAATCTTGATTTCTATCATGGTTGTATATGGCCGCTGGTGTGATTTGGATAGGGATGTGATGATGATTGAAGGGGAACTATTTATGGAGATGATGGTAGGGTGTTCGATGGTCTTGATGTTTTTGATAGTGGTGGGTCGTGGCTCAGAACTCACAGCTTGAGGTGATTAGTGTTACAGGTTCAAATTTCAATCTCACTTTTGAATTTGATTCTATTAATGTTTGGTTTCATTTTGAATTTTTTTTCGCACTGGGTGTTTTGAATTTTGGAATTTTGTGTGTTTATTTTGGATTTCTGGAATTTTTGGTTCCAACTTAACCTCAAAGTGGTCTTTTTAGAAAATTCAAAAAAAGGATTTTAGGTGAGGGGATTAACAAAGGAATCAAGGAAGTGGATTTAAATACTATAATTGGAAAAATAAAACATAAACCATTCAGAGGAAGAATAATTATGATAACAATACAATATATCTCAAGTGGGGTAAAATAATGGTTTTTTATTATTGATGAATTGAAATACTATAAAAATACCTTTTAAAAACATTCTTGCAGGATATATCATTTTTTTAAATCATTTTGAAAATAATTTTCTTTGAAAATCACTTTAAAAAAATTTCTTTAATAATTAACCTTTTAAAATTTAAAATTATTCTTCAAATAAATGATGGTGGGTAATTTCGTACATGTTGTATAAGGTAAAAGGAACATTACTTTTATAAAGTAAAAGGTTAGAAAAATGACTTGTTTGGAATGTAATAATATGATTCCTTTAAAAAAAACTTTAAAAGAAAAAAAGGGTAAACATGTATTTAATAAATAATTTTAGAAAAGGTAAAACATTTTTGAAAACATTTTTATAAAATATTTTTTTTTAAATAAAATAGGTTCTCTGACTAAAGAGAGAAATGATGCTAGGTTTTCATAAAAACATTTTATAAAACATTTTGAGTAACAAATAGTGGTAACATGGTACTATTAAATTAAAAAGATCGTGAATAACTATAGGAGGATAAAATAATGGTTTTTTTATAAAATGATACAATAATTTACTCAAATAGAAATTCAAGTGTAAGAATCTTGAATAAAATGGGATTGTAAAGTAAACCCTTAAAATGACCATAACATTGAAGTGAGAATAAATTAGTGGATATATTATGAGTTTTAACTTTAAATTAACATGAAATAAGTGTAAATAAAATAATATATAGTAAAAATTTAATACACACATAATGTTAAAATATTAATGATAATGATGAAGTAATATAACCAAATGAAAAGGAGTCAGGTTATGAAATTTTTTACCACTTGGTAACTTTTAATTCAGAATCCATTAGAAGAATTAATTCAAATTGAAACTCAAAATGAATTTAGGATAAAATAATTCATGATATATTATATCAAATTTGATAATATATACACCACACAAAATATATAAGTGGTGAATATGACAATTATCTCACATATGTAAAAAGTGAGATGAAAATCACTTACCATATGTTTCCTTTCAAGTGAACGTACTTTAACCTCATATATAATGGTTTTAAACATTTTTATAACTTATATCATAAACATAATTATATTTATAATATTATATATGATCTCGTTATAATATCTTATTACCCATTTGTTAATAATATTTCATTATGTTCACTTTTCATGTGTTAATTGTCTAGTTTTTTAAGTATGTTTTGGCTTGTTACTTATTGTTACTATTACTTATAATAATGATTTATTAATATATATAATGTAAGCCATGATTTAAATATCATGTATATTCATTATATATGTATTAATAATAATCTATAAAATTGTAATATAGGAAATGAAATGCACCGTTCATGGAGACGGTAGGTCGTACGTACACATGAATGCTACTTTAATTTATTTTTCTTATTAAAAGAATGAAAATTTAATGGTATATATTTATATTATAATTATACTATCATATATATTATATATATGTCACATATTTTTATTAAAACTATCCTTTATACATTCTATGTATAGTTTGAATGAGTCACATCTCTTTTAGGAGGTGGTAGTCCACATATCCAAAAATTATATTATCGTATTCACAGAAAATGGAAAGCATAAAGGTATGTGTTGTATAAAAATTAAAAAACATAAATACATTATAAATATCATATATATCATATAAAAACATTTTTTCAATCATAATTCACACCCTGATGGGTGGTAATAGAATAACGAACAAAATCGTTTCGCGGGGCTGTTGTTCTCCAAACATGAATCGGTAAGTTCGTTATCCATTTGATGGAAGTGTGTGTAGGTGTAAGTAGAACCCTTAAAATGAAAACATATTAGTATATTGAGAATATTTATGGTATTATATAATAATTTCTTAATAATAAATGAATGGTTGTATAAATAAATGAAACTAAAGTGATTATTGAAGAATGTTACCTCTTATCTGGGTAACTCTTTTTGGTTTAAACCAGAAAACTTCCTTGGGTTACTTTCTACCCAAGGTGAGCCTTATAGAATGAGGGGAGGGATTTTGGGAGCTTATATTTATAGATTTTTAGTGATCAAAAGGTCTTTATTGGTGTGAATACATAGAAGTCATCAGTTTCATTTTATAGTGGAGGAAGAGTGACATTCTTGTAAATTTTTTTAAAAGGAATTACACCCATGATTTCACATTCATGTGTAACGACCTGAAATTTTATAAATAAGATTCCTCTTATTATTTAATTAAATATATTATTATGTATTATGGTTATATAAATCACATTAACATATTTTTTTTATATCCTATCGCTTTGAAAAGACCATTAAGTATCATTACCATTGATAATATATTCATTTAATAGTGATCATATTATTAGTATAAATATAGGGATTTAACAAATAAAATTAATATAGAAAAAGGAATTGATTTCCTCAACCAGTAGGATCGTACCCTATAAATCCCATTTATCATATCTTTTGAGGGATATAACATCACTGGGTTTTCTTTTAACCTATCCCAAGCTAATATCCAACAACTTAACCAAGAGTGAAACTGTTAACAGGAGAATTTCAAGATCACTGAGATCATGGCCCAATCCATGTACGTCGAACCACCCCAAGAAAATATCACCATCTCACACCTTACTCTTAGGTATTTTTATAATGTATTAAATGTATATGTATCGAGACCCTAGAAATATGAGTACGTACATTATTAATTATATTATAATGAATATATTTTACTCATATTATTGTTACTTTGGAAATGATTTTTATTTTACTATAATAAAACACAAATTGTATTTTTGGGAAATGATCAAATTATATTAATGAATTCAGTTTGATGAATGAATAGATTTTTTAAATAAAAAATATTTTAATAAAATATTATTATTAAATAATTTTTATTAAATATAAATGATCATATACTTCTTATGAAGTCAGATGTAATTTTTATAATGGTTTGAAAACTATTATTCTTGGAAAACCCATCATTTATAAATAAATGTCATTTCTTATTTTATAAGTTAAAATAAAAATATTAAGAAAATTATTTTGTTAAAATGAATATTTTTTATGTAATTAGAACATCAAAATCATCTAATAGTGAATTTTTCATAATTTTATGAGGTGGTCAAATTTTTAGGAAAAAAATAAATATTATATAAATATAAAGTGTGTATTATGACATCATAATGACCCAAAAATTATGTAATAAATACTATAAAGGGTATTTGTAAAAAAAACTATAATTTACCTTTAAAATAATGTGATTTTATGTTTATTTTGTTTCTTTTATAATACCTTCATGAATCCTACATTACCATTAATATATTTTAAGGTTTTAAAATCATTTATTTAAGAGTATGAAGAACCTCCACATAAACAAGGGAATTTTTTTCTTAAGTTATGACCATGTCCTTATAAAATAATGAAAAAATCCCATTTGGTAGAAACCATGGGGAAAATACAAGGGATGTTTTTTGGTTTTTGTTATTTTATTATATAGATTCAAAAACCTACGTTTGAGAAATAATAAAGAAATTCCTAATAATTTTCTATATAAACCCACACAATATGTAGTTTCTCTTCACTAAAAATAATTAAAGAACTTACTTACTCTTACCTAACCTCTCTATAGTTCTCCAAAGGAACCCCCAATCTCTCAAGAAGATCATACCAAGAATTTGGAGTCACACACTCAAGTCAGGGATCCTCACCTTCTCTTCTTTATTCAAGTTTCATTGTTATATTATACCTTCAATTTTCCAATTCCTAATGTTAGGATATGTCTTTACATGACCATATTACTACACATTTTATGTCCAAATAATTAGATACCCATTTATCTATAATCAACCCATTTTATGAATTTTAAGTGATGTCGTTATGCTGCTAAAATTTCACCACATTTTTCATTAAAAAAAACTGTGTAGTGAATACCATACCCATTTCCTATCAAGGGTGTTCACCATTATACAACTATACTTATTTTACATGGGACTTAAATTTATTTATTCCACACTCTGTTATCATGGAATTAAATATGATGATGAATGAATCCATTTTTTATAATCTTTGTGGCACACTTATGCATCAGAATAAAATGAAAGTGACAGGTGCACCTGGATTTATATCGTGCTTAAATACATTGGGTATTGTTTAGTCTCATGATACATCATGCTGGGATAGGTAGTAAACCTGATTCCTTTATGGGACTTTTTCTATCATTATTTCTTGGAATTTATCCTTGTCATATGTTTATGATGTAGTGTTTTAAGTTGTTTCCACATTTCCCATGTTTCATTTATGATTATCATGTTATATCATGTCTCATTGTTCATGTTTTTGATTATTACTCTTTTTATTCCCCATTAATATGATTATTTTATAACATATATTATTATATTCATGTTATTCCTTGTTTATTCCTTATGGGTATTTATATATCACTTCTTTTTTATGTATGTCCCTAGGTTATCCCATGCAGTTTTAGGTACGAGAAGGTTAATAATGTTTTCAAAAAAGATAATGTATTTCCTTATTTTAAGTTGTTATGTATTATACCTAATTCCCAAATAAACTAGACCTATCAATATTTTAGGTTTTATTATGTGTACTTTTATGTAATAAATCTTGAATTAAAGTGTAATAAAGAGAATGTTTGTTGTAGTTGGTGTCAAAGTAAAAGTTTAGTAGTTTTTGAGATTAGGATTAGAAAAATCTAGAGAAATACTTAGGAATAATACTAAGTATAAGAAAAAATACCTAAATTTTTTTAAGTATATATTAAGTGGTTTATCAAGAAAATAAATCCTTTTCTAGATACTATAAGTGGATGTGGCCTTTTCATATATGTACATAGGTGTAAAACCTAAAAACACTGCATTGAGCTAGACTCATTCGGGAACTGGTGAATAAAAATGGGCCTTGCTTCATACCTATTTTAACACTCTTGTGGGATATTATTTAGTAAATTTATAATCTCATTATGAATTATTATTAGGGGAACAAAAAATATCTATAATAATATATGTTATAAAATAGATCATGGATAACATAGATTAAATCCTAAAAATTCATTAGTTAAGAAATAAATATAATTTATAAGTTATCTCATTAATGTCATTGGATTACCCCTATATGTATTTAATAGTTTAAAAATAATCATCCCCATTTTTACTTTTATTCTAGAAAATGGTCAAAATAGGAGGAACTGGGTAGACAACCAGTGTGAAGGGAAATGTGATGACTGCCCCCAACGACATGCCTAACACAATGGGAGCAGCAATCAAGAAAAATTATGAAGGTACTCTCTCAGTTGACTCATATTTTGAATAGAATTCAGTATTAGGGGGATCTTCCAAATATCTATAAGATATAACAAGATTTGATTAATATCTATATGATACAAAGGCCTCCTACTTTCAGTGGACAATCAAATACCTTAATCACGGAACAATGGATCAACTCCATTAAGAAGATCTTCTATATCCTTCAATGTTCTGAACAAGAGATGGTTATACTGGATGTTTATTATATGGAGTTAAAATTTGATCATAGTTAATAATTTATTAATAATATGAATACAGAGGAAGAGATCAAAGTGATGTTGTGGAAGGAATTCTAGAAAAAAAAGGTTTTCTATTAATATTTTCCTCACACTCTCCAAATGAAAATATAAAGGCATTCCTTTACCCTCAAGAAAAAAGATGATGAATATATTGGTCTATATAAGGAAAACTTTACAAAACTTTCATGATATACCTTCATATATTTTTTTACTCCTAAATTCAAGGTTGGAAGCTTATTTGGTGGGTTAAATCCTAGTCTATTAAAATCCCTATAAATCCAAGACTTTGATAGATATGAAGAAATTTTTCGATGTGTGTTAAAAGTTAAAATGATGATTAGAAAACCTCAAGGGTATCACTAGGATATGAATCTAAAAGTGGACTTTAATTTTGTTAGTTTTATTTAGAAATGTAATGGTGCCATGGAATTTCAACATCCCACTTGTCAAAGGTTTATAAAGAAGCACCCCAAAAATTTTCTAAGGGGAATGAGGAAATGCTTTATGTGTGGTAAGGTAGGACACCTAGTTAATTATTACTAGAATTTGAAATATTATAATGTGATAAAATAAAGGAATTATCTGATCAACACACAACACAATGTTCATTACTTCAACTGCAAAGAACTAGGGAACTTTTCAGACCAATGAACTAAGACAAGGGTTTTTCAAGACAACCAACAACCTCAAATGAAGAAAGGGATGGTTTTTTTCAGCTCAACAACTATGGTGAATCCTAAAAACAAATTGGTAATAGTAACTCTAGTTATTCATTCAAAAATATAGAAAGTACTTTTTGATTTTGGTTCTACACATTCCTTCATATCATGAACATTTAGCAGAACTATTCAAACACAACCACAAATCATGGAATTAGAGATTTCAGTGAAAATAGTAAATGGGGAAATCATTTCATCCCAAGTATATAACTCCTACCCTATCCAAAATTATATACTAAACATCCTAAAAAAAAATTTATACTACCTTTGGTGGAATTTTATGCAATTTTGTGTATGTTTTGGATTTCACTTTATAGAGACAACATAAATTTCCTTGATAAGGATATCACTCTTCCTATTGTGAATAATCCCCGATTATATACACGTAAAAGGCGGATGAGGATTATTCTTTATAACCAACATCTCAATAATGTATATTATTTCTCTATTATCAAGCGTATCTAGCTCAAATGATTGAGTCTAAGGAAAATATCATCCTTGAATACATACCGATTGTGAGAGAATAAACTAATGTGTTTCATGAGAAGTTTTCTATTCATCCGCCTAGATAAGAGTTTGAATTCTCAACTGATCTTATACCTTTGGTGTTTCCATTACTTAAGACTCTCTATATAATGGTTATTGTGTAAGTTGAGGTGTTGAAGAAACAACTACAAGAGAATTGGGATAAAGGATTCATATTCCCAAGTGCTTCCCCATGGGGTACACTAGTCATCTTCATAAAAAATATGGATAGGTCATTGTGCCTTTTCATTTATTATCATGATCTCAAAAAGATGATGATAAAAAAAGTATCCTCTACCATGGATTGATGAATTTTTTTATCAGCTTCCTGGAGCATAATACTTCTCCGACGTGAATCTACAATCGAGATATTACAATGTTAGGTTGGAGAAGGAGGATATCCCCAAGACTTATTTTTGTACAAGGTAAATGCACTATGAGTTCATATTAATGCCTTTAGGACACACTAATTCTCCATCAATAATGATGGACTTGATGAATATATTATTTATATATTACCTTGACAAATGTGTGGTAGTATTTATCGATCATATTCTAATATTCTCCAAACCAAGGAGGAGCATGAGGAGTATATGAGAACTATGTTAAAGACCTTACAAAAGGAAAATATTTATTCCAGGTATAGAAAATGTGAGTTCTATATGAATGAAGTCTTTTAGGGAATATTATCATAAGAAATGGGATATTTTTGGACCCTTAAAAGACCAAATTAATTGAAAGATGGATGAGGCCAACATTTGTGATAGATATGTATAGTTTACTTGGATTAGTTTAATATTATCATTGATTTGTGAAAAAATTATCATGATTTTTAAACTATCAAACCAAGATAACATGGAAGGGAGTAAAGTTTTCTTGTAATAATGAATTTGAAGATATCTTCATGCATTTGAAAAGGAGGCTTATCACTGAACTTGTACTCACACTACCCATAAGTGGAAAACTTTTCATTGCATTAAATGATGCTTAAATGAAGGGATTGGACTATATGTTAATGGAAAATGAAAAATTGATAGCTTATGCTTCAAGGAGGTTGAAGGTTCATGAATATAACTACCCAACGCATGATCTGGATTTTGTTGTAGTGATCTTTGATTTGAAAATATGGCGGCATTACCTATTTGGGGAGAAGTATGAAATATATACGAATCACAAAATCCCAAATATATATTAACATAGAAATAGATGAATATGTGCCAACAAATATGGTTATAAATTATTAAGTACTATGACTACTCAATTCACTACCATCCTAGGAAGTTGAATAAAGTGGAAAATTATCTAAGTAGAAGGGATCCAAAAATTCTTGCATTTATGTGAATTGAGAGGGATACAATATTCTTAGATTTGTAAAGGGTGGAAATGGGAATCATAAAGGAAGGAAAATGATCAATAATTTTACAAAGGATTTCCCAACAGTCCTTTCTGAAGAGTATAAAGAATGCTTAAAAATATGATGTGGGAATTCAGAAAAAAGTGGAAGCTGTAAGAAAAGGGAAATCTTCAGAGTTCAATGTTAATGAATATGGAGTTGTGAGATTTGGTACAAGAATATTTGTACCATCCATTCAAGATATAAAGAATGATATCATGAATGAATCACATAGTTCAACCATATTTATTCACCCAGGGAGAAAAATATGTATTGAGATCTCTAGGAGAACTATTGGTGGGTCAATATGAAGAAAGAGATTGAAGAATATACATCAAAGTACCTAGTTTTTTAGAACATGAATTATTAAAGACAAAATTATAATGTAATGATGTAACCATTACCCATACCCACATGGAAGTGGGAAAAATCTTCATGGACATTGTCACTAGACTTCCAAAGACATATAGAGGAAACAATGCTAAATGGGTTTTTGTGGATAGTCTTACCAATATATATCACTTTATCAAAATTTGATACGAATTATCACAAGATTAACTTGTATAGATATAAATTTTAGAATTTTTTAGGATTTATGGATCACCCCTATCGATTTTATCTGATTGAGATCCAATATTCACCTCTAAGTTATGGAAAAGTATCCAACATGCACTAAAAACTGAGCAAAACTTCAGCATGTCTTGTCATCCTCAAACCGATGGCCAATTTGAGAGAACAATTCAGACACTAGAAGAAATTTTGAGGGAATTTTCTATGTACTTAAAATGAGTATAGGTCCAACATATTCCTCTATTTTATTTATAATATAAAAAAAATCCACTCAAGCATCCAAACGGATCCCTATGAAGACCTTATCGGAAGTGGTGCAGAAGACCTATATGTTAGAATTATTTTGGGTAACTAAAATTACAAGTTCCTTAAATGGTTGAGTAAATAGTAGAAAGGTTAGGACCATTCTGCAGCACATCAAGGTTTCTCAAAGTCAATAGAATAGCTATGTTGTAAATCCTCGATGAGACTTGGAGTTTGTTGTTAGAGACATGGAATTTCTCTACATATCTCCATGGAATAAAGTTATGATATTTGAGAAGAAGGCAAATCTTAGTACAACATACATTGACCCCTTTTAGATCCCTGATTATATCAGATCGGTGTCATATCGACTATCACTCCTACTAAACCTATCTCAAGTGCATGTTGTATTCCATGTATCTTTATTTAGGATGTTCATATCTAACACCTCATATGTACTCAATCCAAAGGTGGTCCCATTAGAGAATGATATTTCCTATGAGGATTAGCTTATGAATATCTTAGATTGTAGAGATAAATTTATACAAAATAAGACAATGCAGCTTGTCAAAGTTATTTGGAGAAACCAAATGTTTGAAGAAACTATGTGGGAACTAGGGTAAGTGATGAAAAAAAGTTACCCATATCTATTTTAGTATGGGAAAATAAAACTTTGGGTGTGAAATTTCTAAAGGGTGGAATATTTTGATGACCTGAACTGTTAAAAATAAAACTCCACTTATGATGTAATTAAATATCTTATTATGTATTATTTTTATATAAAACACATAAAATTATTTGGTTTAATATCCTATCAGTTTTTAAATATAATTATTTATCATTACCATTGAAAATATTACTATTTAATAGTGATCATATGATTTGTATAAATATAGGGTTTTAATGAATCCAATTGAAATAGACAAAAGAAGTGATGGTCTCAACTAATAGGATCATATCAAATGAATGCAATTCATTTGAGCTTATGAGGAAGAAAACATCACTAGGATTATCCCTTGACCAATTCTAAGCTGAGATCCAATATCTTAATAATGAGAGAAACCATTTATGGGATAATTTTAGTCCTTTCAAGATCACGACCCAAACCATGTATTCCAAACCACCCCATGAAAATCTCATTATCACACACCTTGATCTTAGGTAGTTGATAGTTGTATTAAAGGGATATTTATAAATAACCAAGAAATATTATTATGTACATTATTTTGTATAAAATAATGAATATATTTTCATCCTATTATTGTTACTTTATAAAGGATTTTTATTTTAATACAATAAAACAAAAATTGTATTTTTTGGTAATGATCAAATTTAATTAATGAATTTATTTTTTTTTATTTTTTTATTTTTTTAAAAAATAATATTGTAATAAAATATAATTATTAAATAATTTTTATTAAATATAATTTATCATATAATTTTTCTGAAGTCAAATGTAATTTTTATAAGGGTTTGAGAACTGTTATTGTCAAAAAAACCTAACATTTCTCAATAAATTTTGTTTCTTATTTTAAAAGTTAAAATAACCATATTTAGAAAAAACTTTTTATAAAATGAATATTATTTTTCAAATTGGAATGTTTAAATTATCCAATGGTGAATTTTTCATAATTTGTTGGGATATTCTGATTTTCATGTAATAAATAAATACCATATAAATATACGATGTGTACTATGGAATCATAATGACACAAAATGATGTAATAAATAATTTAAAGCAAATTAAATAAAAAATATATGTTTTACCTTTAAAATAATTTGATTTTATGTTTATTTTATTAATTTTATAAGCCTTCATGAATCCTCTAAAACCATTAATATATTTTAATGTTTTAAAATCATTTCTTTAAAAGTATGACTCACCTCCACATAAGGAAGGGAATTATTTTATTATTATTATACATTAGACTTATAAAATAGTGAATACCACTCCCATTTGGTAGAAATATTGGTAAAACCCAAGGTAATGTTTGTGGTTTTGGTTATTTTGTTATATAGAGTCCAAAACCTATGTTTGAAAAATATTAAAAAAATCCCCACTCATTTCCTATATAAACCCACCCAAGATTTCATTTTTTCTTCACTTTAAATCCTTTTAGAACTTAATTAATCTATAATAGATTCTCTAGAGTCCTCCCAATGTTCCCCCAAACTCTCAATAAGCCCCTCCTAATCATTTGGAGTCACACACTCAAGTAAGGGATCCTCACCTTCTATTCTTTATTCAAGTTTATTTACTATCTTATGCCTTTTATTTTAAACTAATAATGTTGGTATATGTATTTAAACGTAACTATTACTTCCAATTTGTTCCAAATTTTTAGATATCCCTTTATCTCTCCTCAACCCATTTTATGAATTTTTAAGTTATATCATTATGCTTTCGAAATTTCACTACGATTTTCCTTGTCAAAACAATTGTTTAGTAAATATCATACCCATTTATTATCTAGGGTGTTCACCTTTATAAACTTATAATTATTTTATTTGGTAATTAATTGAATGTATTCCACGCTCTGTGGTCATGTAATAAAATTTTATAACGAATGAATCCATTTTGTATGATCTATGTGGCACACTTAAGCATGAGAATGAAATGAAACTGATAGGTGTGCCTAGAATTATATAGTGATCCAATTCATTGGGTAATGTTTAGTCTCATGAGACATAATTTTGGGTCAGGGAGTGAACCTGAATCTTTTATGGTACTTTCTCCATCATGATGTGTTGGCAATTAGCCTTGAACTATGTTTATGATGCAGTGTTTTAAGTTGTTTCTGCATTTCCTGTGTTGCCTTTATGATTATCATTCTATATCATGTCTCATTGTTCATGATTATAATTCGTAACTCTTTTATTATCAATTGATATACCAATTTTATGACATTTATTATTCTCTTCATGTTATTTAATTTTTATTCCTATATTGGGCTTTATAGATCACTACTTTGTTATATATGTCCCCAGGTTATCCCATGTAGTTTTAAGTATGAGCATGTTAAGGAAGTTTTCAATAAATATGATGTATTTACATATTTTAAGTTGTTATATAATGTAAATAATTCCCAATTACATTACACTTCTTGATCTTTTGGGTTTTATTATGTGTACTTTTATATAATAAAATAGTAATTAAAGTGTAATAAAGAGTAGGGCCATTATACCAAGTGGCACCAAAAAATAGACCAAATTTGAGATAAGGGAGGATAGGGTATATATCAGAATATAAAATGGCTTTTTGACCATTTTATATATCATCTTCGACCTTCATTTTATGTTTTAATCCTTTGTTAAGCTAAATTTTCTTTTAATTTCTATAATTAATTTTAATCATTTTCACTAATATTTTTGGTCAGAAACTAAGTTGGTCTTACTATACATGATAAATCATAATGAATAAAAATATATAATACATTTTTCAAATTAAAGTCACATAATTTGAAGAAATTAATTTAAATTTAATCCCGTAGATGGGACTATAAGGGGGTTTTAAAAGTAAAAATGTTCAAAATTTGAGATCTTTTTATATCAAATTTCAAATTAATATTGATTACAGTGACCAAATCAGATTAATTGATATAAAAGTGATCTAATTAAAATCTAAAACCAATAAATATATAATTTTACATTATAAATATATTAGATAAAAATTTATTTTTGAATTAAAATTTAATATTTTTCACTATTCATCAAAAAAATGAAACCTCATAGGAAAATACAAAAATTCAATATAACCTTATCTTGACATTCCTCTTCTAAAAATAAATTTTATTTTGACATATAAAATTTATAAAATTTTTAAAAAAGTGTTTTAAAAAAAGATCTCTATTAAAAGGTGGTAAAAATATCTTTAAAAAAATATTGGTTTTCATGCATAAAATTGGGTTTGTTATTATCTTATGTCTATCTAAAAAATTATATGAATATAAAAAATATATGATTGAATATATAATATATATATATTATTAATATCATTCACTGATTATAATTAATTTTATTTATTAATACAACACAACTTTGGGAGAATAAAAATATTTTCTTCATATTCAATTGGTTTATATTTTAATTTCTAAATAATTGGTAACCAATGAATTCATATTATATTTTTATAGAGTATATATTTTCATAATTTAGTTAATACTATTCATAAAATCTAATTTAATGACTAGGATATATCTTATTATATAATAATATTTCAATAATATATTGTATTTTGGTAAAAATCAGTCTTAAGTGTAATGCAAGTCATCAAAGAAAGGTGTTGTTTCATGAAATGAAATATAACTCATTATTGAATTCATTTCAAGATATATTATACATTTAATTTATTTAAAATTGTAAATATATTATAAATTCCAAGGATATTATATTCCCTTATGTGCTTGGTGTTTTTTTCCATTCATGATATTGAATATAATGCTCTTAATTTAGAATTTTGAGGTGTTATATTCTCCTCAACTTAATTAAATTGTTTCCTCATAATTTAAACTTGAACTTGGTAATCTAGTTTTTATAATTTTAAATTAACTTGTTGAAAATAACACATCTTAAAATATTTTTTAAAATGTCCTATTAATATGAGATAATGATAAGTACAAAGGTCACATGTAATAACATATAACTAGGTTTCTATATTGGGAAAATTTTATAGAATTTGGAGATACGTACATTGAGTAAAAGCATAAATATTTATAGGGAGTGATTGAGTTCATCGATTGAAAAAATTGAATGATCAATGGAAAGTTGAGAGCCTCAAATCCATAAATCTGGGATGATTAAAAGACCTTTGGTTTAAAAAAAATAATGTATTATGATAAATTTTTTGATTTAATATACTCTTCATAGTGTTGAGGTTTTCTTTTATTAACCATGAATAAATGGAAATATATTTACTTTATATGTTTCAATTTCATAGGAACAATTTCATCTTTTGAGTGTGCTTTCATCAAATTATAAATCATCCCTTACTCCATGAAATGGATATCCAAAAAATTAACATTGATTCCTAAAGCCCCAAAATTTAATTTTTGTAGATCATAAGATCCATAAAATGTCTTTATGTTTTCCTCCAACTATTATCCAAATCCAACATTTCTAATACATAAATCTATAAACCTAAAATGTTACACTAATGGTTCTTCAATTAATATTTATTCATTAAATATTTTAAATAAAAACAATGACATGTTAACCAGGACATTGTGTAGGTCAGTGGTTGAAATTAAACCCTTACCATACATGGCCTTTCCAGACTTGATGGGTTGTCCTCTAGAATACAAGTTTTCCTTTTATAAAGTCATATTAATATCATTTCCAAAATAATAATGATGGAAATCCTTGAAATAAGTTTATTTACAAAATATCCTTTTAACTATGGTTTCCAATACAACCACAGTATATAAATACTTCATCCATTTTTTTTCAAAATAGGTCCTTCCTTTGTTTAAAGTTTATCCTTTTGAAGAGGTAATTGACTCCGGTAATTCCCAGGTTCCCCATATTTAAGGAAATGAACCATAAAAGGATCCTTAGGATTAGATTTATTTCCTTCCATTATACTATTTATTTTCCTCTGTAATTCAATGCTTTATGTCCTTATTTCGCACGCATAATGAATTTCCCCCACTCCATTAATACACTTTCCTTGGTTTATGCCTCCACATTTCTTTCATGATGGAAGTTGATCCTTCAATTCTCTATGTTCTCTACCACTCGAGCTATTAGAAACCTACATCTTTATCTTATTTTGTCTGTTTGATATTTGGTTAAGGTATATGTTGTTAATCATATTTTGGAAAAACTTATTTGGAATAAATACAATATCTTTAACTCTTACCAATACCTCATTTGGTTTCTCATTATCACTACCTTTTTCTTCATGTTCATTGTTAACTTTACTCCTTCAGGTTCTAGCCATTGACTAAAACCAGAAAGCATATTGTAAGTAACAATAGTCATGGTGAGAAAATTTTATAATCATTTATAGGAAATCTATATCATGAAACCTTATTTTCAATCTAAAACACCATAGTCTTATCCTGGGTTATTAATTTTCTTCACATATTCAAATCCTTGATAATATTTTGTAGAAAAAATGTGGATTACCCTAAGAATATCCCCCAAGAGTTTCAACCTAGGTGCACAGTAAGGCGAGTTTTCATATACCAGGCTATGCTTGAGTCCAGCCCAACACACCTTTTCAGAGTTGTTACCCCTAGGTACATTCATTCTAGAACTTCATCTACTTTTAGTATCTATGTAGGGATATATTTCTAGGAAAACCACATAATATATACCTTACCAAAATTCTTGTGTTTTCTTATATACTTATCCTCAAAGTATATATTAGGGTTATATTCTCTAATCTATGTTTTCTTAAACCTAGTTCCCAATGTCTCTACTAAACTTACCATGATTTCAACTGTTGCAACCCAACACTATAAGCCTAGATCTAGTGACTACTACCATTAAATTGGCATGATTAAAAGGAATAAAATCTTGAATGATCAAAGAGTCTAGTAGTCTTCATAAACTAGATACATACAAGAGTATTATATTAAAAATAAATACACTAATTACAACATATTTTTTTCTTTCTAGCATAATAACTTTATTCGATCTAGTGTATCCTTGTATATATATTTCTAGGTACACTTGTTTGATTCTTGGGGAAAGGAAACATAATAAGGGTGAGCTCAAATGACCAGTAAGGGTTAAGCATAGAGGAATAAATAATGAATCAATAATCATAATCTATATGGAAAGGTAATAACTGGACACAAATTAAAGATAATCAATAAATTGAAAGGGCGTGCAAAAAAAATATGGAAAGGTTAATAACTGAACACACATTCCATGTAAATGACTGGATAAAGCATAATCAATATTGAAATGTAAATAACAGAAAACCATTCCATTTAATCAATAAAATGATAATGAAA
Source organism: Viscum album (assembly GCA_963277665.1). Taxonomy (NCBI): domain Eukaryota; kingdom Viridiplantae; phylum Streptophyta; class Magnoliopsida; order Santalales; family Viscaceae; genus Viscum; species Viscum album. Next base: position 587,269,341 of record OY728142.1, on the reverse strand, counting down.
TGCATCTACTGAATTTTTTATAGTTAAAATTTCATTGATAATAATAACTAAATCAAAATTAAGGAAATGATTAATTATTGGACACCATGTTTCCTAGGTACATCATACCTTTACCATCAAGACATTTCACAATATGGATTATAACATACTAGGTAAATGCCCATTATCTTAGGATAGATAACTAATTTCATCTCATGAGACTACTGATGCATCGAGGGGCTATCTATAACCGGACCCCACCCATGTCGTATCTATCCAAATAATTCCCCATATATTGAATAAATGATTTAATTCATGAACAATGTTCCTTATCAAATATATGCATTGAGTAAAAGATGAAGATTTATCAATATTTCCCCAGATATCAAATAACTTTAAAAGTGAACACCATATGTAAAGATGGTTTATTGTTTAGGAAATAAACATATCTGTGATAAATGATATAGATAATTAGGGGAAATTAAATGTATAATGACCATATGAAGTTGAATATTTCTAGGGGAAAACCCAAGGAATCAAGGAAGTGAATGTCAATATTATACTTGGAAAAAATCATTCATAAGCCATCCATAGTAATAATATGGATAGTATCAATAATTTATATCCCAAGTGGGGTAAAATAAATGATTTTTGTCATTTATTAATGGAAATACAATAAAAATGTATTTTAAAAACATTTTTGAGGGAAATATACTTTTTATTTGGAAAACAATTAAGAAAATACTTTTCTTTGAAAATCTCTTTTAAAAATATTTTATCCAATAACTAACCTTTAGAACATACAAATTATGATTCAATGAAATTGTGGTGAGTAATTTCATACATGTAATCTAAGGTAAAAATAACATTCCTTTTGTAGTGTAAAAGGATAGAAAAGTGACTTGTTTAGAAAGAGAAAAGAATATTTTTTCAAAAAATTTAAAATAAATAGAGGTTAAAATGTATTTAATAAATAATTTTTGGAAAGGGTAAAAAAAATTTGAAAACCTTTACATAAAATAGTTATTTTTTGAAGAAAATGGGTTCTCTAACTAAAAAGAGAAATGATATTGAGTTTTCTTTAAAACTTTTTCAAAAACATTTTGAGTAAGCAAGAGTGGGAAAACGGTACTATTACATGAAAAAGTTCATGAGTAATGAGAGGATAATAAAATTAAATATTTTGGTAAACAATGATCAAATAATTTCCTTAAATATAAATTCAAGTTTAAACAATCCTGAATAAAATATGATTGTCAAGTAAAACCTTAAAAGACCATAATGTTGAAGTGAGAATAAATAAATGAATATATTATGTGTGTTAATTTTTTATCCTCGTGAAACAATTGGAAATAAAACGATATACTGTGAAAACTAATTGCACACATAATATTAGAATATTAACAATAATGAGGAATTAATATAACCCAATGAAGAGGAATCGGGTTATTAAATTATTTAACCATTTAGTAGCTTTTAATCCAAATACACTTAGAAGAAATAATTCAAATTTAAACTCAAAATACCATGAAGATAAAATAATTCATGATATAATATATAAAAGTTGATAGTATATACACCACGCAAAATATGTAAGTGGTGAATATGGCAATTACCTCACATATGTAAAAACTTAGATGAAAATATCTTACCTTGAGTTTCCTTTTAGGTGAATGTACATTAACCTGTTTTATAATGGTTTTAAACATTTAATAAATTTATACCATAAATATAATCATATTTATAATATCATTTAAAATATTTTTATAATATATTATTACCCATTTGTTAATAATTTGTCATTATTTTCACTATTTCGGGTGTTAATTGTCTAGTTTTTCGACTATGTTTTAACTTGATACTTGATGTTCCTATTACCTAGATAATGATTTCATAATATAAAGAATTTAAAACATGATATAAATATCGTATATATTCATTTTATATGTATTTATAATAATCCATAAAATTTGGATATAGGAAATTGTAATGACCCGCCAATTCTCATTGGCTTGAGAGTACCATGAGTCATTACTAGGCCTTAAGAGACATCCCCAAGGTACCAAAGGCTGGAAATAAATTTATAAGGGTTTCAATTACAATTGGGGGAGTATTTAGCCTTTATGAAATAAACCCATAAACCAACCATAACCAAACATTCACTATATGATGCATGAACAAGTGAAAGAACAACAAACAACTTCATTTATATCAAACCACATCAAAGTACACAATAGCGGAAGAACAAACTAAGAATCAAAGTACACAGTGGATAAACAACTCAAGACTCTAAAAAGACACTAAAACTACATGCTTCACAAGATCCAAGCTCTACAACATCTCCCAAGAAACACCACAAGCCACTAGCAACCATATGATTTACCTTTACCTGTGTCCCAGAATACGACATCTGCAAAAGCACCAATGTTCCAAAGAAGGGATGAGTATAAAACTCCGTAGGTTTTCCCCAATTACATCCCTAATCATGCCACTATGATAGAAGATTTATCCATATTTATATAAATACAGTTTATATAAAACATTTTCTCAAAAGCAGTTTATAACTCAATATAAAAAAGTTTCCAAAACCATTCATAACCAAAGGCATTCCAAGAGTAATTGAAACCAATTTTCCAGCAAGTTATTTTTCCAGAAAAATAACCAAACAAGCTTAATAACCATTTCACAATATCCCTTTTTTTCATACCCATCCATTTCACAAAATCCCCTTTTTGGCATACCCAACCATTTCACAAACCCAAGCAACCAACCATGCATGCTCCGTTATGATAGTTCCCTACTCATGAGTGGTTTCTCATAGATCTACCAAGTCATCACAGGGTAATTGTTTCCCATGTTCCATTACAACTTTGGCACCAATCACAAGTTCATATTTCAACCAATCCTCATACATATAGTTATCATGTGCCATTAAACGTTTGGCACCGAGCACAAGGTCCTATTTCAACTAAGCCCCATAAATGCAATATGAACACACACTGCATATTCCCATCAATCGTACCAAAAAACCCTTTCAATAAAAAAAAAACATTTTTATTGAAAACCATTCCCATTAAAACAATTTTAATGCCAAACCATTTCAATTCCAAACCATTTCAATAAAAATCCATTTTTTATTGAAAACCAATTCCATCAAGGTCATTTCAATCTCAAACTGTTTCAATAAAACAACCTTTTTATTGAAAAACCACTTTTCATCAAACCATCTACAATTTCAGAAAATCCATAATTTAAAATCAACATTTTAAATTCAACAATCCAATTCACATTGCACAAAAATTCACTAAGATTTCACAACCTCATCAAAACCATAAATCATCACTAAATAAGATTTATTCTATGATTTTCACAATCAAATCCATTCAAATAAAACAATTTGAGACTAATCCAATCAATTCAAACAAGAGGAGTCGAGATTGAATCCTCCTACCTCAAAGGTTTTGATGAAAATCGTAACAAACAGAGAACACACAAGAAAACCGGGTTGATTCTTCAAAACTCGCCTTAGATCTCTTCTCCTAGAAAGATAAAGACCAAATCTCATCATATTTTGCATCCACACACTTATATATACCCATAACGGGCATAGATATAAGAAACTAAGAGAAGATGAGAAGTTGATCTAAGTAGATCTAAGAAACCGATCAAGAACGAAGAAGAATGATCACATACCTCAAGAATCCATCTTCGATTTGCCAAGAGAAGCCTTCGGATCGCCTCCGGAATGATGGGAGAACCCTCTTTGACCTTAGGAGAAGAAGAATCCTGAGTTAGGGATTCTTAGGAGGAAAACGATCTACTTAGAGGCAAAAACACGTGAGATGCACCTCTATAGGATTTCTTTTAAGTGGTCGCACGGTTTTCTCGCACGGTTAGACAAACCGTGCGCTAACCGTGTGTTAGCTACTGCCTCGAACACCCTTCTCGCATGGTTCGGTTGCACAGTTAGACAAACTATGTGCCAACTATGAGGAATTTACTACCTCCAAGACCTATTATGCATGATTTGTCTACATGGTTTAGACAAACCATGCGCTGCCCGTGCGACTTCCCCTTTTTCCTTAAAACTTCATTTAAAGTTCTCTCGACTCTCCCATTCGTCACCCTTAACTTTAAAACCATAAAAATAATCAAGAAAGGGTTAGATACCAGAAACCGGGGGTACTACATTCTCCCCACCATTGGTCTTTCCATCCTTAGAAAGTAGAAAACCTTTACCCATTTGAAAGAGTTTCGGGCACTGCTCTTTCATTTTCTTTTTCACGTTCCCAAGTCTCTTCCTGAATTTGACCATGCTGCCATTAAAACCCGCACTAGACCTATGATTTTTCCATGAAATACTTTCTCTTTTCTATCATAAATCTGTATCAGGATATGTATCAACAAAGCATCCGGCTCTAGGTCAACGTGATCCCATCTGATCACATGGTCAGGATCAGGCTGATACTTTTTCAACTAAGATACATGGAACACATTATGCACCAAACTAAACTATGGTGGTAAGGCCAACTGATATGCCACCTCTCCAACCTGTTCTGGTATCTCAAAAGGGAAAATTTATCTAGGATATAACTTTCCTTACTTCATGAAATGACGATGTCCAAGCCTTAGAGAGATCCTCAAGAAGACATGATCACCCACAACGAACGACAACAGTCTTCGATGGTGATATACATAAGATTTCTCATGACTCTGAGATTTCTCCATCCACTTTATAATCAACTAAATCTTCTCCATTGTTTCTTGGAAAATTCTCGGCCCAACTAGTTAATTTTCACCAGTTTCCACTCTGCATAGTGGAGAATGACAAGGATTCCCATATAATGCTTCAAACAGAGCCATGCGTATCGGGGATTGATAACTGTTATTGTATGAGAAATCCACTAAGGGTGTATGCTCCTATCATGAGCCACCAAAATCTATTACACAAGCCTATAACATATCTTCCAAAGTCCGTATCGTTTGATTGGATTACCCATCCGTCTGAGGATGATACGCCGTGCTCATAGTCAACTGAGTTCTGAGGGATTGCTGTAATGATTTCCAGAAACTATATGTGAACCTCAGATCTCTATCTGAGACTAAAGAAAATGGTATACCCTGCCTCTTTACCACTTCTTATATATATATTTTTGAAATATCTTCCACCGAATTATTTTCATGAATAGGGATGAAATGGGCCGACTTGGTTAGACGATCCACTATCACACAAATGGCATCGTGTTTTCAGACCATTCTTGGAAGACCTATAACAAAATCCATTCCTATTTGATCCCATTTCCACAATGGGATAGGTAAAGACTGTAACATACCTGCTGGTCTCTGATTATCTACTTTATCCTGCTGACACGTCAAACACCGCGAGACGAACTCGGCCACCTTCCTTTTCATGCTGCTCCACCAAAACTGTGCCTTCAATGCCTTATACATCTTCTGTATACCTGGGTGTACAGCCCATCCTGAATGGTGGTAAGCATGAAGGATTTGTTCTTGAAAAACCATAGGTACAACCATATGATCTCTGAAACACAAAACTAAACCCCCATCAAGTTACCAGCCATCTATGGTCTCCCCACCATTGAGTTTTGAACTTACAACCAAACATTCTGCATCAAATGTTTTTGCTTCTTTGATCATCTTTACTAAATCATGAACAAGTATAGATGAAAAGAAAACAACAAAATTACCTCGGTCTTCACATTCCACATGCATGTCGGCTAAGACTGGCATCAACTGATATTCATCTGGAGCTACTTTCACAAACAGATCATATGACTTTATACTCAATGCATCCGCCACCGAATTCCCTTTTCATGGTGTGTACATCAAGTCAAAGTCAAACATTTGGAGATACTCTATCCATCTCCTTTTCTGAAGATTCAAATCTCGTTGGGAGAAAATTTGTTTCAAGCTTTTGTGATCTGTAAACACAATGAATTTCTCACCAAAGAGATAATGTCTCCATGTTTTCAAAGAATGGATGACTGCTGATAACTCCAAATCATGTGTTGGGTAATTATTCTCATGAACCCTCAACTGCCTTGAACCAAAAGAAACCACATGGTCTCCTTGCATGAGAACACAACCAAACCATGATCGTGGAGAATCACAATACACCACATACCCCTGTCCTGATTCAGGTGTTATAAAGATGGGTGTCGATGTAAGATGAACCTTCAGTTCCTGGAAAGACTTCTGACATTCTTTTATCCATTGGAATTGAGCATTATTCTTTTTCAGGGCTATCATTGGTGAATCTAGTCGTGAGAAATCATGCACAAAGCGTTGGTAGTAACCAGCTAGACCAAGAAAACTGCATATCTCAAACACATTCTTCGATGGTTTCCAATAGATAACGAATTATATCTTTTTAGGATCAACAGAAACACCTTTCATAGAAATAGCATGGTTAAAGAAACGTACTTCCTGTATCCAAAAAACACACTTTGATAATTTGGAATACAAACGACACTGTTTCCAGGTGCACCTCATGATCAGACCTTTTCTTTGAATACACCAATATATCATCTACAAACACAACAAAAAAATAATCCAGATATCACTGAAATATTCGATTCATCAAAGCCATGAAGACCGTTGGTTCATTCATTAGACCAAAAGGCATGAATGTATATTTATAGTGGCCATATCTTCTTCTGAAAGTTGTCTTTGGAATATCCTCCTTCCAAACTCACAATTGTTGATATCATGATTGCAAGTCAATCTTGGAGAACCAGTAAGCTCCCATTAATTGATCGAATAGGTCATCAATGCATTTAATTGAATATCTTTTATTTATCCTAACTTGGTTAATCTTACGATAATCAACACACAACTTAAGAGTTCTAACTACCTTCTTCACAAAAAACACTGGTGTTTCCCATGGAGAAGTACTTGGTCAAATGAAACCCTTACTTTCTAGCTTCTCTAACTGCACTTTAAATTCTCAAAAATCTATTGGTGCCATCCTATAAGATGGGAGGGAAATAGGATTGGTCCCCGGATGGAGATCAATCGTAAACTCCACTTACCTTAGAGGTGGTAATCCGGAGAAGTTATTGGTAAAGACATCTAAAAATTGATCCACAACATCTGAAAAACTATTTTCCTCAATCTCTTCCATTGATGACAAAGTCAACGCTTCCAGATAGTAAGAGATTATTCCCACCATTTGTTCCAACAAGCTCTTTGAACCTTTATTTACCATCCTCTCTCCTCTGAAGAGATGGTTGATGTCATCATCAGTCGTGAAACTAACTATTCCCCTATAAAATTTGATGTGAGACTTAAACATTGTCAAACAATACATACCCAAGATTACATCATAGTCATCCATGTCCAACATCGAGAATTTCCATTTTAACTCAGCTCCATCAACAGTTATAGAACATGTTATACACAAAAAGGCTTGACATTCTATTTCACCAATAAGATTTTTCAGTTTCAAAACTGAATGCATCATTTCCAGTTTTAAACATAGAAAGTCAAAAGCACGAGAAGAAATGAAGGAATGCAATGCTCCAGTATCAAACAACACTTGCACAAGGGTAGAATTCAAAATAATCGGACCTCTCACTGTATATGGTCATGCCTGATCATCGACAATAATCTTCTCAACTCCATACAATTGCTTTGTCGCTGCACTATTCTCCTTGTTGCCTTGCTGAGATTTCCCTAGTTGAGGAGTAATGGTATTTCGAGAATCACCATGGATATCTCTGTGATGATAACGAGACTGACTCTGTTGTCCTCATCCTATCGAATAATATGATGCTTGTGATGCCCGGGAAGTGTCACGCGTACCCGACCTCGGAGCATTCCTGCAATAGCGTTGTAGATGCCCCATCTACTTACAGTTGTGACATGATCTAGGTTGTTTCATACACTCTCACTTTATGTGGTCAGTTGACCCACACTGAAAGTAACCTACTTTGCTCTGGGGTCGTGGAGGAAGGTTCACTGATCCTACTGTCTGTTTCTGATTTGAACTCACACCGTGGAAATAGGTATCCCTTTTCCTCTTGTTCCCAAAGGTTTAGTTCCCACTGTTTCCTATAGGTATCATCATTCCTCCTCCCATCGATCCCGAGATATCACATTCAGAAACAGTCTCTCTATTCACCATCTCTGTATAATACGTAATACAGATCACTTCAATCTTCGATCGAATCTCTTTCCTTAGCCCCGATTCGAAGATGTGTGCCTTTAACGACACACTTGCTACAAACTTTGATGCAAAATGAACTAAATTCATGAATTTAGCCACATACTTTGTGATAGAGAGACTCTCTTGTTTCAGGCTGAAGAGTTCTGTCATTTTCTAGATCTTCAACATGTGAGGATAGAATTGTTTGTTAAATAATTCTTCAAAATCCTCTCATATAAGGCCTTCATCCAATTTAGCATGCACTGCTAAATCCCACCACTAACGTGCAAGATCCTCAAACATATATATCGCCAACATTACCTTCAACTCTAATAGTGTGTCGATGAAATTGAAGATATTATTCATCTTACATAGCCACACCTCCGCCTTTTTGGGTTCAGCATCACCCTGAAAGTTCAGTGGATTATACTTCATGAACTGGATGGTATGATCAACATGCCTTGGTTCATTCCTCATGTTCCTCGTATCCATAGGTTGAAAAGATTTTACAATACTATGAACCAGCTCTTTGTTCACCCATGGTTTAGGTGCAACCACATTCTCCACAGCTTCTTCGGGTTGGTTTCGATAACGCCTACTGGGTGCCATTTTCTAAACCAACAACAAACTCTATCAATATCACTCTCTAGAAACTAATGGATTAACATTAAAATACTATCACATCATCTATCACAACATTGTTCTCAAAAAAACCTTTTTCCCATGTTCAAAAAATTTTTAAAACATTCATCATGCTTTTTGAAAATCAACCCATTTTCAAAATACACCAAATACCTTGTTTTCAAAAGCGTTCACTTGAAAACAATTTTTGCATTTTTAAAAAAATTTCACCTTGCACAAAATCATTACTCATTCCTCACAATGAGATATGAAATCCTAGTGGGAATTCATTCCTCTACAATTCATTTCATTATCCTATCATTGGGTAAACCCATGACAATGAGATTTCCAACATTCTAAAGTGTATCCAAAACACTTATGTACCCAACACCCTGGTAACTTGAAGTTCAGAATAAACCGGTTAGCTATGTCCTTTTATGCTATACATTTCAAGTTCTAAAAATCCTACTTTTGTCTAAGATTTTTACCCAAGGAATAGAAAAAGAATGAATTTCAACTCCAAGACCAAGAACACCGATGACTACTTGTTAGGCAAGGACTGAACAAGCTGATACCATTTGTAATGACCCGCCAATTTTCATTGGATTGAGAGTACCACGAGTCATTACTAGGCCTTAAGCGACATCCCCAAGGCACCAAAGGCTGGCAATAAATGCCGAATGGTTTCAAGTACAAGTGGGGGACGATTTACCCTTTAAGAAATAAACCCATAAACCAACCATAACCAAACATTCACTATATGATGCATGAACAAGTGAAATACCAACAAACACTACTGGAAATTGGCTCTAACCCAACAGTTCTATACCCACGGTTTAGAAAAAACCGTGGGGATAGGTCATTTTTCTAATCCAATGTCTACGGTTTGTTAAAAACCGTGGGAATAAACCCACCCACACTCGGGCTTTTCCTCCCCCTCCCCTTCGACGAGCCCTAATCTCCACTCCCCTCCCCCTCCCCTCCCCTCCCCGCCTCGGCCTCCGCCTCGACATCCCGTCCTCAGCATCCCAGCCCCTGCCTATCGAATGCCGCCTCACTCCCTCCGCATTCTCCTGTCGGCCCCCGCTTCCCTCTCTCCGCGTCCGCCTCCCTCCCTCCACCCCAACTTCCCAACCTGCGCCTCTCGGTCCCCGCCTTCCTGCCTCTGCGTTCATCTCAGCGTTCGCGTCTGTCATCTGCTCCACCATCGGTAACCGCGACACAGTAATCGCAGGTATAAACCTATGTAATTTTTTAGGTTTTCATAGAACATCTAAATCCCACCTTTCAAACTCTGCGCCGTCGACATATTCTACATTCCAGTGTTGGTAACCCCATAAACTGTCTAGGATTTGAAGTTTTATTTTTTTATATCCATCTCCACTACTGATCAATTCAGCTGTGTCCCACAGCTTCGTTTCCTCCATGTACTATACCTAATTCGGACAATCAAACTTGAAACCTCTATATAAGGTATGTTTTCATTATGTCGTTGACCTATTAAGCCTACTGACCTCTTTGATTTAATTGCAGTTAAACACTATTCAGTGAAGCAGTAATACTATACATTTGAACACAAGCATTCTGCTCTATATATCTATTTAAATTGTTCTCCAGAAATTGTGGTCCATGGGTCCTTTTTATTTGTACTTATATGATCATTATTTTCTCACAGCCATCACTTTTTATCAAACCAATGTTTACTGTCTTCAATTATTTTATCATTGCAGTTCATTGAATCTCCAATGTTATTGTTAATTTAGGCGACTAGAAAATATTTCTACATTTATGTTGTCATGTTTCAATGATGGGATTTCATTATACAAAAGGGAACAATTTACTTCTCCTACAGTTTTATTGATTTTTGAAACTGTGTTTTTTTCGCAACATTCGTTAATTACTCTTGCCTAACCTTTGTGCAACATTCTTCATTTATGAAGCCCTATTTTCTTTTAGGAAACACCAGATGACCAGGTTCTAATATTTAGGCCTGCTCGCTACTCATGATTTGGTAGGCTCCTGAAACTTTGTTTTAAATTATATATATATATAGGAAATACATAATTCTTCATTCAGAACTTTTTTTTATTTTCTCTACTTTAATACCTTATCTACTAATTCTGTGTAATTAGTAATTTTTTATACTTTACATTTTTACTTTCCTTCACATCACTACAACTAAGATATTAAATTTCTTCGTATGAAAATGTGGTATCCAGTGCATTAATGATATCTATACATTCATCCATTGACCACTTGAAATTCAGTCTCCTACAAAAGTAACGGTAAGCCCGATAAAGCCCTCTACTCCTTTATCCTGCATTATCTAATGTAATATATACTAATATGAATGGACATTGTACTCAGTCTGTCCTTTGTTCAACAAATGGAGTCCCTTCCTCAAGGTATGTTATCTAAGTCCATTAGGATATCTATGCATTCAAATGATTGTACTATTACGGAGTCAACTTATTGCAACCTGTATTATTTACAAATTCTGCTAATGCTCTACAACATGTTGGACCAGAATCAGTGTATTTATTTCAATTTTCAAACTTGAATTTTGTCTCAATCTGTTCTACATGTCTCAGCATCTGTTATTATCAACATGTAAATTTCATTTTATAAACATTCACTTAAAAATAACCTATTCATTTCTATTTAACATTATTTCATCATAATTATATCTAATTTCAGTGTTCTATAAGTATTTTCATTCATTGTGTGCACCTTGTCTTTAGCTACGTTTCTGTGTCTTTTTTTTTATCATGTCCTTTTTTACATACAAATCTGCAACATGGAGGATTTTTTGGATGAAATAACTATTATTTTAACTCTTCCAGGTTTTTACCTCTATCATTACATTCCCAGCTTCTGTATATTGTATAGTACCATAAAATTCTATTTCATTGCAACTCCATGCTTGAATTGTATCTCTCTATTGTACTGATCAATGATCAGATGGGTCACAATTTGATGTAGTTATATGTCTCAAATACACTACACTACCAGAATTTTATCCTTTTGCTGATAAATCAATTCATAGTTTACAAATATTAACGTTACTTTTCATGAGGTATATTAAACTATTCTAAGAAACTACTCTACAATCAATCAACATGTAGAACGGCTGGATCATTTTAGACATGGAGAACTGCTGGATCATTTCAGCAACAACATAATCAGAAATGGAATTACTAGCATGGTACTTCTATTATTTTAACTTTTACATTCTTCTACCAGAATTTTAGACTTTATGTTGTTAGAAAATTCACCCATGTTTTCTGCAGAAAATTCATTCTATGTATACATCTTTTTATGTGTCATTGGCACACGATTTTACAGTTCAACCTTCAATATGTCAAATACTCAGGTATTCGACTGTTATCTTAAAGGAGTACTAAATTAATTCCTTTAACATTAAAAAATGCAATACTTCAGTGGAGATAGTGTATTATATGTATTTCAAACAAACTGTCTATTTTTCAGGGTGCATTCCATTGTATCTGTCATCATCAGATAGGTTCTGAACTCACTTTTGGAGTCTTCTAAGCATGTATCAAAAATTTTGAGGGTCAAGGTACATGAATTTGACACCTAGATCACTTCAAATAAGCCATGATATTCACTGTTTTATAATATTTCAGCATGCACAGACATATTCTAGAATGTCTTTATAGATTCACCATAGTTTTCTCCAAGGCGATGGATGAGACGATATTATTTCAAAAATTTATGTTGCCATTGATTTCATAATATTCTTTCACATACAGTCTTTATTGAAAGATTTCAGCATAGAAAAAACTAATTCTAGCAAATACAATCAGATTCCAGCATTAAATCCCCAAGATAATAGATTTAACAATACAGCTGGACAGATTCTAGCTTGCGGCCTTCAAGGTAATAGATTTAAACACCTATTTCACTAAAATTATTCCTCAAATCCTCAACGCGTCTTCTTTTGATGAAAACATAGTGCAACTCCCCCTTGGATTGAATTTCCCCTAAATCAATACACTCATCAGTTTAAACAATATAGAGCAAGTGGGTAGGGGGTATCTCCAATATCCTCATTATGTGTTATGTGGTTGATCCTTGTGAACCAAACCCTTCCATTATTTTTCCAGTTTTTTCATTGATGTGCAACACTTGGACAAACCTCCTCATTGCATGAATTGGAATTAACCCCTTTTGTAATGACCAGCTCACTGGTAAATAATTCTTCTTATGAAGTATGCTATTTTGAGTTTTTTCATCCCTCTTTCCCCTTGTAAGAGATGCTCCATCATTCTTCCATTTATGCTTCATAGTGGTATGGTTGAAATGTCATACACATGTCACTGTGGTAACATCATTCTATATGGCCTTCTTAAATTATCCACGGATTTTTACTGCATACTTCTTAATGCTAGAACAAAACTCTTCTTGCTATTTTCTATTGTTTTGGGCTTCTCTCTCACTACATGGAACTCTTCCTGCAGCTTAGTGACCCTCAACTCCTTCACCTTTAGTAGTTCTTCTAAATTATCAATGGGAGAATTATTTTTAGCATGAACTGCCATCATCTGCTCTTCACACTGTTTTCTAAGGACAACCATGGTGACTTCATGTTGTTTCTTAATTTTCATTCTTACTTTATATAAGCTCCTGTACAAGGTCCTTTTCCAATCATTTATCTTTTGAATAACTCTGTTTTCTTAACTTTTGATTTTATAACTTTTAGATACTTATATTCTACTCATGAACCTATTCAACATTTAAATTAGTAAATAAAACATTCAACACTCAAAACACATTCGGATTTACATAAACTGGAGTAAGAAGGTGAAAAATGAATTTCTACAACAAGATGTTGATGAATCTCAACATGTGAATTCTGGAAAGATAGATGTTGATGAATCTCTCCATGTGCATTCTAGTAAGATCACCAATGTGGTGGAATCGTTGCGTTGGAAAGAACAAAAAGGGAAAAAAATCATTGTGGACCATGATAGATTTTCCACCCCAATCCCTAGGAAGGCTAGGAAGCATAAAGAGAATGCCCACTATGAGAGAACCATTTTCACAAGATCTTTTGCGGCTAAAAGCTCTACCCTTGAGATTCCTCCACAACCATTTCCTTCTGAACCTCTGCCTGAATACTCGCAATCCTCTGACTGTTCTGACGAGGATGCTCATTAAAGTTTCCGTAGATTTTTGCGAAGTTTAGCTCTTTGCCAGATTTATTTCTGCTACTGGATGTTCTTAATTGGGCCTGCGGCTATAGATCCTTCCTGGTTTTTGGGTTTTTAAACAAGCTCTTTATATGATGCATTCTTCTGCACTGATCTGTTTTTGTATCTGGATTATTTCTGGGCAGTCATGATCATTTTGAGGATTTATACCTACTACAAAGGTCTGCTATTTTTTATCTGGATATTATGGCTTGGATTATTTGTTTCTGCACAGTTAACTCCTATTCTTTCTTTGAACTAGTTTTCATCTAGTCAGAGGAATTCTGATTGAGTATGAGAACTTTTGGATCAACTCAGTACAGATCTCTCTCATTTTGATTCAGTCTGGGGTCTTTACTGCTTTACTTCTTTGTTCATATGATCTGCCAGAACCTCTTTCTAAATGATGTTCCAGATATGAAGGTATCCTATCATGCATTACTGTTTATCTTCATGGTTGGTTGCTGAATTTACATGGAGTTATCTATCTGATTTTCCTCCAAAGAGATCACCTGACTTTGATGGAAATTTGTGCTGAATCTTTCCTGCATTCTGGTTATATCTACTGACTCTTTATACTGGTTATGCTCTGATCAAAGGAATGACTCTGGTAATCCTGTTTTCTTTTGTTTTGAAATGTTATATCTTTCGTGCATCACACTTTGCTTCTTTGATCTATGGAGGTTCTTGATATCTGTCTGAAAATGGAACATGTCTCGGCGATGTTGATTGCTTTCTAATAAAGGGAGGCTCCCAGTTTTTTGATGAAGAGTTCAGCATGGAATGGAATATCTTGAAGGATGACTGTAATGTGAACCTGCTGAAACATTAGGAAGCGCTTGGGTGATGGAATAGAGTCTCAAATGGAAGTAACACAGCTGTGATCACATAATGCAGGTATGGAATTTTTCTACGGGTTTTCTTTGTCATTTACTTGTATTCTCTTTAATTCCCTGCTGGTGTTATTTCATTACACCTCGAGCCTGTACTGCATACTTTTTGTTTTTTAATAAATTCCTTTGGGGGGCATGAACTGGGAAACCAATTCATGTCATCAACCTTTTAAAAAAATTATTGATAATTTAAGTCAGTTTTGTTCTGGGAACTCCTGTGTGACATGATTTTTCCTCCATTTTCTTTTGATTCCAACACCAACGGGAATATTGAATTTGGATTAGTAATAACCTTAGTAAAATAGAAACTGTCTTCTTTTTTTCATCATTTTAAGATATGCATCATTTTGGAATGCTGGAATTTTATCACTTTTTCTCCATCCAAGTTGGAATTTTTAATTTTCCCACCACCATGATTGAAATCCATCTATTTTGTATTCTGGTTTCTAGTGTTTTTAAGTGCAGGATGGTAGGAATAGGTGCAGGATTCTAGGAAGCTAGAAGATGCAGAGGTGCAGGATGGTAAGGTACAAGCTGTTCTGGGGTAAAATGTTTATAGCCACGGTTTATTAAACCGTGGGTAATTCTGGCACTAGAAAACTGTATACCCACGGTTACCAAATCGTGGGTATAGTGTGCAAATGGTGTAGTTTGGGCACTGGAAAACTGTATACCCACGGTTACCAAACCGTGGGTATAGATATATACCCACGGTTTGGTGAACCGTGGGTAATCTGAATTTTTCTTGGGCTATGCCCACAGTTTTGTATGAACTGTGGGTATAGAGCAATTGCGACGCCACTCTATCCCACGGTTCATGAAACTGTGGGTATAGCCTATACCCACAGTTTCATGGGCTATACCCACGGTTCTAAACCGTGGGTATAGGTGATATTTCCAGTATTGAAACAACTTCATTTACATAAAACCACATCAAAGTACACAACAGCAGAAGAACAAACTAAGAATCAAAGTACAGAGCAGATAAACAACTCAAGACTCTCAAGAGACACTACAACTCCATGCTCCACATGCTCCAAGGTTCACAACATCTCCCATGCATCACCACAAGCCAATAGCAACAAGATGATTTACCTTTACCTATGTCCCAGAATACGACATCTGCAAAAGCACCAACGTGCCAAAGAAGGGGTGAGTATAAAACTCAGTAGGTTTTCCCCAATGAATTCCATACTCACACCACTAGGATAGAAGAGTTATCCATGTTTATATAAAAACAGATAATATAAAGCATTTTCTCAAAAGCAGTTTATAACTAAATATAAACAAGTTTCCAAAACCATTCATAAACAAAAGAATTCTAAGATCAATTGAAACCAATTTTCCAGCAAGTTATTTTTCCAGAAAAAATAACCAAACAAGCTTAAGAACTATTTCACAGTATCCCTTTTTTTCATACCAAACCATTTTACAAAATCCCCTTTTTAGAATACCCAACCATTTCACAAACCCAAGAAACCAACCATACATGCTCTGTTATGACAGTTCCATACTCATGAATGGTTTCTTGTCGATCTACCAAGTCGTCACAAGGTAATTGTTTCCCATGTTCCATTACACCTTTGGGACCGAGCACAAGGTCATATTTCAAATAATCCTTTTACATATAGTTACCATGTTCCATTAAACTTTTGGCACCGAGCACAAGGTCTTAGTTCAACTAAGCCCCGTACATGAAATAATAACACACACCACATATTCCCATCAATCATGCCAAAACACCCATCCAATAAAAAAAACTTTTTTATTGAAAATCATTTCTATGAAAACCATTTCAATTCCAAACCATTTCAATTCCAAACCATTTCAATAAAACTCCCTTTTTATTGAAAACCAACTACATCAAAGTCACTTCAATCTCAAAACATTTCAATAAAACAAACCCTTTTATTTTAAAATCCACTTTTCATCAAACCATCTACAATTTCCACAAATCCACAATTTAAAATCAACATTTTAAATTCAACAAGCCAAATCACATTGCACAACAATTCACCACGATTTCACAATCTCATCAAAACCATAAACCATCACTAAAGAAGATTTATTCTATACTTTTCACAATCAAATCCATTAAAATAAACCAATTTGACACTAATCCAATCAATTCGAAAAAGAGGAGTCAATAGTGAAGCCTCCTACCTCAAAGGTTTTTACAAAATCCCTAACAAACGGAGAACGCACAAGAAAATCAGGTTGATTCTTCAAAACTCACCATAGATCTCTTCTACTAGAAAGATAAAGACCAAATATCATTGTATTTGGGATCCACACACTTAGATCTACCAATAATGGGCATATATATAAGAAACCGAGAGAAGATGAGAAGTGGGTCTAAGTTGATCTAAGAAACCAATCAAGAAAAAAGAAGAACGATCACATACCTTAAGAATCCAGCTTCAATTCAACAAGAGAATCCTTTGGATCACCTTAAAAACGATGGGAGAACCCTATTTGACCTTAGGAGAAGCCAAATCCTAAGTTATGGCCGCTTAGGAGTAAAAATGAGCTACTTGGAGGCAAAAACGTGTGAGATCCACCTTTATAGGATCTCGTTTAAGTGGCTGCATGGTTTTCTCACACGGTTAGACAAACCATGCGCTAAACGTGCATTAGCTACTGCCTCCACCACCATTCTTGCATGGTTTGGCCACACGGTTAGACAAATCGTGCGCTGACTATGTGGAAGCTACTGCCTCCAAGACCTACTACGCACGGTTTGGCCGCACGGTTTAGACAAACCATGTGCTGCCTGTGCGACTTCCCCTTTTTCCTCAAAACTTCATTTAAAGATCTCCCGAATCTCCCATTCGTCACCCTTAACTTTAAAACCATAAAAATTATCAAGAAAGGGTTACATTCAAGAAACATGGGGTACTACAGAAATTAAATCCACCGTTCTTAGAGACGATTGGTCATACGTATGCATGAATTCTAGTTTCATTTCTTTTCCGTATTAAAAATAATGAAAAGTAAATGATTTATATATGTATATTATAATTCTAGTATAATATCTATCTCACCTATTTCACATATTTTTATTAAAACTATCCTTTATATGTTCCTTGTAAAGTTGGAATAAGTCACATCACTTGGAGGAGGCGGTAGTCCACATGTCCAAAAACGATGTTATCGTATTTACCCAAAATGGGAAGTATAATGTTATGTGTTATATAAAAATTATAATAATATAAATACATTATAAATATAATATATATCATATATAAACATATTTCCCATTATAATTCCCACCATGAGAGGTGGTAATGGAAGAACAAACACCATCATTTCGTGAGGTGGTAATTCTCCGCACACAAATCGGTAAGTTCATTACCCATTTGATGGAAGTGTGTGTAGGTGTAGGTAAATGCCTTAAAAAATACTATTATATTTATTATACTGAGGTTATTATTTAATAATTTCATAATAATAAATTAATGGGTGTATAAAGAAATAAAACTAAAGTGGTTGTTGAAGAAAGTTGCCTATTATTTTGGTAACTCCATTCGATTAAACAAAAAAAATTCTTTTGATTTCTTTCTTCCCAATGTGAGGCCTCTAGTATTATGGGAGGGATGTTGGGAGATTATTTGAGATGTTTTTGGACAATCAAAATGGATTTATAGGTGTGAATAAATGTGAGGGGTGAGTTCATTTTTATTGTGGATGAGTGGCCTTGTTGTAAATTTTCGAAAATGGAATCTCATCCACATTTTTCCCATTTCAATTGTATCCAATAATAGAATAAATTTTATCCAAGTGAATATAAGGTCCAAATATAAATAGAAAATGACTTTTGGATAAGTTTTTAGGTTATTTTTTTTCTTAAGTATAAGTTTTAGTCCTTTGCTAATCAAATTTTTCTCTTAATCACTGTAATTAATTTTAATCACTTTCACTAATATTTAAAAAAACAAATTTTACCTTATTATAAATTATAAATTATACTAACTCCAAATTTTAAATCCATTTTTCAAAATTATGATCAAAAAATTGTTAGAAATTAATATAAATTTAATCTCGCAGATGGGACAACAATGTGGGTTTTTAGAGTAAAAATTTTTCAAAATATTTTGAGGTTTTTATTTCTAATTTCAAACTGAAATTGATTTAGATGATCTAAATTTTATTAATTTATATACAATTTATATGATTAAACTTTAAAACCAATCAAAAATATAATTTATCCTTATAAATATATTATATGAAAAAGCAGTTGTGGCTTTCATTATTTTCAACCTCTGTGAGTGAATTGTCATGTAGGCTATCTCTTTTCATGTTTTAAAAGTAATAAAAATTTAAATTTTAGTCAGCATTTTTCACTATTCATTAAAAAATGAAACTTCCTAGGAAAATACCAAAAATTAACTCCAACCTAATTTTTACATTCCTCTTTCAAAAATGAAGTTAATTTTTACATGTAAAGATTATAAAAGTGTCAAATATTGGATTTAAAATAGATTCGCTATTAAAAGTCGGTAAAACAGTCTTTAGAAAAATTAAAGTTTTCATGCAAAAAATGGGATTGTTATTATCTTATTCCAATCAAATATATTGGATGAATAACAAAAAAAATTTATTGAATATATAATATATAGATTTCATTAATATAATCACTAATTATAATTAATTTTAGTTATTAACACAACACACCATTGGGAGGATAAAAATATTTCCTTTACATACAATTGATTTATATTTTCATTTATAATTAATTTGTAACTAATAAATTCATCTTATGTTTTTATAGACCATATATTTTCATAAGATAGTTAATACTGTTCATAACCACTAATTTAATAGCGAAGTTATATCTTATTATATAATAATATTTTATTAATATATTTTGTTTGGTAAAACATGGTCTTACATGTAATGCAGGTCATCAAAGTAATTCATTGTGCATGATTCAAGATAAATCAGTATTGTGTTCATTGAAAACAATATCATAGATTGAATTTATTTAAAAAATTAAATATATTATAAATTCTAGAGATGTTATATTCCTTTAAATGCTTGGTGTTTCATTTAATACATGATAAAAAAATATAATGTTATTACTTTAGAATTTTGGGGTGATATTTTATATCCTCAGTATGACATTCCATAATGTATGTTGGCATAAATAAAAATAATTTGATAATATCATTGGAAAATATCTTGAGTAAAATATCATTTTCACTTATAAATCACTAATTTAAATTCTACAATATTTTCCAAATATTAAGTAAAATATTTTATTTGAAAATAACCTTATAAACTTGAAAATTAAGTTTCAAATAAATAAATTCTCATTACAGTGGTAAATTCTATTCCTTCCATAAAAGTAAAAAAACATTTATTTCACACTTTTGTAAAAAGGTAAAAAATTACCTCTGCCAAAAAATGACAATAATATTTCTTATAAACCATTTTTTAAAAACTTAAACTTGGGTAGAAATTTATTTAATAATAATTTATAGAATATTGAAAATATTTGAAAATATTTTTAGAAAACATGTACATGGAAGAGAAATAATTTTTGATTGAAAAGATAAATAAATTTTTCTTTTCTTAAAAATAATATTAATCAATTTAAGCACCAAGGAGATGAAAATTATAATATTAAATGAAACTTTTATGAATAACCATATGAGAAGAAAATAGATTGGGTTTATGTTATAATTACTAAATAATTCATCCAATGCATTCCTAAACATAAACATAACTGAATAATGATGATATTGTTAAATAAACCCTTACATCTTTGGTAACTTTGGATTTTAAACCGCAGTAAAGAAATAATATTTTCCGAGTCTGAAGTTATAATTTCTACACTTTATATCCTTTATTTTTAAAATCACAATAAACATTATTCAAAACTATGTTTTACTAAATTTGTATTCCCTAATCCTTTTAGAATTTTTTTAGAAAACCATTTATTCTATCGGATGGGAAAATAATTCAAAACTAATCAATATAAACTTTACACACTAAAGTATAATCCATGATACAAAATAAGGTCCAGTCCATCGAACTGACTAATTTCTGATCTATCTAAGTTATGTAATTTAGTTCATCAGAATGATGAAATCCAATCTATTAGAATTACAAAATCCAGTCCATCGAAATGAAAAAAATATGTTCTATCAGAATGATTAATTTTATTCTATCAATTAGAAATATTTTATTCTATTTGTGTGGAAATTTTTAATCTATCAGTGTGACTATGTTTAGTCTATTAGGGTGATAGAGTTTATTCTATCAGTATGACTCAGTTTAGTTTATCAGTGTGACTATGTTTAGTCTATCAGTGTGATTGTGTTTAGTTTATCAGTGTGATTATGTTTATTCTATCAGTACTATTATGTTTATTAAATTAGACTAATAATAAATTTATCCATTTAAATAAACACAATTTTATTCCTTTGTAATAATAAATTTTATAACTAGATTGTAAAAAATAATTTTATCATATGAAATAATTTTTACCGCATTGTAATAGTGCTATCAAAACGGCATTGGATATAGATTTACAAATCATGAGGAGATATGAAGATATATCTCATATGATTCCATTTCATCCAACTCCGAGAATCATGGAATATTACTATTGGAAGTGTGACTATAAATAAGGGTGCATTCGAGGAGTTGGGAGCTGATGCTTCTGGGACTCGACCTATCTAAAGTTTTCTATGCTGTAAAATCATTTTAATTTTTATTTGTAAGTTTTTAGGTAGTTTTTCTTATAAGGAATCCGAGTGAGGATTGTAAATTCATTATAACATTTTATTTTTTATTTTTTGTGTCCGATACAGGTTTAGATCGAGGGATTATGGGGATAATTAGACTTCTTATTCTGATCAAGCTAATTGAAGGCTTATATGGCTAAGAAGACATATTTTATTATTATATTTATGACTAAGGGATTTTTTCTTGAAATAAGTCACACATTACATAATGGTTAAAATTGTGGATACCTTATTTCAAGGTTATTGACTTTCCTTACACTGATGGTTAAAGTATACTCATTCTTTTTATAATTTTTCTATCGTTTTTTAAATTGTAAATTTTTAAAGTTTCCTTTTAACTGATTGAAAAAGTTTATTATTTCTACTATTCATTTTTTTATAAAGTTGTAATTTTAGAAACATTACTAAACTCAAATATACTGGATGTTATGTGAATATGATTAGTTAACTCTAATATCAGAAGTTATATTTGTTTTATAAACCAATATTAATAGGTATAAGTTTTTAATTAGTTTATGTTTTTAAACTACAATTCATCCCCTATTATATCCATTATATACTCTTTTATCAAACAATTAGTATTATAGGAGGTTCTAGTTATTAAATTATGGGTTTTAATTTTATTATTTTAAGCATGTTTCTAAATTTTTACCACTATTTCTATAAACTATTGTTTATATATTTTTTATACTCTATTTTAAGCTAACGGGTATTTTTTAGAAAGTGTTTTTTCTATTTATAAAGATGCCAAGTTTAAACATTGTAACTCTTGAGAATCTTAATCATAAGATCACATTGATTTCGGATGCAGCTGATTATGAGTATTTTGGAGACCAAATAAAAAATAACAATAACACTATATTTGATGGCATTGTTAAGATGACTATGAATTATAAAGTACCTAGAAAGAAAATTTCTATATTTAAAAATTAATAGAATCATAAAGATCATTTTAATTTTCTTATTACAAATACTTTTTTGTGTTCTATTACTAGAATTATATATAGGTAAATATATAATTGTGGATCTAGAATAGTTTATGGGAAAAAAATTAACTTACTCATTTCGGTACATCTAAAGTCATTGAGACTCGAAGAGCTATCTTGAGGTAATATTATCAATCTTATATTTGATTCCTAGTGAAATTGTTTCTAATATGAATCATATATTTATGAAATTATGAATAGTTTACAATATTTTGGTGAGAAATATCTTTCTAATGAAATTATAGTAAATTAGATAACTAAAATTATTCTAGGATAATAGGAGTCAAAAAGAACATCTTTAGATAATACAAGGAGGAAAAAAAATTGACTTTGGATGATCAAATTGGAACTTCTTTTCAGTATGAATGTTGAATGAAAAAAGATGTTGAGAATATGAATATAAATAATGGAGGGGTTTCATTTTATACTAATACAAATATTACTAATAAATCCCATTAAGCTGATAAAGTATCTAAGTCATCAATGAAGAAGAAATTTAATTTGGATCAGATAGTAATTCTTTTGATAAGTATAAGAATGAGTTAGATAATCATGCTAAGATGATTAATAAGATTATTGAGAAAAATACTTTTGATATAAGTAAAAAAAGATTCATAAGAACAATAATAAAAAAAGTATTCTTATGAAGTGATTTTTTATGATTTTAAGAAATCAGGTCATATAAGGAAAGATTTTCCAAGACCAAAAATAAATGAAAAGAATGATAGGAATTTAGATAGAAATTATGAAGTAATAAAATCACTAAGATATGAAAAGTTTGAAATCCTCAAACACATGTAGTGCAAGTGGAGGTGATAGTTCATCAGAAATTTCATCTTGAAGAGGAATTATAGATTAGAAGAATATTGGTTTCTTTGCTTAAATTCCAAACAATAATAATTTCTTCATGGATAAGGTGTATGTTGACACCTTGAATAACCTTAATTTAAATGAAAATTATCCTACTAGTGATACTAAAAAAATTATATATCTTTATATGGGGAATATACTTCATCGATAGAAGAAAATAATAATTTACCAAGATTTGAAGAAGTCCGGGGATTTGCTAAACTTTTAGAAAATCAAAATTATAATGTTTCTAAAAAACGTGATCCTACTAAAGAGAAACTTGATAAAGGAAATTCAAGGATATCAACACTTAATACATATAGTTATTTTTTTCAAAAGAAATAGAATAATATAATATTGATAAAATTTATATTTCAAATGTTTTAGAAAAGTCTAATATTGAGAAAACTAATTTTTCAAGTGTTAGAAAATTTTAATTCTAATATAAATTTTATTGAGGTTACAAATTTTGGTGTAAAACCAAATTATGAAATTTCATGTATAAATAAATTATAATCAATGTTTACAACTTGTAAATTAAATTTTGATAATATTTATAGAAAAATAAAACCTCATAGAGATGAATCTAGAATGATTTTTTATAATAAGAAACTAATTTTTCAAAATAACTACTTTATTCAAAAAAAGTGCCCCATTATATATAAAATGTCAAAGTAGATGATATTTATATAATAAATGTTCTTTAATAGATTTAAATCTTTAGGATATCACAAATCATATTTTTACAAATAATTAATAACTGATCATCATAGTAAAGTTGAAAAATTGTAGATTTCAATAAATTTATTTTATAATAATGCTTTACCCAATAAGGTTTGGGTTCAAAAATTCTAATCCTTTTAATTTAAGAAAAATAATAAGTGTCCCAATATAAATGATATATAGTACATGGATATTGGGTTTTATATCTATATAATTTGGAACAATAATTTCTTCAAGAAGATTATTATAATGAAAGGTGGAAAAGTTACCTTGGCTGACAATGCTTAAGGATAAATTTTTGGAGTGGGTAATATTTTTATTCTTGGTAATGATTTGATTTCAAATGTTTTATTTTTTTAGTCCTTAAGCACAAAATTATTATCATATTTCAATTATGTGGTTAGGGTTATCTTGTGAAAATAAGGAAAGATAAATATGTGGTTTATAGTTAAGAAGATAAATTTATTCTTTCTACTAATAGGCATGAGAATGTTTACACACATAACTTATAATACCATTGAATCCATGATCTATTTTGCCTTTGTGCAATGGAAAATCAATTTTGGTTATAAAATAGAATATTAGGACACTATAATGTAAGAACATTATCTAAAATCTATAATAAATGACTTGTTATATATCTACCAGAGCTTAAGTTTTATTTTTCAAAAGTTTGTGATTATTTTGAATTTGTAAAGGAACATAAATAAAGTATTAAATCTTTTGGTGAAGTCTCAATTAATGTTTCTTTATTTTTATATTCCATGGAATAATTTGGTCCTACAAAAACTGGATGTATTGGTGTAAAATTCTATGGAAATTTTTTAGTTGATGATTACAAAAGATATACATGGGTTTCTTTTATAGTAAATAATTTAAAAGCCTTTTTTGTTTTCAAACTTTTTTAACTCATGAAAAAAATGAAAAAATCTAGCCTTGTTAACTATTAATAGTTATCATGGTGGAGAATTTTTAGACTATGATTTTGAAACCTTTTGTGGTAAAAAGTGTATAATACGTAAATTTTTGGCACCCAAAAATCCACAAAAAATAGAGTAATTTAATGAAGAAGTATAATTCTTCAAGATATTACAAGAACTGTGTTGAGATAGTAATCAGTTACTAAATTTTTTTGGGATGAAGTAGTTATTATTTTCAATTATACTATAAATCAAGTTTTAATAAAACTCTTTATGAGTTTTAGAGTGGAAGAAATCCAAAATAGTTTTACTTTATTGTTTTTGGATGAAAAATGTTCTTTCTAAATAATAAATATAATTTACATAAATTTTCTCCAAAATTAATGGAATATTTTTAGGTTATTCTAAAACTAGTATAAATTATAGACTTTTCAATAAAAACACAAGTACTATTTATGAAATGGTGCATGTAAAATTTGATGAAAATGGTCTTTTGTTTTCAAATAACCTCAAATCACATATTTGGATGTTATTCCAAAAATTTATTTCCAACCCATTTTGGAAAGTTCTTCTTATGTGATAAAAACTGAAGAAAAAAAATAAGTTTCTAACTCAATAATAATTTCAAATTACTATTGAAGAATAAAGTCTAAGAAACCCAAGGAATTAGTTGATTCTTAGGAATCATTCTAGTAATAATATCATTGGTGATGTTGATCAACCTTTTAAAACTAGTGATTTCTTAAGAAATGAAGTTGAAAATTTTGTATTTTTGTCATAATTCAAACCTAAGACTCTTTATGGGGATTTAGGTGATGAATATCAGATAAAATCTATAAAATATGAACTAAATTAATTCAAGAGGATTCAATTTTGGACTTTGTTTGAATGGCCTACGGATAATTCTCTAATTGGTGAAAAATGTGTTTTTTGAAACTATTGTGATGAAAATGGACTTATCATTAGAAATAAAGCTAGATTTTTTTAAAAGGATTATAATCAACCAAAAAAAATAAAAGCACGTAAAGAAAATTAGACTCCAGTAGCTATACATCAATATATCTATATTCTTCAAGAATATGCGATATTCCATAATTTCAAACAATTTCTAATAGATGTGAAGTGTTATTTTATTAATTGATATTTATGGGAGTAATTTTATGTTGAAAAAAAACATATTTCAGAAAAATAATATTCAAACCATGTATTTAAAAACCAATGTAACTTTTTGGGCTTAAAAAATATCCTAGATCTCAATATGATAGATTAACTAGATTTTTGTTACAAAAAATTTTTTTTAATAAAGCTGTGGATACAACACTTTTTATCGAAAAGGTATTTAAGAACACCATAATTGTTAAAATTTATTTAAATGATGTTATATTTGGATCAAATAAAGAATCACTTACAGATTCATTTTCAGATCTTATGAAATCTATGTTTGAGATGATCTTGATGGGTAAACTTGCGTATTTTTTTTTAAAAAAAAATTCATAAAAACTAGAAGGAACTATTATATATAAACATAATTATATAAAAGATATTATAAAGAAATTTAGATATGAAAATATTAAAATTGTTAGTTCCCCTATTGAAACCTAAAATACTTTAAATATTGATGAACATAGGAAACCAATTGATCAAATGAAATTTAGAGAAACAATTGGTGTTTTACTATACTTAATAGCTAATCATCCATATTTAATGATTTATATATTCTTATGTGCACAATATTAAGAAAATAAAAAATAATATCTTTTTAATTATGTAAAAAATATTTTTTTATCTTATGGTAACTGTGGATTTAGGTTTTTTTACTCTTCTAAATATGATTTTGAATATAAATTTTTTTATAATGCTGACTTTAGTGGATATAAAATGTATAGAAAAAGTATATATTGAACCTTTGATTTCATAAGAGAAGTGTTAGTTTATTGGCCATGTAAAAAATAGCATTCTATATCACTTTCAATTTATAAAGATGAATATATGGTAGCTTAAGGTTGTTGTGCTCATGTTTTGTGGATGCAACACACACTCACAAACTTTTGATTGAGTTTTAGTAAAACTTTAATCGTTTGTGATAATACAAGTTCCATATATTTAAGTAAAAACCAAAAACATCACTTGTGAACTAAGATCAAAGATATAAAACACCATTTCCTTTAGGGCTATACAAAAAAGGAAATATATTTTTATAATTCATCATAATTTAAGAACAACTTTTAGATATATTTACAAAACCACTTAATTCTGGTAGATTTGAATATATTAAATAGAATCTATGAATGGTTAATACTAAATGATCATTCACATCTACTTATTTTTTATCAATAACCATACAGTAATGAACTAATTTTCAAATGGGGAGTAAATGTGTTGTGGTTTTTTCTAAAAAAAATGGTTTTTCTAAAAACATTCGGTTTTCTAAAATTTTTAGTTTTTTGAAAACTTTTTTTTTCTAAAATTTTTATTTTTTCTAAAAACATTGTTTTTTCCAAAAAAATGGTTTTTTCTAAAAAAATTTGTTTTTCTAAAGTTTTAGGTCTTTCTGAAATTTTTTTTTTATGAGAAACATTTGTTTTTATAAAATATATTTTTTTTTCTAAAAACTTTGGTTTTTATAAAATTTTTATTTTTTCTAAAAACATTGGTTTTTCTTAAACTTATAATTATTAATTATTTTAGAAAAAACAAAACGAATGATTAATGAAAAAAATCCCCCCAAAAGTTTAAATTTTAATCCTATATGTATTTTCAAATCATTAGTTTTTACTATCTTTTATTATTTCCATTCTGTGTTGATTAAATTTTATTTAGCTTTCTATACTTAGAAATTTTTAAAAATATAAAAGTTTTTAATTATGGACAATTACTTTTTTCATTGTTAATTTTAAAAAAACAATTAATATTTCAAAATATTTATTTAAATATTTCAAGAATAAATATCAAATGTTAATTAGAAATGGGTTTTAATTTGAGATATCATATTTATATAATTCGAAACGTCACCCTTGATCCTATAAATACAATCATGTGCCACCACATCACACACCAAATTCTCATATTGTTCTCAATCCCCAACTATCAACTTCTATGTGAATCTGATATTTTTTTCATCCATTATAACTATTTATTCATCATCCAATAAGATTTCGAAAAATGGAATCTACTTAAAAGACTGAAAATAGAGAAGTTTTGAAAGAAATATTGGTTGAAAATAAATTGTGTGAAAAAGATGATTCACTGCTGAAATAGGTTATCATATTCAAAGGATGGAAAAAAGTTTGTGTATATAAAAAAAAATTTAATCATCATTATCCTATGATAGTAGAGGATTTATAATCAATAGTTGTTTTCAGTGTGGAAGATGAAATAGAGGTAATTACTTGTCATATTTTCAATTAATTTTGTAAGATAAATATTCTAAAAGTGGACAGATTGGTTGACTTTCAATTGGAAGTAGAATATTATTTAGTTACACATAAGTTTCCAGATAATCTTGGTTTATTTGAGCGTTCAAAGGATGAAACTTCTTTGTTTCTTACTTTTGATAATGTTAGGAAATTGTTTCATATGAAACCGGATAAAAGGGTGGTTTCATTATGGATTCAAGGATATCTCATTCCTAGGAAATGTGATAGAGACACATTGAAGTTGTTGGATATATTTTTTTTATTTATTTATAAATATGATAAAATCAAATTTAGTGTAGTTTGTTTTTCTTTCAGTTGAATCTATTAAAAATAGTTTAATGAAGTTGATAATTTTGTAACTTCCTTGCATTATTAAAAATTTGTTAGTATGTTTTATAATACTTATGAAGATCAAGAATATATAATTTTCTATAAGATAAAAAAAATTTGATCAATAAAGAAATTATTTCAAGAGTGAAATTGGTTTTCATATCAAAGTTGTAAAAATATATGGACAAAGAAGACAAAGAAGCATCTGATATTTTGGTTCTTACATTGAAAAAGAATATTCAATAAAAGAATAAATCTATTTATTCTCCTCCTATACTAAAAATAAGATAAAATAAGTTTCTTATAAAGCTTATATAGATTTTATTAAGAAAAAAGTGGATAAGAAACCTGGAGATCCGGAGTTCGGACTTGATAAAGCTGAAGCTTTATCTTTGAAAGTGAAAACTGAAGAAGTTTTAAAGGTAATCAATATAAGAGAAAATATTAAAAGGTTATATGAGGAAAATATTGTTGAAATTGTAATAAAATGAGTTGAATGAGAATATGGATACTCCCCTATTGTTCATTAGGAAGAAGTTCTTTAAGTTTCTCCTTTATCACTAGTTCAACTGATTCCTCCTTCGACCATTGTTTCTCAGTCAGTTCCATCATAAATTAAACATTTTGGAACCTCTTGTGTTCCTATTATTGTTTGTAAATGTAATGAAATAGTTATAGAGCCTAAAAAAATCTATTCCTAAAAAGGTTTAAATTGATGTTCAAGGAAGTATCAAGAATCCTAGGAAAGATGAATTCAGAAGTGTAGGGAAATTGGAAAGGAAATTAGATAAAGAGTTAAAAGGTTTTGAAGAGTCTATAGTATAAGAAGAAGAAGAAGATGAGGAAGAGTAATGATCTTTAGAGACATATTCCTTCACCACTCATTAAAATAAATATGTAGATTTGGTAGTTTATATAAATGAGCATAGTTCATAAAAAGAGTTACAAAATTAGTAATTTCATAATAAAGTACCAAAAAAGGATGAATATGATAAAAATATAAAAGTAGTATAAGTATCATATGCTGGGAAGGAAAAATAATAAAAGAAGGATAGATTTCATGATGGCCCTTCTAAAATACATGTTTTCAATGTCTCATCAGATTCAAAAATTTCAATAGCTAGTCAGTCAGATCAAAGAGTTGAAGTGAGATTTACTTATTTCAATAAATCTGGGTATAAGTTTATTGATGAAATTTCTTTTATTTCAATTATTTAATCTCAGTGGAATAATATTAAATGGAGGATAAATGTTTTAGAATAATATCATGATTTAAATAATTTAGTATAAATATTTGTTCAGAGTGAATCTGATTTCAAGTATTTTGAAGTAGATTATAAGGCTGGAATGAGAAGGTTTATGAAAATTGTAAGATAGTTGAATGATAATTAAAGAGACTAAAAATTTTAAGATGATTATATTTAAGATGTTAATATTTATTCCTTAGATATTACTAATTCATTTAGAAATATATCATCTGATGTTTCAGAAAATATTGATCTTGTTTATCAATTAATAGATTTTTTTTATAATCACAACTCCAAGAGATATCAGTGTTGAAGAAAAAAATATATCACTTAATGAATAAGTCACAAAGTTAAAATAAGAGAATATCTTAATTCATATTCTTTAAGAATAAGTAATCAGTATGAAGCTTTAAGTATGAAAATTTAATGTTCTTGAAGAGGAGGTTTTAAAGATGGAATAAACAGTAGAAAAAAAAAGAAAAATCAAGAAGATTTTAGGAAGATTAAGGTCATTGAGATGAAATTAAAAAATAAGGTTTTGTTTTTTTTCCTTTATGAACTCTTAATTATGTAAAAAACAAACTTTTTAATGAATTTATATTTGAATGTATTATTCTCCAAATACTTTTCTTGAATGTTTTTTTGAAAATATTTGGTTGAATATTCTTTCTATATTTTTTTTGAATGTTTATTTAAACTAAATTATTTTTAATTATTGTTTCTCTAAAATTTCAGGTACTTTCTACCTCCTTTAATATTTTTGAAAATCACAAAGGGGAGAAATTATTAAAAGATAATTATTGGGGGAGAACTTATTAAAAGACAAATTATTGGGAGATATTATTTTGGGGGGTATTTTTTATTAAGTTATCAACTTAACATTATCTAGAAAATCTCCCAAAAAAATTTTGATGAAAAAATAATAATTTACAAATATAGGTGGAGATAAGGAACAAAGTAAAATAAGTGTTCTCGAGTAGAATTATAAAAAGAAGTTCTTAAATGTATAAAGGGATTTTAATTTATTAAAATTTAATAGTTTCTCTCTTTAAGTGTTGTGTTTTATAATTTTCAAAAAGGTAGAGATTATTGATTTTAAATTTTTACTTTCTACACTTTCTATCCTTATTTATGAAAATCAACACACACTTTATTAAAACCTATGTTTTACTAAATTTATATTTCCCAATTCTTTTATAATTTTTTTGTAGAAAATATTTCATTCTACCAGATGGTTAAATATTTCTAAACTGATGAATATAAAAATTCCACACTAAATTATATTCCATCAGACTAACTAAAGTCTCATCCATCGGACTGACTAAAGTATGATCCATCAGACTGATGTAATTTATTCCATCAAAATAATGAAAACTAGTCCATTGGAATTATTAAAATGATTCAATGGGAATTATAAAATCTAGTCCATTGGAATGAATGATTTTAGTCTATCGGTGTGACAGAGTTTATTCTATCAGTGTGGTAGATATTTTTATATCGGTTTGACTAATTTTAGTCTATGTATATGATGGAGTTTATTCTATTTGTGTGACTGAGTTTAGTATATCAGTGCGACTAATTTTAGTCTATTAGTGTGACTTAGTTTAGTTTTTTAGTGTGATTGATTTAAGTCTATTGGGAAGATTGAGTTTAGTACACTATACTAACAATTTTTTGATCCATTGAACTAAATACAATTTTATTCCATTAGAAGAATAAAAATTATAATTGTATTTTCAGAATCATTTTTACTAGATGGGATACATTTTACATCATTGTAATGGTTCAATCAAAATGAAATTAGAAAAAGATGTACAAATAGTATTGATATGTGTAGTTATATCTCATATGTACTCATTGCAACCAACTTCAAGAATTACAGAATATGGCCATCATAGGTGTTCCTATAAATAGAGTTACATTCAAAAATCTGGGATCTGATTATTTTGTGACTCAACATGTCTAAATTTATCAATACTATAACATCTTTTTTACTTTAGATTTGTAAATTTTTTTGATAATTTTTCTTATAAGGAATCAAAGTGAGGTTATTAAATTATTTAGAATTTTTTTTGTATTCATTATGTATAATATCATTTTAGATCATGGTATTTTTGGGGATAGTAAGACTACTAATTCTGATTAATATGATTGAGGGATTTCGAAGCTAGGGATATTGAGCTGACGTCAACCTTTATGATTGATGGATTTATTCTTGATGAAAGACTGACCTTATAATTTGGTTAAAATGATGGATACATGAAGTCAAGGTTATTGACTTCCTATATAATGATGTTTAAAGTGTACTGATTCCTTTTATAATGTTTCTGTTATTTTTTACTTTAGATCTTTCTAAAGTCTTTTTTTTACTTATTTGGAAAAGTTTATTATGTATACAGTGGATTTATTTAAAAATTAATAATTTTAGTAACCTTACTAAACTCTAATATATCAGATGATCTATGAGTTTTATTAGTAAACTATGATATCAGATGACATTTGTGTCTAATAAACCAATATTAAGAGGTATGGTTTTTTAATTAATTTATGTTTTTAAACTATAATTTACCCCTCCTCTTATACCCATTATATACTCTTAAATCCTATAAAATAAATTTAAACTTTAAATACCATGACTATAAATATATTAATGATACAACAATATCAAAGGGGAAATATATACTCTACATAAAATAAATAATTGTTGAATATGGAATATGTTTCATGGAAGTAAAAGTGAGATGAGAAACCCTTAACTTAGGTATAATTTCCTTTATACATGTTTGAAAATGCTATATATTAAATATAAATTTATTATAAATCTATTAAATAAAAATAATCATATATTTAATACGATATATGATTTTATTATAAATTTTTATCATGATTTTATTAACAATTCTTGGTTAATGATCACTGTTTTGGGTAATAATTTCTTTGTTTTTCACGCATGTTTTAGTTTGGAAATATTTATAATTGTAATTAGATCATAGTTCGATCATCTATAGAATTTTAACAATGATATAAATTTCATATATATTCATTATATATAAACATATTTTAATCCATATAAGTCAGAAAAAAATGAATTACACTATTCATGGAGACGATAGGTTGTATGTACACATGAACGTTGTTTCCATTTTTTAAAGGATGAAGAAAAATAAAGTTTAATAATATTTTACCTCTCTGGAATCATTATTATCTCATATATATTATATATATTCATTAAACCTATCCTTATTACCATCCAAGAAAAAATTAAACAAAAAACATTTTGCATCACTTCATGAAGGCGCTAGTCCAGATGTATGCACGAGAGATAATGTCATTTTTCAAAGGATTTAAATGTAAGAAGGTAGCTGTTATATTATAATTTTGGAAGTAAAATTATGGAATAAATATTATATAGGCTTTAAATCCTTCATTACATCCATATGTGAGTTATGGTGAGGGAAAACAAATTACATCAGTTTGTGAGGTGGTAGTTTGTTATACACGCAATCGACGGTTCTATTTCCCATTTGATGTAGAAGAAGATAGATATAGGTTTTCTCATTATCATAATAACATATCATTATATGTAATATTTGTTTTATTATATTTTAAAATTTGAAGAAAATTTTAAGGTTCTAGAGGAGGAAATAAACAATGACGCGTGGTTAAGAATTATACCCCTTCTTCGAAGAACCTGTTTAGGTTAACACCTAAATCCATCATTAAATGGTTTTTTGATAATACCATGGACTATAGGTCATGGGGAGGGATATAAGGAAATTAATTTTTTATGTATTTATTGAACCAAATGGTTTTTGATGTTTTTATAGGGGAGGAGAGGGGTTCCCTTTTTTAAGTGGGGGAGAGGACACACTTGGAATTTCTAAAAAGAATAAATTATACCCATTTGTTTAACATGAAAAGGCCCCAAAATAGCTCATTATCAAACCTTATATGATATAAGGTCACTATATGGCTATAAAAATGTAATTAGACAAGTTTATAGGTCTGTTTAACCCTTTTTGTTTTAGTTTAACCTCTGGTAAACCTGTTTTAACCTTAACTGCGGTAATTAAATATTAATGTATTTACTATTCATTATGAAAAAAAATTAGGTTTCCCTTATTAAATAATATTAATTATTCTGATTAAAAATATGATATAATTTTTTTCCAAATATTCTTCATATAAGTGGTGTAATTTAATTTAAAATTAAACCTATATATGCGATGAAAAAATGGTTTTCCAGAGGAAATGTGTTTAAAAGTATAAAAAATTATGTATATAATTTTGACATATAATTGATTCCAATGACCTGAATTCAATTAATTTTAATATTATTTAACAAATTATACTTTTAAAATTGTTTAACAATAAATATTCACTTGTAAACTCATCAAATGAAAAGGTAGTCTTCAATAAAAATATATAATTTTCACTATTCATCAAAAAAATAATCTTTTCAGAAAATTATCAAAAAATTACTATAAGATAATTTTAACATAATGATTTCAAAAATGAAGTTCATTTTTTTAAATAAATTTTCTAAAAGTGGTAATAATTAATTTTAAAATAAGTGCAGAGAATGTTATGAAACCTCCATTTGAAAAACACAATTTTTCCGAATAACATTTCTTTTTCTTTTTCTTTAAAATGTTTTTTATTTAATTTTTTACTTAATATATAACTAATGAATTTATTTTATTAATGTGTAAACAATATTATTTTAAAATTTTATTTAATATTATTCATACATATCACGAACCATCCTAGATACCTGGGTACTCCAATACCCAAGCCAAATCTGACATGACCCGAAGGGCATTCCCAATCACCACAGGTTGAAAAATAGTACCTAGAATCATATCAAGATCAAGAGGTAATGAGTTTGACAAAATAATAGTGTAATATAAAACAAAAAAGTTTGTATGATCAAAAATATAAAGGGAGATGGTACTAAAAACTAAAATGTAAAAAAAATACTCGGATTGATATTTACACATCCCAAAGGAAACGACTTTATCAACCAAAAAAAGCCTCAAAAAACTCATGTGAAACAAGTTTAAATAATATCCACCATTCACCATCAACTATCTAGGGCCCCAAGGACCAAGATAAACCACCACCACCAAGTCTAACTTTCCCTTTTCTTAGAGCTAGCATAATAAAATATACAAACACCCAAAGGAAAGGGTAGGTTGTGAGCTATAAATCCCAAAAGGGTCTTACCATATGTTCCATAATCAATTCCATAATAATTAAACCAATAATAATTTCATTTAAAAATAAAACATTTCATGGTATAATATTCAAATATTTTAAACTAAAACATGCTTTCGATTTAAAAATATGGTAGATATATTAAAACTGTCTTAAATGAAAAATTTATATAAAACCCTTATATAAAGTAGTTTGAAAGTGCAAAACAATTGAATAATCATTATCATGTATAATCATGTCAAAAAATCATAGAAACATCAATAAAATCCCCATGTTATGCTAGTTCAGGTAATAGGATCCTTATAAATCTCAATAATGATCACAAATAAAGATATGTGTGCACACACAAATAAATATACACCTCAAATAGGGAACCCTCATGGTGAATCTACACCCACAAAGAGGAACCCTCTCAGGCATTCATACCATAATTTTCTAGTTATAGTTGTCATCATCAATCCCTTTATAGCGATTCAAGTTCCTAGTGTTCTTGTAACAGTTACCACTAACTACCTATGCTGACATGTGTTTCAAATAATAAATCAATCAAACAAGGTAAAATAAAAAATTTCAAATCAATTAAAATAAAATTTTCTTAGTTACCATTTTCAACATGCCTTTATCACTTGAAAACCAAAACAAAGGTTTTTATCAATTAATACAATTTCAAATCATCTTCACCTTAATCCATTTTTTCTAGCTTCAACATTTAATCAATTGATCAAATAAATTTTAAAATCAATCCATCATTTTCCCAAAATCATCCCCAAGTTTCAATTCCATTAAAATTAAGGGCTTAAAAAATTTCATGCCATTTCAAATCACACATAAAATCCTTTAAAATAAGGGTTTTAAAATAAATTAAAAACTCATTTCAATTCAACAAAGAAAATTTAGTTTTCAATCCTAGGGAAAAGAAATATGTAACCACCTACCATTAAATCAATAGATAAAAATGCACAACACTCTCAATGGTGAACACCAATGGAGAACGAAGGAAATATAGATCAATAAAAAAATATTGAATCAAGATCCATTAAAATATAGTTTAGATCCATAAATAACATGATGATCCATCACTATATAAAGATAATGGAATAAGATATTAGAATAAACTAGATGATAGGAGATCCACTTACCTAGAGGATATCAAATGCAAAAAACAGAAGCTTCGATCCACCAAAAAAGGGTTTGGGAGAGTAAAAAATGACTCTTGGGAGAATTTTAGGACCAAAGACTCAAGTTAGGATCTAAATAGGATTATTAGGGTTTATACCAAAGGGTTTCATGTTTTTAATAAATTTTTTGGCGGAAATAAAACATGTATCCATAGTTTTTTGTGTAGGGTTGCATGGTAAGACAAACTATGAACCCTGACTATGCATCCCTACTATATAGGTTGCAGGGTTATCCTAAGATGGAGAATGGTTTTTCAAACCATGATACAACTATAAAAACCATCATGGTCTGAGGTTTCACAGTTTAAAAGGGTTGGCCACATAGTTTGGACAAACCATGCACCAACCATGGACAACCCCTTGGGATTCCAAAATTTTCCAAATTCTCCCAGAACGACCCCAACCCATGACCCATCTTAATAGAGATAAAAAATGGTCAATTAATACCTGAATTAATGTAATATTATGTTAGAAACTCCCCATCATAAAATAGTTTTGTACCTATAAATACTATCATGAATACTGCCTGTCAAATAGATGAAGTCACTACTCTCCCGGAAGTGCCTAATGCTCCCATGAATCATGTGAATTAGAACCATGCTGCCATAACACAATAAACAAAGGTATCATCCTCCCATGAATAACCTTTTTCTTAGAATCAATATTCCTGACTAGATTCTCATCCAAGGATAAATCAAGCTCAACATCAAGATCCTCCCAGTTAAAGACATGATACAGGATAGAATGGTACTTACAAAGCTATGATACATAGAACACAGTATGTATCAAAGTGAACTGCAGTAGAAGTGATGAAAAATAAAACAATTTTACCGCCTTCTCATAAATATCAAAAGGTCCCACAAACTAAATAGAAAGATTCCCCTATTTATCAACATGTTGGTGACTCAACCATAGAGAACCCCTAAAGAACACCTAGTCACCAATTGAAAACACCAATGATATTAATTCATAATAAACATAAGATTTTTAATAGATTTTTTCAATAGTCATTCTCTAATAAATCGACTAAATGTTCATCGTTGTATCTTGGACCAAACTAAGTCCATCCAAGGAAGTTTCACCAATCTCTTACCAACACAACAGAGATTTTTATGACCTTCCATACAAGGCCACAAAAGAGAAATCTGAATTATATATTGGTAACTATTATTATAGGGAAAACTAACTAGTCCAAAATGGGCATCCTAAGATAAATCTAAGTTAAAAACACAAGAATGAATCATATCCTTTATAATATTAATATATCCTTCTATTTGGACATCAATATGTTGATGATATGTTAGGATCAAATGTACCTAAAATACTAGTGCCTCTCCAAAATTTAGAATTAAAATAGGGATCTCTAATAGATATTATAGTAGAATAAACTCCATGTAATTTGAAAATAACTTTCACAATGATATGTCTGAAGTATTAAACATTGGTTGTATCAATAATGGGTAATAAGTTAGATGATTTTGTCATCTTATTGATCACAATATATATCACATTATTTTTATGAGTGGTACATGAAAACACAACCACAAAGTCTATAGAGATCTCATACCACTTCTAGGTCAACAATGGTAATGGATGATGTAAAACTGAAGGTATATGGTGCTTGGATTTGATCAAATGATGGGTATTATAATGAGAAACAATGTCAGAAATGTCTCATCTCATACCTAACCACCAGAATCATTATTTCATATCATAAAACATATTTTTGGTTCAAGGGTTCACCTCCTGCTAAGAATTATGGAAATCCCCCATTATGGAATTTCTTATAAGAAAAGATACAAAAAACCAATTCTAAAAACATATAATTCTCTCGTAAGAGAACTTCCACTTTTTGAAAGGATCCCCACCATAAATAGAGTTCATAATTCCATGGAATTTATCATCAAGTTGTTGCTACTAAAGAATCATCTCATGAAGTGAAGGGGTCAACTGAACACTTTCTAAGACAACCTTTGTATCTTCCCACTAGAATATTAAATTAAAATGGGGAAAAAGTGACTTCAATTTCAACACATATTATGATTCCTTCACAATCTAGTTTAGTATTTTCTTTTTCAAAGCATAAGCAATGACATTCCCCTTCACCAGGATGAAGGAAATGTCAAAATAAAATGATTACAGGTACTCCACTCAATGCCTCCATTGATGGTTCAAATATTTTTTATAGAATATATAACTGAAGCTTTTGTTTCCAAAATAAATAGTAAACCATTCTCCAAAATGGTAATTCTATCAACTCTTATTAGCATGCATCATGGCTACGAGTTTGAGATAATGGGTTGGGTAATTATTCTCATGTGGCCTAAGATGTTTAGAGCCATAGGATCCGACATGATCAACCTGTATGATAACACATACCAAACCCAAAATTCATGCATCACAGAAGACCACATATCCCTTTCTAGCCTATAGAAGAGTCAACAAGAGAAAATTTTAAAAATATGTTTTAGATCGACAAAAGAAATCTGATATTTCTCATCCCAAAGTGACCTTACTCCCTTATGAGTGAGGGAAGTCATCATAGAAACCAAATTTGATAAATATATGACAAACCTATGGTAATACCCCACCATTCCCAAGAATATCCATATCTCAAAAACATTATGTGGTTTCTCACATCTCATAACTGATTTCACCTTCCTAGGATCAATGGAGATACCATGTTTTAACACCAAGTATCCCAATGATTTCACTTCCTGAATCTATAAATTTCATTTTGAAAGAATCTCATAACATCTATAATTTATCAAGATTTCTAGGAATTTACTCAAATGATACACATGATCCTCCTCATTTTTGGATTAAACCAAAAAATCATCCACAAATACCACCATGAATGAATCAAATTAATCAAGGAATATTCCATTTATCAAATTCATAAAGACTGCTGCAGAATTTATCGATACAAAGGGAATAAAAAGATTCTCAAAGTGATAATGACTACTTCTAGAGGTATTATTTTGAATGTCAGATTATTTTATTCTCAATTGGTGATAACCAAACCAAAGATCAATCTTTGAGAACCATTTTTACCCTTTCAACTGATTAAATATATCAACAATTCATGGTAATCGATACTTTTTATTTATCAAATCTCAATTTATTTTTTAGTATCAACTTAGAGGTGAATTGTTATATCATCTTTATTCACAAAGATAACAAGTGGCGCCTGAGGTGACACACTCGAGCATATAAATCCTTTCTCTAAAAAATCATCCAACTGATTCATTAACTCTTTCAACCCTACTGGTTCCATTTGGTGTGAAGTAATAGATATTGGTTGAGCATAAGGCACTAAATCAATAGAGAACCATACCAATCTTACCAGTGGTAGACTAGAGAAATTTGAAGGAAACACCTCAAGAATCTCAGTGATGATTGGAGGGATACCATCACTTATAGATTCTTACTCCAAGTAAAAAAATAAAGAATCAATATTAACCATCCCAACTCTAGAAAATATAGTCCTTATATACTTGACCTTGGGTCCCATTCCCTTTAAAGACATGACACACCCCATCGGGCACAATAAAGGAGACCCGAAAATGGTAACGATCAATCTGGGAATTATGATCAATCAACCAATCCATCCCAAAAATGATGTCAAGAGGTTTTAGGTTGAGAAATATGAAATTATTGGTAATTTCAATCTATAAAAAATTTAAAACAAAATCAATAATATGGAGACCCTACTCTCTCTTCATTATGAGGGGCGTAGTAATATTCATCACATAGGAAAAAATCTATGAAATAAGATTTAGTAAGTTCACAATATGAGTAGATATAAATGAAGGATATCCACTAGTATCAAATAAAGTATCCACTAAAGATGAATCTATTGTGATAATAGTTGTTATAGTCACTAAAACTATATCATCTTCCTCTGGAGACTCATGCACTATGTGAAAAAGCTTCATTTTGGATATCTATGACTAGAACCCCTAAGATCTTAAATCATCTGATTTCACTATAGTACTTTTTCGAGCTAATGAGCCCTTGAAAATATGAAAAGATAAAATGAAGTTTTTTATATTATATATATATCATGAGTGACCACAATAACTGCATATATTTATCACCTCAATTAAAAATTTCTTGAATTCCTAACCTTATCGCACAGAAAGCAGGTAATGGGCCTCGTCCAGGCACTATATGAGTTCTGGAAGATTCATGTTATCTAAAACTACCATGAGACTTATCAAACATCATATTTCCTATAATAGAACTAAAAAAACTACCACTAGACGAAAAATAAACTACCATCAACCCTAACAAGACATCTAGGACAAGATCAATCATTAACACCCTATCCATCACATCGGCGTAAGAAACCAGCTTCAACAAGAAAACCTAATATTGAATATCAGATCAAATACCCCTCTCAAATATTCATGAATTAATCTTCTCATTAGTCACCACCTCAAGAGAAATTTGAAAAATATCAACAAATCATTTTTCATACTGATTCACAATCGTTTCACAATGTAGGATATTGATAAACTCCATGGATTTTTTGAAGACTATAGATTATTTCTAAAACTGATCTATGAAAAGTACAAAAAAAATCATTCAATTCCAACCCCCCATGATTCTTATCCATCACCCTATAATCCCATAATCTCCTTCTAGGAACTTCCAACTTAAAGGTATCACATTTCATAATAATTGAATCAAGTGTTTCCAAGAACTAAAAAAGAAGATCTATCTTTTTCAACCAATCCTCAGCCTATTGAGGATCATTAAAACATTTGAAAGTAGGTGTCTTTTGGGAAAAACCTTGAACACAATCATTATATTTATCCCTTCAAGGTTCAACTAATAAATCATGAATGGGAGTGTGTACAAGTACATGTCTTAGATCTTGGATAGCCCACACCACCATCTCAACAAGTGTCTTGTCCACTAGAGGATTAGCTCAATATGGTTACCTAGAAACTTCCTCCTAGGGCCTATTAACACATCTTCTTAGAGGAATAATGCTATAAAACATCAATAAACAACACTAAATACATCATAATATATATATGGATCAAATATAGGTAAAAACTAGAATCATATCAACAAATTACTCAATGAAACTTTTCCCAAACACCCTTGGTGACATATAGCTTGTTATAGTGAGGGTTCTCTAGAAACTTGCGCACAACTACCTCTAAAGGCAAATCATGACATTCCAAACCACACACTATTATCAAGGAAAATATTAATAAACTTATTTTGATAACACATTATTACAAGCCAGCCCATATACCTTGGTACTCTGATAACTGAACCAAATATAATATGGCCCAAAGGGAATTCCCAATCCCCATGGGTTAGAAACTAGCACCTGAAATCATATCAAGATCAAGAGGGAATGAATTTTTCATAAAATAGTGGGTGGTAAAATATACAAGTCAGTATGTTCGACATTACAAAGAGAAAATGTACCAGAAGAAAATTGGTAAAACAATACCCTAATAGATAGATAATGTAACATCCCAGGTAAATAAATAATATGAAATTTTCATATGTATTAATATTTCTGAATTAATTATTAATTTTACTTTAAAGGGGATTCTATGTTTGATGGTGTTCCCAATACACAACAATGGGTTTCTTGGAACTCTATGAAACACCATAAGGATTTCTTTTTCCTGTATGTACAAGTTTAAAATCCTAAAACAGGACCTTAAAGGATTGTGTAAAACTACAAATTCTCAAATAGACGTAGATATTTCCTCTCTTGAAAATGAACTTAGCCACATCCAAAAACAAAGCACTAATTCAGATTTTAATATAGATCCTCAATTGGAAGAAAATATCTCCCTTAAACTTAATTACTTGCTCACATTTAAGGATAATAATCGTAAGTAAATGTTTAGGACTAAATGGCTTATAGATGGTGATCGTAATACTAAATTTTATAATTCCCTTCAAAGAATCAGAAAGGCCAATCATCCTCTTTCTAAGCTTATTCATAATGATTTGATCATTGATTCTGAAGAGGATATAACAGATCATGTTATCTCGTACTTTTACAACATCTTTAATGGTCCAGAGATAAATATTGATCTCAGATATGATATTATTCCCTTAATGGTGGGTGAAAGAGACAATGAGTCTCTTTTAAGCACTCCACGTTATCATAAAATTAAAGATACAGTTTTTGTCCTTAATCCAGACAGTGCGCCTGGTTCGGATGGGTTCAATAATGGTTTCTACCAAAATCATTGGGATATAATCCACAATGATGTTTGTAACCTTGTTAAGACCTTTTTTATTCATGGATCTCTTCCTCATGGAATCAATGCTCAATTTCTAACTTTAATACCTAAGGTTGAAAATGCCTCAGAGATCCATCAATTCAGACCTATTACTCTGACTAACACTCTTTATAAGATCATTACCAAAATTATTACGAATATACTTGTTCCTATTTGAAATAAAATAGTCTCATGGAATCAGTTTGGTTTTATTAAAGGAAGGTCCATCCAGGACTGTAATTGTCTTGCCTCTGATTGTACCAATAGTTTAAAAAAACACTATAGGGGTCGTGTGGCCATCAAACTTGATATCAGAAAGGATTTTGACACCATAGACTGTAATTTTATTTTCAAAGTCTTGAAAAACTTTGGATTTCATGATTCATTCAATGGAAGACTCAAAAATTTATTTCGCTCAACTTTTATTTCTATTTTGATTAATGGTACCCCTAGAGGTTTTTTCAAATTCTCTAAAGGTGTCAGGAAGGGTGACCCTCTTTCAGCCATCCTCTTTGTTATTTCTGAGGATTACTTAAGTAGACTTCTCAATAATCTGGTTGATCAAAGTAAGCTTAAGCTTATACAAGTTGACAGAAACCTAAATACCCCTACCCGCCTTTTATATACAGATGATGTCATCCTGTTTCTCAAAGGGGATCAAAAAAATATTCATGTACTCAAGAAATATCTTAATCACTATGAGGAAGTCTCAGGATAAGTGATTTCCTGGAATAAATCGTATATTTATTTTGGAAAGAGATTTCATGTCAGAAGGAAATTTAGCATTACCACTTATCTTGGCGTTAAAGAAGTCCTTTTACCTTTCACTTATTTGGGTATCCCAATATTTTGGGGTCGTCCTAAATCAAGCTACTTTTCTAATATCATTGATCAAATCATAAACCAACTCTCTACTTGGAAATGGAAATGTCTCTCCATGGCTGGAAGAATATGTTTGGTCAAATCGACCACTGTCTCAAAAATGGTCTACTCTCTTATGAGTTATAAATGGCATGTCGGCATCTTCGGGAAAATTAATACTTATATTAAAAACTTCATTTGGAAGGGAAGTATTTTTTAAAAGAAACTTGTCACTATCCCTTGGAAATCCTGTTGTAAACCCCTTGATAAAGGTGGCATTGGTATAAAAAATGTAAAGCTGTTCAATAATGCTCTTCAAGCCCGTCTTACTTGGCATATTATTAATTGTACTTCTAAAGCTTCCGAATTCTTGAACCATAGATTCCTCTTTAAACTCTTGAATGGGAATTTTAATTTCATCAACTCTTCGATCTGGCCTTCTATTAGGGACTCGTACCACAAGATCATGGAAAATACTAGATGGATGGTTAGTGCTGATTCTTCCATTAATTTTTGGTGTGAAAAATGGTGTGGTAACCCCATGATATCATTATTACCTCTTAATATTATTCCTAAAGATACTATTCATTATATAAAGAATGTCTTACAATTTCATAGACATGACCTCCCTAACAATATTGCACAGATCATTGATAATCACCCTTTTTCTTCAAATGGTGACTTCCTTGTTTGGGAACCTGCATCAAATGGCATCTTAGACTCTAAAAACTACTTTAAGCATAAATTTTCTAGAAATTAATCTAATTATCAATGGGTGAGTCAATTTAACAAGCCTTGGATCAAACCTTCTAGGCTCACCCTTATTTGGCGCATTGCTCATAATAGATTGCCTACTGAAGCCGGTCTACAAAATTTTGGCATACAACTCTGCTCTAAATGTCACTTGTGTAATGAACACAGGGAGGATGCTGATCATATTTTTTTTCTTGTGCAACGGCCTCTCCTTTATGGAATTATGTTCTTGAATTATTTAATTACATATGGAACTTATGTGACTCTATTTGTTTGTTTTTAAAAAAATGCATTACATATGAAGCCTCTCTACAGGTTAAAAATATTTTTCTTGCGGTGGTGGAGGAACTCCTACATGAGATCTGGTATATTAGAAATGATCTTATTCACAAAAAACACTCATTTAGTGTCAATGTAGGAAAATCTCGGATTCTTATTGCGATTCATGAAGCTTCTTCAATTCAAAAAGACTATTGCAACAACTCGGTTGGTGACTTTGAGATCCTTCATCATCTCCGTGTTCCTGGCAT
Organism: Viscum album; assembly: GCA_963277665.1. Classification (NCBI taxonomy): domain Eukaryota; kingdom Viridiplantae; phylum Streptophyta; class Magnoliopsida; order Santalales; family Viscaceae; genus Viscum; species Viscum album. The sequence continues at coordinate 587,224,440 of OY728142.1, read as the reverse complement.
ATACCCAAATCCCAAACGTTCCTTTAAAGTATTCTGGAAATCACCGATATCAGGATGGATCAATGTGAACGTTGATGGTGCTTCTAAAGGCAATCCAGGCCCTTCAAGTTGTGGTGCCATCTTCAGAGACTCAGCTGGCCAGTGTCAGGGTTTCTTCTATGTTGGATGTGGACATTATTCATCTCTGGAGGCTGAAAAGTTGGAGGTCATCCATGCAGTTGATTTTTCGCTTCAAAGAGGTTGTAGAAAGCTTTAGATTGAAAGTGATTCTACCACTATCATTCATGCCATATGGAATGGAAACATTCATCTTTCCTGGATGCTTACCACACTTTGGATTAATTGTCTAAACTCACTCCATGGGATTGATTACATAGCTACTCATGCCTACCGTGAAGCGAATGTTATTGCAGATGCACTTTCTAACGAAGGAGTACATCAGAGCATGACTTGGTCGGACACTCTTCCAGCTGACTTATTACATCTGTTTGATAGATATTGTAAAAAAATCCCATCCTCCTAACTTTTTTAATCTTTTTTCTTATCAATAAATTGTGCTTTGGTCTTTGGCCAAAGCATTACCTTTTAAAAAAAATGGTAGTTAATGCCTAGCCGTTGTAATAGAGGTAGTGAACAAAACTAACTACAAAATGATTATACATGTTTGTTAAATGTTTTTAAATTTATCCTATAAATCTTATAGGCTTAAAATGATAAATAATCTGATTTTAAGCATAAATACTCTAATATTCTTTAAAAGGTTGTTTTAACGCCTTTTGATGGAGAACCCTTTTTAAATCTAGTTCTTTTCACTTTTATATGCTCTATTTGAAAAAAAAATATACTTCTTTAGAATAAAAACATCAAAATTTACTTTGTATTAAATTTTGTTATTTTTTTGATAATGTTTATTTTTTTAATGAATAGTGAAAAATACTATATTTTAATTTAAAACTGCCTTTTAATCTAATTGATTTATATGGTTAGATTATATTTTTAATTGATTTTAAAGTGTAATTAGGTTATGTTTTTACAATTTAATCGAATTTTGGGCATTTTAAGTAATTTCACTTTGAGATTGGACATAAAAAAGGGTCAATATTTTGATAGTTATTATTTCTTAAAAACAGGCTTTTTATTTTGACAACAAGAATTAATTTCAAATTAATTTTTGACACTTCTGTGTTTTGAATTTGGAAAAACGGATTCCATATTTAGAATCAGGGGGTATGAATTGAGTAAATAGGTAACTTTTATTTTTATACATTATGAATATTTACTTCAGTAGAAATTTTATTTACCATGGTTAAAGGGTAAATCTGGTAAATAAGGGTAACAAAATATTATTATAATAATATTAAATTACCCTAAAATGTGTACTAATCCTATTGGTTGATACATTTCTGACCATGGGAATCCTTGGGTCTATTTTGGGACCTCATTGAGCCACTTGAGAGTGATAATGACACTTTATATTAATTAATTTAAATTAAAGACAAAAATGACACAATCATATATCTTTTAGTAAATCAATTATTACATGGAGTTATATAATTTATCTCTTAGAATATAAATATTAATTTGAAATATAAAAATATTTACTACATCATGATATTTTTTTATAATTTTTAAAAAAAAAATAAAAAAAAATATGACACAATAATGATGTAGTGTTTACCTCATTAATGAATGATTTAAATAAATAAGATTATAATGATTAAAACAATATCCAAAACCTGTCAAATTATTATTGGGTGATTCTATTTCTAACATGAGTCATCTTATATTCTACTTTAATTACTTTTGGACCTATAAAAATATAAAATCATTATATAATAAAATAATATTTTTAAACTTTATTAAAGAGCCCCTCCTGCCCCATATAAAAGGACACAACTTCTAACCCATTAATCATGCTTCTCAAGCACCTTTTCTAATCCAAACTCTTCCCAATTAAGATACCTACATATCTATCCTCCTCCTATAAGTCTTACCCTAGGCATAAGGCAATTCAATTAAACCTTTTGGTTCAAACCAAAGGGAGATACATGATTTAAAGGTAATATCCTCTCTTAAGTTCTTTTGTTTTATTTTACTTCTCCAACCCAATAAACTCTTTTGATTCCTTTATTTTATAACAAAACCAGTATCTTCAATATACTAGGTTGTTTTTATGAGAAGTATTCTAACTACACTTCCACTCACCTTCATCTAATGGTTACAAACATACTTTTTTTTGTGGACGGCGAACTACCGCCTCGCGAAACAAATATTGTTTAAATATCTCCAACCGCCTCTCTTGGTGGCCATTATGATGGAACTAAATTTATATATGATTAATATTATGTTTATTTTTTCTCTATTCTTATGTAATTTTTATTTACAAACATACCTTTATGCTTTCCAATATGTGTAAATACGTTAATTTCATTTGAGGACATGCGGACTACCGCCCCCTCAAGGTGATATGATTCATTCATGACATACCTGGAACGTATAAATGATGACATTAATGAAATTATGTAACATATATACAATATTATATTATAATTGAATTATAATATACCTATGTATCATTAATTTTTCATTCCATTAAATATGAAATAGAAATGAAAGTAGCGTTCATGTGTACGTACGGCTTACCGTCTCCATGAACGGTGAATTTGATTTCTTATCTCCAAATGTTATGTAATATTATCAATACAAACATATACTGGATATATATTACATATATGATATATAAATCATGAATATAATTCTAGAGATAATGGACTTCTGACCACATGAACATCTTCTAATTATAAGAAGTTCATTTTTGACTCAAGTACCAAATATCGACAAAATGACCATTATTAACTTAAATGATTGAATAATGTATATAACATGGTAATAAGTGATATAAAAGGAATAATAAACTTGAAAAAGGTTCTTAATAAATTATAAATTAACTTTATCTTATTATTCAGGAGATTAAAGAACGAATGGGTCATGTCGGACATGAGGTAAGGGATTTCTTATCTAACTTTTAATTCTGTGAGATTTCCATTATTCACCACTTCTTTATTGAAAGTGGTGTATTTTGTACTGAAATTTGATATATATTATCATTATTATCTTTATATTAATGGTATTCAGTGATTAATTGGGTGGTTATTAACTTTTTTTCTTACGACTCGATTGATTACAATGTGGTAAGGGATTCTTCTCTCACTTTTAAGTCCATGAGATTTCCATTATTCACCACTTATTTATTTAATGTGGTGTATTGTGTACTGCCATTTGATATATATTATCATTATTCTATTTATATTCATGGTATTCTTTGATTAATTTGGTGGTTATTAACTTTTGGTCTTACGACTCAATTGATTACAATGTGGTAAGGGGTTTCTTATCTCACTTTTAATTCCGGGATATTTTCATTGTTTTCCACTTATTTCTTGTATGTGGTGTATTTTTTAATACCATTTGATATATATTATCATTATTATCTTTATATTCAGGTTATTATTTGATTCATTTGGTGGTTATTAACTTTTTGTCGTACAACTCGATTGATTACAACGTGGTAAAGGGTTTTCATCTAACTTTTTATTCCTGTGAGATTCATGATATATTTGACACTATTTCCTTTTGTGTGGTGTATGTACTGCCCACGATTATATTATTTGAGTAATATAATATAATTTATGGGTATTTAAATTTTCGTTGTATGATCCTTCTTTCATGGGGTGTATGTTTCGTAAGTTACCAAACTGGTAAGGGAACCTTTCACCCTCCTCTTTTTAAAAGACTTCTTTTGGTAATGTCTTTTAATTTACATATTCTTATGTTGGGATATCTTCTTCTATATCCTTATTGTTGTAAATTTTATTTCCTTGTTATGAGATAAACTTTTCTCTCTCATCAACTCATTTTCTGAATTTTAGATCGACGTCGTTGGGCTGTCGAATTTCTATAAGAGAACTTCTTAACCCAATTTCAATTATTTGGGTTAAACTTCTACTTCTTGATTATGTCGTGCTATGAATATGTTTGAATGACCTATGATTGTTGTTCACTGAATATCCAATCATATTGAGTGTATTTATAATTGTCACACATTATTATGTAATTGATTTATCCTTAATCTAAGAATACTATTTTTATAAAGGATTTTGTCTCAATTTACATTCCATTGAGGCTTCATTATTATTATACACCAATTCACTCTTATATGGTGTATATAATATCATTTGGAATAATATATCATGAATCTATTTATTCTCATGATATCATAAAGTTCTGATTAAATGTTATTCCTCAATTATTTTTATTCAAGCGTCTCTCACTTTGTTAAAAACTCTTTAACTAAAATATCTTTTAAAAAGTTTTAAAGATTTATTATTCAAAATCATTCTCATTAATGTTCGTGTTTTAAAAATGATTTTTAGGATTTATTTATATGGACATTAATTTTTTCAAATGATAATTCATTTAAAAGCTTCAAAGTGGTATGAGACACTTTGATTCAAAAATCTCTTTATTAAATGTTTTAAATGGATTTGAAATTGGTTTGATAAAACATTGATTATGTCAATATCTTGAAATGATATATTTTGACTGAAATGTGTAAATTTTATCTTTCCTTTATTATTTTTTTATGTGTTTTGAATGTGTTATTGTTATTAGGCATTGTTTACATATACGGGTGGTTCTGTGATAAACCTAGGGTGGGTGAGCCCGAGATAGCTCTCCAATGCATTGGGTAACATGACAGAGGTAAATGTGAATGTTTATCCTAAGAGGTTTAGATAATATACTATGATGGGTATTCCAAGGTAACTTTCTACATAGCTATGATAGCTATAATGTAAGTATGATATGGATTCCACAAGTCACCTTTATGATTTATGATTTCTATGTGTTATTCATAAATCCTATGATTTCATAAGGTGTGTTATGATTGAAAAGTATGGTTTCATTGAATTTTATTTATTGATGGGATAATGTTTTCTTTCCTTATTTTATAACCCTTACTAAGCTGTTTATGCTCATCCCAAGTTTTTGAAATTTTTTCCATAGGACTTAAAGATGAATAGGGTCAAGGAAGGGATTAAGGAAAATTCATGTTGTCTAAAACATGGAACTAGACATGTTTCTTTTTAAGAGTTTTTATTTTATAAAAAAAATATGGATACTGAGTAGTAGTGTCTACATGTAATATTCATGTTTTTATGTAATATTTATGGCCTAATTCTCTAAAACTCTAAACCTAAAAAGATCATCAATGTGAATTATTCATTTAATTAATGATTATGTAATGTTATAAGGCCATTTCCTTATAGTTGGTATCAAAGGTTGGTTTTGACAACTTTAGGGATTAAGAGTTTTCGTTAAACACATGGTTTGTCCCTATGTATATTATTTCAGATAAATCCTTGTTTTATAAATGTTTTATATCAAGGAAAGTCAGTTAAAAATGGAAGGAGGACCTCAAATGACATTCCTATCTCTTCCTGATGACATGCTTGCAATAATTATTGCAATGTCATGTTCAGATGATGGTGAAACTTTTTCTAACATAAAACTCACTTGAAAGTAGATGTTTGAGATATCAAACACCTCTACTATACATCGATATCATCGTGGATAATGGGTTGTATTTAATCAAATCTTATTTTCTCAATATTCTCATATTTTCAAGAAAGGTAAATATTATCAAGGCATTTTCAAATATTTTACCTTATCACAAGATTTTGAAGCATATTATGATGATTTTGAAAAAGGTGATGAAGAAGGATACCCTTGTGCAACCTATTTATATTTTATTTTACAATATAGTCTCTCAGCACATACTTAAGGTATTTTAAAAGTACCATTGATTGAAAGGGTCAACTCAAATTCAGTCAGACTGTTTTATAAAAATCATGTTTTATCATATGTTTTGAAATTATATGTCATACATGATTATATTATGAAACTGTTTTTCTACAAAAACCCATATGACCCAATTTGTACTAGGTGTATTTTTATTAAGGAATAAAATGATTTTTAAGGATCTCTAAATCATTTTTGCAATGCATGGACCTTCTACCTATGTGAACAAGATGATGATGAAACTATATGGACACCATTATCAATGTATAATGTTCTTTCTATTGGGAGTAGTTTTATTTTATCATATGGAGGTGAAAAAAATGATAATATATGAGATGTTGATGTCTTGATGTATTGGGATGAAAATTAAAGTTATAAGAAAACCTTTTAGTTTAAAACATGTTAGGGTCATTTTTTAGTTTTATAAAAAGGACAACCCGTAAGATTGGTGGCAACTCTTCATGTCTGGAAAGGCAGCAAGAATCAATCCAACAACCAAAGGGTGATAAGGGAGCATCGCCTACCACTATCTTACGTGAAGTCCCTAGTTAGTATGACTTATTATTTTAATTTAAATGATTTTATGGATCAGGAATAAGTTGATTTTTGAAAAATTATGTTTTATCAAATGGATATACTTCATATAAAAAATGATTTGGTGATTAAGTGATAATGGTTATTTTTGAAGATTTTTTCTCTTTGGGAAACATTATATGATTAAGGGAAATAGAATACTATGGGATCTCATTTTTAGAGTAATAGTGGATATTTTATTTTGGAAGAATCTATGTTTTTATTGTAGACATATGATGATTTTGTTTATTTATGGAAATGATAAACCTATCATGGATAATATGTGATTAGTTTAATTAGTTTTTAGTATGAGACTTTAAGAGTAACTGATGTTATTTGTAGATAAATGTTAATATTTATCTTGTAAGACTATGTGATTAAATCCTTCTGAGATTTGGGTTTCAATATTAGTTTGGATTACTTTGAATAGTTTTATGGACAGTTTTTTATTGAATAGTCTTTTTTGAACTTTGGGTATTGTTTGACAAATTTTGGATATTAAGAGTAGTTTTTCTTTTTGTAAAAGATTATTATTTTTTAGGGATTATCTGATCTTGTACTAACCATTTTGGTTTTGGTTAACGTCTAAATATATGGGAAAAATATAGTTCATATTTCTTTGATTATATGATTCTCTATAAGTTAATTCTAGTGCTTTTAATGTGACCAAGTCAGTTTTAATACTCATCGTTTAGAGAAAAGCTGAGTTTTTGGTAGAAAATTAGTAAAGTATGAAAGTCTACATGAAAAGTAAGTATTTTTCCTTATGTTTTTAGTTAATATCATAAATAAATTCCTTAACTTTATGAAAATTAACTTTAAAAAACGTTGTCTATTAACATTTCCTACTGGGGAATCAAATATTATTTAACCCATCAGAAGTTTGTGATTTTCTGGTGTTTAAATTTCTCCTAATCATGTTTTCATTCACTCTCCATCAGAATGTGATGGTTTGTTTTCTCCTCCATATCCAGGTTTTCATGGAATCCTAGTATATTTTGTCTCGAGTAACCTTTGTACTTATATTCCTTTATTTTCAAGTGATAGTTTTATTGACTCTTTTCCTAATATAGGAATTCAATAATGTTTCTAAGCCTAATTTTAAAATTGTGAGGAAGCAATTCCCAAAAGGGGGGAAGGATGTAACATCCCAGGTAAATAAAGAATATGACATTTTCATATTTATTAATATTTGCAAATTAATTATTAATTTTAATTTAAAGGGGATGCTATGTTTGATGGAGTACCTGATATACAACAACGAGTTTCTTTGGAATCTTACGTTGCACACAACGTTGAGTTATACTGAAAAATAATAATACAATATTATTATTTTAAATGGTAGTTAATGCCTAGCCATTGTAATGGTGGTTGTTTCCGACGCTTTCACCGAGGCGCGCGCCCGTCCGTCCGTGGGGGAGGACGCGCGGCGCTTCTGTTGCCCCGCATTCCCGCTTTCCAAAGGCGGGCGGCATTCGCTCCTTATTCAGGGACGTCTACTCCTTGATCGAAACGGGATGATGGGATGTCGGTTCTTCCTCCTGTGGATTCCTCCTCAGAACTCGTCACCTAGTCCGGGTCTCCCTTATAGATTTAATATGTAGTTCATGAAACTCTTCCCAGTGCCATGTTTCCATGGACGCCGGTTAATTACACTGCTTCTGTCGGGACATTCCAAAGGGTCCAGTCAGGGCAGCAACCTTTAGTCAGGGGAGTAGTCACGTTGAGGCATCAGTAGCGTGTCTGGATGCTGGGGTACCTGGCATTTCTGTCTGTTATCCTTGACCACAAGGCTTCTCGAGGGCGTGGAAGCCCGAGGCATCCCACATCGAGAGTGGGGAATTATATGTCGTAGACACATATCTGAGGTTTTCCTCAGCTTCCCGTGCTCAACACAGGGTATGCCGCAAGTTTAACGTCCAGCGGAGACGGATCAACCCAACCAGAGCATTAGCTAGGATAGATCGGATTGAGGGATCCTCCTTGAAGGGATATCGATACCGGGGCCAGCCCATGGGCGACTGTGAAGAAGAGCGTACCGACATGGTCTCACCAGGATAAGACGGTCCGGGCGAGAATCGGAACGGGCGGTAGGTTGATGAATGGAGTGGAAGGAGAGTGAAGTGTGACCATCGCAGGGGCGACAGTGAAGTTGGGCTTGAGCCTTGGCGAGGCTTCCTACGTATCCCTGTGGCAGGGAATCAAAGTCCGCGTAGTTCGGGATGACGTCGATGAACTGACGTGAAGGTGGACCTTGGCCCGATGAGCATCGTCAGAGTACCGACGTGAAAGTAGACCCGTGGGTCCACTAGTGGTGGGCTTGAACCTTGGGAAGGTTTCCTACGTACCATGCCTTGACATGGATCAAAGTCATCGTAGTTTAGATGGGGATTTGTCAGTGAACTGACGTGAAAGTGGACCTTGGTCCGATGGGTGGTGGGCTTGAACCTTGGGAAGGCTTCCTACGTACCATGCCTTGACATGGATCAAAGACCTCGTAGTTCGGGTTAGTCACAACGGCTTGCCGTCGGACTAGAATTGGGTGTACAGTTTAATGTCATGCGGGACAAAAGGAGGCATGCAGTTTAACGTCATGCTGGACGAGGGCGAAACTTGAAGTGAATGAACGACCGAGCAATGTGGCTTGAACCTCATGGAGGCTTCCTACGTACCATGCCTTGACATGGATCAAAGACCTCGTAGTTCAGGTGGGAAAGGGTCGCAACAGCTTACCATCGGACCAGAATGGGACCCGACGTGAATGGATGATGGGTGGGCTTGAACCTCGTGGAGGCTTCCTACGTACCATGCCTTGACATGGATCAAAGACCTCATAGTTCAATAGATGGGTGGGTCGCAATGGCTTACCACTGGACCGGAGTGTAGTTTAACGTCGTGCTGGACGGGGGTGAAACCCGACGTGAAAGACGGGTGGCCTTGAACCTCATAGAGGCTTCCTACGTACCATGCCTTGACATGGATCAAAGACCTCGTAGTTCAAGAGATGGGTGGGTCGCAATGGCTTACCACTGGACTGGAGTGCAGTTTAATGTCGTGATGGACGGGGGTGAAGCCCGACGTGAAAGACGGGTGGGCTTGAACCTCATAGAGGCTTCCTACGTACCATGCCTTGACATGGATCAAAGGCCTCGTAGTTCAAGAGGGATGTTCGGGGTCAGGGTCGGTGCTCACTCTAAGCCCACGTGAGTCATGCTCGGTGTGAGAAACAAGAGGTTGCAAGGACCTGACGATCACATCGCGAAGGGTGCGTCTGTGAGAAGCGAAGAGGGGCTTACGCGTTGAGCGGCCCATGGTGTTGGGACTTACTCCAGGATGGAGGCCCATGGCGCGACAGAGCACGGGAAAGATGGACCTTGGTCCGACGATGGGAGGTGCCTCATTCCCTATCACGCCCTCCACTGACCTTGGTAGTGGGGAAGTATGGAGATGCAGAGGTGCAGCCATCCATTGAGGGGGCTAGGGTCGCCCTTCTCTTACGAACATACGCCACTCCGACAAGGAGGATCTCATTCCATGTGAGGAAGAGTTCCATTCCCATGGAGACGAGTGGTGTAAAAAATGTTCGAGCTGGGGGGACCCTTCGCGAGGGGCACGAGGTCGGATCATAGTTTAACGTCATGTGTTGAGGACGTGGTGCTTGGAAGTTTAACGTCCTGCAGCTCGGACGAGGTGGGTTCACTCCACACCCCTAGGACTTACATAACTGGTACCCTCTGGTCCTTGGGGAAGGGAAGGTACCGGTAAGGCCATGGTTAAGGGGGGTCATGGAATGAACCATCGAGGGGTCCACGTTAGCATGGCTATGCGAAGAAGAAATAGCCGTTAGCGTGCCTATGTGAAGAAGCATTAGGTGGAGCAACGCTACAGGTGGTATTTTCCATGGGACTTTGAAATCACATCATGCAAACCAGGAGGGTCGCACGGGAAGAGGAATCGCTAAGCAGAGGAGTGTGCTTTGCGAAGTGGAGTGCCTTGGCCTTAGCATGGGGCATAGGTGTGAGTGGAAGGTGCTTCGCAAAGTGGAACAGTGTTCGCGGAGCACTGCCTCGCGAAGAAGGGGTGCCTCGCGAAGCAGGGTCCTGCGAAGCAGTGTGCTTCGCGATGCATAGTGATCCTGCCTTGGCATAGGGATCACGAGCATGGGTTGGGTGTTTCGCGAAGCATAAACGCTCCGCGGCTGCCCGGGTTCCCTTGGGAATCCCATTCCTTCGCGAACTCCCTTGAGCTTCGCGAAGGGCATCCTCTCAGAAGAGGGGCTCAAAACGAGACAAATCAGAGGAATCTCGCGAAGTAGAAATACCTCGCGGAGCTCATGATTCCCGGGGCAAATAGTGCTTCGCGATTCGGGAGAGGAGAAGCCGAAAGGTCGGATTGTCCGTCCCTGGGACTTAGGGGGAGTCCAGTATTTATAGGGAAGGGGCGCCGCGAAGCAGGGCTCGCGCGCCGCCTCTGGTGCTTCGCGGCGCGCTCGCGAACGTTAACGTCGTCCGCGGAGCATTACCGCCTCTGGTGCTTCGCGGCGGCTCACGAACGTCAAATGGGTTCGCGGAGGATTACCGCCTCTGGAGCTTCGCGGCGGCTTGCGAACGTCAAATGGGTTCGCGGAGGATTACCGCCTCTGGTGCTTCGCGGTGGCTCGCGAACGTCAAATGGGTTCGCGGAGGATTACCGCCTTAGGAGCTTCGCAGGGCCGCAATGGTCGGGGCACTTCGCGTGGGTCCTTCGCGGCGGTGCTTCGCGGCGGTGCTTCGTGAGGCAGCGCGCCAGCTGTCTTTTTCCTTCCTTCCTTTCGGGCCGTATTTTTGGTGCCAACAAATGCCCCCCCTCAGACTTGGAGCCGCGGAGGGCGAAGGGTCGAAGTCTGAGGTAAAATCACCAAAATTGTCGATGGTTCGCGATGCAGCATCGCGAAGGGGCCCCGCGATGCTCGCCGAGGCCGCGGATCCGGACGCGCCGCGATGCTTCGCGCGGGTGAGGCGTGCCGCGATGCTCCGAGGTCGCCGCCTATAAATAGGGGGTCCGCCCTCTTTTGTCTTCACGTGACTTCCTTGTCTTTTTGTGCTCTGGACTTCGCGAAGCTCCGCGTACTCCGCGACAGCCCTTCGCGAATCGAGCTTCGCGGCGAACCGCGGGTCTCCGACTCTGCGTCCGCGCCAAGCGAACCTCTGTTTTTCGGCCTTGGCCAGACTTCGCGGCTTGGTCTCGCGACCGATCTTCGCGATCCGGCTTCACGGTCGAGCTTCGCGGTCCATCCGAAAGAATCCTTTTCTGAGGGCCAGAGTTAAAATGGCCCATCAAGAAGCTGTCTTGGGGGGTCCTTGCAGATGCTGCTCGTCGAGATGAGATGGCCAACCGTCCAGACTTGGGGGAGATGATCCGGAGCCACTCGGACCACACTTCTTTGACGGATCTGCTCTCGGAGGGTCAGAAAGATTATCCGCAGTGCAAGAAACTGCCGTTGTACGGCTTCGGGCTGAGGGATGACGTCTTCATCCCTGAGTCGAGTAGGGATGAACCAGCTTGCTGGTTCAGGAGCACACCGTGCTTGCACCAATGGTTCAGGGTGGCCGATGGTCACGCGCGGGAGGACTTCACACCCATTACCGCTGACTGTCTCTACAACCATGTGAACGACATCGACAGGAAGCCATTGCTGCCGGAGACTTCCCCTCCCCTCTACCGTACAATGCTGAAGGCGGCCTTGCAGGATTCGAAGAAGGGATGGTCCGATGAGTGGGACCTGCGCCAGGGCGGCAACTTTACCGATGACTGGTCCTGGGCCTACTGGGTAGGCGCCTCATGCGAGGATTTTAGGGCCGAGTTGAGGAGAGTGGGGTTGTATGAGGCGGCATGGGCCTCCCAATTCTACATTTACCAACCGAAGCAGCTAATGCCGGAGTTGCTGAGTAGATGGTCATCTAGGACCAACACTTTTCACCTGCATCACGGGGAGATGGGCATCATCCTGTGGGATGTCCACCGGATTTCTGGGGTCCCAATATTGGGGGCCATGTATGACGAGTTCCTCCCCGTTGCCAGCGCGTGGGGGGATGCGGAGCAAATGTCGCGACTGGCATCGGCGCTGATGGCGCTTGTCCCTGGAGAGGACAAGGAGGCAGTGAGGGACGTCCACTTCAGGAGGTGGTTCAAATGCTTCCTGAATTTCCCAGAGAATTGAGAGTTCCCTCCGAGGCCTCGAACTTGTCCAAGGGCGGCCCAACGGGGCAAAGGGCACTCGTATTGGTGGGTCTTGGAGGACAGCCAATGGAAAACTTGGGGTTTCAATGTCAGCACTGAACAATAGCCGATAGTCAGGCTGGCGGCGTTCATCGCGGATCTCATCTGTGGTTGGATCCTACCGGTGAGAGATACAAGCATGGGGGTATGGCCCAGCTCGTTTATCATGGCGTCGATGTTGGCCATGGGGCAGAGGATCAACCTGGGGATCCTGATGCTCACCAAACTGTACAGAATGCTGCGGCATATTAGCGAGGGCAAGAAGCCGCCAAGGATATGCGGGCCCTTCCACCTCCTGTATGGGTGGATCGCAGCGCATATCAGGGGGATTTACGAATATCCAAACCCCATTTCACCGCCGGGATCAAACTTTCGCCCCTCCATCCTGAACGCGGTCGGGAGCTTCTCGTTCAAACTAGCTGTTCCAATGGTGCTGAATCGGGTGTAGAGGGCGGATGAGTTCAACTTCCATCCCTTCCCGTTGCCGACGGGGATGCTTACTGATGACGGACGGGGAACGGAAGAACATCGGGCTTACCTCCTGGCCTTTCGAGGTGGAGTTTTGGTGGCACGAATAGATCGTGAGCCGCTCTGTGAACCGTACACTCCGTAACGGTTTGCGAGGCAGTTTCGGTGCCTCCAACGGCTGACCTCGCAGGTCTACTGGGAGGTGCGTCATGAGGAGCACCTGTGTGTGATGAGGAAGCTGTGGCTCATGTTCACACGTGAATATGGAAAGATGCATATTGCATTTCCTCCATCCACCGCCACCTTCGGATTAGTGAAGGATTACGCCATTAGTTGGGAGGCCGCTTATCCGGGGGAGATGCTGAAGCAACCAATGATCCGGGTTGGTGACGGTGGGCCTCCTCTATCTCGAGGTCGGGGTCGGAGGGCAGCTAGGGCTGCTCGCGGTAGCGGGGCTGCCATGGCGGCGAGACCCACATCGGCCGAGGGTATGGCAGCAGCGGTGGATCCGGTGATTCCGGGAGAGTAGGGTCATCCGGAGGGGCGGCCACCGAGGGGATTCCGTAGGATATCCACTCAGGCTTCGAAGAATCGCCTGCGTCACATTGACATGGCAGAGGACATCGTCTTCCCGGAAGCTTGGGACATTTGGGATGTCAACCGGCAATTCCTTAGCCCATCCGAGATATGGGCCCACCTGAATCGCCTCGGGATGGAATTACCGGGTATAGGCCCAGTTCGGGCTGGATTCATGGCGTCTCCGGCGGAGGCAGAACAGTACCTGGAAGAGCTAGAGGATTACGTCCACTCCAGTGGTGTCCCTCGCCCAATGACAGACCGGTTGAGGGTACTGTTGAATCAGACGGTCCCCCCACAGTTATCGGCTGCCGATCTGAGGGATCGCTTCCCCTTGCCGGAGGAATCAGAGGACTCCTCTCGGGAGGATGAGGCTGGAGGAGGGAGCCCGCTGGAGGAGGGCGAGGTCGGAGACCGAGGCTCAGAATCTGATGATTTCGCGGAGGCTCTCGAGGTAGCATTCTGAACTTCTCTCCTTACGATCTGTTCTTGGATCCCTATGGACTTCTCACCAATGTTTGAGCCATGCAGGAGGAACTTGTTCGCAGGCCTCCTTCTCGCTCCTTGGCGGGTGATGATGCAGGACCTTCAGAACTCGCGCCTATGGCTGCGTCCAGTTCTGCATCTGGTGGGACCAGGGGGCCCGAGGTGGCTCCTCTGGAATCCCCAGACCTTCCAACAGTATACGGGGGGCCTCGTCTCGGGGTCCCATAAGTACCGGCTCAAGAGCAGCGCTCGGAGGTCAATCTTCGTAAGTCTCCTCCACCGGTCTCCTCATTGTCACATATAGGCCATGCCAACTAATGTTTATGTCCCTCTTTGTCGTGCAGTTCTTCGACTGGCGTGGGCTGCTGCGGCAAGGCAGATCGGCATGTCTGGTGGCGTCCCTCCTAGGGGCATGCCAGTGATGGTGGCAATAGTCCCTCCATCTCCTCAAGCTGCGACGCACATCATCACTGGTGGGTCCGCCAGCAGGGTCGTACCCGAAATCATTGAGGTGGACTCCGAGGATGAGGATCAACCGGTCGGTCCCAGCTCTATCGCGCCTGCTTCGGAGCCAGGTGTCGCACTGGATTCGACACCGGATGTTGATCCTGCCAAGGATTTCCTGCGGGCGTATCCCACGTATGAGCCTGCCAATCGTGCAGACTGGGACGAAACGGCCTCCGACGAGGAAGACAGCAGCATAGTTCGTCGCCGGTCGTGGAAGCTGATCGCACGCTTTATCAAGGGCACTCCCCAAGCACAGTGGCTGGCCGAAATGGATAGGCTTCGCTTGCAGTTGCGCGAACTGTGCGATGGGGGAGTGGATGCCCAACGTCCTCATGCACTCATCCGAGATCTTATGGCTGCGAAGATCCGGAAGCATGATCGTGGGCTCAGCGTGGGCTGGCAGCGGAGGAAGGCGACCAGTATTAAGAAGCTCCAGGAGGCTGAAGGCGAGGTTCAATAGATGCAGGCCTGGGCAGACGAGCTTTCAGCCTCTCTTGATGCGCAATCTGAGATGGTCTCACGGTTGAAGGCCCAGCTGGCAGAGGCAAAAGAGCACATGAGGCAGACCTCTGAAAAGATGGCTGTCGTTCAAGCTGATGTGGAGAGGGCCAAAGCCAGGACTGACGAACTGCGCCCCGCCGCTGCGGAGGAGGAGCGAGAGCTAGTTTAGCGGTAGCAAGCCTTGGATGCCGCAAGTCAACGGGTGGCGGAGCTGCAACGCTCTTTTGACGGGGTCAACCCGTCCATGGGGGAATTCAACCTCCGAGTATTGTAACAAACCCAAAACCCTTTTATTGGTACTTTCGTGCTTCCAAATTTTACCTTTGTTTTGAATGTCGTAGCACGCACGATTTCCACTGTTGAATTGCCTTGTTACATCCCTACAATGTTTGCGGGACGTTTGACGACAATTCCCCAAGCCAGTCCAGATTCCCGAAAGATGGGGGAAGGCTTGATCGGAGGAGGAACTTCCAGGATAGCCGAATTACCGTTTCTTCGACGTGCTCTTATGCACGAACGGGGCAACGCCAGGGGCGATGAAATCGGTCCAAACAGATGAAAATGGGAAGTGTGAATAAAGATACCCAAGATTCGGAACACTGTGGGGATGGAGTGACAATAAGGGACAACCGTTAACCTTAGAGGAGAAACGGTACCCTTACTACATTAGCCAGAAATGGGGACAACAAATGAGCATCGACCGCTGACCATATTCGCAACGTGGGATTTTATCAATTTGTTGTCGATCAATCCTTCGGGACGTTGGCCCATAACGGTAGGAGAGCCCTTGGGCGTAGTATCCAGGTCGTTATTGGGGGTCCCTCCAAACATGACCAGTCTTCCGGAACGTTGGCCCAGGACGGTAGGTGAGCTGATACGGCATGAGACCAGGCCGTTAGGGGGTTCCTTTAGACACAAAAGAGGATGAGGGTCCGAATAAGGGGCATGCAAAGCGTGGAATATGGGGTGGTGGTCTGTCCGAACAGAATCCAACACTTAGGTAGTTACACCACAGTGGTGGGAGTACGTGCGATAGGTGCATCGGTTTGATCATGGATCATTCATTCTTTTAGACAGGGCCTCTCTAGCAAGGGGATCCGTCACTTCCCAGTGGGATCTTGGGGCATCCTGAACTTGTTCAGGGCAGAACCGCAGTTTATTGTCATGCGTTGAGGACACATAGACTCCTGTAGTTTAACATCATAAGATAGGACGTGGAGTAAGAGGGAAGGAAGCGTGTGGCGCGGTAGATATGAAACCGACACGAATGAGGACTTGGATTCCAAATCACACCATGTACCCCCGGAGGAAACTCTTCAGGTCGAGGGACCAAGAGTGAGGATTGGGCTGGGCCCGAAGCAAAGTGGTCGTGCATTCCTACGTACCCCATGAGGATGGGAATCAAGCCATACGTAGTTCTGAAAGCACATTTTAATGTCATGCAGGATGATGAGCATCCCGACCGTGTTGGTACACATCCTGCCAAAACTACTAAGCCCACGTGAGTCGTTCCTGGTGTGGGAAACAAGAAGTAGTGGTGGGAATTTCCCGACACAGAGAGGGGCTATTTAGGGCAAAGGGACGCTCGGTGAATCCCAGCCCAGTGACACTAACACGATCTTATGGCGCACCTAGATGCGCGAAGAGAAAGAGCCGAGTATGATGGAATTCCACTTGAACATGGGGAAGTGGAAATGTGTGAATCATGGTGCTCGAGATTTAGATCATAATGATGGCGGCGTGACGACGGAGGGTAACTACTGACCGTATTCGCAACGCAGTACCCTGTCGCGTTAGCCTAGAATGGGGACAGACAAATGAGCATCGACCACTGACCATATTCGCAACGCGGGATTTTGATCGATTTGTTGTCCAATATCCATGGGGACGTCGGCCCGAAACGATTGAAGGGCCCTTAGGTCCAGCATTCATGGAGATCCCTTAAGCTTATTATCCACGTCGTTCGAGGGTCCTTTTGGACGTGGAAGAGGATGAGGATCCAAATAGCGAGTTCACGAAGCTTGGTCGTGGGACAAGGGGAATGTCCCTGTGAAAATCCCACACTTCGGGCTCTTTGTCAAAACACATCTGAATACAGCAACGAAACGTATTAGAGAGAGGGAGCAGATTCCTTTCCCTTGGGGAGATCTTAGTTTAGGGTCATAGAATTCGGACCATGAAAAGTTAGACTGGAGCCACGGGGAAGTGCCCGGGTGCTCCTACGTATCTCATAGGGATGAGAATCAAGCCTTACGTAGTTCTTGATGGACCTTAGACCATAAATGGGTAAAGGGAGCAGGGGACGCATGGCATCAAAACCCGACGTGAAGGAGGACCTAAGCCCTACTTACCATGCATTCTCTGGGGAAATGCTCGAGTCGAGGGACTGAACACAAAGGTTAGGCTGGGCCCGCGGGGAAGTGCCTGGGCGCTCCTACGTATCTCATAAGGATGAGAATCAAGCCATACGTAGTTCTGGAAATGACATGGTAGGATACCAGTGCCAGGGGAAAAGGGGAGTGCGGGCGTGGCCCTTGCACTAAAAGAAGCGGAATTTGATGTATCTTGTTTGTTCTTTAAGGTGAATGGTTTTTTTTTGTGAAGCGACAGGCCTAGAATAGTAGGCTGTGATGTCACCACAAGGATCAAGCCGTGACGGGCATTGACAAATGGCATGGCACGTGACCAATACCCAACGTGCTTTCCTCTACAACGAGGTCACCACAATGCGGTGCCGTTTTTCGTCGTGCGTCCAGGACGATAATGTCACAATTTAGGGTCATATGATAGGACCAAGCATGCATTTTATCGTCATGCAGTGCAGACGTAGCAGAGACGATGCTAGGCGGGAAATGTGCGCAGTGTTATAAAACACAATTGATAGAGACATGATCCCACATCAAATTGTACGCCATCTGGAGAGGGAAACCTTAGGCCGAGGGGCCTACACAGAGGTGAAACAGGGAGAGAGACTGGCTTCCTGAATGGGTTGTACCCAGAGACAGGGCGTCTGGGCGGTCCTACGTATCCCATGAGGATGGGAATCAAGTTGAACGTAGTCCCGAATGGATCTTAGTTTATGGTATTAGAGCTCGGACCATGGGAGCCCCAAAGGACGCCAGATCGTAGCTTTGTCCCCCTAGCATGCAAAGGTGCACTGAGGGATAGCGCCAAAAGTGTCGAGATTCCACCTGGGCATGATGGGGTGGAAAATGATGTGAATCATGCAACCAACATTCAAGGACTGAAGGGGCTAGCGTGACGACAGAGGATTACTGCTGACCATGTTCGCAACACAGCATCCTGTCGCGTTAGCCTGAAATGAGGACTAATAAACGAGCATCGACCGCTGACCATATTCGCAACGTGGTATTTTATCGATTTGTTGTCCAAAACCCTCAGGGGCGTTGGCCCGTATCGGTAGGAGAGACCTTGGTCATTGTATCCAGGCCGTTCTTGGGGGTCCCTCTGGGTGTGAAAGGTGATGGAAGTCCGAATAGATGGGAACACGAAGCTTGACAAGTGGAAGGAACTTGATCAAGTTGAATCTGACACTCTTGGTCCTAGACTAGAGTGCTCTTAATACATGGGTGAACCACAGCAAGGAGTCAAGGGACTCAACTTTGAGGGTAATCGAGAGATGGCAGGTTCCCAGGGGAAGGGGGCATGGTGCCCAAAACCTTGTATCATACCTGCACATCCCCCTTCTGGAGAGGGATAGACCAAGTGGCCTAGGTGACCGGGAGATCAGGAGATCACTAAGAGGTGGGGCTGGACCCGAATCTTAGACATTCAGGTGGTCATACGTATCCCAGGAGGATGGGAATCAAGCTACACGTAGTTCTGAAGGGTGCCTTTTAATGTCATGCAGGACAAAGAATAGGAGGGCCAACTCTCAGAATGGGGTGAGCGTGGTGCAGCTATTGCAAACCTGACGTGAATGAGGACGTAATCCTACACTACGCCACGCGGTCCGGTGGTCGGGGTCCCAATGGTAGGACCCGAGAGAGGTGAACTTTCTAAAATCAAGATGGACCCAAAGACAAGGGGTCTTGAACGTAGTTCCAGATGAGAGTCTTAGTTTATGGTCTTAGAGCTCGGACCATGGATGGTGACAACTCCCGAGTAAGCACAGATGTCAACCCAATCCCTAAGACCACGTGAGATAAACTCGGTGTGGGAAAAAAGGGGGGTATCCTCATCTCAATACTTGGTCCGTCCATCAAAGGGGAGTCGGCGGAGAGTTTCGAAGGACACCTTTGATGCAGCTTGTTCTCCCAACGCGCAGATGTGCACGGAGGAAAAGTACCAAGAATTCTGAGACTCTACTTGGACATGATGAAGTGATGAAGGGTGTGAATCGTGTACCCGGCATTTGGGATTAATGGTTTGGCATGGCGATAGAGGAAAACTATTAACCATGATGGAAACACAGCGTCCGTATCGCGTTATCCTGAGGTGGGAACAACAAACGAGCATCGACCGCTGACCATATTCACAATGCGGGATTTTATCGATTTGTTGTCCGAAACCCTGGGGGGCGTTGGCCCGTATCGGTAGGAGATCCCTTGGGCGTAGTATCCAGGCCGTTCTTGGGGGTCCCTCCGGGTGTGAAAGATGATGAAAGCCCTGATGCGGGGATACGCAAGGCCTGGAAAGCGGGTGCGGACGTGTCCGAGTAAAGCTTGGCATTCCAGGTAATAAACCAGAGTACTCTTAAGCACATTGGTGAACCGCCGAAAAAGGTATTGACGAAACAGCTCAGTAGGGGGGGGGGAGCATGGAGTGGTCATTACGAGACCGTCGTGAATGAGGACATAATCCCACACCACACCATATGATCCTCTCATGGAGGAAGGATAGGCCAAGGGGCCGTGATGGGATGAGGATTCCCGAGAGATGGGGCTGGACCCGAATTTTGGACATTCAGGTGGTCCTACGTATCCCATGAGAATGGGAATCAAGCCACACATAGTTCTCTATATGTAGTTTAACGTCATACTGGACGAGAAGGGGAGCAATATACCCTGAAACAAGGGAGGTGTGCGGTATGGCGAAGAAGCCGACGTGAATGAGGACATAGTCCCACATCACACCATACACCCTGGGTAAGAGGGGACTTGGGCCGTGGCCCGGAAAGGCCAAGGGCCCTAAGGTCAGGCCTCAGTCAGGAAGGCCTGACTGGTTTGCAGTTTAATGTCTTACATGAGGACGAGGGTCGGGGACCCGAGAAATCCAAGGGGCCTGAGGCTGGGCCTCGTAAAGGGAGGGCGTACGGCATGGTACATGATCTTGACGTGAATGAGGACGTAGTCCCACATCACACCATACACCCTTATGAGGAATCCAGGGTTGTGGCCCGGAGAAAAGGGAAAGTTATCAATCAGAAAGGCCTGACTGGTTTGCAGTTTAACGTCTTACATAAGGACGAGGGTCGGGGACCCGAGAAGGCCAAGGGGCCTGAGGCTGGGCCTCGTAAAGGGAGGGCATACGGCATGGTACATGATCTCAACGTGAATGAGGACATAGTCCCACATCACACCGTACACCCTTATGAGGAATCCTGGGTCGTGGCCCATATCGCTATCACCACCTGGGGGAAGTTTGTCACCTCGGGATGGGGCAGAATGAATCACTGTTCTTGATGCCTGGGACATCTCGGGGTGGACCCGAAAATCCAGGACATTGTTGACCATGTTCGAAACACAGCGTTCCTATGGTGACCCGTATGGGGGCAACAAATGAGCGTCGACCGCTGACCAAATTCACAACGCGGGACTTGTATCGGCTTGTTGCTTGAAAACCCTCGAGGGCGTTGGCCCGTATCGGTAGGAGAGCCCTTGGGCATTGTATCCAGGCCGTTCTTGGGGGTCCCTCTGGGTGTGAAAAATGACGGAATCCCAGTCAAAGAGTGGGTGAAGCATAGTTGTATCCATCCACGAAAGGGGAAAACACCTCCAGGGGGGAATGTGCAGCCGGGTCGAGGCTTGCTCGATGTGGGTCGGGGCAAAAGTGTGCACCCTTCCATGTCTTGACCCGAGGGGAAGATCTTGGCTTTTGGGCTGGGCCAACGGAAGAAGTGTCCGGGTGTTCCTATGTATCTCATAAGGATGAGAATCAAGCCATACGTAGTTCTTGAAGGCCATGCAGTTTAGCGTCATGCGGTGAGGACATGGGAGGATAGAAGAACGGGAGTGGGCGCATGGTGCGACCCTTACAATCTTTGTGCGAGTTGGGTTGCATAAGCGGGTCCAAGAAAGCCTACTCCCTGCTACACAAAGATCCTCCAAGAATACTATTCCTATGGGGATAGTGGAAGGGAAAAGCTTGGGGCTGGGCTCAAGACGAGGTGTCTGAGCGTTCCTACGTATCTCATAAGGATGATAATCAAGCCACACGTAGTTCTAGAAGTGCAGTTTAACGTCATGCGGGACGATGAGAAGAACCTCATTTGGGGATATGTACGGTACAACAAGTAATCCGATGTGAATGAGGACGTGGTCCTACACCATACCGTACAATCCCACAAGAGGGTAAGTCGGGGAAAAAACAAGGGGGGCCTGGGGCCAAACCATGGTGGAGATGGGGCCAGGGTCCCAAGGAGGCCAAGGGGCCTGAGGCTGAGCCTTGGTCAGGAAGGCCTGACCGGCTTGCAGTTTAACGTCCCACGGGATGAAGACGCAGTTTATGGTCGTGCAGGACTTTACGGTTTAGAGTCATGTTGGACTATAGTGTCCAGTTTAAGGTCATGCAAGACGGTTTCACAGTTTATCGTCTTGTAGGACGAAGATGCAGTTTAAGGTCGTGCGGGACCATTTTGCAGTTTAAGGTCGTACAGGACCTTCACACAGTTTAGGGTCGTGCTGGACCTTTTTTTCCCTAGGCAAAGTACCGCTTGAGGAACTTGGCATTGGTGGGAGGGGTTATACGCTCTCCATCTGTGGTCACCAAGGAGTATGCTCCATTAGGGTAAATCTTATGGATGATATAAGGCCCTTCCCATTTGGGTTCTAACTTGGGCGGTTTCCTACCGGGAATCATTGGCGCTCGAAGGGCCAGTACCAGGTCACCCTGTAGAAAAGAGCGGAGACGAACCTTCTTGTCGAAGGCTCTCACTATCTTGTCCTGATGCCTTTCCAGATTGTGCAGGGCATGAAGCCGGTTCTCGTCCAGTGCCTCTAATTCAGCTAGACGGATCTCGGCTACCTCATCTGATGTCTGGTGATCATAAACTGCAGTGCGTAGCGACGGTAACCGGATCTCAATGGGTAGGACAGCCTCAGCTCCATACACCAGGGAATATGGGGTCACCTGGGTAGAGTTGCGAGTCGTCGTCTGGTAAGCCCAGAGGGCGTTGGGGAGCTTGTCCGGCCAACTCTTCTTGTTCTGACCAACCATATTCTGCAGAATGTTAGAGAGGGTCTTGTTGAATGCCTTGATCTGTCCATTCGCCTGCACGTGGTAGCGGGAGGTATGGTTCGATCGGATGTCGTACTTAGCGTACAATTTCTTCAATTCGGCTGCTCGGAAGTTGGTGCCGTTATCGGTGAGGACGGCGTGAGGGACTCCAAACTGGTGGATAATGTTGGAGCTCACAAAGTCAACGATGGAACGGGCCTTGACCTCTTTGAGTGGAACTGCTTCTGCCCACTTGGAGAAGAAATCTGTAGCAGTCAGGATGAACCTACACTGGCGGGCTGTTGCCGGTGGATACGGTCCCACTACATCAAGTCCCAATACCGCAAATGGCCAAGTGTACTTGGTGGGGTGGAGGGGCTCCGGTGGCCGATGCAAGAAGTTGGCATGTACTTGGCACGTGTGGCATCTCTTGGCGTATCCAATACAATCTTGGATCATAGAGGGCCAAAAGTACCCCAACCTCCGGATTTGATGGAACAATTTCGGCCCAGCTTGATGGGCGCCACAGGAACCGGCGTGAACCTCTTGCATAACTTGAGGTATCTCCCCTCCTTGGAGGCAACGGAGAAGGACACCATCGAAACTCCACTTATAAAGGATCTGTTTCAGACTGAGGCCGCTCCGGAGGGTAAATTGCAGCGCGCGGCGTCGGATTCGCTCGCGTTCGGCCCGGTCATCCGGGAGCTGACCATTTTGGAGATACTCGACAAAAGGTGCTCTCCAGTCGGGGGTGGTTTCAACCACTGCGTCTGACGAACCCGGGACTCCCGATATGGAGGGTCCGGTGGTGAGATGACTTACCCGCAGGCTATCACGGTCCTCTTGGGTGACGGGGGCAATGAATCTCCGGTGGGCCATGTGTATGACCAAATCATCTTGCTCGGGTTCTGCGAGCGACGCGGCTAAGCCAGCCAGGGCGTCCGCTTGGCCGTTCTGCGACCTTGGGACATGGGTAACCTCTGGTCGAGAAGAGAACTGGGCCATTAGGAGGAGTGTGTACTCCAGCAATGGTGCAAGCTCTGGCTTACTGACGTCGTAGTCGCCATTAACCTGTTTTATTACCAGCTCGGAATCTCCCTTCACATGTAGATGGGGAACATGGATCTCAAGGGCTAACTCGAGGCCGGTGATGAGAGCCTGGTACTCTGCCTCGTTGTTCGTACAACCTTCTAACAACAGGAACGAGTATGGCAGGATGGCTTGCGCCGGGGTAATGAAGACAACACCCAGGCCCACTTTGTTGAGCTTGGGATCGTTGAGCCTCCTACCGGTGGGGCTCCGGGAGGCGCCGTAGAAATGAATTTGCCAACACGGGGCAACATGATCGACTGAGAGGATTGTCTCATCAGGGAAATCCAGGTCTAGGGATTGATCCGCGGAGGTTGGATGGGAAGCTAAAAAGTCTGCCAACGCCTGTCCCTTAATGGCCTTCTGAGGTACAAACCTGATATCAAACTGCTGGAGAATCACCGCCCACCGTGCTAGTCATCCAGTCAGCATGGGACGGCTCAGGATGTACTTCAGTGGGTCTACCCGGGAGACCAATTGCACTTCGTGGTGCTGCAGGTAATGTCATAACTTCTGCACGGCGAAGACGAGCGCAAGGCAGCTCTTTTCGATAGGGGAGTATCTGACCTCCGTATCGAGAAGCATGAGGTTGAGATAGTAGAGACTATTCTCAGTACCCTCATTATTCTTCTGGGCAAGTAGCGCACTGAGGGACCTCTCCAGGGCGGTCGCGTAAAGGACCAGCGGCTTTCCGGAGACGGGGGGCATCAAGACCGGAGGTTGGACCAGATACTGCTTGATTTCCTCGAAGGCGGTCTGGCACTCCTCATCCCATTCATAGGTGGCGCCCTTCTTCATGAGCCGGGAAAAGGGCTTACACTTGCCGGCCTGATTCGCAATGAATCGGTGTATATAGGCTAAGTGGCCTTGAAGGCCTCGAAGCTCCCGAATTTTGCTTGGGGGAGGCATTTGGCTGATGGCCTTGATCTTCTCCGGGTCGATCTCGATACCTCGGTATCTGACAACAAAGCCTAGAAACTTCCCGGAGGTGACCCCAAAATCACATTTCAGTGGGTTCATCTTCATGTGACGAGAACGGAGGAAGCCGAACACTTTCTCAAGGTCTCTGAGATGATCCTGGCGCTGGCATGATTTGACTAAAAGGTCATCCACGTAGCATTCCACCAATGTCCCGAGAATCGGTTTGAATATGCGATGCATGGCCCTCTGATAAGTGGCACCTGCATTTTTCAAACCGAATGGCATTACCTGGTAGAATAAGGTACCCTGAGGAGCCCTGAAGGCAGTGGACTCCTCGTCTTCGGGGGCCATCCGGATCTGGTTATACCCAGAATACCCATCCATGAAAGAGAGGGCTTGGAACCCGGCCGTGGCGTCAATCAACAGCTCCGTCACTGGGAGTGGGAAGTCATCCTTTGGGCAGTGGCGATTAAGATCGTGGAAGTCGATACAGACTCTGATCTGCCCATTCTTCTTCTTGACTGGCACAATGTTGGCAATCCACTTGGGGTACTGGACCTCCTTAACGAAGTTGGCTTTGATTAGCTTATCAACTTCGGCCTCAACCATGGCACCATGGGAAGGGTGCATCTTCCTGGGAGGCTGCTTAAACCCACGATGTTTTGTTGGGAGGCCCAGACGGTGGACGGCCACTGGGAGATCCAGCCCTGGCATCTCATCGTAACACCAGGCAAACACATCACGGTGCTGTTTGAGGAAGTCTACGTACTACTTCCGCTCCTCGAGGGACATGGATGCACTGATCAATGTGGGTCTCGGATCTGCCTCGCTACCAAGGTTCACCTGTACCAGTTCATCAACCGTGGTAGAGATTCCTTCTTCAAAGGATGGAGGAGCATCCTCCAAGTCTTCCTCCCCACCCGTGGGGGGACTTCCCGTGATGGGGGGGGGCTTCTGGGCTATCAAAATCCGAGGGGAAGCTGGTGCCGGCTTGGGCAGCAGCGGTCATCACATCGGGAGACTCGCTTGCCATTGAGACCATATCAATGAAGGCAGTCGACCCTATCCCATCTGGCCTTTGGCCTAAAGGGCCAAGTTTGATGATATCAAAGCAGTGGTGACGTGTCGTCCTGAGTCGGTTAATTCCAGCCCGGCGGAAGAGACACGTATGGCGCACTGCCATTGTCATGAGCTTGACGTCCTGGTACCGTACAGGGGTAGGGGGTTCCGGGATGACTTGAGCCTGGTTGATGTAGGAGTACGAGGTGATTTTCCATTGTCGCTTGGACACAGGAGCATGCCTTCCTTACGTACCCGAAAAAATGAAACATTGTCCCATGTCGGGGGTCGTAGCCTCCAACCGGTGGATCGGGAGGATGTAGGCGTCATCCATGCTTTCCCAGGGATCACTTGTGATCGGGGCGGGCTCATCCTCGCTTACCAGGATTTGCTTGTCCTTACTTTTGTAATAACCCGCATCCAGATAGCGGGCCTCACAAGAAGCGAAAGGGGACGCGTCTCCTTGGAGCACGCCTACTCGATCGTTGAGCGAGTACTTGAGGCACTGGTGATACGACGAGGGGACCGCTGCATGCAGATGGAGCCATGACCTACCCATCAATGCGTTGTAGGCGGTGTCCTGAGAAACAACCGTGAACTCGGTGCTGGCAATTAAGCCACTGAACTGAGTCTTCAGGCGGATCTTGCCGAACGGGGTTTGCTCTGTCCTGTCGTACCCCTGGATCCTGAGGTCAGAGGGAGTTAAATCACTTTCGGACAGACCCAGCTTTCGCAGCGACCGGGTCGGAATTAGATTGATTCCAGAACCTGTGTCAACGAGGCAGCGGCGGACTTCCAGACCGTTGAAGTGGCCAGTGATATACAGTGGGCGAATGTGCCCCTGTATAGGAGGGTCCTCATCTTCACCGGAGAATGAGATAACCTCCTGACATTCGGCGTTTTCAATCGTCTCGGTATGGAAGGCTTCCACAGCTGCTACTTCCGTCTCGAACTAGAGGGGGCTCCTTAGGGCCTCGGAAAGTGCCTCGCGCATTTCAGATGATAGGCGAAGGGCCTCAAGGATGGAGAGCCTCGCTGGGATGCCGGCGAGGTGCTTCAGAACATTGTACTTTCGTGCCAAACGCGAACCTCTGCTTACAGGAGGTCGTTCGTCATTTGTATGCACAGCGGGTCCGGCTGGCTGAACCGGCGAGTGACTAGTACTAGGTACATCTTGCTGCCTACCAATAGAAGCATGAAGAGTAGTCTCCGGGCTAAGATCGGACAGCAGAGGCTAGCCTGTAGCCGTGCAAGACTGGCTGTGATACGAACGAGGCAGCTCCCCCGATCCAGTAGCACGAACGGCGGTGGAGGTAGAGCCGAGGGTGTTGGATGGGTTTGCGCGTGCTGAGATCTATGCTGAGCCTGCTGCCTGGTCTTGGTAGCGTGCACGGCTTGGCCACAGGTGCCTGCTGACGTGCCTTGATGACCGGCGCGATTGCGATTCCGCTGACATTGACGTCGGCTGGAAACGTTGGGGAGGTCTGCCTGGCATTCCCCCTCGTCGGGGGTCATATAGGGCTTTACCAGCTCCACGGTGTTAACCGAAGCGTACCCTTGGCTGTCGCTCGAGGATTCATCCACCACTGGGCAGATTCTGGGAGGGATCCCCATTTTGGGGGGCATAAAGTCGCCGAGAGTGCGGCATGACGACGACACTGGCGGTGCACATTGCTTCTTCTTGCGTCGCCGCTGCTTTCCCTTTTGGGCAGAGGTCGACTGTGAAGACGATGCGGAGGCACCGAATACTTCTTCTGAAGGTTCCGACTGCTTCAGGCATGCCCGGATGATACCCTGGGCACGGACGACGGTTTTTCGAGCCATCCAGTCGTCATATTTCTGGGATCTGCCGCTAGGGACCTGCTGCCACTCACCTTCACTGTCGCTGCCGATCTCTGATCCTGCAAAGACACCTACCACTTGCACTGGTGCTGGGCCCAACTTGACTATGTTGTTGTTGACCTGGTCTTGAAGCCAGTCTTTAAACACATAGCATCACTTGAGGGTGTGCCCCAGGATCCGATGATAAGGGCAGTAGTTGGGGTGATCAGTGAGATGTGCCTCTGCCGGCCTTCTGCACTCAGGCAGACGCACAATCCCTTGCTCTAGAGCACTTCGGAAGTAGCCAGGGACCTGATTTTCGTTGAACGAATAGGTATGGTACCTTCTTTCCGGATAGGGGGCCCTGGGGGCCTGGTCCTGACGAGGGGCCGGAGGGGCCTGCCGAGGAGGCGGCGCCTGATTGTCTCGCCTAGGTGGCGGTGGCACGTTGCGCGGGGGAACCTGTCGGTTCTGAGGCGGTCGCTGCTGGGCGGGAGCCTGTGCTTGAGGTGGAGGACCTCTACGGGGTTGCGGGGGTGGTGCCGCCGGCAGCAATTCCAGCTTCCTCGGGGCTTCTATTTGAGCCACCGCAGCGGGTTCAGCCCTGGCGGTCCTCCTGGCTGGGATCATAGGGGGCAACAAACGTGCCTGACTGGCCTGTTGCAGGGCTTCCTCGAGGCGTTGAGCCTTGTCTGAGAAATCTCTGAACCCTCCATGGTAGTTCTGGGTAATCAAGGAGGGTACCAGCTCTGTCTTGACATTCCCCACACACATCGTCAGTAATTTCTCCTGAGTCAGTGGCATATCAAGGGAGTACGTAAGTCCCTTCCACTGGGCGATGAAGTCTGCGACTCGCTCATCAGGCCTTTGCTTTCACTTGAAGAGGTCTGCAATGCTGGTCTTCCGTGTGGTGGAGCTGAACTGGTATAAGAACTGCTGGCGAAGATCCTCCCAACCGGTCACTGATCTGATAGGGAGCTGGTTGTACCAGACGAATGTCGGACCTTCCAATGTCTGTACGAAACATCGGAGCTTGGCGGCTTCTTGATGAGCCGGGGTCCCCAGCATGGGGCCACACCTGGAAGAAAAATGATCCAAGTGCTGGGGCGGGTCCCCTGTCCCGTTAAAGGGCGAGAAATTGGGGTTCCCAAAACCCGGAGGCGCGGGCATATCATCCACCCACGCGGGATAAGGCTTGCCATCCGGTGGGACTGCCACCTGCCGCGTTTCCAATGCCTCGAGGCGGGCTGTGAGTGCCGCAATAAGGTCCTCCGGGTGGGGGTCCCTGTCTTGACGGGGATCCCTAACCATAAGTGCATTGCCAGGTTCTTCAACATGATAGACGGCTTCGGCCGCTCGTGGGTCAACTGGCTGGACGACCTGCGGGGCGACTGGGGGAACCCGGGTTGGATTCTTCAGATTGTCCCGTCGCTCGGGGGGGTTGGTGAGACGTATCGCGCCCTCTTGCCGTATGTTCCGGATTCTGCCCTGTCTGCGGCAGTAGCATGATCAGGGTGGCCCGAAGGCATCTCACTGGGGGGAAATTGTTCCTGCCCCTACTGCCCCGGCCTGGGATTACCATAGTCGGGTCGTCGCTCTGCGGCGCGTTCAGCCAAGAGTTCGTCAACCAGCCTTTTCTGCTCAGCAAGCTGCTGGTGTAACGTGGCCTTCTCGGGACCTTCGTCCGTTTTCTGCACAGAGGCGGATGGTTCGGAGTGCTTGACTGTTCCGACGTGCTCCTTACCCTTTCCAGTGCTTCGACCGAGTACCAGCGACTCGGTGGGTACGGGGAGACCTAGCAGGTTCCTCTGATGATGGGTAACTCTCCCTGACGGGTCGAGCAGCGGCGGTATGCCCTCGGATGGTAAGTCTCCATCAAGGTACTCAAGCTCATCTTCCTTATCCACAACGTCGGCCATGTGGACTGCAACCCCTCTTGGGGGCATATCCTCGATGTCGCATAGCGAATCGGGCTGCCGTCGGATAGGGTCGAAGAGGAGAGTGGCATAGTGTCCCCAACCACGGACTTGCACATGGGGGGTGGCTTCCCTGATGATTCTGCGGAGTGATTTAAGACTCTGAACGCATTTTCGTTGAAGGGCGCTCTGGTGGCCTGGCGACTCAGGGTGCTGGGCCACAAGAAGTGCGGATGCATCGATCAGGCGACACTGCTCGCCGATTTCTTCGAAGTGCTCACGACTTCTGGGGTACACCACCCGTTCGTAATGGAGGCGGAAGTGTGTCGCCCACAGGGTTCGACAAAAGCACCCCACGTCTTCAGGGGTAAGAGACTCTGGTATGCGGAAATTCAGTGCCGCCATCGGCCAGAACTTCTCCAGGAAGTAATTCGCTGCAAGGATACTCCAGAAGCTCCTAGGTTCGGACTCAAGGTCTGGCCCTGTGTTGCCCCACTCGTCAACCGGGGGCGGTTGAGGAACCGGTAGCGGTACTGAGGTGGACCTCTGGGATAATAAGCTCGGCGGTGGAGAATACGGCAAACGAGCTGACTGGCCGCCGAATTCTGGGCCATCCTCCGAAGAGTGAGGTGACCTGGCCACGATGTCACGATATGACGGGCAGATAACCACAGCTTCCGGAATAGGATCCACGGCTACCGGCGACAGGTCGTGTCGTCTCTCTACCGTCGTTGGCCCCCAAAATAACTCTACGTGATCTCTGGTAGAGGTAGAGGGCTCTTCTGGTGACAGAGGCGGTGATTGCGTGGTCGAGACCTGCGGAATTCCCCGGATTTCTTCCTCCTGGATGTACCTGCAGAGAGAGATGGGAATCTGGTGGACCTCAAATTCTGGTAGAATGAGGCTAACGTGTCTGGTTCTTGCCCCAGTCCTTGATACGGAGGAACGGGGAGAAGGTTCCATCACTGAATCGCATTCCTCTTCCGAGTCGGAGAAGCGGGCAGGTTTGATCTCCACCTGGGCCTTCCCAGGATTCTTCTTGTGGCGGCGACGACCCGCTCTTCTGCCCCGGGGTGGCTCTTCGGGACAGGGTTTACCCATATCAGGCAGCCTTGGGGCGGCACTGGTGCCATGGCGGAGAGGGCCCCCACTCGAGATAGCCGGGGTGCGAGGGGCACCGGGGAAAATGTCGAAGGGTACATGGGGAGGACCTCCATGAACAGTACCCATGTGGGCGGGGCCTCTATTGGAATTGGCAGGAGCATGGGGAGGACCTCCATGGTCACTGCGGGTGGAGCAAGGCTGACCTTCACTCCTCAAGTTGCTAGGGTGAGGAGGACCTTTGTTGGTTGCAGAGAGGACGTAGGGAGGTCCCCCACGTTGGAGAAGGACCGGATGGACGGTGCCTTCAAGTTGGCGGTCAGGGGCAGGAGGATGGACTCCATACCCTGTAGAGTGGGCGCGGGAAATGTTTCCGCACTGAGCATCATTGCCGCGGGGTAGATCTTCCTGCAGGATGGGGGTAGCACGAGGCATGCCTCCATGACGAACCTCGGAGCGGGGAAGGCCCACGCTCTGTGGAGTAGTGGTACGGGGAGGACCTCCGTATGGGGTGACATTACCGCGGGTTAGCTCGCGTCGATCACCACTTGGGCCTGCAACCCGGAGAGTCAACCCAGCCTGCCCGTGGGGCGGTTGGGGTCTCAATCCTGGTTGGGTGAAGGAGTGCCCCTGCTCAGTGTTTGCAGGGGCTTCACAATACACGTCGGCAGTGGCTCGGTCCACTGTAGCTGTTGACGTTGACGCGCCTAGGCGAGCGTCCTCAGCCCGGGCCCGGCGCTGACGTCGGGTCAAGCGGGCTGGCGCAGGTGGTGCAGGGACGTAGCCTTCCTTCTCTTCCTGCGGGGCCGGACGATGGCGTTGACGCGGCCGGGTGGGAGCTCTCGCCTGGAGCCCTCGGGTCGAGACCCTGAGCGGGCTAAGCCGGACGGCGCCCGCCTCTTCAGCGTAAGGCGAGGAGTCGTCAAGGTGTTCCGGAGACAAGCTCTCGAAGCGGTTGAATGTTGGGGTGGGGAGCAGGGGCTCCCTGCATGGCCTGTTAGGGTGCCGTTGACGGCGGGGCCTGGAGGCCTCCAGGTCCAGGCGGGCCATATCCCGGGTTGGGATGACCCCTTCTTCCTCATACCTGAACACGAGGTTGTTGATCACCCTTCTCTAGATGACCTCTGATGGGGAAAGGGGACGTGGGCGCCCCGTATTCCGCGATGCAGCGGCCGTCGTGGCGGTAGCGGCGCTACGTGGGATGGACGTCGTGGTGTTGCCCCTGCCTCTGCGTGGGCGAGGAGAGGACGGTGATCGCGTCTCTGTAACAGCAACCTGGTTCCTGAGAAATGAAGGGATCAACTCATCAGTACTGAGAGGAAAAGGATTGACAGCCGGTGCCCCAGCATTCTTCTATTCTCCATGTCTGTGAGAAGGATCCACGCCGATACGCTGCAGAACGGAGTGCCCCAAGTTCTACTGCCCCGACTTCCGGTGAGTTTCACGACAGACCCGCTATTTGTTTGGCGGGACCAGGCATCGGATATCTGGATCTGGTAACACGTCAATCTACTGGTGTCTTGAACACTACTAATCTCCATATTGAGGAGAAGACATTCACGTCGGGTTCACCATTTCTGTTTCCGACGCTTTCGCCGGGGCGCGCGCCCGTCCGTCCGTGGGGGAGGACGTGCGGTGCTTCTGTTGCCCCGCATTCCCGCTTTCCAAAGGTGGGCGGCATTCAATCCTTATTCAGAGACGTCTTCTCCTTGATCGAAACGGGATGATGGGAGGTCGGTTCTTCCTCCTGTGGATTCCTCCTCAGAACTCGTCACCTAGTCCGGGTCTCCCTTATAGATTTAATATGTAGTTCGTGAAACTCTTCCCAGTGCCATGTTTCCATGGACGCCGGTTAATTACACTGCTTCTGTCGGGAAATTCCAAAGGGTCCAGTCAGGGCAGCAACCTTCAGTCAGGGGAGTAGTCACGTTGAGGCATCAGTAGCGTGTCTGGATGCTGGGGTACCTGGCATGTCTGTCTGTTATCCTTGACCACAAGGCTTCTCGAGAGCGTGGAAGCCCGAGACATCCCACATCTAGCGCAGGGAATTATATGCCGTAGACACATATCTGAGGTTTTCCTCAGCTTCCCGTGCTCAACACAGGGTATGCCGCAAGTTTAACGTCCAGCGGAGACGGATCAACCCAACCAGAGCATTATCTAGGATAGATCTGATTGAGGGATCCTCCTTGAAGGGATATCGATACCGGGGCCAGCCCATGGGCGACTGTGAAGAAGAGCATACCAACATGGTCTCACCAGGATAAGACGGTCCGGGCGAGAATCGGAACGGGTGGTAGGTTGATGAATGGATTGGAAGGAGAGTGAAGTGGGACCATCGTAGGGGTGACAGTGAAGTTGGGCTTGAGCCTTGACGAGGCTTCCTACGTATCCCTGTGGCAGGGAATCAAAGTCCGCGTAGTTCGGGATGACGTCGATGAACTGAGGTGAAGGTGGACCATGGCCCGATGAGCATCGTCAGAGTACCGACGTGAAAGTAGACCCGTGGGTCCACTAGTGGTGGGCTTGAACCTTGGGAAGGTTTCCTACGTACCATGCCTTGACATGGATCAAAGTCATCGTAGTTTAGATGGGGCTTTGTCGGTGAACCGACGTGAAAGTGGACCTTGGTCCGATGGGTGGTGGTCTTGAACCTTGGGAAGGCTTCTTACGTACCATGCCTTGACATGGATCAAAGACCTCGTAGTTCGGGTTAGTCACAACGGATTGCCGTCGGACTAGAATTGGGTGTACAGTTTAATGTCATGCGGGACAAAAGGAGGCATGTAGTTTAACATCCTGTTGGACGAGGGCGAAACTCGACGTGAATGAACGACCGAGCAATGTGGCTTGAACCTCATGGAGGCTTCCTACGTACCATGCCTTGACATGGATCAAAGACCTCGTAGTTCAGGTGGGAAAGGGTCGCAACAGCTTACCATCGGACCAGAATGGGACCCGACGTGAATGGATGATGGGTGGGCTTGAACCTCGTGGAGGCTTCCTATGTACCATGCCTTGACATGGATCAAAGACCTCATAGTTCAAAATATGGGTGGGTCACAATGGCTTACCACTGGACCGGAGTGCAGTTTAACGTCGTGCTGGACGGGGGTGAAACCCGACGTGAAAGACAGGTGGGCTTGAACCTCATAGAGGCTTCCTACGTACCATGCCTTGACATGGATCAAAGACCTCATAGTTCAAGAGATGGGTGGGTCGCAATGGCTTACCACTGGACCGGAGTGCAGTTTAACGTCGTGCTGGACGGGGGTGAAACCCGACGTGAAAGACGGGTGGGCTTGAACCTCATAGAGGCTTCCTACGTACCATGCCTTGACATGGATCAAAGACCTCGTAGTTCAAGAGGGATGTTCGGGGTCACGGTCGGTGCTCACTCTAAGCCCACGTGAGTCATGCTCGGTGTGAGAAACAAGAGGTTGCAAGGACCTGACGATCACGTCGCGAAGGGTGCGTCCGTGAGAAGCAAAGAGGGGCTTAGCGTTGAGCGGCCCATGGTGTTGGGACTTACTCCAGGATGGAGGCCCATGGCGCGACAAAGCGCGGGAAAGATGGACCTTGGTCCGACGATGGGAGGTGCCTCGTTCCCTATCACCCCCTCCACTGACCTTGGTAGTGGGGAAGTACGGAGATGCAGAGGTGCAGCCATCTGTTGAGGGGGCTAGGGTCGCCCTTCTCTTACGAACATACGCCACTCCGACAAGGAGGATCTCATTCCATGTGAGCAAGAGTTCCATTCCCGTGGAGATGAGTGGTGTAAAAAATGTTCGAGCTGGGGGGGCCCTTTGCGAGGGGCATGAGGTCGGATCACAGTTTAACGTCATGTGTTGAGGACGTGGTGCTTGGCAGTTTAACATCCTGCAGCTCGGACGAGGTGGGTTCACTCCACACCCCTAGGACTTACATAACCGGTACCCTCTGGTCCTTGGGGAAGGGAAGGTACCGGTAAGGCCATGGTTAAGGGGGGTCGTGGAACGAACCATCGAGGGGTCCACGTTAGCGTGGCTATGCGAAGAAGCAATAGCCGTTAGCGTGCCTATGCGAAGAAGCATTAGGCGGAGCAACGCTGCGGGTGGTATTGTCCATGGGACTTTGAAATCACATCGGGCAAACCTGGAGGGTCGCACGGGAAGAGGAATCGCTAAGCAGAGGAGTGTGCTTTGAAAATTGGAGTGCCTTGGCCTTAGCATGGGGAATAGGTGTGAGTGGAAGGTGCTTCGCGAAGTGGAACAGTGTTCACGGAGCACTGCCTCGCGAAGAAGGGGTGCCTCACGAAGTAGGGTCCTGCAAAGCAGTGTGCTTCGCGATGCATAGTGATCCTGCCTTGGCATAGGGATCACGAGCATGGGTTGGGTGTTTCGCGAAGCATAAATGCTTCACGGCTGCCCGGGTTCCCTTGGGAATCCCCTTCCTTCGCAAACGCCCTTGAGCTTCGCGAAGGGCATCCCTCTCGGAAGAGGGGCTCAAAACGAGACAAAGCAGAGGCGTCTCGTGAAGTAGAAATACCTCCCGGAGCTCATGATTCCCGGGGCAAAGAGTGCTTCGCGATTCGGGAGAGGAGAAGCCGAAAGGTCGGATTGTCTGTCCCTGGGACTCAGGGGGAGCCCAGTATTTATAGGGAAGGGGCGCCGCGAAGAAGGGCTCGTGTGCCGCCTCCGGTGCTTCGCGGTGCGCTCGCGAACGTCAATGTTGTCCGCGGAGCATTACCGCCTCCGGTGCTTCGCGGCGGCTCGCGAACGTCAAATGGGTTCGCGGAGGATTACCGCCTCTGGAGCTTTGCGGCTGCTCGCGAACGTCAAATGGGATCACAGAGGATTACCGCCTCTGGTGCTTCGCGGCGGCTCTTGAATGTCAAATGGGTTCGCGGAGGATTACCGCCTCAGGAGCTTCGCGGGGCCACAATGGTCGGGGCGCTTCGCGTGGGTGCTTCGCGGCGGTGCTTCGCGAGGCAGTGCGCCAGCTGTCTTTTTCCTTCCTTTCTTTCGGGCCGTATTTTTGGCGCCAACAGTGGTAATGAACAAAACTAACTAAAAAATTATTATACATGTTTTTTAAATGTTTTTAAATTTTTCCAATAAATTTTAGAGGCTTAAAATAAGTAATAATCTGATTTTAAGCATAGATACTCTAATATTCTTTAAAGGGTTGTTTTACCGCCTTTTGATGGAGAACCCTTTTTAAATATAGTTTTTGTCACTTTTATATGTTTTATATGAAAAATATATATTCTTCTTTATAATTGGGACATAAAAGTTTACTTTGGATGAAATTTTGGTATTTTTTTATCATGTTTATTTTTTTTATGAATAGTGAAAAATATTGTATTTTAATTCAAAATTGCCTTTTAATCTAATTTATGTATATGGTTATATTATCTTGTTAATTAGTTTTAAAGTTTAATTAGATTATGTTTTTAAGATTTAATCTAATTTTGGTCATTGGAAGTAATTTCACTTTGAAATTGGACATAAACATGTGTCAATATTTTGATAGTTATTATTTCTTAAAAACACGCTTTTTATTTCAACAATGAGGATTAATTTTAATTTAATTTTTTCCACTTCTGGGATTCAAATTTGGGAAAATGGATTCCATATTTATAATCAGAGGGTACAAATTATGTAAATAGGTAACTTTTACTTTTATACATTATGAATATTTACTTCAGTAAAAATTTTATTTACCATGGTTAAAGGGTAAATCTGGTAAATAAGGGTATCAAAATATTATTATAATAATATTAAATTACCCTAACATGTGTCTTAATCCTATTTTTTTATATATGTTCGGCCATTTTCATCTTTGGGTCGATTTTGGGACCCCATGAAGCCACTTGGGAGTGATAATGACACTTTATATTAATTAATTTAAAGGAAAGACAGAAATGACACAAACATATATCTTTTAGTAAATAAATTATTACATGGGGTTATATAAGTTATCTATTCAACTATAAATATTAATTTTGAATATAAAAAGATTTCATATGTCATGATATTTTTTTATAATTTTTAGACATCAAATAAATAAAAATATTTATGACACAATAATGATGCAATGTTTACCTCAATAATGAATTTTTTAAATAAATAAGAATATAAATATTAAAAAATTATCCAAAACCTTTACAATTCTTATTGGATGAATTTATTTCAAACATTAGTCATCTTATATTTGACTGTAATGAGTTTTGGACCTATAGAAACCGAAAATTATTATATAATAAAAAAATATTTTCAAACTCTTCTAAAGAGCCCCTCCTCACCCTTATAAAAAGACAACACATATAACTCATTCCTCACACTTCTCAAGCCTCTTAGCTCATCAAAAATATACTTAATTAATCTCCCTACATCCCTATACTCCTCATCAAATCATTCCCATAGGAAGAAGGTAATTCAATTAAAACGTTTGGTTCAAACCAAAGGGAGATACCCGATTTAAAGGTAACATCTTCTCTTAAGTTTATTTGTTTTATTTTACTTCTCCAACCCACTAAACTCTTTTGATTACTTTATTTTAAAACAACACCATTATACTCAATTTAATAGGTTTTTTATGAGAAGGATTCAAACTACACTTCCACACACCTCCATCTAATGGATACGAACATACTGTTTCTGTGGACGGTGAACTACTACCTCCTGAAACAATGATTGTTCAAATACCTTCAACCACCTCTCATGGTGGCCATTATGATGGAACTGAATTTATATATTATATATATTATGTTTATTTTTTCTCTATTATTTTGTAATTTTTATTTAATAACATACCTTTATGTTTTCCAATATGTGTAAATACGATAATTTCATTTGAGGAAGTGCGGACTACCACCCCCTCAAGGTGATATTATTCATTCATGACATACATGGAACATATAAATGATGGAGTAAATGAAATTTTTTAATACATATATAAAATTAAATTATAATATAATTATAATATACCTATGTATCATTAAGTTTTCATTCCAATAAATATGAAATAGAAATGAAAGTAGCGTTCATGCGTACGTACGGCTTACCATCTCCATGAATGGTGCATTTCATTTATTATCTCCAAATGTTATGTAATATTATAAATACATAAATATAATGGATATATATGATATATATGATATCTAAATCATGAATATCATTCTGTATATAATGTACTTTTGACCACATGAACAACTTGTAATTATAAGAAGTTCATTTTTGACTCAAGTACCAAATATCAACAAAACAACCATTATTAACTTAAATGATTTCATAATGTTTATAACATGGTAATAAGTGACATAAAAGGAATAAAAAACTTGAAAATAGTTCTTAAGAAATTATTTTAGCTTATTATTTAGGATATTAAATAACGAACGGGTTAAATCAGACACGAGGTAAGGTATTTCTTATCTCACTTTTAATTTCGTGATATTTCCATTGTACACCAATTATTTATTGCATGTGGTGTATTGTGTACTGCCATTTGATATATATTATCATGATTCTATTTATATTCATGGTATTTTGTGAATAATTTGGTGGTTATAAACTTTTGGTCTTACGAATCGATTGATTACAATGTGGTAAGGGATTTCTTATCTCACTATTAATTCCATGAGATTTCCATTTTCACCACTTATTTATTGCATGTGGTGTATTGTGTACTGATTTTTTATATATATTATCATTATTATCTTTATATTCATAGTATTATGTGATTAATTTTGTTTTTATTAACTTTTGGTCTTACAACTTGATTGATTAAAACGTGGTAAGGGGTTTCTTATCTCACTTTTAATTCCATGAGATTTCCATTGTTCACCACTTATTTCTTGAATGCGGTGTATTATGTACTAATATTTGATATATATTATCATGATTCTATTTATATTCATGTTATTATTTAATTAATTTGGTGGTTATTAGCTTTTGGTCATACGACTCGATTGATTACAATGTGGAAAACGGTTTTCATCTCACTTTTTATTCCCATTAGATTCATGCTATATTTTTCAATATTTCCTTTTGTGTGGTGTATGTACATCCCATGATTGTATTCATTGAGTTATATAATTTAATTTATGGGTATTAAAATTTTCATTGTATGAACCTACAATCAAGGGGTGTATGTTTCGTAAGTTACGAAATCGGTAAGGGGACCTTTCACCCTTCTCTTTTTAAGAGACTTCTTTTTGTTCTATCTTTTAATTAACATATTATTATGTTGGAACATATTCTACTATATCCTTATTGATGTAAATTTTATTTCCATGTGATTAGATAATCTTTTCTCTCTCATCAACTTATTTTCTGAATTTTAAATCGACATCGTTAGGCTGTAGAATTTCTGTAAGAGAACTTCTTAACCCAATTTCAATTCTTTGGGTTAAACTTCAACTTATTGATTATGTCATTCTATGAATATGTTTGAATGAACTATTATTGTTTTAAACTTAGTATCCAATCATATTGAGTGTATTTATATTTATCACACATTATTATGTAATTGATTTATCTTTAATATTAGGATACCGATTTTATAAGGGATTTCATCTCAATTTACATTCCATTGAGACTTCATTCTTGTTATGCATCAATTCACTCTTATATAGTGTATATGATATCCTTTGGAATACTATATCATTAATACATTTATTCTCATGATATTATAAAGTTCTGATTAAATTTTATCCCTCAATTATTTGTATTCAAGAGTCTCTCATTTTGTTAAAAACTCTTTAACTAAAATATCGTTTTAAATATTCAGAAGATTTATTCTTCTAAATATTTCTCATTAATGTACATGTTTTAAAAAAGGTTTTTAG
The DNA here is from genome assembly GCA_963277665.1 of Viscum album. Classification (NCBI taxonomy): domain Eukaryota; kingdom Viridiplantae; phylum Streptophyta; class Magnoliopsida; order Santalales; family Viscaceae; genus Viscum; species Viscum album. The sequence continues at coordinate 587,185,077 of OY728142.1, read as the reverse complement.
GATTTATTTATATGGAAATTAATGTTTTCAAATGATAATTCATTTAGAAGATTCAAAGTGTTATGGAACACTTTGATTCAAAAATATCTTTATTAAATGTTTTAAATGGATTTAAAAATGGTTTGATAAAGCATTGATTCTGTCATTATCTTGAAATGATATATTGTGATTACAATGTGGAAATTTTATCATTAATTTATTATTGTTTTATTTTTTATGAATATGTTATGGTCATTACTCATTGTTTATGTATACAGTTGGTTCTGTGATCAACCTAAGGCAGGTGAGCCCGAGATAGCTCTCCAATGCATTAGGTAACGTGATGGAGGTAAATGTGAATTTATATCCTAAGAGATTTAGGTAATATACTATGATGGGTAGTCCAACATAACTCCCTATTTAGGTGAGATAGTTACAATGTAAGTATGATATGGATGTCACAAGTTACCATTATTATTTATGATTTCTATGTGTTATTCATAAATCCTATGATTTCATAAGGTATGATATGATTGGAAAGTATGGTTTCATTGAATTGTATTTATTGATGGGGTAATGTTTTCTTTCCATATTTTATAACCCTTACTGAGCTATTTATTCTCATCCCAAGTTTTTAAAAAAAATCCCATGGGAATTAAAGATGAATAGGTCCAAGAATGAGATTGAGGAAAATTCATGATGTCTAAAACATGGAACTAGACATATTTCTTTTTAAGAGTTTTTATTTTATGAAAAAAACATGGATACTAAGTAGTAGTGTCTAAATGTAATATTCAAGTTGTTATGTAATAGTTATGTCCTAATTCTCTAAAAATCTAAACCTAAAGATATCCTCAATGTGAATTATTCATTTAATTTGAGATTATGTAATGTTTTAAGGTCGGTTCCTTATAGATAAACATCTAAAAATAATTGAAAACACCAACTAGATAAAATTTTCAAAAGAACTAATGTGAAACAAGTGGAAAATAGCTCCACTGGTCACTATCAACACTCCTTAGTCCCAAAGATCAAGAACATATACCACCTCCATGTGGTTCTTTCCCTTTTCTAGAACCTAGAATAAGAAAATATATAAATGCCAAGTAAAAGGTATGGTGATAGATATAAATCCCCATAGAGTCTCACAAAGTGTTAAAAAATAAATTCCATAAAAAATAAATAAATTGTGGTTTAATTTAAAATTTAAACAAGGCATGGTATAATATTCACATATTTCAAACCAAAATAGTATTTCACATCATAAGATACGGGAGATACATCAAAACTGGATTAAAATAAAAATTTATATAAAACACTTATAAAAATTAGTTGGCATGATTAAAATAGTTCAATAATAATTTTATTGAATAATGAAGTCAAAAAATCATAGCACCATGTAAAAAATCCCCATAGTATGTTAGTACATGTAATTGTATCCTTGCACATATTAATAATGATCATGGATCAAGATAGGTATGCACCCAAAAATAAATTGACACCCCAAATGAGGAACCCCCATGGGCGATCTAGTCCCCCAAAGGGGAACCCTCTTTGGAATTCATGCCGCAACTTTTTAGTTATAGTTTACTTATAAATCAATAGTTGGGGATTAAATGTTCTAGATTTCTTTTCCTTCTTACCACTAACAACTTTGGATGACATGTGCTTCAAAATATCAATCAATCAAACATGGGAATATCAATAATTTTAAATCATTTCAAATTACAATTTCCTAGTTTTAGTATCCAACAAGCCTTTCTCATTTCAAAATCAAAATACAGGTTTTTATCAATTCATTCCATTTCAAATCATCATTCACTTTAATAAAATTTTATCAAAGTTAGACATCAACTCAATTGATCAAATAAATTTCAAAATAAAGCCATCAATTTTCCAGAATCCTACCCATATTAATATTTCATTGAAATTGGTGGTTTTCACAAATTCCATGCCATTTGAAATCACACATCAAATACTTTAAAATTATGGGTTTAAAATAAATTAAAAACTCATTTCAATTCAATCGAAAAAAATTAGGTCTCAATCACAAGGTAAATTAATATGGAACCACCTACATTTAAATCAAGATACCAGAATACAAAAACCCCACAATGAGGAATGCCAATAGAGAATGAAGGAAAGAGAGATCAAGAAATGAAACCTAGAATCAAGATCCATCAAAATAGAGTTTATATCCATCAATTACATGATGTTTCATCGCTCTCTAAGAATTAGAGAAAGATATATCAGTATAAACCAAAAGAGAGGAGATCCACTTAGCCAAAAGAGATAGAACACAAACACCAGCTAATCAATCCTTCTAGAAAAGGGTTTTGGAGGAGTCAAAAAAAATATTGGGAGCCTTCAAGGAATAAGGATTTGGGTTAGGTTTGAAATAAGATTATTAGAGGATAAACTAGAGGGTTTCATGATTTTTAATAAAATTTTCAGAGTAAATAAAAGTCACACATATGGTTTGCTGGGTAGGGACACATTGTTAGACAAACTGTGTTCCCTAACCGTTCACCCCTACAATATACGGTCCACTGTTTCTCTTAGGAGGGAATACAACTTTTCAAACCCTACACCAACCATGAAAACCATCACTATATGAAGTTCCATGGTTTTTAGGGTCTAGGTTCTTGGTTTGTAAAATCCATGCACCGACCATGCATAGCCCCTTAGGATTATAAAAGTTTCCAATTTATACCATAACAACAGCTAACCAAGATAAAAATTAAACGAGATCAAAACAAGGGTCAAGAAATACTTGAAAGAAGGTAATAGTATGTTACAATACCCTAAAATTTAACAACTATGTTATAATGATATATTGTGTTATGTTTCATTTAGACTCAGGGTTGCATTTATCGCAAGCCATCGAAGATATTGAATTTATTTAAAAATAAATACAACATATAGTATTGGGGTGTTACACTCTTCCCTCATATAAAAATATTAATTATCAAAAATTTCAAGAATGTCACCTCGTGAAAATATTTGGGTAGTTCTTCATCATAACTTCCTTAGGTTCTAACATCACCTCTTCTATATTATGATTTCTACAAAGTTCCTTTACAAGTTAAGTTGTCTGATTACTCAACACTTATTCTCTAGTGTCCAAAATATATACAAGCACTTCAGAGTACGATAGATAAAGTTCAAATTCTATTCTTTCAGTGGTTAGGACATGAGTTCGGTCTGACATGTACATCCTTAACAATGATATATAGAATACATCATTTACTTTAGAGAGATGTGGGGACATTTCCCAAAGGTAAGATACATATTTAGTTTTTTCTAGGATTTTAAACGGTATGATGTAAATGGGGATCCATTTCCATTTATTACCAAACCATATAACACCATTCGATGGAGATACTTTATACAAAATGTGATCTCCCACTTGAAATTACAAATATTTTCTTTGATTATCAGAATATCTCTTTTGTGATATTTGAGATACTTTGATATGGGTTTGATCATCCATTTTATCCACAAGTTTTGGACCTCCAAGATTATTTTCTCCGACATTATCCCAAAAAGTTTTAGTATGAAATCTCATTCCATATTATGCTTCATACGATGCCATATGAATACTTGAATAGAATATACTATTATAGGTGAACTTTTGGGACCAATTTGGATGGATAAGAAAGTAAGAAAATTTTGTTGTTACAGAGTGTTTTCTTTTATTGTCAAAGAATCAAAATAAATTCACTTTGTAAAGGAATTGGAAACTATGATGATGATTTTCTGATTTGTATTTCACAAATATCATAAGTTTGGATAACTTTTAATGCAATCCTTATAAATGATAGAGAGAGTAAAGAAGTGTTTTTGGAAAAAGAAAGAAAGTGGAACACAAGTCAAAAGTGGCGCACAAGTGTGGCACGCAAGTATATGTGGCACGTAAGTGTATGTTTCGCGCAAGTCATATTTCAAGATCATCCCATAAAAATATGAAAAAGGAAATAAAGTGGCACGCAAGTTAAAGATTGGCGCGCAATTCAAAAATTGGCGCACAAGTATAAGGGGCGCGCAAGTGTGGCGCGCAAGTGTATGTTACACGCAGTTCATATTTCAACATCATCATATCAAAATTTGATGAAGGAAAGAAATTTTCACACTAGTGATAGAGTGGCGCGCAAGTGATGGAGTGGCGCGCAAGTAGGAATGCTGAACAAGTTCATGTGGCATGCAAGTCACCAAAATTCCTATAAATAGACGACTAGCCTCCTCATTTTTTAATGCTCAACACTTAAGAGAAAATTTGAACTATGATCATGCAATTAGTAGGAAGTGGCACGTAAAATAATGTGGTGCGCAAGCTGAGAGTTATTTATAAGGTGTGCAAGTGCGGTGGTGCGCAAGTCAGAAGTGGAGCATAAGTTTTCAGAGGTGCGCAAGCAGGGAGGTGTGTTCTAGAGGTGTGTTGTGTATAAGCCAAAGGTGGCGCTCAAGTTGTGAGCTATGCACAATAGGGGAATTCAAGTAGTTAGTGGAGCGCAAGCAGGTAGGCCCGCAAGCAAGAATGAGTGAAAGGTGAGTGGCACGCAAGCAGGTGGCACGCAAGATGAGTGGCGTGCAAGCATGTGTTGCGCAAGATAAGTGGCACAAAAGTAAGTGGCGCACAAGTAGGGTGGCGCACAAGCAGGGAGGCGCACAAGTAGGGAGTGATGCACAAGCTATTTGCACCAGGAAGTTCTTACCAGCTTCTGGGTAGGAAAGTGAAGAATGTTTTTGAAAGATTTGATTTTTGAATGTTCATTAAGAAGAACATAGTCATTACATTACCCTATTTGTGAAAAGAGGGAGCACAGGTACTATTGGATTGTTTTCAAAGTGCTACACAAGTGTAAGGTTATATCCTACTCATTGTATTCCAAATCAAAGGATTGTTTTCTAATGGATTGTGTGGTACTAGATTGTTTCCATACCATACCAAGGATATAGCTACTCATGTTGAGTTGTGAACCTTGTAAATCTTGTGTTCCTGTGGTTGTGTGTGTTCAGCAGGGAAGAAACTCTTTAACAGAAGGTGAAGGTTGTTTCAAAAAATATGAAACATAAAAAAGAAAAATATATCACTGATTCACCCCTTCCACCTCTCAGTGATACTTGGATCTTGACTAGGAACTTCAATTGGTATCAGAGGGATATGTTACCTTCATTTACTCTTTGTTGAAGTGGTTGAAGAGAAGTTTCGATGGAGAATCTAAATTGTGTGAATGGTAAGGGGATTCCGATTTCTGATGGAAATAACTATCACATCGGGAAGGACAGAATGATGCCTTATCTTATGTCTCTTGGATATGAAGTTCTTGAAACTACAACAGATGGATTTCCTGCTATTGATTACAAGGTTCCTCTTACTCCTGTCAATGAGAAGAACCTTGAGAATTATGGAAGAGCTAAAAATGTGTTACTCTCATCTATTTCTGAGAGAGAATTTTTAAGAGTGAAAGGTGTTGATACAGCCAAAGGAATGTGGGACAAACTGAAGAACATCTATTAAGGAAATACAAAAGTGAAGAGAGATAAACTGCAAATCTGGACACTAAAGTATGAAGACTTGAAAATGGGAGAATCTGAATCTGTTGGGGATCTCTTTACCATGATAAATGATATTGTAAGTACAATCATATGTCTTGGTGAAACGTTGGAGGATTCTACAGTTTTTGAAAAGATCTTTAGAATTCTTCCTGACAAGTTTGAAGCTAAAGTGTCTTTATTAGAAGATAGAGACCCTAAAACATTATCTTTGGATGATTTTCATAGAACTATAATTACTTATGAGATGAGAAGGGAGAAGACTATGAAGGGAAAAACAAAAGCTGGTAGAGAAAGGTCATTCAAGGCTAAAAAGAGAGAGAAGTAAAATAATACTATTATTGAAGATGATGCTGTTGAATTCGATTCTGAAGATGAGGTATGTAAAAATTTTGATGAAATTTTATCCTTGTTTTCTAAGAATGTGAAATGTGGTACAGGGAAATACATGCGTAAACTTCACTTGAAATGTTATGAGTGTGGAGACATTGGTCACTTTACGGAAAACTGTCCTCAAAAGAATAAAGAAGAATAAAGTAATGATGATAACAGAAGGCCAAGATGGTTGTGGAAGAAACAAGATGACAAAGATAAATATTTTTCAAAGGGGAAGGATAAAAAGTTATTCAAATCAAAAAGACAAAGATTTTTATCTAAATATGAAAATGAAGAAGATAGAGAAGATGAATCCAAGAAATTATTTTCTGAAAAAACTAGAGAGAATAACTTTATTGATGCAGTGAATAATGAAGAGTATGAGAGAAACAGTTCAGAAGGAGAAGAAAATCAACTTGAATATCATCTCAAAGAAGATTTGAAAGAATTCTTGAGGAAGATCAGAAGGCTTGAGAAGGAAAACAACAAGCTGATAAATGAAAATTCCACATTAAACAATCAAGAGGGTTTTACTGATGAGAAAATAAAGATGGAAAAGGATATTGAGTATCTGAAAAATTCTCTTGAGAATAAAAATAATCGTAATTATCATCTTGAAGTAAAGCTGAAGGAAAAAAGAAGAAGAGTTGGAACTTGTCCAACAGAAACTTTATAAATCTAAAGAAATGAATATCAGTTTCAAAAACTATGTCTTAGAAGTTGGTGAATGTTCCAGTAAAAATGAACCAAAAAAGGATCCACAAAAGTTACCTTCAAAGGTTGAAATGAAAGATAGAACTTTTTCTAATAAGAACAAGGCTGGAAGGACCATGTATGTGGTCAAAGTAAACAATGATGAAAAAACAGAAGTTCATAAAAATCACAAGTTAAGAAAGACTTCTAATACTTCTAGTGCTATTAAATCTTAAATGAGAAAGGGAGTTACAAATGAAAACATAAAGTTTGATGGTCAGTATAGTTCTATGAAGAAAGTTGTTGAGAAGCATGTTCAAAAATATGGTCAGTATAAAAGTTTCATAGGAAAATATTATTTCTATGGTTATTGATGGTATTGTGATGGATTCAGACACATGGAAAATACGTGTTGGTTCAACCAACAACATTACAACTATTCCATAAGTTTTTAAAGACAAGGATTTAGGGGGAGTCAATCCTTTCAAAATAGAAAGTCTCCAAATAAATTTCAGAATATATCTGAGAAGACTAGTGTAAAATTTGAGAATAGGTTCCAACCACTGGAAGTATTTTTGAAAGATTTGATCGACCTAGACATCTTTCCAAGGGTTGCCTTAGTGTGTTACCAGAGAAACAAAAGATTCTTAATAATTCTCAAAAGCCAGAGTTTTTAATGGCTAAAAAGGACAGGTCTGATATGACCGAAAAGAAAGAGTGCATGGTTGTCTGTCCAGAACACATTGACATGGCTAGGAAATTGGAGGAAGCACAACAGAAAGTGAAGGAAAAGGAAGAACAAAAAGATATTATTATCGAAACTTCTTTGAAAGCTACAAAAGGAAAAATTCCATGGATTCTTGATATTGGGTGTTCTTGTCATATGATAGGAGACTTAATGTTGCTAAATAATGTGGAAGACTTCAAATAAAGAACTGTTACATTTGGAAATGATGAATCTCTGATAATCAAAGGTGTTGGATCAGCCATCATCCGAAAAGAAAAAATGAAATCTAAGTAAACATTATATATTGAGGGGTTGAAACATAATCTTATGAGTGTTTCACAGCTCTATGATGAGGTAAAAAATTTATATTCATAAAATATAGGTTCATTGTGAAATGTGAAAATGATGGAAATATAGTTACAAGAGGCCAACATACAAAAGGAAACTTGTTCCAAGTCGGTGAGGTATAAAATTCTTGTTATATGGGAATGGTGGATGAAAATCAGATATGGCATAAAAGGATGGGACATATGTGTCATAGAATCATGTTTATATTATCAATTCAAGACAGTGTCCAATATATTCCTGATTTATCAAGAAGAAGATATTGGTGATGCACTATCTGTGAAAAAGGGAAGATTACAAACTCTTTTCATAATAGAGTTGAAATTCGTTCAAAAAACCCTTGGAACTTATAAATTCTGATATATTTGGACCAATGAGAAAGTAATCAACAAATGGATTGAATTACTTCATTACATTCATTGATGACTTTACTCACATTACTTGTGTTATGTACATGAGACATAAGTTATATGCTCTGAAAATGTTTAAGAGTTTCGGGAGGGAATAAGAGAAGGAATGTGAGTATTCGGTGAAGAAGTTGAGAACCGATAATGGTGGAGAGTATAAGAATGAAGAGTTTGAATGTTATCTTGAGAAGAATAGAATTCAGCATGAGTTCAGCTCACCATACACAGCTCAACAAAATGGGGTTGCTGAATCAAAGAATCGAAGTTTGGTGGAAATGGGGGGAACTATGTTACTTGAGCAGAGTATTTCTCATTATTATTGGAGGCAAGCCATGAGCACTATTGTGTATATTTAGAAATGATGTTTCTTTAGACCAAACCTAGATATGAATCCATACAAAATTTTCTACGGAAAAACTCAAAGTCTGAAACACTTAAGAGTTTTTGGGAGTCCATGCATTATAAAGAAGAAAAGGGGAAACCTTGGAAAGTTTGAGCAAAGTGGAGAGGATTGAATTTTTCTTGTTTATTCTCTAGAAGGAAGAGGATATAGATGTATCAACAAAGAAATATGAAGAATTATTGATTCTTGAGATGTAAAAGTTTTTGAAAATTTTGATAAAGAAAATAAGACATATGTTGATGTGGAAGTTGAGCAGGATAGAGAATCTTTCATTAATGATTCTGATAATGCTACATACTATGTTAATCCTACCGGTGAAGGGGAATCTGACTCAGAAATCTAGAGTGATGAGGATGAAGTTTGAACAACTCATCCTAGGTTGAGTAAACTAGTGGAGGCTCGAAATATTATTGGAGATAAACATCATAGGGTTCAAACAAGAAGAACAATGAATGTTATACCACATACTTCTCTTTATTCGAAAGTCGAACCGAATGATGTAAATGAAGCATTTGAGAATCTAGAATTGGTTCATGCAATGAATGAAGAGCTTGATCAGATAGAGAAGAATGATACTTGGGAACTTGTACCCAAGGCAGACAATAAGAACATTATTGGTACAAAGTGGGTTTTCCTTAACAAATTTAACGAAGAAGGTAAAGTAATAATAAAAAAAGTAAGATTGGTTTGCAAAGGGTATTCACAAATTGAAGGCATTTATTTTGATGAACCCTTTGCTCCAGTGGAAAGATTAGAAACAATGAGAATATTTCTTTCTATTTCTACACAATGAGGTTAAAAAATCTTTCAAATTGATGTAAAATATGAATTCTTGAAGGGTGACCATGATGAGGAAGTTTATATTGATCAACCTTCTGGATTTTTTATTGGAAAGAATTAAAGTTATGTGTAAGGGTTGAAGATGGTTTTGTATGGGATAAAACAGGCTCCGAGAGCATGGTATTATAAATTATATAATTTCTTAAAGAAGATAAACTTTAATAAAGGAAGAGTTGACAACAATATCTACATCAAGGAATGTCAGGAGTTTTCACTTATTGTTATTGTTTATGTTTATGATATTATATTTGCTGGAAATGATGAAAGGTCTGTGAAAAATTTGCTGAGGAGATGAAGAAGTTATTTGAGATATCCATGCTGGGAGAAATGAAGTACTATCATGGGCTACAAATTTCACATAAGAAGAATCACGTTTTTCTGTCTCAAGAAAGGATTGGTAAGGAACTTCTGAAGAAGTTTGGAATGGAAAATTCGAAACTAGTTCCCACAACAATTTCAGTGCAAACCAAGTTGTCTAAAGATGTAGAAGGCAAGGAAGTTGATAAGAAAGAGTTTCTAAAGGTGACTGGAAGTGTGTTGTATTTGACTGCCTCAAGACACTACTACAAAATAAGGCTATAGCCATGCTTTCGAACCGTGGCTATAGGCCCAAAAACTGTGGCTATAGGTTATTTCCACAGTTTCATAAACCGTGGCTGGTATTGGCGTGGCTATAGGGCAATACCTATAGCCATGGTTTGAAACTATGGCTATAAGGATATAACAACAGTTTGAACCATGGAAACACCCTATAGCCACGGTTTTCAAACCGTGGAAGAATCCTAAATCAGGCAATATATATAGCCATGGTTGTAAACCGTGGCTATAGGCCTTTTTCCACGGCTTTCAACCTTGGCTATATGTCCCCCCATTCCATAAAAAAACATCCCCCCTTCCCCTGCCCCCTGCACTTCCCCCCTACCCACTGCACTCCCCCGCACATCCCACTGCACACCCCCCTACCCACTGCACTCCCCCCCAGCCCACTGCACACCCCCCCTTCCCCCCCCTACACACACCCCCTGCCCACTACACTTCCCCCCTCCCCAGCCCACTGCACCCCCCCCCCCATGCACACACACCCTGCCCACTGCACTCCCCCCCAGCCCACTGCACTTCCCCCCCCCCCAGCACACCCCCTGCCCCTTTCCCCCCTCCCCCCTTCCCCAGCACACCCCCTGCCCACTGTACTGCCCCCCCAGCCAACTGCACACACCCCCTCCCCCCCTCCCCCCTCTGTAACGACCCGAAGTTTTGAATAAATCTTGTTTCCAAATTTTATGTGTTATTTTATTTTATTTTTATACTCAACAAAAATGTTTCATCTGATAACATGAGTATAATTAAAATGAGACTGTTGGGTTTTGACTGTTATATGACCATTGGTCAATATGACCTCTGTAAACTAAACGTTTTGATTATTGTCTCTAAATATAAGTAATCTTGGTTAATTATTATAGAAAGAAGATTCGATGGCCTAACCCAGTAGTCTTGGACCGATCGAAGCCCATCTAACAGAACTTGGGAAGGAGGTAGCACCACTAAGGTTTTCTCGGGACCAAACCCAAGCCGAACTTCATCGTGTGAAGCTATAACGGAATCGCCTTTGTGAGAAGTTCAAACTGATAGAAATTACTACTCGTGCGATGTTGGCCGAGCCTCCCTCGGATTCTCTCACCTTACCACACCTTACACTTAGGTCCTATGCTGGTTTGATAAGGGGCTATGTAAGGAGACCGTAACTGCCTTGTGTAATCCTTTATTTTAAATAAAAATTGGGATTTCTTCTTATGATGATGTTTATGAATTTTCAAATGTCCGGATAAATATAGTATGCATACTTTTGGTGAATTTTAGAGAAAGTATATTTTAAAAAATGTTTATGTAAACCTTAAATAATCAAAAATGTGTAATGATTTTCAAAAAATGGTCTTCTAAATTTTGTTCAGTACAAAATTTAGAGTCTAATAAGATCAACTTAATTTTTGATGAATAGTAAATTATGAATAGTGATTTTATGCTTAGGATTAGTAATGTGACCAAATGGATTAGTAATCTCACTTAAATAAAGTATTAATATAATCTAGGCACCTTGATTAAGTAATTTGATTCAATAAAATGGTTAAATAACGGTTTCATAAATTATGATTCAAGTATTAGTTTTTTCAGGTGAATAGTGTTTTTTAATTAAAAATTAAATTAAAAATATTTATAAAATTATTTTAATAAAATGGATTTCATTTTTGAACTCAGAGCATCAATATTATGTTAAGGTAATTTTTGGGGATTTTTCTGAAAAAAATGAATTTTCGGTGAATAGTGTATTTATTTAAAAAATAAATTAAAAATATTTAGAAAATTATTTTTATAAAATGGAGTTCATTTTTGAAATCAGATCATTGATATTTGGTTAAGACAAAATTTTGGGATTTTTCTGAGAAAGCTGAATTTTTAGTGAATAGTAAAAATACAGTTTTAGGGTTTCGGTATGTTTAATGACATCATAACTGTGTCATGATGATGTCATGAGATATTTTATGGGTTGGCAGACCAAAGGTGATGAATTATTGTATGGGGGCCCCATGTGGCCTAACTCCATGGAAAACACCATGGGAGAGCCCATGCTTTTGAGAAAACCACTTATGAGGTGTCCCTTGGCCATTAATGCCTTGTCCCCTCACTTTCCCTATAAATACCAAGCCATCCTCTCATCCATTTCGACTCCCCACTCTCCCCCAACGAATTTATGGTCTCATTACCTCCCAAGGTTCCCCTAAGCCCTCAAGGTCTTAAGCTTTGAGTTTTAAGAGTTTCGTTTTAAGGTAAGAGATCCTACCTCTCTCTTTCTTTTCAAGTACTCTCATTTATGTCATTTCTTCTAAGCCCCATGTTCTTATGTTGAGGATGTTATTTTATATTCATCCTACTGCCCTTTATAAGTTCATATGATGAGAGATGCTCTCTTACTCTCATCATTTTTTTATGAATGTTTAAGTGGCGCCGTTAGGCTGCCGAATTTTTGTAACGGATTCTTTCACCCTTCTCATTTTCAAGTTCTATTTTCTTGACAAGTCTTTCAAGTTATTTTTTTTATTTTTTTGGGGTATGATCTCTAAATCTATCATACTGATATTTTATGATCATATTATGAGAGACCCTATTTGATCTCTTCAATTCAGTATTTTGAAGTTTTAAGTGGCGCCATTAGGCTGCCGAATTTTTAAGGGATTCGTTCACCTTTCTCATTTTTCAAAGTTCTACTTTCATGTCAAGTATTTTAAGTTCCTTTTTATTTTTTGGGGGTATGATCTCTAAATATATCATACTGATATTTTATGATCATATGATGAGATACCCTATTTTATCTCTTCAATTCAGTATTTTGAAGTTTTAAGTGGCGTCGTTAGGCTGCCGAATTTTTAAGGGATTCGTTCACCTTTCTCATTTTTCAAAGTTATAATTTCATGTCAAGTATTTCAAGTTCCTTTTTATTTTTTTGGGGTATGATCTCTAAATCTATAATACTGATATTTTATTATCATATGATGAGAGACCCTATTTGATCTCTTCAATTCAGTATTTTGAAGTTTTAAGTGGCGTCGTTTGGCTGCCGAATTTTTAAGGGATTCGTTCACCTTTCTCATTTTTCAAAGTTCTACTTTCATGTCAAGTATTTCAAGTTCCTTTTTATTTTTTTGGGGTATGATATCTAAATCTATCATACTGATATTTTATTTTCATATGATTAGAGACCCTATTTGATCCCGTCAATTCATTTTTTTATGTTTAAGTGACGTCGTTAGGCTGCTGAATTTTCATAAGAGAAATCTTATTTTTTTTTACTTTAATATTATTCATTTCGCATGGTACATATTTCAAATTTCATTACCATGTTCATATATCCTTCATATTCTGTCCCTCTACTATTTTATGGGTCATTTATGAATATTTGACCCATGTCCCCTCTCTTTTCAATGTTTTCTAAAACCCCGAAACGTAGTCGTTATGCTGCAGAATTTTCGTCTCAAAATGCCTCTCTCTTTTCTCAAAATTATTTTATGTTATTAAGTGAATAATAAAAGCTCTTATTTCTATAGGGGTATTAAAATATATATCAAAATTTTCAATTTTAAATTCTGTTATTTACATACATGAAACCCGCTTTCCCTTTCCATGGGTTTAAAGTGACATAAAGATCATGTCTTTAAAGCAGTTTTTAAAACGTTATGATTATGAAATTAAACCCATTTATTTTATGATATATATGGGTTTTTTATGAAATGATTGATGATGATATATGTGTATCACATGATAATAAAGGAAAATTTAAGGGTGCGCCCTGATAGCGCTCTAATGCATTGCGTAAAGACTTAACCTCTAGAGATGACCTTTTAGACTGATACCTTGGTGAATAACCTTGGTAATTTTTAATGACACCTTGGGGATGGACCATGGTTAAACGAAATGATTGTCAATATTGAATTTTGTAGCCACATCTTAAAGTTATGAAAAATGTTATTTTTATTATGATATATCTCATGATTTCTTTCTCATGCCTTAAAGTTCTTTCCATGACCTTATTGAAGTATCTCAACTTCACATGTAAAATGTTTCTCTTGTTTCCCTTACTGGTCCTTCTTCTCACCCTTTCTTTTGATGTATGTCCCCAAGTTATGAGATGGAGTAATGAACCTAGGATGAACATAAGGAGAATCCTTTCAAGTGTTTAAGAAGAATGTTTTTTTTTCATGTATTATGTTCCTGGTTTCCAAGACACTAAACCTTAAAGATCCTCAGTTTTGTATAATGTAATGAAAGTTTATGTGACAAAAAGGCGGGATTCGATAGTTGGTATCAAAGGATGGTTTAGTTATTTGTGGAAATTAGGATATGAAAACTTTAGGAATAACCCTATAGAAAAGTTTATATATAGGAAATATTCCTGGTATTTTGGTGAGTATTGAGTAAGGGGTTGCCAAGCAAATACATCCTTGTCTGGATACGAGCAGGTAGAGGTGGCTCTGGCACAGATGTACATAGGGGTAAAACCCGAAAACACCACTTTGAGCTAGACTCGAATGGGAACTGGTACATGACAACGGGTCTGGTTGCACTCTTGGTTACGACACTCCCAGGGGGATATGCTTTGGTAAATTCATAAGCTTAGTATAAACCATTGTTAAAGGAACAAAGATAAAATAAAATAAAGATTCACATAAGAATATATGATCATGGATAACCTAGATGGGAACCTAGGGGATCACAAGTTAGGGTATACTTTTCTTCTACAAGTTATCCTTATATGCTTTAAGTTCATTTTTATGGTTATTGGCTAAGTATTTAAGCCCCTAATTATACTTTCTCTTCTTAGTTAATGGTGGGAAATGGAAGAACATATCCCGATAACCAATGTGATATGAAATGCGATGATTGCTGTATTAATATGATAGAGATGATCCGGGGATTAAAAGATGATTATTATTTTTGAAGACGTTCACTATTTTGAGGACCCTATATGATCGAAGTAAATAAATTACTACGGTATTTTTGTTTAGGAGTAAAGGTTGACTTATATTTTGAAGAATCGATGAATTTAAGGTGGACTTATAGTAATTTATGTTACTCATAGAAATGATTAACCTATCTTGGGTAAAATATGTTTAGGTTAGCTTCTTTTGTTTTAAGATGTTAGTAGTGGTTGATGTTGTTTGGAGATGAACAATGAACTTTATTTTGGAAGACTATGTTATCAAATCCTTCTTGTATTTGGGTTTTAATCTTAGTTTGGTTTATTTGAGGAATTTTAAGGACCGTTATTTATGGAATGGTCTATGATGAACTTTGGGTAGTACCATGGAACTTTGAAGATTTAAAAGTAGTTTTCATTCCTATGGGATTCTTTCTTTTTGAAGAGTTGTTTTACCTTGCCCTTTCTGTTTTTGGGATAATGTTTAAAGATATAAGAAATAGATAGTTAATATTTTGTGGATTGTGTGATTCTCTAGAAGATGATTCTTGTGATTTGATGAGACCAAGTAGTTTTGAATGCTCATCGTTTGGATAAAAGAGTAGTTTTGGTAGAAACTTATTAAAGGATGAAACTCTACATGAAGGTAGGTATATTTTCTTATATTTTTGTTCTATATAGTAAATGAATTCCTCAAAATTATGAAAAGGAACGTAAAACAAAAATGTTGTTGGTTTACGTTTCCTACTAGGTAATCAAAGACCGTTTACACAGATCATAAGTTTGGGATTTTCTTTCGATTAACTTTCTCCTAATCATGTTTTCTATCACTCTCCCTCGGAACTTGATACTTTGTTTTTTCTTCCATGTCAATGTTTTCCTACATGGAATCCTAGTATGGGTTAAATCGGGTGGCCTTTGTACTTCCTTTTCTTTCTTTTAAATTAATAGTGTTACTGACTCTTTTTCCGATGTGGGACTTTCAATGAAATTTCAAAACCCAATTTTAAAAATTGCGAGGACGCAATTTCTTAAGGGGGGAAGATTGTAACGACCCGATGTTTTGAATAAATCTTGTTTCCTAATTTTATATGTTATTTTATTTTATTTTTATACTCAACAAAAATGTTTCATCTGATAACATGAGTATAATTAAAATGAGACCATTGGGTTTTGACTGTTATATGATCATTGGTCAATCTGACCGTTGTAAACTAAATGTTTTGATTATTGTCTCTAAATACAAGTAATCTTGGTTAATTATTATAGAAAGAAGATTCGATGGCCTCACCCAGTAGTCTTGGACCGATCAAAGCCCATCTAACAGAACTTGGGAAGGAGGTAGCACCACTGGGCTTTGTTCTGGACCAAACCCAAGCCGAACTTCATCATTTGAAGCTAGAATGGAATTGCCTTTGCGAGAAGTTCAAATTGATAGAAATTACTACTCGTGCGATGTTGGTCGAGCCTCCCTCGGATTCTCTCACCTTAGCACACCTTACAATTAGGTCCTATGCTGGTGTGATAAGGGGATATGTAAGGAGACCGTAACTGCCTTGTGTAATCCTTTATTTTAAATAAAAATTTGGATTTCTTCTTATGATAATTTTTATGACTTTTCAAATTTCCGGATAAATATATTATGCATATTTTTGGTGAATTTTAGAGAAACGATATTTTAAAAAAATATTTATGTAAACCTTAAATAATTAAAAATGTGTAATGATTTTCCGAAAATGGTCTTCTACAATTATGTTCAGTACAAAATTTAGAGTCTAATAAGATAAACTTAATTTTTGATGAATAGTAAATTATGAATAGTGATTTTATGCTCAGGATTAGTAATGTGACCAAATGGATTAGTAATCTCACTTAAATAAAGTATTAATATAATCTAGGCACCTTGATTAAGTAATGTGATTCATAAAATGGTTAAATAACGGTTTCATAAATTATTATTCAAGTATTAGTTTTTTCGGGTGAATAGTGTTTTTTAATTAAAAATTAAATTAAAAATATTTAGAAAATTATTTTTATAAAATGGATTTCATTTTTGAACTCAGAGCATCGATATTATGTTAAGGTAATTTTTGGGGATTTTTCTGAAAAAAAAAAGAATTTTCGGTGAATAGTGTATTTATTTTAAAAAAAATAAAAATATTTAGAAAATTATTTTTATAAAATAGAGTTCATTTTTGAAATCAGAGCATTGATATTTTGTTAAGATGAAATTTTGGGATTTTTCTGAGAAAGTTGAATTTTCAGTGAATAGTAAAAATACAGTTTTAGGGTTTCGGTATGTTTAATGACATCATAACTGTGTCATGATGATTTCATGAGATATTTTATGGGTTGGCCGACCAAATGTGATTACTTATTGTATAGGGGGCCCCATGTGGCCTAAATCCAGGGTAAATACCATGGGAGAGCCCATGCTTTTGGGAAAACCACTTGTAAGGTGTCCCTTGGCCATTATTGCCTTCTCCCCTCACTTTCCCTATAAATACCAAGCCATCCACTCATCCATTTCGACTCCACACTCTCCTCCAATGAATTTATGGTCTCATTACCTCCCAAAGAGTCCTCCCAAGGTTCCCCCAAGCCCTCAAGGTCCCATCCTTTTAGTTTTAAGAGTTACGTTTTAAGGTAAGGGATCCTACCTCTCTCTTTCTTTTCAAGTACTCTCGTTTATGTCATTTATTTTAAGCTCCATGTTCTTATGTTGGGGATGTTATTTTATATTCATCCTACTGCAATTTTTAATTTCATATGATTAGAGATTCTCTATTACTCTCATCATTTTGTTTTATGAATGTTTAAGTGGCGTCGTAGGCTGCCGAATTTTTGTAACGGATTCTTTCACCCTTCTCATTTTCAAGTTCTATTTTCTTGAAAAGTCTTTCAAGTTATTTTTTTTGGGGTATGATCTATAAATCTATCATACTGATATTTTATGATCATATGATGAGATACCCTATTTGATCTCTTCAATTCGGTATTTTGAAGTTTTAAGTGGCGTCGTTAGGCTGCCGAATTTTTAAGAGATTCGTTCACCTTTCTCATTTTTCAAAGTTCTACTTTCATGTCAAGTATTTCAAGTTACTTTTTATTTTTTTGGGGTATGATCTCTAAATATATAATAATGATATTTTATGAACATATTATGAGAGACCCTATTTGATCTCTTCAATTCAGTATTTTGAAGTTTTAAGTGGCGTCGTTAGGCTGCCGAATTTTTTAAGGGATTCGTTCACCTTTCTCATTTTTCAAAGTTCTACTTTCATGTCAAGTATTTCGAGTTCCTTTTTATTTTGTTGTGGTATGATCTATAAATATGTCATACTGATATTTTATGATCATATCATGAGAGAGCCTATTTGATCTCTTCAATTTAGTATTTTGAAGTTTTAAGTGGCGCCGTTAGGCTGCCGAATTTTTAAGGGATTCGTTCACCTTTTTCATTTTTCAAAGTTCTACTTTCATGTCAAGTATTTCAAGTTCCTTTTTATTTTTTTGGGGTATTATCTCTAAATATATTATACTGATATTTTATGTTCATATTATGAGAGACCCTATTTGATCTCGTCAATTCATTTTTTTTATGTTTAAGTGACGTCGTTAGGCTGCCGAATTTTCATAAGAGAAATCTTATTTTTTTCCTTTAATGTTCTTCATTTCACATGGTACATCTTTAAAATTTAATTACCATGTTCATATATC
Organism: Viscum album; assembly: GCA_963277665.1. Classification (NCBI taxonomy): domain Eukaryota; kingdom Viridiplantae; phylum Streptophyta; class Magnoliopsida; order Santalales; family Viscaceae; genus Viscum; species Viscum album. The sequence goes on along the minus strand of OY728142.1, from coordinate 587,166,565 downwards.
CTTCATATTCTGTCCCTCTACTGTTTTATGGGTCATTTACGAATGTTTGACCCATGTCCCCTCTCTTTTCAATGTTTTTTAAAACCCTAAAACGTAGTCGTTATGCTGCAGAATTTTCGTCTCAAAATGCCTCTCTCTTTTATCAAAATTATTTTATGTTATTAAGTGAATACTCAAAGATCTTATTTCTACAGGTGTATTCACATATATATCAAAAAATATATTTTAAATTCTGGGATTTACATACATGAAACCCGTTTTCCCTTTCTGTGGGTTTAAAGTGACATAAAGATCATGTCTTTAAAGCAGTTTTTAAAACGTTATGATTATGAAATGACACCCATTTATTTTATGATATATGGGTTGTTTATGAAATTATTGATGATGATATATGTGTATCACATGATAATAAAGTAAAATTTAAGGGTGTGCCCTGATAGCGCTCCAATGCATTGGGTAAAGACTCAATCTCTAGAGATGACCTTTTAGACTGATACCTTGGTGAATAACCTTGGTGATTTTTAATGACACCTTGGGGATGGAACTTGGTGAAACAAAATGATTTTCAATATTAAATTTTGTAGCCACATCTTCAAGTAATGAAAAATGTTATTTTTATTATGGTATATCTCATGATTTCTTTCTCATGCCTTAAAGTTATTTTCATGACCTTATTGAAGTATCTCAAGTTCACATGTAAAATGTTTCTCTTGTTTCCCTTACTGAGCTTTCTCCTCACCCTTTATTTTGATGTATGTCCCCAGGTTATGAGATGCAGTAATGAACCTAGGATGAACATAAGGATAAACCTTTCAAGTGTTTAAGAAGAATGTTTTTTTTTGTTTCATGTATTAAGTTCCTGGTTTCCAAGACAATAAACCTTAAAGACCCTCAGTTTTGTATAATGTAATGAAAGTTTATGTGACAAAAAGGCGGGATGCTATACCCTCCCCCTACCCCCAGAAAACCACCCTTGCCCCCTCACCCGGTCCCCCCCTGCACACTCCACTCCCCCCCCAGCCCACTGCACACCTCCCTTGCCCCTTTCCTCCCTCCCCCCTACCCCCTCACCTTGTCCTCTGCACACCCCCCCCCCCCTTCCCGTGTACTTCCCCCCCAGCCCACTACACTTCCCCCCCTGCCCCCTCACCCTACCCCCTGCCCATGCCCTTGCCCCCCCCTGCACACACCCACTTCACCCCCCCCCCCCCAGCCCACTGCACACACCCTGACCCTGCCCCCCCCCCCCCCCCGCACACACACCCTTCCCACTGCACTTCCCCCCCAACCCACTGCACTTCCCCCTACCCCCCCCCCCCCAGCACATACCCACTGCACCCCCCCATCCCACTGCACACCCCCCCCCCCACCCCTCAGAACACCCCCTACACCCTACCCCTTCCCCTTGCAAAAGAACCCAGTACACCCCCTGCCCCTTTCCCCCTCCCCCTTATAACCTGGTTAAAATCCTTTTGAAGAACAATAACACATTATGATCATTTACACTAATTGGAGGATGGATGATTCTAATGACCAGGAATCAATTTATTTTTCCCCGTTAGTTACCATATCATCTCTTATAGGCTGGGGGAAGGTTAGTATAGAATTTAACCCTGTGTTTAATGTGATGCGGGAACAACTAGAAAGTGGTAAACTAACACTTGAGTGTTCATTGTTTGATGATTATGTGTTACAATATTATAAGAGTTATAGTCCTTGAATCATTTGGTGAATAGTTGATTAGAGACTGTCATACCTCTGTGGGAATCCTAGAGAGACAAATATGGGTGATGAATTCAGGTGTCTGTTTTGGTGGCCATGGACCTAGTAAAAAATATTGGAGTGTTTTATATCTGTGAAGACTAATAATATCATGGAGTTCCCTTAAGAATTATATTAGAGAGAGATTCACATATTATGCCATGATTTTTGTAAAGGGTTTAATATGACCTTAGAGAATCATCTAATATTGATCACAATGTACCATCAATATATAGACAGACACTAAGAGTAGATGATACATATATTAGAGGATATGCTTCATGATTTTGTTCAATAAATCGATGGATCTTGGGTTTAATATAACCTTAGGGACTCATCTAATATTGATTGAGAGATGTGATAGCACACCAGCGGGTGAAACCAAGAAATTTCAAGAAATTTCATCTAGAGGAGAACAGACTGGTGTTTTTCGTGGGGTTGGATGCAGTGAGCTGAAAACCGCTTTGAGATCATTTTTCAAAATCAAATTACCAGGTCGATAGACCGTTGAAAGATCATTCTCAGTTGAAAATTCATATGGTTAGGAGCACCATAATGTTTAGTTGAGGGGTGAACACCCCCTATCTAGAACATTTCTGGCTGTGAACCTCAATTCAATCCATGAAAATCGCAAGGGTAGTGATTCATGGTGTGAAACCCCTGGTCACACTATGAGTCATGCCTAGGTGGATTTATTTTAATAGGCTGAATTCTGTCTTTTTTTGGGTCAAGTGTTTCACAATGATGTTACTGAAGAAATTATCAAGTTTTCAAAGCCGGTTGTTTGTGTTTGATGAAATGAAAACAAATATTTTCTTTAAGTTGTAGATTTTTATGAGAATGCTCGGTTGATGTTTTCTCAAAATGAGGCCACTGTCATCTCTAAAGTGAAGGAAATTTCATTTTCTACTATTGAGTTGGCTGAAACTTTCTACTAGTCCACGTTGAAGGCTTAGGGAAATCATGTAAAACAGGTGAAAATTTCATTATAAAGAGCCACAACCAATTTGAATAGCATATACACATTATATAATAAGGAAAACAAGTTTTTAAAATACTCTAGCAATTATAGAATTAAAATTAAAGGGTTAGGAAAAGGAAACTTTCCTCAACCTCAAGGCGCTGCTTTTAACGACAACTCGAATCATCCTTTTTTTCCGCTTGCACTCATATGCAACTTCACATATATATAAGGACACCTAGCCCTTATGTACATATTTTCATGGCCAAATATGCACAAGGGGATCCTTAGATATATGTTTATACTTGCATATACCCCTTTACACTTACACGTGTATGCATTTTTCATATCTATATATAAGAACACCTATCCCCAATATATATATTCATACCTCCATGAGTGAATATATATAAATGGGGAACTTATATATTTATATGACTAACTATTCATACACATGTAATCCTTCATCAACAGCAACTTGAATCCACCTCAACGAGATCCAGAAAGCACTACAAAAATATAAAGAACCTAAAAAACACAAAATCTCTAATTAAAATTTGGACAAAGAATAAAAATGAAATAAATATTACCCAAATCCAATGTTGAACACACTTTCATCGATGGTGGTGGATAGAACCAGCCTCGTCATAAGAAACCCCCTGCACTTCCCCCCATCCCACTGCACTTCCCCCTGCCCCCTCACCCTGCCCCCTGCCCCCCCCCCACACACACACCCACTGCACCCCCCCCAGCCAACTGCACACACCCTGCCCCCCCCTGCACACACACCCTGCCCACTGCACTTCCCCCCCCCATCCCACTTCACTTCCCCCCTGCCCCCCCCCCTGCACATACCCACTGCACCCCCCATCCCACTGCACACCCCCCCCCCCCTCAGCACACCCCCCTTGCACCCTACCCCTTCCCCTTGCAAAAGAACCCAGCAAACCACCATGCCCCTTTCCCCCTCCCCCCTTGGAACCTAGTTAAAAGCATTTTGAATAACAATAACACATTATGATCATGTACTCTAATTGGAGGATGGATGATTCTAATGACCATGAATAAATTGATTTTTCCCTGTTAGTTACCATATCATCTCATATAGGCTGGGGAAAGGTTAGTATAGAATTTAACCCTGTGTTTAATGTGATGCGGGAAAAACTAGACCCCCTGCTGCTCCCCCTGAACAGCTGCCCCTGGACCCCCTGGACAGCCCCCCCCCCCCCACCCCACTGCTGGACCCCCCAAGTATGATGGTGGATAATAAATATTTTTTTAAATGACTAGATTTGTTCATAGATTCCTATATGAAAGAATAGTGGTTGTAGGCTTTAAATTTTTTTTGGACTGCCATATTCTTGATATAATGATCTTCTATTCCATCTTCAATATGGATTGACAGATATGTTTTTCATCTCAAAAGATTTCTAGAATAGGAAACTATCTTTTAGATCCCATATGGGATGGGAGTATGTTCTTATGGGATATTATGATGTGAAGGTAGGTAGATCAGGACACAACATCATTCATATTGGAGTAATTACAATGCATGTGGAATGTAAGGTTATTTCCATGTATCCTGTCACAATTATATATTCTCCCCCCCAGAGGTGGACCATTTTCAGGATGCTTCCCTATATGTCTTATGTGTAGAAATAAATCTGACATGTCCTGCATACACTTTTATTGTTATATTTCATTAGTACATACCCTATTTTTTAAACATTATATTTATAGTTTTTTCAATTGTTATCTACATAAGTTCCTGACTATGTTATATGATATTGAGGTTGAAGATTTAGTAAAAATGTACAATGACATCAACAATTTAAACCATTGACATATTTTTTCATCCCCGTAATTTTGTATAATGAAAATGGATGGACCATACAATCTAGGCCATCAATTTCATTCTATTATCTGGTATTTATTCACCAATTCACTCTTTGATGCATGTTATTCAAAATGCAATATTATTCATGATCTCTTCTTTGATTCTACACTGTATGATAATTGAAACGATGTCGAGTGACTTTACATCTCTACTTTGATTCAGGTATAATTATCACCATCTCCTTCCTTTCAGTGTAATGATATCAAATATTCTATGTAATTGTTTATCACTATTATTTGTATTTCCATTTTCATATTGTTTCGTTAGTTATTTTGTTGTTTGACATCATTATTTGTTTTATACATTATTCTACTGCATCTTCTAAGAATGCATTGTGTCATTTTCATTTTAAAATTTATATTTGATTCAACTGTTGTCTATTTTCTTCACCGTCAACAGTTGTGGTGGACACCCATAAACCTCTTCGCGAACCACATTACCATCATCGATACCTTCTCCAGAGGTCCTATAGATCCAGATCTATGAAATGGGTTTTTTCTTCTAATATCATGGAAATAGTAAATCTTTCTTTTTCTTTGAAGATCTCACCAATGGGTTGATATATAACCAAACTGTAGATTCAACCTGTTATAGAAGGATCCTGCATACGGTAATATTTCCTTCATGAAATCTATAACATGTTCCTCCATTACAATGTTTCACATTTAACTCTATTCATCCAATTTAAATGCTGAAATATGATACATCTGCACTCTCATATTAGGAAATATGCATCCACAACGTTCGTTCTTCCCCCATTTTTATATGATTGTGTGTCTTCTAAGACCCTACAGATCCAAAGCTAAGCCAAAGGTGTGTTCATCTCAATTTCGGGAAGTTTTTTCCCTTCTCTATAACATTTATTAATTTCAGTATAATAGTACATTTTTCAATAATATTTTTATAAAACACCTATTCCAATACCATTTATAGAATGTGCTTCTTCTGCTTGGCCAAGCTTACATCATCTCAATTTTTTTCCACAGTTGATATTAATTTCGTCTAAAACATCAAATCATCATACAGTTTTGTAATGTCTAAATTATATCACTCAATATAAATTTTTCTAGTTTCATTCATTAAGATTCCATGTTCTGTTCATTGATGTTTTTTAAAATGTATTAGACTAAATGCATAGTGGACTAACTGTTTGACCCGCTCTAAATTTTTTTATTTCAGAATATTCATACAAATTATCACTACTGTAATATAATTCATCTGTATTCAGAAATCATAAATTACAGATCCACTTCATTTGGTCTATAACCATTACTATCAAACTTTGTGTCCCCACTAACCCTATAGATTCAGAGCTCGAAAAAATGTGTGTTCTCCCCAATCACATTGTTAGTGTTCCAGTGTTTATGATTTCTATAAACAATGTGTTTCCTGTTGGAATATTTCCATATGTTTTTTATTTTATGTGATTGCATACTAACAACTGTAATGGTTTATACTTTGATAGTTTTTTCCCAAACAAAGATTACAACCATAATCTCTGGACTGACGCCTTAAGTGTCAGGTACATTAATTATCTTGCATGTTCTTGAGCTATATAAATAATCATATAAATTGTTTTATTTAGTTTTTTTCCATCATATATCATTCAATAATATCATCCCACATCTTAATTTTTTTGAAAGGTGCACTAAATTTTGAGGGGTTCTACCTTTCCAACCTGCTGAAGACTTGTCAGCTCAGAATATATAAAATAAAAAAATTAAGATGAGAGAAAATATAAAGAGATCTCAACCCGAGATTGAAGGGTTGCACAGGGGAGCTTCTAAGGTGTTCCATTTGAGGACTGCTTGATTTTTATCAATGAAATATCATCAACTAATGTTTTCCAAATATTTTAAGGTACGTTTCAACTAAGAGAATTACATTTTCTAAAACAGAGGAATCATTTTTTATATTAGAATAAATTCTAAAAAAATTGGTTATTCAGAGTAATATACGATCGAGTTTACCCAACATTTATTCCATTGGTTTTTTTCACAATTTTTTAGTTTGGAATTTGTATTTTATATCCATCCACTATACACATTCCAATTTACCCAAATTTAATTTTAATATTTTCTACTTACAAGAAAACTAAAAATATTCTATAGTGTATATAATATATATTCATCCAGGAATCAGAAATTACAAATCCACTTTATTCGGTCTACCACCATTACTATACAACATTGTGTCCACACAAACCCTATAGATCCAGATCTCGAGAAAAGGTGTGTTCCCCCCAATCCCATTGTTAGTGTTTCAGTGTTTATAAATTTATAAACACTGTGTTTCCTAATGGAATATTTCACTATGTTTCTTATTTTATGTGACTGCAGACTAACAATTGCAATGGTTTATACTATATAGTTTTTCCCCAAACAAAGGTTACAACCCTAATCTCTAGGATGATGCCTTGAGTGGTAGGTTCATTAATTATATTACATGTTCTTGAGATAAGAAATATTAATATAAATTGTTTTATTTATTTTTTCCCATCATATCTCATCCAATGATCTCATCCCATATGTTCATACACAGTATTTTTTGTAAACATTTAGATATGTTTACCTTTTTCTCAATAAATGGAAAAATAATTCACATTGTGAAAAAGTACTATTATAATATCATTGTTTTAATATGTCAAAATGTGAATTACTTTCTATAAATTCCCTCACACTATTCCTATTTCTTTCAGAAAGGATTCTCTTATACCAAAAGTATCTGAATAGGGAGATCGACAAAAACAACATATGCATAGAGATGATAATTATAGAAGTACCATATACATACTCATGTGGATGATGGAGACCTCTATCCTATCTGCATTCCAATTATCCACTCCATCTCAGGATCCTTTATAGATTCATTTAATATGTTTAAATATTTCAATTTTAACCAACCTACTATCTTTTATGTATAAAATTATAATATAGTAGGTTTATTAAAATTTCTGTATTTCATTTTTATTCTCTTAATTTAGGTTGGTTTAAAATCGTTTATAAAAAATTTGTTGTGTATAGAGGGGAATCTTCATGTGTTTCCATATGAATTTTTTGCCATGGGGTATCTGCATGACATCCTCCATAGTCCCAAGCGGGTTTAAGAAGCACAATCTATACCTGTGCTTGATGCAGAGGGTGAGAATTTTTGTTGATGCTATAAGCTGGATACATTATTTTCATGAAAATTTTAAACCATTTATTGCAGCGACAGACTCCATGAAACATGGAAGCATGTAGGGATTTCATGATCAGTGGATCATATTATTTTCTCTTAGTTAATAGTTTCTTCTACGTTTAGTGTATAATACTTTTGATACATGTATTTGAAAACCAGAACATGTACTCTGGTGCATTTTAATATGTCCAGTGGATGTTTTTATTAATCACCGGATCAGGTATTTTATACATCCTTTCTTTTTGTCAATTTATATTTTCTCTAATCTAATTTGAGTTATTTATCTTATTTACTCTGTTGATATTATTTACATTTCAGTGATGCTTCTCATCACTGGGAAGGTTGGAGGGGAGGATAGGGGAGGGGAGTGGAGGGGAGGGAAAGATGAGGGCTGGTGGGAGAAGAGGTTGGGCAGGGGGAGTGGAGGGGGAAGGAGCTGGGAAGGGGTAATGATGAGGTGGGAGGGGAGGTACTGGAATAGGGTTGGAGACAAGCAGAGGTGGTAGGTAGGGGAGGGGTAGAGCTGGGTAGGGGGTAGGAGGAGGTGCTGGGAAATTGGGGGGGTTACAAGCTGGGCAGGGTGGGGGGAGGAGGTGTTGGGAAAGGAGGAGGCGACACGTTGTTCATCAATATGTATATTGTTTTGGTCTTCCAATTCAGTTTAATTATCCTTGCAATAGCTGCTGTTTTATTGTTTTACTTTATGGGGAGTTTACATTTCAGTTGGTTTTTTTATGTTAAAACTGAAGTATACAACAATGTAATCCCATTTTCCTTTCTGATGCCTATATCATTTACACTAGACTAAATTCCCATTTTCAATTTTCTCACCTGAATTATCTACTATTGTGATGGTCGTTTGTGTCAACCCAACATTCGGAAGTTCTGCTATGCTATGACAATTTCTACTAATTGGGAATGCATGAATTTACCTACACAGCTGTCCAGTACACTGTTGGTACGACTGGGAACAACAGATGAATTTAGAAAGTCATGACTGCTATTACTTCATATCCCCTTCTGTTCACAACATTGTGCTCTAATGGTGGATGCAGATAGACGTGGTGTGTTGGACACTCTCTTATGTAATAACCCCTTGTATTCTTGACTCATTTTTATTTTAAAACTAGCTATTGTAGTTAAAAATCAAAATGGTAATAATATATATACATAGAAGATAATGAATAAAGTTTTTATAACATGTTTTTCATTATGTATTTGAGGTTTTCATAGACAATATAACCCTCAAAAACATAAATTATCATATTTGGTTTCACTAGAGGAAACATTTACCTCCAAATAGTAAATACTTTTGAGTATTTATAATAATTTCACCCCTCCTCAACTATAAATGGGTACTCAATCACCCCACTAATTTACACCTTTAAAACAATTTGGATTAAAGAATTTCTACCCAAATCACCTACCAACATCCCTAACCAAATCCTAGAATCCATATATTGGATACAAATCCAACCCTCTGTGGATTTAGTTAAATCCTAAGGAAGATTCCTCAAGAAGAGTTCATGTTCATCAACGATCATTTTCATTTAATTTCTTCCACCACTAACAAAAAGGACTCCCCGTGGTCGCACCGTGAGGCCAATGGTCGCTTCTCCTGTATCTGCAAAGCATATCTGTTTTCTAAAAAACAATATCCCCCCTTTATTATTCCTTCTTCCTAACAACATCTCACAGAAGCGTAGACACATGTCATCCAGGTTAGATATGAAGTTATAAATGTAATAAAGCTTCCCTTAGAGCCCCCTCAATTATTTAAGAATCTAAGGGAGAGAAATTGATAAAACTGAACTTGTTTTTTTATATTCAAACTCAATTTCATGGTATCACACCACAAATCTATCAAATTTCCTTAGTGCTACTCTGAAAACACATTTTACCAGATTCGTGTTTAGGTTGTGCTACTGCAACTTGTTAAATATTGTTTAAAGATCTTTGAAATAATCACATCTCTATTGAGCTTTGATAACCATGTCATTAACAAAATCATTCATCTATTATTTCTAAGAAGGTATTAATGATATAATGTGTGTAGTGTTGGTATGTAGTGTCATCATTGTTTAATCCAGAGGGCATGACCTAAATGGTGCGGGATGGATTGCAGATGGTTGGGGGCTGGTGCGGGCTCGAATTCAGGTGGAAGGGGGCTGGAATGTAGGTGGAAGGCAGCTGGTTACAGGTGTTGGGGGATGGTGCGGGCTGATTCGAATGTGGGAGGGGGATGTTTCGGGCTGGAATGTTGGTGGTAGCGGGCTGAAATGAAGGTGGAAGGGGGCTGGTGTGGGCTGGATGTGGCTATAGCAGGGCCTAATCATGGCGTGACCACAGCGTGACCACGGCGTGACCGCGGCGTGACCGCAGCGTGGACATGGAGTAACCGCGGCGTGTTGGCCCGATCCAGCGACATCCGCGGGGAAGCATCTTCCGACCATGAGAAAAGGGAATGAGGGGAGGTGGGGCAACATTTTGGTCATTTCCTCACTGGTAGAAATTGTGATTAGTTAGTCTCAACATTGATCACAAGACTCATGGAATAATATCACTGTGAACCACCGCAGGGTGTCGTTCTAGAGCAGGTCCAAATCACGGCGTGAACGCGGCATGACCGCGGCGTGGCCACGGCGTGACCGTGGCGTGACCGTGGCGTGACCGCGGCGTGACCGCGGCGTGACCGTGGCGTGACTGCGGCGTGACCGCGGCGTGACCATGACATGACCGCAGCGTGTTGGCTCGGTCCAGTGACATCTGCGGGGCAGCATCTTCCACTTAGTTCCAAATAGGATGATATGGATGGCATGAGAGGATGTTTTCTCAAGAAAATTTAAAGAAATGAATTCTAATCTGTGAAGACAAGAGGATTGGATGACCCCTGATATACCTAATTCGGTGAGGTTTGGAGATCTAGCAATGTGAAGGAATACCTAGAAGAATACCCCATGGGATCAGGAAAATCACAGGTTACATAACATGTAATCTGACATTACTGGTACTGTGGGACCCCTGGGCTGTGGAACTGAGGTTTTGGTTGGATTTAAAAATCACATGCCATGTTACATGGTCACACAACATGGGACCCATCTTAAAAGTCTAACAGCACTTAAAAAGTGTCTTGGTTCAAACAACCATTTTAATAAAAAGAGGGAAACCCCCTATAGGGATATAAAAAGGGTCAAGTACGATGTGTGATTTATGACTAACAATGACCTAAAGTATAAGTAAAACATCAATGCAATAATGTTAATCAAGGTATACCATTGTGAGTTTTCGCAGACAGTGCACCTCCATTGGAGGGGTTTTATTACAATACCATGACTTATTTATCAAACAAAACAATTATCTTAACTAACACTTATTCAAGAATTGCAATTTAATATAAACATACAAAATTAAGAAGGAAACTAAATGCAATTTAAAACATTCTTGAATTAAATAGGCTAGGAGAGGGACCCTACCTCAACCTCAAAGCGTGTTTTCTTTTGACGACGACAACTCAAATCTTCCTTTTTTCCGCTTGCACGCATATCTAACTTAACATATATATAAGGACACTTAGACCCTATATAGATATTTTCATGGCCAAATATGCACAAGGGAGTCCTTATATATATGTTTATACTTGAATATACCCCTTTACACTTACACGCGTATGCATTTTTCATATCTATATATAAGCACACCTAGCCCCAATATATATATTCATACCCCCATGAGTGAATATATATAAAGGGGGAACTTATATATGCATATGCCTACCTATGAATACACATGTAAGCCTTCGTCAACGATGACTCTAATCCACCTCAATGAAATCCAAAACACACAACAAAAATATAAGGAACCCAATAATCAAAAAATCCCTAATTTAAATTGGGCCAAAGAATAAAAACGGAATTAACCTTACCAAAATCTTGACCTATTTTTCTTTGATAGTGGTGGATAGAACGGGTCTTAGCATAAGAAACCACCTATAAGAAAATAGTGGGAAAAGAAATGAGATATAACAAATTCTTATATATATGTGATCAGTGTGTCAAATATACATGATAAATGATACATGAATCCATAACCAACAATGAACAAATAATATTCAAATTGATATGTACATACCAATACTAAATAACATGATCATTAATAAATCTCTTTATTTTTCAAACATCACCTTCAATTGCCTATTCAAAAATAAAAAATCACCCAAATATGATAATAAAGTAAACCTTCATCATCACTTAAAAGTGACAAATAGGGATTAGACATTGTTCTTAACCTAGAAAATTCATTTCTTGAATGTATAAAATACCTAAAACTCTTCATTCCTATATCCTTCTTAATTTTCTAGATTGAAACCTCATTTTTTAGCATGTTCTTCTTCTAGAATTCACCTTTATTCTTAGTTTATATAGGTTTATCAATTTTATAAATTAGAGAATTTTCCTTCTTTTATTCTAGCAGCCCCCCCCCCCCACCAACACCCGCCCCCTTTGCACCAGTACCCCCTCCCCCACATCCCCCATCCCCCCCTCGCACCAGTCCCCCCAAGCCCCCGCACTAGTCCCCCCCCCACCCACCCCCCCTGTAACGCCCCAAGATTTTATGAAAATTTCATTAATGTATTGTGTTGTACGCTACACCAAGATTACCTTGCGCTATACGCAACACCGTATTAGCTTTCAGTATACGCAACACTATTCTTGGATCGTGTTACACACAATTTTGATAATAGTTATTCTACGCAAAATTGAGTATATATATATATATATATTTAATGTATAAATGAAATATGGTTGGATTCTGTTATAAGAAACAACGAATGATTCTTTCACAACACGCAACCCTGACTTGGCTTGCATTACATGCAATCGCGACCTTCCTCGATAGCGTGTGTTGTACGCAATACCGGGTTTTAATAAACAACGATACATTATTATAATATTGTCATGAACTAGCCGTTATGAATAGTGCTAACTAAAATTTGAATTTTATAAAATTATTATTCATCTTACACATTTCTAGAACATGGTATAAGAACAAAATAAATTTTTCGGGTAAAATAAGTATTTTTCAAAAAATGCAGTTTTACCGCCTTTTGATGGAGCACCCACTTTAAATCTAGTTTTTGACATGTTTATAAGTTCAATTTGAAAAAATAAAATTCTTCTTTTGAATCAGGATATAAAAATTTACATTAGATAAAGTTTTGATATTTTTCTGATAACTTTCATATTTTAATGAATAGTAAAAACCCGCAATATTTTAATTAAAAACAACTTTTTTCGTCGTAATATATTATGTGGTTAAATTATAATATTGAATGGTTTTAAAGTATAAATAGAATATATTTTTACCATTTAATATAATGTATGTCATTAGCATTGATTTTACCTAGAATTCGTAGGTTAAATCAATTCAATCTTTTGCAATGTTTTAAACAAAAACCCGTTTTCATTCGACAACGGGATTAATTTTAACTTAATTTATGAAACTTCTGTGTATTGAATTTGAAAAAATGGATTCCATATTTGGAATCAGTGGGTCCAAATTATGTTAATAGGCTACTTTTTATTTTTGGGAATTATGAATAGTAACTACGGTAAATTTTATTTACCATAGTTAAAGGTAAATCGGGTAATTAAGGGTAAATATAATATTATAAAATTACCCTAACACATGCCAAAATTCTATTTGATGGCTAAAAGTAAACCCATATAAACTAAGGGTCGGATTAGATTCATTTTATGGACTTTTGACCATGAAAATAATTTAATTATTATTAAAACCAAAGAAAGTGACAACATGTCGCTCTCTTAAATCTTATAAGTATAATAATTTTAACTTAGTGATAAACATCATAAAACTTAGAACATGAATAGTCTCCAGAAATATAACAAAATTATCTACATCATGAGAATTTATTTATAATTTTTTGGGATTAAATAATTATCATTAATTGTGACACAATAGTGATGCAGAAATTATTTATCTAGTGAAAAATCAAGAATATAGTTTTTATTAAACTAATAGTGACCATAAAAGGCACAAAAACCTGACCAAAACTTATTGGTCATGTAAATTTAAACTATAATCGTCCAATGGTAGAATATTTTACCATTTGGAGTCTTATACAAGAAATTATGACACTTATATTATTTTATTTTAAATGATGCCAAAGTTTCCACCTTCATAATTTAATAAATATAACAATTAAAATATTGTGATTTTAAGATGATAAATTCGAGTAAAAGTATTATTGTGAAATTTAATAGATTTATCTTCATCATAGGATTTTATTTTAAATTTTTATGCAACAAATCTGTATATTAAATAATTATACAAACATGTTGTAGTAATTATTTTATTAAGAGATAAATCAAATAAATGGTTTTAAAAATAATAAAATAAATATTATATGAACTATTTAATGTGATCAACTAATTTTATAGATACTTATGACCTTTTATGAATCTATTAAAGCTTTTAGTTCGAACATAGCTTCTGTATATATTTTATTTAAATTCAAATAAATGAATAGTGTCAAAATTGACACTATTGTTATTTTATAAAAATAACATATTATAAAATTGTTTAAAAATCACAAAAATATTTAAAAATTATAAATTTAAATTTATATGGTCTATAATGTTATAAAGTAAAACTATTATGGAAAATCCACAACTAATAAGTAATTATTTGTTATAATTTAAAATTTAGAATTTTATTACCTCAAATAAATTTAAATAGATTAAATAAGGATAAATCAAAATGATAAGGTTTAAAATAAGATCCAAACCTGTATAAATTTGATTGGTTGATGATATTACAACCCTATCTCATCTAATCTTTGAATATGAGTCATTTTTGGAGGTTTTTAAGTGGGGTTAGATTTATTATAAATTAATATTTTTTAGAATTCCAAAGGTGCCCCTCTCCTCCCTTATAAAAGGGAACCTCCTCCCTCTCCTCCTCACAACAATTTGAGCCTTCAAGCTCGGCCAACCCCTAAAACATTATCTTCTCCACTTCCCTAGAAACATCCTAGAGGTTCTGGTCTTCCTCAAAGATCAATTTTAGTGCCCTAAAAGGAGATCTCAAAGAGGCGCTTCAAAGAAGAGGCAATTTCTGTTACCGATTCTTTCAACTTTATTTCTTCTTCCACTTCTTCTTATTAGGTTGTTTCATTCTGAAGTATTAACATCAGTATCACTAATATACTTATATGTTATTATAAGTATTAAACAACCCTATTTCACCATCTATCCATCCTACGGAAAATGAAATCACCGCGCGTGCGTACGTACGGAATACTGTCTTCATGTCGTGGTGTAATCTGTTTTTCCACCAACACCTTACATGGATGGGTATTATGGTGTAAAGAATAACTATACATAGTTATTATAACATCATAATGATTCTGATATATTGTATCATCCACTCCAATTCAATTCAATAATTATGGAAATGATATCATCGCTCGGGTGTACGTACGGACTACCGTCTCCACGACACGATGAGATTCATTCTCCATGTTAACCATTTAAGAATGATTATAAAGTATATATAAGAAATAATAAGGAAATATATTACATTATAAATATACAGTATTTATGTGTATATATATGTATGTCATCTACTTAATTCCACTCAATTCAATAAGGAAACGAAAACAGCTTTCATGCGTACGTACGGCCTACCGTCCCCATGAATGGTGTATTTCTTTCCATTTATCGATCCATTATATATATGTATATTCTGAATATATATTATATATAAATCATGTTTTATATTCTAGAATTAAGTAATAATGATCTAAGTAATCATATGAATAATTACAAGTTAAAACACGAACGACAAATGAGACGTTTTACCCAAAACGCTACTTTAACATGAATTTACAAAAGAACGGGTAATATAAAGTCATAAGTGAACAATATATGATATAATGACAATGAATATGATTCTTTAATAAGTAAATGACATTATTTAAATCATTATACAGGAGTTTCGGACACTTACGAAGCAAATCGGACCTAAGGTAAGGGAAATATCACAATCTCATTTTTATCCGAGATTGTTTATACTTTGGTATTTACTGGGGTTTATTTTATCATCCACATCCATGTTTCCTCAATATGTAATATTATTTCCATCCACCTACAATTGTTTAAATCCAATCTTACCCTTCGGTTAGTTTTTAGTAAAAGATATGAAAGGAATCTTTTGTCGTTTTTCGTACGAGGTACTTTTTGACTTTTTCGAAAAAAGTACGAAGAATGTTTTTTTAACTTATACGGAATGAATGGATTTTTAAAACATTATTTCCAAGAATATTCCTTTAAAGGTTTTCAATTTTATTTTTAATCAACTTCTTTTTGTTTAAAATTGTATGGCATGTTATGAAAGGATAAATGTTTTTGTAGTAGAAAGGATATTTTCCTCAAGAATGGAGTTCAAGAGTTTTATCAAAATTATTTTCCATCTAAGACAATATAGGGTTCTGTTTCTATCCCTATTATTACATGGATTTGATTATGTTGTGATGGAAATATTTTTATGAATTCCTTTATCTTATATGAATTGTTTTATGATGTCACGATGTTTAAGATTCCCATTTTTATTACATGGGTTATGCAATGATGTATGATTTAAGATTTTGTGGCACACATAAGAATGGTATCATTATGAGATGTGTGGGACCTATATCTCCCTCTAATGCATTGGGTAAAGATTTTATATCTCATGAGATAGACATGGCTGGAATGGTAGGTTATACCGGTTCAGTGAAACAGGACTGAAACGGGGGTGACTCGGTTCAGAAAGGGACTTTTTCCACTAAGATAGTCTTGGAAATGAGTCTTGACTAATAAGATATGATTCTCTATGATTATGTGTGTATTCCACAAAGTTTCATGTTTTATGTTATGATTATTGGGATTCATTTCACTACTATTATTTATCCCATGTTATGAAATTATGCTCTCTTTTGCAGGTTAAGATTTCCAAAATGTTATGTTCTTATGAATATGATGTGATTGATATTTATTTTGTTTACCCTTACTGAGAATTTGAGCTCACCCTTTTATGTTTTCTTTTCCCCAGGATATAAAGAAAGGTTTTAGGTAAAAAAAAGGGAAGATATTTATGGGAGATGTTGAAGATCTTTCACCGCGATTAGAAGATTATATTCCGAGTTTCCAAAGACACTAAACTATTATGATCCTTGTGTGTGTGTTTTTGTTATATACTAAGTATTCCGCAAAAGTAATGTAATGTCCATGTACGTCAGGCATCGGGTCTCTACAGTTGGTATCAGAGGAAAGGTTTAGTCAACCTTTGGAAACTAGGATGCGAAAACGTTAGTGAGATCCCTAGAGATATTTCTAAGGTATGTCTAGGGATGTCTCTAAGGTTAAGTATACGTATAGGTTATAGTCCTAGAATTGCGCTAAAGATATTATATTTTAACCTAAGATGTTATATATTAAGGTTAATCCCTCTTTTATTATGTTGTTTTCCCTAGCATTATTTTTGCCTCTCACACTATTATTTTTGGGTTTTAGACGATGGCTGGAACCCGAAGGAACCGTGTTGATCAATGCAATGGACAATGCAATGATTGTCCTCCTGAACAAACAAATGTTATGGGAGATGGAGTGAAAAATATTATTTCTATACTTAAACAAGCTATGAATCATTCTGGACTTCCAAAT